>OX382333.1:9087539-14682539 GCA_947507615.1 Hemithea aestivaria | reverse complement strand
GCAGGTATCTACTTAATAATATGTCGTATATGAGAACAAGCCAAATTAGATCTCAGGCAATAACATATTTATCTTAAGTTATAAGAAGAAATAATATTTTAAGTTGTAATAGAATATTTTATGTTATAAATATATTTCAGGACTAACCATTGAACTTGGCACCAATTTAGATCTCCCTTCTTTTGTTTTTGAAGTCAACAAACAACTAACGCATAGGTACCTACATAATACATATATCGTAATATTGAACTTGGCTCTAATTTCACATTTATGTTTTTGATAGGATATCATTACTTTTTGTACAGAATTTAATAGTAAGTAGGTACTTATCCATAATTTAATGATGTATACCTAATGCGCTGGCGTGGTCCGAAATACCTATCATTTAATTGTATGTAAGTATACTAAAACTGATAAGAGTAAGGTTAAATAAAATAAAGGTGGTATAATACCTACTCCATTCGTTATAATATTATTCTCACGTGAAGCTCTTAAAATCCACATGTAATAAATAACTGAGCCAATACCAGACGCATATCAGAAATGAAATAGTCATAGTAAGCCCTATCATATAGATTAATTATCAAGCCCTTTGGGCTTACTAGAACTTAATTTATATTTATTTGATTTTAATTATTTCCGGTGCACCGGCCATGGGACGGTGGAATAGAATAGGTATTAGGTATTTACTCCTTATCGTGACTCATAAACAATATAACAAAAGTATATACTTAAAATTACCATACCATTATTATCAATCATAGAGGTAGTTTGTACTTATAGTAGGTAACATGAAATTTTTTTTTACAAGCATTTATTATTACTATCTAGCACAAAGGTACTCGTCAAGACGAATCAAACGAGCTCAAACTCGATGGGGTTGCGTCGCTTAATTATGGAGTTCCTATGGCCACCTTCCAGCTCCATCATCAGACCCTGATTACTATATAGTATCAAAGTACTCGTCAAGACAAATCAAATAAGCCCAAACTCGATGGGGTTGCGTCATATAATTACGGAGTCCCTATGGCCACCTTCCAGCTCCATCGTCAGATCACCTCCATGTTACAATAATATTGCATTGTCATCCAATTTATACATGCATGCCAAATTTCAGCTTAATCGGAAACCGGAAGGTGGATCATATTTAATTTGCAAGTTAATTACTATACTTTAAAATTAACAATTTTTATTAAATTTAAAAATATTATTAAATCATTAAAATTTACTAGTTTCTGATTTTTTCCTTTGTTACTATGACTATGCCTATCGGGATGCCAAATTTCAGCTTTCTAGGTCATCTGGAACTGGGATATTACTTTTGATCTATCCCTCAGTATGTATTAACTTCACCGATTACTGGATGTTTATATCTAAATAACCGTTTGAGCTGTGTTATTGGAATTTGGAACAGAGATATAGTTCGTATATTTAAGTATATGTGCCAAATTTGACTTGTCTATGTGTAATAGTTTTTGTATAACGAGGGTGTAAAAAGTCGTCAAAACGCGCTTTGGATGGTTCGTGTAATATAACACACGGCGCGGTCGCCAGTTCCTTTGCTTGAACTTGGCTTGACTCGCTGCCGCGTGTCTAAATAAGAATAAAACGTGCATCTCAGCCTTGCTTATTGCAAGTCTCTTTAAAGCCGCGTCTCCAGCTTTTTGGTTTAAACATTCAACACAAACATAACAACATTTAAAAAAATCTCAGCGATTTTAATGAACATTGATATTATGTTTTGTTGCATTGCTTTCCATCGGATATGTAAAGCAAAAACATTGTTGGAGCAAACAACAAGTGTAGTTTGACAATGTTTGGTGAAAAATGTTGTGATGTTTGTGTTGAATGTTTGAACTAAAACACTGCTGGAGACGCGGCCTTAAACCTTTTACTTGTGCCAGTCTGTCTGCTTAGATCTACGCCTGCATCGTCGCTTAACATCACGAGATCGTGGTCAAAGCTAATCTATAATCACAAAACAAAGTTGCTTCGCGCGTCTGTCTGTCTCTATGTATATACGCAACGGATTTTGATGCGGTTTTCATTAATAGAGTGAGAATAGGGGAAGAGGAAGTTTTATATGTATGTAAAATACTTGCACAATATAGTAGACTAGCTTATGCTCGCGGCTTTGCCCGCATGTTGAAATCCTTTCTTAGCGAAGGTCTACGTCATAAAATCTATCTGTGTTCCAAATTTCAACCCCATCCGTCCAGCGGTTTAGGCTGTGCGTTGACAGATCAGTCAGTCACTCTTTCCTTTTATATATTTAGAAGAACTCTGATAATGTTCTATAAAGCGCGACGAAGTGCGCGCGGGTCCACTAGTGATTTTAAAGCATTCAGTACAGTTACTGTAGTTAGTAGTCAACAGAAAGACCGGGCTTACTAATGTGTCATGCTTTTGTTAGATCCAATAACAATGGAAGGACAACACGAGCCAAATTGGCCGGTGTCATGTTCATTCCAAATTATGACAGCATTATTAACTAGATTTTCCTGTGCAAATGTGTGTATTGAATTACTTGGACAATAGATCCGGTTCATTTGGGGTCAGAGGAAATGCTTGTTAATTAGGAAATCATCTTGTGTCAAACTTTTGGGAAGAGTTACGGTTAAGTGAGATTGCACCTAGATTTAGCCGGCTTAAGTTACTGATGACTGAGGCTTGAATGAAGAATTCTAGCGCATCGCCGGTCGCTGCCGCGGCACTTCATATACTTCTTACTGAAACTCAAACTTCTTCTTTAAAAATGTGAAAGTATTGATTTTCGTTATAATATACTTCCGAAACAGCTGAATCGATAGAGCTGAAATTTATTTTAGCACAATTGTCAGTGAGTAAAATCGCTAGCCTCAGCTTGATGGATGTGTGCTTGTTACCTCACTACGGTTTGACGGCTAAACTGATTGAGCTGAAATTTGGTATATAGGCAGCTTAGACCCCGAAATAAGACACGGATACAAAGGCATCGGTAGTAACATAAAAACCTCTGATCAGAAGAATAAAAACAAACAGGTTCCGAAAGCGAAAGCAGCTGTCAACACGAAAGTTCATTGATATCCTGTAATTCTAGACTCGATTATGCAAAACTTGTTTATATCGATAGTTTAGGTATACATGTGGACATTACGCCCGCGGCTAATCGCAGATTACGATAACGATATCGAGTGATCAAATCCGTACATGTGGATAATAGTCATGAGTGATTATAATTCATAATTCATACCCGCTTAATCTTTTTTCAGCTGGCACAATGAATGGGAACCAAGAAACCAGTTCACCATGTAGGATCTTATTTTTACTTCATTAAGTAGGTATATACCTATACAATCTCTTCCGAGAATTCTAGTCTAAAATTTGCGTTATGGTAGGAATTTCTTGAAAATGTAGCCTATGTAGATATTTAGATAAGCGCTAAACAGTTATAGCTTACGCTAACACCATATACCAGGACAACAGTCGTGCGAAAAGGTAAAATATCACTAACAGTTGTACCAAGCCCGTATTGTCTTGATTTTTTATAAGAACTTCTTATATCACATTGCCGTAATCCGTGTTTCCCAAGCGATATAACTTGGGAATCTCCAAGGCACGAGTGAATATTCGTGTCTTGTGAATTCCTTCCTTCCTTGAATGTACCTTTCTAAGCGTCTTACGTGAATCATCGTCAACCTCATCTGCTAAAACAAATGGTGCGGCCGTGCCGCTTCTTTTTGCTCGACTTGGCGGGGGCACTGCCGTGCCCCTAGACCTGTGATCCCAGAACATTTTGTTGCGTTAGTCAAAAGTGTTTTGCGCTTGGCCTTTAAGGGATGCTGATCTATTGGACCCTTTTTTGCAGATTTCCCAAGGTTACTCAAGGAAAAATATGTCTGATCAGTAAAAACCAAGGATTTTGCTTAGGCATCGATATGGGGAACATCAAGGCTCTATCGGATATAATAGCGACCACAAGGATACAGTTTTTATTTGCAAGGAAAACATCAATCTATTCCCTTTCCCTCCTTGAAGCCATTATGTCAGCCGTCTCGGTGTTTGTTGAGATTTATGATGTAGCGTGTGTCAGTTAGTTTCACAGATTACTATAGGATTAGATCGGTCAACATAGGACTTTTTTACGGCACCGGCGTTGTCAGTTTAAACAAAATAGCCAATTTATTTAATATGACTGTGACAACACTAATGATTGAGCGTTTGTGTCTTGGGGTCTGTTAAGACAACATTAAGAGGATTTATAGTGAGGGAAGCCCGCTCAAGTTTAGGTATATTAGCTGAGCGCGACGCACACCAATGCATCACTTACGCGGCCGAGTAATATAACATGTAGTCGCTTGGAATAAAATGTCTTGATCCTATGCAATGCAAGTTATTTGTTGAAATCATTAAGTCAATATGTAGGTATTAAAGTTTTAACCCCCGACGCAAAAACGACGGAGTGTTATAAGTTTTTAACCCCGACGCAAAAACGACGGAGTGTTATAAGTTTTTAACCCCCGACGCAAAAACGACGGGGTGTTATAAGTTTTTAACCCCCGACGCAAAAATTACGGGAAGTTATAAGTTTTTAACCCCCGACGCAAAAACGACGGGGTGTTATAAGTGTTTAACCCCCGACGCAAAAACGACGGGGTGTTATAAGTGTTTAACCCCCGACGCAAAAACGACGGGGTGTTATAAGTTTTTAACCCCCGACGCAAAAACGACGGATCATTCCCTTTTAGTTCCCTAGTGGATCTAGTGGGAACTTCTTTTCTCAGTAGTTCCCCTTTTTTGAAAAGAGGGGAGGGGGAGGGGAGGGGGCAGGGGGAAGAGAGGGGGAGGGGTGAGGGGGTAGGGGGGAGGGAGGTGAGGGGGAAGGGGGGAGTGAGGGGGCAGGGGAAGGTTGGGGAGGGGGAAAGTGGGAGGGGGAAGGGGGGAAGAGGGAGGGGGAAGGGGGAAGTGGGAGGGGGAAGAGGAAAGGGGAGTGGAAAGGGAGAGGGGAGGAGGGATGGTGAGGGGGAAGGGGAGGGGGAAGGGAGAGGGGGAATTGGAGGGTGAAGGGGAGGGGATGGGAGGGAATGGGAGGGGAGAAGGGGGAGGGGAGGGTAAGGGGATGGGAAAAGGGAGGGGTGAGGGAAGGGGAGGGGGATGGGGATGAAGGGGGGAATAGGAGGGATGAGGGCGGATGGGGGATGATGGGGGGGATGTGAGGGGGAGGGGAATTAGGGATGGGGGGCTTAACTAGTAGAATACAACGCACTATGATAAATTTAAAATTTAAGATGGCCGCCACCAAAAAACCGCTGATTACATATTTTGAAAGCGCTGCGTTGGGGGTTGTTTTTAAATTTTTAATTTAATTCACTTGTTGCTATAGTAAGCTAGCTGTGCGGCGTGCGCATGTTTCTCTGTCTCTCTCTCTCTTATAGAAAGCAAGCCAGATATTTTCATTTCTATTTCGCATTGAACAGTGTGGTGTCGCGACGATTATTTTGAGTGTATACAGGTTTTTTGTAAATAATAAATCGTGTAAATCGTGGGAACTTCGTTCCATCCGGGTGTCTCTTGCCACCTCTCAAGTTTTTTATTATTATACTAGCTGCGACCCGCGCTGTTACCCGCGGAACAGTTATTGCCGATAAGACTTGATCATAATAATTTTGGCCAAGTGGGGTTATGGCGTAGATTTTGGCCAAGTGTGATAACGGCGAAGATTTTTGCCAAGTAGGGTCGATGGCGAAGATAAGTACATGATAAGTACGCTGTCATGGAAGAGTCCTCCCCCTCCCCCCGACCCTTCTCCCCCTCCCTCCGACCCTTCTCCCCCTCCCCCGACACTTCTCCCCCCCTCACCCCCCTCCCCTTCTCCCCTTCCCCCTCCCCTCCCCTTCCCCCTCCCTTCTCCCCCACCCCTCCCTTCTCCCTCACACCCCTCCCTTCTCCCCCTACCCCCTCCCCTTCCCCCCTCCCTTCTCCCCCTATACCCACCCCTCCCTCTCCCTTCCCCCTCCACTTCCCCCTTCGCCCCTACCCTTCCCCCTTCGCCCCTCCCCCTCCCTTTCCTTTTCCTTTGTTTGAGCCCAAACTCGATGGGGTTGCGTCATTAATTACGGAGATCCTATGGCCATCTTCCAGTTCCATCATCAGATCAGCTCCATGTCAAAATATTGCATTGTCATTTGATTTATACATGCATACAAAATTTCAGCTTAATCGGACACCGGGAAGTGGGTCAAATTAAAGTTGCAAAATTTGATTACAGACAGACAGACGGACAGACAGACAACAGACAGGTGAAAGTAAATAAAAGCTTGTAATAAAACGGACTTTAATATCAGCAAAATAGTACTATAACATTATGTGACCAAAAAAAAAAATCCGTTATTATTATATAGAGTATCAATTTTTGCGGTCCAACTATAATCGCACTATATGTGTGGGTTAGCGACGAGAATAATTTGGAGCGCAGAGCGATACGTCCACTCTCTGAGAGGGCTCAGGGCCAAGTGAAGCGAGAACCGACGCGGGCCTCGTTTTATAGTGATTTTGAAAAATTCGGAAAAAATATAAATATTACATTTTAAGTAAATTTAAAAATACGATTGGATCAAAAAAATGTTATTATTTAATGGTAAGTAATTATTTTGAGTAAATATAAAATAGTCATGTATAAAAAAAATGTTTTGTAAACAGTAATTTCGTGATAATTTCAAATCTTTATGATTTTATTTTAATAAGAAATACCTATAATTCAAACTTTTCCTTAACAAGTATACTAGTTTAGGATCTTTCCAGTAATAGTAATTTTTTAGATTCTAATAAAGACATGTATATTTGGATATACCCATGTCCAAACATTGCTTCAGAAGTAAATCTATAAAACCTTTATCCATTTACCTTGACGTAATTTAAAAACGGTCAAAACTAAAAAGGTTTTTCTGTAGAAAATGATTAGAATAAAAGTTCTTTTAAAAGTTGTGAGTAAAAGTACCGTTCTTAAATAAGTATTTTCAAAATAATCCATGTTTGAACATCACATATTTGCTCTTGGGTCCGTTACAGGCTCTTATTTAGAATTAGACTGCAACTAACCGTGCAGCCCGATTGTAATCGGTGTGCAGTTCCAATGGCTGCACATTGACTACAATCAAAGGTCTGTTTTGCTGCTGCATTTGAACTGCACGTTCAAATTTGCAGTTTAAATTCAGTTCGTCTGTGTAGCACGTGTATTCTGTACCTAAGTTGCTTTGGCTTATCTATCGTATTGCTGACTTATTTTTAAACATCCATGAAATTTTTGAAGTAGAATTTGAGTAAGTATAGAATTTTCCAAGCGACTATAGAAGGTTCGAGTTGCTTTGACATGTATTTAATCATGAATCACTCCGTACTTTTACCTGTATAAAACATGATTTGCTCGCACTTCTAGCGCGTTTGAAAGATTATCAAGGCCGTTCTTCTCTATTTATTCCGTGGTTAGTTCAGAATGAACTTGTCTAACCTTGACTCCATTTGTAGCTGACCGCTCGCGCTGCCGACGCGACGACGCCGGCTTGCAATAAACGTAGGCCTCGACGATTCCACTGCTTTTAACTAGCTTGCCAAATTGCTCAAATTTTATACGTTTGTTTTATGAATATCAAAACTTACCTTGTTATTATAAAACGCGGACATACGATTAATATATACCTAGGTAGACACAGGGCACAAGGCAGGAACACAGGCCAGGGGACATAGGGCTTAGAGCGTAGGCCCTAAGCGAACAATAGACATGATCCATGCTATTATGCTATTGATCGCTGCTGCATGTTAATCCCAGTAGTATCGTAAGTCAGTAATTTTTACTTGTTTTTTTTTATTGGAGTTTTTCCTCCAATAGAACAGGGTGACGATGAGTAATGCATTTTTCCTGGGATAAAAAAAAGAAAAGGTTACTTACATTTAGTAACCAAACTGTTACTGTTCCAGGACGCCGAAATTATCTACAGTACCTGCAACAGTATCCAACGACTGCTTTTTACATGTTTTATAGGTAACAGCCGGGACCTACAGTTTTACGTGCCTCCGAAGCACGGTAGCGTTTAGGCGAAAATATTGCCACACACTGAAATCGTTTCAATTTGCGGCGAATTGGCCGTTTTTGAGGGGAATCCTACCATCTTGTAGTGTGACTGTCCTTTGCACCGTCTGAAACCGAGAAAAATTTATTGACGAAGCAAAAAATATCATATCAATCTTAATTGACCTCACGCATAGTTAATATTATATTTAATTAATCTTTATAAAATGTATTTACATTTTATTCACATAATAATTTCATATCTTTAAAAAACCGCTCGACTGATTTCGATAAAATTAAATTAAGACCACCTTATTGGAGGGATTTTATCTCGCATTGTAGGTTTAGCCTGCTACCACCTACGGTTGCGTAATCGCTTAACATCACGCGAGATTGTGGTCAAAGGCTGACCTATAAAATGAATTAAAAAAATCCACCCCAACAATGTATTTTGACTTTTAACAAAAATAAATAAATCGGTTCAAACCTCTTTGATTATAATATCGGTGAACATACAAAAAATGATTTCGATAATTCTCTTCTAAAGTCACAAAATATAACTTTCGCAGAATACAAGGAAGCTAATGTGAAAACGTTTGAAGAACTTGAGTGTGAAGCTTAAACAGAGGGATGGTTTAATCCTACTTAATAGGCTGATTGAAATGTTTTAAGGTGTAGGTGGAGAGCATTCATTTATACTGCTTATACTAAAATTATATTCTTCTTGTCGAGGCGTATTACATTTATTATAATTAGATTTTTTTTTTATGTTATGAAGTAGAAGACGAGCAAGACGCTCTCCTGATGTTAAGAGATAACGGCTGATATACCGTATTTAGGTGATGTGGCATGGGCAGGCCACATAGTAAGTAGAGCGGATGGCCTATGGGGTCGAAAACTGCTCGAGTGGAGACAACGTACAAGTAATCGCAGCGTAGGACGTCCATCCACAAGGTGGACAGATGACCTTATAAAGGTCGCCGGATGACGATGGATGCAGGTCGCTTCCAATCGGTATAGTATATGGAAGTCTAAAGGGGAGGCCTTTGTTCAGCAGTAGACTTCCTATGTCTGAGATGATGATATTCTTTTTTATAATGTTATTCTTTTTTAAAAAGAATAAAAGCTGTTAAATCCAGTATTGAGCCAGTTCTACGGCCCTTTCGTTGGCTTTAAAAAGGTCCTCAACTGTGCAAGTTATGGGACAATAATTAGGACTGTTCTGGAGGTGCACCATTGTGTTCACAGCACCGCAATCACATTTGTCGAATTTATAATATTATACCTACTTAGGAATTAACATGTAGTTATTTTGAAAATTTCTGTTTTCGACACCGCTCATTTCAGTACATTTTTTGCGGTGTTTCAATAACACCTTTTATTTTAGGTTTCTATTTATGTAAGAACATTTTGTATTTGTCGGTTTATAGTGATTGTCACCAGCTCGTGATAATAATAACACTTAGATAATAAAGTAAAAATAATTAATAAATAATTATTTCTGTTTATACTCTAACGGAACAGGTATCCTACTTACACTATCAGAGTCAAATCAACATAAGGTTGTGTGGCCAAACTATCTGTTGCAGTTTCAGTTGTGTGATAGTCTTGAAGAAGGAACCAATGGAGCCTGCATCGTGAACACAAACTGGAGTAAGATAAATGACGTCACGGTTGTTTGCCATCTCCCATCATCCATTTAATTTGTTATTTTATTATTATTTTTGTTTTGTAATTTCATATACAATGTAATATTGTTTTTGAATAAATGAATCCTATCAAAAACATAAATGTGAAATTAGAGCCAAGTTCAATATTACGATATATGTATTATGTAGGTACCTATGCGTTAGTTGTTTGTTGACTTCAAAGACAAAAGAAGGGAGATCTAAATTGGTGCCAAGTTCAATGGTTAGTCCTGAAATATATTTATAACATAAAATATTCTATTACAACTTAAAATATTATTTCTTCTTATAACTTAAGATAAATATGTTATTGCCTGAGATCTAATTTGGCTTGTTCTCATATACGACATATTATTAAGTAGATACCTGCATACAAAAACAGTCACGAAAGAGCCCTATGTTCCACGGCGGCTAGTTTTATAGACAGTTTTAGAAGGCAAGTTAATTATAATATTTCGCATAATACAATATGAGAACAAGCCAAGTCAGATCTCAAGCTATAACATATTTATCTTAAGTTATAAGAAGAAATAATATTTTAAGTTGTAATAGAATATTTTATGTTATAAATATATTTCAGGACTAACCATTGAACTTGGCACCAATTTAGATCTCCCTTCTTTTGTCTTTGAAGTCAACAAACAACTAACGCATAGGTACCTACATAATACATATATCGTAATATTGAACTTGGCTCTAATTTCACATTTATGTTTTTGATAGGATATCATTTCTTTTTGTACAGAATTTAATAGTAGGTAGGTACTTATCCATAATTTAATGATGTATACCTAATGCGCTGGCGTGGTCCGAAATACCTATCATTTAATTGTATGTAAGTATACTAAAACTGATAAGAGTAAGGTTAAATAAAATAAAGGTGGTATAATACCTACTCCATTCGTTATAATATTATTCTCACGTGAAGCTCTTAAAATCCACATGTAATAAATAACTGAGCCAATACCAGACGCATATCAGAAATGAAATAGTCATAGTAAGCCCTATCATATAGATTAATTATCAAGCCCTTTGGGCTTACTAGAACTTAATTTATATTTATTTGATTTTAATTATTTCCGGTGCACCGGCCATGAGACGGTGGAATAGAATAGGTATTAGGTATTTACTCCTTATCGTGACTCATAAACAATATAACAAAAGTATATACTTAAAATTACCATACCATTATTATCAATCATAGAGGTAGTTTGTACTTATAGTAGGTAACATGACATTTTTTTTAACAAGCATTTATTATTACTATCTAGCACAAAGGTACTCGTCAAGACGAATCAAACGAGCTCAAACTCGATGGGGTTGCGTCGCTTAATTATGGAGTTCCTATGGCCACCTTCCAGCTCCATCATCAGACCCTGATTACTATATAGTATCAAAGTACTCGTCAAGACAAATCAAATAAGCCCAAACTCGATGGGGTTGCGTCATATAATTACGGAGTCCCTATGGCCACCTTCCAGCTCCATCGTCAGATCACCTCCATGTTACAATAATATTGCATTGTCATCCAATTTATACAGGCATGCCAAATTTCAGCTTAATCGGAAACCGGAAGGTGGATCATATTTAATTTGCAAGTTAATTACCATACTTTAAAATTAACAATTTTTATTAAATTTAAAAATATTATTAAATCATTAAAATTTATTAGTTTCTGATTTTTTCCTTTGTTACTATGACTATGCCTATCGGGATGCCAAATTTCAGCTTTCTAGGTCATCTGGAACTGGGATATTACTTTTGATCTATCCCTCAGTATGTATTAACTTCACCGATTACTGGATGTTTATATCTAAATAACCATTTGAGCTGTGTTATTGGAATTTGGAACAGAGATATAGTTCGTATATTTAAGTATATGTGCCAAATTTGACTTGTCTATGTGTAATAGTTTTTGTATAACGAGGGTGTAAAAAGTCGTCAAAACGCGCTTTGGATGGTTCGTGTAATATAACACACGGCGCGGTCGCCAGTTCCTTTGCTTGAACTTGGCTTGACTCGCTGCCGCGTGTCTAAATTGAATTGAATCTCACTAACTTAGTCACACTACTAAAACTACACTGAATAAATAGGTTAGGAGTTAGGATAGTATTTTTATTTTTAAAAGATAAGTGAGATGGTAAACAGCCGTGACGTCATTTTTAGGGTTCCGTAGTTCTTACGTTAGTTTGGTGTTCACGTTTCAAACTGCATTGAATATAAAGTTCTTGGTGATAGCCAATACATAAAAAATATTAAGTAGGTACTTATATATTGAGATGAAAGTAATGTAATCGGTACGCAAGTGAGTTTATCGTGATCTGTGACGTAGTTGATAACCTCGACACCGCGGATCTAACGTACTACAACTTATCTAGCTTTATCGCTGCTTCTATGTAATCTATGTTATAATGAACGATATCTGCCTAACATGTTATAGTTTTGTGAAATGTATGGTGTGTTTTTTTTCCTACTAATGAACTAAATTAGTGAAATAAATAGAAACTATAGTAAACCCGCGCGCTTCGCACTTATTATAGTTATGTGAAATGTATGGTGTGTTTTTTTTTTTTCATACTATTGAACTAAATTAGTGAAAAAATAAACTAGTGAACCCGCGCGCTTCTTCGTAGCGCTTAACAGATAATCATCAGTTTTTCACTATATTATGCTTGTATTATACATATAAACCTTTCTCTTAAATCACTCTATCTATTAAAAAAACTCATCAAAATCCGCGGCGTCGTTTTTCGAGGTCTAAAATAATTATAGTGTTATTTTTTTATTAATTTTTAAAAATGTCACCTCTATTTAAAAAAAGTCAAATAACTTGAAAACCGTAAATTTTCGCGGAACATATATTGCGCTCAAATCAGGGCCAATGACCACCCCAGTAAGGCTCTATACACCATTGTACTTAATAATCAATAACCTTGTATATTAAACCTTGTCAATACCCAATGACCGAATGCTGTAACCGAAGTTTGAAAAATATTTTTTTTATTGAGGTTTATACTCCAACAAAATCTAAGCAGAGTACTGCTTACACCGTCAGAGTGAAAAGTCAAATCAAAATGTTTAGGTGGCCAACCTATATGTTGCAGTTTCAGGTCGCCGAGATAACTACAGGGCCTGCAACATGACCTGACGACTGCCTCCTACATATCTTATAGGAAACAGCCGAGACCTACAGTTTTAGGTGCCTTCTCCTAAATTACGTATTCTTTTTTTAAAATACCTTATCAGCTGGTAGCAGCATTAAGATTGCAGCAAACTAGATCAAAACTATAACCCGTTAAGATCTATATAAGGTGCACCGAGTAACAATATGTTATGAATTGCGCAAATGTGCACGGCAACAGCCGTCGGTTCTCAGCTCTTGACCCACTTAAGGTACTAAACATTGCTTAACATCTGGCGTATATTATTTATGTAGGGAGAAAAAATATAGCCGGAGAAAATAATGCCGGAGAAATGGGTCTTATTTAGCCGCGGTTGGATTTTCTGCCTTTGTTTTGGTCTTAAATTAAACGGCTGAATATGAGAAAATGGCTACCTATGCTTGATGATTAATTTCACAAAGGACAGACGCTCGGTAAGCTATTTTTTTAACGGACTCAATTTTGGAAAAATGTCAGTACAAACAAGCACTATCACATGTTTTTTAAATTTTGCACTGATTCGAAGCCCCCACGGATTAGTAAAATCATTATCCCATGTTTTTTTTTTATAAAACGAAGTAAGAAGACGAGCAAGACGCTCTCCTGATGGTAAGAGATAACGAACGACAATAACGCTGCCCATAATTAGTACAGTGCTACCCAGGATTTTACAAAGAAAAAAATCTGGGTGCACTGCGCCAACGCTTCTTACTTCAGAGTCATAAGATGTTAAGACTCTTCAGCCCAGTAATTTTCCATTCTAACAATATTATAAGAACGCATAGAGGTACATTTAGCCGATTAAAAGGGTAAGAAAGAATTTCTCCATAGGTAGGTATGGGCAAAATCGTGAGCATAAGCAAATAATATAATCATTATGATAAATAATCACTCAGCTTAGTTGCTTACTTTTTTTTAATCAGTCAAGGTCGTGGCCGTCAGACTTGCTCAGACGTAGGACTTGGAAACACCTAGAAACAGTACCTATCTACCATTGCAGGAAGACAAATGACGGTGGTAAATAGGTACTCGTTTACCCTACAATGGAAGTCGATTTACATCAGGCGCGGATCCAGACCATAATTTTGGGGGGGGGGGGTCATCAGCTAGATTTTTTTTCAAACTAAGAATTTTTCGGGGACTCTTTTTAGCGTAGTCTTGAAAATCTTACATTTTTCAGTACGAACGATGCGCATTTTGTTTGCTCCGAGTACCAAGGAAACTAAATATTCTTACTTATAAAAGCGCGAGCAGCTTCGAGAAAATTTTGAATTTTTCAGCACGAATGATGTGCGTTTATCTTGCTCCGAGAGGCAAGGAAATTAAATATTCTTATTTATAAAAGTGCGAGCAGCTCGCTGCGAGCGGCGAGAAAATTTTGAATTTTTCAGCACGAATGATGTGCGTTTAGCTTGCTCCAAGTGGCAAGGAAACTAAATATTCTTCTTTATAGAGCGCGAGCAGCTCGCTGCGAGCGCCGAGAAAATTTTGAATTTTTCAGCACGCATGACGTGCGTTTAGCTTGTTCCGAGAGGCAGGGAAACTAAATATTCTTATTTATAAAAGCGCGAGCAGCCCGCTGCGAGCGCCGAGAAAATTTTGAATTTTTCAGCACGAATGATGTGCGTTTAGCTTGCTCCAAGTGGCAAGGAAACTAAATATTCTTATTTATAGAGCGCGAGCAGCTCGCTGCGAGCGCCGAGAAAATTTTGAATTTTTCAGCACGCATGACGTGCGTTTAGCTTGCTCCGAGAGGCAGGGAAACTAAATATTCTTATTTATAAAAGCGCGAGCAGCCCGCTGCGAGCGCCGAGAAAATTTTGAATTTTTCAGCACGAATGATGTGCGTTAAGCTTGCTCCAAGTGGCAAGGAAACTAAATATTCTTATTTATAGAGCGCGAGCAGCTCGCTGCGAGCGCCGAGAAAATTTTAAATTTTTGAGCACGAATGATGTGCGTATAGCTTGCTCCAAGTGGCGAGGAACCTAAATATTCTTATTTATAGAGCGCGAACAGCTAGAAAAAAATTTGAATCTTTCAGGACGAATGATCTGAGTTTCGCTCACTCTGAGCAGTATGAAAATTAAATATTCTTGTTTATAAAGCGGGAGCACCTCACTCCGAACCAAAAAAATGACTATTATACATGCGAGCAGCTTGCTGCAAGCGCAAAGACTTAGCTGCAAAGATGACATAAAGCGCGAACAGCTTGAAGCAGTTAATATTATAATCCAATTAATCCTAAATATGAAAAATACTGTGCAGTTTGCTACGAGAACCTACGGATAATTCGTAGGCGAGGACCGAAAAAAGTAGCTTGGTAAAAATTTATTAAAACCCCGAATTAATTCGGGACTGCCATTCCGACCAATTGAACCGATCAACTAGTTGGTCAGAATGGAATTGTATGAACTTGTATGTAAAGCTTGCAGCTAAGAGAAAATTTCCATTTCTTACTATGAAAGTAGCGTAAAACCAGTCGATATGATCGGATTTTTTTTCCGACTAGGATTTTGGGGGGGGTCATGACCCCCTGGATCCGCGCCTGATTTACATGATGCTGATTTTTTTTCTGTATTTGCCATCGATTTATTATTGTCTTTTTCTTTGGACCATCATCTAAATTACTAAACACATATGTGACATGTTTATTATTTAGTCTAACTAGAGCACAGTGAAATTTTCATCAAATCGGTTTAGTTTCCATGATTTACTTATCGTGTAACCTTAGTTCTAAGCTATATTATTGTATTTCTGTGTGCAATAAAGAGTTTTCTATTCTATTCTATTCTCATGCGTCTTATCCTCGCTTATTGAAAGCGAATTTGTTTTTTAATACTTTGTTTTTCAAGCAATAAAGTCACGTGTCCATTAGTCGTAGGTAAAATATCATCATAGCAAAACATAAATAACGGCCGTTCCCCACAAATGGAGCCGATTTATCAAAGTATTTGCCATCGCTTCCATCATTGGCTCTATCTCTGAACCGTCATCTTGCGGCCCTTTATTTTGCTGGGGATATTAAATTACCTATTGATTTATTATAGAAGATACGCTTACTAGCTGTAGCTTGCGGGTTTGCTTATACTTAGGGGTGGCTTAGAAAAACGATTAAACGCCGTCGGAGCCGCGGATGAGTGCTTCGGCGTTTGGGGGAGTCCCACATACTGCTCCGCGCCCCACAGCGTGGGGTGATGATGCGTAACGCATTTTTCTTGGCTCAAAATAAAAGGCTTAGGCAAGCGCAAAAAATATAATAGCTATATATAATATAATAGCTTTAAGCTAACGCAAAAAATGAGCTGCGATGACAGTAGTTGTGGAAAAACGAACGATATCGACTGTCATCGCTGTACATTTTTTTAGCGTTAGCGATTGCACTTGTCTAAAGCTCCTAGTCGTTCAATGGTTAAACATAAAGGAGGACAATGCCCAGCTGTGGGACTTTAAGGGTGACACAATGATGACGGGTGATGACAAAGATGAAACTCTTGCATATACCTATTACCTGTTTACATATTTTGAACCGTTGGTGGTAATGTGGTGCAGGTGTCAGTTTGGATCACCGAATTTGAATTCCGACCCTGCCTCAATGATATAGTCATTATGTTAGTTACGTGGGATATTTTCCACTTCTTATATTGGTGGTAGGCTTCAGCTGTGACTGTTTACCACTGGACAATTGCACTGGACAATTTGTGTCGCCATGCTGTTATTAAAAAACTTGTTCCGGCATGCTGTTCATTGAAGCCAAGTAAGGCGGTAAGAATGGGTATATACCGCCTACTTGATTGACCATATTATTATGTTAGCAAATAAGTCAACGACGCGTCTTCGTCAACGAGCAGAATTAATTGCTCATTATCAAAGTCAACATGTCGTGTATTATGTTACGGGTAAAGTCCAAAGTGCGGTTACACCTAGGTTTAGCCGGTTGAACCTAGGTGTAGCAGCACTTCGGACTTTAACCGAAGGCCGAAACATATATAACATAAAACAGGCTGGTGTTATTTTTTACTTAAATATGTACCTATTTAGTTATTAAATTCTTAAATTATATAAGGCTCTTGTCTTCAAATTATTGTACGTCCGTACGAGGGCAAACCGTCGTTCTTTAATTTGTAAGTACCATAACATCTGTACCTAAGTTTAAGCAATAAATATTATTCTTATTCTTAAAAAATACATTATGTAGGTTGGCCGCACAAGTTATGAGATGTTACTCTAGACTGACGACAGATGCAATTTTTTTTTTTTTTTTTTTTTTTTTTTTTACCCAGGAAAAATGCGTTACGCATCATCACCCCACGCCGGGGGGCGCGGGGCGGTATGTGGGACTCCCCCGCCAAAGATGGGAGCGGCGGGGATACCCACTAAAAAACCTGGGGGTGTCCTGCGGGACGCCATAATGCCGGGGCAACGGGTACGCCGAAGCATTCATCCGCGGCCCCGACGGCGTTTGGTCCTCACTGACAGGAGGACCCCTCCGCGGTGGGGTGAAGAGGAGTTTCACCCCACCCTCTCAAGGGGCGCGCGGAAACACCGCGCGCGCCACCTCGTGGGTCTGTGCTTGCGGCGAAGAGTACCCCCGTACTCGCCGCCTAGACCCAGGTTATGGGGGCTGGAGAAGGGCGTGGAAGATACGCCTCCGACGCCCCCTTCTCCGGGCACGCATCGGGAGGTCGGTGGTGACCTCCCGTACGCGTTCCGCGATCTCCTTCTGCGAGATGACACTCTCGCAGAACGAAACCGCGGCCTGCCACGACTCCTCGCTCTCAACCATGGCTCTAACCATGGTTGCCAGCGAGAGTTCGCCCCCCATAACAGCGACGAGGGTACGACGCTCACTGACCCAAGCTGGGCACTCCTCCAGTGACGACAGATGCAATTGGCGCAGCGCAGGTTGTGCAGTTGGCTGTGTCGACAACAAAATGGTACTCGTATGCCAGTGACCTTAGAGGAAAACGTCCCGCGCGTTTTACATCCAAACATCTAGTAAACACGTTAACAAAACGCTCGTTTGTCTGTCATTTCAACCGAGCCTCAATCTAATAAATCCGTTCACTCCCACATACTAACTCCAGGTTCCCTGTAAATTACGTGGTGGGATCAAAGCATTGAACGGAAATCGACGTACAATACCATTTGTTTATTTAACAGCTATATCGAAATTGACCGCGAGGGATGACATAACAGTCATTAATCTCAGCAACGAAGCTAGGTTTGGACTTAGCTGAAATATTTCTCCTGTTTTTGTAATTTTAGTGAAGTTGTTTAGTAAACAGTTATCTAATCTATTCTATCTAATGCTGGCCTATTTTATTATTTTAGAACGATATTAAAATTTACACTTCCTTTTTTAAAATGTCATCCTTGCCTTGCAGTGGTCGCCGAATCACGGCCTCGCTCTACCAGATTTTGACATAACCAGGAACAAAATCAACATGACGTCTCTATAATTCATAGTCTTTTTCTATTATTTTTCACTTACATCATTCTTGTTTTTTTATATTAAGCTGTCAGATGACTTGATGTCACATATTTTGGTTTATAAATCACTGTTGACCGCAGACGCAAACGCAGACTCGATTTGAATGAGTTTTCATGACTCACTGTAAAGAAAATTTTGCGGTTTGGATTCAGTGGGTTTGGTATGTAATAATGTACTACACGTAGGTATGTACTCATATCAATGCTGACTCACTACACAGCAATGAAACTGCTAGAAATCAGTTTTAATGAGATTTTTTCAATAGTAGCACACGTTTTCATTTAGTGTAGAGGTGCATTTTAACATAGTAATTAATTCTATTTTTAGATTACCGCCCATTCGGTACTTCTATGAGAAGGACGGGCAAGAAACACACGGGGAAAACTGAAATAGCTATTGCTATTAAGAATTTCCTTTAGGTTAGGTATACGCCCAGCAGTCAGAAATACCAGGCTAAATTATCATTAATTATCAATAATATCATCGTCATCAGCCCACGTTCGTCTACTTCTGGGTCTCCCCCATGGCATGCATTCATCTCGGTCCTCTGTTTTCCTCGTCCCTTCTGGTTATCGTCACCCCTTTCACCCAAAGACATTACCACATTTGCTGAGATGCGCTCTCCACTCCAGAATTATTAGAATAGAATAAATAGAATAGAAAACTCTTTAATGAAACACTACAAAAATACAGAAAACTTAAAAATTTTAACACAAAATCACAAAAACAAGCCTATATTTCAGCGGGTAAAACCGTGGAAACAGCTGGAAAGTATCTTACTATTTTAAAATTTGATAAATCCTTAGACTTCTAATCATAAAATGACCAAACATCGGTGATAAAGGTGAGTCATTTTGCACTAACGACAAAATTGTTTTTATGATTGATTGGATTGTGTTTGACCACGATCATAGCTGGTGAAAAGCGATGACGCGCCTATGTAATCCAAAATGAATAAGTAAGTATGAAGGGTGATAAGTGAGTAGAGGATGATAAGTGAGTATGAATAAGTGTGTAGTGTTTATATAAGTACTTTTTAGTTATTATTATAATGTTTCCCAAATTCTTTTAAGTTGATAATTCCATCACTTAAATCAAAACTCGCGAAATACGACAACCTATTTTTTAATGCTCTTTGATGTAGATTAATATTTCAAAAATCCATAAACATCCATAAGCAGGTAGGTATCTAGTTAAAAATGTAGTGGTAGTTAACGCCCTTCTTCTAGTATCAAGAAGGATGCTTACGAGTTCAGAAACTTTTCAGTCAATCATTTAAGAGGCAAGAAGTATAACACAAACGCTCGTCTTCATAATTCAGCCGGCTTATAAACTCAGTTATTTGATATCCACATCAGTCACGGGTCGCGACCTTTCACATCTTAAAAACACATTCAAAGTCAGCTCCATAATTCAGGACTGTTTACAAAGTGAGTCTGGATGTAGACTATTAAAAATCCGCTTGGAACCGAATATAAGCGGTATTCCGTTGAGCAAACCGCTCTTTGCAAATGTTTCCGTTCTGTGCCTAATGTACCGGACTGCCTCGTTAAAATTTCATACGAGGCTTGCTTTCGGGATTACTGAAAATCTCTATGTTATTTTTAACAAGTTAATATTTTATTGTGGATTTTTATACATAAAAATGTACTAATTTGTACGAAATATACGAGGTGTTGATATACACAATACACACCACTTTCTTACCCATAGACGTTCTTATCTAAAATATAATTGACCAGCTCCACTTGCGTCACACTGTGTCGCAGTGTCAAATTCTCTAACAAAAATGTCAAAAGTTACTTTGAATGAGAATTAGAAACTACGCGCGAAGTCACATAGGTTTCCCTATTTTTTTGTTTGTTCTCGCCTCTACTCTGCTCTACTCAACCTTTTTCGAAGAAAAGGGAGGTAATTCTTACCAAACAAAATGGTGGAGAGAATGTCACTTTTTTGTCCAAGAATACCATACCATATTATACTATACCATATAGAGGAGAACCTCAAAAAAGGTAAAGTTGAGGACCAGGACACGACTAAAATAGGGGTGTGTATGCTTATTACTAAGTAACATTGCACTGCACTTCTCATCCTGATATTATAAGTGAAATGAAATAAACTGAAAAAATGTTTATTCCTGTACAAACATCTCAGATTTAACAATGAAACAACATAATATTATAGGAAATCAGAAGATACGTAAGTCCTTAATCTTTCTAAGATTATAAACGTGAAGTTTGTAATAATATTGATGTCTGGATGTCAGAATGTCTGGATGTGTGTTTGTTACTCTTTCACGCCTAAACGGGCGAACTAAGCTGAAATTTGGTATAGAGATAGCTTAGACCCTGGAATAACACATAGGATACACAGAAATGCAGGTAAAACCGCTAAGCGCAGCTAGTATTATATAATGTTCAGAACCTGTTGTAATTGCAGCACATCTTGGCAGAATATTGGGCAGGATCGTTAAATCCAGACGGCCCTTGAATTGAAAATCGATCCCGATAAATTTCAAACACATTTAGGTAACAGCTTTGAGTTGAGATAAACCGTTTTAGAATTGCAACTGTAAGCCAAACGATATTCCTAGCGTCTACGGGAACGACGTGCAATTTAAGAGTGGTCGTCGCAGTTCTAAGCACAAACTGTTCACAGGTCTTGAACAGAGCCATTAGGCACGCTAGTTCCATTTTGTACTTTAGAACGCTCGATACGCTTTACTTAGTGTAAAGTGGACTCAGGTTCTCGTTCAACCATAATATCGGATAACCCGATTACAAAATGGAGCATGGCGTTTAATACAATGTGAAGTTGACTGCGTGTATTATGCAGGCGACAGTGAGTGCATTTCTTATGTTGGCTAAGTCTACATCATTTAATTTGGCTTCATTGTTTCCGGCAAACATTTTTCTAAGTTCATGGCTGAAAAAGATGTTTTTGACAACTATAAATAGCGAGGTGCAGTGAGAATGTGAATCATTTTTCACGTGGCCTGAGTCGTCGACACCACTGGAGTAGTGAGAAGACTTAATAGGAAAAACCTTTCGAGTTAGTTTAACTATGATTAGAGAAGTTATGTAGTGTTATTAATGTGTGTAAAGAACACGACATGATCAAACTGCCTGAGACCAACAAATTAGGATAGAGTCTTCAAGACTCAAGACTCAGTTCAACATTAACAGATGCTTTATTTTATGTCAGGGATATGCAAACATTCTTATCACGTAAAGAATATAATACAATCATTTGGTAGGAAGGGCCAATAAATTCTTTTTTACTTTTGTCTTAAACGTGGCGTGGTGTTTCTACCACCTGGCCACGGTGTAAATATAAGTCTTGGAGGTAGTTTCCCTGTGAGCAGCTGAGGTTAAGAGAAATTACATTGTAATAAATAAGGACTTATAAAAAATCTCTTTTACTTGTAATTCGAAAAATATTTTTAGCAACTTTCCTAATATGCACTCTCCCTAAGGTTATGTTTACGAAACGCGGAATGCAATATGACTTGTTGTGACTTCTGTATGGAGCACGGAGTAATTGTTTAGAAGAAACCGTTCTATTTTAATAACAGGAACTGTATATTGAAAAACCATACATTTTGGCACAATAAATAAAGGTAAGTGGACTTAGGTGTAAATTGCATCCTATTAATATTTTTGCTTACAGGTATTTGAGAGTAAATATTTATTCCCTACCTTGGCCAACATACAAAAAATTGTTTTTATACTCTAACTCCAAAAGAAATAAAATTACAGGCTGTGTGGCCGACATATTATATGTTGCAGTTTCAGGTCGCCAATATAACTACAAAGTCTGCAACATGACCTGACGATTATCTCCAACACATCCTATAGGAAATGATATCCTAAATGGCGCATTTTATTTTTCATCCTTCGGCGTTAGTTTCCGTTGTAACAGGAGTTCAGTTTCCCTAAAACTCTATAGATGTAGCAACAGGTGTTCCAGTAACGAGGACGATTGAAACTCCCTAAACCTCTGACCTTTGACATGAAGGGCGAATTCCAGCCAATTATTCAAATGTTTTATTAAAAAAATGTTTAGATAAGTTCAGGGTTCACAAATGTCCGCCTATCTCACAAGCGTAGGAGTAACATTTCAAATTCCTGACAAACATTTGTCCTTGTAGAAAATAATATGATAAATGAAGACAATTTGGGTTTCGCATCAGCCAATCTAAATGTTTTGGCAAAATCACAAGTTCGTCAGTAATCTAAATACGAGAGTTTACGACTAGTTGATAAATAAACATGAACTATGAAACGCGATTTAATTTTGAATGGTAAATAGGAATGGTATAAATTTGATTTAAAGTTTGTTGAATTTTAAGACGGTTCCTCAATGGAAGCATTCATCTGTATTTAAATAATCCAAGATTAGTCTTAAACATTACTTTACAATACTGCCTTATTGACGAGAAACAGCTGGAGTAACGAGTTCATCCAAAATCTGAGAACGGATCTTGGAATAGAGGCCAGTTCAATTGAATTTAATGAAGTTCTAAAACATTTATACTTATCTCTGATGTTACAAATTCTATTGATAAATTTATTTGATGATGCTTATCAAGGATATTGCTACTTGCTGGTGTTACCGTCGCATTAAGGCGACGGTAACCGTTTACCATCAGGCCGGTCGTCTGCATAAAAACGCGTCTAAAATAAGTTTAAAAGATTCATTATAAACGTTTTATAAGGTAGCCACAAAACCACAATGCCAGGTCCCTAAGGACCCAAGTTTCGAATCAAATCTGCTCAAATATTAACCGAGACGCTCATACAAATGTTCCCAATTCTGATGAAAATTTAAATAGGTATGATAACAAAGAACATTAAAATAATTAATCCTCTATCTAAACATGGCTCAATCTGAAGCATCAATGAATAAGTAACAGGGTAATCAAAAGATCAAATAGAATTCGCTGAAAAGTCTTCAATGCTTATTCGTATAGACTATTATAAATTAACTAGAATACGGAAAATTACCTCTACCTATTTAAATTCATTGACCTTTTCAACCGATTTCAAAAATTGAGTTAAACAATGCGTATGTATGTATGTTATGTAAATAATTTCATTGTAATAGGAAGATGTTTACATAAGATTATGCTATTTCAGCATTTGGAGTAAATAATTATATTATAGTCAATTAATATGCGAAAACTTGTAAATGGTGGCTAGAAATTTATATATTATATACCCACTAAGACACTTATTTTCCGAACAAAATAAAATAAATAAAATAAGGCTTCCAATATACAAAATTTTGGTAAGGTTTGTCTTTCTTCGCATTTCTCCGAAACTATGAAATGGTTTTTTCTTGGCTTATACATATTCTTCCTTAAGGCACAGTCCAGCAACAGCAAACAGCTGGACCTATTGGGCTGGAATTTGGTAGAACATAGGCTACTGTTCAGCGGGTAAACTCCCTGTAAGTATTATTGGCGTTTATTAATTAATATTAGTATGATTACAATAAGCTAATTAACTTTATTGCAGAGCTTAAAAATTAAAAACGCAACGTACTTATATGTTGAATAATCAACACAACAACGACCAATTACGAAATGAGCTGAGGTATCTAATGTATAGGCTATTAATTAATCTCAGAATGAAGCACGTATTTATCTTCATAGTTCTAATTGTTTCACAGCCAGATACCTGTCTGGTCTGCATCCAAACCACACTTATAGGCCGACGACCGCTGAAAATTAAATAAAATAGATAGGTAAATAATATCTAAAGATAGAGCTGAGCACTTCATAAAATAAGCCATTTAAATCCTCAGATAAGTTATCCGTTTAGTGATGTGGCGTCATAATAATTCGAGTTTATGGATGCGTTACCTCAAATACTGTATGGAAAGACATAATGCATTGAGTATTATGTGGTCTTGAATCATGTTCTTAAATCTCCTTCTTGTCGAGTCATGTCATCATCATCATCTCAGCCGTAGGACGTCTACTGCTGAATATAGGCCTCCCCTTTGTACTTCCATATGTACCGGTTGGAAGCGACCTGCATCCAGCGTCTTCCGAGTCATATAACTACATAATATGTTGTCATTTACCTCTACATTCCGTTAGTTCATTTAGTTAAAGCTGTCATCCAACTGGCCAATTCCACAGATTTTTTGTGCATTGAACTTAAAAAGGAGAGACAGGACAATACAGGAGGGAAAATATTTTGGATTTATATTCCAACACAACATGTTACCTACCCTACTTACACCGTGAGAGTCAAATTACAATGATAGGACAAGTGGCCAATCTATAGCCGAAAGACCACTCGAGACCTATGGCGCAAGAGGGATCAGCGGATAGAATCTGATGATGAATAATACCATGTAATTCATATAGGAAACTAAAATTCGGCATATTCTCATGTATCTACTCATGTATCACATCACTAGCTGATATTACGAAGTACACGACATTTCGGCATGGTCACGTATTCTTTTGTTGTAATAACGTGAAGTGTACATACCTACATAATATTATGTTTTAGCATATACATGTGAATTGTCAGATGTTTTTAGTTCAATTAAGGTTTTTACGCAAGCGGATTCTTCATTTAGGACAACCAAGGACCTAAACTAGAATTTAGTTCGCTTTGACATTATAGGTCCATAACGTGAAGTTTAAGAGCACGCACTAATTTTTTTTATTATTTTATATGTTTGCCTTTGACCACGATTTCACACATCTGACCAAATCAATCAGAATGGACGGAGAAGATGGATTTATATTAAATGCGTAAATTACGGTCCAGCGTAGACGCAGGACCCTTTATATAGTAGCTTATATGCACTATCTACAGCCATTTGTTTTTCTCTGTACTGTTTGACGGACTGATAACGAGCCGAACAAGACCAGTAGATGACGAATATAATCTAAATAAAAAAAAGAAAGAGTGACTGAATGATTTATCAACGCACAACCTAAACCACTGGACGGATTGTGTTGAAATTTGGAACAGAGGTAGGTTTTATAACGTACTCCTCCGCTAAGAAAGGATTTTGCCACGCGGGCAAAGCCGCGAGCGTAAGCTAGTAATAATATAAACTGAATGCGCTCCATAGATGACTGACCTAAAAGGCGATGCAACTGAAGTCGATTGTAGAGTGAAATGGAAATACTGACAGAAAGAGAAGTAAAGTGGAAAATCCGCAGCCACAAGCAGGAAATTGAAATTTCATGATATCGAAGTAGGTACCTATATTGCATTCACTTATCCATAAATGGAAATAAAATTGTTAGACTTTGATCGCTGATAAAGTTAGGGCTTTCTTTTATCTGTTATAGCCTTCCTATAAAGATAATTCTCTTTTTCGGCTTCTGAATCACGCATGCATGTTTTTATTAGACGAATCGATTGTGCAATAGATAGGTATAACGATGTAGGGTTGTCTGTTTACCAATGATTTAGCAAAATATCTTGGGTTTTTGATGTCTGTATTTGTGGCAATCTAAAAATATGTACCTGGTACAAAACATTATTTTTATTGGACACTGCTTGCTTTAAAGATGTTTATAAGCCTAAAAATAAATTCAATGTAGTAGGTAGTCGTAGGCGTACTCAAAATGGGGCAAAATTGCGCAGTTGCCCCTTTATGTTACCAAAGATTTCAGTCAAATTCGACGCTCACAGCAAACTGCCAGCGCGCTTTAAAGTTGGTTCCCAAATGACTTTCTCGATGCCTTCAGCAACTAGGCCTTTTATAATCCGAGTTTTTTTTATTTTCTCGGCACCCGCTCATGTATTTTTAATTTGATTTACTTTTGCCCCATCCTTTATAAAGTCAGCTACCACCAGTAGCAGACTTAATCTTAATCAGACATTAAAGAGTCAATAGTCAATTTCCTTATTAGTGCTTTGTTCGGTCAAACCTATACTGCCGTTTTCATTGTCTCTCATATCACTAATCACCAGAAATTATCCATATATATATATATATATTATCATTTGCACAAACCCTTATTTAATGTTAGAATTTGACCTCTGAACCAATTCCTTTTGCCCTTTCCTCTTATACACAAATGAAGTCCATTTGAATCCATCGCTTCACGCCGAGATCCATGAAAATTCATGGAAATGCTAATGTCGTTTGTGTAGATGGAGACATAAAAGGTGATCAAAACGTTAAAATAATTTTAAAAGTTAAGAGAAAATAAATTATTTGGTATATTATTTCAAATAATATACCTATTATAGTACCTTCATGAATTTAATGTACTGTAATAAAAATGTAAAGTACATAATATTACATGTACCCGTGTGTATGTTTTTATGGTAATGAGCAACAAGACGAGTAAATCAGGCTTGATGGGCATCATGATTGCCCATATCATACAGCGTCATCCACTAAATTACAAAATTCTGCGTGGCTGTGCACTGCGCCTGTCACCCTGAGATATTAGTTGTTGTATCTTATGCAGGATAATTTAATGAACCTACATAGTTTCAAAGTTGCTCAGCGACTTGTGGAGCGGTCTAAGCTCAGTGTCTATCTAAAGGATCGCATCAGAAATTAGGTGATTCGGCAGAGAATCAAAGTAGCAAGCTGAAGTGGCAATGGGCTGGTTACATTTGCCGCAGAACCGATTCGGATAGCCGATGGGGTTAGATGTGTTCTAGAGTGGACACCGCATCTCGGTTAACATAGTGTAGGGTGATTAAATATTAAAATTTAATTCAATTAGTTTCTCCTAGTTTGCTCAAAATTTGCCAGTCAAAGGCCGAAGATCAGGCTTTGACCAACACTTTCAGTCAAACCTGAGGTTATACCTACACAAATAAGCGCTGTATGTGTTCATTTTCTGTGCCAATGTCTATGTACTCGTATATAATAGGTAGGTGCATTTTAATTGCATTCTGTGGACGCATTGTTTTGCTTTTCTATAATTCTTATTGTATTCTGCTGTAGTACTTATTGTACCTACTTATGTAATGATTATGTAAATGTGGGCAGAAACAGGTAAATGCCGACCATTATTAAATTGCACATGTTAGCTGAACGAAATGTTCTTCTCATATATGCGATCGACCTGAAAAGCTAAAATGGTCGTTACTTGCTGCATAGTCATCATTATACGAGTAATAAGTATTATTGTTTTAGATAGAGCAAACAGGTTCACAATGTATTCCTATGATAATTTGGAAAGTGCTAAATTGGAGCGAAATTTGAATTATAATAGTTATTTTACATACTTATCGAGTTTCCACTACCTTGTGCCACTAGTTGAGGCTTCAATAGCATACTCAGAGCGTCAAACCAACGAAACTTTAAATGAGCAAATTTTAGGTTTCTTCACGACGTTCGAGCGTTTTGGTTAAGACCTAGACCTAGACTGTAGGTCCTAGGACCTAAAGTCGTACAGTCGTACAGAAAGGCCAAATTACAATCACTACTCTAGAGTAGTGATTGTAATTTGGCCTTTCTGGTTATAATGGTTACTCAGCCAGAGGATTACCCGAGTCTCGAAAATATTTTTGAATGACCTAATATAATAACCATTGGGCTTTGCAGTAGCAGAAGCTCATATTTATTTGCAACTAAACGGCAATCAAAAAGATTTGAAACTGTGTAAAACAACTTAAGTAGATCTTAGAGAAAGCGAAGATAGCAGTGCCATATAGTATATTGCAGATATACATATATTATGACCTCACCACGGGAGGACTTCACATAAAAGTCATAGGTAACACTGCTCATATTTAATTGGCAACTAAACGGTAATCAAAAAGATTTGAGACTATGTGACAACTTAAGTGGATCTCAGAGGAAGCGAAGATAGCAGTACCATATAGTATATAGCAGTGAAGTCATAAGTAACACTGCTGATGTAAGATATGACAGACGTGTTTCTTACTACTAGGAAAACGATCCCGTCTTTCATTTGCAAAAAAAGTATCTATGACAAAGAAATTGTCAGCCATTTCGCCGTTAGGTATTTCTCATACAACGGCCGGAAACCGAATTATTTAAATGTCCCCTAACGCTAGGGGTCCGCGATTTGATGGCCAATTTTGCAATTGAGATCCTTTGACTTTTTAACCTTACTCAACTGGAGTCTGGATTATTGTGGTTTTAGCGACTTAAAATTATTTGCTTATACAGTTATTTTACCCGCTTAAAGACCTATTCAATCAAAAATAAGAGACATTAGCCGATTGCGGTAGCGATAATAAACTACATACAAAAACCGAGAGCGGCAGCGAATATCGTCCTAATAGTATAGAATACAATAAATATACTCATACTCATACTCAATTTATTGGTAAAAATATTTACATGTCACAAATTCTATAAAAATAAATCAGATGGTACATAATTAAAATAAATTAAAATTTTGTCAAAATAAAAATTAAATACAATGAGAATTGTACATCATAATAAATAAATCATCATTTCATTGTCATTATTTCTTACATTCCATAAATTCATTGAACGAGTAGAACGTCTTTATTGAGAACAAAAAAATATTCTTTACATTAAATTTCGTACATTAATAAAAACTAAAATAACTACTGTACAGAACTATATAATGTATAAATGTAACATGTTGGTCCACAAGGGCGGCCTTCGCGCTTAGAGCGACGTCTTCCAGGCAACCGGCTTTGTATGGAGAGGTTGATATGAAGTGTGGGATGGGATATGGTACTGGAATAATAATCCCAGTAATTTCACTAGCTACAGTGCACGTTTGATAGTACCGAAGCACAGTAATGTTTGCACATCACTGCTCAAACGGTTGAATAACCGGCACTGTCGGGGTATCCACCTAGTCGACCTACTGTAAAGCAAGTCACCTTCTTCTTCTTATCGAGTCGATTGGCTATATTATGTTAACCCTACAACTACTTTGACCAATGCGTCGCTACTATAATTGCGTTTTCATTGGCCTCGAAAAGGTCTTGCATTGTGCAAGCTGTAGGGCAGCTGGGGCACTGTAGGAGATGTGCCATTGATTGGACGACACCACAATCACACTTGTCTTCCTGCGAGAATCCCCACTATAGCAAGTCACCTAAGTCACGGCTAATAGATATACAGAATCCCCCCTATTGACTCCCTAGAAGCAGTCGAACTCAAGGTCGCACGGATTGGCGCCGAGGTCGACGGGGATTGGTAAGCAGCGAGGTGCCGAATAGACGTTGTTATTGTGAATTACTCAAAATATCAAAAAGAATTAAATACGAGTACTTCGTGATATATTAACTAATTCACAACCATTATCGGAAGCCGGAAGCTTACTGTATAAAAACGTCTATTCAGGACCTCGTTGCTAGCCGATCCCTGTCGTTCGCGACGCTAACTCGAGCGACCTTGAGTTCAACCGCTTCTATCAAATCTTTACCGTGGTCGGGGTATCCTAGATCTCTTGCAAAACAAGTCACCCCCTGTAAGAATTTTCATTCTACCTTGATGAACTACGTAATCCTTAACATAGGAACACCATAGCACCCCACCCACGTTTATGTATTTCGATCGCAGATTGACGCACCGCACCGCCTTTCTGAATGAAGCAATAATGGCGTTTACTACTTCACATAAAACTGAAGTAAAACCGCAATAACACATTAAATACAGCCATTCCGTTACATAAACTTTGCTAAGTATTACGCATTTAGTGTACCTACTAGAATCTATTAATTACTAGCTCTGCCCAGCGGTTTAACCCGCTATCCTATAGCCTATGTGTTATTCCAGAGTCTAAGCTATATCTATACCAAATTTCAGCTCAATGGGTCCACCCGTTTAGGCGTGAAAGAGTAACAAACACATATCCAGACATCCATTCTTACAAACTTTCACGTTTATAATATTAGTAAGATTTAAAATACAAACTACATAAATAAATAATATTACTTCCAAATTTCAGCTCAATCGGTTCAGTCGTTTAAGCGTGAAGAAGTAACAAACATTGTTAATATCATACTAAATACTAATACTATAAACGCGAAAGTTTGTATGTAGGTTTGTTCCTCTTTGACGCCTTAACGGGTGGCCTGATTGAGCTGAATTTGGTATAGGGATAACTTAGACTCGGAAATAATAGTAGCCTACCTAAATGTAGGCTACTGGCGGGTAAAACCGCTGGGCGGAGCTAGTTAGTAATAAATAGGACAATAGTCATAATCATGGTAAAAACTTGTAACTAAAACTATGGGAGGTATAAACGGAGCCAGGGAGGGTGTTATCCCGCCTTCTAGGTTTAGTCTTCTACCATCTATTATCGCATCGTTGCTTAACATCACGCCAGATCGTGGTCAAAGGCCATCCTATATTAAAGAATTAAAAAAAAACGACTTTTATTCACTGGCATATACTACTACCTACTCCTCTATTTACTATTTTGTACTAGCGCCAATTCATGAATGCATTTAAAATGTATTGAAATGTATGCCATCGGCCGTTGTTTATTCCTTGATTACGTCATCAGGGTGCGTTGACCTTTCACCCTGGCCTATTATATTATTGACTCAATCATTTTGCAGTTCAACTAGGTCGAGATAAGCGAGTGGAAATTCTCCAATATTTCTGATTGCTTATATGTATAGATCTTGCTAATGTTGATAATTCTCGATGCGAATTAATAATATTTACTTTTCGAGTTGAAATCGAAAACCTACCCAAGACAGTGACAGTAAAAATTTGGCTGGACCAAAGAACTTGTCTCCAATTCAAAGAAGAATAAATTTCAGTTATGAGTTTTTTTGTGGTAAATACCATTACTTTACCCAATATTCTGCAGCGGAAACGTTACATGACAGGGGAAATCACCAAGTTAAGGAGACTAAGCTACTAGCTTGGCTAAGCTACGCCTTTTGATGACGAGCAACGCGCAGGGCTACGCAGGACTTCGTATGGGTAGCTAACAGCTATGTAATGTCTAGGTTACACTTTTATTTTGACCCATGAAAAATGCGTTACGCATCACCACCCCACGCCGGGGGGCGTGAGGTGGTATGTGGGACTCCCCCGCCGAAGATGGGCGCGGTAGGGATACCCACTAAAAAACCTGGGTGTTCTGAAACAACTACTGTGGCAATAGGCTGGTCACATTTGATGAACCGATGACCGATGGGGTAGGCGTGTTCTAGAGTGGAGACCGCGTCTCGGCAAACGTATTGTAGGGCATCCTTGAGCGAGATGGGGTGACGATATCCGGAAGGTCGCGGGGAGCGGGTCGAGGAGAAAGACGGAGGAACGAGTTGAGTGGCGTGCCACGGGGGAGGGGTATGTCCAGCAGTGAACGAACGTGGGCTGGTAATGATGATGCTGACACTATTACTTTAATGATAATTTGCTCTGGCCACCAATCTGTAACTTGTCTCTACAGAAGAATCCACACTATATGACGGTCAAGGTTTATAATCATATTCCTGAAGCTATAAAAGCGGTCGGGGGTGCATTGTTCAAAATTAAGTTGCATAACTGGTTACTGGAAAAAGGATTCTACTCTGTGAATGATTTTTTTAAATGGAAAGACAACAATTACAAGGGACTATAGATATTATTAATAATATGACCTATTTGTGACATTTAAATATTATGACATACTATGAATTTTATTTTGTAATTATCATGTTGAATTCTTTTAATACCTATGCAAGTTATTACACACGACCTCAAATTTATAATTATTATCATTAATTAATTTCAATTGAATGCATGTTTTAATGTTATATAATTTAACGCATATAAATTTTTTTTTAATTTAAATATTTGAACGCCCTCTGGGCAGAAACATGTTGAACTAAATATCACATTATGTAAGATCTATATGTTATGTATAAACCATGTTTGTTACAAATAAAGATTTTCTGATTCTGATTCTGATGAACCAGCGTTATTGCTTACAATATGTACTACAAACAGGCAAGTGTATACCTTTATATTTCGTTCGTAACTCGTATAAAAATCAGGGCTGTGTTTTTGGAAAATTCTCATCTTCATACCAGCCATCTTAATAAAGTGGTATGTGGTAAGTGGCAAGTGTGTCCCATTCCTAAATAGATTAATTCGCAGCGATGTTATTTAATTGAAGTGAGTGATGGAGCAGTTCAGGCAATAATAACAATCGTTTACATTGGGTTTTATGGTCTGCTGAATGTAATTGGGTTGGAACGCTTAGGCTCCTCCCACATTGGGCATCTGCGACTCTCCCTCCGACATCGCCGACTTGTAGACATTACCGTGACAATTAGGCGTTGTCGTCGTAACTCTCCGACGACATTCGTCGAACGCTCTGTAGTTGCTGTCGCCTAGGTAGGTAAAAAATTAAATGATAAAAATACATAGGTAAATATTTCAGGACGTTTCACACAGGGCTATCTAACAGCCTCCTATTTTGTATTATGGTGATTACAAAACGGATCTAGTCTACCTATACCTATACTTTTTGTTTGTAAAAACATAATATCTAAGGATCATACAAATATTTGTCCATGGTGGGTGGAATGAAGTCGCAACCTGTGCAAACGGGAATAAGCCCACCGCGCCACAAAGGTCGAAAGGTGGGCGTAACATGTTGTTGCGATTCACCAGTTGCGTCTTAACTGCGACTTAAGCCGCACACACCCAATGCAGGGTCACCCTTAGGTACTAGGTACTTATTTCAATTAATAGTGGCGCGGCGTTTATTTCTTAAAATATTGGAGTCAAGACACTAGACATTCTATGATTGTCCTTAAGACAGTGCAGTAAGTAATCGCATTTGGATAAAGTTTGAAGCCAGGATTTATCCCGCATTCTAGGTTTAGGCTCCTACCATACGTTAAACGACAATGCTATCACCGCGTCGTTTTGTCGTTTACCGAGATCGTGGTCAAAGACTAAGCTATCATTACATAGTACAAAAAAGTCACATCCCGTCTGTCTATCCTTATGTATACATACCGTTGAGCTTCAGCATGGGACTCTTCAAAAGGCATGTGAACAGAGTCTTAAAAGGTAGGCAACGTACCAGCGGTACCCCTAGTATTGCAGGTATCCATTGGCGACGGTAGCTACTCACCATCAGGTGGGCCATCAGGTGGGCCGTCTGCTAGTTTGTCACCTATTAAAAATATCGTGCTTATTATAGTATAGCGACACTAATAATTTTCTGTGAGACGCTATAACGCGGGCGCAGGTCCACTAGTAAAGAATATAAAATAAATAAATAATAATTGAAACGTTTCTCAGGCTACACCGTACGTAGTCAAGGTTGTCCATATAATACAGTAGCACAAAAGTAACGTTGCCATTGAGGTGTTTCTCTAAATAATTACTATAGGGCCGCTCTAACTTGTGTGCCCTTCAATACGTAACTAACTTCGATTGAAACCTTACTTATCATGCCTTTGAATTTAATATTATTGAAATGTAGGTACTTGTAGCATAGCTGTAGTTGTGTTCATTATTATTAGTCTAGAAATTTACATAATAGCATTGTTTGAAGAGAATTGTTTAAGTAAGTTTATATATAGGTAAGCGTGATAGAAATTAAATTCAGCATAATCTTGAATGTTTCCGTAGCTGCCATGGACTTAGCTTTGATAGCTTTTGCTTTGGTTTTTCGCAAAGACTTCCATCTTCTTATTCAAACCACTCCCAGCGACTCTCCGGATATCACCGCCCCATCTCGTCCATATAGGCGCCCCACGGCCCCACACTACATTTCCCGAGACGCGGTCTCCACTTTAGAACTCGCTGTGTCTTATATAGTCTCATAACAATATCAATATTATTAAATCTGTTCTGACGTAGTAAGCCCAATGAATTCAGAATACGTCATACAATCTGGACAATAGAATATTTAATACCACGATTATATAGGACACCCACGTACAGTCCCTTGATGGATTACTTGAATACTGTTTATGGACTGAATTTAAGTACCGGAATCAGTATTAACCTATTTGATTGTTCAGAAAATCTGTCTGATTTAATTTCTATTGAAATTGCTTCTCTTAGTAGTGGCGAAAGAAGGTCTTTCACAGTAGAAACAATATACCGTATAAATACATTATATAAGTGCATATAAAATACAAATATTTGCGCCATGTGGGGCTAATCTAGGATCGGCATAACTCTTTATTCTCCCCATTCTACTCATTCTTCCGGCATGTCTTTATTCACTCACTGAGCACCCTCTAATACAGTTCATCCCAATTAAAGCGCGTCCCTTTCGCGAATTACCACTTAGGTGCTACCATATTCATTTCTTAGACACACTTCATCATCATCTTCATCTTCCTGTCCTTATCACACATTATGAAGGGTCACATCAGCAATGAGGTGATTCGGCAGAGAACCAAAGTTACCGACATAGCCAAAAGGATTAGCGAGCTGAACTGGCAATGGGCTGGTCACATTTGCCGAAAAACTGATAACCGATGGGTAGACGTGTTCTAGAGTGGAGACCGCGTCTCGGCAAACGTTGTGTAGAGCGTCTTTGGGCGATGATATCCGGAGGGTCGCTGGGAGCGGTTGGAGGAGAAAAACGGAGGACCGAGTTGAGTGGCGTGCCATAGGGAGCCCTATGTTCAGTGGACAAACATAGGCTGATGATGATGATGCGTCTTTCTGCTCCATTCTACTTAGACATAATATTATGTAATGTATAAAGCCAATATGATTCTGACGCAGCAGTGTGGTATAGATGTGTTTCTGTCACAGTGGCTTACCTTGAAATGTAAATTAATATCTGTCATTCAATAGTCCAGCCGCTACTCACTAATAAGGGAGTCCTTACGTTCTAAATACCGAATTTAATTGTTTCCAATATAAATGGATTTATTGATTTTCAGTTCGGTTGTTAATCAAAGTCACAAGGGCACGGGCCTTTTCCGATTTAAAAGTCTGACTTAGGTCCTTAACGAAGGCTCTGTATTATTTTTGTTATTGGCCTAATTAGCTCTTGTTTCCCACGTCATAAGGTTATTAAGCTATTGTTGGGTTACATTGGAGGCAAATTTAACAATTTTATATGAAAAATATTTTTTTTTCAAATGGATATAAGTTCTGTTAAGGCTAGCGCCAACTAGGACGGTCCGCACTACTACGCCTTGCTATGCGATGCGATGCGGTGCGGTCTGCTGTAGTTGTCCATGTGGAAACTTATAATAGCCATATGCCATAGCTTATGTCGAAACGAGGCGCCGTCATCACATCCCAACTCAAAGCTTGCAAAGAACGCCACTTGTGACCTTAAAGGTCACTTGCAAGACATTCCGACTGTTAATAAACCTCCGTGATTCACATTTAACATTCACATACAGAAGTTGAAATGAATAGAGACAGAGCGCACCAGATAATACGCAATAAACGATTTTTGTTTTAAATTTACTGTTGTTAATATATTCTCAAGAGAGAAAGCAAAAATACAAAGCCGTTTTTGCACACCATCGCATCGCTGTACGTGCTCTCAAATATTCTTCCAGCCACGTTGCCTATAAGAGATTGCTTAAGAAGACTGCTTGATAAGACCGCAAATTGTTTACCTTTAATATTAAATTTATATATTGTATAGTTATATAACTATTTCTTGCAAGGTATGCAATAAAGTGTTATTATATTCTATTATTATGTGGCTTGTCGTCGTCGTGGTATAATATTATCACGTTGCCTGTCCAGAGTATTTTGGATAAGGTTGTCGTGACGTCCAACTTTGTTTTTTCGGCCTAACTTTTTTTTTTATGTGGAGAAGTAAGAAGACGAGCAAGACACTCTCCTGATGTTAAGAGATAACGCTGCCCATAATCAGTTCAGTGCTACCCAGAATTTCACAATGATGTGCAATTCTAGGTGCACTGCACCAACGCTTCTTACTCAAGAGTCATAAGATGTTAAGACTCTTTAGCCCAGTAATTTCACTAGCTACAGTGCCCTCCTACCGAAGCACAGTAATGTTTGCACATTACTGCTCAGGCGGTAGAATAACTGGCACTGTTGGGGTACCCACCTAGACGACCTCCTGCAAAGGAAGTCTACCCCCGGTAAAACTGTTTCATTTTATGTACTTGCGAAGGAGTACATTGGTGTTTTATTATTCCCAATTCACTACTCATACGTCTGCAAAATATTAAAGACGTAGCTCTCACGTCCAGTCTACAAAATCCCATTAAAAAAAATAGGCTCATGCATTATAAATAAAGCACGGACGTCACAGGGTCATTTTCAAAAAAATTGTACATTCATTTTTGTGGTTGTCCCATTACTTGAGCTGTAATTATAATTAATATTTGTAAAGTCTAAGTAGAATTAGTACAAAAAATATAATTATCGGTATTTTTTAAAGTATTTTATGTATTATTTTCATAAATAACACAGGTACCAAAAAAGATATTAAAATATTTTAGTAGCAAAGCATTAAAAATTACAATGTCCCACACTACAAGTTACGCAATAAAACTTTAAAATCTCAGATTTTATCAAATATATGTTTATTATGTTTATTTTTTCGGAAAATACAGATATTATTGCTTTAGTTTAAAATAACGCTATATTTTTAAGTTCATTATTATTATATTTAATAAATAAATTTAATCGAGGACGTAATTCATGAAATGTGGAAAATTCCATTCCGAAACCACCTTTTTAGATATATATATTTATTAGTTTACCAAATTTAATGCTTATATATCAAGAACAACATTAAGTCTATCACTCAAACAGCAGCAATATTCGATTAGTTCATTTGGATGGCGATTGCAACAGCAAAACAGTGAAAGTGACCAATGGTCCATTTTTGATTTTCCGAAACCGAAACCAAAAAGAAAGCTAAGGAAAATAGTAAATTTTCTACAAAATGTATTGATGAATTCTATAAATATCATGGAATCGTGTATAATATTCAATTTTTAATATATACTACATTAATATATTTTTAACGAATTAATGTTGTTGAGATCTCGGTATCCGTTACTTCTTTTCCGAAACCAAAACACAGGTAACGTAGAAGTGGAAGTAAAAAAATTCGGAATGGAATCATAAAGCTTAATGCATACTGTACATTTTGGCAAAAGTGAGTGACATAAAGATGGCACCACTCGAATGTTCTTTAATAACAAATGAGTTTTTTGACAAAATTACATTTTGATAATTTTATACTTTCAGTTTCCCCATGAACGCGTAGAGGTATTAAATTGAAATTCATATCAAATACTCGAGTCTATAATAGCCTTAAACTGGAATAAAATCAAATTCTATGTCCACAAAATAAATTTTTAGCCACACATTTTCATACTCGCAACTACTTACAAGGGAATCAAAACCTACAGGGTACACTCCGTTGAGCTTAGAATTTTGAAATTTGGTATACCTACGGGCTGATACGGAACCCTCGGCGCTCGAATCCGACTCGTACTTGAATGGTTTTTATTATTTAATTCGAGACTGCCATTCCGACTTCCGACCAACTGAACCAATCAACTAGTTGGTCAGAATGGACTCGATTAATCAATTTGTTCCAATCGGACCAACCAGTTGATCGGATATTTTATTTATAACAAAAAATTTCCGTTCGGACCAACTAAAATTGTTAATCAAAACGGATCAACTGTATTCTTTCTCAACTAAACAACTATTTAGTTGGTCCATAAGATATATTTTTAAACACATAATATATCAAACTTGAAATACCAATATCGCGGAAAGTACTCGTCCTAGGCTAAGCATTTCAGATGACAGCTGTCGAACTTGATATGTCAATATCTCGGAAATTACTCGTCCAAGAGTGACACTGTCATGGAAGAAATTAAAGATCTTGAGGAAATCTACATTTCAGATGACAGCTGTCAAACTTAAAATGTCAATATCTCGGAATGTACTCGTCCTAGAGTGACGCTGTCGTGGAAGAAATGAAAGGTCTTGAGGAGATCTTCTTTTCAGATGACAGCTGTCAGACTTAAAATGTCAATAACTCGAAAAGTAATCGTCCTGGAGTGACACTGTCGTGGAAGAAATGAAAGGTCTTAAGGAAATCTTCAAATCAGATGACAGGTGTCAAACTTAAAATGTCAATATCTCTGAATGTTCTCGTCCTAGGGTGACGCTATCATGGAAGAAACTTGAGATCTTCATTTCAAATGACAGCTGTCATCGGGACCGAGATCAGCCTAAGACCAGCGCTTTCCGAAATTGACAGCTGTCATCTGAAAAGAAGATCTCCTCAAGACCTTTCATTTCTTCCATGACAGCGTCACTCTAGGACGAGAACATTCCGAGATATTGACATTTTAAGATTGACAGCTGTCATCTGATTTGAAGATTTCCTTAAGACCTTTCATTTCTTCCATGACAGCGTCACTCCAGGACGATTACTTTTCTAGATATTGACATTTTAAGTCTGACAGCTGTCATCTGAAAAGAAGATCTCCTCAAGACCTTTCATTTCTTCCATGACAGCGTCACTCTAGGACGAGAACATTCCGAGATATTGACATTTTAAGTTTGACAGCTGTCATCTGATTTGAAGATTTCCTTAAGACCTTTCATTTCTTCCATGACAGCGTCACTCCAGGACGATTACTTTTCGAGATATTGACATTTTAAGTCTGACAGCTGTCATCTGAAAAAAAGATCTCCTCAAGACCTTTCATTTCTTCCATGACAGCATCACTCTAGGACGAGAACATTCCGAGATATTGACATTTTAAGTTTGACAGCTGTCATCTGATTTGAAGATTTCCTTAAGACCTTTAATTTCTTCCATGACAGCGTCACTCCAGGACGATTACTTTTCGAGATATTGACATTTTAAGTCTGACTCATCTGAAAAAAAGATCTCCTCAAGACCTTTCATTTCTTCCATGACAGCGTCACTCTAGGATGATAACTTTTCGAGATATTGACATTTTAAGGTTGACAGCTGTCTTCTGTCATGTATGTACGCTTTGGTTTTATTTAGTCATTTTAAATGGTTTTTAACACCGTTGCCTACAAAAAATCCAATTGAAGTTAAGCATAGTTTTAAAATGTTGTATTACTGACATAAACCGAAACAGCCATCAAAATAAAAACCCTTCTATTAGGTCGGCAATATATCAAAATATTCTATGTTTTGCATGTAAGAAAAATATAGCTTTCAGATCTGTTTATTTAGCAAAATGGTTTTTGTTACATTAAATTGGTTTTTGTTACATACGTGCAATGAAGGCAATAATAATTATGATTTGAATTTTTTTTTTATTTTGAAAATGTTTTGGTGAAGATATTATTGATTGTAATAATTAAATTCATTGCTTGATGATTTTTACTGTCAGTATGTCTTAGGCTTAAGAAATCTTTTCCATTACCAATGCACTCCGTTCCGTAACTGTCCCATTTATAATTTTGTCTAAGTTTTAATAATTAACGAAGTGCTATGTGATTTTTATGGTGCGTTTATTTTTATGGTTTAATATTTTTGGTCTCTCAATAATAATTGAGTTATATAGCTCTTAAGTGCTGCAATAATAAAAAAAAAGTAAATTTATTCCTCATTTTTATCCAAAGAGTAACGTAATGGAAACTTAATATACGATTCCTTGAGTTTGTTAAGTTGATTTTATTTTCCTATTTATTATTTATGAACTTTAAGGTACATTACACCGATTGAACAACTTTTTATTGCAAAACTTGCTTTATTTATATTATTTATCAACATTAGTAAAAAGTTTCGGAGTGGAATATATTGTGATACCTGAGTGTAGTAAAATCTTAATATTTCAGTAAATGAATTAAATTTATTCATTTTAATACCAATTTCTAATAATTAAATGACTAATTAATATATATTGGCCACAATAAATGCTTTGCCACGATCTTACATATTTTCATCAATTTTTCCGCTGTGTACAGTTTTTTTGATAATGACCCCACAGCAAAAAGCCAAAATGCATTATATATAATGCATGGACAGGCAACGTGTTAAAATTGAATCCAAAAAACATGCCTCACAATCGTGGTCTGCACAGTCACTGGTCTGCACTATAATATACTTGTACTTAAATAGGAATATTCCGAATTCATGAGCCGCTTGGGCTCTACTAGATGTATATCACGTTCACACTGACCGAGAAACGCATTCTGTTGTCTAACTAAGTCTTATCGTCAGTTTTATTCTTTGGAGCATGCGGTCTCTGCCTTTACTTAAGAGTATGGATTCACCTTAACGTTCACATTTGGACACAAATTCGTAAACAAGACAGTATTATTTTATTTTGCCAGCATAAAAAGGCTTTATAGCATGCTCACGTCCAATTTGGACAAAAGTATTGTTTCGGAATTAGGGCAGACATGTTAGCGCCAAATATTATTCGTGGGCTGTCGGGCTACGTTATTGAAATACGAGTGAGGTATTTCGGTTAAAGAGCCTATATCTAAAGAGTTGAACCAGTTTTAATTTGCACATATCAGCCAAATAAAATGTTTTTAACTTCTCGCGTCTAGGATCACGTCCATATTTTGCTCCCCCGTGGAATGCCTCTCATAAGGCGTCAGTTTTCTTCCTCCAACCACTGCACTGCCAGCGACTTCTACTATTGCTATACTATACCTGAATTAGTTTTAAATTTATGTTTTGAAAATACTTTCTTATTATTTAATTATTGTTTGTTTTAATTATTGTTTGTTACCTATGGGTTATTTTATGCCTGAAATAAAACGATTTTATTTTTTATTTTATTATTTATTTATTAACAAGAACAAGTAAATATTGAATGAATGTTAACTTCATGCACATTTAAAAGTATACTAACTTCAAGTCACCCTAAAAACGAGCACGGTGCTATTTTGACTAAACTAACTCTGAAAACACGACCCTGAATTCGTACATAGTTAATAAATTATTCGAAGACAAGAAAATCAATGCGAGTATGAGTCGTAATGTAGTTATGAGAGTCATATGTTTCGGGAATCCAACATCGATTGCAAAATATAGTCCTAAAAATTGAAGAATCATAAAATAAAATAAAAAAGCAAGTGCAAAATTTCCCACAGAAAAATCTAGAGAATTAGGTAAATTAAAGTCGCGTACCAGTAATTTGGCATCGTTTGTATTCCAATGTATCGTCACCCAACCGTGTGGAGGTCGTCAGTCAAGTGGGCGGTGTGTTTGCGACGCCGATTGCACTCTCCGAAGGTAACTCTTGCCAAATAGACAACAAATAGTGCAGAAATGTGTGTGACCACAGATTTATCCTACTGATATTATAAACGTGAAAGTTTGTAAGAATGTGTAGATGAGATATCTGGATGTATGTTTGTTACTCTTTCACGCCTAAACAAGTGGACCGATTGAGCTGAAATTTGGTATAACCTGGAATTTGGTAAACCCTGGAATAACACACAGGCTAAAACTGCTGGATGGAAACACATAGATTATAATATATTGTGGTTTTTTGTACCTATATTGGAACGAAGTTCCTTATCGCGAATTGTGAAAGGGGGCTAGACGGAAAAAATTCTTACGAAAAGTTGTCACGACACTTTTTGCTATAGTAAGCTATTGTAAGCTGTGCGGCGTGCGCATGTTTCTCTGTCTGTCTCTCTCTCTCTCTCTCTCTCTTATAGAAAGCAAGCCAGATATTTTCATTAATCGAAAGGAACTTCGTTCAATCCGGGTGTCCCTTGACACCTCTCAAGTTTTTTTTCTGTGTTTCAATAAAGTGTTATCTATCTACACGAAGTAGTAGTAGGCATAAGTGAAAAACATCAGCTAAGTACTCTTTTTTCAAAGAAAATAAGAATAATCCTAGAGCGTTATCTTACAATTTGGCCAAAAGTGTGAATTGGTACCTAATAGAGTAGATAAAAAATAAAGGAACACGTAACGTAAGTTAATTATTGCAGTCGTCAGGCAACTCATCATAATGGTCTCCCTACGCCCTACACTCATCAAACAATACATTACCCCCACAATCATCGAATTATGTTTGAGGATTTCACATACTAACAGTAGTGTCGGACATAAAACTCACCCCGTTGAAACGCAGCAGTTTTTTCTTTTGATTAAGTAGGTATAGTATTTTTGGTTTACAGTAAAACCACGCTCAACGTTTGTCATCCCACTGAAAATGAGTGTGCATGAAAATGAATGGTCATTTTATCTTTACGCCATCTCCACCACTCCACCTTCAGTGTTTTTATACGACTTTTAAGTTTAGCTTTTATATACCAGGGGGTATTGGAGGTATCCATAGGCGGCAGGCTGGACGAGATCACTCTGAGCGATAAGAACGCTAATTAATAATTGTGAACCAATTAGCGGTCTTGAATTTTGTAGTAGTAAAATTAAAGATTTATTTATCTAATCTGTTATTAAATGTTAATGTTCATAGTACGATATCCACAGGAACAATAAGTCATCGCCTCGAAGGGTCCACCTCGCGTCAAGCAGCATCTCAATTTACGCGATTTATACGTACTTAAACAAAATTACGTTTTCCCTCATTAACTAATTGGCACACGATTCTGCACCTTATTAGAACAAAATTAGACTTATTTTCGGTTTTTTGTTTGTTTCGGTTGGTTTGCAATTAGAGAGTCGCGTCAGACCGTCAGTCCACTGTCTCACGTGATCTGGTTAAAGATTCTGTGCAAAAAGTAGTAGAGCCGTGGATTAACGATGTATCATCATTTAGGCTTTTACCGAGTCGCCAAGCAGTCATTATAACCGTGTTCCGGCATGATGTTCAGTGAAGCCAGGGAGGGATTTATCCCGCCTTCTAGATTTAGTGCTACCATCTACGGCTGCGTCGTTGCTTAACATTAAGCAAAATCGTAGTCAAAGGCTATATGAATAATGAGACATGGCATTTTTTTGTTCCATAAAGTTCTATAAAGCTTGATATTTCTTTTTATTTATCACTAGCTGACCCGCGCGCACTTCGTAGCGCGTGACAGTAAATTATTCATATATTAATGAATTTTATACAGACCATTTAATTCGATTTCCAATTCCACGGAAAAGAGGGATTCAATTCACGGGTTTTCTGCGACTTAATGGGCGTAGAATTAGTAAAGGCTGGCAAACCTTGCCAATATGTAACTACGATCGAATCACCTACTATTCAAAATGTCTATTGGACGTTTCGCCTACGTTCATAATAACTATTGGTTGAAATCAATATTGGACGATTCGCCTACGGTTAACTCAGCTACGGTCGATTGAGCTATGGTTGATTAAACTATTGGACGATTTGCCTATTTTTGACCGAACTAACGGACCGTTCACGTATTTTTAGACCACGTTTCCGGCTGCTAGTCAGGTATGACAGCTAAAAAATACTTGTTTATAGTACAGAATTCAGAAACGTGTTGTTTTTATTATGCCACTTTGCCATGATGAGGTAGATGAAAGAAGATGCCAAAATGCCTGAAGATGCCATGACACAGGATAAATAATTCAGTAATAAGAAAAATATCTGGCGCTTCGCCGGCCGCTGCCGCGGCACGCTCGCTTCGCTCGCTCGGCTCGCGCATTGTGGTCACTGTTCAAACCTAACCTAACCAACAGATTTCGGTTTGCCCTGAATACTGTACTAAAAACACGCGTAGCAAAGAATTTATAAACCGTAGGTGAGTCGTCCATAGTTGAATTAACCAATATATCAAATGAACATTGGCCGAATCGCCCATTAGTTCACATGCCCATAGTTTAATCAACCGCAGGCGAGTTGCACTGTAAGCGAGTCGTCCAATATGTGAAATGAACTTATGCGAATCGACCGTAGTTATATCGACCGTAGTTGAAACGACCGTAGGTATTATGAAACGTAACCCGTCCATGCGGGCAAAGCCATGAGAATAAGCTAGTGACTGATGTATCTGTATAACGTACAGCCTCAACCGCTAGATGGATTGGGTTGAAATTTGGAACATAGAAAGGTTTCATGACGTAGACCACTGCTAAGAAAGGATTTTGCCGTGCGGGCAAAGCCGCGAGCATAAGCTAGTAAATAATATTATGAAACATTTTTTGTGAATAATACTTAGATTTCAGAGACGTCCTGGGATAAGTCCCAGAACTATCGTTATACCTATACCACAGTACAAATTAGAACGGCAATAAATTACCACTTACACATATAGTACATCAAGATTAAATACAGTAAACAAAAATATATCAAATTATCATTTAAATCAGAAAAACTAATAAAAATACGGAATAATAACAGCTTGATTCCGTACAGTTACTCTTGACTTTTTTCCGCGTCATTTAATGGTGATCTCTTTACCGTGGGTAGACTTCCTCTGCAGGAGATCGGCTAGTACCCCAACAGTGTCAGTTATTCTGCCGCCTGAACAGTGATGTGCAGACATTACTGTGCTTCGGTAGGAGGGCACTGTGGCTAGTGAAATTACTGGGCTGAAGAATCTTAACATTTTATGACTCAGCAGTGCACCCAGAATTTAACCTTCGTTAAATCCCAGCGTTATCTCTTACCATCAGGAGAGCATCTTGCTCATCTTCTTACATCGTTGTATAAAAAAAACTAAAATGAAATTTTCTGAAATGAAACTATCATATACCTACGTACTCAAACTATTTATTATAATATATCTATCAAATTTCACCTTTCAGCTCCATCATCAGACTTCAGATCACTTCCATGTCATAAAATTATTGCATTGTCATCCGATTCCCGGTATGCAAAATTTCTGCTCAATCGGGAACTGTGACTGATAGGTAGAGTGCTTTTCACAAAAGGAGTTCTTTTTGCGGGGCGCCACTATCGCAAATTTTAAAAGTTAGCATATTAAATAACTTTAGAATCTTCGATGTATCCTTCTGCAATCTTGTTACACTTCTAGCCACCATGGCGTTTAAGAACTGTAATATCAGCGCCTGAGTCAGCTAAGAGTGTTGCTGACGTCCGCCTCAGTCCGGAAGCTGAAGAAATTTAGCAATCGTTTTTGGCATATCACCGATTTTATTGATGCCTATGGGCTGTTTTTTACTTTTTCCATTATCATAATGTAAGAAAAATCTTGAAGTCCACCACATTCACATATTCTTCACTAATGACGAATGATCTGTCGATTTTAGTTTTTGTATTCAATAATTTTACTAATATTAATTTGTCCGAATGCTTTTCAACGTCGTTTACCTTAAGATTCAACAATTCATTTGAGCGGCACGCACCATTTATGCCAATAATTAATACAACCTGTAAAAAATAACAATAATTTAGTTTACTTATTTTTAGATAGGTACAGTTAGATAGGTTTTCTTTGAAATAAATTAGCTTTTGTATCAATTTACTTACTTTTAAAGCGAGGTATTTACTGTCTGGTGCTTCATTCAGAAATTTTTCTATTTCAAGGTCACGTTTCGTTTTCAAGACAGCTTTTATCATAGAAAAAATGCTCCATAATGTACTGGATTTTCTTGTTTTAGATAGTTCCATGAAATATGATAGTATCACGGTCTCGGAATATGTTTTTGCATTTTTTGAGAGGCGCCAATTATTGAAGGATTCGTACGCCTTTACATATTTCACTTTAGATTTTTCAGGCAAATAGCTGAACTCGGCATTCGAAACTTGTTCTTTCAACTTTTTTGGCGTAAGACAACTACCTTCATCACTGGGGTCACTCATTTCTTTGTAATTAAACAGACTATTAGATCACAAATAGAAATTTGCAAAAGTTTACAACTTAAGTTGAAAATATTTAGTTGAATCTTTACCAAGAGGTTTAGAACCAAATGGAAAATGTGTTGTGAACACCACTGTCGCAAGAAAAATGACAACTATAAGTGCCATCTCACTTACCTCATACAAAAGAGAGAGACAAAGATGGCATTTATCGATGACGTCACAACGCATTCTCCATTTGACTGTAAACTCTAAACTTCTACATCCCGCCATTTTGTATTTTTTTATTTTTATTAAAAGAGTTGCGTTCGAAATTTGTGTGTGTGACATATTTATGAAAAACAAATTGTAATAATATTTAAAAAAAAGAAAACTCACTTACGACTTATTATTCTATAATAGTATTTTATTTAAAATATTATTGAAAAAATACAATTTATAAAGTTAAAATTCAATAAATAACATTAAAAATTATGTGCATCTCAGTTAAATAAAAATTGTACACAAATAAGTTTCAGAACACACCAACTTCTTCATAGCCAATAAAATTGTGTTCGAAATTCAAATCACTTTGCCTCTCTACTCTCTAGAGAGCAAAAACGGCTTTTGCTCACTGAAATCGATGACCAAAGACACTATTTTCGTGCGAGAGTGGTGAAAAATTATTTATGGCATGAAGTCCAGAATTTATCGAAAAAATGTAATTTAGTTCCGCAAAATTCCGCGGGACCTCATTCGTGAGAAGGACTCTACCACTGAGGTGTATACCTAAAATCATAGGCGGATCCAGGATTTGGTTTGGGGGGGCAAGGTGCAGACGGGCAAAAATATTATAATTTCTATTACGAAAAGTGTATGTTTAGCTCGCTCTGAGCGGTTAGGAAGTTTAAACATCCATTACAATAAGTGCGCGAGCAGCTAGCTGCGAGCGCCGAAAAAAAAATTTTATTTCAGAAATATGTGCGAAATTCGTAACTCTACAATGCTTCTGGGGGTACCTTGGCCCCCTGCCCCCCCCCCCCCCTAAAGCTTAAACATCCTTTATAATATGTGCGCGAGCAGCTTGCTTAATGACTCGGGGGGGGGGCGGCTTGGCCCCTTGCCCCCCCTCCCTAAATCCGCCTATGATTATCTATAACACAGATAAAAGGTTCTATAATAATCATTGCAAAATTTTACTAACATTATAAACGTGACAGTTTGTGTCTGGATGTATGCCTAAATGGGTGTGAACAGATTTTATGTCTGTGTGTCTCCGGATAACCAGTGATTTTTACAAAAGATCCCCCTAGATGGAGCGCCACAATCGCGTGATTTTAAGTTAAAATATCTACAGATTTTTAACAATTCATAATTTCTCATATTTAATTTCTCAATTAAATAGGTACATAATATTTAATTAATCTAACAAATAAAAAATATATAATAAATGAAGTATTCACAGTAATTATAAATCTATTATTTAGTTCCGCTAGGTTACGCGGGACTTCTTTTCTAAAACTGTTTGCAGAATAAACGATATTTCTTTTTCTTAGGACATTAGTTCCATTATTTTCCGTGGCGCTAGCTTGTATGAAAAATAATTTACTTTTACAATGAACTGTAAATGAATTTTTCTATTTATCTTCAGATGATTTTACATGTTTTAGAAATTAAAAATAAGCAGCAAAAAGATATTTATTACTGATATTTACACGCATCATGCGCACATTAGATTATTTTCCGCTGGCGCTGATTCATTTGAGAAATAAGTTACATTTACTAATTTAAATGAATTCTAATTTGTTTGGCTACTATATAGCATCAAAGTACTCGTCAAGACGAATCAAATGAGCCCAAACTCGATGGGGTTTTTTCTTTTAATCACGGAGTTCCTATGGCCACCTTCCAGCTCCGTTTCGGACCCTGGTTACTATATAGTATCAAAGTACTCGTCAAGACGAATCAAATGAGCCCAAACTCGATGAGGTTTTGTCTTTTGATTACGCGGTTCCTATGACTACCTTTCTTGTTTATTAGCATTTTATATGCGAATCTTTAGATTAATATAACTCTTTTATTTATGAACCGATTTGACTAAAACCAAGACTAAGGTTCAAGTAAAGAAAACTGCAACGTATTAGTGAAAATTTTATTCAAATCGGTGGTGTTGTTTAACCACACCAGTGACACAAACTATTTACAAATTTAGCCCAAATTAAACTAAAGGTCAACCACAAGTTTACAGCCACACCGATAGATGGCGTCTGTAGCGTTTTTGGCACTATTTTTTTTTGAATTGAATTTACTTTATATTCTATTACTTTTATTTCGAATTTTTGATGTAAATTAGGGGCGATGTGTCTGATATAAATGATTATTATTTATTTTATTATTTTATTTTACGTTTCCCTAGGAAAAATTGACAAAATGTTTTACGAATTAGATCGCGCAAGCGACTTTTTCGCGTCGTTTTGTTCATATGCGTATTTTCACAGTTCACCTTAGTAAAGGATCACAATGAATGGGGAGAAATTTCCATTCTTATTATATGTATGGATATGGATTTTTGTTCGCCAATATTTAACCAAAATTTAAAGAGGATCTATTTTCTTAGTTCTTTAAAGTTCTGATAAGCCAAAACTGCGTTTATAATGAAACTCGAATTTAACATTATTTGGTTCCTAAAAATATTATGTAATTTAGACTTTTCATTGAACTTATGTTAGTAAAAAAAGTTCAACCTTTTCAAATTGTAGGTTCTAAAAATTTGCCTTGAAACCATGTCAGTGTTCTCAATAATTCCATGGCTCTACTTTTTAGCACAAGTTCTTAAGACGTCTTTTGTTTACATAAATCGACAGATATGGTGATAAACATGAAAATATTTTGCATTAGCACGACTTCTAGTAACTCTTGTTTCATATGTATATAATATAGGCCCATAATATAGATAACCTCTTTTATCGCAGTGGGTAATTTGTTTTTAATTCGCTATCTTATCGGGCATTAGAAATATTTTCCTTTACGATATTAAATAGTGTAAAATCATTCATATAATATCATCATCATTCATATTATTTAATTATTTTTTTATCATTTTAAGTCCTGTGTGGCAGCATACATTAGCAAATATTAGATCAAGTGGGGCTTTTAAATTTTGTTTTTTAACAATTTGTATTTTTTTTACACATTTTAATTGAATCTTACAAATTTTAATGTTAGAAGAAATCATTACAAGTGAGTTAAATTGTCAACAAGCTCAAATCTAATATTTTTAAAAGAGTAGGTTCCCCTTCTTATGTGTGTTGTTATTCTCATTTAAATGGTAAAGAACAATAAAACATCGTACTATTAAAAAAAAACAAGTAAAAAAAATCTTACAAGAAAAAAAACAAAATCAGCCCATTGGTGGTCAGGTTGCCCGACTTGCCTACCTATTATTATAGCAAGAGCTAGAAATCTGAAGAAATATTTTTTTATTGAATTATTTAATTTATTTCGTGATTCGTCACGCATCCCGCATTGTAACATCTAAAGCGTGCATAAAAACAGGTTTTTTGTTTGTAAAACTTATGTTTCGATACTACAAGGTCAGTATTAAAAAAATCGGGAAAACCCAAATGTTAATTATCACATGCGGTCATCGGTTGTTTTCCATATATCATTGGACAATACAATAACATTGATAAAGTGATTAAAAACGATTACTATTTGCGTATACCTACTGTAGCTCCAAACACTCCATTTTTACGAGCGACATTTTCACAAGCAATTTTTTTACCTTGCAATAATTTATGTAGCTATAAATTAAAAATATATATATATTTCAGCCCTTCTAGCATGGACAATGCGTAGACTTGTCTTGCTGTCAAGTCAAACTGTCATCCTATACATTCACAAAAGTACAATGTATGGGATGACTTCTTTTTTTATCATTGGGGATGACAGTCTGACTGCTGACTTGACCGCAAGACAAGTCTACGAAACGTCTGTGCTAGAGGGGCAGGAGATAATTTCACACAGGGCCCAAGCTAAGCATCTTAATGCTTGTATTATGGTGTTAGGATAACCACCCACTGACCTTTTATGTACCTACTGCTCAATTTTAAGGCAGTTAGAGTCAACAGATTTTTTTAAGGTTTATATTTTTACAATAAATATACACTTACACACTAATAAACTTAAAAAATAATATTAGTGTGATTATTTTCATAGTCATTTATTTCTGCAGTATTAAATTATGTTTTATCAAATATCGCACCAAAGAAATTGAACTCTGCAGTGCTTCTTACCTGCGCAGAACGGTCATTTTAAATCAAGTATTTTTATTTGTTTTCAATCATAGGTTAGCAGTTGACTAAGATCATGCTTGATGTTACGCAATTATGCGGTTAAAGACGGTAGCAGACTTAACACAAAAGGCAGGATAAATCTCAACATGCTCCACAAAACAACGTGCCGGAACACAGTCGCAATGACCGCTTAGTGGGAGGTAACTAGCCACGGCCGAAGCCTACCCTCAAGTGACAGTACCAGAAGTACAAAATATCAGAAAGGAAAGGCATTCTACAAGTGACATCTATGACGAAATCATGGCGTCGCCGCGGCGCGTGAACGTGTCATTAATTTGCATAACCCATCCCCGTCAGTCCCATATAAACTGATGTTGTACGTTGTTTACATAAAGTGTTCAGTAGCTTGTGTATGCCCACGCAATGACGGGAGCAACTGTGTTGGCGCCAACCTTTGCTATAGCATTGGCCAAATGATTTGTAGAATGTTGGCATATATAACAGACATATCTGCATTATGTACTAGCTGCACCCAGCTGTTTTACCCACTGAAAAGCGGCTGAAAAGCTGTTTGTCATTGTAGACTCTAAGAATTTTTAGAGTATCCGTACCTTTAAAGGAGGTAACATATTATACACATACAACATCCGTACTTATAATATTCGCATTTATAATATGCCCTTATCCTACTAGGGCATTTATTGTCTACAAAACTTGTGCCAAAGGCAAAGTTACCCTAAAAAATGTATGAAATTTTATGTCAATCTCTTCACACGTTCAGTCGTGGACAATTAACAAACAAATAATATACATACATATGTATACAATAAATTTTACCGATATAATATTAAAGTATGATTACCTCATCCAAAATAGTCTTTAAACAAAAGTGTTTTCAGTAAAAAAGCTTAAGTTTCTCCAACAGCACTCTAAAGAAAAGCTAGCCTCGATGTTTCATAAAAAGTAGAGCACTGAAAACAAATTCCGTAGGAAGAAAATTTTGCTCAAGCGATATCATGGACCAGTCCTTTGACTTTGAACCTTATGTTTTATACATTAGTGTTTACTTTTCTTTGACATTTTTGCTTCGTCTTTTCAGTGTTTTTTATCATTAAACTCGTTTGCGGTCGTTCGTAAAGCCGATTTGAGAAAGGAGTTGAGAAGTTTTAATAACTGGAGGGGTCCTAGTTATGCCTAGAGTTCTAGAGGTGGTGACGTCATCTCCTTGTGGTCATTATTGAGTTTTCAAGTTGATTGGGATTATAAAAGGAAGTTTATTAGATAAGATAAGATTTTATTTGTTGTATTCTTTAAATAGAGAAAAAATGAGACAGGTGCGATTTCTTAATGCATGATTTATAGATTTAATAGAAAATATAGATTAAAATACAGAAATAGAGTATACCTAATATTAACGTGCATATTTTATAATTTTTACATTTTACCTTTATATAAACGACGACCTCTGTGGCGCGGTGGGCTAATACCCGCTTGCAACGCAGTAGGTTGCAGGTTCGATTCCCGCATGGAACAAATGTTTGTGAGATCCATAGATATATTCAGTACCTATCTATTATAAGTATGTATTTACAAAAGAAAAGTATATAAGTATTATGTCCGTTATCCTAACCACCACAACACAAGCATTAAGTTGCTTAGCTTGGGGTTAGATGGCGCTGTGTGAAATGTCCTAAAATATATTTTTTTTATTTATTATATCCTATTAATAATGAAGGTAGGTAATAACTTTACATTTTTCAGCAACAAATTAACCAAATATTTTTCATTACTGCTGATCCTTTACAACTTGCAAAAGTTTCTCGCAAATTGAAAAGTGAAGGTAATCCGAATTCCAATGATTGGACTTCGTCAAACTGGAAACTGTTTTAATTGATTCCGCGAACGAATCTCAAATGAATTACAACAAGTTTGGACCTAGGAATCCACGGGATGGAACCCACTGAACAAACAAATGATGCACCCTGAGTATGCCCAACTCAAGTGTAAGCACATGCTCGAAATCTCAAACTTACCTCACATCCTTACCTCAAATCCTACCCATATTGACCCCACATTACTATTATTTCTTACTAGATGGTTGACATTCGGATCTTTCCTTCATTTTCATTGGGGAAATTTGTAATTGTTAAGTTGGTGCCTACTTCAAGTTGTTAAGATACAAAAGAGCTGTCAAACTTCGCGCCTTCGCTTTGTAGAAAATATTTGGACTGAATTTGGAGTTGGATTTGTTGAAAAGACAAGACAGTGGCGTAATGTGTTTTTAGCTTAATCTATTGTATTTATGGTGTTTAATAAAGAGTTATCAATAAAATCTTATCTGAATTTTCTTATTTGAAAGAGAGCTCGTGGTCGTTCTCCAACTCGCTGGACTGACCACATCAAGAAGGCCACATACATATCTATGACCCAGTGTTCTCTCAACGCCATTAACAGACAAAAATGGCGTCACATCGCTTAATCCATCGGAAAAATCCAAGCAGAAGACCGAGCATCAGAGCAACCACGACCACTTTGACAAGAGTGTACGACTAAGAAGAAGAAGAAATTTTCAGAAGTTGACAACTGTTATACCACTAACACGTAGCATTTATAAGCCATTTTTATGCCTGTTAAATTTCTTAATGACATTACCCCTTACAGGCAAGTTTATAATAAAACCTTCGGCGTCGGGTGCTATCGGAAACTGTCTTAGTTGGAAACTTTGAAGGTCACGGAAGGGAGGCTGGAGACCTACTTTTATCGATGTTGACTTGAGAAAGCTTTTTGAGTTTTATTTGTGTCATATAGATGTAACCGGTTACCGATGTTGTGTTTACCGGGGGTAGACTTCCTTTGCAGGAGGTCGTCTAGGTGGGTACCCCAACAGTGCCAGTTATTCTACCACCTGAGCAGTTATGTGTAAACATTACTGTGTTTCGGTAGGAGGGCACTGTAGCAAGGGAAAATTACTGGGCTTAAGAGTCTTAATATCTTATGACTCTTGAGTAAGAAGCGTTGGTGCAGTGCACTTAGAATTTCACATCATTGTGAAATCCTAGGTGGCATTGGACTGATTATGGGCAGCGTTATCTCTTAACATCAGGAGAGCGTCTTGCTCGTCTTCTAACTTCTTCGGATAAAAAAAAATAGGGATTCTCTTGCTAATAGTTACATATTCTTACAACTATATGATTACATTATTACATATCATTACATAATATAAAACAAAGTCGCCTCTGTGTCTGTCTGTCTCAATGTATGCTTAGATCAATCAAGAGTACGGTTTATTTTATAATACATTTTTATTTATTTATTTATTTATTATTCAGCACAGAGCTAGGACTAACTTAATGCTACAATAACATTTTCTACCAGTTGCCCTAAGGCTAGAGAAAATGTGCTAGAACTATAGGGGGCTGACAAAGAGTAGGAAAAGTGTTGTTGTTAACCTACTACTTATGAGGAGTCAATCAGACAGAATTGAGTTAAGTATCACTTATACACCGTTATAAAAAAACGCTACAAAAAATTATTTTCGTAGTTCAAAAATATGCAAAGATTTCGCCAAAAAGAGCAGAATTCACGAAAAGAGTTGGAAACGTATAATAAATCGCACAAGGCGTCTTGAGCCAGGATATATCCGAGGAATAATGGCCGGGTTTAGGAGCCCCATTCTCATTATACTGAGCTCTAGCCGGTATGGTACATGCGGTTAGGTTTTCTCTTAAAGAATATCTAATCTAATTTATTCGTAAGGAAATCTTATGTACTAAAATTAATTATGTATAAATTATTTTATATTTATCATCATAATTACTTTGACATTTTTGTTCTCGTAAATTCTCTCCAGTTACAGGTCAACTGCCAGAAAATGCTACTTTAGCTTAGCATTAAGTTAGTCTTCATCATCATCATCATCTCAGCCATTAGACGTCCACTGCTGAACATAGTCCTCCCCTTTGGACTTCCATATGTACCGGTTGGAAGCGACTTGCATCCAGCGTCTTCCGGCGACCTTTATAAGGTCGTCTGTCCACCTTGTGGGTGGACGTCCTACGCTTCGTTTGCTAGTCCGTGGTCTCCACTCGAGCACTTTTCGACCCCATCGGCCATCCGCTCTGCGCGCTATGTGGCCTGCCCATTGCCACTTCAGCTTGCTCATCCGCCGGGCTATGTCGGTGACTTTAGTTCGTCTACGGATTTCTTCATTTCTGATTCGATCTCGTAGAGAAACCCCGAGCATAGCCCTTTCCATAGCACGCTGGGCGACTTTGAGCTTCGAGATGAGGCCAATGGTGAAGGACCACGTTTCTGAAGTTAGTCTTGTTAGATAATAAAATAAAATAACAAAGTTGAGTATTATTGGTTTATTATTAAAATTACGGCTAAAAACGAATTTTTATTTGACTGGGTGAACTTAGTAGAAATAGAGCTAAAGAATATTATGTGTGTGCTGCGCGACTAACATATAAATATTTATTACGCCTGCGAGTTTAACATAGAGTTGATTATTCTTAGTTGCTATTGCTTTAGTGTAGGATTGGCATAGTACATTTTTAGCCCCTGACGCAAAAATGACGTGGTGTTATAAGTTTGACGTGTCTGTCTGTCTGTCTGTGTGTGTACGTATGTGTCTGTCTGTGGCATCGTAGCTCGCAAACGCATGAACGGAATTTCATCTGGTTTTTTTTTGTTTGAAAGTAGAGTTAGTCGAGAGTGTTCTTAGCCATGTTTGGTTAAAATCGATCCAAGATGGCCGCCGCTAATATATGGCGGATTACATATTTTATAAGCGTTGCGTTGGGGTTTTTTAAATGTTTAATTTAATTCACTTGTTAAACACGCAGTGATGTGAAGTTTTAACAGGCGTTGAGTTAAACAGAAGCACGAGTACACATTACACAAGCCTATATGAGTTGGTAATGAAAAGAGAGCTCTTCTGGATTTTACCGCTTAGTCGTCAATCGGTAGTTTCCATGTTTATTTACTATTCTCCTCTACCTGCACGGTTGTCTAAGAGATAAGCGGTAAGACCGCCAATTGTAGAGTTTTATGTTATAGTTTTTAAGTTGTTTTTGTTCATTTTCTTTTGTGTTTCAGTTACATTTCCTGGCTTATACTCGTATTTTTTATTCGTAGTTCTTGATGTATGCTTCATATCCACAGAAATGTTTTACGATGAAAGTAAACGCCAATCAAAAGGAGTTTCTCCTAAAGTTTAGAGGTAACCCACATGTTTCTCAAAATAACTTTTTTTTGTGTTGCGTTTATATCTGCAATCAGTCTCTAGACTATGAGCGGATTTGCTGGAGGTATTGGACATTTCAGGGAATTAATCCAGTGATCATTTCCTTGCTTCAATTTCAATCACTTGTCGAGCTCCATGATGTGTCTCTTTAGCCTCTTCGGATAGCTTATGGATGTCAGCTGTGTAGCCATATGATTTGGGTGATTGAGCAAGCGCTGTTTGTATCTGGTGGAGAACTGTTTAACTTCCTCGCTTACTGTGTTGATATCTAATAAACTTTTAATACTTTTATATGACCAGCAGTAAGCATCAATAAAAGATGAGACCGCCGGCACGGCGTTCAGTGAAGACTTGCAGGGATTTCGTCTTTTAGGTTGTGTGTAGTGTGTAGGTATCTATGAGGTATCATCTTCGGTTGCATTATAACTTCAGATCAAGCTAGATAGTGGTAAAGGTAACTCTAATACAAATGAATTAAAAATGCATTATTTAAGACTTATCAACTGTGATAAATTTAGTTATTACCTACAATGAAAACATACTTATGTTATAGTATTTATGGCAAAGGTTTGATTCGTCCTGAATTGAATTTACCAAATCCAAAATGTCATATACTTACACGTCTTTAACTTTACTTTTTTTATACTGGGGATGAGATTTTATTATAATTCTTTTAAATTTTAACTACATACCTCTACATAGTTTTTTTTTAATAAAATGAATTAAAATGTGCGATTCACTTTTTTTGAAAATAAGCTTAAAGTTGATTTAATCTTTTTTTATTAACTTCTGTAAGGCTTTATCAGTGAACGTGTGAATATAGTGCCTTAGACGCCTTGTACATTATGTGCCCTTCCCTATCTAAATCTAGGCGTTTACTTATCACGCCGTCCACCTGTGGAACGCACTTCCTGTCCCTATCGGGTGCGCTAAAACGCTCGAACATTTTAAAACCAAACTTAAAGACTACTACTTGTCACAAACTTAGTATTATCTTATTTCAATTTATATTAAAAATATGTATTATTTTAATTTATATTATTATTAAAATATGTATTTTAATATATGTTTTAATATTTTTATTTTAAGTATGTTTTATTTTAGGTACATATTGTTTATACATTTATATAATTCTGTGTATTTAATATTTATTATGTAAGTATGTATATCATATTTTAGTATGTGTTAATAGGTTTTACTTATAAATTAAGTACCTAATATTATCATTATTTCGTATGAGAACCCTACTCTTCCTTGCATACAATATCCATTCAAAATGCGGTTGCCTGGAAGAGATCGCTTAAAGCGATAAGGCCGCCCATTGTAGACCAAACTTATTCTTTAATTTTAAGTGTCCTAATCATAATTAATGTTAGTTTGTGTTTATTTTTAAACGGTTTTATTTAGCTTATTATTACAGTGTTTTGTAAATATGTTGGTCCACAATAAAGAGTACTTCTATTCTATTCTATTCTAAATCTTGGCTTCCAACTTCCAATGTTTCATGATAAAAGGTACCTACCCTTGTAACCATAAAGCTTACCAAAATGTTCCGAACTTTCTGATTACTGAAGCTCCGGTACAGTATTTAGAATAATAGAAATCAATATTCCGAAATTGATCAGACGTGTTTGGTCACATACGCAAAATACATTTAGATTTTTACATAATATCTTCACAGTAATAAATTGTCACAGTTGCAATTTGTCACATTCGCAAATAGTTAATAGTTACGTTCGAAAATTGTTATTGTAGCAAATCGTCATAGTAGCAAAATGCCAGAACAGCAAGATTTAATCATTAAAAATTAATTTCACACATTCTTTTTTTAATTTTGATGCTACAATTTTCTACAATCACAATTTGCCACTGTGACATTTAGCGGATGTGACAAATTGCTACAGTGATAATTTGCGACTCTGACATTTTGCTACTTTGACATTTTGCTACATGAAAAAAAACGTAGCCTAGTCAACTTGAGAATGTGACCAAACACACCTATCTTCCCAAAGTACGTTGAATAAATAACGAAAATGACTGAGGTCGGGGCGAGTTACTTTTAGCTTTTAGTTGAATATCTTGGCCCCAAGGCCGATAGTTCACTGGCATGCTTGGTGGGCGTTTACTATGGAATCATTTACTCATACTAACGTTGTAGTAAAGCTACTCTGTAGTATTGAATCAATATCGTACCAATTTAAACGTGAAAGTTTGTATGCAAGGTAGCTCATTTATTGATAGGTTAAAAGTAGAAATATGAAGGTACGAGATGGAAAAATCGCGATTAGTGAAACGAGAAACATCAGTGACTTGGACTGCTTAGAATACGAAACAATAATTTATACTTTTATAATTACTAGTATCTATTACAGTTATCAAACGATTTTTATTCTCATAATATTGGAAAGGGAACATTGTCCATCAGGAGAGCGTCTTGCTTCATCAGGAGAGCGTCTTGCTCGTTTTCTAATTCATCACATAAAAAAAAAAATGTCCTCCATCATGGAGAGTGCTCCTCAGAACTCCATGGGATAATAATTCCATAATCACCCTTCTACTACCGAACGTCTAGGCAATCGGCACTGCGCCACCAATCCTATTTGGTGGATACCAACAACTCGGACGAAGCGATTTGCTTCGTCTTTCATTATGAAAACGGTTAAGCTATGGAACTTGCTATCGTCGCGTCGTCAGTGTTTCCCGTATGCTATAACGAGGGTTTGTTCAAATGAAGAATAGGTTCACTGAACAAGCGTGCTACAACTTAGACGGCATCGTCACTTACCAACAGGTGAGATTGCGGTCAAACGCTTGTTTAGTCTGCTATAAAAAATTGTACGTAGGAAAACTTTTTTAGTCTCTACAACTGAAGCATTTTTTGCATATAACATGTCTACTAATCAACTTTTGTTTCATCAAATTTAAATGTAAGGTATCTTTAGGAAAGTAAATTGCTATCCAATGTACTTTGCCCACATATCCTAAGTTATGCTTGTAATTTGGAAAAATCACAGAGTTGGCATTTGCCTAATGAATTTCCCGTCCTCAATAGTCTTGGCTCATGAATTGCCATACATACTCGTACATACAACTGTTGATACTCGGACCCAGTAGAATATTCCCCCAGGAACCTACATACAAGCGCAATTCAAGATTGCGAATGAGGGCGGCGTTTAAAATGCTCTTAGCCCATTACACCAAGCCAACAAAGTACCTATCTACTTCGACTCTTCTCACAGCTAAGCAAATATTGAACTTTTTGTTGTGTAATAAAATAATGTAAAAGCTTAAATTTCAAAATTTATTGAAAGACTTCATCACGCGTAGACTACTCATGTATTCTACGCGTGATGAACTCTACGCATGATGTCAATTGTAGTTTTTCATATACATTTTATGTACACAATATAACGGTCACATCTGAGTAAATTAGGACTGCTTGATATTTTGCCACGATTCAGATCTGTTGGGTTGGGGAGGGTAGTTATAGAAATTACTAGGCTAAGGAGACTTAACTTCTAATGTCTCCGTATGATGACTTTGTTCTTCTTGAATATCTAGGTAGTAACTGCGATATAATGGGCAGGCGGTATACCAGGCAAGCGTTGGGCTCGTCATGTTCTTCTGTTTGCATAAAATACATTAAAGCCGCGTCTCCAGCTCCTGTTTTGGTTCAAACATTTTTAACATGAGTATGACAACATGCAAAAAAAAATCTTGGCGATTTTGATGAATATTGATATTGTTTTGTTGTACGTGCGTTCCATCGGATATGGAAAGGAAAAAACATTGTTGGAGCAAACAAGAAGTCAAAATTGCCGAGATTTTTTTGGATGTTGTCATGCTCATGTTGAATGTTTGAACCAAAACTTGAGCTGGAGACGCGGCTTAAGCTCAACATTCGTAGCTTAGCTGCAAGTCTGGTCACAACGTAGTGGCATCGGCGTTGCGTTGATGTAATGAGTGACGACCTTAAGACCGTAAACGAAATAAAATTCCCTTGCCCGTTCTCTCTTTGACCGTTTTTCCTTTCACATATCAAAGGTAATTCAATTTTGTTTCTTATTCCTTTGAGTTAGGGTCTTTGGATACTCTTCGCACGTAGTAAATGTATTCTTTCTAGTGATTGTAATTTTCTTCTGTCTGTTGTATGGTGTGATTTGTCACTTATTTAGGGAAATGTTTATGGGGCTACTATATTAATGTTATAGTTACATATATACTTAGATACATACCTATATTGTATACGGAATTGTAAAAGGCCTTTATTTATGACAAAACAAACCGGAAATTATTGTTAGGGAATTGCGTACGTTTTTATGTTTAATGAAATCCCTAAGGAGATATCGGAGCTCACAGAAGGTAAATATTATAAAGTTACCTAATAATTATTATAATATTTTTATTGAATAGGTATGCAAAAATTATTTTAATATTTTTCTATATTTATAGAAATAATATTATGAACAATAAATTATTAAACCGATGCAAATTGTAAACCCATACGCCATAAACATATTATAAAATAACAATCCCTGAGTTTCTTGTTCTTTCTTCTCCTAGTGGTGCTTTCCAAACAGGCGCTAAAGTCTTAAAATAGAAATAAATCATTAAAAAAAATCATTTAAAGTTTGACTTCGAAATTGTCCTTCATTGTCGACTATATTCAAACAGACAGACATTTCTTATAATATATAACACAGGTCGGCTTTATCACTTGTGTTCATATAATATATAAATATATTATGTAGATATACTACAACATCTAAACTCGCCTACAATGAGATATTATGGTATCCAACCACTGACTGCTTATTAATATTGGATCAGCCCTTATAATATATATTATGTCATCATCATCATCAGCCTATATTCGTTCGTTCTATAACAAATACTTATATTAGCTGTTGGTATTTCACATCTATATTTTTATATGTATTTTCTGTCCTGAGGGGCATATTCTCATCCTATTGGCTAATTCTCACCCACTACGATTGATAGCAACTTCAATGTACATTGCTGCTTTTGTTACTTTACTCATATTAATAAAGAGGTTTAAGCACGTAATGTACGCAATTTTGTCTATGGATTCTAGTGTTTTACATGTTGTTTTACGATAGCCAATAGACCCTCTGTTCCATGCCCAAGTGGTTTGCAAGATATCGCTTTTATGCGATAAGACCCAGACTTAAAGACCGCCATTGTTTACCTAAAAATTGTTTGAAAATTTGGCAATTCGTGCGAGCGGCCAAGTTTGACTCAAGGAGAGCTGATTTTACATTCTTAGTGTGCGTTTAAACTGAGGTTTACTCGTATAATATTATCTGGCGCATTTGGTGGCTTTTTATGACCGTTACACTTCGTTGTTTGTTCTGTGGTTTCCCCACATTGACAAGCTCTTATCACCATAGCTTAATGAGTCAGTTGTCAGTTGCAATTAAACTGTCCAGACTGACCTCAACCTTAAACTTTACTATTAGAGTTGTAATTAGTTATTGTGTTCTTTTTAGCCGCATTATATACTATGTTCGGGATTTCCTCTTAAGTAACAAGAATGTAACCAATAGCAGCGCTTCAAATATATACGTCACGATTTTTACTCCTTTAAATTATGAATGAAAATCTCTTCAAAAAGATATAAAATTAAAAAAAAATCAAGCTGAATCTGTAAAGTTCCTAAAAAGTCTACTTTCATAACTCTGGCTTATAGGGAACCAGAGTTATTAACGTTTGAAAACGAGGCCTGGATCGCGCATGCGATATTTTTACGGCCGTTCTACTTATATAGTCACAACGATGTAGCTCTGTTGGTCTTCCTCTGGGTTCCCCTCTTTAACCGACCTGTACGTTGCTGCTTCAAGAAGGGTAGGTCGTGCCGGCTTCGGACGCTAACTACCAGAAAAAATGACTTAATGAAACAAGGAAACCATAACTTCTCCTCCTGGGTTTAGTTTAGCGTCCGAAGTTCAGCATTGACCACCTTACATCGGGTATATGTGCGACTTACGGTGGCCCGGCGTCGGGCCGCGGAGCTTGCCTGTTCACGAGATAAAGTCGTGTAGAAGCCTCGTGGACTATTCAAGCTTCTATGCTTGGAAAATTAGGGGACCCAGAGGAGGTACCCGCTGATACAAACAGCGAAATAAAAATGTACCTCCTCTGAAAAATAAATGAATCAAACTCTCCCAACTGGAATTTAATACTACACCATGTATATACTCTACAGTACTGGTATAGTATTGAATTCCTTTTGTTAACCTCTTTGTATAATTGTAGGAAATATTATTTTTTTGCATAAACAATAGATACCTACTTAAAAACTTACTATTTTCTACAATTTATTCATTCGACAGGGCCAGCTACTTCGTGAAACTGAAACTGAATTCGTCCCCTGTATCCACTCGTCTTTTTAGATGTTTAAGGTTCCCACTTAACGCCTGTGCATATTTATTATTTTTTCGTGCACATTTATCTTTTGTATATTATAATCTAATGTATTTTAAATTACTGTTTTGTGGACAATAATATGGGCCGAGAGTCCGAAATAAATGATTATTATTTTAATTGTTTATTTTTTATATTATGTGAACGGATACATCGTCAGATTTTCAAACAATACGAAACTTTGAAATAATATTTTTTGGAAATGCGCACGATGTGGAATGCGGGAATAAAACTTATAGGCATTTTTGGTGTCCTCGCTTTCGACTCCATCTTTTTAGAGGAAAATGGTACCTATTCTAAATAAAAAAAAGGTCGTGAGATGACGCCATATTTGTCGACTTTAATGTTGAGTACCTATTATAGCAAAGTTGAGGGTAAAAGTGTTTTTTACAAGCTTTTACTTACTTTCACCTGTCTGTCTGTTCATTCATTACAGAATCATTTATTGCAAGTTTAATTTGGTCTACTTCCCGGTTTCCGATTGAGATGAAATTTTGCATGCATGCATAAATCGGATGACAATGCAATATTTTGACATGGAGCTGATTTGATGACGGAGCTGGAAGGCGGCCATAGGAACTCCATAATTAAACGACGCAACCTCATCAAGTTTGGGCTCATTTGATTCGTCTTGACGAGTACTTTCGTGCTAGATAGTAAAAGTAAAAAAGCTGGTTTTTAATTATTATTTTTAAATTACACTTTTTTTTAATCAATGTAGAATTAAATATATATAATATTTTACCTTACATATTTTTGATAAGCATATTAATAAAATAAGTCTAAGTGTGAATGTGACAAACAAAGAGTTCAGTAAATATTTTTGTTTCTGAATCTCCACAAACACGGTCGTAACCATCATAATATGTTTATAGCGACACGTGTTATTCAGTTTTCATTTGGCTAAGTGGATGGTTCAGCTACAAGCGAACCGCTCAGTCTGAGCCGTGAGCAAGTTTCTAAACTCGCCGACCTTGGAAGGACGTCCTCGACGAGCACTTAAATTTCCTGGATATGGCTCCAACCGTGACAAAGGACTTGAGTAAGATTGCACACCTGTATTAATGTATAAATGTTTCTTCTGATTTCCTATAATATTATGTTGTTTCCTTGTAAAATCTGAGATGTTCGTACATGAACAAACATTTTTTATTTCATTTCATTTCATGATCTTCCTATTTTGATCTGAAACTAAATTCTTCAAATTCATCAATGTTTTCTTACCAAGTTTTATTTAGTTTCCTGGCTGAAACCGTGGGAAAGAATCTAAGTAATAGATAAAATTTTACATCTATTTTGTTCTGAAAGAATTAATTCAGTTTCGTCTTACCTAGTTTTATTTTTAGACCATTTTATATTTTATACCTACTTTAGTACTACTATAATAATAGTCTATGTGAGATCCAGGCCTACATCATATATAAGTGTTTTCTTCTTTTTTTGCTTTGAAGAGAATATTTTCCAGGTGCTCCCATTTAATTGTATTGGATTTTAACGAACGAAAAAAATCGGAGGAGGTTCACAAGTCGACGCGTATATTTTTTTTATGTATAATGTATGACCACGCATAACTTTTTAGAGTAGTCCGAATTAAAAAAAAAATTGGATTTAGTATAGCGGGTCCTCCATATAAATTTGGCAAAAAAAATCCAACCCTATGAGCAGAAAAACAGGGGATGATTTTTTTTATTGTGGATTATTATTATTTTGCTTTTCAGTGTTTCCGACGGTTTAATTTTTTTCAAAATTAAGAATGAAAATGTGCGTCTCATCTTCGCTTATTGAAATCGAGCCTAAATTCTGTTTAATAAGTGTATACCACGGGTAAAACCACCACGGGTACCTTGTTTTTTATATAAAAAATTGAACCTAAACAAATACCAAATGAAGAAGTCTGAATTGAACATACATTTTAAAATGTACGTTCAAAGAAGATCCAGTATCCCTATTCTAGAACCTGCACGTGACGTAATAGGTACGAAATGTAGGCGTGGAGAGAGGGTGGGTCCCCCTCGCTTACTGATACCTATACCTCCGCGTACTCTTTGGAAATCGAATTACAAACAGATACTAGGACTAGGAAACCTTTGTGGAGTCTAGAATACGGCTGTGAATAGTGTTTGTGTGAAGCAGCTTTATAGTGCCTTGGAGATAACGTTTTGAGAGATGACACAACCGATTGATAAGTATACCTTTTGTAATCAATTTAATTATCCTACTAAAATTGCATGCTTTTTAAGGCAGGATACATTGAGACCATTATACCTATATAACATTATATTTACCATCTTGTATACATGTATTTCGTGCAATAAATGAATTTGATTGATTTGATTGATTGATACTAATAATGCCCCTAATGTACTTACCCTAATTACCGGGGGTAGACTTCCTTTGCAGGAGGTCGACTAGGTGGGTACCCCAACAGTGCCAGTTATTCTACCGCCTGAGCAGTGATGTGCAAACATTACTGTGCTTCGGTAGGAGGGCACTGTAGCTAGTGAAATTACTGGGCTGAGGAGTCTTAACATCTTATGACTCTCAAGTAAGAAGCGTTGGCGCAGTGCACCAGTAGCACTGTACTAATTATGGGCAGCGTAATCTCTTACCATCAGGAGAGCGTCTTGCTCGTCTTCTTACTTCGTTGTATAAAAAAAATAAATAATAATGTATACTTAATTTATGAATTTGTGTTTTAGTTTTTAAGTTTTTCTGTATACTGTGTTTCACTCTTCTGTGTACTGTGTTCGTTGTTACTGTGTTTCAATAAAGAGTTTTCTATTCCATTCTGATCAAATATTATAAACGCGAAAGTTTCTAAGAATGTATGTATGTATGTTTGTGTCTCTTTCATGCCTAAACGGGTGGTCCAATTGGGCTAAAATTTGGTATAGAGATAGCTTAGAAAAAATATAGATCCTAGAATAACATAAAGGCTACACCTGTACAGTGGGTTAAAACCCAGATAGTAATATATAAAAAACCAGTATTTGCTATCGGTCAAGCCATTTCTGAGCAGCTTTAGGGATTTTAATGTTTTTTTCGGAGGAAACGAGGGCATGATGCACGTTTTAATTTATATCTTAAAACTACCAAACCGATTTTGATGAAATTTGCATAGTGCCCTTTGTTGAAATATTATGAAAATAATGGTTAACGTCTGATCAGTAGACTTGGAGAAATGCCAGGATAAACATACAAACACACAAGTTTCTTATAATATTTAGTATATTAGTTTTGAAGCATTAAAGAATTGTCCCATGTAAATTTCTTGCAAGTTCAATAATATAACATATATAATATTATGTACATTGTATACATATATCGAATTACCCTTTTTTGGTCAGTTTAATTACAAGCGCAAATCGTCTGTCGCTATCGATAAAACATAATGTACAAAGACAAGGACGGATCCAGGATTTGGTCCTGGAGGGCCAAGGTGCAGACGCGCAAAAATATTATAATTTTTACTACGAAAGTTGTGTGTTTAGCTTGCTCTGAACAGTTAGAACGTTCAAATATCCTTAATAATAAGTGCGCGAGCAGCTTGCTGCGAGCGCCGAGAATAAAATTATAATCTTGACCATGCAATATGTGCAAAATTTGTAACTCTACAATGCTTCTAAATCCACCTATATACTGAGATGACAGTCGCCATGGAAAAGCAAACGAAAACGTCTGTCATCTTAGTACATTTTTAGCGATAGCGACAAACGATTGGCGCTTGTCTAACCCCCCAGTTATTGAAATATTTCCAAGTGAGTATTTTTCTAAATAGAGTTCAAAATAATCTTAGGGTAGAATTTAAAATATCCTTCCTGGAAAACAATGTTAGAAATTTTCTAAAATTGCGACTAGACAGCGAATCACATCCAAAGCTTAGCTCGGAAAGCGAAATAACGTCTCAACGTCATGTCGAAAGTCGAAACCAGATCTCTATTATATCCGCTATTGAGAGTTATTTCGATTCAGGCGCTATAAATAGTCGGGTTATTTAATATTTACTGCTCTATAGGTGTAAATTACGTTTGTATTTTTAGCAGCTCTCAATAATATTGGAGCATTCATTATTTTGTAGATATGTACCCATTCAAGTTTATACTCCACTGGTCCCGTTTTAAATTTAATCGAAATCGGTGAAGCTTTTTCCAGGTTATGATTGAAAACGTATCTTATGTATGCTTATTATAATAATATTGAAGGATAGCTTGAAGCCGGTTTAACATATCTTCTTCTAAATATATAAAAGGAAAGAGTGACTGACTGATCTATCAACGCACAGCCCAAACCGCTGAACGAATTCGCTTGAAATTTGGAATGTAGATAGGTTTTATAATGTAGACCTCCGCTAAGAAAGGATTTCTGCACACGGGCAAAGCCGCAAGCATTTTTTTTTTTTTTATGTGATGAAGTAGAAGACGAGCAAGACGCTCTCCTGATGTTAAGAGATAACGCTGCCCATAATTAGTACAGTGCTACTTAGGATTTCACAATGATGTGAAATTCTAGGAGCACTGCACCAACGCTTCTCACTCAAGAGTCATAAGATTTTAAGACTCTTTAGCCCAGTAATTTCACTAGCTACAGTGCCTCCTACCGGAGCACAGTAATGTTTGCACATCACTGCTCAGGCGGTAGAATAACTGGCACTGTTGGGGTACCCATAAGCTAGTATTATAAATTCACTTCTTATGCTTTTATTTTCTAGTCTAGCTGAAGTCTAAACCTATTCACTTTGTGCAGACTCGATGAGCGTGGACGGAAGATCACAGAAGCTTTTTAGGTCACTTGTTTTCAAAACAATGGGAAATAAATGCAACTCTATATCCTCTGTCATAGAGAACATAATCGCATGGCTTTAGGTTAGATGGTCAGTACAGGATCGTAGTTTTGCTTTTTCGACTTCAGTGAACATTGAAAATTGTTAGGGTTCCTCATTTGTGTTGTGAGCTAAATCTAGTGCTTATTCCGGTAGAATTACTTACCTTACGTGATATTACAAGGCCCAATCTTGGGAACTCAGTGCGATATTTACTTTGGTATACATATAAGTAACACTTTTTAAGGTTCTAGGGATTTTTGTTGTCAAACAAAAAAGGGTTACTTATGAGGAAAAGGTAAGCTAAGCTGCCTACATTCGAAATTTTCCCTAATACATTTCAGTGGTTTTGGTATAAAGATATTTTTAAGAAGTAAGTGCCTTAAATGTTGAAAATCATTCATTGCTGGTTGTTTACTTAACTCATAAACGACTAAGTTAAAACTAATTTTGTTGAAATTTGGTTTCTAGATCCAGGAATAATAGCACTTCGGCTTTCGGGTGTGTGTGAGTTTTTACCTCTTCACGACTGAACCAACTTAGCTGGCGCTTCGCCGGCCGCTGCCGCGGCACGCTCGCTTCACTCGCTCGGCTCGCGCATTAACCTAACCAACAGATTTCGGATTTTCCAGATCTATAGTTTACAGGTTAGCAAGTCTAATTGTACATAAGTCTATGGTAACACAATAATTAATCACTTGGTCCGATAGAGCTAGACATTATACATAATGCCCGGGCATTATTAATAATGCTCGCATTAATCACTTGGTCCATAACATATCGATAGCTTAGACCTCGGAATTTTATACGAAGGGTACTTTTCAGCGGGTAAAACAACAGGACAAAGCTTGTTATAACATAATTAGAGTAAGCACTGGTACAGGTTAATATGTACCGCGGATGAGTGCTTCGGCGTACCCGCAGCCCCGGCATTATAGCGTCCCGCAGGAACACCCCCAGGTTTTTTAGTGGGTATCCCCGCCGCGCCCATCTTCGGCGGAGGAGTCCAACATACCGCCCCGTGCCCCCGGCGTGGGGTGATGATGCATAACGCATTTTTCCTGGGTCAAAACAATGGTACAACTACTTGAATTTATAATAAGTAATTATATTAAATATTTAGGTACTTATTATAAATCCAAGTAGCAAACAGGCTTAATGAAAATAAATTGTCGTACCTAGATTGTTAATCCTATTTAAGTCTATCGTCTAAACTTAGGTCATAAAATGTAAATAGGGCTTCAGGATATAATGGCGTGCCCTTGAGCAAGGTTAGGATACATAAACAAGGCTTATACTCGTGATTTGTCGAACGGCGGGTTTCTAGGGACCAGTTTATCAATGTCTGTGAGTACGAGCCCTTTTACTTTGTTTCTTTTGGTAGCAGGTTGCTCAAAAAGCTTGAACGGCGAAGCTTTGGAACTCGCTACCGTTGTCAGTGCTTCCCGTATGCTATAACGTGGGGTTGTTCAAATCAAGAGTGAATAGGTTCTTACTGAACAAGCGTGCTGCAACTTAGACTGCATCGTCAATAACCAACAGGTGAGATTGCGGTCAAAAGCTTGTTCAGTCTGCTATAAAAAGATTGCTATAACAAAATAAAGATAATTCTTTTTTTACTAGCTTTTCTTTAGTTTCACCCGTTCGATGCTTCTGCGTAATCAAATCTCGCATGTTAAATTTGATACACTTTTCGATTAAAAGCTGAGCTGAGATTTTGTAATACATGATATGTTTATCGGATGACAATGCATAAAATAGTTATTATAATAAAATATTATGACTTATGACGCTGATCTGATGATAGAACTGTAAGGTGGCCATCAGCCATAGGAACTCTGTAGTATTACTACACAATTCCATTGAGTTTGGAGTCGTTTAATTTATCTTGACGAGATAGATATTACTTTTTTTTAAGTACCTAATAAAAGTTAGTCTTTCAAAGGTTTTTTTTTATTTTACTTTTTATTGTGACTGTCACCTGAACCAGGATGTGTTTGTTAAGTTTTCATGCGGATTGAGTTGAGGTTTAGTTAAAGTAAAGCTAAATAGTGCGCCACCGTCTTTTATTGTGTAAATTAGTCCTCTCCATCCATTAGTTGTCTGGAAGAAATCGTCCTTAAGCGATAAGACCGCCGCTTGTAGATTTAATTTTTAATATTAATTATGTACCCATGTATTTCTGTAACATTATGTGGTGTACAATAAAGTATTAACTTATCTTAGGTACCTAGTTGTACCTTAAATAACCGACATAAACCACTAGGCATAGCTAGCAACCAATATAAATTGGTGCCTAAAATAGGAACCAATAAATAAGTTTCCTTAAACTCGAAGAAAAACCAGCTCATGTTTAAAAGCAATAATACTGTCGCCAAAATAGAAAGGTAATTTTTCCCTAGTTTCTCTTAACAATATTTTCCGTAGAGCCAAACGGATGTTTCAGGGCGTAAATCGAGAGGAGTACCTATAAACTATACTGGGGTGGTTGACCTTGATCTTGGATGACGTCATTGGGTGGGCCCTGCGCCCTCAGCACCTGCGCGTTACATGCTCGCTGACTACGATATTGTGGCACGTGGCGAAATTTGGAACTACGTTTCGACAACTAACTAATATCTATTATGTAAAAGTTAACTCTAAATATATGAAAGCGTGATTGAACAGATTGAGTTGAAATCTGGCACAGTCTGGGATTTATTAAATCCTATTTATATCGAAATTTAATACCTTAGTTCCATTTACTACCTCCACTGAAAATTTAGCTAACTAACGTAATGCTAGAATCATGCAGATCCCATAGTTGGTCCCGTCAGCTGTACGCTCACAGAAATATGTATCACTAGCTGCGCCCAGCGGTTTTACCCGCTGTATTGTAGCCTATGTGTTATACCAGGGTCTAAGCTATTGCCGCGGATGAATGCTTCGGCGTACCCGTTGCCCCGGCATTATGGCGTCCCGCAGGAACACCCCCAGGTTTTTTAGTGGGTATCCCCGCCGCTCCCATCTTTGGCGGGGGAGTCCCACATACCGCCCCGCGCCCCCCGGCGTGGGGTGATGATGCGTAACGCATTTTTCCTGGGTTAAAAAAAAAAAAAAAAAGGGTCTAAGCTATCAAATTTCAGCAATATCGGTCCATCCGTTTAGGCGTGAAGAAGTAACAAACATACACACTCACGAACTTTTGCATTTATAATAGTGTGTAGTATTAGTGATAGTATTACTTCATCACGGCTAAACGAGTGGACCGATATTGCTGAAATTTGACTGAATTACAATTTGACTTTTATATATTTATTAGTATCCACTAATACTACTGTGAAGTGTATTAGAGTGATTATGTCGTAAACATTTGCTAAGAAACGATTTGCATCAAGCAGAAAAAAAATTGCAGGCGTGGTCTATCTTAGACCACATTTATTTATTTATATCAGCCAACAGGTGAGATTACAATCAAACGCCTGCTTAGACGGATGTAAAATAAAAACAAAAAAGAATTCATGCGAAGCCGCGAGCATATTCCAAGTATTACTAGTAAATAGTCAGGTCATAAGTATTGTCACACAGTAAAAACTTTTCTTTTAGAATGCTGGCCACAAAAAAGTTTATTGAATTCGAATTTCGAATTGTTCATGAAAATAAAAATGTATACTTTTTAGAATTTTACTCATTTTTAAATATGGAGTGGACGCTTAAAGAAGACCGTGTTGCAGTTATTGCGTTGCATCGTTGCGGTTACGCGCCAATTCAAATTTTTGACATACTGAAAAATTTGAATATAACCAAAAGATTCGTTTATCGTACCATCAAACGATACAATGAAGACTCTAGTGTAGATGACAGGTCAAGAAGTGGTCGCCCTCGGTCTGTTAGGACTCCAGCAGTGATAAAAGCTGTGAAGGCGCGAATTCAAAGAAATCCCAAACGTAAGCAGAAACTGTTGGCCCTTCAGATGGGGTTAAGCAGAACCACGGTGAAAAGGGTGTTAAATGAAGACTTAGGGCTTCGGGCATATCGAAGAAAAACAGGACATCGTTTAAATGCTCGTCTAATGGACCTGAGACTGAAGAGATGCCGCGCTTTGTTGAAGCGGTACGCGAGAAAAAAATATCGAGAAATTCTTTTTTCGGATGAAAAAATTTTTACCGTAGAAGAGAGCTACAACAAACAAAATGATAAGGTGTACGCACACAGTAGTGACGAAGCGAGCAACCGTATTCCGCGTGTCCAACGAGGTCATTTTCCATCCTCGCTCATGGTATGGTTGGGAGTTTCTTATTGGGGCTTAACAGAGGTACATTTTTGTGAGAAAGGTGTAAAAACGAATGCAGTTGTGTATCAAAATACAAAGAAACCTCTAGAAATGTACGTTAAGTGAATAATACACATTGAAGTAATGTTAAAATACCAGTCAGATGTCTGATATGTCATCCCCTCAGCAAACTACTAACACCAGCATAACTTGACCTATTTACACTTCAACCTTGCCTTTTATTTTATCTCGCCAAAGAGCTCTTGTTAAACTGGAAAGTGTAAACCTTTCAACGTATTTGCGTTTCATCGTAGATTCTTACTTCTTTTGTTCTTTTTTCTCTTAGTACATTTAACCCGGGAATAGAACATTTAACATGCGAAAATGTCTGGCAGGGCTATTGGCTTATTCACATCCACTTAGATTGATATCCATTACTGCGTTTGTTACAATTTTATTCATATTAATAAGGAGGTTTAAGCAAGTAACGTACATTCAATTGGACATCAATCTTATTGTGTGCGAATTTGCCAATAGCCTTGCAGTTTCTGCGGGGAGAGGCAACGCACATCAAAAATGATACCACAATGAATTTTTGATAACGTCACTCTTGCACCCGACAATATTGTCAATCACTGGCATAATATATACTCACACGAGTGCAATACACATGGGATGACCTGTATTGTTACAACCAGACCACCGGGTATAAAACTATTATGCCCGGTGGTCTATTTTATTAGACAGTGAGGCTCGCCTTTATTTTCGCCAGGAGAGATCGCTTTTAGCGATAAGACCGCCAATTGTAACACTTATTTCTGTGTAATCTTAGTTCTAAGCTATATTATTGTATTTGTGTGAACAATAAAGAGTTTTCTATTCTATTCTAAAAATGCGTTACGTATCGTCACCCTGCGCGTGGCGGTATGTGGGCATCTCCCGCCGAAAATAGTCGCGGCGGGGATACCCACTAAAAAACCTGGGGGTGTTCCTGCGGACTGCAATATTAAATAAATAAAATAAATAAATATTTCAGGACGTTTCACACAGCGCCACCTAACCCCAAACTAAGCAACTTAATGCTTGTAATATGGATAGGATAACGGATATAATACTTATATACTTTTCTTTTGTAAATGCATACTTAAAATAGATAGATATTGTCAGGGTTGCGGATACGCCGAAGCACTCTGCCGCGGCTAGCGAGGGTCGCCTGACGTATCCAGTTGGATGTCTAATCAAAGTAGATTTTTACTTCTTTTGTTTTTTTCTGCTTTAGTTAAATATTAAACGAAGTTCGTTGAAATAATTGAAAGGTTAGATCGATTTTCATCACAGCTAAGACTTGAGTTTATTTCTAAAGTCGAGTGATTAAACTTTTAATTCAAAGGTTCTTATTAGAATAAGAACAAATTGAAGTAACTTTTAAGCTTTATTTTAAGTAAGAACGTCTTTGTACTTTGTACCTTCTTATAAACTACATAGATTGTATTAAATGGAAATGATGTAAAATATAATACCTATTATGCACACTCCATATTCTTGTTTTTTTTTTATATGAAAATCTACTTCGTACTTCGTTTCAAAAACAAAGATAATTTTTGCGGGGTTCGAAGGTTATATATCTATGAAAATATCATAGATATATTCACGAAAACTGTTACATCCGATATATCTCATAATAAATATCAGATATAATATGAATAATATCCGATAAATATCCAATTTATTAAGATATTGATCCTTTGAACCCTGAAAAATTAGCTAAAAAATTATCTTTGTATTTGAAACGTAGTATAGATGTCCTAGTGGTCCCGCTGAAGAATAGGCTATGTGTTATTATTGCGCTTCTGAATTTGCACTCGCACAAAATCCCACTATGCACCCACAACCATACGCACCCATGCACCCCCACTAACACCACCATCATCACCTCACCCACACCCACACTCATATATCTACGCATCCGTACACCCACATCTGTCCCCGCACTCCCATCACTTCACCCACAAATGCACCCACACCCAAACCCGCACCCATACTTGCACCCAAACCCGCTCCCGCAACCACAACTGCACTTATGCCACCTATACACCTACACTCGCACCCGAATTCACAATCCACACCCACATGCACCCACACACATACTCGCACCCTCATTTTTTTGGACCACGACTTCACCTGATGTTAAGCGACGATGCGGTCGTAGATGGTAGCACACTAAACCGAGAAGCTGAGATAAATCCCTCTCTGGAGTCCATCATACAGCTAATATAGACATAGGTTCATTTTCAGCATATATAACCACTAAGTTACTCTCTAAGCAACTCGTATTTAACGTGCGAAAATCCAGTGTCACACCTCTCTTTCCTTTTAGTTTAATTTGGAAACTAGGACGGAGGTCATGAATAATGTACCCTCGTCGACTGCGGCAGAATATGGTGCAAATGTATTGCTCCATTTTCTAGGAAAACTAAATATTTAGGACGAGATGCTAGAAATTAGAGAAAGGTTTAGGTTACAAAGGAAAGGAAGGAAGGAAAGGTTTAGGTTTTAGGTAGATACCAGTAAGTGGTGGTGAGCTAATAATAACTACAAGAGCTTTTACCTCGACAAAAATAAAATTTTCTTAGAGCCAAAAGTTTATCATTAGCGCTCTATGACGAAGACATTTCTTAAATAAAAAAAATAAAATAAAAAAAAGGTACGTAGGTAGGCAAAATAGGTACGCTACACAAACTTAAAGATGCTCTGCATCGCTCTGTCTCTAAGAAAATTTTATATATATTGGTTTTTAAAGCACGCTAAAAGTAAATCACGTTTTTTAAATTTATTGTAACGTGCTATTATACTATCTCTGCATACGTAATATAAAACAAAGCCACCTCCCGTGTCTAGTCGTCCCTATGTATGCTTAGATCTTTAAAAATACGCAACGGATTTAGATGCGGGTTTTTTAAATAGATGATTGATTCAAGAGGAAGGTTTATGTGTATTATACATGCATAATAAAGCAGAGAAACACTGATCATTTTCTGATAGAAGCAACAAAGTGCGAAGGGTACGTGTGATAAAATTCAAATATGCCTATTTAACTTTACTACCCTTTCACAAAGAACCACTTATAGTGACCACTAGTATACAATAGCCAAATAGTAAAGTAAACCAAACAAAACAATCTACAGGTGCAAACTGCAATTACCATACGACCGTTCTCGTAATAATTAAAAAGCATCGGAGCGAGACGGCGACCCCGTATGACCCATTTCTCTTTTCACCTAGCCAGGTCACAACGAAAACGACCTGCTATACGATAATCAACTCTATTTTATTGTTCCTAAAGTTCATTTCCTCCAGGTGATGTGCAATCCCAAAATAGATCCGCGAGACATCCAGCTATGAGTATTGATTGTTTGAGGTCGCGAATAATAAAATTAATAGAGACCACATAATTAATGGTAATTCTTGGAACACAACGTTATTTTGTTCAGTGACCTATAAACACTTATTTGGCAAGTGCATTTTAAGACTGGATCGTATGCTCTACCTAAGTAACATTGTTGATGATGTACTTAGGCGAAATTAATCACAGGAAATAAGCAATTCACAATGCTGTAATTTCTCAATACGCGAAATCCTGTCTATGTAATGAACAATTCTGCACGAAAATGATTCTATGGCATAGACATTAAATAAATGTGTATTTAAATTCAAAAAATCCATTTTGGAGCTCTACCAAAAGACGCCAAATAAAAAAAAGTTGTTTTTGATTTTGTACTGGCATCGTTTACACATTGTCAAGGTTTTTTTTTTCAAAATGTTGTTAAAATTTGACTAGACGTTAGCGAAAAGAGAGTTGGAGTAGTTGAATGTTGATTAATATTTATAATATCTACCACTGAATCGCAAGAGAGCGTAGTGTTGCGACTTGAAATGTGTCCAGGGCCACTAAATAGTAGCTATAAATAGGGGTTTTTAATAATATGTACTCCAACAGAACAGGTTACCCTAATGCACGGTAAAGAGATATACAGTAATTTGACTCCCTAGAAGCGGTTGAACTTAAGGTCGCGCGTGTTTGCAACCAAGTGGGTAGGGTTCGGTAGGCAGCGAGGTGCCGAATAGACGTTTACCGTGCCTAATGTCAGGGTGTAATTACAATTACAGGTTGTGTGGCCAACCTACCTATATGTACATATTATTTTGTTATATAGTTTCAGGTCACCAAGATAACTGGCCAAGGCCACAAGGCCTGCAACATGATAACGACTGATTCCTAAGGGTATCAAATGTACCCTGATAACAATTCGAGTGTTTTTTCATATAATGTAAATGTATTTTACCGGGGGTAGACTTCCTTTGCAGGAGGTTGTCTAGGTGGATGCCCCAAAAGTGCCAGTTATTCTACCGCCTGAGCAGTGATAGATAGATAATACTTTATCGTCGACGGGGGACTGGATGCCAAGGCTCTGCCGATTCCCAGTCCTCCGTCACTAAGACGATGCGGGAGTGCCGCCGGGTCGTTTTAGTGGGTAAACCGTGCAGCTGTCCTGCACGGGAGTCCCACATAACCCTCCCATTCCCTCGATAGAGGCGTAATGCATTTTTTCCCGGCGAAAACAAAAAAAAAAGATAATACTTTATACACCACACAAAAGAAATTATAAGCAGGCATATATTCACTACATGTTTTGCAATAATTACTGTGCTTCGGTAAGAGGGCACTGTAGCTAGTGAAATTACTGGGCTAAAGAGTCGTACCATCTTATGAATCCTGATTAAGAAGCGTTGTTGCAGTGCTCCTAGAATTTCACATCATTGTGAAATCCTAAGTCGCACTGTACTGATTATGGGCAGCGTTATCTCTTAACATCAGAAGAGCGTCTTGCTCATCTTCTACTTCATGACATAAAAAAAATGTATCTTATGGTAAACAACTATGTATCGTGACTTACAAGCAATTTACATAATAATATTATGTGTACGTCCACGAAAATTGCGCATGCCCAATTTGGGGTTAGCCTAAGAGTGATTTACTCTATGACTGTTTCTCTTGCCAAATTTTCTTGATTTCCATGACCAATTCATTTTTATTCATCCCATCATAATATATCTCTGACAATACTCGATCATAATTCATAATCGATTTTATTGTTAGGATGATGGATTGTACGGACAGACAATCTGAAAAAATTGTGTGAATGTAGACTTTACGACTTATTAGAAGTAAAAGCTTTCTTTGATTGTGTTTACGTGTGTTTGTGTTTGTAACATACAAACACACACAAGTTCTATATATCAACTTGGAAAAGCTTTACTTATAAGACCGTTTTTACCTATTTGAGGGTTGAAAATATTTTTTAAAAAGTAACGATCGTTTTGATTACGTTAAATAAATTATCAACTTTTAGATATCTTAGAGAGTTAATAATAGTTATTTTTTTACTTGGGCGGAAAGTTACTTATTTAAGATAATAAAGCAAAAACTCTTTCTTAAATATAATGAAAGTAATAAAAAGCCTACATAGCAACATCTACATCGTTTTCCCACTGCTAGCCATAGGCCTAATAGGCTATATTTAAAAGGTATACTTTTAAATGCAAAATGCAACCGTACGACACTTCTAGTCTTATAAAAACTTCATAAAAACAGAGTCGATTTTAAAATGGCTGAAATCCTTTAATTCTGCGATAAAAAATAACTGGGCTTTCGTTATGAATAAAACAAAGATTTATTTTAAAGGTTTGATTTTTCCTTTGTGCGTCGAGAGGACAAAGTAGGTAAGTCAGAGAAAACGCTTCCCTAAATCATGACGCAGTCCAACTTCAGAAGGATAACATTGAAAAAAGAGCTTTGCGATGTAATTTCGAAGAATTTGTTTAAAATCTTTTTGGAAAAATGGTTTTACAACATATTTTACGTCCGCTTATACGAATTTGGATTTTAGCTCTACTACGAAACTATGACAATAAATCCCGTTTTAAGAGAGTCCTCCTCCTTCATCAGTCGTGTTCCTCATGTCTGAGGGTGGTGACCCCCTCCATCTATGACTTTCGTGCGAACAATGGAGCAACAACTGCTCCTATCTCCGGCTACCCGGAGAGCATCATAGACGGTAGAGTCGAGCGTGGTGCGGAAGAGAGTAAACCCTGCGAATCACCTCCCTAATATTCATCGATTAGATAGCCCCTTGATATATAGGTACCCTATCTTACCACTAAACCTGGGGGTGTTCCTGCGGGACGCCATAATGCCGGGGTAGCGGGAAAGCACTCATCCCTGGCTGAGTTTTCCTACTGCCCATCACCGTGACCGATTGTACACAGTACACACTGCTATAACATCAAAGGTTCTTAAAATAGCAATAGTAAAATGCGTACCAATGGGAAGGTTTCATTTGTTTGCTCCGTATCAACGCAGTCTCTTTATAGCGTCGTAAAACAAAGGAGCTGTACACATTGGGTGTTTTTAGAGTACACCAATTTTGATTCAAGGGTTATATCGAGTTATACGGTATTCGAAATACGGGTTATTACATCACACTTATATTATAAATTAAGTTTGTTACGCAGCTAGTATTATATATTTTAAGCTAGACAAAACAATGTTAACATGCAACATAAATAAACAAGCTACGGTATTTAATTCTGCTAATAATTACGAGCATTAAGTAGCATTTTTTTAACGGTTTGTCCAAAAATCTAAAAAAGTTAGGAAGAATGGGAAGAGCGCAGACAATGTTGGGGAAATAAAGCAATTTTAAAGGTACATACATATATCAAATTAAATTAATTTTGAGTCAAAATCCATCACAAGTGACGTCACGCGCCACGAAAAATACGTATCGAATATTTTTTTATTATTAAAATTACGGACTAATTAGAGGTACATTTTATTTTTTTAACCCCCGACGCATAAACGACGGGGTGTTATAAGTTTGACGTGTCTGTCTGTGTGTGTGTCTGTCTGTGGCATCGTAGCTCCCGAACGGATGAACAGATTTTGATTTAGTTTTTTTTGTTTGAAAGTAGAGTTAGTCGAGAGTGTTCTTAGCCATGTTTGGTGGAAATCGGTCTAAGATGGCCGCCGCTACAAAATGGCGGATTACTTTTTTGTTCCACGACCCCGTCAATATGGGTATCAAATGAAAGGGCTTAACGAGTAAAATACAACGCTCTATAATAAATTTAAAATCCAAGATGGCCGCCACCACAAAATGGTGATTTAGATATTGCGTTGGGGGTTTTTTAAATTTTCGACCGAGCGAAGCGAGGTCTTAGAGTCGAGAGCCGCGAAAAGCCTGCGTATTAACCAGTTTAACGGTTGACCTCTGGTGCTTAAGTTTAATTGACATTTACTCAAAAATGGTTAATCCAAATTAAATGAAACTTTGCACACAAGTTAAGTAGGTTAATATAATAATTATAGTAAAAAAATAGCCAAATAGAATTTAGGGTTGTAGAGATATAGGTGACTTAAAGTCTTTACGATAGGTCTTACGATTATTTCAAAACTGGAGCGCTAATAATTTTTTTTCTAACATATACACATTTTTTATAAGCGACATAAATATATTATCAAAAGTGTATGTTTGTATGTATGTTTGTTACGCGATAACTGGAAAACCAATGGTCCAATCTTTATGAAACTTTGCAAACGTGTAATATAAATCCATAGAATTTTTAAGTTCGAACATGAGCCAAATCGGTCGAAGGATTCTAGAGTTAAAGAGATTGCTTTATTACAATGAAACCGATGATCCAGTCTTGATAAAACTTTTGAAACAGGTAGTACAAACTAAAAGAATTCTCACCTCCAAAAATGAGCCAAATCGGTGCAAGGGTTGTAGAGTTATAGAGAATACAAAATTACAATGTTTATCGATTGTAATATTATTAGAACTGCAGGAATATTCACTTATCCGTCAGAGAACCGAACCAAAGACCGAATTGTCAAAAATCGATACGACGTAATACGTCATTTCATACATTTTTGACAATTCTGTCCGAGGTTCGGTTCCCTAACGGATAAGTAAATAGCCATGTTGACTTACTCAATATATTATTATGAATTTAAATGATCGTGCGGGTGCAGGATATGTGCATAGTTTTTATTTGATACGTCAAGTTTGATAATAATATTATCCTCGTATAGATCCTACCAGTGGAAGTAAGTACTTAATTTACTGATTTTCAAGTTTGCATAATACGAGTAGTATAAAGGTTATTATTATTTGCCCTAAATTTAGGTATTCTTTTTAGTATCAATATACGAGTAATATACTTTCTAAACTTATTAATCAAACTCCAAACCATTTTTTATTCAAATAGGCTACAGTGCTTCACTTTTGAAAGTAAATTTTACAATTATTTAGATCTATTTTAAGACTCTACTGCTCGTTCGAAAAACATATCTATGAGAAGAACGAGCAAGAAACATATTGGGATTGTTATTTATGTGTTTATCACATATTATTATGACATTAAAACCATCATCCACTCTAGCATCTGCAAACATCCCTGACGCTCTCTAGTATCCAGACAGCGCCAAAAGCATCCTGAAAGCATTGTTGTACTGGATCCGCAGCGCCTCGAAATCCCTGTTCCTGTTTGTAAAGTTCATCCACAAGTTTTTTTAAATACTAATTAGGCCTATGTTTGATCACATCCCACCTGATGGAAAGTGCAAATGTGATCGAAGAGCTGCACGTATATAGAGTCTGATAATGCCTTGAGATACATCTTGAAAACCTGCGAGCCAACATGTTACGCGTGACTGTCAAAGCTCTGCGTTCTCGCTTCAAGTCTAAGTCATCGTCGGCTGCTACGACAAAAAAGTTAGAATTAGCTACAATATCAATATAATAGCTGTCGTAAATTTATTTATTTAAGGAAAAGTTAACAACTACATTATGAGACTTAACAAATAACAAACACAAATAAATTTGCTGTATAACAAAAGTGAAGCTAGATATTTTTTTCCAATTCCAATTCTTCTAATGTCCACTGCATCGGCAACTTTTTCGTAAAAAAAGTGCTACAAACTATGAAGATTTTGTGAGATTTTTTGTAAAAAACTATAGTAATATTTATTATTTTCTATTATTTTCTGCAAGTGAATCTAATAATATCCTTTAATATTTTATTATTATTGAAACTTTGATCACAACAATAGATTAGTCTCAGAGATAAAGTTTTTTTTTAAATATATCCGTTACGTATTTTGAGTTTTAAAATTACTTTTAATTTTGGCATTTTCCCTTTTCATTTTTTATTTTTTTCTCTTTTACGAATATTATAGGTTAAAGTTTCCATACATTTATAATACTTCGTAGATACTTATAACTTTTACCCATGTATTATAATATACCTACAACCCAAGGTTTCAAGGAAAACATTTTCACGGAAATTGGGTCTGCGAGGTCCCAGTTCGAGGCGAACTACTAGTTAATTTAATTCACTTGTTGACCATGTCCACACCCCTATTCTTTATTCAAGATAATTTTACTGTTTACTCAATGTTCCTCAAGTGAGTGTATTCGATCCTTTATAATATCGTAAAGAGAGCGCAAAAGTTCTTTGTCAAGGCCGTGATTTACTTCCAATCACGATGGGATTTTTCCACCCAAGAATTTAAACATGGTGGCATACTTTGTCTTTGTTTATTCGTAAGCTTTGTTTTATGAAAATTGTCCATTGGACATTCGATTTTTGTTATAAATCATTGGATATTAGACTTTTGGACATTTAGTATAAGTTTTTATTTAAAATAACCTATACTGCCTACTACTTCTGCCACCTTTAACTGCTTTAAAGTAATAGTTATTGAAAGTTCAACAGATTGTCCTATTGACCCATAATATATAAAAATAACCACAATTCACAATACGGTAAATATCTCACCGTTACAATATACACTATACACCGGTACACCCATAACAATATTATGTAAATTTTAGAAAACATCTACTCGTATTTTTGGATTCATCCAATTTTTCTAATTTTAGGCTTTTAAGCCTACGTAAAAATCTTTTTAATGGGGTTTCTTATTTTATGTACTAGGTGTAAAAGCTGAAAAGATTTCGATAACGATTGCCTCTTATATATTACTAGCTTGTGCTCACGGCTTTGCCCGCATGGTAAAATCCTTTTTTAGCGGAGGTCTATATTAGGATCATCAATATTAGGACCTCTCTTCTTCAACCTAATGCTCAACGATCTTCCCTCAGTCGTCAAACATGCGAAGTGCCTCTTATACGCAGATGATTTGAAACTGTACATGGAAGTAAACTCATTTGAGGATTGCTTATTGCTTCAACGGGATATCGACTCCGTGTACCAATGGAGCGTTTCAAATAAGATGGAGTTCAACACATCGAAGTGTTCTCTAATGACTTATGGTCGGAAGCGACACCCAGTTGAATTTCTGTATAAACTTAACTGTCAACCGATATCTAGATCAACCACTATGAAGGATCTGGGTGTCGTTTTCGATCATAAGTTATCTTTCAATGATCACGTGGCGGCACTTGCAAAGGAATCTTTTCGACGATTGGGTTTTGTCCTACGCAATGCCCGGGATTTTGATAAAATTGATGTGTTGAAACTTCTCTTCAGCACCCTAGTACGTAGCAAATTGGAAGCTAGTGCGTGCGTATGGAACCCCCACGAAGGCAGTCGTGAGCTTCTCCTTGAAAAAGTGCAGAAACGCTATCTTAGATTCTTGTACAAACGGGCATACGGGTACTATCCTTATATGTACCCGACCAACTTTTTGCTAGGAGCCCTTGGATATAACTCTCTACAGGTGAGAAGGTTATATGATCAACTACTGACTATGTGTAAGATCTTGAGGGGTGATATTGACGCTCCTGAACTTAATAGAGAGCTGTGTAGGTTCTATGTTCCTGGCAACTACTTGTCGCTCAGAAAACATAGACTGTTTGCTGTACCTTTGTGCCGGACTGTGTCACGCTCAAAGTCACCCATTCCAAGAGTTCTCACTGCGTTTAACACTCTTCTGTGTGAAAGCCCAAGGTGTGATTTATTTAATGATGTGTGGAAGGTTATTTTGTCTGAATGTTTGAAGTTTTGCGAGAAAGACGGATATGTGGTTTCATCTATTGTATCGTGACTATTGCATATATTTTTCTTGGTTTTGGTAATGATATTTTATAATTATTTCTTTTTAAATATTGTTTGTAATTTTTATCTTTATTCTTTTGACATGTTGTTATTTTTATTTAATTTTAATTCTTGACATGAATAATTAATCTTTTGTAGTAATTGTATAATAATTGTTATTTGATCACATTGATAATTTGTGTAATTGGCTAAGGCCGTACTAATTATATAAATAAATAAATAAATAAAAATAAATATTTTAAAAACTATCTACGTTCAACATTTCAAGCGAATCCGTTCAGTGGATTGAGCTATGGGTTGATAGATCAGTCAGTCAATCAGTCACTCTGTCCTTTTATATATTTAGATAATTATCTCATAGGAGACTCCAACCCAAACCTCTGCAATTTTTTTCAGCCTTTCAAAATAAATTTCAGGTTTAGGTTTTGTGTTCCAAGAGCGATTACCAACAAAGTGATAAATTAAGTAAAATCACTTAACAGGCGCATAATTAATTAGCAATTAATGTGTTTATATAGTGAGCTGTTTCATGCGAAGGTTTCTGTGAGGAGTGGCATCCAATGATTTGTGTTTGCAACACAATTCATGATAGAGGCGTTTAAAATTAATGAAATTTAATGACAGGTTGGAATCGGTATATAATACAAATTTTTAATCATTTATAAGCAGTTTTTGACTTACAATATAGTTTTTTATAATATTCCCCTCCTTTTCTAATGGGTATTTATTATTATAATTAGTATTTATAATTAGTATTCATCCTACTATTATTTTTTTTAACTTTTTATTATTTTTAAAGGGATCTACCCTGGTCTATCAGTTGTTTCCCGCGTTTGTTCCTATGTATGCTTATATCTTTAAAACTACGCAACGATCTTTTGATGCGGTTTTCATTAATAGAGTGATTCAAGAGTAATTTTTATATTATGTATACTACATGCATAATTTAGGTAGAGAAACACTGATACTATTTTCTATCAAGCGCGACGAACCTCTGTAATAAATCTAACATAAAACACCGATGAAGGAAGATGCTCATAATTCGAACATAAAATTATACTAAACTACAGAATAATAATTAATACGCTATTTAAAAAGAAATATTATATAGACAAATGTATTTGATTTACGAGTCTATTTCAACTCCAGCTTCGAGCAGCGAACGACAAAACCGTGGTGCCAAGCATTGGTCATTGTGACCGTGCTCCGATATCGTGTTCTGTGAACCCAGGGAGGGATTATCCCACCTTCTAAGTTTTGTCTGCTACCATCTACGACCGCACCGTCACACACGCGAGATCGTGGTCAAAGGATAATGAGATAAAAAAATATTTATTATTATTTAGCCTATTTTGCCCCAATGCAGGGCAAAGGCCTCCCTTCTCTCCCTCCACTCATCCCTGTCTATTGCGATTTGGGACCAATCCGGTAAATATGAGTCAAACTCATCTCTCGAGATAAAATATAATGAATAAAATATAAAATAAAACAAGCCACCCTTTTTAAGAAAATGTTGTTTTGGTGTTTTACGATTTTAGTGGTATTCAAAGGCTGATATATGTATCTCTATAATAGTTGAAATATATTGGTAAAAAACCTTATTTATTATTTACGAAGCATATTCACGTAAGATCTGAGTGGACCGGTATATAATTAACTAAGCAATTTTAACACAATTACAATATAACATGTCTATAAATACTCTAACTAAAGTACATTATGCAGATCATACACGAGATTCATTTAACATAATGAAGATCTTTTGGAAGGTTTTTGTGTGCATTGCCTTAAAAAACATTGTAACCTGTATAAAATATGATAATGTTACTGTAGAGCCAGCTTTACGACAGCTATATGACTTTAAAATCGCAAATCCGGTAAGTGATAATGTAATTTTTGATGATTTTTAGGGTTCCGTACCTCAAAAGGAAAAAACGGAACCCTTATAGGATCACTTTGTTGTCCGTCCGTCCGTCTGTCTGTCTGTCTGTCAAGACCCTTTTTCTCAGGAACGCGTAGAGGTAACAAACTGAAATTTATAGGAAATACTAAAGTCTATTGCCTCTTAGAGCTGTGAAAATTTCAAACTTCTAGGCCAACGCAATCAAAAGATATATATTGCAAATGTCGCAAATTTCAGCAAATTTTCGACATTACCAAATAAATCAAAACCTACGGGGCACTTTCCGTGAACTCAGAATCTTGAAATTTGGCACGAAATAACACCTTAGAGCACAGATAAAGGAAAAATTGCGAAAACCATAAATTTTTATTTGCATCATATGAAAAAAATATTTTGAATAATTTTATACCTACTACCCCTTTTCTCATGAACGCGTAAACGTATTAAATTGAAATTCATATCAAATACTCAAGTCTATAATACCTTTAAACTGTAATAAAATCAAACCTCTATGTTAACGCATTCAAAAGAAACAGCAATTTTAGTCGCAATTTTAAACTCGCAAATACTCTCAAAAAATCAAAACCTACAGGGTACTTCCCGTGATCTTAGAATCTTGAAATTTGGCACAAAGCAACTCTATAGAGCACAGATAAAGGAAAAATTGCGAAAATTGTACATTTTTAGTTACATCATATAAAAAAATATTTTTAAAAATTTCATACTTACTACCTTATTTCTCATGAACGCGTGCAGGTATTAAACTGAAATTCATATCAAATACTAAGGTCTATTATACCCTTAAACTGTAATAAAATCAAACCTCTATCTCAACGCATTCAAAAGAAACAGCAATATTAGCCGTATTTTTTAACTTGCGACTACTCTCAAGGGAATCAAAACCTACAGGGTACTTGCCGTTAACTCAGAATCTTGAAATTTGGTACGCAGCAACGTCTTAAATCACAGGCACAGGAAAAATTGCGAATACTGTAAATTTTTAGTTACATTATATAAAAAAGTTTTTTTAATAATAATTTTGTATTTACTATCCCTTTCCTCAAGAACGCTTATAGGTTTTAAATTAAAATTCATACTAAATACTCAGCTTTATAATAACTTTAAGCTGTAAAAAAATCAAACATCTACGAGTATGTCAACGCAATCAAAAGAAACAGCAATTTTAGCCGCATATTTTCAAACTCGCAAGTACTCGCAAGGGAATCAAAACTCACAGTATATACCCACTACAATATTATACCCACTTTTCCTTAGGGTTCCGTAAAAACCCGTAAGTTTGTACGGAACCCTCGGTGCTCGAGTCCTACTCGTACTTGACCGGTTTTTTTATGGATATTGTTGTAATTTATTTGTATTTATTCTAAACGATCATATGACTAGTAACGCATGTAAACAGAGAAAGTGAATGCATGCAAGCAGCGACTCTGAAGTGAGACATTATCCATATAAATCACGTGTCCCGGCTGGGACATTGAAAATACGGGATTTTCTTTTTAATAAATTTAATCCAAAGATTACAGTAGGTTTAATCTCGTAAATATTAAAGTTAAGCTAATGCGCGAGCGACGTGGCGCGGCGGTCGGCTTGGTGGCCAGCGGTGCGAGAGTGTCGTCGCGGCGGAGGCGGAGGCAGGCCCTAGGCCTGCGCCCCCGCTCCTCATGCCGCATCCATTGGTGGCCCAGGAACATATATAGGTACAGCGCCATATATTCAAGGCGGTGGCGCGTACATCCTCGGGCGCGTTGAAAGGTACTTTCAACAGGGTAGTGGGCATAGTTTGTTGACGGCCCTCCTGAAGACTCCCTTGGACGTGGTAACATCTGCGACTCGGGTAACGCCGTCCGCTCCAGGGTGTAGTGCCTTGACCCGAGCGAGACGCCACTGCAGGGGTGGAAGGTTCTCTTCCTTCAGAAGGATCATGTCGCCGACTTGAAGATCTCGTTGGTGCGTCCTCCACTTCGTGCGCTGTTGCAACTCGGCGATAAACTCCTTCCGCCATCTCTGCCAGAAGTCGTGACGCAGCTTCTCGATTAATCGGTATCTGGTGGGACGCTTCTCGTCGACCGGCGTGTACGGCAACGACGTCAGCGGTCTCCCGATCAAGAAGTGCCCTGGCGTGAGAGGGGTTAGGTCGGAGGGATCTGAGGACAGTGGAGTAAGAGGCCGGGAATTGAGGATGGCCTCTACTTGCGTTAGCAACGTAGCCAACTCTTCAAACGTTAGAGCGGCCAGGCCTATAACGCGACGTAAGTGGTGCTTTGCCGATTTAACGCCCGCCTCCCATATACCTCCAAAGTGAGGTGCGTAAGCGGGACTAAATTTAAATTGAATGCTCTCGTTAGAAGCGAACTCGGACACAGATTGACGGCTCGACTTTATAAGTTTATTTAATTCATTGCTTGCGCCCTTGAAATTTGTGCCATTGTCACAATAAATTATGGCGGGTTTACCCCGTCTGGCAATAAACCGACGCAAGGCTAATATAAAGCATTCAGTGCTTAAATCGCTAACTAATTCTAAATGAACTGCCTTAGTTGTCAAACAAATAAACAGACATAGGTAAGACTTTGTGAAACGATTTCCTCGACCCTTCCGGCTAGAAATCATGAATGGACCGGCCATATCAACCCCACACGTATAAAATGCAAAGGTTGGCGTATTTCTTTCTAAGGGCAATTGGCCCATTATGGGTTGCACAGTAGTGCCTCGTAATCGTACACAAACGGTACATTGCTTTGGTATACGACGCGCTAGCAATCTACCACCTATAGGCCAGAACTGTTCACGGACTGAAGCGAGGAGCAATTGAGGACCTGCATGAAACAAGCGAGTATGTTCATGGGTCATTATCAGTTTAGTTAAGTGATGCTTACCATCTAGAATTCTAGGATGCTTTTTATCAAAGTCAAAATCAGAGTTTTGAATACGACCTCCAACACGCAGCACTCCATCCGAGTCCACGAAAGGAGTGAGCGGTAGGAGTTTGGACCGGCAATGTAGTGGCTTGCCGTTCAACACACAGCCTACTTCCTGACTGAACGAGTCCAACTGACTGGCTCGTACCAAAATTGTCATGGAGTCAGCCATTTCATTCGCATCAATGGGTCCGGTTAGTTTATTGTTCTTTGACTTACAATTTTTAATGAAGCGTAAGACATATGCAAGTGTACGCTTTAGTTTATTAAGATTTGAGAATCGTAAAATCAAATTCGAAATCAAATTATTATTCTGGTCATGAACGTTAATGTTACATTTGAGTGAACTTTTGGAAATTTTCATTTCTGGAAGAGGAATATTAACAGAGGTATGGGTTTGCTTGGGCCACTGACTAGTATCTGCCTTGAGGAACGAAGGTCCTTCCCACCAAAGGGATGAAGAACGCAATTGGTTGGGACTAATGCCTCTGGAGGCCAAATCGGCGGGGTTCTCATCGGTAGGAACGTGATTGAACGTAAAACCTGGCGTCAATTCGTTCACTTCATTGACTCGATTACACACGAATGCCTTCAAATCTCTTGGCGAAGTCTTAAGCCAACCCAAAACTACAGTCGAATCTGTCCAAATAAATTTGTGTGATATGGGACACCTCAAAGACTGTAGAACTTTGGACGATAGACGTGCACCTAGAAGTGCACCGCACAATTCCAGGCGAGGAATCGTGACTGGCTTAGTCGGAGCTACTCTAGCTTTGGCACATAGCAACTTGACCAACACTAGTTTGGATGCGTTTTCAGAGCGAAGATAAACGCATGCTGCATATGCGTGTTGGGAAGCATCTACAAAACAATGCAATTCAATATTAATAGGCGAATCACAGATAACTAGACGAGGAACCTGAATTTGAAATAAGATGGAGAATTCTTTTAATAGTTTGATCCAATCTCTGGCAATACCCTCAGGAACCACCTCATCCCAGTCTAATTTTGACAGCCACAGCTGTTGAAGCAATATTTTGGCTACTATGATACATGCAGATAGAAGTCCTAAGGGGTCAAAAATTTTGCATGTAGTAGAGATAACTGATCTCTTTGTAATTTCCTTGGCGGGCTCTAAGTCCGCGGAAAACTGGAGTGAATCGCTCTTAGGCGAATAATTGAACCCTAACACACTGGATTCTTTAAATAAATCTAACGGTTTAGAACTATCAGACTGATCCAATAACTGAGGGCAGTTAGTTCGGAACTTACGCAATGGCAGACATGCCGAATCTAACGATTGAACTACCCCGTTCAAGATGTGTTTTAAACCTTCGACTGTGTCACTACCAGTCGTAAGATCGTCGACGTAGAAGTCGTTTTTAATGACGTCAGCTATGACATCATCAGGACAATCCATGGCTAACTGCAACAAACATCGAGTGCTTAAAAATGGAGCACTGGCAGTGCCATATGTCACCGTGTTCAGCTGAAGAACATCTAAAGGCTGATCTGGCTCGTCACGCCAAAGTATCAATTGCAGATGGCGCTGTTCAGAAGCTATCTCCACCTGACGAAAGAACTTCTCTATGTCTCCTATCAAAACGAACTTGTGCTGGCGGAAGCGCAATAAAATGGACATCAAGTCACTTTGTACCACAGGACCGACCAATTGGATGTCGTTCAAGGAGTTACCTGTCGAAGTCTTAAAGGAAGCGTTAAACACAACACGAAGTTTAGTTGTGTCGCTATTTTCTTTGAGAACCGCGTGATGTGGCATATAATACCCGAATGGTGGAGGTTCAATTTTCGTTAAATGCCCTAAATCGGCATATTCTTGAAGGAAATCCCTATATCTTTGTTTAAGGTTAGGTTGTTTTTCTAATTTCTTTTCTAAATTGAGGAAACATTTCTTAGCAACATAAAATGTTTTACCTAAAGCTTGTTCTGGGTCTGACTTTAACGGCATGTATACCGAAAAGCGCCCATTAGGTAATCGGTTTACTGTTTCCTTGAAATGTGACTCGCAGAGCTTTTCCACTGGCGAGTAGGTCCGGGAGGTAGATGAGTCCCCCTGGGCCAAATCTTCGATTTCCCAAAACCTTTCAAGGGAATCACGAATTTCTCTAGTGAAGTTACAGTAAGTTCTAGGGTTCGGGTTCGACTGGCAGCCTACGACGGGGCCAGCAACCAACCATCCCAATCGGGAACTCTGTAGTACCGGGCCACAATATCCCGGGTTATTTTTAATAATTTAATGCCACCATAAGTCAGTAGTGTATTTTCTTTCAGAAACCTGTTGGCCTAATGACAACAAGCTCCGGTGAACCCGTTGAGATTAGAGACACTTTCCAGATCAATTCTGATCAATTTGCCAATCAGTATAATTTGGATTTGCATACGAAATTCGACGGTGAGCGGATTCCAGAGAGAGCAGTACATGCTAAGGGTACGGCTGCTTTCGGTTACTTCGAAGTTACCAATGACGTTACAGAGTACACTAGTGCTGATCTTTTCGATAATATAGGAAAAAAAACTCCTCTAGTCGCCCGATTTTCGACTTCTCCAAGTAGCTTAGGTGGTAGCGATGTCGCAAGGGAATTCAAAGGAATTTCCTTCAAGTTTTATACAGAAGAAGGAAACTTAGATCTATTATGCCTTCAAACGCCTGTTTATATTTACAAAGATGCTGTTCATTTTAATCACATGGTGCACAGCTTTAGAAGGAATCCTCGTACGGGTTTGGCAGACCCAACAATGATTTGGGATTTTATTACTTTAAGACCTGAATTAATTCATGGTTACCTTTGGTTAAGATCTGATTATGCTTTACCTGATGGATATAGACGGACGGATGCATTTCCCATTCACACATATGAACTCAGCAATAAAAAAGGTGAAAGGCATTATGTGCGATTTAATTTTAGGACAGAACAAGGTTTTGCTAATCTTACGAATGCTGCAGCAGCTGCTATTCAAGCAGTCGATTTAGATTATTTTATTAGAGATTTATACAATGCTATTGAACGCCAAGAATATCCTTCGTGGAGAATGGAAATGGATGTTTTAGGATTGAATGATATTAAAAAACTAGATTATAATCCATTTGATGTAACAAGATTATGGAAAAGTGGTACTTATAAAACAGTTCAAATAGGTCGCGTAATAATGAATAGAAATCCTGATAATATGTTTAGAGTTGCAGAGCAGAGCGCATTTAATCCTGGAAACCTTGTTCCTGGTATACCCGGACCGGTAGATTTCTTATTTAAAATTCGAAGATTCACTTACCTGGATACTCAAAACTACCGCCTGGGTAGAAACCATAACAATATTTTAGTAAATTTGCCAAAATATGCATTGACTTACAATAGAGACGGGAAACCTCCATTGAGAGAGAATATGAGAGATGTTCCTAACTATTACACGAACTCATTTAATGGTCCGATGCCGTATGTAGATGAAACGAGACCATCAGAGAAATTATTGGTTCTGGAACAGATGTCTGTAGATTTAGGACCAGCAGCTGATTTTTATAATAATGTTCTTGTTAATGAGGCTCAAAGACAACGCTTGATAGACACAATTGTTGGCGAATTAGCACCTGTGTCGCCTTCAATTCGAGAAAGAGGAATTAAAATGATGTATCTTGTTGATGCAGATTTGGGTAAACGTGTTGAAATTGGAGTAAAAGCTGCTCTTTTAGTAACCAAGGGTAATCAATCAGGTTAAATTTAATATAATATAATTTTAAGATCATAATGACCGACATTTGCATAATTTTTTTAGCATTGTCATGAGCATTTTGTATTTGTAATGTTGTACTTTTTCCATAACAATTATATTAAAGAATAAGAAGTACCTACCTATTAATGCATATGGTTTAATTTGTGTTTTATTTTATTATACCTGCATGCATTGTTGGAATTTTGAACAATTCTGAAATATACCACTGTTATTATTTAAAATCATTACTGACTTCATTAACATAATGGTACTTTCATTCGAGAGTAAAGATGGAAACTGGAAAAAGAAACCAACTAAAATGCCAATTGAATTACAATGTTAAAATAATTTTTTTTTTTTTTTTTAATCTTTATTTAAATAGGGCTTTTTCGCCACAGCGAATATGTCACCCTGTACTTAATCTAATTAACAATATTTTATAATCATTAATCAACCAACAAATTTGAATTATAACTAAACAATAAAAGTTATGAGATTTCTCCCCTTTTTTTAAGGCCAAATTGTACAATTTCTAATAATAATAACGAGTGTGTAGTAAATGGCAAACATAAATAGGTATTACACAATCCAATGGAACATTCGTTATCACTAAAGAGTGTGCGTCTAGGTACTTCGTTGAGGGCACATTCCATCAAGATATGATACACGTCTTCCTCTCTATTGCAGGTATTGCACAATGGTGAACTTACTTTGTTCATTAGATATGCAAACTTAGTTAATGGAATGTGTCCTGTACGAAGTTTGAGCATCAGTTTTAAGTCCTGCGTCTTAAAATTAGATGTGTCAATCCATGGAATATGAAGTGGCTCGGTCTGAATCGTCTTGTACCAGATACCCTTTTCTCTGGATCTTATATCGAAATATTCATTCCAAAGCTCCTTACATTCATGTTTTATTATGTATAGACAGTCAGTGAAATAGGGTCAATTAAATAAATTAATACCGTCACTACAAGCTTGTCTCGCTAGATCATCAACTTTTTCATTACCTGCTATACCTACATGCGATGGGATCCATTGCAAAATGATTTGTTTTGCTTGTGCGGTAAGGTCTAATATTGATTGTAAAATCGTATAGGCAATCGGTAAGCCTCGAAAAGTCGAGGTGCACCGAGCCAGATGTTGCAAAGCACTTTTTGAGTCCGTCACAATAATCAACTTATCTTTGTCAATAGATCCCGCGTATGATAAGGCTTCTGATATGGCTATTAACTCCGCAAACATAATCGAAACATTGAAGTTAATTTTGAATTTGGCGCCAAATTGAGTAAATTCGTCGTAAAAAGCTGAACCAATATAGGTATTATTATTTTGGATTTCCTTAGACCCGTCGGTATAAATCTTATAAAATTCGAAATATCTCAATAAGGTCTCAGAAGACATGTTAAATAACTCGTTTGTACTATATTGACGCTTAGGTTTGGATAAAGGTTCTAAATATCGTATTATAGTAGACAGGTCTATATTTGAAACCCACGTGTTGAGATCAAACATTTCCAGTTGTTCACTGCAATTTATAGCCACGTTTTTTAGTTTATTTTGTAACATAAGTAATAGGGGTTTTTTCCTATTATACCACAGATTATTCATTTGGAATTGGTTCAGTAATATGCCTTTTGTATTGCTTTTAAAAGATTTTATTTTTAATATGTATTTTCCTGCCAAATAGTACCTACGAATATATAGGGGTTGAAGGCATAACTCTGATTCCATTGCATGTATAGGGGTTGATTTAATAAAACCACCAATAACGCGCATTGCCTGATTTTGAATTTTATCGATTTTTAATAAATTAGTTTTAGCACTGTCATCATAAAGAAAGCTAGCATAATCAAATCTGCTTCGAATTAATGCGATGTATAGGTGCCTCAAATGTTTGGGATGGACACCCCATCCACTGCCGGATAGAACCTTAAATAGGTTGAAATGTTTCAAAACCTTGTAACTTAAATATTCAATGTGTTTTTTCCATCTCAAGGGACGATCTATCCATAAACCTAAGTACTTTACCGAATCAACAACCTGTAAAATCCTATTATTTACTTGAAGTTCAAATGTGAAATTTAATGGTTTTTTACTTCTAGAAAATATGCATATATTACTTTTACTGGCCGAAATTTCTAAGCCAATTTCTTCCAATAAAGTTGCAATTCTATTTAGAGCTATTTGAAGTCCTGTTTGTATGTTGTTGACATTCTTATCTGTAGCGAACACAACAAAATCATCAGCGTACTGAGATATAGCTATCGGTATATCACATTCAAAGCTTTGTTTGCACAAATTAATTGTTGCTACGTTAAATAGCAAAGGTGATAGAGGATCGCCTTGAGCTAAACCTTGGCCTGTGTATCTACAAATGCTCAACTCGAGCCTATTATTCATATTAAGATGTCGCTCTGACAAAAAACTCCATAAATAGTCACAAAATTTAGTACCCACTTGTAGTTTGTCCAAAATTATTAACATCTGATTAACATCCACATTATTATATGCATTGTTAACATCTAGGAAACAACCAGCTGTAACTTGTTTGTTATTAAACCCTAATTGAATATGTGATATCAGGAAACTCAAATTATCTAAGCACGATCTAGATTTTCTAAATCCTAAAGTATTCTCTGCAAAACAGTTATTTTTTTCCAAAAACCATTCCAAGCGTTTATTCAAAACTGAATGAAATATTTTGCACATACAGGAGATTAATGATATTGGTCTTAGGGACGAGCTAGAATTAGGGTCGCGTCCAGGTTTAGGGATAGGGATGACAACAATAGCACGCCACTGTTTTGGTACGAAGCCATCGCAGAAAAATCTGTTAAATAGAGTAACTAATATCTGTAAACAAACGTCTGGTGCATTTTTTAACATAGAATAAGATATTTTGTCATTACCTGGAGCTGTATCTGAGGATTTAATGCATTTTTTAACTTCATTTAACGTAATTGATTCTTCTAGTTGCATATTCTTTGATGAAAATTGAGGTTTAGAGTTTAAAACATAATCAGGTGCCAAATTATGAATCAATTCTACAATTTGTTCGTTATCTATAACCTTATTATAGTTCGTTTTATGTCCTTTTAACCATTTCATTTTTTTCCACATATCACTTGCTGAAGTTGTATTATCAATAGAGGAACAGAACTTATAAAAACCTTCGCTTTTTGACCTACGTGTCTCTTGCTGCGCAATACGCGTTTTATCTTGAAGAGATTCTAAGTTATTTGGAGTAGGGTTATTTCTAAATACACTAAGAGCCAGACGTCGTTGTGCTACTGCTTTTGAAAGTGTCTCATTCCAATATGGTTTCGGGGAAAAAGTACTACAGGGATTTTGATTTATTCTAATATAAGGAATATGTTCTTCAGCTGCCTGATTCAATATTTGTTCAAATCTATCGTATGCATCCTGATTATTTTCGGGTAAAACTATGTCTACGCACATTTTTTCTAAAAGATCATAGTACGCCTTCCAGTGTGCTTTTTTGTAATTCCTTTTTAGGGTTCCGTACCTCAAAAGGAAAAAACGGAACCCTTATAGGATCACTTTGTTGTCCGTCCGTCTGTCTGTCTGTCTGTCTGTCTGTCTGTCTGTCTGTCTGTCTGTCTGTCTGTCTGTCTGTCTGTCTGTCAAGACCCTTTTTCTCTGAAACGCGTGGAGGTAACAAGCTGAAATTTATAGGAAATACTAAGGTCTATTGCCTCTTAGAGCTGTGAAAATTTCAAACTTCTAGGCCAACGCAATCAAAAGATATAGTCGAATATGTCGCAAATTTCAGCAAATTTTCGACATTACCAAATAAATCAAAACCTACGGGGCACTTCCCGTAAACTCAGAATCTTGAAATTTGGCACGAAGTAATTCTTTAGAGCACAGATAAAGGAAAAATTGCGAAAACTAAAAATTTTTATTTGCATCATATGAAAAAAATATTTTGAATAATTTTATACCTACTACCCTTTTTCTCATGAACGCGTAAACGTATTAAATTGAAATTCATATCAAATACTCAAGTCTATAATACCTTTAAACTGTAATAAAATCAAACCTCTATGTCAACGCATTCAAAAGAAACAGCAATTTTAGTCGCAATTTTAAACTCGCGACTACTCTCTAGGGAATCAAAACCTACAGGTTACTTGCCGTTAACTCAGAATCTTGAAATTTGGTACGCAGCAACGTTTTAAATCACAGGCACAGGAAAAATTGCGAAAACTGTAAATTTTTAGTTACATCATATAAAAAATTTTTTTTAATCATTTCTTACTACCTTATTTCTCATGAACGCGTACAGATATTAAATTGAAATTCATACTAAATACTCAGATTTATAATACCTTTAAGCCGTAAAAAAATCAAACATCTATGTCAACGCAATCAATAGAAACAGCAATTTTAGCCGCATATTTTCAAACTCGCAAGTACTCGCAAGGGAATCAAAACCTACAGTATATAATATTATACCCACGTTTCCTTAGGGTTCCAGAGAAACCCGTAGGTTTGTACGGAACCCTCGGTGCTGGAGTCCTACTCGTACTTGACCGGTTTTTTTAATTGAATCTACTATCGAACTACATGTCGTCGATATTTTTACAATCAAATGATCACTACCTAGGGACTCACATGTTGTATTCCAAATATAAGTAAGAGCAATGTCGGTAGACGCTATCGTTAAGTCAGGGGAAGATTTTTGTAGTTGGTTATTTACCAATTTAATTCTAGTCGAATTTTTGTTATTTAATGTCATACAATCGTAATTGATCAGTGAGTCAAATATTTGAATTCCTCGAGTGTTAGATCTACAAGACCAACTACGTGGTGACCATTAAAGTCACCGAGCAAGAGGGTTTTTCTGCTACAAAGTGTAAATAGTTCATCCCAGTCCTTTGAAGTGGTGTGTACTGAAGGTGGACAATATAAGGATATAACGTTTTCTAACGACTGACAGTTACATATTTTAACATGTACAATTTCAATATCCGCGTTGGTTAATTGAGTATTAACAAGTTGAGTTTTTACCGACCTATGAGTTAATATTGCTACACCTCCATATCCATCACTTCTATCCTTACGGAATATATTATAGTCACTTACTCTTATTTCAGTATCCTCATCCAACCAAGTTTCATTTAGTGCTGCTATATGTATTTTTTCCTGTGATAATATTTGTTCAAAAGAAAGTAACTTATTTTTTAAACTTTGACATTTCCATTGAATTATGTTAAGCCTATATATTCGTGTTGTATCCCTTCTATCCATTAACAGACATAAATATATATTTCATGACATCTGAATTGTAAAGTTTCTTCGCTATGTATGATATAATCCATTCGCCACCAATTTTTAACCCTTTTATAAATTTATCTATCAATGAGCTATTTTCGCTAAAAAATATTTCTTTCAACTTCTCTAATAACCTAACTATACCTATAGAGTTCTTGCTTTCATCTGAGCTTGAATTTTCTTTATTCTCTTCAGTTTCCATCTTTTCTGAATTCTCAGTCATTGTGTTAGGATCTGATTCTTTAGTCGTCTCTTTCCTTATATCGTTCGAAGCTGAGGGGTTTTCACATTCCGCATCAGAACAGCAGCATTCCCAGTCAAAACTAATATCTTCTGTAATTTTCTGTTGATGTGTCTTATTTTTATTGATTTTTGAATATTCTTTTTCTCCTATCTTCTCAGATTTATTTTTAGTATTTGTCTTATTCACGGCGGTCGCATATGATATAATAGGTGATTTAATACTATAGTTTGATGTTTCTTCCCTATTATCGTGTCTTTTATCATCAACTTCTTGAAGACTAAATTCTTTATCTTCCTTTTCTTCTTCTTCAAAGTCTGAAGCTACTTCTGGCACGAAAATTGTCAGGGCTTTTCGGTAGGTACAGTTATGCTCCGCCATAATCTGTCTAATTCTTCTCTCCTTCTTGAAAGCTGGGCATTTCTTATCGAGGGCGATATGTCCCCCTGTACAGTTAACGCATTTAAACGTTGTTGTTTCGCAGTTTTCATGCTTCATCCCGCATTTTGGACAGATATTCCATTTGCTCGGACACATTTTCTTTAGGTGACCAAATCTCCAACACTTAGAACACTGCGATACTGGGAATACGTATGCCTCCACTCGTACTCGCATACCATATATGTCCACACTCGTTGGACGTGAAGGGCCTCTAAAGCATAGTCTTACAGACTCACTCTCCGTCCAGGATCCGTCTTCCAGTTTTTTTGTAAGGCGCTTTGCAGAAATTATTTCAATATCTGACTTGACTATCTCCATAATATCTTCTTTCTTCAATTCTAATTCGACATTTTTTATGACCCCATATGATACTCCAACCTCTAGTGATCGATAAATTCTCCAACCCAAATCTTTCAACTCCTTACAGTTAATAAAGGCTTCCGTGTCTTGAACATTCACTAATTGAATTTTTACTTTAAACGGGTTAATATATTTTATTTCCGATATCTGAGTGATTTTATGTAATTTTAATAATCGGGCGAATGCAAATTGTTTTGGTAATGCGTCGCTGCAAGTTACGTACACTTCATTTCTTTTTTCCTTTTCAATTTCGTCAGATGACCTACGATCCTGTCTCTTTCCATTTCTCTTCACCAAAATCCATTCTTCTTCTTCTGATTCCTCACGGCCGCGCTTACCCGTTCGTGAAACAGGTTCAGATATTACTTCTTCATTAGGTATAGTCACTTCTAACTGCATTTCCGATTCCCTCATGTCATTCGAAAACTGGTCCCCTTGATCATCAAAACAACTTTGGGTTTCAATGGATTCTAAACCGTCCGCCATGGTGAATAAGGCCTCTTATCAGCTGCGCGATCCGGCCCGCGCCGGGCTTCCGTAATCTTTTGTTTACGCACTCACTAACAAAACGTGTTTACTCACTGACGAACGCCGTCGCAATGTGAAATAATTATTAAGACTTGCTTTTCTTTATGTCAAACAATTGTAACAAATAGTTAATAATATTATAACGTTTGTTTTGGTTTTATATAAGCAAATTCAACTTGATCGATTCGAATTTGATTAAGAATTATAAAAAAGAACTAAAGTTACATTCATTCACATTTGTTAAAAAACTAAACTAAACTTTTCAAACAAACAACGAAAGCCAAATATTAATAAAATGGTGCACCTATTGTATTTAAATTATGAATTCTCTAAAAAATTAATTATTAACACGCATTCACATCTTATAACGATATGTATGAAACGTTAATAAACATTATTAAATAATATCCATTTAACAGTTAATTTCTGACTGAACGTAATTTTGACCACGCAATCATTTTTTAATTATAAATCAAGGAACAAAGCCTTATTAAAGCATTCACACAGTTTGTAATGAAGACACGTGATGGATACTAAAATGAAGATTTATTTGTCTTTATTTATCTCATTGTGTGCATTATGTCACATAGTGTCCAGCATCAAATATGATAATGTTACCATGATGCCGCCAGCTGATCGACAGCTTTACGATTTTAAATTAGAAAATCCGGTAAGTGTAAGTTAAAAGTTTTTTTGGAACTGAAGTATTGCAAGTAGTTCATCAGGTTAAGGAACACTTTAAAATAAAATCACCTGTTATTTTTAGCACGGACCTGAAGACGTATTATAATTATGTCATTTTGTTAAATGATATGCATGATCATTGCACATAAAAGTATTTCTATTTAAAAATTGTAATTTTCAGAAACCTATAGGCCTGATGACGACAAGCTCCGGTGAACCTGTTGAGATTAGGGATACATTCCAGATCAATTCAGACCAATTCGCTAATCAGTATCATTTAGATCTACACACTAAGTTCGACGGGGAGAGGATTCCAGAGAGAGTAGTACATGCAAAGGGCACGGGTGCTTTTGGCTACTTGGAAATCACTAATGATGTGACTCATTATACTAATTCATAATTCATAATTCATTTATTGATTGCGAAAATGGGTACAATAAGATGGAACAAGCGCAGACCTGTTCAATAAAATTGGCAAAAAGACACCGCTTGTTGTAAGATTTTCAACAGCTGAAGATAGTATGGGTGGGTCTGATCTTGGTAGAGAGCTAAAAGGCATGGCCATTAAATTTTATACTGAAGAAGGAAATCTTGATTTGTTATGTTTACAAGCACCTGTTTACTTTTACAAAGATCCTGTTCTTTTCCCAAATTTTGTACATCCTTTTAAAAGAAACCCTCGCACTGGATTGCTTGATGCCACAGCAGGAATGGATTTTTTGACATTAAGACCAGAAATAGTATTTCTTGTCCTATGGATTCAATCAGACTATGGTTCACCAAATGGGTACAGAAGAATGGACGGATTCCCTATCCACACTTATGAACTTAACAATAAAAATGGCGATAAACACTATGTCCGCTTCAGCTTTAGGACAGAACAAGGTCTTTCTAATCTTACAGCTGCTGAAATAGCTACTATACAAGGAGTAGATTTAGATTATTTCATGAGAGATTTATATAACGCGATCGGACGGAAAGACTACCCTTCGTGGAGAATGGAAATGGATATTTTATCTGAAGATGATCTTAAAATAATTAATTATGATCCATTTGACGTTACACAACTTTGGAGAAATGGAACTTATATCACAGTTCCTATCGGCCGCCTCGTTTTGAATAGAAACCATGACAATTTTTTCAGGGTCGTGGAACAAAGTGCTTTTAATCCAGGAAATCTGGTACCTGGCATACCAGGTCCAGTGGATGCTATATTTAAAATTCGAAGATTATCTTATTTAGATACTCAAAACTACCGTTTAGGTAGAAATCACAATAACATTTTGGTTAATTTACCGAAGTACGCAAGGACTTACAATCGAGATGGAAAGCCACCTTTGAGAGAGAATATGAGGGATATTCCAAATTATTATCCCAATTCGTTTAACGGACCGATGCCGTATGTGGATGAAACAAGGCCAGACAAAGTTTTGCAAGTAATGCATCCAAACGTGGTCGATCTTCAACAAGCATCGGACTTTTACAACATCATCTTGACTGATGCTGGACAGAGACAACGATTAGTGGATGGTTTAGTAGTAGACATAGTCCCAGCAGCTCCACCGACCAGGGAGAGAGCTATACAGCTTATGCATCTTATTGATGAAGATTTAGGCAAACGTGTGGAGATAGGTGTCAAAGCAGCATTAATAGCAGCTGCAGCGAATCCCCCTATTGGTGCCTAAGATAGAAATACCTTATTTTAGTATAATTTATTTAAAATAAATTTATTTAATTGATGATAAATGTTTATAGTATGTGTGCAAAATATAATTATAAACTCTTAATTCTAGATACCATGGTAATAATAATAAAAAATGGATAAACTGTGTGTGGTAGAGCATTATGTGTGTGCAAGGATGTGAATGAAGATAATAATATTATGAGGGGTAAAATTCAAGAGTTGATTTATGCAGAGTGTTTCTTTCCTTGCTATAAGGGCAAGGAGATGGTAATGAACTTCTCCAATTCAAAAGATAGGAAATAAAACTATGTACTTATTACTTGGCGCGGGCATTAACGCGTGTGCCAAGACGAGCCAAGCGATGCGCATGATACATAGGTAGATAGGTTATAAAATATTATTGGAACAGCAGCAGCATAAGGAACTCCTTCTGTAATAGAGAAATATTTACACTTTCTATTTAACAATATTAAAAATGATTTAGGTAGACTAGTCGTGGTAATATTTAATTTACCCACGGCGATACCATTTGCATATTGAATGGATTGAAGTTGAAATTAAATGAAGTAAGCTAGTAACTGTATGCTTCAACCTCAGCTGAGCACAGCTTACTTCTTAGTTATACGACATTCAAAACTACCGTGGGCGTTACTAATTATTATGTCGTGTATGTATGCGTTCTGTTAATTAATATATTATTATTTTGAGAAATCGCACTATTTTGATAAATGAGTATGTACCACAACTGATTTGCTTCATTTGATTTGAACTTCAATCCATTCAATACATTGATGAAAAAATCAGCCAATTCGTCACTACTTACCGTAATTTTCGTGACCACGCAATCATTACAATATCCAGTCCATATTTATACATATATCAAGAATCGAGGCTACATTAAAGCATTCACACAGTTTGTAATGAAGACTCGTGTGTGATTGTCTAACGATGAATAATTTGTCTTTATTTATCTCATTGTGTGCACTATGTCACATAGTGTCCAGTATCAAATATGATAATGTGACCATGATGCCGCCAGCTCAGCGACAGCTGTACGATTTTAAATTAGAGAATCCGGTAAGTGAATAAATAATTATAAATTAAATGTCCATTTTTCTATTTACGTATGAAATAGTACGGTATGACGTTTATTACTACTAGAAAAGTAGTAAGAAAGTGCTAAAGTAATTTTTAACAAATTTCAGAAACCTATCGGTCTAATGACAACCAGCTCCTGTGAACCTGTTGAAATTAGGGATACATTCCAGATCAATTCAGACCAATTCGCCAATCAGTATCATTTAGATCTACACACTAAGTTCGACGGTGAGAGGATTCCAGAGAGAGTAGTACATGCAAAGGGCACGGGAGCTTTTGGCTACTTGGAAATCACGAATGATGTGACTCAATACACTAGCGCAGATTTGTTCAATAAAATTGGCAAAAAGACACTGCTTGTCGTTAGATTTTCAACAGCGGTTGATAATTTGGGTGGATCTGATCTTGGTAGAGAGCTCAAAGGCATGGCCATTAAATTTTATACTGAAGAAGGAAATCTTGATTTGTTATGTTTACAAGCACCTGTTTACTTCTACAAAGATCCCATACATTTCCCGAATTTTGTACACCCCTTCAAAAGAAACCCTCGGACTGGGCTGTTTGATGCCACATCAGGGATGGACTTTTTGACATTAAGACCAGAGATTGTATTTCTTGTCCTCTGGATTCTATCAGACTACGGTTCACCTAACGGATACAGAAGAATGGATGGATTCCCTATCCACACATATGAGCTTAATAATAAAAATGGCGATAAACACTATGCCCGCTTCAGTTTTAGGACAGACCAAGGTCTTTCTAATCTTACAGTAGCTGAAATGGCCACTATACAGGGAGTAGATTTAGATTATTTCATAAGAGATTTATATAATGCGATCGGACGGAAGGACTACCCGTCATGGAGAATGGAAATGGATATGTTATCTGAAGATGATCTTAAAATAATTAAATATGATCCATTTGACGTTACACAACTTTGGAGAAATGGAACTTACATCACAGTTCCAATCGGTCGCCTCGTTTTGAATAGAAACCATGACAATTTTTTCAGAGTCGTGGAACAGAGCGCTTTTAATCCAGGAAATCTGGTACCTGGCATACCAGGGCCAGTAGATTCTATATTTAAAATTCGGAGACTATCTTATTTAGACACTCAAAACTACCGTTTAGGCAGGAATCATAATAAAATTTTGGTTAATTTACCAAAATATGCAAAAACTTACAATAGAGATGGGAAGCCACCATTGCGAGAGAATATGGAAGATATTCCAAATTATTATCCTAACTCGTTTAACGGTCCAATGCCATATGTGGATGAAACAAGGCCAGACAAAGTTTTGCAAGTAATGCATCCAAACGTGGTTGATCTCCAACAAGCATCGGAATTTTACAACGTCATCTTGACTGATGCGGGACAGAGACAGCGATTAGTTGATGCCTTAGTGGGCAGTATAGCTTCAGCGACTTCACCGACCATGGAGAGAGCTATACAGCTCATGTATCTCATTGATAAAGATTTAGGCAAACGTGTGGAGATAGGTGTCAAAGCAGCATTAATAGCAGCTGCAGCAAATGCCCCAAATGGAGCCTAAAATAGAAATTATATATTTTAGTCAAATTTCAAATATAATTATTTGGTTGGTTGTTTACATAATATCATAATACGATTATTATAGTTATAAACTCTAAATTCAAAATATCAGCTTTGAAATTATGTATACGAGAACATAAATAAGTAATAATTGGAACAGCACAAGTAATTCCTGCTTTACTGGAGTAATATTTCATATATAATGTAACAAAAGGTACTGGTAAAAATTTGATCTCAATTAAATATGGTAATGTCGGAAAACCATCTAATTTCCCTACGGCAAAACCAATGTGAGGTGGATTGATGTTGGAATTCAATTAGGCAAATCAGTTGTGGTACTGATTTATCAAAAGTACTTAGTGCGATTTCGCAAAATAATAATATATAAATTATCAGCACGCATACACATAATTAGGAACATCCACGTTAGTATTAAATATCGTATAATTAATAACTAGGTATATGATTCAACCATAAATAAACATTGTTAAAAATGCAGCCAATTCATCTCTACTTACTGTAATTTTCATGACCACGCAATCATTATACCTATATATCCAGTCCATCATTATATATCAAGAATTGAGGCTATATAAAATCATTCACACAGTTTGTAATGAAGACACGTGATGGATTCTACAATGAAGAATTATTTTTCTTTATTTATCTCATTGTGTCACATGGTGTCCAGCATCAAATATGATAATGTTACCATGATGCCGCCAGCTGATCGACAGCTTTATGATTTTAAATTAGAGAATCCGGTATGTATTAATAATAATAGCATGTCCATTGTTTTTTTAGAAATGTCTTAAAGTAATTTTTATCATATTTCAGAAACCTATCGGTCTGATGACAACAAGCTCCGGGGAACCTGTTGAAATCAGGGATACATTCCAGATTAATTCGGACCAATTCGCCAATCAGTATCATTTGGATCTACACACTAAGTTCGATGGGGAGAGGATTCCTGAGAGAGTAGTACATGCAAAAGGCACGGGTGCTATAGGCTACTTGGAAATCACTAATGATGTAACTAAATATACAAGCGCAGACTTGTTCAATAAAATTGGCAAAAAGACACCACTCGTGGTAAGATTTTCAACAGCGGTTGATAATTTAGGTGGATCTGATCTTGGTAGAGAGCTCAAAGGTATGGCCATTAAATTTTATACTGAAGAAGGAAATCTTGATTTGTTATGTTTACAAGCACCTGTTTACTTCTACAAAGATCCCATACATTTCCCGAATTTTGTACACCCCTTCAAAAGAAACCCTCGGACTGGGCTGTTTGATGCCACATCAGGGATGGACTTTTTGACATTAAGACCAGAGATTGTATTCCTTTTCCTTTGGATAGAATCAGACTACGGGTCACCTAACGGATACAGAAGAATGGACGGATTTCCTATTCACACTTATGAGGTTAACAACAAAAATGGCGATAAACACTATGTCCGGTTCAGCTTTAGGACAGAACAAGGACTGTCTAATCTTACAGTAGCTGAAATGGCCACTATACAGGGAGTAGATTTAGATTATTTCACGAGAGATTTATATAATGCGATCGGACGGAAGGACTACCCGTCATGGAGAATGGAAATGGATATATTATCTGAAGATGATCTTAAAATAATTAATTATGATCCATTTGACGTTACACAACTTTGGAGAAATGGAACTTATATCACAGTTCCAATCGGCCGCCTCGTTTTGAATAGAAACCATGACAATTTTTTCAGGATTGTGGAACAGAGTGCTTTCAATCCAGGAAATCTAGTGCCTGGCATACCAGGGCCAGTGGATGCTATATTTAAAATTCGAAGATTATCTTACTTAGACACTCAAAACTACCGTTTAGGCAGGAATCATAATAACATTTTGGTTAATTTACCAAAATATGCAAAAACTTACAATCGAGATGGGGAGCCGCCATTGAGGGAGAATATGAAAGATATTCCAAATTATTATCCTAACTCGTTTAACGGTCCGATGCCGTATGTTGATGAAACAAGACCAGACAAAGTTTTGCAAGTAATGCATCCAAACGTGGTCGATCTTCAACAAGCATCGGAATTTTACAACGTCATCTTGACTGATGCTGGACAGAGACAGCGACTAGTGGATGCTTTAGTAGTAAATATGGTCCCAGCGGCTCCACCGACCAGAGAAAAAGCTATACAGCTTATGCATCTTATTGACAAAGATTTAGGTAAACGTGTGGAGATAGGTGTCAAAGCAGCAATTATAGCTGCTGCAGCAAACTCACCTGTATAACTTAAAGATTATTTTTGTAGTTTAATTTAAATAGTAGATGGGTATTAACGATTAAAGTAATAGAATGTAATTATTATGAACTAAATTATTAAATAAATTATGATAAATGGTGTGTAATTTTTTTTTAAACTTTAATGTGCCAATGACTACAAAATTTTGACATTAGGTAAACTCCTGGTCCAATCTATCGCCACTCCAGTCTTTATGATATCATTACTAGTGACAATGCAGCAGCGATTCTTGAACGGAATGAACTGATGCGTAACTATGATATATATTTTATCATCTAACCGTTTGACTTTTACAGGAATTTAGGTAAAATTTTCTGTAGATTACGTGCTTTTATCGCTGTATCCGTTAGCTTGTAGGTAGCTGTAGTATTATCATTTTGTTCCATATAATATAAAATACTTAACATCTCTATCTCTCTTTCTTACTTTCTTTCTGACATAATGTTAACAGTTAAGATTTAAGATCAAGCTCAAATAAAAAAAAATAGATTGAATGTTAAATGTTTATACAGGTATATATAACACCTACTAGACTAAAAAAAAATTGTATTTATTATGATGCATTTTTAAAAATAATTAATAGTTGATAAAAAACAGCACATGCTAATAATAATTTAATGAGAGAATACATTGTTTGTAGATCACGTTCTCTCACTATAACTTTGAAGAAAGGAATTGTAAAATAATGGTATACGAAACACAAATACATAATAATTAAAGTACTTTATTAACCATGTTTTCTGGACACGGGCGGTGGGCCTCTTTCAAAGCACTGAGCATTCTGCGCCCATCTCTCTTCATCAGACACTTTCATTTCAATGGCTTTCAGTTCTCGCAGCGAATGTGCAACACGCCTTCCCAGATCTTTGTCGACCAAACTTAAAATTTTCAAAGCCCGTTTTGCAATACTTGAAACCACTGGTAGCAACGTTCTTGCAAGATTGTCTGCTAAACGTTGTCTATGAGCATTGTTTCTTATCACGTGATTGTAGAAGTAAGAGTGCTCAGTGAAATCAACCGCATTGCTCTCGAGTACCAGCAGTGTTTCCTCCGGTCTAGTCTCGTCTACATAGGGCATGGGACCATTGAATGAATTAGGATAGTAGTTTGGTACTTCTCTCATATTATCTCCCACAGGAGGTCTACCATCGCGATCATAAAGTTGCGCATACAACGGTCGGTTTACGATTATTTTGTTGTGGTTGGCTCCTAGACGAATATTGTGGGTATCCTTGTATGAAAATCTTCGACCTTTAAATAAGAAATCAACTGGCCCTGGTATTCCAGGGACAAGGTTAGCGGGGTTGTACGCCGCCTGTTCAGATTCAGCAAAGTGATTGTCTACAGTTCGATCCAATATCAGTTTTCCTATGGGAACAGTGTGGTAAGTTCCTTTTTTCCAGAGAACCGAGACATCGAAGGGATTATAATCAAGCTTTTTAACATCATCTACATTCATGACATCCATTTCAAGCCTCCAAACTGGGTAATTTTTTTCTTTTATGGCATTATACAGATCTCTTGAAAAATAATCTCGATCTAAAGGAGCTATTGCCATATTATCGGCTGTAGTAAGATTAGCGAGTCCTTGTTCAGTTCTGAAGTTGAACTTGACATAATATCGGTCTCCATGCTTATTATTTATTTCATATGTATGAATCGGAAATCCATCCATCCTTCTGTAGCCGGCAGGACTGCCATAATCTGACTGTATCCACAAATAGTTATGCAGACTAAGCGGCCTCAATGTAAGATAGTCCCACGCCGATGTTCGATCAAATAAGTTGGTGCGAGGATTTCGTTTGAACGCGTGAAGAAGACTTCCAAATTCTAAGGGATCTTTTTCTATGAAAACGGGTACTTGGATGCCTACGAAGTCTAAGTTTCCTTCCTTGGTATAAAACTTAACAGCAAAGCCTCTATTGCTGTAGCCGAGCTCATTGCCTCCGAGATTTTCAACGGATATGGAGAATCTTGTGAGGACTGGCGTCTTCTTACCTACACCATTAAAGGCATCGACGCTGGTATATTTGGAGACGTCATTAGTTACTTGGAAGTAACCGTGGGCACTGACTCCTTTAGCGAACGCCACTCGCTCAGGGGTCCTCTCGCGGGTGAGATGTGTCATAAGATCCAAATGGAAATTGTTGGCAAACAGTTGATTGTTGAAGGTCAAAGTGTCCCTTATCTCTACCGGTTCACCATAGCTAGTGGTTAATAAACCAATAGGCACCTGTCGAAAAAAACATATTAATTAATGAAGGGAATGATTTCTTTCATTCTAATTTCATTTTTTTTTAATCGGTCTACGACTTATCTGATAAAAAGTGATCAATAGCCGTCACAAGGTCTATGTGTCACTGGGTTGCCTGTCTTTTAGTTTTCGGCTAAGTATCAGATATTTTTGTGATTTAATGTAATTATGATTGAAGTTTTCTTAGTTTCGTATAAGAGTGTGAAAACGTACCGGGTGCCGTCTTCTAAAGTCTATAAGTTGCCTGTTAGCTGTATCTCCTGTGTAATTCAATCTAAAATGACAAGTAACGAGCTCCGCACTGAGCGCCAGTAAAAAAATGAGCGCTACACGTCGATCCATGCTTGAATGCGTAATAAGAGGAATGTAGTGATTCCGACTTTATAATATCATCCATAATTTACATTGGCTAATTAGAATTGGGTATGTACGATTATAATTAACGCCCTGCCAGGATGTTAGGGATGTTCCGAAGGTGGTGTTTTTCTATCCGATACAGAACTACCTCACACTATTAGAAATTAATACATTTTAAAATATTTTAGCGAAGAGAATTGTCTTAGATATGTATTTAGCTCTCATGGGCTTTATATATAAAAAAAATTGTACATAATTTTAGAGAATCGTTGATCTGAACGTGAATCTTAAAGAAATCGTAGGTTCAACTTATTTTAGGTTGATTGGATTTTTAGTCCTAATAATAGGACTAAAAATCCATATTATATCCATCCATATTCATATTATATTTCTTAAAATTTTATAAAAAAGGAAAGAGGATCGGATAATGTGAAGCCAACACTTATATGTGGTCACTGTTAACATAACGTACAAATAATTGGTTATTTCTAATAATTATTGATGTCGTTATTTTTTTATTTCAATAATACAAAAAATAATCATGTCTGCGGCAACTCGAATAGAGTAATTATATTAAACTCCCAATTCCTGTTCAATAAGTACCACTGGCTATAAACTTGAGACGACCGGTAAAAGATTAGCATAAGGTTTTCAACCATGAAAATCGCTGGTGCTGTATTTATTTTAGTAAATGTAGTACAAGGATACTACTATGACAATAGCACGGGGTCGGAGCGGCAGTTGCAAGACTTCAGAAATGAAAATCCTGTAAGAATGAAATATCCTCATTAATAAAATTGTACCAGTGCAACGTGATCTAAATTATTTGTTTTATATTATTTTTAGGTTCCTATAGGATGTTTAACCACAGGTGCTGGGGAACCGGTCGATGTCAGAGACACGATTGCTATTAACAGTGATTTCTTCACCAAGGAGTATTACTTAGATGCAAACACTGCATTCAATAAGGAAAGAATACCCGAACGGGAGGTACACGCAAAAGGAATGGCAGTGTTTGGATATTTTGAAGTGACTAACGACGTTTCCAAGTACACCAAAGCTGATGTGTTTAATGGAATTGGCAAAAAGACACGCGCTTTCATGAGATTCTCCGTAAATAGACCTCGTTTAGGAGGCACGGATCTTATAAGAGAATTTAAAGGACTCGGCGTAAAACTCTACACCAAGGAAGGAAATCTAGACTATACATGTCTTCAAACTCCTATGTTCATATATAAAAGCCCTGTAGATTTCCATTCATCGACTCACTCTGTCAAAACGAATCCTCAAACGAATCTCATTGATGACTCGATGCAATGGGAGTTCACATCGCTGAAACCGGACAGAATGCTCAACTTCATGTTTTTATTTGCGGATTTTGGAATTCCGAAGAACTACAGGACTATGGATGTATTTCCTATTCATACTTACGAGATCAATAACGAACACGGTGAATCATATTTTGTGAAGTTTAACTTTAGAACCGAACAGGGCCTGCAGTTTTTGACAAATGCTGAAGCATTTGCTATAGCAGCTGAAAACTCTGATTACTATACGAAGGATCTATTCGATGCAGTTACCAGGGGCGAATATCCTGTGTGGAGACTTGACATGGACATTATGTCTGCTAAAGACATAAAGAAACTCGACTTCGATCCATTTGATATTACAAGACTGTGGAAAAATGGAACCTTTCATACAGTGACTGTCGGTAAATTAGTGGTGAATGCAACTTCAACAAACCACTTTAGGGATTCAGAACAGAGTGTGTTCAACCCCGGAAGCTTGGTGCCTGGTATCACAGGGCCGCATGATTTCGTTTTCAAAGGTCGCCGACTTATATATCGTGACACTCAAAACCACCGACTTGGAATTAATAACAACAATATAGATGCAAACTTACCACTATACCGCAGAACTTATAAAAGAGATGGTGTTGCACCGGTAAGGGAAAATATGCATGACACTCCGAATTATTATCCAAATTCTTTCAACGGACCGATTCCATATGTAGACGAAACGCGTCCTAAAAAGTTATTGGTGATGTCGAACAACGCTGTTGATTTGGAAAAGATTGAAGAACTGTATTGGAAAATTCTTGTTGATGATGCTCATAGGCAGAGACTTGCGGACAACGTTGCTATGACTCTAGAGACAATATCTCCGCACGTAGCTGAGAGAGTGATCAACATATTAACCTTGGCTGTTCCTGAACTGGGAAGAAATATTCTTAAAAGCGTACAATTCCTAAAAGAGCTATCACGAAAAGAACCTGTTGCTGAGAGATATAAAAATGTCGCTCAATGTTTGATAAAAAATAAAGCAAATGGTCTTAATTAAGGGGGAAATGGGAGTAATAAAATGAAAGTAGAGCTTATTTTTTAAGTTACATGTCTAATTATTTCGTTATATCCTTACATATTATAATAAATGTTATATATTTTAATTATTATGATGAGCAGTACAAACGTGTATTAAAATTTTTAGGCGATTGACTGTATTTTAACTAACTGTTTTTTTCTTTAAACCACACATAAAATTATCACATAGGGAAAACTCTCCCTCGACTAAATAGAAATTAACATTTCTGCGACTCATTATAATAATATCTTTAATTATAATAACATAATATCATTGTCATTGTACATTACGTCCTGCCATTAATACAATCTCTGATCTCTATATAATAATAATTTTATAATTAAGTAATTCAATGTAATTTCCTTCATTTCAATATAATTTTATCTACATATTAAATATATAAAAAAAAAAAAACAAATGGGTAAAAACAACTTCGAGAAAGAATGTAACAGGCGAATTCAGCTGGGCTGGGCAGCATTCGGGAAACTTCGACAGATATTTGAGGCGTCGATCCCCCAAAGCCTCAAGAGAAAAGTCTTTGAGCAGTGCGTCCTACCTGTAATGACTTACGGAGCCGAAACGTGGACACTCACGGTTGGTCTAGTTCGCTAGTCGCTCAGCGAGCAATGGAGAGGGCAATGCTTGGAGTTTCTCTGAAGGATATGATTCGTAATGAGGTTATCCGACAGAGAACCAAAGTTACCGACATAGCCCAAAGAGTGAGCAAGCTGAAGTGGCTGTGGGCTGGCCACATCGTGCGCAGAACCGATAACCGCTGGAGCAGACGAGTTTTGGAGTGGAGACCACGCTTAGGTAAACGTAGTGTAGGACGCCCTGCGACCAGGTGGAGGGACGACCTGAAGAAGATGGCTGGCAGAGACTGGATGAGGAGAGCCGAAGACCGGGCTCAGTGGCGCGTATTAGGAGAGGCCTATGTCCAGCAGTGGACGAATACGGGCTGATGATGATTAAATATATACATATTTACATACATCACTCATGCCATTATTAAACATTTAAAGTAATAACATTTTTGTCTAGTCTAACATCTAAGATAAAACTTACGTTATTATGTCATATTTATTTATTTAAAAAAATCTAATTTGTGTATGATTCTCTAAATTTCTGATACTTTATGCGTAGCTTTCAGCTAAGTTTTAAAAATGTTTCAGCCCTACCCAACAATATGGCAACTTCTTATTATAATTCGTCCCATGAACGTTATTTATAGGACTTTGTAAACTCCGTATTAAATTTCAGCCCAACTGGATCTGCCGTTTTTAAGCGTGAATGAGTAACAAACACACAAACAAACATTCACCTTTTTATTAATAGTGTGACGTATCATTCTGGCTTGGAGACTTGCAGCGCCTAAAACGCAGTAATTGACTTTCTGATAATTTACTAAAATGTTCCACCTAAAAACACAAAGTAAAGAATACACTAATTTAAGACGTAATTGACTTTTTCCTCTTACTGCTCCGAACTACACAAAATCCTCTAGTTACCTTATCCAACAGTTAACGATGTTTCGTTTTAAGAACTGTAGGGAAGAATTGTTTCTACAAACCAACGTCGAACGATAACAAAATGAATAACTAGCCCGTCTTCATCAGCCTATTTAAATAGCCACATGTGAACAGGTGGGAGGGATTCATTCCGCGCTCGTTGTTTCGGAAAACCACCCGTGTTTCTCCCTGCCGGCAGGTAGGCCGAGCTGCGCGCCCACTCTACTGGAAGGCTATGCTCTATTTATACACGAAAAGCCTTTAAATATTTTATAATCCACTTTTATAGAACCAAGGTGACCTTACAGAAGCTTGGGATAATTTATTGTAGATCTTCCCACATTTTATGGATACAAAGGATGTGATAGGGTCTGCGCAGACGACAGACTATCCATGACGCACTTTTTAGTCTGTGAAAATAGAACCTATGCAATTATATGCAGTAACGCACACGACGCGCAAAAAGTCCGGCGCACAAATAATCCGTGTAATTCGGTCAAACCGTACCGCGCCGCTCCGCACAAAAGTGTGTGAAAAAAATTTAACGTTTGCTTCAACGCGCGCTAACGCAGACGGCACACACTTTAGTCGGCAATCTGCATTTGCTAGGGGTGGACGTAACGCTTCTTTCTTCTTCTTTTTCTGTACTTCATGTACAAAATAATACTTCGCGATCTCTGCACGATTTCCATAGCGTCTACGTCCCTACAGCTCTGCCGACAAAATGATCGGAGATGTGCGTCGTATGCGTTGAGTCTGTGAAAAATCCGCAACCGACTTTTTGCGCGCCATGCAGACTTTTTGTGCGCCGCAGACTCGATCGCACAAAAAGTGTGCTGTCTGCGCAGCCCCTTATTTTGCAAAAAAATACCAATATTTAGAATAAAATAATACTTACTGGAATTTTTTCCTCTTAGCTTACAATAAATATAATAAAAACCTATTTGTGTGTGCCTTGTTTAGTCACATTTTCTTTAGAATTAGCTTTACTACCATTTACTATGTTTTTTTTGAGTTTTGCATTAATTTTCATTCGTTACATCAAAAATTTAAGATTTCATGGCGTGTGTGCACTTAATTAAAATATTGCCAAGCATCTTTAAAAATATTTCAGGTGGTAACAATTTTATTTTGTGTTGAAAGTCTAAAGCAAACGCCTTTGCTGTTGCATGTTTCTTTCTAAACATTGAGCTATTTCTCTATACCTTTCTTGAGGTGTTTGATTCTGAGCAGCGATTTGTAATTGTTTTAATGTAGTGAAAACACGTTTGCCCAAGTCTTTATCAGCTAGAGTGAGAATATCAATCGCTTGCTTGGCTGTATTGGGTTCAATATTGACAAGAATCTGAGCCGTGTTGTCTGCAGTTCTTTGTCTATGAGCATCACTTTCGAGTATATAATTATAAAAGTCTGATATTTCCTGCAAATCTATTGGACTGTTATGTAGAACGAGGAGTTTTCTTTTAGGCCTGTTAACATCTACGTAGGGAAGGGGCCCGTTGAATGAGTTTGGATAGTAGTTAGGAGCGTCGTCCATGTTGTTACTAACTGGTGGTCTACCATCTCTTGTGTATGTCAGTCTTTGCTTAGGTGCATTTACTTCTATGTTATTATGATTGACTCCAACTCGATAGTTATGAGTATCTCGGTAAATTAGTCTTCGACCTTTAAAAATGAAGTCGTGTGGGCCAGGAATACCAGGAACCAAACTTCCCGGATTAAATATGGCTTGTTCAGCATCTCTAAAGTGATTTCCACCATATTGATTTAACACCATGCGACCAATAGTAACAGTATGGAAGGTTCCATTTCTCCACATCTTTGTTAAATCAAACGGGTCGTAATCAGAGTTCTTTACGTCGTGAGCCGATAAAACATCAATATCGAGCCTCCAACTGGGATAGTTTTTCGCTTTTATTGCATTGTACAAATCTGTGGTAAAAAAGTCTAAATTCTCAGCTGACACAGCCTGAGCTTGTGCTGTAGTGAAATTCGCCAGGCCTTGTTCTGTTCTAAAATTAAACTTAACGAAATGACTTTCTCCATGTTTATTAGTCAGTTCATACACATGCATGGGAAACATGTCTAATCGTCTGAATCCTCTGGGCAAGCCATAATCTGCCATCATCCATAAAACGGGAAGTAATCTACCAGGCGATAAATTATTAAAGTCCCATTGCATGGTAAAGTCGTCGAGGTTGGTTTTAGGGTTCCATCTGAACGTGCGGACCGAATGGCTAAACTGTATGGGGTCTTTCAGAAAGAAGACAGGTAGATTCAAACACGTGAAGTCCAAATTTCCTTCTTTTGTGTACATTTTGACTCCTAGACCTTTGAAATCTCTAGAAAGATCAGTGCCACCGAAGCGCTGTCGTGAGGTAGAAAGTCTGACGACGAGTGGTGTTTTCTTGCCGATTCCATTGAACACGTCGGCTTTTGTATACTTGGATATGTCATTTGTGACTTCAAAGTAGCCGAAAGCAGCAATACCTTTCGCGTGCACAACCCTTTCAGGTATCTTCTCTTTGTTGAGATGGGTGTTTGCATCGAGGTATATTTCCTTGGTAAAGAAGTCACTGTTGATTGTGATTGTGTCTCTCACGTCGACAGGCTCTCCCGCACCTGTTGTCCATAATGCAGGAGCCTGAAATTTGAAAATACATATGTAATATTCAAGGAATGTTATTACAGTAAGTTGCCTACGCTCTGTCTTACTTAACACCAAGGTCACAGTCACTACAGGGCAATTTACTATGTTAATAATATTTAATTTCTCGCTGTGTTAAAATAAAAGGACTTAACTTAACTTCTTTCGACAAACACAATCTTTTTGGAAATAATAATCAGTTTTTTTTTCACTTCCATATAAAACTCATTATTATAGTAGCTGCAAAAACTTTACTAGTAGCAACTTTATGAAATAAATAAAGATTTATTATTTAACTGATGCTCAAGTGGTAAAACTAAGAGAAAATGGAATATTCGTACCGGATTCCGTAATTTAAAATCCAGTAGCTGTCTCGCCGAAAAATCCGTAGTATTGTCATAGTGCGACTTCACCAGTGTAAACACTTGCAACAATAAGACTGCCCACCTCAAAGCCATTATAGAAATCAAATGCCGGCTATACGTTTCTACCGAACAATTATATATCGATCATCCGGCAATTTCAATTAACTGCAATTTGGAACACATTTCAAGTAATAAGATTATGTGGTTATAATTCTTAATAAATGGTTATTGGTTATAATTAAATAACATATTCACACAAGCGCTCCACGGTTTTAGTAGTGAAGTCACACACACATTTCAAACGATCCATGCGTTTTGTATTGCACTTTTTACAATGAGTGTACATACTAACGTACCTATATAGATTTCGACCACTATAAATTGCACTTTTTTCCTCAGAAAAGGTGTGTAAACCTTGAAGGTTAATTAATTGCTCTGTAGTTGTTGTTTGATAATCACGAGCTATGTAATTAGGTTTCCCTGAGTTTCTTTCCTTTAGCATCGACGGCCGATATAAGTGACGTCATCCCCGGGCTATCAGCGCGTTGTGTAGCAGTTACTTGCAATATAATGTATGTCTAGTCCCGCATATTTTGAGCGGAAACCTAATTTCGAGTACATTGGTCTTTAGAGCTGTTTATTCCCAACATATCTGGGTTCATAAAAAGAGTACCTATGTATATTACCTCACTCTATATAAAATCTGTGAAAAGTAAATTCAAGAAAGTCATTAAACCGAATTCAAACTCGTTTTCAAAATGCAAGTAAAAGACGCGATTTAAATTTCAATGGACCACTTGACCAATGGTGAAGAGTTCGAGTACTGCGATACCCTTATGTCCTTTTGTCTGAAACAGAACGAATTTTTTTTATTGATCCAAATGTCTTCGAGTAGTCGGTAAATATAATTGTAAACCTTTTTGTAGAGTCTGTTAAAGCTATAGCTAAGACTGAGACTTTATAAAATGTAATTTGGAAAAATACGTAAAGTCCATTAATCATACGTTATGCTCAAACTTTACGAGATATGGTGTGATAACTCTATCTCTTTCGTACATGGAGTCTAATGTACACACCTTATTCTTCCCTCTCTCTCCTTTACATGCCGAGAAAAGTTTCAGTTTTGGAGCACTTCGTTTTATTAATTGTATTTCACGTAACATTCAGAAGCGCTTCGGTTGCTTGAAAATGAATTTAATGACCATTTTATAAAATTACTAGTTTATGTTCATGGCTTCGCTCCCGTTAAAAAATCATTTCTTACAAGATGTCTACGGCTTTTGTTGTACGCTGATAGATCAGTCAGTTATGCTTTCCTTTTTGTCATTTTGTATATTTAGAAGATTAGACGGTACTCCTACGAACCAACTCGTAAATAGAAAAAAAATAATAATATTAGGTATACACTATATACCTAATATTATTATTATTTTTCTATTTACTACCTACTTACTCTACTACTACTCTTTTCTACCTACTTCTGTGTAAATGCAAATGTGAGTGTGTGTGTTCTCACAGAAAGTGGGATCCGTTTCTAATAATTTTATTTATTTTTTCTATGGAAACTGATAACGGTATCGGTGGACACGACTTGCGCGAATAAGTTTCTAATTTATCTGATCCTAGGATCCGTGGACTCAAACCCAAAAAGTATATCAGTATTCTGAAACAAAAGTCAATCTTCCAAGAGGTATTAAGAAAAGGTAATTAGAGAGTAATAATCTCGTTAAGCAATTCGAATACCTACGCAACAATGAGAGGCAAACCGACAAACAATGTTTGTGAGGCTGTACACGTCGACTCGCCTACGTCGCTTCCACGAATTAGCGACGTAGCGACGTAGGAGGCTTGTGAGGTAGGGGATATATTATACTGGACTTGGGGCTTTAGAAATTATTTTATTGATTGTACCTTTTTCATTTTGACAGATAAGTAGTATGAGTAGTGCGAAGAAAATATAATTAATTTTGATTATCTTCAACTCGTCTCATTTGGGCCGTAGGCTTGTAGGACGAGTTGGGAATTACTCCTTTTTTCTTTCATCTTTACGTGTAAAATGACGTCGCTTCCGCTGTCTATTCGCCTATATCTTTTAACATTTCTGAACGAATTTTAAATAAGTTTTCAGCAGCACATAGAGTTACTCTTTCTTGGGTAAAACGTATAATCAAAGGGAGGTATATGCCCTGCACGATGAATCCTGAACAGCTATAAACCCAAAGTAGCCTATAATACGTTATTGCAGGCTTTAACCTACCTATATAAAGGAAAGAAGGAATGTACAGATGAGGTCTATAATCCAGCTACTCTGATGTGACCTAAGACCTCCATATTGTTTCACTAACTCCATTAGTCAACCAAGCAATCATGGGACTTTATTCCTCTACTTTTAGTCCTCAATGTGTCTGAAGCCTACCACCTGAGTGTAAAGACCGTAGATGGCCAGTTTCCCTGACTTGTACTTATTGACCATGGGGGAATATTTTGTCTTTACCAGCATCTGTGCGCCCGATTTATTATGAGCACCTGAGGGTTGAGGATTGGTTAAATTAAGTAAATCGATGGGCAAAATTCAGGCTACGATATGTCAGCTGAGAGGCCTGGTGAAATATTTTATTGCAATAAACAATGCGTCGACAAACGTCCTATTCTTTTCTCTACAGATGGGTGAAAAGTAGGTACCTATCTTTAGAAATATCAAATTTAGATGCTGTTCAAATTTTAAAGTTGTAGTACTTTTTAGTGTCTACGTCATTAAATGTACCTGTGTGCCAAATTTAAACCATTCAGAGTTTAGTAGTTTCAGTTTTGTGTTGTTAAAATCAGTTTCCATCGGATCAGGAAAGTTTCGAAGATTTTTTATTCGTCCAAAAGCCTGAACATTATTCATGACATAAATAGACTTTGGATAAATAGAATATTCGAGTATATGGATAAAGCCCGTAGCCGGTTAGGGCCAGATTTGGCCGGAATATTAATGAGGTAGCTGAAACGAATACGTGTTTCAGGATTTCGGCATCGCTTCGGGCTCTACCTTCGTTTGTTTTATTTCTATTTGTGTCGTAAATTATTTGTTAATTTTGAATATTTACTTGATGAATATGCCAGTAAACAAATTTTAATTTTACGTATGTATATTACAGGCGAAAGTTGGCAATAGTTATTCTACTCTACAGTGTACACCTACACTACAGGAGGTACATGAATAGAAAGCCTCTCTGACATTTCAGTAAAGTTTTTCTATAGTGTTTCCTTTTCCATGGTAGGCTTTTATCGATTAAAATCCGATTAATCGCTAATGACTCGATTGTGTATCGTAGCCAGTTGTGGTTAGCCTTGACCGTTTATTGATCAATTTAATATCTTAGTATATCGAGATAATTATTTATTAGTTTGTGCTCACAGCTTTGCCCGCATGATAAATACTTTATTGGGGGAGGTCTACGCATAAAATCTTATTTCTTACTAATATTATAAACGTGACAGTTTGTAAGAATGAATGGATGTCTGGATCCTATGTTTGTTACTCTTTCACGCCTAAACGGGTGGACCGATTGTGCTGAAATTTGGTGTAGAGATAGTGGCTCCCGGCGGTTTTACCCGCTGTACTATCTATCTACTATCTTACTCTATACCAAATTTCAGCTCAATCTGTCCACCCGTTTAGTAACAAACATACACACTCACTCACAAACTTTCGCATTAATAATATTTGTGTTATAGTGTGATCTGATTATTTCTCCATTCTTTCAGGAATGGTTCGACCACTATGAAATTTCAGATCGATCCCATTTACCTACATGGAGAGTTTACTTAGGTAGATAGATTCAATTTAAAAATGGTTCATCTATATTTTCATACGTTCTCGTACCTCAAGGCTACAATAAGGTGTGTGCGGGGTGCAGTATCGATCGCGGTCGTTGACCTCGCGCCTTCCAAGATAAATGTCTTCGTGACATTTTGCTGTTTCTATGGAAAATAACTGTATCTCTTAGGTGTGTTGTATGTTCATAGAATACTACATCCTACGAATGTAATCAATGTGAAAGTATCGATGTGTGTTTGCTGAACTGACTGAGCTGAAATTTGTATATTAACAGTACATAATATTATTTGGGCACACTTACCCCTGAAAAGTGGCCTATGTGTCATTCTAGAGTCTATCTACATACCAAATTTCAGCTCAATCTGTGAAGCCGTTTTGCCGTGAAAAGGTAAAAGACACACACATAGGTAGGCACATCCACACTTTCGAATTTAGCCTATAGGCACCTCTGTATATACATATGTATAGAGGTAATATTATTAGTAGAAAGTGGTAAAGATATGTCTATATCCTATTCCCTAGTAATATTATATTAATGCATGCGTTTCTTACCTCTTCACGCCAAAATAGATGAACCAATGCAGCTGAAATTTGATATACCAAATATAGGTAGCATAGACATACCAATATCACATAGGCGACTTTTTTTCAGGTAAAACCACTGGATTGTAGAGCTTGTGAATAAACGAATTAAATAAAACATAGAGTCCTTTTCACGAAAGAGGTCCCGCGGAATTTAGCGGAACTAAATTTAGTTTAATCGATACTTAATTAGTTAAAAAATTTTATATGAGAAGATATGAAGAGTTAATATGTTATAGACATTTTAACTTAAAATGTGCGATAAGTGCGCCCCGCAAAAAGGACTCCTTTCGTGGAAAGCACTCTTAAAGTTTTAGTATAGTCGTATTTACAATTCTAGAGCTACTTGTATACATATATTTCTACTTTGCATAGCTCCCTCACAACGTGTACCAAAATCCGTGGAATGTAGATAATCTAGTGCTCCTAGGGGAGGCAGATGCGGGCGCCCCAGATATTCTGACCCCGTTCCTTTACTACCTGTTTAGTATAATACTACCCTTGGCAAGGTCAGTTGCAGTTCTTGAAAAAAACTTTTTTTTTAGGTGCAAATCATAATTTTTGGTGGTATGTTTCGGCCGTGGCTAGTTACCGCTTGGCTCATTCTCATTTTAGCTCAAATTTGATGGTCACACGGTTATATTTCCTAAACGGTTTAAGAAAGAGACATGAATTTTGCATAGGTGGATAAAACATATATTAAGCTACAAAACAAATAAAGATTGTCATAATAGACGCAAAAAAATAATACTAAAATTTAACATGAAAGGTCAAAAACGGGGCCATTTTTCGTATTCTCATGGTGTCACACTTTCCGTTGCAGTGAAACATTTGGGCACTACTTTAACAAATTTCGGTGTATCTGTATATAACGTATACCAAAATTTGCGCAAATAAATACACTTTACGGTATATAGTCTAAAAAAAGCCTTTTATTATTATTTTGAATTTAAAATGACATAATGTGGCGGTCACACGTTTTTAGGTTCTTTAAATTTGCGTAGTTTAACGGCTGCTGTTAAACACAACATCAACAATCCAATACAGAGTTCGATTCATTTCAATGATGGCCATGTTCTGCGATCTTAGAAGTAGGATTTAGGGCTTATCGAGCCGTGGGAAAAAATATAATTGCTAAGTTTCAATTTATCCATTGGTGTACCGATCATTTGCATGGACAACATTTTTATGCATTGTATTTTAGTTATTTAAATCAGAGATAGCTTTTCAAAACGCCAAAATGTGCGAGATAAAGATGTAGTATTTAATTTTATACATTATACTTAAACTTTCCATAATTTCACCAAAAAGGGATATTTTCGTCACCAGCGTGCCATCACCTTCATAGCGTTTTTTACCATGAAGGTGATTTTTAAGCCACGAAAGTGATTTTTTTGTATTGTTTTGTTTAGAAAGAGCCTTTTTATCAACTAAAAAGTACTTCATCTGTTATGTTAGGGTTTAAAAACATACATACCAAATTTCTGACTAATAAAAAAGTAAAGTGAAAGGTAAAGTAATATCTCACATTATGCATATTTTCTTCTGTAGTGAGATTTGTTGTTACGTAGAATGTTGTTTTATTGTACATTTTTGGTAGATTTAGTCTTTTAAAAGGGTTTTACTTGAAAAAATTGTAAAAAAATAATGACTGAATCACTTTCGTGGCATCGAAAATTTCAAAACTGTTTTTCTTCGAAATGAAACGTACGATTTAAATCATTTATATAAAAGTTTACTCGTGTTATCCAGCTCTATACAATATTATACATAAACATTACAAATAAGCAATAAATAAGAATTGCCATGAAGGTGACGATGAGAATCGATTCCATGAGAATGAGCCGCTTACCACCCGCTGAACAAAACCGTGTCCCCAGCGGTCTCATTATGACCGTGTTCCGGTATGATGTTCAGTGAAGCCAGGGTGGGATTTATCCCGACTTTTAGGTTTAGTTTGCTACTATCTACGGCCACAGTTTCGTTTAACATCACGCAAGATCGTGGTCAAAAGTTTGCGAGTGTGTGTAAGCTTAGACCCTTTTTTTTTGACCCAGGAAAATGCGTTACGCATCATCACCCCACGCCGGGGGGCGCGGGTGGTATGTGGGACTCCCCCGCCAAAAGATGGGAGCGGCGGGGATACCCACAAAAAAACCTGGGGATGTTCCTGCGGGACGCCATAATGCCGGGGCAACGGGTACGCCGAAGCACTAATCCGCGGCCCTGACGGCGTTGATAGCTTAAACCCTGGAATAACACATAGTACAGCGCGAGCGGGTAAAACAGCTGGGCACAGATAGTTAAGTAAAAATATGTATGTATTACTTTAAAAATGAGATTACAATTTCCTCAAATTTTTACGTAAAACACTTGGATCCGCCATGTTGAAAAACGTAAGGGCATTCATGTGTTCACCCTCTACGCAAGTCCAATATAACTTGACCTTCACCTCCCCGCGATTGTTGGCGAGAATAGATGACCTAGATGTCGGGCTTGGAGATAGAGAGGTCAGGTTATGCTGGTAGCGTCGGTTACTCTCCTATATCGATATTCGAAGTTTCTACAATAATGTTAAATTTCTACATATTAAAATATAATATGAGGAAAGTTTTCCTTTAAACTGTTGATTGGTTTTCCTTCAAACTGCTATATAGGTGGAAGTAACGTTGAATGTAAGTGATTTTTCAATTTGTTATAATTCTTAAAGAAATAAATTATAAATATTACCATGTGTAACGGAAATAGCGAAATTGTTGTACTGTGGATATGTACTTCATAAAATTAGTAATTAGAACCAAAAAGATTTCCCGTACCGGGAATCGAACCCGAGCCTCCTGGGTGAAAGCCAGGTATCCTAGCCACTAGACCATACGGGATGTATCAATGATACTGAAAATATCCTTTACAATATATGTTGTTAATTAATCACAAAATTTATCAATCCATACTGTAAATAAATTAACAATTAATTATATCAATAATCTAAAAATCGTATGAATTGATTTAAAATATTTTACATAAGCAAATTCTGATAAGAATGTATTAAAATAAAGTGACTGACAGCGCCACCTATTGAAATTTACTGGTACCTCTTTCACAGACTTTGTCTTAGATGCTGAAAAGTGAAATAGTTCATTAGAAATCTGTAAGATGTCACTGATTGACGCAAGTTTTTGAGCTCATTTTAGTTTGTTTCTGAACTTTTGAAGATGACGTTGCTGATGCACGAAATTAGAATAAAAATAAATTAAATAACATTATGAAAATGGTAAACTCCAGTAAATGAGCGATATCATTATTGAAGCTTCATAAAACTGCAATACAATATAGTACCTAATTTGTGCTGCCAGGTTTTATTTATTACAAGCTTTATATTACTTTCACCTGTCTGTTGTCTGTCTGTCTGTCTGTCTGTCTGTCTGTAATCAAATCTTGCAAGTTTAATTTGACCCACTTCCCGGTTTCCAATTGAGCTGAAAATTTGCATGCGTGTGTAAATCGGATGACAATGCAATATTTTTATGACATCGAGCTGATCTGATGATGGAGCTGGAAGGTGGCCAAAGGAACTCTGTTATAAAACAACGCAACCCCATCGAGTTTGGGCTCATTTGATTCGTCTTGACGAGTACTTTATGATGCAAGATGATAACAATAATTAAAGCTTGTTTTTAAAAAGTATTTTTTAAATTTCACTTGTTTTTAAGGCAACTTTTGTTTCTACAAATAACTTTTCATTGCCGCAGTTTGAGCTCTTATGTCGCTGGACGCTCTCTCGCTCGAACTATTTGACACATTGTATATAAATTCTTGGGATAATGGGGAGTGGGGAGCTATTAAAAAAAAACATTCAAAAATCAATAAATGTTTTAACTTCAAAATGCGCGATTTTGTCACCCCGTCCAAGGGACTCCCCCTTAGACGGTGTTTTATGAAAATCATTACCACAACTTTGCCAGTCAGACGGACGGACGGTCGAGTCGGGGGTAGACTTCCTTTGCAAGAGGTCGACTGGGTGGGTACCCTAACAGTGCCAGTTATTCTACCGCCTGAGCACTGATGTGCAAACATTACTGTGCTTCGGTAGGAGGGCACTGTAGCTAGTGAAATTACTGGGCTGAAGAGTCTTAACATTTTATGACTCTCAAGTAAGAAGCGTTGGCGCAGTGCACCCAGAATGTTACATTTGTAAAATCCTGAGTAGCACTGTACTAATAATGGGCAGCGTTATCTCTTACCATCAGGAGAGCGTCTTGCTCGTCTTCTTACTTCGTTGTATAAAAAAAATATGTTATTCAGTATGCATCTGCCAATCAGTGTTCCGGACTGCAGGGCAATGTTGCCAGCGAAAATGCTGTGCGTGACAAGAATCAACAACTAATAAATAATATCTCAACCGCTGCTATTGTGTCTGATATGGGCAAATTATGATACGTACCATCATGCACCTGATTTATTCTTTGTAATTTATTTTTTTAAATAAAGTCATTCTGATGTCCAGAGACAAATTAATTAATTCTTTTATACCAACATAAAAATATTTAACTGTTTCAATTATTGTTTACCTGTATGTGCGTTTTGGTGTTATAACTGTTAGCATGTACTGTGTGTTATTAAATAAATAATAAGGTGAAAGATTGTAATTATGTGAGTGTGTATGTTTGTAACTTCTTCACGCTTAAATGGGTGGACAGATTGAGCTGAAATTTGGTATAATGTTAGCTTAGACCTTAAACACATAGGCTACGGAGGGTATAACCGCTAGGCACAGATAGTTGTGTCATAAACGAAAACTTTTGTAGGGTATGGTAATATAAATCAAACATTTTTTTTATTTGAATATCTCTTTATTTAACAATAAACTAGATAGGAGGTATTCATTATCGCTTATTCTATTTGCCACATAGGTAAGTACTGCAGGAATGCTTATTTATTATAATATTATATTACTAATAATTTAATCTCATTTTAGAAAAAAATTATGACCTATTAGTAAAAAAGCGTCTATAAATTAAATTAAACTGAAAATAGTATTTTTTGTTAGAAAATCATTTTCTCTACACATAAAATATATTTTTATTATTATTTAAAAGTTACACCTTTTTAAAAATATTATTATATATAATTTATTTATATTATCAAATGTAGAGTTACATAGATTCGCGCGGGTAACTATAGCTCAAAAACCTTTGAATGAAATTCCAGCCACGTAAAATTGATTTAGTTTTTTTGTAAGTCTATATCGACGAATCCGACTAAATTGTGCTTGGCAGATTAATTATTCAAGTTTTTTGGCTAAACTTACCCATTAGAGGCAAAGTAACCCAATCAAACGATATTTTTAGTTAGGACTGTTTAATAAATAGTTAGTAAAATAAATATACACATTTTTCTGTGTTACTCAATGGAAAGTGTAAATAGTTTTTAGTTTATATAACTTTTCTATAGCATAAAAAAACTAGATTGGACTAGATTTTACTAAAATAAGACTAGAGAATTCTATTAGGTACACAAGTTAATTCTAGGCCGGAGAAATCTACCATTTAATATGCAATGTAAAATAGTTCTTAATGATGTTATTTAAAATAAGTTATTTTATTATTAAAACCCGTACTCCACTTCGCTCAAATCTTCGCGAGCAGAGTCAAAGTTTTCATTCAAAAATGCTTGTTTTTTTTGTTGAGAATTTGACTCTGCGACACAGAGTGTGTCAAAGTGAAGCTGGTCTTTTAGACTTTAGAATATAATATTTTATTCGAGAATGATAATTTTATAATTTTGTTCAGCGGAGCGTTGACTAGAAAGTTTAGGTAAGCCATTATGTATGAAATGGGGTTGATAATTTACTAAATATTGACTAATATTTGTTTGAGACGAAATTCCTTTGATTTTTTTTTAATGCAGTCCGAGGAGACCAACACCAGCTTGATGTTAAGTGCATAAGACTTGATAAGATTTGCCATTTAAGGGGTTAAGTTTTAGGAAAATATATTTTTTAAACATAATTGACAGCAAAAATCCATTTCATAGTAAGCATTTACAAGGTTAGACTAACTAGGCTAAAAAGCCTGTGGTAGTTATAATTTATTTGCATACAAATTTGGATTTTTTTACAAAAAATTAAGTCCCTTTGGTGTAATATAAAAGGGGATCGAAGATGGCTGAGCAAACCTTAAACTTTTTTCAATTTTAAAATTTAAAAGCTAGGTTAACGATACGAAGATAATGCGAAACCAACCATTTTCGCATATCTCTTCTAGAATTTTCTAGAAAGCATTTGTTGTCTTTTATCTACAATCAGTAAAACTTTCAGCAGAAATATTGTGTGAATATTGTCTTTAGAGTGAGACACCCGTTGAAGACATCTCTCAGTTTTTTTCAGGTTTTTGTGTTATATGTTATCGTCTCAGCCTAGGATAATCACATTTGTCAAAGGAAATTCGTCTCTAAGCACTAGTCGATAAGGTACAGTATTTAATGGTCGACGTCGCGACGCCTCCTGCCAGGCCCGCCGGCGTAGTTAGCGGCCGCGAGACCCATGAGATGCTTGGCTTGGAGTGCGCCGGAGTATCCGCGGCTCAGGCCCAGGTCGAGAGCGCGTTTCTCGCTGGAAATGTAAGAACAAATCATTATTGTTTGCGTAAAGACTGACTCATCATGACTAAAGCTCACGACATACAGAGGTGGGGTGGAGCGGTAAAGCAGTCGCCATCTTCATTTTGTTCCTGCCCGCGTTCGCTTTATAAGTATGTAGGGGTAAAATATATATGTGACAGGTTACGTACAAATTAGAACATTACAAAAATTTCCGTTCCGCAACCGCTTTCCCACCTGTATGTAAAGTGACCCTTATAGGCTATTTAGGGATGTGGACATTTTTTTTTAAATGCTATTATTATATCTCAGCCATTTATTAATTTTTTCACAAACAAAAAACACGTATTAATTTTTTTTTATTAAAAATTACAGACCGATCTTGTCCGCACCCCTATTGTAAGCGTTCTTGTTGTAAATATATCTAGATTTCTATCTAGTATCTAGAACTAGGTCACATCTGTATCAATTTTTTTTTTGGTAATGAAAGACGGTCACTGCAGAAAATTCTGCAGGGAACATCTTTTGGTATAGTTATTATTCGCATTTTAAGAACCAATCTTGTAGTTGATTGTACTAATTGACACACTTAAGGGTGTTTGATAATAATTTTCTAAAATAATTTTAGTCTTAATGACTAAGAGACTAAAATTACCTTAGAAAGTAATAACTTACTTCTAAAGTTACTAAGTAATAGTAGGTACCTACTTAATAAAGTTATTTTAGTCTTGGTAACAAAACTCCCAATCATAACGAAAGATATAATATAAAAACAGTAACGAGAAAGTTCTAAAATAAAGGCCTAATTTACACAAAAGCATTCCAAACGGACTGGCACAAAACATAGCATTCTACGAGTTCGAGCATGCAATGAAGTTCTCAAGCGAATATTTGGCCGACTGGAAATGTTACAGATGTTTAGGACATTCACATTTAGGACGTAGGAATCCTACATTGTGTTTAACCGACTTTGAAATGAAGGGGGTACTTAATTCGTCAACTTTGTGTTAGTTGACTTTTATTTATGAATTGATATAATAGATTTATTTGTTTGGATAATATACTTTGCAACTTTTTCGCAACTTTGTCTTTTGACAAGTATTTTACAGACTATTCTCAGATCCAACAAAAAATTCTTAAACAAAAATTTCATGAAAATCGGTCAAGCCGTTACGGAGGAGTTCGATACAAACAAAGTGACACGAGATCTTTTATATTAGATTTTTTATTCGAAGTTATAATTTATAGGTTTTAAGCAATTCATTTAGACGCACATAATTTTAATTGTAACAATTTGCGAGCGCTCTAATTTTATATTAAACCTACCTACCTTTTGGTTTTTCGGTATTACGTGCTTGAAAGCTTAATAAAAACCAATGTCTCCGAGTTTCCCGGATTATTCAAAAGGAACAATCATTTTTAATGTTCTAAGGAACTGTTTTCACGAACGTGAGTATCGCGACTAGTTTTCAAGTTTAAATAACTATCATGTACCAGAATATAATTGTCAAATTAAGTAGCAGTCCATGAATTGCGTCAATGCTCGCACTGATATTTATTTACTTAAAAAAAATAGTGTTGTGTCGATATAGAGGAAATTATTGTATTGACATAATTGTTTTGTCGTATGGAACTAAACTTGAGAGATTCCTTAATATTTCGTTGCAACTGACTCATTACATGACCATTATAGTCTATTTATAACAAAGCCTTATTATTATCGAAAGGAAAACAAAAAATGGAATGCCGTTCTTCTATTTTTGCAGCCAGAAAGGCATAGGTCATCAATAGAAGCTGTCATCGACACATCGCATCGCAACGATCGCACGTGTAGACGATTTTATTTAGTTCAACGTTCTTCGGCGATAGAATCGCACGGGTAGACGAACCCTAAGTTAACGTTTTAAAGGATTATAATATTAAACTGATGTAATAAAAGCACGTACTTAGTAACAAGTGAGGCTAAAGTAACAAAATCCGTAGGATTAGGTCGTATTAAGGGTTTCTTTGCATAATCACGGGCAAAAATGCCACTTCATGCGTGGAACAATATTTTAAGCTTTGTAATAAAGATAGCAAATAAAGTTTAACAACTTAAGTTATTTTATTTAATAGAGGCTAGACTAGACTAAGACACTACCCGTTAAATTTTCAGTTAAAACCCTTGAATTTGGAGAGTTTATATATATTTGGTTTGTTTCAATAGCTGTTCTATTGATTACTGAAGAAGAACGCAAGGAAAAAATAAAGAGGATATAATAGAGAAGATAATAGTAAAGAAGAGATAGAGTAGAGAATAATAGATTTTACTATTTATTTACGAGTGGTCCCATTCGGCAGAAGAAAAATATTAAAATTAAATCAATCCGGCGATTGGGACCGCGCCGCGATTCCATTTAATTGCGGTCCCATTTTCCGGAAGTCTCAACAGAGTCAAATTACAATCACAAAAATTTTTGTAGATAAATTATATGTAGTCTGTAGCGTCCATGGCCCAGTGACCGTTCGTGCGGCTTGTAAGCCGGAGGACTAATTAGTTATGAGCGGTTTTGCACTAGCTGTAGACAGGTGGTAGGCTTCGGCCGTGGCTAGGTACCACCCACTGGTAAAAACCGTGTTCCCAAGCGGTCATAGTGACCGTGTTCCGGCATAATGTTCAGTGAAGCCAGGGAGGGATTTATCCCGCCTTCTAGGTATAGTCTGCTGCCATCTACGGCCGCATCGTCGCCTAACATCTCGCGAGATCGTGGTCAAAGGCTTACCTATACCTAATGAAAATAACACCACGGCATGATTTAAAATCAAGGGTTTGAACTGATATCAGAGGGCCTATTGCCTAAATCTCACCCACTACGATTGATGACAACTTCGATGTACATTGCTGCGTTTGTTATTTTACTCATATTAATGCGGAGGTTTAAGCAAGTAATGTACGCAAAATTATCTATGGATTCTAGTATTTTACATGTCGTTTGGCGATAGCCAATAGGCCCTTCTGTACTGAAGCTAAAGCTCATTCAGTGAATGACATTAACGACATACCTAGTAATGCCATCTTTGTAGCTGAAAACAGAGAAATGTGTTACAAATACATGTAGGTATATGAACAAGAGGACAGGGTCTAAAAGCTACTAACTACGATAAGAATGGTAGAGATAGTTTGAAATAAGGCGGCCTTTAAACTGTGCAATAATTTTTAGATTAGATTAGATCAGATCAGATCATTCTCACTCTTTTACCCCTAGACACGGAGTGTGTCGCAAGTGGAGCTTATTCTTTATTATAGCCAGCTTTTACAAAAGTTCATGCTCAGTGTCAAATTCTTATTTCGGACTTTCGGACTTTTTGCTTATGAAGTTTTGTTTTTGTTTTTGAATGTCTAGGCAGTTACTTTTTTAAACATTCAAAATTGTGGCTCTAAAGTCCAGTTATGGATTCCAATATTTATTAAAAAATGTTGGGGTCTTTAAAAATTATAAAATTCATTCCACCGTCCAAAGGCCGCCGAAAACTTATTCATAAAGAATGTTAAAAATATGCAAACACTTTGAAGTGAAAAATTCCCAAACATGTGGTTAAGCCCAGAAGTTTTAATTACGAGACTTATTTTACTAAAGATTCAAGTATTTGGAACTGGTCTTTAAGTATTTTGAGAAAATATTATTTAAAGCCGGTTTTAAATACTTGTTTCTTCTTTATTTTTAATTCTGAATTAACTGATTCAATCCTATTAATTCACTTTGATTGAACTATAAATTAAATTTCTCGAAACATTTTGTCACTTTCCCGGAATTAAAGCTTGATTTATACGGTTGAGCTTCATTAATTTTATATAACACTAGTTTGTGCTCGCAGCTTTGCCCGCGTGATTAAATCCTTTCTTAGTGTAGGTCTATATTATAACACTTATCTATATTCCAAATTTCAAGCAAATCCATTAAGCGGTTTGATCTGTGCGATGATAGATCAGTCAGTCAGTCACTCTTTCCTTTTATATGGTGGATTGCTCTTTGGGAGATTCTGTTGTATTTCTTTTTATGGTTTTTAATTGTAGATGAGAAATATGATCATAATAACCATATGCTGACCACAAATTTATAGCTTTAAAAATGTTGTTGATTCATAATTTTAGTTCTAAATCTCTTCTCATTTCAGCTTCAGTAGGTATGTTACCGTACATATCCGCACGTTTTCTCTTTGTCCAAAGGCTCGAGCTTAACGCGACGAGGCCTTTCAGATGTCGCCTTGTCGCCACGGGTGCTCCGTCAACTTATATTTTGATGTTAGGTCGTTTTTGTCCCGTCTTAAAGGGCACATATCCGCATCTCTTTGACGTAAATCGACAAATACTTTTAGCCCGCGGATCGGTCGATTTGGGGGATTGTGCACTTTTTGTTTAAAGCACCGAATCTTGTTACAGGTTCATCTTGTTTACCTATTGTCTACTGTGTTAGAAAGTGTCATCTCATATTTATGCATCATTTATTAGGTTTAGAATACTGTTAATAAATCTAAAAATTTCTACCATTTATTAATCACTATTACACTAGTTATACATCTCATATTATAATAGGATTCATTAAGTGACGCGAGCTTAGTATGGCCTACAGCTAAGTGACTCATAATTACTTTAACACTAAGTTCCTACATACTACACCCTACAACTCTCACCGTTTCTGAGTTCCATCGTTCAGCCAGTAGATAATTGTTACACAAATAAATTTGCTTTTACATTAGTCTACAAATAGATGTAGACAAATTTGATAATATATAGAAGAAGCTAGTGAACACGCGCGCACTTCATCACGCTTAATAGAATAATATCAGTGTTTCGCTACTATATTACGCATGTATTATACTTATAAACATTTCTCTTGAGTTACTCTATATATTAATGAAAACCTCATCAAAATCCGTTGCGTAGTTTTAAAGATATAAGCATACAAAAGGACGGACAGACGCGGGAACCAACTTTATTTTACTCGTATGTAGTGATTTGGTGCTTTTGATCAGAAAGTGCACAATTAACAAGTTATTCCATCAGACTACTCGTATCGATCTCTGCCAAGGATAATATCGTTGTTATAATATTATGGGTGTCGTGATATTGCGTAAAACACTTACTTCTCCATTTTCCGTTCGATCTGGATGAGGTTTCCGAGGCGGTTGAGCATGTCCATTATTTCCTCTGGATCGTATTCATCGCGGTAGTAGTTGCTCGGACTGAAATGTACAAAAGTTTTGAGAATTAGGTTTATTCATAACTGATCAATTACTTTAGAAAGCATATATAGAGCTTTTTTAGCTATGGTGTTGTTACGTCGTCAATTGTAAACATTATAATAATATACTGCTGTAGTAGCTGTAGTGTTGTTAGTTTGTTTTTCTCAATAAAGGCATTTGCCATTAAAAAAAATAAAAAATAATAATGAATCTATTAATGTTGATGATGCTTTAACACTTTTATCCCGGTTTGATGTTTTCTTAAATACACATTTAATATGGGTATCATCTGTATTAATCATCCATGGTGTCATATTAATCATAAAATTTTTTTTAGACAAAAAGAAAATTAGTTGATTAATTTTACGCTACCTTGTGTAACAGCTCACAATCAGGAACAAATCTTGTTTGCCACATACGGCATCAAAATAAGATGAAAATTATAATCTGAAAGAAGATTAGAGAAGATGGATATCCTACAACTACCTGGGGTAGGCTGTGGAGGGCACGGCGACGAGGGCGATGAGCACGCAGCTCGCGAGCACGCAGCTTACTCGGACCATTCTGAAACAAAACAATGCTATATTATTTTTATGAAAATACGCGTACCGTGGCCGTGCTCAATGTAGTCCATGTGTTATTCCAGGGTCAAAACTACCTGAATACTAAAGTTCAGCCTGATTCGTAGCCGTTTAGGCGTTAATAGGCCACAAACAAATTATAACCTATCGTCGGAAGTACAGGGAGGGTTATGTGGGACAGTTGTCACGCGTATTTTCATGAATCGTTTTAGTGGGTATAGTACAGTTATAATATTTTATTTATTTATTTTATTTTTACAATAATAGGAAAATTTACAGCTAGCTTACGATAAGTAAATATGTAAACGGAAAGCCAATTAAAAGTTTTCACAGATTAACTACAAAGTAGAGTAAGAAAAAGTCAGAAAGTAACGAACATATGTGCTAAGAATATAATACATATAAAGAAAAGTGATAGAAGTAATTTTACATTACGTCTGATCAAATAGCATATTTGCTTACGGTAAAATGGATTTATTAAAAAAGATATTACTTAACAAACGTCTTAATTGAGCAACAGACGTGCAAAAGAGATCTACGTCACAATGGGACGCAAGGTTGATAAAACTCCTGCACACCAGAAACAGGAACGCATTCTGCCTGTATCTGCTATTAGCAAACGGAACGTGAAGTAGAGCCGGTCGCTTAACAGATACCTACAGCCGGAACACGTAGGTATATGCGTTCGAGCAACTCTGAGCAGTCAACCGTGCCATTTGCAATATTTAAAAGATATGCGAGATCTGCTATGCGCCTTCTGTCAGTTAGTGGAAGTAAATGAAATTTTTAACATTTCTTTTCATAATTATCTATATAAATTTATGCCCACTAAAACGATTTATAGGCACTCTTACATCGTGTTTGTGATGAGACCTTAGAAATCGATAAAGCCTTAACGTCCAGTACTTCATCAAAAATTATAATAGACCTTGCCCTTAAAAGTCAAATAAAAAAAACATTGTTAAAATGATTATATTCTATAAAAAATACACACGAAAATAATATCACAAAGAATTTTAATTAATATCAATTCATTAACATCATTAACAAATAAGGTCATAAAGGATTTTACACGCTTTAAGATTGCGTTAACACATTGGAATTTTTCCTATGATTTTTCCTCCAAAAATCGTCCAATCTATCATAATTTGCATCTAATGGATGCACTTCATGATAAACGACCTGAAGGAAACGTCAGAATAAATCGTTTCTACACCCTCTGCATTATTCCTACTTAGTTCACCTACAGGAAATTTATTTCCAAAGTTGAGAAGTCACGAATTTAATGAAGTGAGAGGATTTGAATAAAATATTTGTTCCATTCCACCGATATTTTGAATTCAAAGCTTGATTGAACGTATGGCTCGCCTCATACGTTCAAACTTAACCGATTAAGCTGAAATTTATCGCGTAAAATGTTAATATAAATTTCTACAAAGAAAGTTTTTCGGCGGGTGGAAGTTTTCTTTTTTCTTGAGCTTATATAATAGCTCAAGAAAAAAGAAGACTTCCAGCCGCCGAAGACCACTCTTTACCTCAATTTAGAAGTGCGGTTTTCCCCAGTTTATCGTTTTTTTTTGGGAACTATACTACGTTCCATGGGACGCACATAAATTAAGCGTTGTTATTATTTCCAATCAAAAGATACAATTTACGACTAAATAAAAGATAAAATATTCAAAGAAACTTTATTTCCAGCATTAGCTGCTTCAAAAACAAATTAAACAATAATATGAATCGATAAATATCTGTCAATAAGCGCGCCGAAAAATGCCGCCTCCAATATGGGTATCTAAGTGGAAATGGTCGCAATTTTCAATTCCTCCCGATAACAAAGCGGTTCGGCTCCCGTTTCGGTATAAAAAATGATGCGTCGCTTACCCGAATCAATTAAAAAATTGACGTTATTGTTACGATAATAGAGATAGGCACAGAACATCTATACCCGATGTTTATCGAATGGAAATAAAATCTGTTCCTGTCAGCAATGTGTTAGCAAGTCTATGGTTTTCATGATTCATCAATATTTGAAGAGATTTTTGCTATTTCACGATTCCAATTTTAGGTTGTGGTTTTTATATACGATTAGATTTAACAGAACCTTATATTATAACCATATTTTATTCCAGCATGTGATTCAAAATATTTTTCAAATGCTTTTTAATGCAACTTGAGAGTTGTGCAAAATGAGATTCGTATAAGTGGATAACACACATTTAAATGTTAGAAAATTCTGCACTCGCCAACGAAGAAATTCCCTAGTTCGTTGGCACTCGCTCATCCCTAAAAGAAAAACTCTTTATAATATGAGGAACTTTTAAATATTGTAGCTAGAAAGTATACGTTCGGTACGTAGTCTCAGTTTTCATGCGCAATAAAGACAAGTTTCAATGTTTTCCTAGATATATTTTATTTGTGAAATAGTCTCATATACTTTGTTAGAAAGGTCACCGTTCTAAGCTACTAAGTACCTACATATAAACAGCTAAACTCGTACAAACGGATCTGCAACTTTACGGTTCAATAGCGTGCAGCACAATTGGCTTAGGCTTCAAGCCCACAATGCTATTTGCTATACCAGGCTGCTCTATGCCACGACTTTATTAAGCCAAGTGGGATAAAGTGAACTTCATAAGTTCCTTGACATAGTAAGTGGTTATAAAATTAGGTTTCAGCTTATATTTTGGTCTACCCATTCAATAATGACCTCAGGCGATTTTGTTGAATGTTGATAGGTAATAGGTATGCCAAAACAAGCTATTGCTTCTGTAAAGTAAGTAAGTTTTTATCTTACTATTTTACTAATATTATAAACGTGAAAGTTTGTAAGAATGTATGTCCAGATATCTGGATGTCTGTATGTCTGGATATCTAAATGTATGATTGTTACCCTTTCACACTTAAACGGGTGGACTGATTGAGCTGAAATTTGGTATAGATAGCTTAGATCCTGGAATAACACATAGGCTACAGTACAGTGGGTAAAACCGCTGGGAGTACTAAATAAGCCTACGCGGTTGGACTACATACTAACTGATGGAAAGTGCAGATGCGGTGATGATGTAACACACGACATGCCTAGATAAGTACCTTTGAGTGTGATTTTCACAACATGTTAATGGGACCACGTGGAAATTATACTCTTTGAAGCAAAAAATACCAGACCAGTTTCTTATGTCATTTTCCTGCTAGTTTGAGTGATTTAGTACCACCTGTGCTTTAGAAAAGGGTAATGTAGCAAGTGTAATTGGTGGGCTGAAGAGTCTTAACATCTTATGACTCTTGACCAAAGAAACGTTGGTGCTTACCATCTCCTGATGGTAAAGATCGTCTTGAGGGCTGATGAGTCATCACATGTTATAATTCTTGAGCAAAGAAGTGTTGATACTCACACTTTCAAGAGATCGTCTTGATCGTCTTCTTACTTCTTTGCTTAAAAAAGGTAGCATTTCTATAGATCTACAATAAATATTCCATTGATCCTGACCTATAAACCACCTACTCATACATGGCAACTTCCGCGGCACTTGATAACAATTCGGTGTGATTTGAACGTTATCAGCAGCGATCAACCGTGCTGTTGACAAAGCCCTCTTTACTTCTAATTACTAGAGATTTACGATACTAGAGATAATGTATTGATTCCACTTTACACTAGATTTTCCTTAATTTCATATGTTGCTTAGTCACGAGTGTCTATTTTTTCCAAAATAGAATCGAATAACTTTTTTGCATACCAAATAATTACAAAGAAGCTTACTGAGCTAGATATCTTAATGCTAACTTAAACTGCTGCTTTACGCTTATGTAAACAATCAGCGGTCTCATCGTAATTGGCAATTTCTTACAGACAACCTGGGAATGAAACAGGACTGATAATACAATAATAGACGGTGGTATGCCAGATCTGCTCTGAATAAAATATAATGTGTGTGCAGTTATCGGTCTTTTCTTTGCTTACAACCTTGTTTATACACACGGGTTCAAAGTAAAATGTAAATAAAGTTAAGTAATAGGCTTGCTACAAAACATAAGTCACAAATACAAAATAATAATTCAAAAAATGAAATTGCACTCAAAATATGACCCAACAAAAATCATGACTCTTGACTATTTGTTTTGACGTGGAGGAAATCTTTATCGTATCGTAGCGAAAGTCTACGCCATAAAACTTATTTGTGTTCAAAATTTTAGCATAATCCGTTCAGTCGATCAGTCGCGCTTTCTTTTAACACAATATTTAGAAGATACATACGTCTAGGTCTATAGATATAATAAAATATCTAGCTTAAAGACTTCAGTACAAGTTTCCACACTTCACAAACGACATGCTTGCAACCGCTCGCCTAGTTGTTAGTTCAGAACTGAGAGAAAGTGTTGTCTGAATTCTGAATAGTCACGTTGAAAGTTACAAGCTATTGTTTCGAAGAAGTTACATGCTGATCGTCGATTGTTTCAATTAATGTAGGTAGTGGGTACTCGAATTACTATTTTAATTTTCTCTTTGGAAAGTACATTAAAATATACTAATCTACTTAAATAAATTACATTTAAAAAAGTCAGTATTAAATAATAGAATAGAATTACTCTTTATTGCATATAATATACGAGAAATAATTATAAAAATGATAGAAAATCTTTGAATATCATGATGATACCATGATAAAAATAAAATAAAATAATAATACCATTGTGTGTTTAGTCACTTTTGTTACATTGTGTTTGATAATACCATTTATAACTCGATAACGGCTGGACTAATTTTGGGTGATCTGTGATACGATTTCGCACAAGTTAAAATAAAAAAATATCGCAAAAAATATTAATTAATTTTGAGCATAAAAAATATTGTGTGTTCACATAGCATGCTTGTAAATAATATTATTATACTATTCAGTAAAACCTTTAAATACACTGATCAGCTGAAAATAGTGTGCTAGTTCAAAACAGTGTACAACTTTGGGAGCAGTAAACGTCTTGGAAAAGTTTAGGGTTAAGGACATTTAGAGCGACCACTTTAACTTGTAGAGCTGTAAATAATACTACATTTAAACCTACTTATAGCCTAGGCACATATGTTTAAAACATGCTCCTACTATTAGCACATGTAAATAAGAAAATTGAATCTACCCTACTATGTTTTTAGAATAAAATAGAATACCTAGAATATGAAACTCTTTATAAACACTACAAATACAATACAAAAATAATATAATCGTTAAAAATAAATTGAAAGTTACACTGGACTCTTACCAGACCGGCTGGGCTGAAGTGGCGCAAGAAAGCGACGTGTGGAAGGATTTGGGGGAGGTTTTTGCCCAGCAGTGGGACAACATAGAAAATTACACATTTGAAAAAAAGTGTTACAATTGGCGGTCTAATCGGTAATAGCTTAGCGTTTTTAGTGCTAAGAGTAGTAATGGTTGGTGGCTTCTAGTTTTTTAAGCAGTTAGTTATAATTAATAGTTTTAGTGTTTTACTGGTAGTTTTTTAAGTCAAGTGACCTAGGTAGTGGTATAGATAGCGTCTCATAATAATGATTGAAATCGCTTAAACGACAACCTTCGGTGACTCCAGCCGGTCGGGTCTTTAGCAATTTTATACAAAAAAAAGAAAGAAGTAAAAAGTGAAGGAGGAAGGCAAGGAAGAGGTTAAGTTGAAGATAAAATTGCTAGAGACCCAACTAATACATAGGCTTAGTCTCGTGTGTCTACACTTCCACTACTGTTATTCTAACCAGAGAAAACTACGTCTGAATAATGTTCAGAAAGTCTCCTAACTACGCGCCAAAAGGAACATTATCTAGAAACTAGTGGCTCACAAAAAATAAGTAGCTGTGGTTAAACAACGACAGTAGACAAACGAGACAAAGGGAATGCCGCTACAAACAGCTGCCTCGTTAGGAGTTGCACCCACACACAGTTTCAAAACATACTTGTGATATATAGGTACGTAGATATGTAGGTATATTGTACCCATGGACACGTGTGTTTATATTGTTTCAGGGTTAAAGCTAGCCTAGATGGTAAAACAGTTTTTAAGCCCTTTTTCAGTACCTATGTGCTACGCTACCTATGCATGACCTGTGTTTTAAACTACCTATTTTTATTTTAATAATAATAATAAACTCATTTATTTCAGACAATATACGTGATAACGATAAATGCAATGTATCAGAATCCCATATCATTATTATATACCTTACAGACTTACATATTATGTACCTACATAAAATAGCTTAATATGACATAAAAAACTAGGCAGATATTTTAAGCTTATAAACTAGACTAGCCCCGATGCTTATCTGATGTTAAGGCTTATAATTACGCCTCATAAATGAAATTTTTAGGAATTAAAAAAAATCGTTTGTAACTGTCAGAAATGAAAATCATCGTTGGCCTAAACAGCATAATTACCATGACGAATTGATCTATATTTTCCCTAGTATCTACTACACAACTCTACGTTGTACCTATGTATAGTAGGGCAATCAGGCCTCCGTCGCTCGTCAACCGCTTCCGTAGGCGACGTCTGCTCACACATTGATTTGCTGTGAGCAAACTGAATTATTTTACACTGATTGTAAGTTTGTACGTCAAATAGACGAACATATCGATACACGTATTCGTATCCGAAAATATCATTATTAAGTATGCATTTGCTTGTTTATTTTAAGAATATGATTTTCTTCTGTTTTTGCGACTTTATACACAGATTGTTATATTTTTTTATAAAATGTTTCTTGCGCGTCAAATAGATGAACTCAGATACATGTATATTTGTATCCGAAAATATCATTATTAAGTATTTGTTTTGTCTATTTTAAGGCTCTATTTTCTTTCGTTTTTGCGTCTTTAGTTAGACACCGATTGTTATCTTTTCGTCGGTTATTTTTATAAATATTCCTTTGCACTGTGTGCGTCATATCGGAGGCGTTTTTTTTTTTTTTTTTTTTTTGTTAACGCCGGGAAAAAATGCGTTACGCATACCCTTCCATCGGGGGTATGGGAGGGTTATGTGGGACTCCCCGTGCAGGGCAGCTGCACGGGTATACCCACTAAAACAACCCGGCGGCACTCCCGCATCGTCTTTGGGACGGAGGCCTGGGAATCGGCAGAGCCTTGCATCCAGTCCTCCGTCGACGACTGCCCGCCTTCACAAAGGCGGGCCCTACCTGCCCCTCTCAACAGGGAGGGGCCCGGGAACGGTCCCGAGTGCTCGGACGTTCCCTCCGACGGTGGAGGTGAATGTGCAATGCGGATGAAAGGCGCCCCCGCGCCTGTCATCCGCTATTCACCACCGGGGGGCTGGCGTAGACTCATATAGAGTCGCCTTGCCCTACCTCGATTTGAGTTGCGGATCGCCTGAGACATCGTGGCGAGAGGGCCGTGCTGTCTCAGTCGCTCCGCAGCCTCCTTCCGCGTCATCACGTTCTCGCAGAAGGAGGCAACAGCTGCCCAAGCCTCCTCGCTTCCCAGCATAGATGAAAGCACACTGGGGAGCGAGAGGTCCGGCCCGACCACTGACGTCAGGCTCCGGCGGGCAACAACCCATTCTGGGCACACCTCAAGGGTGTGCTGGGCCGAGTTCGCTGTCGCACCACAACCGAGACACGACGGGGACTCCCTCACCCCGATCCGATGCAGGAACGTCCCGAAGCTACCGTGCCCGGTCAGGATCTGCACCAGACGGAAGGAGAGGAAGCCGTGCGGCCGCTCGAGCCATCCCTCCAGGACTGGCACGAGCGCGTCCAGCGTCCAGCGGCCAAATTTGGCGTTGACGAGACTCTCCGTCCAGCGGCGGATGACGGCCTCACCCGCGTCGCGTCGAACGGCCTCCCGTTCTTCCTGCGCAGGGCTCTCCCCGAGTGCCCTGCGCTCCGCAGTCCATTTGTACACCCTGGCGTGCACCGTCGCCTCTAGTTCCCAGGGCGGGGTGCCAGCCAGGGCGCACGCCGCCGTAAAACTTGTCGTGCGGTACGTTCTCACCATCCGCTGTGCAATGGCCCTTTGGGGCCTGCGGATAGCGACAGCGTTCTCTCGTCTCCCGAGAGTATCCGCCCAGATGGGTGCCCCGTATAGGGCCATACTTTTAATAATGCCGGCGTACAAACGCCGGCATCGCGCCTTAGGCCCTCCTATATTTGGGAGGAGGCGTGAGAGTGCGCCCGCCGCTTTTACCAGGCGCTTCGCCAGGCCCTCCATATGTGGCCGAAAACTCCACCGGCTATCTATGACCAGACCCAAATATTTAATTTGGTCCTTCACGTCTATCCTAACGCCCTTAACCACAATGTGGGCGTTAGAACGGACGAACTGCCGTGGACCGCTAAAAAATACGGCCTCGGTCTTATGCAGTGCCACCTTCAGTCCGAGGCGACGGATCCTTTCTGCAACTAAGGATCCGCCCGCAGAGGCCAACCTTGCTGCCTCACCAAAGTGCCTCCCCCGGGCAGTGAGAAGGGTGTCATCCGCGTAGCAGATGACACTAGTTCCCCGGAGGAGGGTTCCCCGCAGGAGCCAGTCAAAACCGATATTCCACAGGAGTGGACCAAGAACCGACCCCTGCGGAACACCGGTCTCCGAGCTGTAACGGAGTATGCGCCCCGTCCTATCTGCGAGAAGAACTTCGCGGCCCTCAAGGTAGCTGGCCAGCAGCCGCCGCATGTATGGAGGCACTCCGTGAAACCGGAGGGCCTCCAGAATTGTTGAGTGGGGGACGGAGTTAAAGGCATTAGCAATGTCAAATGACACGGCCAGCACTCCGTCCCCTGCATCCATGGCCTCTTTCACCTGGCCTTTGAGTCGGGCCAGGGCATCTATGGTGGAGCGGCCCCTCCGGAAACCAAATTGGGCATCGGAGAGGTCCGGACCTACCTCACAAAGGTGGTGGTTCAAACGACCGGCGATAACCCTCTCGAAAAGCTTACCGACCTCATCTAACAAAACGATGGGCCGGTATGCCGAGGGGGAATCTGTCGGTCGCCCTTCTTTCCGGAGGAGGCAGAGTTGTCCCTCCTTCCATAGTTTCGGGAACCTACCAGCAGTGAAGCACGCACTGAATAGGTCCCGAAACTTATCCTCCATCTGTGAGATGGCAATGACCAGCACACGCGCCGGGACGCCGTCCGGCCCGGGAGCCGTCTTTTTGGCGCGGAGACGAAGCTTCGCTACGCCAAATTCCGCTGACGAGACTGGAGGGATCTCTTCCTCCAGTGTGACCATCTCCTGCGAGAAGGACATTGCCGGGGGGATGAAGTCGGCCCGTGGAGGGAACAGGGATCGAACCACCCCATCCAACACAGATGGCTCAAGGGTCTCAGCGGGTGGGGGACCAAAGCGGCGGAGCTTGTTCCGCGCCGCTTTATATGGTGTCCCATAAGGGTCCTTGTTAAGACCCTCCAGCATTTCGGTTCTCGCCGCGGTAATCGCAGTCGAGATGGCCGTCTTCAGATCCTCCTTAGCTTTCACATAAAGGTTGTAAAGGCGGTCCTCCTCAGCCAGGACCCGCGGTCTGAGCCGTCGACTCCGCGTGTAGTCTCTCCTGCTTGCCACGCAGGCCGACCGGAGCTCCGCCAGTTCCGCCGACCACCAGTAAATGGCGTGACGGGGCGGCGGACGGCGGGACCGAGGCATGCTGGAATTGCACACCTCGGTCAGGGACCTCCGAAGCTGCACCGCCGCAGCGTCCACATCTAGGCCCTCACCAGGGGGCGTCAACCAGTCCTGGAGGAAAGCCGTCTCCTCAGCCAACTCTCGGTCCAGACGGGAGAGGGCCCACCGCGGAAAGGGGGATTTGCCTGAGGGAACTGTCCCCCGGGGGCCCCGGGTGGAGATGTCGAACCGTATGTAACGGTGATCCGACATGGTCTCCACCATCTCCACTCGCCAGTTCTCCACGCGGGCAGCCAGCGCAGGGGTGGCAAACGACACGTCCACCACGGACCCTCCCCGCTGCCGTACACACGTCTGAACCGATCCTCTGTTGAGAAGACAGACTCCGGCCGACGCCATCCACATATGGAGGGCACGGCCTCGGGGGTAGCTGGTGACCTCCGTGTTGTCCCAGGCCTCCGATCTGGCATTAAAGTCCCCGCAGATAAGGACCTGCCGCGGCGCCGCTCTTTGAATCGCCGCAGAAAGGACCTCAAGGAGGTCCTCAAATTCGTTATAGGGGCGGCTTGGGGAGAAATACACGCCTATGATGGCTATCTTTCCCCATGTAGCAGCCACGTAACCTATGCCTCTCTCTAAAAGCGAGAGAGGGGGAGAAGAGGGCCGTGCCAGTAGCGCCACCACGTCGCTATCATCTCCCAGCCACTGGCCGTACACCGCGTACGGCTCGGCAACCACCGCCACATCCACTGCCCACTCGGCCATGGACTGCATAAGCAAGTCCTGGGCCGATCTGCAGTGGTTTATATTCGCCTGGAGAATACGATGTGCGATTTTATCCATTATTCGGACATCGTATTCTCCTCTGCGGCCGCTGGGGTTCCCGGAGTGGGAACAGCGGAAGAATCGGCTGGCCGGGTCGGCACCTGCATTTTACCCTTCTTGGGGGGAGGATTGCAGTTCCTCCCCTTCATTATGTGACCCGCCGGACGACCACTGGCGGCGCACACGGCGCAGCGCGGAGTTGGCGCCTTACAGGAAGCGGACTTGTGCCCTTCCTGGCCGCAGCGATAACAACAATTTGTTCTATCGACGCTGGACGGACAGAGCGCCCGAGTGTGTCCGATGGCGAAGCACTTGTAGCAGCGCAGAGGCTGCTCACCAAGTGCCCGGACCACACTCGAGCTAAAACCAATGAGAAGCCGACCCCTAGCAAGGACGGCCTCGGCCGCTGCAACTGGGCACTCAACACGAATGGTGCCCAAGCCACCTCGGCCAGATCTAATGTCCCGGCCTTTAACCGCTGCCGCATCGCATCCCCCAACGGCGGCGACTTTTGCGACGACCTCCTCTTTTGTTACTGAGTCGTCGAGGTCAACCACCTCGAGCGACACAGTTTTTACGGGCCGGGCTACTTTGGCCACATCTGCGATGACCTCTTGCAACTTAGTTGCAAAGAGGTCGGCGTTGGCACTTCCCTGCGCCCCTGGGAACTCAAAAATGCGTGCACCGGTTTGGGTTCGGCGACACGCAACTTTCTCTATCCCGAGCTGGGCGGGATCGACGCTGATGCGCGCCCGCTGGAGAACGGACATGTATGTCTCACCTTTTTTGGTGGCCTCCTCTGTGAGGGTAACCACGACCGCCGCAGACTTTGGAGCAGTCAAACGTTTTTTCGTTCCAGCACTCTTAGCACCCTTAGCTGTCGGAGCAGCAGTGGAGGGCTTGGGAACCGTTTTTTTCCCCACCCCCTTACCCTTGCCGCTCGTCTGGGACGGGCGTGAGGGAGCGGAGGCAGGTACGGCTGCCACCTTCTTTCCCTTACTCTTCCTGACCACTGTTGTCCACGAGAGTGGCGTACAAAGCTTGATTGATACTCATATGTTACGGCGGTTTAGATCCCTACCTGTCCACCCATTGGATTTTCCCACTGGTGGGTGGACGGGGAATTCACGATTCCTCTTTTACCCACTACGCTATAGTGGACCAGAAATATGCACCTATCATTCGATGTATCGATTCGATTTAATAGTGGTAGTATTTTTCTTTTTTGTATCTTAAGAACTTTATTGCAACGTTTAGTCCTGGGAAATAGATTATTTGATTTATTGATCTATGACTTTTAATTAAAGTTTAATAAAATACAAGTAACATATAAATTTCGTCTTTTGCTCGTAGTTAGGATAGATAACTACGAACAAAAGACGGAACCGAAGAAGGGTTAAACTGCAGGCAAATGTTATGCGATAAATGTTTTGCAACAAAAATAAAAAAGAATATTTTTCGTTGTTCATAAAACCGAAACATAAGTAACTTCCGCGTTCCCAAAGATGATATCGTCACAAAGTGTCAGTTTTCAAAGTGTTGGTATAATGGTTTCTCTGCTTGTAGCTTTGTTATAAACTACGTAAAATATAGGTTTTGATATAACCGAGTTTCACTAGTATTAAGGAGGTATTTTTGCTTACATTTTTTTACTGTTATTTAGTGGTTGAGTTTTCTGTACAATACAATACAAATAGTCTTTATTGAGACCACTAATAGGTACATTTTTACAAAAATAATTGACCTTAAAATTAAATACTAACTAAAACAAGATATAACACAGCTCGATACTACTCATTCTCTACTTTTTCCTCTATGGTCATTTATGAGGATTAAATTTAAAACCGTGAACTTATTTTGCACAATATTAATACAAGGCCTGCAATAGGACACAGCGACTCCCTCCTGAACATCTTATAGGAAAGGCCGGGCCAGTTTTATGTACTACCTTCCGAAACACGATAGAATAAAGGCGAAAATTTTCCAACACACAAAGATTTGAAGCCCATGACTTTTGTGTTTCCTTTATCTAAATGATAACTACGCCACGGACGCGACGCTACGAAAAAAGGACTTCCAATTCTGTACGTTTTTGAGTATCTATCTACATTTACTTATATTTTTAGATAGTATATTATATTTATAGTATTGCTTTATGTATGTATTATATTATTATTAAATTATGTCTTTGTATCTAGTAAATTTGAACACACCACCTAACCCATGTAAATATCAATGATTCTCCTCTCCCTGCACGGTTGTCTGGAAGAGATCGCTATTAGCGATAAGACCGCCAATTGTAACTATTAGTTTTTATATTTTAAGTTGTTTTTGTACATTTTCTTGTGTGTTCAATAAAGAGTTATCCATCTATCTACTTCTTCTTCTTGTAGTCGTGGAAAGCTCGTTTTAACTTTCTGTAAGTATAGAGTAACATAAGAAACATAAACTTTCATCGTCTTCAAAGGTTTTATCACTTGACATTATCGCCCACAAACTACGCATATGAAACTTTAGCCAAGTTTCGACCGAGTCGAGTGTTTTTCAAATATTTTCTCCGTTCTGATGGCACTTTTGAACTATGCGATTATCTACTTTAAGCAGCATGCTTCTTATTTTATAAACATTAGTGAAATGCAAAAAGAATATGTATTTAGTTTATTAAAAAACAATTTTAGCATAATAACAGTCTAAGCTAGTGTAACAGTCTAAGAGTAAACACACTCCGTTCTGATGGCACTTTTGAACTATGCGATTATCTACTTTAAGCAGCATGCTTCTTATTTTATAAACATTAGTGAAATGCAAAAAGAATATGTATTTAGTTTATTAAAAAACAATTTTAGCATAATAACAGTCTAAGCTAGTGTAACAGTCTAAGAGTAAACACACTTAGACACACATTTCAGCATCGTCTAATTTTCCTTTTCTTTTGTCATCCAAGCAGACAAGGAGAGCTTTTAAAATAGATATTTCTTAGTCATGATTAAAAATATCATATTCAATTCAATTCAATTCAATTTATTTATTTATATAATAAACTTACAGACTAAATCCATTACGCTTACTATTTTAATTAAATTATAAAATTAAACTATTTACTAACTACATTCTATGACTTATATATAATCTTACATCAATAACAATAGAAGCAACGGTATCATTTAATAGATCAGTGTGCTGGAACTCATGTGCGAACTTGTTCAAGAATTCCAACGCTCGTTGGGTTGGTGAATTTTGAGCGTGGCGGGTCCGCGTCGTAGGACAGAAGAACAACTGGTGTTGGCGACGTCTACTCCTACTGAAATAATTGTTTGGAACAAACAAGCCAATTGCCCCCAAAACCGACGGATTGTTAACTCGGTTCCTGAGTATTTGCAAGTAATGCACGGCCAATAGTAGCTTCCGTCTCAGCTGTAAAGTATCCATCCCGACCATACCTGACACAAACAGCGAGGGGAACAGAAATGGATAGTACCCGTACATCCTCTTATAGATATACCGAGCGAATTTCCGCTGGAGCCTTTCTATAAGGAGCGTATACTTCGCCTCACAGGGGTCCCAGACTATTGAGTCAAACTCAAGTTTGCTACGGACAAATGCATTGAACAAAGTGATTGCCACCCTGACGTCTGGAAACTGAGAGACAGTTCTCATTATAAACCCCAGTGCCCTGTTTGCGTCTTTGCAAACAGTAACCATATGCTCACGAAAATTGAGGGTACCATCGAGGATAATTCCAAGGTCCTTAATCCTTGTCTCTCTCACTAAAGGGCAGACACCTAATGAGTATGGAAACTGGATGGGATTCGTCGATCTAGTAAAGGAGACTACTTTACACTTATCAGTGTTGAAAGCAAGTCTGTTCCTAATACTCCACCTTCCGACCGCCTGAGTATCGGCCTGAAGGTTAAGGCAGTCAGATATTCCCATGACTGGCTGATAAACCTTTAAGTCATCAGCAAACATCAAGCATTGTGATGAACTTAAAACATCAGGGAGATCATTGATCATTACCAGGAATAAGGTCGGACCCAAATTGCTCCCCTGGCTTACACCTGATCTGGTGTAGAACTCATTCGACCTGTATTTACCCATTTGCACGTACTGCCTACGATCTTTTAGATAATTTGAGAAAAAATTAAGTAGCTTAGGTGAGGCACCTAGAGACGAGAGTTTTATGAGCAAAATATCGTTGTCCACTAAGTCAAAAGCTCGCCGAAAATCGAAAAATAGAGTATCCACTTGTCTACCAGCGTCCATCTCCAAGGCAACATTATCAACAAAAGTGATGTGGTTCGTCATAGTAGAGCGGGCGATGCGAAAGCCATGTTGCGAGTTATCAAGATAAGGCTCTATTTGCCGAGAAAGGTGAAAGTTTAGAATAGATTCGAAAATTTTACTGAAAACTGAGAGTACGGCTATAGGTCGAAACGTAGTTACATCGTTGGATGATGCTATCTTGGGGACTGGTGTCACTCTAGATACTTTCCATCTAATAGGATAACGACACAGGTACAGAGAGCGGTTCAATATATGTACGAGAGGTAGCACAAGATTTGATAGACAATCCTTTACCAGAAAAGGAGGGATAGCATCAGGACCAGCCGCAGACAAGGGCTTTAAATGGCGTGTAGCGCGACGCACATCAGCTTCCGTTACTCTCCTCAATGCAACGAGACGCGCGTCTACATTAGAAACATCACGTGCAGCAACTTCAGCGTCAAGGGCAGGAACATCACTATGAAATACCGAACTAAAGTATTCAGCAAACGCTGTAACCGCCTCGTGACCCATGACTGATTCTCCGTTAAGAGTATATGAGTTTGCTTGGCCTCTACTACTGCGGCTTTCCCGGACGTGCTTCCAAAATTTCTTAGGATCGCAGAATATGTTTGATCCTACAGATGCAATATATGACTGGTATGCCTCATCAATAAGCTCCTTGATATGAGACCTGTAATATTTGAACACCTCTAGATTAAATTGAAGACCCAGTTCTTTGAATTTAGTCAAGTGAAAATACTTTGTTTTGATCTTACGCTTAATCTCGGGGGTAAACCATGGTGGGTATTGCCGTTGGTTGGAGATATTTGTAGCCTTAATTGGCACATGACTACTTATGGTATCATTTAATTTAAGATAGAAAAGGTCTAGCGCACCATCAACATCGTCTTCCTTCAGAACGTCATTCCAATCTAAGGTAGATAGACTAGAATAAAGACTCATGAAGTCTGCCCTACGAAAGTTCCAATCCGGTGCATAAGAGGGAGCGGCGCTTAAAGGGGGAGAAGAAACAAAATCAGAGACGATATCAGCGCGCGCACAATTTAGGGTTACACCTAACGGCGGATGGTAAGCGTCAGCCGGCACCAACGGTTCAACGTCATCGGTAACTGCCACACCATCATAACTAAAGCTCGATAACACGAGGTCCAGCATACCTCCATGACAATTTAAAACATCGTTGTGTTGACGTAGTTTGCAAAAATCTATAAACATTTCATAACGCAATTTCATAGCAACACTACAAGAGTTTAAATTGAAATCACCAATTATTAGTATGTCTAATATTGAGTAATATTTGCAAATTAAATTTTCCAAACAATCTAAAGCGTCTCCATATTGACCATCGTTATAGCTTGGTGGTAAGTATACAACACAAATTAATAATTTGACATTCTTCCAAATAATTTTAACACATAATATTTCTTTATCGAGTGTCAGGCCATCTATGTCCGTAATTAGTTTGACTATATAGAGATCCCGCACAGCCAATAGAACACCACCCCATCCAACGTCACCAGCGCGGTCCTTACGCAGTACTATGTACCCCTTAGGAAATAGTTCTCCATCATAGACAGAGCTATTAAGAAAGGTTTCCGTAAGGGCGATAACGTCATGTGACTCCTGGGAAACATTGTTATAAAAAACCACAGTTTTGCTTCTTAAGCCACGGACATTCTGGTAGTAGAGACGTATACCCCTAGCTTTCTTTACCTTATTGTCCCTCTTTCGTTTTAGGGCGAAAGGACTGTCTCCACGGCTTAATACATATGTCCTCAGCCCAATTTGTGGGTGACATGATGGTGTCTGCCAACTTGGCCGGGACATCTATTTTAAAGGACGCGTAGTGTCCTTTAGCTTTAAGGGCTACAACTTTGCACGTAGCTCCAGTAACTATAGAGCTCAAATGATCGCGCACTTGGTCTTCAGAGGTGCCTTCCTTGACATAATAAAGATGTAACATTCGTCGGCGTTCAGTCGCTTCGAGCTTAGTCGCTCCCGGGGCAGCTACTCCTCTCATAACACCGGCTGGAGAGCTCCGGCGACGCTTCCTGGCTACAGATATCCACTCTTCCTCATTCTCACGACAAATATTTGTGTCAGAGTCTATGATCAAAGGTTGGCTTAGAGCACTTGGCTGCAAGATATTAGCAGTAGGGTGAGTACGCCTGGTACCGGAATTAAGCGAGTCATCCCCTGCCTGCATCGCTGGAAGGGACAATTTTGCTAATGGTTGGCGCTTGGTCACATTCAGATATGTGTTATTTTGCGTCTCTACTACTGGTTGGAAATTAGCCGGTATCGGACCCTGATCGGCAGTTCGCGTAAGTTCAGTAGTACTTATCGACGGCAAAGAACTCCTTTGGATGTCTCGAATATCCTTCAATTCCGATTTAAGGGATTTCAATTCAGCTCTACTTTCATTGAGTTCTTCCCTCAGTAGCTGCATCTCCCCCATGAGCTTCCGCTCATTATCACTCAATGTTTTTATTATATCTTGAAGGTCATTAAGAGCCAAGAGCAACTGTTGAGGCAAGGCTAGATCTGCCAGAGTAGAATTAGATTGCTCTGGAACAGGAGAAAAATAAGTCTGCTCTCTTCCCGTGCGCCCATCAACCGGTTCTAAACATTGATCCGCCAGCCCTCTTACCGGGGTGGACGGATTATTATCCCGCGGCCTACAGGCCTTGCATGCGGGGCATAGCCAAGTGGAAGTCATTTTTGCTTTATCTGGTATGCCAACACAAGCCCTGTGATAAGTCATCACACATTTAGTACATTTAACGCCCTCTTGCGACAACATAAACTTCCCACATCCACCACAAGACTTAGCCATATTGACGTCTTCGATCTAGTTCAACCACTCGCCACTAGATGTCACTTATTTGCAAGAAATCTTCCGCTGTTAAGCTATTCGACGCCAGGTGTCGCTTCTTCGATGGATAGAATATTGTCTATGAAAGTTTTTAAGCTGGCAATAATCTTGGAATGTGACAACTGACAGTTACAAACTGCGACTCGTAGTTGTCAAAAACAGCTGATTGGGATTTTCAACTTTATAGTAGCTGATATGTTCGTGTTATGGTGTTAAAATTGTACTCACAGTGATAAGTGCGTTATTATTCCCAAATATGAAATTATGCCGTTAATTTCTTGATCCAGAACTTCCAGCTGCTTTTTCTTCCAAATGTGCAAGCAAATCTCCGCCAGGAATTGAACACAACTTTCCGGGCAAGCTGGTGCGCCTTTGTGTTACGTTTCTAAGGTCTAGATGGTCACTTTCTTCTTAAAAACAATAAAAATAGACAGTAGTGTACGCAGTAGATGTTCAAATTTCGGACGCCGGAAACGGAAAAAAAAAAAAAAAAAAAAAAAAAAAAAAAAAAAATGTTAATAAACACAGCCCCGTACCATTTTCAGGTAAATGGCTTAGTACAATAAGGCCACCGATTGTTCACCTTTTTTTTTAACAACTAGCATAATTTATATCTATCTCTACTGAGCTAGATATTTTCTCTATTGCAAGATATAATAGTTTATTTGTAAATATTTTTCCTCCAATAAGTGTTATTTTGTTCTATTCTAAATATCGTAGATAGATGTAGAACGCAAGGGGTTAACACAATATATTCCAATGGGTCGATGTGTTGCTGGCTTTGTGAGCCCCCGTTATAAGATAGGATAATAAGATAGACGTAAATTAACTAAAACCCTCGGTAACAATTTTTCTTCGGCGGTTTCTCTCCCGGCAGTTTATGGTTTATACGCTATACCTATATAATCAGCTATACGAGTATGCATCTGTAAACAAAACAGTCTTGGAGACAAAGGCAGCCTATTTTCTCAACAAGGTTTGGCCTTACAGAGATTATCTTGATGACCCTTGATTTTAACAAGATGTGTTAGTCTATTTAAATATTTCAGTGGTTAAAGATATCTTGTGTACATCAGTAAAAAAAAGAAATGAACATTTATACTAAGGTATGGTGAAGTTAAGTAGATACTCGTATTTAATAACTATAAAAGGAAAGAGTGACTGACTGATCTATCAACGCTCAGTGTAAACCGCTTGACGGATTGGGTTGAAATTTAGAACTCAGATAGGTTTTATGATGTAGACGTCCGCTAAGAAAGAATTACGTCATGCGGGCAAAGCCGCGAGCATAAGCTAGTATTAAATAATTAAAGAACAGTCATAAGACTCTGGGGAAAGGACGTTGTTTTTTGTTTCTGGCTGTTCCCACATATCGTCGAATTTGTATTTTAAAATAAGGGATGAGATTCTAAGAAACTTTTTTGTGTTCCGTTTAAAAAAGATATTTATGTTAAAAACTTTTTGTTTTGCTTTCAAAACTGAAAATATCAAGAATATCGTTTCTACCATGAACTTTCCAGAATCTTATAGCGGTTATCTTAATAAGTTTTAAAGATATGGTTGATGAAAGTTAAGGTAGTTAATATTTGATTTAACAGTACTATTTATTTATTTATTTATTATTCAGCACAGAGCTAGGACTAACTTAATGCTACAATACCATTTTCTACCAGTTGCCCCAAGGCTGGAGAAAATGTACTAGAACTATAGGGGGGCTGACAAACAGTAGGAAAAGTGTTGTTGTTAACTTATTACTACAAATCTTAAAAATAAATAGACTACTTATAATAATTATAATATATAAAAAAATGTAATATATAAATACATACATAAATAATTTATGTGTATACATATATACTTAAACACAATGAACTGAAAATTTCGTGAAAATTACTATGACGCCTACATTACGCGTAGCCCGACTAGCGTTTGGCCTATTTATTTTTCTATAGATAATAAAGATAATATTTTCTATAGATATTATAGTTAATATTTTAGTTAGGTTAGGTTTGATTATAATTGTACTTAAATATGATATTATAATTGCAAATATAGAGATAAAGGTCGCAATATTTGTATCCGTAATCATTACACGTATCAGCTCCTATGATATCGATTATACCCGAAACAACTTTTATGCATTTGTACCTACAGATATGAGAATCGCGTTACGTATTTGTTATTACTTACTAGAGGTATTAAAGTAGAATTTCATTTAGAAAAAATTATCTAAAACATATGAAAGGTAAAGTGACTGGTTGATTGACTGACTGATCTATCAACGCAACCGCTAAAATGATTGGGGTTTTATTCGGAACATGGATAGTTTTAATAACGTAGACCTTTGTAACGAAAGGCTTTCTACGCGGGCAAAGTCACAAGCGTGCTTGTTGTAATATAAAGGTGGAATGGCATTGAATAGGAAAACAGCAAGAATTACATACATTGAACAAGTAGCAGAAAAATCTAAATTAATTTCATTCGAATTTCCAAATGAGATTTTTATCTTCAATCGAGAAATAATTATCTTTCAAGTATTCGTAATAGATAAACACATCTCATTTATTATTTTACGTCTTTTTTTCATCTTGCCGAAAAATATTGTTTAGAAAATTTTCATTGAACCTATTGAAATACCAGGGGAGATAAAAATTTGAAACATGAGTTATCACACAATCTCAGTTACGCCGCAGCGAACAATAATTTACCTAAATTCTGTTATTCTAGCCTCAATGGGAGAGATGAAAAAACTTTGAGAGCAATTTTCTTAACCGACGTGAACGTTGAAGACGTAGTTTTGTAACGTAGCTGACAGCCTAGACGAATAATACCTAGCACTATTATGTGCAGTTGTTTAATATAATGTATAGTAACTAATATTCTTATAAATACATATATAAAAGGAAAGAGTGACTGACTGACTGATCTATCAACGCACAGCCTAAACGCCTGGACGAATTGTGTTGAAATTTGGATCACAGATAGGTTTTATGACGTAGACCTAAGAAAGGATTTTGTCACGCGGGCAAAGCCGTGACCGTTAACTAGTATGATTTATAGGTTTAACCGAATCTAATATTTCGTTTTTACTGGCTTAAAATTTACTTAAATTAGAGCAGTGTAATTTCAATCAAAATCGGTTCTGTAGTTTTCAAGATATGAATCAAAGCGTGCATTACGGCCTCCTGTACGTAATGTGGTTGATGTTAATCTAAACATATAAAAAGAAATATTGATTGACTCATCTATCAACAGGTAGCTTAAATCCGCTGAACGGATTGGGTAGAAATTTGGAACACCTGGATAGGTTTTGTAGCGAGAGCTCTGCTAAGAAAGGATTTCTCCACGAAGACAAAGTTATGCGCATAAGCTCGTAAATAGATCCTAGCAATCTATGACGATCTCTAATCGATGATCACGACATCATCGATTTTAGACTTGTTCTTATCTTTTCTTATTATTATTAACTTTACCCCTTATTATTATTACTTTCTTTTATTATTATTATGTCGCTCTTAAACACGGGCTGAACCCGGGCCTTTTTATAGGCGTAAACGACAAAAAAGTCCAACGCGCAGAGGCCCCTTTGAGCTTTTAATATAAATGTAATGGGTGACACTTATCGAAGTCTATCTGTGAGTCCATCTATAGAAAATGAGCTCAAAGACAGTCTCTGCTAAGCGACAGGACTATTGATTATTATTAATGGAAACTACTTGAACTAGGCTATGCTTATTTTTTATCATTATTATCAAATGTGATTATAAATTGACTTTTGCCAATAAATAAAAAAAAATCCCAACTATCATAGAAATATTTATGAGCAGCTTTAAATCTATGCCACACGTTTCCATTCCCCATTTCGTATCGACACACATGTCCAATGTTCATTGACAGGTAGATAAAGCGTTTGCACTACAAACTGCAGCGACAAGGTTCCATATTGTGAGCGACTGCCTTATCTACGTCGCCATCGCCTTGACGGCGCATTAGATGTTTTCTTTTGTTTTATATATAGACTAAAGTTACCTTTTGTTTAACAATACAATGTTTACTTTTATAACAGCTTACTTTTTAAATATATTTTGTAATCCATACATATAATAAGAATGGAAATTTCTCCCCATTCATTGTGATCCTTTACTAAGGTGAACTGTGAAAATACGCATATGAACAAAACGACGCGAAAAAGTCGCTTGCGCGATCTAATTCGTAAAACATTTTGTCAATTTTTCCTAGGGAAACGTAAAATAAAATAATAAAATAAATAATAATCATTTATATCAGACACATCGCCCCTAATTTACATCAAAAATTCGAAATAAAAGTAATAGAATATAAAGTAAATTCAATTCAAAAAAAAATAGTGCCAAAAACGCTACAGACGCCATCTATCGGCTATATGGCTGTAAACTTGTGGTTGACCTTTAGTTTAATTTGGGCTAAATTTGTAAATAGTTTGTGTCACTGGTGTGGTTAAACAACACCACCGATTTGAATAAAATTTTCACTAATACGTTGCAGTTTTCTCTACTTGAACCTTAGTCTTGGTTTTAGTCAAATCGGTTCATAAATAAAAGAGTTATATCAATCTAAAGATTCGCATATAAAATGCTAATAAACAAGAAAGGTAGTCATAGGAACCGCGTAATCAAAAGACAAAACCTCATCGAGTTTGGGCTCATTTGATTCGTCTTGACGAGTACTTTGATACTATATAGTAACCAGGGTCCGAAACGGAGCTGGAAGGTGGCCATAGGAACTCCGTGATTAAAAGAAAAAACCCCATCGAGTTTGGGCTCATTTGATTCGTCTTGACGAGTACTTTGATGCTATATAGTAGCCAAACAAATTAGAATTCATTTAAATTAGTAAATGTAACTTATTTCTCAAATGAATCAGCGCCAGCGGAAAATAATCTAATGTGCGCATGATGCGTGTAAATATCAGTAATAAATATCTTTTTGCTGCTTATTTTTAATTTCTAAAACATGTAAAATCATCTGAAGATAAATAGAAAAATTCATTTACAGTTCATTGTAAAAGTAAATTATTTTTCATACAAGCTAGCGCCACGGAAAATAATGGAACTAATGTCCTAAGAAAAAGAAATATCGTTTATTCTGCAAACAGTTTTAGAAAAGAAGTCCCGCGTAACCTAGCGGAACTAAATAATAGATTTATAATTACTGTGAATACTTCATTTATTATATATTTTTTATTTGTTAGATTAATTAAATATTATGTACCTATTTAATTGAGAAATTAAATATGAGAAATTATGAATTGTTAAAAATCTGTAGATATTTTAACTTAAAATCACGCGATTGTGGCGCTCCATCTAGGGGGATCTTTTGTAAAAATCACTGGTTATCCGGAGACACACAGACATAAAATCTGTTCACACCCATTTAGGCTAAGAACTAATACAACTAGAAGTACCCATATTATGTGTGAGCGTGACGGCAATAGGGAAAATTCTATGTGAAGAAAAAGGAGAACCTATTTTTCTTCCGTCCCTTTCAGCGTGGCTGGTTTATTTGTTTGTCACAAGTTCAAACTATGGTTCAAATGATTTCTTTGTGACAAATATACCATCATTATCTTTTATTTTTTAAGATTTTAAGTGCTTTCAGGGAATAATTAATGGTTTATGTGTACTCATAGTGGTAGTGAAATGGTAGGATGTGCAGTTTTGGGCTGTAAAAGCCGTAGTGAACAACATTAGGAGAAACTATTGCTGTCGCATAGGCGGGCACGCAGTAGTGAACCACCTGCATTTAGGCATACATCCAGACACAAACTGTCACGTTTATAATGTTAGTAAAATTTTGCAATGATTATTATAGAACCTTTTATCTGTGTTATAGATAATCATAGGCGGATTTAGGGAGGGGGGGCAAGGGGCCAAGCCGCCCCCCCCCCCGAGTCATTAAGCAAGCTGCTCGCGCACATATTATAAAGGATGTTTAAGCTTTAGGGGGGGGGGCAGGGGGCCAAGGTACCCCCAGAAGCATTGTAGAGTTACGAATTTCGCACATATTTCTGAAATAAAATTTTTTTTTCGGCGCTCGCAGCTAGCTGCTCGCGCACTTATTGTAATGGATGTTTAAACTTCCTAACCGCTCAGAGCGAGCTAAACATACACTTTTCGTAATAAAAATTATAATATTTTTGCCCGTCTGCACCTTGCCCCCCCCCCCCCCCAAACCAAATCCTGGATCCGCCTATGATTTTAGGTATACACCTCAGTGGTAGAGTCCTTCTCACGAATGAGGTCCCGCGGAATTTTGCGGAACTAAATTACATTTTTTCGATAAATTCTGGACTTCATGCCATAAATAATTTTTCACCACTCTCGCACGAAAATAGTGTCTTTGGTCATCGATTTCAGTGAGCAAAAGCCGTTTTTGCTCTCTAGAGAGTAGAGAGGCAAAGTGATTTGAATTTCGAACACAATTTTATTGGCTATGAAGAAGTTGGTGTGTTCTGAAACTTATTTGTGTAAAATTTTTATTTAACTGAGATGCACATAATTTTTAATGTTATTTATTGAATTTTAACTTTATAAATTGTATTTTTTCAATAATATTTTAAATAAAATACTATTATAGAATAATAAGTCGTAAGTGAGTTTTTTTTTTTAAATATTATTACAATTTGTTTTTCATAAATATGTCACACACACAAATTTCGAACGCAACTCTTTTAATAAAAATAAAAAAATACAAAATGGCGGGATGTAGAAGTTTAGAGTTTACAGTCAAATGGAGAATGCGTTGTGACGTCATCGATAAATGCCATCTTTGTCTCTCTCTTTTGTATGAGGTAAGTGAGATGGCACTTATAGTTGTCATTTTTCTTGCGACAGTGGTGTTCACAACACATTTTCCATTTGGTTTATAAATTCTTTGCTACGCGTGTTTTTAGTACAGTATTCAGGGCAAACCGAAATCTGTTGGTTAGGTTAGGTTTGAACAGTGACCACAATGCGCGAGCCGAGCGAGCGAAGCGAGCGTGCCGCGGCAGCGGCCGGCGAAGCGCCAGATATTTTTCTTATTACTGAATTATTTATCCTGTGTCATGGCATCTTCAGGCATTTTGGCATCTTCTTTCATCTACCTCATCATGGCAAAGTGGCATAATAAAAACAACACGTTTCTGAATTCTGTACTATAAACAAGTATTTTTTAGCTGTCATACCTGACTAGCAGCCGGAAACGTGGTCTAAAAATACGTGAACGGTCCGTTAGTTCGGTCAAAAATAGGCAAATCGTCCAATAGTTTAATCAACCATAGCTCAATCGACCGTAGCTGAGTTAACCGTAGGCGAATCGTCCAATATTGATTTCAACCAATAGTTATTATGAACGTAGGCGAAACGTCCAATAGACATTTTGAATAGTAGGTGATTCGATCGTAGTTACATATTGGCAAGGTTTGCCAGCCTTTACTAATTCTACGCCCATTAAGTCGCAGAAAACCCGTGAATTGAATCCCTCTTTTCCGTGGAATTGGAAATCGAATTAAATGGTCTGTATCAAATTCATTAATATATGAATAATTTACTGTCACGCGCTACGAAGTGCGCGCGGGTCAGCTAGTGTAATAAATATAATTAATGGACTCATCAACCGGACTAAGATGTACAAGAGACGATGTACATACGATGACGACGATGTATTGATATTTGTTTCTGGTCTGGGTGGGTTTCTGTTTCTATTATAAGTATGTATTTACAAAAAAAGTATATAAGTATTATTTATATCCGTTATCCTAACGACTATAACACAAGCATTAAGTTGCTTAGCTTGGGGTTAGGTAGCGCTATGTGAAATGTCCTAAAATATTTATTTAATGTCACGGCTCAAGCCCGAAGTGCGGCTTTACCTAGGTTTAGTCGGTTAAACCTAGGTGTAGCCCATTTTTCATTGCTCATCGAACGTTTTTTTTTTGTTGAATATGAGAAAAAACGCATTACGCTTACCCTCCCGTAAGCAGCCCATCAGATGAATAAAATTAACTAGAACTTTATAAAAGTAATTTCTGGGCCCTATTCCTAAACTCTCATCTGGATCACAACGCTCTTCCTTTAATGAAAAATTGTTTTCTTTCACCATTTTCAGATTAAAACTGGCCGCAAACAAAACACAAACAGGCATAATTAGATTTTTGTTTTTAATTAATTATTGCGGAGGTGGTGTGTTTTTAAATACAGAATTCAATTTGTACGCCGTTGACAGATAGGAGAACGGTGTCTGGGCAGATAATTAGTTTAGATACTTAGATTAAAATAAAATGGGAAGATATGGTAAAGACGTCTCGCAAATGAGCCGCTCCAATTAGGTTCATTCACTCAATTTTAACGTCGCATCGGCGCGGAAACCGACACTTTCTGACTCTGCAGGTCCGAGTTTGGGTCTAGCAACGTTAGCGCGCAACGTATCTTCTCCTTATTTGAATCTAGTTTAGGTTGTTTTAAATGAGTGTGGTGTTAATGACTTTCTAATTAGCAAGCATTTTCTGTTATTTGTATGTCGAGTTGCTATTTTGTGTTAATAAATGAGGTAAGTATGTATGTACTTGGTACCTATATGAATTGGCAATTTATTTTAAACTTTATCAATTAAAAATATAATTTGACTGCTATAAAGTGTCTTTTGAAATATATTAGGGTTTATAACTAGAGACCTTAATTGTGTGGTCAACCTAAATGCTGTATCTGGTCCCTACAAGGCTTCCGACATGACCTAATAGCAACCGGCCATCTAGTTAACATAACATTATTGGCGACAACCAAAACCTCCCGAAAATCAGCAGCTTAACGTGCCTTCAGAAAAACAATAGCACCCAGAAAGTGCCACAAAGGGAATCGTGGGCCTCTTTCTAGAACTATTTAGTGCGTGAATGAATTTTGTCATTAATGAAGTAATAATAACTCATAAGCTTGGAAAAACCCGACAAGTAATTATTAACAGTCTGAGTATGAGAGATGAAATGAAAGAAACCGGCAGTTAACATTAAAAATATTTTCATGAGAATTATTTTTAGCGGATTTCTGTAGAACGTCAAGTATTTAAAGCACCTATAAATTGTCCCGCTCCGTTGGTTTCGCTTTAATCGTCTAAATGTTATAAGAAACACTTTTAGCGGCTTTTTCGTTTATAAAAGTTATACTTTGAAGCTTTCTTTTCCAGAAAATTGGGGCCTATTCTTGGCTTTTGTGAAATGGACCGAAATTTGAAATATTTACATACAAATTAGCCTTTAATTTTTGGAACAGTTTGGCTGATTTTTAATATCTTTTAGCTTAGTAGTTTTGTTTTCTATGACAGATGTTAAATGTAGTTGTTAAAGAACATAGATACATATATCTATCTCGGTCATCTGCTTACTAAATAAAATCGTATAAGATTTTCGGATGACCGAGACAAACCCGAAAATCGTTTAAAGTTGATCCAAAGTTCATAATTTTTATTTTTTTTATTTTTAACAAAGAAAATTCTGGGAAAAATTATGGCTAGATTTTAGCAGGGACATTAAAATTAAGATAGATAAACTTGGCGGGAACCGAAAAGTCTGAAACAGACAAAGGACACGTCAGGGCCTTATCTAATAAAGCTTTATCTCTTTGTAATTGCGAACGTAGATTTCCCTCTTTACCATAATAAATTGTTTTGGGCAATTTAAGCTCTTTTAAGAAGTACCTATAATGTATTATAAGAATTGCAGAATATGTAAAGATAGATATCGCATCAGAATTTAAAGTGAAGTGAAATTCAATCAAAACTATTGTTTAAAAAATATATCGAATTTAGTTTCGGTACAAGGTAGAGTTAGTGCGCTAAGACCGCCGATTGTATACCTAGCATTAAAGCTATTTAGCTCAGTAAGTTTTTTTGTAATTATTTGGTATTCAATTAAGTATTATTCTATACTCGTACAAACGATTTAAATAAAGTTAAAAATGTGTTAAGTAATGCACGTAAATAAGTGAATTTCGGCGCACTTTTCTGTTAACCGTAGTGCGGTCAAACATATAAAAAAGTGCGTACATATAAAATTGTAGAGCCTTAAGATTAAAATTGTTACGTTTTTCCTCCGTTGAGAGTCCTAAAATAAATAAATAATGTGAAATACCACCGGAGCATACGTGACCACTTGAAATTTACGACCTACTCAATTTTACAATAATAATGTTCTTTCTATATATTATCTGTATTTTTTATATTGTAATCATTGTCCTTTTTTACCGAAAATTTGCTTTGTTATACAGAAACCATTTTTCCTAGTCATACTTAATGTACTAAATTGTATGGAACTTACATTATACTAGTTACTAGTAGTACGAAACAATACAATTATTTTTCCGATCAGTTTTTACTACTAATATGTATAGGTATAATAGTTCTTTTGCGATAATTACCCTTTTTGGAACCTTTTTTAACTTTGAAAGCGTAAATATAGCGTGTTAATAATAGTGTTGTGTAATGTTCATCTATGTAAATAAACGGCATAAACTCAATTGTACTTACTTCGGCTTCGTGCCGACCGTTTTGATCCTGTACGAGGATCTTCTTCAGGGAGTAGCTGCGATTGCGCGCCGGCGCGAACGCCGCGATGTTATTTGTAATTTTAGGTTTTATTTTACTTTTAGGTATGGCCACATTACTATAGACTGTGCCAAGAAATATTACGACCAATGATGGCCTGAATTAGAGTTGTAACTTATAATGTAGGCTCTTATATCAGTGAAGTTTTAATTTTCTCCATACATCACATTCTCGCACACTAAGATCATCGGAGAACCTAATGTTGAAATGTCCTGCCCACAGCACTGGCTTTTATGGTGATTCTTTCACAGTTGAAGCCGTGCGTCTGTGGAATGATCTCCCTGTCGTAATTAGACAAGCACCGTCTCTTGCAAGTTTTAAACTTCGAATCAAAGCCATTATCTTTCACTTTAGTATCTTCTTAACATTAATGTCGTATTCCTTCATGATACCTAATGTAGTATATTTTATTATATGTCAATTTATGTATGTATTTATGTATGTATGTACGTGTGTATGTATGTATTTAAGATTTATGTATGTATGTTTATGTAGGTAAATATTTTTAAGTATATTGTGTAAATTATTTTTACTTATATTTCTTTTGAAGTTTTATGAAACCACCGTCCTTCCAGTGTTGTATATTTCCTCTCCCTGCACGGTTGTCTGGAAGAGATCGCTTTGAGCGATAAGACCGCCAATTGATACACCCTTAGTTTTAATTTTGTTGTTTGTAAAATTTACTGTATATGTGGATCAATAAAGTGTTTCTTATCTTATCTTATCTTAAGAAATATGGACGCGTAACTCAAATTTATTCCTTTGTAAAGAGCCGAGCGTTGGAAAACTTCATTCGAAACTTTGATGCTTGAATTTATCCATAAATTTCACATCATTTAATATCAATTTAGGTAGGTGTACGGCCAGTCATAAATTGCATGTGTTCACCTTCATATCACAAATACTTTGGTTGCTGCAAAAAATTCAAAACGTAAAATTTTTATTGTCTCCTATTTTAATTTTGGACATCGTTAACGTTGGATGAGTTCTTTATGTTAGTTACCACGACTTTGTGACCAACATTCTGCCGCAATTTGACAATTTGAAATCAACAAATATTTATAACTAATATAAACTTATTTTTTTAATTTGAAATCAGTTTAATTAAAAAAGCAGATAATTGTGAAACTGAAAATGTATATCATATAGGCTTCCATTTGCACTGTTCATGCGTTAAGGCTTTATACACGAGCCAATTCAATTTACGATGCAGCGGATAGTTTTTTTGGAAGCGAAATTCGTTAATCGGATCAATGTTTTATCGGCGAACGACCCTTAGGTGCCATTTAATTTTTTTAAAAGTACTTTTAGTTTTTTATCGCAAAAAAAAAACGAAGATTTTAAAATATATGGAAAACAAAGGTACTTAGATACCTAAATTTAATATCCTTTTGTATTTTTTAAAAGTAACAAAGAGTTTCCTCTTCCTATTAAAAATAAAAACAAGAAAAAACATTATCGGTTTGACCAAAATAACATTTCATATTTATTTAATTTACGTATACATATTTTAAAAAAAAATTATACTAATTCATATTACTAATATTAATTATACAAATTTATATTACTAAACTCGTTATAAAAATGCCTAGTATACCTAGGTAATATGTGCAACTGCACCTGCTTTAAAAATGACTGACCCGGGTAAAAGTTATTAAATCTTTTTAATGACTCTATACCCTCCTAGTGTTCTTTTGTTTTGCGACATCCGATCTTTTTAATAAAGCGGTGTATGAAAGTGGGCGTAACAAGCTATTTCCCGTGATAAGTCCAGCTTAGCTGCCCCGCGGAATGAGCTATTAGCCGCCGGTAAATTGCATTTAGTCATGTGTTAAATCTTTTTCGAACGAGGATACGAAACTGGATATTTCGTAATTTTCATTTTGTGGTCACTTAACCTTTATGTTTTTTTTTACGAACCTAGACTTTGGGAAAGTCTATTTTCTCTATGCATTCATTCCAGTTCTATCTTGTATGCTTCTTGTACTTCCGCGCTTCATCCGTTCCTTTCAAACATCATCTTTTATACTTTTTTGCTATGTACTATACTAACTACTATTATTTTTGGGGATGGGTTCAGGTAACCTTTATGTTACGTTTGATGTAGGTTATTTCGTATAGTTATAGAGTTCTTTAATTAATTAAGGGGTCTTAGATAGTAGCACTCTAAACCTAGATTAGGTATCTAGGTTTAGACGTTTAGGGGGCGTCCATAAATTACGTGAGGTGTTTTTTTTTTAATTTTCTGTCCCTCCCTCCCCCCCTGGTGAGATGTTGTGAGATTTTATTCAACCCCCTCCCCCATCCCCCAATCTCACGTGAGATTTTTCAAAATGTGGGTTACTTACGTAAACACGTTGGATTGTTATTGTAAAAAGAAAAAAAAATTGCTTCGTGCTTTTATTTACGACTAGTTAGGACTAGTAATCAATATTGTTGAGAAGTTTAATTATAAGTGTAATAAAAATTTAACAATAGAATACTTAAATCGTAACTAATTTGATTAAAAAAAGAATATCTACTCTAATTCAGTCCATGGAGAATCATGCGCGGTCTCAAGAGAGACTATTGAACTTAAATTGAGCTATTTGGTATAAAACAAATATGGTGGTTTGACAGTCAGTAGATGTATAACGTCGAAGTATGAATGAATTTTTTTTCTTTCGAACGAATTAGTGAATGATCTTAATCGTATTACGATATAACCCTTAAGATTAAATCTTAAGCATGTACAATCTGAATTAAATGGATCAAAATAATTTTTTTTTTTTTGTTTCAATCAGAAAAAAAATTGCGTGATATTTGCCGAGACCCCCCCTCTCCAACGTAAGATTAATGAGATTTGAATCGACCCCCTCCCCCCCTTAAACATCTCACGTATTTTATGAACGCCCCCTTACTTGGCGGGATAAATCCGTCACAGTTTCAAAATACCACCTTCTTGTCTTGGTTCTCTTGTTTTGGTTTGAAACATCACATAGGGAATTCCACCCCATAGTATATTTTTCTTAAGGTTCTGCTTGTGGAAATGGAATTTTTAAATTAGAAAAGTAAAGCATTAGATGGATACTACGAGTAAAAACTTATGTAGGTAGAGAAAAACAATAATTACAAGATTTTCAACAATAAATTATGTAGTAAATACATTATTTACGTACAACTGAGCAGATATAATATATTTTGTACCTAAGTACATTCATATAAGATTGATATTCTAAACAACGCTCAAGAAATAAAAATATTTAAAAAACATGAACTCTTAAAAGTTTTCAAATGAATTTAAGCCACCGTTTTATTCAAGGCTCGTTTGAACTGATCCAGTAGATAAGCTGAAAATAAATATTTTCCACAAGTTTTTTATTGAAATCGCAATATATTAATGATTTTATACATACAATCCTACTTTAAATTAACATTTATTGTAATTTTAATTGTAATTATAAATAGTTTATTTTTAAGAATATTGCTTCCGCACAGAAAAGTGTTCCATACCCGCTGTCATCCGTCATTTCAAACATGTTTCAAACCCACTAATCGAAGGAGCGTTAATTTGATAGTACAAGTTTAGGGTATGATGGGACTGGCATGCCCTTAAGGGTAAAAGTCCCAAAAATAAATAAGATTAAAAAAAAAAAAAAAAAAAGGAGCGTTAATTAGTCTTATTTAGTTGAAGCGTAATAAATTGTACTATTTAATATTCCGTGGCGTTTTAACTTAAATCAAATACTCGCTTCTCATTATACATATTTGTAAGTTCTAACGCTTGTTTTATTGTTTCGGATTTGTTTTAGAATACCCCAAGACTTGACAATAAGATTACTTCAGGCGATTCACGCTGAGGACCAATTTGCATAAGTTGCTTCCGAATTTTATCTGCGACGATTTTGATGGTATGTTCTTGTTACTAAATGTATCGCTTAAAATTATAGGAATGAGTTTTTCACGTATAGGATTGAGATTTTCATGTTTTTGTGTAAAGAAACTTTAAAAAAGTCATATTCATATTTTTATATCAAACACTCATTGTGATTTGTCAAAAGTCCCTGATATAGAGTTTGGGACGAAGGTTCATTTCAAAGGTTTCAAATCGTGAAGGTCCATATCCAACTAAATTATACGATTGGATTCACTTGATTTATTGTAGTCTAGAACTTGAATAATTCAGGATTGGTTTGTCGAAGTCTGAATCATAAATTTTTATTTTATTTATTTATTTGGGAAAACAAACAGTTTGCTTATGTACTATATTATATCTATATCTTAATACTACATTGTTTTAATAAGCAAACCCATAACGTATTCCACATAATACTTAAAGAATTATGGTGTGTCTAAACAGCGTTATCGCAAACTACTGGAAAAAGGAGGAAATTTGTATACATACGTTATGCGTTATAAATCTTATAAGTAACAGTAAAATTGCTAACCCTTAGGGATTGGCAATATAAATGCTACTTGATGAGTTTCTCTATTTATTCTGTTTTGAAAAACATAGCAGCAGTCAAAATATTATAAACTAGCTAATGCTCGCGGCTTTGCCCGCATGGCAACATTCTTTCTTAGCGGAGGTCTACGTCATAAAACCTGTCTGAGTTCCAAATTTCAACCCAATCCATCCAGCGGTTTGGGCTGTGCGTTGATAGATCAGTTAAGTAGTAGTTAGTCAATCAGTCACTCTTTCCTTTTATATATTTAGTTGTATGAATTTAATACTGTCACCTAAATTTTTAGAAACTAATTAAATAACTCGAAAACCGTAAACTTTTGCGGATCAATGAACTGAATAACCAGTGACCCTGTAAATAATAATATGTTTTCCATGTTAATTATATAACAAAATACATTAAAGACCGGCTGAAAAATGAAGCTAGTTTCTAGAAAGCCTTTGAGAGCCAGTAAAAGCTAACCACTGAAGCATTTAGACGTAGCAAAACCCTCTTGTGGAAGCCTAGGCCTTTACTACTTAGGAACGCTAGGCATTAAGTAAAAAAATACTTTGGTTCTTATTTTTATTTTCTTTTCCTGTGAATGGGCTTCTAAGAGAATTTTGTAGGATTTTAGATAAAGCTTTTTTTTTAATTTCATTGGTTAAATAGCTAAAGTTTGTCTATAAACCAAAGTTTTAGCTAGGTTAGACTTGGATCAGATTTTCCCACGGACTAATGCGGGTGAAACTGGTGGGTTTAGCTAGTTAGTTTATAAATAGGAGAGGCGATAATATTAAATGTGCAACTAGAGAAGAGATGAATATTTTGGATTAATTTTTCAATGGATTAATAGGGGCTGATGATCAATCGTTATAATAAAATGAAAATCAAAATCAATTGTATAGTATTATGCCCTAAATTTGAGAAACGAACAATTTGTTTTGACAATTATCTACAATTATTACAATTATGTGAAAACATTTTGACCGTCGATTTAGCAAAAAAGATTGCGACCAATTAAAATCATTTCCTAAGTAAAGTCCGTTGAATAATAGTTTGTTCAGCATATCGTAAACCCTTGTGTTAGTATCTAGTAAACATAATAAACAGCTCTCAGATGAAATTCAATTATAACATGAGCATGAGACATTTCCACAACCCATAAACAGTCAAACCACAAATTTCCGTATAATTCATTATGGAAATTCAACGTCGAATGTGAAATTAATTGCTGTTTGTTTCCGACGTGATCCAATAAGCCATTTCAATTATTCAATTGAAACACAAATTAATACCCATAAAAATGTCCATCCAATAAAATGATACTTCAATAAGAGTTTAAATAAAAACAAACACTAGTTGTTTTGTTGATGCGGTGCAGGTCATTCCCGAGGTTTTATTTAATAAATAGGTGGGAATCATCATCATCATATGTTCTTCCACTGCTGGACATAGACCTCTCCCACGGCACGCCACTCAACTTGGTCTTCCGTCTTTCTGCTCCAACCACTCCCAGCGACCCTCCGGATTTCATCACCCCATCTCGCCCAAGGACGCCTTACACAAAGGTTGGCATGAGGTGGGAATAGGTGGGATCATTGATTGGTGCGAGTGCGGAGTCGGGATTCAAGGTCGAGACTGAATCTGCACTTAACCCATTGGTCCTCACCGTTTCAAAAGACTAACCAAGAAGATATTTTAATGTAGTATACAAAAATACAAATAAAAAATTGAAATCATTTTTAAAACACAAACTTTCTCGGCATACGAGATCTTTGTAAAATGCAAAAGTATGCAAGTTTATGAACGAAAGCACTATGCTTAAAGAATTTTAATAACTTAAGTTTGAATATATTTTATAACTGTACCAGTAACAAAACAGCAAATAAATAAATATCCGAGTAGCACTCCAGCACTCATAATATTATTATTATACTAGCTTACCCGGCAAACGTTGTTTTGCCATATAAATAATTTCCTAGTAATTTCTAGTGTAGCCAAAAAATAGCTTACTTATTGGAAGTATGTATGTATGTTAGAATGTGTATATTGTATGTATGTAAGAATGTGGTATATATGCGTGAAATAAGCATTATTTTATGGAAAAATTAAAAGTAAAAAATTAAATTTTATGAAAACATTGTCTCTTATATTTTTTTCATACAACCAATATTTCCATTGACATTTCAAAATAAAGATTCATAATGATTCATTTTTTGGAAACTATGAAAATTTTAATTGATCAATTACGTTTTTTTAATAAAATTAAATTAAAATTACATTTTTATAAGATCAACGACATTTTCGATATAAATAAAAAAAAGTATACTTACAACACAAAATCCGCTGTTATTGGAAGCTCGTGTCACGTGTTGAGCACTTTTGAGGTTATAAAATCACTTGATTAACTAATCGTGCAAAATACACTCAAAATTGATAATTTAATTATTATTGATAAAATAGGAATGATTAAAAGTTAATATGAGAGTTACACTGAGATAGCAAAATAATAATTGTCAACGTTACTACTACACTTGATGCATAAACAATAATGATGGCCGACAACTGTGTAGGGAGTGAGAAAGAAAGGAGACGCCGGTCTCCTTTCTTCCCTACTCCGTGCTGTTTACTGGGTCAGAAGTGACACCTGTAGACATCTGGCGGGGATAACTAATTAAATGACGATTGATCAGTTTTCGACCGGAGAGGAAAAATGATTAAATAACTAAAATGGCTATTAAAAAATAAGGGTTGATCGTAGAAGGGTGAAACTTGAGGATTGTATGTATTTTTGTATGTTGTATCATAAAAAAATAGAAATTAAAAATTTTGTCTAAAAAAAAAAAAATTTAGGGGTGGACTACCTCTAACATTTAGGGGGATGAAAAATAGATGTTGGTCGATTCTCATATGTTGTATTTGACTCATTTTATTGAAGTGACAAAACATACATCAATAAGAATATATAAAAAGAATGATTCAAATTTTGATTACAATGTGTATAACAGCCAGTAATACAACATACACCCCCGTAATCAAAATGAGACAATTAACATAAACCTATCCCTTTTATACAATTCTGATGCTTAATGCGTGCTAGCGGCTTAGTGAATACATCAGCCCACATCTCCTCTGTCTGTTTAAAGACAACATTGATAACTTTCTTAGCAACTAAATCACGTAGAAAATGATACCTAGTGTCTATATGTTTTGATCTGTTGTGGTGGACTGGATTTATTGCTAATTTTTGAGCAGATTGCGAATCATTATAAATTGTTACAACAGTTGACTCACCTGTTATTTCCAACATTAGCCGCTTTAAAAATACAGCATCCTTTGCCGCTCCCGCTAAACTCATATATTCACTTTCAGTAGAGGAAAGAGCAATTGTTGTTTGTTTCTTGCTTTCCCATGAGATTGCTCCACCTGCCAAAGAGAAGTAAAATCCAGTGTATGAACGACGATCTATGGGACAATTAGCCCAATCTGCATCCGCATAGCCAACTAAATTTCCTCTATCTTTCCTGTAAGTAATACCCACATCGATACTTCCTTTTAAATACTGTAACACGCGCTTTGCCGCAATCCAGTGAGTTTTGTCGTATTTAGTATTGAACTGACTCAAATACGAAACAGCAAAAGCTATGTCGGGTCGAGAATTGACTGCAAGGAACATTAAACAGCCAATTAATTTCTGGTAAGGATATACAGTAGAGTCCTCATTACCTTTAGATGGCACTAATTTTTCCTTTTGTAAAGGTGTATGCATAGATCTGCAATCACCCATTTGAAATTTTTCTAACAAGCTCCGGATATAAGTAGCTTGATGTATTTTTATCTCATTAGGTTTCCAATCAATGTTTAAACCTAAATAATAACTCAATGGCCCAATCACTTTCATACTAAAATGATTCTGTAAGTCAGATATGACAGAGTCAAGTGTAGAATCTTTTTTATAAAATACGACAATGTCATCGACATGAAAGGCCAGAATAAGTAACTCGTTACCAACCTTCTTGGTATAAATACATGCTTCTGAAGGAGTTTGTTTAAATCCTATACATTGCAATATTTCGGTCAACTTTTTAAACCATGTCCTTGGGGCCTGTTTTAGGCCATAAAGTGAACGTTTTAATAAGCATACCTTATCTTCTTGACCAGGTTTAGCAAAACCTTCTGGTTGACTCATGTAGACCTCTTCCTCTAAGTCTCCGTTTAAAAACGCAGTATCAACATCCAAATGATGCATTTTCATTCCTGTTTCTGCAGCCAACGCAAACAACATGCGTAAAGAGGAGCTCCGGACAACCGGGGAGAAAGTTTCTGAGAAATCAACACCATATACTTGATTAAATCCTTTTGCAACAAGTCTTGCTTTATACTTAACAACATCACCTTGCGCATTTTTCTTTAACTTGTATATCCATTTGCATGGAATAACCTTTTTATCTGGTCTATCAACGAGTACCCAAGTTTTCTTCTCAAGCAATGATTGGTATTCATCGCACATTGCGAGACGCCACTTTTCACTATCTTCTGCATTAATAGCTTGTGAATAGCTTAATGGTTCATCCAGTTCAGAGGATGAAGTCTGCACACATACATAGTTAGCAGAAGAATTAGGTTTTCTTGGTCTTAAATTATATCTTGGTTCTACAACCTCAGTATCAGAATTAATTTCTTCTGAAGAAATTGATGTATCAGCATTATGCCACTGTTCCTCACTACTATCAGGTACACAATTTTCTGATACTGGTGCAATATTAGGCTTTATTAACTGTTCCACAGTGACAGTATTTCTCTGCTCTGAACTATTTAATGAATTCTCAGACAGAAGAGGTATGTACGAGTATACTGGTTCCAATAAATCATTACCAGTCTTACAAGTATTACCTTTACCTTTTAAATCATGAAAATGATCTTCAAAGAATGTTACATCTCTACTCTTCACAAGTCTTCTAGGACACGTAGCATCTCTAAAGAAATAGCTTCTCGGATCTTCTGAATATCCGACAAAGATGTGTTCCGATGCTTTCATATCCAATTTCTTCCGATTACAGTCGGGGACATGAATTAGAGCCCTACATCCGAAGACGCGTAGATGTGATAAATTTGGGACCATACCATACCACTTCTCGTATGCCGTCTTGCCTTCGAGAGCACGATGTGGAGATCTATTCTTAAGATATACAGCCATATCTGCTGCATCCTGCCAATAGGCAGAAGAAAGAGAACTTTCTGACAGCATAGACCTTACCTTCTCCATAATGGACTTATTCGTCCGTTCAGCAATACCGTTCTGTTGAGGACTATAGGGAACAGTAGTTTGGTGTTTAATCCCTTCATTTTGTAAATGTTTCGAAAAAGCTGCATTAACATACTCTTTTCCGTTGTCACTCTTCAGTGTCTTTATCTTGGCTCCCGTTTCCAGTTCCACAGAGGACTGGAAAATACAAAACTTATTCTTTACTTCAGCTTTTGAAGAAATAAAGTAGACAAAAGTCATACGAGAAAAATCATCTATAAAAAATAAAATATATTTATTGCCTTGAAATGAAGATTCAGGCAAGGGACCACAAACGTCTGAATGAATAAGTTCCAGAACTGAAGTTGATTTTTTATGTGAAACTTTCTTAAAAGTTTTCCTATTTTGCTTACCTTCAATACAGGAGATACAAGGTTCCTTATCGACTTCTGAATAATCAACGCCCACCGCGTGACCCTTCTTAAGTTGGTCCATTCCAATGCGGCATAAGTGACCTAATCGTCTATGCCAAAGCTTGAAACAAGATACATCAGAGTGCGTTTCAAAAGCGGATAATCGTTCATTGAGTTTAGAATTGACTGTAACATCTAATGAATACAGTCCACCACAAATAGAACCATGTAAAATTACATCTCCATTACAAGTAAAAGCATCAGAATCATAAAAATTACAACCAGTTTTATCAAAAACTAAACTAAAACCTTTATCTACTGCCTTCTTAACTGATATAAGATTCGAGTCCAAGTTTGGCACATGAACTACATCAAGAATCTTTTTGACCGATGTCAAATTATCACTGCAACTGGTAATCGAAACTTCACCAACACCTTGGGTTTCCAGTATATCACCATTTGCTATAGTTACAGTTCCAATAGGGGAATCCTTCACATTCTCCATCCAATCAGCTCGCGATGTCATGTGTGCTGACGCTCCAGAATCTATATACCATTTCTCATTATCTAATTTCTCATTTACATTCAGTGCACAGAGAGCATTCTTATGATTTACAGATTTCTTATTCTTGTCCTTCTTATGGGGACAGTCTGGACGCTTATGACCTGGCTCATTACAGTCATAACACACAATAGGCTTCTTAGGCTTGGATGCAGAAGATTTACTTTGATTCATCCGGGAACGAAGAGCAGTATCAGGATTATCATATTCAGTTTTATTCAATTCATTCAATAATTTTGTCTTTACAAGGTCCGAAGTTATATGTGTATTCGAATTTTCCAGAGCTAATATTAAAGGCTCATATCGTGGACTCAGACCTCCCAGAAGAATAGCAGCTATTGATGCATCTTCTATTGTTTTTCCGATGTCAGCCAAGTCTTGTATGGTAGACATGATGGCATTTATATACATCTCAATTGAGTTATAATCTTCAAGGCTGCATCTATAGAGTTTACGTTCAAGGCTTATACGTCGACCCAAACCTTTGTCTTCGTATGCGGACGAAAGAGCGTCCCATGCCTCCTTTGCAGTTTTTGATGACCTTACGTGGGTTATTGCCAGTCCATCCAGAGTAAGGCAAATCTTCGATAAAGCTTTCTGATCATTTCTTAACCTTTTATCGGTGGATACATTACTATCTTGGTAACCTACGACGGCTTCCCACAATTCTTCATGAATAAGGCACATCCGCATCTTAAACTTCCATGTAGAGTAGCCTTCCCTATTAACTAAAGGTTTTATGCAAGAAAGGGAATTGTTATTTGACATAATTTTATAACTCACGAACAGCTGGTCAATGTCCAAAAAATACACATATGATGCACGTAATACTTTAGAAAAACTTTCTTTTCACTTTTAATGCAGAAAAACAGTTTATTCTTGTATTTTCTTATAAATTCGTGCTGATAACGTATGTTGTATTTGACTCATTTTATTGAAGTGACAAAACATACATCAATAAGAATATATAAAAAGAATGATTCAAATTTTGATTACAATGTGTATAACAGCCAGTAATACAACATCATAGATACCGGATAAGCACAAAAAATTTCATCAAAATCGGTCAAGCCGTTTCGGAGGAGTATGGCAACGAAAACTGTGACACGAGAATTTTATATATTAGATTATTGTGGCTTTCAAATCTTGCAACATGGTATGAGCGTTAAAAAATAAATGACAACCGAAACAAATGACTGCTGACTGCTTTTAAAAATGCACAACAAATAATTAATATAGAGACACATACATCCAATAAAAAGATTAAGTCTACTAAAGTGTATGGAGCTAATCCAAACTGAATAGGCCTTAATAATAATATCTACTGTCCTAGCAATAGCCTTATTAACCATCCATTTAGAATACACATCCATAGCCTAGTTCAAGTAGTTTCCATTAATTAGCAATAGTACTGTCACTTGGCGGAGACTGTCTTTGAGCCCATTTTCTATGGATGGACTCACAGACAGACTCCCAGAGTGTCACCCATTACATTTATATTAAAAGCTCAAAAGGGCCTCTGCGCGTTGGACTTTTTTGTCTCCGTGTACGCCTATAAAAAGGCCCGGGCTTAGCCCGCATTTAAGAGCGACATATCTACTGTAAATCATAGAGTATATACTGACGTAAAAGCTGGGAATAGTGAGACTACACTATCCCCAGCTTTTACGTCAGCATATACTCTATACTAAAGGGTCAAAAATGGATTTCTTTTAACTATAAATAATAATTTGATGTCACATTAAAGGCAAATATTTCAAGTAGCTATCTATCTTAAGATGTACTGTACTGACTGAAATGTAAATGCTCCTTGATATATTCTTACAAACTCATCGTATTCAGTACAAGTTACCCCTTTACTTTTCAATTACCATTTTGCATTTGTTCACCTCCTTGCATAAAGAAAGAAATAACGAAGACATTTTCAAAGAAAACATCTCTAGATATCTGTGCCTGACTTCTAGTAATGAAGGAAATTCACTCTTATTACATTTCAAGCAACTCTCACCCTTATATTGTAGATGTTAAGGATCAAAGAGAACGCGTGTTCATTGTACTACTAATTATACCTCTTTAAACTGAAATAATCGAGTCGCCTTCCGTAATTGCCAAGGCACTGTATGAAATGGTATTAAATATTTTATGAAATAAGGTATGAATTAATGTGATAAGGGAAATTATTGCAGTATAGATAAGTGCAAAACGCTTATGGCTAACACAAAAAAAAATCAGGGAGGACAGATTTTATCCTATTTCCACGTCTGTCATCCGAGTACATTTTTAAGGGTTGCTCTCTTTTTTTCTCTTTTATTTCTCTTTTTTCACCGGATTTAGAGATAACATACGATTATGTTCAATCGGTTTAGTAGTTCCGACGCTAAGAGGTATTTAAATTTCACGCGTAAAAAATCAGGCAAACATTGAGTTGTGTATTTATTTATTGGTTTATCTATCTCCATAAAAAAGCCTTGCAAACCCCATTATTTTGCCACGTGTAGCCAAATTTACGAGCAGCTTTCTCCAACCTTTAATTTGAGCTATAAAACAGTATTACAAAGTTACTGAGTCAGGAATAAAACTTGAAAGGAGTAGTGCATTAGTCCATTTCCGCGCCGTTCTGAAAGCTGTGGAGTGCCATCACAAACAATAAGGTATATTTCTAGCGGTGAAGTGATATTGTTTAGAAAACTATTCAATAATGTATGACCATAATAGTTTGCTTAGCTTGCTTGAAAAAATTCTTTCTTTGAGGATGAGCACTTCATAAAATCTACCTACGTTCTAAATTTCAACCTATGTTCCGTTCTGCTATCTCCGTTCCTAGATTATATTATATTAAATTAGGTAAAATAAGGTAAACCCCGCATAGGTCATAATCATAAAAAAATATCAGAAAATATAATATCTGGGTTAGTTACTACGACCTTACCTAATATTCTGCCGCGTTGTTATTGTTGGAAAAGGTGGCAGAGGAAACTACTTTTTAATGCAATCGAAATAAGCTCGACACTTGCCTGATGTTAAGCGATAACGCTCGGTCGCAGTGTATCTAAGGTATCCAATAGTACGGATAAAATTGTAATGAGAAAGTCGTAGATCCAAAAGGTTAGTAAATTCACATTTACCTTCACACCATACATAGTTTATTTAATTAATTAATTGCCACATAACGGCCAAACACACAGTAACTTACTAAAATTATGTTCCCACAGTTTACCGCAACCTCTATTGTCTATTTATCTAAAATGCGTCCCTCTATGGCATTAATACAAACATACCTGGCACATAACTGCGAGGAATGACCACTGCCCTACGTGTCCAACTTATCTATACTTTTATTCCCATCGGAATGTATAAGGAACAAGGCTAAAGATATTTGCTCAGGACGAAGCCCATCTGGCCATTGTTTTCTTTATTTGTGCTAGTTGATTAAAAATCATTGATCGAAATTCGTAGCTTCGTAGCGTCGCAGCTACGAACGACGTGACGTGCTGTGAGGTTATAGCCCGATTTTTAATCTGAGCTGGGTTTTGAAATTTAGTTTTCATTTGTTTATCGTTTTACAGTTTCGCCTGCCCTACCAGTGGGGCGGCTGATAGGTCAACTACCCAAAAATAGTTGTTTTTTTATATTCGAATTTTTTTTGCAACACTAGGCTGTACACATTATGCGTTAACCTCTATATGCTTTTATGTTATGTTCCGTTAAAGACCGTTTGCACTAAGGACTACATGAATTGAGGACGACTTGCTCCTTGGCCGTTTTCCCGTTGAGGTCAAATTATTCGATAGATGTTTTGACTAGCAGACTAACTCATTCAAAAGACATTAAGCTTGGAGGACCTTCTGCTCAAAAATGGTTTCCAAACCCTGTTTTCCTGTGTCTGTGTTGTTGTTTTTATTTTTTTTCTTTTAGTTGATGTCTGTATTTTTTTCTGTGGTTTTTATGTACACACAAGACAAGACTGCCTACACACAAGCAGACGGACCGCTGTGTGGTGAGCGGTTACCGTTCCCTAAATACGTCTACAACATAAGTGATGTTGCTGACGAGTAAATGCGCGAGGGTGATACGTACGTTTCAATTCACAAGCTGAAAACCGCTCAACAAGACAAAATTTTTATTAGACTAGCTGTGAAATCTACCCATTCAAATGAAAAAAAAAAGAAAACAAAAAACCTTTCAAACCTCCCTCCCTCCTTTCGTCCTTTTTAAACAAAAAATGACTTTCCAAATCGATGCAGGCATCTTAGAGTAGTGGGTGAATATGTACATAAAAATATTTTGACGAATTGTAAACTTTTTCTCCTTTTTGTAAAGTCGTATAATATAGTGTATTATAATGTTAAATTCTCATAAAGTTGGTACTTTCAAAATTATTAACAGGTTTGATGGTTCCTTACAGTTCCTTATAAATATTTCAATATGATTACAATTTATTCGTGCGGGATGGTCGTTTTGTTCTGATTAAAATTTAAACGACATAATACCTGTACACACCTTCAGGGAGATGAAATCCCGGAGCCAAATTAGGTGTAACTTTGTTACGTTCCACTTGAGTTTTTATAATTTAAAATAAATAATTAACTAGGTTCTTGTGTGATGCGGTTTTAATTCAAAAATAGGCATTTTTTTTTATTCATTAAAGGTTACATAGACCACGATCTCGCGTGATATTGTACTATTAAAAAAAAAAAAAAGGTAGCACTCCGGGAGTGCCGGCAGAAGTGAAAACTTCAATATTAACGTTGTGTTTAATTATAAGTATAAAAGTACTATCATTTATGAGGTAGAATACAATGTTTATTTATTGCGCTATCGTACACAAATATGACAATTTATATGTTGTTATTTATAATATTATATCGTTATTTATATATTACATTAAATTTTATCTCTCAGAAAAATCAACTTCCATCCATAATTTCGACGACTTTTACACCATCAACAGAGCAGCACACTCAGGCACGGTAGAAAGAGTGGGAGATACTAGTTCCTCTCCCTTCCCCTCGATCTTACGCTTTTTCGATCAGCATCACGTGACCCTGACGCGAGTTTTAAAGTTTTTACCCATACAAAAAAGTGCTCAGCGCCGCTAAAGAAGTTTTCACTTCAAAAACGTAACTTTTGGTACTCAATTATTATTATTTTATATTATTTATTATACAGCTTAAGAGCGTAATATATCGAGTGACGCTCTCTAGCTCACACAATTTGACGAATTTCGAAATATAAATTCATGAAATTAATTCATTGGAAATTCCTCTAGACCGGCCCTCCATAATATTATTGCACACATTTTAAAAGTGTTTTCAGTTAGATATATAAAAAATGCCATAATGCGATTAAAAAAAATGTATTCAATATGGCTCAACATCCCATTTTTTGAAAGAGCGTCACTCGATATATACGCTCTTAAACAAATTTAAAGGATTTTTTTATATATTATGGTATAAAATTATTCACAATATTAGTACCTACTCTTAATACTTAGTTTATATCGCTCGTAAGAGAGTCTCCATACTTTTTGTTTACGGTTTTCAAAGTAATATTAAAAGTTAAAAAAAAACATAAATAAAATAAATAACTTGACGTTTGCAGACATTATTTATGACTTATAAATGACTTCGTAAAGTCGCCGTCACACTTCACGAAAATATTCGTTTGAAGTGTCAAATTCAGCTGAATGTCGTGCTTTTGTGTTTTTCCCTCACGAGCTGACTAGGTATTTCTAATGAGTATATGAAGTATGAAGACGAGCAAGGCGGTCTCTTGTTGGTAGGAGATAACACTGCCCAAAATCAGTACAATGCCAACAATGGTCCTCCATTCCACAATGATGCACTGCATCAACTCTTCTTACTTAAGAGTTGAGAATCTTCAGGCCAATAATTTCACTAGCTACAGTGCCCTCCTACCGAAGCACAGTCATGTTTGCATATCACTGCTCAGGCGTTAGATTAAATGGCACTGTTGGGGTACCAACCTAGTCGACCTCCGAGGAAGTTTAACCCTGGCAAAGTACAGTTTTTACTAACACATGTACATTTAATTAGCCCTCTAAAACACTAAATAAAACGTCCGAGCTGTTAAAAGTTTAACGCACGCAATAAATGTTCGTCGTAAAGCACATCATTTCTCGTCAGCACATTATTTGTTGGCGTCACGTATTCCTCCATATTTGGAGTTTAGCCCGTGTGACGTCATAAATCATATACAAAATGGCATCGTTAAATGCGATGGGTGACATAGTTGAGGGTGGCGGATTTTAATAAAAATATTTGGGATATAGTGCTATTTTTAGCGATTTTTTTTTGTTATAGGTAAACGAGTATAATATATACACGTTATAGGATTTTTTTCTTTTCAATTAAAAAAACGCGAGGACTAGGTGTGAAGTGTGAACTTCTGATGAAGGGCATCGTAACTGTTCTAAGCCTCATATTTTCAGTAAAATTAGATGTCAGTTTTGTCGTTTTGTTAAAATACTCCAATATTGCGTTTTTCATTGTGAGAATTCTGAATGTAACTTCTAGTTACAATCTAATCCATCTATCCAAATTTTGCCACACTAAGATTTGAACTAAAGGTTTCCGAATTACAAACCGAATGTGGAGAAGAAAGGGAGAACTGGATTCCGGACTCTAAAATATATGTAAACCTAACGTTCCCTCAGACCAGTAATTACACTAGCTACAGTGCTCTCCTACCGAAGCATCATATTTAAACTATGCCTCTTTAATAATATGTATGAATTCCCTAGTTTTTATCCGCCTATTAGTTTAAAGTCGGCCTTACGTGTGTGTTTGCTCGGGAAAGTGGTGCGGCGTGTTGCTATCCATTACCGAATTTGCTGTAACTGGATCTGCAGTGGGGGCACAAATTGAACTTCATTTGGAAAAATTGTGTAACTCCGTCTTCATTGTATTCTTTCATTTTAAGGGCCTGCTCTACTTACGACATACTCTATTAATTTGTGTCTCAGGTCTTTACTAGTGTCTCTTGAATATCCGATATGGACTGTTGCAGATATCGCATTGTACTATTAAAAAGCCTCAGCCTAATTGGCTAAAGAATAGTAAAGTTCAATAAATATGCATAGGTACATTTACGTGTGGATTAAATGAAAAAAAATACGAGTTTAAGCAAAGTTACTGGTGGTAGGCTTCAGCCGTGGCCAGTTACCAAAAAACTGAAAAAACCGTGTCGACAAATAGTAATATACCGTGTTCTAGCATGATGTTTGGTTAAGCCAGGACCATTATCCCGCCTTCTAGGTTTAGTCTGCTTCCATCTACGGCCGCGTAATCAAATACTAACCTTTAATAAATAAAATAATTAAAAAAAAAGTAATTTGAAATAAGTTTACAGAAACGTCACAAATCTGAACAATTTTACAATAATATGAATTTAAATAGCCACTCAACCGCCGTCGCTGTAATCTCGTAAAGGGCCAGATTATTTTAATTTCCATAATTCGTACCTGCTTTAATCACATACAATCGCTTACGAAACATTCCTCATATTTCAACGAAATGGCGAATAAATTACTATAGGTAAGTATTAGATAAGTACACCGACAATAGACTTCATTTCGGAAAGCAAAAGCTGAATAAGAAGAGCCTATATAATAATAATATTATGTCCGAGCTAACGCTCAAACTTATAATTTTTTTATTTGATTTCATAGGGGCCGCGCAGACGACAGACTATCCATGACGCACTTTTTAGTCTGTGAAAATAGAACCTATGCAATTATATGCAGTAACGCACACGACGCCGGCGCACAAATAATCCGTGTAATGTGCGTTACTGCATATAATTGCATAGGTTCTATTTTCACAGACTAAAAAGTGCGTCGTGGATAGTCTGTCGTCTGCGCAGCCCCATAAAAGGAGGACTTTTGCAATTATTCGATCTATTTTTGTACGTTCTTCAATTATTTGATGACACATGAACAAATTATTTAAAATGTTAAGACATGCATTAAATCCGTTGGATTTCGATAAAGCGGTTGTGAGTTGTGAATTAAAATGTTCGCATCGCCCTCAATTATTGAACGCGAGTTTGAAATCTGTGTTATTTATATATATTTTTAAATTCAATTGTATTAAATACCTACTACTCAGTTACTAGTTAACAATAATGTAGAAACGCTTTAAAAACTAGCAAAGTGAAAAACATAACCGCAAAAATGAATAAGCGCTATAAGGGTGATACAATTAAGACTTTTTTTTTTTTTTTTTTTTTTTTTATGTGATGAAGTAGAAGACGAGCAAGACGCTCTCCTGATGTTAAGAGATAACGGCTGCCCATAATCAGTACAGTGTTACCTAGGATTTTACAATTATGTGAAATTCTAGGAGCACTGCACCAACGCTTCTTACTCAAGAGTCATGAGATGTTAAGACTCTTTAGCCCAGTAATTTCACTAGCTACAGTGCCCTCCTACCGGAGCACAGTAATGTTTGCACATCACTGCTCAGGCGGTAGAATAACTGGCACTGTTGGGGTACCCACCTAGACGACCTCCTGCAAAGGAAGTCTACCCCCGGTAAACTCCACTGAAAGTCCACTGAAAGGTATTAAATTATCCCTCAAGTGCTTATTATTAAGGTAAATAAGGGCTCACAAAACATCCCTGGAACGGGTTATGATTGTTTCAGGATTTATGGCTTGTTCGCTTTTTAATCATCATAAATTTTGATACAGCTTGTTTTTATGATGTATGACGTCACATTTAGGGTTGGATTAATGGATACTCATCATTTGTATTTAAATACGAGTAGGTATAGATGTGTAGAGGTGGCAATGTGTAATTAGTGGTGTAATTAGTACTTTTCACCCGACTAAAAAAAGGAACTACCCATTTCATCTGCAAGGCCTGCTCTTAGCTTGATGTTCGACCATGAGTAACTACTTTTATTAAGGATCTACAGTAGTTACTATCTCGTATATTACATTCAAGAAGCGTTATGTACCGTCCAATATTATCAAATTAAAATTGACATCAATTCATTGCATGCTCTTTAGCCTTTTTTTTATCCGTAAATATGCGCTACGCATCATCACCGGCGGGCGCGGGGCGGGGCGGTACTATAGTACTAACCTAACACACAACATTAGTGTCAATATACTTAGTAAGTGTTGTCAATAATATTGCGTGCGCGGTTAGCCTTAAGGTTTCTACTCCTAGTGAAAGTAATACCCAGTCTTAAATAACAAAGTACTAAAAATAGAACCTAGGCAAAAAACCTCATTTTACAGCATAAATGTAAAAAGACAAGTTCAAAGCCTTGGCCGTGGCCCATGTCCCCTCTCGCTTACAAATTTTTAATCTTCCCTTGCATCTTTCTGAAGTTAATTGCCTTGGAAAGCTGTTAGGAACGTAATTTGCCAGCTACCAACCACCGTCCATGTTAAAAATATATCTTAGTGGAGATTGTTTGAAAAGAGATCCGACTTGACCAAATTTTTTATAAGCAACATTGTATAAGTAGTAAAAAGTTGATACTGCAAATTAAGCATTTGTGTAATTAAATTTGTTATCTTTGACATTTAGATTTTTCTTTTGTAAATGAAAAAAAATCTGATTTTAATCTTTTAATAATTTAAAATCATTTCAGTAGAAAGTTGTATGTTACATTTGTTACTTCATTACACTTAAAGGCAGAATCATTGATTAAGGATATTTCTCTTTGACAAGAATCGATTGATCTAAAATTTGATAACATGTTGGTCGTAGGTGGATCAAACCCTTAACACACAGACCACTAGGCACAACTAATTTAATGAAATATACCTGAAAATTAATAGAACATATCAAATTGGTAGAAACTATTCAGCAAGAGAACAATTTCAAGTTCGCTATCAATTAGCGAGGGAGAAGAGGGCTTGTTCACGTGTACCCGCGGGCGCGGGCGCGGGCGCGGGCGCGGGCGCGGGCGCGGGCGCGGGCGCGGGCGCGGGCGCGGGCGCGAAATATCAAACATACGACGTGCTATGAAAGTGTTCACGTACAACGCACGTGCGGTGTAAGCAAAGTCTGCCGCGCCCGCGCCCGCGCCCGCGCCCGCGTGTTATAGCGTGAACAAGCACAGAAACGCACATTTTAAATTCATTATAACTTGAAAATAGCTAGATGGTTTGACAAATTTTATATAGGAAGTATATAACTTTAAAAAATCGAATCGGTTCACGTGTCTTCGAGTAATTGGTGAACGTGCGTAAAACAAGGTAAACTCTACATTATTTTCTTGAACTAGGTTAATTTTTTAATTACTAAATAGAGTAACGTTTGACTAGATCCCACTTGATGGAAAGTGCAGATGCTATCGATGATGAATCACGTAAGATACCTAAAAATATACCTATTAACTATTCACGTGACTTGATGACCCCCAAGGTATGTGTGTAACATGCAGATTACATAACTATAAAAAATTCACACGATTCTCACAAAATTCAGCAAAAGGGCAAAGTATTCTACGCAGAGAATTCTAATATTTTTCTAACGTGAATGTCGAACTTGTAAGTCCTTTTTATACAAATCAAAGCCTGCTACATTCAAACCCATGAATTTTAAAACCTTATTTGACCGTCTTTTGTACGTAATGTATGCTTTTACATAAATCCCTGAAGTATGTTCGGTAAAAGTATGTGAGTTGACTATACTGTAAAAGCATGTATGAAAGTATAGATACTGAATTTACCGTGCTGAAATGTACCTACATGTCTGAATGTAAAAACCGGCAAAAAAATTACATTTTTAAAGTTCAAAATAAATTCGTTCTCTTACTTACTATTAGCTTCATTGTCTGGAAGAGGTCGCTATTAGCGGTAAGACCTTTTTCTTCATTACAGGTTAGCCTTTGACCACGATCACGCGTGATGTTAAGCGACGATGCGGCCGTAGATGGCAGCAGACTATACCTAGAAGGCGGGATAAATCCCTCCCTGGCTTCACTGAACATCATGCCGGAACACGGTCACAATAACCGCTTAGCGGACACGGTTTTGTCTATTTGTTACACTCCTTATTATAATATAAATTGTATTTAAGTTTAAATTTTTGTTTAAATACCTTAAGGGGTTTCAATAAAGCGTTGTCTAATTCGGTTTTCAATAATTTTTTATTTTTTTTATGTGATTAAGTAGAAGACGAGCAAGACGCTCTCCTGATGTTAAGAGATAACGCTGCCCATAATCAGGTTTTCAATAATAGAGTTATTCAAGAGGAAGGTTTATATGCATATACATGCGTGACGAAGTGCGCGCGGGTCCATTAGTATACCAATAAATGGAAGATATGTGTGAATGGTACATTGTACATGTAACAAGATCCTGTAACATTATATTCTTTTATTGAAGACGCGGAAAATACTGCGAGTGCCTCATCAGGGATGATCTAATAAACAGAATTGACTAACGATATGACGCCATCGTGAAAAAGTGTGTAAAATATTTCTACCTCGATATTCTTGTAAACCATAAAAATATGAACAAAGCAAGGGCCTAGAAAATGTCTGAACGTTACCTTCACGAAAAAAAGATGCAGCCCTTGTACGCCCAATTCACGCATATTCTCGTTTAACTCACACACGCACGCCATAGTACATTCAATTTTGTTACCATAACTGTTGCCATAATTTGGAACTAGTCTATCTTTTTGACACTCATTAAAAAAATCCTCCCTTCCTTGGCATAGAGTATAGCGTAGCAACATCTTCTTCTTCCTAGAGTCTATCCCGGCTAATAGCCAGGGTCCGCTTTTCTCTCTCCACTTTGCTCGGTCTTCGGCATACTCCACATTGAGTTTATTGGCTCTCTCATCATCACGAGGTCAAGCCAAATATCTTTATATTTATTTGGTTAATTATTAGAGCACAATAATAGGTCTTAATTTTCGCCGAACTTTGCGTTTTTCCATTTAAGTGCATCACGAATCATTTTGTGCTTAGATTCTTTAAAAGAATGTCCTCTTTCACGCATTCACTAAAGTCTTCCCTCAAACAAGTAACAATGTAAAATATCGTACCGTCATTTCCCAATATTACTTAAGTATGGCCATAAATTTCGTATTCAAGATGTCGCCTCATACTTTCTGGATATTCTTACGAGTAATTACAGTAAATGTAATTAATGTAATGATGTATACACTTACATAAATAATTTGGTAAAGTAATGGTAGATTTATTTGGTCATTCAACTCGGAGGTAATGTGGTGGAAATGTTCCTATTCATTGATTAGAAATGGACAAACGAGACAAAATAAATGAGATAGAACTTTATGTCAAGCAGACACGGGCAATAGCCGTTTGTCTTTTCACTAACCTATTTTTTATGTTAAAATTAGACTGTACTTATATTTGTTTGTTTTTAACTTTCTCGTTTATGAAAAGAATTGGAAAATTCAACTTCGTTTTTTTTGTATGTTTAATTCTTAATGATTTGCTTTATATGATTAAACCGCGGATTGTTTACGTCAAGTTTTTTCTTGTATTTATAACTATGTTTTGTTACTTTGTATGCAGTAAAGAGTTATTTAATTATATTCAAAACCAAATTGTGGTCTATAAAGTTTAATCATTATTCTGTGATTTTTGATCATTTGTTTTAATATTTATGACATTTTATAATTAAATTTGGTTTACAAGTAGGTTAGAGATATATCGTTCGATTCAGTATCTGTATTTTGTTCAAGTTTAAAACCCCTAACCATTTTTATGCGATCGCTCAAACCAACGTCTAACTTTCCAAGAAGCAAATCTAAAATTCTCCCCCATAGATATTTATAACATTAGGTGTAAGTACAATATTGTTCGCGCTTCCATCATTACGCTAATGTATCGCAAATGAACATTTTATACAATTTCGCCGGAGTGGGGGAACATTTGCGTCACTCTCAGTAAACGAATTTGGTAAAGTACACCTATTTAAATAAGTTTTCATTTTAGCGCCGAAATGAGAGAGGCTAATTTTAATGATACCTACCAAAATGAAGGCATACCTACATATTATATAGAAGTAATGTATAACATGTAAATTATTGGAACTACATATTGTATCGTTTCTAGACAACATGTATGATCGAAGATGTATCGTGACGTTCAATGTAAGTTACAAAACTTTCGAAACCAGCTTAAAGTCGATGGTGTTCAAGTTGTGATCTGTAGAGTCAAGGACAAAAACTCTAGTACCGCAAACCAGGCATGTTAATTAGGGTTCTGTAACATTACAATAAGATACTGCGATCCGACCTTAACTACCACTTGAAGGTAAGGTGTACTTAATAGAGCCGAAACATATAACCGGGTTGCGTTACGGCGCAACGTCGCACATATGAGATTAGACTCCGACATAGGTCGCATTTCTGGCACGTGTTGGTGCTTATATAGCTATTTATGTAGATAGTTGCGGATTTTTTGCTAAATTGCGCAAAAAATCAAAATTAAAAAGCTTTTATAAATAAACTACAGTGGAACACTTTTGCAAGTTTTTTTTTTATAGTTATATATTTTAAGAATCTATTTCACCCGTGTGTTCCTTTATAGGTACCACAGTGTGGTGACTATATTACCTATATATGAAAGAAAACGTTTTAATCAGATGAGTCAAGTCAATCAGATGTTACAATACAGTAAAATTTGTATCAGTGAGTAAATTATATATATCGGAGAACGAGATATTATTAGTTAGATTAGGCCCCATCTAGAATGTTTATTATTGTAAATACCTCAGATTATTTAGTTTAGACGCCATATAGTTAAATTCGGGTGACTAGAGGCGGAAGTGGCAGTCTCTTGTGTAACGCAGGCTAGATCGCTGTTTCCGGTTTGATTGTCAAATGACGTTAAAGTAAAGTGACAGGAAGAGACATTAGCCAATGAGAGTCGAGTCAAGTTGTACGTTCGTGCCGCCAGGGGCGCTGTTGAGAGAGAGCGGTAGGGCGGACGGGCGTGAGGTGATATAATGGCCTGTGTAGAAGGCGGAAGGTCTCTTTTGCGTTTGGCTGCTGACTCGAACGGACGTTATGTTTGAGCGGTGACTCGGACGGTCACTATACGGTTTGGTTGTTAATTATTGAAGCGTTCGTAGTTTTGCGGAACACACGGTCCCCGTTAATATTGTTAATGTTGTTTTGTACTAAGAATTGTAATATCATCTTTAATGTAATTATTTGTAACTATCTGCAAGTGAAATAAACCTGATATTGTACGTGTGATGTGTTATTCTCTTCGCCCGCTATATTCATGCTGTAAGCCATGCCTGATGAAGAATGACTCGAAGATAGGTGACAAGAGAGAGATATTGGCCATCCTCTTGCTCTCTGTGTGTGATCTATTTCTATTTCTCTCTCTCTGTGTCTATTTATTTCTCGTTCTGCGACATCAGAAGTGGGATAAAGAACGGATAAACAATTTAACGTGTTTTTAATGTTTCAGTTTTGTCTGCCTTGTTCGCCGCACCTGTGTTCTCCTGCGGCGAGTGCTGTGCTGAGTGCGCATTCCACGCGCTGTATTTGCGCGATGCCTACGCAATATTATGCGCGCTGTGTCTGCGCGACGTCTACGCGATCTGCACGTCGTGTTTGCGCGCTAAATCTGCGCGACCCATGTGCTAAGTTGTCAGCGTTTAACCCGCTGTGTGCCCGTGTGTTCAAATTTGTGGTTGTATTGATTACAGTGAGATACAGTGGAGCGCTTTTGATGGCGCTCGTGTGTGCTCGTGTGTTCCTGCGTCCGTGCGTGTGTGTGTATGCCGAGTGTGCTGCGATGTGCCTCGCGACGCTGCTGGTCGTGCGACGAGATGACCTTGGTGTGACTGTGAGCTCAGACCGATGAGCGGTCGAAATATTCTTATGATTTGGTGAGTCGTTTTAATGTTATTGTGTTGTGTGTTACCATTGCACTATGCTGACGAAAGTAACTGTTTTGATGTTAAACAGACTTGCGATTCGAAAATATATTCTGTTGTAAGAGTTACAGAGATAGTAGTTAGGTTTTGAAGTTAGGTTAGGTTACAAGATTAGGTTAGAAGCTTAAGTTTGGAAGCTAGGGATGAAATCTTTTAAATCCCCGAGACCTAAGTAACGATTAAGTTTGTAAGCATAAGACAAAGTTTAAAAGTGTTATAATTTGATGTACCTACCGTAAAATTTTTGATGTACCTCCCGTAAAATTTTTGATGTACCTACCGTAAAAAGATTATGAGATTTTAGTTTCGATTAATGTAGACAATGCGATTAGCAGTACGTGTGAATGTGGCACGTTCTCAAGTTGAACCGTTTCAAGAAATAATAAGGCCCTCACCCTGTGCATTAAGATGCAGTAATTGTTAGTTGTAGTTGTTGGTTGTGCAATAATTATTAAACGTTGAAATTTAATTCCACTATTATATTGTGTACCCGTAAAATACGAAAATGAGAAACCTTAGGTTGATTGCAAATGAGGTTAGAATTAAGTCAGGTTAAACAAAACACAATTCTGTGCTGTGGTTATCTTTATTACAGATGAGTGACGTGCAGCGGCGCGTGCGGCCGTGCGATGCGTTGTCTTGAGCCACGGCGCGTGTTCGTTGAGTGAAGCGCTGTCCTGAGCATCGACGCGTGCGACCGTGGGACGCGCTGTCTATCTGAGCGTGCAGAGGAGAGAAAAAAAGGGGGGAAGGGGAGAAAAGGATTTGTATTGCCAGTATCGCTTATTATGTTTAGTCGCTAAGCACCATGTGAGAAAGAGGTCCAAACCAAACCAAACAAAACCAAAACAAACAAAAAAAAAACTTTTTTGATTTCCTTTTAGCGCGATGGTAAATCTTGTTCGTAGTGAAAGGAAAGCTTGTGTAGTTTATACGATTATAATTGCGGTTGTTCCCTTTTCTTATGATACATTGATTTTTGTGGCATTCCCCGTGAAAACTTAAAGTTATGAAATTAAAAGAAAGTCGAATTGTTAAGAATGATGTGGTCAGTTTGAGTTGGTGGTGACATGGCGGTTAGGTGTGTGTTATTCAGAAGTCAAGTTAGTTGACTGCGGTGGCCTTAGAATAGTTTTAAGGGCGAGGTGGCCATAGAATAATGTAAAGGCGAGGTGGCCTAGGAAAGGCGAGGTGGCCTAGGAAAGGCGAGGTGGCCTAGGAAAGGCGAGGTGGCCTAGGAAAGGCGAGGTGGCCTAAGAATAGTGTAAAGAATATTGTAATAACGGAAGTAAATGGCCATTCACGAATAGTGTTAAGTACCTAGTTAACGAGGTGTTTCGATATTACTAATTGAATTATGTAGCGAGTCCATTAGTTTTCCTCACTGATAAAAATGAAAGTTGTATTACCAAGAAATGTAAAATGGGGATAATGATGATACTGTATGTAGTCAGGATAGACGAGCGGTTGAAAATGGAATAAACTAACGTTGTTTCTTTCTGTTCTAGACGTGCACTGAGAACGGCCTGCCAGAGTTCGCTCAGCAAGGCGTTCGCCATGCAAGAAGATCGCCCGAGGACGTGCGAGCGTCAGGAGGGCCGTATCGGAGAACGAGATATTATTAGTTAGATTAGGCCCCATCTAGAATGTTTATTATTGTAAATACCTCAGATTATTTAGTTTAGACGCCATATAGTTAAATTCGGGTGACTAGAGGCGGAAGTGGCAGTCTCTTGTGTAACGCAGGCTAGATCGCTGTTTCCGGTTTGATTGTCAAATGACGTTAAAGTAAAGTGACAGGAAGAGACATTAGCCAATGAGAGTCGAGTCAAGTTGTACGTTCGTGCCGCCAGGGGCGCTGTTGAGAGAGAGCGGTAGGGCGGACGGGCGTGAGGTGATATAATGGCCTGTGTAGAAGGCGGAAGGTCTCTTTTGCGTTTGGCTGCTGACTCGAACGGACGTTATGTTTGAGCGGTGACTCGGACGGTCACTATACGGTTTGGTTGTTAATTATTGAAGCGTTCGTAGTTTTGCGGAACACACGGTCCCCGTTAATATTGTTAATGTTGTTTTGTACTAAGAATTGTAATATCATCTTTAATGTAATTATTTGTAACTATCTGCAAGTGAAATAAACCTGATATTGTACGTGTGATGTGTTATTCTCTTCGCCCGCTATATTCATGCTGTAAGCCATGCCTGATGAAGAATGACTCGAAGATAGGTGACAAGAGAGAGATATTGGCCATCCTCTTGCTCTCTGTGTGTGATCTATTTCTATTTCTCTCTCTCTGTGTCTATTTATTTCTCGTTCTGCGACATATATAAATACTGCAATATTCGGCATAAAGCAAATTTATACATGGTCCATTTAATTGTCGTCAATTTCAACGGTGCTTTGCCGCAAGTAGGTTATGTGTTTCAGGTCTTAGTATCACCTCAACAAATCCTGTCTTTATGTGAACGCTGCGAGATTACTGCTTGTATTTATTTACATTTGTATGTTATAGTCTCACAGGAATGCTTGTTGGAGCCATTTGTTGGCTGTAATGGGGGTAATGTCTCGTAGGTATTCTCCCAGATCATGGATTATAGCGTTCTTATTTCACAAACTATTGTACATCTACTAATGTAGTTCTTGTACTTTCTGTTCTAAATCTCTGAAGATACTGTACCTTTATAATCTTTAATATTGCGAATAAAATTAAAATTTCGAGAAAAGTTTTCTGATTTTTAACACTTATAAGAAAAGAAGTACCCATGTAGGTACAATTATAAAAAAGCTGTTAAAAATTTTGGTATATTTGATACAAAAGTAAGCGATGCGATGTGTAGATTACGATCAATTTATAGTTTGAATTGATATTTAATTTAATAATATATGTATCTACTCGTATTTGTTTCGAGAAAGATGGTAAAATAATAGTAAAAAACATATGTGATTTGTTCAATTCAAATAAAATTAGATATATTGGTCTATATTAGTCATTATAGAAACCAGCTACGTACGCCTTACGAATAAAACAAAATGCGTAACAGAATATTATATCGGCCAAGATAAAGTGGTTGTAATCATCGAGAAAAAGTATTAATCGTATGCTCGATAAAACATCTTATGTTTTAGTAGGATTTGCTCCTTATCCAAAATAATTTTATTCCGAACACGAAGGCTGCAGACGAGCCTTTACAAACATTATTTTGGAATTAAGTAAAGACACAAATCTTTGTTCAGAAGGTCCTTTATACAGAATATATTACTGGAGTTTTGTTATGCTTAGCCCTGAGCTAAATCGAACATAAATATTGAAAATACTTTATTTCACATACACGAAGAGAAAACAGTGTTTATGCGAAGAGGGGATGTTAGGTTTCATAAATTGTATTTAAAAACTTTGAAATTATAATAAGAAAAAGCACCATTTTCAGAAGTGCTGAGGATCGTGATTATAATATAACCGCATACTTTTCTCTAATAGGCAAAGTAAACCGAATAATATGATGATCATGATATGAAGCCTTGTTCCGAGATGGAATTCATAACCCAACCCCCCTTCAAACTCAAACTCAAAATTCATTCATTCAAATAGGCTACATTGGAGCACTTTTGCGAGTCAATTTTACATTTTTTCTATTTTAATACTCTACCGCTCGTTTGCAAAGCACCTCTATGAGAAGAACGAGCAAGACACTCGTAAGGATTGCATTTTATAAATATCTGTTGAGGATTTTTAAAATAAGAAGGAAATAAATGTCAAAACCGTTCGCCAAGCGGGCATTATGACCGTGTATTTCAGGTCCAGTGACGTCAGTTGAGAAAGGGTTTGCCTCTAGCAGTACTAACACATTGGGAATGACAGACACCGCTTCGACAACACCGGTTGTGGTCTGTGGTGTTACAGACGTCTACAAGGGTAACTGCTCGCCATTGGGTGGGCCATCTGTTTGAGTATCTGTTTCTAACATAAACATAAATATTGGGGCGTAGTGATCATACAATATTTTAACTTAGGTACCTATCGAAAAAACGGTCTAACACAAAAATTTACGTGCAACGATTGAAAAACGTTCCTAAACAGCCAATAATAAATACGTATGTACCTATACCAAAATAGAATACGCGAGTAAATGTACCTATGTATTTTAGCAGAAAGAGCTACAGTGTTTTTCATAACCTCTTACTCTTACTATTAATGTCCAAATATGTTCAGTCCATACTTGAAAATTCTTAGTTCGATCATGAAAGGGATTCAATTTGCGGGCGGCGCAGCGCAATCGATTTGTAAGAAGCCGCAAGCTCGGCACCTGTGATTGCAAACCGCCACCGAATCATATCGCATTATATATTTACTAGTTTACTGTAGGTTGAACTGCCTGTCTAGAAGTTTTCGACACTCTCCCGCCTGCGGTTTAACCGCTAATTTTGTAGCTTTGGCTAGATTTTAAGCCTTTGTCAAATAGCGAACAGAAAGCGTGGCGAAGAATTTGTTTTGAAATGTATGGTATCGTTTGAACCTAGTGACATAGTAATGGTAAAACGAATCGAATAATATGTTTCACTCGGGAACATTGTCAACATTTCGCCTTTCCTTTTTTAAGACAAGTGTGAAGACATACAGGTGTCCTCCGTATTGCCCATTCCCCATTCCCATATCAGGCATAGTGTATCCCATATGCAGCTATAGTGTTATGTGTAATTTCATATACAGTGTAATTTCATAATGCAGCTACGAGTACTGAATTTTGTGTTCAACGTGAAACCACGGATTGGTAACCTGGCAAAGCTGCCAGTAGTCCACCAAAGTTATCAATCATTTCGGTTGAGGCTGTTGAACCGCAAATTCATACGTAGCTTGTATGCTTAATATAATAAAGCATGGAAGGAAGGAAAACTAGATAGATCATTAAAGAAACTAACGATCTATGATTTAACAAGGTTTTGGCTGTCGTAATCACAGCCTTAGGCCGGCCGTCTGATTGTTTCTCTAACTTAAAAATTATAGCAGATTACCACAGTTTTTAAGTTTAAGTTGGCTCCTAATTTAACACTTTTCTTAATATATGTACCGTTTCATAATGGCGTGCTCTCATCCAGTGACTGTTATTTATCGCTATTATAGAATTTATTTTAAATCATGAAAGCGGATATTTGGGTATTTTATTATTATTAATGTTTACAATGATTTACATTACTTTACGGCCCGTATATTCACCCAATAAAAAGTTTAAATTATTACAGGATTTCAGCCACGAGTAAAACATGATACAGACCAATCGGGTCAGGTATTTTCACGTAAAAAGTAAAAAAATAAACGCCTACATTATATTTTAATCTATTTTTATATTTTGATTTTATTTCACGTCACAATTTATATTATAAGTATTATAATAATTAACTAGCTTCTTATATTATGCTCGCGACTTATCCCCGCGAAGAGAGCGCTTAGCTTGACAGGTCTACGCCATTAAACCTACTTGTGTTCCAAATTTCACCCAAATCAGTTCAGCTGTTTGAGCTGTGCGTTGGTAAAACAGACACAATAAGTCACGCTTGCCGTGTCTACGATAACATTAAAAAATAACAGATAATTCTAAAATGTCTTGTTCATGTTCTAAAATTTCCTTCCAGCCAGATTGTCTGTAAGAGAGTGCTTTATGCAATAAGACCGCCAATTATTTTCCTTGAATTTTTTAAGTTTGTGTTGTATTTATAACTATTTCTTATAACTTGGTATGCAATAAAGATATTAATTCTATTCTATTCTATAATTTGAAATTCAGACCATTCCTTTCGGTTACCAGGCCAAAATCGCTGTAAACGAATATAAAAATATATTTGTTGTAATGTAGCGAACAATAGAAAAGGCAGATGCTAGTCTATAATGATATAATATACGCCTCTAGCTCCGTCTTACATTTTTACTTCTTAAAGCATCAAAAAGGAGTCCAGCAAGTTTAATCTGTATCGAAACCCACGGGACTGAACCCAATATTACTTTAACTACTGTTTCTTACTCGTAAAGTAACTTTATTGACCCTTACTTCTGCAAGAATTCACTTTAGTTCACAATTTATTTCAATAGCACTGTCCATGAAGACCTCAAAGCTTGCAATATCGAAAGAAGTGTAGGGAGGTACTTAAAATACTCCAAAAGTGATTAGGTAACAATTATTGAAGCCTCTTTTATGCTGTGTTGAAAATTAGTATATGTCTACGACTTTTGTCTTATATACAACGAAGTAAGAAGACGAGCAAGACGCTGTCCTGATGGTAAAAGATAACGCTGTCCATAATTAGTACAGTGCTACCCAGGATTTTACAAAGGTAAAATTCTGGGTGCACTGCGTCAACGCTTCTTTCTCTGCTTCGCTTCTTGCTTCTTTTTAGGGTTCCGTACCTCAAAAGGAAAAAACGGAACCCTTATAGGATCACTTTGTTGTCCGTCCGTCTGTCTGTCTGTCTGTCTGTCAAGACCCTTTTTCTCTGAAACGCGTGGAGGTAACAAGCTGAAATTTATAGGAAATACTAAGGTCTATTGCCTCTTAGAGCTGTGAAAATTTCAAACTTCTAGGCCAACGCAATCAAAAGATATAGTCGAATATGTCGCAAATTTCAGCAAATTTTCGACATTACCAAATAAATCAAAACCTACGGGGCACTTCCCGTGAACTCAGAATCTTGAAATTTGGCACGAAGTAATTCCTTAGAGCACAAATAAAGGGAAAATTGCGAAAACCAAAAATTTTTATTTGCATCATATGAAAAAAATATTTTGAATAATTTTATACCTACTACCCTTTTTCTCATGAACGCGTAAACGTATTAAATTGAAATTCATATCAAATACTCAAGTCTATAATACCTTTAAACTGTAATAAAATCAAACCTCTATGTCAACGCATTCAAAAGAAACAGCAATTTTAGTCGCAATTTTAAACTCGCAATTACTCTCAAAAAATCAAAACCTACAGGGTACTTCCCATGATCTTGGAATCTTGAAATTTGGCACGAAGCAACTTCTTAGAGCACAGATAAAGGAAAAATTGCGAAAATTGTAAATTTTTAGTTACGTCATGTAAAAAAATATTTTTATTAATTTCATACTTACTACCTTATTTCTCATGAACGCGTGCAGGTATTAAACTGAAATTCATATCAAATACTAAGGTCTATTATACCCTTAAACTGTAATAAAATCAAACCTCTATCTCAACGCATTCAAAAGAAACAGCAATTTTAGCCGTATTTTTTAACTCGCGACTACTCTCTTGGGAATCAAAACCTACAGGTTATTTGCCGTTAACTCAGAATCTTGAAATTTGGTACGCAGCAACGTTTTAAATCACAGGCACAGGAAAAATTGCGAAAACTGTAAATTTTTAGTTACATCATATAAATTATTTTTTTTAATCATTTCATACTTACTACCTTATTTCTCATGAACGCGTACAGATATTAAATTGAAATTCATACTAAATACTCAAATTTATAATAACTTTAAGCTGTAAAAAAATCAAACATCTATGTCAACGCAATCAAAAGAAACAGCAATTTTAGCCGCATATTTTCAAACTCACAAGTACTTGCAAGGAAATCAAAACCTACAGTATATAATATTATACCCACGTTTCCTTAGGGTTCCGTAGAAACCCGTAGGTTTGTACGGAACCCTCGGTGCTCGAGTCCTACTCGTACTTGACCGGTTTTTTTTCTTCTTTGTCTGCGTGGAGAGATATATTTTCTTAGCGGAAGTCTACGTAATAACACCTATGTATGTGTGTTTAAAATTTCAAAACCGTTCAGCGTTTTGATCTGTGCGTTGATACATTTGTTAGTCAGTCAATCAGTCACGATTTCTTTTGTTATATTTAGAAAATTAAAAGAAGATTTTCTAGCAATGTTAAAGCAATTACTTATTTATCAAGGAATATTTAAAAAGGAAACGAAATGATTGATGCCAAAACAATTTTAAAGAAAGGTTATTACGACTGTTTTTGAGTACTGTGTTTGAGAAAGGTTTGTTTTTGTTACGCACAAAATAACGGACGAGATAAAATTATTTTTAAAATTAATACGGATTATCCTTTAAATACAAAATGTTTTTGGAATGTTCTTTATCACTCACAAACTGGGCATTTTTTCGGAGATTAGGCTTAAATACTTACCTACTATGTTCTAGTTAATTATTATAAATGACAAAGCTTAGACAGACTTTCATGTAAATCTCGTCCATTTTTTAATGGTGCCTATAAGTTAAACAAAATGTTTTCGATGTCACCGATACCACCTGCGTTTAGAAAATGGACAAATTAAGTTGACCCAAAATTATGGTAAAAGGTTATAAATGCCAGGATACCATCAAGCCAAGGGTATCGTCAATACGTTACCAGCGTTTTAAGATTCTATTCACCTTGCTTTTAAAAGGCCCATGTAGTTTTATGGAAAATTACGGGCGAAAGGTTATTTTGACCTATACTGGGGTTGAAAAAGAGATTAGTACTCCAACAGAGCAGAACTCTACTAATACTGTCACAGTCAAATCACAATAATTATATAGGTTGTGTGTCTAACTTTATGGTGCAATTTCAGATAGTCATGATTATAAAGCCATTAACACAAACAAACGACTGAGGACTCCACAGTCTCTCGAAATATACTATATTTCGAAACTATGCGAAAGTTTTACCACACATCAATATTTATTGTATTCAAGGCATTATGTTTCTTGCTCGTTCTTCTCTTAGAGGTGCTTTTCGAACGAGCGGTAGAGTCTAGAGTCTTAAATAGAACTAAATTAAGGTAAATTGACTTCCAAAAGCCAATTTGAATTAATGAATATTGAGTTTGCATTTTGAAATAATCGCTGAATTTTGAACGCAATAAAATACGGCTGACTTGGTAAGTTTTAAGAAAAAGTTTAGAGATAATACTGCTGGTATCACCCCCATTATGAATAAGAAATTCGATAAAATCGGATTAATTAAACAGTACCTATTAAATTCTGTTTGAAAGGTAATTAACATTTTGGAGCGGAATCACAATGTCCATGACTGTCCTTTGCAAAAGGTCTAAGATACCTATTATTGTGGAAAATCCTGAAACGCTTTTGACATTTCATTCTACGAAATCTGTAGGTGTACTCAAAGTTGAAATTATAATTGTTTGTATCAAATTTGTATTTGTTGATTAGACAGAATTTAACAAACGGCTTCGTATTATTTATTAAACTACTCCTATAGGTAAAGTTTAGAAAAAAATAATCGATGTGCCTAAATAATGTTTTGTTTTTTATTAATTAGCCTTTCCGTATTGTTTTGCGATTTAGGTGTTAAGTTGCTATCATACAAATAAATCATTAACAGGAAAAGTATAACACAAACAGCACATAAAATAAAGAGGGTAGAGTTAAATTAATTTAAAAAAAAATGCCTGGATATTTGTAATTTCATTTACCTACTTTTTATTATTTTATACCATAGCACAGCGACTGAGTAATATTCTTCGTGGAAATCATTTCATCAGACAAGTCTGTATCGAGACGTTAATGAAAGAAAACAATAAGCTCCTTCGAGATTTCAAATACTGGTTCATAAAAGGGCTTCACAATTCATCGATACGTAATCAAAGCGGCAAATATGAAGGTCAAGATGAGACGCTAATTAGAAACTTTAATTGAAGTGATTGTATTATATACGAGTATCTCATATTTTCAAAGATAGTTTAACATTAATGAAGTTGAACAAACCTTAAGCCTTAAGTACGATTCTTAGGTTCGATTTTGAGCAGGTCCAAACATTAAAGGACGTAATAGGAACTTATAACTTAAGATACGCTATAACACGCTCCTACAATGAATCTAACGTAAAATATTTTTTACAGATCGACCAGAAAATACAAATGCTTTAAAACATTGTCATTACAGCTAAGAATGCTGACAGCATTGTCACGTTGGATAGCTAAACTTATAAGTGGGGTTGAATTTACACTAGCATATTATATTGCCACTGAAACAGTACCAATAAAAAAGTTGCAGACAATTTTTCCCAACCCAACGTACGTAAGAGACATAAACTTTATTACTCACTATGTAAATTTGAATCGCTGCTTTTCAAATCGACGGTAGAATGTACCATATAGATGTTCTGCCGTACGAATATTTCAGCACAAAGGGAAGCGTTCGGTGTATTTTGTGTGAAAAATTGAAATATCAACGACGTGTGACGCGACTCGTTCGGTGAAGCTAAGGATTTGCACGTTGTTATAGCTGACAACTTTATAGACAGTGATAAGTGATGTTTGGTGAAAGTTGAGAAATAATCTCTTCATTGCAAAGGTTAGCTCAAACCATTGAGGAGGAAAGGTCTTCTAGTATAGATAACAAAGAAAAAGCGAACTGACACGACCACCGAAGAACGCGGCTTAAATCGTCGGCAAAGAAGACAAATAATTGCGATAATTAACATTCGATGGAAGCTTTTCTTCAATAATCAATTCTTACATCTTGAGAGCTACGTCTTCAAAAGCAAGTGCATGATGCGAAGGAAAGGCTTTTTTAAAAATTATTACTACCTGCGCCAAGCGGTTTTTCCCACTGTACCATGTTTTATTCAAGGGTCCAAGTTATCTCTATACCAAATTTCAGCTCAATCGGGTTAACCTGTTTGGGCATGAAGGAGTAACGAACATACATCCATACATTCTTACAAACTTTCACGTTTATAATATTAGTAAGATTACTTAAAGAATAAGAAATGAAATTAAAAATTATACAAAATTGCCCCTGATAAATTAATTAATGCTATTATGTACAGTCAACTACAAAGAGATGTATCCATGTTAGGCTTACAAAATGAAGTAAACTTTCATTTTCCACAATGAGCTACCCTTGGTTCGTGACATTTCTAGTAGCAATCAAACTTTATATTATCATCGACTCGTTTAATATGCAACAATGATGTATCCCACTACTTTTCCTTAGGTGATACATAATAATAGCATTTAAAATGAATCGAATATAGTATAAGATTTGGTGGATACTGAAAATGTCACGAAGTAATGGTAAATAATTTTTGCATACTAAAAGTTCCTTCATTTTGTAAGACTAACATGGATACATCTCTCTGTAGTTGACTGTACCTATATGTGTGTATTATTACATACAGGTAATATAACAATCGATACCTACCTAAATCACGTTTGTTTGATGTGTTTGACGTATTTCAGTATATGTTTCACGTGTCAATTTCACGTCGTTACCATTATCGTACGGTGGTTAAGTTTAATTTACACTTTTAATTATTACTTCCGTTATATTGGCGATTAACATAAATTTACTTTTTTTTTTGACAATGTCCCACCTTGAGGTAAAACTTCCCTAAATTCCAATTCACAGTTATTATATAGAAATAAATACGATTATATAAATTTCCTATCAACAGGTTTTCTGTAAGTGATTGTTTTATGCGATTAGACCGCTAATTGCTTACCTTTAGTTTTTAAGAGTGTTATATTTGGAACTAGGTCTTGTAACTCGATATGCAATATAGAAGAAACTCTAGAAGAAAACTCTTCTATTCTATATTTTAAAAAGTATAAAAAATGCTACATGTTCCTGTGATTTTATCAAAATACTACTTCAATGTATTTTATTACTTTTTGATTCACAAAATTTAATTAAGTTTTGGTACAAACAACGCGATAGCCAGGATGATTATAACTTTGGTTCTTCTAAGAAGTCCTTAAGTTTAAAGTTTAATTTCCTTTATCAGCCATTTCTTTGACAACTGTAACCTGTTTTAATTTACAAAGGGATTACAGTGACGTGCCCCAGGAGTTTGTCAAAGTACCGGAATTTAGGGTCAACTATTATTGCGATAGTTGGCGACAGTTGACATATAATATGTTGGCAATTTAACTCTTAAGGACATTAACAATTATTAGTTATTTAATTTAAGAGTCAATGCTCTAATTTGTAAGTCTAAGTTTTAAGAGATGGCAAGAAATTAAAACGATACCAGTATAGTTATCATCATCATCTCAGCCATAGGACGTCCACTGCTGAACATAGGCCTCCCTTTTGGACCTTTATATGTACTGGTTGGAAGCGACCTGCATCCATCGTCTTCCGGTGACCTTTATAAGGTCCAACTTGTGGGTGGACGTTCTACGCTGCGTTTGCTAGTCCGTGGTCTCCACTCGCGCAATTTTCGACCTCATCGGCCATCCGCTCTGCGTGCTATGTGGCTAGTACCAGTATAGTAATAATTATTAATTCCACCACCGAATGCACTACCCGCCTACTAACACACACTAACATAATATTTTATAAAGCGCTGCGCTCGTCATTCATAGACGTAAGATGTAGAAGAGTGTGTCGTTAGCCTAATAATTTCCTGAGCTATCTTACCTTTAAAATCTCTCAAATCGTGAAACATTGAAAAAGGTTGTAGTCACTAATCTAAAAAAATTCTAAAATGAAGAAACTCTCAGACTTAGACATGGTCTAACCACTCAAAGCTAAGAGCAATCGCTATTTGCAATAAGACCGCCAATTGTAATACTTTTTTCTCTATTGTATAAGCTTTTTTTTTCAATGTTCTATTGTATTTATGGTGTGGTGGTGGTGTTAAACAGAGAGTTTTCTATTCAATTCTAAGAAGTGGATGAAAAAGCTTTCCTCAAAACGCCACAGAAATATAGAGCGCAAAGTTACCTGTTACCTATTATTGACAGTGTGATCGAGTGGGTAGTTTATCGTTAGAACAATACTCGTACTAACTTACCGATTCGATTGATTCTGCCAAACTACTCGAAGTATTGTAATATTTTAGTCGTGCCCAGTTATTTTGTTAGGCGCGGTATGTGGCAATTGTTTTTCAAACACAACCCTACCCATTTAAGCTATTTTTTTTAATAGGTCCGCCAAACCGGCCCTATCACATTATAGACCAGGGTAGATAGATCCCTTTAAAAATAATAAAAAGTGAAAAAAAATAATAGTAGGATGAAACCCATTACAAAAGGAGGGGAATATTATAAAAATAAAAGGAAAAATAATTTACGGGCGATCTGAGGTCAGGATGGGGATGGGGGTGAGTTTTTAAGGGTAAAAAACGGTTTTTCTCGATTTCCGGCAAAACTAAAAGTCCTATCGAAAAAAGTTAAATGGCAAAGTTGTAGGTGATAAAAAGATCTAAAACTTTTGTAATCACACTTTTTCACATAACCTCAAAATTTATGTGGAAAATTCAAAAAACCAAGTTTTTGGTTTTTTATTTTTATCTATTACAAAAAAAATATTTTTTAAACGAAATTTGGTGAAAACTTACCTTTTTATGTCCCAAATACCCTGTAATTTATTTGATTAAAAATATTAATTTTTTCACCTTATTTTGAATTAATGTCGAAAAAACACCCTAATTTTCAATCGAAAATTCACCCGTCAAAATATCAGCTTTTTTCAAAATATTGGTATAGTTTCTGTTCGTTGAAATCTCTACTTTCCGATGGTGAAAAAAAAAATATGTTACTACATTAAATCTTCTCAGAAAATGCAAAAATTCAAAAAACCTGGAATTCGAAAAAAAAAATTTTAAAATGTAAAAATTACACTGAATCAATTATTATGGTTTAAAAAATATCAATTGGCAAAAATAAAATCATCTTTCGTTTTGGCAAACTTCCCACACACAGAAGGAGCAGCAGAACAACATTGTTACAGGGCATATAGGTTTTTTGAATTTTTCACATAAATTTTGAGGTTATGTGAAAAAAGTGTGATTACAAAAGTTTTAGATCTTTTTATCACCTACAACTTTGCCATTTAACTTTTTTCGATAGGACTTTTAGTTTTGCCGGAAATCGAGAAAAACCGTTTTTTACCCTTAAAAACTCACCCCCATCCCCTTCCCGACCTCAGATCGCCCGTAAATTATTTTTCCTTTTATTTTTATAATATTCCCCTCCTTTTCTAATGGGTTTCATCTTACTATTATTTTTTTTTGTTTTAAAAATTATCGACCCTGGTCTATTATGACATAGTGTAAACTACGAAGGTACATATAAATAAGTCCTAGGTGATCGGCTTTCTGGAAGCGAACACAGCCAGCATGCAATGTTCAGAAGTATGGATAATAATATTATTATGTTGAAATATTTGATATCAATCTCAAGATTACAGAGTTAATTACTATTTGTTCAATGAATTTAACCAGAAAACCTAAAGGCAAGCTCCACTTGTGACACGCGTTGCATTGCAGTGTCAAATTCCCAAACAAATCAAATTTTCAAAAGGTTTGGACAGTGCGAGCAAAATTTTCGTAAAGTGGAGCACGGTTTTGAACTCTACTAGAGGTAGAGCAGGAAATTACTGCGTGGGTAGTATACAAAACTAAAAACCTTACAAGCTCACTCGCACATGTAAACTATGAAAATATTAATATTAGCTATGACTACCACTATCAATTACATCGAATACTTTCAATGAACAGAGAAAATGCATACTTTGCCTTCATTTTCGCTATATATAAAAATGTCTAGTTGATTTTACTACCTAACACTTACCTAAATTAAATCATGTGTTGTATTTTTCTGTAATATGTGATGTAGGTGCAATAAATATAATGTATTATTAACTTAATCTTTTCTTATCCAAATACCAAATATCAGATCAAACAGTTCAATGATCAAGCATGAATAATTAACAAATACACAAAAACTTTTGCTTTTACAATTTTATCATAATATCTAGGCTATTATTTAAGCAATTTTCAGTCAAGTAATTATAAAGTCGTTATGTTTCACAGATATCCACTAAAGTACTCCAACAATTAAATACTTTTTATCGTTTTATTCATGACTTTAAACTTCCTTTTATAGTTTAGCTTTTATACACGATTAAGATGTTATCTTTTTAATTCATTTAAAACGTTTCATTGTAAGGTCTAAGAAAGTTATTCGTGGATTGACTTAATGAAAAATATATCATTAAATGCCCATGTTTAATAACATAATTCAAAATCAAAGTGATTAATATACCAAACAGTGTAATGATATTTTTGCATTTTTAATATTTGTGGAATTTGAACCAACCGAAAATACCGAAATACCGAAAATATTTAAAAGTCCTTTTAAAGGTATGCAAGTCTTTGAAAATTTTGTCTGGATAATAATATATTACTCCGTACTTAACTTCTTACACTAAAGTATGAATTAATCATTTTGATTTAAATGTGGTTTCTAGATAACCTAGAATCTAGATTTATACATTGGCTATTTTAACGAAGGAAAACGACATTCATATATTCCTATTGTATACAAAATGACAATAATGGTGTACAAATTATTACACTTATAGTCAAAACAAAAATCTCATAAAAATTCAAAATGTACATTGTCTTATAAGAAACGAAATTCAAGTGAAATTGTTTTCTAAACGGTCAATTAAAATATTTGCAAAGCAATCAGCAGCCTCGTTTGCTTCCATTCTTTAATTAGGTCATAATTACTTATTAAATAGTTGGGGATTAATGGTCCTACCTATAATTGATTTTGAAGGTTATGAAAGTAAGGTTAAGTAAAATTTAAATAAATTTACTTAATAATCTGACTTAAAATAGAAGGAGAAGTTCTGTATTTGATATTATTTTATTAAAGTATCATTTACGAGAAATATTAGACGGATTTTATCTAAGATTGAATATAGTATATTTTCATGAATAAAGTAAAAGCTTTATTATAAAATACTAGCTGAGTCTAGAAATTTTAAGTTTAAAGAACTTTATTTCTCATACAAACTTTTGTTCATTTACAATGAGATTTTAGCCACTGTAATGAAAAGTATTTCCATTTTGATGTTCAATAAAAAAGGATAGGGTCGAGTTACATAAATAAAGAAGGCGTGTGGCCAAACAGTGAGACGTGGAGGGCCGTAGAAGATGAAAAAAATACAGAAAATCAATCAATGGGATCCAAACGTACTTATGGCAGCTTGCTCTGAATGCTGACAGCATTTGGCTTTTCTGAAGATTGACTGCTTTGAGTGGAGATCACGGACTAGAAAACTCAGCGTAGGACGTCCACCGACAAGGTGGACAGACGACCTTAAGGTTGCCGGAAGACGCTGGATATAGGTCGCCTCCAACTGGTATAAATGGAAGTCCAAAGGGGACGCCTATATTCAGCAGTGGACGTCCTATGGCTGAGATGATGATGATGACTGCTTTGTGGATTATACATGTGTTCTTTATTGCTGTATCATTAAAGTTATAAGCTTGTAATCTGTAGTATTAACTATTATTTCTTCTTTCTCAATAAATACTTCAGTATGGTAAAATTATACATCTCTTTACTGTGGCATTAATATTATTTAAGTTAATTATCCTCAACAGGTCAAAGAGAGCAATGTTAGTTGTTTACAAACTCATCAACTTTCCTAATAATTTTCACTTTTATAGGACTTTTTACTTTTTTATAGTTCTCACTTCTCGAGTTTATTAGTTCCTTAGAGTTAAGTCGTTAAAACCACTTGCAGTCTTTAATAAGACTGAAAAGCTGGCTAACATTTAATACCTATAGTTTTAAGGCTAACCTAAGTTTTATACATGGGATATTGGGATAGGGCTTAGAAGGAGTTAAAGCAAAATTAAATAGAATTAATGTTATAATTAGCTGTAATAGTAATTTAGGATTATTCGACAGAATAACCCTTTTTAAAAAATATATTGATTAATTTTCTATGAAATGTCGAGATCATAATATTATTTTGCTAAATAGATATTTTTTAAAGCAATTTGATTTAAAATATCAGTGTGCGTTTTTTAAATTTAAAAAAAAGTAATTTTTAAATTGGTGGAGATGATTAAATATTTTATTTAAATTTTATATGACATCAATTTAAGTTTTACTTCAATTCTAAATCATTTCATTTTCATCAATTTGACGATTATACTATTTGGAAACCTTTTATACAAGTAACTCACATTTCGTGGAGGCTCCACGTTGAATCTCCAAAGTGAGGAAATAACCAACAAGCTTGCAGGAAATAAATATAATCTAACCAAACTTGTGTGTTTATTTGTTATCTCTTTTGAAGGCGCAGATAAAAGGCTAAACTAAGGCTAGGCTAGGTGGATAAACTAAATGGTTTCGCTGCTTATATTCCGCTAAGAGTGTTTTGTAAAAATAGCTCAAGTTGTGAAGATATTCTAGACGATATTGTCAAATATGTCGGAGGAAACTGGATGAGATTCTCATAGGATCGAAAGGTGAGGCGCGATCAAGAGTTAAAACAGTGGGTAACGGGTCTCGGGCCTAGTACATAGAAAGATTCTAGCCTAAAAAGATAAGAAAGAAGAAGTCTGTAAAGAATGCGTTATTTTTACATTAAACGATTCGTGAATATTTAGATTCATCTTTGTAAATAAACAGCATAAACTCACATGAATTTACTTCGGCTTTGTGCCGACCGTTACTTCCCGAAGAAGATCATCGTACAGGATCGGAACGGTCGGCACGAAGCCGAAGTAAATACAAGTGAGTTTATGCCGTTTATTTACAAAGATGATTGCGTTATTTATTTAATTTGTATATTATTTACCTAAAAACAGCGAATCATGTGATAAAGGTACATATTACCAAAACGGTACGGTTAAAAGGATTTACTAAATGCCCATTTTTTTTAACCAAACTTAAATAAAAGATCTGAACAAAACTAAGAATTGCTATCTGCATTCTACCAAATTTAAGAAACACTTTCACATCGTCCTTCGTAAATTGTTGAAAATTAAATGAAATAGTCATGAAAACTTATACTAAGTTAAAGCTTACGATTGAAGTTTGAATTGTGTTCAATGTGCGAACTTGCTAACATTATATTTGGGTTAAAGCGAAGGTTTCCGAACAGGCATTAGACGTTGAAGAAAATGTTCTAGAACTTTATGAAACATGGCACACATTACCAACTAACTCCTTTTAAAAATCGTTCAAAAACAAATAAAGGAAATAAGCGACTTGTGTTACAAAACTCATGAAACAATAATAATGAGAATAAAAATATGAATACCATAATATTTCTAAGGGTTATATATATTTGAATAAAAATCCAGCTGCATCCATTATAGGCTCACGAAAAGATTATGAATTTTGCGTTAAATAAATATCTGATTTCTGGGTAATGACTGGGTATATATTATAATGAACTAAACAATAATATCTTAATATTAACACGAGAAGTGTTTAACAGGAAGATTTTATCATGTCGTTTACAAAGTTTGTATTTATTTACTTAATTTGAAGTTCATAATTTGAACTGAAATTCAACACTCAATGTACTCGATGCGTTTATCCAAATAGAAAAAATAATAGAGCATTTTTGCAAGTCATCGGAAAATATTTCCATGAGAAGAGTCGGCAAGAAAATCACAGGGATTTATAAATAAAAATCTTAAAGATATAAAAGTACCCAAAAAGTATAAGTAGGTACTATTAATACTAAAAAATAAAAAAAAACTAAAGCATAAAAACGCCACCGCAATAAAAAAATAAAAACGCTGAGCGGAAACCAGCATGATAAAAAACTCTGATAATACGTAAAAAGATTGTGATTTCAATTTTGTTAACTAATTTATTCACACTTTAAGTAGATAGCTTGCTGTCTTATCACTTTCAAACATTCTTTGATCAATGACAAAGAATTTTAAATAGCCTTTCTTAAATGTAGAAAAAACTTATTACCTGGTTAAGCTTTAGGTACAATTTTTTGCAAAATAATTACTTTTTCTTCTTATGGTGCATTTTCCTGAAAAAGGTAACCGTTTCTGTATGCGAAAATTTTAATTTTTCAAAAAAAATACAATACTTATATAAAGAATACAGCCATGTCACTTGTCTCGCGTTTGACTCATTGACTTCTTAATATTTTCAAGGAAATTCTTTAAATATAGGTGAAAAAGGCTCATTATCTCAGCCATAGGCCACTGATGAACATGAGCTTTCCCTTTGGACTTCCATAATGTACCGGTTGGAAACGAACTGCATCAGTCTTCCGGCAACCTTTATAGGGTCGTCTGTCCACCTTGTGGGTAGACGTCAAAATAAAATAAATAGGTAAATAGGTTACCTATATTTTGTATGAATATGAGTACATTATAGTTTTATCAAGAGCACTTAGATACTTGAGGTATATTTTAAGAGGGTTTTCGATAACAATACCTGTCGTTTTTTTGAAACATAATACTCGAATATCGTTAGCACTATGGAACGCGTTACCTTTGTAATATTGTATCCTGATACATTTCCTTTGCCCCATTTTCCTTGCCAAAAAGCAGCATAGTGTATGACTATTGATGGTTTTTTGTGTTATAACTTTTACATACAGTAGATTTTTTATTTATTATAGGCGCCGGGGTAGCTGTTAGCGATAAGACTGCCAATTGTTACACTTATTTTTCTTTTTTACCTTTGATAATAATAATATAATTGGGGATATATGCAGTTTCAGGTCATCGAGATTACTACAGGGCCTGCAACATGACCTAACGACTGCCTCCTACATATCTTGATACTCGTATATACTATAAGTTTTTTATAGTGTTGCATAGTTTATAAGCTTTTGTGGTGTACAATAGTGTTTATTTTTTTATACGAGATAGGCCTACGTTTGACCACATCCCACCTGATGGAAAGTGAAAATGCGGTCGACGATGGATCACGTAAGATGCCTAGAAAGGTACCTATTCACTCGTGCCTTGAAGATACCCAAGTTGTCAATCATTCAGCCTTTAACCACGATTTCGCGTGATATTAAGCGACGATCTGACTGCAGTTGGATTACATAAAAAAGAGAGTAATGTGGAAATTGAAAAAAATATATATTCACCAAGTTTAATCCAAATAATACGAGTACAAAGAATTCAAGATAATAGTTGCATTAAAATAGAAATAAAGGGTCAATAGTTAAGCCTCTAATTTACGCACATAAGTGTGTAAGGCTTACTATCTGTGCCTCATTTTTTCAGCAAGCTCATTCTAGAAGTTTTTCTAAGAGTTTGTGAAATTAACTAAATGTCATGCGAAGATGACTTTTACAGAGAGGCACGACCACGATTTGGTCAATTAAGATAATATAAAAAATTAAGGCAGGTAATGACGGTAATCTATCACCAGTCAGGAGGGGCAATTTATTAAGGCTTTCCTAAGGGACACTTTAATCTATGAAGAATTATACTGGTCTTTAAAAGTGTCTTCTTAAGTGTTTAGAAATATACGTATTACTGATTTGTTTTAAATATTTATGATAATATTCAAACATATTTTTAACCCCCGACGCAAAAACGACGGGGTGTTATAAGTTTGACGTGTCTGTCTGTCTGTCTGTCTGTCTGTCTGTCTGTCTGTCTGTCTGTGTGTGTGTGTGTGTGTATGTGTCTGTCTGTGGCATCGTAGCGCCCAAACGGATGAACGGATTTTGATTTAGTTTTTTTTGTTTGAAAGTAGAGTTAGTCGAGAGTGTTCTTAGCCATGTTTGGTGAAAATCGGTCCAAGATGGCCGCCGCTACAAAATGGCGGATTAATTTTTTCTTCCACGACCCCCTCAATATGGGTATCAAATGAAAGGGCTTAACAAGTAGAATACAGCCCACTATATAAAATTTAAAATCCAAGATGGCCGCCATCAAAAATGGTGAATTACGTATTGCGTTGGGGGTTTTTTTAAATTTTTAATTTAATTCACTTGTTTTGTTTTGTTTTAGGTATTAATGAGCTGGTTACAGTTATTTGTTCTGAAGCAGTTTTGTGTGTCTTTTTGTGTGTCACTTATAAATTTTCACCTTGTTTTCACATATAGATTTTCTTTCTTATTCCATATACTCAACACAGTTTTACCTCTGTTAAACTATAGTTTCAATACGATTAAAACCAAATAACAGATTACAAAATAAATAAAAACCTATGAGCTGATGTAGCATCAAAAAGCTCCCTCCCTACTTGATTGTCTGGAATAGACCGCAATTAGCAATAAGACCGCCGATTGCAATATTTTTTTCTTAAATAAGTATATAATTTTAATCTTATTCTATTGTATTTATGGTTTTCAATAAATTAAGAGTTTTTTTCTATTCTATTCTTGCATTGCAAGTAAAAATACCTTAAAAAACCTGTAAAAATACCTTTTTTTGGCTATGAAATAAAAAGACCAGTTTAATATTGTAGTTTAACTCATACATTCATTGAATTTTTTGCTTTTTAAACTTAAAAAAAAAAAACAACAAAAACTCAAAATTACTTAGGTATTTTTTTGTTAAAAAGCTTTATACGAGATAAATAGTTTAAAATAGAATAATGTTACCTAATATTTTACTATGTTTTCACTAAGATTTTTATAATTTTTATCTGTAAATTGTAGCTGTCTTAAATTCGTTTAACGTACACAAAAAAGTTGGCTTTTCGTAGTCCCGTAAGGTAGAGTAATTGCCCTTTCTGCCCTTTGAAAAGTTAGGGCGGTTTTGTGTTTCTAATTGTCATTCGTTACGAGTTCCTGTAGTTATTGTTTCTTTGCAACTTAATTAATGAGCACTGTTTAATTTTAAATTGGATCATTGGAAAAGTTTTTTGACTTGTAATAATAATAAATAATTTAAATGAGTTGGCGAGTCACCGTCTGCCCATTTGTACGTGTTTTTAACATAGTTACGGGCAGACGCTATAGTCCTCCATAGCACCAGATCACCAGTCCATTAACCCTTTCAGGACCATAAGACTAGGAGAGGTAATGTTATGGTTATTTCTGTATAATATGATCTTTTTGATGTCTATAAAACATATTTTAAAGTCAAAAAGTAAAAACCTATTTTAGTTTTTTTGGAATTTTATGGTACATGGATGTCCCTATGGTCGTTAACGGTAAATTTTATTCGAAATTATTTAGTGTTTTGTTTCAAGGCTAGAGGAATATGTAGGATCTAAAAACTTATTAAAAACGCAAATTTACTACCTATAATTATTAATTTATAAGAAATGAGTCAAGGTGCAGAATAAAACAATTCAATTGGTCGTATATTACAGGTGAACTTGCATATTATACAGGTGTTGTTAGTGCGATTATCTTTTGGAACGTGCACAATACGCGCATCGTTTTCTGTTTATCGTTTTATCGATGATTTGTAATAGGGTAGATCGTTTTATAGCTTTGCATAATATGTTAGATACTTACTCATTTTTTCAGGAAGCCACAGAGACTTGCCTGATCTACAAACAACCAATTAATCTATTCCGTGCTTCTCTGTGTACATGGTATATGCGTTGTTCACTGTTATATCAAAAAGGTCGTAGAAGAATAAGATAATATATTATAATCTATCTTCTAATTTTGACTTTGACCTGCGATCAAGCTCGTGTGTTATATTTCGTTGATCCATTAGACCAATGCCACCCATATTTTTATTGTAGTGTGATACGAAACATATTTAGTAAAAAATCGTACCTAATCGGGCGTTACGACTTTACCATGGTAATCAGCTGGAAGCTTGGCTGGTAGCCAGCTTGAATTATTGAAATGACATGATTGATCAACACTTGGTGCACTTTTATGCAACCACTCTTACCCTCCAGTCTAGCCAAACAGTGACCCTGTCCTAACGGGACAGTAAGAGAAGCTTTGCACATGGGTAGAATATACGGCTCTAACGGTGTAGGTACCGTTAATCACCCAGGTAGAAAGTTCACCCGAATTCACACGGATTTTTTATATGATACAAGAATGCATTTTATGACGACTACTTCTTATCTTCAGGCTATCCTAAGAATCTATATCGTTTTACAGTTGGCTGTTTATATTCATTACACGATATTTTTAAAGGTTTATGACTTTATTGAAATCGGTTATTTTTCTTTTATTGATATTGCTTGGTAACTATTCGGTTTTTTAATAACTATCATAATATTTTGTTCATATCGTCGTCCGAAAAATGTATCCCTTCACGACCATAGGGACAGTACTGTCCCTTTTTATTTATGACTTTATAGCTTTATTAGGGTCAGATTATCTAATAGTATAGTAATTTATATAAATAAACCATTAATCAGGCTATAGTTTTTTCATAAAATTAATTTATGATTCTCACTTTAACATCTTGTTAATCTTGTGAAAACTTTTTCATTTTCGCACCAGACGATATGTCATCTTTTATAGATTATAGTCACAATATAGTTCTACTTTTATGGGGCTGCTTGCTATGAATGGTTAAAATGGACATTGAAATATTAGAAAACAAAAAAATATTTGAAATTGGCTTAGTATTTATTTAGATATTTACAATTTTGTGTTTGGGACACGGGTGTACCCGTGGTCGTCAAAGGGTTAACAACTCATCTCAATAGACCAGTCATTTTAGAAACCACATTTTTCACAATAGTCCTACAATAGTTGGTGGTTATACTTCTCGGTGCATTTTTATAGTGCACACAGGGGTTAATCATCAGCTATTGTCACATTACAATTTAGACCAAATTGTCAAAGGGGCATCTACGTGTTGGCTTCGGCCCCACGCACGCCTACCAAAGGACCGGGAATCTATTGGCCCGAGATACCTAAAGGTTGACAAATAAATAATAATAATTGGGGTTTATACTCCAACAGAACAGGTTACCCTGCTTACACTCTCAGAGTCAAATCACAATTCATAGGTTGTGTGGCCAACCTGTATGTTGCAGTTTCAGGTCGCCGAGATTAGTACAAATAAATAAAGACATATTCACAGAATAGTGTACCATCTGAAAATCACTACTTTTAAGTAGATTATTTTAAAGTATTACTTGGATAAATCAAGCTCTAACTATTTTGACCCTGGAATAGACATTAATATGATTTATATGAAAGTTTTGAAACTAAAACTGTGACATAAAATTTTATACATTATTTAGAACTAGTTGATTTGGTGACAATAAAATAATTTTTACATTTGGTATACAAAAGTTATAGAATTTGTATTTTAAAAAAATCCCTCCCATTTTCCTTTCGATTTTGCTCGATAACTAACAATTTAGGTAAGAAATTAAAATACTTTTGTCCAAAAAAAAAATATTTAAAAAAATCCTGAAAAATCACTATCGAATTGGCCTGTAAACACTAACAAATTTCACTTTTCATATATCACTATGACTTACCTGATGATGACGTCACAGGAACTGTCACGACTGACGGAGTGACCGCAACAAGTGTGCCGTGGAAGCCTGCCTGGCCTTATATAGAGGCTGGCGCCGCCCTGATCCGCCCACCGCCTTATTATCGCGGAATACTGTACTGACATAGTTTACGTTCAAAATTTGGTAATTAATGCACGTAAGATTATATTAGTATATTTTTATTTATTCTGAATTATTATTATGTGTTAGATATGATTTTTGTCGAAATAAATGCTTTGAATTGAATGAATTATGTCTGTATTTTTAGTCATGTCCCTTTTATTGTAATCGAACTCTTTCGAAGAAAAGCTTAAATTCCGCCCTATCAGACATAATGTTTTATTTCTTACATCCGCATATTAGTCGTAAACTTTCGACTCACTGTAAATAAACTTCCAACGAAAAGTGTAAGTATTTAAAATCAGTCCTCTCGACCAATTTTTTGGATTTTGACTAGATATCGTTTTTCTCAAAGGTTGAGCAGAGTAGAGTTATTGAGGACATGAGTAAATTTTTTTTAGAGGAACTTTCATATTATATTATTATGTTAACTCGAATGCCTAAAAAGTTGTTTTATAAACCACCTAAAAATCTAGTAGTTTTTTTATATATTTCAGAAGTGGTTCGAGAAAAAAAGCCGCGAGCTTCGCATACTTTCACAGCTTTCCAAGAAAATAAAATTGTGTCAGATAAATGGAAAAATGTAGGGTATTTACAAGGAGTGACCGGCCTTTGACGATGTGCTGCGGAATTTTGTTTTTGAGATCTCAAACAACGGTCGAAATTCAATTTGGGGAGAGATAGGAGTTTTTGTTACTTTTTGTTGCATTTTGCTTTGGTTAATACGTGGAACTTTAAGGAAAAGTGACTTCTGTTTTTATTTAAATTGAAATCTTACACTTGACAATCTTAAAATTGTCTACAAAGGTGAAATGGCCAGGAAAACATTTGCAATTCTATCTCAGAGTTCGAATTTTGTGACAAAGTACTTTGAATCGCGGAGGATTTGATACCTCTTATAATAATCATTATCTACATTAAATAATAGAAAAATTATTGAATAGATCTCTAGATAGGTTGCTCACTTGGACGCAAATTTACACAAATGTTCTGTTTCATACATGTGATGCAACCGCTTTGGCTATATAAAAAACTCATCCTTTTGTGCGTAGATCAGTCAGTCAATTTGTTTTTACATATTTAGAAAAATAAATAAGATTATCAGTACCTCCTCTCAGCCATCTACTGTTAAAAAATCAATCGATCAAATGCGTCCTTCCCAATAATTCCCGCGATTATGTTCTGACACAGACTAATTAATATAGGCAGATATCGCAATAATAACAGAAGTGAAGCCTAAGTAAATTCTTCAAAATGTTGTTTTTTTTATACGAACCTCTGACATTGGCACAGTTTTCTCTACGCATTTATTTCAGATCTATCTTGTATGCTTTTCGTACTTCCGCACTTCATCAGTTCCTTTCATACATCATCTTTTATACTGTTTTGCTATCTATAGGTATATTATACTAACTACTATTATTTTAGGGGGATGGGTTTAGGGTTCAAGTGGGGCTCTCTTTATTTCTATTTTTAAAATTTTTATTGTAGTTTTTATAAATGTTTTTTTAATTAAAGATGTTATGGAAACTATTTTAATTTCAAATGGTAATGAACAAGCAAAATACGAGTACTCCATAATTTTATGACGTGCCTACCTGAACTTTTAAGATTATGCCACACAGCAGGATCGCGCGGTAAAGCGGTCGGAATTTTCGTAATGTTCCAATTCGTACCCTGTCACCTACGAATAATAATAAGCTGTCAGACATAAAGCGGACGCGGACTAGAACAAAACGCAGATGGTGACCGCTTTTCCGCGTGATCCGCGTCTGCCTGGCATCAGCAAAAGGTATTCTTTTGTACAAATTTAACAACGTCGGTTTTGTTTGTGCAACGCGGTATCTAATTTTATTATTTTAGTCTATGTGTACCATGTCCCAAATTTGTTTATGAGTGATCACATAAAACGTGTCGAAGTGTTGATGTATTAGGTACACCAGTTAAGGCAATTTAATGATTTGATTGGATTTTAGCTATATTTAGATTTATTAAAAAAATATTTATATGACTGTGTTAAGGGCACGATGTTAAGTGAAGCCAGGTAGGGTTTACCCATCGAGTAAAGGTTAACCCCACTTAATTAACCACATTTCGTTGTAAATGATGGCCACTGGATCGTCAATATTATTGGTGAAGCAGACTTCTACCGGTAACAATAATATTTACGCTTAGTGGTCTGAGTGCGAAGCGAATATTATTCTGTTAAGTCTCAGTAATAATTATTGTATTAAACATCAATAAAAACCTATACCTATTCGAAACCTACCTATACCTATTCGAAAACATAAAGAAAAAAAATAAGGTCTACTTACAACCAACTACCAGTACCAATTTATATAAGGCTTTCATTCAAATTTCACTTTTTTACAATATATTATTTTATATTTTTTTTAAACAGGTACTTAAATACATTTTATTGAGTCCACAATTACCAATCATCCCAACTGATTCACAGAATTGGTAAAGCTATCGAAAAATTGGCCCTTAGGTAATCACGTAAAAAAATGCTATAAATATTTTCAAGTAACAAAAATGTCCAATTTGTAGTTCAAAATGGATCCCTGCAAGGTCAATTTATCTAAGAAATGGCCTCCAATTACGTTTCAACTGATTTGTCGTTGGTTTCTCCCATTTCTCCCAATCTGAGAGATGGGAGATAACGAGGATGTATCCTGGCCCGGGGTTGACGACGTTTTATCTCATTTCTTGGTTTTAACACAAAGAGCAATGACATAAAAGACTTTTTTAAATCGAATAAAAAAAAACACGATCTTGGAAACTACAGTAAGTATTAAGATTTTGGAAACTACCGTGAGTGTTACCGTGAATGTGTTTTATAATATAAAAAAAGAAGTCCACAAAATGTTTTGCCTTTTTTAAATTATGTCTTAGATTATAATTATTGATGAATTAATTTTAGAAAGCTTTTAAGAGACAAACACAACTAAGAGACAAAATAAAAAAAGAAATTCGAAGAGTTCATTTTCAAAGCTTCTGGAAAATTTTCGAAGTAAAACTAGATATATAAGTTACTTAGTCTAATAACTAGACTTAGTAACTTATGTCCGCAAAACGCAAAAGAGATTTTCATTAGGCGTTAAAAGACTGACTGATGAAGACTTTGTCGCACCGTCACCCTTGTTTAAGGTTTCAATTCAAACTTATCAACAATAGTTTATTTTTATTGATAGTAAAGGAAAGAGTGGGAAACATGCATGTTGAATGAAACAAAATATGAAAACCATTAATTCAACAGAGCTGTACCTTGGAGGTTCTTCAAAAAAGTATGTTTTAGTCTAAGTAGCAGTTAAGTAAGCGTTGTCGCAGTGCACTTAGAATTTTACATCATTGTAAAATTCTGTGTAACACTGTACTCATTAAGGGCATCTTAATCGGAAAAGCGTCTTGCTCGTCTTCTTACTTCTTTGTATAAAAAATCTTATTATGGCTGTCAACATCTTCCCAATTGATGCAGGAGTTTTGCCTTGAAACCAATACAGTAAAAGTACACATATTATTGCTACGTGTCTACATGCCTCAATTGATAAAACGATTGAGTTGAAGTTTGGTAACGAAGTAGCTTACAACTCAGCTTATTGCTTTTCTGCTTTGATTTTTTTGTTTGCTTATTTACTTCTCTATGTTAAATCAATAAATAGTTATCTCTTTGTATCTTAGACCTTAGAATAACAGCTAGTTCTTAATAAGAATTTGAACAGTCCACTAATCGTGATGTTATGCGGAGGTGTATTTGTATGTTGGTATATTAGCACTATTTCCCCTACTATGGATTTTTAGAAGGGTTTCACTGAAGTAAATTATATAATTACGATAGACGATAATATTATGATTGGAGTGAACCTTAACCTTTTTGTTAGACGCTAAAGTAGGGTAGAGTCGCCATTTAAATTTATGCTCTCACATCAGCCGGAACCCTAATTGAAAATTGGAGTTATTAAAGGTCACACAGTTAAGTTCAACTCTTAAAATGTATGCGATTCTTATGTTAGATTTTGTTACCAATTTTAAACTTTGTGCAAATGTGTTTTCAATAGTATTTTTTTGTTTTAATTACAGTATTTATGTCTTTAAACCGTAATTGAATTTATTTTTATAACAGTCAGTTAACGTAACTATTACAGGTGGGTTCGTGAGATTAAAGAGTACTTCTAGATTATTTTATTTTATATTATTACCATCATCCACAGCCTTTAACGTCCCCTATATTATTTTTATAGGTATGTTTAATGTTTACTCCTAAATTATTTTATTTGTAGATTTTTTTTTATTGTAGGCGTGAATTTTTTATTTTATTTATCTATTCTAACTTATACTAACTTATTTCAAATTTTTATTTGTAGATTATTCCATTTACTTCTTCCGTAAGTCCAATCAAATTTTGCTTTTTGCTTTAGGCATATTGATGATTAGTATGTTCATTAACGGGTTAATTGGATTTTAATGGTTATTCCTTAAACTCATTTCTTCCTCGCATAGCCTTAGTTAAGGCAGTAGTACCTCTCTCAGTCAGACAATGGTGTCCGGCTTGTAGGAGACTTTCAGTAAACAAAGGGAAATATGATTGGACTGAAGCGACGGCGGTGAGGCGCCCACGTATCCCTGATTCCCGATATAAAGCACGTACTGTGACCATAAGTTTCCACTGACTTTATTTGGAGCATCAACTCCTGTATTTTTTTTCACGGGCATCAAGCGTCCGTGGCCCAGTGGTCGTTGGTCCGGCTTGTAAGCCGGAGGTCCTGGGTTCAAATCTCAGTGTGGCAAAGATTTTCGCCTGGACGCTACTGTATTTCGGAAGGCACGTAAAACTGAGGGTCCCGGCTGTTTCCTAAGATATGTAGGAGGCAGTCTTTAGGTCATGTGGCAGGCCCTGTAGTAAACTCGGCGACCTGAAACTGCGACATATAGGTTCGCCACACAACCTATAAATTGTGATTTGACTCTGACAGTGGAAGTAGGGTAACCTGTTCTGTTGGAGTATAAATTCCAATTATTATTATTATTATATGGTAATTTCATCTCGATACCTTTACGCATTCTCGAGTAAAGGGTCTTGACGGAGCTGAGTGATCCTATAAGGGTTTCGTTGTTTCCTTTAAAGGCCTACAAAACCCTAAAAATGAAATGAAAGAGGTAGACACTAATGAAGTATTTTTTACGAAAATATATTAGTAGACGTAGTAGATAAAGGCGCTAGTGCGGCGAGAGCTCATAACATTGATTTACACATTCAAGAAGGTCTAAAGACTTTTTAGAATAGAATAAGGTGCCAATTTAAAATTAAACAAACAGTAACTCGTTACAAAAAAAAACCGGTCAAGTACGAGTAGGACTCGAGCACCGAGGGTTCCGTACAAACCTACGGGTTTCTACGGAACCCTAAGGAAAAGTGGGTATAATATTATATACTGTAGGTTTTGATTCCCTTGCGAGTACTTTCGAGTATGAAAATATGCGGCTAAAATTGCTGTTTCTTTTGATTGCGTTAACATAGATGTTTGATTTTTTTACAGCTTAAAGTTATTATAAAGCTGAGTATTTGGTATGAATTTCAATTTAATACCTGTACGCGTTCTTGAGGAAAGGGGGTAGTAAATACAAAATTATAAAAAATATATTTTTTATATAATGTAACTAAAAATTTACAGTTTTCGGAATTTTTCCTGTGCCTATGATTTAAGACGTTGCTGCGTACCAAATTTCAAGATTCTGAGTTAACGGCAAGTACCCTGTAGGTTTTGATTCCCTTGAGAGTAGTCGCGAGTAAAAAAATACGGCTAAAATTGCTATTTCTTTTGAATGCGTTGAGATAGAGGTTTGATTTTATAATAGTTTAAAGGTATTATAGACCTTAGTATTTGATATGAATTTCAGTTTAATACCTGCACGCGTTTATGAGAAATAAGGTAGTAAGTATGAAATAATTAAAAATATTTTTTTATATGATGTAACTAAAAATGTACAGTTTTCGCAATTTTTCCTTTATCTGTGCTCTAAGGAGTTGCTTCGTGCCAATTTTCAAGATTCTAAGTTCACGGGAAGTACCCATTAGGTTTTGATTTTTTAAGAGTAGTTGCGAGTTTAAAATTGCAACTAAAATTGCTGTTTCTTTTGAATGCGTTGACATAGAGGGATGATTTTATTACAGTTTAAAGGTATTATAGACTTGAGTATTTGATATGAATTTCAATTTAATACGTTTACGCGTTCATGAGAAAAGGGGTAGTAGGTATAAAATTATTCAAAATATTTTTTTCATATGATGCAAATAAAAAATTATGGTTTTTGCAATTTTTCCTTTATCTGTGCTCTAAGAAGTTACTTCGTGCCAAATTTCAAAATTCTGAGTTTACGAGAAGTGCCCCGTAGGTTTTGATTTATTTGGTGATGTCGAAAATTTGCTGAAATTTGCGACATATTCGACTATATCTTTTGATGGCGTTGGTCTAGAAGTTTGAAATTTTCACAGCTCTAAGAGGCAATAGACCTCAGTATTTTATATAAATTTCAGCTTGTTACCTCCACGCGTTCCTGAGAAAAAGGGTCTTGACAGACAGACAGACAGACAGACGGACGGACAACAAAGTGATCCTATAAGGGTTCCGTTTTTTCCTTTTGAGGTACGGAACCCTAAAAACGACAATTTTATCGCACAAACCATTTTCTTACATGTAGAAAACCTAGGAATCAATCATCAGTGACACTAAAGTTTCATTTTCATATTATATTATCATACGTAGGTAGGTACCTGACTCATATAGTAACCTCGTGGTCACCCTAAGCATTATCTGAGATATCAGATATCATCTAAGGTGTTGAGGTCAAGGTGCCTTTATGCTTATAGTCCGTTGTTTACTAAACTTTGTTCATTAAGAAGTTTTTCAGTAAAAATAACCATTAAAAAACTAGCCAAGTACGCATTTGGCCCGCGCGTTAAGGCTCTTTTGCACTTTTAATAATAATCAAATAATGCAGATTTGAAAATGTTCTTTTTATTTATTTTTACTGGTGACCCGATTGTTGAAATTTGTTTGAAACTTATACTTATTAGACTCACACAGTAATTAGGCGTTAAATGAATGAATGAATGATAACACTTTATTGTAACATCACAAAATGTTTTACTACGACAAAAAATAGTTTAACTACGTCAAAATTAATAAATAATAGAAGTGGTGCAATTGGTGGTTTGGCGGTATTGGTGAAAAAACGCCAAAAGGCCCACCACATGCCCCCATGGGCACCCATGCCTATGCATGGGCCTTTATAAGTTATTTATAAGTGGTGCAAATCTTTTTGAATAATATGAAGTTACGCATTTAGACACAGCTATATAAAGAGTTGCACGACTTATACCCAACAGAAAGTAAATATTAAGGGCTGATAAGATCTCATTTTTATTTGGATGATGCGTAAGATAATTAATTAATAATACATTATGTTTCAAAATTACAATATATATTTTTTTTATGACTTACAATGTTACAATCTGAGCTAAGTCGCTCAAAGTTAGGCTGACATTATAAACACATAAAAGTTCCTTTGGACCTCTAAAACATCTACTAACAAGTAAAATTCTAATCTCATTAAAAATTTAATTTTAAAACTTTGTCGAAGAAAACTGAGCAATTTTGAAGCAATCTCAAGAGCATTAAAAGTTGTTACTACAAAAGAGTAACCACACGTGTTTGTCTGGTGAAATTAGTTTAACTGTGATATACCTTGAAAGGAAAATTCAACGCTTAAACAAAGAGATGGGATGGGGACTTAGCCTATTTTCTCTTAGATTAGTTTTCATATTCTGAAATTTATAACTAAAGCTTTAAGTAATGCTGTGTCACAAATTTAATTTTATTTACAAACTCGCGCTACTTCGTCTGTGTCTCTGAAATACTTTACGACTCTTAGATTTACCAAATAAATACGAGTATACAAAAAATATTAAAAAAAAAAAAAAAACGATCAAGCTGTTTTGAAGGAGTTCAAAAACTGTTGACTATGACACGAAATTTTAAATACTACACTAGGATGTGTAAACATTTTATTATGTTAAACATCTATATACGAGTATAATATAGACGTCTGCAATATTTAAAAAGGTGCAATAGATAATGAGGACGTATACAGCAAAGATTTGTGAAACGATTTGAAGAAGGATTTACTGGGAAGGAAATATCGGGGGTGGACTTCCTTTGCAGGAGGTCAACTAGGTGGGTACCCCAACAGTGCCAGTTATTCCACCGCCTGAGCGATGTGCAAACATTACTGTGCTCCGCTTGGAAGGCATTGTAACTAGTGAAATTACTGGGCTAAAGAGTCTTAACATCTTATGACTCTTGAGTAAGAAGCGTTGACACAGTGCACCTAGAATTTTACATCATTTCCTAGATAGCACTGTACTAATATTATGAGAAGCGTTATCTCTTACCATCAAGAGAGCATCTTGCTCGTCTCCTAACCTCTTTGTATAAAAAAAGGGTTTTTTTACAATCCCAATTCTAAGTTGTCCAATTCCTGGGTAGGAATTGGACAACTTAGAATTGGGATGTTGACAAGGACAACATTTTTAAAATACAATTAGGCCGTAATTTTAATTATAACAAAATATTTGCTACCTACTTATTTTTATTAAATAAAAAATGGCTGAGATATAATGCTTATAAGTCTCTGTGTTGGGACGCGTGACGTCACACCACTAAACAAAAATGTGTTTTTGTTTAGTGGTGTGACGTCACGATCAAGCAACTTTAGTGCGTTGTATCTCCCACGTTTTTTATCAGATTTACAAATAAAAAAATACGGGTACAATATTTTTCAATAATCTTTATTATGGACAAAAAAATTTTTGTCAACATGCCTATTAACGCGAAAAAACGATTTCATTCATTCATTCATTCCTATTAAGCTAACAATGTTTTGCTGGTTAAATAGAAGATGTATCGAGACGTCGCCATGTAGGCTCATCCAGATCTAGTTTACGAGCTCTAAACCCGGCTATCTGCCACAATGTTGGACACAATCGTTACGGGTTTTACTGCTGTTTATCGAAGCTGTTCGTTTTAGAGCTTATCTGCGTCGCATTACATTTGAGGAGATGGCAGTTTGAATGGCGTGTTTATGTGTTCTGCAGTTGCAATTATGCATCTAATAATACTGAAATTGTATCTGTTTATTCAATTTTTATTATTGTTGCCTGCATAGAGCGACAGTGACCCTCGAGCAGCAGGATTAAATAAATAAATAAATCCATTTATTTCAGGCAATAGTAAAAGACCGGTGGAGGTTAAGATGAGATGCATTTTTTTGTCCATCAAGTCCCTTTTTTTCCTGCATAAATTTACGAAAAACCTATAAGATACAACGCACTACAACATATTGTACCGGTTAATGACGTCACGCCAAAAACTTCTATGTACTTATAATTATTATGGCTTGTAACAATTTTAGATTTGGTATACACATTGGTTTTTTTTTCTTCCATATGCATGAAGTTGAGCTAAGGGATTTTTCAATTTTGATTGCAAAATTCTAGCTTAACTCTGGGTAATATTTCATTTTGTGACAGAGTCAACAATTTTTCTCAATAGAAAATTGGTGTAGCCCGTTAAAAGGCTCACGCCTTTAATCTGTGTTACACCAAAGGAAATATTTGCATACTGCCTCGACTAACCGGAAGGGCGCGAGGTCGGTCCACCCTTTGAGACTTATTACTGATTTCATGTAAATATGATTTACCAAAAAGAAGAACTAAGATTTCTTGTTAGGTATAAATTTTAATATTTTTTCATTTAATTATTCTAAAGATTAGGTTAAATCATTTTACTTGTTATACATAATAATTATTGTGTAAGGGTATCAACAATAAATGGAATCTACTAGAGAAGTCGCGACTCGGTTATTTCAACAGCATTTCGTTACAATGTTTAGTGTTACAACGTTAAGTTTCCCACAAGATTTTTCATAATTTTCGATCACATCTTCTTTCAAAATCAGACGAGATCATATTATGATGAAGGATTTTAAAAAAATGTCTATTAGTCGAAATTTTGTATTTATGTGCGTATTTTTGTTATTTTTCTCGTCCAAGCACCTGAAAAAATTAGGTAAGCTAAAATCTGGCATGTTGTTTACATTCAAAGAAAACACACACTATGCTACTTTTCAGCATAATAAACGACTGAGCGCCGAGCGCATCAGCATATCATAATCCTTTAAAAACTTGTTTGGCTTTTACGCAGTACCTTCAGTTTCACGATCATTTTCATTTTCCCCTTTGCTTCGTCATACCGTAAAATTTGGGCATTAACGCCTAAAGGAGTACTTAATCAAGTTCCTGACCTCATATACCTAAGCAATATTAGCAGGCATGCGTCACGTAATCACATAATTGTGGAGAACGTTCCTAAGGTCGCCTTTACGACGCATAAAGTGTGTGACACTGCTGTGTGTCTGGATAGACGTCTTCAATTTGTCTACTATCTGATACTGAAGTAAATGGAGTAAAGCTCCGAATATTCATCTACTTCTGGTGCCAAAAAAAGAGATTAGAACAAAACTGTCCCATCTTTTATTTTCGAAGAGCGGAAATTAGGAGGGATTTATTCCGCCTTCTAAGTTTAGTCTGCTACCATCTATAACCGCATCGTTGCCTAACATCTCACAAAATCGTGGTCAAAAGCTAACCTATAACAAATAAAAAAAATCTCGTAATCTTACTATCATTCATTAGGTACCAGTAGAGTAAAGGCATGGAGAAAATATCCACAGTAAAGGTTACTCTATTGTAAGTAGGTCTCAATCCAATAGCCTCTAAAGCTTTTTCTGGTTTCATTGATTTTTTCCTTAAAGAATATTTACCCATATAATTATACCGGCGGGGCGGACCATCTGCAATCTACAAGCTTGTCACCTATTGTACAAAAAACTCGCGTTATGTATCCTAATAGATGTCTGTGGTGTGAGCTCACGCCAAGTGATCACTTCTATGTGTACATCCTTACGCGTGGGGTAGAACGTAAAGAGCTGTGTAAATTGCAGTTAGGGAGAGGACTGTGTGGTGAGTGATGATCGGATGAAATCTGCAAACATCTTAGAATTGATACTTTGTGCTGTATCAAAGTGAAAAAGTAGGGTGCGAGGATTTCCAACTTCAGTCATCATTATCAGGCCACACATTCATTTCTAGAAACGGGTTTGTCTCAGAGCACCCGTTCCCCTACTTAGACACCCGGAGGATCCCGAATGCCCTAATTTTTTTTAAAGTTAAACAGGCCTTCCCCATGGTAGGCACAAGTAACATCTATGGCCGTACGCCCGGATTGTTATCCGGAAGCCTTGGGTTCTTGTCTCTGTATGTGGTAAATGTTTGCCGTGGCGCTACCATGTTTCATAAAGCACGTAATCCCTGCTGAATCCTACAGGATAAGTCTGACGGTGAGGGCAGTCGTTAACTCATGTTGCAGGTCTTGTAGTAATGATGATAACCTGAGACTACAACTTTTTTTTTGTGATGAAGTAGAAAACGAGCAAGACGCTCTCCTGATGTTAAGAGATAACGCTGCCCATAATTAGTACAGTGCTTCTTAGGATTTCACAAAGATGTGAAATTCAAGGAACACTGCACCAACGCTTCTTACTCAAGAGTAATAAGATGTTAAGACTCTTTATTTAGCCCAGTAATTTCACTAGCTACAGTGCCCTCCTACCGAAGCATAGTAATGTACAACATAATAATATACCTAATATAGACATATTATAACCACACGACCTGTGTGATTGTGTGTATTTGAATGTGACAATGTAAATGGTGTAATCTGTTTAGTAGAAGTAAAAGCCCCAATTATTATATTTCCAATAACTTAACCTTTATAACACAGACGCCCATGCATAAATATAGTAGCACAAATCATGTCCACTTATGATAAGGGTAAATCCTGAGATCGGGCGTATTTAAGTGATTTCCGTGGCAGATTTTAAATCAAAGTATTATTGCATTTTACATGTAAAACATCAAATTTCCCATAATTATAAGCACATCAATCAAATAGGCATCATTATAACTTGTTTTGTTCAGAAGATATTTAAATTTAAATTTTTGGTGCCACGGGAATCAATGAAGTGTGGCATGGTAATCAAAATTAAAACTATTTTGTTTGAATTCTATGTTATTATTTAAATATTGACATCTACATACTAATCATATAAAATAGAAATGATTTTAAACGGTGATCCAAACAGATATACACCAAACATAAAGTATTAAAAAAGGTCTATATTGGCTCTCTATATAATAATCATGTAAACTAAATAAAATCAACGTATTGCAGTCTTAAACAATGTAAAAATATTGAATATATAGAAGAATATATATCTTAGAATATGAGATCAAGTTCTCAGTCACAGTTACTAACAGGATTCACTCCAGAAGCTGTCATCAGATTGTACATTTATCATTAGTTAGGTTAATCTGGACTGAAAGTTGCAGTCAGCCCATAGTTTCGTTTTATTTTTTCATCATACATCATCTCAGCCATAAGACGTCTACTGCTGAACATAAACCTCCCCTTTAGACCTCCATATATAACACCGGTGTTGGAAGCGACCTGCTTCAAGCGTCTTTCAGCGACCTAAATAAGGTCGTCTGCCACACTTGTGGGTGGACTGGGTTTGCTTGCCTGTGGTAGCCACTTGAACACTTTTCGACCCCATCAGTGCTATGTGGCCTGCCCATTACCACTCCAGCTTCCTGATCCGCGGAGATATGTCAGTGACTTTGGTTCATCTTCGGATTTCTTCATTCCTGATTCGATCACGTAGAGAAACTCCGAGTATAGTCCTCTCCATAGCTCGCGGAGCGACTTTTTAATGTGGGGATATAATGGTGCCGCATAAGCCAGAGCGGCTGTCTACTATAGTACAATATAAAAAATCTGATGTATACAATATAAAAAAATATCTGAAATAATGAAATATACAAATATAAACTATCAAAATCACTTCCATACCTGCGGCTTCGCTGTATATGGGTAAAAAGTGAAAGAATGCGCAAGAAAACTCAGAGGAAAATTGATCACCGTGGTGAAATGCCATGAAAATCAATACCATGGAAATCAAAATTGTATAGTTTTTTGTCAATATTTTTAAATACCATAATTATAGACCAAAAATAATAAAATATATGATAGACAATACCCTTTTCCTAACTGCACACCCTAGTCAAAAAACCGTAATGGATAAAAAAATATTTTTAAACATGGAAAAGGTAATCAATGATCTAGTGAACCAAAACCACGGTAATCAATTTCTCACCTTCGTAAATCCAGTTTATAACAACGAGAGGAGGAGCCTCTCTTCACTATGTTTAGAGCGCAATCGAAGTTAGCCAATAGCGTGCGTACAAGCTTCTAAGTATTGTGGTTTGTGAAATGTGGGTAGTTATGTCGCGCGCCATGGGAATCACTTTTTGTCCGGGGACAAACCTAAATTTGTTATTTTTTCTAAAACTACGCTGAGTACAGCCTTCGCGTATTTTTTTGATCATATGACAGTTCACCCTTTACAGCTTAGATCACAGGAATTAATTAAATTCCTTTTATAAATTAGTGTAAAAAATATATTTTGTTCCGAAAATGTGTAAGGGACAGCCCGCGGTAATCAAATTTCAGGGCTTTTACATTTTTTTTTAGATACTTGCAGCTAAATATAACCTAATGTCTATCATGCATTAGGTAGATTGAACCTTAGACTAACAGGAAAAAAATACCTTTGGGTAGAATTTTTATGTTACGGGTAGTTTATTCCCCCAGACACGTAAAATTTTGTCTCTCAGGAATTACCCATAAACACTAATCACTCATTACTAGGTACTGTCCACAGATATGATACCATATCAGTCATATTCAGTATTCAAAAGAAACCTTTACTTATCAACTGACTAACACAAACTATAATAATAAAGGTAGACGTCCATAAAATAGCAGTCGCTGTGGAGAATGTACCAAAGAATACGTTTTCTACAAGCGACCTTAAATGTCGTATACGTCAATTTTGTGCACCTTTATACTGGATACTTGGTTATTCGGAAATCAAAGAATAGAAGAGAATTCTTTATATATTAAATTTAATTTGATTAATTAAAATAATATTCTGGTATTTTTTCCACGTAATGAGATAATAAAAAAATAATAATTTTACAGGGTTATTTTTTTATGAATTTTTAAAATGGTCACCTCGATTTATCGAAAAAATTTAAATAGCTCAAAAACCGTAATTTTTTGCGGAACATATATTGCGCTCAAAACATAGCCAATGACCTCCCCAATAAGGCCCTATACACCAATGTACTGAATAAACAAAGACCCTGTATTAGCTTGTAGTCGTTTTGGCGTGGACATACAGTGGTACGTCCGGCTTGTAATCCTGAGGCATTACCACACCACTATACAAGTGTTTCCATGGACTTATATCATCATAAATCAGCTTCAATTTTATTATTGCCTCCCATAAGACTAACTAATACTAACTAATATATTATGAATCGAATTTATATTTCAAAATTCGTTAAATCGTGCAAGCAAGAGTCGCACGTAAGGCTGAATGAAACTTGACTTCAGTTTTGTTTTAAGTGGGAGGTCTCTGCCTTTACATCTTTCTTTAGTCTTTATTCAAAATGCTATCAGCCGACAAAGTACACAACCCCCGCTGTTTTGAGCACTACATCCACAACCTAATTACTAATTACATTTATCAGTGTACATGTAACTTAGCTCCTATTACCTAAAAGGTTGCCATTTTTATTGGAAAGGGTTTCATGATCTAGATTTTTCTGTGTTTGTTTACATGAAATTTATGTTTGGTTTTTATTTATGGAATTTTATGTCTTACATTGATATAAAATATTTATTTTCCACAACAATAAATTACAAAAAAAAATTATGTGTAAAAAAAACTATTTTTGCTTGTAAGTCGTAGTGCAAAAACTATTTTTGTGCATAGTAACAGTGTAAATTAGCCAATACCGCTTCAGCTAGTAATTAATTAATATATAATCCAAGCACAATAGGCATTATTGTCTAAGAATGCCTAATCATTGTATGGCAGAAATAAAGTGTTCCAATTTTGTTCTCCCCACCTGGTCCTACTATCCACGACCTATTTTGTTGGATTGATTTGACGTCATCAATTTCGATTCGAAATAAGACGTGTATTTATTTACCGCTTTGTACGCCGAATACTGAGATGTTTTGCTGTTTTTACTTCTGGGCATCAGGTGACATTTCAGGCTTTTTATCTGCGCTTGGATAGTAAACTATATAAAATGTAAACGTCTAGTCATCTGAGGTAATATTTTTGCTTTTAACTTTCATAATATGAAATTTCTGATTTTACTTGCTGCAAAGTATATCATATTATGTTGCTTATTTACTAACCAAATTTCAGTTCTATGGTGCAGCACCCATTTAGGCGTGAAGCAATAAGAGATGTTAATGAATTGTCCCCACTGGATTTTTTTTGTTTATTTTCTGCTCATCGGTGTTGAATTACGTCCTAAATAGAACCCCTATATTCTAGATGTATATCAAGCTAATAGTTTCTGAGATTCTTGGTGATGAGCGAGTATTCGGCAAAAAAATTGGGAAAATATTTCACAATAAATCATTCATTACAATCGAGTTCCGAACTATAAAACTAAAAAAAAATCACTAATAATATATAATATCAAAGTGGCCTTTGAGACATTTATTTGGTGATTTTATGGTTATTGAAAAAACAAATACAGGTAGCGCCATCTAGTAAATAAGGCGTGAACTGAGGAATGGCTAGAAGGACCAAATTTTTGGGGAGAGAATTTCAACTCGGGAGACTTTTTCAATGAAAGAACCCTTGTGGAGTGTGGGTGAGTTACCATGAACTTTACTTTTGTTGTGATTTAAAACGTAACTGACACGGAACCATAAGAGCGCTTATACAGACGCTCTCTCTTTCGCATTATTTGTGTCTTAAATATAGCATGGCTCTCGCATTATTTGTGTCTTAAATAAGTCTTATAATGGCATGGGGAGCAAAATGTATAAAAGTGCTCTTAAAACCTATCATTTTTTTATTATAACAAAGATATTATGTTTACTCACTTGTTTACAAGAATTAAACAAAGTAGCACAATATTTTCTCATCGCCAAGGTTAACATTCCAAGAATACCTCTTGGTATTTTATGCGACGTTGATCTTTGACATTATTTGATAAAATGTACGATAAATAAGTAATTATAAAGAAAGTATTTATCTCGCATTCTGTAGTGATCAGTTATTGCAATAAAACGTCGTCACAGTGCAATATGTTAATTTTTTTTATTGTTCTGTTAGCATCGGTGAGTATTTTTTTATGAGTTTGACAAAGTCCTCATCCAGCTAAAAAACTATTTATATGAAACTTTGTTGTAATATAATTTAAGTATATTAATTACTCAAATATACAATAATTAATTTGACAAGCCTTTATACAGCTGCTTGCCATACATGTACTCATAGGCGGATTTAAGGGGGGGGGGGGGGGGGGGGGGGGCAAGGCCTCCCCCAGAAGCATTTTAGAGTTACGAATTTTGTACATCTTATTAAGGATATGTGAACTTTCAAACTGTTCAGAACGAGCTAAACACAATTTTTTCGTAATAAAAATTATAATATTCTTGCCTTTCTGCAACCAAATCCTGGATCCGCCCTTGCATGTACTGTCATGTACATATTTCGAAACGACGAAACTAAGTGTTCTAAATGTTCTTAAAAGATAATAAGTTGAATTAAGTTGTTTTATGGCTTTAGTTAAAATGAGTACAACCCTTGCCTATGGTGCCTGCCAAATATAGTCGCGGTGTGACCTAGGCATTCAAAAGGTACGAATCCTACACAAGCTTGCACTGCACTCTTCATCCAGAGTTGAGACATAAAATGAAAAGTGTTCTTAGCCCAGTCATTTCCCTGACTTTCTTTCCCTTCCAACGTTATAGATTTGCGACAGAATATTGGGTAAGGTCGTGGTAGCTAACCCAGACTAGGTCTCATACAATGTTGGTATATTGGTACATTATATTATATACATATCTATCATCCTACTATAATATTTATATAGCTATACTAATACATAGCTATATATATTAAGTTAAGTTACTTAAGTTTTTCGCACAAGTCCTTCCGATGCACATAAAAACATTTTGTGATGTCTAGCAACAAGCCAGTCCAGCGGAGGCCAAGAGGCTAGATATGATAGGATGTAGGATGATGATGATGACTAGTATAATATTAAACAAATTACAAGTATATTGCTAGTTATATGCTAATGCGTTTTAAATTATTATTTTTGTTTCCAGGCTCATGCCGACCTTATTCAAGCAAAAAGTAGAGGCGCTACTTTGGTAAGCAGTACTAAACTCAATTACCTTATATCTATATAGGGACACATAATATATTGTAATATAGCAAAATAAATAATAGTATTCAGCAAAATTTATGTAGAGCGATATTTCGGACCCTCCGTCGGCAATCGTCTCGGCAACGCCACGGCCCTAAGCCTTCCATGTAAAATTAAGAATTAATGCTAAAGTGTTTTATAACGAACTTTTGGAACGAAGTTCCTTATCGCGCGTTGTGAAAGGGGGCTAGACGGAAAAAAATCTTACGAAAAGTTGTCACGACACTTTTTGCTATAGTAAGCTATTGTAAGCTGTGCGGCGTGCGCATGTTTCTCTGTCTGTCTCTCTCTCTCTCTCTCTCTCTCTCTCTCTCTCTCTCTCTTATAGAAAGCAAGCCAGATATTTTCATTTCTATTTCGCATTGAACAGTGTGGTGTCGCGACGATATTATTTCTGTTGAGTGTATACAGATTTTTTGTAAATAATAAATAATAAAACCCCGGACCCCGGATGGAACGAAGTTCCATCGGGTTCCCTTGACACCTCTCAAGTTTTTTTTATTTTAAAACCACACGCAGTTACAATCCACATTTATGTACATCTTCCCTAACATCTACACAGGTAGGGCATATTATGTTAACAATACTAATAATTTGTTAGTCCTAGCTCTGTGCTGAATAATGAATAAATAGTAATAATTTGGACAAGCTCCTTACCCGTTAATGATATTTCAGAAACCAATATCAACTTGCTGTGATATACCAGAGCTCGGCAGCCCGAAACCTTTAGAAGAATGTTCCATAAATAAACTGCCTGGACCTGTAAGTATTTTATTTACTTCACTTATGCACTTATTTTAGTTCATGTGTCCCTTAGATGGGGGCAGTGCCGGCGTTAGGGTAGGGCGCGGTTGGGCGACCGCCCAGGGCGCCGGATAAAAGGGGCGCCACAGGCTCTATAATGGGGCGCCCGTGGCGCCCCATTCGTTCTGAAAAATTCAATATTTCTCGGTGCTTGTAGCAAGCTGCTCGCGCTTTTATAAGAACATTTAGTTTCTTTGCCACTCGAAGGAAGATAAACGCACATCATTCGTGCTGAAAGATTCAAAATTTTCTCGGCGCTCGCAGCGAGCTGCTCGCGCTTTTATAAATGAGAAAATTTACTTTCTTTGCCATTCGAAGCAAGCTAAACGCACATCATTCGTTCTGAAAAAAATCTAAATTTTCTCGGCGCTCGCAGCGAGCTGCTCGCGCTTTTATAAATAAGAATTTTTATTTAGTTTCTTTGCCGCTCGGAGCAAGCTAAACGCACAACATTCATGCTGAAAAATTCAAATTTTTCTCGGCGCTCGCAGCGAGTTACTCGCGCTTTTATAAATAAGGACATTTAGTTTTTTTGTTTCTTTGCCACTCGAAGCAAGGTAAACGCACATCATTCGTGTTAAAAAAATCTAAATTTTCGCGGCGCTCGCAGCTAGCTGCTCGCGCTTTTATAAATAAGAATACTTATTTAGTTTCTTTGCCACTCGGAGCAAGCTAAACGCAGATCGTGCTTCGTGCTGAAAAATTCAAAATTTTCTCGGAGCTCGCAGCTAGCTGGAAAGGTGTTTATTTTTACAAGCTTTATATTACTTTCACCTGTCTGTTGTCTGTCTGTCTGTCTGTCTGTCTGTCTGTAATCAAATCTTGCAAGTTTAATTTGACCCACTTTCCGGTTTCCAATTGAGCTGAAAATTTGCATGCGTGTGTAAATCGGATGACAATGCAATATTTTTATGACATCGAGCTGATCTGATGATGGAGCTGGAAGGTGGCCATAGGAACTCCGTCATAAAACAACGCAACCCCATCGAGTTTGGGCTCATTTGATTCATCTTGACGAGTACTTTATGATACAAGACGATAATAATATAATTAAAGCTTGTTTTTAAAAAGTATTTTTAAAATTTCACTTGTTTCTAGATACGCCTATGATTTTGCCCATCGGATTCGGCCTAGAAAAAAATCCTGCAATTTTTTCCTTTTTCGTTTTTAGTATGGGTTTGAATTTTGAATTGCTTTTTAGGGGGCGCCGTAGAAATCTCGCCCAGGGCGCTGGTAATGTTAAAACCGGCCCTGGATGGGGGAGATGACATCTACACTACACCATAAAAAAACACTACAAATTACACCCTACTCTTTACTTTCAAACACTCTATGCAAAGGTGGTTGCCTGGAGATCGTTTTAAGCTATAAAGCTGCCCATTGTAGGCACAATATGTAGTTTACTTTTAATAACATGTAATTTACTATTTTTGTGTTGCAGCCTATGATGGCAATATCTGTTAATATTTTCTGAAAACAGAGAGGGATTTAATTGCTTCTCTTGGAAATGCATTACGCATACCATCCTGCGCAAAAGTAAGTCGCAGCTTGGGTCTCCCCGCCGAAGAGACTGGCGGATACAATACAATACAATACAAATACTCTTTATTGTGACCACATTAAAAACATTTTACAAAAAAATTGCTTAAAAATATTATTATGTATACAACATTTAAAACTAAATTTAGAATACTGGTCCACAATGGGCGGCCTTATCGATCTCTTCCAGGGAACCGACTTGGCAAGAGTAGGGTGAAATATAGTATAGGACAAGTTGAATTTATAAACATACACAAATACGGATACGGATGTACCCACTAAAACCCTGGGGTGTCCTTACAGACGCTGTTCAGCGGGGACGACGGAAGTATGCCCTCGCATTCTTTATATACATATTTCCAGATGTCTATAGGCAACAGTAACCGCTCACCACCAGAAAATTTGTATGTTTGCCTCTAAATAAAAAAAATCGGAATCCTATTATTCTCAGTCCCATCGACCCCAATCGAATCACGTAGATCATTGTGTGCAATTCTATGCGCTGCAATTATAATGCACGGCAGATGTCCGTCTCAGTAGGCAAAGTCGGGAATAACAATATGATAATCTCCTATTAATATTAATTGGTTGCTGTAAGTTGCATATCTCGGTCATGTTAGGATTCGGCCATGGTATGAAACCGTGTCGCCAGGCGGTCATAACTACCGTGTTCCGGCACTATGTTCGATGAATTGTTTGTGTTTACAGCTAGTACAGGTCTAACTACAAATAACATAAAAATACTGCAGCCGGAATATGGTCGAGGAACGGATTTATTCCACCTAAAAGGTTTTGTTACTTTTTGCTTCCATCTCACGCGGCGTCGTATTTAGATGCCATTTTTTGATGATAACGGAAAATCAGCCCGTCGCGTTGCCTATTGTAACAAGTGAATTAAATAAAAAATTTTAAAAACACCATTTTGTGGTGGCGGCCATCTTGGACCGATATCCACCAAACATGACTAAAACACTCTCGACTAACTCTACTTTCAAACAAAAAAAAACTAAATCAAAATCTGTTCATCCGTTCGGGAGCTACGATGCCACAGACAGACACACACACAGACAGACAGATAGACACGTCAAACTTATAACACCCCGTCGTTTTTGCGTCGGGGGTTAAAAATAGAACCAAATACAGCGTTATTAAAATATTATGATCAGACGAGATCGTGATGAAAGGTAAATTAAAATTGGACATACTTTAATTGCCCCAACAGCCCACAACGTAAACTTTCCAGATGGAAACCTAGCGTTATATGACAAATCAAAACCTTCATTTGTTTCAGTGCAACGATGTCCAATGCGTGTTCGAGAAGTCAGGGTTCCTCACAGATAAAAACACACTTAACAAAGAAGCTTATAGAAACCACCTCCGACAGTGGTCAGAGAACCATAAGGGCTGGTCAGATGCTATCGAAAAGGCTATTAAAGACTGCGTGGATAAAGATTTGAGGCAATATTTGACATATCCCTGCAGGGCCTACGATGTTTTCACTTGCACTGGCATTGCTATGCTAAAGGTATTACTTACTTATGAATCTGTGTTTTCTTACTGTCCTATGAAAATGTTTACTAATATGTTATTTTCCTTTCAGAAATGTCCAGAATCAGCTTGGAAATGTTAGAAGAAATTTAAAGACTTATAGAAATAAAGTTGCTCTAAAATAAAATGTAGTTTAAATATAGGTACATACTTACGGTATTTTTAATGAATGAATAATACTCGTTTTCTACTCATGCTATTAAAATGTAACATTTGGTTTAAGGTAGGAAGGGTGTTTGTTACACTTTCACGCCTAATATCTAAACCCGTTAAGCTGAAATTTGGTATGAGGTAGCTTAGGAATACTTTCACATCGCTTTTTTAATATTTATTGCAAGGCGAAGTTAGAACTTTTGCTAATAAATGATAATAATTGAGGTTTTATACTCCAACAGAACAGGTTACTACACTGTCCAAGTCAAATCACAATTTATAGGTTGTGTGGCTAACCTATATGTTGCAGTTTCAGGTCGTCGAGATTACTACAGGGCCTGCAACATGACCTAACGACTGCCTCCTACATATCTTTTAGGAAACAACCGGGACCCACGGTTTTTACGTGCCCTCCGAAACATGGTAACATCCAGGCGAAAATCTTTGCCACACTGCGATTTGAACCCAAGACCCTCCCAAGAGGCTTACAACAACCACTGGGCCACAGACGCAACTTTCTAATAAGTTTTTAAACAAAGTGTCTTTCAATAATGTCATCTAACTACTTGATTATACGAGCACTTGCAATATTGATATTCATAAACGCATACAGTGAAGTACCTTTCCCCACTCACAGTCAAATGCACTTGACCTAGCTCAAGCACCGTGATGTCAAGATCCTTGAGGACATCCGACACACTTCACCACAATACCAACAATCGGCGCCGCGCCGTGGCCAATTGTTCGGTAATTACTGCTGCACGGGTAACAGGTTCATTTACATCGATAATTACCTGCTTGATAATTAATTTTATGAAAATTAGATATGTTTCTAAAAACTATCTTTCTTCTTATGAAAAACCACCTAATTATGGAGGCAACAGAAATACAACATCTATGAAAATTTTTAATGGTTTTAACTATCATGGTTCAGGAGATAGAGCCTGGAGACAGACAGATTATGGTCGGATGGACAAACGGACAGACAACGTAGTCTTTTTTTTACTTTTTGTGGTTTTACATATCACTGCTGCCATGACTGACCTATTGTGATCGACGATCAATGAAGTGTAAGTAATAGAGTCCGGCTTTTAATCTTTTGGGTACATAATCCTAAAAACTAAATCTTATTGTATATATTTGCAGTTTAGGAACTAAAATAACACCTAGGCTACTCTTCAGGGAGTAAATCCACAGGCAGCATTTAGTTTTCTCTAAATTATGTGTATGTTTACTTCTTAACACCTAAATGACTAAACAAATTAAGAAGAAACTTGGTCTTTTTCAGAAAAGACCAAGTTTCTCCTTAAAAGATTTCATCTTACTACAAACAATGCATAGGTAAAGAAGATAATCGCACAATTTAAAGCTTAAGCAATTATATCCTCATGCTGCACAATAACACCCTCAGATCAGAATGATAAAGGGTTGTTAAAGTTATTAAGACAATTATTGCGATAATAATAAATAACGTAAACAATGATATTATATACTTGTAGTTTTACAATAAGATTACGAGAGAATAAACATTCTAGGTCAGTATGTAAGGCTAAGATCATTATACATATGCAGTTAGAGGTGCTAGTTCAATGTACATAATATATGCAAAAACTTGTTTTTATAACAATGAGTGAGTCATTGACAGAGTCGCAAAAGTTCTGTAGCATGATACATCCCGCAGAAACTTCAAGAGTAGAACTCTGTCATTCCATACATTGTACTTTTGTGAATGTATGGGATGACAGTTGACTTGACAGCAAGACAAGTCTACGCACTGTCTGTGCTTGGTTGGCTGGGCTTAGCAACGAACCACAGAGCGCAGCATCCTACGCATCAAAAGGACTAATAGGTTGCGCGTAATGCGTTTTGAAAAAAACATTATGTTATTTTGTTCCTACATTCTACATTAAGGATTAAATATATTTAAGACGGTAGTTACAGATGTCGGCTTTAAATCAGCCAAATTAATGGGATTGAGTGGGTCATGTCAGATCCATGCACCCCGACCACTGGACAAAGATCTATAGAGTGTGCAGTGTGCACCAAAAGACAGCAGATAGCGTCGTCGAGGTCGGCCTAAAAAGGTGACGAGACGACCTCGACGCGCACCAGACTGTCTGGCGCAGGATAGAGATGCGTGGAGGAATTTGGAGAGATCTTTGCCCAGCAGTTAGATAGTAAAGACTAGGAAAAAAATGTTTGAAAAGAGCAAATTAGGTGCCCGATGATAAGCATCGTGCCCATGAATGGCTTATTATTACGATGCGATGGTGTCTGATATATCGTACACAGTGCTATCTAGTATTTTGTAATATATAAAAACCTGCGGGGCTCTACAATGCGTCGCAGTTAAATCACGTCATGCCCAGTAATTTCGCTGGTAACATTGCATCATAGGGGTTTTCCCGTGACCTGTATATAGTAAACAAATTCAGTAAACAATGACTGCTAAGGCCGGAATTCCACAGCGAAACTAATAGAAAATGAATTAAGATCGAGACCATGAAGACTATTCTCTAACTATTCTCTAATAAGCATTTAACACTTTTCGATTACCTACGTATTTGATAACATAGTCAAGTAAATGCGGAGAGTGGAGTGAAGCCTAAAAATCAGAGGTTTAATAATAACATGCGAAACTTGCCCATAATGTCTGAAGCTCGACTTGGTGTAAATATTTGTGGAAAGTGTCAAATTTCAAACAAAAAATAGGTATTCTAAGATCCTTGAACAAAAATTACTTTTAACATTTTGCTTAACTTGAGAAATTGAAAAATTTACACTTCGCCATAGAAAACATAATATATTACATTTGCGTCTGATAGGGCTGGCTTATCTAAATATATAAAACGAAAGCATGACTGATTGACTGACTGACTGATCTATCAAAGTGCAGCCCAAACCGCTGGACAGATTGAATTAAAATTTGGAATACAGGTTTTATAGTGTAGAGGTAGAGTTCCGCTAAGAAAGGATTTTGCAACGCGGGTGAAGCTGCGAGCATAAGCTAGTTAATCATAAAATCAACATCTTTCAAGACAAGCGTCAAGTCTCAAGCGCAGTGGTCATCATTTTCAGCCCTTGTCAGGCTAAATACATTCGTTATTATCTTAAAAATAGCATGACCAACTGCTGTAGCTCCAACATAATATTAGTAATAGCACTCTATTTGAGGAAATGCATGTAAATAATAACAATATTTAACACGCGAAAGTAGGTAAAAAACATCGCGTGCTATAACGTTATATTAACGACATAAAATATAATAAACACGAAAATTATGTTTACTTTAGATTACATTGTCAACTTTAGATTTTTATCAGCGGACTTCCCCTGAACTTAATCTAGACGATTACAATTTTTTTTATTCAAATCACAACATCCACAGACCATAATAAACTTAGTTATCTAAAACTTATGTCCAATTACGGATGCACTTTTTTTTTTTGGGATTTACTTTTAAAAGAGGATGGGCATCAATTCATCTTTTCTAATGTTGTTGATTTTAATTTCTCTGAATCTAATATTCTATAATATATTATAGATATAGGTTTTTCCCGCCTATTAAGTTTAGTCTGCTACCATCTCCAGTCGCATCGTCGCTTAACATCACGCGAGATCGTGGTCAAAGGCTAACATATTATAATGTATAAAAAAATGAACAGTCACATCTACCACTAAAATATTTTTTTGACATATATTTTTTTTTAAATAAGGACACTTCAATATTAATTGAAATTATTAGGTAGCTTTTAACTTCTTATATTTATAATATTTTATAAACTTTATTTCTATAAAACCTTTCAATTCTGAATTTAGTACGTTACTGATGTTCTTATCATTTTTTCTCAATAATCCCCAAAATAAAAAAAAATCTAATAAAAGTAAATAATGGATAAATAAGGATGTATGGCTGCACAATGGCATCGTCACAGTTTCCCAACAAACGCATTGTTCCGACCATAGTCGTACCTAGTTACGAGGGTCACGGCTGCCGAGCGCAGTATATAACCGAGGGGAGGACGTCACACCATCAGTGCACCATGATGACCAAGGCAGGCTGTTTGTTCCTCTTTGCTGCCATTCAGGTTCGTAACTTATTGATTTCGCTAACGTATTGATTAAAAATTATAAAAAAATCCTTAGATGTTATCACAAAATCAATCTTTGCCAGATTTTACCGGGGGTAGACTTTCTTTGCAGGACTGTCGGCTAGGTGGATACCCCAACAGTGCCAGTTATTCTACCGCCTGAGTGATGTGCAAACATTGTTGTGCTTCGGAAGGAGGGCACTGTAGCTAGTGAAATTACTGGGCTGAAGAGTCTTGACATCTTATGACTCTCAAGTACGAAGCGTTGGCACAGTGCATCCAGAATTTTAACTTTGTAAAATCCTGGGTAGCACTGTATGGGCAGCGTTATCATTTATCTATCAAGAGAGCGTCTTGCTCGTCTTCTTACTTCGCAACCATACTCGACCAGCGTTTTGTGGATAAAATCTGTGCATAGGTGGATAAGTTATTCAGTCAATTAATCAGTCACGCTTAGTTCTTTAATATTTAGATAATAAGAAACCCTTCCTCGATCAACGCTTCAATGAAACTGAAGTTCTCAACTGTTTCTCCTCTGAGATGTTTAGGATCAAGTCGTTAGGTCATATTGAGGCTTTTATAGCCCAGTGGGCTTAGCAACCTAACACTGCATGATTATTGGTTGGCCAATCGACTTATTGTGATTTGACTCCAACAGTGTAAGTAGGGTAACCTGTTCTGTTGGAGTACCCCATTTTGTAAGTTATCATTAATGTCAGTAACGCTTGAGAGTGATTCTTGTTCTGTGCAGGTGATAGCTTCACAAGGACCGCCTGGAGGACCCCCTGGTGGATTCCCGAATCATAAATGTGCTGGCCCTCCTCCGGACGTGGTAAAACTTTTTATATTTTCTTAATCTTTTATATTTTTTTATCTCCGAAAAGCCTAAACTATATGCTATGTGTAACCAGTGTCTAAGATTTTTAAGCACAAATATTTCTTATTTATCCGACTACGAATAAATTATAATAATTAATTGCAAGTTAACTTTTTCCTATGTTTGTCAGCCCCCTTCATTTGTAATACATTTTATCCAGCCTAAGATTGATAAAAAATGCTAATGTAGCATTAAGTAAGTCCTAGCTTCGTGATGAATAATAAATAAGTGTTATTATGAAAACGTGAACGTATGGACATGTTTTTTACCTTTTAGGCCTAAACGGCAGAAAATATTGAGCTTGAATTTGGTATTCAGATAGCTTGGATCCTTTTTTTCCCGCCAAAGATTGGCGCGGTGAGGACACCCACTAAAATACCTAGGGGTATTCCTGCGAGACGCCATAATGCCGGGGCAGCGGATACGCTGAAGCACATGTCCTCGGCTCGAACCCTAGAATAACAAATAGGCCAGTAATTTTTAACATGTAAACCCCCTAGGCACGACTTCTTCTTCTTTTAGTGCTGCTCCACTACTGGAGGTCGGCAGTTATCTTCTGAAATATATCCCTGTCCAGGGCAAGCCTGAACGGATCTTCCACCTTCTTTAGTGTGCTATATATTATATTATCTTTTCCTTAGTTTCTGTTTATTTATTGTTTTTATTTTTCAGAAAAATCCTCAAGATTGTTGTAAAGTACCACAAATGTACACAGAAGAAGAGCTAAGTGAGTGCGGCTTCCAGAAAATTGACGATGCAGGACAACCGCGGGGTCCCCCAGACGTAAGTTACATAATGCAGCTTCATTTCACTGTCATTGTCAGCCCAATAATTTTTTATATAGGTTGATCTTTTTCCACTATCTAGCGTATGTTATGCAGCGATGCGGATGGCATCCGTAGATGGTAGTAGTCTGAATCTAAAAAGTGGGATAAAAAATCTCTCCCTGACTTCACCGAACATCATGCCAAAACATGGCACAACGACCGCTTGCCGACACGGTTTTTCCAGTGGGTGGTATTCTAGCCAAGCCGAACCATTAGTATAAAACATTTATTAAAATTTTGCATTTACAGAATAACACTCACGTCTATCTAAAAAATTGTATAGCTATTTTTTTATATAGAGAATAGGGCTGCGTTTGACCACAGTCTCACCTGTTGGTAATAAGTGATGACGCGATCGAAGATGTTGCACACAGACCTAGTAAATACCTATTAACTCTCGATTTAAAGACTCCTAAGTTGTAATTTACAGGAAACACTGATGCTAATTAGTATCTAATCATCTCATTTGCATTACAGTGTAGCAAGCCGGAATGTTTGCTGAGAAAAAAAGGATTTCTCAATGACGACAAATCAGTGAAATATGAGCCTTTGAAAGTATTCTTCGATCAGATGGCCAGCTCTAACCCTGAGTTCAAAGGACCGGTGGAAACTGCCAAGGCAGTGTGCATGGGACATAATGGCCCCCCTGGACCCCCACAGATATGTGAGGCTAACAGGCTTATGTTCTGTACAGGAGCTATTTTGTTTACCGTAAGTTTTATTTATTTTTACAAGCTTTTATTTACTTTCACTTATCTGTTGTCTGTCTGTCTGTCATCAAATCTTGCAAGTGTGTGTGTGTGTAATCAAATCTTGCAAGTTAAATTTGACCCACTTCCCGGTGTCCGATTGAGCTGAAATTTTGCATGCATGCATAAATCGGATGACAATGCAATATTATTATGACATGGAGCTGATCTGATGATGGAGCGGGAAGGTGGCTATAAGAACTCCGTAATTAAACGACGTAACCCCATCGAGTTTGGGCTCATTTGATTCGTCTTGACGAGTACTTTATAGTAATAATAATGAAAGCTTGTTTTAAAAAGTTTTTTTTTTAAATTTCACTTGTTTATCTATAGTTTCCTCGCCATCTCTTGAAACTAAGTTAGACTCACATATTTAGAGCGGAATTAACACTAAATATTAAATAATAGCTAATAATTTTTGTAATGGATTTCCGCAAAGTAACGCGGAATTCCATAATTATCTATAGGTTAGCCTTTTACCACGATCTCGAGTGATGTTAAAGCGTCGATGTGGCCATAAATGTTAGTAGAATAAACCTAGAAAGTGGGATAAATACCTCTCTGAATCTCTCTTAATGTGAGTAGATAGGAATAGATTTACGCTTCATTGTACAATTAATGGAATTAGGCGCTACTTTGCGGAAATACATGATAATTATTTGGAGAGATATTAAAAGTCTCATTTCGATGTAACTGATTAATTATTTCTTTATTCCCATAAGAGCGGAATTAACACTAAACATTTATAATATTTAACTAACAATACTTCTTTGTATTCTAGCTATGCGTAGTGATTGAAGCGCTAAAAACTAAAAAGTGGCATATTAATGTGTTATTCTAGAGTCTAAGTTACATACATACTTGGTAATAAGTAGAAGAAGTTACGCTAGAAGAAATGATATGCACAAACAACATGTGCAAAAATTACTGTGCTTCGGTAGGAGGGCACTGTAGCTAGTGAAATTATTGGGCTGAAGAGTCTTAACATCTTATGACTCTCAAGTAAGAAGCGTTGACGCAATTAACTGGGTAGCACTGTACTAATTATAGGCAGCGTATCTCTTTTCATCAGGAGTCAGGAGAGCGTCTTGCTCGTCGTTTTACTTCGTTGTATATAAAAAATATATATTTATATTAGGTATTAAAAAAATCTTTCTTTCTAGGAATGTCCAACGTGGCAAGACACAGATGACTGCAAAAAATTAAAGGCGCATATTGATGAATGTAAAGCTCAACGCTTCCCTCCAACTTAAAGAACATGATATTGTTATATGTATAATATTTAGATTCATTTCTTGTAGATGGTAAAGTCTATTATAGATATAAAATGGCTGTACTCGCGAATTAATTCTGGTAAGATTTTCTCAACCACTGTTTTGGATAATGGCCGTGGTTGAGATAATCTTACCAAGATAATAAGTATAAATATAATTTCCAAAACCGAGAGATAAATCTTTCATTGTCAGTCTGTATTATGTAAATAAAATTGTTTCTAGAAACGTCTTTTACTTTTTTACAAGCTTCATATTACTTTCACCTGTCTGTTGTCTGTCTGTCTTTCTGTAATCAAATCTTGCAAGTTTAATTTGACCCACTTCCCGGTTTCCAATTGAGCTGAAAATTAGCATGCGTGTGTAAATCGGATGACAATGCAATATTTTTATGACATCGAGCTGATCTGATGATGGAGCTCTGTCATAAAACAACGCAACCCCATCGAGTTTGGACTCATTTGATTCGTCTTGACGAGTACTTTATGATGCAAGATGATAACAATAATTAAAGCTTGTTTTTAAAAAGTATTTTTAAAATTTCACTTGTTTAATATCCAAATGTAACAAAAAAATATATTATGTAATGTAAATAAAGTATTATTAATGTTTCAGAAAGTGTTTGAATTACGAGTAGGTATATCAGACGAAAGATTTTTTTTTATTGCAACCATAATATTATACGAGTAGATATCAATTATGTACTGATTACTTTTTATTATTTTTGTCTTTATTGTATAAATAATATTAATTACTGATTACTTTTCATTGTTTTTGTCTTTATACAAATAATAATTGTTATATTAATAAACAAATAGTAATTGTAATAAAACAATGTGGGAATGGGCAACGGTTCTCCGAATACCGATTCGCCACTGGTTCGTCGATACGAATTTTCATTTTTGACCATTTCTCCGACAGACTTTTTCCTCAATGGAAGATTCACCGACAGTATTTTTTTTTTATTATGTGCGTCGACTACGTAGCGACGTAAACGCATTACAAATAGGTAGGTAAATAATATTATTGACTCAATTAATAGGGCTCTCATACATATACATATATCAATAGTGTCCACAAAAACATATTATTTTTCATGTTTATAAAACCACATTGAAAAATTGCCAGTTTCTACATCGTTGCTTACATAAAATACTCAAAACATTTTCATTTTGAAATCCATCTACCCTTCTCAGATAGCGAATATTTTCCAAACATTAGTATTAATCTGGTTTATTTTGCATTCTTGACTAACAGTGACCAGAATAAAGTTAGAATAAGTGTTCGACTAAATCGTTTGCGTTTTTAACTCAAAAGAAAGGAAAATGGAGAAAATCCTGTTTGCCGTTGTTTTAGTTTCAAATGTAAGTATCTAATTTCTTAATACTAGCAGTGTCCAGAGGTTTTACCCGTTGAAACGTAGCCTTATCTGTTATAGCGAGTCTAAGGTACAACCAAATTACGCAGTTTAGGCGTGGAGAGGGAACAAACATAACACATAAACACTCACATACATATTTTCGGATTTATATAATCATTAATTTAAAGTTGCTCAGCGAGCTATGGAGCGGGCTATGCTCGGCGTCTCTCTAAAGGATCACATCAGAAATGAGGTGATTCGGCAGAGAACCAGAGTTACCGACATAGCCGAAAGGATTAGTAAGTTGAAGTGGCAATGGGCTGGTCACATTTGCCGCAGAACCGATAACCGATGGGGTACACGGATTCTAGAGTGGAGACCGCGTCTCGGCAAACGTAGTGTAGGTCGTCCTTGGGCGAGATGGGGTGACGATATCCGGAAGGTCGCGGGGAGCGGGTGGAGGAGGAAGACGGGGGAACGAGTTGAGTGGCGTGCCATGGGGGAGGCCTATGTCCAGCAGTGGACGAACACAGGCTGATGATGATGATGATGATGATGATAATCATTAATTAGTTGGGTAATTAATTAGTTTAGCTAAGCTAGTTTTATTAGTTTAGTTTTAACCGAGGGCAGAAACTTCCTTTGCAGGAGGTCGTCTAGGTTGGTACCCCAACTCCCAACAGTGTCAGTTATTCTACAGCCAGAGCAGTGAAGTGTAAACATGACTGTGCTTAGGTACTGGTAGGAGGGAATTGTAGCTAGTGAAATTCCTGGGCTAAAGAGTCCTTAACATCTTATGACTCTTGAGAAGCGTTGTTCAGTGCACCTAAAATATCACACCATTGGGATATATGGGTAGCACTGTACTAATATCATGGGCAGCGTTATATCCCAACATCAGGAGAGCATCTCGCTCGTCCTCTTACTTCTTTATAATAAAAAAACACAAATTTAAACGTAATTAACACTAATAAATAACTAATAATTAGTATAGATTTCTGCAAAGTAACGCCTAATAATTATATGAACTATCTCAAGGTAAACAGTCAACAAGCACCTCTAAACACTCAGCCGGTACCAGACAGATGTACCAGACCTGCTGAATTTATGGTATGTTAGGATTATGACCATTTTTATTTCTAGAACACTTTTACTCTATTAATTTAACCTAGATAGGGCTTACATATTTCTGCCGTTTGGGGTTGAAACCTTGGGTCCATGGGGGCCGGCTGCTTGGGAGCTGTACAAAAACCTCGCTAAACGTTTGGTGGAAGGTTCAGGTGACAAGAATGCTGGCTTATATTTTGCTCAAAAAATAAGTTTATGTATTCAGCGGGGCAATGCCGCTAGCATTCTTGCCACCTTTCCCTCCTCCACCTGTTTATTAGATTAAGTTTTGTAGTTAGTTTTAGTTTTTAAGTTTTTACTTATTAAGTTTTTTAGTTATTAAGTTTATATTTCTTGTTTAAATAACATTAATAATATCATAGGCATTGTGTTATATTGCAAAAAAAATTTTGCTTTCCTGCCTATTAGTATATTTAGAAACGAAAAAATTATGTAGGTATTTATAAACGAAAATAATGTTTATTATATTAATTTAATTCGGTGTGGCTTTTTTATATCAAGCTCGATATTGAATTACTGATCACACATCACGAGTATCTATCCTAGCACACATTATTTTTTCGCAGGCGTTCGGCTTCTTTTTTCTTATGTTAGAGACAGACAAACAAGCAAACGGCCCGCCTGATGATAAGCGGTTACCGTCGCCTATGGAGGTCTGTAACACCAGTGGCATTAGAGACGCGTTATTGTCGGTCCATTAACACCTTCTTTATCCTCCTCTTCCTATGGCGTAAATGCAACAGGCATGACTCATGATATTCTACGAGCTCTATTTAATCCCTTATCATATTTTGTAACATAAAGGAACCAAATTTTCATGAATACTTCTAATTTTAATAAATTTTATTTTCATGGTGAATAAAAAAGGGGTGAGCTTGCAAAACATATAATAATATGTATGTATTGTTTCTGCTAATTTTTAATTTTAAATATACATTTCTTATTATATTTAGTATAGACAATGCTGCGTTTTTCCTCCATTCTTCACGCGCGACGTGGCTAAAGCTTGTGGAGCCATATTTGAACTAAGAAATGTTGACTCTACAAATAATATTACGGCTTTCAGAAGGACAACATTAACTTATGTAAGTATTTAATAAAATAATAAATAGTAATAATAATTGAGGTTTATACTCTAACGGAACGGGTTACCCCTACAGACACTGTCAGAGTCAAATCACAATGTATAGGTTGTGTGGCCGTCCTACATATATGTTAGTTGTTATGTTTAATATATTATTAGCTTTACCCACCTAAAGTAGCCTACTATGTCTTATTTTAGGGTATATGTACTACCTTCTAATAGAATATTCTCTTAATACCAAATTAAAGGCATAAGTTACAAAACTACACTACATTTCGTATTTATAGTAGTAAAAGACTCTGCGATAGTAATTATATTATAATTTTTATTACTAGCTGAACCTGCGGCTTCGCATGCACTCGCAAATTTATTGTTGTACAAAAGTTAACTAATAAAAGCCAATTGGAGTCAAAATATTGACTTGTCAAAACAAACATTCTGCTGGTGCCAATTCCATCAGTAGATACTGGATCAGTCATATAAATCGATAAAGCCTTATCACATTATGTCCACTTTTCCAGTGCGACCACTGGAGATGTGTCCTCAAAAAATACGGTCTCCTAAATGATGACGACACGTTGGACGATGAGAAATATTACGTTCATCTTGACAAATGGGTTGACTTGAACCCACTATTCTCTAAAGTGATGATTAATGCTAAAGACCACTGCAAGAATACGTTCCGCATGTTTTTACCTCTGAAAACTTGCGAATTTTACGACATACACGGATGTATCAGAAATTTTATCAACGCTGTAAGTAAAATTCTTCCAATCAAAATTATACATGTCTGTGATGACATAGTAATTTGAAATAGTTATTTTCTTTCAGGACTGTCCTTCAATATTTCCCACTAAGGAATGCCAAGAAGTAAAGGATTTTTATGATGAATGTAGAGAATTCTACTTGTGAACTACACACAATATAAGATGATAATAATCATAGTTTTTAAACTACAATAATATTATACTCCAGTCAATATCTGCCGCTCATTGCACGCTAATAGATTCTTATCTTTCCGAACATTATTTATCAGTTTCTATCATTTAAAAGGCCCAAGTCACGCAAGTTTATTTTTACTGATATAATTTAAATGAAAAAGTAATTTATTTTTAAAATTTTATATTTATTCTAATATCATTAAAACTCTATTAACCTACGATGCAATACACATCATCTGAATTATAAACTAGGTTATTAGCTAGTACAATAATTAATTACAACTTATGGGGGCATTTTAATCTACTTTATATACTACACACTTGATATGGAACCGAGACGGTCGCCAACGATAGAAATCGTATTGTTTAGCGCCATCAGAGCATCGAAAACTAATTAATACTGTCACGTAAATGCTCATTGAACCACTTTATCACATGCACCAGTATCTCCTTAATCACTTTCCTTTTAGGAATGTATTTAACTAAACTAACAGTCTTCTGGTCTTTCAAGGTAGGAGCCTCGGATTGTATCGACCGACGTACAAGATCATTCCTGACGGGTTGTGCCTCACGAAGAATAGGAAAGGTCGGTCGAATTTTAAACGCGCCGGTTGCACGCTTCTTGTGGGCAGACGCGCCTGTCGCGGACGCAGGTGCAGCGGCAGGTGCATCGCGTCACCGACATCGTGCGGGTCGTGGAACGCTCTCTGGTAGTCTCTCGGCTCGTCCCAGTCGGCCCATCTGGAAGTTCTGTGGCGAGCTAGTGTCACCGTCTCAGGATACTCCTCGATGTGATGTTGGTCCGCGACCAATCCTTCGCCGCAAGTCACGAACGATGTCACTTGAACCATATCAGAGAGATACAAGTCCTTCGATGGCCCGATCAAGCCGCCCAAATCGGCGTGTTCCGCGTCGAATATGTCTTTCAAGCCCATCTCTTTCAAGGTCGACGATACGTTGAATACAGACTTGTGCGAAAATCTTGGAATTTGCAGCTCGAGACCGACCCGAGGTAACAAGGTTCTCAGTACGCGGCTCCATGCAGGCGTAGTGGGATTGCTTTCTAGTAATCTCTGTTCAAGTTTCTCGAGATCTTCGGCGTGAACGACGTTGCCTTGCTGTCCGGGCATGAGGAAAATGGTGCTGACTATAGAGTTTGTATTTCCTAAGGCTGCCGCTGTTGCGTCGAGAACCGGGTCGTAACCGGCTAAGAAGCCGCTTTTGTAGACAACAGCTGGGACAGGAACGAGTCGCCTTTGACGAACGTTGGGAGATACCACGAAGTACATTTCACCGTCTCTACCGTCGACTGACGTTCCCACGCAGTCGGTCTGAAATGATATTAAAGAAATCAATATAATATATATCTAGTTCAACGGGAACTGACACAAGTCTTTTATAGATAGTTTTATACTTACATGGAAAATGTTCGTAGAAAACGCAGCTAATGGCGATTTCATCACAATATTATTCGTCTTCATATACTCAGGAATTTTTCCCCAAGTGTGCTTCTTGACGAGTAGGTTAGTCCTACGTCTAATAATGTCACTGATCAATTTAAAGTTTATTTCTTCTACATGTCCACTATAAAAATGTTGAGCTCTTTCTTTATAGAAAGTGAGAATTTTTCCTTTATTTCTGTCAGTGAAGAGCTCTCTTACGAAAGCTGATACAGCAATACCAGAATTAGTGGCGGATTCAATTGAATCCGAAATGTTTTTGAGAGTAAAGTGGGGGTTAAAGGTGACCATGTCATCTAATTTCAATATTTCATTCATTTCCCCTGAAGTAGCTCCTCTCGCTCCCATAAACATCATGGCTAGCATAGATGTTATAGAATATGGAGATAATACGAAGCTTCTCTTTTTATCAATATTTTCAACCATAGAGTGCCAGTATCTAAATGCCAATTCATTACACAGTTCTGTGAATTGAGCTATATCTTCTCCCAAATCTTTAGTAGTCACTTCTAAACCTTGATTTTCTTTAGAGAATTCTAAAATTACATCTTTATCTTCCTCACTACTAACAGAATTCAAAGGAACATCTGGTTTTACTTTTTCTTTTGATATATCATTGTTTTTCGGTGGAGTTACAGTAGGGATGAGTTTCCAAGGATCATTTCTATCATTGGCCAATTCTTCGTCATTAATTTTTTGAATTTTCTTTTTGAACTCGTCGATTTTTGGCGATGTATTATCCTTTTTATTGCTCGTGCTAATTTTTTCTTCGAGTGTAATCCTGTTAATGTTCGATTGTAATGTGGAAACGTTTTCAGGTTTAGGAATATCACTTATCAATGTAGGTGTTTTGGTAGTAATATCTTTTGGAGTAGTGGTTACTACTTGTTCTTTTGTTATTTGCTCTTCTTCTTTTTGAACTAATTGTTGTTCATTTTGTGGAACATTTTTTTCAGAATTATTTTCGTTATTTGATTGAGCAGATTCATCTTTTTTGGTTACGGTGACATTTGAAGAACTGTTTATTGGCGCAGATGTTGATACTTTAACAAAGTCTTTTAACTTATCTTCGTTTTTATTGACCTTATCGTCTACATTTATTTTATTATTATCAGAAGAAACTATTTTATTCTTATCTTTTTCGAGAGTAATCTTTTCAGTAGTCAGTTTAACTAATGCTTCTTTCTCTGCTTCGATTTTTATCTTTTCGGTTGTAGAAGTTACAATTATGGGTGTCGTTATTTCAGTAGTAGCTTCTGAAGCAATCTCAGTTGTAGTTTCTATTATATTTTCCGTAGTTCCATGATTTATATCATTTTCCGTCTTTTCATCCAATACTGATTGAGGCGCTTCATGAACAACTTGAGATAGTAGATCTTCCATTGATTCATTCAAAATGGGATCCATTGTAGTTATTTCAGAGAAAATAGCTTCAAGTGTAGTTATTTCTAAGTTTTCTGTTGTGTTTAGAGCTTCTGTAGTAGTTTGTATTTTTTCTTCTTCTTTTATTATTTCTTGTTCAACCTTTTTATTTTCTTCAGATGTAGCACTTTGTTCATTTTCTTGTGGATGAGGATCAATAGTAGATATCTTTACAAAATTATCTTCACTTTGATTTTTAACATTTAGCTCTTCATTTGGAATGTCCATATCTACATTTTCTTTGCTTTCCAAATCATCAACATTGTCTGAAACTTTAGTAGTATCTAGTAAGTTATTAGAAGTCGGGATGGGTTGGTAGTTACTTCCCAGATCAGATGCAATTTGACTTATACTTTGAGCAACATCAAAAATAGGTAGAATTGGTATTTCATTACCTGTACTATCATCTACATTTTCTGAATGAGAATGTTCAGGCAATAAAAACTCTGTAGACGAAACTGTTGTTGAAGGAGATACTGACTGAGTTGTTATTGTAGTGATATTGACTCTCTCTAATTCAGTATCTTTGGCAGTAGAAGACGCAAGAGCTTCACTTATTGTAGATGTTATGGTTGTATGTAGTTTGGGTGCTTGAGTAGATGAAAGAGGTCGAGGAGATTTAGTCGTAGTAATCGGAGATCTTTTAGTTGTTGCAGAATGTAAAGGAGCTTTAGTATTTTCTAGAGGTTTATGCGTTGTTCTTTCTGTTACGTATTTCACTGTAGATAATGGAATAAACGTGCTGATTTTTTCAAATTCTGGACTGGATGTAGGAATATCATTCGAAAGAATATGTTCAGGAGCCGAGGTTGACGTCGTGATCCCTTGTTTCTTGGTCGTTATCGTAAATTTTGTAGGAGAAGTCTTAGGAACTGAAGTTGTAGTTGTTGGCTTAGTAGTTGTTGTTGGCTTAGTTGTTGTTGTTGTAGGCTTTATGGTCGTTGTAGTAGTTAGTTTAGTAGTAGATGGTTGAGTTGTAGTGGTTGTTATTTTTGTAGTGGATGGTGGTGTTGTTGTCGTAGTAGTTGGTAATTTTGTAGTAGTCGTACGAGGCCTCGTAGTAGTGACTAACTTATTCCTGATTGTGGTTGAAACCGGTCGCCTTGTCGCTGGTTTGGGTGTAGTCGTTGTAGTGGTAGTAGTACTTGTAATTTCTGTTGGCACGTCTTCAGTAGTGGTTGTTGTTATAATAACACTACCTTCTTTACTCAAGGAATTCTCTTCATCATCAGTTTGCAAAGATTGTTCTATAGTATCTGTTTCAGGAGTAAAACTAGCACCAGCTTTGTCGGGTACTATATCAACACCGGAGTTGCCGAATATGGACGGTAAGATCAAACTCCAGGAATCTGAGACATCGGGGGTGTCCAAGGTGGGTTCAACGAGAGGCTTCTTTTTGTGAGCTTCCATTTGAGCCTTAAGAACATTCTGGACGTTTGTGACTACACTGTGGACTTTAGTGTAAGGAGGTTGGCTGATGTTAAAGGCGATTGTTGGTTGGTTATCGTTAGCGAATGTAACTAGTCCTTCGGAGTCTTCACCAGCTGCTACGATAGCTTGTATTTCCTCGAGCGTCATCAGCCTTTTAACGAGTTCACCGGATTCATCGAAGGTGTAGAATTCGTATCGGTCGGGTGTAAGAAGACTTATAGGACTGCCGACCGTTGCTGGTACGTCGGACGGTGGTGGAAGCGTGTTGCCGACGGCATCGGCGATGAAAGGTTTTGTGCGTCTGAAACGTAATAAATAGGAAATTAGACTTGTAAAATTAAATATACCTGAATTTGAGAGTGAGATTGAAATTTCGAGAATGCAATTTTGAAATTTCGAGGATTGCATCATTATTGTAAAAGAACATTATTGACTACAATTCTCGGTTCTAAATAAATCAGAACAATGATTAAAATTATTTTGAATAAGTATTTAAATATGGTTTTGGAGAGGAGAGACTTGGGGGATGTCTTTTCTCAGCAGTGGGACAGCATAGCCTAATATGAATGAATATTATAATGTTTATCGCTGATGAGATCTACTTGATATTGCTAATACGATCACTGTGAGTTTTGATTATTGTGATATTGTATCTTGTCACGTATGTACTACGTATAGTTCTATAAAGTATGGAACAAATGCTCACCTATTTCCATTGTTATCGGCCAGCACGGCGACCGCGGACAGCAGTAAACATATAGCGACCCGCATCTTGATCTCCCATGCACCTGCACCGTGCACCTGGAACTGAGAAATTTACATTATTAATTATTGTACTCTATTATCAATCAGATCTTATAATGAATGCTTTAAATTTTAATGGACGATTTTGTCAAAGTAGAGGGTCGCGGGGGTAGAGGGTCGTATGTAGAGAGGTCGAGATTGGCACAGGACGCATATATACCATGAAAAAGGCCACCAGTGGGATGTAAACAGCAGTAAATGATTAAGACGGTTTGCGTGTATTTGTTACCACTTCATGCCTAATGACTGAACCGATAGTACTGAAATTGGGAATATCAGTGTAGCCCTGGAATCAGGAAAAACATATTATATGCAGTAGCCCAAGTTTAATTATTTAGATAGAGAACTTGATTTTTGAAATCCGTTAAAAAGCCATAAATACAAATATAAACAGTTAAGCGATCACGGTCATTGTCAACTAGTTTAACGAGGCTATCGACTACATCTTTTTGTTTCACTACCATTGCTGCTTTCCTATTAACATTTATGTAAACCTACTAGTTTTCTCAGTTATGTATGTAAGTTTTCCTTAAAAACCATTTTCCCGTGTGCCGTTACGGACAAGTTGTTTGCCGAAATGATGTTAGTTTGCTTAAATGAAGTGGGCCAGTGTGTCTGCGGGTCAGTCAACTTGTGATGAATGGATTTCGTCGGGTCATTTTGATAAAAGTATGATTTTCTAATAAACATAAAACTAATTGATGTAAAGTTAATCTAGAATTACTGTTAACGGTATATATATATATATATATATATATATATATATATATATATATATATATATATATATATATATATATATATATATATATATATATATATATATATATATATATACCTAATTAATATATAGAGGTAGAAAACAAGTGATATGTGAGCCCAAATTAATGATTTATTAAAAAGTCTGCAACTTTTTTGCTTAATATTAAGAGACATAATTATTCATAATCACAATCATTTATTTATTTACTTTTAACACGGTATAAAGATGTAAAAACAATAATATGAACAGCATGTTAAGCCATTATAGTATACAGCATGCAAATTATTTTTTTTAATAAACAATAATAATATAAAAATACAATAACAATGTCTAAATATTACATATTTTATAATTTAAAAAATCATTTATGTCATAAAAGTTATTTTCTTAATTAGAGTGGTCAATTACTAATGATCATATATAAATACAACTTAAAAATTATATATAGTTAATATAAAAAAAATGTACTGCACTGTATTGATTATGGGTAGCGTTATCTCTTAACATCAGGAGATCGTCTTGCTCGTTTTCTTACATCTTAATATAAAAAATGTACCTATCGATGGGCGGTCATTTATCGTAAAAACATCGTGATTCCAATTACATACGTATCGAACAGATAACCTCCTCCTTCGCAGTCGGTTAAAAAGCTCCAATTCGGTGCACAGTTGCAAGATACCGCAAGAACACGGTCTACTGGGCACGCACAATCGCTACCGTTAGAGATGCGCCGGCGCCGCGCTGAGAACGTTGTCATTACGACGAACCGAGCGACTACAATCTAATTATGCGAGTAGGGCTGGCAAAGATTTATAATACTGGTAAATTAGATAGAAGAAGAGGAAGCGAAAGTGTCAGGATCGTAACAAGTGGATTGTTACTTCTCTAAATCTTACTATTACATTATAAACGTGAAAGTCTCATTCTTACAGAATGGATGTCTGGATGTCCGGATGTCTGGATGTGTGTTTGTTATTCTCTCAAGCCTAAACGGGTGGAAAGATTGAGCTGAAATTTAGTATAGAGATAGCTTAATACATAGGCTATATAGTACAGCGGGTTAAACCGCTGGGCACAGCTAGTATTATATAAAATGAAAAAGTGACTGACTTACTAATCTATCAACGCACAGCTCAAACCGCAGAATGGATTCCCTTGAAATTTGGAATACGATGTAAACCTCGCTAAGAAAGGATTTTACAACGCGGGCAAACCCGCAAGCACAAGCTAGTCAATATATAAATTGGAGGGAAATAGTCTCTGCCTACCCAAACGGAAACCAGGCGTGATTATAATAATAGGTATGTATGTATGTAAAATGGAAGATAGCAAAAAAAATTTAATCAATCAACGATACACACAGGCACAAAGTAAAAACCTGGAAAATAAACAAGAAAAGAGTATATAAAAATAACACAAAAAAGAATAGCAGGTAAAAACCTAAGGTTTGATATTTAGAGGTATATATTATAGATACTAATTAACTTGCTAATTACTACGTTCTAGTAAATAGGCTTCAGCCGTGGCTAGTTACCACCCACTGGACAAAACCGTGCCCGCCAAGCGGTCATTGTGACCATGTTCCGGCATCATGTTCAGTGAAACCAGGGATATTTATCCCGCCTTGTAGGTTTAATCTTCTATCTACAGCTACATCGTCATTTAACATCACGCGAGATCGTAATCAAAGGCTAACTAATTGTAAACACATATTTAAAAAAAGCAATCCCTATGAGTTTCTTGCTCGTTCTTCTCATAGAAGTGCCTTGCGAATATTAAAATAAAATGTAAATTTGACTTCTAAAAGTGCTCCATTGAAGCCTATTTGAATAACTGAATTTTTAGTTTGAGTTAACCTGAATAATACACCCGCACCAACAGATGGTAGTAGACTTAACCTAAAATGCGGGATAAATCTCGTGAGTGAAACCCCTAATGACCAATCCGTCATAATGACTGACATTGACACGTTCTGACGTAACGGTTATGTGGGTCTAGAGAACAATGACTCGTTCATAGTTTTTGTTGCTAAACTATGTGATAGACTAATTATATCGGTTAGGTAATTTTTGGCCATTTTACTGCTATAAATAAAATAAAATAAATAAATACGAAGAAAAAACATTTATTCCAAGTTACTCTACTTACACAGTCAGAGTCAAATCACAATTTATAGGTTGTGTGGCCAACCTATAATTATACATACATATGTCGCAGTTTCAGATCGCCAAGATTGCGACATGACCAAACTACTGCCTCCTACATATCTTATAGGAAACAGCCGGGACCCACAGTTTTACGTGCCTTCCGAAACGGTAGCGTACAGGAGAATTTTTTTGCCACACTGAAATTTGAACCCAGGACCTCCGGCGTAAAAGTCGGATCTACGATCACTAAGCCACGGACGCTACAATACTGTTAGCTCAATCACTAGAAAATAACTTTATTTGGTCGTTAGACATGCTTCATAATAAGAGAGATAAGAGTAAAGAGAGAGAAGAGATAAGAGTATTTCTATAATAATTTGTCTTTATTATACGCACAGCTCAAACTAGTTGTACGGTTAGGGTTGAATTTTTTTCACATATATTTGTATATTATTTCTGTATAGGTATAGATTATAATCACTAGATTAAATTTTACTAATTTTTTTTTTATGTTATGACGTAGAAGACGAGCGAGACGCTCTCCTGATGTTTAGAGATAACGGCTGCCCATAATCAGTACAGTGTAACCTAGGATTTCACAATTATGTGAAATTCTAGGAGCACTGCACCAACGCTTCTTACTCAAGAGTCATAAGATGTTAAGACTCTTTAGCCCAGTAATTTCACTAGCTACAGTGCCCTCCTACCGGAGCACAGTAATGTTTGCACATCACTGCTCAGGCGGTAGAATAACTGGCACTGTTGGGGTACCCACCTAGACGACCTCCTGCAAAGGAAGTCTACCCCCGGTAATTACACCTTTACTAAATTTCACTGGACACTACTACTATGTACTTCCACCACGAACTATTTGTTTGGTTTATAGGTGCAATTTAAAAATGGTCGAGGTAACATAAATACGCGAACGTAATAGATGGGTATCGTATCTGCCGGAGTTGGCGCTAAACCTGGCCACAACATGAATATTTGATATCAATTCCACTGTAAAATTTATGAACCACAGACTACAGTAAATACAGACAACGCACTTAACAGTGAAGTGATTTTCGTATTAAAAAAAATAATAAACCGACTTATTCCTCCCTTTCTTGTATTTATTATATTATCTCCTTTTCATTGAGCAGGACGACACGCTTTTAGATTTTATTAAACTATTCAGTACACTTTTAGCTTTTCAACAGGGCTGACAATTCAACGTTTTAATTTGGACCTGCTGAACTTATATTGCTGAACTGCTCTATCGGGGGTAGACATCCTTTGCAGGAGGTCGTCTAGGTGGGTACCCCAACAGTGCCAGTTATTCTACCGCCTGAGCAGTGATGTGCAAACATTACTATGCTCCGGTAGGAGGGCACAGTAGCTAGTGAAATTACTGGGCTAAAGAGTTTTAACATTTTATGACTCTTGAGTAAGAAGCGTTGGTGCAGTGCTCCTAGAATTTCACATAATTGTGAAATCCTAGGTAACACTGTACTGATTATGGGCAGCCGTTACCTCTTAACATAAGGAGAGCGTCTTGCTCGTCTTCTTCTTCAACACATAAAAAAAAAATTAAAAAAAAAAACTTGCATTGTCCCGTATGTTGGATCTAATGTAAGTCAATTAAAAGTAAAGGCAAGTATACTATTAATAATTTCTGAGGAGTGTTAAGACGTAATATTTGAAATGTTGTATTTGGTGTCTTCACTGCTTAATCATAACAAATCGCATTACTAAGCACTTTACACTGTATACACAAAACAGTGTAAAGAAAATGATAAAACAAAGGGAGGTCTATGCCCGGCAATGGCCTTTTTAAGGTCGATGACGATGATAATACGACTATTCCCCTCTCCATCAGTCGTGTTCCTCATATCTGAGGGTCTGGACCTCCATGACTTTCTTCCTTACGATGCATACGACTACTTATTAGTTAAAATTCTTCACTTTTGTTTTTGTGTGCAGTATCTGCCTATTTTACACAGTCTGTGACTAAAACCATACCGTAGATCGTCTTGCTTATTTACTACCCGAACTCGAGCGTCAATCAAAGCGGACCTGTTAAAATATGCAAGCGATTCAAGAAAATTGCAAATGACTTGACAAGTCAAGAGGTATGTTTAATGCACAAAACGAGCATTTTTATTCATACTGATTTATATATAGACATGTTCAGCACCTTTTGGTTTTTTTTTAATGTCAGACACGGAGACACAAGCAGATGATTTGCCTGATGGTGAGCGGTATCATCGTCAATAGACGCCAGCCAGTGCGTTGAATCGTTGATGGTAGGCAATAACACCTACCCATGACTCTCTAAATATTAACTGTCACCGGTGACCAGGTATCAGGTGACCGGAATACTGACTTGTATTTTGCACAAAAAATAAGTATATGTATTCAGCGGGACAATGCCGCCAGCATTCTGGCTACCTATCCCTCCACCATAGGTTTATTAGATTTAAATTTAGATTAAGTATTTATAAGTTTTAGATTATAGGTTTAGTTTGTAATTTCTTTTTATTCATTATGTGTTAATTTTAATCATTACTGTCACCTACATAGGTATTTAGAACTGCGTTGTGTTGAGATCGTCGTTTAGAAACAAAGGTTCGATTACATTGCCTACACTTACAACCGAAGCAAATCGCTGCATAATAGGGACCTATTGGGTAAGGTCGGGGTCTGAGTAACCCTCCCAAAGAAAATTTTATATAACCATAACATTATGAAGGGTTATTAAAATAATATAAACCTACCCGTGTTTATACGACATGAACCCTTTGTATGCCGGTTAACTGGCGCTTGGCTGGTTTAATTTATTTTTAGCAGAAACGTTAGCAAGAATTTCAGCTAAAGTAAAACGTTAAAAATATTCTGCATAATAATTAAGTTCCTGCATGGACGAAGTAAACTACTCGACTAAGTAAAGAAAAATTAAAATGAGGCATCCATAGTAAGCCTTTGTTTACACAAAAACAACGTCGTTACCATAGTACCGGATTGCATAGTTTTATTATTGTCGAAAATTGTAATTTAACTGCTTCTCATTAAATTGGAAGAAAATATTAAGATGGTCCTTCTGGTTTGTCGAAAAGACTATTAAATTTTCCTAACTGGACCACTTTTAAAAGCCGTGTAAGCCGTGTGCTTTGTGTATTACGAACAACATGAACATCTAGTACCTAATGGTATGCTTTAACGAACAGTATAATTATATGTGCATGTACACGTGCATGGACTTACTCTTTGTGCCTCATTTATTTCTCCAAACTGAGTCCACTAGTTTCTACAGTACCTCTTAAAGTAGTACTCATAAGTTGGTTAATGCAAATGAGGTTCACAGTTCATGCATACGCTTAACGGGAAAAATGCTAATTTAGATATAACATATGGATAAAAAATATATTTTAAGGAAATGTATTACAAGACCTACTAAGCATACGAGAAATGGTTTATTTGGAGACATAATACGTGCTCGGAAACTAGCTCCGCCCAACGAGTTTATTTGTTGAAAAGTAGTTGACCTATAAATAAAATTTCAGCTCAATCGGTTCTGCCATGTAGTCATGAAGGGGCAGCTAATACACAGACTCCTAACAATGTCAGCATTTTTTAAATATATATTTTCATAAATAAAGCTTTGTTTTTTACTATTCTAAACCTCTATTTAGTAGCAAGTGGGTTAAAAGTTAAAACTCAGGTATTATAAAGTCGTTATTGTTTTGTATCTGAACAATCATGCGACCTATATTAACCGTGAAATTCAACATTCTTTTGCGCAATTTAAAGATTGCAATAATTCATCGTAACAAAAAGATGTAATCATGTGTAATGTAACATAAAATTATGTGAAATCGCAATATTTTGACTGTCCTTTAGTCTTTGAACCCACCACGACTTTTGATTACAATTGATTGGGGTTGAATTTGGTATGTTAACTTAACAGCTTAGATTCTATATTTATCAACTCTTTGGGTCGGAACTTCATCATCATCAGCCCACGCTCGTCCACTGCTGGACATAGGCCTCCTCCATGGCACGCCACTCAACTCGTTCCCCCGTCTTCCTCCTCCACCCGCTCCCCGCGACCTTCCGGATATCGTCACTCTATCTCGCCCAAGGACGCCCTACACTACGTTTTGGAACTTCATGAAAAGCGCTTTTCAGTGGGTAAAACTGCTGGCCACAGCTAAAATCAATCTAAAATAGAAATTGCCTAGTGCGATAAGATCGCCGATTGCTTACCTAGCATTAAGATATCTAGATAGCTTGGTAAATTTCTTTGTAATAAATTGGTATGCAATAAAGTATTATATTGTTCTACTCTATTCTAAAATCAGTATAGTAACAGTGAGTTAGCATTAGATGGATCATTCGATAAGCCCAGTTCGTGCTCGCCATCGCGCGGGTTAATATTTGATTACAAGATTGAATACGTGGGAAGTGTGAGTGTCTTCGCAATATACTCGTGTTTAGAACGTTTCGTGCTCGAGTTCAAACCAGGCACGGAGTTTGCTTGTTTTAAAAAATGTAATATTCAAAAAGAGAACGACAGCTCTCATATATATCTCCTCCATCCACTCCAGTCCCTCCCTGGGAGTGATTGGAGGAGAAGGATAGAGGAGCGAGTAGAGTGGCGTGCCATGGGGCTTATGTCTAGCAGTGGATGAACTTATAATGATGATAATGATGACATATCGCGGGCTAATGTTTGATTACAAGATTGAATACGTGGGAAGAGTGTCTTCGCAATATACTCGTGTTTAGAACATTTCGTGCATCAGAAAATTTTTAAAAGATAAATTTAAAAACATGGAGTAGGAGAGATTTGAGGAGGTCTTAGTGGGATAACATAGACAAATAAAATTTTACTTTCCTGTTCATAATAAATCATAGCTATATGTATGTTTCGGCAGAAGACCCAAGTGTGCTGACACCTACATTTAGCTGGTTTAACTTAGATGTATAGGTGCAGGCCGATTGAGCGAAGCGCCCGTGCTGCGGTAGCAGCCGGCGAAGCACCTGGACGACTTGTTTTTATTCCAGGGTTTACAATAATTCATTATTTAGGAATACTTAAAGCCAAATTTAAAGACGATCAACATACAACAACAATTAAAGATGTTGATAACAACTTGTCTTATGTTTAAAACGGGTGAGGCCAAAAAGAAATCTTCTACATCTAACTTTAACCAACTGCGGTCGGCTACACCTAGGTCGCTTTAACCGGCTAAATCATTCTTACTACTTTAGCCGTGCATACACAAATAAATTTAAAAATGTTCAACCTATTTGTTGATTGTTTCTGTTGTAATAAGCCAAGGAACGAACAATTGGAAACTGCTCGATAAAATTAAAATAGTAGTGAAACTAAATTTAATAGTATATAATATTATTTAAGTCCGGCCCTGTAAGATGTTAAGCTCTATGAAGTTAACATTATTATATCAGCGAGTATTGAGTTGTGTCGTGAATAGTGACGTGATCATTTAATGTAACGTTTGATCCCGTTTGCTAAACGGTACGTGATGTAATTTGGCACGATCGTAGCGTAGATTATGAGATCAGTCTTGAAACTTTATGTTACAAGACACAAAACTTTGACTATGCTGTTTTCCTACTTTTTCTGAATATATATAAGGAAAGAGTGACTGATCTATCGACGCACAGCCTTAACCGCAGAACCGATATGGGTTCAAATTTGGAATACAAATGTTAGAGGTTTTATGACGTAAACCTCCGCCAAGATTACATGGCACCCATGGTGTATAATAATCTGCTAATGGAAATCACTGCTGCTTCAAATATGAATATATTTAGGTTTAGACCAGGTGTACGTAATTGCTAACAAATTCCGCCGAAAAAGTGGCTCATCGAGAAATCACGTGACTTAAATTTAAAAAACGAATCTTATCAAAATATGGTCATGATTGGTTAAAAAATAAATTATGCGGCATTTTCATTGGGAACTGCCGCATAGTACGCATGCTCTGAATTTGTCAACACTCCATTTTGATTTTGACAATTATCCATTTTGACAAGTTTTAAGGGTTAATGACGTTTTTGAACATTTATGTAACAATATTATATTTTCATATTTTTGCGCTTATTTAACAGCAAAAAGTGATCCCTTAACACACTTCAGTTATGTGTGGCTCCTGCACCATATCATAACACATCCTGGTATGATCAATAAGACATAAAACGAAAATATGTTCACATAGATTTGACGTTTTCACTTGAAAGGTAAATAACAGACTGAAGCCCGAAATTATACAATTTTAAGCTACCTCCTCATCCGGCACAATTCCTTATAAACCTTATAGGATCGCAGTTACTCTTCCTGACTTATTATTTATTCGTAGGTTTAGACTAAAGAAATGGCTTATCAACCAAAGCTTTTACAGCCATAATGTGTGTTTATATCTATTTTGTAATAAATTATGATTTATTAACAATGTGTATCATAGTGATAATATTATTATTGAATTTTAATTTTTGTATTCTACGTTTTGTTACATTTATTATACTGCGGAATTGTTTTTAATTGAATTTATAACATTATTATGTATTATCAATTTGTTGACGTGTATGTAAAATATGAATAAAGTGAAAATATGAATATGAAGAAAGGATAAGGCAACGCGGGAAAGCCACGAGCATATAAGCTAGTAAGGATGTATTTGTGTTTGTAACCAGGCCCGGATTTAGCCAAAATGCCGCCCTGGGCAGTGAGAAAATGCCGCCCCCTCCACCGGGGGGGGGCGGCGGTGGGGGGGGTGTTATGGAGGTTTTATTTGCCGCCCCCAGTTAAGTTAATTTGCCGCCTTCTGAAAATTTGCCGCCCGCCCCCCCCCAAAATTTGCCGCCCTGGGCACTCGCCCCGAATGCCCCTAGTGTAAATCCAGGGCTGTTTGTAACCTCTTTTACGCCTAACCGGCTGAACTGATTTTATTGGGGGTTTATTATTTTTATTGGGGGTTTATACGACTCATAATAAACAATTTGAAAACTGAAAGACTGATTTCAAAAAATGTTTAATAGAATGTTTATATCTGGAATGTAGGTATTGTATTATATTGTTACTTACATAATATATAGAAATTTAAAAAAAATGTACTAAACAAGTAATATTTCCTTGAAATCGGGTCAGTCGCACTAAACGTATGTACAAGTGCCAAGTTAAATACAGTTATCTTGGGCAACTTTAAACTTTTTGGTCTAAATTTGAACAAGGTTATTTAATAAGGTTTACTAATTTATTGCACCTACGAATAATAATAAGATGGAGACATATTAAAGTTTTATTAATAAAAAAAATCTGCGTATAACGGATCCTTCAAAAAATTTCTTAATACTTTAACGATCTGTCCATGTAATCAATTACTAAAGTATTTTTACAACCTCGTTCAAAGTTAGACCAAGATTCAAAGTAACTCAAGATGACTGTAATATGACAAGAGTTTCATAAATCTTATCCCTCAGAGATAAGTATATATAACCCGTCAGGAAATTAACATCAAAAGGCCAAAGTAACTTTACACTTCAAACGTTGAAATATTCTTGGCCATGATTATCTCAGTTTTAGTTTTGCAACTATGCTTTCACAGCGTAAGTATATCAGGATAGATACCGTTGCCAACCGACAATAAATTTATCTTCTATTATTATAAACAACTTGAGCTCTGTGTTTTAGCTGTAAAGCACTGCTGATTAGCCTGTGTATATAATGCGATCTTAAAGAAATGTAAGTGTGTCTACCAAGAACCTATCTATCTACTCAGCCCGTATTCACCCACTGCTGGGTATAGGCCTCCTCATGTTCACGCCACACCTTCCGATCCTGTGCGAGTCTCATCCAGTTCTCTCCGACATATTTTACAATATCGTCTGACCATCGGGCTGGTGGTCTGCCTCGATGTCTATGTCCCTGTCTTGGATACCATACTGTGGCAGCCTTGTTCCACCTGTTTTCATCCCGTCTTGCCAAGTGTCCTTCCAAGAACCAAAAACCTATAAAAAAAAAATTGGAAACGTATTCTTTGTCTTGTACCTACATTTATTAAAAACCGGGCCATTTCTGAGCAAGGTTTAACGCGTCCCTACCCAAATTTTTTTATAAAAGCGTAACTCAGCCATTTTTATTATTATTTTGATGACAGAGTAATTAGATTTTAATCTTTTTGGTCTATTAATTATCCCTATTTTAGCGTCCAAGCTATCTCACATCTCTTCATAGGGAACATTAAATATAGTCTTAAAAGATAGTACAAATAATTTACCTTTCTTTTTTTAAACATAAATTAATCCCCTTTTTCTGATCATAAATAGAAGTCACGATTCACTCGATTCACGGCATATATTCTAGCATATTTCAGTGGTTTTCGTAGTACATTGTCACTGTTGACAAGTTCTAAGCAAGTTTGGACGTTAAAGTAGAGTTGTTTCTAAGTAACTTCACACATGGTTAGTCTTCCGTCTAGCGTTGTAGTTGTGATATATTTGGTTATTTTTGCTTCATCAACATTATACGCAAATAGACCACTCATTACGTCAATTTTAGCACTATGGATCATTGACAACTTTGAGTCAATAGCCATAAGAAGGCTTCGTTAAAAAAGTAAAAAATTAAAATACCTACTTTTAAGATCGTTTCTTGGCTACGGCTATGTTTTCCTACTCAGTACCTGGAGGGGATCCTATGCCATAATGTCGGTGGTGTGGGCACAACGAAGCACTCATCCGTGACAGGGCCGGTTTTAACATTACCAGCGCCCTGGGCGAGATTTCTACGGCGCCCCCTAAAAAGCAATTCAAACCCATACTAAAAACGAAAAAGGAAAAAATTCCAGAGCTCCGAGAAAATTTTGAATTTTTCAGCACGAATGATGTGCGTTAAGCTTGCTTCGAGTGGCAAAGAAACTAAATAAGTATTCTTATTTATAAAAGCGCGAGCAGCTCGCTGCGAGCGCCGCGAAAATTTGGATTTTTTCAACACGAATGATGTGCGTTTAACTTGCTTCGAGTGGCAAAGAAACTAAATGTCCTTATTAATAAAAGCGCGAGCGCCGAGAAAATTTTGAATAATTCAGCACGAATTTTGTGCGTTTAGCTTGCTCCGAGCGGCAAAGAAACTAAATAAGTATTCTTATTTATAAAAGCGCGAGCAGTTCGCTGCGAGCGGCGCGAAAATTTAGATTTTTTCAACACGAATGATGTGCGTTTAGCTTGCTTCGAGTGCCAAAGAAACTAAATGTCCTTATTTATAAAAGCGTGAGCGCCGAGAAAATTTTGAATTTTTTAGCACAAATGATGTGCGTTTAGCTTGCTTCGAGTGGCAAAGAATCATAATGTCCTTATTTATAAAAGCGCGAGTAACTCGCTGCGAGCGCCGAGAAAGTTTTGAATTTTTCAGCACGTATGTTGTGCGTTTTTTAGTTGCTCCGAGCAGCAAAGAAACTAAATAAGTATTGTTATTTATAAAAGCGCGAGCAGCTCGCTGCGAGCGCCGAGAAAATTTTGAATTTTTCAGCACAAATGATGTGCGTTTAGCTTGCTTCGAATGGCAAAGAAAGTAAAGTTTCTCATTTATAAAAGCGCGAGCAGCTCGCTGCGAGCGACGAGAAAATTTTGAATTTATCAGCACGAATTATGTGCGTTTATCTTCCTTCGAGTGACAAAGAAATTAAATGTTCTTATAAAAGCGCGAGCAGCTCGCTACGAGCACCGAGAAATATTGAATTTTTCAGAACGAATTTGGCGCCACGGGCGCCCCATTATAGAGCCTGTGGCGCCCCTTTTATCCGGCGCCCTGGGCGGTCGCCCAACCGCGCCCTACCCTAACGCCGGCACTGCATCCGTGGCACGTCGGTTCACCTTTTTCGACCCGGAATAAATAATTTTTGCCTTCCAACATTTGAAAATAAAAACCATCTAAATATAAAGTTTTTCACTGAATACATTTAGCGCAGCTAAGCTATTCAGTAAGTGCTAAAAGACTGACCCGACTTGAAGTGGCCAGAATCTCGACTCCCCAGTGTGATTATAACTTATTTTCGCATAGTTAAGTATGAGCACTGGGAATAGAGGTCGGAGCATTTAGCGACCAATCGCCATCAAGTAAGTCAAGTTAGTGTAAGTTATACTTAAGCTTAATCTAGTTCATGTCGGACCTAGATAAGTGTTGTAAGCTAATGCTAAGTTAGTGAAAACTTCGTAAGTTGTAGATAACGAATCTAGAAGGAGCGTGACCAATGTGCTGGTTATAATCTTTGCGTGATTTTCATCATCATCATCATCATCCGAGCCATAGGACGTCTACTGCTGAATATAGGCATCCCCCTTTGGATCCCCGTACATACCGGTTGGAAGCAACCTGCGTGATTTTAGTTCTATTTAACTATCGACTTAGGCCTAGGTATGGAATAAACCGCCTAAGCGTCCAATGAAATTAATATTTAAACTACAAACGGTAACGGTATAGCGGTCCGATATATGTATATCGGATCGGATATATAATACCCTTCGAACCCTACAAAATTCATCTTTGTTTTGAAACGAAGTATATTTCCTTATCCTCGTATTAATAATACTCTTCAAACCTGTATGGTTAGACTTTAGACCAATATAGGGCTGAAATTTAGTATAGTGGAGGGATAAAATCGGGTAACGCCGCAGGGCATAATACCTTTATAGTTTAAAATATAGTAAGATTTTTTGTCAGACTATAACTCCTGATGAAGGACATCGTAATTGTCCGAAACCGTGGTTGAGACATATCTCAACAAAAAAGTCAACGTGAGTACAGCCGTGTCGTATTTATAAAATAGACTATAACTTTATTATCACAATACTATCTGCAATGTCAAACCCAGTAAAACTCTCAGAACATTCAAAGAGGAATCATCAAAGAAAGTTCTGTTTCCGAGAAACAATGTTTTAGTTCATCTCAGGATATTGAATAGGTGAGTATTCTCAAGGCTCGAGATACGACGTGGGTTGTGAGAAGTGCCCTTAGACTGCTCAAACTGGACTTTTGTAAGGAAACTATCACTAAAGTCAATGTAGGCGTAAAAAGTAAAAATAAACAGTCTGCAGGTTCCGACTAACAGGTATTATATAAGAGTATACGCGAAAGTGTGTATAAATATTATATGAAGTGGATGTGTAGGTATATGTGTTGTGCGATTGTTACTTGTTACTTCTTCAAGCCTAACGGTTGATTTTATATTTGGAGTTAGCTTAGACCTACGAATAACTCTTTCAGCGGGTAAAATCGCTTAGCGTAGCTAGTTTTCAAATTCCTTCCACTGTTGAATATATCCTCTCCCTGCACGGATGTCTGGAAAAGATAGCTATGAGCGATAAGACCGCCAATTGGTACATCTTTAGTGTCCATAATTTATAGTTGGTAGGTTTTTGTTTCTGTGTAGTAGTTATTTATCGTTATTTTATCTTAAAGTTAAAACCGATAGCCATGTAAAGGTGACCGCAAATTAAAAGTTTATGCCTTCTTTTTATTTAAGTCCACATCCTTTAGAGACTGGATGATGGAACTGACAGAAACTTGATCGCGCTCTCAAGTCTTGTTCACTACTTTATTTCCTGTTTCAAGAGTTGCAACAATGAGACATTCAACTCTTTGTTTCAAGTAAAATGTCATTTCAGAAATAGTGAAAACAGTTTTCTTGTTTTTCTTTGTACACTAATAAAGAATTATTTTTAATTTTAATGTAGATAGAGGGTTTTGTAAATAAAAAATATTAACAAAATCATCAAAATTGACTGAAAATGTAAGTTGTTTTATACAAAGCATGATTTTCGTTTGAAACTAAATTACGGGTATCATATTTTATCTTAGTCTTAGAATGTTACTTTTTTAACGAAAGAATAAACAAGTGAATTAAATTTAAAATTTAAAAAACCCCCAACGCAATACGTAATTCACCATTTTTTGATGGCGGCCATCTTGGATTTTAAATTTTATATAGTGGGCTGTATTCTACTTGTTAAGCCCTTTCATTTGATACCCATATTGAGGGGGTCGTGGAAGAAAAAAGTAATCCGTCATTTTGTAGCGACGGCCATCTTGGACCGATTTTCACCATACACACACACACACACACACAGACAGACAGACACGTCAAACTTATAACACCCCGTCGTTTTTGCGTCGGGGGTTAAAAATACAACAATCAATTCAGTAGTTTCTACATCTAGACGTACAAACACACGTCGCGCACTTAGATCTTAGGAATAATATTAGTTAAGTAGTAAATTTTCGTTCTAAGACTGAATCTCTATTCAGATTTTTGTAAAGCAAAGATATTTTTACAATTCCGATTTGGTTATCTCAAGAGTATTTGCTTAAGAAGGAAAGTATTTCTAAATCCTGAGGAAACTCATTAATTTTAACCCAGATTCCGTCTTAAAATGATTGATATTTTCCAACTGCTCTCTAAGCTTGGAAGAAATGGAACGGTAAAGGGAATCATTTTTCTTATATTTCACTTCCTTGTTAGGTTTGGTGAAAATTAATTCACGTCGTTGGTTTGTCTTTTAGAAATACGAGTAAAAATAATATTTATTTTTAAACCCCGACGTAAAAACGACGAGGTGTTATAAGTTTGACGTGTCTGTCTGTCTGTCTGTGTGCGTGTCTGTCTGTGGCATCGTAACTCCCTAACGGATTTAGATTTAGTTTTTTGTTTGAAAGTAGAGTTAGTCGAGAATGTTCTTAGCCATCTTTGGTGGAAATCGGTCTAAGATGGCTGCCGCTACAAAATTGCGGATAATTTTTTTCTTCCACAACCCCCTCAATATGGGTATCTAATGAAAGGGCTTGACTAGTAGAATACAACCCACGACAAATTTAAAATCCAAGATGGCCGCCACCACAAAACCGCGAATTACATATTTTGAAAGCGTTGCGTTGGGGTTTTATTTTTAAATTTTAATTTAATTCACTTGTTACATCAAACTAAGCTGATGTTTGATCGAAATCTCACCTGTTGGTGAGCGACGCCCGAGTGACGATGAGGTCTAAGGTGAAGCACGCCAGTTCAATAAGAAAAAAATACTTGAACAAATCCACATTGTTGGGCCAAATATACCCCAGCATTTTGGTTACACGTCGGCTCGACCAATTGCAGTTGTATTTGATTACGTAACAAAAAGACAGGGTTTTTAAAATTACAGCGAGCAACTCGAAATCGACGAGTCACCTTGACATGAATTTAATCGTGATCCCGGATATAAAACTAACCTAATTTGCGAGCCGGTATACACAGTATACTGTTAATAATTGACTTTCTTTTAATGAATTTGCACTAAAACGCCTGCCTATTACAATAATAAAATTGGTTTCACCTTTGATATTCGTAGACGCTACGCGATGCGATGTTGGGACGATGTGCAGTTGACGTGCGTTAGCAATAAGCAAACACAAACGCAAACACCCTGATGTATGTAGAAAAAACGCGCGTAATAAAGTCACAGTGTGCGTAGGCTCTAATATCCGCATGCTTGTAAATACCTAGATTCTAGATTAATTTAATATCTAAGCCAAGTACCTCGCAGCACTAGTTTTATCAGATAATCGCCGGATGACAGATTGTAATTAGTTTTACTGATATAGGACTGGCTAATTGATTGATTAATTAAGATTGGCGAGATGGAAAGATATTGATGGGAGAGCCTTGATTTCAGGCAGACTGTGAGCGAGTTGGGGGATATTCCAGAATGATTAATACACATTACAAGTAAGCCGTGGTGTAAGCATGTCAAGGCCCGGGCAAGCATTATTGTATCTATAAGTAGGTGATGAAGAGAAAACCTGGCTATGAATCTTCCGCGTATGAATGCGGAAGAAGAACATCTATAGGTTAAGACCATGATCGGTGTGGCATTTTTTAAAGTGAAGACTTTGAGTGATAGGCAGGACCTTTAGCTCTTTTTTGACGCTTTATGCCCTCTAGCATAAAAACTCAAATAAAACAGAATTTGTACAAGTTTTACTAAGGCTTGACTTGCTAAAGCTAAAATCCTTTAGTAAATTTTTTAACAATAAAACTTTTACAAATTTACTTTTATAAATTAATCTATTATAGAATCACTGAGCATCTAAAAAATATAGCCAAAATACTTCAGTCTCAAGACCTAATCGTTAAAGCCTTCAGAAACTGGTCAATAGAATTTATTTTAGTTTATCGTAAACTTTCTTCTAGTCTAGACATTTTGAATAAGCTGCTTACCCTCTTGAATATAGTCGGGAATTGTGAAGTTGTACGTACCTGTAACAAACATAAATATTTAATTATAAGCAGTAAGTAAATGTCTGAGTGGCTTAACCGATTGTCCTGGAATTTTGTATGTAGTTTTTTTTTACCCAGGAAATATGCATTACTAATCGTCCAGAATTTTGCATCATTTTCTCGGTACCCCTGTACCTACTGATTGTGTAAGAATTATACATAATTGTTACATCTTCGGTAGCAATGTACTGATTATGGGTACAGCATTATTTCTTACCAACAAGAGAGCATCTTACTCGTTTGCGTACATTTTTGGATAAAAAATTGTACCTTCTGGTGGTAGGCTTCGGCCGTGGCTAGTTACCACCCACTGGACAAAACCGTGCCCGCCAAGCGGTCATTGTGACCGTGTTCCGGCATGATGTTCAGTGAAGCCAGGGAGGGACTTATCCCGCCTTCTAGGTACAATCTGCTACTATCTACGGCCGCATCGTCGCTTTACATCACGCGAGATCGTGGTCAAGGCTTACCTTTAATGAAGAAAAAAAAAACACATTTTTGCGTATAAATTTCTATCATAATAATATATCAGTAGGAATAGTTGGTGTAAACTTGCTAATATAGAGCCGAAGTAGAGCAGAAGCGCGTCACGTTCGATCTCTCCTTTCATACGTCGGGGGAATATCTAAGTTTAGATAACTTATGCATTGTCTACCTGTGCTTACATTAGGCAACTTACTGCGTAGGCTATATACCTATATATCTATGTAACAAGGTAACACCCGTATTTTATTTAGGAATGGTCCTCGGGTCGCCTTTTGATTTAAGTTTTTTCGTGGAAATGGGTTTTCTAAGTCGAAAACAAATGGCATAAGTCGCCATTTTATTTTACAAGCTTTTATTTACTTTCACTTGTCTGTTGTCTGTCTGTCTATCTGTCTGGCTGTCTGTCTGTCTGTATGTATGTAATCAAATCTTAGAAGTTTAATTTGTTTAACTTCGTGGTTTCTGATTGAGCTGAAATTTTGCATGCATATATAAATCTGATGACAATGTAATATTATTATGACATGGAGCTGATCTGATGATGGAGCTGGAAGGTGGCCTGAACTCCGTTCTCAAACGACGCAACCCCATCGAGTTTTGGCTCATTAGATTTGTCTTGACGAGTACATTGCTGCTAGATGGTAATAATAAATCTTGTTTTTGAAAAGTTTTATTAAATTTCACTTGTTTGAACTTAGAGTACCTTTTATATGCAATGTAATAAGAAGACGAGCAAGACGCTCTCCTGTTGGTGAGAGAAAACGCTGCCCATTATAATCAGTACAGTGCTACAATGATGTAACAAAATTCTGGCCGCACTGCATCAACGCTTCTTACTTAAAAGTCATAAGATGTTAAGCTTGTTAGCCCAGTAATTTCACTAGCTTCAGTACTCTACTACCGAAGCACAGTAATATTTGCTCAGGCGGTAGAATAACTGGCACTGTTAGGTTGCCCACCTAGTCAACCTCCTACAAAGGAAGTCTACTCCCCGTAACAAAAATAAACATTTAAAACACATAGCATCTAACAGATAACATGATATTTAATTCCTAAATGGATGTAGGTGTAGCAAAAGACCAACAATAAAAGTTTGATTAAAAGTCCTAAAAAAACTCGTAAAACTCGAAAACATTGTAATATTAATTCGTGTCTTGAGATAAAGCGTTGTTTGGAGTTATCCATTCATAATTTCAATTACTCAAGTTGTTTTTTTATTTTCGACGAAATGATATCAATCTTAACCTCTTTGTTGTTTTGCTCTTTTAAATTTATTCTGCCAGCATTTAGTCCTGGAATTGCAACAATATCGCAATTATTCCAAGACAAAATATTTATTCTTGAGGAATGCTTGGAATTATACCCGTTTTCAAAAACTTCTCAACTAGCCCACAATTGTGGTATATTCTTGTGTCAGAGGCTTAAATTAAAATAAAAAGTGTAGATATGGTACAGGCATCTCGCAAATGAGCCAGTCGAATAAGGTTCATGCACACAATTTCACGTGTACCTGAGTCGGTGCGGCAACCGACATTTTCCGACCCAATAGGTCCTAGTTTGACTATAGCATATTATTATATAGCACGGATGGTATCTTCCATTTTTATTTAATTTAAGGTCAGACCGATATTCACTTCGGGTCACTGCGCCACCTTAGTCATTCTCGACCTCAAAGTATAGGTAGGTTACATTATTACACATATTCATAAATTACTAATTACTTTTTATATATTATCGTTGACAAACTTTCTCGGCGTCATGCGGGTATTGTTAGCGATAAAATAATTTCATGAATAATTATATAACATTTGAAACCGTATTTATGTACTTTGCATAAAACTTGAAACGTTTATTATATTTCACTAAAGAGATTAAATTATCTAGTAGTTAAAATGAAATGTAATCATTTAAAAAAATATTCATAATTGTATACTTGCCAAACATATTAAGTAAACGCCAAAGCCTCTATGGTATGGAATTATGGTAATAAACAAAATCTTATAGTTTCTAGCAATGTAAAACGTATAATCATAATATTATTATATCACAGTAATGTAAGTTTTATACATTTTAGTAAGTCCACAGTGATTTATAGAAAATCATACATATATTTTACTAGTTGCACCCAGAGGTTTTTACTGTAGCGTAAGTGTTATTCCAGGGTCAAAGCTATCTCTATACCATTTCAGCTCATTCGGTCCACCAGATAAGGCGTGGAGAAGTAACAAACATACAAACTTTCGCCTTTATAATTTTAGTGTAATCGTCTAGTTCATCTAGTTCTACAGCAAAAATGTCTATTGTATGGCCATTCGTATATATAATAAGCTTCCAGAAGAATATAAAATACTAACACGTTACAAATTTAGATCAACATTATATAAATTTTTATTAGACAAAAGCTACTACACTGTTGAAGACTTTTTGAGTGAAAATAATAATTTTAAAATTTAATAATCATTCAGACATTTTAATTTATATAAATCGGACATTTTCATTATTCATCTTCATTTAACTTTTTATCCTAGCAACACCACATACGTCATGACATTGTTTATTAGCTTTTTTCTTTTACTTTTGACATTTCTTTTTATTTATATTTTAATTTAATTATAATTTAATCTCAATTCATAATCTGCTATTATTAATAATTAGGTTTTTATAATGAGTTTGTGTGTGTGTGCATGTCTTATGTTATTAATTACAATTATAGTATTTGTAAATCATGTAAGTTTGTCCATAATTTAATTTAATTTTAACTGTAACTCGGTAGAATATTTGATACAAATGATTGTTTTATCATCTTCTCAACAATATTCTTACAAATAAACAAATTTCATTTCATTTCATAGTTGCGTACTCTTTTACCCAAATCCACTATTTCTCGTAAGTAATTCAAGCACAAGATTCAATTACGTGCCATTACCACGATTGTTCAATTGTAACAAACTACCTCTAAGGTACAAATAAACCTCATCTGGCCTAATTGCGCTGCAGATGGTCCAAAATTGCGTTTACGTTATGCTACACCCAGAGATTACTCTGTAGAATTAGATCGGCTGTCGTATTGTTTTTGGATCGTAACCTATGTTGCCAGTGCACAAAAAAAAGAGAGATTTTCGTATAAACTTACGAAGTAAGGACACAATGTGCGCAAATATGCAATTTGAAAGCATTGATAACGTTGCATAAAATGTATTGCTTGCATGCATTAAAAATGAATGCCACAAAATTGCTAATCAACAGTACAGAGCCCGAACGCGGTTTGCAGTTCCAACTACTGTATGCAAGCTGAAAGCTACCTACACTGTTGTAGTTGCAATGTATTTGGAACAACATTGCAATTGAGTTGCTGCCGTCTTGAGACCTTAAGTACTCACGCAAAACAGGCCATGGAGTCTTATTGCGGAAAAACAGGCGATAACCCAAACCAAACCAGAAGTCTGTACTCATGAAGTCTTAATGTTTAAATTGAGGTTTGCCCCCACATCTACCACATTGGAAATGTTATCATTGCCGTTCCCTTTACTATATATTCCACGGCCCCATTCCATTTAATGGCATATCTGGATCTACGGAGTAAAATAAGAATAGCAAGGAATAACTGCTTTATGGAGGCATAAAATGTGAATGAGTGTTACTATTTTTCTGAGAAATGAAAATATTTTACGCAGACACAACATATAATAATTTATAAGTATTTTGTGCGTAAGATTTGTTTATTAAAAAATATTTTATTTATTTATTTATTGTTAATTACAACGGTAATACAACCACTTACAGTATCAATACGATATTTACTACAAACAAAAAAAACATTAAAATAATTTTAAAAAGACACAATCATAAAAATAAAATATTATTACAAAACAAAATTTGCAAAATTGAAAGATACAAAGTTAGGTTAGTGTAAGAAGGGCTCCTCGATCTTTAATTTTCAATTAATTAGAATTTGACATTCTCAATCTACATTTTTTTCATCAGTTTTATTCGTTTATTGACGGAGGCAACTTTAGTATAGCCATCGTTATCATCAATCCATGTTCGTCCACTGCTAGGCAAAGACTCAGCCTTTCTCTTCTGATCTCTAATCACTATAATGTAATCCTCAACAACACTAAGTTTATACTTATATTTGAAGTATATTTTGATGAAGAACATAAACACCCTTTCAGCGAGTAAACTCATGGAACGCTGCAACTAAGTAATAAAACTGACTTTTCTAACTCAACTTTATTTTTCGTAACACTGTTCCAAACACATCAGACATTTTCTCTTAAAAATATAAGTTTTAAAGATAATATTTCACTTTAAGTAGCATTTGTCGTGTTGAGTTACGTTCAGCGAGAGGTTTCATATCTAGGACGCTATAAACCGACCCGGGGGACAGTAATAGTGTCTCTTTTCACTATTAAACGGAATAATGTGAGTTTATGGAGTAATTCACAAGCTTGAGGAATGAGTGCCGAGCCATTACGCACTAAAGGGTGAATCTTGAGAGACAAAATTTTACGTGTCTGGGGGAATAAACTACCCGTTACATAAAAATTCTACCCAAGGGTATTTTTTTTCTGTTAGTTTAAGGTTTAATCTACTTAATGCATGATAGATATAAGGTTAAATTTAGCTGCAAGTATCTGAAAAAAAATGTAAAAGCCCTGAAATTTGATTACCATGGGGTGTCCCTTACACTTTTTTGGAACAAAATATATTTTTTACACCAATTTATAAACGGAATTTTATTAATTGCTGTGATCTAAGCTGTAAAGGTTGAACTGTTATATGATCAAAAAAATACGCGAAGGCTGTACACAGCGTAGTTTTAGAAAAAATTACAAATTTAGGTTTGTCCCCGGACAAAAAGTGATTACCATGGCGCGCCACATAACTACTCACATTTCACAAGCCACAAGACTAAGAAGCTTGTACGCACGCTATTGGCTAACTTCGATTGCGCTCTAAACATCGTGAAGAGAGGCTGCTCCTCTCGTTGTTTTAAACTAGATTTACGAAGGTGCGAAATTGATTACCGTGGTTTTGGTTCACTAGGTCATTGATTACCATTTCCATGTTTAAAAATATTTTTTTATCCATTACGGTTTTTTGACTAGGGTGTGCAGTTATGAAAAGGGTATTGTTTATCATATATTTTATTATTAATGGTCTATAATTGTAGTATTTAAAAATATTGACAAAAAACTATACAATTTTGATTTCCATGGTATTGATTCTCATGGCGTTTTACCACGGTGATCAATTTTCCCTTGAGTTTTCTAGCGCATTTTTTCACTGTTACCCTTCTTCAGCGAAGCCACAGGTATGGAAGTGATTTTGACAATTTATATTTGTATATTTCATTATTTCAGATGTTTTTTTTTATATTGTATACTCGTACATCAGATTTCTTTTTATATTGTACTATAGTAGACAGCCGCTCTGGCTTATGCGGCACCATTATATCCCCACATTAAAATAAGTCGCTCAGCGAGCTATGGAGATGGCTATACTCGGGGTTTCTCTACGTGATCGAATCAGGAATGAGGAGATCCGAAGACGAACCAAAGGCACTGACATATCTCCGCGGATCAGGAAGCTGAAGTGGTAATGGGCAGGCCACATAGCATGTAGAGCGAATGGCTGATGGGGTCGAAAAGTGTTCGAGTGCCTACCACGTACAAGCAAACGCAGCGTAGAACGTCTACCCACAAGTGTGGTAGACGACCTTATTAAGGTCGCTGAAAGACGCTTGAAGCAGGTCGCTTCCAACACCGGTTTTATATATGGAGATCTAAAGGGGAGGTTTATGTTCAGCAGTAGACGTCTTATGGCTGAGATGATGTATGATGAAAAAATAAAACGAAACTATGGGCTGACTGCAACTTCAGTCCAGATTAACCTAACTAATGATAAATGTACAATCTGATGACAGCTTCTGGAGTGAATCCTGTCAGTGACTGAGAACTTAATCTCATATTCTAGGACTATTTATTCAATATTTTTACATTGTTTAAGACAGCAATACGTTGATTTTATTTAGTTTACATGATTATTATAAAGAAAGGCAATATAGACCATTTTTAATACTTTATGTTTGGTGTATATTTGTTTGGATCGTTTTTAATCATTTCTATTTTATATGATTAGTATGTAGAGGTCAATATTTAAATAATAACATATAATTCATACAAAATAGTTTTAATTTTGATTCCCATGCCACACTTTATTGATTCCCGTGGCACCAAAAATTTAAATTTAAATATCTTTTGAACAAAACAAGTTATAATGATGCCTATTTGATGAATGTGCTTATAATTATGGGAAATTTGATGTTTTACATATAAAATTCAATAATACTTTGATTTAAAATCTGCCACGGGAATCACTTAAATACGCCCGATCTCAGGATTTACCCTAAAATGTTTATGTCACACTTTCTTCAATGAACTTTCTATTAAAATGTTTGAACACTGAAAAGATTTTACTTGAAATATTTTAATATTATCAACATTTCACATTAATATAGGTACATATCCACCCCTTTCTGAGTACAAGCATCTACACAATCATGGCACATCTTCTTCCGTACAAGTCTTATCCAATTACTTTCGATATAAAAATGAACTTAATGATCACTGCTGTGATCAAATTCTGAACTGAATGGGTTGATGTTTCACTCACAGATTGACGTAGACCTGTGCTAATCAAGTAGATGATGTATACAATTTCGTAAAGTGATCGAAGGACGGTAACTAGAAATTTAATAAAAACAATTCCATGCCCCAAATTGAAAACACATCTACCTTGTAATGTATGCAAGTATAGTACGAGTATATAATGAGTATTTAGTCGCACAATTTCCCATGATTTCCCCTCGACGGTCGTGTAGGCAGCACGTCGCATCGATCGATAGCCTGGATCGCCTCCGGGCGCGGCGTGGTTTGTAAATGTCTCCTCCACTCTGCACCTTGCACGTGTGTCGGGAATTCATGATGACACTGAATGGACGCGACTATTCGCTTTTTTATGGCGAGCCTTTGAAACATAGGTGCATAGGTAGAATGTAGGTAGAATAGATGGTGGTAAAATGTTTCCTAAAATTACAATAACATTTAGGTTTTGTGACACGCGAGATCGTAGGTCAAAGACAAAAAAAAATTAGCTGCGCCCAGCGGTTTTACCCGCTGTTACAGTACATGTATTTTTGTACATTATTATACAGCCTATGTATTTATTCCAGGGTCTATGCTATCTCTTTACTTAATTACAGCGCAATCTCGTCCACCCGTTTAGGCGTGAATGAGTAACAAACATACACCCATACGTTCTTACAAGAACTTTCACGTTTATAATATTAGTAAGATTAAAACAAGTGAAATTTTAAAAATACTTTTTAAAATAAGCTTTAATTATTATTATCGTCTTGTATCATAAAGTACTCGTCAAGACGAATCAAATGAGCCCGAACTCGATGGGGTTGCGTTGTTTTATGACAGAGTTCCTATGGCCACCATCCAGCTCCATCATCAGATCAGCTCGATGTCATAATAATATTGCATTGTCATCCGATTTATGCATGCATGCAAAATTTCAGCTCAATTGGAAACCGGGAAGTGGGTCAAATTAAACTTGCAAGATTTGATTACAGACAGACAGACAGACAGACAGACAGACAGACAGACAGACAGACAGACAGACAGACAACAGACAGGTGAAAGTAATATAAAGCTTGTAAAAAACATGTCTATACATATTAGTTTCATATTCGTATAGCTAACAGATAACTAACAAATATTTAACATATATAATTATTAAAACTAGTGTGAGCCCAGGGGATAAACCATCTGAAAAGGAGTCTATGAGCTATTTCAGGGTCTAAGCTTTTTATATATTTCAGCTGAAAAGGTTTAGTCATGCAGAGGTATCTTATCTTTATACCTAATTTACAAATACAAACATCCATACTTTCATATTTATAATATTAGTAGATTTAGCAGGATAGACATTTCATCACAAAAATAAAATATTCACTATTAGAGATAGACTTTTCATGTAGGCCATTCATGAAAACATTTTATAGCCTAGCGGTATATTTATAGAAACTAATTGACTGGTATTTGCACTTTACCTGGATTATCCACTGGATATATTAATATTGATAATAGATCAGATAATAATTTGAATATAATATAGACCAGATATTATATTCATAGTCTTAGATTTATTATTATAATATTGGAATAGACTAGAATAGAAAAATCTTTATTGAATACCGCATAAATACATTAGAATAAGCTTTAAGAGAAAAAAGGTCTTATCGCGTATAACGATCTCTTCCAGACAACGAAGCAAGGAAAAGGAAGACATAAAAAGAGTGATGGTGGTTACAAGGATATTATATAAGGAAACAAGATTTATAATGAATAAAAAAAAAATTACAAACTAAACCTAAAATCTAAAACTTATATAAATACTTAACCTAAATTTAAATCTAATAAACCTATGGTGGAGGTAGGTGCTGGCGGCAATATTTAATGGTTAAACGAACTTACCTTAAGTGATGTTCGACCATAATTATACTAGACGACGTTACATGCGAAGAGATTATCTTTCTACCTATATTTTAAACTTCCTACCTACTCAGTTACTTGGCCAATAAAGTTCTTGGCAAACACATTCCAAGTGTTTAACAATTCATTGGAGGTAGACCCTTTACTTGACGTATGAACCCAGAGAGCATAATCTAAAACACCTTTACTTAATGAACCCTTTTACATACAATTTCGCTGGGAAATTCTAACTTTACCTTTTATAAAACGGGTTTTATCATTCTGGTGCTTTAATGGGATTCTTCTACAATGATCTAGATAATAACTATGGAATCATGTTAATTTTATTAATCGGGACCTATCGCGTTAGTTTTACAAAAACATTATAAAACCATCCTCGACGTTACGGCGAAAGTTGAAAGTGTTATAACAACTATGATTTTTTTTTTATTTCGCCTCATAGTGTGTTAAATTGGAGTCGAAACTTTGTATGAAATATAAGTTTTAAGCGTGTGCTTGAGCTGCCATACAAAATTTTCTATACAGCTAAATAGGTCGGTTCGGTTCGGTCGGTTCGTCGGTACGGTCGGTAGTTGACCAATTCGGATCGGTCTCGGATCGTAGTGCACACGTAGACTGTTAATGAAAGTAATCTTTGAAAAAGTAATTTAAGCATAAGATGTGATTATACACATCTTGACTAATTTTGCATATATTTTAATACATTACATTTGTCATTTGCTATTTAAACCAGCTGAACCGATTGTACATATTGAGCGCGGGTATAAAGAAATCCTATTAATATTATAAACGCGAACGTTTGTAAGAATGTATAATATGTATGTTTTTTACTCTTTCACGCATAAACCAGTAGACCGATTGAGCTGAAATTTGGTATAAAGATAGCTTAGAGCGTAGAATAACATATAGGCTACTGTACAGCGGGTAAAACCGCTGGGCGCAGTTAGTAAATACATAATTCAAACACCTCCTCTCTAAATGAACAATATGGTACCAACATCTTGTTTAACAGTTAAACAAATCCATCAAAAACATACATATGTACATATGCACATATTGTATGTACATATGCACATATATTGTATGTACATATGCACATAAATATATTGTATGATGTAGCTGCGTACAAACCTTGTTAACACCATATCTGTGTTTACTCATTCTCGATTTAAATATTCGACATGGCGGCCAAATAACGGTATTTCAGCGTAAATGTTAGAAATATGTAAAGGTATTTTTCCTGACGAAGCTATAATATGAAATAATTTAAGGTTTGAAAATATTTGTTTTACATATAAAATATTAAACTTCACACGCTACTTTAAAACGTGGCCAGAATTATTTAAATTATATGAAGACATTGATCAAAAAAGGCGTTTTTAACACAAATGATTCGGGCGCATAATTTCATGCACGTTCATATATTGAGATATGCGCCGCGCGCCTCTCAATGTACGAGTATACAAGAAATGCCTAATCAAAGAATTTCTTAAGATAGGTACCTTCCAAAAGTTATATGAAATCAAAGATCAAACGTCGTATATTTTTTCCTCGTTTATCCTTGTTTTCAAAAGGTCTTCAAGTAAACCACGCCACGGCCATGAAGCTTAAAATATGTCCTGTCCTATAATCCCATTGTCATTTTATCTTCTCTCTTCGCTCTGAGGTCTAACCTTACATAGAAGCGTCATCAATGTTCATTACTCTTAAAACATATCCCGTGTACTCCATTATACGACTCTGTTATAAATACATATTTTTATGGAGACAGATATGAATTGATGTGGACAACACCACATAAAAAATAGGAACACGCAGAAGGGTGTACTTACTTTAAACAATAAGTAAAAACATGGGTGGTATTAATTTATTTTGTATAATAGTTTATTTATGTAAATAACATTTGATAATGTTTATTAATTAGTGTAAGTGGCTCTATTGCCGTTTTAATAATTATTTATCAATAAATAAAATAAATGGATCAATTCGTTTCTGTTATAATATTTAAGATTGACAAAAATCAATTGCGGGACCAACTTGGGTTGGACAGTAACTAAAAAAAAAACAAAATTATTTATTTCTTAGACATACTTACCTATAGAATAGTAAAGTTAAAAAGCGTTTCTTAACTTTGACGTAGAGGCACCCATGACTCATGAAACTGGTGATAACCAGCTAAATTTAACCATTTCAAAAATCTGACCGAATAAAGCCGACCTTCTTAGTCTATTATTCCATGGCACAGGTGGCTAAATGAACTTTTATTCGAAGCATTATTCATGTTATGAAGACGTATGGACCTCGTAAAATGTATGTGTTAAAATTGTCGCCACATTTTATGAATGGCCACTATTTTGTAGGTACCCAGTGGTTTTGTTTTGCTCGTATTTTCACGTCATTATTTCTGCTTTCATGCTAAAGTCAAGTAATGAAACTGCGTTGCGTGTGTGCCATATTGTATAGAGACGAGGCTTTTGAAAGGAATATGGTGACTTTTTTTTTAATTTTTAGTGAGATCCCAGTAAAGCAGGCAGACTTTCGTTATATTCTTAACTAGCTTATGCACGGGGATTTGTGTGCATTAAAATTTCATTATTTGTTTACACAATATCGATACATTAGCCAAATTTCAACTCCGTTCAATGGTTAAGAGATGATAGATCAATTTATCAGTGCTTAGTTGTGCTTTTCTTTTGATGTATAAAGATTTTGTGATTTCGTTTATTTACAAAAAAATAAAAATATTTCGAAAAAAGTGCACATGAGTACGCTTACTACAGACTATGTGACTATTGTATGAACTATGTCTATGTTATAGGTAAATAAACTAACAAGTAAACTAACAAGCAAACTAAAAAGCTCTTTCCCAGAAAGAGAGCATGTAGTACCTAGAGCACGTTTAAACATTATCTAGTCTACAGTTAGGGTTGACATATGCCACATGCCCTACTTCCCTGCGGTTTTGTAGACTCTGAGGTCTCGTGCACTATCGGGGTCACTGAACAAAGCATTGCGCTGAGGTTACACTGGGCGAGTTACCATTCAAGTTGACTAGCTTTATTTTTGTTTACGATGAGAAAAATGCGTACGACTACCCTCCCGTAGGGTATACTGGGAGAGTGTGGGACTCTCCGTAATATACAGACTTTCCACGAGACCCTAAAAAGGACATCAAGAGCCAGAAAGATGACGGTGCGCGTCTTCCCTTGATTCGCCTCGTTGTCTCTCCGCTTTGTGTCATTTGTTCGGTATCTGAATAAATCAAAAGTGTGGATGACTATCACTCCTGCCGCTTCTGCTCTCCAAAAGTCGTGGCAAGAGCCTATAGTCATCTCGGCGATAGTCTGCAGCATAAAAGGCATAAAGGCAAACAAAAAAAAACAATGGTATAACCATTAACACTGGGAGTGTTCATTCGTATTATACCAAAATTGTGTATGACTCATGATCAGAAGATGTAAGTCAAAAGCTACTATGTGAGTATACAGAATCGCAGTCTACTGTTAGATCAGTAGCTCGCACCGTGTAAACTCGCCTTTATCCATCTCTCGGAAAAATATTTCCTTATTTATACTCAAAGTAAGAAATACGGTTCCAAATTCATTGGAGCATATAATTAGCAAATAGAAGCGCGTGAAACATTGACGAATGATGACGACATAAAAAATATAAATAAATCAAAACAGAAGTTCTAGGATACTTCTAATTTAGAAAATTGTAAATAACCATTATGTGTCCAGCAGGCATTACTCTGATTGGCAAGAATATTTTTATTGGCACCTATTCAAATTTAAAATGCATTTCCTCGTTTGTAGTTAAAAGGGCAGAACCAATATAAGAATTGGGATCATATCAGCTAAAATACGTCCATTATATTGTAGTCAGGTACATTTATTTGAATGACACGAGCAAATTAAAACTGGTTGATGAAGCTGTATCCAGCCCTAATGTTCGTCACAACGAGCGAACGAGCGGTCGAGTGACGAGTGTTCTACATACGTAACAAAAGCCGGCTTTGATGAGACGGGACCAATTTACTTCTCGTATTCAGCTTCCATCAAATTCTAACGAGAATAGTACGTATTCACCTCCAAAAGTGTAACTTGAACTGTTATAAAGGTTGTTTTTCATATCCTATGAAAATGGTTTGCTATAAGGGAAATAACCGTTCATATTTTGTTTAAATTAAATAAATCATTTACTAAACGTCCGCCCGGGCTACTTATGGAAAGGTGCGTTTCTTAAATTGAATTTGTGAATAAGTACCTACCTAAGGGTAAATTAAAGAGTCAGAAAACTTGCAATGTAAGAGAGCGTAGAATACTGGTAGTTAAACTAAAGATGGTAATAAAATGGTCTACATTTACAAGTCAAACTACATCAGTAAAAAATAAATAAATCATAAAGTTCTCCAGTGTGAAAAGAGGAATACATAAAACTCACGAAGTTATCGAAGTTAATATAATAAAAGTAGGTTTCCTGATATAATGGATATCCACAAATAAATCTAATAAAATCCATCAAACGCAAAAAAGGTTTGTACGAAAACTCCGCCAAAAAACTTCACAACAACATCGAGAAATCTCAGTAATGAAATAAGCCGCGACAAAACACATAAAATAAACGACGAGACGCGCTCTTTTTAGGGCGAAATCGCAAACCACAATCTCAAATTTCATCTTGACCGAATCACTGCAATTTGAAGATTTGACGATAACATATAACAATACAGAACGTTCAACTTGTTAGGATTGAATCCCCGAAGCAATTTATATTTTATACTTCAGACATGTCTCGCGTCCCCAGCTCGCTGAGGCGTGGTTTTGAATTTTCTTAAAGAAACGGCCTCAGTTCCCAGTAGTGGCAGCGTAATATGATAATGACATAAAAATATCCTACTCAGAGTTGCCTCAAGCCGGTCTCAAAGTAATGAAATACAGCAGGACAAGGCACATAAATAAGGAAGATCTCGATAAGGACTCACGTAAGCGTTATAAATTGTCGTCCAATAACTGTGATAAATAACATTTGTTATCAAATATCGGTGTGGCACGTCCAATCGCTTGAGATAACCGATATAACGTCGAGATCACTTCCTACTCCGTGTATTGAAAAGCTATAAGGTTATCGATGTTTCAGCCATCGGATTTTAGAGCTTATCGCCATTTCAATCTACATTCGATTAACGAGTGATTTTGCACCGTACTTTATAAATATTTTAGAGGCGAAAACAGCGTGAAACAAAACACGGTAGGGATAATATTTTACCACGTTGCAAAATTTAATGTTAGGTAAGCGGAGAATGTAATTTAATGTTCGGTAATTTACTTTACTACAAAATTTCACAGAGAAATAATGTTGTCATATTTTTTACATGTAACGAATTTCCACTCGGTGAGTTCATACGCACGACATATTGGTTTGGACATGTGTTGTCGAACGTTTCATTGGGGAATATAAATATTTACGTAGCTTTTTAAATGCAGTAAAAGCTGAGAGCTGAAATAATAATGAAAAGGTATGTATTTTATGCTAGAGTGATCGAAATCTGTATCTGACATTTCATTGAATTCGATAAATTAAATTTCAGGCATGTGACCCGTACACAAGCCTAAAATTTTGAAATCAGCTTTTAGTTTACTCTAAATTGAACATTATTTAATAGCATTTGCAAATGACCTGTCTGTAATAGTAATAGTACACAATTTTCCGGCTACATTTCTAGCAACAAATTGGGCCAGGAAACCACAAAGCCGGTTCGGTCAATTCGCGTAATCCTCTCATTGATTCGTGCTGGTAAATGCACTCGATTTGCGGCTAGATTTACTTTAATGTTCGGCACGCGCATTCAATTCACATTACACGAACATAACTTAGGTCTTAAGTAAGGAATGAATAGACAAACGATTTAAGCAAATCGGGAACTAATTTATAAGCTGAAGGGAGAAGCCTTTTCTCAGGTCTCCACTTTTTAGAATTTAAAGAAGTGTGGTCTACATATATTATTTTCTCAATTTCTTTTATGCTAGCGTGTTTTTTTGCAAATATTTTTCAAAAAAACATAATATGTCAAAGGCAAAGCTCTAGGAAAATCTCACGTTTATTGATTATCGTCGCCTATAGACGTCTGAAACGCATTGTAAGAAATAGGCAGGTTAAAACCTTACCAGACTTCACTGGTGGTCAACATGGTGCCGACGGCCAAAATGACGGCTAGGCCACACTGTTTTGTCCAGTAGGTTTGTCATCGATTAAGAGCCTTCACCCCGTTGGATGCTCTCTGACTCGCACTATTTGATACATTTTGAAACATGAATTCATAGAACCTCATACCTCCTCACCCGGGGCATACATTTTATAGCGTCCGTGGCCCAGTGGTCATACGTCCGGCTTGTAAGCCGGAGTCCTGGGTTCAAATCTCAGTGTGGCAAAGATTTTCGCCTGGACGCTACCGTGTTTCGGAAGGCACGTAAAGCTGTGGGTCCCGGCTGTTTCCTATAAGATATGTAGGAGGCAGTCGTTAGGTCATGTTGCAGGCCCTGTAGTAATCTCGGCGACCTGAAACTGCAACATATACTCGTAGGTTAGCCACACAACCTATAAATTGTCAAAACCTGTTCTGTTGGAGTATAAACCCCAATTATAGAATGAACTTTTTGAAAACTCCTCAAGAGAAGCTCTATGCAATATTATTGCTCCCCTTTTTAAAGTGTTTTCAATTTGCTATCGTAAATGACAACTAGGTAATTGAACAAACAGTAATTAAATAATTATTTTTTTATCCCTTACCAAGGCAGTAAAATAGTAATTTCTAAATTTTCCTAAAAAGTCAATCTTATTTTATAATATTATGATCTTGTTCAGACAAATGCCAATGAAACCTTGATAAAGCGTGATAATTAATTTAATTAATACGAAAGACAATAGAGATCCGAAGCTTTTGGTTCTAAATTAGAACGAGAAGACCAATTTAATCTTGCGGCACACTTTATGTGCCGGAGTTCAATTATTTATAGTATAATTATCTAATTCTAGATAGAATTGAGTTATATTGTATTGCAACGGAATTAATTGTGGACGAGTGTTTTTTTTTAAACTAAACATTCAAGTTTATTTTCCACTAATGTTGTAGATGTGTGCTTGTTAACCAAAGTAGCCGAATGGACTGATTGCTTACCTAGCATATATTATAAAATCCAGCTCTGTAAGGTATTATTGTGAATTTGTGGTTTATTCAATACAAGTAGACCCGCGCGCACTTCGTCGCGCTTAATAGAAAATTATTAATGTTTCTCTGCTATGTTATGCATGTATTATACATATAAACCGTCCTCTTGAATTATTCTATCTATTAATGAAAACCGCATCAAAATCCGTTGCGTAGTCAGACAGACGCGGGAAGCAACTTTATTTAATGCTACGAGTATGTAGTGATTCTATTCTAACATTTTATTATCATAGAGCATTTCCAGAGAGCTTCCATTTATAACGACATCAATACTTTGAAAGCACAGAGTAGTCTATTAATATTAAAGACAGCAGAACCTCCTGTTTTAGTAAATAGTTATCCACTTAGTCACGACGACGCTCGCTTAGAGGAAATAGCAGAGCTCAATAGAAAGCGGAATGGGGCTACTTAGTTCTGAAAATATTGAAAGAAATATTGCGTTATTAAATAGTTTAGATAGATAGATAACGCTTTATTGTAACACCACATTTAATAAGAAGAGTTTGAGTATGCAGTATGAGTATCTAGTATTAGTTTAAAGGTATTTTACTGATTAGAATTTTATTGATTCATTCGATGAAATTTTCCATTATTTCTCAGTCAGACCTTCTAAGAATAAAAAGATAGTGCGACTGACTGATCTATTAAAGCAGCTCAAATTTACAAACGGTTTGAGTTTATATTTAAAAACAGATAGGTTTCATAACGTAGAGATCTAAAAAAGATTGTATTTTTTTATGTGAAGGAATTTGATTTTTCTACAGCTTAATCCCATAAACCTGAGTATTACAATATTATGGTTTTAAATTTAACTAGATCGCGCTCTCAAGTCTGGTCAGACAGACGGACAAAGAATATAAGGGTCTAGTTAATCTTATAAGGGTTTAGTTTTTTTCTCTAAAACCAAAAAGGCATTTAAACTTTACTTTTGAATCCTCTTCAAAATGATAATTAATTCAATATGTTATTGGAAGCTCAAGCTAACAGAGCCGTGTTTACAAAATATAGCTAAACATGCGAGAGGCACTGGATCCAGTAAACCCTGTTTCCATCCAGTATTTGTAAACATAGCTGTACATGTACTCGTAGGTTGATAGGCTGTTATTATTACTCTTATGTTAAGGCAAATAGTTCCAATGTTTTGGTAGATGAAGTCGTTATACTACATTTTGTGCAATTACATCTTTGGTTTGAGCTGTACATTAGATCAGTCAATTACAAATTCCTTTTATATATTACTAGCTTCCACCCACAAGGTGGACAGACGACCTTATAAAGGTCGCCGGAAGACGCTGGATGCAGGTCGCTTCCAACCGGTACATATGGAAGTCCAAAGGGGAGGCCTATGTTCAGCAGTGGACGTCTTACGGCTGAGATGATGATGATGATGATTACTAGCTTACGCTCGCGGCTTTGCCCACGTGCAAAATCCTTTCTTAGCGGAGGTCTGCGTCATAAAACCTATCTGTATACCAAATTTCAACTCAATCGACGACCTCTGTGGCGCGGTGGGCTAATACCCGCCTGCAACTCAGAAGGTTGCGGGTTCGATTCCCGCATGAGGCAAATGTTTGTGTGATCCACAGGTATTTGTTTCTGGTCTGGGTGGCTTTCAATATGTATTATAAGTATGTATTTACAAAAGAAAAGTATATAAGTATTATATCCGTTATCCTAATCACCATAATATAAGCATTAAGTTTCTTAGTATGGGGTTAGGTGGCGCTGTGTGTATTGTCCTGAAATATTTATTTATTTATTTATTACTAGCTTACCCGGCAAACGTTGTTTTGCCATATAAATAATTTCCTAGTAATTTCTAGTGTAGACAAAAAATAGCTTACTTATTGGAAGTATGTATGTATTTTAGAATGTGTATATTGTAAGAATGTGGTATATGCGTGAAATAATCATTATTTTATTGAAAAATTTTTCAAACAAAAGTGAAAAATTTAATTTTATGAAAACATTGTCTCTTATAATTTTTTCATACAACCAATATTTCCATTGACATTTCAAAATAAAGATTCATAATGATTGATTTTTTGGAAACTATGAAAATCTTAATTGTTCAATTACATTTTTTTAATAAAATTAAATTAAAATTACATTTTTATAAGATCAACATTTTCGATATAAATAAAAAAAAGTATACTTACAACACAAAATCCGTTGTTATTGAAAGCTCGTGTCACGTGTTGAGTACTTTTGAGGTTATAAAATCACTTGATTAACTAATCGTGCAAAATACACTCAAAATTGATCATTTAATTATTATTGATAAAATAGGAATGATTAAAAGTTAATATGAGAGTTACACTGAGATAGCAAAATAATAATTGTCAACGTTACTACTACACTTGATGCATAAACAATAATGATGGCCGACAACTGTGTAGGGAGTGAGAAAGAAAGGAGACCGGCTTCGTTCTCATCCCTACTCCGTGCTGTTTACTGGGTCAGAAGTGACACCTGTAGACATCTGGCGGGGATAACTAATTAAATGACGATTGATCAGTTTTCGACCGGAGAGGAAAAATGATTAAATTACTAAAATGGCTATTAAAAAAAAGGGGTTGATCGTAGAAGGGTGAAAATTGAGGATTATATGTATTTTTGTATGTTGTATCATAAAAAAATAGAAATTAAAAATTTTGTCTAAAAAATAAATAAAAAAATTTAGGGGTGGACTACCCCTAACATTTAGGGGGATGAAAAATAGATGTTGGTCGATTCTCATAGATACCGGATAAGCAAAAAAAAATTCATCAAAATCGGTCAAGCCGTTTCGGAGGAGTATGGCAACGAAAACTGTGACACGAGAATTTTATATATTAGATAATCCGTTGACCGGTTTAGGCTGTGCGTTGATAGATCAGTCAGTCAATCAGTCACTCTTTCCTTTTATATATTTAGACTAGCTGCACCCAGCGGTTTTACCCGCTGTACAGCCTATATCTACGCCAAATTTCAGCTCAATCGGTCCACCCGTTTATGCGTGAAAGAGTAACAGATATAGGTACGTACATACGAGTAAATATATACATTCTTACAAACTTTCGCTTTTAAATTATTAGTAGGAATAAAAAAATAAACATTTCACATTTAAACACAAAATGGAAAGTTATAAAAGCTCGTACATAGAACAGATAACTTGTCTTTGTGACAAAACCAACCCTCTAATTCACTTGAATACTTGAAACAAAACGAATCTTCCTCGGCGTAGAGAATTTTAAATGGCAAACCGGTTATCTAATTAAGGGAACAATTTACAAATCACATTAATGAGCCCGCGGAGTACTGTTACTAGAAACAACGTTTAATATTGCTTGTGATAATTTACCTTTATAATTAGCTCTTTAACTTTTAATGTAAATAATGTTTTTGTCATGAAATTGAAATTATGAGTAAATAATTGTTTTTAACATGAAAGCGAACGTAAGAATCTTTTTCTAGTAAAGAAGGTCTAATAGGCGTCTGAAAGACTGACTGGACAGAAAGCGACCCACTAAAAAGTTTTAGTATTTGTTATTCCCTTGTCTAAAGCACCAAATTTCAGCTCAATCGGTCCCGCCGTTCACGTGTGATGCAGTAACAAACACATCGAAACACACTCACATATTCATACATACACACATACATGAATCCATACATCCATGGATTATAAATTAAGCAGATACGAAATCAAAATAAAAGAAAAACCGACGAATCTTTTCATCTATCAATGCATAATTCAAACCGCTAAACAGACTGGGTAAAAATTTGATACACTAGATAATATTATGCGTTAAAATTCGCTTATTTAACATTATAATGAAGTAAATCCACGCTTTCTTGTTTACTATACTAATGGACCCGCGCGCACTTCGTCGAGCTTAATAGAAAATTATTAGTGATCTTACTATATTATGCATGTATACTTCTAATCTTCCTCTTAAAACACTATCAATTAATGAAAACCCCATTAAAATCCGTTGGGTAGTTTTAAAGATATACAAACAGCGGGAAGCAACTTCATTTTATATTTATTTATTATTCAGCACAAAGCTAGACTAACTTAATGCTACAATAGCATCTTCTACCAGTTGCCCTAAGGCTGGAGAAAATGTACTAAAATATAGGAGGGCTGACAATCATAGGAAAAAGGTAACATACTATTACAAAACTTAACAATAAATAGACTACCTACATATTACATAAATAATAATATATATTATAATAATAAACCTACATATTAATAATATCTAACAAAATAACTTAAAGTCTCAAGTGGAATGTAAATTTTAAACAAAATATTTGTGTCCCAAGAAGCAGCTCACAAATGTCAGGAGCAAGCGTTTCCCGAAGAGACTCACAGATTACATTTTATGCGGCTCTGGATCGGCGGGAATTTGTTATCGTTCCGGCACACACTTGCCATTAGAGTTGGGATACATTTATCGATTGTTAGCTTTGAATATCGGTTTTAGGTGCACAGTGGACGAGGCGTTCTAAGCTACCTGCTTAATGAAATTTCAGGTAGGTAGCATGTTAAATTTCAGCTCTATCTATTCAGTAATTAATGCACGGGCATTCCTAAACCTTTTCTTTTATGTTGTTTTTAGTCGTGAACGTTATAAAATCTATCTGTGATCCGAATTACAACCTAATTCGTTCAGCGCCTTAGACTGAGCTTTGATAGATCAGTCAGTCGATTAGTCACTCATTCCTTTATAAAAGCTAAATATGTACCTATATAAAATTTGATAATGTAATTTAACACCCTTTTAAATTAACCCTAAAACTTTATTCTTATTCGTACACCCAGAGGTGAGCATATTAAAATTATCGAATGTCGATAAAAACAATCGATAAACCGGATCAATAAGCACATCACTAGCAATTCGTCGTCGGGTACTTTCGATGACATTGTAAACATTGCCTTTTTACATTGACGCGTTGATTTACGATGCGGCATCGAGATACGTGATATTCAAGATATTAGTCTCCAACTATAGGAATAAATACAGATACAAACATACTTGGGCACTGTAGCTAGTAAAATTACCGGTATAAGTCTTAACATCTTATGACTCTTAAGTGAGAAGCATTGGCGCAGTGCACCTAGAATTTTACATCATTGTAGAGTCCTGGGCAGCACTTTAACAATTACGGGCAGAGTTATCTCTTACCATCAGGAGAGCATCATGCTCTTCTTCTTACTTTTTTGTATAAAAAAAAATTACAACACTCAAAAATAAAATTTAACTCCTTAGTTTTTATATCTGTTTTTCTTTACAATAGTATCAATTGTACTTGCCGTCACTTTTTTGGCACGCGATATCTACCTTTTTCACTGTAGTCTTTGTAGAGTATGAGCCTAGGAAACGACAATCGATCCTTTTATGAAAGAATTTTATTTGTACGTTCACATCGAGGCCGTAAAATCTTGTGAAGAAATATAAAAGTGAGCATGACTCATATTTTGTCGCATAAGTTCAAGTATTCGCGTTTTATCACGATTTGTATTGTATTGCTTATTATTGGATTTAATTTGCAAATTAATGCTTTAGGCTTTGTTTTTATACCTACTTGCGTGGAAATTCAGCAAAGAAAACATTGTAACAAAAAGTTTGCCCGGCATCTTACGCTGTGCTGTCATGTTAACCGAGTCTAATACATATTGAAAATAACATAAATAAATCTTTATTGAGACCATATAGAAATGATTTTTTTAATAGCGGTCTAATCGTTCATAGCAATATATTCCAGAAAACCTGCAAGGAGAGGAATGAGAGAAATATACAATAAATACTTGAAGGACAGTGTTCAAAATTTTGGTAAAGAAGAAAAAAACCACTTCACATCTTACAAAATATTATCAAGGCGCAAGTTTGAATGTCTTAATTGTGTCACGGCTAAGACTCGAACAAAACACTTATTTTGTGGTACAGAACACAAAAAAAAACAAACAGACATCTCAGCAGGACTATGTTAAAACTTTGAACCTAGATCTACATTCAAAGTCAATTCAATAAATCATATTATTGCATTATCATCATCATAGTGCAACAATCAAATGAATTGAGATCATCTAATAACCGATAGATATGTACCTAGTTCATTATTCAATAAGTATAATAATAATGATCAGAATGGCGCAATACTTTTAGCACAATGGATTGCCCAAATTGTAATAATAGACATTAGATAGCATACAAAGCGTATTGAAATGTACTTATTTGAAATGAATCGTCAGATTTTGCAATGTTCAAGTCTCAAGTGCAACTAATTATTATTAAGAACCTCTGATTTATTATTACAATGGCAGAATTACACGGTATTTTAATAACAGCAATAATAAAATTATAAATCAACTGCATTGCTGAAAATACACACTGATTATTATCGTCAACCCAACTGGACAAATTTCAGTCCAATCGGTCTAGTCAGCTGTAAATCCTTCAACAATACATAAGAAAAAACCTGCTAGAGTTAGACACCGCCTTCTTCCTTCTTATACAATTTTATACAATTTAACAATAGTAGTATGTACCTAGTTTTATATTTTATAGTTGTTTATTGTGTATTTTATACGGCTGGACCGATTAGACTGAAATTTGGTCCCACATAATATCCAAACAGATAAATTGCGAAAGAGTCTTCGGTATGGTATTGGTAACTAACCCAAACGGGATCTCTCATTAAGGCACAGCGCCAAAATATATCCTTTATGGGGGACTCATCCTTTATAAGACAATCTAAGCTATCTAACTGAGAACCTCCACCTTGTTTACAAACAACTAACACGTAAAATAAACCCATTTAATAACTTTTTTTTTTATACAACGATGTAAGAAGACGAGCAAGACGCTCTCCTGATGGTAAGAGATAACGCTGCCCATAATCAGTACAGTGCTACCCAGTGCACTGCGCCAACGCTTCTTACTTGAGAGTCATAAGATGTTAAGACTCTTCAGCCCAGTAATTTCACTAGCTACAGTGCCCTCCTACCGAAGCACAGCAATGTTTGCACATCACTGCTCAGGCGGTAGAATAACTGGCACTGTTGGGGTACCCACCTAGTCGACCTCCTAATAACTAATTAGTTTACTGTTATTGTAATTACGGAAACCCAATCAGCTGTGTGTAATATTCAGTTCCCCATATCTGGGGTGAAGTGGTCAGACGCAAGCGTACCAAGTTGGATGAGATTTTAGAGATAATAATATGCATTGAATTCTCTGCCAGCTGCCAGATTCAGATAGTTGAAAAGTTTTTGAATATCCTATTGTAAAAATTTGTATTATTCTTTGTAAAAGGGATTCATAATTACGGAACTAATAAAAAAAAATTACAGTTCAGACTCGTTTTAAATAACGTGCTTTGTAAAAATGTTAAAAGTATCGTTTGTAATAAAATATAGATCTCTCTAACTGAACAAACAAAAATAAAATATAAAGTAAATGATTTAGTAGGTACTGTAGAAATCTTCTGAATTGACTTCAAAAACAAATTTAGTGATCAGCTGATCAATTTTACATGAAAAGAATATTTTCTCTATGTTAGGGATTGGAAAATTCTATAGGCTAGTTAGTTTCCACTGACGAAGAGTGGTTTTTACTGGCCCTGTATGCATCTTCTCCACTCTGCGTCAAAAACGCACCCCAAAATACATCAGGTTTCCCGAAAATGTTATTTCATATCTTTCAGAAACAATCACAAAACCAACAAAAAACCTAAATGAACTTATTGAAGTAATAATACAAGTAGATTCTAGATATAAATTATTATGTAACGTTTCTTCGTAAAGTTCTGTACATGCTCGTTAAAACTTATGATAGCGAAAACATTGTCTGTAGAGTTGTTTAGGCCTTTAGAATACCTTGAAATTATAGGTTAATGAATACAATATTATAAACTTACAACTACATATTTTTTTACGTAGTTTAATATAGTAAGTAGAATAATGTCACACTAATATTATTAATACGAAAGTGTGTGAATGAGTGTGTCAGTTTGTTACTTCTTCACTTAAACGCATGGTACGATTGAGCTGAAATTTGGTATAAAGATAGCTTAGACCCTGTAATAACACATAGGTACAGCGGGTAAAACCGCTGGGCGCAGATAGTTGTATTATAAGTGCGAAAGTTTGACAGCGTGTGAACATTACCACACGACCTATACTTTGTGATTTGACTCTGACAGTGTAAGTAGGGTAACCTGTTCTGTTAGAGTATAAACCCCCAATTATTATTATTGCCTTTTCATGCTAAAATAGCTAAACGTATTTAGCTAAAATAGCTAAACGTATTTAGCTAAATTTTGGTGGTGGGTAGGTAGCATGTAATATTGACTACTTTTCAGCGAGTAAAATCGATGGGCATCGCTCGAAATAATAGAATATTTTTTTCATAAATCTGCGCAAAATAATATTATGTGAATGTTAAATTGATTTCGACAGCATACTAAATAAACTACTTTTTGCGTAGAAAAATCAACATAATTGAGAAATCAATGAATCCATCTAAATAATCTTGAAACACATGTAATGGAATCTAAGTATCTATTTTACTTCATTAACACTTCAAAATTACAATCAAGCGCTAAGAAATAGGTAGTTAAAATTATTTCAGGCAATTTGAAACAATAACTCTACTTTTATCTAAACTATGGTTGCAATGAGCTATTGTAATAAATTTCATAGTGTGTAATAATAACGAAACTGTGACCTCTATGCATATTTTGAGCAAACATGGCACTCGTATTGTTTGTTTTTCGGTTCATATATGACTATTAATTACTGCGCAAGTTCATTAGGTCAGGCAAAAACAGTATTTAGGCGTTGAAATACATTATAATATTATGTGTAACATATACATATATATGTACATATTATGTATATGTATGATATGTGTAAAATTGAATGGAAAATGCATTCCATTGTAACCTATTTGAATAATTATATTTCGATTTTATTGTTCGAGTACTCGTCTGATAAAAAGCCAGTTCATTAAAAATTGTTACCTAGATATTCAAAATATACAAAATTCCCCTCATTACAAGCTTTTATCTACTTTCACCTGTCTGTTGTCTGTCTGTCTGTCGGTCTGTCTGTCTGTAATCAAATTTTGCAAGTTTAATTAGGCCAACTTCTTGGTATACGATTGAGCTGAAATTTTGTATGCATGCATAAATCGGATGACAATGCAATATTATTATGACATGGACCTGATCTGATGATGGAGCTGGAAGGTGGCTATAGGAACTCCGTAATTAAACGGTGCAACCCCATCGAGTTAGGACTCATTTGATTCGTCTTGAAGAGTACTGTATGGTGCTAGATGGAAATGATAATCAAAGCTTGTTTTTAAAAAGATTTTTTTAAATTTCACTTGTTACTTCACTGCAAACATAGACCTCGGAATAACACTTACATACATTTTCAGCGGGTAAAATGTTCCATGGTATATTTTATCAACATTTTCACCAATAGAAGGTACCTAATATTATTATGTAGCCACAACTCGCCGATTTGGCAAGCAATCAACACGGAACGCAAACAGATCGCAAAATTCACTAACTTTCCTCAAATCACACGTTTAACCCAAAAGTCCTAGTTCTAAAACTAAAACGCAACCGAGAGCAAAATAAGCTTTCCAAGTAGCTTTTACTCACGATCTATCCTAGTTTCGCGGCTGTTTTGAAAGCTCCTTTATGATATCAGTAAAAGCCGTTTATAATAGAAATAGTTTTACAATGATAAGAAGTAGGTTACTGAGTTATGTAGACACAATTTTGTCGTAATTCTAGATTAGCGCTGAGAAAAACACTAAGATTTTTTGTTTCTTTTTACACACAAACAGACGGCTTGCCTTATCGTAATTTGCCATTGGTATTACCGACCCGACGCTGTAACGGTCGGACGGTTCTAATTCATGGTAAAAGAGATGGCTATCCGAAAAGAAAACAAACATAATATTGATACCTAATTACTTTCAAACTAATCTAGTAACTCTGATTCCGCGCTAGAAAAGCACGAACTGCTGTTAAGCTAGAAGTTATAGTACTTCCAGCTCAAGTAGAAGAACCATAGTGTGGCTATGGTCTATTCGGCTATCCGAGGCGGAATGTCCTCGACCGATCTTCCTTGCAATGTGCTAACGACAGTTCACGCACTTTTCATAACCTTTTGAACGCCACGGCACAAACGCATTTTCGTGCCCTGTGCGCCAAGGCACACTTTTAAAAAAAAATCCTACGAAAGAACTAGTGTTGCCAAGAGTCGATAAATATTTTTATTTCACTTTATTAAGACTGGGTTTTTTGTCGTCTATAGACGTCGTTGGCGTACAGGACCCGCAAGTACTTGTCAAGTATAGGTGACTTTGGCGGTCAAAAGGTTAAAACTTCGGATTTACAATTAGGAAGTCAGATACAATTTCTAACCCCAAACAATATTAAGTAAATACATTTCTAACTACTAAGAATAAATATTTTACAAACAGCATCAAGTTAACCGCGTTTCGTTGGAACTTAATTACCTAACAAGTATAATTTGTTTTGCCTTTTAACTCCTTTAATAAGTTTACGAACTGAAAGCGTCTCATTTTAAGAGCTGGGGTTTGGGTGTTTTAATCGGAATGCCTTGAGTAGGTACGCTTCTATAAGGAAATAAATATTGAGAAGTTTTTTTTATTATTATATTTTATTATCATTAATTATATCATTGCGTAATATAAAACAAAGTCGCATCTAGTCTGTCTGTCCCCATGTATCCTTTTAAACCACGCAACGCATTTTGAGTCAGTTTCTTGATTCAAGAAGAAGGTGTATAGGTAAAATACATGCATATTATACTAGAGCAACACTGATGAATTTTCCGTTAGGCGCTACGAAGTGAGCGCGGGTTTACTATCACATAATAATTATAAGATAATAATGTTATGCCCAGTACACTCAGTATAAAGTTACGAAGTACTTCACTGCCTATTTGACGACCTCTGTGGCGCGGTGGGCTAATACCCGCCTGCAACGCAGAAGGTTGCGGGTTCGATTCCCGCATGGGACAAATGTTTGTGTGATCCACAGATATTTGTTTCTGGTCTGGGTGGCTTTCTGTATCTATTATAAGTATGTATTTACAAAAGAAAAGTATATATAAGTATTATATCCGTTATCCTAACCACCATAACACATGCATTAAGTTGCTTAGCTTGGGGTTAGGTGGCGCTGTATGTAATGTCCAGAAATATTTATATGTATTTATATAATTTAAGAGGCCGGAGGCCGTATCAGCTAATTTACGCTATCTAGTTGCAATCACAATAAGTCGACCTTATAACTATAAGTGAATTCATAGGCCACGATGATTGTATGGCTTATCCATAAGACCTTTATTTCTAGAGTTTAAAAGGATTGTTACCCTTGTGACCTTTATTTCTAGAGTTTAAAAGGTTTGTCGCCGTGAGTGGAGAGACCTCGATGTGCTACTCTTAAAGTGCTTACCAACTTGGAGCTTCACACTTCCAGCGCCGGAGCTTTCAGTTTGGAAAATTTAGAAAATTACATTTCACAGTACGACTCTTGTGAAGTACATAGATAAATTGAGTTAAAGAATGGGTACCCCTTGAGTAAAAACTTAATATTAGATTTATGGATAAAGTTGATGACAAAAGTAAATTTTAAGTACTCGGGTAAGCAAAACTTCTCTCCAGATAAGAAACGAGATTTTTTTCATAAAATTATTCTTGAGGTATATAAAACCCATCTGTGTTCCCTATTTCAACCCAATCTGTTCAGTGGCCTAGGCTGTACGTGGATTGATCAGTCAGTCAATCAGTCACTCTTTCCTTTTATATATTTAGATCATTATCTAATCTATGTAATCTTATTTTTTGTGTACTTAGTATAGTTTAATAATAAGGATATGGAAAACTGTACGTATACTAATAGGAAAATTTAATGTTAGCCACTGACACTGTCTCGATTCAAATATTAAGCGAAGATGCGATCAAAGATTAAATCTAAACCAATAAGCTCGTACTAAATTTCCAAATACCTAAGGTATCACGTTTAACACACATAATATTACAAACTTTAATGAAATCCCTTTCAGTGTGTAATCTACAATCTCTGCTTTGTATACAACGTAGTGTGATAATTAAATGTGCACCTTATCCCGGTTTCCAGTTTAATAGTTAGTAACAGGCCAACAGCTAATTTCCATCTCGCGGTGAACTTTGTGCAAAAAGAAAAGAGTCGTGGCTTTAGAAAAAACCAGTATGTAATAAATTTCACCGGGGGTAGACTTCCTTTGCAGGAGGTCGTCTAGGTGGGTACCCCAACAGTGCCAGTTATTCTACCGCCTGAGCAGTGATGTGCAAACATTGCTGTGCTCCGGTAGGAGGGCACTGTAGCTAGTGAAATTACTGGGCTAAAGCGTCTTAACATCTTATGACTCTTGAAGCGTCTTAAGAAGCGTTGGTGCAGTGCTCCTAGAATTTCACGTAATTGTGAAATCCTAGGTGACACTGTACTGATTATGGGCAGTCGTTATCTCTTAACATCAGGAAAGCGTCTTGCTCGTCTTCTACTTCATCACGTAAAAAAAAAAATTAAGTTTCTTTTTGTACATTATTCTGTGTGACAATAAAGTTTTATCTATCTACATATCTATATTCTGACTTATTAGGAAACTTAATCTCTACGGACAGACACGTTATCGACTTTAGCGCGAAATGTCTATATTGTTTTGTCTAGTTTTCGTTTCCTTTTACATACCCGTATGTTAGACACTAACTCGACAAAAGCACACGGCCCGCCTGATGGTGTTGTAGGCGGGGTAAACCGTCCCTTTATTACATGTTTGTAATCAGAAATATAAACCAACTTTCAATTAAATATGATATTCGTGTCCCTTCTAGTTCCCCATCCTATCGAATTATTTGAAAACACAAATGACGGTATCCATAGAAAACAAATTAATTAAATTTTAATTTTTCCTTTTATCTTGTAAACTTATTTTTTTTAATTCGGAATACTCAATCGAAATATTAAGTACAAAAAAAATTACGGGACCTTATCTTTCTGCACGCAGTCTTCAAATAAACAAAGTACCAGGGCTTCATAAGAGCTCAGGAGTAGGTTTGATCGTGTAACACCGTTGCAACGGTCTCTAACCGCAAGTTCACGGCCCAGTACATACTGTTAGCTATTCTATCGTAACGGAGTAAATAATGAGATGCGAGAGAACATAATACGAGATGTCGCTACATCTGGTCTAGTAGTTTCCACTAACTCTTTACTGCAACTTTACAGTTCAAAAGCCTATAATAAATAACTTAAGTGACTTAAAGACCGCTGCGCTGTTATTTATCAAAATAACTTTCAATCAGGTTGTCTGTAAGAGATTACTTTATCCGATTACATCGCCGATTGTTTTTAATTTGTGTATTGTATTTAAATAACTATCTAGTAGCTTGATACGTAATCATGGTAGTCTAGAAAACTATGTTGATATTTTTGAATGACAATAATTAACAATTAGCAAGCTGAAATGGCAATGGGCAGGCCACATAGCTCGCAGAGCGGATGGTCGATGGGGTCGAAAAGTGCTCGAGTGGAGACCACGGACTAGCAACCAAAGCGTAGAACGTCTACCCACTTCACAAAACTCATCCCTAAACTGTGTTTCTTTAAGTAATTACGAAGCCTAGTGAATAGCGTATGGTATTTATTCTGTGACTTGGTGGCAAAGACTCCGCTAATGAGTGCGCGCAAATTAACGCCTATCATTTGAATACGAGGCTTAGCGTGTCAAGAATGTTTCTTTAGATGTATTTTGTAGGTGTTATGAATGAGAATATGATAGTGTATGAACCCTACAAAGGTTAAAGGTTCCTTTGAAAAAAATAACCTCGTTTTTTTGTTACTTATCACTTATCGAAGCCTACTTCACTCTAAATTTCGGTACTCACATAAATAAGGACTTCATATTCTCTGTTGCCCCGCAATGCTTTGCGCCTGTCATCATGAGATATTGGTTGCCTAAAAATTCCGTTGGTAACTGCCCTTCAGTCCGGAATCGGAACACAGTAATGTCTGTACGGATGAACAACTGACAAATGTATAGCGGTCTCTGCAAAAGTGGCCTACCACTACACTGTGTATTTGTTTTTGCTTCAATTTCAATATCGCCAAACACGAAACTCCGTAGGGATATTGTAAAAATATTTTTTATCATTTCCCCGCGGACATTTTAAACATTTCTCTATTATTTCAATTTAAAAGCATCTGTTTCTTAGGAAAACACGCTTCGATAAATCCGCATATTTCTTTCCACACAAATGTTGGAACATAAAATTCTTGATGAAAACATCCCTCAACTGAAGGAATGTTCTCGAAGGTTGTACGACAGATATTTTAAACGTTTCCGCAATCGAGAGATTCAGTTACAAGCCAATCTCAGATCCGATTTTGTCGGAATCGGTTCGAGGTCTGCTATGATTTGTTTTAACTGATATTTGTGATTTATTGATCTTACTGTAGCAAATGATAAAGTTTATTATTACCGTACTCTTATAACTCAATGAAGATTTAGGGCAATAGAATCAAATAGAGTTTCATGGTTAGATATTCTGTAAGTGTATATTAATTGTTATGTGTGTGTTTTTTTATTTGCCGTGAATAAAGTGTTTCTATTCTATTCTAAATTTTCTAGGTTCTAAGGGAGTGAAAAAGTTTGCAAACAGCTTGAGTAGGAAGGCATTTTAAAATGATTTATAAGCATAGTATAATAATAACAGTCCACCTTTTACGACAAGTAGTAGAAAAGAGTAAAAGTTAGTTGTAATGATTGGTATATTCTATTTATGTATTGCGAATGTATAATGTACTTATTTCGATTTTATATTGTTTTATCTAGTAGATTTAATTATAAATGTTGATAGTCGCTTGTGTCTTGTTAGAAATTAGAAAACTCCAACAAATTTTATCTCTAACAACGTCAAATGCCTCGACTCTCCCGATAATGTCCCCATTATTGGGAACGAAGGGTAAAAGAAAAGCCAAGGGCTTAGCAGGAAGTGACGGCGTACAGAGCAAACCGTATCGGCTTATTGCATCTTTCTATCAGCGAGTGCGATTAGAGATGGATAAACAAGTCAGAAAGTATCGATATTAAAATAATATATTTTTTATCTACACTGTCTTACTGATGGGAAATACTATACAACCCTAAATACTTCCAAATGGTCCTTTCTAGTACCACCTTAGGCCTTACCACCTTACCAGCATTAGTAATAAAATTAATTACAAACGAAATATCGATTTTATTAAAAACTAATTCGTTATTAGGATTTTTTGTCAGCACATGACCGAATAGAGCACCGCCATCGTCTGTTGCTTAGCGGTAAACCTAAGTAATAATGCCATCGTCATCTTAAGACATAATATGTTAAATGTTATTCAATTCCCTAGCCACTTTACCCATCCTACCAGGAGCACCAACAGAACTCAAAAGTTACTGTGCTCGGCTTTTATTCAGTTGTTTCGTCTCTAAGATCATAACTTTATTCTGTTTAGTATTTCTTGTACCGTTAACTATTTAGACACACCTAATTCTGCATTCTACATTCTAAAAATCACACTTTCGCTATAAATTTAATGCTTTATATTGCTTGAGAAAAAGGTCGATGTATATAGTATATATCAAATATCGATTTATCTTTGTATCAATCTTTCTTGTAAATAAAATAAAGCGATACATTTTTAATCTTTTAATTATAGATTTGCTATTGACTACGATCTCGCTTGATGTTGATCGACGAAGAAGGCGGAATAAATACCTCCCTAAATATTTTCTAAATATAGATTAATTAAGATTAATTATATCGATATTACCTATTGATAGCTCATATCTAATAAATATTAATTAATAGAGAAGTATAACGAAGCAACCTCTTGCTATTTTAAATTTGGACCGAACCCAAAACCGCCATCCAATTAGAGTCGAGCTCAACCGCCGCGAACGAGAAAAAACTTATTAGCGGAGTTCCATACAGGCTCTCAGGAAATCATTGCTATTATCGATAAAAAAATTGCTGTGGAAATGCCACAGACTACGTACCAACCAACTATTGTACCTATTCAAGATACATAGATATCGCAAATTTATCTAGTACTTTTAAGTGGTTAAAACTGCATTTTTTGCATGCAGATGAATCAAACGAATGGGAAGCTCACCTAATTTTATGCGATAAGGCCATTATAGATGCAGTTTTACTTAGATATTAAAGAGCTAAGATTTCCGCGTCAACGCTGCAGCAACTTATCGCGACATTTTTAATATTTTCTCTCAACCTCATCGATGTAAATACGATAACAATTGTGATTGTTCTCCCATCGAACTTTGAACCAATTACAGCAATTAAACGGGTGCGATTCTAAATGTAACGTTTAAAATAACAGTTACTTTTCCCAATGGTTAACAGTAGTTGAAAATAACAGTCTTGTTAAAGATTCTCACGGCAATCGTCGGCTGCTCCGAAAACCGTGATGTTCTATATAATTGTACTTATAAAATTTTAGTATACTAGTCAATCTATAAAATTTTACTTAGAACATTTTAGATGCGGATAACATAAAGTTTTGTGTCAGTACCATTTATTAAAATTATTATTTATAGATTTGGAAAGTTTGAGAGTGTGCTAGTTTAAACTAGATAATCTCAAGTATTTTGATAATTTATTTTCAAAATATAATAATGTTTTTCTAAGAAATTACCGAAATATAAACGTATAAATCAGAGGTTTCAAAGTCAAAAAACCTTGGCATCAAAAAATTTAACTCAAAAATTAACAAACATTCTTAAAAAGAAATAGAGGAAGTTTTAAAGAAGTCTGTATTTTAAAGTTAAAACACGCTTTAATACTTTTTAGCATAAATTTACTCGTAAATTTATTAAGCTCCAGCCTTTTTCCACCACACATTTATATAAATAAAAAATACACTTTCTACAAAAATATATTCATCACAATAATACCTACATTTAAATAAAACTGACCTACTCTACATACAACGAGCCTTAAAAAAATACCGTTACTTTCTACAATCTAATCCCGCTTTATAATAAAAATGCCGTATCTAAAAAACGTCAAACGTAAAATATCGGACAACAAAGGGCGCACCGAAGTTTCCCTACATTGCTTTAGGCACCGTGATTTTGTCGTTTCATAAATATATAATGGGGCACGAAGAGTCTATCGAATCGAGATTTATCGATAATTCACGAGTCCTATTCCAATTATCTTCTATTGAAATCTCTGAAGTTACGAGTTACGACACTATTCGACTAGGCCGAGTAAGTTATCACAGCTCCTTTGAACTCTCAAAGAATAAAACTTGTATACCGAAGTTCTTTTTATTTTGCTAAAGCTAAAATATCTAAAGGCGATCTAAAGGATCTAGAAAGATTCAATAAAAGCTCGAATAGAAGGTTTATTCTACGATCGGTCAATTTATGTAGAAAATACAATTTTAGATTTTCTCGTTTTATACTTCTTTTAATTCTATATACGAGTACGACATAATATACGACACCTAGGTATACGTGTTCTTTTAAGACGAAAATATAAGACGAATAAAAACTAAAATATTGTTAAACGTATACAAGGATGTTACAACTGGCAGTTTTAAAGCTAAAAGCGATCTCTTCCAGACAACCATGAAAATTAACGAATAGTATATTTGATATTGTAAATAATAAATCTTATCATATAAAGATAACGGTCATTATGACTGTGTTCCGGTATGATATTGAGTAAAGCCAGGGTGGAATTTATCCCGCCTTCTAGGTTTAGTCTGCTACCATCTACGGTCGCAACTTCGCTTAACATAACGCGAGATCGTGATCAAAGGCTAGAGGTATAATTTTATTATTTATTATTATTTATTTATGTGTTGAAGTAGAAGACGAGCAAGACGCTCTCCTGATGTTAAGAGATAACGGCTGCCCATAATCAGTACAGTGTTACCTAGGATTTCACAATTATGTGAAATTCTAGGAGCACTGCACCAACGCTTCTTACTCAAGAGTCATAAGATGTTAAGACTCTTTAGCCCAGTAATTTTACTAGCTACAGTGCCCTCCTATCGGCACAAATTAATAAATAAATCCTATTTATATTATAAACGTGAAAGTTTGTACTTGTATTTTTTTACTCTTTCATTGAAATTTGGTATAGAGCTAGCTTAGACCCTGGAATAACACATAGGCTACAGTAGTACAGCGGGTAAAACCGCTGGGCGCAGCTAGTAAAATATAAAGATAAAACAAAACTGTGTCACTTTTAATATTGTAGTCAATCGACGCCTACATTTTCTCTATAATTCAAGGCATCCAGGTGCCAATAAGTCACCTATAGAGAAGTTATTTGTGGCCGTCGCGGGGAAGTTTTTCTTCCAAACTCATTACAGGTCGTACGTGTTCCCATTATATTTGCTCGGTGGATATTATCGGTGCTGTCGGTTTAAACCTCACTGCGCCATATTGTAGCGTAGTTTACTAGTAAAATGGAAGATTTATAAACATAATAAGTAACAAGACGAGCAGAGAAAATCTAAAATGCCTCAGGTAAGCTTATATAAATAAATAAATAAATATTTCAGGACATTTTACACAGCGCCACCTAACCCCAACCTAAGCTACTTAATGCTTCTGTTTTGGTGGTTAGAATAACGGATTATATTTAATACTTATATACTTTTCTTTTGTAAATACATACTAATAAAAGATACAAAAAGCCACCCAGACCAGAAACAAATCTGGGGACACACAAATGTTTGTCCCATGCGGAATTCGAACCGGCAACCTTCTGCGTTGCAGGCGGGTATTAGCCCACCGCGCTACAGAGGTCGTCTGATATGATTGTTCATTGTTCATTTCAGATACAAAGTCCCCCAGTGTTTTGAAGTACAAAATTCTGGGCATGTCATCCTAAGATCGAGTCGTTTCGTCATGCCCAGTATTTTTTCAGAAGGTATTTTCATAAAACATCTCACAAAAGTGAATGTCCCTTTTTAAATTCTTTGAGCTCGCTTTCAATAAGAGTTGGTGAGACGCACGTTTTAATTCATAACGTTTTACCTTTTACCGCTTTCAATAAAAGTTTATAGGGACCATCTGTTTAATGTAACTATTCAAACAAAATAATGATTTTCCAACTCGACTCAGGTCTAAATATATATATGGACGAACATAAATTTAAAAAGAAGACTTTAAAAAATTCGAGGAATTGTGAACTTTCCATCCTTTTTGTCGGCCTTGTCGCTGCAGGTTTGGTTTTATTAGCCCCTAACGGTAGAGTCAACGCAATCCAACAACTTGTGCTTAAACCGTCTGCAATAGACGCAAAGGCCTGTGATGATCATTTTTAAAAGCAAGTCAAATATATAAAAGACTGAAGCAAAAAATACTTAATTTTAACTACACTCAAACAACATTACGATTGAAAAAAACATATCAAAGTAAAACAAACAAAAAGATTCGTCAATAAATTCAATAAACAACGTAAAGAAGGTAACAGATTCATGGGCCAGCGATCAAAGAGTTCTCATATCAGGGGGGATCAAAGGAGAGATTAGTCGACGCGGTCGGCTGCGGATTCATATTCATATACCATCTGCTGAAAGCTCTGCTGTGATAACAACTTTATCTTTTTCATTTTTAAGTGAAAACGAAGTCAAAGTATACGATTTTTGTGATAAATTTGGTACTCTAATCTAAACAATCAAAATTATATAACTGTTTAACAAGCATTTTTTTTTAATTCACACTCACCAGTTGCGTGAAAGTAGCCTTATTTTGGTCAATAGTTCTTAACGTTTTTATACATGTTTACAACAATTGCTACCAATTTTTTTGACAGTTGATTTCGTGATTATTATGTTATGTAAAACAGCAACAAACATATACTCTCATATAAACTTTTAATGTTAGTACGAAAAATAATATTCTATGTTATAACTCTGCAACAAATAAAAAGGCTATCCAGAAATAACTCGTATTTTAGCCGTTGTATTTAGAATTTGCTCTTTACGGAAGTGGGACAGAAACATAAAACCCACGAGCATAACTAAGTGTTGGCATAAGTTCAAGCTTCACATAAAAAAATTGTGCGAGCTATATTGTCGCATTCATAATTTTAATAAAAATGTAGCATTTCGTGGTTAAGCAAAAACTAAATGGATCACAAATCTCAGCGTCCATAAATATTTACCTTTTATAAAAGGTATAATTGGTTAGAATTATTGTTACAATTATTGCACAAAAAAACAATAATGTTTACGTAAAGGACACAATTGTGAAGTCATATTTAAAGGTATTACTTTTTTAGGAGGCTTAGTGGTCAGATAAAAAAGTTTACATTTTTTTATCTATATTCACCGATCACCCTATCACGCCAGAGCAAACTTGAAAATTTAAAATTATTTTTTTGTTTCTAAAGTATTAAACATTTCAGGGTCCCATTCAAATTTCATCGCAATAGAACCTACAGAAAACGTCTGCAAACCTACATTTTAAGCTTCAACTTGACTGATAGATTATGGTACTTAAATTAATAGTTATTCTATTAGATTAACAATATAATCACTGAAATCACCCCTTAAGAGTGTAAACTCCAATTGCTATAACGCAAGAGGTCAAATAAATATGGAGCACGTACACGTCCCATTCGCAGGACACTGACAAATACGTATTATTTGACCCCAGAGTCCAAAGCCATTGTACCAAAATACGTGAGCAAAATATACAAAGAACATAAACTTTATGTCCCAAAACTTAAAGTTCAAAGTTCAATATCAAATGTAAAAGTTAGCAAAGTATCGCGGCATGATAATAAAAGGCAGACACAAAGTTTAGTAGAAGGTACACGTTGAATATTTCAGACGAGTTTGTTTATTTTATATACTTTTCCTTTATTTATCTTTTTTGTATCGAGGTCAAGAGTGAAGGAGCTAAAAAATAACGTATGTAGCTTATGTATTATGTAAAAGATGGTTTCTATGTAAATGGTGACAGTTCTGCTTTTGTTTCTCTTTTCTTTTTTGTTCTGGGATATTTATTTGTGTTTATCATTTTCTTAGAGAATAAATACATAATGCATGGCCTTAAAAACGCTGGCATCCTAAAAATATAGTCGCGCGAGTCTACTTGTATGTAGGTACATGAGTAAATGTCCAATAATAGTCCTAATAATAAAAAAACATAATAAACGCAATCATATTAATGAAATAGAAATAAAAATGGTTTTTATTAATAAGGTTTTTAAAAATGTTGGCCGCAAATTTTTTACTCCATAAATTTAATAAGATTAACGGTTGAGTTATAACACTCAAGGCGTCTCAGCGTGCTCATAGCAAGTTGTGACTTCGCGCGTCCACACTGAACTTTTTATAAGCGTTATATCTCATACACACATATTATATTGATAAACCGAATATGTATGTAATGTTTTTTGACCACTGACTGATTGAATAGATTTGAATTATTATTATCCTTGCCAACATCCCTTTTCACCTGCTAAATGCTAGTTTTTTTTTTTTAACTGTTGAAAAACTTATAATAGAAGTGGAAAAATACAAGATCCATATCTAGAGTTACTTAAATCACTCATTGGCGCTTTTAGCTTAGAGTTTCAATTGTGGCCTTATATTTTAGCGATAAGACCGCATTTGTGCAATCCATATGATACTCGTAGTATGTTGTGTTTTTCTTTTTGTACATTTTTTGTTTCAATAGTGTACCTCTATATAACACTTTATTGAACATGTAAAGAAACGTATATATTATAAACGTGAAAGTTTGTAAGAATGTATGGATGTCTATATGTCTGGATATATTATGTTTTTTACTCTTTCATTCCTAAACGGGCGGACCGATTGAGCTGAAATTTGGTATAGTGTTAGCTTACTCCCTGGAATAACATAATATAGGCTACAGTATACAGCGGGTAAAACCGCTGGGCGCATCTAAATATATAAAAAGAAAGAGTGACTGATTGACTGATCTATCAGTGCACAACCCAAACCGCTGAACGGATTCGGTTGAAATTTGGAATACAGATAGTTTTTATGACTATGACCTTCGTTAAGAAAGAATTTTGCCGCGCGGGCAAAGCGGCAAGCATAACCTAGTCTATATAACAAAATCTACTTCCATATTCAATACAAAGCACTTCACAAAACAACGGGACCAGTAATTGACAAAAAGCCTTCTAAACTCAAAGCTCGCTCTCGGACACACAAACAAAAATAAAAACTCGCTTATTTAACTGCGGTGAGAGAACTCATGACTATTTTTGTACTAAAAAAATCCTTCGTGATTCGATTAGCGTCTGCCTTTAGTTATGCGAGTGACTTTTTGTTTGTGTCTAGAGGTCTAAGTACTAAAACCAGTACTAAAATGTTGATTCTATGCACAGGACATGAGTTGTGAGTCAAGAGTCAAGTGTTTGAGTTTTAAGTTCCAACACTACACCTTTTTGGAATATGTTTAAAATTTGCATTTTTTTTTTCTTTTTAAAGACGTCAACGCGCTTTTCTTTGACTCATGACCACATAATAATATTTATTTCACTTTACTGTGCGTAATCTGTTGAGCTAATTAAATTTTAAGGTAAATATCAAAATAGTACGGAAAAGATACTAAATCTTATAGTACTGATAGGGTACTAGGTATATGTATAGGATGAAAATCCCATACTTGGTCCTGTCATCTTGATGGTCACTTAATTGGAATAGTAGCGGACTATCTTTTATCTGGAGCCCAAGAGAAGGATGATTTAAGACCGCCAATTGTAACACTGTTTAATTTTAAATGTTTTTAAGAGCGTACATATCGAATGACGCGCTCTCGCTCGCACTATTGGACAAATTTTGAAATATAAATTCATTGAATATTTTTTTTGAAAATTCCTTAAAACTAGCCCTCCATAATATTATTGCACACATTTTAAAAGTGTTTTCAGTTTGATATATTAAAAAATGGCATGAAAAGAATTTTAGTTTTTTTTTTTAATATTGCTCCCCTTGTTAATGTTGTATATGCTTTGTTTGTGCAATAAAGTGTTATCTATCTATTTATTTAGCTATTTTAAGCGACCTTCAATGATGGAGAAGTACTGAAGAAGAGTGATTATTCTGATGTAACACGATCTTTTGTTAGTCTAACAAAAGCGCGAATCGATTTAATGTGAAAGGATTGAATGAAAGTGAAATTACGCGAGTCGCGACATATCCGTATGGAATTGTTGAGTCAAGCGTTATCGGCAAATGTGAAAACGACCCCGAAATTAATTCAGAACATTGACCATACACTCATATAGGTGCACGGTGCATATAAACATCGATTTAATAACGAAAGATTTCTTTTATTATTTACATACATTGTTTTGTTTTTTTTTAGGTTTGACAAATGCATTTATTCAAAAACGCTACAATTAGAGCACTCTATCGAGTCAATTTCATACCTCTAGACTCTAGAGTAATTTTAATTATTTTATTAGGACTACCGCCAATTCGGAAAGTGCCTTTAGACACACAAACAGATGACTTTATGCTGAGTAGTAGGTACTCGTATAATCATGGACTATAATATCATATTAGAAGCGCATGGAAAACTAATTGAATGAATTTGATCGATTTTATTTATGCGGTACGGGTAAATTCAAAGAATGACAGCGCAAAGGTACTTCATGTTGCACCCTACACCATATCAGGACTTATCAACAAATAAAAATTATGATCCTGTTAATTGGAATATTCACAGTGAAAAGTTATTCGATGTATTTATAAATGTGTGTTAAAATCTACGAGGTTTAATTTAAAACCGATATACTATAACTGGCGCTAAAAGACTGATTGTGTGACATATATATAGAAGTAATATATATGAAACTCCTGTGACTCACGATCAGACATGATTTATCAGAGTTTGAAAAAGTTTGATATTGCCTTTTAAATTGCTAGAACGTCCGGCGGGTGAAATTTATTGTAATTTTATTGGTAAGGCTGGAAAGGCTAGGAGAGGTTGTAATCATCCGTCCCTCCATGCAATACAAAAAGATAGATGATGTGCAAAAAGAGGTGAGTCGTAGAAATTATTGTTACACCTTTATACTACGATCACACATAACTTAATATATTACCTCTATAGAATGTTTGTAATAGAAAGCCAACGGAAAATATAAACTGACGCGAGATTGTCTGAAACAGCTCTCACAAGGTATTAAAGTTTTTAAGATCTGATTTACACATCTTGGGTGCAAGCTTACAGCCAGGCATCATCATAAGTCTGTTACCGTCCTCCCCCTTCCAAGTACAACACTCGTGGAAAAATAAATGAATCATTCTCCTACAATATTATCTACTAGAGGCCTTTCGGATATTGTTGCTCATGTGATAAGTCCGCCAATTGGTACACTATTAACTTTTTTTTGTAAAAATTACTTTTCTCTGTGATATCTAAATATATAAAAGGAAAGGGAAAGTGACTGACTGACTGATCTATCAACGCACAGGCCAAACCGCTGGACGAATTGAGTTGAAATTTGGCATACAGGTACGTTTTAGGGCGTAGACCTCCGCTATTTTTGGGTTTTACCACGCGGACATAGCCGCGAGCACAAGCTATTTAGTTTATCAATAAAGAGTTATTTCCCGTGGCCAAGTTTCTTCTCTTATTGCCCAGCCTCTAGATGTATTTTTCTCCCGGCCGAACCTGCCAGACCACTTTTATTACTGTTTTACTGTTCGCAATTTAACTTGAAGCGTTAAACTGGTATGGTGGGGAACAAACAACAATAATAATCACGTTTTGGCGGCAATTCGCTGCGAAAATTATCTCTGGCCCGCATGTTTATTGCTACAGTTTTTTTAGTCTAATCACATTCGCGAAATATCTAATATAGTTTTATTAAAGTTCACCCAATCTCTAAATGCACTTCTACGCTATTCAAAATGATGTTAAGGCTTAAGGGATCGCATTTCAATATAATACTGGATCTCAAACCTAGCTCAATTTTTATAGAGACAACTCTGTAATTTACCTACTACAGTTATTTATTTATTAGGTCCACCACAATTTTTACAGTAAATTAATGCTATTTTATTAGTATAATACAAATATTTTATTATCAAAAAATGAAATGGAACCAAATTGTTGTTGAAGACATCTATTATGGTCGACTATATCGATGTTTTACATAATGTTATGTAGATCATACAAAAAAATATAATTTAATTGCATTAATTAACTATTCCGTATTGATTTTGTTTTAATCATGGCAAGTTACCACTTATAAAAGTAATCGTATTTTGTTTGCTAAGTGCGCACAAATGAATATTCGTTTAAATTAATCCGTTTCATCTAAAACAATGATAATGTTATGTGACTCTACATCATTTTAAATGGCCATAAAATATTATAAATAAAGCCAGCGCCAAAAATGCTTCAATCGAAAAAGTTAAAGCACATAAGAAAACAATTCAGAAAACACTGTACAAAAAATCTCTAACGCAAACTGTACTCACGCAAACGCGTACAAAATACAATATCCCAAAAAAGAGCGCGTTCAAAATGAAAATATGTATGATACTCGTGAAATACGGGCTCGTACAAGCCTAATATTGCTGAGGCTTGGTAGGCGCAATTTATCGATACGCTGTCAAATCTGCTCACTTGCCAGCTACCGTGACCTAATTTTTGTGGCCTGCAATGCAGCTACTGAAAATCAGTGCTTGTTGAAGATTTATTATGTGTTTTGAACCTATAGAACTAGTTTCGTTTCTATACTGGGTATACCTACCAAATAACCTAAACCTAACTAAACCACCTAACCTAATGTTCAAGGGATGTATCTAAGTACTAGATTATGCTCGCAGTTTCCTTGCTTATCAGATGTCTACGTCACAATATCTTACTAATATTATAAACGTGAAAGTTTGTAAGAATGGATGTCTGGGGTCAGGGTGTTTGTTACTCTTTCACGCCTAAATGGGTGGACCGATTGACCTGAAATTTTGTATAGAGATAGCTTAGACCCTGGAATAACACATAGGCTATAGAAAAGCTGGTAAAACCGCTGGACGCAGCTAGTATACGTATAAAGTTTTTAGACGTGCGTTGATAAATACGCTCAGTTAATCAATCACATGTTTATTCTATACATCTAGAAGGTAGGCCAATCTGAAGCATATTCATAAAATAAGTTCTTTAATTAAAAAAAAAAAACAATATAGATTTTATCCAGTTTTTACGAGAGGGCGATATTTTTATAGCAAATTATTTACTGTGAAAGCGCTGAAACATGCATCTTAACTTAAAGTACCTATCTAAAATACCTTTTCCTTTTATTTTGTGTTAGTACATTAGCTACTTCCAGAATCAGTCCATGTTAAGATTTATTATGTGTTTCGTATTAAGGAAGCTCAACGGTTGTCACCTAGTCTAGATATATGGAAGGGACAATAGTTGGGAGACAGAACATTATTTTGGTCAAACGAAGTAGATTAGGTTGTCTTTGCTGTATAAAAACTGACCTTTGACATTATAATACGAGTAAGAAATTCTATAATAAGGTCAAAGTAAATTCATTTATTAATATAACAATAAATGTAATAAAATGGAACACTTTACAATAAATTATTTACGTATACAAAGAATTTTATAGAGAAGTTAAATATTCGTTAGATTAAAGTTTAGCTTTAAAAATTACAAATTACTCACAGCTACATATAAATTTTCCTGTGCAACTGGACGAAAGATAAAAATATATTTATAGTGTCTGATTCTTTAATAACGAAGAGAACAGCTCGAAAGCTTAAGCAAAATATAGATGAAAATGTCAATTTCTCATATTTAGGATTCATAAAAATACCATTCCGTTTTTATGAATCGTCAGCCATTGCCGATGAACTTTATTAGGCCATATCATCGCGTCTTTCGGATATTATTAGGATAATATTATATAAAATCTCTGATAACTGATAATAGGGCTGTGGCTTGAAGGATTACTTGACTTACTTTATTAAAAACTACCTCTGCCCAGCAGTTTTCTCTGTACTCGATTTAAACTAGGATCTAAGCTACCTATTTGATAAGCCGACTGCGGTCGGCTACACCTATGTTTAACCGGCTAAACCTAGGTGTAGCCACATTTCGGACTTTAGCCGGAACATATAATTAAAGGACGTCAAATATAATAATATACGTATTATAATTAATTTATTAACATAATTATAATTATTCAGACCTACGAACTGCAAATGATACCATAATATTTAAATAAAATATTTATTCTAAAATTAAAATACTTCTTAAAAGATTACCATTTGAGGTTATACGTAACATGTTAATTTATTATGCTAAAGGGAGCATTTAGCATACATTTAAATTAAGAATATATTTATTAAGTAACCTAAAAATGTATTATTTCATAAAATATTAATTTCAATTTATAGAGTAACGTAACCACACTCATCTTGGAACAAAAGAATGAATATTTCTCCATGTATTGTCAATATTTCGTTAGCCTTCAACCATTTTAAAATTGCACCTAACAGCCAAGGGAAATGTTCCTTATACTTAAAGGAACTACAAGCAAATTATAAATGGTTTATTTTACTTGAGCAGAATTTCATTGTTAAGTAGATTTGGAATTGAGTACGTTTTGGCTAAAACGGTAAATTGTGGCGTCACAGCCAAGCCTTTATCTTATTTTGTCAAATAACCGTAATTTACTTGTCTTATCCTAATTTTTAAAAAACCATTCCGTCCGTTCATATTGCATGTTACCAACATCATTCTAAAATATAAATTTTACTTTCCTACTCAGTAGTCTGGAAGAGTTCGCTATTAGCAAAAAGACCGCCAATTGTAACACTTTTTAGTATCAAATGTATTTCATATTGAATTTGTAATTATGATGTTCAGTATAGAAATATCTAATCTATTAATATGAATTGAAAGAGTCACAAATTATGCTGAAACTGCTGAAACATTCTGTCAATTTACAAAGAAAATCAGCGAAATAATGACAATTTAGGTACGTAAAAAATCTGTAAAATCATGATTACCGCAGTACCGTCGCCTCCCCAATCTTCTCGTGATCACAGCTCATGTAGCTGAGCCGAAACGTCAAGATTCCTTTTAAAATATTTTTGTAAAACTAACATTAAAGTAATTACGCGATAAGTCCCGATTAATAAAATTAACATGAATATCATAATTACTTTTGAGCACTAAAAATGAAAGTTTTGTAATACATATATAAAGAAATATTAATTTTCTTCTAAAGCCAACTTTACCTCTTTAGGAAGCAAAATGCTACATTTGGTTCTCAAAGTTAAAATACTTAATTAACTTTGTTAAAAGTGAAAAGCTACAGTCTACAGGTTGAAGTCCGCTACAATAATGTTTTCACAACTCCTTCCATTAGTTTTACATTAACATTAAACTTGCATTTTATGATTCGCCGTTTTAAAGGCTAAAAGCTTTGTCTAAGAAACGCATAAAGTCAATGGAATTCTCCCTTGTTTTCCTTTTTCATTGACTTAGAGCGCTTCCACACTAGATCTTGTCCGAATCCGTCGCGAATCTGTCATAATGAATGATGGAACTGATTTTGCTTTTTACACTTCCTCCGGTCCGAATCAGTCATGACGGTTTACGGTTACTTAATTTTTTCTTTAAAACAGCTCTAAATAGACATAACATTTCTGTAGGAAACAGGGATTTACTTTCGCGTTAAAATGCAGCATCTAAGTGAATAAAAAATAATCATCTCTTAATTATTTAAATTCTGATACCTATTGAAATGTAAACAAAAATATTTTACAAGAGCTGGAGGTTTCTTTTAAATATGACTGAATTCTATTATTATTGGTAATCTCAAAAGGACTTTAAGCCGTTTCGACCATTACTGATCTTTTGTGGCAGACCAGGTGAGAACTGTTTAATCTATACTATTATATAAAACAGTAAACTGACTGACTCATCATCGCACACGGCAAACCACTGGACCTAGAAAGACGAAATTTGGAACATAGGTTCTTTTTACCCTGGAGGCAGGTAATAAGAAACGATTTTTGAAAATTCTACCCCTAAGTGGGTTAAATAGGGGTTCAAAGTTTGTATGGAGAAAATCACATTTTTGAGTTGATTTACTTAAAACTTGGTAAAAACATTCTTAAATGAATATAATTAAACATTTCATGCAGGGTTTTTCGAAATTTAACTCCTGAGTTGAAATATATAGAAAAAGCTAAATAATACGCACATTTCAAAACATGTGCCGCCATCTGTTGATAGTTTATGAAATTGGCGCAATCTGTTGAAATTTGATAGATGGCGCTATTATAATTAAAATTAGCTAAAGTGCTTTTCTCGAAAGCAAAATTTATTATTAATTCTTCATAATTTCTTATATTGATTTTTTTAATTACATAGGTATATAGAAGAATATCTGCAAGATTTTACACTAAAATAAATAAATTATAAAAATATGTACATAATGTATATCATCCTCTCTAACACGTCCTATTAAAATTATTAAAATACTATTATTTCATTTCTTAATTTTAATAACAATTATTGTACATTCTAAATTGCATGTGCCCACCAGGGTCCTTAGAAATACTTACGTGCAAACTACACTAAGACCTTATTATGTACCTAATTCTAAGGGAGCAAATAAAGTATTGAGTATTGAGTATAATCATCAATTATTTAGGATAGGTAGGTATATTGTTCAGTAATCTATCTCTTATATAAAATCGTTCGTACACTTTCGTGCTATCAACGCACAGCCCAAACGGCTGGCCGTATCGAGCTGAAATTTGGACAGCGTGTTCTTTAGAAGATTTCACCGTGCAATAAGAAACGATTTTTAAAATTCCCTCGGGAACAGGAATTGTTCCCGAAAAACGTTTGTATGCAAATCCGTAACCGCCGAACCGATTGAGCTGAAATTTTGTAAAACGATTGTTTGGACGGTGTTTAGGAACACTGAATAGTTTTTATGTCAGAAATTAGCTTTTAAGGGGGTCTAAAGGGGGGTTAAAGTTTGTATAGGAAATTTAGAACCGCTGACCCTATTGAGCTAAAATTTAGTACAGAGGTAGATTTAGTCCTAAAAAATGATATGGGATACTTTTTATCCCAGAAATCAACCTTTAAGGGGGGAAAGGGGGGGTGCAGGTTTGTGTAAGAAATCGTTAATAGCTTCTTTGTTTTAGCTGAAATTTGGACAGCGTGTTTTTTAGATAACGTGAACGACCGGTATGAAGGGATTTTGCAAAATTCCTACGGGAACGGGAATTATTCCCAAAAAATGTTTGTATGCAAATCCGTAACCGCTGAACCGATTGAATTGAAATTTTGTAAAAATATTGCTTGGATTGTGTTTAGGAATATTGAATAGTTTTTATGTCAGAAATTAACTTTTAAGGGGGGGGGGGGGGGGTAAAGGGGGCGTCCAAGTTCGTATAGGAAATTTAGAACCGCTTACTCTATTAAGCTAAAATTTGGTACAGAGTTAGATGAGTCCTAGAAAATTATATGGCATACTTTTTATCCCAGAAATCAACCTTAAAGGGGGGGGGGGAAAGGGGGGGGGGGGGGTGCAAGTTTAAGTAAGAAATCGTTAACCGCTTCTTTATTTTAGCTGAAATTTGGACAGCGTGTTTTTTAGGTACTAACGTAAGCGACCGATAAGAACGGATTTTGCGAAATTCCTACGGGGGTAAAGCAGGGTAAAAGTTTGTATGGGAAATTTAGAACCGCTGACCCTATTGAGCTAAAATTTGATACAAAAGTAGATTGAGTCTTCAAAAATTATATGAGATACTTTTTATCCCAGAAATCAACTTTTAAGGAGGGGAAAAGGGGGGTGCAAGTTTGTGTAGGAAATCGTTAACCGCTGCTTTGTTTTGGCTTAAATTTACACAGCGTGTTTTTTAGGTAACTTAAGCGACCGAAAAGAAGGGATTTTGCAAAATTCCCTCGGGAACAGGAATTATTCACGAAAAACGAAACACGTTTGTATGTAAATCCGTAACCGATAGTTTTAATGTCAGAAATTAACTTATAGGGAGTATCAGTATTAAGAGGGGGAGGGAGGGAGGGCCAGTTTAATGGGAATTTAGGAACCACGGTATTGATTTAAGTCACGGGAAGAATAGTGTGAGAAATTATACCAATAATAATTTAGCTTAGGTTTTTTTTATGTGATGAAGTAGAAGACGAGCAAGACGCTCTCCTGATGTTAAGAGATAACGCTGCCCATAATCAGTACAGTGCTACCTAGGATTTCACAATGATGTGAAATTCAAGGAACACTGCACCAACGCTTCTTACTCAAGAGTCATAAGATGTTTAAGACTCTTTAGCCCAGTAATTTCACTAGCTACAGTGCCCTCCTACCGAAGCACAGTAATGTTTGCACATCACTGCTCAGGCGGTAGAATAACTGGCACTTTTGGGCTTTGGGGTACCCACCTAGACGACCTCCTGCAAAGGCAGTCTACTCCCGGTACATTACAGTAGATGTAAGTTAAAGAGTTACCGCTAAACCGAGATAGTTCAACCTCCGGGAAAGGATTTAGGATTGGTTAATACAGTAGCGAAACAAAACTGCATCGAAATACCCAGCCCTATATTCTTCACTACACACTACCCACAGCGGGAGGGTTTAAACAGGCCTATACTTATTTTACGCTCACAAAGTCGCGGGGATGGAAATACAATCATAGTCTAAATGGCAGCACCAAATCTTCGCTTTATTCATTGACTGTCACGCGCAACGAAGTGCGCGCGGGTCAGCTAGTATAATATAAAGTAAAATATTATTAGTCAGTAAAAACTACCTCTTATAGTTAAAATAGAACTTCAAAGAAAATAATGCTGCTGATAAAAAAATTTTATATTTTACCATTCGATCGCAATAAGACAATACAGAATACAGTTAGTTCTCTATCACGTAAACATAATAATAAGTTTACCGAACGAAGCTCCGTTTCATATGGAGTTCATTTCTCACGGCGCAAGCAACCGTGAGCTAGGGATCAAGGAATCAATGTACGGTGATAGATAACAAAAGTGATGCACCCGTAGTAAGTCCTGTCGATTGATAAAATCTTAAAAGATTATTGTACAAAAAAAACTAACAGGAAACGGCACTGGACTACATGAAGTGGAGCATATTGTTGGCAAAGGCTAAACTCTGTTTCGGTTCTCACGCCAACCTAAGTTAGTAAGCCCACTTGCCATTATAGTACTCGTACCAATAATTATTTTTTATTTTATCTTATCTGGGCAGTGTTCAGGCCAGTAGTAGATCGAAGTAGTTCAAGCCATTCCTAAAATTGAAAAATGTCTTCAAAAACGTTACTTGGATGTTTTTGAAGGCATTTTACAATTTTGGGAAAACATACAGTTAAGTCTTAAAATAGGATACTTGAATTATTGCTGCATTATGGTCAAACTGCTCGTCCACTACACTACAGAGTTTGCAAGGATGTGTTTGTGTGCTCTCGAATGAACGGTGGTGAACAAGAGTGGGTATACTATAGGTGCCTCATGACTTATTACATAGCGTCGTCCAGTACTTCCTTCGCCCGTGCCTGAGCCAGGAGATTTCAAGAAAGCTAACAACAAGAACTGCCACTACTGGGAATTATAAACATACAGCTCGGATGAAGTTAAGTTGGATCCGTGAGGATCGTTAAAAATGGATGAACTTACTGGATTTTTATACAGGTTGTAATTGTAAAAAGTAAAATAAGTTTCAAATGCAATATTTGTTAAGATATTTTAAGCTAAGATGCACGATTAGGCCAACCATACAACTTTATCTAAGCTTCAGGTCAATTCTGTTTTATAATATTTAGCTTTTATATAAAATAGTTATATTTCTTCCTTAATATAAGTAAAATTCAATAAGGAAAAATACAGGCAAGTATATCTGACGTATTTTGCGCTTTTCCCTGCGTATAAAACGTGTGACGCCGAAGAGCTTTCAATAGTATGGCTAAGGGTTTAGTCAAACAGTAAAAATGCAGCTAGCAACACTGAATTTCAGCCAGCTCGTTGCGAGCTTTTATGTCATTTGAGCGTTCCATTTCTAAACCAATAACGTCCTGCCGTCTGCAGTACAAACAATGTGCAACGACAGATGCTGGCCACTTTTACAATTTTTTTTTGCTAGTTGGACCTTCATGTGTATACCTCTTTCTATAGCTTGAAATATTGATTTATGTGCGCGGCTTTCTGTGAAAATAGGATTATTCCTATTTTTTTCCGAAAATGCTTTATTTTCGATATGTACTAAAATAATTATAATCACTAAAAGGTGGAGTTTAATTATTTTGTTTTAATATGAATTGTTTTTTTTTAATTACTTACTTATTAAGTTTTTAACGTATAATTTTTCAGTACACGAAAAAAAGTCGTAGTAAAAGTCGTAAGTCGTAGCATAAAATAAATATAAGAAAGCTTACCGTTATTTACGAAGACTTATTCACTTCGGGGCTGTAACTCATCGATGATCTTCAAACTTGACACGAGACAAATCCCGCCAACTTTTCTATTTTAACTTTTTTAATTCGATGGCGCAGGGATCGCGAGTCCGCACCGAGCGAGAGGTAAATGAACGCGCGCGAGCTTCCGCGGGTAAAGTCAGCCGCACACTGAGAGACTCGGTTGCTGCCTGCGCCACTGCCCCTCCGGCTATCACTCTACTTTCGGTTGTTCTCTCGCTTCCCTCGAGACGCGGACCGATTTATCACGGCCTGTACGGTGTATAGTACCGACTCCTAGACAATCCAGACTCGACTAGCTTCCAACCCGCGATGTTTCTTATAACATTCGCGTACGTAACGTCACTGACCGCATAATGTCACGGGTAATTAGTTTCAGCTTCTTTGGAAGTAAGAATTATTCGACGCCAAAAAAGGCGATTTGATGCACTGTCGTGGTCTTGCGGTGCTCGTTAATTTTATCAGATTTTTGTGTGGAGTGGCTGGTCGACGACCTTTGCGATAGGTCAGTCCAGTTACAACGGTTCTGCCGTGGTAAAAAGAAGAAAGGTAAACAATTCGGAGCCGACTGCCTACTGGCTACGTCACTCATAGTCGTGCTCTCATTTTTTGTTCGGAACAGGTCTGTGGCATATTTACGATAGTCATTTGTTGGTAATGCAACTTTACTATAAGGAAGTGTTATGTGAAATAACGAATAGGCAGCGTTATATCGTTCTTTTTGGAGCTGGATATTTTATACGCGTACGAGTAAAAAAAGGATTTTGAAATAAATTATTTTTGTATAGTATATATGTATAGTAAAAACTAGCCCAAAAGTTATCGATAGGTACACCATTAACAAAGGTATTTATTATGAAGTGGAAACAATGTATTGAATAAAATGTTAGTTAATTATTGTTTTTCACGTATTAAATTGAAGTAGGTCGCCGACGAGCCAGTGTGTGACCTAATTTCGAGTGCAGTATTGTCTCGGTGACAGACGAAAGTAAGTTTCTCTTATTGAATGAATACTTCATAAGTAGAGGTGCAGGTGTGTCCGCCATTTTTAGGCCGATTACTCAGAATTTACTTTTTCCTTTACAACCAGTAAAAGAGTAAAAGGTGCAGTTAACTCGGAAAAAACAAACGAATGACTGTAGTTATTCATAATTTGAAAGTTTTACTCGTATATTAAGCTCGCTGTCATTTAAAAATTAAACATTTTGTGTGATTTTTGTTTGTGTTCTCAAACACCTAAAAACACATCATTATAATAATATGTATTGTCATAGACAAATTTCCTAAATCTATGGTATTTTCACAATTAATTATAGTACACAACATTTTTTCTTTACCTCTTTTAATTCTGACCAAACGGTAAAAACCAAGCATCAAACTTGACAAAAAAATAGGGCTGATGCTCCAACAGAACAAGTTGCCCTACTTACTGTCAGTCAAACCACAAATATTATAAGTTGTGTAGTCAACCTATATGTTGCAATTTCATGTCGCCGATGTATAACAAGGCCTGCAACATGACCTTATGACTGCCTCCTACTTAGATATAATATAGGTTACAAGTGTGACCCACAATTTTACTTGCCCACAGAATCGCGGTGGCATATTTTTGTTCCTACGTATAAGCATAACTTGCTGCTTTTATTTTTTTAATAATTTATTTATTGCACAGTGTAAAACACATTGTAGCCACAAAAACATACAAATATAGAAAACTTCAAAAGTTAAAGTTACAATACAAAACAATATAAAAGTAGTAGTAGTAGTGGTAGTAGTAGTGTATAAGTAGTTTTTACAATATAAAATTTTGCATCGTCGTCTTTTATCTAAAACGTGCTGTATCTCCGGCCAGCATCACTTAAAACTCGTAAAAAAAGAATAATCCGGCCAAACAAAACCTTACCTCATTTCTATCGGCATGAAAAGAGGTTATTTTTGAACCGTACACACTTGACCAGACCACTGGGACCGTATCGTGCTTAATTAACAGCCATTGTTCATAATGACTCTAGGGAGATTATTAATAGTGAAATGATTTATGTGACTAGCAGCGCTCCGCAGTTTCACACGCTGTTTCAATTCTGTGTTCCTGTGTCTGAACTACATATTTTTAAAAAACGATGTGCGGCTAAACCTAGGTGTAGCCGATCACTGTTGGTTAATGTTAGGTGTACCTACCCAATTTATTTTCGGGCTTTAGCCGTGACATAATACGTAAACTGACTTCAAGTTAGCTTTCAACAAGTGAGGATGAGACGTACTTATATTTTTATCTCATAACCTGAAAATCGCTCGTCCAATTTCGATAAAATTTTAATGGGACTATGAATGAATTTCCTTTCTAACAAAAATCGTTTCGGACGTATTCGGATAATCTGTCAACGTAGAAATATTTATAAATTCCATAAGTAGCGTCCGTGGCCCAGTGGTCATACGTCCGGCTTTTAATCCGGAGACCCTGGGTTCAAATCTCAGTGTGTGGCAAAAAGTTCGCCTGGACGCTACAGTGTTTCGGAAGGCACGCAAAACTGTGGGTCCCGGCTGTTTCCTATAAGATATGTAGGAGGCAGTCGTTAGGTCATGTTGCAGGCCCTGTAGTAATCTCGGCGACCTAAAACTGCAACATATAGGTTCGCCACACAACCTATAAATTGTGATTTGACTCTGACAGTGTAAGTAAGGTAACCTGTTCTGTTGGAGTATAAACCCCAATTATTATTATTATAAGCACTTTTGTGAAATGAAATGAAATTTTTATAAAATAAATGCTCGCTGATCATCATCGACCCTTACGCCGTGCTTACGCCCGTATTTTAGTCATGTCCTCGCCCTGAACTTTTTGAAGAGTAGAGTATTCTAAATTAAAAAAAATATCGAGGGAAGTTAATATAATATGTACATATAGTTATATCATCATTTGTCCATTCTGCAAACTGCCTTCAACTCCTAATGAACAAGGACAAAATACAAGCACAGAACTTCAAATTCTCCGTTCTTGATTTAAATTATGAACTGGCTGTATAATTATTTCTGCCTACTTTATAAAAGTTCGCAAGAGCTCGGTTCCCAGGCGCGCTTTAAAAAGTTAGCCTGCGAAACCGCAGGCATGTGTCCTTCATCTGAATTTTAAAATAGTCTACGACCACGGTTAATTGGTGCAGCCACCATTATGCGGACCCTGAGAGAAAATCTTGCCACTTGTTATAATGTTATTAAAATATACAGGATGCTTTTTAATATTCACATTTTTTTAAGGATAAACCGGCGGTAGACTCGCTCGTTTACCCGATGCGCCATAAATTGATAATGCTGCACAATAACTTGTAAACTTAATGCTAAAGCTGGTTGAAATTTGGTATATTATGTAAAACTAACTAGTACATTTTTTCCAGGTTCTAAGTGACCTACATACCAAATTTCAGCCCAATCGGTCTAGCCGTTTAGGTGAGAAAGAGTAACTTTTTTTTATAGCAGACTAAACAAGTGTTTGACCGCAATCTTACCTGTTGGTAAGTGACGATACAGTCTAAGTTGTAGCACGCTTGTTCAGTAAGAACGTATTCACTCTTGAATTGAACAACCCCACGTTATAGCATACGGGAAACACTGACAACGGTAGCGAGTTCCAAAGCTTCGCCGTCTTCAACTCATATCCATTTATACAAACTTATTATATCTCACCAAACTTATCACAATGTACATAGTCCTAGATCGCGCAAACAAATTTTCACAAAAAATTTTGACAACCTTTACTTACGAGTAATAATGATTCAAACAAACAAAGATTAACTATTATTTCAGCCATATTATAATAGTGCAGGCATAGGAAGTAGTAAGATTTAGGAAATGAAGATAGACCAGCTAATGCCATAGGCCATAGAGATGAGATTCATAGTTGCGAAAAAGTTTTTACCGCTAGATTTCAGGTTCCCTCATTGGACCTTAAGCCATATTTTGTACAACACGCAATTGAGGTGTCTACTAAAACAAAGGCCAAATATGCAGTAAATCAAATACCTTCTTAAGCTTCTTTAGACCATCATTAGGTACCTTCTAATAAATCAGTGAATTACGTTGGCTTTGTGCTGAGTCGTCTAATTTCCATATATTTGAGCGGGACGTGCTTTGCATCCCGATAAATCCAGGTTTTTAAAGGCATCTTGTTAGAGGAGCACCTAATTTGCGATGTAGGAAACGACGTGACTGCGGAACTGTGGTAGCTATTGATCATTCTTCGACTTATCGTGATGACCTGCATGATCTGGTTGCGTTACGTCACGAATCTCTTACGCCAGGAAGCTTACCTATACCTAGTTGCTGTTACTTTGTAAGTTACTTACGAATGTTGTATTATGTATTTCTTACAATCTCGCTTGTTTGTGATTTCTTGCATGAGTTACGCTTGGTTTCAGACATCAACTATTAACGACCAATCAACCAAGACAGAATACCTTCACATGAGCACTGGAAAAAAGCTCTGTATCTCAGACAAATGACTGCTCTGTGCCTCTCTTTCAGACAATTCTTTTATGTTCTGTAAAACACTGATACAAAGAAACGGTCCACCTAATACTTAGCGTTTCATCATTATCATTTCAGCAATAGGACGTCCACTGCTGAAAATAGACCTCCCCTTCGGACTTCCATATATACCGGTTGGAAGCGACCTGCACCCAGCGTCTTCCGTCGACATATATAAGGTCGGCAGTCCACCATACTTTGCTGAGCGTTTACCGTCGCGTCGACTATATACAACTATATACTAATGGACATCTTCTACCAATGGTGATGCTGACGCGGTGTTAGTCATTGCCAACATTGTCAGTCAGTAAGCCATAGCCCACTCTACCCAGTTTGTACCTCTAAATTAATTGATATACCGACTTCAAGTTAGGTACATTCCTTTCACTACGTCCCTACTAAGAAATTAATTCCCAAAACTCTCAAGAGGACAAAGTCCTGAGCGAGTAACGCCATGGGAATTAAAATAGTTAAGAAGTTAATTATTAATTCGACAAGTTAATTAAATTCGCAAAATCGAGGTGCCAAACATTGAAATATTAATAAGTTATACCTATATTTCAACAATTTTACAGTCCATTTGCAGTAAACCTGGATTGTAAACTGAGCTGCCATTAACAAATATAATAAAGTCAATTTGTTTGGCAAAATTGTTTTATGAAGTAATTAAATATTACATTCAATAAATGTTGGGGTTTTATTGGTATAACGTGAGCCTATTTGAACACGTAATTTAGGTACTTCAATGCATGTAGCCGTGTCAAGGACGCTCAATTTGTGCTTGCTTCGTGTCATCTGTGTCACATATTATTATTTATTATGGACTTTTAAAGATACTAGTCCTTTCAAGTTTAACCGCTCAACAACAAGGTAGGTATTTATCTGCTTGTTTGCAAATCTCTAACGTTAAAAAATTTAATCTTTAAACTTTTGGTCTCAATAAAAATAATTGTTTTACCAATTCAAGAAGAAGTCCATGGTAACTTTTATTTGCGTGATAAAATCCGGAACGAGGAAATCCGTAAACTACAAAACGTAACAAAGATGCTAATTCATTAAAATAAAGTGTTCATAGGCAGGCCACATACAGCCGTTCTATGGTAGGTGGTGGGAGGGCACTGTAGCTAGCGAAATTACTGGGCTGAAGAGTCTTAATATCTTATGACTCTCAAGTAAGAAGCGTTGGCACAATGCACTGGGTAGCACTGTACTAATTATGGGCAGCGTTATCTCTTACCATCAGGAGAGCGTCTTGCTCGTCTTCTTACTTCGTTGTATAAAAAAAAGGTATACTATTTAGTAGATTCGCGCGCACTTCGTAGCGCCTAGCAGAAAATTATAGTTGTTTAGTATTCTTCTGATCTGTGGTGTTTCTCTACTAAGTATATTATGCATGTATTATGAGGTATAAATTATTTCCCTAATTCGTTGGGTATAAACCTTCCTCTTGAATTACTCCATCTATTAAAAGACCGCATCAAAATTTATTGCGTAGTTTTTAAGATCTTAGCTTGCACAGGGATAGACAGCGGGAAGCGACTTCGTTTTAAACTATGTAGTGATTTTGAGCAGGAGATCAAACTGTAAATTTAGCTATTTCATATGTAAAGTCAAGGTGAATTTGTAACTTCAAAAGACTTATGAGGTCAAGTCTACAATAGTACACATAATCTAAAGAAATCTTATAAAATTGTCACATTTATTAAGGCTTAATAAATGGTTGTAAAACGACAGACATTGTCGTTGTAAAAATTGCCAAATTAACGGTATTTAGATATGTCGCAATTTTACTACATTGCCAATTGGTGTAATTTTTATGGATGCTTACAAAAACACTAGGTACTTTAATTATTTTATTGCTTAGACATAATATTTTACCACGTTTTTAGCCAACTTCAAACAAGGTGGATTTTTGTTTTCTATATTTGTTTACAACCCTTTGTCATATATTTTTATTTAATTTTTTTTTTATACAACGAAGTAAGAAGACGAGCAAGACGCTCTCCTGATGGTAAGAGATAACGTTGCCCATAATTACTACAGAGCACTGTAAAATCCTGGGTAGCAACCCAGGATTTTACAAAGGAAAAATTCTGGGTGCACTGCGCCAACGCTTCTTACTTGAGAGTCATAAGATGTTAAGGCTCTTCAGCCCAGTAATTTCACTAGCTACAGTGCCCTCCTACCGAAGCACAGCTATGTTTGCACATCACTGCTCAGGCGGTAGAATAACTGGCATTTCCAATACTTATGGTTAAAAAAGTTATAAACGTTTAAGTCCATTTAACCATCATGATATTAAGTAATATTTTTGTATTTAATCGTGATAATAAATAAATGACTTATAGTGAAAGTTTTAATGCGATTAGTTGATTTTTCTTTGAAATCCTTCTCATATCGATTTGTCATATAAATAACAGCTTAAAGTTACTTACGAGTATGAATAAACCGTATACAACCGTTTCATATCCTTATTTATTACTTTCTTCACAAATTATATAAAATTAATGTGTTTTATTAAATTTGAAGATCCAGGAATTTCCGGCTTGCTATCCTACTTATCACTTACTAGTTTTGTCCGGCTGTTTTGCCCGCTATAATGGCAAATGTGTGTTGGGTACTTTTGACTCTTTCTACTCAGCTAGAGTCAAAAGCCTCCTGATGGTGAACGGTCACATTTGCAACAGTATCTGCAGTGGTCCCACCACGGTGTTAATCATCACCAAATCGCATTTCCTGTCAAGTAGATGGTTCTTCAAATTTATGTAAGTACGTAAAAATTAAACTATGTATTTACTGAAAAGAATAAAAATACGGGTGTTTTATTTACATTTTTTTGTATTTTGACAAGTTAACCTTTAATTTTCATTACCGTTACTTTACTCAGATAGAGTCATATAGATAAATTATTATCTACCTATATAGATCACTATATATACAATCTACAATAGTCCAGTAAAAGAAGAAATGTGGATCGAAAAGTCGAAAGCAGAAAAACTAACTTAGGAACTTTGTTTGGACTAGTTAGAAGATAAACATACTAAAAGTCCCCACCCCTCCGAGGTGAGCTCGAGGGGGGGGAGGCCGAAGAAGGTCCAATTTTTAGGTTTTCTGCTTATATGTCAAAAACTGTGCGCTGTACGATATTTTGTTGTACCACATTATGAAACCTCATAAAATTTTCTACAGCTTTGGCCTTTACACTTTTTATCTATCTCCAATCGTTGTCCAGCTATGAGCTTCCAAACTTGGTCTATTTTTAAGGCGCTTAAATTAGTTTTCCATACAAAGTCGGCAAAAAAATCTTGAAAATAAAATTTAACCAACTTCTGGTTGTCGTACCATAATGAAACTTTGCAAATGTCTAGAAATCTGAAGACAGTTAAATAATCTGGTACCAGTGAGCTGATCTGATGATGGAGCCTGGAGGTGTCTACTGAAACTCTTCAATCGCTATTAGTAAACCCGTCGAGTTTGGGCACATTACATTCAAATTGTTGAGAATTTTTCATAAAACTTGCTGACAAGGGTCTGATAATGGACCAGGAAGTGCCTACGTCTCATCAATTCGAATGTAATGAGCCTAATTTCGCCGGTTTTACTAATACCCATTGAAGAGTTCCAGTAGACACCTCCCGGCTCCATCATCAGATCAGTTCAGTGGTACCAGATTATTGAACTGTCATCAGATTTCTAGACATTTGCAAAGATTCATTATGGTACGACAACCAGAAGTTGGTCAAATTTTATTTTCAAGATTTTTTTACCGACTTTGTATGGAAAACTAATTTAAGCGTCTTAAAAATAGACCACGTTTGGAAGCTCATAGCTGGACAACGATTGGAGATAGATAAAAAGTGTAAAGGCCAAAGCTGTAGAAAATTTTATGAGGTTTCATAATGTAGTACAACAAAATATCTTACAACGCACAGTTTTTGACATATAAGCAATAAACCTAAAAATGGGACCTTCTTCGGCCTCCCCCCCCTCGGGCTCACCTCGGAGGGGTGGGGACTTTTAGTATGTTTATCTCTTAACTAGTCCAAACAAAGTTCTTATGTTAGTTTTTCTGCTTTCGACTTTTCGATCCACATACCTCTTTTGGGCACTCATTTACTGGACTAACAATACAAATATCACCGTCATGTCAACACTCTACAATCTCCAAAATCCCATCCAAATCCGCGCACATGAAATAATCGTACTAAACTCATCATCGTAAACAAGTGAAACATAATGAAACGTTAAGCTGCGTTGTTTGCAGCCTGATTTTGGTTCACTTCATTAACATTTATAATGAGGGCTGAATCGTTTACACGTTGGTTGGCGTATTTAGGATATTGCTGTATCCAATTCAGCTGTGATGTTATTATTGCCTTTGAATACAATTTGAATATAGTAAGTAAAGTAAAGTAAACATTAATTTATTGACATACAAAAGATACAGCGACAAATAGTAAATGGCATCAAAGAATAAAATGCATGCATAAGGTCTTCAAACTAAAGTAGTAGGTAATAATAGTGTAGTTATTATAATTCTATTATAGCTATAAATAAGTAATTACCTACATTATATCTCTGTGTAGGTATAATGTATGTAGAGGTGTATATATATGTATGTCGCTAACAATGACTTTCTATAGATTTCAGAAAATCTCATCAATAGAATACTACTCGTATATTATCATACTACGCCCTACTCACGCTGTCAAAATCAAGTCACAAAAATAGGCTGTGTGACCGACCTACATATTACGAGTATGTTGAAGTTTAAGGTCGCCAAGATCTGCAATCTGAGCTAACGACTTGTGACATAGGTTTCTTATAGAAAAAAGGCCCACCCTGTCAATAGAAATATGAAATTCCCTTACAAATTTTACGCTATTAGCAGCGTTAACTTATTATTTTAAGTTACACTAGCGCCTAGCGGTTTTACCCGCAGTACTTATGTAACCTATGTATTATTCCAGGGTCTAAGCTATAACAAATTTCAGCTCAATCGGTCCACCCGTTTAGGTGTGAAAGAACATACATCCAGACATCCATACATTCTTACAAACTTTCACGTTTTTAATATTAGTAAGATACTAACTGAACGCAAGCCTTACATTTCTAAACCTAAATATTCTTACGTAATACGTCCCATACCAACCCTTGAGTTCGCTCCATCGATTACGTGCGAAGCCGGTAGCTATGCCTATGTTAGATAGGCTGTAAGCACGCATGCACCGAGGCAGATCGAAACAATGAATTATTAATGCTTTCTCTTCTCAATCAAATGTCGGAATCCATTTACAACCTATCCTAGCATTGGATAACCCAATTTTGCTAAATTGTTCTACAAATTTATTACTTACAGCTCTGATCAGATCAGATCAGCTGTAGAAGTGATGTAAAGTCTATAACTGAACTAGTTACCTGGATATCTATTGCTATTTTTACTTAGCGAATTTTGATATTTAGGCGTATAAGAGTAATAAACTTTCACGTTTATTATATTAGTAAGATTAAGTAGCTGTTGTGTCTAAAGCTGCTCAAATTTCATGCCATTCGGTTTAGCCCTTTTGGAGTTAAAGAGCAAAAACAAACCTACATACAAATATTCGCTTTTATGAATGGTTCGCTTTCATGAAGTTGAATTTGTGTAACAAATATCTTACTGTTAAAAACTAAAAGTGACTGACTGACTGAGCTATCAATATTTAACCCGAATCACTGAACAGATCGAGTTGAAGTTTAGAATACAAATAAGTTTTATGCAACGTCGAAGAAAGGATTATGCCACGAGGGTGAAGTCGCGAGCATACTAGTACGTACGCATAGCTAGTAGATATTTCATTGTCTTTTTTCCAACCAGAATCAACTATATATCTCATCTGTTGGGTTGACAGATCATTGGCTTTATAGCACTCTGCAAGAGCTAATTTATTCTGAACGAGATTCTGGATCTTAACTAGAGGTAAATTACCTTTTCCCCAATTAGGCGGGTAATTCTCGAAGTGGCAAGGATTGTCGGGGTCACAGGGTCTTTACTGACACCTTCCGTACGTGTTACTATAAGCGTAGTCGTAAAAAGGTTCATTGTTTTTAATTAAATAGTAATTGCGAGAATGAGGATATGCCTGAACAGGGACTGAGTAAAAGTGAGTCAAGAAATTGTACTGTTCCACAGAATAGAGTCGATATTTGTGTGTGCTTTTTTAAATATTAATCGTATGGAATTCTAAGCTAAATTCTTATATAATAAAGATGGTATAATTGTGATAATGAAGCATTATATGAATGGCTCGCAGAAAAGGCGTTTTATTTTAATATTTATTTTTATCGTAACATTTTATTGCTGTATTTAATTTCATTATCTTGAATATTATGATTTTTATCGTAAATAGTAGGTATACCTAATAATTTTGTATTTAAATATGTTACTCAAATTGTTATCAATACATGAGTATGAGTGAGTATTTATAATAAAGTATTTAACTAGCTGCAGCTAGCGATTTTACCCGCCTATGTGTTATTTTAGGGTTTAAGCTATCTCTGTACCAAATTTCAGCACAATCGGTCCACCCGTTTAGGCGTGAAGAAGTAACAAACATACACACTCACTTATTAACTTTCGCATTTATAATATTAGTGTGTTCATAAATTAAACAGCATATACTCGTATATTAAATCAATAAGACTAAATCATGAACTAGAAACAATGGCATACCTCCTACTTACCCTGTCAAAGTCAAAACACAATCACAGATAATATATACTGTGAGGCCAACTTACTTAGGTACATTCTATATGCTGCACATTCATGTCGCCAATTACTACAACAACCAGGCCTGCAACAAGACCTAACGATTGCCTCTCACAATAACTTATGGGAAACAGCCGGGGCCCATAGTTTCACGTGGTCTCCTCGTTAACTCGTCTAATAGAAAATCTAATATACAAAAACTACAATACAAAAAGCAGCTACTCCACCTCCAGCGGTTATAGATTCTGCGGCACCCTTCACTATTTTTCAATCTCCATCATTCGCTCAAGTAAAATAGGCCATTTCCCGAAAGGGTCCCGTAATGTTGCAGCATTGACGCAACCTGGTTTTTCTGGAAGTCGGCCAGGACGCTTGCCAACTTTAACTATGGCTTTTATAACCAATCTACGATATAACCTGGCGTAGAAATAAATCGTTTGGTTTCTTTTATGGAGCTATCTTGGCAACTCGAATAGTTTTCTGCCAAAAAGCGCAATTTGGTTTTTGGTGGAACCTGTAAACATTTTATTGGCTTTATCTGAACACCTATTGTCCCAATCCATGTGAAATTAATTATGTGACCTAAACATTAATTAATAGCCTCAAAGTACAACATTAAGTTATTAGATGTTTAACGTACCTATTGTTACTTTTATTTAATTAAAACATATTCTTATTTTTTTCTTTACGCCTTTGTGTCAGTATATTCTACCTCCTATATAACCTTCTATTATGATTAGTAGTTACATGTACCTACTAGTTGAAAAAAAGAGTAGCAATTTCATTTCGCATTTGCGCTGTCTTCATCATTAGCCACACAGCACAGCACACACAATACTTAAATTGGGCAATTGAATTAAAAAAACAGCACTCACTACACAGCAATGGGCAATTGAATTTAAAAAAAAATGAACAAAAATAGCTTGTTATCTTTATTATCTTAGTATTCTTTAGCTTTTGACTGTTGTGGGCCCAAAATGTTTTCCCACCATCGACAAACAAACTATAATGGCAGAGATAGGTGTGAGTTCAAGTCGGTACAAGAGAGAGTTTATTGCTATATCGGTGTTTAGCAACGATACATAATGAAGTAATCACGCCGAGGCTCGCGTGATAATCCGATGTAATCCAATTTGGTAATGTCGTGCGAAACGATGCTCTTTACTCACGTTTTTATGAAACTTTTGACTCTGTCACATCTGTTACCTACTTTATAATGTTTATAATGAGCTTAATTAGAACATCTTGATTACACGCAATAATTTATTAATATTCAAAGAGGTACGATAAGATTTTTTCGGTGTTTTGGGGCCAACGTGTGCCCTTTGTCACATAACTTTTGTGTATCTTTTACTTATTTATTAAGTTAGCTGAGTGTAACATTGAACTGAGATACTACTATACAAGTATCTGCTACACGCTAACTTTATACGAGGTATTTAAGATTAAACAAATGAGATTTTAAAAAAATCTTTTTAAAAACTAGCTCTTATTATCACCATCTAGCACAAAGTACTCGACAAGACGAAAAAGAGCCCAAATTCGCTGGGGTTGCGTCATTTAATTATGGAGTTCCTATGGCCACCTTCCAGCTCCATCATCAGATCAGCTCCATGTCATAATAATATTGCACTGTCATCCGATTTATACATGCATGTAAAAGATCAGTTCAATCTGAAATCGGGATATGGATCAAATTTAACTTGCAATATTTGATTACAGACAGACAACGGGACAGGTGAAAGTAAATAAAAGCTTGTAAAATCTACCAGAATAAGGTTTCACACCAACCCTTTTATCGGACTTGAATCAGATGCACAAATAAGCACTCTCAGTGTAGCTCACTCCAAGTGTGTTCTCAGTAAGTTTAGTTAATTTTTTTAGCCCTTTTTTTCCATTGCTGGGCAAAAGCCTCCCTTCTGTCACGCCATTCTTCTAATAGTTTAGTTAATAAAGTGCAGTAAGTATATCTCCGATTTTACACAAGTCAATGATCCTACACCAGCCTCTCAAATACAGACGCTGCGTAGACTTGTCTTGCTGTCAAGTCAACTGTCATCTCATACATGCACAAAAGTACAATGTATGGGATGACGTTCTACTCTTGAAGTTTCATCGGGATCCTATAAGTCATGCTACGGCCACAGTATTTCCAAATGTTACTTACACCTGCATCAGACACTCTACCGGTGACCCACAGACCGACCGTTCAACCCGACCAATATTGTCTCAACTGGTTAGCAACAGACACCATTGTCGTCCACACATTGTTGGCCACACAACGCATTAACTAATTAGCCACGACAATAATGGTCCTCGTACACTGATCTTTCTCTTACGTAATTCGTCGTTGGCCACATCTGCATTTTCAGGTGGGATCAGACGACAGAGTGGGTTGAAACGTAGGCCTAATGAGAATTACACTAATATTATAAAGGCGAAAGTTTGTCAGTGTGTGTATGTTTGTTACTTCTTCATGTCTAATAGGGTATACCGATTGAGCTGAAATTTCGTATGAAGATAGCTTTGACTTTGGTATAACATATAGGCTACTGTACAGCAGAAAAACCGCCGGTCGTAGCAAGTTAAAAAATATTTCCAAATGTTACATACACCTGCACTGCATCAAACTCTCTCCCAGTGACCCACAGACCGACCATTCAACCCAAGAATTTTATATTTAATAGAGGCTGCTACGTGTACACCAAACTGAACCAAGAAAAATGATTTCAGGGTTGTTTGCCATCTCACTTACTCATACTGATTACGTAGGTTGACGCTAGAATTTCGCTGCTGATACTGCAAGAGCGCGTAACCTTTTTAAGGTTTCAGTAGTCAACAAGGAAGCCGTAGCCGTCCGTCTGTCCATCTGTCCGCGGCTTTGCGGATAAACTGTAAGTCCTAGAAAGCTGAAATTTTGCACAGGAGAGGGTAATGATCAGGGTAAGAGAACAAAAAATAATTTTAAATTAGTTAATTTCGGGGTACCTGCCATATTATAAGTTCTTACGTCCATCCTTGTGGATATTTTTTTTCTGGCTGAACCCATCATGCGGTTTATCGTTGAATAGGTACGAGTATTACTAAATAACGATGTGCGAACCACCATGACGACATTTTTCTTGCTTCAGTTTGGTGTTCAGCGCGCAAGCTCCATTGGTTACTACTTCAAGGTTCAACCCGACCCGTATTGGCTCAGCCGGTTAGCAACAGACACCATTGTCGTCCACACATTGTTGGCCACACAACGCATTAACTAATTAGCCACGACAATTGTCCGCGATCGGTTCCAGAGAAAGTTCGACACACGAATTTGGCTTTTCTTCGTTCGTCGCCCTCATTAGTTGGATGCGTTTCGCAATAGAATTTTCATGTGGACCGAGAGTTTGAATATAAATTGCATATCGTTTTGTTATAAGTAGTTTAGATTTTGATATACTTTAGGAGTAAGAGTGCTTAAACTCTACCTATTGTAATATTACCATTAATTCAATGGCGCACAATAATCATCCAATTTTATTTTAGACACAAGTGAATTAAATTAAAAATTTAAAAACCCACAACGCAATATAAATTTATCATAGTGCGTTGTATTTTACTAGTTAATCCCTTTCATTTAATACCCAAATAGACGGGTTTGTAGAGAAAAAAAGTAATCCATCATTTTGTAACGGCGGCCATCTAGAACGGATTTCCACCAAACATGGCTAAGAACACTCTCGACTAACTCTACTTTCAAACAAAAAAAACTAAATCAAAGTTAAACTTAAACGGCAAACTTATAACACCCCGTCGTTTTTGCGTCGGGGGTTAAAAATGAAAAACGGCGACTTAGGATATTTTGCGGCACCTTTTATATTATATTCCTAACATATGTATATTTCATTATGTTTAGCTGCTCAGATCATAAAGATATCAAAATGTTATATATCAGATGTGAAAAGAAGTTAACAGTGCTACAAAGCTTTTATAAATGCCATAGATACACTAACTTATTTTAGTTTGAAAGTAAAATTAATCCTGAGGTAGCATTACGGATTTAATAATGTGGATCTTCCCGTTTCCATTTCGTATAAAATTCATCTCTGAAGCCAAGGAAGTTGAAACCAATATCGCAACCGCATTAAGCACTCGAAATTAATATCAGCCGACTTCCGAGAATTTCATCTTGAAATCATAAAAAATATGAAAATGTAGATTCACCTCTCTAAGTAATTATTCATTGGATACTGAAACCAAAGCTTTATCAAGAGCTATCTGTTCAAAAAGCATCAGATTAAAGTACCCACCTGACCCCTCCCGCTTTCCAATGAAAGAAGTAAATAAAACAGCATAAAATTTCTCACGAATATTAATTCGATATTTTAAAACTCTTTGGTTTAATATTGGAACCTCTTTACAAAAGACTTTATTTTTCATGTCGAATTTGTAATGACAGTTCAATTTGAAATGTTTTTGCTATATTGCAGGATTTTATAAAACTCCTATTTATATATTTTTCTAGTAAAATATTACGGAGGACCGCAATAAACTAAGGTAGGCTATATTACTGCCTGCATTACATATGTAATATCGTAAATGTATGTGGCCGAAAATAAATTTCGGTGTGGATAAAAAGTAGGAGCTGGGCGTATAAATAAGTGGTTATGAGGGTAGATGACTGTATTATGTAGATCTGGCTGTATGCTCAAACGTTAGGCCAGATTACGTGGAATTCTGTGAAGAATGAGAAGTAGGCTGGAAGAATATGTGACAAAGGTTACTTTACTAAATTGATGCAAATGATGATTTTCTTTACCACGACTGCGTTTTGAGAAAATAAGACTTCAACATGGGGACTTTGGGAAAATTAGACTTCAACGAGAGGCGAGTGAACAGCGCTTCTAAGTTAGATAGATAGAGATAGCTCTTTAATTAAACACCACAAATATACACAAAACTTAAAACTAAAATAAAACACAAACTGAAGCCTCAAGCTTCCACCAAAATCCTCTTCTTATCAGCAAGCATCTAGTTTGCCTTTTCCAAGTCAAAATTCAAATTTATTTTTTTCAAGATCTTCTGTAGAAGTTCAGCTCTCTCAGAAATATAGAATCCTGTATCCGCCCCTGTTAACTGGCAAGTTCATTTGTAAACAAACCACGGATAGATAAACTAAGGAAAAATAAGGAATATTCTGTATCCGTTGCTTATAAGTTTTCCCATTACTCACCCATCGAGCTTTGATATTGACTCGAGGTGACTTATTGCTTCGGAATTACTTTTGTTTCTACGATACTGAGTGCCCTCGGAAGTTTCCCTTTTGTGTCGATATTTTTGTATTCTTTTGCCACAGAATACTTAATGGTGTCCTACGCTTCAGTAACTACTCTAATAGTGGAATTAATTTACTTTAAATTAAGATAACCTAAAGAAAATCTAACAAACTTTCTTATAACCTTAAGCTTAAAGCTGTTGGTACAGCCATCAAATATTCTTAAGGTTAATGAGAATGTGAACGAATTCGTATTCGCTATAAATCTGCGTGTGAAGATCACGTCAAGAGTTCGCGGCTATAATGAGGAGCTGGCTTTAGCAATCATTAAGCTTTCATAAAATTATAAATTTTGGTTTCTCGTGCCTTTAACATGGCCGCTGCTTAAATCATCTTTTATAGATGTGTCCAATGATGATGATGATAATTTCTAAGGCCATTCAAGGCTTTCACTAGAAAAAACACAACATTTTACCATTTAATCGGAACCTGTCGCCGCATGATTAGCGCATATGAACAATCGAATATTGAATTCATTAGCCCTTAATCTATGCAATTATGTATCAAGGTCAGTCATAACAAAGATCTGGAAATCAGGAGAAATGCACATTGTGTCCAAGAGTTTAATATTCACGGCGTGACATGCCCGGTCACGGTCATACTGTCCTATGCATTATTTATATGGAAAGAGTGAAAACTTGTCTGCACAATGTGTTTATAGCGCGTAAAGGGATAGTTGTTGGTAGCATCCGGGACTTTATGCCGTTTTACGGGGCTATTAAAATTATTGAGAATAATTGTGTTTTAAAGCACCTAGCCTATTGTATGGCTTATCTGCGTTTGCAATTTGACTTAAATATTGCGATGACCTTATAAAGGTCGCCGGAAGACTGAATGCAAGTCGCTTCCAACCGGCATGGAAGCCCAAAGAAGAGGCCTATGTTCAGCAGTGCACGTCCTATGGCTGAGATGATGATGACATGCACATGAAACCCATTGTTTCAGATTTTACAGGTAACAAAATGACCTCAGAGAAACCTCAGAGCACGTAAGTAACTTTACAATTTTCAATAAAAATTTTGGTACCGGTAAGATATTACCTATATCAAGTTTTTATATACAAAAACATGTCAAACGTATACATAACGTATTATTTTGATTAAAATCACTACTCTAGCCTATGCTCGCGGTCTTTCTTCCGCTACGCGATCCTTTCTTAGTTGATGTCTCCATCATTCAAAATATCTGCAAAAAAACACAATCGGTTAAGCACTTTGAGCTGTAATACGATTATAGATTAGTCTGTCAGTCAGTTTCGCCTCTTTTTATATTTTGTTAAATTATTCGTACTATAAAGCAATACATTTACAGAACGAGTGAACGACTGTCGCAATGGGAAGTCCTCATGAGGAAGTTTTCCGAAGCACATAAGGAGGAGTGCCAGTAAATATCTCCCTCTTTTTATAGTTCTAATACTACATGTATTGTATCTACGATCTAAAGAATTTGCAATTAAGATCCATCTACCATGTACTAGTCGCAGATTTGATAGAGGTCCACAAAAGGCCTTAGTGCAATCTGGTCTGGTTTAGAGTAACTGGAACTGAAAATGCATCAAATAACCTGCCATTTTTTCTTCGATTGCCACAACTTTTAATATATGAAAAAGCCGAGCCAGTATCTAGTATGATGCAACTCGCGGTTTCAGTGCCAGTTGCTTCAAAATCCTCTCTATTTGCAAAAGGCCTAACAAAGTGATAACCATCTGCTAAGGTGCTAAGGTGATGGCATTTCATGAAGGAGGCCTATGCTCTGCAGTGGTATGTAGAAGGCTGTGGATGATGATGATGATGAAGCTAACCTATGTTCAGCAGTGGATATCTTCCGACAGATAATGACAATAGTACCTATTGGTTTTTGCTTAAGGGTTTACTATAAAATAGGTACTATGAATGCGAAAAGAAAAGTCAACAGACAGCATACAAATGTGTTTTCATTTATTTCCTTCACGTACTACATTGTTCATTCATTACATTCGCTTTCAAATGTTCACGGGCAATGAACTTTTAAATAGTGTAACTTTCGTTGACATAATGGTAATAGACTTAAGGACTTGGAGGAGCTTTGTAGAAAATTGGGAGGTTAACTTGCTTAAGAAGGTGAGATTACTGACCTCAAGGCCCTAATAATGCCATTGGTTTGGAGCACTATGTATAACTAGCTGCGCCCAGGGGTTATACCCGCTTTACTATACAGCCTGTGTGTTATTCCAGGGTCTAAGCTATCTCTATTAAAAATTTCAGCACAATCGATCCACCCGTTTAGGCGTGAAAAGTTAGAAACTCTCATCCAGACATCTAGACATCCATACATTCTTACAAACTTTCACGTTTTAATATTAGTAAGATATAAAAATAATAATTTGTAAATATCTCGGAGGGAACTGGATTAGACTCGCACAGGATCGGAAGGTGTGGCGTGAACATAAGGAGGCCTATACCCAGCAGTGAGTGGATACGGGCTGAGTAGATAGATAGATAGATATAATTTGTACACCAGATAAAAATCTTGTTCTTCTGTAATGTTTCGAATAATATTTATTATTAAAACAATAAATACTATACGTACTATCTACTTTCTTTAAAAAAATATTTAATCACTTTCAGAATGAAGATTTCATTAATATCGAAAGTAGATCTTTAAAGACACGTTATCTTGTTTTGGAAATTTTAATCTATAGCCTAGACAAAGTATAATTCTACATCCATTGTTATTTGTACGATGCAAAGAACAAAGGATTCATATAAAATTTCAAAATCGTTCAAATTTTCATATTAAGAATTAGGAGTTCCTAAAATTATTTCAAGTAAATAAATATTTCAACGCGATATTTTCTTCTCTAAGACATAACAAAGAGGAAATAAGACTTTAATTTCCCTTTAGTGCAGTATCCCTGGATATTCCGCGGGCGGCGCGTTCAGTGAAGCATTTCCCTACAGGATCCCAATACGAAGGCACTTGGGATGTCCTCGGCATGAGCGGCTTCGGCGTCTACACCTTCCCTAATGGCAAGCTGTTACTATTTATTTCTTTCAAGTGCTTTCCGATTTTCAATAGACTCTAGATACGTTCCAATAAAAAGTAAACTTGCAATTCGAGTGCAGGAGAATTGAAGATAAAGTCCGGCGACGTTGATAATAAAGTTCAAGTATCATCCATTGAAATATAACGCTTCATACTTAACTGAAAAATTGAGAAATATAAAACGTAGCGCTCTCCGAGAATCCAACGTTAATTTTGTCTTCTGCTAAGTTAGATACTAAGTCAAATTATTTTCTTTTTCTTTCCAATAATCGTTAACTATTTTTTAAAACAGCATAGTCTTGACAATACAAATCTTAGTTAATATGTTACGAGGTTGTTAGAAAAAGATAGACTTAGCCTACGTATGCTCTCTTGTTCTCTTTCTCACTGCTAAACATAGGCCTCGCCTTTGTACTTCCATTTATACCGGTTGGAAGCGACCTGCATCCAGCGTCTTCCGACCTTATAAAGGTAGGAAGGTCTGTCCACCTTACGCTGCGATTGCTAGTCCGTGGTCTCTACTCGAGCACTTTTCCACCCCATCGGCCATTCGCTCTACGTGCTATGTGCTCATCTTTTTATTTTCAGGGGTAATATACGAAGGTGAGTTTGAAGACGGAATGTTCCAAGGTGCTGGAGAACTACGTTACCCCAGCGGAGCTATTCTCAGGGGCAAATGGCGTAGAGGTCACATGATGGACAGGACGCTCATATTTCCTGATGGACTGGAATACAGTGAGGTGGACTGGAAGTATTGTAGGAGTCCTGATAGAAGGTAAGGAAACCCCTATGCTTTTCATATTTATTAGATTTACTGTCAAAATGAAGATTAAAATACAATAATTATTAACAGCGTGAAAAGAGAAAATAAAAACTTGGTGGGTAGGGCCTCTACACGATATATCAATGAAGTATGAAAGACCACATTATAGAGTTGAAACTTAAAACACATAGAATAATATTATAGATCTAGCTGCGCCCAGCGGTTTTACCCGATGGCTACTATGGCTTATGTGCTTTTCCATGGTCTAACCTATCTCTATTCCCAATTTTAGCTCAATCGGTCCACCAGTTTAGGCGTGAAAAAGTAACAAACATACATCATGACATCCAGACATCCATACATTCTTACAAACTTTCACGTTTAAAATATTAGTAAAATTAATTTTGTTGACCAACCTTTGTCGAGCAACAATGGCCTATACGCCTTATGGTCTTAAGAGATGTTAATACGTCGTGATTTTGCTGTAGCACTGCAATAGCAAAAACTCTTGCTTTAAGAATCTAAACTTCACAATTATACATGGAGACACTTGACTGTAAGCCTACTCGGATAGTAGTTACATGGATTTTTTTTTTTATGTGATGAAGTAGAAGACGAGCAAGACGCTCTCCTGATGTTAAGAGATAACGGCTGCCCATAATCAGTACAGTGTTACCTAGGATTTCACAATTATATGAAATTCTAGGAGCACTGCACCAACGCTTCTTACTCAAGAGTCATGAGATGTTAAGACTCTTTAGCCCAGTAATTTCACTAGCTACAGAGCCCTTCTACCGGAGCACAGTAATGTTTGCACATCACTGCTCAGGCGGTAGAATAACTGGCACTGTTGGGGTACCCACCTAGACGACCGTAGTTACATGGAAACGCCACTTCAACTCTAATGCCTATTCGGATAAGACAAGTTTATCAAACAAGTCATTAACAGTCGTCATATCCACATCCCTGCGGTCACGAGCAGTGTAAAGCTCTGGTAAAGTTGGAATAAGTTAGACCACAGTAGGAGCATTTCGCAAATTGGACGCGGAATCTGATTACAATCTAGGTCATCATTGCACTGAAACGGTTACGTCACGCGACTCCTGTTAATAAGATTACATAGTCGCTGGAGATATTGGAATTTTAGTCAATGATACCTTCAGGTGATTCTTTAAGATAACGTTAAGTGTGTCTGCTGTAATGTTCAAACAATGGCTCACCGCTCACCTGATATGCCCAAACCAGGGGGAGGGCATCGGCGGATTTTTTGTATATCAACACTGGTTGTATTTGCTACCCAATTACGTGGGCCACAGCCTTCGGTTCCAAAAAAAACCAATTTACTTATAATAGATTTAATTACTTAATAATTAAAATTACATCAAAATTCTATAACTAAGATTGACTCTATTCGACGATCGAAATATAAAGAATGCAATTTTGGTGTCGGGTCGCGAGGCTCGGCCGCGCGGTGGACTGCAGCGTCGGCATCACGTTGCATGCCTCGTGACAGCCTGCAGTCACGTACGCCATCCTATGATTCTGGGTTAATGCTGCGTTAGGTGCTTCTAGGGTGCGTGCATACGTAACACCTCCCCCCGCAGATCAGCGACTATTGGAGCACATTGTGCGAGAGGGTCGATGATATTCCTCTGGGGTCCATCTTGACCTGGTCTGGAGTGATCGATCTTGTAGTCGGCGTAGCGTATGTTCGTTCGGGTACGTCGGTTGTAGAGGCTGCTACGTCGTTTCTTAGTGTATGTTGGCGGTACATTAGTGCGGTACCGAGTGCGAGTGCACTTAATAGTATGATGTACAAGGGTATCGTTGTATGATATACAACTTGATCGGTGGCTTGTTCAAGGTGAATAGGAGATTGCAGCGATATTTGTTCGTTGATGGCGTGAAGTTCCTTGAGGTCCTGCGATTTAAGGATGTGTGGTGGATAGTCTACTTGCCTCGACTCGTCATACGGAGGCGTTTCCATGATCCTTATAACGTGTCCTTTGATTCGGTCGTTGCTGTTGGTGATAGTGAAGCTCGGAGATTTTACTTGGCAGTTGAGCGGGATAACTATGAGATAACTTCCCTGCAGGGTGCGATATTGTTCCTGACCGCATGTGACCTTGATCTTCGTAGGTGTGGGTAAGCTTAAAGTGTAATGCTTGTCGTCGAGTTCCTCGAGGGCTTCGTTGGTGAGGACGACTGAGGTCAGTTTACAGGATTGGTTGAGTTCCTGTCGGGCGATGAGCTGCTGGACGCAATCCGTCTTGTTCTGGACTCTGTAGTTTGGCTTAGAGTGACATAGAAACCATGAGTTATTTACCTTCGGGCATTCAGCCTCCATGTACCTAGAGTCGTCTCCAGAGATTGCTATATATGGAGAGGAAGGAATCAGGACTTGGTGGTTTTTGTTGGGAACAACGGCTAGTTTGTACAGGTCAAAGGTTGCGGGATAGACAATCGGAACCTTAATAACTATAATAATTTGCCTATCAAGATAAAAATAACCTAATTGAACTATTTCGTAAAAGTTCCTATAGTCTACTTTTAGAGTTTCGTCATCCGAGTACAAAATCTCTAACTTATGTTCTATGTTCCTAATTTGTTCTAAGCTAACTATAGAATAAGGGGTGCTCGAGGCACGAATAAATGCTAAGCTATTTTCTAAGTTATCTAACTCCTCGGACAAATCGTCCACGTTATCTGCAATAATTAATAAATGCTGAGCCAAGTGCGCATACTTTATGAAATCTGTTTCCTTGTAAGCATTATTTTCAACTATGACGTCAATGATTTTACCTATCTCTTTTTGGTTGCTGACTATGTTATCTATAATTTTAGAACTATGAGAAACCCAGTCTTTATTTAAACTAACTTGACTATTAAATTCAGATTCTAACTTATGTTCATTATTTTGGAGAGCTTTAATAGCGTTCTCATATTTTATAGCGTCAGTATAATCTAAGTTACCAGAAATGCTCTTTATAACGGATCCGAGTCCATCTATGAGTCCTCTTTTAACACGTCCTGAGTCGAAAGTATGCAATTGGTTAGATATTTTAGCTAGTTTTATATTAAGGTGCTCAATATGCGGGTCATATAGATATTGGGTCCTATTATTTAACAATGGCTTAAGCTCAAATATTTGACTTTTAACGGATTCTATTTCAGAGTTAATGTTGTCTAGGTCAATATAGTTAAGGAAGGAATGATAGTGGGACACAATTTTGGTAGGTCCTAATTTAAAAGGGAGAAGTCCAGGTCCGTCATTTAGTGCGTCAATCGTTACATCTTGTCCTTGGGTCGGATGCAGCAGAAACGTCACCAATAGTAGTGTCCTGTAACAAGGTGGGGTTTTTAGGGCTGCGCTTAAGGCGTGCTTTGGCGACAGGGCCACGTTTCTTTTTCGTGTAAATATGTATGGGTAAGTCAGCGAGGACTGTGTCATGGGTAAATCGTGGGGCTAACTTCTGTCGAGAGGCCATGGGGTTGCGTACAAAAACTTGTTCGTCAGGGGTGTAAGTCTTTTCAGGTTCTCGGTCTTTATTCCTAGCTTCAGTCAGTTGAGTCCTGTCATGTAAAGAGGTTTCATTAATGATGTCATAAACCTGATTCATGCGTTGCTTGTGATCCTGTGAGTACTGCTGTAGTAAATGTTCAGATAGATCTAAGTCAAGAGGTCCGCGTGGGTCAAAATGTCCAGTTATAAGGTCTAAGGGTCTACATTTGGTGAAGCTATGTATCGAGCTATTATAACCTAGGACTGCATAAGGCATAAGGTTGACTACTGGCTCATTTTTCCTTTCAAGTTTGAGTATCCTTAGATGTTCAAGGATTGTGGAATGGAATCGTTCTACTATTCCATTGTCATTAGGACTGTGGGCGAGGACCTTATGATGTTGAATCTTATGAAGTTTTGTGAATTCAGCAAATAGCTGATTTGTGAATTCGGGTCCTTGATCTGTGACTACAGTTAACGGTACTCCATGGTGAGTGAAAAATACTAAGAGGGCCTGAACTACGCTAAGGGCCGTACTATCTCTCAAGTAATACGCTTGAGCGTACTTCGAGAAAGCGTCTACGATCGTTATGTATTTTTCGTTTTGAGCCGTGAAAAGATCGAGATGAACCGTTTCAAATGGTTTTGAAGGTGGTGGGACAACCGAAAAACGTTGTTTTATAGGATTACGGTCGTATTTAGCCTGTCCGCAAATGCTGCACTCGTTAATGTACTTAGCTATGCATTCTTTCATTTTCGGCCAGTAATAACGAGATGATAAAGCTAGATGGCATTCGGTTATACCGCGATGGTTGGTTTTGCCTTCGTGGTACTTCTTTATAATTTCCTGCTGACGTAAGTATTCCTTGACATTCTCTAATTCGACTTTAGTTAATACCAAATTCATAGCTGAGCTTTTGAAATTGTCCTGAATGATGGGGATGATCTTATACATAGCCAAAGGAGGGTGAATTAATATACCGGTTTTAACCTTGGGGTTGACAAATTCTTTAATGGCGTTAATGACGTCATTGGTCAGGTTAGATTCAGAAATCTGTATAGTCGTTCTTGTGTGGGTCTCAAAAGGTTTTGTCACGGTCGGTCTTTTCTTAATGTCACCTACTACTACGAAACAAATCTGCCTACTAAATCTGTTAAGAGGGTCGTCTGTAATCGGTACCTCTAGTATCGGGTTTTCTGCGCTAGTGTGAGCCGTTAAGGTAGAAGAACCAGCCTCTGATGGAGGTCTGTCTGATGGAGGTCCTTCAGATGTGTTCACTATGATGGAATTAATGTCCTCATTATTAATTTCGATACGAGACAAAGCGTCGGCATTGGTGTTACACTTGCCTTGCTTGTAGACAGTGGTGAAATTATATTCGCTGAGTCTAAGTCTCCAGCGTGTTAGTCTTGAGCCAGGCTCCTTCAAATTCATTACCCATTGCAAAGGTCTATGATCAGTAACGATCTTGAACTTTCGGCCAAATAAATAAGGTCTAAAATATTTGGTCGCCCAAACTATAGCTAAAAGTTCTTTTTCAATCGTACTGTAGTTTATTTCGCTAGAATTCAGAGTTCTTGATGCGTAAGCTATGGGCTTGTCACTACCTATCGTTCCTTGTGAAAGGACCGCGCCTAAAGCGTAATTTGAAGCGTCCGTAGTCAGTACAAAGTCCTTCTCAAAGTCGGGGTACTGTAATATAGGATCGTTAGTCAAAATGTCCTTGCACTTCTCGAAACATTCAATGAACTTAGGGTCGTCAAAAGTTACCTTCGAGCCTTTTTTCAAACAACGTGTCATGGGCTTAGTTATTCGCGCAAAGTCCGGGATAAATTTCCTATAATAACCTACCAAACCGATAAAGCGTTTAATTTCGGTTGCGGTTTTAGGCATTGGAAATTTACGAATAGCCTTGATCTTATCTGGGTTAGGCTTGATCCCGTCTTTCGTAATTACGTGACCTAGATATGCGGTCTCAAGTTTCAAAAATTCGGACTTGTCCATTTGAATTTTGAAGTTCGATTCCCGGAGTCGTTGAAAGACTTTCTTAAGGTTGACCATATGTTCTTGTAAGGATGTGCTGAATACAATGATGTCATCAAGGTAAACGAGACAAATTACATTTTGGAGATCTCTCAGAACGTTATCCATCACTCGTTGAAAGGTGGATGGAGAATTTTTGAGTCCCATGGGCATGCGCAAAAATTCAAAATGTCCATGCTCAACATTAAATCCCGTTTTATGAACGTCGTCTGCGTTCATTTCTACTTGATAGAAACCACTGGCAAGATCGAGAGTGGTGAAGTACTGACAGTTGCCGAGTTTATCTAAAACGTCATTAATGTTGGGAATGGGATATTTGTCATCGATGGTTTTCTCGTTGACTTTCCTAAAATCGACTACAATACGCCACTTGGTTTTTCCAGAAGCGTCAGCTTTCTTGGGAACAACCCAGATGGGAGAGCTCCAAGCTGATTGGGACGGTCTAATTATGCCCTGGTCTAACATTTTAGAAATTTGTTCCTGAACTTCCTGTCTGTGAACGAAAGGATATCTATAGGTCTTAGTATAGACAGGTAATTCGTCGGTGGTACGAATGCTATGCTTCATTTTATTGGTGAAAGTTAGAGGTTCACCTTCAATATAAAAGACATCAGCGTATTCAGAACAAAGTTTTTCTAAATTAACTCGTTCTTCAGGATTCAAATGATCCGTACGTAAGCGTGATAGTACTTCGGTCGCGCGATCGGTTCGAGGTACAGTGCGCGTGCACTGGATATTAAAGAGCTCGGCGTCTATGGGACGATCCATAGAAAATACTACATCGTATTTGCTCGTGTTAGCAACTTCGATTACGCCTCTGCTATTTTTAACTGTGGTAGCACATTCACGTATAGAGCAATTAGACATTACTTGCTCTGGTATTAACGCATCACCGTTGTGAAAGTTAATGGGGACACGAATCATTTTCGAGGAATTAGCCGGTATAATATCTTCGTACAAATTGCAATTACGCGAATTATACATACACAGCGGGTTATTGGAATGCCGTGTAATAAGAGCTTTATTCTTTAAGTCAATACTGGATTCTAATCTTTCAAGTAAATCGTATCCGATTAATCCGTCAAAATAGCCGTGGAATTTATATATGAAGAGTGTGATGTCATTGTCTTCATTAAATTCCTGGAAACACGGTATAGTTATAGAATAGTCATTCCGCGTGGTCGCGTGAATATTTGTGACTTCGAATGGATCGTAGTTGCGCGGTATGTCCGGGTAAAACAAATCTGCAGCTTCCGGGCTTATAAAAGATTGATTAGCTCCGGTGTCAATTAATAACTTTAAGGGTGGATTTGCAATTTGTATGTAAGGTAATTGTCTCTGAGTCTGTAAGTTAATTTCTATTTTGGTTTTTCGGACTTCGACGTATCCTGAAAATCCTGATTTTCAGTTTTGTCGTCCTGGGGCTCCTCTACATACGCGGGGACATAATCTGAATGAGATGGTTGCTCGAAATATTGCTCGGGGTAACATTCGTAGTTATCATAATAGTTATCCTCATAGTAATCGTAATCAGTGTCATAGTATGGTTGGTCATAAAAATCGTTAAAATTGAGCTCGCGCGTCTTGAAATAGTTGGTCGACGGAATATTCCCGTGCTTAGTCCAATCGTGTCCAGATAATTGTGGTCGAGAGGGCGGAAGGGTCTTAGTGACATAGTGGCTTACGCCACTCATAGGCTTAGGGCCTGTATTATGAGAGGGTTGAAAACCTGTCCTATGCTGGGGTGATCTAAACACATTACTCTGAGGTCTATAATTAGGTGGGGGTGCACCAAACATTTGTTGAGTTCGCGACGGGCCACGGTTTAGAGGCATTTGGGGTCTCCAAATTGGCATTGGCCTCTGTGGCTGAAAATGCATAGGCTTAGACGTGCCGGGTAAAGTATTAACCGCGGATGGAAACGCGAAAGCGCGCGGGGATGACAGCGCTGTGGAAGGCACATTAAAGGAATATTTATTGGGGTTGAATGAAGACGTCGACTGCTTTCTCTCTGGTAACCCCTCGTTACGCTGTTGGAGGTACAGCGTGTTCATCTCCTCATGGACGAACTCTAGAGCCTTTTCGATACTTTCAGGTCGCATGCACCGTATACGGGATCCTAGGGGATCACGTAGACCACGTAGGTATGCCTGAAGGGTCAGTTTTTTGTATAGCGACCGTTTCGCTTCAATAGTGCTGGCTACGGTTTCATGCAAACTGATGTATGTCATAATTATGCTAAATAAATTTTGGCATTTCTCGTAAAATTCCTGTGGGGTAGTAGAGCCTTGAGTGAGTAGAGCTAAGTCGTTGTATAATGCTGTCTCATCACGTTGGTCTGCAAAATTATTAATAAGACTACTACGAATCCCTTCCCAGTTTTCCGGGATACCGTTTGAGTTGATGGTGCGGGCTGCGGGCCCGGTAACCTTATTCAAAATTCCGTTTAGTAGGGCTAAGTTACCTAGCAAATGCTGTTCGCCTTCTCTAACATAGCGTGTGACTAACTGATCGCATAGATGTATAAAACGAGTCAGTACATTAGAGTTCCCGTCAAATTCAGGGACGAGCCGGAGGGCTTTATAAATCTCATCTACGCTCGCGGTCATGATTTCGCTTTCTTCTACAATTGCACTTAAATCTCTATTTGAATCTAAAACTATATTCCTATTTGATATACCTAACCTAGGGGTCCTAGATTGTCTCGGGTGGAAAATCTTGGAAAATTATAGGAAACTTATGGAAATAAAAGGTAAGCAACTCCAGATAGAAACTAGGTACTTACATGCACATATTGGTTTCTTCTGGTAGCGTCAAAGTTCGGATGCTCCTGGGGTCTGCGGCTCCCGTAGGTTCAGATAGGCTTCCCGGTGATCGATTCACTGATTTTAAACCTATCCTACCGACTGCGCCAATTACGTGGGCCACAGCCTTCGGTTCCAAAAAAAACCAATTTACTTATAATAGATTTAATTACTTAATAATTAAAATTACATCAAAATTCTATAACTAAGATTGACTCTATTCGACGATCGAAATATAAAGAATGCAATTTTGGTGTCGGGTCGCGAGGCTCGGCCGCGCGGTGGACTGCAGCGTCGGCATCACGTTGCATGCCTCGTGACAGCCTGCAGTCACGTACGCCATCCTATGATTCTGGGTTAATGCTGCGTTAGGTGCTTCTAGGGTGCGTGCATACGTAACAACCCCACTCGTAGCGCCACGTGACGCGCCGTTTAGTAGCGGCCAGTTTAAGGAACTACGCGGGCCTCACGAATATTCTCTTTAACAAAAAAATCACGACTTCTTATTTTTTTATAAAACTGTTTACCGTATTATTATATAATAAAGTATACATATAAAATATCTAAATTTATTAAATCGATTTTAATATCCCCAGAAATGTAAAATAATCCTCAAAATTATGATATTTTTTTGTTCTAGTGAGGGATCAAGTTATACTGGTCAGGCAAATTGCCTCTCTTTCTAATAAAGCGTTTTCTCCAAATAGCTATCCTTGTCTACTGACTCGTATTTAACCAGTGTTGTGAATATTTTGACGATTGAATCGATGCATGATAATCGATTAGAGGACAAATGCATACCACATCTTCGACCAGGTTTAATTGCATGCTATCTTTAGGTACAACTAGCGCATAATATGTTCTGTAGGCCCATGTTGACGACTCATAGTTCAGTACGACTACTACGGAAATTCATTTATTCCTATTCAGTTTTACCCATTGAAAAGTACCTACTGTTACCTATTGTCAAGAGCCTAGAGAGACTTATAGAGCCTAAGCTACCTATTATACCAAATTTGATTAGTTCAGCTGTAAATATGTTAAAAATAGCTAATGTGTATGTTCATTAGAAAATATTCCAAAATAACATTGCAAGAAATGAGTTTTAAGGGGTTTGCCCACTATACCGTACCATATGCCCGTTTGCATTTCTTCTTTCTCTCGTATTTTGCCCGTGTTCAAAACAGAATCTAATCACGAGAATGCAGTACTAATTTCATTTTTGCATGCCTATTAATATAAAAATATGTTGCTTACATGTTCAAGCATCTTTACGTGTTAACCTTTTTCGTTGAACTGGCAACAGATGAACTTAGATGAGTTTTCTTTATTAATAATGAAAATAAGTTTATATTATTATCTTTTTATCGGTTATCATTCGTGGCTATAAACCCGTACACTCACTGCATTCTGGTCCCCAGTCCCCACACGCAGTTGTTTGGCAACATCGCATGCCATGGATATACCTGTCAGTATCAGCAACATATTCTCAGCGATATTTATTGTTAACGCTCCGTGCAAGGCTCGCAACGATGTTCTCTTACTTTTTAATACATACAATACTGCCGTGGTACATATATAGATAATATATAATGCGGTTATCTACCAAAACCTAATTTTAAGCTATGAGCAATAAATAAATGAAAATAAGGTTCATAATGGCATGGGCCAGATGTTTATCTTTGTAAATAAACGGCATAAACTCACTTGTATTTATTTCGGCTTTGTGCCGACTGGTTCGATCCTGTACGAGGATCTACTTTAAGGAGTAGCTGCAGTCGGCACGAAGCCGAAGTAAATACAAGTGAGTTTATGCCGTTTATTTACAAAGGTGAATACTCACGAATCGTTTAGTGTAAAAAGGGCCTGATGTTATTTTTCGGTTTGGCATGTTCCTAAGACAATTATTATTATTGTATGATACGGTATAATGGACAGTCGCCTTGAAGTCCATGTCATTTATAAGTTGACAACTAGAGCAGATGATTTTTTATAGTGGGTTATTCTCATAAAATTTTATCGTGGCAGTATCGTCACAATTTATTTTTTAACCCCCCCACGGAAAAATACGGGGTGTTATAAGTATGACGTGTCTGTCTGTCTCTGTATTACGGATTTTATTTTTTTATTTTTTGAGATTGTTTTTTTTTAGGTAGAAATAGTCTAGAGTGTTCTTAGCCGCCATGAAATGGTGATTACATTTTTTTCCACAACTCCCTCAACATGGGAATTAAACTAAAAAGTTTGATTAGTAGAAAACTACAAACTATAATAAACAGATTTTAATAACCTAACATCTGAAAAACTAAAAGATGGTTGCAACCACAAAATTACATATTTTGAATGCGTTGGGGGTTTTTTTTAATTTTTAATATAATTCACTTGTGTTGTAAAAATTGGGTAGTTCCCGTGTTCCCCACTATTCGTCCCACTAGTGGGGCAGGTGGAACTGTCAAATATTTTTTGTTTCTGATTGCGTTTTAGTGTGGCGGGTGATAATATTAAAAAAGTACACTTCACGTTCCCCATCAGAGCGCTGTAACTCATGCAAAAATATAATTTATTGGGCACGACTAAATGATGAATGGTGTTATTAAGGGGTCTACCCTCTTTAGACGGGCAAAGATAAGGCTATTTTCACGAATTTTTTTGACCGGTATACGTCATAAATATGGACATAAAAAGTGTTAGGCCTAAAAGATACACTATTTGATTACACAAGAAAAATTTTTTTATATTTATTTTAATCAGTTTTTATACATAAAAATGAGGGAGAAGACTGGTCCAAAAAAAAAGATGAGTGTGCGCTGTTGATGAAATATCTGGAATGGATGATCTGAAAAAAAAATATATATATAGTTTTAGATTCAGTAAGTACATGGCTATAGCGCATATCATACGATTTATTTTTTTTTCAAAAATGACAAAATGGCAGCCATTTTTCGAAAAAGTACGAAAAATCACGTCTTTTTTCCGTCGTTCTTTGCCAAAAATAAATAGTTAAACTCAAAATTTCAAAAATCGTATGATATGCGCTATAGCCATTTACTTACTGAATCTAAAACTATTTTTTATAATTTTTTCAGATCATCCATTCCAGATATTTCATCAACAGCGCACACTCATCTTTTTTTTTTGGACCAGTCTTCTCCCTCATTTTTATGTATAAAAACTGATTAAAATAAATATAAAAAAAATTTTCTTGTGTAATCAAATAGTGTATCTTTTAGGCCTAACACTTTTTATGTCCATATTTATGACGTATACCGGTCAAAAAAATTCGTGAAAATAGCCTTATCTTTGCCCGTCTAAAGAGGGTAGACCCCTTAATGCAAATATTTTGCGAAGAACTAGGAGATCAGAAATTATAAGGAACTATGTACTATTTAGTAGACAAACAACACATAAGAAAATCATCCCATCTGATAATATATTATTAAAATCTCGTATTGCGGTGATTTTAGTCGCACTTTCCTGATTAATTCGAACTTTTATGTACCTTTGTGTAATTTATATGAATGGGATAATATGTGTTTTTTCATTAATAGACGTAGGTACAGGCAAAGCAATACAAGTCAACGAATACTCGCATGTAAGACTTCATTTCAATTATAATCTCCTGGTACCTTTTTCTTGTTATCTACCTTGCAAATATGTGAAAGTGATGGAAGAAATGAAGGGTCTTGAGGAAATCTTCATTTCAAATGACAGCTATCAAAATTAAAATATCAATATCTCGGAAAGTTCTCGTAGTCTTAGGCTGATGGTGTCTTGGAAGAACCCGCCCCACCAAAACGCGATCAGTGGGGTGCGTGAGACACAAAAATTATTTGACAGTTTCACCTGCCCCACCAGTGGGGCGGATAGTGGGGCACGCGGGAACTACCCTAAAAATTTGATTTCAACGAAATTTTAACATAAAAAGAAGTATACGGATATTTTAGGATGTATCAAAAAAATATGACACGTGAAGTTGCGTAAAGTTATCGTCATTTTTCGTGACAAAAGATCATCTCGTATTTTGGTATATAAAACCTATGGAGAATACGAGTCAGACTTGCGCACAAAAAGCTACATATCATTCATATTATCTATACAACAAGAGACACTTTTATAATATTACTAGCTGACCCGGCGAACTTCGTTCCGCCTTATAGCAATAAATGAGAAAATGGAAGTCCAATTCTTCTAATTTTCTATCATTCAAATTTCCACCATTAAAATTTCTACCATTTTCTAAAAATAAATTTTAACGAAATATATTTCTCAAATCCTAACTTCACCGAAAACCGAACCGAACCGAATCCGCATCCAAATTTAAAAAATATCAATAATATAACCTACGAAAAAAATTGAAAAACGAAATAAATTTGTCAAACCCTAACTTCACCGAAAACCGAACTGAATAACAAACCGAATTTCACAAAATGAGCCGAACATCTCCTACATGCTTCTGGTGTCCTGGTACTTCGTAAAAGTCTCAACACTCATAACTCAAGAACGCCTGGACCGATTTTGATTAAATATTATGGTTTCTTAGATTCGTCTTCTTCTCGACTATATGCATGTTAAAAAATATCAACCAAATTATGTACGAAAAATAATTTGAAAATCGAAATAAATTTGTCAAATCCTAACTAACTTCACCGAAAACCGAACCGAACCGAATCCGATCCGAATTAAAAAATATAAACCAAATTAACTACGAAAAAAAATTGATAATCGAAATAAATTTGATAATCATTGTTTTCTTAGATTCGTCTTCTTCTCGACTATATTAAAACTATCAACCAAATGTACGAAAAATATTTGAATATTGAAAGAAATTTGTCAAATCCGAACCTTACCGAAAACCGAACCGAACCCGCATCAGAATTAAAAAATATCCGAAAACCGAACCGAATCCGCTTCCGAATTAAAAAATATCTACCAAAAAAACTACGAAAAAAAATTGAAAATCGAAATAAATTTGTCAAATCTGAACTTCACCGAAAACCAAACCGCATCCGCATCTGATTAAAAAAATATCAACAATAAAATCTACGAAAAAAATAAATTAAAATCTAAATAAATTTGTCAAATCCTAACTTTACCGAAAACCGAACCGAATAACAAACCGAATTTCACTAAATGAGCCGAACATCTCCTACATGTTTCTGGTGTCCTGGTACTTCGTAAAATTTTTAATACTCATAACCGATTTTGATGATCTACGTTTTCTTCGATTCGTCTAATAAAATTTCTACCTTTTTTCTACCCTTAAAATTTCTACCATTAAAATTTCAACCATTTAAATTTCCATCAAATTCTACCATACAAATTTAATTCACATTCAAAAAGTTACAAACCAAGTCGCCGACCTCCTTATGTCAATTACGTCAAATTTTGAAAATAGAATACACGTCAAAATGACAATCAGCATCAGCTGTCAGATTTCGGCAACAGTCATTTGTTTTTCATTCATAACTGTTTTTAGTTAGAATTTTCTTCAAATCATACCAAACGGGATAAAAAGTATCCTATGTCCGTCTCCTGGCTCTAAGCTACCTCCCTACCAATTTTCAGCCAAATCTGTTCTGCCGTTCTTGAGTTATAAGTGGTGTAACTAACACGACTTTCTTTTATATATATAGATGTCTATTATTTATAATATTTACAATATTATCATATAACCTCTTGTTTAGTCGCATCACGCGGCGCTGCGAGTAGGTTAGTGAAAACCTACAGTATTGATATACAACTATAAAATTTGCTAAAATATAAAAATGCTCCGATGCCATTCCCCTGTTTTTTTTTTCAATCGAGATACCTACAAATTTAATATTTTCTTTTTTATGAGCGGATGAGAATATACCATCCACATCATGAAAACGTCATTTTTTGTTATAGACTAAAATAAGTTCCGAACAAGAAATGAAAACTCTTTTTAAAAGTTATTCACCAAAAACTAAAACATAAAAACCTGACCTCTTTTTAACCCCGAAGCAAAAACGACGGGGTGTTATAAGTTTGACGTGTCTGTCTGTCTGTCTGTGGCATCGTTGCTCATGTACTTTGTCTTACTTCTGGGTCCCGTACAGATGAACGGATTTTGATCTTGTTTTTTTGTTTGAAAGTAGAGTCGAAAGGTAGTCGAGAGTTTTCTTAGCCGTGTTTGGTGGAAATCGATCTAAAATGGCCGCCGCTACAATTTGGCGGATTATTTTTTTTCTTCACAACCTCGTCAAATGTAAGGGTATGAAATGAAAGGACTTGACTAGTAAAATATATGCATTACATTTAATACATTTAAAATCCAAGATGGCCGCCGCTAAAAATAGCTGATTAATTATTTTCTCCATAATCCCGTCAATGTGGGCATCAAATGAAAGTTGAAAGGGCTTGACTAGTAGTAGTATGTAGTATATATTATTACGATAAATTTAAAATCAAAGATGGCCACCATCCACAAAATAGGTAATTTTGAAAGCGTTGCGTAGGGGGCAATTTTTGTTTAATTTTATTCACAAGCTTTTTTTTACATTCGCCTGTCCTGTTGTCTATAATCAAATCTTGCAAGTAAAATTTAATCTACTTCCCAGTTTTCAATTTAGCTTAAACTTTGCATGCATGTTTATAAATCGGATGTCTTTAAGAATCTAAATTTATATATGGAAAGAGTGACTGACTTATTGACTGACTGATCTATCAACGCACAGCCTAAACCGATGGACGAATTGGGTTGAAATTTGGAATATTAATAGGGTTAATGGCGTAGACCTCCACAAAGAAAGGATTTTGCCATGCGGGCAAAGCCGCGAGCATAAGCTATTATTTTATATTTGACTTGTTTAAAACTAAAACGCTATTTTGATTAGATGAAATCGGAACTAACAATGTCTTTGGAAAGCAAAAATCTTCCTTTATGATTTCCGACATTAACACCATTTAAAACAAAAGATCAGATTTGCAACCGTGCGTATGTTCTGCCTCTTAGTCAAAAATATTATATTATCGCTTTGTAATCGATTACTTGGCATAATCGAGTTTTTAATTGAAACTTTTTCGTTGCCCATCACTAAAACCAGCGTAGCCAATAGGAAAAGTGGGCGGAGTCGTCAAATTGTGAAAAAATTTATTTCAAGGAAAACTTTGTCTATTGCCCCTCTATTGGATATGTCCTCGATGGCCCAAACAGACAACTTGCACATTTGAAGATATTTCGAGGCTGAAACAGCTTGAACTGCTATTGATTAAAAGAATATGGCTTATCATTTCATATATAACTGTACAGGTATTTAACAACAGGTTTTTCCTGGATCGTGACGTGACCATTACGAAAAATATAAAGGTTTTCTTTAGACATTATTAAAGCTCACTGAATCTAACTACCAAACTAATGTAATTTATTTAAACAGCTTGAACTTTAATTAATTAAAAGAATATGGCTTATCATTTTACTCAAAAACTGTACTTAACAACAGGTTTTTCCTGGATCGTGTCGTGACAATACGAAAAATATAAAGATTTTCTTTAGACATTAAAGCTCACTGAATCAAACTACCAAACTAATGTAATTTTCTAACTTTTCCAGAATTTCTTTCTCATAAAACGAGCTTAATGAGAAACACAAATGAATAATTTCTGCTGTACATTTTAATTGCCACTGGCAAGATAACAAAACAAAATTAAAATTCTGAATTTTAATTACGCAATTGCGCATAATTATTTGTAAATAAGTGCTTAATTTTCAGGACGTGTAAATTAAACATGAATAAAAGTTCATTAATGGACTGCCTCCACCGGCAATTGCGTCGTGGCGATATTATCGCTTCTACCTAATGTCGTAAGGGGAAAGAGTCATAATAATTTGTAAGATCCCAATATAACAACAACAGCGCCCAGCGGTTTTACTCCCTGTACTCTTTCTTGTTACTCTTTCACGTCGAAACGGGTGGATCAATTGAGCTGAAATTTGGTATAGAGATAGCTTAGACCCTGGATTAACACATAGGCAATAATAGTGCAGCGGGTAAAACCGCTGGGCGCAGCTAATCTATAATTTTTATTTTGAAACTCTCTGATTATTTAGTAACATAATTTTAAAATTAATTAAATATAAATTTAATTTAATTCGGACTGAGGACTAGTTATTGCCTCTACAGTCTAATAGCGAGATGAATACTTCTTACGTTACTCCTGCTCGTGGAGATGAGGCCTAAGTAATTAGCGACCGACAAAGCTCTCTACTTTTATAATAACAACGAAAATAATGAAAACATTGAATGTGTGACGTTACAAAAACGACGCTTCTTATTTTTTCATTTTCATTTTGACTACGATTTAGACAAGGCCGGTTTAATTTTTGGTGGACATTTTATCTGTGATGAATGAAGGTAAATGAAAAATGCTAGGAGCCTACACCATAATAAATAGGTGAACATAATTTTGTACAAAAAAATAAAGCTTTTCTAAGTAAAATATTGGCAAAGCCGTCTGGGTTTTTTGATTGGGCGCTATTTGTTTAAGTTAGTCATACATTTTATTTTATAATTATTTCTCAATAATATCCACTCAGAATACAGAAGAATATACATCTGTGTTCAGTTTTCGAGAATTGTTTAGTCTGCTACCATTTACATTACTATACCTCTTAATTATACATTATAATTGCTTAACATTACTATACCTCTTAATTATATTAGATTCTAGTTTTAAGCTCGTGGCATAGCCTGCGTGGCCAAATCCATTGGTGCGTTTGTAGATCAGTTAATCAGTCAATCAGTCACTCTTTCCTTTTATATATTTAGATAATCAATAGGAAAATAAAAAAATAATATTGTAAGAAGATATATCATTTCAACAGGAAAACGAAAAGCAAGCTTCTATTCCGTTTAAATATCTGTTTCAATTTGCGAAACAATATTTCCAGGCTAATAGTAAATTTGTTTACGATATAACAGCGAGCAAATGTTGTTGTTGACTTACGTTGCAGGGCCGTATTTAAGGTATGACCAAAAAGGTCTTAACAAAAATAACATTCTAGGGTCTAAGAACCAAAAAAATCGAAATTTCAAAACTAAAAACTAGATACTCTTACTGTCTTGTGTGTAATATTGTAGCCGATTTAGCCAAGCGGCAGTTTTATCAAAAACAAGTAAATTAAAGTTATGGTAATTATTGTCTTTGAATCAGAAGTTCATATTAGAGGAAGAATAGAAACAAATAAAATTTAAAAAAAACTTTTTAAAAACAAGCTTTTATTATTATTAACATAAAGTACTCGTTAAGACGAATCAAATGAGCCCAAACTCGATGGGGCTACGTCGTTTAATTACGGAGTTCCTATAGCCACCCAGCTCCATCATCAGATCAGCTCCATGTCATAATAAAATTGCATTGTCATCCGATTTATCATGTATAAATTTTCAGCTCAATCGGAGCCCGGGAAGTGAGTCAAATTTAACTTGCAAGATTTGATTACTGACAGACAGACAGACAACAGACAAGTGAAAGTAAATAAAGCTTGTAAAAGAGAAAAGAAGCGAAGAGTGCAGCTTTACTGACAATACGTTGGCAATGACATCTCGTCAACATCACCACTGTGGCTCTAGCATGACACACAGGATCCCGACGAAACTTCAAGAGTAGAACTGTCATCTCATACATTCACAAAAGTACAATGTATGGGATGACAGTTCTACTCTTGGCATTTCAGCGGGATCCCGTATGGCATGCTAGAGCCACTGGTGATGTTAGGACATCGAGGACATATCCAATAGAGGGGCAATAGACAAAGTTTTCCTTGAAATAATTTTTTTCACAATTTGACGACTCCGCCCACTTTTCCTATTGGCTACGCTGGTTTTAGTGATGGGCAACGAAAAAGTTTCAATTTAAAACTCGATTATGCCAAGTAATCGATTACAAAGCGATAATATAATATTTTTGACTAAGAGGCAGAACATACGCACGGTTGCAAATCTGATCTTTTGTTTTAAATGGTGTTAATGTCGGAAATCATAAAGGAAGACTTTTGCTTTCCAAAGACATTGTTAGTTCCGATTTCAATTTATAGCAAAATAGCGTTTTAGTTCTAAACAAGTCAAATATAAAATACTAGCTTGTGCTCGCGGCTTTGCCCGCATGGCAAAATCCTTTCTTAGTGGAGGTCTACGTCATTAACCCTATTAATATTCCAAATTTCAACCAAATCCGTCCATCGGTTTAGGCTGTGCGATGATAGATCAGTCAGTCAATAAGTCAGTCACTCTTTCCATATATAAATTTAGATTCTTAAAGACATCCGATTTATACACATGCATGCAAAGTTTAAGCTAAATTGAAAAATGGGAAGTAGATTAAATTTTACTTGCAAGATTTGATTATAGACAACAGGACAGGCGAATGTAAAAAAAAGCTTGGAAATTGCATTAAAAAAAAATTGCCCCCTACGCAACGTTTTCAAAATTACCTATTTTGTGGAAGGTGGCCATCTTTGATTTTAAATTTATCATAATAATATATATACTACATACTACTACTAGTCAAGCCCTTTCAACTTTCATTTGATGCGCACATTGACGGGATTATGGAGAAAATAATTAATCAGCTATTTTTAGCGGCGGCCATCTTGGATTTTAAATGTATTAAATGTAATGCATATATTTTACTAGTCAAGTCCTTTCATTTCATACCCTTACATTTGACGAGGTTGTGAAGAAAAAAAATAATCCGCCAAATTGTAGCGGCGGCCATCTTAGATCGATTTCCACCAAACACGGCTAAGAAAACTGTTGACTACCTTTCGACTCTACTTTCAAACAAAAAAACAAGATCAAAATCCGTTCATCTGTACGGGACCCAGAAGTAAGACAAAGTACATGAGCAACGATGCCACAGACAGACAGACAGACACGTCAAACTTATAACACCCCGTCGTTTTTGCTTCGGGGTTAAAAAGAGGTCTGGTTTTTATGTTTTTGGTGAATAACTTTTAAAAAGAGTTTTCATTTCTTGTTCGGAACTTATTTTAGTCTATAACAAAAAATGACGTTTTCATGATGTGGATGGTATATTCTCATCCGCTCATAAAAAAGAAAATATTAAATTTGTAGGTATCTCGATTGAAAAAAAAACAGGGGAATGGCATCGGAGCATGTTTATATTTTAGCAAATTTTATAGTTGTATATCAATACTGTAGGTTTTCACTAACCTACTCGCAGCGCCGCGTGATGCGACTAAACAAGAGGTTATATGATAATATTGTAAATATTATAAATAATAGACATAATATTATAAAAGTGTCTCCCTGTTGTATAGATAATGAATGATACGTAGCTTTTTGTGCGCAAGTCTGACTCGCATTCGCCATAGGTTTTATATACCAAAATACGAGATGATCTTTTGTCACGAAAAATGACGGTAACTTTACGCAACTTCACGTGTCATATTTTTTTGATACATCCTAAAATATCCGTGTACTTTTTATTTATGTTAAAATTTCGTTGAAATCAAATTTTTAGGGTTGTTCTCGCGTGCCCCACTATCCGCCCCACTGGTGGGGCAGGTGAAACTGTCAAATAATTTTTGTGTCTCACGCACCCCATTGATCGCGTTTTGGTGGGGCGGGTTCTTCCAAGACACCATCAGCCTAAGACTACGAGAACTTTCCGAGATATTGATATTTTAATTTTGATAGCTGTCATTTGAAATGAAGATTTCCTCAAGACCCTTTATTTCTTCCATCACTTTCAAATATTTGCGAGGTAGATAACAAGAAAAAGGTACCAGGAGATCATAATTGAAATGAAGTCTTACATACGAGTATTCGTTGACTTGTACTGCTTTGCCTGTACCTGCGTCTATTCATGAAAAAAACACATGTTATCCCATTCATATAAATTACACAAAGGTACATAAAAGTTCGAATTAATCAGGAAAGTGCGACTAAAATCACCGCAATACGAGATTTTAATAATATATTATCAGATGGGATGATTTTCTTATGTGTTGTTTGTCTACTAAATAGTACATAGTTCCTTATAATTTCTGATCTCCTAGTTCTTCGCAAAATATTTGCATTAATAACACCATTCATCATTTAGTCGTGCCCAATAAATTATATTTTTGCATGAGTTACAGCGCCCTGATGGGGCGCGTGAAGTGTACTTTTTTTAATATTATCACCCGCCACACTAAAACGCAATCAGTGGGGCGCGTGAGAAGCAAAAAATATTTGGCAGTTCCACCTGCCCCACTAGTGGGACGAATAGTGGGGAACACGGGAATTACCCAATTTTTACAACACAAGTGAATTAAATTAAAAATTAAAAAAAACCCCCAACGCATTCAAAATATGTAATTTTGTGGTTGCAACCATCTTTTAGTTTTTCAGATGTTAGTTTATTAAAATCTGTTTATTATAGTTTGTAGTTTTCTACGAATCAAACTTTTTCGTTTAATTCCCATGTTGAGGGAGTTGTGGAAAAAAATGTAAGCACCATTTCATGGCGGCTAAGAACACTCTAGACTATTTCTACCTAAAAAAAAAACAATCTCAAAAAATAAAAAAAATAAAATTCGTAATACTGAGACAGACAGACACGTCATACTTATAACACCCCGTATTTTTCCGTGGGGGGTTAAAAAATAAATTGTGACGATACTGCCACGATAAAATTTTATGAGAATAACCCACTATAAAAAATCTGCTCTAGTTGTCAACTTATAAATGACATGGACTTCAAGGCGACTATCCATTATACCGTATCATACAATAATAATAATTGTCTTAGGAACATGCCAAACCGAAAAATAACATCAGGCCCTTTTTACACTAAACGATTCGTGAGTATTCACCTTTGTAAATAAACGGCATAAACTCACTTGTATTTACTTCGGCTTCGTGCCGACTGCAGCTACTCCTTAAAGAAGATCCTCGTACAGGATCTAACCGGTCGGCACAAAGCCGAAATAAATACAAGTGAGTTTATGCCGTTTATTTACAAAGATAAACATCTGGCCCATGCCATTATGAACCTTATTTTCATTTATTTATTGCTCATAGCTTAAAATTAGGTTTTGGTATAATAGATAACCGCATTATATATTATACCTATATACCTATATATACCACGGCAGTATTGTATGTATTAAAAAGTAAGAGAACATCGTTGCGAGCCTTGCACGGAGCGTTAACAATAAATATCGCTGAGAATATGTTGCTGATACTGACAGCTCTATCCATGGCATGCGATGTTGCCAAACAACTGCGTGTGGGGACTAGAATGCAGTGAGTGTACGGGTTTATAGCCAATAATGATGACCGATAAAAAGATAATAATATAAACTTATTTTCATTATTAATAAAGAAAACTCATCTAAGTTCATCTGTTGCCAGTTCAACGAAAAAGGTTAACACGTAAAGATGCTTGAACATGTAAGCAACATATTATATTGATAGGCATGCAAAAATGAAATTGGTACTGCATTCTCGTGATTAGATTCTGTTTTGAACACGGGCAAAATACGAGAGAAAGAAGAAATGCAAACGAGCATATGGTACGGTATAGTGGGCAAACCCCTTAAAACTCATTTCTTGCAATGTTATTTTGGAATATTTCTAATGAACATACACATTACACATTAGCTACTTTTAACATATTTACAGCTGAACTAATCAAATTTGGTATAATAGGTAGCTTAGGCTCTATAAGTCTCTCTAGGCTCTTGACAATAGGTAACAGTAGGTACTTTTCAATGGGTAAAACTGGATAGGAATAAATGAATTTCCGTAGTAGTCGTACTGAACTATGAGTCGTCAACATGGGCCTACAGTACATAATATTATGCGCTAGTTGTACCTAAAGATAGCATGCAATTAGACCTGGTCGAAGATGTGGTATCATTTGTCCTCTAATCGATTATCATGCATCGATTCAATCGTCAAAATATTCACAACACTGGCTAAATACGAGTCAATAGACAAGGATAGCTATTTGGAGAAAATGCTTTATTAGAAAGAGAGACAATTTGCCTGACCAGTATAACTTGATCCCTCGCTAGAACAAAAAATAATCATAATTTTGAGGATTATTTTACATTTCTGGGGATATTAAAATCGATTTAATAAATTTAGATATTTTATATGTATACTTTATTATATAATAATACGGTAAACAGTTTTATAAAAAAATAAGAAGTGGTGATTTTTTTGTTAAAGAGAATATTCCGTGAGGCCCGCGTAGTTCCTTAAACTGGCCGCTACTAAACGGCGCGTCACGTGGCGCTACGAGTGGGGTAGCAAATACAACCAGTGTTGATATACAAAAAATCCGCCGATGCCCTCCCCCTGTGTTAGGACAATAATAGTCATTCTAATACTACTACTAGACTAGACATTAGGTATAGGAACTAGACGTTATGGGACGGGACTGGATTCCAAGGCTCTGCCGATCACCAGTCCTGTCACAAAGATGATACGGGATTGCCGCCGAGTTTTTTTAGTGGGTATACCGTGATGACGTCCTACACGAGGAGTCCCACATAACCCTCCCATTCCCTCAATGGGAGGGTACGTGTAGGTAATGATTTTTTTCTCGGCGTCAACAAAAAAAAATTAGGAGACTATACTTTGCCAGTCAGAAACTTTGTAGATGTCTACATGAGACAACCGTTTACGATCAAGCGGCTAGTGTATTTTACATATATTTTTTAATTCTCGTCGAAAACAAAATTAAATCCTAAATTCGACCCCGACAGAACCCCTTTAAAAGCAATAGTTACGCCCATACCCATGAGATTCTATTATAGAGGTTTTATTGAAATGGTGAGCGGCATATCCAACCTAATTGGGTCGTATTTATCTCTGTACAACAATATTACCCACGTTCGCAGACGTTCCCTAACGCAAATTATAGTAATGAGGGCAGATACCGCGAAATAAGATAAAACTGAGGTAAAGAAATACTGACTCTGACTCTCCGTTCAAAGCAGACTGCGTACAAAACACATAATAGGTACATTATACCAAATTATACTGTGTTATGCAATGTCTTACCTACTAGCTGACCTACTGACTGACCGGCAACACAACTTCATCTGTGTCGTAGAAAAATCACCCTTTCTTAGACCTACGATATACACTCAAAAAACACAACATCAGTCTGGCCGTTTCGGCGGCGTGTAATAAAAACTGATTCACCAGAGATGTAGCCGACGACTTCTTCTTTCTTCTTCTTTCTTCTTCTTCTTCTTGGTACTTACTTGGGATATCGTTTACTTACCGGCCTTGCACTCCCGCCGGCAAGCAGAGTCCCACATAACTCGTGCCATTTCCCCGGGAGTTACGGGTATGCGTAAACGTATTTCCCCCTAGTTAAACTATTAAACAAGTGAAATTTTTAAAAAACTTTAAAAAACCAAGCTTTTATTATTACCATGAAGTACTCGTCAAGACGAATCAAATGAGCCCAAACTCGATGGGGTTACGTCGTTTAATTACGGAGTTCCTATAGCCACCTTCCCGCTCCATCATCAGATCAGCTCCATGTCATTTGCATTGTCATCCGATTTATGCATGCATGCAAAATTTCAGCTCAATCGGACACCGGGAAGTGGGTCAAATTTAACTTGTAAGATTTGATAACACACAGACAGACAGACAGACAGACAGACAGACAGACAGACAGACAACAGACAAGTGAAAGTAAATAAAAGCTTGTAAAATAATAATAAAAGGGGGGGGGTTGGGTATGTTGTCAATTAAATTAATTTTTTTTTTCTTTTGATTTAGTGCGTGGTGTCTACCTGTATAACAATCATCAGCAGCAGTTCCCTCATTAAGATCGCTTCCCATTAGTGGACGGACAAACATGAATTGTTTCGTGGCGCGGAATATTTCTCCCGTTTTTGCCTTCATAAAAATAATTGCTAGTCATGTATCTTTGAGAACCTTCGTTTTGTTTGCGTGGCGTGGCCAGTTTGTTCGTGTAATTGTGCGTCGAATCTATCTATCTTCAAGGCACGAGTGAATAGGTACCTTTCTAGGCATCTTACGTGATCCATCGTCGACCGCATTTTCACTTTCCATCAGGTGGGATGTGGTCAAACGTAGGCCTATCTCGTATAAAAAAATATATATATATAATAAAGGATAATAAAATGTACTATGACTACTACTCTGGGCGTAGTGCAAGACGGACGTGTCGCAAAATTTTGCAAAATTCCTAATTAAACAATTAAACTAATTCCAACCTTATGTAATTTATACAAGTTCTAAAACAAATTGTGGTGATTACGACTATACTGATCCAGCGAAGGAGTGGTGCATATCAGCGCTGCAGCACCTCACCCCCGCGTAAGTAAGACGGGCTCTGCATTTTTTGACTTACTCGCACATCTACGCATGTAACAAAGATACATATGAGCGTGGTACATTCACCCACTGGAAGTGGCAACGATATGAGGCGTTGTGATTCCCAACTTGATTTATCATGCGATGACTCACAACCGGAACTACAACGAATTAAGCTCCGCACCAAACGTAAAAAGCCAGATGATTGTGAAAGCATTATTCGAAATGACGTCAGTGCGATGCGAAATCAGATGACTCAAATGATGAATATGATCACAGCACTCGCTACCAGCCTCACAGAATTCACACAGAAAATTAATGCTGACGTTGCTACAATTAAAGAACAAATAAATGAAATTAAATTAACATCAAATGGCCTTGCCGTGGAACAAACTGCCATAAAATCTGAGGTACAGACCCTAAAAAATGAACACCAAACAACAGAAAAAAAATGGAAGCGCTGATTCAGACTGTTGAACTTCTTAAAGACCAGACATCACAACCAACTGCACGAGTCAGCTCAAATAAAACTGAAGAAGAAATTATTACTGAAATTAATGAACGTGAGATTAGAAGCAGAAATATTATCATCAAAGGTATTCCTGAACCTCCATCTTCAAATCGTGAAGCACGAATCAATCAGGATAAAAAAGAAGTGGCCAACATCACCCGGCAGACCTACACTGATTGTCCAGAGCCTGTGAAGACTATGCGATTAGGGAAGTATAATCCCCAGAAATGCAGACCAATCAGGGTGTGTTACAAATCTCAGGAAATCGCAAAAACCATCTTGCGCAATCAATCCAAGACATGCTTCAACAATAACGATATCAAAATCTACTCTGACCAAACACCTCAACAGCAACATTTTTTCAAGAATCTGAAGGAGGAAATATCACGTCGAATCCAAAATGGTAAACATGATTTGACTATAAAATATGTAAAAGGTACCCCGAAAATTTTGACCATGCCACCAAAAAAACACACAAATTACAAATAACACTAAACAAATTCATAAAAATACTATTTAATTATAACTTCCTTACTCCCACCGCTCAACTTAAAAAAAAAAAAAAAAAGTTAATAAATGTAAAACGATCATTCATAACATGGAAAACTTGTATTTTAGTCCGTAAAATTCTACACAAATATATGTATATATGACATGCTTAAATAATGATAACGAAAAAAAAAACTAAACAAAGACATTCACCTACAATATACCAAGAACAAAACGCGGAATAAAAAAAATAAAAAAAACACAGACACATACACACACATTTAATAAAAGCTAAATAATAATATGTAACAATTAATAATACCAGATAAACAAATACATATATTATATGTAAACATAATTATACTCATATACACATATTTTTATACCTACATATCTAAACATCTACGTAAAATAAATACCTATGCAAGTTTATTATTATTCGTAGATGCAAGTATAATAAACAAAACCTACGAAACAATAAAGTCATATTAAACTCGAATGGCACTTCCAGTTGCGCTTACACGATGTGATACATCAAACTGGTTTGGATTGTTTACGCTAGTCTCTGAGTCTCACTGTGTAGCCATGGAGTTATAATCTTCTCTTTGGATAAGTGTATTGACATATTAATTACTTATCTACAAAATTATATATTATATTTAGTGGTAGAAAATTAATATCTAGAGGTAAAAATAATAGATTCATTGAAATATTTTGTATACTAATACGAAAAAAAAAAATGTAAAACGTTATATAGAAGCTAAAAGATACTCAAAATATGTATGTCTTAATTTTCATAATACATATAAGTAGGTACCTACTAAGTTCTGATTAACTATGTATTTTAGTTTGTCTTAGCATAAAATTTAATAGGACTATTACCTAATGCTGATATTGTTAGAAATATATAATATTGCATGTACTATGACGTATAATAAGTATAAGAATACAAGTAATAAGTAGTAGTAATGTTAAGATAAGTACTTATATAATATTATAAAAAATTAAAGGCAAAGATTCAAGTTACAGAAAATGAAATAATAGGTATATAGTTTTTTTTAAATAAATAAAAATAACGTTTACTAAGATACTTATATGCAAAATTATAATGCCACATCCAACTGAGTTCAGATGCTTACTTAAATCAGTGTACGCGAGACTTGGATCGCTGGCCACGCTCGAGTCTCGAGCTACCTACTCTAAGTAATAATTATTATTGTGGAGCATTACTTATTTTGTTTACCTTCATTTGTGTTTTGATATACAACCGATATATATATACTCGTATATTTATGTTTTACAGAAAACAATGTCTTCTCACTGTTATCTAACTGTAATAATGCCTTTTAATATGAAATTTTGTACGTACCTACGTAACATAAATATATTTTTTTTTTATAAAAGTTGTAAGTACGTTAACTATTAAGTGTTATTAGCACTATAAGCCCTAAAATTTAACTTAAACATAATTTGTATTTTTCTCATGTAAGTGAATTGTTAATTCTTTATGAGAAATAAATGATCTTTAACCCGACTATGATGATGTATGTAGATGTATTTACCGGGGGTAGACTTCCTTTGCAGGAGGTCGTCTAGATGGGTACCCCAACAGCGCCAGTTATCCTACCGCCTGAGCAGTAATGTGCAAACATTACTGTGCTTCGGTAGGAGGACACTAGCTAGTGAAATTACTGGGCTAAAGAGTCTTAACATCTTATGACTCTTGAGTAAGAAGCGTTGGTGCAGTGCACCTAGAATTGCACATCATTGTGAAATTTTGGGTAGCACTGTACTGATTATGGGCAGCGTTATCTCTTAACATCAGGAGAGCGTCTTGCTCGTCTTCTTACTTCTCCACATAAAAAAAAATAAGATAATGTACAATTTGTACTTGAATTGCTTTCATTCGTTTCGTAGTCGTGTTATTGCTGTGGTTTTTTTTCCAAATTTGAATTATCACACCTCATCATCTTCTCAGCCATAGGACGTCCACTGTCCACTTCTGAACATAGGCCTCCCCTTTGGACACCACAACATATCATTGTGTTTCAACTCTGACAATGTAGGGGACATTTTGTTCACTTCACTTTTTTAATTTAATGGCTTGGCTTGGGGTTGCCATTGATTGAGCCAATGTCGCCGTGGATAGAGAGCTTTTACACGGAAAAGATTGATCGGTTAAAAAAAAATTAACTAAAGACTGCTTATTATGTAAAGTTGGATACCTGGAAAGAAAGAAATCACAATATAACATGCATAAACATACTTATTATATCTATTGTATTATTATTGTTATTCATAATGAATTTGACAAACAAATATACCTACATAGGTAACAATTGCATAAAAAATAAATACAAACACAAAATATGTTTATAGCTTAATATTGTTAGTTAGAATGAAGTTAGCTAGGATATTAACGAAAGGAGTATATACTAAAGGTAAAAGGTTATTAAAGGATACAGGACGGGGGATTTCAGGAGGGAGGATATCATATAAAGAAGCATGCAGTTTTGGGCAATTAAAAAATATATGGTCGACCGTGCCCTCGTCCAGTCCGCACTCACAGATGGAGTTATCCCTAATCCTTATTTTAGCTAGGAAAACAGGTGTGCATAAATGACCCAGCCGGAGGCGACATATTGTGGACGTCACCCATTTTTTTTTATTTTTAAATTTAAAAAACCACGGTTTAGGAGGAATTACTGTTTGGTGATTTCCATAAAACTTTCCTTTCATCATCTTGGAAGATTGCCAGTAAGACTCCCATTGCTTTAATAAATTTTGACGAGAGGATGCAACTAAGTCCGAGGGGAGTATATTAAAATGTTCCATATTTCCAATAGTGGCTGCTTGCTTAGCGCAGGAGTCTGCATTTTCATTCCCAGGTATGCCCATGTGGCCTGGAATCCAGGCCATTACTACATTAAGGCCTATATCATGACATTTGTATAATGCCTCCCTAATTTTAAAAATAAGGAGTGAACCATTATTGTTTTTAAATGGATTACTCAAAACTGCTTCTAAACAACTCTTAGAATCTGAGAAAATTATAACCTTGTCCAGATTATGGGAGATGACGTAGGATATGGCTTCCAGGATGGCAATTGCTTCACCAGTAAAAACTGTCGTAATTGATGGACATTTAAAACTTAAAATAATTTTGAATTTCGGAATCCAGACAGCAGCTCCTGTATCACTATCTAGAGATTTTTTTGATGCATCGGTGTACATGGTCAACCATCCATCCCAATCACTGCAAATTTTGTTCCGGAATAAACTACTAGAATCCTCTGTACTTTTATTAATACCGAACTCTAGAATAATTTTTGGGGGAAATATGAGGGCTTCAAATGGGATTCCAAAAAGAGGGTTGTTATATGATGATTGGACGACAGGGCAAGGTAAATGATAGATTTTATGTAGACTATGTAAAATAGATGGGATTTTATAATCAGGTACATTACCAGTCAAGTTGAAATGTCCCGAGAGCAATTCAACTTTGGGAAGAAGGGGGTGGTTGGAATTTTGGAAACGTTTAAAAAGAAACCTGTCACAAAGGAATTGGCTACGGAAATGTAAAGGGGGTTCTACACATTCTACTTGCATAGCATTGATCGGAGACGACTTCATAGCACCCAGAATTATTCGGAGGCACTTAGCTTGAATTGAATGCAATTTTTTTAAATATGTTCTATTACCCGTACTAAGGAGAAAGGACCCGTAGTCAAGATGGCTTCTTACTAAAGCATTGTATAGCAGTTTTTGGGTATATGGGTGGGAACCCCACCAAACTCCGGATAAAGCTCTCAAGATATTAATATTTTTTTCACATTTTTTGGCAACTTGGTTATAATGAGGAATGCCACTCAGCCTTGAATCAAGCCACACTCCCAGAAATCTTACGGAGTCTTGAATTGGTATGGATTCGTCACCAAAAGTTACGTTTAAATGGGGAATTAACCTTTTTCTGGTGAACACGACACAAGAACTTTTATTTACAGATATAGATAGGCCATGTTCATACAACCAGTCACCAAGATACCCAAGTGCTAAGTTAAGTCTGTTATTAGCTTCCTCAATTGAGTTAGACGATGTATAAAGGGCTAGGTCATCTGCATATTGTAAGATTTGACAGAATGATGACACGGTGGAATCTAGGTCTCTAGTGTAGAGGCTATATAAAAGGGGACTCAGGACGGAGCCTTGAGGGAGGCCTTTCCACACTTTTCTTGCCGGCAACAGCAAATTTTGGGATCTAATATGAACAGACCTTTCCATCAGGAGGCAACATATGAACTGCACTAACTTCGCGGGGATACTCAGCTGCAACAATTTAGTTCTGAGCAGAGGAAGATGTACATTGTCATATGCCGAGGCAATGTCAAGGAAAACGCCTACAAGGTACTCTTTGTTTTTGAAGGTCTGATGAATCTCAGTTGTTAAAATGGAGAGACTGTCAAAAGTTGACAAGCCTTTCCTAAAGCCAAATTGGGTTTTAGAGAGGAGATTCCTATTTTCCGCCAACCACTCAAGTCTGTTTTTTATTAGGTGTTCAGCTATTTTAGCCAATACTGAGGATAGTGCTATAGGACGGTATGAGTTCGGGTCTGAAGGGTCTTTGCCAGTTTTGAGGATTGGTATGATAATTTGGGTAGTCCATGATTCCGGGACGGATCCTAGCTCATAGAACATATTGATTAGGTTTAAGAAATATGTTTTAACCTTGTCAGAACTTTTAACCAAAAATGAGTATGGGATCCCGTCTATTCCCGGTGAGGAATCTACGCGACCATTGATGACTAATTTAAATTCATCCAAGGTAAAAAAACCGTCTAATCTGTTGGGTGAAGGGAAAGAATCGATAATTAGGGGAGGGATAGGTAATGGTACAAAATCGGGAGCTAACTTATGAGAGAATTCTTCCACCCAAGATGAATTATCTGAAGAAGTGAGATTTTGAGAATTACAATACCCACGGTATCTGCGGATTTGCTTCCATACCAAAGATGGAGGGGTGGCAGGTGACAAACTTTCACAATAAGAGGTCCATCCTTGTTTTTTCTTTTTGGAAAGTAGGCGTCTTGCTTTAGCAGCAAATTTTTTGTAGGCTAAAAAGTTCTCTGTTGTCATGCAGGCATTATAATTCAATTCAGCTTCCTTGCGAGACTTTACACTATTTGTGCATTCTGAATCCCACCAAGGGGGAGAAGCTAAAGCACACCTACTGTTTTTAGGGGGAATGTTTTTATCTGCACATTCAATAATGGCTTCAATAAATTTTGAGTAGCAGGTTAGAAAGTTCTGAGGGGTAGGTAGATTTAAGGAGTCTAACTTAAAATCTAGATCTGATGAGTACATGGTCCAGTCTGCACGGGCTATATTATATTTTAAAAGGGGATTAGGAGATGCTTGAGGGGAAACTCGATGAGGTAGATTGATTAAAATTGGGAAATGGTCACTACCATAAGAAAGGGGTAAAATATTCCAGTTTAAGATAGAGGCAAGAGCAGGGGAACAAATGGTGAGATCAACTGCACTTTTAGGGTTTTGGGTAGGAAGCACTCTACGGGTGGGGGAACCATTGTTAATCACACACACATTGGCTTCGTCAAATATTTCCAATAGGGAAAGAGCAAACAAGTCACATCGGTCCGAACCCCAAGATGTGTGATGGGCATTGAAGTCTCCCATAACAACAACAGGACTTGGGACCGATAGTATTACAAGGAGGATATCTGGAATCAGAGAAGAATGAGGGTGGGGGATATAGATAGATATAAAAGATATATTAAGGGCTCTTACCGCAACAGCATTAAATTCCGCACTATGTTGGGGTAAGGGAAGCTGGGAAAAGGGGAGGGAGCGATTGATAAGCAGGGCACAGCCTGCATATCCATCCTGGCGGTCATCCCGGAGACAGGAGTAGCCCGAAAATCTGAAATGAGATCCAGGCACAAACCATGTCTCCGAGATGGCAGCCAGAATTGGAGAATATTTATTGGTAAGGTATAGTAACTCATGTTTTTTTCTACGAAGGCTCTTGCAGTTCCACTGCATTATCATTGACTGGGCCATATTGGTTGATGAGGGATGAGAGTTGTGAAATAGTTTGGGCAACGTTGGACGGTACACCAGATTTCTGGGTTATGATGTTAAGAATAGTGGTGAGGACTTGGATTAGGACATGGATCTGGTCTTGGGATTGTACATTGGGGATTTTGGCGTCTGATTGGGAGGATTGTGATAGTTGAAGTGCATACCCATTTGGAAGAGAGGAAGGCTCTGTTGCCACAATAGCCTGATGGGCAACTCTATCATATGTCTTTCCGAGGGGAGCTCTAGGGCGAGGATTTTTAACAAAAGTTTTCTTGTATGACTGTGTCTGTTGTGGCAGGGATGTAGTTGCAGAAGAAGCAGAGGGAGCTGTTGACAGGATTTCGGTAAAGGAACGAGAGCTTTTTGGAAAGTGTGTCAAAGCTTCCTCGTAGGAAATTCCATTTTGAGCCATGGTCATTTTAACGGCCTTCTGCCTGTTCTGTTCAGGGCAAAACCGGTTTGTGGTGAAGTGATGTCCAGAACAGTTCAGGCAGGTAGACTCAGCCTCTAAGACAGCACATTCATCTCCAGGGTGGGGTTGGGCACATCTATAGCATCGTGGGGAGGATCGGCATTGGGCTTTTATATGACCGAAGCGACAACAATTCATACACTGGATTGTGGGGAAATAGTATGCCTCTACAGTTAAGGAGGAGTAGTACGAATATACCCTCTCTGGGAGATGTTGAGTCCTAAAAGTCAGCACAACAGTTTGAGTGGGGAGCCAAGAGACCTCTGACCCTGTCTTTTCTTTTCTGTTTAACCTTCTAGCCTTAATAATTGATGCAGTACCATTGCCCGGGATTTGAATTGACTTTACAAATTCCTCCATGGAGAGGTCCACTGGAACTCCCCGAACCAGTCCCATCCTCGTCACATTGAATGTCGGGATAAAAGCTTCATACTTACACATTTTCAGAATGGGATTTTCAAGAAACTTGTTAGCACCGTTCGCCGACTTGAACTTAATAGCGACTTTGTTGCGTCCAACTCGTTTAATTCCATCTTGGCATACATCCTGGATCTTATTAGCATGAACGAATTGTCCGAATTTAATCGGCTTCAATGCTGAGCCTCCGGCTGGGTCTGCTTCAATACGCGAGACATGGACTAGGAATGGACCTAAGTCAGATTCTTCATAGCTTTTAATACCTAACACCGTTATAGCGGGATCTGTATATACGGTCTGAATTGACGCGGTCGCAGTCTCTGGGTTTACTATAACTTTTTTTGCTTTATTTAGACTAGCGTCAGCGTCGTGAGGACGTTTCTTTGAGATGCCTACTATTTCCATAGGATCCGGAGGAGCCGGGTCCGGCTCAGGGGAAATGGATTCCATTTCCCCTGATTTCACGAAATCACTCACTTATAAATAGCCCACCACCAAGCACACTTAATAAAGTAATCAACTTCGTAACAAAACAAGGTAGAACAGTAAGTTAATAACTATAAACTACGATTGACTCGAAAACACGTGCAGCCACTCTCACACCGTAATTGACGACCCCCTCGACATTTTGTTATGTTGAAGTGTACATCAGTTATTTTTTTAGGGTTACATACCTCCAAGACCCTTTTTTTGCTTTAAGTTTCTGCAAGATTTTAGATCTTTAGCCAATTTTTTTTCCTTGTGTCGTAGCAAATGGCAGCGGTGGTAGGTACTTATTATCATAATTATCTAACTCAATTTAAACTCATAATATTATTTTTACCTTTGACAGTTCAAAACTTACAAAGAGAAAAAATACAAAGAGAAAAATGGTAAAAGTATACTGATTCTTTAGCAAACATTGAAATATATTGTTACGTTTAGACAGCACGTTATTTATGCAAACAAAAGGGATGGAACTACCCCCACTTCCCGATAAAGCTTGCAGTGAAACAAACGGACATTTTTATTGCAAAGTTTCCAACGCAACTAGTTTACATGAAAAAACTGTAATTTAGCCATGCTTTGCCGCTTTGTATAAGTTTTTTCACAAAATAAATCTTAAGAAACTTATTTAATGCTACTACTGTTCTTTGTTTGCATTGAATAGGTACGAAATAAGGAGACTATTTTTGAAATGAAATTATATTTTGTATAGGTTCTGTATTTTTTCAATATTATATATTCTATGGTATATTACCACTAAAAAAACTAGCTGCGCCCAGTGGTTTTACCCGCAGTACTGTAGTCTATGTGTTATTCTACGGTCTAAGCTATCTCTATACCAAATTTCAGCTTAATCGATCCACCCGTTTAGGCGTAAAAGAGTAACAAACATACATCCAGACATACAGACATCCATACATTCTCACAAACTTTCACGTTCATAATATTAGTAAGAAGTAAAATATAAGATACTTAGGTACGGTTTTTTTGGTTCCTGAATGTGAATAAAATTAAATAAAAATGACTGAGACATAATGCATATTATAAGATTTTGGGAGGGAACGCGTGACGTCAGTAACTTTACAAAATGACTCGAATTAGGCCAGTGACGTCACGAGCGGCGTTATATCTCACACGATTTTCATAAAATTTGCAAAGAAAAAACTACCTGTGCAATATTTTTAGTCTATTTGTTGGACCAAAATAAATTTTTAATCAACATCCTATTGTTTAATTGTAGGTTCACGATAGAGTACGAGAAAGGTGTCCAGCCGGCTGGCAAGTCGTTCCTAACCGCGGAACAACCGACCAGGGAGATTCCACCTGGGTTCTACGACACCGGAGACGGTTTCTACGATCCGAAGACCAAGATCGTCTACAAGGCGGATGATATCACATCGATCATCAGGTAAAAGTTTATACAGTACCTATAATACTTTTTCATTCTTTTCTTATTGATTATTATCCTTTGACCACAAGCACGGCGACGATACGGCCGTAGATGCGGTACCAGACTAAACCTAGGAGGCGGTATAAATTCCTTCTTGGCTTCACTGAATATCATGTCATTGTCATATTATAATGATTTGGCGACTTGGCGACACGACTTATCCACTAACCATGGCCGAAGTAGATACCGCCAGTACATACTTAAATTTTGGGTCAGTGATTTTATTTTACGAATTTTACTACTATTATATAGCTGAAAATTATTCTTCCTTGTTTGAACCATTACTGAGGTGAAGGATAGAGGTTAAATCATTCAACTCATTTGCATCTAGAATGTTGTAGGTGAACCAATTTTGTTAGAGAATTATTTTCGCCATTTATGTAGATTAAAAACGCGAAAGCTTGTTGTGAGCTACTCATTTCAAGAAGTAAAACCGCTGGGCACATCAAAAATATTTAGATTTCTATGATTATATTATGGACATGAATTTTATATAAAGCCTAAAGTTATTGAACGTTGTCAACCTTTCAGATTTAATTCTGTCAACAATTTCAGAGCACCAATTAAGGAATCTCGCTTTGAAAAGCTTCCCATCTAGCTTTTTAGGCTAAAACATCATTAATCATCAATTCCATCCTTATTCATCCCCAAACATTTATTCATGCAAATCAGACGTCGTTTCACAGATAAACCCTAGAATTAGGCTTGATATTCGAAAACGAATCGAATGTAGAAAAAAGACATCTTCATTGGGATTCAAAAAAGCTAACAAAACATTCATTCAAAATTAAAGTGTCCCAGACAGACATGCCTACTTTTTGCTTAGAATTCTTTGTTAAACGTAAATTAAGGCGGAGATACTCCTTGCATAAGTAAAAAGGTGGGATTAACCTGAGCCAGCTTAGTGAGTTTCACTTGATGGAAAAATTTCAATTATCTGCGAGTCTTAAAATGTGTTTTGTTGGAAGCGCAATATACAAGTTCACTGTCAACACACACTGCCTCCTGTCAAGACTATGCACCTCTTATCGCTCTAGCTTTTATATCAACTCTTATCTCACCGCAATGATAAGAGTATTCTGAAGTTTAGTAAGAGGCTACTCTGCTCTCTCTACTTCGACTTTCATGGCAAAGGGATTTGCAGCTCGTCATTGTGCTCTTACACAGTTATCAAAAAGAATACCGTTACGGGGCAAGCATGGCGTGCGGACTCTTTTGTCATGTCAAGAGTCAATACAAAAACTGTCATCCCACATGTTCTCAAAAGTAGAATGTATGGGATGACAGTTCTAGTCTAGACATTACTGCGGGCACCCGCTAATTCCCACACGGCGTGCTATAAGGATTAAGTATCCGCTCTTGTGAAGTATGCTGACCGCGTTAGTGAGTTTAATCTTGATGGAAAAATCTTCAATATTTTCTGTGAGTCTAGTAGAATGTGTTTTCGTTGGGCAAGCAATATGGCGGGTTTTAATTCAGTGACACGTCAAACGGCCAGTTAATTGGCGCGCTAATTGACTTGTTGATTGGCGAGCCCTCCCTCCTGTGAGCTTTCCATTGCTTTTATTTTTCTCTCTTATTTTCGTGGGTTATGTGGAAATAGAAATTAAGAGGCTATTAATAGACATGATTCGAATGTACCTATTATAACATAGCCGTCACGAGAATGTGCTTCATTTAATAATTTTAATAAACCTACCTACTTTTTATTGACTAATACTTACTACTTCTTTGTAAGGATCTACTTCTTGTACCTGTCTATATTTTACATAAGGTATTACTTAAACAAACCTTTTCAGAGCTACCCCTTTCAGCATTTCCGCTTACTACCATAATCATCGTCATCATTATCGTAATTCCCTTTTTTATTTTTCTGTAACGATGTTTGTGGAATTTTGTTTACTTTGCTATATTATAATGAGCATATGTGACGACGCGTTAAAAGTATAAAATTAAAAAGTCAAACCATTAGAACCTTCTATAAATCATAAGACGATATCTCCATCGTATCACTGCAACACTTGTAATTAGCACATTTCGTATATTACATACATGACCAAGTACTAATTTAAGAATGAGATTACCCACGGCATCCATTCTTCCGGTAATTTTCACTCAGGCCATGTCGCCCGGGTGTTGTTTCGTTAAGAGTCAAAGTAATCAACAAAGGTGTTGCTCACGATACTTACGACATTTTATAACAACTAAGCTCCTTTATAGGTCCCCTGATGTGAGAACCGCTGTGGATGAAATTACTTTAGCGGGTACTTGCGACTTCATGCAAATTCGGCGGTTGTTTTCAGCTATAACTGTTACTTTTAATTTGGGTGAATGTTTGCAAATGGGTAGGGCACATAAGGGAGGCAATAAGTGTTACTTTTGAGTGTCTATTTAGGTCATACTTCCTCATGTTTTGTTGAAGAAATCTTACTACCTTGTACTGGACATAATTTTTGGCCAATTCGGGTAGGATAATTATGGATACTATTGTAATATGATAAATTAATTGCAATAGTAGGTATATTAAAATTAGATGACATCGCAACAATCTTAGAAAAAACCCGTATGCGAACTGCACAGAATATAGTTGTGATGTCACGAAGACGATATAATCAGTTGGATGATATGATGAATGGCTAACAATTGATCACAATAGGCCAATCATGGCCGCAGTGATATCACAGCCGCAAAACATAAATAATAATGGCTAACAATTATGATGAAATTTATTCAGTAATTTTTAATTGCTTTCTGCTCGTTTGGCATTAAAATTCATATACCATTTTAAACTTATTATTATTACAGTCAGATTGAAACTGTAAAACCTTTAACAACATTTCAATATAAATCAATCCAATGTAGATCACCATCAACGCTCGAACAGAAGTGGATAATAGAGAACTGTCGTACGAGCCCGGACGTGGCGTTAGGGCCGCGATTGGATCTGTACGAGGAATGGTTAGACCCGGCGGTAGACCCGCCAGAGCAGCCTGAAGCAGCCGCCGACTCACGAGCCACCTTGGGCGCTGAGTTGGACGATGACGAACATGTAAGTGATAAAACCATTAGGGCTATTGGCTAATTCACTCCCACTGAGAATGATGTCCACTTCAATGTACATTACTGCGTTTCTTATTTTACTCATATTAATAATGAGGTTTAGGCAAGTAATGTACGCATGTTTGTCTATGGATTCTAGTGTTTCATTACATGTGGGTAGGCGATAGCCAATAAGCCTGCAGGTCCCCTCTTCCCCACTGTTTACAAGCCCAGGGCCCCGCGATATACTGGGCCCCATAGTCCTTACTCCACTCCCAAACGATAACCAATAACTACTCTACTCTCGCGTGAAAATCAGGCTTACCGAATGCAGCATGTTTAATAAGGATAACTGTACAGAAATAGAAATAAAGCTAAAACTTTGTTTAACTTCTACGTTCGTTATCTATTCTAACAAAATAGTGCTTTACTTTGGTCATGGGTCCCGCCTCAATTATCTTATTAGGTGAAAGACGGCCCTAGTAATATAGCTTGCCCTAAGAAAAGCGTCCATAGCGGATGACAATATTAATCATAATCTTAGGATTGCCAACGCCGCGTTGTTTCAGTCAAGTAGAGGTCTTCTTTCTCCCAACTTTACATAACAGTTTCTGATGTTAAATGTTTTTGCCTCCAGGTGTTAAGGTACAAGATGTGTCCGGTGCATCACCGAACATTTCGCATAGATTGCACTCGTGTGACCCACTTCCATCAGTCCGGCAATTATATCGTCAGTGCATTACCGATCGCCGCGTCACTCGGGTGCATTCATTAACATTTAACATAATTTAACATTAACATTTACCAATACATCCAGTTCTATTTAACATAATTTGTTTCACTACAATCTCACCCGCACCCCGACATCTTTTTTGGTCCTTCGAGCCGGATAGACGGCAGCTATCATAACATGCGTGCACTTATAGATCAAGGTTCTCAAATTTCATTAATAACAGAGAAGGCGGCCCAGTTGCTACGTATTAACCGGATGAGATGCAAAGGCGTGGTATTTGGTATAGGGCAGAAAGAAAGCAATAGTAAGGGGATCATACGAATTGAAATCGGTTCACTTACTAACGACTTTACCTTTGAAACAGACACTTTAATTATGAAAAACTTAATAAAAAGCCTACCGAACAAAACATTTCCCCGGCCTTCATGGTCACACATCAACAACATTACGCTGGCGGATCCAGAGTTCTACAACAGTCGCCCAGTGGACCTACTCCTCGGTGCTGACGTATACGCGATTATCATGCAAAGCGGATTGCTCAAAGGAGAAAGTTCTCAGCAGCCCATGGCCCAGCAATCACAGCTAGGATGGCTGCTGTGTGGTAGCGTCAAAACATACCAATGCAATTTAGTGATAAACAATATTGAAGATATTCAAAAATTTTGGGAAGTAGAAGAAATATATGAACCAACAGATATGACGAAAGAAGAACAGGAATGTATGGAATTTTATAACAAAACAACAAGAAGGTTAGAAGACGGTCGTTATGAAGTTAGAACACCATTGAAAGAAGAATTGAAACATAGGTTAGGAACATCTAAAGCAATTGCTATCGCACAATTAACAAACATGGAAAGGAGATTTCAGAGACAAGAAGCTAAAAATATAAAACATGTAAACACGGTCCAGGCCGATAACAATAACATAATAGACGAGTTGCTACAGTCGCATAATTCATTCACAAAGGTAACACGAGTAGTAGCATGGATACGCCGAGCTGTGACACCTGTAGCAAAGCGGCAACCAGTGCCTAACTACCTAACAGTATCGGAGTTAAGGAATGCAAGATCAACAATAATTAAACACGTACAACAAACAGAATTTGCTTCCGAAATTGCAAGATTAAACAAAGGTACCGGGTTGAAAACTTACAGCAAACTATTAAATTTAAATCCATTTATAGATAGAGAAGGAATTTTGAGAGTTGGAGGAAGATTGAGAAAGGCTAACATGAGCGAAGAAATGAAACATCCAAAAATTATTCCAAACAAAAGTAGATTAGCAGAATTATTGATTGACGAAGCACATCAACTAACATTCCACGGCGAGCCTCGGCTCACCTTATCCACACTCCGACAACGGTATTGGATTACAAGTGGATATAGTACTACCAAACAGCTGTTACGAAATTGCATAACATGCAGGAAACATGAAACGCGGAAGAACTATCAGCTGATGGGTGACCTTCCCGCCGCTCGTATAAACCAAGCTGCTCCATTCTTTTCAGTAGGTGACTTGGTGATGATTCATGAAGATAACACACTGACTGGAAATTGGGCTCTGGGAAGAGTCCTAGAACGGTTTCCAGGATCTGATGGGTTAGTTAGGGTGGTGTCTGTAAAAACAAAACACGGAATTATCAAACGACCAGTAGTGAAACTTTCAACACTACCGGTGAAACCAGCAGAACAGCAACAGACGTAAACATAAACTGTACCGACTACCTCCACACGACCTCATATCTCGATCCCAAGTCCATATCATAGTTAACCACAAGCAGGCGAGAAGACGCTGGCGCTGGTGCGTGGCTGGGAGCGGCTCGTGGCATCGCCACCCCCCCCAGACACCGAACTTCGACTACGTTTTGTGTTAGTGTTGTTTGATCTAGTGCCGATAAAAGTGCGTATTCCCAAACAAGGCTGACCGACAGCCCAGTGCTCCCCAAACAGTGTCTTTAACGAACACAAAAACATATCCCCTCTCTCCCCCAAACGAACAATTTAGAGACTCTAACAAGTGACTAGTGTTAAGGAACATTATTTTGCATTTATATACAAACTAGAATTAATTAACTAACACTTAAATTTAAAAACAATTTGTAATTCATCTTGTGAACATTTCATCTCATTTATTTCATACAACTAACACTTTTGTACCATCTCAGCATCACTATTCTGGTGCCCCGGAATATGTCCGGTGCATCACCGAACATTTCGCATAGATTGCACTCGTGTGACCCACTTCCATCAGTCCGGCAATTATATCGTCAGTGCATTACCGATCGCCGCGTCACTCGGGTGCATTCATTAACATTTAACATAATTTAACATTAACATTTACCAATACATCCAGTTCTATTTAACATAATTTGTTTCACTACAATCTCACCCGCACCCCGACAAGATGACTTCATTTAAAGCGCCAAGCTTATCGAACTCTTCCAGTGAGAATGATATCTCATGCTCTGAATTTTACTTTGTTTAAGTAGTAGCATGACTTCAATCGTTTTCAAATGAGTTAAATCGTTAAGTTAGTTAATTAAATTGTTTTTGTTACGTTACCTATTACATAATATCTATAGAGGGTGTATATTGTATATTATGTCCTATTTTGGTAATAAGTACCTACGTAGGTACTCGCACTTAACTATAAATGTGTCAGTTATTTATTGCACCCGGCGTCACACAAACGCCGGAACGCGCGGGAAATCGGTCGCGGTCTCTGAGATGGTCCTTAACCACAGTCCTTAACGCACCGGGTGGCGCCCCTGCTTTATATTATGTGTCACATATTGTCTTTCCTGCAGCCGTTGCACACTTTGACATTGACATAAGAGTAGCAACTCCCGTCCCACAGTCAAGACTTAAAAAGTAAGTAAGTAAAGTAAGAGTAGTGTCTTATCAAGACACTACTCTTGCTACTCGCGCTGTCTTTTCATGCAATTTGCAGCTACTCCCAATGTCGTTGTGCTCTTACAAACGACAATCACTCTTGACAGTGGGACAGGAGTTGCTAGTCTTATGTCAATGTCTTACTATGCTAAAGGGGCTGCACGTCCCGGCGTTTGTGTGACGTCGACTCATAGCTTACGCACACATAAGGTGGTTAGCCGGTAAACTGTAGTTAATCATTGTGGTTATTAATAAAATAATTTTAAGTTAACACGTTTGTTATTTTTATCTTCAATCAAAATGCTTAACATAATTTTTTGTAATTGTGTAGGTGAATCTTCGGTCGTAAGCCATATTTTTTATCAGCTTTCTCCAAACGTTTTGCCAACTCTTTGTAAAGCACAGGAACATAATTTTAACGGCAGAAACATGCACCTGTCAAAATTAGCATTTGTGTGCTGTTTGACTTCGTATTATTTTTAAATTGTTTTTTATTTTATTTTTGTAATAATTTTGTTCACAGACCCCGTCGCTGACTCCATTGGGAACAGCTCAATCAAGGTGGAGCAATAAACCTGTTTTTAAATTCGATCCCGCTCATAGATACTCTGTTCCTCAATGACTCTGTTTCACCGTCATTAAAACTCTTCCATTATATGGAACAAGTATTTTTATTGCTTTACTTTTTAATAAGAGTCTCTATTAGTTCATTATGGTTACGAACACACGCGCGCAATCGTACACCCATACACACACAGACACGCACGCACGCATGCACGCACGCACCCACGCACGCAGCGCACACACACACACATACTTCGACATCTTGAAGTAGGAACCACCATGAGTATAAAGGGTTAAGCCGTGTCTCCAGCTCCTTTTTTGGTCTACACTCTCAACAAAAACACGCCAACACACAACAAAATCCCCCTACACAAAAAAAAATGTCTATGCTTCAAATGTCAACAAATGTTTTTGCTTTCCATCAGCTATGGAAAGCAAAAACATTTGTTGAAGCTTACCGCCGGGCTCAGCTAGTAATTAAATAAATGAATAAACAAAGCAAAAACATTTCTTGAAGCTTGAAGCATAGACATTATTATTTTTTTGTGTAGGGGAATTTTGCTGTGTGTTGACGTGTTTTTGTTGAGAGTGTAGACCAAAAAAGGAGCTGGAGACACGGCTTTAGACATCACACTAATACACTAATCACACTAAAATTATAAATGCGGAAGTTTGTGAGTGTGTAGTGTGTTTGTTACTTCTTTACGCTTAAGCGGGTGGACCGATTGAGCTGAAATTTGGCTAAGAGATAGCTTAGACCCTGGAATAACACATACGCTACAGTACAGCGGGTAAAACCGCTGGGGGCAGCTAGTACATCCATAATGTTACGTACGACTGCGTACCTGTCGAATACTTAGGAAACACTGCGACTGACATGGACAATAATGGACAGGCGTTACCGGTTTTATTAGGTGAGCGTCGGGCTCGTCTCACTCTAATATGGCATAATAAGTGTAAATAAATTACACACATTATATTATAATATTGTTTTTTTTTATTCATGGTCAAAATATTTGTTTATGCAGGTGTTTGGAGGTGCCATTCAATTATAAGAACATACCAGCACCATTACGGCCCTGACTTCTACGGATGGATAGAATTTAGAATTCCATAATTTCAATAAGTTATTATGTCGTATTTATTATTATTATGCATAATATTTTAATAATTATTACTGTAACTGTATGTACGTTTATTTTCTTAATTATTATTATAAACAATTGATACAATCTCAAGTAGGTTTTTTTTCTCATCTAAACTTATGCCAAATATGCGACATAAGTTGTAATAAAATTATGTATAAGTTATCAGGTAGCTTGAGACTCAAGAAACGAATAAGATTCGTTTTCATACCTGAAATCGCTCTATAAAACTGCTCGAGTCTCCGAGTCGCTATTATAAAGCCAGCACTGTGAACTTGCGACATTGTTTCGCAGTGTCAAAAAGGGTTTGACGCATGCATAGCACTATAGCAAAGATAAAAGAAACTGCACTTTAGGTCCATTTCATCCTTTGAGTACAAAACCAAGTTTTCATCCTACTTCGTTCCGGTCTACCTGCTGCTGCTACTCTACTTCAATAAAAATACCACTTCACTATTATTCTTCTCTATTCCAATCTACCTCATACAGAATTTTACAGGTTTGTTCAAACGCGAGCTCTGGTAACGAAATTCAAAACTCGCGGTTCGAAATGGTTATTATGTTTTCATTTTGATTTTTGCTAGCAACTCAGTAACAACACGATAATGATATTTTGGCTGATGGTTCGATTTGTTAACCGACTTCCTGGCAACATTTTACAATTTCTGAACGGAAATAAAACATTTTTAATCTGTAAAAAAAACCTTCAAAATTTCTGAACGATTAAAATCTGACTGAAATCCAGCGTTGCCAGTGCGTTACTTTTGTAACATTTTGCGTTACTTTTTGACCCTTTGCGTTACTTTTACGTTACTTGTCCTAAAATGTTACTTTTGCGTTACTTTTTGGGGTAATGTTTTTTTTAAATGAACTAACAATGGAAGAATATAAAATAATAACTTAGTGAATCGGAACGCAATCGAAACGGAAAACAAAAATATAAAAAAAAAGTAAATAATATGTCAATGTCATGGCTCGTCCACATATGCCGGTCAATGACTCTGCAAGTCGTAATTATTCACACAAATTGGCTTTAAATGGTCCATGATTGAATAATATTCAAAATATAATTAAAGTCGTCAGCTATGGAGCCCAAAATGTATACCAGAAATTTACCGGAAAAAACCGTAAATATCCGAAGACATTCGTTTATAGACAAAAACTGTTCATCCATAGACAAAACACACACTCAGCAAATCATTGGCCGGTATATGTGGACGAGCCATAGGACCAATATAATTACCTACTGAAATCTATGAATAAAAAAGTATAAGTACCTTTATTTAAATTGAGTAAGTATATTACATTTTATATAAATTGTATTAAAACCAGGGGTCACATCATCGTGGCCACCTGTGAGACAAAAAACAGCTTACGGATTTTATAAAGTGAAAGATTTACGGATTTTTAAAATACGCGATATATTGATATTTTAGGTCATATAAACTAGTTGAATAACATTTTATTGTCTCAAATTGCTTTAAAATTTTGGAAAAAAACGAACCACATAAGTATTATTGTCAAAGTGAAGCAGTTTGACAAACAACATAAACCGGCCACGCTGAAAGGGACGGAAAAAAATAGCTTCTCCTTTTTCTTCACACAGAATTTTCCCTATCACACTCACACATAAAATGGCTACTTCTAGTTGTATTACTTCTGTGATTAAAATTAGTTTTTTTTTTTTAAATGCGTTACTTTTATTGTAAATGCGTTACTTTTCGAACCTGTCTGCGTTACTTTTGAAGATAGGGCACTGGCAACACTGCTGAAATCCTGAAAATGAAAACTCGATAATTTTTCACGAAAATAAAGTCAATATTCTGAAATAAAGTTTCAATTCCGCTAGATAATACATCCTCAGTAGCATGTGATCTTGTTACCGCTATCTTCTAATGATTATTTAGGTTATTTAATATATTTACAACAGGCTGTGAAATATTGTGAAAGTGCATTGAGGATGTACAAAAAGTGTTAAAATGAAGTGCCACTACGAAGTTTTGAGTATTGTGAAGGAAGCTTCAGCTTCGGAGATAAAGAAGGCATATCGGCGACTGGCTTTACAATGGCATCCTGACAAAAATCTAGATAATTTGCAGGAAGCTAAAGAACAGTTTCAGCTAGTGCAGACAGCATATGAGGTGCTCTCCGACGCTCAGGAGAGAGCTTGGTAAGGTTTCTATCTTACAGACGCACATTAATTTATAATACCACATTTTCAAGTCAATTTTTATATGGAAATTTTATTATACAATTCACCAGATCTATTTTTTGTAACCACACATGTTTCACAAAGGTTAGAAAAGCATGAGCTGATAATAATAACATCTGACTTTAGAAATTAAACCTTTCAGAATATTTTTTGTTAATTATATGAACAAGAAAATAAAAAATGTATTATCATTTCTATTCAAAGGGATATAATGTTGCCGTCCCGGCGAATAAACGGATAACTGCAAAAACTCTATTTTACTATAATAAAATTTGTTCCAGAAACCAGAACTTTTAAGATGTTTTTATTTATTACAAGAAAAATTTAAAAAAAAAATTAAGTAGATTTATAATTTGAACCTTATTTAGAATAGAATTCAAATATGAAATAAAAACAAGACAATGGCGACTATCCGTTTATTCACTGGGAACAGTAATGTGTCACCGTTGCTATTGAAACAAATAATATCAGGGTATTATAATATTTCAGGTATGACAACCACAGGGAACAGCTACTAAGAGGTGCGGGCAGCTCGTACAATGATGACAGTCTAGATGTGTTCCCATATTTCAGCCCCTCTTGTTACAAGGGCTTCGGAGACGACCCTCAGAGTTTCTACACAGTGTATGCTGAGGTATATAATCAATATAATTTAAGACTAAGACTAACTTATAAATTTGTGCAAAGTAATCAATGGTTGTTTATTTTATTTTTATTTTATTATTATTTTTATTGTGCAATTTCCGTATGTGAATACGATAGGATACGATAGGGATAGGGTAAATAAAGAAACAATAAATGTTACTAAAAAATTGGTAGCACAAAGACTTTAAGATTTGTAAGAAGCCTGTTTACCTACATATATTTGCACTTCTACACGCCACTATCAAATAACTTATTCCTCAAAATTTGTAGGTATTCTCAAAGCTGGCCACAGAGGAAACAGATTTCCTGGATGAACCAGATGATCTAGAGAAGATACCAACATTTGGCAACTCCACCACTCCTTACGAAGATGTCCACGAGTTTTATGCATATTGGATGGCTTTCTCTACTAATAAGAGTAAGATGGATTCTGTATATTTTACTATTGATTAACTTTAAACTTTAAACCCTACATAATGTGGTATAAGGGCTAGAAACTGGAAAATGATGGCAAACTTCAAATTAAAATTTAAACATAAAATAAATGCAGTTAGGAAGCAGTATGTGTTGGTAATGACTGACAATATGACAACATTACCACTGGTTTTGTAAACGTCTATAGGTGACAGTAGCCATTCACAATCAGGTGGGCTGCTTTTGTGTCTTTGTCTAACATTTAAAAAAAAAGTCACCACACTAGTCTACACTAGAGTTGCCGCGAATACTCGCTATTATTCGGTATTCGGCATTACTCGTCATTTTTTTGATATTCGTCGAATACCGAATAATAGCTAGTATTATTCGGCATTCGGCGAACAGTCGTCAAAAATAAACTTTTAACGAACAAAAGAACTAATGAGTTAAAAATAATCATTTTTGAAGTGAAAACTTCTTTAGCGGCGCTGAGCACTTTTTTTTGTATGGGTAAAAACTTTAAAAATCGCGTCAGGGTCACGTGATGCTGATCGAAAAAGCGTAAGATCGAGGGGAAGGGAGAGGAACTAGTATCTGCCACTCTTTCTACCGTGCCTGAGTGTGCTGCTCTGTTTAGGCGGCACAGGGGGCTTAGACAAGCGCGCGCCCGTTTTATTTTTTAATTTTGATTTCAATATAAATTTTGCAGACGATAAAAATCAATCATTAATTGAATTTTTAAATAATGAATTTGGTTTAACTATGTCAAATGATCGCAATTTTAGCACAACGAAATACAAAACTACTATTGATGCGGTATTTATTAGATATTTAAATAGGTTCGAATCAAAACTGTTTGTTTCTTACTTCAGTTATCATAAACCAATTGTATCAGTTGTAAAAATTTGTGATGATGATTCTGATAATAACGATGGTGTAAAAGTCGTCGAAATTATGGATGGAAGTTGATTTTTCTGAGAGATAAAATTTAATGTAATATATAAATAACGATATAATATTATAAATAACAACATATAAATTGTCATATTTGTGTACGATAGCGCAATAAATAAACATTGTATTCTACCTCATAAATGATAGTATTTTTATACTTATAATTAAACACAACGTTAATATTGAAGTTTTCACTTCTGCCGGCACTCCCGGAGTGCTATTTTTTTTTTTAATTATTTTCCTTAATAAAACAATACACAATATCAATTATTATCTGTAATATGTGCCGTGCCTATCATATTCATGAAATTAAATTAGTAAGGCTTTTTAATTAATATTTAAAATCCAACAGAGGCAGATTGTGGTGCAAAAAAACAATTTTTTTCTGCACGTTCTGGAGCAAGTCGGTTTCGTTTTTCCTCGTAAATTAAACCTGCCTCGGAAAATAGTCTTTCTGAATAAACAGAGCTTGCTGGTGTGATTAAGTATCATTTAGCAAGCTTACTTAAAATAGGAAATCTATTCTTATTGGTACTCAAAGCCCACCATTCATATGGGTTTATTTTTCTGTCAGCCTTTGCTAATGCGATGTAGTTGGCGATTTCCTCAGCAGTGTCATTCTTGGGTTGCTCTATAGATGATTCTTCAAAACATGCCCAAAATAGTTTATGAGTTTCCGAATCATGCTCACTTTCATTGTCTAAACGAGACCTTTTGGATGCCGTTTCTGGATCCGAATCATCATTTTCGTCATAAGAAAGAAGAAAAGCCTAAGACCTTCTCTGAGCGCAGCTCTACGGATTTTTTTTTTTTTTTTTTTTTTTTGTTCTCGCCCGGAAAAAAATGCATTACGCATACCCTCCATACGGGGGTATGGGAGGGTTATGTGGGACTCCCCGTGCAGAGCGACTGCACGGGTATACCCACTAAAACAACCCGGCGGCACTCCCGCATCGTCTTTGTGACGGAGGACTGGGAATCGGCAGAGCCTTAGCATCCAGTCCCCCATCGACGACCGCCCGCCTTTATAAAGGCGGGCCCTTCACGCCCCTCTCAACAGGGAGGGGCCCGGGAACGGTCCCGAGTGCTCGGCCGTTCCCACCGACGGTGGTGGTAAATGTGCAATGCGGATGTAGGCGCCCCCGCGCCTATCATCCGCTATTCACCACCGGGGGCAGGCGTTGACTCATGTAGAGTCGCCTTGCCCTACCCCTTCTGGAATTGCGGATCGCCTGAGACAGCGTGGCGAGAGGGCCGTGCTGTCTCAAGCGCTCCGCATCCTCCTTTTGCGACATAACGTCTTCGCAAAAGGAGGCGACCGCCGTCCAGGCCTCCTCGCTCCCCAGCATGGATGATATTATGCTGGGAAGCGAGAGGTCCTGCCCGACCACCAAGGTCAAGCTCAGGCGCTGTTCTGCCCACTTCGGGCACACCTCGAGGGTGTGCTGGGCCGAGTCCTCCGTCACCCCACAATCGAGGCACGACGGAGACTCCCTCACTCCGATCCGGTGCAGGAGCGTCCCGAAACTGCCATGTCCGGACAGGACCTGCACCAGGCGGAACGAGAGAAACCCGTGGGACCGCTCGAGCCATCCCTCCAAAACTGGCACGAGCGCGTCCAGCGTCCGGCGGCCAAATTCGGCGGAAGTGAGGTCCTCCGTCCAATAACGGATGATGGCCTCATTTGCCTCACGCCGGACGGCCTCCCGCTCTTCTTGCGAAGGGCACTCCCCGAGCGCCCTACGCTCCGTCGTCCACTCGTACACCCTGGCGTGCACTGTCGCCTCGAGTTCCCAGGGCGGGGTACCGGCCAGGGCGCACGCCGCCGAAAAGCCTACCGAGCGGTAGGCTCTCGCCATCCGCTGTGCAATGGCCCTTTGGGGCCTGCGAATGGCGGTGGCGTTTGCACGGCGCTGTAGAGTGTCCGCCCAGATGGGGGCTCCATACAGGGCCATACTCCTTATGATGCCGGCGTACAAGCGCCGGCACTGCGCTCTAGGCCCTCTCAAATTCGGGAGGAGCCGCGAGAGAGCGCCCGCTGCATTGAGCAGGCGCTTCGACAGCTCATACTACGGATCCTTTAACTTTATTGTTTTCTTTTCTCACAACCTTAGAAGAAATTAGAAATATTTTTAATGTGTTTAATGTTTTTATTTATGTCGAATAGTAATGTCGAGTTATTCGACTATTCGCCAAATTGAATGGCGATTAATCGGTATTCGACTATTCGCTATAAACACTATTCGCGGCAACTCTAGTCTACACTGCTTAAAAGCATACGCACATCATCAATGATATTCACACACTGTGTGATTCACTCCATCTTTCTTGTTAAACACCTGCAAAAAATGTAATGAGCTTTTGCCTGTTTTCCTGTTGAGCTACTAGAGAGCTATCAGACCAAACCTAGAAGGTGGGATAAACCACTGCCTGACTTCACTAAAGATTGTGCTGAAACATAGTTATAATGACTACTGGCTGCACAGTTTTGCCCAGTAGGTGGTTATCCACAGCTGAAGCCTATCTACTAATATATAAAACCTTGTAATTTTCAATTTCAAAGTATTGTTTTTTTATTCTTTATAGGTTAGCATTTGACCACAATCTCGTCTGATGTTATGTGTCGATAGATAGTAGCAGATTAATGTTTTCATTCTCATATTTAGTAATTTTGTAACCCATGTTTAAACTAAGTAATTACACTAAATTCCATTATTATTGCCATGTCCATCAACTTCATTCATGTTACCTACATTATATCAAACTGACCTTGTTCATCACTCCCGAGGCTCAAGATACAAGCCTAGAGCTTAGTTTGGGTCTCAACGGCAAATTGTTTAGCATTTAAATTATATTACCTAGAATTGCACGTCATTGTGGAATTCTGGATTGCACTGTACTGATTATGGGCAGCGTTATCTCTTAACATCAGGGGAGCGTTTTGCTCGTCTTCTTGCTTATCCATATAAAAAAAAATTCTAACTGTTTATAAGCACTATTGTAAAACCTGTAAAATACTTATGGCAATAAACAAATCTTATGTCTTATTAAACCTAGAAGGTGGAATAAATACCTACCTACTACCTAGTAATAATATATTTTAATAAAATTGCATCTATTTCCAGGTTACGTATGGCTCGATCAGTACGAGATATCTCAAGGTGACAACCGGCGCGTGATCAAGCTGATGGAGAAGGAGAACAACAAGATAAGGCAGAAGGCTCGCAAGGAACGCAACGAGGAGATCAGACGGCTCGTCAGCTACGTGAGGAGGAAGGACAAACGAGTGCACGAACATACTAAACTGCTGCAGGAGAAAGCTGAGGAGAATAAGAGAAAGGTAGAGAAACCAATCTATGTATATTTCACAGGAAAATAACAATATTCGTAAGTTTATAAATTTATATAAACATTCGTAGGATTCCAAACGCGAAATAAATTGTATTATTTTACGCAACCATGAAACCTCCTCTTAGAACTAGCAACGGATGGGCTAGGTCATCACTAGAAAAGGCCAACACTTTCGCGAAACACCTAGCTGAAGTCTTCACACCTAATGCCTCGCTGAATCAAGAATGGGACTCAGAAGTAGACAGTGTCCTAAAACAAGACCTGCAACTAAGCCTACCAATCAAACCAGTAAGCGTACAGGAGGTTTGGAGAACATAAAAAAAATTAAAGGATAAAAAAGCTCCTGGGTTTGATCTTATCTCAAAGGAGGTCCTAAAAGAACTTCCAAAAAAAGCAACAGTCTTCCTCACAATGCTGTACAACAGCATCCTAAGAGTTCAATACTTCCCTCAACTATGGAAGGTGTCATCCATATTGATGATACATAAGCCAGGGAAGCCAGCGAACGAAGTTGGATCCTACAGACCTATAAGTCTATTACCAACTATGTCTAAACTCTTTGAGAAGTTACTACTGAATAGAATCAGACCTATCTTAGATGAGAGTAATGTAGTACCTAATCATCAATTCGGTTTTAGGCAACAACATTCCACAATTGAACAAGTACATCGAGTATATGACCATATAAGAAAAACACTAGAATGTAAAGAATACTGCTCTTCAGCATTTTTGGACATACAACAAGCATTCGATAAAGTGTGGCATGCTGGATTACTGTGCAAACTAAAGACATATTTGCCGCACAACTACTACCTTCTGATGCAATCTTACTTGTCGGATAGACTATTTCAAGTAAAAGAACTGCAGGAAACATCAGAGTTCTTCACTATTAAAGCTGGTGTCCCGCAGGGATCAGTACTGGGCCCTGTGTTGTATACTATCTACACAGCTGACCTACCAGAAGTAGAACACACGGTTACGGCTACATTCGCTGATGACACAGCAATCCTAGCCAGCAACCCAAACCCTGAATGAATGATGAAATCACTAAATGGCTTAATAAGTGGAGAATAAAAGCAAGTGCCACAAAATCCGTTCAAGTGACGTTTACTCTAAAAAAGGAAAACTGTCCACCAGTCCAACTTGAACACACCACTCTTCCACACCAAGATAAAGTCAAATACTTAGGACTTCACCTAGATCGCCGTTTGACTTGGAAAGACCCCATAAAAGCTAAAAGAGATGAGCTCAACCTACAGTACAAAGGCCTATACTGGCTACTGGGACGAAACAACAAATTGTCAATTGACAACAAATTACTCATTTACAACAGTATACTCAAACCGGTCTGGATGTATGGAATCCAGCTATGGAGTACAGCTAGTAACTCAAATATATCAATGCTGCAAAGAATGCAAAATATGATACTAAGAACAATAAGCAATGTGCCATGGTATATCAAAAACTGTGAAGTGCATTCTAACCTTGGAGCAAGGACAGTCAACGAGGAGATTGTAGCAACACGTGCAACATATGAGCAGCGGCTGAGAAATCACCCTAATACCCGCCACCCAGCTTACCAGAATGAGCTATACACCTAGGCTGAGACGCAAACATGTACTACCCCAAGATTAGGGAATGCTGAAATAGACGAGGAGATGTTCCCAATGGGGGACTCACTCTAACTGAGAACAATTCACACAACACATCTACTAAAAGTTGTACTGATTGTAGATAAAGGATTTAAAAAAAAAAATTACGCAAAAAATTTCGTAAATTTATAAATTTGCGACGTCTCATAGTAAATTCATAAACTAACGGATTATCCATTCGTCAGATTCTAAACGGATTGTCCAATCACAAACAATCTTTTAATTTTACGCTTTTTTGTGTGTGTGTGTGTGTATGTGCGTGCCGCGGCAGCGGCCGGCGAAGCGCCAGATAAAGTCGATTTTTTTATTCCTAAATGATTTATATTTGTAGATGTCCAGAGTGTCCATTACGAGTCCACGTAAAATCATCTACAGATAAAAAAATATTCAGTAAAAAAAACTCGTGTCTGGCTCTTCGCCTTTGAACTATTATAATATTTATTTAAAAAGCCGCATCAAAATCCGTTGCGTAGTTTTAAAGATACCATACATAGGGACAGACAGACAGTGGAACGGACTTTGCTTTATACTAAGTAGTAAGTAGTGAAGAATTTAACATTCTTTCCAGGCTGAGCAAGTCCGCCGAGAGAGGATAATGCAGCGTCAGAAAGAAATAGAAGAAGCTAAAAAGAAAGAAGGAGAGTCCTCGTTCATGCAGAGTGAAGATTACCAGAAGAAACTGAGTGAGATAGAATCATTGCTAGCGGAGGAGTTTGGACTGTCCTCTGATGATGACACCATCAGCGAGGGAGGCATGGAGAGCAGCAATGAAGAGAGCTCCAAGACTGAAGAGGTAACCATTATTATTAGCAGTTGGAAGATCTACAGTAAAGCAGTGTTGCCAGTGCCTTATCTTCAAAAGTAACCTTATCAAGTACAAAAAGTAACGTTTTAGCAAGAAAAGTAACGCATTTTTTTTATATACAATATACACACTTGCGCGAATTTATACACTTATTCAAATATTTCTGTTATTATTTCCTAATTTTTCAGTGGCTAATCAAAAAAAAAAACTAAATATGCCTACTTAAACCAGATAAAGTTATACGAAATTGCCTTATTCTTTTATCTCTGCTAAATCAAATTAACTATTTCTTAACATTACAAGGAAAAGGTGTTCATATATTAATTAATTTTAAATAAAGATCATTATCCCGAAAAGTAACGTAAAAGTAACTTATCTAAATAAGTAACTCAAAAGTAACGCAAGGGGTCAAAAAGTAACGTAAAACGTTACAAAAGTAACGTTCTGGCAACGCTGCAATAAAGTTCAAGCCGTAGTGAAATGCAGCAGTGTGTTTGACCTTTACTATCTTACTCCACTTTGTGAACATGTGTATGCACACAAAAAATGTATTTCATCAATCAAAGAGAAAAAGAAATTAAATTTTGACTCTTACATTGTATGATATCATATAGGTTCTGGACAAAATCTCGACTCTCTTTTTGCCATCACCTATTGGCAAATTTTAACAACATTTAGAAAAAACCCTACTATTCCAGTAGAAAATCAAATGCAACATTTTTAATTTTGCATCTTTTGATAACTCCAAAGTAGCGTTTTTGAAAATAAATATAAAAGGCATTAAAGGAGCGAGAGAGCGATTCGTCTCCTGAATTAAGTACCCCGTTATGCTGTTGTAATATTATTTATTTACAGCCTTATAATATCAAAAGTGTATCTTCTAGTCTGCGCATACTTCTGTGTGCCTTCGGGCAAAGGCCTCCCCCATTTCTTTCCATATTGTTCGATCATGTACCAGTCTTATCCAAGTTTTGGTTTTTCCAGCCATTTCTTCTATTTCGTCCGACCATCTTTTGAATTGCCTGCCTCTGTTCCTTTGTTGTAATATAAACCTCAATAAATAATTTCAGGTGAGTGAAGCCTCCAAAACAACAGCAAAAACAACAAAATCCAAGCCAACAATAAGAAACTTATACTGCTCAGCGTGCAATAAACCATTCAAAAACATCAAGTCCTTTGAAAACCACGAAAATAGCAAGAAACATAAAGAGAATGTTGCTAAAATGACTTTAGAAGACGACATAGACATATCTGACGAATCAATTGAGGAAAATATACAGGAACACGAAGAAATAGTTAATGAATTAGTCGGAGAAACTCCGGAAGAGAGTAAAGTTAATGGAACCACGGAGGAAGATGAACGGGAGAATTCTACTTCCGATATAGAAGATAATGACCTTAGAGAGACCTTGAGTGATGATTCGGATAAAGTACAGGTTAGTTTTTAAATGAGAATATTATTTTATAATTTCTACTCCCTGCTTTCATAGATGTGCGTGTTTGTTAACCTCGTGCATTAACGGCCTGACAGACCAAGTAAAAATTTGGTATGTTGATAGACCCTGAGAGACCTGACTAAATATGGCCTATGTATTATACTATACGTATAATACATAGGCCATATTTGTGTAAAACAGCTAAGGGCAAAAATAACTATGATTTAAAAGGGTATTATTTTAGCAGTAGTGACTTTTATGTTAGAGACAGACGCGGTAATTATAAAACTTTAAATTTAATTTTATATCGACCTCTTCTGTTATTATGATTGACACATTAGATATTGGCATATCTAATGCTTTGTCAATTTTGTCCTTGTTTTTAATTTTTTCAACTTCTGTGATCAGAGTCCTTGCTTATATATAAAAATAATCAGCAATTATGTTCATAAGTTCCACAATATGTAATAGATGGACACAAATGATTGGGACTTGATATAATAATATAGGAGTTTGATATGAAATTACTGAAATGTTTTAAAATATTCGTTTATAAAATGAACCATTTAAGTTACAAGATGAAGATTGTTGAATCCTCTTCAACTATAGCTTCTAGTGATGTAAGATTCATTCTATTTATATGCGTTCTCTTACTTTTTATGTTCGACATTGACACAGCAAACAATCCGCCTGATGGTGATTGTTTACGTTGCCTATAAATATATCTGTAACATAGTTGTGTCGACTCAGTATCGGTCATTGACGACGTAATGTCGGTCTAATAAGCTGAATAAACCCTACTTGGCTTTGCTGAAAATTATGCAGGAACACAGTCATTACAACCACTTAGTAACTTGTTTTTACTTGCCCTTAAAAACGATATGGGATATAAGATATTGGTTACTAAAAGTCTAACCACCGTAAAATTCTCCGTAAAATTGCCTTTTAAAATATTCTCTGCTTTCAGGCCCTACCCAAAAATCAAAAAAAGAAGAAAAACAAAAAGAAGTCATTTGTCCCTATGGCCGAGAGCGAAGGCAACGACAGTCACGACGAAATGAGCTTCAACGAAATAGAAGGACCCTCGCGTAATAGGAAAGCTAAGAAATTCAACATGCTGAAGAGCCAGATTCAAGCTAAGAAAGAATTGAACTTAAAGAAAGGATCTCAATCTCAGACTTCTACGGAGAATTTGTATGAAGTATCTAGTACTACTCCTACAGACGGAGAAGCAGTTTTGCCTAGAGACAGACCAGCTTTACCTAAGGCTCAGAGAAGTGTAAAGCCAAACGTCAAACCAAAAAAGCCAGTGGAACGCAAATCAGCACGAACTAAGACTAGTGAAACTGAAGATTCAAGCACTGCATTAAATTTGAGATGTGCAGTCTGTCAGACAGATTTTGGATCCAAAAATAAACTATTTGAGCATCTCAAAACCACAGGCCATTCCGTTCCATTGCCCCAAGCATCACACTTCAGTCAATCAAAGAAAGGAAAGAGGGCCAATAGGTAAACGGACCGGGAATTAGATAGGATGGAATGTATTTAATTATAATCAATCATTGTGATTACTTAAATCTCTCTACAAGTTGTAAAGTGACTTTATCAAACTATTTATTGAAACTATCAATTGATGTCATTAAACTATGCCTAACTGAAGTCAATTATTTTGTTTTGTGTCTCCTAAAATTAGAAATAGCCTTTTCTAGATAATTATTATCAGCACAAACTAATACACAAAGTTACGCCAAATTCCATCAATTACTATAATGATTGTCAACGCAAGTTAGGCAATACTGCCTAAGCTTAATAAAATGCATTCAAAAGTTAAAACTATAAACATTTAATTGCTCCAATTCATATCACAAAATATGAAAACACCAACATTTAAAATCTTATGCGAAATATGGTATGTTCTCAACGAGTCACACAGAATACTGTCACACTGAATGGTTGAGAAAATATTCGCAACAAATAACAGTGGTGAATTGATGTGAATATTTATTCTCATCTAGTAACAATGCATGTAGATTCTAGACGACGACACAAAACGAAACTCCTTTTATTACATTCTTATAAAACATAATATTTATTTCCAAAATCGCCCATAGATGTAAAATCGTCCAGAATCTATATGCTGTGTTACTCTAGAGAATAATTGCATTGAGTCACCACTGTTATTCTATGCGAATATTTTTCTCAACCATTTACAGTGTTACAGGATTTAGTGTGACTCGATGAGAACATACTGGAAATATTAGGAATTATTTCTAATGTATTATTCGAGATCTATATAGTTGGGTATATATATTATTATTATATTAATGTAAAATTAATAATTATTATATATTATAGCAACCCTAAAAGTGACATGTTGCCAGAACCTAGTAGATAATTTTCAATTGAATTAATAATTATAATATTTACAGCAATGCCAAAAAACCAATCCACATGCTTTCAATTATAATTATTGGTACAAGTATTATTTTACGTAGTGATCGATATTTTAGTACTCATGATTTTTTCTATAATATTTATCAGATTCTCAAATTCTGCTAACATGCTTATTTTAGGGCTACTTTACTCATGAGATTTAATTTATTTGGTAAAATTAATAATTATTCTGTCTAGTTATGAATAAGTATAAAAAAACTTTCTAAATTACATACTAAAAGGGTGAGGCCAATAAATGTCATAGGTTAAAATGTTAAATCTGTAAATTTTCAATATCAAAAGTTTTTCTCTAAACTCTATACTGACCCACCGGGCAAAGCCAATTAACATCAACATAACAACTAAAAATATACTTTTTTGTTAACAATAACTAAATTAAATTCAGTTAGCTTTGCGTAAACTTTGTAATGTTAATATAGACACAATTTATATAATTTAAGTAACATAAAAACTAAAAGCTGTTGGTGGTATGAAGCATACAGCAGCTGCAATTACAACCAGCCAACCGTAACCTCACCAGAAAGTGTTTGGAACCTTAACACATTGACTGCGGAAACACAACATCTGTGTTTTTAAGGTCAGAACGAGAGTCCTGAAAAACACAAACATTGTGTTTTGTCAAACGATTTTTCAATATAAAATTAATTTCAGGCCCCTGAGATAGTCCTCTAAAATGCCACCGGTGTTATACCACAGATAACATTTACACTAAGGTTAAAAGCAGTTTGATTACGAATACGTTAATATAATAAAATAACATAGAATTCAATGAAATAAAATTTCAACTTCATTATTAACCCTTTAACCGCCACCGTCGGATATATCCGACAAGCCTGTTCTGTTACGTAACCGCCAGAGTCGTATATTTCCGACGAGTCGTATATTTCCGACTGCACTTTAAATCTACATTTTTTAAGTCATAACACTGTATTTTATAAAACTATACTCGTAATTAGATAAATAGTGAATAAAGTTATGATTTACAGTTGGTTTTATGCTTCTCTCCCAAATAGAATAAATATTAGACATCACTTTTATTGTAGGTATTTATCATTCAAAAAACTTGCCTGGCGCTAGGGGCACGACAAGTGATTTTAAGTCTGGCGGTTAAAGGGTTAATTCATTTTTAAGTAAGAAATCTAAAACTCTTTGTGCAAGTCAATCATACTCTGGTATATCATTGAAACTGAACCCAGGGTACTCCTTATAGGCATAATACGCTATTCTTATATGATATGCTCCAGGCAAGAACATTATGCCTCCTAAAACTATCATAGGCCACAATCGGTCAGAGTACTTAGTATCTATATGTCCAGTAACAATAAGGCTACCAACTATCAGTAGAACTGTGCCTACGATAAACAGGAACGCCGCTAAAGTGATAGCTTTCCAAGGAATCTTCGGAGGCGGTTCTTCAAACTGAGCGTCGGAAAAACCACTGTCATCGTGAGAAACTAGGCGGTAGCCGTCGTGTTGCCGTCCAAATCTGAATCTAGACATGTTTAGCGCTTTCAGTTTCTCTGTGGACAATAAAAATCCTTAGTAAAAACGACACCAATTAGCTAAATCTAATGTTCATTTGATTACAAGAGTTTTTACAAAGGGAACATACCAGCCGTAGCTTCAATGTTTAATTAATTGCGCGCTTGAATGTTAAAGTCGTAATCTAGATATTATTACTTATTACAGAATAATTTCAACGTTGCGCTAAGATCTGATAATTATTTGAAAAATTTGTGTGGGAGTTTTGGCGGCAAGCCTTGATCATATCATTAGCTCCACGTCTTTTGCTTAATAATCGTGTAGAATTTGATTGTTAGCGTGTAATAATGGTGGAATATTGCGTGTTAAGTGTTTTTGAATGTGCACAGATGTAGGCAAGTGATATGGTGCTGAAATATGAATTTTGGTGCCCCCTCCAAAACTCCTCCGAACTTTCAGTAAAATTCCACCCATTTTACTGGAAGACTCACGTGACTAGACGAGCTATTAAGCTCACTCTGACTCTGACCTGACCTGACTAACTAACTTATTACTTAAAAAATAACATTTAACTTGACACTGGCAAAACACGAAAGTGGAGACCATAATTTAATATCCCGTGAACATTCACGAATTTTACTCGACACTGGCAAAATGCACATGTTGCCATATTATTAAAAAAAAAAAAAAAAAAAAAAAAAAAAAAAATTATTATTTTAATTTTATTGTTTTAAATATTTACGTTATAGACAATCGACATCAGCTGATATGACAGCTGACAGATGCCGAGAGAAGTGTTACCACCGTCATTTGAAAAATATACCAAAAAAAGCTTAAATAGAGACGGCAGTAGCAGTTTATTTATTTATTTAAAAACTTAAAAAGAAAAAAAACAAGCTTAAAAAGAATTTTTGTAATAAATTTTCTGCCAAAAATTCTTTTTATGCCATTTTTAGGGTTCCGTACCTCAAAAGGAAAAAACGGAACCCTTATAGGATCACTTTGTTGTCCGTCCGTCCGTCCGTCCGTCCGTCTGTCTGTCAAGACCCTTTTTCTCAGGAACGCGTAGAGGTAACAAGCTGAAATTTATAGGAAATACTAAGGTCTATTGCCTCTTAGAGCTGTGAAAAATTCAAAGTTCTAAGTCAACGCAATCAAAAGATATAGACGAATATGTAGCAAATTTCAGCAAATTTTCGACATTCCCAAATAAATCAAAACCTAAGGGGTACTTCTCGTGAACTCAGAATCCTGAAATTTGGCACGAAGCAACACCTTAGAGTACAGATAAAAGAAAAATTGCGAAAATTTTAAATTTTTATTTGCGTCATATGAAAAAAATATTTTGAATAATTTTATACCTACTACCCCTTTTCTCATGAACGCATAAACGTATTAAATTGAAATTCATATCAAATACTCAAGTCTATCATACCATTAAACTGTAATAAAGTCAAACCTCTATGTTAACGCATTCAAAAGAAACAGCAATTTTAGCCGCAATTTTAAACTCGCAACTACTCTCAAAAAACCAAAACCTACAGAGTACTTGCCGTGAACGTAGAATCTTGAAATTTGGTAAAAAGCAATTCCTTAGAGCACAGATAAAGGAAAAATTGCGAAAATTGTAATTTTTTTTTACATCATATAAAAAAATATTTTTCATAATTTCATACTTACTACCTCATTTCTCATGAACGCGTGCAGGTATTAAACTGAAAGTCATATCAAATACTAAGGTTTATAATACCTTTAAAAACTGTAATAAAATCAAACCTCTATGTCAACGCATTCAAAAGAAACAGCAATTTTACCCGCATTTTTAAACTCGCGACTACTCTCAAGGGAATCAAAACCTACAGGGTACTTGCCGTTAACTCAGAATCTTGAAATTTGGTACGCAGCAACGTCTTAGATCATAGGCACAGGAAAAATTGCGAAAACTGTAAATTTTTAGTAACATCATGTAAAAAAATATTTTTAATAATTTTGTATATACTACCCCTTTCCTCAAAAACGCGTACAGGTATTAAATTGAAATTCATTTCAATTACTCAGCTTTATAATAACTTTAAGCTGTAAAAAAATCAAACATTTATATGTCAACGCAATCAAAAGAAACAGCAATTTTAGCCCCATATTTTCAAACTCGCAAGTACTCGCAAGGGAATCAAGACCTACAGTATATTATAATATTATTTTTCTTCCAGCTTTTCCTTAGGGTTCCGTACAAACCTACGGGTTTGTACGGAACCCTCGGTGCTCGAGTCCTACTCGTACTTGACCGGTTTTTAAATAAATATATCAAACTGGAAACACTTTTAAAATGTGTACAATAATATTATGGAGGGCTGTTTTTAAAGAATTTTCAATAAATTAATTCTATGAATTTATATTTCGAAATTTGTCAAATAGTGTGAGCGAGAGAGCGTCACTCGATATATGCGCTCTTAATGTAATAAAATAAGCTCTTATCAAAATAAAAGCCAGACTTGGCTTTAAAATATTAAGCTGGCTACACTGATCTATGACAGTTAAATGTTAAAATGACAGCTTATGACAGTGACAGCATAGACAAAAAAGACATTAAAAGTTTTTTTTTCTTTATGGGGTACCTCACACGACAATTACATTAGCGCATAAAAGACAATAATATTATTTACCTCTGATATGTTGAAATTTTCGTGTCATTAAATTAAACCTGCTGAGGAACCAATAACTTTCATCAAAGGCCCAGCAAATATCTGAAACAAATATCAATAAGTTAATTTGGAATCTTAGATTTATGATAATTAAGAAAGGCGTAAAACACCTTTTATCCGAGCCAAGCTGCCAAGATTAACATTCTATTTGACCTAGCAACAACTACCCTTACTATCACAGTAGGCACAAAATAAACCTACTAAATCATTACATTCCAGCTCCTTTCCAATGCAAAACACTCAGCGCAGCACGTCGTATCTTTGTACGTGAGAAATGAAAATCAGCTTGCGTAGTAAAAAATCCGCAGTAGCTAGAGTACCTATATAGGTATTATGTACGTACATCCGTATTCAGTGCGGATGCAATGCATCGCCCTTGACCCGCATCGGGTCACCCGATGCGGTGATCCGGCGCGAGGCAACATAGCCAAAGGACGTCTGCCGTCTGACTTCTGACCCATTACTTTTGGCGCAAGCTCTGATAAAGTGCTTTTGCTTTACGTCCGAAGCCCGGAACAAGGTGCCGTAACTCGTAACTTAGATGTTTTCAGCTGCAGTCTGATTACGATTTTAATTAATGTGGCTATCTAGGTGCTAGGGCGTTGTAGGTGCTACCATGCCAATGCTGTTTAGCAGTTAGCATCATGAAACCACAAATTATGTAAGCTGTAGCCTATGTGTTCTTCCAGGGTCTAAGCTATCTCTATACCAAATTTCAGCTTAATCGGTCCACCTGTTTAGGCGTAAAGAAATAACAAACATACACACTCACTCACAAACTTTCGCCTTTATAATATTACTAGCTGCGCCCAGCGGTTTTACCCGCTGTACTGAAGCCTACGTGTTATTCCAGGGTCTAAGCTATCTCTATACCAAATCTCAGCTCAATCAGTCTACCCGTTTAGGCGTGAAAGAAGTATGTTTGTTGCAAACATACATCCAGACAGCCAAACATTCTTTCACGTTTATTATATTAGTATGATTGTTATCTGATGACTGGCTTATAGATTTTAAAAGCTTTTTCGTGGATTGTTCTCTTTTCATTTGTTCCGTGGATAAGGTAAAAAGTTTCACTTTTAAATTAAACCATTACCGTAGGAACTTAAGTATATTTTAATTCAATAGCAAAGTGCCTAGGTAGGTAAAGAGTAGCAATGGTCGGATCAAAACACAAATCGCGTGACTATTAAATAATCACGTACCAACAGAAATCACGGATAAAAGCCATTCAAAAGCGGCTCAAAGGTTTATTGTGTGTTCGAATTCTTGCCTTACTGTGCCGCGGAATAGAGGAATGCAATTGAGATTAATAACAAAGAAAGCTAACAAAGCACGGCTTGAGACGACTTACGAAGCTAAATTTTTAATAACTCAGTACCTAGCTGTGCTATACTTACCCATTAGGTATAATAAGCTAACCTACACCTTCAGTGTTGCCAATTTAGCATTTTATATGCTAAATTTGGCATATTTCCTATCTGTTTAACACATTATTTTGTCGTTTAGCATATAGCATATTTTTTAGCATTATATACATAATAAAGTTGAATTTAATATATATCGAAGAACATAGGAAATATAAAAGAGAATAATCAATATCGGAGAAATGATCAAAAAATACACTGTACACGCATCTACTTGTAAACCTCTTCCGTTTTTTCGTTACTAAATAATATTATTATAAACATGAATCGACCTAAAGCACGCTCTTTTGTTCTGACCAGTGTTGTTTCTAACCAGATTTATCACAGCCTTCTTCACATGCCTTCTACTTGCATCTTCTATAGTTGCAGATGAAGACCCAGTCGATAAATGTCTGTTCGAAATGTAAGGCATAACGGTTAAAATGTAATTTTTTTAAACATTTTTTATTAAAATTATATTTAGCATTTTATTTTAGCACTTTTTTTCAAAACTAGCATATTTTTGGCATTTTTTTCACCACACTTTAGCACATTTCGCCTTGCATAGTTGGCAACACTGCGCATAATCTACCTAAGGAGTCCCATGTTATGAGGTCTGGAGATGATCGTGGAAGATGCACCTCTGGGCTTTTGCCGACACGTTTCTTGATATTGCGTTCTGTGCACAGATCATAATTATTTCTCTAGTATATGGTTCTGTGATATCCTTCAGGGAAATATGACACTCTTGCAGAAGTGGAACGCAGCCTTTTTTGCAAGGAAAATGCGTTACGCGTCGTCACCCTGCCCCGAGGGTAGGGTACGCAGCCCACGTGGTATGTGGCCATCTCCATATTATTGGCATCATTGTGATCATACAAAGCGCCTAACTACTATTTAAGACATTAAATAAAGTTTTACACATTTAACATTATTATTTAAGTGACAATACCTAGAAATGTAAAAGCTTATATTGTATTTATAATTAGCTATAATACTACATAATTATTAGATAAAACTATGTAACTTATTTAAGTGAGCTCTCAAGTCAAATTTTAAATTAACCATAACTTATTCTTTAACAATACTTTTTGTGACTCAAACAACATTCTAATAATATTGAAGAAAGCTGCCTGTATCCAATAGCAGGAGTTTTCTTTTATCTATAAGAGCTTCACACCGAAAAAAAAAAAAAAAACTACTGTTACAGTCTCTTCATTTTTTTCAGTTATTTCGCTATTTAATTGGTTTTGTCTTCAGGATGATTTCTTCAAACGGATCCGCTCACATTAAGTGAACCAAAATCAAAATCTAATTTTAATTCGTAACGATAATAATAAATAACTTTAAATTAAAACTCTACCTGAGTTAACTCTTCAAAGGCACTAATAATAAACGCAACCGTTACATTTCCATTTAAATAAACATCTTCGCCGCAAAAACCCTCTCACAACACCTGCCGATAACAGCTTTTTCAAAGCTCTTTTTATCCGCACCGACCTTTTCAACATTATGAATGAATTCCTACGAACTCTACAACTACGAGCCATAGCTTAAGAAATAGTAACTTATCGCTTTTGTAGACTCCTGCGCATCACGCATAGTAAAAAGTGCATTAAATCCAGTCGTGCATCGGATGCCGTGGTGTTAACACGTCCGTTAAATTTAAATTTAGAAAATAACCATGGCGGTATCCGTTGAGTGTCGCGTACCACATTTAGAACAGAATATGTGCAGCTGTGAGCTCATAGAAGACTGTATACTGTTTAAAGAGCAAACTGTGCATTTATCGCTATGTCGACGAAAGGGTAAGTTTTTCATTAAGCTTTCACTATTTCCCATAACATTCATGATTCAAAATATTATGTTCATAATACCGACGTATGTAATTATAAATTAATGCCTTTATCTACAAAATTCTAAGGTAAGGTAAGGCAAAGTGTTAAGACTCCTTAATACCTTGCCCGGGACGAGCTTTAATGGAATATATCCCAGTCGCTCCCACACCGATTTCCCCCAGGTGGTAATTACCACCGAATGGCGACTCGGAAGTCATTGTTACCATTTTAATTTTTTTTATGTAATAGTTGACAAACATAGAACTTTAAATCGCAACTTGTATCAAATAGCAAGGAAGCGAACAAATTTTACTGCTCAAACTAAAATAAACATAATATCACTTAGATGAAGAAAACCAACAGACTTTGTTACAAAATTTATTAAAAAAAAAAAAAAAAAAGTTGACGGCCCACCTTATGGTAAATGGCTCTGTTGCTACCGTCGCCTATGGATACCTGCAATACCATGGGTAGGTACCGCTGGTACGTTGCCTACCTTTCAATTGTTTTAAACTGCTGTGTAGATCGCCTAACCCCCTCATCACTTTTACTTTTACCGGGGGTAGACTTCCTTTGCAGGAGTTCGACTAGGTGGGTACGGGTACCCCAAAGTGCCAGATAATCTACCGCCTGAGCAGTGATGTGCATAGCCTGCAATACCATGGGTAGGTACCGCTGGTACGTTGCCTACCTTTCAATTGTTTTAAACTGCTGTGTAGATCGCCTAACCCCCTCATCACTTTTACTTTTACCGGGGGTAGACTTCCTTTGCAGGAGTTCGACTAGGTGGGTACGGGTACCCCAAAGTGCCAGATAATCTACCGCCTGAGCAGTGATGTGCAAACATTGCTGTGCTTCGATGGGAGGGCACTGTGTAATTAGTGAAATTACTGGGCTGAAGAGTCTCAATATCTTATGACTCTGAAGTCTCAAGTAAGAAGCGTTGGCGTATTACACTCAGAATTATACCTTTGTAAAATACTGGGTAGCACTGTACTAATTATGGCGTTATATCCTACCATTAGGAAAGCGTGTCTTGCTCGTCTTCTTACTTCGTTTGATAAAAAAAATCATCCGGCGACAACTTGGAATTTATTCCCAAATGCCACCTGGGGGAAAATGACGTGAGGGTGAATGGGAATATGCCGTTTTAATTTAGCACAGATTCACAGTTATGGTTTTTACGCCGTAGTTATTAGTCATCCACTAAGAAACGTTATGGGACTGGATGCCAAGGCTCTGCCGATTCCCTGTCCTCCGTCACTAAGACGATGCGGGAGTCCCGCCGGGTCGTTTTAGTGGGTAAACCGTGCAGTTGTCCTGCACAGTAATGCATTTTTCCCGGCGATAACAAAAAAAAAAGACCTATCAGCTAGTCTGCTGTGATAAATATGCACATGATAATGTACTTACAAATAACAAATAAAATTTTCATAAATTCTTTTCATGCCATTTTTAAATATATCAAACTAGAAACAAATAATAATATTATGGAGGGCTGTTCTTAAGGAATTTTCAATAAATTAATTGTATGAATTTATATTCCAAAATTTGTCAATTAGTGCGAGCGAGAGAGCGTCACTCGATATATACGCTCTTAATTATGTATTCTGAATACCAAACAATTCTTATGGGATGCTGCTCGTAAACCTTTAAAAAAATTACACTCGCAATAACTTTTACAATGTTTAAATTATATTTTTTTCCTCGATCCCTCCAAAAACTCAGGCTAAAACTGCGTTCGTCAGCAAGATCAACTCTAACGAAGGTACTGGATCAACATAAAACATCTAGGTACTTACATAGAATAATGCCTTTTAAAAAAGTATCCACTGAAATTATTATCCTTACTTTTTAACTCACCTAAGTGGCAAAGAAAAAGAAACGACCAGCTTCACTTAGTTCACTTAGTAGCTTCAGTAACATTCGGTCATTCGTGTTACTCTATATTGGGCGCCATAAGTACGGCGAGATGGCGTGCTTAGTAATATGAGGAATGGCTACAAGGACGTCATCCCTGGCCACGTGCCAACCTCCCAACACCCACAACTGGTGAAAGTGGCGAGTAAATCAATATACCACTTACAGATTAACCCTTACTTATCAGCTGATTTAGCAAATCTGATATTGCTTGATGACGATACAGAAACCGCTGATTGATCGTAGATAATGCTCTGAACAACAGTTTTAATTTGCATCTGTCTGACAAACATATTGCTATTGTTTTAGAAAATTTGGAACTTTTATCGTTACTTCGTGCCCTCACCTTTATTCCCAACTCCGACCTTACAACGAGGATTTATCAGACACAAACGTTTTTAATCTTAGCACTAAGAAATTACACCCCGTAGTTCCCTAATATAGATAGGTTCCCTTTAGTCTTAGTTAATCCGGCCGGTTTTACGACTGTCTGTTATTAATAACCATAAAATATTACGTTGGAAACAATGAAGCTTAATACATCTCTAGCTTAATATATGTCTCTATCTCATTAACATCATCGCCTGAACTCAGTAATTGTGTATGTGTAACAAATAAGACACATCAGTATAGCCTATTTTGCGAATGACCTATCTACTGGTGTATACCTCCAGTATACACTACCTATAGATTCTGCGATTTAGAGGTTGTTGTCAACGAAGTACTGGCACTAAAGTGTTGTATAAACAAAGAAAGAGAGGCACAATTACCCAAACAACTGTACGTCTTCCGAACACAACATTGCATGCAACTGTCTCATCATCCCATCTATTGAAACCACTTTTCGAAATAATAATGCCAATAGAAGTGATCATAAAAACATGGCGGGGCTCACCTCAGTGTTGTACAAATGCGGAAGGTGGAGGCGCTGGCGGTTGGCGGCTGGCGCTGGCGTGTCGTAGGCAGCGGTACCTAGCGGGTGTAGGTCGTGCCTACAGTACTAGCTGGCTAGTAGGGTCGTGTGTGCTTGCGGTAGGGGTGGTGCGCATGCGCGGTGGTGCAGGCGCGCGCAGCCCTGGCCGGCTGTCAGCAACATCGGCCACTCCGCCGGCAAATCGCACCTGAGGCAGACGCGCGCCCATCGCTCGCCCAGCGCAGCAACGCCGGCCCCTAGCGGCCAGGAGCCCTCCTCGGCGCCTCCATCACCCTCCCAGCACTCCACACCACCGGGGCAACGCCACGGACGCCGGCGTTTGCACACAGGGCCCGCCGGACAAAAGGTACACCTTTTATTACGATACGAATGACATGTCCGCCCTGAATCGCTATTCATTCGCCCCACAATACCACTTTTTAATTGTTCAGACCGTAGAATCCAAGTTTCATACGGCAGCGCACTGGGGTAGCTGCATTATGACAAAAGAGGGGGTCAGCAATATCCTCGTTCTTTTGTCGGCTGTCGTTACGCACCGTGTTTTGCCGTTAATCCCCTTGATAAGTGAGCTACTGGTGACCTTCCTGTCTTCATTACGGCTTCTATTGCACCGAGTAGCATCTGATTTAGACATGTGACTTACTTCTCTCTCAATAAAATATCCCATAATATGCTATGATTAGGTACTTTATTGCGTAGACACTAGAGCACTTCCTTGTCCTACATTATCAGACATCTGCAACATATGATATATCTAAATCATCATTAATTCATAGCAGATCCACACCTTTTATGTGCAATTGATATAAAATAATAACTTTTTCAGTGGGTAAAATTTACTTCCTACTTGTCATCGTTGTCTAAACTGAACCATCTACGAGTCTCAAAGATCCGTGTATAATTTATGGACCCATGCGAGAAAACACTGCAAGATTACCCCATAAACGGCCTGATACATCATCGCCCCTATTATCACAAGAAATAAAGCTCTATCCAGTGCTAGATTTATGTTCTACATTGGGTTTTGTCCTTGCGGGGACAATTTTGCCAAACGACAAAACCACGCTATTAGGGCTCTTATTCCACAGTCGTTAGAACACTACTTATCTGAACAAGAAATTCTAGACTTTAGATGAATAGGCTTGAGATCTGAAGACGCCCTTAACCTTGGGGTTTGTCTCGCCTATCAACCTTCGAGCGTTTCCATATTTCTATCAATTTATTCACCTAATAAACTATTTCCGTGTACTGTGTACTTACATAATTATTTTAACTTACTACTTACATTCTTTTAACTTGCTCTACATTACCTATATATGCCAAAATGTACGTTAATTCATACTCAGGATTTTTTATTAGGTATACTTATACCGACATGCGTAGGTATATTATTTGAGATGTATAAAATATTCCTAGTGAATGAAACACTGAATTTACACTGGGCCAATGTGTTTCTTAAGATCAAGCGACCATCTTGCAGCAATTTTGTTTATCAACCAGCTTAAATTACAATCGATTGTCAAATAAAGAGTTTTCTTTTACAAAAATCTCCCTCCAAATCTCAGGTCATTTTTAACCAGCTAAGTCAAAGGTTCGACTTTCAATAAATCAGGAGCAAGGCTGTAATCCCTTTTTAATGTGGATATAGGTACCTTAATCTTTCAGGTTGTCGATGTCGTAACCTCCATCAATTAGATAGGTACATTAGAAAAAGATCTTGAAATTCTCTTGAAATTTAAGATAATTGGGTGTAGGAAGACTTTGGAGTCAACTCTGACAAGTCGGATATCTTTGAACTTTGATTTTAAGTGATGAATGGGGTAACTTTTGGGAATTTCTTTCTTTAATAAAGATGGTTGATTGGATGATAGATGGAAAGAAAGGTAATGAGATTACGAATGTTTTTCAGAGGTAGATTAACGGGGCAGGTTAAACCCCATTTTTTTTTCATCCTAATGGGATAGGTATCATCTGTTTTTGTTTTTTCTTCTAAATCACGGAAACCAGTTCGTTTCCATTATCATCTTGATGATACCTAATCTTTAGGCAATATGACAACTTAAAACTCAAATTTTAGCTTAAAGGCGGTTTCTTACAATTAGCGAGGGCGAGACGTTAATTTATAACTTCAAATCACTGGATTTTGATCATAATTTATTAACCTGTGACCTGATACCTGTGAATTTGAATCCCCTTTCAAACAAAGAAACATATTTTTAATCCGTTTCATAGCCGTCTCTTTGAGTAAATATAATAATTGATGAAGATACATAAAAAGTTAAAAAAGAGATTCTGATGAATATTCTTATTGTAAATCTTTTATTATCATCTTTTTTTAAGATCTGTTGAAAAACAATCATAGGATAGTACCACGATAGTAATTGTACTATCGTGGTACCTTAACGCTAATGTCATGGAATCAATTCTCAATGAGCACTTTTATACACACAATTCATATAAAATACAAATAAAAATATGTGTATTATATGTATATAAATAATGTTTTCTAGTTTTTCTAATGTGGTTGCTTACAGCAACAGCATCGCGTGTGTACAACGAGTATTAGATTAAAATCTTAGTGTTCGGCTCTTTGAACGAGAAAATATGGATTTGTTTAGCAAAATTTATTCCACATCGGATCGTAAAATACTAGACGATACAATAGAAGAAGCACTAGAAAGCGAGGAGCTGGTGGTGGCATTGAAGATAAAAGATGTTGATAAGTTATTGTATTCTAAACTCACGACGATATTAGAGGTATACCAGAGGTTGTGTTGGCTTATTTATTACTGGTGGCAATCATTATTATTAGCCAAAATAAAGTTATAAGAACAATTTTAACTTATTAATAAACGTTTCTCAACTTTGTCGCATAACTCAACCGTGTATTATGCGACAGAGCTAAATAGCCTTTTAGCGACTCTCGGTCTCGAACAAAGATATAGAGATCTTGAGTCTCGAAGGTCATTTTATTTTTGCCGGCTTATACTGATTGTCACCAGCGAAGATTACCTAAAACTGCCTACGGATAAATAAAAAGCAAGATGCAGTTTTATCATTAGAAAGCACCGAATACGAAGAAGATAAGAGAAAAAGCAATTTTATCTTTAAATATGTTGGCGACCCTATATAAATTAAGGTAACAGATGATTACAATTTCTGACTTCTGACCTCATAATTTCTTCTCAAATTTAAATGTCACCTGCAAAGTTAATCTCGACCTAATCTATTCCAATTTTCAATCTGATTACGCTAACTCGGTAATGCGAGGGTTTTAATATCTAATAGAAATCCTAGTTATAAGTTAGGTTTAATTTTTAATACTGTGAATTTTCGTATGTGACTATGTGTATGTATGTTTGTTGCTATGTTATAGTTTGCTATCACGTCTATAAACTACTTAACTGATTGCGATGAAACTAAACATGTTGTACCTGTTTTGATCCCGATTATTCCACGGAATCGGGATTTAGTCGGGAAAAAATTCAATAACTTTTTAGTGGTAAGAATCAAAAGTGAAAATGAAAATGAGGCTTTTATTATACACACAGTAACTTAACAGTCATAAATCATGTTATTCATGAAAGCACACTACTAAACACGCTATTCGTGTAAGTACAAATTAAGAAAATCAAATTATAGAGGTATATTCACCTTGTTCTTTGTAGAATTTGTCATCAGTCCAGCTCGAGATATGGATCTGATTAAAATAGTATTTGGTCGAGACCCAACCATGATGGTTCATATTTCATTTGTTTTGATAGAATTATAATTAATTGCGCCCTGCTACCATGTGGTTATACATTTCAATCGTTCATACATTCATCATTTTAATTTCAGAGGTAGTTTTAAAAAGTTCATTGATTCATTCAATAACTATAAGCTGTTGACTATAAGGACTATTGACTATAAGCTTCAACGTTATTTTGAGACCACAACTGTCTATGCTACCCGTATATACCCAATTACAGCCATGTCGATCCAGCATTATATACCATTCCATCTATGCGGGGTGAGCTGACATAGTGACTGAAATAGTAAGAGAAACATCCATTTGTCAAAATCACAGATCAGAAGACGTGGTCAAAATCAAGACTGTAAGCTTCTTGCTTTTTTTATTCGCCACATTTGCGCTACGATAATTGGAAACAGAACCTTCCACTAATTTCTGCTTATATGTTACAACGAATAAAACATTTTTTGGAAAACAACTGTCAAATTATACCCTACCAAAAGTTAAGTTCTCTGTGTTATGTCGTTGTTACAGCAAAAAAGCGATATTTCTATTTTCATCAAGAAAAAAGAATTAATAAGAGACATACATAGATAAATGTTACTAGAACCTAGAAAAGAATATCTAGTACGTAGGTAAGTAGTTGGTCTCAGTGGTCTGGAACGTAGGTCTGGAGGACTGAAATATTATTTAGAATTCTGGATATATTTTTATAGAGCTATCATTTTTATATATATATATATATATATATATATATATATATATATATATATATATATATATCTTATTAATATTATAAAAGCGAAAGTTTGTGTGTATGTGTGTGAGTGTGTGAGTGTGTGAGTGTGTGTGTGTGTGTATGTTTGTTACTTCTTCACGCTTAAACGGATGCACCGATTGACTTGAAATTTGGTACGAATGTAGCTTGGACTCTGGAATAACACATAGGCTACTTTTTATCTTGATAAATAAAACAGTATCTGAGAGAATTGATGTCAAATGAAAAAAACAACTTTATTTTTGGCGTATCAATGGTGGCTCCTATTACCTCCAGGTACCAGGATACCAGAAACTTTAAGGAGGTCTATAGTCGAGAAGAAGACGAATTTAAGAAACCATAGATCATCAAAGTCGGGCCAGGCGTTCTTCAGTTATGAGTATTGAAACTTTTACAAAGTACCAGGACACCAGAAACGTGTAGGAGATGTTCGGCTCATTTTGTGAAATTCGGTTTCTTATTCGGTTCGGTTTTCGATGAAGTTAGGAGTTGACAAATTTATTTCGATTTCCAATTTTTTTTAGTAGTTAATTTGATTGATATTTTTTTTAATTCGGATGCGGATTCGGTTCGGTTTTCCGTGAAGGATTTGACAAATTTATTTAGATTTTTCATTTTTTTTTTCTTATTAATTTGTTTGATATTTTTTAACATGCATATAGTCGAGAAGAAGACGAATCTAAGAAACCATAGATCATCAAAATCGGTCCAGGCGTTCTTGACTTATGAGTATTGAAACTTTTACGAAGTACCAGGAGACCAGAAACATGTAGGAGATGTTCGGCTCATTTCGTGTAATTCCGGTGAAGTTCGGATATGACAAATGACAAATTTGACGCGTTCGATTTTCAATTTTTTTTTAAATTCGAATACGTCTAATGACGTAATTGTCAAATCCGAACTTAAACCGGAATCTCACGAAATGAGCCGAACATCTCCTACATGTTTCTGGTCTCCTGGTACTTCGTAAAAGTTTCAATACTCATAAGTCAAGAACGCCTGGACCGATTTTGATGATCTATGGTTTCTTAGATTCGTCTTCTTCTCGACTCTATATGCATGTTAAAATATATCAAACAAATTGAGTAGGAAAAAAATATTTTAAAAATCTACCAAATGGTAGAATTTTTGAAAAATCTTTCAAATGGTAGAAAAATAATTGGTAGTTTTTGGTAAAATATTTTTATTGTAGAAAAAACTACCAAATAGTATAAATTTTGAAAAATCTACCAAATGGTAGAAATTTTAATAAATCTACCATATGGTAGAAGTTTTGAAAATTAACCAAATGGTAGAATTTTTGAAAAATCTTCAAAATGGTAGAAAATTAATTGGTAGTTTTTGGTAAAATAGTTTTATGGTAGAAAAAAAAAATGGTAGAAATTTTAATAAATCTACCAAATGGTAGAAATTTTGAAAAATCAACCAAATGGTAGAAAATTAAATGTTTAATTAAATGTTTTTGGTAGAATATTTATGTGGTAAAAAAAGCTACCAAATGGTAGAAAATTTGAGAAATCTACCAAATGGTAGAAATTTCGAAAAATCTACCAAATGGTAGAAATTTTGATAAATCTACCATGTGGTAGAAAAATTGAGAATTCTACCAAATGGTAGAAATTATATTAATCTACCAAATGGTAGAAATTTCGAAAAATCTACCAAATGGAAGAAATTTTGAAAAATCTACCAAATGTTAGAAATTTTAAGAAATCTACCAAATGGTAAAAAATTTAACGGTAGTTTTTGGTAAAATATTTTCATGGTAGAAAAGGCTACCAAATGGTAGAAATTTTAAAAAATCTACCAAATGGTAGAAATTTTGAAAAATCTACCAAAAAGTAGAATTTTTGAAAAATCTTACAAATGGTAGAAAATTAATTGGTAGTTTTTAGTAAAATATTTTTATGGTAGAAAAAGATACCAAATTTCTACCATTTGGAGATTTTTTAAATTTTTTACCATTTGGTAGATTTTTCAAAATTTCTACCATTTGGTAAATTTTTCAAAATTTCTACCATTTGGTAGAATTAGATTAAGATTTGTAAAATTGGTACAGCCGTTCTTGAGTTGTGAGTATTGAAACTTTTACGAAGTACCAGGAGACCAGAAACATGTAGGAGATGATTGGCTCATTTCGTGAAATTCCGGTGAAGTTCGGATTTGACAAATGACAAATTTGACGCGATCGATTTTCAAATTTTTTTGAAATTCGAATACGTCTAATGACGCAATTGTCAAATCCGAACTTAACCGGAATCTCACGAAATGAGCCGAACATCTCCTACATGTTTCTGGTCTCCTGGTACTTCGTAAAAGTTTCAATACTCATAACTCAAGAACTGCTGTACCGATTTTGATAATCTTTGATTTCTTCGATTGGTCGCCTTCTCTACTATATGCATGTTAAAAAATATCAACCAATTGTACGAAATTTTTTTTTTAAATCGAAAGACATTTGTCAAATCCGAACTTCACCGAAAACCGTATCTAACCGTATCCGAAATTCACGATATGAGCCGAACATCTCCAACATTTCTGGTGTCCAGGTACTTCGTAAAAGTTTCAATACTCATAACTCAAGAACGCCTGGACCGATTTTGATGATCTATGGTTTTTTTCGATTCGTCTTCTTCTCGACTATATGCATGTTAAAAAATATGAACCAAATTATGTAGGAAAAAAAATTTAAAATATAAATAAATTTGTCAAATCCTAACTTCACCGAAAACCGAACCGAATAAGAAACAGAATTTCAAAAAATGAGCCTACATGCTTCTGGTGTTAGGGTACCTAATGTACGAGTTGTAAGCTTATATAAAGGTTATTTATTTTTTAAAAGGTAGTTAAAATTAGAGCTATTAACAAGTTTAATCGGCAACAACTGTGCCGCGGGTAACACCGCGGGTCGCAGCTAGTATATATATATATATATCATTCTCATAGAAAAGTGTTGCCAGAATTACTGCCTACGATAAAATAAAGGTAGGTTTGAAAGCTAGATCAATTGCTCCCATTTTTAGAACACTGCGGTATTTTCTTGCGGCTAGTTTTCTCGTGGATTACTTATTCTTTTCTGATCAGTGATTCCTTTTTTTGTTATCTGAGGCAAGCGCAGTGCAGACATTATTGTGATTTCAAAAAAGCTCTTTAACATCTTCACACACCATTTAATTCCAAAGAGAAGAATAACAAATAGAATCACATTAAAATACTGAACAAAAAGTAAAAACTCTAGCTCTGAACGACATCCTCTAAATTATGACTCTTTTATATTTTTTTAAATACGAACATTGGTTATATAGATGCATTTCAATAGGTTTTCTTTGAAATGTTGAGTTTAAAGTGCGATAATAGTCTATCTATCTCTATCTCTGCCTATCTAAAAATGTTAGATACTTTCTAGAATTTATAAGGGTTACACAGTTAGCTTTGTATTCTCTTTGAGTCGCAGATTCAAGATGATGAACAAACAGCAGTAAAACGGTCCTCATTCTATATCAATATTTAACCAGCTAGGGTCATAGTAGGGTGTTACCCTCATGCTTTCGACCCTTTATAAGTTTATAGGGTACTTGACCAAGACAGTGATATTGTTAGCGCACATTCACACTAATAACGACTAGCTGACACGTTTACGACTATGCAAATTTGGCACAACTTATCAGATACATTTTCAGTTAAAATACCGTAACGTACGAGTATATTATTTATTTTTTACATAAGCCACGTGAATAAATAATTTTAAGAACTCTTTGCTAAACATTATTATAAAATCAAATAGGTATCTCTGATCTACATACAATGTACAAGCATTATTCTCGCGAGCATTAGAACGTGGAAGAAGTGGATCTTCACCGTATATCGTTCACGGTTTTGCAATTAAGTTGTCGAAGCAAATTTGCACAAACTGCATCCGCCACAATAAATGCTTAACAATAGATTTGGACACAAGGTACACTGAAATCGTGAATCACGCGTATGGCAAGTTGTGGCACATTGCAGAAACATATTTTAATAATAGGTACACGGCAAGCCATACTTACCACTGCAGGGAGACGGTGTGACTTTGTACGTGTGAACACGAGTTAATTTCAGTATTATATAATGGGTCATTTCTAACGAATCACGCGATCAGATAACTGTAGAACCATTTTAATTACTTCGTCATTAATACATTTTGAAAATATAGGTAGTAAAGTTTTTTCTTATTATTTTTCGTTTTTTGTTCTTTTTGTGATCGTGAAAGGCCATTCATAGTAACAGCACATGATATGTTCAAATTGAGCTATTATGTAATTGCTTCAATAATAAGTCTAGAAAGTATTAAAATGTCATTTTTAAATGAGATTTTCTAGCTTATGTATTTAAGTACTTACTCCAACAGCAGATAACAGAACGAAAATACATAGTATTTATTTATTTATTTATTCAGATCAATTACATTGCGTACACTAATACATTAATGTCCATAAAATTATTTCAATAAAAAATATCATTTTAAATGCCTCAATAATTAAAATTGAAGACCGCATGCATTTTAAAAAGTATTTAAACAACATCAATTATTCAAAAGTCAAATTAAAAATAATTAAAATTAAAAAATAATCAAAAAAATTATCAGTTATACATAATTTTAGGTAATTTGTTTGCAGAATCATGCATTACAAAAATAAAATAATAGTATTAGATGCTTATAGAGTTGTTAGAGTTTATATATCTGCCTTTTATTTTATATAAGTCACCATGTAATAAATACTGAAAATAAAATGTTTTCCGAATCCCAAAAAACACCTGCGAATCTGCAAATATCCCCTAAAATAAATATGTAATAACGACGATATTGCCGAATTGTGCGGCATCGAATAAATCATTGTAGGTAGGTACCTAAAACTGGAGCGGTCGGCAGGATCTGTCTCAAGGTCACAACCAGACATAAAACACGAACAAAGTTTTAGTGGCGTTTTTATATTTAGGACAAATGTAGGTTTTAGTAAGATGTAGAAATAGTTCTGTTAGATTACTTTTTATATAAATCATTATGACACTGGAATCCGGTTAAAAAAAATTTACTACTTTACTTTTTTTTTTACTACTTTACTACCTTCTCAGTTTTTTTAAGTTAGACATCGACACATAATATCCAGTGAAGTCTGTACCACTGATGATGTTGTCAACGCGACTCATGTCCAGACTTTGTGATCCAGAATCATATCTGCACGGTTACGTGACCATTTTTTTTTTAATCCAAGGAAAAATGCGTTACGCTTCATCACCCCACGCCGGGGGGCGCGGGCCGGTATGTGGGACTCCCCCGCCGAAGATGGGCGCGGCGGGGATACCCACTAAAAAACCTGAGGGTATTCCTGCGGGCGCCATAATGCCGGAGGAACGGATGGTTTTATACTATCATTTATCATCTAACTTCGCCTCAAAATTACTCTCAGTGTCTCTATAAGCGAGTCTCTATAGAGCTTCTATAAGCGACGGTAACTGTCGAAACAGTTATGTCGATCGTGTGCCATTTAAAACTAAGCAATGTCCACGCCGTTATAATAATAAGCGACATTCTTAACATCCGACTAACATCGCCGTCTCGTTCACGTACATGAATAATAAATAAACTTCAGCTAAGTATAGAAATCCAACATAAAATTCCTAGGATATCTGCACGGACATTTTCATATCCATATCCATATCCATACATATAATAAGAATGGAAATTTCTCCCCATTCATTGTGATCCTTTACTAAGGTGAACTGTGAAAATACGCATATGAACAAAACGACGCGAAAAAGTCGCTTGCGCGATCTAGATCGTAAAACATTTTGTCAATTTTTCCAAGGGAAACGTAAAATAAAATAATAAAATAAATAATAATCATTTATATCGGACACATCGCCCCTAATTTACATCAAAATTTCGAAGTAAAAGTAATAGAATATAAAGTAAATTCAATTCAAAAAAATCAAAAAGCAAAAAGTGCGACAAACTAAAAATACGCCATCTATCGATGTGGCCATAAACGAAAATTTACCAGAGTAGTTTTATTAGGCTTAATTTGTAAAAAGGTTATTACTTATGTGTGATAAAACGGCACAACCGAATTGTATGCAGTTTTCGCTAAAACGTTGCAAATTTCTCTAATTTGTAAATAGTATTGGTTTTATTTAAATCGGTTTTTAAATAAAAGAGTTATATCTATCTAAAGATTTACTTATCTATTATATAAAATCGTTCGTACACTTTTGTTCTATCAACGCACAGCCCAAACGGCTGGACGGATTGAGCTGAAATTTGGACAGCGTATTCGTAAGAAGATTTCATCGTGCAATAAGAAGCGATTTTTTAAAATTCCCTCAGGAACAGGAATTATTCCCGAAAAACGAATGTATGCAAATCCGTAACCGCTGAACCGATTAAGCCGAAATTTTGTAAAACGATAGTTGGGATTGTGATTAGAAACATCAAATAGTTTTTTTGTCAGAAATTTACTTTTAAGGGGGGTAAAGGGGGGTCGAAGTTTGTATGGAAAATTTAGAACCGCTGACCCTATTGAGCTGAAATTTGGTACAGAGATAGATTGAGTCCTAAAAAATTGAATGGTATACTTTTTATTCCAAAAATCAACCTCTAAGGCGGGATAAAGGAGGTCAAAGTTAGAATAGGAAATCGGTAACCGCTTCTTTGTTTAAGCTGAAATTTAAACCAGCGTGTTCTTTAGGTAACGAAGGCGACGTATAAAAAGGGATTTTTGCAAAATTCTTCCGGGAACGGGAATTATTCCCGAAAAACGTTTGTATGCAAATCCGTAACCGCTGAACCGATTAAGCTGAAATTTTGTAAAACGATTGTTTAGATTGTGTTTAGGAACATTAATTTTTTTTTTTGACGAAAATTAACATTTAAGGGGGGTAAAGGGGGGTCGAAATTTGTATGGAAAATTTAAAACCGCTGACTCTATTGAGCTGAAATTTGGTACAGAGGTAGATTGAGTCCTAAAAAATTGTATGGTATACTTTTTATTCCAAAAATCAACCTCTAAGGCGGGATAAAGGAGGTCAAAGTTAGAATAGGAAATCGGTAACCGCTTCTTTGTTTAAGCTGAAATTTAAACCAGCGTGTTCTTTAGGTAACGAAGGCGACGTATAAAAAGGGATTTTTGCAAAATTCCTCCGGGAACGGGAATTATTCCCGAAAAATGTTTGTATGCAAATCCGTAACCGCTGAACCGATTGAGCTGAAATTTTGTAAAACGTTTGTTTAGATCGTGTTTAGGAACATTAATTTTTTTTTGACGAAAATTAACTTTTAAGGGGGGGTAAAGGGGGGTCGAAATTTGTATGGAAAATTTAAAACCGCTGACCCCATTGAGCTGAAATTTGGTACAGTGGGAGATTGAGTCCTAAAAAATGATATGGGATACTTTTTATCCCAGAAATCAACCTTGAAGGGGGAAGAGGGGGGGGGGGTAGAAGTTTGAGTAGAAAATCAGTAACCGGCCATCTTTTAAAGCTCAAATTTGAACAGCGTATTTTTTATGTAACGTAGATGACCGATAAAAAGGGATTTTGCAAAATTTCCACGGGAACGGGAATTAATTCTAAAAAACGTTTGTATCCAAATCTGTAACCGCTGAACTGATTGAGCTGATATTTTGTAAAACGATTGTCTGAAGTGTGTTTAGGAACATTGAATAGTTTTTATGTCAGAAATTAACTTTTAAGGGGGGTAAAGGGGGGGTCAAAGTTTGTATGGGAAATTTAGAACCGCTGACCCTATTGAGCTTAAATTTGGTACAGCGGTAGATCTAATCCTAAAAAATGATATGCAATACTTTTTTCCCAGAAATCAACTTTTAAGGGAAAAAAGGGGGGTGCAAGTTTGTGTAAAAAATCGTTAGCCGCTTCTTTGTTTTTGCTGAAATTTGGACAGCGTGTTCTTAGTTACATAAACTAAGACGACCGATAAAAAGGGATTTTGTGAAATTCTTACAGGAACGGGAATTATTCCCAAAAAACTTTTGTGTGCAAATCCGTAACCGCTAAACCAATTAAGCTGAAATTTTGTAAAATGATGGTTTGAGTTTTGTTAAGGAAATTTTTAATAGTTTTTATATCAGAAATTAACTTATAAGGGGGGGTCAAAGTTTGTATGGGAAATTTAGAACCGCTGCGCTGACCCTATTCAGCTTAAATTAATTTAGTGCAGAGGTTGATTGAGTCCTAAAAAATGGGATACTTTTTATCCCAGAAATCTACATTAAAGAGGAGGAAAGGGGGGGGGGGGAGTGCAAGTTTGCGTAAGAAATCGTTAACCGCTTCTTTATTTGAGCTGAAATTTGGATAGCGTGTTTTTAGGTGGTTTTGGCGACTCACGAGAAGGGCTTTTGCTAAATTCCCACTGGAACGGGATTTATTTACAAAAAACAATTGTATGCAAATCCGTAACAACTAAACCGATTGAATCGAAATTTTGTAAAATCATGGTTTGAGTTGTGTTTAGGAACATTAAATATTTATTTTGACAGAAATTAATGGGAAATTTAGAACCGCTGACCCTATTGCGCTTAAATTTGATACAAAGGTAGATTAAGTCTTAAAAAAAGATATGGGATACTTTTTATCCCAGAAATCAACCTTTGAGGGGAGGAAAGAGGGATCCAGTTTGTGTAGGAAAGGTAACCGCTTCTTCGTTTTAGCTAAAATTTGGACAACGTATTCTTTATGTAACGTAGGCGACCGATAAGAAGGGATTTTGTGAAATTCTCACCAGAACAGGAATTTTTTCACAAAAACGTTTGCATGGAAATTAGTAATCGCTGAACCGAAAATGAGCTGATATTTTGTTAAGTTCTGTTAATGAATAGTTTTTTTTATGTCAGAAATTAACTTTAAGGAGACTAAGTATTAAAGGAGGGGGAAGGAGGATCAGAGATTTAATGGGAATTCAGGAACCATGGAATTGATTTGAGTCGCGGGAAGGATGGTGTGAGAAATTAGTAACGAATAATAATTTAGCTGAGGTACATTACAGTAGAGATAAGTTAAAGAGTTACCGGGAAAGGACCACAAATAGTTTTAATTCCTGAAAAGAGGCGTGAAAATTTATGAAGGCGATAAACTACCGCTCAACTGAGATAATTTGACCTCTGGGAAAGGACATAGGATTGGTTTCTACGGTAGCGAACAAAACTGCATAGAAATACCCAACCCGATATTCTTCGCTACCCACAGCGGGAGCAAATAATATATAGCCATGCCTTATTTTACGCTTACAAAGTCACGGGGATGGAAATACTATCATAGTGAACATAGCAGCACCAAATTCGCTTTATTAATTGACTCTCACGCGCAACGAAGTGCGCGCGGGTCAGCTAGTCAAAAATAAAAATAACTTACTTATCCCAGTGGTTTTATCCGCAAAATAATACATAATTGAGTTATATAAGGTAGGTATCTAGATAACATATCAAATTTCAGCTCTGATCAACTATTTAGGCTTACCAGACCTAACCGACATAGATACACTGAAACTTTTCTGCCTATAGTTAGTGTTAATTCCAACGAGAATAGAGAAGTCGCATTTTGTGTCGCAGTGTAAAATTTTCAAATAAAGAATCGTGTCAAAAACTCTTCTTTATCGAAAAATAATTTAACATTGGGGGACTGCGGGACACAATTTGATGTGGTGTGTCTTATATTATAGAGCTGATTTGTCTTTGCGAAAATGTTCCCACGAAATACCTAGTGCCAAATTTTCAAACAATAAATGTAAAAAGCACTTCTTAAGCCGCGTCTCCAGCGCATGTTTTGGTTCAAACATTTAACAGAAACATCACAACATTTTTTACAAAAAATTGTCAATCTACACTTTTTGTTTGCTCCAACAATGTTTTTGCTTTCCATATCCGATGGAGACGCGGTTTTAAATGACAAAATTAAATTCGCGCTAACATTTCCTAAGTGTAGCGTAGCGTTGTTAAGTGTAGCAATGTATTTAGGGTTGTAACAGAAATAATATTCAAAGCTGTTATAAAGCTACACGTATGCGGATATGACGTCACCTGTGCCCTTGAACCCCGTGCATTGCGGCAACTGGCAACCGTCTACCCTTCCCAAACAGCTTGGGAGAATGTGCAAATGATCGCATAAATTGCGCCGTTGCACGCACCCTTTGCTTAACTAAAAAACTTGCAATTAAACTGGACACGGCAAGCTTTTTATTTTATTAAAATACTTGTAATGTGGGTAGGTCGGTGCATGCTTAATGCAATTTTATATGAATACGTATTACCTATCCTATATAATTATGTCATTATTTTCTAGGTTAGGTACATAGAACAGAGCATACGTAATTAAAGCTCTATTAAAAAAAAACATTCTCGGAACCTCGGAACACAATTTTTTAACGAAAAAATAGTATTAGGGAATTAAATCGCGGTACAAACCAGCTCGACTGGTAGTATACTTCGATTTCATCCCCTATAAATTATCTTATTTTAATAGATAATTAAAATCTGTATCACATAATTTTTAAATAAGACTTACACACTAAACAGAAATTTTGCTAAATCTACAAATAGGTACACTTTCACACCTACGGCAATGAGCCGATCCGAATCCATGTTCATTATGTGATATGTGTAACAGTGAACTGGTAATAACTATATTACGATACCTATGTAAAACTAGCTGTGCCAAGCGGTTTTACCCGTTGTACTATGTGTTATTCCATGGTCTAAGCCAAATTTCAGCTCAATCGGTCCACCTGTTTAGGCGTGATAGAGTAACAAACATACATCCAGACATCCATACATTCTTACAAACTTTCACGTTTAAAATATTAGGAAGATTATATCCCTAGGGATATAACTATATTACGGCTTTATCTATCATTATTCTATGACGTACACATTACCCTTGAAGGATTACAGACGCCATGTCCCTTACGAGTAAGTACATTGTAAATTTTTAATACTTTTACTTTAGCTACAGCTGAAGCTTACAGAGGTTTCCTGACAGTTCCATATTTATTTAAAGTTGCTACTCGTAACATCAAACGATCGTAGTCTCTTTTACTCAGGCACTCGATTCGGATATTGCAGTTATATGAATACCAATAAAGTAGGTTAGGGTTCGGAAATGTAAGGCCTCTTCAATTTGAACTTTAAATTCGAATAAAGTTTACCTAGCTTCCAGCGAACTTTATAATGGTTTATAAATAAAATGTTATATTATGTAGGTAAATGTGGAACAAGTGATAGTATTTTAACACCATAAGTTTAACGAATATCGCTGGGATTTTTCGTAATTACAGGTGCTAAACATGTGTTTATTGTCTTCTAGATACATAAAAGGTAAGATTGACTCACTGATCTATAAACGCACAGCCCGAACCACTGAACGGATTAAGTTCAATTTGGAACATGTATAATGTATATAATAACTATGTATATGACATAGACCTCCGCAAAGAAAGGATTTCTCAATGCGGGCAATGGGCAAAGCTACCCGAGCATTAGCTAGTTTTTATTATATATTCAAACTAGCTTAAGCTTGCGGCTTTGCCCGCGTGCAGAAATCCATTCTTAGCGGTTTTTTTTTTTTTTTTTTTTAATAAACTATATCATACTGCCGCTACGCATTCTTAGCGATCTACGTCATAAAACCTATATTTGTGTTCCAAGTTTCAACTCATTCCGTTCAGTGGTTTGGGGTATGCGTTGATAGATCAGTCAGTCAGTCGCTCTTTCCTTTTATATGTTTAGATAACAATAAAAAATCAAACAAACAATTCAATAACATAATGTAATCAAACAGGGGGCGGCCTAGACAAGCGCCGATCGTTTGTCGCTATCGCTAAAAAAATGTACTGAGATGACAGTCGTTGTCGTTTGTTTTTCGATAACGAATGTCATCTCAGTACATTTTTTTAGCGATAGCGACAAACGATCGGCGCTTGTCTAGGCCCCCAGTTCTGCCCAACTTACTACTCCTGATGTAATGTCGCAAACTTCATAGAAAGCTTGGTACTTCCAATTAAGTATTAGCATATTATTGAAAACTTCGCTACCCTTATCTTCGTAACTGTCATGAGTCATGAGGCTTGGAAAACGCTCTTTCGTGTGGAAATGATAAATTTATTAAAATGAACGAGAATAACACGATGACAGATCGAAGTAGGGTATACCTATCAATATTATTGTACCTTATGTCCAACAAAGGAACGAATCTTTTCTGAAGGTCTGAGTCTGAAGCCATGCTCGATATTTTCTCATTTACCGTCCATATTTGCTCCCAAATTATGTAGCTACGAAACAAATAGAAAAACTTTCTTCGTTTAGGTCTTAGGTAATGGTTCCAGTCGTAATATCTCGCTTTTATGTAACTTCGAAGCCTACAATGGTTCATACTCGTATATACCTATGAGTAATGAGTATAAATGATAGAGATTGTGTATACCTACGTTATTTCCGTAGGTGTCTGGAACATTTTATTTCATGAATAGGTATTTTTTAGAACTCTACTCACATTTTTAAATTTTCGTTTTATAGAAATTGGTATACTTCTTTTCTTTTTTTAGGTTTATACCTTAGATTTTCTCAGACCCTCAATTATTATGGACCCTACTAGCTATAAGGTTTTAGATATATCTACAAAAGGTTGCCCTATATTCGTACATGATATTTTATTTAGATCTACAGCTTTTCCAATACGAAGCGCCTATTTGCCTACAGTACAGTAAATATTGTTTCAGAAATGGAAATCGTGCCAGAGGGGAAAAACTTTCGATTAATCACTGAAGACGAGCTCCCAGCTTTGGCCCATATCTTGGTGCAATATATGCCTGAATCTCTAAAGGTATAACTTTTGTTTTATAAAATTGGTAAAGTTTTGAAGACACCTTTCACAGGCTGTGATCTTCGCAAAGTAAATTTTCTTTAGTGACTTGGATTGGCGCAGTCGTGTAGGATAAATTTGGTTGCTTACTTATTTATTTTATTATTTTCTTACTATTTTTCTATCAAATGTGAAGAATGGCTCCACATTTTATAAGATTATTTTCATTTGTTTAATAATTGTTATAAGATAGATATATGGATACTTACTTATCGACTTTTTAAAGTAAATAAATTTATAATGAATGGGTAGAAATACGTTGATAGAAACATTTCAATCGCACTCGACCTCGTTCGAATGCAGTCACATACAATTACGAGCAGGTCAGCTCATCAATAAATCAGTTCAAATTAATGTGGACTAATCAAGTGCTACGATTGGGTTTGCAGAAAATGTTTTAACCTACCTAATACTAGACTGAGCTGTACGCACCAATTTTATGCCAGGGGGCAGGGGTCTAAACTACATGCATATTATCAAATTAAGTACCTACATGGCAGCATTCAGCCGTTTAAGCCTCAATCATACACACACACTTTCACTCTTACAAACTCGATTGGAAGAAGGACTCATTTGAAAATGTACAATAGCTTTGAACAGTTAATACTATGCAGTAACTTATACCTATTTATTTATTTTAGTTTCATCAGACGATTCAAACATATCTAAACAACAAGGTGTGGGACTTCCATTTTTATGTAGCGAAGAATTGGCCCGAGGATCCGATCTGTCTGCATTTCCCTGGCTGTACCAGTACCGTAAGTTTACTTTTTCAGTTTATAATTTATTATTTTATTCTCTACAGGTTAGCTCACCCAGTTTTGAAACCCCCTTAGACGCTGAAAAGTAGCCTTTGCTACAACCTTTTATTTACTTTCACTTGTCTGTTGTCTGTCTGTCTGTAATCAAATCTTGCAAGTTCAATTTGCTCCACTTCCCGGTTTCCGATTGAGCTGTAATTTTGCATGTATAAATCAACAATGACAATGCAATATTATTATGACATGGATTATGATCTGATGATAGAGCTAGAAGGTGGCCATAGGAACGTAATTAAACGGCGCAACCCCATCGAGTTTAGGCTCATTTGATTCGTCTTGACGAGTACTTTGATGCTAGATGGTAATAATAATAATAAAAGCTTGTTTTTAATTTTTTTTTTATTTCACTTGTGTTATTCTTGCGCCTAAGTTAATTCTAATTATGACAAAGTTTTACTCAATCAACTCTATACCTGAGTCATTCAGACATAAGTTTGTCTCGTGTTTCTACTGAGTCAACAAACCCACTTTGCTACCAACTTGACCAATTAGGAAGAAGTTAGGACAGAATAATAGGTAATCATATTATATAGTTCTAGCATTGGAATCGTAACCTTAAATTTCTTCTATAATTCTCACTTTTATATCTACAATCGTTAACAAAATTCACTTTTCAAATTGTTTCAAAAAGCATGAAATGTCTAAAGTTGAAGACCATCTCACAACTTAAGCTGCCGTCGTCGCTTCTCGTTTTCAATTTATATTTTCTCGTGTGAGAATTTCTCGGCGTTTCAGCTCGTTGAGTGATGTAAAGCTCGAGTAGTTTGAGCCGTGTAGTGTAGGGAAATGTTTCGCGATATAAAATTGTATTTTAGCTTTAACATGTCTCTAGTTTCAGTAACATCGTATTGGTTATGTTTATATATTATAATTTTAGAGCAGAATGATGTCTTAAGTCTCAAACAATTATTTTTACACTTATTTTTTTAGGACTTTAATATTTAAAGACTTTTATTCTACTCTTCACATCATTCCTTACAGCCAAACAGCCTCCCATACGAAAGCGTGACGGTATTCTGTCCATCGGAACGCGCGGAGCTAGTGGACCTGGTGACCTCGGAGGACAAGCTCCTCGACCTGACGCAGCCGCTGTACCTGAACTTCACTCATGAGGCCATCGTCAATAGGTTCGAGCGCCGATATGAGGCGCACGATAAGATCACTGGCGATGTTTACGTCTGCGAGAATCCACCGAAGGAGGCGGACACTGATGGGTAAGATGAAGATGAAAATCACGTGGATCACATTTTATCATATAACAAAGGCTGACAAATCCAGTAATACATCGACCCATTTGTATCTAATGTGCTCGCGTGGATCACACAGTTATTGTCTATGATTAAATAATATATTCGTAAAGATATTCAATCTTGATTATAATATGTCTTCCAAACAGTTTAGTTAAATTCCCCCTCGTCAGCTATACGATACCCAGTTATTAAGGATCGTCTTCATTCGAAGGTTATATACATACACAGATGTTAGCAGTTCCAATGATACTGATACTTGATACCTACTGATTACATAAATAGGTAATATTATTTTGCCAGATTGCCACCGGACGTGGAGTTAGTTCGCCTAGAGCCTGAGCACATGAAGGCGGTGTACGACTTGTACCCGGCGAGCGACATCGAGTGTCGGGAGGTGTTTGAGAAGCTAGTCGCAGAACTGCCCGCGTACGGCATCTTTGTGGAAGGCGAGCTGGCAGCTTGGATGGTGCAGTCTTACTACGGAGCTATGTTCTCCATGCAGACGAGGCCTGAGTTCCGCCGCAAGGTAAGGTATTCATTATAAGATAAGATAAGAAACACTTTATTGATCCACATATAAAGTATAAATTTTACAAATACAACAACTTAAACTAAAGGTGTATCAATTGGCGGTCTTATCGCTCAGAGCGATCTCTTCCAGACAACCGTGCAGGGAGAGGAAATATACAACACTGGAAGGACGGTGGTTTCAAAACGTCAGCTGAAATCATAAATTAATTAAAATAATTTACACAAATACATAAAAATATTTTACATAAACATACAAATAAAATATATACCTATACATAAGTAAATATACAAATACGTAAATACATACATACATTTATATAATATAGATAATATTAAAATAATATGCTAGATAATAGGTATCATGAAAAGAAAAACGGTATAGATATAATATAGGCAAAACACAAGACTGAACTACAGTGAAAGATAATAAGCTTTGACTCGAAGTTTAAAACTTGCAAGAGATGGCGCTTGTCTAATTAAAACAGGGAGATCGTTCCACAAACGCACGGCTTCAACCGTGAAAGAATCACCATAAAAGCCGGTGCTGTGGGCAGGACACTTTAACATTAGATTCTCCGATGATCTCAGCGTGCGAGAATGTGACGTATGGAGAAAATTAAAACGTTCTCGAAGGTAGCGCGGGGAGGAGGGATTGAACAGAACACTGTAAAGGAGAGACAAGATATGAGTATTCCGGCGAAGGCGAATAGGCAGCCACTTGAGCCATTATTTCTGAGTGTTTGAGTTACCTAGCTAGTTGCAGAGCTGCTGGTGTCACATTTATGAGCGATAGGCTAGCCGCTAGCCTGCAGCCAAACTGCTATCAACATTATCTTACTTGGGTCGGGGTTCCATATCATCTTCAGATGGTAGCGTCAATAATACGAATATTATATAAAGCAATGCCTGCACATTTCTCGCGTATTTCATCGCAATTGTTAACTTTGCAATAGCCCTGCCACTGCTCCATCAACCAGTAACTCAGTAACCAGTATACTGACCGCTACGTGTAGGATGACAGCGGTGCCTAACTTGCTATTAACTGTTTGTATTGAAACGTTGTATCAACAGCGCTAACTGTCGCGAACTTCGGCTCAACGAACCGGACGACTAAACTGCAAAATTACTATAAACTATAACTACTAATATATTCTACCTCATCATCATCATCTCACCCATAGGACATCCACTGCTGAACAGGCATCCCCTTTGGACTTTCATATAACATAGAAGACTACCTAATTTAATTTCATTTCACTTGGTTTTAATGTTCTGTTTTTAAATTTTTATTAACTTGTTTCTATTTGTTAATGTTGCAAAGTTTAGTTGTACATGCTGGGGCATCCTTTAATTGTAGGAGCACACAGATTTAAAAACTAATAGCCCTAAGCTTAAATTGTAATGTGTTTCCTCCGTTGGATGTCCTAAAATAAATAAATAAATAACACCTCTATAATACCAGTTGGAAGCGACCTGCATCGTTCACCTAATTAGAGTTATTAGCAAACTTACTGCTTGTTTTACTAGTTACTACGCTGGTATTTGAACAAAACATTGCTTGTTACAGGGTTACGGCATATACCTAGCGCGTCGTCTAACAACAGAGGTGTCAGCCCGCGGGTACAAGCCGTTCGTGGTGATCCGGCCGGAGAACGAAGCGTCCCGTGCGTTGTACTGCAAGCTGGGGTTCACACGCGCCTTCCGCACCGTGCGAGCCGTGCTGCGACCGCGTTAAACGCGACGGACTAGGATGCCACCACTATAGGAAGACATGTCGATCATTTTAACTTAAGAGCGTATATATCGAGTGACGCTCTCACGCTCGCACTATTTGACAAATTTTGAAACATAAATTCATAGAATTATTTTATTTGACAAGTTTTGAAATATAAATTCATAGAATTATTTTATTGAAAATTCCTTAAGTACAGCCCTCCATAATTACGCACACATTTTAAAAGTGTTTCCAGTTTGATAAATTTAAAATGGCATCTTTTTATTGAGAAAAACTAACTAACAATATTACAGCTCATACAGTAAATAACAGTTTTATTAATCACAAGAAGAAAGAAAAATGTTGATTCTTAATGACAATACGAGTTCGTAGCGAAACTATTTTATAAAATAGGTTATAAAAACGTATTTTATTTTGAAAATTGCCACTCCGAAGGAACTGAAATGTGCAAAATATATAAAAAAGAAATAATAATGATTGCGTTTTAAATTATTATTTACGGTGCATTTTGATATGAATTCTAACGCTGGGCTGCGCCAATACTTGGTCTTTGCGCCCGTATTTTATTCTAAGTACAAAATTATTATTTGAACCATTTAACAAATAAGTAAATTGCCGTGTGCTGTCGTATCAAAATATGTTTCTAATGTTATTCCGATGCGTTAACAATTAAGCATACTTTGTTTATTACTCTATAACAGAAGTGTTACAGTGCGACAAAATAAGTGCTGCAGCGAAATTCTTTTTAGAGTTACATAATAACCCCTCTTGTAGCAGTCACTGTTATCACTATACAGAGATAGCGTCACTGGCAAAACACGAAAGTGGAGACCATAATTTAATATCCCGTGAACATTCACGAATTTTACTCGACACTGGCAAAATGCACATGTTGCCATATTATTAAAAAAAAAAAAAAAAAAGATAGCGTCACATAAAGATTTAATTAGTAAAATCAAAGATACAAAGGAAAGAGATAGCATGAATTATTTGTTCCTGTGCAAAAGAAATGACCGATCGACATGTCGACCACGAAAACGGTGCGCATCCTAGGCCTACAGATTTTATTTTTTTAAGACTTTTGAAATAGCTTGCGGTCGTCGATCGCCTAGATTATTCTAGTAGCTTTAAGATTCGGGCGGCTGGCGCTCTCGGTCCTTCGCTATTGGTTTAAGATCCCAGATCTGGTGGATGTTACTCATTTTCTGATGAGTGAAATGTGTGAAATAGTATTTTCTTGACAATAAACTTCGGCGGAAACCTCTGAGTGGATTTTCCCTACGACGCGACGATTTATTCATTTTCTCGATTTTAATTTTCTTGTTTGATATGTGAAACTTAGCAAATTTTTGCAAGATATCTTTTAAAAGCACTAGCAAGCATTTTACGTCCACTAATTAATTATATGCCTACGGCATAATAGGTATACTATTTATTATGCCCACATAACATGAAATAAGATCATTTTACTTAACGTTGTGCATTTCACTTATGATAGAACAGGTGATATCTGTCAGGTCTGATGTCTTACTCTATATATTTTTCCGCCGTTTAAAAATTTAGAGTCTATTTCGAGTTTACGAATGGCTTTCTTGTTGAACGTTTCTCAGATACCTTGTTGATAGCTCTCTGCTTGAGCTGATTGAGAGCGGTAGCCGCCGCTCTCGGGCGTAGTCTATTTACTGATCTCAACGATTATAGCGATTCATTTGGAACCCTGCCGTTGTTAAACACTTCGTTAAGGCCACTTATTTGGCTCAATTCTTCTTCAGTCCAATAAAACCCCTAATTACCAAAGGCAAATTAAAACTATTCATGTAATCACGAAATTTGCAACAGTGTAGAAATGCGACAAGCGCAAATCGAGCATTCATTGAATTAACTACCTACGTAAATAAAAGTTTTCTAGCCGTATTCCGTATTGTAAATACAACTGTCGCACGTCTATCGCAGAGTTCGTAATAACTCTGTTTCGTCGTTAATTCGTTATACTTACGCAAGTCATGCAGTAGTGATGTTGTCAATGGATTCAAGTTGAATTGAGCTGAATAAGTGCTTTAACGTAAATTTCGAATTATGAAAGGGTTTCATCCATTACAGCGTGTCATATAGGCTGATAGGCGAGCTTCGTAACACTCGTTGATCGAGCGGAAACATTCTGTCTCATGATTACAAATATTTTTGGGACCCTATAATTTGTGTGATAAATATGTTAACCGAAGTTAACACTATCTTTGTATCCCTATAGAACTGTTGATATTGTCTGGAATGAGTAAGAAATGTTGCCGTCACTTCACCGCAATTTGCCACAATTCGATTTTATTCACGCACTAAAACTTTCAGGCCAGTTCTGACGACGCTGCGAACATTTTTTTCTGTGAAATTTTATCTATTTATCTCAATCACAAAGTTTTAAGTTTGAACTATTAAATAAAATTCCGACCATTAAATATCTTGGCAATCGGCAATCACTAGAGCTAATTATTATAGCATCTAAATACCGTGTTAAATGATATAGCAAGGTACTATAGTTATTTTAGCTGCGTCTAAAATAGACTTAAAAATGTTCTGTGGAATACTTAATAATTATTATTATTCGTCGTCTAAGCTGGTCTTTACGGAAGCAATAAAAACATTGTAATTTACCTCTGATTATGTATAAAACAATATATTTAAGATTCAAATTGTATTTCCAATTTTTTATTATTTATTTTTTGGAATTCTGTATTATAACGAAAACTCACAGTTACAAGATCTCGTCTTAAAAGATTTTTAAAACTATCAAAGAATATAAAATGCAGAGAGTATACTCGTTATAGGTAGGTACGTTAACAGTCTTGTTTTTTAAATTAGTACCTAGGCATAGATTTCGTAGCCAGCCAGTTTTTTATACGTCACGGATAGATTGTTGGAAAATAACGGGAAAATTTGATACGAAAACGTAGATAGGTAGGTATTTTAATACGGGAATGTATTTTACATCTATTAATGACGTGTATTTTTTATGAAAAATGTTTGCTACTATTATATTCGTAGAATTGTTTAATTTAATATCATCGTATTATTATCTAATTATTATGACAGCGATATTACCTAACGTGTGATAATGATTGCTTTTGATGAAATTATAACTGATTAGAAATATGTTGTCTTCCTACGGCGGGCAATGCATCGAAGTCTTATGAACATATTAGAAACAAATGAATCGACACGTGTTATTATAGTATAGCTTTACTTACCTTTGTATTATTTTATGAGCCTAATTATATTACACTCAGATTAGGTCTAAATTGGAAATAACACTTTGTTTTGTTAAACACACTTTGCTCAATTGAAAGAAATGCTTCCATGATGTTGATTTGTATAACGCCAAATTTTATGATTACCTGATTTATTCGAAAATGGACCGCATTGATAAAAAAATGTGATATTGTAAAAAAATGTGAGCACTAAAAATGTATTGGTAAACCATTGTTACCTAATAGGTGATCATAATAATGTGCATTATTTTGGAGATTTCAAGCACATAAACCCATAGATCCGTTAAACTATTCATGACTCATTCATGTTTTGGCCTCTAAGTAGTTAAGATCAGTTTAATATGCCAATTGATTGGTAAAATAAATGTCTCCTTAAATAATGCACCGCTTTAATCAGAACTTCACTCATAACATCATGCTAAAGCTTACCTACGAAGTAGGAACATTGTCAAGTAGGTCAAGTTTCTTCAGATTCCTAATTATAAGAACGTTTTACTTCACATTCCTCTAATCACGTTTGTAAAGGACACTAATCCGTCCTCGTTGCCGAATGTAACTCGGACTTCGGAAGAGACGCTAGGTATATTTTACCTGCAAATAAAATGTAGTGTCCCTTCTGTACCGTTAATCAGTTTATCCCTACTACCTTGCAAAGGTATTGAGAAAACAATAAAAAGAACAAACGAATAAATGCATTTGTTTTATTTTAGAAATTACCTTCATTAAGTAGGTACATTAAGAAGATAATATTCACATTAAATAGTGTACCTGTAATGGACCTAAAAAACTAGGTGGGTAGGTATCTTAAAAATCAGTTACATATGTAGAACGAAATGATTAAGCTAAGTATTTAAACGCGAAGATGGGTTATATACGACATAGATACACATAAATAAGTAATACTAGCTGCGCCCAGCGGTTTTACCCGCTTTTGTAGCCTATGTGTTCAGATCTTAAGCTATCTCTATACCAAATTTCATCACAATCAGTCCACCCGTTTAGGCGTGAAAAAGTAACAAACATACAGCCAGACATGCATACATTATTACAAACATTGACGATTATAATACGAGTATTAAGTAAGATTATTACAGGTGGAAAATGCTACTTTAGCATTAAGTTAGTCCTAACGTTGTGCTGAATAATAAATAAATAAATAAGTGATGTTAGGTTAGCCTGCGAGCCGCGCCGCACGCCTGCAGCACTGCTGTCGCGAACTACATAATGATCCCGTCGGCCTCTGACCGTTCGAAAGATGGTACGTGTGAAAGCGCAATAAATAAGGCAGTAACACGACTTGCTATAAAAGTAAAGCTATTTCTATCTAAACGATATTACTTTTTAGACAAAATTCTTCCTATTTATTGAGCAATATGAACCATACTCTTCGGAACTATACGATTATGATAAACATAGCAATAACATATTTGATCATAGTTCATTACAGGTAAATATTATTGAAAATTGAAAAATACATACATAGCATAATATTGTGCTAATATTATTCAAGACATCAGTGTAGTAACATAATTTAACAATAATTTATTATTTAAAGTGTTTTTTCTCTACCGTATAATAAAAACGCCCTTTTGGCTTTTTATTTAAGTCAAAATTTTGGCAAATGCGCAGACATGTGGCGTCAAACTGAAATCCGCAGTAACAAAAAAATCTCAATAAGCTAAGTCACTGTCAAATGTCAAAGTCAAACAAAAAATAACATGGCGGATATCGTAGCAATCGTGTTTCTATGTTTGTGATAGAAAAATATTATTAAATGTACAAGATTTGTAGTTACTATATCTGTGAAATTAATTTATTACAATGACGAGTTTACTGAATAAAATTGAATTACTAATAAAACGCGAGAGGACTACTCCTGAGCGGAAGAAAGAAGAACCACCCAAATCTTCAAGCGAAATTCTTTCCGAACTGTTTGGTGCCTTTAACGCGGCACCACCTAAAATAGAGGAAGCCGTGTCGAAGAAATCGAAGAAAAGCAAAAAGAAGCACAAGAAAGAAAAGAAAAAGCGTAGTCGCAGCTCGAGTAGCAGTAGTTCAGATGAAAGTGACTATTCACACAAGCGGAAGAAACGGAAAAAGAGCAAATCTAAGAAGAGCCACAAAAGTCGCTCCCCATTTAGACGGACTCCTTCCTTGACTCGATCTCTTACACCACCGTGTCCTATTAAAATCGAGCCTGAAGCTACGAAAAGTAAGAAAAAAGTTGAGATTAAGTTAGAGCATGTAGAAGTTAAAAAGGAAGAGATAAAACCTGAGCCAAAAGATGAGATTAAGAGACAAGTGTCAATTAAAACAGAAGACAAGAAGGACATCAGCATTTCTGTACCAAATGTGAACACAACTGACATTCCTATGCCAAATTCTCCCGTGAAAGATTCTACGCAGACTGAAGATTTACGTGTGAAATTGGATTCTAAAAAAGCCGAGTCTGAGTCAGACAGAAACAATAAGATTAAAATAAAGAACTTGAAATTCAGTACAGTGTATGAGGAAACTGTAAAGAAGGCTGAAGAGGAAGCAAGAAAGAGAGCAGAGAAGTATGAAGAGGGTGAATATACAGATTCTTCTGTTGAGTCCATTAAAGAAGTGGTGACAAATATAGAATTCCCTAAGACATCTGATCCCGGAGGATTGAAAAAGGTTACAGATGACTATGTTAAAGGGTAAGTAATATTTATCCCTGCTATTTTCCATGTTTAGATAATATTTTTAATCACAAGCTCATGTGATGTTAAGCAACAATGCAGCCATAGATGGCAAGAGACTATACCTCGAGGGTGGGATAAATCCCTCTCTGGCTTCACTGAATATCATGTTGGGACATGGTCTCAATTGACTGCTTGGTGACACAGTTTTGTCCAGTGGGTGGTAACCAGCAACGGCCTAAGCCTACCACCAGTATAGCGAATGGAAAAACCGCACTTAACGAATTAAATTTAATTTATTTATTTTTCTCAGGATTTAATAATGTTTATTTTTCTCAGGCCTGAGGATGACAAATCTCATAAAAGTAGCAAGAAGTCAGAATCTTCACACAAATCCAAAGATAGAAGTAAATCTAAACGGTAAGTTTTAAAACATTGACAAGCAAAGTGTTTTACCCAAATGTAAAAAAAAGTTCATTTGGTCTTTTTTTTTTATGTGATGAAGTAGAAGACGAGCAAGACACTCTGCTGATATAAAGAGATAACGCTGCCCATATTCAGTTCAATGCCACTTGCACAATGCACATCACCAATGCTTCTTACTCGAAGAGTCATATAAGATGTTAAGATAAGATGTTAAGATTTTAGCCCAGTAATTTCACTAGCTACAGTGCCCCTTACTGAAGCACAGTAATGTTTGCGTATCACTGCTCAGACAGTAGAATAACTGGCACTGTTGGTCGAAATTTAAGGGTACATCGAACATAACGTTTAAAGCAAATAAATCAACTTTTAGAGAGTCCCGTCGCTCAAGATCGCGGTCTCCAAAGAAGCACCACCGTTCAAGCTCCAAGTCCCGCCGGAGTAGATCACGCCACCGCAGTCGCTCGCGGCATCGTTCCGGCTCCAGACGACGCAAGTCCAGCTCATCCAGGACCTATTCAAGACATCACTCGTCTGATCGACGGGACAGATATAGGGGCAGGCGATCCAGGTATATATTTATATATATTTATCACAAAAGTAATCCATGGTTACCTATAGTGTACTTTTATGATGACAAACCTTTAGGATACAAGTTCAAACATTTTTTGTAATTTCCTGTTTGTCCTTTCCATTTTCTTGGTGATTTCTTAGGATTGTTCTCATGCTTATTTATTTATTTATTGAATTTTACTAAGCTAGCATAACAGCATGGCCAAATCGCCAACTTAGTCTAACAATTACATAAATAACTTACAGTATCGACACAGTATACACTTAAAAGAAAACAAGTAAAAAAAAACCAAGCAATATTATACAATAAAAAAACACAAAACTCTAATATTACACTCTAAATATATCGGCTGAAACAAAATCTAACGTCATACTATGAAGCTCGCACTCAAATACATCCCAATCCTTAACAATTAGCAGGTTGAGTATTTTCAGCACCCTAGCGACTGGCGATGGAGCTTTAAGCTCTGTCCTACAATAAGGCACTGAGAACAACCCTCGCTGACAAGTTCGGAGATATTCAGCCTTTATTATAAGAAGAGGCATACAGAGAATAGACCTTTGATCAGCAGTTGTGACCATACCAGACTGACTATGATAATTTTTTCAAACTTAGAAATTATGGTGGTACAACATACCTATATTATGCATCTAATAATAAATCTTCCTCAAAGGCAGTAACTAAAAAACAATCCTTATTCCTGTACCTACACCTTTCCAATATTCTGTTTTTTAATATAGCTAAAGGCATTCTCTAAATGTAAATAAAGTATTTCTCTATAGGTAAATAAATAAATAAATAATTGTCTGTAATGCCTTTAGCTATAAGTCATTTTGTTTTTCATGACCTTTTGTATGTATTTAAACAGTTATATCTATCCATCTCTCAACTCAGGTCACCATCAGGAGTGAAGTTAGCGGACAGCGAAAAGAAGCGGCTACTAGAAGTGGCCCGGCGTAATGCTATCAACATGTTGAAGAACGGAGCGGTCCCCGCCGGCGCCGCCGCCCTGCCTCCCCACACCAGGAACCAAGTCATGGCTGCTATACAATCTGGGGGTGAGAACTTTATCCTTGGTTACTTTTTCTTTGGTTTATCTTTTATCTACAATCAGTACAACTTTTAGCAGATAATTTCGTGTGAATCTTTCTCAGTTAGAGTGAGTTTGGAACATTGGGAACCCCAATGGGAACATCTCTCTATTTCAGTATTCCCTAATCTTCTAATCTTGGGGTAGTACATGTTTGCGTCTCAGCCTAGGCTCATTTTGGTTACTTGTCAGTTTTTTTTTGTGTTATTCCAGGGTCTAAGTTATCTCTATACCCAATTTCAGCTCAATCGGTCCACCCGTTTAGGCGTGAAAGAGTAACAAACATTTATCAATACAAACTTTATAATATTAGTGACATTTACGTAAAAATGAAAAAAAAAAAACTTTAAAAGTTTGTCTATTTTTGTGTAATATCTATGTTTCTAGGCTTTCGTAATACAATCTACATATTCGGGATACGCGCAATGTAGGCTTCCGTAGTACTGACAAATTGAATATTAACTGCCTTAACTTTCATCAAAAATATCTTTAAATCTAATAAATATATCTACCGCTATAGTTACACCGCTATAGTATATACCGCTATAGTTTTCCTGGAATGTACAACAAAATTATAAGGCTTCCTTGTTGGCTACGGAAGCCTAAAAACAATGTGCGTACGTAACACGTGTGCGTAAACTTTGAAGGATTGCATAGACGTAGCAATAGTTTCTATTCTTTGGCCTTGCTATAATATACTAGTAGTCAACAACAAAGTCTACATTATCATGAACTAGCTGCGCCCAGCGGATTTTGTCTATGGATTCTTCTCGATCTGGGTCTAGACCCAGAAGGCCTGTTGGCTATCGCCAAACGACATGTAAATCACTAGAATCCATAGGTTAAAGTGCGCAAATTACTTGCTTTAACCTTCTCGTGGATATGAGTAAAATAACAAATGCAGCAATGAACATTGAAGTTGTCATCAATCGTAGTGAGTGAGAAATAGCCATCTTTATACCAAATTTCAGCTCAATCGGTCTACCCGTTTAGACGTAAAAGAGTAATAAAGATACATCCTGACATCCATATATTCTTACAAACTTGATGCCTCCCCGGACTAGTGGGATTTGTATGAGTTATCATACAAATCCCACGAGTCCGGGGAGACTAAAAAGTACTATGGGCATTGCCCTGTCTACCCATAGCACTAGGCTAAATACTGCTCCGATTTGCCCTATTCTCGGAGAGGCACCGTTTGCGACTGAATACCCTTCAGCCATCCATCCATCAGCACGGTCTCTCACACCTTAGATTGGGTCCCTACGCACAACCTAACCCCGCCACTGTGGCCCCCATGCCACCGTGACTGCCTGGTGATCTTTAATTATGTCTATTTCAGAGGGAATTAACCAATAACAATATAATTAGAACAATAACAGGGAGCACCACGGGAAGGTAATCACCACATTTGCCTTGGGGATCTACACGACTGTGCGCTCTCCTTCAAGACCGTGCAGCCTTTCTCATTTCCCTCGAAACTGCGCTCCCCTATAATATTCACATGTTAGCATAATATTGTGTTCCCCAGGTAAATCAGTAGACGAGCTGACAGACTTCTGCAAGCACCTGTCAAAGAAGGAAGCCCTAGGTGAACTCTCCTCAGTGTCCTCACACGATGACGACATGAGTGAGAACGAGGATACCATTGCATTCCATCATCCGTTCTTGGTTAAAGAGAAGGCGCCTATTATTATGAATATTAGGGTAAGTTTATACTACCGCAGTCTTACTTACTCAAATATGCATCAAAATTCAACAAAAAAATTTACTTATTAAACAAAATTGGATTTTCTGTAAATTGGCTTGTGGCCGATCTGTGGTTAATAAAAGTGTTCTTATTATTATTATTGGGCAACCTCAAAAGGACTTTAAGCCGCTTCGACCATTACTGATATTTTGTGGCTGTCCAGTTGAGTTACAATTCACTGCTTAAACCCGTGGCCTCTAGGAAGTTCCAGATGTTTTGGGGAGTGACTCGTTGTATCTCTTCCGGGGGCATGATGTGTCGCCCCAGGTGGATACTTCTGTTGAACATGAGGGGACCGCAGTCGCAAAGTATGTGTAGAGCGGTTTCCTCTGACTCGTGGCAAAACCTACATACCGTTTCGTGTCCTAAGCCCATGTTCTTAGAATGCTTGTTTAGTTTGCAATGTCCACTTCTGGTTACTGCACATGTTTTATACATGACAAACAAACAAACATTCTAAGAACATGGGCTTGGGACACGAAACGGTATGTAGGTTTTGCCACAAGTCAGAGGAAACCGATCTTTTGAGCTGCAAGAGTTCATTAGATATTTTGGGGTTGTAGCCTTTTATGAGAGCTTTAGATTGCGTATGTCCCGGTAAAGACTTCCATAGGTCTTTTGCCTCAAGGTTGCTCTTTTGGTTTAGCAGGTTGTATACTTGCACCTTTGTGGTTCCACAAATTGGTTCGGGCCTGATCTGAGGGTTACCGGCACCCTTTCTTGCAAGTTCATCCGCTAATTCGTTCCCATCTATATTGCTGTGGCCAGGAACCCATTGTAGGGTCACTTTGTTTTTTTCGCCTAGAGCATTAAGATTGGTTTTACATTGTTGTACTGGTTTCGGGTTACACTCAAAGATTCTAGTGCCATGGGTGCCGCTTGGCTATCAGAATTGATGTAGATCCGTTGATTCTGGAGCTTCCTGTCGAGATTGATTTCCACACATTTATTAATGGCGAAGACCTCCGCTTGAAAGATTGTGGCCATGGACCCCAGGTTCATACTGGATTTATGTCTAGGCCTTTCTCCGTAAATTCCACAGCCTACATCATTCCCTTTTTTTGAGCCGTCAGTATACCAGACATGACTTCCATTCGGAAAGCTAACATGACCTGATAACCACGAGTCTCTTTTGGGAATGGACAGAACATGTCTGTCGCATGCCAGGGAAACATTGGGCCAAAAAACAACCGAATAGGCATGTCAATTATTTTAAAAAAAACTTGAGATGTTTTTTTCCTCCAGGGTGGAGTGCCATTACCAGTGAAAACCAGCTTAGTGCCAGTAGCCAATAAGGAGGAGTTGCGGCTTCAGTTCCCTGTCTCTTCGGGCTCACAACACAGAGAGAAAGCCTCCGAGTGGAGACCTGTCTCACCTAAGAAGGATAATATGGTGAGCATCTTAGTTTTTATGCGGGTTGTTTTGTAATGCAGAGGTTTTTTTATGAGATGAAGTAGAAGACGAGCAAAACGCTCCCCTGATGTTAAGAGATAATGCTGCCCATAATCAGTACAGATCTACTTACGATTACACAATGATGTAAAATTCTAGGTGCACTGCACCAACGCTTCTTACTCAAGAGTCATAATATGTTAAAACTCTTTAGCCCAGTAATTTCACTTGCTACAGTGCCCTCCTAAGCACAGTAATGTGAGTTATTTATCCAGTAAGGAGTAATGTGCAGGTAGGACTAAAAATTACTGGGCATGAAAATATCAATAATTGTTATCATTTTTTTTAAAGACCGTAAATTTACCAATATCTTTTTAGAATTTGAGGGGTTGGTTAGGGGTGTCATGGGATTTATTAATTAATTTATTGATAAAACGAGCAGCAAGCTTACAGTTAAACTACAAAATGCTTTCTATCTTAACTAAATTATTATACTAAATATTATGTAGTACAATAATAATTGTTATATAAAAAAATCTTAATACTAGGACTAGGACTTCTAGGACTTGGCATAGGTTAATTATTAAGTTATTTAGAGTTCATTAGCACCAGTAACCATTTAACTGCTTTTTAATTTTTAAATAAATTGTATTTTAAATCTAAATTATAAAACATGGAGTTAGTTAACTTTTGTATTTTTATTTCAGCAAGTGGCAAAAATATCCTCAGGGTCTAAACACTCAAGTTCGAACGCAATGAGAGCTATTGAAGCCAGCGCGACCAGCTCTAAGTAAGTAATAAAAATATGTATCTTACGACTTAGTCCGAAGTGCGGCTACACCTAGGTTTAGCCGGTTAATCCTAGGTGTAGCCGACCGCATTCGGTTAACCCTTTAACCGCCACCGTCGGATATATCCGACAAGCCTGTTCTGTTACGTAACCGCCAGAGTCGTATATTTCCGACAAGTCGTATATTTCCGACTGCACTTTAAATCTACATTTTTTAAGTCATAACACTGTATTTTATAAAACTATACTCGTAATTAGATAAATAGTGAATGAAGTTATGATTTACAGTTGGTTTTATGCTTCTCTCCCAAATAGAATAAATATTAGACATCACTTTTATTGTAGGTATTTATAATTCAAAAAACTTGCCTGGCGCTAGGGGCACGACAAGTGATTTTAAGTCTGGCGGTTAAAGGGTTAAAGTTATGTGTAAACAAAATGTTCGTAAAAAACTTGTTTTTTATTACGGAGTTCAGGGCAGACCTACATCAGTTGGTTAGGTTTGAACAGTGATTACAACGTGCGAGCCGAGCGAGCGAACTTTAGCCGAAACATATCCAGCCACATATGAATAATAGAATAGAGCATATAATATTTACCTAACTAATCAAGTTGTGTGAACCTAAAAAGAATTTTGACCTCCAATAATTAAAGCTTCTATCCTCTGTGCCATCTTCTGTTTAGTATTTGGCTGTATATATCTATATACAGCCAAATACTAAACAGAAGTGTTTATCTATCTATCTAGATAGATAAACACTTTATTGCACACAAAAAAATTACAAACAATATACAACATTAAATACATTTGAAAAAGAACAGTGTTACAATATAGTATATAGTAGCAGACCAAAGCTAGAAGGCGGGATAAATCCCTACCTGGCTTCACTGAAACTGAAGTGGCGATCACAATCATTCTGAGGCCTATTGGCTAATTCTTACCCACTACAATTGATGACAACTTCGATGTACATTGCAGTGTTTGTTATTTTACTCATATTAATAAGGAGGTTTAAGCAAGTAATGTACGCAAAATTGTCTATGGATTCTAGTGTTTTACATATCGTTTGGCGATAGCCAATAGGCCCTCTGGCCAAGGTCAAGGCAAAAGTCATTTCAGAGGGTACATTACTTGCTTAAACCTCCTCATTGATATAAGTATTAACAAACGCAGCATTGTACAACGAAGTTGTCATCAAACGTAGTGGGTGAGAATTAGCCAATAAGCCCGCTGGCCGCAGTGACATGTCAAGCTACACAAAGTTAATAATAGGGATGTTGACACATGTTACGAATTCATATAAACTTATGTTTTTCACATAAAAGACAGTATTTAAAAACCTATAATCACATTTTAAGGATCTATTTTACAAGCCAAAATTGCATAAAATCAATTTTAATTTCAATAATTTTTACTTAATGTTACGCGAATGCGAACGCCAATCAGAGCGCGTGACGTCACACCACTGGCACGCACCGCACCGCTGACTTACTTCCTATGAAATGTTCCTGATTTCGACACATCTTAATTATTCATAACTTAAAAACCACTGAACCGATTTTGATGCAACTTATACTGTGCCCTAAGTTGGTCCGAATTTAAGCAAAAAAAAGTCAATAACCAAAATGGATCTTATATTTTCAGAGAGACATTTTAGTTATTGTCTTAATTTTTGGTTTAAGTATGGACCAACTAAGGGCAAAGTATAAGTTGCATCAAAATCGGTTCAGTGGTTTTTAAGTTATGAATAATTAAAATGTGTCGAAATCAGGAACATTGCTTAGGAAACGTAAGTACAGGCCAGTGGTGTGACGTCACGCGCTGTCAGATGACAGTTCGGAATGTTTTAGCCGGAATTCAAAAAATCATTTTTATTTACGTATTTTTAAATTGAAATTTCATATATTTTCGCATAAAAATATTATATTCGTGTATGAAATGGGACTATCTATGATATAAAAGCAATTCCAAAAATTAGTCAACATCCCTATTCTGTGAACATCATGCCGGAACAAAGTCGTAATGCCCGCTTGATATTAAATGTGTTGTATAATTCCAGGAGCAGTTCTGGACCTCTGGCTCTACCGGCGCCTGTACCCGCGCCGGCTTCCACTACACCACCGCATAAAGGATTAGGATTCTCTGCGCGTGAGTTGTTACATACATATAATGGCAAATTATACTCCTCGGTCTTCTGTATAACTTGCCGCAGCGTATGCATGTGGTCTATGGTACTAGTGGCCTCTTCGGAAACCGGCTTGTTCGGGAGGCTGGAAGTCATCAAGTCTGTGTTCGAGACGGTTCGTGATGTCCCTTGAATACAGCTTATAAACATGGCTCAGAAGCGTAATGGGCCTATAGTTCTTCTATAGGCTGTTATCACCTTTTTTGAAGAACAGCACCACCTCGCCTCTGCTCCACGTCTCAGGCGTTTTGCCCTCGGACAACACGGAATTAAAAAAAGGTAGCACTCCGGGAGTGCCGGCAGAAGTGAAAACTTCAATATTAACGTTGTGTTTTATTATAAGTATAAAAATACTATCATTTATGAGGTAGAATACAATGTTTATTTATTGCGCTATCGTACACAAATATGACAATTTATATGTTGTTTTAGCGATTGTTCGTTCTCGTTCAGTGTTGTTGTCTACCAAATTTAGCGAAAATCGCTTAGGTCACGTGACTAGCGACGAGAGCTGTCATCTCAGTACATTTTTTTAGCGATTGCGAATGGTCGCTACGGGCGGGCGCGCGCTTGTCTAAGCCCCCTGTGCCGCCTAAACAGAGCAGCACACTCAGGCACGGTAGAAAGAGTGGGAGATACTAGTTCCTCTCCCTTCCCCTCGATCTTACGCTTTTTCGATCAGCATCACGTGACCCTGACGCGAGTTTTAAAGTTTTTACCCATACAAAAAAGTGCTCAGCGCCGCTAAAGAAGTTTTCACTTCAAAAGTTTCTGGAGGACTTTAAGTACCGGTGTTCCACCCGCTCTCAGAAGCTCTGAAGTGATTCCGTCTTCGCCCGGCGCCTTATTATTTTTAAGCTGCTTCATGGCTGGGATATCTTCGGTATAATGTCGGGACAGTTTGGCTCTTGGATCTCCTACCAAGCTGTCAACGGGCTTTGTATAAGCGCTGTTAACATCGCATGCTTATTACGACAATATTGTAAATGTTTAATGTGTTATTGTATGTTTATAGCGACGGCACTGCCAGCGTTGCCCGCGCCCGGCCCGCAAGCGTACCCGCCCGGAGTCAGCAAAACCCCCTCACATATTGTAAGTATCAATGTTAATTAATCTATGATCATGGACCAATAAGGATGTTGACAACATCAACATTTTTAACAAGTGAAATTTAAAATTTTTTTTAAAAACAAGCTTTTATTATTATTACCATAAAGTACTCGTCAAGACGAATCAAATGAGCCCAAACTCGATGGGGTTATGTCGTTTAATTACGGAGTTCCTATGGCCACCTTCCAGCTCCATCACCAGATCAGCTCCATGTCATAATAATATTGCATTGTCATCCGATTTATACAGGCATGCAAATTTTCAGCTCAATCGGACACCGGGAAGTGGGTCAAATTTAACTTGCAAGATTTGATTACTGACAGACAGACAACAGACAAGTGAAAGTAAATAAAAGCTTGTAAAATACAATTAGTCCGTAATTTTAATAATAAAAATATTCGATACGTATTTTTTTCATGCAAATAAAATGAATAAATGGCTGAGATATAACACTTACGAGATTCTGTGTTGGGTCGCGTGACGTCAAACAACTTCAGTGAGTTGTATTTCCCACGTTTTTTATCAGATTAACCCTTTAACCGCCACCGTCGGATATATCCGACAAGCCTGTTCTGTTACGTAACCGCCAGAGTCGTATATTTCCGACAAGTCGTATTTTTCCGACTGCACTTTAAATCTACATTTTTTAAGTCATAACACTGTATTTTATAAAACTATACTCGTAATTAGATAAATAGTGAATGAAGTTATGATTTACAGTTGGTTTTATGCTTCTCTCCCAAATAGAATAAATATTAGACATCACTTTTATTGTAGGTATTTATAATTCAAAAAACTTGCCTGGCGCTAGGGGCACGACAAGTGATTTTAAGTCTGGCGGTTAAAGGGTTAACAAATAAAAAAAATACGTGTCCAATATTTTTCAATAATCTACATTATGGACAAAAAAATGTTTAGTCAACATCCCTATTATGGAAGTAACATAATATAGCCATACATAATGCCTAGCCATAATACCATAATGCCTATGTACATAATTGCCTAGTGCGATAAGACCGCCGATTGTGTACCTAGCATTAAGATATCTAGATCGTTAAGATTTTTTGTAATCGTTTGGTATGCAATAAAGTATTATTCTATTCTATAGAATTCAATTTTTTCGAAATCGGTTGTGGTTCTCAATATAATATGAATTTCGCCCTCGTTTATTAAAAGCTGGTTGATTTTTTTTAATACACCTTTTTTTCAGGATTTGGCGAAGATAGTGACAGACAAGTTACTGATGATTAGAAAGGAACAAGAACAGAGTGAAGGGTCAAGCACTAAAGGCGTAAGTAATTTTAACTCACCAAATCTTACTAATGTTATAAACGTGAAAGTTTGTAAGAATGGATGTCTGGATGGATGTTTGTTACTCTTTCACGCCTAAACGGGTGGACCGATTGAGCTGAAATTTTGTATAGGGATAGCTTAGACCCTGGAATAACACATAGGCTACATAAGTACTGCGGGTAAAACCGCTGGGCGCAGCTAGTATTACTTATACTTTATTATCATTAATTTTAAATGACTACTGAGTGACAGACTTTTTTAATAGAAATAAGTAAGACGACGACCGAAACGCTCTCCTTATGGTAAGAGAACGCTGCTCATAATTTTTTGTACAGCGCTACCCAGGATTTTGCAATGATGTAAAATTCTAGGTGCATTGCGCCAACGCTTCTTACTCAAGATTCATAAGATGTTAAGATTCTTCAGCTCGGAAATTTCACTAGCCACAGTGCCCTCCTACCGAAGCACAGTAATGTTTGCACATTACTGCTCAGGTGGTAGAATAACTGGCACTGTTGTACCCACCTAGACGACCACCTGCAAAGGAAGTCTACACTCAGTAAACATTTAAAATTAATGATAATAAATATAACTTGTGTAATAGCTGCTGGTTTGACCTTCTGAAAAGTTATTTATTTCTCTAGTGTCTAAGCTACTACTAAACATTGGATTAACACTTTGAATCCGAAAAACGCAACAGCTGCGTTTTTTAGGTCGGAAAACGGAAGCTAAAAACACACTTTGTGTTTTGTCAAAGGATTTTTTCATACATAATTAATTTCAGACCCCTCGGATAGATATAAAAAGCCAAAAATAAACGGCATAAACTCACTTGTATTTACTTCGGATTCGTGCCGACCGTTTCGATCCTGTACGAGGATCTTCTTCAGGGAGAAGGGGGGGGGGATAAATTTAAATACTCACAGAATCGTTTAGTGTTAAGAATTCGCCAAGCTGTCATCCAGATATTGCAATAAATTTATTGTATTTTGAAGCTGCAATGTGAAAACTAGTAACTAAGACCATTGTGAATCTCTCACTAACCAGTTAATAAAATATAACCTCTTGTTACAGTTTGGTTGGTCAAAAGACCCATCATCGTTGGGCCAGTTCACTGGTTCCACAGGTGCTCAAATATTAACACCCCGCGAACTGGCCAGCGGTACTCAAGCTTGGGCTAAAAAGGTACCAAATATACATCATCTTGTAGTTTTCTTCACACACTGTTTGATTGAGTGCTCACTTGTATGGAAAGCAGTGATTCCCAAATTTTACAAAGATTACAGATAAAAGTTTTTATGAAATATAAGTTTTATGCAAAAATATATACATGGGTAACTCTTCATCAAAAAAAACACAAATATACAGAGTTAAAAGTAAAATCTTAATGTAACAATTGACTTATCGCTGATGCTGATAGTGATCTCTTCCAGACAACTGTTCAAGGAGAGAAAATTAAGAAATAGAAAATTATTGAAAGTTTAATGTTATAAAGATACAAAGGTTTTTAATATCTAATGAAGTATCTCGTAAAATTACATGCATGGAATGCCATGACAATGAATTTAAAAAAGAATATTACATATTCTTATTTATGAAAAACAAATAAAATAAAATTATACTTTACTGCATACTAAATAATTACAAAGAAACTTACTGAGCTAGGTATCTTTAATGCTAGGTAAACAATCGGCGGTCTTATTGCACTAGGCAATAAAAGAAAAACAAAATACATAATATTTTGGCTATAAAAGTAATATTTGGGAACCACTTGCTCATTTGATTTTGTTCTTTGATTTATCACAGAAATAACTGAAAAATGATAACTGGGATAATCAAAGAACACTGTTTTTACCTTCATAAAGGTGTAGTTTAAGGCGTATTGAAGTATTCAGCGGAACTTTACTCCCTGAGTTTGTACTAACAAGAATTTGGTTACATTAATTAAATATTGTTACATCTCATAATCTATAGGAATTATGACATACTTAAACTATTTAAAATCCAATTAAATATTAAAAGTAAACTTTTGTTTGTTATTGAAAAAAACAATGGCTGAGATAGATACCTATAAATTGCTCTGAAATGTTCATTAACCGAAATAGAATACATGTCAAATACAGGGCCGAATTTTGCCTTAGCGCCCACTCTCTACTGTAGATGTATTTAAATTTAAAATATCGGTAAATTTAACATAATATACAGTTTTGATATAGTTTTAAAGTAATAATACAAATTAACGTCGATTTTAACACCATAACGTTTTATTTTATTTATTGATAGACAAAAAAAATTACGTTTCGCCGCATCTGAAATTAGGCCGCTCTGGACATTAGGCCCGAGTGCCCTTAGTAAATCCAACGCTGCAAATATGTATACATAAATGTAACCTAAATATACACCACTCTATATTCTTGTAGTATAAACCCTTCGCCGTCGTTACGTTGAACACTTCAAAACGCTGTGGCCTTAATGTTTTCTTGCAGCCGGACAACGCTTGGCAAGGGCAGCTCTTTGCAGTGCTTCGGTCGGAACTCATAATACTCATGTATTACGTTTTCTGACATTTTCTGTATTAGTGTGATGGTTGCAACAACATTAAATAAGGCAAAAATAGCCCTTATTGAAAGTTAGTTCAGGGGCGTAGTAAGGAAAGTTTAAAGGGGGATGATATTTAAAATGGATTAAAAGGGGGGAAATATTTATTTATATTTCATAGAAAACGGTGTAATCATGCTTAAAGCGGTGGAAAATGAACTTATACAAAAAATAAATCCATAAAAGTTCAGCTGATTTATTTTGTAATTTTTTTCATGAATCCTGAAATACTCTTTTGTGTAAGTGCTTTAGTTTGATGAAAAAAATACCCCCTTTATGCAATATTTTACACCGGAACAGACCGGGACGGTAGCTTTAGAAAGCTAAATAAGTATTTTTTTATATTATGATGATTATTTAATCATATATTGTGTATTTTATGTATTAATATTTATTATATGTAGTTATTTTTCGTAATGAATAAAACATTTTTGTTAAAACTTAGTACATGGGTAACTTGGTAGCTAGGCCAATTAAATACTTTTTTTGGCAAATGTTGCAGCAACTATCACATATCTGTACTCGCGTTTCGTGTAAAGTTTGAACTGTCAGTTCAGCCATTACACAAAAAACCGAATCTTCGAACCAATGGTGATTGTAATGCCATACTTTATGGCATTTCAAACATCATTCTCTATATCGCACACAAATATTCAGTTTTCCCCTTTTTTATTTGACTGACGACTTTGAAAAATTGCTTTCGGCCTCGACGATATATTTCTGGCCTATTTTTAACTCGGTTTTAGGGGGTTCGCCTTGTTCTATACTCCCTTATCAAGCTTTGAGCATTTTGGGGCCGTGAAAATACTCCACTAATATATTTTTCTTCTTGTTATTATTTTTTGTCAGATAAATGACGCGTCGTATTTGTTATAAATATGATTGAGTTATATATGAGATTTAAATTATCTAATTATTATTCTTTGATAATATCTACCAATATTATTATTCAAAGGTTTATCTTATCGTAGTCACGTATAAAAAATTCTATGATTAATTTTCATCATTACTAGCTTTTTCTTATATCTTAATCATGTTAGGCATCCCTGTTATTTGTTATTACGATTCATAACGTAAGGCAAAGTGATAAAGTAGATTTTTGTTACGTTTTTCTCTTAATATACATATAATTGACGATTCTCTTCAAGATTTATTTTAAATATTAACCAAACTTAGTTAGTGTTACTAACTCGAGTCCTAAACCATTAAAAGTCAGTCCTAATCTAAGCCTAGTGATTCTTTGAGCAAAAACAAAACAAACCTCAAAGAAAAGCATGGCTTGAAATGGGGAATTCATGAATATTTGTTGCAGTTTTTAAGAGAAACGGAGCAGAATGTTATACGCGCAACCGTCCTACGATGATAGGTGCAAAGCTAGCCATTGTCACGTCCTTCTGAGGTAAGTATGAGAGAATGGAGGGACAGATGGATCAAATTATGCGGTTTTTTACGCTTTCTGGGTCATATTATGAAGTGTTGATTTTTCATTTATTGCGAAAATAGGTTGCAGAGATGTTCTTTTCTCAATATTTTCAGACGTACAATATTTTTGACAATATTAGACTTTCCATAATATATTCAGTGTTGTGTTGTAACAAGATTGTAATAGATTTCGTCATTCTAAATTATTACATCTATGCATTTCTAGTATTTTATCAAGCTTTTTTACCTGTCGAGATTAATGTTTCAAGAATTTGGATGCATTATTTTCTTTATACAGCCCCCAAATGCTAAGAAAAACCATTTGTTTCAAAGTACTATCTTACATAGGATCAATTGACACGAGCAGCGCCCGTAGAAGGGGGTATGGGAATGCACCTCCTGCAAAAAATGGGCTGGACTCCAGGACGGGGGCTGGGCAAAGAAGGCACGGGCACTCTACAACCTTTGCTACTTGAAGTCAAACTCGATACTAGGGGCTTGCAGGCGAAGGAAGAGGTCAGTAGCAGGGGTAAACGTGGAGTAAGTTGTTTTTTATATTATTTTTTGGTGGTGCGTTTTGCTTGCGTAACTTTCATTTTATTTGTAGAACTTGATATACCAAAATTGCCGCGAATAACTTAGTTTTGAATTTATTAGTGGCAGATCGTTTTAAGTTAATAAGAATTACATAATTAATTCGTTGAATAATTTAGTTAACTGTAAAAATGCTTCTTTCTTTTCAAAAGGATAATTGGTCTCAGTAACATGTCAAAATATATTTCCATATAAAATTCTTATAGACTAAGGTTAATATATAATTGATTAGTTTTTTTTATTTTGTGATTAAGATTATTGATTTTTTTTTTTTAGACTATGACTAAGATTTTGTTTAGCGGATTTATCGACTGAAAAGAACATATTATTTTGTGTTTCTACAGGGTCTAAGAAGCCTTAAAATACCGTTATATCAAATTTCTGTCAGTTCAACTGTTTAGGCGAGAAAATGTAACACCCCCACACAAATACATACTTTCGCATTTGCAAGTAGCGTGCTTTTCACAAAAGGAATCTCTTAGACGGGGCGCCACAATCGTGCATTTTAAAGTTAAAATATTTATAGATTTTTGAGTCCTCATAATGTCTCATAACTCATATATAATTTCTTAATTCAATAGGTATATAAAGTAAATACCTAACAAATAAAAATAATTTTGGACATAAAGTACAGTAATTATAGATTAAATTTAGTTCCGCGGGACTTCTTTCGTGAAAAGCACTCTACATCAGCTTTTTCATTTTGCTTATTGGATTTTCAACCAACGTTTTATTTCTAAAAATCTAATTAATTTCCAGATGAAACCTCAAAGAAGTCGCGGTTTAGGTCGAAGCGGGGGAGGGAGTAGTTCCTCTTCATTCTCGGGGTCTAAACACCCTGTTTCGATGCTAGGTGAATATTGCTCCAAGCAGAAACTTGGCCCCCCTGAATATAGCCTGTGCTTCGAGTGCGGCCCTGACCATAAGAAGAACTTTTTGTTCAAGGTGTGTGTTAATAGAATAGAATAATGCGTACCAAATAATTACAAAGAAACTTACTGAACTAGATATCTAATACTAGGTTAACAATCGGCGGTCTTATCGCACTAGGCAATTTCTTACAGACAACCTAGGAATGGAACAGGACTGATATTACAATAATAGACGGTGGTGCGCAGTATCTGTATACATAGACTAGTTACAAAAAATAATGTTATGATAAAAAAAACAATAATGAAATAGGCTTGACAGTACGGTTTTATGCGGAACTCTGTTTTCGGATTTCTCGGCTAAAAAGTAATTTGTATTTTTCCTATATATAAGCTAGGACCCGATTAGTTAATGGACAAGTTTCAAATTCTTAAATACGACAAAACAAGACAACGGGACAAGGGTGGACGCACATAATATATCCGCATCGAAAACGCCGAACGAATCTAATTTTGAATTCTTTATATGAAATCTTATGAAACCTCGCACACCGCCTGAGCAGTTATGTCCAAACATTACTGTACTGAACTTCGGTAGGAGGGCACTGTAGCTAGTGAAATTACTGGGCTGAAGAGTCTTAACATCTTATGACTCTTGAGTAAGAAGCGTTCATTGTGAAATTCTGGGTAGCACTGTACTGATTATAGGCAGCGTTATCTCTTAACGTTCTTTGAAGAGTTTTAGGAGAGCGTCTTGTTCGTCTTCTTACTTCTCCACATAAAAAAAACACTTGCCGAAGTCGTATCTTCCGAATCGGAAGATTTCCTATACAAAATTTAAAATTTGATTCGTTCGGCGCGTTCGATGCGGATAAATGTGCGTCCACTTTTAGTGGGTTAAAACTCTAAATAGATAAATTATTGGGCTGAAGAGTCTTAACTTATGACTCTCAATCTCTCAAGTAAGAAACGTTGGCGCAATGCATCCAGACCTACCTTTGTAAAATACTGGGTAGCACTACTTATTATGGGCAGCGTTATCTCTTACCATCAGGAGCGCGTCTTGCTCGTCTTCTTATTTCGTTGTATAAAAAAAAGCTAAATTAAGTATTAAGATTGATGAAATCTATGGCACGCCTGTTTTTCCGCAGGTAAAAGTAGCTGGCACAGAGTACCAGCCGGCCGTAGCGAGTCAAAACAAGAAGCAAGCTAAAGCCGACGCCGCACAACTGGCGTTGCAGAAACTGGGCATCATGACGTGATTGTATACGTAGCTGTATGATTCTACTGGTTTATTAAATGAAATACGAAAATAATTGTCTTTAATTTGTATTTCGATTTCTGCAGGCCTATGGGCTATGGGCTAATGTTCACCCGCAATCCACATGTAAAACACTAGAATCCATAGACCAACATGCATACATATAGCCAAGGGCGGATCCAGGATTTGGTTCTGGGGGGGGGGCCAAGGTGCAGACAGCCAAAAATATTATAATTTTTACTACGAAAAATGTGTTTAGCTCGCTCTGAATAGTTACAAAAGTTCAAATATCCTTAATAATAAGTGCGCGAGCAGCTCGTTGCGAGCGCCGAGAAAAAAATTATAATTTTGACCAGAAATATGTGCAATATTCGTAATTCTACAATGCTTCTGGGAGGGGGGCTTGGCCCCCCACCTAAATCCGCCTATGCATATAGCTCCACTTGGGATACACTTCATGCCAATGTTTTTGTGTCTGTATATAATTTGACTTGCCATTATAACATTTGTTATTTATGTGGTTAAATAAAGAATCTGAATCATGTCACAGTGTCAAAACAAAACGTCCAAAGCATAATGTGCACAAAGTGTTATATGCTCAGTGCAAAGTGGAGCGCAGAGGTTAATTTTAGAAAAATTAAAATAGTTTTTGCTTCATAATTGCATTTATTTAATTTTACAATAACATCACTAATCTATTCTAACAATTTTAATTCTTTCTATTTTTAGACAACATTTAGAGAATTTATAGATCATTCTCTAGCACAAGTAAACACAATAATGACTAATGCACTAGTATTTTTTGTTTACGTTCATAGTTATTCATAGCTATGAAATTATCATGACAAGCAATTTTCTTGCCAATGAAGTCATCCATAAACCATATTAGAAGATATCATCTTGTCATCAATTTTTATCAAATAAAATGAATGGACAGACTAAACTTTGATCACTGGCTCTGAACTTTGGTCCATAGGAAAATAATATAAATAATATTATGCAATTTGTTTAAATAGAAATTTTACAGGAAGCTGACTCACATAAATGTACTGTTACAAGTACTTTCCTTCTAGACATAATTTGTTAAAGATTCTTGTGTTGGACCGATTTTAAAACTACATAGTATACCGAATATAAAAATATGTCATAATGTTAACTTATTTGGTTTATAAGTAAAAAACTTCGAATAAACATTAAACATAACAAATTCCGTAATTTAGAACAAATTTTCTTAAGTTAGAAAGATAGCTTGCACTTGACTTTCAGATTTTAATAATAGCTTCTAGAAATAAAGTCCAATCCATTCATTTTACTCAACTATTTGAAGACATTTGACTAATCCAACTTCTTAAACTATGGGTTTATAGACAACCTATTCTATACAAATCACAGATCCATTCCTTTCGTTATAAAACTATTTATTCATTCTTGACTTCTTGCTGCTTGATTCTGTAGTCAGAGAGTGCTGCTTTGATAGCGTCTTCAGCAAGCACTGGAAATATGGAAAAAATGTTTTAGATAAGAAACGGCTGTGCCATGTTCCGGCATGATGTTCAGTGAAGCCAGGGGGGATTTATCCCGCCTTCCAGGTTTAGTCTGCTACTATCTACGGCTGCATCGTCGCTTAAGATCAGGAGAGATTGTGGTCAAAGGCTAACCTATGAATTAAAAAAAAATCATTATTGGGGTTTAGATAACATATTTACTACAGAACACAACTGCTGTGTTTTTAAGGTTAGAATCCGTGAGCTGACACAAACCTTGTGTTTTATCAATAAACAGATTTTTTCATACTAAATTAATTTCTGGTCCCATGGATAGTATAAAAAGCTGCCACAGCCAAAGTGACACCTGACGAACTAAAGTGACGTGATAACTCATTTTATTGAAACAACACAAGTTCAGAACTTCTGCAATGCCTTCTGACATGGTAATCCTGGCAAAAACTATTTCACATTTAGATTCGGAAAGGGCATACAATTTGACTCACTAAGATTTTTATTTACTTACTAGAGCAATGTAACTTGACAGGAGGCAGAGAGAGCTCCTTAGCAATATCAGTGTTCTTCAGCTTCAGTGCTTCGTCCACAGTCTTGCCCTTCACCCATTCTGTAGCAAGAGAGCTGGAGGCAATCGCTGACCCACAGCCAAATGTTTTGAATTTGGCGTCAATTATCTTTCCGTCCTCATCAACTTTTATTTGCAGCTTCATGACGTCACCGCACGCTGGGGCGCCCACCAGACCTGTTCCCACGCTCTTGTCCTTCTTGTCTAAGGAGCCAACGTTGCGAGGGTTTTCGTAGTGATCTATAACCTAAATGGAATACATTTTATTGATAATGAATACCTATAATAACTTCGGAAAAGTATTTTTTATAAGTTTATTGACTAAAATGTAAACAAAGAGGCGTGTTGAATGTTAAGCTCTTATCTGGTCATGTTATCGTAACAATATATTGTAATAAGTCAGGCTTCGTAAACATGTTGGTCTTAATTTAGGGTATAAACAATGCCAAATGCAGATAAGTTGCAATGTAGGTGCGCATTAGGACGAATTTTTTATCAAATCGATCGATTGAAGTTCAAGGCTGAGAAGAAATTACGTAGTTTGTTGGTGAAATCGATATTCCTTGACATTGCAACCAAACTTACGTTCACATGATAGCCGGCAGTTTGCATAATGTTCGGAGCGCTTGCACTTCTCAAGCAAATGCACCTGCGGATGTTTGCAATGAACGCCATTATTTTAGACAACACAAACTTCGAATTTTACACAAATAAGAGAAATTGCGAGCTAAATATTTTCCTAAATCTTGTGCAACTCGTGTGATACACAAAAATGTGTTCGAAAGCAAAATCAAAGAAAAATATGATTTGACAGTAGGGATGTGAAAAAATAATCGATTATGGAAATAATCGATTTTTAATCGATTATTTAAAAGTAAAAAATCGATTTTAATACGCGATTTTATTTTTAAAAATAATCGATTAATAATCGATTTTTTTATGATCATTAATCAATTACTACCGATTTTTCATCTGCAATCCCCCGACATTAAGTTTGGTTTTCTGCCCGGAAGCCCAGAACGCGAATTGCCAATGAATACTATATCTCCATAAATGATATTACATAAACGCCATCTGTGCATCCATGATGGCATTCCTTCTGTGCTTTCGAAACAGTTTAGTAGATTAATTCAATGAGACATTCGCTAGATGGCGTCAACGAATATGCCCAGCAGTGGGATAGTATAGGCTCAATATAAATAATTTAATTTTCATACCCCCATCTCGGAAAGTATATTTTTAATCTTCGACATCTGACGGTTAAAGCCGTTTTTATCCTCTAGAGGATAAAGTAAAATTGAATTTAGAACATCGTGTGTAATAGTATAGTTTGTAAATGCAAAACATTAACCTATTTATTTCTACCTCTATGGTGCCGAATTTATCATACAACTTTTTTAAATTTGGTAAAAACTCAGAACCTCCTTGGTGTACTTTTTTTATAATTTGCTTTGCGCGCGCTACAGCACACCATTTTCTTTTTGCATTGAGTCATTTTCTCGCTGAGGGGGAATGAAAAGTTACCCTCAAGTGCAAAGATTTTTGACCTTGTGCTCTTTTGATTTTCTTTTTTTCCAAATAGAACTATTATTATTAATTGAAACTATTATTAATTGTCCCATGACAATGTAGGATCCATTTCATAAATATTTATATTAAAAAAGATGGTTTAAAGTTAGGTGGTCGTTATTTGCCTCTTGTACCTACCCTATATAATTTAATTTTGTTGATTGTTCTTAAACTTAAATAAGTATTGATTTTATAAGAAGAGTAGATTTTTATAATATTAATGGTGTTTATTTTGAAATTAATTAGCAGATTTAGGAAAAAATCGATTATTATATAAAAATCGATTATTTTCTTAAGAAAAATCGATTAGTAATTAATCGATTTTTAATTAAAAGAAAAAAACCGATTAATTAAAAATCGATTTTTTGCGACCAAAGTCACATCCCTATTTGACAGATTGTTTCTAGACACTACAGCAATCACTAAGAACTAGGAAATAACAAAAAATCACAAAAAAATACCATACTCTCCAAATTATTACACATAAATATTGTTTCTAAACATTTTAAAATTAATAAAGTTTTTTAAAAATCGTTATTTAACAAAATTTTCTCACCTTTACATTCGATTTTCGAACACAACTTTATATGTCAGTTTATTTGACACCTGTCAGAAACAGCTGTTTATTTGACGTTTTCAAGTACGTTCAAAATTCATCTTTCTTTCGAAATATTATGCAATAGTGATGCGCTTGCGTATTGCGTTTCACATAATATTTTTTATCCTTCTGTTTCAAATTCAGATTAACACTAATGAAATCCGTTTTTTCTATCTAATTTACAATGTATATAATTTGTAATTATTATTTTTTAAGACACTCTTTACTGATATTGTAGGATTCACTTTGAGAATTATTTAACAAAAATGTTTTTTTCACTACATTAGGTTTTTGAATGTGTGTCATACATATATATAAAAACTCTTTGTAATAAACATGACATTCGGAATAATATCCAAGTTGATACCACCGGTTTTAACTAACGTTGTTTATTTAACTCGGGTGCAATTAAGTACTATGTGAGTAGTAAACTATAGACATATATTTAACCGTGTAGTTAATCACCTTTGTAATGAGTAATGTTTGAAAATATTATGCAATATCAAGGGATGTATGTAAATAAAAAAGTATAATACATAGTGCTATATATTATAGATCTTACATACTCTTTGCTATAGATAATGTCACTAATAGTGATGGGAAAGATGCATTAGTGCAGTATCCACTTAGAAAATTAGAATAAAATGATATTTATTTCCTTGTGGCTTTTGAATATTATAATCAATATTTCCTCCAGACATTGTATGTTATTATTGCTATAATTAACAATCTTTAAATTTATTCCATAATTTACAATAGGCCGGTCGGCCCGAAGAAATCTTTGAAATTAAATACATAGTATCTATTAGAAAACTATAATGAGTTTAATGTTTTCTATTATGAAATCTGAAAAATATACACGTATAATATGATAATTTGATGATTATATTCCAAACAAAAGCATTTGCTTTGAACTGATTTTAGTTTAACATTATTGCCAATCGTTAAATTATATTGTTCTGTAAATGTATCTGTACCACTTACAGGAAGTTTAAATAATTACGGCATAGATTTAGGAAATTCCTGGGTAGATATGTCTATAGATTACTGTAGAGGTACTTGGCTTCTATTTAAAAAAAAAATATCAATAAAAAATTGTAAATGATTATTGTAGTCCATTGAATGCAAGCTATAAATCAATCTTAGCATTAGCAATTCCACAAGATGAAATAAACAACATACGTGAGTCAGTTGTGTGATAGTCGAGACCTTGGATCTAACGCAGACTTGTTTACAGCAAAATGGCAGACGGTTTGAACAATCCCGACTATAAAGTAGCGACGTCACTCCATGAGTTCACAGTGAAGAACATCAAAGGCGAGGATGTGAAGCTGGATGTCTACAAGGGCCATGTGTGCATTGTGGTGAACGTTGCATCTCAGTGCGGTCTCACTGCTAACAACTACAAGCAACTCAATGAGCTTTATGAGCAATACGGGGAGAGCAAAGGTAAGAAATAAATTGTTGAATCATAACAAGGATAGGGAAAGACTGACCAAGGAAACATTCCAATTACAATTTAAGTTAATTGCAAAAACATATATTCTAGAAAATATTTTTGCCTATAATATCATTTTATTCTGTGAAATATTTTCTATTGTAATTGTATATTCTATAGGATCAACTTGCATAACATGAAAGATGCATTACGCTCAGCAGTGCGATATAGAGAGCTATAGATGATGATGATAATAATAGATATGTTACCGGCCAAACCCGATTTCAGGACAAACTAGTTTAGCCTAGGCTAAACCAGTTCGTCCTATCGGCCTTAGGATAAACTAGTTTAGCCTAGGCCAAACTAGTTTATCCTATCGCGTATAGGACGAACTAGTTTAACCTAGGCTAAACTAGTTGATCCTGATATAAATACGCGCACTCTAGGATAAACTGGTAAAAATAAAATAGATAAACTGAATATAATCCATTCTTATATCCCATCTCCGTAATTGATATTATGATTGTCATTATATACGTAGGTACGACGACGAGCGAAGCGAGGAGGAGTGTGAAGTTTTTATAAACAACAACGCAGCGGTAGTGGCCAAGGTGTTATGTGGTCCAGATGCAAATCTGGGCCACCGAGTTCGAATCCCGGCTCCGCACCCCAACTTACTATAATTATTTATGTGCGGTTTTTTTACTCGCTATACTGGTGGTAGGCTTCAGCCGTGGCTAATTACCACCTACTGGATAAAACCGTGTCGCCAAGCGGTCAATTGTGACCGTGTTTCGGCATGATGTTCAGTGAAGACAGGGAGGGATTTATCACGCCTTCTAGGTTTAGTCTGTAGGCATCTACGGCCGCATCGTCGCTTAACGTCATGTGAGATCGTGGTCAAAGGCTTACCTCTAATGAATAACAAGTGAATTAAATTAAAAATTTAAAAAACCCCCAACGCAATACGTAATTCACCATTTTTTTGATGGCGGCCATCTTAGATTTTAAATTTTATATAGTGGGCTGTATTTTACTCGTTAAGCCCTTTCATTTGATACCCATATTGAGGGGGTCGTGGAAGAAAAAAATAATCCGCCATTTTGTAGCGGCGGCCATCTTGGACCGATTTCCACCAAACATGGCTAAGAACACTCTCGACTAACTCTACTTTCAAACAAAAAAAACTAAATCAAAATCCGTTCATCCGTTTGGGAGCTACGATGCCACAGACAGACACATACACACACACACACACACACAGACAGACAGACAGACACGTCAAACTTATAACACCCCGTCGTTTTTGCGTCGGGGGTTAAAAAAAAGGTGCGAGCGAAGCGAGCGTGCCGCGGCAGTGACCGGTGAAGCGCCAAGAGAAGAGTGTATTAAGTTTCATTTGTCATCAAAAATGAATATTCTTCGACAATACTCGTATGTGCGATGACTAGGTATTTTTATTCAGTTTATCTATCTATTTTTATTATCTAGATATACTATATTGTTTAGACTAAGCCATACCAGTTTATCCTAAAGTGTGCTTATTTATATCAGGATTAACTAATTTGGCCTAGCCTGAACTGGTTTATCCTATCGGCCTTAGGACAAACTAGTTTGGCCTAGGCTAAACTAGTTTATCCTATCACGTATAGGCCGAACTAGTTTAGCCTAGGCTAAACTAGTTTGTCCGGAAATCGGGTTTGGCCGGTAACAGATATAACAAAATACTTCATTCGATGAATATACAAGTCTAGTTATAAATACAAAAATATAAACCTCTACCAATTCTTCAGCTCATTTTGACCATTGATCCAACGGTCTATAAATTATGTCTCCTTTTTTCTGTAGGTATTTGTACATATTATTGTGTAATTTTGATAAACCTGAAATGTTTGATGAATGATTATTTTTTTAATTTCCATTTATTATTATTAGGTCTTCGCATCTTGGCGTTCCCATGTAATCAATTTGCGGGTCAGGAGCCAGGAAACTCGGAGGATATCGTTTGTTTTGCATCCGAACGTAAGGTCAAGTTTGACCTTTTCGAAAAAGTCGACGTAAATGGTGACACAGCGAGCCCCGTGTGGAAATTCCTGAAGGTAAATAATTTAAATTATCCATACTGTGTTTAATATTTAATAAACTAGCTGCGCCCAGCGGTTTTACCCGATGTGCAGTAGCCTATATGTTATTTCAGGGTCTATGCTATACATTCCTACAAACTTTCGCGTTTATACGAGTAACATTAGTAAGACTAGTAAGATGTGAATGGGTGTCTGTCTGTTACTTCACGCTTAAACCACTTAACCGTTTTAGATGAAATTTGGAATATAAATAGTACAAGTTTTGGGGAAGGAGATAGGGTAGTTTTTATCCCATTTATTATCCCACGGGATAAATACTGCACTATCGCGGGTAACAGCGCGGGAATTTGCTAGTGTAATACCTCTATAGGGTTCAGAAGTTATTGATTTTACCAACATTAACTTGACAACTTGAGTGTCGGTTATGTAGAGTTTGGTTAATGTTGATCGATTGATAGAAATCAACCTTGAAAAAGAATCATTAGACATTATGGGGTTGTTCAACGGTTCATGTGTTATTTTTCCCATAATTACTGGCCTTCAACATCCAATAAAAAATGAAACAAATTGCTTACCTTTGGACTTAACAGATCGATAGAAGTTATGTTAGATGCCATGTTATCAATTAGAGCAGATTATGAAAACATTAGATTAAGATTACAGATAACCATAGCTGTGATTTGAATAAAAATATTTTTGAAATTCAGCATGACTTCAATGTTTTCAGCACAAGCAAGGAGGTACTTTGGGCAACTTTATCAAGTGGAATTTCTCCAAATTCATCGTTGATAAGAATGGTATTCCAGTCGAACGTCACGGACCAAACACAGATCCCGTGGACCTCGTGAAATCTCTTGAAAAATATTGGTAGAGATATTAATGGAGCACAGAATATTTTTGCATTTGTCTCATCGTTGAATAAGTTATCGACTACCGAATGCTATCGGTAGATATTTTTGTTATAATTTTTAGGGAATGTTTGCTAAGTATATTGATAACAAACGTGTAATGTGCACTTTATCGAAACATTTCAAACTTGATATCTGTTTTAGTAGGTACGTAATATGAAAGTACACGGTGTGATATTGTTCTAGTTATTGTAGGTTTTAAGGCAATTAAAGTTTTCATAAAGCTTGATTCATGTGTTTTAATTTAATAAGCCCGGCGTTCCGGTTCTTCGGCTGTGTGACGCCAGCTCGTATGATTTTACGACGCATCTATTACTAATATAAGCAGCCCTGGATTTACACTAGGGGCATTCGGGGCGACCGCCCAGGGCGCCAAATTTTCAGGGGGCGGCATAATTCGAAACGAGTAAAAAAATCAAACCATTAAAATTCTATAATTAATTAATAATATTATATGTAAGGTTGGAATCACCTTCAATTGGAAACATTTCTATTTCGCGCCCCATTACACACATTTCGTTAGTCAGAAACTCAAAATTTTCTCGGGGCTTTATTTCGTAGTCAAAATTTTTAAATTTTCTCGGCCTCTTAATTCTTTGAAAAGTTGAATATAAAATTTCGGTGGGGGGCGGCATATTCTTCCGTGCCCAGGGCGGCGCAAGAGCTAAATCCGGCCCTGAATATAAGGTATGTACGAGTATAAGGAAAGAATAGAAATTGTTACACTATGCGTATGTAAGGATATCACAAATATGCTTTATGTATATAATATGTGGTAAGTATGACTTGAAGTTATTTTTTCATGGATTTTCTTGTTATAAGAATATTTTTTGCAGTGTCATTTAAGTGGGTACTGATTTCGGAATTATCAAGCACTTGTTTGTACGTGAACATTACGGATAAGATATAAAAGAGAATGAATTTTTAACTTTTATAAGTAGGTACGTATAAGGCCGAAGGCCGACCCGAAATTTGGCGTCAGCATTGGGGAGTGGCAAAGACAACATTGCGATGTCAACAAGAGTTGCTGTCGCCCAATGTGCGGGTGGCCTAAAATCTATAATTGAAATCAAAATAAAAACGCCCCAATTCATTCATTTACTTAATTCCAAACGCATCCTGCAAATCAGACTACAACAGAACACAACCAATAGCCGAACATAAACTGCTGTATACATAATATTTTTACAACTAATAGCCCAGTCATATTAGGTAAAAAAAGGGGTCAACCTCGGAAAGAAAGATAATAAGCTGCAAATTGGTATGAACCTTTGTTTTGTCATTCTAAATGTTGTCTCAAAAGTCACAATCGTTATCGTGTCCGCGTCTCAAGATATTCAAGGTCAAAGGTCACAAAAATCGGTTTTTCGCGAATATCTGGCTTCCTATCGGTTAAATGAGATTTGCATTTATTATAAAAGTTGTAGGCTATAAAATTCCCTACAACTTTTGTTTAAACTTTTTTTTCATACAACCAACCGTTTTGAAGGTAGAGCGCGAAGAGTGCACATCGTACAGTCATATACGGCCTAATGCAAGGTCAAGCGTGAGTTATGGTTATCAGTACGTTATAAAGTCAATTATTTACTTGGAAATTATAATTATTAAACAATGCCTATTATTTATGTACTAACTATTAATTATTTATATTTAATTAAAGTAAGTAACTTGATTATTTATATATAATTATTCATATTTAACTATTTAAGTATAAAATATTATTAATTCTGGATTATATATTTTAGTTTTATTTTAAGTTAAAATGATAGTAAGAGTATATATTTTACACATATTTTTATTTATTATTAAATACGGCATAATATACATTTGTCAAAATGTGAGTTCAAATATCAAAAGTATCTTTGTTGATTTTAATTGTAATGAAATTGGAAATGGAAGCTAATTATCTTCTTCTTCTTCGTCGTCTTCTTCTTCTTGTCGCTCAAAAATGTTCGATTCATTGTCATCATCCTCATTATCTGTCATGTTCATCTCCAAACCTTCCAGAATATCGGGATCATATGTATTTTCTTCATCGGGATTACTTGGATACAGTGAAGCGTTGAGGCAAGCTTGTCCGTTGCACTGGCCGCAAGCTAAAGAACATTGTAGCCCTGATTTTCTGCATCCACAGCGGGAACCACAACCATTTTTGCAATTGCAAAATATTACGTTTAGTAGTTCGGCTGGTGCTGGAGGTAATAACGTTCGTATGGGCTCCAGGATTTCATTTTCAAGCATCCAGCCCCATTCTTGAGGTTCTAAGTCCTTCCCTAACCACGTTTGAATCTGGTAGTAGACACGTTTTATGTGTTGATGAGCTGCTACACTTGTTGGTGGAAGTGTTGACAGTTGTACAGGTTTATTTAGTTTTGTAAATTTGATGAATTGCGTGTAGCGGAAATGATCAATGTTGTCCTCAGATTTTGGAGCATTATATAATGCCAACAAGATGCGCACTCCATTTTCTAATAATGTTTGTTTTGGGCAGTTTTCTTGTTGAAATACTTCCACCAGTTTATCTAAATCAGGAATTTTTTGAAAAATGATGTGTTTAGCGTCAGTAAGTATTTAATATTTTGTTTACAATCTTAAGTTCTGTGTAGAAGTAATAATTGAAGATCCAGTAGAACTTCGTTAAAATTATTTGCAAAATAAATTTGTTATTGTAAATATTAGTGATGAGTAACATTTTTAAATCTATCGATATCGATAATCACTTTTCCTATATAAAAATAATTTACAGCTTTAATAATTATTATTGATAATAATAGTTAATATTTAATATTTCAGATGTAAACAGTTGGTTAATGCAACGGGCCACGAAGATTTAGTATACGTACCTAGAGAAAAGCTGCACTGTAAATAAGTGACAGGTAATGAAGACTTTGTGTTAACGTAAATTATTTTAATATTAAAATGATATAAGGAAATTTAATTTTGTTGTGTTTTTAATTTCTAACTCTTATTGATGAGACTGAATGAAATAATTTAGTCTACGTTTATTAATAGGGTAAATGTCTAGTATTAATATATAATAGACTTTACCCACTTAATAAACGTAGACTAAATTATTTAACTCTGTAATATGTAATAACCTAAATGTGAGAAATTATAATACGAACAAATTATCGATAAAATATGTAGCCGGTGCAGGAACGACCCTACCACGTAAGCAATGTTGGCAGCATTGGCGTTGTTAATTGTCACTGTCATAATCGATAATCATGCCCGTAATGTTGGTATTGGATCTTCTTGCCCGTTTCATACATTTACATTGAACCATTTTTTTTGTTCTAAGTGCCGTCTCTTCTCTTATATGCTCTTTGAGAGTGGCCTTGAATACTATAGAACATCTGTCCCGGCAATGAATAGAAAAGGGCATAGGGTAGGGACAAGTATTTCCAGGTATATAAGTATTGAGAAATTTACGCGTTTTAAAGAAAAGATATATAATGTGTTAACTTAAAATAAAACTAAAATATATAATCCAGAATTAATCATATTTTATACTTAAATAGTTAAATATGAATAATTATATATAAATAATCAAGTTACTTACTTTAATTAAATATAAATAATTAATAGTTAGTACATAAATAATAGGCATTGTTTAATAATTATAATTTCCAAGTAAATAATTGACTTTATAACGTACTGATAACCATAACTCACGCTTGACCTTGCATTAGGCCGTATATGACTGTACGATGTGCACTCTTCGCGCTCTACCTTCAAAACGGTTGGTTGTATGAAAAAAAAGTTTAAACAAAAGTTGTAGGAAATTTTATAGCCTACAACTTTTATAATAAATGCAAATCTCATTTAACCGATAGGAAGCCAGATATTCGCGAAAAACCATATTTTGTGACCTTTGACCTTGAATATCTTGAGACGCGGACACGATAACGATTGTGACTTTTGAGACAACATTTAGAATGACAAAACAAAGGTTCATACCAATTTGCAGCTTATTATCTTTCATTCCGAGGTGAAAGCCCTAATTTGACTGGGCTATAAACATTAAAAGTAATAAAGTCTTAAAAATAACTACTACGGCGCCCTAATAAAAGTAATCCTATTCAGGGATATAATTCCGCGTTTGATTTTATAGAAACCCATAACCATTGATATAAGAAAATAGGTTATTTAAGTCTATGCCCATAACACCTTTTTTTTTTCTCTTAATTTCCATCTCAATTGTAAATGTAATAATCGAGAAAATAAAATCGATTTTATTTTTCCCACCAAATAGAGCAGCTTTGTTGATTAGGAAGTGACGTAAACGTCAAACATCAGTGTCGCCAACATTAAAACTAGTATTATCGTGCTCATTTTTTCTTTCTCGTAAAAAAGAGACAGAGAAACACAAATTGAGGCTGTCCTATTTTTAGCCAATCAGAGGAGGTATTTTGAATTTATTCCAGCGTCGTCTTGGCGTTTCGTTTGGCTGGGCTTCGTTTGATTGTCGATTGTTTTCATTGTTGTGTACGTTTTGATTTGTTTGTGAATTTTTATAAAAAAATCTAGTTTTCCTTCGTGTTTGTAAATAACAAATAGTAGAAAACGTCGTGAATATAATATACTGTTGAACATTTGATGAAGATAATTTGATGTGACATGTGAATATCAACGCGTGTGGTGAAGTTAATTTTAGATGATAAAAAAAGTGTTATAACTGGTTATAATATTTCAGCATGTCTACAAGAAGTGGTCGAATACGTGCAAGCGTGATAGAGTCGAGCCCACCAAGGACTCGGCCCTCGCGTTCGCCGGCTCGAGTGCGTAAAAGTTCACCGGTTCAGAAAAGCCCGCCGTCGCGACCGAACGCGCGCAAATCTCCCGCGCGTAAGTCGCCAAGTCGCAAAACACCTTCAAAATATCCCGCACGCAAGTCTCCCGCCAGGACTAAGGAGCCCGAGGACCTGCCTGCTCCTGTGGCTCCCAAATCACCAGCGAAACGTCCTGCTATAAAGCCCGAAATATCAGTTCGACTCGAGGACCTCAGGACTAAATTGGAATTCCGCAGCACTCGGTCTAAACGCACGGAATACACGGTGAAGGATATCAAATCTACGAAAAGTGAGATTCTTGAAAAGACAAATGGTATTGACACTGGTGAGCCTTTTGGGTTGTATTTGAGGAATAAATCGGTGGATGAGGTGACGCCGCGGAGATCGAGTAGGTTGCGAGAGTTTATCGGAGATGTCCCTGAATTAACCGGCCTCAGACGTAGTATTAGCAAATCAACAGATCACAGATCAGATAGCAAGTCTATCAGTCAATCTATTGATACATATTCAGATGAAGAAAATTCTGATCATACCAAAGAAAGATCTAAATCGGTGACAAGAAAGTTGTCCACTCCTCTAAGAAATACAATAAGTAATATGAAACAGATTGCCAGCCGATCAGAATTCGGTGGTCGAGTTGGCAGTTTTGCTTTAATTATCCTGATACCTCTAACAGTGGTGTCGATCCTCACTTCTTGCATGAAATTATGTTCTTTCAAAACTCTGACTACATTATCTCCATTCAAGTCTCTACATTTGTGGTTTAGCATACCGTCAAGTGTTGCAGTGACTACACAACTGGTTTTACAAGCTGTGTTTGCATTATTGCCTATATTTGGCCGCTGGGCTGATGTATTTGACAACAACAAGACTCGATACTGTTTCAATGGATTTTTTGCTGCAATTTTCACTATAATCTTGGCATATGGTTTGATATTTGCTGACATTATAAACTTGAATGCACTTTTAAGTGATTATTTGAGACTGGCTACAGCATCGTACATTTTTGCCGTAATACTGAGTATCGGGTTGTACATTAAGAGTCGTAAATCGAAGGAAGATTTGAATCCCTATGGCAATACTGGACATTTCTTGTACGACTTCTTTGTTGGACGTGAAATACACCCCCAGATCAAAAGCTTGGATGTCAAAATTTGGATTTCAAGAGTTTCTAACATAAGCACGGTAAGTGAAAAATAATAACATTTTTATTTAATTCGAACAGTTAGTGGGGATAGTCACATAGTGTTTATTTCTTTCAAACTTAACTATGTTTTTAGTTATTAAAAACAAAGTTTTGGTTGAATTTTTACATGGCTTCAGTCATAGACATAAAACTCATACATTTGAGTAGATAAATTCACAACCCCTGTTTATTTTTATTGCTATTATTTCAATATTTTCCTCATTGATAACCAATTCTGCCGTGCAGAGACTAAACCGCAGTAAAAGTAAAATGTCAAAAATAATGTATACTTTATTTTGTGTGTAATAAGGTTGATAATAAAACTGTATACAAATTATATTACTGTGGTTTAGTCTCTGCACGGCAGAATTATAGTATGTATTGATTACCATTAATATTAACTAGGCATTGTTATCATTAATTCTCATTAAAGGTCAGGACTGGATTGCATGAATTAATTAATAATACAATAGATTCTTGTTACTAAACTCTTTTTCTATGAAAGATGATACATCTCATGAATAGCAAATTACCTACCTGTTAGCAATATCTAGAATCTAGACTAACAGTCTATTTTCCTATGTTGAGTACTAAGTTACTTTGAATAAGTGCTAACTTGAAACCTAGGTACTTAGTGCCTACTTAAATATGTAGGAATTCTAGCAACTTTACATTATTTATGTTGGAATACTGTATCAGCTAGTGTTTCTCATACTTAACCCTTAATTGGTCGCGTGGGGTGTCATACACCCCAAAGCAACTTTTCAGGCTCATAACATTTTTAATATTGAATCTAGCATGCTGATTTTTATGATAGCTTCCTAAATAAGTGTAAAGTACACGATTATGTTGCAAGCGGAGCTCGATTGTGATCGATTGGGCTCATAGAGCGCGTTTGGGGTGTCCAACACCCCAGGCGACTGTTTACGTAGTCCAAATTCCACGTAACATTAATTATATTATTTCTTATTTTAGTTATTGTACATTGAAAAATAAAAAGTTTAATGTTTATTTCATAAGTCGGGGCCCATCCCGCAGTCATTTTAATGTTACTTTTATGATAATAATTTGTAAAACTATACTTAACATGTACAAGTAACAAGTTCTGATAAATAAAGTTAAAATTGATTGAAATGGCGAAAATATAAATAAATAAAAGTTTAATGTTATTTTCGAGGTAATGTTGTGGTATATTTGTGAGATGAGCAGTAAAATTCAAAATAATGTTTTAAAACTACCTTTCAAATTCCTAAAAATGTTTCAGGACCACAAATCTGTTTTTGAAACGGGAAGGTCGTAGTCATACAACTGGTCTCATATTTTTCATAAAACGGAGGATATAAAACCAAAGACTGGATGCTCTAAATGCATGAACATTTTGTGCAATGACCATATAATTGAAGTCTGCCAAAATTGTTATCAAAAAATCTAGTACCTATAAAAAGTTATTTTTCAGTGTGAAAAACAATATTAATTGTATTTAAAATAAGTTCAAAAGTTGATTAATATGTGTGTTCAAATAATCCTATTAACAAGTGTGAGATTTTGCTTATATTTCATATTTAAATCAAATTTATTGATTCGGGGTGCTTAACACCCCACGCGACCGTTTACGTAACTTTTTAGGCGCGCCCAATTAAGGGTTAATAAGATTTGTCATACAGGAAAATTCCATTGAAAATAAAAATAAAAAAAAACAACAAAAGTATATTTTTATAATTTTCATATTATGTGGCCACATGAAAACGAAAAGGTCATAATGAAATAGATTATTATTATGTAATATTTTTTAAAGGTGCCTCTACACAGTAGCTATATGCATATAACTACATTAAAACATTTTGTAGTATGATAACATTGTATGACATTATTATGTAACTATATAATATAACGGCTGTGATAGAGCACCTTATATTTGATACAATTTAAAACATGATACAACAATTTATAATTGCCGCTGTCCACTAAAAAAATCTTTGAGAACAACCAGCAATCTAAAACTGGACAAACTACATGACTTCTTCATTTTCCAGTTGATCCTCACATCTCTAATCTTCTCCCAAGGAGTGAAACTACAATGGAAAGACACAGAACCGATTCAGATACATAACTACCAAGAATTGCTGAACAAAGTACAGTTGCAACCCACCATACTAGTATTCTCGCTGATGCAAATTGTATACATACTCAGCTTTATCGCCAAGGAGTATAGAATAACTACAACTTTTTACTGGCAAAGTGAAGGCTTGGGTTACATGCAGATAATCTCCAGCGCACTCTATCCCTATTACTTCACAACTCTCACAAAATACGTGGCAGATAGTGACTTGAAGCTGTCCACTAACATATTAATATTGGCTTCAGTTTTGTTCACGCTGGGGTTCTTTTTAATGCTTGCTAGTAACTATATTAAGTACGAGTTCAGAAGGGATCCGTTGCAGCCGAGCTTGACAAGTAAGTTGTAGCATTAAAATTTTATATTAGTGTGCTTTTTTAGATTATAATCATTATAATATAGTTTTGAATAAAATCACATGTTAGTCCATACTAAATAATCCCTGTGAGTTTCTTGCTCATTCTTCCCAAAAGTGGTACTATCCCAATGGCTGGTCTTAATAAAATTTAAATTTGTAAAAATTTACTTGCGAAATTGTATTTTAGATTATTTTAATTAAGGCTTTTTATTTAAATAGAAATTAATTAAATTGAACAGTTAGTGTAAGCAGCTTGCCTTGTTATCTCTTAGATTAAAGATCAAACTAATTTTAGTTTCAATTTATACAAGTTTAAAATTTTATGTTTGGTTAGCAGTTAGGACTAGCAATTCTTCACGAATTTTACAGCTCAAGTTTTTACTGACTATTCTTCCATACATTTTAACTCATCACATAAAAACGCGACCAACAAAATTCACAACACCAACTTTTCCATTTTCAGAGGTAGAATCAATGCCAACTTTCCATGGGAACAAACTAATAACATCAGGCTTATGGGGCACCCTGCGTCACCCCAACTACACTGGAGACATCATCATCCACATTGCCCTATCCCTTCCCGGGATATTATCTGGACAATACATAGCTGCCTCGCCAGCTTTCATCACAATACTGATATTGTTGCATAGGTCGTGGAGAGACCATAGTAGATGTAATTTGAGATACGGAGCTGCGTGGACAAGATACTGTAAGAAGGTACCATCTGTTGTTATACCTAAGATTCTATAATAATTAAATGTTTATGGGACTAACTTGATTTAACTGAGGATGTGTTCATCTGTGGCATTTCTTTTGATAAATTTAAAATTTACATGCCTAATCTCTCGATCTTCCTACATCATACAATAATAATTTTGTCAATTTAATAAGAAAATTAGTGCAACCTTACCCTATGGAAAATTTCCTATATGTGTATTGTTTAAATAAACATTTTTTATGCACTTGTGTAGTTAGTCTCTTAAACAATGTGGGTATAGATAATATTCATGCCACTAAAAACATTTTGTATTCGACCTTTCTGATTCTTGTCTAAATTTTATTTTCTATAGTAAATCATGTCTTTCCCTTGCATTATAAAAAATCAAAATAACAATATTAAGATGATATTAAAGTACATACTATTATAATTTGAGATCAATGTACACAAACATTTGAAAGAATTAAGTAATTATAATTATTATTGTAAGCAGATTTACATGGTGAGTAGAATTTTACATATTTTATGTATATATTTTATTTTTGTACATAAAATTATGTATGCATCACAATTTATCATTTTTAAATTAGATATAAGGTTTAGGTAATTTTATTTTAGTAATTATGATTTTTTTAGATTTTCTATTGAATCTAGTATTAAACCACCGTATTTTAGCTCTCTATTTTTCTTTGAATTAGGATTAAATTTTGATTAATAAAAGACTTATTTTGACATAATGATGGTCTTAAAATGAAAAAAAAATCGATTTATTTAGAAATCTCTTATATTATGTATCTCAATATGCAATACAATAAGACTTATTCGTATGTTTACTTAAATTTTGTGTGTAATGAAGTATTTTTTAAATACGTATTATTATGTAAACATCTAGTATCAAAACTAGAAGTGTGCCTCAATATGGCTTTTAAAGCGATATTTAAAAAATCTATAATAAAAAATCTATATGAAATCTATATGGTTGTTAGTTAGTGCCATATCCATAGGCGCTATAGCTCAAAGATATTTCCGAAATATACCTTTTATTTGGAAATAAATATTTTTGAATGCCAATCATATTACTTTTAAGTTTATGGTAAATAGGGCCAGTAAATATGAATAAAAGACACTGCAGCACAAATTTCACATGAAAAATGCTTAAAAGCATGTCCATCTAATATTTAAGAAACAGCACTGAGCCCCAAATTGTAGTGATATGTTTTGTAATTTCATTTAATTTTACATTTCAAGTTGGTTTATAGTTTATACTATTACGATTCTCGGCCCACTTTAGTAATTAGATTTTGTATCAAAATTTTTAGTTATAATATTTTACATTTTCCTGATGCAATTGTCTCAAATATTTTTAAACATATTCTTAGATTTATTAATTATAATTATTTATTAGAATGCTAAGATTCTAGTTAAGTTATAGTGAAAAGGTAAATTTGGAGTATAAATTAATCTCAAATGTATTGTGGGCAATCTGCTCTCTTCTATAATATCATAATGTAACAATATCTCTATTAATTTTTTTCTCAGTTTAATTTTTTAATATATCCAACTGAAAACACTTTTAAAATGTGTGCAATAATATTACGCAGGGCTGATCTAGAGAAATTTTCAATAAATTAATTCCATGAATTTATATTTCAAAATTCGTCAAATTGTGCTAGCGAGAGAGCGTCACTCGATATATACGCTCTTAAGTTATTTAATTCATTGCCGAATAAATAAAGACGGCACAGTCACCAAGACTTCCTTAAAATTTTTAAATAACTGAATTTTTTTTTTCTATCACCTTACTATGACTTCACCTTACTATTACTTTTACTTATTTTACGTTTTTTCTTAGCCCTTGTCAATATTTTTATTGCTTCCAGCATTATGCTTTGTCTTTCAATTTTCGCAATAATTTCAAGAGATTTTATTTGTTACATTATGAGCCAAGTTGTCACAGTTCCGCCTTTTCGGATCAATTTTGAAAACTGTGTGTATTGACTTGCCATAGATCATACATTTACTATTATTTAAGTTTTTCTTAAGTACACACGCACACATATTAATAAGCAATAATATATTTACTTTTAATGTATATTTTTATAAAATTATATACCGTAATAATGTTTGAAATGATATAATAAGTCCTATTCAGTTAATTTGTATATTTCAAATTAAAGTATACAATAGATATCAAATGTATTGAAATTATGGTATGAATAAAGTTATAAGAATTGTACAAATTAATGTTTTCTTGAAGTTATAAATTACTAACAAACCACTCTGTCTATTTCCCATTCATACATTGGTGACACAAGTTTTCAATATTTATATTACTGCAAGACATTATTTAGTATCGAAGCGACTATATACATTTTGCAATATAAGTCATAGATTAATGTTGGCAATGTGGGTGTGATCTTCTTTAACTTTCGACTATTTGAAGACTTTAACCCAATATATGAAATGGCTTACTTTGTTACTATAAACCGACAAAAATAAAGTGATACAGTTAGTCTTAAACGCGGTAAGATTAATAGGCACATCACCACACTGCACTTCACAATGTTTGCGTAACTCAACTCAAACGTGTACTTGACTCTTGACACGATAGTTTTAAGAACATTTTTTATTTTCGGCTTATAGTGATTTTCACCAGAGTTAATTAACCAATGAGGCCTCTTTAGCCCTGTAGTTATATCCTTATAATATTTAGGGAGGTAGGAATATAAATAAAACCAAACTATCAATTCCATTTATTTATTTTTCTATAAAATACACATACAATTTGTAAATAAACAATTCATTATTCAAATATCTAATTTACAGATTTCGTACCTAACATTACGTCCACGCTATTATAGGTTAGGATGGTTTGTCCACCAAGATTTTTAACATCAATAAGTATTTATAAGTTAAATTAAGCAGGGCACTGATGGGAACTACGAGGGACTGATATGTTATTTAATGCCATAATGATGAAATTAATTAACTTCAATTTAGATTGCAAATTAGGATTTTGTTGTTTAAGTTTGTGTAACTGAGCAACTTTTGTACGTAAACCGTAAAACTAATTTTGAACAAAAAGCATAGGTACTTTTAATAAATGATACCTCAGCAGATCCAAATAGTCGTCAGGAGTGATCATATATGTCTTGAAAACTTCTGAGAAAATGACGATTCATTTGAATTTTTAAAGGTCCTTTTATTGTTGTCATGAAGATTTCATTAAGGTAGCCTAACATTTCCTGCATTCACAAAAATGCATTACATGTATGACAGTTTTACGACCGCGTTTAGCCCATAATTTAAATAGTACGTTGTAAAAAGTTGCTCAGTACACATTTGTTCACATGATTACACGAATATATTTTATCCGTAAACAAAGCTTAGACATGATAACGCATGCAATAAACATCCAGGTCCTTTAGGACTAGACTACGCTAATAGCTAACATCGAATACCTGTATAGACTAGAACATGGACCTTAATTTACTAATAGGCCTAGAAACGATTAATGATGAATCCTTAATATTACAGATGCTGGTAAGAAATATTAGCACAGATCTTTTCAAAACACTCAACTTGTCGCAGCGACACATTGTCTTTCGGTATTCTTTTAATACATTTACCTAAATTTTTTATTATTTGTTAAGTTGACAATCTGTCTGTGTGTGTTGAGTATACTAGCAATTAAGATTTGATTTTAAATTTACCTAGATAATATTTATGTGCTATCTTTTCGCACGTTTGTGAGTATATTCCCATTGCCCTGCGTTTTTTGCCCCAGGGTGGCATAGGGAATAAATTCCCATTGGCCACCGGGTGGCAAATGGGAACTTTAGCCGCCACAAAATCGTTGTACATTGTTGCATGGGCCGCCATATTATGTATATCTGGTACCTATATTTCGCTAATGGGAATTTATTCCCATTTGCCACCTGGGAGCGAAACACGTGGGGACCAATGGGAATTATAGCGTATTATAACTGATAAAATCTGTCCTTAACAGTCGTAGTGTTCGGATGTACCTACGAAGTCTTTTAGCCTGAAACTTCTTAAGATAGATCTGTGCTAATATTCCTTCTTGTCCATCTTTGGAGTCACGCATTTTCGCAAACCACATTCGAAAGATTTTGGCACTAACGTTTAGTGATACATATACTCAGGGAATAAAAGGCAAAGGGTCTGCTCATTGAAATTATTTTTAAGAATTAAAATAGGCATGAAGCATGCAGCCCTTCAAAATAATGGTATTTGCATTTTTACCTAAGACCTATATATCATAAGACTGTTTCAATCCTTACCTAACTAAGCAATTATTTGAGATTTTTCTGTAGGTTCTATCTAAAAGCTGACTGTTTAATGAAGTTCGTAGGGGAAGACAAAAAACCTTAACTATTTAAGCTCGACCAACACACGGTTTAAACTCTGAATATTGAAAGATCTGATCGAAATAAAAATAGTTCTCTTACATTTATTGATTTTCGCATTTCCATTTTATATATATTTTATATAAATTAAATTTCATCACATGTTTTTTGTCGATTTAAAAGATTCTTATAATGTGCCATCATTGATAAAAAATATAATTATAAATTTAACATATGTATCATTAAAACATTAACTGTATCGAATCGTGTTCTGTCATAATATTAATGAATATTTTGCACACATTTAAATTTAATAAACATTTACTATAGGTAACATCGATTGCCTTCATAATAATTATTATAATATTATTTTTAATTATAAAAGAAAAACACATAGTCACCTACATTTATTATTTTTTCGTCATGTTTTAAATCACATTTAGTATCCCTAGGTACCGTTTTTAATTACGATTTTAGATGCTTTTAAAATAATCATTTTATCCATTCTAGTTATTTGGTTCCATTTAACATTAACTATGAAAATATACACATATTTAAATAATTCTATAAGTTATTTACACTTCTATATACATTCTATGATAAATAATTGGGTAAATATTGAAATTTGAAGTTTTAAATAGTTGGATAGATAAATAGGGACATATGCCTACGTACTATAGAAGTATATGAATAGATCTAGAGATGTGACAAATAAATTAGACACGTATTATTTAAATCGTGTTGGTAAATAGTAAATAGTTTCCAAATTATTGTCATCATGACTGAAATGCGAAAAAATAAGCAACGAATGAAATTAGCTTTGTTTTTAAGTTAGCTAATTATATTACGAGTATTTGTTAAAAGTTCTAGGACATATAGTTAAAATTTTAGTTTTTGTGGCAATATCCGACGTTTTTCTATGTAGGTATTTTATGGCAGTGTGATATTATTATTATGTTTTAGGGATAAATATGATAAATTGTTTTTTTTTTATTAAATTCTCTGCTTCAGGAATAAATATTATAATTATTAGGTATTATTGGATACTATAGTTTAGACCTTTCGCGTACGATGCGGGTTTTTATTACCTTTTTCCACCTAGATCCACTTAATACCAAGTTATTAAGTGATGGACTTGGATAAAAGTGGCAACAGGAGGGATAAGGCAATGATGACCTAAGCCTCGTATGCGAAAGTTCTTAACTTCACATATAATATGATTGGCCAGTTATAATAATTATATTGTGTTGGACTGGACGCCTAATATATATTATACTAAATACTATACAAAATGGCCGGAACGATTTAAAATGAAGAAAAGTATGCAGATTGTAAATGGGAAATTTCTAGAAAAACGACCTACAGTGAAAATTGGGAAATTGTTGATTTTAGTAGTAGATGCCTAATTACATTTAGATCTACATAGAAATAAAGACTACATATAGGTACTACCTAATACCTACATGATAAGTCGAAATTGTGTGAATTTTCAGTAAAGTTTCTACGTAAGATTTGGTCGAAGTCCGAAGGATACCAAATAGAAATTCGGAAACTGAGTAGGCTAATAAATACAATTCTTATCTCATGTCCATGCTTAGCAGTTGTTCGCTGTAAAATCGTATTTTTTTCCATTGCTCCGATACCTGTAGAAAAACATTCCTTTTGGAAAATATACATATGTTGCCAGATGGCACTAAGAATAAATATTATAATCTCTTCAAATTCATTCACAATGAAATAAATTAGCACAGGATTTATTAATTTCCAAGATTTGTAGCTAATGCCGCACACACACTTACACCTATCTGTAGAAAAAAAAACTTGTGCAAAAGTGGCGCCCTCATTATTTTCTTATCTTTTTTTGCCAAAGTGTATTTTAGAGTTTCTACAACTATGCATTGGATTAATTGAGTACTGAAAACCCTATAACTGCTTTTAGTCAAGTGTGTGGGCTGCATTATAAATACAGATACAGATACAGACTGTCCACACGACGCACCACAACTATATCATAAAAAGTATTTGGCTTACAATGTGTGGACATGCCCTAAATAAGTCAAAGTAGTGTTTATAATATAAGTACTATGATTCTAAAGTATTGATATTCTATAGTAGAAATACTTCTTGAAGACTTGAAGTTTAGAGTAAATTTTTGAGACTTAGACTAGACCACATTTTTGCAAGAGAATTAAAAATAACCAACTTCAAGCTCACTTTGACGCACATTTTTATTCATATCTTCAAATATAGCTCTACCGATTTATTTAAAATTATGGGACCACGTGGGAAGGTTAAGATACCCTTTGAAATACGGTTCAGGTGTGTTTTAATAATGAGAACAGTGATGTTAATAACCGTTCTTCTTATTTTGAAGGCAGTTAAAATATATTACTAATACATAGACTTTCTAAGACTAGAATTCTACTAGTTAAATCATATATTAGTAAATTAATGAAATAATTAGGAATGTCTAGTTATTAAGCCGTAGGATAGACTAAGATATACAAATTATATTCTATCTTTAAAGGAAATTAAGGTGGTCCTTTCAGACCTATATCTAAAGTACAGTAGACATTAGGATTAATATATTTCATATCTATAAGTACTAAGTTTTATCTGGTTCATAGATTAGTGTTTATCGACTATACAGACATTTAGAAATTCATGGTAACTTTGCGCGAAATAACAGGATCCTATTGGCTAACACCACATCAATAGTTATTAAAAATTAATTGGTTATTGCGTAAATTATCTCATTGCCATCGATAGTAACAGCCAGGGAAATAAGGACGATAATTAACCGCAACTCAGTTAGAAATAACGTAAGGCCAGGACGCATCATGAGCCCTTTCAACGTTCTTCAAAAATTTGGAATCATTTTGGCGCAAGACTGAAGACATGAAGCTTTAGCCCCGATAAGTTTAGGCAAAAATTATCAGAAGACTCGCATAAGGGACTTTGATTAGAATTCTCAGTGGCATGCCATTAGTTTTCTGTATTAATCTATGTGCACTGCCTCATGCTCGAAAGAGGTTAACATGAGTAGATTGCAGCCATTTCAGTAGTTTCTGTAAGTAGATATTAAGTATGGTGTATGCGGCGTTTGGGCGTGGCGCCGCGCGGGCGCGGGCGTCAGAAGTTGCTGTCGAACACGCCCATGGAGCGCGTGATGCCCTCGTCGCGCAGGCAGCAGTCCACGAACTCGTCCAGCGTTAGCACGCCGTCGCGGTTCAGGTCCATTTTCTGAGAAAAAACGTTACATTTGGGCTATTTTTGAGGTACCTATATTCCCATTTGTCCCCCACATTGATTGCCCCCAGGTGGACCACCGAATGGCAAATGGAGAATTATTGTAGTCACTTCAAATCGCTTTAAAATACTTTAAAGATCGTGAGAAGGGGTTTTTCATCCGGCGGTACCTGGTGTTTGGTCCCAAATGCCTGGGGCAATCAATGTGGGGGCAAATGGGAATATACCATATTTTTGTCGACTAGGAACATTTTATTCCAGTAATGAGAAGGAAAATTTCCAATAATTTCTTTGAACTGTCTAAACTAACTACTGGGGGAAACGTTCCCAGTAGCCTCACATCGGTGGCAATTACCACCGAATGGTGATCGGGCACTTATTGTTCTCACTTCAAATCGTTTTAAACTGCCGTGTAGAACGCTAATATAATTCTACATATTATCTGGTAATTTATTCCCAAAAGCCACCTCGGGCAATTCATGTAGATCTATATCCTTGTTACGAATATAAAATTGAAATTTTTATTAATAATAGAAGAAAGCTAGGCAGATAGTACCTAACTGTATGATTGCATAGCTACGTAGATCCATCTTTTATTGACCAATAAATAGATCAAAGCTGGATACCAGATACCCAGTGTAGTAGGTACCTACCTACTTACTGAGAGGATAAAAAGATTTTACAAAACGAACTTAAAATACTACGGCTAAAATCTGTTTTAAAAATACCTGAAATAGTCTCTCCACCTTCTCCCGTACAATTTCATCGTCGAGCATGGGGTCAACCACTCTGCCCATCAGGTCGTATATAGCGTTGACTATCTCCGTCATTTCTTCCTTGGTTATGTACCCGTCGCCGTTGATATCGTAGAGGGAGAACGTCCAGCGTAGCTTCTCTTCTAACGTGCCTCGGGATAGTATCGAGAGGCCCGTTACAAATTCCTGTGGAATATCATTAGGTACCTGTTAGTTTTTATGTTGAGGATTATGAATAGGCGTGATGACAAGGCTAACATTTTTTAAATGTTATTAGTCCGTAATTTAAATAATAAAAAAATATTCGATACGTATTTTTTTGTTTGTCAATATCATTGAATTTGACTGAGATATAAGGAATCTAAAATTATGGGGGGAGAAACACTACGTCACACCTCAGTACAAATCGTACTGAGGCGTGACGTCATTACCCCCTTCTCCGCAACTTTAAGGCGCTGTAACTTACTCATTTTTCATTAAATTTACAAGAATAAAAATACGTGTCCAATATTTTTTTTAAATCTACATTATGGACAAAAAAAAAAATTTCTGTCCACATGCCTATTATGTCGTAAGGTTCTGGTACCTAAGTGTCTCTGAGTGATATTTGAAACCGGGTTTTCAAGTGGTTTTGCTTGAATTTATAGGCAGGGTGATTATGGAATATCACTAGCTTTTTTGGTGAGGCTTATGAATTCTGTTTAAGCTTTCTGGTTCTGGCTAAGTATACCTACCTATCTTAGCAAGCGAAGTCACCGAGTGATTTTGTTTTTGCCACAGATTTTCAAGTGGTTTTGTTGCTGTAGGTCTGCAGGCAAGGTAACTCAAAACGAAGGTTTATTTCCTAAATATTTATAAATGCGAAAGTATGGATATGTATCTGATACCTACCGCTTCACGCTCAAACGTCTTAACCGATTGAGTTAAATGTTTATAAGTATACATAGGTAGCTTAGCCGAGCCTCTGGAATAACACTTTCTAAGGATAAAACCGCTGGACACAGTAGGTAAGTATAGAATACTTTTATGAACTTACCTCAAAACTAAGCAGGCCACTTCTATCTTGGTCCAACGTGTTGAATACGTAGTGTGCGTATTGAGCTGTGTTTGCTGAAAACAAAATTATTTTTTGTTAAAATATAATATTATTTTGGTACCAACCACCTCTATTCCTAGTCGCTCTCAGGTGGAAAATTCAATTTCCAGTTACCGAATCTATGGAAGCTATAGTCCCCTCTTCAAAAAGTTTCGGTATACTGCTACGTAGATCGCCAGCTTACCGTTGGAAATTCCAAATAATGTCACTTATCAGCTAATAAAATAAATGTTATAAGTTATAACGGCAATAACTTTTCGGTTGGAACTGGGAATATTCCCGATGAGCACCTGGGGGCAACTGGGAACGTCGGAGGATTTATTGAAGATGATATACCTAATATTTAATTTATTTTAATTCCTAAATAATTGTAACAAAACTGCAAACTTTTTCAAATATCGATTTTGGAAACTACCGTGAGTTCCAGTGTTATCCATTAGAAATAGTTATGGTTTTTTTGTTTTTTTTTTTTTCAATTATCTTTTAAAATGTAAATATATTATTAAACATTACTTATACAACTATTACTTATCTGAAACAAGTGAATTAAATTTAAAAAAAACCACCATTTTGTGGTGGCGGCCATATTAAATTTATCAAAGTGAGTAGTAATCTACTAGTTAAGCCCTTTCACTTGATACCCATATTGACGAGGTCGTGGAAAAAAAGGAATCCGCCATTTTGTAACGACGGCCATCTTGGACCGATTTCCATCAAACATGGCTAAGAACAATTTCAAACAAAAAAAACTAAATCAAAATCCGTCCGGGAGCTACGATGTCTGTGGCAGACACACACACAGACATGTCAAACTTCTAACATCCCGTCGTTTTTGCGTCGGGGGTTAATGAGCACAGCCTAATTTTTTTCATTGCTTTAAACTAAGTTTATGCTCTGCTATAATTTTTCTATAGGAGTTGAGAAAACAAGTGAATTAAATTAAAAATTTAAAAAACCCCCAACGCAATACGTATTTCACCATTTTTTGTATGGCGGCCATCTTGGATTTTAAATTTTATATAGTGGACTGTAATCTACTCGTTAAGCCCTTTCATTTGATACCCATATTGAGGGGGTCGTGAAAGAAAAAAGTAATCCGCCATTTTGTAGCGGCGGCCATCTTGGACCGATTTCCACCAAACATGGCTAAGAACACTCTCGACTAACTCTACTTTCAAACAAAATCAAAATCCGTTCATCCGTTTGGGAGCTACGATGCCACAGACAGACACATACACACACACACACACAGACAGACAGACAGACAGACAGACACGTCAAACTTATAACACCCCGTCGTTTTTGCGTCGGGGGTTAAAAATATATTATAGGGTACTTTTGTAACTATATGAATTAATAGTCATAATAATAATATTAAAATAATTATGACTATTTATTGCCGACCTAGGCGAATAAACGGATAACAGCCATTGTCTTGTTTTTATGGCCTATTCCCAGTAGTCTTATTGGTATTTCAAGTTTGATATATATGTATTATTATGTGTTTAAAAATATATCTTATAGGCCAACTAAATAGTTTAGTTGAGAAAGAATACAGTTGATCCGTTTTGATTAAGAATTTCAGTTGGTCCGAACGGAACATTTTTATATATACATATCCGATCAACTGGTTGGTCCGATCGGAACAAATCGATTAATCGAGTCCATTCTGACCAACTGGTTGATCGGTTCAATTGGTCGGAATGGCAGTCCCGATTTTTTTTAAAAATAATATAGTTAATATATAAATATTTTATGATCTCGACTGTACGTACTGTACTAGTCTAAGAGTTTATTATTGTTAGTCATTAGAAAAAAATGCATTTTATTTTTTGTCTTCTTACGATGTAATAAATGTACTGTCTATCAAGTATGAGGTCTATGATTTATTAATTTTGATCGAGTAAAACTAATGGGATAAAAATGACATCTGCGAAGTCTTACTATCAGTAAGTCTATTGGGAAGAAAAATCCCAGTAGTCCGATTGGTAGGACTATGTGGTAAGACTACTGGGACTAGGCCGTTTTTATTTCATATTCTAATTCTATAGGTCCAAATACATCTCATTTTTTTATATTCCTGTAATAAGTAAAAAAAGAAGCTAAGCATCTTTAGTTTCTGGAACCAATGTTACTAAAGAAAAATAGTATTTTTTATTTTTCCTGTAAAGTTGGGTTTTTGAAGAAAGAAAAAACATTTATTGCCAATACTAAATCAAAACATATACAGACACAACACAACAATTTGAGTGGTCCGTGTGGTTTTGGTGTAATCCGTTTATTCGCCGGGGACGGCTTTTTACAATTCTAATATTTTATTATAGTGCTTTTCACGAAAGGAGTCCTTAAATAATAAAATAAATTTAGTTCCAAGAATTTCCGCGGGACCTCTTTCGTGAAAAGGGCTCTACTATCGGTCAATTGTACTGATCACAAAAGTGCGCATAGTATAATAAAAATACTCATACTGTATTATCTACCTACCAAGAAATATGATGAATCATCTTAATGACGTCATCAGTATGAGAGCAGGTCCTTACTTGAAATCATCGAGGACATATCCAATAGAGGGGCAATAGACAAAGTTTTCCTTGAAATAAATTTTTTCACAATTTGACGACTCCGCCCACTTTTTCTATTGGCTACGCTGGTTTTAGTGATGGGCAACGAAAAAGTTTCAATTTAAAACTCGATTATGCCAAGTAATCGATTACAAAGCGATAATATAATATTTTTGACTAAGAGGCAGAACATACGCACGGTTGCAAATCTGATCTTTTGTTTTAAATGGTGTTAATGTCGGAAATTATAAAGGAAGACTTTTGCTTTCCAAAGACATTGTTAGTTCCGATTTCATCCTATAGCAAAAAAAGCGTTTTAGTTTTAAACAAGTCAAATATAAAATACTAGCTTGTGCTCGCGGCTTTGCCCGTATGGCAAAATCCTTTCTTAGTGGAGGTCTACGTCATTAACCCTATTAATATTCCAAATTTCAACCAAATGCGTCCATCGGTTTAGGCTGTGCGTTGATAGATCAGTCAGTCAATAAGTCAGTCACTCTTTCCATATATAAATTTAGATTCTTAAAGACATCCGATTTATACACATGCATGCAAAGTTTAAGCTAAATTGAAAAATGGGAAGTAGATTAAATTTTACTTGCAAGATTTGATTATAGACAACAGGACAGGCGAATGTAAAAAAAAGCTTGTGAATTAAATTTAAAAAAAATTGCCCCCTACGCAACGTTTTCAAAATTACCTATTTTGTGGAAGGTGGCCATCTTTGATTTTAAATTTATCATAATAATATATACTACATACTAGTCAAGCCCTTTCAACTTTCATTTGATGCGCACATTGACGGGATTATGGAGAAAATAATTAATCAGCTATTTTTAGCGGCGGCCATCTTGGATTTTAAATGTATTAAATGTAAATAAAAAGTAATGCATATATTTTACTAGTCAAGTCCTTTCATTTCATACCCTTACATTTGACGAGGTTGTGAAGAAAAAAAATAATCCGCCAAATTGTAGCGGCGGCCATCTTAGATCGATTTCCACCAAACACGGCTAAGAAAACTCTCGACTACCTTTCGACTCTACTTTCAAATAAAAAAACAAGATCAAAATCCGTTCATCTGTACGGGACCCAGAAGTAAGACAAAGTACATGAGCAACGATGCCACAGACAGACAGACAGACACGTCAAACTAATAACACCCCGTCGTTTTTGCTTCGGGGTTAAAAAGAGGTCAGGTTTTTATGTTTTTGGTGAATAACTTTTAAAAAGAGTTTTCATTTCTTGTTCGGAACTTATTTTAGTCTATAACAAAAAATGACGTTTTCATGATGTGGATGGTATATTCTCATCCGCTCATAAAAAAGAAAATATTAAATTTGTAGGTATCTCGATTGAAAAAAAAAACAGGGGAATGGCATCGGAGCATTTTTATATTTTAGCAAATTTTATATGTAGTTGTATATCAATACTGTAGGTTTTCACTAACCTACTCGCAGCGCCGCGTGATGCGACTAAACAAGAGGTTATATGATAATATTGTAAATATTATAAATAATAGACATAATATTATAAAAGTGTCTCCCTGTTGTATAGATAATGAATGATACGTAGCTTTTTGTGCGCAAGTCTGACTCGCATTCGCCATAGGTTTTATATATCAAAATACGAGATGATCTTTTGTCACGAAAAATGACGGTAACTTTACGCAACTTCACGTGTCATATTTTTTTGATACATCCTAAAATATCCGTGTACTTTTTATTTATGTTAAAATTTCGTTGAAATCAAATTTTTAGGGTAGTTCTCGCGTGCCCCACTATCCGCTCCACTGGTGGGGCAGGTGAAACTGTCAAATAATTTTTGTGTCTCACGCACCCCATTGATCGCGTTTTGGTGGGGCGTACTTTTTTTAATATTATCACCCGCCACACTAAAACGCAATCAGTGGGGCGCGTGAGAAGCAAAAAATATTTGACAGTTCACCTGCCCCACTAGTGGGACGAATAGTGGGGAACACGGGAATTACCCAATTTTTACAACACAAGTGAATTAAATTAAAAATTAAAAAAAAAACCCCAACGCATTCAAAATATGTAATTTTGTGGTTGCAACCATCTTTTAGTTTTTCAGATGTTAGTTTATTAAAATCTGTTTATTATAGTTTGTAGTTTTCTACTAATCAAACTTTTTCGTTTAATTCCCATGTTGAGGGAGTTGTGGAAAAAAATGTAAGCACCATTTCATGGCGGCTAAGAACACTCTAGACTATTTCTACCTAAAAAAAAACAATCTCAAAAAATAAAAAAATAAAATCCGTAATACTGAGACAGACAGACACGTCATACTTATAACACCCCGTATTTTTCCGTGGGGGGTTAAAAAATAAATTGTGACGATACTGCCACGATAAAATTTTATGAGAATAACCCACTATAAAAAATCATCTGCTCTAGTTGTCAACTTATAAATGACATGGACTTTAAGGCGACTGTCCATTATACCGTATCATACAATAATAATAATTGTCTTAGGAACATGCCAAACCGAAAAATAACATCAGGCCCTTTTTACACTAAACGATTCGTGAGTATTCACCTTTGTAAATAAACGGCATAAACTCACTTGTATTTACTTCGGCTTCGTGCCGACTGCAGCTACTCCTTAAAGAAGATCCTCGTACAGGATCGAACCGGTCGGCACAAAGCCGAAATAAATACAAGTGAGTTTATGCTGTTTATTTACAAAGATAAACATCTGGCCCATGCCATTATGAACCTTATTTTCATTTATTTATTGCTCATAGCTTAAAATTAGGTTTTGGTAGATAACCGCATTATATATTATATATATACCACGGCAGTATTGTATGTATTAAAAAGTAAGAGAACATCGTTGCGAGCCTTGCACGGAGCGTTAACAATAAATATCGCTGAGAATATGTTGCTGATACTGACAGGTCTATCCATGGCATGCGATGTTTCCAAACAACTGCGTGTGGGGACCAGAATGCAGTGAGTATACGGGTTTATAGCCACGAATGATGACCGATAAAAAGATAATAATATAAACTTATTTTCATTATTAATAAAGAAAACTCATCTAAGTTCATCTGTTGCCAGTTCAACGAAAAAGGTTAACACGTAAAGATGCTTGAACATGTAAGCAACATATTATATTGATAGGCATGCAAAAATGAAATTGGTACTGCATTCTCGTGATTAGATTCTGTTTTGAACACGGGCAAAATACGAGAGAAAGAAGAAATACAAACGAGCATATGGTACGGTATAGTGGGCAAACCCCTTAAAACTCATTTCTTGCAATGTTATTTTGGAATATTTCTAATGAACATACATATTACACATTAGCTATTTTTAACATATTTACAGCTAAACTAATCAAATTTGGTATAATAGGTAGCTTAGGCTCTATAAGTCTCTCTAGGCTCTTGACAATAGGTAACAGTAGGTACTTTTCAATGGGTAAAACTGGATAGGAATAAATGAATTTCCGTAGTAGTCGTACTGAACTATGAGTCGTCAACATGGGCCTACAGAACATATTATGCGCTAGTTGTACCTAAAGATAGCATGCAATTAGACCTGGTTGAAGATGTGGTATGCATTTATTTGTCCTCTAATCGATTATCATGCATCGATTCAATCGTCAAAATATTCACAACACTGGCTAAATACGAGTCAATAGACAAGGATAGCTATTTGGAGAAAATGCTTTATTAGAAAGAGAGGCAATTTGCCTGACCAGTATAACTTGATCCCTCGCTAGAACAAAAAATAATCATAATTTTGAGGATTATTTTACATTTCTGGGGATATTAAAATCGATTTAATAAATTTAGATATTTTATATGTATACTTTATTATATAATAATACGGTAAACAGTTTTATAAAAAAATAAGAAGTCGTGATTTTTTTGTTAAAGAGAATATTCCGTGAGGCCCGCGTAGTTCCTTAAACTGGCCGCTACTAAACGGCGCGTCACGTGGCGCTACGAGTGGGGTAGCAAATACAACCAGTGTTGATATACAAAAAATCCGCCGATGCCCTCCCCCTGCTTGAAATAAAATTATAAACAAAGGTAGCAAAGTAAAACACTCAAATTATTTGTATTACATTTATTTTCAGATAGGTACATTGTTATTGATAATGGGTTATGGACATAAGTCCAATAAATTAGTTTACCACATACAGAATCGCAATGCTTAAATAGCACTGCATTATACAAAATACTCAAGATTTCCTGTGTCAACTAAACATTATCACAATGGAATAAATTGTTTCAAGTTTACATAACACATTTGGTTTCCCTCAATTTCTCTTACATTAACAAACATTTTGAGATGTTCAAAGCGGAGTATCAATAGTGTTGATGCATTTTGTGCATCCCAAATGTTTCCCCCCTATAGTCTATTACAAATGTTTTTAAAATTAACTTAATATTAGGTTTGAGATGGGCTCGCGGCACATAGCTGTTCTCCGGATGTTGAGGAGGTCCTTAAAGTTAAGTTTTAAACTAGGAGAATGCCACCGGTCTGTTGTTGGTAAACTTCTATTGTGTCGCCTTCTTCCATTTCCAGTGACGTTGGGGTGTCGTTCTCATTGATTGGCTGCCCGTCAAATCTAAATCGGACCACTTGCATTGACAAACCCTGAAAATAACAAGGAACATTAATCATACATTTTAAACATTCGTATATCTTTAAGATTAATCAGTTTGAACCATCATCATCATCCACAGCCCTCTACATCCCACTGCTGGGCACAGGCCTCCTTCATGTTATGCCACTCAACCCTGTCCTGTGCCAATCTGTTTGTTTTTGAACCATATTGACCTTAATTACCAGAGAAATTACTGGGCATGATGAGATTAGAAAACTAATTGGGGGCCAAAGCCCCCCAGAAGCACTGTAGAGTTACGAATTTTGCACATATTTCATGGTCAAGATTATAATTTTTTTCTCGGAGCCCGCAGAAGCTGCTGTTGCACTTATTATTAAGGATATCTGAATTTTCTAACTGTTCAGAGTGAGCTAAACAAACACTTTTCCTAGTAAAAAATATAATATTTTTGCCCATCTGCACCTTGCCCCCCCCAGAAAAAAATCCTGGATCCGCCCTTGTGTATAATCCAACCAATTTTGCATTTACGAGTATACCATAGCATAATACACGGAGGTCAAAAGGAGGTCAAGCCACTGGAAACAGTGACTCAAAATAGGAGGATTTCTAAAGATTTGTTGAAATGATGTTAATTTTATTAATCAAGACTTATATCGGGTACATTATCATAATGAAATGAACATAATGTGTTCAAATCGTGAAAGTGTTAAAAAGTGCTACAAGTTAGGTATATACAATTCAGATAGGCCAACTCTCGCTCGATTATAATCAGCTAGATTGAAAGAAGCTGAATGCTGAATGTTGTCAAAATAGTTTTTGTGGAAATAAATAAGATGCGGCTGAAGCTGTGATACCCTTTGCTCATTAATGTTGCCATGTAACCTAGGTATTAGTTATGAAGTGCTATGCATCACTGCTATTGTCATACAGACATGTAACATGTTAACCCTTAATTAGGCGCATGGGGTCAGGGCCACTTGAAATTGAAAAAAAGAGTTTATTTTGATAATTTTCCTTTTTTTTTATAGTTTTTTACTGATCTGAAATATCTAATAAAAGCTATTAACAAAAAAATTAATGGCTTGATGAAGTGTCCGATGAAGAGCCCACGACTTCGTGAAGTTGATGATGTGGGCGAGACAGTCCAACAATCGACAGCTTACCGTGGGTGCTGTTCATAATGTCCTAGAAAGGTCGAAAAAAAGTGCCAACAAAATGCTTCAAGTGTCATTTTATTCCTTTTTGACACTCCTATCCCATTGTTTTGTTGGGGTCACTCAAGACCCCATGCACCCAATTGTGTGATTTTTTTAATGCGCCTAGTTAAGGGTTAAGTCTCATCCACCCAGTTAATTCCCTGGTCACCTTACTGTACTAACTAGAGCCAAACATGGCAGAATATTGTAAGGCTGTGGTAACCAAGACTAAATCTTGCAATTAGAAATCCTCGCACTGTTACAATAGAGAAACATTATTTAGTTATTATTAGTTTAAGTAGCAAATTTGTGAGATATTGCTTTGAGTGGAATCCTGCGAGCTTTATAATATATGAAGCTATGGGCTATGATCAAATGCCAAGCATGTGCTGAGTAATGATAAATCCCACTTAATGTAGGGTGTAAACAAACAACAGTGTAATTCAGATAATTTCACAAAATTGTGCAATTTGTATGATATACAGATAAAATGTCAGGTGCTGATGTTATAGATATGACAATCTCATGCACCCAGAAATGAAATTAGTAGTTAGAGTCAAATTACAAATCAATGCTTAGATAACATTAGGAATTGAAAAAACTAGGCAAATTTAACTTCAAAACGCTGGGGAGAGCTTTGATAATCACATACATGCCCACAGAGCTTTGTAAAAATGGCAGTTTCTGATCACTGATCAAACTATGTTTGTACATCTATTTAGTCGATATTACAAGTTTGTTTATGATTTGCCAGCATTGAAAAATCACTCCATATCAAGATAATTGGGATAAAATGTGTACTTACAGCTCTATCACAATAGGCGTTCATCAGTTTCCTGAGAGGTGTATGTTTCTTTATTTTGAATTGCACGATGGCATTATCCTGACCTAATACTTTCAAGTTGATGTGTTCGCTTTCTCCCTGAAAAGTTAATGAATAAAAATTAAAATGATGTGTAAGATATTCACCAAAACAGATTGGAAACTCCTCAAAACGACGGCTAACCACATTTTTCAGGCAACGCCATGTCGGTGAAACACTATTTGACGATTCGTACTGATATTACACCAAAAAACGTACCTTTTTCTCGTCAGCCATGGTGATTTATGTTTATTTTCGAAAACTAATAACACAAAACAGATATTCAAAAGGAATAATGGACGAATATATTCACGAAACACGCACAATTGACAGATTAGCGATCCGGTGGCGTGGTAATGGCGGCTAGAAATGGGCTTGGAGGAAGCAGTGCTGCCACCATGACGCATGCGCTGCGCGGTAACTTTACGAATAGCGTCTTTCTGCGCACGGCGCAATTTTTGCCGGACGCTGTGACTATTAGAGAGGGCACATCATTTAATAAATAAATGTACTGTATATTCCTAAATTATTGCCTAAACTACGCTAAGAAATTTAATTAAATATGTGTAAAACGTTGAAAATATCATTTGAAGTTGAATATTCTTGGTTAATAATATTTCCTTGTTTCCTACGCGGGCCTTTACATTTATGAGATTGCCACGCGCCAAAAGATATTTGTTGAAAGGAAACTTTCTAGCGAGCTTCCGTTTTAGTGTTGTAACTTATCGATATCAGTAATGGAATTGATTTATATCCTATTTTCTGTATATTATCTGAATGTACTATGTATAGGAAAGAGGTGTAATAGGAAAGAGTGACCTTTCAACGCACAGTCTAAACTGTTGAAAGTTGAAACTTGGAACACAGATTGATTTTAGGTCTTAGACATCCGCTTAGAAAAGATTTTTCCACCCAGGTAAAGCCATGAACACAAGCTAGTCTAATATAATATAGTGGGCAGTGGGACTAGCCTACTACAAAACATCAAGAAAATAAATTATAATAGGCAATAGGTAGGTATTATATGTGTACATATGTACATATACACACTTATAATGTTTTTTGTTTTGTTTTTAGAGGTAGTGAATCGTTATGCGAAATTTTTAATTAATATGAGATACAGTGCTACAGTTACGTTTTATAATATTGTTTGATAGATTACGCTATTATTATGTAATAATGATAAAATGTTTTAGTTTTACGTAATTTATAATACAAAATTATAATTCACTAAATCAATAATAATTAAATATATCAATACAGAACCCTACGTCTGAATTTAAGCTCACTCTTTTCTCGCTCTTCAACAATGAAACATGGCGGTTTGCTTACGTTATTGTATTTTATTAATTTTTAGTACCAACCAAAGTCTTTTTCCGGTTTAGTGATGTCCATATTATTTATGTTTGGAAACGGAAACGAATAGTGATGTATCACGGCGCAAACATATACGGTTCGTTTTAAGCAGATTTATATGCCACGGGGTACCTATCTTTAATATTTCATTTATTTTGAAGTACGTATTGTCATTGATTTTTTTATGAAATTTACTGATATTATTATTATTAAGAGGTTAATATGAGACAATGATAATTTATTATTTTAATGATATTAACTGCCAATTATTTATGAATAAAACTAAGAAATGCAAAAACTGTTATGTCGTCCGCGTGAAACGGAACGTAAGATTAGTGATGTCCAATACATTTTATGGCGGATAAAGAGCCGACTGAACCGTGCGATGTTCAAAGCTTTGTTCTTTGTTTTGTAACGGCTTTAACACAATGGTTTTGATAATATAAAATTACTTAAATTATTGTAAAAGTACATATATGTATGTACTCGTAGTTTTTTATTTATTTATTTTTATGTGGAGAAGTAAGAAGACGAGCAAGACGCTCTCCTGATGTTAAGAGATAACGCTGCCCGTAACCAGTACAGTGCTACCCAGAATTTCACAATGATGTGCAATTCTAGGTGCACTGCACCAACAATTTCACAATGATGTGCAATTCTAGGTGCACTGCACCAACGCTTCTTACTCAAGAGTCATAAGATGTTAAGACTCTTTAGCCCAGTAATTTCACTAGCTACAGTGCCGTCCTACCGGAGCACAGTAATGTTTCCACATCACTGCTCAGGCGGTAGAATAACTGGCACTGTTGGGGTACCTAGACGACTTCCTGCAAAGGAAGTCTACCCCCGGTAGTATAATAATTATTAATAATATTAATTATATTGTAAAAGTAACACCTATTATTAGTTACTAATATTATAATATTTGTAATAATGTGATCGGTTCATATTATAATATTGTTAATTTAATCAAAAATGGGAAGGAAGGTAAACAATAGCTCAAAATATTCTTGGTTCGGTTTTCCGGCATAGGGTGGCGCAAAGTACCTACTTATACCTCTTAGCGATTACTTTCACAGCGATATTATTTTAAGTGCGCTGGATCGTGGTTATTTATCCGGGGCACATTATCCGCAGCGGTTCACTGCATTTCTGCAATCGAGCGTGATTACCGCACACCTTTATCGGTAGAAGACGCCACGTAGGGAATATTTCAATACTTTCTAAAAATGGGCGCTTCTATTTTAGCTTAACTTGCGATTATTTTGGCTAAGGTTCCGCGTGGCTTGTGTATTTGCCAGTGAAGGTAAGTGAACATTTTAAAATTATAAAGTCATACTTATGTACCTATCATACTTAAAAAAATAGGCGCAATGGTACCTATTTATTAAAATTATTTTTGTTTTATTGCAGCTCTCATCTTGGACAAAGGTGGAATAATAAAATATTATTACTTACATAAGTTAGGTATATGTAGGTATATATATATTTTTTTCAGTATCTGGGGGCACGGCAGTGCCCCCGCCAAGTCGAGCAAAAAAAGCGGCACGGCCGTACCATCCTTTTCTGGAAGCAGTTCATCAGACCATTTTCGACCCCCTATAACTTCGTTGTGGAAAAAACTAGAAGCTTCAATTTTTAACAATCGAGTATGCATTGTATAAACACGATTTATACCAAATTTCATTCAATTTGAACTAGTCGTTTAAAAATTATAACTAGTCAAAGTTTTGTAATTTTGTCACTCACTCACTCACTGACCGATCATCAAAAGTCTAAGGCACTTCTAGCAAACATAGAAGGTTCAAACTTGGTAGATACTTAGAGTTTATTGTATAAACCATAGGAAAACTAAAAAAACATACAATTTCGGTCTAGTTTTCGAGATACATAAACTGCATAAATAACTTTGTAATCCCGTATAAATGTATAGGATTACAAAGTTACATTTGCAGTCGACGGTAAAAATTGCATAAAATTCCAATAATAATGCCATAATATATATGCCGTAATAATGTATAAAGCCAGAGAGGGATTATCCCGCCTTCTAGGTTTAGTCTGCTCCCATCTACGGGCGTCGTCACTTAAGATCAGGCGATATCGTGGGCAAAGGCTAACCTATAACGAATAAAAAAAAAAACAAAAAGTAGTGAGATGCCACCAAAAACATAACTTGTAAAAAATACCAAGTCTCGCAACTGCAGTTCTTCTACCGTAAAAAGTTGTGAGATCCATGTACTACCAAGTACCAAGTCGGTAAAATCTTTTGTGTTTTAAATTAATAGATTGACTTGGCAATCGCACTATTATGTCGGTATATTACTAGAGAGATACATTGTTGTGTTTTCATGCGATGGCCAAGTCGATCTATTAATTTAAAACACAAAAGATTTAACCGACTTGGTAGTACATGGATCTCACAACTTTTTACGGTAGAAGAACTGCAGTTGCGAGACTTGGTATTTTTTACAAGTTATGTTTTTGGTGGCATAGATATTACACGGAGTGGCTAGCGATATTACCGGGCATATGAGATTAAAAACTCATGTCTGAGGGAAACGAGTGCGTAGTTTTCTAGCAGCCATAGGAAATGGAATCTTATTCCAAAGTTCAAATGTATCAGAATCGAGATAAGATTATCACGTTGCGGTGAAATTTGGGGATTTCGGCGTGGACAATCCGGGGAATGTAAAGTAGCCTAGACCACTCAGCTTGATGGGATTATATGATTATTTGATGCGTTTTTCATGTCCCATTTTACTATTGTGTAGTTTATCGACATTCATCGCGTAGATAAAAGTTAAACCCTTACCTCGCGGAAGGGTGCGTTTGATGTACGCAATTCGTTCTATTTCTGGAATCACGTTTCTGGTGTAAAATTGATTGTATCCCCCTTGATTTTGGGACGGATTTGATATATTGTATTGGAGAGCTTCGGATTTATTGGTTTACTTTACAGGATCTAAATAAATGCATTTAAGATTGTTTGACTTACCTTTCGCAGGGTGTTTCTTTCTGGTACGTAATAAATACAATATGAGGTGAAAGGAGGATAAGGAAAAGGGCAAATAAAACACTGTCTCACACTTTTAAAATATATAATTGATTTTATTTTTCAGGTAGGTACCTGGTACCTACCTAAATTGAGCTGATGTTTTTATGCTGATGTCGTAATGTTTGAGACACACTGAAACAAAGGCGATCGGCTGGCTTGGGCACGTGCAATGCTACGCTTTAAGAATAGTGTTAAGTGGGACTTGCTGTCCTTTAACATCGACCTTAACACCCGGAAAGACGCATCAGACGACCGCGAAAGCTGGAGGAAAACAATAACTAAGTAGGTACATAAGAAAGAGTACCTAATCATCATAAAGAGTAATTCTATTCTACATGAAGGCGTTGTTATGCTCGACTACACCTAGTTCCAATTATTGGCACAGAAACGTGACAGACGTCACCAACACGCCGCTGCTCCTCCAGATTCACCAGGAACATAATTCGTCTGCATACTTTGCGGTCGGCGATGTTAATCCCGCATCGGCCTTGCTAGCCATTCACGGATGCCGAGCCATTATTACGGACGCTGCTTAATTCATCTTTCATAGATGTAAGAGACAGATGATGAGATGATAAGTTAGATGTAAGAGATGATGATGATGAGATACACAAGCAGACGGGCCCGCCTGATGGTGAGCGGCCGACGCGGTGTCAGTCATTATCGACATTTAGTCAGTCACGTAGGCGGGGAAAACTTTGTAAATGCCCCTCGGCTTCACTGAATATGGTGCCCAAACGAAGCCACAATACCACTTACCACTTGGTGACGGACTAAGAAATTGCTTCTACTTATCGTAAAGATGCGTAAATAATATCTCATTACCTACTATACCTACTTGATACTTATAATATAGGCAGGTACCTACATTTAAATTAATAATTAATTTTTAAAGAAGGAGATTTCAAATAAAATAGAAGATTTTAATATTATACCTAGATTAGATACTCCGAGTAATATTAACAATAGATGCTTTTATGCCGATTTAGTGTGTGATTATCCACCCTTTTACCCCGAAATACATTCTGAAAACGTATCCATTGTGTGATGTGTCCAAGGGTAGGTATGTCACAGTCAACATAATAATAGACATTCTACTCGACGTCCAGACAAAAAGATACCTACATATATATGTATATCTAGTTTGTACACGATTGTGAAAGCTTTTTAATGTCTGCATTCACCTAAATCGGGTATTACGCACAGGCTCGCAATAGCCCGATCCATTCAATTCTATAAATGTGCTTAGTCAAAATGGACGGCGGGCTTCATTTTCTTTTATGATCGATTTTTGTTGCTAGTTTATAATGCCTTCAAACTCAATAATAAACCGAATAAAGCTTCAAGTAATTGTATTTAAACTTGTAAGCTTATACCATACTTGAGCGCGTGGTAGGTAGGTAGATTCAGATTCAGATTCAAATACTTTATTCACTTTCCACATAATTTTTAGGGTTCCGTACCTCAAAAGGAAAAAACGGAACCCTTATAGGATCACTTTGTTGTCCGTCCGTCCGTCCGTCCGTCCGTCCGTCCGTCCGTCCGTCTGTCTGTCAAGACCCTTTTTCTCAGGAACGCGTGGAGGTAACAAGCTGAAATTTATAGAAAATACTAAAGTCCATTGCCTACTAAAGCTGTGAAAAATTCAAACTTCTAGGCCAACGCAATCAAAAGATATAGTCAAATATGTCGCAAATTTCAGCAAATTTTCGACATTACCAAATGAATCAAAACCTACGGGGCACTTCCCGTGAACTCAGAATCTTGAAATTTGGCACGAAGCAATTCTTTAGAGCACAGATAAAGGAAAAATTGCGAAAACCATACATTTTTATTTTCATCATATGAAAAAAATATTTTAAATAATTTTATACCTACTGCCCTTTTTCTCATGAACGCGTAAACGTATTAAATTGAAATTCATATCAAATACTTAAGTCTATAATACCTTTAAACTGCAATAAAATCAAACCTCTATGTTAACGCATTCAAAAGAAACAGCAATTTTAGCCGAAATTTTAAACACGCAACTACTCTCAAAAAACCAAAACCTACAGGGTACTTGCCGTGAACGTAGAATCTTGAAATTTGGTAAAAAGCATTTCCTTAGAGCACAGATAAAGGAAAAATTGCGAAAATTGTACATTTTTAGTTACATCATATAAAAAAATATTTTTAATAATTTCATACTTACTACCTTATTTCTCATGAACGCGTGCAGGTATTAAACTGAAATTCATATCAAATACTAAAATCTATAATACCTTTAAACTGTAATAAAATCAAACCTCTATCTCAACGCATTCAAAAGAAACAGCAATTATAGCCGAAATTTTAAACACGCAACTACTCTAAAAACCAAAACCTACAGGGTACTTGCCGTGAACGTAGAATCTTGAAATTTGGTAAAAAACAATTCCTTAGAGCACAGATAAAGGAAAAATTGCGAAAATTGTACATTTTTAGTTACATCATATAAAAAAATATTTTTAATAATTTCATACTTACTACCTTATTTCTCATGAACGCGTGCAGGTATTAAACTGAAATTCATATCAAATACTAAAATCTATAATACCTTTAAACTGTAATAAAATCAAACCTCTATCTCAACGCATTCAAAAGAAACAGCAATTTTAGCCGTATTTTTTAACTCGCGACTACTCTCAAGGGAATCAAAACCTACAGAGTACTTGCCGTTAACTCAGAATCTTGAAATTTGGTTCGCAGCAACGTCTTAAATCACAAGCACAGGAAAAAATGCGAAAACTGTAAATTTTTAGTTACAACATATAAAAAAATATTTTTAATAATTTTGTATTTACTATCCCTTTCCTCAAGAATGCGTACAGCTATTAAATTGAAATTCATACCAAATACTCAACTTTATAATAACTTTAAGCTGTAAAAAAATCAAACATCAATGTCAACGCAATCAAAAGAAACAGCAATTTTAGCCGCATATTTTCAAACTCGCAAGTACTCGCAAGGGAATCAAAACCTACAGTATATAATATTATACCCACTTTTCCTTAGGGTTCCGTAGAAAACCGTAGGTTTATACGGAACCCTCGGTGCTCGAGTCCTACTCGTACTTGACCGGTTTTTTTTAAAAAGGATCTTACATATTACATACATTTTACTAGGTCATTTGTGGACCCTGTGACCCTGTCGGGTGTAGTGAAAGTTTAGAAGAGAGGGAGAATAAGTCATGTACATTAATAATAATATGTCAAAAATATAATTTAAGATTGTGTAGTTAAAAAATAGTAATAATGTCATAGAATCATAATAATTAGTCAATGAACGAATAGCAACATAATAAATTAAATGGTCAATTGATAAAAATATAATCAAAACATTATATTTGGTTGCTTTATTAAATTAAATTAGGAATACAATATTTAATATTATTCTGTATTATCTGCAAGGTATTCCTCAATAGAATAATATGCCTTTTTCTGTAACATCTGTTTCAACCTTCTTTCAAATATACTATTGCTTACTACACATTTAATTACCTCGTCCAATTTATTATATATATTTATAGACATAACCAAAGTGCTAGTCGAATGCATCCTAAGTCGCGATTTAGGCGCCACTAGACGGCTTCCGGGCTGGGAACTACTGGAGTCAGCGCCGGGAACTGGTTCTGTTTTATATAACAGCGGGTTGTTACGTACTAATTTGCACATTTCAAATAAATATAGACACGGTACCGTTAGGATTTTATACTTTATAAAAAATGGTTTGCACGAGTCCATTTGATCTATGTTTGCTAATATTCTAATGAGTTTTTTTGAGCAACAAATATATCATGGACTCCTACGGCATTACCCCATAAAATGATCCCATAACTAATCCTTGAGTGAGCGTTTGCATAATAGGTGGTGAGTGCGGTTTTTAAGTCAGTTGTTTTCTTAACTTCGCGGAGTGCATACGTCATGGATTGTAACTTTGATTTCAGTTTTTTAATGTGTGGGTGCCAATTGACATGGGTGTCTATAACGATACCTAGTAATGTAAATTCATTTACTATTTCCATTTTAGTTCCGCGGAATATAAAATTGAAATTGAGTTTAGATTTTTGATATGGATGAAAGGTAATAATTTTTGTTTTTGTTAAATTAATTTCTAGATTGTGATTGTGCATCCAGTTTGTCGCTTGCTCGAGGGCATTGGTAAGTGTTGAGTTTACGTTCGAAACATTTTTTACAGAAGTTAGTATTGAAACGTCATCCGCGAAACAGACACAACGTTCTGTTATAGCTTTAGGGAGATCGTTTATGTATATCAAAAAAAGTAGACATCCAAGTACGCTGCCTTGAGGAATAGAGGCGTTTATTTTTTTGCTGTCAGAACGTACATTTTTAATCGTATTCTTTTTGAAATCGTAATTGAGTACTTCTACAAGCTGCTCCCGGTCTTTTAAGTAAGATTCGAACCAATCTAGTGTCACGCCGCGGATACCTACTCCGTACAGTTTGCGAATTAAGATAGGAAACTGGACCCTATCGTACGCTTTTGTCATATCGAGCAAGATACCTACCCCGTACTTCTTAGCATCTAACAAGTTAATAACTTCTTGGATGTATTTATACACAGTGACTGGTAAATCACTTAAAAGCTTCAAGGATATGATAAATTATATAATCACATTATGTTTACAATTAACAAACAAAGACAATACTAATACATTTAAGAGAAAATCTTATTTGAATTAATTCGCCATGTCCCAAACAAAATGGTTAAACTACTGGCGAACAGCTGACGCAGGTAGGTAAGTAAAGCTACATACAAAGTAGGTATCGACAACACCGACAAAGGACGCGATCTGTGACGCGACATAGCTACGCGATGCTACACACTCACGTGATGTTAAGTGATGATGCGGCCGCATGTGGTAGCAGACTAAACCTAGAAGGCGGGATAAATCCTTCCCTGGCTTCACTGAGCTTATTTTCCTTTGCTGGTTATCAATACAAGCCGCAATAGAAATCCGCAGTAAAATTAAACCCGCGAAATAACAAATTGAATTTTAAGACTAAAATACTCATCGATGAAAGGAAATACCTTAAAAGCGTCTAAACGCGCGCGCTCTGGATAAATAAATTAGGCTTAGTAACTAAATAATAACTAAGTAGGTAGGTATGATCCGTTTTTCCTTCATACTTTACCTGGCTTAGGACAGGCAAAAATACCAAGGTAAGTGGACAATGACATATCAAAGAAATCCATATTAATCGTTCAGATATTAGGTACATTATTACCTATTTATTATCGATACCTACCAGCTGACCGAATATGCCGCCACAGGTTGGATTGTAGCGCGTTACGCGTTACGACCGCGATTTGTGCAAATACCTACCGCATCGCAAAAGATTTTGAAATGTGAATAAATAATAATGATTTTGTAATATGAATTATGTTCTTATTTGATATTTTTTGTCAAAATTAGATAGGTAGGTACCTATTTTTACGAATCGTGGACTGGGTACTCTGTTTCAAGTTTCTAAGTTTTAAATGCACGTCAAATTAAAACCGCAATAGAAAGCCACGCTAGTCGTAGCTTTCTGTAGTTTTCTGTAGCTTCTGTACAAGATAGCCGGTCGGCTGGTAGATTTCGATAAAGTACCTACGTAAGAGGGCTACAAACCTATTAGGTACCGACTATGACGGTGATTTTTGCGTATACCTATTGTTTCCGCCGGGAGGTCTGCGTTATACAAAATTACAATCGGAAATCATGAACAACGGAACACTTACACACACTTACCGGACGGAGAGCCGCCGACCGCTCGTGTCCACCTCAGGGAGGCAGGTGGCAGGACCACTTCCACGATAATTGTACAAGAAACCACTGGCTCAGAGGTGCCGGCACACAGTACACACTTAGGGGCACACCCACGAGACGCGTTAAAATTATACGACGCAGCGTGCTTCTCGCTCGGTAACGTTCGGACGACTGACGTTCGCGGCGGCGATGCGGGCGCGGGTGCGCAGAGACGCTTGTGGCGGTGTGGCGCGGGCGCGGGTCGGCGTGCCACAAAGGGCGCCGGTGCGGAGTAGCGGGGGATAGGCGCGTGTGAATCGGCCCGTTTAGATTACAAATACTTTATAGAACACATAGGATATTTTACCCAAAATTTAAGTACCTATTTTTATATATTTTTTAGAATGAGAATCGTTAACTGAGTTCCCTGTTTTAGGCTTCTAAGTGATTTACCAGTCACCGTGTATACTGCTAAAGTGGTCGACCTTTTCTTACGAAAGCCATTTTGACAGTCATCAAATATTTTAAATTTTTCGCAAAAGGAGTAAACTCTGTCACTCATGGCTTTTTCGAATATTTTAGAAGCTGACGGCAACAAGGCTATTGGGCGGTAATTATTGGGGTCTGTTTTTAGGTTCTTTTTATGTAGTGGTTTTATTATGGCTTTTTTTAGTAGTTTTGGGAAAATACCTTCACGAAAAGATTGATTTATCAGCAGATAAAACGGTAAAGTCAGTTCGTTAGCACAATGTTTAAGTAATTTAGGAGGGATTTCGTCTATACCATAACTAGTTTTATTTTTTAAGTTCTTTAGAAGTTGGTGTGTTTCTTGTGGAGTTACTGGCGATAGGTACATTGTGTTTACAGTCGGATTAGTTACTGATAGGTCGCGCGATTGATATTGGGTCGACGGGGTATTATTATTTATGTTGTCTTTATTTGAGCCTACTGATAAGAAAAATGTATTGAATGAATTTGCAATGTTTTTCGGTTTTGTGATTACTTCATTATTAATTAATAGTTTTATATTGTTTTTTTCATTGATTTTATTTTTATTCGTTCTTTCGTTAATTATCCTCCACATAGTTTTTGATTTGTTTGTTGATTTTTTTAGAGTTTTAATATAATATAATTTCTTTGATGCGTTGACTGCTTTTTTAAAAGTTTTTTCGTATGATTTGTAGTGTTTTATTAGGATGGGTATTTTTGACCTAATAGTAAATATTTTAAGAAGTCTTTTATTTTTGCACGATTTTTTTATTCCTACGGTTAGCCAGTGTTTCTTATTTTTAGTTTTTAACTTTATCCGACGTTTAGGTATGCATTCGTCTAGTATTTTAATTAATATATTTGAGAATATTTCGTAATTATAATCTATGTTCACATCGACTTTAAACTTATCTTGCCAATTTATCTCATTTAATTTTAATTTAAATTTGTCGCAATTCAGTTCATTAAATAATCGTTTACGTACATACCAGTAAGATTTTTTGCATTGTTTAGGTAAAGATACTGTTATGCTTGTTGCTAAGTGATCGGAAAAACCTAGATCTTCTACTGTAGTACAAATATTCAAATCAATAAAGTTGGTAAAAATTAGGTCAATACAAGTTGACGATGTGTCTGTGATGCGAGTCGGTTTCTTTATATGTTGAGTAAATTTACTATCTGACATAATTTCTAGTAACTGATCTGTTTTGGAGGAATTTTTAAGAGTATCTGTGTTTAAATCGCCGCCAAAGATTATTTTATGATTTTTAAAAATTTTATTTAAATATTTAAGTATTAATTTTAATTGTTTGTAAAATATTTCTTCCTCTCTCCTATTCCAGTATATATTAACTACCAATATATTTAAGTTTACAATTTCAATTGCACATATCTCTAGTACATATTCAATAGACATTTCACTTATCTCGGTGCGTTCTAAATAGTTTATATGGTTTTGTAATGCTATGAGTACTCCGCCGCCATTTCTAGATTTTCTGCAGTAAGATGCCGCTATTTTATATCCTTCTATTTGTAGTAGATCTATTTGTTCTTGTCTGAGCCAAGTTTCAGACACACAGATGGCGCTATAGGATGTATCTTGGTGAATAAATGCTTCTAGGAGATGTTGTTTGTTGTTTAGGCTTTGAAAGTTTTGAAATAGTACCTTAAATTCTTCTAGGTCTATATTCGCGAAAGGAACTATTATTTTCAGGTAGATCACATATTTGGGTGACATTTCCTTGACCTTGGGCTGATAGTTGGTCTGGATTATGTGAGTCATCTGCTGCGTTATAATATAATCTTCCATCAATGTATAGTTGATTGTCCCTTATCACTGCGTATTGTCCTTGTTTTCGTGCATTTAACATTTTATCACGCATACTTTTCCTTTCTTTTCTTTCTTGTTCATCAAGGTAGCCTGATATATTTAATGAAGTCCCTTTGAAATAGGGGATGTTTTCCAGTATATATTTAGTCATTCGTTTGCTTATTAGTTCGATGACTAGCGGGCGTTTACCATTTGATGAGTATCTCCCTATTCTATAGGTCTCTTCTATATAACCTTGAAGGTTAGTTCTATAAAACGCCGCCGCAGCCTATGTGTTAACTATTTACTAACTCTTCCCACTCAGGCCTTTATTTTGACCTAGTAAGCTTGCGCAAAAACGACGGGGTGATATAAGTTCGTCTATGGTATCGTAGTTCCGAAACGAATGATGAGCCGATTTTCATTTTCTTTTATTTTGAAAGGAGAGTTAGTCACGAGTGTTCTAAGCTACTTACGATGGTAATCGGTTCAAGATCTGACATCGGTCTCAAGGGTGCCGCCACAAAATGGCAAATTACATAAGTATTTTTTTAACAACTTTCTAAGTACTATGGGTATCAACTGAAAGGCTTGAATAGTAGAAATACTTACCTACTACATTTTTGATAAATTTCAAATCCAAGATGGCCGCCGCCACAGAATGGCGAAACACAATTTTAGCTTTTTAGGGTTCCGTACCTCAAAAGGAAAAAACGGAACCCTTATAGGATCACTTTGTTGTCCGTCCGTCCGTCCGTCCGTCCGTCCGTCCGTCCGTCCGTCTGTCTGTCAAGACCCTTTTTCTCAGGAACGCGTGGAGGTAACAAGCTGAAATTTATAGAAAATACTAAAGTCCATTGCCTACTTCTAGGCCAACGCAATCAAAAGATATAGTCAAATATGTCGCAAATTTCAGCAAATTTTCGACATTACCAAATGAATCAAAACCTACGGGGCACTTCCCGTGAACTCAGAATCTTGAAATTTGGCACGAAGCAATTCTTTAGAGCACAGATAAAGGAAAAATTGCGAAAACCATACATTTTTATTTTCATCATATGAAAAAAATATTTTAAATAATTTTATACCTACTGCCCTTTTTCTCATGAACGCGTAAACGTATTAAATTGAAATTCATATCAAATACTTAAGTCTATAATACCTTTAAACTGCAATAAAATCAAACCTCTATGTTAACGCATTCAAAAGAAACAGCAATTTTAGCCGAAATTTTAAACACGCAACTACTCTCAAAAAACCAAAACCTACAGGGTACTTGCCGTGAACGTAGAATCTTGAAATTTGGTAAAAAGCATTTCCTTAGAGCACAGATAAAGGAAAAATTGCGAAAATTGTACATTTTTAGTTACATCATATAAAAAAATATTTTTAATAATTTCATACTTACTACCTTATTTCTCATGAACGCGTGCAGGTATTAAACTGAAATTCATATCAAATACTAAAATCTATAATACCTTTAAACTGTAATAAAATCAAACCTCTATCTCAACGCATTCAAAAGAAACAGCAATTATAGCCGAAATTTTAAACACGCAACTACTCTAAAAACCAAAACCTACAGGGTACTTGCCGTGAACGTAGAATCTTGAAATTTGGTAAAAAACAATTCCTTAGAGCACAGATAAAGGAAAAATTGCGAAAATTGTACATTTTTAGTTACATCATATAAAAAAATATTTTTAATAATTTCATACTTACTACCTTATTTCTCATGAACGCGTGCAGGTATTAAACTGAAATTCATATCAAATACTAAAATCTATAATACCTTTAAACTGTAATAAAATCAAACCTCTATCTCAACGCATTCAAAAGAAACAGCAATTTTAGCCGTATTTTTTAACTCGCGACTACTCTCAAGGGAATCAAAACCTACAGAGTACTTGCCGTTAACTCAGAATCTTGAAATTTGGTTCGCAGCAACGTCTTAAATCACAAGCACAGGAAAAAATGCGAAAACTGTAAATTTTTAGTTACAACATATAAAAAAATATTTTTAATAATTTTGTATTTACTATCCCTTTCCTCAAGAATGCGTACAGCTATTAAATTGAAATTCATACCAAATACTCAACTTTATAATAACTTTAAGCTGTAAAAAAATCAAACATCAATGTCAACGCAATCAAAAGAAACAGCAATTTTAGCCGCATATTTTCAAACTCGCAAGTACTCGCAAGGGAATCAAAACCTACAGTATATAATATTATACCCACTTTTCCTTAGGGTTCCGTAGAAAACCGTAGGTTTATACGGAACCCTCGGTGCTCGAGTCCTACTCGTACTTGACCGGTTTTTTTTTTTTATTTGACTTGTTGAAATACTCACCTCCTTGCGGAAAGAACTGCGAGTAGATAACCTTGAAGGTGTCTTCCTTGACGACGCCGGTGGGGCACTCCGCTTTGAATCCGCGGTATAGCCGCTTCAGCTCGGGCTCGGTGAAGCGAGTGGCTCGACGCAGCGCCGCGATGGAGTCCGGCCGGTACCGCGGCAGCTGCTCACCCAACTCCTCGAGCTCCGAATCTGGAACAAGATTGATAGGAAACTTTGAGAAAATGTGCTAAAATTATTTAGACGCTGGCTGATGAGATAAGATAAGAATACTCTATATTGAGACCAAAACAATATACGAGTATATTAAAAAAAAGCAACAATTTGGTCAATGGCCGGCCCTATCGCTGTGAGCGGTCTCTTCACCAGGCTTCTCAGGCAACCAACCTTGCTGTGTTTGAAAAAGTTTTAAACATTCCGTTTTTAATGTCTTCATAATGTACTCCGACGATTTGAGTCTGACTGATTTGTAACCTTCACATTTTTTTTACTGTAAAATTTCTAGACAATCCCTGCTATAGGCGAAACGACTTACGATTTTAATTAACTGTCTCGAGACTGAACAAATTAGCCAGCATAATACCTAATATAACTGCGAGTATATGATAATCTTGTTAACTTATATTATAATAGTTATTCTGCTCTAAGCAAATGAAGAAGAAAAATATCAATAGAGACAAAGGAACAGTCCAACAATTCTCAGAATTATATCAGTGTCCGAAACTAGCCGATAAAATCAATTTATCAGCGTCGACAAAAACAGTGTGGTTATGACAATGTCATGAATCTTGGTGAATGGGTAACCAGTAACTGAGGGCGAGGTATTGTGTGGATTGGTGATAGGGCACGATTCACAGCTCCCTACGCCTACATACCTATAGGGCTATGGGGCTTCAGCCATAAGAAACGGTTGTTTACCATGAAAGTGGATATTGAACGATAATATTAATGATAGAAATGTTGCTAAAATACTGTGAATGAAACTTTTTTCAAAAGTAATTAGGTAATCCCTGATTGAAGGTTGTCAGTTTTCTTGGAGGTAATACCGATTAGTATTATTTCAAAGTTGAAATCATTGAAACTTTCAGCTAATTTACAATACAACAAAGCATTTCGAGCACTGGTTCTACAAAAATTTAGGATTTGCAATAGTGCGTGCGCTGTGATCTTCAAGGCATTATAGAAACGTTATAAGTTCTGTAAACATTGCTCAAATATATTTTCCTATAAAAATTATTAACTATTATCGTAAAAGAACATAAACCACCCTTATATTAGTAGTTTTCCAGCAATTTACCCCAAACAAATGGGCACCGTTATCTGAAAACAATATCACAATCAACATCTGTTGCGCAACGTTCCGTTGCACGCGACAAATCGCCGGCACAATTGGCGCGTCTTCGAATTAATTGCCGGTGGAATTCTCTCGAATTCGCGTTCCGTTTCACTTGCAATTAGGGCTGATAACAAGTAATTTATTGTGCGTTTGCCGCAGACCTTCCCATTGCCATGTGTTTCCACGCTCTTTGGGATCTATTGATTGCATAATTATTTCGAAATTGGCGACAAAACCTTACGGATTTTTTTATTTATAAAAAAGCTTAATTTTAAATAAATTAATACTTTAATGGTCCACTTTAAAATCCTATTAGAAAAACAAATAAATAAAAAAAATCAGGTTTTTAATAAGTACTTAGGTAAGGTTGTTGAATAGAAAAGCTTTATTAAGTTTAAACATAATAAGTAATAAGCAGAAGCTCTGTACTGACTGACACCAAATTAATTCTAATTATAAGGTCCTGATGTTACACCAGCACATCGACAACAAATTAGTTCGGTGCCTTAAAATTACACTGTCCACCGACATTGTGGTCGAACGGCAAGCCACAGTCAAGCTTGGTAGTTAAAATAAGCACCATTTAATGATTTCCTAGCTTTCCCTGCCACTTGGCCAGTCAGCTGGTGTTTCGGGCCTAATTTATGGTGGCACTAAATCACTAACACTACCTACTTCATCGCAGAAAGAGGGTCTTGACTGTTGAAAGATAAGAAGAGTCTTAACACGTTTGTACAGTAAGCGTTATGTAGAATTGTGTTATTTTCACTTGTCATCTGGTGGAAACCCGAACTTGAGTTGGGTGCTTCGTTAAGGAAAATGGAATCCTAGGTATCACTTTCTTGTTCCATAGTTATATTATGTAGTCTTGAAAAATATTAACGCCGCTGCCCCTTATGGCTTTGGAATTTATGCGCGCGTCTATATTTAATTTTAGTTATTTCTACATAGAATCAATATTTAAAAATCCCTTACATTCCTTACATGTATAGTATACCAGCCCTACGCCGCACAAATGTTCGCAAAGTGTCAAATTATCAAATAAAACAAAATATCAACAGAACTATTCACACAGCAGTTGTTACATTTCAATTAAAATATGAAATGGTACAATAACCTGCGCAGATTTGGTACAATAAAATATAGGATCGCAGCCGATCGTGATTAGAATATAAAATTAACGCAGAAGGGACAACCGTCCAAAATTAGGTAATTCTATAGCGGGATCACGTGCCTCCGTGACCCGCTTCAAATCCCTGCCCACCAAAATTTAATTTTATCTCATTTCTATTAAAGGTGCGAAATCCACCTGTATCGCATTAGGGGGGATAAAATATAGACCACTTTCCCTGGAAATATGATTAAGTAGGAAAAAATCTAATATGAAGCTACTATATAAGAAAATTAAGTTAAGAAATTTATTAAAATTGAGTTACATTGGATATTAATTTTGTGCTTCAACCATAACCGGATTACCGTTAAAATTGGATTAAGTAGGTATCTTCATCTACATAATATCTTGTAAATACGTATATATAAAAAGGAAAACGTGACTGATTGAATGACGCACTGATCTATAAACGTTGGTTACACACCACAGGCATAATACAGCACAAACAGCAGAACGGATTGAATTGAAATTTGGCACAAAGATAGTTTACGTACACATTCACTTTAAAAATTGTAATAAATAGGTCCTTTGAGAACCAATATCATTAATAGTTAATAAGTATGTAGCCTACCTATTAGTATATCTACATAACTTAGGTATACTTATAGGTAGACTAGTCCTTAGGAAATGTTTTCTTCATAGCAATAAGTAATCTAGAAGGTGGAAAATCTAGTCAAAATAGTGAAAACTGAAACAGAAAGCGCTGATATTGCAGCTTTCATGTGACACATTTTGCACGGTCGGACAGACATTGGCAAAGTAACGAGCCAGTCGGCAATCTGCGCGTTACTCACACGTAGATTATATTGTCTTCCACTGCCGTTAGGGATGCTACTAGAAAACTTCTGCTATATTAAGTACTTATTACATTTGGCTGAATTCAGAAGCCAGTGTAATCATTCACATTTAGCAAGTTAGCATCCTAAATTCAGAAGCAAGTATTGTTTCTGCCTGACTAAAACTGAATTTAGGTTCTGAATTTAGGAACTAAATTCAGGCAAGTGTAATAAGCCTTTTAGCTAGGAAATTAGAAAAAGAGAAATACAGAAACAAGGTTGAATAATGAATGAGATGCAGATTTATGTAGGAAGCCAGGCAACATGCAACTTGTAGGTTATAAAACATTTTTTAATGAAATTATTAATTAATGAAAAATGCCACTTATAAATTTCCAAAGGTAATAATTATAAAAAGATGAAAGATTTCAACAGATGTAACAGATAACAGAACGGTAGAAATATTTTCGTGATTTCTAAAATTTCAGTATAAATTTGACATAAGAGAGTAAATAAGCAGGTAACTCGTAGGCGATCAATTCAGTCCTCTGTAAACCGATTTTTTATTCTTCGTGAGACGTGACAATATACCTAACACCAATTCCTCTGTTATCGGCAGAAAATCTGGTAACACATCATGAACCTTTTAGTAACCTAAAAGATTTTTAGATTAGAAGAAAAATTAAACTACCTACGAGTATTGGCGCCCTTAAAAGCCCTCACGTTCAGATACCTTATTAAACTTTGGACAGTCCAGTCTGAATACTAGACCAAAGATGGTTCAGAATGTAGTTATACGGTTACCTTAGTGGTTGAATTAGTAAGTTCTCACGAATCTTGAAACTCCCACATTGTAACAAACTAGTAACTGAGATCGAATCCAAGTATCCAAGCAAGTATTTCGAAGTAGCCTCTGCTGCCAACTGAATTAAGCCAGGGTTGGTACCGGTACGTGCGTCGCGTGCCAACCGCACTCATGAATACCAACTGTGGACTGTAACTGTACTGCGTTTGACACTCCACGTTGCCGTGAAAATGCTCATAAATGCCGCGCCGTACAACCCTATTGCAGTTGAACGGTCGAAAAGTGTGGTGTTATGGCAATACTGGCAGTAAAGTGTGATTTTTATTTGGTGTATTTCTCATAGAAGTGAGTGTTCGCGACGTTATACGAATACGAAAATCTTTTAGGCGCGTCTTTATTTTAGCCTTTCGGATTTTAATATCAACTTGTGCTTCACTTTCAACTGATTATAATAAATGTTAATGCATAGCAAATCACAACTATCATCATCACTGCATTATTTTAATTATTTTGTTTTTAGTGAACATTTTTCGTCATGTTATTTTCCAGTAGAAAGATAAAGAGCTTAAAATAAAAAAAAATTCAAGCAAGGGTGATTTCACACGTATAACCAAAAATTTCAACTTTCCCTCCAAAATAGGAACTGTAGAATACAAATTCGTGTTAAATATTTATTATGTTATAATACTTAGTGAATTTAAGTCATAAAAGACAAATGATAGAGTCGTTACGCGAATTAGTAACCCTCCATTTAGAGCGGCACGTCGTCACAGATAGCTCTCAAACTTGGCACCGATTGAGACCACCTGGCGCGCATTGTCGGGTAACTTTCATAACTTCTGTGTCGACAATTAGTGTTGTACTGGTACGTAATAATCGAAACGGGTAGGTGCGCTTAATTTGAGTCAGCGGCGATGCTAAATTTATTAGTTCTACAATGTGTAGATTGATTAATTGTACAAATGAGAAAATTATAGTGAGTATTAAAATTACAGGGCCAAAGAGTCTTAGCATCTTATGACTCCTGAGTAAGAAGCGTTGGTACAGTGCAACTAGAATTTCACATCATTGTAAAATCCAAGGTGGCACTGTACTGATTATGGTCAGCATTATCTCTTGACATCAGGAGAATGTCTTGCTCGTGTTCTTACTTTTTTGGATAAAAAAATATTAATTAAAGTCGATTGTAGCACACTACAAACCCCTAAAAAAAAGAATTTTCTGCAAAACCACTATTTTGGTCGTGGAGGGGTGAAAATAATATTATTTTTCACCGAAAATGCGATTTTGCCACGAATATGGTAAATGGCTAGATAATATTATATAATATGATATAGCTTGACTATGTTTATTTTTCTTTGAGATTAAATCTTACTAAAACTCCTATATACACAACAACAGTAAAAATCCTCAAATTGGTCGAAAATTCGCAGCCGACTTACCTAAACGGCAAAGCCTTTCATAATACAATCTCAAGGGCGAATGCCCAACATTGCTAGTAATAAACTAATCACTTAAATCAATTGTGTGGCTTATCATAGGTCCCCGCGGCCTGCCGGCTCTGTTTCAATCGATTGCTTCTACTGTCTGAGCACGATCTGCCGTATTAATACAATCTAATTCGATTGCCTCTACAGCTATTGAATTATTGTATGACTATAGATTGGGGAGTTCTACCAATCAAAGTGTACTCGTAGAGGTACAATTAAATCAAAAGCAGTCAATCAATCACTTTCTTTTGTGTTTAACAATGAATAATATTAATGTTATTTTGTATTTTAGATAATTAGCAAATTGAACAACTTGTAAAAAAAATTAAGATGCGTACTTAGTGTGTAGATGGCGATTAGCACAATGACTACATTTTGAAAGTGTGCTATCCTATAAGAATAGTTCGAAGAGAATAATATGTGTACTTAGGTAATTTTTATTTGAACCGCCGTGTTCGCAAGTTCAATAATTATAAATCATTGTTAAATCTATTATATATTTTTTTCACATTATAAATAGTTTTCTACAGAAGTAAAAGCACTGAATTGGTGGCAAGAACACGTAATATCCCCTGAATAATGTCCAAGGATCGATCTGAGTCGTGCATTGTGCAAACTTTCACTACCATTTCTCACTGTCCCCGCTAAATCTGTGGATTTCGCGCGCTTTTGTCCAACCACTGATTTCACACGTCTGCTGGCTGATTTATTTTTGAACTTTTCTTTTTTAAATACACCAGAAAATCAGGTGTTTTTGAAATGTAAATTCATAGAAATAACTTTTTGTAAATTCCTCAAGAGGGTCGCTACACAATATATATAAGCAATTTTGAAAATCTTCTACATCTTGCCATTTTATTTATTTATTTATATAATTAGGTCACCCAACACAGAATACACATAGATTTACATACTTAAGACTATGAGATCATACAAGTGTGTTCCTGCATTTACAGAGTGCCACAGCATGCACAACTAAACTGTTTATATTATTTTCTTAATATAATATTGGTAATTAATTATAATAACATATTTTAACATATCAAACTGAAAACGCTTATAAAATGTAAGTATGCAACAATATTTTGCAACTTGACTCTTGAGGAATTTTCAAAAAGTTAATCTATGAATATGTATTTCAAAATGTGTCAAATAGTGCGAGCAAGAGAGCGTCTCGCGGACTAAGCGCTCTTATTAAACACACACTCATAAAATAATTCGCACTATAGTACTTACATTATTATTAACATACACGCAACAGTGCGAGCGTTACGTTCGCACATTTTAATTTATCCTATTTCTTCAAAGGTTCCTGAAAAAGGTCCGTATATTTTGTGGGTAGGTAAATAATTGCGTGTCATTCTTTGGGAGTGTTTTTGCTGAAGGGTGAAATTGCATCGCATAGGACAAGGAAATATAAGGGTTACTATTGCTAAGTTATTTTGTTCATAGTACACTTCCGTTTGAAAGGGATCTTAAATGTACCCTATCCGTTTTATTCCGATAGGAAGACCACATTTTACGGCCTTTAATTTTTATGTTTATTACTTTAGAACTTGCGAGTGGGTGTACAGATTGAGATGATTGTTTTTTTATTTGAAAACTGATGCTTCCCATGTGGTCCTATATCAATTTGGTCCAGTTTTGCTAATGGGCTGGGGTTCGATTTGGAACAACTCTTCCAAAAAATTGTTACCTCAGTCCTTTCATAAGTATATAAAAAATTGATTCAGTACAAAAAAGGAAATTTAGCTTTGCATACCACGAAAGTACATTCGTAGAAGCCGCTACGAGTACGTCAAAGCAACGCATAGCACAAAGCTCTGTGCGAAGCGAAGCAACAATTCGTATTTTATTACTTCTCCTAAAAGATCTCCACTAAACTCCTTACAGTAAATGCGCTTCCAGACTTGCAATTTAGAGCTCAGTTTAACATTTCAAGTCTAAGTTATAAAGGACGACAACGAAATTGTTTAACGTGAGTATTTCGTTTCTAGAGCTACTTAAGAGCGTATATATCGAGTGACGACTCTCTCGCTCGCACAATTTGACAAATTTTGAAATATAAATTCAAGGAATTAATTTATTGAAAATTCCTCTATACAACTCCTGCATAATATTATTGCACACATTTTAAAAGTGTTTTCAGTGAGATATATTAAAAAATGGAATAATGAGATTTTTTGAAAAAAAAAATCTTTTTGGACATCGCTCCTCATCCCATTTTTTTTATATATCTCACTGAAAACACTTTTAAAATGTGTGGAATAATATTATGCAGGAGTTGTATAGAGGAATTTTCAATAAATTAATTCCTTGAATTCATATTTATAGGGTAGGTGAAAAAACTTTGACAGCTCTCTGTAAGAGCTCCATAAAAAATTAAACTAAAATAATAGTTAAAAAGTTTATTTATATACTTTAATGCATTAAATATTAAAGTCTAAAACATCACCTGCCATTTGTGCACTCCATACACAAGAATACTAGGATCTCAGATAAGTTTTTTGCTCAAACACTTTTCACACTTCACTGGTGCATTAAGATGGATGCCAAGTCGATGAAAGATTCCCTACAAGAATTATCCACAATGTTCGCGCAGAGGATGGATAGCTTTGAGAGCAAGCTGGAAAATACTCCTGACAAAACACCATCACTAGAGGTACTGTTTGCAGATTTTAATAACTTCAAGACGTTCATACTAAAGGCTCTTCACACAGTTTCGTCACAACTCGAAGCTATAGTCTCTTTGGTGGATCAACAGGAGATGAGAAGCCGAAGAAAAATACTCCTTATTCACGGGCTTCCGGAGGATACCAATGAGGATACACCTGCAGTACTAGTTAAGGCTATTGTTGAGAAGTTGAAGCAGTCCTCATTTGCAGTGACGGATGTTAGCCGTTGTCACAGGATGGGTCGCGCTGGAACTGATAAACCACGCCCGATCTTATGCAAATTTCGTGATGTTGAGTTGCGAGACAGGGTTTGGGCCGCCAAGACTAGCTTGAAGGGTACGGGCATCACAGTCTCGGAGTTTTTAACCAAAGCACGTCACGATGTCTTCGTCGCAGCTCGTCAGCGCTTCGGCATCAAGGGTTGTTGGACGAGAGAGGGCTCTGTTTTCGTCCTTGGAAAAGATGGTGTCCGTCACAGGGTTAATAGCCTCAAAGATCTCAACGAGATCCCACAGGAGGCCACTGCAAAGCCGTCTTCGTCGCGAGAAAGGCCAGCTGCGAGTGCGGCCCCGGCGAAGAAACGTGCAACATCCAGGGCTCGTCCAATAGTTCCGAAAAAGTGAAACTAGTGTACTGTCTCTTCATTTTAAATTGTTATGTGCTATATTATTCAACTGGGTAAGATTTGCATTTATGTAGGGATTCTACAATATTTTTTAATCACCGTCTTTTTAGATATCTACTATTTTTACTTTATTTACTATTTGCTTTGCTTGACTATTTGACACTACATAACTAATGACAATTAATTTGACATATGACAGTGACACCAATAACTTTTTCTTTTTTTTTTGTTTGATGTCAGGTTATGTAAATCACGTACGTTTTATACATTTGCCAAACATTTTGCCTGGTTGTTGATGTGGAATGTAGCAATAATCACATATTTTTTTATTTCTTTTTTATTTCATGTTTAAATTATTTATACTGTTCTTACATTATTTTGCACTGTTGCACAACTGGTGGGTGGAATGGAGAATCATTGTAGTAAATTTAATTATTATAGGTATTGATAGATTCATAATTATTTAAGTATAGGTATTTATTTATTACAGTGCTATATTTTGTATTTATTATTATAATATTATATATTGTATATTTATTACTATGAGCAGCAGCGATGAAATATACTTGTCACTCTCTTCTTCAGACGATGCAGACAGTGGCAGCGATAGTTTTTGTAGTATCCCTACCCTCTCAGATACTCTGGGATCAGTATTTTCGGATGTCTCTAAAAATTTTAACGTCTTACACATAAATGCGCAGAGCATTCCGGCACATGTCTCCGATATGCAGGTATCATTTAACGACAAAAATATTCATGCTATTCTTGTTTCTGAATCTTGGTTAAAACCATGCCTATCATCTTCTTTATATAATCTACCTGGTTTTCAGTTAATTCGAAATGACAGATATTCCGGCCGAGGGGGCGGTGTTGCCATATATCTCCGTGAACATATTCCTTTCTCTATAATGGATATGTCAACACAGCCACCTCCTGCTAACTCCGGTGAATATCTTTTCATTGAACTCAACCTGTCGAACACCAAAGTATTGCTTGGAGTATATTACTCACCTTCTTTACTAGTTAACTTCTTTTCCACTTTTGAGAAACTCTTAGAAGATTTTTCCCTATCGTATGAACACATTATTATAATGGGCGATTTTAACACATGCTTGCTGAAGCAAGACTCTAGAGCCACACGGCTAGAAACGCTTGTGAGGGCTAATAATATGTCCATTCTATCCTTAAGTGCTACGCATTATTTTCCGCATTCGACACCTTCCCTTCTTGATTTAATTCTAGTTTCATCCTTCAGTCACGTTTCTAAGCATGGTCAATGTTCTGCAGACGCCTTCTCTTATCATGACTTGATATATCTTTCTTATAAAATTCGCCCCCCCAAATCAAAGCCCAAAATTCTTCTGCAGCGTGGTTTTGGTACAATAGATCGCGAACAGCTACGCAGTGATGCTTTAGATTTAGACTGGTCTCCCGTACTCAACGCTATTAATATTGACGATATGGTTGAAGCTTTCAACAGCATCTTGATAAAACTATACGACATCCATGCGCCAATCCGGCCAGTCAAAATAAAACATCTTCCCGCGCGTTGGCTTTCTGACGGGATCAAAGCCATAATGCACAAGAAGTGTGCTGCCAAAGCCAGATATAAACGTCGACCTACTGAAATGAATAAGGAAAAGTACGTACGGCGTCGCAATGCCTGCAATAGGATCTGCAGAAACGCGCAACGTAAACATATCCAGCACGAGGTAGAAAATGAGGATCCTTCCAAAGTCTGGAAATTCCTTAGAACACTAGGTGTAGGTAAACAGCAGCAAGAAGACATTCCTAACGAAATTGATATTAATGAATTGAATAAACATTTTTCTTCTACTTCCAACTTTGACGGACCTGTAAAAAACAACACGCTCCAGCGCCTATCCGCAGCTCCCATTTCTGACTCTTCTCCTTTTTTATTCCGACAAATCACTGATGCCGACGTCAAAAGATGCATTGCTACTATTTCTTCCAATGCAACTGGAAGCGATTGTGTCAGCCGTCAGATGGTCCTTTTTGTTCTTGATGAAATTATGCCTCTTATACTTCATATCTTCAATGTTTCCCTCAATAGTGGTCAATTTCCTACGCAATGGAAGGAAGCGCAGATCATTCCTCTCCCTAAAAAATCTAAGCCTTCTACTCTGACTGACTTCCGTCCTATTTCTATATTACCCTTTCTTTCTAAACTCCTCGAGCGGCTGATACACCAGCAACTAAATCTCTATCTCCTTAACAATCACCTTCTCAATCCTTTTCAATCTGGTTTTCGCCCTGGCCATAGCACTGTTACAGCGCTTATTAAAATCACCGAAGATATCCGGTGTGGTATAGCTAGCGGCAATCTTACTGTCCTTTCTTTGCTTGACTTTAGTAACGCCTTCAACAATGTAGACTTTGATATTCTTTTGGCACTTCTTCGCAATCTTAACCTTTCCTCTTCGGCAATTCAGTGGTTTAATAGCTACTTGCATGGGCGTCGGCAGCGTGTTCGAACCAATGAAAACTACTCAAACTGGTGCCGCATATACTCAGGCGTTCCGCAGGGTGGTGTCCTATCACCACTTCTTTTTTCAATCTTTATTAACTCTTTATCTAACCACCTAACATCTTCTTATCACCTTTATGCGGACGATCTACAAATTTATCGTCATACTTCGCTAGAAGAACTTCCGGAAACTATAAGGAAGACTAACTCTGATCTTAATGACATTAACGATTGGAGTAAATCTTATGGTCTCAGAGTAAACCCAGCGAAAACTCAAGTTATTGTCATAGGCAGTTCGCGAATGATATCTAAGATCGACTGGTTTCGCTTGCCTCAGGTCATATTTGATAAAACGCCAATCAAAATAAGTGATACAGTTAAGGACCTTGGGGTGCTTATAGATAAGCAGCTGTCATGGGTGCCACAGATGGCTGAAGTTAGCCGCAAGTTATTTGCGGCTGCTGGATCTCTAAGACGTTTGCGCAAATTTCTACCGATCTCTACCAAAACCACCCTAGCAAATTCCCTATTATTGCCCATTCTTGACTATGCTGATACCTGCTATCTGGATTTAACCGAGGAACAGCTTAGCAAACTTGAACGCTTACAAAATGTTTGCATTCGATTCATTTTTGGTTTGCGAAAATATGACCACATATCAGAATATCGCACAAAGCTAAAATGGTTACCGATTAGACTTCGCCGAAATGCTCATGTACTATCTCTTCTTTATTCAATTCTCTTTAATCCCGTCTCTCCTTCCTATCTCAAAGACCGTTTTCAGTATCTTCATCAGGGGCACGCGTTTAACTTGCGCTCTACATACACAAGATTACTGAGGAACACTCTTCCTAGTTCTGAACACTTTGACAAATCTTTCTCGGTCCGAGCCGTTCGATTGTGGAACGCTCTTCCAGTGTCCATAAGACAGGCTAAATCTATTGACTCTTTTAAAAAACTAGTACAAGAACATTATCTGACTTCCGCTGCATAAAAATGCACAGCTTGCTCATATTATTTTAATATATATAAAGTAGGTATGTATTTATAGTAATTTATGTATCATATTTATTTATATTATTATTATTATTTGTTATACTTTTATTTTATTTTATATATTATACTATAAAGGTAATATATATTTAATATTTACTATAGTTATAATATGTAAGTTTATTTTGTTAGGTATCTTATTTTTATATTTACAAGTATATTGTAAACATAATTTGTATATTAATTAGTAAAGAATCTGATTATTGTAACAATAGATAACATTATTTCCAGAAGTATTGCACACCGCCTCTATACATGTTCTCAATATTCCTTCCAACCAGGTTGTCTGTAAGAGATTGCTCTATGCGATAAGACCGCCGATTGTATACCTTTAGCTTTATGTGTATTGTCTACTTATGAAACAATTTCTTGTAACCAGGTTTGCAATAAAGTATTATTGTATTGTATTGTATTGTATTGTATATTTCAAAATTTGTCAAATTGTGCGAGCGAGAGAGTCGTCACTCGATATATACGCTCTTAACTTGAGCTTTCGCTCCCGTATAGAAATATTTTCCGTCCATTTGTTCAGCGATTTATAGATCAGTCAATTAGTATGTTTTCTTTTATAATTAGATTTGTGTAAAGAAATAGTATAAGGTCATTAACTTGACAAATAAGTTTAGTTATACTAATAATCATCATCATCATCTTCCTGCCCTTATCCCACACTAGGTAGGGTCGGCACAACACGTTTTTCTCCTCCATTCTACTCTATCATCCGTCAAATCTTCATCCACTCCCCTTGCACACATATCCTCTTTCACACAGTTCATCCATACCTTTTTTAGGGGTCCCCTTTTCGACTTACCACCAATGACCATATTCATAGACTTTTTGGTCACGTGGTTAGTTTTAATATCATGTAGGCCACTTTTCACTAAACTTAAGATTTTGACGCTTACGAGTCTGTACATATTGCAAGTCGGAATCTTTGTAAGGGAACACCCTGCCATGTTCCAGAGGTATGATAAAGATAGTCGGCTAAATCATGTTATCAGAGACCCTACCAAGCTAAAAATGATTTTCGGTAAAACAGCCTTATCACAAAAAAGTTGCAAGATAATGACTGTAAAAATATATAACCATCTGCCAAAAGAAATTCGAGAACTACCATTAGAAAAATTTCGTTTTAAGCTTCGGATATGGTTGGTAGAAAACTGTTTTTATGACATGAAGGAATTTTGGAATTACAAAAATAAATCAATGTAAATTAATTATTAATTAAATTATGTTTAATATCCTTGACATATGTAATGTTATTATATAAATTATTTAATTTCTTTGACATAATATATGTATAATCTAAAATTTTTTGACATATTTTGTAATTCCTTTGACAATGTAAATTCCTTTGACTTATTATTTAATTTGACATGCAAATTCATTTATAATTAGGTACTTATGGTTCATTATTTAATTTTTTGAGATTATTATTGTTGTGTACTGGATATTTACAATTATTAATTATTTATTTTAAATTCAATCTAATTGCATGAGTTTTAGTTTAATTGTATTAAAATATTTGTACGCCTTTAATAGGTAGAATTTTGTTGGAACAGAAAAATGCTATATTAAGATCATAATTGTACCAAAATTCAAGACAAATAAATCCCATTTCATTTCATTTCATTTCATTTCAATAATAATATTATTGCTAATTTACTTTACTTTAGAAAATATATCTACATACCTATGTATATGTAACACCAATAAACACGCTAATATATAACTACATATCCTAAACACATCTTCACCGGGTCCCGTGGAACAGCGCCAAACTTAACAAGTGGGTCTATCACGGAAAAATGTTTATTGACTTCTGGCATCGTACAAGTATCAGCTAAGTTCCGATTATGGCATGATACACTTACACCTTGGACTTGGCAAAGGCTTATAAAAGAAATATATAGAGATACAAACCAAAGATGGGATGGTTATTGACTTGGCACCCACATATAGACAAAAAGAATTTATAGGGTAATTTGGAATCATTCTTATGAAGGTGATGGCATACTTCAACGGATCGGTACTGATACTGCTCCGTTGTGGCATCGCACCGTGAATCGTGTGTCGTACTTAATATCAAGATGAACACCTTTTGCAGAATAGTGTACCATAACCTATTAAGGTTAAGGGTAATAATTAATGCCCTTCGATCAATTTTTTTTTTGTACAATTTTTACATAACAGATAAACTTGGCACTACTTAGATACAAATTTAACCTACAACTTATGAAAAATAAATATCTCTGTAAAGAGTGTTAGAACTAGAATTAGTCCAACCAAACCACGCGACGCTTGAAGCATCCAAATCATCTTCTTAAAGTAGCGATTGTATAGCAAACTACAGAACAACATACCACGACATGGAACCGCTGAGAAGTTTCGACTATTTCGGAAGCTCGGTAGCGCAGTGTAATTTCAATATGCGGTCAATTCAAGCAGTTGAATTTGAATTTAACTTGCGGTCAATTCAAGAACTTGAATTTATATGCTCAAGTCGTCCATTTAGCGTCCATGGCCCAGTGGTTGTACGTTCAGCTTGTGATCCGGAAGACCTGGGTTCAAATCTCAGTGTGGCAAAACTTCGTACCCGGACGCTACCGTGTTTCGGAAGTCACGTAAAATTGAGAGTCCCGGCTGTTTCCTATAAGATATGTAGGAGGCAGTCGTTAGGTCATATTGCAGGCCCTGTGGTAATCTCAGCGACTCATATGGGTTGGCCACACAAGCTATAAATTGTGATTTGACTCTGAGAGTGTAAGTAGGGTAAGCTGTTCTGTTGAAGTATAAACACCATTTTTTTGTATTGTCGGCCTTAGTTTTTTGTCAACACTTACAGACGCCTGATTTTTACATGAACCCACACTCCACACGTTAGTGTATTTGCCAATGTTAAGTAAAAATCTGCTTTAGTCGTGAACTAGCAATGAGAAATGTTTTTCTGATTTTTGGCACAGAATGTACAACTAAAAGCTAAGTAGCTATCATGGCTTATGATGCACCTTATTTGGAGATCTTGGCAACGACTTACAAAGGAGATCGTGAAGATATACGATCTCTTTGCGAAGAAAAGATGGGGAAAAATTCGAATGGAATATCTGAATCTGAATTTTATACTTGAACTAAGTGAATTTAAAAAATAATAATAATTCAACTAAAAGCTTGCTTCAAATGCGCTTTAAGTCCAATTTTAATTCATAACTTGAAAACTCCGATTTTGAAACATACCATTTGAAGAAAAATTTTCTAAATCGGTTCAGGGTTATCAATGTGGGTTACCAAAAAGCACTCTTATACCTATATTCAATATTCTATGATAATATGAATTGAGCCTAAGGATGATTTCCCTTTCCTTCTCGCTGTGGGTTTGAAATTATTAGCACAATAAATATTTAAAGTAACCAAAGATATTAGCAGTACATTTGGTGTTTTCCGTTTGTATTCCCTATTTGCGGTTTTAATTAAAATCGGCTTGGAATACCGAATTCTCATTCCGCGAAATCCGCAAGCTCGACATCGCAGTTTATTTGAATTTTTTTGGTTTATTGCGCGGGTGAAGTCAACATTTTTATAGCAGTAGGGACGTTTTATTAATTGACAACTACAGGTTATTTTTTAAATTTTTGACCCAGGAAAATGAGTTACGCATCGTCACCCCACGCCGGGGAGCGCGGGGTATATGGGACTCACCCGCCGAACATGGGCGCGGCGGCGATACCCACTAAAAAACCTGGGGGTGTGCCCTGGGACACCATAATGCCGGGGCAGCCGAAGCACTCATACGCATGCATTAACTATAGAATTTGTGAAAAATTACTACAGGTCACATAAATATAATAACTCATATTATAAAGGTGTAAGTTTGTGTGTGTCTGGTACTTAACATTAGGTTTGTTAGATATTTACTTATCTATGCCTTAACGCTATAATCGCTATGATATGCTTAAATCGATTGAACTGAAATTTGGAGCAGTTAGTTCTACATTTTCACTTTTTTTTTCTTGACGACTTTGCTAACAAATACGAAATTAAATAAAACTGATCCATCTTTAATCATAACTTAGATTAGTAATCCTATATATAAACGTGAGAAGTGGTCCTACTGCCATAAATATTTTAAATTTCGGAATTAGAAAACGGATAAGTCGATACTGTTTGTAAATATAGCGATAGTGACAAATCTAGGCGAAGTGCCTTCGGATTGCATTCACGTCGCGGCACTGTCGAGCCGATTATACGATATGAGACTCGAAATTGAATTCGGAAGTCTTTTCGATAGAAGCGACGGATCTGAGCTCTGTCGCTTTGTCGACAACTTTGTGGCGGACGAGTCGGTATACTACAGTTTGTACCTACCTTTAAAACTTTGTCTACGGTCGAGACGGATTCAACGGATTTTGACTACGATCACGATCGGCGTTTCGGCTGTCGGATTACCGTTCATTTTGAAATTTTCAGACTATGTTTACTGGAATGTAAATTTATTTGGAGATAATACAACTATGACTGAATTTAATATTACAAATTATAAAGCACATTATAATATAGTATATCCAAGTCACACAAGGAGCATTTTATTTAAATATGCGTTGATATGGTACATAGATGTAAAAAAACTGAAAATTTTCTTCACATATTTTTCATTACTTTTTAAAATTTACAAAAGTTCTTTATTGTAGCTACTCACATATTTAGATTTTCGAACAAGATGTCGACGCATATCGAAGTTGTACCTATCACACTCTACCTTCATTTGTACCTCTCATTAATAACAAACATTGTCAAGATAACAAACAATATTAAACTAAAGTTTCTGATAACATGGTCCCTTCGGTTCGGCAATCATATCTCAAGGTACAATAGGGATTGTGCGAAAATAGAAAAGGCGTGAACGAGCGTGGCGAATCGGTGAACTAAAACGAACTGTATTCCTTCAGCAATAGCTGGATAACAGGAATATTTTACCGAGAAGAATGAAATAAGGAGAGAGGGGCTATGCTCAGGAGTAGGAAAAACAGGCTTACAAAAAAAAAATAACTCCTTTTTCGTTTTGTTTGTCATTCTCTATTTTCCTTATCCTATATAGTGAACATGAATAATGTTTCTATTCTTAACCTTTAAGTAGGTAATGACGTGGATATCTTACATACGTCGATGTACAAATATGAACATTTAAATATGTTAAAATATTTTAACATATTTAAATGTCATATTCTATAGATAGTACAAGTTTGTTAGTTTAATGTACATGAATATCTTTAATTTTTTTCGACATTTAAGAAAACAAGAGGACCACTAAATGAGTAGGAGCGTAGTAATAATCCTACGCTCCTTCTCTTTTAGCACAGCTCAGACGCTAATTAAGGCCGGGCAGGGATCTAGGCTTGTTCGGTAATGTCAAGGGATGTCATTAAATTCAAATAGAATGGGATAATTCAAAATAAATAAACTATCTAGTTAGATAACATGAAATCTAGATAAAAGCAAATTTGATTACGACGCGACTTTTTTTTTTGTTATCGCCGGGAGAAAATGCATTACGCATCGAGGGAATGGGAGGGTTATGTGGGACTCCCGTGCAGGACAGCTGCACGGTTTACTCACTAAAACGACCCGGCGGCACTCCCGCATCGTCTTAGTGACGGAGGACTGGGAATCGGCAGAGCCTTGGCATCCAGTCCCCCGTCGACGACCGCCCGCCTTTATAAAGAAGGGCCCTTCACGCCCCTCTCATCAGGGAGGGGCCACGACGCGACTTAGAGGTCATGTAATACTTGATTTATACTTATATTATGTGTGGTGTAATAAAAAAATCCAGCATATTGGATAAACAATCACACTAATATAATATTATAACGGCGAAAGTTTGTGAGTGTGTATGTTAATTACTTCTTCACGTCTAAACGGGTGAACCGATTGAGCTCAAATTTGCTATAGAGATAGCTTAGGAATACCATATAGGCTACAGTACCGCGAGTAAAACTGCTTGGCGCAGCTAGTGTCATTTTAAATGAGTGACCATAAAGTCTCTGAAGCCTAAATAGTCACACTCCATTTTCGAAAGCACCTTCACTACGTCCGTTTTAAAAAAAATGTTAACGATGATAATTTAAGTTTTATAAAAATAACATTATTTAATAGATATAAATAAGCACATTATCCTTATTTTCCTAAAACCCTACGACTTATAATTCTTCGTAGCTAAAATCGTATTACCTTAAATTCCACGTTTAAAGGAATGAAAACTAGAGGTATATTCTCAATAGTATTCAGCTGATCTGAGATGATGACCTAGAACTAGATTATCTATTTTACAAAACTCTTATATTAAAATCTAAATGTTATATAATTTTAAATTTTAAAATCTTATTATCTTAAATTCCACGTTTAAAGGACATGAAAACTAGAGGTATATTCTCAAGCATAGTGCATGTAGAAACGTTATAATAGTGGTACCTAATTAAGCCCATTTATTTATTCAGTGCAGGGCCGTGCAGCGAGAATGAGCCGCGTATAATTTCCGTGCATGTTCCAGGAAATATTCATAATGCTGGATAAAATTGCGTTCCTTGGTATTTTTTGCCTCAGTTTTACAGGAATTTTATGCTTACTGATTCATAGTACCTTTTGTATGTTTTGTTTTTAGTACCATTCTCATCATCATCTTCGTTTAGATGATGAGATCGTAGGCTTCGGTCGTAGCAAGTTACCATACACTGGACAAAACCGTGTCTTATTGACCGCGTTCCGATCAATGATTATAATCCGATCAATCAGGACAGATTTACTTCGCACTACTTGGCGAGCACTGCGTCTGCAATACCAATATGCAGACGTCTATAGACTACGCTAACCACTAATAATATTGTCTGATGAGCAGTCTGTGTGCTTTCTTTAACACCTTAGACTGCAGCAAGAAAGTGAATTTCAAATTTGAAGAATAAAAGAACGCATTTCCATATAAATTGACAAATATCAATATACATCTGGATCTGTTGCATTTGGAACATATTGGCGTCATGTGTTTCCCGAACGGTACAACTTGAGTATCTTTACGGCACGCGTGAATAGGCACCTTTCTAGGCATCTTACGTGATCCATTGTCACTTTCCATCAGGTGGGATTTGGTCAAACGTAGGCTTCTCTAAATATATAAAAGGAAAGAGTGACTGACTGATCTATCAACTTACAGCCCAAACCGCTGAACGGATTCGGTTGATATTTGAAACACAGACAGGTTTTATGATGTAGACCTCCGCTAAGAAAGGATTTCATCATGCGGGCAAAGCCGCTAGCGTAAGCCAGCCTGTATAAAAGAAAAAAATACCTATTATGTTATTCCAATAACTTTTTTAACGTAGAAAAAATAAAGCCACACAAATATTTTTTATCACGCAACCTATACCTCTGATTTTGTAAACAGGGGGAAAATAAGAAAGCTTGTTGTAAACGCTGTTATTTTCCTGCTTCAACATTAAATTAGAAGGTTTGGTTTCGCAGTACAAAAGCTGTTTGTCTTCATTTTTTTTTTGTATTTTTGGACGCCTCCAATCATGACGTCTAAAAGTTAACAAAAGTGTTTATTTTTTACCGGACCTACTGACGGGCTGAGAGAGTGACATTGAAGGGATTTGGGGGACATCTTTGTCTAGAAGTGGTACATATACTGAATAAAATGTGCCTTTTTCACAGATAAATAAATCATTGTATCATTGTAAAATAGTGATTATTTTGCCTCATTAATTCTTTTCGGAGGAGTTCGAAAATAAATACTGTGATACGCAATTTTTACATTATGTATTTAGAGGTATGTATATTAAAAGTTGTGTTTCTTCACGCCACCCAGCCTACAGACTGCTACAGCTTTTTTTACAAATTGAAATTTAGTTTATATTTAGTCAAAAGTAAAGAATTTCTTGAATACACGTCTAGCACAATGTTGCATCGCACACCTAATATGCACAGCGTTCATACCGTGAATTCTTAATCACGATTATGATCCTTATACGGTTTTATTATGCACTTTAACAAAGATTTTACTGCAGTTGAGATCTAAAATATGATGTGCGAGGAATTTTGTGGCTCTAAATTAATATGAGAACTTTAACCCTATAGAGGTCACTAGTCTATTGACCACTTTTGATTTGAAATCTAGAGGTAGTATAGTGTACCTATAAGTTTATTTATTGGCCATTTTGTATTGATATCGAAAAATCATTGCATTCAAACATAAATTGGATAGTAGATTTAATAGTAGGTTTAACAGCTCGGACGAAGCGATTTGATTCGTCTTTTATTATGAGAACGGCGAAGCTATGGAACTCGCTACCGTCGTCTGTTTTCGCAAGAGTGAATAGGTTCTTAATGAACAAGCGTGCTCCAACTTAGACGGCATCATCATTTACCAGCAGGAGAGATTGTGGTCAAACGCTTGTTTAGTCTGTTTTTAAAATATAGTTAACCCGTAAAAAAAACCTCTGGAGCCTCCTAGCACCCTGACTCGACCACCACCCTCAACTGTATCCGTCGCTGCGAATTAGGTTGGAATTCAAGAGAAAAACACACTATTTAGTATACGACCTGCACAATCCTGTTTTGTGCAACGTAGTATCTTCCTTTATTGCAGCAGTTTGTAGGATTGTTGATACAATGTAACATTTCAATAGCTTCAAACATATTGTCCTACACAAACTCAACGGCACAAGTTGAAGCGATACTCTTGGAGTAACGCCAGCTCTTCAAAGCTCGAGAATTAGATTCTTTACAATTTCTCCCCCATATTTCTTGTTTGGTGTTGACAACAGATACTTGAGCAGTGGTTTATTTGGCCTTGGCAAGCAAATGATGCCTACATCCGCCTCTTAAAAATCTCGAGAATTTTGTTTAGAATTTGAATTTTCGTCGACAGTACTTCACATTTTCAATAGGTATATTTTATGACAGATTTGTAATAATAAAGGCAGCACCTCGCTGTGAAAAGTAAAACTGACGCCTCGATACTAAAGAGCATACGATTATCCGATTTGGGCAAATTCATCTGTCTAAGACGACGTAATAGTATGTCTTATGTAGAGCAAAACAGTCTAAATCTGTATAGAGTTTATGAAAACTGTTTCTACAAAAATTACATATTTTTTGCCCTTGTAAAAAGATTTGAAAGGACGCTCGGAAAGTATTGATGTTTAGACAAGATAGATTATACAAACAAATCCTAAACGTTTGGCACATTAAAACATTCCCATAAAAAACAACTGATATCCAACAAACTACATATTTTAACATTCAATTATAATAAACAGTGTGGAGCTCGGTGTATACGCGTGTGGCCAAAACGTCCAACGGCTTTTAAAAAATAATTTACTTTTGTTTCAGCGGTATCTCCTGTTTTTACAGTGTATTTTACATTCAAGCATTTTGATTACGGCCCGTCGGTACACCTGTTCTTTAATCTGAAAAAGACAAAATCGATGCCCTTTTCCGAAATAAATCCAAGTTGTTGTTGACAAATTGCCTTTGTGAAAATATTATGTTTCAAATGTAGGTGGTGCCGTGGTGCGTAGGTGGATAGGTTTTCTTTTGTGAAGGCTATAAATAAATTAGCTTCGAATTTCTTGTCTATCGAATATCGGATGTCTTCCATTAGGTATCTAGCCTGCTTTTATCTATCTAATAATGTTTTCTCACTAATTATACCTATAGCCGTAGGAGGGTCCCTTAATGTAAGATGTCGTCTAGACCTTGACCTTACCCCGTATTGGATTAATTTTAAAAATAACTTGTGTGTTTTGGTCATAACTGTAAGTACATCAAGTGTCTGATTATAATAAATAAATATTCTGCCGTAAAGCGTTGGTAAGGTGTCCAGGGTAATTACTACTCGTAATTACTAATTACTAGGCTAAGTAGATCTTATGTCAAAATATTATATCAAAACTAGCTACGGTTTTACCCGCTGTACTGTACCCTATGTGTTGTTAGGGTCTAAGCTATCTCTATACCAAATTTCAGCTCAATCGGTCCACCCGGCGTGAAAGAGTAACGAACATCCTGACATCCCACATCCGTACATCCATGCATTGTTATAAACTTTCACGTTTATAATATTAGTAGGATAAGCTAAATCATCCCAGATGCTTATTTATTTTATTCAGACAAACACTCAAACTAACTTTATTTAAAAAAAACATTTGCTACGAATTGTCCTGCAACTGGCGAAGGAATACTGGATAATGGGAGGAGTGCAGACAATGTTAGGGAAATTATGCAATCTTAAAACCAAGAACTTCTCGAGTTTTAGCAGAGCTAACGAATAATAATTATTTGTTTTATATAAGTAGATAGCTTTGCTTTGTTCACGTAGAGAAATTTCTTTTAGCGGAGATATGTAGAGATTAGAGATATGCGTGTATTCGTCATAAAACTTTACTGTGTTCCATAATTTAGCTAAATTTGTTAATCAATTTAGGCAGTGCGTTGATAGATCAGTCAGTCACTCTTTCTTTTTATATATACCACTACCTTGCCACTACCCACCACCTACTAGCTTCCACTCCCTACCACTACCTACTAGCTTGCGGAAATCCTTTTTTAACAGAAAACTACGTTATAAAATCTGTCTTTGTTCCAAATTTCAACCCAAACCATTCAGTGGTTTGGCCTGTGCGTTGATAGATCAGTCAGTCACTCTTACCTTCTATATATAAAAAATTAAAATACTTGCACAAGCTCGCGGCTTTGCCCACGTTGTGAAATCCTTTCTTAGCGAAGGTCTACTTAATAACACATATATATATTCTAAATTTCAAGCATATCCGTTAAGCGCGTTGAGCAGTGCGTTGATAGATTAGTCAGTCAGTCACTCTTTCCTTTTATATATTTAGACTAGATTATGCTCGCGGCTTTGCCCGCGTAGCAAAATCCTTTCTTAGCGGAAGTCTACGTCATGAAACCTATGTGTATTCAAAATTTCAACCGAATCCGTTCAGTAGTTTGGGATGTGCGTTGATAGATCAGTCAGTCAATCAGTCACTCTTTCCTTTTATATATTTAGATTTAGATTAAGGTGAACTCACTGTGCTCCGGTAGGAGGGCACTGTAGCTAGTGAAATTACTGGGCTAAAGAGTCTTAACATCATGACTCTTAAGTAAGAAGCGTTGGTGCAGTGCTCCTAGAGTTTCACATAATTGTGAAATCCTAGGTAACACTGTACTGATTATGGGCAGCCGTTATCTCTTAACATCAGGAGAGCGTCTTGCTCGTCTTCTACTTCATAACAAAAAAAAAAACAAAGGTGAACTATAGGTAGTGGATAAAGTTCATGTCTAGACGTCATTGAAAGTCACATTCAATGAATAGAATCAATTTATCATGATTCCTACAGAGGTAATCCCTGGCCAGCAATTTTATCGTTATTCACTTTTGCCCACATACTCGTATCTGGAGGATTGTTTTCGTGGTTGTTATTTATGTTGCCTACAGTTACTTCTTTCCAAGTACCTATTAGTGGCTTAGGATTTATTGCGAATATCAGAACAAAAGGTAAATACTTTCTCATATTACTACCGGCGATAGAATTAGTTCTAACTTCAGATAATATAATATTATTACTTGTGGACCCGCGCGCACTTCGTAGTGATTAACAGAAAATTACATTATCAGTGTTGTATGCATATTTTCTCTATGGATATATGTACATAATAATGCATGTATCTAGACACGCAGTAGCTTGGTCAAGCCAAGTTCAAGCAACAGAACAGAAATGGCGATTATACATATAAACCATATTCTTGAATCTCAGACCTCAGCATATATAAGGACAGACAGATCACCTGTAAAGTGTTTGATTAAAATAATATATCCTCTATAAATATCGCATGCGTTCTTCTATTCATACGACTCTTCACTTACATACTTTTTACTGCAGCACCAATACAATAATATTTAAAACCACTATCCGTAGCCAAACAATGGTATAAATAAAAAAAAAAACATTTATTCAGACTAATACAATACACAATACACAACTCTTTATTGAAACTCCACATGATAACAAAAACTTAAAAATATTGTTACACAAACAAAAAAAAAACAAAAAATACCTTAAAAATATTGTTACTAATTAAGGTCCATAGTAGTGTTAGAAGGTATAATTAAATCTTAGCCTAGGGATGGGCCTATCACCAAAGATTAAAATAATCATTATATAAATAGGATTTATTTGAGCAACAACAGAAAGAAAAAGACAAAAATATACTCAATATCAGCGCAAGTTCGATATCCACTTGTCGAAGAACATTTTCCCTGAGTTATAAGGAAAAACATTTCAGTATAGTGAGAGGAAAATAATTGGGACATCATCACACATGGGGCCATTGTTATTGAATAACTCAACTCGATTATGTGGGCCTATTTATGTGATATCTGATTATATTGCTCGGGGCTGAATAACTGAGGTAATAGGAATAAAAGCTTATTTATTTTACTATACATGTGTGTGTTCATGGCATTATGGCTAACAAAAATAAACATCACTACATAGCAATAAAACTAAGTCGCACGCCGCGTCTCTCTGTTCCTATTTTTGCTTAAATCTTTAAAACTACGCAACGGATTTTGATGCAGTTTTTTTTTATAAGGTAGAAGGATTCACCGGGGGTAGACTTCCTTTGCAGGAGGTTGACTAGGTGGGTACTCCAACAGTGCCAGTTATTCTACCGCCTGAGCGGAGATGTGCAAACATTACTGTGCTTCGCTAGGATGGCATTGTAGCTAGTGAAATTACTGGGCTGAATAGTCGTAACATCTTATGACTCTCAAGTAAGAAGCGTTGGCGCAGTGCACCCAAAATTTTACCTTTGTAAGTTATTGAGTAGCACTACTAATTATGGGCAGCGTTATCTCTTACCATCAGGAGAGCGTCTTAACTTTGTTGTATAAAAAAAAACTTTAGCAATTGAGTATGCTTGTTTAGATGTATTCAATTATTGTCATGTGGCCACACAACCAATAAATTGTGATTTGACTTTGACAGTAAGTAGGGGAACCTGTTCTGTTGAAGTATAAGGCCCAATAATTTTATAATTATTATACCCTACTCTTATATCGCAGTTCCAATCTTACTAATATTACTAGTATTCTTTTATCTGTTCTAATATTATGAACGAGAAAGTTTGTAAGAATGTATGGATGTCTGGATGTATGTTATTCTTTCACGCCAAAACGGGTGGACCGATTGACCTAAAATATGGTAAATAGATAGCTTAGACCCTGGAATAACACATAGGCTACAGTTCAGCGAGTAAAACCGCTGGGCGCAGTTAGTATTACAAAATATTATCCATATTGAATTAATAACCCCCTGTTGAAATCAGGTGTAAGGCGCTTCGTGCTTCAATACTAAAATGATATCGTAAAAAATATCATAATATCTATTTTTATTGACAAGACACTTCACACTATCTCTCACTCATAACACTATCTTTATCGAAGTATCAAACCGAATTTTCGCGCTGAGATTATCTTTATTGTATCCCAAAAGGCTTTAGCAGTGAATTGGCAGGGTATCAAGAGCAAGTGTTTGCTAACTAAGCGCTAAAGTTACGTCTACTATTTGTGACTCTCGCTTTTCCAAGCGCTGTAGCGCTGAATTTAATGTTTTCACAGTTGGTGAGGAAAAATATTAAGAGAAATGGTTTTAGAAATTGTTGGAGGGTGGTGTAAAAATATATTTGAAAAAAAAGACTGGAAGCTAACAGATTTTTATTTTAAAACTTACTGTGCCTAGAGTTGAGTTGAGAGTGATGATTTACGTGCTAAAAAGTAGCTTTTTGTGTTATTATCTTGTCTATAGATAATTATAATGAAAAGTCGATAAGTTTATGAGTTATAAGCTAAAAATGACTAGGCTCCTCGTATGCACATCTGAGTTTCCTTCATAATATCGAGTTTCAGTTTCAGCCTAAAGGCTTGGTAACGATTAAAATATGTAAAGAGATAACAAACGTACAAGAAAACATTCGTTTGTTTCTTTTGTATAAAAATTTAGTAAATTTTACAAGAAAACTATTTAATTAGTATTTAGGACCATACAATTTTTAATAATATTATCTATGTATGTCTATTTTACGTATAGCCAAATTGTTGTCTATTTGATTTTTGTGAAGATAATATAAATAACAAAAATGATAATGTGCAAGCTTTAATAGGTGCCAATTAAACGAAAGCCAAAGAGAATCTCGTAATAACTACAATTTAAGAATATAAATTAAGCTTAACAAGAGCCAAGGGTTAATACGCACTACATATTAATAACGAATTCAAAAAGTTGACGTTAAATATATAGGTATATTTTATTCAGACGAAAGTTAAAATAAATAAATAGACGTTAAATGTAATAATAACTTTATACTTTAAAATTAGAAAATAATATTTTATTGTCTAATCGTAAGCGTCATCATGTTATTTAGGACTCGAAATAGTTATCGTTTAATTTATGAATCTGCATTTATTTGTTGTAAATTTGTTATGCCCATATCACCTTTCAGTTTTAAACGTTGAAACAAAAAATCTAATATATCTTACTAATATTACATATAAACGTGAAAGTTTGTAAGAATGGATGTCTGGATGTCGGGATTTTGGTTACTCTTTCACGCCTAAACGGATGGACCGATTGAGCTGAATTTTGTATAGAGATAGCTTAGACACTGGAATAACACATAGGATACATAAGTACTGCGAGTAAAACCGCTGGGCGCAGCTAGTAATATATAAAAATAATATAATATGTATTTTACAAATAGTTTTAAAACTGATAAAAAATAGACTTTGTGACAAGCAGCTTTATAAAACGCCAGCGTGATAGTTCCTGTTGTAAATAATTTAGAATAGTGACAAGCGGTTTACCGTCTCAGTTAAAGTTTGTGTAAAGTCAGTCGCTGTAATATCACACGCGATCGCGTGACGTGACCAAAAGTGACAATGCAGTTTCGGGAGACATTTAAAAAATGTCTTGTTTAATGTTACAAACTTGCTGAGACTTACGTTTTACCCATAATAATACTCCATTGACGTAAAGGTAGAGAAATATTCTAAACCAATATCCAATATTCTTAACTATCCTTCTAATTTATCTATCCTTCTAACTATCCTTTTAATTATAAAGGTAAAATTTTGTATACCAAATAAAGTTAAAAAAATATATAATCTAAGTGTAACAATTGGCAGTCTTATCACTAATAGCGATCTACTACTATGTAAGTGTTGATGTGTCTTGCTCTCATATGCAAAAACCACCTAACCGATTGCGATGAAACTTTATTAGGAAACCTAGGCACATACACATTTGTAGTTTTGGCGAGAACTGACTAAAAATATCACATACAAACTTTCGCATTTACAAAGGAAATTATGCTGATATAAAATAGAAAGCAGGAAACATTTTATAAAAACTGTAAATAAAGTAAAAGCTTCATTTGCTTTCTCTTGTTTGTATAAAACCGCCGTTCTGACCCAAGTCTTTAGAAATTATTTCTGTGTAGCGCACTTTCAGAACCGACTCGACTCACTTTTATATTTCTTAAAGAAAACGAGATTGTTGTCTTAGGGTAAATACAGAATAGAACATTTACTTGTAACAGAACATCGGTCATTCGCCAAATATTTATTCGAAAACAAAGAGGTAAGCTTAAGTGTTCTGGAACAAACTAATCTTTGGTTATTTTAATAAGTAATTTTATATAATTTACTTGCTGCAACCAGCGTTAGTGTTATTACTAAGTAGCTGCGGACGAGTGCTTCGGCGTACCCGCAGCCCCAACAAAGGTGTTGAGTAGAAACACCCCCGGGGTTTCAGTGGGTATCCCACCGACTGTTTTTTAGCAGGGAGTCTCACACAGCCACCTCACATTCCCCGGTATGCGGGTGGTATGCGTAAAGCATATCCCTGTGTTAAAGAAATGGGTCTTAATAAAATCAAATCAATCGTTTATTTGCTAGAATGCATAAATTTACAAAGGTTGTTTTACATTGCTTAAAACTAAGTCAGTGCATTCAGCCTGCAAGCAGACGTGCAAATATTAATTTATAGCAAACATTATATAGGCCTTACATATAATCTAAAAAATCTTTAACAAAAAAAAACAATCTAATTAAGTACCAAATTTCAGCTTAATCGGCTTAGCAGTTATCGTGTGTACATAGTGCAGTTATCGTGGCTCAGCAGTTAACGTGTTCGTCGTATCGTTAATCGCAACGTTTCGTTTTAAATTACATTTACATTTAAAGGAAATGCTAATAAAACTGAGTTGTACGTTTTGTAACATTCGCAAGAACGTAACAGTATTCATTGTATACTTCTAATCTGTACACACCTTTAAAGAAAACAAGACTGTTGTCTAAGAAAATAAATAGTACAAATGTTTTTGTTTAACGAGCGTACAGAATTCTGGCTTGGTACTTAATTAGAATTTCAATTAAGGTTTTCAGATGCCTAATATTTTGTAGACCTAAATATGATGTTTATGTTATTATTCTAGTAATTTAAATTCTATACGCGTCTGGAAACATTATTAGGTAAATACTTCAAGTGAATGACAAAATAATAATATATTTAGGTACAAATTGACTTTAAGCTCCTTTTTATTGCTAGGGCAAGAAGTGTTTTAATGCCAAATTTAAGGAGCAAATAGGTACTAAATTTGATTCTTTTCTTTAAAAGTACTTCTAGTTGTAGTATGGTAGTATAATTAAAGATCAGTTAAATAACTCTTTGTTAATACAACATAACAAGTGAAATAAAAAACAAAAACTTTTTAAAACAAGCTTTTATTTGTATTACCATCTAGCACCAAAGTACTCGTCAAGACGAATCAATTGAGCCCAAACTCGATGGGGTTGCGTCATTAATTACGGATTTCCCATGGCCACCTTCCAGCTCCATTATCAGATCAGCTCCATGTGATAATAATATAGCATTGTCATCCGATTTATACATGCATGCAAAATTTTAGCTTAATCGGAAACCGGGAAGTGGATCAAATTTAACTTCCAAGATTTGCTGACAGAAAGATAACGGACCGGTGAAAGTATATAAATGCTTGTAAAAAAGTAAATTTTACAACCACAAAAATAGGTAGATGACAAATCAGTTGTAGTACAATAATAATGTTGGCAATGAACGACATCGCGTTGGAAATACCTCTGGTGTTGCTGACGTCTATAGGCGACAGTATCCACTCACTATCAGACAGGCCGCTTACATGTCTGTCTCTAACTTAGATTAAAAGAAAATGGGAGGATGCGGCATACCGCAATCGTAGCTCTATACCTAACTTGGGCCTGTTGGATCGGAAAGTGTCGGTTGCCGCGCCGACTCGCGCCGAAGAAAATTGTGCCCTGGGCCCAATTGAAGCGGACCATGTCAGAAACGTCAGTACCGCATCTTCCTATTTTTTAATCTATGGTCTCTTACATAAAATACGTAGGCTATGACGGCGTCTGGGCTCTTGTAAACATCTCCATAAAACAGAACATTATCTCATTTTTGGCTTCACTCCTTCAGATCAGAGGAAAAGGTTACTTGCATAAAAACAACATTTCCCATAAAAATGAGTAGGCAAACGCAAAGTACCGGTTATCAAACAAACAAAAGTAGGTACCAATGAAAAGTGTTCCTCGAGAAAGTAATAAAACATCGCGAGCGTGAAGAAACCACTTTTATCGTGTTACAGAATGTTGGAATTCACTGCGAACAAAGTTATTCTTAGGTCAGGGATGGAATAAAACCCTAAGTGAAAAGGGCACAATGCATAGAATTCAGGACACTAATAAAATGTAGCGCGCCGAATAGATTTGGGTAAATCCTGAGATCGGGCGTATTTAAGTGATTCCCGTGGCAGATTTTAAATCTTAGTATTATTGAATTTTACATGTAAAACATTAAATATCACATAAATATAAGTACATCAATCAAATAGGCATCATTATAACTTGTTTTGTTAAGAAGATATTTCAATTTCAATTTTTGGTGCCACGGGAATCAATAAAGTGTGCCATGGGAATCAAAATTAAAACAATTTTGTTTGAATTCTAAGTTATTATCTAAATATTGACCTCTACATACTAATCATATAAAATAGAAATGATTAAAAACGGTAATCCAAATGAATATACACCAAACATAACGTATTAAAAAGCTATATATTGGCAGTCTATATAATAATCATGTAAACTAAATAATGAAATGAAAATGAAATGAAAAAGTAATTTATTGACATTAGAAAAACCGAAAAAAGATACACATAAAAAAAAAGCATACAATTTTAACAATTCTATTGTCAAATGGGATAGACTCAGCTTTGTGCGGCACAGGGAGGAACCACTGCGCCGCGCTGGTTTTCAGTCTATCCCATACTCGAGCGCCGGTGTTAGTCGAGTAGAGTTACAAAAGTAGTGCCAGCGGGGTTTCTCATACATAAAAAAAAAACTACTTACAGCTAAATCAACATTCACAAGATTTATTACAAACATAGTATAATGTCCATAATGTAATGTGTGCGTGTGTGTGTGTGTGTCTGCGCGTGGGTGTGCGGGATGATTAAGATACTAGTTCTTGGTCTTAAAGGTTGCCTCAAATATGTAATAAAATCAACGTATTGCTGTCTTAAACAATGTAAAAAGTCCTAGAATATGAGATTATTTTTCTCAGTCACAATTACTGACAAGATTCACTCCAGAAGCTCTCCGATTGTATATTTATCATTAGTTAGGTTAATCTGGACTGAAGTTGCAGTCAGCCCATAGTTTCGTTTTATTTTTGCAGCATACCTCATATCATCTTAGCCATAGGACGTCTACTGCTGAACATAGACCTCCCCTTTAGACCTCCATATATATCGGTTGGAAGCGACCTGCTTCCAGCGTCTTTCAGCGACCTTTATAAGGTCGTCTGCCACACTTGTGGATGGACGTTCTACGCTGCGTTTGCTTGTCCGTGGTATCCAGTAGAACACTTTTCGACTCCATCAGCCATCCACGCTGCGTGCTATGTAGCCTGCCCATTACCACTTCAGCTTCTTAATCCGCTGGGATATGTCAGTGACTTTGGTTCGTCTTCAGATCTTCTTTTTCCTGATTCGATCACTTAGAGAAACCCCGAGTATAGCTCTCTCCATAGCTCGCTGAGCGACTTTAAGCTTCGAGACGAGGCCAACTCAAAGAAGCTGCCCAACCGAGCTAAATTCGGCGGTCTTTCTCGAAGTTGGGTCCTACCGAATTAGACTACTAATTTTAGGTAGCTGTATGGAGTTAATAAATTCGAGTACCGGACCTCTAACAGATACTGGGGAAGGCACAACATTGGCATTTGAAAAATAAAAATAGTTTTATTGCCAAAAAATACAATTTCAATGACATTAAGCTAATTCAAGATAATGAAGGAAATGTAGCAAAAGAATTGTGGTATTATTAAATTAGGCAAAACATTTGACTTAAGTTTGATCTTGTCCATGTTCATTTTAAGCTCACTCGTTGTGAAACTTGTTCGAGGTCATAGAGCATCATGCTAAGTGCCTCTATCAACTTCGCCGTGACTACGATGTCGTGAGTAAACCGAAGATGAGCAATGTGGTCGCCGTTGATATTGATGCCAAGTCCTTGCCATTCCAAGAGCTTGAACGCGTCTCCCATTACCGCAGTAAACAGTTTTGGAGATATAACATCTCTCTGTCTTAAATACTCCTCTTCTCAAAGGAATCAACTTCGTGCTCTGCTCCTTTACTCAGACCAACATAGTGGCGTTAGAAAACAAACACTTCAACACTTTAATGAACCGATAGTCAATATGGCATCGCTGAAATAACTCGCGCACAGTCCGTGTTTTCACTGAATCAAAGCTTTCTCAAAGTCCAGAAACGCTAAGCTTAATGGCAAGTTATATATTCTCTTGACTAACTTGCCGCAGCGCATGAATGTGGTCTATTGTACTAAAGCCTTTTCGGAATCCGGCTTGTTCGGGGGGCTGAAAGTCATCAAGTCTGTGTTCTAGACGACTCGTGATAGCCCTTGAAAACAGCAGCTTATGAACATGGCTCAGAAGCGTAATGGTTCTGTAGTTCTTCAATAGGAATACCTCATAGGTGAGCCTTCATCCCAAAAACTGACATGAGATTGAATTTTAATATCAGTTTGGTTAATCTGGACCGAAGTTGTAGCCAGCCCATAGTTTCGTTTTGAATTAGAAAATTTCTTTACTGATGCGCCTTTACTCGGGAAAATTTCACCATCATATGGTATATTAATATCAGTATGTTTAACCTGGACTGTAGTTCCAGCCAGCCCATAGTTTCGCTATGTCTATGCAGCATACCTCACAGGTAAGCCTTTCTCCAGAAGATGTCATTAGAATAATATATTAATAATATAAGTTTGGTTATTCTGGACTGAGGTTCCCGCCAAGCTTTTTATGTTTTATAGAGCTCCTATTTGATCCCATAGATTAAGGCACATTATGATGACATCTTATGTAGCTATTTTTAGCCCATCAAACAAAAGCTGCTAATTCAAAACGAATTTATGGGCTGGTTGGAACTTCAGTTTAGAATAACCAAAGTTTTATGAATATACAATCTGATTATGATATCTTTCGGGGTAAAGGCGCATCAGATAAAAAATTTGCTAATTTAAAACGAAACTATGGGCTGGCTGCAACTTCAGTCCAGATTAACCAAACTGATGTTAAAATTTAATCACATGACAGTTTCTGGGATGAAAGCTCACCTATGAGGTATTCCTATTGAAGAACTAGACTACAGGCTGGCTAGAACTTCAGTTTAGAATAACCAAGCTGATATGAATGTACCATCTGATTCATATCAGTTTGGTTATTCAGTTCAGTTTGGTTTTTCGGATTATTTTTATGGTGGGTCGTAATGGTGCCGCATAAGCCAGAGCGGCAGTCTACTATAGTACAATATAAAAAAAACCATCTGGTTTAAATGAAATATACATATAAAGACTCAAAATCACTTTCTTGCCTGGCTTCGCTGTAGTCGAGTAAAAAGTATAAAAAGTGAAAGAATGCGCAAGAAAACTCAGGGGAAAATTGATTACCGTGGTAAAACGCCATGAGAATCAATACCATAGAAATCAAAATTGTATAGTTTTTGGTCAATATTTTTAAATACCATAATTATAGACCAATAATAATAAAATATATGATAAACAATACCCTTTTCCTAACTACACACCCTAGTCAAAAAACCGTAAAAGATAAAATAATATTATTAAACATGGAAATGGTAATCAATGACCTAGTGAACCAAAACCACGGTAATCAATTTCTCACCTTCGTAAATCCAGTTTATAACAACGAGAGGAGCAACTCCTCTTCACGATGTTTAGAGCGCAATTGGACTTAGCCAACAGCAGGCGTACAAGCTTCTAAGTCTTGTGGTTTGTGAAATGTGGGTAGTTATGTCGCGCGCCATGGGAATCACTTTTTGTCCGGGGACAAACCTAAATTTGTTATTTTTTCTAAAACTTCGCTGAGTACAGCCTTCGCGTATTTTTTTAATCATATAACAGTTCACCCTTTACAGCTTAGATCACAGCAATTAATTAAATTCCTATCATAAGTTAGTGTAAAAAATATATTTTGTTCCAAAAATGTGTAAGGGACACCCCACGGTAATCAAATTTTAGGGCTTTTACATTTTTTTTCAGGTACTTGCAGCTAAATTTAAGCTGATGTTTATCTTGCATTAAGTAGATTAAACCTTAAACTAACAGAAAAAAAATACCTTTGGGTAGAATTTTTATGTTACGGGTAGTTTATTCCCAAAGACACGTAAAATTTTGTCTCTCAGGATTCACCCATTTAGGTTTTATTTTCTATCTGAAGTATGTAGGTTGAATCGACCCACATCGGTCTGAATTCATGTTGGTTTTATCTAAACATCTAAACAAAGAATATCGAGGTGAAAAAAAAACAGCCGAACTGTAACGTATTTTTTATTTTTGTATTCTATTCTTTATCTAGGACTAAACGGTATGATCGATTTTGGCTTGGCGCTGGCTAATTTATTTCCTTCGGATTTCAGAAAATGAATTTGTTAGTTGGTACCACGTACCTACTTATAAAACTTAGAAAATTGAAAACGAATGGCTATATGCTGTTTTTTAAAGAATTCATGCAAAGTTCAGTCAGTATAGTCAATTTACCGTACCTGATACACACAAATGCCGGACCTAAGTATTCGTATAATTCCGAAATCTAATAAAATAAACGACAACGAAATGTATGAGATTTGTGTTTTTTTGAGCTAGAAGGCGTCTAGTTTTGGAGTGAACACACTTTTCTATTTATCATGAAGAGTGAAGCCTATGTAACGCCACTAGAGTTTGACCACTAGTTTCCACAGAGGTCAGAAACATTTTGTTAAGCAGCTAGGAGTATTTTAAAACTGATCGAGTTTACAAATAATGTTGGTACCACACCTTGAACACACTCGTATGTACGAGCAAGGTATGTAACGTCCTTCATCTAACCTAGCATTCGGCGGCATCGTAAACAATGTGATTTACAACCGAGTCCGCCACGTTTCACGATCACTATAAACGTCTGATGTGCTGATAGTTTTCATTGTTGCAGCGCAGCTAGCAAGAACTTTGTTTTGTTCGTCTTGTATTACAGATTTTGGACCAAGATACTGGACACATAACAAAACCCAGAGCTTGTTGAAAGCCGCGTCTCCAGCGCGTGTTTTGGTCCAAACATTCAACGAAAATATGACAACATTTTTCACAAAACATTGTTAAACTACACTTTTTGTTTTACTCTCCATTTTTGCTTTCATACTCCATGGAAAACACGTACAACAAACCATAATATATTATAATAAAATCACCGAGATTTTTTAAAATGTTGTAATGTTTTTGTTGAATGTTTGAACCAAAACATGCGCTGGAGACGCGGCTTTATTTGTCATATAAAATGTTTCTAAGGATTGTAGAACGATGTGTTCAAGATGCGAATTTGTACGTAGGGCAAGATAAAGACGTAGATGTCACAAAACCTGTACCTACAGTCGTACTTGTGATAAATAACACTCTCATTAGTTTCCAAAATTGTATAGATAAACAGTGGTATTTAAACTTGACCCCTGCGCAGTACGAAACCAATTTCGGGTCTAAACTGAGATGCGACAGAAGACCCCGTTCTCCACATACATATTTCTTTTACTTATGTATCATCCACCAATCAAACCAAAAAACTTTGGCAGACATCTTCAATCAATGGGTTCACAATACTATAACTTAGATAGCGGAAAAAATCTTTGATGTTGTCATTGAGAGAATGGGTCCATTGGATTTTACGACCGCGGGACATAAGTCTTTTAAGTAAAATCTTTTTTTTAATCTATTTGATCATAATCATTGTTCACAATATTCAATATTCCGACAAGTTCGTTGAATTGAAACTGTTATTAACAAATGGTTATTAGCTTTAAAACTTTTAACTTCACCAAAGAAGGCCAATTCGTTCCAGTCTAGTGAACAGATTCCAAAGTTACAATTGATTAAAAGTCAGCTACTATAATAACATTACCTAACATCGAGCTGAAATTCCGAATTTCGCTTCAGGAATCACGCTTAGAAAAACACTAGTCTGCTTTAGCGAAAATGTCTAGAATAAAATTGCTAAAAGAGCTGAAAGTGAATTGGAGTTTTATAATTTCATGACATTGAAAATCAGGTGTGGGGTCCAGAGTTCAGAAAAAACCTTTTTAAGTGATCATTTATCATTTTCGTTCTTAATAATTATTTTTAATACGATCTGTATCTTTCCACCTATTAATCTTAAGTTTTATAATACTAAAAACAAAATTTAATAAATATGGTGGAGTACCAGTTACTCTATATTCTATACAGAAATCGCATTAGCATAGCTAATACCAGCCCTTTGAACTACAAACTGTATTAATTCTCAAGGTTTGTCTACAAAACTAGCTATAGGCACTACGCCGTGCTAAAATATCTTTGTGGTTGGCAATAAAGGAAATAATGTAACTTGAATATCGAGGCCGAATATTCACCCCGACGATTTGGGTTGACATTTGCAAATAGCATTATTGGTATAGTTCACAAATGTATATCAGGCTAGATGTCGTCAATGCCTACAACATGAGTATTTTTGCAAGAAACCTGAGTGGAACTATTGGTTTTTACAATGGAAATTAGAACTAACGATATTTGAAGAATGGTGGACATTGTAGGACAGAGCGGCAAGAGCGGCAGAATGGCGATACCAAAGGGGCGCCTTTGCATAGTAGGGGACAATTAATGGCTGATGATAATGACGATGATAGTGTCAAATGAACTATTTTTATTCTTTTCTGGTTGAACTGGTAGTTTACAAAACAACAAAAATACTGTATACCTATATGTATTTTTTTAAAACATGTCTGACCGTAACGGTAGAGAGCTGTAATAACGGCCGAGATCAAAGTGCTAATTGGAGCATTGCTCTACTTACTTCAGTCACGAAAAGTACGCGAACTAGCGGTGTCTAGTCCGATATATTATTTGTGGTATAATAGTGCGTGGTTATGAACTCGATGCGGCAGAATAAGTAGGCAGATATTGAGATAGAAATTGCTTTTCTATTGTTAACCTATGCAAAGTGGTGTCATTAAGGCTTCTTCAAAGTGTTGGTACAATTACGATCAATTTAGAAAATGATTGGGGTCGCGGCGGGGCGGATGTAGAAACACGAGGGATCTTTTGTATGGTTTTCTTCGTCGCTGATCTTTGTGTACAAATGTTCTTTTTAACTTTATTCTTTTGGACCTATGTATATTATATGATAAAAAGTATATAAAAGTGCGAACAAGTGTTTTTGGTGGAAAATGCTGTTTTCAGTAAGATTCATTGTTTTAAGCTTTCTTCAATCAATAAATCTTTATTTTTTAACAATCATGGTTCATACAAAAAATATTGAACTTAAATAATGTGATATTTAGTCCTATAATATATGCATGTGGTATTTAGTTATTTTATATGATCATGTATCAGATAAGTACTCTTTTAGTCAGTTAATAAATTAGTTTTTTTAACGAACGCTATTCGAGATATAAAAACGAATGTTTTTTTTAATATATTAATCAGCTACATTCGTCCAATGCTGGACTACCATGGCACGCCATTTATCTCGGTCATCCGTCCTTCTCTGGTTTTCATTTTTTTTTAATGTGGAGAAGTAAGAAGACGAGCAAGACGCTCTCCTGATGTTAAGAGATAACGCTGCCCATAATTAGTACAGTGCTACCCAGAATTTCACAATGATGTGCAATTCTAGGTGCACTGCACTAACGCATCTTACTCAAGAGTCATAAGATGTTAAGATTCTTTCCTCCTACCGAAGCACAGTAATGTTTGCACATCATTGCTGAGGCGCGGCGGTAGAATAACTGGCACTGTTGGGGTACCCACCAAGACGACCTCCTGCAAAGGAAGTCTACCCCCGGTAAATTTTATTTTATTAAAATTAATGAATCCAGCACAGATTTTTGTACCTAATTAATTGATCTAGTCCTTCAAGAGCACATTTTTAAAAATTCATTATCTCGCCTGATTTGCAAGTAAGTTTTTAAAATACCTAATATTTCCACATAACCCATACTCTTCATAATAAACTGTATTCGTCCAAAAGTCGGTTGCTTGGAAGAGATCGCTTTGAGTGATAAGGGCGCCCATTGTGTGCCAATTTGTCAATGTGATATTTTAAGTTATAATTTTAGGTACATTAATAAGTATAGAAAATGTGGAATAATTTCTATTTTACCTCAAGCTTTTAGTTTTTCAATTTATAACATGCTATAAATCAAATTATTATAATCTAATCCCGTACAAGGGCTCGAGGAAGATAAATCAATACAAACCCTCGCATCAGTTAAAATTAACGTTCGAGTATATTCTATTAACTCTGTGAGCGCTAACCTGTCGCCGCCTGTCCCCACCTGTCCCCAATGTCTGCGTCGCGGGAAATTAAAACCAGTGACGTCACTAAATTTTGCAGGGTTAATGAGGATGGTATTGTTTGTTTAAGATGAGATCCATGTTAATTATGTTACTAATATTATAAACGTGAAAGTTTGTAAGAATGTATCGATGTCTAGTTGTCAGTAATATGTCTGGATGTATGTTTGTTACTCTTTCACGCCTAAACGGGTGGACCGATTGAGCTGAAATTTGGTATAGAGATAGCTTAGACCCTGGAATAATACATAGGCTACAATACAACAGGTAAAATCGCTAAGCGCAGCTAGTAAAATAATAAATGTGAAAGTATGGATGTGTGTATAGCACATCTTCATGTCTAAACGGCTAGACCTCAATCTTGAAATAACATAGAAGTTACGCTTAGATAGTGTCCTATACTTCTAAATGATGAGCGCAATGTAATGTTGCGTAGGAATTGTCTATGATGACGATTACGGACATGCAAACTCTCACTATCTACTCGCCGTTGGAAGAACCCCACATTGTTATTCAAATCAGTTCTAGTTGTTTAAATTTTTCAGTTCTAAATTTGAAATCCGCCGCGATATTCAGTTGCCTGACAATCCCGTTTCTACCCAATACGAGGAACTCTCAAATATTCCAAAGGTACTTTTCAAACAATCAAGCAGCTAATCCGTCGGCACACCTGTCCCGGAGGGCTGTTCCCAACCGCCCGGGAAATTAAAACGGCTCCGACATGTTCTAATGTGGAGAATTAACCCGCGGTTTCACTAATTTATTGCTCTAAACTCTAAAGTACTCGTAGTGTCAAGTCTTCCGTGACGTGAGTTTGGATAGACTTGGATTAAATGTTCTGGTAATAAATAAGTTTGGGAGAGGAACGGACGATAACAATTGAACTTCTTAGTAATTTTCACCACATGTCAATATAGTATAGCATATCCTCCTGTTACCTCTTCTTTGTAATATGTTAAAGTAATATAATAAAACTAACTTATGCTCGCGGCTTTGCCAGCGTGGATATATCCTTTCTTAGCGGAGGTCTACGTCATAACACCTATCTGGGTTACAAATTTCAACCAAATCCGTTCAGTGGTTTGGGCTGTGCGTTGATAGATCAGTCAATCAGCGACTCGTTTCCTTTTATATATTTAAGATGTCATAAAAATGAAAACACATTTTTCATCACGACATAATTGTGTATAGATCAGATTGGCCTCGGGGCTGTCTGAATATAAAAATGTCTGAACTCTAAACTAGGTCCGCTGATTCCGATTCAAAAGTCGTATTATGGTGGCCGATCTAATCTTATTGAGCAATCTGTGGTTTCAGCAGTTCAAGGCCAAAACTTGAAGTACCTAATGGAACGATATAAACTTGTTTTCAGATTGTTAACACTTTTGGGATTGTTTATTGGTACATGAATTTGGTTGAGAGTTAGGTCACAGGGCGGGAGTCTAGGTCATTGTATATATTTTTACTAATATTATGATCTGATATGCATGAAAATTTAGTGCTTTAAGCTATTTTATGTGGTTCAATACTGCAAAGGCTCTATCCATTCTTTGCGATCTAGTGCCTCATATTTTCAAGCCTCCTAGTAAATAAATATACTTCTATACAGAGGTACGTAGGTTTACATATTCGTATTCTAAATGTAGGGACCTAAACAGAGTCTTGGTCTTAGACACAACAAGATTTTCCTGTTTGTCCGGCGCAACCACTTTTCCCAAATTCTATTGCATTGAAATAAACTTATAATATGATGAGAGACAACTATGACAAGGAAACTCTGTAGCAGATAAGTCTTAAAAGTCCATTACCACACAAAAGCTAATTGAGCTTTCAGTATGCCGGCAGTTACCGTTAAATCTTTAAATCTGAAAGCACTCCCCACTCAGGGGCTATTGACATTTATTTTACGACTCAATCCGGCTCTGGACGGAGGAAAAACCGTAAACGTGTTTACGATGCGTCCCTGTTTGACCGATACTTGTCCGGCCCAGGTATTTGGTAAATATGGGAGATTTCATGGGGTGGCTTTTCGGGACTACCTATTTGGAATTGAAAATGTGTGTCAATGTTTATCGGCGCGACGTCAAGGAGCACCCCTTTTTATTTCGCTGGCTCATATTATGTTTGGAGAACAAGCGTAGTCAGGTTCCATTGATATTGCTTTGCAAATATTTTTTGTTTTTGTAAGATATGAGATACTAACTCCAGCCTGCGGTCTTACCTATACCATAAAGTTAAGACGTACAACGTCTTTAATATACTACATATGTTGTGCGTGGTAGAAAAAATATTTTTATATTGTTAATGTTGTAGAAAATATTATCCAGTAATAAGCCAGACGGAATTATATACTCGTAGATACACGATCTTTGCAATTCAAAATGGAGGGTAGTTTTAAAAACTGCTCCACCAACATTTTTTAAATATACTGCGTTTTGCCGAAAACGCAATCAGTGCGTGTGCATATCCCAAGCGAGGCGGAGGCACGTTTTGTCTTCGCTCCCATTTTCTCCGACCACCCTCAAATCAAGGAGTGACTATAGTGATTATGTGTCGTGCATTATTGCAAAACCTGCCGAATTATGCGTCGCCCAGGCCAGCACCGTGCATGTGTGATATTATTTGGAACCTCCCTTGTCCGTGAAGAGACTGTTTGTGATCTTTTAGAGGTTTATTCTTGGAGTGCAGTGGTTAGCCGACTGTAGACTGTCGTGGATTCAAAGGTTGGTGGTACTACCTTCGATTCTATTTCTCAAAAGTGTTTTGCAAAGGCCTGGATTGTCGTTCCTCACCATACAAGTACACATACCTACCTCATACAGTCCACTCATATCAACCGAGATAGTGTGTAGATTGCACACTTTCTTTTCTAAGAACATTAGTGTTATAATAGGAAGATGCGGTATTGACGTTTCTGACATGGACCGCGTCAATTAGGCACATGGGCCTAATTTAAGTGCGGAAAATTGTGCCTGGATCAATTTTACTTTGGCGCGAGTCGGACCGGCAACCAACACTTTCCGATCCAACAGGCCCAAGTTTGGGAACATAGCGCTTTGGCGCATCTTAAAGAAATGGTATTATATGAAATAGTATTTGACCTAACCCAGACTAGTTTGTCATATTGAATCCCCCATTTATACCTACATAGAAAATTTATTCAGTACGTGAAGTCACGAAGCAATGCGACGTTCCAAGTTATTTCCCCAATGTGCAATGCGGTGTCTCGAACAGCAGTGAACAGTAAACGGTGAAGCCAACTCGAACGGAATCGTTTCTGGCAGTTTCGACTATTTGTTTATTCTACTTGAATCTGTTCTCATCATAGCACGCCCTGCGGTTGTTAGCTGTTACCCCTACCACTGTAATCGTGATCAAAATCGTAACAAAAATATAACTGGAAAGATTTTATGACAGGTTTGTGACAAAACTCTAACTCAAAATGCATCAAGTACTTAATGTATAGCACACAAAAAATTTCCTACAAAATTGCTAATTTTGCTAGTATTTTTTTAATAAACCTTCTTTTTATAAAAGTTGTTTACAATTCGACATCATCTTTTTATGAATATTCATTGATTTTTTAAATACTCCAAAATTTATCAAGTATGATTAAAAAGTAAAAAGCCAAGATTGTTAAGAACACATTTATAATTTTATAAAGATTGCGTTTTTTTTTAAATAAATCATCGCTTATGTGTTTTGTACTCTTAAATATATGTATTAGGTATTATTTATTAGACTTTGTTATAAAGCTATATTATAACTATAATATATTTGGCAGTTGTATGCCTAATGGTTAGTTAGAACTTACAGTGAATAAAAAAAAACAAGTCCCGAGGAGACAGTTATACAGAAGGCAACTAGCTACCTTCACAAGGGAGCTATATTTGCTACACAGTACAAAACAAATAAAGTTTTCCGAGTGATTAAGCCAGGGGGAGTACATGTTTTGCTACACAGAACAGTTTTATAAACTACTGTAAAATGGTAGTGGTACCCTATAATATTGTAAAGTAAGAAATGTTTTTTTTTACTTTAAGGTTGATTTCCTTTTCAAATAAATCATGGAATTACACTTATATATTGTAAAAAAAATCAAAGGAGTTCCAGGTGGCTTCAAGTGCTATCGTGAAATAAAAATATTGAATGTAAGGCCTCTTTGTGAATTTATTTAAATAGTGGGTTAAATAAATTTCCGATTTCAATTCATTTCATTTCATTTCCAAAGAAAAAATGATCATTTTCAAGTCTATTTACAAATATAAGAGAATTATCAAAAAAAAAAAAACAAAATTGACTTAAAATCATCATTTTGAATTCTATTTAAAAGCCAGACCACTAATAATGAATGTAAAAGTCATTTTCAATGTTAATGTACCTAAAGAATGTTATAGCCTATTCTATTAATTTAGTAAAACCTCGTTAACTTGCTGATTAAAATAATTCGCGAACGTTACAATATCTCATTAAACTTGTACCTCGGTATTAATTTATTCAACACGCTTTGATAATAAATTATCTTTGCCTATAAGCTTGTTTTGTAATTAAATTTGTGTGGGAGGATTGGGTTTTTGGGAAATTCAGTTACTTAATGTTGTTTAAGTTACACTTTTAATTTGAGGCACTAGAATGAATGAATGATAACTTTCTATCACTATCACTACATAGTAAAAAATTGTTGCTTGTCGCGTCTGTCTGGCCCTATGTATGCTTATATCTTTAAAACTACGCAACGAATTTTGATGCGGTTTTCATGCATAGATAGAGTGATTCAAGAGAAAGATTCATATGTATAAAACATGCATAAGATAGAAGAGAAATACTGATAATTTTTTATTAAGCGCGACGAAGTGCGTACGGGTTCACTAGTTAAAAATGTGTGTGTGATGTCCACGTGAAAACGGCTGATCCAATCGACCCGAACTTTAAAACTAAGATTAATACCCTAATATAATACACTTTGGCGAGTACCTAGTTTGGTGTTTATGTTAATACTTGTACAGTCAACTACAAAGAGATGTACCAGGTACCTATCCATGTTAGTCTTACAAAATGAAGGAACTTTTAGTATGCAAAAATTATTTACCCTTTGTGACATTTTCAGTATCCACCAAATCTTATAGGTACTATATTCGATTCATTTTAAATGCTATTATTATGTATGTACCACCTAAGGAAAAGTAGTGGGATACATCATTGTTGCATATTAAACGAGCCGATGATATTATAAAGTTTGATTGCTACTAGAAATGTCACGAACCAAGGGTAGTTCATTGTGGCAAATGAAAATTTACTTCATTTTGTAAGCCTAACATGGATACATCTCTTTATAGTTGACTGTACCTATACAATTTTACGATAGCTGAACATAAAAACAGTTGGAGTTCTTCTCTAATAAAAACTCTAATAACATCTTTCATCTGTCTACATTATTCATGCAAAGAAATATGATAATTTTAATGAAATAAATGTTTGAAATTAGCATAAAGTTATTCTGAACGTCTGTTAAAACGTCAGGGTTAGTTTACAGTTTGTCGAAGGCTACAGTCAGACATTATCATTACTACCACACATCATACATAACTTGTGTCAAATTAGAGATGAAATCGAGAACTTGTAGTATGGATTATGGATGCGCCTAGAGTACTTCAGTCCAAAGTAACCAAGTGGCAAAGATAGATATCGCGCTTCATAACATGAAATTGCACATTTAGCACTTATTATAAAGTTAGGCAATACATAGAATATTTACAATAAAAATAATTGGAACTTTCTGCACGATACCAACAAGTGCCAAATTTCTGCACGATACCAACAAGTGCCAAAACAAACAATCCATGATATACCAATATGAAAAACTATGTACCTTAGGAAAAAAGTGCCTATGAGCTTCTTGCCCATTTTAGCGACCTTTTATTAATGGCTCTAATGGAACTTATAATAGCGTTTATAATAATATCACGTTATCAAAAACAATTTTCATTAAATAAAAAAAAATGTTCGCTATTTTTTTATTCATTGTGAAAGTTTGATCACAATCTCACATGATGTTATACGACAATGCGGCCGTAGAAGGTAGCAGACTGAACTTAGAAGGCGGGATAAATCCCTTCTTGGCTTCACTGAACATCATGGTAAATTTTTGCTATACAATGGTATTTTGTTTTTTTTTTTATTTTTTTTTTATACTAGATAGGCCTACGTTTGACCACATCACACCTGATGGAAAGTGAAAATGCGGTCGACGATGGATCACGTAAGATGCCTAGAAAGGTACCTATTCACTCGTGCCTTGAAGATACCCAAGTTGTACCGCTCGGTAAACACGGATGACGGCAAAGTGTTCCAAACGCGACCAGTTCTCATTAAGAACGACGAAGCAAAACGCTTGGTGCGGGCAGTAGATAACGCCACTAAGTAAGGATGCCGCTTTGCCGTCTGCCGCGACGTCCGTCGGTAGAATGGGCTTCACTTTTGTGTTTGGTTCGCGGTGTTTGCTCCTTTCACATAGTCTGTCTAATGCGCCATATCTGCTGAGTCGTCGATTTGCATTCAGATTTGAGCTTTGTGACCTGAGACAATGGTAGCATCGCCGACTGCATGCAAACTGCATCTATTGGTTTAACTCGTGTTTTATGGATAGGATGCTGCAGGGTAACCTCTGCAATCGACTTTAAATTGCAGGAAAGGTCCTTTGTCTCCAATAATATCGAGACTAATAGAATTTATGCCAAATAAATATATAATTAGCACGCTTTTATACAAAAAGTAAAAATGATTACCACCTACATATATATTACAGCACTGCACTGAAAATGTGAAAATGGTGACAACGCTACGGGTACATAATACTGTTTAGTTGTTATTTTACCCATTAATTATTCTCTTGGAAACGTCACTTTTCTTCAAATGATAACGAATTGCAGCAGAAAACAATTCAAAACGTCTAAAATTGTACGATTGTTAATTTACTTTAAACCCAGTCTTTCAATCCCTAAAAAGTTTTCCTCCTATGGACCTTAATTCCTGAAGGGTTACCTACAAAAATATGGATGTTGCAGATGTCAATAGGCGTTTGTAACCATTACTTACCGGGACATACACAATCTAAAGCCCTCATAAAAGGCTACAACCCCAAATTATCAAATGAACTCCTGCAGCTCAAAAGATATAAAACATGTGCAGTAGCCAGAATACTCACTGGACACTGCAAACTAAACAAACATTTAACGAAGATGGGCTTGGGCCAAGACATGGTTTGTAGGTTCTGCCACGAATCAGACAAAACAGCTTTGCACATACTATGCAACTGCGGCCCACTCATGTTCAACAGAAGTATCCACCTGGGGCGACACATTATGCTCCCAGAAGAGATACAACAAGTCACTCCCCGAAACATCTGGAACTTCCTAGAGGCCACGGGATTAAGCAGTGAATTATAACTCAACTGGACTGCCACAAAAGATCAGAAATGGTCGAAGCGGCTTAAGGTCCTTTTGAGGTTACCCAATAATAATAACCATTACAAACAGGCAAGACATCAGCGTATTTGCGGCACTGAACATAAAAAATAATAAACACAATACGCAGCTTTCTCTATAATATACAAAAGTGGAATAATCGCATCATAGTAAGGCACTCGTAAATATATTTTATGCATTATATCGCAGTATGCCCTGCGTCGTAATTATGGCTCCCCACTTGTTGCATCGGCTAGACGTGGTTATAGCGGAACTACAGAGGTACAGATTGCTTTGCCTTTATCTTTGTGCGATTATTGCTGTTACTTTGGGGAAAGCCCATTACACACGGCGCTATACTATATCTTGCTATATGACTCCTGGTACCATATAGTATCGTATCGCAAGACCTTGCTATACCTCGCTATGCCGTGCTATATTATTTTTAGTGATGGCCGGGTTACTGATCGGAACTATATTTTTTAATAGTTCATTCTTTGTGATTGAATCTTGAGTCGATCTTTGAAATAAAATCAAGTGACATTAACATTCCTTTTTTCACAAATCAAGTGATATTAATGACTACTTTTTTCCTCTTTACAAACGCACTCAAATATTTGGAATAACTTGTCAATGAATGCTTTGAGTGCATTTAGAATAGGTTTATTAATACAAAAATAAAGAAAATTTATATTTTTTCAAAATAAAAACAAACAAGTGCAAGTTGGACTTGCCACATACTTGTATGAAAAAATGTTATCAACATGTTGCGTATAAAATTACGTATAAAATATTATTATTCCAGAAATCTGCCCTTAAGGGGAAAAATACGGCGTTTAAATTGGAAATCTGTAACCGCTGCTCCTCTCTATCTCTCTTCTCTCTTAATATTAACGTGGTTCAGTTTTCAAAAAGGGCACAACAGTTTTTTTTTTCCTATGCGGGGTCTATTTTATGCACTTTCATATATGCACGCACGTTTGTGCTTAACAGACCACTTTTCATCAGTTAAAAGCTAGTTAATATTTTTTAGGAAGTAGGTACCAGGAGTACCAGAAGTAGGAACGGAGATTCAATCACTTGATTGCATATAGTTCCACAATGATTCCCCAACACTACTTAAACAAATGAATTTGACAATTTTTTCTACATAAAGGATGTTTCTTTTTTCCTTGATTTTGGTTTCGCTCCAGTCTGCTCCTGGTATAATTAAAAAAAATGACGATTCAAACTACGTCAAGAAATCCAGAAAACTTTATTCGAAATTATCATCGTTTACTCAAAGTATGAGAGTTCATCGAATAAGATCGATTTGAGTTAGATTTGACCGACTTTATCAGAGAATTCTCGAGTACTTTGGCCAAATGGCATGGATGGAAATCTAGAGATGGTCATTGTTTCGGGCAAAATCAAAGGAAAGCGGTCCCAAGGCGGTCCGATGTACTGGTCAGATCAGATCCGCACCACCCTCGAAGTTCCTGTTAAGATAAGATAAGATAAGATAAAAATATATTTATTATCAGTTCCAAAAAGTACATACATGAAAAATTATACACATAAATATAGTGACATGTTAGTATGAGATACGAACAGAAGATAATAAAACAACATAAACAATAGGTACCTACACTGATAAATGGAATAGGCTCAGCATAATGCTGGGCAGGGAGGTCCTGCACAGCGCTGATTTTCAGCCTGCCCCGTGCTCGACTAAGATGACGCTGTTGCTGTTGTCCTGTTGTCTCGTGGCTCCTGGCCATGAAAATCGCATCCAACCAACCCAGATAGCACTCCATCATCAGAAATCGAATCCTACAAAGGAGGGGTCATGACTCCCAGTAATAAAGAATATGACAAGGACAAGGAGAAGAACTCCAAACGATCCATTTCCGAGCATAAATGTCGAAAAAAAACTAAAAATAATGATTTGTTTTTTATTTCTTTAGAGGTACCTACAAAACCCTTGAAACAATGTGTTTGCATTATTACAGTTTTAACTGACAATCACTTTTGTAAAAAAAAACCATGGCAAACTCCTGGTACGTACTTTTTAAAAATGTGAAAAAAAATCATGAATTTTTTCACACGTCCTGTATAAGACTCAAAATTGACATTGTCAACAGCCATGTTGCTGTAAAACCATACAATTTGGCAAATTCCATTTGAACTAGATAAAAAAAAAAATGCGTAGCCATTTTGTAGCATGACTTAGCCGGTTAAGTGAAAGTCTACTGCAAGGTATTCAAAGCTTTCAGTTATTCGGACAAATAATCATTATGCATAATATGAGCATCTATTACAAGTAAATAGGAGGTGAAATTTAAAATACAAATTAAATTAATTTGTTTCGAAATACTAACACAAAGAACTGTAAACACAACAAAATATTTAATAAAAATAAAAAACATTTTTTTCTAATTTGTTACACAGGGGTTAAGCATTTGCTACTATTTAGTTTAATATATCGCGTAGGTAATATGAGTTTGTTTTCTTTTGTCTCCGTAATACAAAACGGCTTAGTCATTTTATCACCTAGTCAAAATGAAAAATGGCGGATTCTACGCATCAACTGTAAATTATAGCGCGATATAGCGCTATATGTCATTTATAGCTACGTGTGTGACGGATGCCGATTTGTACTGAAGCTATGCCGCGCTATGTGAAGCTATATAGCGCTATATAGCGACGTGTGAAATGGGCTTTACTCTGCTATCCTAGTACTTTATGGAGTAAAGAATAATATTTATATTGCCAATTTTTTTTCATTATAGCCTTGCCTTTTACTACGGTCTCGCCTGATGTTAAACGACGATGTGGCTGTAGATGGTAGCAGACTAAACTTAGAAGGCGGGATTAATCCCTCCTCTTGTTTATTTTATATTGTCATTCCCTTTTCTTGCTTTTAACTATTGTCTATACATATATAGCCATCGTCAACCTTTAATTGAAAGCTATTATTAGGAATAGAAAAGAATTATTGTCAAAGAACGGTATTTATATACCTATTACGCTGAATCACTTAAATCACTTAAAGTGCAAAATCTTAATTGGCGAAAATATTAAGCAAAATCTTTTAGCTTAAATGAAAGAAAGAAAGAAAGAAAGAAAATATTTTATTTGCGCCAAAACAGACCAAACTAAAAACACTCTTACAACTTAACTACTAATATAATATAGTTTGACACAAAAGGGTATCAGCTCAGCTTAATGTAGGCTAGGTTTAACCTACGCTGGTCTTCCGCTGATACCTTATTGCAGTGACTCCACGGTCGCCTCTTATGCCACTATCTCTTAAAATCTTATAAATACTTGAATATATAAACACAACGCGAAAACAAATGAACAAATTAGGTATCTAAGATATGCACACATATTAGGTGTTCCTCCAAACATAAAAATATATAATAAACTACTAGAAGAAATAATCTTAATAAAAAAAACAAAACATTAAATTAAATATCCTATAGGTATACGAAAATAGTATTATTATTTGAACAGCAATAGAAGAACTACATATATTTATTAGGATGAAGTTAATTATAATAGTTTAGAAAACTCCTGTCGAAAAATAGGTTGGCACTGAATTAATAAATAAATGATCATTGATAAATTTAATAATAATAATAACGAAATATATATATATATATATTAACAATACAATAAAAATAAAAAATTCTATCAATTATAAAATGCACTTCAGTATCGTAACCAAAGCGATGAACTGTTCCAAACGACATTGATACAAGTTGTATTTGAGTACTAAACTCACCAGGGATAAGACCGGCACATCTTCGATACTTTCCTGACCAAAATTAGCTTTTTCTGCTATCTTTTACGTCGTTTCCAAACTTTTTATTCAGTTACAGACGAAGTTATTCCCGCGACGGGCTTTTTATTAGCTTTATTTGTGGTTATTGGGGCAATTTGGGAATTTGCGTCGAATTAATAAATCAGATTATGGATAAAGAACAAAATGTTTGAATTCAGGCAAAATTTCACAATGTGATAGCTCTCTCTTAAAAATCGGTGTTTTAAGTACAACAATGTATAATTTGGAATAATACAGTTTTGCTAAGAAAGACTAGATAAAAACTAAATTCAGCGACTCCACTGTACCAATGCACTAGATTTTGGTACTAATACAGCGATAAGAAAAGATGACGATATCGAAAGGCGCGCGATTGTGCGCTCGTTTCAAAATTCACTTTTCATTAACTTAGGGTTCCTAGCTTTTTATTCATAACATTTCTTAATCTATGTTCATAACATGTTCTTAAAATGCTAATCCAGCCACATGCTAGCAAACAGCGCATCAAATTAACTTACGTTCTGGTTAACCCGCTTGCAATTGTTTAGAATTTGTTCAGTCTGTGTTCTCAGGCAGAGCAATTACAATTCCAGCAACACCCTGGGTGCTCGTTAGGTCACGTATAACCAAAATGTTTTGAACGTGATTCGAATAACACCCCACTGCTAATAGGATTAACGTCAGTCCACGTCTGGGAAAAGAAATGGAGCCAGCACGCGTCGCTTATGAATAATTTGGATTTATATGTCGCGTCGTGTCAATTTCGAAGGTACAGAGTCATGTGAGATTGTGTCAATTGAGATGATTTATTGGGAAAGCTGAGCTTCGAGGTTCGATGTGATGAAAAGGATATTTTATTTTGGTATATTTTAAATTTAAGAAGGTGTAGTGTGGGGAGAGATGAACCATTTTAATTTTGCTCCTCACATTCAAACGAAATGCTTTTGATATCTAAAGGAATATAATAGGCAAATTACGAGAACCATTTTTAAATTGCAATTTTTGCCACTGTTTTATTCTTCTCTGTTATTAAAACTCTCAGTATTCATATCTAAGCTTTAATACGGACATGGCATACATAATTAAAACCTTACGTACCTACACATCATTAACCCAACCCTTAAACTGTCGTATTTTTAACATGTTTCTTTATGATGATAGAGACTTTTAGCCCTTTGTATCTTTATGAAACTAATTAGAAGTACATCTTTCCCAAATCATGTAGTTCAAAAATCCCAAATCCCAATTTCATAAAGATATAAAATTATTCTGGCAAATTGTGCTTCCTGATCAGCTTAGGGAAATGTTGAAAGAGTAACCCTAAAAAGTTATCTTTCTAAACGCAGTCAAAATCTCATCAACAGTATATTTTCCTTTATATTAGTGAAATGAGAAGGGTGGGGCTCTCAGCGAATCACCATTTACTAAATTACTATGAAAATTTGAAAAATAGTAGAGGTTGGAAAAGCTTTCTACTCTTCAGAACTTTATCAGAAATTACTAGATTTCATTCTGATAAGCAAGGGATATTTCAATGATGAAGCCCATTACGCACGGCGCTATACTATATCTTGCTATATGACTCCTGGTACCATATAGTATCGTATCGCAAGGCCTTGCTATACTTCGCTATGCCGTGCTGATATTATTGTGATATTATTTTTAGTGATGGCCGGGTTACTGATCGGAACTATATTTTTTAATAGTTCATTCTTTGTGATTGAATCTTGAGTCGATCTTTGAAATAAAATCAAGTGACATTAACATTCCTTTTTTCACAAATCAAGTGATATTAATGACTACTTTTTTCCTCTTTACAAACGCACTCAAATATTTGGAATAACTTGTCAATGAATGCTTTGAGTGCATTTAGAATAGGTTTATTAATACAAAAATAAAGAAAATTTATATTATTTCAAAATAAAAACAAACAAGTGCAAGTTGGACTTGCCACATACTTGTATGAAAAAATGTTATCAACATGTTGCGTATAAAATTACGTATAAAATATTATTATTCCAGATATCTGCCCTTAAGGGAAAAATACGGCGTTTAAATTGGAAATCTGTAACCGCTGCTCCTCTCTATCTCTCTTCTCTCTTAATATTAACGTGGTTCAGTCTTCAAAAAAGGCACAACAGTTTTTTTTTTCTATGCGGGGTCTATTTTATGCACTTTCATATATGCACGCACGTTTGTGCTTAACAGACCACTATTCATCAGTTAAAAGCTAGTTAATATTTTTTAGGAAGTAGGTACCAGGAGTACCAGAAGTAGGAACGGAGATTCAATCACTTGATTGCATATAGTTCCACAATGATTCCCCAACACTACTTAAACAAATGAATTTGACAATTTTTTCTACATAAAGGATGTTTCTTTTTTCCTTGATTTTGGTTTCGTTCCAGTCTGCTCCTGGTATAATTTAAAAAAAATGACGATTCAAACTACGTCAAGAAATCCAGAAAACTATATTCGAAATTATCATCGTTTACTAAAAGTATGAGAGTTCATCGAATAAGATCGATTTGAGTTAGATTTGACCGACTTTATCAGAGAATTCTCGAGTACTTTGGCCAAATGGCATGGATGGAAATCTAGAGATGGTCATTGTTTCGGGCAAAATCAAAGGAAAGCGGTTCCAAGGCGGTCCGATGTGCTGGTCAGATCAGATCCGCACCACCCTCGAAGTTCCTGTTAAGATAAGATAAGATAAAAATATATTTATTATCAGTTCCAAAAAGAACATACATGAAAAATTATACACATAAATATAGTGACATGTTAGTATGAGATACGAACAGAAGATAATAAAACAACATAAACAATAGGTACCTACACTGATAAATGGAATAGGCTCAGCATAATGCTGGGCAGGGAGGTCCTGCACAGCGCTGATTTTCAGCCTGCCCCGTGCTCGACTAAGATGACGCTGTTGCTGTTGTCCTGTTGTCTCGTGGCTCCTGGCCATGAAAATCGCATCCAACCAACCCAGATAGCACTCCATCATCAGAAATCGAATCCTACAAAGGAGGGGTCATGACTCCCAGTAATAGAGAATATGACAAGGACAAGGAGAAGAACTCCAAACGATCCATTTCCGAGCATAAATGTCGAAAAAAAACTAAAAATAATGATTTGTTTTTTTTTTATCTTTAGAGGTACCTACAAAACCCTTGAAACAATGTGTTTGCATTATTACAGTTTTAACTGACAATCACTTTTGTAAAAAAAAACCATGGCAAACTCCTGGTACGTACTTTTTAAAAATGTGAAAAAAAAATCATGAATTTTTTCACACGTCCTGTATAAGACTCAAAATTGACATTGTCAACAGCCATGTTGCTGTAAAACCATACAATTTGGCAAATTCCATTTGAACTAGATAAAAAAAAAAATGCGTAGCCATTTTGTAGCATGACTTAGCCGGTTAAGTGAAAGTCTACTGCAAGGTATTCAAAGCTTTCAGTTATTCGGACAAATAATCATTATGCATAATATGAGCATCTATTACAAGTAAATAGGAGGTGAAATTTAAAATACAAATTAAATTAATTTGTTTCGAAATACTAACACAAAGAACTGTAAACACAACAAAATATTTAATAAAAATAAAAAACATTTTTTTCTAATTTGTTACACAGCGGTTAAGCATTTGCTACTATTTAGTTTAATATATCGCGTAGGTAATATGAGTTTGTTTTCTTTTGTCTCCGTAATACAAAACGGCTTAGTCATTTTATCACCTAGTCAAAATGAAAAATGGCGGATTCTACGCATCAACTGTAAATCATAGCGCGATATAGCGCTATATGTCATTTATAGCTACGTGTGTGACGGATGCCGATTTGTACTGAAGCTATGCCGCGCTATGTGAAGCTATATAGCGCTATATAGCGACATGTGAAATGGGCTTTACTTGTAGGTACCTCGCTAAGAAAAACTGTGTCCTTAGTAACCTTCAATGTCTGAGCCGAATTTCAGCCCAATCGGGTGAGTAGGTTTGGCGTTATCTACATCTATATAAGGAAAACGCGACTGACTGATGCGTATCACTGAACCAGTTGGGTTGAAATTTAACATACAAATAGGTTTTATGACCTAGATAGATAATCTAAGAAAGGATTTTACAACGGGCGCAAGGCCGCAAATATAAGCTAGTGAGTCATAATAATATTATCTTAGTGAAGTGATAAACTCATTATAATTTATGTACAGTTTTACCTAGATTTTAACATTTTTATCCAAAATCACAAAACACATTTATCCAAAATTTAACTATTTCCTTCTTCAGAATTTAACATATTATATTTTAGCAGAATTTTTGCACTGTTTTGTATGACGAAGTTTCAAAAATCCGTTGGGACAGCTCATTTTGCCAGCGCTAGTATTTCAGGCGTTTTTGCAAATCTGAGATAGGAAGAAGGACGTCGTTTTTACGGTCCATAATATGACCCAAGAAGGACTATTCTTCAAGGACGACAGAAAGATGTAGCCTTTATTTTATGGCAAACGGCGGATTACTTTACTTTATCTTGTTATTGTAGTAAAAATAGATATTTTTTATCATTTTAGCCTAGATCTAAATTGTGCCACATCTGTTTTAGTTGAGATATTCTTTTTTCTATCTGTGTCTAGGAGTATTTTTGTATGGAGTGAGACAATGAGGCGAGCGAGACGTTAGCCTGATATTTAGTGATAGCGCCTGCTCATTACAGTCGTAGAGTATTCAATAGGTCCAAATTCCCATACGTCATCCAGAAACAGCCTAGCAACTTCCGTAGAGCGAATCACGGTAGAGTTATGAATAAGGTCGTGGTAATTAACACAGAAAGAATTTTTCATATGGGAACTCTACCACCATTGAAATTACAGGATATTTATTATATTAATTAGTTATTTTAACATTTAGGCAGTTAATTGGTAATTATACAAATTATATATTAGTATGTATCTACTTAATTGTCAGGTAAACATCACTATTAGCGATAAGATAAATAATTGTAACTTTTTTTTAAATTATGGTGTTCAATATAAAATTTTTGACTGATCTGATTAATATTATAATACCGAATAACACGAGTTAATAGTTAGATTGCATTTATATTACGAGTACGTTTTCAAGAATGGGACAGTGGCTATCTCTTAGTGAAAGATTTAGGTAAGGTGCTACGACTTTGTTCAATATTCAGTTGTGGTACTGCTGACTGCCCTGTTGGAAGGGCAGTGTCTGGGGAAATTACGGAGCATTTCTGTCTCTGGGTGACGAGGGCATTGCTGCGTAACACTAGTTATTGGAGCCCTAGGTCTGTAACTAACCGGGAAATGTATACTAGTGGAATAAATTGATCAATTTGGGGGCTTGTGCTTTTGTAGTACACGTTACTTTACACTGTTATAGTCCATTACTATTATAATTATTTTGCTGAATTTAAACATAATAGGAGACTGCTAAAGTATAAAAATGCCTCAAACATAAACTACCAATTGTGATAATTACTAGCTTTAGTGTGCGGCTTCATTTTAATAGAGAATATCTTTCTTATAAATGTTTACGTCACAGCATTTCGAAAGAACGTTATTTTATGGGGATCCTGATCCGTTCGTTAGGTTGCTGGCCCTGCAAGAAACGTATAGAGTATAGGTAGGCCGTAGGCCCCACATCAAATAGTTGTTATTTTACTTTGACTGTGTTAATAAGGTCCCTATTATTTTGCTCAAACATAATATTATAATTAACTTAGTGCAAAATTAATACATACCCCTAATTATCATAATATTTATCATACTTATAGCCCAGTCAATGAGTGCCCAAAAAGGGTATGTGGATCGAAAAGTCGAAAGCAGAAAAACTAACTTGGTAACTTTGTTTGTACTAGTTAGGAGATAAACATACTCAAAGTCCCCACCCCTCCGAGGTGAGCCCGAGGGGGGGGAGGCCGAAGAAGGTCCCATTTTTAGGTTTTTTGCTTATATGTCAAAAACTGTGCGTTGTACGATATTTTGTTGTACTACATTATTAAACCTCATAAAATTTTCTACAACTTCGGCCTTGACATTTTTCATCTATCTCCAATCGTTGTCCAGCTATGAGCTTCCAAACATGGTCTATTTTGAAGACGCTTAAATTAGTTTTCCATACAAAGTTGGTAAAAAAATCTTACAAATAAAATTTGACCAACTTCTGGTTGTCGTATCGTAATGAAACTTTGCAAATGTCTAGAAATCTGATGACAGTTTAATAATCTGGTACCACTGAGCTGATCTGATGATGGAGCCAGGATGTGTCTAATGAAACTCTTCAATGGCTATTAGTAAACCCGTCGAGTTTGGGCACATTACATTCGAATCGATGAGACTTTTTCATAACACTTGCTGTCGAGGGTCTGATAATGGACCAGAAGGTGCCTACGTCTCATCAATCCGAATGTAATGAGCCTAAACTCGCCGGTTGTACAAATAGCCATTGAAGAGTTTCAGTAAACACCTCCTGGCTCCATGATCAGATCAGCTCAGTGGTACCAGATTATTAAACTGTCATCAGATTTTTAGACAATTGCAATGTTTCATTATGATACGACAACCAGAAGTTGGTCAAATTTTATTTGTAACATTTTTTTACCAACTTTGTATGGAAAACTAATTTAAGCGTCTTCAAAATAGACCATGTTTGGAAGCTCATAGCTGGACAACGATTGGAGATAGATGAAAAATGTCAAGGCCGAAGTTGTAGAAAATTTTATGAGGTTTAATAATGTAGTACAACAAAATATCGTACAACGCACAGTTTTTGACATATAAGCAAAAAACCTAAAAATGGGACCTTCTTCGGCCTCCCCCCCCTCGGGCTCACCTCGGAGGGGTGGGGACTTTTAGTATGTTTATCTCCTAACTATTACAAACAAAGTTACTAAGTTAGTTTCTCTGCTTTCGACTTTTCGATCCACATTTCTTCTTTTACTGGACTATTAATTTTAAACCAGTTAAAAACAATCGCAACAGCAAATTCAAAACGATTTTTGTCCCTTCGATGAGTATTATTTTATTACCATCCCTTTATACCTCTGGGTGGAGATAAAACGATGAATGCCTCAACTCTGGCCCAAATGAGCGCTACGTATATTTTACGACCATTTTCAGTGATAAAAATGCGTTTAAAATTTTATTGAGCACAAAAGGATTATCGATGTGGTCAAAAATGCTCATCATATGAATGGCGTTCGGGTTTAACGGGGCCAAATCTCTCAATGTTACACCCAGGTCAGATGCGTTGTAAAAAAATATTAGGTACGATATCACAATTATTTTTTTATTCGTTATGGTTAGCTTTGGACAATGTTCTCCCCTGACATTAAGCAACGATGTGACCGAGTGGTAGTAGACTAAACCTAGAAGGCGGGATATATCTCTCCCTGGCCTTACTGAACATTATGCCGGAATACGGTCATAAATGTAATAATGACCGCTTGGCGGCACGGTTTTGTCCAGATTACTTTGCATTAGAACTAGTTTCACTCAGGATCCAAATTTTCTTTGAATTTGTGTGCTTGAATATATTGAGGCCGCATTCCCTATTTTTAAGTCATCGTAAATTAAATATTGTTGTAGAATAAGAACGGGACAGATTATGGGCTCTTAACTGTGTGGCATAACCCTACCATGTAGTATACGAATCAGTTAATAAACTCCTTTTAACATTACAGTTCTATGTGTGTAACATTTTAGTTTTTTAATTATAGTGATTCCTATACCACTGTAAATTAGCCAATACAAGCCGTTTTGGTAAAATTGGCTTAAAGGCTAAATTTATCCTACATTGTTATTAACTTTTACTTTACACAAAACAAATTCATGAAACGTTATACGAGCGAAACAACAAACAATTGAAATAATGAACATTGTGTTAAATGCTAAAGTTCTAACATAAATCTCGTAAGCTGACCTCAAGCTGAAACTATACTTACAAGCAAACAAATCGACTCACAAATGTATGTAACGAAGTCAAGAATTGAGTACATTTGTTTGCTGGCAAGTGTAGTTTTCCCTTTTCCAACCGGCCAGTACGAGTACCTATATATCAGTGTTTTTACGTGAGCCATTTTGTACCTTCTTGAAAATTTAATTAAAATCTATGAAGTCCTACACATGAGACGAAGAATTTGTTTCCTTTCCGAGACGTTGACGAGGGTGCTACCACCAATTACATAGGATTAGATAGGCCAACAGAGAATTTTTGAACAAGATCCGACGTAGTAGGTAGTGCGAGGAATTATATTAAAACCGTCGCGTCGAGTGGTTAACTGAGACGGCGCTCATGAAATGTGCCTATTTTACAATTTATGTTTTACTAGCTTACGCTCGCGGCTTTGCCCGCGTGGCAAAATCCTTTCTTAACGGAGGTCTGCTTCATAAAGCCTATCTGTGTTCCAAATTTCAACTCAATCCGTCCAGCGGTTTGGGCTGTGCGTTGATAGATCAGTCAGTCACTCTTTCCTTTTATATATTTAGATTCTTTACAGGCTAGCCGCACATCAATTATAATATTATTGGCAATATAGTAAGTTTTATCAATAATATTGAAAGTGTGCGGATTATCCTAAGTAGAACATTAGATTCGTGGATTCGTGGTAATGAAGCTTGACAAGCCATTTTATTACAGATATTGACATGCCATTGGTTAGTTTTTGACTAAGATCTCCATTTAGAATATTACAACTGTAGTTTCCTTGTTCTAGTCTTTAAAACTTGAGTCTGTGATCACCGTTCCTCCATCCTATATAATCTGTGGGTTCTACGGTCATCGCTCACTTGCACATTCAATCACTTTCACTTGTTACCAGCACTTTTTGTTGGTTTTGGGAGTTAAGTTGGCGATCATAGTATTTGTATTTACCGACTTATTTAGAAGTTTATTGAGCTAATTAACTTAGAGGGTTTTTGCTTTTTAATTTATTTATTTACATTTATAAATAGGGGGATAAGAGATATAGGTTACGGTCTTTAGGTCATGTGAGAAGCAATTACTACTGAAATTAATTATTAGGTATACGTGCAACTTCTACTGCGCAGGTAAATAGCTTACAACAGATCATTAGAAAAGATTTGCGCGATCTACATAATATATACGTCTCTAAAAGGCTTATTACACCTGGCTAAATTTAGAAGCCTAAATTCAGTCGCCACTGAATTAAGTCAAGTGTAATCACATTTAGCATCCTAAATTTAGAAGAAAGTATCGTTCATCCTAATTTAGAATCTGAATTTAGTGACTAAATTCAGCCAAGTGTAATAAGGCTTTTACATCGGGTTATAGAAATGTTTATTTTTTCAAAAAGAATAACATTAACTTATATGAAAAATAACCCTTAAATAAGGTAAGCTTACATAACAAGTAAAATGTACATGTAAAAATAAGAGTTCAAATTTCACCTTTCAGCCAAAGAAAATAGTGATGACCGGCATTCTATGGTAACAATAATAATTACTTTGAACGATCGAAATCTACCGATTTAATCAAATTTACTCCAAAGCCTGTAATAACTAATTATATCAGTAAAATTAAGGTCCAATATCAAATTAAATTTTGCATTTTATGATCTACGCATAGCTATAGCTGCGGCGTATTTTAATGAACTGTGCTAAAGTTAATAAAATTACATATTATCGCCGTTAAATTTTATTAGCGTTAAATTTAAATTGCTTCATAATGTTTGTGATAAAATAAATGCGACTTAACCATAATTTATTAGACAATTAATTAAAGTCATAAAACAGGAGTTTCAACATAAAACAATTTAATGAAAAAAAATTCAGTGTTTTTTACAAGCTTAGCCGTGCCGTGTACAAAGTATAAAAGTATGTTACAATTGAAACTTTGTTTTTTATTGTTGTTGTTTAATTGATTGATTTTTGCATTGTTATTAATTGTTACTACTAACTAACTTTTATTTTTTAAAATCCACATAATAGGTAAGTCTTTGACTACGATCTCGCGTAATGTTAGTAGTGCCTTAGATGGCACCAGACTATACCTAGAAGGCGGGATAAATCCCTTCCTGGCTTCACCGAACATCATGCCGGAACACGGTCACAATGACCGCTAACTTTGAAATAATATTGGATTTTCTACACTAAAACCTCTAATACTTTGTTTCAAAAACAAAGATAATTTTTGCAGGGTTCGAAGGCTATAAATCAGTGAAAATATAATTGATATACCTATATTCACAAAAACTGTTATATCCGATATATCTTATGATATATTATGATAATAAATATCCGATATATATCGAATTTATTAAGATATTGATCCTTTGAACCCAGCAAAAATTATCTATGTTTTTGAAACTAAGATAGTGTAAGCCCGTTGTAGTGCAAACTCCAATTACAAGCTAATCCAAAACTGCAAACCCATTTCTAAATCAATATAACTTTCACAAAACTCAAGTCCTCAAAGTCGGAACAATAAAATTAGAGTGCCATAAAGTTCGCACACCATAAGGAACTTTTGAACGAATAGTTCCGTCCGACACGCAATCAAACCTTATGTTAGTACACATACTCATAATATACAGGGCTATAGACTTTTGTATAGGTTACTTTCTAGAAAGGTTTTCGTACATACAACATCTCTGATTGCTCAAGCTGTATGCGATCAATTATAATAATAATTTATTTAGATACCTACCTATAACGACAAATCAATATTGAATAAAAAATACCGTATTTTTTATGTTCGACATTTGCTTATGAGAAATGGCATAGGTGCTAAGTACCTACATAGTACTTACTACCTCTATACTTGGTAGCGCTGCGATGGAAATGAGCTAACACATATGAAAACGAGTTATATTAAAAATATAATTTTATTTCATGAAAAACACAAGAATTATTCACTTCCTCAACTCATAGGCCCAAACAAAACTTTTCTCTTCAAGTATTTTAAAAGGAGCTAGTAGCCCTGTATAAAGCTTATGTTGATCCGTCTAGTTTTAAGTAGCATCTTGAGACTATGACCGTGCCAGTGGAACTTCAGCTGCTGAGAGCTCTCGAGCTAAGCCTACGCGTATTGCAGCCAACTCGACTCGCTCGAATGCTTGCTTAGATATGAGAAAAGTTTAGTTGGAAAATCAAGCAGGTATAAAAGTTATGTGATACAGACAGTCATCTTGTAGGTATAGGTACCCAAATAGATTTAAAAAATATGTATATTTCAGGTATTTTCACAGAGCGCTACCTAACCCCAAGCTAAGCAATTTAATGCTTGTGTTATGGTGGTTAGGATAACGGATATAATACGTATATACTTTCTTTTGTAAATACATACTTGTAATAGATACAGAAAGCCACCCAGACCAGAAACAAATATCTAGTAATATTTGTTATATCTATATAACTAGCTGCGCCCACCGGTTTTACCCACTGTAAGATAAGATAAGATAAGAAACACTTTATTGATCCACATATACAGTAAATTTTACAAACAACAAAATTAAAACTAAGGGTGTATCAATTGGCGGTCTTATCGCTCAAAGCGATCTCTTCCAGACAACCGTGCAGGGAGAGGAAATATACAACACTGGAAGGACGGTGGTTTCACAAAACTTCAAAAGAAATATAAGTAAAAATAATTTACACAAAAACTTAAAAATATTTACCTACATAAACATACATACATAAATCTTAAATACATACATACACACGTACATACATACATAAATACATACATAAATTAACATATAATATTATAAAATATACAAAATGTTATATGTAATGTATGTATGTGTGTGTATGTTTTGTGTGTGTGTTAATGTTATATGTTATGTTAAATGTTATTCCAGGGTCTAAGCTTTCTCTATATGAAATTACAGCCCTATTAGTCCATCCATTTAGGCGTGAAGAAGTAACAAACATACACACAAACTTCCACCTTTATAATATTAGTGTAATGTGATAAGATAGCGATTTAAAGCGTGACTTATGGTCCTAATTTCGCCCAATTTTTGTTTCTGAATTAGACATAAATATTTATTTTACTCTAGGGTCGCCAGTGAATGCGATATTTATTTCAGTCATACAATTACTTGTGCTCCTTTTAAATTGTGATAGTTCAGATGTGAATTTGTTCTACGGATGCCTTGTTTCTTTGTGTCGAACCAAATGAGCAGATTAGGTTGAATTTTGATCTATTTTAGGTTTACCTACGCGTCAAACAGCTAGGCGCTATCATTATGAAAAGAACGTACAACTTAGATTGGAATTAAATTAGATTTACTACCGGTAGAATGCGATTTGCATTCCCGGTATCTTTTCTTTTCCGAAGCAAAAAAAGGTGAGATTTTTCTAGTAAAGGCCAGCACTGTTATAATATAAAGAGTGCGTAATTCTGCCTTAACACTTTCCATCAAGTAAACTATAAATAAAAAAATAAATATTTCAGGACATTTCACACAGCGCCATCTAACCCCAAACTAAGCAACTTAATGCTTGTATTATGGTGCTTATGATAACGGATATAATACTTATATACTTTTCTTTTGTAAATACATACTTATAATAGATATTGAAAACCACGTAGACCAGAAACAAATACCTGTTGGATCACACAAATATTTGCCTCCTGCGGGAATCGAACCCGCAACTTCTGCGTTGGAAGCGGGTATTACCACCTCGCCACAGAGGTCGTCAAGGATATAAGAACTCGCGCGTAAGTCTTATATAAAAAGAAAACGCTAAGTGGGAGGAGATGTATGTCAGTCACTTAAGGAATATTCCTTAAGTGACTGACATCCATCCAGATTCTAGATTCAGTTTAGTTCACTACCACTTGACAGTTGATACCTCTCGACACATTCCGAGCGCCACTCTCAGCCGAGATCATAGATAGATGCTAGAGGTATGAACATTCCACAGGCTCTATAGCGTTCACTGACATACTTTCTGGATTTAGCTCTTTCGAATAATCGATGCTACATTCTGAAGATTCATGTTAACATCAAACACTAGCCTAAAAATAACCTTAAATTACCTCTAATATCATTAAAAATGTCATTCAGTTTTGTGCCCTGCAGATGAGATGTGTACAAGGCTTGCTACATTGCCTCTCTGAATGTCCAAACTTAAACATTGGCTGTTTGAGAGCCAGGTTTTTGGTTATTCTTAGGTACTTAAAAAAAATACGAAACTAATCTAAACATAAATCAATTTAGAACACAATAAATATAATAATATGAATATTTTTGGGGCTTCAGGTCTTGGTGATAAACAAGTTTCAAAGTGACATTGAATCCCAACTTTATCTTACGTTACCACTAGGCGAACATAAAGCCGTGATATAAGTCTACCATAAAATAACTTTACACAATATTATCGCTTAATCTCTTCTTTCGACGGCGCAATATCAAACCTCGTAAAGCCCGAATTAATATTTTCTCACAAAGTCAGCTGACATTTAAAATTAACGATATTAGGCGGGTGAGTTGAAAGGAGTAAGCGTTTAGGTGACGAGTGAGAAACGTCGACTCGGTTATGAGATCTAGGGTTATGATCCGCATTAATCCGGTGGCGTAGCGCCGCTACGAGGCCCTACGGCTTCCTTATCTCGGGCTACGAGGCTCTACGATTACGCTACGAAATCCCTTGGCTTTTCACTGCGTTTATTTCTTTGTTATCTTTTATTTTTATTATATTTGGTATATTACAAGGCATATATGACTTAACAACTCATGTCTAATGCCGTGTTATGATGCCTTTGTTTGTGAATTCCTTAAATCGCCAACCCTTAACTAACATGAATATGAACATTGTCCTTTTCTAGCACGGTTGTCTGTACTATTGTGCCCATGGGCATCCTACACTACGTTTGCCGAGACGTGGTCTCCACTCGAGAACTCATCTAGAGCGGTTATCGGTTCCGCGGCAAATGTGACCAGCCCATTACCACATCAGCTTGCTAATCCTTTCGGCTATGCCGGTAACTAGGTTCTCTACCAGATCAACTCACTTCTGATGCGATCCTTTAGAAAGATACCTAGCATAGCTTGCTTAGCAACACAGCTAGTATTTAATATAGTCGAAGTGACGCCAAGAATAAGCTTCATCAAGGCATCGTCTGCCATCTAACGTCACAATTCAATTAAACCGCGCTATAACCCCGCGGAGCTTTCGCACTGATTTTAATTAATATGTCTCCGGTGACGTCTTCGCACCTAATGTGAGGAATTTACTTAATTACGATACCAGTTAATAGGTATATTAAAGTTTAGCGTAGTTTGATAGGTATTTTTGAATCACGTTTATTGAATAGAGGTATAATGTTTATTGAAAATATTTTGTAATATATCTTCGGATGTCACGACTGACGGTTATGTAGCATCCATTATTATTAAGAGCTCGTCGTGTCCCACTGCAGGGCAAAGGCCTTCCCCCCCTCTCTCCACTTTCTTCTATCTTCAGCTATTGTTGACCATTCTTTCAGGTGTTTGTCAAGGTCGTCTCGCCATCTTTTTCTGGGTCTGCCGCGACGTCGTGTTCTGTTTGGTGGGACTCAATTGGCGGGCATCCATACTACTTACTAATATACTAATCAAGCGTTATGCTTCTTTAATAAGAATTGGTCTCGTCATATATGAAGAACACTTTGTCATCATCCGTGTTTTTGGGAATCTTCCAGGCACGGATAAATAGGTTTCTTTGCTAGTCGTAATGACGTGAAAAACACGTTATTATCATATTAATATTTAAAGGGGGTATTCTCGTTTTTAGTAGTAAAATATGGTTATCTCTCCCAAGTAGGTACATCCCATCCTTTTGAATGTTCAATTCCACTCTCAAACAAATGAATATAGCTTAGTCGATTCCGAAGTCAGGAGCTATGAAGGTATTGGTCGGCTCATATTAACAAAGGGATCGAGAACGTTTGATATTCATGGAGGGTGCTGACTGAGTAGTTTACTTTGACCGACCTCTTATATAGGGTTTTTAAGGTTACGTATTGCCCTTCAATGTGCGCATTTTTTAAAGCAGGTCATCGCATGAATACCTTATTTGAGACATGGTTAATGCTGTTGAGAAAAAAACATAAGAAAACAATACTACAAACAGTGAGAAACACTTGTATTAACCAGAGATCGACTTAGACCCTGGAATAACATATTATAGGTTTCTGAATAGCGGGTAAAACCGCTGGGCGCAACTAGTAAATTATAAAATTGTGCTTTTGTTTTTAAGCTTATTTTTGTATATTTTTCTGTGTTTCAATAGTGTTATCTATCTCCACACACTAGGTGTAGTAATCTAAATATATAAAAGGAAAGAGTGACTGATTAACTTATCTATCAACGCACAGCCCAAACCACTGAACGGATTTGGTTGAAATTTGGAACACAGAAAGCGCTTATGACGTAGACCTATGCTAAGAAAGGATTTGCCCACGCGGGCAAAGCCGCAACCATAAGCTAGTTAATAATAAAGCTGTAGGGTCAGCTTTAGCAATAGGGGTGCGTGATGGAGGATCACATGTGTGCAAGACGAGTTAACGTCTGCTAACCGCGACAACGTTTTAAAAATTTAAATTGGTGGACAGTCCACTTAATTCTATGCGATTACCGTCGCCTGTAGATGTCTACAATACCAGTGGTAATGCCGACGCGGTGTTGGTCATTGCCGACGCAGTGTCGATCATTGCCAATGTATTGCCAGACAAGTAGACGGGGCAAAATTCCTTCGAGAGCGATACATACGACGGGTCGTTAGTTGCATTGAACGCCAATAAAACGCGAGGATCACATAACGTTTTCACGAAGAGCACGAATTTTTCGTCACGCTCTAGGCACATCCACTGTGGGGTCAGCCTTAAAGACACAGCCCGTTAAGGACTTCAGAGACACGTGGGATACCCTACTGTCTCAATACACTGTAATATCAATTATGAAGTCCTTACAGGTTGAGTTTGGGTTAGATTATTAAATGAAATATTCATAGCTTTATGAACTGGTTGGATGAAGGTCTAATAATGTCTTGGTTTGCGTGCGATCTTATAGAAATTCTCATATATTTCGGTTAAATATATTACGGTCACGTATTTATAGACGTTGTTTCTTGTGCTATAATAACGATTACAGTGTTTTAGGAGTATTTTGTGTTTAAAATGGGTTTTAAATAATGTTATTTTTACATAAATCTAAAAGAGTATTTATATAAATTTTGGGAATCCCTCATTCGTTTTACACCTGTTAATGTACCTACTCTTAACACCTCAAATAAATGACTACTGAAAAAAATATTGTAAAACAAAATACTAAATTTTTTAAAAATACAGTAAGTAGTAGTTTAGTACTCGTAAAAATAACGCCATTTAAATTGAGGTTTTATCTAGTTTTCGCAAGAAAGTGTAGATATATTTATTTATATGTATACTTAAAAGCTGAGCTAAAATGTTACGTGCTAAAAGTATAGTCTATGTGCTCAATGCATATCAGACACATGTAGGTATTCCATTCCCAAAACATAGCCCAGTATAACACGTAAATACTCCGATACGGATGCGGTCGAGATCTGGCGCTGACAGGTCCGTGACGTCACTGGAGTGTGCTAGACTTGTCTCCAAGCTTAGCACTGTCATCAACAGCGCGGCTTAGTGCGGTGCTGCGTTTACACTTAATTAATTACTCGCTCGCAGTACTCGAGCGGGTGTGCTTATTATTATGTCGGCGAGTGTACTTGAAATATAAACTAAGTCTGCAAATTAATAAAGTTGTAAATATTTCATGTTAAGTTCGTGTTAGAGAGAGCATATTATATTTTAGGCAGTGATAAAGTTTTATATCATCCACTGTAGCCAATATCACAAAGGCACAAAGGGTAATACGATGTGTGATACAAAACAAATTTTGAACTTTTTACCAAAGGTTTTTTGAGATGTCACACTGTCATTGCAAGTACGTACGTGTATATTAGATTTGTTGAGTGCATATAATAGTAGTATACCCGTCTAGGCTAAATCTCGCATGTCCTTCATGATATCAGAAGAAATTTCTTGATCATACCTTACTGGGAACTCGGGAACCTGAAGTGAGTTTTGACCTGCGATAACAGGTTTCTCCACCTGCCGCCTTTCATAAAAGTTGATCATACGACCTACTAATACACTTATGTATATCCAAATATAATACACGATCCATAAAGTATGATTTTTTAAATATTTACCGATGACATTTTTTTTTTATGCAGAATAGGCCTACGTTTGATCACATCCCACCTGATGGAAAGTTTAGATGCGGTCGACGGTGGATCACGTAAGATGCCTAGTAAGGTACCTGGTACCTATTCACTCGTGCCTTAAAGATACCTAAGTTGTCGTCATTATATTCAAAACGTTCCAGTATGCAAACGGTTTAAATCTACCTACTACCTATAAACAACAGCCAAAATTTTGTCGAAAACTGTAACAAAAATTAACTATCGAATTCTATAAATAAACACATAAATCCAAACATAGACTAGTCCAAATAAAAGAGCATGAATGGGCATTAAAAAAGGCAGTAAAAGGCATGCGCTCTCTCGCATGAACGATGCCGGGCGGATGCACAGCGGCACAATTTGAACAGTTGTGCGCATTCGTGTTCAAACGTATCTATATGAACAATTTGAAACAATTATACTATTACCGGTTGCGACAAGTTTCACGTGCTGAAAAGTAACTACACTAATTAGTAAGTTTTGAATGAAAAAATATAAAATGTATATTTTATTAATTAAATATTTTTAAACATTTTCCAGTGCTTATAACACGCATTCCAAACAGGTTCTCTATACAGATTGTTTTATAAGTACTGAACGTTTCCCAGATATGTAACGTAGGTGGTGGCTTTGGCAGACATCGATGTCAGGTTTTAAAGTTTTGTATAAAATTGGCTCTTGGGCCATGCTAAATCAGTGAAGTTTTAATGGAAAAACCAATACTCTAAAATGTCACTACTACTAGTACAGACACTGTATTAAAGTTTTAAATAAATAATTAAAAGTGAAATCTGGGTGAAAAAAATCCAAAACTCTAAAACTTTTTAAATTCCAAAACTTGTCTAAAAATCGGAAATTTTGAGATACATTGGAACTATAAATAAAAATATTTGAAGAAAGGTGTGGTTCCGGTTTATGAGTTCTCTTAAAAATATGCATTACATAGTCGTAGATATTATTTTATATGTACAATTAATATCAAAACAATACAATTTCCTTCAATTGTCAGTCATCTGTAAGAAGAACAATTAAGACTGTCCAGCGATTCACTTAGTTTACTTAATTGCCTTGACCGGTTAACTTTATTCACTAAGTTTCACAACTTGAGTAAGACTTGACTGGACCCTTTGCTTAATCGTTTCTAGGAAGTTATGCATTCTAACTTTAGGAACTTAGTGTGAGTAGTAAAATGCTTTTGTCTCTTGAAGCTTTGACAATACCCAATGAGACTTGGTAATAAATAATAGAAATACTCTTTATTGTGACCAATATATCAAAAAGTAATAAAATAACTATAGTTTAAAATTAATTATCATGTTGGCCCGCAATAGGCGGCCTTATCGCTCTAAACTATCTCTTTCAGGTATCAAACTTTCAACTGTCAAGGCAATTATCTGAACAGCTTCGCTAGCTGATTGATCCACGTAGCTCAGTCGCATACGAGCCAAGTGCTGGCCGACCGAGCACCCGATCAGCGAGTCTGCTCACACATTTACTTTGCCAGTTGCTATCGCAAATTCTATTACAAAGTGCGCTGCGCTGATGTAGGCTGATTCAATAAAGGCTGGAAAAAGAACGCCGTACGCCCGCACTTTGAACAAAATAGATACATTTTTTATCTTCGAGTAGTAATGCCTTCCTATTCTCTGTCTCTACTGTCTCATATACGATAGACAAAACTATAAAAAACGCAAGCTAAGATCCCACTATATAAAGAAAAAATCAACAGGCTAATTTGACTTGCATCGTGTATTTTTACGTTACCAAAATAAGCGCATAAAGCCAACTAAATTATAGACTAGGTATCGAATCGTCATTGCCGTGTTTAAGTTCTCGAGCTCGGTTTTATTGGCGCCTTCTGTTTCTAATGAATTTGACGTACTCGTATCTAAAATTTTAATGGCTTTCTTCGTTTTACTGAGCCTAATTTTAATTCAGACCTATATTTTACTGCTGTCGTTAAAATATTTGAGCGTTGTGGTTAAGTTTGCATCTTTAAAATAAAAAAGCTGTTTTTATTTTTTATTGTTAATTTTAAGTGAGAAACAATATAAAAATATACAAATGGTTTGTCTTGGTGTAGTCTCTATAAGCAATATGTAATTTGTATATTACATATTATTTATTAATGTATTTTGTTTTTGGAATAATAACTCTTTGTTATTTGTGTTAGTAGAATCTTATCAAATCTAAAACGAAAATTGACCCACGTTAGTCCAATGCTGGACATATGCCATCTTATGGCATACCACACAACTCATTCCTCGATTTCTTTACTAAGCGAAACACTGCAAAACTTTTGAGAAGTTTCTAAATATAAGTGTCTTAAAATATCAACAAATGATACATTAGTAACGTGTCATCAGCGAAATACAAAAACTAAACTGGACAATTTCGGTTTGCGCATTATCTACAACTCTTCATCATTGTGTCCTGTCCGGACAAATGAATCAAGAAAGCGTAGACGTGGCACGTTCGTAATATTTCACGCCGAACCGAATTTTCACATCCAGTCGGCCGAAAACTCAGTTTCCTGTCCGCAAAATTGTACCAATCCTACTCTCTTAATATCTTCGTCCTACCGTGCACTCTCGCTAGTACATTATTACGACCAATTTTGAAATACATGTACATAATCATTCGTAGAATTTTCTTTTTTTTAATGTTTCATGGTCTGCTCTAGATAATATATTTTAAAGTATTTCCCGTTTGAAATTTTGAAACATGGCAAAGGGTTTCTAAAATACAAATGAGAGTATTCTTTGTTTTTAGAATAAAGTTGTTTTTAGGATAGCAAACTACCTAAAAAAAAATTATGTAGACCTGTGAAAAATGTTAAAAAATATATTTCTACGGATTAATATTTTAAGATTTGTAATATTGCGAAATCCTCGGCGGCACTATACTGATACACACGACATCGGACATCGTTATCTTACCATAGAGTCTTGCTCGTCATTTTAACTTCTTTGCTTATCAAGAATGTGAGCGAGAGATGTGAATTTAAGGACGAAGCACTTAACATTCGCTGCAATTTATCAGAGTAAAATGAATGCGTGGATTCTTTTTATTCGCGAATTGCGATCGCATCGTGGAATGAGAGTGATTAATCGAAACGTATAAATTATTTGGTTTGTTATGGATGATTTTCCTTGATCGTTATTTGTGATGGGGATGGAATGAGGTTTATTTGTCTGCTGTGGAACTTATTGTCTCTTTACTTGTGTATTGTGTAATTAGTATGATGAAGTGAGGAATTCGTTTCGTATTCTAGGCTACGCTTAGTCTCTACCAGCTACGGATCGTCGCTTAACATAACGTCAGATCTTGGTCAAAGGCTAACCTAAAGGTATAATGAATAACAAAAGTTTCCCTAATATTAGTCAATACTTAAATTTTCTCTTGACACCTACGCTACAAACAACTCATCACAATTGGAATACAACCTTGTTGTCTGAAAGATATCGCCGTTAACTATGAAATCGCCAATCGCAGCACTTTTTTCTCAAATTTGTTATCTTAATTCAATTGAATTCAATAATTTTATTTCGGAAAACTTCCATATAGTGTTAGTTACATTACTTACCAGCTTATCTTGTATTTGTGGTGTTAAAAAGTTATCAATTTTATTCTTATATGAAACGTTAAAATCAAATAAGAAAAGTAAGCATGAGATGCTTTTCCACATTTTGATACAACCCATTTCATAAAGGGTATGAACCTATCTTCGCTTCAATGAGTTTATAATACACAAAGGTCAAATGGCGTACAATAAGCCTCCAGTTTAATATCTTGGTCCGCCTTGCGTCGGTCAAGCTCAAAGATCCTTTCACTTGAGTTATCTCCATCGCAGAACGCTGAACCTTGATCTCGTAAGGAGCGATTAGGATTAGAGGTAGGATGGATTTAATATAGTTAATGCGATTGTTTCAAACGAGTTTGGTAAGTTTTTCGACCTGCTTGTTAACGATGAAGGATAATGGTCCGATTTTTGTTACAGGCAACGCGAAGATTACTATATCTGATAATTAAAATAAAATATATTAGAAAACTCTTTGTTGAAAACCAAAAATACATTAAAACAAACTTGAAAAGATAACACATTAGAAAAAAGTGTTACAAGTGATTCAGACTCAAGTACTTTCTTAGCAAGGCCTTCTTGCAAATGAGTGCGTGTTATCCATTAATACCTTGCACTTTTTTAGTCAGTGCACCTGAAAAGTGTCCTGTGTACCTTATTTACGGATGTTCTCGAAAGCTATCTTCTTTTTAGTTGTTTTCTTCACAAAGTGAAGGCCTGTCTAGAGTGCAGGGCGCAGGGCCATCACTCTTCGAATTTCACTTTGCCAGGTTGTTCTATTGGTCGCTGGCCTCAGCCACCAAGACAGTCGAAAGCTATGTTCACACTTGAGTGTGAACTGGCTTGGTTTGGCTAGATTTGAATCCAGCCTACTCAGTTTGGTGAAGGAGACTAATTTACCAACATTCCTAAAATTGCATTTATTTTAAGGTACCAGTAGTTTTACGGTAAACGATAACGCTTTGCACGATCATAAATTAATTAAACCGAGCATTTTTATGAAACTCTCGCATACACTGTTTTAGAATTTTACATAGAAATGGTATTCATATGCCCAGCTTAATTTGACATCTGGGTGCACGCAGATTGCATTGTTATCTAGCGCATACTAGCTTGGTCTAGTTTTGCTGGCTTTAGCTTGTGATCTCCACTGAATGGAATATCTTAACTGCGCAGGCTGAGATTGATAAGGGATAGTGGTTGAATTTAATATAACGAAATTTTTATTCTTTAAAAGGACATAACGCGGGTATTGTAATGTTAAATTGGGGATAAGAAGATGCCAGTTCATTTTAATGCTTCTTTTTGTTTGTAAGTTAGATATTATCTGAACACAAAAAATTCTTTAGTATTTATGGTAAAATATTAAGTTGAAATTTGGTATGTAGAATATAGGTGAAATCGCACTAAGCAGCAACTGCACTGAAGCGACGCGGCGAGCACGGCGCGGCTAAGTACGAGTATCTTTGTACGATTGCACCTTATATTATATAGCTAAATAGATTTTAATCTGGAATAATGCATTAGCTATAAAGTGTTTCGTTGGTAAACCACGGTGCGCAGTAAGATAACGTCATAAGAGTACAAAGAATGTTTTCTTTCTTATAGTATTTTTATACCCAAAAGCCCCATAATCAGTGAGCACGTCTGCATTTGTGGGTGAGCAGCGAACAAATCGCGGCGTATTATCTTTGGACTTCTTTGAACCCTTTTGATTGGCCGTCTGTATGGTTCATCGGAATTCCTATTCGGGACACGTACGTCCGGGCTTTTTATATTGAATACCTACTACGTAACTTCACATAATATGTAGGTATTTATAAGTTTATTAAAGTATGAAAATAGTAATGATTTTTGAAGATATGTCTACCCTTGCAGTTTATATGCTGCTTTTTTGACATAAGCTAAGTAAGCTTTAATTTATTCATACAAATATCATTAGCGCTCAATTCCCCACTTCTGAGCCTTGGTTATGCGATTTTGCCTGTTCCATGCCGCTATCATTTTATGATCCATCTATTTACCGCCACTCTTTTGAAGTATATCGTCCATGGAACTATTGGACTAACATTATTCTTATTATCCAAAGAAAATTACAACTGAAATTGTAAAATCTTACTTGAATCTTACATTAACGTAAACTGAACTCAAGCACAGCTCGACATCCCATTTTCTCTTTGTGTTTTTTCAGCGATCGTTTCAAAAGCTAGTCCCATATTGTCTAACATATCCTAGAGTTGCTAGCTTATACGCTGTTGCATAAAACATTCTGTGAGTGCAGTTCGTATCCTTTCGCTGATCGGAAATGTTTGTTCTTCCACGTTTGAGTTCACACGGGCGACGTCTCTCAAATACTAGAGATGTGTTATTGGTTGGCCTTTTGCGCTTATTCGATAGAGGGTAAGAAGTTGCAGTTTTTGACATTTTGTCTTTCTATTAATACCTTCTTCATCAGTAAACCATCTAAATTTAGCCCGTTTTCAACATCAGATCTTTACAAAAAACTTTGTGAAAGTCTTATTGTCCAGCAGGGCTACTTACTTATCTGCCATGGAACCAAACCTAAGACCGAATTGTCAAAAATGTATATTTCACGGTTCGGTTCCCTGACGGATAAGTGAAAAAAAAATGGATTTTTAGATATTCTATAACAGCTTGAATCGATAAGAAGATAGAGTTAGCTTCTTTACAGTTAGCCTCAGAGAAGTTGTCTTGTCTAGTTCATTCCAATATACCTACATAATCTGACCTGAATCCCAAAATCATTATTATGTCGGCTATAATATGTATATATTTTAATTCTAAAAAATAATATTAAATAATCGTTGTTATTAACTGTTTCAAACTCCAATGGAGCAGAACCGCTAAAATGTTTTCCTCTAGGAAAAACATGCTTTATTATAGCGTAGATTTTTTACATAACAAGCGAAAACTTGGAACAACTAAAATGTTTATTGCCCACCAAGTTGACATCTGACTCTACGTGGATATATTTTCGCTGAAATTCACCAAATGGTTCCTATTCCCAGCATGGTTTGGTTTCGTGACAATGTTGCACGTTCTGCACTCTCCACTATATTGGGTACATTTACTCTGTGTTTTTGATAGTGATTTCTAGACCGTAAAATATCCGAGTGGATTGGATGCGGTAAATACTGTTTACATTGGGAGTTTTTTATTTTTTTTATTCTTCATAAGTTGGCCTTTTACCACGATCTAGCTTGATTTAAAACGATGATGCGGTTGAAAGTGGTAGTAGACTAAACCTACAAGGCGATTAAATCCCAACTTTGGCTTCAATGAACATCGTGCCGTGTTAAATTTGGATTGCGACCCTTGCATTGATGGATATCACAAAGAAAGCGCACTGCATTTCGTCGTCGATATTTCTCAATAATTGTATAAATAAAGATGCCTATTTCTCATTCATTCTTCCGATCAACCAGATTGACCGCAACTTGAATTAGCTTGAAAGCTTACAACGCAGGGCTTGAACCCTTCATCCAAGTATAAAGAACGGAATAGATGGAAATATGTATATTATGTACTCGTACTTACTGTAATACTTATTACCAACTATCTATCACACATAAATTTAGCACATTTGCGTCTTTTTTGCATGTATATCTCTTTTAAGTCTTTTCACTGAACACACTCCTTTCAACGCCGAAATAATTGGCGCATAAGGCCCAACGTCGGGTAAGCAGATGACATAAAAAGAATAACTTTAATATTCATTGAAGTCATTAACTGAATTCAGCATGAACGATAGCAATTCCACAGAATTGTACTCGTAGTTAGGTTCGTGACAATTTCGTTACTTTATTAAAGGTCCACTGGGTTTTAATTGCGACGAAACTGGGAAATAAAAGCTACGCAAATCGTTGGTGGAATTTAAGGCATGTGATCCACTTCCCGATTTCTGCTTGAGCTAAAATTTGGCATGCATGTATAAATCGGATGACAATGCAATATTATTATGACATCGAGCTGATCTGATGATGGAGCTGGAATGTGGCCATAGGAACTCCGTAATTAAACGACACAACCCCATCGAGTTTGGGCTCATTTGAATCGTCTTGACGTCTGCTTTTGGTGCTAGATGATAATAATAATAAAAGCTTGATTTTAATTTTTTTTTATTTTACTTGTTATTAGAGCGAGAATTAGGACGGATTTACAAAACGTATTAATATTTCATTCATAATAATTATCATAGATTTCCGTGAAAAAAAAAAACGCCTAATTTCATTAACCATAAAAGATGTTTATCTCAAATTTCAGATGTTACGGGAAGATAATGTAACACAGTCTAAGATAGTAGTAGGTACTAATTTTAGCTCCAATTGGTTAATTATAACAATTTAACCTATTTTGCAAAACCCCCCTTACAAATGACGAGCAATATATGCGTAGGACGTCCACCCACAAGGTGGACAGACGACCTTATAAAGGTCGCCGGAAGACGCTGGATGCAGGTCGCTTCCAACCGGTACATATGGAAGTCCAAAGGGGAGGCCTATGTTCAGCAGTGGACGTCCAATGCTGAGATGATGATGATGAACCTATTTTAGTATAAACATATTCAAACTGTCGTTTTTATAATTGTACAGAGAAGTGGACATTTTATTTCGATAGCCGCGGGTGTTTCTAGCTTAAATCTGCAGATTGGTCAAATAAATTGGTAGCACGTTTGGCTGCATTATTTACCTAGATAGGTTCCATTTCCATAGATAAATCGCAAATACAAATCATAATAATGGCGCAAACCGCATATACCGAAGGTCCATTTGGCGCAGTTATCGCAAAACCGAGGCATTGTTCCACGTCGCGCCATTTCGAGTCGGCCGCATCCGCTTCCGATCGCTCACCACTCACCACTCTGCGCGCTCTAAATAATATATCCCAGGAGATAAATTCAAATGTCACGTCACTAGGACAGTGTAATATGGGGAAGTCATGAGTTAGTAACGCCTAATGTTGTATAGGTGTGGAAAATAAACTAAATCAAAATCCGTTCATCCGTTCGGGAGCTACGATGCCACAGACAGACACACACACAGACAGACAGACAGATAGACACGTCAAACTTATAACACCCTCCCAACAAACATTTTAGTGCTAACGGCAACCTTTTTTAAAGCTTATAGTTACACAAATGTTATATAAGAGCTCCGGTAAGAGAATTAAGCGTTATTGAGGTGTTAAGGACAAATAATTAAACCTTCGAGAGAAGTAATGGTATTAAAAAAAAATAAAAACCTTAAGGTGATAATATGGAGTTAGTCGAGACCATTATATCACTACTTTTTATAGCTTTAAAAAGTCTAAAACACTAAAAGAAGTTTTAAGGTGTCTACTACCACTTACTAACGACTGATGTCATTGAACAGAGTTAGTTTAATGTCTTGTAACACTTTTAGTGGTACTCTTATAACTTAAGGAAGAGTAAAACACTAAATGTTTTTGTCAGGTGTTAACTGACACTTGATGTTCTTAAACAGAGTTAGCCTACGTATCTTGTAACACTGTAAGGGTTAATGTTATAGCTTAAGGAAGAGTATACCACTAAAAGTTTTTGTCAGTTATTCACTAACACTTTTGGTTCTAGAACAGAGTTAGTTAAATGCTGTTTACAACCTAATAAGTTCAATGGAGCTCTTAGAGGTATTAAGAATGTTATTCGTTTTAGTGAAGTATTTTTATTATAAACTAGCTTATAATTAATGCTGTAAGAGTTTGATTCCACCTTAATAACACTTAAGGTTATATATTGCGGTTAATCGGTCAACAACAGGTCATACAGTGGTTCTTATTTATAGTATATACTGCGGCAAGCACTATTTGCAAACTTTATAACTATTATATTATATCACTTTAAGTGGAGTTACAGAATTAAAAACCCTTAAATAGGTACATCTAATATCTCACCCACTCCTCTAAATTTCATAATATTGACGGAAATATTATTTTTATCGATCAGGCACCCATGGAAACATAAAAAAGGACTTTGACTTTATTATAAATACAGACTAAATGCTATATAATATACATAATTATTATCAAAAATGGGTTTTCAAACAATAACAGCGGAACCCTAGAAATATTCAGCGAATGGCTCCAAATTAGACTTTTATGCAAACTTAACATATTTTTTCTGCTTTAAAACCCTATTGTAGAACTAAAAGTGACTAAGGAGTGCTAATTATCATTCTTTAAAAACTTTGACTTGCATAACAGAGTTAACAGAAACCATAAGTGATTGCAAATTGACTCCATTAAAATAAACATAACCTATAAAAAAAAATTGGATGAAACCTTGTTTTAAACATTATTACTTTACTTTTCAAAACAATTTTTTTTTACTTTTCTTTTAAAACCCTATATACACTATTAGAAACTATTATTTTCCATAATTGAAACAAAAGTATCTGAGACTATATATTTATTTTCTACAGAATATCATCAAAAGTAGTTTATTTCAGAGGCGCATTAAAATTGAGATGAAAACTAGTATATGTTTTTACAAAAAACTTATCACCGCAGTGAGATTTAATGATTATAATCAAACAACGAATCAAAAATACATTGACTTATCAATTAATTTTTATTTGTCGTCATTACACTTAAAAACTCAATGTTGTGCTGGACATGATATATAGTTACTCTGCTCAATATTTAGATGCTGTTGGGGTAACAAAATCACAAAAAGTATGTAAATAAATCAAACAGTTGGCGTCTAATATTGTATAAACTGCCACTTAATATCTGCGATATATTCCTAAGATATAAATTGTTTCAAATAAGCACTAATACACAAACTAAAAAGTTACAAGAGTAATTCATACCACTTGTGTACCACTCTAGGGTTGCGATTGTAACCTGACAATAACTCATTAAACACTTAAAGTGGTAACAACAGCTCAAATAGCACCACTCTAACTCCTTACTATTACCCAAATATTACTCCTCTAGAACTCTTAAATAACTTTAAGTTCTAAATTCGTGGGCCCAAATCAGGGTTAAAAGGTAGTTATAGCGGCTTATACCACCTATTCTTAGCGCCTTAGATTTTTAAATTCTCTTACACAGCTTTTGTAGCACTAATTCTTATCACCTAAATGTTAGTTGGGCTGTCGCTTTTGCCTGTCGAAAGCTTTTTAAAAATCTTCTTTCTTACTTTTTAATCTCTTTTTGAGTTAGCTGTTCTTGGTCGTGTAGGGACAAGAAAATATGGCGTGGAAAACTTTTTATAGATTTTCTTACTTCTTAATCTCTTTTGGAGTTAGTTGTTGTGTTAGGTCATGATGGGTGTGGAAATATTGCGTGGAAAACATATTTAAAGATCTTCTTGCTTAGTTTTGACTCTCTTTTTTCAAGCTTTATATTACTTTCACCTGTCTGTTGTCTGTCTGTCTGTCTGTGTGTAATCAAATCTTGCAAGTTTAATTTGACCCACTTCCCGGTTTCCAATTGAGCTGAAAATTTGCACTCGTGTGTAAATCGGATGACAATGCAATATTTTTATGACGTCGAGCTGATCTGATGATGGAGCTGGAAGGTGGCCATAGGAACTGTGTCATTTAACAACGCAACCCCATCGAGTTTGGGCTCATTTGATTCGTCTTGACGAGTACTTTATGATGCAAGATAATAATAATAATTAAAGCTTGTTTATTTTTAAAATTTCACTTGTTAACTTTTGAAACATTTTTAATGAAGAATAAGCAACGCAATGATTGTTGCTTATGTGTTGATTGAGAGAAATAGGAAATTAGTCGGATTGTATTTTTCGTTTTTTGGCAGATTAGTCTTTTATGAAAACTGAAATAGGTATATCAATACAGCACATTGCAGCACACAGCTTGTTCACTTGCACTGCACAGCTTGTACTGTTAAGGATTGACTTTAATTGTAACATTGAGATAGTTATTATAATGTTGACACCTGCTCAAAACAAAGGATTTCTTAACGAAAAAAAATCCGTGAGCATGCACTAGTTTTATAACATGAGTGGCAATAAATATTATTCACCAACTTAGGTTAAAAACCTAGAGGTCATAGATTACACACATGTCAAGATTTGTGATCTAAATTTTACCTAGAAACTTTATTTATAAGACTGAGCTAATGTCTTTCCTCAACTCTGAAATCATTTTTGTTGTAATATCAGCAGATTCTATGAAGCATAATCTATGTTGGTTGATTTTGGCTGCTCCCTGCTTGGTATGCAGCAAACATTTCCGCGCATAAACCACGTATTACTCCCAAAATTGCATTCTCGCTAACATCAATATGTTTCCACAACAATGTAAAGCATATCCTGCTGGAGAACCTCCACAAACCTCTTAATTTTATTTTCTTCAAGAAAACGCAATAAAAGCAAATAAAAATTGGGGTACAGACATTCGTACCTTTTTACGATGAGGGATGTTTTTTCCGTCCAGGAATGAAGCTGAGAGGACAAAATAAATGAGCGCGGATACCGATCGTCAAAGGAAGGAATGTTTCGAATCTTTTCTGATATTATCCCGACCTCCTTACGGTATTTTATGGGCCGGAAATAATGTGTACCTATTCGGTAAGACTATAATTTTGAACACTCCAAGAAGACACATCAATTTTATTCGACACGTGTTTATTTGTTTGGGTCCTTCTAACGAAGGTTATTAATGTTACTTGGACTCGCCACAGCTGCCGTTTATAACAAACTTGTGGTTTACTTCTATCAATACCAGAGATTTTATAGTCTTGTCTTTTAATCTGATGACATATTGATCTACAGTAGAGGTAGTTTTATAATTTGGCTCGTGTTCAAGAAGAAGCAAAAGACGTAAGACGTAAAACGAAATTAGGTAGCCAGTCTGAAAATAAGCCTTTCTAAACTCTTTCAGCTAAACAATGATAGGAGTATTAAAGAACTTCAAAACAACCAGTAAACAAACTTTCATAATTAAATAAGATAATTGTGAATATTTTCTTGAGTACATTTCGCCTTGAGAGTTTCAAAACAGATAAACACAGTGCGACAGTTCCACAAAGTTTCAGCGAAAGATTTACGAGAAAAACTCCCAGTTGTGATCCGAGATGCAGATCATTAGTCCACAATTACGGGACTTCATTCTCGACTTCAACTTATAGAAGTTTATTCTGGAAGTTTGCATTATAGAGGTTCATTTTCAAGATGAATGGGGGAAAGTTCGTGCAATTCGTCAACTATTTGTCGACAAGTTCGCGGAGTAAGTTTAGGCGCGAGTAGACGAGACTTGCTCGAGCCAGATTTCTTACAAATTTAATTTCAACTTCGGCGGCGGAGTTTAGTTTCGAAGTAAACTTAGGTTACTTATAAATATTCACTAAATATGAGGAGTACACTAGTCTAGTAGACCATAATACGGTGGGAGCTAAAGTAGGAATTAGGAAACCTTTTAGTAGGTAGTGTCAGTTTTACAACTTTATAATTTGATCTTCCTTGTCCACGTCGCTAAAAAATTTTGAAAAGTTTTCTTCCCTTCCTCGTAAATAATAATTAACTGAAATTCGACTCCGAAAATTTATGACATTGTAATAAAAAGGCCTTCCCTAGCTTACACTGTCACAGTCAAATAAGGACTATTGGTTGTGTGGCCCATAAAAATGTTTAGCCGTATCAGGTTCCAAGATTACTCTACAGGACCTGCTTTGACGCTTTTTTTAGGACGCTTTCTTTTTCATATTATTTTAGTTTTTAAACTATTTTTGTACATTTATTTTTGTGTTCAATAAAGTGTTACCCATCTATGTACTTTTGCCTACAAGAATATAATATAATTATAGCACAAAATAAATTCTGGAAGGTGGTTCATCCATTTTGATATTCATAATATATATTTTTGTAGCTTAAAGATACTTTTAGTGAGTAAAATACATAGTAAAAGGTAAAAATTTGAACTCGCACAAAATGTCTGGCCATCGATCGACGGTTCATTAACATTTTTACGCTTGAAGAGTAGTGAACAATATTTTCACCCTCGTTTGTTTAACGTTAACGATGCATGCTTTAGTTGACATTGATGTGCTACAATATATTTAAATTATTTTGTTTGGTAAATAAAGAATCTACTTTTGGTTATCCAAATTAATTAAGGCACCTTGACCATTATATTTTTTCTAGAATAAGGATATTGACAAAAGGTAGAGTAGGGTTGTGAATAAGGTTATTGTTGTTGGTAAATGTTGATTTTTTTATGGTATAGAAATATTCTTTAATAAATTTCTTTTTTTAACGTCTTACACAGACATCCTAAAGTTGCTTGGTCGTGACGTCACTGGCCAAACTCTGGTACATTTTTTAAGTATAAATAAATAAATATTTCAGGACGTTTCACACAGCGCCACCTAACCCCAAAATAAGCAACTTAATGCTTGTAATATGGTGGTTAGGATAACGGATATAATACTTATATACTTTTCTTTTGTAAATACATACTTATAGATATTGAAAAACCACCCAGACCAGAAACAAATACCTGTGGATCACACAAACATTTGTCCCATGCGGGAATCGAACCCGCAACCTTCAGCGTTGCAGGCGGGTATTAGCCCACCGCGATAACTGATATACCTCAGTCATATTTTATTTTATTCATAAACAAAAAAATACGTGTCTCATATTTTTTATTATTTAAATTATGGATGTATAATATAAATTTTAGTAGTTATCAACATCCCTATTTATTATCGTCCGTTGTAGTGCGTCCGGCTTATAATCCGGAAATAGGCCATTTGTACCCAGGTTTTGAATCCCTGTAGACCGGAAGACACGTTAAACTGTGGGTCACGGTTGTCATCTGTAATGTAATGTATGTAGGAGGTAGTCGTTAGGTCACGTAATTCATATATAGTGTACTAAAGTGAAGTAGAAACATTTTTATTATCTATGTGATACGGAGCGGACTGTGTGGCAGTAGTCTGCGCTGGCCTTTAAAGGATATTTTTGAAGTAATTTAGCTTAAAAATCGATGATGTCGGTCGCTGGGGGTGGGTGGAGAAGAAAGACGGAGGACCGAGTTGAGTGGCGTGCCATGGGGGTGGCCTATGTCCAGCAGTGGACGAACATATAAGCTGATGATGAAGATGATGATGAGAATTAAAAACGTACAATGTGTTGTATGGCTATTGTTATTACGTAAATCCGACATTTTATCGTAAATGTTTATTATAAATATTATTTCATAATCCACAAATATAATAGCATTTAGAAATCTCTTCGCATGTAACGTCTAGAACCAATAATTATAATAATTAATTTATTTCAGGCAATAGTACACTGCCACAGACGCAGTGTAATAGAGGCCCATATAATAATTATGGTCGACAATAACTTAAGGTAAGTTTGTTTAATCATTAATTTTATAGTATCTGTTTATCATAAATAAATATTTCATAATCTACAAATATGATCAAATACAATACATTAATTTAAAGCCAAATGCGCTTCAAATGATGTCCATTAATGAACAAGTTAATTCCGGCACAGCGACAATCAAATACCAATTTATAATCGGATTAGCTAAATATTTCCGGAGTTAATGCATATTTCTGTGGACGAAACCGACAATGAATTTTATATGGAATTCAGAATATTATATTTACATAGTATGACGACTTAATATCAATTATGAATTACTATTGCATAGCAGACACTAATTGTCATAAAAAAAACGATGTAACCCACTATTATTGTCATTACAAGATAAACAAATTAGGTACGCGATAGCAAATATCATGATTGCCCATATTATCAGAAACACCCTTTTTTAGGAGGTAAAAATTCCTTCGCCCTTTCGTGGGGTGTGTGGTACTTGGACTCACTAAAAACCTCCTGTGAACAGTCCTCCGTGGAACATGGTGAGATGGGCCAGTCACACTGAGATATAAGTACTTGAATCTCCTCATGTCCAGTAATTTAGTTTGGAAGACGATAATAATGTCTGCACATTGAAGGATGAACCAATAGCAAAGGTGTGGTAGGTATTTCCGCAGGCGGCCGCTAGGCGGTACCACTACAATAAAAATAACGGGCATTTTAGCTTAAAAGAACATCCATATAAGATATGGCCATAATTGAAACTTTTATTGCTCCTCACATCGGCGTTAAGCTTACTTAATTAAAATGTAAATTTTCGGGTAACCGCCACCGGACATTTTGGTAGGCTGTCGGCCGTTGCGGTCTCTGTTTTAACACCCGTTGCCTCAAACTAAACATCCAGCCGCATATAAGTATCATAAACTTTATTATATATAATATATATATATATATATATATATATATATATATATATATATATATATATATACTATGAACGTAATTGAAATTATTTTTAGTTATTGGAATGTTTCGTATTTTGAAGTAAAATGTTTCTAAAACTTGAAATAGTTTTGAATTTTAAAATAATTATTTTATAAGGCAAAGGTAAACAACCTGAAATTTATGTTCCAATGACGTACAAGTTATATCACAGCATTCTTTTAGCGCACTTTTCTTAGTTTTTCAGATTATTCATTACTTTTGGTGTCTTATTAACTGTGATCATCCTTATTAATTGAAAGAAATTATGTGGAACTTAGTTACGGAGAAAATAAAAAAGACTGAAAAAGTAAAGGTCCCAAAATTATGGCCTTTAGTACGCAAAAGTTTATGAGGATTAAAACATTCAAATGAAATTTCTTTTTCTCTTAGTTGACAAACGGTTTCATTAAAATAAGGGCTCGGATAACTTTACTCGTACGAAATTTTAATAAGTACACTTAATGAGCAAGATTTCAAGTAAAGCTTGGCCACAATTCACGCATACCGTATTATAATACTACCAGTTTAAGTCGGATTAAGGCGTTCCATTTAATGCTCAGATTATTCGCGACGAAGCGAGAACGCGAAAGAAAGGTCTGGGTTTGCAGGTAAACCTAAACTTTGCGACTTTATTCTTTGTATTGAGACGAAAGTTGTAATGTAAAACCACTACTACTGTACTGTATGTCTTTTTTTAGACTAAGAGTTTTTTTTATTCATTATACGAGTATAGGTTAACTTTTGACCACGATATCGCGTGGTGTTAAGCGACGATGCGGTCGTAGAAGGTAGTAGACTACACCGAGAAGGCGGAATACATTCCGCCCTGGCTTCACTGAATATCATGCCGGAACACGGCAAAAACAAACAAAAACTGCTAGTATAGGCCATTTTTAGGGTTCCGTACCTCAAAAGGAAAAAACGGAACCCTTATAGGATCACTTTGTTGTCCGTCCGTCTGTCTGTCTGTCTGTCAAGACCCTTTTTCTCCGGAACGCGTGGAGGTAAAAAGCTGAAATTTATAGGAAATACTAAAATCTATTGCCTCTTAGAGCTGTGAAAATTTCAAACTTCTAGGCCAACGCAATCAAAAGATATAGTCGAATATGTCGCAAATTTCAGCAAATTTTCGACATTACCAAATAAATCAAAACCTACGGTGCACTTCCCGTAAACTCAGAATCTTGAAATTTGGCACGAAGCAACTCCTTAGAGCACAGATAAAGGAAAAGTTGCGAAAACCATAAATTTTTAATTTCATCATATGAAAAAAATATTTTGAATAATTTTATACTTACTAACCCTTTTCTCATGAACGCGTACAGGTATTAAACTGAAATTCATATCAAATACTAAGGCCTATAATACCTTTAAACTGTAATAAAATCAAACCTCTATCTCAACGTATTCAAAAGAAACAGCAATTTTAGCCGAAATTTTAAACACGCAAATACTCTCAAAAAATCAAAACCTACAGGGTACTTGCCGTGAACGTAGAATCTTGAAATTTGGTAAAAAGCAATTCCTTAGAGCACAGATAAAGGAAAAATTCCGAAAATTGTACATTTTTAGTTACATCATATAAAAAAATATTTTTAATAATTTCATACTTACTACCTTATTTCTCATGAACGCGTGCAGGTATTAAACTGAAATTCATATCAAATACTAAGGCCTATAATACCTTTAAACTGTAATAAAATCAAACCTCTATCTCAACGCATTCAAAAGAAACAGCAATTTTAGCCGAAATTTTAAACACGCAACTACTCTCAAAAAACCAAAACCTACAGGGTACTTGCCGTGAACGTAGAATCTTGAAATTTGGTACGCAGCAACGTCTTAAATCACAGGCACAGGAAAAATTGCGAAAATTGTACATTTTTAGTTACATCATTTAAAAAAAATATTTTTAAAAATTTTGTATTTACTATCCCTTTCCTCAAAAACGCGTGCAGGTATTAAATTGAAATTCATATCAAATACTAAAGCCTATAATACCTTTAAACTGTAATAAAATCAAACATCTATGTCAACGCAATCAAAAGAAACAGCAATTTTAGCCGCATATTTTCAAATCTCGCAAGTACTCGCAAGGGAATCAAAACCCACAAATATATAATATTATACCCACTTTTCTTTAGGGTTCCGTAGAAACTCGTAGGTTTGTACGGAACCCTCGGTGCTCGAGTCCTACTCGTACTTGACCGGTTTTTTTTATATAAGAAAGTTAGAGTTTATAATGAACTAGAGATGACACGAGACTGATGAATGAGACTGTCATACATACGGCCTACAGAGAGTGCTACAATACTTTGGACATATTGCTCGCAGAAACGACGATAACCTGGAAATACTGATCGTGACTGGCAAAGTAGAGGGGAAACGGCTTGGTGGGCGTAGCCCCAAGCGATGAACTGACAAGGTTGCACAGCAATTGGAGATATTGGTCAGCGAGGTACTCCACAAAGCCGAAGATCGGAGCCAGTGGAAGAAGACTGTCTCGGGAAAGCAGCGGGGAAAGAGTCACGATCCTCAACATTGGGGGAACAAGTGAAGAGAGAGAGAGAGAGAGATGACATGGCAAAGCACTATGAAAACAACACGTGTCTTCAAGTTTCATTATAGCAACTGTAACTACACTGGACTTTAAAACCCTGTTTACATCAACCAGCTTTACTTAAGCTAGATGTGTGTTACTTAGTATTAAGTTACTAGTTTAGACAGCTATGTAGTTAGTTCCCGTATCAAAGCACTGGGAGAGCTTTGAAGTTGGACGGATTAGATCCTAGGGTTATAGATAACTTAGTTTTAGGACTTGTGGAGGTCACCTTGATGGTGTAATCGAGCTAAATTTACTGATATTATGAAAACAGGTATTTTTATACTCAGCTTAACATAAAAATAGCGTTACCAGTGCCAAGATCGAGTTTTCAGTCAAATAACTCACTTTTACCTACCATCTAATGCAGTCAAATCATATTATATTTTTATAGCCACGTCCAAGGGCGGATCCAGGATTTGGTTCTGGGGGAGGGCCAAGGTGCAGAAAGGCAAGAATATTATAATTTTTACTACGAAAAAAGTGTATTTAGCTCGCTCTGAACAGTAAGAAAGTTCAATAAATATCCTTAATAATAAGTGCGCGAGCGCCGAGAAAAAAATTAAAATCTTGACCATGAAATATGTGCAAAATTCGTAACTCAACAATGCTTCTTGGCTTGGCCCCCTGCCCCCCCTTAATCCGCCTATGGCCACGTCCAGCGGTTTTACCCGCCTATGAGTTATTCCAGGGTCTAAGCTATCTCTATAGCAAATTTCAGCTCAATCAGACCACCCATTTAGGCGTGAAAGAGTAACAAATATACATCCAGACATCCATTTTTATAAACTTTCACGTTTTATAATATTAAGTAAATGAGATCTTTACTCAGCGGTTTTGCCAGAAGAGTACTCTAATTGTTATTCCAGGCTTCAAGTCAATTAAATAACGAATGTCAGTCAGTTTGGCTAGTCCCTAATTAGTAGTCAGTGAGCTAGTCCTTAATAAACAAAAAGAAAACATTTAAAGAATACTATTTTGGCCAAGAAGTTTAGTAGCATCCGTTCACAATTTCAATTTGGACGCGAATACATTTTGAAAATTTATTCCATCCTGCAACTGAGCAAGTGGGCCTTTTTATTTTTACTACAAGAGCTTTTAGCAAGTGGCCAGCATGAAAATATCTTATGTCGAAAGCCGAAAAGTTTGTTTGCTTATACTTGGCAAGATCATCAGAATAATTTCTCTTGGGAACTATTTGCGAAGCGCTCCCAAAACATGAACCGTTTTGCGGCGTGCATTTTCAAGCAAGCTAACTCCACAACAATGTATCCTATGTGGAAGGTTTGCTTTGGAAATGTCATTTGTTGGATGGTTCACTTTATTTGTTTATAGACGAAAAGGAAAATTACTGGGGTCAAGAGACTTTACAGATTTTGTATCTGGACGACGAGCGCACAGCAGTGTTTTTTATACAACGAAGTAAGAAGACGAACAAGACGCGCTTCTGATGGTAAGAGATAACGCTGCTTATAATTAGTACTAGTGCTGCCCAGGATTTTACAAAGGTAAAATTCTGGGTGCACTGCGCCAACGCTACCTACTTGAGAGTCATAAGATGTTAAGACTCTTCAAGCCCAGCAAGCAGCTGTTGAAATTACACTAGCTACAGTGCCCTTCTGCCGAAGCACAGTAATGCTCGCACAAAACTGCTCCGGCGGTAGAATAACTGGCACTGTTGGGGTACCCACCTAGTTGACCTCCTGCAGAGGAGGTCTACCCCCGGTTTGGTGTAGATTTTTGACTTGAATACTTAGGTAACACTGTGACTGAGGGCAGGCGATATCGCTTATCATCAGGCGCGCGTCGAGCTCGTCTTGCTTATGTTAATTTTATTAGTCGTGACTTATCACGTAGATATTTAAAGATATACTGAGCGATAAGTTTCGACCTCTAAAATTAACATGAGATTAAATCGCGAAAGCTTAAATTGGTTTTATTTATCTTATAACATAAAAAAACTACATAATATTTCTTATTTTGTTGCTTTGTTCATACGTTTAATATTCACTTTATGTGATACTAGTGAACCCGCACGCACTTCCGTGTCCAGTAGTTTTTGAGTTTATTCGTAACAAATACAAAATTCTTTATAATACTCTCTCACACTAATTTCCTAATCACTCACTAATTTCCTCTTTATAATATTAGTATAGATATAGATGCCTCTACGGAAATTCCTTTGAAACCTCGTAAGAAAATACAGCCAGTATTATTTAGAAGTTCCGCGACATTGGCCTACTTCAGTGTCGTTTCGCGGTGTGAAGCCGAGAATTTGCTTAATAAACTGTTAGGTAAGGAATATTTCCTGGAAGCTATGAAGCTGATAGAAGATAAAGGCTGTTCCCTTAAAATAACATAGAAGTAAAGGCGTCAAGTTCGAAACAAACTCATATACGAAGGGTTCAGTATCTATTCGATTTAACTTTTAAAGTTTTGAAAAAAATAATACTGTCAGAGGAAATTCTGGAAAAGATTCTGAAAAAGTTTGGATTACATTTTTAGCAGAAATAAAAAATAACTCAAATTTTGATTTGAATTTTCAATGCACTTATATTATCTTTACAAAACCTGTGCCAGTCTCAAGAACAAACAGCTAGCCGTGTCTTAGTAACAGGGTCCCGTTTTTCTTTGGATACGGAATCCTAAAAAAATATCTCAACAAACCAACCATAAAAAGCGTTTTCACGAGTAACAAGCGCTGTAAAATCCCTAGGGATGCGACGTATCTGCGTCGATATTCAATATGTTTTAGCAATTTTCTATATTGTGTGTTCTGACGTCATGTGACGGATAGCAGAAACATATTCTACATTGGATGTTTGTTAAGTCAGTTTTTATATAATACTAGATGTCAGTTACATCTTTAAAATTACAATAAAAAGATCAGTATTAAAATGGCAACTTTATTAGTTAGTTTGAATAACATTATAGGAATTTCAGCAGTTTTAGATGTTAAATTAGATATTATTTTGTTATATTTTTGTTACTAAATATTAGATACGAAAGATTTATTTACCGAATTGTGTCAGATACCTCTTTGTAATTACAATTATGAAAGCGGAATAATATAAATTGATATGGCGGGATAAATCCTGGAATAGCACAGGAATTTTAATCAATATTTCAGATTACTGTGTTATGTTTAGACTCTCAGATTTACCAGTAAAAAGTACTTAATAAACGATCAAAGTTATCTACTTTTTAAAGTGTCAGAATGATTTTATTATATAAGATAGCAAACTTGACCATTTAAAAAAATTGTCCGAGAAAATGCAAGAAGTACAATACACACTACGAATTTTAATTCAAGCGACAGAGGCATCAGATTAAATATAGCTCCGAAAATCGATATTCCACATATAAAATTGTACATAAACATTATCGACAAGCACATCACTATAACCTCGTATCGCTTCCGAGGAAATTACGAGATTCCTCATTACCTATTGTATTCTCTCTGTTTCTCATTGCCCTAACAAAGCTTATTATATTTTATGTTTGTACACAATTTATATGCTAATTTAGATTAAACATGATATCAGCTTATCAACTCAAATTATGCTTGAATATTTTGTGCAGTGCAATATGTGCAAACTCACGTCTAGAGTTTAAATATTACTAGGTGCCCTTAACATCTGGTAATTACTTTATTTTGAGGGGCACGACAAAATGCCGGTTCTAGATTCCCAGCCCTTTTAACTGACTTCAAAGAAAAAAGTAAGGCTCTCAATTAATCTAAATCTTTTTTATATGTTTATCGATCACTCAAAGACTCTCAAAACCAATTTGACCGATCATTGTTGATTTTTTAAATCACTCGTCGGCATTGAGAGACGTCTATACCATCCAGACAGCGTGCCTGATTGTGTGTATTTTGATAACATATTACAATAAGTTAATATAGGCTACTTTTCAGCGAGTATAACCACTAGGTAGGCAGTAGGTGCTTAAAAGTAAAGTCAATTTGAGTTCACCATAATTCCGCTCGTAAAGGGCGGGTCCCGTAATCAAAGAGCAGAATAGCCCATCATTCCAAAACAATGTAATTCTATCAAACGCAAAGTTAAATTCGAATGAGTTCGACGTAACTCTAGCGGTTCGTCGTTCAAAGTTACATTAGGTCGTCGCACAAGTTAGATTGCATAAAAATAGAGTTTCCACGAGAACTTGATATAAAAGAGTTTTTAATTATATTAATTTTAATGAGTTGTTAACTCTTTCATGCTTGTGAGTGCGGTGAGCGCGGCCTTCTTCACAGTGGCAAAAGTAATGTCTACAGAAAAGAGTAATATGGAGAGAAAAAGCTCATTACGTCATATACTTATAATATTCTGCCGATTTGTTAATAATGATACAATGTATGTTGTGTTGGTACTCTAGATCGATAGAATAGAATATATCCACAAATTCATTTTAAGTAATACCTCAGTTAGGTTTTTGTGCCAAATATTTCATTATGTAGTAAAATGGAATTGTATTAGAATTAAACTGAACTGAGCATTTTACCCCTTAATGTACCTATATATCAGTAAGAGTCTAAGCTAGATAGCTTGATACATGTACTCGTAGATACGAGTACATGTATCAAATTTCAGGCCAATCGGAAATGGCATAAGAGTTACCGGGTACAAATTTTCGTACTTATAACATTACTTGAAGTAGTAATATATTACTTACCAATAACTTAATCACGCATCCATCTTGTAGCTGCTATAAATAGTAAAAAGATACTACGAAATGTGTAATCACGTACACAAGTGTTACTAGATCTGTATGTACTACTTTGGTTGTGAGTGTACTTGAAACTACGTCATGCGTCGGATCGAAATGTAATAGACTGAGGTTGAGGTAAGTGAGAGCACTCACACATGGAAGAAGGCTGTAGAAATGTTATGAACACGAGTGTACATCTACGACTACATCGATTTTGCAAAGTTAAATTTGATTATCGCAATCTTCTAATAACCTACCTACTCGTATGATAATTGAAATATTACAATTACTCGTGTATGGAGGTACGATGATAGGCATCTACTTATTTGCTCATCGATATAGGTGTTATGTAACATATTGAAATTTTATAGAACTTATATATAGGTACATAGATAGTGAGCGGACCAAGAACTTTGCACTCAATTGGATTTTCAACGTCAACACCAAACTGAAGCAAAAAAATTACGTCAGGTTGTCTGCCATCCTGCCACTTATGCAATCAACCGTGACGTAATTTTCATTGCCGGCTTCGAAGCTTCGTAGGGGGGGGGGTAGTAGTAGGATTTACAGGGAAGGATCTGGCTGATCTTTTTACATACGTTTACAAGACACTAATATGCATATTTATTATCATGATTTTTCCAAAAAAAACTACGAAACTAATTAAGGTAAGATTGGATGCAAGGATTGATTTTATAATAACACTCATGCAATAAAAACGTGAAAGAATAAAATTCTTGATATTTATTTATTCTACTAAGAAAATGATTAATCTGTCATTGTTTTGAGAGACACTTCAATCGTAATCTCATATTTGTTTCAGAATAATACTGAATATTCAAAAAGTATTTTCAGAGTAGTTAAGTATTTTCAGAAGTATTCCATTTCGCAAAGGACATCTAGACGCTGTTGACTCCATTTTGGGCCTCAGTTGGCAGAAAATGTTTGGGTTATTTCGTAAGAAGTATCGTAAGTGCTCTTCACAAATAGGAAGCACAGGACAGTAGGTACAAGGTCAGAATATCGATTTGCAAGTAAGTGTATTAGAAATAGTAATTTGGGTTAATGTGCTACCAGTTCTACAGTGTGATATTGAAGTATAAATAAGGAATTTGGTATATTTGTGAACAAATGTCATGACAATCACGTTTACAAATACCCAGTCTTTTATACTTTTACTCTATTATATATGATTGCGCGTGGTCTTCAAATGATGTGTACATACGCTTATGTGGACAAGGAATTGGGAACATACTATTACAATGCATGTGCATGAATACTAAATTAACAGGCCAACTTCACTTCATGCAATTGTTCGCACGAAGTGTCAAATTCTCAAACAAAAAATATCAGAACCACTAGTCCAGTAAAAGAAGAAATGTGGATCGAAAAGTCGAAAGCAGAAAAACTAACTTAGGAACTTTGTTTGGACTAGTTAGGAGATAAACATACTAAAAGTCCCCACCCCTCCGAGGTGAGCTCGAGGGGGGGGAGGCCGAAGAAGGTCCCGTTTTTAGGTTTTTTGCGTATATGTCAAAAACTGTGCGCTGTACGATATTTTGTTGTCCTACATTATGAAACCTCATAAAATTTTCTACAACTTTGGCCTTGACACTTTTTATCTATCTCCAATCGTTGTCCAGCTATGAGCTTCCAAACATGGTCTATTTTGAAGACGCTTAAATTAGTTTTCCATACAAAGTCGGTAAAAAATCTTGCAAATAAAATTTGACCAACTTCTGGTTGTCGTATCATAATAAAAATTTGCAAATGTCTAGAAATCTGATGACAGTTCAATAATCTGGTACCACTGAGCTGATCTGATGATGGAGCCAGGAAGTGTCTACTGAAACTCTTCAATGGCTATTAGTAAAACCGGCGAGTTTAGGCTCATTACATTCGGATTGATGAGACGTAGGCACCACCTGGTCCATTATCAGACCCTCGACAGCAAGTGTTATGAAAAAGTCTCATCGATTCGAATGTAATGTGCCCAAACTCGACGGGTTTACCAATAGCCATTGAAGAGTTCCAGTAAACACCTCCCGACTCCATCATCAGATCAGTTCAGTGGTACCAGATTATTGAACTGTCATCATATTTCTAGACATTTGGAAAATTTCATTATGGTACGACAACCAGAAGTTGGTAAAATTTTACTTTTTAGATTTTTTTACCAACTTTGTATGGAAAACTAAAACAAGCGTCTTGAAAATAGTCCATGTTTCGAAGCTCATAGCTGGACAACGATTGGAGATAGATAAAAAGTGTCAAGGCCAAAGTTGTAGAAATTTTTATGAGGTTTCATAATGTAGTACAACAAAATATCGTACAACGTACAGTTTTTGACATATAAGCAAAAAACCTAAAAACGGGACCTTCTTCGGCCTCCCCCCCCTCGGGCTCACCTCGGAGGGGTGGGGACTTTTAGTATGTTTATCTCCTAACTAGTCCAAACAAAGTTCCTAAGTTAGTTTTTCTGCTTTCGCCTTTTCGATCCACATACCCTTTTTGGGCACTCATTGACTGGGCTACACTCTTTGAATGAGAATTAGGTTTTCATGTGAACATTTGCGAGAAGTAGGCTTATTAGAAGATCAACGCGTGGTCTTTAGAAAAAGTCTGATTACATATCAAAATATTACGGACATATAAGACAATATTATAAAAAAAGTTACCGTGACATAAATTATGTAACTGGTTGTTTTATCTATTATCTACTTGTAGTTTTATCTATTACATGGGTGTTCCTGTGTTCAGCTTACGCCTTATTAATTTAACAACTACAAAGTAGTAAGGCTCCATAATATTTTGACATGAAATCAGACAAGTTTTACATTTTTAATTACATAATTATTTTTTTAACTATTTTCTAATGCTATTGATATTTTAGTAGTTAAAATCTGTGCCAATTGGATTGCGTTCTTCTAAATTGCTAAAAAAGGATGATAATGTCTATTCAAGTAAGTTGATGGTGAACATGAATAAAAGTACTAAGTTACATGCTTAGTTCATACTCTTGCTTACTTTCTGACTGCGCTGTGAGACCTGGGGAATACAGCAATGTGTTAGTAATTAGCTAAGACTAACTACAGTACTTGAAAGGTTAAGTTTAGTTTTAAAGCTAGTGCGAGTCAATAGCTGAAAGCGTTGTTCTGCTTCAGTTTGTATTTAATATTAAATTAATCTTAGTGGTATACTATTGAATAAAGTACACGTCTTAAAAGTATTGTATTATTTACACTAAGATGATGAGTATGTAAAAAAATGTTAGTGATAATTATACGAGTATATAAAAGAGTGCTTTCAATTGCATAATATTATGTTGGGAATTGGAATATTGATATAAGTACATAGGATGATTTCATTTTCTTGACAAAAGTTTCAGTTGTGAACTGATAACAATACCTCATAGAGTGGCGCAAAATTCATCATCCAATTTCGTTTTAAACAAAAAGAAAATCTGATGTTTAATTTTGGACCACCTTGTATATAACCAAAACAATTAAAAACTCTTAATGATTATTTACTAGCTGCGTCCAGTGGTTTTACCCGCTGTACAACAGTAGCTTATGTGTTAATAGAGGGCCTAAGCTATCTCTATATCAAATTTCAGCTCAATCGGTCCACCCGTTTAGGCGTGAAAGAGTAACAAACATCCAGACATTCTTACAAACTTTCACGTTTATAATATTACTAAGATAGTTGTGAAAAAAGATAAATCTAAGTATTGTTTTTGACAACTGGTTGCTTATTTTTTTTCTCTGGCAACTAGTTACAAATCTCGGTTGCGGATTTGGTCGAAGTGGAAGCTGAAATACCTTTTTTTAAATTTACAAGGGAGAACAATAGTTCCAATGTCAGATTAGGCTATAAATACATTTATAAAGAAACCAGAAGAAACTTCCGATTTTAGTTTCATTAAAAAACCTTAAGGTGTCAGGGTGTCACGAAGGTGCGTTTTATTTTTAAACTAGGTTTATTTTCTACCTGACGAGACGAAAACGACGTTCACTTGATACTGCTATAGCCATCCTTACTTATCACAATGTCTGTTTAACATGGGATAGATAAACAACATAGATAACATTCTTTATTCAAATAATAAACAACAAATTAAAACTAAAACAACAAAAACGGTACAACTCACGTCTAATATTGTCGAGAATATCTGACTAATGAGTTGTACCGTTTTCGTTGTTTTAGTTATGGAGAACACTCGCGATGGATTTAAAAATCGTATTAAATTAAAACTAAAACGCATTATATTATAGTTAGCGTAAGGACAGAAGGCTTATACACTTACAGCTCGTTTCTTTGACGAAAACTCAAAAGCGTTGTCAAAGCTATTAATATTTATGCACCGCTTATATTTATTAAAGCATTTCATAGGTCCTGTATTAGTAAAATAAAATATACTGTTATACAGTGCGTGCTTACTTTGAACATACGCTCTCAAGATTCCCATGCCCACTGGCCAAACCTTTTACCCTCAAATACCCACAAAAATAGGTGAACACAGTTTACAAAGCAAATTGATAGCCATACATCAGTCAAGCATATCAGGCAAGGGGCATAATCGCAGGGCACCGCTGAAATATTACTGCCACAATGTAATAGGAAAACATCTTTGTGTGTGAGTAATCAATCACGTTCAGTGTCGTGTTCTGAATCAATAGATCAAATGGTATGGAGGTACTTTGGTTTGCAAAAACACACGGGATGTTGTAATAGTTTAAAAAATTGCAGTGAGAGAAAAAAGAGCAAAAAGAGATGGAAAACAATGTACATTTTAACCTTCTTTTAATTTATTTGACATACTTAATAGGATATTTTTGGTAGATAGTGCGAAACTATAGAGATTGTTAAGACTTAAAATGGCACGCTACGCAGAGTTTTTGGGAACATTTTTTATATGCTCGGAGGGATGCATTTTCGAATAGTCAAATTCTATCCATTTCAGGTAAGAGTACCTACCTAATAATAGTACCTTAAGGTATATAATATGTATCTAATGGCAATAGAATAAAATAGAAATACTCTTTATTGTGTACAATTTAACTAAAAGTAGTTACAATGACAATATTATAATAACACATTGCCCATGGGCGGCTTTATCGCTCAAAGCGATCTTTTCCAGGCAACCAATTGGACGAAAACGTTTTTTATGAAGAGGGGTTGTGGAGAATGTTAGGTTTTTTATGGGCTCTATTGACTATTGTAGTATTTTTTATAAAAAATATGAATAAGATTAACTTGACGCTCGCGATAACGTCGGCCTATTACAGTACCAGTGTTACATACATATTTGATGGTAATTTATTCTAGCAACATATCTAAGTCCAGAATGATGATATGCTTTATCAAATGATATAGTTCATTTATCATAGGAGGTGAAGCCGTTTTGTGGAGTAATTAAAAACATCTGCCGTGAAGTGGACAGTGGGTGGTTCCAGGCTTGGTGACGCGACCTGGTGATTTGTCATATGTTGAGTGTTTTGTCATTTATAATGGCGTATTTTTATAAGAGGGATTTTTATAAATGCGTAGCTATATGTACTGAAAATAATAATATGTAACTGGTTAATTATTTAGTGTTTGTAGAATACATATATTATATTAATACATAAAGTATTTTTTCTTTTATACAGCATAGGCCTACGTTTGACCACATCCCACCGATGGAAAGTGCAGATGCGGTCGCAAATGGATCACGGTAAGAAGCCTATAGAAAGGTACCTCATTCACTATCGTGCCTTAGAGTTTTACTTATTCAGGAAACACGGATGAAGGCAATGTGGTCCAAATGCGATCTGTTTTAATTTAAAAAGTCAAAGCAAAACGCAACAAAAACAACGCAACGCAAATAAAAACGTAAACAAACACAATAAAAATATTACTGACTTATACCTCATTTTAGTATAAGTTCGCGTTAAATAAGATAAGAAACTCATAATTGATACCACATAGTATTATTAAGTAAAATATCACAACCACAAAAATTTAAATTATTGGTGTATCAAGTGTAAGTACTAGTTTCAACATGTAGCCAGTTTTAGGTAGTTGTTTATCACATATTCGGATGATTCAACAAAACTCGGAGCAGTTGTAAAGTTATTCGGCAAGTGAATGATCGGGCACCATATACATATTAACATCTGACCTGCCTCCTTTGTGCCAGGGCCGTGACTTATCACATTTCGCTCGCTCGAGCCCATTTCCCTTTTCTTTGTATAACTTTTACGATATTCGATGTAGCCGAATGAAATGATTATTATTTTTCTGTTCAGTTACTTTTTTATTGAGTGAGAGAAGTTTCGAGTCGACTTGGAAAAGTCTGCACTTGTATGGTTTCTGAATCAATAAATCTGATGAGATTTTTAAGTACGAGTAGGTATCCGGTTTTTATTTATATATTATTATTTTTTGCTTATGTTGCACTCAATGTACCTTTTCAGATGAATTCCTTAAGTGAGTGAAGTGATTATTGTCTTTTTCGTATTGTAAGCCTCGTTTCTGTTCCGTGGAGTCCACATTACAGAGGTTGGTCATACTGTTTATCGTAGCAGTGGATGAGAACCTTGAAATGTTGGATGGTAAACCCTGCCCTACGTTTTTTAGTGGTGCAGAAGTTCAGACTCCCCTACACTAAAACACGCTATGAGCAGCCTCCCTGGGCTCTCCAACGTAGATAGTATGCGTAACGCAATTTTTTTAGACAAAAACGGCACACTATTTCTCCTAGATCCAAGTATTCAAGGTCTGTGTCTGACAGCTCCAGGCTACAGACCTAGTAAACGTCTTTAGATCCTGAGGGCCTATTGGCTATTTTTCACCCACTACGATTGATGACAACTTCAATGTACATTGCTGCGTTTGTTATTTTACTAACATTATTAAGGAGGTTTAAGCAAGTAATGTTCGCAGTTTTATCTATGGATTCTAGTGTTTTAACATGTCGTTTGGCCTTCTGTTAAAATTAAAAGTTCAAGTCTAAAACGTTTTATATAACCTAATAATATTTTTTTTTTTTATGTGATGAAGTAGAAGACGAGCAAGACGCTCTCCTGATGTTAAGAGATAACGGCTGCCCATAATCAGTACAGTGTTACCTAGGATTTCACAATTATGTGAAATTCTAGGAGCACTGCACCAACGCTTCTTACTCAAGAGTCATGAGATGTTAAGACTCTTTAGCCCAGTAATTTCACTAGCTACAGTGCCCTCCTACCGGAGCACAGTGATATTTGCACATCACTGCTCAGGCGGTAGAATAACTGGCACAAACACACACACACACAATGCACACTGGCAATATGCAAAAAAAAATAGTAAGTACCTCCTCTTTATACACTCAGCCTTTTGGATATACCATTAAAATACAATTATTCAAATGAATTCAAATCCCATCTTGTCCCAATTCATAAAAGCCTTTGCACAAGCCTTCACTAAATACTAAAATGGCGCCGATTAAACTTATCCCAAAGCATAATTTGTTTAACCCATGAATACTTCAGAGTCAAAACGAAGGGGCTTAATATATTAGCTTAGTTAGGAAGGGTTGAAAGACAAAGTTTTGGGCGTAACGGGTAAATAGCTGTCGCGATATAATATCATAACTGTTTTTGTGACGTAGAAATTGCGAAGTACACGTGTATGAACTAATTTTATTAGGAACTAAAGTTCTTGAATGCCTACATATTATAAGAACAGTATTGCGCCGTGTTTATCTAAATATGTAAAAGGAAAGAGTGACTGATTAACTGACTGATCTATCAACGCATTGCCTAAACCGCTGGACGGATTGGGTTGAAATAGGAACACAGGTTTTATGATGTAGACCTTCGCTAAGAACGGATTTTGTCTATAAAACCTCTCCATTCAATGGTTGTCTAGAAGAAATTTCGTTGTTGAAGAAATTTTTTATCGGCGATCTTATCACTTTTTAGCGATAAAACCGCCGCGTGTACATTTATATTTTGTGAATAATTCTCTACTTGTAATGTATTTATTTTTGTGTATTCAATAAAGTATTATCTATCTTTCAATTAATACACATAATTATGTATGAAGACTAACTTTATTTATAAAGTAAGTATAAATAAAGTTACAAAGTTACAAAGTGTTACAAACAGTATAAAAAGTTTTATATTTTTAGCGATAACCTCTGGTGCTAAGTACGGTTTAAAATATGTATTTAACACACATAAGAATCGAATTCGTTTCTCCTAAATATAAGTGAAGGTACTACTTTTTTTATTAAGGGCCGTCGACATAAAAAAACCTTAAACTCTAATTATAACATTGTTTACAAAAGATCCTAGGTTTTCTCTCACTTGAGGCTCTCACAGGAGGCCTAAGCATTTGCAGTCGGGGCCGCGGATGAGTGCTTCGGCGTACCCGCTGCTCCGGCTTTATGGCTTCCCGCAGGAACACCCCCAGGTTTTTTAGTGGGTATCCCCGCCGAGGATGCGCGCGGAAATCCCACATACCGCCCTGCGCCCCTCGGCGTGGGCTGATGATGCATAACGCATTTTGCCTGGGTCCAAAAAAAAAGCATCAGCATTTAAAACCAGTACCTATATATACGTTTTAATTCGTTACTATATATATTTGCTTCAGACTAACGTAATTAAGTCATTTAGAATGTACGCAAACAATGTTAGGATAGTAAAATTAATTATCTTCGCAAACATTAGCTTTAGATTGCATTAAACTATTTACTTAAACTATTATCTCTGCCGAGCTAGTAACTTTTATAGACTGAAAATCGCTTTAGCGCTTAAATTTGGTAAAGTATGTGAACCAGATAAGTACCGCTATTTCGCTGAATAATTGCCCTATTTGTGGCAGGATACAACAAATTTAATTTGAAATGATTCTCTAGTGAAATTTATAAAAACTTTTTAAAAACAAGCTTTTATTATTATTACTATCTAGAACCAGAGTACTCGTCAAGACAAATCAAATGAGCCCAAACTCGATGGGGTTGCGTCGTTTAATTACCAAGTTCTTATGGCCACCTTCTTGCTCTATCATTAGATCAGATCCAAGTCATAATAATATTGCATTGTCATCCGATTTATACATGCAAGCCAAATTTCAGCTAATCAGAAATCGGGAAGTGGAACAAATTAAACTTTCAAGATTTGGTTACAGACAGACAGACAACAGCCAGGTGAAAGTAAAAAGCTTGTAAATATAGTAGAAATAATCTTTGAAAAAGTATTCTATACCAAGTTAAAATTACAAGCAAAAACCTGCCTATTACAAGTATAAAAGGTATATTTACCTACAAAACTCCCCGTTGCTAATATTGATAAAGGTTTTATACCAATTACGATGGTTAAAAATTTACTCAGTAAAATTCGTAACAATTGTTCTTAATAATTGAGAAATGTTATTAATTTGTATGAAGATCAAAGGAAGGGTACCGAATAACTTCTGTAAAGGTCTGGATCCGCTAATGGAAGTGATCATTTCGTGGGTTTTAATTAAGTTGTATTTTCATTCACTTTCTTTATATTACAGCTACCTTTTGCTCGTGGTTTTGCTCACGTAGAGAAATCATTTCATTTTCATCATTTTTTCTTTTGAAGTTTTGTTAAACCACCGTCCTTCCAGTGTTGTATATTTCCTCTCCCTGCACGGTTGTCTGGAAGAGATCGCTTTGAGCGATAAGACGTCAATCGATACCCCATTAGCTTTAATTTTTTGTTTGTAAAATTTACTTTATATGTGGATCAATAGTTTCGTATCTTATCCTTTCTTAGCGGAGGTCTACGTCATAAAACCTATCTGTGTTCTAAATTGCAACCCAATCTGTTCAGTGGTTTGAGCATTGAGCTGTGTGTTGATAGATCAGTCAGTCAGTTAGCCAGTCACTCTTTCCTTATATTATATTTTTAGATTATTGCTTATGTTCTTGGCTTTGCGTGAAGGAATATTTTCTTAGCGGATGTGCACGTCGTTGTCGTTTAGTGGTTTGAGCTATGCGTTGATAGATCAGTCAGTCAACAAAAAAATACAATATATTGTATAAACAATATAAAATACAATTTCATTATCAGTCACGATTTCTTTTACAATTAGTTATATTGAATAAATAGGGGTTGTCGGGCTACGCACATTGTAGGCTTCCGAAGTACTGGCAAATCGAATAATTACAATTACAGCCTAAGTTTTCATCAACGATATCTTTAAAACGAATAAAGATATGATGATGATCTTAACCCCTTCAGTTTTCCTGGAAAGTACATGATTGAAACTATATTTGTGTTTTTTTTTACAGATTTTTAAAGTTCAGAGTGGGGGGCGCTAAAAAGTTTTAAACTTGAATATCTTTCAAACACTAAATCGAAAAAGTTTCTTAGCAACCCCTATTTTACAAGCTTTATATTACTTTCACCTGTCTGTTGTCTGTCTGTCTGTCTGTCTGTAATCAAATCTTGCAAGTTTGATTTGACCCACTTCCCGGTTTCCAATTGAGCTGAAAATTTTCATGCGTGTGTAAATCGGATGACAATGCAATATTATTATGACATGGAGCTGATCTGATGATGGAGCTGGAAGGTGGCTATAGGAACTCTGTCATTAAACAACGCAACCCCATCGAGTTTGGGCTCATTTGATTCGTCTTGACGAGTACTATATGATGCAAGATGGTAATGATAATTAAAGCTTGTTTTTAAAAAGTATTTTTAAAATTTCACTTGTTAAAATTTAAAATACCTATTCAACGATACCCGACATGATGGAATTAGCCAGAAAAAAAAATTCATCCCATTCTTAGATACATGTTTGGAATTTTGTACCGTTCTCTTATCCTTAATATTGTCCTTATCTTTGCAAAACTACGGCATACTAGGTCTTATAGTTTCTCCGTAAAGCCGCGGACAGATAGACGGACGGACGGACAGATCAAGCAAAACTATAAGGCTCTTGTTGACTATGGAAGCCTTAAAATTATTCAAGATTTATTTTTAGGCTGAAGTTATTCTCTAGACTCTCTTAAGCCAAAGTAACCCGACCTTACCATACATTTTAAGTCACTTTACATATATTCTATAAGGTAAGTTGAGTTTTCATTAATTCCTCTCTTTAGGCCGAGAGAATCAGCGTATCTTATGAGTGAACTTTTGAAATCTGAATATGATTTAGTGCTCAAGTTCGTTCATTAGATCCCCAAGTAGCAGATAAGTTACGTAACAAAAATATTACTAAAAATGGAAATATGAGATTTTACGCGCCTTCCCTACCTACTCATGAAATTATCTACTATTTACCATGCTTGGCGATGAAATAAAAATGTTTCTTTATGTTAAGGATATTTAAAGAAGTCCGCCTGATTATGGTGACACTGTATTTTTACAAGCTTTTATTTACTTTCACCTGTCTGTTGTCTGTCTGTCAATCTGTAATCAAATCTTGCAACTTTAATTTGGTCCACTTTCTGGTTTCTGATTGAGCTAAAATTTTGTTTTTGTGGCAGTAAAATTTGTACTTAGGATTTAATTACGACAAAATACTTCCAAAGTAAAGAATTAAATCAAAATAGTTCAACAAAGTACTGTTGCGTTGCATTACTTTTTAATGTATTATTATTCAAATATTGTTATTAAATAGAAAGTTTACAAAGGCTCTCTAGAACAAGTTATGAAGTAAAAAGACAAGAGTACAGAGTACAGCAGTTACTGCGGAGCGTAGCGAAACTTTTTACTTTGAAATAATTTTTAGAAAGCATTCTGCTCTTTTAAAACTACTTTGAAAAACCTAGACTTTTCCTGGGAGATTTTTTAGTGCTACTACACGCACTTAACGACTTAATTTTTAATTAGAATATTTTCATAGTAAACATTAAAGAAAGCGTTATTTCTCTTTCCACTTTATTTTATTAATATCTAGGTAAGTTATACATACTTGAACCAAATCTTGGTTCAAGATGATGAATGCGGTATATTTTGTTCCTTTTACTAAGTACAACGAAACCGATTGAGTAGAAGTTTTTTTTTATATCGTTCGTTTTTTTTATCGATCCTGGAATACATAAACTGTGTTTCATCGATTAAAAGAACAAATAAAAAAATCTTTATCTAGTTAATGAACACCGGTCAAAGTTAATACGGTCAACGTACGCGGTCAAAATATCTAAGTTTTTATTACATTCATAATAAAATACACCCGCGTTAGTTTTCAAACCCATACACATTTTCATTTACGAACAGGGCCGAAGCCATAAAAATAAGTGACACATAAAATATAGGTCAATGTTAAAATGGAGTAATATTACCCCGAAAGTATGAAAACGATACACATGTGCGATAGCCGGCGTCCAATTAGAGAGGTCGAGGCTTGGGCCCGGATCGCTGCAATTGAATGTACTATGTACCTATATATTGTACTGGCCCTGTATAAAATGTAGCTGTTTTTTATAGTAGGGGCTAGTTTAAAGTGTTTATGGTAACTGTATTTTTAGCTGGGTTAAAATAAATGTATATAAATTAAGATAAACGTTATGATATCCAGTTCGATTTAAAAAAATAATAATTAAAGAAGAAAGTATATCAGAAAATAAGTATATTTTTGTGTATCAAAGAGATATTCATTACAAAGAGAAGCTCATTATTACATAGAGTCACAGAGATAAAGGAAATATTATACTATTGAGAAGTTGCAAGTAAGTATTTACATTTAATATATTTACCACTTATTAATATATTTTCCATGAGTCATGTAGTAATCTCGGTGACTTGAAACCACAACATGTAGGTTCGCCACACAACCTATAAATTGTGATTTGACTCTGACAGTGTAAGAAGGGTTACCTGTTCTGTTGGAGTATAAATCCCCAATATATTTTTTATAGTATACCAAATAATTACAAAGAAACTTACTGAGCTAGATATATTCTGTTAGGTAAACATTCAGCTTCATTATCGTAAACTAAAGCAATCAACATTGAGCCTGTCCTCTCAAAATTTTAATCAAGTGCTGTCTTCGGAACAAAGTGTACCAATTTATACAAAGTTGCGTTGGCGACCGATATTTCTTCTCGGGGCCTAATGAGTTTGCCTTTGTAACCATTCATTTACAGTTTTGTTTAACGAACAACAATTAAAACGTTTTTCTCGGTTAAAACGGAAATTAACAGTGAATGGAGTTGTTATTGGATAGAAATGATAAAATTTTAAGGGATTTTAGCAGGGAAATACAATTGCGTGGCATGCAAGAGACTTCATAACAAAGAAAATGTCATTGGTAGACAAAAGAAGTTCTTTAAAAGTAGAATTTCATTCGACGGCTGGAATCACAGAGAAATATGAACAAAAATGCCTCATTGTAAATTAATCTTTATCTTATATATTCCTATTTTTTTATTACAAGTAATTCTGATTAAGCGAGCCAGCTTAGTCATTAAGCGATAAAATAATATATTATTTTCTACGTGACATCTTACACAAAACGAGTCAAGCTTTCAAGCAATAAATTATATTGAAACAAACTGCGAAACAGCGTATTTTTAGCAAACGCTTTGTCGGCAAATACGGGGACCGAGTGGCAACTCCGAACAAATTTCCATTGAAGGGAAAATGAAGGGTGCTTGCTAAAACTGATGACGTGTAAAAAGCTGATAGAGCCATCGAGGCTCATTTAAATGACGGGAATGGGACGAGAATCTCTTAAGCCTCCTTATATTGAAGAATAGCTTACAATTTGTTAACACTGGCTTTTAGCCTATATAAATTGATTTTTATAGCTTCACAAATTTCTCACTGTAATATTAACTTTAAAATATTATTTATAAATAAAAAAAATCATATAAGTCCTGTCTTTTCCACATTACCTCTCTAATTTGATACGTTGACCGAGGCTTTTGGCTAGCTATTTAGTTATTTTTTACACAATTCGTTTTATTTTTTAAAAACATGCTGACACGAAGTTGGCCCGCCTCTTAGTAGGCGGTCTGCAACACCAGCTGTTTGCTAATAACATAAAACTAAGGTAAACCAGGTACGGTTAATAGCATGACATTTACCATAATGTAACTCGTTAAAATATATTTTAAAAAATTGTATTGCATTTCGAAAAAAACAAAAAAACAATTTTATATCAGCGGGATTAATGTAATGCAAAAGGCATGAATGTATACGACAGAGCTGGTCGTTAGTTATAATATACAACACACAAGCGCAGTAAAAGCTTGTTTCCATTACACGATAACACACGCAAAACATCTCGCTCACGAAAAATAAAAAACAACACGTACAATTTACACCGGTTATAATTTTCTTTCAGATTGTATTAATAATAGCAGATACTGCGCTTAGAAACGCCGTACGGTACAGGTAATAAGGAATACGTTTCTTCGACTAGTGTCTATTCTATTCCTTATTTTGTGGCTTGTGAAAGTATTATAGCACCACAGTTTTGCCAATGACAATGTGGAAAAATAGACTAAGTGTCAATCTGATATACATAATACATATTATATTGTTATAGACAGCCGTAACTTTATGTCTAATAAAAATGTGGTCACGTGTGATTAGCGTTGACATCATACTGTAGCAAAAACAGTCAGAATTCTTTACTTCATTCGACAAAATAATATTAATAAAAATACGAAGAGAAAATGAGGAGAAATCAGACCTTGTCAATGGCCGTGAGATTAAGATATTAAATAGCTTGGTTTACCTCCAGATGGAGGAGATTGCTTTTGAGGGATACTACTAGCCAATTGGTGCACCATTTATGATTTTCAGTTAATTATATATTAGTAATAGTGAATAACTAGTTCTTAGCTGCAAGGGCCAGTGGTGAATTCTACCGCCGCGCCTACGGGTCAATTTCACCATAATAAGCGGCGATCACAATAGGCTAAGCATGACCGCAAGGATTAAATTATAGCAGATAAAAAGTGAATAAGTAGCTTTTCTTTATGCCGTGGTATCAATAATATAATTTATCTTTTTTGGCTTCACTTTTGTCTTTAGTTGCGGTGCCCGCCTTTATCACTTAGCCTCTAAATTTTCCTTCTCTGGTAATAAGGCCGTGGCACACGGTCCCATAGCAAGCAATAAACTGAGCTATATTATTTACAGTCGTTGTGAATGAATTCTTACAAATATTGACTGGGAAGCGCGAGGAAGTCGGAGCATTTTCTCGGGCGGGACATTTCTTGAACACCGATTGAACTATGGATATGTGTGTACATATGTTGAGTCAACGAATCCGCGACGAGTTTTCGTTGGCTTAAATTTAAACACTGCTTTCTTTTTTTTTGTTTTTTTCGTAGTACTAAATGATGTTTTATTATTAGTTTTTGACTACAAGCGAAGATGCCGCTGAAGATAGCTGAAGTCTAAAACTAAAAACTGAGGTAATAATTAAATCCCTACCTGGTTTAACTGAACATTTTGCTCTTTCTATATTATTTGCATTATTAAAATGAACAACTAGAATTTTACAGAAAAAAGTTGATCCATATTTTTTTTTTAAACAAACACTTATTATTTTATATAGGTAATGTTGACCTTGCGTATCACAACAACATTTTAATTTAAGTTTTTTAATAAGTTGCAAATTATGTAAATCGTTTATAATTAACTTCAAAACAAAATAACTCAAAAAGGTTCTTCAATAAAAATATTTTTTAACCTTTTAAGTCTTCTTCGCACAAATGTTAAACCTTTATTTAAATCTCAATACAGGATAATGAACGGATTTTATAATAGAACCAGACTTGCTTGAATATTATCCGTGTTTTTCTCTCAGACACATTACGTACGATGAACAAAGTCATATTGTACCTCGAGCTCGGCTCATATGTGTCTCATATTTACTAAAGTTTTCTCTTTGTAATATCGTCATCTTTTTACGATACTTTAGATAAAAAATAACGGTACACCTATTCTTAGCTTTAGCCTGTTCCTTACTACATAATACCTAAGTGCTTTTAAAATCAGCAAGATTAGCTCGACGGTAAAACATAGACTTAAAATTTAATCAAAAGCCTTAAAGGCACTTTTCTCAGTTTTTTCTCTTTTCTGTTTTTTGTTCTATTTTAAGAATATATTGCTAATACCGATGTTTTTCAGACCACTTTAAAAGCAGGCTTAGTAAGGCTAGGAATTAATTCATTCCGCCTTTAAGGTAGAGTATCCTTCACTATCATCTAGACTAATCTATAATATAAATATACCTATAACCTGTTAAACATATTAACAACTTCATTTCAGGAATAATTATTATTAGTGAATGGACAAAAATATTTTTTTTGTATTATTTAAGTGACCTTCTCTACTGCTCTTCTTAGCGCGTATATAAACCTATGTAAAGCTGTTTTGACATTTCCTTTTGAAGAATTCGTTATGTTAGAGAATTAGACAGTTCGCGCGAACCTTTACGCCAAGTAGGGTTAGTCTGTAAGAGGATTTATCAACTGTCAAAACAGTTTTCTCCACACACTTCGTATTTGTCAATATTTCCTTACATTTCCCACACAGATACAGGGCGCTCCAGTGGTAAAGTCGGAAAGCCAGTGGCGTATAGCCGTCGCAGTTGGACGGTGGAGTCTCATGCAGCTTTGTATTGGATACACCCTGTATACAGGTGAAGGTAAAGCTTTGCTTGCGGGTCAAGACTGGGATCCTAATGGATTGGACTTTAAAAGCGATTTGGATTTATGGTTTTGAAAACTAATATATATGTAGTTTAACTAATGAAGGAATCATCGGAGTACGCTGAAGTAAGTTTAATATCGTCGTTTGTAGCGTCCGTGGCCCAGTGGTCGTTGGTCCGGCTCGTAAGCCTGGGTCGTAAGGAGGTCCTGGGTTCAAATCTCAGTGTGCCAAAGATTTTCGTTTGGACGCTACCGTGTTTCGGAAGGCACGTAAAACTGTCGGTCCCGGCTGTTTCCTATAAGATATGTACGAGGCAGTCGTTAGGTCATGTTGTAGATCCTGTAGTAATATTGGCGACCTGAAACTGCAGGTATGGTGGTTGCAGGTTAGCCACACGTCCTATAAATTGTGATTTGACTCTGACAGTGTAAGTAGGGTAACCTGTTCTGTTGGAGTATAAACCCCAATTATTATTATTAATAATATCAAAGATTTGATTAGCATAGCTTTAACCTCTATAGGTATAAGAGTTCGATCTGTTCTTCGACTGCACGCTGATCCCTTCTCTCATTTTCTTCTATTTTGTAAAGCCGTTTAGTACATTATTATCTTTTTTTTGTCAACCACTGTCCTTTGTCATTCCTTCATTCATTGGTACACCATTAACTTTAATGTTTGTTGTTAAAAATATTTAGTATTAATAGTAAATACCAGTTCAATCAGTGTGAGCGTGTGTAGAGCGTCGGGTTCTGCAGGCGTAAACTCCTGATGAAGGACATCGTAATTGTCCGAAACCGTGGTTATATTCTCGACAAGGGAGGAATGAAAGGAGGTATTCTCGACATGAGAATGAAAAGGAGATATTCTCGACAATATTAGACGTGAGTTGTGCCATTTTTGTTGTTTTTAGATATGGAGAACACTCGCAATAGTTTTAAAAATCTTATAGTATTAATACTACATTCTATTGGCTATTTAGAACTTCCTACGTCATACGATGATGCAAAGATTGAATCATACTAAGCCCAGCAGGCGTGATAAATTCCTCCCTCAGGTGAGTGATATACATACATAACATAACTGGGTAAAGTTGGTGCGCTTCGGGCTGGAGTTCTCACAAATTGCATTATATGAGCATCTCATGCGAGACTCAATAACCGCATTCGGGAGAAACTGTGTCACTGAACTTAAATTGCAGTGCACCGAGCAATCAAATTAACAGTTTAATTAATAATTTATTGTTGAAGAGATCTTTTTAATAATGCTTTTGAGTTTAATTGAAATTTCTGTTTTATTCTGATAGCTACTAAATAACTATTTACAACACAACTAGCTAAAAAGGTGTTTGCTGAAAGAAATGGTATTTATCTTTTTACACTCATAATACAATATAATGTACCTATGAGTTATTATTTATATATATTATACCTTACTCATTATTTTTTTTAAATATCATCAAGGAACATACCAACCGAAAGTTGTGTGTAGCACTACCGAGTATTATATTTTCTTTTTCATTAGAGATACATAGTTATGTATTGAATGTAGAAAACTTCTGTACCCACGCTTTAAGAAAATAATGAGAGAATGCAATACTTCAATCCAGACAAAATAAATGAAATGTATCCTAACTTTTGTTTAGATCTGATTATAGATACACCTTTGTTCAATGACTGTTGTTCTAGTTGTTACTAATAAATGAGAATTTTATTCGAAAAGTTCAACATTTGAGTTTTGATCGAATTTGTTGGCGAGTGCCTCTGGGAACGAAATAATTTGCTAAGCTAATACTAAATAACGTTATGTGTGTTTTAGTACTTGCTTGGAATAATTAAGTTTATTTATTTCAGTCTGCGTTGAATAACTTTTTGGGAACAAATGTTTGGTTAACTTGCTTTTAAGTCTGAGTAAAGTTTATTTAGAAAAAATGTTAAATCCAATACACGGTGCTACAATTTAGCACAGATGTAAAATCCAAATATCTGTTAATGAATGAATATTACGATACATGCTTCTGATGTTATAGACGCGAAAATGTGTATATTTCTGATCTCTTAAAAATGTCTAACCGGCTGAACCCTGGAGTAACACATATGCTATCTTTTACACATAATTTTCAGCTGGTAAAAACCCCTGAGCGCGTCCAGTTCTCCGTCGTTCTTCTAATGTTTTATTAAAGATTACCCCCATTCCATTACAATTTAATTACGGTTAGCATTCTTCTTATCTGTGAATTTAATCAATAGTCAGGAATGTAGACAGCAAACATTTTGTTTTTGTTTAAATTGGAAAGACCTTGAATAAAGATTAAACCGTATAAGCTCATTCCATAATAATCGTTCAAATTCCAGACAAATTACGCCTAGGCCGGGTTTAGATTAACCTTACCTAAGTCAGACAAGGGTCCAACAAGCGCCATGAGCTCGTTGCGAAAATGAAAGCGTAAATAATCCTTAATTCTCAGTGATTTGGGAGAGCGGATGGGAATTAATGGAAACGCTTCGCTTCGTAAGACCTTCTGATCGTATGAACAGAGATATGCCATCAACGCCGTTCGGATTAATTTCACGCTCTATCTAAAGGCAATTTAACATAGACTAATTTCTCTATCGATGAGTGAAAAATTAAGACATAATTTATATCACAATGAAAGAAACAAGCGCATCGGATATTCTGAGCAGGTCATGTTGTTTAAAATAAGTTAGGAGTACGTTGAATGCAATTTTCATCGGATCGGTTCGTTATCGAACTTTTCTGAAATATCTTCACCATTTTTTTGTGAAAGGTAGTAGGTCTGAAAATAAGACGTCAACTATTTCGTCAAAAGCGCAAATAAAGTTGCACCGGTCATCTAGTATATTCTTATTAATTAATAACAAAAGTTAGTTCTAATATTCATCATAAAGTCAATAACTGATTTCCGTCCATTTACAATTCAACATGACTCAAAATAGAATACGTCAGCTTGACCTTTAACGGTTTTCACAAGCGGGACTTTCGTCAACAAAATAAGAGAGAACGGCGAACACAAAAGTAAAGAACAATAAAAAACTTTTCCAGTCAAAATTCCATTCCAAGAGCAATTGGCGAGATTCTACCATTATTTAGAAACAACACCATAATTTTCTTTAAGTGAGATGGAAAAAGCGTGTCTGATTTGTTATTTCCTCACACGCAAGGTAAATCCTTCAGGTCAGAGTATGTCTGATAATTAATTGCTGCCAGCGGTTATTTCCTTTGACCCTGCTAAATGGGTGATATTATTCTCTTGGTATATTATTGATATTTCTCATACTTAGTTTTGTTTTCTAGTGTTGTGTATTTATTTTTACTGTAGGTTAGTTTCATCTGGTTTTTTCGTTGTATAAGGTTAAAGAATGCCTTTGATAGGGTAAATGCATGTTGTTTTTACTAATTTTCAGTCAATTTCGATATAATCAAGCAGGTTAGGGTAGGGCAGGGCAGGGGCACATACCGCCCCGCGCCCCCCGGCGTGGGGTGATGATGCGTAACGCATTTTTCCTGGGTCAAGAAAAAAAAAAAATAGGGCAGGGCAGGGGGGCAGGGGGGCAGGGGGGCAGGGGGGCAGGGGACAGGGGGGTGAGGGCAGGGTAGGGTTGGAGCTGATAATTATCATATTCGTATATGAAAGAAGGTACTAATAGTGCAATATTTATTTGTGTTACGTATTTCATCACAAGAGGGATTTAGCCTTTGACCAGTTTAAAACTACTGGTAATCGTTTAAGATCAGGAGAGACCGTGGTCGTGGATAAAAAAAAACATAAAGCAGCAATTTTCTTGTTTTTAATAATATATTCTATATTATATTCATCTACGTCTTAAACTATGTATAAAGATAAACAATATTAAGCAATATACAGCTCACGTCTTGTAAGGTTCAATAGCTAATTTGTTTCTTAACTACAAGTTAAAGTTACACTAAATATATTGCTTTTTTATTAGTTTTCAATTCATATAATCCAAAGACGATCCATCAACATCAACTAAATTCCTTAACGCAAAGGGCTGGAATCAAAATAGCGTACAAAATAAATCACTCAAAGCCTTAGACTACATAACGTTGTTATATCGCATCGGTGGATCGTTAAAGGTTTTCAGAGCGGTCAAGCTGAAAATAGCCCAAAATTTTGCCTATATTCAATAAAGGTAGACATCACTTTTTGAAAGACACAACTGATGCCGTGCAGAAAATAATAAAGAATACCTATTTCACCGTTACATATTCGTACCCAATCAGTTTCCATCGGCTATTTAGTTTAGGTATGGAAACTGCTTTCTACACACTTGTACTTCTTGTGATAAATCAGAATAATATACATATTTGCACACCGATATAATATTAAACTTACATTTTTTAACATTAATTTTTAATATTAAACTTTAATATACAAAAGTACCTAAAAAGTTAGGTAGTATATAGTAGAAAAACATTAGATTAACAGTTGTTGGTCTTAACGAACTACACAATTATTAAATCAAAATAATCCGATCCGTTGGTCAGTCGAATAGATTGAAAATGTTTTTACTTTTGATTATGTGGTATCTGATTCTATACATATTCTGTGGCCGAAAATACCTAACGTCAAGTTTCACTCATCCGTAATTGAAATGGCGGCAGAGCGCACAGCGTAAAATAAGTGTTAGGTGTCTGAAATTGTGCCCCAGTGTCCTGTGACAAGCTGATGTGGTTTTTTAATTGGTTTCCGACGTCACTACGACGCTTATGCAGCAGTGTGGACTCAACATTTGACATTTATTTTGGTGAAAAAGGATATGGCAAGCGTTGTAGGGCAAGGATTGGCAGTAGGTGGTACAGGACAAGACCAACTAGAGGTTCTTATTGTCGGAAACTAAAACTAACTTTAGGTTCCCGAGCCAATCCAGTACTAGTAAAAGTTTAGCTGAGGGCATATTGGCTATTGCCAACTAGTGACTATCACTATAAACCGATTAAAATACAATTTTCTTATATAAATATAGAGCGGTAAAGCTAAAAATGCATTTTTCTACTATGTCGGGTAATCTACTAGCACGTTATACGATATATTTAAGAAAAGTCTTTTAACTAGAGGTAGAGCGCTCGATAACTCTAAGCTTTTAAAATTTTAGAAAGAAGATATCATTTTATATTAATGACCAGTAAGCCACCCAATAGGCCTTCAACAGGGATATTCACTTATCCTATATACCGAATCGAAGACCGAATTGTCAAAAATGTACGAAATGACGTATGACGTATTATTAAATCGAAACGACGTAATACGTCATTTCATATATTTTTGACAATTCGCTCTTCGATTCGGTTCCCTTACGGATAAGTGAATATCCCTGTTGGTCTTTCATTTTAGGGTAAAATGAGAATGGATGATACAGCTGAAGCTTTGAAGTTTTTGGAGCGTTTGTGTTTCTCGATGACGTAGCCAGTAATAGAGCAGTAGAGGTACATTCATTCGCGTTGTCTAAAAAACGTTAGCAGTCGAAAAACGCTTTGAAATAATGGCTTTAAGTCAATGTTTCTAGGCTATGAACGAACGAATACATACACTACGAATAGTACGAATGAGTACATTAAAAAAGACGTGTGGCACTCGGAGACTGCCGCGGTAAAGCTATTGCATAGCATTTTTTATCAACTAAAAAACAAAACACTTCAAAAATATAGTGGAGGGTGTTAGGTTTTTTTCGTTACGGAATTTCTGGATTCGGTCCTCACGCTCAAGGCCATAGAAACTATGCAATAGCTTAAAAATCTTTCAGATAAAACAGACTGAAAGAGATTAATTCAAAACCTTGATCAACATAAAAGGATTAATTTTACGAATGCGTACATTCCCAAGATAAAAAAAAACGTATTTTAGAAAGTTTCACAGTATACACTAGTAAGGTTTTTCAATTCGATCGTTTTATATAATAACTAAATAAATAAAAAGAAAGTGTGACTGACTGATCTATCAACGCACATCCTAAACCGCAAAACGGATGTTTCAAATTAATATGTTTCAAATTTCAACGGATGTGTTGAAATTTGAAACATACAACATACATTGATTTTATGACGTAGACCTCTGTTAAGAAAGGTTTTCTCCGCGCGAGCATAAGTTTGATTTAGAATATTATCGTAAAATATTATTCGCATATTTTCCTATCCACAAGATTAAAAAATATAAGCCCACAATATCCATAGCTAGCAAATTTTAATTTAGCCCGCGCATAACATTTGTGACGGAATCATAAACAATGTGCAAAGTACGTGCTTGCCACCGCGCCGCTGAAATGTACAACTTGTGCATTACTTAACTTGATTAAACTATGAACAACTATATTTTTCACTTAACCCACTTTTGAGGTACATATTACGTTATTTATGATAGCTCGCCCGTTTGAACACCTCGACTTTTGTTAAGGTATGATGCATAGATAGAAGCAGACTATGAAAATTGGAACACTTAACTGGCCCCAAATTCTTGATTATATTTGAATTAAAAAATATAAAACTTAACTGGTCCGAAATACAAACAAATACTTACAAATACTAACGCCATACGTTTTTTGTTTTTGTGATTTACATTTAAAATTTGCACGCTTAAATTCAGAGGCAGAATATATTGGACCTAGAATCTAATGATTAAGACCTTCAAGTAAAATCACATTCATTTAAATAAAGAATTTGTATTTATATTTTACTCACTCAGCCTTTGAATGAAAAAATATACGCACAAGTCGAGAAAAATCTCGAACTTCATGCCGGAATACAGTCGTAATCAAATTTCGTTACTCTATTTTGTCGTTTGCTTCTACGCAGTACTTTATCGATAAAACTCTTTGTATAAAGTTGGATTGTTCACATCAAAGACAGACGCAAACAAGCGGGTTTCAGAAATCGATTACATTAGTCACTGTTCACGCGGGAGTGTTTACAGAACGATCGCGAACAAATCGATGCAACCACATATCAAAATGTATGTTGTGTGTTGTTGTAGCGTCCGTGGCCCAGTGGTATTACATCCGGCTTGTGATCCGGAGGCCCTGGGTCTAAATCTCAGTGTGGCGAAAACTTTTCGCCGGACGCTACCGTGTTTCGGAAGGCACGTAAAACTGTGGGTCCCGGGTGTTTCCTAAAGATATGTAGGAGGCAGTCGTTAGGTCATGTTGCAGGCCTTGTAGGAATCTTGGCAACCTGAAACTGCAACATATAGGTTGGCCACACAACCTATAAATTGTGATTTGACTCTGCCAGTATGACAAGTAGGGTAACCTGTTCTGTTGGAGTATACACCCCAATTATTATTATTATTTTATTTTATGTTATTACCCCCGTTTCTCTACTACTGCGGAATGACAGCGATGTTTGTGGGAACTGGCATCTCTTAAGATAGGAGCTTTTAATAGCTCCTAGTTAATAATATAATATAAAGTTACTAGCTGCGCCCAGCGGTTTTACCCGTACAGCAGTAGCCTATGTGTTATTTCAGGGTCTAAGCTATCTCTATACCAAATTTCAGCTCATTCGGTCCACCCGTTTAGGCGTGAAAGAGTAACAATCATCCAGACATCCATTCTTACAAACTTTCACATTTATAATATTAGTAAGATACACTGCTTAATCTCATGTCATTTTATATCCACAAAATAAATACAATTATTAGGCGGGTTATAAATAAATTTGTAAAAACTTATTAATATTAAATAAAATGGGTATGAAGATAATGGTATTTAAGGTTATTAATTGTTCAATCCGTACTTTTAGAGACTATTCCAAAACCAAGACAATTTAAGGACATCTTACTAATGTTATAAACGTGAAAATTTTTAAGAATGTATGGATGTCTGGATGTATGTTTGTTACTCTTTCACGCCTAAGCTTAGACTCTGGAATAAAACATAGGCTATAGTACAGCAAGTAAAACCATTGGGTGCAGCTAGTTAAATATATACAAATGTGACCATAATCTGTATTGAATGTTGAAAATGTTTTAATCCTCTTTATATAATAAATCCAATTTATAATCTTGAAATGGTAAAATTTATTTTATTTTAGTTTCAAGTCTGCAAGCTTAAAATTTCAACAATCCATTTACTTTTTACAAACCTTTTATCTAGAAGCAGTCTAAAGTCTACATGAATAAAAATGAAAACGTCGAGAATTCCAGGCAAATTAAAATGAGTTTAGGTTACGTAAAAAGCTCAGACGTCGATTAGTATTCAAATCTGAAAGAATGTTGTGAGTACTAGACTCCAGAATGGGGGAAAATAGGTCACGAGCTCTTATGACAAAAGAGAGTTACGAAAATACAGCACAAAAGTTTCGTACCGAAGTTAGACCGTTCCAAACAAATCAACGGCAAGAGAGGTAATAGAAGGCGCCAGGTCGTCAATACGTACCGATTTGTAAGCCTCTCGCAGTACTGACGCGAACCTACCGAATTTAAATGACTGACGGCTCCCCCCAGGGATTACCGAGCCCTACAGACGAAATTTTATAGGGAAAAGTAGATTTTTACGTTTTTAACCGAAGTGTTACAAAGCTCTTTTGAAACCCACCGCCGCTTGAATGTAGATTGAGGCTTTACACCGTCGAAAAAATTAATTCGACTTTGTAATAATGATGGCTTAAGCTAACGCTGGGAGGTAAGAGCTTTTCCTTGATTAATATTTTAACCTTTACGTATTTCTGATAGCTATTTTAACTAATTATGGGAATTTAATTGCGTTCCCGGTTTAGGTAGTTAATTTACGAGTTTACTTTAGTTGTCTTAATGGTTTTGGACGAAATTTAAGAGTATTATTAAACAAAACAATTTGGATCTTTCCACTGTTGTACTAACTTATTCGCCCAAATGACACTTTTCAGGCGCAAGGTTATGAATTTCAGCATGGAATGGCGACATTCCCTACATATCTATAGTTTATAACTGCGTTTCATTCCGAAATACGGTAGCGCTCAAAGTCACATGTGAAATTCAAGCCTAGCTCCGGATTTAAATCCAAAGTCGGGCATATTCCATACGCCCCTGATATTGGTGGAAATAAATCCTTTTTAAAATACAGGCTGTTCCTCTAAACATGTAGGACATTTTATTTAACCCGTACTTGTCTTGCCGGTAGGCACTTCAATGTCCTTAGTACACGCCTGTACAACAAGGCTAACAAAGAATTAGATATTATCTCTTTCACCTCAAATAAAGTAAAAAACAGTGTCTCTGATTGGTTACGTAACCTAGACTATCAAGAGACAGAAAAACTATTACTATCCATACCCATATAAAAACACGCGAACACACACACACACACACACAACACACACACACACACACGCACACGCATACACACACATACAACACACACACGCACACGCATACACACACATACAACACACACACACGCACACGCATACACACACACACACACACACACACACACACACACACACACACGCGAGCGCGCGCGCGCGCGCACACTCACATAAAATCAATCTTGGAATGCGCGTTATCCCAATATACCTAATCAATGTGTATCTACTTAATAGATTAATGTAAACGTCATGTTAACTTATATAATATTGTCGCCTGTAATCTGGTAAATCATAAAATCGATATTTCGTATCCTTATCCTTTTTATGAAATGTAAAAAGATAAATTAATTTACTCAACCATAATAAATCAAAGTGGTCCTATGATAATTAAGACTAATATTATAATAATGTACCTTATTCATAATGGATTGTTATCCAAACGGGGGGCGTTGCTGGCTGTAACACAGTTTTGATACTAGTATGGCCACCAACAGTCCTATCTCTCCTACATAATCTATTTATTGGTACGTCACTAATTAAAGTTAAAATGTACTTAATTTGAATTCTTTACCTGTAAGTGGATTAAAGAATGTTATAGTCTCATAATTGCATGCTAACTTTTAAGTTCAATATTGTAAACATTGTTAAAAGGTCAATAAAGTTTTATTTATTTATTTATTTGGTGGACAAATGTAATTTGGTTATACTCAACTAACCTCAATAAAATATCGTAAACCTTGTGTACGTAGGGATAGAACTACCATGAATAGAAATATAGAACAATCGATCATAAAACATGTAGTTTATAGTTGAACAGTCGGTAAAGTCCGATAGTTCATCCCACAGTAAAAATAAAGAGGTTAAACCTTCGCATAAAGGGAGGTAAACTATCAGTAGTAACGCAGATGGTATAACTGGGAGGCTGTGCGAAATGAGAAAAGGCAAGGCAAGGGAAACTACAATTTTCTGACTTTCTGTGCAGGGCCCGGCTGAAGGAAAGAGACTGGGCCTCCTCCCGATTTGCCTGACTATTTTTGTTATTTGTTGACCTTATCAAGAGGGCCTCAGATACTATATTTTATAAATTATAGAAATTCATAATATAAGTTTTGATTTTCTGTTTTAAATGTACGTATGTACTCATACAATAATATAATACATACATGTATTATATAATTGTATTAGTACGATCAGAAGGAAATTAATGTATAATTATATCATTCTACTCGTATTTATCCACGGATCAATGCTGTATATTATAATATGTGTAATTGCTTAAATGACGGAAAGTTTTCTAAATTGGTTCAGGCGTTTTCTGGTAACTGGTGAACATCATTTTGAAAAAAAACCTCACTAATTGTGAAAATTTCTTTGCGGTTAAATGGTAACTTTACGCCAAAAGGCAGATGTTTAGCATCAGTGCCGTATATTCATACGTGCCTTCTCTTTTCACACACACTCTACACTACGTTTTATTGTTCTTAGGACAACACATAAACGTAGCTACATACCATATAAAGTTTATTTTACAACTATCTCGTACTCGAGAATTCTACGTAGAAGTACTTGCCTTGAATAATAAATTAAGATAGATATTAATAATACCTAAAACAACAAAAAACGGCACAACTCACGTCTAATATTGTCGAGAATATCTCAACCACGGTTTCAGACAATTACGATGTCCTTCATCAGGGGCCTGCAGAACCCGACGCTCACTCAAGCACGTGTCCGAAACTGCGGTCGAGATATTCTTAACAACATTAGACGTGAGTTGTGCCGTTTTTGGTTGTGTTAGTTATGGAGAACACTCGCGATATTTTTTAAAATCTTATAATAATAATAATACCCCTAAACGCTAAGCATTTATTAAGTTCCACATATTAAGTAATCCTTAAGTTTTATTTCTTCCACCAAAATAGACTGATTTTCAAGCTCTTGTATAACTCGTAGATTACTTTCTATACATGATACAGATTTTTTTTTTCTCCAAATGAGTTCATAAATGATCGAACTATGTGCAAACAAACAAAAAATGTGAATGGATTGAAAACCTTCCTTATCTCAATCGGTCAAAAAGTAAAATCTACTTCGAATTTATGAATGTTTCAAATAAAAATGAAAATAATTCATGAAGTATTTATATCCCGGAAGATTATAATATTCAAGTAGAATGGAGGGTTCTGTTTAGGAACTGCTTGAAATGCTGAGAGGTCGGGCACGAGTATTGGAAAATTCCAATAAGAAACGATAAACGAGGTTGTAAGATGGATCGGGATAGGTTTTATTATCCTTATGATGCATACAACAAGGGGAAAAGTAATTGAATTACAGTTTTCATACAAGAAAATAAAAATATGTTTATATATAAAATCGAGCGATCAAAAAGCGAGGGCGAGACGCTCGTTTACCACAAAACTACTCAAATAATTTTGAAAGAAAGAAAAAACATTTATTGCCAATCATAACATAGACCACAACAGTTTGAGTGAAGTAACAATTTCAAAATACAATTAAACAATTCAATTTTTTTTACAATTTCAATTTTTACAAAATTCAATTAGAATCACGATTTGTGGTGTAGATAGATAGCTAACCTTTTATTTAAACACAAAAGAAAATGTTCAAGAACAGCTGTACCCTATGAAACAAAAAAAAAATCCAAATGATTCAACCGTCTGAAAGATTTCTTTTCTTTTACTTACATAATATGCAATTGATCAGATTATAATATAAATTTGTAAGCTTATTTTCTCATTATATCACTATTACGTTGTCTCCACCATATGTATCCCTCTAGATAATAATAATCATCACTTTTTGACGTAATATAAAATTAAAGTACAAGCGACTTGCAAAATTGGTTCATGAAAATAATCTCGACCTACGAGTATATTCCCAGACTGTTTATTATGAAAAGCAAACAATAATTTGTTTCGCATTTTCCCTCATAAACCGGCAAAGCTCGGGAAAATAGAATAAATTTTCCGCAAAATGTTACACGCACTTAATCCTTACGCTGTGAATGGTTAATTAAATTGAAATGTAATACAAACATCTTGTAGCATTCCGTGGAAGTAGGAACACATGAATATTTATGTGGTTCCAGTTCTAAGCTGTGTTTATAATTTAATCGCTGCAGTCCCGATGTGGGCTGGCATATTTGCCAAGCAAAGTTTGCGGCTTGCTAAATCACGACCTCAGTTTGCTAGCTCGCGATCATTACGCTCAGACTCAGCCTTCGCCCTGCCTTTTCGTTGTTTCATAAATTAAGTAAATGCAAACTAAACTTTGCTAAACTAGCAACTGTTTGGATTAAGAAACAATTTATCATATATTTATTAAACAGGCTACATAATATTATTGAAAGCGCCATAGTTTCTTGAGAAGTAACGTTCGTCTTGTAATTTTTGCCTTAACGAATTAAAAATAAAATGATCTAATTTCAAACTGAAAACTAACCTAAAGGTTACTAGGGGCAGTTTTGGATTTTAAGTTTGTTTTATTTTTATTATGGTGAGAAACGAAGTAAAGAGAATAAGATGCAATCAACACAATCAATGTCTCACAAGTTTGTATTTTCATGCATCATCATCATCTTCATTACCATCATCATCCGCAGCCTGGTATAGAACTTCATGTTATGCCACTCGACCTTGTCAGTAACGTATTTGTTTTTGGTGACTCACCCTAATATCAATTACAATTTACGAGTAAGTACTCAAATCTTTACAGAAACAAATAATTTCAGGGAAATAAACCCAAAGTGCCAATAACAACAGCCAAATTGAGGAATAAGATTTCTATTAAATATGCAACAGTATTTACTCAGAAGCTTTTAGCAAAATCGGGTTTATTTATGCAAATCCATTCCATAATTCATTTTCATCCGAACGGCACTGATTGTTACGTCAAATCATCGGAATGAGACAATGGAGAATTGTCCGTGTTCATTAATAAATGTCAAGATTTAGCGGTTAGCCGCAAGTATCTCTCGGGTAACAAAATGTGAAATTGTAACGTCGAGTTTGAGGGTGGTGCGGTGTTCTTGACAAACAAGCCCCTCCGCGAAAAGTGTTGGGCGCGGCTGGTCGGAGTCTCGGGCACAATGGCTTCCTTGAGCCCCTGAATGACACCTTCATTATAAGCGCTGACGTTTCACAAATACTCAACGAATTGTTATAGCGGCCCGCGCCCCTCGAGTGCTGTGAAAAGTAAGCCGCTTCTAATGGTCTCCGAAGTTCGCTCCCACGGCGAGACCTTCAAACTTATCACAAACAATATGTAAATATTGAGCTTACGTTACAAGAATTTGAATATTGTAACTGTAAAGTTGAGAAACGTTCTCTGGGAGATAATTTTTGTATTTTTATTAGGGACGTACAAAAAGAAGAATAAATCAGGTCGTTTAATGAATTTTTTTAACTCGTAATTTCTTTTTTGATTTTCATGAACATGGGGAGGACGGAATATATATTGCCATGAGGCTCTAAACTTACAGAGTATGCACAAAAAAGGCAATACGTAATTGGTGATCTTAGTGACTAAGCAGTTCCATACAGTTGGCATAGGAATGGAATTTATGACGAGTGCGTTTGAGCGTCACCTCAAAATGCAAGGAATATTAAAGGAATTACACATAACCCATGCGGACTAAAAGCATCAATCCCTAGAGAGAAAAACCCATTAGTAAAAGTTACCACATCCCTATGTACGAGTATAAGGAGGACCATAAAATTAATCCATTTTTGCTTATACTCTGGAACTCGTAAAACGTAAGTTGATTTATGAATCTTATTAAGGAAAATAAATTATCCCGGAGTTTAGGAATTTTCAACCCTTATTCTACACGTGTCGAGAGTAAATTCTAATCCGCACCTTAAATCGAGCTAAACAAATACCTATGGTTGATATATGGCTCACCCCAGCCTTAAATCTAGCACACGTGAATAAATAACGATGTTTTGGAGACAACACAATTGAAAAGCACTTACTGGCTATTTGTTTTAACGCCGTCACAGCCGACTTGAGTGTATTCAAGGTGCGCCTCCTCAAATTTTTTTTTCGTGAAAATGTTTCCATATCGATGTTCACAGACATTGTATTTTGAACTTTATCACGTGAATGTTAAGTGTGTGTTTACGTTGGTGGCATGTTAGCACGGGTTGTGGCTCCTTTTGTTTCAGAAGCCGGGAATATACTGTGGGTGAATGCATATCGTTAGCAGTCGGTAGACGTTCGACATTCGAAGTCTTTATGGCGAACAATGAAATGTGTGGAGATGAATTGTTCAATGAAATCTGCAATGTATGCCCTCTTTTCATGGCGAGGTCGGTTTTGTAATTTACATCATGTACAGGTTTTATATTGATTCTGTTTTCCCTCCATTGTGTATTTTAGGTCACAGTGTAAGCTTTGTACAGGCCTTGGCTGTAGCAATAGATGGATATATAGTTTATCAACTATTGTTACCACAGAACAAAAAACGTGGTTAGTGGAAATATAGCAGAATCTATTGATCTATTGTTTTTCTTGTTTTTAAAATATTTACTTATTAAGATAAGCTATAATTACTGGGCTAAAGAGTCTTAACATCTTATGACTCTTGAGTAAGAAGCGTTGGTGCAGTGCTCCTAGAATTTCACATAATTGTGAAATCCTAGGTAACACTGCACTGATTATGGGCAGCCGTTATCTCTTAACATCAGGAGAGCGTCTTGCTCGTCTTCTACTTCATCACATAAAAAAAAAAAAGCGTCTGATATATAATGTATCTAATAGGCCTGTCCTACTTCAATCCGTATGTGAAGTATCAAATTACATCAATAAAAAAATCACGAAACCATTTCGTGCGAACATTTATTGTGTGAAGTGGTGCGTCGGCTTAAGCTTAAGTTCCTCGGTTTTAACCCGCTACATTTTTTTGTTTATATATTATGGACATTTTAGTTGACAAATGTAACATTTGTATTGATAAAGGTAACTTTTTTATTATATTTATTTAGGTCAACAATCTTTTTTTTTTTTTTAAAGTGGCAAATGCCTTTATTGAGAAAAACAAACTAACAATACTACAGCTACTACAGCAGTAAAGAACACTTTTATTAACCACAGATCGGCCACAAGCCGATCTACAGAAAATCCAAGTGCTCCAAACCACTGTCAGTCAACAATCTTGTAAAAAAATATTAAAAATGTTAGTTTTTAAGCCACTGTTTTCAGTAAATGTATTCACACCACTCGGCACTTGTCAATATGTTTACATTACAGTCCAGTTTTGTTAGATAAATGAGTATGATTACATTGTTGAAGATTTATATCATAATATCAACACTATTTCTTTCAAATTATTTGGAACTAGCTGCGCCAAGCGGTTTTACCGCTAAAACCTGCTAAAAGCTTATGTGTTATCTAGAAATTTCATCTCAATTGGTCCATCGGCTTAGGTGTAAAAGAGTATTATCCAATTCATACAAACTATTACTTTTATAATACCTATTAGTAGGGTTGTTTATTTTATAATTAGACAAATTAATATAATTATTTATTTTACAACACCAAATCCATCAACTCACATTCACCCATTTGCGATGATATTGTGAAAACTCAAAATGCGTAATTTTACGAAACAAATTTAGAACATAGGATAGGGTGGTTTAGGATTTTTTTTTTTATCTAGATCCGTTTTCTGTAAAATAACGCTTTTTGAGATGTCACACTGTTGTATAAATAGTCGAATATCATTTATTAAGGGTCACCTCATATACAAGTGACCCTAAGTCATACAAATCTGTACCTAGGCTAGTAGGTAGCAAAAATAGATCTGAATTCAGAAGGTGAATGGACTGTTACACCAAACAGGTCAACTGGAAGCAAAATAGAGGTAACAATTCACTAATGGCTCACCGAGTTCCGCGACAGGCCAGGAGAGCCTGACAAAACGTATTTTCTATTTTAGGCCTTTACAAATGGAAAATAAATTATCAAGAGACACTTTTAAAATTATGTCTTTGCTTTAAATCTGTTACGCTTCTATTTATGATATTGGTAATTCTGAGTAATGAATCTTCTATATTAAAACTATACCTATAGATAAACGGTTGGAGCATCTGACGGACTGATTTATCAATCCCTGAATAGATTGACTAGAAATTTCGTATAGATAGCCTTCCTCAAAGAAAGGATTTCTTTATGAGCATAAGCTAGTATTATTAAAAATCCTAGTCTCGCTATTATATCCAGCTTACTTGGTTTACAATACGTCGGCAATAAGAAAATTCAACATTAAATAAAATAAAACTGCCTAGTGGTTTGAGCCACTGTACTGTGTGCCTATGTGTTATTCCAGGGTCAAAGCTATCTCTATACAAATTTTCTGCTCAATAAGTCCACCCGTTATGTACAAGAGTATCAAACATATACATCCAGACATCCATACATACTTACAAACTTTCACGTTTATAATATTAAGTAAGAAGTGTAAAAAAGCCTGTGTGTTCTAAAATCTGCCTGTGTGGTCTGTGTGTTTTGTGTAGTTTTGTTTTTCATTAAGAGAGAATTTGTAGACGTTAAATAAATTTCTACATAAACTATTCAACGAATGAGTGACTGGATATTTATTGATCCGTTAATTCGTTTCAACGAAATATAAACAGTATTCCGGAATGAATAAATTAAAATTAAAGGAACCATTCCGTTGCCAACTTGCAGAGAAAAAAGTTGAAGAAAATGTTGGTACAGTTGGTTATTGTGGCTAGATTATTAGATCCGAGTAGCTAAAGAAAATTTAGACTAGCATTCGCTGCGTACATCCACGGAATGATACCTTTAACTACGCATATAAGTTTATTTTATTTTCTTTCCTGAGTTAAAATTAATGTAGATTTATGTAACAACAAGTACCCAGGAAGCTGGCGGTAACTAATCATTATCAGCTGATAAATAAGCTGATGTTCTCGGGCTCACTGTAAACACTTCTATTCTTGTATCGGTTACTCTATTATTGTGCGCTTGCGGATCAGGTTCATTAACAAAAGACGTATTATAAGGGAGAGCTGGGAAAATTGAATGCACTTTTTTTTATATCTGAGATAGATCACAAAATATGCATTTGAATAATCTGTCTGGTCAAAAATGTTTCCTTCATCATTTTTAATAAATATTGCTTATTATAGATATTTTTTTAGTTAAGAACAAAGGCTATGAAATGTATTGATTTTATTATTATAGGGTAGTTAGGGGGTTTTGTCGCTTTGACCATTACTGATCTGTGTGATAAAATAGTGACGATGTGTTAAGTTTGGTTATAACAATGAAGAAAAGAAATGGAAATTAATATGGTGTCTACAAGTTGTCTAGTACTATGACAAAGCAAAAAAGAAAGTATTATCCTAATTAATTAGCATTATCCTAAATTACAATTGTCCCCGGTCTACCTTACGCTTGGCCTTTGAAACAAGTGAGGTTTACGAGCTCGCGGTTACGCCCGACTCGTGAGAGTTTCTCGTGAAATCCGTCGGAACATTAACTCATAATAAATGAATATGCTGGACTTAAATATAAATTCCGGCACTTCATTTCAGCTCGTCAGGTGTAATGAACGGATTGCTCGTAAAAGGTGTTGGGAGAATTAGGGGAAAAGGGGATAATGGGGGCACGGTGGAGTAGATTTTAAAGGGTTCTCTAGGGAACTAATGTCCCACTGATGTCGGGTGTTACGCCTATGCGCCGGACGTGACTTGCTACACATTTATTTTTCCCGCATGACATTTTGCCTATACGAGTACTGCATTAGGCTTTTTTCTTTAAAAAGATTTTCTATGTATCTAAGCATTATTTTTAAAATTCGTCTTATTTGAGTAACCCTAGCAGTTTAGTGCAGTAAATTGATCATGTATTTGGTGTAAGCTTTGATCAGAGGCCGATAGGCTAATGTACATGGTTGGCAATCACTGCTATTATTCAACAAAAAATAGAAATTGTTAGAGACACAGAAGCCTAAAGTTAAAAGTCGTTTCTTTCTCTGTCATCTTAATATACGAATGATTTTTTATGTGTTAAATTTCAGAAACATTTAGGTATTATGTTAATTGAAGCCACCGGAATACCGGAGTCCAAATGGTCTCTGTAAAGATCAATCAACAATTTATTCGTCAAAATGACGAGTGCAGTGCAGATTGATTAGCAAGAAAACGAAGGGTAGGCTAGAAGGCTAAAACATCAGGTGAGCAAACATTCTCATTCATCTACTTGTAAAAAGTGTAAAACAAAATATTACTACCACTGTGTACTTTAAAATTTATGATAAACAAATCCTCCATATTGAAAATTATGTTACCACTTGCTTGTTTATAATCTCTACGGTTGATGAATTTATCACATCGCCCGAATTATAAATGGATTTATGGAATTCATATTTACAAAGTGTGAAATAACATTTCGAATAGATATAAAGTGAATTTATAAATAAACACAGCTAAACACATAATGACGCTCATTTCATTTGACAATGAGCTAAATTCGATTTATGGCGAAATAAAATCACGTTGAAATTTGTACTTTAACTTTCAAATAATAAGATTGAAAATAGAATAAGTTTATTAATAAAGTATGAAGTTATGCCTCCTTTTGTTACACTATAAATGCTCTCTAAATCTATTTACTTCGACTTCTGCAACGGTTTATTCGTACGTGTGGGTTTAAATTGATTTTATGTGGTGTATAGTTTTTGTATTGCCTATCGTTAAATATTAATGTTGCTTTAGTTCTAGCATAAAGAAAAGTTTATCTTTGAGACTTGAATTCTTTACTTTTATTTTAATTTTTACACTGTGGTATTGAATGTTCGGTAAATTCAGTGCCACATTTGTGGGTCATTTCAGTGGGTCACTGGACCCTGCTAAAGTTTATCAAAATGTCCACGAGATGCTAGCAACTCAATTAGCGTCCTCGCGCCTCCTTTAATATTAGCTGTTATTTAATATTCTTAACATCAGTTGAACTGAAATACTTGAAACGATACCAATAATAATATTCGAGTACCTAGATCTCGCGCAAAATGCCATATTATAATCATCATCATCATTATCTTAGCCATAGCAAGTCCACTGCTGAGCATAGGCCTCCCCTTTGGACTTTCATACCGGTTGAAAGCGACATGCATCCTGCGTCTTCTGCGACCTTTATGTTTTATTATAATGTCTACTAATATAATATTATGTTAATACAAATGTCGCTGAATTAAAGTCAAGTTTCACATGCAAGTAAACGCAAGCAAGCAAGTTAGACATAAAACTCGAAAAAAGTCTTGTCGTCTAGCTTAATCTAGTACAAGGCTGCAGGAAAGATATCCCAAAAACATCTAAATCGGAGAAGCTCGAATTAATAGACCTATTTAGTTAGTCAATAATTTATCTCCGTTAGTGTCCAAACGGTCTATAAGGCAGTGTTGAGTGCCCTGTTAGGTAAACCACACATACGTCAACGTCGGCCCGGATTTCTGATAATAATGCCTGTGGCAGAACCGATATGTTAGTGCTAAATGCTGCCACAATATTGTCCAATAGAGATTTATTCTACACTAACTGCCCCCGCGTTTGTTCGCTGAAAGTTATGTAAAGCTTACTGCGCTAAAACGGAGACTCTTCCACTGACGATGACAGTGTGACTACTCAGAAAGCGTAATTTTATAATACATGTGAAATTTATACGTTTTCGTGAGGTTTTCTGTAAAATAACGTTTTTTTAAAGATGTCACACTGTCCACGCAAGTGGATGATATGAACTCATTTATTATAAATGTAGAGGTTTTAAAAGTTCGCTTCACAAAATTTGGTGTGTATCTGATAGGAAATGGAGAAATCATTTTCTCATCCACATCTTTTCTTTTTGCGTGATTAGTGGGTGTCGTATGTGAGTTATTTTCGTGACCTCAAAGGGTGAGCTCCTAATAGTCATCATTAATGTCCGAGCCTCAGGGTCTGGCTTAGATTTTTTTAACCATCCATTTAAACGGCATAGAACATTATTTCTTGAGAGCAAATGTTACACACAAAAGGGGTTTATAAATGGGCGACATTATTGCCTAGTGCTATCTTTTCAAGGCAACCGGTTTTCACCATTATCTAGAAAGTATCTTTGACGTCTTCCAAATTAGTTTTTTGTAGATTTAAACAAGAAACAGGTAATAATTCACAAGAGCAGCAATAAAAGTCGTCGCGACAACATCGGTGTTTCGATTTCCCTTCAGAATCGAGGCCGGAAATTAGAAGGGCCCGATTTGCCTTCGCAGACAAACTTATAATAGATGCTTCCAAGTTTACAATGATTAATACGAATTCTTTGTTTCTGATAACAATCAAGCAATTTGGGAACTTCGTATTTATATTTATTCTCCTTCATTATTGTTTTTCTACCTGAATAAATGTTTGTGATGACTTTCCTTAGATTGTTTTCTATTTGATTTTTTTGCAATTAATATACAACAAACCTAATGAAATACTAATATAACTCGATAAAATCAAACGTTCAACTAAATTGTTGTGGTTATAAAAAAATCATTTTTGAGTTATGTCAGTATTTCATTAGGTTTGTGATATATTAGTTGCAAGAAACTAAGTAGAGATAATGGGAATTGAAGATTATTGAGTTGATTGTGCTTTGGGAAAAAATGGTCCATGAAATAAATAGTATCTCTTAAATAATATGTGAACATGTTTTTAACAAAATATTTTGAGAAATATTCTTACTAGTAGTCAAGTTTATGGTCGATTGTTAAAAATTATTTACCAAAATAACAAGATATTAATAAATTATGCCTTCAATATCATGTGTGTAGTGTGAACAGTTAATTATGATACAAGGTAGCATTAATAACCATTTAGTGCAGTGATTAGCTCCTTGTAATTGACCTGAGATTGGCTTTCAATCATTAGCTACGATGCGGTTAGGTGTATGAACCTAGTATAGTTATTGAAGATGATGTATGGATAGAATTGTATTACCCTGGTTTGCTAGTAACGATAAGTCACTTTGACAATAGAAATGTACTCGTTCGCTGAAAAAGTTTCCAAATCGGTCCTTAGGATTTTATTTGAGTAGGTATAGGTACTAATTTTTATTGAAGGTCAACGAATTAGGGAAATAATTGAAGGTATCATTTTACCGACCGTCAAGTCGTCCGAAATTTATTTTCCTTCCCCTGTTTGATTGTCTGAAAGAGATCGCTGTTTGTGATAAGACCGCCAACTGTTACAATTTTTATAATATAAACTGTATTTAATTTGAAGTTCTTGTATAAATTGTGGCGTTTCATTTAAGGGTTATACATATCTAATCGAATAATTTATAATAAGTTTTGAAATGAAATGAGATTTATTTGTCATTAATTTTGGTACAAAGTGATCTTAATACTAAACTTTCCTGTTTCGACAAAATTCTACCTCTCCATTGAAGGCATACAAATATGTTGTATATATTTGACGATTAAAACGAAGTTCCTGAGGTACACTGTCAGAGTCAAATCATAATCACAATTAAAGTGTGTTTGTTACCAACCTTTATGTTACTGTTTCCATTACAGTACTATTTCATTTAGAATGAACACGCCAGCCTTAAACTAACTCGGACACTAGAATTTAAAGAGATCTAGTTCTTAACTCCCTGTGAAGCAGTAAAATGTATTACAGAAGAATGTGAGAGCGGACCATTAGTACAGACTCAAGTTCTCGAGATATGAGTTACAAATCTCATGTAACATCTACTGGGAGTTGTTAAATAGATCACTTGAAACTCTCCAGAGGAAATCTATAAAAATGTGGTTACTTCAGACTTCAGAGTTAAGTCTAGTTGTAATGTTAGACTAACATAAAAATCGTAGTCAAAATCAGTTAAATATGAATCTAAAAAGATTTGAAGATATAGCATGCTTTTTTGATCTTTTTTTCAGAATATCGCTCAGGTTTGAATAAGCCTTAAAAGTGAGTGTTTACCATAATAAAACCAGATCTATTATTCCGTTCATCTTTCTTGTTTAAATAAAGGAAGCTCATTAAAGTTAAAGATCTATTTATTCAAATTAAGCTACAATGGAGTACTTTTGCAAATCAATTTCACATTAATTATTTACTTCCATATTAAGATTACAGGATTGTTTTTTAAATTTGTTTTCATAAGAATTGTTGGTTCTTTTTTAGACAGCTAAATGATTATAGCCCAGTCAATGAGTGCCCAAAAAGGGTATGTGGATCGAAAAGTCGAAAGCAGAAAAACTAACTTAGTAACTTTGTTTGGACTAGTTAGGAGATAAACATACTAAAAGTCCCCACCCCTCCGAGGTGAGCCCGAGGGGGGGGGAGGCCGAAGAAGGTCCCATTTTTAGTTTTTTTGCTTATATGTCAAAAACTGTGCGTTGTACGATATTTTGTTGTACTACATTATTAAACCTCATAAAATTTTCTACAACTTCGGCCTTGACACTTTTTATCTATCTCCAATCGTTGTCCAGCTATGAGCTTCCAAACATGGTCTATTTTGAAGACGCTTAAATTAGTTTTCCATACAAAGTCGGTAAAAAAATCTTCCAAAGTAAATTTGACCAACTCCTGGTTGTCGTATTATAATGAAACTTTGCGAATGTCTAGAAATCTGATGACAGTTTAATAATCTGGTACCACTGAGCTGATCTGATGATGGAGCCTGGAGGTGTCTAATGAAACTCTTCAATGGCTATTAGTAAACCCGTCGAGTTTGGGCACATTACATTTAAATCGATGAGACTTTTTCATAACACTAGCTGTCGAGGGTCTGATAATGGACCAGGAGGTGCCTACGTCTCATCAATCCGAATGTAATGAGCCTAAACTCGCCGGTTTTACTAATAGCCATTGAAGAGTTTCAGTAGACACCTCCTGGCTCCATCATCAGATCAGCTCAGTGGTACCAGATTATTAAACTGTCGTCAGATTTCTCGCCATTTGCAAAGTTTCATTATGATACGACAACCAGAAGTTGGTAAAATTTTATTTGTAAGATTTTTTTACCGACCTTGTATGGAAAACTAATTTAAGCGTCTTCAAAATAGACCATGTTTGGAAGCTTATAGCCGAACAACGATTGGAGATAGATAAAAAGTGTCAAGGCCGAAGTTGTAGAAAATTTTATGAGGTTTAATAATGTAGTACAATAAAATATCGTACAACGCACAGTTTTTGACATATAAGCAAAAAACCTAAAAATGGGACCTTCTTCGGCCTCCCCCCCCTCGGGCTCATCTCGGAGGGGTGGGGACTTTTAGTATGTTTATCTCCTAACTAGTCCAAACAAAGTCTCTAAGTTAGTTTTTCTGCTTTCGACTTTTCGATCCACATTTCTTCTTTTACTGGACTATTAATATTATTAACAGATAATGAATAAAAAATATTACAAACTAAACCTATAATCTAAAACTTTTAAATACTTAATTTAAATTTAATAAACCAATGGTGGAGGGATAGGTAGCCTAAATGCTGGCGACATTGCCTCGCTGAAAACATATACTTATTTTTTAATATTTTGTGAGTACTCGCCTCAAGTAAAAATAGTAACAGTAAGTACACATTACAATGACGATTATCCATTCGTTGTAGTTAAATAGACTCCTGAGAATAATAGATTAAAGTTAGACCTGCCTATTGGGGGTAAGTCAAGACAAATACTACAAATTACTAAGTATATTGCCCTTGTATTGAATAGCCACTAGTCACGAGGGCCTCAACGTGACCCTACATAACGATATGTCGAGCAAATTCATAATTTACTGTGGAGAGTAGAATACGACGTGTATTCTCATAGAAAAGAAGACGTGTGTCTATACTGAGATAGAATTATTACGTAATATTTTTTATTTATTCTTTATAGGTTAGCCTTTGACCACGTTCCGTGTGATGTTATACAACGGCCGTGGATGGTAGCAGTCTAAACCTTTAAGGCGGGATACTTTTCTCTCTGGTTTCACTGAACAATTAAAAATGAGAAATAGAATTTATATTTTATTTTTTAATAAACCTTAAAGGCGGGCATGTTCAACAGAATTATCCACCTGGGGCGACACATTATGCTCTCAGAAGAGATACAACAAGTCACTCCCCGAAACTTCTGGAATTTCTTAGGCCACGGGTTTAAGCAGTGAATTGTAACTCATCTGGACTGCCACAAAAGATCAGAAATGGTCGACGCGGCTTAAGATCCTTTTGAGGTTCCCCTAATAATAAAGGCGGGATAAGTCCCTTCTTGGCTTCACTAGGCAAGCATCAAAAATTAGAAAAAGATTTGATATTTAATGTTCAAAGTTGTCATTAGTTATTATGTTCCTATGTGTGTTTCTTTTTTCCTGTGATTTTTTAACAAAAAAGTCGTATTAGACATGAAGACTATTTTTCGTCTCAATAACTTTATCTAACATTGTAAAAGGTCATTCGCGAAAGAACCCTAGTTGAAATAACTTTGTCTCTCGATCTATGAGGGTTAGCCCTTGGTCCTACGCGGTGAAGTACCTCCGAAGTGAACTTGGTCCGTAATTTACGTCGTCTGCAGAACCCGTGGGAATTGAAACGGTTCAATTTGGGTGACATGAAAAATGAGACATGGGATATAATATACTCGTAGATATATATCAAGGTAGATACCGAGAGCACGTTAATTTGTATTAAAAATGGACACGATATCAATTTATAAGATACACAACCAAAACAAAAAAAAAATACTTTTGAAGTTTATTTTATTTTATGTATTCGGGAAAACAAACAGTTTTCTTATGTACTATATTATACCTCTTTTGCAAAAAAAACGGACACCTAAGGAAACTTACTTTCTAAGGTAGATTTGTGTTAGTTTAAAAATATTTAATTGTTTGACACACTTTGTATACTTATACTCGTACCTAATCGTGTAATAATTATGTGAAATAAGCGTGAATTTTGGCAATTTTGTATTTAAATTGATGATTTTTTTCAAAACCGACGTACACGACCACACAATAACAAGTGGCCGGCAATAAAGACAAGAAGATTTTTTTACTTTTTTATTTAAATAAATTTACAACTGTAAAAACCTAGTAACGAGTGTGACCTCCTCTTGCCAAAATCACAGCTTGAATCCTTCTGGGCATACTCTCTACGATGTTTTTAATTACGTTTTGAGGAATACGTTCCCACTCTTCAGCAATTACTCTTTTTAGCTCCCTGATGTTTTTTGGAGCAAGTTGCACTGATCTTACCCGCCTTTTTAGAACATCCCAGACATGCTCGATTGGATTGAGGTCAGGACTGCGAGCTGGCCAATCTAAACGACGGATCCCAACTTCTTGCATGTAAGCTTCCACGTCACCAGAACGGTGCGGGCGGGCATTGTCGTCCATAAAAATGGAATCTTCCCCAAGTGCAGTCAATGCGGGTTGTGCATGTGGAATTAGGACTTCCATTATGTATCGGTGTGCATTTAATGTTCCTCTTTCTAAGAAAACTAACTCCGTACGCTCCGTCGAATTAATTGCTGTCCAAAACATAACGGAGCCTCCGCCATAAGGAGTGATTTGTTCGAAACACCGCATAGCGTTCCCGTGGTCTTCGCAGCACTCGCCGGCGTCGGACCTCTCCACACAAAGAGATTCTAGCTTCATCAGAAAACAATACCTTATTCCAGTCCTCCATAGTCCATGAAGCACAGTTTCGAGCAAACTGAAGTCGAGCAACACGGTGCTCACGGAGTAATTTAGGGCCTCGAGCCGGGCGGTAACTTTTGATATTGGCAGCCAAACGGCCAAAGCCTTCTAACCGTCCACAAGCTTACTTCTACTCCTCTTACTTCTTCAAGGTTTTTTTTCAGGTCCACACTTGACGCCTTACGATTCTGCAACGCCTGACTCACCAAAAAGCGGTCGTCTCTTGGTTCTGTGCATCGTTTTCTTCCCGAGCCGGGTCTTCTTTTAACCGAACCGGTCTCTTGATATCGTTGCCATGTCCTCTGGACAGTTGAACGGCTCACATTTAGCCGTTGAGCCACGTAAGTTTGCGAACAACCTTCTTCAAGTAGGGCTATAATTTTACCGGCCCTTATCGCTTTATCGCTCATATCAAAAAGTGGTATTTATTGTGGAAAGAAAGAATAAATTGTTTAATTTGCAGAAAATACTCAAAAAGTTTTAAAATTGTAATAAAATTGTTACAGGAATTCGCATCAATTCGCGCCAAAAAGCAAAGCAATTTCACTATATATAATCAGTATTTTTCTTTTTTAATTTCAAATTTTAAATTTGGAACATTAATAATCATGCCAGGATGTTTATAAATGATAAGTCAATGCATCGTCAAATTAATAAAACCTCTTTCTTGTTCTTCTTCATTGAAGCAGAGAAATCATCAAAGTGCCCGTTTTTTTTTTGCAAAAGAGTATTTATATCTCCATACTACAATTATGTGGTACAATACTCGGTTATGTCTCCATGGTTATGTGTACCTGTAAATTATAGTTGACCTACACATACGTTATTTTTTGTTGGTTTGTTGATTGTAGGTATATAGGTACAACACGTTCTGTTTTTATATTTATACATACTTTTTTAAATTTACATGACAAATACTTCCAGTATACTTCCAGTATTTGTACGCTCATTTCAAGCCAACAAGACTATTATATAACTCGCGGCATCTGTTTTGATATATTTCTGTAGCAACACCCATATCAATATATGGGGCAGCTGTACTTCTTAAATGGAACACTTGCCTACACGCTCGTACATAAAGAATAAGGAATATGGGCGTTTCTGCTCTTAGTTTATTGAAATACGTTTCGCAACTGCATTTTGACATGGTCAGTGTTTTGTTGGTACTGCTACATTCCTTGTTCATACTGCAAGAGCACGCGTTCCCTAAATAGAGGTGCTGAGTCGAGGGTTCAAATTGCCATGATGATCGCCAATCTTCGTTAGAAAATGGCACCCAAAGAAGAAGAATTTTTGTTATGTTATTCTTTATTCTAGTTTGAGGGTCACCACTTATGTTGTTCAATGTCTGTTTATACAAGTGAATAAAAAAAATGTTTAACAGAATTATTTAAGCGAGGATAGATAATCGAAGCAAAAATACGCGTAATTTTCGGATATAAGCGCACGTGATTTAAAAAAAAAAACACATTTTTTGAAGTCAGTTAAGACTGTATTTACCACACTTATACATAGTCGATAATTTTTTACAAATACAAATATCTTTATTTGCGAATATAGGTTAGTCTAGTTGGTAAAAAAACAGTGTAGTGGTCAGCTATATTCTGCCTTCATCATCATCATCATCATCTCAGCCATTGGACGTCCACTGCTGAACATAGGCCTCCCCTTTGGACCTCCATATGTACCGGTTGGAAGCGACTTGCATCCAGCGTCTTCCGGCGACCTTTATAAGGTCGTCTGTCCACCTTGTGGGTGGACGTCCTACGCTTCGTTTGCTAGTCCGTGGTCTCCACTCGAGCACTTTTCGACCCCATCGGCCATCCGCTCTGCGCGCTATGTGGCCTGCCCATTGCCACTTCAGCTTGCTAATCCGCCGGGCTATGTCGGTGACTTTAGTTCGTCTACGGATTTCTTCATTTCTGATTCGATCTCGTAGAGAAACCCCGAGCATAGCCCTTTCCATAGCACGCTGGGCGACTTTGAGCTTCGAGATGAGGCCAATGGTGAAGGACCACGTTTCGGTGCCGTAAGTCATCACTGGTAACACACATTGATCAAAGACTTTCGTCTTGAGGCACTGAGGTATATCGGACGAAAAGACATTGCGTAGTTTCCCGAACGCTGCCCAACCAAGTTGGATTCGGCGGTTGACCTCTTTCTCGAAGTTGGACCTACCTAATTGGACTACTTGTCCTAGATAGATATACGAGTCTACAACTTCGAGTACCGATCCTTCAACAGATATTGGGGTGGGCACAACATTGGCATTTGACATAAGCTTCGTCTTGTCCATGTTCATTTTTAAGCCCACCCGTTATTCTGCCTTAGTGACATGCAAATACTTGTTATACGAGTAAAATCCTAATAAAATTGGTTTGAAAATTAATAATACAAAAATGTCAAATATAATTCATTAACATGTCAATTAGATTATTTATTTTATTTCATTTGAGGGTTTATAGGTTTTTTATTAAATTTTTACAGCCCTAAATTTCTAAACGATTTAATTTAAAAATTAGTATGTTCACAGCTTATGTTCAATAATTAATTATTAATTAATACTTTTCTTATAATATATGTACCTTATAATAATAATTGAAAATATGGTGTTCTAGCAAAGAAGAGGTATATGTATGTATCCACTGAAAGTATAATAATATATATTAAAGCACACTAAGTACATTATTAAGCGTACTCGTGATAATAGCCAATTAGCAATTAAAGAGCAGTTACAGCTAATGAGCCATTCCATGAATTATAATCAATTACGTTTGATAGATGGGATAGACATAATTTACACCACCATTACAACTTTATCACCTCGATTTTTTGGAAAAAAAAATTCGGAACTTAATATTTGGCGCTTAAAACACAGATAAAGAGCTCCCCCATAAGGTTTTATTCACAAAATAATTATAATGTACTGAATTACCAATATTACCCTGTGTAATAATTGACGTACCTTACCTAAAATAATATGAATTCCAAGTGCATCAACAACGTTAGCTCGTAGGTTTTGGCCCTTAACTGAAAACAAGCTGCCCGTATTCTGCCTGCGGCTAACATCAGCTACGTCCACAGATTATTATAAAAATACATTGGTCATCATAGGATATTTTTATGGGTATGACTAGACAGAATTTAACACACAACATAAGTCGAAAAACTTCTTAACGTGTGTATTTGTTATTTTTCTCATATTCTTTTTCACAATAAAGATGGTAGCAGACAAAAACTAGAAGCTTTTTTTTAGCTTAAATGAATCCTTCCCGGTTTCTGGTTTGTAGGTGCAGTCGATAATCTTGGAAAATTTAAAACCCATTTGAAAGCTTAGCCAATTACTAATCACCACAGGCGAATTGTGACTAAAGATAACACACAACTTAGTAAGTTATATAAATTCTATAACTTAAATTTATGGGGTTATAAAATTTACTTTCTACGTGGTAACGATAAGGTGTTATTTTTATCTTTTTATAAATTTCTAATAGTTATGACTGAGAAAATCTGATCATTGGACACCATATTTTGAAACTGATTAAGAAGAGCTCTAACATAGTGTTCTTATTGGTTTAACACTTATTGGGAGTTCTTCTTCCTAATTTGTTCCGTGGTTCCATCGTCCAGTCCAATATCGTAGAAGGTTTCATTAATCTAACATGTTTCGCGAATTTTTCCGGAACTTTTATTAGCGTCACTGTTTTATGGAATTGCTCGTTTCGTTCGCTATTTGTCATAAAACTAAATGTTTCTCGTATCTTGATGTTTATTCTGCTCCTAATTTCAGATTTATGTTAAACGACAAATGACGGAACAAATGTTATTAATTTAATGTTGATGGCCAATTAAAACGTTTGTTTGTTTATGAGAAATCTAGTTCTGTTTACCTTTGTGAGAATTAATATGGTGGATATCAGCTAGTTTTGTGTATTTGTTGGAAGGGATTTAACGCGCCTTTTTGGTTTAGTCTCCTATCATCTACAGCCATACGGCCGTAGCCGGCGCTGAACATCACATGATATCGTGATCTAAAGCAATGATAAATAAAAAATGTGTTTGAGGATTGATAGGATGACTCTTTCTACGCGTTTATCTACTGCTAGATATATGTAAGTCTCCTCACGGCACGCCACTGAACTTGGCCTTCCATCTTACTCCTCCAACCACTCCCTGTGAGTTTCTGGATATCGGCGTCCCATTTCGCTTAAGGGCGTCCTCCACTTCTTTTGCCGAGACGTGGTCTTCGCTCCAGAACATGTACACAGGCAGCAGTTATACGAGTAGGTATGCTAAGCGTCTCTCTGACGATTCGCGTCACAAATAAAGTGATCCGACAGAAAAGTAAAATTCCTGACATAGCCGAAAGATTGCAAAGAGCTGATTGAGCTATGAAAAGGGCACTCTTGGGATGATATAATTTTGTTATTGTTATAATTGAATACTCCAAACATAACTTTTTTTAAAAAAAATTCACGGTACCGTGGTCGATTTAGTTTCATACATAAACTAAAAAAAAACTATGTCCATTAACCAAATTTTTTTACTCAATAAAAAGCTTTTAATCGAGTTTACGTAAACTCCAATATATGTAAATATGTTGTATTTTATAATGTTTTATCTCAAATTGGTAAAGCGTGTTTGTTGTTACAAAATGTAGCAGAATATAAACTGTTCACGGACAAAAACAAAGCTTTTAAACGCACAAGACAACGTTCAGACAATAAAGAGAGACTTACTCTTACTTAACGCTGTCCTCACAGCGCTCGTACAACTCCAAAGGACGCGAAAAAATCGTAAAAAGCGATCACACAAGGAATCCTTCGGCTCTTCCTCGTCTACGAACCTCACTCTTTTCTTGCACTTTCGTCTGAATATCCTGCCTTTTTTCACTTTGGCTAAACTCGACTTGGACACTTTCACTTCATTGCTGGGAGTTAAAGAGACTATGGGCGTCTCATCATCAAAGCACGTGTTCACTACATTTTTAGTCATTTGTTTTGACGCATTGTCTGTTATTGTTTTCACATTTTGTAATTGGAAGTCGATGAGCTCCGTATTTGAAAAAAGAAATTTATGAACCGACAAAAAAATAAGAGGGTATTCTTGATTTGACCGTAGATTTTTATAAAGAAAGTGTGGAGTGTTTGGGATCGATCTCTATTGTTAAACAGACACAATGTGATAGTAAGGCCGCCCTTACAGTTATGACGCGTATGATTTGCTACTCACGACTAGACTACGACACTTGGCTGTGTGTCAAATATCGACTGTGAAAACGTTTAAATAAGAAAAGTACGCTGTAAAAGTACTGTAAATCATGCGTAAATTTTATGATGTGTAATAATGTAAACATTTTAATGGGAAATTGAATTTTAATACGATTATTTTATCTCTAGGATAATTATATGATCCGCCTGCACATACTCACTAGCATGTATTAAATACTTTTAAAGACATTTAAATTAAGAAAGAAGATGTATCAGAAGGTCGAAATAGCCTAATAAAAAAATAGTAAAATGTAACATAATGACAAGTTTTCTTCATAACACTATTCTGATAATATCCTAAAAATGTTTAATTCCAAGTCATTGCGGTGGCGTTTTAATAACATTTACATCTACCTTAAACTAGAAGAGTTTCATTTTTTAAAAATTCATCAGCTCAAAAAGCTTTCAATTATATTTTTAAAATTACAACGAACCACAGAAAGACATAAAAATGACAAATTACTTTGAGACATCAAAGATTCTATAAAGCAACTAAGAAATGCAAATGAAAACATTCTAATTCAAAGAGCTATAAGTAAGTCAGTAGGTGATTGGTGTCGAGCCAAGTTGTTATTAAAAGATAATTCAGACGGGCCAATAATACAGCGGTGAATGCAACCGCAATCGAATGCAGACGGAAATAATGCGATCGATAACATCACATGATGAGCTGTGAAACTCTCTTTGTTTTTAGTAGATAAAGTTCTGCCATTTTTAAATTGCATCCCTCTACTTAGCAACGTGTTCCTGATGAAACTCTCTTGTTTTTGTTGGTAAGGTTCAGCCATTTCTACATTGCATCTGTCTAGTTAGCAATATGTATCTGATTTTAGAAAATAATATCGTTGAGTCGGGCTACTGTGTAAGTTTACTTTATGTAGATGTTACCTCAATAGTGTAATCTCTCACCATCACAGGCCTTTTACGTCAATAAAATATATTTTTTTCATGCATTATATGTCACGTGATGTTAAGGAACAAAGCAGCTGAAGATGGTAGCAGGCTAAACCTAGAGGGTGGGATAAAAGCTTCATTGAACATCATGTCGGAACACGGTCATAATGATGACCGTTTGGTGACACGGTTTAGTCCAGTGGTTGGTAACTAGCAATGGCTGCGGCTGAAGCCTATACCACCAGTTTTAAGCAGATGATTCAAGCATTCTGCGGCGACTCGCACCGGTTATAAGGAAGTTACTGGGTGAAGATATTAACATGAAAAGATAATATACCTAAATCTATATGTAGAGGAATTTACCTACATGTGCTCAAAATGTTTCGTACGTACACATAAATATTGGTCATAATACTAGTTGGTTACGCATTTATGAAATTTCATTATGCAGAAACATACAAAGTGTCTTTGTAGCAGTCTATGTATAGCCATCACTAGAATAGAATAATTAGAGCATGTGCATCTACGACAGTGACCGAACGTGAGAATGCATCGAGTGACCGGCACTGTGACATACTCGGTACTACGACATTGTCTAGAGTTTCTAATAATATCCTACTAATTCTATCGTGATAATATTATACTAAATGCGAAAGTATGGATGTGAGTATGTGTGTGTGAGTTTGTCACGCGCTTAAACCTCTGATTAAGTTGACATGTGGAACAAAAAACATTTCAGGACATTACATACAGCGCCATCTAACCCCAAGCTAAGCAACTTAATGTTTGTGATATGATGGTGAAAAATATATAACGGCACGGGACGTTTCTTGTAATATTGTAAATGCGAAAGTGTGGTTGTGGGTATGTGTATGTGTGTTGATTACCTCTTCAGGCATAGACGACTGAACCAATCGAGCTTATATTTAATTATTTTGTATTAAGTAAACACACGCGCAGTAAAATCCCAGGATTGCGGATGCGCTGTCGTCGTGTCGTCGCTTTTTGTTAACGCTTATGTTCAGAAGTCGTTGTCAGAAGTAGATATCTGCCGCCTGTCAATGAGTCAATGATATGATAACAATCGATTACAATTTTGTTATTCGATCAACTTCAAGGCGAAAGTACACTATAAACATTGATATTGTCACGATTTTCCTCGTGTATATATTACTTTTTCTTAATTCTTTTTGTTCATCGCTGAACATTGAAAAAGATATGTTGAAGCAAGAATTAAGAGAAATCTTTGAAAAATAGCCACTCCTGTTTTTCGTTTCGGTACCAAAATAAACAATACACTTTTGTAATAAACAATACACTCATAAAAGCACAATATTCGATACCTCATCCCTAATCCGTAATACACTGGCAAGTGTGGTCAAACCCCTGATTTGATATTCTACTGCAATATCACGCGCGACGTCCAACAGAATGCCTGAGATGTTCCGAAATCATGTCTGTCTATGCTTGGATGAATGAACACATGAACGCTTAGAGAGTAAAGACATTCCTTTATGTGATGAGAGGTGAAAATATTTGCACTTGTACCAGTAAGTTCATAACCCTTACCACCTACCATCTATTTCAGTCCTACCTACGTGCGGTCCGAGATCGCGCATTGATCATTACCTCTAATTCGATATCTACGGTGGTAACTATACATAATATTATAATGATTAAAATGTTTTTTAGATTTATTTAAGAAACTCAATAAACATAAACTTTAGTAATATTTCGTTATTTTCTTGAATCTTAACAAGTCAACAATTTTAGTTACACAAAAAGCTTATCTGATAAAATTACGTCACTATCATTAGAAAATTAAGATTTTGAAAAAAAAAAGCGCGATACAATTCATAACCACAATATTTAATACCTCATCCCTAATCTGTAATACACTTACTAACCCCTGATTGTATATTCCGGTGCAATATCACGCGCGATGTCCAACAGAATGCCTGAGATGCTCCGAAGTCATGTCCATGCGGCTCATATCTTTTCTATGCTTGAATGAATCTCCCGCATGGACGCTTAGAGAGTAGGTAGAGACAAAGCCTTCATGGTAAGGGTGAAAATAATTGCACTTGTTCAGAAGTTTGTATTGAAAGTAAGTGTATTAAAAATATAAATACATTGTCAATAATCAAGGGTGATTAATTTAAAATAGGATTATTTATTATTGTGAAAAGAATTTTCCTAAATCGGTTTAGACCTATAAATTCGACGAATATAAACTATAACTTTTTGAAGTTTGAAGTCAGTTCAAAATGTAAAGTTTATTATATATTATGAACTTCTTTTTATATTCAAAAGGAAGTACGACCGTTTGTGATAATCTACATCAAGTTGCTTTAAATCTGGAATATTGCCATAGTTGACTCAATTTTGTTGAAATTGAAATTCCAAAGTAAATAATATCACATTTTTCCACAGTAGGTGTCTCTCATGATCATCATCATTAGTCTATGATCGTCCACTGCTGGACATAGGCCTCCCCCATGGCACGCCACTCAACTCGCTCATCCGTCTTTCTCCTCCAACCGCGCCCAGCAACCCTCCCGATATGATCACCCCATCTCGCCCAAGGATGCCCTCCACTACGTTTGCCGAGACGTGGTCTCTACTCTAAAACACGACGTCTACCCCATCAATTATCGGTTCTGTCGCAAAATGTGACCAGCCCATTACCACTTTAACCAACTTTTCGGCATCTCTCTCACATTTTGCTATATTTTTTAAATTTATATCTCTAACTGCGATCTAGCCAATAGAAGGTTACCAGTAGATTGCAAAAAAGCCTTTTAAAAGTTATAGCCCACTTATAGACTGCTGATAGCATTTATCCAACGGTGCGTAGGTTTTGCCCTTATTCATTTTGACTAGTTGCGATGGAAAATCATTTTAAAGGTCACCAATTATATTTTAGTCGGGACCTGTGGGCTTCGAAGTCCCGCTACAATTACGTTCGTTGTACGGGTCAGATAGAAATACACATCGTTTCATATTTTGTTTCACTTATCTACGGTTTGTTAACTTTGCTAATTTTAAGTAAATTACACGTGGGTATTGTTTAATTAATTCGTGTTGCAGGTTTTAAGGTAGGATGATTTCTCAGTAAGAGCTCTAGATTAGGTAGATTAGATAGATAAATCGTTATTAAAACACGCAGAATTACTTAGAACTAAAACATTAAATGATAATCTTAGTGTAACAATTGATATCAATACTTTGTCTATAAATACGTGTGTATTAAAGAAAAAAACCACAGAAAATTGCACCACAGCCATCGTACAATATACAGAGTAGGTACTGGATATTATGAGATAGCTTAAGTTATACTCGTATGTTATTGTGTCGCTATTAATTAACCTAGTTAATAACGTAGAAGGGAAGTGCAGTGGGTGTATTGTGATAATCCATTTTAAAATTGCGATTCTGAGCCAAACAAAATGTTCCTGGCATGAAAGGAACCGACCTCAAATTTTAGAATGGTCGAAAGCTAACCATGATGAGACTTTAATGGCCTGCTTATTTCTTATCATCGTGTCCGTCTTGTTAATCGTGTAGCATAAAAATAGAATAAACCACTATGACCACTATATTCTAATGCATAAAGTCCATGTTCCCAAATCAATCTGGTCATGTATTGGGTTCAATCCTTCATCAGTGGAACATCAACAGTGTAATGTTTGCGTTAAACTCGAAGGGGACCTTGTTTGGCGACGATTTGCATCTGGTCTAGTTCATTGAAACTCGAGATAGGTACGGTGTGATTTCCTTTATATAGATTTGTTAGGTATTGATTTTGCACAATTCTCGTTCTTCCAAAAATACATGCTAGAAGTAGGTTGGGTCGCACAATAAACAAATATAAAAAAGTTCAGTTAATTATGGTTTGACAAGATTTGATTGAGCAAGCTCAGGAATGAAGCCTAGGTAATAACGAGTTTGAGATACCCGTTGTTTTTACCTTGGCATCGTGATTTTTATATAGATTGTTACAATAAAATTTGTTGCAAGAAGTAGAAACTTCTAAAGACATTAATATTTTGCTTCATCTCCTTATGTTGAAAAATACTTTTTGTCTTATATTCGTTTAATTTACACAAAAAATCATAGAAAGAAAAACAAATTAAGCAGTTTTGGTGATGACAAACACTGTGTTTCGCGATTTTTATATGAAGGTATTAGATGAAACTGTAGTTTTAATACTTTTTAGTGATTTTAACTTTTCAATATATTATGTATCAGACGAATTAAGATGCAATAAGCTAATGTCATGCGGTGTTCATTATTTTAGTAATAAAATTTTAAATTTTCTCGTAATGGCAAAACGTGAAAATACGAACGATCGTTGAGAAATATTCAAAGGTTATATTATTCGAATATTTTCAGTACTATACTCCAAATGACTATGTTTAGAGCGGCATACAGAAAGGTTGAATCTACGTTACGCCTTGAATTTGAATATCTCGGAGGCTGTTCTTAGCTGACTCCGTGTTGTTCCCTTTCCATAAATTAAGGCCATTAGTGCAGATAATGAAATAAAAGCAGATACCGCGCTTCAATGACAACTCTAATGCGTAGAAGAATACGTTTTCCTGATCAGTGCGATCAGTCAAGCCAGTCGTTCGTGTCGTGTAATCAAATATATATTTTCGGTTTTTAAGCTTCCGTAGTGAACATGAAAGCCTTATAGTTTCGCTTTGTCCGTCCATCCATCCGTTCGCCGGTTTCCGGAGAAACTACTCGTATAAGTCCTAGAAAGCTGTAATTTTGCATTGAGGTGGGTATTGATAAGGGTAAGTGAACGGTAATAATAAAAAATAATTTATTTATATAAATAATTTTTAGGGTAGGTACCTTCCGTAAACTTAAGATGGGGATGATTTTTTTTCTGGATGTTCTTAAAATAGAGCTTAAAAATGTAGTACAAAAAAAACAAGGAGTACTAGACAGTTCTCCATTTTAGCCTATTTAAATAAATGAAATTTGAGTTTGAGTATGTACCTCTAATAGAATTTGGCCTATCTAGGGTGACTTTTGACTTCAGTGTGCGGTGTCCGCCTGTTTCGTAATATTATGTTTTCGTAAGTTGTACGGCAAGGGCTGGTAAGGGCTAAAGTAATTTACACCAACTGACAGATACATAACGTGATAATTGCAAGGGAATTCTTGTTGTTTTGTCCCTTGTTCAGTTTCAAATCGGGATTATTTGGTTTAAGTTATTGTTATAGTAAATCTGGTGAATTTTCGCCTAAATTACGTTGACTAAAAAATTAAACGGTCCAATCAAGTTATTTGCCTCCAATATATCTAGAGATCCAAATAAAGTTGACAAGTGATTTAAAACTACTTAGATATGTACATACAGAATAGAAATGCTCGATACAACTTGGGAATCTTCAAGACACGAGTGAATAGGTACTTTTGTAGGCATCTTTCATGATTCGTCGTCACCAGTATCTGCATCTCACCAGTTCTTACTATTTAATATATAAAAAAATACTCATTATTATTGTGAAGCGACAAAAAAACTATAGAATAATCAACTCTAACAAAAAAATAAACATAACAAACCAATATAAATAACTTAAAATTGAAATGAAGCTCGTTACCGTCGTCAGTGTTTCCCGTATGCTATAAAGTGAGTTTGTTCAAATCAAGTGTGAATAGGTTATTACTGAACAAACCTGCTACAACTTCCACTCCATCGTCATTTACCAACAGATGTGATTGCGGTCAAACACTTGTTTAGTCTGCTATAAAAAAAGATAATATTTGGCCTACAATGGGCGGCCATATCGCTTTAAGCGATCTTGATATATTGAACTATAATTACAAACCGGGTGCAAATACCATAATACCTTCTCTATTATCACGTATGCCAAAAATAATGTTAATAACACTTGAAATTACGAGCGGCCGAGGTTTGTCCCCGTATTAATACGCATTATGACCACTATTTTCGAGGTCCCTACTTACATTTTATGGTTATGAAGGCTTATGAAAGACCTATGATATTAAAATAATGAGCTTAGCTGGAAATTATTCTTCTTTATTACTTCTTGGTTTATCGGAGTTACTAAAAATATAAAAACGAGTAGGTCTCTTGCGTATATAATATAACTTCAATTTTAAATTTGTAACAGGAACATATTTTATGTAACTGTAATCTAAATATATAAAAGGAAAGAGTGACTGATTGACTGACTGACTGATCTATCAACGCACAGCCCAAACCGCTGGACGGATTGAGTTGAAATTTTGCATACAGGTAGGTTTTAAGGCGTAGACATCCGCTAAGAAAGGATCTTTGAAAATTCAACTCCTAAGTGTGGAAAAGGGGGGCCCAATGTCAAGTAAGGAAAACCAACTCAAAGTCTAAACCAGTGGAAGGATTGAGTTGAAATTTGGTAAACACGTAGGTTTTAAGACATAAACTTCAGTTAAGAAAGGATTTTTGAAAATTAAACTCTGAAGTGTAGAAAAAGGGGGCCCAAATTCAAGTAAGAAAAATCAACCCATAGCCTAAACCAATAGAAGAATTGAGTTGAAAATTAGTATACAGGGGGTTTGTATGGGAAATTTGGATCGCGCTATCGCGCTAAAATTTGGTATAGAGGTAGTTTGAATACTAAAAAAAGATATGATATACTTTTTATCGCAGAAATCAACATTTAAGGGGAGTCAAAAGGGGGTCAAAGTTTTTATGGGAAATCAGTAACCGATGAATCAATTTAGCTGTAATTTAGTACTGAGATTGTTCGAGAATTATGAATGGACACAGAATAAATTAAATACAAAAATCAATCCTTAAGGGGGGAAGGGGGGGGGGGGGGGTGAACGTTTTGTATGGGTAATGCCGCTGAACTTATTTAGCTGTACATTACAATAGAGATAGTTCCGGGAAGAACAATACACATTTTAATCCTAGAAAGTTAGTGAAGGAAATTAATAACCGCGAAGCCAATTTAACTGTAACTTAGTGTCTATATTCACATTTGAGTTCCGACAAAGAACATTGGACTGTTCAATAGGATTGTAGCGGTAGCGAAACAAAACTGCATAGAAATAAAAACCCATCACGATATTCTTCGTGGGCTACCCTGAGCGGGAGCGATTTATATCGGTCAGGTTTGCCAGCTTTTACTAATTCTACGCTTACAAAGTCGCAGAAACCCCGTGAATTCCTTTTTTCCGTGGAAATGGAAATCCAATCATAGGTTTTAATGAGTGCACCAAATTGATCACTTTATGATTTGACTGTCACGCGCTACGAAGTGCGTGCGGGTCAGAAAGTAATTATATAAATTATAAGATAAAATTCGTATGTTTAATGACATTCAACATTATGTAATCTTACTTTTTTTTTAAATTACGATTATTGAGATGCACATACTTTAGAAACAAACTCCTGGACATCGTTATTGTCCACAACCGTGGTTGAGATATTCTTAACATGAATATGTGAGTTTTGCTGATTTTTTGTTTTAGATATAGTAATACAATTACCCTTACGAAACAAGGAACGTGTGAACGAACACTTATAAAGAAAAAGCTTTCAAAGAAAAGGGTTTCTCAACCGTAGAGTATTCATTTAGCAAAGTCTTTCAAGACCAGCTCCACTTATCCAAAGCTGAGGTTTAACAATCAAGACTAAATATCGTAGGAACTAGCGCGAGCCAAAATGTGGTTTGAAATTTACACTTCAGTCGCTGCAGTAACATAAAACTTAAGCTTTCCACGGAAACATTACCTAGAAATTGATGTTCTAAAGAGATTCCGTTAAAGTACGCTAAAATAAGCCTTCTTTAAAGTTGTTCTGTTATGTGTAAAGTTTTAGGTTAACGGTCCAATTGTATCCATTCAATAAGGTCGGAGTATAACTTGTTGTCACTTTATTCGATGTGAAAGAATATTTTGTAATTTTTCAAACAATTTATAATATAATTTTTTCAGTAAAAGTTTACATGTTTTATTTTATTTGTAGTGGAACAGAATGAATTTCTCGGAAAGTTCACGCTTCGAAATAAGAGAGGAAAATTTGATATAATTTGTCGAGGTGAAGCTCGAGAAATGAAACTCGTTGATGGCTGATGTGATAGGACGTGTGGATACGAACCTAGCGCAAACTTGACGCCAGTCCACGCGGTGCGGACATAGTGGTAGAGGCGGCGGTAGAGCGGGCGCGGGCGGCGGCGGCGGCCTGGCGCCTCCGCGTCGGGCGCGGGCGAGGGCGCGGGCTCGCCTGCTGACCCCGCGCCCTCCACTCCCTCCACCGACGACGCCGTGGCGTTCCGCACCCAGCTTTACACGAACACCGACACCTCCCACGACCAACCTTTACTTTCACATAACTCACACATATCACTCACACTTGATTCCTAATTAATTCATCGTCGGATCACAACAATGTCAACCGGCACAAAAGGGCAGCGTGATGAAGGCTCGGGATGTTTAGTGCGATTTAATAATTCAGAGAGCATTCGAGATGCTCTCTAACTATGCGGTCCGTTAAACGTTCGCTGCTGCTTTGAGTTTCACTTTAATAATGCACGAGTTCTACGAACTTTATAGGCTACTTCTTTAGGCAAATAAAAAGTAATTAAAGAGTGTTTTGGAGTGATTCCGTGCCTAAGTTCCTCGTCGAGCGGCAAGCGTTAGACGTGCAAAAGCCGGAAATCTGTGAACAAAGAAACGACACCTTGTTAGTACTGTTAGTCGCCAGTGACGGGCAAATTAGTTCTTGTTAGGACTTTAACTGTTTCCTTTCTTCGAGTCAAAGTTGTGCTGTACAATAAAAAAACTTTGAGAGTTAAACAAATTGAGCGTTGATTTGCTTAATTTTATTTTTCACTTGTTCTTAAAGCTGAAGGCTCGGATTAGAGAGATTGAAGGGTAAAGTTAGGGAGTAAAGCCTTCTTAGAGGAGTCGCACATGAATATCAAACTAGAGAGATAAAGTGTGAAGAATAACGACATCGGTCGTATTAAAAGTTTGAACGTGGGTCGATGTCGTGGCAGCTCCCTTATTAGAGAGAAAGCCTGGAGGCTGATTTAATCCTATTCAGAGAAACTTAGAGTAAACTTGGCAGTTTAATTTGGGCGTAGTTAGTAGTTATTCATGAATAAAGAAGAGGTGCCTTACGTTCGGTATTTGCTTTTGATTTGCATGAGAATTGATTCGACGTTGCGAGTTCATGCAAATGGGAGGAAAAATGTCGCCCCCATACAAAATGTCGCGGAATGGTATTTGCTGTAAAATACTTTATATGTGCCTAACTAATCGTATGCCTATAAATAAATATTTCAGGACATTACACACAGCGCCATCCTAACCCCAAGCTAAGCAACTTAATGCTTGTGTTATGGTGGTTAGGATAACGGATATAATACTTATATACTTTTCTTTTGTAAATACATATTTTATAGATACAGAAAGCCACCCAGACCAGAAAAAAATACCTGTGGATCACACAAAGATTTGTTCCATGCGGGAATCGAACCCGCTACCTTCAGTGTTGCAAGCAGGTATTAGCCCACCGCGCCACAGAGGTCGTCATCACGGAGTAAACTGATCTGTGGTCGTCATCTATGTAGGAGGGATATATCCCGCCTTCTAAGTTTACGCTTAACATCTCGCGAGATCGTGTCAAAAGCTTAGAAAAATATTTAGATCATATTACAAACATTGTAGAATTAATAGAATATCGTAGTATTCATTTTAATTATATTTTAGTTAACGAGCTTATTTTTTTTATAGTTCGCGGTTTTGCTCGCGTGGGGTAAACCTTTCTTAGCGATATACTTCATAACATCTATCTGTGTTCCAAGTTTCATGCCAATCCGTTCAGCGGTTTAGGCTGAGCTTCGATGGATCAGTCGGTCGGGTATTTATTTTATAGAATAGAATAGAATTAAACTTTATTACAAACCACAAATTTACAATAGGCAATAAGTACGAGTAGCTAATCAACATCGAATTATGTTTTTAGATATCAAAAAAACTGTTTTATCAAACGTTTGAGGCATGAAATAATAAAAATATTATTCAAAACGGGAAAACCAATTTCCCGAACAAGGACATACAATGCCCAATCAACGTGGCTGGCTATGCATTTTCGATGCAATTCGATATGAGAGTAGGTACGTGATTGTAATCTGTTTGTTAATCCGCGGTCGAAAACAACAAGAGTTTAATTAAAACAAGCTACTAAATTGGAAACACGTAGCGAAGTCAAACAAAATGGCGCTCGATATGTACGGAATAAAGACATTTTATACAATGGGTTACAAAAAGTGTACAAGAATGTTATTTTTAATGCGTGGCAAATGCCTTTATTGAGAAAAACAAACTAACAATACTACAGCTACTGCAGCACTAAAGAACACTTTTATTAACCACAGATCAGCCACAAGCCGATCTACAGAAAATCCAAGTCCTCCAAACCACTGTTAGTTGGCAGAGTGCCCAGAATGCTGGCAGCATTGCCACGTTGAATGGCAATACTTATACGTTGGGCCAAATATACCCCAGCATTTCGGTCACACGTCGCCTCGACCGAGCGCTCAGATAAATTTTGAAAAATGCGGTGAGCTCCCATTTTTGTATTTTTATTTTTTATGATTTCAGAAACATGTGAAAACAATACATTATTATGTCCGTAAATATTTGTTTCCCAACTGATATTGAGATCCAACTCTCATGAAAAATAAATATAAAAAGATTTTTATGATATATTTTAGGATGAAACTTTTAAAATATATGTTATCCACAAAATACGCTCAGAAACTATAATATTATTATTATGTATCGATAAGGAAAACCTGCTACGAGCGTAGCACTTGCTACACAGACTACGACGTAGAGCCTCTACGACATTCTTTACACGGCTTATTTTCGTCCTTGTGCTCCTCTGCCTGACGTATGTACATAATTTTAGTAAAGCCTTTTCTACGACACACTATAATGTAGCCAAGTTATTCTACGAGAATATTATTTTTGTTTGAAAAATATTTTACTTAACCAAGGCAAATACACAGAGAGTGCTTTGGCGTACCCGCTACCCTAGCATTATGGCGTCCCGCAGGAACACCCCCAGGTTTTTTAGTGGGTATCCCCGCCGCGCCCATTTTTGGCGAAGGAGTACCACTTACCGACCCGCGCCCCTCGGCGTGGGGTGATGATGCTTAAAGCATTTTTCTTGGGTAAAAAAAGGCAAATACACTGACGTGTGGGTCCATATCGTGAAAGCAGATAACTAAAAACTATTACTAATACTTTTCCTCACATTTTCTTTCAACCAGGTTGTCCGTAAGATATTGCTTTATGCGATAAGACCGCCGATTTACCTCTAGTTTTAAGTTCATATAATATTCATAACTATTTCTTGTATTTTGGTATGCAATAACCAGTTATTCTATTCTATTCTTATAGTGTGTGAAAGTGCTGATTAAAAATAAGTGTTTGCACTTTTTGTTAGATAATTTGAAAATGCGACGCAGTGTGACTGTGTCTACATGATGACTATATGAAAGACACAAAAGCTAAATTAAGTGCAACAAACTATTTCCAAGTAACAACATAATCCTAGCAAAATCGCCAACACAATATAAATCTCGGCGTGAAAAACTCACTACAGCTTGTCTCACTTTTATCTACTGCGACAATAGGCTGCCGAGAGAGCGGCAAACCAAGTTACTGTGACCACTTGATCAGGGAAAAATGGACCTTATTTCGTTGTTATAAAGTGGAGGACGTCGACTTTAAAAACGTTTGCTAGGTTTATAAATTAGAGCATGCGTCACTGTCCAAGGGAAGGATGCTCAGTAATAACCAGCGAAATGAACCTCTGATGACCACTTGGAATATGGAAGCGAGGCAAATTATTGTGTGATTCTAAAGTTAATGGGTTTCGTAATAAATACTAGCTGACTCGGAGAACTTTGTATCGTAATGCCGACAAATGTTTTATGATATATACTGATTGTGCCCCGCGGTTTTACGCGTTAAAAATTTGTTATTACAGAGTCAAATGCGCTGGCGTCCAGAGATTGTTCCCTCTACCCATGTGCCTATGTGTTATTCTAAGGTCTAAGCTATCTGCAACGGATGAGTGCTTCGGCGTACCCGTTGCCCCGGCACTATGGCGTCCCGCAGGAACACCCCCAGGTTTTTTAGTGGGTATCCCCGCCGCTCCCATCTTTGGCGGGGGAGTCCCACATACCGCCCCGCGCCCCCTGGCGTGGGGTGATGATGCGTAACGCATTTTTCCTGAGATAAAGAAAAGGGTCTAAGCTATCTCTATACCAAATTTCAGCTCAATCAGTCCATCTGTTCAGGCGTGAAGAAGAACATACATACTCACTCACAAACTTTCGCATTAATAATTAGTGTGATTTCAACTCAATATAGATGTTGACACATGTTACGAATTTACATAATGTTATATTTTTCACATAAAAGACAGTTTTTAAAAACCTATAATCACATTTTAAGGATCTATTTACAAGCCAAAATTGCATAAAATCAATTTTAATTTCAATAATTTTTACTTATTATTACGCGAATGCGAACGCCAATCAGAGCGCGTGACGTCACAACATTTTCTGGAGTTACGTTTCCTAAGCAATGTTTCTGATTTCTACACATTTTAATTATGCATAACTTTAAAACCACTGAACCGACTTTGATGCTACTTATACTGTGCCCTAAGGTGGTCAAAATTTAACCAAAATAAAGTCAATAACCAAAATGGATCTTAAAAATTCAGCTTAATCGAATACCGGGAAGTGGGTCAAATAAGACTTGCAAGATTTGGTTACAGACAGATAGCAACAGACAAGTGAAAGTAAAAATGAAATGAAATGAAGATGATTTATTGGCTCTATCTTACAGCTTAAGCTTACATAGTGTGTTAAAGTTTTAATGTAGGTACTCGCTAATGGGAACAGGCTCAGCGTTTTGTCAGATTAACCCTAGGGCTAACCTGACTACTGATTTTCAGCCTGCACCCGTGCTCGATGCAGGCAGGTGTTATAGCCGAGAAATAGTCTTGGCGGGGTGAAAGTAAATAAAAGCTTGTAATAATATATCTTGGTCTCCAAGTAAAAGATGCTTAATTTTCAGTAAAGCTAAATAAACGTCTGATGACCACTTGGAATATGAAAGCGGGCGAATTATTGCGTGATTTAAAAGTTAATGGGTTGCAATTAGAGTCCCGTTGGCGGTAGAATATGAGAGCAGTTTATATTGTGTCTAAGAGAAATTACTTTTTGTGGGAATAACTAGACAATTAATTTTATAGTAGTACTAGCTGCGTTTAGCCCACTATGCAGTAGCCTATGTGTTATTCTAGGGTCTAAGCTATCTCTATACCAAATTTCATTTCATTCTCAATCGATCTACCTGATTAGACATGAAAGAGTAACAAATATACAGACATACATTTATACAAAATTTCGCGTTAATAATATCAGTAGGATTATTATGACATTAAAAGTTATTCTTTATGATTTGAAGGTACTCTATTAAAAAAATATTATTAGAGAGGTATATATATTCTCTTTTGCTCAGAAAGGCATTTTTTTATGGAATCTATAAATGTAAATATTTGATTCCATTAAAAATTGCATCGATTTTTTATACGACAATGATTTAAAAATAGAGTGTTTTTCTATTTTAAGGTTTAATTAGTCCAAATTATGTTTTGAAATGAATTTGGTCGTGTATAGTCATTTGTGCAATCACACAAAATGAAACAGTATTTTTATAACTTTGCTTCATACTCGTAAATACACCAACTTTGTATTTAAAGGCCCTTTCCAACTTAAATTCGTAAAGCAAGTAATTTTTCACAAGGAAAAGATAAGATGAAAGAAATAGAGGAGCATAAATCTTCTCCGCAGATAGTGAAATTATGGAAGGTTGTCTCCCGACGAGATAAAACCTACTCTGTGGGTTTGGAATAAGAACTTTTATAATTTTCTTTTCAATTTATTTCATTTAGATTTTTTGTGTGAAGTAAAATTTAAGTGCATCAGTGGCAGATGATAGCAATCTACGTTTTTCTTCTTTGTATATAAAATTTAGACCAATGATGTTGAATAATTTTTCGTGTAAAATTATGAACCGACAAACTCCAAAAACCTTTTATACGTCGTAATTTACTTTAAAATGTTTTTATATACCTATTGAAGTGTGCTTGAATTACTTCTAGAGCAGTACGTTGTAGTTTCTAAACTAATTCAAAAGTACGAATTTATTCAAATCAGCTATATACCTATTTGTTTGTTGCTTTTTAACCTCTAGGCAATTTATAACTCACTCTCGACATTTTCAACTCTCTAAGGTTACGTACGCATTGTGAGGTAGCCAGACTACTGGCAAATAGCAACTAGTCGTCCGCTTGTGCGGCAGCCGCAATACCTACAGCGATATAATAGTATCGTATATTTTATTAACATATTTATATTCCCACAGAAGGCATACCGCACAATGATCAACCGCAATAAGACGAAACTTTAGTATGATTTATTGACATTCAAATGCCATAACCCATACTCACAATCTAAGTAACTGTAGCTCATTTGGACGCTTTTCGGACCTGAAACAAATAAAAATATTTTTTAATTTACAGTCCAGTTCCCAAATTAAACGCTCACATTTCCAAAACCGTTCGTATTTCAATCGTGATCCCTTAACTTGAAACCTTTGCATTACCCGAAAATATAAACAGGGTATAGCGAAATCTGTGTCAAGCGAGTTTGGGGTACCCTCGAGTGTTCCCGGTCGCCAATTACCTGCGCGAAAACAACGCGCCCTCGCCTCCTCTCGTCGCTCGCCAGGGCCTGATGTAGGCCAAACTCTATTTTAAACCACGTTAATTGTGGTAGAAAAGATTGCGGATTTTATTGGCGAGAATTTTTCACCTCTGCAAAAATATTTTCTTAACAATTATGCGGGCTATATTTCCTATCTAACTTGTATTGTAAATTCTACTAATATTGTGAAATTGAAAATGATTGACATTGGTATAAATGTGTGTTACTCTTTTACGACTAAACTGAGTCGATTGGTCTGTAATTTGATAAGTATACCAACTAAACAAGTAAGAAAAATAAATAACTCTTTCATCTCGTGAAACTATCTAGGATAATATGTATTTTTCTAGAGTTAGTTTCTTAACCCTTTCAGAACTGAATTATTTTTTCATCCTGTGGAATTGGTAAATTCCGTGTGTCTAAAGTATAGTAAGGAGACTATTAAAAAAAAAATTTAGTCTTCAACTTTTCGGAAAATCTAGTTTTTCTTAATGTGCATAAATGTGGATTCCCGTTCTACTTAGTATTAAGATTAAGGTATGCAATTTTTTTCATTGTAACTTATGTCTACCATTGTGCACGCCAGTTCTGAAAGGGTTAAGGTAGTTTCTTAAGCTATCTAGATACCAAATTTCGGGCCAATATGTCGAGCCGTTTAAGCATAAATAACTGACATCCTTTCATCCAAACAAACTTTTGCGTTTATAACATTAATTGGATTCATAATAGAAGTTTTATGGCAAAATAATAGAAAAACTTTACCTAATAAGTATTTGTTATAATAAGTTAAATATAGTAGGCAAGTAGCCCCATTATATATCTCATGAGATCCGGCCCTCTCTTAACGCCTGAGTACACGTGAAATGGGAAACTTTTCTTTTTGTTAAACCACGATCTAGAAAAAGATTGCTGCGAGGTTAAGCCTCTCTGAAACACCACCATTAAGTAGACTCTATTTATGTAATAAATCTTTGTTTTTGAGTGTTTTTTGTAGGTTAAGAGTTAATCTGTGTATTGGAATGGCGTTTGTTGATAGAAATGACTTTTTATCCTACCAGATCCACTTCTTATTATTATTATAAATGCGATGAATGTGTGTATATGTATGATTATTATCTCTTCATGCTTAAATAGCTGAACTGATTGAGCTAAAATTTTGTATATAATATGTAGCATAGACGCTGAAATATACTACCCTGGAAAAGTTTATAATATTCGTAAGACTGAATTGACGCTACTTGACTTAATTGATTTACTTTCAAATATTTTTGGTAATTAAAATTTAATAAATCAGTCGAGAGGTTTTCAAGATATCAATAATAATAAATTATTGTGTGCTTTTAGCTCTGGTTTATTGAAAGTGCTCCAATTGAAAAATACGCTTTAGCTTTGTGGTTGTATAAATTATTTTCTTTAATTTATTTTTCATATTAAATATATTTAAATTCACTTGTAAATAGTTTTAGACTACAGTATCCACAAAAGCTCTTAACATACTCGTTAACTCATTTATCTCCACTACTATACAGATACTAACTTTAAAATATAATCTCTAAAGCAGTGAGAACTTGGTAACATAATATCTTAAATCTAAACTAACTTGTTAAATATTTCAGACCCTAAATAGCCAAGTTTAATACGATCCTTTATACCGAGGCACTCTATGATGGCAATATCGAAAACTTGGATGCAAATTCAACTTTTCAGATAAATCATTCAATTTGCACAGAATTCTGCATCTTGCGAGTTTAAATAAAATTGTAGATATCAAGTGGTTGATAAATGGAGTGAAATGTAATTTTATTTTACAGTGTTTTTATGTTGATTTTAAAATTTAAATTTAGCATAATTTAACATATTATGTGCCAATTATAATTTTGTGGACGATCCTTATTTTCATCCTTAATTATTCTAATGCAATCAGATGAGCAAAATACTGGCCTCAATTACAATCGCAGTGTTACCTTTCTAGGCACCTTATGTGATTCATTGTCAACCGCATCTTCACTTTTCATCAGGTGGAAAAAATACCTACGCGATAAGTTCCGCCGAATATCACTACATAGTATAAAATAAAGTTGCTTCTCGCGTCTGCCCCTATGTACGCATATATTTTTAAAACTATGCAACGGATTTTGATGTGGTTTTCATTAATAGATAGACTGTTTCAAGAAGAAGGTTTATATTTATGTACAATACATGCTTAATATAGAAAAACACTGATTATTTTCTATTAAGCGCGACGAAGTGCGCGCGGGTCCACTAGTAATTAATATAAAGTAGGACATGGTCATACATACTCAGAAATTAATTGCTGAATCTCGTCATTCACTGGTTTAAATAAAAAAAAAAAATATATATATATATATATATATATATATATATATATATTTCAGGACATTTCACACAACGCCACCTAACCCCAAGCTAAGCAACTAATGCATTAGTTATGGTGGTTAGGATAACGGATATAATACTTATATACTTTTGTAAATACATACTTATAATAGATATAGAAAGCCACCCAGACCAGAAACAAATATCTGTGGATCACACAAACACAGGGGGAGGGCATCGGCGGATTTTTTGTATATCAACACTGGTTGTATTTGCTACCCCACTCGTAGCGCCACGTGACGCGCCGTTTAGTAGCGGCCAGTTTAAGGAACTACGCGGGCCTCACGGAATATTCTCTTTAACAAAAAATCACGACTTCTTATTTTTGTATAAAACTGTTTACCGTATTATTATATAATAAAGTATACATATAAAATATCTAAATTTATTAAATCGATTTTAATATCCTAAGAAATGTAAAATAATCCTCAAAATTATGATTATTTTTTGTTCTAGCGAGGGATCAAGTTATACTGGTCAAGCAAATTGCCTCTCTTTCTAATAAAGCATTTTCTCCAAATAGCTATCCTTGTCTATTGACTCGTATTTAGCCAGTGTTGTGAATATTTTGACGATTGAATCGATGCATGATAATCGATTAGAGGACAAATGCATACCACATCTTCGACCAGGTCTAATTGCATGCTATCTTTAGGTACAACTAGCGCATAATATGTTCTGTAGGCGACCATGTTGACGACTCATAGTTCAGTACGACTACTACGGAAATTCATTTATTCCTATCCAGTTTTACCCATTGAAAAGTACCTACTGTTACCTATTGTCAAGAGCCTAGAGAGACTTATAGAGCCTAAGCTACCTATTATACCAAATTTGATTAGTTCAGCTGTAAATATGTTAAAAATAGCTAATGTGTATGTTCATTAGAAATATTCCAAAATAACATTGCAAGAAATGAGTTTTAAGGGGTTTGCCCACTATACCGTACCATATGCTCGTTTGCATTTCTTCTTTCTCTCGTATTTTGCCCGTGTTAAAAACAGAATCTAATCACGAGAATGCAGTACCAATTTCATTTTTGCATGCCTATCAATATAATATGTTGCTTACATGTTCAAGCATCTTTACGTGTTAACCTTTTTCGTTGTTTGGCAACATCGCATGCCATGGATAGAGCTGTCAGTATCAGCAACATATACTCAGCGATATTTATTGTTAACGCTCCGTGCAAGGGTCGCAACGATGTTCTCTTACTTTTTAATACATACAATACTGCCGTGGTATATATATAATATATAATGCGGTTATCTACCAAAACCTAATTTTAAGCTATGAGCAATAAATAAATGAAAATAAGGTTCATAATGGCATGGGCCAGATGTTTATCTTTGTAAATAAACGGCATAAACTCACTTGTATTTATTTCGGCTTTGTGCCGACCGGTTCGATCCTGTACGAGGATCTTCTTTAAGGAGCAGCTGCAGTGCAGCAAAATACTCACGAATCGTTTAGTGTAAAAAGGGCCTGATGTTATTTTTCGGTTTGGCATGTTCCTAAGACAATTATTATTATTGTATGATACGGTATAATGGACAGTCGCCTTGAAGTCCATGTCATTTATAAGTTGACAACTAGAGCAGATGATTTTTTATAGTGGGTTATTCTCATAAAATTTTATCGTGGCAGTATCGTCACAATTTATTTTTTAACCCCCCACGGAAAAATACGGGGTGTTATAAGTATGACGTGTCTGTCTGTCTCAGTATTACGGATTTTATTTTTTTATTTTTTGAGATTGTTTTTTTTTTTAGGTAGAAATAGTCTAGAGTGTTCTTAACCGCCATGAAATGGTGCTTACATTTTTTTCCACAACTCCCTCAACATGGGAATTAAACGAAAAAGTTTGATTAGTAGAAAACTACAAACTATAATAAACAGATTTTAATAAACTAACATCTGAAAAACTAAAAGATGGTTGCAACCACAAAATTACATGTTTTGAATGCGTTGGGGGTTTTTTTAAATTTTTAATTTAATTCACTTGTGTTGTAAAAATTGGGTAATTCCCGTGTTCCCCACTATTCGTCCCACTAGTGGGGCAGGTGGAACTGTCAAATATTTTTTGCTTCTCACGCGCCCCACTGATTGCGTTTTAGTGTGGCGGGTGATAATATTAAAAAAGTACACTTCACGCGCCCCATCAGGGCGCTGTAACTCATGCAAAAATATAAAATATTGGGCACGACTAAACTAGTAGTTCGCCTCGAACTGGGACCTCGCAGCCCAATTTCCGTGGTAAACCTTAGACTTTAGGCCTCGACTAAATATATCCTAATACAAGAACTTTAACATTAATATTAAAACTCAAAATACAAAAATTCAGAGAAATTAAAACTCAATAAAACTACGTACCGAGATTTTTAGAATATACCTAATCCTTTTTAGAGTTTCGTTCCTCTGAAGGAAAAAACGAAACCCTAATAGGATCACTTGGTCATCCATATGTCTGTCAAGACCCATTTATACTCTACATCCGGTAGAATTGTATATTTTTACTATAATACACAGGTCTATGGCCGCTTGGTACCCGTAAAATTAAACTTCTAAGTTAACGTAGAAAAAATACACCCGTTTATCCTTCAAAAACGTACCTACACTTTTTTGACCCTCTGAATAAATCAACATTCATAGGGAACTTGACGTTACCATATATTTATGAAATTTGGCAGACTATAAGTACGTGTATTTTAAATTCGGGAAAACTTCTGAAAGCTATACATTTGAATTAATTCATTTAAAAATGGCTCTATTTAAAGTACGTAAACATCGAAGTTAAGCAATATTATGTGCGTACGTATTTGGATGGGCGCATACGTAGTGATCTCAACATTTTGCTGACTTTTTTGGAGAGAGCCACCAGCGGCCCGCGATGCATTATGGTGTGCTCGTGCACCTTTATTGTTGAATGTGCCGGCACAAACAATTACTCTAAGTTTTGCTATGCAGACAGACTACTCAAATAACCTTACTGCCAGCGAAAAAGCAGAGGCTCTCAACTCTAACAGTTCGCTTTGCTCGGTCGATGATATATGTATGTTATTCATATAAATTATGTATTTAAATTATATTTTATAACAAAACGATTAAGCGAGTTTTTTTTATTCTATCACCACTTCCACAGACATTGTTACCTGCTTATTATTGTTTATGGTCTCCACTTTCGTGTTTTGCCAGTGGCCGTAGCATGCCACACAGAATCCCGACCAAACTTCAAGAGTAGAACTGTCATCCCATACATTCACAAAACTACAATGTATGACATGACAGTTCTACGCTTGACATTTCAGCGGGATCTCGTTTGGCATGCTACGGCTACTGTAAAATATTATTTTACTTGACAGCGAGTATAGTCCGGTACATTGTGTTCGGGATAATTTATACAAAATTTTAGGCAATGTGACGTAGTTATGTCGTCATAATAATATTATATTATAATTATGCCTATACTACTAAATCCAACTTTGGTTGCTAGCCATTAGCGATGGGCATAAAATAACGCTATTAATAAGGTTTTTATTTTAAATAACTATTATACTTTATTTTTATTTTACTTAAATTAAATAACATTATATTTTATCGATCGAGCGAAATGAGGTTTATAAAAAGATTTAAAAAACGGCACAAAACGTGTACTTACCTACATGTATGTGACACCTATCTCAATAGCAAACTTTAGGCGGCCGGACTATAATTGACGCAATTATTGGTATTACGCAATGTACTAAAAAATAATGTTATTGAAAATAAGATAAATTGCTTGAAATTCTGGAATTATTGGACTTTATCGCTAATTATTCTTTAGCTTGATCTACTTGCCTGCTCTTTCTTGCCTGTAGGATCTTTCTCAAACTTAATGTACCTAACAAATTGTGCAAAACATTATAATTTAGTAATCTTTATAACTCTACAACCCTTGGATCGATTTGGCTCATTTTCGAACATGAGAATTCTTTTAGCTTATACTACCTGATCGCAAAGTTCCATTAATATTGGAACTTTGATAACGTTGTAATTAAGCATTTTCTATAACTCTAGAACCCTTCGACCGATTTGGCTCATGTTCGAACTTAAAAATTCTATTGACTTAAACTACGTATTTGCAAAGTTTCATAAAGATTAGACCATTGGTTTTCAAGTTATCGCGTAACAAACATACATACAAACATACACTTTTGATAATATATTTATGTAGGTTATAAAAAATGTGTGTATATTAGAAACAAAAATATCAGAGCACCAGTTTTGAAATTATCGTCAGACCTATCGTAAAAACTTTAAGTCACCTATATCTCTGCAACCCTAAGATCTATTTCGCTATTTTTTTCACTAAAATTATTCTATTAACCTAACTAACTTGTGTGTAAAGTTTCATTTAATTTGGATTAACCGTTTTCGAGTAAATGTCGATCAAACCTAAGCGCCAGAGGTCAACCGCTAAACTGGTCGAAACGCAGGCTTTTCGCGGCTCTCGACTCTAAAGCTCACGTCACACTGAGCGGACAAAGCGGACGCGAACCGGGACGGAATTTTTGTAATGTTCTAGTTTGTACGTGTGGCGTCACACATAAAGCGGACGCGAACAGGCGCGGTCCGGTCTGCCGCGCCGGGCAGATCGCGTTGATGACAACTGACAACTTGTCAATTGGACCGCTTTCCGCGGCGGAATGCGTTCGCGGACGCTGTATTATAGGGAAGTCAATACAAGCCGTCACACAGAGCGAACCGGGCGCCGTCCGTGCCGCGACGGCACGCGGTGCGGTAGAACGAGTTGTATTTTATTACAACTTCGGTGCGATTTTAATCATGAATCTAATGGAAATTTCCAATGAAAAATTATGATAATTAAAGCTAAGCTTGTACTCTCCCGCTGCTGGGCTTGAAAATCAAAGGTGCAACTCAATTAATATTATCTAACTTATGTAAAAAAATCTTACAACTCAGTTATAACGCAGAATTAGCTAAATAATTGTAGCGTAATGGTAATTTATAATAAATCTGGTTTTTTTTGTGTTATCGAGCTGCACTGATGATGGAGCCGTGACACACCGACTGAGAACCCTATGGTGACTGAACGGTTGTTCATTGTTCATTCCACATGATGTAGAGAGGGTCTGCTGAGCCGTAATATTGTAGTTATCGAAACTACCTTACGAAAATTGAAGAGCTGGCAAATGAATATCTAGCGACATTTCATCAGTTAAAAAAGTATACTACTCAAACGACCTGTTTGTTACATTTTTAGTAATGTCAAATTCACATTGTTTTTCTTTTGTTCTCTTTGAAAAATTAAACCAACAGGAAACGAAGCCAGATCTAATTTTTATGTAAAAAAATTGCTAGTTTCTGCAGGGGGAAAGGAAACGCACACTAATACTTATAATGATGTCACTAATGATTACGCACTACGCACACGAGAACACATAAATATAAACGACACACAAAAAGACAACCTGAATTATGCCAACTAGTTTTATGTTCATCTTTGGAAATAAACGGCATACACTAACTTGAATTTACTTCGGCTTCGTGCCTGTACGAGGAGCGGGGCACGGACGCCGGCGCGTAACCGCAGCTACTCCCTGAAGAAGATCCTCGTACAGGATCGAAACGGTCAACAAGAAGCTCAAAAACTTACAAGCAACAACTCACGAATCGTTTAGTGTTAAACTAGTTTTATGCCCAGCGCTTCTTGTTTTGGTGGCGGGAGACGCCTAACTGTTACGTATCTGGCTGGTATAATGATCTAAGAAAAATCTAGAAGCGCGAACTTTTGAAGTTTCAATGTCATAATAATAATTTATTCAGTGTCAAACCGCTGTAAACTGTCAACCGCTTTTTCTGTTGGATCAGGTGAACTTGGTCACATTCGCAAAATGCCATTTCGACGAAAAATGTAGTTTTCCCACATTGTCATACGAGGCAAATACATACATTCGCCAAGAGCGGATTATTAAGAGTATTCTTTCTATTATCGCCCATTTTTACAAACTTTTCTTTACTTTAACCTATCTGTTGTCTGTCTGTCTGTCCGTCTGTCTTAATCAAATCTTGCAAGTTAAATTTGACCCACTTCCCGATATCCTATTGAGCTGCAATATTGCGTGCCTGTATAAATCGTATGACAATGCAATATTATTATAACATGGAGCTGATTTGAAGATGGAGCTCGAAGGTGGCCATAGGAACTATGTTATTAAACGGCACAAACCCATCGAATTTGAGCTCATTTTATTCATCTTGACAAGTACTTTTATATTAGATGGTAATAATAATAAAAGCTTGTTTTTTAAAAAAAACACTTGTTAACTAATCTGTTTATGCACAATTATATTGAGAAAAGCTACAAATCTCTTTGCAATGACAGCGGTAGTACTCTTGACGCAACGTAAGAGTTGATAAGTCTTGACATGTGTTTTCTTGCGCTACCAATAGTATTAACTTTTATTAAGTATTTTTATTACCAAAATGATAATATTTGCTACAATATCTTATTGCTACTTTGATGATATGCTGCTATGACAATAATATTATAATGCTACTGCGACATTCTGCTAATATGACAATCCGCGTTTTTTTTATGTCCATTTGAGAATGTGACCAAACACGCCTGATCCATTGCCCGCCTGCCGCCGCGAACTGCGGACCGGTCCTGTGTGACGTGGTTCGGTTTGCGACCGTTCGCGTTCGGATCGCGGCCAGTTCGCTTTGCCGCCGTGCCGCCTCAGTGTGACGTATCCTTAAGACCTCGCTTCGCTCGGTCGATGATGAATGGTGTTATTAATGCAAATATTTTGCGAAGAACTAGGAGATCAGAAATTATAAGGAACTATGTACTATTTAGTAGACAAACAACACATAAGAAAATCATCCCATCTGATAATATATTATTAAAATCTCGTATTGCGGTGATTTTAGTCGCACTTTCCTGATTAATTCGAACTTTTATGTACCTTTGTGTAATTTATATGAATGGGATAACATGTGTTTTTTTCATTAATAGACGCAGGTACAGGCAAAGCAGTACAAGTCAACGAATACTCGTATCACCATGTTGTTTGCTCTCACTGACAGCGCCCTCCTCTCCCGTTCCAAATCTGCATCGTCCTTCAGAGAGGGTGTAACCAAGTGGCCAAGATATTTATTCAAGTATGTAAGACTTCATTTCAATTATGATCTCCTGGTACCTTTTTCTTGTTATCTACCTTGCAAATATGTGAAAGTGATGGAAGAAATAAAGGGTCTTGAGGAAATCTTCATTTCAAATGACAGCTATCAAAATTAAAATATCAATATCTCGGAAAGTTCTCGTAGTCTTAGGCTGATGGTGTCTTGGAAGAACCCGCCCCACCAAAGGCGATCAATTTTTTGTGTCTCACGCACCCCGTGAGACACAAAAATTATTTGACAGTTTCACCTGCCCCACCAGTGGGGCGGATAGTGGGGCACGCGAGAACTACCCTAAAAATTTGATTTCAACGAAATTTTAACATAAATAAAAAGTACACGGATATTTTAGGATGTATCAAAAAAATATGACACGTGAAGTTGTGTAAAGTTACCGTAATTTTTCGTGAGAAAAGATCATCTCGTATTTTGGTATATAAAACCTATGGCGAATGCGAGTCAGACTTGCGCACAAAAAGCTACGTATCATCATTATCTATGCAACAGGGAGACACTTTTATAATATTATGTCTATTATAATTTATAATATTTACAATGTTATCATATAACCTCTTGTTTAGTCGCATCACGCGGCGCTGCGAGTAGGTTAGTGAAAACCTACAGTATTGATATACAACTATAAAATTTGCTAAAATATAAAAATGCTCCGATGCCATTCCCCTGTTTTTTTTTTTCAATCGAGATACCTACAAATTTAATATTTTCTTTTTTATGAGCGGATGAGAATATACCATCCACATCATGAAAACGTCATTTTTTGTTATAGACTAAAATAAGTTCCGAACAAGAAATGAAAACTCTTTTTAAAAGTTATTCACCAAAAACATAAAAACCTGACCTCTTTTTAACCCCGAAGCAAAAACGACGGGGCGTTATAAGTTTGACGTGTCTGTCTGTCTGTCTGTGGCATCGTTGCTCATGTACTTTGTCTTACTTCTGGGTCCCGTACAGATGAACGGATTTTGATCTTGTTTTTTTGTTTGAAAGTAGAGTCGAAAGGTAGTCGAGAGTTTTCTTAGCCGTGTTTGGTGGAAATCGATCTAAGATGGCCGCCGCTACAATTTGGCGGATTATTTTTTTTCTTCACAACCTCGTCAAATGTAAGGGTATGAAATGAAAGGACTTGACTAGTAAAATATGTGCATTACATTTAATACATTTAAAATCCAAGATGGCCGCCGCTAAAAATAGCTGATTAATTATTTTCTCCATAATCCCGTCAATGTGCGCATCAAATGAAAGTTGAAAGGGCTTGACTAGTAGTAGTATGTAGTATATATTATTATGATAAATTTAAAATCAAAGATGGCCACCTTCCACAAAATAGGTAATTTTGAAAACGTTGCGTAGGGGGCAATTTTTTTTAAATTTAATTCACAAGCTTTTTTTTACATTCGCCTGTCCTGTTGTCTATAATCAAATCTTGCAAGTAAAATTTAATCTACTTCCCATTTTTCAATTTAGCTTAATCTTTGGATGCATGTGTATAAATCGGATGTCTTTAAGAATCTAAATTTATATATGGAAAGAGTGACTGACTTATTGACTGACTGATCTATCAACGCACAGCCTAAACCGATGGACAGATTTGGTTGAAATTTGGAATATTAATAGGGTTAATGACGTAGACCTCCACTAAGAAAGGATTTTGCCATGCGGGCAAAGCCGCGAGCACAAGCTAGTATTTTATATTTGACTTGTTTAAAACTAAAACACTATTTTTGCTATAAGATGAAATCGGAACTAACAATGTCTTTGGAAAGCAAAAGTCTTCCTTTATGATTTCCGACATTAACACCATTTAAAACAAAAGATCAGATTTGCAACCGTGCGTATGTTCTGCCTCTTAGTCAAAAATATTATATTATCGCTTTGTAATCGATTACTTGGCATAATCGAGTTTTAAATTGAAACTTTTTCGTTGCCCATCACTAAAACCAGCGTAGCCAATAGGAAAAGTGGGCGGAGTCGTCAAATTATGAAAAAAATTATTTCAAGGAAAACTTTGTCTATTGCCCCTCTATTGGATATGTCCTCGATGCACAAACATAATATGTCCCACGCGGGAATCGAACCCGCAACCTTCTGCGTTGCAGGCGGGTATTAGCCCACCGCGCCACAGAGGTCGTTTTGATAATCTCCATCAGATCTAGTTTAGTTAGAACCATATGATGGCATTATTACTATGTTAATATATCTAGGGAGACCATTACTTTACACTAATGTAATCAAAGGCGTTTGATCTCCATAACCTTAGCCCATAAACCTGATATATTAATTTGCTTTGTGTCCCTAAACTACGTAGGTTAACTATCAAATTAACTATGTAGGACCTTTTTACAAAATTTGTGGCTTTAATAACATGAGACGAAAGTTTTTATATATGTATATGTTTGGTAACTATTCCTTCACTCGTAAACTTTTAGAATGATTGGACGTAAACCTAGACCTATCTAGAAGCCTACTTCTTCTTATCAAATCTCAAAAATGAATATTATCATTTATTTAACAGTTTAAAAAAATCGTTAGCGTGATCTAGGATTGCATACACTTTGATATTCATATTCATATTCACTTTATTCATATTTTACATACACGTCAACAAATTGATAACACATAATAATGTTATAAGTTCAATTAAAAACAATTCCGCAGTATAATAAATGTAACAAAATTTAAAATTCAATAATAATATTATCACTATGATATACATTGTTAATAAATTATAATTTATTTCAGTATAGATATAAATTCATTATAGTTGTAAAAGGTTTGGTTGATAAGCCATTTCTTTAGTCTGAACTTAAATATATTCATATTAGAAGCAGCAGTGATTTCCACTGGCAGATTATTATACACCATGGGTGCCATGTAATGCGTCAACTTGCTAGACTTCGTCAATGTTATACTCGGGCCAACCAGCTTCCCTTTACGCCTGGTGGGATAGTTATGCGACTCACCAACCCTTCTGTAAGTTTGCAAATTTATATATATATGTATATATATAACATAGATAGATTTGTTACGGGAAATTGCAGTACCATCTAGATTAAAAACTCAACATTTCAGTGCTTGTGCGTGAAAGAGTCACATCGATAGCGATGAAATTCGGCATAGAGATAAAAAAACATTAAAAAAAACAGGGACTTAAATTAAACTGTTTATTTCAATTTACCTACGGGCCAGATATTTACGCGGGTAAAACGTGGAGCATAGCTTGTTACAAATAAATTGGCCATTTCATATAAATACAGAGCCGTTACAATTACTTAGACCCGATCCCATACATTACGTCCCATCCCATGTCCTAGCCAGTCGAGACGGAATAACAAAGCAGTACTAATTCCAGCCTTGCAACCAATTAGCCAGTAATAAATGGATTCGCATCTACTCGGGAATTAGTCGCCGTGTACTACATATATATAGGCTTGCTATGAGGCGAATAATTAAACCGCCTCATAATCTCGAAGATTGGAATCTGGAGGCATTTCGAGCAATTAGCAGATAAGAATATGTTTGTATTATTTCAAGTTAATAGTATCTATTTATTATTGACCGTATGTATGTTTGTCATTTGATTCAGTTGAAATATAGTTTAATGAGCTATGCCAAGCGGTCTACCGCTGAAGAGTAACGTGTGTTATTTTGGGGTAGGCTTTTTTATTTTTTATTCGTTATAGGTTAGCCTTTGACCACGATCTCGTCTGATCTTAAGCGATGCAGCCGTAGATGGTAGCAGACAAAACCTAGAAGGCGGGATAAAGCCCCCAGGATTCACTGAACATCATGCCGGAACACGGTCACAATGACCGCTTGGAGACACGGTTTACCCATAAGGCCTTAGCATAAGGCGTTGGCCTACACATAAGTACCATTAATATGTCAGCTTAATTAATTCAACGCTATTATTTTTATTTCTTCGATCTAATATTATAAAGAGGAAGCAAGTTAAACGCAAAAACTTCTGAAAGGATTTCGATAATTCTTTCACCATTAAAATGCTACATTATCTCAGAGTAACATAGGCTATATCAAATCCGGGCGAAGCCGAGACGGGCCGCTAGTCTAAATAAATAAATATTTCAGGACATTTCACACAGGGCCACCAAACACCAAGCTAAGCAACTTAATGCTTGTGTTATGGTGGTTTAGGATTTTAGGATATAAAAGGACTGATTGAGTGGCTGATTGACTGACTGACTGATCTATCAGCGCACAGCTCAAACCGCTGAACGGAATGAGTTGAAACTTGTAACACATATAGGTTTAATGACGTGGACCTCCGAAGGATTTTTGCACACGGGCAAGACCGCGAGCATAAGCTAGTATATTATGTAACATGATTACATTTGATAGTATAATTAAATTCCAGGTTATTAATCAAGAAGCCCGGTATTTACTGTCGTTACGAACGCTAAGTCACAGCAAAGCACTCGTATATCACCCATTAATTTTACGATGGCACATACCTACGTATTACGCCTACAGAAGCTTACTTACATATTTGCGTATCGCGCTACGCTGAGGAACTTGCTCAAGGTATAATGTATAAGATAAACATTAACTAATGTTGGTTGATATTAGTTTTCTGGAAGAAATTGCTCTTCTGGATAAGACAAGTTCACTGCATTTATAATATACTAGCTGCGCCCAGCGATTTTACCCGCTGCACGGGAGCCTATGTGTTATTCCAAGGTCTACGCTATATTCATAGCAAATTTCAGCTCAATCTGTCCACTCGTTTAGGCGTGAAGAAGTAACAGACATACACACTCACAAACTTTCGCATTTGTAATATTTTAGTATGATTCTTTCTGTTTTAATGTATTTTGTTTGTAACACACAAATTAAGTACCTATTTATTAAGTAATTATCTACTTAATGTACATTTTTTATCGTAAATTCAGTCGTGCCTATTCATCATAGGCAGAGCAAATTTGTGACGGTAAGCATCTTTGTCTTTTGTATCTAGTACAGTATTCAGGTAATCTAATGACTATTTAGGCTTACTTTGAAATATAACAGACATCTTGCAAAAACTTTTTCGTTCTTCTATTTTTTAGATCTTATTCCGTTTATATTTGTCTGTTCCACTTTGGAATAATAAAACATATCCAATAATTGATAAAAAAAAACCACACACGTTCCGAAGAACCTTTTTAATACCCATAAAGTGCGGAGTACACATAAATGTTCGCCTCCTATCAGAATGCAATAAGGGATCCGTTTGTTAAACCTTATCACATTCCCCAAAAACCAATTTCCACCCCCAAAAGTATCTGAAACCTATCAGTAAATCACATTTAAGCTTTCACATAAACAAACTTTATTTCACTATCCAGAAGCTGGCTGTAACTTATACCTAAACATGATTAACGACCGTACGCCTTTAACAATACGGCCTATTATTCATTCCCAAAGAAAAACTCTTTGAAAACATGTTGCTTTATATACATTTTATGACGCATTTTGTCCAAGAAGTTCATATTCAATGGAGTTTGAAACATGAACACCAAACTGAAACAAGAAAAATGACGTCACGGTTGTTTGCCATCTCACTTACTCATACTCTATACGTAATAGGCTAAAGATAGTATTTTGTTTTTAATTTGTATGAGAAAAAGAGATGGAACCAAAAAATTTGCAGTCAGAGTTGTTTGCCATCTCACTTACCTCATACGAATTAAAAACAAAATACCATCGACAATCTACGTATTTTTTTTTTTTTTATACGAGATAGGCCTACGTTGTTACTTTTTTTTACGTTTGCCACATCCCACCTGATGGAAAGTGAAAATGCGGTCGACGATGAATCACGTAAGATGCCTAGAAAGGTACCTATTCACTCGTGCCTTGAAGATACCCAAGTTGTACCGCTCGGGAAACACGGATGACGGCAAAGTGTTCCAAACGCGACCAGTTCTCATTAAGAACGACGAAGCAAAACGCTTGGTGTGGGCAGTAGGTAACGCCACTAAGTAAGGATGCCGCTTTGCCGTCTGCCGCGACGTCCGTCGGTAGAATGGGCTTGGAGGAATTAGTTCGTGTAATTCCTGCGCACACTCTCCAAAATGAATCCTATAGAAGACCGATAACGAGGCGACCATTCTACGGTGTTCAAGGCTCTGCAGCCGAGATTCCGTGAGCTTTTGGTCATCTACGAGCTTTTTGGCACGTCTCTCAATCGACTCCAGTGTCTGAAGCTGGTTTTTGGCAGTACCATCCCAAAGATGAGAACAGTACTCCATACACGACCGGACTTGTGCTTGGTACAGCGTTAGCAGCTGTCCCGGTGTGAAGTATTGCCTCACCTTTGCCAAAATACCCAGCTTCCTTTGCTTGTATTTGTATGAGCAGGTGACATGGCAAACAATCGTGACGTCATTTTTCTTGCTTCAGTTTCGTGTATGCCGCGCAAACTCTATTGAATATGAATTTCTTGTTGCTTATACATTTTATGAAGCGTTTCGTCAATAAGTAGGACGTGGGACGTCGTTTTCGGATATCGATATAATTTTTACACAACGTCAAAATTTTATGACGTTCTTGAAGTGATGTCGTGTTAAAGTATGGAATTATTAAATGTTCGATCATGTTTTATAGCGTACTTCATCATAACATTGCTGACGCGATGTGTACCTAAATAATTGGAAGTTGAAAGTGGCGTTCAGCGATAATATGTATTGAAAAATATTAAAAATGTGTGCAAAATTGTGCTATCAGCGTCTGAGCTATGTTTTTATATATGTATTCGTATAATATTTTATAAATTGATGTGATACGATAAGAAAATGTTCTTGATGGAAAGGATGGAGCTTAACAGGCTTCCTATGAGTTTAATATCTGGCATGTCAATGTCAATCGTAGTGCTATTAAGGTATTCATTAGTACGAAGTTCTATAAAACACTACACTGCGATCATCAGTTACAAAACATAAGGTTCTGAGGTTCAATATTTTTTCTTACAATAAATTATTATTTGGGGGATTTATCCAGACTTATAGGTTAAGTCTGCTAACATCTATGGTCAACGTCAAACGCACAGCGCAAGCGTGGTCAGGTCTTAGCTATAATAAATTTTTAAAACCCATTTTTTTATTTCTAACATAATAATATATATCCTGCATACTTCTTGATTTTGATTTTCTTGATTTCTTTTGACAGTACTTCTTGATTTATATCTACTTTATTCGTGCCCTATCTTATAGTAATTTAGAGCAAAATTAACTAAGAGCTCTTTAATTTCAGTTATCCTATTAGCGGAAGCGCGGCTCTAAGTTAGCGTCGCGTCGCCAACTTTTGACTACGGAATCTTCCTTAAACTTTGTTTAGCGGGAATACATTTTAATTATCCAAGACTCAAGTTGATTAAGGATATCTTGAGCTACCATATTGTAAACAAAATTATAATCTTCAAATAAAAAATTAAAATTAACCTAGCGTGGTAGTGAGTAATAAACAAATAGTTGTAAAGCGTATAACTATAAAGAAATCCAAAATTTGCAGTGAAATTTTGATTCAATTTTAAATTGAATAGTACGAAATGAAGTTATTCCATAGTTGAGATCCCAAATCCCAATGATTGTATCCCAAATTTATTGAAATAAATAAATAATAATCAATTCTCTAGCTATTCTTTCTATTATTTCAAAAAATCTGGTTGAAATTTAATAAAAACCTTAAAGCTTTCTGTGAAACATGGTTGCTTCGGTACAACAGCCGCCTTTCGAGTTTCAATCTGACTCGCAAAGGCGATTTATAAAATTGCAAGTTTAATAAACGCGGTTCCCCCCGATATCGACGTAAGTAGTTTTTGAACAGGCAATAATGCTAGACGCAGCGGTGTGGCATGAATAATGCATCCTTTATGGGAATAAATGGACGCGTATGATAATGTATCTGAAGGTCCTGATCTGGTTGATATTATAGATAGATAACAATTTAAGCTGTTCAACAAAACAAAAATATTGAATATTTAATACATTTGATTTTTAAGTGTTATAATTGGCGGTTTAATTGCTATAGTAGCGATCTCTATTAAATAATCAAGCATGAAAGGAACGTTCATTTAAGACTGACAGCGGCGGTAAATACGAGTATCTATGTACCTACTATGTACGTGTTGCCGCACAAATAAAAATAAAAAGATAAAATGGCGCTTGCGGTGTTTCCAAGCGCCCTTTAAGGGTTTGGAGCGAAACTCTCCTTCACTCCCATGCGGTGGGGTCTTCCAGTGAGGACCAAAGGCAATTCGCGACCGCAGACCAGTCCTTCAGTGTTCACACACTCCCAGCAATTTTTTTTTTTTTTTTTCCTATTATTAGAGCACAACAAAATGTATTTTGTTGTTCTCTATTTATATTACAATCTAGCCTATGACCTTGGCTAATAGGTAATTTACATTTAACTTATTTTGCTAGGTAGACTAAAACTAAGAATATGTCCATTAACATTTTTCTTATTGTCTCTATTAAGGGGAAGTCACTTTATGCATTATTGTGTCTTTATGCATTATGCACATGTAGCACTTTTTATACCACTTTATACTATTCACTAATATTACACTACACTAACTCGACCAGACCCAGCAATATGATAAGAAGGATCACTCCCTGGTTTTATAGTGTAGTGTCCTTGCCAATGTGACGATGTGTAACGTATTTTTTCCCAAAAAATCATTTTTATTTCATCATCCATAACATATTATTTTTCAGTAATAACCTCCCTCTGCCTAAAACTTATTTTACTCGTAGCATTTAACGTACATATTTCATAACACAACTCCGAAAGAAAGACGAATCATGAGTTTTTCACGACCATAATCTTACGCCATGCCTGTAATGCACCTCACCCACGATTTAACCATAAAAAACTCGTTTGTACGAGTGGCTAAGAGTACCTAGTTAAGTGCAACATCGTATTAGGGAAATGTGAGCAATTCTTTATTATGATTTATGTGATGTTTTTGAATATTTCACGGTACTCTTAAGTTTACATGTGTTTAGCGTGTATTCTTATGGCGACAATGATACAGAGTGTAAATAATACATGCTATTTTCTGTATTTCTCACGAGTTCTATTAAAATGTTGATTATAATTGATTGTTTTATAAAATTCATTACTAATTTTTAATCCTTTTTTAGAACTCATGCAATAGGCATTTAATTTAGCCATAGCCGTTTATCCATTAATTTTAACTGTTTTAATGGTGCGAAATGTGTGGTGAATTGTTGAATTTACCTAAACTGTTGGTTTACGTAAATATGTATCTAATTGATTATTTTTATGAAAGTAAAATAACTGTACATTAAATTTAATAACGTAACTACGTAACGATGGCTAGGTAATAGATGGATGGTGTAAAAGAGTAAGTATTGGTTGCATTCGATTTGCTAATACTAGAAATTGAAATTTTCTTATCATAGCCCACTGCTAACGATTTGAATATAAATAAATAAAAAATATATATTTAATTATTTCAGGACATTTCACACAGTGCCACCTAATTCCCTTTCTAAACAACTTGATGTTTGTGTTATGGTGGTTCGGATAACGGATAGAGGCGCTCCTCTTAGCAGCTATACAAAAATAAATATTTACTGTACCTTAGTTCGCCCCTGCATCACATACGCGTGCCCTGTCTGGAGCAGTACCTGTATTACTAACGTAAACAAACTTCAAGTTGTTCAAAACAAAGCCTTAAAATACTCTTATAATACTCCTTTGTACACTAACCTCAAAAAACTTCACCTCAAAATTAAATTACCCAGTTTACTAGAATATATTCTTAAAATATCCAAATCATTTTATTTACATAAAAATCCCACGAATAAAAACAAACTAATAAGAAACATTTGTAAAACCCGCAAGAAAGATCTCAATTACATCGATAAATACAATCGGTACAAGCTCCCCCATCACTATTTCCTCGACTGCGATGAATAGCTACAGTGTCATACATGGACTCGAGCTTGCGCCGGCGGACGCCGTGCGCGCGATTCTGACCCGAATTACATCGGTATACGGGTAACTTCGCGTGGCGCGTGCGGCGGCCGGCTCCGGCTGTGCGTGCGTGTGTGACATTCGAACAATGCGCTCACTCTGTGTGTAACCTGGCAAAAAAATGTCATCGCGCATGCGCGGGCTGTGTGTGCGTGCGCGCTGCGCGTTCCGTTCTCGCCCCTATCTCCAGTGGATACGGACGAGAGGCGCGCGTGGCCGCCGTGCACTCCTGCTCGCGCTCGCTTGTATGCGTGGCCGGCTCACGTCGTGCTTTGTTGTTGTTGGCTGCGTGCGGCTCAGCTCAGTACCTACTCGCTTCATTATTATCATAGATCATCCCTATTGATTAATAAAGGTAATAGCCATATTCCGGAAACTAACATAGCGGCTTATCTCTAAATCCTATGTATAAATGTTATTATGATAATATGTATAAAATTTATAAAGTAATTATATAAAATATTATAAATATCCTCATGTTAAAAATTTTAAAAAAGCTGTGAGCTTATAAAATGTTCCTATAATAATTTGTAAATACCACTAGGAGTTAACGTACACTAGTGTTTTATATTTATTTTGATTGGAATTTTAATAAAGACTTTTGAAATGAAAAATGAATGAACTCAGACCAGAAACAAATTTCCGAGGATCACACAAACACTAATTTGTCCCATGCGGGAATCAAATAGCTGTAGAGCACTGCATACAATTCAAGTTTTGCATTGGCAACATATGTAGGTACCTAGTCTACAAGTACGACACCTAGTAGTGTAATCAAACAAACTACACTGTCAAAATATAAACCCACACTATTTATTTTATATATAAAAGCCTTAATTAACAAAGAAAACAATTCTCGCTGAAGGCGTTATTCCGTTCAAGTTTGCGGTCTCTAATTAAATGAAATTCAGACACAAAACACAATCCAAAGCCATATTTACTTGGAGTAATAACATTAAGCCTCAACGACAGCACTATCCTTCGACCGGAACGCAACTATTTCCACGCTTAATTTAAATTAATGAAAGAATAAATCATTATAAAGTTAATGAAAGGGGTAAGGTTCAGAACAGCGCAGCAATAGTTCAAGTCTGTCACAATGGATATATTTTAAGAGTATTTGACGAGCTTTTAGAGATAACTGCCTTGAAACGTTTCCTTTGTACTATTATTCATTGTTTCGTTGGAGACGACTTGTGAATGAGAACTGACACTTTTGTTTTTCTTTTGTAAAAAAAACGATATTCTTTTGTTTTATGCATTATATTAGAAAAGTTAAGGCTTTTAATATTTATCGCTTGACCTATTTATTCAAATTAAGAGTTCGCAGTCAGAAAAAGTAAACCTTTTTTACAAGGAGAGTAAATAAATTTATAGCCTTCGTTAACAAAATGAATTGATTTTGTGTTAAGAACAATTTATTGAGTATTTTACGTTTCCTTTGAAAAAAGATTAAACTAAGCAAAAACATAAAAATATAACAGTTTCTTTGTAACAAAGGAAACTTTTAAACACATTATTATATTATTCAAAGAGCGACTTTACCAAACTGGAGTACAAAGAGAGATCTCGTAAAATAAATGTATTCAAATTAAATACTACCTCATTAGTTCTAACAGCTCGTGAAATTAAATCAATTTATAAATACGAGAACAATTTACATATGTTAAATCTAACAAACATTTAACACTTAATATGCTAAATTGTTATTTAATTACGCTTATTACTCGTATGTCCTGTTTTTAAAACTACAAATAAAATTATGAGAAAATAAGAAAATCGTAATAATAAAATATGTTGTTAAGGTCATCATCATCACCATCATCATCCGCCTTTGTTGATCTACTGCTGATCATGGCAAGTACATCACTCGGCTGTCTTTTTTCATCTTCACCCAATCCCTTCACTTCAATACGTAAAATTATTCATCACCTCTACGGTGATCGGTTCTAAGGTAAAAATGACTGCAGTGTGCAGTGTAAAGATGTACGCTTGTTACATTTCTAAATATATAAAAGGAAAGAGTGACGTGAGTGAGTGAGTGAGTGATTGACTGACTGACTGACTGATGTATCAACGCACTACTCAAACCATTGAACGGATTCGCTTGAAATTTGGAATGTAGATAGTTTTCATAATGTAGACCTCCGCTAAGATAGAATATTACCGCGCGGGCAAAGCCGCGAGCACAAGCTAATATTAAATATTAAGATAGCTCTATACCTTTGCATATATATATAAATAAGTCATTGATCTAATAAACACAGTATTTATACAGTCTTTGGTGTTTCAATCTTCCCACCTTACATGGCGACCCTGCCAGGATCAGCAGAAAATACTAATTTAAATTAAATTTTTATTGAAAGTGTCATTTATCGTACCGAGATCCGATAATAATACAAGTACGTAAATAGGCTTGATATACTGAAAAGGTGCAAAATACTTCAATTTTTTTTATTAAAAGTGTTATTTATCTTACCGAGATCCGATAATAATACAAGTACGTAAATAGGCTTGATATACTGAAAATATGCACATATTAACTCAACAACCTAACTTTTGGCCTTAATAAAATAAAAAGGCCGAAGTAAAAGGTACACCGGCCTCACAGACTAAATAATACAAGTTGTTCCATTTTGTTTTGTCTGTTTAAGACCACTTGTAAATTGGCGTTTGACTCGCAGACCTTAAGCTCCCCACAGTCAGGTCCTCAAATAAAATTACCTTGATAATAAACAGAAATTTATAAGCTGAAATTTTCTGAGGTCCCACAGAAATTAACTTAGGTTGTCTATAACTTTTACGTTACAAAAGTAACGTTAGGACTATATTTTTGAGAAACCTACAAATATTATATGGTAGAGTATTAAAATTAAATTTGACTTGCAAAAGTCTCCATTGTAACCTATTTGAATAAATGAATTTAGAGTTTGGAGTTTATTTTTGTTACTTCCCCATGCATACACCTTTAGATTGACATAACATAGGCTTCTTTCTTTAGTTAAAATCGATGGGCACAGCACAGCTTTGTAGTTTTAAATAAATAAATTAGGTATAATTATATTATCTATATAAAGTAATTCTTTAAGAACAGTTTCATTAGTAGAGGTTACAATTAAATAATCTCTTAAGCCACAATATGTGCCCCACTAATCTGCAAAACCAAATTTTAAACTTAAAATGGATCACAATGAGCATACCTTATCCTTTTCGAAATTTGTTTGGTTTTGAAATTGGTTAGAAATTTAACAGCAGCAGCAGGCGTTGTATAAAGGAAATCAATGAATAACTATTATAATATGATATATGTAACTATTAATTATAATTTTAACTATTATAATGTTAATCTATTTTTGACAATGGTAATATATTATGGTATGATTTTATTTAGGATTTAAATATGACCTTATTATAATATTTATATTATCATTTGTAGGTAATCAAAGATCCAAATAAAGTATCTTAATCAGAAAGTCAAAACCAATATGTGTATTTTGTCTTATTTTCGCATTAAAAAGCCAACTTCGATACAACTTTGAACACTACATGTCCAATTCTACGGCTATTTCGTTACCATATGTTTTTATCAGTAGACGCGTAGCTAAAACGTATTGGATGTGCGAATTTTTCGATTGTCACCCAGAATCACGCGGCTTTGGTGGCCGACGGCGCGGAACGATGTCGGTGACACTGTACTGTGAATATCAGAGTATGAGCCGACCGTTTGGCAGGGTATTGCTGATACATTTCTACAATAAAAACTACGAACTATTCTGAATTGAAAAGTTTTGGTATAGGGATGACACGGTCAAAATCCTTAAAATTGATCCGTATTTTTTTTAAATTATTATTTTATCTAGCCGTCTCGGCGTAATTTAAATTTAAAAAATAATAAACTTATCTTAGGAACGTTTTTTTTTTGCTTTGCAAATAAATGTCATATAACTCTCATAAGATTTTAGGTGAGGACGCGCTTTGTCACTATCCGATACCGACCCGAGTTCAGCCAGTGACGTCACGAGCATCTAACTAGGGAATGCAATCCCGATCCCGCGGGATCCCGATCTCGCGAGATCCCGCGTCATTTTTCGTGATCAATCCCGTGGCATAAAATGACGAGATCTCGGCCGGGATTAAAGGGTAGTAGTGTGGGACGCATCGCTCGCAATTTATGCATCTGTGCAAATGCGCGGGCGGCGGCGCGGACAGACAGACGGATCGGATCGGATTCAAAACTAAGACGAATTGCCTTTTTCCATGATTGTTGAGGATATAAGCAATAAGCATACGTGCTGCTACTGCCGCAGCAAAGACTAACACGAACCTTCAAGAGAAATGAGAAGATGCTCTGAGAGGCACATATTGACATTAGATGCCGGTTGTCAGATTCTACTTTAAGCACTTATTGTTTTTAGGGAGTTGTTTTTAAATATTGATCTGAAAAAAAGTCAACAAGGCGTGCTTGAAGTATTATTTTTACTAAATTATAAATTTAAATAGTAATTTCCAATAAATATCATGTTACATTTTCAGTTAGTAAAGTACTTTACTCGCTTCCTATTTATAACTAAGCTTTTTTCGTCGTTTTTGTTTATTAGTTGAGTTTTTTTTTAATTGACGCGAGATCCCGAAAATCCCGAAAATTCCGGGATTGAACATTCTAATCCCGGAGGGATCTCGACTTACCGATCTCGCCTCGGGATTGCATTCCCTACATCTAACACGTTTGGTACCACATTTCCAAAAACAAGTGAATTAAATTAAAAATTTAAAAAAACCCCCAACGCTATACGTAATTCACCATTTTTTGATGGCGGCCATCTTGGATTTTAAATTTTATATAGTGGGCTGTAATCTACTCGTTAAGCCCTTTCATTTGATACCCATATTGAGGGGGTCGTGGAAGAAAAAAGTAATCCGCCATTTTGTAGCGGCGGCCATCTTGGACCGATTTTCACCAAACATGGCTAAGAACACTCTCGACTAACTCTACTTTCAAACAAAAAAAATTAAATCAAAATCCGTTCATCCGTTTGGGCGCTACGATGCCACAGACAGACACATACACACACACACACACACACAGACAGACAGACAGACAGACAGACAGACAGACACGTCAAACTTATAACACCGCGTCGTTTTTGCGTCGGGGGTTAAAAAAAAAATGTGGCCATTATTTTTTACTTCATGGACAAAAGTAAAACTAGTCAACATCCTTCAATCCTATTAATTATATTTGACATATTTTACGCAAAATGTTATTGAAAAGTTTTGCACAATTTAGGAAGCTCCAAGGTGAAAAACCTTTCAGTTAACTTAAAGTAAAACTTAGTAGCTTAGTTTCCGTTTTCTAAGAACGATTTACACCTCCGAGCATTCTAAAGTTTATGTTCCGAGTGGGATTCGAGTTGTGAGAGGAATGTTCAATAAACATCACATTTTAGTATTTGTTGAGTTCTTCTTTTGCCCTTAGGTTTTTACAGGGCTGCAAAACTTTTAAATTTTGGCAGGATAATGCTGATTAGAATTCACGAGAAGATTAATTGAGTTACCAACTTAACTTAATCTCTAAGTAGACAAAAAACCGGTCAAGTACGAGTAGGACTCGAGCACCGAGGGTTCCGTACAAACCTACGAGTTTCTACGGAACCCTAAAGAAAAGTGGGTATAATATTATATATTTGTGGGTTTTGATTCCCTTGCGAGTACTTGCGAGATTTGAAAATATGCGGCTAAAATTGCTGTTTCTTTTAATTGCGTTGACATAGATGTTTGATTTTATTACAGCTTAAAGGTATTATAGGCTTTAGTATTTGATATGAATTTCAATTTAATACCTGCACGCGTTTTTGAGGAAAGGGATAGTAAATACAAAATTTTTAAAAATATTTTTTTTAAATGATGTAACTAAAAATGTACAATTTTCGCAATTTTTCCTGTGCCTGTGATTTAAGACGTTGCTGCGTACCAAATTTCAAGATTCTACGTTCACGGCAAGTACCCTGTAGGTTTTGGTTTTTTGAGAGTAGTTGCGTGTTTAAAATTTCGGCTAAAATTGCTGTTTCTTTTGAATGCGTTGAGATAGAGGTTTGATTTTATTACAGTTTAAAGGTATTATAGGCCTTAGTATTTGATATGAATTTCAGTTTAATACCTGCACGCGTTCATGAGAAATAAGGTAGTAAGTATGAAATTATTAAAAATATTTTTTTATATGATGTAACTAAAAATGTACAATTTTCGGAATTTTTCCTTTATCTGTGCTCTAAGGAATTGCTTTTTACCAAATTTCAAGATTCTACGTTCACGGCAAGTACCCTGTAGGTTTTGATTTTTTGAGAGTATTTGCGTGTTTAAAATTTCGGCTAAAATTGCTGTTTCTTTTGAATGCGTTGAGATAGAGGTTTGATTTTATTACAGTTTAAAGGTATTATAGGCTTTAGTATTTGATATGAATTTCAGTTTAATACCTGTACGCGTTCATGAGAAAAGGGTTAGTAAGTATAAAATTATTCAAAATATTTTTTTCATATGATGAAATTAAAAATTTATGGTTTTCGCAATTTTTCCTTTATCTGTGCTCTAAGGAGTTGCTTCGTGCCAAATTTCAAGATTCTGAGTTTACGGGAAGTGCACCGTAGGTTTTGATTTATTTGGTAATGTCGAAAATTTGCTGAAATTTGCGACATATTCGACTATATCTTTTGATTGCGTTGGCCTAGAAGTTTGAAATTTTCACAGCTCTAAGAGGCAATAGATTTTAGTATTTCCTATAAATTTCAGCTTTTTACCTCCACGCGTTCCGGAGAAAAGGGGTCTTGACAGACAGACAGACAGACGGACGGACAACAAAGTGATCCTATAAGGGTTCCGTTTTTTCCTTTTGAGGTACGGAACCCTAAAAAGGGTCTATTGAGTGATTATAAGGGTAAGGGCTTGCTATAACAAATGGTACTGTAAAACTTTTTAAAATAATGCTAAATTTGTGATAAAAATGTCTCTATATTTTTTTAAGCAAAGAAGTAAGAAGACGAGCTACACGCTCTTCAGATGGTTAGGTAATACTGCATATAATCATTTCCATCCTGGGTGGCGGATTTCACAATGATAAAATTCTAGGTGCACTGCACCAACGCTTAATATTGAAGACTCAAAAGCCTTCAGCCCAGTAATTACACTAGCAAAATAAAGCAGCTTATTAAAATATATGCATACATATGTATTGAACGTTGAATTAAATATGAAACAATCTAAAGTTTTGATTCCTAATCTAGTCCTAGTTAATTTCTCGTACAGATCGTTAGTTCTAATTAGTAGTTTTCTCATCATCTGTAGTAGTTTTTTTACTTACATTTTCTTTTTCCCTTATACCTTTACAAAGTTCGAAACTAAGAGGAATTCAATAGGTTCTCATTAACACAATCACGCGCGCCTTCCACATAGCTGGCCAGGAATAATGAGTGTGTGCATTCCCAATACGATACCAACCTCTATTGTGCCCACGGGACTCTGTATTGGTTTTAGTCTAGTCTATTTTTAAAGGGATTGTATCTTTTGTTAGATTTCTCTTTAGAATTCTTGGATTGGAAAGAATTTTCTTTAGTTCTAAATTTATTAAGGCTGAACCACTGAGGTTTTGTGAAGATTTAAAAGAAATAAGTAGTACAAATTAATTTAATTTTATATAAAGTTGAGTTGTTATAATATTAAAAAGTTTAATATATAGTATAACACAGGGAATTTGATGTTAGAGAATAATAATAATTAATGAGAGAAAGTAGTTATGTTGAAATTTTATTAAATGAATCCGACAATATAGGGATGTTCATAAAAAACTTTTTATATGTTTTATAGTAGACTAGCTGCACCCAGCGGTTTACCCGCAGTATTTATGTTGCCTATGTGTTATTCCAGGGTCTACCCGTTTAGGCGTGAAAGAGTAACAAACATCCTGACATCCAGACATCCATTCATACAAACTTTCACGTTTATAATATTTGTTAGATTATTAAAAACACATTTTTTACTTTAATAAATAATTAACGGTCAAAATCTTAGCGTTAAATTTAACCCTAAAATTTGATGCTCTAAAGTTGCTAGATGGGAAATCATGACGTAATGTTTAAATATGCGCTTCAATGAGAAGTCATATTATATTTATAAGGTCCTGTATCTAAAAAATAAGTCAATCCTTGTAAGTCCGGCAAATTTCATCCCAAAGAGAAAAAACAAAGAAAGACGATGAAAAATGTCTGTGTAGTTTAAAAAGATTTTATTTCAGACTTAACAAATATTGAACTAGTTTGTCTACCTGCATAATATTCTAGCGCAGAGCCTCGAATATCCGCTGTAGAGCTCGCCTGAAGGGATTACACTGGATTGTAAACATTGAATAAAATGGAATCGTAAACCCAGACAATAAGTCATTCAGACTTTAGTCCAATTTGTGCGAGTCAACAAGATTATCGATGTTCTCAGTGTACGGCCCACTTTATGGTTCGGTATTTGTAGGTTTTTGACATTACTACAGCTTACTTCAATGAATTTGTTGTGTAACACTTTTAACTTCCGCGATTAAAACTCATAATATAATAATATAAGTCGGATTAATCGCGTAGGTATTTAATCCTATCAAAAACATATATGTGAAAAGAGAGCCAAGTTCAATATTACGATGTACTTGTTACCTATGATTTGGTAGTTGACTTCAACGACAAAAGAAGTGAGATCTAAATGGGTGCCAAGTTCAATGATCAGTCCTGAAAAATATTTACAACAACATAATAGTTATTTGTTATACAAGAGTGCAAAGTTGCTTTTTTACCGCGTGCTCAGTTTGTATGACCGAGCTAGCGAAGGATTCTAAAATTAAATCACGAGCGTAGCGAGTGATTTATTAATTAAAATCCTGAGCGTTAGCAAGGGAATCAAAAGAGCACAAGGTCAAAAATCTTTGCACTCGAGTGTGACACATAATTTTTCATCCCCCTTCAGCGAGGAAATAATTCAATGCTAAAAGTTTTTTTTTAAATTATTCTCACCATGGATGCGCACAGTGTTGCCAGTGCACTATCTTCAAAAATAACCAGTATTCAATTTTAATTTACGTAGGTACGCTTACTCAAGAGTCCTTTTCACGAAAGAGGTCCCACGGAATTTAGCGGAACTAATTTTTTATTCTATTATTATTGACTTCATATTTTAAATCATTTTTATTTGTTACATAAAATAAATACCTTTTTGATTAAGAAATTAAATATGAGAAATTATGAGGCGTTAAAAAGTTAAAGGTATTTAAACTTTTAAAATGTGCAATAGTGGCGTCCCGCAAAAAGGTCTCCTTTCGTGAAAAGCACTCTACCTATTCGTTTTAGTGATTATTTTATCATTTTCAGTTTATTACAGTGAGAAATCGTTAATAAAAAAGTTACTAAAAAGTAATACTTAGAAAAAATATTGCTACTAACTAGATAAAGTTATAAAAAATTGGCTTATTCTATTAACTCTGCTAAATTAACTCAACTATTATTTACTATTACAGTACTATATATTATAATTCATTAAAAACATTATTGCCTCAAAATGTAAATTATATCTAAACAACTAACGTAAATATAGTTCAAAAGAAACGTAATATGTTACAAAAGTAACTTACTGGCAAGGCTGATGGTGCGCCCAAAGCAAATTAAACGCTCTTTAATGATAAGACCGCCGCTTGTACATTGTAATTTTTAATTATGTACCTATGTAACATTATGTGGTGTACAATAAAGTATTGTCTTATCTTGCCGTTCGTTTCGTTGTAGGTACCATGAGAACTAGCCAAGTCAAACTTTAGGCTTCAAAATAATATTTATTCTAAGTTATAAGAAGAAATAATGTTTTAAGTTGTAATAAAATATTTTATGTTGTTGTAAATATTTTTCAGGACTGATCATTGAACTTGGCACCCATTTAGATCTCACTTCTTTTGTCGTTGAAGTCAACTACCAAATCATAGGTAACAAGTGCATCGTAATATTGAACTTGGCTCTCTTTTCACATATATGTTTTTGATGGGATATCATTGCTTTTTGTAGAGAAATAATTATTGTTTCGTGCCAAAACAAATTTTAATTTTGACAGCCTGTGCCAATTTGTAGTTTTTGAACGCATCTCATCATAGATAAACTGCAACCCTTTTTTTTGTTATGTTGGCAAAAGTGTGCCGCGACCTTGCGCTTGCACGGGTGTCAACCTTGACACCATTCGACAGTGCATTTGCGACCGCCGCGAGTAAGAGACGTATGCTTGCGCATCAAGGCAACGAGCTCCTGAGGGTGCGGTCGAAGCCTGGCCGATCGTCGTTCGTAATCGGCTGGCATCGAGGTCCAGATTTGACCTGGACACCATTTCGTGTGTGTGTGAGGTGTGCGTGAAAACCATTGAACTGCGAGCCTTTGGATTTCGGGGACGTGAGGTCCCGACGCGCCCATTATCGTTGTTCATCCATCATCGCTGGCACATATCCCCCGCGTGCCTAAACAAGCATCAACAAATCCCTGAACGTGAACAGGGGATCCCGAGGAGGCCTGTGGACTGCCACCCAGGTTTGTCGTAGGCCGCTTTTCTCCCCAACATAATTTTTGATCCGTTCGAGCCGGATACGTGGTTTTTCTTTAAGGTGTGTTTGCGTTCATATTTACGAGTTGGCATTGTTTAGGCATATTTCATAGTAAAAATTGTGTTCTTGTTTGTTTCGAGATAATTGTCGTAGCGACGTTACGCGTCCCGACAATATATTTACATTTCTATCTTAGTTTTTGGCCATTCTTGTTAGGTGTGCAAATAACAAAATGGCGGAACAAGATTTATTTGAACGAGAAATTATTCTTAATGAAGTGCAACGCATTTTAGAATTTTACGATGTTAATGAACAACAATTTCGAGTGAGAGCTAAAGATATCCTATTAATACAGAGAAAATTTCTTAAATTACAAACAAAAATTGAAAAGTCATTGTTAAAAAGTCAAACTTTTAATCGCGAGGAACAATTACGCTTCCGAAACCAATTTGATGATAGTTATTATACGATCGTTGGTCACTTAGAAAACATAAAAGAAGTTGAGACGGAGTGTAGGCGCAAGAGTCGAGCTTCTATTGTTCCGAGTCATGGTGTCAGTTGTATAAAAAAGTTACCTACTCTTCCGTTACCACAGTTTTCGGGCGAGTCCACCGAATGGACATCGTATTATGATTTATTTAAGTCGGTAGTACACAATAATGATGCCTACACAGAGTCTGAGAAATTTAAGTATTTATTATTGACATTAAAAAACGAGCCATTTAACTTAATAAAGTCGATACCTATCACCGACGATAACTATTCAACTGCGCTCGAGATTTTAATTGCACGCTACGAGAACAAAAGAGTTATAGCATCGAAACATCTCGACAATATTTTTAACATTGAACAATGTAGTGAGAAGTCTAATATTCATTTGCGTAATTTATTGAATAACTATCACGAAAACATTCGAGCGTTGAGTGTAATGCGATTTCCTATCAAAGAGTGGAGTTTTTTGTTATTGCATATTATACTGCGTAAAATACCTATTTCAATTCGTAAGAGATTTGAATTATCGTTGTCTAAACCTTCGGACATACCTAAAGTCGACGATTTAATTGAATTTTTAGAGCGAGAATTATCGGCGAACGAAGTTATCTCATCCGACGGTAAAAAACTGAGTGAGGGCGGTTCTAGTACTACGCGTACTAATCAGCCGGCTAACAATGTGAAGCGATCTTTTGTTGCTACGGCCACTACTGATAAGAGTCAGCTGAGTCACTCAGTTCCGAATGTAAACAAAAACAACGGTAATAACAATTGTGTCATTTGTGGCGATAATCATTTTAGTTTATCGAAGTGTCCTAAGTTTTTGAGTCTCACACCTAACGATAGGTACTCATTGATTAAAGGTAAAGATGTGTGTTTTAATTGCTTGGGGAAAGGTCATAGTGTTTCCCATTGTAAGTCGAGTTTTGGTTGTCGATCGTGTCAAAAGAGGCATCACACATTAATTCATTTTCCTAACGAAAATAATTCTAATTTAAATCGAGTGACTGAGACTAACGTCGCGACTCCCGCGCTGGCGTCAGAGGGTGGCCCCTCCGCGGGCACGCAAAACGCAGGAACGTCTGAGTCAGCGACGCCTATTCAATGTTCGTCATCCACTGCGCCGTATGATCGCGCGCAGACCGTGTTGTTATCTACTGCGCTCATTGATGTGTTTGATGGCAATGAGAAGCGTGGTACGATTAGGTGTTTGATTGATTCCGGATCGATGGCGAATTTTGTTTCTGAGGATTGCGTACAGAGATTAGGTTTGAATAGACGACATGTGAATGTACCTGTTTATGGAATTGGTGCTGATAAACCAGTACGTCCACGAGGGATGGTGTCATGCAACATCGCGCCAAAAAATAAAAATTCAAATTTTATTTTTATGGAGGCATTAATTTTACCTAAATTGATACCTCAATTGCCATCGGTACCAGTGCCATATACAGGGTGGTCGCACATTCAAAATTTAAATTTAGCCGATGAGTCGTTTAACATTCCACAACGAGTTGATTGTATTTTAGGTGTTGAAGTGATGTCTCAAATACTGCTGAGTGACGTAGTTACCGGTCCTCCCGGTACACCACTTGCGGTGAATAGCATTTTTGGCTATTTATTGATGGGAAAGCTAGGTCTTGATTCTTCCACTTCCGGTGCTTCCGGCACCCTTGGTACTTCCGGTACCTCCGGTACGTCTGGTCGCATTCAGGCTTGTTTTAGCTCATTTTTGGATGACCACAGCTTGAAACGATTCTGGGAGTTGGAATCTGTTCCAGAGCAAAAGGTTCTATCCCCTGCGGAGCAGCTGTGTGAATCCATCTTTGAAGAAACACATTTTCGGGACTCCACCGGCCGGTACTCGGTAGCCCTGCCCCGCAGGCCCGATGCCAAGCCTCTCGGTGAGTCTAAGGAGATTGCTCTTGCTCGATTTCGCAACCTGGAACGGCGTCTGGAGCGGAACCCTAATTTAAACAAGGAGTATAGTGAGTGTCTCCAAGAGTACTTAGATTTGAATCATATGGAGCCGGTCTCCGACCCTCCGCCGATAGGTGATTACTATGTAATGCCTCATCATTGCGTGGTTAAAGAGTCATCTCAAACCACAAGAACAAGAGTTGTATTTGATGCAAATTGTCCGAGTTCTACTGGAACCAGTTTGAACGACATTCTGTTGACTGGTCCCAAGCTTCATCAGGATATTGTTGACATCCTTTTGAAGTTTCGTGTTCATCGTGTCGCGCTTACGGCCGACATAAAACAAATGTATCGAAACATTTTGGTACATGAGTCCGATCGGGACTTACAGCGTATTTTGTGGCGCTTGTCGAGTTCCGAGCCTATTCGTGAGTTCCGTCTGAGAACGGTTACCTTCGGGGTGAATGCTTCACCCTATTTAGCTCTTCGGGTCATCAAGCAATTGGCTTATGACGAAAAATCTCGTTTCCCGCTTGCGTCTAAGGTGTTGTTAGACCAAGTGTTTGTTGATGACGTTGTTTCCGGTGCTGAAGATGAGTCACAAGCCCTTGCGTTACAGCAAGAACTCTTAGGGATTTGTAAATCAGGCTGTTTCGAGCTTCGTAAATGGCACAGTAACTCGCCTGCGGTAGTCGCAGCGGTTGAGACGCCACTTGTTCATGGTGAGCGGCGCGAAGAAGTATCCTTCGCTCCCATGGAGAAGGACAATCAAACGAAGGTCCTGGGACTTCAGTGGAAGCCTCAGCGAGACCAGTTCTCGTTTAGTGTCCAGTGCTCTGCGGATACCATAACCAAGAGAGCCATTCTTTCACAGGTCGCTAAGATCTATGATCCAATGGGTTGGTTATCCCCAGTCACATTGTTCGCGAAGCATCTTATGCAGTTGTTGTGGATATCGGGTGTCCAGTGGGACGATACTCCATGTGAAAATATAGTGACGTCTTGGCGCGCATTTATACAGGAGTTGCCGCTTCTATCGCAAATCTCTATACCGCGATTTGTCTTTCCGTGCGTGAGTGGTATATCCATTCACGGTTTCTGCGATGGAAGTTCCCGTGTTTATGCCGCTTGTGTATATGTAAGGCTTGTGGACTCAAATAATCAAGTCCAAACGAATCTGCTTCTTGCAAAATCGCGAGTCGCACCGATCTCTCCGTGTTTGTCGATACCACGCATCGAGCTTTTATTTTATTTTATTTTTATTTTACAATTAAGGAAAACTTACGGCTAACGAAATAATACATACAAGGATAGATACTGAAGGCCAATTACAAGTTTTCACAAATAGAAACTTAATATATAATATGAAAAGAAAAAGACGACTTTAAAGGACGGACAAACAAATGCACATTACCAAAAATAATAGATATAAGTAAACAATAAAAAATATTATGTGATAGAAATGATAAATAACAAAAGATTCCGTATATAGAATAGACATTTTAAGCAAATTATACTTTATATACATAGATATTATTATATTATGCGCTTATGTTAGGTAGGTACTAACTAAAAACTATTACTACTTACTACTTATTATCAAAGAACTTATTGCTAAGTATTTTTTTTAGTTGCGTGATCGTTGAATTAAAAAGATCGATATCACAGTCATGAGCCAATTCGTTAAAACACCTACTCGCTCTGATAAGAAACGTGTTCTGTCTATATGTACTATTTACCGGCGGGATGCGCAGCAGTGCCGGTTTCCTTACAGGCACAGACGGAGCACGTAAGTATATGCGTTCTAAAAGCTCAGAGCAGTCTACTGAACCGTTTGCGATCGCTAGAAGATATGCAAGGTCTGCTATGCGCCTTCTATGAGCTAGAGGAAGAATATGAAATTTCTGACATCTTTTTTCGTAGTTGTCAAGAAACGTTTTAGATTTAAATTGTAAAAATTTAAGGAAGCGTTTTTGTATACGTTCGAGACGAGTGATATATATGTTATAGTTAGGGTTCCATACCTGTGAGGCGTACTCCAAATGACTACGGACGAAGGAGCAATATAATATTTTTATTGTTTTGATATTACGAAAGTCAGCCGATATTCTTAAAATAAAGCCGAGTGCTTTCGACGCTTTCTTTACAATATTATCAATGTGTTTATCAAAGATTAATTTCGAATCAAAGGTTACCCCAAGATCTCTAATAGAACTGACTCTTTCCAAAAATATATTTTTTATTTGGTAATTAAATATTATGGGATTAGGCTTTCTTGTAAAAGAACAGACGTAACACTTACCAACGTTTAAATCTAATTTATTTTATTAGGAGCAGTGATGCTGTCCAAATTGATTGAGAAGGTTTTACACACCTATAGTGATCGTTTTGCTATTGACAATGTGTACGCGTGGTCAGATTCGTCTGTTGTGTTGGCGTGGCTTCGATCCCCACCCTACGAGTGGAAAACTTTCGTTTCCAATCGCACGAGCGAGATCCTCTCTCGTGTCCCAAGTTGTCAGTGGAGACATGTCCCGTCATCGAGTAATCCGGCAGATGCTCCCTCTAGGGGTATTATGCCATCTGCGTTATTGCAGAGCGAGAGTTGGTTTTCTGGCCCACCGTGGCTTCGCGAGGAAGCTGCTGCATGGCCTGTGCAGAAAAACATTCCTAACACGGGAGAAGAGAAACGCGATTTACCAGTTGCGTCCGCACCAGCTACGCTGGTCGAGGAGGTTGAAATGATTGGTCGATATTCAACCTTAGGTAAATTAGTCCGCGTTACATCCTACATATTTCGATTCTATAACATTTTGAAATCGCGAGTGAGTAAAATTCCCAACACTACTTATCCGAGTTGTGTTACAGTCCACGAATATAACTTTGCTTTACAACGCCTAATTTATTTAGTGCAACATCAAGTCTTCCATGAAGACATCAAAAATATTGCGCAGGGTAAACAACCCTCAAACCAATTAAGACGTCTAAATCCTTTTGTTGATAAGGATAAGTTTTTGCGTGTCGGCGGACGTCTGCATAAATCCTTGTTATCGTATGAGTCCAAACATCAATTGATTTTACCTAAGAGACATAATTTAACCTTGTTGATAATCGATGATGCGCACCGCGCACATCTCCATGCAGGTACGCAATCAGTCCAGTATTTACTATTACAAAAATATTGGATCTTGTCGAGTCGAGATGTAATTCGAAAACAAATATTTCGCTGCGTGCGCTGCTTTCGAGCGCGTCCTGTTCGTCCACAACCCGCCATGGCACCTCTACCGCCCATGCGCGTTCGCCCAGAAAGACCTTTTCTGAAAACCGCGGTCGACTTTGCGGGTCCGTTTTACGTGCGTGCTAATAAGGTCCGCAACGCTAAAATAATCAAATGCTATGTTGCCGTGTTTGTGTGCGTGAGTGTGAAGTGCACACACTTGGAGATAGTTAGCGAGCTATCAACTCCGGCTTTCTTAGCGGCCTTACGGCGATTTGTTTCCCGCAGGGGTCTTATAACGGACATCTATTCGGACGGAGGACGTAACTTTGTTGGTTGTAACAATTACTTGAAGGAATTGTACGAATTTCTTAAAAATGACGCGGTACAAAGCTCTTTAAATTCGCAAACCTTGCAACAAGGTATCACTTGGCATTTTCAGCCACCTTATGCCTCTCATTTTGGTGGTTTGTTTGAGGCTGCAGTGCGTAGTTTCAAGCATTGTTTTCATCGTGTTGTAGGTACCCAAGTACTTACGTATGACGAAATGCACACTTTGTTGTGCCAAATCGAGGCGATACTTAATTCGCGGCCTTTATGTGTGTTGAGCGCAGACGCGTCAGATCCATTACCCTTAACTCCCGCGCATTTTCTTGTAGGCGGGCCTCTGACGGCCATACCTGACGTGCCCCTGGTAGATTCAAATCCAGGTAGACTAGTTCGGTGGCGTTGGATACAACAATGTGTCCAACATTTTTGGAAGAGATGGAGTCGTGAATATTTACACGAGATTCAACAGCGTAGCAAGTGGTACGCCGATCGCGGTGCTCCTATCTGTGTAGGTGACATTGTTGTTGTGGTGGATGACAATTTACCTCCGCTGCAGTGGAGGCTCGCTCGCGTGCATGCACTCCATCCAGGTTCTGATGGCAAGGTCCGAGTAGTAACCTTGCAATCGGGCAAGAGTAATTTCAAACGTGCTGTTGTAAAAACATGTAAGCTCCCCCTAGAGTAGTTGTTGTTTTCGGAGCGTACATTAGTTCTAAGCTTAGTAGTATCTAGTTTGTATGTATATTAATTACTTAGTAGTTTTTTCAATAGAGTATCAATTTCGAGTCTTTTGTTAAAAGAACTATATTCTTTTAAGGTGAGCGGTATGTTTCGTGCCAAAACAAATTTTAATTTTGACAGCCTGTGCCAATTTGTAGTTTTTGAACGCATCTCATCATAGATAAACTGCAACCCTTTTTGAAGTGAAAACTTCTTTAGCGGCGCTGAGCACTTTTTTTTGTATGGGTAAAAACTTTCAAACTCGCGTCAGGGTCACGTGATGCTGATCGAAAAAGCGTAAGATCGAGGGGAAGGGAGAGGAACTAGTATCTCCCACTCTTTCTACCGTGCCTGAGTGTGCTGCTCTGTTTAGTCGTCGAAATTATGGATGGAAGTTGATTTTTCTGAGAGATAAAATTTAATGTAATATATAAATAACGATATAATATTATAAATAACAACATATAAATTGTCATATTTGTGTACGATAGCGCAATAAATAAACATTGTATTCTACCTCATAAATGATAGTATTTTTATACTTATAATTAAACACAACGTTAATATTGAAGTTTTTATACTTATAATTAAACACAACGTTAATATTGAAGTTTTCACTTCTGCCGGCACTCCCGGAGTGCTACCTTTTTTTTTTTGTTATGTTGGCAAAAGTGTGCCGCGACCTTGCGCTTGCACGGGTGTCAACCTTGACACCATTCGACAGTGCATTTGCGACCGCCGCGAGTAAGAGACGTATGCTTGCGCATCAAGGCAACGAGCTCCTGAGGGTGCGGTCGAAGCCTGGCCGATCGTCGTTCGTAATCGGCTGGCATCGAGGTCCAGATTTGACCTGGACACCATTTCGTGTGTGTGTGAGGTGTGCGTGAAAACCATTGAACTGCGAGCCTTTGGATTTCGGGGACGTGAGGTCCCGACGCGCCCATTATCGTTGTTCATCCATCATCGCTGGCACATATCCCCCGCGTGCCTAAACAAGCATCAACAAATCCCTGAACGTGAACAGGGGATCCCGAGGAGGCCTGTGGACTGCCACCCAGGTTAGTCGTAGGCCGCTTTTCTCCCCAACAATTATAATTGGTAGGTGACATGTACAAGACACTCACAGCATAATAAAATGAATAGGTACCTACCAAATTTTTATTGCCAAGCTAATGTTTTTTCCTCCGTTTACGGGGTATAATTATGTTTTCTGTTTTATTTTCTATTTTCTATATTATTTTCTTGTACATTTGAAATATTCGAGCGAATTGCCCATTCAGTATCCGGTAAGTGCTTGTTCACAATGAACGCGCGGGCGCAGGTGCGGCCGCACTGCGGGCGCGGCAGACGTTGCTTACACCGCACGTGCGTTTGTACGTGAACACTTTCATAGCACGTCGTATGTTTGATATTTCGTGACCGCACCCGCGCCCGCGCGTTCAATGTGAACAAGCCCTAACGATACCATCACGTACTCGTATTCAATCTCTATTTACATTACAGTTTATAGTCAATGAGTTTATATAACTAAGCTCTTTGTTTACAGTACCTACCTAAAATGTTCTTTGTTTACATTACCTAAAATGTTGACACCAACAGTAACTAGCGGCTAAGGCGACACATTGTTATTAGTAGGTTCAAATTTAAATCGTACAAATTGTTCGTATAACATAGATTATACTTAATATTATTAGATGCAGCTTGCTGCATACAAACTTTCACATTTATAATATTGGTAGGACTAGTGGACCCGCGCGCAATTCGTAGTGCCTAACAGAAATAAATTATTAAGTGTCAGTGTTTCTCCAGTATCTACCTATATTATGCATGTAGGTTTATAACACACGTTGCTGCTCGCTAGTTCTTTTACTTGTACGCTACCGCGTTGGTATCTCGATAGTTTAAGGATATTCATTCTAGTTAAAGGATTAGACGCCTAAATTAAAAAGTATAGCAAACATGCGATACATATTGCGGTATAAGTAGGTTAGGCGTCCCCCATACTTTATAATCATAAATTATAAAATAATAAAAATATTATAAAATGATAAAAAATACTAGTTTCTGATTTTTCTCATTGTTACTAGAGCATTACCTATCTGGGTGCCAAATTTGAACTTTCTAGGTCATCTGGAAGTGGGATATAATTTTGATCTATCACCTTTATCACCCTTAAATTTCTTGGATACCGGATGTTTATATCTAAATAACCGTTTGAGCTGTGTTTATGAAATTTGGAATACAAATGTAGTTCGTACATAAGAGTATATGTGCCAAATTTGACTTGTCTATGTGTAATAGTTTTTGTGTAACGAGGGTGTAAAAAGTCGTCAAAATGCGCTTTGGACGGTTCGTGTAATATAACACACGGCGCGGTCGCCAGTTCCTTTGCTTGAACTTGGCTTGACTCGCTGCCGCGTGTCTAGATGCTAGTTTTACAAAAACTTTATAAAACCAGAAGACCACAGAAGACTGTCTTCTTCAACCACTTTTGTAACCACTTAAGACTGTTGTCTTCTAAAACTACCACTCAGTGAAGCCCACCTATTCAGACACATCGACGCGACAGGCCCAGAACCCGGTGGAGAGACCATCTTGACTCCTGCTTCAAAGATTGGACCCTAACTGCTACCCAGAGAAAGGAGTGGACAGGAGAGAAGAGAGGTTTTTGCCATGTAGTGGGACAATATAGGTTGAATAATAATAAGATGTGTGTGTAGCGGTCGAGCTGCTAAAAAATAGCCGACTATATTCTATTTCTGGCTGGCAACTTCAACCTATGTCAGTTTCAGATCGCCAAGATTGCTATATAGCTTGCAACATAATTTACGATTGTCACTTATACATTAATATCTCATGGGAAGCAACCGGGCTCACAGTTACTGTTTAACGTGCTTTCCGAATCATGGTTACTATGTAGTAAAGAGACAATCCCTGCGTGCAGCGATCAGCCTACAATAAAGAGTTTAAATAAATTAAAATGACAAGTACATATAAAACAATAATTTAGTAAGAGCATTGAGTAGCTACTCCATGTATCTTCCTACATGAAAACGGAAATCTGACAAGCCCACATCCCGAACTTGATGCGGTTACCTCGTTATAAAGTTTCTGTGGCCACCTTCCGACTCCATTATTAGATCGATTCTGAGAAATAATAGCTCTGTACATATAATCCAAACCAGCAAAATAGTCTTGTTATAAGTATTTCTATATTTAAAAAGCTCTTTTAAAGTCTTCGCGGGCGAAGAAGACTTTGTAAATATTAATATAACAATACTTATATAGGTAACAAGACTGTTTTCCTGTTTTGAATATTACGTTGCCATCAGATTGTTTTAAGTTTTTTAGCTAATTTAATTGATTATTTTATGTGGTGTATAGTTTTTATATTGCCTGTCGTTAAATAATATTAATGTTGCTCTAGTTCTAACATTAACCCCTTGATCCAGGAAACACTTCCGGTTCAGATCAAAATTGACATAATAGAATAGATAGAGATTATACTCTTTATTGCAACCAAAGAAAAATACAAAAAAATATATATAATATATTAAATATATTAATTATTTTTTGTAATATATTTTTCTAGCTTCTTTAAAATAATGTTCGAATTCGCATGTGCGGCTGCGGCTCGATCAAGCCGCTCGGGGACAAGATTATCTTTGCGATTTGGACTTGCATTCTTTATTGTATTTGTAGGTAGTTCCAGTTTTACCAATTTATAGGAAAATTCAGAAAGGATTAAAAAAATCAAAGTTGAAGATTCGTTGTCATTAATTCTGATGGAAACCAAGATACCGCATCGATAGTGTCAAACAGTACAGTTTTTATTTCCACGCTAGCGTCTACAAAGGTCGTTCTGATCGCGTCGCAATTTATGGAATGGAATCACGAATGGTGTTGTCGGTCACTTGTTTGCATATATTTTCATACATTATGCATTGACGACTATCGGGAGACTTTTGAAATACATTGGACCATTAGTTCATTTAAGTATACGAGTAAAGTCTTATTTACGAGAATATGAGTTTCTTCTCTATTATTAAGAGCGATCTCTCGCTCGTACTATTTGACAAATTTTGAAATATAAATTCATAGAATTAATTTATTGAAAATTCCTCGAATTAATTTATTGAAAATTCCTCAAGATTAGTCCTGCATAATATTATTGCACACATTTTAAAATCATACAGTTTGATATACTAAAAAATGACATGGGGAGCAATATTCAAATGATTTTTTTTCTCAAAAAATCTCGTCATGCAATATTTTAATATTATCATACTCAAAACGCTTTTAAAATGTGTGCAATATTATTTGCAGGGCTGATTTTGAGGAATTTTCTATAAATTATAATTGCTTTGAATTTATATTTCAAAATTTGTCAAATAGTGCAAGCAAGAGACCGTCACTAGATATATACGCTCTTAATAAGCCTTCTAACATTAGTCGTAACTATGTCTTTGACGTTTTGACCTGTGCCAGTTGTTCGCGTACTTGCTTTGCTAAGATAAAAGAGCTGCACGAAACCGCACAGGGCCGCCGAGCCCATCCTGAATTCTAATAGAGTTGAAAAATGTCCCCGAATCTAAATTTGGTACGAATCACATACGGAAAACAACTACCTACTTTTGAATATACCAGGTCGTTTTTATAAATGACAGAAACACATTTATTATAGGCGGGTGCAAATAAAAAAAATGTTTTGTAATATGAAAGAATCATTAACTAGCTCGCATTACATTAATTTTACATGAAAGATGTGTATTTTATTAGCTTGTAAGTAAAAATAAAAGTAAAGCCTGTTTTCCTCAATTAAGACAAAAAGAAAAAAGTTGATATTTTATTTTAGTAAGTGGTAATTGTACCGTTTAAATTAACAATAAAAAAACTTTAACTAAATAATTGGCCTACAGAAACATAACATAACATACATAACACAATATGATATGATACACAACATAACATAACATAATATGATATTTAAGCTTACGTCAGACTGAGGCGAGACGGAGCGGTAAAGCGGTCACAATCTTCATTTTGTTCCTGCCCGCGTCGCTTTTAGCCCAGTCATATTAGGGCTTTCACCTCGGAATGAAAGATAATAAGCTGCAAATTGGTATGAACCTTTGTTTTGTCATTCTAAATGTTGTCTCAAAAGTCACAATCGTTATCGTGTCCGCGTCTCAAGATATTCAAAGGTCACAAAAATCGGTTTTTCGCGAATATCTGGCTTCCTATCGGTTAAATGAGATTTGCATTTATTATAAAAGTTGTAGGCTATAAAATTCCCTACAACTTTTGTTTAAACTTTTTTTTCATACAACCAACCGTTTTGAAGGTAGAGCGCGAAGAGTGCACATCGTACAGTCATATACGGCCTAATGCAAGGTCAAGCGTGAGTTATGGTTATCAGTACGTTATAAAGTCAATTATTTACTTGGAAATTATAATTATTAAACAATGCCTATTATTTATGTACTAACTATTAATTATTTATATTTAATTAAAGTAAGTAACTTGATTATTTATATATAATTATTCATATTTAACTATTTAAGTATAAAATATTATTAATTCTGGATTATATATTTTAGTTCTATTTTAAGTTAACACATTATATATCTTTTCTTTAAAACGCGTAAATTTCTCAATACTTATATACCTGGAAATACTTGTCCCTACCCTATGCCCTTTTCTATTCATTGCCGGGACAGATGTTCTATATAGTATTCAAGGCCACTCTCAAAGAGCATATAAGAGAAGAGACGGCACTTAGAACAAAAAAAATGGTTCAATGTAAATGTATGAAACGGGCAAGAAGATCCAATACCAACATTACGGGCATGATTATCGATTATGACAGTGACAATTAACAACGCCAATGCCGCCAACATTGCTTACGTGGTAGGGTCCGGTCGTTCCTGCACCGGCTACATATTTTATCGATAATTTGTTCGTATTATAATTTCTCACATTTAGGTTATTACATATTACAGAGTTAAATAATTTAGTCTACGTTTATTAATAGGGTAAATGTCTAGTATTAATATATAATAGACTTTACCCACTTAATAAACGTAGACTAAATTATTTAACTCTGTAATATGTAATAACCTAAATGTGAGAAATTATAATACGAACAAATTATCGATAAAATATGTAGCCGGTGCAGGAACGACCCTACCACGTAAGCAATGTTGGCAGCATTGGCGTTGTTAATTGTCACTGTCATAATCGATAATCATGCCCGTAATGTTGGTATTGGATCTTCTTGCCCGTTTCATACATTTACATTGAACCATTTTTTTTGTTCTAAGTGCCGTCTCTTCTCTTATATGCTCTTTGAGAGTGGCCTTGAATACTATATAGAACATCTGTCCCGGCAATGAATAGAAAAGGGCATAGGGTAGGGACAAGTATTTCCAGGTATATAAGTATTGAGAAATTTACGCGTTTTAAAGAAAAGATATATAATGTGTTAACTTAAAATAAAACTAAAATATATAATCCAGAATTAATAATATTTTATACTTAAATAGTTAAATATGAATAATTATATATAAATAATCAAGTTACTTACTTTAATTAAATATAAATAATTAATAATTAGTACATAAATAATAGGCATTGTTTAATAATTATAATTTCCAAGTAAATAATTGACTTTATAACGTACTGATAACCATAACTCACGCTTGACCTTGCATTAGGCCGTATATGACTGTACGATGTGCACTTCTCGCGCTCTACCTTCAAAACGGTTGGTTGTATGAAAAAAAAGTTTAAACAAAAGTTGTAGGGAATTTTATAGCCTACAACTTTTATAATAAATGCAAATCTCATTTAACCGATAGGAAGCCAGATATTCGCGAAAAACCGATTTTTGTGACCTTTGACCTTGAATATCTTGAGACGCGGACACGATAACGATTGTGACTTTTGAGACAACATTTAGAATGACAAAACAAAGGTTCATACCAATTTGCAGCTTATTATCTTTCATTCCGAGGTTGACCCCTTTTTTTACCTAATATGACTGGGCTATTACGTATATGTGACAGGTTACGTACAAATTCGAACATTACAAAAATTCGGTCCCGGATCGCGTTCGCTTTACCACCTCAGTCTGACGTAAGCTTTAGGCTTCCTTGTTGACTACGTAAGCCTAATAAATGGTTACAATAATACTACGAGAGGGTTCTATTTTACTCCTCTCTTTTTGAAATTAAAACTAGCAAGCACCAACACACATTACCTCGACGACTATAATTTTAACGAGTATAACCGTATCTCAAGTTGCGAGGGTTATTCAGGTTTATAATGAATACAGAGTAAACACTTTCAGGTGGTGAGAGTGAGTAAATCGCTATTTACCTGAGAGGCGTAATCATGGAAACCTAACTAGATAGAAAGGCTCTTAATATTTTATTATTATTATTAAAATTAGATCAAGGGGTTTTTGTCGCTTCCACCATTGCTGATCTATTGTGACGCCCTCTTGAGCTATAGTTCACTCCCTAAACCCGTAGTTTCTAAGAACTTTCAGATCTTCAAGGCCCTTGATAATGTAAATGTTTATTCAATAAGTAAAAATTACAAGAAGTCAAAATACAATTAAAATAATACATAAATCAATCAAACACTTGCTGTGCTTCGGTAGGAGGGCACTGTAGCTAGTGAAATTACTGGGCTGAAGAGTCTTAACATCTTATGACTCTCAAGTAAGAAGCGTTGGCGCAGTGCACTGGGTAGCACTGTAGGAATTATGGGCAGCGTTATATCTTACCATCAGGAGAGCGTCTTGCTCGTCTTCTTACTTCGTTGTATAAAAAAAAAACAATCCACCTCTTACTGAACCTGAAGCAAAGGTGCCCATCACACTGGCCTGGAAAAAGGCTCTTTGAGAGAATCGTTTTCTTGATTTGTTTGCGGTACGGATTCCTAAAGAAACTGTATGCATTTTTACAACATTTTCTTTTAGCGAGTTGAATGTCGTTGTATCATAATGAAGTAGGTATTGTTTTAACCCTATACAAGTAGACCTCATTCGTTGTTTTTATGATTTAAATCAAATCAAGTGATTAACATAGAGCAAAGACAAACACTATCAAAATCATCATCAGTAGAGTGATGTATTCTACTAAGAAGCCTAAGAAGATAAGGCTTCTTCATCATCTCAGCCGTAAGACGTCCACTGCTGAACATAGGCCTCCCCTTTGGACTTCCATATGTACCGGTTGGAAGCGACCTGCATCCAGCGTCTTCCGGCGACCTTTATAAGGTCGTCTGTCCACCTTGTGGGTGGACGTCCTACGCTGCGTTTGCTAGTCCGTGGTCTCCACTCGAGCACTCTTCGACCCCATCGGCCATCCAGCGGATTAGCAAGCTGAAGTGGCAATGGGCAGGCCACATAGCGCGAAGGCTTCTTATTCTGCCCTTTTTATTATTTGTTCTGTTTTACAATACCACAGTGCAGTTACTCACCGTCTAAATCCAAGGTAAGTTTTTACCTTGCCAGCAAAGTCAAGGGCCACACGACAACATTTAACTATCAAAAAATTTCTAAAATGTCAGATGTTATTATCAGTACAAAAGATAATAATTTAACTGTTTCAAAAGTTTCGATCTACGGCAGTTCTGTCAGTAAAACTTTATGTTCGTCTTGATAAATGTGTATAATTTGTATTGCACGATGGTCCTGAATAGCTTAAACGCGATGTAGCCAAGAACATTGCTGTCATGCAAAACGCTAATTTATTTTGATAACTACGTCACTACGTGGAGCTAATCAACTTTATTCTTGCTTTTCTTAATTTTCTCAGAAGTTGTTTGTAGTTTTATCAAAGAAACAATGCTGCAGCAATGCCTTTTGAGATTAAATCGTGTAGCTTTATCATTGCAGTAGCGGAAATGGGGGATAAAGTTTTAAAACAAAGATTGTGTGTTGTGGAAGTATGACTTCCCAACAACAACTTTATTTTAAATAAACAAAACTTTATTTTAAATAAAATAATAATTTATTTATACTTATGTGATCATTCCTATGAAATGTAAACATTACCAAAAAAGCCTAAAATATTTAGCCTAAAAGCTTATCATAATAGTCATATAAGTAAAGTTTTTGGGTTAATTGTAAATAATCCCATGATGAATAGACCACAACAAGTAGGTCATATACATACATCAACCTTATAAAAAAAACTGTTTCTCATTTTCTGTTATATCAGTCATGATTAGATCCACATAGTACATTTACTTCCTTAATTCGTTAAGTACATCTTCATTCTCAATTTATTTCATCATATCAACTGACCATCAACCTGTCACAAAGTCACAACCTTAATAAATATTTTCAGTGCATTTTCCACCAAAATATTTTATATCGTATTTTATTCAACAATTATAAACGTACACAGAAATGATCATTATTTCTGTCCATAAACGTGGAAACTACACGTGAGTAGGCAATAAGTAGTATGTGTAATGGAGGTTTTATATTAATAATAAATTGAGTTAAATTGTGTGGAAACTGTTAAGTTATCAATATATTAGGATTTATTCATATTTTATCCAACTCACACATTATTATTGATGCTTGGCATTCTCGCATTGTGCGACGCACTCGCTCCTTCTTCCCGTACACCTGCAAAATGTGGAATGACCTTCCGCCCGCGGTATTTCCGATAATTAACATGGGACTCTGCAAAAGACAAGTGAATAGAGTCTTAAAAGGTAGACAACGTACCAGCGGTACCCCCGGTATTGCAGGTATCCATAGGCGACGGTAGCCACTTACCATCAACCTGATGCCGCCGCCTGGGCCGTCTGCTTGTTTGTCACCTATTACATAAAAAAAAATTAGTGGCCCGCACTTCAATGCGCCGAACAGAAAATTATCAATGTTTCTTTACTACATTATATATGTACTAGCTGCACCCAGCGGTTTTACCCGCTACTGTAGCCTATGTGTTATTTCAGGGTCTAAGCTATCTCTATATTAAATCTCACTTTAATCGGTCCCGTTAAGGCGTGAAAGAGTAACAAACATCGACACATCCACTCTTTCACGTTTATAATATTATTAATATTATACATAGTCTATTAATGAAAAAAAAAACCGCGTCAAAATCCGTTGCGTTGTTTTAAAGTTATAAGCATACATAGGGACAGACAGACAAGGAAGCAACAATATTTTATACTATGTAGTGATTATAATCATTACTGGAAGAGATCTGGATTCGTTTCATATAGAACAGAGAATATCAAAAGAGGAAGAAGATTTATACTAACAGTAACTAGCCTGAAAAATGAATGTTCGTAGCTTTGAGCTCAAATATCAGTTTTTGCAAAGTTTTAAATTGGCTTAGTTAGTTTAAAAATTTACAAAAATTGGAGCGTTATGTAGACAATTTTATTTTCGATTTTTAATCCTATGTTCACAATTTCACTCGGTTAATCATAAACTTACGGTTTTTACTACTTTTCTGTGACGTAATCATTATATAAATATAACCTTGTTTGTAGCACTGCTGGATAAAAGCCTCCATATCTTCGTCCCACCATCTCTGCATGGGCGTGTTATAAGTACTTATAGAACTAAAGATATTTGTACAAATACAGAAAAGTATTCGTACCTTGGTCCGACAATCTCTGTTATAAGTACTTAGAGAACTTAGGATATTTGTCACAAATAGTAGTAGTCAAGAAGAAAGTTCGGGGCAACCAAATAAAACTTTTTTTCTATAAAGCTTTATTCACAAAAATATCCAAAGAAGAAGTAAGGTTACGATGATGCGTAAACAAACAACTCTGGAGATCAGGCGTGTTTTGTCACATTCGCAACTAAACATTTAGTCGCAAAATGTCATTTTCGCACAATCGTCACAGTAGCAAAATGTCACAGTCGAAAATCGTCACAGTAACAATTTGTCAAATTTGGAATTTGTCACAGCAACAAGTTGTCATTTTAGCAGATAGTAACTGACGTTTGTGAGAGCACAATGACATTGGGAGTAGCTGCAAATTGTATGCAATGACAGCGCGAGTAGCAAGAGTAGCGTCTTGATATTATGTCAGTTTAGTGTTGACAGTGGGACCGGAGTTAGTCTTATTGTCAATTTCTTAAGTCATCGTGTTGTCTTACGTCTATGTCTTATGTCTTCGAAAGGCTGTGGCATTTGGCAACTATGACAATCTGCGTTTTTTTTTCGTGTCAATTTGAGAATGTGACCAAACACGTCTGATCCAACTCCAAAGGTATCGGCAGAAGTTACGACACAGTGTTTAGCTTATTCCTTATCACAACAGATTGTTTCTAAAGGAACTTTTGAATTTGTTCTATTCAGATTTGTTGGGCGGGAAATTATACTTTGTTTACCGAGAACAGTCTTGGTAATACATTTTTAGATGATAATAGAAATGAAGAAAAAAATATTTATTAAAGTGAAAAAGTAGAGTATTAATTGAAATACGTAAAATTATAATTATATTTCAGGAGTTTTGTACAACCTATAATTGTGAGTTTGTCTCTGACAGGGTACCTTTTCTGTTGCAGCTCCTAATTTTTATTTTAAATAAAAGATTTAAAAATATTGCTATAATTAGCTGCCTAGTGGTTTGATCTCCTGTAATGTATTATATTATGTTATTTAAGGATCATAGCAGCTATCTTTATACCAAATTTAGTTCAGTTAGTTCAAACTGGATGTTTACACACACGACACATCCGCACATATACACACAATATCCATACTTTCGCATTTCAAATATAAAATAGGAAAGAGAAAAATCAAGTGGAATATTATAATCAGTTCAACCGTTTGAGTCTGAAGAGGTGGCATACCCTATATAGTTTCCATAAATGTTGCCATGTAGGGAAATTTAAAAGTAAATGAATAAAGGCAGGGTGTCGCGCTAGCACATTGTTGGCACCTCTACAATGCGGCGTGAATGGTGGCACCTGTCTCTGCGTTTACCCGCGCTGAATACAGCGGTCGAATGGAACTGCGCCCGAATGTACACAGGGACGCATTTGAGGAAAGTTTTGGTTCACGAGAAAAAACGCATTACGCGTACCTTCCCATCGGGGGTATAAGAGGGTTATGTGGGAATCTCCGTGTGACTGCACGGTATCCCCGGACCCACTAAAAAAACTCAGCGGCACTCCCGCATCGTCTCTCTGAAGGACAATTAAGAATCGGCAGAGCCTTGACATCCAAGAAAAGTTAAGGGCAAATTCTGTCTTAACCGAAGCCCAGTAATAGTTACTAATTGGCTTAATAATGAAATGACTTTAACAAGCTCCAAAAAGTAGCGCTAGTATTCAACAAAAGGACACAAATCGTCCTTGTGGAGTCCATCTCAACCACCGTTTTGGAGTGAGCGTCGGGTACTGCAGGTGTAAAATCTTAATTAAGGATATAACTGTCCTAAACCTTGGTTGAGGAAGCAAGCTTTTTAAAATTTTCTCCTGTGTTTTTTGAATGATTTATGCGAAAATACTCTTAGTGTTGCAGACGTCTTTAGTGCACCCAATAGAAAGAGAACTATTTAAATGAAGAGACTTATTTAAATTTTGATTAATATTTCATATATTAAATTTAAATGTAGCTCTAACTGAAAGTCATTGGATACTGGAGTTAACATTTATGAAAGACGTGAACTCGTACTAAAGCTACCATCAATAAACATGTTAGATGTTTGCTATCTTTTTTATCTCTTTGGTTTTATTTTCCTCCTAAAGTCTAGGTTATAAATGAAAGAAAACAAGACAATTTTGTTCAAGTGGACACAATATAAGTAGGTACTTACTTAGATAAATAAACAAACGTTTTATGGCCTAGACAGAACACAGGATGAAGATAAATTTCTTAGGTTATAATTATATTGTGACGATCTAAATAATGTTCTATAACATTTATGTCTTGCGCCTAGACAAGCAAGATACTTAAAAGAATTATTATTCAACATTGTAAGAAAAAACGTATTCCACAAAAATAACTAGGTACCTATTTAAAAAGTCTGTTAAAGCAACGGAGACATGAGGTATCAAAGTAAAGTAAGGTCAACTAGGGCCCTTTTTTGAAGTCACTGGAAAATTAATTCTTGTGCCCCCCTTTTTACTAAATCCCTCTCTGTAAAATGAACCGGGCACATTAGCACAATGGGCGCGGCGATTTACTCGGTCGACTTCGGTCAGCGATTTATTGTCGCAGGTGAAATGTCGCATCACTATGTAAGTTCATTACTGGAATTGTACCGAGAAATCATTAGATAGACAGCGTACAGCGTGGTTTGAATGGTTGTTGGAAGGCGTGGTAAATGCTGAAGGACTTTTGATGGAAATTACACGTAATAAGGATGTTCACTTTTATATTCCGCAAGTAAATTATTAAAAAAATATCTCACGTAAATTTTTCTTTGTAAATTTGATAAATAAAAACGTATGAGATACAACGCACTAAAGTTGCTTGGTTTAGAAGGTCATGACGTCACAGGCTGAACTCGGGTGCGAACATTTCTTACTGGAAAAACTTATAAGCGTTATAATATCTGAGCTATTTTTATGTTATTTACAAAAACGGACTGATATTATATTTTTAAAAATCCTACTGTCGCGATTTGTTATTTGTCTTAAAGAAGCATAGGAATGAAAAGTGCATAGTAGTCAAATTTACCCAAACCCAAAGGCGTAACCCAATGGGGGGTTTGTATGTATTACCCAAATTTAGACAGCTAGTTTTACATTAGACAATTTTTACCTCAATTTCACCAATGACGCAAGGAAACGCCGTTTTGAGTTCGAGACCCGTGCGAAATAGGTAGCAGAAGGCATTTTCACGCGCGATAAAAATTACACTGACAAGGATCACTAGGATCTTGAGCAACGTCTTATCCTAAGCCCACTGGTGCGTAAAGTTAGGGTCCAAATAGGAACACTAGCTGGGCCTGTATTTCCATAAAAATAATAAGAGCCTGCCGGGGAAAAGCTATCCTTGGTGTATAAAAAACAAGTCAAATTTTATACGCTTGACGGTAAAAGTAGGCCTTTCTATAAGCAGTTTCCTCCGCCTATGAATACTTGTACTTTTAATACCAGTTCCGCTGCGAACACTTTTAGTTTTCAGGAAAACTTAAAAGTGCTGAAAATACGACTTCTTTGATGAAATAAATCGTCTGTTTCACGTGTTTAGTTGTGACTGAGCATACATCACGTCGCATTGAAGGACAAACTCCATGTTAAAAGCATTTTGAGAAGTTCAGAGCAAACGTGGCCGTACATCATTCGAACAGATTTATTCATGCTTCGGAAATGACAACGAAACGGCGGAACCAGCTTCCGCGACGGAAATTTTAAGCGATAAGCGTTTTACAAACTGTGTGCCTGATTTATCGAACTTTCAACGAGTGAGCTGAACAAACTCGTGTGAACTTGGTTAGAGAAGAATTTTCTTAATAATTGGTTTTCTTGGTTTGCAAAACATTTAGGTATGTAAAAACTAGTAGTTACTAGCATGTTTTATGGTTGTAGAGGTAGTTTATATTTTAGTTTAGTTGCAGGTACTTATTGTTATCAGTAATTTAAATTCATTACTAATTTTAACTATTAGACGGACATCTAGAGGTACATTATAAAGTCATCTATCTATATTTCAAATTCCCATCCAAATAGAGCTTTGAGCAGTGCTTTGATAGATCAGTCAGCCAATCAATCACGGTTTGGTTTTCTTTCATATATAATTTAAACACGGTATTCTTTCTTATATTTAAATTTCCTTTGAATTGAACCAAGGTTTTCTTTACGAGAAGCACTATCTGTATTATCCTTCAAATCTTTTTAATAAAGCTTGCATTATGCTGGTGCACCGTTGACAATACAGATAACCGAGCGCAGTACAATAGAATATGATATGATGGTTTAGATAGAACCTCCATTATGTACCGCGGGTAGATGGTACATGGATCATATTATATGATTAAATCAATTCGAATTGTACTTTAAGTCCAGTTAGCGAGGGATTTATCTTTCTGTAGTTCAATCTGGTACGAAGATTGTGTTCGGCAATAAAAGAAAAAAGGAATATAATATGACAAAGAACATCAAAATAAGCGGTATTATTCCAGGGTGTAAGCTATCTCTTTACCAAATTTCTGCTCAATCGGTCCACCTGCTTAGGCGTGAAAGAGTAACAAACCCACATCCAACAACTTTCACGTTTATAATATTATTACGATAATATGTGCTGTATACTACGAGTACATAATAATATGTAATAGATATTATCAGTTTAATTTCAATAATAGTTACAATTTAAGCTTTTTAAAATACAGCTGTACCTACATAAGCCTGAAGCAATATGGGGTCTTTAAAATACATCTCTTATCTACCTTTTTAATATTCCTCGAGCACCGCGCCACATATTCTCACAATATGACACTCACGCACACACAATCTCTACCTAATCGGTTCTCGGGCATATTACTCGCCTCCAATCGTCTGAGCTATAAAATGGAGAGTTGACAAGTACCATTTTCAGGTCTACTTTTCATTTGATGGGGTTTGCACAATGTTCAAATTGTGTTGTGTTCGTTGATTTGTTGACACTCGCAAAGGATTGGAATGTGTGCGCCAATAAGAATATGCTGTTTTCAGCAAGCACAGATAATGTACAGTGCGCTATATTTCTGAAACGAATTAAAATTTAATAGACAAAGGTATCGTAATTGTGGTCGCACATGTATTTGAATTGAATTTTAGAAATCTTCTTCCGATTCGGACGATTCGACTCCGGCAAGTGTGCGAGGTTTTGTGTGATTTTATATTATAAAGAATTCAAAATTCGATATGTTCGGCGCGATCGATGCGGATAGATGTGCGTTCACTATAAGGTTCTAATACTTCAGAATTAGTTTCAGTTTTTTTTTTATTAACATAAAACACAGAAGTGTTAAAAACGAAAAAACTATTTGTTCATTGTTCATATGCCTAGTTTTCTGTTAAAATTCAAATTTGACACCTCCCCTCTAGAGCCCAGTGACCAATGTTTATAGTCTCAATAAAGAGTACTAGAAGTTTCCATGTCGTTTGAGTCTCTTAGTCGTGGCAATTGTCTTTTATGCACGTCTTTATAGGTTTAATTAAGCGCTAGATTGACGCAGGTTGTGGCTAGGGTCGTTGGAGCTTACTACAGCTATTCTTTTGTTTTACTCCAATGTAGGATTATGTGGAATGAAGAAGACTATTGTCACAGAATACCTAATAGTACCTATTGTCTCGCTGTGGGAATATTGCTCAGCTTATTACTCGTTTACATGTTTCATTTATTATTAATAACGAAGGAGTATATCATTTCAAGTAGAATACTTATGATTTTGTTTCACTTAAAGGTATAGACTAGTTACTGGACATCTATAATAACTCGATATTATTATCCTTTATAGTATAATATAGCCTTATTTTGTACATACATACATATATATAATTAAGCCTGGTTCCCGTTAGGGTAAGCAGAGGCTATATCCCTCCACTTAGTACGATCCTAACACACCTCTTTCAATTCCTCAACTTTCAACACATACTTCATACACGCTCGCCGGTCCCTTATTTGCAGTTATATGTATTAATAATAATTGTTTAAAAACCCATAATTTTTTTTTGTCGTCTCGTCCCTGTGAGTGAGATACTTGTATAAAATGAAATATAAGTTTTGTGTGACAATCCTTATGCTGAGATTACACATTCTGAGTTGGCCTTGTACTACCGCTGTACTACGGTGCCCCTTTCGGATTGAGTAACGTACGAGTCACTGTCATGTGCAAGTAGTCGGATAGTTTGCATACAAAACATTTTTACTTTTACTTTATCTCCAGTTCCAGGACAACTGATAGGAAATGCTAATCAGGTATTAAGTTGTACTAAAAATAAAATAAATTATGTGTAAGAAATTTACGGGCACTTCAATGCATTACATAGCAAGGTAACATGAGCTAACAATGGTAATATATAAATAAAATAAAAAATAAATTAAATAGAAGTTGTGCGAGTACATCAGACCAGTAGCTGTCTACTATCCTGTCAGCAACTCGCACAGTACATTTCGACTTTAGGTTCACGCTAACAATGTCAATAGCTTAACAAAGAAGCTCTCCATCAAAATAAGTTTTGACATACTCAATGACACGTTTACTGAACGAACATTCATTTTAATGTAATAAAGTTTTAACGAGACACTCTACATTGACACCAAATGACATAACAAAGTCTAATTTAAAGTTAAAAGTACTTTGGACGTCGATCGAATTCCAAAGCTTTCGTGAGGATTAATAAAATAGGAAGTATTTTTGTTGAGAAATTGGTCTTTTGTTGAAGTTATTTCCCTGCTTTTTAATAATATTGGGAACGTCTTTTGTAATTTTTTATTACTGTGTTGTGTGTGCCTAATTGCTTTACTGTTTAGTTTTATTGAACTATTCTATTGTATAAGAATAGGTAAGTAAAGTAGTTCATCAAATCCAATCCGTGGTTTCCCAATAGTTAGGTTATAGTTTTTTCAAGTAAATAAATATGTATTTTTACCAACATACTCGTACGTAAGTTCAACTTTTTAAATCAAACTTAAACGCAATTTATCAAGTACACATATATTTTAGAGAGATACATTTTAGAATTGATATTTCAAAATGATATTTCACAGTTCTGTTCGAACAAAAATATCCCTTACTACAAGTTTTACAATTAATCTTTTAGAAATGTGAAAAGAGAAAACTTAGGTAAGATATTAGGTACTTAAACTTACTTTCAATTTCAATGCTAAAGTGATTGATAACAAAAAACTTTTCCAATATGATTTGTGTTCCAAATAAATGATAAGATTTCAAGTAAGATACCACGATATGACATATTTTGCGTAAAATAACTATGCTCACTTTATTTGCAGCCGTAAACATGTGTAGCAGAAGGCTCTTTAAACACTTCTATTGCGAAATTGATATCTTATAGTTCTTATAAAAAGATCACGTCTAATTTTACTGTTATATTACACTAGCTGCGCCCAGCGGTTTTACCCACTGTACTACGCCTATGTGTTATTCGAGGGTCTAAGCTATCTCTATACCAAATTTCAGTTCAATCGGTCCGCTTGTTTAAGCGTGAAAGAGTAACAAACATACATACATCCAGACATCCATACATTCTTACAAACTTTCACGTTTATAATATTAGTAAGATTTTAAAGACTAAAGACAATCAATAATCGTGTAGGTACTAAGTTTAAAAGAAGTTGTCCTTTAAACTTACCTAGTATGATTGGTTTCTTTTTAAGAGAAACTACGTTTTACCACAGTCACATAGTCACATATGAGAAGAAAGAGATGAGTGGCCAAAGATGTAGCTATAAGAAAAAAATACACGTTATCTACCCCGATACATAAATATAAAAATAAAATTGCACGCAAAGTAAAATATCTATCGAACAAAAATACTTAAATGACAGATTAGCACTCAAAACGTTAGGACCACAAGGTGACCGGGGCGTTTGGACGACCATTTCGCTAATTGGCCTCTTAAAAGCTTTATAATTTGATGTCTGTTCGTGGAATCAGATTTCTTACTGTAATTGACAAAGATAGGTTCATCATAAATGCTTAATATCGATGTCCTGCTAAGTAAAGTCGAATGAGCAAGTTAAAATTTCTAAGAATTTTTTGGTTTACTTAAAGGCTATCTGTCCAGTAAAAACAACTTATTGGCTAAAGAAATTTCTTGGAACAGCATAAGTCTTAAGAACATGTTTCAGAATAATGGTAATAAATTTCTATATTTTGAGAATATTTGAAAAAAATAAATAAATAATAGATCACGACTTCGATATGGAAATTATAATCGCTGTCCATCGCTACACCATTTTACGTGATAAGATAATATGATAAAAAAATAACAAAACAAGATGGCCATTTCAATCGATCTTAAAAATAAAAGAATTTTTCAGCTGTAGTTTTTAAATCGTCACTTAAAGGCATAATTATTATGTAATTTATGTTTGTTGTTTAATACCAGCAACCGGCAACGTACCAGCGCAGTGGTAACCCTGGTATTGCAGGTATCTGTAGGTGACGGTAGCCACTTACCATCAGGCGGGCTGACGGTAACACAAAAAACAAATTAAGTTATTTTCTCATTTACAAAACAATTTATTTTCTAAAACAAAAAAAAAACATTCTATTATAAAAAAAAAAATAAGTTATTTATACTCATTTACAAAACAATTTATTTTCTATTACAAAAAAAAACAACATTTCCATTATAATAAACACTCTGCACATTAAAAGGAGTCCAAACATTAACGAACAAGCGTTGTCATAAATTCGATCCTAACCTGTGAATGGTTTATGTGGGTCATTCTGACCGCAAATTTATAGCAGGTGTCCTTCACGGGCCATAATTACCTGATCATTTGTTAACCCTCAATTGTTGGGTAAAGGTATCAATTTGAGATACTCTCCTGTTTAAATTCAGAACGGATTATTATGATATTTGATTTTCGTGAGTGAATTTAACTTCAGGATATATAAATGCTATTTTTTAAACGTGAGTCACATTCCATACGTTTTCTCTAAAGATTTTTTGTAAAAAAAACAACGCCAATTCATGTCAAACACATTTTTATGCGCGGCGGATTCTCTGTATCTGTGTAAATACATCTAAGGTTTAAAATTTTATACACACATGCACACTCAAATCTAACTTTAGCTAGTATTTTTTAAAGTATGAGAGTACTACTTTGTCCTAAAATCAATTCATTTACCACACATTATCACTTTTAATAAAAATAAGTCAATCTTAAATAGAGCCTTAAACCCAGTAAATGAAAGCGTATATGTATATAGGCGTAGGTATAGTAAATGGAAGTGGAGATAATCTCGACCGCAGCGCTTGATTGATGTCGCTGCAGCCTGCCCACCAATATTAAGTGTAATCATATATTATTACACATCCATCATACATCACACTCTAGTTTACGTACCTATTTCTTTTTATTTATTTTTATTATCTTTTTGTGATCGCCACTTTGTGGGTAAGAAAACCCCATTTTCGCGGCGTTATAGTTCGCCACTGACCCTTGCAGCTTCGAGGAACTGAAGGATTATCCTGGGGTTGGTCTCTTTAAAATTACGTACCTATGATACGATGTAGTTTTTAGTTTTATTTAGGTACTAGCTGCGCCCAGTAGTTTTATACGCTGCTTAGACTATATGTTATTGAAGGGTCTAAGCTATCTTTATACGAAATTTCAGCTCAATCGGTCCCCCCGTTTAGACGTGAAGAAGTTACAAACATACACACTCACAAACTTTCGCCTTATTATATTAGTGTTATTACTAGCTGAGACCAGTGGTTTTGTGCTAGGCGAGTACGCTAAAGCGTGAAAGAGTTTTTTTCTGTTTTCAATTCTTTTTCTAATTTGGTTCCTAGCAGATATTGAGATCAATTGCCTTAATTTATGGAACTAGGCGTTACTTTGCGGAAATCCATCACAACAATTATTAGTTATTATTTAATATTTAGTGTTAATTCCGCTCTAAATCATTATTATCATTATTTAGAGCGGAATTAACACTAAATATTAAATAATAACTAATAATTATCAATTGCCTTATTATAATATGCTGTAATTAATAGTAATTAAAACAATGAATTTGACTACCTGAATCTGTATAATTTGTGTGTGCTCAATCCATTACAATAGAATATGAAGGTTATCAATGTATCCCGGTTTTCCGGGGGTAGACTTCCTTTGCAGGAGGTCGTCTAGGTGGGTACCCCAACAGTGCCAGTTATTCTACCGCCTGAGCAGTGATGTGCAAACATTACTGTGCTCCGGTAGAAGGGCACTGTAGCTAGTGAAATTACTGGGCTAAAGAGTCTTAACATCTTATGACTTTTGAGTAAGAAGCGTTGGTGCAGTGCTCCTAGAATTTCCCATAATTGTGAAATCTTGTGTAACACTGTGTTGGTTATGGGCAGCGTTATCTCTTAACATCGGGTGAGCGTCTTGCTCGTCTTCTACTTAATCACATAAAATCCACCTGTCCCCTATATGCTTTGTATGAAATAATACCATTATCACGAAACCCTATAAATGTCGCCCTTATCAAAATAATTTATAAGCACAAAAGCACATATTTCACTCCGTAAGCATCATTATATTTTAAAAACCTTTATGAGTTACGTTGGTGTAAAACTGCGTTTACAAAAACACGCTTTAGTATCCATCCTGACGTTTACAAAGTACATTTAAGCTTTATATGCAGTTTAATAAAATATCCCCGTATTTTGTTACGAAGTATGTGAATTTCCATACTGAATAAGGTAATGTAGAGATAAACCATTTTTATATTACACAGCACACACCTAAGCGTCAGTTACGTTCCGTTTGACAGACAGATGCAATTTGAAACCGGTTCAACTTCACTATTTTGTGTGGATTGTTGAGAGCTCAGGAAAGCTTATAGAGATAAACTCGAACTGTATTATAATTGCCAAAGTTTGTGATGTTTGTCCTTCAAGCCAAATTTACTGAAAGGGTCGTTTGATGTGTACGTTGCTAAGTTCCCTGAATAGCACACAAGGTATGTTTAGCAGATGAAACCAAGGGACATATTATGAGTAAAACACTTGGCTACATTCAGAAGCCTAAATTCAGTCGTTACTGAATTAAGTCAAGTGTAATCACATTTAGCAAGTTAGCATCCTAAATTCAGAAGCAAGTATCGTTGCTGACTGACTAAATCTAAATTTAGGTTCTAAATTTAGGAACTAAATTCAGCCAAGTGTAATAAGCCTTTAAGTACGATATTTAATAAGTTTGTTTTTAGGTATACATATACCTATAGATATATCTTTTCGTTTCCCGTTACGTGGGCAATGGGACTAATATATGGCTAAGTACTCGTAAAAGACTAGCTTCACCTGCGACCGCAAATGTTTGCGACTTACTCTTTGTCGCTGTTTGACATTTTCAACAAAAAAAACGGCATATAAGTATTTTTGAATGAGAATTTGATATTGCACGAAGTGGAGCTAGGGCTTAATACATGAACTTATATTAGTCCCTATTTTAATCCTCACAGAATGTAATCAGTCTTATAATGCGACTATTGAATTATAATGGCCGGGCAGAAATCGCGTATCTATTCTTTTTTTTAAATGTTGAAAAACTCACCGAGCCAACACAGCTGGTTCACTGAACTCTAACTAAAAACAAAAACGGCACAACTCACGTCTAAAATTGTCGAGAATATCTCGACCACGGTTTCGGACAATTACGATGTCCTTCATCAGGAGATCACGCCTGCTGCAGTAACCGGCGCTCACTGGCGAGCGCCCGCGCCGATGCACGGACCGAGCGCTGCGACGGTGCCGGCGGGGGGTCGGCTGACTCACTGTCGCTACCACTTATGTCTGACGCATCGTTAGGCTGCAGACACACCGCACTTGTTGTATCACATTCGCGGACAGACGTTAACGCACGATCACGGGTACTAAGCACAGGCATCCACGTCGAAGGAATGGCCCATCCACGATCCCGATTAAAATTAGCATAGCGCCCAATTTCGATTGCCTCCTTAAATTTCCGCGGCACGAAAAACTTCTCCTTTGCCAGCACGGAGACTTTATCGAATCTCAGATAATGCTTCGAATCGGAGATGTATGCGTGTTCAGCTACTGCGGATCGGTCAGTTTCCATATTCTTCACGGCCCTAATGTGTTCCGTAATTCGTGTGGAAATGTTCCGTTGTGTTTCGCCAATATAAGATCGACCACAGTCGCAAGGGATCTTATATACACCCGGCCCACACAATGCCTCCTTGTCCTTCGGCGATCGCAACAGTTGACGCAGCTTACCAGGCGGTCTGAATCTAGCCCGGATTCCACACCTGCGGTCCAAGAGACGACCGATCTTATCTGTCACACCCTTGACAAAGGGCAGATACACTGGCGATCTTCCTGGCATTTCCGGTCGCTTCAACCTGTCAGGGTTGGCCCAGCGACGGCATCGACTCCAGCAGTACCCATTCCCCTCTAGTGCTCGTCTGACATGGTCAAGCTCCTCTTGGACATACTCCGGGTCACAAAGTCTAAGAGCCCTTCCAATCAGTGATCTTGGCACTGAGGCTAAGTGGGATATATGGTGATGTGAGTCCGCCCGCAGATATCGGTCTGTATGAGTCGGCTTCCGATAAACGGTATGCGATAGCTTCCCATCCGGTTTTCGTATAACCCGCACATCAAGGAAAGGTATACTCCCATCTTCTTCCTCTTCAATGGTGAACTGTATTTTACCATGTACCGTATTCAAGAAAGATGTAAACTCCTCCAACACGTTCCTTGATATGATGGCAAACACGTCATCTACATATCGCCACCAGTACCGTGGTTTTGACGACGCCTCTGTCAACACACGGTTCTCAAACCACTCCATGTAGATGTTTGCCACTACTGGTGCCAACGGTGAACCCATAGCCACTCCATCTATCTGCAGGAAAAACTCACCTCGCCACACGAAATATCCATTCTTGAGGCAGTACGATGTCCAATCCACATAAACTGTAGGTAAGTCTGAGGCTACTATCAGTTCGGTGATAATCCCTAGCGCTTCATCCACCGGCACATTAGTGAATAATGACGCGACGTCAAAACTCACCATCACCTCATCTGGACTAAGAGATACATCTGCTAACAGCTGTACAAAATGGGCAGAATCACGTACGTAGCTGCTGGTCTTCCCCGTGAGAGGCTGCAGAACACCCGCTATATGTTTAGCCATAAGGTATGTCGGAGCGTCTATTTGGCTTACAATAGGTCTCAAAGGCCAGTCCGGCTTATGTATTTTCGGCAGACCATATATCTTCGGCGTTATGGGGCTGCGGGGGTATAACTTAGCAGCCAGGACTTCCATATCTGAATCAGAGTCTCGCAACAATTTGACCACCTTTGCAGTCACTCTCGAAGTTGGATTATAGTCAACCTTCCTGTACGTGTTGGAATCACTCACAAGAAGGCTGATCCTGCGCTCATACTCCAAAGTGTCAACCACCACCGTTGCGTTACCCTTATCTGCCGGCAGTACCAGTACGTCAGTATTGTGACGGAGCTCCCTCAACGCTGACAGTTCACCAGAGCTCAAATTGGACCTAGGTGGTCCTAGGTGGTGGTGGACCTAGGTGGTGATTTGTACGAATAAAACCGGTTCGATGTACTCGGGATTAAGCTAGTTTCTTTAAGATCGCAAATATGAAAATTTTTTATTATTTAGTATACTTATAGGGATTTTCCGATTAGTGCAAGGTTATAATTATTTGTCGAAATGGTCAATGTGATCATACAAAACAAAATGTGTTTTGGACATTTTCATGCCGCGTAGTGATCATTTTCATTAACGCGAACCAATCACCAATCATCGCCGATTAGGTATATTAAGCTAAAACAACGACTCATTACAACTTCAGTGTTACATAATATTAGGTAGTACAATAAAATTGCTATTAACTTTATAGTAGAGTTTTTTATTAATAAAACAAAGTGCACAATATTGCATGAAAGAGCATATTGCATGGAGGGATGTACTGAGACATCTAGTCTTGACAGTGGGACAGTTTTAAGACAATAATAAATGCTCTTCAGTTTTCTGTGCGCGATATCTGCTTTCATTACAACACTCTCCGTTGTTGACTTTGGACAGTTTTGTGTAAACACATCGATGTATTTGTGTTAGTGTGCGCGTTCCGTGATGACATTTATTGTGGTTACACATACATTGTTTTGTTAAGGATTCAGTTTACAGTGTTATTGCTCTATATTCTTTCACCGGTTTAAAATTGAACTACGAGTGTGAGAGTGTGAGGTAACTCTTTTTGTTGGCTTTGAAACCAATTTTGTTCTAGATTCGTAAAAATGGACAAGAGCGCAACATGTGTTTAACCCGCACACTTTGATATTTACAATCAATTTAAATCTTAAGACATATGTACATGTAAATGGATCTTTGTATTTGACCGATTTTATATTATAAGTATGAAACATTTGGTAAATCTGAGAATAGATCTTAAAATATTAAATTATATTTTATAATAAGAAACACACTCTTCTAATATATTATATGATGTTATTTAACAGTGGATATACTATTTATAACTGTACAAAATAGCCGTCCAACAGACTGTCCAAAATCCATTAGACTTAGCAAGAGCTTCTTACTGCGTCGATAAAAAGCCACTCCGTCCGCCCGATAAATTCAAAACTTCACCCATGAAAAATTGGTCATTTGAAAATGTTCAATCGCTCGGAAAATATTAAAAACGATCGCTGGGGATAGCCGATAGCCAATAAATTAGCCGCAGATATTAGCTTCATTCAAGAGAACAAAGAACATCTCTAATCCGGATTTGTTGAAGTCCTGTGGAACAAGTGGAATTAGGCTTTAGGATTTATATAGTAGGTACTAATCGATGACCTATATTGTAGGGCTGTATACTAATACAAAATGTAAACTACACTACTTTACTTCAATATCAGTATTTTTAAAAAGATTTTTAAAGAAGTAATGATGTTAAAAGATTTATTTGAGACAGAGCAAAGTAGGTATTTAAGTTACTTCAGTTTCATTAATTTCCTATATTCACAATTAATTAGATATATTATTTGACATTAAAATAAATAAGGCTGAATAAGTTTTTATATACATTAAAAAAAAACATTAATTCATTTCAGGCTGGATTTTTTGTAACGCAAAATATACAGTTCTAGTTGAAAACGGCCGTGAACATAAATTATTAAAATATATGTACTTACCTACGTTAAAGTTAAAGTTGTAGGTAAGTTCTGCATATTTTGTGATGTTTTTATTGTTATAAAGAGTTATCATTCATTCATTCATTACGTTCGATTAAAAAAACTTAAATCGCATACATTCTATAAAAAAAAACTTAAATCGCATACATTGGCTACTTACATACTACAAATATAACAATTTCGTAAAAGAGTTACAAACCAAACTAGACCATAATCTTACAAGAACTGTTAAATTATTTATGTATTCCCTATCTAAGTAACTACACTGAAAATTAACCTCTATAACTAATAGCTAAGGTTCAATTTCAACATGGTCTTATATCGGGTGTAACATCAGTTTTAAAAAGAGTCACATGGGTACCTCAGAGAGCTTAATGAGTCAATTAGTGGCTGAATCCATTTACTAAGGCTTTACTCGGGCAAAGCTCTTGGTTTTTAATTTTTAAGGAAGATGAGCTTTACAATTTTACGTTTATCTTTGAGCCCATACATTGCGGACACAGGGTTTTTTTTTTTTTTTTTTATTATATACAATTATTATTCCTGCTGATATCGCTGCTGCAGCACCCTTATTACAAAGTCACTTAATAAGTATACACAACAATATCCTAATATTACTAATAACTAATTATTGCTACCTATTTATTATTATATTATATAAATATATATATATTATTTTTTTTTTTCATTTTTTTTTTTTTTTTTCACTTATCTTGTTTTTTTTTTTTTTTTTTTTTGTTTTGTTTTCCTCTTTCTTTCCTTTAATGTTATTTTCTTTTCTATTCATTCTTCTTTTTTTTTTTTTTTTTTCTTTTAAATAAAGGTACCCAACAAATCACAAGACATCGATCTAAACACCTAACGCACTACTAAGCTCTATTATTAAATAGCACTAATTGTTTTATATACTTTTACATCAAATAGGTATATAAAAATTAGGAAATTACAAATCAGAGAAAAATAAGCCTAGCCAACTTTGTATACTAACAATCATTAGTAAAAAGCTAACTTAATTATACAATTAAATAATTTTAATCAATCATTAACATAACATATTATTCACCGCACAAACAACAAAGCAAGATAAAATCAGAAACATAATATTATTCTTCCAATATTAAATCATACTGCTATAATAACGCAACCCCAATTAAACAAGAAGTACAAAGTATAGCAGTCGCTTAATATTATAATCAATTAATGCAATAATATCTATCATAATAATATACCAACAATATTATTTGTATTGATAATATACCAACAATATTATTTGGGTTATAGAAGAATTCTTTAAAGTTGTCTTCGTTACATGCGACTCACTCAGACGTACTAGAGGACATACGAGTATATACATAGTAGAACAGTGTCTATTTTTGTAAAGATTTATGTATAATAAATATACGTTCAAGTCACATATATGACAAATTCAGAAATTTATAGGGTTATTGGTACAGTACATTGGTTTAAAGGGTTATTGTCCTGTTTGATAGTATAGTTTTTAGTAAAAACAATATTTCTATTCTATATTTCGTAGCTCTTGGTCTACGCCGTAGCAGTAACTTTATTGTAGCATTTAACAAATGTATTAAATGCAGTATTTTGTACACGGTTGTAAGGAAAATTTATTGCGTTCAGCAATAAAACATTCAATTATAATATTATAGGATATTTTTAAATTTATTATATAGTTCCAAACTATACCACGATCTCGGGTGATATTAAGCATCGATGCGGCCAAAGATGGTAGCAGAAAAACTTAAAATTTAACGTTATGTAATATTAAATAAATGTATTTATTTGTTTTGTATGTATGTATTTGTTTTTTTTATTATTTGGTACGCAATAAAGTATTATTCTATTCTATTCTATTCTATTCTATTCTATTCTATTTTTAGACCAAGTCAGAATAATAATACAAACAAAACAAAGTTACTGCAATATTTATTATCCGTATCAAGTTGGTCAAGTTAACAGTTTATTAAATTTTCTAGTACATTGTGGCTTCTATAAAATTCACTCGGAATGATTTCCCGCGGGACGCTGATGAACTCTCATAAAGTATTATTTTATTGTGTTTTACTCGCGATATGGTTGTAATTCAATTTTGGTTAGCATATTTTTGAAACAAAATGCTTGTTATAATATTTTATTGTTAAACAATTTTACATAATAATAATTATAAACGTATTTGCAGTAAAAATTTACGATTTAATTAGATTATTTCTTTATTTTATTATTCAGCACGACGCATGACGAACTTAATGCTAATATACATTTTCTACTTGCTGACCTGACACTGGAGAGAGTTTACAAGAAAATGGGAGTAGTGCAGACAATAATGGAATGTAAAATTATGAAAACTTAACATAAATTCTTAAAATTAACAGTAACGACAAGATTAATACACATACTTAATACTTGATTTAGCATCCAAGATTGTGTTATTGATATTTTTGTGTTTTAGTCCTCCTAGCCCCAGTGATTATTATTATAGAAATGCTACACTTTATTTTATCTTACTATTTTTATAATGAAAGTGAAAGTTTGTAAGAATGGATGGATGTCTGGATGTATTTTTGTTACTTTTTCACGCCTATTTACGGGTGGACCGATTTAGTTGAAATTTGGTATACAGATAGCTTAGACCCTGGAATAACATTATATTATAATATGCTACAGTACAGCGGGTAAAACTGCTGGGCACAGCTAGTTTTAAATAAAACGATACGTTAAATTCAAACGAAATTCACAACACAATTGAACTCACTTTTCTCCGTTGTAAAAATTGACTTGTACATTTTTATTAGTATGACATGATAAAAGAAGAAACAAATTGACAACACAGCCAATAAGACCGCTGTAATGTACCTAAATAGATGATAATGATACATCTTTCGTAACAAACATGTTTATTTACAAACGACACATGTTCCCATTGATCGCAATTTTGACGTACATATAAATGTTTTCCTCGTTCTATCGAATTGACTCCGAAATACGTGCCGTCGCACCATCGATTTCACTTAGAGTGCTATCATTTGCCATCTACTGAATCTTCGCGGACCAAACACGTGACAAGACTACCCTATTGAATTGCCACCAACTTTTTCAATATAAGACTACAACGGTTATCTGTTTTTTATTAGTTTGTCTCAATGCGCGGATTGTACGACTAACGTCGCATGGGCCAACCTTATCGGATTATAGTAGCGAAATTGCCGATTTTTATATATAGCTAGAGCTTGTTGGTTATCGCATACACTGGAGACCATCACTTATTATAATTATTTAGCACAAAGCTAGGACTAGCTTAATGCTACAATAGCATTTTCTATCAGTTGCCCTAAGGCTGGAGAATATTTGAGTAATATAGCGCTTAAGTCGCGTAATCCACAAGCATGTTACACGACAAAAAAGAAACGTATTTAACCTTAGTATTCTAAGACTCTTAAGACATTTTATTTTTTGTCGGTCAATAGTGGTACACTGATGCGCGATATCCAATAGGCCCTCTGATTGTCACCTCTGTCCTCAGATATTAAGTATGTTTTGAAGAATAAAATTCTAATGTAAAATTAAGTGCTTTGAACAATTTGATTTGTTTGAAAATTTGCGCAAACATTTGTGTGAAGTGAGGCTGGCAGACATTACCGACTGTTAGTATGCAGATATAGCTCCTTATGGATACCAATATTGAATTGCTTGAAGCACCCTTATCCCTTCTTCTTTTTATCTTTTCAAACTCAGTTCTAGTGCCTTCATATTCTAGTAAATACGGACTTACTAAAATGTAATAGCTATATTTTATCTCACACTGGTTTGATGAGGACTCGTCAAACTCTAGATTTTATTCCCCAAAGCAAAGCAATAATAAATAAGTTCTTATAAATTCCTATTTTAGTACTGTCTTAAATTTTATCGCCCCCTTTGTGGAGCGACCGATACTAAGTAAAGTTTTATGTGAAACACTTTTTTGGGTGTATTGTTGTTCGTATCAAAAGTTGCTCTAATTTTATTAGGCCACTGAAAATATTGTTGAAGTTGATGCTTCGTAAAAGTGCTCGCGCAGAATGGCAGTTTGAATGTCTTGGATCCGGGATCAGTGCTAAAGTTATAACGGTTTGAGTGACTTTGTTTGCTTTGAGATAAAATACTCAAATATATAAGATAGACACGCTCTAATTCATTAAAATGTTATATATTTATTGATATTATTATGTATATGATAGGTTATATTGACTCCTCTACAAAATCACACCCTACTCTTTAGGTTCAAACAATCCATGCAAAGCTGATTGCCTGGAAGAGATCGCTTTAAGCGATAAGGTCGCCTTTTGTATACCTTTATATAGTTTAGTTTAGTTTAGTTTAAAGTCTTTTTTATTATCTTTTAACTGCAATAAAGAGTATTGTATTGTAAAATGTTGGTGTAAGTCTCTCTATATGTCTCTGAATTTTCATTCGAATTCGTCTTTGTGAGAAGAACGATTATTGTATAATAGTTTTGATACCGAATGTCTTAATTACAGCGGTTTGGAAAGACTATGATTTTCTAATTGACATGCGTGTGATGTGTGTGTGATCGATCCGTGGAACAAGTATTTTTTAATACTGTAGTCCTTAGTTTGTAAATTACTAAAGTAGGCATTGCTTTTTTTTTAATTCAATTAATTATTCTATGAATTACAAAACTATAACATACTAGTAAATATATTTTTAAAGATTGTCCTTTATTACCCTATTACTGCATCGTAGGTAGGTTTGTTTTATTTTGTTGGTTATTTTAATTATGATTTCCTTCATTTGTATGCTACAAATTAAGTTAACCATTTACGCTTGGCAACACGGTTTTGTCCATTTAGGTATTTCAAGTTTTTTTTTTTTATATTATGTAGTACATTTTTGTCATTTGTACCTAGTCAGGTCATAAATTCTGTCACATGTTTAATATAAAATTATTGGAACAAGTTTATTTATTGTGTAACCATTTATATACCAAAATGAACTTAACAAAACATAGATTCTTATGACAATAAAGTTTATTCAAAATGACCTCCGTGATTTTAATACAGGCCTTCAATCTGCGCGGCCAGTCGTCTATCGCAGCACGAACGAGGTCCATGTCAATATCGGCTGCTGCCTTAATCAAGGATGTCTTGAGTGACTCCAAATTGGGATGAGGCTTTGAGCACGCCTTTTCCTCCAAGTGTTGCCATATCTTGTAATCTAACGGACTCAAATCTGGACTGGAGGAGGGCCAGTCTTCGTGCCGGATGAAGTCGATTTCACGCGCCGCCAGCCAGTCTTGTGTGCTCTTCGCTCTATGAGCTGGCGCCGAATCTTGTTGGAATACCCAGTGCCTGTTATTGAACATGGTATGAGAAACAGGTTCCACAAGGTTCGTCAGGACTGTATTTTGATACACAACTGCATTCGTTTTTACACCTTTCTCACAAAAATGTACCTCTGTTAAGCCCCAATAAGAAACTCCCAACCATACCATGAGCGAGGATGGAAAATGACCTCGTTGGACACGCGGAATACGGTTGCTCGCTTCTTCACAACTGTGTGCGTACACCTTATCATTTTGTTTGTTGTAGCTCTCTTCTACGGTAAAAATTTTTTCATCCGAAAAAAGAATTTCTCGATATTTTTTTCTCGCGTACCGCTTCAACAAAGCGCGGCATCTCTTCAGTCTCAGGTCCATTAGACGAGCATTTAAACGATGTCCTGTTTTTCTTCGATATGCCCGAAGCCCTAAGTCTTCATTTAACACCCTTTTCACAGTGGTTCTGCTTAACCCCATCTGAAGGGCCAACAGTTTCTGCTTACGTTTGGGATTTCTTTGAATTCGCGCCTTCACAGCTTTTATCACTGCTGGAGTCCTAACAGACCGAGGGCGACCACTTCTTGACCTGTCATCTACACTAGAGTCTTCATTGTATCGTTTGATGGTACGATAAACGAATCTTTTGGTTATATTCAAATTTTTCAGTATGTCAAAAATTTGAATTGGCGCGTAACCGCAACGATGCAACGCAATAACTGCAACACGGTCTTCTTTAAGCGTCCACTCCATATTTAAAAATGAGTAAAATTCTAAAAAGTATACATTTTTATTTTCATGAACAATTCGAAATTCGAATTCAATAAACTTTTTTGTGGCCAGCATTCTAAAAGAAAAGTTTTTACTGTGTGACAATACTTATGACCTGACTAGGTATTATCTCTTCGGTTTGTGTTCAAATAAAATTTAGTTACTTTCTTTATTTATTTCATTGGTTGGTAACTAGCCAAAGCCTACCAACGGTATAAATGCCAGCTTTTTTCCAAAACATTTTACGTAATTACACGCCACTCTCCCTAATATATGCATGTAATCCAGATAATGTACGCGATTCATTTCGCTCGTGTTTGGGAAGGTTAACGAGCTTTAATGAAATATTCGACGACACCTCGCCGCGTCGATATTTCATGACGAGAGACGAGCGATTCAATAGAAATGACTATACATAACCTGTTCAAACGATTTTGGTGCATAATGAGAAGAAAAGTAACCTTAAGTTAGGTTTAACTTCCATGGCTACCTTTAACATCAGGATGTTTTAGATATGTTGACTATAATGGGTACGTAAATCTTAAAAGAACTGATTATATCTTTAATGTCTCATCTCAAATTATAAGTTCAATGTCGTAGCCCAAAGGGAATAATAAAAAAAGCCACAAAAGCGAGATCATTCCAGAGGTTGGGTCGTATTGATTCCCTAAAATTCACGATGAAAAATACCCAATTCTCAAATCAGCTTAAATATCTTTCAGCTTATTAAGTGTCTAATTTAAACGAAACAATGACGTAGAACATTCGAAATTCAAAAATAAAACGGCCTTATATCTGGGTCACGAGATATTTTCGCCTTGTCCATTATATTTGCAACTCTGCAAGCGGATGATTTTTTCTTTACGCCAGACATTTAATGGCGTCTAATTCTTTACGCACGACATCATTTCAAAAGGAGACATTTATCATTTTTAACCCTTTGCGCAATTAACCTAATTTAGTAGGAAAATATTTCAGAAAGGGTACTGCAATAAAAATGAAATGTTATCGCGAGCAATCGCAACCTCTGTTTTGTAATTAAGTTTAAGTCCGGAGATGGCATATTTATCTCTCACTAAAACATTTGCGTTTCAAATGAAAACGTTACTGTTGTTATTTATGCTACGGGATACTTGTGTGGCTCATTCTAATTTATACTACGAGTGTAAGGAAACTGTTAACGTTTGTAGTTTGAAAATGGAGAAAAATTACTACAAGTTAAAACAGTAACCAAACAATAAATGAAGAAAGTGAGAGGGGCGTGAAGGGCTCACCTTTGTGAAGGCGAGCGGTCATCGACGGGGATGGATGCTAAGGCTCTGCCGATTCCCAGTCCTACGTCACAAAGACGAGGCGGGAGTACCGCCGGGTTGTTTTAGTAGGTATACCGTGCCGTCCCACGAGGAGTCCCACATAACATACCCTCGATGGGAATGTACGCGTAACGCGTTATTTCTCGGCGTAAACAAAAAGAAAGATAAGGAATTTTAAGTGAAAAATATTTGAAAAACAAATTAAAATGTTATAGCGGTGGTTTGACGTGAAACAAATGGTGTAGGTACCTATTATGTTGCAGGTCAAGATTTATAATAGAAGTTTTTAATTCCATCACAGCTTGTTTCACAGTTTGCTCTACTAGAATCTATTTCAGACTAAATGGCTCTTAAATGAGAGTTTTAAGTTTAAATAAGTTCTTTACTTAGTGTAACAAATATTGTAATATAAATAATATTATTATGGGAAAGTACTCGTATTCATTAGATATTATCGCATATCGTTAATAAGAATAGAAACCCTAGATCCGATAAAGCTTTTTAATAACCGTGTCGTAATCTTAAAAGCATTCATTGTACTTATAAAGACGTTCCCGTGCCCTTTATTCGTGTAACCTTGTCACAAATTGTCAGACCGGTCACTCTTAATTCGTTTTTTGTCCCTTAGAAATTCAATAGGTGACGAATAATGGAAGTTCCATTTAAGATGGGTATTAAATGACGACACACCCGAAAGGCGGGTCTAGAATGGCGTGGCCCACATTTGCATATTCTGAGCGCTTACTACTCAAATGGAATGGAATTAGTATACGGCCATGTGACAAAATCCTAATTTTGTTATTGGGCACACCCAGGCGTATATCCGCTGTAAATCTATGGATCTTGAAGAAGCCTATGTGCTAATCCAGGGTCTAAGGAAACACATCAAATTTTAGCTCAACAGAGAGGCAGTAACAAACACGCCACACCTTCGCATTACGCATTTATCATATTAGTAGGGTTTAAGTTCTTATACCGCTAAAATTTGTAGGCTGCAATAAAAGGGAAGAACATTCCACAAACCTACAAATTGAAAAAATAACCTATGTGACTAAAGCAATCAAAAACTAATCCAACCTACCAAAAATTGGCTATTATAATTTGTATTTATTTATGTGATGAAGTAGAAGACGAGCAAGACGCTCTCCTGATGTTAAGAGATAACGGCTGCCCATAATCGTAAGTACAGTGTCACCTAGGATTTCACAATTATGTGAATTCTAGGAGCACTGCACCAACGCTTCTTACTCAAGAGTCATAAGATGTTAAGACTCTTTAGCCCAGTAATTTCACTAGCTACAGTGCCCTCCTACCGGAGCACAGTAATGTTTGCACATCACTGCTCAGGCGGTAAAATAACTGGCACTGTTGGGGTACCCACCTAGACGACCTCCTGCAAAGGAAGTCTACCCCCGGTAAACATATTGGTTGTATATTCCTTGTTTCGTTTAGGCATGAAGTAACAAAACTTTTATTACCATAATATTTTGAAAAGATGGGGGATGGCAGTCTATCCTTATCTTTTTAAATAGCAACATAGAATAGAAGGGAACAGCTTTTTTTATACGACGAAGTAAGGAGGCTCTCCTGATGGTAACGCTGCCCATAATTAGTACAGTGCTACCAAGTACACTGCGCCAATGCTTCTTACACGAGAGTCATAAGATGTTAAGACTCCTTAGCCCAGTAATTTCACTTGCTACAGTGTCCTCCTACCGAAGCACAGTAATGTTTGCGCATTGTTAGGGTACTACCTAGTCGACCTCCCGCAAAGGAAGTCTACACCCTGTCAAACAAATTTAAGCTAATGGTGGTTTAAGCTAAAAGCTAGAGTTATTTATTTTAATCTTTTAAAAACATTAACTGACATTACGATCCTACATTAAAGACTTTCCCTTTTCGTTGTGTTTAAATTAGTAGCTATTTCAATGAATGAAGTTGATGACTACGCAGTACTCGGTAAGCTTCTCATTGGAAACAGGCTCTGGTTATTAAAATCCGTCCAACCGAATTCGAATGAAACCTTAATTGGAATTTGGTAACGCATAAATTAGAAATTCTGTTTCATATTTGCATTCGCTGGCTTCATGATTGGGTCGCACATGTGGGTAAGTTGAAATGTACTAATACATTTTGCTTTTAATGAGCTGCACTTGGGATGTTATAGACATTTCATTTGGGTTCATAGGTGTTGTAATTAAACAGGTTTCCCTAGGCAATCAAATTTTATTATTGTTAAAACCATTCACCATTAAAACCGAACACAGAACCTATCGCGATCGTTTGTCTTGTTCGCGCCCGCTTTATAAAGGTGACGCCACAAACAGGCGGGAAAAAGGTCACGATACGGGACGGATTTATTGTAATGATCGAATTTGTACGTAACCTGTCACATATAAAGCGAACACGGGTAGGAACAAAACGATTATCGCGACTGGTTTACCGCTGCGTCCAGCCTCTGTCTGTCGTCAGCTTTAGTCATTGATCATGGTGCGGAAATTAGAATATTACAAGAGATGCCTTTATTGTTTTTTTTTTATTGTATTGTAATTTGTAACATAAAACATCTTACAAAAAGTTATGTTTCCGCCCGGGATCGAACCGGGGGCCTTCTGCGTGTTAGGCAGATGTGATAACCGCTACACCACGGAAACTTGGAAATAAGTGGCAAAATTAACTACAACATATTTTATAATATGATTTATTAATACAAGTTGTAAAATAATCAGCTTTTGGGATTAATTATTCACATTATCGACTGATATATACTGCAATCAATATAATATTATTGTGTATGTGTACTTTTATACCAGAAAAAAATTTATAGTTATTGCAATAATATTATTATAATTTCATTATCTTATCGAATTTATAACTAGGCCAATACATCAATAAATTATAATAGAATTGTTTAGGGCTTGCCATTTAAACTTGAAGTTCAAAATAAATGTGCACTTAAACTCTACTTAAGCTATTTCTGTGATAACGAGTGTCAGACAAGCAAATCAGATGTCTGATGGTAATAACATGATGTCCCATATCAGACCAGTTTATCTTTATTCAAAATAGTGCGCTATACATCACCTGTCACCCTGAAATACCTATTTGTTTTTGAATGCCCAGTAATTTGGCTGGTAACATTGTCCTTCAGTAATAATACTGAACACAGCCTGCAACATTACTTGGCTGGTGAAAACCGGGGAATAGTGTAGTACTTCCCCAGCTGCTTCAGTCAATAGGCTTAGCACTACAACAGCAAATTAGTCTTATTTCCATGCAAAGAATTCAAATTTTCGTCGTTCGTGAAAATACAAGCCTACCTTAATCCTGTGTACTCATTATAATGGGCAGCGGGTTCTCTTTACATCAGGTGAGCGTCTTGCTCGGCTTTTTACTTCATAGCATTAAAAAAACTCTACAAACTACAACAACAAATAAGTCCAACAGCTCGGATGAAGCGATTTGTTTCGTCTTATTATGAGAACGGCGAAGCTATGAAACACGTTACCGTCGTCAGTGTTTCCCGAATGCAATAATGTGGGTTTGTTCAAATCAAGAGTGAATAGGTTTATATAGAACAAGCGTGCTGCAATTTAGACTGCATCATCACTTACCAACAGGTGAGATTGCGGTCAAACGTTTGTATAGTCTGCTATAAAAAAAACTCCTACTTCCGCATATTTTCCTCGTCAGTCACTGTCACGTGTACAAAGCCTCATAAACAAATTAAGTTACATTTTATGCTCCTTAATTCAGCCCCGTTATTTTTTACGTTTACGATAACGGCAGGAATTTTTCACGGTCTAGCTGAAACGCGGGATTCGAGTCCCGGCGGTCCATAAATTAGATTTATACCCTGGTTAATGTCCCGGCTAATTATTTAATTTCTTATTGCGATGGTCGTATTTTGCTCACGCGGCTGGATGCAACTACTTTGTCACAATAAAGATTTTCTGCGTCTTCGGGGAGACAAAGATCTAGAAGCAATTCTTATTCGTTTTTCTACTACTAGTGTTATGGCTTACAGAGGTACAGTCAACGAATTAGGGAAATAATAGAAGTCGAACACAGCTCAAAAAGTGATTCAACGCAAAGTACAACTATATGGGCGGGGCGTAAAAAGTACAACTCACCCGCCGCTCAGTCACACAACGCGCTCAGCGACAGATGCACGCATCGTTTGATTTTTAAAAATATCCAAAATAATATAGTTAACGGACAAAAATGACCTCTTGTGTGGTAAATTGGTGTAAAAATGGAAAGAAGGCAGTAAAAAGCAGGAAAAACTTATCACATCTAACAAATATTATTTTAAACCAAATTATATAATTTCGATTTTAGTTGACATAAAATACATAAAAATATAGGGTAAACTAGGCATGGCTGAAACAATTTTATTTTTGTCGTTCATTGCATTCGCATTCGATTAGGTAACGTTATATTTATTTTGTTTACTAGCTAAACCCACGGCTTCACCCCCGCTACAAAAATGTTATTTTTGTACAATAAATAAGAGCATTTGTGTTTGAATTAAATCAATAATGACTTTTATAAAAGTCTGAAGAAAGAAAGAAAAAACCTCTAAAGTGAAGAATTCACCTGACCCGGCCCCCCCGGCTCGGCCTGATTCGACCTGATTCTGGCATCGCGCTTTTATCACCGCACGAGCCGACACCGATCGAAAGCCCAGGTTTATACGACTAATGTCCAATTATGAAAAATGACAAATATTATAGACGTTCAATCATACAAATGCCTATTCGGAAAATAGTTCACTCATAAAAATGTCAAATCGTAAAAAGGTCCAATTTGAAAATTGTCCATTCGTAAAAATGTCCAATAAAGTTTTATTTTATACGTGGTTCTATCAATAGCTAATCCCGTAGTCCTATAAAAAGTGTCACGTAGTGAACAATCTTTATTTCCAATGCAATGACAGCTGTCAAACTTGAAATGTCAATACCTCGGAAAATACTCGTCTTAGGCTGATGCTGTCATAGAAGAAATTAAAGGTCTTGGAGAGATCTTCATTTCAGATGACAGCTGTCAAACTTGAAACGTCAATATCTCGGAAAATATTCGTCTTAGGCTGATGCTGTCATAAAAGAAATTAAAGGTCTTGGAGAGATTGTCATTTCAGATGACAGCTGTCAAACTTAAAATGTCAATATCTCGGAAAATACTCGTCTTAGGCTGATGCTGTCATAGAAGAAATTAAAGGTCTTGGAGAGATCTTCATTTCAGATGACAGCTGTCAAACTTGAAACGTCAATATCTCGGAAAATATTCGTCTTAGGCTGATGCTGTCATAGAAGAAATTAAAGGTCTTGGAGAGATTGTCATTTCAGATGACAGCTGTCAAACTTAAAATGTCAATATCTCGGAAAATACTCGTCTTAGGCTGATGCTGTCATAGAAGAAATTAAAGGTCTTGGAGAGATCTTCATTTCAGATGACAGCTGTCAAACTTGAAATGTCAATATCTCGGAAAATACTCGTCTTAGGCTGATGCTGTCATAGAAGAAATTAAAGGTCTTGGAGAGATTGTCATTTCAGATGACAGCTGTCAAACTTGAAACGTCAATATCTCGAAAAATACTCGTCCTAAGCAGACGTTGTCATAGAAGAAATGAAAAAACTTTGAAGATCTTCCAGATTTTGATATTTCAAGTTTGACAGCTGTCATCTGAAAGGTAGATCTTCCTAAGACCTTTAATTTCTTCTATGACAGCGTCAGAAATAAACCAATTCGTGTTGGACATTATTCTTAATTGGAGATATTTCATTTTGGACCAAATTCATGTTGGAAATTATTCGTGTTGGACATTTTTCCTAGTTGGACGACCAAATTAGTGTTTGACGAAATTAGTATTGGACATTAATACTAGTTGGACAATTTGGATTTTGGACATTTGTCGTACAAACCGATAAAACTTATTCCATATCCTTTTTGGGGATTCTACCTCTGTACCAAATTTGGCAAATTTGCCATTACCTTGTCGAACGCATGGTTGATGAGATATTCGTTTTGTTTCAAGCATACCAAGGTAACCCTAGTCTGTCATAAAATAATATATTTGAGTTACCCGTATGGCAATACCGAATTTAACTATAAACAATTTTGATACTTTAATTATTTTTAAAAAAATCGCTACTGTACTTGGTCACTGACCTCTGTTTGATCAGATAAGTAGCTCTGGCGCGAAAAAGTAACACACATGCTTCACATAAAACAGACATGCGTCTAATAATGATACTTTTATAAAATGATAATAAAAGACGATGTGTTATATGACACAAATATAATATTAAAAATACATAAAATAAAGTAATAAATCGTTTATATAGGGTAATCCAATTCTTTATTTTTTGCGGTGGGGTGGTCTTTTCGATGTCTCGTAGGCGGGCATTTTCCTTTATTTTTAATACTTTCCAAAACAAATTTTCTGACTGATGATTTCGATTCGCCTAGAAAATACAAAATAAATAAGATTAATATCATCTTTTAAAAGTAAAAAAGGCGTACCAGTATGGTAACAGTAAAATAGGTGCCATGAATATAATGTTAAAAGAAATTCCCAAATAAAGCAACTGTATTTTTACTTGTACGTAGGGACATCTTATAGACATTAAAACAAAATAAAAATGCCAAGTGCAAGTCGGACTCGTTTGAATTGAACTCTTTCTTGAAACATCTCATATATACAAAAACAAACGGAAAAAAGCACTTTGTTGTTTGGGAGCCCCTTTTTTATTTTATTCTATTTTTAGTATTGCAACAAAAATACATCCGTGAAAATTTCAACCTTCTAACTATCACGGTTCGTGAGATGACAGACAGACAGACGAACGGACAGCGAAGTCTTAGTTATATGGTCTCGTTTTCCCCTATGGGTACGGAACCCTAAAACGCAATTTTTCATACACATAATATCATCATTAAACTTGGACAATATGAAAAGTATCAAAAATTTTCAGTCATACTATAATGTTTTTTATGACTTTAGTTGTAAACAAATATATAACACAAAATAGTTATTTATGGACAAAATAACGATTATTTTACGTTTTCAATGATAAGATTCAATGAGCTTGATGATGTACTGTTAATCTAACTTAAACGTACCTGAGATATACGCTGTTCTCTTAGAAACACTTAGTTAAAGCAGCAACCACTTTTCTATTTGCAACTGCTGTATACGCCGTATATATACATTTTGTAATTCATTTGGCAAGCATCGCCACGGATTATTTTATTCATTTTCATCAACATTATTGTGAAAAATCTTCGAAATAACTTATTAATCACTAAAAATACGAACAACATGTTATTGTTTACTTTTTTTTTTGTCAAATTTGACACAAGTAGTTTAAAAGAAATAGGTAGAATGTTGCCATTTTTATTTTAGTTTTTTCTTATTAAATTTGTACTCCTTCGTTTTGTCCATCCCGTTTGCACATGTTGATTGAATATTTCTGTTTCACTCAACACTATCCGACTAAGTAAAATGACACCCCAAATGAATGAATGGGCGAGTTCATGTACAGAAAATAAATTTAGCATGGTTATGCCTTATCAATGTCCGTGTGTCGCGTGAGTATTATAATTTAGTGGTGTGAGTTTGGGACCACGTTTTTGCAGAAAAAGTAAGGGAGTTACAGGGAGTTGGGTACAGTACAGAGTACAGAGTAGGAGTTTAGAGTATTTCTATACTGTTCTATTTTTCTTGCTTTTGCCATAAGCGTTTGGTTATAGGGGTAGATCATTAGCCCCATATATTATATACGCAGGGCGGTTCTAGGCGCAACTATCTTTATCAAGGTAATGAAAACTACACATTGCCCTATTTGATATAGCTGTTAGGTTATATTGCATCTAAAATATTGCTAATATAACCCATTAGTACATTTAGGCGCAACTGAGCTTAGTTTGTCATTGATAACTAGGTACACGATGTTTTTGAGATAACTATTTCAGCCATGTTAATATAATGAGTTATGTGGAAGAACATGATTTTTTTCATACGACTGCATCCATACATATTATGTATGTCTAAAACAAATTAATTATAGCAAACTACGGCGAGTAAGTCTAGTATGATAATTATTTATCTCTAGTATTATAATTATTTGTTTGACTGACACACACAGTTTATCAGATTGTTTTATCTAAGGGACATATACAATGTACCTACTACCTACATACGTAAAATATAGTATTGATTAAGTAAAAAACTTAGAAAATGAGCACACTATTCTGATTTATGTACATCCTGCGTCCCAGAAAATGTCACCGTATTTCTTGTTCGGACACTTTATGTAAGAGCACGGATTCAAATACGTAATATATCAACTTTATATGTATAAACTTTCATGTTCTTAATAATATATAAAAATATAATGATATAGCCAAACTCGTAGTTAAATAATTTAACCCGTGCTTCTCCCTCGGGCGGTACGGGCAAAGAATAGAAACTATTAGGTACGGGTATGCATAAACGCATTTCCCCTTGTAAAAAAAGGTGGTATAGATTAGCCCAACAATTTTATTAGCTAAAAAGTAACTTATATTATGTATGTCTTGTTGTTTTATCAACTGGCTAATGAACTGGATTGGCTGATATTATGGCCCGTCTGATGTTTTCTTTAATGATTTTCTATACCATTTGTGGTAAAAAAAATCTATTCTCTGATGATGAATGATCTTGTGACCCTTGAAATTATTGGTGCAGTGCACCTAGAACCATTGTGATAACCGGACTGTTACTGGTAGGTACTGATTAATTATAATGGGCAGCGTTATCTCTTACCATCAGGAGAGGTTTTTACTCGTCTTCTTACTTCATTTCTTCTTCGTTATCTCAGTGTGGCAAAGATTTTCGCCTGGACGCTACCCTGTTTCGGAAGGCTCGTGAAACTGTTTCCTATAAGATATGTAGGAGGCAGTCCTTAGGTCATGTTGCAGGCCCTGTAGTAATCTCGGCGACCTGAAACTGCATCTTATATGTTCGCCACACAACCTATAAATTGAGATTTGACTCTGACAGTGTAAGTAGGAAAACCTGCTTTGTTGGAGTATAAACCCCCAGTTATTATTTTATTATTATTATTTAAAATACGGCCGCATCGACGGTTAACATCACACGAGATCGTAGTTAAAGACTAACCTTTAATTTATAAAACAAGTGACTTAAATAAAAAAATTAAAAACCCTTATGTCTAACGAAACGCTTTCAAAATATGTAATTCGCCATTTTGTGGTGGCGGCCATGTTGAGTTTTAAATTTATCATAGTGCGTCGTATTAAACTTGTAAGCTTAGCCCTTTCATTTGATATCGATATTGAGGGAGTTGTATAAGAATTTTGTAGCGGTGGCCATCTTGGACCGATTTCCACTAAACATGGCTAAGAATACTTTCGAGTAACTCTACTTTCAAACAAAAAAAAACAAGATCAAAATCCGTTTATCCGTTCGGGAGCTACGATGCCACAGACAGATACAAACACACACATACAGACAATACGTTAAACACCCCCCGTGTTTATAACACCCAGTCGTTTTTGCGTCGGGGGTTAAAAAAATAGTCTTTAAAGAAATAGATCTAAATCACCTTTAAATGTTAGTGAACTCAGTCCGTCTAAGATTGATAAAGGGGCGATATACAAAGTAGATGTGCATCTCAAGTTCACAAGTAATTGACCGCAGCCTCTCCAAAGTTACTGCGATAAGGTAACAGATAGAGCACGTTTCAAATGTCTGCCCTTACTCCTTGGATAAAGTACTGTTATTGAAATTAACGACTAAGGTACTTGACTTACTTGAGTTTGAAGAAAATATTGGGAACAAATTGTTGTAATTATTTATTAAACTTAAATAACATATCAAACTGTATTTTATCTACAAATAATAATTTATCTACAAATAATATTATGAAATAAAAATATAATGACTAATGTTCGTATTATGTACCTACTAGACGAACTAATTTAGAGTTACTATATTATTTTCCTAACCACATGCTAGTTGGGTAGTGAAAGCGAAAGGACAATATTAATACATTGCTCAGTTCAGTTAATTTGTTTTTTCTTTTCTAAGTAGCCTTGTATCTCTGGTGATTTAAAAAAAAAAACTTTATCATGATGTAATAATATGATTTCAACAATATAAATCATGGATCACATAAAAGGAAAGAGTGACTGACTGACTGGTCTATCAACGCACAGCCCAAACCGCTAGTCTGATTGTTTAAGGCGTAAACATCCGCTAAGAAAGGGTCACACGGGCAAAGCCGCTAGCATAAGCTCGTATTAAATAAAGAAAATCAAAAATCAAATCAATAATACCAGGAATTTCAATATTTTTCCAAGGTCCTATCAAGTGTCCTGCCCATCTCCACTATAGTCTGGTATCTTAAATATTATCTTAATAATATTATAAGCGTGAAAGTTTGTAAGAATGGATGTCTGGATGTTTGTTACTCTTTCACGCCTAAACGAGTGGACCGATTATGCTGTAATTTTGTATAGAGATAGCTTAGACCCTGGAATACACATAGGCTATAGTAGTAGAGGGGGTAAAACCGCGGGGTGCAGCTAGTACCTTATAAAAATGTAGCGACGAAATTGTTGTAAATACAAGTTTTCATGAAAATATTAACTTAAAGTACAACAAGCTCATAAATTATGCAGTCTATGCAAAGCAATATCGCGGTCGTATCGGTCAAGCGACAAACCGAATATCGTAATCCTCTTGGCGTCGTGCCATCTGGCGTACGGTATTAGGGATACATTTTTATACTGAAACGTTCTATTATTATATTTTTTATATTGAACATTAATATTATAGTTAATCCTTTCGGCTATATCGGTAAATCCGGATCACCTCATTTCTGATGTGATAGACGAGTGTAAAAAAAAAGTGTAAACGTAGTGTAACGCATAACGAGAGATCTAGTCCACAGGAGACTAAAATCGGCGTCGCTCAAGGATCCTCCTTGTCGAACATTATGTTCTCTCTCCTGTTGAACGACCTGCCGGAGAACGTGCGCGACGGTCATGTACTCATGTACGCGGATGACGTCGCCGCAATAGTCACCGCGCCTTCTGCCGCCGAACTGGAGAAGCGACTTAACAAAGCCGCTTGCGACTTGAACTTGTGGTTCCAATCAAACGGGCTCGCTTTGAACATAAAGAAGACCCAGTTCATGGTGTTCAATTTGGCCGGTCGACGCCAGGCACCAATGGCCGTCAAAGTCGGAGATATATTGATGGAGCGAGTGCAACTCACGAACTTCCTCGGTTTCCGACTCGATGCCGCACTCACGTGGGAATATCATATAGATAACCTATGTGACAAGATAGGTCGTGCGTGTTTCGCGCTGTGGCGAGTGTCCGCCGTCTTACCTGCAAAGATGGCTCGGAACTGCTACTTTGCGTCTGTGCATTCAGTGATTCAGTACGGTATCGAGCTATGGGGACGCGGTGCAGATTGGGAGCGCGTCTTCAGAATGCAAAAAAGAGCCGTACGAGCACTAAGACGAATGCCACAGGACACACCAGCCAAACCATTGTTCCAGTCAATGAGAATCCTAACGGTCCCTTCGCTTGTGATCCTCCAGGCCGCACTCTACGCCAGGAATCACCTGAACGACTACCAGAGAATGGGCGGCGGACGCCGACACTACTTGAGGCACGCGCACCGCCTGCGCCCCGTCTCGAGGAAATTAGAGAAGACATCGAAATTAGTGCACGTCATGGCACCCGATGTATACAATCGTCTGCCCGACGAAATCCGTGACACTGACTCAGTGAATAGCTTCAAATACAAATTAAATAAATGGCTCGTAGGACAAGCATTCTATAATTTTAATGAATTATTTATAGTATGACATATGATTGCTGATTTTTTTATTATATTATTAATTTTGTATTATGATTTATTAATTATTATTTTATTATGATTTATTAGTTATTTATTATTGTAATATGATACAATATTATTATTTTTTATTTTAATTTCAATTATGTACAAATACTCAATGTATTTTGATTTAGTTAAATTTTATGACCTGTAACAATTCTGTTATCAATAAATGAGTATGAGTATGAGTATGAGTAACGCGCCCATGGGCGAGATGGGGCGATGATATCCAGAGGGTAGCTGGGAGTGGGTGGAGAAGAAAGACGGAGGACCGAGTTGAGTGGCGTGCCATGGGGGCCTATTTCCAGCAGTGGACCAACATAGGAGGATGATGATGATGATTTATATTACCTATTATAATGCTATTACTATCAGCGCCAACGGTTTTACTCTGTTGAAATTGAAAAGTAGCCTATGTACATATTATTCCAAGGTCTGTTATAATGTATGTAGGTATACAAAAGTTTAGCAATCTTGTTAATTGGGACTTATCGCATACTAACTATAATAATTTAAGTTTTACAAAAATCAATCAATCATTATAAAACCAATTTGGATGTTTAGACTAAGTTATATGAGCCGTGGTCACGAGTGAACTGTGTGAAATCATCATGAGTTCAAATCATTTTTTTTTCCATGTTGCCATAAAAATCATAACATCCAACAATACTCGTAATTTACAAATCCAGACAAATAAGGGCACCGTTTCCAATAAGTATCTGCACATAGGCACTTTACTTCTCCGAGGTCGAAAATCTAAATTGTGCCTAAAAAGCAATCTAGATCATTCCGAACAAAAAGCTCTTAAGCCTGCGAGTTATTATCCTATTATATATCGAACCAAAGAAGTGGCTTATTAGGCTTAAAATTAGTTGAAATAAGGGTAAGTACATTAAGTTTCAGACAAAAAATACAAATTATGCCTGAAGCAATATTTCATATATAGTTTCAAACTTATTTTTTATGCTGTAGGTAATAAAAAGTAGATATTTATAATGTTAAACCTATATAAAAAGTTATTCTACTTACACCATCAGAGTCAAATTACTATAGTTACTACAATGCCAGCAACATTACACTAACCTAACTGCTGCCTCCTGCACTTATTATAGGAAATAGCCGGGACCCCACAGTGTAATATAAATATTATACACATAAAATTCTCAAAGAAAAGGTATTTATTTATGATATTTTCTTTTGAATTTTCGAACTGTTGAATCAATTATTATTGTTTTCTAATCTTAAATGCTGAGGCCTCCCCTAATTGAAAAAATATCAGAGATGTTGTGTATAATAAAATTGTCATTAGAGTTTAGGGTGCTTTTTATATGGGCGGTTTAATTTAATAAATAAATAGGCGGTCTGCTTGTCACTAATATTTAAAAAAAAATCAAAAATTATTTATTTTAGCATAACAAAAATTTATCACTTAAATATAGTTGGCCCCCTGACTCCTGGAGTAGCGTGAGCTGTGGCCCAAGAGTCAGTATTGTCAATATTAAAAATAACATTATATGTACATATAAAGCGTAGGTCAAGTAATGTTTTAACTTATTCTTCAAATAGTAAATGATAATGAGTTTCATAGAAAACCTTCCAGCCAAAGTTTTCCTTTGAAGCCCACCTGTTGCTTTATGTTCATGACGTTACCTCACTTCTCCACAAATTTTCAATAAGTTTTTTAACTATGCACCGAAGAAAAATGAACTCAGTGCTGAAAATATTCTGTAGACAATAATGAAAAATAATAATAACAAATAGATTTAGTCATAACTGACTAGAGTAGTCTGTTATTAAATAATTTAAAAGAGGAATGATCATAATAGGGATGTTGACTAAAAATTTAATCTGTTCTATTCAGTGTCATATTCGTTTCTTCCTAATTAAGTATCTATCACAGATATTGTCTATGCATATGCATATTTAATTTAGTAGATTTTCAGCGACGACGCTGAGTCAGCCTCACACGGTAAAAGTAAATAAAACCTTGTAAAAAAGATTGTTACTTATGTTTGTGACTTATAATATTATTATGGCACTATATACGCCCAGTTAAATCGCCCCTTCAGTGCCCTGGTCACTCTAACCACTTGCGAACTTCACGCTCCACATCATACGTGCCGTTTGGCTTCACATAATCCGGCTCACGCGCCATTTCTTTGATCTCCTACTAATCCTAGTTGGGCCAAACACATTCGTGTCATGGATTAACACGACGTTTCTGTTTCGTTTTGCTAGCGTTTAACTTAGTAAGAGACCAATACTTGGCAAACTATCAGAGCAGGGAGGGAGGTTTTCTTAGTGTCACGCAATTTAAAAAAATCCCTTCTCCTTTTATGTAATACTAGCTTGTTTCTTTCCTTTCTTAGCGGAGGTCTACGCCATAAAAACTACCTGTATTCCAAATTTCAATCTGATCCTTTCAGCGGTTTGGGCTGTGCGTTGATAGATCAGTCAGTCAATCAGTCACTCTTTCCTTTTATATATTTAGATTTTTTTATTATCAGATGATATCTGGCAAGCCGAACTCGGCTCTCATTTGCTTAATTAGATAAAAATATTTGACGACCTTTTACCCGCCTGCAACGCAGAAGGTTGCGGGTTCGATTCCCGCATGGGACAAATGTTTGTGTAATCCACAGGTATTTGTTTCTGGTCTGGGTGGTTTTCTGTATCTATAAGTATGTATTTACAAAAGAAAAGTAAGTAAGTATAAGTATTATATCCGTTATCCTAACCACCATAACACAAGCATGAAGTGGCGCTGTGTGTAATGTCCTGAAATATTTATTATTATTTATTTAAAAATTGCAAAGACCTCGATTGCCTCATAACCCTACATAAAAAAGGTATAACGAAACAAAAAATATAGTACCTACGTAATTAAGAGAGGCTATAGTTGGCAAAATTCATTAAAAGTTGCATCGACGCCCGCGAGAGCTTATTGTGTTACCGCGGGGACCTGCACTATGCACTCACTTCATTAATATTTGAGTGCATTCCGGACTTTATACTTCACTCTTATAATATTGGATCTATATAAATTTAATTACCTTTTTGTAGTAGACAATTTGAACTCTTACGAGACTGACTAAGCTTAGGTGGAATTGTAGAGAGTACAAGAAGAAATTTGAGAAAGTAACTGAAGAACTGAATACATAAAACTGAATATTGAAAGAATGTATTATGTTTGGGCAATTTTTTAACTAATTTAAATATAGCTTTATAATAAATATTCTAGTGGCGACCCAGCGAACCCGAGTTATTTGTTATTCCAAGGTCTAAGCAATCTCTATACCAAATTTCATCTCAATATTTCCACCCGTTTAGGCGTGAAAGAGTAACAAACATACATTCAGACATCCATACATTACAAATATTCACTTTTATAATATAAGTAAGATTATGTTGATTTATGGCAATAAAACTTTCATTATTTATTTAGAATATTAGTCATAGTAACTGGTCCAAACAATCTTTTATTAAACTCATTGCAGAGTTTACTATTTTTAATTACCTTAACATTAAAATAGAATAGAATAATACTTTATTGCGTACCAAATAATTACAAATAAACTTACTGAGCTAAATATCATCATTATATTGTGCATTTTATTAATAGATATATTTTGTGGCTGGTAAATAAATATTATAACAATATAATATGCTTTGTGAGTGATAGGCACCAAAATGCACGAGTGAGAGTGAAAATTGTGCTCGCGTACCTATATATTTTATTATTGTAAAAACGTGTTTTATCAAGCGTTGAGGCGTTCGTTTCGCGCTGAGTTTTTACTCATTCTACAATGTTTTATAATGCAATATATTATAACGAACTATATTTTATTTTATTATGTAAAAAGTAACAAACAAGCAGACGGCCCACCTGATGGTAAGTGGCTACCGTCGCCTATGGATACCTGCAATACAGAAGGTACCGCTGGTACGTTGCCTACCTTTCAAGGTTCTGTTCACTTGCCTTGCTTTTGATCTGTTTTTTATTCGAAATAAAAAACTTTTTCGATACAATTTTAGTGTATATTTTAATTTTATACAACTAAGCAAGAAGACGAGCAAGACGCTCTCCTGATGGTAAGAGATAATGCTGCCCACAATCAGTACAGTTCTACCCAGCGCACTGCGTCAACGCTTCTACTACGCTTCGCTACTTGAGAGTCATAAGATGTTAAGACACTTCCCAGCGCAGTAATTTCACCAGCTACAGTGCCCTACCGAAGCACACCCACACACATAGTAACAGTAGTATTACAGTAATATGCAAAATATAATTATATAATACGTAGCAAACTATGAAACGACGAGCTCTTTTCCTTAATAGTTTATCATTAAAAAGAATATATACGAGTATATATAAAACTAATTTCTTATACCTATACCCCTACCAAAACATTTTATTTGAGTTTCAGTTCTAAGTAACCCTTACCCCCAAAAATTAATGTTTTTTTTTTTTTCTATTTTTGTGTGAAAATCTTAATACTGTTTTCACTGTTCACAGAGTAAACCTACTAGGTATTATAGTTTCGAAAAAAAAAGTGGCTGTGACATACGGACAGACAGACATGACGAATCCATAAGGGCTCCGTTTTTTGGCCATTTGGCTACGGAACCCTAAAAATACCACGATATTTAACAAGGTCATGAGTTAGTAGATTAGGAAACTGTTAAACCTATTCGTTAATTATTTCGATAATAACTTATTATTTAAAATTAAAACATTTTAATTAGAACGAGCCTTTAATTAATATTATTTAAAATTTACTAGTTTACACTTGTGTCTTTGCCCGCTTGTGCGTCATGAAATTATTTTTCTTATGGGATGTCTACCTGACGTGCTTATTTTTTTATAAAACGGAGTAAGAAGACGAGCAAGACGCCCTCCTGATGGTAAGAGATAACGCTGCCCATAATTAGTGCACTGCGCCAACGCTTCTTATTTGAGAGTTATATGTGTTAAGACTCTTCAGCCCAGTAATTTCACTAGCTACAGTGCCCTCCTACCGAAGCACAGTAATGTTTGCATATCACTGCTCAGGCGGTAGAATAATTGGCACTGTTGGGGAACCCACCTAGACGACTTCCTGCAAAGGAAGTCTACCCCCGGTATAATGGTGGGATAATATTATGGTGGACTCTATGCAGAGCAACAGGAACCAATCGAAACACCTTAAACTTTCGCGGTTTAAAATCAACCAGGATCAAGGAGCCAGTCGTGTTGGCAGGTTACTGTCGCGTAACATCACTAAGTGTACCGGGTATAGCTCAGATCATGGAACAAAACTGATATATAAGAATATTCCACAAGGAGAAATTCAACAAATAACGAGATAAAAAAATTATTTGAGTTTCATCTATTAAGGTGCTTCTTATATTATTGGATAATATGTGTAATGTGTATATTATCACATTCATTTCAACATTACGTTTGGATAATAATTGTAAAGGTTATTCGGTGTGGGTGTGTTCGGATATCTCTGATTTACATGTAAGCTATTTTAAACTGTTTTATTTATTTGATGTAAGCTGTATAAGTGATAAACCCTAACATTTTTTTTCTTTTGTTACTCTTATAATAAAAAAAATAAAACGCTGACTTAATAAATTCAAAATTATGTAATTTCATACTCGGTTTCGTTTTACCTTAAAAATATTCATCAAAATACAAAATGCAACATTATACAATGCAAAATGATAAAATACCTATCCTTTGAATTTTATGAAGGTCCCATTTCCAAGTAGAAAATACAAAATGTCATAATGTAAAATAATACAATACAAGTAAGCTTGAATAATTATAAATTGACAGACTCAAGTGAGAAGGTTTTTTATTTATTACAAGTAAACAATAATACTAAATATTTACACAAAAATGATAAACTTAAATTAATCTATCAAACTGAATATTATAATACTCGTATCTCAATAAAACCAAACAAAATCTTAAAAGCGCGGGGGCCCCGCGGCATTGTTATTTCCGAAATTCTGGCAACTTTACTTCTCTGGATGGCAATACTTATGCGTTATCCGAGGTAGCTGCCAGCCCTTTGGTCACCGGTCGCTTCAACCAAACGCAGAAAAATCTTACATACTTAAGTAAGTCCAAGAACGTAACCTGGTTTTAAATACAGTAATTATTTTTATTTCGTACCTAAGCTAAGTTAAAATTTGACCTAGACAAATTAAGTAGTTTATATCAATCATCATTGGCACACAAATTGGATCCACAGTTACATACAATCAGAAAATATTCCCGATCCCTGAATGGGTGAAAATAAAATCCTGACAGATAAATAAACACGAAAAGATTCTGTGTGGTGTGATTTGTGTACTTTTAGTATTCATAGGAGTATTTTTATTATGTAATTTTAGGGTTTATAAAAGAATAGATACTCTTAATTATAACACCACAAATAAACAGGGAATCTTAAAATTAAAACACAATTTCGCAACTTAAGAGTCTAAATAATTGACGGTCTTATCTTTAAAATGTATGTAGTGTGTTGTTTGAGGCGCGGGATTTGAACCTCTAAAGGAAATAAACAAATCGCTTAGGTATAGGATCACTCGGTCGTCTGTTTGTCTATCTCGAAGCCCCATTTACTCCAAAGAGAGAAAGTTATCTAGTTAAAAATTTTACCATACGTGGAGCCGCTAGGTGCCAGTGAATAAATATAAATTCAAATATTTGGATGGGTGACTCATGGACCTAAACTTTTTGCTGACTTTTTTGACGAAATCTTCGGTGGCTTGTTCAACTTGCACTAGTCCGGTTTTTTCTATATATAATCATCTTCTATAGCTATTCTCTGGGTATGAGATTTTGGTCTTCGGCGCTAATACACACTACAGTACGTGTAGCTCTTGAGCGTTATCCCTGCAATAAATAGTTAAACTAAGTTGAATGCGCATTAAAAAATATGTGTTTAATTTTTTTGTTAAAGACCTAGGAGTTAAGGCTGCTAGCCTATCCATTACTGCGTAACAAGCAGGTGGAGCGAATATTCATAGTAAAATCTATCAATAAAATATCCGGAGTCGAGTTTTTATTCAATTCATCACATCAATTGGTGCATTTTTACCTTGGTCTCCATCCCGTCGCATTAATTGACAGACCGTTAAATGGATTTAGAATAAATTTTATCAGTAGTAATAAAAATAATAAATGTTTCAATGATATAGTTACAAGTTTCCACACTCCACTTGCACCATTCTTCCACTTTTTTTCTTTCCACTTTTCATCATGATTAGCGTGAAATCACCAGGACATACTAATAATATTATTATAAAGAGTGCTGTAGTAAAGAGCAGAAGAAGTAGTGTTTCGTTGTTATTTCTTAGTTTGCCAACCACAGTCGATGTATCCTTGTAAATGTTATTTGGATTCAACTCATCCATCTGTTACTACCAATTTCACATTGACAAGAACCTTGTCCTCTAAAGCGGGGAATCACAAGTGCAGTACATATTTTTACTTACACCAGCCGACTTAACCGGTAAATCGAAGGTACTCGTAACATAGGAAAACCACTCAATCTGTGTTCTAATTCACCGTTCTACATTCTATGGCCACCAGAAACCGTGAGTATTCGGATCCACCAACACCGAGAAGGACTTAACCGCAACCCTTTCTGAACCTGATCATTTACCGGGGGTAGACTTCCTTTGCAGGAAGGCATCTAGGTGGGTACCCCAACAGTGCCAGTTATTCTACCGCCTGAGCAATGATGTGCAAACATTACTGTGCCTCGTTAGGTGGGAACTGTACCTAGTGGGCTAAAGAGTCTAAAAATCTCAAGACTCTTGAGTAAGAGGCGTTGGTGCAGTGTTCCTTGAATTTCACATCATTGTGAAATCCTAAGTAGCACTGTACTGATTATGGGCAGCGTTATCTCTTAACATCAGGATGGCATCTTGCTCGTCTTCTACTAACAAAATAAAAAAAAAAAACATTTGCCAGACATCATATCGAGACAAGGGTAAGTCGTGCTTATGTGAGCTTTCCCGTTCTAGCGGACTAGGTCCATACGTTAAATGGTAGTAACAGCCATCCCTAAACGTGCAGGGCTACCAGAGCTTTACGGCATTCCGAATCCCCTTCTAGTAGAGTACTTACATATGACCGCGTCTCTGTTTTGTCCCGAAGACTTCACATAGTGCTTCTCTAATGTTGGTCCCCATCAAATAGGACACGTAGAAATTTATTCCAAAGTTGTGAGTGTGCATCAATCGGGTGATCATATAAACGTCATAATAAGTGTAAGAATCAATGTTAATCTGTAAGCAAATAAGACAAAGAAGTGAAATAATAAAAACGGTCAAGTACGAGTCAGACTCGAGCACCGAGGGTTCCATACTAGCCCGTAGGTTTGCATGTTTTTCCCTTAGGAAAAGTGGGTATAATATTATATTATGTAGATTTTGATTCCCTTGAAGTACTTGCGAGTTTAAAAATATGCGGCTAAAATTGCTGTTTCTTTTGATTGCGTTGTCATAGAGGTTTGATTTTTTTACAACTTAAATTTATTATAACGTTGAGTATTTGATATGAATTTCATTTTAATACTTGTACGCGTTCTTGAGGAAAGAGGTAGTATATACAAAATTATTTTTTTTTTATGATGTAATTAAAAATTTACAGTTTTTGCAATATTTCCGGTACTTTGTTATCTAAGACGTTGCTTCGTACCAAATTTCAAGATTCTGAGTAAACGGGAAGTATCCTATAGGTTTTAATTCACTTGAGAGTAGTCGCGAGTTTAAAAATGTGGCTAAATTTTCTGTTTCTTTTGATTGCGTTGACATAGAGGTTTGATTTTTTTTACAGTTTAAAAGTATTATATTATTATATACTTTAGTATTTGATATGAACTTCAGTTTAATACCTGTACGCGTTCATGAGAAATAAGGTAGTAAGTATGAAATTAGTAAAAATATTTTATTATATGATGTAACAAAATATTTACAGTTTTTGTAATTTTTCCTTTATCTGTGCCCCAAGGAATTGCTTTTTACCAAATTTAAAGATTCTACGTTCATGGGAAGTACCCTGTAGGTTTTGATTCGCTTGAGAGTAGCAAATGCGGCCAAAATTACTGTTTTTTTTTAATTTGTTGACATAGAGGTTTGATTTTATAACATTTTAAAGGTAGGATTTGAGTATTTGATATGATTTTCAATTTAATATGTCACACGTTTATGAGAAAAGAGGTAGTAGGTATAAAATTATTCAAAATATTTTTTTCATGTGATGAAAAAAAAATACATAGTTCTCGCAATTTTTCCTCTATTTGTGCTCTAAGGAGTTGCTTCGTGCCAAATTTCAAGATTCTGAGTTCACGGGAAGTACCCCGTAGGTTTTGATTCCTTTGAGAATGTCGAAAATGGTTCGAGTGGATACCACGGACAAGCAAATGCAGCGTAGAACGTCCACCCACGAGTGTGGCAGACGACCTTATAAAGGTCGCTGGAAGATGCTGGAAGCAGGTCGCTTCCAACCGGTATATATGAAGGTTTAAATGGGAGGTCTATGTTCAGCAGTAGACGTTCTATGGCTAAGATGATATAGTTATGCTGCAAAAATAAAACGAAACTATGGGCTGACTGCAACTTCAAACCAGATTAATCTAACTAATGATAAATTTACAATCTGATGACAGCTTCTGGAGTGAATCCTGTCAGTGACTGTGACTGAGAACTTCATGTCATATTCTAGGATAATTTATTCAATAAATTTACCTTGTTTAACACAGCATTACGTTGATTTTATTTAGTTAACATGATTATTATATAGAGAGCCAATATAGACCATTTAATACGTCATTTTTGGTGTATATTTGTTTGGATCACCAGTTTAATCATATCATTTTTATAATATGATTCACTAGCTGTGCCCAGCGGTTTTACCCGCAGTACTTATGTAGCCTATGTGTAATTCCAGGCTCCAAGCTATATCTATACCAAATTTCAGCTCAATCGGTTCACCCGTTTAGGCGTGAAAGAGTAACAAACATCCATCCAGACATCCATTCTTACAAACTTTCACGTTTATAATATTAGTAAGAAATGTCTAGAGGTCAATATTTAAATAATAACATAGAATTCAAACAAAATAGTTTTTAGTTTGATTCCCATGCCACACTTTATTGATTCCTACCTGTGGCATCAAAAATTTAAATTGAAATATCTTCTGAATAAAACAAGTTATAATGATGCCTATTTGATGGATGTGCTTATATTTATGTGAAATTCAACAATACTAAGATTTAATATCTGCCACGGGAATCATATTAGAAATACGGCCGATCTCAGGATTTACCCTTAACTAAAGTAGACACTTCAATTTTATTAAGGTACATCTGTCTGACAACTAAGTGATTGTGTCGCCAAGCGGCCATTATGACCGTTTTCCGGCATAATGTTCAGATGCTAGGGATTTATACCGCCTTCTTAGTTTAGTCTTCTTCCATCTACGACGACTACGACCGCATCGTTGCTTAAAATCACGCGAAATTGTAGTCAAAGGATACCTAATGAGAAAAAAAAGGGTTTACCACGAATAGTCCCGTAAGCTCAATGAAGAAGAATGGTAATGTTAGGATCACATAGAGGCTGGAGACGGTGAGCAGCATCACAGTGACTCGACGTTGAGCTCGATCATTCCTGACATGTCTCTGTACACGACTTGATATATTCACTGACACTATTATACACAAATTTAACCCCATTGTAGTAAAAAGAGGCGGCGCTAGAGTTATAATTTCGAACATATAAAACCAGCGAAAGGTCTCAAGTGACATGATTGTATATGCATACGTGAAAGGAATATTTACAATAAGTGCAAAAAGTGTAAGGAACAGAATAATATATCGAGCACGTTTGACGGTGCACATTGACTTCACGTGCAAAGGATACACCACCGCGATGTACCGCTCTACTGTAAACGCTACTATAAGCCACGAGCTTAGTAAAAGACATGAACACACTATGTAATATACAAAAACTATTTTGTAATAAAAATCACTAATGAATAGTACATCAACACCTATGGACTCCAACCAAATATTAAAACACACACACAAGTAAACATTATCCACTAATGCTAGAGCGCAAAGATATTGACTCGTACTTTGATGTCTAAGTTTGCTTTTAATAAACACTATTATGGACACTACATTTCTAGCACACTCCGCGATAAAAAAGAAGAAAATGTAAAATCTTAAAAATGCCATTTCTATTAAATTATAATTTTCACTTTCACTATTATCGTAATATATATCATTATAATCGCGACTAATATTGCTATTGCCATCGTTAAAGAGATAATTATTATTGTTTAGTTCGTAATCTAAATCAGTTAGTTCCGGCGCCATGACAGCTTTTACTGAACGCTACTGGGTGAGTAATAGTGAATGCATAATAGTAGGTAATAATATATGCCTACCTTATTATATTTATCATGTCGCACTAATTATTGAGTTTGTTTGTTTAAACAGAATATTATACAGTATGTAGTGTGTAGTAGGTATATGTGTATACATATTATGTTACATTAGGTTTATTTGTTTCATACTTTAGACTTTACACGATTATTATAAAAAAAAGTCTAAAATTTATAATTTCGTAATAATAAATAATAATAGTTTACATCTTACGTGATCCATCGTCGATCACACTCATCATCACTTTCCTCAGGTGCTGGTGCAAACGTAAGCCTATTCATTTTAATAAATACCAGGCTCTTTAACAAGGTCATGAGTAAGTAGATTAGAAAACTGATAATTCTCTGTACATATTTCGATAAGAACTTATTATTTTTCATTAAAATATTTTAATTTGAATGTATCGGTAATTAATATTATTATTAAGTCGCTCATAAACGGTAGTCGGGTCAAAACCGAGCCTTTTTATAGGCGTACACGGAGACTAAAAAATCCAACGCGCAGAGGCCCTGTTGAACTTTTAATATAAATGTGATGGGTGACATCGGAATCTATCTGTGAGTCCATCTATACAAAATGGGCTCAAAGACAGTCTCCGCCAAGTGACAGGAGTATTGCTAATTAATGGAAACTGCTTGAACTAGGCTATTGAATTACATTCTAAATAGATGGTTAATGAGGCTATTGGTAGGACTACGGCACCTGCCACTTCCATCCCATTAAGAAATACCAGTAACATAGAGAAAAGAAAAGAATATATAGGCAGGTGATGACTCGCAACTCACTAAATGGGCCCCCATAAAGGCCGGCATTACATAGCCGACGAGAAGGGCAACGTTGGTGCAAGTGGCTAGAGGGGAAGAGTTGTCCCTGGACTTTAAACACGTAAAAGGCCAACTCGGCACTTATGCTTCACATCCTCCCTCCGAGCAAAAAGCTCTTGCGACTCCACTCTGTCCGGCCAATCAAGGTAAGTACAGAGGTAGGGGACTGTTCCTCGTCAGTGTTCACTCCGGCCGCCGGTGAAGGCAAGCCGGAGATGAGGAACGGAATCCTCCCCCGGGAGCACTTGGGTCCGTGGGGTCGCTACTCCCCAACAGCTCGCTACCAGCTGCCCTGCGGTAATAATATTAATGTCCATAACTATTATGGACATTCGTAATTTGATTCGTGTACATTTTTTTAAGGTGAATATTAATAATTGGAGTTGTTTGACTATAAATATTATTTTTTTCAGTTCAGAGAAATGGAAAAAAAAGGTTTTTTAAATTAATAAATCTATTTTATTCGTATGTAAGCAGTATAAGAGCTAAACGCTAACAGAATAAAAAGAAGAAAAAACACGCTTAATCTTAGTACAAGCTCTCAAAATTAAGTAATTTAATACTCGGTAGGTTTCGTTTTACCTTAAAAATAATTCTTCAAAATACAAAATGTCAGTACATACAACATTATACAATGAAAAATCATATAATACCCTTTAAAATTTATGAAGGTTCCCATTTCCAAGCAGAAAATACAAAATGTCATAATGTAAAATAATAGGGTAAGGTTAAAATATAAATAAACATACCTACACACTTAAGTGTTTAAGAACGAAATCAGGTTTTGAATACAGTATATAGTAAAGTTGGTCCCTGTTAAACAGTACACGTAGAAATTTATTCCGAAGTTGTGCGTGTGCATCAATCGGGTGACAGCATATATGTATTATCATGATATATAGTGAGGAACTAGGCGAATCTGTGAGAAAATAAAAATAAATGAAATAGATGCTCGCAGTAGATATTAAGTACATAAATAAATTGGAAACGTCTGATTATTATAAGAACATTTTTTTATGTTTTAGGTGACAAACAAGCATGCGGCCCACCTGATGGTAAGTGGCTACCGTCGCCTATAAGATGTATACCTGCAATACCAGGGATTCCGCTGGTACGTTGTTGTAGCTTTCAAGACTCTGTTCACTTGCCTTTCGAAGAGTCCCATGTTGTTTATGTCCCATGTTGTATTGTTCTATTAATCCTCAAATCAGCCACATGCCCACCTATAATAGAGAACATGTGTTCCAAATAGCTGAAGGGTGGCATCGTGTCCTTTGTTGCGAGCATCATTGCTCCTTATTTATTTATTTTGCAACAAAAATGTTACATCTTCTTCTAATCTAATATATAAAATTCTCGTGTCACAGTTTTTGTTGCCATACTCCTCCGAAACGGCTTGACCGATTTTGATGAATTTTTTTGTGCTTATCCGGTATCTATGAGAATCGGCCAACATCTATTTTTAATCCCCCTAAATGTTAGGGGTAGTCCACCCCTAAATTTATTTTTTTATTTTTTAGACAAAATTTTTAATTACTATTTTTTTATGATACAACATACAAAAATACATACAATCCTCAATTTTCACCCTTCTACGATCAACCCTTATTTTTTAATAGCCATTTTAGTAATTTAATCATTTTTCCTCTCCGGTCGAAAACTGATCAATCGTCATTTAATTAGTTATCCCCGCCAGATGTCTACAGGTTTCACTTCTGACCCAGTAAACAGCACGGAGTAGGGATGAGAACGAAGCCGGTCTCCTTTCTTTCTCACTCCCTACACAGTTGTCGGCCATCATTATTGTTTATGCATCAAGTGTGTAGTAGTAACGTTGACAATTATTATTTTGCTATCTCAGTGTAACTCTCATATTAACTTTTAATCATTCCTATTTTATCAATAATAATTAAATTATCAATTTTGAGTGTATTTTGCACGATTAGTTAATCAAGTGATTTTATAACCTCAAAAGTACTCAACACGTGACACGAGCTTTGAATAACAACGGATTTTGTGTTGTAAGTATACTTTTTTTTATTTATATCGAAAATGTTGTTGATCTTATAAAGTGTAATTTTAATTTAATATTATTAAAAAAATATAATTGAACAATTAAGATTTTCATAGTTTCCAAAAAATCAATCATTATGAATCTTTATTTTGAAATGTCAATGGAAATATTGGTTGTATAAAAAAATTATAAGAGACAATGTTTTCATAAAATTTAATATTTTAGTTTTGTTTGAAAATTTTTTCCATAAAATAATGCTTATTTCACGCATATACCACATTCTTACATACATACAATATACACATTCTAACATACATACATACTTCCAATAACTAAGCTATTTTTTGTCTACACTAGAAATTACTAGGAAATTATTTATATGGCAAAACAACGTTTGCCGGGTAAGCTAGTATTATATATTTTTTTAAATATATTACAAAACAAGGACATGCATGTTTGACCAGATTTCAGGCTTAACTGGCATACAAAATTTCTAACCCTTTTTTTACTTACGTCGATCCCGATTACTGCATTTTTGTTATACGCATCATCATATTGAATTGAAAAAATATTTGTAGACAGATTAGATAGGGCAACATTGTAATTACGCCATTTTTTTTAATTTTATCGGTGGGCAGAGTTGAAAATGGCAAACTCTGGCGTAACACTTATAACAGGCGCTGATTTGTTTAAATAAAACTGCTTCGCTTCGTGGCGACGTGTGATTGGTCGATAGTCGGGGGACGCGTAGATTGGCCAATGAACGTGGAGCAAGAGTTGTAGAAAAGATCCGATGGTGGCGCTAGTAAGCGAGTTTACTTGGTACGGATCTCTGTGCTCACACTTTTGGCTTGGGATCTGCAGAGGCGCGTTGGGACTCGGACAACTGGGAATATTAGCGTCCATTACGAGTGGAACGCCGAGTCCACCGAATAATTATTAAAGCTAAGTATAAGTAGAGTCTTTAGCTAGGTCTCATTGTAATTATCATTGTCTATTGTCTAATTATAATAAATTGTGCTAATGCTTGTAATGTTTTATTATCCTCGGCCGTTATTATCCACACTATCTAATGATGAGGGGCTTTAGAAAGCGACCATATATATAGGCAGGCGGGGCTCACCTATTCTACATATTAATAATCACACATACTCCTTTTTGTTTGATTATTGGTAAAACAGTTGTAAAACACGAAATTCAGCAGAGTAATTCCTTATTTGTATTAAGATCCGTTATTATGTACCTTACCTGAAATCAATGAATAGGTAAACGGCAAATGCTTTCATCGCGAAAAAAAAAAACATTATTTGGCTAGTATTCAGAAGGCAACATTATTTAGTAACTTTAGTTTGTTGTAATTACTTAGTTTTTCATAATAATTGTCCATGATATTTGTCTGCACTCCTCCCATTAGAACTTGCAGAAAATGCTATTTTAACACTAAATTAGCCCTAGCGTTGAGCTGAATAATAAAATAAATAAATAAATTATTGGATTGCATTATTCGTCGGGCCAGATATACCGCATTTTGGTCACACGTCACATCAAGCGCTCAGATAGGTAACCAGTTACCACTAACTAGTAACCTCCATTGATATTTTACGCGGCCGCAAACTGGCTTAACCCAAATCAAGCATTAATTTGAATTAGCAGCGCGTAGTGGAACAGAGCACTCTCACCATTTGCATATCATACTCATTTCAACGTTAATTTGAATAATTGTTTAACGTCATTCGGTTCGGGTGTGTTCGGATATCTCTGATTTATTGTTGGCCGACATTTTAACAATTAAATTCGGGTAGCTGATTTTGGAGGGATTTCTAAGTTTACTGAAGAGGGATGTCTGTAATGTGACACTTAGAACTTTGAAACAGGATAATCAGTACACTATTCTTGTTCGAAACAAATAAGAAAAATAGGTAGTCACTCTGTATATGCATCAAATTCTTCCTTAGGAGAAAGAAAGAGAGATTTTTTCTGGATATATAATACGTTACATCTCAACTTATTTCCAAAATCAACTTATTCAACCCAAGTGGTAAGTGGTTTGTGCTGCGCGTTTATACATCAGCCTTTTTTAAATTATTTTTCGGGAACTTTGATACATTTTTTCTGTGTTACATTATTATCAGGTAAATGTATATGTAGCTTATGTTTCGTTTGCGTGATTGAATATAATAGTAAATTAATCATTCTATCAATTTCGATTAAATTTTAATGGAGCACCTGAAAAATATGATTCGAAACTAAAATTGATTTCTATCAGAAAAAAAAAGTCAGCGAGTTACCGGTAAGCATATAAAAAAGAAATATTTCAATGCAATTTTAAATCATTTTAAACCCTTTTCTGATTTTTAATAAAATAATCGGTATATTTTTCTTAATTTTCTCTTAGCATTTTTACACCACAGTGTAGCTGTTTGGCTACAGTTTTGTCCTACTTCTCCTTAATAAAAACAAAGTCGCCTACTTCATTCCCTCGTTACTTATAATTACTAAACCTACTCTAAAAAGGTCACTGGCGTTAAAATAAATGACGCTCTGGCCATTACACATGTGATGGTATGTGCTAAATATACTGTGTGCCACATATTCTACCTCTAGTGTAGCTCGGTTCATTAAAAAATGAATTTAAAATGGCGGTTGTGAAAGTAGCATTTCAGTCCCATATTGCCTAATTTACTTTAATTGCTATTTATATGTGCTTATAATGTATTCTCGGCGACTCGCGCTATTCGATTCTGCCTATAATTTATAAGTAAGTAATAATTATATTAGTTTAAGTATATAAGCTGTATCTATTGTTAAATTGGGCAAGAAATGGCTTTTTATTTTTTATTTACTTATTCAATTGCAATACGCTAAAGAGTGCATACCTACGCTGTAAATTAAAATAATAATAATATTACCTAATGTAATTATTTTATGATATTTTATTAGTAAGGTTAATGAGGCCATTCCTTGACGGGAGGCGTGAAGGTCCCGCTGATAAAGCGGGCCATCGTTGATGGGAGACTGGAAGTAAAGGCTCTACCGTTTCCCAGACCCTGCCATCAAGACGAAGCGGGAAGTGCCGCTGGGTTTTTTAGTGTGTATCCCTGCGGCGCCCATCGGCGGGGGAGTCCCACATACTGCACTGCGCCCCCCGGCGTAGGGTGACGATGCGTAACGCATTTTTCCTAACGTTAAAAAAAGTGTTACTTTAAAACTATCTAAATGATTGAGAAGAAGATTTAAATGAAAACTATGAATGAGAGTGTAAAAAATATAGTATTAACCGATATGAAATTATATATTTAAACAGACAAAGAAAATGAATCAACTATCTGTAAATTGTAGCTCTGTAAATCGGATTACAATGCAATATTATTAAGGTATGGAGCTGATCTGATGATGGAACAGGAAGGTGGCCATAAGAACTTCGTAATTAAACAACGCAACCCCATCGAGTTTGGGCGCATTTGAATCGTCTTGACGAGTACTTTGGTGCTAGATGTTAAAATAATAATAAAAACTTGTTTTTAAAAAGTTTTTTTATAAATTTCACATGTTAAGTTTTATAAATTAAAATTTTTACCATATTTTTTTTTATCTTTCAACGCAATTCGAAGTTATCATTTTAGCTTTGTCTCATATATTGAACTAGTTTACATTACATATTTGAATTAAGGGTGGTTATCCCTCAGGGCTCGGCGTGTGCGATCATATTGCAGTGTTAATTAGAATCTCGTTGTTATTAGATAGTATACACTTAAAGAATTAATATTATGTGGGTCTTTAAATGTTTGCCACTTCAAATAGGACCTTGCGTTTAAAACAATTATTTTGTACATGCATTTATTATTTTATTTATTTTCACCTGTCTGTCTGTTATCAAATCTTGCGAGTTTAATTTGGCTTACTTCCCGGTTTCTGATTGAGCTGAAATTTTGCATGCATGTATAAATCGAATGACAATGCAATAATATTATATAGAGCTGATCAGATGTAGTTGGAACCTTCCATAAGTATCCGTAATTAAACGACGCAAGTTCATCGAGCTTGGGCTCATTTGATTCGTCTTGTTCTATAGTATTCTTTTATCTGTGGTCTTGACGAGTACTTTGGTGCTAGATGGTAATAAAAATATAAGCATGTTTTTAAAAAGTTTGTTTTTTAATTTCATTTGTTTATTTGGGTAGAAAAGGATCTTCTAAAAAATATCAATTTACCACTTACTATTTGGCTGTGTCTATAATTGTTATACATAGATAGATAACACTTTATTGCACACAAAAACTTACAAACAAACAATATACAGCATTAAATACATTTATTGAAATTGAACAATGTTTCAATTGGCGGTTATTATTTATAGAAAATGTACTTTATATTAGTAGTAGGCTTTAGCCATGGCTAAACAACCCATTGGACAAAACCATGTCGCCATGCTGTCCATCATGCCTGTGTTCCGGCATGTTCAGTGAAGCTAGAGAGGGATTTATCCCACCTTTTAGTTTTAGTCTGCTACCATTAACGGCCGCATATTCACCTACTCGTATAACGAATAAAAAAGTTTTTAACAGACTTTAATAAACTTTTACGTTGATTTATTTATTTATTATTTATTTATTTATTATTCAGCACAAAGCTAGGACTAACTTAATGCTACAATAGCATTTCCTACCAGTTGCCCTAAGGCTGGAGAAAATGTACTAAAATATAGGGGGCCTGACAATCATAGGGAAAAGGTAACATACTATTACAAAACTTAACAATAAATAGACTACCTACCTAATACATATTATAATACATAAATAATACATATTATAATAATAAACCTACAACTCAGATCAGATCTCTTGATTCAGATTTCCTTACAATTAAAACGTATGTCTGTCTATTTAACACACACATGGGTCGGCAATATCCGATTGATCAAGCAAAATATTATCAGCAAAATAAGGTCTCAGATACGTTGCGTTGGTTTGGCCTTGCAGTCCAAATAACTTAAGGGATAGGAAAAGATTAGATTAGTAAAAATACACGCAATCGGCAAAGGTGAGGCAGCCCAAGCACTAAATTGATAAAGTTGTATTGGTTAGCCTTTGACTTAAATCTCGCGTGATATTAAGAGCGTATATATCGAGTGACGCTCTCTCGCTCGCACTATTTGACGAATTTTAGAAACATAAATTCATGGAATTCATTTATGGAAAATTCCTCTATACCACCCCAGCGTAATATTATTGCATACATTTTAAAAGTGTTTTCAGTTTGATATATTAAAAATGGGATGGGAGCAATATTGAAGATAAAATTTTTTTCAAAACATCTCATTATGGCTTATATATCTAACTGAAAACACTTTTAAAATGTGTGCAATAATCAATATTATTTTGCGTGCTAAGGGAGTGGATGCAGATATGACGGATGATAGAGCAGAATAGAGGAGAAAAACGTGTTGTGACCCTACCTAGTGTAGGAGCAAGGGCAGGAAGAAGAAGAAGAATCAATATTATCAAAGCATATTATTATGCAGGGCTGGTATAGAGGAATTTTCAATAAATTAATACCATGAATTTATATTTCAAAATTCGTCAAATTGTGCGAGCGAGAGAGCGTTACTCGATATATACGCTCATAAGCGTCGATGCAGCCGCAGATGGTAGCAGACTAAACCTCAAAGACAGGATAAAATTCCACCCTCCTTAGGGTTACGAAAACATTCTACTTAGCAGGAAACAAATCAAAATTTGAATGACTGCATTTACCAAAAGCGTAACTAGTCCAACAAAAATATGTTGCATAAGCAGCACTACTAAATTTACTGTGAGTTTTCTCAGAAATGAATATTTTCAAGCAAACTCTACCTACGCCACGGGTGTGATTGCAAATTGCAAGCTCTGAATTCGTCCTGATTTGAATTCCTAGTAACTCTGCTCAAAACAGCACTCGTATTCGAGATTCCGGAAAAACTATTTGTTAGTCGCGAATTCGTGCTTGGTGTTTTTAGAAAGTTATATATTTTGTACAAAGTGGAATAGCATCTGTGACTTCCTGTTAAGCAGAAACTTTGAACTATTTTAAGCGAAGAAATAAATAAAGGAATGGATAAGGTTGCGATAGGTTGTTTTTGATGAAAATATTACTATGATAATAGGGTTCAACTTCATTGGTCTGACGATTGGACTTACGCTGGAGTTGGAGCACTTTTGTTTATAAAAACCTAATTTAACACTATTTTTTATTCAATTTTATTAAAATAAAGATGTAGGTTAATAACACAAAATACAAACAAACACAAAATAACACAAAAGCACAAAACAACACAAAATTAAAAACTATGAACTATAATACAAGTACATTACATACACAAATTTAAAAATTAAAAACTAAATTACCTAATAGTAATTATGTTCAAATTAGATACATATGTCGAACATATTTTTTGTCAAATATGTTACTGTTTAGTTATGGTCTTGGATTAAAAGAAAATAGGAAGATGCGCCATAGCGCTATCGTTGCCATGCCAAGCTTGGGCCTGTTGGATCGGAAGGTGTTGGTTGTCTTGCCGACTCGGGTGGAAGTAAAATTGTGCCAGGCACAATTTTCCGCTATAAATCTAAATCCCATGGGCCTAATGAAAGCGGTCCATGTCAGAGTGTCAATACTGCATCTTCCTTTTTTTAGGGTTCCGTAGTCAACAAGGAACCCTTATAGTTTCGCTTTGTCCGTCCGTCCGTCCGTCCGTCCGTCCGTCCGTCCGTCCGTCCGTCCGTCTGTCTGTCCGCGGCATTGCGGAGAAACTATAAGTCCTAGAAAAGTGTAATTTTGTATACAGGTAAGTAATAATAAGGGTAAGAGAACGGTGACAAAAAATAATTTTTAATTAATTAATTTAGGCTACCTCCCGTACACGTAAGATGGGGATGATTTTTTTTTTCTGGCTGATACCATCGTGTGGGGTATCGTTGAATAGGTATTTTAAAATGAAGGACGGTTTGCTAAGAAACTTTTTCGATTTCATGTTCTGTTTGAAAGATATTCAAGTTTTAAAAAAAAAATTGAGCGTCCCCCCCCCTCTAAAATCTGAACTACTAGCTTTAAAATTCTGAAAAAAATCAGAGGTATGCTTTCAACCATGAACTTTCCAGGAAAACTATAGCGGTTAAGATAAAATTATTAGTTTCGGTAAAATCAGCAAAATAAGAATACCTAAAGCTAACCTAGCCTATAGTTTATTAATGCATAACTAGATGGCGCTATTAGTAAAATTAGATCGCGCAAGCGAATTGTTCATGGTTGTATTATTGTTTACGAGTTATAGCTATCACAAATAAATCACCATATTACAGTGTTACTTAGCTCATAATTTCTAACTTAAGTTTTTTTATTATAATTTGATATAGCATGGTCAAGGCTACTTGTGTGAATGATCCGGATATATTTTTTTTAATTTGCGGAGAATATTATGCTCAAAGAATTCCGTTTGAATGTGACAACGTTCATAATTTAGGCTTACAAAACTTACTTTGAAAACTCCCTGGAAATTAACGACAAGCCTTGGATTCCCCAAAAGTTATGCAAAACGTGTGTTGAGTATCTACGTTTGTGGACAAATTAGAAAATAAATAGATTTTGGTACGAAACCGCTATAATGTGGAAAGGACTCGAGAACCATCACGATGACTTATTTTTGCTTAGTGTAAACATAAAACTATTGTTTTGATTTTATTAAAAATTAAGTATGCGGAACATAACTGGTTCATAATGTGTTCATTTAAAAATGGTTTACTTTGTTTTAGGCCAATGGTGGTTATATTTTTTTTTTGTAAAGTAAGAATTATTTGGACTTTTCTCAACACGTCCAAAAACTAATGCGTCACTTTCAAAGGCTCGAATGTGACATAACCATCAAGTTACACTCTCTCCACGACCACCTAGACTATATTCATGACAATCTTGGGGTACTAAGTGAAGAATTGGGCAAGCAATTCCACCCGAACTTTTGTTCGATGAAGTAACGCTATCAAGGCTTCTGGAACGCACATATGATGGCTGAATATTGTTAGAGCATTTAGAATAGCCCTTAGAATAAGAATAGCATTTAGAATAGCTCTGCCTTCAGTTTCAGCAAGAAAATCAAATAACATAATGAGTTTTTCAACTTAAACTTAAATTAATTAGGATCATCTCTACATTGACCACCCACAAGGTGGACAGACGACCTTATAAAGGTTGCCGGAAGACGCTGGATGCAGGTCGCTTCCAACCGGTACATATGGAAGTCCAAAGGGGAGGCCTATGTTCAGCAGTGGACGTCTTACGGCTGAGATGATGATGATGATGATCTCTACATTTATAGCGTTTTATTACGAAAACAACATAATATGTGTCATATCTTTTTAACTAGAGCTGGTACAGAAATTTCAGTCACAAATTTGAAATCGTCGTCAAAAATCATCCAAAATGCTGTTGTGCAGTGTATTCAATCTACTAGAACTACGGAACCCTACATTGTGCGTGGCCCGACTCGCGCTTGGCCTATTTATTTAAAATCTATGGTCTTGTATAGTCTTGAGAAAACAAACAACTGCATTGAGTTTGATATATATTTTTATTTATGTGATGAAGTAGAAGACGAACAAGACACTCTCCTGATGTTAAGAGATAACGCTGCCCATAATCAGTACAGTGCTACTTAAGATTTCACAATGATCTGAAATTATAGGAGAACTGCACCTACGCTTCTTACTCAAGAGTTATAAGATGTTAAGACTCTTTAGCCCAGTAGTTTAATATTTCGTGGTTTCTAGTTCCTGTGGTGAATCTACATGCTAGCCAATTATAACAGAGAGTAATCATCATCATCATCATTAGCCCACGTTCGTCCACTGCTGGACATAGGCCTCCCCTATGGCCACTCAACTCGTTCCTCCGTCTTCCTCCTCCACCCGCTCTCCGCGACCTAACGGATATCGTCACCCCATCTCACCCGATGTCGCCCATCACTATGTTAGCACTATGTTAATCCTTTCAGATAAGCAAGCTGAAGTTTCGGTAACTCTGGTTCTCTGCCGAATCACCTCATTTATGATGCGATCCTTTAGAGAGTCGTCGAGCACAGCCCGCTCTATAGCTCGCTGAGCAACTTTGAACTTGTGGACCCGTCCAACCGTAACTGTCCACGTTTCATCTCCGTATGTCATTACAGGTAAGACGCAGAAAAGAGAGTAATAGTAACATTTATATCTGGGAATCTTCACCTGTATATAAAAGCCGTAGAAATAATTGGAGATACTCGTGAGAGGCTCTCGCCCGTTAATGGCACAGTCTGAGGCTAACTAGGCCTTCCTTTCCTTGAGTTAAGTGATTAACCTGAATATAAAAGGTGGACTCGTAGAATAACAGATGAGGAACAGTATAATTTTGCTATAACAACCCATTTGGGGAATGTTATTTAAATGATCATAATATTTTATCTGAAATTTTTTTTATGTTTATAAATGACTATCGGGGAAGTTGAATACAACAGGTTATTTTTTAGGACACGTAACAGATCCCCATACTTATAAAGTCGACTTTCTAACTATCGTAATAGTACTAAAAACAAAAACGGTACAACTCACGTCTATTATTGTAGAGAATATCTCGACAATATTAGACGTGAGTTGTGCCGTTTTTGTTTTTAGTAATGGAGAACACTCGCGATAGTTTTAAAAATCGTATCGTAATAGTTTTAATCGGACTCGGTTTATATCTCGGACGAGCGACAGGCAGGCGGCCGGTTGGACGTTCGCGATATCGCTGGAAGGATGAAGTGGAAAGGGATCTGGAAGCGCTCCAAGCTCAGTCATGGCAAGAAGTAGCCCAGAATCGGGAAGAGTGGCGTGATCTTGTATCGGAGGCCAAGACTCAGTTTGGGTCGCTGCGCCGTAGTAAGTAAGTAAGTAAGTAATAGTTTTAATCGATGTGTTCAATTAAGACCTCTGTGGCGCGGTGGGCTAATACCCGCTTGCAACGCAGCAGGTTGCGGGTTCGATTCCCGGATGGGACAAATGTTTGTGTGATCCACAGGTATATATGTTCCTGATCTGGGTGGTTTTCAATATCTATTATAAGTATGTATTTACAAAAGAAAAGTATTATATCCGTTATCCTAACCACCATAACACAAGTATTAAGTTGCTTAGCTTGGGGTTAGGTGGCGCTGTCCTGAAATATATATTTTTTTAATTTTTATTTAAGAATTGTATATTTTTCGCTTAATAAATATTATGATAGACTTGCGTAGAACAACGAACATCACAAAGAATTCTCCATGTGCTAGGTTTTTTATAGTAATAGTATAAATAATTAGGTACATTTAAATAGATCTAAAGAAAATAGAGAATTTTGGTAAATTCTGGATTCAGTGTCGGTGATTGCCAACGCGTTGTCAATTTCAAAACCTTCGTCGTTTATTAAAGCAGAATACAATAGAGCACCTTTGCGTTTTTAGAGATTAATTTGCTTTTTACACTCTACCGTCCATTTTGAAAAAACTGAAACTTTGAAAAAACTTTTTAACCCAGTAAAGGATCAAAGCGATAGCTATACCTAAAAGTACTAAAAGCTCAATCAAACTAACATCATTGGTACCTCAAACATCGCTGTCCTATATTTCAAGAGAACAATAAAAGAAAGATAGAAGACGTGAGAACTATCATAGAGCAGTTAACACGTACAGAGGTGTCTAGCTTCTAGGAGTCAGATATCGATAGAATGACGCCATTCTATTCCACGACTTTAAATTGTAAGAGATGTGGTATTGATGAAGCTTATGTGGATTTTGAAAATACTATCTTATGCTTAAACATAATATTATGATAATCCCGTTTTTCAGCCATTTAAGCGTGAACAGGAAATAAACACACACACCAACACCCACACACACACGCACTCAATACACAAACACACTCACACATACTGCACGTATAATATGTATGTACATATCAAAATAAAATAAATAAATAAAATAAAAATATCATTTATTGTCCAGATTACATACATAACATGAAATAAAAAAGAGAGTAGAGTTTAATAAACAAAACAGGATACATGATAAGAAAAAAAATTGGTACACAAAAAACAATGAGAAAAATTGACAAAAGGCATTCAGCGTATGCTGGGTGCACAGGGATGTTCACCCAGCGCTGATCAATACATCATCAACGTTAAAATAGTGTTAAAATTGGGATATTGGCTTGCCAATTACTCGTCCATTATAATTTATTTATCGTTCATACAATAGAAAGCTAAGCAATAACAGCTTAAGCATTTAAAAGGTTAAAGTCCTCATCAAAATAAACAATTACTTAAATTGTTCTATTTGATGAGTATTTTAACTTTTAACCTTCTTGAATAGATTGAAGGTTATAATAACAACATTGTTCAATGTAAAAGCATAAATACAAATAATTAAACAACTTTCTAGGCTTTGTTATTGTAACAAACTGTATCTAATTTTTAAGTGAAACAGCCCGGCAATTTATCTTCCGAAGTTGGTAGAATTGGGCCTTATTTCGCTCCCAGCTACTCGATCTTTTGTAAGAATCTACCTCACCTTTTATAGCCCTTTATAAGGTGGAATGGAAGGAAAAAATTCTGTAGATAACAATAAAAGTACTACTCTATGCGTATTTCATGAAAAGCAGATAATGGAATATATTTGCAAGATAAATTTAGACCCTAGAGTTTTAGAAATATAGGTACTTGCTAACGCTTTCCCGTTAAGGAATCCTTTCTTAGTGAATTTCTACGTTATAATATCTAACTCTGTGCCAAATTAAACAAACTGGGTTATTACAAAACGCAGACTTACGATAGTTATTCTGGGATTAACGAATGTCATTTCTTCGCTTAGTACCTGGTTTAATCCTGGTACAATCGTTAGTCCGCGTAATAAGACGGAATGTGTTCAGCGGAGCATCAGTGCTTTGATAAATCAGTCAGTTAATAAGTTTTTTCTTTTATATGTATACTATTCACTAGATTTCCCTCGCGGCTTTTTGTGTAGACATCCTTTTTAGCGGTTAGTCTACGTCATAAAACTTATACGAGTATGTCCACATTTCAAACCAATCCATTCAAAGGTACCTGTGCGTTGATAGCTAAGTCAGTCAGTACGTTTGCCCTTGTCGAAACGTTAGTATTTTTCAATGGAATGATTTATCTAGAAAGAGGTAACAAAATACTAAAGATTTGCCCAAATTTACTCCACTTTGAAGAGTAGGTCTTTGAACGAAAGTCTGAGATAAATCTAGGATTGTAATGGACTGGAGTTTATTTTTAAGAGAACGTTCTGCACGTTTGATATAAAATGCTAAATGGAGAAGAAAATTTAGGAAATTCTAAAGGTAAGAAACATTTATTTTAAATTTACGATATAAATATATACATATGTTTAATTATTTCATCATTATAATTATTGTGAATAAATAGATAAAACATTATGATTATTTTAACAAATGTCCATATTTTCGGCTGAAAATATTGTCACGTTTAAATTTAAAACAGCTGTTTTATAAATCTTAACTTATTTTACCAAAATACCAGCATCATAAATGTCAATCCCACATCATAAAGATAGATAGATCTGGGGGCACGGTAGTGCCCCCGCCAAGTCGAGCGCGAAGCAAGCACTGCCGTACCATCTTTACAGGAACCATTTCGTCGCATTTTCAGGCCCCTATTTGAGAACCTCTGGATAAGATCAGAACACAGAAATTTTCGTCATCCAGTAAGCTATAATTACATACTTAAAATCCAAAATTTCAAGTCTGTAGGTCATTCAGTTCCGAAGTTAAGCGAAAGCAAAGTTTCGCATTTTCGACACTCATTCATTCACTCACTCACTCATGATCATCAAAATAGAACTAGTACTTCCCATAAACTCAGAGAGCTGAAATTTGGTACATACTTAGAATTTATTGTATAAGCCATAGGAAAACTAAAAAAACATGCAATTTCGGTCTCGTTTTCGAGATAATTCATCTGCATAAATAACTTTGTAATCTCATATAAATGTATAGGATTACAAAGTTACATTTGCAGTCAATGGTTAAAATTGTGTAAAATCCAACTTATTAATTCAAAATATATTTAAGGCATAGTATATGTATATGTGAGTGTGTATATGTGTCGTAAATCGTCAGTTATGATCAGGCGATATCTAGCGTGGCCAACTAAAATAAGAGCCCAACCAAACTATTAGAAGAGATCGACATACCGCCTTTACTACAAGCTTTTATTTACTTTCACCTGTCGGTCTGTCTGTCTGTAATTAAATCTTGCAAGTTTAATTAGGCCCACTTCCCGGTATAATATTATGATGCATTGGACTAAGAGTGAACGCACACGTATCTAGATGGCGCTGATTGTATTTTAAAACGCGCTTACGGTTTGTATTTCTGATAACCGTATAATATAGCGTTTCTACAAAAATAAGTGAAATCCCACCAAAAACATTCTGTAAATAACTAGCCAAGTCTCGATGGAGCTGCTTGTTTATCTCTAAAAAGTAATGAAATCTAGACAAAGCCGTGCCAAGTATAAGGTTCCTTACTGCGATTTCTTTATTATTATAGTTAATGTTGTGTGACTTGGCCGTTGAAGGGTACACAAGGGTATTATACCAGGTGCTCCATGACACTATTGCACCAATCTGTCCGCTACCCATTCACGATAGAAAATTTCCACTTGGAAAACGTTGATTGGATAACCAGTTAATTGTAGGCTTGATAAAGCTGCGTATTTCAATAATACTTATGTTTAGGCGATCCAAGTGTCATGGAGCATCTGGTTTTGTACCCTTGTGTACCCTTCAACGGCCAAGTCACACAACATTAACTATAATAATAAAGAAATCGCAGTAAGGAACCTTATACTTGGCACGGCTTTGTCTAGATTTCATTACTTTTTAGAGATAAACAAGCAGCTCCATCGAGACTTGGCTAGTTATTTACAGAATGTTTTTGGTGGGATACCACTTTACTGGAACACAAAAAAATATACATTAAAGAACCCGAAGATATCGGTAGATGAAAAACTATAAAATACAATGAGTTCCCAAAGCTCACAATTAAATTTTACTAACAAAATTCCGAAAACGCTTATTCAAACGTGACACGACGGAAGTTTGCTTCGCGAACGAGATTACTCTTCTCAAAGATGGAGAATCCTGCACACGTAAGCATACTGTTACGAAAATAAATCATCACATGAGATCTTATAAGGACGTAAACAAGGCTGTCTGAGCGTAGGCAGTAATAAATGAAATTGTCCACCTAAATGCCAACATGACCTTTAACTTTATGGCATTACTAGCTGCGCCCAGCGGTGTTACACGGTGGAAAAATGATAGCGTACAGAGAGAGATACCTACTTAGATAATTTATTACTGAAATATTATCACATTATGAATAAATCAAAAATATTGTTAAATGTTTACAAGAATGTGACATTTCGGGGTCATATAAAGCGTATAATTATAAACTTGTAATTAAGAATTTCAGTCTTCACGTAAAAATTGTTGACGACATCGATTGAGGTTAAAATGATTTTATTTTCATATTATTTAGCTTAGAAAGCAACGTATTTTAATCTATTTATTTATATTTTAGCTTAATTGATCAAACTTTTTAGGTGTGAAGGAGTAACAAGCTTAAACATAAACTTTTGCCTTTTTGTTACTTCTTAAATAAATCAATTATTTTATTCTTCATATTAGTGTGATTAGGAAGAACCAGCCTTATATTTTAGAAAGCCATTGGCTTGTTTTCTCGAAAACTAACGAGCATTGTTTGTAGTTTCTACAGTTTTTGTTGTGTAAACCTGAGCTGAACGGATGCTGAGAGGAAATTGGGAAAATTGGACAGATTGCCAATTCTTGGACAGAAACAACGTGCATGTAACTCTGTCATTGTACTTATTGTGCTTGTTCTGGAGTTTTATTAGGTTTTTGTCAATTTTATATATCTATTGAACTATACTTTCATATACCTCTATTATCCTTTTAGCTTACATAGGTACATTTTAATAATTTTTCCACAAATTTTTATATTGAATTTAATTTTAATAAGGTATTAAATTTTCAATTAGTTGAAATCGAATAAATCACCATACTTCTTAAGGAAAACAATTTTCCTGTTTGTTCCTAATGTAAGAAAATCCGCTCTGCCTACTTCTTCATCAGAACGAAATGAAATCCATTTAGTGATTCACAATTACAAAGGGAAAGTTCTAAGTACTTTCCCGATACGTTCTCGAAGGGGAAAAGTTAAACAAAGTATCGGGTATTTTCGGGGAACGAGGTAAACGAGAAATATATTTTATACAAAGCTGACGAACGCTATTCTCCCTTTGTTTTGGAAACCGTTAATTAAGATACTAGAATAATGTTATTCCGAGAAAACGTTCCCATATGAAAATGTATGACAATGTCTCTCGTCCTAATAATAACGTTATTTACATAGTAACATGGAAATTGGATTTTGTATCATAAACTTGATTAGATTGCCCACAACATTATTCTTCTCTGCAATGAAGACTTCAAACCTTTAAATTTACAAGAACATCGATTCATCTGAAGCAAAATACATCAAGTTGCGAAAGGAAATATCAGCTTACCGATGACGTAGGACAACGCCGCGTCAACTCACAACTTATCACAGCAATCTCGAATCCATTATCCTGTGGCATCAACCGTGACACAAAGTTATGAAATACACAGTCAGCAGAATAAAGAGAATAAACATTTTGATAGCACTGTTCACTGAGGGATAGGTACGATGTTGATAGATTTACGAGGTGGTGTGGTAGGGGTGTCGCGCGCGGGCGGTTCGAGCGAGTGTCGGCACCAAACTGGCAGGGATGCTGCCGGTTGCTACGATACACCACCCGCCACCCCTTGCCGCCGCACCCTAGACGATGCCCGTAGTGCCAGCCCTGGCCCTGCGAGACCAACCTACTTTTACCTACAACCTACTGTCTGCGTAATGGCCTCTCAGCAATTTCCTGATAAAATGGGTGCTGATATGCTATTTGTTTCAGTTAAAGCCTCATTGAAAACCGCTCAATCGATAACCAAATTGGTATTACATAGATAGTAACTCTAGTATACCGAGACACATTTAATAGGCGTAGTTTATGAGTTTATGTCTGTAGACAATAATATCTACGAATCTAAAAATTAAGTACACAAGCCGTAAAACAGTTTATAGCGTTCATAAAAATCTTTCATCGATAGCAAATAATTATCTGTTTGTGTCTGAAGAACACGTACATAAATGTATTCTAAATCATTGTTGTAATATTATGTTGGTCACAATCATTTAGATTCATGAAACAATGGTCCAATACTGATATAATCGCATTAAGTATTGATTGACGGAATGAACCAAAATCGGAAGCATACCTTTACTGATACGTCGGCTCATTCATTTTTAGTATAATGAATATAGATTTTGATAAAAAATGGATAAAATATCCTTTGGCCTGCATTTATTAATCCTATGAGCTCTCAAATAAGACTTATGTGCATAACAAGGTTAGTAGGAGGCAAATTTTGCACATGTTAAAAAATAATTTAAAAACGCCACTTTGGTGTTACCAAAAGATGCAAAATAAAAAATATATTAAGTTAATTTTATTTTCGTAGAATTTGCCAATGTTTTTTTTAAATATTGTTAAAAAATTGTCAGTAAACGATGGCGAGAAGAGAGACAAATTTGGTTGAAAATAGCATCTCTGGACTGTTTTTAAACCCTATTGTCTGCGTTAATGTATGCTACGCTAGCTGCGCCCAGTGATTTTACCCATGAGTTATTCTTGGGTCTAAGCTATTTCTATACCAAATTTCAGCTCAATCGGTCTACCCGTTTAGGCGTGACATTATTACAAACTTTCACGTTTATAATAAGTATTAGTAAGATTCACAGATAACTGGGCCACAGAGGCTAGGTACCAAAGCAAATTATTAATTTATCTATCTCACCATTTCCCCACTTACAATTTGTAAGCTCTCCGTCTTCGCCTAATTCGAAGTGTCATTCCATCCAGTTATCTTGGTGTTTTTATCCGTGGTCACGTCTAACCTGTCGGCCGTCGGCTTCATCCATCCGTCTTCCTCACTCAAGCATTATTTACTACGCCATTGGTAAGCTTTGAAGACAACCGGTTTTTTGCTGAGGCTATTTTTAATTGGACACTCTACTCTAGCTTATTTTCATCTAATGTTGTGGATTTCATAATTATAATTGACTGGTGGACCTGCGCGCACTTCGTTGCGCCTACCACTACTAGAGAAAAAAAAACATTTTTACGCTAGCAGCTAGAAAACATAATGTTAGTCAGTCAGTTAGTCAGTTTATTGAAACTGTATTTAACTCTTAAAATTTCAAATCTAATTAGTTGAGAATTCCTTAATCTTTAAATTGATGACATTGTAAATATGGCACCTCTCGAATTCTATTAAAGTATTAATTAACTAAGAGTCAAAGAGATTTCTCTAAGATAATATTTACCCACCGTCTATTAAAAAGTCTAGCTTTTTAATTAACTTTTACTGCAACTGAGTTATTAGCCGCAAACAACTCTCTTTGTAAGAACAGTGCATAAGTCTGCACCTTAATTAGAATTTGCCTTAAGATAGTAGCTGAAACACTAATTACATTCTTTATCACATTATTGTAATATTTCATATTAATTTATTCCGTTCCATACATAGATATAATTTAAGATTTTAAACAATTTATATTAGGTAACAATATGGATTCTGCCGGGCATTGTCTAAGTTTAGAAAAGTGGGAGAATAATTTGTTATAATTGTAAAAATAATGGCAAATTGTAATTGAGAATATGGACTTTGGCTGAAATAAACAATTATTTAATTTAATAATGTAACAAAATCAGAAAAAGTATGTAATAATAACTGTTTTTAGTTTTCTCTGCCCTAAATTGATTTAAAAGAACGATATTATGTATGTTTATTGAATATTAAATGATAAGTATTCAAAACATAATTTTGTCTTTGAAATGTACTATAATAAATTTTTATCACACCGCACCGCGAACACATCTGAATAGCAATATTCTCCTCTCCCTGCACGGTTACCTGGAAGTGATTGCTTTTAGTTCTGTCTGCTAGATGCTTGTACTTCCAGATGATAATTCATTCTGTCATTATAACAGTAGTCTAAATATTATTTTTAATCACCAAACTCCGAAATATCAGTTTCAAAATCCACATAGAAAAATCTCATTTATTTGAATCCACTGTAAATGACAAAATACGAAGGGAATTATTATGATTAATTTACATTGTAACAAGTTGATACCTACTTTTAATCTCCTGAGTAAAATATAAGGTTTCTTGGAATGTCAACACGAAGCCTTATTAAATCTGAATGAGTGACGTACACCTGAAAATCAGGCTGAAATATTTTGAATGAAATCTAAATAGGTATATAACTCAGAAAATTATTTCAGTTATCATTAGTATGACGTAATACGCTTCTTTTAGATAAGATCATAGCCACCGTGACAGATGCTGATCCAAGACCGGGGGTAGACTTCCTTTCCAGGAGGTCGTCTAGGTGGGTACCCCAACAGTGCCAGTTATTCTACCGCCTGAGCAGTGATGTGCAAACATTACTGTGCTTCAGTAGGAGGGCACTGTAACTAGTAAAATTACTGGGCTAAAGAGTCTTAACATCTTATGACTCTTGAGTAATAAGCGTTGGTGCAGTGCACCTTGAATTTCACATCATTATGAAATCGTAGGTGGCATTGTACTGAAGGGCAGCGTTATCTCTTAACATCAGGAGAGCGTCTTGCTCGTCTTCTTACTTCTTCAGATAAAAAAAAAGAATAATAATTACAAGCCCACTTCCTAGTTAGCGGTACCTCTGGTATTGCAGGTATCCATAGGCGACGGTAGCCACTTACCATCAGTTGGGCCGTCTGCTTGTTTGTTACCTTTTACCTACGAAAAAGGATTCGTAGCCTATTACATAAAAAAATAGTTCTACACTTATGCTACTACTATGTCCCACTAATATTAGATGTGTCTTTATTACCTCTTCACGTCTAAACGGCTGAACCGATTAAGCTGGAATTTACATTTTTTTCAGCTTGTAGAATCACTAGGCATCCTACGGTTCACCGTCGACCATATCTGAACTTTCCATCAGAAAGGACGATAAAATTTCAAATAATTTATTTAAATAAGCCATACTAACAGTACGTTTGCACATGATATAGACAAACGTAGACCTTTTTAATACAAAAAAAAACTCCCAGCTACTTTGTCAATGTTGATTAGGTATCTCAAAAAAATCAAGAGGATATTTTAAATTGCGTATTTCATCTTACTTTTACTGAAGTATATATTCTATTTAGAATAAAATATGCCAGGGTGTCAGGTCTCATAAAGTCTTGTAAAAAGATAGTTCTAGAAATTTCAAAGACTGCAACCACATTCTCTCTGAACTTGGCGCGGCAATCGATGGTGATCAATCAAAATCTCATTTGGTGGCGTCGTTCAGATCCCAAAGAATAAATAAGAAAGTGGAACAGTAACTATTTAATCTCGCTAGATTTTAAACCAAAATGTAGAATCGATTCGTTAGCACAGTCTTAAATGCTTGCTCAGTGGTTTATGGTTCTTATATTCCCCCGTATGTTAGTCGTATCCTCGCCCTCTACTCAACCTCGAAGTAGAAACAAATGGACCAATTATTCGACCATTTTTTAAAATTTAGGATACTTACTTTATTCATCGAATACTTTTTATACTAAAGATTAAGTTGTAGGTGAAGAAATTACTAAAATACACTGTTTTATGAACTTCAGTGCAGCGAGAAAAAAAATGCTCTAACTAGCGCACACTGTTTAAAATGAGTAAGCGATTATGAATGGAAACGCAAGCTTATTTTAATCCACTTTAAAAAATTGGAAAGGATTTGTCGAAATTGATATTTTTTTGTGTCATAACAAAAACAGCCTAAATTATTTGTAAGTCTGAGACGTTTAACAATTAGCTCTCTTTCTCGCTCTTTCTTTGCTGCTTGTTAGTATACATGTGCACAATGACGGTAAATCTATTAGTTTAAGTACCTGGATAAGCTAATGGTCACCGGCAAAGTAGAGGGAAAGAGACCACGAGGTCGCAGCCCAACACGATGGTCTGACCAAATCCGCGCCACACTGGACACCTCGGTATACGATGCGATGCAGGTGGCAAGCAAAGAAGATAGTGACAGGTGGTCACGACCTTCAGAATTGAGGAATACGACGCGAGGAGTAGGATTATTTTAAGTAATGTATGCCCAGATCCCACGTTATCCATCTTGTATTCCACATTAGAGTTGAGCCGCGGGTCCGACCGTTGTACGTATGTTAATCAAATTAGTTTCACGATCGATCATGATCCTTTCTAAATGTTTAACTTTTATATAGAGTACATTGATGACGTCAAAGATGTTTAGTCATTTATGTGTCGTATTTGCGTCGTTGGTATATAAAAATATCTTGTCAACTATGTCAAGGTCTTATGTAGTATGGAACAGCTCTATAAGAAAAATAAAACATGAAATTATAAACTGTAATTTAGTTCTTAATACGAATACTTTTATCGTATCTTGTAATTTGACTCTGACACAAAGAGCTTTAATACAAACTCTTTGCTCTGACAGTGTAGTAAGGTAGCCTGTTCTGTTGGAGTATAAACCCAAATCATTACGAGAATTATTATCTACCCACCGCTTTAGTTACGAATCATATGAAAATACTTGGAGACTTATTGATATAACTTCGTATGTTAAGTCAAGCGGAGGGAATGCCTCATTAAATATCGATGTAACATCAAATCAGGTGTAAAAGCTATAACTGGGTCAAGCGTTATGTAAACGTCACACTATGACGTCATATGAGGATCAATGTCAATCAACAATCACTTTAGTATGGGAGTTAATACCTACGTACTTATCTATGCATTTCCAATAATATTATCTATGTTGTTTCCATTTTTATGTTGTTTTCTTGCAAAATGTTTGTACATGAATAAACATTTTTTTTTTACATTTTTACGCATTACATTACACAAACTTCCCATTTTTTTTTCTTTTTTTTTTTCACCTGTAGGTAACCAGTAGTAAAAACTTGTTTCTTTTTAGGGTTCCGTAGTCAACAAGGAACCCTTATAGTTTCGCTTTGTACGTCCGTCCGTCCGTCCGTCCGTCTGTCTGTCCGCGGCATTGCGGAGAAACTATATACTAACTATATACTATATACTAAAGTCCTAGAAAAGTGTAATTTTGTATACAGGTAAGTAATAATAAATAATAAGGGTAAGAGAACGGTGACAAAAAATAATTTTTAATTAATTAATTTAGGCTACCTCCCGTACACGTAAGATGGGGATGATTTTTTTTTCTGGCTGATACCATCGTGTGGGTTATCGTTGAATAGGTATTTTAAAATGAAGGACGGTTTGCTAAGAAACTTTTTCGATTTCATGTTCTGTTTGAAAGATATTCAAGTTTTAAAAAAAAATTGAGCGTCCCCCCCCCCTCTAAAATCTGAACTACTAGCTTTAAAATTCTGGAAAAAATCAGAGGTATGCTTTCAACCATGAACTTTCCAGGAAAACTATAGCGGTTAAGATAAAATTATTAGTTTCGGTAAAATCAGCGCTGAAAAAAAGAGATGTTGGCAAGGTCAGCAAATTCAAAATATAATTAGTCCATGTTTTAAATAATAAAAAAATATTAGACACGTATTTTTTTGTTTGTGAATAAAATAAAAAGTGGCTGATTATAAGTTTTCGCATCCGGTACAAAATGTACAAAATCTGGTATATTGACGTCACGACTAAGCCATTGTTTTTTATCAAATTTACAAAAAAAAAATACGTGTCTAACAATTTTTAATAATCTACAATATGGACTAAAAAATTTGTCAACAACCCTGTTGTTCCAACTCAATAAATAAGAATACCTAAAGCTAACCTAGCCTATAGTTTATCAATGCATAACTAGATGGCGCTAGTAGTAAAATTAGATCGCGCAAGCGAATTGTTCGTGGTTGTATTGCTTACGAATTATAGCTATCACAAATTAATCACTAGAGGTGTAAAAGTACCGAACAAAATCGTACCCGCATGTACCCGTACGTGCGACAATCGGTACTCGTTACTTTCGTATCGGTACTTTACTCGTTACTTTTGATACCTATCCATTACTCGCATCAAACCGTATCGGGTAGGTACAGTACTCGGTAATCAATACACTGTACCGGGTGACCGGGTACCGTATCGACGCGACATTAGTTTAATATCGCATCGAGATTCGTAATTCGTATTAACGCCTATGTATTGAGTGCTGAGTAAACCATGCATCATTTCTAATAACTAATTTAAAAGAAACATTAAGGTTATTATTGAACTGGAAGATAAATAAACTAGGTGTGAATACAAATATTAATTATGAAATTAATCGCTTTTAATAATGTTTTTTTTTTTTAATTTTCTTTATAATTTAAGAATAAAATAAAACGAAAAATTTTCATTATTTTTTGTAAATAGCGAAAATAATTGATTTCTTGTTGAAATACTACAAGTTTTATTAAAAAAAAACACTTTCATACCTTATTTGTGTAATAATCCGAAACTTTTAAACGAAATTTCACAATAAAACTATTATATCAAAATTTTATTTTCACTAATCACGCACTGAACAAATTAACGCACGTTTAAAATTTAAAATAAGCGCGCTGATTATTTAATCTGCGGATTCGGCGCGAAATTTGAATATTCGCGCTGAACAGTATTCGTAAACCGTTTCAATTCACGCATCAATAACATTAATGGTGTAAAGTTTATATTTATATTTTTTAATTCTTTTTAAGTTAGCCTTTGATTACTTAGAAGATTAGACCTAGAAGGCGGGATAAATATCTCCCTGGCTTCACTGAATATTATGCTCGGAACACGGTCACATAATGGCCGCCTGGTGTTAGAGTTTTTTTTTCCATTGGGTGGGATGGTAACTACCACCAGTAATGTTAATGTCTGTTTTTTTGGAAAAATGTAACATTATTTCTATTTTAATTTCTAATACTAAACTTTCTTAGCATTATCGATGGTATGGGTTGTAATTTTAAAATTCGTAAGATTTATTAAATTATAAAACCTTAAAATATATAAAAATCAACACATAATACGATTGATTGTAGCGTTACATTTTTATTAATAATTGTTATACAACGGAACGTATTTTAATACTATTCCCTATTGGTGCATACATACTCCACTGATTGGTGTATAGTATTCTCCAATCAACAACTAATAGAGCATAGATAAATAATAGAGTGAAACATAGACACGCATTTTGCATCTTACGGCAGGGTTATTATTTAACTATTTATTATTCATAACAACATATCGCATGTCGCGTACTGGCAGATTTCTTTGAAAAAACTATAACTTTGAAAAAACTTTGCCTTGTGTTCGAGCTACGAGTAAAATGAAACATTAATTTCTAAAGTGAAAAATCGTTTAATTTCCAATACTTATAAATATTTGTCAAGTGTAATTTTTTAAGTTCAAAATATTTCAATAGAATTGCAATGTATAGGTTATAATTCATAAATAACCCTACGAGAAATACGAATACTGATCACGAAGGAATCAAACTATAATCTGTGACACTCGAGTCTCCAGTACCCAGTACCGATACGAAATCCCGAGTAACGATTCGTTACTGAGTACTCATTCAAGTACCCGTATCTTAGTAACGAATACATGCGGTTTGCTACACCTCTATTAATCACCATATTACAGTGTTACTTTGCTCATAATTTCTAACATGTTAAGTTTTTTATTATAATTTGATATGGCATGGTCAAGGCTACTTGTGTGAATGATCCGGATATTTTTTTTTTATTTGCGGAGAATATGATATGATGGCTGAATATTGTTAGAGCATTTAGAATAGCCCTCTGCCTTCAGTTTCAGCAAGAAAATCAAATAACATAAAGAGTTTTTCAACTTAAACTTAAATTAATTAGGATCATCTCTACATTTATAGCGTTTTATTACGAAAACAACATAATATGTGTCATCTTTTTAACTAGAGCTGATACAGAAATTTCAGTCACAAATTTGAAATCGTCGTCAAAAATGGGACTAATATCATGTATCATAACCCAATCATCCAAAATGCTGTTGTGCAGTGTATTCAATCTACTAGAACTACGGAACCCTACATTGTGCGTGGCCCGACTCGCGCTTGGCCTATTTATTTACTTGTTAAATATAACAACTCCTATAGGATACACTACATTGATCCAAAACAAGCAGTACCCTCACACGGTATACAACCGAGTTACCTGCACTAATTGAATATCTTGGTGACGTAGGACGCTGACCGCCTCTACACACGCCGACACCAAATTGCTTTGCTCTCATCCGTTTAGCTACCAACCTTGTTTTAATGACATGTGACGTCACTAGGGATGTATATTTTACTCGGGTATTGGGTTAGTAGGTAAATTTTAAAGTCCTATATAGGGTTACCACTTTTTCATCAAAGACACACCATTACGGATATATTTTGGCCACGGCCAATGAGGTACCAGCTGAAACTACAATTACATGATAATCCCTGGTTCGAACAACTAGCACAAAAACGAGACAAGCGCCACCACTACCGGGGGTAGACTTCCTTTGCAGGAGGTCGTCTAGGTGGGTACCCCAACAGTGCCAGTTATTCTACCGCCTGAGCAGTAGTGTGCAAACATTACTGTGCTTCGGTAGGAGGGCACTGTAGCTAGTGAAATTACTGGGCTAAAGAGTATTAACATCTTATGACTCTTGAGTAAGAAGCGTTGGTGCAGTGCACTTAGAATTGCACATCATTGTGAAATTCAGGGTAGCACTGTACTGATTTTGGGCAGCGTTATCTCTTAACATCAGGAGAGCGTCTTGATCGTCTTCTTACTTCGTTGTATAAAAAAAAAAATTATAGGGTTACCACTTTTTAACGAAAAATACACACCATTGCGGATATTTTTTTGCCACGGCTAATTAGGTACCAGCTAAAACAATTGCTTCGCTTTCATCCGTTTAGCTACTAATCTTGTTTTAATGGCATGTGACGTCACTAGGGTATATTTTACTCGTGTATTGGGTTAGTAGGTAAATTTAAAGTAGCTACCTATCTACAAACAGGGTCACCACTTAATACATTTTGTTAACGATCACAGTATTGTAAATTGTCACCGAAGTCACCTTCAAGATAAGGAAACTGAAATGGAAATGGTCAGGACACAAAATAAGAGGAGATGAAAAGTGTAACAAAACGATACTAACCTGGTTTTTAAAACGTATGAAAAGAAACAGGGGAAGGCAACCGAAGAGATGGGAAGACGAAATCCCTAAAATCGCGAGACGACTGTGGATGAGATCGGCACGGGACAGAAAGAAGTGGAGGAGTTTTGAAGAGGCCTTTGCCACAAAAGGGCATACAAACCAAAATGTATGATTTAAAAACAAACTGTATTTATATTGAAGGTGTATTGGTTTGAAATAAAGGCTTTATTGTATTGTATTGTATATGAATTATCACGCAATTATTTATTGTAAGTTTTACAAAAACACAGAAATAGAGAAGACTCGAGAAGTAGTCTTCTCGCGACCACAGTTCATGTCGCAACTGAGCCGAAACGTCGAGGTTAGTTTTATATGTTTTTGTAAAACTAACATTAATAGATACTTACACAATAATAAAATTAATATCGGTTTAAGTCGCGAAAGTTTAAACTGAAAATTTATATCACCCGGAATAGCTTAGCATTGGATTTATTTTTTATGTAAAACAATTCTACGAGTATTTATTTTAATTACTTTTGTAAACCTTTAGAAAGAAATCTTAATTGCACATTACTTCTAATGGCCAACGATTTCATTGTTTTTCTAGTAAGCCGTTTCGACAGAATAGAATGTTCAAACAAAAACGGATCAGGCTTACTTGGTCACATTCATAAAGTAAAATTTTGACGCAAAACGTCTTTTCGTACATCGTCCTACGGGGCAAGCATGAATTGCGGGCTCTTAAGACAAAAACTGCCATCCCATACATTCTCAAAAGTAGAATGTATGGAATGACAGTTCAAGTCTTGACATTACTGCCACGACTAACAATAGAGTAGCAATTTATTACATAAACAATTTGTCACAGTAGCAAATTACCATAGAAGCAAAAAATAAATTGAGAGTTTTATGATGACAATCATAAGAACTCCCAATTAAATTTTTCATTGATTTTTTTTTATTAGTGCAGCAATAGATTATTTTACTTTAACGATTACTATAACATCATATTTTGCCAATTTCCTTTTTTTTTTTTTTTTTTTTAAGTGGCAAATGCCTTTATTGAGAAAAACAAACTAACAATACTACAGCTACTACAGCAGTAAAGAACACTTTTATTAACCACAGATCGGCCACAAGCCGATCTACAGAAAATCCAAGTGCTCCAAACCACTGTCAGTTGGCAGAGTGCCCAGAATGCTGGCAGCATTGCCACGTTGAATGGCAATACTTATACGTTGGGCCAAATATACACCATTCCTTTTTTAATATCCATTTGAAAATCTGACCAAATTTGTCTGATTCACAAAAACTCGGACCAAAACAATCCTTATATTTATAGAAGTAGCAAAACTTTTAGCCTTCGTTTGCGTTGCGCTGTTTTACTGATTTATCTGTTTGTTCGGTCGTTTACCGTTAGAAATATTATTTTGAGCTTTGGAATGTTTATTGGGAGAATTTTGTGAAAAGTTAATTAGGAAAATGGACTTTTACTTAAAAATTGCGACTTAAAATTAGGAGAGAAAATTAAATACCAATAGACTGTAAAATAAATAATGTCTAAAAGTACTGATTCAAAACTGTTTTTGAATTGATTATAGCCCAACATTTATTCTTAGGTCCATTCTGATAAATTCAGCCATGAACCATACACATAATTATGTCGCTCTTTAACACGGGCTAAGCCCGGGCCTTTTTATAGGCGTACACGGAGACAAAAAGTCCAACGCGCAGAGGCCCTTTTGAGCTTTTAATATAAATGTAATGGGTGACACTTATTGGAGTCTGTCTGTGAGTCCATCCATAGAAAATGGGCTCAAAGGCAGTCTCCGCCAAGTGACAGGACTATTGCTAATTAATGGAAACTACTTGATCTAGGCTATGGATGTGTATTCTAAATGGATGGTTAATGAGGCTTTTGCTAGGACTACGGCACCTGCCACTTCCGTCCCATTAGGAAATATATAGGCAGGTGATGACTCGCCACTCACGAAACGGGCCCCCAAAAAGGCCGGCATTACATAGCCGACGAGAAGGGCAACGTTGGTGCAAGTGGCTGGAGGGGGAGAGGTGTCCCTGGACTTTAAACACGTAGGCCAACTCGCATAAATTTATTATCTAATATATAAAATTCTCGTGTCACAGTTTTCGTTGCCATACTCCTCCGAAACGGCTTGACCGATTTTGATGAAATTTTTTGTGCTTATCCGGTATCTATGAGAATCGACCAACATCTATTTTTCATCCCCCTAAATGTTAGGGGTAGTCCACCCCTAAATTTTTTTTTTTTTTTTTTTTTTAATTTTTAATTTCTATTTTTTTATGATACAACATACAAAAATACATACAATCCTCAATTTTCACCTTTCTACGATCAACCCTTATTTTTTAATAGCCATTTTAGTAATTTAATCATTTTTCCTCTCCGGTCGAAAACTGATCAATCGTCATTTAATTAGTTATCCCCGCCAGATGTCTACAGGTGTCACTTCTGACCCAGTAAACAGCACGGAGTAGGGATGAGAACGAAGCCGGTCTCCTTTCTTTCTCACTCCCTACACAGTTGTCGGCCATCATTATTGTTTATGCATCAAGTGTAGTAGTAACTTTGACAATTATTATTTTGCTATCTCAGTGTAACTCTCATATTAACTTTTAATCATTCCTATTTTATCAATAATAATTAAATTATCAATTTTGAGTTTATTTTGCACGATTAGTTAATCAAGTGATTTTATAACCTCAAAAGTACTCAACACTTGACACGAGCTTCCAATAACAACGGATTTTGTGTTGTAAGTATACTTTTTTTTATTTATATCGAAAATGTCTGATGATGATCTTATAAAAATGTAATTTTAATTTAATTTTATTAAAAAAATGTAATTGAACAATTAAGATTTTCATAGTTTCCAAAAAATCAATCATTATGAATCTTTATTTTGAAATGTCAATGGAAATATTGGTTGTATGAAAAAATTATAAGAGACAATGTTTTCATAAAATTTAATTTTTTAGTTTTGTTTGAAAAATTTTTCAATAAAATAATGCTTATTTCACGCATATACCACATTCTTAAATACATACAATATACACATTCTAAAATACATAGTACATACTTCCAATAAGTAAGCTATTTTTTGTCTAAACTAGAAATTACTAGGAAATTATTTATATGGCAAAACAACGTTTGCCGGGTAAGCTAGTTATTATTTATTATTATAAGCCTGTTGGATCCCACTGCAGGGCAAAGGCCTCCCTACCCTAACTCGCATAAATTATTATTATTATTCGTAGATAATACACACGGCATTTTATCTTTACGTTCTTGAAATTATGATCCAAATATGCATAATATACAAATGTACGCTTTAACCCAGATACTCCTGAAACTATTTTGTACTTTAGATTATCCTGATTTTTTGATATGTTGATATTTATGTCACCAACTGTCTTGGAAAAATACTGAAAAAAATCCTACTCATCTGGAAAAGTCGGAAAACTATGGGTGTTACAACGCCCGGTAGGAGAATGTACTGCTATCGCTTGTATGTACGAGGGAGTATAATCAAAACAAACGGTATATTTATTTTCGGTATTATATATTATGTTTTTATATATTTCGACATAGTTTAACCATATTAGTTACATATTATTACTTGAAAGTATTTTATATGACTGTTACAAAGTACTAATTTCATATTGAGAGAGTAGAAAAATGTAGGCTCCAGGAATGACATTAGTATTTTTTGAGTTTGTATTGCATGAAACGAAATAAGGTTTAGGATGCAATCGAACATTATATTTTATACAAAAAAAATGGATTTACGTTTTGAAAAGAATGCACCACAGCTGACCCTTCTTTGGATTCAATCAAATGATCAAAATTAAATATCAGTCGATTTTTTCAGTACAGGTATCTCAGAAGGACCATAACATAATCATATTATAAAAGAATACACAAGAAGCACTTCATTTCGCTAACAGTAACAGTGCTCGGTGTATTTTTGGCTAACGTATAAGTTTGTATAGTGGTGTAGTAGACTACCAGCAGTTAGATTACACCATCGTCAAACATAGAATTAAAATAATATATCGGTGGCTGTTTATTATCGGGGACATAAACATATTTCCACTCTGGATAACCATCAGGGTAATGACGATTATGCCACTTATAAGTTTTTCGACACAGTAGGGGGCAACTAGTATATTACCACTTAACGACAATATAAATGGTATGGGAGATGAACTTAGCACATCTTTGAAATAGTCAATAGGGATTTGTGTAGGGAATTCTACAGAACATCTTTTTTTGGTGAGATAAAGGAATTCATCGTCACACGAAAAATCCATGTAAATGACTTCAACTTCTGCTCTCAGTTGAGTCCTTGTAAAAGAAAAGACAAAACGATTGTTATCAGCTCATGGTTAACACACTAATGCTACAAAATTTTGAGAAGATTCGTGAGACATACAAAATTTGCCAAACCAACCTGGTAAAATTTGTATGTTTACATAATTTTCATCAACAAAATGCTCATCAGTCACCTCGGTGTTTGCATTTTCTGGTGGCAAAATTGCAACTGCCTTCGGGAAAGAAACATCGTCTTCAGCCGCCTCCAATTCATCTATTATTTCATTGAACTTTAAAAATTTTCTATGTGCAATTTGAAAACCAATAGTAAACTATTATAGACGTCCTTTCTCCTACGGGGCGTTATGACACCCATGAAATATTTAGATATGAAAGAACCTATAATAGTACAATATTAGTAACAGACATTGCATCAAATAATTGATGATACTATGTACTAACAATATTTATGTAAAATCGTTATATTTTATACTTGATAATATAATAAATACATACCTTTTTGACGACATTATCCAATAAAAACACTTTGTAACTTTTAAATACAAATAATGATTAAATTTTCAAACAAAATAGTCATAATTACTGCACAAAATCAAAGTTCCATTCGTAATGAATCAAACGAGATAAGAAATATTAATAACCGTACACATTTCTTAGAATAAGAATTTAAATACTTGTGGGTAGTTTTTGGGGCGTTATAACACCCCGTAGGAGTATCTGGGTTAATGGCAGGTATAAACATTTCAACAGTAAAATGCGTTCATTTGAAAATAAATGTACAAAATTATGTCTGTGTGTACATTTTATAACGTAGCGCATCTAATTTCGTAGCGAGCTACGAAGCTACGATGCTACAAACTTTCGTAGCACTTCTACGAAACACAAAGACTACATTATAATATCAAATTACATTGGAATGTAATCAGACTACGTTTATCCACTGCTAGAGTTAAGTGAATCATGTCACAAGATAATATTTCAGGTTAGACTTTGACCACGATCTCAAGCCTACGCGACGATTCGGCAGTAGTTTGTAGCAGTCTTAATCTAGATGGCGAGATATGTCCAATGTCCCACCCTGACTTCACCGAATAACAAAATAAAACTAGAAGAACTAGTAGAAAAACAAAACTATTTTCTTCGACCATCGTCATGTAAGTTCCAACCTAAATACCATTGACCTAATTCGAAATGATCCAGTCGAAGCAGCGATTAATCAGAGTTCAAACAGGACACTTATCGGCGGATCCATGCATGAGGCAAATTGGTCAGAACTCCTGAAGACAATTACGATGCAGATTAGCTTAACTTTGGGAGGGAGCCAACTGTAGCCCAGGTTTGGATGGAGATTACACTTAGGGCTAATGATATGGGTTACAAAATTAATATATTGGTTGGTTGGTTGGTAGTTTGGTGTCTGTTTAAATAAATAAAAATAAATATTTCAGGACATTTCACACAGCGCCACCTAACCCCAAGCTAAGCAACTTAATGCTTGTGTTATGGTGGTTAGGATAACGGATATAATACTTATATACTTTTCTTTTGTAAATTAAGTTATATATTGGTTAAAACATAATATTATGAAAAAATAATTGATGTATTCAGTGGGGCAAAGAGGACAGCATTTTGGTCATTTAATATCTCTACTATGTCATAAGGTTACATTTAAATTTAGTAATTAACACACCCTATTAAAATAATCTTACTAGTATTATAAACATGAAAGTTTGTGTTAATGTATGGATGTCTGAATGTGTGTTTGTTACGCCTAAACGGGTGGACCGATTGAGCTGAAATTTTGTATAGAGATAGCTTAGACCCTGGAATAACACATAGGCTATAGTACAGCGGGTAAACCCACAGGGAGCAGCTAGTATACTATAATAATTGTTACCATGCCGATTATTAAACTACTACTACTGGGTACTTTAACTATATTGTTTAAAATTGGGTTCAGGTGTTTCATGAATCTGGATAAGTAAATCTTACTAATATTATTTACGTGAACGTTTGTAAGAATAGATGTCTGGATGTCAGGATGTGTGTTTGTTACTCTTTCACACCTAAACGGGTGGACCGATTGAGTTAAAATTTGGTATACAGATAGCTTAGACCATAGAATGACACATAGGCTATAGAAAAGCGGGCGCAGCTTGTGACAAATAAAAATAAAAAGGATAACAATTTCAATACAAACCTACCAACAGCAACAAAAAGACAAATATTAACAAGTGAAATTTAAAAAAAAAACTTTTTAAAAACAAGCTTTTATTATTACTACCCAGCATCATAAAGTACTTGTCAAGGCGAATCGTTTGAGCCCAAACTCGATGGGGTTGCGTCATTAATTACGGAGATCCTATGGCCATCTTCCAGTTCCATCATCAGATCAGCTCCATGTCAAAATATTGCATTGTCATTCGATTTATACATGCATACAAAATTTCAGCTTAATCGGACACCGGGAAGTGGGTCAAATTAAAGTTGCAAAATTTGATTACAGACAGACAGACAACAGACAGGTGAAAGTAAATAAAAGCTTGTAAAAAAGACAAAACCTCAGGACGACATGACAACGTTCGACATAATTTGGAATCACATGAGAGCAAATATTAAGGACTTTTAACTACCCACATAGGATTATGAATCTTAAATCTTTGAATATAAAGTTCAAAATAGTTTTATGGTGTAGTGATGGATTGGTAACCATAGCAACAGGTGGTACCCCCACCTTTCTCAAGCTAAACTTGAGTTATTGCCTACAGGGTTTAATACGAAAGGTAAGTAGAGCTTATCTATTCTGTGCATGATCTTATGGGAAATGGGTGATTCTTTATGCAGGTAACCTGTTAACTGCCATCCTTCTTTATTTTGATGCGACTTTTTAAACCTATCTTTCCCAGTCTATTATGACCCTGTCGTTGGTCAAAGATCGACACTAAAGTTCGAAAATTGAAATACAGAGTAAAAATGTAATTCTTTTTTTACAATCTTAACGACATCTCATCACACACCCCCCTCTTTCTCTCTTCTCATTGACTCTTTTATGTGTACTTACCTAATTGTAATAATTTATGTTAGTTTATAAAACGGTTAAAAAAATCTTTAAAACCTTGTGCAATTGATTAGACCCTCTATTGGTTTAATAATATCTTCAGATATTTTATTACCTGACGTCGATTTCTATGGAAAAAAAAAATTATTCCGTTTTGAGCATTGCGTTGATAAATCAGTCAGTGATTGCGTCAAACTTTCCTTTATAAAATAATATATATATTATTTAAATAGCCACTACCGTAGGGAAAAATGTTACGTTATCTCTCAGGAAATAGGTTAACCTACTAAAACGCTAGAAAGTGTGGAATGTTTCTTTCCGACGCGACCTGCCGAAAGTTGAGGGATGCGATCCGCACTGCGGCTTCCAATACAAATAGACAGGTAGATAGCTATCGATCAAAGAGCTTTCTAGAAAAAAAACCTTGTTGCTAATGACTTAGGGTCCAAATTAAAAAGGAAATCAGCCCTTATTAGTGAGAGTGGCTTGTTCAGACGGAACTAGAAAAACTTAGTAACAAAAATAAGACTATGTTCTTAGGTGATCTGATAGATGGGAGCAAAAATAATAAATGTATGATTTATCCCGCCTTTCAGGTTTAGTCTGCTACCATCCGCGGCCGTATTGTCGCTAAGCATCTCGCGAGATTGTGGTGAAAGGCTATCCTACTATGTAGAAAAAATAATGTTTTTTGATTATGAATGGGATAGCCCGATTAGCTACGGTATGAACGAATACCGGGTCGGCAATATTTTTATTTTATTTGATGATGTAGAAAACGAGCAAGACGCTCTCCTGATGTTAAGAGATAACGCTGCCCATAATCAGTACAGTATTACCCAGGATTTCACAATTATGTGAAATTCTGGCAGCACTGCACCAACGCTTCTTACTCAAGGGTCATAAGATGTTAAGACTCTTTAGCCCAGTAATTTCACTAGCTACAGTGCCCTCCTACCGGAGCACAGTAATGTTTGCACACTGCTCTACTGCTCAGGCGGTAGAATAACTGGCACTGTTGGGGTACCCACCTTGACGACCTCCTGCAAAGGAAGTCTACCCCCGGTAAAATTACTGGTGTAACAGAATAAAAAATATCTATATTATGTATGTGTGTGAGTCTAATAATAGGTACACTATAACCGGTCAACATCAGGTGAGCTGTCCGCTGGTTTTCAGTCTAGCATTAAGAAAAAGGTCTCATTAACAAATTGCCGGAAGGAGTCCGAATGAGGAAGAAAACCTTAACGTTGGTCAGACCAGGTCACGCAACAGTTGGAAATTTCCGTCAACGAAGTACTCCACACTGTCGAAGATTGGCCCCAGTGGAAGAAAATAGTTTGGAGAAAGTAGTAGTCACGATCCTCAACATTGAGGGACCGACTGAAGAGACAGATTTTAAAAAACATTGCCGAAGATATTTGCTCTATTATAATTCTACGAGGTTTTACTACCACAACACAGATACCTTCGCGTACTTTGTACGACGTTACTGCAAAGAGATGACGTAGGTACCTCGGCAGTGAAGAATTTTGCGCCAGTTTATGAATGCGCGCTTATGCGAGGATTTCCTGGAATTTCCCGCTTGAAGTGTGATTGCAATTCCTGAATTATGCGGCCTACGTACGAGTACAGGGTAGCATTGCCTGGTATGCGTGGAGACGTATTTTGTATACGATTGTTCTGAGTCTTCTGCTTTACGACGTTTTTACAAACTCAGCTTGAAATATGTATCAAGACAACGGCAGCCATAAATTTTCGAATATAATATAACAAATAAAGTTTTTTTTTTTATCTCCCCCAAAAATACTTACATAAGTGTGTCAATACGTACTCGTATAGACTCGTATAGACTCTTTGAAAATATGTAAAATATATAAGTTTTTCCCGGGGGATACACTATTTGAAAATGCAATTTATTTACTCGCATTAAAACAGAACTCTAAAAATTTTAAATTGTTCCGAAATTTCCACATTGCGCTTTCTGAGTAATAACTCAGAACTGAAAAATGATCGCCTGAACAGACACGTTTTATCCACAACATATTATTGTTGAAACGACGTTAAAGGAAGGGGATACAATTTATTTTATTTATTTAGTACAAGAAAGCATATTATAAGAACAATGTTTATAGGTACATATTATTATTATATAGGTAATGAAAAAAATAACAAAATAAAATTACCGATCAAAAATCGTGCACACATAGATAGGAATTAAAATCAGCACATTATAATTCGCCAGATATAATATGCAATTATCATATTATATTCTGGGTACTATGCTAGTCAGATATTACGAGACCAGTAAATAAAAAGAAGAGTTTTTTTTTACCATTGAGGCCATTATTTCTCTAAATAACAGCGGATCTGTAAGATTTACACTACCAAAATAAAAAATGTAAAACTCGGTCAAATCACTTAAATAAAAATGAATCGAAGATAAATTCGATAAACACGATTGCAAACTAAAAATACGGTCGGCGCTGCAGGAATCCATTTTATAGAAATTAGATTCAGCACTCAATATTTCAAAGTTGATTGAATGAAAAAACTCAGTCGAGGCACAGAAAATAAAGCTTCAAAGCGAATTAATTGAAGTTCGAGCCAAATATAAAAGTCGATGACTCGAACATTAAAGAAATAGCTTATTTAATTAAACATTGTTAAAGAAAACGGTTTATTTTATAAAAGGTTTTAGTTAAAGAGACTTATGAAATGTAAATTTGCATGTAGAGTTATTATAAAAAGTGTACAATTATTTAAGTTAATTATACTTTTTGCTTGCATAATATGAGTTACTACATATTTTGATGTACATTGAATGAAAAAGAAATGATTTACACGAAACATTACATAGATAGGTTTGGTCACTTTGGTGCGTGTTACATTGTATCTCTATAGATTTATCTGGAAAACATAGACTCAGATTTCCCTGTGTTTATTTTGAGCTGAGCTATCCTGAATTGGGAACAGTCACTTCAGACCTGTTTTTTTTATTCACTATAGCTTAGACTTTGACCACGAAAGATCGTGTCGTGTCGCAAGAGCAAGATTTTAAGCGACGAAACGGTCGTAGGTGGCAGCAGATTAAACCTAGAAGGCGGTATAAATCGTTGACTTCATTTAATATCATCACTTGGTGACATGGTTTATCCAGTGGGTGGTAACTAGGCTACCACCATCTTACTAACATTATAAACATGAAAGTTTGTAAGAATGGATGTCTGGATGTATGTTTGTTACTCTTTCACGCCTAAACGGGTGGACCGATTGAGCTGAAATTTGGTATAGAGATAGCTTAGACTCTGGAATAACATATAGGCTATAGAACAGCGGGTGAAAACCGCTGGGCACATCAATTTATAATATAAAAAGATTCATATTTCTGGTCATGAAAAAAAATCCATACTTAACTTTAAAATAACTTAACAATTCTGCTTCTCTTTTCGCTCTTTAACTTGGCGCTTAGATTTTTGCTTTTCTTATGTTCTTTTTCATATTTCAGGACATAATACACAAGTTGCTCCAGACTCCAGTTTCAATATTCCAAGAATGCAAATTGAATGTTGACTCAGATGGTTCCATTAATTAGTCGTTTCTGATAAATTATTCATGGTTGCGCCCGATGCTAACGAGCCATCGAACTCTCAAGAGAACACTGTTTAATATAGGAACTACTGTATTTTTAACTTATTTCTCTTGAAAAAAGTCATTAAACTTATTAGCTGAGTTGCCTTTTATGGTTAGATTGTTTTTTTTTCGGTTTGTGTTTTTTCTATTTTGTCGCATTTGTGCATGAATAAGATTTCGTATGCTTATATACTCGTATATATCATATACACGACATAGTAAAATACCAAGACTTTTGATGCATAGTTTACCTTTATTGTAAACGATAGACCCACCTTGTTTAAACGTCATATAAATGTTTGAAACATAAGACGATACCAGAATTAAGTCATTAAAAAATCATTTAACAACGCACGCAATGAAAACTAAGCCTAACCATAGATAAGGATCAAAGATTATTCTAATGCCTACTCTATTAACTTTATTATGGTTTTTATCCCAATATTTAAACCAACATTTAAAAATTCTGTTACCCAGTCCCTTTAAAAACGGGATTCTTTAAAGAACTTTTTTAAACAAATTACCTCAAATTATCCCTCTTTGAGCGAATTTCTTAATAAACTTACCTCAATGTGGGCAAAAAGCAAACATTTTCCTCGGGGCCTAACCAAACTTCACCAGTTAAACGAAAACATTTGGTTCAATAGAATAATTGAAGGAAAACATTATATTTTATTAAAACAACATTAATGCAGATTTCAGTGGAATAGTTGAAACAATGTTAGGTGCCTAGTTTATTAACATACTGTATGAATAAATTGTTATTATATGGATCAATACAGTTGAGTACACTTTCATTCTTCCTTTCATTCCCTGAAATACAAGTCATCCATCACTTTCATTCCCTGAAATACAAGTCTTTGACTTAGTTCAGGGATCAGAACATTCCATACGTGAACTTGTCTTAGCAATCTATGTAATATAATTAAGTCTAATTTAAACTGTTATTATAGTACTAAGTATATTTAAGATCTTCTTCTTCTTAGTCGTTTTCTTTACAAAGTGAAGGTCGTGTCTAGTCTGTAGGATTTGCCATCACTCTTCGAATAACACTCTGCCAGGTTGTTCTATCTGTCGCTGATCTCATGGCCTGAGCCACTGGCATGCCGGTAAGGGATTTTATTTGGTCCGTCCATCGCATCGGAGACCGTCCGCGAGGTCTCTTTCCCTCAACCTTACCGACTACCAACAACTTTTCGAGGTTATCTGGATCTCTCCGAGCAATGTGGCCAAAGTAACTCAGGATACGTTGGGAACAGATACTAGAGAGCCTTGTGGTGATTTTAAGCTGGTTGAGAACAGATACGTAACGTACGTTTTATTTAAGATACGAGTAAATATTTCCATCTAAATACTTTTGTAATAGAATTAAGAACCATTGTAGATTAAGAACCATTGTAGATTGGAAATAAAAATTTATAATTTATAATTATAATTCTATACCCTACTTCTATATAACCTATTCAAAATATAAGATCACATATTGGATTTACAATGACTTACAAGGAGGGTATATTATCCTGTTTTTTTTTTTTATATTCGGTTTTTCCCTTTGGATTTTCATTAGGTTAGCCTTAAACCACCATCTCGGCTGATCTTAAGCGACGATCCAACTGAAGATGATCTAGACTTAAACTGTCGCGCGAATGATGGCGGGCTGAATCCTTCCCTATCTTTACTGAATATCGTGCCGGAACACTGTCGTAATTATCGCTTGGTAACACGGTTTTGTCCAGTGGGTAGTAACTGGCTTGGCCATTTAAACTGTACAAACAATAAGGTTGACAATACTGATTGGTTTATTTAATTTTTAGTTCACTAATCTATGACTAATTAGCTCATATCTATTCTTCATCCTCATCGTCATCATCAGCCAAAGTTGTAGTTGTATTAAATATTGCTTTGACGACTCGTCTGATCGCTTTTCTTGCGCCTTGTCGGAGAAGTGTTAGTTTGAACTGCATCAAGACGATCAGGTAGGTTGACATGAATGATATATTCTGAAAAATAAAATTTCTATGAAAAGGTATTTATCTGCATCCTAAAATATGATTATTATAAATCTTAAAAATATTTGTTATTATTTTACAATTACTTTTTCTTGGGGCTTATACTCTCATGTCACACAGACGCGTCGCAGGATCGCGGAAAAGCGATTGCGATTTTTCTTTTTATGTGAACCTTGTACACACGCGTACGAATTCAAACAGTACAAAAATTCGTCCGGCTTTCCCGCGCGATCTTATGGCTGTGTGGCAACACCTTAAAGATTGTACGGCCAACCTTTATGCTGAAGTTTCAGATCGTTAAGATTCTTGAGAGGCATACTACATGACTACTTACCGCAGTGAAAAGCTCCCGGTTGATGTTAGTAAATCCATCCAAGTTCATGATGGGTGGGTTCTTGGATATGGCTACAAGGAACATCTCCACCTCTCGCTGTGTGCTTCGATCTATGGCACCTAGGTTCACATTGAGGAGGCGTACTTGGAACTCCAAACCCACCTGGAATTCATGTACCATATTTTGCAATATTCGATGATTGAATTTTAACTTAGAGTAAGTTAAGAAGTACACAAAAGAGAATTTTTAAACAAGTGAAATAAAAAAAACATAACTCACGATTTAATTTAAATTGTTAAAAAACCGCTCGATCGATTTCCATTAAAAAGGTTTTTTTATTCACTATAAGGTCAGTCTTACACATACATAACTTTACTCTTTTTATCATATTCGATCAAAAAAGCAATCATAATAGGCTTAATTTAATGTTATAATTAAATGTTAATATACACTTACCTTCCTAGAAGCATGATAAGCCTCATTACAGATGATGTATAAGAGCGTCATACAATACCCCACTATGACAAACAAGCCAAGTTCCTTATAACTCAGGCCTCTTTCTAGTACTTCTGATAATACTCCATACAGAGATATTGTTGTGGTGAAGAATATTACCATGCAGTATATACCGTACATGTTGGAATATGCTCTACCTGAAATATATTTAATTTTCTATATTAGAGACAGACAAACGAACGTCGACGACGTGTTGATCAAACTGTAAGATACCGAAATCCGAAGACGAACTAAAGTCAAAGACATCGGAATCAGGGTAATAGAGCTCAAGTGGAGTTGTAGCGTCCGTGGCCCAGTGGTCATACGTCCGGCTTTAAATCCGGAGACCCTGGGTTCAAATCTCAGTGTGTGGCAAAAAGATCACCTGGACGCTACCGTTTCGGAAGGCACGTTAAACTGTGGGTCCCGGCTGTTTCCTATAAGAGTTGGAGGCAGTCGTTAGGTCATGTTGTAATCTCGGCGACCTGAAACTGCAACATATATGTTGGCCACACAACCTATAAATTGTGATTTGACTCTGACAGTGTAAGTAGGGTAATTTGTTCTGTTGTAGTATAAACCACAACGTTTACCGGGAGTAGACTTCCTCCAATCTTCCAGTAATGTGTAAACATTACTGTGCTTCGGTAGGAGAGTACTGTAGCTAGTGATATTGCTGGGCTAAAGAGTCTTATTCACACATCACACACACACACATCACACACACTCATCACATCACACATCTTATTACTCTAGCGTAACAAGCGATGGCGCAATGAACCTAAAATTTCACATGGTTGTGAAATCCTAGATAGCACTGTACTGATTATAATGGGCAGCGTTATCTCTTAATATCAGGAGCGCGTCTCGCTCGTCTTTTTACTTCGTCACATAACAAAAAAAACGTGGCTAGACGTGATGATGGCAGGTAGTGTCGCTCAGTAACAGAATAGTGGCCCAGATTGGGACGTAGGAATCCGGGCCGACCGATAACTAAATGGATAGACAACTTTAAGAAAGTGGCGGAAAATGTATGGATGAGAGCGGCAGGGGACAGGGGAGAATGGCACTATCAATGGGAGGCCTATGCCCAGCAGTGGGCAATTGAAGGCTGATGATGAAGATGATGCTGAGAGACATACACACGAACAGATGGTCCACCTGATAGTAAGCGGTTAAAGCTGTCTATAGACGTCTGCAACACCAGGACAAGTGGTTACCGGCGTGAAATTGGTCATTGCTGTGAGTTGTCGATCGAAGCAGGGTTAATACCTGGCATCACTGACGCGCCCTGTTGTTTGGCGACATGGTTCTGTCCACTTCGGTTTGTTTCATAATACCTCTATAATATTATGTAGGTGGCCGGCGTCCGGCGTCATACCAGATGACGTCATTTTCTCACGGAGGATTTGATGAGTCGATGAAAATGTGTTTATAACTGTGCAACGGATTGAACAATGTTTGAGCAATTTGGCATCAAAGACCATCCAAAGACCATCAAAGGTCCATTTAGACTAAAAATTTGTACGTGTATTTGTTTCTTGCAATTTTCCTGTATCAATTATTACAGTATGTGCATGTAAAGCAAAGTAAGGAAAATAACATCTGTTCTCGGAATATCCTATCCTTACTACATTAGACAATCCCCTATTGCTATTTGTTGTATTTATGTTTGGCTCGAAATTTTTATGAAAATTCCCGAGTATTTTGTTATGGCTTACCATGACCACAGAATAGAAAAGACAGAAGGAAAATTGTACGAATAAAATTAGAAATTAGTGTATTGAAGGAAAATTCTCATTGATATCAGCTTATATTCTCACAAATTATAGGATTAGAGGCATATTCAAAAGTAAGCGTTCGTATTAAAATATATATTATTGAATATAGTTAGAAAATAGTAGCTAATAGTAAAGCCAGGAAGATTCAATCCGCTTTTTTCATCGGCAGCGCGTCTGAAATGCCACTACTGCTGTGACAAAGGTAACCGCTAACCCATCATTAGGGTATGTGTTTGTCTTTACATAAATAAATAAACTACGAGTGAATGTGATTAAATTATTGTTACATCTTTTCATAATTTAGTTTACATAAAGAATAATTTTTAATATTTTATAAATTAAAACATTACAAACAATAAAGAAATACACAAAGGCTTAAAAAATAATTTAATTTATTTAGTAGTGAAATGTATTCTATTCCTTCTGAAATAACTGTGTCAAGTAAGATAGGTATTTGATACAAGTGCGGCGTATGGTACAAATTGCTCGCTGTTTATTGTTAACAGTTGGTGTAAATGGATCATTTGTTTTAAGGCTCAGATATAGCTTGCGTTTTGTAACAGCTTTCGGAATGTTCCAACGTTTTGTGAATGTGAATACGAATTTTGGAGACATGCTGATGGCGTGTTCGGGTTTGAACGTTAAATGGGGTTAAGTATGAGTTTGTTATTATTATAAATAACTTCATTACCTACGTTGAAATTATAGGAACGTGTACGTGTAAAAATACGATGAAGTATAGTATGTTCAGTGAAGGTAAGGATATATCCCGACTTCAAGTTTGCTACCACCTACAGTCACATCGTCGCGAGATTGTGAACAAAGGCTCAATTATATAGAATTAAAAAATAGTTGTAAGTGTCGCTTGAGAAAGTAACATATTTTCGCCAGTTACTCATCTACCAAGCGGTAACGTGCACGCATTATTTTGTTCAGGGCCGAAGGGGAATGTTACCAATAAAATTACTGGGTATGACGAGATTTAACAATAAATATCTCAGGATGCCAAGTGCAGTGCTTTGCTGACTTCTGCTAATTGCTGACTGAGTGGCAGTGCCTTTTTTTGGCCAATCATGATGGGGGACCGGGAAATCTCGAGACTAACAATGAACAGTATCGATACTGCAAGCCCTACTTACCATCGGGCACCTATGATTCGTTCGTTAAAATTCTTTTAACTTGCCAATACTAATGTTATGCTAATATTGTGAAAATATTAAAGAAGAAAAAGAGTAATGAGTGTGTAAAGAGTATTAGAGTTAGATTTAGTGTGTGTGTGTGTAGTGTGTGTGTGTGTGTAGTGTGTGTGTGTGTATAGTGTGTGTATTTATACCTCTAGTATTTTAAGCGACGTTTGTGTATTATGAATGAATAAATTATTATTTGTCCATGAAACACTAAAACATGAACAATATGTAAGGTGAGTAATGGATTGTCCATGAGGCAGGGTAATGAATGTTCTATTAATAGCTCTATCGATCATCGTAATGAATGGAAACAACCTTCATTAAAAGTTATTCTAGGAAATGTTAACAAAATCTGATAATATTATAATTTGTAATACGTGATTGTTTATAATTTCATTAGGACCATTTTTTATGACAATACAAGACAAGACGAGCACATGTGCTCAAACATATGTCAAAGTGCTTGTTCACGTTGGAACGCGCGGGCGCGGGCGCGGGTGCGGGTGCGGCAGACTTTGCTTACACCGCACGTGCGTTTGTACGTGAACACTTTCATAGCACGTCGTATGTTTAATATTTCGCGCCCGCGCGTTCAACGTGAACAACCTCTTATGATTGCCAGTCACTCAGCCCTTTTAGCATAGTAAGACGACATAAGACTAGCAACTCCCGTCCCACTGTAGCCGTAGCATGACACACGGGATAACCGACGAAACTTCAAGAGTAGAACTGTCATCCCATATATTGTACTTTTGTGAATGTATGGGATGACAGTTGACTTAACAGCAAGACAAGCAGCGTCTACGCAGCGTCTGTGCTTGAGGGGCTGTTAAGACTAAACTGAAATATGTATATCAAGACGTTACTCTTGCTACTCGCACTGTGATTCATACAATTTGCAGCTACTCCCAATGTCATTGTGCTCTTACAAACGTCAATTACTCTTGACAGTGGGATGGGTGCCGCTCTTAGAAAAATAAAACCATGGAAGGGGGACTAAAATAAGAAATGAAATGCATTTGTTCTCTTTTTTCTACTTACGGTGTTAATAGTGCATAGGAAAGAGATATATAATGCCGTTCTGTTTCGTTATCATGTAGGTTGTCACAAGATAATTTTTGGATAGTGATGAGCTTATTATCATCGACATTGTCGTGTCGATGTCGATGAAAAACATGTATTTAATTTTATTAAATAAATTCAAATACCCGGCTGTTTATTATATGAGGTGTACAAAGTGTACATGTCATAGGAAGTTTGATATACCATTTTTTGTCCCGGCATTACGGCGTCCCGCAGGAACACCCTCAGGTTTTTCAGTGGGTATACCCCGCCGCGTACGATCTTGCGGCGAGGAATGATGCGAAACGCATTTTTCCTGGGTCAAAAAAAAAAGGTTGAAGGGCCAAACTAAGGTAGAACCAGGAGCTCCGTCAACAGCACAGAGTACTTTTTATATATAATTTAATTTATATATATATATATATATATTTATGTACTTTTTTAACTTTTACTGATGTACCATAGCATAGACATAACACCAGTTTAAATGAAGCTACAATAATTTTATTAATGTCTTTATTAATAATGTAGCGTCCGTGGCTCAGTGGTCCGTGTGCCGGATTTCAGTCGTCTCCATTTTTTATTGCCAAAACCTACTGTTGATGCACTGAATCCATTTAATTTTCATTTCATCATCGTTAGGAAATCTGCAACAGTATTGAAATTATTATCGACAACCATTTTTACATCACTAGTAACCTATATTTGCCACAATTCATTTTTTCAGAAAAATCGTAAAATAAAGCAAATACGAGTATTCTTTTGAGTAGATAGACATACAGTACTATTTTATCTTACCGTCTATCACTTTTATATTACCAATATTGAACAATATATCCCTAAACTTACCCAGGAAATGAAAACGATTCGTCTTCATTTTCTTTTCTCGAACTATGGGCTTTACACCTTTCAACAACACAATATATCTTGTCCAGAGCAATGTACACCTCACGTATAAACTTTCTGGCCACGTTCTCAGACAGAAATTAATAATTAACTCGCTTTTTTCATTAAATGAACTGGTCAACCTCCCGAGATTTGTAAACAAAACATAATACTACAAAATGAAGTTGATAGCCGACTTAAAGTATTTTGACGTCTTGAATGGAACTTTTGTATTCGTTAGCAATATAAGTAGACCAATGGTGCCAACTTCATTTTTTGCTTGTGACACGTCAAAAATAGTAAAAACAAACTGCCATGTTTTGTTTCACTCACACCTTAAGATGTGCTCATTAACATAAATGAATAAACTATAGAGTACTTGGTTTTATTTTAGTCCCCCTTCCATGGTTTTATTTTTCTAAGGTGCCGCTACTCCCGTCAATGTCAAAGTGTGCTCAGGTTGCTGCTGTTCGAAATTAAACTGTGCTCGTCACCCTGAGATATTTGTTACTAGCTGCGCCCAGTAGTTTATAGCCTATGTGCTATTCCAGGGTGTAAGCTATCTCTATACCAAATTTCAGCTCAATCGGTCCACCTGTTTAAGCGTGAAAGAGTAACAAACAAACATCCAGACATCCTTTCTTACAAACTTTCACGTTTATAATATTGGTAAGATTGAATCTCGTGACGCGCTATAATTTCGCTGGTAACATTTTTCTTCAGTAAGGAACACACTAACCTGCACATTACTGCTTGGCAGATGAGTTACCGGCAAAGGTGTGGACAAGTTAGTACTTTCTTAGGCAACCTCTGCTATAGAAAATAGAGATTTATCACTACAAATGGTTTACGAGTTTACGTTAGAGACAAGTACACAAAACGCCCGCCTGACCTTAAGTAGTTACCGTCGTGTATAAACGTCTGAAGTATGACCATGACCTTACCCAGTTGCTGCATCATATGGGATAGATCGACCCACAAATGGCGGTACTGAGCCAGCTTCAGCGCCGGGTGTTCTGCCTCGAGAGCCTTGTGCAAGTTCATAGCTAAGCCCCTGGATGCGGTTCCGAAAGCATTGCAGTTTATGTACCTGATCAGAATGGTTAGTTTTAATATTATAAAATAAATTAGATTTAAACGTTGGTAAATGTTACGTCTGTTCTTTTACAAGAAAGCTTAATCCCATAATATTTAATTACCGAATAAAAAATATATTTTTGGAAAGAGTCAGCTCTATGAGAGATCTCGGGGTAACCTTTGATTCGAAATTAATCTTTGATAAACACATTGATAATATCGTAAAGAAAGCGTCGAAAGCACTCGGCTTTATTTTAAGAATATCGGCTGACTTTTGTAATATCAAAACAATAAAAATATTATATTGCTCCTTCGTCCGTAGTCATTTGGAGTACGCCTCACAGGTTTGGAACCCTAACTATAACATATATATCACTCGTCTCGAACGTATACAAAAACGCTTCCTAAAATTTTTACAATTTAAATCTAAAACGTTTCTTGACAACTACTAGTCCAGTAAAAGAAGAAATGTGGATCGAAAAGTCGAAAGCAGAAAAACTAACTTAGGAACTTTGTTTGGACTAGTTAGGAGATAAACATACTAAAAGTCCCCACCCCTCCGAGGTGAGCCCGAGGGGGGGGGAGGCCGAAGAAGTTCCCGTTTTAAGGTTTTTTGCGTATATGTCAAAAACTGTGCGCTGTACGATATTTTGTTGTCCTACATTATGAAACCTCATAAAAATTTCTACAACTTTGGCCTTGACACTTTTTATCTATCTCCAATCGTTGTCCAGCTATGAGCTTCCAAACATGGTCTATTTTGAAGACGCTTAAATTAGTTTTCCATACAAAGTCGGTAAAAAAATCTTGCAAATAAAATTTGACCAACTTCTGGTTGTCGTATCATAATAAAACTTTGCAAATGTCTAGAAATCTGATGACAGTTCAATAATCTGGTACCACTGAGCTGATCTGATGATGGTGCCAGGAAGTGTCTACTGAAACTCTTCAATGGCTATTAGTAAAACCGGCGAGTTTAGGCTCATTACATTCGGATTGATGAGACGTAGGCACCACCTGGTCCATTATCAGACCCTCGACAGCAAGTGTTATGAAAAAGTCTCATCGATTCGAATGTAATGTGCCCAAACTCGACGGGTTTACCAATAGCCATTGAAGAGTTCCAGTAAACACCTCCCGGCTCCATCATCAGATCAGTTCAGTGGTACCAGATTATTGAACTGTCATCATATTTCTAGACATTTGGAAAATTTCTTTATGGTACGACAACCAGAAGTTGGTAAAATTTTACTTTTTAGATTTTTTTACCAACTTTGTATGGAAAACTGAAACAAGCGTCTTGAAAATAGTCCATGTTTCGAAGCTCATAGCTGGACAACGATTGGAGATAGATAAAAAGTGTCAAGGCCAAAGTTGTAGAAATTTTTATGAGGTTTCATAATGTAGGACAACAAAATATCGTACAACGTACAGTTTTTGACATATAAGCAAAAAACCTAAAAACGGGACCTTCTTCGGCCTCCCCCCCCTCGGGCTCACCTCGGAGGGGTGGGGACTTTTAGTATGTTTATCTCCTAACTAGTCCAAACAAAGTTCCTAAGTTAGTTTTTCTGCTTTCGACTTTTCGATCCACATACCCTTTTTGGGCACTCATTGACTGGGCTATACGAAAAAAGATGTCAGAAATTTCATATTCTTCCTCTAGCTCATAGAAGGCGCATAGCAGACCTTGCATATCTTCTAGCGATCGCAAACGGTTCAGTAGACTGCTCTGAGCTTCTAGAACACATATACTTACGTGCTCCGTCTATGTCTGTAAGGAAGCCGGCACTGCTGCGCATCCCGCCAGTAAATAGTACATATAGACAGAACACGTTCCTTATTAGAGCGAGTAGGTGTTTTAACGAATTGGCTCATGACTCTGATATCGATCTTTTTAATTCAACGATCACGCAACTAAAAAAAATACTTAGCAATACGTTCTTTGATAAGTAGTAATAGTTTTTAGTTAATACCTACCTAACATAAGCGCATAATATAATATCTATATAAAGTATAATTTGCTTAAAATATCTATTTTATATACTGAATCTTTTATTATATTTCATTATTATCTCATAATATTTTTTATTGTATACTTATAAATATCTGTTATTCTTGGTAATGTGCATTTGTTTGTCCGTCCTTTAAAGTCGTCTTTTACTTTTCATACTATATATTAAGTTTCTATTTGTGAAAACTTGTAATGGGCCTTCAGTATCTATCCTTGTATATGTATTACTTCGTTAGCCGTAAGTTTTCCTTAATTGTAAAATAAAATAAAATAAAATTAATTCTGTAAATTAGTGTGCAATAAATGAGGTATAAAGGATGAGGTATAGAAAAGTTTACATAAAATTATAGTCGTCACTCGTATATGGATAAAAGATTAAACTGAACTACTTTTGTAACTGTATTCTCGAAAAAACATAACATTGTATCAGCTGATTATAATAATTATTGTTCTTTGAATCTAATTACCCAATAAAATTGAGGGGTCAATGAATGTCCTAGTACTAATGTCAAAGTGAATAAAATTAAAACACATGGCGTTTATATTCCTTTTAAATCTTAACCATACCTAGTATATCATGACAATATAGTTAAATTTAGTATTTTATTATCACATCAATAAATTATGTTTATGCGTTATAATTACACGCCATTTATAAGTATGATTTTCGATTGTAAGCGTTTTATTTATCGCCGATTCGATCATAAATAAAAGCTCTACGCCCATGTGTCCTACAATTAAAAAGTCAACTTCTATTTTATCGTAGTTGAAAAATAGCCAGGTGTTTTATATACGGCGTGTACATCTTGCTAAGCGTCACGAATAACTTTCAGTTGTTGATTTACCCTCAAACGCTGGTCGGGATCAGGCGAGTTTTGTCACATTCGCAACGAGACATTTAGACGCAAATTGGCATTTTCGCACACTGTCACAGTTGCTAAACGTCACAGTCACAAATTGTCACAGTAGCAAATTGTCATTGTAGCAAACCACCATAATAACAAAATTTCATCATTATAAAACCCCAATTTTCATACATTATTTTTTTAAATTTTGCTATCATGACGATGTTCTACAGTGACAATATGCTATTGCGACAATTTTCAAACGTGACAAATTTCTACTGTGACATTTTGCTACTATGACAATCAGCGTTTTTTTTAATGTCAATTTGAGAATGTGACCAAACACGACTGATCCGTTAGTCGGTCTTTGTATATACGTTGTGTAAATCTGAATTTACAATTCAACAAAAATATACATACCAAAGGGAACAATACCGCACTACACCACGCATAAAATGTTAGAAAATTATATGGAATGCTTCAAATACGAGTGAGTTCACACAGGCATATCAGAATTTTAACTCTCTTTTTTATTATATCATCATCCACAACCCTCTTCTTCCCACTGCTGGACATAACATGTTATCAGGACATGGTCCTGCTAAAGCTGAGTTAACCCATAACACCAAACACACCATAACACCATTAACACATACACACACACATTATTGGTTATTGATAACACCATATCGTAATAACATGATTGTTATAATAAGATTGCTATGCTTATTATATTGTATAGCCAATGGCCAGCTTTTCATGCTGGAACTGGCCATTAGCTGCTTCAGTAAGCTATCATCAAAAAACTGGAGTGGTGTAATCAGTTTCAGTGATTTAGGATTAAAAAGAACCCAAGGGGGGATCTTTTCTGGATCAACATGAATAACATCGTCTTTGGTTAGTTATCCACTATTTACAAGCATTATTTATGATTAAGAATATTTTACCACAGCGAGCAGAATCCATCTAACATAGCAATAATATGGTAGTAAGCGAACGAATGCCACAGTTCGAAGTCATCCTGCAGGTAATGCTGCGACAGAATCACGGCGAAACTGAGGCCCCACGAGAACACGCAGAGGCCCCACGTCAGGATGTATAAGTTGGGAAACACTATTGGTGTTCCAGTTATTTTTAGGTATTTTAGCTGAAAAATAAAAAGAAATTAAAGTTTAATAAAAAATAAAAGGAAGAGATTAGAATATTTTTATCGTAAAATTGGAATGTGGTCACCTAGCCATTTTTGCACTAATTTTCCACTGTTTATAAATTATATAATAATAATAAGTTTAATTTTAAAGACCAGTTAAAACAGATATTTTAACTGGTCTTTAAAATTAAACGATTAGCCAAGCACACGATAGCTCTATCTACCCCATACCAATAAACCCCTATCTACATTCTAGCATTCTACAAGCTAAACCAGCTCTAACGTTCTGAGGAAGAAGTAACAATCAGACAGACAAACAGACAGATGAATTTTCGAAGGCGAATCTACCTTATTCGCCTTAATAATATTGTTGCGGTTGAGTGCTTTGGCGTACCCGCTGCCCCGGCACTATGGCGTTCCGCAGGAACACCCCCAGGTTTATTAGTGGGTATCCCCGCCACCCCCATCCTCGGCGGAGGAGTCCCATATACCGCCCCGCACCCGTCGGTGTGGGGTGATGATGTGAAACGCATTTTTCCTGGGCCAAAAAAGGTTAATTATATTGTGATAACAATTTACCTGATAATGTGTCCACATGTTTTTAAATATAGCCACTTGAGGTCCGTGACGCCACGACGCAATCGGCAGCAGAAAGTGAGGGATCAAAATACTCAGGAAGATGATGTTGTAAATGACCTCGTCAAAGCGCTTGTTTGAGCTGTTCTGGAAATTCTCGAAGCGTTCCTTGCCAACTGTAACAACATCATCTCGGAAACACGGTTATAATGTAGGTATAAGGAAATTATGGTCTTGTATTACCGCAATTGTGCGAAGATGTGCGAGTTTTTAGGGGAGCAGATTGTGATACAGACCACTACATGTTAGGTATTAAGTTAAAAATGAAAATCAGAATAGCAAAACAGAAAGGAAAAGCAGCAGAGGACAGAATTAATGTGGAAATTCTACACAATAAAACTAAGTCAGCAGAATTTAAATTGGAGCTTAGTAACAGATTTAGGGATTTAGAAGTGTCTGATAACATAGATGAAAGTTGGGACGCGTTTAAAACAAATATTATCGAAGTAGGATTTAAAGTATTGGGCCATAGGAAAAAACAAAAGAAACGAAGATGGATTACAGATAAATGTAAAGAAATAATTGAAAAGAGAAGGATTTACAAAATATTAGTAGAACAGGATGAAAAATTTATTTCCGAATACAAGAATCTACAGAACAAATCGAAAAATGAGATCAAATCTGCCAAACGTAAGCATATGGAAGGCCTGGTCAAAAACATGGAAACACTTATCAGAGCCAATGAATCAAGGAAATTCTACAAAGAAGTAAGAGCCGCACGAAAAGGGTTCCAACCTGACACACATTTGCTTGAAGATGAGTGTGGTAACCTTGTGACAGACGTACATAACATTAAAGACCTTTGGAAAGAATATTTTAAAGAGTTATTAAATTGCCCCGCATCAGAGCATCCATTAGAAGAGTCTAGAATAGAAAACAATATAGAGATAGATACACTAAGTTTTCAAGAAGTAAGAGGCGCCATTCTTAGATTAAAGAACAATAAATCACCTGGCTTTGATAACATACCATCAGAATTATGGAAACACAGCGGAGAGACTGTTCAATTAAAACTTTACGAACTTATACTCAAAATCTGGAATGAGGAAAGACTGCCAACTCAATGGAATACAGGAATCATATGTCCTATACACAAAAAAGGGTTTAGGAAGAAATGTTCGAACTATCGAGGAATAACACTGCTTCCGACGGCATACAAGATCCTGTCCTACGTGTTGCTCAAAAGATTGGAACCATACGCAGAGGTATTGATAGGGGACTACCAGTGTGGTTTTAGACGTAACCGTAGTACAGTCGATCAAATTTTTCTCCTAAAACAACTAATGGAGAAAAAATGGGAGTATGCACAGAGTCTTCACGTACTGTTCGTAGACTTCGCGAAGGCATATGATAGTATAGACCGAGATTCTTTGTATACCATTTTGAGAAACTTTGACATTCCAAGTAAATTAGTGAGAATGATCCAAGTCGCTACTTCTAAAAGTAGAGCAGCTGTGAGGGTGGGAACAGATTTGTCCGAGCAGTTTGACATAGAAACAGGATTAAAGCAGGGGGATGCTCTGTCACCCATGCTGTTCAATATAGCGCTAGAGCACGTCATTAGACAGGTACTTGTACTAGACGGTGGGGTGCAGTTGAACGGGCAGCATAGGGTGATAGGGTATGCCGATGATTTGGCTCTGATAGGGGAGAAGAAAATTGATGTTCAGGAAGCCGTGAAGTGCTTGGCTACTGAAGCTAGGAGAGTGGGTCTCAGAATCAACGTAGATAAGACAGAATATTTACACATGAAGCGTTACAAGAATACCAGAATACCAAGAGAATGTTTAAACGTCGAGGACACTACTTATAAAGGAACGGCAAAATTTAGATATCTCGGCTGCACTGTTACGGACACCAATACGAGGGAGGACGAAATTGAAATTCGTGTACAGAACACCCTACGCTGCAGTGCTGCCCTTGTTAGTGTCCAAGCTACTCAGCAGAAGCACGAAGATACGCATTTATAAAACTGTAATTCGACCTATCCTAATGTACGGATGTGAAGCGTGGACACTAACACAGAAGGAAGAGAATAAACTTCTTGTTACAGAAAGGAAGGTGTTGCGGAAGATTCTGGGACCCATAAAAGAAGTAGATGGTTCATGGCGAATCAGAAGAAATGCAGAAATTGAAGAACTAGTGGCCGAGCCTAACATCATCGGCGAGATAAAATCTCACAGACTTCGCTGGCTCGGCCACGTAGAGCGAATGGGGGAGGATCGGGGAGTGAAAAGAGCATACTTGGGACGAGCTACCGGCAAGCGGCCGGTGGGACGTCCAAAGTACCGCTGGAAGGACGAAGTACTGAAGGACCTGAGAGCGCTCCAAGCTGAGTCTTGGGAAGCGACAGCGCAGGACAGGCAGGAATGGCGTATTCTTGTGTCGGAGGCCAAGACTCAGTTTGGGTCGCTGCGCCGTCTTAGTTAGTTAGTTTTATTACCGCAATTATGGGACTTTGTAATAATAGAGGCATGTCACTTTTTTGATATGTCGCTCAAAACGAAATCGTGGTCAAAGGTTATATTATATAGATTAAAATTATATTAATTAAAAAAACAACAAAAATACGTTACGCATAGTCACACTGCGCCGGGGGCGCATGGCGGCAATCCCACGCCGAAAATTAGTGCGACAGGGGTACCGGGTACCTACTATAAAACCGGGGGTGTTCTTATGGGACGCCATAATGCCGGGGCAGCGTGTACGCCAAAACACGAGTCGCGGCCCCGTTGGCTTAGGCCTATTCATATAACTAATTTATGGCATAGTAAAATTATTGTGACGAAATCCTATTTTTCTATATATTTTTTTTATAATTATATGTTAGCCTATGACCTTCGCGTGATGTTAAGTGACGCAGTCATAAAAAGTACAAGAATAAACCTAGAAGGCGGGATATTTCCCTTCTGGCTAAAAGAAAATGTATTATTAAATAATATTATATCGAGAGTAGGATAACATTTTTATTATACCTAATGACTTCCTCGAGACATGTTATATCTAGTCTTCACTATGTAAAGGGGTAAGAATACTTTTAATGAGGTGCATTTCTCGTGTCAAAGAAACTTTTAAAGAGGGTTTTAGAACTCTCTTCCAATATAAAAATAAATTAATATAAGAAAATGTTTTTATAATATAAAATACACTTTTTATATAGGAAGCCATTGGTTTAATTAGACACCAAGTATATATATTTAGTATTTTGAGCATTAGTACTGTCAAAGCATTTTTATATTTCAGGTCAGCCATAATGTTAGAAAGGAGCATGTATCAGTTATATTATTATGTGTATTGTTTGTGGCAATATACGAGTAGATTTCTAGAATTATCTGTTGTGGAAAATTAGCAACTAAACCGGTATTCTTTTTAATTTGAAATTATTATTATAAGAAAAAAATCATTAAACAAATAAACCACAAGACAAGCAAAAAAGCAATTACCTTTCACGACCATTATGCTTTCGAGACCCCAAACAATGTAGGCCCAAAAAGTCGCCTTCGATATCCAATTGTACGTCGTACGCTTCGTTGTTTGAGCATCTGAAAATGAAAATGGAATTCAACTGAAGAACTGCCAAATGGAACTGCACAATACATCTCGGAAAGTCTTTAAATTATAGGGAACGAAATAAAAGGTTGCTTTTAGGCTAACTTAGACTTTGGATGGAAACCAATTTTTTAAGCCTCGTGAATAGTAAAAAGTAAAAAAATCTATCTTCATGTCCTATTTATTTTTTTAAGTATACCAAGTGCATATTTGGCTTATGCTTCTTACTACGTACGTACTTTGCTGTGCTTCTGCTTCTAAAATTGGGCAAATATCATTAAAATCCCCAATAAATAATTCTGTATTCACACAAATATTCAAATACTTTTATTATTCAGGCAAGATCGTGGTTTATAACTAATAAAAAAAAAATATTTTCATACCATCATCGTTTTAGGTGTTCAAACGTAAACAATTTTTAAAAAAGTGTTGTATGAAATGTATTGTATTCTTAATTTTGCACTTGCGTCGTTGGTTAATATATTTCATAATTCAGCACTCCACTTAGCGCAATGCACAGGCGCAATACAATGCAATAGAATGCCTTATTCATGCCCGAAAAAGGTTTAGATGAACTGTGTGAAAGAGGATATGCATGCTAGGGGAGTGGATGAAGATATGACGGATGATAGAGCAGAATGGAGGAGAAAAACGTGTTGTGCCGACCCTACCTAGTGTGAGATAAGGGCAGGAAGAAGAAGAGAATGCCTCATTCAAAATGAGCTTTTGACATTTTGTTCTGTTTGAAATGACACGCGAAGAATTGCGTAAAATGGAGCTGGGCTATAAAATGAAACAGTACAAACTTGTAGGCACTCTCATAATGGGCATGACACCCATGATTTGGAAGAGAACCAGCAAACTCTTTGTGGTCAAATAGAAGCTGTCGTGTTGATCCAGAAGTGCGCCATCCTTTTCAGTGATTTGAGGTCCGTAGATTTCATCCGTTTTATAATCTAAAATTAATTAAAAAAATAATATAATCTGAAATTTATTTATATAACAATTGTTATAAGGAGGTAAATGGTTTTTTCCATATTATGGTTGTTACTCCCTTCCTGCACGATCGTCTGGAAGAGATCGCTTTTAGCGATAAGACCGCCGGTTGCAACATCTTTGTTTTGTTTGATAATTACTGTTGTAAATTTTTAATTTTCATGTGGTGTTACAATAAAGTACGTATTAATAAATAAAATAAATGGAGTATTGTTATTTAATGCAGTTTCAGGATTACCTTCATGAAGTCGTAAAATTGCACTAAAATAACCTTTAAGTAAAATATCTTATTCAAACGGACACACTGTTTAATTTCTACGACCTTGCGATTTTCCCCATAAAACATTGTTCAAAATATTTTAAGTTATCTACGTACGAAATTTTGTGTTATGTTTAATAAATTTAATTTAAAATTTCAGTCTATTTATATCAGCAATTGAGCCGCGTAATAAACATACTTAAATCCAAACTTTTACATTTATACCTAAATATATAAATTTGAAGTGGGACCAAGTGATTAGAACTAGCAGCAGCTGCTAAAACCTGATTTTGAACTTGATCCAATGTGCTATTCTTTAGAAATAACTCAAAAGGATCTACAATGAAGCACTTTGGCAAGTCATTTTACATGTTACTATTTTAACTTTTATCGTTGCTATTTGACTATATCGCCTTTAACCTGATTTACAAGAATACCTTTAAAAGAAGAACCTGCAAGAAAAATACTGCTCTGTTTTGATTTATGGACCAGAAAAAATACGAAACCAATAAAATGACTACAATAAATAAAAATAAATAGTTTAACGTTTTCAGAAAAATGCCCTCACGTACAAATATTCACATAACGTAGTAGGTATAGACATTATAATGATATTACTTTTCAAATACAGCTATCGCATCGTTATTGATATTGGAAAGTACCCTCGGAAATGTTCCGATCAACGACTTCATAAATATCGTTCGGTATTTTACAGCGGCAATAAAACAGTAACTGTTTCCTTCTGTGTTCATCTCAATAATATTTTTACAAGTGTAACCCTGAACTTTGTTTGTGAAACTTGGAATATGGATTACTTTGGTCTTTACTGGCGGTAAACAAGAACATTGAGCATTGGCTTTGTGGGAATAATCGTATTATTTTTATTATGTTTTCACGAATATACAACGAATAGCACAACTAATGAGCTGTTCAGTGAGTGTTGTGAACACATATTTAAAAATATATATTTCTGTGAGTTTCTTGCTTATTCTTTTTAAACACGTACGTCTTCTGTACGTTCTGATTCGGCGGTAGAGTTTTAACATACTTTGTAAAATTGACTTGCAAAAATGCTGCACTGTAGTCAATGAATTTGTGTAAATTATGTTTTTGATTTTTACTTCGTCTTCTTGCACAATTACACTTTTTTTAATCATTTTAATTTTCATTCTTGTGGTAGGCTTCGGCCGTGGCTAGTTACCACCCACTGGACAAAACCGTGTCGCCAAGCGTGTTCCAGCATGATGTTCATTGAAGCCAACGAAAAACATTCGATATCAGGCGGTGGGCATAATTCAGTCAATTATATTTCAGAGATAATAAGAATCGTCATAAAAATATATAATACCTGTTATTTCTTTATCATCCATCTGCCCAAACATATCGCGGCGTCGGCTCTCCTCATTTTGATTGGGATTGTATATCCTGAAGTTGTCTTTTGTTTTGTCCATATTGTGCGCCGGTCCGAGGCGGAATGAGCTCGGTAAAAGCTTGCTCCCTGAATAGGTGAATGGAATAAGAAATATAATCAATCACCAGACGTCTAGGCGTTTGGTTATGCGTGGAGAAATCGGAAGGTATGGAGTTGCCTTCGCTTGGTATATTTTAAATTTGTTTGCTGGAGATTTCAATTTATAAAAATCACATGATAGAAAACCTTTTTGGTTTTGCTCTATTTTCATTCAAATAAAAGACTATAATAATTTTGTATTTTGTCTTGCCCTGGACTAATTGGTGATACACCTTCAATGCTTTAAAATAACATGTATACAGCAATCAATGTACCATACAGTACAAAGCTTTATTTAAAGCGTTAAATAAATACATTATTATGGTTCTTGGACTCAAACATCTCAAGAAGTTATGGGCAAAATCCCATGAAAATTACGTGAAACTAAGCTGTTTATAAAGTGGAGATAGCTTGACGAACAAGACCACCATTTGAAGCAAGGTTTAGTGCTTTGACTGTTAAATGTTAGAGCACTAGACCCTGTATGAGGACGCCCATACCCGTTGGATTCACCGGTTTAAAATAAAACCAATTATTATACAACATGCTATATATGCAGAAACTTGTAAATGTACTTTATTACAATATTTAAGTACCCTAATTTAACACCTAGGTGTAAGTTTTCCTAAGATTGTAAAATAAAAAAAAAAAAAAAATTTAAGACTAATCTACTCCACAGCTTCCAAATCCCATGTTACAAGAACAAGGAATATCTACGACGTCGCGTCGCCGCTCACCAGCCATTAATTCATATTTCACACTAATGGTGACTTCGAAAACACTTAACGGGCCCTAAGTGAGATATGCGGCGGCCTTGCTCGACCTGCGCTTTAATATTACATGTGGTAACTGGTACCCTTCTATAATTCATTCATATTAACTACGACTTTTGATACCTGTAAGAATGTGGGAATGTCGACTTGGGAAAAAATAAAAATCGGTCAAGTACGAGTCGGACTCGAGCACCGAGGGTTCCAAGTTCCGTACAAACCCGTAGGTATACCTTATTTCAAAATTCTAAGCTCACGGGAAGTATAGAGTTAGTTTTGAGATATTTATCCCTAATGGATGGTAGGATTTAAATGTAATAATTTTATTATTTTATTTTAGACCACAGAAAAAAATAATTTGATTGTGTTCTATAATTCTTTTATATTTTAAGCTTCGACTTTTGATAGATCTATACGAATTAAGGAACGACAACAGAAAAATAAATAAAATACTCGTAGTCAGTTTTGAGACATCCCTTATGGTTGGTTGGTCTTCAATAAATTTTTATAATAAAACTAATTATGGGTAAATTAATTCGACTGCAATTTTAGCTCAAACCGCTGAACGGTGTACAAAGTTCGAAAGAGCACACAGTTGGAAATTGTTACGTAGATATTCACTAAGAAAGGGTTTACCAATGTAAGCAAAGCCAGAATAAGCTAGTATTCCATGAGTATTAAATAAATTCAATTAATTAGCTACTTTATTTAATTTTTTGTTTGTCGATGAGTATTTATATTTAAATGCCAACAATATTGCAGTACAAGTACAATATATATTAATTAAGTGTTAAAGCAAAAAAGGCTTTTGTTCAATTTGTGCAATGAAAACGCAATTAAGGCTCTGTCAGCAGCAATAAATAATTTACAACGAGTCTGTAATCGAAAATGCTACCCAATGACAACGTTGGGAGACTATATTAAATCGTGTGCTGACAGGTCAATGTTAATTAAGCGGTGCAATTTAAAATATGCTCTGCTTGGTACTGATTAAGTTACTACTTTAACGAGCAGGATACGTAATTCAAATATTATTGATTTATTTTTTACCAGCTAATGCTCGCGGCATTGCCCGCGTGGCAATATCCTTTCTTAGCGGAGGTCTATACCATAAAACCTATATAGTATATTCCAAATTTGAAGCGAGTCCGATCAGCGGTTTTAACTGACGTTTGAAGACGAGCAAGACGCTCTCCTGATGTTAAGAGATAACTGTGCCTAGTACAGTACAACCTAAGATTTCACAATGATGTGAAATTCTAATATGCCATATTATGTACAATGCCAAAGAGGTCGAAACGACCAATCTTATATGTTCGATAATAATATATAGAGCTTTTAATAAAAATATTCGAAATTCATGTAATGACAACGTCATAAGAGGGCGTAGGTGGGACGGCCAGTTGGTTGTAGACCCGTTGGTCGTCCCAGGCACCGCTGGAAAGATGAGGTGGAAAGGGATGTACACGTCCAGAAAGTTGAAAACTGGCGGGAAGTGGCACAGGACAGAACCAGTTGGAGGCTCTTATTGTCGGAGGCCAAAACTCACTTTGAGTTCTCGCGCCAACGTAGTAAGTAGTAGTAAGTGAAATTCATGTTAACGGATGCTGGGGTATATTTGGCCCAACGTATAAGTATTGCCATTCAACGTGGCAATGCTACCAGCATTCTGGGCACTCTGCCAACTGACAGTGGTTTGGAGCACTTGGATTTTCTGTAGATCGGCTTGTGGCCGATCTGTGGTTAATAAAAGTGTTCTTTACTGCTGTAGTAGCTGTAGTATTGTTAGTTTGTTTTTCTCAATAAAGGCATTTGCAACGATAAAAAAAATGTTAACGGAACATTTATATATTTTAGGCACATAATATGAATTAATAGAAGATACTCATAGCACATACTAATTTAAGCTATCGATAAATTCAAGTGGCAAGTGGCAAATAGTCGCATCCCGGTGTACGATCAAACATGGCGTCAATCCGTACTCAATTATCTCGTAACGGCGGCATAATGACGTCATTGTCATTAGTTTTGTTTGTTGTTCATTATCTCCATCATTGACGCTTCAGGCTGTAATGTGTTGCTTAATTATTGTCACACTGTTATACTTAAATTTCACTAATGTACATCTTTTATTTATAACTAGAATTTAAATTTTACTGATTGTTTAATAGTTAGGTAATGTAAATAATTCTGGAAATATTTATACACATTTGGAAAGATGAATGTTTGTGAGTGTGCAAGTTTGTTATTTCTTTACACCTGAACCGCTGGATGATTTGAGCTGAAATTTGGAATGTAGGTAGAATACATAGTAACATTTCTTATCCCACCAAAAAATTGTTCACGAAATGCAGTTTCTTCACTAAGATCTCTTAGAAAACCAAATAACTAATAAATTTTTAGCTGTAGAAATATTAAATTAAATTGTCATTTATTTCAGTCATAAACCATAAATCTAATCTAATCTTAACACGCTCTTCCACTTCACCCAGATAAATATTTATACCATCAACGCAGGATTTTTCTGATCCCTCAAAATACGTATGTACCAGAAAGATAAGAGTTGTTTATTTTGCAAAAGTAGGCACAAAGAGATCTTATTAATATTATAGACTAATGTGAAACCGCTACAATCAGCTTTCTGGCATGCAAAATTATAAATAGTAGTAAATGTCTGGTTTTCGAACTTTCATTAATAATTATTGTTAGGAATATTATAAAATTTAAGAATTAATACAAATTTAAATTATATTAATAGAGTCAATATCAAAATTAATAAAAAATAAGTAAACAAGTCAATGTACTAACTGTAACTACTGTGTACTGTGTGTGTAACTTTAACACATATTTTTATAAAATGACTATAATTCCGTTTGAGCGACATCTACAAAGATAGTAGATGGGCTTATAGGCTATTAGGTTAGAGATACCAATAAATGTTCCTTAGAGAACTCTCCCACAGTTCTCATTTACCAAACACGAGTAACATCATTTTTCGGGCACAACAATAAGCCGCCGGGGAGTTGTAAAGGGCGGGAAGGGTTAACGTTGAATTGCCACAAAACACACAAATATTTGTATTTTTCGTCGTATTCAAGCGACAGCAGATAAGATAAAACATCGCTTTTGGAGCAAATTGTTTGGAAATTTTCCATGGATTTATGATTTTTTTAATTAAAATATGTGTGTTTTACAAGCTTTTTGGAACGAAGTTCCTTATTAGACCAGGGTCGATAATTTTTAAAACAAAAAAAAAATAATAGTAGGATGAAATCCATTAGAAAAGGAGGGGAATATTATAAAAATAAAAGGAAAAATAATTTACGGGCGATCTGAGGTCGGGAAGGGGATGGGGGTGAGTTTTTAAGGGTAAAAAACGGTTTTTCTCGATTTCCGGCAAAATTAAAAATCCTATCGAAAAAAGTCAAATGGCAAAGTTGTAGGTAATAAAAAGATCTAAACCAAGTTTTTGGTTTTTTATTTTTATCTTTTACAAAAATTATTTTTTTTTAACGAAATTTGGTGAAAACTTACCTTTTTATGCCCCAAATACGCTGTAATTTATTTGATTAAAAATATTAATTTTTTCACCCATTTTTTACGTGGCATTGATAACAAAAAAATTGCAAATAAGTAATCTAACGTTTTTCGAGTAATTAAAGTGTAAATTTTAATAAATAGCTCAAACAAATTTCGAATTCAAGTTTTTTTTTTGCATTTTCTGAGAAGATGTACTGTATATTTTTTTTTCACCATCGGAAAGTAGAGATTTCAACGAACAGAAACCATACCAACTTTTTGAAAAAAGCTGATATTTTGACGGGTGAATTTTCGATTGAAAATTAGGGTGTTTTTTCGATAATAAATCAAAATAAGGTGAAAAAATAAATATTTTTAATCAAATAAATTACAGCGTATTTCGGACATAAAAAGGTAAGTTTTCACCAAATTTCGTTAAAAAAATAAAATTTTTGTAAAAGATAAAAATAAAAAACCAAAAACTTGGTTTTTTGAATTTTTCACATCAATTTTGAGGTTATGTGATAAAAGTGTATATACAAAAGTTTTAGATCTTTTCATTACCTACAACTTTGCCATTTGACTTTTTTCGATAGGATTATTAGTTTTGCCGGAAATCGAGAAAAACCGTTTTTTACCCTTAAAAACTCACCCCCATCCCCTTCCCGACCTCAGATCGCCCGTAAATTATTTTTCCTTTTATTTTAATAATATTCCCCTCCTTTTCTAATGGGTTTCATCCTACTATTTTTTTTTTTCACTTTTTATTATTTTTAAAGGGATCTACCCTGGTCTATATCGCGCGTTGTGAATTGTGAAAGGGGACTAGACGGAAAAAATTCGACACTTTTTGCTATCCAATCAAACGTCCCGACCGCTATAGCGGCCCGAAAAATAGTTGAGTTGAACGTTACAGCCGCTACAGCGGTCTTAGAGACTTACTGCTTTAAAGGGGGGGAGATATTTTTGTTAAGTTTTGATTTCGCGACGATTATTTTTGTTGAGTGTATACAGGTTTTTTGTAAATAATAAATCGTGTAAATCGTGGGAACTTCGTTCCATCCGGGTGTCCCTTGACACCTCTCAAGTTTTTATTTACATCTGTCTGTTGTCTGTCTGTCTTCTGTAATCAAATCTTGCAACTTAAATTTGATCCACTTCCCAGTTTCCGATTGAGCTGCAATTTTGCATGCATGTATAAATCGGATGACAATGTAATAATATTATGACATGGAGCTGATCTGATAATGGATCTGGAAAGTGACCATAAGAACTCCGTAATTAAACGACGCAACCCCATCGAGTTTGGGCTCATTTGATTCGTCTTGACGAGAACTTTATGATGCTAGATAGTAATTATAATAAAAGGCTGTTTTTTTAGTTTTTTTTTGTTTCAATTGTTTATTAGTATTATAATATTATCCTGATTTATGGATAGTACGTGGTAGCCTTCAATGCAAAGGCCGCCGTGGTAATGTTCCTAGCGAAATTACAGGACATGACTCAATAACCGAAGAAGAAGAAGAAAAAATGTTTATTCGAACATCAACCATGATTACATTCAATAATAAATAACTCCACCATAGTATCATTAAAACTACCTATAAAGAGAGAGTACCAATAATAAAATGAAACCGACGGGATCACCACACGACGACGGGACACAGTGCAGCAGTGCCGCGCAGATTTTGAATTTCATAATAATAAATAATAAGGGGGAGGGGGGATTTATCCCGCCTTCTAGGTATAGTCTGCTGTCATCTACGGCTGCATCGTCGCTTAACATCACCCGAGATTGTGGTCAAAGGCTTAGGTACCTATAACGAATAAAAAGGGGTTATTACCCCACTTAACTGTCAGAGTCAAATCACAGTGTATAGGTTGTGTGGCTGACCTGCCTATGTTGCAGTTTCAAGTCGCCGAGATTCCTACAAGGCCTGCAACATGACCTAACGTCTGCCTCCTAAATATCTTATAGGAAACAACCGAGATCCACAGTTTTACGTGCCTTCCGAAACACGGTTGCGTCCAGGCGAAAATATTTGCCACACAGATTTGAACCCATGATCTCCGGCTTACAAGCCGGACCAACGACCACTGGGCCACGGACGCTACTCAACATTAGGTAGCATTTTGTCTGATTTGGGAAATAATCTGGGGGCACCCCGCCAAGCCGAGCGCGAAGCAAGCACTGCCGTACCATCCTTTACAGGAACCATTTCGCCGCATTTTCAGGCCCCTATTTGAGAACCTCTGGATAAGACCAGAACACAGAAATTTTCGTCATCCAGTAAGCTATAACTACGTACTTAAAATCCAAAATTTCAAGTCTGTAGGTCATTAAGTTCTGAAGTTAAGCGAAAGCAAAGTTTCGCATTTTCGACACTCACTCACTCACTCACTCATGATCATCAAAATAGAACTAGTACTTCCCATAAACTCAGAGAGCTGAAATTTGGTATATACTTAGAATTTATTGTATAAGCCATAGGAAAACTAAAAAAACATGCAATTTCGGTCTCGTTTTTGAGATAATTCATCTGCATAAATAACTTTGTAATCTCATATAAATGTATAGGATTACAAAGTTACATTTGCAGTCAATGGTTAAAATTGTATAAAGCTTTTATTTACTTTCGCCTGTCTGCCTGTCGGCCTTATAGTAACCTTATAATATAGCGTTTCTACAAAAAGAAGTGAAATCCCACCAAAAACATTCTGTAAAAAACTAGCCAAGTCTCGATGGAGCTGCTTGTTTATCTCTAAAAAATAATGAAATCTAGACAAAGTCGTGCCAAGTCTAAGATTTCTTACTGCGATTTCTTTATTATTATAGTTAATGTTGTATGACTTGGCCGCTGAAGGGTTCACAAGGGTACAAAACCAGATGCTTCATGACACTTGGATCGCCTAAACATAAGTATTATTGAAATACGCAGCTTTATCAAGCCTACAATTGACTGGTTATTCAATCAACGTTTTCCAAGTGGCAATTTTCTATGATGAATGGTTAGCGGACAGATTGGTGCAATGGTGTCATGGAGCACCTGGTATAATACCCTTGTCTACCTTTCAACGGCCAAGTCACACAACATTAACTATAATAATAAAGAAATCGCAGTAAGAAATCTTAGACTTGGCACGACTTTGTCTAGATTTCATTATTTTTTAGAGATAAACTATTATAATTTATTGGAATTTGTGTGAAAATAAAACAACCTTTCTGTACTAAGCGGAATGACCAAGTGTTTATTGCGAATACCACAGATAATATGAACATAATAATTAAAGCCGTTTACACATATTGGTATCATCATGCACCCGATTGGTTTATTTGATGTTATACATTATGGATACTCGAACCAATTTTAACACCCCAACTACAGAAAATAAACCAAAACTCTTAACTTTACAATCAACGGAAATAATACTTCTAATTAAATCAAAATTGCAACTAATTCCCTAACTGACACATTCCCATACCATCCATACATTTATAATGTTTCATAGAACACAATGCCTTAGTTAAAACATCAGCTGGCATGGCTGCTGTCGGTAAATATTCTAAGTTAACAATCTTATCATTAATAACATCTTTAATGAAATGATACCTTATGTCTATGTGCTTACTCTTTCTATGACATGAATAATTAGCGACTAACTTTTGAGCACTTTGACTATCATTATATAAATTTATAGTACATAAGTTACCAGTAAGCTCATACAGTAAAGATCTTAAATATATAGACTCTTTACTAGCCTCTGCAATGGCCATATACTCAGCTTCCATGCTGGACAAGGCCACTGTCCTTTGCTTTCTACTTTCCCAAGAAATAGCTGAACTGGACATTAGAAAACAAAAGCCAGTATAAGACCTGCGGTCTATTGAATTGCTACCCCAATCGGCATCAACAAATCCTTCAATTTGACCTTCCTGTTTAGTATACTTTAAACAATACTTTTTAGTTTTCTTAAGATACTTTAACACTCTCTTTAAATAATTCCAGTGATTATTTGTATAACACTTATTAAATTGACTTAAGTAACTAATACAATATGCTATGTCTGGTCTAGTAAGTACTGACAAATACATTAAACCACCAATCAGCTGTTGATATGGAATATCACTAGTGGAAGATTCACCCTTTTCTATATCTAATTTACTTTCCATGGGTGTACTTACAATCTTACAATTTGACATATTAAATTTCTGCAATAAATAATCAATATATTGTTCCTGGTCTAAAGTTACAGTATTACATTTTTTATCGATTTGAACTCTCATACCTAGACATTGCTGTACCTGCCCTAAGTTTTTAATCTTAAACTCAGAACTTAATACATTTATTAACTTTTCAGTTTCACTCTCACAATTTGAATAAACAAAGAAATCATCGACATATACAGCAACAATGATTTTTACATCTTTATTTAACTTAGTAAATACACATGGTTCCAGTCGACTCTTTTTAAACCCCATTTTACATAAACATTGATCAACCCTTTCATACCATGATCGAGAAGACTGTTTCAGCCCATAAATTGCCTTTTTTAATTTTACAATCTTTTTATTGTCATTAACAATATCTGGCTGTACCATATAAATGTCTTCTTTAAGGTAACCATTTAAAAAAGCTGTCTTGACATCTAGATGTGTAACATTTAAATTTAATTGAACTGAAAGAGCAAACAATAATTTCAACGTAGAATGTCTGACTACAGGGGAAAAAGTTTCGTCATAGTCCACACCTGGCTTTTGCGTAAAGCCTTTAGCCACTAGACGGGCTCTGTACCGAACACTATTATCACTATTCACTTTCTTTTTGAAAACCCATTTACACTTCACTAAAGTCTTATCCGAAGGTAATTCGTCCACAGGTTCCCAAGCATCATTGTCTTTGAACGCTTGTAGCTCCTCCTCCATTGCCTCAATCCACTTATCTTTGTCAGGACTAGACAGGGCTTCTTGGACGGTAACTGGATCCTGGGTGGCCTCTGAACTAGGTGTTGTACACATGTTCATATAGCCATAGCGCTCTGGTTTCCTTCTCAATCGCTGGTTAGGTAATGATTCTAATTGCTCGTCTGCTTCTGTGGTTGGCTGTAATGTAGAATCCAAATCAGTCAATGCATTAAAATAATCAGATGTTGAAGATATATTTAAATCATCAGGACTTGAAGATTCTTCTTGTTTATTAATTTCTTCGTTAATTATCTCAACATGATTGTCTGAGTCTGATTTATCAGCTTGGATTATGTCCCCAACTGAAACTGTGACTGTGTCATCTTTCTTTTCAGTTATTTCATGGACTACTACATCTCTACTTGTTGTGATAGTATGCTTAATAGGATTATACACCCTATAACCTTTCACATTTTCAGCAAAACCAACAAGGATATGTTTCTTCGACTTAGTATCCCACTTAAGCCGTTTCTCCTTTGGGACGTGAACCATTACATGACTACCAAATATACGAATGTGACTTAAATCTGGTTTCTGTTTTGTCCAGTGTTCATATGGTGTTTTATTATCTAGGCCTGAAGCAACGGACCTATTTCTTAGATAGACTGCTGTGTTTGTAGCCTCGGCCCAAAACTTCTTGTCTAATTTTGCATCAAATAACAAACAGCGGGCTCTCTCTACTATCGTTCTGTTAATTCGTTCGCTGACACCATTTTGTTCAGGAGTGTATGCATTTGTTTTTTGATGAACAATGCCTTCATTCTTTAAAAAACTTTCAAACTCATTGCTACAGAATTCTGAACCATTATCTGTTCTAAACATTTTTATTTTTCTATTCTGTTGCTTTTCTACTAATGCTTTGAATTCTTTAAAATACTTGAATACCTCATTTTTAGCTTTGAGAAAATAAATGAAAGCCATGCGTGTACAGTCATCAATAAGCACAAGAAAGTACCTTGATCCTCCAATTGAGTTAGTCTCCATAGGTCCACAAACATCAGCGTGGATAAGGTCCAATGGATTGCTGCTTCTCGTCGGTGCCTGAGGAAAGGGTAGTCGTGACTGCTTCCCTTCACAACAAATTGTGCAAGTACTTTTGTCAATCTTTGACTTATTTGCAAATGATATTCCGGTGACTGCACCATCTCGCATTGTGTTTAGATTGTTCGCATTGATATGCCCCATCCGCCTGTGCCAGGTCACATCGCTCACTGTGGCAGATGATGTAAACAAACACTGTTGACTGTGTAATCTTAACTTGTAAACACCATCTCTCAGCTCTGCTATCGCCACCAATTCTTTATTTAAATTATAAATACAACAACAATCGTTCTTGAACTCGACACTATTGCCATTTTTTATCAATTGACTAATTGAAATCAAATTTGTGGTAAGTTCAGGTACACACAGAACGTCTTTCAAAGTAACCTCATATTTGCACTTTGGAGTGACTGTCATGATTTCCACATCACCGGCACACAATACAGGCATAACACTTTCATTCGCTGCTATTATTTCTTTAATCTTTAGCGAATAAGATGGATTCTTTATCATGTTTACGTCCGGCGTCATGTGTACACTCGCGCCACTGTCCAAGTAAAAATCTTCTTTACTATAGTTTCCGTTCAGGAAAACAGCCGAGAAAGCGTTCGTCTTCTTTATTTGTTGTTGATCACTTTGTTTACATTGCGATTTATAATGACCATACTGGCGACAACGGTAACATTTTATATTGTTCATTTTCTCTGCTTTGTTTACATTCGAGCCGGCCATAGACGACGTACGGCGGCCATGTTGTGATGAACTGTCATTTCTGCCAGTGTTACCACAGACTCTATGCTGTTGGCGATTGTGCTGCCCTCTGCTCAAGAAAGCTCCACCGGCGGACTCATCACCTTCACTGCCGACAAAATCAAGCAATTTTGTTTTCATGACATCTGCAGTAATGGCGATCCCAGAATGTTCGATTGCGATAATCATAGGAAAATATTTTTCGGGTAATCCTGCCAATAACAAACTGCCGATCCACTCGTCATCCACTTTAAAACCCGTACCAGATAATCTCTGTGCAGTTTCTATGATTTGCGTGACATAACTCGTCATCGAATCACAGTTTTCCAGCCGTATAGAAATTAAATTCCTCAACAGGGTTATTCTTCTGGAGAAACCGGAATCATCAAACATGGATTTCAGTTTTCTCCATAAGTTCACGGCACTTGTAGCTTCTTTAATATGCACGTACAACGACGGATCTATCGTTAAAACCAATCTGGCTTTCGCTTTGGCGTCATTATCTTCGTCTACCGCCAAAATGCATTTTGATAATCCTTCCAAAACCAACATGTTTTCTATCGCAAAAGCCCACTCGTTGTAGTTTTCGCGGCCTTTTAGCTTTGGAACTGATGCCAATAGAGAATTTGAAGCCATTTCTGACGATTTTTAACGTCCGTTATGAAAATCACTGTACGGTAGGTACTTTTTATTTCCACAGCCTACGCCTATTCTAGATACTAATCTAACCTTCACAAATACACTGTAGATACTTTAACTGATCTAGAAACCTATAGGGCATACTGGGCCCATGACCTATTATAATTTATTGGAATTTGTGTGAAAATAAAACAACCTTTCTGTACTAAGCGGAATGACCAAGTGTTTATTGCGAATACCACAGATAATATGAACATAATAATTAAAGCCGTTTACACATATTGGTATCATCATGCACCCGATTGGTTTATTTGATGTTATACATTATGGATACTCGAACCAATTTTAACATAAACAAGCAGCTCCATCGAGACTTGGCTAGTTTTTTACAGAATGTTTTTGGTGGGATGTTGCTTACCATTTCTGATTTGCTGGTATTGGCACAAATTTTTATAAAGGGCACATTGATGACGTAAATAGAGACATAAAAGGGTTGGAATCATGCTGAGCGCATTCATACTCGTAATGTATAGTAAATATTATACCATGAAGATGAAAAGTAACACACGAACTGTGATCTAAGTATATCACAAGTACCAATAAGTCTAGACGTCGCCCTTGAATTAGGGTCTACACTCTACACGTGTATCATAAAAACATCAATAATATCATTAAACAACCACCAATTACAACAACAAACTCAGACAATCAGACAATAAGTAGGTACGTAGCTAAAATAAGCTTCATGCCATACATGCAATTATAAACTTTGGTGCTTTTGTTTTAAGGTTAAAAATTGTGTGATTTGAGTAAAGATAGAAGATCGATTAAGCCGATACAGTAATGGATAAGTTCTGTTTGTTCCAGATTGTTCTAAAGTTGTCGGGATCTACTCCTGGCGTTGTTATCTTCGGTATGCGATCTTGGTCTTCCATTGTTTGAGGTAAACGATGTTTGGATTATATTCAACTAGGTTCATTCGGATGAGAATTTGGTATCCGAGAGTTTTTTTTTTTTCAGAATCTATAGAAAGTAGTGACGACCTCTGTGGCGCGGTGGGCTAATACCCGCCTGCAACGCAGAAGGTTGCGGGTTCGATTCCCGCATGAGACAAATGTTTGTGTGATCCACAAATATTTGTTTCTGGTCTGGGTGGCTTTCAGTATCTATTATAAGTATGTATTTACAAAAGAAAAGTATATATAAGTATTATATCCCTTATCCTAACCACCATAACACAAGCATTAAGTTGCTTAGCTTGGGGTTAGGTGGCGCGGTGTGTAATGTCCTGAAATATTTATTATTTATTTATTTTATTTTTTTATTGTTGGTTAGTTATTTGTGTAGATTGGAACAAATTTGTAAAGTATTCCAATCTAATCTACTAAAAATTGTATCGTTGCGAAAGAAAATTGATCAGTTTCAGTTGGTATAGTTGGTGGAAATGGAAGGACAGCTATGGAACGAGAAGATTTTATATAATAATTATCTTCTTTTTCTTTGGGTGCCATATTCTAAAGAAGGTCGACGATCATCATGGCAATTTGTACCCTCGACACAGCAGCTCTAAATAAGGAACGCGTGCTCTTGCAGTACCATTGGCGTTGATTTTTAAGCCAAGATGTTCTTCTTCTGATAATTCTATGATAAATGTATTCATAAAAAACTCCTGACTATACCCCTAACTCCTGATTATAAGCGGCATGACGAGCAAATCAAGTGTTCAATAGTAAGCATCATGATAGCCCATTTCAGAAACATTACTGCCATGTTTGAAATACAAAATTCTGTGCGGCACTGCACTGCGCCTGTCCGCTGTCCCCTTTAGACAATTATTGAATCTCATCATGATGATCCCTGTAATTTTGCTGAAGAAGATAGCTAGGCATTTGGTTGATACCATAAGTTTATCTAACTTTCATGATTGAGACAGAGAGCTAACAAACATGTTTTCAGAACGTGATCTAACAATACGTACCAAAAGACAAACTCAAGATACCCAGTCTCCAAGATGGTCATAAACATTTTTCTGCTTCTCTCGCAAGTCTGCCCTTACCTAAAACTTGTAAAGTATGTTTATAACCCCTGAACAGCTTTCTGCAAAAGTGTTATTTATTGTACGCAGACGTGGCCTTTTTTCAATAAATTATGATTCGTAAATTCAATTTCTGGGGAGCGTTAGTTTGCGAAAAGCGAAACCAAACCTCGTGTAGCGATTCGAGAAATTGTATTTATTAGACTCACGATAAAACAAAAAAGTCAGATACCGCGATTTACAAGCTAACTAAACAGACTGTGCAGTTAGCACTATATAAATGTCCAGGGATTTACTGTGCAAAGCAGAGTTAACATGTTATTATGTCTCCGGATGATTACATACCTAGGTAGAATTGTCATCTTGTGAAAAAATGCAGAAAGAGTAATATTATGTCAAAATAAATTTCTTTACTTAGTTCGTAATAAGGAATATATTATAACTATAAAAATATCAGAAAACCGAATTATACGTCTTGGGGACAGGGGATTTACTTAACATATGTATTACGTTAACGTCAGACGAACGTCGCATAGGGCATTTCATAGTCTTGAATATTAATTTCTTGGTTTCACCTTTGACTTTAGTGCACAGTATCTTCTATTATTACTACAACATGTGTTATTAGAGGCTGTGTTTACGCCGATCACGGACAATTTAGCATAATCCACGAGTAACATTAAAAGTTTTCGGGCTTTTGGCGAATTCAAAAAACCTTCTAAACACAGTTGAGGCTTTGGGTGCGAATGAATTGATTTATGCAGGAAGTGGCCTTAAACAGCCAGATTATGGGCGAAATCTACTGTGAGTTTATGGACTTGATGTTTTGCTTTTGAGGTATTTCGTAGACTTTAATGTCTGTAATGTAACGTAAAGTTATTGTGTTACGATTCGGCTCTTTTTACAAGCTTTTATTTACTTTCACCTGTCTGTTGTCTGTCTGTCTGTCGGTCTGTTTTTCTGTAATCAAATCTTGCAAGTTAAATATGACCGACTTCCCGGTTTCCGATTAAGCTGAAATTTTGCATGCATGTATACATCGGATGACAATGCAATAATTATCAAGATATCAAGTTGATCTGATGATGGAGCTGGAAAGTCCATAATTAAACTACGCAACGTTTGGGCTCATTTGATTCGTCTTGACGAGTGCTGCTTAGGTGCTAGATGGTAATAATAATAAAAATTGTTTTGAAAAAGTTTTTTTTTAATTTCACTTGTTATTCAATATATTTATTTAGATATTTATATTCAGATACAAAAGGAGGAAGTTTAAATTCATTTTTAATGTAAGCATCCCCTACATAATATTCCGATACTCCGAGGGGCCTGAACTTCGGTTCAGGCCCCTCGGAAATCTCTCAAAATTCTGTTTTTTTAATTTCAAAGGCGATAATATTATGAAATACTTCTCTCGTTTATTATTTCTTTCCTCTTGTCACTTCTATTTTTTTTAATTAAAACATAGCATAACGTAGCTTATTAACATATACTTATGTATCTATAACTAAAAAATACCTACCTAAAATAACAACTATAATATCGCTTTATTGTTTACCTGACTTTCTTTTTCTTTTAGTCAACATTACTAAGACTAAATTCTTTACATGTGAACAAAAATTAAGCTAACATTTCATATTACAAGTTGCAAGCAGTTAACGACTCGCGTACGAAGGCGGTGGGATGATAAAGTGCAGAGACAAGAGCGCAGAGTGTCACGACGTTTACAAATGCATGTTTTTACTTTTTGCTCTCTGTAGAACTTGGAACTCTTTGAGACGTTCTTTGCTGTCCTTTAATTAGATACAAATTGACGTCATTTGTAACACCAAGCAAAAAGTTCACTCTGTAACAGCTTGCGAGTCAAATCCACATTTCATTGTTGAGTTTTAGAGAGCTTTATCTTCGGGCGTTATTAGAAAAAATCCAGGCAGCTCAGAACCAATTAAATTCGAAACCCTCACGCGCGTTCTTTTTTTGCATGTTGGTCAATGCAAAAATCTGGTTCGAATTTATGCAAGAAATTCGATAACTAGGCATTGCCATGCGCACTGTTTTGCAGATATTCGGCATTATTCTGGTAGCTCTAGGTTCAAATCTCGGTGTGTGGCTAAATTCTAGATGCTACTGTGATTAGGAAGGGACGTAAAACTGTGGGGCCCGGTTGTTTCTTATGAAATGTTGCAGGCTCTGCAGTCATTTTGGAAATGCAACATACGGGTTGACAACAAAACCTTTAATTATTAGAGTATAAACCCCAATACAATTATATTATATAAAGCAAATTGGTGTACTCTGTGCAGTATATCTTTGCTCGACACAGGTTAAATCCTGCGGCCTTATTGAAAAGGAAATAATTCAATATAATATAGTCAATATAATACATTATGTGAAAGAAACTTATCACCAACGACCAAAATATCCAACAATAATAAATATTCTCATAGCAGATAAGTAAGCCCTATTTATAGTCCGAGTTAATCATATTATTATGAGGCTTCATAAGCACGAGGTTGCCAAATCACTATGAACATGGAACAAAGGACCAAGTTATTCATGGAGAAAGCTATAATACACTCGTATGAACGTTTTCTCGGATTGCCGGTCGCCATGTGACGCTCAATGAAAGAACAATGGTATGGCTACAATACTGCGATGTTATTTTATGTAGGTTATATATATGTCTGGTAAATATTGACACTTGTGGCAGGTGGCTTTATATAGCAGCAAATTTGTCACAAATATACAACGTTGTATAAAAAATGGGAATCTTCATGGCACGAGAATACATAATAGGAACCTTTCTAGAAAAACTTCTAAACTTCAAGAGTAGAACTGTCATCATGGGATGACAGTTGTTTGTACTTTTTAACCCCCGACGCAAAACGACGGGGTGAAAGGTTTGAAAATAGAGTTAGTCGAGAGTTAGTGTTCTTAGCCATGTTTGGTGGAAATCGGTCCAAGATGGCCGCCGCTACAAAATGGCGGATTACTTTTTTTCTTCACGTTTGTCTAAGCCCTCTGCAGGCTTAGACAAGCTGTAATCAAAAATAGATAGATCGCCTGCTTACTTCACGTTGCTCAAACCGTCTTATTAAATTCTCATTAAAATGATCCGAATCTGTTCGTCGGTGTAATTGCATAAAACGTCGTCTGCCAACAAATTACCACTCCCCCGGCACAAACAATTTACTCGGCGCAGCTCGCTCGGGATTGTTTAGTTGTTTGGAAACAGACAACCCTACCTGAATCTGAAATCTGGAGAATTACCTATCTCAGCGTTATTTTTACTTCAGGAAATTTTAAATAATTCGTACAATTGTAGGAGACCTACAACCTGTAGACTATCACAATTTAATTTCTATGTGGTATTAATAAAGTGTTATTGATCTTACCTTATTACTATTTGTGAGCCAAATTTCAACCTAATCCGTTCAGCGGTTTCAGCTGTGCGTTGATAGATCAATCAGTCATTATTTTACCTTTTATATGTTTAGAAGATAAACACAATAGCCGTAAACAAAATCTCGGTCCTACATTAGTGACTTATAGTTATGTGCGGTTTTTTCACTCGGCATACAGGTGGTTCTTGGGCTTGAGGCTTCAGCCGTGGCTAGTTATCACCTACTGGACAAAACTCAGACATGATATTCAGAGTAGACAGTGGAATTTACGCCACCTACCTGTCAGACAAAATGTTGGCAATTTGATGCTTTTTCTAAGGTCGGCAACAATAATAAAGCAACGTCATTAAGATCACCTTCTGCTGAAAAGGTTAAAAATAAAGAAATTTAACTTGCTTTTTATGAAACAAACCTGGACCAGAGGCGAAGATCGAATGTGTGTCAGACAATATCCATTTTCCTAACACACTTTTTATGCCATAGTTTTCTTTCCATATTCTTCTTATAAGTAAAATTCACATGAGGTTTTTCTATGGCACAATTTGGTTCCCCCATAAAAAGGTTGAATACAATCCAATGAATAATTTATAAGGTTTATGTGGCTTTATACAGTAGGTAGAGTATAAACGAACTGTGAATATTGTGAATGGCAGGCTCTGGACGGAGAATACACAATAATTGGATGTAGTTTCAAGTACCCATAGTAAGCCCACTTGCTTATTGTTATATGTTAACAATAGACAGGGTTATCCCTTAAAATGTAGGCTCTGTGTATTATGTTATGGGCTAAACCGCATAAACAAATTTCAGCCCAATTGTTTCTGCTGTCAAGATTAACATTTTACTTATTTATTTTCGTATCCTATTTCCAACTTATACGACCTCTACTAATCCGGTAGGTATTATAAACTAAAATATCTTTTGTTCTTTTTTTCGTTTGAATCATTGGGAGTCCACTTTATAATATAATATTCTATAAAATAACGGAAAACGCCATCGCAAATTTGTAAATGCGAACAAGAATCCAATATCAATAAAAACGACAAAATAGAAGCACGCCTGTAGAGACTTTTCCATCGTAGTAACGGTGTACTGTGCTATGCATATTTGAGTATGTATAATAATAATATTATGTCAGTGTACCTATGTCTCATCGAAGTCCAATTGGCTTACTATACCTACCTCATTTCTTTTTTCACCAAGCTCAATCCAATAGTATTTTCGATTATCTCCTGCCTATATTCAGACACTGTGATGCTTCCAAGGACTTCTTTTATCAAACTTTTGCTAACAAATGGTAATTTTAAACGGAAAAGTATGAAATTTTTGGGAGTGACTTGGGTAGCAACCAGGTGTTGGAGAATATAAAGTAAAATCTAAAATGAAATAGGTTCATTTGGGGAGCTACGCTGAAACAGAATACTTAGGTACCTAATACGAATACTCTTCAATTTGGGAATTTCGGTACTTGTGTAAAACTTATTATGTTAAAGACAAACAGAAGGCATGCCTGATGGTAGTATCGGTGACCGACGTCTATAGACGTCTACAACACAGTAGTGTTGCCTGTTTACTGACTCTTATAGTCATTACCGATGAATTGTCGTTTAATCAGGCAGGATAAACACAATTATTATATTGAGGTGTACTAATAAATAGATATCTTTATCGTATTAGAGGTATTATCTGAAGGCTAATTGACTACCTATCTATAAGAAGGTACTGGGGTCTATCACTATAAATCGACAATAAATAAATATTTTAGAGTGATAGAGTGCTAGACGATTTTATAATGCGTCGCTTAACGAGGGTGAATTATGCGACATCATTGAAAAATGCCTTTTTAACTTTACATGACTATAATAAATAATAATTTATTTCTATCAGTTAACAGTGATGCGCATTAGCTAATAGGTCCTCTGTGTTTTTTATTCAATGAAGTAAGAAGTTGAGCAAGTCGCGCACCTGATGTTAAGAGATACCGCTGCCCATAATCAGTTCAGAGCCACCAAGGATTTCACAATAATTATGCAAAATCTTAGGCCACTGCACCATCGCTTTTTACTCACGAGTCATAAGATGTTAAGACTCTGCAGCCCAGTAAATTCACTAGCTACAGTCCTACCGAAACACATTAAAAAAAGTAAAATATAAGGATCCAAATATTTCCATTTATATTATTAGTAAGTATGAGCCATGAATAGTGAATGCGTAGACCCGGGTCACACACTGAATAGGCACGTGTCAGCATTAAACGCACGAGCGGAGTTGTGAACGAAAGCTTTCATACTGTCATGAAGAATATTACACAACTTTGCGAATAACTCAATAATGCTTTTCATTACATGTTATGTGTGATAACCTTTATTTAGGGACCCTACATGCTACTCATAGGACATAAATGAAATGAAATATGTTTAGTTGCTCGAAGTATGTATGGTTGGTAGATGAGTACAATACAATACAAAAACTCTTTATTGTGACCAAGAAACAAGTGACATTTTAAAAATACTTTTTAAAAACAAGCTTTTATTATTATTACCATCTTGCATCATAAAGTACTCGTCAAGACGAATCAAATGAGCCCAAACTCGATGGGGTTGCGTTGTTTTATGACGACGTTCCTATGGCCACCTTCCAGCTCCATCATCAGATCAGCTCGATGTCATAAAAATAATAATCAGAAAATTTGCATGCATGCATAAATCGGATGACAATGCAATATTTTTATGACATAGAGCTGATCTGATGATGGAGCTGGAAGGTGGCCATAGGAACTCTGTTATTAAACAATGCAACGCCATCGATTTTGGGCTCATTTGATTCGTCTTGACGAATACTTTATGGTGCTAGATGGTAATAATTAATAATAATAAAAAAAAGTTTTTTAAAATTTCACTTGTTTTTATATTATTTTATTTATGCTAGTTAATATAAGTAATATTAGTGTGTTTATCATAAAGTAAATCAGATACTTACTTAATAAAACATTTTCCATCGTATTTTGAGGAAATAATAAATCGGTATAAAGCCTTCTTAAAATCAAATAAAATGCAAAAAAATAATCGGTTATTAGGATTGATTATGAACTCGTATTAGGTTTTTTATTTAATTTAATTAGATGAGTAATCACACTTATATAAGAAAGGCGAAAGTTTTTTAGTGTGTGAGTTGTGTGAGTGTGTACCTATATTTGTTACTCATTCACGCCTAAACGGGTAGAACGGGGAGAGTACAGCGGGTAAAACCGCTGGACGCGGCTAGTTAATTATAAAGCCAAAATTTTAAAAATAAATAACTTTTTTATAAAAAAAAAAATAGGTGTGTAAAGCGCCTTAGAAACTTGTGGAAACAATAATGAATCTGCCAAATAGGTAAGTAGAAAAGTAATGAAGAAGCTTTTAGTACCTACTCAGGTAATAATGAGCTTTCATAATAATAATCTAGGTATATAAATAAAAATGAGTTGCAATTCTGTTAGTCTCGCTAAAACTCGAGAACGGCTGAACCGATTTAGATAATTTTGGTTTTGTAATGATTGTAGTCAAGGAAAACGGTTAAACGGTGAGAACATAATATTATATTGGAAAAATTGCGAGATGGGCGATGGGAAGTTCGCAGGGTCAACTATGTACTAATTAAGATGGTAGTTATCTACATAATATACCTAGTCAGGTCATAAATTCTGTCACATGTTTAATATAAAATTATTGGAACAAGTTTATTTATTATGTAACCATTTATATACCAAAATGAACTTAACAAAACATAGATTCTTATGACAATAAAGTTTATTCAAAATGACCTCCGTGATTTTGAATACAGGCCTTCAATCTGCGCGGCCAGTCGTCTATCGCAGCACGAACGAGGTCCATGTCAATATCGGCTGCTGCCTTAATCAAGGATGTCTTGAGTGACTCCAAATTGGGATGAGGCTTTGAGCACGCCTTTTCCTCCAAGTGTTGCCATATCTTGTAATCTAACGGACTCAAATCTGGACTGGAGGAGGGCCAGTCTTCGTGCCGGATGAAGTCGATTTCACGCGCCGCCAGCCAGTCTTGTGTGCTCTTCGCTCTATGAGCTGGCGCCGAATCTTGTTGGAATACCCAGTGCCTGTTATTGAACATGGTATGAGAAACAGGTTCACAAGGTTCGTCAGGACTGTATTTTGATACACAACTGCATTCGTTTTTACACCTTTCTCACAAAAATGTACCTCTGTTAAGCCCCAATAAGAAACTCCCAACCATACCATGAGCGAGGATGGAAAATGACCTCGTTGGACACGCGGAATACGGTTGCTCGCTTCTTCACTACTGTGTGCGTACACCTTATCATTTTGTTTGTTGTAGCTCTCTTCTACGGTAAAATTTTTTTCATCCGAAAAAAGAATTTCTCGATATTTTTTTCTCGCGTACCGCTTCAACAAAGCGCGGCATCTCTTCAGTCTCAGGTCCATTAGACGAGCATTTAAACGATGTCCTGTTTTTTTTCGATATGCCCGAAGCCCTAAGTCTTCATTTAACACCCTTTTCACCGTGGTTCTGCTTAACCCCATCTGAAGGGCCAACAGTTTCTGCTTACGTTTGGGATTTCTTTGAATTCGCGCCTTCACAGCTTTTATCACTGCTGGAGTCCTAACAGACCGAGGGCGACCACTTCTTGACCTGTCATCTACACTAGAGTCTTCATTGTATCGTTTGATGGTACGATAAACGAATCTTTTGGTTATATTCAAATTTTTCAGTATGTCAAAAATTTGAATTGGCGCGTAACCGCAACGATGCAACGCAATAACTGCAACACGGTCTTCTTTAAGCGTCCACTCCATATTTAAAAATGAGTAAAAAAATTCTAAAAAGTAGGTATACATTTTTATTTTCATGAACAATTCGAAATTCGAATTCAATAAACTTTTTTGTGGCCAGCATTCTAAAAGAAAAGTTTTTACTGTGTGACAATACTTATGACCTGACTAGGTATAGGTAATAATTAATAATATTTTATTTTTTATCTACTACCTATGTCTCTACTTCTTTTATCTGTGTCTCTACTAACTTCTTGTACCTACATTTTGAGTTCATAAAAAAATTAAAGGAAGGCTCATTTATTCATGTCAAAAGTTTTTTGGTTTTGATGCCTAAACAAAATATAATAGATATTTTTAGCTAATTATTATCATTCTTACAAAATTAAGAAACATTTTATAACAGCGCCATCTATTGAAATTGTTGAGAAACGTTAACACGATTAGCATTGTAAAGTACAACCTATTCCAAACTATCACAGCTTGGGCTATGGTAGTTACCCTCGATCATAGATGGCGCTACTGTGCGTAGTTCTGCTACTTCCCTCTAGATGGCGTAAACCAGACTTTTACAAGCAGTATTGCTTTTAGGAAAAATAATTCGATGCCACAAAGACACCAGTTTACATCTAGTTTATATTATTAAATTTACATACGTTGTTTTTCGGATTAAGTCACTGCACATTAAATTATTTATATTTACTGGACATTTTATAATTATTTATTTAATATAATTAATAATGAATATTAGGTTATTTCCCTAATTCGTTGATATTAGGTAAGTAAGTATCAAAAGAGGTCAGTAGAGTGCTTTTCACGATAGGAGTCCTTTTTGCAGTGCGCCACTATCGCACATTTTAAAAGTTTAAATAGCTATAAGATAAACTCCTCATATTTTGTTAGATAATATATTTAATTTCTTAATTAAATAGGTATTTAACTGGGCCTAGATTCTGCACAAAAAGACAACGGCGCAGCAAAACGTAAGCAAAAAAATAATCTATAAACACATTTTTATTTTCAAAAACGTCACTTTGACCAAAAGACCAAAAGATGCTAAACAAAAAAAAAATTGAAGTTGCATTTGAGTTTGTACTGGCATCGTAAGAATTTTTTAAAAAATTTGTTAAAATTTGACAGTTATTATATTATAACATCGCATCGTCGTGTCGCCATAGAGCAACATTACGGTGTCCTTGATCCTTGAAGTAGGATTGGTTCCATCTTACATAATATTAATTTATATTGTATTATTTTTTATTCCCCTGCCTGCACGATTGTCTCGAAGACATTGCTCTGAGCGATAAGACCGCCAATTTGTAAAATTTACTTTATTATGTTGTATAAATAAAGAGTTACCTGTATCTTTTTTTAGATTATATTAAATATTAGGTAATTTTAACATTTAAGTCCGGTTTCCACACCCAACATAATGAATTGATAGGTTACCTAAGCCGAAACTCGTTATTTTTGTAATTTTACCATCTTTGTCTTGATGAAAATGTCGATCTGGCCGTTCTTGGTCTCGGCAACTGTTAATTCCAGAATATTCTTTAAAACATAATTCCTATTACCTATTAGTGCGATCATTCTCTACCCTTTGATGTGCTCTCTCACCCACTTAATGTAAGTAGGTACCTGTAATAAGGCAAATAGGTAGTGAACATCCTATGTAGATATATTTTGTTACGGCTAAACCCCGAAGTACGGCTGCATTTAGGGGAAGACGGAACCATACCACTGCTGTTGATAAAACTGAGGTTTAGTTGGATAAACCTCGGAGTTTAGACGAAACATAATATTAATATAGATACAGGTATCTAGTAGGTACACACATTCGTTGTCTTACTTCAGGTATGCGGGGTTCATAAAGTTGGGTGTGTAAGGGGCCACATACACGACAAAATCTAAATATATAAAACGAAAGAGTTACTGATTGAATGATCTAATAATACACACTGGTCTATCAGCGCACAGCCCAAACAGCTAAACGGATAGGGTTGAAATTTGGGACACATTATAGGTTTTATATGACTTAGACTTCCGCTAAGAAAGAATTTATCCACGCGGACAAAACTATGAGCATACGCAGTACAGCAGTAATACAGGTACCATGTATACACCATACATGATGTAGTACCCTAGTCTTCATATACCTAGGTACACATTAGTGTCTAACTGTGCCACACAAGCCATAATTTCCCCCTGGCAGTGGAGTCCGCCTCTCGACCAATGCGCGTGCGACGCCGGCGTCCATAATGACATGCGAAATGATCACCGCAGGCTGTGACGTGCAAATTACTCCTTAGCACTGCACTTACCTGCATAATGCTATGTTCTACATTATATACTTTCTTGTAGTTTCTAGCTGATAATATGGCGGTTAAATACATAGAGTTATTTATTATTTATTTATTTTAATATTCAGCAAAACGCTACTTAGTTAACGGTAGAGTAGAATTTTCTACCAGTTGTCTTGTAACTGCAGAAAACGCTGACAATGAGAGGAATGTAGACAACGTTAGGATTGACAATGAAGCAATCTTAAAACTAGCATACTATTTCATATTAATACTATTAATAAGTGAAATGTAAGAATTTTTTTTTAAAACAAGCTTTTATTATCATTACCATCTAGCACCATAAAGTACTCGTCAAGACAAATCAAATAAGCCCAAACTCGATGGGGTTGCGTCGTTTAATTACGGAGTTCCTATGGCTACTTTCCAGTTCCATCATCAGATCGGCTCATGTCATAATAATATTGCATTGTCATCCGATTTATACATGCATGCAAAATTTCAGCTCAATCGGAAACCGGGAAGTGGATCAAATTTAACTTGCAGGATTTGATTACAGACAGACAGAAAGACCAACAGACAGACCAAAAGACAACAGACAGGTGAAAGTAAAAAAAAACTTGTAAAAAGACTTATTAAACTTGCTTGAATTTACTTCCATAATTCAGATTTAGTCAATTAGAAACGATACTTGCTTCTGAATTTAGGATGCTAACATGCTAAATGGTGTACATTTGACTTAACAGTAACGACTGAATTTAGGCTTCTGAATTCAGTCAAGTGTAATAAGTCCTTTAGAGAAACAAATAAAACAAAAAATCCTCTCTGTTCGTACTGTTATCTATTGCTGTTATAATGTGTATGTTACAATAATAGGGATGTTGACACATGTTACGAATTTATAAAAAGTTACGTTTTACACTTAAAAGACAGTAGCTATTTTAAAACCTACAATCAATATAACACTTAAAAACTTCCGCGATCTGAACTCATGTTAATTTTATTAATCGGGACTTATCGCGTAATAATATTATGTTAGTTTTACAAAAACATTATAAAATCAACCTCGACGTTGAACGTCCTGAAATGGGTCTACCTATCATATTATAAAAGCAATTCCAAAAATTATTCATTATCTCTATTGCTAAGATTACCTTTGATGCAGTGATATTTCCGGTGTTAAACTGAGTTAAACATGATTTCGCATATTCATGCATAACATTGACGTTGTAATTAGGATCGTGGACTAGATCCATATCAAAATTCATATTTTACAATGTATTTAGAGCCACGCCCAACAATAAGTGAGTATGTAGATATCTTAAGTACAATAAAATTCACGCTAATGTACAAATAACAAATCGCCTTAGACTTTGTGTAGTTTACATCCAAACAACTTAGCATGCGTGTATAATGTGCTATGGAAAATACTTGCAATATGGGCATTATGTTAAATTGCTAGAAAAACTATGTTATTACGTCGAGTTCAATATGGTTGCAGTTTCAGACTATAATAATTGGTGGCGTCTAACTTCATTTTTTTTTCTGAATTTAATTAATTATATATTAGTCAGTGGCTAGTATGTTGCAAGATAACGATTTGCCTATGATTTTGTAAAAGGCCGTTTGTGAAATGGAAAATCAAACGTTAACCTACGGCAGGTACCTAGAGTACGAAACTGTGTTTAATCTGGGGGCACGGTAGTGCCCCCGCCAAGTCGAGCGCGAAGCAAGCACTGCCGTACCATCTTTACAGGAACCATTTCGTCGCATTTTCAGGCCCCTATTTGAGAACCTCTGGATAAGACCAGAACACAGAAATTTTCGTCATCCAGTAAGCTATAATTACATACTTAAAATCCAAAATTTCAAGTCTGTAGGTCATTAAGTTCCGAAGTTAAGCGAAAGCAAAGTTTCGCATTTTCGACACTCATTCATTCACTCACTCACTCATGATCATCAAAATAGAACTAGTACTTCCCATAAACTCAGAGAGCTGAAATTTGGTACAAACTTAGAATTTATTGTATAAACCATAGAAAAACTAAAAAAACATGCAATTTCGGTCTCGTTTTCGAGATAATTCATCTGCATAAATAACTTTGTAATCTCATATAAATGTATAGGATTACAAAGTTACATTTGCAGTCAATGGTTATATCCAACAAAATTGTGTAATATCCAACTTATTAATTCAAAATATATTTAAGGCATAGTATATGTATATGTGAGTGTGTATATGTGTCGTAAATCGTCAGTTATGATCAGGCGATATCTAGCGTGGCCAACTAAAATAAGAGCCCAACCAAACTATTAGAAGAGATCGACATACCGCCTTTACTACAAGCTTTTATTTACTTTCACCTGTCGGTCTGTCTGTCTGTAATTAAATCTTGCAAGTTTAATTAGCCCACTTCCCGGTATAATATTATGATGCATTGGACTAAGAGTGAACGCACACGTATCTAGATGGCGCTGACTGTATTTTAAAACGCGCTTACGGTTTGTATTTCTGATAACCTTATAATATAGCGTTTCTACAAAAATAAGTGAAATCCCACCAAAAACATTCTGTAAAAAACTAGCCAAGTCTCGCTGGAGCTGCTTGTTTATCTCTAAAAAGTAATGAAATCCAGACAAAGTCGTGCCAAGTATAAGGTTCCTTACTGCGATTTCTTTATTATTATAGTTAATGTTGTGTGACTTGGCCGTTGAAGGGTACACAAGGGTATTATACCAGGTGCTCCATGACACTATTGCACCAATCTGTCCGCTACCCATTCACGATAGAAAATTTCCACTTGGAAAACGTTGATTGGATAACCAGTCAATTGTAGGCTTGATAAAGCTGCGTATTTCAATAATACTTATGTTTAGGCGATCCAAGTGTCATGGAGCATCTGGTTTTGTACCCTTGTGTACCCTTCAACGGCCAAGTCACACAACATTAACTATAATAATAAAGAAATCGCAGTAAGGAACCTTATACTTGGCACGACTTTGTCTAGATTTCATAACTTTTTAGAGATAAACAAGCAGCTCCATCGAGACTTGGCTAGTTTTTTACAGAATGTTTTTGGTGGGATAACTATTTACTCTTAAAAGGATGAACGGTAGCAAAGCCGTGACCTCTCCATAAAATCAGAAACTAGTTTTGATAGTAAGTAGTTAAAGTAGTATATTAAATAGTTTTATAATTTGACAACAAATTTAACAGAAATCGGCTTAAAACAGATATTATATTAACAATAAAAAGACGTAACTTCATAATGGTATCAGAAAGTAATCCGTAATAGAGGTACAATTAATATGATATAGAGATGATACCTTACAACTCCTAGGCAATATATAAAGAGCAGGATAATTTGAAATTCCATTAACATGTCAGTCATCGTGTTTACCAATGTTTATAATACCACACCCAATTTAATTTCAAGGTTCACGAAAATATCTACAGGAAAAATTGGTTGCATTGCATGCATGCATCGCGCTATCTTTAATTTTCATCCGTTTTATTACAGACTTTATGAGTCATAAAAATAATTTGTATGTTACCACTATAGAGATCACTTTGAGCGATAAGATTGCCTGTTGTCATTATTTGTCGTATATATTTTTTGTGGAGGTGGTGGTTTATTTTTAACTAGTGGACCCGCGCGCACTTCGTCGTGCTTAATAAAAAAATTTCAGTGTTCCTTTATTACGCATGTATTACACATAATAAACCTTCCTCTTGAATCACTCTATCAATGAAAACTGCATCACAATCCGTTGCGTAGATTTAAAGATATAAGCATACGTAGGGACAGACAGACGCGGGAAGCGACTTTATTTTATACTATGTAGTGATGTTAGGGGCAGCACACTCACAAGCAGACTCGTCACCGTCACCTATGGACGTCTACAGCATGAAGTCAGTCATCGTACATCAAATAGACAAAGCAAATCTTTCCCTGGCTTCACAAAAGGTACATTGGAACAAATCATGATCACAATGACCGCTTGGCGACACGGTTTTGTACAACCACCCGCAGGAAATAAGGCACAGGTCTCTAAATAATTCATCTGAACCCCATAGCAAAGAATAGATACTATTCCCAAAGGTAACGTTTCTCAGTATCGGTTTCCTCGTACTGCAAACAGTTCCACCAAGAAATATTCCTTTTCCATGTTAACCGTAAGGATGCTATCACATTAGAGACTTTTAAACGCGAGCTTTCACGTCTTCTGCTGACCACGCTGCTGGAAAACGCACAGATATAATTTATTAGTGTGGTTAACCAGGAGTTTCAGGTTGCCAAAGATTCTTACAAGGCCTCCAACATGTCCTCACGACTGCTTCCTACATATTTTTTTGGAAAACTGAGGAAGAACATGAACTCGATGGTCAGACATTTGTCAAATAGGTAAGTAAATAAGGATGTTGGAAGGGACTAGCTGAGTTTCACGCTGACTGGCAAGTTATCATGAAAGAGTCTATTTCCAGCAGTGGATACGGGCTGAATAGGTAAATAGAATCCAGTAATCTAGAAAACGACAACGTTCATAACACGCCAGTACGATTACCTCTAAGAACAGTTCAATATTTCTGCACCAATTACAATTAGCTCCAACCATCGCTCTCCTATCATTATTTGGTTCACTAGTCATCAGTCAGTCGTCAGTTGCCTCAGGATTGCTTCGTAATTTAGTACAAATGACATTAATAACAAGTATTGGTTGGAATGTCATTTTGTAAATTACCCCCACGTTTATTATAATATATCAGTAATTGGTCGGATCACGCAGAGTTTGGAATGTATGTGTGACTGTCATTAGTTGTGGTCTTCGGATGTTTAAAGATGGGATTGATCTGAATGATGGAGGAAAATCTTGAATAATATACATATCGAATATCTTTAGAAATATAAAATTGCACCTGAGATAACTTCTTGTATGTTATACTAGCTTATGCTCGCGGCTTTGCCCGCATGGCAAATTCCTTTCTTAGCAGTCGCCTACGTCAAAAAACCTATGTGTGTTTTAAATTTCACCCTAATCCGTCCAGTGGTTTAGGCTGTGCGTTGATAGATCAGTCAGTCAATCAGCCACTCTTTCCTTTTATATATTTAGATTTATACATATTATTATAAATAGAGTGGGGAGATATGTCAATGTACAACTGATAATTATATGTCAATGTACAACTCAGACTGTTGCATTGAGCGGATTCAGTTGAAATCGGGAACAAAGTACAAAGCTATATTGTGAAGTAAAATAATATTATACTATTCGCTAAGGAAGGATTTCTCTAAGAAATTATATTTTCAGATTATTTACATGCTTGCAATTTTAAATTAAAAAGAATTGCAAATAAAATTAACCAAGAATTGATTATTTTCAATGAACCAAAATGATGTCAGATCTATTTGGACGGCCATGACTCGGCATTGATAATAATTTAACAAATCGAAGACTCATTGTCGAGTCAATCAAAGCAATTTAGAAACCAGAAGCAAAAGGAAGGTAACGGAAACGTAACAGGTGTTCAACTTAACCCAAATAAAAGAATACTACTTTATAGATTGTTATCAGTCCACAACAAACTGCCAAACAAAAAAGCTTATTAAAGAAATCAATTTCGCTTTCAATATAAGGGATAAAAACACATAACCATGTAACGGCAGCACACCACCGTGCTGCGTCGAATTCCCTTTTTTTTTCCGAAGCCTTTTATGCTATTTTGATACGAATGATGCCTGTGCTCTGCCTTACCGATAAAGCTATAAAAGTATCAACCGCAAACCAACATCGGTCTGAACAATTTTTGACTTTGGTTTTCGTTTTTTTTTTTTTAAGAATAATAGTAAGGCTTTGTATTGCGTTCCTTTGTCGCTACAGAGATATGTGTTTTGGCCCTAAGCAAGGAATCGAAGACAGACTGCGCGACGCCTACAATTTACCATGAGTTGAATTTCTAAGAACCTCATCATTGGATCTTGTTTGTGTTTCTATTGTTACCTTAATTAGTTCTAGTTTAGTCTCTCTGAGCGTTTTTGTTGTCAGAGATTCATCGAGCATCCTCACATTGTAGCGTTTTTAGGAGGCCCATGTTCAATAGTGAACGATTTTGGTGTGATCATGATGATGGTGAACAATATTTAATTAAATCAACTAATCTTCATCCGCTTGATTGACCTATAGAATTTGTCTTGTTTTAAAGTAGTTTAACGCCTGGTCTAGGAAGAGCGTGCACTAGGAACACCGAACAATTCCAACCACGTTTTCTAATTCGATTACTTTTTTCAGATTTTTCCTTAATAAAAGGCGATGACCGTAAGCCTACATATAATATCGATCACTTATTATAGGGAAGAACTATTACTAACCCTTCAAACTTCGAAGAAAATGAGACAATTAGCGAAAAATCAATAGCTACTGCTACTACCCTTTTCCTAGAATTACACCTTTACGCCATAAAATAGGGAGGTACAGAAGATTGGACTTATCGAGAAGCAAAACCACATAATCATACACATGAAAAATATTATTCTCGGATTGTGAAACATTGTACGGAATGTATGCGTAATCCAATGAACACTTTCATAATATTATTTTTTAGTTTTATATTTTTATTTTTCATAAACAAAAGGCGATTGCGGTAGGGAATTGGTATTTTTGGTTATAGATTTTCCAGGATAAACGTATCATGTCTTAGAGGCGAGAGCCCCGTAGAGTAGAAATAGTTTTAAAATTTTATGAACGAAAATCTGCCAGAGCGTATTGGCCTTTTTTGAGCTTGCTTTCTGTACCTTTATGTTTTGTGTTGTGTTACACCTAACGCTTGCGTGACACATAATCCTACATAACAACGAGTAGATAGATAGTGGATACTAACATAAGTATAATATAACAAACTACCTAGGTTCTGACTTCTGAGCACATAATGTGATCTACCTAGTACCTATGTAGGTATTAATACAAGTGAATATAATATTATCCTTATCTGTTCTTATTGACTGCAACTAGAGTACAAAAGTCGAAAGGTACACTTAAAGAGGTTTTTAGAACAAAGACGCTGGTTTCGCGATCTCATATTCTCATGTAATAGTGGACTATTCTTTGTTGGGTCTATAAGTTAAAATGCATTCAGATTGGAAGGGTAAGAAGCCTCCTTAAAATATTGTATTTTTATGGATTTGTGTCATAATTAAGAGTTTGTAGGGCTTTGAATAGTATTCGAATATCAAATACATTCATACGCGTATATGTCCCAGGCAGCACAAACCTTCTGAGTAAGTTTTTTTTAACAGCAGTCAAAGTAACTAACAGCTGTGTAAGACTACCGTATTTAGCTGATTTGGCGCTTACTCAGACGTTATTCAAGCAATTTGGGCACAAAATTATACTGCTAATAGCTGCGTAATAGCTATGTAACAGATGAATAAGTTTTGAATAACTGTACGACAAGCTGAGTATCTTCTGAATAAAAGCACTTTTTTCTTTTATTCAATCATTACAGCGCCGTTAGCCAGACAATGAATGAATGATGAGTGAAATTAAATTTACTTAGGTCCTTCAGTTCAGGTACTCAAATAACTCATAACAAAATTAAATTGAAGTTGTGACAATTTCCAACTACACGCATTAAATGTTTGGTGAAGGACAGCTAATTAAATGGCCGCATAATAAATATTTGAAGTCATCGGTAAGTACAATTTAATTTACTCTTAACATGCAAGTTGTAAGTGCGCATGCAACTTTACCGTATATTTATATATACATTTCATGTAAAATTTTCACGCGCCACCTGATAAGCAGGGTTTTTGAGAAATAAACAACATCGTCTATTATGGTTTGTTTTTATGAGTGAATTTTTTTTTTCGTTGCATGCAATTTAAGGGTTCAAAAATAACCTTTTAATACTTTTTCCATGGATATAATACCGATATCGTTATTATAATTGAATATATGAGTATATAATTCGTTATAATTATTAGCTATTATCTTAGGTTATGTTTTTCATTATGGCGACGCTCATTCTGAAAAAAAACTGCGTGCACAGCGGTTTCTCGTCTAATGTCTGCATAACAGACATTGTGTGTCCACTTATTCAGTTGTTGTCTGGTTTAAAGAGGTTTCCACACAACATATTTTCTATAACTGTTCTATAATCACACACATTCGTACTATTAATCAAACAATTAGGATTCCTCATAAATAAGTGTAACCCAATTTATTATTTTTTTCTTTTTAGCTGTAGGTAATTTAATTCAGATTTTAATATTAATATGTATTTATTTAATACTTATTTAATGAAAAAAAAAATATTAAGAAAAAAAAAAAGGTAGCACTCCGGGAGTGCCGGCAGAAGTGAAAACTTCAATATTAACGTTGTGTTTAATTATAAGTATAAAAGTACTATCATTTATGAGGTAGAATACAATGTTTATTTATTGCGCTATCGTACACAAATATGACAATTTATATGTTGTTATTTATAATATTATATCGTTATTTATATATTACATTAAATTTTATCTCTCAGAAAAATCAACTTCCATCCATAATTTCGACGACTTTTACACCATCAACAGAGCAGCACACTCAGGCACGGTAGAAAGAGTGGGAGATACTAGTTCCTCTCCCTTCCCCTCGATCTTACGCTTTTTCGATCAGCATCACGTGACCCTGACGCGAGTTTTAAAGTTTTTACCCATACAAAAAAAAGTGCTCAGCGCCGCTAAAGAAGTTTTCACTTCAAAAAAATATTGCAACTGACATACTGATTGTAGTACAGAAAAAATAATGGGTACAAGTAGGTACTTATAGTTTTTTATAACTAGAACTACTCGAAAAACCAAATACAAACGTCGCTAAACGCGCAGGTCAGTGAGATTACGCCAAAACAGAGATCTTCTACTTTTTAGGTTCCTACCTACTACTCTGCTTGGTTCGGTCAGTGCGCTGCGGGCGCGCGCGAAACACGAACGAAAAACGCTAGTCCCCCCGCCCGGGCACCCCTCCACCTCCACTCGACTCGCCCGCTCCAAACAAACACACACAGTCAGTCAGTAGTCACCTACTCCGCGGTCCGCCTGCCACCAGAGTGCATGCGTACGGTCATTTGTGTGGAGTGCAGCAAAAATAGTTGTCTTGTCGCATAAAAACTCAGTTAGGTTCGGGTTTAAAAATTGGTAAGTGACATAGGTTTCATCCCTGCATAAGGTATAAGTTAGGCTTAACATATTTATGTAGGTTATTTCAAGTGGCCAGATGCACCCACGTTAAGTATGTACCTACTAATTAAGATGTTTTTATATTTTTCAGACAATATGCCGTTTAAAATCGTATCGACGCGTATAAAAGGGAAAGTGGAATTATGTACTGTACCAGAATCGTGGGAACTAAAAGGGATATTGCGGTGGCCCAAAATTTACGCTGATAAACTAGCGAAAAATGAGAATACACAGCCCCAAACAGACTGGTTAAATTATAATTGTATAGTAAAAAGAAAAAACTGCAAAACTTATGATGAAGCAGAGGAAGAACTGATGAAGATGTTGGAAAAAACGGACACCGACGAAACCGACAACGATGAACAACGATCCTACAACAAACGTACAATTACCCCTACACAACATTTTTTAAATTTAAACGCAGCAGCACAACGATTAATGGTAATTAATACTTGCTTATTTAAGTCTCCATATTCATCTTTTTTTCTCATTTTACATATCACTAGCGCAGCGAGCGACTCGCCCCGGCTTCGCATGGGTGCAATATTATGCATGTTATTATACATACATATAAACCTTCTCCTTGAATCATTCTATATACTATCTATTAAAAAACCGCATCAAAATCCGTTGCATACTTTCAAACATCTAAGCATATATACAGACATACAGATTGCAGACAGACGCGGGAAGTGACTTTGTTTTATACTATGTAGTGATATATTGTGATTTCAAGTAAAACATGGGTAAAAGGCGGGAACCCACGGGGGGATATCACGACCCCTGTTTTATCCCTTGGGAGCATAAGATCGGGATAAAAAGTTTCCTATGAGTTAATTGTGCCAAATTTCATCCAAATCGGTCCTAAATATAAATAAATAATTTACTTTTTAACCCCCGACGCAAAAACGACGGGGTATTATAAGTTTGACGTGTCTGTCTGTCTGTCTCTCTGTGTGTGTGTGTGTGTGTGTGTGTGTGTGTGTGTGTGTGTGTGTGTGCGTGTGCGTGTGCGTGTGCGTGTGCGTGTGCGTGTGCGTGTGCGTGTGCGTGTGCGTGTGCGTGTGCGTGTGCGTGTGCGTGTGCGTGTGCGTGTGCGTGTGCGTGTGCGTGTGCGTGTGCGTGTGCGTGTGCGTGTGCGTGTGCGTGTGCGTGTGCGTGTGCGTGTGCGTGTGCGTGTGCGTGTGCGTGTGCGTGTGCGTGTGCGTGTGCGTGTGCGTGTGCGTGTGCGTGTGCGTGTGCGTGTGCGTGTGCGTGTGCGTGTGCGTGTGCGTGTGCGTGTGCGTGTGCGTGTGCGTGTGCGTGTGCGTGTGCGTGTGCGTGTGCGTGTGCGTGTGCGTGTGCGTGTGCGTGTGCGTGTGCGTGTGCGTGTGCGTGTGCGTGTGCGTGTGCGTGTGCGTGTGCGTGTGCGTGTGCGTGTGCGTGTGCGTGTGCGTGTGCGTGTGCGTGTGCGTGTGCGTGTGCGTGTGCGTGTGCGTGTGCGTGTGCGTGTGCGTGTGCGTGTGCGTGTGCGTGTGCGTTTGCGTGTGCGTGTGCGTGTGCGTGTGCGTGTGCGTGTGCGTGTGCGTGTGCGTGCGCGTGCGCGTGCGCGTGCGCGTGCGCGTGCGCGTGCGCGTGCGCGTGCGCGTGCGCGTGCGCGTGCGCGTGCGCTTGCGCGTGCGCGTGTGTGTGTGTGTGTGTATGTGCGTGTGCGTGTGTGTGCACGTGTGTGTGTGTGTGTGTATGTGTGTGTGTGAGTGTGTGTGAGTGAGTGTGAGTGAGTGAGTGTGAGTGTGTGTGTGTTTTTGTAGTTTTTGTAACGGATTTTGTAGTTTTTTTTGTTTGAAAGTAGAGTTAGTCGAGAGTGTTCTTAGCTATGTTTGGTGGAAATCGGTCCAAGATGGCCGCCGCTACAAAATGGCGGATTACTTTTTTGTTCCACGACCCCATCAATATGGGTATCAAATGAACGGGCTTGACAAGTAGAATACAACTCACTATAATAAATTTAAAATCCGAGATGGCCGCCACCACAAAATGGCGATTTACATACTGCATTGGGGGGTTTTTTAAATTATTAATTATTAGCAGTTAATATTTCTAGAATAATTTATAAAGTTTTTTGTGCATTGTTGCAGACTAAGTCTGGAAACAAAAAGAAAAGAGAAAGTCCAATCACACAAGCAGGTCCAATCACACAAGCATGTCCAACCATACAAGCAGGCCCAACCATACAAGCCGGTCAATCCATACAAGCAAGTCCAATCGTACAAACAGGTCCGATCATACAATCTATCCCAACCATACCAGCAAGTCCAACCGTACAAGCAGGTCCAATCATACAAGTAGGTCCAACCATACCAGCAAGTCAAACATTCCAGCAAGTCCAATCACACAAGCAGGTCCAATCATACAAGGAGGTCCAACCATACCAGCAAGTCAAAACATACAAGCAAGTCCAATCACACAAGCAGGTCCAATCATACAAGGAGGTCCAACCATACCAGCAAGTCAAAACATTCCAGCAAGTCCAATCACACAAGCAGGTCCAATCATACAAGGAGGTCCAACCATACCAGCAAGTCAAAACATACAAGCAAGTCCAATCACACAAGCAGGTCCAATCATACAAGGAGGTCCAACCATACCAGCAAGTCAAAACATACAAGCAAGTCCAATCACACAAGCATGTTCAACCATACAAGCAGGTCCAACCATACAAGCCGATCAAACCACCCAAGCAAGTTCAACCGTACAAACAGGTCCAATCATACAAGCAAGCCCAACCATACCACAAAGTCCAACCGTACAAGCAGGTCCATTCACACAACCATATCCAACCATACAAAGATTTTCAGAAGCGTCAATTGTAACCCATCAGGAGCCCTATATTATTGATGAAACAGTTTATTCAATATCCACTGAAGAGCAACAAAATACGCCTCAAGAAATACACTATTATACCGATGATCGAAATATGACAACCCAAATTAACAATTTATACGAGATACAAACTGTAATTTTGGACAACCAAAATAAAATAATGAAAAAGCTCGCGGAAATATCGGTTCAGCTACAAGAAATACAGGGACAAAATACAGAAAATATTACAGTAACAACTTTAGCTCAAGCTAAAGGACCAGAAACTGAAAGGATGCGTATCGATGTTGTCGATAATATAGAAAGCTTAGAGAAACTCGAAAAAGAACTATCTTGCCCTAAAATGCTTAAAAGAAAAATAGAAAACTATGCAATATTATGTTCTGCGGCACCAGGATCAGGCTCTAACTGTGCTTATAGGCTTTTAGATTCAATGTTTACCAAAGACTTCCTTTGCGAGTGCTCCTGGACAGGAGGAAGTCGTGGAGATAATCTGAAAATAGGCTTCAAAAAATTTAAAAACGTATTAAAGTTCTTTTTCCAAATGGTTCACTATTGGGACAACACCTACACAATACAAGATAACGAATTTTTTTTTAAAAACATTTTACGTAATGCTTTAAAAAGAAAAACATCCAAAAATATTCGACAATCCAGCAAGAAAAGAAGACAACCCAAAACTAATAATGATGACGGCGAAAACAATAGTAATAATGATGGTGAAGAAAATATACCTAGAAGTGGTGGTGGTGAAGTTAACATAAATGATGATAATGGTTATAATCCCAATGACGAAAATACAGATAATAATGGCAATAGTAACACAAAAAATTATGGAGAAAATTATACAAGTAATGAAAACGAAGCTGTAATTGAAGAGGATGAATAGATATTATTATTACTTTTCAGTGTTTCTAAGGAAAAAAAGATGTTTCTAAATTAAAGTATTTCGTTTCTAACATGCGTAGGTAACTCTTTGGGGCTGCGCAGACGACAGACTATCCATGACGCACTTTTTAGTCTGTGAAAATAGAACCTATGCAATTATATGCAGTAACGCACACGATGCCGGCGCACAAATAATCCGTGTAATGTGCGTTACTGCATATAATTGCATAGGTTCTATTTTCACAGACTAAAAAGTGCGTCATGGATAGTCTGTCGTCTGCGTAGCCCCTTTATGTTAAATTATGTTTTGTTGATTTCTTTATTATGACTTAAGGCTCGAATTATAAGCTCGGTCGCCTGGACGCATATAACTCGAGCCTAAGGCTTATAGGTTTAATTTTATTGCGATTTTTATTTTTTTACGTTACTTTATTACGATTTAGATTTTTGTGGCTAGAATTTTAATTAGTGTTGTTTTTGACGTACTTTGTTTAGTGTAATCGTTTGATAAGTAGTTTTAATAAAGGTTGATTAAGAATTCTCAAGGGGGTTTTGAACTAAAAATAAAAGGAGACTAATTAACTTAAATTATTGTTTTATTACGATTCACATAAATATTACAAATTTAGTCAAACTTTAAACGTCAAATCTTAAATTGTTAATGTATGTAATAGAGGAATGAAATAAAGCTCATTTTTGTTTGCAGTTACTACAAATTTATAGCTAATGCTATTGAAACTTATGTTTTCTGTTGTACGGTTACCATTTTGTTTACATGTTTTAAACATATTAAGATATGATGACTTTATAGGTAATTCAAAGATGTCAGAGACATTATCAATTCTGTACCCTTTGATATGTTCTTCGGTTATTTCTGCTACTTCTATAATTTCTTCTTCTGTAGTCATAAAATACTTATCCTGTTTTTTGTTAGAAATTATGAACTTACCAAAATCAATTATTTTCCTATTTTTGCTATTTGTTTTAATTACAGGATATTGATTAGTTTCAGTTTTCCCTTTATTTAATTTATAATGAACATAATAATCACTCTCTGTAAGCCTTTTAGCTATTTGTGATAATGGCTTATTACCACCTCTAAGCATTTTTTTAATGCAGTACAGTTTGTTCTCAAAAGGATAAGAATTAAAAGTGTTAAGTGGTCCGAATTTACGAACTTCATCAGTAATATGTACTAAATTATGAATGTTGCTAGTGATGTAGTTACCATAATATGTTTTAAAGTTTTCTACGAAATATAATAGTAATTCGTGAGAAAGGTCCAATAATGAGCTGTACATTAGACTAGAGCAAATTGTTATCCCACAGAAAAGCGTCAAAAAATGTTCATAGGAACCTTTCGACATAAAGTCGGGCAAAATAACAATACTCAAATAATAGAAAAATGATCGAAATTCAGATGCTTTCCAATGATGAAGCTCATCTAGACCTCGCATGGATCTATGAATTTCGGAGGGTAGTTTACAGGTAAGTAAAAACTGTGTTATTTGCAGCGTATAGTCTGCTCGCCATTTTGTAGTAAGATTCTTGAAATTTCCATCACGCCATCCCACGAGTAATCGTTTCATAACTCCTAGGTCAATCAAATGTAATGAATCGGATATCGGAAAATCTTCAATCATATCTATGGGTAATTTTAAAAGTGGTGTATCAGATTTTAGATGATCTCTATATTTCTTGTTTCTGAATTCTTCATTTGTTCTTTTAGGACATCTTGAATTTGGGAACACGACAGTATGATACTGATGCGAGTATTCTCCTACAGTTGTACATTTTAAACATCCATGCCTAGAGTTGAAGTTGCAAACACCTGAAAATGTAAAATATTTTCAATTAGGCATTGTAGTTTCATTGTATTGCGATATACTTAAAAGATACAACTATTATTAAAATAATAATAGTTTCTTATGATAAATTTTACATGTTATGTAAGTTTGTAATATAGTTTAGTCACCATTTACCTTTTATAAATGATCTCGCTGGAGAGTCGCAGATGAAGCACCTGATTTTCACATTAATTATATATTCTTTGCCTTTTCTAACTATGTGAATTCCATTTTTAAGAAGACTTTCAGTTTCTGCGACAAAATCTTCTAAATACTGACTAAGGCTCTTTGGTTTTCCTGATCCATAATAAATTCCAACTACAAGAGGCTCTATTTCTGGTTTTTCATAAATGTTGCAAAGAATTGGCCAAAATTCTTTTTTCGAGCTGTTGAAAATTGGTAAACCATCAAAATTTAAATTTAGTTGTATAGATTCAGGGATTTCCAGCCATACAACATTAATCATATCTTTTAAAGATTCAATAAGCCCTTTGTGCCAGTATTCACCACCTTCAATTTTTTTTATTACAACATTTCGCTTAGTCTGTAATAATGTTCTCGGGTCTACTGGCAAAACTCCTGGCAATCTTTGATTGATGACAACTAATAATTCTCTTAAAGCTTCTAGAGAAATATTTTTATTTATGGCCCATTGTTTTAAATTATTACGAAAGTAAACATTTTTTTCATATTCTGTTTCACTTTTTTCAAAATCGTTAGAACTTGCATCATACAGTGCCCAACCCCCCCCCCCCCCCCCAGAAGCATTGGAAAGTTACGAAACTTGGCACTATTTCATGGTCTAGATTATATATTTTTTCTCGGCGCAGAATTTTCTCTACCTTTCCATTCGGATCGAGCGGAACATAAGTGTATGTTCCGCGTACGTAGTAAAAATTATAATATTTTTGCCAGTCTGCAAAGCCCCCCAGAAAAAAATCCTGGATCCGCCCTTGGATATAGCATGAGTCCCGAGAAAGGGTATGAAATGATTTATATTCCAGAAATCAACATAAGAAGGCAAAAGGGGAGGGGTCATGTTTGTAAAGGGACTTTTTTTAGCTGTTTTTGATATAAATATAGCTTAAGATCCAAAAGGGATGTGGGATCAATATTATGATAGGATATATGTATAAGGATAGTTTTTTTTTTCGAATCAACCGTGAAAGGAAGGTGAAAAGGAGGGTGTTTATATGGAAAATCGATAATCGCTGACTCTATTTGGCCAAAATCTGGCACAGAGATACCTCGAGTCCCGGGAAATTACAGAATATTTTTAATTTCCAGGTATATTAATTAACTGTTACGCGCTACGATGTGCGCGCAGGTCCGCTAGTATAAGATAGAGAACTTCGCCAATTTAATGCATGTTCGGTGAAGCTAATTGCATTGAGATACATATATTATAGTCAATGCGGCTGATTATGGTAACAGAATATATTATTTTGAGATAGATTTTGATATGATACTGAAGACCAGAGAATAGAATGCATAAGTGGTAAACCAAACTAATTGCGCCAAAAGACTAAAATTTAATTTGTGGTGACATATAACCCTTGAATAAGAAAAATAAAAAGTCAATAGCCGCAACTGATTTTCAATAAAATTACACATTAACTTGCTGGTACGTCGAATCGTGTGTGCTACTTTTGTGATAAGGTGAAGTCAAGTATTTGCAGTGAAAGATAAGGCGAAGAGCCTACGCCAATTCACGCTGGCGTAGATTTGTCATTGTATTTGTAACAGCCTTGAGTTCAGCCTTGTAAGGCCTCTGTCTATAATCATGTACCTGTGACGGCGACGCGATGATTTGATACTTGGAGCTTTGGAATTTTCTACTACAGTCGACTCTCGTTAATTCGAAACTTGAGGGACTCTTAAAATATAACGAATTATCGAATGTTTGAAATATCAAATGGTTCGAAATTTGCGAGAGAAAATAAATAAAACTTCGAATTACTAAGTATTGATCAATAATTATTTACTCCAGCCTTACTCCAGCAGTTTGAACAGAATTAATTTTCTCCTTGTGCTTTATTATGGTTGAGAGAGTACTCAGAGGAATCTTAAATTCTTTTGCAACATCACTTTTCTTCTCACCTTCCTCTACTTTTTCGATTAACTTCTTCTTTTCAGCAATCGTCAAACATTTATACTTTCTAGGACTCATAATTAACACAAACTTTTAATCTGCATACCAACGAAAGACTAACAGTAACTGAAACATAACTAAACAAACCAATTCGTGCGGAAGTGTGAGTTAACTAATCATAACAAAAACAAAGGTTCGTGTATGTTGATACTAGTTTGAACTTGTCGCAAAATTTACTTACATTACAATCATTTGACCTTTGTTTTGAGTTGAAAAACAAAAACTTGGAATTGTCGAGTGATGGACGCCGATGAGTTCGAATTAACGCGTCGTTTTATTATATAGCAATGATTTTTTCGTTCGAATTACCAAGTGCATAAAAATGTATGGATTTAGTTCGAAATATTAAGAGATTTTGTAGGGAACTCGTGATAACTTTGAATTATAGAGAGGTTCGAATTATCGCAGGTTGGAATTAACGAGAGTCGACTGTACATATACTTGTATATTTCTATTATTATAGTGGACGTCTACTGGCAGAGTGATTATTCTGTACAACTTTCAAAAACAAATGAAATTCAAATAATATTTAGCCATTTTTCATATTAGCACGTTTGAACTCTTATCTTGAAATATCTGAACCGAATTTGAAGGCACTGTGTTGTATGATTTTCAGAATGTGCGGTAGAGTTTTATATAAAATCACTTATATATAGCCGCAGAGATAGACACAAAGAAGTGTTTTAAGGAGTGTGCCTTTATTGAGAAAAACAAACTAACAATACTACAGCTACTACAGCAGTAAAGAACACTTTTATGAACCACAGATCGGCCACAAGCTGATCTACAGAAAATCCAAGTGCTCAACACCACTGTCAGTTGGCAGAGTGCCCAGAATGCTGGCAGCATTAAGGAGTTATTTAAGGAGTTCTATAATATTTAAAAGATAAGTTCATAATACATTAAAAATGTCACATTCCTATTACTACAGCATGTAAACAGCTGGGCCAATTAATGCCAGGCTGAAACGATATATTATGTAATGTGATTCAGACAGGAGACAGTAATAGGGTATTAATAAATTGGTAGTAAATAATAAATGCGCTGACGCACTTTCCACATTCTCACTGGAAAGACTTATGGTTAGAATTGTGAACGTTAATAAACAATTACAGATTATGGATTTCCATTACCATATGGGTTAGCTTTTTGTTGAATTAAAATAGTTTGAAAATTACATTATAAACCATTTGTCAACTGATAATACCCAACTTATTCTCCATCGCCAAGTATAAAGTTGGTCTTTCAAGTACTGTTCGGCTATTGATACTTTCTATAATTATATATACATATAGTTCAAGGACATGATAGTTTCTCTTTCATCTGAGTATTTGAGCAAATAAACTTGATCATTTTGCTCGTCGTTTTCCTCGTATGTCTTCTATTTTCACTTTGACAGTCATAGGAGAATATACTCAGTTTTGAGTGAATATACTCAGTCAAAGTTGAAGACCACATAATACACTTTTTTTATATTATCTTATCTAGTCGCCAAATAATGATTTAGTACAAAAGTTTTCTTGCCTTGTATTACTACAAATTATGACTTCTTACTACAAACTACGCGCAGTTTGCCATAATTTGTAGTAATTTATATTCATGTTTGAATATCATAGCCATAGTTATGCTGCCTACACACAAGGATCTTTTGAAGCGCCACCAAAATTGGAACACCATCCTAATAAAACTTATTGGAATTTTTGTTGGTATCAAGCTGTTGCTAATGTTAACCGATAGAGTGTTTCTGTATCAAATATTTATCAGCAGATAGATATATAATAAAGTGCAGAATTATGTAATAAATGATAAATTATTGCTGATATGAAGCAAAACATAAACATTGTCATAATATCTATCTGAATTCCCAAAAATAACCCAATGCAAGCAGTGGCTTGGACGTGGCGTTTTACGTTGATACACAATACTGAGATTTTACACCGTCTATTTGGCCAATGGTATCCGTAATGACCGAGTTGGCATCACCAGTCATCAGTGATGTTGTAGACGTCTATAGGCGACAGTTTCCGCTCACCATCAAGCGAGTCGTCTACTAGTGTGTAGATCTAACTAAAATAAAAAAGATTCACTATTTCCTTTTATATATTGAGATTATTAGCATACCAAGACCACGCACGCGTATATACTACGCGTGGTTTAGATTACGGCTAGACCACACGTTGCATTTAGCTGCATTGTGTCGCCTTTTCTCGTTGAATCGGATTTCATTTCAACTACAATAATATGGATAATGTTTATGATATTATAAAGATTTAAATTGAATTATTTAGGTACATTGCAGCTGTAAATTATAATTCCCTATAGCGAGAAATTTGAGGAACTCTATCTTAGTCATCCTTAAATCCTTAGGACAATGCCTCCTTCCCCCTTAATTTTGTGGTTTATTAGACACTGTTAAGTAAAAATATAAATTACTAGCTTGTGCTCGCGGCTTTGCCCGCGTGACAAAATCCTTTCTTAGCGGAGGTCCAGGTCATAAAATCTATCTGTATTCAAAATTTGAACCCAATCCGTTCAGTGGTTTGAGCTGTGCGTTGATAGATTAGTCAGTCAGTCAATATTTCCTTTTATATATTTAGATAATGAACATATATTATTATTGTGTATTCTTTAAATTAACATGATATTTTATAGTAAGACTTACATTTATTATGTTTTTGAATATGGTAATATTACTAAGTATGATGAATATACGAGTAATACATTATGTTATACCTATTTATTAATTAAATGTATAATATATTAATGGTTGCTCATAATATTCATTCAATAGACAACAATATTTTTATAACATTGTAAGAACTGCAGAATACGGTAATTTTCTTATTCTATATGTAATGTTGCTAGTGTAAATAATGGATCCAAGTATTTAGCTTAATGGCTCTATGTAAAGCACCAGAAATTTTAGTTTTTTTTTTATTATCTAATTCGCAAAAACTTCAGGAATTACTAGCTATTCTTAATGTCAGGTCTAGACAATTTTCTAAATATATTTGGCACATAAACTCATACAATACAAGAGTTATAGTTTATAGATCCACTTCTGTGGACTAAAATAAAATCGAACGTGTACTATTAGCGTGGGCGATGGAATGGCACGCCATGCCGGTAGTCGGTAGTACTGCGGCGAAAGGCCCAACTGACGCTTCTCGGCAATATTACGCAACGTTGATTTAAAACATCTGGTTATCGAGACAAAGACCGGTTTGGGCAACACTATTTTCGCGGTTACTATTGTACCGAACCATTAAGATTATAGACGTGCGAGTGAATTTAACACGCCCGTGTTAGTTTTACCGCGATAACAAAAGACGGAGGACGTGCATTTTCGAAACGTTTCATGCTCGCGAGTTCATAAAGTGATACGATATTGAATCAAACTTCTCACTTCGAGTGTCGCTTTGTGTTCTCACTTTGTGTGCAGTGATGTGCGTAGAGGTGCGCTTTATCGATACGGATTAAAGTGCAGTGATAACGAACTAAATTAACATATATTTTATCAAACATATTGACAGCACGCGAGTGTGTTTGATAACCTGAACTTGTGCGGTTGTTTTGGTTGGAAATCAATATTGGTAAATATAATCATAAATAATACATTGTGAGAGGAAGGAGCACGCTACGCCCTCTAATTTAAAACAATAATTAGGATTGTTATACTTGAGTGAACGAACGAACGAACTGCAGTTTTAATTTCAGAGACAATTAGAGGTAATAGTGAATCGTGATTGAAAGATACGAGTAAATAAGGTAATTTTATGAACTGTTTTAGCTATTAAAGTCGTAATTAACATTTTTCATGGATTGGTTGTAGATTTATGTAAGTAAAGTTACTATATTATATTATAATATGCCGGCACATTACACTTAATGGTACCATCGTGTTCTACCACTTATTGCTAAATGTTGAACTTCAATGAGAAATCCTTGGCAATGGCCCTTGTGCCTTGAGTGGCCCTCGGTAAAATATTTGGCAAGTATGTAAGTTGAAACTTTATTCAAAGTTGCTTTTGCATTGAAAATCCTCCCGCCTCGCCGCGCCATGTAAATAACAGGTTTACAAAAATAATAATAAATAGAAAACGATTAACATAACAACGTTGAAGACGCTCTATGGTAGGTATTAATTGTTTATTAATTGAGATACAAAGCAAAACGATCTCATTAATATGCCGCGTAACCATTAGTGATTATGCTAATGATCATTTGATTGACTACAATCTCAATGATAACTATAAATGATGTATGTACATAACGTATTTATGTAGAGATTGATCACCCTTAAATTGCAGTGTGTTTCTTTAGATGTTAGGAACATTTTGTTTGGCTGATAGGTGCAATTTAAAAACGGACGGTATCAGTAAAAAGTGTAGGTATGTTGGTAAACAAAAAAGATTATTATGACTTTTTGCTATCAAATCTAAAGTTCAGACTTATCTATTAATGATGATACTGCATTATATGTGTCTATGAACAACTGGCATTATTATAAAGTTGTATATCTACGCGGCGACCTCTGTGGCGCGGTGGGATAATACCCGCTTGCAACGCAGAAGGTTGCGGGTTCGATTCCCGCATGAGGCAAATATTTGTGTGATCCACAGGTATTTGTTTCTGGTCTGGGTGGTTTTCAATATCTATTATAAGTATGTATTTACAAAAGAAAAGTATATAAGTATAGGTATTATATCCGTTATCCTAATCACCATAATACAAGCATAAGTTGCTTAGTATGGGATTAGGTGGCGCTGTGTGAGTTGTCCTGAAATATTTATTTTTTTATTTTTATTTATTTTATATGTTGTCATGGCTAAAGTCCAAAGTGCGGCTACACCTAGGTTTAGTCGGTTAAACCTAGGTGTAGCCGAGCGCAGTCGGTTAAAGTTAGGTGTGAACAAAATGTTTGTAAAAAAAAACTTGTTATTTATTACGAATTCAGGGCAGACTGACATCAGTTGGTTAGGTTAGGTTTATTACAACGTGCGAGCCGAGCGAGCGAAGCGAGCGTGCTGCGGTAGCAGCCGGCGAAGCACCAGATCCGACTTGTACTTATTCCAGAATTCTCCATTCATCATTAAGGAATACTTAATGCTAATTTCATGACGATCACCATACAATAACAATTAAACATGTTAATAACAACTTGTCTCACGTTTTAACCGACTGCGGTCGGCTACACCTAGGTTTAACCTGGCCAAACTTAGGTGTCGGACTTTAGCCGTAACATATATACATATGACGCACCGATAGAGTTGCATCGTTTATCACTAGCTTATGGCCGCGACTTCACCAACAATATCCTTATGTCGTCTACTTCACTATAATATCCTGATATGTTATTTATATGTGTTAAATTTAAATGTTGTGTTTGTGTCGTTTTAAGCTGTGCTTTGATATATCTATCAGTCACATTTTCCTTTTATATATTTTACCGGGGGTAGGCTTCCTTAGCAAGAGGTCGTCTAGGTGGGTACCCCAACAGTGCCAGTTATTCTACCGCCTGAGCAGTGATGTGCAAACATTGCTGTGCTCCGGTAGGTGGGCACTGTAGCTAGTGAAATTACTGGGCTAAAGAGTCTTAACATCTTATGACTCTTGAGTGAGAAGCGTTGGTGCAGTGCTCCTAGAATTTCACATAATTGTGAAATCCTAGGTAACACTGTACTGATTATGGGCAGCCGTTATCTCTTAACACAACGAGTTCTTAGCCTAGGGAGAAGATACGCGGACTTATTTCTATGTGAATAATGCTGGCATTCTGGCGGGGGGAGAGGCAACGCACACTAATACAACGATTCCACACTAATGAATTTTCAGTCATGTCGCTACGAACGCTTACGTCAAAATTATCCAACACTACCATAAATACACGCACACGAACATAATACACACACAGAAACCGCTTGCATGTGCACTAGATGACGCACATTTTACGTTAACAACGGTAGTGCTTGAAATTATCGATACTCACTATCGATACTTTGGTCAAAATATTATTGCATATTATGACGGAAGGTTATAAGAGGTAGGTATAATTAGGTATTTTTCGTAATCTTATATTAGGTTAAATCAGTTTAAAAAATATTTGGCTGAACTAGTGAACCAAATAAACGCGTATCTTGTTATTAAAATTTATGTTGTACTACCTGCGCCCAGCGGTTTTACCCGCAGTACTTATGTAGCCTATATGTTATTCCAGGGTCTAAGCTATCTCAATACAAAATTTCAGCTGCTTTTTACACATAAGGTCTAGGCGGCGAGTACGGGGGTACTCGTCGCGGCAAACACAGACCCACGAGGTGGCGCGCGCGGTGTCTCCGCGCGCCCCTTGAGAGGGTGGGGTGAAACTCCTCTTCACCCCACCGCGGAGGGGTCCTCCTGTCAGTGAGGACCAAACGCCGTCGGGGCAGCGGATGAATGCTTCGGCGTACCCGTTGCCCCGGCATTATGGCGTCCCGCAGGACACCCCCAGGTTTTTTAGTGGGTATCCCCGCCGCTCTCATCTTTGGCGGGGGAGTCCCACATACCGCCCCGCGCCCCCCGGCGTGGGGTGATGATGCGTAACGCATTTTTCCTGGGATAAAAAAAAAAAAAAAGGGAGAAGATATGCGGACTAATTTCTATGTGAAAAATGCTGGCATCTCTGGCGGGGGGAGAGGCAACTCACACTAATATAACGTTTCCACACTAATGAATTTTCAATAATGTCGCTACGAACGCTTACGTCAAAATTATCCAACACTACCATAAATACACGCACACGAATATAATACACACACAGAAACAGCCTGCATGTGCACTAAAGATCATTCACAGTTATTTTACCTCTAGCCTTTACGTTGGCTAGCCTGAAAATTATGTTGCCATGTCACGTTAGTATTGACTTCCCCATTTTAACCCCCAACGCAAAAACGACGAGGTGTTATAAGTTTGACGTGTCTGTCTGTCTGTGTGTGTGTGTTTGGTGGAAATCGGTCCAAGATGGCCGCCGCTACAAAATGGCGGATTACTTTTTTCTTTCACAACTCCCTCAATATGGATACTAAATAAAAGGGCTTAATAAGTAAAATACAGCCTACTATATAAAATTTAAAATCCAAGATGGCCGCCATTAAAAATGGTGAATTGTGTATTACGTTTGGGGCGGGGGTTTTTTATTTTTTTTATTTTATTCACTTGTATTATTTTACAGTGCTGTAAGTAGGTACTTACATGAAATTCCTGTTTCGAACCTACCTAATATTTTATATCATATTGATAGTTCGCAGTTACCACTTGTTCATGTGTTAACCATCCGATATTTTTATAGATAAATTCATTCTCTTCATAGGTAATTGAGTTTATGGGCATTGGTAAAGCTTGGGATTATAATAATAATTATTAAAACAACGAGTACAAGTGACCTTATCAAGTACAAAAAGTAACGTTTTAACAAAAAAAAGTGCAAGCATTTTTGAGCCTTTCATACCATACAATGTCCCTACGCTCTACACTTATTAACTTTAAGTTTTAGATTTTGATAAGATTTCTACTAAAAAGTCGATATCGATATTTTTTTTGTCTCGACATGTCCCAACTTGGTTTTTGTTCCAGTGTGGCCATTGTATAACTTTCTTTAAATTACCTTTTTTTGAGCGTAATAAATATTAATTTATAATAAAATATTCAATTAAAAAAAAAGTCTAAAGAAAATTAGAAAAAAATTTCAAGTAGGTATGTACCTAATAGAAAAACTTGTACCTAAGAAAAATGTAATGTATTTAATTTTTAATACTAAATTGAAGAATTTTGCAAAGGCAGTTTTTGAGAAAAATATATTATTGAACGTTTTTTAGTATCAGGCATCAGGGACCTACGCTACGATTGTTTTGAAATCATTTATGTGAAAATCGCTAGATTGGTTGTCTCTTTTCCTTTTTGAACATAGGGTGGATAGTGTTTGGGACTGGCCGACCCGCGGTTTCACTTTATGTTTTGATTTGTTATAATAACCTAGTACCTACTCTCAGATATGTTTATATAGATTTTGAGATATCCAGGCTGGTTATTTATACATGTTAATAATTAGGAATATGAGTGTTTTTGTTTAAATGTGTATAGGTATAATAATATGAATACCTACTGGTTTTTAGTATTACAATAACGGACGTAAAATAGACGTTGATAATATTATATAACTACTCATACGTAAAATTTACCCCAAGTTAGGTCTTGCATGATTTAGTGGCAACACATAGTAATTTTTAGTATTTTGCTTATTTTTTGTATTTTTAGTTGATATTTCGACAAAATTATGGTTAAATATGGAAAGTAACATGATCCTCTTGTAAATTAAATGTTTTCTCATCGCGTTTTGCACCATAAAACCCTACAATTGGCCAATTTCTGCTCACGACTTTCCCTGTTGCGGTCGTTTGCTGAATGACGCGTTAGTGTCACAACTAGTTTTAATAAACAAGCCGGATTGGGAATGAGTGCTTTGTATGTGTGTGTTGGCAGCGGGGGTCGCCTAGTGGTTGCTCATCCTGTTTGGCTAATTCATCCGAGTCTTAACATCAGGAGAGCGTCTTGCTCGTCTTCTACTTCATCACATAAAAAAATACACAAATATGACAATTTATATGTTGTTATTTATAATATTATATCGTTATTTATATATTACACTAGCTTACCCGGCAAACGTTGTTTTGCCATATAAATAATTTCCTAGTAATTTCTAGTGTAGACAAAAAATAGCTTACTTATTGGAAGTATGTATGTATTTTAGAATGTGTATATTGTATGTATGTAAGAATGTGGTATATGCGTGAAATAAGCATTATTTTATTGAAAAAATTTTCAAACAAAAGTAAAAAATTAAATTTTATGAAAACATTGTCTCTTATAATTTTTTCATACAACCAATATTTCCATTGACATTTCAAAATAAAGATTCATAATGATTGATTTTTTGGAAACTATGAAAATCTTAATTGTTCAATTACATTTTTTTAATAAAATTAAATTAAAATTACATTTTTATAAGATCAACAACATTTTAGATATAAATAAAAAAAAGTATACTTACAACACAAAATCCGTTGTTATTGAAAGCTCGTGTCACGTGTTGAGTACTTTTGAGGTTATAAAATCACTTGATTAACTAATCGTGCAAAATACACTCAAAATTGATAATTTAATTATTATTGATAAAATAGGCATGATTAAAAGTTAATATGAGAGTTACACTGAGATAGCAAAATAATAATTGTCAACGTTACTACTACACTTGATGCATAAACAATAATGATGGCCGACAACTGTGTAGGGAGTGAGAAAGAAAGGAGACCGGCTTCGTTCTCATCCCTACTCCGTGCTGTTTACTTGGTCAGAAGTGACACCTGTAGACATCTGACGGGGATAACTAATTAAATGACGATTGATCAGTTTTCGACCGGAGAGGAAAAATGATTAAATTACTAAAATGGCTATTAAAAAATAAGGGTTGATTGTAGAAGGGTGAAAATTGAGGATTGTATATATTTTTGTATGTTGTATCATAAAAAAATTTAAATTAAAAATTTTTCCTAAAAATTAAAAAAAAAAAAATAGGGGTGGACTACCCCTAACATTTAGGGGGATGAAAAATAGATATTGGCCGATTCTCATAGATACCGGATAAGCACAAAAAATTTCATCAAAATCGGTCAAGCCGTTTCGGAGGAGTATGGCAACAAAAACTGTGACACGAGAATTTTATATATTTGATTAAATTTTATCTCTCAGAAAAATCAACTTCCATCCATAATTTCGACGACTTTTACACCATCAACAGAGCAGCACACTCAGGCACGGTAGAAAGAGTGGGAGATACTAGTTCCTCTCCCTTCCCCTCGATCTTACGCTTTTTCGATCAGCATCACGTGACCCTGACGCGAGTTTTAAAGTTTTTACCCATACAAAAAAGTGCTCAGCGCCGCTAAAGAAGTTTTCACTTCAAAAAAAAAAAAAAAAATTTAGAAAATGTTTGTATATTTTAAAAATCATTTTGCTTCATTATCTATCATTTTGTTCGAATGAGATATTATTGTAGTTTGACGTTTGATCATACCTAATAACAAATTGATGTAGATTTTTTGTTTATAAACATTACTAATATACCTACCTACCAACGTTTGAATCATAAAATTATGTCATTCACAGTAATCATAAATTAAGGAAATAGGTATATTCTGAATGTAACAACAAAGCGGACGTCTCGTGAAGTAGATACTATGAAAAGGAACTACAGATGGGTATTCCATTACAATGATCGTAAAACGTAACTATCCTTAAACAATAGGATTTCCTATTGTAATAGTATAAACTACAGTATGCAAATGCACTTTGACATATAATTATATTATTACGTTACGAGTAGTAGCAGATTTTTTTATCCAATCCTTTCAACTTTAATACAATACATTTTTTTTATTTTAACTGTTATCTATATTTTAGCCAAGTCATTTATTTCGTGTCTGTTGGAACTAGGTAGGTAGGTACCTGTAGTTTATAAGTGGAAAAATATTGTATAAATACATTATTATTATCCATTTTGCACTCGTTATAAATTTTGATCCAATATCTTATACATCAAATATTATGTACCTCTACAATAAGGCTGTCTCTACATTTAGATTGCGCGGCACGTACACTGAGCGTTCGGACGACGCGAAAACGCAAGTAATCGTCACCGAGGCAGGCGGACGCTGATTGCATCGATGTTTTCCTATTGTAGGATGAGCGCGGTTTTCACGTTATAAACACGCCACGTTGATTAAACGCGATCTTCACGCGGCGTTTGCGGTACGCCTAACATGTGGTCGCCTAAAAGATACAAGCTACAAAATTTTATTACGAAAATATGTACTCGCATTGTCTAGACAACCTGTTCACATATTTGAACAATTTGTAGGAATATTTTTACAGTAAGTGTTAGTCCTTTAAATTAGAATACATGAATTATTTTGTATCGGTTTCTTAACCTATTAATGTACTTATCGGTAGGTACGTTAGCTTGGTAATTGATGGAAAAGCCAGACACAGTCAGCTATCGATAAAATTTTATGAAGTACCTACATAATAATAAGTGATAATTGTAATAGTACGGTTATGTCACTAGTTATTGAATTGGTATAAATACAATGAAATAATATTATAATGTTTTTGTTAATATAGTTTATCACTTTTTTTTAATACAACGAAGTAAAAAGACGAGCAAGACCTGATTGTAAGAGATAACAGTACCCAGGATTTTACATTCTGGGTGCACTGCGCTAACGCTTCTTACTTGAGAGTCATAAGATGTTAAGACTCTCCAGCCCAGTAACACACACTTTTACATTAACAGGTTTTAAGTTTCATTCATATTTAATTTAACTATAAATATTATTTTTTTTATTTATCTATACCTCGGTTTTCTGGAAGATATCGCTATTGGCGATGAGGCCGTCAGTTGTAACTCTTTCTTCTCTGATGTGAAATTTTTAAGTTAATTCTTGTTTCTTGGTATTGAAAAGTTTTCAGTTCTATTCAAATAACTGCTCAATGTTGCCCATTGCAGTAAGGAGGCAGTTATTAAACAAGCAAGTTATAAAAATAAAACAAATGAACTACGTAAATCAGTGTTAGTTAATTTGTCTCTGCCTTCGGTCAGTTTACAATATTAGCACATCGTCACTAAATGAAAATAAAATCATACGTCAAAAATGTCTTGAAGACGTGACTGTGATCTCGTATTGATAAACAATCGACCCTCACTAGTTTAATGGCTTATGACCTTAAACTGACAGTTCAAATTTGACAGTGACATAAAGAGATGATAATTTTTTTGGCCTAGCAACAAAATTTCACAATCAGTGTTAATTAATTTGTCTCTGCCTTCGGTCAGTTTACAATATTAGCACATCGTCACTAAATGAAAATAAAATCATACGTCAAAAATGTCTTGAAGACGTGACTGTGATCTCGTATTGATAAACAATCGACCCTCACTAGTTTAATGGCTTATGACCTTAAACTGACAGTTCAAATTTGACAGTGACATAAAGAGATGATAATTTTTTTGGCCTAGCAACAAAATTTCACGCTCATTAGTCCGTTTAAAAGGGATATTTTTAGTGCTTGTCTCGTATATAACTTTTTTTTGTATATTATCTAAACATATTAAATGAAAGCGTGACTGACTTACTGATCTATTACAGCACAAACTGCTAGACGGATTGAGTTGAAATTTGGCATACAGGTAGGTTTGGGAGAAGACATACGCTAAGAAAGGAGATTACCACGCGGGCAAAGCTAGTTTTAGCTATAAAAGTAATTATCAGTGTTGAATTTTAAATTTGACCAGTGACGTCCAACCTATATAATTATCCTCAAAAGTGATGATAAGAATATGCAATAAGAAGAATAATAACGACATTTCAATTTTAAACTGCTTAGTAGTATTTCAACATCTATTGACATACACCAACTCAATCTAACAATAACTACTAACAAATTGACATAATAGACATAATGTAATCCCACCAAAAACATTCTGTAAATAAATAGGCCAAGCGCGAGTCGGGCCACGCACAATGTAGGGTTCCGTAGTTCTAGTAGATTTAATACACTGCACAACAGCATTTTGGATGATTGGGTTATGATGCATGATTTGGATGATTGGGTTATGATACATGATATTAAATATACTCACGTATTTATTATTACGTATATACACTTACAATTATCAATTATTTAAAATCAAATATTTTACATACAATATCTACAGAAATACTACTTATCTATAATTGTTATATTATTAATTATAAAGCAATATTTATTATGTAATTAAACCTTTAAATTCTTTATAATGAGACAATAATATCCCACCAGCTTTAGGTATCTAGACACGCGGCAGCGAGTCAAGCCAAGTTCAAGCAAAGGAACTTGCGACCGCGCCGTGTGTTATATTACACGAACCGTCCAAAGCGCGTTTTGACGACTTTTTACACCCTCGTTATACAAAAACTATTACACATAGACAAGTCAAATTTGGCACATATACTTAAATATACGAACTATATCTCTGTTCCAAATTCCAATAACACAGCTCAAACGGTTATTTAGATATAAACATCCAGTAATCGGTGAAGTTAATCCCATCAAAAACATAAATGTGAAAAGAGAGCCAAGTTCAATATTACGATGTATGTACTCATAGTTACCTATGATTTGGTAGTTGACTTCAACGACAAAAGAAGTGAGATATAAATGGGTGCCAAGTTCAATGGTCAGTCCTGAAAAATATTTACAACAACATAAAATATTTTATTACAACTTAAAAGATATTATTTCTTCTTATCACTTAGAATTAATATTATTTTGAAGCCTAAAGACTGAATAATAATTTAAAATGATAAAAAAAAACTAGTTTCTGATTTTTCCCTTTGTTACTACAACATTACCTATCGGGATGCCAAATTTCAGCTTTCTAGGTCATCTGGAACTGGGATATTACTTTTGATCTATCCCTCAGTATGTATTAACTTCACCGATTACTGGATGTTTATATCTAAATAACCGTTAGAGCTGTGTTATTGGAATTTGGAACAGAGATATAGTTCGTATATTTAAGTATATGTGCCAAATTTGACTTGTCTATGTGTAATAGTTTTTGTATAACGAGGGTGTAAAAAGTCGTCAAACGCACGGCGCGGTCGCCAGTTCCTTTGCTTGAACTTGGCTTGACTCGCTGCCGCGTGTCTAAATACATACTGAGGGATAGATCAAAAGTAATATCCCAGTTCCAGATGACCTAGAAAGCTGAAATTTGGCATCCCGATAGGTAATGTCGTAGTAACAAAGGGAAAAATCAGAAACTAGTATTTTTTTATCATTTTAAATTATTATTAATTTAAAAAAATGTAAGATACAATACAATACAATAGGTACTCTTTATTGGGACAAAAAATTACAAAATATACTTAAAACTTAATAAAAGTACTAATATTAATGTCCACAATGGGCGGCCTTATCGCTTAGAGCGATCTCTTCCAGGCAACCCACTTAAGAGACCTTAAAGAGAACTTTAAGATATTAAAGTTTGGGACGCCTAGGAACGCATAAAGCAATACATGTTGCATGTTGCTATAATTTTTGTGTAGGCGGCTATTTTCTGTTAGATACTACGAAGTGCGCGCGAGTCCACTATTCCTACTAATATAATTATAAATACAAACTTTATACCTACTGTACGTATGGATATATGTCTTTTACTTTTTCACGCCTAAACGGGTGGGCCAATTGACTTTAAATTTAGTATAATAAAAAATATAGCTTAGACCCCTGGAATAACATAATATACACTACTGTACCAAACTGTATAGCGGGTAAAACAGCAAGGCACAGCTAGTCACTAATAAAAATAGGTTCCTGGTACCTAGGTAACAATTGTATATCCTATGTAAATACCTATCAATATATCGACTCACCAGCACAAAGCGGCTCAGTAACATAGAGGTAATAATATTAACATTGTTTACAATAAAAATAATGTATAAATATCGCCTTAGGTGCTAGTTGGTGTAAACATTTTAGATACCTACGTACCTGTAACGTATAGTCATATTATTATAGGTATGTGGCGGTGCCAAGTCGTCGTCATTACATGTCTTGTCGGCTTAGGTTTCTATTGATCGAAATTCTAATCCAGTTCCAGATGATCTAAAAAGTTAAATTTCCATCCAGGTAGGCGGTAGGTATAAGATAGCTGGGTGAATATAGATAAATTTATCAGTAACTAGTATTGTTTAAAAATCAATTGATTAGGTACAATATTCAAATCAATAGTGCACATAAATGCTATATATAAACAAGTACGAACAAAAAGAAGAATCCACCAAGCGCACCAAGCGTTTTGCTTCTTCGTTCTTAATGAGAACTGGTCGCGTTTGGAACACTTTGCCGTCATCCGTGTTTCCCGAGCGGTACAACTTGGGTATCTTCAAGGCACGAGTGAATAGGTACCTTTCTAGGCATCTTACGTGATCCATCGTCGACCGCATTTTCACTTTCCATCAGGTGGGCTGTGGTCAAACGTAAGCCTATCTCGTATATAAAAAAAAGTACCTACTAAATTAATTATAGGTATAGGTATATCGAAGCACGGCGAGGCTCACGAGCCGCGGTGCGCGGTGCGACGGCCGTGCCATGGAGCAGTGGGGTGGGGGGAGGTGCAATAAAATAATCATTTGGTATTAATCTTATTATGACTGGGTGTCTTAAACCTATTACATACTAAAAAGTACTGTACAAAAAGCAATGATATCCCATCAAAAACATAAATGTGAAAAGAGAGCCAAGTTCAATATTACGATGTATGTACTCATAGTTACCTATGATTTGGTAGTTGATTTCAACGACAAAAGAAGTGAGATCTAAATGGGTGCCAAGTTCAATGGTCAGTCCTGAAAAATATTTAAAACAACATAAAATATATTATTACAACTTAAAAGATTATTTCTTCTTATCACTTAGAATTAATATTATTTTGAAGCCCAAAGTTTGACTTGGCTAGTTCTCATGGGTACCATACGACGAAGTATCATTAAGATAAGACAATAGATACTTTATTGTACACCACATAATGTTACAGAAAATACATAAGTACATAATTAAAATTAAAAATTACAATGTACAAGTGGCGGTCTTATCGTTAAAGAGCGATTTCTTCCAGACAACCAATGGATGGAGGGGACTAATTTACACGATAAAAGACGGTGGCGTAATAATTAGCATTAAGTGCGTTTAATAGTGATCAAGCTAGTTAAGAGAGTACCTACCTAGTATATTATGAGAACTGGCCAAGTCAGTCTTTAGGCTTCAAAATAATATTAATTCTAAGTGATAAGAAGAAATAATCTTTTAAGTTGTAATAATATATTTTATGTTGTTTTAAATATTTTTCAGGACTGACCATTGAACTTGGCACCCATTTAGATCTCACTTCTTTTGTCGTTGAAATCAACTACCAAATCATAGGTAACTATGAGTACATACATCGTAATATTGAACTTGGCTCTCTTTTCACATTTATGTTTTTGATGGGATTCTTATTTATTGAGTTGGAACAACAGGGTTGTTGACAAATTGTTTAGTCCATATTGTAGATTATTAAAAATTGTTAGACAGGTATTTTTTTTTTGTAAATTTGATAAAAAACAATGGCTTAGTCGTGACGTCAATATACCAGATTTTGTGCATTTTGTACCGGATGCGAAAACTTATAATCGTCGTTATTCAGCCACTTTTTATTTTATTCACAAACAAAAAAATACGTGTCTAATATATTTTTATTATTTAAAACATGGACTAATTATATTTTGAATTTGCTGACCTTGCCAACATCTCTTTTTTCAGCGCTGATTTTACCGAAACTAATAATTTTATCTTAACCGCTATAGTTTTCCTGGAAAATTCATGGTTGAAAGCATACCTCTGATTTTTTTCAGAATTTTAAAGCTAGTAGTTCAGATTTTAGAGGGGGGGGGGGGGGGGACGCTCAATTTTTTTTAAAACTTGAATATCTTTCAAACAGAACATGAAATCGAAAAAGTTTCTTAGCAAACCGTCCTTCATTTTAAAATACCTATTCAACAATACCCCACATGATGGTATCAGCCAGAAAAAAAAAATCATCCCCATCTTACGTGTACGGGAGGTAGCCTAAATTAATTAATTAAAAATTATTTTTTGTCACCGTTCTATTACCCTTATTATTACTTACCTGTATACAAAATTACTATTAAACTTTTCTAGGACTAATAGTTTCTCCGCAATGCCGCGGACAGACAGACGGACGGACGGACGGACGGACGGACGGACAAAGCGAAACTATAAGGGTTCCTTGTTGACTACTGAACCCTAAAAACTAGCCAAGTCTCGATGGAGCTGCTTGTTTATCTCTAAAAAGTAATGAAATATAGACAAAGTCGTGCCAAGTATAAGGTTCCTTACTGCGATTTCTTTATTACGAGTATTATAGTTAATGTTGTGTGACTTGGCCGTTGAAGGGTACACAAGGGTATTATACCAGGTGCTCTATGACACCATTGCACCAATCTGTTCGCTACCCATTCACGATAGAAAATTGCCTCTTGGAAAACGTTGATTGAATAACCAGTCGATTGTAGGCTTGATAAAGCTGCGTATTTCAATAATATCTATGTTTAGGCGATCCAAGTGTCATGGAGCATCTGGTTTTGTACCCTTGTGTACCCTTCAACTGCCAAGTCACACAACATTAACTATAATAATAAAGAAATCGCAGTAAGGAACCTTATACTTGGCACGACTTTGTCTATATTTCATTACTTTTTAGAGATAAACAAGCAGCTCCATCGAGACTTGGCTAGTTTTTTACAGAATGTTTTTGGTGGGATAAATTATTACGGCATTTATATTATGGCATTATTATTTGGATTTTATACAATTTTTAACGTTGACTGCAAATGTAACTTTGTAATCCTATACATTGATAAAAGATTACAAAGTTAATTATGCAGTTTATGTATCTCGAAAACTAGACGAAAATTGCATGTTTTTTTTAGTTTTCCTGTGGTTTACATAATAAACTCTAAGTATGTACCAAGTTTGACGCTTCTATGTTTGCTAGAAGTGCCTTAGACTTTTGATGATCGGTCAGTGAGTGAGTGACAAAATTACAAAACTTTGACTAGTTATAATTCTGAAACTTCTGGTTTTAATCGAATGAAATTTGTATTAAATCGTTTTTATACAATGCACACTCGGTTGTTAAAAATTGAAGCTTCTAGTTTTATCCACAACGAAGTTATAGGGGGTCGAAAATGGTCTGAACTGCTTCCAGAAAAGGATGGTACGGCCGTGCAGCTTTTTTTGCTCGACTTGGCGGGGGCACTGCCGTGACCCCAGATATGATAATTAATTAATTGAATTTTAAATTAAAATGTTAATTTTATTTTAATTTAATTTAAGTATTTGTATTGACATTTTTTGTGATTTTGACATATGTATATTTTTTAATTAATTTAATTATGACATAATATGTAATATGCATGCTCGAACGAACCACAGCGCCCTAACACGGTAGAATGTAGATAGGTTTAAATTTAATAATATTTAACATCTATATTGTAACCTACATTTAATGGATTAAATAAATAAATAAATAATATTCTCGTTTAATATATTACTTACAATCTTTATAATACTCAATCTTTATAATCTTTATAGGTACCTATACTTCGTTTTAAAATCAAAGATAATTTTTCCAGGTTTCGAAGGTATATCAATGAAAATATCAATTATATATTCACAAAAACTGTTATATCCGGTATATCTTATGATATAGATCTGATATATTATGATTAATATCCGATATATATCCAATTTATTATAATAAGATATTGATCCTTTGAACCCTGCAAAAATTATAATTTCTTATATATTAATTATAAATCTTTGTTTTTGAAATGAAGTATAGCAAGCCCGCCTAGCTGTAGACCACGAATTTGTATATGTAGGTAAATGTTTTTTTTTATTCAATAAAAAAACCTATTCAGGTTTTTTGATGTAGATATTATTTAAATGATAATAAAAATAAAGTGGTAAAGTGTACGAGTAGATAAACGTCTCTAAAAATAGCTAGTTTTGTCTGTCAAATCGAAGGCGATCAAGTTTGGATTTTTTGCCGCTTACCATTCAAGTAATTTGACAACAAGATGTTAATGAAAATAAGTTGTACCATTTGGTTGCATAATTATTAGCATTTATTATTATATTTTAATAACATTTCAGGCTTTGAATATGGCACGTGTTAGCTTTATCATTCAAACTTTAAATAAAAAAAACAGAAACTTATTCATGATGAACCACTTGGTGCTTTCCAAGCGATAAATAAATTATAATAATCTAACCAAGATGAACGCTGTAAACACACCTACTTAAAATAGTTTAATGCTCGTTGTTTTCGTAGAGGTGTTTTACAAACGAGTGGTAGAGTTAAAAAAGAAAAAAATGTAAAATTGACTTACAAAAGTTCGAATAAATGAATTTTGGTTATGCCTCATAGAATAAATAATAGTACACATTCCTGTAAGTAGTTTTTATTGAGATTTATTCCTACTGCGTGTGTGTGAGCGTAGGAACGTAGTTCTCACTCATTCGATTTAGCTCACCCTCTGTACGTATTATTTATTTATTATGAATAGGAACCAACTCAGATTGTGACCTAGAGAAGCAAATTATACTGTCACCTACACGCTAACATGTACCGCTAATATTTGTACGGAATAATGGTAGGTAGGTACACAATTCTTGTCTAATAATCCTTACTACCTACTAATATAACCTTATATAGGTACTGAATGTATAAAAGTATAGCTATTCTATGGTATACCTAGAGGTAATAGATACACGTGCAAGATAGAGCCCATCCTTTTTGAAACAAATACTTACACTCCTACTCTCTCCTACTCTCTCTCTCTCTCTCTCTCTCTCTCTCTCTCTCTCTCTCTCTCTACTTACTTCTTTTATACTGTTGTGTAGGTACTTTGTAATGATTGGCAATAAAAAAAATGAAAATTGTTTTTTTTTCTATCTTTCGTTCTTCTTTCTTATAAATTAAAAAATAAATAAATAATAATATCTAGGTGTAGCTTTTCTCAATACTTAACTTAGGGTTATGGCTTGGGCTTATGACTTAGGCTTCTCAATGGCTTAGGGTTATTACTTATTACCTGGGTAAAGCTTTCTTTCTATAATCGAGGACTTTAAAAAAACGGAATGTAACTTATATTATTATATCCCTTGAAATTATTATTATTTTTTATTGTAATTCAGAAATTGTATAGCCAACCAAGCACTAAACTATAATAATTAAAATGTAAACCTCTTGTTTTGGTCCTCACGACACAGACTCACGTCTAGTGTGAGAACCACAGTAAATACAATGTTGTATGTGCAAAATTATGTTAAATAAACATTTTCAAATAAAATAAAAAGGTATGCACCTACCCAATATTTTTTCAATGGATTTATTTATCAAAGAATAATTTTGCTACATAAAATTTTGTTGACACAGTTTGATTCATAACAATGTTTAGCAGTTTCTGTTCCGCGATTTGATCGCGTTTTATCGCACCTATTTTTTAAAAGTTTGTCTCCGGGAGAGTAAATTCGCACCTCTCGAGGAAGAAAGAATTAACCCTAATTGTGACTTTTTATTTTTATTGCATAATAAAATCAAGAAAAATCCGATACATATTGTCAATTTTTTTCATAAATTTATCTCAATAAATGAGAGAATTATTAAAAAAAAACTAAACTTGTACGACACTGGAATCAAATATAATTACTCCATAAAACTGTAGTTAATTGCTTTTGCGACCACACTATTTACTAGTTTTCCATATCAATAACATCATAAATATACTTACGTCAATCTTGTACGAACATTTTTACAAATATCTTTACATTACTACAGATAACTCCTTTTTAAAGAAATTTTCGAAAATATATCGTCGTGCAATTACAGTTACCACCTTCTTCTACGAAACATTTATCAGCCTTTATCACTTTAACTACTAGTTACTCACTTCTTTCACGAAACTTTAGTCAGAATTAAAATAAATAAGTCTAATTGATTTCATTTTTTATTAAGAAATAGTTGCATAGAGATTGGTTTTTATGTTTTTGGAGTCCAGCAGCACACGTATCTGTGTAGCCAGTTATGTAAACTGGGTATCGTTACGCTAAACGCAGATCATAGTTACTCATTCTGCCTTGCTTCAGCTTGAAATCTGGAGAGTAACGGGATTCAAGGCAAATGATGAGCTAACCAGTCATGAAAGAAAGTCTCGGCATACAAGATCGTACACGTTAGCGTTAGCGACTGGATGGATAAGAGGACCCAACGGACATCCCCGGAGAGTTCGAGTGACCTCGCAATTTTTACTCTAGTTTCTCTCGGTTGACGTAGTATAAGTTTTGATTTCTAATGACCTGTAGCGCAAGATCTCGTTCCACTTCAGTTTCTGTGTACCGTGTCACTCTATAAATCAATTACTAAGAAAACGGTTTCACAGCTTCAGAAATCTCTTTCTCTAATAGTGCGCCTCTCCAATATTCAACGTCTGCACTCAAATTTTCCACTACTTTGAATCTGAAAACCCCGCTCTCTTGTTCTTCATGGAGACGTAAATTGGTTTGCTGTCAGATGTGTATTTGTCAGATTAACCGGAGGCTCACTTGAAAACAAATTTAAGCCACATGTGTGGGATGCATTTACGCCTCTCTTTTTACGGAATCATAGCGTTTGAATACTTCTGGCCTCCTTCAATGTTTGTTATATCTATATCTGATTATAATTAATCAGAGGTTCATAGACCGCAATGGAATCATGTGAAAATGCTGGCTTCCAGCCGGAATACCTGCGATAGTGTTAAAGACATGTGCACCAGGGCTTACTCCGATTTTGAATTTGATAGCCTTCAGCCTTATACGCCAACGTGCAGCCTGTTTTCAAAAAAATGCAGTTGTGCTGGCCCTTCTAACCACTGGCATATCTCAGTCACGTTCATGAAATGGAGCGTCAATCTCGACGAATGATCTCCTGTGTGCTCAACAATTCGGGTTTTGTGCTGGTAAATCTACTGTTGATCTGTTTTGCATATCATTCACTTTTTGGGTAAGCAGATAACATCTAGCAGTAGAACCAATAGAGACGGAAAGAAATAATGACGACGGGGGGGGTGCGATGAAGAGAAGTTATTTACTATAAAAATAATTTTATTTAATGAAAATTCTCCTTTCCGAAATGTATGTATGTCGATAGCTAATCACTTTCAGATACTGGGAATTCCTCTTATTTTTGCCTTTTACTTCTGTGATTACATCAAGTCTAAGACTCAATTGACTATCCGGAAGTTGGGTATTTTGGCAAAGGTGCAACATTACTTCACCCGGGAGATTTGCTTATCTCTATCATAAAGTCGATCGTATATGTATAGGATATTGTTTTCGTCTTTGGGATGATACTGCCAAATACCAGCTTCAGACTCTGGAGTCAATTCAGGGGAGCGCCAAAAGGCTCGTGAGTGACCAAACGCTAGGGAATTCTAAGAGTTTTGAACACTGTAGAAGAGTCACCCCTTCTAACCGTTTTATTAGGATTCGTTTCGGAGAGTGGCGAAGGAATTACACAAACTAATCCTATCCCGCCCGTTCCCGCCGTTATTAAGCCCGTATCAACTTCGGAAGTCACGGCTTCCAGCAATACGGCATCCATACCTAGTGGCGCAATAACTGATCGTATTTGAAACACTTTGCAGTCATTCTTATTTCCATGTGTCATAGACTTTGTTTTTACTCAAGCAATGTTTGAAATTGGTTTAATCATCATTAGTCATACTTCATAAATGAAAAACAATGTTATAATTTAATAAAAAGACATAATTATGACACTTCTCCTGTCATAATACTATACTTAGTCATTGAATACTAATGTATGAGTGGATGAATATTTCTGATTTATTTGCGCCAAAACGGCTAAGTGGATCTAGATGAAATTTTGCACAGATATACAATATATCCTGAAATATTACTTAGTTTACTTTTAAAGCTGTAAAACTACTCAACATAGCTGGTATTAAATTTATTACGAAACCTTTATGATTTTTGGTATAGTACAACAAAAACTACCTTAAAATACACAATCAGTAATATTTACAAGATCTTTCTATGAAATTTAAATAAGCTAGAAGTTTTACACATAAATTCCTTATACTGGAGTCATTTAAAGGCAGTTTTTTATTTTGTAATTTTTTTTGTACTGAGAAACGACAAATATTTTACAAAATAAATGATTGGAATAACGCAATATGTCAACATAAGCTAAAACTGTCTGTGATTTTTTTCGTTTAAAAAAGCGCTTACTTGAAATACATTATTTATCAGAATATATTTTTCGAAGAAAAAGGATGCAATTTATTTTACGCAAAAAAACCGAGACAAGGTTTTCGTGGAAAAACGTCGTAAATCATACTTACGCGTGGAGTTTGTAACGCCACCACACGCTCAGAAAGTCGTATCTGTAGTTATGTCAACATTATAGTTTCCGTTCCATGTTAATAAAGTAGTATTTCTGTTAACTACATAAATTAATTAATATATTTCGCTGAAAAATAGCGTAAAGCTATTTTTTAAGATTTACTCCATGACGACTAATTAAATTGCAAATTACAATACATAGGCCAATCGAGGTTAATTTTTGCTATTTTTTGCTATATACTAAATTTTTCTCAGATTGCCGATGATTTTTTAAATCAGTTTTTTGTTGCTCCTGTAAAGTTGGTGTTTTTCAGTTACGACTTTCTTCCTCGGAGGGTGCGAATTATGATGTACCATAGGATTTTTCTGTATTTTATGTTTGACAATATCAAGTTCTTATATCAATAACATGTTAAATGAATGTAAATAGTCGTATTTTACAGTTGATGGGGGTTTACAACGCAGCGCAGCGGTGAGAAGAAAATAGCGACTCTGGTCTCTTAAAAAAAATTGTACGAGTTAATGTTAATAAAAATAATATAAAAGTTCTATTTTATTTAATGTACTTGAAATAAACTTTTAAAAAATATTTATGTTTATTAAAAATATTATCATAATTTAGAATTAAAGTGCCTCTAAATAAATAAAAAACTAAGTATTATTTTTGTGAAAAATGAAATCTACGTCCTTGATTTATTCGAAATCGATACCAAACTTGACGTATTAGCTATACGCGGTCTTCCAGAATTTTTAAAGTGAAGCTGGGTGGTGCGCCCCTTTCACCCCCCTCCCCGCTGTCAGAAGGCTGGTTACCGACGGCTACCGATTCTAACCGGCTTATTTTAACATAAGGAATAGTAATTGTGGCAAGTTTTAAACTTCTGCATGAAATAGTAAGTTTTTTACTAACAACCCTTACCATGGCGGTAAAAAGAAAATTGCGGCCCGGGACAGCAAAAGATTTTTTTATTCGGTTTGTTATTAAGAAAAGTAATATAAAATTATATATTTTTTAATCTACATAAACTAGACTTTATTAACATATTTTTTGTTTATTAAAAAACTAGTATTTTCGAATTTACAGTAATTTGAACAATAAAAACTAAGTTACGTAATTCTAATTATTAATTTTTTTGTGAAACTAATCATCACAAATGTCATTTTTTTATACTAGAAATGAAATCTACGTCCTCGATTTATCCGAAATTGATACCAAACTTGACCTATTAGCTATGTGTGGTCTCCCAGAATTTTTAAAATGAAGCCGGGTGTAGCACCCCTTACAACCCCCCTCCTCGCTGCCAGAGGGGGTGCTACCGAGGGCTACCGATCGAAATCAGCTTATTTTGACATAAGGAATCAATGTGCCAAGTTTCATGCTTCTGCATGAAAAAACAGGTTTGACCCATTTTTGTCGCTTAGTGACTCCACTATTGATAGAACAGTCAGTCAGTCAATCAGTCACTCTTTCCTCTTATATGTATATTTAGATTATAGGAGTCTAGTAATGATGTGCACTTTTACAATAGTTTATATCTGCCTACCTATGTCTTTGCACGTGTAACGCTATTTTGAACAAATATATCAATCAATATATTTATGTAGCTGGTAGTAGGTGGAAGATCAAGGTCTGTCGGTCAAAGCTCGATGTAACTCACTTGCGTAACTGTGTCTGCAAGGTTGAGCTCGACCACTTTTAATTTGAAGGTTCAATTCTTCATGAACATTTTGTTAGGATAACAGGTGCGATTTTAAAACGGCGGTCTGACTAAACTATTTATGCGCCGGCAATAGGCTAAAAACGTAACAGTTTAGCTTTAGCTCTTCTGTGAAGATTGTTTATTATTCTGGGATTATTGGAATCTTTGATTTTCAATGTGTTGATAGAGAAAATACAGGCGGTGAGTATGAGCAATAAAGCGCTTGCAAAACGCGCGTTAACTCACCGCCGCGTCTGCCTTGTGAACTGAGACTTGGGACTAAAAGCTTTTTGATCATAATACAACTCTTAGGTAACATCATACAAAATACCTATAGGTATACATAGGTCTGATAAGTTTCCATAAACATTCTAAATTGTAAAACGGTTTACATTTTTATAATTTCAGTCAATTTTTATAAATTCGTCAATTTTATAATCAAGACTTTCATTTCAATTGTTGTAAAGTAATAAATTAAAGTGTGTTACAATAATTTTGTTTATAATATTATGTTATGCACAAAAACAACATTGAGTATTTTTCCGTTTAGCGCAAAAATTAATTTGCTATTATGAGCAGTGCCTTAAACTACTAGTGTCATCTGTTGGTTTGAGGTGAAAAGTCGTGGAGTCATAACCTTTGACATTCGAATTATGGATGTGCGAAAACGTAGTTCCGTTGTATGCCGCTAGATGGCGTTACTTATCATTTCGCAAAAAAGGCTACTCGCTCATAGATGGCGTAACTTTAGCAAAATTAACAGTTTGTGTAGATGTCGCTACTTGTCAATTTTAATGGTAGAAAGCTTTTTTACAACTTTTAAAAATATTATTAGATCTTCTATCTAATGAACGAATTGTAAAATTAATTTCTATAGGCTTCGGACTTTATCAAAAACATTATGATCAGCAGAAGGAATAAATTATTTTATAAGCAAAGATAAATTATTTAATAATAAATAAATGAATGTTCTGTGACACCAACCGTTTCTTAAATTGGTGCATAGGTAGTATTAATAATAATATTTGTAGGTATTTACAAAATAATTATAATATTGATAAGAGTATCGGTATCGGATAGAGTATTGGTATTTTACATCGTGAAATGATTTTTTAAACATTATAATTATTACCTACTTAAACCTGAATTTAAAAACGAAATATAATACAATTCTTCAAATTATATTAGTATAATATTATGTTCCATAATAATTTTACTTGTTCCTATATTATTCTAATTTTGGTCATACTAATAATTTGAATACTTAGATAGGTTTTTGCACCTAACATAAGATAAACACGCCCCAGACGGATCCAACGCATAATCACGGCCACGGAAAGGCTTGTGACTCAAAAAGATTTCTCAATACCCATGGGATTTCTACAAATATCAGAATAATATGTTCCTAGTTACTTGTTCCTAAATTGTTCTAATTTTTGTCATACTAATAATTTGAATACTACTCGTATTTATAAGATAGACACGCCACAGACGGATCCAACGAATTTCACGGTCACGGAAAGGTTTGTGACTCAAAACGGTTTCTCAATACCCATGGGATTTCTGAAGCAATTCTGAAGAAATCGTGACGGTATCGAGTTGATCTCGAGAGATACAAAACCCCCGCTCTGTGACGTCACAACCCTGCGCTCACTCGTTCAATGGAATGTGACGTCAGTGCAGTATTACCAGTAGGAAAACTACACACGATTTATAGTTCCTTTGAACTTTGGGTACGTATCTTAGGTCTTAAGCATATTATTATTTAAAATTAACGTTTCGAATGAAAAACTTTCTAATCCTGTATAAATTTTAATTATGATTTAAATTATTCTTATTGATTTCACCTATTAAACTGGAAGTATTTTCTTGATCATATTCATTGTGTTACACACTACATTTTATTCGTTGTAATTTAAAGAAAATGTTCACATAAGTATAAAGTATAAGTAGTAAGCATAAGTAGTAAGTAAAGTATATACTAAATAATTTTGACTTGTTATTTTAAATGATGACTTTAATAAATATTAAGTATATTGCTATTCAAATATTTTTTTATTCGATGTTATTTAATGAACGTGCGCGCGTGCTACAACTTCGACTGCATCGTCACTTACCAACAGGTGAGATTGCGGTCAAACGCTTGTTTAGTCTGCTATAAAAAAATAGTATTTTACAAAATTTTAATTTCTACTTAATATTATAAAGCTGTGTCTTAAACACAACAGGTATAGTCACTGGAAAAAACAGCATAACAATAAACCGCGCTCGGGAAGAACGAAATTCGCGTCATACAAAAAGTTCCTTCGTAACTTTCCATACTGGCCTGAATATACCGCGGCCGACGCGTGACGTAGCTTGTGACGTCACATCGACGTCGCTCGTCGTGACAAGGTCATGGACGTAGGCCGATTAAACTTAACATGCTTGTGAAATGATTGCGATTACTGCGATATCCGACTGATTTTATGAAATAATATTGTTTATACTATAATAAATATTTTAAAAATTGTCTGATTAGCTGCTATTTGTTCTAGATGGGTATTTTCAGGAGTTAGTTACTATTCTCAACTAACTAATGAACATTTTTAGTATTAAGTAAGTTTAACGGAAGCGTTGCAAAAAACAATTTGTGTAAAGCAAATTTTTCGTACTTTTTTTATAAATAATAATTGATCGCGATCCAGGCAAAATATGTATGAAAGTATTTTTGGCAGTGCAATTAAAAATATGGCAGGCTTTCCAGTTTCTTATCTCTATTTACCAATTAAAATACATACACATTAACATAATTTAATTAGTCATCTAAGCTATAGATAAAAGGTCAAGGCCGCAATGTCAATGCCTTGTAACATTACATAATAGATAGTTATATAATATAAACAAGGATAACACAGCAGGGCGGTAGTGAATATAACGTCCTTCCTTCCTTGATAGTCACGGTGAAATTATGAATGAAGATCGTGAATTGGTGTATATTTTCTTTCTTTCTTTCTATTATAATTATTATTTTAATATAAATGATAATAATTTACTATAATAGTTTAATATAACTTTATAGTAATTATACTTTACGGTAGTTCTGGGTCCTGCTTAGCCCGGACAAGCTTAGAGAGACCCGCCCGCAGAAAAATCCTTCAGTTCCTCGAAGCTGCAAGGGTCAGTGGCGAACTATAACGTCGCGCCAATGGGGTCTTCTCACCCATAAAGTGGCAATCGAAATAGGTCAGTTCTGGCCGCAGTGATATGCAAAGCCACAAAAAGCAAATAAAAAAAAATAACTTCGCTTATCTGCGCCCTCTGAAAATTAGCCTGTGTATTCTATGGTCTAAGCGATCGCCGTCGTGGCCACAGATGAGGGCTTCAGCGCTGCGTTCCGTTGCCCGGGCATTATGACGTTCCGCAGGGACACCCCCAGGTTTTAAGTGGGTATCCCTACAGCATCCACCTTCGGCGGGGAAATCTTATATATCGCCCCAGGGTGACAATGCGTAACGTATTTGTCCTAGGTAAAAAAAGAGTCTAAGCTCATACCATATTTCACATCAATAAGTCATGTGTTAAGGTGATAAGAATTATTATTATAAGGAGCCTGTAGTGTCCCACTGCTGGGCAAAGGCCTCCCTTCCCACTCGCCATAGTTCTCTGTCTTGTGCAGTAGTGGACCAATCCTTGAGGTGTTTGTCGACGTCATCACGCCATCTTTTTCTGGGTCTGCCGCGACGCCGTTTCCGAGTTGGTGGCACCCAGTCAGTAGTTCTTTTAGCCCAGCACTCATCCGGCATCCGGCAGACATGTCCAGCCCAATCCCATTTTAGCAAAGCGGCTTTCTTGGCAACATCGGTGATTTTAGTTTGGGAGCGTAGTTCTGTGTTTGGGATAATAACGATAAGAATAACAAATAAAAATCATCCATTCAAAAAATACATCTCAATATATAAATATAAGATATCACATCTCAATATTATAAAATATCAAAATATATAATTTACATAAAAGGCAAGTGTGACTAATTAACTTATCTATCAACGCACAGCTCAAACTACAGGACGGAATCGCTTGAAATTTGGGATATACATAGATAGATTTTATGATGTAGACCTTTTTTTTTTTTTTTATTTTTTTTTTTTTTTTTAAGGAGGGAAAATGCCTACGCACTACCCTTCCGCCGCGGGGGAGACGGAAGGGGGAGTGTGGGACTTGCACCCACTAAAAACCCCCCGTGAACAGTCATCCGCCGAACAGGGTGAGATGGGGTCGCGATAGCATTCACCATCTCACCCCAGCAGTAGGCCCGGAATTAGGCCTCAGTACCCGTTAGGGGACTGATCATGTCCACAAAGACCAATCCCCAGGCAAGTGTGGATCGTGCAAGCCGGTAGAGTCCCCCGACTCCACCGGCGACCCACTTAAACAGGCGGGAGGAGGTGGGCAAATCTCCTCCTCCTCACCCCCGTTCGTCTACGCCGGAGAAGATCAGCAAGAGCGTGCTCTTCCCTGATCCGTTCTGCAGCCTCCTTCTGCGTCATGACATTTTCGCAGAAGGAGACCACTGCCTGCCAAGATCTCTCACTGTCGAGCATAGCACTGACTACGCCCGACAGAGAGAGATCATCGCCTATGCATGCTGAGAGTGTGTACCTCTGCGATACAAAAGCGGAACACTCTTCCAGAGTATGGGACGCTGTGTCCTCTAGCGACCCGCACTCATGGCAAACTGGAGTTTGCTCCCTCCTCGCAATCTGGTACAGATACTTACCGAAACACCCGTGCCCGGAAAGTATCTGCACCAGACGAAAAGTCAAGGAGCCGAACCGCCGCCTAACCCACTTTTGTAGGATCGGGCGGATGGCCTCCACAGTCCTCTGACCAGAGATTGGTGGGGCCAGATCCTCCGACCAACGCCTCAATACGGCAGCTCGCGCCTGTTTTCTTAGGCGCTTTACCTCTTCCCACCCTGGGAGTTCCCCTTGAGATTTCCTCGTTGCCACAAAGTTGTAAACCTCATGGAGGACCTCCGCCTGAAGCTCCCAGGGTGGGTCTCCAGCCAATACGCATGCTGCCGCCCAGGACACTGTCCGATAGCTGCGTATCACCCTTGTCGCGATAACTCGCTGCGGGCGTCTTAAAAGGGTTTTATTTCCACGACTAAGAGCGTCCGCCCAGACCGGAGCCCCATATAAGGCCATACTCCGTATAACTCCAGAGTAAAGCCGACGGCAGCTGGCGTTCGGACCACCTAAATTGGGCATAAGTCTGCTCAAGGCTGCTGCAGCTCCAACCACTTTTGGACCTAATTGGGTAAAATGAGCTGTAAAAGCCCACCTACCGTCCAGTACGAGACCCAGATATCTCATCTGAGTCCCGACCCGTACTGGAACGCCATTCAGACTCAGCTGGGATCCTGAAGGAGGTCCTCTTCGGGGCCCATGGAATAGCAGAGCCTCTGTCTTAGAGAGGGCGACTTCCAGGCCCAACGCGCGGATGCGATCAATTACTAAGGCCGCGCTCACCTCAGCTAGACGTATTGTCTGCGAAAAATCACTCCCTTTGGCCACGATTAGGGTATCGTCCGCATAGCACGCTATCCGCACACTAGCGGGAAGCGCTCCTCGGAGTACCCAGTCGTAGCCTATATTCCACAAAAGGGGCCCAAGTACGGAACCCTGTGGAACACCACATGAAACGCGTCGACGTCTCAAGCCGTCACGTCCTTCGACCAGAATATCGCGGTCTTGAAGGTAGTCCACCAGTAGCCTACGAAGGTACAAAGGTACGCCATGGTATCGGAGTGCTTCTTGAATAGTCTCATGGGGAAGACTATTAAAGGCGTTGGCAATATCGAGAGAAATAGCCAACGCCCTGTGACCCTCCGCAACTGCTTCCTGTGTCCAACACTTCAGCCACATCAGGGCGTCTATTGTAGAACGTCCCGCTCTGAATCCGTATTGAGCTTCAGAAAGCTGAGGCCCGATTACCTGCAGGTGCTGGGTGACACGGGAAGCTATGATCCTTTCAAGAAGCTTACCCGTGTCATCAAGCAGTACTATAGGCCTATATCCAGACGGGGAGGACTCTGGTCGACCTTCTTTCCGAATGAGGCACAAGCGGCCGTCTTTCCATAACTTCGGGAACCGCCCCGACGAAAGACATGCATCAAACAGCTCCCGAAGTTTATGATGTAGACCTCCGCTAATTTAATCGATTTAATCGAGCGCACTCTAGTATAATATAAAAGGAAACGGAAACTGACTGAACTATCAAAGTACAGCTCAAACCACTGACTGGATTAGGTAGAAATTTGGTACACTTTTACAGGGTCTACATTCTACATATATCAAATTTCAGCTAAGGATATTGATAAGTTTTATTGCAACCTTATTTTGAATTAATACTGGCAACGTAGTAGCCAATGGCTCTCCTTGGGTCAGGAGGTGGATGGAAGACAGACATAATTTGTCAGAACGGTGTGAGAACGGTCGAGCAGTCGATTTATTATTTTAGCAATGATTTTAATTATTGTGAAGAGATTTGAAGGAGTCCATCCACCTTTAAAGTGTTGGCTGATTCAAAATATAAATAATATCCACCATCTCATCGTATTCCCTTGTCAGGAAAAAAAAAAATTCATTTCTCGCAAAATTTAAAATCATTTACAGACTAATAACTCTACCTAAAGGTGCTCTATAAAATACAATTAAATTTGACAGTGACTAAATTATATTAGTATGAGTATCATAATAGGTTATGAATTTAGAGGTCGGGAGAAAGGCGCCGCCGAAATTCACGATCGGAAATTCTTCGTCAATAGCTCAATAATGAATCACCTATATTGAAACCTTCACTTTTGAGATATGTCTCATCCAGTTACTTCCTACCTTGCATTTAAAAATACAGTCCGACAGTCGGTTTAATATTTTCTCTAAAGTCCCTTGTCAATTTTTTTCTTGTCTAAATTTATAGATCTAGGATTTGCTTGCCTCTAAGGCAGATTTTGCTGTTCTTTTTACAAAAATAATATTTTAAATATGTAGCATTTTAATTTTCTAGTGTAATCAATAATATTTAATTTAACTTTACTTCCTACTCTTGTTTCGCTTCTCTTTTGTTTCTGGTGGTCGGCTTCGGCAGTGGTCAGTTATCAGCCGCTTGTCAAAACTGAATCATTAAAACCGTGTACCGGCATGCTGTTCAGTGAAGCCAGGGAAGGATTTGTCCCACTTTCTAGATTCAGTCTGCTACTATCTTCGGTTGCATCGTCGTTTAACATCACGCGTTATTGTGGTCATTGGCTAACCTCTCACACTAATATTCGACATCTTTGTAAATAAACGGCATAAACTCACTTGTATTTACTTCGGCTTCGTGCCGACCGTTTCGATCCTGTACGAGGATCTTCTTCAGGGAGTAGCTGCGGTTACGCGCCGACGTCCGCGCCCCGCTTAGCACGACGCTTAGTCGAGTGATTTTATTTATTTACAAAGATGAATCTAAATACTCACGAATCGTTTAGTGTAAAATATTCGACATATTCAGGCGAAAGTTTGTGATAGTGTGAGTGTATATGTTTGTTACTTCACGTCTAAACGGATGAAAAATAATTAAGCTGAAATTTCGTATATAGATAGCTAAGACCCTGGAATAATAAATAGGTTACTGTACAGAGGGTAAAACCGAAGGGCACAGCTAGTAATGAATAAAATAAAAAACTCACCGCTAAGGTCTTCATTAACATCATCACACCTATGCCGATGAAACCATGCATTATACACGGTTTTCCCATGTCTGAGTTAAAAAAGAATCTTTCCATATTGAGTGGAAAATAAAAACGGATGCAACACTTACTCACCGGTATTACAACTGCTTTTTTCATTGCACTTATATGGAAAACAGTTTGCCATGCTAAGTAACTATCACTTGCAACTTTCCGTTGGGCTTGTGACGTTCGAACTACAATTATAGTCATGTACCCGGACTTTCAGACAGTTTGGGATAATAATTATTATTGTATTGTTTGTTGTAGCATATATTAAGAAGTGAGAAGTTACCACAATAGTGTTTTAGAGGTGAATTTTTTTGTGTATGTTTGTTACTTCATACCTAAACGATTTAAAATATGGAGTAGAAATTGAGCAGGAATAAAGCTTGGCTTAGAGTCTAAGCCTTTAGACCAAAGAAATACTAGTGTTTAGTGATTTAGATGTTTTCCTAATTCACTTTTCTAGTCGTCGTAACAAATAAGGGTAGCAATAACACGAAGAAGTAATTGATTTTAACGTATTTTCACGTTTTTTTACGGTTTTTACCTACATGAAAATGCCTGAACCACTTCAAGTTTTTAAACGGTTTTATTTAGCTTACTCTGTTTGTTTTATTCATTTTTCTTGGGTCAAATTTAGTAATTGAAATTTCACCCTCTTCCTGTCAACCGATTGATCTGAAATTTGATATACGCCTTTGGTTCTGGTGACAATACAATTATGTATATTCAATATTGTTGTAAATCCAAGATGGCCGCCGCTACAAAATGACGGATAACGTTTTTTTTTTTTTAATCATATCAATATGGGTATCAAATGAAAGGGCTTGATAAGTAGAATACAGTGCACCATACAAAATCAAAATCAAAGATGGCCCCCGCTACAAAATGGCGGATAACCATTTTTTTTCAATCCCATTAATATGGGTATCAAATGAAAGGGCTTGACAAGTAGAATACACTGTACTAAAAAGTCTAAAAATAAAAAAATGTAAAAAAATGTTTTTAAGTTAAACGGTTTTATTGTAAACATGTACTAAAAGCTAAAAAATAAAATCGTGAGGCACGTCAAATATCTAAAACTCTAATGAACAGTTTCACTGACAATTGTAGATATTTCACGTGCCTCACGATTTTATTTTTTAGCTTTTAGTACATGTTTACAATAAAACCGTTTAACTTAAAAACATTTTTTTACATTTTTTTATTTAAAACTTATTTTACATTTCATCGTAATCTTTGGAGCTGTTTTTAAGTTATAAATAAAATCGTCTTGCCCTCGCTTATTAGAAGCGAGCTTGAAGTAAATTTGATATAATATATCTAAATCTATGTAGATTGACAATACTATTAATAATATTAGGTAGGTAGGTTGTACATATGTGAATCGGAAGGTGGTCCGATATTTAATTCAGGAAAATGTGCGGAAGTTACTCACGACATTATGTCACTCGATTAAGACACCTGTGTCACACCTTATTCATAAAATTCGTATGTGTTTAGCGTTAACTGATGACAATAGTTATGCATTACTTATTCGACGGCAGGTTTTCCCGAACATTCATCACCTACATATTATCTGATTATTAATTTTCCAGCCTTGAAAAATGGATCTATTTACTTATTTGCAGTGGAGTTGTAGATAATGTAATAAGTAATAATGTAGGTACGTATGTAATATTTTCATTATAATCGATTATATATCATAATATCATACTAGCTGCGCCCGCAGTTTTACCCGCTGTACTGTAGCCTATGTGTATATTCCAGGGTCTAAACTATCTCTGTACCAATTTCAGCTCAATCGGTCCACCCGTTTAGGCGTGAAAGAGTAACGAACATACATCCATACATTTTTTTATAAAACCTTTACGTTTAGGTATAATATTATAGAAAGACGAGTTTCTTATATTACTTTTAATAATAGGGGCCTTTACATTACATACTCGTATATCTTATAGAATAGAAAACTCTTTATTTTTCACACAAATACAACAATATAAACTTAGAACTAAGATTACACAGAAAAAACTGTTACAATTGGCGGTCTTATCGCTAATAGCGATATCTTCCAGACAACCAAGCAGGGAAAGGAAATACATAAAATAGAGCGACGGTCTTATTAATATTACTTTCACCCAGCGGTTTTATCATAGTTGATATTAGATAAAAAAACAGATAATGAAATTTCGATCACATAAATAAAAAACCTACCTATTACCTATGATGTACGTTTGATTTTTTATTCAATTTACAAATTTTACTTTTATTCCACTATAACACCATTAAATAAAGGTATTTAATACCAGACACATGGCATTATAATATTACTAGCTGCGTCCAGCGGTTTTACCCGCTCTATTGTAGCTATGTGTTATTCCAGGGTCTCTCTACCAAATTTCAGCTCAATCGGCCCACCCGTTTCGGTGTGAAAGATAAACAGATAAATTTATTAGTTAGATTATAGCGGTTAATGAATTTCATCAATCAACACCATTTATTAAAAGCTTCCAATCTAGTTCAGAACTTTGTGCCGCTTTGTGTCTTAGAATCAATAAGCAGGTCAAAACCCTCATGTTTTCAATGCAAATATGAAAATGAGATCGCTCTGAGTCACACATAGCTATGTAATAATTTTTTGTTTATCTGCGCACTGCCAGCGAATGTGAAGGCCGCTTTCTCCATAATGATTCATTACCATGTGATTTAAAATATATGCAATGTTATGAAACGTTAGAAAAATATTGACTTCTTAATATTTTACGTAAATCTAAAATCTTGGTCAGGGTCAAGAATCAAACATACATACATGTAATCACGCCTGGTTCCCGTTGGGGGAGGCAGAGACTATTTTCCTCCACTTAGTACGATCCTGACACACGTCTTTCGCTTCCTCAACATTCATCATATTTTTCATACACGCTCGCCGAGAATCAAACAATCTGTAGTTTTATGATCTTGAACAAATACGAGTATTGCAAAAGGTTATATTATTCTAGGTAACACGGTTGTAAATCTCCGGTATTATGCAGTGTCTTTTAAAATCAAGCCTCCGTCCGGTTTCGCGGATATAAAAATCAGGCGGATTTAACTTCTTTTTTCTCTGTCTTTATTTCACTTTTCTTCTTTTCCTTTTCATCCACTATTCATTTATCCGTATTTACCCTATTATCCCTATATAATATATATTATTTATTTATAGTCTGAGTAAGGACTCTCCAAGTCTTACTTTTTTATACAACGTAGTAAGAAGACGAGCAAGACGTTCTCCTGATGGTAAGAAGGTCCGCATAATTAGTACAGTGCTGCTCAGGATTTTTTACAAATGTAAAATTCTGGGTGCACTGCCCCACCCAGAATGCGCCAACTTGCGTGTCATAAGATGTTTAGACTCTTCAGCCCAGTAATTTCACTGGCTACAGTGCCCTCGTGCCGATGCACAGTAATGTTTGCATATCACTGCCCAGGCGGTAAAATAACTTCCACTGTTGAGGTACCCTCCTAGTCGATCTCCTGCAAAGGAAATCTACCCCCGATGAAGAAGTTATTATTTTTAACTTCTTGTATTCGTATCAATATAAAAATAAATAGTCAAATTGATTTGTGTGAATTCTTATGTTCATACGTACTTACTTGTACCCCAACGGAATTAATTTACATAATATCCTTGACCCATAACCAAGAGAAAGAAGGAAATCCTTTTGACGCAGTTTCGCGTTCCTTGAACGCAGTTTCGCGTTCCTTGAACGCATTTTTCATTAATTGCCCGCACACGAAACTGGAAAACTGCGTGTTTAACCAACGATACTGTTTTGTGGACATTAAGGCTTAAACTCACGGTAAAAGTCTCCTTAATATAAGATTCTCTGTACATATAGGTGTGTTGTTATTATAAGGAGCATTATGTCGAGTATGTGTTATTAAATATGAACTGAATAGATCAGAAAATACTTTGTTATCGTACATAACACACAAAATAAATAAGTGCACAACAAAAAGAAAATTATTGTCAATGAATAATACCTCAAATATCAACCAACTTGCGATTCAACCTCCGGTTTTAGGTAATTATAAAAAAATATATTACGTTTTTTAAGTAGTAGTTACAAGATTACATTCATCCATTAAACCGTTTAGCTAGATTAAGTTAGTTAATTAAGGATATTTTACTGTTCTTTTATTTAGGAGAATTTGAGCTATATCGCTACATCCCAGTACATAACTAAATCAATTAGTTCAACGCAAACAATATAAGTCAGAGATCAAACTTTAGAAGGGGTCGAAGTGATGTAGTCTTCCAAATATTTATGAGAAAAAAAGTTTGGACTTTCCCAAGAGGCTGCGTGACTCGTGACTAAGGTCTTAGCCATGTTTAGATGCCTCACTTTAGTGCTTGCGGTTAACAGATGTAGACAGGTGACTCAAACACTACCTTCAATGACTTATATGTGATGTATCTAGAGCCTTTGATATGATAATATATAGACATGTCTGTTATAAAGGGAAAGTTTTGCATTCGAGCACTGGGGCAGACTGAAAACCAGCAGTCAGGATAGACGAAGGGCTAGCTTGACGACACGCTGTTCCCGAGTCTGTTCCCATTTACTGATACTTTTATACATAATATATTTATTATTGTTTGGATAAGTTAGTAAAGTTTGTACCATACCTATATTATTTGTATTTGTACCATACCTATATTATTAGTATTTGTAATAAATTTTATTTATTTTCATTTCTTGAAATGTGCTCGTTATTAAGTATGTCTAAACTATTAAGTATGTCTTAAGTCTTAACTTAAATAAAACAGACTTCATTTAGTAAGAATATACTCGGACATTTCTTCTGGCATATGGAATGTTAATTTAGATATATCAATGTAATCTATACGTTTTTTCTACAATAGTTGTATTAATTTATACACATGTTGTAAATTAGGATTTAAGTGTGTGCACACAGTAGATTTTTTAATTTATTTTAGCAGTTGCAGATGCTTCACTCTTTAGAGACTAGACTTTTTAGTCTTTTTAGAGTAATTTCTCTGGTCATCTGACGCTTCTTACTGGCTCAAATTGCGGCAGAATATCGAGTTAGGCCGTGGTTACTAACACAGACGGGATCTCTCATTCAGACCTTCCTTTGAAGGTCAAATGGCTATACAAAAAGGCTGCAAGATGATTCATTAGAAAATGTATTTCCACCATCTCTAGGCCGCATTATCTCACGAACGAAGTCCGAGCAACTCCCATGACGCCTAGCTTGTTTCTATCGAGTTGAGCTTGTGTCAACAGGGGCAGACCACGGCCCTTCCGTGTATGATATAAACTGCATTACTGGTGTTAAAAACAGCTCTAAAATGACGTCTTTCACACCTTAGGAAGAAAATGACACAGCAGTTTAAACATGATGAATCAAACTTAAGTAATTACTCGTATTTCATTGTCACGTTTAATTTTTTATGATCAACTAGAAAAATAATTATCCTTTATAGCTGTTTTGCCATTTTTTCTGTGGTTTGAATTAGAATTGTACGTTGATAGATCAGTCTGTCGGTTACGCTTTCCTTTTGTATATACCTATGCAGATTAAAATGTAGTTTTATATAGCAATGAGTAGTAAGAAAGTGTCACAAGGTTATATTACTGCTATTTATTTATAATAATTAATAAAATAAACTTGAAATCAAATGACTAGAATCTATCTAACTAAATTGGGTCTGATAAAAGAGACAAAAATCAAAATTTCGTCCAATCATCTCGTTCTGCTCTACGACCGTCGGCCATGACTCATGAGTCACCTGCTCCAGTTTCGATGACGTTGAGGCAAAGATTGTGTAGATACGCTGGAATTGTTCATGGGGTTTTCAGGCCAGGCCCGTCATGATTTCATAGAATATTGGAGTACATGTGCATGAATGGTGCGATTGAGCCTACGGTTCTTTATATGACGATATTAACTATTCATAGGGTTCATATTGTTTGTTCTTTAACTTTTGTGTACAATAAAGCGTTATCTATCTATCTTTTTACTTTTCATTGAAAAAGAGAGATTATTTGAGAGTAAAATAATTTGTTTGATTTTATGAGAGAGAAAAAACTAAATACAATACGTACCTACATTTCTCCAATAATTATTGCATTCGTTGATTCTGTCATAGAAATAAAATTAAAAAATATTGCAGTTTCCCTGTTAAAATATCCCAATCAAAATATTAATACAACGACTAAGGTTACGATAAAAAAGTCAAACCTAGGTTCTTGTCGCGTAATATACTGTCCACTTATAGAGTAGATCTTCTTATTGCAACATCACAGTACAAATATTTTAAAAAGATAAATAGATAATACAAAAATATACGCTCACAAAACAAAACACAACAACACCAAAACAACAAACACACAAAAATTTAAACAGAAAAATATACTAAAATAACATGTGAATTAAATTAAAATAAACTCCACCGCAACGCTTTTAAAATATGTAATTCACCGTTTTGTGGTAGTAGCCATCTTGGATTTTTAATATATCTACGTATATTGCGTTATATTCTTCAAGTTGAGCCCTTTCATTTGATGTCCATATTGGGTTGGGGAGTTGTAGAAAAAAGTAATCCGCCATTTTGTAGCGGCGGCCATCTTGTATCGATTTTCACCAAACATGGCTAAGAACATTTTCGACTAACTCTATTTTCAAACAAAAAAAAACTAGAACAAAATCCTTTCATCCGTTCGGGCACAGACAGACACGTCAAACTTATAACAACACCCCGTCGTTTTTGCGTCGGGGGTTAAAAACACAATATTATTTATATGTGTATAACAATAATTATGATTCCATTAAATAAAAAGGGTTCAACAAAAAAGTGTGAGAACTATCGTACTGTCTCCTTAATTTCACACGCGAGTAAAATCCTCCTTTACGTAATTCAGGACCGTCTCAAACCGTACTTACAATGGCAAATACCCCAGGAACAAGCGGGGTTTGTAAAAGGCCGCGGTACGAGGGAACAAATATTAAACGTGAGACAAATTATCGAAAAAGGAAGAGAGTTTCAGATACCCATAGTAATGTGTTTTATCGACTATACCAAAGCATTTGACTGTGTGAAATGGCAACACATGTGGAGCGTCCTCCGGGAAATGGGTACGCCAGAACACCTGATAGTGCTCATTCAGGATCTCTACGAGGATGGAGAATCAGTGGTGAAGTGAACGAGACCTTAACGCAGTCTTTCAGAACACAAAAGACAGGGCTGCATTCTCTCTCCGATGCTTTTCAATATCTACGGGGAATATATAATGCGGAGAGCACTGGCTAACTGGGCAGGAGGCATTAGCATCAACGGAATTAAAATAAATAACCTTCGCTACGCCGACGATACTACTCGACTAGCATCTACCGAAGTAGAAATGAAGGAGCTCATTGAAAGGGTTGAGTTGGAGAGCTGAAACCTAGGATTGAGTATTAACTACGCGAAAACTAAAATTATGATTATAGATCGAGGCAACCAACTTGAGAATACCGACGCTCTCCAGAATTTCGAAAAGGTCTCACAGTTCGTTTATCTGGGCTCCACTTTAAGCGACCAAGGAGGATGCGAATCCGAAATACATAGACGAATCCAGATAGCTAAAAACGCCATGACAAACTTCACGAAAATCTGGCGCGATAGAAACATTTTCAAGGGAACTAAAATCAGGCTAGTTAAAGCCCTTGTATTCTCCATCTTTCTGTATGGTGTAGAAACGTGGACCCTGCGGAAGGCGGAAAGAAGTAAGACGACGCCAACAACACATTTCGAAGGCTTCACTTCGAAATGTGGTGTTGGCGTCGTATGCTCCGCATTCCCTGGACGATGCGAAACGCACGAACATCTCTATCCTAAAAAAGTTAAAGATAAAGACAAGACTTTCTACCTTATGTCTACAAAGGATACTTGCATACTTTGGCCACATAGCTAGACGAGAAGGAGACAATCTCGAGAAACTCGTATTAGTCGGCAAAGTAGAGGGCAAGCGACCGAGGGGACGATCACCAACGCGATGGTCGGACCAGATACAGCAAGGCTCTGGAATGTCATTCAATAATGCTCTCAGACATGCCCAAGATAGGGATGCATGGCGGACAGTGATAAACACCTTTACAGATAGATGACCATAAGGACACGACCCTCAGCGATGAGGATAACGACCAAGAAGAGAGATAACAATAATATTGACGGTCTTATCGCTAAAAACGATCCCTTCCAGATAACCGTGAAGGGAGAAGAGAATATTGCTTAACATGGGTTCGGGTTCTAATGATGATGATGAATGACATAGATTCATGGTGTGAAGATCTAGACATACAAAGATGTGACTCGTTTTTTCATACATGACATTATAGTTGGGTGGGTCATGTCAGTCGTATGCACCCCGACCGCTGGGCAAGGATCTCTACAGAGTGGGCACCACAAGACAGAAGGCGTCGTCGAGGCCGACCTAGAAAAAGGTGGCAAGACGATCTAGACGTGCACCAGACTGACTGGCCAAAGGTGGCGTAGGATAGAGATGCGTGGAGGGATTTGGGGGAGGTCTTTGCCCAGCAGTGGGTCAGTATAGACTAGGAAAAAAAACGTTATAGGCTATAACTTATAGATACATAGCAGTAAAATTTACATGAAAGTGGGTACATTTTACCCGCTTACACATTTACTACGGATCTAACCGTTCGCCGTTCCGGATCAACACCTCAATGAACTATGCTGACATCACCAGGATTTGAATGTGACGGCAGTTCAACAAAAACCAAGTGCAGCCTAATTACCTAATAGAAGTGGTTAATCATACATGTTAACTAACATTCGGGTTTTGCCCAATATAATTAGAGAAAAAATCTTTATCCTAATTGAATTAAATACATAAATAAATTAGCATACCTATACATTTTTAGTACGTCGTGCAAATTAATATTGTTACACTTGTCAAAATCTGCCTATTAAATATGAAATTATAAAATGGAGGTAGAAGTAATAACATAACATAATATTAGACTATCTAATCATATTATCATATATATCTTATCTATACATAATATTAGACAGGTCGTCAGGGGACAGAAATAAGCTTGGAAGTGGATATGTTGTGTAAAACAAAGCATACCTAATTTTTTTTATAAATAATATTTGGTATGTATTTTGGAAACCTTTGCCATTTTTCAATAAATCGAACTGAGAATACTTTTAAAAATATTATCTAGAGCTTTACCTTGAATCATTTTCAAAAAGAAAGTCCTACGAATTTGCAATACGAAAATCGTCACATGATGCGGGCAAAAGAGTTGCAATAATGAAGCTCTTAAGTGACGCTCTCTCGCTCGCACTATTTGACAAATTTTGAAACATAAATTCATAGAATTAATTTATTGAAAATTCCTTAAGGCCAGCCCTGCATAATATTATTGCACACATTTTAAAAGTGTTTTCAGTTTCATAAATAAAAAAATGGCAAGGGGAGCAATATTTAAAAATATTTTTTTAAAAAAAATCTCATCATACCATACTTAAATATATATAACTTAAAATACTTTTAAAATGTGTGCAATAATATTATGGAGGGCTGGTCATAAGGAATTTTCAAAAAAAGAACTACAGATTTATACTTAAAAACGTGTCAAATCGTGCGAGCGAAAGAGCGTCACTCGATATACAATAGGTAGGCCTTTAAGACATGCAAAATTATTTATGAGTAGCTAAAACCCCTATACCTAAAATTTGTGCAACTTAGATAAAATAATGATTTAAACATAATATCACGTACATTGAACATCCTTCGGAAATCTCATCATATCCTTTGAGACAAACACGAGAACAATAATAGATTTATTTACTGAGAACTGACGTATTTGTAGCACCTCATTTCCGATATTATTTTAAGGTTATGGTGTCATAGAATCCTGAGTTTGTCTTTGTCTATAACGTTAGTTTATTTATTTTATTTTATTTATTTTAAGAAAGCTAACAGCTAGGTAACATAATAGAAAGCTATATAAGACAATGAAGGCCAATTACTAGCTTCCGCAGATACATAAGTCAAATAAGTATAGATATACAGTGCAGTAAACGACAAAATAGTACTTAAATAATAAAATGCATACGATTTTGAATGTGAAGGAAGTTCCCATAAAACGAAAAATAAAGAAAAATGTTTTGTAAAAGTAAGCACAACAATTTTAAAGAAATAGAAAAGCATTCCCATAATGATCTAAAAAAAAACGTAAAACATTTTGAATATTGGTTTTCATTGCTTAATCTGCCATTTCAAAATAAATATTATTGAGTATGCGTTTAAGCATACTCGTACTTGTGTAGAATAGGTCAACCTTAGAATTAGCTTTTAACTAAAGAATTAAAACAGCGCGCTGCTCTAATCTATTGCAGACTAGATTCTTTTTAAAACCTACAAAAAATGCAGTACCTATGTACTACTTCCTTTTACAGCTAGAAATGGGATTATTTGCAGTTAAAATCATGGAAGGGTATATATCCCGACTTTCTAAGGAAGGTTTATTAGAGAATTAGACTGACTTCGTACCCTAGATTATACCCTAGGTGATATAGTAGGTAATGTCATTTTTGAAGAATGAATAGGGTATTTCACACTCAAAATAAGATCTTGACAGACAGACAGACGGACGGACGGACAGACGGACAACAAAGTGATCCTATAAGGGATCCGTTTTTTCGAGTTGAGAAGACAATAACAGTCGAGAAGATAACATTTTTTTCGACTTAGAGGTTGTGCTGTAGTCGAGGACGCGACTTAAAATACGGGGGTGAGAACCGACAAAAAAACGGAGGAGTTTTATTAGAGTTTACTTCCACTCTAGCAAAAAAAATGCAAATGGTTATTTAAAAGTATTTCCTCACATACATTTAACACAATATTTTAAATGTTTAACATTTAATTATAAATCGCCTGAACTAATTATATCGGGTAAATTCTGCATATACCAGAATGTTTATGTGTATACCAATGATTTGCCTACAAGACGTAACTCTGTTTGCTTAACTTAATATGGCGGTAACTTGAATAACTTAGGGTGAGATATAACGAAGTTACAAAAGAAGTAACATTGTAAATTTGCCTTATAAATCTTTCTTAGCCATTGAAACGTTATAAAATAGCTTTTCTTGTAATTGTTAGGGTACTGACATATCTATGGGTAGGTATAGCTTAATTAACTGTTTTGTATTTCAATGTTAAGATGCTAAAACTAACATAAAGTTTATTACGTAGCATTTAGGTAGCTTAGATTTTCTACCAGAATTTTTGACAGAATTTATTGGATTATATCAAATTAGATAACTCTTTATTTAAAAACAGCTATTTTATATTAGAAAAAGTTCAACAATTTGTGGTCTTAACGCTCGTAGCGATCTCTTGCAGACAATCGAGTGAGGTTTTAACTAGTCGTCCAAACAACGGAAATGTGTCTTTAATATTATTACAGAGCTGAAGCGTTTTAACATCTTAATCACTAAATTTTTTTACATCATTGTGAAATTTTGTGTGGCAGTGTACTGAAAATATGGGCATCCCATCAGGAGAGCGTATTGCTCGACTTCTAACTTCTTTGTACTTATTTTATTTTGACGACCTCTGTGGCGCAGTTGGCTAATACCCGCCTGCAACGCAGTAGGTTGCGGGTTCGATTCCTGCAAGGGACAAATGTTTGCGTGATCCACAGATATTCGTTTCTGGTCTGGGTGGCTTTCTGTCTCTATCATAAGTATGTATTTACAAAAAAAAAGTATATAAGTATTATATCCATTATCCTAACCACCATAACCACCATATTTATTATTATTATTGTTAATAAATAAAATAATAATAAATAAATATTTCAGGACATTTCACACAGCGCCACCTAACCCTAAACTAAGCAACTTAAATGCTTGTATTATGGTGGTTAGGATAACGGATATAATACTTATATACTTTTCTTTTGTAAATACATACTTATAATAGATATTGAAAAACCACCCAGACCAGAAACAAATACCTGTGGATCACACAAACATTTGTCCCATGCGGGAATCGAACCCGCAACCTTCTGCGTTGCAGGCGGGTATTAGCCCACCGCACCACAGAGGTCGTCAATTATTTATGGTGTTATTTATTTATTTAGACCAACAGCTTATATAAGAAAAATGTACTATCTTGATACATATAAAAAGTAGAACCTTAGAAACGCAGCTTTACTCGAACAAACAGCGAGAGTAAATGCGCATTTGGTTGTAGAGTTGTAGCTTAGATTTCAAAGGGACGGGTGGCGTTGCGTCATATCCCGCGACACCCATGTTTGGTCTCTTGGACATCGGAAACTGAACACGTTCTAGAATAGCAGGTTGTTTGTTTGCACTGTGTAAGAAAGTGTTTTTGATGACATACTTTAAGCACTTTCTTATGGTTATAATCAGTACAATGCAGCGACTTTTTTTTAATAAACGAGATAGGTTTGAAGTTAAATATTGTCTACTATCTGTATCCAGTGGATTTACCCGCTGAACAACAGGCAATATGATATTCCAGGGTCTAAGCTATGCCCGCGGATGAGTGCTTTGGCGTACCCGCTGCCCCGGTATTATAGCGTCCCGCAGGAATACCCCCAAGTTTTTAGTGGGTATCCCCGCCGCGCCCATCTTCGGCGGTGGAGTCCCACATACCGCCCCCGCCCCCTGGCGTGGGGTGATGATGCGTAACGCATTTTTCCTGGGTCAAAAAAAAAAGGTTCTAAGGTAAGTTTTTATATACCTACCAATTTTCAGCTCATAACATACATTTAAGTGTGGAAGAGCAACAAACATACAAACTTTCACATTTATAATATTAGAAGAATATGTCAAAGTTTGAAAAACTAAAGTCTCCTTAGAAAAAAACAGTTTAGAAACAACAACAACACAGCATAACACACAGTTACAAATACAACAACAACACAGTTCACACACAACACAAAACAGTTTAGAAGGAGTGTTTCCTTAACCCTTAGCAGCTAAATTATGGTTCACTGAAAATATGAAAATGGTAGAGTTGAGATACAAGAGCGCGAATTTATATCCCTCAATATTGCGCGATATATCGTCCGCTTATAACGGTCATATCAAAAAACTTCTGATTGGGTTCAATGTTATTATTATATTTGCGATATGCTCTTTCTAGACAAGGTCCAAAGTTCCCTTATCGAATGAAGAAAACTATGACATCAAATTGTTTATTTGAGTTTTAGGATAACCCGCGGGATATCCGTAGCATAGATAAGTGGTATTGATTTAAACTAGTAGTTCGCCTCGAACTGGGACCTCGCAGACCCAATTTCCTTGAAAATGTTAAAACCTTGGGTTTTAGGTATAATAATGGGTAAAAGTTATAAGTATCTACGAAGTATAAATGTATGGAAACTTTAACCTTTAAAAGGGAAAAAAATATTCGTAAAAGGAAAGGAAAATATGTACTCATGTCTCCTTATACATATATCTTATAACCACCGTCGCTCTACTTTATGTATTTCCTTTCCCAGCTTGGTTGTCTGGAAGAGATCGCTTTTAGCGATAAGACCGCCAATTGTAACACTTATTTCTGTGTAATCTTAGTTCTAAGCTATATTATTGTATTTGTGTGAACAATAAAGAGTTTTCTATTCTAAAATGCCAAAATTGAAAGTAATTTTAAAACTCAAAATACGTACCAACGGATATATTTAAAAAAACTTTATCTCTGTGGTCTGTGACTAATCTATTGTTGTGATCAAAGTTTCAATAATAATAAAATATTAAAGGATATAGTATTAATATTATTGTAGAAATATTATAGTATTCACATGCAGAAAATAATAAAAAATAATAAATATTACTATAGATTTTTACAAAAAAATCTCACAAAATCTTCATAGTTTGTAGCACTTATTTACGAAAAAGTTGCCGATGCAGTGGACATTAGAAGAATTGGAATTGGAAAAAAATATCTAGCTTCACTTGTGTTATACAGCAAATTTATTTGTGTTTGTTATTTGTTAAGTCGCATAATGTAGTTGTTAACTTTTCCTTAAATAAATAAATTTACGACAGCTATTATATTGATATTGTAGCTAATTCTTATATTTTTGTCGTAGCAGCCGACGATGACTTAGACTTGGAGCGAGAACGCAGAGCTTTGACAGTCACGCGTAACATGTTGGCTCGCAGGTTTTTAAGATGTATCTCAAGGCATTATCAGACTTTATATACGTGCAGCTCTACGATCACATTTGCACTTCCCATCAGGTGGGATGTGATCAAACGTAGGCCTAATTAGTATTTAAAAAAACTTGTGGATGAACTTTACAAACAGGGATCTCAAGGCGCTGCGGATCCAGTACAACAATGCTTTCAGGATGCTTTTGGCGCTGTCTCGATACTACAGAGCGTCAGGGATGTTTGCAGATGCTAGAGTGGATGATGGTTTTAATGTCATAATAATATGTGATAAACACATAAATAACAATCCCAATAAGTTTCTTGCTCGTTCTTGTCATAGATATGCTTTTCGAACGAGCAGTAGAGTCTTAAAATAGATCTAAATAATTGTAAAATTTACTTTCAAAAGTGAAGCACTGTAAGCCTATTTGAATAAAAAATGGGTTGGAGTTTGATTAATAAGTTTAGAAAGTATATTACTCGTATATTGATACTAAAAAGAATACCTAAATTTAGGGCAAATAATTATACCTATAAACTACTCGTATTATGCAAATTTGAAAATCAGTAAATTAAGTACCTACTTCCACTGGTAGGATCTATACGAGGATAATATTATTATCAAACTTGACGTCTCAAATAAAAACTATGCACATATCCTGCACCCGCACGATCATTTAAATTCATAATAATAAATATATTGAGTAAGTCAACATGGCTATTTACTTATCCGTTAGGGAACCGAACCTAGGACCGAATTGTCAAAAATGTATGAAATGACGTATTACGTCATATCGATTTTTGATAATTCGGTCTTCGTTTCGGTTCCCTGACGGATAAGTGACTATCCCTTCATTTCTCATATTATTATAATCGATAAATATTGTAATTTTGTATTCCCTATAACTCTACAACCCTTGCATCGATTTGGCTCATTTTTTAACGTGAGAATCCTTATAGTTTGTACTACTTGTTTACAAAGTTTTATCAAGACTGGATCATCAGTTTCATTGTAATAAAGCAATCTCTATAACTCTAGAACCCTTCGACCGATTTTGCTCATGTTCGAACTTAAAAATTCTATGGATTTATATTACGCGTTTGCAAAGTTTCATAAAGATTGGACCATTGGTTTTCCAGTTATCGCGTAACAAACATACATACAAACATACACTTTTGATAATATATTTATGTCGCTTATAAAAAATGTGTATATGTTAGAAAAAAAATTATTAGCGCTCCAGTTTTGAAATAATCGTAAGACCTATCGTAAAGACTTTAAGTCACCTATATCTCTACAACCCTAAATTCTATTTGGCTATTTTTTTTATTATAATTATTATGTTAACCTACTTAACTTATGTGCAAAGTTTCATTTAATTTGGATTAACCATTTTCGAGTAAATGTCGATCAAACTTAAGCACCAGAGGTCAACCGTTAAACTGGTCAAAACGCAGGCTTTTCGCGGCTCTCGACTCTAAGACCTCGCTTCGCTCGGTCGAAAATAAAAACAAATGATTCATAATGTTATGGATTATGTGTAAAGTTTATACGCCCCTGTTTACATTATTTTCATTTCCTATAGGTAAGTAAAAATATTTTCTAACAAACTGTTTGTTATTCTACTTTTAAAAACCTTGGTACTTATAAAAGCAGTGAAACTGTCATGCTACTGGATACCGGTACCTTAATATAGGGACAAAATAATTAAATGTCAATAGCAATTTGAAGTCGAAAGGAAGTAAAAAGTTATAAATTATTATTGGAGGAATTTATTCCGCCTTCTAGGTTTAGTTTCCTACGTATCGTCGTTTATCATCACGCGATATCGTGATATCTTTCCTATAACGAATTAAATGGTGGTCTAGGAAAGAGTGCTATTTATTAGCGGTTAGACCACCAATTCTTTTTTAAATGTGTAATTTTTGAAAATTATGTTATATATTTTGTAATTATGGTGTTCAAGAATTGTGTAATCTAATTACTGAAATTGAGTAAAAGGCAAATTTGTTTTGTATATAATTGGGGTTTTATACTACAACAGAATGGGTTACCCTACTTACACTGTCAGAGTTAAATCACAATTTATAGTTTGTGTTGTTATATGTTGCAGTTTAAGGTCACCGAGATTACCACAGGGCCTGCAACATGACCTAAGGACTGCCTCTTAAATATCATATAGGAAACAGCCGGGACCCACAGTTTTACGTGCCTTCCGAAACACGGTCTCGTCCAGGCGAACTTTTTGCTACACACTGAGATTTGAACCCAGGGTTTCCGGATTAAAAGCCGGACGTATGACCACTGGGTTACGGACGGTACATAATATATAAGTATCTGTCGAGTCATAAACATTTGTATTTGTCCCAAAATTACATTTTCTTTCTTTCTTTCCATACGATCAGAGTCAGTACATGCTATTAATCAAGCACATCGATCGGTGGAGTGTTTTCCTTACTAAGTTCAATGTTCGCCGAGTCATTGAGCGTAAACTCACTCAAGGTTCGTCCATTGAGCGATACGTCAACGTTCATTGATGAATCTCGCGCGTTGCGTTCGTGTTGTTTCTACTTGAATTACTATGTGATATTGATGTTACGCGAAACGATTTTTTACTGTACATACTATTTACTTAACTTTTCTGACCTATAATATATGACCGTTAAGAAGGGAGCTGATAAGCTGGTTACATAAAAAGAACAAAAAAAAAGAGAGATTTAATCAATGAATTTCTCATAATATATAAACTATCATAATAGTGAATTTTGACCGATTTTTTTTTGTATTATATTATCTTGAATTTTAATCGAATACTATTGAAATAATAATTGACATTTTAATAATTGTAACAGATATCATTTTTATTTTAATAATATTTAACTTTAGTTTGTACAGAGATAATTTAAAATTGCATGTAAAGTTAATTTGGCAAAATGTGCATACATTTATTGTTTTAAGACCTTATATTGTACACAACATTTTAGGAAATAAATATTTCTAATTCGATTTTATTTTATGGAAAACTACCTATGTAATAGATAATTCAACAAGTGAATTAAATTAAAAATTTAAAAAACCCCCAACGCAATTCGTATTTCACCATTTTTTGTATGGCGGCCATCTTGGATTTTAAATTTTATATAGGGGACTGTAATCTACTCGTTAAGCCCTTTCATTTGATACCCATATTGAGGGGGTCGTGGAAGAAAAAAGTAATCCGCCATTTTGTAGCGGCGGCCATCTTGGACCGATTTCCACCAAACATGGCTAAGAACACTCTCGATTAACTCTACTTTCAAACAAAAAAAACAAAATCAAAATCCGTTCATCCGTTTGGGAGCTACGATGCCACAGACAGACACATACACACACACACAAACAGACAGACAGACAGACAGACAGACAGACAGACAGACAGACACGTCAAACTTATAACACCCCGTCGTTTTTGCGTCGGGGGTTAAAAAGGTACCTTAATTAATGGAAATGACAAATTATAACGAGTAAAGTGTGTACCATGAAATATCGAGCGTTTTCGGTCTTGAAGTCAAAGACTACTGGCATACATTATATTATGTAGCTTAGATCCTGGAATAATATATAGGCTAACCATTTAATGGATAAAACTGCAGGGTACAGCTAATATTTGAATCATTTAATAACCTTAACAAGTAAGTCTTCCAAAAGAAAATATAATAAGTAGGTATATTAATAATCATGACACAAACTAATTAAATAGACAAACGTTCTCGTACACCGAGAATCTCGTACAAGATCCGTGTACTCGATCAATCATTAATCAAATACTGCTGATGTGTGTCCACATTCACGATAACTATGCTTCTGTTGTAAATACCCTGTCACAATAAATATTGATAAAATATCTTTAGGATGTGCCAGTAGATGTTCATTTGTTTACTTCGACTAAGTGCTAAGTTGTTGATGTTTATGTGGTCAATGCTTTAGAGATCGCCCAGTCCACAGTGATCCCTGCACTTCTTAGCTTCAAGAACTCGTTATATGGCCAAGACGTGTCTTCTTAAACTGGTCGTGCTGTACGCATGTTTGTGACAGGACGCACAACAATAGCCGGAATAGGAAGCGGCGCGGGCGACGAATCGCAGACATTGCGGACAAACGCAGGTTATGATCGATGTGTTTTTGATCGAGTTCATAAAATCGATTGAAGACGTGAAGAATAAAAAAATAGTTGAAGTTAAATATGAGCACACTATCTATTAAGTATCGTTAAACAATAACACTCAAATTATTTAAAAATAATATTTCTAAAATTAGATTACTCTTTTTATGAAGGTTTTAAAAATAGATACCCGAAATTAATAGTAAGGCGGTCTACATAACAAAGCCGTTTGTTGTGCCAGAAGGTGGCAATCATGTCTTTTTTCGCGATACGACGTTCAACTTTTTTATTTTAACTTATGTGTGGTTATAATATAGAGGTATATGAGAAGCTAAGCACTAAGAGCTTCGATGTTTATAGTATATACTCGTAGTATCTAAATAAGAAAAGTTGTTTTTATCGATATAATTATGCCTTGATAACTCATAATCGAATGATGATACGATTAATATCATCTACCGTTCAGCCCTATTCTGTCCATCCAAGATCCGCAACCAGGTTCTTGGCACCAAACACTTTTTGTTGATTGATTTCAGTTTTAGAGTTAATTAAACGCGGACAATGCTGTGTTCGAGACGGCTTTACGCGTGCAGAACATTGTGCTCTGATTGTCGGCCCGTCGGAAATCCTGGTTCATAGTCGTTCATATTTGGATTATATACTCTATACTAACTTTATATTAATCTGTGTGAAAATATTCCCCGTTATAAAAACTGCGTGACACTGTTACTTTAGTTACAACTATATAATAATTATATAGTTGAACCTACGGTGTAGCCCACGTTATGATCTTACATATCTTAGAACAATCTCCTACGGAAATCGTAATGCGTTTCAGAAATAACACTACATAGTAATATGATGTTGCCTTTGATTAACCTATGTAAATGCTAAGTTTCATTCAAATCCAGTCAGTGAAATAATGCGCGGACAAGGTACAGACAGACAGAAATTAATTGTGCTACATTTATTTCAACTTCAGTATCGTTAATAGAGTACCAAAAAAATGATTTGGAAATACATATCTTTGTTGTATAGAAATTGTCCTTTTACATTATTATTATATATGTGTGTTATTGTATATATGTGTGTGTGTTTTACGGGGGTAGACTTCCTTTGCAGGAGGTCGTCTAGGTGGGTACCCCAACAGTGCCAGTTATTCTACCGCCTTAGCAGTGATGTGCAAACATTACTGTGCTCCGGTAGGAGGGCACTGTAGCTAGCGAAATTACTGGGCTAAAGAGTCTTAACATCTTATGACTCTTGAGTAAGAAGCGTTGGTGCAGTGCTCCTAGAATTTCACATAATTGTGAAATCCTAGGTTACACTGTACTGATTATGGGCAGCCGTTATCTCTTTACATCAGGAGAGCGTCTTGCTCGTCTTCTACTTCATCACATAAAAAAAAAAAATGTAAATAAATATTCTTATTATAATTAACTTTTCTCATTCCATTTTGTTTACTTCAATATTATTGTTCAACATGTGTATCAATTTGGAAATGTTTGGATGAACTCTGTGAAAGAGGATATGCATGCTAGGGGAGTGATTAAAGATAATATTATGACGGATGATAGAATAGAATGGAGGAGGAAGACGTGTTGTGCCAACCCTACATAATGTGGGATAAAGGAAGGAAGACGAAGATGAATGTCTATGACATTTTGCAACAAAAATCATCCAATGGATATTAGGTGTAAGTCACGGATTGGTACGAAACTCCCCATATTTGATTTCATTAATGAATTTTAAGCAAATACTGACGTAATAAGCTGATAATTAATATCAGTTTCCGACTGTTTGGGTTTTCATTGAAACATAATATCAAATTGAAAACACATTTTGTGCCTACGAATATAATGAATTAGGTGAAGAAGTGCTGTTATTTATGTAATTTAATATTATTACGAATAATAAAAAACAATGTTGTATACTCATCGGTTGTGTACAACGATTTTTTTAAACGAATCGAAAGGCATTTACTTGTAAACATGATTAAATAAAAAACAGAGAACAGCGATTGACGTATCGATTTTTAATCCCAACTTATTTGTACATTTTATATATCCAGATTTAATTTAATAACCGACGAAAAAAAGGAAAATTTTCTCAATTCGACTATATTCATCTTTATATAATTTGTAGGTTCATAGATTTATATTCAGTTCCATTCAGGATTCGAAAATATCAATTGTAAACATTTCAATTCTTTTTCTGAGCTCAGTAATTCACATATTGAAATTAGTCCCAAGTTCTTTCCTGTGAGAGAGTTCCCAAAATCACCTCTAACTTTAAATGCCGTACTTTCCACCAATTTTCGTATATTACGAGTTTATATACAATTTAAGTGGCTTCAACTTTGTATTCGAAACTCTCCCAGGATTCTAACAGCGTTTAAATGTATCTTGATGGTTTGCAGTATCAATTATTGTCGTGGCCTTCTCTTGAGGCTCATGTCTGACTGTATGACAGGTTGTAATTTCGATATCAATAACTTTTATTACTTGACCCATCAAGAGCCAAACGATCTTATACGCTAACCCCCGGAATTAGAAGCTGTTTTTAATAAATCGTCAGTTATAAATGTAGTTAATTCTCAGGTCTTAATATTTTGGTCATATGCTCAAAAAGATCTAGGTCACGAAAACCATTGCTCGTAGCCCCCAGGCCGAACCATCGAACCTAAATACTAAATTATCGTCAAATGCAGACTAATCATTAGTTTAAGCAAAAACTTATTTAAAATATGAAATTGAGTGTGCTTTGTTGTGTTTTTTATTGGAGTTTATTTTGTTTGCAGGACTGACTCGGCGCGGCGTTCGAGTACCCACCCACTGGACGTACATAAGGTAAGTTTGGTTTCTTTACATAATATTTGTCAATTTTTTCCAGTGTAGTATTTTACAATCGTTATTGTTTTATAAATACCGTTTACATTAAAATAATAATGTAATATTTATAAATAAATTATATTATGCGCAATAAAGTGGCTGGTTGCTGGACACGCACTAAAGACTTCAACGCGATCTCATTTATTTAAACCTTATTTAACAGAACTTTTTCTTGTTTGACATAAGAACTTTTTGTTGTTTTTTTTTTCCTTTAATTGATAACGTAGTTTATGACAGTGTCATTTTTGTCAGTAACACGCGATTTCTGTGCGTCCCCAACGCTTTTCGTGAAAAATTTGGAATTTAGTTTTTTGAATATTTTTCGTGTTAATCTATTTTTGAGGAAATTGTTTATTATACGGCGATGGTAAACTATCATGTGTGATATATTTGTGGGCGTGCGATTATTAGATAGGTGCTTGAAACAAGGGATCCTAGTGTTGGCATCATGTTGAACGAATGGTTCCATCGAGGGATAGAACACATATTTATTGCAGCAGAAGAAAATATTCAGGTAAACATGATACACTTAAAACATTAAACTTTTCGAGAAAAACTTTTCTAGAACTCTTTCTCTTTTCTTCACTTGCATAAAATCGCAGCTATTAAATTTTCCAGCAGTGCAAATAATTATGAGTGTAAGTAAGTGCTTCACAAAATCTTTTCTCGACTAAGCGCTCACTAAGTCAGAGCCTCATGAAATATTTTAGGATACAAAGCAGTAAGCAGATATTGTTAAAAAATTATACCAATTTTTGGCATTTTTTATTTATTAGGGTTAGCTTTTGACTCTTTGACCACGATTTCACGTGATGTATGCGACGATGCCGCCGTAGATAGTAACAGACTAAAATCCTACTATCCTACTAATATGTATTTGTAAAAATGTATGGACGACATGTGTTTGTTACTCTTTCACGCCTAAACGGGTGGACCGATTCAACTGAAATTTGGTATAGAGTATATATAGTATATATATATATATATATATATATATATATATATATATATATATATATATATATATATATATATATATATATATATATATATATATATATATATACTATATATACTCTATACCAAATTTCAGTTGAATCGGTCCACCCGTTTAGGCGTGAAAGAGTAACAAACACATGTCGTCCATACATTTTTACAAATACATATTAGTAGGATAGTAGGATTTTAGTCTGTTACTATCTACGGCGGCATCGTCGCATACATCACGTGAAATCGTGGTCAAAGAGTCAAAAGCTAACCCTAATAAATAAAAAATGCCAAAAATTGGTATAATTTTTTAACAATATCTGCTTACTGCTTTGTATCCTAAAATATTTCATGAGGCTCTAAAATATTTCATATATATATATATATATATATATATATATATATATATATATATATATATATACCAAATTTCAGTTGAATCGGTCCACCCGTTTAGGCGTGAAAGAGTAACAAATCTATCTATACTATAGAGATAGCTTAGACCTTCAATAACATATATGCTGCTGTAGAGTGGGTAAATCCACTGGGTACAGCTAGTAAGTATATAAATAAGTCCCATCACGTACCCTGTACGACCACCTGAAGAACCGTTCCCTCTACACCAATTACGATATCAATTAGCCCTCGATAATTAAAACGTTAACAGCATATTTGTTCTGGCGGCGCACTTGAATGTATTTCCCGTATTATAGTACCGTTATAATGATGCCACACAGCCTGTGTGACTGTAGACAGTAGGTATGTACAGGGTGAGTGGTGGTAAGTCACTTAGAAGCTTCAAGGGTTCGATATATAAGAGAAACACATTATGTTTAAAAGTTGTTAATATTTTACAAAAAAATATTTATAAATTTAAAAAAAATCTTATTTAACTAATGCGCCACGTTTCATAAAGTACGAGTATGTTCAACTTACGCCTGGCGAACAGCTAACGCTCCAGGTAAATATAACTAGATATATTTTTACTGTGCCGCCGGACTGCAGACTCTGGTCGGGTGTGAAAGGTCAAAAAAAAGTAAGTAAAGGCTGTAAATTACGAACACGTTACATATATAAATAGGGTATTTTTGTCAAAATATAAGTACTGTGAATAGTGTACTGAGTACTCTGTATCAAGGTTATAATTAATTTACCAGTCACCCTGTATTATATGTACACGTTGCCCCTTTTTCTAGGGGGTCAGCGGGCTTAGGGCTCCGGCACAAGTAAAATACGTGTTCTGGCATGATGTTCAGTGAAACCAGGGAGAGATTAATTCCGCCTTCTAGAAAGAAAGAGTAAAGAAAGCCTATTATACAATAAGCCAATACCTACATAGAAGACAACGATGCCTGGAAACCTTTGCATGATAAACCAGCTGGTGCCCCTCAAACGTACAATAAATTATGTAACCAAGATAAACATTATATTTAAAAAAAGCAATCCTTCCGAGTTTCTTGCTCGTATCTAAAAAAAATATACAAATTTGCAAAAGTGCTCCAATTCTCCAATGTAGTCTATTTGAATAAATGAATTTTGAGTTAGGAAATTTGAACCTGGTGATCCTTTCACACTCAAACCACTTTTTGAGGCTATTAGACATGTTAGTATATACCTCCGTTTTGAAACAATACACACAGTGAGGTGCTTACTTCAAGAATCCACCGAAAGTGTGAATACAAGAGCTTTATGACAAACATAAATATAAATTTATTTTCCGTTTTTTTTAGGTAGGTACCTACTTATTATTAATGTGTAAATTGTACATAGACGTACACAACTAAATGAATATTATGTGAATTCGCATCTTAGACTTTTTTGTTGCAAAAAGGGACTCTTACCAGTCCCGTTTTTTCCTTCGTAATGACCTTCGATTTTAATTGTACTGTTAATTACGACATAATTTGACGACGCGACTCTAGAGTAATGTTTTAATTGTGCCCTTTTATCTGCTTTCTTGTTAATTGTCGAGATTTTATAATTATTATATTATCTTTGGTTAAACATAATGAAATTGTTGAACCTTTCTTCTGTTTTCAAAGTCGGTTTATATAAGGTGTATTAACATAAATAGTCGCTAATTCAAGTGACTTCTGTGCTTTGCGTAATATGAGGCAAGGAAAAATAAATAATAGCTAAAATAATCGGCTTTTTAAGTAGTAGGTGTAAAATTAAGCATCAAAAGTTCGCTTAACTTTGTGGTATAGGCACTTTAAATCAGAAACAGTCCTCGGAATCCAACTTTGCAAGGATTTCATTTTTATTAGAAAAAAATGCAGTAAAGGTCTACCTAATAACTTAAATTCGTATTATTTCGGTAGACCCCTGAACAATTTTCGCACAGTTCAAAATTTTACCAAAAATGGAAGGCAAAAACTGAGAGGGGCCAACGCGCTCGCCCACCCAGTCAGCGAGGTATTACGAGCTCAGCTATGTCCCTCCATTGCGGTCGTTGGCGAATACCGCCAATTCCTGCACCATACCTGGACCCTAGCCCACAAGACTTATAATCTGACACAAAAATAACTCATTTACATCCCTATTGTCTCAAACATAAAGTTCAAAATCGTGTGAAGATCTCAACTAATTTTCTGGCTGAGAATGATTAAATTGTTTCGGCATGTCAAATCAAACGAAATTATGCTGTTATATCTTGTTTAATAGCTCGCTTATGTTTGAGTCTGGGATGCCAGTGTGGCCCACGAGTGAGATTTCTCCCGTAATAAAGGATTCTTTTGAACATATCTGTGTGCGGGCGCTGATCTATGAGAACATTAATTGCTCTAACCGTAATTAATGGTTATCTTTATGTAATCACATTCTAAAGCATACACCTGAAGCATAAGGCTGCCTCAAGTATTAATCAGTAGGTAACTTTATTAATATTATGTTGCCGATGTTTTCAGGTTGTTTTAGAAACTTTAGTCTACGTTAAAGTGTTTGTAATATTTTTGGAAATATAGCTACCTAATTATATACAATATGGGTGATGTTGGTGTATTGATTAAGATCTACAAAACGAACTTCAAGGAACGAGTGAATAGGTACCTTTCTAGGCATCTTACGTGATCCATCGTCGATCGCATTTTCACTTTCCATCAGATGGGATGTGGTCATACGTAGGCCTATCTTGTTTAAAAAAAAAAACTAACGTAGGCATTTGACAGGATATTTATTTATTACAGACTAGTACACCCCACGCGTGCTTTGTAGCGCAATTGGGTATGTTCATTTATTTTTGTTTTTAGTAATTTCAAAACCATTTCGAGGAATAAGGTTACTGATCACTACCCATTACTTAGAAACCGAAAATAATCACGGATTACTATTATTTTAGGCTTTTATTGAATAACCTTCATTTGACCTTTGATGACGTCACAGTTGTGGAAATGGAAAAAGTATGCGAACCATCAAAAACAGAAAAAAAAAGAAAAATGACCTTGTATGTCATGAAGATGTCAAATGTCAATGTAGATTAAATGTCAGATTAGGTAGGGTTGTGATAAAAAATAATCGATTTTGGAAATAATCTATTTTAATACGTGATTTTATTTTTAAGAATAATCGTTTTTTTTTATCATCATTGAATCAATTATTAACTGATTTTGGCTCAACTTACGACGCCACACCATGATTTCGAAGTTGAAACTATAGGTAGGTTTCACTATTAAACGGTTTTAAAAGTTTTATATAATAAAGTTATGTACATAAATTAATTTTGTTTATTTATGTGAAAAGCTTTTTAATTTGAACCTTTTATAATTTGATTGTTCTAAAACTTTGATTTGTGTTGATTATAATAAGAACTTAGTAATTGTTGTTTATTTTTAATTAATAAATCTATTGACATCATAATATTTATTGCGTTTATTTTGAAATTAATTGACAAATTAGAAAAAAAACTATTTATATAACAAAATCGATTATTTTCTTAAGAATAATCGATTATTTATTAATCGATTTTACATGCTACAAAAAAAACGATAATTTAAAAATCGATTTTTATGTACAATGTCACATCCCTATCACTGATAAAATGACATTGACAGATGTGTTTCACTTTTTTTTTTATTCGAGGCAACAGTCTCATCTCAATCTATAAAAACCCGATGATGACGTCATCATCGCGAATTATTCTAAAAACTTTAAAAATGTTTTAAAAAATAATTACGACGAAAATAACAAAATAAATCAAATTAGTTTCTTAAAATGCTCTATATTTTCGTAATTTAAAATAAAAAAGGAGGTCGAGATATTTTGGACATACCCAATTATCAGTGTTGCTCTACTATAATATGCATTGTGTTAAACACATAAACCTTTCTCTTGAATCATTCTATTTAAAAAAAAACCGCAGGAAAATCCGTTCCATAGTTTTAAAGATTAAAGTATACATAGGGACAGACACGGGAGGCAACTTTGATTTATGCTATGTAAAGATTTCAATTAAAGTTGAAACGTCGTCTTGAAACGAGATGATTAATTTAGCTATATAAGCTCACATTAAAAGTACATCAGTTTAATTACTACTGTTAGGTAATAGCTTAATGCTAACAGTCCGTCAAAGGACAGGTTTATCAACAAAGTTGCAGATGACTTCCGACCAATGAGTTGTATGTGCTAGAGGATAATAGTTAGAAATGATCATTTGGTTTAAGATTTGTGGCCCATAAGCCACACTTTTTAATACAATAAATTCCTATTTTTTTACCGAACAATCTTTTCTATATTCTATCATATAGTACTCAAGTTAGAAGTTAAAGATAAATTATTAAGCTTGTGGATCCTGAATAGAATAGAATAGAAAACTCTTTATTGTTCACACAAATACAATAATATAGCTTAGAACTAAGATTACACAGAAATAAGTGTTACAATTGGCGGTCTTATCGCTAAAAGCGATCTCTTCCAGACAACCAAGCAGGGAAAGGAAATACATAAAATAGAGCGACGGTGGTTATAAAGATATATAAGGAGACATAAGTACATATTTTTAATCATAGCTATTTAATTATACCAATACATACTATTAAAACCAATATAATAAATTATAACACATACATAATGATATTACATATAATAATAAAATATCCTGCAAATAGTTAAAAAGCTCAGTGCTTTAGAACTTAATAAATAGGTATGTACTAAGTTTACGCTGGTAGGTACCAGGTACATACATATTATATTTACTAATGAAGCTATTGTTATCGCTTGACATCAGGGGAATGTCAAGCTTGCCTAATTCATGTTGTTGACCTTAATTTTGGGAGTTACATAGAATCTAAGGCTCAATTGGCCGCCAGGAAGCTGGGTATTCTGGCAAAGGTGAGGCAATACTTCACACCGGGACAGCTGCTAATGCTGTACCAAGCACAAGTCCGGTCGTGTATGGAGTACTGTTTTCATCTTTGGGATGGTACTGCCAAATACCAGCTTCAGACACTGGAGTCAATTGAGAGACGTGCCAAAAAGCTAATAGGTGACCAAAAGCTTACAGAATCTCGGCTGCAGAGCCTTGAACATCGTAGAATGGTCGCTTCGCTATCGGTCTTCTACAGGATTCATTTTGGAGAGTGTGCGCAGGAATTACACGAACTAATTCCTCCATGCCCATTCTATCGACGGACGTCACGGCAGACGGCAATGCGGCATCCCTACTTAGTGGCGCTACCAACAGCCCGCACCAAGCGTTTTGCTTCGTCGTTTCTAATGAGAACTGGTCGCATTTGGAACACTTTGCCGTCATCTGTGTTTCCCGAGAGGTACAACTTGGGTATCTTCAAGGCACGAGTGAATAGGTACCTTTCTAGGCGTCATACGTGATTCATCGTCGACCGCATTTCCACTTTCCATCAGGTGGGATGTGGTCAAACGTAGGCCTATTTAGTATAAAAAAAATAAAAGTGGTTTCTTTGGAGCTATAGGCATTTTTTATTGATTTTACACGAGCTCCTCTGCCTTCACCCTGAATTTAGCGGTGTGAAGCGGCATAACAATCATAACCTATTTCATACGTATAAATATTTTAAACATAAGAGACATTTCGAATTCTATTATTTTAATTTTTTTATTGCAATTTAGCCTTAATTTGATTTAATTTTCTTGAAATTTTGATTTAATTTTTATTTATTTTATGTGAAATGATATTTTAATTTTCTGTATGGAAGTTACCTGTAATAAACGAATTAAATTTGAATAAACGTGAATTTATAATATTAGTGAGGTATCGTCTCTAGTAAGTTAATCGTATCTACTATTTTAATGTGTGGGACCGGTGCTAACTCTGTCCGTATGGGCAAACTATGTGTCAATAATGGTAACATGTTATTTTCATGGTTTAAGTAGAGACTAATCACTTAACTTTATACCATCTTTCATTAGAATTATGTGGATTGTTGCTGGAGAGCTTATATGTACTTATTGTTTTATTTATGGAGTTAAAAGTTAATTACATAAGCATTTCTTTTCAATAAATATAAACGAAAGATCAATAAAATATACTGAATAACTGATCTATTTACGCACAGCTTAAACCGCTGAACGGGTTTGGTTAAAATTTGGCACACAGATACATAGGTTTTATGGCGTATACATTCGCTACGGCTTTCTTTATGGAAGCGAAATCTCAAGTGTAAGCTAGTTATCCAGATTATTATTTATTAACTTTTAAAAGCGTAGAGTGCCGAATATAATATTAAAACTGTACGTCGTCTTTCTTTTAATTATTATTGGGAACGTTCTGAAAGCTTTTAAAAAGAAATTTAAAAGATAGGTGATTTTTGTATGAAGAAAATGCGATACTTTAGAATAGCAGATAAAGGAGATTTGGACTCGAAGATACATGCTGACTTTTCGGGGATAAACTTATCTTTACATTTTGCATGATACACGTCACATTTTAACCAATTCAATAAGAATATTTTTGAATAAAATATTTCAAATTTTGACGTAATTTCGTAGACCGGATTCACACTCCACTAAGATAATGAGTGAGTCAGAGTTTCGTCTGCGTAATGTTGTAACTGATGTAACACTGTTACCACAAGGTCGTATGTGAATACCTACGTGATTTCTGTCTTGCACTTTTGCTTCTGCTTCCTTTTGTAAGGAAGTAGACAACAAAGGTGGTGTTAGCCTTTCACGAACTGCGCACCGTGTAATGCACTTGTGCATACATTTTCCCTGATCCTTCATTGAAATTAAGGCGTAAAATTGTTGTTTTGGCAAGTAACTGGAGAAAACTTGATTATACCTCTATTGAGTATTGAAAAGTACCTTAACGCTTTTAATCTTTGCCATGTTAGGGAATATTTCCTGATGCAACTATACTTTATTAAGAGAAGTTACCACTGTATCTCTTTATACATCCATTTGAGACTAGATTTTGAGCTATTTTTTTTGTCTAGGTATAAAACTTTAATCATTTGACTAGACTGGTTTATTAATAAACTATGGGATTTAAAATTGTCACTATTTAAGGTATAAAGTAAGGTAGTTTAATAAATTTGGTCAAATTACCTATATAGGTACCTTATCCAAACGCGATTTTTAAATAAAATGTGTAAGTTATTATTTGAAACTGCTAAAACTAGTACTCTCTTATAGAGATGAATCACAAAGAATCCTACGCAAAAAAGCAAACACGCGAAGAATTTAACGAATTTTTATCCATGCCGTAATTGACGGACATCAAATGAATCTACACTATGGGATGACCTGAGTTCACAGTAATTTGCCTACGTAACTCTAGTTCCAAAGGTGGGCAGTATTAATCATGAACTTCTTAGATGCTTTTCTCAGATGCGCGGGAAACACCATGGCGTATCCTGCAAACAATGACTAATTTTCTCTCAATGGATTGCTAAAAAAATACTCGTGCGTTTAAAATAGAGAAGCTACCTTCAATTTGACGTCAATACGCTACTACCTACTGACACAATCGCTGGAGCAATAACCATCACCGCAATATAACTGTATGTCATAGTTAAGTATCGAACAAAACGAGCAATGTATGTGTTGCGTTGGTATAATTTCATATTTGTACATAAGCAGAATTGTACACACGTGACACAGGTATCGTAGTAACTTGTTATGGAAATAATGGTCCATTGAGATTACAGCTGATGTTCGATGACTCATAACCTCGCCAATAGATTTCATTGCGGCCAATAAGTTTCGGTAAATGCGCATTGACGTAAAAAGCTATTCCTTGAACACCACTTTGTGCTATTCAAAATCATAACAAATACGCACGTAATGTAAAAAATTTGTTGATCGGGGGACTCCCTTTTAGTTTTTGACTTTATTTTTGTAAAGATTGTTTTCTCGTAGGTATAACATGCAAAATCTTGAGATAGATTCTGTTGATACATTTTTGTTCAATATTTAAATAACCTACCTACTCCAAATTAGATTAGTAAATAACCCTAAAAAAGAAGTCTAGAAACCATAATATTTATGGTCTTAAAAACCATAAATTATGTTGTTGCGCAGCGCTAATGCCCTAACTGGTAAAAGAATTTCCAGTTTTATCGAAAGATGCACCGAGTACATAGATCGAGTAATCGATTACGTTACTCCACTACAAGTGCAATAACTTACTCGAATGAATGTCGTCCGTTCCATTAACTTCGATTCCTCCATCCGTGTTGACATATCGTAATCAATTTCACCTTTCATGCAATAGTTAGCATTTTAAATTTTAATAGGATGTTGTATTACAACACGATTTTGAAACGTTTGTCTAAAGTTCGGCAATGCGAAATGAAGGTGAGAGGAACGCAATTATGGAAAAACCAGTGAAAGCAAATGTAGTTCCGGAGGCTGATTGAAGCAATGAGACGCAATCAGTCTTCAAGATCGCGCAGACGGTTGAATCATCGAGGTCGTATATGTATAGACGTCGTAAATTAATAGACAACCAGTTTGTATCCAACCAATTCTCTTATGTTAATAACGTCCTTGAAATCGTTCTATTACCTTAACCGTGACATGTCATAACAAGCCTCCGACATCTCAAGCTCACACTCCGACCGGAAAGGGGGCGTATTGTTGCCTAACTTTTATCATACAAACATCAATGATACGACTATTCTCGCCGTTTCTAAGCGATTTCACGGCTTTTCTTAGACGACTTTAATTGTGTTGCGTACGAACTGTTCCAATTGTGTCCTGTTCGTTTATAGAGCCGACAATACAATAGTGAAATTTTTGAAGTCTCACGCTTTTTGTGACGGACGACGGACCTCCAGAGCGAGCCAAAATCAACTACCGATAAAATAAAAACAAAATGGTGCCCTTAAAATGGGACGAACGGACAAAGGCAGTTTATTGCGTCATATATAACATAGTGAAAGTTTACAGAAGCTTTGTTCTTAATTTGTGTTCGTTAACGGTATAAGATATTAGTCGGTGGAGAGACAAAGGCAGTCCTTGTACAGGAGTCGACTATTTTATAACGTTGTAAAGAATTTGCGAAATATTTTGTTGTTTTATGGACTTTGGTTCAGGATGCGTAACAGTTACGCCTTTGAACATTGCAATATTTGGCCTTTGTTTTGCCACATTAAAGTACTTTGAACATTTGTCAAATAAATGGAATTTGTGTCTTTTGAATATGGCGTAATGTTTGTGACAACATTGGCCAAATTTCTGATCAAATTATGTTGAGTCATGCTTGCCATTAAAGAATTCATACAATGTAATAAAGCGGTTCAAAATGCCACCAACAAGCAAATACTAAGCACTTGAGTTGTCGATTGTTCGGTTAAATTCCTTACATAAATGAAGACATTATGCGAGGTGTGATTGAGACGGCACAGCAGGTGTCTTCAACCGTTCTCAACAACAATAGAACACAATAAGATCTCTTCAATTTAGAACCGGTGTGGTGGTCGTTAAAGCACTCCTAAATTTAAAAAAGCTGTGAAATGTTAATCTTTTATGGGAGCAATTTTGAGCATGATTATTTAAACAAATGTGAAGTTGTGTATTTATTTAATCAGTTTTGTAAAACTTCGATAAAATTATCTTACTATACAATTATATTAACTTACTATATATATGTAGGTAGGTACAAAAAACGCATTATTCTATTAAAGTTCTAAATTTATTAAGGAATTTCTATAGGTAGTAGTTTTAGCCCGTCTTTTCTCAACTTCTACTATCCACATTTTAACTTCATAAAGCAGTTTCCCTTTCTTGGCCAGGATTTATAAGATTTCCCGCCAGTGCCTATAATACAAAAAGTCTGCAAATAACTGACACAAAACTACTCAATGGGTTTTTTTTGTTGACGCTGAAAAAAAACGCGTTACGCGTACCCTCCCGTCGGGGGACAGAAGGGTTATGTGGGACTCCCCGTGCACTGGTATACCCACTAAAACAACTCAGCGGCACTCCCGCGTCGCCTCAGTGATGGAGGCCTGGGAAACCGGCGCAGCCTTTACGTCCAGTCCTCCATCAGCGATCGCCCACCTATACTCAATGGGTTTTTCAATACAATTTGGTACAAAAAGTGAGTGTAACGGAACTTCAAGACTACATAAGCAGAGATACAAAGCGTAGGTCACACTTCCAAAACCGAGTTGAGTGACGCGAGTGCTAATTGCTGACTCGATGCTCTATATTTCGTGTAAAACTAGACATTAGGCTAGTTGTACGCTGCGTGTAGTTTAGATAACATCTTCTGTGAACACCGGTTTACCTTGTCATCATCTTGCTGAAGCCACATTATTGGACTCACTCTCCTTATCGAGTAAGTTTGTTTTTGTTAAGTAGTTTTTTAGATAAGCTTTTTTATTCGCCACATGGTGTTAATTAAAGGAAAAGTTGCTTTAGCTGGACACTTTTCTTTCGTATTCCAATTTTAACTGATTCATTTTTATAAAAGTTACTTATATCTAATTTTAGTTCGATAATAGAACTTTCAAATTTATAAATTTTACTAACAATAAATATTTAATAATATGCATGAAATATATCATCAGTAAAGTCTAAATACGCTTTTGCGTAATGGATTTGCCACAAATATTTCTATTTACATTATTCCTATAAATATGATGAAGCAAAAGTATATCGAAATTAGGTAAAATCCTGGGACCTAGAGTTGTGACGGTTATCCTTCTGAGAAGCCGTACAGATGATTGTGTGGTCATACTATCTTGACATTGAAAAACTAAAGATTTTATATAGTGAAAACACTATAAAATCTTTAGTTTTTCAATGTCAAGATCAGAACATACGAGTTCAATGTGATTGCATATATGACCTACATTATAATCATCGCATCCGCACGCCATAGTATGACCACACAATCATCTGTTCAGCTTCTCAGTAAGATGACCATTACAACTCTAGGTCTCAGGATTTTACCTAATTTGGATACACTTTTGCTTCATCATATTTATAAGAATAATGTAAATAGACATATTTGTGGCAAATCCATTCAATCCTTCTGACGAGGTAATTAATTAAATAAATCGATTGTCATGTTTCTTGTTAGAATATGACGGTTTGTGACGTAGTCTTAATAACAATAAGTTCAAAACAAGTTTCATGAATAAAAATTATAATCTTAATTCTTCTCAAGTGAAGTGTACAAATAAGCAGTAGTAAAATGTGCTACTCTTGTAAATTTATTTGCTCATATATGATACTTTGATTTAATTTATCTACACATTTTAATGTAAAGAGTGAAAGAGAAGAAGACACATTTTTTTAGATATTTTTATGTTAGAGACACAAAACAGTTTGATAGTCTGCGGTCAGCGTCGCCTATAGACACTGGTATTGCCATCGCGGAATTGGTAATATAGGCGCGTATATCCCTTACAAACGATAGATGATAAATGATACCGCGAACCCGTAAAGATCCCCTTGTCATCCAAATACGTCTTTATTCATACCGGAACTAGTCCCTACACCTAAATATTCTATCTATAAACAATATTCCCTATCTACAACAGCCGTTACATCGGGTATACCCATTTATGTCAATGTAAACAAACCGAAGGATATGACTGGGGCCAAAGATAGCATAATCATAAAACGATGACGTATTAAATGACGAATAAAACACACAGAACGATAATAATGCTAGTGTTGTACTACACTGGGCCATGACGCGTATCTCGTATTTCAACGCATGACTTTAGACTTTAGATTTAGATTAACGTAGCGCCATCGTACCCAAATAGCGTTTGATACACTGATAGAATTAACTACTGATTAACTCGAGTTACCTAGTTAGAGCATAATAACGGATGCATGTGTAGGTAGGTCAGTATCTATATTTAATAGTCTATTTCGGTACTTATAATAGTCATACTATGCAAGGGATAGTTCTAAGGACCAGTAGGTAGGGTGGGTACCTTAAAACTACGTAGGTATATAAAATAAACGATCGAAGGAGAAACCGCTTAAAAAGATTAAATCAACTAGGAAAAAGAATGATCGAAGCAAATGAGTTGTGTCGACTTCATCAAAAGTTTAGGCTAACGTGCCTTATACAACTCGTAAAGAAATTAAAAAATAAATAATAACAATACAAACGGTAAAATAAGATTGCAATATAATTATTGAGGTCTATATATAATATTAACATAATACCTTTGATTTATGTTAATAACTCGAGTAATTATATTAATAGCATAAAACTATTAATAGGATAAATTGTTCACACCTACGTATGTGGTAAACTGCAATGGAAACATGAACACTTTTATGTTAATACAACCGATTTCCTACAGAAAATTTCATAGATGGAAAAATGTTACTAAGGACCTTAAGCTTTAAATGTTTATGTGAATTAGTAATAACACGTTTTCTCTTAATAATATCATACATCATTTTAATCATAATTTATTCCATGATTGTAATTTTTCATTAAAGTCTTTAGAATTCTCATGATCGTACAATCGATATTGTAAATACACAAATCTATTCACTCACCAATTAAATATTTTAACGAATCATAGACTTTTATTCGAGTTATTCCTGGCAGACAGCTCGTCGACCTCTTATCAGCTACCTACCGCAATAACAGCGCATGTGTGCGTATACATATATCAGTATACCATTCATTGTTCACGCTTGTGGGCGTATCATTATCGGCAGGAAACTCCCTGCTGATGCAGCATACAGGTGTCGGACCATCTCCGACATTCAGAGAATCGATACTTGACATAATATGCCTTCCGGTCGCAAGAACATTTTTGTACCGTCCAGTGGGTATGCGAGAGATCTTGTAGGTGATTGCATATTTGGGTAGGTCACTGTGAGAAAATAAATTGTGTACATGATACAGTGTGTTAGGAATTAATTATTATTATTATGACTACTTGAGCTGATGATCTGTAGGTTTATTTGTTTTATTTATTGATAAGATTAACAAGACAAACTCGATGTTAAATGATACGCAAACTTATGTTGCAGCAAAAAACATTAATTAAAAAATATAATATGTAAGGATATTAAGGTACTGGAACAATAGTAAAGAAGTACCTATAGGTAGATATAGTAAGGAGGGAGGAGGGTGGTAGGAGGATTGAGGATATAGGGATAGCGGAGGGGAGTGGTGATATTAGGGGGGGAGTGGATATGAGATAGGAGCTATTTGTGAGACAACGATCGCCGATATAATATTAGCAGTCACCCTTCAAGCTCTTCTCTCGAGCTTTCGCTATACTTCTTATATGTAGTTATAAAACTACATGAAAACTTGATTAAACTGCTAATTACATACAATAACATAATTTGCTAATATTTGCGTAGGTAAAATAAATTAAGCTAATTACCTGAGACAGTGAACACGGCTCGACGTGTTGCGTTTTTACCTGTTCTTAATTGTCATTTAACTCATTAGCAAATGTAGAGACGATGCCGCTGACTAAATAAATTAACGAATACAATCTAAGCACGTGCGGCACTCATTGGTAACTTTATCAACTAAATAAATTACGTAATTATAGCTTCTAGTTTCAATTAGTAGAGCTTTTGTTTGTAGACTTAAATATTAATAGAATTCCGAGATATGTATAAAGTTCTAGAAAATCGTAATTTGTTAATTTGCACAAAATCTTTACCTACATCGTGTGAAATTAAGTCGTTTTCACGTGCTGTTCGTTTAGATCTTTTAAACTACTCAACGGATTTTAATCTCGTTTTAAGCAATAGGTAGGTAGTAGTCCAGTCATTATAGTAAGTTCACCTCGGAATTTAAGATACCCAGCTGTAAGTCTATAAATACTTGTATATTGACACCCTAAAAGTTGTCTCAAAACCTACATATTTACCTACAACTTTTAGTGTGTCAATATACAAATATTTACAGACTTACAGCTGGGTATCTCGAATTCTGAAATTCTTACCTAATTTAAGCTTAAATGACTGGACTATATAGGAGGGATTCAAAAGGAAGGTTTTTATATTAGGTATATCATGTAACATATGCAAGGCTGGGACGGGTCGGTAGTATAATTTAAAATTAAAACACTTTCCAAATTATTATTATAGCTACTACGTTTAAATTGTGAAGTACTTTAAGGTAAAAACTTACCCTCAAGCAAGGAAACAGGATGCAAGTGGGAAATATTGAAAACTACTAGTAATTAGGCCTTGAAACCTTGTGACACTTTCGTATACTACTTATTTACGTAGCTTTCCATTGCATTGCTAATTGCTTCGTAAGTCCTTATTCCATAAAATTATTCCATTCGTTACGGCGACTTTAATTAATTCACTAGGTTTTCCCGCTTCGATGAATAAAACTTGGCAATACATTTTATGAAAGTTCGCAGATGTAAATTGAAAATTGCACGTTTTAGAAATTTTCGTAGATCTAAAGGAAAAGACGAAACATTTACAGGATCTCTCCTTAGTCCGTCTGTCTGTTTGTCTCCTCAACTCTCACTGTATTGATTCTTTTACGCGAAATCGTTATTATCTAGAAGGTACATATTTCTTCTAAGCAGAGGCGTAGGAATGGATCATGGAATAATTTGGAGAAGATCTTTAACCAATAGTGGACAGACGAAAAATAATTAAAGTAAAAGCATACACCTAGATTTACGGATTTTAGGTGGATTGTAAAAAGCTTCCTTACATTGAGGTAAAATGCGTTTGTGCTACCGTAAACACTAATATCTAAAGGTCGGTAATTTCTAATGAACGTGGACGATCCTTATTAAAATCTAGGACTCATCTGAGCAACTCGCCATATTCCAGGCCATAATTTTATTCTACAAATTCCATAGGTAGGTGCATGAATCATACAATCCTCGTAAACGTTTTACGCTCCCGTATCGGATTTCAAGAAAATTACGTAGTTAGTTAAACATTGGGTTTTCGTGTGCTCATGATGATTAAATCTTCATAAGTATCCTTTAACGGGAAACTTTGTTATAACGGTATTATATAGAATATTTTAAATTTTAGACGAATCTTTAGGCTTACTAACTTTAGTTTAATGTTTTTTCTATAATTGGTAGGACGATGCAGCCTGATATAATAATATGTGATCCACTTAGAGGTAGAACAGGTCCACTAGTTTGATCATAGAACATTAATTGGAGACAATTAACTCGTATTTTTATTACAATAGCTACCATGTGGGGCATGGGGTATCCCGGAACGTAAATTTTTAATCATGATCGTAAGCGATCGTAAGATCGGTATCTGAGTCAACTGAATTCTTCAGTGACTAACTGTAAAGACTTACGAGTATGTGCCGTGAGTCAGTGACGAAAACTGGAGAAATTGTAAGCGATGCCAAACTAAATATTAGATCCGATCATCTTTGAAGATCATGAATTAAATTATGAATAACTTTACAGTGAGTATGCAGTTTTAAAACATTTTTGATTTGGTGGTATTGAAAATGATAGAGAAAGAAAAAAAAAAGAAAAGAAGAAAAAAAAAGAGGAAGATCTCGGAGAAAGTTTGGATTTAAATCTTTATATTTTGATATATTAATACCTACCTATGTATCTTTGTAACCGCAGCTACTCCCCTGAAGAAGATCCTCGTACAGAATCGAAACGGTCGGCACGAAGACGAAGTAAATACAAATGAGTTTATGCCGTTTATTTACAAAGATGAATTTAAATACTCACGAATTGTTTAGTGTAAAAACCTACTTATGTATCTTCCTAATTACATTGAAATGGAATCAAAAGATATTTAATATATTATACTACAGTAAGAAAACACTACTAAATTGAGATTATGTTTGTTACTTCTTTACGCCTTAACGGCTCTATTGCGTGAGCTGAAATTTACTTTGTAGCGTAAGACCCTAGAATACTATAAGCTTCTGCGGGTTAAACGGTGGCTCGAGCTAGTCTAACAAACAGTTAAAACTATCAAAGGGATACGACGAAGGAGGATTTCTCGTGACCACGGTTCATGTAACTAAGCCGAAACGTAGAGGTTGGTTTTTTAATGTACTAGCTGCGCCCGGCGGGTTTACAGTAGCCTATAATGCCTATTCTAGCGTCTTAGTTATCTCTATATGAAAGTTCAGCTCAATCGGTCCACCCGTTTAGGCGTGAAAGAGTAACAAATATTCATCCAGGCATTCATACATTCTTACAAACTTTCATGTTTATAATATTAGTAAGATAAGATTTGTAAAACTAGCATTAAAATAACGCGATACCTAAGTCCTGATTAATAAATCTATCAAAGGGATACATGATTACAAAATCAACATGCCATCAAAATATAGTGCATGTGGGTAAACCCCGGTGAACACATGGCACACGTAACGCAAGTTTCATGAATGAGTGTTCAGTTTTATGAATGGAACATACATACATATGTTACGGTGCTTCCGGTTTTATTGTAAGAAAAATTGATTGATTTTAAAAAAAACGTTCTAAAGCTTAGTGTTAATTAATTGATCAGGTGATTCGTATTGTATGAAAAGCTAAGATTTTACTAAAAAAAATCACTTAAAGTGTAATTTGACTGTTTCTTTTTTGGAATTTTTTTTCGTTTTGTATTTTCGTGATCTATTTTATTAAATTATGGTATGTATTTTATGATATAAACTCTACTAATTTAAAGATTAGAACTAACATTTTTATTAAATAAAATCTGTCCTTGACTCGGTATTGCACTTGCTACTTTCTCTCCAATAATCTCACATAACACATTCACATAACGGAGCTTAAAGTTCGCAGTTCGCTATAATTACGCGTTGCAATCCAAAAGCAATAAAAGGCAACCCCTACAGAGCGCCGGTGAAAGGACCCCTAGTACATAATAGTACTTACATTTGGGTGGCAACCGGGCCCGCCTTCCCACCGGCGCGCTTTCATTGGCCCGCTACTCAGAGCCCTCGTCGATTCATCGTCGCCCCCACTGCCTCCAGCACGAGGTATAATGCCTTTATCTTACCGCGCGGTCACACAAATTCATTTAGTCTCTCACCAGGCCTCACGCGTGACACATCGCGTCAGTTTTGGGGATGCCATTTGCGATCGTCGTTTGTAATGGATCTCAGTAATTTACCTACGTGTGCTATGTACCGGAGCGTTGGCACTGTTATAGTTAGAATAAAGATGGAAGAACGGTGTAGACAGTTGGTTCGGTGTCGGACGGTGGAGCATTCTGCTTGTGAACGATGCAACAGGACTAGGTTGATTTCTAAACACAATAGTGACTGTGATAGTGTTGTGGACAAATCTCGACCGTACAGAGCCAGCGCAGCGCGGAGTAGTAAGCTTTGTTTACTTTTTTATATACTAACAATTATTTATATTATGCGACTTTATGTACATTAGTCAAACTAACCCTTTTAAGTAATCGCAGGGACGTTTTATTAAAAGCTTAATATATGTAACTTATCTGCTTTATTTTTGTTTCAATACTTTTATTTCTATGATCTATTAATGTCAAGAAATTTTTTAATTCAATTAACTAAATATATTTAGAAATTTACAGAATAAGAGCTTTTTCTGTTACTTTTTCTTATGTATTTTTAAATTGTAAGATTAGAAATATAAAACATTTAATTTTCCTTCAGTTGTCAATTATAAAGTAGTAACCAGGCGGTTTTACCCGCTAAAAAAAAATTGGGGGTAAATCATGGATCAAAGCTACCATCAAGTACATACCTACCAAGTTACATCTAAATCAGTTCAGCTATTACTGTATGAACAGCAAACACACAGCTTTTTCATTTATAACATGAGTAGGATATTAAATAAATTATTTAATAAAAACATTTAAATTTAATTAAGTAAAATAATAAAATAAACGTAATACACGTGAACCGGCCAACTTAATTTTTTTAAAGATTGGCACGTGGACGATCTGTGGATATACCAAATGTTCTATATTTATCTTTTAATTAGCTGTAATATTGTTTTTCCCTAAAAATATATATATTTGCAAAAAAACAAGTAGGTAATAGAAATCACATAATGATCAACAGGTAACTTAATATCATAAAGCTTAGCCTTATTAAGCAAAAATTTCTTACACATAATATCTAACACAAGATCATAATAATATCATGTTTCTAATCCACTCAGAACACAGGTAATGTCCCGGATAACAATCCCTTATCACAATAATATTCTATAAACAAACTAACGACTATTTATAATCTAAATATCCGGTGAGCTCTAGCAGCTAAACTTACAACTTACTACATAAGCATTGGACATTTTTTTTATAATAATTGGGGTTTATACTCTAACAGAACAGGTTACCCTACTTACACTGTCAGAGTCAAATCACAATTTTATAGGTTGTGTGGCCAACCTAGGTATATGTTGCAGTTTCAGTTCGCCAAGATTCCTACAAGGCCTGCAACATGACCTAACGACTGCCTCCAACATATCTTATTGGAAACAGCCGGGACCCACAGTTTTACGTGCCTTCCGAAACACGGTAGCGTCTGGCGAAAAGTTTTTGCCACACTGAGATAATTTGATTTTTATGCAAAGAAGTAGAAGACGAACATGACGCTCTCCTGTTGGTAAGAGATAACGCTGCGCATAATCAGTACAATGCTACCCAGGATTTTACAATGACGTAAAATTTTGGGCGCACAGCACCAACGCTTCTTGCTTAAGTCATAAGTGAAAGAGTAACAAACATACATCCAAACATCCTGACATCCAGACTTCCTGACATCCATTCATTCTTACAAACTTTCACGTTTATAATGTTATTAAGATACTTTAAGTCCTGTCAAATTAGCGGACAGTCACGGAAATAAAATTTATTAATATTTGAAGTTTTCATATTATATAATGTATTTTGCACTTCCAATAGTTGTCTTACTTAAAAGTCACATAAAATATACATAGTTTACGCATCATAAGTTATCCAGTGTTAAAAAGATAAGTTTTATGTGATTATATTAGATTCTATTGACCCAATGATGATACTATTTTAAAAAGAAATGTAGATATTGATACCTTAGACCCGAGTAGGTACCAATAATTTATAGTAACTGTCATTTACGGGAAAACTGCTGTGTGCAGCTTGTCTCAAAATAACTTAAAACTAAAAAACCTTAAATGATAATTTAAGTAAAGTAACTATTTATTTATAATATATGTACTAACATATGCTCCCGGCTTTGACCGCATGGATAAATCTTTTTATAGCGGATGTCTACATTATAAAACCTATCTGTGTTCCAAATTTCAAGCGAATCCGTTTAGGGGTACAAGCTGCGCGTTGATAGATCAGTCAGTCAATCAGTCACACTTTCCTCTCGTATATTTAGATTAGATTAGAAAAAATAAATAAATGGTTTTTGTTAGGAATATGTTCTTGATTCATTTGTAAGTTAAATTTTAACGGGCTGGCTTTTAGCGGGTTTTCATGTGATACAATAGTTTTTTTTTTAATTAAATGCGTTAATCGTATTGCAACTGTAGGAAAACCTTGTCTCGTATAAATATATCATTTGGCTGTTAGTGATAAGGATCAAACTGTAACTATAGCGTTACATTATTGAAGCAATTAGCGAGTGACGTGGGTTTCGTCCTACGTATAAAATAGAGATACAAATTATATCACAAAATATATGAACGGATATGAACACGAAAATCTGTTTCTCCAGTAGTTAGGTACCTACTTTTCCGAAACTTGATTCTCTATGATAATTAAAAAAGAAAATGGATCTAGTTTGTTATAGAAATTATTTGTTAACGAACATAAATACATATGCGTAGTATAATAAAGAAAATACCAAATCATTTTAACGCCTGATAAAATTATTTGTTGTGTCATAGATATAATAATATGTTACCCAATTAATTTTATTTATTGCACCGTAATTTCTATGTACTTAAATCAAATCAGTTATGTTCTTCAAGTAAAACTATCTTGCAGTCGCGTTGCCGTCACCGAAACCATAAATTTAAATTTGTTTTCAAAAAGTTATGCATTTAAGTCATATTAATCCAAACATAATATGAAAATAACTTTTGGTTAAAAATTTATTGTATTCTTACAACTAATAAGCTTTTTTAACAAGCTTTTATTTACCTTCACCTGTTTGTCTGTCTGTAATCAAATCTTGCAAGTTAAATTTAACTCACTTTCCGGTTTTTAATTGAGCTGAAATTTTGCATGCATGTATAAATCGGATGACAATGCAATATTATTATAACATGAAGCTGATCTGATGATGAAGCTGGAAGGTAGTCATAGGAACTCCGTAATTAAACGACGCAATCCCATCGAGTTTGGGTTCATTTGATTCGTCTTGACGAGTACTTTGGTGTTAGATTGTAATAATAATAAAAGCTTGTTTTTAATTTTTTTTAAATATCACTTGTTTATAAATTACAAGTAGATAATTATAATAATACGAAATATTATTTTCCTTTTAGTACCTCTATATACCTACTACACAATAGGGTATAAAACTTATCTAGAGGTGGGACAAAAATATCCAGGCTAAGATAATATTCAGCAAAATATCAATTTTTCAACCTACGCAAATAATTAGGCAGTATTTAAACGACGTATTTTATTCGCATTTGAGGCATGTGAGCTATGGATAATACTAATTACGAAATACGCGCCATACCTAGTACCCGTCCAGTTTAATGGGTAGAAATGTCCGGTTGCCGGTGACAAGTACGATGTGATAAATTACATTAGACTTTACACTCATTTGAGTTACCGATCCTATTTCTATGACGAATTTTTGTGAGATAAATTATTTGGATTTTTTATGCTTATAAATATGTACTTATGTATAAATATGTAGACAGCTGCTTTAATTGTGAGCGCTTACTGCCAACTATAAAACCTGCAATCCTATGGGAACTGCTTGTACATTGCGCTAATTTGTTTTTCTTTTAATAAAATTATTATAAAGCGAAATACGAGTATTAATCTGCAAAAAAGTGCATTTGATACATAAAATAATGTGTGAAAATTATGCTATTATGCTACTCACAAAATAATTGAAGTCAAAAATATTTACACAGAATAATTTTAAAATTTACCTATATTAATATCTATAGACAGGATAGACTAATCCATTAGGTACATACTTTTAGTACCTATGTATAGGAAAGTGATTTTATTTGTAAAGTTAGAGTTTGTTCGTCTTCTTGCTGTATATAATATTCTTAACGCTGAGTGGACTTTGGTGCAGTTGCAAAATGCTCTATGAAACAAGTGAAATTTTTAAAAAAACTTTTTATAAACAAGCTTTTATATTATTACCATCTAGCTTCATAAAGTACTTGTCAAGACCAATCAAATGATCCCAAACTCGATGGGGTAACGTTGTTTAATTACGGAGTTCCTATGGCCACATTCCAGCTCCATCATCAGATCAGCTTGATGTCATAATAATATTGAATTGTCATCCGATTTATACATGCATGCAAAATTTCAGCTTAATCAGACACCGGAAAGTGGGTCAAATTAAACTTGCAAGATTTGATTACAGACAGACAGACAACAGACAGGTGAAAGTAAATAAAAGCTTGTAAAAATGTATCATATTAACCTCACAATTATCATCAAGGCATCTTATATCTATAGAATCAAGCGTTCATACAAGTTTTTCAGTCACTAAAAGATACCATTACACACTTCAGAGACAATACAAAAATAGATCATTTCAATAAAATGTATGTAAACATTTTTAATTTTCTAAAATTAGTCGTAGGAAAACCTAAAGTAAAATATAATAAATGTCTTTATAAGTACATATAATATTACTTAAAAAATTGCAGAACCGTTATCCTAAGAGGAAATTTCACCTGAAAGCTAAAACACAGCAGCAATTTTAGTTTTTCAATTCCTTTCAATTCCAACGTCCTGCAAAACAGTTTCCGTCGCATCTCAAGCTCGCTCGTACTCTTGTAGAGAGCAAAAAGTTGCAATAGTTCAGCTCTATTACATCCCAAATTAGCCGTAGCTAAACCATGTTAAGTTTTTACAACGCTCACTTATCTATAAGAAAGCTATGTCATAATAATTAAAGCAAACTTACAGCGAGCAAGCTCGATGTCATGAACTATGTCCGCGTCATTAGGGCCGCGATCCACTCCCTCATTAGCAACATTTTCACATAAAACGATGTTCGTTTACTCGATGCAAGGCAGCCGCTTCAATTATATACAGTTATTTCAGTGCGAGACGCTCCACTCATAATTGCAGTGTTTAGCTGTCACTCATTTAGTGAGAGATGTCGATCCAGCCTTAGATGCGTCTAATTAGACAAGACGCACACAAGCACAAAACATCAAACATCCACACGAATAATGTTTGAAATTATAACCGAGCCGCTGACTGTACGCACCTAACGAGATATTACCATCTTTTAATACCGGACCCGTAAAAAACAGTTACTAAAAATTCATAATGTCAGTTGTTACCTTATTAAAATTAATTCAAGAAAAATTCGCGCTTGTTTCGTTAATTTTGCAGCGGATGGGGTCGATCGACGATCGTCATCGCAAAGCTATTACCATTTAGAGCGATTTTCAGTTAATGAAAAGTGTTATCTTCGCATGGCCTGTGATACGCACCGCCACGCGCGTCTCCGTGCGATAATCGCCCTTATTATGCGCAGTCAAATTTTACGAGCGCATCGGTTGTTAGCCGCTACTAACAAAATGATCAACCGACTCAAATTAAACCTCTATTATGATGGTTGGACATGATTCTCCTATGTTACGTCACGCGGACGGGATTAGTTATCCCGTTAATGACCTAGCGCGACAACCCTGTCGCGGAGGCATGGCGGCGCGCTGCATCCTTCGCTCCCGCAGGGCGACTCCCGTCTTGAAAATAAACAACGTCGAGATTCATAAAAGATAAGCCGCCAATAATTTGACGAGCGTTTTGTAACGACTCGCGAAGACGTTGCCCGCAACTGCGATCCCAAATTTCGAACGCATTTATAACAACAATAATCGAAATTTACATAATGATTACGCAGGCGCCTGCGTGGACGACGTCCGGTGCGCCGAACGGCGGTCCGCACTTTTCTCGGTTTTCGAGTCGAAATTCTAGTTAGTGGGCGCGCGATTTCTTTTTAAAAAGGTTAACAAGATGTTCTCGTTTCGGTCGTTTTTCGTGCCGCGAGGACCTCTTTTGTGAACGAGCGAGCTGTTAAAAAATAAACGAACTCTTTGTTTCTCGGGTAGTCGGTCCGACCTCCGACGCGGTCCCTACTTTTTTATGCCCCCTTATAACCTGTGTACTACCTACGTGTAGGTATCTACGGTTTTTATGGTCGCTCGGGCAGTTCTTCAATGGGCTAAGGAATTCGATCGAGTCTCATTGTTCATCTTAAATATCTCCACGTAAACGTGGTCGGAGGTATAAGGAGAGTATCAATTACTTGCCGCCCTAACTAAAAAACGCTCCACTTGTTTTTAATGACGCTTAAGTAAATCCTATTTCAAATCGTAATGACGCCGATGTTCCCGCTGCTAATTGTTTCAGTAATTGACGTGCTAACATGTACTGGAAAATGTGTTTTATATCCATCATTAGAGTGAGTGTCGCTCCTTCTAGGGCGTTTACGAGTATGTCATCTTATTATGTGTGGTTTATGAAAAAATTCAAGTTTTAATCTCGTTCACGATATCTCAAAGAAAATATTTGTCTCACAGTAACTCCACGTCTTTTATGAGTTGACCCGTTGATTTTTTTTTCTTGAACTTTTGACGGCGGTCGCGCGGTTGCTTTTGACCGGACCACTAATAAAATGTTACGATCGTGTGTTTAACGCGTTCTCTGTGTGTCGGACCTTCCTTTTGACATGATCGTTATATCCCGGCTCCACCTTTGCGGTCGCCTTTTGTAATCCCATTGTAACAACATTATTATTGCGTCAATTAGAGGGCAATATAGTCTACAACTAAATCGTGGCTAGTTAGAGACGCGTTGATACACTTTTTTATGGTAACGATTTGTTTACGCTCCTCGAAGATAAAAAAACTTTTATTACCTACCTAGGTATCTCGTTTTCTGAACATCATGTTATTGATGTGTATCCTAAAATATGTAAATATAGCTCAAAGATGGTCCACCATAACTGTAGAAGATCCCTAAAAGCTCAATCCGTATCGAATACCGAAACAAAGATATACGACTCTCTCTTTCATTTAGTTCTGAAATAAGGGGGGCGTGTAATCGGTATCAGTTCACAGGGCCTAGTTAAATAATAAGCGGCGAGGCGCCCTATAACTATAATCTTCTTTTATTTGGAGGCCGCCGCGCCTCCGGCGACTCGAACAACCACAAAACTCACTAACGAGATTGGAAAAAAAAATACACGCACACATTTGCGCTATCGCATCGTGCCGGTATTGATGAATTTGACTTTGGATATCTTTTGACCGTTCCCACATTCGTGTCCTTTTCGACAGCTTAAATAGTGATGAGGTAAAATATCGACACACTTTTTTGTAAGATAACATTTTTAACTGATTCAAACACCTGATTCATCTGAGTAAATAAACATTGCAACACGTGGTGAAAACGTGCAATGTTCAAAACATCATGCTTTGCCAAGAATTCTAAATATGCTAAAGAAATCTTCAATTTTCTCAAATCATTAATGTAGTAGTTCAAAGTAAATATCGCGAGAGATTGTGTAGTTACTCACAGACATTAGTGAGTCACACATTGAGTCAAAATACTGTAAAATACATAATATTAGCCCATATGTGAGTAATCCTGCATGCTTGAGGTGTTATGTCAATTTTGTTATCACCTACATCATAATGAGTTTAAATATAGGTTTGATTAGAGAATCTCGTGTTAATTTGGTTTATTTTGCTAATATTTATTAATTTTAACGTGTATTTTTTTTTTTTTTGACAACTACTACATAGGTACAAAGTATATAGGTACATTTATAAAAATATTTGATTAGCAATAATGTAACATCTGTGTTTTGAAATACGAGCTGAGTTTTTCTAAGTGAAATAAGTCAGTGTTTCGATTGTTTTCACAAATCGGATTATGATGACTGAAATTAATGACGTAAACAGTTGGAATGCAATGTTTGGCTGCGAAACTCTTGCGCCTCCTTGGGACTGCATATCCCAAACTGAAGGAGAATAGGTTTCTTCCTCTCAGTGGGAACTGGTATCACCGCTTTAATAAACCACTACCTACTTTAAAGAGTAAGAAACAGCAAGTAGCGGGGAATACAATAGAACCCAATGGGTCAATGTGTTGCTGGATTTGCCAGCCAACCTTGGTAATTTTATATCAAAATAAAACTATCGCTATAATGAATTTGGGAAACACATATTTTTTGTACATTCCCTAGAAATTAAAAAAATAATAGATTTGTACATACATGTTTAGCAAAATAAATAGGTACCTACTTATATAAATGGAAATGGAATCTGTAATGAGACCTTAACAATTATTTCTTGGAGACTTCTGAGAAAGATTGTTTTTCTAAATAATTATTTAAATTGAATGCTTATTAGACATTAATCATGCAGTTTTAAGGCAGGTGAGTTACAACCAGTGACATCTATTGACACAAACCATCAATAAAAAATGTGCCCATCACACATCAAACTATCGCCTTATAAGTGCTTTAACTTATTCAATTTTAATGAGTTACTTTTAGTTCCTAATTTGACTTTAACTGACATTATGCCTGATGCTAAAGACCGTTAGTGAATATTAAATACTTAACATAGGACGATTGTAAAAAAATAGAAAGCTTTTAAAAATAATAAAAATAAAGTCTAAGTGAATGACTATGTCTGTTAAAGCACAATGGAAATTTGGCAATAATATTTTCCGCTATGAAAGGAATGCAAACGAAACCATGATAAAAATAGTCTGTAATAATACATGAAATTCATTTCATTTAGTCAGATTTTCTGTCAATGACATTGATTGTAGAGACTTGAAAAAATTTATATTATATCGATAAGTTAACAGCCCAACGTTAAACTATGAATACGTAATATCGACCAAATTATCGACGTGCACCTTTAAATATGTCACATTAGTGATTCACACAGGTTCAGTGGACAATTAGCAAAGGCTGTCCACCTCTGGGCCGCGATGTATTTATTCATCGGATGTTCGTCGATTACCATAATCGATAGCAACGCGCGTGCCGCATACGTAGCAGTGGAGCTCTTACGCGATTTACTCGGATGAGATGCATTACTCGCGAGATTTATCGATTCATATCGATTAAAATTTACCTCATCACTTCGGATCGGATGTAAATTTTTATGCTATCCAATAAAGCTGCTAGGAACGCGTGTAACTTTTGATTGAATTTATTATTTAAAAATTTACCAACCAGCCACTAATTTCATTTACAAAAATGCTTAGATTAATTGATGGACTTATAATTTTATAATAGTAAACTATAATTATTTTAAAATTTATTTATATCGGTATGCTCTAATTCCTTTTACGCCTTAGTTTACCTTTTAACTACACATTTGAGACTGACATGTCTCTCTATGTATATAATATACTTTACAAACCTGAGAGTTAAAGCAAAAACAACTGAATCTCACATGTTTGTTTAATAAACCAATGTGCTAAGCGTATCCAACCTGTTCCAGGATACGTCAACGTCTGTGCAGCCGTGTGCCTGCTCCTCCTCGTCGGTGGTCTATCGCCGCAGTCTTCAGCAGCACCGCACCGAGGCAACATGCATCGTCAGCGTCGGGCCGCGGACGAGAACCATCTGTGGGCCAACCCATGCGATTATAATGACTCTAATGTAAGTTACCTCTTGGAAATAGCTCCATACATAATACATTCAGTAGGTCTCCCTTACCATATCTTCAGTCAGACCTGATGGAGGCACCATGCATTATCATGGTCGCGCCGAGCGAGTATCTGTGATATAAAAATGACTCTATAAGTATCAGAAATAATGTGAGCTTTACCAGCGGTCTTCGTAAGTGACAATTCTCACAGAACATTCTTCTTTCTTTCTATTAATGAATGGAGAAATAAGCGCAGTCTAGGTTATTATCCTTCAGCTCTGTGTATAATTATAAGAAAGAAAGTCATTTAAAGTTGGTAGTTGTGTAATGTACTAATTGTACCATTTTCTTTTCCAGTCAAAATCAACGGTCTCACCGAATGACGTGAAAAAACTAGCGTCTCAACTAAGCGCTCAAGCACACAACGCTTTAACATCAACGGCGAAGTACAAGGACACATTTGTAAGTACACTTGATTATTGTTCACTCGAAGGTCTTTCTTCGCTTTCATTGATCACTTCCACCTCGCGTCAGTATAGAATTATAGTATTCGCGAACGCATCTGTATGCCCACCGCGTCCCGCTAAATGAACGGACGGAGCTTGCGGTCGACCAATACCAATAAAACTTCGAACCGACGTCATCGCATACCATCGCTTATACGCAGATATTATTGATTTATGAATGAGAGTCTGCGGCACGCTTCCGTCTCCACAGGGGAAGCTAACCGATGACGTTGTTTCAATTCACGCGCGTTGATGCATAGGTAGCAGCAACTAGACCTGAATTCGTAATGAACATCTTTGTGTGGTCAGGTATCAAATTATACTTACCTACAGCAAAAAGTTATGAATGCCAAAAACGTTAATTCGATTCAGATCAGATATCGGTGAAGTGAAACAGTAACATAACCGATTGCAATTTGGGTTCGAATATTAAGATCAAACCGTCGTGTCGGCGTGTTCTGAGCAAATGATTATTGCCCTTTCAAAAAATAAATTTGCAAATTCACTTTTGCCGAAATTTCATGGTATGACCCATTAGAGATTCAGTGCGTGCACGTTTTTGGTGCGGTTTTCTCACTGAGGTGCGGCGCAGTGTACCGACGCGACGCACCTATTGCGATGGTGAGATTGCATCGGTAGACGCCGACGGTTTCGCGTCCCTACGTCCGCTCAACCACTTCCTCCCTCATTACATAGAATAATAAGTAGCTCGTGTGATTTTAGGAAAATCATAATTTGATATAATTACGCTAACAGTTCGATTGTTATTATCTACTTCCGTTACTTATAATTTAACGTAAAATAGATAAATTCCATAAATTTTAAGAATTTGTAAAACACTCACGAATGACAAGAGTAAGAAACAACCGCTAAGCATGTCAATACTATTATTCACACGACAGTTTTATCATTCCAATCCTAGAAATATAATAATTTCCGAATCGGAAGTAAGGTGGGCTGAGCAACGAGAAATAATGTGATGTCGATGTCGCGCCTCGAATCATTTATGGATGTCCATTCACCAGAAAACTTGACGATGTGTCCACATGACAATTCATGTGGCGTACATTTCGGGTATGGTTATGAATGTGATAAATCGATTGCGTATCGAACGTTCGATGGTGAGCGAACAATCGCTTGTGTCGGAGCGATGTCGATGTAGATGAGGTATGGTGGCATTGTAATAGGCTCGACAGTCGTAACGACGGCGACGTCCTGTCCGCTGCCTCCTCGTAAAACGACATTATCGAAGCACAGTAGCCGGAACGAGGTACAGGACGGTGCGCATACGCCGAGAATACTGATTGCGCATTAGTATTGCGCGACACACCTGCTCGACGATTTTTTTCTGTCTCTCCCCTTAATGTCGGTCATTCGTTACTAATGTATCATATTTATTGCATTACGCCTAGCCGCGAAACGGTGGCGATGAACCGCCATTGTTACCCATATACAAGGCCGTTTACTGTGTTTGATCTCTGTCAAGTCGCCGTATCGCTCTTTGTTCCTACGTTTTTCGTACATGATCTTGATAGTATTAGTCATGCGGGTCGGGCCGAGATAAAATTCTAAGTTAAATAAATGATAAAATACCCCAAATAAATCAGACGGCCACATCTGTCGTCGCGCCGGGCTCGTTCCGTACAAATAATAACTGGCCGCGTTGTACTAAGAACGCAATAACAAATTCAACGAACTCTACCGGTACGGTACTGTGTGACTCGCAACCGGCCACCGTGTGAATGTGTCATAACACTCATGCTTTTGACCACGCCGGTGTCATGTTATAATCGCATCAAATTTTCGACAGCGGAATTCCACTCGCGTTTAAAAACGTCCTCTTATAATTTTGAAAGTAATTACAATAAACAAAGCCCGGATTCGCGATGTAACCTGATCGCGTTGGAGAGACCGCCGCACGCCGCGCCGCGGTGCCTCGTATGCATCTTGCAATAGTAGCGATCGTATAAACATTGGATTACATAGAGTTACATACACAATATGCGACACGTACATAGAACGATAGCGTTGTTGATGGGCGACAGGCTGTCTGCGACCGTTGGGTGCGTACGTGTGCCGTAAATACATACATATACATCGGTGTGCGCGTCTGTGTGGGTGCATGTTTATTTGATAAGCTTCCGATGTTCCGAGCTCTAGCCGTTCAGATGCTAAGTCGTCAAATTTCTCTCTTCGCCGACCACCCACTGCAACATCGCAAAATCTGAAGTAATCGATTCACGAGATAGGGCATATTGGAATCTTTATTGCTGACATTTTATTATATATTGAATATTTATTGAAAGCATTTGAATGTTGATACGTCGGCAATGTTAATAGATATTTTGTACCACTGAACTTTTGCTATTTCTGAATATTTTTAAAGTTTGATTTATTAACTGAATTCAAAACATTTAGAAATTAGAAACTACAATTTGAAGTATTTCTTCAGTGCCAAATATTTAAATCCAAAAGGTGTTCTACCGAACTCCGTATAGAGATATGTATAGGTACATAATAGGGTGATATACATAAGTATAAGTAATATAGGTAAGAGTGAGGTAACGTTTCGGACATGTCGCGATGGACCGGACGCACACCTGCATTCGGCACTCGGGACCATGAGGCACATTCCTATAGTTACTGTCGTGGCATTCTTGCTCTATATTATACTGTTTCTCATATATTGTGCTTTTTGGTTGAGTATCCATTTCATAATCTTGTGCCTTTTCTCAGTACTTCAGCTCGGTCACTATGATCTGTAACAGCAAATCAGTTTTTAATCTAATTTGAACTGGATTGGTTATTCATAATATTAAAGGTATATAAAAAAAAACAAATTCTAGATTATGTGCTTGAAAGTTTTTTTTAAATCAACACAAACCAAAAAAACTTAAAAAGTATATTATTGTTTAAACTGCTCCCGGGAAATCCCGGTATCGAAAATCCCGGGAATTCTCGAAAATTTTATGATATTTCGGTACCGATACTTTTTTGAAATTTCCCGGGAATCGATACTTTCGATACTTTTGATGCTTTAGTTATAAATTCATTACTTTATCGATTTTTTAAATAAAATACTGCTTAATTTTGTAAATTGAAATCTATTAAATGACTTTAAATACTAGAAACATGAGATTAAGCTCTTTTTATCCGAAAATCTACTAGATTTTACTGACCATAATAATATTATGAACGAAGTCATAAAAGTCAAAAAACGAAGAAATAAAAGAAAAAGATGGAAAGACCCGAGAACAAAACGAAATACATACTCAAGAGATTATTTAGTTTTCCGCATTAATAATATATGGGGAATATTTTATGAGGAGAGCTCTAGAGAAGTGGAAAAAATATCTCGATAGCAACCACTTGCAATTTACAGTATCTTGCGAAGTCTGAAGGAGAACTCGGTGCTCTGCTTTCTAGAGTGAAGAAGAAGATTGGTCTCATTATAATAAACCAGACCAAAACCAAAATACTGACAGTGACATTAACGCACTCGTCGCGATAAACAAAACGATTTACTACTTCAAAGTTGTAGTTAATGAAAAATCCTTACCGGCATTACAGTTGCTGAATCCATCAGATCGGCAAAGAACAGAACAAACCTGTCAAATCGAAGAGTGAGAATGCCAAACCTTGTTAAACCAGTACGTTATGGAAATGTCGATGGTTTTCTATTTTACTTGACTTTATTATTACCAACCGGGGGTATATTTCTTTTGCAAGAGGTCGACTAGGTGGGCACTCCAACAGTCAACAGTGCATGTTATTCTAACGCCCGAGCAGAGATTTAAAAATATTACTGTGCTTAGATAGGAGGGCACTGTGCACTGTAGCTAGTGAAATAACTGGGTTGAAGAATCTGAACATCTTCTCTCTTCTCTTCTTCTTCTTAGTCGTGTTCTTCATTACTGAAGGTCGCGTCCTTGAAATTCGACCGTAGCCCGCTGCATGAGCTGTTTCCACTTCGTCCGGTCCTCGGCTTCTCATATGGCGCTTACAACTGGTAGGCTAATGAGAGTGGTCACTTGATCACACCAGCGACTAGGTGATCGGCCGCGGGGTCTCTTTCCTTCCACCTTGCCCGTCACGATCAACTTATCCAAGTTATCCGGCTGTCGGCGGACAATGTGACCAAAGTAACTAAGGATCTTCTGGTAACAGATTGTTGAAAACCTGATTCGTATGCGAAGCTGGTCCAGAATAGATTTATTTGTTCTTTTGGCCGTCCATGGTATGCGGAGCATTCGTCTCCAACACCACATTTCAAATGCATCGATTTTCTTACGCTCTGATGCCCTAATTGTCCACGACTCTGCCCCGTAGAGAAAGATTGAGAAAACCAGACTTCGCACTAGTCTCGTTTTCGTAACGTTGGAGACCTTTCGACTTTGCCATATGCGTGTGAGCTTGGTCATTGCTGCTTTAGTCATCTGTGTCCTCCTCCTGATCTCTCTTTTGCTTCCTCCTGGGTCAGTAAGAACATCTTATGACTCTCGAATAAGAAGCGTTTTTTTATTTTTTTATAGCAGACTAAACAAGCATATAATAGCAGACGTTTGACCGCAATCTCACTTAGAATTATCATAATTGTGAAATCCTGGATAGCACTGGGCACTGTATACTGATTATGGCCAGTGTTATCAATTACCATCACCTTCTAGCTCGTTTTCTCACTTTTTTGTAAAAAAAACCTATTGAAATTATGATATTTACTGTAACCCCATCTTTTATATAGGCTTCTATTGCGAAATCTACTATAATATAATTATGTATTAGGACTGGGTCTTTAGTTGACTTAAATTTATAATAATAATTAGTGATTTAACTCCTTTTAATCTTTCTAGGCGTTAATAAGGCATTTTAATTAAATTTTCATATTTTTTTAGTAAGTATCGAAAAGTATCGATTCCCGGGAATTTCCCGGTACCGTGTGAGTATCGGTTTCAAAATTCCCGGTTCTTGAAATGGTACCGATACTGCAAGCCCTAATAAATTCAGTTATACTGAATACAAATAGAACAAATTGTAGTCAGATTGTTTTCTAGTATTTTGTATACTATATAATATTATGTTAAATTAATTGCCTGGTATGATAAGACCGCCGACTGTTAACCTAGCGTTTATGATAAGATCTAGTGGATTTTTTTTTTTGCAATAATGTGTTGTGCTATTATAATAATAGGCCTGTAGCAATTATTTCAACCACCTTATATTAAAATTCTGTTTTATCTAAATGTTTATTGCCAAAGCTTTTGTAAGGCCCGCACTGCAACATTGATAAACGTCGATAATACATTTGCACAATGCAAACATTTCAGAGTTTTTGTCGCGATTGGTAAGCTTCACTTAATTAACTATATTGTTAGTGTCCACAAAGGGACAGCAAAATACCATCTGCTGTTTAAACTACCGATTGATTACATTTACGTTGAACAAATCAACTTTATTGTCATACAATTAAGGGTGAATTTTGATTGAATTATTTGGTAAAGCGTCAAATTTTTATGGTCAAACGATTATTACGTGAAATATCTTGGACAGTGGACAGAGGCATACCTCCGGTTGCGGTGTCATCTTTTATGCGACCTTCGTATCCTGACACTCAAGTTTATTGACCATTTGGACGTTGATATTGAAAACCTATATTTTAGTTGTGTCGTGTAATTTATTTCAATTATATCGTCTGGACATAACTAGTAGTAGATCAACAATTAAGATTTTTTATCTTGATTGCATTTTTTATTTATAGTTTACATTATTAACAAAAGGCATTTGTACTCATTGAAATAACTTCAGTAAACCTATAGTTTGTCAAACATAACGTCTCTTTTTATTTTTTTCGAAACTTTGTTTATTAAACATTTTTAATTTCTTTTCTAATTTTATAAATTGATATAATATATGTTTTTCAGGAATTCCGGTATTTAATTGAAATTCTTATGTTTAAATTTTACTTTTACAACGCAATTACTACTACGTTACTAGAGAAGATTATTATATACTTAGTTACGTAGTGTGCCATATAAAAGAGGGATCTAGTATAAATCACCACCTAACAAGGACCTCTCAAACAGAAGCATTCCATTGCAACTGCAGGTCATAAAATCTTAGCCTTTGACATACACGTGATTTCTCAGTAAAAAATTACGCGTAGATAGTAATTCGCGTAGGAGTTATAATTTCATTTGTACCGTTTACTATCCTTGATTAGTTAATTTAATTTAGGTACTTACCTCAGTATGTCTATCTTGCGTTTTTTTAATTGCGCTTCAAATAAGCACTATTTATGGTATTTGCCTATGATAATTAAATTTAAATTAAAAAACTTTTGATCGTTTCGTATTGCGCCAGCACCAACACCAATGTAGCTTTGATTTGACATTCAACTTAAGTTAATTTGTAAATAATATTTTTTGCCCACTATAATTTTTGAAACCAATCCTTCCCAAACAAATCTAAGAAAACTCACCTTTCAGCCAAAAAAACTTCGATACCACGGAAAATCAGACACGTCAAACTTATGATACCGCTCTTTTGCGTCGGGAGTTAAATAGTCTCGCGACTTTTTTACGTCATTTTCTATGAAGACGTACAAAGACTTTCTAGTTCCACTGGGATGGTTTGCAACTCAGTGCCATATTTATACCGTAACCTCCAGGAAACAATCATTGCGCCCCTCTTCCCGTGCACTGTTTTCCAGAAAGCCAATCAACAGTCATTAGCTGGACATCTATTTCAATCTTTCAAAGAAATCAACGGTAAAATTGACTCACTGCTCGATAGCGCACTTGATTCCGTTTGCACAGATGTTTGTTCAAGTTAGAAGATATTATAGAAAAAAGATTTTTATTTAGTAATGAGATCTCATCTGTTTTTTTGTAAAATTATGATTAATTCGTTTACATAATTATACCCGTTATTCCTGATAGTTTCGGGAGATGGGCATTGACAACTGATAAGCAGTGATTGAATTCGCCCAGTCTTAAAATTTACCCCTTGAAAATACGTATAAAATGTCTTTAAATTTCATTGAGCGGCAAGCTCTTAAAACCATTGTTATGACCTCTATCTATTTTTTGACTTACTTCGTTACTCGTATTCATAAGAGCTTTTTTAATCTACTTTTTTATAGTTAGGTTTCTTATCATTGTAAGAATATGTTGAATTCATAAAATTTAATCCAATTTTCCATTGTTTCAGGCGTCGCAGCTTCATTCATATGACAGATTTGATCAACTACTCCTCGCATATGAGAATGATGAGTGGTTGAGGAAGTTCCCCTGGTTCGTGGAGGAGGTGCTTCCCAAGGAGAAGGTGATCAACTCCACCGTCTCCGAGGAATATATGAATAGACTGATGGTTAGTATTAACTTTTTCTATTTACTAGGGTTTACTTTGATCATCTCGCCAAATGTGAAGCATCTTTACCACGATTTTTGCTTATGTTAAGTGGCCGTATACGAAATTTTAATTTGCAGGTAAACGTTTCCATTTTCCATATTAAAACAGAGAGAGACATTGTTTCGTTCCTTTTCTTTAATTTTTTTTCGTGTAAAAGGCAAAAAGAGCAAAAGCTTGATGTTAAGCTGCCTCACTGTCTTATAATAATTAACTTAATTTCATTAGAATTTACGATAATGCGAAGTCCGACACAAAACTATCATTTAGTTACTAACATTAAAAAAAAAACATATCCTTGAAATGTTCTAAAGTTACGATTAAAACAAGTTTATGTATATTTGAGAACAATCACACATCAAGAGATCATTCGCGACGAAAACAATCACCGAAAGGCGGCAAATACGCTGATGTACCAAAACGTGCATCCGTACGGTTTTTCAATCGGTTTCGTGGAATCGCCTTCGTCGGTGGCTCTCATTGTTGCCCACAATCATACGTGAGAACACAATGGTTTCGCAACGTTGACGATACGATTGATCGAAAGGACAATCGGGGCATTATCACCGCTAATTTGGCAACTGGTGAAATGGTTTGATGAGCACGTTTTCTTATCACTTATTGACGAAATATAATGCAAAATTTTCGGCAGTTTCGATATAGATTTCATGTTTTTGTAATAGCTGGCAATTTTTTATTCTGGCTACATCAAAGCTAAACTATAAACTTATACATTGGAAGTCCTTTTAAAAATAATGGGGTTAGAAATAGTGACCAATATTATGTACTGGTACATCTAGCTTACTAATCGATCTGATATAGCAATCTCACACAAATATGACATCATTTAAACTCAAAGCGGATCTAGGCTTGAACATTCTCTCGAAATAATGTAATATTGAAATTCCTTGAATTAATGATACATATTTAATAATATTCACAATTTCTAAGTTTGATTTCCTTTTGTCCACAGACAAAAATAAATGATGTATTGCCAGCGATGTACAAGGGCTTGAAGATGATTGTTGCTGGTCTATACGCCTTCTCAAATGAAGGCCTCAACGATAGCGTGATAGCTGATGAAAGCCTGAAGGAGAACATCACTAAAACAATGCATAACTGCAGAGCTGTACTGTGTCACTTTAATGTAAGTATCCATTGATTGTCTAAGCAACATGTTGCTTAATGTTGTAAAACATGTCTTATTTTTCATGAAAAGGTTCAAATTTATCAGTTAAGCTAAGCAACATGTAAAAAAACATTTAGCTTTCATAAATAATTATAAAATATGAACTGATCAGATTTATTTCATAAAAAGTAAAAATTTTGAGGAAAATTACAAAGTAAAATTACAATTAGTAATTTTACCGGGGGTAGATTTCCTTTGCAGGGGGTCGTCTAGGTGGGTACCCCAACAGTGCCAGTTATTCTACCGCCTGAGCAGTGATGTGCAAACATTACTGTGCTCCGGTAGGAGGGCACTGTAGCTAGTGAAATTACTGGGCTAAAGAGTCTTAACATCTCATGACTCTTGAGTAAGAAGCGTTGGTGCAGTGCTCCTAGAATTTCACATAATTGTGAAATTCTAGGTAACACTGTACTGATTATGGGCAGCCGTTATCTCTTTAACATCAGGAGAGCGTCTTGCTCGTCTTCTACTTTATCACATAAAAAAAAAAAATACCAGTAGTTTTACATTAAGTTTAGTTTGATGGATAGATCTGTCCCTATAACTTTTTTAACTATTTTAATATGACTATATTTTATTTATGGAGTACCTACAGTATCTAATGTTCAATTTGTCATCTTTCCAGGATATAATGAAGGCTCGCAACCTCGATATACAGCCGCTGTCAGACGCGGAAGTGCCAGACTTCAAGACAGACGCCAAGCTCTCCACCGGTCTCCTACTCTACAGGGATACTCTCAACTATTTGGAGTACATAGCACAGGTCTTTCACACATTCTCTGTCACGGAATCAGCTTGAACAACACATTAGAGTTGTCCTAAAGTTGTGAAGAGATACTGCAAGTCTGTATTTACTTAATCCTTGGTGCTTGAACGTAATCGTTGCGTTGGCAGACTCTTCGGCGAAGTTAACAAAACTTCTCACATTAGAATCGAGTCTTTGGCTGTTTTAGAGAATAAACGTAGTAAAACGTCTTTGCCATTACATTGCCATTTTGGTCTAGAACGAATTAGTTCCTTTTTATTGTAAATAGTGACGAATTTAAAATGTATTATTTATTGTCAGCTGATTAACATTCTAAATTTCCCGATTATCCTAGTCAAGGTCTTAATAACTTATTTATTTCTCGCTTTCCACCATTTTTCGCTGCACGTGCGGCGTTAGTTTGAATTTCTTTATGGTATTATTTAATTTTAGATTTTAGTGTTAGGCTTCATTCCAACATTTGGTTGATATTGAAATTGTTGAGTTGGTTAATATCTAGATGCGTCAGGAATGTGAATATTGTTGGTTGGAAAGTACTAGAACTATGTCGGTATTTTGATAGCTAGCTTTTTATAATTTTAACGTTTTCTCAATAAATTTATAGTTTTAGTTTTGGAATAATTACTTATGGTACTATTCTAGAATAATTATAATTATTAACCTAAAACAATAGGCTTAAAAATGACAAATACATAAAATACTTATAATTTTTAAACAAACTTCAACACGCCTTTGAAAAGCTTACAAAAATGAAAGCTAGTTTCTAATGCCGACATGTTCTGTAGTCAGTCATTTATAGCCTTTATAAAGAGTGTAGAGGTTATAGATTGTTTTGAAGATGAGTTGTGAGGTCGAGGCTGCTAATAATTATAATTTGTACATTATTATTCCTACTTACTTTAGTATTACTTGACTATTTGTTAACTATTTATATAAAAAACTGTTACAAAATCCAATGAAATATGACTCTAGCTTTAATAGAGCTGTTAATTATATTATTGTAAAATACAGAGCCAGTGTATTTATGACCTAATCATTATTTGTATAGTTCAAATAGTACATATTTATAACTGTGGCAAACATCTCGATGTTTGTGAAATTAAATTATTATTAATCCTTGCTGTGTTGTTTTCACTTAGTACCTTACCTATTTAATATTTAAGTGACTTCATAAAAATGAGGAATAGACCAGAGAGGAGGAGGAGTAGGTTTACTAATTACAGGAATTTGTACCACATATTTTCATGCATCATTGATCTCAAAGAGTAGTTTGAACCAATTTAATTTTCTTGTTCGAAAGAGTACTTTACTGGTGGACTCACAGAATTTTATAATAATTTTAAGTAAAATATCGTTCACAAATTTCAGGTGTAAAACATAGGCTGCCGTTAATATAAATGCCCTGTCCAGTTAAGCTATCTAGAGCGATAGAAAACAATTTGAGGGAAAAACGCCCCCTTGCCTCACACCTCGTTTTAAAATTATAAGTTTAGTCTGCCGGTGCTGGACTTGGACAGTCTTTGTAGCGGTATCGTACAAACTTTTCAACCCCCTATGCATTATTATAAATAGATAAAATGATATTCAATAAATAATCCAATACAAAATAGGAGGTATTCATCTCACATACTTGACCGACAACATGTCGTCAATGAAAAAGGGATACATTTTCTTCTTCAATAGGTAAGAATCCTAATAAATCAAGTTATTACATTTCTACGGATAGGAAAACAAATAAATAGGAGCCAGAATCTATATTAGTTTTCCGTGGTATCAATGTATTTAATTAGTATTACTGAGAATGGAATGTTCCTCTACGTGTCCATTTAAAAATTGAAAAATTTAATAAGATATATTTCACGAAAGTTTTCTCCATCAAGGTGAAAAGTAAAAGGATCATATTTTGCTGCTTCGTAGTGCCTAACATCTCTCACGATACAATTCTGTGGTTCGACGTCTTTTGTATTTAATTTAATACAAAACTTCAACTGGTGCTTCAGCCTTTTTGGCGTAAAGTGGTAACAAACACATACATTCGTGCTTATTTTTTATTAGTTATATTGTCTTTTACCATTATCTTGTCTGATGTTAAGCTCTAATAAGTTAGGTTTGCGAAAAAAACAAAACATTATAAGAGAAGTCTACATTAGTGGCAACAACACGGCAACGGTACGGCTATCTCTACTATTTGTTATAGTACTTCTACTTCTCTCTACTTATATTTTGTCAGTGGCAATTTACCGCCATCGAGAACATCGCAATGATTGCAGAGAGAGTGCAGGGAGTAAGCCTTTCCCCAACAATGGGATGATGTGTGCTGACAATGATCATGATCAGTTTACCGACTTACCAAGACCGAAAACCGCTAACTCCTCCAAATAAAACAAAAAGGGAAGCCGCCCTCAAACATAATCTCCTTACAGAAAAATAAAAAAAACCTGGTCCCCAAGCAACACAAACAAAATGCCACTTATCACCGTGGTGGTACATACATTCCACCATCATTTCCCATGCGCGTCGCCACTGGAAACAATTTCGTATCTTTACTCAAGGCATTCACGAAGGCTCGACCTATTTGCATTGGTGACTTGTAAGTACGACAAATTAGTGCGGGTCTATGGGCGCTGAAAAATAAGAACTGACGATACGCTTAATACAAGGTAGTAAGGTTCAAATTTGTATAGAAAATTGAAAGCTACCGATCAAGCGATTTGTCAAACGATGCTCTGTTTGTTTAATGTGTTAGTGTGGACGTAATTTGTCAGGAGCCGAGGTGTTAGGTTGGCGGAAGAATCAAAGTTAAGGACCTCCAACAGTTAGATTCATTTTGGTCAGCAAAGATGCTCTATTTAATTTTCTATGAGATTAATTCAGATACAGCCTTTAAGGAAATTATTAAAATAGCCGTTTATGTGAATTTTATTTATTTGTACATCATTGTTGCAATGTCTGAAACGCATTTACAAGCACATATTATGTATAATTAATAGTGAAAATAAAAAATTTAATCAGTTAAGCAAGAGAATTTTTTTTCGGTCCATATTTTTAGAGCATACCTTAAATAAGATTTTTTTTACAAATAATTAGCAAAGAAAGGCTTTGGAAATAGTTTCTTTCAGTTTCTCGAAAAAAAAACATCCTCTATAACTTTACTTTCTAAGAACATCTTTAATAATTATTTAGTCTCTTGTCACCGAGTACCCTAAAAAGCACAAAATATACATTCGTTTAACGATCTTCTGTCGGCGGGTACAATAGCGTTTAGGGTAGAGAATGTCCAGTTTAATACTACATCTGTTCACCAAACATAATGTTCCTGACGTTTGAGCGAGCCGTGTGTATTTTAAAAATGGTTAAAATGCAAGAACGTTCATGAGCTCTTTATCTCACTCACGTTCCCTTGTTTTATTTATTAGAAAGATTTATTATTTACCACGAGGCTCGCACACGATGTGTCACGAATTTGGAACGAAAAAACGAGGTTATGGTAATATGCGCCCTTCGCACGAGACAATCTTCCCTTTTGATCGAGCGAGTTAATGCACGGGACTTTGTCCCAACTTCCTATGTGCTAGATTAACATAATATACATTACTTTTGTGGGGCGATTCATTAAAAGATGCACTGCACTTGAACGATTCATTTAGAGATGCGATTGCACATTGAGATATGCTTTTTTCGTATTATGTATTGTAGTCCCATATTTTCCTGGATTTTTCTTCTAGATCATTTTCATTAACAAATATAATACGTACTATTTATGCATTTATACAATCGGAGGTCAATAAAATTTACATCATAGAACGTCACAACGTTTTCATGAAAAATATAGGTTGTTACGTTTACCTATAGTGGACTGTATTACTTATTATTTTCCTACTGGATTTTACTGTTCTATTTAGAGGGGTTTTTAAATAACAACTTTGATTTACACTTTCACTGCATTTATTAACTTATAATTCCCAATCTAGGTTACCTAGGCACAATTTTACACTTTTACGACTAACTTGTTTACATTATGAGCGTTAGGAGACGACTGAAGATACTGAACACAATATTAAAATCTCAACCTATTTATATACATTTTTAAGGTCTCCCGCCCGTACGATACCTATGATCGCTAATTGTACATTTTTTATTGCTATTTCCTTCCGTTATATAGGCTTGTCTCTGTCATGCATTTAACGGTCATTAACGGTCTGTATGTCCGTCCTTGTCATGCCTCTAACGGTTAATAATTATTATTACATTGCAATACCTTAAAGTTAAGTTTAATTTTACCAAAGTTTTCCTAATCTAATGTTCTTAATATCTAAAGGGCTGGCGTTGTCCTCAACATTCTCCCCCCAGCGAAGACTCGTCGCAGCTCTCCACTGGAAGGACAGCCAGCTTCGTCGCAGGGCGGCGAAATGTTCCTCCTCTGGTCCGGACGTCGGCGACGCGCACGTGCCCGTCGCTGCCGGGGAAGACTCGCTCGACGACTCCGCGAGGCCAGGTGTTGCGTGGTAGAGTTGGGTCGACCACCACCACCAGGTCTCCTTCGCGCAGTGGGCGGATCTCCACCGCGGATGCTCGTCGTGGCGTGAGACTGGGCAGGTACTCGCGCACCCAGCGACGCCAGAACTCGTCGGCGAGAGCTTGTGCGGCGCGCCACGCGCGCCTGTCGGCCGGCTCGCAGGGTCCCGTCGTAGGCAGCCCCGATGACGTCCCCAGCAGGAAATGGTTCGGCGTTAACGCCTCTGGATCGTTAGGATCGACAGAGACGTGGGTGAGAGGCCGAGCATTTATGGAATGCTCAGCCTCCATCAGCAGGGTCAGAAGCACCTCTTCTTTGGGCGCCTTCTGACTGAGTGTGTGGGAGAGTGCGGCCTTGACAGACCGCACGAGGCGCTCCCATGCGCCTCCCTGGTTCGGAGCACCGGGCGGTATGAAACGCCAGGTGACACGATGCTGCAGGCCGTAGTTTTGCAGAGCAGGCGCCCACTCCTTGTAGGCAGCCCGCAGCTCTGCGTCGGCTCCCCTGAAGTTGGTGCCGTTGTCGCTGTAGATGACGGTCGGCCACCCGCGACGCGCAGCCATTCGACGCAACGCCATGATTGCAGAGTCTGTGGATAGAGAAGCTACCAACTCGAGGTGGATAGCGCGTGTAGTGAGGCAAGTGAATAGCGCCCCCCAACGTTTCTCATGTCGTCTTCCAATGGTCACCACCATTGGACCGAAGTAGTCGACCCCGCAGTTGGAGAAAGGTCGCACGAACGCTTGGATTCTTGCTATTGGCAGGTCTCCCATGACTGGCACTTCAGGCTTGGCTCTTCTTATACGGCACACGGCGCAACTCGAGGTGGCTGCTCGTACGGCTGGTCTCAGCCGGAGCACCCAGTACTGCTGACGCACGTCGTTCACCACTCGTTCTGGGTTGGCGTGTCCTGCATTCTTGTGGTGATGCTGGACCAACAACTTCGTGAAGGGGTGGCGGCCGTCCAGGATGATCGGCCGCTTCATACTGCCCGACACGTCAGCAGCTCCTATTCTCCCGTTGAGCTTCAGGATCCCGTCGCAGTAGGTTGGGTCGAGCCTGAACAGACGACTGGATTTCGCTATTTTCTTACCTAGTCGTAGTTGCTGCAGCTCTGTGTTGAAGCTTTCTGCTTGGCTTCTTTGGATCCAGAGTTTCTCGGCTTCTTGTAAGTGTCTGGCATCCAGCGGGTGTCGTGTCTTCCGACGACATCTCTCGATGAACAGGATGACGACTGCCGTGGCTCGTATCAGACGTTCGAAGTTGGAGAATCTGTGAATATCTGGCAGGCTGTCGTTAACTGTTACCTGTAGTTGGAGTACGCTTTCTTCCGTGTCGCTGGAGTTTTCGTTCCGTGTGACTGCTGCTTGGAGTTCCACTTTTTCCTCTCGCCACGGTAGACCAAACTCAAATCTTTCGTTCTCCTGTTTCGCTGTTTGATTGAAGATGGCGACTGCTTGTTCATCTTCCGCTATTACCTTGGGTTTAAATGCCACGCCCAGAGCATTAATCCTGAAGTGTCGCTCGACCAGTTCTTCGAGTTTCTCATTGTTTTCCACGACGTGAAGCACATTATCGGCTTCTTCCTGGAGTATGCGCCTCGGCACAGTCCCGTGGATCACCCATCCTAGTTGAGTCCTCGAAGCGCCTGGTTCATTTCGTTTCCCGAGCCTCAGTTCTCTGGTGACGATCAATTCCCAGTTGTCCGAACCTATTAAAAGTTGCGGTTTACCATCGTCGTAGCACAACCCGTCGGCGTCTAGATCTTTGAGATGATCGAGACGTAACAAATCTCGGGGCATAGACTGTGGAGATAGTTTCATATCACCAATGGTTCTCGCCTTGATCGTGTAGTCACGACCGTTTGCTCCCGCGATCTGGAATTTTACCAATCGGCTTTCGTGTTCCTGTTGACACGCGTTCACGCCTCTTATTCGCAGTGTTCCGGTTGGCCCCTTTGCGCCGATCTTCCTTGCGACTTCTTCGTCGACTAGAGACACTGTAGATCCTTCGTCTAATAGTGCATATACCTTCGCCTGACCCTTGGGTCCTGTTAAAGTTACTGGGCATATTTTTAATTTTACCTGTCCCAGGTCTGAGGTTGCTGTAACTGTTTCGGCATTAGCAGGCTCGTTGGATCCGTGCGGTGTCTGCGCTCCCCCCGTTGAGGGAGCAGTGTGATGTTCGTGCAACAGCTGGTGATGACCCATCCTGCACTCCTTGACACCGCAGGCTTTAGCTCGGCAGTAGATTCGTCGATGCCTGCTGATTAAACATTTGAAACACAACCTTTCCTTTTTCACGAGTTCCCACCTGTCCGTTATGTTCATTTGTAGGAACTTGCCGCATTTGGTTAATGCGTGATTTTGCTGACACACCTGGCATTTTCTTAGTGTTTCTGAATCGTTCGTGGTCGCATACACTTGTTTTCCTCTTCGTTGTTCCGTCTTGGCAGGTTCCTTCTTCTGTGTGCTCGTCGCTGTGCTTATGTACCCGAAACGAAGAGCTCTGCTGGCTTCCTTCATTAAAAATTGTGACATAGCGATTATTTCCACTTCGGAAGTATTCTGCTCGGCGTATTCGTACCATTTGGATAACATGTGCGGACTCAGCTTTGTCATGATGTCTCGTGTCAGCTGTGGGTTATACAGGTATCCCCTTTTATCGATTGATTTTAGTACCCAGACTATATTTTGTACTTTTACCGCGAAGTTATTGAGTTCTGTTGCAGCTACTCCTGGTCGCGGCAGCTTCTTCAGATCCTCAATCGTTTTTTCCACTATAACTTCGGGTTGACCGAAGGTTTGATCTAGAGTGTTCATTATTACCTGAGGGTCTTCCGCCGTGTGTAGTAACACGGACACTGCTTCCCTGGCTTCCCCCTTGAGACAATTTCTCAATCTGGCCATATTTTCCGCTTTCGACAAATTATAAGTTTTTGTCGTATCTCGCATTGCTGCCCGGAACGCGAACCATTCGATTGGCGCGCCCGAAAATACTGGCAGCTCGTACGCCTGTCTCGGTGGTGGCCTATTCCTCGCTAGTTTCTCTAGAGCCTCCACGAGCTGATCCACCCCACGGCCTCGGGATCCTTTGCCTGGAGTTGGCGATCTTGGTCGTTCAGCTGGACGCAGATCGCTTACCCGATGCTCCGTGTTGTGCGGCGTGCGGTGCTCTTTGGCTTCATCCAGCCATGTTTGTACCCTCCTCTGTTCCAGAGTAGTACCTTGTGGTTCAGTATCCTCTTGTTCGGTTATAGCCTCCATATCGTAGGCAAGTCGTCTCTTAACCCGTTCTGTTTCCAGATCCAGCTGCTTCTGCCTAATCAGCGCCAGACGTTCTTCCGCCTCGAACTGCGCCTGACGAACCCTCGCGTTAACGCTACTGCTAGACGCGACTGACCTTGCAGGTGATACCTGTCTCCTCGGTGGTTCGTCTGGTTCCGCTCCCGCAGTGAGGCGTGACGTGGATGGTTCTACTCTGGACTCCGTAATGGGTGACATATATACCTCTCTCCCCAAAGGTGCTGCTCCTCCAGTTCCTCTTCGTTCCAGGATCGTGGCGGCGGCTGAGAGGCCCGCGGTCGGTCGCTCAGTTGACGGTGATCGTGGCGGATCATCGAACCGAGTAACCTGTGGGACCGCGGCGGCCTCGTCCTCTGGTTGGCTACGTGTCTTCACCATTATTTCCGCGGAGTTTATTGAGATACTACACTACTATAGTTCGCGCTGATTTACGCACTTTTTGATAAGGAAACAGTTACTAGGATAGTACACTTAGTCTCAACACAAATAGTTTAACACAGAGTTTATTCGCACATAAAAAGTCAAATTTAAAATCTAAAAGTACACTGAGAGCCTAATTTAATATTAAAGTACACGCGAGAGTTTAAACTATTAAATTAAAAACACTGGCTCTATAAATGTGCGACACTGTTTTTAGATTTATTAACGCACTGACGTTAAACTTTTCCAAAAATACACTGATTCTAGGTATAAGTGCAAGAAAAACTGAATCTAGACTTTTCAAACACTGACGTTAAACTTTTCCAAAAATACACTGATTCTAGGTATAAGTGCAAGAAAAACTGAATCTAGACTTTTCAAACACTGACGTTAAACTTTTCCAAAAATACACTGATTCTAGGTATAAGTGCAAGAAAAACTGAATCTAGACTTTTCAAACACTGACGTTAAACTTTTCCAAAAATACACTGAATCTAGGTATAAGTGCAAGAAAAACTGAATCTAGACTTTTCAAACACTGACGTTAAACTTTTCCAAAAATACACTGAATCTAAACTTTACTAAAAAACACTGACTCTAAATTGATTTAATTCGGCTTACGAAGGACCAAAATGTTACGTTTACCTATAGTGGACTGTATTACTTATTATTTTCCTACTGGATTTTACTGTTCTATTTAGAGGGGTTTTTAAATAACAACTTTGATTTACACTTTCACTGCATTTATTAACTTATAATTCCCAATCTAGGTTACCTAGGCACAATTTTACACTTTTACGACTAACTTGTTTACATTATGAGCGTTAGGAGACGACTGAAGATACTGAACACAATATTAAAATCTCAACCTATTTATATACATTTTTAAGGTCTCCCGCCCGTACGATACCTATGATCGCTAATTGTACATTTTTTATTGCTATTTCCTTCCGTTATATAGGCTTGTCTCTGTCATGCATTTAACGGTCATTAACGGTCTGTATGTCCGTCCTTGTCATGCCTCTAACGGTTAATAATTATTATTACATTGCAATACCTTAAAGTTAAGTTTAATTTTACCAAAGTTTTCCTAATCTAATGTTCTTAATATCTAAAGGGCTGGCGTTGTCCTCAACATAGGTGTAACAAACAACAGGCCGACAGAAATATGTATTCCTTCTTGATTCCTTCAGTCTTTCTGCTAAATTGCAAAAAAAGTCCTTACTTTTGGAATTATAATAATTGTAGGATTACCTATAAAGGAAATCCTTATCTCAAGACCTTCAGTAATCCTTCTAGCGCATTCTAATCTTCAACATCTCAATAGCTACCTTCAGAAATTCCCAGTCATTTAATAGCACTATATCAAGCTCAATAAATCTACATGACCTATACAAAACCACAGGTCTGCCGTGACCGAGTAGGTAAACAGACACAAAGATGGCCAACAGTCCATGTTTGAGATTATCTGTGTGTTTTGCGAGCCCTAAAACAAATAGGGCACTTGACACGAGCTGGTAAAGTATTGCGTGTGTTACGGTGTGGGTGCATACGGTTGCTACATACACTTTGGTCATGCCTTTGGAACTGAAATGTAAGAATACGTTATTAAAAATGAACTGATATTAAAATGATTATTAAAATTGATAAAATACATAACTGAAACAAAATGAAAATCAAATGATAAAAACGAAAAAAGAAGGTTGAAGATTACGATTGCAAGCGCATCATGAGTTTTTTTTCAATCATCTTATTTGCTCTAGTGAGTTTGAAAGGTTTAATATTATTCGTGAAAATTATTGGATCACACTCAACTACTTATCACCTATATGGATCGTTAAATGTTTGGTTTATATCTTACAAAAGTAAGATGACCTTACATAAATACTGGTGTCCTTAAAATAAGCTTCTACTGAAATCCAATTTCCCCTCACAAAATGCCAGTTTCCCACAACACGTCCAGGATACCATATATTTAAAGATAATCAAGAAACAAAAGTCATCACCCGAATCCTCAATAAAGAAGTAACAGGACACCATCAATTAATATTATCAATATGGCAGACAGTGTTGACGACTCGTGATTTAAGCAATTAGCTTTTCGTCTCCTAAGGTCATACGTGTTCCGTTCATACGACCTCGTGGGATCCTGCATTAAAACGACGTAAGTGTGTACATTTTCCTTATTGACATAAGACCTTTTATCTTTGGTGTGGCGACACCGCTCTCAAAACTATGACAGGAAATGCGGCGCATGCCTTTTCACAGGAGTTGACAACATTCTGTCAACTTTTACTTTGCGGTTTGTTTTCATTTTGCCGCCTTGTCTCGGATAATTTAGTCTGAAATAGTTTATTATGGTAGTACTAGCTGACTCGCGAAACCTAATTTGTATAATCTGCTTAAATTAAAATTAAGCCTCTGACCTACCAAATATTATAATATTATACATACAAAAAAATATAAAATCATCATATTATATTATATAAAAATTGCTAGATAGCACTGTCCAGATTTTTATGTTTGTATATTTATATATTAGATTCATACGAGTACACTGGTTTCCACGGGCCAAAAATTGAAAAGCACCTTGTGCTGTATCTCCAAATACTGGCATAGTTTCATCAAATTTACAAAAAAAAAAAACGAGCGTCACCATTTTTACCGTCAATTTGAACTGATAAAAGGTAATCTGTGGTTAAAGCAATGTTCCAAATAAGTTTTCAGAGTTAATTAATTTTTTTTTATTAAATTAAATGTTCATTTATTTCTGATAACTATTGATGATCCATATATAAATGAGAATAATTTAGGCTAAATTATTATTATTAATTTTAAGAGTAAAGGAGGTTTTTAAACAGTCATTGGAAGAATTTTATAGAAATTCTGCATAACATTTTTGACCACTCTGAAAATTATATTTTCTCAAATACGTATTCGCAAGTATTTGAAAAGGGATTGAGCACACCTGGCGTGATGCAAAGTTGTAGCAAACAGAAATTGAAGGTAATTACAGTTATACTATATTGTATTTTATGAACAGGGCACTTTAATGTCATACTAATAAACTAGTGGAATGAAGTATTCAAGAAACATATAATAATTATATTATCCAGATTCTATAATTTTAGTTAGATATTTTGTTTCCTTGTGTGTATTAATTTTTATGTATGTTTTCTTGCCGTGACAATTTATTTTAATGTAAAAGAATAGAAAACACTTTGTTTTCTATTCTATTACATTAAAATAAATTGAAATTAAAAATTATTAAAAAAAAATTATAGAAAAAAAACACACCTTTTTTTACGCAAATTTAATAATAAAAATGCAAAAATGTAATAATTTTGATTAGAAGCCCTCGTAAAATCGTTCTTAACCCTAACTAGTTTAACTTTCGTAGTCGTAGTAGTTTTTAATTTACTATGAGATTTTATATTATTTAGGAAATATTATAATTAGCCGAACCGTTTTTATCCTCAACTTGGGGGATGTTTGTTTATTGTTTATGCTATTAAACCTGTTGTAGACTTTTGATGAATTTTCGTTCAATTGATACGTATAACTTTTATAACCAAAATATATTTTAAAGTGTATCCATGAGTTTCTTAGTCTTTTTATAAAGTGTGCATAGTGCATAAGCAATAAAATGAATGATTAATCCAGGTCATCCAGTGAACTTATCACGGTCATCAACAATTAAACCCACATTTGAGGCCGAAACTCCGGAAAGAGTAAAATTCTTTCCAGTCTTCTCAGTTGGCATTCTCACGATTTCAAATTACAATAATCAAGCCCTATGAGTCAACATCCATTTGCCAATGACAATTGAACTCACGACTACGTTACGTACATATTACCCGGACATAGGGCGGTACTCTAAAATTCCCGGTTGTTTAATGACTCTACATCCGCGACCTTTTTATCAATGGTTTGATTTCATGCGAGCTTAGGAATATTTTTCTTGCTGTTTATGTAGGAATTTATATTATGTTGGGAAATTACATAGAGATCACTTGAGTATTGGAAGATTCGTAGGAAGCATATTATTAATGTTTAATTTGTTCTCACATTTTTTTAAAATTAGGTATCTGAAGCTCCACTGTTCAGCCAATGAAAAAGAATTTCTCGCCAATATTTAGTGATTACGAAATGCTTTAATATTTTCTAAAGTAATTTTTATAATTTTGGTGCGAATTTGTAACAACACTCGTACTTACAGTTCTGCATAATATAACTTATGATACTACTGGCATTCTTTGAATTAGCCCACTCGTTTCAAGTAGTCTGACTAATTTTGAGTCTGAGAAAATCTAATTTAGGTTTTACCAGAATTTTAAATACCTAACCGTCTGGGTTCCATAGAATATGGGAGACCATAGCTTATATGGGAAGTGACTAATATCATCAGCATCAGTCAAGTTTTTACTGGATGTTTCCCATTGTATTTGAGTTCCGAATTTCCAAGGTGAGCAGAGACAAATTGATTTAGTATTGCACCTGTATGTCAAATAATATATTCCAGAAGTCTATAGGAACCACATGCAATTTAAAGTTGGTTGGTCTGCTAAACAATCCGGCAGCATCCGAGAACGAAAGTGATTCACTAAACGAAATGTATGCCGCAGAGAGATATGACTAATGTTATTTAATAGGCTCAGTAATAAATGAGAATTAAATTGTCGGTACCTAGACGATGTTTTTTCTTCCATAGATGGCGGCTCGAATTGGTGCAAAAAGCGATGACAGGTCTGAGACTGATTTGTTTTATTCTATTGAATTGGTGTGCAGTGCATTTAACTTGGTTGAGTTAATAACGCTACATAATTGTTAGGCTACGTTAAAATATAGAATGAAATTATATATTATTGCATATCAAGCTAAACATACAATTTAACTACAATACAAACTTTAAAGTAAAGGTAAACAATAAATATAATTGGCGGTCTTATCGCCGCTTATGAATAAGAAAGAATATTTATTACGAGTACTAGTTTTTTTTAACACTCTATGTGTCTAAAAGGCCAGCATCACTTGGCACAAATTTTCAAGCGATGTGGCATAAACAATGTGTCAAAATCACTCTGAGAATTGGACACTTTGTACATGTCTAAGTAAACTACATACTCATACTACATAACCTGACCTACACATGCTGAGTTGGTGCCTTTTTGCGGCAACTCGGCAACCTATATAAGTAGTTAAGAAGAGCTCATAAATTTAAAATGTTTTATTTCCGTTTAGTTTTTCGCAAATAAGTATATTTTCTTACTTTTCCTTCTTTTCTTTTCTTTCTTTTTGTTTATATCATAATATCTTTTTTCATTTTTTTGTATATATTTTTTATTCATTATAATCGGTTCAATCGTTGAGACTTAAGGACACATACGCTCATACTTACTCCGACTCCGGTTTTATGGTGTGATGGAATAAGTTTAGCTTTTATGACCATTATAAAGATCTTAGAGTCCCGAGACCATTACACAGAGACTAGCCTCCACAGACATTCCAGATTGAACAGATTTTCATCGTCAGCACATTCCCATATGATTCCCATGCATTCGCCACCATGATTCACGATATGACTCATTGTACCTGTTCTTATAGAGATGACAATTGGACGACACAATTGAGCGCCAACTGTTGTGACGTCTTGATCCAAAACGTCACCTAACGGTGAGCACAGGGGCGGACTTGGCCCTTTGACTATGGCCACTAAAAACCCTATCATTAAAAATGTATTTGTAGTTACTGACGTAAAAATACAGCTTCGGGATAATTTTTTTTGGGTAACATTAAAATTATTCAGAAAACTCTGTCTGACGCAACAATTTCAATGGTTCATTTTGTCCATATTATTTTGCCTAGGCAAAAGAACTAACTAAACTTCTGTCAATGTTGCATAGGTAAATGTTCAGATATTACATAGAATTATCTACATCACATATTGTCCATCATAAACGCAAAAAACAACTAAACTATAAAAAAATTAAATTGCAGGTAAAATAAAAATACTAAAATCTATATTAAACGTGCACAATATTTATTTGCTTGTTAGAACGTTAACAAGCAAATAAATATTTTCATTTCATTCATTTATAAAAATGTGCAATTAAGCCACTCTATAATATTATAATGTACTAGCGCCCAGCGGTTTTACCCGCATTACTATAGCCTATATGTTAATCCAGGGTCTAAGCTATCTACCGCGGAGGGGTCCTCCTGTCAGTGAGTCAGTGAGGACCAAACGTCGCGCCGTCGGGGCCGCGGATGAGTGCTTCGGCGTACCCGCTGCCCCGGCATTATGTCCCATAAGAACACCCCCAGGTTTTTAGTGGGTATCCCCGCCGCACTCATCTTCGGCGGGGGGGGGGGACCCACATAGCGTCCTGCCCCCCCCCAGCTTGGGGTGATGATGCGTAATGCATTTTTCCTGGGAAAAAAAGTCTGAGCTATCTCTATACTAAATTGCAGCTCAATCGGTCTACCCGTTTAGGCGTGAAAGAGTAACAATCATACATACATACATACATACATTCTTATTCTTACAAACGTTTATAATATTAGTAAGATAAGATTATATTTAAGTTTAATAAATAGGCCAAGCGCGAGTCGGGCCACGCACAATGTAGGGTTCCGTAGTTCTAGTAGATTGAATACACTGCACAACAGCATTTTGGATGATTTTTGACGACGATTTCAAATTTGTGACTGAAATTTCTGTACCAGCTCTAGTTAAAAAGATATGACACATATTATGTTGTTTTCATAATAAAACGCTATAAATGTAGAGATCATCATCATCATCATCATCTCAGCCGTAAGACGTCCACTGCTGAACATAGGCCTCCCCTTTGGACTTCCATATGTACCGGTTGGAAGCGACCTGCATCCAGCGTCTTCCGGCGACCTTTATAAGGTCGTCTGTCCACCTTGTGGGTGGTCAATGTAGAGATGATCCTAATTTAAGTTTAAGTTGAAAAACTCTTTATGTTATTTGATTTTCTTGCTGAAACTGAAGGCAGAGCTATTCTAAATGCTATTCTTATTCTAAGGGCTATTCTAAATGCTCTAACAATATTCAGCCATCATATGTGCGTTCCAGAAGCCTTGATAGCGTTACTTCATCGAACAAAAGTTCGGGTGGAATTGCTTGCCCAATTCTTCACTTAGTACCCCAAGATTGTCATGAATATAGTCTAGGTGGTCGTGGAGAGAGTGTAACTTGATGGTTATGTCACATTCGAGCCTTTGAAAGTGACGCATTAGTTTTTGGACGTGTTGAGAAAAGTCCAAATAATTCTTACTTTACGAAAAAAAAAAACATATAACCACCATTGGCCTAAAACAAAGTAAACCATTTTTAAATGAACATATTATGAACCAGTTATGTTCCGCATACTTAATTTTTAATAAAATCAAAACAATAGTTTTATGTTTACACTAAGCAAAAATAAGTCATCGTGATGGTTCTCGAGTCCTTTTCACATTATAGCGGTTTCGTACCAAAATCTATTTATTTTCTAATTTGTCCACAAACGTAGATACTCAACACACGTTTTGCATAACTTTTGGGGAATCCAAGGCTTGTCGTTAATTTCCAGGGAGTATCCAAAGTAATTTTTGTAAGCCTAAATTATGAACGTTGTCACATTCAAACGGAATTCTTTGAGCATAATATTCTCCGCAAATTAAAAAAAATATATCCGGATCATTCACACAAGTAGCCTTGACCATGCTATATCAAATTATATTAAAAAAACTTAAGTTAGAAATTATGAGCTAAGTAACACTGTAATATGGTGATTTCAATACAACCATGAACAATTCGCTTGCGCGATCTAATTTTACTACTAGCGCCATCTAGTTATGCATTAATAAACTATAGGCTAGGTTAGCTTTAGGTATTCTTATTTTGCTGATTTTACCGAAACTAATAATTTTATCTTAACCGCTATAGTTTTCCTGGAAAGTTCATGGTTGAAAGCATACCTCTGATTTTTTTCAGAATTTTAAAGCTAGTAGTTCAGATTTTAGAGGGGGGGGGACGCTCAATTTTTTTTTTTAAACTTGAATATCTTTCAAACAGAACATGAAATCGAAAAAGTTTCTTAGCAAACCGTCCTTCATTTTAAAATACCTATTCAACGATACCCCACACGATGGTATCAGCCAGAAAAAAAAAATCATCCCCATCTTACGTGTACGGGAGGTAGCCTAAATTAATTAATTAAAAATTATTTTTTGTCACCGTTCTCTTACCCTTATTATTACTTACCTGTATACAAAATTACACTTTTCTAGGACTTATAGTTTCTCCGCAATGCCGCGGACAGACAGACGGACGGACGGACGGACGGACAAAGCGAAACTATAAGGGTTCCTTGTTGACTACGGAACCCTAAAAATGGAATTTCTTCTCGACGACTAATTTTATTTGTCAACCAATAATAATGTAATCGATATCGTAAATCGTAATATCCATTTCTTTGGCTTGTCTGTACCATTATTTGTGTGCCCCACGCGCACCTGAGTCCGGTTCTGTGAAACGTGATTCACAATATGCAAATACGAGTTTCATTGACTGCTGTTTAATGAATGAGTTGCTCGAGTGTTTGCTCAGTTTTATTGAACTTGATCAATATCTATTTATATCGAGTGATTGATGGGTTTACAATACAAACTTTAAATATTTAAGTTAACTTTCAATATTTAAGTCGAATTATTTATTATTTATTACTTTTTTGCCTAAAAATAAATAAAAGTTCAAAATAAGTCTAACAAGACTATTTATTCGTCTTTTGGCAAATGGTTACTAATCTCAGTTGCGGATAATTTTCGCGATGATTTTTCACCAAGCAAAAATTTGGAGATCATGTGAATTGGCATTTCAAACATTTATTCTTATAGGCACAGTTTACATGCCTACGGACACACAGAGCGTCAAGGCAATATTACTAGTTGTTTCTATTTTTTTCTTTAATTAAGAAATACTGGTATACACCAACTCTGAAAGAAATTGCTTTTTAGTCTTAGCCGTAAGTTAATTCTCCGTATGTAATGTACCTATTTCTTTGTGTGGTGTACCTACAATAAATTATGTCACAGTTCGTCGTTAATAAACGTCGTTTTGAGCTTAAACGTAAATTTACGCACATAATTTCATAATAATAATATGTATATAATATAAATACACAACATAATGTGTGGTCAACCGCATAAAAGTAAGTCAAACACCAGCACTTCACCCGTTCCCATAGAAAGTTTGCCCCAGCTCGTTAATTGACCTATAATCTTCTCGTGTGAATGACACATGTTTTTTTAACTCCCTATTTGTAGGGGACTGTTGTGTTAGGCTGCTGTTACATTTTTTATGTTCGTTTTCTTTTGGCGCTTTGCTTGGTGGTCTATAAATGGTGCGGTGTTGGTTAAATAAGTACGTTTTTGTGGGAAATCTTTTGCGATTCGAGCACGGTTTTGTTGAGATATTTTGATACTGCTAAATAGCTGTGTCATCAGTAAGGGTAATATAAAATTTTATTACAATTTGAATTAAGGTAAATGAAAGTTACTCGTACGACTACGAGGGGGTTAGTTTAGGGGGTTAAGAAAATCTATATTAAAGGTGCACAATATTTATTTGCTTGTTACAACGTTAACAAGCAAATAAATATTTTCATTTCATTCATTTTTAAAAATGTACAATTAACCCACTCTATAATATTATAATGTACTAGCTGCGCCCAGCGGTTTTACCCGCTTTAGCCTATATGTTAATCCAGGGTCTAAGCTATCTACCGCGGAGGGGTCCTCCTGTCAGTGAGCCAGTGAGGACCAAACGTCGCGCCGTCGGGGCCGCGGATGAGTGCTTCGGCCTACCCGTTGCCCCGGCATTATGGCGTCCCGCAGGAACACCCCCAGGTTTTTTAGTGGGTATCCCCACCGCTCCCATCTCTGGAGAGGGAGTCCCACATACCGCCCCGCGCCCCCCGGCGTGGGGTGATGATGCGTAACGCATTTTTCCTAGGTCAAAAAAAAATGGGGTTAAGAAAACAAACATAAAAAAATGTAACACAAAATCTCCAAAATTTAATAAAATTTTGCAGAATTGTTACTTAAATGTACAGCGTTGAGTTTAATTATAATAGGATTCTATAATGTAATGACTGTCATACGTATAAGACATAACACGAGTCCTTAGGTAAAATCATATAAGTAGGTACATAAACCTATTGAAGCAACTTAAAATTAAAAAAAACAATTGAAAATCTCAAAATGATTTCAACTTCAACGTTAAAAGAGATCAACTAATAAAAGAAAGACTTAAAATAATATCTAAAAGAAAACAATTCATTTGTAATCTCGTAAAACCGCCGGAAGGTAACCAAATACTTTAACTATAATGTAGCCATTGTTATCCAAAATTCACATCGACAATTTAATGATCTATCGATCTTCACTTCTAATATCGGGTTGCAGACGAAGTCGGCGGCGGACGTTTGTGAATGAAATGATTTGGATAATTAGTGGGTATTATGTTATGATTTGTTTGCTTATTAAGGAATTTGTGAAAATAAAAATTAGTATTTTAAAATACTGGCGGAATTCAACAATAATGAAGTGGCGTAGATTAAAAGAAAAGAACTAAGAACGCAAGGAGAACTATTATAAGTTTTCGTTTTTATGTTCTTCTTCCACTTTATGAGCTTCTTATATTTGTCTGAACCATCGATCGCATATAGTTGATTTGGAAATTTGGCTCAAAGATAGTTTCATTTTTTATTTATAAAACTGGTGCTCTGGCTTTTGCACGGATACCATTTGCGAATTAAACATAGGTACTTTAAGATTTCGTTACGGGAGACACGCCGTGAACACAAGCTGATACAGAAGTAATATTACATAGGTCCTTTAAAGTCTTAGAATTCAAACTATAAAACATATAGAATGAGAAAACACAAGTCAAGTTTAGAAAGCACACACAAAACGCGGTGAAACACAAAAATTCCCGCGAGAATGTCGCGTATGTCAAATAAAAGAATTCCGGGGCAACAATAACATAGGAGCATCGGATGCGCCGGCGCCGGCTTGACGACCGGCTACAATGCCCCCAAGAAATATTATAAAACTATACGGTGCCGACTGTATACTAATATAATAGTACATAAGCTTGGTCAAGTTCTAATAGGCACAAAGTTTCTTGAATTTCTTCTACATAAGAAAAGCTTGAAGTAGAAGCTCGAGCCTTAATATTTCGACTACTTTAATTTTATAGAGGTAATTAACGTCCACAACTATTTTTATTAAGCACCGTCCCACTGCAGAAATACTGATATTAATATTATTAAAGTCACAAACTACTTATTATTGTCATTTGTTTCTGTAATAATCAGAAGAACCGATCAAAATTTATTGTTGGACGAAAAAATATAATATGTATCGGTGGCGCAAAAGTGATGCGCCATCCTGTATCTTGCAAAAATGCTGTCTTGTTCAACTTGATGAAATAGATTGGTGAATACCGAGGTTTTGGTCCATGGCGAACATGTACCAAGATTAAATGCATTATTCAAATGCACTTAAGTATAATTAACACTTTTTCAATATAATATTAATTACAGAGCAAATTTTTCAAGACTTTACCCGAGAGATCAACATGACCTTATGTACTGCATTGAATAGTATAGAAGTTATGCGCCTATAGCCCCGTACGTGTGAAATCACGGTGACACTGATATAACAAACAACCAGCAAAAAACATAAGGTTTCGAGCGCGAGGTTCGGGGCAGATTCGTTATGGTCACTTTTTATAATGCTAATGTGACTTTGTTGTAGAAAACCGATTAATTTCGGAGAGATATGACATAATATTGTGATCTCTATAATTTGTGAGGGTAGGTTTGTTATTTGTTGCTATGGTTATATCTAAACATTTAAATTGTGTGAGTTTTTCTAGTAATTCTAGCTCTGTAAGATGTTATTGTATTTGTGGTTTGCAATAAAGTATTATTCTATTCAATTCCCCTTACATTGCTTTGTACAAAAAAATGTTTATTTCATGGTTTTGTGAATTAGGTAAATCTTTATATAGATAGCCCCAAGTATAATTAAATAGGTAGCTACGCTCCTTAACAAATACCCCTGTAAAATCATAAAAATAAAATGTTGTGTGTTGGACTTCTTAAGGTTTAAATAGATTATTAATTGATTTAGCTGAATTTATGGAAATATATAACTTATATCCTCTAATAACATTAACGTTTCTTTTCAATAAATAAGACAGCTACATCAAAGAAAACACATAAAATAATTAGGTATAAAGTCTCAAGATACACCCATATGTAGCGTCCGTGGCCCAGTGGTCATACGTCCGGCTTTTAATCCGGAGACCCTGGGTTCAAATCTCAGTGTGTGGCAAAAACTTCGTCTGGACGCTACCGTGTTCCGGAAGGCACGCAAAACTGTGGGTCCCGGCTGTTTCCTATAAGATATGTAGGAGGCAGTCGTTAGGTCATGTTGCAGGCCCTGTAGTAATCTCGGCGACCTGAAACTGCAACACATAGGTTCGCCACACAACCTATAAATTGTGATTTGACTCTGACAGTGTAAGTAGGGTAACCTGTTCTGTTGGAGTATAAACCCCAATTATTATTATTTATTACTATTATAAACTAGTTGCAAAAAAAAACTAATTTATCAGTTTAAATTCGTATACAATCGGAATTTTCCTATCATTCTTTGTTAGGCTTAGACTAATCTATATATAACGAGGATCTAATAATTAGGTTCTCAAGAATCTCATTAATAAACTCGTTAAAAAGGAACAAAACCGCGCGAGTCCGGCCACCGAAACAGAAACCAGCAACACCGTGTTAGACAACCCATCGCGAAATTAATTGGACATAATTAATAAACCTTAAACCTAACTCCTCCCAACATCCCACATGTACCATAGACTTGTGATATAAGACAGATACCGCGCCAAATGCAAATCTTAGTTACAAGTCTTAGTTGCAAATCTTAGTTGCAAGTCTTATCTTAGTTTTATTTAATATTAAGTCATTTATTGTAAATTTCCTATAAGGATAAACTATATAATTTTTCTAAAAATTCTGTTTTGTGATCATTTTGATGAACTTTATGCTTATGTATACGTACATGCTAAAAAAACAATACTATTTAAACTGTACTATTGATATGCGTCTTTTTTAGGTCACATTGCTATAAATATGTATCCTGTATTTAGGTATATTTGTTGCCGATTAAATTGACGATGTTGAGTACAATACTAAGTAGTATGTTTTCCCATTTCGTGCAAGTCTATGGAAACTGTTCCATATAATCTTTAGTTTATGACTTATGGCAACCCATTTTCTTCATAATCTAATAAATTAAACTAGTCTTCACTTTTAATTTTGGGTCGCGGTATCTACATTCATTACATAATAATTTGTGCTTCACATTTTATTTTTCCAAACAAAGAAAACTTCAACATTACTAAAATATGCAACACTCTTATTATCAAGAACATTGATCTCAAATTCGTCTAGCTTTGAATTAATTAAGTAAAGTTATATTTGTGTGTATCTAAGGCTTTTTTGTTACAGCATTCCGTACAAAACGAGCGTTGTAAAGAGCCTCCGACGATACCACCCATTCATGAGGACAGTGGTGACCTATTGAGATTTGAGATTGATATCATAGTGTGGATACGACATTTAATATTGTCTTTCATTTGTAACATAATCCTCACGATTTTAAGGCAGAACTGTATGGACTTTGTAATGAATCTTCTACGCCCAAGTTTCACCACAGTGATGCCTTCGCAAGTTTCTACATGGAACACCGTGAATGTGGTTGAAAAAACTGGTTCAATTTTACACAATGTCCAGTGTACATCTAAACGTGCTTCACACAACAAGCACTAAAACAATTGTGATAAAATTAATTTTGTACTCGTAGGTACCATAATATTATAATAGGCTACTTTTATCCCGATTTTATCGACCTCGGGACTTACACGAACTCAGTCATGTAGCGAAAGATTTTGAAAACTTGTAGATAGATAACACTTTATTGAACCACAAAAAATATTCACAAAAATAACCTAAAAACTAAAATTATAAGCATAATATTATATAAACTAAGTGCAACAACAATAACTGGCGGTCTTATCGCTAATAGCGATCTCTTCCAGACGAATATGCAGGGAGAGGAGAAAATTGACATTCACATGGGTTCGTGGTGCAATATGAATTTAAATTTTTCTTTGGGTCATATCCACATTACAACTACCGTTTAGGAAGCCCACACGCGCGACCCAGGCTGCCTCTTGTAAAATCGACTTTGGGATTGTACACTTGGTCCTTTTGTTGTGTGTCCTTGGACGGACAAATTTACGATCGCGCTGTTCCTCGGATAATGAGCAGGGACTATTAACGCCTTGCTCAATGAAGATGTTACATGTGTAAGCTACAGTTTAAACTTGTAAGCTTTTTAAAGTAGACTTGACAATTCGAAGGGGTTTTGTTTTATATTTTGCTTAAAAAATTATTATGAGAAGGAGGAAAAATGCCAGATATAAAGTATATAAATACGAGATGTAAAGGTTATGTATATTACGTCTGCATGAATATTTGCATAAAAATTATTATGTGTTGTCTCAGATCAAGAGCGATTTTATGAATGATGAATATTAATGAATTGTAATAAAATAACTCTTACGTTTTAATATCTAGAGTGAGTGCTATCCAATCTACCTTCTTCACGCCAACCACATGTTTTTCTCACTCATAGATTTCCATTCAAACTATTCATGTAGTTATCGATTCAAAAATCAACATTATCGATTCATCTCAAATTATTCACGGTACTTATCGTGTTAACATGTTTGAGTGTCGTTTAAATTAGGCGTGACAGAGCGTGACACCTCATGACACGGTGTGGTGTTAGCATCAACGAGACAAACCGAACCATGTAATTAGCAAATAGGCATCTCCGTGACAAAAAAACACACCCCATCGCCTCCCCTGACACATGCACAATAAATCCACCATACAAAAACCGTTTATGATTTTTAAAAGATTTCCAACATTCAAAACCGAGATAGGCAGAAAAAATAACAATTTATGGGCACTTCACCCCCGCTGTAACCATTCAAAGCCCAATAATTGTATATTCTTTTACAGTAGTGTGCCGTTTATTTTGTATGGCCGATGAAGGCAGCGCAGAAAAAAAACGAGCATTCAACCGAAATCACAGGCGCCTCTAATCACCGCTATTGAGATCTATCGAAGGATCAAAGCGCGTGCGACGTTACGTTGAAATGGCCTTAACAAATATTGACATAAGGTTCAATTTCGCGGTGTGATTTGTCACGGGTTTTTTGTGGTTGAACGGATGCTCGTGTCAAACGCTTTAGTATTTTGAGTTTGTTTTGAAAATTCTTTTATCTGATGAATTTGGTGTATTGTTGGTCCGCTGGGCTCATCTGCTTGTAGGGCGGTTCGCTTGCTGAAAACGTTCGCTGCCAATAATTTAGACGTCAAATAGGAAGGTTTTTGTAGTGTGAGGATGACGTGTCGATCGTTTCAGGGTTATTTATGGCTTCGACAGGATATCGCACAATATGCGGAGGCATTCGCGGCCGCTTTGATGCCGACGATCATACTCCGCGGTGGCATTTCCGTTGTTTGAACGTTTTTGGAGTTTTACTTTTATACGTTAACGATACCTTATAGGTACTTACATAGGTGTATGTACCTTCATGAGACCACCTATTTGGTGGTAAGAATAGAATAGAATAGAAAACTCTTTATTGTTCACACAAATACAATAATATAGCTTAGAACTAAGATTACACAGAAATAAGTGTTACAATTGGCGGTCTTATCGCTAAAAGCGATCTCTAAGCGGTAAGAAAATAATTATAAGGTTATAAGTTTGCGTTTTTAGTCTTAAGGTGCCGACTAGATTTCCAAATCATAGTTCTGGGATGCAAATATGAAAAAAAAAAAGATCAAGCATGAGTGGTCAATTGAAGTCCACTGTACGGGTCATATAAGTAGAAAAGCATTCTTAGACAATCCGTCTCTAGACCTAAATACATATATTGAATAAATTATGCTACTGCTTCTATAGACGTAAACATTTTTTTAAATATCATTAATCACAATAAAATGAATAAACAACAGAGATTTCAGAGCAAGTATTAAAATACATTCATAAATAATATAATCACGCCTGGTTCCCGTTGGGGTAGGAAGAGACTATTTTCCCCCTACTTGATACGCTCCTGACACATCTTTTTCACTTCCTCGACTTTCATCACATTCTTCATGCATGTTCTTGGTATAAAAATAATATGTCCATCCAGTATAAAACCCATAATATGGATTAATTAGTGTTAACAAGCAAAATGTTTTAAGTACTGACTTCTACGCGCCAACTAAAGACTTCAACGCGCCCAAAAGCGCTACATCTCAGATCTGTGTGATAAATTATAACAAGCAATTTTTTTAAGCTGTACAAAATAATACTATGTTTCTTATAAATTATTGTTTTTACCAATTATAAATAACAACAAAATCACATTTATATTTTAATTCATTATGTAGAGAAGGTTGCGGGAACGACGTGATTGACGCCGCGCGGAGAGTGAAACAACTACGTGAAGTAAAGTAACAGACGTTTATTACGTAAATACGCAGCGGGTATAACAATGGGTACGACGTATACCGGGAGGCTTGACCCCACAGTGCCTTTTCCCCGCAAGGACGAAGGTCGTGGTGTGCAAGGCCCCTTACAATTGCCGATTTTCTTAGAGAGTGAAGTTCAGTGCAGTCGTTCCCCTGAAGGACGCAACTGACCAATGCTTCGCTACTGCTAGGATTGGAATTTCTTAATTAGTACGGGTCACAGTAAAACATTGGTGCTGAATGCGGAGAATCTCGTCAGCGCGATCTAGGGAAACGGCTCTCGGTTGGGTGGCGCCATCTAGTTTGACGACGCATAAACTTTGAAGCGTACTGGTTTTATTAATATTGATTGATGTGCGCTACAATCTCCCCCTCAGTCCCCGATAGACGTCTCGGCAAGGAGGACTGTAAAAAGTGGTGATTAATGTTGCTTGCGAGGACTTCCATGTCCTCGCTCCTTTGTATTTTCGGGCTCGAAGCCCTTCAGCTTCTTCCTGGGTCGACCTCGGCGACGGATTGGCTGAACGGGTTCAGGCAATGGAGCTCGATCGTTACGACGATATGAAGTTAGAGCGGAAGCGTGGTACAGTCCAGGCGGAGCGGCCTCGTCTCCGGGTTGGAACTGTAGTTGCGGTCGACGATGCTGGTCGTCGTATTGTTTCCGGGGTTCTTCTTTCATTTCTTGAACCTCTTTGGCTTTGACAAGAGTATCAGCTAGTACCTCTTGGCTTTCATAATTAATGGGGTGTTCCTCGTCCTTCTCTCCTTGGACGGGAACTGCTCCCAAAGCATAGTTGCTTGTATTGGTTTCTATGACATAAGGCTTAGTTCCATCAGCCTGCAATAACACTGGAGCAGTAGTCAACAGTGTCTTATGAGTAGCATGGGCAGTCTCCTGTTCACTATTCCAAACCCATGGTTCCTGTTTCTTGGTAAGCTTGGAAAGCGGTTGAGCTACCAGAATATCAGTTGTAGGGACAATGCAATGTTCGCCTAACAAGGATGGTCTATTCAATTGTTCAACTTGTTGATCCGTAAGCAGATCGATACCACACAAGCTCACATCAGGGAAGAGTGACTGAGAGTGGGGAGTCAACTCGACCTCAGCCTCTTCAATGTTTTGGACTGCGTCCTTAATCATGAACTCGGTGAAAGCAGGAACATATCCATCAAAGAGCATCCGAGGTTTCTTGGGCGGTGTCAATATCAGTGGCTTAAGCTTGTAAGTGAAGCCACTGTTCGGAGGGCCATGTTTGTCCGTTGGAGTTGTAGGAGGCGACAAAGGTAGCACATGGACACTAGCATTACCCAATCTAAGGGGATCATCTTCCCGATTAAAGGACACAAAGTCTTCTTTGTAGAGCTCATACACCGATGAGTCATTAACGAAACGCCATGTGAACTGACCGATGTCCAAAATGATTTCGGCCGCCTGCAGAAATCCTATTCCAAGAAGGGTCCGGTTGTCCTTGGACTCGGGCAGGACTATAAACGGTGTTTCTATGGTCCTGTTCTCTAATTTTACAGGGACTTTGGTTTTTAAAACACGCTGTTTCTTGAGGATGCCGTCTGCCAGTATAATGTTCACCACTTCTTCCCCGAACTTATGACCTTTCTTTGCTAATTGTAGGTACAGTTCGTAGGAGGCCACGCTTATTTTTGCGCAGGTGTCCACATAGGCTGTCCCCATTACTCCATCAATCTCTATGAAGACAATAGGGCGCTTGGCTTTCGCGGCGGTTATGTCGACAGGACAAAATCCCAAGTCACTGGATCGGACTTTAGAGTGAGTGATTCCAGAACATGTGGAGCAGTTGCTGCGCACCACTCCCGGTGCGCCACATCCATAGCACGCCACGGTTGGTTTGGGCGTGGGAGGAGCTTGCGGTGCAGAAGTGGTAGGGCGCTGAATTTCCGGCGCTGCGGTTTTCCCCCGTGCCTCGGGCTCCTTCTGTTTGCGCTTGCGGCATTCCTCCATGGTGTGCCCAGAGTAATGACAGTACCCGCACTTTGGTCTGGATTCTCGTTTTAATTTGAGCTTCGAGTCCTCTCCATTAGCTCGTACTGTGGCTGGGGATTCATCGATCCACAGTTGTTCAATGCCCCGGGCAACTTCCAGTAACTCGTCGTAGCTGGATAAAGAATTGCGCGGGATCTTCTCACGAAGTTTGTGGCTGAGTTGGCCGTAGATCATGTCCAACTGATGAGATTCCGGCAGCGCGGGAGGTGGCAGTTGGGCGAACAGCATGCGCTTATGTGCCACAAATCTTGCGGTAGGGGTGTTGTTCGGCTGCTTCTCCTGAACAATCTCTTGATATATTATATATGCCGGCTTTTTAGGTGCGAAGGCATGACGAAGACGATCCTTGAATTTGCCCCATGAGTCGACTTGGGTTTTAGTACCTTGCCACCAGATTGCTGCATCGCCTCTGAGGAGCAATGGCACACCCATCAAAGCTTCTTGGTCCGTGATCTTCTCGATTTCTTTGAAAACATCAGCTGCGGCCAGGAACGCTTCTACAACTTCGGTGTCCTTTTTGCCATCGTAGGTGGACGTACAGGTTGCAAAAGACCCATGTCTCTGAGGGACACATCGTGCCAACAGTTTTTCGAACTGTTCTTCGCTGAGCATTTTACGTGCTGCCGATGACTGTTTCACTGGAGTCGTCGTAATCCTTCCGCTGCGCGTGACGTACGTCGGCCCGTGGCTCTTCAGCCTCACGTTGGGCGCCAGTTTGTAGAGAAGGTTGCGGGAACGACGTGATTGACGCCGCGCGGAGAGTGAAACAACTACGTGAAGTAAAGTAACAGACGTTTATTACGTAAATACGCAGCGGGTATAACAATGGGTACGACGTATACCGGGAGGCTTGACCCCACAGTGCCTTTTCCCCGCAAGGACGAAGGTCGTGGTGTGCAAGGCCCCTTACAATTGCCGATTTTCTTAGAGAGTGAAGTTCAGTGCAGTCGTTCCCCTGAAGGACGCAACTGACCAATGCTTCGCTACTGCTAGGATTGGAATTTCTTAATTAGTACGGGTCACAGTAAAACGTTGGTGCTGAATGCGGAGAATCTCGTCAGCGCGATCTAGGGAAACGGCTCTCGGTTGGGTGGCGCCATCTAGTTTGACGACGCATAAACTTTGAAGCGTACTGGTTTTATTAATATTGATTGATGTGCGCTACAATTATAGTTTATTTAGCCTTGGACCACGATATCGCGACGATCTCGCGTGATTTTAAGCATGACAATGTGTCCGTAGATGGTAGCAAACTAAACCTGGAAGGCGGGATAAATCCCTCTTTGGCTTCATTGCACACCATACAGGAACACGGTCATAATGACCGCTTGGCAACACGGTTTTGTCCAGTGCTTGGTAAGTAACTACGGCCGAACCCTACCATCAGTATAGCGAGTAGAAAAACTACACATAACAATCAAATATAGTCATAGTAGTGCTGGGTGAATCCCGGTTCAAACTCGGTGATCTACAAAATTATATCGGGATCACTTAGGCCTATGGTCATCATCGTTTTATTTTCGAGGTTCCTGTGCTATTTTTCATCATCATTGTCAGCCCATATCGTCCCACTGCTGGGCAAAGGCCTCCTCCCCTTCGGACCTTGCAACTCTGTCTTGAGCAGTTCACATCCAGGTCTTTCCTGCGATTGCTGCGATGTCATCGACGTACTTTTATGTGTTCTATTTTTAGGCATGATGTGCTATTTTTAGGCACCAATATTTCCTACGAGCAGTCATATCAATCACATAACCTAAATAACAATATATTATATACTTACTAGCTTACTCTTGCAGCTTTTCCCGCACAGCAAAATCTTTTCTTAGCGGAGGTCTACGTCATAAAACCTATCTATGTTCCAAATTTCAACCTTATCCGTCGAGCGGTTTAGGCTGTGCGTTGAAAGATCAGTTAGTCAATCAGTTACTCTTTCCTTTTATATATTTAGATTCAAAGTCTCAAGTCAGATTTTAAGTACCAGTACCAAATCACGTGTGCTAAGTAACACCTGTCGATGCGCATGCGCGGGGCAGCTGCGCGGGAGTTCATTGTGGACGTGCGACCGGCTGGTGACGAGATAATGAGATTAAATCTTTGAGTTGTCACCATGTGTGCCAAAACACATGTATGAAGAAAAATGTACGATATATTTGCAAATTTATAAATACTGTTACTTAACTTTTTTTTCTCATTTATTTATTAATCATAATATAAACAACAGAACAAAAAAATCAGCTAAACTACATTTATAAAACCAATGAGGTTTATGTAAAATGTTCATAAATCTAAGACTGTACAACTAATCTCTGACTCTGATCTCTGTCTGTTTAAAATCTTACTAATATTATAAACGTGAAAGTTAGAATGTATGGATGTCTGGATGTATGTTTGTTTCTCTTTCTATTCATCATATTCTATGTGTTATTTAAGGGTCTAAGCTATACCAAATTTCAGGTCAATCGGTCCACCCGTATAGGCGTGAAAGAGTAACAAACATCCAGACAACTGACAACCATACATTCTTACTTTCACGTTTATAATATTAGTAAGATTAAGTAAGTTTTAATCAATGCAACTTCATGCAATCACTTTATACAGTAACTACAAAATTTTCAATTTCAATATTGTAAGGAACGTTTGTCTAAGAAGCGTTGGCAACGCTTTTATGCCTAGACTCATATTATAATTAAAGCGTGCCTATTTAATGTTGAATATATATTTTTTTATTATGATAAAGTATTACAATAAATTTTTACCGGGGGTAGACTTCCTTTGCAGGAGGTCACCCCAACAGTGCCACTTATTTTACCGCCTGAGCAGTAATGTGCAAACATTACTGTGCTCCGGTAGGAGGGCACTGTAGCTAGTGAAATTACTGGGCTAAAGAGTCTTAACATCTTATGACTCTTGAGTAAGAAGCGTTGGTGCAGTGCTCCTAGAATTTCACATCATTGTGAAATCCTAGGTTACTGTACAGATTATGGGCAGCCGTTATCTCTTAACATCAGGAGAGCGTCTTGCTCGTCTTCTACTTCATCACATAAAAAAAAAAAAAAAAAAAAAAAAAAACCTAAACCAAAAGTATTACAAATTTTAGCAGTCATTCCGCATAGACCAATAATCATAAAACCACGAAACAAAAGCACACTCAAAAGAAAATATCATGTTACCGCTCCGATAAAACCCTTGTCCAAATATTTAGTATCATTAAAGCGATTTAAAAATAATATATAGCACAATCGGCACCACGCATTAATATTCGAAACGAATACGAGTTATAAAAAGATTATGTGCGTCATTTTGAGTTCTTTTAAAGGTTTTGTTGAAAATTAAACGCGCCGGCTTGAGGGACCGCGTCACGTAGTATATAAACACATTATAAACTGTACCTCTAATATATTATGAGTATTATGTTAGAACGAGGTTTTTGTGTCACTGGATGTTGTCTTTGATCTCATGTTTTTCGTGATAAAAGTCCCGAGTAAGCAAAATGTGTAGAATTGTATAGAAATTAATGATGATAATGCAAGTGGATATTGTCCTACGTATCTAACTAATAATATTATAAATTAAAATATGTGGATGGATGTAGGTGTGCGTGTTGAACTGAAATTTGGTGTGAATGTAGCTTAGCCCTTGGAATAATACATATTCCAGCGGGTGAAATGAGTGGGGTGACTAGGATTTAATATTTATTGAGAGAGATTTGAATATATTTTTCTGGTACGAATATATTTTTCTTATTTGTTATTATAAAACTCCGCCATTTATGACCATATTTGAAGTTTATCTTTTTGTTTAAATGAGTATATATCCCGGCGTATATTAGGTACATTTAATTGCTCAAATACATTACAAAAGTCGGATTTGGATTTATAGTTAATACGTAGACTTTACACCTCATTTTATCAGACACTTCGGACTATTAAAGGGACATATATATACATAGCTTTTATAATCATTGTGTTAGAGATTCGTTCGTCAAGCGAGCTGAGCTTCGTAATGGGTCCATAAAAACGTGCCCGCAACCTTCTCACTTGAACTTACTTTTGGAGGAATTTTTATTATTTATGTGGAGCAAAGCTGTTTTGAGCTTTTAGTTGAATAATTTATTAATTACATTAAAAAAATAAGTGCAAACCATACAAAATTTAGTCAACACCATTATTATCTATACTACTGAGCTTATCTTCTTAACTTCTCAGCTGCTAAACCTCTTGAGCCATTCCGCTTTAACCTTAAAATAAGTCACAGGAGGAGGAGTCCTACTATTATTATATAATTCAAAGTATATAATATGAATTTGCCTTTATTAATGTCTACCTTTACACAAAATTAAATTAGTACAACTATTCAAGCGTATAAGAATGACAAACATCTGAACAAACTATATAATATCACATAAGTATATGTATAACACTACTACTTTACCCGCTGAAGTAACCTATGTGTTATTCCAGGGACTCACCTTCGTGTATACCGAATCGCAGCTTAATATGTTTAGGTGTAAAACATACACATCCATATTGTCGCATTCATAAAATAATGAATAGGATTAGTAGAATTAAAATAAATATTTACAGTCAAAATCTAACTTGATAGGTATATCTACATATTATAAGCTAAAGTATTTCACCCCATATAAACCGAGTCCAGAATTTCTGATTATTATCTCCCTTGATAAATGGACCGTGTCAAAATATATAGTGGTCTGGATCCTCGACTATTGTCTCAATGAATACTTTTTATTGTCATTATAATGCATTTAACCTTAAAGACGTGACATACGTAATTACCAATTACAAAATATGAGTCAAATTTGGTGTTAGACAAAATTACATTATTAAAAACTAGCTACATCTTGTTGTTACGGGGGATAAAAGTTTCTAACCGGGGTAAAAAACAAACCTGATTTTATTATTTTAAAAAGTATATTTGATAGTTATGGTAGACTAGAGCTTTAAAAGCTCTTAATGCCCTAAGCTTGAACCGGGATATTGACTTGGTCGTTAGTGAGCTTCACGGTACGACACTAGATTTTGTATGGTCGAATGTAACTTTAAGAAATTAGTTTATTTTTGCATGTTTTTGTTACATTTTTATGACATTTTTATACTAAGAATAACGGTTTCGTGACATATTATACTGTAATGTTGTCTTAGTAAGTGAATAAAGATCTGAGAATAGGCCAAAGGCTCATTTTTCATGGCATAGATTTTAGCATTAATGCAGACCAAGTATCGTAATCACATTTGAGCTAAGCGAATACTTAGGTTAGTTGCTAATTCAAAACCATTATGTCTTCTCCTGTTATGTTATAAGCCCTTACGTTTGACAAGTGGCGTTTAAGATTATGATGCATTTCTTTCGAATGCTCTCTGTTGTGACTGGCGCATCGTTTTCGATCTGAGTTGATGTCTTTTTTATGGCCATTCTTTTTCATATGATAATGTGTTATTTGAGAGAGGTAGTGAAAAATAAAGACCATTCATATTTACTATTTTTAGGTTGATTAGATAAAGAAAATCGGGAGTACCTTTTAGTTTTTACTACGATCTCACCTGATATTAAGGGATAATATTATGATCATACATGATAGCATAATAAACCTATTATAAGATGGGATAAATGCCTCCCTTGCTTCAGTGAAAGTCGTGCTGGAACACGGTCTTATTGACCACTAGGTCAGTTTTGTCCAGTGGGTGGTATGAGGATACCATGTAACGGTGGCAGCAATACTTCGACCTAGGATTATCAGTTATCACCAAAGTGGTTGGTATTGTCCTTTCTTTATAATAAACTAGCTTATGCTTGCAGCTTTGCGCGCGTGAAGAAACCCTTTCATAACAAAGTCTACGTTGTAAAATTAATTAGGATTTGGCTGTCCGTTTAATGTAGATCTGTCAAACACTCTTTCCTTTTATATAAGGAGAAAAGAAACTATAAATAACATTAGTCTTACTACTCTGTATCACACATGTTTTCTAATATCTTAACAAAAAGTCCCCCTTTATATCAGAACAATTGGCACATTAAACAAATTCCCAACAATGTAAGCTCGCGCCAACCAATCGCTGCACAACCAACGTGCGAACCCTTTCCCTTAACATTCGACGCCCAATTATTCGATCTATTATCGTCATATAAACTTCCTTATTTACGACTCTCATATTTTAACTCGTAGAGTACTGAAAGAGAGAGTTGTTAAGTAAAATTCCAGTAGGCATTTCAAACAATCATCTGCATTCGCGGAAGACAAAAATAAATATTCGATCGGATATATGCTGGGGTCAACATACAGCCAAAATGTATTACAATAAACCTAAGCAATTATTTGTAAGGTTGTTTGAGACATCTAAAATTCTCAAGCACGCTAGGAGAAATCTAAAGAACAGAACATAACAAACAGCATATTTTGTGTGTTATCTCGTAAATTATGCAACAACTAAAGCGTTTCTCTACACAATAAAGTAAACGTTTTAAACAGAACCATGAAAGTTTCATTCAAGTGTTTTATACCAGGAAGCTGTTTTTCGATCACATCTCTCCATCTAACATCTCTAAGTCTCAGCCGCACCCGTTTTTATAGGCAGTAAAGTATGAAATTGCACATTAGTATAGCTTTCACGTACGACTTCATATCTGGGAGGGCATAACTCTAGATTTAATTTTACCGACGTTTTGTTGAGATCGGGTGTGATATTTTTATGGTAATACATATATTCTGACAGGCCGTGCCTTCGGTTTTATGGTCGCCACTTTGTGTTACTCCGATGACAAGTAGTGCGTCGTTCAGAGTTTTGCCGCTGTAAATCTTTTACTTTATTATTTCGACAATGTAATGTAATCTTATTTCCCTTCTGTAGGTGTTGTAAATTGGTCTTCTGGATGGACCTTTAAGGAATTGCTTATTTCTTTTATGTAATAGACATCAAGTAGACAGGCTGATGGTGAGCGGTCACCGTTGCCTGCAACACCAGTGGTAATGCCAACGCGGACTCAGTTATTGCCGACTGTATGTGAATTAAATCCTTGTAAAGCTAGGTAGCTTCACTTACATCATCCCGGAATATATTATTATAGATATAGCCATACCGGCGGCTTGGTCACACATTTAGCACGCGGTGACATTTTAGTGTGTTTTATTATAGTTCGGAAAAGCTAGCTTTGGCAATAATTGCAACGAGGTTTTAAAAATACAGAATTTTTTTTTCTGGTATGTCTCTTTTTTGCCCTTTCTTGAAGCTCTAAAAATATAGTTAAGCTCTAAAGATATGTTGGTTGTGTGATGTGTGTATGTTGTGGCCTGTGCCCTTTGTTAATAGTTCATTGCCTTCCCGATTCTAGTTTCTAGACATTTTATTTCACGAAACTCGTCCAGCTATTTAGGTTAGCTAACTCCTTTGTCTCAGAACTAGTTATGCAAAATGACCATCGAAATATTGTCTACACTCTACACCATACGAGATTAAAATAAAGTCGTAAATTAACAAATTGCAGCTTAGTCACGAGATAATTGGGACGCAAAGGATGCCGCTCGGTCTTCGAAACTAATGTCTCAATTTCTGGAAAGGACCTACGTGCGACTGTTGGCAAACACACCGCCCATGCTACCCGAGGGTACTACTTCACGAATTATCTGCAATAAATTAATTACGTGACAACAAAACGGTGAGAAGTTGACGCTGTGGGCGAGAACCGATCGCGCACACAGAGTAACCCCCCGCTGTTAGAGGACCTCACCGATCGGCTCAACAACCAGACTCCTGTTGCTTTTGTCCTACATACCTTTCCCTCTCTTTCATTCACCAAACATTAGACAGAGATAGGTACACGCCGGCGAAGCCTTTGCGCTTCGTACATCATTTTTCACGTCTCATTCAATAAGATGATGCGCAGTCGTCGAGATAGTGATCGAATTTTGAAATATTTCGATGGGAGAGCGTCACATTCCCAAGGATATGGTGTTACTTTGCGTGCGGAATGTCGGACGCATTGTTGTATGTAATGCAGGTATGCGGCAATATGTATTACATGAGATGAGCCAGTTTTGTACATAAGCCGGCGAGGAGTGCGAAATAGAGCTAATAAACAAGACATTCAACATGATTGTATTTCAGTTTAAATTATGTTGGTTAGTTAACTGGCTATGCTCTGCAGCATGAGGTACATTATGAAAGAAAAAGGTTGTAACGGTTATGTATTTAAATAAAATACTTATAAAAATAGCAATCCTATAATTTAATGATAATTAGATTATATTAATATTTTATAATAAAAGGTATCTACTAATAATAACTACCAAAGTCAAATAAAATAGCTTATCTTGTAAGCTCCATTACTACATCCCCAGACTCCAGATATAACTGTAAAAATAGAAAACATCAATGGATTTACTTCAACTGAATTGGATTCATTTGCATCATTGCACACTTTCTAATATAACACGGGAGTGTGAAGGCATAACATATCCCGTAATATAATTTAACAATAACAATACAACCAGCCTATCTCACCCTTTGTCCACAAATAAAAGGCCCTGGACACTTTGTTTGGTTAACAATTGTAAAAATGATTATACTGTCGGCTACTTTAACGGATTACTTGTATTGTGCTAACTGAAAATATTATCCGACAGACCGAGACACCGAAAACATCACTATTTAATTTTAAACTCTAGAAATAACAAGAATAAAGTTTAATATGTTTTGGCAAAATTTGGCCATCAAATCTATTAGAGCGTTCTCAAGATATAACTCTGTCCTCAAGGGATTTAGGTCAGATTTAGTTTGCAAAGAATGTTATTTGTTCATGCAAGTACAAGCTCCAAGCAGGTACAGTTACCATTGAGTGTTTAGTAACAGATGTTATCTGTAAAACAATTCTGTTTCGCAAACTGACAGATTTTGTGGGTGTTATCGGAAGCGATCTGGGGTTAACTTAACACCTATGTTTGACCACGGATTACATAGTAATATGGGATCAACCCTCACACGATTTTAAATTTCATTATGTAGGTCATCATAATAATAAATATTATTATGTAGGTACGGGTACTGATTGTCAGTCTCCGTACTTTTGCGCCAATCTCTTGTGGCTAACTAAATAGATGTAATGATATGGCAGTATTACGGACAAGTGCTGTGTAATCATTTATTTAATGATATATTTTTATTTAATGATAGTCATTTATTTATTAAATATAAAATCATACATTTATTTAGTATTGCGCACGATCGGTGGAACTTTCACTACGAGCGCAGTACATTTTAAAATGTGTGACTGATTGACATATTTAATATATCACCTATTCACCTATTAAAACACAGCTTTAACAACAACAAATTAAGTAGAATATAATCTACGTCATAGTATCTATACTTACACTGGAATCGATACTGCGACGTAGAAATATCCGCTAAATTGATTTTTTAAACGATGGACCAAAAAAGCAACTGAAAAACAAAGTGTGAGCTTTTGGACTATAGTTTACGCTTCCGGTGCTTATTGAACTTTATCACAGCCGTTACATTTTCTTATTTATTCAGTGGTATGAACGTTATCTTGCAGATTACGCGGCCGGTCTGTGCCGGCGCTTTGAACAGCTTTGCCTATGGACGCCTATTGGCAAAAGGATGTGGTTTTGATGAATGGTTACATCAAAAAAGTGTGAAAGTGTTCGAAGATTTGAATACGGATTATTTCCTGTGATTATTTGCTAGAGATTAGATGTGGTTGCAGACTTTGAAAAATGTTTTGATATTATAATACGAGTATTTTAATCATTAAGTGAACTTAAGGTCTAGTAAATTTCACTTCATGAAACTCAGAAATATTAAAAAAATAATATTAAAGAATTTATTATATGTAAATAATATTAGAAACTAGCTAATGCTCGCGACTTTGCCTGTGTAAAGAAATTCTTTTATAGCGAAGGTCTACGTCATGAAATCTGTTAATACAAAATTTCAACCAATCCGTTCAATAGTTTTGGTTGTGCGTCGATAGATCAGTCACGCTTTCATTTATTATATTTAGAAAAAAAGATTTTATTTAACTCAAATCAACTCGTTTCGTTCAACTAATAAATGCAAAAAAAAAATAGAAGTATAATAAATTTACATGGGTAGTTGTGTACACACTATAAAATACTTCTGCACTTCACTTCCATCTACATTTTTCCTTTATTAGTTAATAACTATTCTACAACCCAAATAACTCTGACTAACCAGACACAAAAAGCGTAACCAAAGTTAACAAAACTACAAATTAAACATCGATACCAATCTAGTTAACCGATGTCCGAAACCGCAACATCCTTTTAATTTTTTAACCTAAATAGGTGCACAAAAGACACCTAAGGAACCTAATTAGTGAGTCACAAACACGATCGTTCCTAGAAATGACCACCTCTGAAACGGGAAAGCTTGAAAGGTTAAGAAATTCATTCAATATCCGTTGGCGCCCTACCTTGTGAATTTTACACAACGTTTCTGTTTTATTTTTAAGTTCCGATCGTTAGCGATAAAGGATGCCGCTATTTTAAGGTAGTATTCATATAATATTATTATATAAATTGGTTAGGTAAAATATAAAGTTCGGAAGTATTTCAAAGCTAAGAAATTCATTCAACTCCGTGGGCGCCATGCATTGTAAATTTTACGCAATATTTTGGTTTTATTTTGTGTTCCGATCGTTAGGGATGAAAGACACCGCAATTTGGGTTACAGTAATCTATATTATTTCTTTATGTTGTAAATTTGTGAGTTAGGTTATATGATATTCGAAAAAGATACAGAGTTAAAAATTCATTCATATCCGGTGATATTCTACCTTGTAAATTTTACGCAATACAATACCTATTTTTTTATTTAGTTTTGATCGTATAATAATGGGATGAAAGAACCCGCAATTTAAAGAGAATAATAAATAAATTTTAATTAGTTTGCTAGAGATATCTAATTATAAGAAATATGTGCTTGGTTTTTTGGTGATTTCATTCATAAAAGACGTATTCGTTTAGTAAATCTCAAAGGATCTCAAAGAGAACTTTGTACCTAACGAAATAAAATCTAAGTTAGACTCGTGGTAATACAATGCTAAATAATATTTATTTAACAATAAGTTAAGATATGCTTCGTATTTTTCTTGATAAAATATTTTATTTAAAATTACCTATGTTGTACGAAAATTTCAATCGATTTAATGTATAGTGACATCTAGCGTCGAGTAGCAGAACTTCAAAATATAAATCGATGCTTCAATGATTGTTAAATTATCCTATAACTTTATACTGGTCAGATTAAATACAAATTTAATTTAAAATATGGAATTGTTTAAGAATATAAATGCCTAAAACCATAAAATACACTCATAAAAAAGTTTTTCTTAATTCATTATTTTCAAACACAATCCATAGATGGCGTCACTGTACCATAAAATTCATTGTAAGCTTTTAAAAGTTTAAGCTCTAAGCTAGGCATACTGAAAATCTCTGTCCATTTACATAATGTTAAATCATTTAATTTTGATATGAAGGGGTTTAGCATTATTTACTAGAATAATGTAAATAGAACATTTTCAGCAAATAAATAAGTCCAGTTTTTAGATATTAATAATTCCACTGAAATCATACCATATCAACCTGACAGATCTGATCGGAATATAAAATAATATATCTCAAAAGAATTCAAAACTTTTAACATAATGATATCTTACAGCCTAGACATAATAAAATAAATGTTCACAAAACGTTAACACCGCACCGCCTCAATTTTGTTTCTCCAGATCAAAAGATTCGAGCCCGCGTTCTGTCACTTCTCCATTAAAAAAAATCTCGTTTATCTTCAATCGGCACCCCGTTACATATGCCATGTGAAGGTTAACACCGATTCATTAAAAAAGGAGGTCTGTAGACCCCCAAAAGACTGAAATAAAAGCATGAGGTCAAAAAAGACTACGTTTGGTTACCGAGCGGCGCCTAGCGGGTGCCGCGGCGGCGTCTGTGAATGCAGGACCTTTATATCGAACGATTTATCACAAAATGAACAAATATATAGGTCCTTAATCCACTAAGTTTACGTCCAGGCCGAGAAGCCTGGAAAGTAGCCTGTGAAAGTGAAGTGAGCCTGTGAGTGTCCCTGTGTGAGTGTATGTGAAAGTGGCCTGAGAGATCAGGAGATAATGAGGTAATATCAAGAATATTTTAAGGTTTTTATTTTAGGTAAAATAATAAATATTTTATAAACATTAATTTTAATGATCACTTAAACCATAATTAAAGCAATGATAAGTTTATTCTTGTGTGCTCCATAAAAAGGGATTTTACACTGTTATCGCGAGATTAGAAAATAAGAAATTTGCACCAGGTACGTTCGTAGCAAGCTGTTCTGTGTAAGCCTAAATATATTAACATGGTTCTGTGCGACAAAAATTTATTGTATTACACAAGTAAGGATCTGTGTTTTTTTGTTCCCATAGACACTATTCACTATCATCCAATATTATATCTTTCAGGCCTCTTTTCCTTCTTAAAAGTTTTTTTTTAAACGACAATAATATTATGATTACATCAAGTCATAATATAATAAAGTACTACATGTTTTGCTACAATCAACTATAATTTTAAACTCAATCTCACAATTGCTTTTTTTTTAACTTTTTTTTATTTTATATTTAATTTGATTTAACTATAATTTATATACTGTGTCTGCAATAAAGATATTTCATTTCATAACATCAAGTAAAAAAGTAAATCAAAATTTAATTAATTTAATTTAATTAATTTTAATTTATTTAATAATAATACATTGTACATAATGTCCTTACTATAGTGGAGCGATGGAGGCTGTACTAGTAATGAAACTGTATTACAGCCACCAGGAATATGTCGGTAACGTGGCTACGGGAAACCATTTTCCTTTTGAGGCATTGTCGTATAATGTAAAAGACCTTTTCAGATGTTTAAACAGATATAAGCCGCGTAGTTTTGTTGCGGTCGGCTCACGGAACCTAATTTATACTCGTACGCGTCGACTCCGACACGATCCTATTGCGTATAACACGAAATAATTGTCTACATATGCAAATATTTCAGACTACCTTTTGTTTGTCCACGGAGAGATTAATGAGAAGAACGGGGGAGGAACACGAATTCAAAAATTTTGTAAAGTCTGTAATATTCATTGTAAAGAATTGGTCTTGAGTGGGACCAAGATCAATTCTATCCATAGCTTATAAATAGGGTAGCTACATAAATAGGGGATTAAATTTGAATAATATTTACCTACTTGTTATTAAGTCCATAAGCGGTGTCCCGTCAAAAAGGCGGGCCGTTTGTTTCTGTCCCACAAACCTAAAAAGAACTATTTTTTTCTGTTATTAAACCAAATGTATTGAATCCGAAAAAATGGAGATAATGAAGAGAAGGCTTTGCCCAACAGTGGGACAAACCCCTAAAAATATCTATCAGATCCTTTATCAAAATCTAAATCACGCACCACCAAATCTCATTATAGCCTTAAAATTTGATGACGTAAAACAATAAACATACAAAATATGGTACACCTCTAGTTCAGAACGTTCTGACCGCAGACTGCGATAGGATCTGCGGTCACGTCGCCATGAATGGCCGATCAAAGATAAATCATTTATGAATGTACCGAAACAACGTTTGTTTTACACAGAATTAAGTGGTGTGTTTAGGGCTTGATTTGATTTCGATTGTTGAGGAAAAGTTTTGATTTTGTTTGAATTAAGACCACCTTGAATAGAGTTAGGTACTTTTATTTTTTATATTAAATATCTCCACGTTTGACCACATCCTACCTGATGGAAAGTACTGATGCGGTCGACGATGAATCACGTAAGTTTCAGAACGATAAATGTAAAACATAAAATATGGAAATTCTTTAAGAGATACATTTTTTGTAAGCATATTATGTGGATACTAAGTGAACATACAGCTGTTTGATTTAAAATTTCTAGCATTTCTTAATACAGCTTGTTCAACATGTGAAAATTCTTTTCGGCAAAACTTTCGTAACTTTACTCCAATTAACGTAGCTCACTGATAATCTCAAAACTCTATTGCTAATGAAATAAAAATTAACATTCTTAGCATAAACAATCATAAATATCAACACAAAGACGCGTAAATCGTACTAATCGTAGGCAAATTCTTTCGATTCCATCATTTATCTTTCACCGCGGCATTTTATACTCATTATTGCTATTGGCACCCATAATTTAAAGACGTTTTGAGTCGGAGTCGTCGTCGGCATTTACAATGGTGTATAAAAAGCGATCATGTACAAAATTGCCAACATTGAGGACTGCAAGATGGGGACCTGTAAATGGGGAAATAATTGATTCTAATGACGAACGCGCATCCATTTGCACTGCAGAACATTATCGAGGTAAAAAAATGAGAACAGATGATAATTCATCTTTGTTTATAAGTAAAGGTAATGGCGTTGACTCATATGCCACGTAAATCATTTTTTAAACACTGAGGGAAATTAATCATAACCTGACGAGTGCGCTTTTAAAAATCTCTTTGTTTTTCTTAAAGTTTGTGCAGGTATCAGGAGGATATTTATGAATTCAGTAAGCTTTTTGAAAAGTTGTTTATAACAAATATGTTTTTATGATAGGGAAGTAACTTTATAACTTTCCTTCATATGATGAATATTAATCTTTGAATCTAAATATTTTTTGGAAAAATATTTTTTTTTCCTCATAAGTTAAAAGCTAATTTATTTTTTACATAAAAACAGAACTTGCGCCACTTTGCAGATCAGACTCACCTACATAAAAATCAATTAAATTTTGTGCAAGAGCAATAAAATCCGACCAAAATTACCTTCGTCAATGACAAAAGAATGATCTCCATTTCCATCTCAATGGATGGAAATGTGAACCACCTACGGAACATGGATTACATACGAAAGAGGAATGGGCATGGCAAGCTTCTAAAACAATGAAGCTTATAAAAACACCGTTTAATTAGACATAAGAACTTCTCGTGCGCTCTGCCACTCTATCTTAGCCACTATTATTGTTTTATTGGGGTTTATACTACAACAGAACAGGTTACCCTACTTACACTGTTAGAGTCAAATCACAATTTATAGGTTGTGTTGCAGTTTCAGGTCGCCAAGATTCCTACAAGGTCTGCAACATGACCTAACGACTGCCTCCTACATATCTTATAGGAAACAGCCGGGACCCACAGTTTTACGTGCCTTCCGAAACACGGTAGCGTCCAGGCGAAAATCTTTGCCATCACTGAGATTTAAACCCAGGACCTCCGGCTTACAAGTCGGAAGTATGACCACTGGGCCACGGACGCTACATTTATTTTTTATTTTATATTTTCGTTAAATTCATTTTTTGCTAAGATTGCACCTACTAAGGCTGTATTAAAAGCTAACTTGAGAAATTTACTTCACTACAACTCTGGTGAAAATAAAACGTTCCTGGAGGATTGCTGCTCCGAATAGGATTCACTCAGGATAAAAGATCTGTTCAAATAGTTGGTTGATAAAAAATATTGGTTCAAGAGGAAGATATTATATCATATGGGTCGAGAAAGACTGAAAACTAAATAATGTTAAATTATTTAAGTTTAGTGACCGTGGACGTAGTAGTGCGTAAATCTTGATTATTACGAATTTTAACTCAGTTTAAATTTTGTTTGTAGGTCTGTTACTGCGTTTACCAAATTAATTTGTTTATATTTATTATTTATTTTAGCTATTATCGTCCCACTGCAGGGCAAAGGCTTCCCTTCCCTCCTTCCATTCCTCACATGCAGGGGCCATGGTTTGCCAATTGAGACCAAATAACTGCTTTTTTCATTCTAAAATAATTGTAAGGTGGCCAATCTGATCTTGTGAATATTCTGTGTGTAGGAGTGTTCAAATTAGAGCTTAAGGTACAATTAGGGCGATTACAGGCGAGCTCTGAACATCCTGTCGACAGGATGCTGTGGGCGAGGCAACACTGGCCTCATTGTACGCAATGGGATAATAGTTTGCTGAAATAAGTTCTGTACTTAATACTTAATGTCTACGCTCAAGAAAAATATCCATTAAGAAAAGAAAAGATTATTTTCAAATTTCTTAAATATTTTTTTCGTGTCTATTTGTTATGTGTACAACCTTTCAGTCCTCAATATTATGTCACATTTAGATAGTGATCACATATCACACAGATACACAATGTTGAGCTGGTCAATAATGATGGGTGCAGTGCTAGTTTATTCTTCGATACGAAGTCTTCATCGTAACACTTGGAAAAAGGACAAAAAAGTTACCTAATTTTTTGAAGTAATAATAAGTATTTTTACTGTTAACATTGTATATAATCATATTCAAATGTCTCTAAGAAGACAGCGTATTTTATAAATACTTATGATTTCATTAAGATTTTAAAATCACAGCAACTTTCTGTTAGCCTCCGACTCTCCGACACAAATATAGAAAGATTAGAAAACAGATATGCAATGGCTAATTAAGTTCAAGCCTACACAACCTGTAATCACCTACGACACAATTGAAAACATCAACAACTTTCCTTTATACCGTACTTGCATGTAGGTGTAGAAATATGTATCGCAGTGTCCTTCAAAAAGTAGGCAGATGGGTCATTGACCGAATTCGCACCGTCTAATAACTAGAGAGAGTGTGAAAGTGTAAAGAATTAATTAGTATTTGCGCTGCTCTCGAACTAGCGGTCAAAGATTATTTTGTTACAGATGACAGTTTTTTTATCTGTCATTAAACTACAAACCAAACGTAGCGTAGACACGTAGACGTGTAGTCACACTTAGGTCTATTTAGAATAATAAAAAAAAAAACTAGAGCCGGTGCTCCACTACAAATATTCGCATGAAGTCTCAAATTACCATTAAAAAAAAATTTGACCAATGTCTGATGTTTTTTTTTGTCATTATAATATATGTTTGGGTCTTGACACTTATAGCGTATGCTTTTTTTGTTATATAATACACAAACCAAAGCTTACTTCATTATAAATTTACGTGGTTTCGCTTCTAATCATCACTAGCATCGTTTATGCAGAGAAAATACAAATGTTGTTTATAAATCATTTCATATACCTAATAAATTAATATTAATGTAGTTCACACCTTCCGAATATGGTTTATTGCTCTTTTCTTGAAGAAATGGTTATTTTACAAATTTTATAAAATACTTTATTTAGTTTATTTAGTTTTCGTCTTATTGACATTTTATTATATATTTTTTTACTATAATATTATGATGACAGCAGATATTTAAAGTATATGTTCCAAGTAGGTAAGTGTACTAACAAAAACTAAGATTATTATAATAATGTAACCAGTTTTGCCTAATCCTACTTGATATTGAGATCGATCTACGTGACACAGTGAAAATGAGATCACTGCATTGATTTAAAACACAAGTAAAAACTAAGCACGTGGGAAACGAACCACTAACATAGTAATTATTTAATAAATTTTAAAATATCCTTGCAAATGAACTTGGACCTTATTTAAATAATGATTATTGTCTTTTGTTCTTTTTCAAAGTTCTTTTGAGCAGCACAAATTCAACAGAACGGAATTGCTTCGCCGTCGATGCTAGGATAAATGTATGGATGACCTATGTACTCGTACTTACGCACGAGAGAATTTGCAGAGAATTCACCCGTTCTAGGCAAGGTCTTGTACATAATATCTAATCTATCTACGATTATATTGTAAAATGAATACTTTACGTAATTATGTAGTAAATTTGGGTATAACATTTGCAGCTGCCAGCTCATGGAGGCCGTCATCCACAGTATAAATTGCGTTAAAAATGTGTAATAAAAGGGATGCCTTTAAAACAGCTACAGTCGGCTAATCTTTGAAGCGCTCGCGCTCGCAAATCAAATTTCGATATAGCCCGGGAGCCGGAATCAATTTTGGTAAGGTTTTGATTTTTTAAGAACTACTCACAGCTATACGATATTTCAGGTGTTAAAAACTAGTTATTTTTTATCAGGATCTCTGTCTGAAATTTTACATTTGGAACATACTGACTGCGGTTAGCTTACTTTAATTTATAGGTAAGCTACAGTGCGGTCAACTGTCGATTGGTCATAGATGAATGCGGAATGCGTATTAAATTGCAGTTTACCGATGGGCGACTAGAAAGTGTAGATACACATCGCGATTTGTATTTGGTATGAATTTTTTTATCTGCCTTGTGCGAATAGCAACCGTCGTTCTAACTCCTCGGCTGGGAGGGTGATCCGGATCGGGGGGATTGAGTGGTAGCCTCACCACAGTGCGAATAGCTTTCCCCTAATAGCTTTAGCGGCAAGTGGCATTAGGGAAGTTACTTTTAAGTAAAAAAATATTATAGAGCAAGCCAAGACCATTAAGAGTTATTGTTGAAAAGATGCCAAACGAATGAGTAGAGGTTTGGGTCTAAAGGAGTAATATAATAAGTAGTTCACTCATTACTTAATTTACAAACTGAGTAAACTAACTACTACAATATTACCAATTAGCCAATCATTGTGCATCACGTATACAAATATCAAAACATTCGTATCATAAAATATCAGCCCTACGTTTTATAGACCTTAACAATATTGTCAATCGTCTCTTCATCCAATTCAGATTACCATCCATTATTTTGCATATTATTGACATTTACTACCTCACTGCTTTATTTATTCACGTCCAGAGTTATTTGGGAAGTATTTTTTAACAACATAAAAATGTTTGTAGGAAACAAAACGAGGCTCGATATTTATGGTCGGTTCGATGTGTGTCAAAGCGAAAATTTATATTGTCCGAAACTGATTTAGCTTCGGGCAGTGGTCGACGAAAGACTGGTCCTTTGTGGTGAAATCACTTCTACAAATATGGATAATTTGATAGGATTAGCTGATTGGAGATATAAGTGTTAGGTTCGTTAAATTAAAGGGAACATGAGAAGGTAAACCGTAGATTACTTATACTAGTAAGATTGGACGTCATAAGATTTTATGTACCACAATATGAAACAGAAACTTTTATGCAATGAGCAAGCGGCTTGACCACGTGTAAGTGTGTGCAAGTTCTTACCCGAAGCCCCGTCTCGGAAGTACACACTTCTGCTATGTAAGCTTGGAATATTTTAATGCCCGTTCCTATTTCTCCTTTTTTCCGTGAGGTAAACGATCTGGTTTCCTTTATGGTGATGGCGAACAGTTTCAATCTCATTTGTAGTCATTAATCCGACAGGGTGGCTACCATCCAGTAATTTTATGGCGCTAATGCGATCGACTTTAATCGTGAAAATTATCCGTTCACGCTGTTCAATATTCTTTGTTTTAAATTAAATATTGGATCATACCTTTTTTCGTTCACACCAAGCGACATAAATAACGATTTAATTTAATGTTTCTGAGTATAAAAGTACCTGTAACATTACGTATTATTATGAAGCTCTCAAATACGGGCCAAAGCAGAGTTATATATACATAAAACCCCTTTGAGCTCTTAATATAAAATTAATAGAGTTTTTTTTAATTTTTCCTGTAATAGAAATAATATAGCCTCTTTAATACGAAAATTTTTGAGCCCGTTCTATATTTATTTACTAATACTTTATTGTTACACCACATGAAAATTAAAAATTTACAACAGTAAATAACAAACAAAACAAAGATGTTGCAACCGGCGGTCTTATCGCTAAAAGCGATCTCTTCCAGACAACCGTGTCAATAACATTTTATTTTTGTGCTCCTAGATAATTATAAGAACTATTTTTAACGATGAATAACACTATCTACAATATGCATAATGTTTTGGAAATCAAAAGCAATGTTTGCCTTTAATACATTTCATAGTATTTTGTATATTTTATTATTCAGACGTCTATGTATTATGAAAATTCATCATGATCACTTTGCCATGGAGAGTTAACATCATTACAAAACTAGGTATTAGGCCATATAAATTAAGTAACCTAAGACTATTACAGCATTTCTTTTCGGTCTATAAAATAAAAATATAGTGTAATCCTTTCTCACAAGTTTGTCGTCCGTCGTTTTATGTGACCACATTATTATAATTTATTACCTTCAACAGTAATAAAATGTTAACACTAATTGATTTGTGTTTGAAGTTTCTCCGATTAGGCACCGCTAATAGGTTTAATTGCGAAATGATAGCCTACATCAAATCTAGTTTAAAGTAGAGGATACATAATTTACCTGAGAGTTATTTTCACATAAATTATAATATATGAAAGTTGAATACTACCTAGAAATATCTACCTATCTAGAATGGTGTAGGTAGCAGTTATGTGTTCTGAACAAAGTCTTTAAAATACTGTTTCATGTGCTGAGAGATACACGCACATTACATGTAATTTTTTTCCCAGTTTTATAATTGTGAGTTAACTCATTATGATGTGAATTAATAATTTAAGGTTCCTGGATTTTCTTATATTTTAATGGGTAGTTAATATTATATTTTATTAATGATAATAATAACAGTCCTATTAAATATTAAATCACAAAAATTGATTCCATGTGACATTGTTAAGCAAAGAATAATAAATGTTTTTCTAACAAAATGACAATCATGCAGGGAGAGGAATATTGATATTTACATGGGTCAGTGGTGAGGTAGTAGGTAGTAGGTACTTAATACAAAAGCTTAACAAAAAAATCTCTGAAATATATTCAGTATTCAGCTACTGTATTTTGTAGACTGTGTCACAGATGACATCAGCTATCTCTTTAAACAAGTGAAAGTTAATTATAAATACTATTTAACGATGCTAAGATCATGCGAGGAAGTGTCTCAATCCGCAAACACCGGATATCTATGAAAGTTATAGTAGGAATTAATTTGTTTAACATTTATTGAAGCTGTAGTAACATTAACTCGCGAAGCCGATTTTAATATTATATCATAGTAATATTATAAATGCGAAAGTTTGTAAGAATATAGGTATGTATGTTTGTTACTCTTTCACACTTAAATGGGTGGACTTTGTTAAGTTGAAATTTGGTACAGTGATAGCTTAGTCTCTGGAATAACATTATTACATATGTATGCTACTGTACAGCGCAAGACTGCTGGGCTCCGCTTGTATTTTTATATTTTGGTTTGTTAACTTGTACTAGGGTTATTTTAATACGCCTTCCTCCAGCAAGTTTAGGGATAAGTGTACTGGTGAGTAGGTAGGAGGTCTGTGGATGGCGGACGGGGGGTTCAGTCAACTACACAGTCTGGCCTCGAGAGGTGAGCGCCTCCACTGTGTTTCGGAGGCGACACATGTGGGGTTTTCCGACGGGCTAATACCCCCTCGGAAAGCTCTACAGCAGTCCATCAGCGGACACTCGCCGGTGGGTCGCGGTGCGTTTCGATCCCGTAGTCCGCCCTTTTCGGGCGATCGAGGAACACCCCAGAAGTTTAGTGAGTCGGGACGAATTATCCCCTTCAGGGACTTCCCAACCTCACATAACCACTTTGTCCCCGCAGGGCTGGTATCTGTTGGCAGATTCTTTTGGGTAACCAAAAAATAAAGGGTTGTTTTAATAGAGTTGGCTTCAAATTTTAAAAAAGTTGTTAAAACATTTTTTCTTCACTTCATGGACAGTAAATTTCATTCAAATTCTCATTTAAAAATGCTTTTGACGTTGTGTTTCAGATTGTTATAGTGCGCGCGTATTTGTGCACGTAGTGGGGCGGGCCTTTTAAATAAGAATTGGTCACTTCGCGCAAATATTCGCACGGAGTGTCTGCTTTACACTTGTACGTAATATTTTACGTACTTTATAAAGCATTTTATAGATTGTCATATTAAGTACCTTAAAAGTAGAGTATATAAAGGGTGCATCACACTTCACTGTTTAACCGTGCGTGTTGCGATCACGCGAGACGGTCACGAGTCACGCCTGCCCTCTGCCCACGTTGCGTTTAGTTATTGAATCATCGAGACATGGTTCCGTACATTAAATTTTACTTTATTTTATTAACTTATTTTTATTAGGTACAATTTATTTTTTACGGATTGTAAGTTTAAGTACCTTTAAAAGTAGAGTATGTAAAGGGTGCATCACACTACACTTTAACAAGAATCACGCCTCCCCTTTGCTCACGTTGCGTTTAGTTATTGGATTAACGAGACATGGTTCCGTACATTAATTTATAGTATACCTTCTTTCTACACCCCGGTGTTAACCGCTTAAATCCTTATCCCGTGGGAAAATCGATATTGTCTGTATTCATCAGCTTTCCGCTTATCTCAGGATATTATAAACCCCAATTTTGGTTGGAATGTAATCCCCATTTTTTTTAAAGACAGATTCAATCACAATCACTACAGTGGTTTTAGCAAAAAAATAGCAACAATCATAAGTATTATTATTGTATATATACTCATATAATTATAATTACCTTTATTATCTTTATAGAATCAGCAGAATTTGTGAATTTGTATGATTATAATCTAAGAATAAGCATTAACAACAATTGTATATAGTAATATTTTATGTTTTATTACACTTATTATAAGCAAGAAATATACCTTATCTTTAAATAGTATAATATTATGATTTAAAATTACGATCACAAAATTCTCGCATTAATTTTAATTTGAGTTTCACACTGTTTCATAAAAGTCCACGCATCTCTAAATAATCTTAAAAGCTTTAAAATTCTGTATCGATCCTTAAACCCATCGCCCTCCGACCCGTTAATAATACCGTTAATTATCCTCTCTTTATTCGATTTTTAAATTTGAATACAGTAACGGTCGCGCCTTTTGTGGAACAATTAAAATGTGACGCATCGAGTCGAGTCAATGATACGATCATCCGATGAATCGATACAATATCGAGAGCAAAACCATTCGATTAACGATGTGACCTCAAATCGTAACGATTTGCGAAGTGTCACCTACATAAGGATTTTATGGTCATTATTGAATCGTTATAATATAATGCAGTTGCATGCTACTACACTCTTAATACTTCAAACTTAATATTTTTTCTTACTATCAATAAGTTCTTTCTTTTTTACAAGCTTTATATTACTTTCACCTGTCTGTTGTCTGTCTGTCTGTCTGTCTGTCTGTAATCAAATCTTGCAAGTTTAATTTGACCCACTTCCCGGTTTCCAATTGAGCTGAAAATTTGCATGCGTGTGTAAATCGGATGACAATGCAATATTTTTATGACATCGAGCTGATCTGATGATGGAGCTGGAAGGTGGCCAAAGGAACTCTGTCATAAAACAACGGAACCCCATCGAGTTTGGGCTCATTTGATTCGTCTTGACGAGTACTTTATGATGCAAGATGATAACAATAATTAAAGCTTGTTTTTAAAAAGTATTTTTTAAATTTCACTTGTTCTAGGAGCTTTACGGATCTCTGATTTCTTTGAAAGATTTTGACAACTATAATATAACTATTTACCTAGAGAGTCACAGAACGATTTCGAAGCGGTGGTGGCCAAGGGGTTTTATGGTGTGGATGCAAATCTGGACCACCGAGTTCGAATCCCGGCCCTGCACCAATGACTTTAATTAGTTGTGCGGTTTTTTCCGCTCGCTATACTGGTGGTAGGCTTCGGCCGTGGCTAGTTACCACCCACTGGAGAAAACCGTGTACGCCAAACTGTCATTGTGACCGTGTTCCGGCATGAAGTTCAGAGAAGCCAGGGAGGGGATTATCCCGCCTTCTAGGTGTGGTCTGCTGCCATCTACGGTCGCATCATCGCTTAATATCACGTGAGATCGTGATCAAAGAAAGAAACCTATAATGAATTTAAAAAAAGAATTTGGCGTAGACTTTGTTTCATTTGGATACCAAGACAAGGACTATTATTAACCTCTTCATTTAATGGTACTCATGTAATGAATATCATATTTTTTAAATTGATTTACAAAAGCAAAAATTATTAAAAATATCATAAAAATCTTAAGGGACATTATATACCTTTATATTTTAAATCAGTATCGTAATATGAAGTTAATGTAAATATTATGTAAATGAGTTGGTTGACACGAGCCCGTACATCATCCCGTTACACCGCTTACATCACTACACGGACGAATGAAAATACTGGACTGAGTTTGCTGGAAAACGAAATGAGCCTAACCATAGTAAGCCCATAAGCATAGGTACGCAAGCGAATTGCACACTGCACGCACGAGAATAATCTGACAACAATGTAGAGAATAGGTATTATTGCTAAATTATTCTTGCAGCTTCCGTAAATTTCCTAGGTAATGTCTACGTCGCAATATTATGTGTCTTTGAGCTACATTTTGGCTCAATGCGTTTAGCGCACAGTAGTTATAGCCGTGCGTATATAGATTAAAGAGGCAGCAGAAGAAATTTTAAATAACCTGCTAGCTAAGCTAAATTTCTATGTGCGGATAAAACCGCTAGGCTCAGCTGGTACATACACAGCGAAGTATATAATATGTGTTTTTGTGTAGGTGTGTGTGTTTTGTAAAAAAAGTACGGCTTTATTACGTATACGTGCTTCATTTCTTTATTTCACAAGAATAGTCCAATGTCTAATTTCGTTCAGGTATCACTAATCGAACCTTCCTGTTATCCGAAGGCTCACAAATGAATCATGTCCAAAATAAGGCACCGAAAATCGAACTTCAATTTAGCACGCCCCTGTACAAAGAAAGCACTTTTACTTTTTTATTGCGTTCATTTTTCTCACGATGGTAGCCTGAGTCAACGCAGATTATAGGGGTCGATTCTGTAAACTTGCGTTTTGGGAAGAACAACTTTTTTCTTTGAGACCAAACCAAGGCAATAATAATTGTGAGCGCTAAAACAAATAACGTCAAGAAAGACCTTAGATGAACTTTTTAAAAATAACTTATATTCGTTGTAGATAGTCAGCGCAGAGATGACGGTAGACTGGTTCGAATGGAGGAATAGACGTTGTATTATATATTCAAAAGAAAGAAGACTATTTTAGACTACTTTACATAATTATACTAGCTTGTACCCGCCGCTTTGTTCGTGTGTCAGCTATAAACTTTGAAAAATCAGTTATACAACCACCGCAAGTTTGTTTAAATAACACTTTGTTTAAAACGCCAAAAAAGTTCCTTTCAATCTCGTCCAGCTTTAAAAATCACACATATTATTTATTTTCTAAGGTAGCTGAAGTTACAGAATCGACACCAGATATCGTGTGCTAGGCCCTTAATTATGACGTCACGAGACATACTCGCAAAACCCTTTTTTGCTTTTTTTTTTGGCTGTGAATCCTTTTGCAAAAAATTCGAACTTTATTTATTTTCTGACATAAGCTTTAAGTTTGCTTATCCTTTCCTCAGTGTTTTATGCCAGCTACATTCAACCATTGTGTTAACTTTGTTTTGTTTGCTTAAAAATCTTGACTGAATACGATTTCATATATCTGACCACATGCTTAAAATCTTTTGTACACATTCAGTTACTTGATTTCGATTGAGCAATTCCAAATTTAATTTACAATAAATATAACACATAGATAAATAATTATAAATATATCATTATTCAACAAAGATAAGAATACGTGTTTAATATTTTTAATACTGCACTAGGTATTTAGACAAGTAAAAATGTTGTCAACGTCCCTATTACATTTCCTATCCTTATTACAATCCTATTCATTTACACAAACTTAATGCTATATATATCGTCATGTCGTCATGAAATTCATATTACTTATTACCTACATATAATACATGCTCAGATAAGCGACAAGTGCCTTGTCAGGGTGTGTAGTACCTAAATTGTACACACACACATTTGTGCAATTTTTTACCTACATGTGTTCGCAATTTATAAAATATGCTGTAAGCTAACCAACGCTGGCCAATAATCATAAAATGAATGATAGAGCAATATCCCACTGTTTCACCATAGCACCAGGTTTACGTAAAGCAAGGAACGCAGTGGGTGTCGGACGCGGCCTACGTACTTGTGCCGGCCCTTCCGCTATCGATTACACGGGATCTCACCTTGATCTTATATTTAGCGTATTACCTTGGCAACAAAAATATATTAATACTTATTTAGAGGGTGGCAAATTAATCATACAAGCAATGTGTTATATTATACAAGCAATTTTTTGCCTAAAACCAAATTAATCATCCAATTTTCTTACAATTATATCGGATGAATAATTTTGCACCACCTTGTAGTATTACAAAAAAATTAAAAAAGGTCTTATACCAACTCTCGCTTTCATGTATTACTTTAAAATGAATTTAAATATTTAGGTAGCATATGATATGTACAATGAACATCCCTATGAAAAAAAAATAAAATTCTGTGATCGCACAAAAGAGGGGTGAAAGTTTGCAGTGGTGGGTTCGTTTATTTATTAAATATCATAATTATGTGAATATATCAATGGACTGTTGGGCGCTACGGTCTACCAGTATTATACATGGTATAAAATATATAATAATTAAAGGATTTTATAATACCTTAAAATATCGTTAAAATATTATTTTTGATATTGTATTGTATTGTACTAGTACTTATGTATTGTTTAACCGAACATTAATTCTAACGTAATAAAATGTTTTATAACAATTAATTGTGCTCACAGTCTCAGGATAATAACTGTACCTAACTATAATGATGTGATTAATGACAACTATTGTAAATCATTACGTACATAATACAAACATAACTAGAAGCAGTATCATTTAAATAAAATGAAGCACTCATTTACTTGACAGACTACGGCTATAGATTTAAAAAAAAATCTTAAACCAATTTCAAACTTGCTTCCATGTATAACTTGAAAATCAATTCATTAAATACGAGTATAATCTATACCACATATTAATATATACCATAATTATTAGTCTATTAGACAAAACTGTGTCGCCAAGCGTTCATTATATCTGCATTCCATCATAATTTTTAGTGAAACCAGGTTGGCATCCCATCTCCTTGTACAACATCAGATAAATAAATCCGTGTCCCTCGAGTGTATTTCCCAGCGAAAGGGCTTACTATGAGAGCTTCATTTCTTTCATAGAAAGGCCAATAACTTTTTTGTCCATGGTACATAAAGTTAAAAACTAGTAATTGATATTTATAATTGTATGATATCTATATTATTATTATCTCAGTTTATTAATTCCGTGTTTAACAGCTATTTGTCATAACATTTTTAATGACATAATTAAGTCTTGGGAGGTACTGAGATACTTGATTATCCGTTATATTAATATTTTAAACATTAGAAAGTTATTTTCATTGCACAAGTAATAAGAGTGGTTTTATAAATCAGACGTAGTCAATTCGGTGTAAATTACTTTACATTTTACAATAAATTAGTATTTCCTTGGATGTCTGAAAGTAGTGACTATCTGAAAGTCTGAATATCTGAAGTCTAGTCTGAATATAATGTCTGAATATACCAATGTTATATTAAATTATTTTTCACGTGATTTTAGGCCATAAAATTGTGCGATTCAAGCACTATATTGCCTAGTAAAATGTTTAAAAGATGACTAAAATTAAAAACAGCCTTAATTAAATTTGTTAAAGTGTGTGATTTTACAGTAAATTAAGCAAACATTTCTAATTTCCAACCTATACTAGTTATTTATAAAACAATTTTTCTTGTTGATAGGGCTGCGTTTGACCACAGACTCACTTGCATGCAGACAAACCTATTAACTTGAAAACCGCTCTTTTAACTACAGTTTAAAGTATAGTAGGAATACGAAGGAATTCTTCATCTATGTTTTTCAGCAGGGCTATTCACTGAACTGTCAGGGACCCGAACCGAATTGTCAAAAAGTATGAAATGTGAAATGACGTGAATGACGTGAACGTATCAAGTCATATCGACTGAACACATCGTTTCGTACATTTTGACAATTTGGTTTTCGGTTCGGGTCCCTGACAGTTAAGTGAATAGCTCTGCTGGTGGATCCATACCGATACTAAATTTGTCGCTTGTAATATGAAATGTTCCCATAGTAAGAAGGCAGTAAAACAAAAGAGCATCTACGATCTGAGGAAGCTATCGGCTCACGTGGATCAGTTCATGGGTCGAGACGCATCTCGGGATACTTGTCTCGAGTGCATATCGTTCTGTTCATTTTAATAAAAAAGTGGAACATAAAATTTCTTGATACTACTTTGTCTCGATAATAAATAAAATTTGGAAATTGGTTGAAAAATATGTTGACCTAAAACTTTATTAGTTTTAAAACCAATCACGCGAAATCAGTGCCAGAATCAGTGTTTAGTGACACTTTTGGAATACTTTTTGAATAACATACAAAGTAATGCTAGAAATCTAAAAAAAAAACACTGACAACACAAATGAGGTCAAGCGACTGGCCAAACTTATACGTTGGCCGAGGTAAGAGCCAGCTTTTTGGTTGCTACTATTAGGCGTCTGGAAAGCTCAAACATTTGTGCCAGGCATTATAACACACATTGTGGCACAGCTTAAAAAAATAGGAAATACCCGAGAGAAACAACATTAAACCAGAAACTATATTTTATTTAAGTACATTAAAGGTAATAAGATAAATGACGTGGTCGGGGTGCTATAAACTTGGATTACTCACATTTTGCTACAATATCAATTTTTATTGCCATCGACAGGACAAAAGAGACCACCTTATAGATACAAAGGATACGACAGTCGCGCTCAGAGCTATAAAGAAATAAAATTTACTCGGATAATGAAAGAACTGAGGATAAACTTACATAGGTATATAACATGTAGGGAACCGGCTAGAACTAAGTTTTTCATACAAAGAATTAAGAAGACGAGCACGACGCGCTTCTGATGGTGAGAGATAACGCTGTCCGTAATCATAGTATGGTGCCTTCCAAGATTTCACAACTATGTAAAATTTTAGGTGTACTGCACTGACGAATCTTACTGAAGTGCCATAAGATGTTAGAACTTTTCAGCCAAGTCATATCACTAGTGCCAAGTAGTCACAGTGCCTTTCTACCGAAGCACAGTAATGTTTGTACATAACTGCTTAGACAGTAGAACAAATGACAGTGTTGAGGTTGTTTTGCTGTTACATTTAGTTTGTTATCTTACTAAACTTTTTACGATATTTTTTCATAAATACTATGTTTACCTAATTAAACAACCCCAAATTGAACTTACCTCAAAAATGTAAACGACGCGATGCCACGAGTGCGTACAACACGGCGTTTTAATGAACTTCCATTTTTTAAAGAAAAACTTTACACTAAACCTAAAAGAAGTACTTAATTGATACACAAATAACATCTGAGTAACTTCAAAATAGTAGCAGGTACAGCCCTGCAGCTACCTATTTTCACATTCACCTTCATTCATCCTTTGTTGTAGAATGTGCTATATTAAGTTGTTGCGCTAGTTTATGGTTCCGCTCTGTTCGGGAACTGCAATATCTGTGGACTGTATTTGACATTTATATTTATTTATAATGCCTGGAGAGTCCTTATTTAAAGCTGGCCGCAGATCAAGTAGTAGAATGTTGCTGTTAGATCATGAGAATGTAGTTACATCTGTTTCAGTTTCAGTAGGTACCTACGTGAAACAGAGAAAGATATAATCTGTATGAAATAAGAATTATATTGTTTCAATTTTATCAGTAGAAATACGGACGAGATAGAGGATGATATATTATGAGAAAGGTTTTTTTGTTGTTAGAGATAATAAATAGAGAGAAGCAGACAGCGCGCTTGATGGTGAGCGGTTGCCGTCGCCTACCGCCTAAAGACGTCAACACCAGTCTGCTTCTGTAATAGAAAAGTCTAGAGCGTTACTTCATTTATAAACTATCTCGTTCAATAATTACTTTCAAAAAAAGTCTAAAAGTAGCAACGTCTTAGCTTAACCTTAGCGAGAAAGTATCGCAATTATGTTTACAACATATAATATTTATTAAGGCCATATTGCTACTAGAGCCTATAATATCACGATCTTATTCTGACATTATTGAGGCAATGTATTAAGTAAAATTACCCTTTGTATTGTGGTAGCTGAAATGTAACTTACAGTACAATATACCTGTATAATAGTGACTTGTATTACAACAGCAGTGACTAAGACAAGTTAAAACTATTGCTCTATAATTCGTACAAATTTTTGCTTCCGATCTGTTTACATCTTCTTTCGCATTGCGGTTAGCCGCAAAGTGCGTACGTAGCCTTAACCATTGACCACCTGCAAAATAATTAGTTGTTTCACATAACACTTAATGTGTTTAAATAAATTTAAGAAAATTACGTAACACACCCAATATGTTTTTTGTTACAAAATTTCTTACACACGGTATGCAACCGTATTATGAAATTCTGGGTGGCTCTGTACTGATTATTGGCAGCGTTATCTCACTATCAGAAGAGCGTCTTGACTTGCGTCTTCTTAGATACTTCTTTGCATAAAAATAGTAGTAATTAGTGTTTCCATAAACAATTATGTATCTGTATATCATGTAGTATAAGTACAAATCAAGCTCGACATAATAGCATTATAAACTATGCATATTATTTAATGAAAAGTAATTGTTGACTTCTGTATTTGTTGCAGCCACGGCGCCTCCACAAATCACGCCACTTGCAGCAAACACCACGAATGAAAGCGCGTGGGTTCATCAAACGTAACTCCAACATGCCAAAGGAAATTAACACCTATAACCTCAGCAAAACGATTCAATTTTCTTCGTAATCACCTCTTAATCCAGTACATGTGAAATGAAAACCAATTCATCAGTTTTAAGGTTTTAATTAGATTGGCATGAGAAAACTAACCATATTGCAGTGAGAGCAGGTGGCACAGCTTTAGTAGGTTTTGCCTTCTGTAATTGTTCACTACTGGGACAGTGTCGCGATAGCAGAGGCGTCTTACGATGAAATATGGATTGTTTCCTTGAAGACAACTCAAAACACTCGCAACACAAAACGTAGCAACTCACATCCAGACCAATCTCAAAACACCTCTATTTGCTCTACTGTAAAGTTGAGTTTTGAATGAATGGAGAAGTGGAGAAAAGTGGCAGAATGAAAATTAAAGGCGCAGCAGACATGAATGAAACTCCGTGTGGGGTTTCTATTATAGAACGGGAAATCTTTATCTGGCTGGAGTGTCTAGCTTTCGACTGAGGTCATACTTTCTGCTATTGGTTAAATTTATGTAAAATATAAAAATAATATTTAAAAAATGGAAATATTTTAGGATGTGTTATTTAACTTTTAACAGTATTATCAAAATCTTCTTTTTTGGGTGCCATCTTCTAACGAAGGTTGGCGATTATGGCATGGCAATTTGAACCCTTGACACAGCAGCTCTAAAAGGTGCTCTTGCAGTACTACTGGCCCAGATTTTTAAGCCAAGATGTTCTTCTTCTTCCTGGACTTCTTTTTCCCTGTATCTTTCCCTTTATTATGAGCTGTAATAGCTCATATTTGTCCCCTAGGCAAATAGCGCGTCCCCTAGGTATTCTAGTTTACGTCTCTTTATGGTGTTAAGAACCTCAACATTTATTAAAATAAAATGCATTCATTGCGTTATAACCATAGTTGTTTTCGTTACATATACGACATAATATACTTTGGCCCGTCGAAAACATTTCGATGACATGACGATCTAAAGTCGAATAGCTTCAATTTACTGATTTGGATCGGAATCAAAGGGGATGCAGATGCGAAGGGCTCATTAAAATAAAATACGTGGCTAAATAATTTCACACATTAAAATACGTGGCTAAATAATTTTATTATAAATAATTTTCAATGTAATAATGTGCAAGAGAGGAGCCTCCCCGTGTGACGTATTAAAATATCATATACGCCCGGCGCACCCTGGACAATCTGCGAGGACAGTTTAGTCGGTAACGCAGATTGACTGATCCTCTCACCACGAAATGGCTAAAAAACTTCATAAACGGCTCTTCTCAGAGCCAAACCAACAAAAACGACACTTCACATCACCCACTTACTCACAATTGTCAAAACCAACCCTGACCAGCATATCTATAAACATAGAAGGGTTCTCCAATGACAAAGCTGAATTACTCGCTAACCTCTGCCGTGACACACAATGCCATGTCATATGCGTCCAGGAAACACATAGGGACAACTTAGCACCTCGTCCCCAGATACCTGGCATGACATTAACAGCTGAAATACCCCACTCCAAACATGGGAGCGCTATTTTTACCAGACCAGAGCTGTCTGTGACTTCTGCTACAGCTACCCTGTCACCAAACCTTACAGAAATCATTAGTATCGATATAGGCACCTGTTCTGTAACCTCTATATACAGCCCTCCTGGACAGATCTTCGATTTCCAATGTACAGAAGAATTTAAACACCATAAAACACGTTTAGTTATGGGAGACTTTAACAGCCACAGCACAACCTGGGGATACTCATCATCCGACGAAAGCGGAGATTCAGTGGAGAAATGGGCAGAGCTAAACGACATGGAATTAATCCATAATCCTAAGCTTCCAGCTTCATTCTACAGTCACCGTTGGAAACGTGGCTACAACCCTGATCTCATATTTGTAAGCTCCAACATAACTCTAAACTCCATCAAAACCACCTGCCTTCCTTTACCTAGAACCCAACACAGACCCATCATGTGTACCATTCAGGCAACCGTAAAACCAACTCTGGTTCCCTTTCGTCGCCGGTTTAATTTTAAAAAGGCAGATTGGAATCAATATTCTGCAAAAGTGGATGAACAGATCGAAGACGTTATGCCCACCCCTGACAACTATGACAAATTTGTCGATGTCATTTGGAAAGCATCTCGTCAACATATTCCTCGCGGATGTAGCACTGCCTACATTCCTGGTTTGAATAAAAACTCTGCAGATCTACTGTCCAAATATGCATCCCTTTTTACCACTGACCCCTTCTCTGAAGCTACTATAAACACAGGCGAAGAACTCATGTCACTAATATCTAAAGGGCGACAAGAAAATTGGATTAATCTCGTAGAGTCCGTAGACATGTCCCACAACAGTAAAAAGGCCTGGAATACTCTTCGCAAACTAACTAATGATCCTCCAGCAGCCACGCAACCCGGCCCGGTCACTGCTAATCAAGTAGCCCACCAACTGCTCCTTAACGGTAAACCCCCTCAAAAAAAGTCTCAACCCAGGGTACACAAAAGGACCATGGAAAGCAACCAACAACCTATTAGTCAACCTTTTACCTTCGAGGATATAAAATCCTGCATAAAAGGGCTGACAAACGGGAAGGCCGCTGGAGTCGATGACATTACTGTCGAACAATTAAAGCACCTCGGTCCGGTAGCTGTCTCATGGCTTCTAGAGATGTTCAACACCTGCATAGATAGTGGAAAAATCCCTAAAAAATTGCGCAAGACTAAGGTTATTGCTTTACTCAAGCCAGGGAAATCACCTGAAGAACCAAAAAACTACCGCCCCATATCACTGTTATGCCACACATATAAGCTTTTTGAACGACTGCTCCTAAACCGCCTCACACACATAATAGATCCGAAACTAATCCCCGAGCAGGCTGGGTTCCGTCCTGGCAAATCTTGCACCTCTCAAGTGCTAAACCTAACGCAGCATATCGAGGACGGATTTGAGAAAAGACTTGTCACAGGGGCAGTATTCGTTGACCTTAGCGCTGCATACGATACCGTAAATATCAAGCGCCTACTTGAAAAAGTGGCTGTTCTCACTGAAGACCAGGGTTTTGTTCAGATCTTAGGCGAAATGCTGCGTAACAGACGATTTCAGGTTCTGCTACACTCTCAAAAAAGTCGTTGGCGGATACAAAAGAATGGCCTCCCACAAGGAAGTGTTCTAGCACCCACACTGTTCAACATCTACACTAATGACCAACCTCACCATCCTCAGACAAACCGTTTCATCTATGCTGACGATCTTGCACTAACATCCCAAGCAAACAATCTCGAAGAGGTTGAATCTCAACTCTCAAATGCATTAAATAAACTTACTGACTACTACAATAACAACTCTCTGCGGCCAAACCCATCAAAAACAGAGTGCTGCGCCTTCCACCTGCGAAATTGTGAGGCAACCAGAGAATTAAACATACAGTGGAACGGTGTCCATATAAATTATAACCATACACCCAAATATCTCGGTGTAACCTTGGATCGCAGTCTGACTTATAAAGAAAACTGCTTAAAACTAAAGGCCAAAGTCTGTACTCGCAACAATATTCTGCGCCGTCTCACTTCTACTCATTGGGGAGCATCACCTCACGTTCTTCGTACGAGTAGTATGGCCCTGTGCTACTCGGCGGGCGAATACGCGTGTCCAGTTTGGGCACGCTCTACACACGCCAAAGAGGTTGATGTTGCCCTAAATGAATCTTGTCGCATTGTCACGGGGACATTGAAACCAACTCCTCTGGCCAGCTTATACACCCTAGCTGGTATCGCCCCTCCCAGTGTACGACGAGAGATCACCTGCTCTGTGGAGAGGCACAAACAAGAACACGACAGCAGGCACCCACTTCATAACCAGACTCCACCGCTATCGCGCTTAAAAAGCCGCAACAGCTTTCTCAGACAGGCCAGCCTGAATGAGAAGCTTGCCCCAAAATCCAGGCTGGAGCGTTGGAAGAAGGAATACCCACCATCAAAACCGTCCGTCTCCCCAGCAGAAGCACTCCCACCGGGTGGTAATCTCCCATGGCCAGTCTGGAAGTCTTTAAACAGACTTCGGGCTGGTGTTGGAAGATCCCAAGAAAACCGTTATAGGTGGGGTTTCTCTGGCAACGACAAGTGCGACTGCGGTGCTGTCCAGTCAATGGCACACCTCCTCATGTGTCCTAACAGCCCCACAACTTGCACATTTGAAGACCTTTTGGAGGCTAACGATAAAGCAGTGGAGCTTGCGAGATACTGGGCTAAACAGCTTTAACATTATACGTATATTTTAAAAACAAAAAATTAGTAAAATATGTATGTATATATAATATATATATAGCCATTTTCGACTCGAAAAGAAGAAGAAGAATGTAATAATATAATTTACATACACATTACAGCTCTATAGCTGCAGCATAAAGCTTCCATTGCATGACCCGTTACTTAAAGGTCACACAATAAAGGCATAAGCAATAAATAATTTGGAAATTAGCGACTCCATTCCTTAACAATACGAGCCTACGTCGTGGGCGTTACTTACAACTATCTGAACTAAAGGTATATCGAAATATATACCGCAAAGACGCCATAATATTGCATGTTTTTCTTTTGTTTTAGTTGGAATAAACAAACTGACGACGTCTGAAGGTGTGCGGAAGCTGCCACCTATCGATATCTGAGACAAATATTATATTATATACAAGTAAAATTACGATTTTGGAAACTATCGTAAGCGTTATCGATTATTATAAATACGACACGGCTGTACTCACCTTATTCGTAAGTAAAATTAATTACAGACCCTCCGTGACTCTGTTCACGCTCTTTTGATAAGCCACATGTTCTCAGGAAGAAGTTCATTTCACATCATAGGAGAGTAAAGAGGAACACTGAGCCATATTAAGGCGTGCCATATTTACAAATCGAGGTGCTTATCCCGCCTTCTAGATTTAGTCTGGTACCATTCACGGCCGCATCGCCACTAAACATCACGCGGTTGAGCCTTGAGGCTACACTGTATGTAACAATAAAAAAAATCAACGTATTCACGGCATCTCTTCTAATAAATATGCCGTCATCTGGGCTTTGAGCGACTGAAATTCCTAATTCAATTAACGTTTGAACATTACTTAAGTAAAGCACAGTGTAAAGAAACCATGAGAGTCTTCAATGTTTGGAGAATGCTTGCAGTTGGTTCCCGTTAGAAATGCTTACTAATAGGATTACGAGATGTCATTGTAGAATATTTTATGGAACAAATTATGTACAAACTTAACTTGTAATAAATGTCCCTATATTTAACAATGTTAATTAAAGGACCTAGAAGTTTTTTTTTTTGTAAAATTGTTTAATATAATAAAATAGTTTTTTTTTTTCTATTTATCAAAATATTTCCCATTATAATATATTAGCTTATACTGGCGGCTTTGCCTTCGTGGAAATGTTTTTTCTTAGCGGACGTTGACGGTAAAAAATCTATCCGTGTTCCAAAATTATAACCTAATTCGTTAAGCGGTTGAGGCTGTGCCTTAGATAAGTCAGTCTCACTTTTCTTTTATATATTTAGAAGATTATTTTGAAATACTTTATGAGGTATATAAGTTTTTACTATCTTCAACCGCATATTAACAAAACAACTTATTTTAAACGCTTTTCACATGCATTTTGAATTTTAATTGTTTGCACAATCTTCAAAGAATGGAACCTCAGACTTGGATAAGGCAGGAGTAGGAAGGAAGGATATAAGTAGTGATGTTTAATTTCCATTAAAATTTTAGTAGGGAGAATTGCACTCACAGAGGTAGCCGGTCAAGCTGATATAGTAGCGGTATAACGGGCTGCATAATAGGCAGATGTAAAACATAACGCACTCAATCCAAGAATTCTTAGGAGACCTTCTCCTTAATAAAAAGTAGTGGTTATCTATTAGAAAGAAGGTCAAGTCCCACAATATAAATAGGTATAAAATCATTAATCGTGGTATTACTCATTGATAATAATAAAATGAATTAATTAGAAAACGCTCAGCCCCTAAATCACTGAGAAACTACTCTCACCAGAGAACTTGTTTTATTTTTATTTGTGAGTCATAATCGAATGACTCATACTCACTCATTAAGTAAAAAAAATTAGGGCGTTATCACAACATTGAGGCATTTGAATAAATCACGGCTATAAACATCTTGTTAAGATTATTTGACATGTTTACAACACTTTTAGCGACTGATTATGAAAATTTTATTCATTTGTTTTTTTAAAGACCTCGAAGTTTGTGTAATCAAGAAGTTAGCTGAAGTTATGAATCTACGTTATCTCCGTGTGAATGTCGAGTACATCTAGTTCCTTGATAATTCTTAGTGAGAAGACTTAAAAGAACAACAACATTTAGTGTAAATATTTTTGCTACCGAAATTAACATTATTTTTCATTATTTGAGTCTGTAATATTATTGGTGTTAATAAATCTATCCCCTTTTTTTAAAGTACTTTATTTTAAAGCTCGTCTAAGCTAACAAAAAATTCTTCAGTGAGAGAGTGCCACATATCACACTGCACCTCCTGGCGTAGTATGAAGAGGCATAGTTTTTTTCTTTTTAAAAAAGTACCAATTGTGATCTAGATGATTTTCCGCGTCAAAATATCCTCTAAATACAAAACCAAAATACAGACTACAGACTAACAAAATTAAATTTCTCATCTAGAAGACAAAATCCTAGTGGCATCCTACATGAAAGTTTCGTTTCCGAGTTAGCTAAGTTAGTTTCAATTGCAGCGTATAATTTTGATGCGCTATCTTGATTAGCTCAGAGAAATATTGTCTGTGGATTAGCCACGTTGGTACCTACATTACAAATACCTTCACATTAATCTCTTTGAAATTGTCTCTACTACGGTTTCTGACATTGTGCATGACTACAAGGTTAAAATTTAATATATTATAATTCGTCCGTAATTTAATAATAAAAAATATTCGATATATGTATTTTTTGTTTTTCAAAGAATTTAACTGAGATATGAATTTAACAGAGATATAATATACCTATATATATGAAATTGTGAGGGGATCAGGACGCTGTGTTACTACTAGGTACAAATCTTACTTAGTATTGATATCATTAGTATTATTATTACCTCCTTCTGCGCAGCTTTAGGGCGCTGTAACTTACTCGTTTTTCATTAAATTTATAAGAACAAAAATACGTGTCCAACATTTTTTTAATAATGTACATTATGAGCAAAAAAAATGTTCTTGTCATCATACCTTTTGCACGTACACACATATTGCAATGTCATTGATACACAAATAAAATAAGTTAGTTTTCCCAATTTTGCAAGTTAATTTTGATCCACGCCCCGGTTACCGATTGAACTAAAATTTTGCATGCATGTGTAAATCGGATGACAATCTAAAATTATTATGATGTGATGATGGAGCTGGTAGGTGACATAATAGGAAGTAAGTTTTTTAAAATCTTGTTTAAAGAGCATTTTTTTTTTGATCATATGTAATTTGGATCCTCCAACTTAGTACTAACGGCTAGCTCTTTGATTAGTATGATCAATGGAACAATTACAATATTAATTACAAGCTATTAAACCAAACCAATCTATCAAAGCTCCACCTGCTATCGCCTTAAATAACAATGTCACACTTTCGATTAATAATTCGTACCTGTTGTAAATAAATCATTAAAACGATAAATGGTTGATTGTACTGAGACTTGAATTTAATTGCTGCAATTGACCCTAAAACCAGGTTGTGATTTGATATTTAAATATTAAAGGATTTTGCTATTTTAGCAAAAGGATTTTAGTTAAATGAACTCTACCCTAGATGCACTGATGTCAATGGAAGATTACCATTAGGTTTACTGTCTGAATATATGCAAAAGACATATTACAAAAGAAAGCCTATTATAAAATTAGCCAATACATAGAAGACAAATATGCTTGGAAACCTCTGCAACCACCTGTAAATAAATTATGTGGTGTAATATTTTTAAAAAAGCAATCCCTATGAGTTTCTTGCTCGTTCTTTTCATAGAGGTGCCTTGCGAATGAGCGGTAGAATATTAAAATAAAATGTAAAATTGACTTGCAAAAGTGCTCCATTGTAGCCTATTTGAATAAATAAATTTTGAGTTTGAGTTTAAAGAAATAGTGACTGATTTACTGACAGACTGATCTATTATAATCAACACGCAGTTCAAACCGCTGAAGGCATTAAGTTAAAAATTTTAATACAGATAGGTTTTAGACGTAGACCTCCACCAAGAAAGAATTTTGCCATGCAGGAGAAGTCGCGAGCGCAATAAGCTAGATTTTTATAAAATGGTGGTAACAGAAATAACAAGTGGAACTTCAACGGCAGCTTCACCAGGCACCAATTTTTCTTTTATTTCAGAGAAAAGGTACTGTTTTAATAATGTGTGTCTACACATAAACACAATGCGACGTTCATAAATCGAATTTTACGCTAAGAGAGTTGATAAAATAATTTAATAACACAAAACTTCAGTGCAATTGTAACATAAAATAAATAAACAATAATTTATTACAACTGAAGCATAATGGTAATACGTTAATGGAATTAATTGTAATGCCCATAACTGGTATTCGTAACATTGAATTTTGTATTTGCATTCAGCTGTGACACACTGAGATCGTTAAAAAGCTATTATTTATTCCAGACCACCAATAGATAAATAGTGAAATTACTGGGCTGAAGAGTCTAAACATCTTATACACTCTCAAATAAGAAGCGTTGGCGCAGCGCACCCGGAATGTTACCTTATAAATACTGGGTAGCGCTGTACTAATTATGGGCAGCGTTATCGCTTACCATCAGGAGAGCGTCTTGCTCGTCTTCTTACTTCGGTTTATAAAAAAAAGATATGATGTATCCATCTATTAGAAGTGAAGCTATTATTACACTAAACGATTCGTGAGTATTTAGATTCATCTTTTTTTTTTTTATAGCAGACTAAACAAGCGTTTGACCGCAATCTCACCTGTTGGTAAGTGACGATGCAGTCGAAGTTATAGCACGCTTGTTCAGTAAGAACCTATTCACTCTTGATTTGAACAAACCCACGTTATAGCATTCGGGAAACACTGAGAGTGGTAGCGAGTTCCATAACTTCGCCGTTCTCATAATGAAAGACGAAGCGAATCGCTTAGTCCGAGCTGCTGGTATACTCACCAGATATTGGTGGCGCAGTGCCGTTTGCCTAGACGTTCGGTAGTAGAAGGGTGATGGTGGAACTAACCCGTGGAGTTCTGAGGAGCACTCTCCATGATGGAGCTTGTAAATAAACTTGTAAATAAACGGCATAAACTCACTTGTATTTACTACGGCTTCGTGCCGACCGTTTCGATCCTGTACGAGGATCTTCTTCAGGGAGTAGCTGCGCAACGGTCGGCACGAAGCCGAAGTAAATACAAGTGAGTTCATGCCGTTTATTTACAAAGAGAAGAGAAGCTTTCAATAAGCGAGGCGAGGGTGACACACATTATGTCAAATTCATTTTATTACGTAGTACTAGCTGTGCCCAGCGATTTTACCCGCTGACCTATAGCCTAAGTGTTATTCCAGAGTCTAAGCTATATCTAAACCAAATTTCAGCTCAATCGGCCACCCGTTTAGGCGTGACAGAGTAATAAACACACATCCAGACATCCATTCTTACAAACTTTCACGTTTATAATATTAGTAAGATTGAAAACAGCTAAACCGATTTTGATGAACTTTGAAGGGTCCATGTAACTTCTATAAACGAAAAAAGAATTTTCCAATGGTTTAGGCATCGGTATGCAGAATAGGTAGGTGTTCAACACAGTCACTATCTAAATTCTAAACAAAACAGTGCTTAATGTGAACGCAACTCAGTCCTACCGCGGATTGAAATGGCATTCTTATGACGTCACCAATGATGTAATCCGATACACATCAATCGTACCTCTGACACTCGGCATTGTTAAATAAACCAATGAAATTATACCTTTACTTATCTGCTGCTTAAATCATCTTTGACAGATATAAACAATAATCACAGTTATTATTGTTGCATTGTTTAGTTTTGTACTTTGTAAGTTTGTGCTGCGTAGATAAGGATTTAATAAATATGTAATATCAATTAGTACAATTTACTTTTTGAAAATGTGTTAGGATAAAGATTTAGGTCATATTTTTTACTATTTTAAAAGTTTTACCTTAAATAACAACAATTGCATTTTAAGTTATGAAAAAAATAATTTTATACTACATGCCCTAACCATTTTACAAAGTATCAAACTGGTTATACTATAAAAAAAAATGTTAAAAAATATGACCTAAATCTTTAATTTTTTTTTCTAACGAATTTTCAAAAAGTGAATTGCACTAATTGATATTTAACAATTTGTTATATCGTACAAGAGAGATAAAGGGTCAGCGTGTTTAATCCCTTAATAAAATATCACTTAATTGAACCCCATATTTACAAAATAAACAATTTTTTTTTTTTTTATACTAAATAGGTCTACGTTTGAACACATCCCACCTGATGGAAAGTGAAAATGCGGTCGACGATGGATCACGTATGACGCCTAGAAAGGTACCTATTCACTCGTGCCTTGAAGATACCCAAGTTGTACCGCTCGGGAAACACAGATGACGGCAAAGAAAATATTCAACATAAAATACATTAGTATTAAAAAGAGTTACAATTGGTGGTCTTAACGCTGAAGCCGTGTCTCCAGCGCCTGTTTTAATTCAAACATTCAACATGAGCATGACAACATCCAAAAAAAATTCTCGGTGATTTTGATGAATTTTGATATTATGTTTTGTTGTACGTGCTTTCTATCCGATATGGAAAGCAAAAAATATTGTTAGAACAAACAATAAGTCAAAATCGCCGCGATTTTATTTCGAATTATAGATCGTTAGATCTTTAGGTGTTAACATTCTATAATAAATAATAATAATAAGATATAGCTATAATAATAGCCCTGAACAGGCGATAGAGTGATGGAATTAAATAAAACCGAAATATTTTTTTTTGAACTAATAATTTTTTAGGCCTGTGTGCGCCATTTCAATAAATACATTTTGATCTGATTTTATACTCGTATGTTGATATTATAATATTATTATGTGCTTGCAACTTATGAAATTGCCATTCTATAAAAATAAATCCAAATGGAAGTAGTTACCAAAACTATTTGTCTTATGCATGGGTGAAGCTGAATAGCTTTAAACCATATAAACCAATGAAATGTCAAACAATAAAATCCATTGAGTCGACAAAGAAAAGGCTAATATTTGTCTTGTAACATAAAGTTGACATAATATTTGTACAGTGAGTTTCAAGTGTAAGTCCATAACTACACGTACCTTTGTGGCATAGGTAACGTATTGTATTGAGCTTTGGGCTTTGGGCATACTAAACTAATAATAAGTGAAATATTAAAAAAACTTTTCAAAGACAAGCTTTTATTATTATTACCATCCAGCATCATAAAGTACTCGTTAATACGAATCAAATGAGTCCAAACTCGATGGGGTTGCGCCATTTAATTACGGAGTTTCTATGGTCACCTTCCAGCTCTATCATCAGATCAGCTTCATCTCATAATAATATTTCATTGCCATCCGATTTATCCACGCAAGCAAAATTTCAGCGCAATCGGAAACCGGAAAGTGGGTCAAATTAAACTTGCTAGATTTGATTACAGACAGAGATGCTTGTAATTACAAGCTTTTATTTACTTTCACCTGTCTGTTATCTGTCTGTATGTCTGTCTGTCTGTCTACCTGTCTGTCTGTAATCAAATCTTGCAAGTTTCCCGGTATCCGATTGAACTGAAATTTTGCACGCCTGTATAAATCGGATGACAATGCAATATTATTAATGACATCGAGCTAATCTGATGATGGAGTTGGAAGGTGGCCATAGGAACCCCGTAATTAAACGACGCAGCCCCATCGAGTTTGGGCTCATTTGATTCGTCTTGACTACTAGTTTTTAAATAGTTTCTTTTCATTTTACATATTTTTCTCATTGATTAAGATTAAGTTGACATATTTTTTTTAATGATAATAATATGAGTGACAGTACGTGCTTATCAGGTGCCTGACTGAGGTAGTCTTGATTACCCATACCAGACACAGCGTCACCTAATGTTTTGATATTCAAAATTTTTCGCGAACATGTGCATCACTTTTTAATTTCAACCAGGTGTCCGAAATAAATCGCAATAAGACCGATTTTACTCTGAGTTTTATGTTTGCTTTATTCTGTAACTGTTTTCTGTTGCTTGTTGATAATAGAATAGAAATACATTTTTTTGCACACAAGATTTTATTTATTTTATTATATTCGGAAAACATTACAGTGTAAGTATCTTAGTGGGTAAAATATGTAAATTTCTAGTCACCATTTACAAGTTTTCGCAGATGATAATAATATACAAACAATGTAAAAAAAATTCACTATCACTAAATAGTATAAACAAAGTCGCTGCCCATGTCTGTCTATCCCTATGTATGCTTAGATCTCTAAAACTATCGCTAACGCAATGGATTTTGACGCGGTTTTTTTAATATGTAGAGTAGAAAAGTTTAATAAAGAAAGTAGAAAAACACTGACAGTTTTCTGGTATTTTACAATTTTGCTAATTTCGATATAGATATCCAAGGATATATTAATTTTATTACGCGAATCAAGTACATTCGTAACAAAACACCAATTATAATAGGTACTTTAATTGGTAACCGTCAATACCAAGCACGCACGAATATCTTTATGTTAACTCATTAATCCTGAATTAGTCGTTGGGTTATGTTGAATATCGCTAAAAAACAATGAAAAAATAATAATCAAATAGTAATAAATAATAAAATAGTAACAAAATTTCATTGTTATCAAAAATAATTTAGATATTTTTACCAAATTCCTCATTAGTGCTCACATTATTAATACATAAATACTATATACAATAATAACTAGTTGATTAAAATAATATTGTGTTAATTAAAACATAATTAAAGTAACTTGATTAAAATAATTAGCTCATGTATATAAACTCTGATTTCATAATTTTTATTTATTGAGTGGAATACATAATATTATAATGGAGAAACTAGTATTAATTGTAGTGATTTTTGCCGGTGCTGCTTTGAGTCATCCAGATGGTAAGTATTTTTTTTATTTATTTACTAGCTACAGTGCCCTTCTACCGAAGCACTGCAATGTTAGCACATCACTGCTTAGGCGGTAGAATAACTGGCACTGTTGGGGTACCCACCTAGTCGACCTCCTGCAAAGGAAGTCTACTCCCGGTAAAACGGTACGGTACGGTAGACCATAATAATATTATACCTGTAGCATAATTTTTCTAAAGTTTGTTTTTGGTGTAGATAGTTTTCTTTTGTTTCTGTCCTGATGAAAATATCGCAACATCCTTCATCATCCCATCATCCTCCATCATCTCATTCCTGTTTATTCGAATGGGAGGGATTTATCCCGCCTTCTAGGCTTAGTCTGCTATCATCTACAGCCACATCGTCGCTTAGCATCAAGCGAGATTGTGGTGAAAGGCTAACCTATAGTGATTTTCCTGTAAGAATTGAACCGAAGCGAAGGGTCGACCAGTGACCAGATAGATTTTATTATTATTATTATTGGAATTTAAGGAGTTTTTGTTGCTTCGACCATAGCTGATCTATTGTGACGCCCTCTTGAGATATAGTTCATAGAGCTATACTCCCTAAACTCGTAGCTTCTAAGAACTTCCAGATCTTCAAGGTGGTGATTTGTTGTATCTCATCCTACAGACAGAGTTTCCTCCTCCTCTTGGTAGAATCTGCAATCTGCCTTTTGGACAAGTCCCATATTCATCATGTGTTTGTTGAGAGACCAGATAGATGGTAATTTCTGGTATTAATTTGATTTTATAAAATTTTACCATTCCAGCTCTAAATCACATCAAAAATGATGTTAAACACGTGAATAGCATCAGTGGTTACAAAGGGCCTTTAAAGAATGTGGGTGTAGTCGGCGGTCGCCAGATCTCCATAGAAGAGGCCCCGTACATGGCATCTTTGAGGCTGAACGGACAACATTGGTGTGGAGCAGCCATCATACATGAACAGTTTGTCATCACTGCTGCCCATTGTATTGAATCGTAAGTTTCATTTGCCTCTAATTATAATAATATTCGTGGCCTCACACAAGAAGACGCGGTCATGATTTTATTGCGGTGTCAACTGCTAATACTTAACTAAAAGTTCTGTAATACGTACTTTTAGCGATAGTTGAAAAAAACCACTGGTCACATCTACTAGGGTATATCTTTATATTATCACTTGGTAATTAATAATATGGCAGTACAAACGTAAGCGTTGGCCCACGTGAACGCGCGGGCGCGGGCGCGGGCGCGAAATATCAAACATACGACGTGCTATGAAAGTGTTCACGTACAAACGCACGTGCGGTGTAAGCAAAGTCTGTCGCGCCCGCGCCCGCGCGTTCACGTGAACAAGCCCTTAGTCTATTTCGTAGCAGCTTCAATTTCGTACGATAGTCGTAGGATCTATGTGTTTCGTCATGTCTACCGGTTAAATTGGCCAGTTAATAAAGTGTGTTGCCAAAAATACCACCACCACCATTATTAAAGCACCATTACCGCCATCACCACCATTTATTTAATTTATTTATTTATTTAATAATACCAATTACAATGATTACAGTTTAAAACATTACAATTACATTCACATTATAAAACTAATTACACATTGGAATAATAATACTACAAATACAATAATTAAATTAAATTACCATTATTAAAATATTTTCAAGTGATACAGAATATATCAAATATGTGCTGCTGCAATTCGGTCAAGTTAAAAGGGTGAGCTAATGAACTAAAACATTGGGCTAAGGAGACTGTAGTCATCAGGGTAGTTCATCTAGTTCTTATGTTTCTTGATGTGGAGCGCGGTGTAGTGTTGCTTAGGGTGTGGGACTTATATCCTGTATGTCTGCCAGTGCCACAACAGTAGTCAGATTAGCCCTAGGGTTAATCGGACGAAACGCTGAGCCAGTTCCCGGCGAGTACATAAAAATTTTAACACACTATGTAAACTTAAGGTGTAAGATAGAGCCAATATATTATTATTTTAATTGCATTTTATACATTGTATCCCTGGGTATCACTGTCACTGCAAAGAACAGGCTTGCTTAATATCGGGCTAACACAGCTCAAACTCAAACTCAAAATTCATTTATTCAAATAGGTTCCAATGGAGCACTTTTATAAATCAATTTTACATGTTTGCGTTGGGTTTCTCTTATTCATCTAATTGCATAAAAGTTAGGAAACTTGCACGACAGTGCACTCTTTTTCTGTTAGTGATATTATCCCATGACATAATTTTAAACTCAATGAACATTTTCAGATATTACAATTACCAAGTTCTCGTCGGTGCAGACAACATGCATGTGGGCGGTCATATCTTCGAAATTGAAGACATAATCAGACATCAAGACTACGATGCCATTTCCATGGACTTAGACGTCGCTATAATAAAGCTACACAAACCTTTGTACTTTGGCCCGAAAGTCGCTAAATTATCCTTGATCTCGCCTAAGAGTAACTTAGTAGAAGGAACCTCCTTGAATGTTACTGGTTGGGGATCCACAGGTGTAAGTAAAATATATACATAATTTATCTTACTTCTTACTAATATTATAAACGTGAAAGTAAGAATGTATGGATGTCTGGATGTATGTTTGTTACACTTTCACGCCTAATCAGTTGGACTGATTGAGCTGAAACTTGGTGTTGATATAGCTTAGACCCTGGAATAACACATAGGCTATAGTGCAGCGGGTAAAACCGCTGGGCACAGCTAGTGCTTAATAAAGATATCAAGAAGGAAGGCGCTGTATCGGCAGACCACCTGCCTGATGGGTGGATGACATTGCAACGATCGCAGGAAAGACTTTTTTAGATGCGAACTGCTTAGGCCACGATATAGGCTCAGAATGATGATGATAATGCTTTATAGATTGTTTAAAAGCGTCGATTAGGTACTCGAAGACGCCTGAAACGTTAAGGATTTATTGTTTGTTTCAAAGGTACCTATGTCCCATATTTAAATTTATCGAAAGAGATTGAGAATTTTTAAAGATATTATAAATAAAACGCGAGTAACAGTAATTGCAAGCGAGCTTGAAGTTGCGAGCGTTTCTTTTCATATGTACCACTATGAAACCGGTTTTTCCAAAATAAAATGATTGGTTTCATATTTTTAAAGGCTCTTATATCTAAGTAGCTCACGCTTCTTTTACAGGAAAATAGGCCGTTGTCTGCACATCTTCGCCAAGTAGAAGTGCCTCTGGTTTCTATAGAGAGGTGCAAAGAATATTTTGGGGAGAGCGCCATAACTGCAAATATGATATGTGCAGGAACATATGGTCGGGACTCCTGCAGTGTAAGAATCCTCTTGACATTATGATTATTTTACCAGCCCTCGTAGCACATTTCGACATTGACATAAGACTAGCAACTCCCGTCCCACTGTCAAGAGTAATTGACATTTGTAAGAGCACATTGACATTGGGAGTAGCTGCAAATTGTATGCAATGACATTGCGAGTAGCAAGATCAGCGTCTTTATATATGTCAGTTTAGTCTTGACAGTGGGACGGGAGATGCTACTCTTGTGTCAATGTCTTACTATGCTTAAGGGGCTGTTATCCTACCTTACGAATCATCATCATCATCTCAGCCGTAAGACGTCCATTGCCGAACATAGGCCTCCCCTTTGGTCTTCCATATGTACCGGTTGGAAGCGACCTGCATCCAGCGTCTTCCGGCGACCTTACGAATAAACTAATATATTTGAATTATATGAAAACCAATCAGAATGGCATAGACGCATATTATAAGACTTTTATCTCCTTAATTGTCTTAAATTTGAGCCTTTTATTAAGATAACGCAACGTCCTCGGAACGGCATATAGGAGTAAACTGACGTATCAAAGACCTAAGTGACATTTCTTTGGACGTACAGGTGGTTTCATTGAAACTTTATCGAAATGAATTTAAAACACCGTGGCGCCCTCGTTTTTTTTAAAATATTTTTTCACTAGTCCCGGTTGCCTACCTGTTGAATTAAGAAATACTACCACTATATATATTAGCTTAGGTTAGATAACCCTTTATTGATTAGATACACCTTATTTAGAAAACAAACGATATTCAGCATTAACCTTTTGACCGCCAAAGTCACCTATACTTGACAAGTACTTGCGGGTCCTGTACGCCAACGACGTCTATAGACGACAAAAAACCCAGTCTTAATAAAGTGAAATAAATATATTTATCGACTCTTGGCAACACTAGTTCTTTCGTAGGAATTTTTTGAAGTGAAAACTTCTTTAGCGGCGCTGAGCACTTTTTTGTATGGGTAAAAACTTTAAAACTCGCGTCAGGGTCACATGACGCTGATCGAAAAAGCGTAAGATCGAGGGGAAGGGAGAGGAACTAGTATCTCCCACTCTTTCTACCGTGCCTGAGTGTGCTGCTCTGTTTAGGCGGCACAGGGGGCTTAGACAAGCGCGCGCCCGATATTTTTTTTTTATATTTTATATTTTTTTTATTAGACACTTAAATAGATTCAAATCAAAACTGTTTGTTTCTTACTTAAGTTATCATAAACCAATTGTATCAGTTGTAAAAATTTGCGATGATGATTATGATAATAACGATGGTGTAAAAGTCGTCGAAATTATGGATGGAAGTTGATTTTTCTGAGAGATAAAATTTAATGTTATATATAAATAACGATATAATATTATAAATAACAACATATAAATTGTCATATTTGTGTACGATAGCGCAATAAATAAACATTGTATTCTACCTCATAAATGATAGTATTTTTATACTTATAATTAAACACAACGTTAATATTGAAGTTTTCACTTCTGCCGGCACTCCCGGAGTGCTATTTTTTTTTAAATTGTGCCTTGTCGCACAGGGCACGAAAATGCGTTTGTGCCGTGGCGTTCAAAAGGTTAAAAACATTTATTGATGTTAATAAGTATTATACTATTGGCGGTTCATAAACTTAATATAAAACCTCATAATATGTCCTTTCAGAAAGACAGCGGCGGCCCGTTGACCTTGGAGAATGAGCTGGTCGGCATCGTTTCCTTTGGAACACAGTATGCATGCGGAGCAACCCCTGGGGTCTACACCAAAATAGCTTCCATTATCCCCTGGATAAACAAAGTTCTTCAAACGAATTAAATAATAAAAAAAAAATCTTGGAAAATGACGATGTTTGTATGGTTTTTAACGTTTTATTAAGCTAGAGTACCTATACTTATAATTAATAAATCATTTTAATTGGACAAATCACGATGCGTGTTTGATTTCTAATGTCGATACTAAATTGCTAAGTACATAATCTGTTCATTTAGTGTGGATACATACATTTTTGCCATCCGCGTCATCTAATATCAACTCAAAGAACAGAAGGTACTTATTTCACCTCACATAGCTGAAAGAACGTGGATATTACCAATTGCTGAATTTAGTTTGCACATCAGCTTAGTAGGTAGGTAGGTAAATCTCTATTGTAAGTAGTAATCTGTACTTCCCCGCCATTCTAACTTCAACGGATGTTTAAGATATTAAAAATATACAATTACTGCAATAAAATGTACCTCAGAATACTTTAATAGTTCGTTCAAAGAATAAGACTAAGGTATTTCTAAGGAGAACACGACATAGGTAATAGAATTCAGTCGTAACCGCTAATAGAGATCTGTATCAGGTTTTATATGCACTTAAACTTATTAGAGGTCTAATACTACTAATCTATCATGTTATTATCTGATCACGAAATGTATGAAATGGAACTATTGACAAGCAATACCTATAAAATATGTTTAAATTATTTTTAAAAAGTATTATTAAATTTCTAATTTCAAGTCTGTTTGAATTGTCATCAATCGTCGATTAGTTCATGACAATTAATTAAGCGAGTATGTACCATGCTTAGTAATACGACTATTATTATTATTTTTTTACAAAGAAGTAAGGAGACGTGCAAGACGCTCTCCTGATGGTAAGAGATAACCCTGCCCATAATTAGTACAGTATGTGGGATGCTCGTGCGGTTCGTGTAATTTTTATGAGTCCAATCTTCCTTAAGATGTTATCACTACACTGCTACTGGCTTTTATATTAAATTATGTTATATTAACGTAAAATAATATTAAAACACAATAATTTGGGTGTAAGAATTTGTAATGTCCACTTGAAACTTATCACATATTAAACTAAACATAAAGGGCCTTGTCGCCCATAGACAAACTATTCCATAGAGAATAGTGTTGCCACCTTATAAACTAGTGACGTTCCGTTAGTGGAACGCCACAGCACCCCCCTAGGGAGTGAAATAGCCTAGGCTATTTACAAAAGTTAGGAAATAAAAAAAAACTTATGTTAATTTAATTAAAACTTAACTTATACATCCAAAGGGCATTTAAATTTTACACTACGGCCCGAACGCGTCGTATATGGTTTCGGCGGGATCGGGTCAGCAGGTGTTGGATTTACGGGGATGGCAGCAGGTGGAACTATTGTAGCCGGTGTCCGAACAGCTGATGGTTTCGGGACGTTTGTAATTTCATCATAATCCGTGCTGAAATATGCCGGTTTTACCCGGTCAATACTGGTTTCAACCTTTCTGTCCCCGATAAGGAGGGTGAGCGTCTTGTCTCTGCGAGACACCACCTTATAGGGGCCAGTATATGGTTGTTTCAGCGACGGCCTGACTGAGTCGTCCCGCAAAAAGACATGAGTGGCAGTTTCCAGGTCCTTAAAAATAAAGGTGGTTTTCTTGCCGTGTGCCGTTGTGGGACGAGGTTTCATTTGAGACATTAATTTGGACAGCTGCGAGGCAAAATCGCTGGCGTTCGTGGTGTCATCAAAGGGCGGTGGACATATGAACTCCCCGGGTAGGCACAGAGGTTCTCCGTACACTAACTCGGCGGGAGAAACCTGCAAGTCCTCCTTGACTGCAGCACGCATCCGCGTATATTGAAACCCTACCTCTATTCAGCACCGCGACCGAACTGAGATGCGGGAGCCTTTCCATAGGTGAATTCTCAAAATGCCACTTTAATCCCTTCCGCTATTCAGCACCGCGACCGATCTGAGCTGCGGGAGCCTTTACGTGCATTTATTCTCTAATTGCGACTTTAATCCCTTCCGCTATTCAGATCGACCAATTTTTAGTGTTTGTTTGCTACTAATTTTAGTTCTGAATACTGAATGAGACGTTGACGCATTGTTAAGGAAATGTAATAAATAAATACGAAAATATAATTATTCTATAAACTTTAATTTATTTTTATTATTGATATACTATAATATGGAATATGGTATACAATACAATACAATACAATAATACTTTATTGCAAACCTGGTTACAAGAAATTGTTTCATAAGTAGACAATACACATAAAGCTAAAGGTATACAATCGGCGGTCTTATCGCATAGAGCAATCTCTTACAGACAACCTGGTTGGAAGGAATATTGAGAACATGTATAGAGGCGGTGTGCAATACTTCTGGAAATAATGTTATCTATTGTTACAATAATCAGACCTACTCGTATAAATATAAAGTACAGACCTTGCAATATAATTTTTTTCTTTTTGAAACTCAGTCTTGCCTCTTGTCTTGCCTCTTGTCCTGTCGCATGTCCTTCCTGTCTCTTTTGTCTTGTCTCTTTTGTATTGTCTTTTTAGTCTTGTCTCTTTTGTCTTGTCTCTTCTGTCTTGTCTCTTGTCCTGTCTCTTGTCTTGTCTCGTCTCTTGAATGACTAAAGGTATGTAGTATTTGTAGACTGTTTTACGCGCTACGAAGGCGCGGGTCCACTAGTAATACATAAACTTTCCTCTTGAATCACAATCAAATTTCGTTGCGTGGTTTTAGGGGCCGTTCAAGTATTACGTAAGCAGATTTCTTACCATTTTTTACCCCCCCGCCCCCCCTTGTCATCAAAAGTAAGCAAAGCACTTACCCCTCCCCCTATGCTTACGTAAACATTTTTAGTTATAAATGTTTTTTTATTTTTAAAATAGGAAAATTCATAAAAATATTAGGTTTAACTAATACACATAGAGTAAGGGACAAAAAAATAAATTCAGAAATAAAGAACATACCATTTTTAGGGTTCCGTACCTCAAAAGGAAAAAACGGAACCCTTATAGGATCACTTTGTTGTCCGTCCGTCCGTCCGTCCGTCCGTCCGTCTGTCTGTCAAGACCCTTTTTCTCAGGAACGCGTGGAGGTTACAAGCTGAAATTTATAGGAAATACTAAAGTCCATTGCTTCTTAGAGCTGTGAAAAATTCAAACTTCTAGGCCAACGCAATCAAAAGATATAGTCGAATATGTTGCAAATTTCAGCAAATTTTCGACATTACCAAATAAATCAAAACCTACGGGGCACTTCCCGTAAACTCAGAATCTTGAAATTTGGCAGGAAGCAACTCCTTAGAGCACAAATAAAGGAAAAATTGCGAAAACCATAAATTTTTAATTTCATCATATGAAAAAAATATTTTGAATAATTTTATACTTACTACCCCTTTTCTCATGAACGCGTGCAGGTATAAAACAGAAATTCATATCAAATACTAAGGCCTATAATACCTTTAAACTGTAATAAAATCAAACTTCTATCTCAACGCATTCAAAAGAAACAGCAATTTTAGCCGAAATTTTAAACACGCAACTACTCTCAAACAACCAAAACCTACAGGGTACTTGCCGTGAACGTAGAATCTTGAAATTTGGTAAAAAGCAATTCCTTAGAGCACAGATAAAGGGAAAATTCCGAAAATTGTACATTTTTAGTTACATCATATAAAAAAATATTTTTAATAATTTCATACTTACTACCTTATTTCTCATGAACGCGTGCAGGTATTAAACTTAAATTCATATCAAATACTGAGGTCTATAATACCTTTAAACTGTAATAAAATCAAACCTCTATCTCAACGCATTCGAAAGAAACAGCAATTTTAGCCGTATTTTTTAACTCCCGACTACTCTCAAGGGAATCAAAACCTACAGGGTACTTGCCGTTAACTCAGAATCTTAAAATTTGGTTCGCAGCAACGTCTTAAATCACAGGCACAGGAAAAATTGCGAAAACTGTAAATTTTTAGTTACATCATATAAAAAATATTTTTAATAATTTTGTATTAAATTTTTAATATTTTTATCCCTTTCCTCAAGAACGCGTACAGGTATTAAATTGAAATTCATACCAAATACTCAGCTTTATCATACCTTTAAACTGTAAAAAAATCAAACATCTATGTCAACGAAATCAAAAGAAACAGCAATTTTAGCCGCATATTTTCAAACTCGCAAGTACTCGCAAGGGAATCAAAACCTACAGTATATAATATTATACCCACTTTTCCTTAGGGTTCCGTAGAATGCCGTAGGTTTATACGGAACCCTCGGTGCTCGAGTCCTACTCGTACTTGACTGTTTTTTTACCAGGGGTAGACTTCCTTTGCAGGAGGTCGTCTAGGTGGGTACCCCAACAGTGCCAGTTATTCTACCGCCTGAGCAGTGATGTGCAAACATTACTGTGCTCCGGTAGGAGGGCACTGTAGCTAGTGAAATTACTGGGCTAAAGAGTCTTAACACCTTATGACTCTTGAGTAAGAAGCGTTGGTGCAGTGCTCCTAGCATTTCACATAATTGTGAAATCCTAGGTAACACTGTACTGATTATGGGTAGCCGTTATCTTTTAACATCAGGAGAGCGTCTTGCTCGTGTTTCTACATCATCACATAAAAAAAAAACATAACAAATATAAAGAATATTTTTGGTACACATTAACAGTCTTCAGCCCATGAAACCTGAATCCATGATTCTAAGTTATCGATGACATTGGATTGCTGCTCAGTGTTGTGAGTCTGCTCACTTTCATCCGATTTTGGAATGTCTACGTCACTCTCATCGAGCCATTCAACATCTTGGTGCTCTAAATTTTGAATAATGCACATCAGTTCATTAGCACGACGAGCAGCGACTCTTACAGGTCTAACTTTTCCCTCTGTGGGCGTGTTTATTTTTTTATGGATCTTCTCCATGTGACGATTTAATGATTTGACGGAAGCATGATAAAGACCACACGTTTTGCATATTCGGCTTGAGAGCCTCAATTTTCCCCGAAAAAACGTAAATAACTAACGATGACGTAATCATCAAATAGACCCCCTAGCCCCCATGTCATCGAAAATAAGCAAAACAGAGACCCCCCACCCCCCCTTGGTGCTTACGTAATACTTGAACGGCCCCTTAAAGATCTAAGCAAACATACGACAGACAAGCGTTTTCATCAAACAGATTTAAATATTACCCTGGAATCAATCCCCGAGTTCAGATCGGTCGATCTGAATAGCGGAAGGGATTAAAGTCGCAATTACAGAATGAATGCACGTAAAGGCTCCCGCAGCTCAGATAGGTCGCGGTGCTGAATAGCGGAAGGGATTAAAGTCGCATTTTGAGAATTCACGTATGGAAAGGCTCCCGCATCTCAGTTCGGTCGCGGTGCTGAATAGAGGTAGGGTTTCAATATACGCCACGCATCCCTAACAAAACAAGGGGAAGTGCTTTGTACCAAGAGTCCTGGTGACACATAAGGGCCGCTTTCAGTTGCCGATGCATCCGCTCAACCAACCCATTCGCACACGGGTGATAACTCGTGGTACGAACGCGCTTTGACGAGCAAAGTCGCATCAGCGACTGAAAGAGAGCGGACTCAAATTGGCGTCCTTGGTCCGTTGTAACCAAGGATGGAACGCCATAACGAGCAACCCAGCCGCTGAAAAATGTTTCGGCTACTTCTTTTGCAGTAATAGTGACCATCGGCCAGGCTTCTGGCCATCTACTGAAGCGGTCGACGGCAGTTAAACAGTAATGAAACCCTTTACTGTAAGGTAAAGGGCCAATAATGTCCAAGTGGACGTGGCGGAAACGCTTGGAAGGTAAGGCGAAGTTTCCAAGAGGGGAATTAACATGTCGGCTTACCTTGCTGTGTTGGCAGGCTTGACAAGCACGAGCCCAGTTGCGGCACTCCTTTTGAATGTTTGGCCACACAAATCGCTCAGAAACGAGCTTTGCTGAGGTGCGAGCGCCAGGGTGGCTCAAATTATGTACCTTGTTTGTTGACCAAACATTGCGCGTCGAAATTTAGGTGTGACAAATGGGCGAGGTTTGCCAGTCGATGTGTCACAATAGAGGTAAATGTCAGTACCAGGAATGAGAACTTTTTCAAGTTTTAATGATGAGTTATCCATCATCTCAAGCAGTTCTTCATCATCAGCCTGATCAGTGGCGAGGTCGGCAAAGTTGTCATCGAGGCGGATGGTCTCAATACGAGACATGGTATCTGCCACCACGTTATCCTTGCCGCTAACATGGACAATGTCTGTAGTGAACTGTGAGATGAAGGATAACTGGTTAAGTTGAACAGGGGGTAATTCTTCTCGACGTTGGGAAAATGCATAGACCAAAGGTTTGTGATCTGTGTATATAGTCACGTGTTGTGCCTCCAGAATGTGTCGGAAATGCTGGCCAGATTCATACACGGCAAGTAATTCGCGGTAGTACGCGGGCCATGTTGTCTGTCGAGTTGTAAGTTTCTTGCTAAAAAATGCAAGAGGTTGCCAACTCTCCTCAACACGCTGTTGTAGGCACGCACCGACATGAGTTGCAGATGCGTCTGTGAAAAGACCCAGAGTGGCGGTAATATCCGGATGAGCAAGAATGGTAGTGCTAGCCAAATGATCTTTACATTTGTTGAAAGCTGCTTCCAAATCCGGTGTCCAAGGGACAGGTTTACCTTTGAGCTGGGTGGAGGCCAATATGTCGATTAGTGGGGCTTGATATTCAGCCGCATTAGGTAGAAATCGGCGATAAAAGTTAACCATACCCAAAAATCTACGCAAACCCTCCACTGTCTTTGGCAAGGGGTAGTTTTTGAGTGCCTCGATACGTTCAGGTGGTGGACGAATGCCGTCTTTGGATATCTGATGGCCTAGAAATGTCACTTCCTCAGCACCAAAAACGCATTTGGAAGTATTGATAACAACGCCATATTCAGACAAACGCTGAAAGAGGGCACGAAGGTGATTTTCGTGTTCTTCCTTCGAGTGAGAGAACACCAAAATGTCGTCCACGTAAGGAAAAACGTAATCAAGGCCGCGTACCACTTCGTCGATAAATCGTTGGAACGTCTGTCCCGCGTTACGAAGTCCAAAGGTCATATCGCACCCCCCGAGGAAGAAAGTCGTAACTGAAAAACACCAACTTTACAGGAGCAACAAAAAACTGATTTAAAAAATCATCGGCAATCTGAGAAAAATTTAGTATATAGCAAAAAATAGCAAAAATTAACCTCGATTGGCCTATGTATTTCAATTTGCAATTTAATTAATCGTCATGGAGTAAATCTTAAAAAATAGCTTTACGCTAATTTTCAGCGACGCATATTAATTAATTTATGTAGTTAACAGAAACACTACTTTATTAACATGGAACGGAAACTATAATGCGGACATAACTTCAGATACGACTTTCTGAGCGTGTGGTGTCGTTACAAACTCCACGCGTAAGTATGATTTACGACGTTTTTCTACGAAAACTTTGTCTCGGTCTTTTAACGTAAAATAAATTACATCCTTTTTCTTCGAAAAATATATTCAGATAAATAATGTATTTCAAGTAAGCCCTTTTTAAAACGAAAAAAATCGCAGACAGTTTTCGCGTATGTTGACATATTACGTTATTCCAATCATTTATTTTGTAAAATATTAGTCGTTTCTTAGTACAAAATAAATTACAAAATAAAAAACAGCCTTTAAATGACTCCAGTATAAGGGATTTATGTGTAAAACTTTTAACTTATTTAAATTTCGTAGAAAGATCTTGTAAATATTACTGATTGTGTATTTTAAGGCAGCTTTTGTTGTATTATACCAAAAATCATAAAGGTTTCGTACTAAATTTAATACCAGCTATGTTGAGTAATTTTACAGCTTTAAAAGTAAATTAAGTAATATTTCAGGATATATTGTATATCTGTGCAAAATTTCATCTAGATCCACTTAGCCGTTTTGGCGCAAATAAATCAGAAATATTCATCCACTCATACATTTGTATTCAATGATTAAGTATAGTATTATGACAGGAGAAGTGTCATAATTATGTCTTTTTATTAAATTGTAACATTGTTTTTCATTTATGAAGTATGACTAATGATGATTAAAGCAATTTCAAACATTGCTTGAGTAAAAACAAAGTCTATGACACAAGGAAATACGAATGACTGCAAAGTGTTTCAAATACGATCAAATATTGCGCCAGTAGGTATGGATGCCGTATTGCTGGAAGCCGTGTGACCTCCGAAGTTGAAATGGGCTTAATGAACGGCGGGAACGAGCGGGATAGGATTAGTTTGTGTAATTCCTGCGCCACTCTCCAAAACGAATCTTAATAAAACGGTTCGAAGGGGTGACTCTTCTACTGTGTTCAAAACTCTTAGAATTCACTAGCGTTTGGTCACTCACGAGCCTTTTGGCGCTCCCCTGAATCGACTCCAGAGTCTAAAGCTGGTATTTGGCAGTATCATTCCAAAGACGAAAACAATATTCTATACATATACGATCGGCTTTATGATAGAGATAAGCAAATGTCCCAGATGAAGTAATGTTGCACCTTTGCCAAAACACCCAACTTCCTGACAGTCAATTGAGTCTTAGACTTGATGTACTCACAGAAGTATAAGACAAAAATGAGAGGAATTCCCAGTACCTGAAAGTGATTAGCTATCGACAAACATACATTTCGGAAAGGAGAAGTTTCATTAAATAAAATTCTTTTAACAGTAAATAACTTCTCTTCATCGCACCCCCGTCGTCATTTCTTCTTTCCGTCTCTATTGGCTCTACCGCTAGACGTTATCTGCTTACCCAAGAAGTGAGTGATATGCAAAACAGATCAACAGTAGATTTACCCGGACAAAACCCGAATGTTGAGCATACAGGAGATAATTCGTCGAGATTGATGCTCCATTTCATGAACATGACTGAGATATGCCAGTGGTTGGAAGGACAAGCACAACTGCCTTTTTTGAAATCAGGCTGCACGTTGGCGTATAATGCTGAAGGCTAGTCAAAATCGGAGTGAGCCCTGGTGCACATGTCTTTAACACTATCGCAGTTATTCCGGCTGAACGCCAGCATATTCACATGATTCCACTGCGTTCTATGAACCTCTGATTAATTATAATCAGATATGTAGGTATAACAAACATTGAAGGAGGCCAGAAGTATCCAGATGCTATGATTCTGTAAAAAGAGAGCCATATAAACTGTCGAGTTCATCACGGGAGTAAATGCATCCCACACATGTGGCTTAATATATAATCTGACAAATACACATCTGACGGCAAACCTATTTATGTCTCCATGAAGAACAAGAGAGCGGAGTTTTCAGATTCAAAGTAGTGGTGGTAGTGGAAAATTTGAGTGCAGACGTTGAATGTTGGAGAGGCGCACTTTTAGAGAAAGGGATTTCTGAAGCTGTGAAACCGTTTTCTTAGTCATTTATAGAGTGACACGGTACACATAAACTGAAGTAGAACGATATCTTCAGCTACAGGTCATTAGAAATCAAAACTTATACTACGTCAACCGAGAGAAACTAGAGTGAGAATTGCGAGGTCACTCGAACCCTCCGGGGATGTCCGTTGGGTCCTTTTATCCATCCAGTCGCTAACGGGTACGATCTTGCATGCCGAGACTTTCTTTCATGACTGGTTAGCTCATCATTTGCCTTGAATCCCGCTACTCTCCAGATTTCAAGCTGAAGCAAGGCAGAATGAGTAACTATGATCTGCGTTTAGTGTAACGATACCCAGTTTACATAACTGGCTTCACGGATACGTGTGCTGCTGGACTCCAAAAACATAAAAACCAATCTCTATACAACTATTTCTTAATAAAAAATGTAAGCAATTAGACTTATTTATTTTAATTCTGACTAAAGTTTCGTGAAAGAAGTGAGTAACTAGTAGTTAAAGTGATAAAGGCTGATAAATGTTTCTTAGAATAATGTGGTAACTGTAATTGCACGACGATACATTTACGAAAATTTCTTTAAAAAGGAGTTATCTGTAGTTATGTAAAGATATTTGTAAAAATGTTCGTATAAGATTGACGTAAGTGTATTTATGATGTTATTGACATGGAAAACTAGTAAATAGTGTGGTCGCAAAAGTAATTAACTACGGTTTTATGGGGTAATTATATTTGATTCCAGTGTCGTACAAGTTTAGTTTTTTTTTAATAATTCCCTTATTTTTTGAGATAAATTTATGAAAAAAATTGACAATATGTATCGGATTTTTCTTGATTTTATTATGCAATAAAAATAAAAAGTCACAATTAGGGTTAATTCTTTCTTCCTCGAGAGGTGCGATATAAGGGAATTCAAACAGCCCGAACGGTGTTATAATGGCCGTTTTAGCAATGTCTTCGGGCGCAACCGGTATTTGCTGATATGCCTTGACCAGGTCCACAGTACTGAACACCGTAGACCCAGCCAAGTCTTGGCCAAAATCCCCTATATGCCGGACAGGGTAACGGTCGGGTATTGTACGTGCATTTAAGGCACGGTAATCACGTCGGGGTCACCAAATGTGGGATGCTCGTGCGGTTCGTGTAATTTTTATGAGTCCAATCTTCCTTAAGATGTTATCACTACACTGCTACTGGCTTTTATATTAAATTATGTTATATTAACGTAAAATAATATTAAAACACAATAATTTGGATGTAAGAAGTTGTAATGTCCACTTGAAACTTATCACTTATTATTAAACTAAACATAAAGGGCCTTGTCGCCCATAGACAAACTATTCCATAGAGAATAGTGTTGCCACCTTATAAACTAGTGACGTTCCGTTAGTGGAACGCCACAAGTACTACCTAGGATTTTACAATAATGTAAAATTCTAGGTCCACTGCGCCAAAGGTTCTTACACTGGTCTGTGCTGCTTGCGCAGTCAGTAATACACTCACATAATAGGTTGTGTAGCTATAAATAGTCTTTATGAAAAAAATACACTGTGTTATTTGTGATATACTGAGTTGTAAATATCTAGTTGTTAAATTAAAAAAGAAACCTAACTATGTAGTTGACCCGGCGAACTTCGTATCACCTATCTTCCTTGTAATTTTTCCATATTTTGTCACCGTATATACCTTTTCCGGACTTCCACGAATATTTCAAGAAACAAATTAGCCAAATCGGTTCAAGCATTCTCGAGTTTTAGCGAGACTAACCAAATTGCGTTTCATTTTTATTTATATTGATAGAGAAAAACGTACTTAACGTTTTTCACTTACAAGGAGTTGCACTACACAAATGTCACCATAAATTAAATGCATAATAATTATGCACTAAATTATTAACTTCATGAATGAAAGCCAATTATAGTGACAAACTACAGGCGTGCAACTAAATGAAACCACAGCAAACGTAATGTACATAATTTATGTCTAAAACAATATTTATGTCTATTTACATAGAGTCTGCGGTGTTTCCGTGAGTACGACCGGCGACAATGTCTGAGATAAGCCCAAATGGTGCGAAAATACCGTTCTTAGGTGTGCTAGCCACGAACCTAGATATCTGAGAGCTTTGACACACGAGCTACGATTTGCTAGTGTTGGACTATTCAACTTATCGACTGCTAGAGGTAGTTTTGTAGCTCAGCAGGGCTATTCACCTATCGGTTAGGGAACCGAACCGAATACCGAATTGTCAAAAATGTATGAAATGACGTGACATGACATGTCAAGTTGTATCTATGTACGTAAAATGTCATTTCATACATTTTTGACAATTCGGTATTCGGTTCGGTTCCCTAACCGATAAGTGAATAGCCCTGCTGTAGTATTACTTAACTAACAGCGTAATTCGGTTTTAAAATATTCAATTTTGTTTTCATTCTGGGTAGGTATATAATTATCTGGGTATATATACTTATTCTTCTGATCAGAATTTATTTGTTTCAATTCCTAATTACAAGTTATTGAGCTGCAAAAGTGAGTTTGAGTCAGACAGACATTCACAAACGTCAATATTTTTGTACTACAATTTTAGAATAGAATAGAAATACCTACTATTTATTGTGGGCCAACATTATATTTCACACACACTGCTGCTACTTTTTTTGATTGTACATGGCAGGTTACTGTAAAAATTAATTCACTAACCTGTAATAAATAAAGTATATTTTTGAGTGGTATTTTAACAGCACTATTTTTGTATACACCTACTGTTGCGAAAATACTGACATTTGACTTAAGAGTGTCACAGCATGTTGCAAATATCAATCTAAAATATTTAATTTTGTTCGTGTGTTAAAACCTTAGTGCGGGGGAAAGGAAGTACGATAATTTTACGATCAATTACATTCGACGTTAGTGGTTTGTACCTACTTTAGTAAGGTATGGGCGTTCGTACTCAACCTAATACTAGTGCAAAAAGAGATGAGTTTTAGTTTACCTGTTTTATGGTAAAATTCGCAATAGATGTCGAGTGGTGTGGTGTTGTAAGAGTGTGTAGTGCGTGTGTGTATTGTGTATGTGTTCTTTCGTTCTTTCTTAGTACTTGAGAGCACACGACGCGTGCTTATGAATAACTAGCTGCCCCCAGCGGTTTTACCCGCTTTTCTATAGCCTATGTGTTATTCTAGGGTCTAAGCTATCTGTATGCCAAATTTCAGCTCAATCGGTTGACCCGTTCAGGCGTGAAAGAGTAACAAACACACATCCAGACATCCATTCTTACAAACTTTCACGTTATAATATTAGTAAGATAGATTACGTATTTTTACCATTTTGTTAATATACTCTATAACGCAAATAAAACAAAATGGACAAGAATAGAAACAATATTAAGAAATAAAGTTTGCACATTATGTCTGGAATTATACTACTGCCTACCAAAATTTTAATTTGTAAAGTTTACATTTGTTTTTTTTTATCTGCCCTAAAGTTATCTAAAATTAGTTTATTGTCGTGATTCTTCTCTTTAAGAACAGACTCTGCCGGCTCTTAGCTGCACCTCGCTCTAAACATGCAAATATTTGCATTGACTGTATTAATATTAAATTTACTGATACCTTTATAGAAAGCTCTACTTTTACAGATGTATGAGAACGAAGTCTTTCCAAGACATTTGTTATTTAGGTTAAAATTTTGATTAAATATTCTGAAGAAAATAGATTAGGATAAATTTTAATTAATTTTAATGATACCCAAACCTACGTGCGAGCGAATGGGGGAAGACCGTGGAGTGAAAAGGGCGTATCTGCGATGCGCTACCGGCAAGGGGCCGGTGGGGCGTCCAAAATACCGCTGGAAGGATGAAGTGCTGAAGGACCTGAGAGCTCTCCAAGTTGAGTCTTGGGAAGTGACTGCGCAGGACAGGCAGGAGTGGCGTCTTCTTGTGTCGGAGGCCAAGACTCAGTTTGGGTATCTGCGCCATCTTATTTAGTTTGGTTATACCCCATCCTATTGAATTTAAAAACGTTAATTTACTGGTATAATTTTAGTTATAATATTGTCTAGATTACATCTTACTACGTAGTAATTATTTCTATTATGTGGGCCAATTACACAGACATAAAGCTTAAAATAATAATAGACGAAAAGACGCACAAATATCTAGTTTTTAGTTGTGCTCGTCCTATTAATTTCTATTTCTGCTTAAAAACAAATGAAGGCAGGTGTTTATATAATCATCTGTTTTCCTGTTAAATTTGAGGAAAATATAGTTAATTGATCGTCAATTATTTAAATGTCGATAAAATGTTTTATCTGAACGTTACCATTGATTGACATAACAAATATATTTTTTGCTGCGAAGAATCATACAAAGCATTGCGGACACCATAGTTCGGAGAAGCTGTATTTTTCTATTTCCCACTTATATCCAAACATGCTTCTTATTGACAGGCGCCAAATGGTAATATACATATATTATTATAATGTATATAAAGAGGAACGCGCTTTATTAGTTAACCGACTGATATACCAACACATGGCTGAATAAATTGGTTAATATATGCCACAAACATAAGTTTTTTTTTGTGTTATTTAGGGTAAAACTGGATTTATTAACAAGGAAGAAGCCGCGAGCATCAGTTCGTCAATTACATTACAAATTGAATAGGTCACTATTTGAACAAAAACGTAATACCTATCCGCAATCTACAGTCTGAATCCTAATGATTGGGCTACATTACTCCGCTGTGACGTCACCGGCAGACCAGACTTGCAGGTGCCGATTCTCATTTACATTCTTGTCACATTCACGATTCATCCGAAAATTCACCTTAATAGCTGAGGTGCAGAATTCAAATTAGACTGATGACCTAAGAATGTTTTAAAAGCTTCGAGTGGTGAAATAATGTAAGAGACATTTGCGTTTGAATTTTGAATCGAAGTATGCAATAGGATCGTGTTATTTTAACAATGACCAGAATTCACACAAGACATGTTGCATGATAAACATTGATATACAAAAAGTCTGATAGGTCGCTACAATGTTTAAAAATTCTCAAAATAAAGAAGTGTATAGGCATATTGATATTGTTAGTTCGAATAATTTAATATGATAAGTACCATAAATAGCGAGAAAGCGCATGATCAATAGTTAGCTTCCTTTGTTACTGCGTTTATTTTTAAGCCCAATTAATAATACCCGCTGATGTAAACTAGACTAGTATTTGCTCTATACAGTACTGGCCTTTTTTAAATTAGCTTATTATCTCTTGGTTTTATAGATTAATGCTTTTTAACCAAAGCCGCGCGTCAGTATGATTTTTTTCTACTGTAATTTTCTTTAAAAAGAAAACTATGTCAACCGCATACCAGCACCAGCGCCTTTGAAAATCCTCTACTTTATTTATTTAAACGCAGGGTCCAGCGAATCAATATCATTACAAAGGTATAGTGGCTTCCTACGCGCACAGAACTATGTTGTTAAACGGTAAACAGCAATGAAATCAATTATGTGATCCATTACCTTTCGAACAAGAGTTACTACTTACCAATACTGTTACCATTGTCTGCAAATTTGTAACACAATAATAAGTAGGTACTTTAGGACGTTGATCTGATGTATTTAATTTATTTTTTGAGTATACCTACTAATATTTTCAAACAGACCAGTAATGTGAAGTGTGGAAAATCATTGTGTCAAAAAAGGTCATGAACATAATAAGTGGAAATGTTGGAATGAGACAACCTAAAAAGGTTTGGAAGAACTGTGTGCAAGAGGATGTGTGCTTAGAGAGGTGAATGAAAAATATTATGTATGATGGATGATAGAGTAGAATGGAGTAAGAAAACTTGTCGTGCAGACTACGCGGCCTAGTATTAATAAAATAAATAAAGTGATGAACTAAAAAGATTTTATTTTATTTTTATGTCGTCAACGCCCCTATCAAATAATACAACATTGAGACAGACACGTACAGTGTAGTCTTAGTAATAGGACACCTTTGACATACTTTTGGTGCATAACTTTAAAAAGTAGAATTTATTTAGTTAGAAAGTCAACTGATAACATAAAAAGAGTAAAGTGAAGTTTTTACTGGTGGTAGGTTTGGGCCAAGGTTTTCTAGTGGGTGGTTTAACTAGTAAACCCCTCACTAGAAAAAACTGCCAAGCGGTTATTGCGACTGTGTTCCGGCATGATGTTCAGTGAAGCCAGGGAGGGATTTATCCCGCCTTCTAGGTTTAGTCTGCTACCATCTTCGGCAACATCGTCGCTGAAGATCACGCGAGATCGTGGTCAAAACCTAATTTATAACGAGTAAAAAAATAACTAAAACAACAAAACAGCACAACTCGGTCTAAACCGAACCGAACTGAAACCATGATTGAGACAATAATAATATTATTATTATGTCGCTCTTTAACACGGGCTAAGCCCGGGCCTTTTTATAGGCGTACACGGAGACAAGAAGTCCAACGCGCAGAGGCCCTTTTGAGCTTTTAATATAAATGTTATGGGTGACACTTATTGGAGTCTGTCTGTGAGTCCATCCATAGAAAATGGGCTCAAAGACAAAATATTATTATTATTATTATTTTTTATACAAGATAGGCCTACGTTTGACCACATCCCACCTGATGGAAAGTGAAAATGCGATCGACGATGGATCACGTAAGATGCCTAGAAAGGTACCTATTCACTCGTGCCTTGAAAATATCCAAGTTGTACCGCTCGGGCACACAGATGACGGCAAAGTGATCCAAACGCGACCAGTTCTCATTAAGAACGACGAAGCAAAACGCTTGGTGCGGGCAGTAGGTAACGCCATTAAGTATATTAGACTAGAACTGTGCCATTTTGTTATTTTAGTTATGGAGAACTCGCGATAGTTTTAAAAATCGTTGAAAATCTCTTAGAATGTCAAGTAACAAAACCAACTCGAAGTCAGTAATGGGATATTATCAATTATGATTTCCACAAGGCAATGCTAGTTGTCTGCGTAATTAGATAATACATAAACGTAATTTATTGTACTCGTAATGTTAATTGTATGCAAAGGGCAAATGACGCTTTGGCATGTGCTAAATGGTGTGGTTAGCCAATTCACATGTATTCGAGCTTTGTAAAGTTTGCTGTTGCATTAGAAAATTGTTTTAGAAGTTACTAATGTTACGATATTTTTTCTTTTATAATTTTGCAAGAGCCATTTAGTAATATAATTTTGGTAAATTATTGGTGTAAGATGCGTTTTGTCTAAAGGTTTTACTGTCAACAAAAAAAATTACACTGTCATAGTCAGAGTCAAATCACAACTACAATAGGTAATAAAAAATTGTGTGGCCAACCTGTATGTTGCCGTTTTAATAAATTGATTTCTAAAACTTTACGTACGTAGGTACATATGTAAATGCATACATAATATAATCACGCCTGGTTCCCGTTGGAATAGACTGAGACTATTTGCCTCCACTTGGTAAATTCACATGCCTGCACGAAAAATAAATACCAGGGCCCCCGAATTATAACCGCATGTACGACCACTGGGCAACGGACCCTATGGACGCTACAAGCAGCTTTAGCTTTTTTATTTTATATTCCATGCAATAAAATGACCGAAATGACCAGAGCAAGATCAACTAGAAAATTTATTTTAAAAATCATTGTATACATAAAATATATTTTATACTTTCAAGGCTAAAAGCTTTATACCGCTTAGCAAAACTCAATAGCACAATGGCCTATGCGAACATAATTACCGTCATTAAACAGAAATAATATCTGGATGCATCCATAAGTGCCTACGTGCGGTATGCATGTGTGCGTGTTTGTGTGTGTCCGTGTGTGTGTACAGATAGTCGCGTAATTTTACCCGTCGGCCACATTTTCCTTTAGCCACTACTAATTGGCGACTCGTGTCTTTGAGTGGTAAGGACTTTATGGGGATGTTTATAGAGCTGTTCGATCGATAGGGAAGACGCATTTTTTATTCATAAACGAAAAACCGATACGTTTCGAAAAATGTTCAACAGGACCACCTGTAGAATTTACTCTTTCAAACAAAAACAAGATTTTTTAAATCGATTTAACCGTCTTAGAGTAGCAGGTAAAAATATTGAAAATAAGAGTTTCCGGCGAATTATATACCTGTCCTGTTGGTGAAAAAGTTATCTAGATAAATAACTAAAGGTTTTAAAAATTTACACCTATCTTAAATTTGTAGTTTACATTTTTTTAATAACACAAATTTCAATCCTACTTTTCATGAGAAGTTGTTCAATTTTGGTATTTATACATTTTTAAGCTCATTGCTACACGACGAGCTTCAAACTATACCTACTATAATATAGCAACTTTGAAATTGAGCAGTTTTACTCTGTAAAATAAAGAAAAACTGCTTAATTTCAAAGATGTTTCGTGTAATTTTCTAAAAACCTTCTTTTAAAAAGGTAGCATTAGCTCTATAAAGTTCACGCAACATCTCAAAGCCCGCAAGAAATGCAATACGAAACGTAACCGACAACTGAGCGAGTACAACTGCGTACCGACATGTAATTTGTCAAGCAATTTCAATAATATGCATGATTATATATCTATTAAAGGTATAAAGTGTTGATATCGGACTAATGAGGTGAAGTCGGGCGCTACTGCGATGGGAACGAGATGATTGCGCCTTTTGAGGCTGAGTGAAAGTTTTTTAATTAATTTTTTACCGGATTCAAAGGTTACTTGGGCCACAGGATGTAAACATTTAATGTACTCAACGTGATTTGTATACACACAGAATAAAAATATTGCAGATTTTTTTCATACTTGTACGAATATTTGAAAGCGGAAGATGGGATATACGTAAAAGCAAAGAAACAGGCGTAGCGGATTGGAATATAAATGATTTTCACTACATTTTTGTTACCTACCAGTTTGCATACAGTCACCCAAAAAAACGGTCCCGCCTAATGAGCTGTTGAATACTTTCCTTTCCTGAACAACGATTAATATTATATAATATGGCGATTTTCACACTGCCCCGCATGATGCAGCGTAGCGCGTGGATGCGTGTTCTTCCGTTGCTTGTAAGTATCTCCGTTTGTATGGAAAACACGCACAGTCTAACACACTGAAAATGCATCCACGCGCGTTCATGCGGATCACGCGCATACACGCGGAGAAACATGCACCCCCGCGCGTAGGTGCGGGGCGAGACGCAAGGTATGGCACACCGAATCCCACAGTGCCGCGCGTGATTTTGTATGGGCGTGAGCCGCCGTGCGTGAATCTACCAAACGCACCTACGCGCGTGAGTGCGCAAAAAACCCGCACGATGATGCAGATCTGCACTCCCGCAGGAACGCGCGTAGGTGCGTCGACACGCAACATGCAGCATGATGCGGGGCAGTGTGAAAATCGCCTAAATGTATATTGTTCTACTGAATAATATCTAATAAAAATTTATAAAATGGAGAATGGAGCAGCTATTATATCCGTATATTTGCAATTTTTTTACACGTTTGATAAGGTAGATATTTATCAGCAATAGTGTTTAGGAATATTCTATGGATCACACAAATTATATTAAAAAGATAAATCATATATACACACACACATGATATATCTTAGTTCTAAGTTTATAGTGTTGTATTAGTGTGAACAATAAAGAGTTTTCTATTCTATTCTATAAATATTTGTTTGTACTTCACGTTACGACTGAACTGATTTAGCTGAAATTTGGATTGTATTGCCATTGTCACGATATTAGATCGTGGACAAAATATAAGAATGTTAAGCGGCTAAATAAAAATGTTAAGCGGGTAAATAAAGTTAATAAAAATACCCGTTAAGCTTAACTACGTTTATTACAATCGTATGAAGCCTATTTACAAAATTAAAGAAGATTTAAACCTGAACTTAAGTAATCTCCAAATTATAATAATAGTCTTAGGTTCGGGCCTAGGTCACTTCTACACACTGAACTAGCACTTCCCTTGCGCTCCGTGGCCGCCTCGGCTGGTAGTGGGCCTCGGGTAGGTAGGTGGTGCACGTAGTGGTTGGTATCTCGTCCTCTCGAACAATTAAATCCAAACTGTGTTGTAAGTGGCTAAAACCTTTGGCCTCAGTTACCTACGAATAGTATAGTAGGCACAGTTTCAACTATTTTGAAGTATCGTCTACTACCGTGCAAAAAACTGCAAAGCAAAAAATAAAATAAAATGTTTCCCACGTCTGGCATTACAAGCGAAATTCCGTCGAAGCCGATACGTGTTTATGTCGGCTCATAATTGACTTGTCGTGTCAAATTACCGTTTATTATTTGTGTTACGATATCGCCACCGAGCCTTGTTATTTAGCCCTGCACTGTATTTATGTGTCATGTCTCTGCTCTTATGAGATGCTGATTTGAGTTTTAAATCTTTGTTCTGATGCTCTTGAATAGACTTTCATGTAAACTATTTTTAACATTGGAAACACAGTAACTCTAGGTCTAAGGACCTGACCGCGGATGAGTGCTTCGGCGTACCCGCTGCCCCGGCATTATGGCGTCCCGCAGGAACACTCCCAGGTTTTTAGTGGGTATCCCCGCCGCGCCCATTTTCGGCGGGGGAGTCCCACATACCGCCCCGCGCCCCCCGGCGTGGGGTGATGATGCTTAACGCATTTTTCCAGGATCAAAAAAAAAGGTCTGAGGACCTGGGGGTTTAGACAATCCCCTGTGGCTAACGCTAAGAAAATGTATTGATATATGACTATCTTTATTATTTGTTTTTCCGCAACGACTGTCATCCACTGTCGAGCTTTTTACAAGCTTTTATTTACTTTCACTTGTCTGTTGTCTGTCTGTCTGTCTGTCTGTCAGTAATCAAATCTTGCAAGTAAAATTTGACCCACTTCCCGGTTTCCGATAGAGCTGAAATTTTGCATGCATGCATGCATAAATCGGATGACAATGCAATATTATTATGACATGGAGCTGATCTGATGATGGAGCGGAAAGGTGGCTATAGGAACTTCGTAATTAAACAACGTAAACCCATCGAGTTTGGGCTCATTTGATTCGTCTTGACGAATACTTTATGGTGGTAAATGGTAATCATAATAAAAGCTTGTTTTTAAAAAGATTTTTTAAAATTTTACTTGTTTATGATGATGTCACGCGCAGTGAAAAACTGAGAGAAATAAAAAAGAGAATGTCTTGTGAGAAACTTGCGAATTTAACAGACTAGGTAACGTTGGTATAGCTAGATTCTGAGTGTCCATAAGTCTAATTCACTTACATGATATATTAAAAGATACATCCGCTGATATTTGATACTTTCCGTGCTAAATAAGTTTTTAAAGAAGTGTTTCCGATATTAAAATAAATAACCTTAATTTATTTAAATTGGTAAAGGAAGATATGAAATTAAAACACATTCCAAGATCAAATATCCGGAGGGTGGGTGTCAGAATATATTTTTTTATATTCTAGGTTTCGTCGCTGGCCGAGAATAAAAGCAAAATGATTAATCAGAAGGTATGTAATAAGTTCTTCAATCCCTTTTACCTAAATATATTTCGGAAGGCACGTAAAACTGTGGGTCCAGGGCTTTAAGATATTATGTAGGAGGCAGTCGTTAGGTCATGTTGCTGACCCTGTAGTAATCTCGGCGACTTGAAACTGCAAGATATAGGTTAGCCACACAACCTATAAATTGTGATTTGTGATTTGACTTTGAATGTGAGTAGGGTAACCTGTTCTGTTGGAGTATAAACCCCAATTATTATTATTTTTTATTATAATGTTATTCTAGTATCTAAACTGCTTTCATACAAAAATTCAGTTTATATTCGTTAGGTTCGAAGAAGTATCACACATACACAAACTTATTGATTTCATCCATCCATACAGGATACAAATTGTAAGAACTTATAAAGCCGATTTACAAAAAGGTAGCGTATCAATTACCGTGAAACACAATCGAAGATGTAAACGTATCGAATCAAGTGCCTCTTCCGTTTAAGAGCCGGTGGGACCAATCGATTTGATTGACCATTCAACATACACTTTTGAGGACGACGTCTGACTTCGATTTGACACGTGCGTCGAAAGTTGGAATCCGGGATGAATAATCTGCTTATTGGATGGTGTTATGCCGCTAATGCGAAGCAATTTTATTTAGTCTTTATTATGCAGTTGAAATTACACAAAAAACAAACAAACACAAAAAAACACGAAATACAAACAAACACAAAATACAAACAAACACAAAATTAAAAACTATGAACTTATAATACGAGTATACATTTCGCATATGTAACTTTTTTTGTACTTAATTTTGTATTTGTGTTTCCGTCTTAAAAGTCTTCTAAATATGTATAATATACCGATACGGTGTCGATTATTGTATTTTCGGTCAAAAGGCTTACTCTTTTCTCCTACCCTCTCTATATCTATAAAAAATGCAAAATATAATTTAATGTATTTTCATACAGTGTGCGTCATATAATTCACACTAATAATATGTGTATGTATTTATTCGTCTAGTACACATTTATTATGTCGGTATTTGGTTCTATAATATCCTAAAAGTTTTTGAGATTTAATTGCCAAGAATTACGTTTATTATTGTAATAAACATCAAACCTTATTAGCAATAAAATTATTAGTTATTAAAATAGTAATCAAACCCTAAATGATTTCTCATTTGGCACTTATTAGCTATAAAACTTATGTAATATAAGTTATTACTAAAGTAGAGGCCGGACAAATCTTTTTAATCGATCTGAGTAGTATGGCTTGCAATTAATTATATCATTAGTCAACTCAGTCTACATTCGTCTACTGCTAGACATAGGCCTCCCCCATGGCAAGTCACTCAACTTAATCCTCTGTCTACCTTCTCCATCCACTCCCAGTGACCCTCCGGATATCATTATCCCATCTAGTCATTTACTTTCTAACTCAAAGTATAACATAGTAATATAAAGGTTCTGACACGATTTCCGGAGAAACTTGGGAGTGATTTATCCCGCCTTCTAGGGTTAGTCTGCTAACTTCTTCAGCCGCATCGTCGCTTAACATCAAGCAAGATTGTGGCTGCCCAATATTGATTTAAAATAAAAATGAAGGCATAAATTTTAACTCAGTTACCTTGGATGGTGTTATACAAAACCGAAACATAAACCAATCCAATAGAACATTATAATCATTGTGAATTGTGACAAGTAACTTTACTCCCTCGTCATTTGCTTCGGGTTTCCCAACTATTTATAGATTTGCAACGGCCTAATCTCATTCATTATCTTATTTTATTTATTGGTTTGTTTTTGTTGCGAATACGGATGTCCGTTTAGTTTAGTTCGAGAACCGAAAAAGTTTAGAGATTGAAAAAAAATATTCATCCGCCCAAAATGGAAGTGAACATGGGTCGGTGGTGAACAATATACCTACATAAGTGGATTATTAGAATATTTAGCTTGTTATATCCAACTTCTGGGCAAAGGCTTCTACCCAAACCTCCCCAAATAATATCACAATCAAGCCTCGCCTTTTGCCAGACCGCCTGGTGTGTGTCCAAGTATAAGTAATTGCTTATTAATTAGTAAAAATTATACTAATAAACACGACTAAACTAATAATACTACTACTATACTAATAATGTTTGTAATAACTTTTAATAACATTATGTAAAACAAAAAACTTATTTCACTTTAAACTAACAGCATCAATATCTAAATATATAAAAGGAAAGAGTGACTGACTGATCTATCAACGCACAGCCTAAACCGCTGGACGGATTGGGTTGAAATTTAGAACATAGATAGGTTTTATGACGCAGCCCTCCGCTAAGAATGGATTTTGCCATGGAGGCAAAGCCGCGAGCATAAGCTAGTTAGATATTAAACTGATTTTGCTTGGTATTAAAATTTAAAAAATCCTCATATTAAATCGTCATCGGGTATATACACGTCATTCAAATTTAATTAATTTTGTGACCTCGACTTACTTAATGATTTAATTAGTTATGACGCTATGACACCACAGCCATAAAATAGTAGGTGTTTTTATAAACAAATTGACCATAATAAGACAACCACAATCAATTAGTAGTTTGACTATTTTATGCCTATGACGGCTGCAGAGGTCGATCTGAATAAAAATAACTGCTATCTTAGTGACTCACTAAATATTATTGAAGCAGCATTACCATAAAAGGCCATTAGCTCCCCGGGCCCATTAAAACTGTATCTTTTCACAATAAAAAACTTTTTATATCTCTTTGATATGTGAAGAAAGTGCCAATGAGATTGACTGTGACAAGGTGCTTAAATTCTCGTTAAAAATTTGCTCGAGATGAGAAATTCACAAGGAATTCATTGATGATGAAAATTGGATTGTAATGATATGACTCGCTGCTATATTTTTTCTGGCGTGAAGTGGAGTGAGTCACCAAATTACGAGATGGGTGAAACTTTTAAATTACTCAACAGGTTGGCATAACGTTCTTTAGGTGGCTTCCTTAATTTCATATTATTAAATAAGATAATGTTGTATAACATAAGCACATAACATTAGTATTAGCTAAAAAATGAAGGATAAATCATGCCATTGTGTTTACCATTAAACATCTTACTATAATACATATTACAAATTTGAAAGTTTGTGAGAATGTATGGATGTATGTTTGTTACTCTTTCACGCCTAAACGGGTGGACTAATTGAGCTGAAATTTGGTATAGAGATAGCTTAGACCCTGGAATAACACATAAGCAGGTAAAACCGCGGGGCACAGCTAGTAGTTAATAATATCTTAATGGTTCTTCACGCATAACCTAATTTTTATTATTTTTAATTGTTTTCACAAGGTCAATTCATCACTTTCTTACATTCAAAGAAAGATAAACCATAGTTCATTTCTTCTATAAAATTAACAAAATATTAATGGTTTCTAAAGACATGACTGAAATTTATGGGAACTGTGTGGTATGTGTAAAATGCATTTAAATGCTAGGTAAGTTGGTGCCCTTTTAAAGACCGTTTATCTTACACGTATTTAGTTATGCAAATAGGTTCAAGTACATGAGTAGGTTGTGATTGAATAATTGTTATAATTCTATGACGTCATTAATGCAGTGCGATCGTGACTGAAGTCAGGGACTGCTTGACTCACTGCACTGCTCTAGGCGTCGGGCGTTGATTAATTGAAAATATAAATAGCTAAGGAATAATTATAGAAAATATTAATTAATGTAAGTAATTTTCTAAATCTGCTTATGTATAAAGTTAACTAGCAATAAAAAAATACACGTCGATATCGTCTTGTGAACCTCCTCCGGTTTTTTTCGTCAGTTAAGGATGCTAATTATATATCTTTAGCTAGTTATAACTGTGGTCTAAGCTAATTATAACAAATACATATTTAAAATATACATATAAAAGGAAAGACTTATTAATTTTTCAACGCATAGTCAAAATTGGTGAAGGAATTTGGGGTAAAAATTGAACACAGATAGACTATTATACACCGCACCGTAGCGCGTAGACCTTCGGTTAGAAACTCAGAAAGGATTTTTCTATGCAGGCAAAGTTGCGATCATAAGCTAGTAAATTAAATCTATAATTATTCTAGACGGACTGTCCTTCTTTTATGTAAAACATGTAAGTAGGAAAATAGGTAAATCGAGGATTTCAAAACAGCTAAATGTGTTGTTTTCTCGCAATATACAGAAAACGTTCGGTTTTCATTAATACTAAGCTTGATTAATACCAGACACGAATTTATTAATTCTAATTGACTTTGATAAATTCGCAAGCAATAGATTTAAATATAAGTCCGAAAGCGGCCATAAAATATAGGCAACAGGTGTGACGCTATTCCGCCATATGATTTTTAAAAACGTGTTATTCTGGTTCAAGTCTTAAAGTAATTTGATATCATTGACCATTTGGCGTCGGAATGACTGGCCGAGTCGGGTTTTATAACATAAAAAACTATACACGAAATTAGCGTCTCTTGAGTCATCAGTATCAATATTTGAGATATAATCGATGCTTAATTTATTGTTATTCAAACACAGTTTTTTTTATTTTTTGACATATTTATGTTATAATAGTGCCGGTTAAGGATTAGAGACCACCTGGCTTTTTAAAAATAAAATATAATAAGGTTCCAATAAGTATTCCCGCTAATAACTTATTAACAATAGATCGATCGAATACGTATTTTGTATCAAAACCGGTCGTTTCAGACGAAGACGAAAAATGTAAACCAAGGGCAACTGAGAAGTGCGCAGTGCGTATAAAGTGTGTGCTAATATAATGTAGTATAGTATAACTTTACTAGCTCGCAAAGACGATTGGAAGCATAATATCATAGCCGCTCTCCCCATTTATTCTGTACACGAAGACAAGGAACTTGGTTAGTGTAACTTTATATTATCTTTCTGGATTCTGGACCCTGGGTATTATTAGATAAGCTCGGTGTAGGTACTCGCCAACTGCTTTAATGTCAAGGAGTTGCACATGTGTGGGTGTGCGACAGCTCCAATTATAATTAGAACATTATCATGCAAAGTTGCAAAAACTATTACTATTACTCTCTAGGGAAATACTATAATTTAAACGGAGAGAGTTCATTAGTAAAAACGTAACTCTTGGGTTCAGCTCATTAGCAAAAACGTAACTCTTAATTGAGGTCAGCGGAGTAAATGCAATTTGCATTTTTCAAGTCAACATAAAAATTCGTATTTGATCTACTGCGCCTTTCAGTCAGTAGCTTTAATTCATATCTTAAATTTAAGATTGTAGTTCTGTTGATATTCCAGTATTGTAATTTTACGTAAATTACTTGATTATCTTATCGAATACATTACAAATTATTGATTGCTTAATAAGCTTTATCATTTCTTGTCTTGTTGGGCCTTGTTTGTTGTTCCTCTACAGTACGATAAGAGTTAATAAATATCACCTCAAAGTTATTTGGTTGGTTTGCATTTTAGAGATAAACCATTTTGAAATTGCGTCTATCAGCCTAAACAAATGTTCCTAACGTCTATGGAAAGGGATTGCAAATAAAGACTGTTCGACTCTAGTGTACGTTTAGGAATGATTTGTCTACAGTAACTGTTGGTTTAGCTGTGGTTTAACTGGTTGTAAAACAAAGTGATGGCCAATATACTCGTACGACGCAAAGCTCTAAGACGACTTGTGTGTTAATGAAATGGCGGTAAGCTTTATTTGCGGTCTGTAGGATTATTCAGTACAGTAATTTAAAGTTAATGTTGATTGTTATCGCATTTTCACTTAAAATTAATGATTTATCTTCCACGTTTAAGAAGTGTGGAGTGGACGATTTGTGTATTATGTGTAAAAAAAAAATGAATTTCCTTTTTTGTGTATTATGTGTAAAAAAGTCAAGTATAATACTATGACAAAGTTCAAAGTGAATGGACCAAAGAGCATTGTTTGTGCTTAAATAATTAATAAATCGCATATCTCTGTACACTCAAACAATAAAACTTCGTTATGCTAAGTTCAGACTAAGCTTTTTTATTATACCTCTAGCGCAATACTAAATAGGCCGACGTTTGACCATATCCCACCTAATGGAAAGTGCAGATGCGGTAGACAATGAATCCATAAGATACCTCGAAAGTACCTATTGACTTATGTTTTAAAGATGCCCAAGTTGTAACGCTCGGGAAACACGGGTCACAGCAATGTGATCCAAATGCGATCAAATGCGATAGTCCTTGTTTTACTCAGGCAAGTAAACTACATGTAATCAATTTGTGTGCAATTAGGTTTGTTAAATTGAATTGATTTTATTATAATTTAATGCAACAATGGGAGCGTTTCAATGCGAGAAACCTGTTTACGTCTGGTCCTACGTCTGCCCAATGATTTGTGCTCCTGTTAGAACTTCAAAGCGGTCAAGGAAATGTTTGAGTAAACGAAACCTCTTAATTAAAGTGATGATTATCTGAAAGTGATGTGGAACTTCATGTATTGTTTCTTTAATAGGTACTCATAGAACGTTCTGTTATATCTCTATGCAAGTAGAATGAGACAAACTAGACGCTCAGCTGATGTCAATCGGGGACATATGTATGTATACAGTAGGTACGAAGTCCTACACAATGCTGCACTACATTCGTCATCCTGAAACGCGCGATTTTAAAAAACTTTCGTAATAAAACAATGAAAGCAACACAAATATGCGACCTTGAACAATTTTCAGTATTTGTAGAAAACAAAATACTATCGTATTAGCACAAGGTCATCAATCATATGGCGCTAATGTATTGATACATAAATTTTTCAAAATAAATCACAGTAAGTGGATCGTAATGGTATTGTATACAAAAGCTAGCCTTTAGTTATGATGTACGTCGCCATTGAACGAGGCAGTGAAAAATAAGCTAACAGAAGGTTGAAAAATGTTGCCAGGTGTGTTCCAGTTATGAAAATGTAACTGTTATTTGAGACAGTGGGCAATACAGGTGGGTACTATTTTTACTACGTCTATTTGAATAGTAACTGAAATGTGGACTCTATTAACCCTTAATTGGTCGCGTGGGGTGTCATACACCCCAAAGCAACTTTTCATTACATTTTACATTTTACTTAACATTTTTAATGTTGAACCTAGAATGCTGATTTTTTTGATAGCTTCCTAAATAAGTGTAAAGTACACGATTAAGTTGCAAACAAAGCTCGGTTGTTATCGATTGGGCTCATAGAGCGCGTTTGGGGTGTCCAACACCCCAGGCGACTGTTTACGTAGTCCAAATTTCACGTAACATTAATTATATTATTTCCTATTTTAGCTATTGTATATTGAAAAATAAGAAGTTTAATGTTTATTTCATTAATCAGGGCCCATCCCGCAATCATTTTAATGTTACTTTTATGATAATATTTTGTAAAACTATACTTTACATGTACAAGTGGCAAGTTCCGATAAATAAAGTTAACATGAATTCAAATGGTGAAAGTATAAAAAATTAAAAGTTTAATGTTATTTTCGAGGTAATGTTGTGGTATATTTATTGTGAGATGAATAGTAAAATTCAATACTTTGTTTTAAAACTACCCTTCAAATTCCTAAAAATGTTTCAGGACTTTCAGGACCACGAATCTGTTTTTGAAACGGAAAGGTCGCAGTCATACAACTGGTCTCATATTTCTCATAAAACGGAGGATATAAAACCAAAGACTGGATGCTCTAAATGCATAAACATTTTATGCAATGACCATATAATTGAAGTCTGCCAAAATTGTTATGAAAAAAACTAGTACCTATAAAAAGTTATTTTTCATTGTAAAAATTAATTGTATTTAAAATAAATTAAAAAGTTGATTAATATGTGTGTTCCAATAATCCTATTAACAAATGTGAGATTTTGCAAATATTTCATATTTTAATCAAATATATTGATTCGGGGTGCTTAACACCCCACGCGACCGTTTACGTAACTTTTTAGGCGCGCGCAATTAAGGGTTAAAGGTGTTGATTTTAATAATTGTTAATAACAGATATTTGTTAAATAATTTTACAAATAAAAGTAAATCTGATCCTTTAAACTATTGATTGAAGAGAGAATAATAATTAGCTACACTATCACTGAAAAATCAAATGTGCTATCTTTTATCCAGTACACTTTTACAAGTTTTGTTAATAGACGAAATGATACAGCTCCAACTAGATTATTGTTACTGTTTATATGATAAAGATTATAATTGTTCTTCTTGCTCGTTCTTCCCATAGAGGTGCGCAAATGAGCGGTAGAATATTAAAATAAAATGTAAAATTGACTTGCAAAATTGCTCCATTGTAGCCTATTTGAAGAAATGAATTTTGAGTTTGAGTTTGTTAGATACTATTTTGCGCCTAAAAGGCTGGACCTATTGAAATAGAATATAATGGATTGAGTTGAAATTCGGTACCTTAGATTCTACTTCATACTACAAAAATTTTAAAAAGCGCTTTCTCAGTCGCTTCGCTCATTCAATCTCATTCAATGTTTGTCTTAATAATGAGACAAAGTTAGTAAATGTGAGATAGATATGTTACATTTACGCCTATATGGCACAAGGAAGAAAGTGAAACAGTTATGTAGGTGTATATGGGATAATTACGTCCGTTGAAACTAGTCACCGTGTTTCCGCGCTTCCATCCTACCTTTATAGTTCAGGCTAAATATGTTTCAATTCTAACTAACGATACTTTGCTCCGCAACTCACAGGATTTCCTTGGATAACAGAAATAGCTTTAATAAGAGAAGGGATAATTAGTTTTTAGTTTAAGTTTGTTCGTTTTTAACCCCCGACGCAAAAACGACGGGGTGTTATAAGTTTGACGTGTCTGTCTGTCTGTCTGTCTGTGTGTGTGTGTGTGTGTGTGTGTGTGTGTGTGTGTATGTGTCTGTCTGTGGCATCGTAGCTCCCAAACGGATGAACGGATTTTGATTTAATTTTTTTTGTTTGAAAGTAGAGTTAGTCGAGAGTGTTCTTAGCTATGTTTGGTGGAAATCGGTCCAAGATGGCCGCCGCTACAAAATGGCGGTTTATTTTTTTCTTCCACAACCCCCTCAATATGGGTATCAAATGAAAGGGCTTAACGAGTAGAATACAGCCCACTGTATAAAATTTAAAATCCAAGATGGCCGCCATCAAAAAAATGGTGAATTACGTATTGCGTTGGGGGTTTTTTAAATTTTTAATTTAATTCACTTGTTAATTTACTTAGGGGTATGTTAGTCTTTGGCTATGGTGACACAAATTGATTAAGGCTGAGTAAAGAAGAAATATTGAGATAAATAACTCTTATAATAAAAATATAACAATATTTTTATTATAATACTAAGTTTTTTTTTTCTAATCAATACTTGATTAATTAGCAAAATCTGTTAAGTAAAATGAAGTAAAAAAAAAATACATGATAATTAATTTCTAATTTTTATTAAATAACATAGTGACCATAATTATTATAAGTCGTTTGTGGGCTTTTTTTAGTAGATTCAATTACAATTGGTTGGTGGTTTACGCCGCTAGCTTTTATGGTATAAAGTAACGTGGATTTGTGTACTTTTTTGTTGTTGAAATGTATTTTCTTTATTTAAGAACATTCAAATGTTTTGTACTAGCTGCGCCTAGCGGTTTTACCCAGTGTCCTGTAGTCTATGTGCTATTCCAGGGTCTAAGCTATCTCTTTACCAAATTTCAGCTCAATCGGTCTTCCCGTTTAGGCGTGAAGAAGTAACAAACATACTCACAAACTTTTGCATATATAAAATTATATTGTGTTAGATTGAATTCAAATAAATGAATAGTTCCTAGACAATGACATTGTGTAATATGAAGGTGGGAATAACATGCAAACAGTACTGTTAGCAACAATATAAGAAATATTTTTAGAATTCTTAGTTTTTCGAACTCGGCCTGCTATCCATCATAATATCGCTCACCTTCTATAAATACAACAATCTGGAAATCTAAAGAGAAGACAATATAGAGGTCACTTTGCATTATGTGTGTTGAAACAGCGGCGTTTTGATCATTGGCTATTAACCATTTGATGAAAAGCGATCTGTCTGGTCTGGTCTATTGATTTTCTGGCACTGTTGACTAATTTTCGACACAATTTGTTGATTATAATTTTTTTATATTATACTACGATAAATTTACACTATGTTTGTAATACTACATTTTCAATGCGCCTAAAAGTAGTTTTGTATAACTTTTCTAATATTACCTTATTATTTATTACTTACTATGTACGGCATCAAGGCTGCCAAACTTAAATGGGATTGGGCGGGTCACGTTGTCCGCATGCATCCCGACCGCTGGGCGAAGGTCGCCACAGAATGGACACCTGAAGAGGGACGGCGTCGCCGAGGCCGGCCCCGGAAACGATGCCGTGACGACCTGATCTTGTATCTGGAGGGCTGGCAAGAGGCGGCGCTAGATCGAAAGGAATGGAGGAATTTGGGGGAGGCCTTTGCCCAGCAGTGGGACAGTCTAGGTTTAATATATATGTTGGTATAAAAACTTACTATGGCATAAAATTACTTCATAAAAACAATTGAAGCGCTAGTAGCTGAGGAGTTAAAATAAGAGGGGAGTTAGCAAAATAGATTTCACTTGTCACATCTTGTAGGTCAATTTGACTTCAGACATGTAGAAAAATTTCAAAATTAAAGCCACACTGCGGCAGAGAAAGCATATCCTCCTAACATTCTTTTCTCAGCCTCCTTACACTTAATGATCAAAACAACATTCAAATCAATGACAACAATGCAATCGAACCGTTAGGCAAACTTATTTGGCTTTAGATACAAACACAATACGAAATGCTAAAAATAACATCCTGTTGATGTAAAAAGTAACTGAATCTATTCTTCACATACATGTAGAATGTTGAAAATACAAGGTTGCGAAAGCTCTACAATAGCCACTTTTATCGGTAAACTTCCATCACTGCACTACTCGCTTTTACGTCTTTGCCTGCAATCAACACATTTTGTCTATTTTTTTTCATTAAGTTTAAGTGTAATTATTTACAGTATTTAAAATATTATTATCAATGAAAAGTTACAACAAAAAATATTTTCTTAAAAATTATGATATTTTAAGAACATTTTCGAATAAATCCGAAGCAAGCTACGTGACATATTTATTACTATTTTTATTGCATAAATAGTTAAATACAAAATGTTTTAAGAGCCTGTAACGGACCCAAGAGCAAATATGTGATGTTCAAACATGGATTATTTTGAAAATACTTATTTAAGAACGGTACTTTTACTCACAACTTTTAAAAGAACTTGTATTCTAATCATTTTCTACAGAAAAACCTTTTTAGTTTTGACCGTTTTTAAATTACGTCAAGGTAAATGGATAAAGGTTTTATAGATTTACTTCTGAAGCAATGTTTGGACATGGGTATATCCAAATATACATGTCTTTATTAGAATCTAAAAAATTACTATTACTGGAAAGATCCTAAACTAGTATACTTGTTAAGGAAAAGTTTGAATTATAGGTATTTCTTATTAAAATAAAATCATAAAGATGTGAAATTATCACGAAATTACTGTTTACAAAACATTTTTTTTATACATGACTATTTTATATTTACTCAAAATAATTACTTACCATTAAATAATAACATTTTTTTGATCCAATCGTATTTTTAAATTTACTTAAAATGTAATATTTATATTTTTTCCGAATTTTTCAAAATCACTATAAAACGAGGCCCGCGTCGGTTCTCGCTTCACTTGGCCCTGAGCCCTCTCAGAGAGTGGACGTATCGCTCTGCGCTCCAAATTATTCTCGTCGCTAACCCACACATATAGTGCGATTATAGTTGGACCGCAAAAATTGATACTCTATATAATAATAACGGAATTTTTTTTTTGGTCACATAATGTTATAGTACTATTTTGCTGATATTAAAGTCCGTTTTATTACAAGCTTTTATTTACTTTCACCTGTCTGTTGTCTGTCTGTCCGTCTGTCTGTCTGTAATCAAATTTTGCAACTTTAATTTGACCCACTTCCCGGTGTCCGATTAAGCTGAAATTTTGTATGCATGTATAAATCGAATGACAATGCAATATTTTGACATGGAGCTGATCTGATGATGGAACTGGAAGATGGCCATAGGATCTCCGTAATTAATGACGCAAACCCATCGAGTTTGGGCTCAAACGATTCGCCTTGACAAGTACTTTATGATGCTGGGTAGTAATAATAATAAAAGCATCTTTTCTCAGTAGTTCCCCTTTTCAAAAAAGGGGAACTACTGAGAAAAGAAGTTCCCACTAGATCCACTAGGGAACTAAAAGGGAATGATCCGTCGTTTTTGCGTCGGGAGTTAGAAACTTATAACACCCCGTCGTTTTTGCGTCGGGGATTAAACACTTATAACACCCCGTCGTTTTTCCGTCCGGGGTTAAACACTTATAACACCCCGTCGTTTTTGCGTCGGGGGTTAAAAACTTATAACTTCCCGTAATTTTTGCGTCGGGGGTTAAAAACTTATAACACCCCGTCGTTTTTGCGTCGGGGGTTAAAAACTTATAACACTCCGTCGTGTTTGCGTCGGGGGTTAAAACTTTAATACCTACATATTGACTTAATGATTTCAACAAATAACTTGCATTGCATAGGATCAAGACATTTTATTCCAAGCGACTACATGTTATATTACTCGGCCGCGTAAGTGATGCAATGGTGTGCGTCGCGCTCAGCTAATATACCTAAACTTGAACGGGCTTCCCTCACTATAAATCCTCTTAATTTTTACGATTGTTTTCTAAAGAAAATCCTTTTGTAATTTTGTTTTAATTTTATGGGAGAAAAATACACTGAAATTTTAATTTTAAAATTACTCGTAAATCTGAGTGCTAACTGTTAGACAGTTTGTGATAAAACCGTTCAGACGAATCCTTTCAATTAACACAGATGATTTACGCGCAAAAACACAAGTTTATTGAACATGTCAATAGCTAATTATAATCATTTTACATCCCACAGTGTTGTTATTGACGTTGACATATCCTAATTGGATTGTAAAACATAATAATTAGCCAATAGTTGATAAGTAATTGATTTACCGTTTGGACCATAGATTTAGCATATACTTAGATCATCAGACATTCCAAAAGCGAGTGACCAATTTTGGTTTGTCAAAAATCATCTGGGGCGCTAGTGATGACTTTTCAGGCAATTTTTACAGACTAGTGAACCAAAAACGGTCACTTGATAATAAAAGAGTCGCTTTTCTTTATTATTTTCTTACCTGTATATTTATTTATTATTTAATAATGTACAAGCAGCTCTGTGAGCTGATGCGTGCATATCACTGCACTTGTGTTTATGTTTTTTTTTTTAATTTTTGTCGAGTCTTTTTTTTAAACTATTCATAGATGTTTTTTTTTTAATAAGTCTATATGAAATTATTTGTTGTCTTGCTCGGCTATGTTATAACATTTGTAACTCTATGGTTTGGACCAATTTCGCACTACTGTTATAGTTTTTATGATGAATGATGTGTCGTTATTGTACTGTCGAGAAAAAATTGATTTACAAGTTTAACACCGGCTTACACGATAAAGATGAAAGAAAGTTATTCAATTATGTATTGGTAACATGAAAATAGAATGAGAGAAGTGCCGTTCTTTTTTGTCAATAAGTTAATGATTGAAAGAAATCCTACATAGAATTTCTGGATGTATTTCAGCTTTTGAATGATGGCTATTTTTCCGTTTGCTATCTACATCCGTTTAAAATTGTTGTTATCTATTGTTTAAAATGATTGCCAAAGTCATCAATGTAATCAAGAACAATGTTTCTAAAAACAACAAGGGACACCCGGATGGAACGAAGTTCGATTAATGAAAATATCTGGCTTGCTTTCTATAAGAGAGAGAGAGAGAGAGAGAGAGAGAGAGAGAGAGAGAGACAGAGAAACATGCGCACGCCGCACAGCTTACAATAGCTTACTATAGCAAAAAGTGTCGTGACAACTTTTCGTAAGATTTTTTTCCGTCTAGCCCCCTTTCACAACGCGCAATAAGGAACTTCGTTCCAAAAAAAACTGAACGTAGAGTTCGCGCCAAAGAAATTGAACCCTGCGCACTAGCCAATTTCAGGTCTTAGCTGAGGTGCGCAGGTGGGGGGGAGGAGAGGTTCAACCCTACGCATACGAGTATATCGCTACATCCGCAAACATCACCACCTACGCACAAGTTTCTTTCTCCCGAAAGTACTGCTGATGTTTTATTATTAGATAGATAGATAGATAGATAACTCTTTATTGGAACACAGAAAATATATAAATGGAAAAATATATGGATATATATATATATATTATCCATTTTACATATAGCACATTTTGGAACCAATACTTCACCTTTTTAAAAGCTTAAGATACAGCAATAAAGAACACCAAGGTTCTTGTCAAATGCTGAAAAGTGCTAAAAAAATCAGCGATCGTACCTATACAAAATTGAAACTTATTTAAAGACAATGAGCCGATTTGAGAAATCATTTTAGTTTGCATATTTAGTATTATTGTTCGTATGGAAATGCAAGGCTCCAGTTACATTATAGCCAATAATATCTCTACGTTATGAATCTTCCCACGCCTTTGTGCGGAAATATCTCATCCCAATAGGTATGAGTCGTGAAATGCTACCCGTTGACACGCCAAATCGATAAATGATGAGAATTCCATTCCCACTCAGTAATATATCGGCTTTTGTCTGCAATGCATGGTTTACCACTGACATCCTAACTATCAAGAACGGTTGCATTTAACTCTAGATATAAGATGAGGATCAAGTCGCGACCAATAAAGTTATAAGCGTATCTTTAATATTATGTACTATGTAATGGGATATTACCAGCAGAAACACTTTCCTGAAGATGTAACTTAGCGCCAATTCAATGATTAATTACAGTGGTTTTCGTTAAAATAAGGTAATTAGGTCAACTCCTATAAGTAGCAGTAAAGGTCTCCAAGATTACACGGCTAACAATATGACCAAAAGACTAGCTCTTACATATCTTATTAGAAACAGCCGGGACCCTCAATTCAATAATTCATGGTGACTATATTATTATTGTAATAGACATCGGAAAATCATACGAGCTCGTCGTTTTGTACTCTTTTTAGATGATAAAGTACAGTTTTCCACTCGTCCTACGTATTATCCCGATCCCACACAGGAAACGTCAGGCATATTCCACCTGTGATGATTGACTGATAGAAACGGAAGCACGGATCTCAAAATATTATTGATACATTGCTCTTGAACTGATTCATATCTACCTACTATTTAGATGCTGTGTTATATCAAGCAGGTGATCAAAGAAATATAATTGCCAATACTCCATTTCCGCCAGAGCGTATTTAGTAACCTTTGAATACCATAAAATAACAATGAGAGTTTATACTCATTATAAAATGGGATACTCTAATACCCTCAAGCCCTTTTATAAACACGTACAATAAACTCATGTTTTAATTCAAAACTTTAAACAGTTCCACTGATTTAATAAAAATGTATTCAGTTAATTTAAGATATTTCCTCCTTACGTCGGTTAAAATAGATACAAAATCCTAGATAATTGCCTGAATATATATTTTTTTTATGTGATGAAGTAGAAGACGAGCTAGACGCTCTCCTGATGTTAAGAGATAACGGCTGCCCATAATCAGTACAGTGTTACCTAGGATTTCACAATTATGTGAAATTCTAGGAGCAATGCACCAACGCTTCTTACTCAAGAGTCATGAGATGTTAAGACTCTTTAGCCCAGTAATTTCACTAGCTACAGTCCCCTCCTACCGGAGCACAGTGATGTTTGCACATCACTGCTCAGGCGGTAGAATAACTGGCACTGTTGGGGTACCCACCTAGACGACCTCCAGCAAAGGAAGTCTACCCCAGGTAAATTCCTTTAACGTTTTACTTTCATCATCATCATTGAGCTTCTGTTATTCCACTGCTAAACAAAAGCATTTCCTATACCCAGAAATGTCCTACTCGCTAAACTATATAGACATTTTTTTCCTAGGTACGAACATCTGACATAAGCAGAGTCTATTTTCTCTACGCATTCACTTTGGCCGTAGCATGACACATGGGATCCCGTAGAAATGTCAAGAGTAGCCACAGTGAATGTCAAGAGATGTCACAGTGGCCGTAGCATGACACACTGGATCCCGACGAAACCTCAAGAGTAGTCTACGCGGCGTCTGTGCTTGAGGGGCTGTAGACTTGTCTTGCTGTCAAGTCAATTGTTATCTCATATACATTCACAAAAGTACAATGTATGGGATGACAGTTCTACTCTTGAAGTTTCGTTGGGATCCAGTTTGTCATGCTACGGCCACTGTGGTGTACTTCCGCGTTTCATCCGTTCCTTTCACACATCATCTTTTTTATCTAGACATTTACTTGATCCGACTTATATGAGTAATATCTATAGAAGCGTTGTATGACCACACCTGCACTACCATAATAGTGTATGATTGAGGTGTACGAACTTAATGAATGGTTATCAGATTGACGTCCGATTGATATGTGTAACTAATTTCAATTTATTGCTTTGGGCAGTTTTTTATCATTTTATGTAGTGATGTTCCTCGTGGGCGAACGTTTTGGAAGTGGGATAGGATTTTACAGCGTCGACATAGTAACACCAATTATATTAAACACTTCATTTCATTTGATGATACAAAAAAAGTATAAAAACCATAGTAGGTATCCTATGACAGATTACTTGATAATATTGGATCCGCCTTCGCGGGTTTTTTGTATCAGAATTAGCGTTACTTGTACATACGGAGACAATGCAAGTGACTGAGACAGCGCTATTACAAGTGTAAGCGTTTAATAGTTTGCTAGTAGGTACCTCTGGGACTGGATGCAAGGCTCTGCCGATTCCCAGTTCCCTGTCACAAAGACGATGCGGGAGTGCCACCGGGTTGTTTTAGTGGGTATACCCGTGCAGTCGCTCTGCACGGGGAGTCCCACATAACCCTCCCATACCCCCGATGGGAGGGTATGCGTAACGCATTTTTCCCGACGTAACCAAAAAAAAAATTAGGTACCTCTGATTCGTTTGAAAGCTTATTAAGGCTCCTTCGTTATTTAATCCACGTAAAGTTTCGTTTTTTGCACACTTAGCGCCTATTTGACTTCTTTACGAAAAAGTCGATTTTTTTATGAATCGCGAATATGATAATGATAATCTCCTTATATGGTAATACGTTTCCAATCCTTCACCTTCTGTGTACTTATTCGATTATTCACTAAACAAACTTTACAGTTGATACCAAATTGTGTTTCGATAGTATATTTCAAGGGAAAAATGATTATGAAACCGCAAGCCGTCTGAGCAAATAATGTTATCGAAGTCGGTTGTAAGTTGTTACTCTTTGTCACTGTGCGGTGGCGCCAATAAATTCAATACGGAACTTTATGACGTCATACCTTGACAAACGATAGTAGCTTATTAAATTCGTACCATAAAAAAGGCTTGTTGAAACCTGAGCGATATTATTTGCGAAACAAAACTGCATAGAAAATATAAATACCCAGTGCGGTATTTTTTTTACTTTTTTGTGTTGTACATGTTATTTTTTAAATTACGGTAGGTCAAACAAAGATTTCGACAGTCGTTGTACAATGTGGTGCGTTGTGATCGTAGATGAATGCATACTAACACTAAAATATTTTTAACAGATTTACAAATAGGAACATTTCTGCGGCTTGTTTAAAGAGTGATCTCTAATGATTTCAAACCAGACCGGAGACAGACAGATGTTTTTCATAAGTGTAATTCCAAATTAAGGCTGTCACAAACCTCAGCAGATCGCACCGCAACTCGTATGTATAAGTCTCAGCTGTCAATAAAAAGAACATTACAATCTATCAACGAATTAGGGAAACAATCTATAGGTAATCTCAAAATCTGCAAACAATCACGTCATATTTTCGTCCAATTGATAAAAGATATTTAGTTATAATCGGTCAAGTCTATAAATAGACGGTGATACGCGAATGCCGTAATGATCATTATGTTAGCCCCACATATCAGTATATATTTGTACGATTTTGTATTTATTACCTCAATTATCATCATAATTGGTTTTGCCACGCGGCTGAGGTAATTTTGGTGATATAATGTTATGAATCATTCGTAATATTTTTGATTTAATTTTTTAAATAAATGTTACATTGGAATTTATATTTAGCATTTATTTGTTTCTATTATAAACATATCATTTCAATTATTATTAATAATTGTCCGCTATGTATTTTTTACACTTATTCTTTAATTTTCTATTTATAGGTACATAATTTACTACGCAAAAATGGGTCAAACGTGCTGAGAATCCGCCTCACACCAAGTCTTAAGAAGATAGAGTCTAAAGGATCTTTTCCAGACAAAAGTAAAAAAAGTATCTATATGTTTTAACAACGTCGTTACAAAAAAACATAAGGAAACAGAAGTAAATTATGTAATAGCTTCTTATATACACCGATATAAATTACCTGTATAACATCGTCTTATTTAACTTGAAGTCACTTTAGAAACGAAATATCTTTTGTGAATCATTTTCTTCAATTTCAGTACAGTTTTTTGAACGCCAACCAATGAAGCGGAACTTTTAAACTAACTTAATTCGTGAGGCTTAAAGTCATTGCCTAAGAATCTGGCGGTCAGGAAATTACGTCAATCAAAAGTGTGTTCTTTATGAACTCATAGATTTAGATAAGAAAATCGCCTTGTAATTGCCGTGGAGACGAGTACGCGGAAGTAGAGCGGGGCGTTGTCGCTCATGTATAAATAGTGATCAATAAAAATGTAAGAGGTCTACGTACCTTTATATTTATTTCACAATATGAAAAACTTAAACTAAAACACATTTTTCGTACACACACCTACACACTCTCACATAACATTTTGATAACATCATATTTTAAGCTTTCAATAAGCAAGAACGAGGTGCGCGTTTTTGTTCATAACTTGAGAATCGCGCGGCCGTTTTCAATTAAAATTAAATATTTTCCAAATCGGTTTGAAGCAGTCAATGAACATTCTAGAAAATATTTTGACAAAAGAGATTTCTATTACATTCTATATAGTTAACCAATTTGTAGGTAACTAACTAATTAGATTAAATCGGGGCCCCGACTGACTTTGGCATTCCACTACAAGAGGCATTTGTATAACTTTTTAAATTGCACTGAACAGGCCAAGTGCAATCTGACCTGCTGATAAGTGATGATGCGAACTAAATTAGAGTACGTTGGGTATGTAGCTGCTTTTCATCACGTTTACTCCTCATGCCCATCGCGATTTCTGAATATCCAGCCTCACCGAGTTTCACGACTTGGGTTTGTCCCAAATGGATAGTGCATCATAGGTTAAAGTTAAATCCTTCACGAGGAATTAGCACTCGTTTCGAGCTGTTTGGAGATCCGTTCCGAAACGTGATGTTTGTTTATTAATCGAGTTACTGAGTAACTAGATAAGTGAATTGTTGGGGAACCCCAGTCTAAAGCCTTGAATAGATATTAGTAGGTAAATGGAGAAAAACATCTCCTAAATGCATTGTCATTGTCAGCTTATGTTCATCTATTGGTACGTAGATATAGGCTTCAAGCCCTTCTTAGGACACCACACGAATACTCAACACGATAATATCCTATCTTCGTCTCTCTTCACTAAGCACTCTAAATGACTAGAAAGTATATTTTTATTGTTCTATGTTCTAGGTATGTTAGATATTAGATTGCGATAGTTAAGAAATTTCCAAGCGGCAACCATTGTTTAAAAAACAGCTCACTTCAAAAGAGCTCATTATTTACTCGTGCGATTAGCGATACGTGCAAATCGACATCAAACACAAATCGCTTAACCTACTTCCACAAATATTAGAAGAATGTTGCAAAAAAGATGAATGTTGCATGTGACAAAAAGTGGTAAAAGCACTAAAACTTTCTGTAGATTGACGTGTACCGATTGGTGGTTAATACGAGTGTTCTTTCATCATCATCAGCCCACGTTAATCCACTGCTGGATACCTCCCCTATGGCACGCCACTCTACTCGGTCCTCCGTCTACCTCATCCAACAGCTCCCAGCGACTTTCCAGATATCGTCGCTCCATTTCGCCAAAGGACTACGTGCGCCCTAGACGACGTGTTCTGAAACGTGGTCTCTATTCAAGAACACGAGTGTTGTTTACTGCTCTAGTATTATTTCCTTCTCTTTTCTCAATAACAGCATTTACATAAAAAATCGTGTTTGTTGTATCGAGGTTCTAGGTACTAACTCCTATCGTATTTGTTCAAATTTGGCGTAGAACGGGTGTTGCTGCGTTGCTATGACGTCAGAGGAGGGTAACATACGTCATGCGTGGCTCAAAAGACTGTACTAGGTTGTTGCCGAGGTACCGACCGGTACAGTCCCGGGATTATTATATTTTGATAGTTAATCGTTGTAAACATCAAGTTGCAGGAATGTTCAATAAATCTATTTTTGTGTTAGTGAATGTTTTGGTTCTCACATCTTAAGCGCACAAAAATATTTTTGTTTTTGTATAAAGTAAATTCAGGATGTGAAATCGCTGCTTATTTAGGTCATTATAATATGTAGACTGGAACAGACATATATTTTTTAAACAATATTCAAAATTTTCTACCTTTTTAAATTGAGATATAAACAGATTTGAAAAATCTCTCTACATAATTTCAAATCTTCGAATTTCTCCGAAAGTACAGGTCTGATTTTGACCATTATTCTTGCCTTACAATAACTGTCTGTCTGTCCCACGGTCTGTCCCTATGTATCTTTTAAACTACGCAACGGATTTTGATGCGGTTTTCATTAATACATAGAATAATTCAAGAGAAAGATTTATAATGTATAAAACATGCGTAATAGTAGAAAAACACTTAAAATATACTATTAAGCGCGACGAAGTGCGGGCGAGTCCATTAGTTTGGTAATAAGAAACAAAACACAACACCTAGTCACCTAGTTATTTAGCAATGTCAAAAGCAAACATGCTAACAGTAAAGTTTCACGATGGTTTATTGTTAGACTCCTGTGTTATTCATAAGCGAGTGTAGACGGAAAGCGCCTACGGCTGTGTGCCGTCAACAATGCATTTTGCGCAATACAGTAGGACAGATTAGCATCGAATGTGGGTTTGAGATGCTCGCGAGGCGTAGAGGCGTCATTTCTCTTTACAGTTAAGGTTTAACTGCATGAAGTGCATTTAAACTAATAATTATTTTGTTGGGTAAAACGTTTGACTGGATCCTTTATGAAATTTGATTTGTTGTTTTAAGATTTGTTGTTTTAAGAAAATAGATTTTCAATTCTTAGAAAAGAAGTCATTTCATTTACTTTTGTGGCTACACTTACTAATCTTGAAAGAAAACCTGTTACAAAAACTTCCGGAAAAACTCATCAATATATAGGTATAATATGCTTAGAGCACCACAACGCACGGTGGCTAACCTTGCATTGCATGGAGATTGTTCCATTTAACTCTAACTTCTTGCTTTTTGTACAATACTGTCAATACAGTTATTTTTTTACTCGACAATCATTATCATCAGCCAGTATCAGCCCACTAGGGGACTACCAAGGGGACGTAACAGCACCAATTGCGCAGGGCTATTTGTTCGCGATCGTGGGGCGTTAGTTCTATTATTACGTCCGTCTGTCCTGCAGTGTGCAATTTAGTGGGCGTGGTGTAGGACAGTAGCGCACATCCAACTGTTGAGTAATTGTGACTACTGCGATTCAGAGAGCGTTTATAGAAATCTACGGAGCTGGTAAAAGATTGTGGATTTCAAATGGTTAGAAATTTCTTTACCAGACAAGGTCCTCATTAGTTCCTTTGAAACTAAGAGCTGGTTATACATTGAGGATATATTTATTTTATTGTTTGAAGTTCGTTTATTCCCATACCAGAAAAGGTCTCTTTGAAGAAACTAAAAGGACCTACTTGGATCTTTGCTTCCCTTCGTTCCTTTGAAGGAACTGTGTAAAGGAATTATAGGGAATAAACGTTGAAGTTTACTGTAAAGTGTCCGCGTTTCGCTCAGTTTTGTGGGAGTGGTGTGCGCAGAAGCCGCACATAACGTGCAGTCACCATGTTACACTGCAATTGACCCGCCTTTATTGCTTAATACACAAGGTAATAGTATATAGTGTTATTAATGATTTTTCTTTTCGAAGTAGATAAGTACATTCAATATTTGCAAAAACGCTACGAATCTACATTTGTCTACAAGAATATCCCTAACGCCTTAAAGGAAACAAAACTTTATTATACATAAATAAGTCAGAGGTAGAGGATCTAAATCTAATTATTATAATATCAATTCTAGCATTTTTTCGAGATACAGAAAAAATACTCTTATTTCAAACTGGACACATCAGCTCTATACAAATACTATTATCGTAGTCCAAAGTTATAGTCCATTCAGTTGAAGAGGAATCGAAAGCCTCACTCACTAGCTCTCATTCAATAAAGCGGCCCATTCAAGTAGCTGCCTTTACTGCGGTGCATAAAGTGAATACAATCGCTTACGGAGAGGCTATGAAAATAAATCGACTCAACCGGTGAAATTGCTCTACGTACCTGAGTAGTCTGTTATGGTACTTACTTTGGATATGTCATATTGGTATTAGGACTGGCCGGTGGAAGGGTCTCAACGATATCCCTTCTGGGCAAAAGTGTTCCATTGTGGCTTATTTGAAAAATGTTATGCAGTAACGTAATAAGACGAGCAAGACGCTCTCATGTTGCTAAGACGCTGTCCATAATTAATAAGAACAGTGCTACCCAGGATTTAATAAATTAAGTTTGAGTTTGGACTAGTTACCACGACCACACCACCACGACCTTAGTAAATATATAGCCGCAAGAAGCTCCGGTTGATAAAATAAAGGTCCTAAGAGCATTATTGAGCTAAAGGAAGAGTTGCGTATACACAGCTCCTCTAATACTTAATTGTCTTCCTAAGAACATAGCTGATTTACCATACAGAAAGTTTTGTGCGGAGCTAGAGAGTTGGTTAATCCAGAAAAGTTTCTATACGATTAATGATTTTTTTAAACAGAGTTCGTGTCGATTTGTTGGCTATGGCAATATTATTCATTAATTCTTAATTTTAAAAAATCTTTATTTTTAATGTAATGACCATTTGAATAATATTATTATTGTAATGCATTATGTTTTAAGTTAAATGATAATGTAAACTAATATTTGTACGCCTCTTGAGGTAGAATTTTGTTTGTACTAACTGATTTGTAAGACCTTATGTAACCGAAATTCTGAAAAATAAATGAATAAATAAATAATGAGTCATGTTAGGTCTCCTGAATGTAAGCATCTTAACATAGCGTCTTTTTATACACCCGTAATAAATTCGAGTTGGTAAAAGTTAAAATAGTTAGTAGCGCCTTAACATAGGGACTTAACAGAGCGTACAATTAAATTCTAGTATGTACAAATCAAACTATTTCATAAACAAGAGAGATCGTTAAATTGATAACTGAGATTGACATGCAATATTTATTATGTAGATCTTATAATATTATTGATTTATTACTTTATCCATACAATATTACGTCAACACTGTGTAAGTAGCTCAATCCATTAGTAGACAATAATATACAACCACAAATTATTTATAAGAATAGATTAGTCTTCACGGGATTTTCGTTTAAGAATTGCCGCTGCAGTGAAGACAGAGGGTAAATGACGAGCGAGTTACTGAAACCGCGCTATCATAAAGGGTAAGATAAAAATTAAATATATAATAACTCTTTATGGATAAAACATAATAAAGTAAATTTTCCAAACAAAAAACTGGGCGGTAAAGGCGGTTATTTTTTTTTTATTGGAGAACGAACTAACAGATCGAGATATGGGTGATTCCTGAGAGTCAAAATTTTACGTGTCTGGGGGAATAAACTACCCGTAACATAAAAATTCTACCCAAAGGTATTTTTTTCCTGTTAGTTTAAAGTTCAATCTACTTAATGCATGATAGACATCAGGTTATATTTAGCTGCAAGTATCTAATAAAAAATGTAAAAGCCCTGAAATTTGATTACCGTGGGCTGTCCCTTACACATTTTCGGAACAAAATATATTTTTTACACTAATTTATAAAAGGAATTTAATTAATTCCTGTGATCAAAGCTGTAAAGGGTGAACTGTTATATGATCAAAAAAATACGCGAAGGCTGTACTCAGCGTAGTTTTAGAAAAAACAACAAATTTAGGTTTGTCCCCGGACAAAAAGTGATTCCTATGGCGCGCGACATAACTACCCACATTTCACAAACCACATTACTTAGAAGCTTGTACGCACGCTATTGGCCAACTTCGATTGCGCTCTAAACATAGTGAAGAGAGGCTCCTCCTCTCGTTGTTATAAACTGGATTTACGAAGGTGAGAAATTGATTACCGTGGTTTTGGTTCACTAGATCATTGATTACCTTTTCCATGTTTAAAAATATTTTTTTATCCATTACGGTTTTTTGACTAGGGTGTGCAGTTAGGAAAAGGGTATTGTTTATCATATATTTTATTAATTTTGGTCTATAATTATGGTATTTAAAAATATTGACAAAAAACTATACAATTTTGATTTCCATGGTATTGATTCTCATGGCATTTTACCACGGTGATCAATTTTCCCCTGAATTTTCTTGCGCATTCTTTCACTTTTTACCCAACTACAGCGAAGCCGCAGGTATGGAAGTGATTTTGACAGTTTATATTTGTATATTTCATTATTTCAGATATTTTTTTTATATTGTATACATCAGATTTTTTATATTGTACTATAGTAGAGAGCCGCTCTGGCTTATGCGGCACCATTATATCCCCACATTAAAAAGTCGCTCAGCGAGCTATGGAGAGGGCTATACTCGGGGTTTCTCTACGTGATCGAATCAGGAATGAGGAGATCCTAACACGAACCAAAGTCACTGACATATTTCCGCGGATCAGGAAGCTGAAGTGGTAATGGGCAGGCCACATAGCACGTAGAGCGAATGGCTGATGAAGTAAAAAAGTGTTCAAGTGGCTACTACAGGCAAGCAAACGCAGCGTAGAATGTCTACCCACAAGTGTGGCAGACGACCTTATTTAGGTCGCTGAAAGACGCTTGAAGCAGGTCGCTTCCAACACCAGTGTTATATATGGAGGTCTAAAGGGGAGGTTTATGTTCAGCAGTAGACGTCTTATGGCTGAGATGATGTATGATTAAAAAATAAAACGAAACTATGGGCTGACTGCAACTTTCAGTCCAGATTAACCTAACTAATGATAAATGTACAATCTGATGACAGCTTCTGGAGTAAATCCTGTCAGTGACTGTGACTGAGAACTTAATCTCATATTCTAGGACTATATATTCAATATTTTTACATTGTTTAAGACTGCAATACGTTGATTTTATTTAGTTTACATGATTATTATATAGAGAGCCAATATAGACCTTTTTAATACTTTATGTTTGGTGTATATCTGTTTGGATCACCGTTTTTAATCATTTCTATTTTATATGATTAGTATTTAGAGGTCAATATTTAAATAATAACATAGAATTCAAACAAAATAGTATTAATTTTGATTCCCATGCCACACTTTATTGATTCCCGTGGCACCAAAAATTTAAATTTAAATATCTTCTAAACAAAATAAGTTATAATGATGCCTATTTGATTGATGTGCTTATAATTATGGGAAATTTGATGTTTTACATGTAAAATGTAATAATACTTTGATTTAAAATCTGCCACGGAAATCACTTAAATACGCCCGATCTCAGGATTTACCCATATACACCAATAAAATTATAATAAAAACTCAGCTTTGGAGATTCTATTGGTGGATGTTTCTCACTCACCTCACTGCTCTGCCAGATCGCAGTGCATATCAATATGTATCTGTATACAGATAGCCTTAAGTTTTTTTTTTTGGTGGCAAATACCTTTATTGAGAAAAACAAACTAACAATACTACAGCTACTACAGCAGTTAAGAACTAAGAACGCTTTTATTAACCACAGATCGGCCACAAGATTGATTTGCTCACACTTGTGATGTACATGAGAGCTTTTGTGGTCGTTCCACATTATTATTTATTTCACGAGTACAACAATCAAGCGACAACACCCTACAAGATGTAATTGCAGTATATCACACACAGTTTACGAGGTAATATTCCGTCACCCCACACATAGACATTATTGCTACAGGCTGTAAACGCCAGCCTACTTTATGTGGGTAAATCGGTGTAAATCTGTAAGCCGAGTAACAACCGAATGATATTGCGTTTCTGCTTGCGAAATGATATCCGGGAGGTGTTCTTGAAGTTACACTTTATGGTGAACTAAATGTGACTAGTGGGTTTACCCGCAGAAATGTCTAAATGTGTTACCTCTACGACATACGTTACTTCTCTTCTAGATAGATAGATTTCTCTTCTAGATACATACCTATACATATGAGATTTATTAATTATTAACATTACATACAAATATGTAGGTACATCCATTTTATACATTAATATTTTTAAATATGTTTTTCTTTTCACACTAGGGAAAAACCTAATATTATTGTTAAACAAAAATTAGCGACCGTCTCTCCACTTTTCAACAGGTGGGACGTAGTCAAAGGCTTATTTTTTATTCATAATTATTAGTTAGCCTTATTTACCTGTTTGTTGTCTGTCTGTCTGTAATCAAATCTTAAGAGTTTAATTTAATCCTCTACCTGGTTTCTGAATGAGCTGAAATTTTGCATGCATGCTTTAGCATGTATCCGATCCGAACCGATCCGATTTACATCCGAAACATTACATTCATTATTATCTAACTTTAGGTCAATGACAAATCAATCCGCATTCTCTGAGTGTCGTAGCCATAGCCCACCGGTAACATGCTGAAACACTGAATCATTTAAGTAGGCGAGTCTGAGTCGTCATAGACACGTCATAGTTTTGTTAAGGTCATTAGATATGACTCAAGATAACCTTCCCTTCTTTTCTCTCGTGATCTTTTTTGGTAAGATTCTTGGTTGGAATTTTTGGTCTCTCTGTTTTTTTTGTGAAGAAGTAAGAAGTTAGTTACCGGGGGTAGACTTCCTTTGCAGGAGGTCGTCTAGGTGGGTACCCCAACAGTGCCAGTTATTCTACCGCCTGAGCAGTGATGTGCAAACATTACTGTGCTCCGGTAGGAGGGCACTGTAGCTAGTGAAATTACTGGGCTAAAGAGTCTTAACATCTAATGACTCTTGAGTAAGAAGCGTTGGTGCAGTGCTCCTAGAATTTTACATAATTGTGAAATCTTGGGTAATACTGTACTGATTATGGGCACCGTTATCTCTTAACATCAGGAGAGCGTCTTGCTCGTCTTCTACTTAATCACATAAAAAAAAAAAGTCGAGCAAGACGCTCTCCTGATGTTAAGAGATAACGTTGCCCTTCAGTACAATACCACCTAGGATTTCACAATGACGTGAAATTATAAGTGCACTGCACCAACGCTTCTTACTCAAGGGTCATAAGATGTTAAGACTCTTTAGCCCAGTAATTGGCATAAGTGAATAGATAGCACCTATATGCATCTTACGTGATTCATCGTCGTCCGCATTTGTGATCTGTACTTTCTGTCAGATGAGATGTAGTCAAACGGAGCGGAGGACTATTTAGTAAAAATTAAAGATTTGATGTGAATCTTTTATGCAAGTGCAGAAGAAGAGCTCAGCTTTTCGTTGATTTTATACCACACATCGCAGTGGCTCATCACTCATCAATGCAGGAATTGCTTTTGATGTTTGTTAAAATAGAACGGCTTTTCCCAAATTTCCCTTTTTGGACATTGCATTAAAACCACATAATATTTTTAAATTATATTACCAGGATACAAATAATGTACTGTGGTTAATAAAAATTATGAGTAACATACTTACGTCTATTTAAATGGGATTTTACGCCATCACACCTGAAATCTCATTCATAGAAGACATATTTGCCTATGGCATTAGCTGATAATATTGAATCACCTAAAATTGGGGTTTTCACGTTAATTTAAACGCGTGCTGTATATTTATTCATGCTAACTGCTTTTACAAAAATTGGGTATATTAAAGTTTACAGACGCGGGAGACCATAAAGTTTTGCTTTTTTATATTATTATGTCGCATATTTCTTAAGACCAACATATTATATAGTGAAAATAATACTACTACTACTTACTACTTCATAATAATAATTACTAAAATAAAACATTAAAATAACAAGTTACTGTATTAACACTATCAGAGTTAACTCCAAATTAAGGGGGGTGTTTCAGGTCATCCCAGTTTACTACAAGACCTACATCATGAAGTAACGACTGCCATATACGACATACCTTATAGACAGCTCACAGTTTAATGTGCCATCCAAAACACGCTAGCGAATTTTATTACCACACACTGAGATTAAAAAATATATAATAAATAAATGTTAATTTAATTTTTAAATTCTGATTTGACTCTGACAGTGTTAGTAGGGTAACCTTTTCTGTTGGAGTATAAACCCTAATTATTATATTATTTTATTTAAGGCAAATTTCTCCAAGAATTTCAAGTCGGACGTAAGATCACGGCCACGGACGCTTCAAAACATCGATAACATCAAAGAGTTGAGCTTGTCTCGTACGATTGATCTGCGCACAGCCCAAACCCCTGAATGGTGACCGTCACCACACACGGGGGAACTAGAATAGGAATTTAAAAAAAAAGAAAACCCTGAATGGATTGGATTGAATTTTGGAACACAACTAAGTTTTCGGACGTATACATCCGCTAGAAAGTTAAATCGCCACGCGGGCAAAGTTGCAAGTATACGCTAGAGTAAAATATAATTTTAGTACGTATTAGTACGGCCGATCCTAACAAATACTCACCAAACTAGGAGGTCCTGGTAAAATAGAAGCGGTTTTTAATTTATTATTTGACGTTATTTGATGATGTAACTAACTTAACGTCAAAAGCTCCACGTGATTCATTCATGAAATATCGTAGTGAAGGCCTTACATAATGACGATGACGGGTCATGACTAACAACCGTTTGAACTGACTACATATGGAAATTAGTAAAAGTGATTGTTGACGTAGGTGTTAAACAAATTGTAGTGATCTAAGCTTCCGATTAGCAAGTGATGTCCTATTTTAGATGAGTTACCGTCATTTGTTTAAGCCTACGAGTACTTTTATTCACAATCTCATCTTCCTGCCCTTGTCCCACTATGAAGGGTCGGCACAACACGTCTTGCGCCTCCCTTCTACTCTACCTCTATTATAATCCATCATATCTTCATTCACTTCTCTAACACGCATATCCTACTTTATATGCCTACTAACCAGACGAAAAACTAAAACGGAGGCGGTTTAGAAGTTGACGCGTATATAATACATTTCTTATTTAACAAGTAAAATTGTATAATAAAAGAAAATACACGCAGATCAAGCTTACTTTCACCAACCGTGGGTGAGATGCAAGTTTTGTATCTTGAAAACTACTGATCGATCTGATCTTAATGATAAGTGCGATAAAAATAACGGCAAATTCGACCAGAGGGCCTATTGGTTATTGGCAATCGACATGTAAAACACTAGAATCCATAGACAAAATTGCGTACAATACTTGGTTAAACCTCCTCATTAATGTGAGTAAAACAACAGACGCAGCAATGTACATTGAAGTTGTCATCAATCGTAGTGGGTGAGAATTAGCTAATACGATTGATGACAACTTCTCTGTAATTTCAAAGAAATTCAGAAACATACTAACAAACAAGATGATTATGCTGTGGGAAACAGTGATTTTATTATTAGATTTTACATAAAATCTGACGTACTCGTAGTGCTTTTAAATTATTATGACATCGCACGATTGACAGGATAATGAAAAGGATATACACCTAATATGGAGATACCAGTGACCACAAAATATTAGTCAAATTAAGGAACATGGTCAATTTAATTCTTTGGAAAAAATATTTGTACCAGTCTAATGTTTTAATTATGTCCGCCGCTATAAAACAATAAAATGGACAAGTTTAGCTGCAAATTACTTAGACTACTGGTACATATTTTTATGATCTGCAAGAATACATACCGGTAGTACATTTTTCTCCGGGAAATACTATTTTTCTGATATAGGTAATTTCTGTGTATTTAAATTAAAGTTTTGCGGTTAGTCGTATTAAATCCGGCTAGATATATATTATAGTTTTGTTCCTGTTCCTACCAATTAAAAGCAAACAGCATAAAATAATCGTATACATTTTTTTATTCGTTACAGGTTAGCTTTTTACCACGATCTCGCTAGAATATAATATGGCGTTTACACAGGAATAAGTATATTTAGACTATCAAATTAAAATTACATTCCCAAATAAGAGAGCATTTTTATCACGACCAAATACAGTACTAGTACTGTGTTTGGTTACAGATGCTGTGTGTGCAAGAAACAATTTTATTTGGCTGCAAAATTTGTGTCTAATAAATGTTCTAGTAAAATTATTACACCAAAGATAAAACGACCTCTCCTACTGAAAAAGTCTAAGCTGTTACTGAATAAATTGGTCAATAGTATGTAGTTTGGCCTTTGCCCTGCAGTGGGACAGTATTGGCTAATATTTAATAATAATAATAATAAAGTAGTACGTTCGCTTGTATGCATTACATTATTAGTGCGAGAGGCGGCCTGACTTTCACAGAACGCCCACGCTGTCTAGCCGTATACCTACACGCGATCGTATGATGCATTTGAAGGATGAACGGACCTTTGAGATTAGTTTGTGCAGGGTGAATGGCTCGTCGGTATAATAATTAATTTAAAAAACGATTGCATGAAATTTCAGGATTTTTTCCATATCAAGCATTTTGGAAAATCAACTCGCAACCACCGGGACTGCTCTAATGCGTGAGGAAATGTAACCAAAAAAAAAGGTAGCACTCCGGGAGTGCCGGCAGAAGTGAAAACTTCAATATTAACGTTGTGTTTAATTATAAGTATAAAAGTACTATCATTTATGAGGTAGAATACAATGTTTATTTATTGCGCTATCGTACACAAATATGACAATTTATATGTTGTTATTTATAATATTATATCGTTATTTATATATTACATTAAATTTTATCTCTCAGAAAAATCAACTTCCATCCATAATTTCGACGACTTTTACACCATCAACAGAGCAGCACACTCAGGCACGGTAGAAAGAGTGGGAGATACTAGTTCCTCTCCCTTCCCCTCGATCTTACGCTTTTTCGATCAGCATCACGTGACCCTGACGCGAGTTTTAAAGTTTTTACCCATACAAAAAAAAGTGCTCAGCGCCGCTAAAGAAGTTTTCACTTCAACAAGCAGCTGCTTAAAACACTGAACCAATCAGTATACGCTCCATGCGGTAATATAGGCCTACATTCAATTAAAAACCCGTTCAAAAGGCAAAGTATTCTAAATAAGCTTATCAAATCAAAATACATTTATTCAAATAAGGTACACACTAGCATTTTTGCAAGTCTCTTAATCATCGTCATATCTCATGTAGTGTATGATCACGTATAATTTTTTTTTTATAATTTTATAGAATATTGGACTCAACCAAGCATACCTTAAAAAATTAAGCCACCAGTCCTGACAGTGACGTAACAGTGACGTCAGGTCAGTATTTTACGTATATGTGATGAACTCCCGATCGTACGTGAGCCGCGGAGATAACGTTGATTTATCGCTCAATCAAAATATACAAATAAGACTTATTGCCATAATGTAGTGGAAACAATGGGCGGAGCTTATATAATCGCTGATTTTGTATGCGCTGAGCACATAATAATACATTATGTACTCGTACTGCTAGAATATTAGAGCCTAGTAGGTACTTTGTAGATTGGGGGCATGTGTTGTAGCTTTAACAGTGTAGCCGCTGAAAATATACTTTTGACTGCAAAATCAAATTTCCTTCATTTTTTTCACTTTAGCATTCTTTTAGGTTTAAAATCCTGAACTGTATAAACTGGATACAATATATTATTATTTTTATATATTATTGTGGAAGACATATTGGTCACGTTAAGGGCTTATCACAAAAACATATTTGTATTAATAGCCCAGTCAATGAGTGCCCAAAAAGGGTATGTGGATCGAAAAGTCGAAAGCAGAAAAACTAACTTAGTAACTTTGTTTGGACTAGTTAGGAGATAAACATACTAAAAGTCCCCACCCCTCCGAGGTGAGCCCGAGGGGGGGGGAGGGCGAAGAAGGTCCCATTTTTAGGTTTTTTGCTTATATGTCAAAAACTGTGCGTTGTACGATATTTTGTTGTACTACATTATTAAACCTCATAAAATTTTCTACAACTTCGGCCTTGACACTTTTCATCTATCTCCAATAGTTGTCCAGCTATGAGCTTCCAAACATGGTCTATTTAGAAAACGCTTAAATTAGTTTTCCATACAAAGTCGGCAAAAAAATCTTACAAATAAAATTTGACCAACTTCTGGTTGTCGTATCATAATGAAACTTTGCAAATATCTAGAAATCTGATGACAGTTTAATAATCTGGTACCACTGAGCTGATCTGATGATGGAGCCAGGGGGTGTCTAATGAAACTCTTCTATGGCTATTAGTAAATTCGTCGAGTTTGGGCACATTACATTCGAATCGATGAGACTTTCTCATAACACTTGCTGTCGAGGGTCTGATAATGGACCAGGAGGTGCCTACGTCTCATCAATCCGAATATAATAAGCCTAAACTCGCCGGTTATACTAATAGCCATTGAAGAGTTTCAGTAGACACCTCCTGGCTCCATCATCAGATCAGCTCAGTTGTGCCAGATTATTAAACTGTCATCAGATTTCTAGACATCTGCAAAGTTTCATTATGATACGACAACCAGAAGTTGGTCAAATTTTATTTGTAAGATTTTTTTACCGACTTTATTTGAAAAATTAATTTAAGCGTCTTCAAATAGACCATGTTTGGAAGCTCATAGCTGGACAACGATTGGAGATAGATGAAAAGTGTCAAAGCCGAAGTTGTAGAAAATTTTATGAGGTTTAATAATGTAGTTCAACAAAATATCGTACAACGCACAGTTTTTGACATATAAGCAAAAAACCTAAAAATGGGACCTTCTTCGCCCTCCCCCCCCCCCCCTCGGGCTCACCTCGGAGGGGTGGGGACTTTTAGTATGTTTATCTCCTAACTAGTCCAAACAAAGTTACTAAGTTAGTTTTTCTGCTTTCGACTTTTCGATCCACATTTCTTCTTTTACTGGACTATAAATTTAGAAACTAACAAAATTTTATGTGAATGTACATAAGACATTAAATTAATTCAATGCAAAGGTAAGTCAAACATTGAAAAATACCATCGAGGTCCATCTATGACACGTTAATCATAAAAAAATTAACACTAACAAAATGTACTGTCGTCGACCGTTTTGTCACCTAATATTTGGTGTCAATAAAACCTAAATTACGCGTAGGTTTCACCTAGTGGGTGTGATTGTGACCTTGTGTTGAAAGTGAGATCAATTGTAATTCTTTTGTTATCGCTGTAGTGGGCCCTTAGATCGATTACTTTTTGATAGTGACGTAATGCAAAAGTGGTCTAACCTCGCCTTTATATCAAAAGTATTTAAGTTAGCTTAACATAACGATATGTTTAAATAAAAGATAAGAACAACTGACTAATCAATCAATGCACAACCCTAACTGCTGAACGAATTTTGTTAGAGAAATAAATATATTCATAGATATCTGATGATCATAATAGTAGGTTCTGCTAGAGCAAGCAACACCTGCAGCTTTTATCTATTCTTTTGAAAGTTAATAATTATTTTTTTTTTTTTTAAATACAGTTGTATGTTCCCACATTAAAATTATTTCAATAATACCAACTTAGTCATGTAACAACTCGTTACCATCTAAATACAACATTTGCAAAAGTGTGCCAAAAATAAGTAAGCTAATTGTACAAATTGCATACCAAAAGCACACAAATTACTACTGCCTCACGCACCTATCCAGACTTGCGTTGAATCTTGCACACATAATGATTATAATAATAATTATTACACATCGGTATGCAGAAATTTCCTTCGAGAAATATACCTCAAGCTGAGCTTACTTGTACTCGCACAAATTAGGCTTCGCGTAATGAGCTTAATAATTGTGTAAACGGAATTCTCTACAGCCTTATTAGGGTTAAAAATGGCTCGAATATTGCCAGGTTGTGATAATGTCAACTTAAGACAAATTAACCGGCTAATAAGTGAGTACGCGCATGTAATTGGAGCCCACCAGCGTCTGACTACTGACGAAATATGAAGTCATTTTGACTAATTATATCCGCCTTCTTCGCTGCAATTCTCAGTTCTGAGACACGATTTGATTGAGCTTTCGTCACGAGTGTCTACTGGCTGTACTTGTAAGTTGATATCGTATCGATACATTAGAATATACCTTCATACATCTTTAATTATATTTTTTGATATTATTTTACTGACCATGATAAAATGTTCAATGATATCAAAGGGAATGAGATTGCGCGGATTAAATTTTCGACCTAATCAACGTTAAACAAGGCACGATGCTGATAAAGTGTAATGAACTATAACAGATTAAAATACACCAGATCAACATCTTACTGTCTCATATCATCAAGAATCTACTTGAACTAATAACCTAATTCGCGAACACACGCTCAGTATGCCATAGACATCCTAAATCCTTGCACCGAAACTTTCTCTCCACCAACACAGGAAACCACTCAAATAGACGACACTTATCTCACTGACAATAAGCAATTTATCATGAGGTTGATTTTAGGCGTTATACTTACCCAGTAACTCGGTGAGAGCAGACTGGCCTTGATGCCGATTTGCACCAGCGCGGCGAAGCACTATCGGTGTCATTTTTTCATAGTCTGATATGCAAATGCGTGTACCGCGAAATTTAGAGTACGTCGACCTTGTGTAGCGCCCACAATGCATGAATCAAAGTATCTAGCGTACGTCTCGTAGCTCCCAATGACCTACTGATTTCCATAGCGCACGTAGGCGGCAGAGATGTGGCTAATAGATCTCACGCGTCCGCTAACACGACGTGCACTCAAATTAAACCGTCGCGTCTGTTTGCTAACAACTTTATAAAAGAGGATTTTAGCAAATCATTGCGACTGTGAGAGATGACTAAAACACCATAAATCTTCGCTTGGAATGAGATGGGAATCTCTATATCGTATAGATGTTTATTCTCATGCTTATAGTTTGGTTGCGGAGGTAAATACAATAAACGTGATTTATCAACGTTTCGATTTGCCAAACCCATCTCATTCTTCTCGTTTTACCTTTTGTTTCGGATATTGGAATTTTATTATCTAACATTTTATTAAGTTACCATCATTGCTTTTACCTATAGAATAACTAACGATGATCCAACATTATAACTGCGAAAGTTTTTTCTTCTTTACATAAATAAGAACACCAAAAACTGTTTAAGATGAACGCTATTTAGGTAATATTCTGCTGTGATATAGTTCGATTAGAAGGATGTGATGGCTAGGAAAATTACTAGGATAAGGAGTTCTTCTCGGTTTTGGATCTGCTTGCATAACAAAAATGTAGGTCCTGAAATATTTCATACTTTTCAAGACATGTTGAAACTGTACTTCAATTCGTCGCAACTCGCAACGTGCATTAAATTCAATTACAGTTGTTACAATCGACGTAAAATCAAATGTATACTTTCATGAAAATTCAAATTTATACTTTCATGAAAATTGCCGTTTGCCAGATATTTTAATCCAGATCCGAACAAAATTACATAGTCAAAGGCACTGCAAATCTGAAAAGTAGTCTAGTACTTGACTTAGCTCCGCTAAGTGACCCCATAGATATCAAAGTGACTAGAAGGGTAATTCAGACAAATACGATGAAAAGCCCACTAACAATGCGCTGTACTCAGAAACTCATGTTTTATTCGATATCTTCTAATCAGCGTGACCACTTTGCAATTGTATTAACGGAGATCAAAAAGATAACATCCTTAATTAATTAATCAACACTTTTTGCTTCATTTTTTGTTACATATCTAAATGTGTTGACAAGCTCATCAAAAATGATTTATACGAATAAAAAATTGAAATTGAGTTGTGATTATAAATTTAAACTATTGGGTGTTAAATTTATTGAATTTATCACTGAAGTAACAGCATAGTGTAGCATTATTTTCTTACTTTTTAGACATAATAAAATTCTAATAGCTAATCTACGATTTAATAATAAGCCTTTAAATATTCTCAAAAAAGTTACTGATATACCTATTACTATGCCATCTTTCCTGTTTTATCTACATGAAGAAAAACAGCTTTCAGAAAATTACCAATGTACATATAGCAAATCAATACATTAGTTAGTAATACTGACAGTCTGTTCTATTCTATTGAACGTTACACCATTGTTTTTTTTTCCCTCACGAAAATTAACTAGATGGGTAATTATATATTTAAAAGTAAAATTTTTGCATTGATGTAACCAGAAATGGCAAGAATTATAATTAAGTGTACATTTATATTTGAATTCTTATGTGATGTGTGTAAGTGCCATAAAATGTATGAATCTTTCATTTCACTCCGTACAATGTAAACAGTTCATTCAATAATACGTTCCGTAACATAATCCCGGTGAAGTATCGAATGATATCCAATAAAATTAATAAAATATTTTATTACCGAGCCTCTCTTGACACGTCATATTGCACTTTTATTTTCCAAGAGTTTATTTAGCATTTACTACATTGGCACCAATAAAGTAATCAAAGTGACGTGGCAGACATTTTGCGTAAAGTTTAAGTGTTGTGCAGATTTTTGCAATGAAGTGAAAATCATAGCAAATTTTTGCGTGGGCGTTTAGTGTGGTGATCTGTTGTATTATAGAAAATAAAATTTAACAAATACCTTAGGTGTAAAGGTCATAGGAATAATACCTTTGGTGTTATCGACACAAAAATTTCCTCAGTTAATTATATTTATAGTCAATCTTAAAAAATTGAAATTTGTAAAGTTAAATTTTAGTGTGAAGACACGCGACTTTCAATAGGTTATTTCCAATTTGCAAAAACGAATTGATATTTTCATCTCAGAACACCTTAAAAAATCTTAAGCAATTGAAACATAGGACATAGACTGCTAAAAAAGTGAGATTGTGGTATATATATGTGGCTATTGCCTGAAATAAATGATTTATTTATTTAAAACGAAGTCGTAGAAATCGTTAAAAGGGCTAAATCAACTTCGTTAAAAAACTATAAATTTATATAGTGTGGGCACTTATTACCTATAATATATTATTTTACGATCACTTTTAATTAATTTTCAGTGTTATTGATAATTATTTGTGACACATAGAATAGTAACTTAAAGGATGTTATGTTTAATAGATTTTGCCTTTAACACATTACGGTTTAAACTTAGATCATTATAATTGGTGTGTAGGCGGCTGAAGGTATTATAGTGTTGGGAAATTTATATTATGTTAAATAAGCTGTTTCCAACGGTTTAATCCGCTGAAAAGGTATGTGTTTTCAACAGTCAAAGCTACATCTACTACCAACATGTCAAATTTCAGCTCAATCTATTCACCCGTTTCATCGTGAAGAGGAAACAAACACACATAAAACATCTATAAACACATATATTACAAATATATTACACTAGCTGCGCCCAGCGATTTTACCCGCTGTGTTATTCCAGCTATGTTTCCGCTGTGTTGCCGTCGGGGCCGCGGATGAGTGCTTCGGCGTACCCGTTGCTCCGGCATTATGGCGTCCCGCAGGAACACCCCAAGTTTTTTAGTGGGTATCCCCGCCGCTCCCATCTCTGGCGGGGGAGTCCCACATACCGCCCCGCGCCCCCCGGCGTGGGGTGATGATGAGTAACGCATTTTTCCTGGGTCAAAAAAAAAAAAGGGTCTAATCTATCACTAGACCAAATATCAGCTTAATCGGTCCACCCGTTTAGGCGTGAAAGAGTAACAAACACACATCCAGACATCCATTCTTGCAAACTTTCACGTTTATAATATTAGTAAGATTTATAATAATAGTTCTAGGATTTTTTAAATATTACGTGTGCTGTTAGTCAGACAGATTACTGAAATTTACTTATAATTTCTGGCTATCGCACGAAGAAACAATGATGCAAGCACAATGTAAATAAAGTATAACGTGCGTCGCACTCTCGCCTATTGAAATCAAAATTATAATCCTTTTAATGTATCTTTTGATTCTTTTAATACAAATACAACAATATACTGACAGCGCAGAGCAGGCAAGGGTGTAGTCTTCTTGTGTCTTGACTCAGTTTGGGTCGCTACGCCATGTTAGTTAATTTTTACCATAACAATATCGTTAGTGCAAGTGTTTTCCCATCACTACGCTATCAGTTACGTTTATTCATTTGTCATGGCCGACGTCCGAGTGACCAGCAACGTTTTGAACTTCAATGCTATTTCTTAATTCCATAACACGGACAGCAATAAACTTTGATTACTCTCTAATATTAATAGTTCATGTCTTTACGTCATCCTCGCCAACGCTTTTATGCAGACGTAATAAATAACATTGTTACGTTTAATTGTAGGCAATAATTTATTTTAGTAATTAAAAGTTTAATTTCGTGTGACATGTGAGTCCTAGACGTTTAAGGAGCTGCAAGTACGCTGTTGCGAAACCTCAGACCTCGAGTTTTGTTAATCAAATTATCGTATTCACATGTAGTCTGATGCACTCTTGACGTTAGGTATATAAATTAACTTATAGAATAGAAACTAAAAACACTTTATTGCATACCAAGATACATAGAAAATATGTAATTAGATTACAAAAACAAACTTAAAATTATAGGTAAACAATTGGCGGTCTTATCGCATAAAGCAATCTCTTACAGACAACCTGGCTGGAAGGAAATTTAAGATCATGTACTCGGTGGTGTGCAAAAATAGCATTGTATGGACAATACGACCGCCGCCGCTACCAGACCGCCGCTTGTACATTGTAATTTTTAATTTTAATTAAGTACCTATGTATTTTCTGTAACATTTATGTGGTGTACAATAAAGTATTGTCTTATCTTATCTTACGATTTTTAAAATTAACTGATATGAATGCTAACCGGCGGACCCAGGGCCGGACAATTTAACCGCCTTAACCACGTCAGAAAAAAGAATGAAAGAATAACTTACTTGTGTAAGTATAAATTAAATTTATTTATTGCCATGTCTATTCATTTTTTGCTAGAATAATAATATTTTTATAAGATTTTTTACAGACTAAGGAATTGTATCGTTAATTCACAACTCACAAGTACATCTATTTCTTTGTTATTTGTTTTAGAGTTCATGTGGATTGAGTTTTCTGTTCCTACGATACTAAGATAAAATAAGAAATCTCTTTATTGTTTCACCACAATTTATTATACAATAATAAGTCAAGAGTACAATAGTAGTCAAGTCTAAGGAATTGACTTGACTTGACTTATTTGATACCCTTTGGTGTTCAATAGTGTTGATACGAAAACTGACGTATCAGTGTCATATACCTGTATAGTGGTCATTAAGTATTGACACAGAAAAACAAAAAACACATTAGCATTTTCAGACATTTTGATGTATTTAATTATTTTTTATACCAGCAGTTATGCTCCGTTAGCTTAATCGTAAAGTGTTGTAGCCTTAATCACTTCCATATATTGAAATACAAACGCGAAGTTAATAGTCCAACTTTGTAATTTAGAGCGATGGGCGAAATGTTCCCAATATAGTATTATGATACGTCATCAATAGCTACCATATAGGGACTGTGCAAAAAAAGAAGAGCCGTAGGAATTGATGGCGTGTGTGAATGCTGAATTCACTGTTTTAATAAAGTTTGTCATTCTTTTTCTGGTTTATTACTAAGAAAACCATTGATTTAGGATATTTGTCTATGACAAAGAAAACAATAATAATAGAGAATTTATCTAAACAAAAAAAAAAATACTTAGTAAAACTTAATTTAAATTCTTAGCTTTCCTTTTTAAACGGTTTTTTAAACGGTTTTATTTAGCTTACTCCGTTTGTTTTATTATTCTTTTTTCATTTTTCTTCTATCTTGGGTCAAATTTAGTAATTGAAATTTGACCCTCTTTCTGTCAATCGATTGATCTGAAATTTAGTATACGCCTTTGGTTCTGGTGACAATACAATTATGTCTATTCAAAATTATTGTAAATCCAAGATGGCCGCCGCTACAAAATGGCGTATAACATATGTTTTTTTTTAATCCAAGCAATATGGGTATCAAATGAAAGGGTTTGATAAGTAGAATACAGTGCACTATACAAAATATAAATCAAAGATGGCCGCCGCTACAAAATGGCGGATAACCAATTTTTTAAATATCAATATGGGTATCAAATAAAAGTAGAATACAGTGTACTAAAAAGCTTAAAAATAAGAAAGGTAAAAAAAGTTTTTAAGTTAAACGGTTTTATTGTTTACAAACATATACTAAAAGCTAAAAAATAAAATCGTGAGGCACGTCAAATATCTAAATTTAATGAACAATTTAACTGAAAATTGAAAATATTTGACGTGCCTTACGATTTTATTTTTTAGCTTTTAGTACATGTTTGTAAACAATAAAACCGTTTAACTTAAAAACTTTTTTTACCTTTCTTATTAATTATTTGGACAGATAAATAAGCAAACAGTTGCCTTATGTGAGCGATCATCGTCGCCTATAACGTTTGATTTCACAGTTCATAATAATGCCATAAGTCTTCTTTCTTTGCACAGACACAAGTGATCATCAGAGCTAATGACTCGGCTACACTGACCGCAGAACAACTTCGCCATACATATCGATTTGTTTACATTTACGATGCCATGTATTTTAGAATTTCCGTCCAGTTACAAATCGCTTAATTTGAGAAACGGTCTCAATCGTTGTCGTAAAAATGCAGTATATTTTAACATTTATTGACCCGTTCGATTCCTTCTTTGCGTCTTTGTTAACAATGCGTGAATTTTATAGGATACTTTTATTGTTTAAGAAATTGCAGCGAACTTTGGTGTGTAATGTCGTAAGTGGTTGTTTTATATCAAATTTTATTTTGAAACTTAAGTAGGTCCTATTTAAATAAAACTTTGACTGGCAATTAGTACTATCTTGCTCTCGACAGAGAGGGTTGACTATTTTTAGTAGGATAGACATTGCTGTTAATAATTTATGAATAGATAACCCTTTTTGAAACATGAAAATGTACAAACACAACTTAAAAACTAAAACAAAATAAAAAACTAAGTGTTACAATCGGAAGTCTTATCGCTATAATAGCGATATCTTTCAGACAACCATGCAGGGAGAGGAGAAAAATCATAATCCTACTTTTATGTAATAACCTAGCTGTGCTAAGCGGTTTTTACCTCTGAAAATAAATAAAATGAAATTTTAGGAGTAGCACATTATTTATTCACCGCACGACGTGCGTATCTCGAACGAGCGACAGGCTGGTTGGACGTCCGTGATATCGCTGGAAGGATGAAGTGGAAAGGGATCTGGAAGCGCTCCAAGCTCAGTCATGGCAAGAAGTAGCCCAAAATCGGGATGGCGTAATCTTGTATCGGAGGCCAAGACTCAGTTTTGGTCGCTGCCCCGTAGTAAGTAGTACATTATTTATTATCAAGCTTTTACAAAAAGCTTAAGTTATTGTGAAACAGTAGCCAAACATGATCAATATAATAATATACAAATTTCTCGTAATTAGCCGCGACTAATACGATCTGAAGCAGTTAAAAGTATTATAAATTATAATCGACCTACGCGTAAGTATAGAATACAGACATGTAGGTGAAGACCATTAGAACGAATGATTTAATACATATTTTATTCATTAATGGCCAATGTAACACTAATTTTGAGTATGCTTGGTCCAGATGATCAAACTAGAGAAATATGCCTGAAAAAGAGAAAGTAGGGTCAGGTCATACATATCCTAAAAACAACTTTTAATAATATAGGAGGTTCGTTACATTGAGTGTTTATGTCGAAGTTTAAGTTATGTTATAGATAAATTTTTGTGAAATTTATTATGATCTTCTCTAAAAGTAGGTAAGTAGGGAAGGTACATTAGTTGCAAAGATAAGTGATTTTAGTGTAACTTCTTACTAATAATGTAAATGCGATAGAATAATATTATATTAATGTTACCTAGTTTGTTACCTAGGCTACTTTACAGGGGGTAAGACCACTGGCTACAGCTACTTTTAACCCTAAAAAAATACGTAAAAAGACACGGAAACGGTCGCGTGGGGTGTTAGGCACCCCAAATCAATATATTTGATTAATATATATAATACATATATGAAAAATCCCACTCTTGTTAATAGGATTATTTGAACACATGTATTAATCAACTTTTAAACTTATTTTAAATATAATTAATATTGTATTTCACACTGGAAAATAACTTTTCATAAGTACTAGTATTTTTCATAACAATTTTGGCAGACTTCGATCATTTGGCCATTGTACATAATGTTTATGCACTTAGAGCATCCAGTCTTTGGTTTTATACCCTTCGTTTTATGACAAATATGAGACCAGTAGTATAACTGTGATCTTCCCGTTTGAAATATAGATTCATAGTCCTCAAAATCCTGATACATATTTTAGTATTTTGAAGGGTAGTTTTTAAAATATAGTTTTGAATTATACTACTCATCTCACAAATATACTACAACATAACCTCTAAAATAACATTGAACTCAAAACATTTCACATTTTCGCCATTTGAACTCATGTTAACTTTATTTATCGGAACTTGCCACTTGTTTATGTTAATTATAGTTTTACATTTAAATATTATAAAAGTAACATAAAAATGACTGCGCGATGGGCCCCTATTGATGAAATAAACATTTAACTTCTTATTTTTCAATATACAATAACTAAAAAAGCAAATAATATATTAAATGTTTTCTGAATTTGGACAACGTAAACAGTCGCCTGGGGTGTTGGACACCCCAAACGCGCTCTCTGAGCCCAATCCATCACAACCGAGCTCCGCTTGCAACTAAATCGTGTACTTTACACATATTTAGGAAGCTATAAAAAAAATCAGCGTGCTAAATTCAACATTAAAAATGTTATGAGCCTGGAAACTTGCCTTGGGGTGTATGACACCCCACGCGACCAATTAAGGGTTAATAACAATTTAGACACTCCAGACCTAATTCAATAAGCACGAAATCGCGAGGGGCATAACCCGTGGGCATAACTAAGCGCTAAAAGTAACTCATTAATCGACAAATAGAAAAAAATGGGTCAACAATTAAAAACAAAAGACGACCCACATAATATAAACAATGATGACATAATCACAAACAAAGCAAATGCATATCCAAGAACTGATTTGCAGATCACAATAGCATTGCAAAAGTGATGGAATTTAAAGGCGAGCGGCAATTTGGTTCAAACAGGAAATACAGGTAAAGTGAGTGCGATGTGAACCCAGAGAGAACAATCATTAGTGCCTTCAAGACGATGTTTTTGCATTGGCTTTATGTAAGGTGTGTTTACATCACAGATAAAATCAGCGTTGATGCCGCGAAATCTATTTTTTATGGTTAAAGTCAGTGGAGCAATGATCCATAAAGCACTTTCTATTATAACTAAAATTACCAATAGACATACGAAAAAAATACCAAATCATTAACAATTTTTCACCGAATTTGTATGTTTAAGTAATATAATAGGTACTGTAAGATATTTATGTACATAAGGTAATCCTTTAAGGCTAAACAAACACACGACATTTCAAATGTTTGGCTACGAATTTTATGGACACCTTTATTTCTATTTTTATTTTCTTTTATTTGCTTACATTTAGTTCTTTAATGATTTTTTTTTCAGTAATTATCAATTAAAATTTGATTTATTACAACTAATAGTCTGTTCAGTATTATTATATTATCAGTATAGAGGGATATAATATTGAGTTCCTGTCAAAATATAGTAAAAATACACTTTAATACAAATCTACTTATTCGAAGCATCTCCCTTGATATGTTACTGCGGTTTACATCATGGAAATGTATATTTGGACCGGGAAAGTGTCGACAGTTTTCAATCATTAAAATGTAATTAGGATTTATTGTCATGTTTCGATTGTATTTAATGGACAAATAATAATTTGTACGCGTAATAATCCAGGTAATGGTGCATGCTCTGAGGGGTAAGGTCTCAAATGATAAAAAAAAATTCTGAAAATTAAAACTTAAAGCCTTTTAATGTATTTACTTACCTTCTTGATTTTTATCTTCAAGGTTATTAAATTGTATGAGTAGAAAATCATTTGATTTTTAAAAATATTTTCTTTTAGATTCAACTACAAAGTGAATAATGAATATACCACACAAGTACTACTCGATACGGGAATATAATAAATATAATATGCCTGTGATTAAAGGTTATACTTATTACTACAACTACATTATTGCTGTACGTAAGACGTTGGTACATTTTTGTAAACAGACGGCCTAATTATTATCGCCTATAACATACTGGTACCACACCAGCGCTATTGCCAGTATGATGCTGACCCTTCAGAACTACATATTATTATAAAGACTACACTTGTATCAATATTATAATATGTAATTGGTCTGTTAACGCAGATACATAACTCGTGCATTACTTTAATTATACTTTGAAGACGCTAAAGTAATAAAACCATTTTTCCCATAATAAACTAATAGTTATCTAATCTAATCTCTATTAATAGTTATCTGCTGCGAGCGAGTCGGTGTCTCAACGATCTTGTTACCAGACTTGATCTAGATGTATTCAATACTTCTGCTAGTCAAGTAAAACGAATACTCGCCAGTGATTTTTTTGGTAGGTAGTACCTACCTAATAAAAAAGAATAAAAAAGAATAATAATCACAGAAGACTTGTGTTAACCAATTTGTCTATATATTTAATGTATATAATATTACCATATAGTATATATCTATTATGTTAATTTCTTAGTTTGCTCTTTGTTCTCTGTCCACAATATGTTTGATTATTCTGTCGCCTATATGTGGAAACTTGTAAATGTCCTTAATTACAATATTTAAGTACCCTAATTTAAGACCTAGATGTAAGTTTTCCTAAAATTGTAAAATAAAATAAAATAAAATAAACCTCCAATGGTGTACCTTCGGACTTCGTATCTTGGTCCGTGCAACACCGCAAGTCACCATGATACAAATACATACGCTCTTGCATAATAACTACATCGATGACAGTAATTAGCAGATCAACAAGTAGATAACACGTAAATTACCACACAGGTACCCTAACAATGACTTCCAATCATTTGAATAAACAAAAACTCGTCCAATAAAGGACAAATCTATGAAATCACAAAAACATGACACTGATTATTTCACTTCTGGACAAAGACTCATTTGAATACACAAGTGTTCCAACAATTATTGTAATCGTTTAGAACTGAGTCTGAGAGAACTGACTCTCACACGACCGGAAAAACTGGAAAGCTTTTCTATTAAAGTGTGTTTTTGTTTGCAGTGATTTGAATACGAAGAGATCGATCTCACGGTTTCCTGACATCCTTGGAAGTTGTGTGCGGCGGTACATGGGCCAATGGCGCAGGCACGCTTAGTTACTAAGTAAATACGAGTACCTACTTTTTTACTGCGGTCTAAGATCTCGCGACTCTTGTGTTATCGTGAATTTTCCTCCTTTAAATCTAATGAAAAATATTTTTATATACACCAAATTTCAACTTTGTTTGATAAATGTTGTAAATTGAATCAATGGTTCAATAATAGGTAATTGTAGTCAGACTATACATAGACAAACAGTAAACACGTTTCTATATTATACTACTAGTTATCATTTACATAATTTTCCGTTATAATGAGTGACAAGACCAGAAAATATGTAGGTGCGGTGTGGTATGATCATGAGATCATCAATCTAGTTCACCCAGTAATTTTGGTGGTAACATCGCCCTTCAGTCCGAACACACAACCTGTAACACCTATACCTTACTGCTTGGAGACTAAAGAATAACTGACAAAGGTGTGATACTTTCCCAAGAGGTCTGCGGTATAGAGGAATACCACTACTATTTATTACCTTTATCTTTATGTAGATTTATTACTTATTTTAAAAGCGCAAAAACAATTTACGGTTAAGTGATCTCGAAATTGGCAAATAATTTACTTTTATTTCCTACACACGACCATCGCGTTTCATGTCTGTAAAACTTCCCACACTAAAATTAATCTCAGTCCTGTGTCTATAAAATAAAGTTTATGATACGTAAATCAAGGAAGATTAGAAATAACCAAAGAAACCGCCAAGAGATGGAGACTTTAAGGCATTTCCTTTACCTTTGTCTACCTGTTTGTTCTGAGAACCGCCGAATATCGTACTCGTACTCAACGATACTGTAAATACGGACTTAGAATTTTGGTACAAAATTCACGATACCATACTGATGATTTCATACTGACTTAGATTAATATAGTTATAATGTATTTAAGGGGGTAACCCCCTGACATACCTATTAGATATCAAGATATCTATAACATCGGTACGATTGGCTGCATCTGACTTAATGGTAATTTTTAAATCGAAAAAGGTGTCTAAAAAAACTTTTAAAAGATTTTTACGCTATCATTTTTAATCTAATTAAATTATTCTTTGTATTTTTCTGCATATTTTCTGTATTTTTATGCAGTGTTTTATAAGTTCCTATGTTATAAAACATGTTTAATTTGTTGTTAATAAACAATTAGCTTTCTTTCTAATCCGTTTTCCGTTTTTATTTCGGATATATTTCAACCATGACTCGACGTCCAGGATCTCATATAGCTCAACGATTGGTGTTAGTCATCGAATATTGATAAATCATATGGTTAATTATGACAGTTCGGTATGCAGACTCCATGGCCCGCTCGCGAATTCTTCACAAATACTCACCTATGTGGGCTTCGATGGGAAGCAGATATGAGCCTATATTATAGCCTTTCTGACCTCATGGGTATTATTAACTGATGAGGTAGGAGTCTGGATATTTTATGGTGCGTGTTTTTAAAGAGAAGTTTTAGAATTTATTGAGAGCCACGTGCTCTAACTTTAAATAGATTTAATTATTGAAGAAAATAGTGCTATATTCTTTTTAATTCTTGAATTAATAAACGATTGATAAATCCTAATCCTATCCTATATAATTAAAATCAACGTTACCAATACTCGTGGTGTAATCCAATGTGATGCTATAAAGCAAAGATAATACTAATACTAGTATAACAGTCTGAATATTTTATCAAACTTAATAAAAAATATTGAATACCTATTACTTTAAGCATATCAAACATTTCGAATTAATAAGATTATATTATGCTAAAATTATAACTATGAAACTAGTTCACAAGTTTTAAAATAGCAAGAAGCATGATAATTAAAAATGCGCCACCGAAAATGCTACGCATGTGCTACGTGGCGTAGAAGCCAGCGTAGCGCGTACTACATACGTAGTCACTTATAATTGTATAGATTTTGAAGGTACATTATAAGTACTTAAAGAATATTATTGCGATTTTATAAGTTTAAATTATGTAGGTAAGTTAATGTAGATAATAATGTGTGCAAAAAGTTAATAAATTCACCAAAACATAACTAATTCTGTAATATTTTGGTGTATTTGTTAAATAAAACTCTGCAGGTGTTTCGTTAAAATAGGTCGACGCAGACTTGCTAAAATTAACAAATTTAATAATAAAATATCGAACACTGAAATAATAGACTATTTTCAATAGCGGTTTTATTTACACAATGAAATGCCACCAATGTGTATTTCTAATTTAAGCCCTATCATGTAATGCCAAACATTAGCTAAATTTCACCATTAAGGCGCGTTAAAAAAAATACCGAGATATAAATTTAATGTTTTATAATATTGAGATGAGAATTGAAATTAAAAAAAAAACTCCGCCTCTTAAATCGTTCCTATTTTTTAATCACAGTTATGACGTATAGCGCATCATCCGGTTTACGTTGCGTACCCCATTTAAATGCATGTTATATTTGCATAAACAATGGGGTTTTCACTCACTATGGTGTTCTCGGTAATCGTATGTATCAGGATGTTCAAACAACCCATTCCCCGCTCCGAACTATGAAATAATGTAACTCATTCAGAATTCCCTAATAGATGCGATATTTTTTATTCGTGTACTTTAGATCTTGAACTTGGATGGATGTTACACCAAAGGGAATAAAATGCTGTAATAACAGTGATAGTAGAACAAAAAGTGCAATAGGTATGTTTTTCTTATTGATTGAGATTTTTTAAATATTATTTATCCTCTGTATTTTTTGATAGCGCAATGTTACTGAATATTTTACAGCAAATATTTGACAGCAAATATTTGACAGCAAATTAAGATTGTAAGTTCATTCTTCAAAGATTGAAAATTCCAAATTTTAACTGGTTCAGAAAATTTAAAAATTAAGATCTTATGTTAGGTTACCAATATTCAAAACAAAATAGAATTTAAAATTTCCACATGTTTTAATGTCAGTGACATTTTTTAATAATTATTTTAAATAAATATTACACAGGTATTATCTAATTTAGAAAATAATTAATATTTAGGGTTTAATTTAATGAACAAGGATTAAAATATTCTGAGTTGAACTAAATAAAAACTATAGTTCAAATTTCATATTTCATTCTAAATGAAAACATTGTAACAGCTCGGTGTAACAAAAGTCTAACATAATCGAGCCTTTTGTTCGCATGGAGTTGCATTGTACACGACAATTAATGCGGCGCTGTCACGAGATCAGACATTGACATACTGTCGTCAAGTGGTACTACCCATATTGAATACTTCCTACACTTCCTTCTCTTCTTAGTCGTTTTTCTTCACAAAGGTCGTCTCTAGTCTGCAGGACTTATCATCTCTCTTCGAATTACGTCCTGCCAGGTTGTTCTTTTCATCGCTGATCTCATGGCCTCAGCCAGCCACTGGCATGCCGGTAAGGGATTTTATTTGGTCCGTCCATCGCATCGCATCCACAAGGTCTCTTTACCCTCAACCTTACCGACTACCAACAACTTTTCGCGGTTGACTGCCCGCTACAGTAGCCTAAATGTTATTTCAGGGTTTAAGCTATCTCTAAACCAAATTTGAGCTCCAATCGGCCCACCCGTTTAGGCATGAAAGAGTAATAAACATAGATTTTTAAAAACTTTTGCGTTTATAATATTATATATGTAGTAGGGTTAAGAATTAAGACCCAGCAGCTTATTCTTTTTATCGACCGAGATTTATAATATCTTCGACTTCCTCAGACACAATAATATTATGTCTTAAAAGTTTCAATTATTTCTCAGCTCAGTATTTCTAGGGTATATTAGATTTAAAAATAAATCTGAAACATTCCATGACGGGATGTTACCTGACCCATTCACAATTCCTAGGAACAAGTCATATTTCCTATATTATAACCGTATGTTTTCTGAATCATTTTCCTATAAGTTCGAAATTCCTATGTGACTACGGTATGGTTATGACGTCTTAGATAAGTTTGTTTATTTTGTTACTTTGACCTAATAACGTAGAAAATATGTAACTTGTCCTATTTATAGAAACTTACGTGTATTTTAGAGACTTCTACGGTGAGCTTTTTAAAGATCTTTTTTTTATTTTATCATGTTTCTGAACTGAATAAAAAGTGTATGTGTAAAAAGTTTTTTATTTAATTGAGTTTAAGTTTTCTGTAAATTTGTGCTGTTTCAATAAAAAGTTTTCTATTCAATTCTATATATTAACATAAAAGAATTAATTTTAATCGCTGATACCTATATAATATACCTTACTGTAATCAAATCAATTTCCCACGAGAACGAAATCCCGAGCCGATGAAGAAACTAGGTGGGAATACAATAAAATAATCAAATATATAAAAGGAAATAGTGACTGATTGACTGACAGATCTATCAAAGCATAGCCCAAACCACTGAACGGATTCGATTGAAATTTGGAATACAGATAGGTTTTATGACGTATATCTCCGCAAAGAAAGGATATTGCCTCGCGGGCAAAGGCGCAAGCATAAGCTAGTGCTTTATAATTTTAAACAGCCCCAGTCGGCAGTTACCCCACGTGCGACCAACATTGACTTAATCGTCGACTCGGCTATGTAATAGGCGATGAGATGAGTTCTCTCCGACCAATCCTATCGCCTATTTCGGGAATTGGACCGAGAGGCGTTCACTCCGCCCGGGATACTCCCCTGAAATTTAATGGTACCTACTCTAACATGGCCGAAACGAAATTTAAAAATAAAACAAGGAGATACAGGATCAAACACTCCCCATTCTAAACCAATCCTTAATTTGTAGGCGTAGGTTTCAAATTATGTTGAGACGCGTCTTTGAATTTCATGGAGCACATTGCTCGGAGACAGCTGTTCTATTTTAGATCTTCATGACCATGCTCCAGAGTTCATATTTAAATTAACTGTTTGATCCTTAAGGATCTGACGTCATTCAACCGCTTGTCGTTAGCGTATTTTTTATGTATATTATTATTAATTTTATGTTTTTAATTTAAATAAAAGAAACTTTTTTAGAAACAGTTTTAACAAATATTTCATTAGATAAATTAATAAATTAATAATAATTTTATGTTAATAAAAGTAATACTATATTCATTTTTTTTAATTATTGCATGCATTACTATAATTTCTATTAATATCAATCAATGAAACTCAATAAACCTAAATTAGAAAAAAATATTTACATAAAATTGTATTAAACCAAATTTACTTCCAGTATATCTAACACATACGTTGATATTAAATCTAGCATAACAACTGTTACTAATACGGGACAACACGTGTAAGTCTAAAAGATTACGTAGACCAAATAATAAGCGGAACGAGCTAATATACTTACTACTCATAAAAAAAACGACCGACGCCTGTAAACAAGCGAACGCGTCCAGGAGTCACATTTTCACATACCCCCAGGATCCGGTAACACACATGTATTTATTTATCTAAGCGATTGCGTAAGAGCATAGTCGCGCTTACGTCGTAATCGCGCGCGACGTCGCATCCGTGACGTACTGGCGCCTGACGGGCCCTCCAAACTAAACAATCAGTTTTTTGCACCCTTTATCACTGGAACGCCGGCCGGCCACATAAAAGCCGTGGAAATCTGTTCAGGACACACATTACACGTAACGCAGCCAACTGAGCGCATCCGCCCGCGATCTCGCTCCTGAACTCGACTCTAACCACGCTCACATTCCGATTCAGACGGAATACGTACGTGATAACTTGAAAGTTGTGTTGTGTTGTGTTGTGTTTAAGACAGTACTCGTGACTGTTTACATACCAAAGATTGTTTACTGTGATAATTATTTAATGAAAATGGAAACGTGCACTTGCAGTTGCAATGGATACTCAAGGACAAAAACTGTCACAAACAGTAAGTTTTGATTCATTTCTCCTTAAGATAACTTATCTTTATTACTTCAACTTGGTGATCCAATAATTGATTTGATGAGTAAAAGCGATGATCTAATAGTTCTTAAACACTCTTAATCATAGATAACAATGTCTTACCATGTATAGGATAGGTGCATATAGTTGAATGACTTACATACTATAATATTATTGAAGTGAGTTATTGATGAGGTAAACACCTGAAATATATTTTCATTCGGTAAATTGTAATTGGAAAATACTCTTACGTACCTACACAGTACTGAGTTCATTTGAGGTAAACTTTGACATTAAATATTAACTTTGTGGCTTTTACCTAGTGACAATATAAGCGGGTAAAGTTCAAATAAGTATTTTAATGGCACCTGTTAACTAAATGAAATTCCTTAGACCCTTAACGGACCCTTAGACCCTTAACGAACCCTTACGTGTCTCAATGATATTACAAGTTCCAAAGGTACCTAATAATATGTTAATTACCTCAAATTCTACCTTTATACACGATTAATAAGTAGATAGGCTTACTCTGAAATCGTTTTACAGTAAAAAATCACATGTTGGTCTACGTAAGTTGTTTATTTGTGGCTAAAAGGGCAAAATGTATGAATGAGTAACAGCTTTCGCACGAGTGGAGAATGTGATTTATATTGTGGCTCGCAAACAATGCCATTCATAGTATTGGCAATATTCGCGGCCGCAAGTGGAGTCTCACTCGCGGAAGCCAAGCAAATACGGTACATTCAAATTAACTGAAACTATGTTACCCAGGACTTACTAACCCCAATCTCCTGGACGAAAGCGGATATATCTTGCAATCAATCATATTTATCGCACTCTCTCAATTCTCCAATACAATAGAATTCATTTAAAAATATTTTAATTTTGAATCGATACAAGCCACGTATCTAATTCATTTCCTACGCCCATAATATTCGACATTTAAGACGTGACGAATCGCAAGCTACCCGCTACTAACTACTTTCTAAGCGAGTGAGTAATGCCAAGCTCTGTGACTCGACACCGCTCTTGAAGGTTTTCAGGCTTCCACGGCGCTGAAAATTCGGAAAACCCGTGACTCACCGATGAAACAACCACCGGAAAAGCCTCCGTTTATCTAATTACAAGCTCATTTTCATATAAAAACGTTAATTGATGAAAGCCGTGTCATTATGTCAGTAGAAACGATCGATGGGAAACTCCTCACAAAGCGAGAAGCAAAAACGCCATTGTATCGTGCGCGTGCTCTCGACACACAGTATCGATAACATAAATCACACTTGTTAGAAAAACTACTCGTTTTGTTACAAATGTAAACAATACTACACTATTATATCATTGCGCTTCATACTTGACCACCTATTACGATCGAAATATTACTCCGAATAAAAAATACAAAAGCTTCGCTCGGGATGTATTAATCACAGTCATAATAACCCCATATTGACACTATCACTAAGCGGTCGCGCACAATGGGCTCACCTTGTTAGCCGACGGATGAAAAAACGTGTCAATGTAAATATAGTCGAGATGGTCGAACTCGAGCTCGCGGGTCACATACAAACTGAATCCCGAGCGCACTTCGCTGGAAACATGCAGTGAGCCAACTGATTTGTATGCAACTGTATTATCAATGACGGAGTCACCTAGGTGCTAGTAGTGCTCTGACCGCACGTATGGCGTAGGTGAATATCGTTGTGATCTGTGTCACGAGTCTTTTCCAGACTCCGAGAGCTTTTTTTAGGTCAGTTTACTTTCATGTTTAGTCCTTGCGCTCGTCGCATATTTATTTTTCGTGCGCGGGCTCTCGGTCGTGTAAAAAAAAGAAAACGAAAGTTGTTTATAAATTAAACGGACACATCTAGGCGGCGATTTGCATAAAGTTGAAATGACTTATTTCCAGCGTGATTAATACCGATAATCATGATCTTACTTTTATTGCGGTAGTAAAAGGCAACAATAAATATATTAATTGGGATTATTAATGTTATACTCATTAATCATGATGGATGAGTGAATTTTGCCGACGAAAAAATCTGATCGAATGTACCTATTAATTAATTAGAATGCGAATTGTGTTAGATTTGCGGTGATAATTATCGATTAGTGACACTGATTAGTGATGTGAACACGTGTGGTGTCGCGAACCATTCGCGACATGACAGTAAGAACGAGGCGAGCGGTCCGCTACAATACGTCGCGATAAAAACTTACTTTAGGATAGACTCATCGATGAATCACAGCGAGGTCTCACCGAATATCGTACTTACACAAGATGTGGAAACAGAATGGAGAGGAGACGAACTAACATCAAATATTTTATCATTTTCTTTACAATAATCATAAACTTTTGATTTTTAAGTAAAAGCAAAATTAATTATAACCAAAAACCAAACATCATTAATTTTATTAGAGCAATGTTTAATAAATCTGACGTAATTAGAATTTATTATTAGTAAGTGAAAACCAATCGAATATTTTCACTGATAAAATTTAGCAATCATGATGCAACAAATCGGATTACAATTTAATAATGTCAATTAACGTCCTGAAATATTTATTTATTTATTTATTATTGATTGTCTAGTTAAATAGAAATTTATGATTACTTATAACATATATTTATAACATATAAATATATTTTAATAAAAACGAAAACACCTATTATGTAAATCACTGAATCTAACTAAATTAAATCTAATAACCCTACCTTGGAGTATATGTGGCCAAAAACAAAATTAAATTGTTAAAAAGAAATAAAAAAAAAAGAAAAGCTCGCAAGGAAGTCTCCGAGGGCTGAGAGCTTTGTTTTCCGGCGGGCGGTAAGGGTTTTCGCATAGTGTTCGAGCGGCTATTTCATGTACGGTGCCGCATTTCGGCGCGCATTCGACTCAGCGGAGGCTGCCCGCGCGCCTGTCTCGCACACTCGCTGCTTACACCATCGGTGACACACGTACCAACTAAATATATCGAGTGCCAATTCTAACTTCGGGCAAGTGTTTTAAAGTGTCAGTGCAACCCTTCGCGAGTGTAACAGTGATTTTATTTAAGTTGTTCCGGAAGTTCACATAGGGATCATAAGTTGTTCGAATGAACATGGACTTGCCCACAGGAGCTACCTCAATGCGTTGTTCATGGATGTCTTTTTAACTGGTGTGTGCTTTTTAATATCAGGTATTTTATTTCGGAGGTGATTTGTTGATTGAATGTAAACAAATGCATTTGTGGGTAAGCGGTGAAATTTTACATCTACCTGCTTTTCTTAGAGATTACAATTTTATATCGTGCTTCATTAAATTGTTTAAACTTTTAATCAATATCAATTAGCATCGCATATACAAAACTGTACTCGAATATCGATATTGGGGTCACAATCAAATGAAAGTATAAACAAACAACTTGAGATGTCTCGAATATATTTTGCATGTTGCCGACGGATGGCTGAGTGACAGAAATGTACGTAAGTACATTAAGTATCTTGGCGTACGTAATCTCTAAAATAAATTATAAACATTGTAATACGATGCTCCTAATATAGAAGACGGTATTAATTACAATTACTGTTTATAAAAGGAGCGGCCAAGAATCAGGTATCAAATCGTGATCGTTTTAGGAAGCGATGAGAGGAGAAAGAGTCCCGCGAACCACATCGTGTAGGAATGAACAACATTCGGCCGCCGACAATCGATCAAAAGGATTTTTCACTGAAAGATGTTATACGATACACGCCATTTAACCCACCATGTTTGGAACTAAGCTTTTTTATGGAACGTACAAATTAGTCAATAATAAATCATCTCCTAACCAATAAAAGAATTTGCATAAGTAATAAATCCCATGTAATGTTTCGAATTGTTGTGTACACAATTAATGATGTGGGTACATTGTTGATTTAGAAGATAAGCCTTATCTTTATTACTCAAGTATTTACAGTAAACATTACACATAAGCGGTTTATTCTAAAAATAGTTAGAATAAATATTTATTCGGAAATCGGCCATTAACGAGATGTGGACATCGGGAAAATCCCCTCCGTGGAAAAACGCATTATGTTATAATATGTTCCACTTTAATTTTTCTCGGTAACGATTATACACGATCATTGTCTGACGCCGCTGACCACTGACCGTGCACAATGTCCACAGATTAGAAAAATACCCACTACACCCTTCCGTCGGAACGCAAACAATAAAAATTTCGCACGTGAGTTTCTATGCTACGCGCGAGACCGTATTATTTAACATACATGAAATTGTCAATGACTCGGATTGACCTAATGATTCACTAACCATAAACTCCTGATTATCCTCGTCTGACGTAATACAAAAGGTGTAAACTGAGTGTAGTTCAATGTGATAATACATCATGCATTGTTTGGTTTCGTCGTGATTCTAAAAACCTACGAGGATATTGACAATATTGACCGATCAGCACCGTTGCCTATGTTTACTGGGAAAAATATATTTAGGTTTGTGTTGCGGTCATCGCGTTGAACAAATTGACGCGGATTTGTATTAAGTAATCGTTCCAAGTATTTCGTTTCGTGTGAACGCTCGATCATTTTGATTGAGGTAATAAACAGTAAATACTCATTGAAGGAAATCTTGTTTAAACGTTCCATTATCGTGTGGGTGGAACGCAAGCGCAGTAAAAGTGCGACAAAAAAGAAACTTTCTACGTTTTAGCACTAGGCGCGGACAATGGCGAGCTTTTCAAAGTCGGTGGTGTTTCTGCCCTTTCAAAGTTTGAAAACGTGTCTCGACAGAATTGCGACTCGCCTTTCGGACATAAAATATGTTTTATGACTCCGGCGCAAACATCACATATCGAACCTTAAACGAAATTACTCCTCAACATATTTATATATTTGAACGATCATGGATTTAATTGAACTTAAAAATCATATAATTTTATTCTTTACTAATTGTTTAAAAAGCGAATGATATTGATTTTGTGCCTCCTTTAACTGGGACTATTCGATAATCGACATTCGATTTCAACTTTCAAGTTACCATTTTCAATATTGATTGCGTCGGAGCATACGTAACTTACTTCAAATTAATTTTAATATAGCATATTATGTGCCGTTCAGTTTATGTTCATACCTACAATTTTCCCTATGCAAATTTACATATTTTGATCAAAATGAGTAAATGATGTAAATTTCAAAAAAAGTGTTTTCCCATGGTAATGTTAGCCCATAGTGGTTGAGAAAGCGCTCGGGACGGAATCGTATGATCTTATGCACACGTTATAGCAACCGACCACGATAATCACGCACCTTATTATTTTTTATGTGACTCCTCGAAACACTTAATAGGAAAGCCGCCGCGCCGCTGCGTGCGTGTGTTTCATAAATAAAACTTATAACAGAAACGACACAATTTTTTAAAAGAAGTTCATATAATTAACCGAGGATCTGTGGCTTCAGCATCATTAGTACAATCAATACCGCTATCTATTCGCACTTCACACCATTTTAAAAATCTTCGCCTAGGACTTTACCGCGACTTATCATCCTTTATTACTCATTAAATCAGATTGCAGTGCGATAACACAATCGTAAAGATAATTACATAGTACGAGTAGTGTTGACATTAGACGATGGTTCTAAAGTTGTTCACTCGTACATCAGTACTAAATTGTCCATTTGTTTGTTTCAGGTTTTCCTAAAAAGCTTTTGGTAGCTACTTCCGTAGTGGTGATAATAGCGATGTGTCTGGTGACGGCGGAGGCGCGGACCTTAGACCATAAGATCAGGCACGAGCGGCGACACGAGCTCGCACAACCCACCAAAGATGTGAGGCCCCGGCCGAGCGAGGCGCGGGTCATAGAGCACAGGAGGCGACCTCACAGGAAACAGACGCTCAGCACCGCGCACACACCCAAAGACACGGACCCCATGAAGATGCAGAGGAGCGCGCAAGCGGAACGATTCAAGAACGCGACCAAGAAAATCATAAAGAAATTAAAAAACACCCGGAGGTTCTTCAATGAAGAGCGACGAGTGTTGAACGAGACGAAAGAATACAGGGACGGGATGCCTTCCTGGCTGCCGACGATCAACTTCGTCGACATCCACTTCTACAACTACAGGAGCCCGCGGCGAACTGGTTCCACCATCACAGAAAAAAAAGTAAGTCCACAATATTGTAATGGATGCTACGATTACGTATTCATATGAATCATTATTAGCACGAGTCCAATGCCCCCCTGTTTTAATTTATATTTATCTAACATTTCACGCTCGATCTAGTCTATCGACGCGACATGTCAATACACGTCGGCGTCTGTCCAAATTAGGTCTATGAGTAATCGTTTCGTTAGTGGTTGCAATATTCGGCTGCATTGAGACTCAGTACTCGCAAGTTTGATGCGAACTTTAAACAACTGACAGTGTAATTATCGCGGTCGATCACTCCTCGACGGAGGGTGTGGTGTTCCATGCCATCACTCTTTTTACCCGTTCAATGTTTTTACATTATTTTTAATTCATTTTTGCTTTATTTGAGACAAAAGAATCACGCCGCACATTAGCCGCGCTCGGGGCTCCTCCGTTGCGACTTAAATGAGGTTTCGTCGAGCCAAATTACACGTGCTCGGCCTTTGTACCGCGTTTATTTACTTCACATTGTACTTAAGGGCAATAACTAGAAGTGCAAGCCCTTAATTTCCAGAGCCGCTTGCGTTTGAAAATCGGCGCTGATTTAAGTGTTTTATAAGGTCTCATTACACGTGGTTAATCGCAATCGCTTCATTTTACTCGCGTCCTATAAAAGTTATGCATTTTAATACCCGGCACGTCTACTAGAACCGATCAAATTAAAACTAACGATTTCTTCTACACGCGTCTAGACGAAAATGTATAAATTAAAATCAGGTTTCTTCCCGAGCTAATCAAAATATTACGTTCATTTTGCATTATCTCAAAAAAGATAATAGGGCCCGCCCACGTGTGATAGCCAGCGCAGGAGGAGCCCCGACGGTCGGCCGCTCACGTTATAGATGTACGCGGCGGTAGAAGGGAACGGGTCCAGGTTACGCTGGGTGCGGCCACTCGGAGGCTTATGGTTGCTGTGGGAGCAGAGCAAACTAAGGAGCCAGTTAAATGTTTCGTAGAAATTTGCATAGATTGACACCGCGTGATTTCGCACCGCGCACGCGATCCGGCCCTGCCTTTACACGCTTATGTATGCCTTATATTTTAGAGAACCGCATTATAATTACAATAATAATCGTATTCAGCTCGCTGCCTGTCAATGCCGCTTCGGTTCGTAAAAATATAAAATAAACAGAGTCTATTTAACGATCTCGAACGAGCTTATTATTTACCGAAGACGCATTTGGATCTCGAGACTTTCTATTATGTATTCTCGTTGGTCACCCACTAATTAGTACACAGAGATAATGCGAGCCGAGTGTCTGTGTGCAGCCGAACCTACGTATCCTTACACGTGGAGAGCATGTGTGTGTGAGCCTCTTGAGGTGTTACGATGCGATGGAGTGGACTAATACCCACGTGGATGAATATTTAATATTTTCAACGTATGTCTCGCCAGTTTGTCAATGTATGGCCACTTAACAAATTCAAATATTTGTCATTGGGCAAAGGAAAGCGTTAGAATTCAAGTGATCTCTTCTTCGCTCCGGCTTTAGTTGACACACGGACAATTTAAAAATTAAATAATGCTCAAATGAGACGTTAAAACAAGGGCCTTATGAAAGAATAGAGAGGTCACACTCAGTTTGATTAAAAATCAATTAATTAAAAAATGCGCGTATTTTATTGCCATCTCTGGTCAGATTCTTTATTTGTATGTCCCTAAATTTAGTTCTTGTGTTAAATCTGCGTTTGCTGAGGAATTCAATTATGAAGTTGCTCGCATGTCATTAAAACATCGGTAAGTTAGTCCTCCGATCGTGTTTTGTCGTCGTTTAGTGTTTGAGTAAAGGGCAGAAATTCCACACGTCGTCGTGTCGCAGGCCTCCGCCGACTTGTCTCGTCTCAGCTTAGCGGTCTCGCTGTTTGTACAGTATTTACGATCTAACAAAACAACACGAAATGTTAAAAACACATTATTTGTCCGCGACGAATGTGGACTTACGATTGTGACGCGTTGCGTTTGTCCCGCACACGTCCGTCGCGAAGCTCGCCTCTTTAACTTACATACGACTTATTGTCCGGCTTGCTGAAATACTCGGCCGGCTATAACGCACCACTGTTAAACACCAGCCTCTTTATTATCGCTCACGTTAGATATTTCCCGCGACAATTGTTGGGAAACGCGCGCGGTTCATGACTTTATGAGCCGTAAAAACGCCGATAATTTCTTGTTTATTGAACTTGGGACGGCTTGCGCGTCGTTTGTCGCCTACGGCTTTCGAAAATTAAGTCGTATTAGGTATCGGGTGGAACTAATACAATGCGTTTTGCAGGTGTTCTTTCACGTAGGTAATGAATGATTTATGTTAAAAGAATGCGATGTTTGAATGAATGATTTTCTTTTTAGGTCTCACCTATGATAATATATATTATTTTATATCATTTTTGTTTTAATTTAAAAAGTCATATAGAAGTTTAAGCAAATTAATAACCACAATACAATGTAGTTTAACTAATTCTAACGATGGGAACCGTCGAAATAAACTATAACCGTCTAGACGGTGAATCACCGCGGAAGTTATGGTGACACGCGGTGTGATCCCATGGCGTCCCATTAACAGGTCTCTTCCAGGAACGATGAGCTGTGCTTTAATTAATAAGTTCATTTATATTAGTAATGTTCGCCTGAACACTCATTGCGGCACCTACGCAAACAAATGAATGACGCTTATATTTTATCAAATTTTAATGACTAGTTGTTTCTTCGCAAGTTTTACATTTTCTCATAGTAAATACTTCAATATGCTTATAATAAAATAATAATATATACGAGTAAAAGTTTAAATATTTCAAATAAAAACCTTCTAAATAAAGAAATAAAATCGTTTCAAAATACCTTAAATAAACCTATTCGGATGTTACCTAGCAGAGTATCTACATAATTTTATTTAAATTGAGGTTAATTTTATGTTAATCTTTATCCAATTAATACGTACAGAGTAATTAATATATCCATGTAGTAAGTAATTTTATTAGAACTTAATTTACTTAAATATTCATAATAATATTATAATTAATAGGTAGTAATCGTGATTTATTTCGGTACGGAGACAAATAATAAATAATACTCGTACTACCTATTTCTAATTGTTCAAACTAAACCTATAAAAAAACTTTAACCGTAAAAGAGATTTATAAAACCTAAGAAATTATTTAAATGCTCATACATACAAAATAAACTTAATGTAGAATGTAGGTACAGTAATATAAAAAAATAGCTTATTAGTCACTATCTAACTAAATAATCTGCCAAAACTTTCGCATAACGTAACTTTATTATCACAGAAACTCGCTCATGTAAATTCCCTTTAAATAATAATTACATTTGAAATATATTATGTTATTTAATACTGATACTAAATGTTCAACCAGTAACTGTTATAGCACTAGGCTCGAGCATAAATTTAAATAGAAACAGCATTGTTATTCTAAATTAATAATAAATTATGACTATTCTATTGTACATGTAATGCAAATTTATGACTCTTTTACTTCTATTATTTGGATAAATAAATGCTAAGTATTACTTTTAACTGCAATATTAGGAATATGCAAGTGGGTACTAACAATTTTCAATGGGTTCAAACCTTAATTTTTTCAACGTCATTTTCAATTTTAAAAAATGCTTTTTTATTTCTCCAATGCACGAAACGGAAACAGTTCCAAAAGTAACAATGGTTGACACACACGTACCTATATAAAAACAATATAATATATTAAATAGGTTAAGTATAATAAGAAAACAATATTATAATGGGTTAAGTTTCATATGCCTACATAAGAAGTATAATGATTAAATGACTGTTTTCCTTTATACCACAATTAAAATTAAAAATAAAGAATAGCCTCACATTATGTCGTCTATAGAATAATTAACAGTAATAAGCTATAGGTTTCATATCGAGGTAAACCAGACAAGTATTAGTTACTATAGCTGTAGGCAGTCTGAATGTACGCATCATTGTTGAGAACTATAAACTATATCCCTAGGTATTGTGGTAGGACGAGACCGGTGACACCCGTTATACCGATCTTGATGTATTTTAATTGATGTAATAAACCTACATACTATCTACAATGTACTTTAGTACCGTTCTTACAATATTACGAAAGCCGATAAGTGAAAAGATTTTCCATATTTCTTTACAATTTACATTCCAAAGCCCTCAGATCCTAGATCCCAGCGATGTAATCACGTTAAGCTCAAGTTTCTGTCAATTATTAGCAACATATTATAATCATTGGTGGAATATTCATAATGACACAGTACTCAGTACCAATCACAAATGCCTGCAAACACAGCCTCGACACAAATTCGTCGCGCAGTAAAATATCCGAGCTTGATGTCTGATGTCTTTAATTCATTCTCATAATATTTCATACATAATCATCGCGCACAAAATAGAATTTTATTAGAGAAACAATATTATATACATTTTAAAACCATTTTTAGAAATCTGACCCGTGATTGAAGCAACGGACTTGAATCGTCTAGCTGTGAAAGTTTTATCAATACATGAATGCGAAATGTGTGCTTGAGTCATATATTAAGATAGATGCTATTACAACACGCTCCAGCAATGCAACAAATAGTGTCATCGCGTCACTCCTTGCATAACCATTACCCACTACTGTTTTACATTTACATCAAAGAACACGAAGCATTCCGACAAACAAACTAACGTTAGTTCTCTTTTGTTACAGTTCATGTATTTGATGCCGAGACTGTACAAGTCGCTGGTGGAGTTCCAAGACATCTTCAAACATCTGTACAACGTAGAAGTGGAGCTTCCCGACGAGCCCTTCTGCAACTACAACAAGACTCGACACGACCTCATCGAGAAGACATTACACAGGATGTACAGCACCATCGCGGAGATCAAGGAGAACATGATGGCAGTGGACGTGCCGGTGCCCCAGCTCACTCACAGCAGGAATCTCAAGGCGCTGGAGGTGAAGGTCGACGCTCCCCAGTGCCTTAAAAACGACTACATTGCGTTCAGGGCGTACGGCAACCTGCTCAACAACTGGTACTCCGAGTTCAGATGTCCGCGAGGCAAGAATGTCATCAGAAGCAACCCCAAGTGCGCGGCGTACGAGGCTAAGCTCAAAGGGAAGAAGGATAACAGACAACCCAGAGGGAGAAAGCTCGAGTCGAGTTGAGCTTCACCCTCGATCTCTATCTAAGATCGGTATTGTCGCTTTGGCGTTATTTATTGATAGGTACGGCGTATGCTCTCTGCGGCGGCGCGGCGAGCGCTCGCGGCGTGTTTCTCACACGTCCACTAACAGAGCTGTCCGGTGATGAGCGCGTTGTTTCACTGAACACGCATGCCGCGGCTCACTCCGCGTGGACACGACGGGAGCGCGGTCCCGCCGACGCCGCCGCTGTTTGAAGTGCTTGACGAAACAATGTTTTGTTGAATAAGTATTGGGTACTTTCTCTGTGATATTTAGTATTCTGTAGATAGTAACATAATTTATTGATTTTAGCTGATAAGTCTCTCTTCAGTTCCTTTTTCTTCATCTTCATTTTTCCTATCATTTCATCTTGTAAAAACCATTTAACTTATTGTTTTCATGACTATCGTATTTATTAATGTACTTAATTAATTTTATAGCGAATATCTCATTAAGTTGCAGATACCGCGTTGAATCTGATTCATTATTATGTGCGAAGCATTATTAACAAATCATTGTATTGAAAGCTAACTATAACTTGCTCGAGTATTATTATTATGATGACGGATGATGCCGTTTTAGCCAAGAAAGACTTGTAGCCTTGTAATTATCTAAGTGCTTATTTATATTATTATTTGTAGATAAGTTTTGTATTATAGAACAAGTGCCGTTAGCTTTTAGTGAATAAATGAACTGATACCATGTGAATATTACCTATTTTTACTGTATAGTAGATTGCATAATATACTGTTATGCAAGTTTTGTTACTACATCTGAAGTAAAAATAAATGATTATAGTATTTAAATGAAATAAATTGATTCATCAATGAACGCAGCCTCTTTTCTTTATCGACCTTTTACTCAACAGACTACAAAATAAAAATTTACACACCTATTACAATAAGTTATATTATTGGTAAATGGAGTTTCAAAAATTAAACCTACTTCTACATGAGGTATTCGATACATCTAGTAACTAGCTTGTGCTCGCGGCTTTGCCCGCGTGGCAAAATTCTTTCTTAGCGGAGGTCTACGCCATAAAACCTATTTTATTCCAAATTTCAAGCAAATCCGTTTAGCGGTTTGATCTGTACGTTGATAGATCAGTCAGTCACGCTTTCCTTTATATTTATTTTAGATTAGGCAAAGCTTGACCATTGGACATAAGTTTTTTATTTTTTATACCTATGTATACCTTAGCACGCATCAAAAAATATATATTATATAAATAAAAATATATAAGTATAAGGACGCCAGAACGTGCTACTTGACAGAAACATTTTATAAAAGAAAGATGTGACGTCAGTACAAATTTTTAGCAAGAGCGCATGTTTGCAGTTTCAAATGTTAATATTGACTGGACTGGAATTTTAATTGGGTGCTTGAAAATAAAAGATGCACAGAGATAGTACTTTGTACCAACTAAGTTTTTTTTGTTACCAAACTCCAAAACATGTTTTTTTAAATCTAACAATAATTCCTAGATAGTAAAGTATTTAAAACAGACGCAGGCATAGTTGTGAGAATCAGCTAGTATTATACTTATTTACGGTAGTATCTCAAAAAATTAAAAATATTTTAAAATATATTATATTATGAAAAATAATATTAGGTATTATTATGTTTGCTGACCAGGGGGCCTAGACAAGCGCCGATCGTTTGTCGCTATCGCTAAAAAAATGTATTGAGTTGACAGTCGTTGTCGTTTGTTTTTCGATAACGAATGTCATCTCAGTACATTTTTTTAGCGATAGCGACAAACGATCGGCGCTTGTCTAGGCCCCCTGTTTAGGTACGCCCAAACAATTTTGCTAAAATAGACCTCCGATAAGAAAGGATTTTGCCAAGCGGGCAAAGCCGCGAGCATAAGCTAGTAAATTATTAAGCGATATAGGTATTTTTAATTCCGTTAGGAACAATAATCATAACAGTAACTTAAAAAAATAATATATATTAAATTAATTAATTGCGTTCCACAATTATTTTGTACTGCAAAAAAAAATCAAAACCTAATCTTATTCAGCGCCATCTACATAAAGACATAATAACTAATTACATGTTCTTCTCGATACTAGAGGGCAATGCATTCAATTAAATTCAGCGCCATCTATATAATCTGTGAAGACCTAAAATAGTTTTCATTTTTGTAACTAGATGGCGCTATTTAGGATTTATTTTTGCGCCATCTAGGTTTTGGAATTACAACTAAATATTACTACTATTCGACACTAGAAAGCGCTGATCAAATTTATTTCTGCGCCATCTACACTCATTTTTTATAACTAAAAATAGTCTTTCTACTAGACACTAGATGGCAATAGTGAAACTTTTATAAATGAATTTACATTTTGTTGAATTAATTATTTTATTGTATGACGCGACGAATTTAATTTAAATATTATATTACAGAGCGTATATATTTTTTTAGTAATAGATAATATTATTATAAAAACAACTACTTACCTACATTCCTTATTTACAATTCCATGTAATGGGTGATTCCTGAGAGTCAAAATTTTACGTGTCTGGGGGAATAAACTACCCGTAACATAAAAATTCTACCCAAAGGTATTTTTTTCCTGTTAGTCTAAGGTTCAATCTACTTAATGCATGATAGACATCGGGTTATATTTAGCTGCAAGTATCTAAAAAAAAATGTAAAAGCCCTGAAATTTGATTACCGTGGGCTGTCCCTTACACATTTTCGGAACAAAATATATTTTTTACACTAATTTATAAAAGGAATTTAATTAATTCCTGTGATCAAAGCTGTAAAGGGTGAACTGTTATATGATCAAAAAAATACGCGAAGGCTGTACTCAGCGTAGTTTTAGAAAAAATAACAAATTTAGGTTTGTCCCCGGACAAAAAGTGATTCCTATGGCGCGCGACATAACTACCCACATTTCACAAACCACAATACTTAGAAGCTTGTACGCACGTTATAGGCTAACTTCGATTGCGCTCTAAACATAGTGAAGAGAGGCTCCTCCTCTCGTTGTTATAAACTGGATTTACGAAGGTGAGAAATTGATTACCGTGGTTTTGGTTCACTAGATCATTGATTACCTTTTCCATGTTTAAAAATATTATTTTATCCATTACGGTTTTTTGACTAGTGTGTGCAGTTAGAAAAAGGGTATTGTTTATCATATATTTTATTAATTTTGGTCTATAATTATGGTATTTAAAAATATTGACAAAAAACTATACAATTTTGATTTCCATGGTATTGATTCTCATGGCATTTTACCACGGTGATCAATTTTCCCCTGAGTTTTCTTGCGCATTCTTTCACTTTTTACCCAACTACAGCGAAGCCGCAGATATGGAAGTGATTTTGACAGTTATACAAAATAACATTTATTTACACAATTATACATCAAACTTTACAGACAATAAATAAAAAACATTATAAACTAAACCTACAATCTAAAACTTATAAATACTTAATCTAAATTTAAATCTAATAATCCTATGGTGGAGGGATAGGTAGCTAGAATGCTGGCGGCATTGCCCCATTTGACAGTTTATATTTGTATATTTCATTATTTCAGATATTTTTTTTATATATTGTATACATCAGATTTTTTTATATTGTACTATAATTTAAAATAAATTTTTTTTTAATTTTTTTATATTGTAATATTGTTAGTTATAATAATTATGAATGTATTGTGTATATATGATGTGTTTATGTATATTATTGATGTATTAAATATATTATATTATAATTTATATATATTAATGTTATATAATATTATTATTAGTATATAAGAATTATTTCCATTAATCTTTTGTATACTACAAACTCACCACCACCCATGTTAATATAATTATTTCTCTACCTGCAAGGTTGTCTGGAAGAGATCGCTTTTAGCGATAAGACCGCCAATTGTTACACTAATGTCGTGATTTTGTGTTATAGTTTTTAAGTTTTCTGTATGTTTGTAGTGTTTCAATAAAGAGTTTTCTATTCTATTCTATAGTAGACAGCCGCTGTGGCTTATGCGGCACCATTATATCCCTACATTAATAAGTCGCTCAGCGAGCTATGGAGAGGGCTATACTCGGAGTTTCTCTACGTGATCGAATCAGGAATGAGGAGATGAACCAAAGTCACTGACATATCTCCGCGGATCAGGAAGCTGAAGTGGTAATATGGGCATGCCACATAGCACGTAGAGCGAATGGCTGATGGGGTCGAAAAGTGTTCAAGTGGCTACTACAGGCAAGCAAACGCAGCGTAGAACGTCTACCCACAAGTGTGGCAGACGACCTTATTTAGGTCGCTGAAAGACGCTTGAAGCAGGTCGCTTCCAACACCGGTGTTATATATGGAGGTCTAAAGGGAAGGTTTATGTTCAGCAGTAGACGTCTTATGGCTGAGATGATGTATGATGAAAAAATAAAACGAAAAAATGGGCTGACTGCAACTTTCAGTCCAGATTAACCTAACTAATGATAAATATACAATCTGATGACAGCTTCTGGAGTGAATCCTGTCAGTGACTGTGACTGAGAACTTAATCTCATATTCTAGGACTATATATTCAATATTTTTACATTGTTTAAGACTGCAATACGTTGATTTTACTTAGTTTACATGATTATCATATAGAGAGCCAATATAGACCTTTTTAATACTTGATGTTTGGTGTGTATCTGTTTGGATCACCGTTTTTAATCATTTCTATTTTATATGATTAGTATGTAGAGGTCAATATTTATACATAGAATTCAAACAAAATAGTTTTAATTTTGATTCCCATGCCACACTTTATTGATTTCCGTGGCACCAAAAATTTAAATTTAAATATCTTCTGAACAAAACAAGTTATAATGATGCCTATTTGATTGATGTGCTTATAATTATGGGAAATTTGATGTTTTACATGTAAAATGCAATAATACTTTGATTTAAAATCTGCCACGGAAATCACTTAAATACGCCCGAACTCAGGATTTACCCTAATAATTCCATGTTTAGGTAGGTGCAGAGTTTGCAAAACATAGAGGTAATGTAGGTAATATATGAACTAATAATAGGTTTGCCAAAATAACTTCTTTTTATAAAGTTTTTTATAAATCTATCGTCATGGGAAAGCTGTTTATTTTTTATATAAATAGGAATAGGTATCTAAGCAGACGAGCAAGACGCTCTCCTGTTGAAAAGAGTTGTGAACTACTGGAAAAAACCAAGGATTTAGTTTAAACCGTAAACTTTTTAGGAATACTATAATGGTTATTTTAAGATAACTTTACCTATAGTTTGAGAAAATTTGTTCCTGAAAAATAGGGATGTTGCAAAAGTCAAAAATTTTAAAATAAATTATGTAGAAAGAAGGAAGGTTGCGGGAACGACGTGGATGACGCCGCGCGGAGAGAAACGACTTGTAAAGAATTTTATCAGGCGTTTATTACGAAAATACTCGGCGGAATATGCAATGAGTATAACGTATACCGAGAGCCTTTTCTCACAGTGCCTTTTCCCCGCAAGGACTAAGGTCGTGGTGTGCAAGGCCTCTTACAATCGTCGATTTTCTTAGACAGTGAAGTTCGGTCGTTCCCCTAAAGGACGCAACTGACCAATGCTTCAATCGCCACTAGGAAAGAATTTCATAGTGAACGTGAATTGATTTGACAAGAACACATTAATAAAAGTCTGGTCTGCGGAGAATCTCGTCATCGCGATCCAGGATAGCGGCTCTCGTTTGGGTGGCACCACAGATAAGAAGGTGGCACCACAGATAAGAAGGTGGCACCATCGAGTTTGTCGATGAGGAAACTTCGAGGATTGAAGTGTGCTACATTAATTATTAGAATTTAAATCTTACTAATATTATAAACGTGAAAGTTTGTAAGAATGGATGTCTGGATGTCTGGACGGATGTTTGTTACTCTTTCACGCCTAAACGGGTGGACCGATTGAGCTGAAATTTGGTATAGATATAGCTTAGAGCCAGGAATAACACATAGGCTACATAAGTACTGCGGGTAAAACCGCTGGGCGCAGCTAGTAATTCATAATTATTAGACACATATTTTTTGGTTGGTGAATAAAGTGGCTAAGAAAGTATTATAAGTTTTTGGCTGAGGACTGGGGACACGCTGGAGTGCTTTTCACGAAAGGAGTCCTTTTTGCGGGGCGCCACTATCCCACATTTTCAAAGTTAAAATATCTATAACTTTTAAACGCTTCATAATTTCTTATATTTAATTTCTTAATTAAATAGTTCTTTATTTAATCTAACAAATAAAAAATATTTAGGATATGAAGTCCAGTAATAACCGATAAAATTAAATTTAGTTCCGCTTAATTGCCGCCGGACCTCTTTCGTGAAAATGACTCTACGTCACTATCCTCTACATTTTTTTTTTCGAAAAATCGAGGTGACCTTTTTAAACATTCATAAATTATTAATTTTTTATAATCTCATTACGTGGACAAAATATCAAAATATTAATTAAATGAAATCTAATTTGTCACTATATAAGAATACAAGAGGAAAAGTAACAAATTTTGGCTATTTTATGAATGCATTGAACCTAAATTGCAAATTTTCTCACAAAAATAATTATAAAATAAAGTTTCAGGCATAAACCTACCTATTTAAAATAGTTCAAGATGGTTTTATTTGAAAACAGAACACGCTAACCTGAGTACTAGATGACACCCTTATATAAGTACCTACAACAGTAAATACTAGATTTATTGTCAGTGAGTAGGTAGGTAATACGGAAACCTACATTGCGCGTAGCCAGACTAGCGCTTGACCTATTTATTTTTAATTCTCTATATACCTATACATAGGCGTACCCAGGGGGGGGGGGGGCAGGGGGGGGGCAGCTGGCCCCCCCCTGGAAATCGAATGTCTTGTATTATATCTGTAGCATAAGAAATAAAATGTTCTTGGCGCTTGCAATAGGGCGATTACACACGTTTCGTAGTCAGAATTATATATTTTTTAGCTTTTTAGTAACAATATTTCATTTTTTCACCACTCGGAGCGTACTAAATGCACACTTTTTTTCATCATATTTATAAAATTTCTTGGCACTTGCACCAAGTTCGTAGCTATAGAGGTAGTAGCACTAAATCTCTTACAATGTTACTTTCGTGGTCAGAAATAGGATATTATCTTGGGGCTCGAATCAAGATTTGAAATTTTCTCGGCTCGCAGCAAACTACTTGCGCTTTTATTAGTAAGATCATTCAAGTTTCCTTGCAGCTTGGAACGAACTAAGCTCACCTTTTGTAGTCAGAAATATAAAAAATACTCGGCGCTCGTAAGCTGTACACGCTCTTATAAGTGAAAATATTTAAATTTCTAACTGCTCAGAAAAAGATAACTGCATGTTTTCCGTTGTCAAATCTACTATATAAAAATAAGTCGGGTTTTCCTCCCTGACGCTATAACTCCAGAACGCACGAACCGATTTTCACGGTTTTGCATTCGTTAGAAAGGTCTCGGGCTCCGCGAGGTTTATAGCAAAGAAAATTCAGGAAAAATTTCAAAAGAAATGAAAAAAAAGTAAAAAAAATAAGTTATTCAATTTGAAACCACGCGCGTATTGGGCAAATGTCAACTGCAGGCATTTGTCTTTAAGGTGGTAATGGCCGTGTCGGCGCGGAGGATATTGATATAAGTTTTATTGCAACCTTATTTCGAATTAATACTGGCAACGTAGTAGCCAATGGCTCTCCTTGGATGAATACAAAAAAAAAGCGTGGTCTTGGGCAAATTTTTATTAAATTTCAACAGCAGGCATTTGTCTTTAAGGTGGTAAGTTGAACTGTGTAAATTATGTGGATCGTGAATTTGAGGTTAAATAGGGATGTTGACACATGTAACGAATTGATATAAAGTTATGTTTTTCACATAAAAGACAGTATTTAAAAACCTAAAATCACATTTTAAGGATCTATTTACAAGCCAAAATTGAATAAAATCAATTTTAATTTAAAAAAAAAATTACTTATTATTACGCGAATGCGAACGCCAATCAGAGCGCGTGACGTCACACCATTGGCTGGACCTTACGCTTCCTATGAAATGTTACTGATTTCGACACATTTTAATTATTCATAACATAAAAACCACTGAACCGATTTTGATGCAACTTATACTGTGCCCTTAGTTGGTCCATACTTAAACCAAAAATAAAGTCAATAACTAAAATGTCTCTCTGAAAATATAAGATTCATTTTGGTTATTGACTTTATTTATGGTTTAAGTATGCTCCAACTAAGGGCACAGCATAAAATGCATCAAAATCGGTTCAGTGGTTTTTAAGTTATGAATAATTAAAATTTGTCGAAATCAGGAACATTTCATAGGAAGCGTAAGGACCAGCCAGTGGTATGACGTCACGCGCTGTCAGATGACAGTTCGAAACGTTTTAGGCAGTATTTAAAAAATCATTTTTATATACGTATTTTTATATTGAAATTTCATATGTTTTTGCATAAAAATATGATATACGTTTATGAAATGGGTCTATCTATCATATAAAAGCAATTCCAAAAATTAGTCAACATCCCTATTCATCACTCTGTCCATAGTCCAAAATGCCTAGAGGACGACGTGCGAACATCGGCCGCCGCACAAGACATTCAAGCCAGCAACAAGTGTATTCACAGATCTTAAGTGAAGAGAGACAAAATATAATAAGAGAAAATGACCGATTGAGACAACGCGTGAGCACATGAAGATCATTGGCATCATACAATCGCTTGGCATTCCAATATGATCCCACTGCAAACTACAGTGATGATGAAAATTTAGATATTGGACCAATGACGACTATATGCCGATATTGCAATGCGTTAAAGTTCAAAAGAGAAACGGCTGGATTATGCTGCGCAAGTGGAAAAGTCAAACTGAATCCATTACTTACACCACCACAGCCACTGAAACCATTGTTCGATGGAAGTGATCCCGATTCCAGCCATTTTCTTCAACACATCCTTGAATACAATAACTGCTTTCGCATGACTTCTTTTGGAGCTAATATCATTCGAGAAGGCGGCTTCATGCCGACTTGCAAGGTAAAATATACAACACACATAACCAGTGGTTTACCAAAGAGCACTTCAATGAAACGGATAATTTGCGGACACGTATAACGCTTCGATTCAGTATTTACTTTGGATTCACTTTCATTTACTTAGAGAAGTTCAACTAAATAACACTTCATTTTTTTAATCGAAATGACTTTATTACTGTTGTGAAATGAAATAAAATTTTTCCTTTTCAAATATAAAACAAAAAATTCTTCATTTTTTAATCACCAAACGAAATGTTACAAACGAAGCCATCTGGTGGCGAAACGGAGTTCGCCGGGTTTGCTAGTTATATATACAATTTTCTTGGCAGCAAGCTGCTTGCGCTATTTTACGGAAGAATATTTTAATTTTCCTACTGGTCGAAGCAAATTAACTGCACTTTTTCGCCGTCTAAAATATTAAATTTTCTCACCACTCGCAGCAAGTTGTATGCGCTCCTATATGTCAGAATATTTAAATTTCTAACCCCTCAGCGAAAGATAACTTCACTCTTTTCGTAGTCCAAAATATAAAATTTTCTCGCGCTGTTTAAATAAGAATAATTTAATTTTCCAACCGCTCGGAGCAAGTTAACCGCACTTTTTTCCTTGCCAAAAATATAAAATTTTCTTGGCGCTGCTCGCGCTTTTTATGGAAGTATATTTTAATTTTTCTACCGTTCGCAGCAAATTAACTGCAGTATTTTCGCTACTCAAAATATAAAATTTTCTCGGGGCTCGCAGCAAGCTGCTCGCGCTTTTTAAAAGAAAAATATTTTAATTATCTTAACGCTCTGTGCGAGCCGAAATCAAAGGATGGCGTACCCTTAAATATGTTCTACCTACTCAACGTTAAAACATATAGGCACATAACACAGGCATAAAGTTCAAGTTCAGCAAAAATATCTGAATCCGACCTTGCCTGCCCCCCCCCCCCCCCCCCCCTAGGCCAGAAGCTGGGTACGCCTATGTACCTATAGGTTACTTAATACTGACCTAGTTTTCGATGACGTTGCGCTGCAGATGGCACACATAAGATCTAAAAAACAATTGTATCTACCCACCTAAATAAATATGGAATATCGCATATCGCACTGCTATCTTACCACCAGTAGATCCGAAGAAAAGCAAGCCTAAGAAATCACTTCAAATAAACCTTATACTAAATTTTATGATTCATTGACAATAATTTAGCAATTTAACACACATGTTAATTGAAATACGATTAGAAAAGCGCAATCCGATAAACATTTTGATAACAAAGCATGCACGCCGAGGGCGGCGCGGCGCAGCGACTTGCGCAGGCGCATATAGCAATAGAAAGTGTTGTGGAAATGTTCAGTCGATAACTGCAAGAGACGGAGGCCGGACGTCTGCACGCAAATGTAACCCGAACACACGCGGGGAATAGTTGCGGCAATTCGTGAATTAAACTAAAATATATATTATTTTTTATTATAACAGTAACGTGAAGAGAGACAAAATGTGTGCCAGTGCAAGGATTGTTGTTGCGTTTCTTATCGTTTCTGCTGCAGCTGCGGTTCCCGCTGGTGATGCTAGGAAAGCTGCTATAAATAATGGTAAGACAAGAATTAAGTTAAATTCAAATTAACAAATATTAATTAAAATATATGATTATGATCTAGGTACATTTAAATAGGAGAGAAGCTGATGATATACTGAATAGTTTTTTATCGTTTTACTTATAATATCCATTAAAGGCTCGATTATGCCAATTAATATTAAATATAAAAGAATTAACAATATTAAACAGAACATTATATTACAATATATAAGCCACTTGTCTAACCATCTTAGTTATAATTATTATCAACATTCTACGAGTAGGTAAACCTGAAAACTATTATAAATAAACTTAACATTAATATCAAATATCATACGAGTGTGTCATCGGCCTTTGCGTCTATTGCAGACGATTTAAGCACTGTCTGTTGGGTTGCGTTGGCACTTCCGTTGGTGGCTAATAAAACCAATCCTGGAGCGACAGGGTCGACTACATGTTGGACAAACGTGTGTTACAGCAGAAGGGTTGTTGGTTCTGTTGTGCCGTCTAGACCGTTTTACAGAGTACACAGTATATTAAATATGCCTTCAAAAACCTATTACGTAGTTACTATTTATAATATAATTAATTATTATATTACCTACTTGTATAACAAGCAATCCGCTAATATGAAAAGTGAAAGAACATTAATTATAATTGGAACTTAATCTCTAAAAATAACGTTCTACTTTTAATTCACAAATTACGAGCAGTTTGTTTATTTTATGTAACTTATAATTTTAATTATATTCACGTAACTAAGTCTTCAAACGGTAATTAAGACGAATAAATGAAGAGAAATAACATCTAATAACTGCGTGGAGCAACAATAGAACACATTATCATATTAATCGCCGGATCTAGCACTTAAAATCAAGGAAACTCGATTTCGCTACAAACTATAAAAAAATTACGCAAATATCGGACAAACAGTTGCAAAACAATGATAAAGAGCTGTTAGCGATAATTTCGCAGCGGCTTAAAGTTTGTCTGCACGCTTTTGGTGACAATGACCCGATTTGAGAGATATTGCAAATTGCGGTGACTGAAAAAGTGGAGACGGTCAATTAGGCAAATAAATATTTTATGCCAATAGTAAAACAAAATGTAACAAGAATTTTTTACAAAAACTCATGAAAATTATGCATTTCAAACGTATGTTTCCCTTCTTCCTTTTATAATCTTTTTATTGCATTGAAATTTGCGCGAGAACTGAATCAAAAGTAATCTTCACAATCACTGATCAATCTCTATTTTTGACCCAAATAATACAATCATTGAATTCGATAACACTGTCACCATGGAAAATCATAAGATTTAAAACGTGCTACACAAAATTATGGTACACATAAACCTTTGTGCTGTTAGTGTCCCACTTCTCTTGAATGGTTCGCATTGTAACGCATGTACGAAATAGACTTTTTACCTTTTGTTACAAACTTCATTGTCCACAATACCTAACTCTTAATCTTGTAACACGAATACAACTTTACTTATCATAGGTTTTAAATAGTTTTAACCACTAATCGCTTCAAAACGTATAGATATAAATACCGCATCAATTTAAACGAAACAATCCACGTGCAGGCAGTTGTTATGACCAAGGTTTCCCTTCTTCATACCTAACATTGCCTAATTGCTTCAACCTTTTAAGTAGGACGAGTACAATAGAAACCACGCAAGGTACTCACCTGCCTACTTACGAGCAAATGCTCAAGCCCAATAGCTTTTTCACCTCCATTGTTGGTGTCATCGGCATACGGAACCTGCAACTCACTTCCGAGGAACTTTGCTTCATTGTGCAACGTCGTGAGATAGTTAACGGGTCGCTTGCCATTTGTTTTTGCAGATCTTCTGTTGATGTCTTTGCTCATTACCATTTCTAGAGTGTTGTAACTGAGGAACTAGGGTACGGACGTTCTCACAGTTGTTATTGTCCTCAATGTGACGCCCTCAATTACCGCTTCTGTTTACTCTAACTTTTTATTTGTTCAATATTTTTTATCAAATCCATAAAGATCTTTAGATGGGCAAATCATCAAAGGTCGACCTTTTACCTGAACGTCGGTATGCCCTAAGTTCGTTACCCCTTACCTTCGGGTTTTGACACGTCCAATATTGACAATGTGAACCGACGTTTACGACTCAATGCTGACTAAAAAATCTCCAAAGAATGCGGAGCTTAAAAGGGAAAACGCGATCGATTTTATTGAAAGGTTCGGGATTCTGACAAAGGTCTTCTTGAAATGAAATTTTGTTTTCTATATTTTATTTGGGTTCTCTCATCAAAATAATAATGCACCTAATCACCCTTTAATCAATATCCTCGGAGGATATAACCTTCAGAACGAGGTGAATATCCTGACGAAAGTTTGTACTGTAGAGTCAGAAAATGTGTCAGTTTTTCTATGAAAAGTTTAACCTAGTGATTATAGTACAACAGGTGTGCTGTTTACATTCATCATTGCATAAGAATTTCATTCATGGAGATACATCACGTTCTTAAAGTTCCTATCTTATCATTGAATTGGCTTCGACAATTAATAAATATTTTGCGCAAGTGTCGAGTAATTTCTCACATTGTTAGCAATATAATAATTTGTCATTAAATTCTTTGTAACACCGCCTTGCAATCGCAAAGAATGTAGCGATTAAATCGATTACGATCCCATATTACACCGGGTTATGTCATTTTTGTAATATTTTTGTGTAATAACTAATAACTAATCAGCGAATGGTTCGATGAAATAAATTGAAGTATTGAGATAAAAATTATTTTGCTGATTTGATTGTTATTATTTTACGTTCACTTTTATCTTTCTATTATTTTTATTACCGTAAGCCCGACCACAATATTCATCATTGTCTGTAAAATCTATTGTAACTTGTAATCCAGAAAAAAAATTAGATCGTCATAATATATGTATATTAATATATTTTATATTTTTACAGGAGTCAATTTTAGTTTTCCCTCAGTATATCTAACTCTTTAGTGTCAGGGAGTCATTAAAAAATTGAAAACAGTTGTATTGTTAGGCTCAGAATAACTTAATAATTTTCAGATAAATTAGTTCAATATAAACGATTTATTTTCAGGGTCCATAGATATATCATAGTTTAATTATTAATAATAATTAACTAAAAAATTCAATGAAATGGTCGTGACAAAAGACAATAAATGCCTATGTTCAATGTTTATGTTATGTCCTAAGCGAGGTGGGTCAATGCCTCGACCACACAACTCAAGGTGAAGTGAAAGCGAAAGTGCTACACAAACTTTTTATTGGGAAACAAAACGACAAAATTGCTGCATTTTTGTATAAAAAATACCATAATATATTATATTATGGTATGTTATGTACATAACATTCGATCCCTAAAACGTTTTTGTCTAGATGTCAATTGTTTTTTTTTTATTTGGGATATTTTTTTTGAGAACGAAACAAGAGTCTTTTTCAGTCCGAAACATAATAACTTATGCTTGCGCTTGCACAAGACTGCTTGGCGGATGAATAACTGTAAATAACTGGCAAATGTTACAAAGTAACTTAAAATATACAAGGTTATAATAAATATAATTAAAATTGTCATTGTGACGGATATGGATATCATAAAAAAAAAATATACGAGTAATGTTGCTTAGATCAATGTTAAAAAATTCTCACAATTCAATTTGATTAGCCACATGTTTAAATCAAAGGTTTGTATATTTTTTTTAATCTTTAAGGACAAAGAAAAAATAAATGATGAATGGATAAATTAAAAATATTTTTAGTAGAAAGTCTTGCGTTTAACCCCGGAATTCGAACTCGCTGTATGTTGCAATTCCAGAGATTTGTTTGTGACATTTCTTAGCCGATTTGTCTGTAATTTTACGTTGAATATAAAAACTGGTTAGAATAAGAAGTAAATTCCATATAATTATTACGTGGGTATGCTGCTTTGCTTACGAAGTTCTGTTAAAATCTGCCAAAAAAATTAAAATATTTAAAAACATAATTATGTGTAAAAACAAATTATACATATTATATGATAAAAGGCCATTAAGGACACATCTTTTTGGCACTTTCTTTGTATTTAATATTATATGTTAAAAAATCTATAGCTGCCGTGTACCTATACCTACCTTTGTCTTATTTATTATAACAATAATATATAATTATATACCTACACACCTAATATAAGTATGAATACATAATTGTAGGTATAGGTATAATAAATTAGAATAGACAGACAAGTTTCGAAACTAGTTCAGTTCGGGTGTCTAATTTGACTATTACTAACAAAGGAGCTCTTTGCAAACCAGCTGTGAAACCGAACACTGAAGGTCGGCGAATGCAACTGCCATCGCGGTAAACCAATAGACGCCTAAAAACTACATACTAACTGTGACTTTGGTGTACAATAAAGGGTTATCTATCTACTAAAGAGTGACTATATACTACGACTAGTACTTATTTATTAATCTTTTAATCTTCTTCTAAATATATAAAAGGAAAGAGTGACTGACTGACTGATCAACGCACAGCCTAAACCGCTGAACCGATTAGGTTGAAATTTGGAACAGCGGAGGTCTACGTCATAAAAGCTATCTGAGTTTTTATGACTTAGACCTCCGCTAAGAAAGGATTTGGCCACGCGGGCAAAGCCGTGACCATAAGCTAGTGTAGGTTAATACCTAAAAAAATATTATATCTTAAGAGTGGCGGGTGTTAAATCTTATTTTATGTAATGTCTATACCAGTTTTACCCGCTGAAATATAGCCACACAGCTCTGCTCAGCGAGTAAGCCACAATAAATTTAATAAGATTTTACACCCACCACGCTCTAGTATATCATAGGTTTTAAACCGTTCTAGTTAAGTACAATAAAAATAAATCTACATAATATGAAATTTCAGCTTGATCAGCTCAGTTGTTTTGGTGTACTGAGGTAAATGAAGCACACAAACATAATACATTCGTACTTTCGCATTTATTATTATTATTATTATAAGCCTGTTGGATCCCACTGCAGGGCAAAGGCCTCCCTACCCTCTCTCCATCTGTCACGATCTAGGGCTATGGATTTCCATCCTTCCGCATGTGAGCCAAGGTCATCCCGCCATCTCTTCCTTGGCCTGCCACGTGGCCGTTTGATACTAGGAGCCCACTCAGATGTAATTTTGGCCCAACGTTCGCATTTAGGTATAATATTAATAGGAGGATCAGCGTTTGATCGGGGCTTGGCAGAATGATTTCTTAGCAGATGTTTCCGTCATAAAAACTGAGTGATCAAATTACAATCTAACCTGTTCAGCAGTTTCAGCTTTGCCTTAGTAGATCAGTCTGAAAATGTATTTAGATGTATTTACCGGAAATTATATCTTAATTTTTCACATTAGGTAAATTTAGTCGTCTATAGGGGTACAATGCCAGTGGTAATTACTAACTTTACTATTGTAAACATAATAGTATCATGCCGCAGCATAAAGCTGTTTATTAACGTCAATTTTATATGACAAATGAGTTCATTTCATAACGACAAAATTCCATTTAGCTCTGTTTACAGAGACGTTTGCAAGGGTCTGTTATGTAAGCGGTTTTAGAAATCAAGAGTGAGTAGTAATTATTATTAAAGTACTAAATTCTAAAAAAGTACACATTTTTTAGTTTTAATCAGTCAAATTAAATAAATATTTTTTTCTAATAAATTTTAATGTGAACGATAATTTGACAAGTGGTCAAATTCTATTTTAAACTATGTAAATCGTAGAAATTATTTGCAAAATGCCTAATTTAATGGTTACGTTTATCGTAAACAGAAAAATAAAAAATTAAATCGAATTTTAATAAGTGTGGACGAGTCGCACTAATCTATAACTAGAAAACTGCTTGACCGAATTCGATAAAATATTATGGGACCACTTCCTCTGAAACAAATAAAACATGTTAGTTGAGTCATCTGCGAACTGTGAACATACAAGCATAATTATAATAATAGGTTCTGAAGAACAACCTATCTACTTTTTTAAATCGGTTAAAAAAGAAAAAATCTATTGCCTTACAAAGTTAGCACTTGACTGTGAGTGTTGGCACAAGATTTAAAAGTAAATAAATAAACTAAATATTATTACATCGAAATACCTCAACTGTTCTTTTTCAGCCTCTAACATCCTTGACCATTCGTTGGCAAAGGTCCTTACTCTCACCATATTTGTATAGAATTCAAGAGTCTTCCTACATGTGGGTAGTTGACCTTCTAACATTATTGCATTGAATTACGCTCTTGTAACACAATATTGGTGTTATTTTTATGTGAAGGCTTCTCATCTGTTTTTAGTATGTGACATAAAGGATAGAATATGTTTTAAATCAAAATACAATGGGTGCTAACTTATTATTGATAATATGAGATCAAAACCCACGAAAATTATATTCTTTTTTATTTTATAAATTCTTTTTTTAAAGGCTTGAAGAAGATCCCTTACTACGGCCTATTTTTTTTTTTTAGAGATAACGGCTGCCCATAATCAGTACAGTGTTACCTAGGATTTCACAAATATGTGAAATTCTAGGAGCACTGCACCAACGCTTCTTACTCAAGAGTCATGAGATGTTAAGACCCTTTAGCCCAGTAATTTCAGCCTAGGCCTACTAGTATTCTTTTATCTGTGCTACGGCATTCTTTATTATTTATTACCTTTGAAAATATACGTAATCTATTACGTGATCATAAAAGAATAATTGGTAACGATCAGCAGGCTATCCGTGACACTGCTCGCAAACCTTAAAAAACGAGTAGACAGAAGTTTAGTAATTATTATATCCAATAACTAGTACTTAATATGGGGGAAACGGAAGCCCTAAAAATGTTTGTTTAAATATGTAAAAAGCATATGCGAAATAGGGTTTAGCACGGAAGAATTATTTTATCTCTTCCGTGTGGGTGAGAATGATGATATTACGGAAGACAAATTAGAATCGAAGAGCAAAAACATGTAAAGGCAACCCTACTTAGTGTAATTGAAGGCATAATATAAACATTAATTAGCTAGTGAAATTACTGGGCTAAAGGGTCTTAACATCTTATGACTTGAGATAGAAGCGTTGGTGCAGTGCACCTAGGATTTCACAATTATGTCATTCTTGGCAATTCTAGGTGGCATTGTACTGATTATGGGCAGCGTTAACATCAGGAGAGCGTCATGCCTGTTGCTTCTTAGCATAAAAAAAATCTCTTTGCACCCTGACTTTTAACTAGAGCAAATCACTGTAGCATATTGTGCATGGTCGTGATGACGCAGAGCACATATTATAATTAGTGGAAAAATAACTAAGCATCCACAGTAATTTAATTTGATATTTCGATGACAATCAATAAGATTCTCAGATTGCAGGCGAAGGTTGCCATCAATTGTTCTTGCCAATGACTATTTGGGACAATTGAATGCCATAGAAATAATTGCCCATTTCGATTACGTTTAACCATTGATTTGATTTGGCAAATCATAGCGATTGTGTTCATAAGTATTTGAGAAATCTTTTCCGATTGTAACATTTGGGTACTTGATAGGCACGATTGAGTATAATACAAACTCCAGACTTATTGAGCTAAAAAACAATGTAGAATTTTACGAGTTTGAAGGCTGCAAACTACGGCTGGCCGCATCGCAATGTACCGCATAACGAAAATCCTTTAACATCTCATTCGTACATTTTAAATGAACTAAACACGTATGCGTTTGCAGCTAGACGCAGACCGCCTGTAACATTAGTGTGCGTTAGTTTATGTATAAAACTATCTGCGCCCAGCGGTTTTACCCTCATTACTTATGTATTATTCCAGGTAGCCTATGTGTTATTCCAGGGTCTAAGCTATCTCTTTACAAAATTTCAGCTCAATCGGTCCACCCGTTTAGGTGTGAAAGAGTAACAAACATCCTGGCATCTAGACATCCATTCTTACAAACTTTCACGTTTATAATATTAGTAAAACAAACAAAAATCATGCAGAACGGTTTTGGTTATGCCAAGCGTAGTAGCGCAACCTGCGTTTTTGATCACTTATAAGCCTTATTTACCTTTTGTGTTATTCAAAAGTCTGGTATTGCAGGTATCCAAAAGCGGCAGTAAGCAGAAAATCAGCTTGTTCGCCACGGCATATGATAAAAGCTTATATAATTTAGATAAAATTGAGAACATAAAAACCTCTAAACTTTCACCAGACGATCTAGTGATTTCGGTGTAAAAAGTTAATAAAATTCAAGAGGCACGAACATAGGTAAACAATTTTTATTTAAATTGCACCTGTTACTAACATTTCTTTATTTTTGACACCGCACCGGCACATTAAAATAATCTATAGAAAGACATAAAATTGTCAATAACAATGCCCAGTGGTTTTACCCGATGTACTATGTGTTATCTACATATATAAAAGGAAATAGTGACTGACTGATTGACTGACTGATCTATCAACGCACAGCCCAACCCGCGGAACGGATTCGCTTGAAATTTGGAATGTAGATAGGTTTTATGATTTACACCCCCGCTAAGAAAGGATTTTACCACGCGGGCAAAGCCGCGAGTACAAGCTAGTTGAGTTATTAAGTAAGTCATCGTTGGCAAATTGCATGCAATTTTCAGCACCTATTGACATTAAGTAACGTAGCCCGTAGCGGTAACAGATGTTCGTGTATTCAGGGGCTAAGGTGACGGTGGTACATCCTTATTGTCACAATATTTACATAGGAAATGTTTAAGAAATCTTAATATATAAAAGGAAAGGGTGACTGATTGATTGATCTATCAACGCACAGCCTAAACCACTGGAGGGATTGAATTGAAATTTGGAACACAGATACGTTTTATGATATAGGCCACCACTAAGAAAGGATTTCGCCACGCGGGCATAGCCGCGAGTATAAGCTAGTATCTTGTAATACCATAGGTGGCAAACAAGCAGACAGTCCGTGGCATCCGCTTATGAATATCTGAAACATCACTTGCATAGTACCTTGCTGACCCTTCAAAACTTTACATCTTTTTTGAATAGTCCCATGTCACGTTGAGATCCTTACTCTTGTAGCTAACGTGAAATTTTCCAATGAGATTCTTTCTAAAGAAGTAAATCGCCGAGCCGTCTAGTGTACTGCGGCAGATGCACTGTAACATTTATATCTTTTTTAAATATTCATAATAATACATTCAAACAACATTCTTATACATTATTTATGTTCCGGCTAAGGTCCGAAGTGCAGCTACGCCTAGAATTAGCCGGATAATCTTAGGTGTAGTTCACTGTTGGTTAAATTACCGTGACATATTCCCTCCTTCTCGCGCCGTATTCCTCGATTCTGAGGGTCGTGACCTCCTCTCGCTATCTTCTTCCTTATGGGGTCACGCCATCGATACCTTGCTTGACACCTGCATCGCATCGTGTACCGTGGTGTCCAGTGTGGTGCGGATTAGGTCAGACCATCGTCAGACATATACACTACAAGTAAAAAAAAAACTAAAATATGTTATCAGTAGTCACGTCTTCAATTTCTACCACTCATTTCTTTACGCACAGTCTTCAGTCGTCGCGAAGAATAGTCAGCGCTCATGTTGAAATGCAAGGTTTATTGTGACGAAGGATTGCCAACACCTACAATTCAACGCTCCGAACGAAATTGAAGAAACTTAAATGCAATTTGTTATTACTGTAACGTGTTCTTTCACTGAACTGAATAATGGGATTGCAAGTCGGTGGGTAAAATATTTGTTATATATGGGTAACACACTGCTCAATTATTTTGTCTCCAAATTTAGGAACCCCGAATAGAATAACACTGCATTGCATACAAAATTACAAGAGATATATAATTATAACCACAAAAAAAAAACTAGAGGTAAGAAATTAGTAGTCTTATCGCATAAAGCAATCACTTACGGATTTTCTGTAGACGACCGCATGGGTCGATCTGTGGATATTAAAATTGTTGAAATTTTTTAAAATGAACATTAAATTATTAATTTAGTTTTTGCTCTCAAGGTATGTAAGGTTGCGAGAAAATCTATCACTAACAAATATAAATTAATAAATGTATGAGTAAGTCCTTAATGCGTGTAGTAACAACATTCACAATGGCAGGGTTTGGAATTATGCACATCCACGAGGGTTTGGCAAGAGGTCGAATGCCTCTTGAGAGCTTGAACTCGCACGCTGATGGAATCACAATGGTATTATTTCAAGCCTACCAAGAATAATTATAATAATTACAGTTTAATCTACAAAGAAATGATTCTCGATTACACAGGGTTACATTTACAGGTTATGGGCCCAGACCACATGCTATATTTTATCTTAAATGTTTTCCTATTATTCTCCTGAGTTAATATCCCTTAATATACGTAAACTTTTTCTTCCTAAGATTAATCTATCCATCCATTCTAGATTGTTTATCTGAAAAAGATTGCTTTAAAGCGACACACTTTGTCCGAGCCCGAACCAATTATTATTAATCATGCACCTTCTGGAATTAATCTCAATAACGTGTATTTCTATTCAATTCTGTATTATTAGAGACATTTAAAATATATATTATGTTTTCAAGTATGAATATTTATAATTTTTAAATATTTTCTACATAAAAAGTCATTCTTTTTCCATATTATCTTTATAGCCTGTTAAACATTGAACTGCTCATGTTACCTCTAATTTATCGGACAAACTGCGATTATAACTTTTACAACTCTACAAGCTCTATGTTAATCTAACACCTTTACGATGTTAATCGAAGAGTTATAGCATATTAAAAACAGGATCGATTAGTGTGAGGACCGTTATAATGTAACTGTAAATATGTTTTATGTTAAATAGCGAAATCAAAACCGCAATCGTAGTCATTTATTAATTCAGAAATAATATCTTTGATTCAATACCGCCTTGGATAAGTATTTACCGTTTGCAGTTTTAGTATTGTAACTTTTCGGTGGATCATGATGGATCATTTTGGACTAAATATTACAATTTGCCACTCTAATATAACTCTAAAACGACTTGCTACCTATATACGCAGTGGCAAATAGAATGGTTTACTGTATGTAGCAAATCGCTATCTAATCCTATATGCTTTCATATCATTCTAGTGTAACCAAATGCGCCTGACCGGAGATATGCAGTGTAACTAGGACAAAAACGTATGAAAAGTAGTCTCCAAAACAAGATTACAAATACGAGTAAAACTATATAAGCTAAATAGAAGCGTAAGGTTAAGAAGGCTTACATTTCATTTCATTTATTTAGCAAACCGTACCTGTAGAATACAATATAATATTAAGGAAAGAGTCATTTTTAACCAAAGAGGAGGTTAACAAGTCAAAGCGTATATTTTTTTTATATTATGTATGACAACGCATAACTTTTTTATATGTAGTTTTTAGAACATTTCATAACACGTTACGTATACAGGAAGGGGTAGACGTTTTATATCGAAGTGTAATCGCGTAAGTGATTTCTTTTATTGCCAATTTAAAACTTCCGCTGGTTTTCTATATACAAATTAAGACTTTTATATCCATCATTTCTATAATTAATTGGATCGACTTACGCTCAGTTACATCATCTGCTTTAGTTTATATTTCAAACTTTTGTAATAGGGAAAAGTTTTTTTTTTAATTCATTATAGGTAGGACAGCTTTTCACCACGATCGCACCTGATCTTAGCAAAGATGCGACCGAAGATCAGCAGTACTAAACCTAAAAGGCGGGATAAATCCCACACCTGGCTTCACTCAACATCATTTACCTGTTATACTTAGTTGTTTTGCTATTCATTCAGAATGTAGGTACGAGTAGAATCCATAAACTTCTCATCAACAGCTAAAAAAATTGACCTACGTAGCCGCAAAGGGCCCTACCATAGAAAAAACAGATAGCTGTATATCTCTAAATATTGTATTATTAAATTTATTATAAGTTAACCTATGACCGTGATAATGATGAGTGACGATGCGGCCATAGATAGTAGCAGACTGAACCTAGAAGGCGGTATAAATACACCACTGAAAAATATAATATATTTATAAAATATTTTAGATATTCATTTAATAATAGGTATCACTCGTTAATGAATAATGCCTCTAAAATAATAAGAAATGTTATTTTCTTAATTTAAATACAATAAATCAAAATAACTTTCAGTTAGTGAGTCATATCGGTTATCTATTCATCAGTGATATTGTTCTATATGAATGTTATCGTAGGTTGTAAATGACTCATTGTATTGTATGTATCTCTAAAATACTATCGGAAATTAGCATCCTTAAAAAGTACACATATAACCTAGTTAGTAATAGTGGTGGAGTCAAAATGCCTGTAAATCTAAATGAAAGAACGACTGACTGATCTATCAACGCACCGCCCGTTCAACAAATTGAGTAGAAATTTGGAATACATAATATTATGTCCATAATAATATATTCGCATTCGAAAGTGGAATAAGCTACCATCAGCTTATGGCATTTTACAATAAAGCTTTTTCACCTATTCCTTATTGAATAAACCTACATAAAAGCGAAATTATGGTTATTTTGCTGTATGAAATAGGGACCTTAACTGGTCAACTAGTAGCGGTAAAATATCTATTATCTCTATAAAAAAATCCACCCTTATACATTCGAGTATAGATACTCATACAAGAAGAACTTAAAGCGTAACGTATATGTTTTGTAACATGTCATTCCGTGAGCCCCTATTCAGTGAGCCCCTATAACTCACGACATCAATCCACGTCTATAAGGCACAATGCATTCATTCTGCATACGTTTATGTAAAACCGAGCCTTGATGGAAAGTGGTCATTGCCTCTCATGGCCTTAACAATGACTTAACTTTTATGAACCTAAAGTTAACTTTTACACAAGATTTAAAGACCACTGTGACACAAGATTTATTGAGCATTCGAGCTGTGTTGTGTTTGTGTATTGCGAAACTATTGAAATTGCTACCTAATAAATATCTACATATACATGGGTATCATTAGTAATAGAGGTAGAGTATGCAATCAAAAGTAATCCTTTGGTTATTTTATTATTTTTGTGGTATTTCGCAGTACCTCTAGCCAGGCGCCAACGCTAAATAAATGTTATGCGGTGATATTTGTGTGGAAAACGAACGACAAAAACTGTGACATCTTAATTAGCAGCCCGTACTCGTCCACTGCTGTACACTGGGACGTAGACCTCTCCCAATGCGCGCTACTGAACTCGGTCCTCAGATCTGGTCATCCAGTTACTACCAGCCATCTTCCTCAGGTCGTCAGTCCACCTGATCGCAGGGTGTCCTACATTATGTCTTACCTAATCATGGACAATGTAACGCTGTCATCTTGTTTCATTCATTTGGTGCACGTGACGTATTGAATTATTTGATACTATGCGAAGTGGAGCTGGCTCTTTAGCCACATACGTTTGGCACAGTGTGCTAATAACCAATACCAGCTAGAATAGATTTAGCAGGGATAGGAGTGTGACGTAACCTAAAACGTGTATCATCTACATCCTACATCATCAAAATAACTTATTTGTATAGTTTTCTGTACTGTGATAAAAGATCCATAAATATCGTAAAATACTCGTAAAGTTATCACGCCGGGAGGTCATTTCGCCTCCCAGCGTCGAAGGTAAAGGGGTTTAAGAGTAAATCCTGAGATCGGGCGTATTTAAGTGATTTCCGTGGCAGATTTTAAATCAAAGTATTATTGCATTTTACATGTAAAACATCAAATTTCCCATAATTATAATTACATCAATCAAATAGGCATCATTATAACTTGTTCAGATGATATTTAAATTTAAATTTTTGGTGCCACGGGAATCAATAAAGTGTGGCATGGGAATCAAAATTAAAACTATTTTATTTGAATTCTATGTTATTATTTAAATATTGACCTCTACATACTAATCATATAAAATAGAAATGATTAAAAACGGTGATCCAAACAGATATACACCAAACATAAAGTATTAAAAAGGTCTATATTGGCTCTCTATATAATAATCATGTAAACTAAATAAAATCAACGTATTGCAGTCTTAAACAATGTAAAAATATTACAGTCACAGTCACTGACAGGATTCACTCCAGAAGCTGTCATCAGATTGTACATTTATCATTAGTTAGGTTAATCTGGACTGAAAGTTGCAGTCAGCCCATAGTTTCGTTTTATTTTTTCATCATACATCATCTCAGCCATAAGACGTCTACTGCTGAACATAAACCTCCCCTTTAGACCTCCATATATAACACTGGTGTTGAAAGCGACCTGCTTCAAGCGTCTTTCAGCGACCTAAATAAGGTCGTCTGCCACACTTGTGGGTAGACGTTCTACGCTGCGTTTGCTTGCCTGTAGTAGCCACTTGAACACTTTTCGACCCCATCAGCCATTCGCTCTACGTGCTATGTGGCCTGCCCATTACCACTTCAGCATCCTGATCCGCGGAGATATGTCAGTGACTTTGGTTCATCTCCTCATTCCTGATTCGATCACGTAGAGAAACCACGAGTATAGCCCTCTCCATAGCTCGCTGAGCGACTTTTTAATGTGGTCTGTCTACTATAGTACAATATAAAAAAATCTGATGTATACAATATAAAAAAAATATCTGAAATAATGAAATATACAAACATAAACTGTCAAAATCACTTCCATACCTGCGGCTTCGCTGTAGTTGGGTAAAAAGTGAAAGAATGTGCAAGAAAACTCAGGGGAAAATTGATCACCGTGGTAAAATACCATGAGAATCAATACCATGTAAATCAAAATTGTACAGTTTTATTGTCAATATTTTTAAATACCATAATTATAGACCAAAATTAATAAAATATATGATAAACAATACCCTTTTACTAACTGCACACCCTAGTCAAAAAACCGTAATGGATAAAAAAATATTTTTAAACATGGAAAAGGTAATCAATGATCTAGTGAACCAAAACCACGGTAATCAATTTCTCACCTTCGTAAATCCAGTTTATAACAACGAGAGGAGGAGCCTCTCTTCACTATGTTTAGAGCGCAATCGAAGTTAGCCAATAGCGTGCGTACAAGCTTCTAAGTATTGTGGTTTGTGAAATGTGAATCACTTTTTGTCCGGGGACAAACCTAAATTTGTTATCTTTTCTAAAACTACGCTGAGTACAGCCTTCGCGTATTTTTTTGATCATATTACAGTTCACCCTTTACAGCTTTGATCACAGGAATTAATTAAATTCCTTTTATAAATTAGTGTAAAAAATATATTTAGTTCCGAAAATGTGTTAGGGACAGCCCACGGTAATCAAATTTCAGGGCTTTTACATTTTTTTTTAGATACTTGCAGCTAAATATAACCTGATGTCTATCATGCATTAAGTAGATTGAACCTTAGACTAACAGGAAAAAAATACCTTTGGGTAGAATTTTTATGTTACGGGTAGTTTATTCCCCCAGACACGTAAAATTTTGACTCTCAGGAATCACCCTTAACCTTCCAATAAGCTACCTCTACATTGTCAGTTCCAATAGCCTTTGCAAAAACAAGGAATGTCAATAAAATCAAAACCGCAGAGGTCAAGAACCCGTTTCGACTGACATGGAAGATAGTATTTTTGCATCTTTTTATACCTAAGTTTTGCACCTATTTGAATCATAAATCATGCGTCATAAGAACGAAAACACGGAAAATTTAATCATAAACTATTAGAAATGACAAAGACATGTAATTATATTTATAAAGCTGAGTATATTTGTTACAAGTAAGCTGTGTGGCCAGTAGTCTTGATTCAAACTTAGGCACTCCTTTAATTTATTTTTAAGATTTTTGTGGATTTGAATGGCTTTTTGGTTCACGTAGAAAAACATTTGTAAACAGTCAATGAACTAGGCATTGAGAATTTATAAGGTTAGTCAAAATACGTACAATTTATAGCTTCTTATTTTTATAATATTAGGTGTTAATTGTTTAGAATGAAAATAAGTTTAAAATAGGTAATTTTTTGGTTTAAAATTTGGATTTGTTTCCAATCTTCCTTCCCTTCCTCTCTAGTGCCTTTATTATCTTGGCTATGATTTGTATTTTGTTTTTTATTATTCTTCATCAGTTCACCCCTCGATTTGGGCTAAAAATCGTTTTAATTAAGTCATTTATTTTCAATTTGGTGCCAACATATTTTTTTAATTTTCTTTTTATTACAACCATAACAAATTGTTATAATATTATTCGAACCCTAAAATTAATTCAGCGTCCGAAAAGAATTTATTTGTTTAATGATTTAATGCCTCAGACGCTGCTCAACTCAATTAGGGAAATAAAAACAAAGTAAAAAAGTTTGAACTTGAACCCAAATTCGGTACATCTTGAAGATATATATATACCTAATATATTATATCCATACACATACATACCTATATAATCACGCCTGGTTCCCGTTGGGGTAGTTTTTTTTTTTTTTTTTTATTTATGTTTTGCAGCTGTGATATCACTGTGGCCATGATTGGCCTATTGTGATCTCCCGTTGGGGTAGGCAGAGACTAGACACTATTTCCCTCCATTTGGTACGATCCTAATCATCATCATCATCATTTATTTTGAATTCTTTCATCAAATATTATAATCGGGATATATTTATTTTTTTTAATTTTTTGACGCGTTGATCAAAAGTTACAGATTAAGAAGAGACAGAGTGCGCTGCATTCGTAACTGTAACTATACCTACGAAGTTGATAGCATGCATCAATAGCAGGATGACAGAAAAATTAAGGTTTTTATTTTTTTTTATTCTAAAATATCCTCCTTTTGGGAGTTACAAAAGAATGCATCGTAATATCTTAACAATTTTATAAAATTTGAAATTCATAAATTAAAGTTTTTTTTTGTATCGTTAAATAATAATAATAATAATACACCTCTCCCCCTCCAGCCACTTGCACCAACGTTGCCCTTCTCGTCGGCTATGTAATGCCGGCCTTTATGGGGGCCCGTTTAGTGAGTGGCGAGTCATCACCTGCCTATATATTTCCTAATGGGACGGAAGTGGCAGGTGCCGTAGTCCTAGCAATAGCCTCATTAACCATCCATTTAGAATACACATCCATAGCCTAGGTCAAGTAGTTTCCATTACTTAGCAATAGTCCTGTCACTTGGCGGAGACTGCCTTTGAGCCCATTTTCTAAGGATGGACTCACAGACAGACTCCAATAAGTGTCACCCATTACATTTATATTAAAAGCTCAAAAGGGCCTCTGCGCGTTGGACTTTTTGTCTCCGTGTACGCCTATAAAAAGGCCCGGGCTTAGCCCGTGTTAAAGAGCGACATAATAATAATAATAATAGTTCTTTATTTCAGACTCGAGATCCATATTATACAAAAATGTAAAAATAATAATTTAAGGCTAAACAAATACAAAAAATTGTATGAATTGTCTAAAACACATCCATTATTAGGCAGCAATAGCCAGCCATCGTCGGTACAAAAGAACGTTTTAGGGTTCTTCGTGGCTCTTTTAACTTAAGTAAAAAATCCAATTGTATTGTTTTGGTCTCAATGAAGAGTATTCTTATGTTATCATATTTTTAAAAATAGACAGCAAAAAATTCTTTTGTACATTATGAATTGCCTTCAGTTATAACAAATAAATTATAAGTTTAATTTATTCGTAGGTCGCACCTCCTTTAAAACCCGGTAAATTTGTCACTCATTCAAGTTATTGTTCAACAAACGCGCTGCGAATACGGGAATTTATCCAAGACCCTTTTTAAGCTTGGCTACTTTTTGCAGAATTTTTTCTTTCTCATAAATAATATCATTAATTCCGCATATGATACAAAATCTGTTGACACACAATGTCACATAATATATTATGATTGTAATCACCGCAAGTTACCTTAATTATCTTTTAGTTATTTATAACTTTCCTCTTTGAAGCATTCATCTGCTGTTGATATAGGCAGGATATAATATTTCAAATAGTAGACAAATTAATAGACATTTTGGAAGCTAGCTCACACGATATGGATATCACTTTTTCTAATACCTACACAAGCCACACCTGCGTTAGAAAAATAATATCGAAATAAAGTTAATCTTCAATCAAAAATAATAATTGGGTTTTATACTCCAACAGAACAGGTTACCCTGCTTACACTGTCAAAGCCAAATCACAATTTATTGATTGTGTGACGAACCTATTATCAAAATAAAGTAGTAAGTAATCATGAATATCAGTGTTATCTAAGACTTCATTATGAAGTCCACGACTACAATTAATAGTCGGTGCGATCACCCTTCAACACGCGTTGTATATAATTAAACCTGAATTAAAAAACTTAATGAAACTAAATATAGGCGTATTTCCTTAAATATCTATTAACAAACTAATCACGAAAGAGATGGCATCATCAGGTCAACGGTCGCAATACATGGAAGAGATTATAAAATTAATCATCGATATTCATATGTAATCATACTAAATTGGACCTAGTTCCTTATGCGAGTAACTTCTAAAAATATAAACATTTGTAAATAACTTTTAAATTAATCTAACAACGGTACCTATGTTATAGCCAACTTGAAAATTTAAGTTGAGGTGCTCTGTTATTTATTGTAATTTGTCGAGTAACAGGTCAGATATAAAGTTTTACACTTTTGAGTCGTGGTATGATAAACCTATTTCAGCTTTTCAGAAGATTCTGATTATGTGCGGATGTGCGTGTGTTGATCTTTTACACAAATATCGCTGAACCGATTGCTATGAAATTCGGTATGATAACTGTAGGTACATATTTTTTTTACAACATATAAAAGGTTCCGTTTTTATCCAGATTATCCCGCCGGATACACAGTTGAAACCACGGAACGCAGCTCGTTGTATAATAAGTACTGTAGGTGTATGATAATGGAAAAATAATTGCAATGTTTATTGGATTCAGTTTTATGTAATTTAGATACATAAAACATAAAGACTGCGCGTATTAGTATGGGTCAAGCTCGATAGGTCAATCAAAATTATTGTTTTTGTACTGTTACAAAGCTAAGTTCATGATATTATTCTTAGTTCATAAAATTATACTCATAATAGTACAAATTATTTGAAATATTATGTTATGTTAATTAGCACAACAGAACAATACAAAGACTTTAAAAGAATCAGTCAAATAAATAAATAAAAAGAAACTTCGTTATTCACATTTCAGGCATGGCATCAAACCTTGGTCCAATTTAGGCCAACTTGGATACACTGAAGAGATGGATGATGGACTAACGACAATAATATACCAAATTTCGGGTCAATTTATTCACCAAATCTAACAAACATTCACTGTTGTAACGTTACTGTGATTAACATGTGTAAAATGCTATTAAAGGTTAGCTCAAAGCATTCGTCCATTTTAAATTAGGTGCCACTTCGTCCCTAACTCTGTTATTCATCTGACAGGGTTGTTACACCCATAATATGCAGTGACAGGCGAGTGTGAGTACAATGGCAGCCAACCTTGGACCAATGGCATTTAGTTGGTGTCAATCACTTGAGTGTACAATGCTTTCACTGGATCCAAAGTTGGAGCAAATGTTTGACATTTGTTGTGATTTATTCGGGTCAAGATCGAGAATCGAGATGTGTGCTTTATCGATATGATCGTGTGATAATATTTCAATGCAGAAATATTACTAGACAACTTAATAACAAGATATTATATTAATAACTAGACATAGCCTCCGGACAGACAGAAATAGCGGCTTTTTTTATATCGGAGGACGAGATTCAGGTTGGGTCAATGTACCATTCTAATTAGTTAATACAAATTAGTAAAACTTGTTTGAGTTGCAATGATTTATAAAATAAACAAATTAAACATTCAAAATTCACACTAATAAAAAATAATATTGATGAAACAGTAGGTAAACGGCATACTATTGCAATCCAAACACTTCAGACGACATTCAGCCTCACTACCGATCACTAAACACTAAACACTATACCACAGTGCGGTCATGGTGATTCATACACTATACAGTGTATGAATGTATAATAAATATGTAGTCATGGCAAAATCTGAAAACCTAGTACATTATGTATGTGTATGTATTATTTATTCTATTGGTTTTAATTTTTAATAATAGATATGTATTGATATATTTAAATAGCTATGATTAAAAATATGTACTTATATAGATAAGTACATATTTTTAATCATATATCTTTATAACCACCGTCGCTCTTTTTAATGCTTTTCCTTTCCCTACTTGGTATCTGGAAGAGATCGCTACTAGCGATAAGACCGCCAATTGTAACACTTCTTTCTGTGTAATCTTAGTTCTAAGCTTATATTATTGTATTTGTGTGTGCAATAAAGAGTTTTCTATTCTATTCCTAGTACCTATATTGTATCGACTCAACGCACTGTAACAATGTACTTCTAGCCGCAGTAAATGTATGATTCTGACGCGTCACCACACACCATAGTATAACAGTAGTGTGAATCTAGCCTTTTAGCTTCTAACTACCTTTAATAAAATACTAGCTGCACCCAGCGGTGTTACCCGCTGTACTGAAGCTTATGTGTTATTCCAGGGTCTAAATTATCTCTGTACAAAATTTCAGCTCAATTGGTCCTCAAGTTTAGTCGTGAAAGAGTAACAAACATACATCCACACATCCATACATTCTTACAAACTTTCACGTTTTTAATTTTTTTTTTTTTTTTTATGTGATTAAGTAGAAGACGAGCAAGACGCTCTCCTGATGTTAAGAGATAACGGCTGCCCATAATCAGTACAGTGCTACCTAGGATTTCACAATTATGTGAAATTCTAGGAGCACTGCACCAACGCTTCTTACTCAAGAGTCATGAGATGTTAAGACTCTTTAGCCCAGTAATTTCAGTAATATTAGTAAGATAAAGATTCTCAGTATATTCTTCTATATTTTTAAATATTATGTATTCACTTTGTACTGTACTTCGTCACAGTTTAAATAATTGATTAAACATTTGACATTATATCGATTTAGATCAAGAGTAAGATGTTTGCTTTGATCGCATTGAGCATTCGAGCAATAACTGTTTTTATGCTTTTTTATGTGCCATTGATCTCCACAACTGTACATCTTTTACTTTATCGTGAAACGTTAGTTTAAGCAGTTTCATCGATACGGATAAAAATGCTATTTAGAACTGAAAACTTATCAACATTAAATTTATTAACAATCTAATCTAATAGGCAAAATATACAAATCATATTACATAAAACCATAGATTTAAATATTTTTTTTATGAATAAAACTTCAGATTCAGAATTCAGAAAAGTAACTTCAGATATCTTTTAAATCCGTTAAAATCGGCTTTCAATATCTCCTTATCTTATAACGTATATGCTTTTCATTAACTAACTTAGACGCATAAATAAGATATCAATTCAATCAGTGGCGCCTTCACCCAAAAAACATATATTTGGGGTCCACCCTTAACGACACTCTTAATATTTTGGAATTTTTATTACACTGTTTCATTAATATTGAAGCTAAAAATCGCGATAAGGGCTCCAAAGCGTTGTTAAAATATGCAAACGTCGCTGTTTACAGAGCATACGATGTTCTAAGCATCGCAAATTATACGATTGCTTAAAACATTAGTATAAATAATTGCATTCATTTCGCAAAGTGCCTTATTACAAATAAAAAAATATCGGCCTTCGTCGCGGCACCGGTGCCGGCACCCAGACGGTGAAAATTACAGATTATATAGAGTAGAAGCAAACACCATGTTTATAAAAAACAAAAGTGATGCCATGCCTTTAGTTTTAAAGAATACGTTTTCCTAATCTTCCTATCAGCTTAACCTTATAAATGTCTAGGCATATATAATAATAGTCTTAATAATTTCTCTCTCTTGAAAAATTTATTTAATTAAAATAGTGATCCTACGTTTCTTATCTAATAATAAACACCACTAGTATAGAATAATATAAGCACAAAATCCATTAACGGAATTGTATTTTGCTACAAAATATATAAGGAACAGTGTCTTCTCTTGGTATGCTTTTATTTAATAGATTATGGGTAAAAATGCAATCGATGTACCGAGTACCGGTTCTAGAATCGATACAAATTCGATATAGAATCGATAATGAAATCATTCGGAGCGTGCCCGTGGACGACATACGAACTGTAACTCACGTGAAAGTGAAACATAGCTGTTGCAGGCTGCTTACGCAACCTCACACCGCGTCGATCCGAGATGCACTTCACGATTACTCGATTCAAATTGACTATACTTGGAAATCGAATAGATTGACCTGTATTTCACTCATCATTTGCTTATGCTAACATAAAACACTTAACGTGTGTACGATATTACGAGCATAGTCAATTCAAACAACATTATTACTTTTTTGCATTAGCAATATATAACAGCAATGTTTGTGTAAAAATTTTGTACACTCACTTTTTAATTTTGTATAGGTACTCACTTTGTAGTCTTTACTTAGAATTGTAGAATTTCCAAATAAAATAAATATTTTTTAGTATCAATACGCGTCTTCACGCCTAAATTATGGCTCAATTAGAAAACTGAAATATGAATCTTTATTACAATTACAGTATATCTAGGATTAGGCTTTCTACACTACGACTACGAATATTCGTAGTTTCTACATAAAGGTATAATACGAAAATAGTTTATTCCCTAGAACAATAAATATGCAATTTTAAACGGGTAAAACCACCGGGCGGAACTTTTTGTAATTTTTACCTCTCTGCCAAAATGACAACGATTTTTTTTACAATTTTAGCATCACTAAGTTCATATTAATTGACATTGACACCATTCCGGCCACCTCATAAATCATTGCACGCTCGTTAGTTCAGCGCCGTCAATGCACGCTCAGATCGATCGCTATCTAATGCTATTTTTGAACGATTTACAAAAAAAATAAGGAAGTCATTTTAAAACGATAAAAAAACGTAGTAGGTAGGATAGTAGGATCTATACAGTCATTGTAATAACTGCAGATACCACGCACCACAAAAGAATATAGTCTGCAACTAATACATACCGTCAAGACGTCAGAAACCGAAATGTGGACTGTAGGCCAGTGCCATGATGCGCAAATTTTTGTGCACAGTTTATAATTATTAGATAGAAATCTAAATTCTTCTAGATAGGCTTGGGTTTTCTAAAATATTAGTTTTGAAAATCAGAAAAAAGTAGAACCACCGGGGTAGACGAATTCTTGAATGACGTATTTATATACTTGACTACCTGATAAGTTTAGTTTTCGGTGAGCACTGTCTGCGTACATTACATTCGTTTGTGCAACTCTGCGCATATATAACAAAAAAGTTGGATAAATTAGGTCGCTTATATCACGGTAAAGAGATATACAGTAGTTTGACTGAGCGTGATTTTTGAACATAAATACCTACAGTCTCGCGGTACATGCGCAAGTCATAGGGCTGCCGGGCAGCCGCTGCCCGCATACAGTAGGTACCTACCTATTTCATATCATCTACTTACTTGAGCTACTATCTAGATAAGTTATTGTAAATTAATTATATTATTTTTGTACATTTATTGATATTTTTATTACAAGCTTTTATTTCATTTTCAAATTACCTACCTACTTATGACCGCTTAGGAACCACTAAATGTCCGGTTACATAAATGCAACAGTCAAATGAGATTTGAAAATGTATTGTATCAAACTTAGTACACCCTTCATCCCGCGTTTTTTGCGGCTAGGACTAAAAATACCTAAGAACACTTCCGCCTAACTTACTTTTCAAACAAAATCTAAATCGAATCTATGAGACAGACACGTCAAACTTATCACACCCCTTCGTCTTTGCGTCGGGAGTTAAAAATAAATACGATTGATCACTCTTCAATTCAATAAAAAGAAGGTACCTACATAATAACAGGTAAATTAAAACTTACGAGTAAGTTGGTTCATAATTAACAAGCCTAATCTGGGAACTACAATAGGTATTATTCCAGCATAGTAGGGATACCTACCTACTTACCTATCATGTCGTGGCGGCGTATATTGAAACCCAAGACAAGACAAGAGACAAGACAAGACAAGACAAGACAAGACAAGACAAGACAAGACAAGACAAGACAAGACAAGACAAGAGACAAGACAAGACATGAGACAAGATAAGAGACAAGACAAGAGACAAGACAAGAGACAAGACAAGAGACAAGACAAGAGACAAGACAAGAGACAAGACAAGAGACAAGACAAGAGACAAGACAAGAGACAAGACAAGAGACAAGACAAGAGACAAGACAAGAGACAAGACAAGAGACAAGACAAGAGACAAGACAAGAGACAAGACAAGAGACAAGACAAGAGACAAGACAAGAGACAAGACAATAGACAAGACAAGAGACAAGACAAGACAAGAGACAAGACAAGAGACAAGACAAGAGACAAGACAAGACAAGAGACAAGACAAGAGACAAGACAAGAGACAAGACAAGAGACAAGTCAAGAGACAAGTCAAGAGACAAGACAAGACAAGAGACAAGACAAGAGACAAGACAAGAGACAAGGCAAGAGACAAGACAAGAGACAAGACAAGAGACAAGACAAGACAAGAGACAAGACAAGAGACAAGACAAGAGACAAGACAAGAGATAAGACAAGAGACAAGACAAGAGACAAGACAAGAGACAAGACAAGACAAGAGACAAGACAAGAGACAAGACAAGAGACAAGACAAGAGACAAGACAAGAGACAAGACAAGAGACAAGACAAGAGACAAGACAAGAGACAAGACAAGAGACAAGACAAGAGACAAGACAAGAGACAAGACAAGAGACAAGACAAGAGACAAGACAAGAGACAAGACAAGAGACAAGACAAGAGACAAGACAAGAGACAAGACAAGACAAGAGACAAGACAAGACAAGAGACAAGACAAGACAAGAGACAAGACAAGAGACAAGACAAGAGACAAGACAAGAGACAAGACAAGAGACAAGACAAGAGACAAGACAAGAGACAAGACAAGAGACAAGACAAGAGACAAGACAAGAGACAAGACAAGAGACAAGACAAGAGACAAGACAAGAGACAAGACAAGAGACAAGACAAGAGACAAGACAAGAGACAAGACAAGAGACAAGACAAGAGACAAGACAAGAGACAAGACAAGAGACAAGACAAGAGACAAGACAAGAGACAAGACAAGAGACAAGACAAGAGACAAGACAAGAGACAAGACAAGAGACAAGACAAGAGACAAGACAAGAGACAAGACAAGAGACAAGACAAGAGACAAGACAAGAGACAAGACAAGAGACAAGACAAGAGACAAGACAAGAGACAAGACAAGAGACAAGACAAGAGACAAGACAAGAGACAAGACAAGAGACAAGACAAGAGACAAGACAAGAGACAAGACAAGAGACAAGACAAGAGACAAGACAAGAGACAAGACAAGAGACAAGACAAGAGACAAGACAAGAGACAAGACAAGAGACAAGACAAGAGACAAGACAAGACAAGAGACAAGAAACAAGGCAAGACAAGACTTGAACTCTTACTCGCACTCTTACTCGCACTTTTACTTGAACTCTTACTCGGACTCTTACTCGGACTCTTACTCGAACTCTTACTCACACTCTTACTTAAACTCTTACTCGGACTCTTACTCGGACTCTTACTCGAACTCTTACTCGGACTCTTACTCTTATTCGCACTCTTACTCGGTCTCTTACTCGCACTCTTACTCGCACTCTTATTCGGAATCTTAATCGCACTCTTACTCGGACTATTACTCACACTCTTGCTCGGACACTTACACGCAGTCTTACTCGAATTCTCACTCAGTTTCTTACTTGCACTCTTACTCGGACTCTTACTTGGACTCTTACTCGCACTCTTACTTCAGCAGAATACTTTTAAAAATAAAATAAAAAATAACTTCTTACTAACTTACCTCAAAAACAGCATAATATCGCATGCTATTTTTTGCCATTTTATATAATTTATTATATTATGTATACATACGTCAAAAGTAAATAACGTAAATTACACTAAATACTTGCAAAAAACTATCGCGACGTCCGCCCGTCGCTGCGTGGCACCCGCTTCTGGATTATATACCCACTTCTACCCACATCTACCGACATCTACCTACTCCCACATTCCGACTTTTTCTATGGAGTCGAACTACTGTATATCTCTTTACCGTGCTTATATCGTTTTAAGATCAGCATTTATGGCGGAACAATGCGGTATGATTTTGTCCGATCGTATCTCGGGGCGCTCACCGCTGAACTATCTTTATGATTGGTTTACATAATTTTAGTAATTGCCATGGATGAATTAACTACTAGACTAAGAGAACTTTTAATTGAAATGAAGCAGTCATAGTAAGTCCACTTGCTTGTACATGCACTATGCACACACGCAGAATACACAAATTTAAATCTTCGAATAAGTACTGGCACAAAGGTTTCCGTCGTGGCTATGTTACCACTTAACACCCACTAGACAAAAGCACAAAACCGTGTTGCCAAACGATTGGACATAACGACCGAGTTCCGGACGCGGTTGTATTAATAGATATTCATCAAAGCGAAGGAAGAGTTCATCTCACATTCTAGGTAGTGACTAAACCTACTTACTTCTTCGGCCGCATATCAGGAGAGATCGTGGTCGAACGGTAACTTAAAGTTGTAGCCTATATTTTTTATTTTTTTTTATGTGATGAAGTAGAAGACGAGCAAGACGCTCTCCTGATGTTAAGAGATAACGGCCGCCCATAATCAGTACGGTGTCACCTAGGATTTCACAATAATGTGAAATTCTAGGAGCACTGCACCAACGCTTCTTACTCAAGAGTCATGAGATGTTAAGACTCTTTAGCCCAGTAATTTCACTAGCTACAGACACATTTCACAGCCTATATAAACAAATTGGCTTACTATCAGTGCTTCAACTCTTTTACAAAGAAACTACTGCCAGTAATGTTTGTATTCTTTGGTAATTGCTTTTTCTCAGATGCTCGTAACTGGCGTTCTTCCTAGTTCTCGCATGCTGGAGCTTCGTTTGCGTAGGTCGTTCGCTTCCGCCTAGGTTTCTATTTAGCCTATCACGGAATATCTATTAGTGATAGCACAATGCACTTTTATTTATCATTCATTCACGTGTTTATTTCCTGGTAGACATAAATCTAAACAAGTACACATATAAGACACACACACACACACATGTAAGCACACATGTTTAAATGTCTTCAATGATATAGGTAATCAAGATATAATGCACAATTTTAATATAAAAGCTTTGACTTATGAACAAGTAATATGGCAATTGACAATGTTTTCTATTTACCGCACTCTTTGAATAATTGTAATTAATGTAAGCCATTTTCATCTAAAAAAAATAATACATAATAATATAGTATAGAGGTATTCGATCGTACTCAGTACCTAGTGACCTGCGAACGTGGATTTCCAAAAATTCTCACGGAAGGGAAATGACGAGATCTAATCTGATTTCCGTGTCTTATTAGCGTAATAAAAATATCAACAAAATTTTATTGATATACCCACCTATTTCAAACGATTCTTTGTTTATTTATCTGTAACACAAAAATCGTGTGGTATCAAAATTTATTCACCTATTTGCATCGGTTTCTGACCCACATAGGTAAACACAAACAAAAATACATACTTACGCTTACGTAATAATACGTTTAGTACCTAACTATAGGTACCTAATTTATATTATAAATTACCTGTAAAGTATAACGGAAGTAATATTTCACATTGCCCTTGTTTCTATAATTTACTGCATCATTTTTAACTGCTAAACCCAATTAAAATATCCAATATAATTTGATAAATGCAGTTGCATCACGAATCCGCAGTGATTATCGAGATTACACTGGCCCTTCGGAGGCACAGCTCAATCATTGTTTACGTAAAGTTCATCACGTTTATTCAAATACCTAAAGATTCATTATAAATTGTATAAGGCCATGAATTTAATTGACCTACATTATAATAAATTACTTAGATAAAGAGCTGAGCTTTTAAAACAAATTGTTTAACAGTAGCCTTTGTTATGTGAAGGTTTAAGGACGTTCATGGTTTAGCTGCATTGTTCAGAGTTTACACATAAATATCCGGGTGATTCCTGAGAGTCAAAATTTTACGTGTCTGGGGGAATAAACTACCCGTAACATAAAAATTCTACCCAAAGGTATTTTTTTCCTGTTAGTTTAAGGTTCAATCTACTTAATGCATGATAGACATCAGGTTATATTTAGCTGCAAGTATCTAAAAAAAAATGTAAAAGCCCTGAAATTTGATTACCGTGGGCTGTCCCTTACACATTTTCGGAACAAAATATATTTTTTACACTAATTTATAAAAGGAATTTAATTAATTCCTGTGATCAAAGCTGTAAAGGGTGAACTGTTATATGATCAAAAAATACGCGAAGGCTGTACTCAGCGTAGTTTTAGAAAAAATAACAAATTTAGGTTTGTCCCCGGACAAAAAGTGATTCCCATGGCGCGCGACATAACTACCCACATTTCACAAACCACAATACTTAGAAGCTTGTACGCACGCTATTGGCCAACTTCGATTGCGCTCTAAACATAGTGAAGAGAGGCTCCTCCTCTCGTTGTTATAAACTGGATTTACGAAGGTGAGAAATTGATTACCGTGGTTTTGGTTCACTAGATCATTGATTACCTTTTCCATGTTTAAAAATATTTTTTTATCCATTACGGTTTTTTGACTAGGGTGTGCAGTTAGGAAAAGGGTATTGTTTATCATATATTTTATTAATTTTGGTCTATAATTATGGTATTTAAAAATATTGACAAAAAACTATACAATTTTGATTTCCATGGTATTGATTCTCATGGCATTTTACCACGGTGATCAATTTTCCCCTGAATTTTCTTGCGCATTCTTTCACTTTTTACCCAACTACAGCGAAGCCGCAGGTATGGAAGTGATTTTGACAGTTTATATTTGTATATTTCATTATTTCAGATATTTTTTTTATATTGTATACATCAGATTTTTTATATTGTACTATAGTAGACAGCCGCTCTGGCTTATGCGGCACCATTATATCCCCACATTAAAAAGTCGCTCAGCGAGCTATGGAGAGGGCTATACTCGGGGTTTCTCTACGTGATCGAATCAGGAATGAGGAGATCCTAACACGAACCAAAGTCACTGACATATCTCCGCGAATCAGGAAGCTGAAGTGGTAATGGGCAGGCCACATAGCACGTAGAGCGAATGGCTGATGAGGTCAAAAAGTGTTCAAGTGGCTACTACAGGCAAGCAAACGCAGCGTAGAACGTCTACCCACAAGTGTGGCAGACGACCTTATTTAGGTCGCTGAAAGACGCTTGAAGCAGGTCGCTTCCAACACCGGTGTTATATATGGAGGTCTAAAGGGGAGGTTTATGTTCAGCAGTAGACGTCTTATGGCTGAGATGATGTATGATTAAAAAATAAAACGAAACTATGGGCTGACTGCAACTTTCAGTCCAGATTAACCTAACTAATGATAAATGTACAATCTGATGACAGCTTCTGGAGTAAATCCTGTCAGTGACTGTGACTGAGAACTTAATCTCATATTCTAGGACTATATATTCAATATTTTTACATTGTTTAAGACTGCAATACGTTGATTTTATTTAGTTTACATGATTATTATATAGAGAGCCAATATAGACCTTTTTAATACTTTGTTTGGTGTATATCTGTTTGGATCACCGTTTTTAATCATTTCTATTTTATATGATTAGTATTTAGAGGTCAATATTTAAATAATAACATAGAATTCAAACAAAATAGTTTTAATTTTGATTCCCATGCCACACTTTATTGATTCCCGTGGCACGAAAAATTTAAATTTAAATATCTTCTGAACAAAACAAGTTATAATGATGCCTATTTGATTGATGTGCTTATAATTATGGGAAATTTGATGTTTTACATGTAAAATGTAATAATACTTTGATTTAAAATCTGCCACGGAAATCACTTAAATACTCCCGATCTCAGGATTTACCCATCCAATTAATTTTGGGCAAATACATTCTAAATTGTTTATATTTGAAGAGACACAAGCTTACTCACTCGTCTGTTAGTGAACAATAACATTATTATGAATAGTTACCGTCGTGTGCTACACCAGTGATATTGCAGATACATTTTTATTATTGTCAACTTATAATGATTGCCTTCAGTATAAATTATATCCAATAAGCCCTCAAGATTTTCCCACCTTTAATACCATAATCTGTAGACCCTTCGAGGTAGGTTGAATTCTGACACTGCGATCATTTTGCATCATTTTGATGCATCTTCTCGCTTAAGGACCTTCTTCACCTATCATCTAGTCAAGCAAGTGTAGTAGCTTCATTTAAGTCCTATTAAAATAAAAATAGATACTTATTATGCCTACCTAACCCATTACGCATATCATATTTTATTGATATTAAGATATCAAGCGCAATTTAAGATTGTGCCTTTATAACGCAGTGCATAATATGTGTGGGTTGCCTGGAAGAGATCGCTCTAAGCGATAAGGCCGCCCATTGTGGACATTAATATTAGTACTTTTATTTAGTTTTAAGTCTATTTTGTAATTTTTTGTCCCAATAAAGAGTATTGTATTGTATTGTATAATATATTTATCAGCACAATTAAAAAAAATTCCTACATAACACAGTACATTATATATATTTTATTGTATATTGAGATATCAAATCTTATTAAATTGCTCTGGGTATACATAACACAAAAGAAAAGGTGCAGAAGCCTGGCTCTGACAAGATTTACAATATGGCTAGCGCGAAAATTAACGCCAAAATCGTGATTGCGTAGCTGTTGAGAAGTTTACAGTTAAATTCCCTGTCATAAAGTTACAACACATAGGGAAAGTGTATCCCAAGACTGAGATGAGTGCATAATAATAAATTATATTATTATGAAAGACCAACTCACAGCAGCGGAAAAAATAGAAATAAGCTTATTTGCATACAAGATAATACAAAAATACAAGAAATATAAAATAAAAATAAATACTTAAAGTAGTAAATCTTGCTGTAAAAGTAGCCGTGGCCCGACCGAGGGTAATTTGGCAGTGGGACGATATTATGTACGAAAGTATCTTCACTTACCATCCATAGTTTAGTTTAAGTAGTTTCTATGAATTAGCAATATTCCTGGCACTTGACGGAGTCTTTGAGCCCATTTTCTATAAATGCAGTTTTTCACTAATTGAAGAAAGCTTTTTCTGTATTTTTTATTTATATCGTGTTCAGTCATCTCGTAAAGTTAACAACATAATTGCGATAGAATCTGTTACAGGCTGAAATGGTTGCCTAACCAAGCCAGTTAATTAAAATAAAAGATTAATCTTTCCATTTTTATGCAGATAATAATGTTGTGCAAGCTTGTTTACGATCCCAATCAGTGCAGATTTAAAGCTCTAGACTTTTGATAGCGACGTTCTAAACTACTTTAGCGTTTCCGTATTTTAAATCATCCGATTATGATCACCGTTTCACTAGATTAGCTTTAAAAATTGTTGTATTTATACAAAAAATAGTATATTTATAGCTAACAATCGCTTGACCGACCACTTTCCTCATCGTTATGAATTTATACATTTATTAGAATATGAGGTTAGTGATAACCATTTTTAAATGGCACTTGTCAGCCAAACAAATGTTTCTGACATCCATGAAATCGATTTGCAATTTAAAAGTATATGTTGCAATTTATTTATTAAGAACAATTAGGATTCCGATTCTAACAAACATTCATACATCGCTACGAAATCAATTTTTTAACATTGCTATTACAAATTCTGAAGGAAATTTTTATGGAATTGTCTATCAGACAATGAAAAATCAATTTTTCGTGACGGATCAGCATTATGACGAAAGTTGTTTAAATTTGTCGGTTGGTAAGAGCTGGTGCATTCACGGTAAAGATTTTATCCAAAAAGTTGCACAACACTTCTCAATAGTTCAAAATACTTTTAATTAAGTACCTATAAAGTAAAATAAAACTCCACTGTCAAGGTCATTATCAAGATTGTTTAATATTCAACACGTTTCGAATGATCTTCCATAGCGTTGAAAGGATTTTTACTAACTATGGAATTATTATTTGAAAGATTTATAATTTTTCTTTTTTTCCTGTTTTTCCGCATATGCATTACCTATAAACCAGTGTCTAAGCTCTTATACTAAATCGATTAATAATAACAGAAACTTATAAATTAAACTATTTAAAATGGGAAATATTGGATAGCTTAAACTGCTGAATCAATAATCATAATTATTGATTCAGCAGTTTTATTTATTAGTTTCTGTTTGATCCTATTTTAAAAGCTTTTTTACAAGCTTTATATTACTTTCACCTGTCTGTTGTCTGTCTGTCTGTCTGTCTGTCTGTCTGTAATCAAATCTTGCAAGTTTAATTTGACCCACTTCCCGGTTTCCAATTGAGCTGAAAATTTGCATGCGTGTGTAAATCGGATGACAATGCAATATTTTTATGACATCGAGCTGATCTGATGATGGAGCTGGAAGGTGGCCAAAGGAACTCTGTCATAAAACAACGCAACCCCATCGAGTTTGGGCTCATTTGATTCGTCTTGACGAGTTCTTTATGATGCAAGATGATAACAATAATTAAAGCTTGTTTTTAAAAAGTATTTTTTAAATTTCACTTGTTTGTTTATTAAGTTGTTTCTTACCCAATATAGTAAACTTAGCATCAAGTTAATCCCCAGTATTAGTAATTCATTAACCCACGCTGCGGTTGCCGCGGTTGGTGCATCGTGACACCATTGTTACAACACTGCACCTAATTATACCGTTATACCACCTTCTGTTGCAATGGACCATGTTATTGTCATACTCTAATATTTATTTACATTTACAGTTGAGTGTGAGTGGAACTTGGTCTAGGCTACCCTTTTTAAATGATGTATGTAAAAACTAGCTGTGCCCAGCGGTTTTACCCGCTGTACTATAGCTTATGTGTTATTCCAGGGTCTAAGCTATTTCTATACCAAATTTCAGCTCAATCGGTCCACCAGTTTAGGCGTAAAGAAGTAACAAATGTGTGGATTATATGGTGTGGATTGTGTGGATATATGGAAGAAGTGTGATATATTAGTGGGATAGGATAGCTGCGCCTTCCAGTTTAACCCACTGAGCCTTTATTATGTTAATTCAGTGTGTAAGCGTTCAGACGTTTAGGGGTGGTGTAGTAACAAACATCAATTCGTCCATCCATACTTACTTCAGCGTTTACGCACTCACGCTCACAAACTTTCAGCTTCATATTGTCTTTACAAATATAAAAGATTGGGGTTACATACATAATATACGTACTGTACTTTACACAATCTAAATGACAAGAAATCACGAATTCTCCCAGAAACAAATAAAATCGTATTACGGAAACTCAGAATGGGAAAAATAGAACTGATATTAACGAACGGAATGAGTATTGTGTTAATTTCTTTAATCTTTTTACTCGGAACTATTACACAATAGTAATTCAATTTCCTTTTTTACAATTTAGTTGTTCAATGCTTTGTTTGAGCATAGTTCACATAAAGTATTACAGACATAGAAATTACCTTTTAAAAGAGTTAGGGCATTTTGACACTGCATCCGATCTGAATGCTTAAAATGTCAATCCAGCGCAGTCCTGAAACATTTTGTATGATAGCTTACACTACAACCATCTGATTTCTGTCCACATTATTATGCATCGACTATAGTTATGAAAGCAGGTCCCCATAAATCTTGGCCTTACCAAATTACCAAACTCTCTAGGAATGATAAATTCATGATCCAAAAATAGGTAACTGTTTTAAAAAAAACCTTGAAGTATTTCAATACAATTTCAACATGTTAAAAGCTTTTTGATCCATTACCCAAGTTATGACCATAATCCTTTATAAGGGCTGTCATCACCCACTTTCTATAAGTCGCTAGCTCTCGCAATAATCTACATTAATCTCATTCCGATATTTCAAAATCTATCGCAAAATAACCAAAACATAGGTGTGAAGGTGCGAATTACTAAAAAGAGCATGCAAGCTGAAAATATGTCGACATTTTGAAACCTTGTCACATTAACAAGTTAGTAAAGTTTGGTCAATATCAATAGATATCGTCCGGTATAAAATTGCATATAGTTCGCATAGACGAGAGAACATTTTGTTCGGCTAGCAAGTGCAATTACAAAATGGTTGAACTCAAGAAGGTTATTACATGTTATTGTGATATGGTACTAACAAAAAATCATTATGCTCGCATTATCTAATAGTCGTGAGAAAAAACAAGGAGTCATCGACGTAACGCATCTCGCACAGAATATGTAACAGTTTGTACGCACCGTGTGATTACTGATTTTTGCTCAAGTGCCTTTACTTCCGGTATGATTTTCTAATTTCAAAGTAGGTACATAGAGTATGTTTGAAGGCAGAATCTGCTTAAATAAATTAGATTGTAACCTTCTTGGGATATTTTCAGAGTCAAAATAATAATTATTACTTATTGATTAATTAGTATAATTTAGAGGTAATTAAATAATATTCAAATGAAGAACCGCTAAATCATATTATTATATTACTAGCTCATGCTCGCGGCTTTACCCGCATGGCAAAATCGTTTCTTAGCGGAGGTCTACGTCATAAAACCTTTCTATGTTCCAAATTTCAACCCAATCCGCTGGACGGTTTAGGCTATGCGTTGATAGTTCAGGCAGTCAATCAGTCACTCTTTCCTTTTATATATTTAGATTTATTGCATCTTTAATGCATTTGGATGCATGCATTGTTATCTGTGTATAAAAATTAAATGTTTTTAATCTAAAAAAAAATTGCAAAAACCTGTAAGAAAATATTCCCGAACGATTTATGGATACAACAAATTGCCTCTATATTAGTTAGTTTAATATACAAATAAGTAAATTTTGCGTCAATTATAACAGCCTGTATATCTAAGTACACATATAGGTACTCGTTTACGTGAATTAGTATTTGATTAGTTCTCGATTCTCTGACCCGATGTGCGTACTCTATCTTACTTAACCACTTCACTCGTGCCTTAGTGAAATCGATTGAAAGTGATATTTTTTGTATCAACGCATCTGATGATCTAATCGATTTCCACATCGGTATTGCTCTACGCACTGAGAATGTTATTTGATTTCTTAACTTTATGGGTTTTGTTTTATAGGATTCCACTAATATTATAAATTTAAATGTTTTTTATTGTTGTCTGTTGTGTTTCACGCTAAAGATACACCGATTGGACTGAAATCCTACTAATTTTATATATGTGAAAATTTTAATGTATGGACGTTTCATCTTAACGGGAAAACCGCTTGAGCTGAAATTTAAACCCAGAAATAACAGAAAGGTACAGTATAATACAATACAAAAAATGTACAGTACGTGGTATGTACAGGGGGTGTACTTTGATAAAATAAAGGTTACACACACAGACACAAAGACTCTAGAATAATACATAGGTGACATTGAAAGCCCCACATTGAGCATGCGTCTCCCATCGACACTTGCCGCACGCTTTTGAATAGCGAAGGTAATGTCGCGGCTATGTGTCGCGCCCTATCAATGTGGGGTCAGCCTCAATCACACCATAAATAATTATAGATTACAGAGAAAATGATATAAGTTACATTACCTTCCTGCATGTGGGCACATAAAGTTACCGAGGTAGTTAAGTAAACAGGTGTCGCCGGGACAGCTTTTATCAGGAAGCGGAATAACGCACGCATAAGGAAGGGTTGGAATGAGAAACTTGTTCTAACGCCGACGACGCGACGTAGGGTTGGCTAATGTAGGTACCAACAAAAGTAAACCTTCCTATGTATTTTTTCTTCCGAATGAAAAGTGGGCTATGGTTTGGGGACCCACTTCATCTTCTTTAAAGCTCAGCTTTTATTCATTATAAGTGAGCCTTTGACCACGATCACGCGTGATGTTAAGTTACGATGCGGTGGTAGATGGCAGTAGACTATACCTAGAATGCGGGATAAATCCCTCCCTGGCTTCACTGAACATCATGCCGGTACACGGTCACAATGGCGGACACAACAGCTTAATACAAATGAATTGCATATTATATTCTAATTTATACCTAAGTCAATTTTTAAATTAAAATCTAAATATTTAAATCATATTTCGAGTCAGCAAATAGTTATAATCGAAGAATTATTTTTGAAACTGGTAGATATTCCGTATGTTAATTTAAAATTTATCTGAATAAAATTAATTTCTATTATGGTACCTATTCGAAAAAATATTTTAAATATTTTGCATTTGAACAACCCTAGCCGAGAAAAGTCATGACGAATAAAAAGTAGTCACAGATCACAGCTTATATTACGAGTACTTAACATTCAATTAGCTTATATGCAGTTATAAAATAAATATTAAAAAATAGAACCTTATTAGGACTTAATAATACTTGTTTTTCTATTAGGTAGGCAGTTTTAAACCAATTGAACTAAGTGCATAATGTATTCTGAGAAATAAGGTCTATTTTTCTATCTAGGTCTGACTCAAATTAATAAATAGTGCTAAGAGAAAGTGTTACAATCAATTGGATATTTAACGAGTAGGCTTAGCCCTTTGATTTCATTTGCACTTAATTTGAAACATGAATATTTATCTAAATATTTAAGAGCTACCGCGTTTTCCTTCTCTGATAAATTTATTAACATTTTTTTTTTACACAAGGCAAAGCTACGAGCATAAGCTAGTGTCATTATATTTAGGACCTAGGTCAGCGAGAAACACTTGAATATGGAAGTCAATTTAGTTTTAAAATCACGTGTCTTAGTGTAACGGGCAATAAACCCTTTTAACAAATAGGTACTAAACCTTTACTTGTTTTAAGAAACTTTTTAGTAACAAGTCGTAATAAATAAACAAAACATATAAAATACAATGATATACTGAACTTTGCTTAACCTTTAGGCACATGCTATAACAATATTCAACGGATATTATATGTTACAATAGTCAATTCGATAACTTTTGAAACACGTATATTAGACATATGTAGGTAGAGACTGACCACTATTAAATTGTACATCGGTTCCATGTGTAGAGTGTAGAGAATATTGAAGGGCTGATGGACGCAATTTTAAAATGGCTCATGTCTTTGGAAAATGCGTGAAATATTGAAGTGTAATAAACTTCGCAATGTCAACGATCTCAAAACAAACTAAATGTTTACCGTGACTCATCGTTCGGTCAAGATATTGCATAATTATTGGTGTGGATATTAATGTGTGACTTTTCACGGGGTTTTGCAATAGCGAGTAGATTTACGCTTCCTATGAGAAAGTTAAAATACACAAGTAGTAACGTGAAGGGTTTCTAGGCACTAAACAACCGACGCACAATTCAAACACAATCATTTTTGCCGTTTAGACGTGAACAGGTAACAAACATTTATCCATTGTGACACGTGGCCGTTCTGACCGTGTTCCGGTCTGGTGTTCAGTGAAGCTAGTGAAGGATTTATCCCGCAATTTAGGGTTTGTCTGCCACCGTCTACAACACGCCACATCATCGCTCAACATCACGCAAGATTGTAGGCAAAAAATCACCCATTAATTAATAAATAAAAAAAATCACACACAAACCATACTCTCTCACTTATGACGGAATACTAATAGGATATATGTACTATGTACACACATATTATAAAGGTACATGTAAACCTTATGCATGTAAATATTTTATTTGAATAACAGGTGGGATATAAAAGTGTACGTATTTACGTATCCCTACTAACCACAGAAGTAATACAACTAGAAGTACCCATTTTGTGTGAGTGTGATGGCAATAGGGAAAATTCTGTGTGAAGAAATAAGAGAACCTATTTTTTTCCGTCCCTTTCAGCGTGGCCGGTTTATTTTGTTTGTCAAACTCTGTCAAACTGCTTCACTTTGAAAATAATACCTATGTGTTTAGTTTTTTTCCAAAAATTTAAAGCAATTTGAGACAATACAATGTTATTCAGCTAGTTTATGACCTAAAATATCAATATATTGCGTATTTTCATAAAATAATGAAAATCCGTAAGCTGTTTTTTGTCTCACAGGTGGCCACGATGATGTGACCCCCCTGCTACTAACCCATTCTTAATCAATCAGCCGAAAGACGCCACTGCTAAATATAAGTATTAGAATGCCACTTTGCGTTGTTACTCGTTACTTATTGCAATCTGCATCCTGTAAAGTACATACATACTTGCAATTTTCACAAAGTTGTCATTAATATTGCACTAGTGAGTTTTACAAAATAAAACACCTTTAAACTCACGAAAAAATAACCAAATAATTCTACAGCAGCTTCTTCACCGCGTGTTAATCACAGATCGGCCACACGCCAATCTATAGATTTCTGGATTTATCGACGTAAATTATTTTATCTTCACGTTTAGTTGAATAAAACCATTTATTAGCTTATTTATTATAAGTGGTAGGTGATTTGGCAAACAGATTGATTGATAGTAAACGATATACCACGTAATAACCATTAAGTGCAAAACCTATATGCGTGTACTTTCGATCACTTTTGCATAACGTCGTTGACCGACACTTCAAATGTCAGATGTTACAATAAATGTATATTTTTATATGGTTACATTTTACATGCATTAATTAAAAACGAAAGTTTAAAAATTTTAAGATACAATAGTTTTATTTTGAAACTAAGAATTTTCATGGTTATTGTAATGAAACATTTATCAAAACGGTCAGTTTTAAATATCAAACGCGTTATAAGCTTTTGAAAATGAATTTATAACCCTCAACTCATAATACCTAAGACCATTATCCAGTATTACATAATATCCTAGATAACAGCAAAGCACTAATACTACCTGTAATAAACGTATCTACAAAACTTATTCCAACTCACGCTGCCAAAAACGGTTGAGCTTGAGATACATAATTCATTTGATATGATTCGCTTGCTTGAAAGTCCCAGAAACATGAAAGTATGTTGACTTTTATTAACTTCTAACATACACAATACTTGTAGACATACTTAGATTCATTTTATTCTTCTTCGACTTTTTTTTCGACTAATACCAAGGTCTGCTTTCCGGCTATATATTTTCCGCTCCTCGTGGTCCCCTCCAGTTAGATTGGATTGCTTCGTCTTAATTGAAAGGCATTAAATAAATAATAAGCTTTACGCGTGTCACTTAAATAAAGACATCAATCAATTAACACAAACTCAAAAGCCAAGTTAACATCCATAAAGCACACTGTTTTACGACTTAAATTTATTAGTTAATCAATCACCTTAAGTTTAAGGCTCTGGTAGCCGAATCGATTAACATGTAAGTGTAAATAGGTTTGCATTCAAGTGTTCCCACAGTGGAGCATGAGGTTCAATACGCTACCCATTGTTCATCGGTCAAGGACAGCGTTTACTTCTTAACGGTGGAATGCATGCAATTTACCGTCTTTTAGTGTGTAAATTAGTCCTCTCCATCCATTTCTTTTCTGGAAGAAATCGCTCTTTAGCGTTAAGATACATTACAATTTTAATTTTAATTATGTACCTATGTATTTTCTGTAACATTATGTGGTGTATATTGTCTTATCTTATTTTATCTTATCTTTACTTTAGGGAAAAAATGGTTTACTCTTATGCCATCTTCAGCCTAATCATCGCTTAAATATATACAAGATCAGATAATATGACTCGCTTATGACTCTTAGGTAAGAAGCGTTGACGCAGTGCACCTAAAATTTTACATCTTTGTAAAATCTTGGGTAGCACTGTACCTACTAATTAGATATGGGCAGCGTTATTTCTTACTATTAGGAGAGCGACTTGTCCATCTTCTTACATCTTTGTACAAAACATATAGGTACTTATTGAAAACCTAAATAAAAAAGAAATTAAGACCTATAGGTACTTAATCGAAGCAGTGTCGTATTGGCCGATGCGTTGTGCAGGGTAAATTCATTTTTAGTGAACATTGCCAAAACACAGCTTTAATAAAAAATCTTTTATTTTTATTTATTTATATTATTATTTAACATTTTTTCCTTTTTGTTTCAGGTATAAAATGTACAGCCTACAGTCCACGCGTTTTTCATGACATTGGCGTCAAAGTTAGTAAACGCCGTGTCCATCCTTGAATCGGCTTTACTTAGCAACTCAATTGTTGAAACAACTGAGTCAAGGTTTCACTAATTGTGGTTAATCAGTGATTATGTAGTTTCACTTTAAACATTGTTGGTACATTTAGTCTTAAACTGGAAAACTGCAAGGTTAGTGATCCAATGATTCCCTTAGTAGAGAGCAGGTTTTACACATTTTTGCACTTTACCGTGTACACAAAACGTGGACTTACGATTCTATCAGGACTAAAATAAATAATGTCTTAAGCGAAATAATTGACATGAGTTAATTTAAGAACTATCGCAAGTCCGCATTTTGTGCTGTCCTTTCTCAAGATTTGAACTATGTATTTTCTTCTTACATCTTCGCATAAAAAATATATCTCTATTCCAAATTTCATCCATATCGGTTCAGTAGTCTAGGTATCAAGAACTAACAAATAGACGGACACACATTCACATCCTACTAATATTATAAGCGCGAAAATTTGTAAGAAATATGTATGGATGTCTGAATGACTGCATGCATGTTACAGAGATTGCTTAGACGCTGGAATAAAACCGCTGGGTGCAGCTAGTTTATAATATTAATATGGATTGCAAAAACTTACCAACTTTACCTATAATAAAACAATACACCACATTAATACAATTTAACCGCCGTGAATTAGAAAGCTCAAGTAATTAGCCCAAGGTTAATGGCCACCGTAAACAAGATAAAAACAGTTAAATGGCGTGACTGATTCGAGCACGAGACATTTTGTTTTGTGTTTAGGCGTTTTTCTTTTGTCAACTGTCACAAAAACAGAGGGAAAAAGTTAAAATAAAACATTTAATATTATTACGTGCAATTGGCCCGTTTATCAATAAATCTTTTCCATACATACAAATACACCCTAGTATATTCATCATAATAGTAAGATTCCTTATTGTGCCACTAAGAATCCTAAACTTCTTTCATAATAGGTAAGCACTTTTATAATTGAAGCAAATTTTCTTTCCTACGCTCATAATATTGTGTTTTTCTTTTTTTTCTGTTATAAAATCGACTTATTTATTGTTCCCATAGTGATTGGGAGTTAGACTAGTAAGAATCGTGTTTTTTTTTCTTTGAATAAAACATGTTTTATATCTACAAGTTGCAGTCGTTTTGCTACGCTGCAGTCTTCAGTTGTCATCGTACAGAATTCACATTATGTACCTAATGGCGGTTACAGTACCGGGGGTAGACTTCCTTTGCAGGAGGTCGTCTAGGTGGGTACTCCAACAGTGCCAGTTATTCTACCGCCTGAGCAGTGATGTGCAAACATTACTGTGCTCCGGTAGGATGGCACTGTAGCTAGTGAAATTACTGGGCTAAAGAGTCTTAACATCTTATGACTCTTGAGTAAGAAGCGTTGGTGCAGTGCTCCTAGAATTTCACATAATTGTGAAATCCTAGGTAACACTGTACTGATTATGGGCAGCCGTTATCTCTTAACATCAGGAGAGCGTCTTGCTCGTCTTCTACTTCATCACATAAAAAAACTTACTTGCATAAACTAAATTAAAACAAAAGTGTAACTCTAACCTCGGATGTGCACACGGTCGGTTTGCTGTAATGGTCACAGGATGTTAACTATTTACTTAACTGCTCTATTCTTATCATATTATAATAATGTGCTCATATACAGGTCGAAAGGAAACGTTTAACGATTTACATCTTCAAATTGAATTTAATGCGAACTACTAACTTTAACCTAGTTTTGTATTTCACCCATTTAGAAACTGATGTTATCTCCACGATTAGATATCTATGATTTTGCAGTATACTGCAGTTTTCCATTATTTACACAAGTAGGTAAGTATATATAGGTAGTTGCAGTATCATAACATTAACCTACCTAAAATGTTATAGCTCAAAAGCTAGCTACATTAGAATAGAATAGAATAATTCTTTATTGCAAACCAAACAATTACAAAGAAGCTTAATGAACTAGATATCTTAATGCTAGGTAAACAATTGGCGGTCTTATCGCACTAGGCAATTTCTTACAGATAACCTGGGAATGGAACATCACTGAAAATACAATAATAGACGGCGGTTATTAGGCTAAGCTTATAGGTTGTTCTTAACTTAATGTTGAATTTTGATAGATTATATTATGCAAATAATTATTATTACCTAGAGGTAACTATAACAGGGAAATATTTGCATAATTAAAGTTAAGAAAATTTGTTTAAATAAAAAAATATCTTTAACTTAAAAAGAACTGAACCTTAACTGAAAATTAATTGAGGTAGTTCTTTTCTGCAGTATTTTCAATTTTTGATTTTAATTCGGATAGCTCAAGGCTCAAGCTACAATTAAAACCCTCAATTAAAACCCAAAGGCAATAAGGGTTTCAAAAGTAAAATTAACCATTTTGAAAGCACACATAATTGATCGTAAAGTGAATTATTACTAACATAGGTCCTATTTCCTAATAGCATGAGAATAAACCAAAACATTATCTTGCAAGAGTTCCAACACTGCCCTGTGAACGATTGTCCAAACTTAATTATTTTAATAATATACAATGGATTTCATTATGTGAATAAAGTAAATAACCAAGGCTGTGAGCAATTCCTCATCGTTTCAATTCTTAGGGTTTTCTTGTGGCAAAAAATTTTTTGGGTATTGTATGTAAAATATTAATAGGTACATAGCTAAAATAACTTAAAATGACCTTCTGAGTAAGAATTTATGAAAAAAACCTTCAGTATTTTATAGCATTTAAGGTTACTTTACTTATGACATTAATGTTCACAATTAGTGTGTGTTTTTTTTACATTTTTTTCGAACCTACTTTTATCAAAAACGCGGAAACATGATTTAAACCCTTTCACGCCTTATTCGAAGATCTTAGACTATAGAATATAGTTACAAAGACATTTTTTAAAATATTTCTCATATTAGTATTTTTAAAAAGAAAATAGGCAAAAATAAATAATATTATAATCTTGTACCAAAATTATAAAAAGATAAAAAAAACTTAATGTCACTTATGTATATTAACAAGAATTATAGACCATATATTGCAAGTATATTTTAAGGTTTAAGTATATTTTAGAATAAATAGGTAACCAAATCAGATAACCGTTAACAAGCATACTCAATGCACACATTCCTTCAGTAATTACAATGTATTTAACCAATTACCTACATCGTGCATTCTATCAGTGTGTGTGCAAGAGCCGTATCGTTGCACTGTTTCCAATAAAAAGCTGGCCTTGAATGTTGCTTCACTGGACTGCACGACTTACTAAACTGTTGACATTGTTGATTCAATCCAGTTCGCGTGGACTTTCACTGAAAAACATTTAAAATACTTTTATACATAATTGTGCCATCTGTGGCCAAGGGCAATCAACTTTTAATGTTAAATACTGAAACTCAAGCCTGAGTGATAGAACATTTTAGAATCTTCTGCACAAGTTTCCTTCGATACAGAACTGCTAAAGAGGTTGACAAGGGTTGTCTGAACTTGTATAAGAAAACTATTTATTTATTTATATTAAAGACACACCATACAAGCAGACGGCACGCCAGATGGTGAATGGTTACCGTCGCCTATAGACGTCTGCAACAACACTGATATTATAGAAGTGTTATCAGTAAACGCTGACAATGACGCGTCAAAAAAAAAACATGCGTATCCAATAGACTACTATAAACTTACTACTACTACTTACTTATTTAGTGTTAATTGTTTTCTTTGTTGCAATAAAAAGTTATCTATATATATAGGTAAATCTGATGTCGTTTTATATGACATAGGGTAGTAAGCTGGTATTATGTCGTGAAGTAAAGCACCAACACCAGGAATATTCCCATAATTTATGATATAATTTTATGCATGTATGCAATTACAGGATGTGGTCATTTATTGTATTTCCTGACATACAATAAATATTGTTATTAGTAATAATATTTTTTCTATATCTCATTAAGGTCAAAAGGTTTTAGTTATATAGGCCACTTGTTAATAAAATTATACTGTTTATGTATTGTACTAAATTAATATTCATAGATAATATTATAATCGTTTATTACCTAACTTTAAGTGGATATTTAATTGAAATACTAAATTTTGCTTGTGCAAAATAGCAAATTTGTTAACGTTTTTAATAATTATGCTGAACATTTTAAATTGTTGCTACCTATTCAAAATAAGCAACTTTAGTCCTATTTCAATTTACAACAACTTTTAAGGATTAATCAATAATACGACAATTTAAGCAACTACAGAAAGCATAAATACTTTAAGTCGCTGAACCTCTGTCTAGCTCGCACGATATAAGAAATTGTCAAATAACAATTGATAAAATTTACTTTTTGGAAATGTGTTAAATTGAAAATTTTGCTCATACTTTTATACAATTTTTTGAAGTATAACCAGTTTGATACTTTATAAATATAATTCATCATATAATTGAGAATGCCATTGTTGTTATTTCAGGTAGCAAACTGGGAATACTTATAAAAATAGTATAAACAAGTGAAATTTTAAAAAACTTTTTAAAAACAAGCTTTTATTATTATTACCATAAAGTACTCGTCAAGACGAATCATATGAGCCCAAACTCGATGGGGTTACGTCGTTTAATTACGGAGTTCCTATAGCCACCTTCCCGCTCCATCATCAGATCAGCTCCATGTCATAATAATATTGCATTGTCATCCGATTTATACATGCATGCAAAATTTCAGCTCAATCGGAAACCGGGAAGTGGGTCAAATTTAACTTGCAAGATTTGATTTCAGACAGACAGACAACAGACAAGTGAAAGTAAATAAAAGCTTGTAAAATACGAGTATCACCAAAATTTTCAATTTAACACATTTCCAAAAAGTAAATTTTATCAATTGTTATTTGACAATCAGTTATATCGTGCGAGCGAGACAGAGGCTCAGCAACTATTAACCCCTTAATCATAGTTTTGCGGGCATGCTTATAACTTGTGTTACTTTTAATAGTCTTGAACGCTGAAATCTTTACATGTTTTTTTAAAAATTAATTGTAGGTTAGTCTTTGACCACGATCTCGCTTGATCTTAAGCGATAATCTGGTCGAAGATGGTGGCAGACAAAACCTAAAAGGCGGGATAAATCCTTCCCTAACTTCACTGAAAATTATGCCGGAACATAGTGGTAATTATTATATACTATTACTATTACAGCCTATTTTCGTCTACAATTGCTTCCATAAAATCATAAACAGTACATATAATACCAATATTATAAACTTGAAAGTTTGTAAGAATGTATTCGTTTAATGGATGTCTGGATGTATGTTTGTTATTATTTCACGTCTAAACGGGTGAATCGATTGAGCTGAAATTTGGTATAGAGATAGCTTAGACTACAGTACAGCGGGTAGAACCGCTGGGCGCTGTTAGATTTCTATAAACACAATATGACTAAACTTCGCTTAATTATGATGTACATAATATGAAGGTAACTACTAAGCAGCAATCAATGTTAAACGGTGCTATTATCTATAGTTAACGCAATTATCGCAATTATTGTTGCAAATTATTTTAGTTGCAAAGTAGCAACTTGGGAAAGCGGGTAGAAGACTAGACTAGTCGAAATAGTTCAATAAAACCTGTATTTATGCTTTTATCGTTGAAATATATTAGCAGGGTTAGAGAGTAAAAGATATTCTAACTTGTATCTCACTTTGTTTTATAATATTACAATACTGCTGGTATGTCATATTTTGCCAAAACTAGTATGCTGTATAAAATCATTTTATTTTTATTTTGGCTCAACTTATAAGTATTGCCATCCAACGTGGCAATGCTGCCAGCACTAAGGGCACGCTACCATCTGACTGTGGTTTGGAGCACCTGGATTTTCTGTAGATTGGCGTGTTGCCGATCTGTGCGGTTAAAACAAGTGTTCTTGACTGCTGTAGTATTGTTTGCTTATTTTTTTCTCAATTTTGGTTATTTTTATTGATTGCTATTAGTGTATTTTAATCAATAATGTCTATGTATATTATCCTTACAGATCAAAGGAGATTTATTGCCTGTACGTCGTACGTAATAGTGGGCAGTCATGAATTTAAAATGAAGATGGTAACTAGTAACCCTTATGATGGGGATTTTTTTTAAGTTATACTGCTACAGTACAGGTTACCTTCTTTACTTACACTGTTAGAGTCAAATCACGATTGTAGGTTGTGTGGCTAACCAATATGTTGCAGTTTCAGGTCGCCAAGATTACTACCTATAAGGCCGGCAAAATTACCTAACGCTACTACTCCTAGATATCTTAAGATATTGTTTGTCTTTAATAAAGTTATTATCCTTACATTATAACAAACAATATCTCCATTCGCACGGCATTATCCTCCTCCGCGGTATTGCAGATAAAATTCCTAAAATACTTATAAAGGCACGTCATAAATACCAGTATGATTCATGGATCACGGCTAGACAAAGATCTCCGTTAAACTAATATTGTATAGAACGGTTATATTGCGGTACCCACTGTAATCAACTCTATAGAATCATGTGACCTAAAACTCTTCAAATTGTAGCCATAACGGTTGTAATGGAAAAATATTGTAATGAAATTTGCTTAAGTACATTATTATGTTTGTTGTTTTGGGTTAAATTGATTAATTGTATATTGTATTGGCGTGAGTCATCCGCGTAACATTCACCATGTTACGCGGATGACTCACGCCAAGACAATCTTCATAATTTATAACTAGCTGCGCTCAGTAATTTTACCCGCTGAAAAGATACTATGTTTTACTATGAGTTCAAAGCTAATAAAATAATAGTTCTTAGGTTTTACGCATTACGGGAAGAGTCCCGTAATGCGAGAATAATTTTAATGCTGAGAGCAGCAACATCGCCGCGACACTTTAGCGTTTTCGTCGCAACTCTGGCTAGTGTTGCCGAGTGACTCTCCAACGAATTTCGTCAACCGCTCGAGAGTCGTTTACGCCCTATTCGGGATGGGCTTTAGGACTAATTTATTACTCAATGTTCTAATATTTACTCATACTATTGCAACTGACTCTATTGCTATATGAACTTCCAATACATCAGCAATCATCGAAACTAAAGGCCCATAAATTTAACGACAATAATTAAATCCATGTCGCCTTAAGCAAGATTATATCTTTAATAACCATGTCACATAAAATTATGACGTGTTACTTACATAACGTATAAGGTTCAACTTTTAACCTCACTAATCATCATTAAGAGTGCCTTAAGCCAGATTGGAGATTACCTTTATAAGATACCACGAAAGAAGTAACAAAGAGGAAGGGCCATAATAATTTTCTTAGTACACACGTCATAAGCAGGCATGCACCTACTCGTATAGAGACTGACGAGGCCAGCTATAATGCCCAAACCTGAAATCCATCATCATCATTAATCAGCATCGTGCTACTCAGACTCAATTCACAGAGGCATATAGCATTTTGTTAGTAGTTTTTAAGAAGTAAAATTTTGGTTTTATGACTCTACTGCACATTGTGAAATTACCTCACGCTCAAAAATGTACCGCGGGCTATAGATCTTTTCCATAATGTACCACGCAATGTCTTGGTTAGATCACATCCGGATCATTCTTATGAACGCCTCAACATCAACCCATCTGGGAGTCTGCCGACGCTGCGCCTTCTTCGCCCGTTCTGTTAGTCATAATGAACTGATGAAAACCAATATCATTATACTAAATGATCTGTGTAGGATACTGTGTGTGTAAAATAACCAGAGAAAGCTTCATTGTGCAACGAATGACATAACCTCAAGAATTGTGACCGAACTGTAAAGGATGTGAGACCGTTTCCCTTTATTTAAATTTTATCGAATTGCCCATATAAAATTGTTAGTAACCTACTAACTACTGTGGCAAGATTGAAGGAACAATAAACTGTTGTGTTTTATATTTTAAAAAAGTTTTTAAGACACAAAATATTAAAATTTATTTTATATTTTTAAATAGGGACGAGCTCAGTAAATAAATCATTGTTGTTTTAAATAGAAACAATGAAATTTATATAAGTGTGATTTTCATAATAATAAAAAACGTAAATTGATAGGATTATTTCCATTACAGAGTATTTCTGATTTTCTTTCATTTCTATCGTTTTTTTTTCTAAATATACATAAAATTATAGATCAACAGGTAACAAATTAAAATCAACATTTTTGAATTTCATTAAATGGTAATAACGCCTACTTTCCACAAACAAATTAAATCACTTTAAGTGTGACAAGAGGGAAATAATTTCCGTGCGGAAATAATAAATTTACTCTACTATGTAATATTTCCATTTTATTTGGTCATAAAATTAGCCACTCACTTAAAGGTATGTAATCCAGGGATTTATGAATGAAAAGTTACTGGACTGAACTTGCCGGAAAATAAATGAGGCAACTATTTAGTAGGTATATGGGTGTACAGTGAACATGTATTTGTATAATGTACATACATTATCTACGTACATCAATCGTTTAAAAGCGAGTTGGTCATACTAGGGTCACTCGCTTGGATTTTTTTACCTGCGCGATGCCGTGTTTTCGAAGGCATGTAAAACGATGGGTTCCGGATATTTCCAATAAGAAATTTAGCAGTTAGGTCAAGTTGCAGTAGTGTGGCATCCTGAAACTGCAACATTAACCACACAATCTACTTCGACTTTGTAAGTAGGGTAACCTGATTATAAATCTTAAATTATTTTTAAAAATTATTTGTACAATGACACAGTACAATATTACTACTCTTTTGTGTTTCGGTATGTACATTGTACAAAATGAAAATGAGACAGCTCCATACGGGTGCTTCATTCTATTTTAATGAAACTACTTCTAGTACTTTTTGTATTATTTTTAGGTACCTATATCAATCATCAGAATAGTAGGTAAGGTATGGTCAGTGGGTCGCAGAGGTCATTGATCCCGACCTACATCCGCGGCTCTATCTATATTCACTGTTACGTCATCATGGTAATTATCTTGTGAAATGTCACGATGGAAAATATTGTCTCATTGCGTACTATAAAAATGAAAATAAATGTGCCCTTGTATGTAGTTTTGTCTGGATATTTAACTTATTTTAAACGGCAAATCAGGAGCGATGTTAATTCGACATGTGTGAATGTACTTTTATTTTGTTTTCATTATTAACAAAAAATACTAGCTGCGCCTGGTTTTACCTACCGTACCTTTGTCTAAGTATTTTTATTATTGCACGGTCTAAGCTACAACCATTTTCGAGCATAATACAAAATTTCGCATTTATGATATTAGCAGGAAGTAGAATAATTGGAACTGCGACATATTACTAACATAGGGGAACCTATGGTTTCTAAAAAAGGATAAAACATTTCCAAATGGTATGTTTTTTCGTTGAATTTCTCCGAAACTACTAGTCGGTTTTATATCATTTATTTACACACCTAATGTAAAATGTAAGCAATATTCGAAATCGTAAGAGCGGTTTTCAAGTGCAAGTAAATTTAAATGTGCATCTCGTCCTCACTTATTCAAAACAAGCCTGGATTAAAACTTTTTAGGTACATAAGTTTAACTTACTTTGTTTAAACTTCTCCTCGAACCTGTCAACACTAATGTTTTTATCACAGTATATAATTTAATACACGTACTTACATTATTCTATTCGATTACCTAGGATGTGTGAATAAAACCGTGCGAAAACTGAACAATGCTCACACATTCATTAACACATCGTACACTGCACCGGAACAACTCTACGTCAACTGTTGACTGAATTCACTTATAGCTGTGTTGTCTAAATATGTATGTATATAGGAAACAGTGACTGACTGATCTATCAACGCACAGCCCAAACCGCTGAACGGATTTGCTTGAAATTTGGAATATATGTTTTTATGATGTAGACCTCCGCTAAGAAAGGATTTTACTTCGCGGGCAAAGCCGCGAGCACAACCTTGTTTTGTTATATGTCATAAGTTAATTTATGTTTATAAAATTTAATGTGCATCTTTACCTTATATTACCTTAGATTAAAAGAAAATGGGAAGATGCATAGCGCTACCGTTGCTGCCAAACTTATGCCTGTTGGATCGGAAAGTGGCGTAAGCCGCGCCGACTCGCGCCATGTAAAATTGTGCCCAATGTTTATTGAAATTATATTATTGAATCGAACTATGTCCGAAACGTCAGTACCGCATCTTCCTATTTTTTAATCTATAGTACTTAGAAACTTTTTAAAACAATTGAAATGTTTGCCTGTACCAAGTAAATACAAACCCCAGACCCAAGAGAACATATTTTCAAGGCACCATGTGATAATACTTTCTTTTCTTTGTCTTAAATGCATTTATTCCAAAAGGTTACAAAGGAACACTTTTGCAAGTCAATTTTACAATTATTCTGTTCTATTTTAAGACTCTACAGCTATATAATAATTTATTCTCTTCATATATTCTGGCATGCACTGACGTATCATTCTTAGAAATCACCTAAAAGTTTGCGCAAACAAAAGCTGCTCAATAAAATTGTGACACCATGTTAAACATCGGCATCCTAACGAGATATGTCACGCAGGGGTCAGGTCAGGTCACATTATTTATGAGAAGAGATTTCCGTAAATATTTAAATTATGTGCATTTTGCAACGTTAGAACGCTTATTTATCAGAATATCCTTCAAATCATTAATAATGATGTTAACAAACATGTGTGAAATTTTAAGTAGATGCATTTGCATATCCAATTTGGTGTTACAAATGCCACTTTAATTATATTGACGTAAAAGATTGACTCGATACATCTGCCGAAAATATGTCTTTCGCACAATGTACCCGAACACCCTATGAACTGCCGCATGTCTGACGAATACCAACTCTAAGGCACCACAACAAATCAGATGTCGCGGCCCAAACTGAGATGGCCGGACGAAGAGAGGGCCTATTGGCTATATAAAACTACATGTAAAATACTAGAATCCATAGACAAAATTGCGTACATTACTTGCTTAAAACTCTTCATTAATATATAGGTAAAATAACAAACGCAGCAATGTACATTGAAGATTTCATCAATCGTAGTGGGTGAAAATTAGCCAATAGGCAATCTGGATTGTGCGATAGCTGGACAACCATGATAGCCCTTGACTGAGAGGAGTGGAGACAGGAAAGGGTACCTCCCTTTCTTGTCTCCATTCCTTTGCTTAGCAGTGAGACAAACCTCTTTATAATTTTCTCGTAGGTGAAATCACATTTCTTAGCTATTTTTGAAACCCAAAATTAAGTTAATATTATATACCATACCCAAAATAAAATAATAAATTATATTAAATAATTTAAAGTCATTTAACAAAATTGAAATCAGGTAACTTTAAGTACCTACATTACAACGTGAGGTATTTTTCATTCATTTGTTTAAAACACATTTAATATATTTTCAGCCGGCCTATTCAAATGCGTACCATTACGTTCGGTTCTCAGCTTACCTCATCTTTTGATTACATGGCAGTAACTATTTAATAGATGAACTCGGCTAATAAGGGGTCAAACTACTATAAATACTTCCGACCGTTTAAAGCCTGAAGGCATCAGACCTTTAAACTTTCTCCCTCACCTCATCCATAACGATCAAAACAATCACGCAACGAAGGTACATTTTTCCAACAGTACTCGTATATTGCGGACGGAACTAATCTATACATTTCACAATTTTAATTATTATTAAGTAACAAATTAAAAATGCCACAGAAGTGAGCGATCAGTTATGGTAGACGTAACATCTATATTTGGCAAATCAATCATAGATTTGAGCTTTCATGCATGAAATTATACGCATTTTATCGAAGATGTGATGATCTCTAATTCAAATAAAAAATCAATATTTATGGTAGATAAATAAATATGTGGTCTTAAAACTTGACAAACAATAAACTTATAAGGAAGTTTTTTTTATCTTTTTACATATATATTGTTGCAATTACGATTCAGAAAACTCCCGTCGTATAATAGAAACTCTTGTTTAGGTTTGTTGTGTTCCACCACTTTTGTATTGCAAGTGATTCCTATAAACATTGGAAGCATGTTGACTACAAATTCAATTTAAAAAAATTGAGGCAATGACGCATGTTGGATTACGTTGTGTAGGTGCAATTTCGTATTCTGGACCACTGATACCAAAACCCTGTCCCGCACAAATGACAGTCATGTTTATATCGCCATAATGTCATTAAAACCGCCACATTGTTTAGTGAAGCATAAGAATAATATAATTAATCCCACCCACACTACTAGGTTTAGTCTATTACCATCTAAGCTTCCATAGCATCTAGTCATCAAGCGAGATCGTTGTCAAAGGTTTATGTAGAAATAAAAAAAAAAACTATATGTACTCTACTCACGAATCAACAAGTTCCGAAAAAAAAAACCGTTTATACTGTAGCAATGTATGCCATTAGCAAACACAAACATTTGCGTGTTCTCTAAATACTTAAACGAAAACACGCCATTAGATGTACCAAGTACAAGACCTGGATACCTGACATTGTTGAGTAATCCTTGCATGTAGGTAGATCACGATTTACAAGAACTTGACGATTAAAATAGCAGCCTTGCTCCCGATGCACAGATTCATGAATAACTTTAACTTGCTTGATGATATAACGTAAAATAACCAATTAATGATTAAGAATCGTAGGTCATGATCAGCATTCGAATTTTAATACAGCTTGTTTGAGCTTTTATAAAGCCTATTCGTAATCACTTCTTAATTGTGTCATAGAATTCAATAATATAAAACAAAAATTTTGATTATTTGTTTTTTGTAAATTAATTACCATCGGATCGGATGGCATTGAAACCAAACGTACGGTCATAATGTGTGTGCATTATGTGTGCGCATTGTGCGTTCTATGTAGCTTTACAATGAACGAAAACATAATGCGCATTACTAAAACTTAATTAACAACAAATAACGAAATCATCTTTATAAATTAGCTTTTATTGATTCTTACCTGCCGAAAATAGACCACACAAGCACACCTTAAGCTATTTTCATAGAAGTACTTTCCGAATGGTCTGATAAACCTTAAAAAGAAACAGTATCCTTCTTTAAAAAATGATTTGTGATCAATTATTTTGGAGGTAATAATATATAGGTTTGTATGAAAAAATGCATTTATAAAAGTTTGCGTTTGAATCAAGCCAACCGTTTGTAAATTTAAGTACATAAAAAATAAGATATTCTTTTAACCAAAGAAATTGACTAATTGCCTAATGAGACCAATTTATAAAGTAATGTACTTGATAAATTGCCGATCATATTGTCTTAGGTAAGAGGCTAAGAGGTAACAAGGAAGTTTGCTTACTGCCATGAAAAGGAGCTTTCTATTCCTTTATGTCGGTGCATTGCATCTTCATCTTGTGAAATATTTCGTGACTTTGTCGATAGAAATGTTGTGAATCGTCAGACACTTATGAAAACGAAACATGACACATTTCGTGTGCGACAAACACAATAGAGGAACTTTTGTATTCTATGGACAAAAGCTGCCTTTAACTCAAACGCAAAATTCATATTTTCAAATAGGCTACAACTGAGCAGTTTTGCAAGTCAATTTTACAATTATTTAGTCCTGTTTTGAGACTCCACCGGTCGTTCGAAAAGATATAATAGCTATATATGTTGGCGTCAATTTTAAGATTGACGCCAACATATGTATATAGCGAAGATGTTAAAAATCATTACGTTTTCTAAATTTTGATTACGGCGTTACGCAGAAAAAAATTATAATGATTTTATTTAAAGTAAAAAAAGGTCTTTTAAATATTATAAAAATCGGAAACTGTGACTGTAATAATTACATGCATATAATTGTAAAATTATAATTATTATTGTTTAACTGCCGAGTAGTAAAAATACCTACTATGTATTTTCCTATCCAAACGGGAGGACTTCGTGGTTTTAATACAGTTTAATTACTAGTACGGCCACTATAGCTCCCTGAGTAATTAAGTAGCACTACTTTATGTACATCAAATAAATAAATAAGTGCTTTAATAGATATCAGGGGAGCGTAGAGCTCATTCCGATTATTATCTTGCGTATTTTATATCAATGTTCACCTTTAAGTATCCAACTCTCAAACAACAACATAATAATATTGTAACCACATTAACTACAACATGGAATGCTGACTTCCACATCCAATTGAACTTAAGTAATACAATTTGAGCCGTAACTCACAGATCTATCAGTAAGCCATTATTTTAGTCACGGCTCGTATTCGATACAAATGAGGGAAGCCTTGAACGACCTCTCTAATGCTGGTACAACGGTCATGTCTGCTGTAAAGGGATGACATGTATGACTTGTCAGTCTTTTAGCGCTTAACAAATATTGATGCTTAACAAAAACACAGACTAAAGGAAACCCCGATTTTGTGATTTTCTCAATGGAAAAAATCGCCTAAACAGGGTGCGGGGGTGGTTAGCTAGTTTTGAATAGATAGTTCGAAGTAAAAAATCTGATTCAAATATCATCAATCAACCATACCTCCGGTAATGCACACTCTTATGGTTGAGTCCTCTATGACTACCATCTACTTAGCATCGTTATCATTTTTTTTTTCGTATTGCCTTTATGTCTAACAAATAAACAGTTTTTCTAGTATAATTAACCATAAACAAACAAAAAATTACAATCGTTAAGTCGTCAACAGATGCATTAAGATAAAATGTAAAACCTTCAAAAGTATTATAATAGGTACATACAAAATCAATTCAACTTATTTTTTCTTTATATTAAGCCGTGATCCAGAAAGGGCAAAATTGCCGCGAATTGCATCGCACGAATACATAATATAATTCATTGCGTCTACGAACACCGTATTAATTTTTACTTTCTTCATATTCCAAAAACGTATTATTGAAATCTGATACCTCACCTACTGAGTAAAAAAGCAGCTCAAAGTCAAAATCTGTCACACCGAAAATAAACGATTATGAAATTTTATATTGTACCAATTTGGGTCGTGATAAAAAGGCTAAGTTACAAACCAATCAATATTGTTTTGCCACAGCCCTACATGCTTTGGGAATTATTGAATACCATTAACACCTTTGTTTATAACGATTAGGGTCATCATCCATTCATAATCCTTCAATCATCATTAATCACTTTAAATCAGAATTAAGAGAGCACAACTTAACTTTATTACAATCGTTATAGCTAGAAATAAATAACTTGCAACAATATTATTACTGAAAAGACGCTCACTAATGCTCGTAATTTCTAATCATGTTTAGTGCTGATGATGTGTAAAAGGTTTTTCTTTCCATCCATCTGTTTAAAATGTTCTCCTTCCCATCCATCTGTTTAACATGTACTCTAGGGTGGAGCGAAAATTTTTTTTTCATGAAACGGTAATGTAATAGTTAAAATTCGGTGCATTTTAGGCTCAAATTAAGTTATGCAAAATATGATTCAATTTGGTTTAGAGTAACTGCCTCCGCAACGTCATTGAAATTATGAAAATAGTTAATTTTAGATCCTATTAGGACGCTAGGTTAACGTAAGCTTCTTTAATTAATGGTCCATTGTTTAACGTAGAAACGATAACTGATATTGTTAATTTTCGATAAAAAATCTTAACGTTGTTTTTAGATTCAAATAAATGGTGTGAATGGACATTTAAGTACATACATTTGTCGCGAAAATCACCACTCAAACAAAGGGTCACATTGCTCGCACGTTGCTTCAGTGCTCTAATGTTATAAGCTCGTATTAGTCAAACCCTCGATTTTGTATCGCTGCAATTATGCAAAGAACTCGGAGTGCATTGAAATGTTCTCTTTTTGGTGATATTTGTGAGATAAAAGGAAATGTTCTACCTACTTACGAAGATTTAATGAAAAGTACTATGAATGGACGAGACATCAACTGAAATTACAATTAGAAACTGCAAATGAACCAACATTCGCAGAGATAGCAGATACAGTGATATACCGGATTGAAAATATATGGTAAACTGCATCTATTCCAATAGTGACTAGAACAAGAATCATACAGATGTTAAAATTAAAAGCATATCATTTAAAATGTAAAAACCTACAAAAATCTATTAAGAGGCTCTCCCCGGAAAATCGACAAAGCAGTGAACTACTTTTCGATATTTCAGCATGCAAATGCAAAGACTTTGCTCGATGTATTTGCCCTAAGATAAAAAGGTACCTAAACAAGAGCAACCTTTTTTAATCGACCAAAGAACGTCGCGAATATTGGTAATCAGCGTCATCGACATAACTGCTACAAGGAATTTGCAAAAACTTTTAAAATTAAGCATGAACGAGATAATCGCCCAACCACATCCTTAAGCACTTCAACGTTAGAGGAATTAGATGTTAGTACATCTTCAACGACATCATCAGCATCAGAAAAACCAGAAAATACTACGATCGAAAGCGGTCCTGAAAAAAAAAGAAAGAAAATGATGTCCGTCGATTTCCCTACGTTATCGATGACCTGTGATAGGTATGGGGTATCAGACAGAGCAGCAGCAGCAATAGCATCATCTGTATTGTTCGACATTGGATCTGATTTGGAGGTTATCGATAGATACAAGCTATGTAGAGAGAGAAGCAAAAATAGAGAAAAAATAATGAAAAATGCAACTGTCACAGAGCTTTCCTCTTTTTACTTCGATGGCAGGAAAGATATAACTTTGATGAATGTTAAAAAAGATGGTAAATGAATGGTAAGGGTTGTGATGGTACCAATGTCAATACTGGAAAGTATGGTGGGATCATAAGGCTAATTGAGAAAAGATTACAAAAACCACTTCAGTGGATAATTTGTTTACTGCACATGAACTAATTTCCTTTTGGACACCTGTTTCTTAATCTCGACGGATGTACTTCGGGACCTAAATCTTATTCTGGTCCATTAGGGAAAGCTCTAGAAACCTGAGAAATGCGCCTGTTAAAAAAATTACATCCATCGAAGGACAAGTGCTCCCAGAAATGGCTAAAGATTTAATTAGTAACAGCGAATTGATATTTTTAAGGCTTCCCCGTCATACTCAAGCGGTTGAAAGAGCTGTGACTATTACAACAGAAGCTTCCATTTCACAGTGCATAAAAAAGCAAGATTGGGTGCAATAAAAGCCAAGATGGAATCACGCAATGTAATTCCTAAATTTAAAACTAAAATAGATTTTAGTGCTAACTAATAATATATATTTTATTTTATTTCTTAATATTTACACGGGTTTTTATATTGTAGATTTAAATAAATGTCAAAGCTTTAGTTTATTATTATTTAATACATAATAACCGTTATGTTAAGCATAATTTTTCACCTCAAAAGCTCGTTAACTATTTTACAACTTTTTTAAAATTTTGATGTCACAGCGGAGGCAGAAGAAGTCTGTCAAATTAAATGAAAATTTACATATATTTTGACAATAATATAAGGCACAAATCCCGCACTATTAGAACTCAGAATCTAAAAAAAAAATTTTTTCCATACATCCGCGCTCCACCCTAATGTACTCCTTCCCATTCATCTGTTTAACATGCTGTACAACATTAGGTTTAAAGAACTTTATTTCTCATACAAACTTTTGTTCATTTACAATGAGATTTACAAATATAATCTATAGTTAAAATTAGTTTTCTGGCACGGCACGCACTCTTATTACTATTACAGTTGATTTTCAACATATTTCTTTAATTTACTCCTAAATAAACTAAGGCTTTCACATTCTCGAATATCACTGGTTAAAGAGTTATACAACTGTACACCTTCAAATAATATCGACTTTTTACCATAGTTTGTCCGCGTCTGTATTTTAGCTAACTGTTTATTTTTATTTTTGTTACGTAAACCGGGGGTAAGTGTGAGTTCTGTGAATGTGACATTTGAATGAATGGATTTAGTTATTATGTTTTTTATTAGTAAGCATGTATTATATGTGTATAGTTGTGTTAAGTTATAAAGTTTAGTTTTTTTGTAGATTTCCTTAGAGGACATCAAATATGGGAAATGGAATAGTATTTTAATTATTTTATTTTGTGTTCTTTGTAGTGGACTTAAATTTGTTTTAGAAGCCGATCCCCATATTTCAATTAAATATTCAATGTGTGATCTTACCAAAGAGTTGTAAATTATCAGGCGTACCTTTTGTGGAATACAATGCGCTACTTTACGCAGTGCACCTAGGGTTGACATTAGCTTGGATCGTACGTGCTCGATGTGTCCTTTCCATGTCAGTTTATCGTCAATCCAAAGTCCGAGATATTTTTCTTTGTATGATCGTTGTATTAAGGCCGTGTTTATGGTAAGAGGAGCAAATTCTGGGATTTTTTTATTTTTTGCGGCAAAAAGCATGTATTTGGTTTTAGAGGTATTTATAGTAAGTAAATTATATGAAAGCCATTCATTAAGTAAATTGAGGTCTTTTTGAGCCTCAGATATAATATCGTGGATAGACTGACCAAAGTAAAAAAGACATGTGTCATCGGCGTACAGTGTGAGGTTTCCGGTAAGTCCTATAGTATTTATATTGTTAATGTAAATCAAAAACATTAAGGGGCCTAAAATAGATCCTTGAGGAATACCAAAATTGACGTTTCTGGGTGAACTTTTGAAATTTTCGATTTTAACAATTTGTTGACGATTTTGTAGATATGAAGTGAACATTTTTAAAGCATTTCCCGAGATTCCTATATTTTTAAATTTTTGAATTAGTTTCGTGTGGCTGACTGTATCGAATGCTTTTTTTAAATCAATGAAAACCCCGACCGCTATGTTTTTTTTATCAATATTTAATTTAATTTTGGTGACTAAGTCATTTGCAGCCGAAAGTGTACTCGATTTCGAACGAAATCCATATTGTTGTTCTATTAAAAAGTTTTTTTCAGTCAGGTATTCACTTAATCGGTCATGTAAGATTCGTTCAAATATCTTTGAGATTATAGGAAGCACTGATATGGGCCTATAGTTACTCGGGTTTGTTTTTTCCCCTGATTTATAAATTGGACTAACTTTTGCAATTTTAAGTGACGATGGAAAAGTACCTGCAACTAAACACATATTTATACAGTTAGTCAGTCTCTCCAGAATAATATCTTTAAGAGATTTTATGGTTTTAGTACTTAGACCATCGATTCCCGTGCTAGTGCTTGAGTCTAGGTTATCGATAATTTTTGAAACCTCATCTGTACTACACGGCCTTAATTCATCAAGTAATGTGTTATGTGTGTAAGTGTCATCGTACATGAGTGTGTTACCTGTGTCAATGTGGTATTTATTAGGGATATTGTTAGCTAAGTCTGCCCCGATTGAAGTAAAAAATGTGTTGAAAATTTCGCATATCTCGTTACCTTCTGTGACAATATCGGAGTTCGACATTAGTTTTGGAGGTGCACAGTTTTCTTTCACTTTATTTCTAGCTAGTTCGTTTATAACTTCCCACGTTTTCTTTGAGTCGCCATTACAGTCTTGAAATAATTTATAATAGTAAGTCTTTTTTTGTGTTTTAACCATTAAGTCAACTCTTTCTTGTTCTTCAGTAAACTTCTTTTTTATATCCTTATTTTCCAAATCAGATTTTAATTGTTGCCATAGAACATTTCTCGTATTTATTGATTCAAGTATTTCTTTATTTACCCAGTCATTCTGAGGGAGATTTAAAATTTTATTCTTTTCTATTCTGTTATTTGATACATGTTCTAAAATAAAATTTTCGAAGTAGTCATAATCATCATTCTCATTGGAGTAATTTGCGTCAGTTACAGATTGACGAAGACCAGTGTAATCAATTGCGGTATATCGTACTTTCTTATTTTCAGTTGGGGCTAATTTTGATATTTCAAAAAATATTTGTTTGTGATCCGATAGTGATGATTCTATTATTGACATACTGAACGAGTGGTTTTCGACATTTGTATAAACGTGGTCGAGAATTGTTGCAGTACTACTTGTATCTCGAGTGGAATGCATTTTGTCTATTTTATTTATTATAGTATATCCAGTTTCTGTTATATCTTCTTTGTATTGCTTAGTATGTCTGTGTTTGCTAAGTAGATCGACGTTAAAATCGCCAAATACTATTGCTCTTCGCCTACTTTCTAGTTGTTCCGTAAATATGTCCATAAATTTGTTTATATTTGTTTCTCCCGGTTTATAGATGCCTCCAATATTTAATGATAGTTTATCTATATGTATCCATAGGTAGTGATTTCCGTTTTCGAATAAATTTTCTGTGACTTCATATTTTATACTATTGTGGACAAATATGGAAACTCCTCCTCCTTTACTGTTTGGTCTAAAGTTGTAAATATGTGTATAGTTTGGCAGTTCATACAATTTCGCGTCTTCGTCCGATGTAATCCAAGTCTCAGTGAAGATCATTACGTGAATGGTGCTTGGTACAGCTTTCAAAATGCATTTTATCTCGTCAAATTTACCGGATGTTCGTATACTTCGTAAGTTGGCATAGAAAAATCTTAATGATGATGAAGTGGTAAGTAAGTCGTCATATTTTTGTAGTAAATAGTAGTTTAGTTTCTTAGTCTTTTCCTTATAGTTAGTGATACTTCGTGTAGTTTTCATACTTAGTTTTTTTTATCATCTTTGTTTTGTATGATCATGGGGGTGCCTTTTATATACTTGATAGAAAGGTCTAACTCGCCGTTTTCTTCACGAGACTTAAGTTCGTCTTTTAAATTCTGTAGGTATTGTGTCTGAGTCGGGGTTTTGTCGGAATAGATTCTGATGTTCTCGGTCAATTTTGATCTGTTTCGCATTAAAATTTTTGGTGTATCAGTTTCATTGAAGTAAATTTTGAGGGGGCGATTTTTCCCCGGGGTGTATCTTCCAAGTCTCATGCATTTTAATGGTTTCGGGCACTTCTCGTATATGGATGTTATAATATTCATTGTATCGGCTTCGTCTTGTTGTCGTCTTAAGATGGTATTTTTAGTTACTCGCTCGGCTATTCCTACAATTACAATGTTCTTCTCGCGATCACAGCGGTCCTTAATCTCAGAGAATAAGTTTTCATGGCGTACAATCGATCCTTGCGAGGAAGATTTTTCATTGCTCAGTTGGGATTTTAAGTCCGAAATTTCTTTTTCCATATCTTGCAATTTAAGTTGGGTTTTATTATTATCTATCTTTACATTTTTAATTTCATCTTTGATTTCTTGAAATTGTGTTGATAATTTTTCTGTAACTAATTTTATCGTTTTAATCTCTTCTTTAATTTCCGTAAATTGATGTGTTATGTTAGACATACTCGCGTTCGATCTCTCGTTCTCGCGTTCATTCATCGTTCGATCTTGCCGCGCAGTCTACCTCTACACTTTATCCCACTTTACTGGGTAACAGAGCGTAGACGTGACATTAGGCGAATAGTGAAAAGTGCGTAAGCGCCGAGTTGCAATATGGCTTAAACTTCTAATGGATGACAACCTTGCACCCAAGCACATTCCTCCCATTATATCAATGTAATCAGGAGGCGTTAGTTTGTGTCTTTAAGTACATTCCCAAAAAAAGACTATCATAACAACTTTATTTTCTGCTCAAAATAGCGTCAGGTCTCATAAAAATTCACATTTAAATACCCGGAAAAATGTTGGCGCCATCTAAATGATTTTTATTGAGTTTAGTCTTGTAATTAAGGCAGGCGACCTAAACCCCATATTTTTAAGAAAAGGAAGGATTCTCGTATTAAGTGAAGAAATTCCTAAGATTTTCCTGTACATAAGAGTCGGCGCAAATAAGCCGATGCAAACGCCGAGATTTTAAAAAATGAAGGCGTAGTCTTAACCACTGTGTTTCTGTATACCTAGGAAAAATAATTAAAATAAGGCAAGTTCGTAAGTACGAACTTGCCTTATTAAACTATCTCTTTGTAAGATTTAAGGTATAGAAAAAATATCTAAATATACGATCACCACTGACTAACTGCTATTGACTGGATGTAGACAAGCAGATCAACATTATCTTGACAAGTTACTAGTATTTAATGAGCTTAACGTCTTAAACCAGTCGCTATGCAATGAGATACCCACTACCCACTGATCATAACACTAATAGTTACACGACACGCAACGTAAGCTACAACTAGTTTGTCTTTTAGCTCCAACTATGTACATTTTTATTGATTCTGTCTTTCCTACATACTAACTTGAATAAATATGGAAATATATTACACAAGTATTGGCACAGGAATTCGATGAAAATCTAAGTAACACGGCGATTGTAAGGGCGTGTTCCGACAGCCCACGCTCATTACGCGCTGACACTTGTAATTTGAATCTTAGGACATAATATCTATGAATTTCAAATTGAATTTATTTGCAGCTTGCACGTGACGTATGCTTTGTGTGCGTGGATGTGCTGGGTTCAATAACGATAAATACTATTTGAGATTGATTGACATGTCATGAACCTTAAATTCTATTTAAAAATATTTAAATGGCTCTTCCGCGCGGAAGTGGGCCTGAACGATGGACATCATATTATATAGTACTTACAAAAATAATTTCGAACAGAACGAGCATAATGACTACTCTACTACTAAAGTGTATGTTCTGCGTAATATATTTATGCTTATTACATAACTGATTATGTACAAAGTTGACATGTCGTGAATGGTATTTTTGTTTATCCGTATGCCACGCGCTATGATATGCGTATATGGACATTATCGGTGAATCTATCTGTGTTACGATACAGCTACTTCAGTAGCTCTTAGGTTATGTAATGAGAGGGCTTGGAGTTTGGATATTCTTTACGTCGTGACTTGCAGTTTTTAGAGATAAGCATAACTCTTTTTTACCTTTATTACCTCCCATTAGATCTAGCTGCTTTAAAGAATTGCTCTGAACAATGAAAATTAAGATGTAATTTTCATTATACCTACGAGGCAAATTTTATTGTGGTTTAATTATATTCATTGTTTTGCTACTATATTTTCTTATTTACCGACTTTTTCAGAAGTTCAAGTATAGGTATGGTTCATAAAAATAGTTTTTCAAATAGTATTCAAACCACATAGTGAAACATACTGAAAATAAATTAAAATTTCACACACCAATTAAGGAAATGAGAAAAAAAAGTCACTTCGTAGCTTAAAAGATATAATAAATCTTTTTGTTGAACGTAGTATTTTCACAATTTTATAAAGTTTCTATCGAGCTTTTTGGCAAATATTTTTTTCTTTTACCTAAATTAGTTTGACCTACGTTATCCTCATCTTCGATCAATTTGTCTGCAGCCTTTCTAAATAAAGAAACAAAATTTAGATGGTTGACCACCAAGATATTATCGTGGACAAGATTCCGTGTGAAAAGGGTAGTGGTTTATACGCTTTTAATTCTGTGATAAGCACGAATTTGTCATAAATATTTCATACGTTTTATTTCTTTGTTCCAAAAAAAATCTATACTTAGGTTATTTTTTAACCGCAGGTTACTTACACACTTTGCGGTTAACCACAGTGCGTTCAGCCGTGCAGCTGCCCAGAATCAAAGATATATTTTAACCCACTTATAGTCTTTGTTCGTATCTGTCCAATGAATTTGCCAAGCCCAAGATTATCACCTATGGCTTTACATCTTTGATTAACTCACCGAGTCACAGCTTTGTAGAGTTTTTTTTTTTTTTGTTAACGCCGGGAAAAAATGCATTACGCATACCCTCCCATGCTTTGTAGAGATAATAAACTGTAAACTATAATATCTTTACGCTGTAAACTTGCATTTAATCACAACCTAAAAAAAATGTGTATTAAACCTAAGGCCTACCTAGGTACCTGTACTAGGTCTACTATAATAGAATAGTGGATCAAAAGTTTAGTTATGTTCTTCAATAGGGAACACTTACAGGTTAAATAGAGGCCTCATCATCTCCCTGCCCTTATCCCACACTAGGTAGGGTCAGCACAACACTTTTTTCTCCTCCATTCTGCTCTATCATCCGTCATATCTACATCCACTCCCCCAGCACGCATATTTTCCCCTTTCACACAGTTCATCCAAACCTTTTTCGGGCGCCCCCGGCCTAGAAGATTAAATTTAACATTTCCCTCATTATTTTTGTATTGCTCCCCTATCAATAATACCTAATCCTTTTTTTTGTTTATTTTAACATAAAATATGAAAAACGTATAAAGAGTTCTAATTTATTATTTATTTAATTCTTATTCTCGTGCGCTGACATACTGTATTCTAAGTGACTTTATATAGGTATAGTATAGGTACCTACGCAACATGTCAATGTCATCTACTGCAATCTGAATAGAAGTAACTTACAGTGTTTAGCGTATTGTAAATTGTAACACTTTCCGGGTTTTTTTTATAATCTTATAACAAAACGCGACATTGAAAACTAGTTCGTGACGATTAACTCTCATATTATGTGCAGTGCGTAATCACGGATTTAGATAAATAGATTAACATTTTAAATAATGAAACAAATGCAGGATAACATTAGCGATTGTATGGCCTGATATACATATATACGTCAATGTACTCGTACGTGCGAACGTCAATATATGTACATCATATTTTAATAAATAATTGTTTACAAATATATTTTACATTATGTATAAATGTATTGCTCTAAGACACCTGAATATTAAATTTTATTTTGTCTGCTTTACATATAATTCAAATATTGCAAACCTTACAATCGGGTGGTTAAGCATACGTCAAAACTTAGTGAAACTCATCCTAAACATGCTCATACGCACAAAGATCTCAAGTTTAGAACACGTAAGATTACAACACCTCTAGTCCAGATTTAGCCTTATTGTGGTGTTCATAATATTATGAATGTTTAACCCTACATCGGGCGTTTAAACACACGTTAAAACTAAGTGAAACTCATCCAAAACATGCTCATACGCACAAAGATCTCAAGTTTAGAACACGTAACATTACAACACCTCTAGTCCAGATTTAGCCATATGGTGCGCGTTGACAAATTCTTAACCGCGCGACGCATTCGCAAAATCGATGTCACGCTCTACTTTACCGAGCCAAGATGAGCTCAGTTTTGTAACACAGCACTTGACAAGTACGAGATGGTTTAGATAAAATATAAACACTTGACGACCGTGAAATATTTAGAAAAACAAGTGAAATTAAAAAATATAAAAATACCGACCGACAAACTGACTTCAAGATCGCCTTCAATATAATCAAAACTAACGTTTTTCTTCTAAACCTTAAAAACCACTGGTTTCGAAAACATTTTATTAAAGAACTTGGGAAGCAAACCCGGTGAAAATCGGTGAAAAGATTTCAACGATTCGTGAGCCTTTCCACCGTTTTTGGAGTCAGTTTATACTTATCGGCTTCGGTTGTACCCAATTTTCTTACATATTCTGTCTCGAAAACCTATTGTAAACTTTCTAAAGCTAAAATATAAATTATAAAATACATATTATATTACATACCAACCTAACGATCACGAATAAAAAAATAATAATACTGTTTTCATATCGCGTTGATGTCTTTTATATGACGAAAAATGTCTGCGCTTCCATACTATTTATATCTGTGTTCTAAATTTCAACCCAATCCATTCAGCAGGTTAGGATATGCGTTGATAGGTCATATATTTAGATCATAATGACATGCTTGCAAGCACAATAATTAGAAAATATCTTACCCGAGGCCACAAAATAACAACGGCGAACCATAATTATATGGGAAACAACTTGATATGAAAATATTAAAACCTATTATAATACCGTGATCACTTGACTGTTTCCGTGTATGTTATGTGTTCATATTATAATATCTGTCGTACAATAATCATAACTTTATTTTATGTATCGTGTTTGCAATTTACTTACGTAAGAACTTGTAGAAATAAACCGTTTTTAATTTGCACCTGTCAGGCAAACAATGTGTTTGACGTCTATAAGAAAAGACCTGTTATATTAAAATTGTCCAACTTATAATGAGAAATTAAATTAAAGATCTTTTAAACATACCGCGTCCTGCTGTTTTTCTAGCTGTAAAATTATAGAGTATAAAATATATCTATTTTTTATAATAGATAATAATAAGGAGATATTTAATAATAAGAAGGAGATGAGAAAGTTTGTATGAACCTTTTTTACGATTTTAACATACCTAATATACCTACGGCTGAAACATGTAATTTTGGGTAGATTTGTCCACAAGTAACTTGGTAAAACATTGAGCTCTCATGATTACCAATAAATAACTTGCATAAAAAATATGTTTGACCTACTATTTCCCGGTTAATTGAATTGGAAAATTGGGCCTTCAATGTAATAAGCTTATCTACTAAACAATCACTTTGAATTTACATATGTAAACTTATAAAAATAATTTTAAATTACAGATGTGACTCGACGAAAAAATAAAAAGGTACAGAATATAAGCTCCTACAGACACATAAGTCCGCAATTTCGGGTAATTTCAATATAAGGGGCACGCACCCTCGATGGGCTTAAGAAAATTAGACTAACATGATATACGAAAGTCTAAAGTTTGTAAGTACCTATACAATGTACGTCTGGACCGACCTGAAATTTGGCATGTAAGTTACTTACGAGTACCTATTAGAATAATGAATAGGCTATATTTCAACGTTCAATAAACTAGTTTTATTATGATTATGGAATCGGATCTCGATATTTCGCTTATCTAAAGTTAAACAGGATAAGGATTTTTTTATTCTTTTTTTATTTTTAATAGCAATTTGTACACGTTGTTATTTTATCATTTTATTACCGGCTATCTGTTTTTTTTTTATATTTTGTGACACAATTTTCTATCAAGTACAGCATATGAACGTATTGCATTACTTATAATAATTACCTACGCGGAAATCTATCCATTCATTCTAATGAGTTTCAAAGGACATCTTATAACATATCTGTCAAGCTATTACACTCTTTATGCACTTGTAATAACGACTACATTACCGTAAATATGGTAAATGGACTTTACATATTGCATTATAATGTCCACACTTTATACGAGATCTCAATTCAAATGTATCTTAGAAACGGACCTACTTACTTCTAGAAGATGGCAACAACTTTGTTGACATGGAAATCCTTTCTAAGAAATAATCATTGGAGTTTTCCACCATGAAATCCTGAAGTTTTTTTTAAGCTATTGCATAGCTTTTATCGTGGGCCTTGAGCGTGAAGACCGAATCCAGAAATTCCGTAACGAAAAAAACCTAACACCCCCCACTCCGACCGGCACAGCGGTGATACTATAATTACATAAGTTGATAAAAATGCTATGCAATAGCTTTACCGCGGCAGTCTCCGAGTGCCACACGTCTTTTTTTTTATTTATGTAGTGCGGCTGTGGCCATGATTGGCCTATTGAGATCGCGGTTTATTATGGTGAGTTGACCCGTAGGCGCGGCGTAATCTTGTAGCTTAAGTATTATTGTAAGCTTATAAGAAACTTGCTATCTGCCCCCACAAAATACTGAAGTAGGTAGCGTTTAGTATGTTTTTAAAATTACCACCTATAACCTTATTATATTTTATTAGATGAATGAGATAGGAACAATGCTCGCCTGGTGCTAAGTGGTTAACGCCTAACATTTGCAGTATTGGCTAGGAATTCAAAATCCAATAGGTACAAATGCCTTTATTGAGAAAAACAAACTAACAATACTACAGCTACTACAGTAGTAAAGAACACTTTTATTAACCACAGATCGGTACAACATTGCGCTCTCTCCCTTACTCTAGATTTTCATACAAAACTTATCTTACTAATATTATAAACGTGAAAGTTTGTATGGATGTCTGGATGAATGTTTGTTACTCTTGCATGCCTAAAACGGGTGTCCACCCGTCAGCTCAATCGGTCCCGATTTAGCTGAAATTTGGTATAAAGATAGCTTAGACCCTGGAATAACACATAGGCTACAGTAGGTAAAACCGCTGAGTGCAGCTAGTTCAATAACATTATAAAAATGGACACATTTAAAGACAAATTCTGTAACATTACGCCATTAATGCGTGTATAACTTCATCTTAATAGTGATAGTGCAAATTATTTCTACACCAAAAAAAAACATTAACATCTTCAACTCTATGCAAAAGCATTAAGAACTAATTTAGCTTGTAATTTCTCGTCTTTTGACAGTGTTTTTGTTTTGTCCACAATCGTACCACAAAATGCAACCATCGTAATGATTCTGCCCCAAATGCCCTATAGAAGATCATGCTTGCCCTACTTCAGATATTGAAATGAAAAAATTGCTTAATAATTTCGATACCTCTTGTAATCTCTGCGATAACAAATTTTGCCTTAATTAGCTTAACTTTTACATTGGGAAATTTTTAAATTGGCAATTTCAAGGTAAAATTTTGGATATAATGCTGGATCCTTTAAAAAACTTTCAACTCGATAATTCTTCTCGTTCTGTAGTTAAAGGGTCTTGAAAGACAAACAGACGGACGCACGAGTGATCTTATAAGGGTTTTGTTTTTTCATTTAGAGGTACAAAACCCCCAAAAATGGTATGGATTCTTGAAACTTAAAGGTAATTTCACTTGTAGGTACTTTTCAACGCGATTGCCAACTACCTACGAGCAATTTCACAATACTACTGGGTATCTATTCAGCAGATATAGAAAGTAACAAAAACAAACGACAGTCGTTAAGTCAAATGTATTCAAAATATTTCAATAACTGATGACTGCAACACTACTAACGTTAACAATATTCGATACTGTTGCCAAAGAGTGTCTATATTTTAAGAAATCTGTGCATCTTTTCTTTTGAAATACGTAGTTAATACAACGATTTAATAATAAAACTGTATAAAGTATTATAATATGTACCTATTACAAATCTGCTGCTCTCATGTCAGTCTGTCTGTCAGTCTGTTGCCATCTACGCCCGTATCGTCGCTTAACATCAGGCGAGATCGTGGTGAAAGGCTAAGGTACCTATAATGAATGAAAAAATTAAATAATAATATTTCTGTCCTAAAATAGTTTTTACCTCTCCAGCACGAAAATAGGGCAACAAAGGTAGCTTTTGTTTTCTTAAGAGGAAATGTGGTTTGAACAATTTTTGATGACGACCTCTGTGGTGCGGTGGGCTAATACCCGCTTGCAACGCAGAAGGTTGCGGGTTCGATTCCCGCACAATATATATATATATATATATATATATATATATATATATATATATATATATATATATAAGAGGCAAATATTTGTGTGATCCACAGGTATTTGTTTCTGGTCTGGGTGGTTCAATATCTATTATAAATATGTATTTACAAAAGAAAAAGTACATATATAAGTATTATATCCGTTATCCTAATCACCATAATACAAGCATTAAGTTGCTTAGTATGGGGTTAGGTGGCGCTATGTGAATTGTCCTAAAATATTTATTTATTATTTATTTATTTATTTCACAAAAATAATAAAATATTATGTCACATTTATAACCTCATTTTAGCCTTGCCATTTGTATAGCAGGCACATTATTTTGTATGCAATTTATTAAAGTATATAATTTATGGTTATCGCCCTAATATTATAACGGCGAAAGTTTGTGAGTGAGTGTGTATGTTTGTTACTTCTTCACGCCTAAACGGCTGGACCGATTGAGCTGAAATTTAGTATAGAGATAGCTTAAACTAGTAAACCATAACGAGTGAAGTACTGAAAACTTTCGCTAAGTCGAACAATTTACCCTAATTATCATCATCATCATCTCAGCCGTAAGACGTCCACTGCTGAACATAGGCCTCCCCTTTAGACTTCCATATGTACCGGTTGGAAGCGACCTGCATCCAGCGTCTTCCGGCGACCTTTATAAGGTCGTCTGTCCACCTTGTGGGTGGACCCTAATTATAAGCGTGAATTATTTTTTAATTATGATAAACTTCACACGTGAAATTCAACGTTGACATTCAACTTTATGTGACTTTAATGACTAATCATTAAGCATTGACCGAAATCAGGCCTTAATGTCCGATTAGTATTTAAAGAGGCCATTAGAATTCTTTTCTGCAACTTGACGTAAAAAAGGCAAGGATTATCATTAGAAAACTATGAAAAATTAGCAGAGTCAAGGCTGTGGCATGTCACGTAAAAATGGACATGATGAAATTACCTTTTTACCATTCAGACTATATTAAATTATACAGAAACGGTTCACCAAAAAAGTGAAGCCAAGTTCAATTAATACGTTTGTGTGCAAATTGTATGAATAGGCACTGTTTTTGCTACACATGACGTAGTAATGGACTAGTATAGCGTCGTGCTTATATCGTTTGTCTAGTAAACATAAAAAACTCGTGTATAGTACATATATTTATATTTCAATTAATTGATGAATGCTAGCGCTACTGGTCAAACATGTGAGTGTTTAATTGTTATTTTACCATGTTTGATTCGAGTAGTGAGTAGTGTCAATTATGTAATAATACGAGTATATTTAATGAACTACGCATGACGTAACTTTTGAAACGTGCGAGCGACTCAAAAAAATGTTATTTTACTGATCGTGTAAAGTATTCTTTAGTACGATCTGTATGGCTTCTCTGGCATTAGTTAGCTCTTTAAAGAGCGGTGTCTGCTTTAATTGCTATAGTTCGTGTTAGAAATATAAAACATACAAAGATGTTGCATTCATGTTAAGCAAGAATGCCAACCTATCTCTGGCTAGTAAAACGAATGCTTTTAATTTGCATTAGATCATGGATAAAAGGTGATTCACTTAACAATGTCATAAAAACTATGTAATAGAGTTCTGCCATTTTTATCTAGCATCTTATTAGTGTTAACTGTTAGTTACGTTTATAGTTTACCGACAAAATATTACTTTAATGTGAAGATACGTCTTTGTCGGAGGCTCATATTTCTTCTGTTCCTAAAATTCTTTTATATGACACTCGACGTGTAACTCATTATAACATCTTACTTAAATATAAAAAAATGTAAAAGTATTTATTATTTAATATGTTTGTTTATTTGTGATTTTATTTCCTTTTCACGCCTAAACTGCTGAACCAATTTAGCTGAATTTTGTAACTATTATTACCCTAGATTAGCACATAAGCTACTTTTTAATGAGTAAAACCTAGGCACAGCGAGTTAAAAATATGACAAATTTTTATCTACAACTTTAATAGACAATCTAAATATATAAAAAGAAGGAATGACTGATTGACTGACTGATCTATCAACGCGCAGCCCAAACCACTAACAAAATTTAGGCACATAAATAAACTGCTATGCACTTCTATATTCCATATCATCTCAATATAAATAATTAATTATATTATATTTCCCATAATATTATATGCATATTGCTATAAATATATTTATCATTAATATCACTTCTATCATAATATAATCATAATAATCATAAGCTATTAGCGCCTTGCAATATCATTCTAACGCATTTTATTGAGAAATATGTAAATATATGCGTATAAAATACATTATTTCTTTATATGATTTGTAATACAATAAAAGACTCATTAAAATGTAACAAAGCTATGTATCGCTAATATTATTTATTTATTTAATGATTTATGAGATATTAAGTCAATGGAGGTTATTTAGTATCTAAGAAATATTTTTATAAAAAAAGTACGGTTGAGTTTTATATCCATAAAGTTATTGTAATTAAGTTTAAATTGTCATTAACACAGTCTTTATTTGGTTTAACTAAGGTACTCGTACTTATATAGCTCTACTTTTGATTTATTTTTCTACTAAATTATCTATTAAAAAAAAATCTTATTGTAGAGTAGAAAACAGACTTATGACTAAAGATCGATGGATAGATATAGATCTTTTAAAGAAATATTAATAGTTTATAATAAATGTAAATTTGTGAAGTATTATAGTTTTTTTATTGAAAATTGTAAGTTTACGCTCGTTTTATGCGGACAGACCGTATGGCAGAATGTAAGATGTGATTGTGATTACGGCTATCCGCAAGATCCTTACTTCGAACAACTGCCGCCTGGCTAACCATCCTGCGAGCTGTCAGGTAGTGCAGCAGCCACAGTCTGTATGGAAACTGTGGCTTGATCCATAATATTTATTTTAATGGAGTATTCCGGCTGACCGCACTACGGTCAACTTCAAAGTGCATGTTTACGTGATTACGTAAACATGCACTTTGAAGTTGACCGTAGTGCGGTCAGCCGGGCTCGCACTATTAGCCATAAGACCGTTAATTGTTAATTTATCTGATAAAAATTGAATTGTATTGAATTCTGAGTTCTTATAGGTAAATAAATGTGGTGTGATAAATAAAAGTCCTACCCGAACAAAGTTGCAAAATTTAAACAATTTTTCACAAAGTTAATGTCGCTCCTATTGGTTAATTCTACAATTGCGATATAAACATTTGCAATTCATATAATCCGCTTTGCACTAAATCCGCTCATTGAATTAGGTATTAATAAAATTTATTCATAGACCGAAGCAATCAACCGCGGTTTACTAAACTCTTTTATAAAGTAGGTACACAATTATTGCAAACGGTATTTATTGTGCCAGACTTTCTCTTTACCTGTGTAGATAAAGATTACTACGAGTGCATTACAAATACTTTATATTAAAATAGGATATTTTTGTCAAAATTTTAGATCCTGTTTTTTATGTTTACAAGAATCATGGACTGAGTTTCAAGGTTTTAAGTGATTTACCAGTCACCCTGTATATTAGGTAGGTATCTCTCGTATGTCCTACCCGTAAATTAAAGAATATATTTCTATTCTTATTCTTTATTGATACTACATATTATAAAAGTAAATTTTACAATCGCAGATATTAAAGCTAACGTACGTATTGGTAGTCTTATCGTTCAAAGCTATCTCTTCCAGGTAACTGTGCAGGGAGAAAAGCAGAGGGATATGTGTACTCATAAACCATCAGTTCAATTAGTACCTTGATAGCACTAATTTCTGCGACTGTCTTGCCAGCGTTTTTTTTTTTTTGGAACTGTCATTGACAAAATTTTTATTTTTCATCGAAAGTCGGCCATAGGTCGCTTAGGTCGATCGATTATATTAAATTTATTAATATTTGTTAATATGTCATAACTAAACATGATATGTGTTAAAACTGAAATGTTAACAGACTATAAAAATTAGACGTATGGTTTTTTAACAAAAGATTAATATTTATAAGCTGATTTATTACTCATAACTTTTGTGAAATATTGGAATCTCCTTGAATTTTGCTACAAGACTGATTTATGAGATATTAGAATAATCTTTACGTACCTATTATGGTAAAAGTCTTTAATCTTTTTGACTATTCTATGTCAAGCTTGTGGTTCCAAATGCAGCTTTGGAACTACTCGTTTTAGTTTTGTTTCGATATCCGTTGATATCCGATATGAGTTGAGTGGCATGCTATGGTGGATGCTTATGTCCAGCTGTGAGTTAATACTAGCTGTACCAAGCGGTTTTTCCCGCTGTACTATATAATATAATAAAATAGCCGCTGTATAATAATATAGCCTATGTGTTATTCTAGGGTCTAAGCTATCTCTATACCAAATTTCAGTTTAATCTGTCCACCCGTTTAGGCGTGAAAGAGTAAGAAACATACATACGTCCAGACATTCATAAATTCTTACAAACTTTCATGTTTATAATATACTTACCTTTAGTTAAATTCCTAAAGTTTCAGGTCGTAAAGGTTCCTATGAGGCCTCTAAGATGTCTAACGTCTGTACCTAAATATCTTATAGGCGACAACCGGTAAATAAATGTTGTTATGGTCGTCAGGTTGCATGTGGATTTTAAATTAATGTTCTTGTCAAAACCACTAAATTAATTATTGCTTTGATATTTTTTTCGAAATTTATAGTTTTATAGTAACTGTTAACTGATTCATGATTCGTATGTCATATTAACTTTATTTTGTCTTGTATACTACCATGTTTCTATCAGGAAGCATATGACAAACACCGCAAACCACAAATGTATCCAAACTTGTCGTTGGTTGTACCTATGACATAACTTCCAGTTTTCTCTACATGATACAGATACCTAATCATCAACTTATATGGTCTTTCAAATAAAATCAGATTAATTCGAAAACATCAGATAAATTCGAAAAAAAATCAGATAAATTCTGAAAAATCTGGTAAATTCTGATAAATTCAGATAAAATCGGATAAATTCGAAAAAAAAACAGATAAATTCGAAAAAATTCAGAATCCAGATTTTTCTGAATTTATCTGATTTTTCTGAATTTATCTGATTTATTTCGAATTTATCTGATTTTTTTAATTTATCTGAATTAATCAGAATTTTTCAGAATTTATCTGAATTTTTTTCGAATTTATCTGATTTTTTCGAATTTATCTGATTTTATCTGAATTTATCAGAATTTACCACATTTTTTCAGAATTTATTTGATTTATTTTCGAATTTATCTGTTTTTTTTTTCGAATTTATCTGATTTTTTTAATTTATCTGATTTTATCTGAATTTATCTGATTTTATCTGAATTTATCAGAATTAACCAGATATTTTATAGAATTTATCTGATTTATTTTCGAATTTATCTGATTTTTTCGAATTTATCTGATTTTATCAGAATTTTCAGAATTAACCAGATTTTTTCAGAATTTATCTGATTTATTTTCGAATTTATCTGATTTTTTCGAATTTATCTGATTTTATCAGAATTTTTCAGAATTTATCTGAATTTTTTTCGAATTTATTTGATTTTTACGAATTAATCTGAATTTATCAGATTTTTCAGAATTTATCTGATTTTTTTTCGAATTTATCTGATTTTTGAAATTTATTTGATTTTTTCGTATTTATCAGAATTTTTCAGAATTTATCTGATGAATTTTCGAATTTATCTGATGAATTTTCGAATTTATCTGATTTTTTCGAATTTATCTGATTTAATCAGAATTTTTCAGAATTTATCTGAATCTTTTTTCGAATTTATTTGATTTTTTCGAATTTATCTGATTTTATCTGAATTTATCAGATTTTTTCAGAATTTATCTGATGAATTTTCGAATTTATCTGATTTTTTCGAATTTATCTGAATTTATCAGAATTTTTCTATTTTTTTTTTCGCATTTATCTGATTTTTTCGAATTTATCTGATTTTTTTTCGAATTTATCTGATTTTTTAAATTTATTTGATTTTTTCGTATTTATCAGAATTTTTCAGAATTTATCTGAATTTTTTTCGAATTTATCTGATTTTTTCGAATTTATCTGATTTAATCAGAATTTTTCAGAATTTATGTGAATTTTTTTTCGAATTTATTTGATTTTTTCGAATTTATCTGATTTTATCTGAATTTATCAGATTTTTTCAGAATTTATTTGATGAATTTTCGAATTTATCTGATTTTTTCGAATTTATCTGAATTTATCAGAATTTTTCTATTTTTTTTTTCGCATTTATCTGATTTTTTCGAATTTATCTGATTTTATCTGAATTTATCAGAATTTATCAGATTTTTTTTCTAATTTATCTGATTTTATCAGAATTTATCTGATTTTTTTTTATTTATTTGATTTTTTCGAATTTATCTGAATTTATCAGAATTTATCTGATGAATTTTCGAATTTATCTGATTTTTTCGAATTTATCTGAATTTATCAGAATTTTTCTAATTTTTTTTCGAATTTATCTGATTATTTCGAATTTATCAGAATTTTTCAGAATTTATCTGATTTTTTTTCGAATTTATCTGATTTTATTTTAAATTAGTTCAATCTAATTTAATAATTAGTTTATATTAATATTTAATGTGAATTAATTTAATCGTATTTAATAATTAATTCATATTAATATTTAATTTAAATTAATTTAATCTAATTAAATTATTAACTTATAATAATATTTAATTTAAATTAATTTAATCTAATTTATTTTATATAGTACGTGTGTGTTATATTTTTTAATAATCGACTAGAAGGACAAAATAAAGATTATAATATTTATTATCTAATTACAAATAAATTATTAAACCCCCTACACGCTTCTGAGATTTGGAAATTCACAATATATGTAAGTACTCCTAAATAATTCAAACGCGCGTGTGTAATCGTAGTGGAGGTGAGATCGAAGTGCACAGGTCCGACGCTGACAGTGGTCACCGGCGTTCTGAGTGCGTGCGGTAATGCTCCGTGGGAATTAAAATTCAATTAAAAATCATTAAATAAACTTATCGATAAAATACCTATATATAGCCATCCGTTTGAATGTTATGTATCAAATAAAGTACTCTAAATGTTTATTTTTGTCCTAGTTTTACAAATATTTAAATGGAAGGAAGAAAATTAGGCATATTTAAAAAAAATAAAACTATCGAGAAAAAAAACAATTATCATGTTTCTGTTAATTAAGATCTCTTGTTCAAAGATTGAAGTTACACATACTAAAATATAAAGTAGTAGATCTTCTTAAAAGTTTGCTATATTAGGCTTTGAAAAACATACATTTCACTTACCATAGCGCCTTAAATCGCGCTATTACACTTAAATTTGAACTTAACCATTTTTACCTATCGGATTATAAATCCGGTATCGAAACCAAAGGGTAGAAACTATTTCTACGTGTACCCCGCCAAAACCCCAAAATAAAACAATGACTATAAATATAGATTTTCTACTCACTGAAAAATATCGGAGATATGTCATCGCTTACCTCGATTAAACAGCCAGATAGAGCGGAAAACAGCGATCAGCTGGCGACTGGCAACACACGTGAAACTTTACACGTAACTGCTACGTAACTAGACCTAATACTCGTACCTAATGAAACAAGACATTAATCACTACGGTTGCATTGCGAATGTGTGACATATCTCTTAAATAATGCCATAAAAAATATTTTATTATGACACAATTAAACATTTCACACTGATTTTATATAGAGATACAACTTTTGGTAACTGACCAATTTTATTTCAAAGGGGTTTCTTAACTTGAAAAAATTCCATAAACCAAATCTGAGAATAGCATTTTAACACCTCTATTTCATCACACAAAATATTATAAAGGCGCAAGTTTGTGAGTGTGTATTGTGTATGTTTGTTACTTCTTCAAGCCTAAACGTGTGTACCGATTGAGCTGATTTGGTACAGAGGTAGCTTATAACCTGGAATAAACCATAGGATGTACAGCGGGTAAAACCGCTGGGCGCAGCTAATATTTTATACATCATAAATTGGGTCACTTTAAAAATTATATTATGTATGTACATTATCTACTATTTTCAATCTTTTATTACAAGAGGAAAATGTTACTAAAATGTAGACTATTAAGAATTTATTACAATTTTGGAAATCTGGTTGATTTCAGGGTTACTGTTCCTAACATTCATTACTTATTCCTTACACTTTTTGCTGTACAAACAACAGTAAAAAACGATTAATGTAATCCGCTCACATTAGTCAATCAGGAAACATTCTACTCAATGCGGTAGCTAATTTCATCCAAAGGACAAGTATCTTATGTCATGTAAAACATTAAAAGTTTTCCATAATTCATCATGTCGCCGTCACTTCTTCCACACCCACTAGATCTGTAACTTCATTTGCAATCTTATTGTCACACAGTTCCAAATACTAACGTAACATTAATATGCACATCAAATTAATGACATAACAGTACTGAGAATGTGGGTACGGTACATACCTAGATTATATCAAATTGTTCTTTAGGAGACTGGTCAAGGTCCTTTAAAGTATTGACTGGTTTACCTAGATCGATTTACGTTCCAAAGCGTCTAGACTCTGATACACTTTGTCAAATTGAACGTATTTCTATTGTTACAGATGAAACGCGAGACCTGAACGCGGAGTCATCAGAGATCATCTCCGAAGCTGTGGCACCGCCTCCGGGACACAAATTTGACGAGCCTGCCACAGCTGCGTCGGCGCACACCGAACACTCTATAGAAGTAGTCGGGGACTCACAAAATTTCTTCCCCACATTCGCAAACCTATTCGAACCGAGAAACAACAACTTCAGACTGGGATTCACTAACCAGGAGGGCGCGTACAGCCAACGCCCCAGCTCATATCGCTCTTTGCTCAACTACCCTCTCTTCGGTGGCAACAGGAACTTAGATTACTTCGGCAAACAGAGCACCCCCGCCGCCGCGCCTCTCGTTGAAGCCTCCACCAGCGTCCTCGGCTCCGGTAACTTCGGAATCATTAGAGGAGGAACGTTCTTTGCCCAAAACGATGAAGACTCCGGTGAATTCGATAGCTACAACTCTTACTACAATAACGGGCACGGCAGACCGTCGTACGACTTGGGATACATCGCGAATCCGAGACCGAATTACAACCAGGATCAGTTCGCTAACTTCAGAGATTTCGCTGATATCAACACGCCAGCCAACTCCGCCTACTCACACTTCGTAGTCGTGTACGCTAACAAAAACTCTACTATGGACGAGATCAGCGAGGAGACTAGGAGAGTCGTATCCGAGCCTAAGAATATTATTGAAACGTTAGAGCGGTTAGACGAAACGACGACGATAGTACCGAAGATATCTAAGACCAAAGCGAAATTGGAGTTGGCGAAGCAGAAAATGAACAAAAAAGACCAGTGGAAGCAGTTGAACTTGAAGTCTTCGTACAGCCACAAACACGACCCCGAGGAGCCGCTATTAGCATTAAGTTAAAGCTAGTGAATACAAAGACTTGAGTTACATAAGTGACTGTATTACCATTAGACGTAATTTGTGTGACAACGATGCGAGTGACGAGACCACTGTCGAAATTTTATTATTAAGACGTGTCGTGTGTATACTTCTTAGGCATAAGTCTGTGTAAGCGGGATGTATGAAAGGTGGTTATGATAATAAATAAATTAATTTTTGTAACAAATTGTTTTGTATTTCTTATTTCCCACTTAACTATTGGATAGCCAAACTTTGATTATTATTTATTAAAGTAGGTAGAAACGATTAGGTAACTGTTCAAACAGTCATAAAATACCTATATTTCTGGCAAACAAAATATTTCCTAAATTTATTGGAACGGCGCTTACCATTCTACTTATACCATGCTAAAAAGCACGCATGAAAACGCCGCGAGAAGCGATGATCACCATAAGTTGTTGTAAGGGGTTTCAATTTCATATTCTTAAGAGCGCTTAGTCCGCCGGACGCTCTCTCACTCGCACTATTTGACATATAAATTCATAGAATTAATACAGTGCCTAGTGCCACTAAGTGTTTAAAAAACAAAATTCTGCGCGAAACTGCACTACACTTGACATTCTGAGAATTTATATTAGTTGTTTAATCTCGTAATGCCCAGTAATTTCGCTGAGATTTCCTTTTGAAAATATAACGAATTTTTGAGTTGTAGCATTTTAGTCTTAAAGCAGCGAAATGTAGTTAGTTCTCTTTGGTAGTTATCATGCTGGCGCCATCTTTTATCGAGTAGCGTAACTACGATAAAAGTTTCTAGACAGATTCCTATAGATGGCGCTGTTACGTTTGATTTTATATTTTAGTTATCTGTGGTAATTTATTATCTGTGAAACAAGTCTTGCTAGTCATCAAAATTCTCCCCATTTAAGGAGTAATTATTATTTACTCGGTATTTGACTTGACGAACCATAATAATTTTGCAAAATATTAGTGCTGAATCTACTAATTCTACCTACTATAAAAATGACAATAAATTTAATCAAAAGATTCAATGATGCTTTATTATTTATTTAACAGTCGCATTAGCTCTGAACATTATACATTTATGTTGTAAATGTGATTTCTCATATCATGGATAAGATAAGATAAGATAAGAAACACTTTATTGATCCACATATAAAGTAAATTTTACAAACAACAAAATTAAAACTAAGGGTGTATCAATTGGCGGTCTTATCGCTCAAAGCGATCTCTTCCAGACAACCGTGCAGGGAGAGGAAATATACAACACTGGAAGGACGGTGGTTTCACAAAACTTCAAAAGAAATATAAGTAAAAATAATTTAAACAATATACTTAAAAATATATTTACCTACATAAATCTTAAATACATACATACACACGTACATACATACATAAATACATACATAAATTAACATATAATAAAATATACTACATTAGGTATCATGAAGGAACACGACATTAATGTTATGAAGATACTAAAGTGAAAGATAATGGGATTTGATTTGAAGTTTAAAACTTGCAAGAGACGGTGCTTGTCTAATTACGACAGGGAGTTCATTCCACAGACGGCTTCAACTGTGAAAGAATCACCATAAAAGCCAGTGCTGTGGGCAGGACATTTCAACATTAGGTTCTCCGATGATTTTAGTGTGCGAGAATGTGATGTATGGAGAAAATTAAAACGTTCTCGAAGATAGCGCGGGAAAGAGGGATTAAACAGAACACTGTAAAGGAGAGACAAGATATGAGTATTCCGGCGAAGGCGAATTGGCAGCCACTTGAGCTTAGAGCGAAATTCGGAGACGTGGTCATATTTGCGAAGACCAAATATGAACCTGATGCAAACATTTTGAAGACGCTCAAGTTTATTCAGCTGATCTTCCCTAAGGTCGAGATAGCAGACGTCTGCATAGTCAAGAACGGGGAGAAGAAGAGAACATAGCAAAGAATATTGAATAAAATGATGGGTATTTTTTGGTTGACACCTAGCAATACTGCAAAAGTGTGCTTTCGGTGATCACAGATTGAGTTTTTGTAAAAATGAAAATAAAAAATGAATTTTCATTAAAAATTGATCGTTTCAATGAATTATTTTTATTTTAGTTACACGTGTGTGATGATTATGTGTGTGTGCTATCAGTAACATTAGTGTTAAGTGTGTAAATGCTAGTATTAAAGGCGTCATGTATTCGAGCAAAGATGCCGCAAACCCTGCGTATCCGACGCAATGGGCGCTCAATCCTACGGCATATCAGAACGTGGACACTAGTCAGGTGGACTGGGCAGCTCTAGCGCAGCAATGGATCGCCATGAAAGAAGCGGCGGCGGTTATGGCCGCGCCGCCGCCGCCTTCTATCAAACCTGTCGAAGAAGAGGGTGAAGCTCCTATGGAGGTAGAAAACATAGATAATAATGATAGTACAGTGCCCCCCGGAGCGGAGTGGAACCCCGCTACGAACTCTTGGACCGGAGGATGGAATCAATGGGGTATGTGCTCAAAATATGCTTTATTCCCTGAATAAAATTGTCATAAAACTTGTGCTCATAATATGTTATTTACCTACTTAAAATAGTTGATAATACAGGCAACCAGTAAAACAAACACAGTTGGCCTTGAAATCTATGATGTCAAGTTTGGATAACAATACCAATGCACATATCACATACCTATTAGGTGTGTCCTAATAGGTATATTGTCATGAAAAATTTCTATGGCATAGTTGGTAATCATGTGAACTGCCTTTGAGGTAGTAATCAGTTGCTACAACCTGATAAGGCACACACCAAAGAAACACACCTAAATCAATATGGCTCAATTCTTTGTCAACAATCATAGGTTTCCCGTTTGGCTGAGCAGTAGTCCATTTAATATGGGCCAATTCAAACGCTACTTACTGCACAGCCTAACAGCTTGATTATTCAGAGATTATTACATGAGCACATGTGTTGGGCTGAATATTTCTGTGAAAAATAGTCCATGATGATGTTGACATGATAATGTCTTCAAAAATACTGTTACCACCAAAAATTCACGAAAATTTTCTTTAGCCTGCGTCCCCTTTGCTACAACCCTAACCCATTTGCTTTAAAGTATTCGATTTATCATATTCCAGAATAACACATTGGCTTCTTTTCAACAGGTAAAACTGCAGGGCGAAGCTAGCTATATATTTTTGCCTGAACTAAATGTCAATCTCAATCAGTTTACAAATTGTCTATAGGTATGTTAAGATTGCCAACAATTAGTGAAATGCTAAATAGAATTCAAGGTTGTACCAGTCAGTCAAATGTTTGAGGTTCAAAATAGAATATTATTTGAGATTTTTTTTCTAGGCTTGTATGTTTGCACTTAACAGTAGATATACTCATAGGCGGATCCAGGATTTGGTTCTGGGGGGGGGGGCCAAGGTGCAGAAAGACAAAAATATTATAATTTTTACCACGTAAAGTGTGTGGTTAGCTCGCTCTGAGCAGTTAGAAAGTTTAAATATCCTTAACAATAAGAAAAAAAAATATATATATATAATCTTTACCATGAAATATGTGCAAAATTCGTAACTCTACAATGCTTCTGGGGGGGGCCTTGGCCCCCTGGCCCCCCCCCCTAAATCCGCCTATGGATATACTTATGGCATAAGGATGATACTTTGAGATAAGGGCAGGAAGATGGTGATTAGGAATAAATACACTGTAGCACTGTTTATTTAAAAATAGATGATCATATCATAATGTTTTTATACAAATAAGTGTATAATCGATGTCTTAATGTCTGTGTGGGTGACATCATATCACCCACACATTCTATAACTTGAGCAAGGTTTTTATAATTTTCGATTACTATGTAAAATTATAAAAAAACTTAACTTACTTTTAAATATTACCTAAAGGATGAAAGTATAGATATTTTTGTCAACTATTCACACTTATATGCTTCAATTAGGTAGATAGGTAGCTTAACTAGAATGACACATAGGCAAAATTATTCCAGTTGGTAAAACCATATGGCTCAGTAAATTTCTAATAAATTCAGAATCATTGTTTACAGAGTCATTCTAAAGTTTACTAAAATTCAAAAGTTAAATAATGAAAACAATCTAGTTAAAACATCATTTAGTTTGTCATTTATTATTCACCTACTATGCATATTGCTAAACAAATTATTAAAAACTGCTAAAGGTGTGGTGTTTTTGTGGTTAAATAGATAACCTTTCATAGGCTTTATTGGTGCTTTAACTGGGCATTATGAAACCAAAAACATGCTATTCAAAATGAGGATGACCAGAATAAACAACTGTAGAGTCTATGGTAATGTTAGAGAAATGATAGAACCCATCTTTTTTAATGCAATGTACAAAACACATGAGCCTCCTTGGGACTAAACTGGAGGAGTATTGGTTTTTTCCTATAAGTGGGATCTCCTCTTTCATATCTTCTTCAGAGTCGGAAACATTAAGGTAGGGGTGAACTGAACACAATAGATCCCAATGGGTTGAAGTGTAGCTGGCTTAGCTAGCCCCCGTTATAAGATAAGATAGACCACTACATATTATGGTAATATAACATGTAGCAGGATGGGGTCCAGGGTATGGAGTGGAGTCGAAGATGGCAGCTGACCCCGCACTGACCATGCCACCTGTTATAGATGGATTTCCCGTACAACCTGACCCGGCTGCTGTCCAAATGCCTGGGTAAGTTGCTCTAAATATTATTGAATAGGAGAATTCGGCGAGCTATTCATTTAGTCCGCCACTCGCGCGTATGTACTTGTCGCCACGTTTCCCTGCGTGATGCAGCAGTTGCTCTTAAAAGCATAAACGCTAATGCGATAATTTGTCGCAATTCGCTTTTTTAAACCTTTAAATCTATCTACAGCGCCAAGCATGACTTATCTCGGAAGGAGACCATTCCAAGTTGACTGTTCCAAGAAATGCACATGTCCAATCGCAATCTTCGCTGTTTGAGCAGAGCAGTAAAGCTGGGCAGCTGTGTTTTTTCAAGATCCTTGCTTCAATCGCATGTGCGTTTACTCAAACCAACATCAAACTTAATGTTCTAGGTACACTACAGCAGCGGTTCCCCAGCCCACATTCCAGCATGGATATTGGACGGTGCCGCAGCCGGAGCAGTCCGGCGCACCACGGAACTCGACACGCAACAGGGATCGCAGGTCTAAGAGCAAGAACAGAGAACATAAGTCCACCAGGCCTTCCAGATCTACTAGGTTTGTTTCTGGTCTCAATTTACTCCATGAGTCTTCTAAAAAAAATTTAGTTTGAGTAAGATATAGTATTATTTAGGAGTAATTTTTGCAATGTACTTAATGATGGTCTGTCCATTCATACTTTCAAATTTCTGATCAGCAACTTGTTACGAAAATGTGTGCTCACAGGAGTACTTTCTGAATGGATGGTAGTCTTCTCTGGTTCTGGTTAGAGGATTGATTTTCCGCAATTAGACCCCTGGACCCATTTTGCGTAAGGAAGGGATGCGGAGTAGTCCTTAAATAAATTACTTTGTAAAAGTTGACTTGCAAAAGTGTTCCACTGTTGCCTATTTGAATAGGTCTTTTTATTTTAATTTAAAGCTAAAAGCGTAAAATAAAATCATGTGTTCTCTGGTATTTGTAACACAATATGGTAAAAGAAGTCAGTTATTGAACAATGTATGTTAATATAACAGAGACAAGCCTCCTTTGAGCGTGAGTGCGCCGGCGCCGGTGCCCCCACCCACGCCGCTCCCACAGATCGACGCGGCCAAGCGCAGACAACTGCCTGCATGGATCAGAGAAGGTACAATGCTTTAAAAAACAACCAGGCTTTTAATTACCTCTATAGTATTATCCACTGAGTAGCTTCGCCGCCTGGTTACTCCGTTAAAATTAAAAATCTAGTAAATTTGGAGAAATTTCAACACGTCATAGTTTTTAGAGCCACTTCTTTGCCATATTTATCTTAACTATTGAATTTCTTATCCCTAGTAAACTTTATCACAACACAATCCTAATTATTATTGACTAGCTGTGCCTAGCAGTTTTACCTGCTGTACTAGCCTATGTGTTATTCCAGGGTCTAAGGTATCTCTTTACCAAATTTCAGCTCAATCAGTCTACCCATTTAGGTGCGAAAAAGTAACAAACATACACTCTCAAAAACTTTTGCAATTATAATATAATTAGATTTTAATACAAAATGATCTTTTGTCTGTTGTGGTTATATTTTTTCTACACACAAAATTTAACTTAGTGGTTATTTAAAAAACTTTCAATAAATTAATAATTTTAATGCATACTAGCGGACCCGCGCGCACTTCGTTGCGCCTAACTGTATTATAATGCGCATGACACACAAACCTTCTTCAATCACTCTATTAGAAAACGGCATTCAAATCTGTTGCGTAGTTTTTAAGATCTAAGACCAGGGCAGACAGACGGGGGAGGCGACTTTGTTTTATACTATGTAGAGATATAATAATATTCATACTTTAATTTCAACTATTATTATTTCCAGGTCTAGAGAAAATGGAACGTGAGAAGCAGCGAGCGATAGAGCGGGAAGAAGAGATGCGAGTGAGGGAGATAGCAGAGAAGGAGAAAAAGAGATTAGAAGAGGAGGAACTGGCGAGGCTGAAAGCTGAAGCCAGCGGACAGCCTATGTTACCACCTAAGAGTAAATTCGTAAGTTGATCTCTCATACTTCATGCACGAGTGTTTTTTTTTATGTGATGAAGTAGAAGACGAGCAAGACGCTCTCCTGATGCTAAGAGATAACGCTGCCCATAATCAGTACAGTGCTATTTAGGATTTCACAATGATGTGAAATTCTAGAAGCACTGCACCAACGCTTCTTACTCAAGAGTCATTTATTTATTTATTTAACAAGTAAGATAGTAAGTTTACAGTGAAAACCAAATCACTTACTACCGAAATTTATCTTATAAAACATAATTACTTAACTATAGCTTAGAAATATCCTAATTCTGTTTACAATAGAGTGCATATTGTCATCGAAAATGTCGACTTGCTGGACTTCGCTAATAAACGCATTAAGGAGCTGCAATGCTCGTGCGGTAGGCGCGTAGCTTGCGTGACAAGTACGAAACGTAGGACGCGCAAACAGCTCATGTTTCCGACGCCCCGTTCTTAAGTAACTGTCCGGAACATACAATTTTAAGGCCGCCAAAACAGTCGGATTGTTGATTTTATTCCGAAGAATGAGACAGTAGTGTATTAGCAGATTTAATTTCCGTCTTAATTCTAAAGTGTCCATGCCGACCATACCTGACACGAACAGGGATGGATACAAATACGGGTAATAACCGTACATACGCTTGTAAACATATCGAGCAAATTTGCGTTGCAATCTCTCGATACGCATGCAGTATTTTGCCTCACTGGGGTCCCATATGATTGCGGCAAATTCCAACTTACTTCGGACGAAGGAGTTGTATAGCATGATTGCCACCCTTACGTCAGGGAACTGTGATGCCGTTCTCATAATGAACCCCAGGGTCTTATTTGCCGACTTACATGCAGCCTCAATATGTTCACGAAAATCTAGTCGTGTGTCCAAGACTACACCAAGGTCTCTGATGCTACTTACTCTTTCTAAGAAAGAGCCCTCTAGTTCGTACAATGGTGTAAGAGGCTTCTGTATCCTAGTGAACGTAATTATTTTACATTTCGAAAGATTAAAAGATAACCTATTTAACCGACTCCATTGTGCCACCCTGTTCATATCCTCCTGCAGATCCTCGCAGTCAGAAATCTGATTAATATAGTGGAATATTTTTAGATCGTCTGCAAACATAAGGCATTGACTCCATTTTAGTACCATTTTAGGGGTCCATGTTTGCTCGCGTCCGCAGGTTCATAACCCTCGATCACCTGCACGTGACCCCTGGGTGGTGCTAAAGGAGCAACCAAACTACTGGTGGTAGGCATCTTGCCGACGGCTTAGGTACCACCCCTCGGACAAAAACACGGTGCCAAGCGATCAGTCGTGTTCCACCGTGATGTCCTTGGAGGCCGATCGGGCTAGTAATTGTGGACAGTTGTGTCCGTGTTGTAGGCCGTTGCCGTTGATTAGGTGTCTCAGCGCTGGTCGCCTTGTATTGGAGAGCAGCGGGATCCGAAGCACGGTGTTCTCTGCTGGCCGACCGCAAGTTGTAGGGGGCCCAACTAGTAAACTAGCCACTTACGAAAGGCTGCCCCGCCGCTTGTGTAAAATCCTGAGGCTGGTCATCGGGCCGGACGGCGACCGGAAGTGAGGAACCGATGACTAGTTTCAGGGGGGTTCGGGCGTCCCCGCGGTCTCCATGCAAGTCCTCCGTCGGTGTTGCTGCACTTACCCTTCGGTGGCTGGCAACCGTTCATCTCGTCTACATTTACTACCCAAACCTATTCACAAACCCCTATGAGAAAGTCCAAAAGATTGAGCAAGTTAAAACGGCAGATGCACGTCCTCACACTCAAAGTGCATCTAACGAACATTCGTGGATTGCACTCAAATCTCCAAGCGGTCCATCATCATCTCGAGACTGCAAAACCTCACTTGCTCTTCTTAACGGAGACCCAAATCAAGCAACCATTAGACACTGCTTACCTAGACTACCCAGGCTACACCCTGGAGCACCGTTTTGTCTCACGCGCAGGACTATGTGTCTACTCGCGTGACGATGTTTGCTGTGTACGTCTCCGTAATCTCGAACACCCTCGCTTTTCGGTAATTTGGGTGATGGTGGATACTGGCATGGAGAAGATCCTATACGCTGGAATATATCGGTCGCATAAAGGCGACAGCGAGACAACTCTACTCCATGAATACCTTGGAGAAACGGCAGATGTGGCTCAACAACGATACCCCTCCGCTCAACTGGTCCTTTTGGGAGACTTCAACGCACATCACCAGGAGTGGCTCTTCCCTTTTCAGCGCACTGATCACGCAGGAAGGGAGACGCGCAAATTGGCCCTCACGTTGAACCTCTCTCAAATTGTCCTTGAACCAACGCGGGTTCCAGATGTTGATAACCACACTGCAAACTGCCTTGACCTTATCCTTACTACTGACCCGGACCGTTACACGGTCTCTGTTTCATCTCCACTAGGGAGCTCTGATCATTGTCTGATCCAGTCTTCTTCGACATTTTCTCCTATAGATTCCAGCCCAACCGGAACTAGGCGTATCTGGAAATACGGGTCAGCGGATTGGGATGAAATGCGCCAATTCTTTGCATCCTACCCCTGGAAGCAAGCATGCTTTTCTTCTGGAGACCCGACGACTTGCGCAGACGCCATTACTGATGTGGTGAATCAGGCAATGGAATATTTTATTCCGTTTTCTGAAAAACCACTCAGTATCAAGGCTCGCCCCTGGTTTGGGGCTGAATGTGCGCGTGCTGAAGCACGCAAACACTCAGCATACCTAGCCTGGGCTGATGCGCGTGTGCGCAAAGCGTGGGACACTCGAGCTAAGAAGAAAGCTTTTAATGCTGCCTCCAAGGAGTATAAGAAGTCGTTGAAAAGGAGTTACTTCAACCACGTCGGTCGAATAGGGAAGAAACTTGCTTCTCAACCAACGGGCAGTAAAGCTTTTTGGTCCCTTGCTAAAGCGGTTGAAGCTAACTTCTGCCAACCTTCGCTACCACCACTGCTAAAACCTGACGGCTCGCTGGCACACTCCGCCACAGAGAAGGCAAATTTATTTGCCTCTTTATTTGCGGAATCCTCTCGTCTAGATGCTACAAGTGCCACACCTCCTCCTATCCAACACTGCGGGGTTTTCATGCCCGATATTCGCATACATCAGAAGGAGGTTCTTAGAACACTTCGAGCTCTAGACGTTAGTAAAGCCAGCGGTCCCGATGGTGTACCTGCAATAGTTTTAAAGAATTGTGCGCCAGAGTTGTCTCCGGTACTTACGCGTTTATTTCGCCTGTCGTTAGAGTTAGGAGTAGTCCCCAAAGGTTGGAAAGTTGCAAACGTGCAACCAGTACCCAAAAAAGGCAGTCGTGCAGACCCTTCAAATTACCGTCCGATCTCTCTCACCTCCTTACTTTGTAAGTCGATGGAGAGAGTGATCAATAACAGGATCCTGGCTCACCTTGAAACCAACGACCTCCTCAGTGACCGCCAATACGGCTTCCGCCGAGACCGGTCCACTGGGGATCTTCTTGCGTGTGTCACTCATCTTGTTGGTGAAGCTTTGGAAAAACATGGGGAAGCTCTCGCCATATCCCTGGACATTTCCAAAGCTTTTGACCGAGTCTGGCACGACAGCCTTCTGGGAAAGCTCCCTCTCTACGGGCTACCAGCCCAATTGTGCAATTGGCTATCCGATTTCCTGAGGGAACGATCGTTACGGGTGGTCCTCCAGGGCTACGCGTCCGATCAAATGGCGATTAACGCTGGGGTACCTCAGGGATCTGTTCTCTCAGCAACGCTTTTTCTGCTGCATATTAATGACCTGCTCTGTCCCGGTATCTATGGGTATGCAGATGACAGCACAGTTATTGAGAGGTACAGTATGCCTGATGCACGAGCTGGTAGTGACGCTATTCAAGCTCAGAGATCGGCCATGGTGGAGAGGTTGAACTCGACCTTAGTAAAAGTGTCAGAATGGGGTGACTTCAACTTGGTCAAGTTCAATGCCTCGAAAACGCAGGCATGTCTATTCTCTGCTAAAAAGGCGTCTTTTAATCATTCCCCCACTTTCCATGGCATTTCGATTCCTGTGACCGATCATCTGGATCTTCTGGGTGTCAGCCTTTCATCAAACCTGAATTTCGGCACGTACATTGAATCCAAAGCCAAGGTAGCTGGTAAAAAGCTGGGTATTTTATCCAAAGTGAGGCGCTACTTCACTCCTGGACAGCTTCTTACACTTTATAAAGCTCAAGTCCGATCTTGTATGGAGTACTGCTGCCATCTTTGGGACGGTTCAGCCAAATACCAGCTCGAGGCCTTGGATTCCATTGAACGTCGTGCCCGTAAAATAATTGGTGATGAGAGGCTGACTGAGACCAAATTACAGGATCTCGCACATCGACGCTCAGTTGCCAGCCTGTGCGTCTTTTACAAGCTCCATCATGGAGAGTGCTCCTCAGAACTCCATGGGTTAGTTCCACCATCACCCTTTTACTACCGAACTTCCAGGCAAACGGCACTGCGCCACCAATATCTGGTGAGTATACCAGCAGCTCGGACTAAGCGATTCGCTTCGTCTTTCATTATGAGAACGGCGAAGTTATGGAACTCGCTACCACTCTCAGTGTTTCCCGAATGCTATAACGTGGGTTTGTTCAAATCAAGAGTGAATAGGTTCTTACTAAACAAGCGTGCTACAACTTCGACTGCATCGTCACTTACCAACAGGTGAGATTGCAGTCAAACGCTTGATTAGTCTTCTATAAAAAAAAAAAAAAAAAAAAAAAAAAGTACCTTGGGTAGGTCGTTTATCATCACCAAGAAAAGCGTTGGGCCTAGTGTGCTGCCCTGGCTTACACCTGAACGAGTGTAAAACTCCTCGGACCTATACTTTTTTCTCAGTTGTCCGCTCGAAGCCGAGTGCTTCGCACGCACGATGTTTAGATCGCCGCCTAGAGAACGAGTTTCTAACACGAGTAAATGTGAGCAATGCAAAGTGACTATAAACGAACTTTTGGCGTTTATTACAAACAAAGTTGATGTTTTACCGGAGACAGCAATATTGCAAATCTGTCAAAGTGCATACTCATTAGAGGACATCGAAAATGCAAGATCCATCGTATTTAAGCAATTGGAACCAAACAAAAAAATTATGCGACGTAAGGAAGGTTCAGAACAAATGAGTTTGTTAGATATTATAAAAGTAATAAAGGAAGCGGAACCCGACTGTTTACCTATCTTTGTCGCAAAGGATTTGAATAGAGATTACCTCCTGTGTCTTTTGACCATATCGACGTGACAGCCTTTTTAAAGGAAATGGCGGTGTTAAGATCCGACGTGGCTACTATAAAAGCCAACAGAAGCTCCACGGTAACGAATCCAAAAACGTCATCTGAGGTTCAATGCATAAAAAATGAACTGGAAGAGGTAAAGGCTATTTTAAAAGACATACAAACGCAACAATGTAACATCAACTCTAAAACGAATGCATCGACGGCTCGCGACAACTCTGACAAAAATTTTGACAGTTTACTAAATACGCAAGTAAACACACAACCCAGGCAACGTTCCCCTATACCTACCACACAAACTAATAAACAAGTTATGTGCAGTTCAGATAATGGGACCATTCATGCGCAAACGCATTCACGGTCAAGGTCACCGACGCATCGCCCTGTATCAGCTGTGGAGACACACACACCTTTATATAGGGATATGGTTATTGCTAAAAGCCCGTCATCTGCCACAGTGAACCCTATACAAGAAAACAATAAGAATGATAATAGTTTTATACTTGTGCAACGTAAGAAGAGAAAAATATTAAATAATTTAATTGGTACCGCACAAAGTTCTTCGAAATTGCAAGCCGCAGAACTGACATCAGCTGTTTACGTGTCTCGTTTAAGTAAATCAACTACAAAGGAATGCGTGAAAGAATACATTCAAGAAAGAGGAGAGGAATGCCAGCATATTCAATTGTTAACACAAAAAACAGAAATGGAATTTAATTCTTTTAAAATTACAATACCAAGACGGAAATTAGATGTATTTTTAAGCAAGGAATTTTGGCCAGCGGGCATAAGATTTAGACGTTTCCGTGAGTACACGGCCAGAGAACCTAAAGGCTTTAAATAAAACCATTATGGACAGTAATAGAATAACATTAATATCTTATAATTGTAAATCTATAAAAAGGTCAGTGCAGTGTATACGTGAGCTTTCCAAGCACTCGGACATTATATTATTACAAGAGACGTGGCTTTTACCCCACGATTTAAATTACGTTTCTCAGATTAATAATGATTTTGAATATGTAGCTAAGTCTTCTGTGGACACCTCGTTAGGTACACTACGTGGCCGACCTTACGGTGGGCTAGCGATTTTGTGGAATAAGCTTAAGTTCCCCACAGTATCGCCGGTACCTTGCTCGAGTGACAGAATCGCAGCCGTGCGCGTAACGATGGGTGGTAGTGCAATGTTAGTTATTAATGTGTATATGCCTGTTGATAACCTTGATAACTTGGCGGAATATACGGACTGTTTAGGCAAAATTAGTGCAATTATTGAAGAAAGTGATGTTCAAGCGGTTTATATAATGGGGGATTTTAATGCTCACCCGCAAGCGAACTTTGGTCGAGAGTTATTTAAGTTTTGTGACGAAATGTTCTGGGAATGCGCGGACATTAATATATTAGGCTTAAATTCTGACACTTACACATTTCAAAGCGATGCCCACGGGAGTCGGAGATGGTTGGATCACTGTCTTACAACTAAAGCGGCATGGGATACTGTGGTCGGCGCTGACGTCATTTATGACGTGCAGTGGTCCGACCACTATCCGTTACGTATTACTTGTGAAGTAGCTAACATGACCAGTGTTCCGACAACCTCTGACTCTTTCGACCCATTAAAATCTATAAAATGGGGTGAAAGAGATACGGATCAGATAAATAAATATGGTGAATATTGTTGTCATAAATTAGATAAGTGTAACGAAAACTTTATTGAGTGCGATTGTGCGAATATTTCAAGTTGTAGTCATTTAAATGTATATTATAAACGTATAGATATGTACTACGATCATATTGTAAGTGTAATGCAAACAGCAGCAACCCTGTGTTGCCGCTCATGTGAACGGAAAGTTAGTAAGAGGATAGTTGGTTGGAACTATCACGTCAGGGACAGCCATCAGAACGCCAGGCTCCACTTCAAATGTTGGGTGGTTGCGGGCAGGCCATCCAGCGGAGACATATACAACAACATGCGCGATAGTCGTTCAACTTTTAAAAATAAATTAAGATGGTGCCAGAAAAATGAGGATAGTATAAAAATGAACATTTTAGCTTTACATAGAAAAGAGAAGAATTTTATCAAATTTTGGAATGCAACTAAGAAATTAAATGGTAAAAGTAATAGACCTGTCTCCGTGGATGGCATGCACCAACCTACCGATATTGCAAACTTGTTCTCAAACAAATTCAAAATTAATCCTCTGCCAACGGAGTACGAGATCGACACTGAGACACATCAAACCGCTCCACATTTTGAGACTGTTCTGGAATTTAATCCGAATGACATTAAGGCGGGGCTTTACGAGCAGATTAGGTATTTAGTGCGGGCAAAAGTTGCTCAGAACGCCCGTTGGAAACGTGTGGCGTACGCTTATCGTAAAACGTGCGCGGTCATTGACCCTTGGTGATTGATTCTTTGCATGTAGTTAGCACACACACATTCACAAACACGTCAAACTTATAAAACCCCGTCGATTTTGCGTCGGGGGTTACAATGTGCTAAAATTTTTGGACAAGATCGAAAAAATGAGACACGAGATAAATATTATAGATACACGTATTTTTTGTTGAAAAAAAAAACAAAATTAGATTACATTTAATTGATTAGATTAGATTAATTAAATTGGACCAATTAATTAAATTAAATTAAAACAATAATTCAGATAAATTCAGAAAAAATCTGATAAATTAAGATAAATTGAGAAAAATCTGATAAATTCAAATAAATTCTAAAAAAAGTCTGATAAATTCTGAAAAAATCTGGTAAATTCAGATAAATTTAAAAAAATCAGATAAATTCGAAAAAAAATCAGATAAATTTTGAAAAAATCTGGTTAATTCTGATAAAATCAGATAAATTCGAAAAAAAATTAGAAAAATTCTGATAAATTCAGATAAATTCGAAAAAAATCTGATTAATTCTGAAAAAATCTTGTAAATTCAGATAAATTAAAAAAAATCAGATAAATTCGAAAAAAAATCAGATAAATTCGAAAATAAATCAAATAAATTCTGAAAAAATCTGGTTAATTCTGATAAATTCAGATAAAATCAGATTAATTCAGATAAAATTAGATAAATTCTGAAAAATTCAGATAAAATCAGATAAAATCAGATAAATTAAAAAAATCAGATTTTTTCGAATTTATTTGATTTATTTTCGAATTTATCTGTTTTTTTTCGAATTTATCTGATTTTTTTAATTTATCTGATTTTATCTGAATTTATCTGATTTTATCTGAATTTATCAGAATTAACCAGATTTTTTCAGAATTTATCTGATTTATTTTCGAATTTATCTGATTTTTTCGAATTTATCTGATTTTATCAGAATTTTCAGAATTAACCAGATTTTTTCAGAATTTATCTGATTTATTTTCGAATTTATCTGATTTTTTCGAATTTATCTGATTTTATCAGAATTTTTCAGAATTTATCTGAATTTTTTTCGAATTTATTTGATTTTTACGAATTAATCTGAATTTATCAGATTTTTCAGAATTTATCTGATTTTTTTTCGAATTTATCTGATTTTTTTAAATTTATTTGAATTTTTCGTATTTATCAGAATTTTTCAGAATTTATCTGATGAATTTTCGAATTTATCTGATGAATTTTCGAATTTATCTGATTTTTTCGAATTTATCTGATTTAATCAGAATTTTTCAGAATTTATCTGAATTTTTTTCGAATTTATTTGATTTTTTCGAATTTATCTGATTTTATCTGAATTTATCAGATTTTTTCAGAATTTATCTGATGAATTTTCGAATTTATCTGATTTTTTCGAATTTATCTGAATTTATCAGAATTTTTCTATTTTTTTTTTCGCATTTATCTGATTTTTTCGAATTTATCTGATTTTTTTTCGAATTTATCTGATTTTTTAAATTTATTTGATTTTTTCGTATTTATCAGAATTTTTCAGAATTTATCTGAATTTTTTTCGAATTTATCTGATTTTTTCGAATTTATCTGATATAATCAGAATTTTTCAGAATTTATCTGAATTTTTTTTCGAATTTATTTGATTTTTTCGAATTTATCTGATTTTATCTGAATTTATCAGATTTTTTCAGAATTTATCTGATGAATTTTCGAATTTATCTGATTTTTTCGAATTTATCTGAATTTATCAGAATTTTTCTATTTTTTTTTTCGCATTTATCTGATTTTTTCGAATTTATCTGATTTTATCAGAATTTATCAGATTTTTTTTCTAATTTATCTGATTTTATCAGAATTTATCTGATTTTTTTTTATTTATTTGATTTTTTCGAATTTATCTGAATTTATCAGAATTTATCTGATGAATTTTCGAATTTATCTGAATTTATCAGAATTTTTCTAATTTTTTTTCGAATTTATCTGATTATTTCGAATTTATCAGAATTTTTCAGAATTTATCTGATTTTTTTTCGAATTTATCTGATTTTATTTTAAATTAGTTCAATCTAATTTAATAATTAGTTTATATTAATATTTAATGTGAATTAATTTAATCGTATTTAATAATTAATTCATATTAATATTTAATTTAAATTAATTTAATCTAATTAAATTATTAACTTATAATAATATTTAATTTAAATTAATTTAATCTAATTTATTTTATATAGTACGTGTGTGTTATACTTTTTAATAATCGACTAGAAGGACAAAATAAAGATTATAATATTTATTATCTAATTACAAATAAATTAAACCCCCTACACGCTTCTGAGATTTGGAAATTCACAATATATGTAAGTACTCCTAAATAATTCAAACGCGCGTGTGTAATCGTAGTGGAGGTGAGATCGAAGTGCACAGGTCCGACGCTGACAGTGGTCACCGGCGTTCTGAGTGCGTGCGGCAATGCACAGTTTGGTTTTCGTGCCGGTCTCTCGACAGACTCGGCCATCATGAGTCTAAAAAGCACAGTCAGATACTACACCAGTCGCAAGACACATGTGTATGCGTGCTTTTTAGACCTAACCCGCGCATTTGACCTGGTCAATTATGACATTCTCTGGGACAAAATGTCGAAACGGGTGCCTAGTCACGTGGTTGACCTGCTGAGATTCTGGTACGGAAACCAAACTAATTATGTGAAGTGGGGAGACACGACGTCTAGCGTATATAGGTTAGATTGCGGAGTCCGCCAAGGAGGGCTAACTTCTCCGGACCTTTTTAACGCTTATATCAACGGGTTGATCGAGGAACTGAGGAGTACCAGAATAGGTTGTCATCTGGGGGCTGTCTGCGTCAATAACATAAGTTACGCCGATGATATGGTGCTCCTCAGTCCGTCGATCAAAGGCATGCGAAAATTGCTTTCGATTTGTGAGCATTTTGCCAATGCTCACGGTCTAAAGTACAACGTAGGTAAAACCGAAATGTTGATATTTACTTCGGGTCGAGGTCCGGAGAAGGTGTGCGATTTATTTTTGTATGGCTCTGCAATTAAAAGGGTGAATCAATTTAGATACCTAGGTCACGTTCTTACAGCAAAGTTGCAAGACGATCTGGACATGGAGCGGGAGAGGCGAGCCCTTTCTGTGAGGAGCAACATGCTCGCCCGTAGATTCGCCAACTGCAGCACCGATGTGAAGCTCACCCTGTTCAAGGCGTACTGTCTCTGCATGTACACATGCCAGCTGTGGGTGAGCTACACACAGAGAGCGTTCCACTCCATAAGAGTGCAGTATAATAACTCATACCGAGCTCTTATGAAGCTGCCCTGGTGCTGCAGCGCGTCAAGCATGTTTGCAGAAGCGAGGGTTCCAGACTTCTATGCAGTCGTAAGGTCGAGGGTAGCATCGTTCTGGAATAGACTTCAGACGTCAAGGAACGGCATTTTGAGGGCTGTTTATGACGATATGTCGAACGGCATATATTCCAGTTGGATATCCGTTCACATGAGCGGTAACAAGAAATAGTGTTAAGAAATGTATATTATATATTATATTTTATTAGACGTCGCAGATAAGACCTGCCAAATAGCTGTGGTATTTTTAAATTACTATTTGTACTTTATGGGTTTATTGCCTGAATTATATCAATTTTATTTTTATTTATTTATTTATTTTATTTATATACATTTTGAGCTCCACATACTGCCTACGATCTCGGAGATAATGAGCAAAAAAACGCAATAACTGTGGCGACAAACCCATAGCGGATAGCTTTGCGAGTAATATGTCGTTGTCGACTACATCAAATGCACGCCTAAAATCTAGGAATACTGCATCTACCTGCCCTCTCCTATCCATTTGCGTGGCCACATAATCAACAAACGTAGCTTGATTTGTGTTGGTAGAGCGCGCGACTCGGAAACCGTGCTGTGAGTCGTCCAAAGCTGATTCCAATTGCCTTCTCAGGTGTGAATTTATGATTGATTCAAAGATCTTACTGAAAACACTAAGTACTGCTATTGGCCTAAATGTCGCTACATCCGTCGACGAGATAATTTTTGGTACGGGTGTTACACGAGATAGTTTCCACTTCTCTGGGTAGCGACAGGTGGTTAAAGACAGATTGTAGAGATGGAGAAGTGGATCTTCAAGAGCAGAAAGACAATCTTTAACAAGATACGCGGGTATTGCATCTGGGCCGGCTGCCGAAGATGATTTTAGGCGGCGGGTAGCTAGTCGAACATCGCCGACGGTAACGATCGGTATAGACACGAGACGCGAGTCACGCGGATTTGCACATATCATAAGATGTTAAGACTCTTTAGCCCAGTAATTTCACTAGCTACCGTGCCCTCCTACCGAAGCACAGTAATGTTTGCACATCATTGCTCAGGCGGTAGAATAACTGGCACTGTTGTGTTCAGCTGTTTGTTATACCTAGTCAGGTCATAAATTCTGTCACATGTTTAATATAAAATTATTGGAACAAGTTTATTTATTATGTAACCATTTATATACCAAAATGAACTTAACAAAACATAGATTCTTATGACAATAAAGTTTATTCAAAATGACCTCCGTGATTTTGAATACAGGCCTTCAATCTGCGCGGCCAGTCGTCTATCGCAGCACGAACGAGGTCCATGTCAATATCGGCTGCTGCCTTAATCAAGGATGTCTTGAGTGACTCCAAATTGGGATGAGGCTTTGAGCACGCCTTTTCCTCCAAGTGTTGCCATATCTTGTAATCTAACGGACTCAAATCTGGACTGGAGGAGGGCCAGTCTTCGTGCCGGATGAAGTCGATTTCACGCGCCGCCAGCCAGTCTTGTGTGCTCTTCGCTCTATGAGCTGGCGCCGAATCTTGTTGGAATACCCAGTGCCTGTTATTGAACATGGTATGAGAAACAGGTTCCACAAGGTTCGTCAGGACTGTATTTTGATACACAACTGCATTCGTTTTTACACCTTTCTCACAAAAATGTACCTCTGTTAAGCCCCAATAAGAAACTCCCAACCATACCATGAGCGAGGATGGAAAATGACCTCGTTGGACACGCGGAATACGGTTGCTTGCTTCTTCACTACTGTGTGCGTACACCTTATCATTTTGTTTGTTGTAGCTCTCTTCTACGGTAAAAATTTTTTCATCCGAAAAAAGAATTTCTCGATATTTTTTTCTCGCGTACCGCTTCAACAAAGCGCGGCATCTCTTCAGTCTCAGGTCCATTAGACGAGCATTTAAACGATGTCCTGTTTTTCTTCGATATGCCCGAAGCCCTAAGTCTTCATTTAACACCCTTTTCACCGTGGTTCTGCTTAACCCCATCTGAAGGGCCAACAGTTTCTGCTTACGTTTGGGATTTCTTTGAATTCGCGCCTTCACAGCTTTTATCACTGCTGGAGTCCTAACAGACCGAGGGCGACCACTTCTTGACCTGTCATCTACACTAGAGTCTTCATTGTATCGTTTGATGGTACGATAAACGAATCTTTTGGTTATATTCAAATTTTTCAGTATGTCAAAAATTTGAATTGGCGCGTAACCGCAACGATGCAACGCAATAACTGCAACACGGTCTTCTTTAAGCGTCCACTCCATATTTAAAAATGAGTAAAATTCTAAAAAGTATACATTTTTATTTTCATGAACAATTCGAAATTCGAATTCAATAAACTTTTTTGTGGCCAGCATTCTAAAAGAAAAGTTTTTACTGTGTGACAATACTTATGACCTGACTAGGTAGAATAGAAAACTCTTTATTGTTCACACAAATACAATAATATAGCTTAGAACTAAGATTACACAGAAATAAGTGTAGTGTGTAAGTGTGTGTGTGTGTGTGTGTAGTGTGTGTTATAGTAAGATATATAGTTAGAAGCAAAGAGCGGATTTTTGCAATTACTTGAGCGCGTGCAGCAGCAAGCGAAAAAAAAATCACGCCATTTCTTTATATATCAAACTGAAAACACTTTTAAAATGTGTGCAATAATATTATGCAGAGCTGATCTTGAGGAATTTTCAATAAAGGAATTCTATGAATTTATATTTCAAAATTTGCGAGCGAGAGAGCGTCACTCGATATATACGCTCCTAATATTAGTGAGACCATTTTATCCTAGCTAAATATAAGATAAAATCCCCTTTTCCCCCAGGAGTCAGATTCAGAAGGAGAAGAGTCGGAGCCTGCCCCAGCGGCCGCCGCCCCGGAGTCTCCCGCGAGACAGTCGCCCGACTCACAGGACAACACGCAAGACGAGGAGGAACAACCGCAGTTAGTCAGGAAGAGTAAGGAGGAGATTATGCAGGAAGTGGTATGATTATTAGTATATTAGCCTTTGACCACGATCTCGCCTGATGTTAAAAACAAGCAACGATGCGCCCACAACAAACAACACAACGATGATGGCAGCAGACTAAACCTCGAAGGCGGGATGAATCCCACCCTGGCTTCACTGAACATCATGCCAGAACAATGACTGGTTAGCGACACGTTTTTGTCTTATTTTACAATTAGTTACCGGGGTTTTACCGAGGGTTTCAGGATGTTGACTAGGTAAGTACCTCAACAGTGCCAGGTATTCTAACATTGCTATGCTTCAGTTCTGTAGCAAGTTAAATTACTGGGCTGAAGAGTCTTAACATTTTATGACACTTGCCTTTCAATGTAAAAAGTGTTGGTGCAGTGACCTTGAATTTTACATCATTGTGAAATCCTGGGTAGCACTGTACTGATTATTAGTAGCGTTATCTCTTACCATCAGGAAAGCGTCTTGCTCACCTTCGTACCTCTTTTCATAATAAAAGTTAATGGAGCAATATGACCTTGAAAATAGCAGAATCATTTTATTTACGTTGACCTTGAATATCTTAGGAGGCAGGCACAAACATTCTATAAAACTTTAAAGACATCTCTTAAAACTTTAACCTCTATTGTTTAGATGATGTGCGTGCGAGTATCTTTAACGGAGATCCTTCTGGAAGTGACGGACCAGGAGATACATACGGTGAGCCAGGAAGAGTTCAACAGATATACGCACGCACAAGGTATTATATCTACTATGCTATCCGACCAGAGACTGTGCTTACTGACTGTACGACTGTGCTCCATGTGATATATTATGTGTTAACGGTGCTAAAATTACTTTAAATATTTAAATAATACTTTATATTTGTCCAGAGTTTGTGCTATTGTGTCTGTGTAAAAAGACAAAGGCATTAAAGGGTGCAAGAAATATTTTGATTCTTTAATTTTCTATAATAAATAGAGAAGATTTTGCTAAGTGTCCCAATCTACTTCAAAAATATTATTATTATTATTCTCTCTTTCCACTCCTTTCTCTGGGTAGCGGTCTCGGCCAATCCTTAAGGTAAAAATCAAATTTGTATAGCATAAGAATTCATAAAATAAAAGTAAGAAATAGTTTATTTGCTTGCAAGTATAGTTTTGTAGTATATAAGTAACTTTATCGTTAAATTTACTCCCCGGAGATTATATTAACTAGAAAAATTTTATATAATTTTTTGTCCATCAAAATAGTTTATTTAAAATTCAAATTATAGTCATGATACCGTTCATAGAACTTGGCCGGAACATTTTGTACTGTAATGTGAGGTAACGCGTCTTTTCACAAAATTGATTAACTGTATATCTGAGGCAATTTTAATTCTATTATTTATTTATTTATTATGCACTAAACAAATTACAATCAGTTTTTTTTTAACAAATAATGATATCTTAAACACTTAGTTCTAGATTGATATAATACTTAATTCAAGAGACTTCACTTCACAAAAATTTACAGAATTGAAGGAATTACTAAAGACTAAATTGTTTTTTTTAGCTTTTCAACACACTATTTTCTTTTATTCTAAGCAAATAACATGCTAAGAGTTAAAATTTAACTATCCTAACGCCCTCTACGCTCTATCTCTCTTTACACAGATCACGAAAACGAATGTCGCATCTCTCAGATGTTACAAACTTGTGAAATTGGTTTTAAGCTAAAACAATAAAAGATTGTATCCCAAAGTTTTTAAACTGTTATTGAAAATGTGTTCACGATCATCGCTAATAAAGTTTCATTTCAGATCAGAATACAGGGTTGTGATTAATATTGGTTTTATTTATATGGTAAAAGCTTCGAGAATCAACGCGGTAAAGGCGAGCAAGTCCAAGGCACTAGCTGCTATTACGGGCCTTGGTAAGTCGTTTGTATCAAATATTGTAGGAAATATCTCGCAAACAATAAATGAACTAATAATAAGTTTCAACCGTGAATTGCAAGAGATTGTATTGGTGATGTTTGCCAGATATTTTGAACACATACATGGTGGGTTCAGATGTAAATTTGGTACAATTTTTCGATTTTTTTAAGGCGAAGTCTAGTATTGTCTATTATTTTTAAGTGAAGTTATTAAAAGTATAGATAAGAAGTATATGAGTGCATTTTGTAGGTGAATTAAATTTAGCCATTTTCGTATAATAATTATAATGAATTAATGTTATAATCATTTTCAAGTAAAATATTTTGTTCATGTTTTTTTTGTTTATATTAAACTTCTTTTATGTATCCTAAATCCTAGGTGAAAGTATGTACGTATGTTTGTTGCATTTTTACACCCAAGCCACTGAACCGATTGTGATGAAACTCGGCATGTTGGAAGCCTTGGAATATCATTTAGATTATTTTTATCTCGATTTTCTCATGAAATTAGGACTTCGCAAGAGGTTCAGCTATTATGTCATATTATAGACTTGGCCTGTAAAAAAATCTGAAGCAAAAAAAAATTTTTTTTTTTTAAAAAGAACCACCATGTATGGACTGTGTAACATTTCATTTCAGCAAATCGACAAAATTATTAAACTTAAACAAATATAAAATTGAGGTAACTATTTGCGGACATTGGTAAGAAATATATTGTAATATTCTAAATTAATGTGTATATGTAAATAATATAGGTAATAGATAGGTTTCATGAGAATATATATACTATGTAAGAATAAGAATTCAAAATTACTATAATAATTTATAATAAATATTTGCAATATTGTAGGAAAAAACTAATAAATAAAATGATAATGTTTCCCTTTTATTATTTTACTACATTAATTTACGTGATTTTAATTACCTACCGATGTAACTTATTTATTTGTTTATTAAACAAACCCATTTAATAAATTGAAAGTTTCATTATAGTCGGAATATTTCTTTTAAATGAACTGATTTAAAAAAAAACTTTTTTTCCTGAGGTATGAAATCTATATTTTATTTTACTGGGATTATTTTACTGTATGTCTATATTATTTTATTGGGAAATAAGCTAAATAAATAGGTTATTACACTATAAATATTAATATTTAATCCGATAACAATTAAATTTTGTATAATCTTAGGAAAATTCTAAGTAATGGTTGTTTAACCATACCTATTAAAAAAAAACAACGGAATACAACGAAAATCAAAAAAATAATAAATGACCAAGATAATCATTTTATTTGCATTACAAGTAAAATCATAAATGCATGTGAGAATAATTACGTATTTAAAAAAAAACAACCATTTTTCTGCATTATACATATAAAGACAAAAAATTTGCATCTTTAAGTAACTTTTTAGGGTACCTCTAGAGAAAACAACGAAACCCATAAAGGATTACTCATTTCTCCGTCTGTCAAATTCCTTTTAATCGAGTACGCGTGGAGTTATCGAGATGAATCGAGAGTCGAATTGAATCGATACCATAAACTTAGGTTAACGTAGAAAAAAGATACAGCCTAAAAAGTATATTTCGTCCCTATTCATAAATCAAAATTCATAGGGCACTTGTCGACCTATGTTTATGAAATTTTACAGACTCAGTACAAATATTTTAAATACAGGAAAAATCTTAACATTTGTATTAATATTATCATAAAAATATCTATCAGTAAATTATAATCATCGAAGTCAAGCACACAGAGCGCGTACGTATTTGGAGGAGGGGGCCCCCAAATTTTTGCGGTGGTTTTGTACGAAACCCTCGTTGGGCTAGTTCGACTTACATTTATCAGGTTTTATTTTTTTATATACTTGATGCTTTAGTTATGACCAAAAATTTAAATTTATTTTACTTATTCAAAACACCGCGATACGACTTATTAAAAAATATATTAAGATCTGTTTTTTGTCATGATTCCTATTATTGTCAGGAGAAGGTTCTCATGATAGAACAAATAAAGTATTTCGCGAGGAATACGACAACCTCACTTGGTAAAAACCGAGTGCGAGCAAACTAAGTGATGTTTATGTCCAATAGCTCTGTAAATACGATACATATCGAATCGAAATCTCGGTCTTTCGATTTGAAACATCGAAGTGAAATAAAAACTACTGGTTTTGAAATAACGGTTTCATTAATGATCTAGAATCTAGGGTAAAATTCAACTTTTCGCTACGTCAATAACTTGCATAAGTTAATATTCCCGTGGAATATTTTCCTATTGCGTAATTAATATGTGCAGGTTTGGGCGCGTACGAGAGCAGTAGCGAGGAGAGCGAGGCTGAGGAACAGGCTGATGACATTTCTGACCAACAGTTACAGGTAACACTGCGGTTTATTAATAGGATTTTAGGTAAAAAAATAATAATAATTGGGGTTTATACTCCAACAGTACAGGGGCCTTAGACAAGCGCCAAGTTTATCGCTATCGATAAAAAATGTACTAGAATGACAGTCGCTATCGAAAAGCAAACGAAAACGAATGTCATCTCAGTACATTTTTTTATCGATAGCGACAAACGATTGGCGCTTGTCTAACCCCCAAGTTTCCCTACTTACACTGTCAAGTCAAATCTATAGGCAGTGTGGCCAACCTATATGTTGCAGTTTCAGGTCGCCGAGATTACTACAGGACCTGCAACATGACCTAATGATTTCCTCCTACATATCTTATAGGAAACAGCCGGGTCCCACAGTTTTACGTGCCTTTCGAAACACTGTAGCGTCCAGGCGAAAATCTCTGCCACACTGAGATTTGAAGCCAAGACCTCCGGCTTACAAGCCGAACCAATGACCGCTGGGCCACGGACGCTACAATTTTAAGCGATGGTGATGGTGATGCAAAATAACAATATCATAACGAACAAGCATGCCTTGACATTTGACTCGCAAAACATGCACTTGGCCCGGTACGTGATCATATCAACTGCATCATGCAAAATGCAGTGCGCGTTCTAATGAGCTTTTATATTGAACTAAAAATAAAAGGATTTTTATTGTATTAACTGAGATTATTTTTCATTTTTAGGGTTTCATAGAGATTTAAAAGAAAAACGAAACCCTTATATGTATATGATCACTCGTTTATCCGTCAGTCTGCCAGTTTTACTCGAGAACGCGTAGAGTTATCAAGTTGATTTTATTTTATTATATTAACTGAGATTCCGTTCGTATTGAAATTTGACCATCCCAAAACGCTGCGCAAAATTTGCTGCATTTACCTTACCTATAAAGTTCAATAATATTTATTATTGAATGTACCAGGATATCATAAGGCGCAGAAGGAAGGAGTTCGAGCGGACGGCGTTCGACATAGAGGCTGAAGTGCGCCGCGCCGAAGCTCGTGAAGCGGGAGAGGAAGTCGACACGCCCACTGCGTCCACGCCTGAACCACCCAGGAGACCTTCCAGTAAGTGTAAACACCGCTAGAATCTGCCACATGATGCTATACGAGCACAATGGCTTTCAGCGTTAGCAATTACATCATATTTCTAGATTAAATACATAATACTTGTTACAGGGTCATCAGCCACTCCACCGCCAAGCCAAGAGAGCGAAACGCCAGAGAAGAAACACCCCGAGCGTCGCGTCTCCAAAGATAAAAGGAACAACAAAGACAGTGAAGCCGTGCGGAAACTGAACACAATCCTCGAAGAGAGAACGAGGAAACTCAAACGGGAGCGATCGTCAACACCTAAATCTCGATCAAAAGAAAGCTCCACTAGCGATTCTGCGTCTTCCTCCAGTTCAGACAGCTCGGATTCTGAGCCGAGAGTGAAAAAGAAGAGGAAACGAAGAAGCTCCAGCTCAGATTCGCAGCGAAGGAAGAAGGTGAAGCGTAAGAAGTCAAGAAGGAGCTCGCGGAGGGACGAGGAGCGCAGACACAGGAAGGAGTACGATTCACGGCGGTCGCGGAGCAGGGAACGGGATCGCGAGAGGGACAAGGACAGGGAGAGGGACAAGGACAGGGAGAGGCACAAGGACAAGTACCGGCAGTCCCGCCGGAGGTATGACTCCTCCAGTAGGGACTACGAGCGCCGCCGCCGGTGATCGCCAGGTTACACCAAGCACGAAGGTTGTATATAATTTGTTTACTTCCCGACTCATACACTAAACATCTGAATTTTGCGAACCAAAATCCTTCGGCTAATGTTACTGTCGCCGAACACAGCTTGGTATAATTATTTAAGTTTACAGCTTACCATCGGCCTTACTTTCATCTTTCTTGACACTGAAATTATCCATGTGACCTAGTGTCACATGACCGACATAAAATAAAACGCATTTTGTACATTCTAGTGAGGAATTGTATGACAATTATATATTTTAATACTTACCTTCCATTTTCCATCTTTGAAAATGAGCTTCCAGTTTGCTCATGCCCTGCGTAATGCCTAATAAAGTTATGGAAAACATTTTTGTAAAAAGCTTTAGCAACATCCTCTATTCAAGTCATTCCATTATAATATTAAATTAATAAGCTTCCAATTAAAGCAATAAATCATTATAAATGTAAATATGTCTATGTATAGATTTGTAACATATCAATTGAGATAAAAACTTATCAAAATAGGAACTCAACATGTGATATTCACGAGTTCACATCATATAGTATTATGATACATTGACATTTGACTTTGCTCCAATGATCTTGAGAGTTCATAAAAAAATCTAAAAATATATATAAATCCAGTTTTCCAGACTCAGGTCGTCCTTTAAAAACATCACCTTGTGATAATATTGAAGCAACTTTAATTCTAAAGATGTTAGAAATGTATTCAAAATATCATAGTCAGTTGAACTCTTGAAGCATAAAATATTATGAATATTGTTTCACATGTGCATAAAAATCAAATACCTAGGACCTAGTGCATTGCAGATAGTGAAGGTATCTTGTCTAGATAAACTTTTTCATTCTTTATCTTTAGAATTTATTTTTAGATGACAAAGAATACATTTCTAGCATCTAACTAAAATCCAGAAACTGTGATATATTATTTTTATTTTTTTCTCTTGCAGGTGGGGACAAGATAAGTGCAGATGTGTAAATATAAAGTTTTGTGAATAGTATTTTAGTTTGCACAGGCATTATTCCAATAAACTTTTGAATTCTCATGTTATTGTTTCATTTTATTATACCTATAGGGAAATTTAATATATAAAAATCTTGTTCTGTATTTGTTATCAAACTCTGCAATGGCTGTAACAATTTTTATTATTTTTTGTACATAATAATATATTGCTTAGGGCTGAGAATATGTTGTAGTTTTTTCTACAGACGAGTCAGCTAGTAATCTCATAAATTCTAAACATCAGAGTAGATTTCAAGCATTTTATTTTTTATAAATATTAATTCTAGATGTAAATCTGTGTATTTTCTTATAGTTTCAATTATCATATTTCTTTTATTTAAATAATACATAATATGCCATTCAGTAATGGTTAAAAATGTTGACTCAATAAATAGATTAGATGTACATAATATTGCCGTCCCCGGTGAATAAACAGATAATCACCATTGTCTTGTTTTTGCTTTTATTTCATTTTCAAATTATATAGGTCCAAATACATCTACTCAATGGTTTTTACATTTTTCTTGTATTAAATAAAAAAGTTATACATCTTAAAAGTTTGAGTTTTTAGAACAAATAAATGTTCCTAAGGAAAACTAGGTTTTTTATTTTTCCTGTAATTTTGAGTTTTTGCAGTTATGTTTATTTGCCGGAGATGGTGATATATTATATTATGAAAGTATATAATCAGGAATGGATTGGAAGTCTGTATTGGTCTAATTATTACACAATAATCAACTAAAACATTATTTACACATTTTCTACAATATTAACAAGTTGCTCAAACACTTTCCTGATACAATAAAATCTTTACCACCCAAAATATACAGGATAATATATTTTATAGTTAATGTACAAAATAAATTATATTAGATGCCATAAAAAACAATGACATGTAGATATTAAGACATCAAAAGCAAATTTTAAGTAATAGTGCAGCTGAAATAACAAATAAGTTTTATATGATCACTGTTATCACTGGGCAGTACACTATAATTAATTAATTAAAAATTTTAGGCCTTATCTGTCAAAATAATCTTTAATGATCATTTACCAAACCTCTGATTACGTTCATCATATTTGTACAATGCACTTATGAAGTTATCTACACTTATACTATTTTTTATAGAGAGTTGTATGAACTCTGATAGTCTTATTTGCCACGGTAGCAAACCATGAGTCCCACACAACACACCCGTGTAAAATACCACCTCAGGCTCAGGAATTGAAGGGTAAACTAAACTTAGAGCTTCATCTAATTCTTGTGCTGTAAATTCACTAGTTTTACTCTTAAAATCAATTTTCTTTTCAGCTATTTCTCGTATACATTGTGCTATTCTTTGTCGTCCATCACTTTGGGAGAATATATTCACAACTACAGTGTGGGCCTGAATACCATTTGTGTATCCGTTTAAATCAGGCTTTTTTGCCCATTTTATACAGCCCGGTATTCCTTTTTTGCATCGTTCTATTTTTAAAAATAGTTTTTCCTCATTTTGCTGCAATTCTCCTGCAAAAGGCAAAAATTTTATTATTTAAGTGAATAAAATATTGACAAACAATCATTTATAAGAATCAATGATGCAATCTATTGTAAATAAATTCTAGCTCTCTACTTTGCTTAAAAATATTTTAGTATTCATTGTAGAAGAGATGGAATTATACCTGTAATATCATGAAAACTGATGAAGGATATTCCGGCTAAAAGGCTCCAAATCACTATTTGGGCGAGATCGTCATACGAATGGTTATCAGTGTCGGCGAGGAATACTACATGCTTTAAACTTTTAGTCATCTTTGGGATATGCTCCAGTATCATTTTAATTTCCCTTTCCTTTGCTTTTTCTTGTAATAAAGTAAACTTTTGTAGAGGAAAACGATGACAAAATTTTTGAACAGCAACAAGTACGTCTACCACCAAATGAATGAGGCAGAACAGTAACTGCCTCAAAAGTCTCGACAACATTTTTAAAGCCTTTATTTACCGCGCTACACTGGAAGGGAGAACTTTAGTTTTATTTAATCATTTTACATTTACAATCACTGATCACACGGTACGTAAATTCGTCAGCCGCTTTTTTTGACGTTTCTGACAACCAATCACGAGCTTCTAGGTGTCAAAAAGAGTAGCCAACATTATAAAACTAATTTTGACCACAGATTATCAAAAATTAAATTGAAAAATCGATTCGATTATTTGATTTTAGTCGATTATTTATGGTACATCACTAGTAAATCTACGAACTTCCGTATCCTTCCGCCACCTTTGTTTCTTTCGCTTGTCAGAGTTGACTGATAAGGTTAGAATTTTTGCATTTTCCATTAAAAAAATATCTAAAAATCCCTAGTTCCTGTGACTGTTTGTGAAATTTGCTTACGAAATTCGTACTTGGATTGCTTGATAATATAGTTGAAGTTGTTTTGAAAAGATACGCGAAGTGTTGATAACATATTTGATACCGTGTGTGACCACGCTGTAGCCTTCTGCGTTTTTTCTTTCAGAAGCCTCAAAATGCAGCTGCATATCAGAGGACAGACTACTCACGTCTTAGACGTCAATGGAGAAGAATCCATTGGTCAAATCAAGGTAAGATTTCAAATACGAATGATGCTGAAAGATGATGTTACACCGTACCGCTCCATCATTTCTGTGGGAATTATTAACAAAGACATTCTCCAAAAAGCCTTACACTAATTCGACAATGTGAAAAGATCTATATGTTTTAGAATAAATTAATTATCAGCGATACAGAATTTGAAAAAGTAATTGAAGGTTATGTTCATGTCAAGATGTTTCGGAAAATTCCAGCCGGTGTTACCTCTGGGTTACACAATACTTACCTATTTGTCACCTTAAATGTCCTTAGAACCCAACGAAACCAGTAAATTTATTCAAGTAAATCTTATATTACTTGGAAAATTAAAATAGCTGTGCTATGCGATTTTACCTGTTGAAAATGATCCATTGTGTGATTCTAGGAGCTAAAGTTTTATATGCTGGTGGCATAGACCTGTACAGGTACCTAACTTTAGGTTATAAATTAGGTACAAGGAGAAAAAATGCTTAATAATTCTTATAATAGTGTGATTAATTTATTAAGCTTAAAGTAATTTAATGTTCCATTTGGTATTGAACTATATTTATAAAGGAGCTGTCGACGCGTCTCATCGGGGCCTGTGGTGACCGCAGGGCGGGCAGCTTTCTTTGTCAGAGACTAAGCCTTGCCATACAGCGAGGTAACGCTGCTTGCCTGCTGGGGACTATGGAGCCCCGAGGAGACGCGCTGGACCGTTTTCTAGCCATAAGTTAATTTTAAGTTAAATTTATTTTATGTTTAGTTTATTGTATACAAGTTTTGGAATAAATTAATATGTTATGTTTCAGGAGCGTTTCCGCTCAGAGTTTGGAGGTGAAGATGTGACCCTCTCCCTGTGCGGTGCTCCCCTTGAAGACTCGTGTCTCGTGTCGGAACTTTCCTCCACAGAGCTCGACCTCACAGTGCCACTGCTCGGTGGTAAAGTGCACGGATCCCTCGCTCGTGCCGGTAAGTTCGTTTTTACATTTTTTATGCCAGTACAAAGCAAGTTTGATGCTTGCCTTATATATTACTGCCTTATATGAACTAATTCTGGATTGAATTAGTTTCTAGCATTCTTAAATTAAAGCCTAAATTCAAATGGGGTGGTTGCTCGGGAGTTTAGGGGTTAATCAATTTCTAATATTATGATTATTTTAATAATTTATATTAGATAAGTATTTCTCATAAATTTTGTATGTCAGTAGAGCTGACCAAGCATGCTGTTCAATATAACCATTGTTTCACCATACTGTACCATGTTTGTGACAAATAAATGAATTGATTGATTGAAAAAAATACTATTACTTCATTTTAGGCAGTGCTGTAGGGTGATATTGTTATATTTGTTACTTAGCTAATAGCTTATAGGTATATCTATCAAGGGATTGAAATCTAATTTTTTTTAGTTTATTTACTTACTTTTTATGCAAGTACAGATTGATACTTGCCTGCTTATTTATTTTTACACTAAATGATTCGTGAGTGTTTATATTCATCTTTGTAAATAAACGGCATAAACTCACTTGTATTTACTTTGGCTGTGTGCCGACCGTTTCGATCCTGTACGAGGATCTTCTTCAGGGAGTTGCTGCGGTTACGCGCCGGCGTCCGCGCCCCGCTTAGCACTGGTGCTCAGTGCCGTTTATATACAAAGATGCTTATTTATTATTATAATTGTTTGAATTAGAGCTTATAACTGTCTTTGGAAGAATTGAACACTTGTTAGTGAATGATGAAAGAAGCTAGCATAAAGCTAACATACTTCTTTTATATTTTAGTACAGTCAGTGTATGTTAAAGATAATATACCTAATTTAAATCAAGTTTAGTTGTATAGTGTGTGTGAAGAATTGATCGACAAATGAATTCATCACCTTGCTTGACCTGTAAAATATTATATTAACTCCTCAGATACTAGCGCTTCAATAGTATTTAGCGGGGGTGGATTGAATTAGTTTCTAGCATTCTTAAATTAAATCCTAAATTCAAATGGGGTGATTGTGGCCCAATCGAGCCGCTCTGGGGGGTTGAAGGGTTAATAAAGCTTCATACTTGCCCTATCTAAACCCTATGTGTGGATATAATATGACATTTAGTATGTTTATCTTGTTGAAATATTACCTTGGTAATACTCTAGTAGAAAAAACTAGGAAAATTCGAGTGAGAACATGAGCTCATCTTTGTAAATAAACGGCATTGACTGACTTGTGTTTACTTCGGCTTCGTGCCGTCCGTTTCGATTCTATACGAGGATCTTCTTCAGGGAGTAGCTGCGGTTACGCGCCGGCGTCCGCGCCCTGCTTAGCACTCAACATAACACATAACATGAGCATGAGCAGCGCTGTTCCTCAGAACACCCTTAATGCTCTGTTTGAAACTTAATTGCACATTGATAATGTTTAACACGATATGTTTGTTTTCAATTGCCTAGTGCGATAAGACCGCCGATTGTTTACCTAGCATTTAGATATCTAGCGCAGTAAGTTTCTTTGTAATTATTTGGTTTGCAATAAAGTATTATACTATTCTATGTTTGCATATTCCAGGTAAAGTCAAAGGCCAGACACCCAAAGTAGAGAAGCAGCAAAAGAAAAAGAAGAAGACCGGACGTGCCAAGCGCAGGATCCAGTACAACAGGAGGTAATTCATTATAAATAATAATAATAAATATTTCAGGAAATTTCACACAGCGCCACCTAATCCCAAACTAAGCAACTTAATGCTTGTAATATGGTGGCTAGGATAACGGATATAATACTTATATACTTTTCTTTTGTAAATACATACTTATAATAGATATTGAACCGCCCAGACCAGAAACAAATACCTGTGGATCACACAAACATTTGTCCCGTGCGGGAATCGAACCCGCAACCTTCTGCGTTGCAGGCGGGTATTAGCCCACCGCGCCACAGAGGTCGACGATTCATTATAGTTTAAACAATAACTATAAGTTAACGGCTGTGTCGCAGCATGGTGTTCTTAACTGTTAATAAAGAAAACAGTGGTACAAAAGTGCCTAGCCTAGCTATGGTGTCTAGAATGATGATCACAGTAGTTTTTGAAGTAAAACTTCTTTAGGCGCGACTAGGGAGTAACTCAGATTTTTTTTTCTGACGGAAGTAACGCTTACTATAGTCTGTGTAGTTTCCGCCATTTAAAAATAATAATTTGAATAATATTAATATAACATTTAAATAATCTTTGTAAAGCACATGAATAATAAATATAATTAAATTATAATATAATATTTATTTATTTAAGTTAATATTTAATCATTTCAGTGATATATGTCGTCAACGCCAAAGAAGTTTTACTTCAATCGCGCGTAAAGGTTACACGCACACACTTTTTAGGGTTCCGTAGTCAACAAGGAACCCTTATAGTTTCGCTTTGTCCGTTCGTCCGTCCGTCCGTCCGTCCGTCCGTCTGTCTGTCCGCGGCATTGCGGAGAAACTATAAGTCCTAGAAAAGTGTAATTTTGTATACAGGTAAGTAATAATAAGAGTAAGAGAACGGTGACAAAAAATAATTTTTAATTAATTAATTTAGGCTACCTCCCGTACACGTAAGATGGGGATGATTTTTTTTTTTCTGGCTGATACCATCGTGTGGGGTATCGTTGAATAGGTATTTTAAAATGAAGGACGGTTTGCTAAGAAACTTTTTCGATTTCATGTTCTGTTTGAAAGATATTCAAATTTAAAAAAAAAAATTGAGCGTCCCCCCCCCTCTAAAATCTGAACTACTAGCTTTAAAATTCTGAAAAAAATCAGAGGTATGCTTTCAACCATGAACTTTCCAGGAAAACTATAGCGGTTAAGATAAAATTATTAGTTTCGGTAAAATCAGCAAAATAAGAATACCTAAAGCTAACCTAGCCTATAGTTTATTAATGCATAACTAGATGGCGCTAGTAGTAAAATTAGATCGCGCAAGCGAATTGTTCATGGTTGGTGTTAGAGAGCTAACGACTGGAAGTTAACAATGTTACACTTTGTTTTTATTATAATTTGATATAGCATGGTCAAGGCTACTTGTGTGAATGATCCGGATATATTTTTTACAAGCTTTATATTACTTTCACCTGTCTGTTGTCTGTCTGTCTGTCTGTCTGTAATCAAATCTTGCAAGTTTAATTTGACCCACTTCCCGGTTTCCAATTGAGCTGAAAATTTGCATGCGTGTGTAAATCGGATGACAATGCAATATTTTTATGACATCGAGCTGATCTGATGATGGAGCTGGAAGGTGGCCATAGGAACTCTGTCATTAAACAACGCAACCCCATCGAGTTTGGGTTCATTTGATTCGTCTTGACGAGTACTTTATGATGCAAGATGGTAAGAATAATTAAAGCTTGTTTTTTAAAAGTATTTTTAAAATTTCACTTGTTTTAATTTGCGGAGAATATTATGCTCAAAGAATTCCGTTTGAATGTGACAACGTTCATAATTTAGGCTTACAAAAATTACTTTGGATACTCCCTGGAAATTAACGACAAGCCTTGGATTCCCCAAAAGTTATGCAAAACGTGTGTTGAGTATCTACGTTTGTGGACAAATTAGAAAATAAATAGATTTTGGTACAAAACCGCTATAATGTGGAAAGGACTCGAGAACCATCACGATGACTTATTTTTGCTTAGTGTAAACATAAAACAATTGTTTTGATTTTATTAAAAATTAAGTATGCGGAACATAACTGGCTCATAATGTGTTCATTTAAAAATGGTTTACTTTGTTTTAGGCCAATGGTGGTTATATTTTTTTTTGTAAAGTAAGAATTATTTGGACTTTTCTCAACACGTCCAAAAACTAATGCGTCACTTTCAAAGGCTCGAATGTGACATAACCATCAAGTTACACTCTCTCCACGACCACCTAGACTATATTCATGACAATCTTGGGGTACTAAGTGAAGAATTGGGCAAGCAATTCCACCCGAACTTTTGTTCGATGAAGTAACGCTATCAAGGCTTCTGGAACGCACATATGATGGCTGAATATTGTTAGAGCATTTAGAATAGCCCTTAGAATAAGAATAGCATTTAGAATAGCTCTGCCTTCAGTTTCAGCAAGAAAATCAAATAACATAAAGAGTTTTTCAACTTAAACTTAAATTAATTAGGATCATCTCTACATTGTCCACCCACAAGGTGGACAGACGACCTTATAAAGGTCGCCGAAAGACGCTGGATGCAGGTCGCTTCCAACCGGTACATATGGAAGTCCAAAGGGGAGGCCTATGTTCAGCAGTGGACGTCTTACGGCTGAGATGATGATGATGATGATCTCTACATTTATAGCGTTTTATTACGAAAACAACATAATATGTGTCATATCTTTTTAACTAGAGCTGGTACAGAAATTTCAGTCACAAATTTGAAATCGTCGTCAAAAATCATCCAAAATGCTGTTGTGCAGTGTATTCAATCTACTAGAACTACGGAACCCTACATTGTGCGTGGCCCGACTCGCGCTTGGCCTATTTATTTTAAGTTAGTTTTGAGATTACATTAAAGGATGTCATGAAAAAAAATTCTAAATGATTTTCTGAAATCACCTTATTCAAAAAAATTTATGTATGTCGTGGAATATCTGCAGGTTTTTAGTGATATTATTTATGTCGATATTATATTTCCAATAGAATATATTTCCAATCCATAACAACCTTTTTTTCTATTCCAGATTCGTGAACGTAGTCCAGACCTTCGGCCGTCGTCGCGGACCTAACTCCAACTCGTAGATATTAAACTTTGTAAATAAAATGCAAATATAACATCTTTTTGCGCCAAAACTTAGTTTCCTTTACAGTCCTAAATTTGGCTTATTGATTAGTAAGTACTTACTAAAATAGTAGAGACAAACTAAATAATTTTGAACACCTTACAGACCCCTGTGCAAACAGCCAAAAGTTTAATCATAAAGAAGTGGCATATGCCATATTACAAAAAAGTACCAAGGGTTGCATGTTATCAAACAACCCCATGAAATAATTTTAAAATTCGTAAAATATAAGTTGTAGAAAATAATTGACACTATGTCGGGAAATTTGTTTTTCCTTGGCTAAGTGCTTCAGTTTAAGGGGCTGCGCAGACGACAGACTATCCATGACGCACTTTTTAGTCTGTGAAAATAGAACCTATGCAATTATATGCAGTAACGCGCCGGACTTTTTGCGCGTCGTGTGCGTTACTGCATATAATTGCATAGGTTCTATTTTCACAGACTAAAAAGTGTGTCATGGATAGTCTGTCGTCTGCGCAGCCCCTAATGGATATAATAACTAGAGTTGCCGCGAATAGTGTTTATAGCGAATAGTCGAATACCGATTAATCGCCATTCACTTTGGCGAATAGTCGAATAACTCGACATTACTATTCGACATAAAAAAAACATTAAACACATTAAAAATATTTCTAATTTCTTCTAAGGTTGTGAGAAAAGAAAACAATAAAGTTAAAGAAATCTGTTTCGATTGTTAACTACATCGCATTAGCAAAGGCTGACAGAAAAATAAACCCATATGAATGGTGGGCTTTGAGTGCCAATAAGAATAGATTTCCTATTTTAAGTAAGCTTGCTAAACGATACTTAATCACACCAGCAAGCTCTGTTTATTCAGAAAGACTATTTTCCGAGGCAGGTTTAATTTACGAGGAACAAGTGAAATTTTAAAAATATTTTTTAAAAACAAGCTTTAACCCCTTACCGCATACAAAGCCATATATGGCTTCTGGTTTTGTTTATTTTTTTTAACATATTAAAATTATTATTTTTTCTAAACCAACTAAGAAAAAAAAAATAGAACTCTTCGTGGAACGGATCGCATTTTTTGTTGCCTATGGTAAGGTCTATCTGTCAAGTTATTAGAGGTTATGTTCAGCAACTCCGACCGGTAAGTGAATTTATTTATTGTTGATTTTATTATTGGAAAAAAAAGCAATAATATGGTAAGTAAAAAATGCTGAATTTTTATAATGCTTTCATTGTACATTCATAAACATAAAATAACTCAGATTTCAGTGTTTTTTTGCATTTTGTTTGATTTTTGGGCCCCATTTTTTAATTGCCATATATGGCTTCGTATGCGTTCAAGTCACATTCACTGTCTGTCATATATGGCTTCATATGCATTCAAAGTGTCTGTCTTTTCTTTGCAGCAATGAATCCCTCACGCTTTTATGGTACATCCAAGCATGTGAATCCCTTCCAAAAAGGCACGAAAAGCTCCAGCTAGACACCAAGAGTTACCTTTGGATTCTGTTCGAACAGATAACGTGGCCCATTACCCAGAATGGATGAAGTCAAATCGACAAATATGTATGTCAAAACTGTTTAAAATACCGTTCCTTCACGAAATGTGGAAAATGTAATGTTTCTTTATGTTTCAATGACAAACGCAACTGTTTTCTGGAATTTCATAAAGTTTAATTGTTAATGCATACGAAGCCATATATGGCTTTATATCGTTTTGCTATAATGCATAAGAAGCCATATATGGCTTCATATCGTTTTGCTATAATGCATACGAAGCCATATATGGCTTCGTTGGCTATTTTCTTAATTATTATTAATTAAATTTTTTTTCTCATCTCAACTTATTATATAAGGTAAAATAAAAAACATTTTCAGAAAAAAAAATTTTTTTTTTGCCTCCTTCATAATTCATGCAATAAGGGGTTAATTATTATCATTACCATCTTGCATCATATAGTACTCGTCAAGACGAATCAAATGAGCCCAAACTCGATGGGGTTGCGTTGTTTAATGACAGAGTTCCTATGGCCACCTTCCAGCTCCATCATCAGATCAGCTCCATGTCATAATAATATTGCATTGTCATCCGATTTACACACGCATGCAAATTTTCAGCTCAATTGGAAACCGGGAAGTGGGTCAAATCAAACTTGCAAGATTTGATTACAGACAGACAGACAGACAGACAACAGACAGGTGAAAGTAATATAAAGCTTGTAAAAACGAAACTGACTTGCTCCAGAACGTGCTGAAAAAATTGTTTTTTTGAACCACAATCTGCCTCTGTTGGATTTTAAATATTAATTAAAAAGCCTTACTAATTTAATTTCATGAATATGATAGGCACAGGCACATATTACAGATAATAATTGATATTGTGTATTGTTTTATTAAGGAAAATAATTAAAAAAATGATTATTTTTAACTCGTTAGTTCTTTTGTTCGTTAAAAGTTTATTTTCTACGACTATTCGCCGAATGCCGAATAATACTAGCTATTATTCGGTATTCGACGAATATCAAAAAAATGACGAGTAATGCCGAATACCGAATAATAGCGAGTATTCGCGGCAACTCTAATAATACCCCTGAAGTCTAAAGAATCCTTTGTTATACAAGTATAATCTCTTGACTTTCAAATGAACATCAGCAGCTCGGCTATTCACTTATCCGTGTCAGGGAACCGAATCGAAGATTAAATCGATACGACGTAATACGTCATTTCATAAACTTTTAACATATCAAATCGATGCGGTTCCTTGGCGGATAAGTGAATAGCCCTGCCGCTGGTCTCAGGATGACTAGCTCTATTGAAAACCTAGATTCTAGATAACACTGCGACTAATGGACCGGTGTTATGTCTAGACCAGGCGAGCGTGCGTCTATCAGATCGCATAAAGAATTTTTTTTGCATGGGTCATTTCGATAGTGGGAACTTCATACTTATAAAGGAAAGGATAGCCAGAAAATTGTCCTTGACTTTGGCTGGGATAATATTTTACCGGGAAGAATAAATCAAACTTTCAATAACTTAAAATTGTATTTGTCATTCTTAACAAAGTGGCTTGTAATTAAATGTAGGTACATCCATCATTAAATCTATATCAACTGATATCGCGAACTCGCAATTAAAATTTAAGATAAATAGTCTATTAGGAGATTGTTATTATTATTATCTACCCATACATCATTGGCTTGACATTAGGCTGGCTGGACATATTTATAATAACAGAGTTTGTGCAAAAATAGAACAGTCATAGGAAAAGGGGATCGGACAAAGTAAAAAAAAAATAGTCCGTAATTTTAACAATAAATATTTTTTTTCCATACATATATTTTTGTATGAGAATAAAATAAAAAATGGCTGTGACCGCTGATGGCGTTAACAAGTTTTTCGGTGAAGACGCGTGACGTCACTTGTGGATGCATTTTGTATCGACTCGAGCATCCACAAGTGACGTCACTTTCCCTTCTATGTAGCTTTAGTGCGTTGTAAATCACACGTTTTTATTAAAATTACAAAAAATACGTGTCCATAAATACGTGTGTCCAAAAATACGTTATTTTAATAATCTACATTATGGACAATTATTTTGTCCGATCCCCTATTGCGCGTGTGCCGTGTATGTCCATTAAATTACTGTTAATTTGATTAAGCTTACAAGCTTATTCCCTTCTTTTTAAGAAAACAAAATTATTTGAATATGCGTGACGTCATTGATATTAGTTGCATAAGTAAGTCATCTTCATAGACATAATATAGTTGATCTTTACTCATGACTTTTCTCTTATTGCACTACTCATAATGATAATAGTATTTCTTATTTTAAATTTTATTTGTTTAGTAAATAATTCGTCGTTACACAAGATTTTAGTCTTGAGATTCTCATATTTTAGGCCGCTAGGGGCGCTTACATGAAAAATGTGGCGACGATGAATCATAGCTATTATGAATAAGTAATTTGTAGATGTAGATGAGCGCGCTAGTGTCTTTGTCCTTGTGAGATTTTACAGCATTTCAATGTAATGAATCTTTAGTTCTATTTTTGTCCACATTTTTATTCCAAAGCCTACCGCCTACCTAATAATAGATATTTGGACATATGACATAACATAGGCACAATTGAGCAAAGCTTGAATGTTGATATAGAAATACGCAGTCCAACTAAATTTAAAATAATAATGACAACAGCAGTAAGAAAGAACTTCGAAACGATTACATATTGCAATAATTTATCTTATAAAATGTTATATCTAAAGGACCACAGCCTTTACAATCCTATTTTATTTAATAAAATCTAATGTTTAAATTCATTATGTAAGTATTTTCGGCGTAGTTAATACAATTAATTGATCTCATAATTTGAATCCACGCGCTATAGAATGAGATTTGACTTACGACCTTTTGAAAGTGAGAAATTTGCGGGATTTGCCGGTCGCTGTAGCGTCAATCCCTATACAGGGTTACTTGAATGTTAACAGTTTTTAAAAGGTTATTTATTTTTACGATGGAATCAACTCAAGAGACGATTATACATATCTACGTTATATAAAAATTAAACAATTTTCCCATTCTGATAGCGCGTGGACTGTTAAACAGAATATAACTATGATTAACATAATATACCTATCTAATAAGTAAACAAGTATCACTTCATAATATTATAAGGCACATTCATTACGATTACACACTAATTAGTACATTTATTAAAAATATAATTTACAATACACTAACAAGCTTAGTTATAATAGGTACAAGGTATTACAAAAAGTGTAGGAGAATGGATAATATAAAAAAAATCGAATCAAAATAGATGATGGCTATCAGTTACTTACCGAGAAGCAGAATTATGTACCTATGTAGTTCATCAATTTTGCAATAGGCAATAATTTATTTCCATATAACTAAATTTAAATATACCTGCTACACTTCCAGTAACACTGTATTAATAATTAGAAATAGAAAATGAGTCTTAATTATGCACCACTTTTAAGAATATTAAGTAAGGTACAGCAGTTAACGTTAATCTAGATTTAAAGTACATTTTGGCTTTTAGATCTCTCCTCTAGAAACCGACAAAACTGCACAAGGCTCCTCACGAAAGAAGGCAAGCGAATATAAAAGGAACTCACCCTTAGGTATAAAAGCTACGCTCACATCTGCGTGAAGCTTAAGTTGCTTCCTCACTTGGAGCATAGATACTTAATATTTTTATAACCTGTAATGTAACTTTCCAGATAATTTCATTAAGTTTAAGCTGTTATTGCACTTTCTTTACCTTGTACCTACCTACTTTAATCTGTAAAATTACAGCTGTACTGTATTCTCAAATTTCATCCTCCCTCTGTAAAATTACATTACAGGCTAACGATCGAAGTGAGAGAGCACCTGTATAGTGACGCGCAGTAAGGCAAATTTCGTACATTGACCTTATCACGTGTCTCAGTCACTCACGTTATAAATATGTTGAAGTCGCGCAAGCGGTAGCTGTCAACGTTTCGTTGTGAATGAGACAGCAATAGATTTACTCGCGAAGGATAGAGATAGTGAATAAGGGGTCAATGTACGAAAGTCTCGCTGCGCGTCCGCCCTTATAATGGGTACTTACTAATATTTATTCGAGTCTTTGTACTTTACAAACGCCTAAACCTAAATTTAAATGCATTGAACTGACTTTCTATTGCAATAGCAACAACACTCCATGCAGTTTCGTCTAACTATTGGGAATGTACTAAATCCTAAATTACAAGGCACAACTTTCATACAAATCTTACCTAAGCTACGAATAACAATAATAATTTCCTGCATTATTAATAGGGATAAAATGTTCGTAATTTTATGTCAATAATATTAAATCTATTTGTTCAAGCAAATACAGGAGTAAATCGAGTCAAAACGTTTTAATTAAAATCATCCTTCATACCTACATTCACACGAACGAATAGAGTTAAATCAGTTATAAAAAAGGTGTAGCAACTATAAGTAGATACTTAAGGTGATCTAGCCCTAAAGCTTAATATTCGAGAAAAAATATCTTCCTTGTAGTAGACGAGTTGTTAATTGTCGAAAAACTTGCTACACCTTTTGTGACACTTATTTTAAATGTAAACCTAAATAAAATATGATTATTTTAGGATCTTTTCAAACATTTACATTTTGAATATTGTTTTACATAGTAAATTAGGTATTTAATAGAATCAGTTAGGTACCCCTTACACGTCTATAAATTATTATAATAATGTACTTATTACTAGAGATAAAAAACGTCGCTAACTGAAACAACAAGTGACAAACAGTACCTAAGTATTTCTAATTATGGAAGTTTACAAAACTCCCCTTCCACTTAGGTAGGTAAGTAAACGCTGTATAATTTGCGACCTAGGCAATATGTAAGGTATTACATTATAAAACTTTTCCGCACTTTAAGTGTCCTAAATTTTGGCACCAGTTACAAATCACACTGCTTCATACTTTTGGCGTGGATCTAAGATCTGTCGCCTTCTCCCATCTGCTGACCCAGTCGACGGGATAGCACATCAGAGCAGAGAAGAGAAGGAAACCACCTGACACGTAGAAAGACACGTCGTAGCTTTGGGTCATGTCGTACAACTGGCCTGCAAATAAAAAAAACTCAATCAAAATCTCATCTCTGAATTAAATAAAGTTTTCATTTTATAAATGGGGTCAGGTGGAGTACATAGGTACCTACGTAGGACCTTCTATCAAAGCATAAAAAACAATTTTGCAATTAATAAAAAACACTTTGAAGGCCCTTATCGCTTAATATCAGGGGAGCGAGAGCTGCAGGGCTTCACTTATCCGTCAGGGAACCGACACCGAAAGAACCGAAGACCGAATTGTCAAAAATGTATGAAATGATGTATTGTCGTATACGATAATTTTTCACAATTCGGTCTTCGGTTCGGTTCCCTGACGGATATTAAATGAATAGCTCTACTGGTCATTTTAATCTAGAAGCTGCAAAAAGAAGAAATTTTGAAATAAAATACCAAAAATATATAAAACCAGGTTTTCAATTCGGTTATATTTATTACCTTCTTTAAGTACTTAATATACTAAAATTTAATGTATGTAGTTGGTGGAAATAAACGAACAATAAAAAAATTGAGCCAAGAATAAAGTCAGCCAAGGCTAGCGGATGAAACACAGTTTTACTGGCATTTTCCATGCAAAAAAATATTTGATTCATATATAATATCTAATAATTACTGCTATATCAGTTAATACAGTGTGAAAATTATGTATGAATTTACAAAAATATAGAGATATGTAATTAGGATAAAATCTGTAACCGCTCATCATCAGGCGGACTGTCTGCTTGTGTATTCGTGTCTAACATAAAAAAAAACCAAATTATATTCTATGCACAATACACACGCATAGTACAATGCAACTACAATAATAACCAGCATGTATTAATAACATGTCTAAGACATAGATAATGTTAGCCTAGGTCATGCACCCGATGCGGGCATGCGAAGGTAGGAATTTGGCACTGCGCCTGTAATCTAGGCGTCTACATCAGAAATAACTGGGCGCCAAGCGTTAGGCAACGCACTGCACTAATTACATCAGTTTAATACACCTACGTTAGAACTAATGAGCTGAGAAGGCATTGAGAATAACTAGGTACCTAAGCTAACTGCACTTTGCCTCCTGATAATGTGTTAAGTCAAGATTTACCGTAGGTAACTAAATTTGGGTGTTTCTTCCGACTACGTACTTACAGAATAAAAATAGCCTTACAATTGTTTAAATTCTAATGTAGGTAGGTACCTAATTTTGTGTAAAAAACGTCAAAATTCCATACTAACCGGCAATGGGAACGCCTAACAGCGCACCCAACCCTTGGAACAGTAAGAAAAGACCGAAGCAGTTCGTCAGTTTCTCTAATCCAAGATATTCCACCACCAAAATAGATCGTAGAGATGCGAAGCATGCTGAAACAAAAAGGAAAGATTAGAAACATTGTATTCACCAAGCCGGTAGTAATTAAAATATCTAAGTGATGAGTTTACTTACCAACAGCAAAGCCAAAAACGCAGCAGTAGATGTACTGGAAATATACGTCGTAGCTCATGCCGCTTATCATAGTTGCGATTCCTCCCAGTGAGAGGGCAATATTGTTCACCCACAGCGGAGATATCTTGGGAACTGAAGAGATCGAGCCGCACAGGATACGCCCGACAATGTTAGCTATTCCAATCGTCGACACCAGCCATTCCACAGATGACCCCATTCCATTTTTAATGCCCCTCTCTTTAAGGAACATGTAGGGAACGAAAAATCCTAACATCGTGAAGAAACCGCTCAGAGCTAAGATCATGAAGGTCGGAGATCGGACCAAGCTGACGTCCAACATAGTAGCTAACGCTCTTTTGACGGCTTCAGGGCAGAAACGGCATTTGTTAGATTGTTCCTCCTGAGCGTCTTCTTTGGTAGGAACGTGAGTGACGTGCAAGTGGTAGCCGAGAGAAGTTCTGGACGTGTACTGTGGGAGTCTTGTCAAACTGGCTCCGAAGAAAATGTCATCTCTGTAGAAGGGTCTGGCGACGAGGTCGACGTGAGAGCGACGGTGTCCGTGATGGTTCTGGGTCGGTACCACTTTGAGAGGAGTGCCGATCAGAGGTTCCGTGTTGTCAATGTTGCTGTTGGAGTCTTCTTGTTCGTCTTTCTCTACAACTGGTACATCAATGAACAGAGGTTTAGTTCCGAGATTGTTCTTGATGGCGCCGGCGTTAGCTGACGAGCGACGTCCCGGGTTACTGAGATGAGAGTTGCTGCCGCGGAACACTTCCTCTGCAGTAGGGTAGCGGGTGTTGTTCGGTACTCCCATCCACGTATGCGGGCTCACTTTGTTCGAGAAGCGCATTTCCGGAGGCATGGAGATTCCGGAGTCAAGTTTGTTGTGCAGTTTCAACATGGAGTTAAGTTTCTCTACAGCTTCCTCGTGACGGCGAGCGGTGTCTTCCTCTTCCTCAGGGTTATCAGCGAGGGTGACGCGGACAGGGTTGATCGGACGGAACATGGCGCCGAAAAGACTGCACAAGAGAAGTAGACCTGGAAGAGAAATAGTTTATTAACGACTACTGCCTTTATATAGAGGTATATGGTAAAAAATGCAAAAACTCAGACCTTATTGGATTATTTACACAAGTGCGTTCTTTATAAGCCCACAAAGATTAAATATGTAATAAAGATAATATAGAACCACATGTACGCGGGCGGGTACGCAGGCTTGACAAACTTGAGGAACCCAAAAGTTACGTACAAATTTAGTAGGTAGGTACGTATCTGTCTCTAAGCGATAGCCACCAGTGCAAATTAGCCAATAAGGCCAGTGATTTAAAAATTGTGTACAAACCTCCATGGATGAGTATAGTCATCCTCCACCCATAGGCGACATTAAGCTGGCCAGTTATTTTGGCCAGGACGAAGGTGCCGACGCCGGAGCCGCACAGCGCCAGGCCGGTGGCCAACGCACGCCATTTCTCGAAGTAGAACCCAACTGTCAGCACCGCGGGCATGTATACCATGCAGCATCCAATGCCTAAACGAGAAATAAGGTATTCATAAACAAAGGTTATAATAGAAAATCTATTATATTTTTTGCAAAGTAGAAAAAAAGAAAATACCTAATTAATTAATAAATAACTAATTTTATAGGTAATTAATTTCATTATTAATAATCAATTTGCTGGCTTTCGATATGCGAGGACGAGACATAACATATCTAAAAACCGCTCGCCCGATTTCCATAAAATTTAACCATTCATTTCGTAGAAAACAACAGCAGTGCAACATGTGAAAATGACTATTCACGTTATTGTCCATCTTATAGGTTTGCCGAAAGTCGAAAGCAAACAATGGCTAATTTAAATGTAGTAAAAAGCATAAGTGTTATAGGTACCTACTTAAAGTAATGGTCCACGTGCTCAATCTTGCTACTCGATGTTTAAAAGCCGTCTAGTATACACATATAAATATTCAGCACTAGGAACATTCTGAACCGTGGAGAGGTGCGAATTAAAAGTGGACGAGCTAACAATGTTGAAAAGTTTACCTCCGAAAACACCGTAGACAATGTAGAGGTAGAGGACACTGTTGGCGAAGTAAGCAGCCGCAAAACAAGCGGCCGAAATGATGCTGCCCATGATTGTTACAACTCGGAATCCATACCTATAAAAGTAATTATAGTTTAGAGCTAGAACTACGTTAGTCCTTTTTTATGCAAGAAGGTTAAAGAGACGAGCCTAAGGCTACGTTTCCACCAGAGATGTGCGAGGATGTGTTTGTTAAGAACCAATAGAATCGCTTCATTTACCTCGCCTCGGTCAGCACAGCTCTGGCGGAAACGGCTCAGCGGAGCTAGATTTTTGCGCGTACAAAACAAGCGAGGGATTTGTTCGAGGGATGTGCTGCGAGGAATCTGTGTTGAGAAAGATGCGTTGCGAGGTTTGTGCACCCCCGTCGTCGACAAATTTCACAGCTTCGCAACGCATCCTCGCACCACACAAATGTGCATTTTTATCCTCGTATGCACATTTTCATCGATCAGCTTTGGTGGAAACCCCCACACATTTTCACAGCACAGCACGACACATTTCCATCGCACATATCTGGTGGAAACGCAGTCTAACGCCTGATCTTTATCGTTAACGCCTGCTCATTACCGTAAACCTAAGTTGTTTTTGCCCTTATTGCACAGCCCCTATAACCAAGCGCTGAACGCGTGTGGTTAACGCTCAAGAATGTACTGGGATAATGCTCTAAATTAGTATAGACAAACATTATAGTACCAAATAGGTAAGCATTTCATAGTGTTGGTCACAAGCGTTTTGCGCTTAGATATAGGAATCAGGGTCATCTTTCACCTATTAAAGGCCCTAGATACATTAGGATAATGAGCCCACTATGGCAAGCAAGAGTCAAGAGTCTCAACTCACTTTCGCCTGAAAATCAGCTGTCGGTTATTGTTTGGTAATGGAGTAGCCCCTACTACCGTGGGGAAGAGGAGTTTGATAGGAATGCTTCCATGAAATTCTATCAGAACTCTACTACTCAATTTTCACTTAATTTAACCTTAGAACTAGAACCAGTGAAAATTTAAATAGTTATACTCACTTGTTAGCTAAAGCTGAAACGAAGGGCCCCGCAAGAAGGTAGAACCCTGATAGTATGGAATTCACCCATGACACTTGACCAGTCGTGATCTGAAACAAGAGGAAAAAAATATTAAGTACACCTATCTAAATAATATATTTAATTAATAAAATACAAAAAGTTAAGCTGTATTAAATAAAAGTATTAGTTGATTGAGATCAGAATATACATATACATGCTAGCGAAGTATATGAAAATATGACAGATGATGAGCAGAATTAAGGAGGACGACGTGTTTGCCGTTTGCCGACCACACCTAGTGGGTTATCCCTCTATGCACAGGAAGAAGAAAAGTTGGTTAAGAAGTTGAGATCAATATAAACAAAAAAATAACTTTCTAACCCACTTCAGGCACTTTCGAGTAATCGGTAAGTAAAAATATACATTATAATAATACATTTATTTAAAAAAGAATTCCACAAATTAGTCAATTACTGTAAACCTTCTCCTTCTTTTGATAAAAAATAATTCAGTTTTAATTGTATAAAAATTCTCCATTTTATCAACATACATAAACATTGTGTGAGATCGTTACCATTGTTATAAATAAAAGAAACTTTTAAAACAATGTAACCTAAGCACGAGTAGGTACACGATTTCAGGATAGTGATGAAAAGTAGGTATTCACACGTAGTTTGCGCAACCTTGCTTTGGTAATTAGGCAGACTTTCTAAATCAAGTTTAATTGAAATAATCAATTCAGACGTTAATTGCTAATTAGTATGAGCATCACTTAAATGCGCATTATGTAGATGATCAGATGCGTTATTTTTTTAGAGTCTTAGGCATATTAGGGATATATTATCTACATCTACCGTGAAATATTTTGAACAAAAATCTATTGTATTTCTATTTTTATTTCAAAAATCGTTATATCCAGCGACAGAGCCATATTATTATGTAAGGACGAAGCTCTTAAAAAAACTATTTTATGACTTAAATGTCACATTTCAGCAATGTTTACTATCTGGGAGCACGGCAGTGCCCCCGCCGAGTCGAGCAAAAAGCGACACGGCCGTAGGTACCTACTATACCTACGTACTTTTCTCGAAGTTCTTGTTACATCTCATATTTGTATATCTATCGTAAATAACAACATATTCACACTCCCACTTGCTTTATAGCCTGTACGGTTTATAAATTGCTTTATAACACAAAATTGCTATAAAATATACGACGTGGACGGAAATAGGCTTCATTTCCGCAGTAGGTACGTAGGTGTCCGATGGTTGTCCCACTGGCCTTGTGGGTCACTCACTATATCTATGCACATTTTAGATTGTCCAACTTAATATATGAGTAGGTAATTAATAGAAATAAGATGAAAATTGAATAAAACACATAAATTAAGCACCTACTAATAAGTATTATAAATGCGAGCAAGTATTTGTATTACCTCTTAACACCTAAACAACTAAACTCTAAACCGATTAAGCTTAAACTTAATCGGTTTAGAGTTTAGTTGTTTAGGTGGTATGTATATAGGCGGGGCAGCTCAAACGAGTAACACATAGGCTATACACTTCCATCGAAAAAAAAACACTACTTACTAATATTACAGATAAGCAATTTAAAGTACCTACTTATGTTTTATACTCCAGGTTAAAAAAGTTAGGGCTAGTCATACTATCGTTACAATTGCTCAGGGTGGTATGCGTATTGCATTTCCCCGGGAAAATAAAAGGTTACCAATGGGCACAGCTGTTATAATATGTCTATAATATATCTCCCACTTGTAATGCCTAACAGTCAGGTACACAAACAATAAGCATTGTATGCGCAGATGTTAACAACATAGTAAAATTTACAGTAATAACTAGGTAACACTTAGATAGCCTAGACACGTCTCGCCTACCGCAGACCTAGGGTTACTAGACTGTAACATTTTACCTCTAAAAGATACATAGGATAAAGCAAAATACTTATATTACAAATTTAAAGCATTTATTTCAGTAACACCATTTTATAATGTAGAAATAAACAATAGTGAAAATAATTATATTTAAATAGGACATAAATGTATTTTAATTTATAAGGAGGCGTATCTCAACCAAATTTAATATGTAAATTTTATCAAAATTGGTCGAGCGGGTTTCAAGATAAGACTTAAATTATGCGTCTCACCCTCATTTATTGAAACTGAGCTACACGAGTACAAACGAGTTGACGAGTCACGAGTTTGTATGTACGAGTACAAATACTCGTACATTTTTATAATAATTTCCTTGTTATTAAAAAAAAACCTAGTTATTTTTTTGTTAAAAAAATCTTCACTCAAAAGAAAATCTACAGAATTTTCCTGTTATTTTCTATTAACAGTATTGCAACACAGCCTTGTGTGGTCCTGCTTACGATCCAAGATGTATATGGGCATTCTCAGTCATGTTTGTTTAACGGGGCATAGGCCTAGGTACTCGCAGGCTTGTAGGTTTAGAATATTAATGAGGCCCTATGCCCTATCCGTACTAATATTATACATGCAAAGGGTGTTCGTATGTCTTTCTGTTACCTCTTCACGATAAACAGCTGAATCAATTTAGATTTTCACCGGGGGTAGACTTCCTTTGCAGGAGGTCGTCTAGGTGGGTACCCCAACAGTGCCAGTTATTCTACCGCCTGAGCAGTAATGTGCAAACATTACTGTGCTTCGGTAGAAGGGCACTGTAGCTAGTGAAATTACTGGGCTAAAGAGTCTTAACATCTTATGACTCTTGAGTTCTTACTCAAGAATCATAAGCTCGCGATGGTGCAGTGCTCTTAAAAATTTACATCATAGTGAAATCCTAGTAACACTGTACTGATTATGGGCAGCGTTATCTCTTAACATCAGGAGAGCGTCTTGCTCGTCTTCTACTTCATCACATAAAAAAATGAAATTTGGTTTAGCTGTAATTTGAGTCACAGGAAACGATAGCAACCCGAAATCAATAATAGAGATAAAGGGGAAAGATTAAGGGGGTGTAAGGGGCAGCGTAAGATTGCATTATTAATCTTTTGCCACGGAATTGATTTGGATGAAATGAAATGAATTCTATTATCTTCCACTCTATTCTCAGTTTGAGTTGTGCAGTGTGTTGAAAGCATAATTTCTATAAAATTTAAGATACCTTTCGTACAATGTTAAAATCTACGGCCCCGATAAGCAACGAAGCGCGATGCAGTAAAAGAATTGTTTAGATATATTTCAACTGGCTCCAATATAAATAAATATTTCAGGATATTACACACACAGCGCCACCTAACCCCAAGCTAAGCATCTTAATGCTTGTGTTATGAGTTATGGTGGTTAGGACAACAGATATAACACTTACATATATACTTTTCTTTTTATGTAAATACATATTTACTTATAATAGATATTGAAAGCCACCCAGACCGGAAACAAACACCTATGGATCACACAAACATTTTCCGGGAATCGAACCCACAACCTGCTGCGTTGCAAGCGGGTATTAGCCCACCGCGCCACAGAGGTCGTCATTAGAGGTTAGGATATCGATCATTGAACGCTTTGTACTTACATACGAGTATTACATAATATGTATAAATATACATATATATCGTTCAATAGTTAGGTACACATGTAAATGAGCTGGTTATTAAAGTCAACGAAACATGCACGATTGACCCTGCGACTGCGGTTAGAATTGCAAATTGTGTGTTCCTTTCAGGAAATGTAAGTATATAATTTTTACTTTATATAATGAGCTACATTATTATAAAAAGGACGGCAGTTCCGTTTTGAATCACTCAATTCAGGTATATGTCGTGTACTATATACATATTATATTTTATACATGTAATATGTATTTACTTAATTTGTTATGATTTTTTTCTACAGTATCAGTGATGTTTCCCGAGCCGCCGCTACAAAATGGCGGATAACTTTTTTCTTTCACGACCCCATCAATATGGATATTAAATGAAAGAGCTTGACTAGTAGAATACAACGCACTATAACAAATTTAAAATCCAAGATGGCCGCCACCACAAAACCGCGAATTACATATTTTTAAAGAGTTGCGTTGGGGTTTTTTTAATTTTTTTATTTAATTCACTTGTAGATATTATTAAATGACTGTAACATTACAAAGGACTGCTCGTCAGTAAGGGAGTCAGTATTGAATATAATATTAATAAAATACATAGAAATAAAGACATAGGTACAATTTAATCTGAAGCGAGCCATTAAAAATGAGCGCACCTTTAAAATCACACCAATGTGTAAGGAACTTTGTGAAAGTTCCCGCTTTAATTTTTCCTTTACTACTGATTAATAAACTAGTTTACTCGAGTTATCAGCGTTCACTGTACAATAAGTTAACGTTCCGATAACAATTTATTGTTAGTGATAAATATAACGTCACTTTAACTGTCGTATTGTTTGAAATTTTCCATTTAAATTTTTCATGGCATTTATATAATAAATATTGTGTTCTATTGGAAAAGAACCTTCAATTTATTTCCATATTATATGTACCACTGTTCATCCAAGATTAATATAGGACATAGGATAGCTTACGTTAAACACGCTACTTGTTTCGTTAATGTACGCGTAAGTACATTACTGTACATTCCTAAACTATATATTATTATGTATTATGCACTTAGTTATGTTAGAGATACATTTATACAGATTACAGACGATGATGTTGAGCTGCTAGGTTATTATGTCTATTATTCAGAACTTCTCAGTCACGAGACCAAGAACTGTCTCTAGAATGACTAACAATGTGCCGGCACCAGGCATATCACATTCGCTACACCTATTTAATAATACACTACTGAAAATACCGTGGAAAATTCGTGCGAGAGTAGTGTGAGCACGTAATAAACTCAGCAGAAGTATAATACGAGTACACACATCGTTCACACTATATCAGTGGCTTGCTTCATCATCATCAGTCTACGTTCGTTCGCCTCTGGACTTAGGCCTCCCTCCCATAGCACGCTACCAACACGGTCTTCCGTCTTCCTCCTCCATCCACTCCCAGTGACCCTCCGGAGCTTGCTCGCTGTCTTTTTATTTTATAAGATTATATGAGATAACACTTTATTCATACAACTTATAAGAACTTAGAACTAAATACAATTTGTAATATAATATAATATACAGTGTAACAATAAGCACTGGTGACACCGGTTCTAAAACAAACCTATGGAGGCCGATATAATCTAAAGTAGTCGTTAGTTGCGAGATCCCATGCTATACACATGACATCGTAAATACTAGAGACATTAGTTTAAAGCATTACGCAATGACGTATGATGAAATAGAAGTGTTTATTATCGCACAAGCACTGGCAGTCATCCAGGGTAAGATGGCGTCGGTGGAACGCATAATATTATTTATTATTATCAACCGTTATCGCTCAAACGATGCCGGCGAGCAAGAGGTCAAACCAATGTGAGAGATACGAGTATGAAAATGGAGAAAAAATGATTATAATTATATTTTTGCAACAACAGACAGTCCGCTCTTGGTATTAATTTAGCTCTGATTCAAGGGTAAGAATAATTTCATGTTTGATGTTTTATGTACAAAGCAAATCGACTCCGGTTAGGTGTCTACTAAACGGTTAGGTGGTAATATGGCATAACCTGAACTCTGCGCAGTAACGAAATTCATATCTGAACTGAAATGCGATATGGGAAAGGTGACATTTTGGGTCTACTACTTAGTTTTTTTTAATACACCACTCAATAGTAGTAGGTAGTATAGTCAATCTTTACCAATCTCAATGAAATCTCTGTAGGTAATTATTTATCTTGATGATACCTTTCGGTAGTCTTCTTAATTATAGACTTATAGCTGTTGGCATAAGGCATTTTTATCTACTTTTCCTTATTTTTATTCTTATCAATGATTTTAAACAGCGTCTGGACAAATAATTACTTTAGATTGTTTTAGATCTTCCAATTTAAATGCCAACGACTTGTCTTATTATTTGTTTGACATTTTCAATCAATAAATCATATTTATTTCATAGGACGAAACACAATCTGACATTGGCGAGGGGACACTTTAAAATTATTATTTACTCAGACTGAGGTAGTGACTTAACCGACATTTTGACCTTCAATACAAAAGGATGATATTATTATAAATTATTTATTACGTAAATTCCTATTTTGATTTGATCCGATTGGTCCGAATCTTCTACACATCGATTTTCATCATGGATGCTTTTATTTCATGAATTAACAATACTTGTTTATAACTGTAAATTTAGGACTTGATCTAAAGGTCAAAAGGCTTCAGATCTTTCTATCTTGATATTTCGTAGTATTTCTTCTCGTATCAAGATATTTGTCTTTTAGAAAATTGCTCATTAACAACAGAAAACGAAAAAATTCTATGACTTCAGTTCTTCAGAGACTTCAGAGGCTTCAGTTTAATTAGAATAGCTCGTATATCGACGTCTCGTGTTTATTAGGCAAACTTCAACGATCAAACCAAGTTCAACGATCAAACCAAGAATTTTACACTCAAATTGATTTTGCAGAGTGAACACCAAACTGAAGCATTAAAAATGACGTCAGGGTTATTTACAATCTCACTCATACAACTTAAAAACAAAATACTATCGTCAACCTACGTTTTCAGTATAAGTGAGATGGCAAACAACCGTAACGTAATTTTTCTTGCTTCAGTTTTGTGTTCTCGCTGCAAAAACATTTGAGTGTAAAATTCTCGGGTCAAACAGTGCATAAATTAGCCGCTTAGCGGAATGTCAAGTATCTAAGTAGGCAGACGGTGTTCGCATTGACTCGTGATAAATGAAAAGTGCACCGTGTAGTGTACAAGTTAAACGTCTCGAGGCCGAGATCGTTCGTTGCCCTCCCGCGGTATGTGGAGACTTTGTCTACATTCGCGAGTAGTGCTGACCATTGACTTGCTGACTACTGACTGTTCCCGGGATCTCAGGCTTTACCCAGCCTGAAGCCAAATATAGACTGATGACTGAAAACATTGACACATGTGATTTCCTAATAAGGAAATAAACATTTAGGAACAACTAAATCTTATACATATATCGGAAGATGCTCTACAGCAACCTATTAGGTAGTTTTCGTTCTTCAAGCGGCTGAAATTTGGTAGGTTACCTACCTACTTAAAAAATACTTTTTATTCAGTGAAACTTCGACAGTTAGAATGGATATATCTAGGTAGGTATTAATATAAGTAAAATATAGAAAAGCTCATTCAAGGAAATAAATCATTTGTATTTAATAACTAAGAAAAAACAATTATTATCGTTAAAAAACTAGACAAACGAAAAGAAAATTAGACCGTTTACCTAGCAGCAAACTACTTTACCAACTGGTTAAAGAAATGAGTTTAAACGTTAACAAAGTAATTAATTCGTAATATCAAAAAGTAAAAGTTCCCGATTTTTCAAACTCAAGTGGTGTCGCAACACTATTTGAGGGTGAGTGCACTATATCAGACTATAAGCTCGTGGAAAACTTCCAATATTGTTGTAAAACTGGACTTGACAAGGCTCTACATTCATCAATAGTGGAACAAGTGCGGTAGCGGTGCTGTTTCACCCACTTTATTCAGCTTTTTATTACCTTCTTAATTTTTATTACTCAAGTACTTAATTTTAACAAGAACCCATAACACTAATAATCGACAACTTTCGATTATTTACCGCCTTTGTATGTAAATTATAGCTTATTTACACACGAGAAATTATTTTACATCAAGGCAATGCGAAGACGTGCCGGTGCGTTTTGTTCTCATGCAAATTGGAGCGGATAAGATAATTGACCTGGGATGGAGTTTTCAAAAAATTTCATCACTTTTTTTCATTTTTCATAGAGTGGAATGGTAGAGAAAGAGTGTTGTGTAAGTGTTGAGTGTTGTGCCAGTGTGGGTTAAGAGTTGCAGGACAGAGTTGACAAATGCCTCGTAATCTAATAGTGATTTTCTATAAACTATAGGTAATGTTTGTATGCCCTCAATTACACTATATCCTAATTTAGTTATATTGACAGCAAAAGTACTGATCCAAATAAAAAATACGAGACGAGTGAAAAGGCTGCTCTCGATTACGCACGAGTCTACCTAATTACTAATTACACACATACGAGCAATCAAATTCAGATAAAATTTAAGCACTGACGTCACAGAAGCCCGTCAACCAATTAACTGCACACTTTATACCGTCGCCCCGCAGTCGTGGAAATTACCGCCGGTTTAGGGTTGATACCAATGTTTTTTTTTCTTGGTTCAACCGCTTTTAAATTTAAAGAAAGTGACGAAGGTTTACACTTTATACTAACAATCTCGATTATAAATGATTGATTATATCGATGATAAATGATGCAAATCATAATTTGGGACTGTTACGATGCAAACTAACTCTAAGCGAAAACCCATATGGGATTGCCATTTGACTTACCCACTGTTCTGATAGGTTTATAAATGTTTTTTTTTATGGGTATATGTTTTTATGGGTAAACGTACATGTGCAGCGAGTGGCCAGGAAAATTATTGATTGGATGAGAACTAGAAGACATTATCTCAAGATAACAAGCGTAGAGCAGGGGTGCATATTGCATAGTGTAGGACAATATTTTGACAGATATACCTATATACCCAAGCCTGTAGATTTTTCATTTTCTCGTTTATTTATTGTGTTATTATTGTAGTGGATAGTTGGCAAAGAAACAAAACTATTTTTGTTTTATTTCGCAATTATTTTTTGAATGACATTGAATCCCACCCACATATTTTTATTTTACCTACTATCCTTTGAGCTGATTTATCATCAGCTCTGGGGATAGTTGGTAGATAACATAATTTTACAAGATATTGCAAATTAAACTGAAACATATGCAAAGACAATAATAAACTTTATTTATCTTTATCGAAATTTAAAGAGGCTGTACAAGTCTAAGGGAAAAGCTTGAAAAAAATGTTCTCTACAAATACGCCTAGTATACAGCTATGGGGACCTTTTTTTACCTAACAGCTAAAGAGTAATACTTGTAACTTTGTAACCCCAGCACTTCATCTCGTGCACATAATTACCTACGTAAAAACGCATTGTAAAATTCTTATAAATAAATATTTTCATTAAAAATCCTTTTTTTCTACGTTTTGTGTTATACACTAGGATTTCCATATGTTATGTTGTTTACGAAGTTACTAACAGATTACGTATTATGGAGCTATATTTGCTTCATTTATTTGCCATTGATCTAGTATTACATATTTTCCAGCATTGAATGGACTGCTTAACGCCTTAACCTTGGCCTTAACATTATGGTAATGTTCATTGTAAACGGATTCAGACGGTCTTGCATTCAAGAACGGTATTCCCAGGCTTATAAAATGTTTAATTGCTGTTTTTCATGGTGCTCTTGGTAGGTAGGCTTTAGTGGTACGATTTGGTCGTAACGTGATTTTTTTCGTTTCGGTATTTGCTAGCTTCTACTAGATTCTAGGAAAGTTCGTGAGACCAAATACGTGAGTACAGCCGTGTCGTATCTGTAATGGATAACACTCACGGTCGTTTCCAAAATCGTACACCAAATTCATAAAAATTTGGAAACCTGTCATTACGAACTGAATCTGGCATGATGTTTGATAAAGGATTTAACAGGTAAACGTTTTTTAGGTTACGTTCATTTTTTTCTATCGCCTTATTATAAATATCAGGTTAAATGGCGATCAAGAGCTCAATTTGATTCATAAAGTATAAAAATTACATCATCTCATTATAAATTCTACAAGAAAAGTGTCTAATAAAGTCTTTCAAACATTTCAAGAGCACCTCCAAAATATTGTCGAATTGTCCTTCATTCATAGTCAAGTTCAATATTCAACTTATTTATAGAGCAATTTTGAATCCTAAATATAAACCCACTTATTTTACAAGATTGAGAATATTATTATGACCTTACTAGATGTGTTCAGCGGTTTTACCTGTAAAACCAACCTCTAGAATAACCCATAGGCTACCCGAAAAGTAGCCTATGGGTTATTCTAGAGACTAAGTTACCTGGATACAAATTTTCATATCAATATCCAGGTAGGATACAAATTTCAGGTCTATCGGTTCAACTATTCAGGCGTAAAATCGATTTGAAACAGCCAAGCGTAATTTTGTTATGATATAATAATAGCAGCATTACTCAAAGTTAAGGCATTTTCAAAGCTTTTTTCCCAATTAGTATCATGGTTGACATATAAAATTAGACTGATTCACAGAATTCCCACGCAGTCGAATTTGTTCCACTGCAATACCTTTTATGTAACATGACTAACTGATACTAAAGCTCATCAAAGGCTGTTTAGGCAGTATCGTGCCATTCGTAAGTAAATAAGTAGTCTCCTTATCTAACGCAGAGAATAAAGCCACAAAACTAGGTACATACCTATGTCCAATGTTCATTGAATTCTTCACGTCACATTATTGTTTTGTGACATCCGAAATATGATATAAAGTTATTGTTACAAAAATATTTCACAACGATTTCACTTGATAATTAATTAAAATACATGTTATTATCTGTCTTTGTAAATAAACGGCATAAACTCACTTGGATTTACTTCGGCTTCGTGCCAGATAATAAAGGATTCCAGAAATATAAAAAATGTTGCTTTGGATCCTATAACCCGGTGTTTTAATCATATTGCCCGAATACCTTCAATCGTTTTTCAGACTCCAGACTGATGTTCAATGAAGCCAGGGAGCGGTTTATCTGCTACCAACTAGGGCCGCATCGTCGTTTAACATTACGCGAGATCGTAGTCAAAGGCCATAATGTTTTTTTAAAAGTATTTTCCAATCTAAAGATTTGTATCTCATTACACGTGTCAGGAGTCAGAGTCAGGTATTATTTTCACCGGCGCCTGTCTACCACGAGGCGCCACATCACGAGCGCAGCAAATTAGGTACTTCGGAAACCGATAAATAATGCTTCATGCATGAAATACGAGGCTGTCGCTTCTTTTATAGCTTCCTCATGTTTTAATTAAATTGTGACAGTTGCATTAAAAGATGCCTATCTAAAATAATATTTATGAATACGATATTATACTTTGATTTTGACGTCACTGACTTTTTACCGGTTGGATGTTGATTTTACCTACATCTGTGTAGCTATACCTCTATAATTATACATTTCAAATATTTTTTAAATTAATTTAATTAAAGTTCTAGCTTATGCTCGTGGCTTTGTCCGCTTGCGAAAATCCTATCTTAGCGGATTTCTACGTCCTAACACCCTATAGTGTGCCAAATTTCAACATAATCCGTTCAGTGGTTTGGCCTGTGCGTTGACAGATCAGTCAATCAGTCCCTCTTTCCTTTTAGGTGTATATTTGAGATATCAAGTAAAAAGTTAATATAAAGAGATATCAAGTAAAAAGTTAATATAAAATATGTATTTGTGACAGGCACTCACACCGATGCAAAAGAATTAAACGCGTCTAAGCAGAGTTCAAGACAATAATTTTACTTTAAAAATAAACGCCGGCTAGTATTCTTTTATCTGTGACGACGATTTCTCTCACGAACTAATTAATTCGAGACCCAAATTGAAACTTAGCCAATCATCGGGACAGGTCTAATATCCGAGCAAAAAAGTAGTCTAATCCAGTTTTCTTAAAACAACACCGCCGATTGTAGACCGAGATATGTATCTAGATTCATAGAGATGTCATTTGCACTCACTTGCTAATAAGCTCTCTTACTGACCTAGTTTATGTAAACAGCCTTGAGTACACGTAACTTTTTGTTGAAGATCCCGAGATTAGATACAGAAATAACGAGTGAGAATGCAAATAATCGGATTCCGAGACTGAAACCGGTATTCGCGTGGAATATTTTCATTTACAACTGCGTATCGCCCGCATGTAAAGTACCTTCGAAGTTGTCATGTACTGCATTTGATCGTTTTAATTAGCGTCCATATAGGCTTTAAATTCTTTAGATAGTCGGCTCTGATTAAGATGTAGTAAGAAGAGCGATTCTGGGAGTTTGTAAAAAGCAATAAGTAAATGTTGTATGACATTCCTTTTAATCCTCTAATATGGTTCCAAACCTAAACGGTTTTAATGACTCTTTTAATAAGTCTCCATTCGTCTACTCTGCAAAAAAAAAACCAGTATAATTTATGTGTGTCGTTTCGATTGCTTTGAGAAACAGTTCCTAAACGAATTTCTCTACGTTATAATATGTATGCCGTATGCCCAATTTCAACCTGATTCTTTAAGATATTTGAACAATTAGTTAATCAGGCATGATATTTTTTAGAACTTACTCAGAAAGGGTTGACTTAACGCGGGAAGCTTGTGGACGCAATATTTGGGCGCCTAGTATCTCGTGCTAAATTCGTGCATATCAATTAAACCTTAATTTCCAGATAAAAATAATAAAATAACAAAGCCACCTTGGCATGAGTCACATAAAATCAACTTAAATCATTTATATGAATTTTATCTCAAAAGTATGAAAGTCGTAGCGGGAAGTACCCGAGGCCCGAGATGTAAAAACGGTAACCCAGATAATGAAACTGCGTCTTTGCACCATCCCAATTTATGATGACGTCGGATGCGTCACTCGCAATTATCTGCTAAGCTGTATTTTCCTTATCGTGACGAAATCAGCGTTATATTAGTACAATACGGGTAAATTAATATGTAAATACTCGTAGATTAGAACCCAGAATGACGATCGCAGCAAAAAAAAAAACAATATTTTAAAAGTATTTTCAGTGGTTCCCAACCTATATGAAAAGCTTAAACAAAGATTACAAAATTCGCTGATAGAGTATAATCTATTACAGCAACTAGGGTTGTCAACTTTCTCGCAACTAGCTGTTTCATATATGTACCTATATAATAATAATATGTATAATGTTAAACTGACGTGGAACAGTCCCCCACCTCTGTGCTTGCCTTCATTGGCCGGCCAGAGTGGAGTCGCGAGAGCTTTTCGCTCGGAGGGATGATGTGAAGCATAAGTGGCGAGTTGGCCTACGTGTTTAAAGTCCAGGGACACCTCTCCCCCTCCAGCCACTTGCACCAACGTTGCCCTTCTCGTCGGCTATGTAATGCCGGCCTTTATGGGGGCCCGTTTAGTGAGTGGCGAGTCATCACCTGCCTATATATTTCTTAATGGGACGGAAGTGGCAGGTGCCGTAGTCCTAGCAATAGCCTCATTAACCATCCATTTAGAATACACATCCATAGCCTAGGTCAAGTAGTTTCCATTACTTAGCAATAGTCCTGTCACTTGGCGGAGACTGCCTTTGAGCCCATTTTCTATGGATGGACTCACAGACAGACTCCAATAAGTGTCACCCATTACATTTATATTAAAAGCTCAAAAGGGCCTCTGCGCGTTGGACTTTTTGTCTCCGTGTACGCCTATAAAAAGGCCCGGGCTTAGCCCGTGTTAAAGAGCGACATATGTATAATAATAATTTATCATAATACAAATAAGCTACATCAATGCACAAAATCAAGTTCGGCAGTGATTAATAGATTTATGTAACAGCTGCATACATAGTTACCAAAAAGTTGCCAGTACCAGTTGCTGCAAAAAATTTTTCAGTTTGCCGTGCGCAAAAAATTTTGAATAGCGTTTGATAGCCATTTTATAATTAAACGTAATTTGGTATAATTTGCGTCGTAAACATAAGGTCACATAAGGCAAACTCAACTCTATGGGTAACGCGTAATATATTTGTGTATAGTTTTAAAAAGGAGGCACGGCAATGACGCAAGCTACGAGACGCATGCGAGGGTGTGGTCCGCCCGGCATGGCCAGCGACTAAATATAGACGCGCATGAGACTATCCATGCGACGCGACGCCTGGATCTTTCCGTTGTTTTTTTTTTAATTTTAAACCGGGAGGTCGAGCCAAAATGCTTATTCATGATACATATATCCAGAGAAATTGTAACGTGTAGAGTTTTACTGGCGGCTCGTGCAGTATATTTTTTATGTTCACTTCTATTAACAATTATTTCTTGCTCCGTATATCTTTTAAATGCAGAATGTGTCTGATTTACTCGTACTTGCAAGAAATATATTTATTGACCCAGAAGGTAGTATATATTATAATACTGAAACTAAAATTATTTCAGTCGCTAAAATGGGTTTTCAACTGGCTGTAGATAGTCAGTTGAAAACCCACTTCTAACTATAACATTTTGACAAGGCTGAAAATGTATAGTGATCTGTACGTTACTTACCTCATATTCCTCCTTAATGTCTTTGCTAATGTTTCCTCCAGAGAATATGATGCCGTCGATCAAGAAGTTGCACATGAAGGACGCAGCCACCACCACCCAGCCCCATCCTCCGTCTGGCGGCACTACCTGGACAAACATATTGAAAAATAAGACTATGGAACTATGAAACTATGGAACTATGGACTATGGACTATGGAATCATTTACGAATTTAAGGCGCTATGGTAAGTGAAATGTATGTTTTTCAAAGCCTAATATAGCAAACTTTTAAGAAGATCTACTAATTTATATTTTAGTATGTGTAACTTCAATCTTTGAACAAGAGATCTTTATTAACAGAAACATGATAATTGTTTTTTTTCTCGATAGTTTTATTTTTTTTAAATATGCCTAATTTTCTTCCTTCCATTTAAATATTTGTAAAACTAGGACAAAAATAAACATTTAGAGTACTTTATTTGATACATAACATTCAAACGGATGGCTATGCAGGGTATTTTATCGATAAGTTAATTTAATGATTTTTAATTGAATTTTAATTCCCACGAAGCATTACCGCACGCACTCAGAACGCCGGTGACCACTGTCAGCGTCGGACCTGTGCACTTCGATCTCACCTCCACTACGATTACAGCGCGCGCGCGTTTGAATTATTTAGGAGTACTTATATTGTGAATTTCCAAATCTCAGAAGCGTGTAGGGGGTTTAATTTATTTGTAATTAGATAATAAATATTAAAATCTTTATTTTGTCCTTCTAGTCGATTATTAAAAAAACATAACACACTCGTACTATATAAAATAAATATGATTAAATTAATTTAAATTAAATAATAATATAAATCTAAAATTAGATTAAATTAAATTAATTTAAATAAAATATTTATTATTAAATTAGATTAAATTAAATGAATTTAAATTATATATTAATTATTAAATAAGATTAAATTTATTTGGATTAAATTAGAATAAATTAAATTAAATAAGATTTAATTGGATAAAATTAGAATAAATTAGATTAAATTTGAATAAATTAGATTAAACTAAACTGAACTAAACTGAAATTCAGATAAAATCAGATAAATTCGAAAACATCAGAAAAATACGAAAAAAAATCAGATAAATTCTGAAAAATTCTGATAAATTCAGATAATTTCGAAAAAAACAGATAAATTCGAAAATAAATCAGATAAATTCTGAAAAATTCTGATAAAATCAGATAAATTCGAAAATATCAAATAAATTCGAAAAAAAATCAGATAAATTCTGAAAAATTCTGATAAAATCAGATAAATTCGAAAAAATCTGATAAATTCGAAAATAAATCAGATAAATTCTGAAAAAATCTGGTTAATTCTGGTAAATTCAGATAAAATCAGATAAATTCGAAAAAAAATTAGAAAAATTCTGATAAATTCAGATAAATTTGAAAAAATCAGATCAATTCGAAAAAAATCTGATTAATTCTAAAAAAATCTGATTAATTCTGAAAAAATCAGGTAAATTCAGATTAAAATTTATCTGAATTAATCAGAATTTTTCAGAATTTATCTGAATTTTTTTCGATTTTTAACTGATTTTTTTGAATTTATCTGAATTTACCAGATTTTTTCAGAATTAATCAGATTTTTTACGAATTTATCTGATTTTTTCGAATTTATCTGAATTTATCAGAATTTTTCTAATTTTTTTTCGAATATTTCTGATTTTTTCGAATTTATCTGATTTTATCTGAATTTATCAGAATTTTTCAGAATTTATCTGAATTTATCTGAATTTATCAGAATTTACCACATTTTTTCAGAATTTATTTGATTTATTTTCGAATTATCTGTTTTTTTTCGAATTTATCTGATTTTTTTAATTTATCTGATTTTATCTGAATTTATCTGATTTTATCTGAATTTTTCAGAATTTATCTAATTTTATCTGAATTAATCTGATTTTATCTGAATTTATCAGAATTAACCAGATTTTTTCAGAATTTATTTGATTTATTTTCGAATTTATCTGATTTTTTTTCGAATTTATCTGATTTTTTTTAAATTTATCTGAATTTACTAGATTTTTTCAGAATTAATCAATCAGATTTTTTCGAATTTAACTGATTTTTTTCGAATTTATCTGAATTTATCAGAATTTTTCTAATTTTTTTTCGAATTTATCTGATTTTATCTGAATTTATCAGAATTAACCAGATTTTTTCAAAATTTATCTGATTTTTTTTTCGAATTTATCTGATTTTTTAAATTTATCTGAATTTACCAGATTTTTTTAGAATTTATCAGACTTTTTTTAGAATTTATTTGAATTTATCAGATTTTTCTCAATTTATCTGAATTTATTTGAATTTATCAGATTTTTTCTGAATTTATCTGAATTATTGTTTTAATTTAATTTAATTAATTGGTCCAATTTAATTAATCTAATCTAATCAATTAAATGTAATCTAATTTTGTTTTTTTTTTCAACAAAAAATACGTGTATCTATAATATTTATCTCGTGTCTCATTTTTTCGATCTTGTCCAAAAATTTTAGCACATTGTAACCCCCGACGCAAAATCGACGGGGTTTTATAAGTTTGACGTGTTTGTGAATGTGTGTGTGCTAACTACATGCAAAGAATCACCAAGGGTTAATGACCGCGCACGTTTTACGATAAGCGTACGCCACACGTTTCCAACGGGCGTTCTGAGCAACTTTTGCCCGCACTAAATACCTAATCTGCTCGTAAAGCCCCGCCTTAAGTGTTTGAGTATTTAACACATATTATTCAAAAACAAAAAGATTGATCCTCCCTTTTTTAAAGTTGGTCGCTGAAAGAATAATCACCATCATTCAAAAAATTAAGCCAATATAGAATGGTCAAAATCCAAACCTCATTTTTGAAGAAATTCAAGAAAATATAAACATCTTATCACAGTTTTCAGGGAAACTGCATGCTATTTGGATATAGTAAGCAAAGGAGTAGAAGTAAGCTTAGTCTCTACTGCATTCTACATTGCTCACCTCTATAATATAAATGTCTAGCTAATAAATAAGACCTTATTTATACCATATATTTAAGACCTTATTTACTGAGAAATCGTAACATTAAGTTTTATTAGGAGAAATCAAGAAAAGTTAATAAATTACAGTATCTTGAACTTGGAAACCAATATATTTATTCGAGGTGAGGCAAGTATTTAAAATCTACTTTACGAGTAATAAAGGAAAAACCTGTAGGCTATTTGAAACTAACTTATGCTTTAACTTAGGCTTTGCACTCGTTATGAAATCCTATCTACGATTTCTCATGTCTATAATAAGTAAAGTGGCAAATTTGTAACAAAACCAGTAGGTTTCAAATGTACATTCGTAGATTTGTAATTCTTCATTGAAATATTATACTTAGACCGATTACTTTATTAGAAAAAAAAACCACACTATAAAAATGAAATGTAACACTTTGGTTACAGACAACCGTGACAGTTCAGTCAATTAGTCAAGTCTTTCTTTTATATACGAGCACCTATATAGGTACAGAAGAAGCTTGGTAAGTTCTAGGAAAGGGTGGGTCGTCAATTAATCCAATAAAGCAGCCCTTAGCGCTTCACAACGACCTTGTCTTAGAACGGACAAGTGTCGATATGACGTCAATTTTCACTTATATCAATTTGCTATTGACCCCTCACATAGAAACGAGGTACTAAACTAATTGGTCTGGCCACTTGTTCATTGATTTGATAGGTTTCATCAATGCTCAGACGTTTGGTGAACTCTTAAAATTAAACATATTTATTTTCCAGTAATTTATTTCGGCATCCAATTACAGTATAAAAAAATGTATTAGTAGAACTGAACTTGTAAGTTGGGCTTATTAAGTTATAGGTAGATTCAATGTTTATTTTAAAGACTGAATAGAATCAATGTTCCGCAAACGAGGAAGCCCCAAATTACCACGTCCACTACTAATTCAGCTGTTCTCAGGGCTATTTGTTTCCTCCGTCCTAAAATCCTTTGGAAAGTCATCTTTCAGCGCCTTCTTTCAAGACAGAATATTTTAAAGGAAAAGTATAACGGTCATAGTGATTTCAGCGAAGGCCAATGCGATCGAGGCAAGTATGCATGTATTGAATACATTTTCTGCAAAGTTTCGTATCATACGTCTCCGCTTGAGGCGCTTTTGCTCTGCTGTCATTTTTCAATCTTAAACTGGACGATTATGGACTGAAATTACGATTTAGAAAGCATCTTTGGGTTTGTTCATCTAGATTTTGATTTAGTTTTGGGCATTTCGCAATCACAAGTTTCTACACATTCTGATTTAGTGTCAATTGCATCAGTTTGTTCCTTTTTGTTATTTCCGTTTTCTTCGGCTGAATCAGTGGAGACTTTTCGCAATAGGAGGACCTTCTCGAACCCGTACCACACAGATGCGATATGTAGACCAACGATTATTACTATTACTGTGTTAAGTATAAAAAGGCGAAATGACATAGCCAGTGAAAAATAAAGATAACCCGGTCATCTCGCTGTATTTGATCCCCTTTATATTAATCTCGAAAACTATTGGCCATGATATTCAATTAATTTTTTCCATTGACGCGACATGTCTGACGAGAAATCTAGTGACATGATAACATGTTATTTTTATTTTTGCTCTGATTGTTGGTTGACAGTTGGTGTGAAAGGAGTATTTTTTGCAGAAAGTAGGTAGTACTCGAACTTTTTTTTTTATGTGGAGAAGTAAGAAGACGAGCAAGACGCTCTCCTGATGTTAAGAGATAACGCTGCCCATAATCAGTACAGTGCTACCCAGAATTTCACAATGATGTGCAATTCTAGGTGCACTGCACCAACGCTTCTTACTCAAGAGTAAGATCATAATATGTTAAGACTCTTTACCCCAGTAATTTCACTAGCTACAGTGCCCTCCTACTGCTCAGGCGGTAGAATAACTGGTACCTACTCGATCTATTCATACACAAAATATATTTTACTCGCTTATGCTCGCGGCTTTGCCCGCAAGGCGAAATATTTTCTTAGCGGACGTCTACGTCATAAATCATAAACCCTATCTGTGTTCCAAATTTTAACGCAATCCGTCCAGTGGCGGTGGTCCAGTGGTGGTGGTCGGTCCGTAGTGTTGGTTTAGAATATGCGTTGATAGATCAGTCAGTCAATCAGTCACTCTTTCCTTATATATATGTGAGGGATTTATTGATTTGTTGAACCAGACTAGTACTGCTTACTCGTCGAGGTGAGTCCCGCGCCACCTCTGACGTCACGCTAGTATGTGAACGCTGTAAAGGCTTCGTTCATGAAGGAATAAACGATCTCCTAAAGTCAGTAGTTCGGTCGGCGCAAGAGTGAGTGATACACTTCGCGTTCGGTTCCCGACGGCACCGCCGTGTGCACTGACTTTTTAAATAAAAACTCATCATGGAGGACGCCGGTGATCAAAATCCCGGTGCTTTCTCCGACATATATTATTAAGATTATGATCAATTTGAAGACATGTTACTAATTGGGTACTGTGGAAAGATGTAGACTAAAGACATCAGAAAGGGGGAAAAGGAAGCATAACGTAAGGAAGACTGATTCCCACTACCAAGTGGGATATGTAGCCAAGAGGAGAAGAAGAGAGAAGTATACTTACTAATGCTGCTTCTGGCTCCGTATCCTCGCTGGGAGAGTCGCTCCTGCCGAGACCGCTCTCATCTGAGGAGCGCTCAAACGGCTTCTCATCCGTCGCTACTCTTTGCACCATCTTCGATTATATCTGTTAACAAAATATACATGGTTAATCATATATTCTAAATAAACAAGCTTAATTCAGCCTTCAGGGTATCGTGTATTTCGGCTTTATAATAAAGAAGACGGATGACAGGCATTGATAGGTTTAAGGGTTAGACTAGCTACTCGTATTAGGGAAAGGTATTAATCTCCCTATTATATTACATTTATTTATTTATTTACATAGTTCCGTATTAGATTATGTACCTAACGACCCAAGTTTCCTTTAAACATAGGTACCTGAAGCGTTTTATACCTAAAAAGAAAATACCTAGGGAACTATTTTAAATGAGATTTTATCAGATTCATGATCTTACTAATATTATAAACGTGTAAGTTTGTAAAAATGTATGAGTGTCTGGATGTATGTTTGTTACTCTTTCACGCCTAAACGGGTGGACCGATTGAGCTGAAATTTGGTATAGAGATAGCTTAGAACCTGTATTAACACATACATAGGTTACGGTACAGCGAGTGAAACCACTGGGCACAGCTAGTTTGACCATAACAACAACAGCTTCTGTTACAATTGCAAGTGATTTGGATACAAATAATGGTTTCGCCCAGCCCAGCAGTAATTGTAATGTACAAAGGTAGAGAATTACATTCATATTACACTAAAAGTATCCAAAAATTCATAATTACATTATTATTCCAAGCGCTCCACGTGCTGCGTCTATAAGAAACATTATGGGCTATGACTAAACGTATTCAAATTCATCTGTTCAAACAATACGATGATCAACAATGAAATCGTTAAGTAGTACCTACCTACTGTTGAGGTCGTGACGCAACTTTTAACGTTGTTTTATAATATTTTACGAATGTGGTTTTGTCTTTACGTCTTATTTTTAGACTAAAAGTTAACAAAATGTGTAATATTTGTGATTAAAACACAACAGTTTTTTTTTTAAGTTTCGTACATGTAATTATAGGAGTAAATATATTTTCGGAACAATATTAATATTATTCTATTGTCTTTTGAAGTCAATGTAATATTTTGATGCATTTTGTATTATTATTTTTTTGCTTTTTGTAGTAACCGGAAAGTAGGCAGTAAAGTAGGTGTACTAATACCTACTGATAGTCTAAAAATTCCACCAAATAATAATAATAAGAGCAGTATTAACGATATAATGAATAAAATAATGGTAAATTGTTGTCTTAGCTCCTTTAAAAGTTTAATTTTCATTTTACAATGTATTACTTGCTGAAAGAGTGGCCCTCAGGGACGGACCCCTATAAAGGAATAACATAATATTATTCTACGGTAAGCTATGTACCAAATTTCAGCTCAATCGGTTTAACCGTTTAGGCGTAAAAAAGTAGCAAACATACACAAGTGAAAACTTTCGCATTTAGGTATAATGACATTATTAAAAATAAAAAAAACTCCATATTATATGTCCAAGTGTGACCCCCACTTGTCACAAAGTTACAGATTAAATTGTATCGTTTAATTCCATTAGCCGCGTATGGAACAATCAAATAGTCTTGTCTCCAAGCTTCAAGGAAAAGTTCAGGCTATTTATAGTTCAGCACCCAGTGTGGTATTCTTACTGCAGTTTATTCTGCGACACGTGCAGTTCAAGCTTAAGCTTTTAACTCTTTACTTTGTGCTCGTAAATTAGACTAGTAGGTACCTATTCGATAAAGGTGCAGTCATAGGAATAAAGGGGAGGAATAAGGGGTGATAGGTAACTTGTGGAAATTAATGTAGACGATTTTTAGTGGTTTGTCAACTTCAACTGTGGTATCATGGACACTTATTTTAATATTTTTTAGCAAAAAAAATTTTGCTTTTAAGCTCGATGCTAAATGGCGATTAACTATTGTTATTTTTTCCCACTTTAATCCAATGCAACTCTTAATCTGATATGTAGATATTTACCTATTAGTGGTAAGGAGACTGGGGTATAAAGAAATCCACACTCTCTAAATTAGAAATTAACACTTGTACTGAAATACCGAACACAATAAATAAGTCACGTATTATTTCACAAATCCTTTAGCACACGTCTGTTTCATTACGAAATAACAATATAATATAATTATTTCTTTAGTTTACTGTTTAATATAAACATCGGTAAACGACCGTGTGACCCGACTGACATAATTGTACATACTAACTATAGTTATTATGAATGTGTTGAAGTAAATCACGACGAAGTGAACCTGTCGATAGCTGGTTGATAACGACGTCGTGACGACCTTAAAATAGGTACCTATATATAACCACTTGAATGGGTAAATAATGCCTTGGAAACACTACCAGTTTTACAGATGAGATTTTTAAAGTACATATATAAAAAGAACAAAAATAAATACTTTGAACAAATATTTTGTATTTTATCTTTGAATACCTACCTTACTCTATATCTTTGCTTAATAATAATATAAACTTCATTCAGCGGATTAAGTCATGGGTTATGATAGATTTTATGATAGATCAGTCACTTAATAATGTTATGAAGAGAAGATTTTGGGCTTGTTTCCAAAATTTCACTAATGAAACCTAAGCAAAATAATTATATTATGAGGATCAAGGTCTGATTATAGAGTAGTTAAATGTTTAAATTCCACTGTTGAAGTAAAAACATGATTCACTTCTTGCATAACATTACATTTAGGACCTAATGATACCATCGTGACTAAAAACTTCCTAAATTGGTTAAATGTTAAAAAACAACGATAATGTTCTTCATTACATGCTTGAATGATTATCACGCATAGATATTAGCTTCTTGCTTATTGATCAATCGTACGTAACAAAAACAATTATATTAATGTGTTATCTACATGTTATGAGTAGTCTTTTTTCGAGATTTTCATAATATATTTTTTAACTGAGTTCAAAACACGAAAGAAAACTTCACAATTATTCAGTCTTTTTTACATGTTCACGCTTGAGCTGATTGGGAAAAATCACTCATTGTGATTCAAAGGGTTAAGGGTACAGTTTCTTCTTTGGTAGTTACCTAGTTACTCGTATTTTTTACAGATATTTGATCTAATCGGTCGAGGTTTTCAAGGCATTAAAATGCGATTTTTTTATGAAAGTACTCTTCCCAGGTGGACATTTAATTTTTATCAAAATCAGTTATCCAATAAGTAATCCGAAAGTTTGTATGTATAATAATGTTATATATAAGTATTAATGGATGGATGTTTGATGTTGGTTACTCTTTTACGCCAAAATGATTGAACCGATTTAGTTAAATCGTGAAAAATGCCTGTTCACTTCAACCTTGATATTCATTCAGTTCTGATAATAACATATTATCAGAAAAAAAGCTTTCGAGTGAGCTTTCACTGATTTAAGATAATACCTGATAAGATTATATATTCTGATTCACGTATCTACGAATGTAAGTTTCTCTCAACTTTGGTAGTACCTAAGTTTAAAAAATGTAGTCGACCCTACCGCTCCAGGATTGGTTTTATTAGCCACAAACGGAAGTGTCAACGCAACCCAACAGAAAGTGCTTAAATCATCAGACGCAAAGGCCGATGATGATTAAGTTTCAAAAATATAATAATTGAATGGAATTTAATCAATGTCCACGATATCAAAATTAAATCAAAAATGGCTAGAGGTAATCCGATATAATGCACAAAAAATATCTTTAAATTTCACAGGGTATAAATAACATCTTGCCTTAAATTATTTAGTACTTAATGAATATTTTGTTATAGCCTATAATAATAAATTAGGCTGTCTTATGACAGGCAGTACTACCGCACAACTAACTGGATACAACTAGTAGTACATAATACCTGTAGATACTTATTATGGTTATTTTCAGATAGTTAGTGTATAATAAGAACATCTCTTATCAATATTTATAGAACCTTTTGGCCCATTTGCCTTGAATCAATTAATAGCTCGGAATGTTTGTGAAATTATGTTATTTTCCTCTTCGAAATCAATTAGCCGTTAACAGTTAACTTATATATCTAATTATTAATTAATGGGCCAATACTAGCACACAATAACATCATTATAAATTATAACCTTTATATAGGTACTAACATATATAATATACACGTATTGTATTAAGTTACATACCTACGTATATTCGTAAATTTAATGATATAAATATATATAGATTACATATTACATATAAATTTCATATGTAATATACTAGGTACACGTATCCTCTTACGACTATTTATTTATTTTACATTCAATTATAGGTACATTACACTCACAGTATGACACCAAAACGCATAATGGACGCATAATGGACGCATAATGGACTATCTCATGGTTGTTCGTAAGAGCCATTGTAACAATAATATATTTTTTTCTATATGTTTAATTTTAAGTAAGTAATCAACATAAATCAAAAACAGTAAGACGCATTACGATTATCTATGATTTGTATTAACTATTAAAACAGCATAAATATTCAATATTCACGCAAAAAATATGACAAAAATCCTATATTTCAGCGCTACGAAATGCACCGGGTCATCTAGTATTATATAATTATTATAGATCAAATTGTATATGACGAGTACGAGTATAATAATTACTGTATTGTATCAGCTGTTATGACAACTAGTGTATCAGAAACCAAAGTGATGAAATGTTAAACATAACGATCGTGTTTTGTTCGCGTGGGGTTGTTTACCAAGTGTAAAGCTGATTTCATATTATGCCACGATTAAATAATATCAAGAGTAATGGATTTTTTTACTTATGACCGCGAAAGTAGGTACAATTGAGACTACATAAACGGCAAAATAATCTATGATTATTATTGTCCTCTAGGTCAGAGGACAATAAATACATAGAATATGAAAAATAATTGTTATTTATTTTTTATATAGTTGGTTTTGATTTATTTGAAAATAAAAAAAACACTAAACATTTTTTGTAAATATTAAAACGCGCAAGTAGCGCGAATCATCTCTTTTTGCACAGGCTCTACGATCTACTTATGTATATGATAGAAGATTATCGAATTTTAATGCGCACTGCACACATCTCTGAATAGGAATGTTGACTAATTTTTGGAATTGCTTTTATATGATAGATAGACCCATTTCATACACGAATATCATATTTTTATGCAAAAATATATGAAATTTCAATTTAAAAATACGAAAATTAAAATGATTTTTTGAATTCCGGCTAAAACGTTCCGAACTGTCATCTGACAGCGCGTGACGTCACACCACTGGCTGGACTTACGCTTCCTATGAAATGTTCCTGATTTCGACACATTTTAATTATTCATAACTTAAAAAATACTGAACCGATTTTGATGCAACTTATACTGTGCCCTTAGTTGGTCCATACTTAAACCAAAAATAAAGTCAATAACTAAAATGTCTCTCTGAAAATATAATAATAAATTTTGGTAATTGACTTTTTTTTGATTAAATTCGGACCAACATAGTGCACCGTATAAGTTGCATCAGAATCGGTTCAGTGGTTTTTGAGTTATGAATAATTAAAATGTATCGAAATCGGGAACATTTCATAGGAAGCGTAAGTCCAGCCAGTGGTGTGACGTCACGCGCTCTGATTGGCGTTCGCATTCGCGTAACAATAAGTAAAAATTATTGAAATTAAAATTGATTTTATTAAATTTTGGATTGTAAATAGATCCTTAAAATGTGATTATAGGTTTTTAAATACTGTCTTTTATGTGAAAAACATAAGTTTATATGAATTCGTAACATGTGTCAACATCCCTATTTTGTCATTACTTTGATTTTCATACAGAAATGGTTGTGTGGAGTGCGGACTGGATGCTAAGACTATGCCAATTCTCAGTTTTCCGTCGCAAAGATGATCCGACAGTGCCGCCGTGTCGTTTTATATGGAGTAATATCCATGCAGTCGTCTTACGCGGGAAATTCCACATAACCTTTCCCACCCCATGGGAGGGTACGCGTAATGCATTTGTATGCCATGCATGCAGTGTAAACAAAAAACACTCAAATGGTTGTGAACATCCCCTAACAAGATAGCCGCTTTAAGTTACGATAGCGAGTGAACCCGAGGGCAAGCAATATCTGGCGCCGGCACTATCAGAATCTATAAACATCACTCTTATCAATTGCTGGACATATCGTAAAAAATATTTACAGTTATCTATAAAAGTGCCAATCAATTTAAACAAGGTTGAAAAAGCTCTACCCTTGAGATGTATCAGAATTTAAACTTATTGCTGATATTATATATGTACATTATATATATATACCTATATTATGTGTATTTCATTCCTTTCTTTAAGTTTTCGAATTTGTAAAAATACTAACGTAAAAACAGAAATTATTTACTTCTTTCTGTATCAATATTTACTTACACAATTTATCTTGTAAAATATATCAATGTAGAGATCATCCAGTAACTTCAGCTTTATCCAGACTAGTAGATCATCCAGATGTTTAAATGCGGCCTGCACTATCTAGGCTTAAGTAAAAATAACTGCATTTAGAGGACAATGTCATACCAACAACCTTCCAGTTAACAATAAAACCAATACTACTATTGTCTGCGGAAACTAGTTAATAAGTTATTTAACATTGTATTGTGTCATGCACTCTATTGTGTTACTCAAAAGCCGTAAAACTAAATTGTTTAAAAGATATGCAGAAATTGTGCATGCTACGAATAAAGTAAAATTAAGCGTTTTGTATAGCTCGTATCAGACGTAGTGCTACCCAATGTTTTGAGCACTGCAATGCACTATGCCTGTCACCCTGAGATATCCCAGGGAGGAATTTATCCCGCCTTCTAGGTTTAGTCTGCTACCATCTACGGCCGCATCGTCGCTTAAGATCAGGGGAGATCGTGGTCAAAGTCTAACCTATTAAGAATAAAAAATATATATTAGTTCATGAATTTCAGTGATTTTGCTGGTAAACCTTGACCTTCAATTCTAAACACAATAATCGGCCGATGAATAACTGGGAAAGGTTTTGTACTTTCCCTGGTTGAATCTGCAATAATAGAGGCAGAGAGAGGAGGATACAAAAAAATGTTGTTCCATGATACTTAGAACCTAGGAAGAGTATAGTACTCACCATTTATTTTGTCACACAGCAAAACGGTATTACGTAGCTATTGTATTCTATCAAAATGTTAAGCAACGACGTTACAAAATAAATACGTACTGTATTTGTAATACAAATTAGAACATTTAACGTTAGCGTAGTAAGGGTACCGATAACAGACTGTTAAATAATGTTCCAATCATTATGTTTATATAACACGTACATAATAGGTATCGGATATGTTAATTTTCAAGTTCTATGTCAGGTGAGAAGCAGGTTTGTTGACGGAGACCTATAGCTACTGTCTAGAGCTCTTGCAAAATTGCTTTACGATAAATGTAAGACCATATATTTCATATATCTTATCTTATTTCCAGGGTTTTTTCACAGTTTGCTTCATAATTTTGCACTTATTAAAATGATTTCAAGATAAAAATTGGCACTTACTAGAATAGCTATTGACTCGTAACACTAGCTAGAGTTATCGTTGACCGTAAATAACATTCCCATCATCTTTTCCCATAACATAATAATCACTAATATATTAAATGCAAAGGATTGAATTTGTGTGCGTATATTTACTACTTTTCATTCGAAAACTCCTGAATCGTTTGAATTGAAATGCTTGTCCCGTTTAGTCCCATGCAAAACGTCTCGTTTGGTCCCATGTAAATTAAGCTCCATAATTTGAAATGTGGTTTTTAATATTTTTATTCGATTTTTTTAAAATTTTATTCCTAGTTATTTAAAAGAGAAACATTTTTTTCTTGTTACACATACACAAAGGTGTTTTACAGGGTGTGTAGGTGTATACAGAAAGGTGTCTTAATTTGAGACGCCAGCTCTCCTACTACAAATTAATAAGTCGATATTTTACATCCATGATTAAGTAAACAAATCATGGTGACTTGCAAGTCATCCTATGTGATATAAAATATACCAATATAATACATGTATAATGTATATATTTTCATAATATTGTGAAACAAATTCAGATTTTTGTTTTTGTTAACGATTTTTGTGGAACTTTACAGATCGATAATAAAATTATTAATGTTTCTATGAAATGTATAACCGGTAGGTACAATCCTGAATTAACTACTTGTTTTAACAAATTATTTTGTTATGCGTCCCGATTTTAGCGACAGTTACTTTATAGGGCTGTCTGTCGCGCTTTCAAGCCTTTCAGGTTATCTGAGCCGTTTTCGCTTAGACTTCGCCAAAAATGCCTTATGACCATCGGTTTCGCAAAAAAGATTCTAAGAGCTTCTTTTAGAATTAAAAATATACAAGAAAAATATACAGTTTTTATATACAAATGTGTACCTACAATAAGAAAATACATTACTTACCTAATTAACCTAACAAGTCGAATTATATTAGGTGTCGGTCATGCTTAACACCGCTAATAACCTAAAGGAGTAGGAGTTCATAAAACTACGAGACAAGTATTAGAGAAATCTCGTCCAATGCGTTATATCTCTTTATAATTGCGACATATTCTAGAATGTGAGTAATTAATAGTTGGCGCTTAAAGTAAGTACAGGAATAAATCTAATCGTTCCGCGAGGAATGTGGTTTGCGACGCGACTTTCATCTTTGTTGGTACATACTGATAGAAATTTTCTTGAGTTGTTATGACTGGTGATAGATATAAACTATTTTAAAAATGCACGCCGGTCCCCTATAAGCCAAGTATTGTTTATTTGGGCAGTAATGTAAAAGTGTAAAAAGAATAGGATTTATACACGAAGGACTCACTCATTAGGAGTGTAAGTATTAAGTGTGATTAACTGACTGCGACGGACATTACCACGAAAGCCAAAGCCAACGAATGTAAGTAGTAAATTTTTTGGCCACAAGCGCTTGGCGCTTATATCTAGGCCTGCATAGCACCAACAACCTCTTAGCAACTTGAAACTACTACATATTATAATAATATTATATGTTGGTCATATTTTAATTAGTCATTTTTGGAGCAAACAAACCCCGTTTATTATAATTTAATCATCTGCATTCTTCACTCGCTTTTTATATTTAATATGTATAAAATTAGCGATTTTTGAGTTTGATAATTCAAATTTAAGTACGACATACATTGTTATTTAAATATTTTCTTATCCATAAATTACACAAAATGTATTAAAATACAGAAATAAAGAAAATACTGAAACCGGTCTTACTGCGTTTCCATAGGTACGTATTTTAAATGCCTTGTTGATTAAATCAGCAGTTGTTATTTGTTGTTGCTTTTACAGTGCTGTATTAACGTCACTCATTATTATAATAATTGTAATACTTATATGCGTTGTAATCAATGAATATTGTAATTTCTTATCAATGTATATCCTTTTGTGTAAATATATTTTATACATACATATATTTAATATATTTTATATTTCATATATTTTATGTACGTAATGGGATTTTGATAATATGTACCTACCTACATTCTACAGATATTTTTTTAATGTTTTTTTTTGTTTAAGTTTTTTTTAGTCGAATTTAAGCCACCTTACCGAAGACTATCAACTTTTTTTTACATAAAAACATTAAATAAATATTTCAGGACGTTTCTCACACAGCGCCACCTAACCCCAAATTAAGCAACTTAATGCTTGTAATATGGTGGTTAGGATAACGGATATAATACTTATATACTTTTCTTTTGTAAATACATACTTATAATAGATATTGAAAAACCACCCAGACCAGAAACAAATACCTGTGGATCACACAAACATTTGTCCCATGCGGGAATCGAACCCGCAACCTTCTGCGTTGCAGGCGGGTATTAAGATATATAATAATTATGCATTATTATGGGACGTAGAGTTGCAACATTAATTTCAACCAGCATATTAATATAGTAAACCAGTACGAAAAATGCACTCCTCCCTGTACTCAATATACCGATACCCTACCACCAGACTGATTTAGTTAAAAGTATTCTTCCGTTTATTGAAGAGAATTATGCAATTTAAATCGGACTACTTTAATAATCATCGGCCCATGTTTGTCCACTTCTAGACATAGACTTCCCATGATGACACGCCACTCAACTTGGTCATCCATCTTCCTCCTCCAACCACTCCCGGACTCCCGGACTACGAATAAAGTATTATTCGCTGGTAAAGTAGTCCGGGAGTCCCAATCCTTGTAGTGATCAATCAACCAAATGACAAACAATGATTTGACTAACAATGAACATCAGTTGCCCAAAGATGCACTTGTTATTAGGGCTGCCAATATTCACTTTAGGGAGAGCTTTCAATAGCAAACGCAGAACTAATGCAGAAAATTAACAGATTCAACTAAAGCTCCTACTCGTATTACAAAACATAGTCGAGTAGTTAGGTTAAATTGAATATAATATGGCCTAATAATTTCCCATTGAGACCACTCGTTAATTTAAGGAGTTCTTATTTAAAGCTTTTAGCTTTAAAGCTTCTTATATTCGCAACTGTGTTAATTATAGCCTTTGTTATTTTTGCGGACAAGATTACATTTTCTTAAAATGAATCAATAAAAATAGATCCAAGAAACCCTCTTTGTTTAAAAACAACCATAGTATTTCTTCGTTCGAGGATAGTTATGAGACAGCCCTATGAGTGAAGAGTGAACAGTTCCGCTTCGAATTGAGATAGTCATGTGATATTGAGATGTCTTTGTAAACCAAACACAATTTAATACACGCATCCGAGTACAAGTATCTTTTCTTGGGAAGTACACTTGTCACTTGTTACAAATTAAAATCAAAGAAAATATTTAAATTTAAATATTTAGTACTCCTCATACGAGTAGGTACGAGTACAAAAACAAACTCGTGGAAAAAACCAAGACAAAGCAATTTTGTTCCACTATTTGTCGCAAAATATTGTTTTTGTGACCTAAATTCAGTCCAATTCGGTGTTAACTGCATTGTTTGATAACCTATTAAAACCATATTTACGTCAATAAGTAAATACTTCACAATGTTATTTACTAACTAATTACTAATATAATGTAATAACTAATATTATTTACTATAGAATGACCAGTAATTTCTAAATAAGTTCAAATAACATGAGCCAAAACAGTGATATATTAGTCGTCTACGAAATCATCGTTGAGCAAGACATAATAGGAAATAGGTATCTACATATTTACCTGCAAAATATAATTACGACTTCTAGCTAAGTCTAAGTCCTGAACAAATATTTTATTAACATTTAAGGAACTCGCACTATTTCGCTAATAAAGCCATCTATACTATTATTTATCTGCATGATAATATCACACCTTAAAATACTAATCAGTCATAATGTATGTTGGCACGATTTATTAACATGGTCACAATTGGTAAAGTAACCACATGTTTACGTCTAATAACCCCATAAGTGTCCTATGGTTATGACTTTTGAAGCTATTTCACCTACCGTCACCTACGAATAAACCTCTACAATGTAAACTAAAATATTTTCTTTCTTATTATGTACTTACTTAGGTACCGGGGGTAGACTTCCTTTGCAGGAGGTCGTCTAGGCGGGTACCCCAACAGTGCCAGTTATTCTACCGCCTGTATTGTGTAGCAGTATTGTGCAAACATTACTGTGCTCCGGTAGGAGGGCACTGTAGCTAGTGAAATTACTGGGCTAAAGAGTCTTAACATCTTATGACTCTTAAGTAAGAAGCGTTGGTGCAGTGCTCCTAGAATTGCACATCATTGTGAAATTCTGGGTAGCACTGTACTGATTATGGGCAGCGTTATCTCTTAACATCAGGAGAGCGTCTTGCTCGTCTTCTTACTTCTCCACATAAAAAAAGGTACTACTTTATGCTCGCGCTTTCTAAGCTCAGGTCTATTAGGTTTTTTTGGGATGTCTGTTGATAGATCAGTCTATCAGTAATTCTTTCCTTTTATATTTATATTCTTGTATTACAAGTGTTTACTATTCTATGTAAACCAATCTTCTAAGATAATAATATGGAACGAATTGACATATATTTAAAAAATACTTACATATATACAATATATTAACATTTATATAATATGGAAGGTTGGTGACATATCCAATACATAATACTAGTATGTAATATTTTGAGGTTTTGTGAAAATCCATAGTATATAGGTATAATAACCACTAGGTACTTTTCATAATACGTGGTGCAAGTGATCGTAAACATAATATCTAAGATAATATTAAACTTTCAAGTTGACCTGAAAGCCTCACGACTCACGACCAATCTAATATTACCTTCATTGGAGTTTAATGTTAATTAAAAACAATAAATGTTAAGACATAAATGTTATTATGCGAGAAATGAGCTTGTATAAATTTCTGTAGGTTAAACTTTCCCAAAAGAAATGATTTCATATTACAAAAGCTATTCACTATTATTCACTAAAAATACGCAAAACGTGCGAAATAAGTTACTGCTACAGGTTCTATAGAATTAACTAAACTGCCGTTAAATCTCCTATTTTAAATAGCTATTAGCCATTTATTTTCGTGGGAATTTGACCATAAATGAATGGGTCGTTTACAGTTTACTCCGACGGCGCCAAATATTAGGAGTATCAAAGGGCCCGATTTTTTTTACCCCAAGACCCTGTACTTCCAAGAACCTCAATGGGAACTTTTTGGGGTAACTTTTTTTCGATCAATATTTCAAAGTAGTGAATGAGATAGCTCCAGTATTTTTCCATTCGGAATTTCAAACTTAAAGTAAAAAGATTAGATAGAAATAAATAGCATTTGAAAAAGAAAAAATGTAAACAAAGCCGGTTTCGTAAAAATGGTGCAACGTGACTTGCAAAATGCTAATAGGACAAAAAAATTAGACACCTAGCAAGTGTATTATACGCTTACCTCCATATAAAATATAGATAATGGTATTTTTGTTTTCTTAATTTGAAATATTTTAGAGGACATCTTTTACGTATGTATATCTAGTACTTTTATGTTTGATAACTGTTACATTTCTTCTGAATTATGTGTCTGCTGGTAAACTTAACATAGAGGTACCTTATCTACCTCCTACTATCATACAATACCATTTTCGATAGCTTAAACATTCTTATCTCAAGAAGAAACTTAAAATTAAATACTAGCTAAGGTTGGAAAAACCCAAGACTTTTTGTTGTAGACAATTTGGACAGAGTCGGTATTTTATTTCCATAATTGACCATTAAATGTAGAATGACGAAGCCGTTCTTCTAATAAAATATAAAAAAATGCGTCATTATGACGTTACTCTAGTGTCTAAACTTGTCACCTACACTGGTCTTGATCACGTGCCTATCGATTCATCGCCAGATGATATCTGAGCATCATAATATATTATACTAGCTACTGCTCGCGGCTTTGCCTACGTGGACAAATCCTTTCTTAGCGTAGGTCTACGTCATAAGACCTATCTGTGTTCCAAATTTCAACCAAATCCGTTCAGTGGTTTGGTCTGTGCGTCGATCAGATAGATCAGTCAATCAGTCACTCTTTCTTTTAATATATTTAGATTGAGAAATGAGATGGCATCTATTAATTATAATTATTATCCTATGGCTTGCTGGAAGGACAAAGTAAAAGTGGACCTAAGTTCAAGTTTAGTTTTAGCAAGGACAGACAGTCCTTCGTGTCCGAGGCTAACACTCAGTTTGGGTCGCCGTGCCCAGTTAGTTAAAACAATAGTTTAATTACAATTGATTGCAGACAAATTGCGATATCTGGGAGTAATAATATTGACTTTGATCATAATCACATCACACTATAGCGTGTAGGTTTGTTACTTCTTTACGCTTAAACGGGTGGACCGATTTGGCTTTTTTTTTCGAAATTTGGTATAGCGAAAGCTTAGACCCTGTAATATCACATATGCTACAATACTGCGGGTAAAAACGGTGGGCGCAGCTAGTATTACATAAAGCCAGGTAATATAATTACATATGTATGTGTAAATATAATTTGTGTGGGTCATTAATCTATGTGTTTAATCACGCGTGCTCAAACATTAGAGTAAAGAGTAAAGAGATAAGCGTTCAAATGACATCATTGTACATTGTAGACTTTAGGTTAATCTTATTATATGCAGTAGGAGATATTGAGAAGAAATATCTTACCAATATTATTAACGTGAAAATTTGTAAGAATGTATGGATGTCTGGATGTAAGTTTGTTACTCTTTCACGCTAAAACGGGTGGGCCGATTGAGCTGAAATTTGGTATAGAGCTTAGACCCTGGAATAACACATAGGTATACATACATATCACACACATACAGCAGCATAGGTACAGCTAGTAGTAAATAAAACAGGCTGTTAACGCGGCTTTTTCATTACTTCCTATTGAGTCAAATATTTCCCAATGGCACCCACAATAGGAGTAGGTCGTAGGTACAGCATGAGATTACAGAAGTAGCCAAGCGGTCATTGTGACTGGCATGATGTTCAATGAAGCCAGGGAGGGGTTTATTCCACCATCTAGGTTTCGTCTGCTACCATCTACGGCCGTATCATCGCTTAAGATTAGGCGAGATCGTGGTCAAAGGCTAACCTATAACGAATAAAAAAAAGTACCTTTTTAAAATTCCCTAGGTCATGGATGCTCTATGTTACGCCTTTGAAATTAACCATACTTTTAACTTTGTATGTATGTATTTGTGTCCAGAGACTTGGCGATCCAATATGTAACTAGATTTTAGGCTTTACACTAAATCTACAAATTGCCTAACATTTTAAGAATTTGACGATCAAGTTCTGTATATATGTATTAACTTTTATATATCTAGAGACAGAATTATAACTTATACTATACTTTAGGTGCCGCAAAGTTCATTATTTACAATCTATTGTCTGTAAGAAATTGCCTAGTGCGAGAAGACCGCCGATGGTTTACCTAGCATTAAGATTTCTAGCTTATTAAGCTTCTTTGTAATAAAGTTTCTATTTAATTCCTAGTAAAAATATCATAACTAAGCTACGGCTATCATTACTTTAAACTCTGGCATTAAATAAAAATACAGTACTAATTGGATTTCATATTTTACAATAATTCATATCAGTGATTGATTAATTGGAGGCAAATATTATTTTAACTAAATATTATACCTAAATGAAGTAATTTTTACTAAGGAATTAATCGAGAAAAATGCTCATTCACCACAATCTAAATATTAAGTTTATCTATTTGGGTCGGGTTTTTATCTAAATTGTAAACAATCAATGATACGGTGTTGTAAAATTTATGATTTAAATTTTGCTAGAATTCTAGATTTTTTTAACATTTCTATTTACTTGTAGTTTGTAGAAGCAATATATTTAGGGTAATAATATATATACATATATTTAGCGAATTATTTTCGGTTATATTTTTTTTATTTTCAAATAGTGCATTGGACCACTTCATTCAACAACATCAATATAATAAAGGGTCAATCAAACGTAAAACAAACAAATTATTTGTAAATTGTTTTATAAAGTACAATTATTATAATTTGCTAATCATATTGGTTAAAAAATAAAAAAGTGCGGCGTAAAAACGCTCTAATAACAGTCTCGTTTTGCTAACTCGTGTTAGTTTTTTGTATTTACACAATTAATGCGTAATACAGACAACGACCAACATATTGCTATGTAATGTAATGTTTTAGATATATGTATTTAATACTAGCTGCACCCAGCGGTTTTACCCGCTGTACTGTCTGTTATTATGCCTATATGTTATTCCTGGTCTACCCGTTTAGGCGTGAAAGAGAAACAAATATTCATCCATATATTCTTACAAACTTTCACGTCTATAATATTAATAAGATTTGTATTATTTTATATTTTTATAAAATAGAAATCACATAAAAGCTCAATGTTAAGGACAACGCCAGCCCTTTAGATATTAAGAATATTAGCTTAGGAAAACTTTGGTAAAATTAAACTTAATTTTAAGGTATTGCAATGTAATAACAATTATTAACCGTTAGAGGCATGACAAGGACGGACATACAGACCGTTAATGACCGTTAAATGCATGACAGGGACAAGCCTATATAACGGAAGGAAATAGCAATAAAAAATGTACAATTAGCGATCATAGGTATCGTACGGGCGGGAGACCTTAAAAATGTATATAAATAGGTTGAGATTTTAATATTGTGTTCAGTATCTTCAGTCGTCTCCTAACGCTCATAATGTAAACAAGTTAGTCGTAAAAGTGTAAAATTGTGCCTAGGTAACCTAGATTGGGAATTATAAGTTAATAAATGCAGTGAAAGTGTAAATCAAAGTTGTTATTTAAAAACCCCTCTAAATAGAACAGTAAAATCCAGTAGGAAAATCATAAGTAATACAGTCCACTATAGGTAAACGTAACATTTTGGTCCTTCATAAGCCGAATTATATCTAAATTAGAGTCAGTGTTTTTAGTAAAGTTTAGATTCAGTGCATTTTGGGAAAGTTTAACGTCAGTGTTTGAAAAGTCTAGATTCAGTTTTTCTTGCACTTATACCTAGAATCAGTGTATTTTTGGAAAAGTTTAACGTCAGTGTTTGAAAAGTCTAGATTCAGTTTTTCTTGCACTTATACCTAGATTCAGTGTATTTTTGGAAAAGTTTAACGTCAGTGTTGGAAAAGTCTAGATTCAGTTTTTCTTGCACTTATACCTAGATTCAGTGTATTTTGGAAAAGTTTAACGTCAGTGTTTGAAAAGTCTAGATTCAGTTTTTCTTGCACTTATACCTAGAATCAGTGTATTTTTGGAAAAGTTTAACGTCAGTGTTTGAAAAGTCTAGATTCAGTTTTTCTTGCACTTATACCTAGAATCAGTGTATTTTTGGGAAAGTTTAACGTCAGTGTTTGAAAAGTCTAGATTCAGTTTTTCTTGCACTTATACCTAGAATCAGTGTATTTTTGGAAAAGTTTAACGTCAGTGCGTTAATAAATCTAAAAACTGTGTCGCACATAAATAGAGCCAGTGCTTTAATTTAATAGTTTAAACTCTCGCGTGTACTTTAATATTAAATTAGGCTCTCAGTGTACTTTTAGATTTTATATTTGACTTTTTATGTGCGAATAAACTCTGTGTTAAACTATTTGTGTTGAGACTAAGTGTACTATCCTAGTAACTGTTTCCTTATCGAAAAGTGCGTAAATCAGCGCGAATTTTAGTATCTCGATAAACTCCGCGGAAATAATGGTGAAGACACGTAGCCAACCAGAGGACGAGGCCGCCGCGGTCCCACAGGTTACTCGGTTCGATGATCCGCCACGATCACCGTCAACTGAGCGACCGACCGCGGGCCTCTCAGCCGCCGCCACGATCCTGGAACGAAGAGGAACTGGAGGAGCAGCACCTTTGGGGAGAGAGGTATATATGTCACCCATTACGGAGTCCAGAGTAGAACCGTCCACGTCACGCCTCACTGCGGGAACCGGAGCAGACGAACCACCGAGGAGACAGGTATCACCTGCAAGGTCAATCGCGTCTAACAGCAGCGTTAACGCGAGGGTTCGTCAAGCGCAGTTCGAGGCGGAAGAACGTCTGGCGCTGATTAGGCAGAAGCAGCTGGATCTGGAAACAGAACGGGTTAAGAGACGACTTGCCTACGATATGGAGGCTATAACCGAACAAGAGGATACTGAACCACAAGGTACTACTCTGGAACAGAGGAGGGTACAAACATGGCTGGATGAAGCCAAAGAGCACCGCACGCCGCACAACACGGAGCATCGGGTAAGCGATCTGCGTCCAGCTGAACGACCTAGATCGCCAACTCCAGGCAAAGGATCCCGAGGCCGTGGGGTGGATCAGCTCGTGGAGGCTCTAGAGAAACTAGCAAGGAACAGGCCACCACCGAGACAGGCGTACGAGCTGCCAGTATTTTCGGGCGCGCCAATAGAATGGTTCGCGTTCCGGGCAGCAATGCGAGATACGACAAAAACTTATAATTTGTCGAAAGCGGAAAATATGGCCAGATTGAGAAATTGTCTCAAGGGGGAAGCCAGGGAAGCAGTGTCCGTGTTACTACACACGGCGGAAGACCCTCAGGTAATAATGAACACTCTAGATCAAACCTTCGGTCAACCCGAAGTTATAGTGGAAAAAACTATTGAGGATCTGAAGAAGCTGCCGCGACCAGGAGTAGCTGCAACAGAACTCAATAACTTCGCGGTAAAAGTGCAAAATATAGTCTGGGTACTAAAATCAATAGATAAAAGGGGATACCTGTATAACCCACAGCTGACACGAGACATCATGACAAAGCTGAGTCCACACATGTTATCCAAATGGTACGAATACGCCGAGCAGAATACTTCCGAAGTGGAAATAATCGCTATGTCACAATTTTTAATGAAGGAAGCCAGCAGAGCTCTTCGTTTCGGGTACATAAGCACAGCGACGAGCACACAGAAGAAGGAACCTGCCAAGACGGAACAACGAAGAGGAAAACAAGTGTATGCGACCACGAACGATTCAGAAACACTAAGAAAATGCCAGGTGTGTCAGCAAAATCACGCATTAACCAAATGCGGCAAGTTCCTACAAATGAACATAACGGACAGGTGGGAACTCGTGAAAAAGGAAAGGTTGTGTTTCAAATGTTTAATCAGCAGGCATCGACGAATCTACTGCCGAGCTAAAGCCTGCGGTGTCAAGGAGTGCAGGATGGGTCATCACCAGCTGTTGCACGAACATCACACTGCTCCCTCAACGGGGGGAGCGCAGACACCGCACGGATCCAACGAGCCTGCTAATGCCGAAACAGTTACAGCAACCTCAGACCTGGGACAGGTAAAATTAAAAATATGCCCAGTAACTTTAACAGGACCCAAGGGTCAGGCGAAGGTATATGCACTATTAGACGAAGGATCTACAGTGTCTCTAGTCGACGAAGAAGTCGCAAGGAAGATCGGCGCAAAGGGGCCAACCGGAACACTGCGAATAAGAGGCGTGAACGCGTGTCAACAGGAACACGAAAGCCGATTGGTAAAATTCCAGATCGCGGGAGCAAACGGTCGTGACTACACGATCAAGGCGAGAACCATTGGTGATATGAAACTATCTCCACAGTCCATGCCCCGAGATTTGTTACGTCTCGATCATCTCAAAGATCTAGACGCCGACGGGTTGTGCTACGACGATGGTAAACCGCAACTTTTAATAGGTTCGGACAACTGGGAATTGATCGTCACCAGAGAACTGAGGCTCGGGAAACGAAATGAACCAGGCGCTTCGAGGACTCAACTAGGATGGGTGATCCACGGGACTGTGCCGAGGCGCATACTCCAGGAAGAAGCCGATAATGTGCTTCACGTCGTGGAAATCAACGAGAGACTCGAAGAACTGGTCGAGCGACATTTCAGGATTAATGCTCTGGGCGTGGCATTAAAACCCAAGGTAAGAGCGGAAGATGAACAAGAAGTCGCCATCTTCAATCAAACAGCGAAACAGGAGAACGAAAGATTTGAGTTTGGTCTACCGTGGCGAGAGGAAAAAGCGGACGGCACAGCAGAAGTCGCTCTGGTCGCTGCCAAGGCTAAGGTGGCACCACTACGAAGCCAAACGATCCCACGTTTGGAACTCCAAGCAGCAGTAATCGGAACAAGACTCGCTTCAACTGTCCAACAGGGACACAGGTGGAAAGTTGACGAAATAATATATTGGACAGATTCCAGAACGGTGCTCCAGTGGATCCAGAACGATACCGTGCGCTATACTCCATTCGTAGCACATCGGCTGGGAGAGATCGCCGAGGCTACGCGACCGCGACAATGGAGATGGATTCCTACCGAGCTTAACGTGGCAGACATAGCCACTCGCCCAAACTACGTGCCATCTTCGAGGGAAGACAGATGGTTCAAGGGACCGAGTTTTCTTCACGACAAGAAGTGTAACTGGCCTCAATTCACACGGGACGAAAACTCCAGCGACACGGAAGAAAGCGTACTTCAACTACAGGTAACAGTTAACGACAGCCTGCCAGATATTCACAGATTCTCCAACTTCGAACGTCTGATACGAGCCACGGCAGTCGTCATCCTGTTCATCGAGAGATGTCGTCGGAAGACACGACACCCGCTGGATGCCAGACACTTACGAGAAGCCGAGAAACTCTGGATCCAAAGAAGCCAAGCAGAAAGCTTCAACACAGAGCTGCAGCAACTACGACTAGGTAAGAAAATAGCGAAATCTAGTCGTCTGTTCAGGCTCGACCCAACCTACTGCGACGGGATCCTGAAGCTCAACGGGAGAATAGGAGCTGCTGACGTGTCGGGCAGTATGAAGCGGCCGATCATCCTGGACGGCCGCCACCCCTTCACGAAGTTGTTGGTCCAGCATCATCACAAGAATGCAGGACACGCCAACCCAGAACGAGTGGTGAACGACGTGCGTCAGCAGTACTGGGTGCTCCGGCTGAGACCAGCCGTACGAGCAGCCACCTCGAGTTGCGCCGTGTGCCGTATAAGAAGAGCCAAGCCTGAAGTGCCAGTCATGGGAGACCTGCCAATAGCAAGAATCCAAGCGTTCGTGCGACCTTTCTCCAACTGCGGGGTCGACTACTTCGGTCCAATGGTGGTGACCATTGGAAGACGACATGAGAAACGTTGGGGGGCGCTATTCACTTGCCTCACTACACGCGCTATCCACCTCGAGTTGGTAGCTTCTCTATCCACAGACTCTGCAATCATGGCGTTGCGTCGAATGGCTGCGCGTCGCGGGTGGCCGACCGTCATCTACAGCGACAACGGCACCAACTTCAGGGGAGCCGACGCAGAGCTGCGGGCTGCCTACAAGGAATGGGCGCCTGCTCTGCAAAACTACGGCCTGCAGCATCGTGTCACCTGGCGTTTCATACCGCCCGGTGCTCCGAACCAGGGAGGCGCATGGGAGCGCCTCGTGCGGTCTGTCAAGGCCGCACTCTCCCACACACTCAGTCAGAAGGCGCCCAAAGAAGAGGTGCTTCTGACCCTGCTGATGGAGGCTGAGCATTCCATAAATGCTCGGCCTCTCACCCACGTCTCTGTCGATCCTAACGATCCAGAGGCGTTAACGCCGAACCATTTCCTGCTGGGGACGTCATCGGGGCTGCCTACGACGGGACCCTGCGAGCCGGCCGACAGGCGCGCGTGGCGCGCCGCTCAGGCTCTCGCCGACGAGTTCTGGCGTCGCTGGGTGCGCGAGTACCTGCCCAGTCTCACGCCACGACGAGCATCCGCGGCGGAGATCCGCCCACTGCGCGAAGGAGACCTGGTGGTGGTGGTCGACCCAACTCTACCACGCAACACCTGGCCTCGCGGAGTCGTCGAGCGAGTCTTCCCCGGCAGCGACGGGCACGTGCGCGTCGCCGACGTCCGAACCAGAGGAGGAACATTTCGCCGCCCTGCGACGAAGCTGGCTGTCCTTCCAGTGGAGAGCTGCGACGAGTCTTCGCTGGGGGGAGAATGTTAAGGACAACGCCAGCCCTTTAGATATTAAGAATATTAGCTTAGGAAAACTTTGGTAAAATTAAACTTAATTTTAAGGTATTGCAATGTAATAACAATTATTAACCGTTAGAGGCATGACAAGGACGGACATACAGACCGTTAATGACCGTTAAATGCATGACAGGGACAAGCCTATATAACGGAAGGAAATAGCAATAAAAAATGTACAATTAGCGATCATAGGTATCGTACGGGCGGGAGACCTTAAAAATGTATATAAATAGGTTGAGATTTTAATATTGTGTTCAGTATCTTCAGTCGTCTCCTAACGCTCATAATGTAAACAAGTTAGTCGTAAAAGTGTAAAATTGTGCCTAGGTAACCTAGATTGGGAATTATAAGTTAATAAATGCAGTGAAAGTGTAAATCAAAGTTGTTATTTAAAAACCCCTCTAAATAGAACAGTAAAATCCAGTAGGAAAATCATAAGTAATACAGTCCACTATAGGTAAACGTAACACTCAATCCATCGAGGACATATCCAATAGAGGGGCAATAGACAAAGTTTTCCTTGAAATAAATTTTTTCACAATTTGACGACTCCGCCCACTTTTCCTATTGGCTACGCTGGTTTTAGTGATGGGCAACGAAAAAGTTTCAATTTAAAACTCGATTATGACAAGTAATCGATAACAAAGCGATAATATAATATTTTTGACTAAGAGGCAGAACATACGCACGGTTGCAAATCTGATCTTTTGTTTTAAATGGTGTTAATGTCGGAAATCATAAAGGAAGACTTTTGCTTTCCTAAGACATTGTTAGTTCCGATTTCATCTTATAGCAAAAATAGCGTTTTAATTTTAAACAAGTCAAATATAAAATACTAGCTTATGCTCGCGGCTTTGCCCGCATGGCAAAATCCTTTCTTAGTGGAGGTCTACGTCATTAACCCTATTAATATTCCAAATTTCAACCCAATCCGTCCATCGGTTTAGGCTGTGCGTTGATAGATCAGTCAGTCAATAAGTCAGTCACTCTTTCCATATATAAATTTAAATTCTTAAAGACATCCGATTTATACACATGCATGCAAAGTTTAAGCTAAATTGAAAACTGGTAAGTAGATTAAATTTTACTTGCAAGATTTGATTATAGACAACAGGACAGGCGAATGTAAAAAAAAGCTTGTGAATTAAATTTAAAAAAAATTGCCCCCTACGCAAGGCTTTCAAAATTACCTATTTTGTGGATGGTGGCCATCTTTGATTTTAAATTTATCATAATAATATTATATACTACATACTACTACTAGTCAAGCCATTTCAACTTTCATTTGATGCCCACATTGACGGAATTATGGAGAAAATAATTAATCAGCTATTTTTAGCGGCGGCCATCTTGGATTTTAAATGTATTAAATGTAATGCATATATTTTACTAGTCAAGTCCTTTCATTTCATACCCTTACATTTGACGAGGTTGTGAAGAAAAAAAATAATCTGCCAAATTGTAGCGGCGGCCATCTTAGATCGATTTCCACCAAACACGGCTAAGAAAACTCTCGACTACCTTTCGACTCTACTTTCAAACAAAAAAACAAGATCAAAATCCGTTCATCTGTACGGGACCCAGAAGTAAGACAAAGTACATGAGCAACGATGCCACAGACAGACAGACAGACACGTCAAACTTATAACACCCCGTCGTTTTTGCTTCGGGGTTAAAAAGAGGTCAGGTTTTTTTATGTTTTTGGTGAATAACTTTTAAAAAGAGTTTTCATTTCTTGTTCGGAACTTATTTTAGTCTATAACAAAAAATGACGTTTTCATGATGTGGATGGTATATTCTCATCCGCTCATAAAAAAGAAAATATTAAATTTGTAGGTATCTCGATTGAAAAAAAAAACAGGGGAATGGCATCGGAGTATTTTTATATTTTAGCAAATTTTATAGTTGTATATCAATACTGTGATTTTCACTAACCTACTCGCAGCGCCGCGTGATGCGACTAAACAAAAGGGTTATATGATAATATTGTAAATATTATAAATAATAGACATAATATTATAAAAGTGTCTCCCTGTTGTATAGATAATGAATGATATGTAGCTTTTTGTGCGCAAGTCTGACTCGCATTCGCCATAGGTTTTATATATACCAAAATACGAGATGATCTTTTGTCACGAAAAATGACGGTAACTTTACGCAACTTCACGTGTCATATTTTTTTGATACATCCTAAAATATCCGTGTACTTTTTATTTATGTTAAAATTTCGTTGGAATCAAATTTTTAGGGTAGTTCCCGCGTGCCCCACTATTCGCCCCACTGGTGGGGCAGGTGAAACTGTCAAATAATTTTTGTGTCTCACGCACCCCACTGATCGCGTTTTGGTTGGGCGGGTTCTTCCAAGACACCATCAGCCTAAGACTACGAGAACTTTCCGAGATATTGATATTTTAATTTTGATAGCTGTCATTTGAAATGAAGATTTCCTCAAGACCCTTCATTTCTTCCATCACTTTCACATATTTGCAAGGTAGATAACAAGAAAAAGGTACCAGGAGATCATAATTGAAATGAAGTCTTACATACGAGTATTCGTTGACTTGTACTGCTTTGCCTGTACCTGCGTCTATTAATGAAAAAAACACATGTTATCCCATTCATATAAATTACACAAAGGTACATAAAAGTTCGAATTAATCAGGAAAGTGCGACTAAAATCACCGCAATACGAGATTTTAATAATATATTATCAGATGGGATGATTTTCTTATGTGTTGTTTGTCTACTAAATGGTACATAGTTCCTTATAATTTCTGATCTCCTAGTTCTTCGCAAAATATCTGCATTAATAACACCATTCATCATTTATTCGTGCCCAATAAATTATATTTTTGCATGAGTTACAGCGCCCTGATGGGGCGCGTGAAGTGTACTTTTTTTAATATTATCACCCGCCACACTAAAACGCAATCGGTGGGGCGCGTGAGAAGCAAAAAATATTTGACAGTTCCACCTGCCCCACTAGTGGGACGAATAGTGGGGAACACGGGAACTACCCAATTTTTACAACACAAGTGAATTAAATTAAAAATTAAAAAAAAACCCCAACGCATTCAAAATATGTAATTTTGTGGTTGCAACCATCTTTTAGTTTTTCAGATGTTAGTTTATTAAAATCTGTTTATTATACTTTGTAGTTTTCTACTAATCAAACTTTTTCGTCTAATTCCCATGTTGAGGGAGTTGTGGAAAAAAATGTAATCACCATTTCATGGCGGCTAAGAACACTCTAGACTATATCTACCTAAAAAAAAAACAATCTCAAAAAATAAAAAAATAAAATCCGTAATACTGAGACAGACAGACACGTCATACTTATAACACCCCGTATTTTTCCGTGGGGGGTTAAAAAATAAATTGTGACGATACTGCCACGATAAAATTTTATGAGAATAACCCACTATAAAAAATCATCTGCTCTAGTTGTCAACTTATAAATGACATGGACTTCAAGGCGACTGTCCATTATTCCGTATCATACAATAATAATAATTGTCTTAGGAACATGCCAAACCGAAAAATAACATCAGGCCCTTTTTACACTAAACGATTCGTGAGTATTCACCTTTGTAAATAAACGGCATAAACTCACTTGTATTTACTTCGGCTTCGTGCCGACTGCAGCTACTCCTTAAAGAAGATCCTCGTACAGGATCGAACTGGTCGGCACAAAGCCGAAATAAATACAAGTGAGTTTATGCCGTTTATTTACAAAGATAAACATCTGGCCCATGCCATTATGAGCCTTATTTTCATTTATTTATTGCTCATAGCTTAAAATTAGGTTTTGGTAGATAACCGCATTATGTATTATATATACCACGGCAGTATTGTATGTATTAAAAAGTAAGAGAACATCGTTGCGAGCCTTGCACGGAGCGTTAACAATAAATATCGCTGAGAATATGTTGCTGATACTGACAGGTCTATCCATGGCATGCGATGTTGCCAAACACCTGCGTGTGGGGACCAGAATGCAGTGAGTGTACGGGTTTATAGCCACGAATGATGACCGATAAAAAGATAATAATATAAACTTATTTTCATCATTAATAAAGAAAACTTCATCTGCTGCCAGTTCAATGAAAAAGTTAACACCTAAAGATGCTTGAACATGTAAGCAACATATTATATTGATAGGCATGCAAAAATGAAATTGGTACTGCATTCTCGTGATTAGATTCTGTTTTGAACACGGGCAAAATACGAGAGAAAGAAGAAATGCAAACGGGCATATGGTACGGTATAGTGGGCAAACCCCTTAAAACTCATTTCTTGCAATGTTATTTTGGAATATTTTCTAATGAACATACACATTACACATTAGCTATTTTTCACATATGTACAGCTGAACTAATCAAATTTAGTATAATAGGTAGCTTAGGCTCTATAAGTCTCTCTAGGCTCTTGACAATAGCTAACAGTAGGTACTTTTCAATGGGTAAAACTGGATAGGAATAAATGAATTTCCGTAGTAGTCGTACTGAACTATGAGTCGTCAACATGGGCCTACAGAACATATTATGCGCTAGTTGTACCTAAAGATAGCATGCAATTAGACCTGGTCGAAGATGTGGTATGCATTTGTCCTCTAATCGATTATCATGCATCGATTCAATCGTCTAAATATTCACAACACTGGCTAAATACGAGTCAGTAGACAAGGATAGCTATTTGGAGAAAACGCTTTATTAGAAAGAGAGGCAATTTGCCTGACCAGTATAACTTGATCCCTCGCTAGAACAAAAAATAATCATAATTTTGAGGATTATTTTACATTTCTGGGGATATTAAAATCGATTAAATAAATTTAGATATTTTATATGTATACTTTATTATATAATAATACGGTAAACAGTTTTATAAAAAAATAAGAAGTCGTGATTTTTTTGTTAAAGAGAATATTCCGTGAGGCCCGCGTAGTTCCTTAAACTGGCCGCTACTAAACGGCGCGTCACGTGGCGCTACGAGTGGGGTAGCAAATACAACCAGTGTTGATATACAAAAAATCCGCCGATGCCCTCCCCCTGGCTCAATCCAACGCAGACATAGCTTGAAGCTCGGCGATCTGATTGATATACAGCATGACTTATCTCTAGAAACGAGTTTATTTTATAAATCTCAAGGTTAGGTACATTAGCTCCGACATATGGATTCCGCTCTATGATATTTTGTATTGGAGCTCAGAACCATCTGATAAAACGTTTTATCGGTGACTATAGACACACATTGTGATCTTTCTTGTTGAAAGTAGTTATAAGTTGTTCCAGGATCTAAAAATAGAATGCACTAGTGGATAGCATACTTAAATTTATTGGAACACCGTAAATTGCAGAAATTAGCGTTCTGGTATATCATTTTATCCATATTATGAAATATATTAGCAGTCAAAGATAGATATCGTCTAGCACTAGCACTCATCTAGCCATAATCGTGTTCCACTGGTCTTCAGGAGTTTGTACGGAGATAAGACTATATAGAGTAAAAACAAATAGGTAGGTATATTATTATGAAAATTATACATAAAATATTAGTTGATACCTATACTATTAGTCGCGATTTCTCATGACATTGCGATTAAATAATCATGCTGCAATAAGTTTTTTCATGCTATCAAATCGAATGGTGACAAATAAACGCATATTATAATGGTGACAAATAAACGCATATTATATACGCTACGAATAAGGAAGGCTGAAAAAGTTGTACAGAAATAACACGAAAATTTTGCGGTTTTAGTCTCAAAATTATAAAATAAATTACATAATAGATCTTAAAACTCTAGAAGAATTTCAAAGATCTCTAAAATGGATAAGGTTCGCATTAAAATATCCAAGCACGTTTAAAAGATACTAATTAGGATACCACGTGTAAGTTTATATCCCACCAAAACATTCTGTAAAAAACTAGCCAAGTCTCGATGGAGCTGCTTGTTTATCTCTAAAAAATAATGAAATCTAGACAAAGTCGTGCCATGTCTAAGGTACCTTATTGCGAATTATTTATTATTATAGTTAATGTTGTGTGACTTGGCCGTTGAAGGGTACACAAGGGTATTATACCAGGTGCTCGATCTAGACAAAGTCGTGCCAACGTGTATACCCTTCATCGGCCAAGTCACACAACATTAACTATAATAATAAATAAATCGCAATAAGGTACCTTAGACTTGGCACGACTTTGTCTAGATTTCATTATTTTTTAGAGATAAACAAGCAGCTCCATCGAGACTTGGCTAGTTTTTTACAGAATGTTTTGGTGGGATTTCACTTCTTTTTGTAGAAACACTATATTATAAGGTTACTATAAGGTCGACAGACAGACAGGTAAGTAAATAAAAGCTTTACACAATTAAAGGAAAGTAAATAAAAGCTTTACACAATTTTAACCATTGACTGCAAATATAACTTTGTAATCCTATACATTTATATGAGATTACAAAGTTATTTATGCAGATTAATTATCTCGAAAACGAGACCGAAATTGCATGTTTTTATAGTTTTTCTATGGTTTATACAATAAAGTCTAAGTATATACCAAATTTCAGCTCTCTGAGTTTTAGGGAAGTACTAGTTCTATTTTGATGATCATGAGTGAGTGAGTGAATGAATGAGTGTCGAAAATGCGAAACTTTGCTTTCGCATAACTTCGGAACTTAATGACCTACAGACTTGAAATTTTGGATTTTAAGTATGTAATTATAGCTTACTGGATGACGAAAATTTCTGCGTTCTGGTCTTATCCAGAGGTTCTCAAATAGGGGCCTGAAAATGCGTCGAAATGGTTCCTGTAAAGGATGGTACGGCAGTGCTTGCTTCGCGCTCGACTTGGCGGGGGCACTACCGTGCCCCCAGATTACGTACATATATACATATCTACGTTGTTATTTAAGATATTGTGGTCATAAAAGTTGAGTTTTTTTTTGTCGAGGATTAAAATGGGTGTGTCAAGGTCACCCTTGTGCTAGACCAGACAGTTTTGTATCATTTGCGAATACAAAAAGTTGATTTTTAAAAGTAATTTATATTCGTGTGTAGGACTGGTTTTTAGATTGACATATCATACTTACATTATGATACTTTGTAGCTCTACATTCACTCATAATGTACTTGCTGCACCCAGTGATATTTCGCTGAAGAGTAGCCTGTCTGTTTTTCCAGGATTTAACAATAAATATTTACTAAATTGGTTCAGCCGTATCAATAAAGCGGTAAGAGATACATTTTTAATGGTTTAACTAACATAACTCGCTTTTATGTATTGATTAGTCCTTGGTATAGATACTTATAATATATTCTGAGTAATTCGTTTAATTATTTCATTTTCAATTATTTACTATTAAACAATCATTAAAATTTATAAGTACCTAGTATTATTTTAATTAAAATTTAGTCGGTTAGATAACTGCTGCAGAGTCAACTTCTCACCTTTCTGGGAACTGCGAGTGTGTAGCTAGCTCAATGTGGACAAATAAGATCTAATTAGAGTCTAACCGTGGGACTCGACGCGACGCCTTAAGTGTGAAAGTACTAACGATCATAACGTATCTAGGTGTCAAATTAACTGCAGTGCTTTCAAGTCCGATCACTTTATAACTGCATGTCATTTCCATTCACGAAGGAAAATTTTGTTAAGCAACAGGAGCAAATTAAAAATGGTTTCTCTACTAATACTGTACATCAGATTTGACGTTATTAGACCTTAACGAAGCACTTAACATCCTGTTCCTTTTATCATTTTAAAATATCAGAAATCTTCTAATTAGATAATTAATTTATGTATCCTACTAATATTCACATAAACTGCACCAATAAAAATTATCTATGATTTTTTTTTGCCAAGTTACGCCCCGTTAAGGTTGCGTTTCCACCAGAGATGTGCTGTGGAAATGTGTCGTGTGAGGATCTATAGCTGTGCAGTGAAAATATGTGAGGGTTTCCACCAAAGCTGTGCGATGAAAATGTGCCTACAAGGATGTGTAGCGGAGCTGTAAAAATGTGTGGAGCGAGGATGCGTTGCGAAGCTTTGAAGTGTGTCGACGGGGGTGCGGTGTAGTACGCGCAAACCTCGCAACTCGCAACGCATCCCTCGCACCAATTCCTCACTTGTTTTGTATGCGCAAAAACCTAACTCCGCTGAGCCGTTTCCACCAGAGCTGTGCTGACCGAGGCGAGGTAAATTAAGCGATTCTATTGGTTCTTAACAAACACATTCCTCGCAACGCATCCTCGCTCATCTCTAGTGGAAACGCAGCCTAAACGTTCAATAATATATTTTATCAATATAATATCATGTATACGATAGGGAAGTTTAATGTTACATACAGAATAAACATATTAGAGGTATTAACTATACTGTTAAACCTTTTAAAATAATATGTTGACGAAATGTTAACAACATGCTATACCTACTTAATTGATCCTTATATTATAATTATAACAATTAAAATCAACACTAAACGCCAGAAAAACTAATAAATACCAGGTTAGAGATAACACAATCCCATTTAGGTACATAATTACATACACGCATAAAGTTCAACCATTATTAAAAGTTGCTCGATTTAATAGACGCTAAAAACATTTTGTTGGGCATTAGCCCAACAAAATCATTTACATCTATTAAGATGTAATTTTAAAATAGTTTTTCACATAGAATTGAGTACCGGTAAAAAACATACATTACCTATAGGTTAGCCTTTGACCAAGATCTGGTGTGATGTTAAGCAACGATGCAGCCGTAGATGGTGGTAGTGGTGGTAGTTTTTGCGACCTACCTCTACATATTAACTAATAACCGTACAAATATAAACTTTCGTATTTATAATATCAAATATCAGTGCAGTGTGATCAAATGCTCGTACCCATTGGCATCACAGATTAATATAATGGCATTTATTAACTAGTTTAAATCGTTGTAAAGCTATCAAGTAATTGGCATCAGGATATAATGATAGGTTTCATTTAGCATTAGGTTAACGGGATCTAAGACTATATTGAGAATTGAGAGTATCGTGTCATTCCATTACAATAAATCAATAATAAATAATCCATTATTGATTTTTGTCATTATATCATACTAGCTGCGCCCAGCAGTTGTACCCGATGTACAGTAGCCTCTATGAAATTCCAGAGTCTAAGCTATCTCTATACAAAATTTCAGCTCAATCGGTCTACTTGTTTAGGCGTGAAAGAGTAACAAACATACATCCAGACATCCATACATTGTTACACGTTTATAATATTAGTATTTATTATTATTTACTACTTTTTTTTGAGCAAACACGTATTACGCGTTGATATTCTGCCCTTCGTCGCGTCGAGGTAAAGGGAAGCTTTTGAGGGACTTTTTCCTAGTGTAATATAGTCATTTTGTACCAATATAGATTTCTATACATAGGTGACTCAATTGGTTTTGTTTTTTGGTGTAAAATGGTACCAAAAATATCTTAACGCAACGAAACTTGCGTATTTTCGCTAGAGACAATTTTTTCCAATATATGTAAAGTTTTTGAAAATTATCAAAATAAAAGATTATCAAGTTCATTATATTAACATCAACGATGTCAGAGTGTAATTTTATGATCACACAAACTTGAATACACTGTAGACGATAGCGCAGATTAATTTAAAAGAAAGTTTTTAGAAAAGTTTTTCATTAGTTAAGTATACTACTTCCCTAAGCACGTATTTACATAATTTTAATTACAAATGGGTTTTATTGTGGGGGTTTTAGGTTAATTTCGTTTTATTCCATTCCTAATTTGTAATTAATGATAGGTGATTAAGAAAAAATCGGACAACGAAATTGGAACTATTGCGATACCGGCGCCGGAGTCGAATCGCTTCTCTAACATTGAATTTACATGTAGAGTCAATCTTACAATGTGAATGAACTCATTATCTACATTTACTTACACGCTTTACTTAAATGGCTTTGAATTTAAGTGATAAAATAATTAGATTTTGGCTGTGCTTTGTAAATTTCAAGCTCTAATTTAAATTACTTCAAGTAATTATGCAAAGTTAAAAACCATGCTATCAAGGTATTACTACCAATTCGATCTCAAATAACATAGTAGTTTTAGCTCAAATGGTTAATGAATATCCAGACACAAACTGTTGCATTAAAACTAAAGAGGGGCTTCACTTAGGGTGCTTTCCGATATCGATCAATGATAGTCCCCTTGTTTTACTTTAATTGCAGTTGCTATGACAACGCCTAAATTTAACGTGGTACTTTAAGCATATGTGGTCCATTAATTTAGTACATTATATGTATTATTAGGAAATTCCAACCATACACATTTTTACGTTTTATGGTCATAATATAAATATATGTAGGTATATTAACCACAATTAAAATACGTTGTGTTTCCTGGACCGCAAATAAGTACAAAACCTCCAAAGGAAACCAACCATTGATAAAAATTTATTCAGCTTGACGCTTCCAAAACAATAGCGCTATTAGTTAATTTTTTGGCTCATTCTCATGGAATTGATTCTCATCGTCACCTTCATGGCAATTCTTATTTATTGCTTATTTGTAATGTTTATGTATAATATTGTATAGAGCTGGATAACACGAGTAAACTTTTATATAAATGATTTAAATCGTACGTTTCATTTCGAAGAAAAACAGTTTTGAAATTTTCGACGCCACGAAAGTGATTCAGTAATTATTTTTTCACAACTTTTTCAAGTAAAACCCTTTTAAAAGACTAAATCTACCAAAAATGTACAATAAAACGACATTTTACGTAAAAACAAACCTCACTACAAAAGAAAATATGCGTAATTTGAGATATTACTTTACCATTCACTTTACTTTTTTATTAGTCAGAAATTTGGTTTGTATGTATTAAAACCCTAACATAACAGATACAGTACTTTTTAGTAGGTAAAAAGGCTATTTAAAAAAAAACAATATTTAAAAATCACTTATGTGGCTCAAAAATCACCTTCATGGTAAAAAACGCTATGAAGGTGATGCCACGCTGGTGACGAAAATATCCCTTTTTGGTGAAATTCTGGAAAGTTTAGGTATAATGTATAAAGTTAAATACTACATCTTTATCTCGCACATTTTGGCGTTTCAAAAAGCTAGCTTTGATTTAAATAACTAAAATGCAATGCATAAAAATGTTGTCCATGCAAGTGATCGATACACCCATGAATAAATTGAAACTTAGCAATTATATTTTTCCCACGGCTCGATAAGTCCTAGATCCTACTTCTACGATTGCAGAACATGGCCATCATTGAAATGAATCGAACTATGAATTGGATTGCTGATGTTGTGTTTAACAGCAGCCGTTAAACTACGCAAATCTAAAGCACCTAAAATCGTGTGACCGCCGCATTATATTATTTTAAATTCAAAATAATACTGAAAACTATTTTTTAATCTGTAGACCTTAAAGTATATTTGTTTGCGATAATTTTGGTATATGTTACATACAGATACATCAACATTTGTTAAAGTAGTGCCCAAATGTTTAACTGCAACGCAAAGTGTGACACCATGAGAATACGAAAAATGGCCCCGATTTTGACCTTTCATGTTAAATTTTAGTATTATTTTTTGCGTCTATTATGACAATCTTCATTTATTTTGTAGCTTAATATATGTTTTATCCACCTATCCACAATTCATATCTCAGTCTTTAACCTTTTAGGAAATATAACCGTGTGACCATCAATTTTGAGCTAAAATGAGAATGAGCCTTTTACTGAATATTGTTAAGAGATAGCGTCAGACATTGTTAACTTTTAGTATTCAGTGTGCGAGCATGAAATACAAATAATGCCACATTCACGATTACAATAATTACGAAATAAGTGAATTTTCACACAAATTCAAACTTTCTATACTATTTTGTAATATGAGAATGTGGCTTAGGACATAGGTGTTAACGGGCCAAAAATAGTCGCGCGCGCATCCCGCGCGTGGTAAAAATAAAGCTAGGACTGCACTAGGACTTGGAGCTAGGTAGTGTCACTCACCCTGAGCACGTGATTAAGAGATGGCCACGGATTAGCACGAATATGTCAATATCTCCCACACGGGCCTTGACCAATTGAAATGAATCTGGTATGCTCCGTGCCGGCTTATTAGCACGAGAACGCGTCTAGCACTCACTCCGCAGATGATAACATACAAAACACGTTTGAAGGACTGTACAATAAATCCTTCCGCACTTTTATATCAGGTTTTATTTAATTAAATTCGTTTTATAAATTCGATATGTTAATTTGTGAATGAGACACGTGCCGTCGCGGCGGCGGTTGCGGGAGTACTGGCTGCCGGCGGCGTGCCACCGCCATGTTTAAAAGCACAGCAACAGTTAGTTTGATAATATAACCAATATTTCAGCGTGGGTACTGTTTACATGAGACAGGTTGCGAGTTAACGAGGAAAATCGCTCACGTGACCTTGGGATTATTCATTAAAAACACAACTAAAAACTAGCTAACATATTTCCCTTTCTAATGTTGATTCATTTGTTTCAATTATGCCTCCGACAAAAACTATAGGACTATATTATATCATTCGATACTCTACATATCGGTTTTTTACATAAATGAGTTATCCCAAAAAATGTGTATGGTGAATGACTTTAAGGATGTTTTTCTTTAGATGTGTTTTCTAAAACATAAGTTTTTCACGATAGATTATCCATGTAGGAAGTTCGGCACGTGAAAGTACGTAGATATTATTATTATAATATGTATATTATTTTGTTCATTATGTCATATTTATTGAATAGATAAGATCGAAAAGTTAAAAGACCTATGTTAAAAGCTTAAAACTAAGTACATAATAATAAACGTTATGGTGCGACGACGAAAATCGCAGGGTAGGTAGCTTACGATATTATAAGTCGTACATGCGATAAATACTTTAGAAATGCTAATAAAATGTATAAACGAGTATAAAATACGAGCTCTACATAACTTTGGGTAAAGTATTTGAGCAGACAGTCGGAATTTTAATGTTTGTTACTGCCTTATCGCAACGGAAGGTGATAAGTGTTCACAAATTAAAGGGCACACATATTATGTTACACAAGGCTGAATCAACTACTGTAAATTGTAAACGATTGAGTTATAATAATAAATGTATTTATTTGTTAAAAAGCAGGATAATAAAATCTGATTCTCGTTTTACTACAGTAAATTAGTTCAGATATTTATACCGGCATGAATATTTGTAACAAACGTACTTTGTGAATGTTATAAAATTATGACAGTAATAAAATTAAGACGAATCAATAAAATAATTAAAATATGTAGAAGTGAGAGAAAAAAATGAGGTTTTTTTTCGTAAATTTTCTCACTCTACATTATACCTATAATTACTGTCAGGGTCCACTTATAATCACAATTATAATATTATGGGTTGTGTGATCCACCAGAAACAATTTTTTATGAATTAGAATTTATGAAGTAGAAGACGAGCAAGACGCTATCCTGATGTTAGAGGTAACGCTGTACACGCTACTTAGGATTTCACAATGATGTGAAATTCTAGGAGACTGCACCAACGCTTCTTACTCAAAAGTCATAAGATGATAAGACTCTTTAGCCCAGTAATTTCACTAGCTACAGTGCCCTCCTACCGAAGCACAGTAATGTTTGCACATCACTGCTCAAGCGGGGTACCCGCGGTACCCACCTAGACGACCTCCTGCAAACGAAATCTACCCCCGGTAAAAACTAACGTGACCTAACGATCGAATACCTTAGCGCTCAGGTGACAATCACCCTCAGGATTTTAACCGGACACGAACCTATGGGCCACGGACGCAACTATTATAGTTATACATATTATCTTCTATGATGATGATAATATGAATAATTAATGGCCATCGGTAAAATCAATTGAATCCGACCCGATCCCCGATCAACTGATCTCTTTGATCTCTTTCAGATATTTGTGTATTGAAAACAGTAAAAAATTACACACTTATAATATAAACAGCTTTCAAATAGTTTTGGGCGGGAATAAATAGTCTTACTTTGTAATTCTCAATCGGTAGGTATCTAGGATGCCTAGTGCCTAGTGTCTAACGCCCAGGTATATTTATTTTAGGCTGAGATAATTAGCTTGGCATGTGTAATCAGAGCACGCAGGTGTAAATTCAGAAGTTGCAACGTAACTATTCTTAGAATTAACTGTCATATGTAATGAGAGTTTGTTTTGTAACGGATCCATTTCTAGATAAGTTTCTAGATTACATACCTACTTGATTATACCTCTGTTTTAGGTTTACACGTGTTAAGTTTCTACTTACCTCTATAATACGAGTACGCGATCGTTCATAGATTCCATATATGATTGATTGAAATATTAAGCGCAAGCGAATATAGGTGTTCCTTACTGCAAGAGAAGCTGTAGTTTTCTTTTCTTCTTAGTAAAGGCATTTTCCTATATGTATAAATGTTCTTTAGGCTATTTAAATTTTAAAACCAACAATTAACACGCAAAGCTGATGACATCCTGCTACAAGAAAATAATAAAATATGTACAGTCAACTACAAATATGTAGATGTATCCATGTTAGTCTTACAAAATGAAGGAACTTTTAGTATGCAAAAATTATTTACCCTTACTTCGTGACATTTTCAGTATCCACCAAATCATATATAATACTATAGGTATATTCGATTCATTTTAAATGCTATTATTATGTATCACCTAAGGAAAAGTAGTAGGATACATCATTGTTGCATAATAAACGAGTCGATGATGATATAAAGTTTGATTGCTACTAGAAAGGTCACGAACCAAGGGTAGGTAGTTCATTGTGGTAAATGAAAGTCTAACATGGATACATCTCTTTGTAGTTGACTGTACCTAATCGTCTAGGCTGGGCATTATATTCATATCTGGGGGCACGGTAGTGCCCCCGCCAAGTCGAGCGCGAAGCAAGCACTGCCGTACCATCTTTACAGGAACCATTTCGCCGCATTTTCAGGCCCCTATTTGAGAACCTCTGGATTAAACCAGAACACAGAAATTTTCGTCATCCAGTAAGCTATAATTACATACTTAAAATCCAAAATTTCAAGTCTGTAGGTCATTAAGTTCCGAAGTTAAGCGAAAGCAAAGTTTCGCATTTTCGACACTCACTCACTCATGATCATCAAAATAGAACTAGTACTTCCCATAAACTCAGAGAGCTGAAATTTGGTACAAACTTAGAATTTATTGCATAAGCCATAGGAAAACTAAAAAAACATGCAATTTCGGTCTCGTTTTCGAGATAATTCATCTGCATAAATAACTTTGTAATCTCATATAAATGTATAGGATTACAAAGTTACATTTGCAGTCAATGGTTAAAATTGTGTAAAGCTTTTATTTACTTTCACCTGTCTGTCTGTCGGCCTTATAGTAACCTTATAATATAGCGTTTCTACAAAAAGAAGCGAAATCCCACCAAAAACATTCTGTAAAAAAACTAGCCAAGTCTCGATGGAGCTGCTTGTTTATCTCTAAAAAATAATGAAATCTAGACAAAGTCGTGCCAAGTCTAAGATTTCTTACTGCGATTTCTTTATTATTATAGTTAATGTTGTGTGACTTGGCCGTTGAAGGGTACACAAGGGTACAAAACCAGATGCTCCATGACACTTGGATCGCCTAAACATAAGTATTATTGAAATACGCAGCTTTATCAAGCCTACAATTGACTGGTTATTCAAGCAACGTTTTCCAAGTGGCAATTTTCTATCATGAATGGTTAGCGGACAGATTGGTGCAATGGTGTCATGGAGCACCTGGTATAATACCCTTGTGTACCCTTCAACGGCCAAGTCACACAACATTAACTATAATAATAAAGAAATCGCAGTAAGAAATCTTAGACTTGGCACGACTTTGTCTAGATTTCATTATTTTTTAGAGATAAACAAGCAGCTCCATCGAGACTTGGCTAGTTTTTTTACAGAATGTTTTTGGTGGGATCACTATTACCGATTCGGTCCAAAACTAAGCTATGTATTAATTTTGTATGACATATTATTTGATGATATCGTCTGATATAATCAAATGGGTGTCTGCATCCAGATCCTTGTGCATATTATTGCTACTCTAGTCCGCCGCATTGGAAATTGGAGCCCATTTAACTTTAGCCTGGCTATTTTTTTAATTAGGTGCTTTTAAATGTTATCACTTAACTCCTATTACTTTTGAATGGATTTTATCAATTTACTCAAGAATATTGCATCAGAAATCATTTCAACCAGCGCACGACCTTTTGCGTCAATTTTGAGTCGAGCTCGTTGATGTCTTTTGTTTGTTATATTTATAAATCATAATTTATCAGATAATATTTATTAATTCATAAATATTTCCATTTTTGATAAATAAATTTCATTGCAAGCGCAACTGGAAACTCTGAAATTTCGTGTGCTGTAAAATTGTAGTAATAAATAGTGTCCGACCGAAATTTCGGTTTCGGTTTCGGTTTCGGCCGAGTTTCGGCAAAAAATCGAGTTTCGGCGAAAGTTTCGGTTTCGGCCAAAATTGGCCGAAACTTTTGCCGAAACCGAAACTCCCTTCGGAAGTTATCGTGCACGCTCGCCTAGCTTCGTTTCTCGCGACAACGCTTTGGCGGACGACTAATAATTGTAATATAGGTTTGTTATTTTAAATGTGTGATTTGATATTATCTTTGTTGAGACTGGAACTAAGCGTGCAATAGCAATTTTAGGAATTATTATTTTTATATAAAGGTACCTTTAAAGAGATTGATGATTCTTCTAAGTACAAATAGGTACAAACCAAAGTATTAATTAGTAAGATTTCAAAATACTAATACTTAGTATTTTACCCGTATGTCACCGAGCGGATCAATCGAGCCGTACCTGCGCATGCGAATTTGAACCTTATTTTAAAGAAGCTAGAAATAGATGTCAATTTTGATTTGAACTGGAAGTTTTTCCTGAATCAAGGGGTTAATATAACAGTAACAATAAGTGTTGTGTATAATCAAAATTGATAACTGATAAACATTTTGCTATAAGAACTCAATTTAAATAAATAGGCCAAGCGCTATTCAGACTACGCGCAATGTAGGCTTCCGTAGAACTGGCAAATCGTATACACATAATCTACTGCCTTAATTTTCATCAACGATATCTTTAAAACTTATAAAACTATCTTAACCGCTATGGTTTTCCTGGAAACTTCATGGTTGAAACTATATTCGTGATTTTTAACAGTGTTTGAAAGTAGTTTAGATTTTAGAGGGCGGGGACGCCCAAAAAAAATATTTAAAGTTGAATATCTTTCAAATGGATCATTAAATCGAAAAATTTCCTTAGAAATATGTCTTTCATTAAAATACCTATTCAACAATACCCTAAATGATGGGATCAGCCAGAAAAAATATCATCCTTATTTTACAAATTTGGGAGCTACCCTAAATTATTTGATTTAAATTTATTTATTTTTGTAACCGTTCTCTTACCCTAATCATTGCCCTCCTCTGTGCAAAATTACAGTTTTCTAGGACTTATAGTTTCTCCGTAAAGCCGCGGACAGACGGACGGACAGACAAAGCGATACTATAAAAAAAAAAAAAAAAAATATTTCAGGACGTTTCACACAGCGCCACCTAACCCCAAACTAAGCAACTTAATGCTTGTAATATGGTGGTTCGGATAACGGATATAATACTTATATACTTTTCTTTTGTAAATACATACTTATAATAGATATTGAAAAACCACCCAGACCAGAAACAAATACCTGTGGATCACACAAACATTTGTCCCATGCGGGAATCGAACCCGTAACCTTCTGCGTTGCAGGCGGGTATTAGCCCACCGCGCCACAGAGGTCGTCAAAACAACTATAAGGCTTCCTTGTTGACCATGGAAGCCTAAAAAAAATAAAAATATTATTGATATATTTCTTATATTACAACTGATACAACAAACTTAATATTACGCTGTGCTTCCATTTTATGTCCTAATTAATGCAGAATAATGGGTAAAATGCACCAAATTTCAGTATTTTAAAGATTTTTTTACTTGACCACGTGAGTTTCGGTTTCGGTTTCGGCCGAAACTAAAGCCCCGGCCGAACATTCGGTTTCGGTTTCGGTTTCGGCCGTAAAACCAGTTTCGGTCAGACTCTAGTAATAAACAACGCATTTTGAGTACTTTTATTAAATCAACTATACCTAAGAGTTGTAGACGCGCCAAAACACGAATCCTCAACTACAAGATGTGCATTTTATATTAGACACAAGCAGACGGTCTAGCTAATGGTTAGTGGTCACCATTGCCTGCAAACATCTGCAACACCTATCGAATTGCGGACGCGTTAACGGTCAAGCAGGCTAGGCGCGGTAAATTCCTGATTTCATTAGATATCGAGTCGATAATTACTGTTTGTACACCACATAATTTTCTGGCCACTACCATCTAAAGTAGAAGTGAGGATAATCACCTTTTCTCCCAATAACAGGTCCCATATATTTCCTTCGACGCGGCCTCCCAGCAGCAAAGGTCTGCGCGTGACTCGATCAATATTCTATGGGCATTATGTATGTGGCCTCACGAACTGCCGCGAACTTAGTGCTAAATTGGTAATTATGCACATTTAAGGGCCTGTTTTGTTAGTTAATGTTAGGAAGGCCAGCTTCCGTACTTCGTTTACAATTTATTTGCCTACGTACACAGGGTGGCTCTGTGTGATATGGGCTATCATGATGTTTGCCATCATGATTGCCCATATCACACAGAGCCACCCTGCCTCATTATTTTCTCGCCTTGTCATTATCATAAATAAAAAAGGTAAAAAAAGTTTTTAAGTTAAACGGTTTTATTGTAAATATGTACTAAAAGCTAAAAAAATAAAATCGTGAGGCACGTCAAATATCTACAACTTTCAGTGAAAGTGTTCATTAGAGATTTAGATATTTGACGTGCCTCACGATTTTATTTTTTTAGCTTTTAGTACATATTTACAATAAAACCGTTTAACTTAAAAACTTTTTTTACCTTTTTTATTTTTAGGCTTTTTAGTACAATGTATTCTATTTGTCAAGCCCTTTTATTTGATACCCATATTGATGGGATTGAAAAAAAAATAGGTTATCCGCCATTTTGTAGCGGCGGCCATCTTGGATTTTAATTTTGTATAGTGCACTGTATTCTACTTGTCAAGTCCTTTCATTTGATACCCATATTGATGGGATTAAAAAAAAATACGTTATCCGCCATTTTGTAGCGGCCGCCATCTTGGATTTACAATAATATTAAATATACATAATTGTATTGTCACCAGAACCAAAGGCGCATACCAAATTTCAGATCAATCGGTTGACAGGAAGACGGTGAAATTTCAATTACCAAATTTGACCCAAGAAAAATGAATAAAACAAACGGAGTAAGCTAAATATAAAACCGTTTAAAAAAAACCGTTTAAAAAAACCGTTTAAAAACGTACAATGTGCGCTCCGCAGTTTGCTGGCTGAGAAATACTAAGGTAAACTAATTTTTTCAAGTGAAAAATTAATATATGAAAATTCAACCGCTACATCTTCTTCTATAAAAATATTTCATTCTAGTGGGTACATTTTTTTCTAATATGTAGTTAAATTTAATATTCATAAGAGGAAACTTGTAAATTATAATTTTCAAATTTATACATAAAAATTATGTATTTCTGAGTTTATGTAACACTCGACGTAAACTTATGTCTACACTAACTAAACTGATTGATCTCCTATTCATGTACCAGTATCATTTACCATAACAATAAATATTAAATCCACGTGTAGATAAGCATACATATTAGGTAAGTCATAGAAAATTACACGTTAGTACCCAACAGATATCATTTATTATCTAATTACATAAAACCGCACGATCTTCGTCATATGAATTTCCTCACAATTTTCCAAGTTTATTACCTACTATGATGTGTGATATATAGAATATCTAGTATGTATGTTATATAAGAGGGATAAGGGAAGTAGGTTTAACATCTAGCCACCTCTGTCAACTTCTCCTGCTTATGGTGAGCCCTTCTAAACGCGGAAGCCTCTATGAGTCACCAAGAAGGCTAAAAACCCCTCGTGGACGGTAAACGAGAGTGACGTTAGGAGACCTACATATATTTGCAGTAGGTGGATACGGGAAAAGATTGTAATGTAAAGCTAAAATTCAAATGAGTGTCCTGAGAAATCTTTACCGGTTTAAGTGTTATGATTGCGGTCTAGCAACACTACAAACCGATAGAAATATGTATGTGATTTAGACCATTATTTTTGAACCCGGTTTCCCTGCGGTCAACCGCAAAGTACATACGTAACCTTATAATTTACAAAGTCACCAACAAGTAGTCTGCTTGGGTATCTCTTTTTTTTTTTTGAAGATCTGTATAGGTGTAGAAATTGTACATCAATGTACACCCAAATAGCGTATTCTCATATAAAAATAAAATCTACTTTGTCTGACGTACAAATTTGAAATTCTTTTTTTTTATAAAGAATAGGGCTGCGTTTGATCACAGTCTCACCTGTTGGTTTAGTGATGACGCGGTCGAAGATGTTGCACACAGACCTAGTATACGTATATACTTACTAACCCTCGATTAAAAGACTCCTAAGTTGTAATTTACAGGAAACACCACTTTAGCAAGTAGAGAGTTCCAAACCTTCACCGTCCTGATAATGAAGGTTAAACTAAATCTAAAATTTATATAGGATTAGGATACAAAATGGCGTCTGCAAGTACCAAAATAAATAGATATATTAGTCTGAGGGCAGGTTATTAGGTACATTAGATATACATACGTGTAGGTAATATGTCAGACGCCAGATATGTGGGAATCACCTGCATATCGCATGTAGTTAATTATTCAGCTGCATAATTAACTTGGGATTTTGTTAGCTAAAATACAATGACGTCTGTATTGAGGAAAATAAAGCCTACCTAAACATAGTCTTCAGTTTATCAAATGTGAAGTAGCCGACGTGTTTCTAGGATCTAAAATCTAAATTACCTACTTAAAATTTAAAATTAACTTAACACCAAACAAAAGAAAATAAAAAGAGAGAGTAACAGTAAAGATCATCTTTGTATGTCTTTGCACCTTTAAAGATTAAGAGAGATAATTAGGGTAAAACCAGTGCAAACAATGCGTCAAAAAACGTCGATACTTTAGACTATGACATTGTTATTGTTTGCGGAAACCCGTCGCAAATAGCAAACAATGTCAAGGCAAGGATCGATTGGTATGCACCTCTTTACATTGGGTCCCTTGATATTTCCTTCTTAGAACAATGTTGTGATAAGAGAAAACAATGTACTGGCTTGGGAGTGCGGAAATGTTTATATCAATCTGGAATTTTGATTTTGGTGATATTCGTACCTAAATATTAAATAAAATAACTCCAACAGAACAGGTCCTTCTTACACTGTCGAAATCAAATCACAATTTATAGAGGTTGTGTGGCCAACGTATATGTTGCAGTTTCAGTTTGAAATACCTTTTCAAGCCTACTGAACCGATTTCGTTGAAATTTCTATAGCCGAAGTCTTAAATCTAATATGTAGTTAAAAATCTCATGTCAGTGTTTGTTATCGAACTTCTTCGAAATGATCTATTTTCAAGCATTTTATGTATACCTATTTGGTAGCTGAAAGAGTAAGTCGTAAAGTATTTTTCAACAGTTGCTGATAAAGTTGCTCCGGTAAATCTGAAGTTGCTAAGTAATAAGTACAAAAATAAACACAAATGGTAGTATAATCCTCGCTAGGTTTTTTATAGTTCTTTACTCGTAAACATTTTTTTCGTATACTGAGAGTAACAGTCAATTTATAAAGGTTCCAAGAAATTTTGAGCACCCACAGTTTCGTTTTCATTTCGTAGAAGGACAAGTGACGCGGGCAAATGAATAACGATTTATTAGAAACAAGGATTTATTATTCGTTTGTTTATGTTTTTTATTTGGGCAACATAATATAACTATTTAAAAAATAATATAAATATAAAACGTCCTTGCTATTTCCAAAATATTAAAAATTATAATTATCAAGTCAAAAATTTTGTCATTGTGAATCAATAAAACGGAAGGACTTGGTGGCTGTAATACAGTCTCATTACTAGTACATTCTTTGCTCCCACTATTGTAAGGACATCATGTACAATGTACAAAGTATTATTTTTAAATTAAATAAATATAAAAATATATATATTACTGCTTAGTGGATAAATAACTCTGCAAAAATTACGTCAACGTTGTCCATAATATTCAATGCGGCTCTCCAGTTAGCCTAGCTGACAATTAATAAGTAACCAGAACGAATTAAAAAAGAAAATGCCTAACGTGCAATTATCCGTTGAACAGTTTTATAGCCTGACCTTATCAAAGGCGCGGGCGCCTTCCTTGACCGAATTACCCGCACCGTGGAAAATCTTTTCATAACTTACATAAATAAACGATAATGCTACATTATAATTTATAATACAATAAAATATATAAATAAACTGTGTACCTACGTATAATAATATGTTTATCTTTTTTAGATGAAAAAATATTTCTCATCAAATACAATACGCTATACATAGACCTAAATTTAAAATTATTTTGGTACATAAAATTATGTGTAATTTTATAATTAGATCTATATAAATAGGCAACATTATCTGTTTAATTTAGCGATTTGTAGCAGGCAACTGATTATGCATGGAGTGATCGAGCGAAAAGGTGGAGAGTTGAGAAAAACACTCCGATTCTTATCTTTTATTCACAAAGAAAAATACGTTACTAATTACCCTACTTCTGGGGCGGAGAGTTATATGTTGCACTCCCCCGCTAAAAATTAACACACGACGGGTTTTATCCACTAAAAAAACCGGAGTTTCTGCATAGATCCATAAGATCCATAATGTCGGGGATGAGGGCACGCCGAAGCACTCATCCGCGGCCCCCTTTTTTCCGTAACTTTTTTTTTTTTTTTTTAAAACTTGCTTTTATTTTAAAATGTAAACTTAACAAATGCGAAAGTTCATAATATAATTTGTTTGTTAACTTTTCATGCTAAACTTTTTAACAGATTATATAGATAATACCTATGTATTAAATGGATTAACATAATATTATATGTAGGCCTACATTTCAGAGGGTAAATAAAGCTAGTTTGTTAAAGTCACCGGAAGTCAATTATATGATATTTATCTTGATTTAGGAAGTGATACTATGTGACAAGGTCCTGAGATCATGTGACACTCCCTATTAGTAATTGCTCCACAATAATGATAATTTAATTAATAGCGTATTAATAGCTTAGGGTCTCATCAAGACTTCCGGTGACCGTAGAGGGGCACTTACATCCGTCAGAGGCTAAAATAGCCAAGCACTATAAAGTGCAACGCGGTAAGAAATTTTCTATCCCTTCCCCTTTTTCTCCTCTACACTGGGAGGACTCGAAGAGTCGCTTCGAGAATGCAAATTTAAGATTGCAAATTGGAAATCTTCCTTTAATTTAAATGCCTAGATATATTTGAAAATGTTTATTCTACGAATATTTTTTTTAAATTTGTAATATTATGCGAGTGAGATCGCTTGGAATTGTTGTAATGCCCGGTAATTTCCCTGGTATACGTCATTTCTTGCAAAACTGGGTCCAGTGACCTTCCAATGTACATTTCACATACTACACCATTTATAATATACTCTATGTACTATAATACTATTATTTACCCCTAGAAGTGATGTGTTTAAGTAATAAGTACTTATGTAAGAAAAGACTCTGCTGATATATATAATATGATATCAAAAATAGGCAAAATTTGCTGAACGAATTTGGAATAAATTTTGCACAGATGTGTGGCCCAGAATTACTTATTGGCTGCTTTTTCTCATCATCAACGAGCGAAACTGGCAAATGCCGATGATGTATTAGGTAAGTAATTGCATAGTCGATTAACATAAGTCATCAGGCGACATCGTGGTCAAGGGCTATCCTGAAGTGAATAAAAAATGAAAAATACATTTACTTTGTAGCTACATTAAACGTTTACGTATTTTTTTACACTTTTTTATTTTTACTTCGTGATCATTGGTTCAATTTTACATTACCTTACTCAGATAAATTACCATTCGATCGGTATATCGAACGAATCTGTATCTCTATTATTATTTTTTTATGGAGCTTCGAAAATGTTTTTCTTAAGTGGTCCATAACTGTAGCTTTCACCCTATTTCTATATATTTCTAGCAAATGCGAACAATGTTACTATACTGAAAAATAATTCGGAGGCAATTTTCCCAAACAGGTTTCGTTTTACGCTTGGTGCGAATGAGACCTTGAACTCTACATGCGTAGACATAATAGTACATTAAATACTCATTAGTACAGCCATTGTGTTTTGTATAAATTAGGATTTTTGAATATGAACAACATTAATAATTATAGTTTTGTATTGTTAGATTAACAAAACAACGCCTTTTATAGGCATATGGTTCATGATAAAGTCACAGAGCGTGAACAAAATATACCTGTATATCTCTATATTTTGTATTATTTATTATAATACATAACAGAATATAAAAAGCGTATTTTAACTTTTAAGACAGATTTATCACAGAAAAATAATCTCTCTTGTAAATAGTGATTAAAAGCTTTTAAAAAAAATGAATGAAAAAAATACATTATTTATTTAATCGGTACATTTAATCAGAGTGGGTATGAGCCATTATAATATAATTATATGAGAATGATTCAAATACTTTGACGTATTTTATAGCTTAATACGCGTAATTACAAAGCACTGCATACCAATTATAAAAGGACCTTTACAGAACACAAGCATTTTTGCTTGATAAAATATTTACAGGAATTTCGTGTCATGCAATTTTGTGCATTGTTACATCATCCACACACCGGACGGACTGGTGTTTGGATATCTTAACTCGTGATTCATTGCGGTTGAAATTCGAGTGCCGGTATGCAAATGAACCGGAACTCTTCAATGGAAGGCGTGTCTTGTTGATGTTGTCGTCATCATCAGATACACGTGTAGAACGGACGCGCGGTCGGCGTCAAGTAGACGGTTTTCATTAACTGGACGCTGCTACGGTTATAATTATCGATACGTGATAGGTTTCATAAGGCTGAACTGAAACAAACTCCTCTGAAAACAGAAAAATGAAGCTCAAATGAAACAAACGTGTACGGTTAATAATATTTAACCTGTTTTGGTTCTAGTGCCTAATGATTTTAATCTAAATCTACGCTTAAAATAGGCATCTCAAAATCCCCATCAAATAGGTAGATCCTCATCATTAGCCTTCAATTATTACCTACTGCTGGGTATAGGCCTCCCTTTGATTTTGTCATTCTCTGGCCATCTAAACATGTATAATGTACATATACCTATATATATATATATGTAACCATATGGTTAATCTTGCTAATATTATAAACGTGAAAGTTTGTAAGAATGGAAGTCTGGATGTTTGTTACTCTTTCACGCCTAAACGGGTGGATCGATTGAGCTGAAATTTGCTATAGCGATAGCTTAGACTCTGAAATAACACATAGGCACATACAGCGGGCATAGTACAGCGGGTAAAACCGCTGGGCGCAGCTAGTTTAAAATAAAGAAAAGTCAATAAGCTAAAGCCTGATTGCATACCAACCTACCTACTTAATGGTTTTTCCTAGTCCCGAGATAAGGAATTGTTAAGAGTTTGGTTAAACCCAGCCCTCCGTACATTGTAATTATTTGGTGCCACCACAGGTGGGCGCAACATGCCATTTATATTTTTTTTAAATTTATCCGGAAAACCTAAGGTTGATGAAACTTTAAAGTAAGATTGCATCTTGAATCTTGGTTACATTCAACAAGGCTGCTCACAGGAAATCACGCTCCATAAATTCGCAGACATCGAAAAAAACAATAGAGTAAACTTTTAGTTGATTTCTGAGTGACATTTATTAATATAATGTACGAATAATCTTCTATGAGTGGGTAACTGGTATAAAGATCGTTGGGGTAGGAACCTAGGAACTAATAAGCTAGTCCCCACTGGGTGCAAAAGTTCGCGGAGTGTCAAATTCTCAGACAAAACAAAATGTCAAGAGTCAAGAGCACTTTTTGTTTAAAATTACAAATTCGAGCAAATAGTTGTGGCGAGTGAAGCGCAGGCTTAAGGGTAGCTTAACATAATATTATTATATATAAAAGATACGAATTGATAATGAAATGTATTTGGTTTTACAAATTAAATTATCAAAGCATTTAAAATCATTCGTTTTCGATAACCAAACTAATTTCATTCAATAATCTTACTTTTAAATTTATTTATAGATCAGTCACCCACCTCACCTCTGCCAGTAGGTTGACCATGATTTTAAATTTTCAGAAACGTTTTACGAATAGATGTGCCAGAAATATTCGTACACGTATTTTTGGGTGTGTTCAGTCAAAGGCACAGCCTGAAACGGTTACGGGCATTAGTTACAGAGCCGGCATTGTTCCGTGTCGGACAAGGCTGGCTGATGTAACAGTGGCGCAGGTTGCACCAGACGCCGCGGTCATTGACCTTGCGCCCGCACACATATCGCGATACTTAGGAACGTAATGGACATTATTATCGTATTGACCATAAAATTGCCGTTATTTTTGTCTAATAAAAGAATGTACTTTTATGTTCAATTCCTGGTCAAACGCGAAAGTATGTATAATATATTTTTATTATAGAGTAGGTAGTAGGTACCGAGCAGGCACATACGGTAAATTTTGTTCCTTTCGCCAAACTACTGAATTAATTTTCTTTAAAATTAATATTACTACTATTGATATTATAGTCTTTAGCACTAGTAAAACGCAGAGTGGAGAGTTACAACTTTGTTTTTTCCTTTTTTTTATTTTTCCTTTGCCTTGCCTTTGTTGTCTCGTGGTAAGCGATAAGTGGTATCCTACGGGTACACCTACGTAATTATGTTTTAAAAATACATATAAAAAATTATATTGTTACCTACAAATTGCGTGCCATGCTAAGTTCTCAAACAGTTTTGCTACAAAATCAAGAATACGAGTTTTGTCAAGGATATAAATCCTACCAAGTAAATTGTTGGTCACCCTACAGTGTGTATTACGTGCCTCTCATATCTGTCGCGAATGTTTCGGAAGTGAACACGAGGCAATATAACACGAGAGCCGCAAAAACACGACGCTTTTGCGGAACTCGCAGCAGGAACCAACCACAACGCGGAATAATCGTGCACAAACTATCCTTATCGGGCGGGGCACGGATTGCTTAGATGCTAGCGATAACTTATAATATTACGAAGGTCTGTAGTCTGTATAGATTGCCGCAAGGATAGAATTCCCATAGGTGATTAATAAATAGGCTTCCGAACTGCAAGACCTAAGATTTAAATTAAATGTAGAGTGTTGATTTAATGTTATTTTCTGAAATTGTTTAGCCAATTCACTCTTTTTCTACGCAAAAACTTTTCGACGTCATTACCAGCCCATACACATCCACTGCTGGACATAAAACTCCCAATACACGCCAATGAATCCGTCTTCAGGTCTCGTCATAGTTTCTGCAAGTCGTCTTCCTCAGGTCGTCACTCCACCTGGTCGCAGCTACACCTACACCTACACTACGTTTGCCTAAACGTATGTCCACTCCAAAACTCGCCTACTCCAGTGGTTTTAGGTTACGACGTGACCAGCTCGCTGCCACTTTAGCGTGCTCACTCTTTTTGACGCATCCTTATCTAATCAGCAAGTCTTCTTCCCGCATTATACACTGCCTACGCATTAACTTATTTTTTAAGAAGGAAGCAGACCTTTCGTTTTCTAAGAAGAACGTTTAATTATACAATTATTTATTATCAGACGTATTATATTTTGACCTTCATATGGGTTTTGGGAAAACCAAATGCGCAAGAGTGCGTGAACTGCGCGTGTTAGCTTTTTATAAGATTTTCAGTAAGTAGATTATGTTGACAAGGAAATCTCAGACATATAATTTAGGAAATGTGACTAATTCATACATACCTACTTATTCAAAAATACCGCTACTTTTGAAGCGAAATCGATGATCTTATAAGGTCTATATTATGTAAGCACACCTACCTATATAAAAGCAGTATTACAATAAAAGGCCTAGATCAATAACATCTCAATAAAAACAGTTAAATCTATTGCAAAACAATCGAACTTACTAAACAAAAGGCCTCCTCTGAGGTCGCAAGTCACAATTGAAAGTGTTGAACCACTGATGTAAGAATACAACCTGTTACACCAGACGTCACCCGCGGGTCAATTACTCCTAGCCCTAGCCTAGTATCTGCGGGTCAATTATTGAGCCGCGCGGCGCGCGCCTATGATATTGTGATAACATTTAATTATACAACGGACCGACCTCGTGGTTAGTACAGGCCGTAGAAACCTGAATAAATGAATAGAAACGACGTCGTAGTAGGTGCAGACATTGAAACTTACATGAAGGAAAGAGTGCAACGTGCGCGGTAAGCGTTGGTATTTATTTACAAGTTAACTCCCACTTTTAGTAATCCACCACTTTCCCACTTTTGGTATTTTTGGTCCTAATTAATTAACATAACGCGGCAAGGGGGTAGTGTAAGATTCCAAGCTTCAGTTTTTGAACGACTGGTGTGTGCGAATCATAGATTGAGTAGGTACCTACCTATATTATGTAAGGTGTGAAGTGCTCAATTTAAAGATGAAAATAAGATTATAAATATGATGTAATTACAATAGATTCATTGAGTCGACCACGAGAAATGCTGCGATCCAAAGAGAATACAGCATACAGCTAATGTTTAGAATGCAATGGGGGCTCTTATCCAAACATTGATCAATGGAACATCTATTTTTGTATTATTAGATTTCTGTGGCAGCATTTTGTCCTGATTGAAATCATTGATATTGATAATTAGGTCGCTAAAGAAATAAATTCATGAAATATTTATATTAAAGGTATACCTCCCTTTGGACATATTTATTTTAATTAACTTATTATCCAAGTCTTACCAGCTGACTCACGCATCTTTGTGTGTTTCTGAATAGAACTGTTTTACGACTTTTTCTAAGATTTGCCAAATATACCTGTACTTTGAGTTGGTACCTACACAAAAAAATCATAAAAATCGATCAATCAAACCGTTTCAATAGAATTTGTTAACAAAACCTATGACGCGGGTTTGTATATTATTATAAGTTGCGGATAAACCCTGAAGTGCGCTGCTAAACTTAGGACTTAGGTGTAGTCGCCTTTCAGTGATTAGCCGTGTCATATTAAAATTAGATTTAATAGTGATAATTATAGGTGAAAAGAAAAAGCAAATTCAGTCATCTTTATCATTTATTAAAGAATCTGTTATTTACAAAAGTTTTCGGTGGACATTCAACAAGCTTATGTATACAAAGCGCAAACGAACGCGCGCTTCACTTTGACAAAGTACTTCCACTTTTTACACGGAATTAAAAAAATAAAGGCTATATACGTAAGAATTATACCGCGAGAGTTATTAAAGCAAAAATACATTAAATAGGGATGTCGACAAGGTCAAAACAAATTAAAATCTAGTCCATCAGTTTATAATAAAATATTTGATACATATTTTTTTGGTTGAATCTAACAAAAAACTGCTGAGATATAACGTTTAAAAGTTTTTGGGACACATTACGTCACAACTTGCTACTAAATATTGCACATCGTGACGTTATATCGGCACTCCACCCCAAGCAAATTTAGTGCTATACCTCAGCCATGTTTTTTTATTCAATTTACAAAGTACAAAATATGTGTCAAGTAATTTAAACAATGACGGACCAATTTTTTTTCTAGATACATATTAGATTGTGCTGAATAATAAAATAAAATAAAAATAAATCAGTCATATTAGCATAAAATCTCGGAATTAGACCTGATAAGCCTTAGTTTTCGAATATACCCTCATTCTGACGTTCTAAAGGACGTCTCAAAGACCTAATAAAGGTACTTTATATAAGACTGACTGAAACTGAAAATATCAGTTTACTAGGTCTAATTCCGAGGTTTAATGCTAATTTGACTAGTCTACATCCCTATTGCCAATTCAATACAAATACTTTGAGCCAATACTGAACTAAAATATACGATTACATGAGATAGATATTTTAGAATAAATAATTTACTCCCCAAGAAGTTAGGACAAAAATTGTCTCAAAAAATAGACGTCATGTTTTAAAATGTCGCGATCTCTTATCGGCTTTCGTTAGGGTTATTGGAATACCATTGAAAGGAATGCTTTGAACTTTAAAATGATCTTTTCTTAGAACTACCCTCAAAAAATAATCTAAAGGCTGCCACTTATGGTACGATCGATCGTCAACGATCCATCGCACCAAATAAGCCTGCCACAAACGGTGCGATGGATCGAAACGATCCGTCGTCAACGACCGATCGAGACGATGGATCGAGATCGAAGACGATATCGTAAATAAAGATCTTACTAATATTATAAACGTGAAAGTTTGGAAGAATGGATGTCAGGATGTTTGTTACTCATTCACGCCTAAACGGGTCGACCGATTGAGCTGAAATTTTATATGGAGATAGCTTAGACCCTGGAATAACACATATGCTACATAAGCACTGCGGGTAAAACCGCTGGGCGCAGCTAGTACACGATAAACGATAACGTGTTTGCATCAAATATATCGTTGATCGCAATGCGCCATACACTGTCGATCCATCGTTTACGATATCGTCTTTGATCAAGTAAATTGTTAACGATCTCGATATACACTGTCGATCCATCGTTTCGATCGGTCGTTGACGACGGATCGTTACGATCGATCGCACCATATGTGGCAGGCTTTAAGAAGGCTGCTTTCAAAAGGTTGCGGTTTTCGAATAACCCTATACTACCGTTAACTTCATATCTTTATATATTTAACCTCGTTACAACTTTTATATCGATTATACAATTCATCCTTCTAAATATTTTTTTCTCTTAAAACATAATAACACTTTTGGTTCACATAAAGCTAACTATAACAATACGTCGCTTTAGCACTTGTTTGCCCTGTCTATCTGACATTGGTGAAAATCTGCAGGGAAAGAGTTTATAGCTCTATTATAACTAAAAAATAAACCTACTTGAATCTCGCTTTCAATAAGCGAGACCGAGACGCTCGTTTTAATTTCTTCTTTCAACTGACTGTAGCAATTTCGATAAAAAATATTTTTAATGGGATCACCTCTGTATCCTTTTAAGAAATATATTTTCCAAATCGTTTAATACGTCTTCGAGTAATTGGTGGCCACACAAAACATTCAGAATTTCTCTAAACAATAACGCAAAAATCACTTGCCCAATAAAAATGTTACCAATAATAGATAGGTCAAAGAAGCATTGAAGCGACGAATAGTAACATCTCATCAACTGTCTGTTTAAAATTCTATACATTCTGTAAACATTTTTCATAATAACAAAATCTTATATAGGCATAAAATACGAGTTAAAAAGAAATATATCAATAACGGTTCCCATTATTTATTTCATTTATCACACATTACTTCTAGTACTAATTAAACTTCTCTTTACAATGTATCTAAGCTTAAAGCTAGGATTAAGCTAAATTATGCATTTTAACAAAATATATTGCTATATCTCAAAATTATGTACATACTACGCGGCAAGTACATAAAGCCTAATTTATAACTTAAAGGGCCATTCACACTAAAGCAACATGTTTTCTTGTTTATAAGATCATGTTGATGTGTGATGTGTACTTTAGTGTAAATGGCTCCTAAGAATAACAGGTTTTGGTATCAATTGTGAATATAAAATTGACTGCGTTACATCATAATCACTTCTATATAATATCTAGCGTTTATTTACAGAATTGTTCATAGCAATGGCACACGACAGATAAAGGTAGGTACAAACGATGAAAAATATTGTCCTTAAAGTTTTTGTCATAAAAATATGTCATCAATTGACATTGCGACTCTGAGAGTTGTAAATATTATGATGAACAAAAAAGTACGCCGCGTACTTTCATACTTTTCATCGTGTGCACATAACCTTAAAGATAGGAAAAGTGGTGTTCCTTAAATACTCTCTCCATAATCATTTTGTAATTATCAAGACGCAGGTTAACATTTGAAGGATATAAGAATTTCTAACATCAGACGTGCAAAATAAAATAGCCTAATTTTTATAGCCTCGATTGAAACTTACCTTTTTAGTGTAGAATAGTTTTGAACTAAGAAGGTTTATTATTATATTATATTTATTGCCTATTTTGGAGTTCAGAATTCATTTCCTTAACCTAAATATTAGTACCTATCCACTCTAAACCGTTGATAAGCCGCGACACAAAAATTCAAAAAAATTAAGTACTCGAAAATATTTACACCGTATTTACATTTATTATGTTTGTGATTTAAGTTATTAGCCCTTCAAAATTAAGTATTGCAAAAACGAACTTATTAAAATCGTTATTTTTTAGATAAAAAAAAAAATAAAACTGCTCATTTTGTTGGTAAAACTTTCTACAGAACGCGTTTTTTAAGCGAAATACGGGAGCATTAAGTTTGGTATGATTTGAAAATCGCGTACTACGAAACACTGGTATATTGAATGGACATGCGTACTTTTTATTCCCTACTGTCAACTTACGCACTGTGCGTACTTTCAACCATCTTTTTAATTATTGCGCTTTTATAAAAAACATTAAAAGAGAAGCATCAGTTGCAAATACAAAAGTGAAAACAACCTAGAAACCTAGATTTTTTTTTCATACGATTGCAAAAACACAAGTCCTTAAATTTCAGTATCTAAGTACAAATCATTACAGCTTATAACCTGAGCTATGGTTGAGTATTTCACAAGTATCGAATCAGCACCACGACAGTTTATGGCACGAAAATAAACCTTAAACTCATTGTAATAAGTTACAAAATGCAATGCGAAGTAACGCTTTATTGCTTGCAGTCAATTCCACTTTCCATCTTAATTTATATTATTTTACTTAAAATTAGTTTTTTCTCGAATACATTAGGCTGTATTCACATGGGAACTGTAATTGCGATGTTTTTTATTTCTAAGATCAAATCTACCTACTTTATAATTTCAGCTCAATCAGTTTACCCGTTTAGGCGTAAATAAGACAAACATACATACACGTTTTCGCATTTATAATATAATGGACTTTTTATATACTTTACATTACTTCCGTACCATTTATATAGATCTCTTATTTACCATTAAAATCACTTTAACCATCAATAAATAAATTAAGGCCTGCACAGACGTTTGAAAGTCAGCAACGTATTATACGTTTTTACATTTAATACGTCGGAGTACATCTAACAATATAGAGAAGACATCTACGGACTTGTAGACGGATAAAAAGTACGTCGAACAACAGTACGCAATGCATTTTTCATCGCATGAAAAGTTATTTTTTAATTGTGAAAATACGCTGTAGATTTTTCATCCCTTATATAGTACACCGTATATTTTCCATTGTGTGAAAGTACGCAATAAATTCTTCATCGTGTATCCAGGCCTTAATACTTTGTGCGATTTTCTCCATCGCAAAAACAATTCACATGCAAAATACGTTTGGTAACTTTATATTAAACTTAAATGTAAAAACGATAAATTTCCATTTAAGAAATATATCATTTAATTAACGCTATTATTTATAATTCTATACAATAATATACGCGAATTAATTATTATCTACATGTTACAAACTCTTTCCCATTCTCCGATGAATATGAGATCGTATTTTTTATAATAAAGTTGGAGAATGATGGAAAAAGTCGGGCGCGTCATCGAAACCTTTACAAGTATTACAATTAACTTTTTAAAATTAGCAAGCATTATTTTACTTACATTTTTATGGCTTTATTTTTCAGAGTTACAGAACGATCATCACATTTTGAGCCATTCATCCAATTGCTTGAGGAAGCTCGTTTCTTGTAAATTTCTACACAAAAACACACAATGAATTTGCATTTACGGGTGCTTTGAAATAATGATAATTAGATTTTTAAATAATTTTTTTTTGCCCCATACACCTTTTCGTACATTCTTTTAACTCTTAATACCCATGTTTAAGCTCAATTTCTCGATGCGACTTTATCGGGGTCGAGGTACGAACGAAGACTTTGATCATTCTTAAATTGCATCTATCAGCTGAACAATATAATATTCCTGGCGTAAACAAACGGCATGCAATTTAAGAATGATCAAAGTCTTAGTTAAACAATTGAAGTATGATACGATCAGTTACATTCTTTCTTACATACGTTAATACCGCTTTTGGTTTGAATGATTTGATAAATTTCTCGAATGTTTTTGTGAATCGTTTTTTTTTCCCACTTACTTGCCTTACACCTTTTTGACCTTTTCAGCCAAATGTGTAATGTGTATATGTTTGGCGTGGACAAACGGCGTGCAATTTAAGAATGGTCAAAGTTTTAGTTAAACAATTGAAGTACGACCCGATTGGTTACGCTCTTTACATACGTTAATACCGCTTTTGGCTCGAATGTTTTTGATGGAGTTTTCTGTTTTTTTTTTAAATTCAATTATTAGACAAACCTACTCCAGTTTAAAGTACACTCTCTCGTTGTTCAGGCGGTGAGTCAGGCGAGGCGGCGGTGCGAACTATTGCTGGTGGGTGCTTGAGATGAGCACCCATCGTTATAGGGGTGTCATCTTCATCTTCGTCTTCCTTTTCTTCTAGATCCTCGTCTATTGGGGTTAGGATGTCTGTGGTAGCTTGGATCTCTTCTGGTTTGCTGGAAATTTCAAAATAAATGTAAATAAAATCGATTTTAAAATTGAATTATACTATATGCGATATGCGGTTTTACCCGCTGTACTATATTATGCCTATATAATGTTATTCCAAACTCTAACCTATCTCTCAAATGTCAGCTCAATCGGACCACCCGTTTTAGGCAAGTGAAAGAGTAACAAACATACATCCCGACATCCACACATACAAATTTTCACGTTTTCATAATATTAGTAGGATATTGATAGCTTTATGACCGGATCAGCTTATAGTTTTTGGATAGATTTGTAGGAGGGTTGATTTGACTGTTTAATAAGTCCGGTATGCTCATTACCGGAGGTATGCTCTCGTCGACGATACGCATTGACGCTGCATATTATGCATCAAAACTAGCCAACCTCTCGCATTTGTTTTCTTACAGAAAAACACATAAGCTCGGTCTGGTTTAGTCTGTGATTCTATATTATTATACCTGCGGAAGTGTGATACCGCGAATGACGTCATTGTAGCGGCTAGATTTCTTCTTAGTGTATCCTATATAAGTAAGATTCGTCCGTACCTGCGGAAGTGTGGTGCAGCGAAGGAGGTGAGTGTGGCGGCGAGGAAGAAGGCGGCGGCCATGTAGAAGGAGGCGTCGTAGTTGCCGGTGGCGTCGTAGACGGCGCCGGCTAGAGGCGAGCCCACTATAGCGGCCGCGCCACGGAACAGTATCAGCAGACCGAACGCGTTCGTCAACTTGTCCAGCCCGAGGAGGTCCACCAGGATGATGGACGTCAGGGATATGTAACCCGCTGCAACCAAATTATACACCTTACTAACTTGTGCTCGCGGTTTGGCCCGCGTGATAAAATCCTTTCTTAGCGGAGGTCCAGGTTATAAAATCTATCTGTATTCCAATTTTGAACCCAATCCGTTCAGTGGTATGATCTGTGCGTTGATAGATCAGTCAGTCACTCTTTCCTTTTATATATTTAGATTATACGCGTTATATGGGATTGAGGCTGAACAAACATTGGGCAACCAGCAACTCTCAAGCGTTTATTTTCAGTGTATTTTAGGCAGTTCCTTCAAATGAACTTTTTAGTTGAGAGTTCGTAGATAGGGCACGACAATGAGAACGGCACACGTGTAGTGAGCACGGATGCTTTTTTAGTACTAAAGTTATTAATAGTTATTTGTTATACAAGAGTGCAAAATTGCTTTTTAACCGCGTGCTCAGTTTGTATGACCGAGCAAGCGAAGGATGCTAAAATTAAATCACGAGCGTAGCGAGTGATTTAATAATTAGAATCCTGAGCGTAAGCGAGGGAATCAAAACAGCACAAGGTCAAAAATCTTTGCACTCGAGTGTGACACATAATTTTTCATCCCCCGTCAGCGAGGAAATAACTCAATGCTAAAAATTTTTTTATTTATTCTCACGATGGATGCGCGCAGTGTTGCCAGTGCACTATCTTCAAAACCTCTCTGGCGCGGTGGGCTAATGCCCGCTTGCAACGCAGAAGGTTGCGGGTTCGATTCCCGCATGGGACAAATGTTTGTGTGATCCACAGGTATTTGTTTCTGGTCTGGGTGGCTTTCAATATTTATTATAAGTATGTATTTACAAAAGAAAAGTATATAAGTAGTTATATCCGTTATCCTAACCACCATAACACAAGCATTAAGTTGCTTAGCTTGGGGTTAGGTGGCGCTGTGTGAAATGTACAGAAATATTTATATTTATTTATTTATAATAAATATTAAAAAAAAAAAGTAACCAGTATTCAATTTACGTAGGTACGCTTACTTACCTATACGTTGATTATTTCCTCATTTTCAGTTTATTACAGTGAGAAATCGTTAATAAAAAAGTTACTCAAAAGTAATAGAAAAAATCTTGCTACTAACTAAATAATGTTATAAAAAATTGGCTTATTATATTAACTCTGCTAAATTAACTTAACTACTATTTACTATTACAGTACAATATAATTCATTAAAAAAACACTATTTCCTCAAAATGTAACTTATATCTAAACAGCTAACGTAAATAGTTTAAAAGAAACGTAAAATATTACAAAAGTAACATACTGGCAAGGTTGACGGTGCGCACAAAGCAAATTAAAAAAAAAGTTCACCAAAGAGGTTATGATTCCGAGTTTTTAACAAATTAAAAAAAAGTTGTATGATAAAATCGGCACCATAGAGGTAGAAGTAAATAGGTCTAATGATTTTTTTGACTCACAAACTCGGTGCACACGATGTTCTAAATTCAAATTTACTTTACCCTCTAGAGGACAAGTGAATTAAATTAAAAATTTAAAAAACCCCCATCGCAATACGTAATTCACCATTTTTTTATGGCGGCCATCTTGGATTTTAAATTTTATATAGTGGGCTGTATTCTACTCGTTAAGCCCTTTCATTTGATACCCATATTGAGGGGGTTGTGGAAGAAAAAAGTAATCCGCCATTTTGTAGCGGCGGCCATCTTGGACCGATTTTCACCAAACATGGCTAAGAACACTCTCGACTAACTCTACTTTCAAACAAAAAAAACTTAATCAAAATCCGTTCATCCGTTTGGGAGCTACGATGCCACAGACAGACACATACACACACACAGACAGACAGACAGACACGTCAAACTTATAACACCCCGTCGTTTTTGCGTCGGGGGTTAATAAAATGGACCTTTCCAGTCAGATATCGAAGAGTAAAAATACACTTCCCGAGATATTGGGATGAAAAATATGTTATGTTACAGTTACAAGTATATAGTTAAGGTAGAATATGTAATACGAGTCCGCACATCATATTATAACATAATTGTTACGGTAGACCGTACAGAATTGGACTTTTTCGAACTAACTTCCTTCTGTTCCTTTCAAGGAACTGTCTAAAGGAACTTCTGCATACATTTAGTATAGTAAATATACCAATGAGAAGAATATATTGAGATCGCATCAAGATACTTACAAATAGCTATTCCGAAGGCGATAGCGATGGCAACGTAAGATCCGTAAGAGTAGCAGAAAGGCGTAACTCCCACAGATATCTGAAAATTTTATTAAATTATATTATCCCTTTTGTTTATCTATCTGTCGTCGAAATTTTGTACACTCTTTGTTTGTAATTGTAATCATGGCCTTAAGGAACCCACGATACAGGCTTTAGCCTAGTGTGGGGTCCACTAGTAAGTAAGAATACCAGTGTAAACTTTTAGGCAAATAAACAAATTTTAAATTAAATTTTTTTTTAATTTTTAAATTAAAAAGTCAAACAAATCTTTCAATTTTAATATTATTTTTCGATTACATTCTAAGGACAGTTTATAATCTCGCAAGATTTATCCTAAATGGTTCTTACTATTTTCCTGTGACAAACATCCAAGCAGTAACTATAGTAGCAAATTAATCAAGTCTTTTTATCTTTATCTATGTATCAAAATTTGGTATGCCACAAAGAGTATTTATATTCTAGAATATTCTCAAGTAGTAATAATGCTTACGGTAGCAATAACGAGGCATATGTTGTTGAGCAAGAGTGAGTCCATCCAGGGGAAGTCTGCGACCCACCCGCACGCGATACGACCGATGGTGTTCGTTATACCAACTATTGAGAGTAAAAACGATGCTTGAGACTGTTCCACACCCTGGAAAAATTAAATAGGTACATTAATATCGACGATACAGGACATTTTTCATTATTCTATAAGAAGATTTTTTTAGCAATCGGAAACAGGGAAGTGGATCAAATTAAACTTGCATGATTTGCTTACAGACAGAAAATGGACAGGTAAAAGTAAATAAAAGCTTGTAATAAAGAGGAACTATGTTTGCCATGAAGTACTTAATGACTTACATTTTGTTTAGCAGCATCGACGATATAAACGAAGGGCACATACAGTCCGGCCATGCCGAATATATTGGACACTCCTATCAACATAAAGGCGGGATCTCTCAGTAATGACACGTCTAACATCGAGCCTAGCGCAGACTTGAACGATTCGGGGAGCGTCAGGCACGGGCAGAGGGAATACTCTGAAAAAGGAAAAAAACATTTTATTTTATGTGATGAAGTAGAAGACGTACAAGACGCTTTCCTGATGTTAATAGATAACGCTGCCCATAATCAGTACAGTGCTACTTAGGATTTCACAATGATGTGAAATTCTAGGAGCACTGCACCATCGATTCTCACTCAAGAGTCATAAGATGTTAAGACTCTTTAGCCCAGTAATTTCACTAGCTACAGTGCCCTCCTACCGGAGCACAGTAATGTTTGCACATCACTGCTCAGGCGGTAGAATAACTGGCACTGTTGGGGTACCCACCTAGACGACCTCCTGCAAAGGAAGTCTACCCCCGGTAAAGTATTATAAGGTTATGCTTTTTATGTGAATAGGCAAAAGTCGTCGGAAAATTTGCTAAAATTAGGTATTTTCTAAATGATTGTATATACTGTTTTTTTATCAACCTATTAATTACTTAACTTATTTTTGACAAAACAACTTTATTGTGTAACCCACTATCACGTTTCTCCTTTTTTAGCGCTCTATGACTCAAAGAACATTTCAGTTTAGATATCATTTTAATAAATACACATTTACGCATAAAAAGGAATGAATATAGGATTGAAGTAGAATTGAGTAAAATGAAAAAAAAAAACTCCTAAACTGCACGTTCCTGCCTCTTCAAATTGTCCGTCTGCCGGAACATGCCGGACGTCTTTCTGGGACTTTGTTTTTATTTCCCATATGTATTATATTACTGTTTTTTAAAACTAGTTATGCAGGGTTCAATTGAAGGGAAGAGAGCTCGAGGTCGTTCTCCAACTCGCTGGACTGACCTCATCAAGAAGGCCACAGAGGCATTTATAACCCAGTGCTCTCGCAACTCGCAACGCCATTAACAGACAAAAATGGCGTCACATCGCTAAATCCATCGGGAAATTCCAAGCAGAAGACCGACCATCAGAGCAACCACGACCACTCTGACACAAGAGTGTACGACTAAGAAGAAGATTATGTTACTAAATAAAAAAAACTGAAATGAAATTACTGGGCTGAAGAGTCTCAACATCTTGACTTCAAGTAAGAAACGTTGGCGCAGTGCACAGCGTTATCTCTTACCATCAGGAGAGCGTCTTGCTCGTTTTCTTAATTCGTTGTATAAAAAAATATGTATATACAAATATATATGTAAATATGTATATGTGTTTTACTCACGTTCCTGCCTCTCCAAGTCGCCCGTCTGCCTGCTCTGTGGTAGACTGAGGACAGAGTTCCTGTATCCTTGCAGCGACTTCTGACTCTGGTACTGAGGCAGGTTGAGAACTGAGCCAGAGTAGAAGATGTCCTTGCGAGACATGGGCCGGACCATACGAGACGTCTCTCTAGGACCCGATACTGACAGCTTCGAGTTGTACATCTGGCTTTCTGTGTCACCCTATAAATTAAAAACATTTGTAACACCAGTAGCAATATATAACAAAGTGCCTAAAAATATTAAAGCAGCTAAAATTATAGTATCTTTAAAATTAACCTAAGAAAATATCTTATTGAAAAGGCATTCTATAGCATTATTGAATTTTTGACAGAAAAGAACATAATGTTATAATTGGTATATGGGTGATGTACATGGGTAATATGAAATTTTATATTGTATGATGCAAGATTTTGTATCTTTTAATTAATTAATAAGCGAAATTTTAAATAATTTTATATATTTTTTGCATTTCTAATAGGCGAAATACATTGTTACTAATACTAATTTAAGATTACAATGACTGTAATTTACATGTATTTGCAAATAAAGATATTGAATTGAATTGAAAAAAAGTATATTTCAGACTGCTGAAAACACAACAGCTGTGTTTTTGAGGTCGGAACGCGAGTACTGAAAACACAAACGTTGTGTTTTGTCAAAGGATTTTTCCATACAAAATTAATTTCAAGCACCTGGGATAGTTATATAAAACGCCATCGCAGCCAATGTGTCTATTACTAGCCAGAAACGACTTGTTTGTGTATTGAAGTTCTTATTTTGAAGTGTTTCATTCTTTTTTTCTGTTACGTGTTCACTCTATCGTACGAATGGCCTAAGAATTAACCAGCCAGTTAATTAAATGTTGTAATAAAGGCTGAACATCAGTCAGAAAGTTAGTTGAACGGCGCCATTTAGTAAAGAAGCTAAGCTGTTTAGTTCAACGGCTGAAGCTAGTTGACTGCGATATATGAACCAAATTTCAGCCTATATGACCGATTTAGAGATACTTAGAATAAACTGTACTAAAATACATCTCGGTTTCGGGATAAAGACATCAGTTATAGTGATTTACACATCTTTTCCGGGAATTCGCACACATTTTAAAACAGGAACGAATTCTGTTTTGGAGTTTGGCCAACCGCGATCGATTTGGCAAAGAATTACAAAGTTCAAGGTTTTTTCTTTTGTTTACGGTTATAGTTATATTTGTCGACCAACCTTCACAAGTAGATCAACTTTCGTAAGTTTAAAATGACACCTATGAAGCAAGGTTTTTACAAATTCTGCTTGCGAGATGTTCCTTTTGTACTCTTTAAGATAGAAGTTTATAAAATAATTTTATTATTTTTCGGGACATTTGGGGAATTTTAATTCTGTTAATATTACCAGACTCATAGTTTAATTAGAATTGGTCGAGTTTTGTTCTATCAGTAGCAGTAGTAAAAACAGATTCATAGATATGGTACTTACATCGTTTTTAAATTGACTACTCATAGAGGTTTTGGACGTGGCTCTGATAGCAGCTAAGGACGGTTTGAATCTGAAAATGAAAAAAATAACAAGTTAACTATATGAAAAGCGTAGTATATACTCAAGGAGCAGGAATACTCAAATTTGTAAGATATGTAACTCGGTAAATAAAATAAAATAGCACGACATTGGAGGGAGAATCAAATTATCCTCAAAAATAGACGCCCCTAGGATTATATTACTGAAAATAATGTTATGCTATCTATCGCAATTATTCATGTTTTCAGTAAAATAATCAACAGTCATCAGTATCATTATTTACGCCCATTTTCATGATTCCTACATCAGTCCAACTATATCTGCATAGGTCTCTCTAACGATGATACTTTCTTCTTACTAAGGTATTTTCCGAATAAGTATACTAGTCTTAAAGTAAAGTAAACTACATACTTTGTAATCATTTAGGTACTTACAAAAGTGCTCCATATTCAATTCAATAAATGCTTTATGATTTATTTGAGCACGGCAGGGCTATTGGCTAATTTTTGATGTCCACTTTAATGAACATTACTGCGTTTGAAATTTTACTCATATTAATGAGGAGGTTTAAGTAATGTACATCAAAGTGGTCATCAAACCGGCTATACATAGTCAACAGCCCTGCAGGTCTTAAGACTACAATATTTTGATGTACCTTTTAGTCTAAGAAGTTTACAATCAACCCACCACCTGTAAACAAATCTCTACAATACCTATCGCCTGACCTATCTCCGGTGCTCTGTTTCCGTTGTCGGTCGAAGAACGGCACGGATCCGTTCTTGGGTAAACCGGGCGCTTGTGAACTGAAAGCCGGCGATGAAACGTTGCGAGACATCGCCGATGTTGGGTTCACTATCACATTGCCGTTCTCGTTCTGGAAATGGAAACGCACACAAATTAGACATTGAATATATTTTAATGTATTTTAACTAAAATTTATTATAACTCTTTTAATAATTTAATTAATCAATGAAGTCGGTTGGAAAAAGATGCAAGAACTTCATGACACAATATTATGTATTGAAGAAAGAAATCACATCAAAACTTGATAATAGCAAAACAGGTCATGCGGTGCCAAACTTCTATGATGGAGTTGAAGAGATTTTTTTTGACATGTCTGCCAATTTGAAGTATTTTCGATACGTGATCATAAAAAATCTTGAAAATTCTCTACTTTTCTTATGATAATATAGGATGCCCAAGTATGTAGGTACAAAATACAATCCCAATAATAAGTATACAAAGTAAATAAGTATTAAATGTATGTATGAGATAACGCCCATATGATTCCCATTCATGAACCAATGACCCACATTTATGATATCCACATTCGACCTTAAAAGCCCCCATATGATACAGTGTTGCCCTTAATTGAAATTTCATACTTACGACTTGTGCCTTATTCAAACTCCCGTTATATTTGGAAGGTTGTTCCTATAACTATTAAATTCTTAATAATATTAAAATACATGCATAATGTGTGTTCTTAAAAAATAATTTCAAGTCAATATTGTAAAATTATGACACGAATCACGAACAGCATTGAAAGTTGATACAATAACTCTTTGAACTTGAAGTCTATCTTTAATTTTTTACACTTCGACCCGTTTGATTTCTAATTTAATTGAATATCTGTGTGATACAGAAGCACCAACATAACATAATACTAACCTTAGATACCGGGGGTAGACTTCCTTTGCAGGAGGTCGACTAGGTGGGTACCCCAACAGTGCCTGTTATTCTACCGCCTGAGCAGTAATGTGCAAGCATTACCGTGCTTCGGTAGGAAGGCACTGTAAATTACCGGGCTAAGGAGTCCTAACATTTTATGACTCTTGAGTAAGAAGCGTTGGTGCAGTGCACCTAGAATTTCACATTCTCATCATTGTGAAATCCTCGGTAACACTGTACTGATTATGGACAGCGTTATCTCTTAATATCAGGAGAGCGTCTTGCTCGTCTTCTTACTTCTTCACATTAAATATAAACCTCTCCCCTCAGTGATGGTGGGTAGAGTGGGCACGGTGGGTACACCGGGCATGGAAGGCACGGTGGGTACGCTATCAATATATAAACACTCGCCTTCTTCTTAGTGTCTCCGTCCTCAGAGACCCTAGCCTCTGTGATGGTGGGTAGAGTGGGCACGGTGGGTACACCGGGCATGGAAGGCACGGTGGGTACGCTATCAATATATAAACACTCGCCTTCTTCTTAGTGTCTCCGTCCTCAGAGACCCTAGCCTCTGTGATGGTGGGTAGAGTGGGCACGGTGGGTACACCGGGCATGGAAGGCACGGTGGGTACGCTATCAATATATAAACACTCGCCTTCTTCTTAGTGTCTCCGTCCTCAGAGACCCTAGCCTCTGTGATGGTGGGTAGAGTGGGCACGGTGGGTACACCGGGCATGGAAGGCACGGTGGGTACGCTATCAATATATAAACACTCGCCTTCTTCTTAGTGTCTCCGTCCTCAGAGACCCTAGCCTCTGTGATGGTGGGTAGAGTGGGCACGGTGGGTACACCGGGCATGGAAGGCACGGTGGGTACGCTATCAATATATAAACACTCGCCTTCTTCTTAGTGTCTCCGTCCTCAGAGACCCTAGCCTCTGTGATGGTGGGTAGAGTGGGCACGGTGGGTACACCGGGCATGGAAGGCACGGTGGGTACGCTATCAATATATAAACACTCGCCTTCTTCTTAGTGTCTCCGTCCTCAGAGACCCTAGCCTCTGTGATGGTGGGTAGAGTGGGCACGGTGGGTACACCGGGCATGGAAGGCACGGTGGGTACGCTATCAATATATAAACACTCGCCTTCTTCTTAGTGTCTCCGTCCTCAGAGACCCTAGCCTCTGTGATGGTGGGTAGAGTGGGCACGGTGGGTACACCGGGCATGGAAGGCACGGTGGGTACGCTATCAATATATAAACACTCGCCTTCTTCTTAGTGTCTCCGTCCTCAGAGACCCTAGCCTCAGTGATGGTGGGTAGAGTGGGCACGGTGGGTACACCGGGCATGGAAGGCACGGTGGGTACTCGCGCCAAAGCTTCCAGATTCAAGGACGAGTGCACGCCCGGGTCGATGTTCAGCGGGGCCTGAAATATAAGGACTGTCTTTTTTTAGATTTACTGGTATTATTAACGGAAAGTTTCTGTGTATTCTATTTTAAGACCCTTCATACACTAAGCAATATAAGTGACTACAGAAAAAATGTTCATAGACGTAACAAGGCCAATCTCTATAAAATTAGTGGTAGTTGTTTGGAGACAATAATCGGATATTGGAAATTTACAATGCCTAGTGTACGAATTGCGAATATGAAAGGGCTTAGACAGATTCAAATTTCAAACATTGTGACTTGATTCTTGCTCAGAGTATATGTATATATCTCAAGTTGATTTGTATTATCATATTGGACAAAAAATTAAGAAAATTCTTATACCAGGGTAGCAAATTCATATTCCGTGGCATCTATTTCAAACCCCTCGATCTTAAGCTTGAATTCCAGAGTAGATTTCTTCAGACTTCAAAGTCCTTTAAACTCTGTAGGAAACTAAAGCTTCTCGGATGAATATGTCCCAATTCTGACATAAGTACATCACATTTTAACATAACAACCAATAACCATTATTATAAATGGTTCCCCTTAAAATCTTAGACAATCACAAACACACACATGCCCCTTAATTAAAATCATCGTGCGATGAGAATTATTACGAACAACACCCAAAATGGCCCCCTTCTGAAATATTCTCTACAAAATCTGTTATTGTATTGTTAAAGATTTTGTTGAGATTCTATGACATCAAGCTCACCTTCATTCGTTTCTCCATGGTGCCGTCGGGAAGCTGTACCAAGAAGTACGAGCCTCCTATGGATCCTCGCTCCATTTGCAGTCTTTTCTCTTCAGCCATACGTTGCAGCAGCGGCTTTTCACCTGATGTCTGAAAAAGCGAAATATCTGGTGAAAAACTTGATCATGGACAACAGGAGAGATGAAATGCTGTAAACTGTATTTTAAAAACAACTTGTAAGTTTCTTTCACATCCAAACAGCAGCGTGTAGAGAAATACATAATATTTAAATCATAATTATGATCTCCGTAAGACGGTCCGTATTTTGATGGTACCTCATTGGATTTCTTCTGATGTTCGAGCTGGTGATCTTTTGAAGAGGGCATTTCACATAAATCAGTGACTTCATCTAGCTTCATCCACCAATCAATATGACAAATTTAAAAGTGCAAATAATAGTCGTGGAGTGTGTTGTGTCTAAAGGTGTCTAAAGGTAGTGGTGGTTACTCCTAAAAACGGCTACATTTTGTTGTCTTACCTTGGGATAAACGAGAGGCCTCATCAGCGCCCCAAACACGGCGCAGTTGAGGATCAATCCGGCGAGCAGCAGGTTCGCATTCTGCCACGAGCCGAATTCGTTGAGCAATATAGAAGCGAGTGGCGCAAAACTGAACGTTCCTACGCCTGAGCCGCATACTGCGATGCCTGTAGCTAGCGATCGACGACTTTCGAAGTAATACCCTACTGCTACTACTGATGGAAGGTAGATCATGCCGAAACCAATGCCTGTAACAAAAGAGATGATACTGTTACTAACCCTTTTCGGGGGGAAAATGTAGTGAACAAGAACTTGAAATGTTTCTGAAGATGGGTTCAATCATAACGCAAAACGTAGAATGGAGGTTCAAGATAAAAAAACACTGACCCGTTCTCTATTATAAAGTACACATAGCATAAAAGTGACATTTTCTTCGATTTCCTTAGGGATGGGACCTCGCGCGAGCAGTATTTTATCTCTATTTTAGATGCGCTGGGATTTGTCCTTACATAATAATATGAGGATAAGGCTATATATTTATATTATGTACTCGTATGTACGACGTACGCACGTAGGAAAACTGTTCTTATATATTTAATCCATCAGAAAATACATAAAGTCTGACGGCTCAGGGATTTTACTCCAGTAATGACAAGTCACGAGTCTCATTTTATAAATTACCCTTTGTTTTTAGTTGCCATCCAGACGATCGATGGATTATTCAATAGCCGTCTATCTATAGTAAACATTAAACATGCCCGTCTGCGTCCTCGATTCACTATTGCGTCAAATGGGACTATCAAAATTGGAGTACCAAATGTAACCAAGATTACTATATCAGTTACCACAAATATCATAATCTAGAAGTGCTTACCTAAATAGATAGACGCTAGTTCTTTTCCAGTAATTTGCATGCCAACAAATGTCCACAGCGAGGACCTGCGATGATTGGCGTGTATTGCCCAATTTGGCCCCTAGCCAAATTACCCACGACTTTGACCAATTTGCTTCTTCTCGCGCTATATAATTTGGCGTCAAATAAAATACCGGGAACATTACTTACAATTACAATATACGTCCAGTGTACGTCAATTCATATCAAAAAGTATGATGCTCTTGACATTCGCGATATCATGAGAATTAACAGATTTCGCACGTTCAACAAGGTTCACTCAATCAATTAACGAGGTACCAAAATATCAACTACTACAGGTAGATAAGATATACCATCTAATTTACATCTCCAATGTTTTAGTTTAGCGTTATCTTGTTTTTATGACTGTTTTGATATTATAACAGCTTCTGTGTAAATTGGCTAAATAGTTTCCGATAAAATCTAAGAAATTTGTAGTATTTTCTAACTGAAATTCAATACGATTACTCAACGTGAATTCGCATGGGAACAGTTTTCGTATCAAGTTTTATTGCTATCAGCTTGTCGACACTGATCAATATAAAAGTATCGACTACACAATTTGATTGAAAGGGGCCACTCGTCGAGTGCGTGCCTGGAAGTTAACCGGAAAATATTAGCATAAAGTAAACAGAATAATTAGGAATATGATATAGAATGAGTCAGTGTTGTCGACCCACAAATCATTATTTGAAACCGCACAAAGGAATATGGATGGGTAGTTGCCAGTCGCCTGGCGCAAAGAGGTCGTCAGCACCGTGCGTCACTTTCCGGCATATATTCCAATATTATCGTCAAATTAAATGCTGATTTGCACACAATAACTAAACAGATGAGACTGTGCACTCATTTACAATCAAAGAAATGAAATGGGTTAAAAGACCGTCGATAATTTAAAGTAGGTACAATCTAAAAAACTTATTTGTAGAATTAATCGGTAACAGAATGATAGCACTGTGGCCCAGTTTTACCAGGTCTAAAAGATGAACGAGACTGAGATTAGTAAAAATATTTCAAGAAATGTTGATTATTATAAATGCAAGAAGTAAACATTCAAATAAATAGTTCGAGGATCTTTCCGTTAAGAGCGGTATAAAATACACAAAGCAGACTATTTTTGCATGACGTTACGACAAAAAAGATTTACTATTGCAGATTAAAAATGAAATAAAACATCAAACGAACACATAGATCGCACGCAGAACTTCGAAACATACGAGCTGAAGATAGGTTACCTATAGACAAACGACAAAAAGTAGCAAGTCTAAAAATACAGGCCATTACGATGGTGCCTAAAATAAAACACGTATGGGATTGAGGAGTGCTGAGTTCTGTTAGTCATCAATACGTACCTACGTACATTCACGGTTACTAAACACACGCAGATAAATTGTCTTCTTTTTAAGCAAGCACAAAGTTGTGTCCTTCAACCATACTAATTTTACTATATTTTTAAGAAGACGTAAAAGGCCTTGTCATTTTATTATCAGACTACGAAGTAACCATAAAAATGCGTCTTTGACATTGAAACTGGATGCTCTCAATACTCGCCAGCGCATAATTGGCGCTAAACGGGATGCTAATGAAAGTTAACACCAAAATAATTTGTAAGCAAATAATGTACTTGTCTCAATTTACAATATTCTAGAATTTATCTCATCGATTTCTTAATGAAGTCAGGGAGTGTTATAGATTTATGTAATAAGTTCAAATGCATGAAAGATATGAAGGTACTCATATATTATTCCTTTATCTTCATCAAATCTAGCTTGGTGTTGACGAGTTGACGAAGCACGCGAAAGAAGTCTCGGGCAAACACTAGTTTACATACTAATAGGTATATCAAAGTACGTATTTATTGTACCCCAAAATTCTACTACGATTATAATTAAGAGATTGTACTAAAATTCTACAGATTAAATCGAATGCACAATACAAATCATAGAGTCACGTTACCCATATAACTCGTTTTATCTCTAGTTCAACATCATTTGTTCCACATAGTCGTCCTCGTTTAATAGTATTGTCAATATATTATCTGCTATCATAGAATAAGTTGTCCCGTGCAGGCGCCTTAGTTATGCTATGCGATACCCACAGAATTAGGTCAATGTGGGCTGAACCAGCACTTGTGTAATCGACACGTTTTCATCCACACGCCTAATGGAAGGCTTATAAACCTATATTACCTTGTTCAGTTAGACTTCAGATAACCTCGTGAGTTTGAATTTCAATAAACTAAATATACAAACTTTGGCAACATATTGTATATCCAATGGTATATGTGCAGTATGTTGTATGTTTTACCGGGGGTAGACTTCCTTTGTAGGTCGTCTGGATGGGTACCCCAACAGTGCCAGAAATTCTACCGCCTAAATAGTAATGTGAAAACATTACTGTGCTTCGGCAGGAGGGCACTGTAGCTAGTGAAATTACTGGACTAAAGAGTAAGATGTTATCTTATAACTCTTGAGTAAGAAGCGTTGATGCAGTGCACCTAGAATTGCATCATTGTGAAATTCTAGGTAACACTGTACTGATTATGCGTTATCTCTTTACACCAGGAGAGCGTCTTGCTCGTCTTCTTACTTCTTCACATAAAAAAATCTACAATTTTTAAGTTTTTTATGTTTACTTAAAAGGCTTTAAGAAGGCCTATACAAATATAGATTTTTTTATGATTCTCCATTTTTTGTGAATGAGGCGAACAGCTTGTAAGCCTGAAGTTAAGCAATACGTAATCTAACTAAAATGGCAATATCACTAAGTCAATACCAAATTGATTATATATCATAAGACAACAGAACGAGCAGAGAAAGAGCAAGTTATTACTGAATAGTAAAATTACAGACGATTATTGTCCTATTCGGAATTTATATAGTTGCGAATTTGTAAAGAAAACATGCAATTAAACAGCACTAGGCTATAGAACGGCGCCGCGAAGTCTGCAACATATGGCACATCGCCAACAATCTCAACCTGACCTTCACTCTTCACAACAAACAGGACCTAGACTTGCTCTGGATTACTTGTGTGGACCATTCAAACGTCTCCTTTTGTGTGCTTCACTCGACAACTTTGAAAAGAATAATCATTTATTTCATTGTTGCCACATCGGACAACTGGCCAGGAACGCCTGTCGACAAGGAAGTCACAAACTCGTTTTGAAGACTACAAAAAGACAGGAATAACCAAGCATGTGGGAATTTCTGCGTAATGGATTGAATCATTTATAATTCAACACGAAAGCATTACCTGTTCGTTCACCCCTGTGCTTTTCCATGAAACAATTTCAACCCTTCAGTTGGAAAACCCTAGCGGCGGCAACAGCTCTAGAAGTTTCAGTAAATTCCAATCGTCAAAGCGGCAAAGTGCATTCGCGGATGGAAAGCTCGGTTTTCCACTTGTCGGTGATTGCCAGAAGGGCTTAATAGTCCTGAGTGGGCGGGTACATAAGCTGTTTCGTTTATACGGTGCTTGGCAAATGTCCAATTTCACACGCGGCCCCTGCCTCGTTGTTTCCAAGGGTTTTAAACAACAAAGAACATGCTGGAACGTTTTCGTGTGAAGCATTCGCTTAAGGCAGCTAAACTTTTTTAATAAGAATCCCGGGAGTAACAGGACGTTGCGTTAATTAAATTGTCTTTTAAATAGTTCACGCGCTAACGTTATCGATTTCCCTTAGGATTCGTAACGCTGTTTTATTAGAGTAGAGAAAAGTTTCCTTGAACGAGGCGTTATCTATCGGTGTTTAAGGTTAATTTAATGCTGGCTTACGTTCTCGAGGGAGAATAGTGTTGACCACTCCCTTAGTCATTCGTTAATGAGAATAATAATAAATATATTTAAAGATGTCTAATCTGAAAGTAAAGTAGGTGTTATTGTACAAAATAATTTTTGATTATCAAAAAAACAATAACTGTAATTCATTCAGAAAAGCGCATTAATAAGAATGACGTTAATAATTAACGTAAATCGAACTCAACAGAGGTGGCAAAACTTCGCATCACCACTATACGCATCTTTAACTAATTGGCCTGAATTGAGACATCTGTCGTCTTAATTTGGCTTCAAAATGGCCACCACATGGATGAATGGGGTTATAAGATTGTTATCCATACCAATATTATAAATGCGAATGTGTGTCTGTCTGTTACGTCTGTCTGTTGCCTCTTCACGCCTAAAATTACGGAACTAATTTAGAATAAATTTGGAATGGAGATAGTTAAGGTCTCGGGAAAGGAAATATGATAGTTTTTATCTCATTTTTATCCCACAGTATATCTATTTTATCGTAGTGACACCGCGGAACGTTATCAGTATTACCTCTATAATAAAATGTGACTTAGTAATGTGTCCTTTAGTTATGGAGCCAACGAAGGATGGCATGGCGTCGTCGCGGTGCCATAACCGTGCCAATGTGCCAAGGTCGACGATGGCATAAATACATGAATGTGATCTCAAACTATGAATCCTAAACGGACAAGTTTTGTTTGCTTTACACAATATTAATGGATGTTTCGATATAATATTTACGATGTTTAAATTTTGCTTAATATTTATTTACCATGTTTCTACTGGTCCTAATTAATAATAATAATATAATATAATTTTTAATAATAATTATAATTTTATTTAACTAAAAATCTTACTAGTCTTACTAATATCTTACTAATATTATAAACGTGAAAGTTTGTAAGAATGTATGGATGCCTGGATGTATGTTTTTTACTCTTTCACGCCTAAACGGGTGAACCGATTGAGCTAAAATTTTGTATAGAGATAGCTTAATTAGCTCGAGTCCCTAAAGGGAGGCCTAGAAAATCAGTGGTAGTAATGAGACTCAGTTATTTTAGACATCATTATTCTACATAGCTTTTCAAGCAACATCGAAAACGCAAAATGGTTCTTTGTATCGCTAAAAATAACGCCATAACCGAAAATCGTACTCATCACGTTTCTTTACATAAAAAACTCAAAAATAAATCATAAACCAGTAAAAAATTCAACCCATAACGGTACGTTTTCGCTCCGAATTTCCTCATCTTTATTCAATAAATTGGATATTCACGTTATTTTCGCTGACATAACATTTTGGCTTTTGATTATTTATTTATTTATTCATCACAACAATGCAGGTATTTTCTATTTAGGACTTAGTTTAACTTATTGTAAGTAGGGACATCTACATACCCTGTGAGGGCGCTTGTTGGGAGTGCGAACATGAGTTTATTAATATAGAAAATTAATTAACATTAACATGATTAAAAAATATTGATTACATTGGTTAGATAAGTATAATTTAAATGTCAGCTATATAATAATAAAACTATGAGCAGTCAAAAACATAATCTGTAAATGAATAATTTTTAAGACCTTTGTTGTAAGTGTTGCGGTATACGAGATATAAAATTCCGCAAAAAGGGCCAGGTAGGTAATAAAAATATGTTATCTTTGTAATATGTTAAGAAAATTATTTAGATTTTTCCTTAGCATGACGCAAGTGAAGGCACGGGTAAATTATAATAATAAATTGCTTTAATGAGAAGTGAGAAGTATATACTTAAACCCCACTTATATCTTCAACATTTGTATAATTATTTAGACATTAAATAACTAAATGTTGTAGGTAGGTACTCTGGTCTTTTCCGAAAATAAGAACCGCCTTCAAAGATTTTTTTTGATATAATAATTCATGAAATCAGTTCATAACATTATCGTCGATCTAGATGTGATAGCTAATAGCTCGTATGTATGCAAACTGCAAAACTTTAAAAGAGAAACTAGACACAAACTTCTTTAAGGATTTAGACTTAATATAACATTATTATTAAAGAAAATTCTATATCAATCTTACTAATATTATAAACGTGAAAGTTTGTAAGAATGTGTGGATGTCTGTTTGTTACTCTTTCACGCCTAACCGACGAACCGATTGAGCTGAAATTTGGTAGGTATAGAGATAGCTTATACCCTGGAATAACACATAGGCTACAGTGCAGAGGGTAAAGCCGCTGAGCGCAGCTTGTATAAAATCCTCAATAACAACTCTGTAGGTACATCAGCTTGCAACAGAGTTTCAAAAGCGATTAGCGATTATTGCACGTGTACTTATGATCAACTGTTCACACGTGGACAGTGGACGTGCATATAAGATCACGCTTACCTGAGTTACTAACAAGTTAATATTATTATCATTATTATCTTAGATCCAATGAAGGAACCTACAACTATTATAATCTAAGCTACCTGATAATATTAATGTAAACCCTATCTCTACTTTTTTCAATTTTTGGCAACGATTTGGTATAATATATATAGAGCAAAGCCCAAGGAAGGCTATATTAAGATTTAGGGGGGGCCAGAAGCATTGTAGAGTTACGATTTTTGCACTGCTCGCAGCAAGCTGCTCGCGCACTTATAATTATTAATGATATTTGAATTTTCTAACTGTTCAGAGCGAGCTTAACACACACTTTTCGTAGTAAAAATTATAATAGATAATATTTTTGCCGGCTGCACCTTTTTTTTTTTTTTTTTTTTATCCCAGGAAAAATGCGTTACGCGTCATCACCCCACGCCGGGGGGCGCGGGGCGGTATGTGGGACTCCCCCGCCAAAGATGGGAGCGGCGGGGATACCCACTAAAAAACCTGGGGGTGTTCCTGCGGGACGCCATAATGCCGGGGCAACGGGTACGCCGAAGCATTCATCCGCGGCCCCGGCGGCGTTTGGTCCTCACTGACAGGAGGACCCCTCCGCGGTGGGGTGAAGAGGAGTTTCACCCCACCCTCTCAAGGGGCGCGCGGACACACCGCGCGCGCCACCTCGTGGGTATTCGCCGCCTAGACCCAGGTTATGGGGGCTGGAGAAGGGCGTGGAAGATACGCCTCCGACGCCCCCTTCTCCGGGCACGCATCGGGAGGTCGGTGGTGACCTCCCGTTCGCGTTCCGCGATGGAGGCCGCGGTTTCGTTCTGCGAGAGTGTCATCTCGCAGAACGAAACCGCGGCCTGCCACGACTCCTCGCTTGCAACCATGGCTCTTACCATGGTTGCCAGCGAGAGTTCGCCCCCCATAACAGCGACGAGGGTACGGCGCTCACTGACCCATGCTGGGCACTCCTCCAGTGTGTGCTGCGCCGTATCCACGTCGCTACCACAGTGGTGGCAAGCAGGGGTCGGTTCCCTGCCGGCTACGTGGTGCAAGTACTTTCCGAAGCATCCGTGCCCGGAAAGCACCTGCACGAGCCGGAAGGTCAAGGACCCGTGCTCTCTGTCCGTCCACTGCTGGAGTAGTGGACGGACTGCCACCACTGTCCAGCTGCCTGCTCGAGGGTGGGCCAGACGCGTACTCCACCTCTCGAGCAGTGCCTCCTTGGCTTCCTCCTTCCACCTCTCTACCTCCCTGGGAGACGCGGTGAGCCCGCGGAGGCGGAGCGCGGCGCGCCACTCGTAGCGCGCCGCATACAGCTCCGCCTCCAGGTCCCAGGGGGGAGATCCTGCCAAGAGGCACGCCGCCTCGTAGGAGACCGTTTTTTTTTTTTATCCCAGGAAAAATGCGTTACGCATCATCACCCCACGCCGGGGGGCGCGGGGCGGTATGTGGGACTCCCCCGCCAAATATGGGAGCGGCGGGGATACCCACTAAAAAACCTGGGGGTGTCCTGCGGGACGCCATAATGCCGGGGCAGCGGGTACGCCGAAGCATTCATCCGCTGCCCCGACGGCGTTTGGTCCTCACTGACAAGAGGACCCCTCCGCGGTGGGGTGAAGAGGAGTTTCACCCCACCCTCTCAAGGGGCGCGCGGAAACACCGCGCGCGCCACCTCGTGGGTCTGTGCTTGCGGCGACGAGTACCCCCGTACTCGCCGCCTAGACCCAGGTTATGGGGGCTGGAGAAGGGCGTGGAAGATACGCCTCCGACGCCCCCTTCTCCGGGCACGCATCGGAAGGTCGGTGGTGACCTCCCGTTCGCGTTCCGCGATCTCCTTCTGCGAGATAACATTCTCGCAGAATGAGACCGCAGCCTGCCACGACTCCTCGCTCGCAACCATGGCTCTAACCATGGTTGCCAGCGAGAGTTCGCCCCCCATAACAGCGACGAGGGCACGGCGCTCACTGACCCATGCTGGGCACTCCTCCAGTGTGTGCTTCATCACCAGGCCATCACCCTCTGAGGACGTCTCAGATGGGCGATGGTTTGCTCCGTCAGGGCATCCACCCATACGGGGGCTCCATACAGAGCCATGGACCGCACGACTCCCGCGTACAGGTCCGAGGTCCGCCTAGGTTCGGCAGCAGCCGCTTGAGAGCGGCCGCCGCACCCATCAGGCGGGGAGCCAACCGGGCAAAGTGCTCCCGGAAGTTCCACCGCCCGTCGAGGACGAGTCCAAGATATTTCATCGAGGGCTCGACCCCGATGCAGACCTCCCCGACAACCTCCCCGACAGCCGGCTGCACCTTGCCCAACCCTGAAACAAATCCTAGATCCGCCCTAGGTATTGTTTAAACCCACAAATCACCCCCCTACGAGGGACGAAAGTTTGCTTAGGGTATGAAAAATTACTCAAATTAGGGAAATCAACCAAATCATAATAATTATTCTTTGTTAAGTATGTAGTATATGTATTGTTTTAAAACGAAACTTAATGATCTAAAAATATTCGTTTAGAGAATAAATGTTTGAAGTTTAGATATTGTAAGCAGACGAAATCGTAGAGAAATACTAGTATATAATTATGTAGGTAATAAAGAATCAATAAATCAAATTCAAAACATAAATAAAAGTGACCTTTTCAACTGCATCGGTTATGACACAAAGCGACTTAGTAACAAACAACTAACAACATGATAGTAATGTTATGAAGCCATATTAATTTCAATTAAAAGGTTATCGGAATGTTAGTCAGCAGTAATATTTATTAATCGGTGATAAATAACTACATAGTACATAATATTTCAACATACAAGTACTATTAAGCACCTATTAAGAGTAATTTTTATTCGTTGGATTCTGGTAAACATCTGTAAAACTATATCAAATTATATCCTTTAAGAATCTAGCCTCAAAGTCATCATAATTACATTAATTAAAGTAAGTTTTTCAGAACAAAATCTACTACATATACTTATTTTTACTTTTAAATTTAATGGTTTAAAACTTGGCTGGAAACTGGCGTGTAATTGACAAGAGTTTTTTTTTTGGGAAAATTTGAACTTAAATTAAATTAAAATTAGAGAAACTAAAATGTTTGAGTCCTTCCAAATGCAGAAAGCTGTTCCTACTATTACAAGCTAGAGAAACTAAAATCAAAGTCCTTGCAAAGCACAATCTCGTCTCTACTAGTTGCAAGAAATCAGACTCACCTCCAAGCAAGCCATAAGTGAGCATCATCACAGTGACGCTCTTGCTGAAGGTAGACAGCACGAAGGCGGCGCAAGCCACCAGCGAGCCGGCCACGCACACCGCTCGACACCCGAACTTGTTGCATAACGCCGATACTACCGGACCTGAGGAAATTAATATACATTAATGTAAAAAAATAGGAAAATGTAACAGAAATAAATAGGAATTAAAGACAATAGAAACGCCGTGAGGGCATGATGTTCAGTAAAGCCAGGTAAGGTCAACATCACCACTAGTGTACAGACGCCTATTGATGACGGTAACTGTCCAACATTAGGCGGATGTCTGCATACTTTGAATATACACTGGTATTTTGGACAAATTTTGTTTCGTATGATTTAATTTACATTCAAAATTAAATTACAGAGAAACAGAGAATTTGTAGCACAATTGTTTGGATGACTCTATAATAATAATCCAGATAGGATTTGAGTGAAAATGTATTTCATTATAGGTAGGTACATCAATACAAGAAACAATACAAAGTTTGGAGCTGAATAATAAGATGTACCTAGGTATATGTATACTTATAAGAGTATCTATAGAACAATCGTTTATGATCATCATACATATGTATATGAAGGAAATTAACCATCGAACGTGACTAATGTTGCAAAGATCGTTATTAGACGATTATAACTGAATAACATCCTGATTTAATAGAGGCTATACTTAAACAACAATAAACATATTTTATGGACTATTTCGTCACTTATTGTCAATTGTCACCGATTATAAGGTATAACTTGTTTTTAAAATGATCTTTTATTCATATTTCACAAGTTATCCTTTTAGGTCATTGACGGAGGATGTTGCAAACTTGCAAAATAAGAATTGATGCAACTAAAGTCCTTTTATGTTATATGTTACACATCTGTTTTACAATACAGTCCACTCTTAGCTTATCGAGTTAGACAAAGAAGGTCTACGTCCAACCAACAATAGTATGGATAAAAGGTTTCACAACTGCTTGGAGATAACATTTCAATAGAGGATTATGAGAACAAAACACAATAATATTTAATTAATTCTTAGTAAGCAACTGCAATAAAGTTTGTTGTTAGTAAGTATAAATTATATTTATTGAGTTTACGTCATGTCCTACTGACTGTCCTGCGAATAATAGGTATTATATTATAAACTATGTATGGATGTATGTAGGTATATGTTTGAGCTGAAATTTGGTACATGACACAGACCCTGCCTGGAATAACCCATAGGCTATTTTCAGGGGGGCAAACCCGGTGCATACTGGTTATTTCAAAGATTGACACAACAAAAATAAAACTTACGTAGTACATAGTACCTACTATGGTAGCTAGTAGTTATCTAATCGTTATGCTAAGCTAAGTAATAATTGCAATGTCCACCTTGGTACCAAAACCTACATAGTAAACTGAGTTGGATGTGTCATTTCAATACTTGCTCAGTTCAAGGAATCCAATGATACTTAACAACCTAATTATGGATTAAAATTGCACGCTGTTATTAATATTTCTTACTGGCTTAAGGTGTCATTCTGAAGCTGGTAGCAACATGCGACATTTGGGTTTAGGTAAAATAATGTTTATCAAGTTTTCTACAGCATCATATTTATCAAATTAACCAAAATAGCTACCATTGATATAACGCCGTTTTTAAATTGCACTTGTCAGCTTAACAAAAAGACTGTTAATAATGGATATAATAGTGTTTGAACTCTGCCTTCGATGATTGATGATAAAGAAGAAGAAGAAGAATTTTTTGCTCTTATTTTGGGAAGCTGTTAAAGTACTGAATACATCAAAAATCGAAACTAAGGCTATTTACCATTTTGCTCTTGCGACTAGCAAAAAAGACAAAAATGAATTGCAATTTCTTAAAAAAAATGAATTGCAATGTTGAAATTCTGTGAAAATCCTAATAACAAAAGACAAGACGAGTATTATAACACAGTACCTAGTAATTATTTTATAGTAGTTACCCGGAGATATTATTATAACATTATTAGGCCACACTTTAGATAATATCCTGGGTACGAAATGTTTGGCGTTTGGGTCACAGTGTCGGGTCTAGTGATAAGAACTTTCGCTTTAGAAACTACTAATTATATTGTGATAAATAATGTAAGAATCATCTGCTGAGTAATTAAAAGAGACTATGATTTTAAGGTGCCCACAGGCCACTACAAAACCCAATATAGGCGAATACCCAAAATCTCACTTTATTACCTTACTTTCTCTAAAACCTTGAGTTATAAAATTTGCCTTATATTAATGGCTCTCTTGATGGCAATAAATATTGTGGCCCTAAACCACTGAATATAATAATACCTTGATAAAACTGAATTTATGAAAACACATACAAATTATATCTCTTTTATCTCCACTTATTTATCGCACAATATTTTAAATCCACGTTGCAATGATAACGATGTGAATAAAATATTTTCCAAATTCTAATCAAAGGATTCGATCAATTAATCAAGTATAAATTAGGTAAAACTATCAAATTATAATCGGGTCAATAACAACTCGAAATAGATAACAATCATGATAAATGATAACGTTAGTGTACTTTATCAAAAAAGTCTGTTGCTATGCGATTAACCGATAAGATCTAAAATTAGGGGACTGTTAACAGTTTTCAAGGACATAATATACCTGTTTTTAACCCCCGACGCAAAAACGACGGGGTGTTATAAGTTTGACGTGTCTGTCTGTCTGTCTGTCTGTCTGTCTGTCTGTCTGTCTGTGTGTGTGTGTATGTGTCTGTCTGTGGCATCGTAGCTCCCAAACGGATGAACGGATTTTGATTTTGTTTTTTTTGTTTGAAAGTAGAGTAAGTCGAGAGTGTTCTTAGCCATGTTTGGTGGAAATCGGTCCAAGATGGCCGCCGCTACAAAATGGCGGATTACTTTTTTCTTCCACGACCCCCTCAATATGGGTATCAAATGAAAGGGCTTAACGAGTAGAATATATCCCACTATATAAAATTTAAAATCCAAGATGGCCGCCATCAAAAAAATGGTAAATTACGTATTGCGTTGGGGGTTTTTTAAATTTTTAATTTAATTCACTTGTTATCTTACTAAGAATGTACGTACAGAGCATATAGTTGTTGGAAAGGTTTTTTGAAATCATTAAAATCTAATTTATGACAGAAGAAGAAGAATAAGAATACCTTCTATAGAAAGTGAAGTCACGGAACATCTTCGTAATAACTGTCCAGGAAATGGAATTTATACAGGAAGTGGAAACTATCTCCGGCATAGAGTATATGTATATCTAGGGCAAAACCTCACGTTTGATATCAATGGTTCCGATTGTGAAATCGAATTTGCAGACGAGCGCTTCTATTTTGACAATACGAGTATAACCAAACTTTTACTACATTTAGTTGTTTTTATTAAAGGGTTTATTTGCTCCACACTTGAACTAACAGTCTTGTAATTTACCGCTACCAACCATTGAAAACTGATTTCTTTGTTTATAAGTGTTATACTCGTAAGTTATAATGAATGCATTCTACACTAAGTATAATGTATATGCAATTCAATCATGAATAGCTAATGGTCGTTCGCATGTGACAACGTGACCCGAATCGATAGGAAATATAAAGTCACGTTGGTTGAACGTGCAGCCGAAATGTACGGATGCTGTGCTTCATTGTTCCGGAAGGAACAACTTTTTGTAAATGTTTGTAAAATTGGGAAAGTTTCGTCACGTGTCTTGACGAAACTGCGACAGTTGATCTTACTGCTGGAAAATTACTTTGATTTTGGAGTAGTGAAATAACTGTTTATGCAGAAGAAGAGATTTGTGCGAGTTTTTCAGTTTTGGAAAAAGAATTTCAAACACTGAGGAACCCCTATCGAAAAAGTTTTACTCAGATTACTTATATAGGTATATTGGAATTGGAATATTTACCTAGCAATTTCATTCTAGGTGACACAAAGTAGGGTGATTAAGGTGATGTTTGAAAATATTCTTCAGACATTTAGAGAAGGGCATAAGAATGTAGCCTTAATTCAGCATTTTAACATCGCAAAACCACAATTTAACCACACTTACCCGCAGCAAGATAAACTCCAGACAGAAGACTGCCGACCCACGCGACTGTTCCTTTCCCTTCTCCGAAGTACGTGACCAGTTCTGGCAGGAATATGCCGAATGTGTAAGCGATGCCGTCCACAATGAGGTTACACATGAAGGAGGCGAATACCACCACCCATCCGTAGCCGCCATCGGGTGGCGGCGGGATGGCGCCGTAGTCGAAAGCCTCATCATCGTCATCCGCTGCGGCACCTTCCGCTGTCAGTCTTGCTGCCTCTTCGCATGATGTTTCGCTTTCGGTCTACGACAAAGAAAATAATATTGAATACCATAAGAAGTTACAGACATAGTTATCCTGGCAACAGCTCCAAAATACACGTAATCACTTGTTTCGTGCAAGATAAGGCAGAGGATATTTTACTGACGAGCGAGCGATTGAGAAGGAGTCTACCTATTACTGATCATATTATGAGATGCATATTCTTAAAAGACCTAAATTCAGTCATAAGTCATGAAATAGTTAAACCATAAGGCTCCTGGTAATGCGGACATTGTATGGATTGAAAGCACGGAGACGCGCGCAGGTCGAACGGTCATTCCATGCGGTTGCAAGTTGTTGCAATGCAGTGCAAGTATTTGAGGGAAATAATTAAACTACTATAATAGGGATGTTGACACATGTTACGAATTCATATTAACTTATGTTTTTCATATAAAAGACAGTATTTAAAAACCTATAATCATATTTTAAGCATCTATTTACAAGCCAAAATTGAATAAAATCAATTTTAATTTCAATATTTTTTACTTATTACCACGCGAACGCGAACGCCAATCAGAGCGCGTGACGTCACACCACATGCCTAGACTTACGCTTTCTATGAAATGTTTCTGATATCGACACATTGTAATTATTCATAACATAAAAACCACTGAACCGATTTTGATGAAACTTATACTGTGCCCTAAGTTGGTCCAAATTTAAGCAAAAAAATGACAAAAACCAAAATGGACCTTTTATTTTTAGAGAGACATTTTAGTTATTGACTTTATTTTTGGTTTAAGTATGGACCAACTAAGGGCACAGTATAAGTTGCATCAAAATCGGTTCAGTGGTTTTTAAGCTATGAATAATTAAAATGTGTCGAAATCAGAACATTTTATAGGAAGCGTAAGTACAGGCCAGTGGTGTGACGTCACGCGCTGTCAGATGACAGTTCGGAGCGTTTTAGCCGGAATTCAAAAAATCATTTTTATTTACGTATTTTTATATTGAAATTTCATATATTTTTGCATAAAAATATGATATTCGTGTATGAAATGGGTATATCTATCATATAAAAGCAATTCCAAAAATTAGTCAACATCCCTATTATTATTATTATATAATCTGAAAAACTATAAACTGGTTTATCCGCATAAAAACTTGTGTTATTCTAGGATATTCTAATAAGGCCAAATGGAATCCGCTGTTTGGGTGTCAAAGAATAACAAATACGAGATTACATTAACATTCCCTTTAAAATATTAGTGTGTTGAGAAATAGAAACAAAATTATATCTTTCATGTAGGACATTTACCTGATTCAGGATGAACCAGTTTCTCAAATGAAATATCAACAAAAGGTGCAAAAGCAATCGAGAAAACTAATCGGGAATGGGTGGGCGATCATAATAATACAAATATGTACTTTACGCAATACGATCACGATAAATTTTGCCAAAACCAACAAACAGGTGAAGGCAACGAGATTGGAGTATGCTAATCCATCACCCCTATAGGTATAGGAAAGTCAACACTTTCATTGTGAAAATCCGCTTCAATCTGTATGTTTTTTTACATCATCCACATAAGACAATAAGGAAGTAAGATAATAATAGAAGGATTTGGGGGTAAAGACTTCTCAGAAGATTGAACATAATATGTGTATAGACATATTACCTATATAGATACCTAAACTAGCAAAACAAAATCTGTGTGGTACTAACTCAAAGATAATAAATTAGATGCGTAATAAAATCCTGATTATTCTAGCGTGTTGTTGCAATAACAAGTCACAGCATCCTCGATCCAAAACGAAACCTTCATAATAATATTTTGTCGATAAAATTAACATGTCATAAAAAGTGTTACGTCACGATGATTTCCTTGAGCACCCTTGTTCGTATTTAGCGTCGTAAAATTACTGGATGTTTCTAATAAAACTTTGACGAGAGCTTTTACTTGCACTCGTTAATTTCCTTTTAGTGTTTGATTTGCATAAATGGAAATGTATCACATGCACAACATCCAACGGGAAAATGAAGGTCTTATTCGAACCTTCACACTAACTTTACATCTTTATGACATGTTACATCCTTGGATATGTAGTATAAGAAAATATCGTCCAGTTTCAAATTGCATGCAATTCCCTAACTGGAACATATTCATCAGGAACATATTGTTTGTTTGTACGAACTAAAGAGTAAAGTTTATTTTTTTATTTAAGAGTAACAGCAACAACTTGTGTAGAGACAAAAGTTATTGCTCACTTAGACCCACTCATGTCAATGTCATTGTCAGTAGGTGAGCAAGTACAATAATAGTCGAAATTACAATTTATCTATCGTCTAGGTCACTACTTACTGCACGTGGTCGGAATGATTAACTTGCGTTGAAGGTACTTTGACCTCAGTATGTTTATCAGTTTCAGGACAAAGGAAGTTATGCTACCTACAAATGTATTTAAGTAATTAAAAGGAAGGTTCATAATATGTATTTGTTAATGTGGTAGTTATTAACATTATGTATTTGTATAATAAACAATGAGAGGGCCGAATTTAAAGAAAGGCTGGAAAATCTAAATCTTAATAACTCTGATGACGAACTAAGAGATAATGAAAGATAATATAATAATTATCATTACAATCTTTAATAATTAGGGGTCAAAAACAACATTTACATCAAAAATTACTCAAGAATTACAAGGAAGAGACAGAAATATAACTTGCTCAACAATATTTCCAGTTGCCAATGTAAAAATAACTCGCAAATACTTCTACAAACTAAACGCTGATGTTTATGCAAAACACGTGGAGTAAAGCCTGACCGATATCAGAGCTAAACCATGGCATTAAAATAAAGTACGCAACGCTGTAGTTACAATGACTAATTAATCAAAAAGTCACAGGAAAATTTACATAGGAGAAGAAAACAATCTCAGTGGAATTACTAAAATGACTAAGATAATGTGTATTTTGAACTCTACATTATTTTAAGAGAGTCTTTCTGCCAATTTTCTTGCAGCCAAGATCGTGAGGTAACAACTAACGCTGAAAAATAGTCGTGTTTTTCATACGAAGTGGGCCAAGGTGCTGATAAAACTCTCAATAGTACGCAACTCGATCAAGCAATCAAGGCATCAATTCTTCAATGAACGAAGCAAAACCTTTTCAATTTGTTGCTGCGATTACGACATCTTATAGGTACCTATTGGAATGTTTCTCTTGTATACGGAAGATAGAGTCGAACATCTTTTGATCTCGTATATTTCCATTGAATTTAGTTCGCTGCCGCTACCATAAAATTCATAGATGAAATATGCGCATGGTCCATAGTGATGATAAGCAATTAAACTTTACTGTTATTGTCTTAAGTTTTAGCTACCGATAGAATAGCAACTAGTGGCCGAGTAACAAAGCTTTGCATTGTTTGTTAAGCGTAGGTGCTCGACCTTGTCCATGTTTGTAGTTTGTACCACGAACCATTATGGCATAATGATTAATTTCGATAACAAACTCCATAACAAACACTTCCTAGTCTTACTGACACTATGTACACCATACAAATTTTATAATACGTCGTTCAATCATAATACCGCAAACATGTCTCAACCCACTTATTAATATAAGTCATTACTTCATTAACTCCTGATTCCAGTAAATAAAGGCGGAAAATTAGAACAAATGAGGAAGCCCTCGCGACCTTAAAGTGTCTCAAGTGAACTGTAGATTGTAGAAACAAAGAATTTCATACAATTAGAATTCCCGCGACAAAAGATTCCGCGTTGTTAAAGTCCTGGTAATAAATAACACATGAATGCATTTATTATAATTTATAGATTCCGCATTTTATAACATAAAATTGTAATTTGTTATTATTTTTTTATTTGTTTTTATTTGTTTTTTTTTTTATTGTATCGAAACTCACTTTTTTATTACTTAGTTTATTCCGCTCGACGAACATCTAAGCTCGAGCATAGGCATATGCTGAAAATCAGCGCTGCGCATCCTTGCCAGCATAAAGCTGAGCATATGCCTTTTGCCTAATTAGTATCACATTTATTTTAATACTATTCCTTAATTTTTCTTGGATAAGCTTAATGTAAATGTAAATTGTATTTTATTTTTTTGGGCAATAAAACTATTTTTTTTTTTTTTTTTTTTTTTTATTACACTGCTTCCAGTTACCACCATAAAATATAATAAGGTACACCTACCTATAGAGTATTTATTATATACGATGATAGCCAAAAATAGAAGGAAACAAAGGCTTGATAGTGTATTGAACTGTAAAATCCAATAAACGCTGACTCACAAAAAGGTGAAGATACTTTGAGCACAAGTGTGCAAAAGAGAGAGTTCTGCCAAAAAAAATTAAGGATACACAGAGCCGTAAGATACCCAAAACCATTTCGAGAAAAAGCAAACTATGTCAAACAGAAATCACAGGGAACTCCGATATTGTGTACTTTGAAATCAGGTCAAGTCAAGGACCGAAACGAAATAAACATTTGTTTGGAAACCATCGCGATATTACATGAAGCTACCTTTGTTCGTAAAGAATAAAATTGGGAACAAGAAGTCGAAATAACATAAAAAATCGAATGTTGAAAGTGAACAGGTTATGTGAAGATTCTTCGCGTAAAATTGACAATTTATTGCATGACATAAAACGTGAATTTGTGTAGGTATAGTAGGCACAGAGCTCAAGGAAAGTTCAAAATGACTAGGTACTAAAAGGCACATTTAAGAAAGAGCTTATTGTATGTAGATCAAGACTCAAGACAAAGGAGCTGGGAAAAACATCCTCTGGCCAGTGGAACAGCTCGATGAAACGTGGTTAGGTCGGCCGCACGTGACGCTTATTGGCATTAATTGATTAGCACCGCACGCCTGAGGCCTGAGTGTCCCAGGCAACTTCCTTCGAACGCACCTTGAAGCTCGTCCTCATCAATATAATGTCACGGGCCCAGAGGAAATTAGAATAGATTTAATATCTATGTTTTCTAAATTTTCTCATGTTATCGGAATGTTATCAAGAAGAGCAACTATAAAGGTGAATTTTGTGCCGGCTTATTGTGTTGTTCACCTACTAAATATTATTTTGAACGATCCATACGAATTTATAGCAAAGTACCAACCAGTGAAATACAAAGTATGTACGAAAAAACGATTAGGGTATATTGATAATCACCTATGTAAAACTAGGAATGTGTTGTAATTAATTGATAACAAGGATAAAAGTAAATATTCTTACCACAGCCATTATTAATTTATCAATGAACACTCAGAAAACAGAATAACGGGCACTCCAGTTGCAAAATCAACCAACAATGACAAATTGATAACACGGGACCCGACTACAGTAGGTGCTTCGATATAATATCATATCCTAATCAATAATTATAATGATAATTACTTTTAATGTAGAGTAAGGAGTTGAATTTGTCACAAATTCCGACGTGCTGTTTTTGTATCAAGACTCGGACAAGGTTACAATGATGATGGATTGAACAAGTGCATGGTCTAGTTAATATATCATGAATCATACAGCGTAAATGATGTTCACGTGCTTGGAAATCACGAGAAATTCTGCATCCTTTTTCTCATCACAGAACTGAAAATTCCAAAAAGATAGACATTTTAATTCTTCCTATCTTCAGATCGATTTTCAGAACGTTCTACCAGAAATAGCGTTGTTTATATTAATTTACCTGTTCCCTGCCTGAAACGCATAGATTTAAGATTCTGGCGAGGTGCCGAGGCGTTCTCGTACCTCTCGATTAACATAATTAACAATTGCAAATGTAAATCTAGGTAATCACACGTTTTCGTTAAGCGATTGTAACTAGATCAATGCCTAGATTAGATAGCAGATAGCATTAATCAGCTAGCTTTTATTTTTTCTGTGAACAGGAATAACAAGAGTAAACAAAAGCAAACACACAAAATAGGCAATATAATATCAAATTCTATTTTTTGGATTATCGAAATCAAGATTATATATAAGGTACAGTCGTAACAACAACATCGTACAGATAACAGAAATTAATTTTCACGTGCATTAAACGTGGTGTTATAAAAAATCACTGTTCACTTAGCGACAATGGTATTGAATAGGAATGAAGAGGTTTGATTCATTGGAATCTGTCCTAGATTTTTACTCATTAGCCACACACAGCACAGGTGTTCTTGAGAATCATCTGTGTATGATACATATTAAAAAAAATATTTTTTATAGCTACAGATCACCATCACTTTTTATTCCAAGTGAGCAACGGGATCAACGGGATCTGACTAAAACTAGAAGGCGAAATAATCTGCTCTATCAGGATCTACTAGGATTAACTGAGCATAAGTGCCGAAACCCGGCCTTAATGACACTGGTGAAATGGATTCGTCCAGATTACTTTCTAGATTTGTTTGTTTTTCCGAACATGTAAAATTTTTGTTTTTAAATTCCTCAGAATTTTACAATCTACTTTTACCAACTTACACAATCATGAGCTTATCATGGTGAAACTAAATACTTATAATAAACGCCAGATAATTATCAGCTTAACAAAACAGATAACACTTCCAATGCGGCTAATGATAATTACGTAGCAGACAATCTGCATTTATTATAATAATGATCTTATTTTTAAGTGGCATTAAACTTCGTAAAGTTTGTTTGAAAATTATCGTAATTTTTAATAGGACACAACGAGTATTTTCATAAGGAATTGCAAAATAGACTCCTAAGAGATGAATTGATTAAAAATATACAATAATACACATATTGGAAATTATGCCAACATGGGAATCTCGTTCTTAATCTAGTTTACCTTTATCTAATTAAATATAGGTACGTTTACAAAAAGGCGAAATAGAGCAACGATGTTTAAAAGGTCACTATGAGCGTTTAAAGAAGTAGGTAATTCGCTCTGACATCGAAAATTGGTTTGAGCTTGATGAATACGGTGGATGAAGCTAAAAGGCGTGCCATAGAGGTTTATGTTCAGTGTTCAGCAATGGTCAAATAGGCTGACGATGATGACAAATATCTTTAGAATTCAAAGCAAAGAGTACACAGAACCCCGATATTCTCTAGTGATTTTCCACTTAAAACTGTTATAGATACTTAATTACTTATCGCACATCCAGTATCCACTAATCCAATATTTATTGACGACTTCACATTATAACACGGTGTTTGTCGCTTGCAAACAGTTTGATATCCAGTGATGCTACATGGACTTTGTTTACTACAAGTTACGAGAGGATTTCTACTACATCGATTTAGATTTATAGGCCGGCTCTATTTCGTACTAATGATCGAGCTTAGTGTCAAAAAATTAAATGTCCAAAACACTTTTTGAATGAAAATTTGACACTTCGCACCGGCTTTACGCATAATATGTTGCATCTGTATTTGGCTAATTGTTTTTATTTACAAAAAAAAAAAGGTCTCAATTAATTTAGTTAAGGAAACTCCAATGCACGACTTCCTACAGAATCTTTGGGAGTTAAAATACCGTTAGCTGTCAGCGATTTATTTAAAATGAATACTGTTATTGTCACGAGTCAAAACACCAGAAATTTCGCAAAAGCAATAAATACGAGCATGAAGAAGGCCCCAGGTTATAATTTTGTACCTTTTACGTAATTTTTAAAGTATCCATTTCACAGACTTTCCCAAAGGTGTAAATAAGTTATGTTTATTTGTGTCACTGAAGTAATTTTACTCGGGGTTTGAGTGAAAATTAAATGTTTTTACACAAAAGTATAATCACGAATGATATTGGCTTTGACAATGGCCCTCCTGTGCCCTAGCACAAGGCTTACACGGAAACCTTCATAGTTTGTCTCAAGGTTTTTATTGTGAAGTAAATTTTCAACATAGGAAAATAGCCTTTACGAAAAGGCTTTAAGGATTATCAAATTGGTATTAGAATCTACGTATACAGGTAGACGATTGAAGTAATCGATTGGTGCGTAACGTAGCCATGAGAATATTTGATACAGAATTCGTAAGGGTTTTATTTCAGGCTTTTGTTCTCGCTTTATTGAGGCGTGTTTACATTTTTAAAGTATTACCTACATCAGTAAGAAATTGTAACAGTATTATCTAAGTTTACAAAGATATCCACCGCGGTGGAGATAAACGTGTTTGCTGATAATATGTGATTTATCATTTTCACTTGATACAAGGTTGCCGCTAGAGTTGCGAACATTTTGCAAGGCCTTTTTTTTTTTTTTTTTTTTTGTTATCGCCGGGAAAAAATGCATTACGCATACCCTCCCATCGAGGGAATGGGAGGGTTATGTGGGACTCCCGTGCAGGACAGCTGCACGGTTTATCCACTAAAACAACCCGGCGGCACTCCCGCATCGCCTTAGTGACGGAGGTCTGGGAATCGGCAGAGCCTTGGCATCCAGTCCTCCGTCGACGACCGCCCGCCTTTATAAAGACGGGCCCTTCACGCCCCTCTCAACAGGGAGGGGCCCGGGAACGGTCCCGAGTGCTCGGCCGTTCCCGCCTACGGTGGTGGTGAATTGTGCAATGCGGATGAAGGCGCCCTCACGCCAATCATCCGCTATTCACCACCGGGGGGCAGGCGTTGGCTCATGTAGAGCCGCCTTCTCCAGCCCCTTCTCGACCTGCGGAGCGGTTCTGCGAGGGGGCCATGCTGCCTCGTACGCTCCGCAGTCTCCTTTTGCGACATCACATCCTCGCAAAAGGAGGCAACCGCGGCCCAGGCCTCCTCACTCCCCAGCATGGCTGAGATCACGCTGGGGAGCGAGAGGTCCGGTCCGACCACTGAGGTCAGACCCAGGCGAAGCTCGGCCCACGACGGGCACACCTCAAGGGTGTGTTGGGCCGAGTCCTCCGTCGCGCCACAATGGATGCAGGACGGCGACTCCCTCACCGCGATCCGGTGCAGGAACGTTCCAAAGCTGCCGTGCCCGGACAGAACCTGCACCAGCCGGAAAGAAAGGAAGCCATGGGAGCGCTCGCGCCATCCCTCCAGGACTGGCCCGAGCGCGTCCAACGTCCGACGACCAAAAGTGGCGGTGGCGAGATCGTCCTTCCACTGGCGGAGGATGGATTCCTCCGCCTCCTTACGGACCGCCTCCCGCTCTTCCTGCGCAGGGGGTTCTCCGCGTGCCCTGCGCTCCGCCGCCCACTGGTACACCCTGGTGAGCACCCGCGCCTCGAGCTCCCAGGGCGGGGTGCCCGCCAGGGCGCACGCCGCCTGAAAGCTTACCGTGCGGTAAGCTCTCACCGTCCTCTGTGCAATGACCCTTTGGGGTCTGCGAATGGCGGTGGAGGCGGCGTTCGTCGGCCTCCAGAGGCAATCCGACCAGATCGGGGCCCCGTACAGGGCCATACTCCTAAGTATGCCGGCGTACAAGCGCCGGCACCTCGCTTTAGGCCCTCCCAAGTTTGGCAGGAGCCGAGAGAGGGAGCCAGCAAAATTGACGAGGCGCTTCGACATCTCCTTAAAATGTGTGCCGAAGCGCCACCCGCTGTCGATGGTGAGGCCCAGATATTTAATCTGAGCCTTCACCTCAATCCTGACGCCCTCCACCATGATGTGGGCATCACTGGGAATGCGCCGCCAAGGCCCGCGAAAATAGACGGCCTCGGTCTTGTGCAAAGCCACGTCCAATCCTAGGCGGCGGATCCTTCCAGCGATCAACGATCCGCCCGCCGAGGCCAGCCTGGCCGCCTCTCCAAAGTTTCTCCCCCGGGCAGTGAGGAGAGTGTCATCCGCATAACAGATGACACTTGTGCCACGGAGGAGCGCCCCTCGCAGGAGCCAGTTGAAACCGACATTCCACAGGAGCGGGCCGAGGACAGACCCCTGTGGAACCCCGGTCTCAGACCCATAGCGCCGCACGCACCCTGTCTTGTCCGCGAGTAGGACCGCACGGTCCGACAAGTAACTGCCGAGCAGTCTCCGCATGTATTGAGGCACTCCGTGGAATCGAAGTGCCTCCAAAATCGTCGAGTGGGGGACGGAGTTAAAAGCATTAGCTATGTCGAATGACACATCCAGCACTCCCTCCCCCGCCTCCACAGCATCCGTTACCTGCCCTTTGAGTCGGGCCAAGGCATCGAAGAAAAATAATTGGGGTTATTACTCCAATCAAGAACAGATTACAGGTTTTGTGACCAACCTATATGTTGCTGTTTCTGGTCTCCGAGATTCCCTACTATGCCTGCTACATTTCCTAATGACTCCTCCCTCTCTGTCTTCTTATTGGAAACAATTGGAACCACAGTCTTACGTGACTTTCGAAATAATTGAAACACGGTAGAGTCCAGGCATAGGTATTTAGATATGAACCCAGGGTCTCCAGATTTATCTAGGGATCACTGGTCACTGGACGCTACTTAGAATTCTAGTGGCTGATTGTTCGAAGATAATAGTTTCTAACCTTGAAGGAAAGACCTGGAGCGATACTCAAGGAAATGCCACAGATTGATCTGATAGTCCAAAGCAGGTGAACCTATGGCAAATACTACTGGAGTGTAGATCTCGCTGAATAGGATATTCATTGACCTTAAGTGATATTGGAATCCTTGGCTTTTCATTGCTATTTAGTTGACTAGTTCGCATACCTAGCTACTTCACAAGTTATGAAGATATTGGAATAGATAGGTGGTACATTAGGTACTTACTAGGTCAAATTGCAATTGGCAAATTGATCTGGGACGCATTAATTGAGCGTACCTATTTACTGCCGCGTATCTATTAAGCAGAATATTCGTGAGCCACTGCCATGATAGGCCATTTCCAATTGTGAAGATGTAATTTAGTCTCTAAGATTCCCATCTGGTAAGTTACGTAAATGAGGATTGTTTAAATTTGTGTGGTGAAGGTAATTTCGGTTTTGCCCATCGAGTGTTGGTAGGTACATCAGGTATTATTGGTGTTGGCCTTAACTTGCCGACGAAAACGGACTGCTTAAGCGCGTTTAGAGTCTGGACGCATTAAAACAGTTGGTAATTCCATAGTTGCACTGCATTTGGAAATTAGTAGCCGGAAACTGAGAAGTTCCATGGCAATACAAATTACTTACAGTGAAAGTGGTTCAAAGGGCAGCTTGATACTAGCTCATATTTTACGAATATTGGCCATGATCCAACATACCTCCAAATAATATCCGTGTACAAACAATTACAACAATTCAAAACAACAGTATACTCGCCACGTACAATTGGCAGGCGACGATGACTGTCCAACCATTGATAAAAGTGTGACCGCATAGCGTTTGTGCCAATTTACTGGTACTTTTGTACTAATGGTGATGGGCGTATATATGAGAACGCTCGCGTTGGTCGCCGTATCTGGGCTAATACCTATGTACATTTTACATACATTTTGTGCCTAATTGTTTAGAACATAAACAATTAGATAGTCAGATAATTCTCTTCTATATGTCAAATACTGTGGGATGTCGAGGGCTGTGGATGATGATGATGATGCCAAATATTATGTTGTAACCTACTTCTAGTACCTATATAGTGATGTTTCTCAATATCAGGCAAACGTTTAGCTCCAGTTGTGTGTGTTAGTAGTTAGTAGTACCTACCTACCTACCTACTCACAGGAGAAGTGATTTATTGATATGATGATTCAAGCTTACACATTGAACATGCAAATCACATAATGTAGGTACTAGGTACCTACTAGGAAGATTAGGTACATAAAGTCATGTAGGAGTATATAATATCTGTGTATGTTTAATAAAACTCTGTAAACAAGGAAAGACTTGGCCATAATGTTAGATCGACATTGACAGTGTGTGTATTCAATATTCAATCAAGATAAATTGGGATGGTGATGAATTGGAAGAGTACATTACTTTACGAGGTAGGTAGGTCCCTACTCAATATAGGCACTTATGACACATGTTGGTAAAACTTGTCTAAACTACTAATATTACCTACCTATAGGTAAACGGAGATTTTGTGGGAGTTAATTTGTTTCTACAATCCCTAAACCAATCAATTTGAAATTTGGTATGAGGACAAAATAGCTTTTTTATTTGGTCTGTTGTATCTCTTGTCTGGTTTGTAGTCTCTCAGTACCATTACAAAAGTATTTTGAGGTAAGCTTATGGTAAAATTTTAATTTAAAAATCAGATTATGAAGTTCTAAGGGGCTGCGCAGACGACAGACTATCCATGACGCACTTTTAGTCTGTGAAAATAGAACCTATGCAATTATATTATTTGTGCGCCGGACTTTTTGCGCGTCGTGTGCGTTACTGCATATAATTGCATAGGTTCTATTTTCACAGACTAAAAAGTGCGTCATGTAAAGTCTGTCGTCTGCGCAGCCCCTAATAGTCACAAAGGATGACATTATGTGATTGTAACAATGTTTATACAATAATCCATGTAGTCGGGAGGAAATTCCTGAACAATTGAAGTGATAAGCTGTAATGGCCTGTTGAGTTTTTAATTTCTGTGCATCAACGAGATGATGTCACACCATACATCCTCATTATACCTACGGAATAATGACTGTCAATTGGTAGGTATTACACATATTTTGTAGCAAAGAATTGACTGTAATTTATCCCTATAATATTATTTAAAGACCTAATAAATGTGTACTCATTGTAGTATGGACTATGGACCACATAGCACCATTCACCATATCTATATATTTTTTACAAAAGTAGTTCAATGCGACTAGCTTGAAGCCGGACCTTGCCTGATATTAAGCATTAACACATTCGGTGCCACCGATTTAATTTTGTTCCAGTGCCGGCGACTCTCCTGGCGAATCTCAGTTTCTTGCGGCAATGTAGGTGGCATATGAGAAGACATCATGACAGTCATAGTGGCAGCGAACATATTAAGTAATAGATATACATTCATTTTTTTATGAACGGAGATGAGCTGGATGTTTTATTACTGGTGGTCATCACTTTAAGCTGACATAAATTAGGTAAGTACCTATATGTTTTAGAGACATAGAATTATGACATTTTAGCTCTGTCCTTTAATAATATTACCTTCATAATATTATGATTAGGTTATGTGACAAGTTCAGAAACACCATTTACCACCAGTTTGTTGCATGACACCATTTTTCAAAAATTCAAACTCAATCAATTCAGCAGTTTAAACTGTGTGTTGATAGATCAGTCAGACAACCAGTCACTTTTTCTTTTTATATATTTAGACTTTAATGACATGTCAGTATGAAATCTAACAAATGCATTAAAATAACTAATCATTAGGATAATAGTCACAATATGTAATAACAAAAAAGTTTAAGATTTGCACACATTTAACATGGCTTCAGTCATTAACCTCATTAACTATTCCTTAGCCTTCCAAAGTAAAGCCTGTTAATTACAGTCTTATTTTGTTGTTAAGGTAAATAATAAATAAATAGGAAGATCATTATGTTTCATTTGTTCATTAATCACAATTTAGGTCATTTATAATTTTTAAACAAATAAATTAATTGAATTTTAGGCATTAGGCTATTTTGCAGAAATCCATTAGGTATAATTATAGTTATATATATTTACAAAACTGTCATCACACTTTTCTGTTAGCTCACTATATTATTGTACAATGCATATTTCTGAATCTTCGAGAAACCCACGAGGCATAGCCTAGTGTTTAATTAAATAACAGTACATCATGATTAATGTTGATAAATTCTATAGGGAATTGATACCTCGTTATATACCCGTGCTCCCCTCACATAATGCCTATGCAGCAGTCGCCCACGCATTATCACGCCACGTCGCGCCATGCCACCCAAGCGCCAGACGCTGTGTTAGCATTCCTAGTATTAAGATAAGCTCCCGGCCCTAAGCATTTGCATTTTTTTTATTAGTAGTCTAATATCGACTCTTATAGAATTAAGTCGTACTTAATTAAATTAACTTTAAATCAAATTTACTTAATTTGTTTTAAAAACTTAAACAAGTAGCTCCCGAATTTAACTACCTACTAAATGTTGATATAAAATTAGTAGGTAAATAAACAAACCACAAATCAATAGAACATACCAATAGGTTTTTCATTAATCTTAACAATAACTGTTGTAATTAAAATTATAAAGGCACCAAGGACACAATTCAGTTTTTTTTTTAAATTTTTAGCATGTTAACTCTTTTGGCAAATTCAAGTTTGCAAGTTAATAGGAGACAGAATTTTATTGTTTCTAAAACTAGAGCTAGAAAGTATAGATTTGTAGGTGAAAATTATGTAAAATTAAATATTATGTACCTACTATGTAAGTACTTAACTGTGGTAGTCTTGTAGGCACATACAGTGAGGATCAAAGTAGGTACCTATTACAATAACAATGGAGTACAAAACCAAGGGGAAATTTTAGACTATCTATTGATTTAGAAACCATGAAATCTGAAAAGTAACCTCAAACAGATCTAATTATAGCTGAATTAGACGAATGCCCTTGGTTATGTTGCTTCTAAATCTATAAAATAACACAGTATAGTCTTACCCTTGAAAATGTTCTCAGCCTGTTGTTAATTCGTGGATTTGATGGCACATTATTGAGGGATACTTTCGACATGTTTCTTAACAAAATTTGACTCACGAATACAACAAAAAATAGACTGTTTAGTCACACCGACGCTGGCACTGTAGTATGTTTAGAAATCGCGACAAGTTCAAGGGAAAACAAATAAAAATTACAGGCACAGCATGTTTTACAATAACAAAAGTATAGACTTTAAATATAGCCTCAAATCAAATATTCACTGAGTTATTAGCTGAATAGACCCATTTTGATATTTTTTATACAAATCTAATTATTAACACCAACACAAATAATAATTAAATGTACAAAATCGTTGTAAAAAATTAAAAATATTTGTTTTTTGTCTCGTAGTTTGACAGCTGGTTGATTCTGTGACGTTCCGTTACACAGAGAAGGCACGCGTACGCAAGAACCGTTCCGAGCGCCGTCAAGCCGACAACTGTCAAATATTATAAGTTTTGTGCGCGCCAAGTGCCAAGTCCTAGGGCGCGAAAATTGTTTTACTATCGCGCTGCGCCGTGCGTCTTTGTTTTTATTTTTATTACCTATCATTTATTTATTCTAAACACTAAACTAATGAACTTAGTAAAGAACAAACAAACTTTGCTAAGAACTAATATAATAGGCGCCTATTCTATTTATTGTAATGCCCACATGTTTGTGATTTGCGATACATTTAAATAGTATATATAGTATATATTCCTTCGCAGATAGATTTCAAAAAAACTGGTTTCAAACGTTTTAAACGAAATGATGCAGTTATAAACCACAAAAAACCTCTCCTACAAAAATAAAGGCTCAAACGGACTTAGACGTTAGGCTGCCGGCTGCAGGCATTGCTCTATAAACAGTAACTGCTGAATCTACGAGAATAAAAATCGCACCACTTAGTATGTACCCCACATACTTAGTATTACAAAAAAAAATTGCGTAGATGTATTTCATAGGTGTTCATTTTAGGTGGAATAAAAAATCTTTATAAAATAACATGGGATGGTTAATACGTAATGTTTATATTATAATATAATTTTAAATTAATGACGGTTTCGGCTTAAGTATCAATAATATGGCTATTTCATATTATACCCTAGCCTTTGACCTGCGATGTGAGTGCGACAGATTGCGTCACTGATTTGCAATAAATTACGAAAGAACCATTAAATTAAATGTTAATTCCTGGACAGCTGCGACGACTACGTTCTACAAAAATGCTGCACTGAAATAAAAAATTCAACACGATCAATTTTGACACGTATGAACTCACAAGCGATCGTTCAGTCGGGTTGGGCGTGATGCGGGGTTCCTGGTCGTCGTCATCTCTCGACTCTGCAGTGGCGGACTGCCCCATTGCTGGTCAGAAGATGTTGGAGGTGACCGGTCGTCGGGAGGCGATCCGGGCCGAGTGCGGCCGGTGGAGCGGCGGGCGGCCGCGTGCCTGCCGCTCGTTCACTGCCGCTACAGACACATAGATGTGTGGCCGGCCGCCGCGCCGCCGCTGATAGCACCTGTAGGGTTAAGCTTCTTCATCGATATTTAAACATTCACTTGAGCTTTTCTTCAAGTAAGTAATGTATCTTGGAAATAGTAATAGAGATAGAAAAACACAACTACATAGTTATAATGTGTAATGTATATTTTCTATGAAAATAGTGTAAGTGGTTTGAAACTATCGATGTAAGCAGTTGTTGCGACTTACTGTTTTCATGAATTTCGCAATATATTAAACCTATGTGGTACCTACAATTTTTTTAGGATTACGACATAATTTTTAGCTCTTGATCTCAATGAGGCATTTGTTTTAATAATAATGGTTAGTGTGTGTGACACGTCTACAAAATTTACTCTTTTATTTGATATAAACCATGCAAAGTTCGTAGCCTGAAAGAAATCGCACTAAGTGATAAGGCAGCTCATTGTTAATTTAGTTTAATTATATTGAATATTGTGTAAACTTTTGATCTAATAAAAAAATTTGTATTGTATTTATTGGTGAAAAACCCCCAAAGAATAGCTAAAAGCTTTATAATCAATCAGCTGCAAGCTGCAACTCTGCAATCATCTTTGGCATAATACCCATGTATAGAAATTTTACAACACGCTAAAAAATTTTTAATAAAGATCTATTGGGAAAAATAATGTTAGTATAACTTCCTATCGCCTACTATTATAATTCTTCATATTGGTTCAGTCGATATTCGATAACTTTGCAGGGACAAGCCTATCGTAAAGCTACCCCGCGGTCGATACAGTAAGCGCAAGCCCGGCACTACTCTACAGGGACCTCTGTTGGGAATCGGGAAAAAGGTTCTTTTCCACCCCTCTAACCACCTTACGCAACTGAAATAATTTGTTCTCTACCTGAAATCTGAAACTGGCAACACACCTTTTATGAAGATCCTCTTTACAAATCTAATTGGCTAGCGCCATCTAGCGTCGAGTAGCCAAACTTTAATGGTAGCGCCATCTAGTGTCATACTTTTGTAATACAGTTCAAACTTTATCATAAATGTTGTATTCTAGTTTAACGTATTTTCAACAGATGGCGCTGTTCTCAATATTTCTTAACATCTATAAAAATAATAAATCAAAATGAAAATAAAATTAATGATTTAACTATTTACAATTAATAAATGATTTAAATAAAGCTACTTTACCAGACAATTTTGTTCTTATGTTAACAAAAATCCATGTGCTCCCTTAACAACCAAACATCACTAGGTCAATTAGGTATTTATTAAAAAGTCATTTTATTACCCGATTTCGGAAAGGAGGCTATCAATTTGTCAAATTATTCCGTCTTATTTAATAATTATTCAAGAATTTAATATTATGTACCTACGTAGGAACATAGTAGATATTTGCGTCGAACCTTCGGCTATCGAAAGCGTTGACATTGAATGATTTTTTTTATTAATTTTCACTTGTTTTCTAATTTTCCTTGCTATAACATTTTAATAACACTTAGCTACTTCTGTTAGGGGTCGTCACCTTCGAAAAATTTAGGCTACATCATGAGTCTCTTGGTTTTAGCTTTACTTAAGCTTACCTAATGCTTATATTGTCCTTGGATTCGATTCTACATCTCTACGAGTATAATACTCGTAAGTAGGAATATCTAGGCCACCTTCTATATTATTATTATCTATATTTACCATCTCTTTCCAATTAAGTATGAATGGTAGGTACACTCGTTGAACAAACTAATCAATTAAATTAATTGAATTGAATTTCTAATATTAATTGTACTGTATGTATCCTTTCCACTCATCAAGCCTTGGGACACTATAAAGGTAACACGTAATTACGTTTCCCACGTTCCTATATTTTTTTATCGACAATATTTTTCGTCAGTCATAAAAAGAATATTGGAAAATCGTGTCGACATGACGGAAGAAAAAGAAGATGATAATAATATACACGTAGAAAATAACAACAAACTCGGCGAAATAGTCATGACTCTAAGATGGGTGCTCAAGTTCGAGCATATAGTCGGGATCTACAGGGTTATATACAGGAAAGGTGTACTTCTCTCACCCAATTGGGCTAAAAAGATTTACGCGCTATTTCTGATCGTCGTTTATGTAGGGCTGTACATATTGTTCATGGATTTACCTACAGTAGCTGACGGGAGTAAGGATATCGTTGATGTCATAGACCAAATACCCTCGGTAGTCATTCTGTTACAGTATATAGTTAACTTGATCACCACCAACTTTCTTTTCAACAAACCCAATATTACAATGTTCTGTATGCTCGCTGAACTCGATAACCAACTCATTACGACCGGCATCGAGGAATTTTACAAAAAAGCACGTGTGAAAGCCGTACGTTTCGTGATAGTCGTTGGCTTAACTTACATCGTCATTTCTACTACTGATCTACTCACTGAAGACGATATTGACATCGGCGTCATCATATTTCTCCCCCTCTACCTAATTCAGAACATAGAAATAATTATGTTCTGCTTATGCATAGAGACGTTGAAGACAAGACTCGATATCGTCAATGGTTACATAGCGAAGTTCCTTGACGAGAAAGATAACAATAGAGTGTCCATTTTCACAGTCTGTGAGAGCAAAGACGTGGTTAAGGAAAAGTTTAATATGATCGGGCGTCCGTCGGAGAGTAACATGAAGATACGTGACTTGGCGGCCATGTACGACACTATTGGCACCATTTGCTCAATGACGAATAGCATCTTTAACTTGCAGATCTTCATGACTCTCGTTTCTACGTTCATCTATATAATTATAACTATTTGGACGTCTATATATGTCTATCGCACTCCCGAGGATAACTCAGGACCCTTGATTACCATCATCATTCGTTGTTTTGCGACATTGGTGATAGTCGCGCTGATGTGTTTCGTCTGTGAGAGATTGCGTTTGACTCGAAACTCTACCAAGATCCTGATTAACCAGATCATCATGGACTACAACCTTCCCAAGGTCATGAGAGTTCAGGCGAAGGCATTCATGGAACTGATAGAAGCTTGGCCACTCCAAATCTTGATCTACGACATGTTTTATGTAGATATTACTTTAATGCTTAAGTTTATTAGCGTTTCCACCACTTACTTGATTGTTATCATTCAAATATCTCATTTTACTTAAGTAATTTATATCTGTATTGATGTGTTTTTTGCTGCAATAAAAACTCGAGTGCTTTAATTCCAACATTTTTATTTGACTAAAAGTTAATAGGTGCTGCAATAATTTGATCTAATGGTAGTACTTTCGTTAGGCGATATAGGTTTCTCATTACACAATTGACCCCAAAGTCTACCAAGGGTGTTCCAAACTCTTCAGCTATCATCCTCCAGTTAGTGTTCATAAATTCTAGTACGGCATTATCTGAAAGAAATATAGAACACAGTAAAACTATGAGAATCTTGCCTATTTCGATTTTAAAAATGATAATATAATGAAAGACGAGTAAATCAGGTGCCTGAATCATGATTGTTTTGAAATACAAAATTCTGCGCGATACCGCACTACACCGGTCACCCAGAGATAGTTCTTGAACCTTGAACCAGTGAAATTACTGGGCATGATATGCGAAATTACTGGGCATGATATGCGAAATTACTGGGCATATCCCAGTAATTTCGATGGTTACATTGCCTTTCGGACTGAAATAATAACTAATAACTGTCAAAGGCCTGGAGAAGTAGGTACTAGATACATCTCCCAGTCGAATTCTTATAGAGAAATCCGTACTTATTTCACTGTTCCCTCTAAAGAGATTAGTCATGTTATAAGACACCCTTCCGTCGTAATTATGAGTAACATTATAACTCCGAATGTCCAAGTACTTTTGTCCATCGGCAGCAATTCTCGATCCGAGGTTAAGGGCGCTGTTGATTCTCAAATTTCCTGCAAGAAAATAAATTGCATAGATTTTACCATTAATAACAAAAACTTAACACTAACGATAATAAATTGATAACGCTAGTAGGTGCATAATTATGATTTCCGCCAGAGGATGCGCCTTATCTATATGATCCAATAAAACGAAGTAATTCTTTTGAACCTACTTTTTCTATTGATGTTATATTATATTAAAAAACTTTTGAAATTGATTTGTTATAGTTTCTTCTACAGTATAATAATATTATTTATTAGTAGGTACAGGGTGGTTTTCCTAAATCCTTTATAGAAGTGGATTTGTTTTGCTATTTAGTTACCATTATGTATGGAAACACAAGTCAATTTCAAAGATTCTCCTTTTATAAAATTATGTCCTCTGTCCTTTGTGTGTGTAATATTCTAACTATTATGCTAGCTAGTACCTATTTGAAGGTTTCTGGATTTATCAAAATTAGTAAAAGTACATTATTACTACAACTAGGTGGTATACTTACGGCATTTTATAGTAGATTCTCCAACCCCATCGATAGGAAACATCAGCATTCTTCCTTTTGATTTATATTTTCCTTTGATAATCAAATTGCAATGATATTGACATTCCAAAATGTTTCCTTGAAACCTGGAACACATTAATATTACTTATCCATTAGTCATCGGTCATTTCTCATAAATATTGTTTCGTTTTAAGTACCTACTTACTTAATTGGAAAGCTATGTACCTATGTACGTCAATGCTATGCATTTTTAAATATAATAATAATGTATGTAATGCGTTGTGGATCTTTTTAAGTGTATAAATAGGTATATTCTTTTTAACATTTTGAGAATGCGGGACTGCGAATCACTTGTAAAATTTGGAACAAAATTTAATATTGTTACGTAAACATCCGCTAAGAAAAGATTTTTCAATGCTAGCAATGCTGATAGAGAATAATTAAGAAAATTGCGGGGAAAATGAGGAATTCTTTTAACATCTTCAAATTAGTCTCACCTTGCAAAATCCACGATACAATTTCTAAGTCCTTTAGCATGTCCACTAATAAAATGTATGACCATATCTCCAGGCATAGCTAAATCTAAATTGTCAATTTTATAAGGATCCAGGGTCTCTAAGCCGTAGTCAGGGTTCCCATGCACGAAGTTCGGAATAGCTGACTGAAGAGATCTAGTCAGACATTCTGAACTTAGGTCTTGACATGGTGGTTCATCTAAAATTATAATAACTGTAGGAATGGCACAAGGAGGAGGCATATGCCCAGCAGTGATTTGAATGATGATAATGACATACTCGTAGACCAAATCGAATTTTTTGTTATAAATTAAAAGTATATTTTAAATGAATTTACAAGTTATTATGCCGTTTTTATTGATCTTGCTGATGCTTTAAAAATGCCAAAGGGAGTTTTAATATTTGAAGAAAAACTTTGTTCATGTAAGGTAGTAAACTAGAAATGAGTACTTTAAAAGGTACTTAAAGTTTTCTTCCGAAAAATAAAATTCTACGAATTAGGACGAATTATGAATAATATTTCGCACTACTTTTAACACAGATCTGCTCTATGGCCTGGGGTATACCAAAAAGGTACCTTCTCAGTACTTACATTCATTTGCAAATGATTCCAATACACTTAACATTACCATCAATACCAATGGGTATTTAATATTTTGTACTGACATCTTAAAAAACCAATATTAATTCTGGTATTCGACTCGTATATTCTCCCTACGACCTCTTTACAACATAATAACTCTAGGTCATTAAAACATGGCTTTTTTAGGCTCATCAAATTAGGAAATGACGTAAGAAAATGAATTAAAGTCAAATGATATTTTAATTACATTTTTATTAATTAGTTTACATATTAATGGCGATATTGCATTTATTATTAGTTTAATCTACGCTATGAGTATAATAAAGTTTAAAATATTATTATAATATTAGTAGATATTATATTGTCACACACATTCGTAAAATACATTTTCTCAAATTTCCTTCCAACGGTTTTCTAGTCGGTAAGATTGCTTTACGCAATAAGACCGACTCTAGTTTTAGGTGTCTTGTATTTATGACTACATATTTCTTGTAATTTGGTAGGTATGCAATAAGTAGTTATTCTATTCTAAAGTAATTTATTCTAATTCGAATCAATAACATACTTTACAATTACCAATATCACAGGTTTTATAACCTCAAGTTCTTTACCAAATTTATGTCACATTCCTATCGCAGAATAGATTATATTCTTTGTCTCAGGGACTCCCATCGTCGCAATGCGGAGGTTCTTAATGTTAATCGTCGCTTTACTCTTAACCTTAAACTTAACTACGAGTATATTATAATTTAGCTATAAGTACTAGATTCTACTAATATTATAAATGCCAAGGTTTGTATAGATGTTTGTTACTCTTTCACGTCTAAACGTGTGGACTGTGGACCTATTAAGCTGAAATTAGGTATGAGTATATAGATAGCTTAGAATCTGAAGGTTTTTCAAGTTAGTCTTAGCCTCAGACCCTGGAATAAAACATCATAATAATTTCAGCCATAGGATGTCCACTGCTGTACATAGGCCTTTAGGAATAACACATAGGATAATGTAATACGGGTAAAGCTGGGCGCAACTAGTACATTAATTTAGGCGTAGGTTTGGTTGTTTTCTTCTTTGAATCTTTTATCGATATCAACATCTTCATCGGCATCATTCCCGGGTCTAATATCTTCAGGGAAGATGCTGGCTAGCACGTCAGGCGCTATGGTGAAGTTTAGACCGTTGGGGTAAGGCGTTACTGGACGCTTGACTGGAGTAGAGGTCGATGATGGTATGTTGCTGTCTGAACATGAGGACGCTGCTTTCATTTCCACTTCTGGAATTAGAGTGAAGAATTTTTTTTTTAGCTTGTTTGTTGAATTTATCCTCGTCGGAGTACGATATGGGTGATGTAGTCGCACAACGCCAAAGCCAATAAAAATTATATCTGAGCAAGACATTTTCTAGATGTCCACTCGATTATAATAGTAATGTATCTAGACTTATGAACCACCCATTAAATAGTGCATTGCGCTTATTCTAGCTATTTAAAAATATCTAGCCGTTCAACCCTCACTTGAACCCACGAAACAATTCAAGGCAGAATTTATGTTTAAGTCAAAATAAGTTATTTCTAATCAGATTAGGAAGATACATAAAAATGAGATTTATAAAACTTACCAACACCACATTGTCTCGCACAAATCAAATGTCCAGTGTTATTATAAGTGATATTGTCAGTTCCACAAATGGGCTCATACTTCAGATTGACAGAACATTGCTTGATGCACTCTTGCTGTATTTGAGGTGAGGGTATAGAAGGGTCAGTGGGTCTCACTAGTGGATTCACGTTCGTTCCTGCATCAGCACATGCTGACGTGCTTTGCAGTCCAACGTCTGGAAACATCATCGAGAAATTAAAAGATGTTAATCGATTTCTTATCCGATACACCTGAAGAGAGCTTAATCGAGGACCCACAATGTCAATCAATTAAAAAAGTTTATATTTTAGCCTACACTGCTACTGTTTCATTGTGTAATATACCTACATACCTACCTACCCATTTCAGCCTACAAAGAAAAATGCAATGTTGTTCACTGCGTACGATTTTCCCGACAAAGAGCCCACATACTTAAAAGTGTGCCCATTTTTTCATGCACATTTTTTGTTACGAAATATAAGTAAATTATGTGAAATCTTACACTGAAAAATGCGTTAGATATTGGGAAAACCGCTTTATGCGCGGAAGGTAAGGCCGTGGCATTTTCCGGCGCGTCACCTTGTAATGAATGTATGAGTGAGTTGTCTTAAAAATCAGTACCAATAATAACAATCAGTATTTAATAAGCTTTATATCACAATGCAGATACATAACTTGTGAGGTCATATTTTTTTACTTAAATAATATTAATTCTAAACAAAGTATGTATGTTTTTATCTGCGAATGGATAACGTTATCACTACATTACGAGTACATTACTAACTATATAACGTCATTATTCATTATCAACAACTCCAAAACAAGAGTTATTACTGTCTTGTAAATTATAGGCAGGACGTTGCAAGAATATCAATTTGCTTTGTCTACTTTAGGGCATTCAAGTATACACAAAATATGTACGAGTAATGTACGTTTTTTTGTCTATCGCATACTTACGAGTGTTTGTAATAAATAAGTATTATAGCGAGTGCTAGCTACAAAGATATAATACAAATTTTAAAACGCCATCGCGTTTACCAGTTATCCAGAACTAGAGGAAGACAAAAAATCTGTTCCGCTAATTCTATTACTTTTAATTCTGTTCAACTTAATGAATAAATTGACCTGCCTCGTAGGTAGGTATAACCTATTCTTACAAACTCAAACTCAAACTCAACTCAAACTCAAACTCAAACTCAAAATTCATTTATTCAAATAGGCTACAATGGAGCACTTTTGCAAGTCAATTTTACATTTTATTTTAATATTCTACCGCTCATTCGCAAGGCACCTCTATGAGAAGAATGAGCAAGAAACTCATAGGGATTGCTTTTTTTAAATATGTGTTTACAATTATTATCTTGGTTACATAATTTATTTACAGGTGGTTGCAGAGGTTTCCAGGCATCTTTGTCTTCTATGTATTGGCTAATTTTATAATAGGCTTTCTTTTGTAATATGTCTTTAACACGGCTTTTGAATTTACCTTCTGTGAGCCCCGTTATTTCATCAGGGACGTTCACAATTCCCTAAAAATGATTTATGGCTCGTTTTGGACAATCTGAATCGAGGTACAGCTAACTTATTCTTATTTCTAGTATTAAAGCTATGAGTGTCACTATTTAACTTGAATTTATCTAAATTTTTTCTGACATACATAATATTTTCGTAAATGTACAAAGATGGTAGGGTCAGTATATTTATCTCTTTAAAGACCTCTTTTAAAGAGTCTCTTGGGCGCATCTCATAAATGGCACGAATTGCACGTTTTTGCAGTATGAAAATAGTCTCAATATCTGCTGCCGACCCCCACAGTAAAATACCGTATGACATTAGACTATGGAAATATGCAAAGTAAACTAATCTAGCTGTAGCTACATCTGATAGTTGCCTGATTTTATACACCGCATATGCTGCAGAGCTTAATTTCCCTGACAATACGTTAATATGATTACCCCATTGTAACTTAGAATCTATATTCATGCCAAGGAATAAAGTTGCATTGTCAAGCTTTAGTATTTCACCATCAAGAACTACATTCGATTCTATGTACCTAACGTTAGGTAATGAAAATTTCAGGCATTTAGTCTTCTACAATATCTGATTTAATTTATAAATTAATACAATGCATTATGCATGTCAGTTAAAGGTCAGCAATAACATTGGCCGACATCCAAAAAGGGATAAAGATGGTCACCAATTTGTATTCTTACCGATTCCACATCGTTTAGCGCAGTTTAGCTTGTCAAGATTCTGATAAGTGATGTTATCCGTGCCACAGACTGGACTGAATGCCATAGTGGAGGGGCAAGCTTCGAGACAAGCTTGGACGAAGCTTGGCGTAGTCATTGTCACAGGGAGTTCTGTATTGGGTGGGTTAGTGAACGTTGGACATTGGCAGTTGGTGTAGATGTTGGTGGGAACATTCGATGAGCAAGGTGCGAACTTCATTACTTTGACATCTGGAACAAATAATAATAATTAGGGGTTTATACTCCAACAGAACAGGTTACCCTACTTACACTGTCAGAGTCATCACAATTCATCAATCACAATTTATGGGTTGTGTGGCCAACTTATATGTTGCAGTTTCAGGTCGCCGAGATTATTACAGGGCCTGCAACATGACCTGATTACTACCTCCTACATATCTTTTAGGAAACAGCTGGTACCTACAGTTTTACGTGCCTTCCGAACCATGGTAGCGTCCAAGCGACATATTATTGATACAATAAGTCAATACATCTAAGAATTGTGTTTATTTTTCTGGTAGAGGTCACACGTGATGCGTAGGCGGTGTAGATTTTTTGTGGTTAACGTCATTGGGTAAAATTCATGAATAATCGTCATAAACGGCGTCGTAAAAATCCCTTTCTTAATTACTTATTTAGCGTAGTATTCTTGGCATCAATTTAACACCTTATATGGTACAATTAACTTACACGAATAAAAGCAAACGCATAAGGGCGATCAATAGGTACAATCTGTGCTGATGTAACGTAAATAAATATGAAAATTAGTGAGAAAGTAATTATAAGTTGTTATTGAAAATAATTCACATCTTTTATCGACTGCGCCTGCACCTCCCCCTTATTGCTAAACTCGAGCTATCGAGTTATATACGAGTATATGTAGGTAAGTAAATATTAGGCACACAAAAATACATAAGAATCAGACAAGTTATAGAGATATGACCAAATTACTCCTACTTTGTTTGCAATATTCAATACATCGATATCAATAATCACATGATGCTAAATCATATTTAGCAAACTGATAAATCAGAAAAATAATTGTGTCCATTTAAAGTAGTTATTGGACTGCTAGACATCATAGACATTAAATTGCACTGTTTAGAAGTACATCACAAAAAATTGCAATTGACACCAGCAATTGACAATAACTTGACTTGACTTTTGACGACCTCTCTGGCGCGGTGGGCTAATACCCGCCTGCAACGCAGAAGGTTGCGGGTTCGATTCCCGCATAGGACAAATGTTTGTGTGATCCACAGGTATTTGTTTCTGGTCTGGGTGGCTTTTCAATATCTATTATAAGTATGTATTTACAAAAGAAAAATATATAAGTATTATATCCGTTATCCTAACCACCATATTACAAGCATTAAGTTGCTTAGTTTGGGGTTAGGTGGCGCTGTGTTTTTAAACGTCCTGTAATATTTATTTTATTTATTTAACTATGAAAATGAGCTCCGAACTATTTACAGAATTATCATGAACGATATACATATTTAACAGTACATAGAAATCATAGTTCGTCGTTCTTCGGTACAAGAAAAATGTTTCAGCCAGACGGTATACCGACCCGTACGGTTGCCGAAACAATTTTAAAAATTAATTATGAATGCTTCTTTAATATAACGATTTGCAGATAAGGCGATTCGCTAAAAGCTCCACCGAGTGAATTAAGACTTTATCGGTAGAAAACTACAACCCATATCTTACTTCATAAGCCACAGTGTGCACAAAATATTGTTTTTAAGGGGAAAATTCTCGAATAAATAATGCACTTTACTAAATAAAAATAATAATCTGTTCTTATCCTCTTTTCATATCCCTTACCATTTATAATATCATTAAAAATATCTAAAAATCAAATACGAGTATATCTATATAATATGTACAAATAGATTGATTCTTACCTATGCCACAATACTGAGAGCAGAGTAGTCGTCCAGGGTTAGAGTAAGTGATACCATCTGTTCCACACACAGGGTTATATTCAGAAGAAAGAGGACACAGTTGCGTGCACGCCATCACTTCTTCCACACTTGGGTTATTAACGTTACTGTTACAACTGCCTCCATTCTCTTTGTTATCATTTTCATTATTTCCATTTGAGTTTTTATTATTTCCACGGTTTACATCATATTCTTTATCTCCTGTGTTAACATTTTTACTATTGTCTACATCTCCTTTGTTACTATTATTCTGTTCCTTGCCGTTAACGTAGGAAGATTCAGTTGTACTCAGTGTAGTTGGTAAACGAGTGAAAGTGGTGGGAGGAGCACCAGTGATGGTTGTCAATTTAGTGGTAGATGTAGTAGTCTGGCTCGGAATGACTGGAGCGAAACAAGCAGATAAACGATTCAGCTTTACACCTAAAACCACAAAAACATAAAATTTTAAAAGGCTCCTCTATTTGCCATTCATTACGTCACTTGACCTAAAGGTGCATTCGCAGAAAGACCATGTAGATTAAAGATATTACCTAACCGGTTTTTAAAATGCAGGGGCTCCCTTGAAGCAAAATGCCTAAAGACTTCCGTACATTAAAGTAGTCCTACTCTATAAATCTGAAACCTGCTTTGCACTTGGTAACGACGATTATTTTTTATAGGAGTTTGTTCTGTTATTGCAGTATTCATTCAATTAAACTTCATGTGATGAAGGTTTTTTATTCATTATCTATAGGTCAGCCTTTGACCACGGTATTACCTGATTTCAAGCGATGATGCGGCCATATTTGGTAGCAGATTAAACCTAGAAGGCGGGATAAATACCTCCCTAGCTTCACTGAATATCATGCCGCGGAACACAGTCCTAATGACCGCTTGTCCGGTTGGTGGTAACTAACCACAGCCGAAGCTAGTATAGCAAGTGAAAAAACCCACTTAATTACTTGTTTATTGTTCTGGGAATCAAACTGTTTACGTGCTTTATTTTGAGAAAAGCTTAAAAATATTTATAAACTTACGAACGCCACAGTTCTGCGCGCACTCCAATCTCCCAGGATTCTGGTAGGTCACATTGTCAGTGCCACAAACGGGGTTATACTCCGATGTGACGGGACACGATCTAATGCAAGATGCTGTAACTTCGCCTATACTGAACGATCTCTGTGTTGTCGTTGGCGGTGTAGTTGCTGTAAATGGCCGCATCCAGTTTGGCATTACATTGATGTTGCCTGTGTACTTTGTCCTGAAATGACAAATGTTATTTAATTAATACATACCTATATTGTTTAATGTTTAGCTATATCAAGTCTTTGATCTTTTAACATTCTCATCACTTGAGTGAAAAGAGTTTCATCTATCCGTATATATATTGATAAAGCTAGATCAATATTCATCATCATCATCATCATCTCAGCCGTAAGACGTCCACTGCTGAACATAGGCCTCCCCTTTGGACTTCTATATGTACCGGTTGGAAGCGACCTGCATCCAGTGTCTTCCGGCGGCCTTTATAAGGTCGTCTGTCCACCTTGTGGGTGGACGTCTGTGGTGTGTCCTTGTGGGTGATGGGTGGACGCTGCGTTTGCTAGTCCGTGGTTTCCACTCGAGCACTCTTCGACCTCATCGGCCATCCGGTCTCCGCGCTATGTGGCCTACCCATTGCCACTTCAGCTTGCTAATCCGCTGGGCTATGTCGGTGACTTTATTTCGCCTACGGATCTCTTCATTCTTGATTCGATCACGTAGAGAAACCCTTTCCATAGCTCGCTGTGCGACTTTGAGCTTGGAGATGAGGCCAAAAGGTCAATATTAATCATCAATATTAATTAGAGGTCAATATTAATCATCATCTATTCATGATCTATTTATTTATCATTCTAAATACCAAGGGTCACGGTAGTGGTAGTGACTAGATCGCCAAGACGAACCAAGCGAAGCGCAAGCATTTCGAGAAAGAGGTATCGTACCTAGGCACTAACCACCTTTGCTAGAAACGTTTCGTCGATTGTTTGAACACCCATAACTTCAGTTTAGATTGTTTTCTAATTACTGTAGACTTCAGATCTTAAACTACGAGTACTTTAAATATACGAGTATTATAGTTACCTAGACCCATCATTGTTGCTTTCTCCACTCGTATTATCATCTTCGACGCCAAACGGTTTACGAGGTTGATAATCTGGTTGGTCTACGACATCTCTAGGTCCCCAAGGGCTGAACTGATCTACTTGGTAATTGTCGAGGTAGACAGGACCATAGTCATTTCTATCATAATCGTGACGGTGGTAACGATATCCACTGGTAAGGCAGCACTGGAGTGCGATTACTGAAAATTAAAAAAAAACAGTTTTGTATAAGTAAGTAGAATAGACATAATATGTAGATACAGTGTTGTAGTTTTGTATACAGTTTTGTAGAAACTATTATGTTAGACATTTTCGGTTGTTTTTTAAAAATATTCTGTTATATCAATCACGAATAAAAAATAACTTATTAACTAAAGTACATAGTTAAAGAGTTAATTTTTTTTTCTTAGAATTATGAAGCACAATAGTACTAAAAAAAACTGTAACTTATGGTCATTACTCATATTAGTATACACACGTATAAACACTTCATAATAATTATAATAATTTATAGATTTGTATTATCTGAATTGACCGGAAATAAACTCGTCTCAGATAATTAAATTAAAATGTTTATGTTATTTGTTTTTTTATGATACGAATTGAATTTAAATATAAAAATATGCATTAATAACACACACACATACTTGGCACCGAGATTAGTAAATAGTACGAGTATCTTGATTAATTATGTAGTAAGTTTTTCATAATATAGTATCTTTATTATAACTTCAATTAGGATCTATAGCTTACTATTTTTATATTTTATTAATCGTTTCCAAGAAGGAGGTAACTTCGTTGAAATATTTTTTTATGTACTGTGATTTGGAAAACTTATTTCAAAGGATTATACTTAAAAAAGTATATCAAAATCGGACGAACGGTTTTCAAATATTATTATGAATTAAAAATTAAAACGTGCATCTTGCCCTCTCTTATATTATGTAGAAAATAGGCTTAAAATCGATATAATTAAAATTTATTAATCGTTAATTTAATTTTTACATAATATGATAAATATTCCATAAGTATAAATAACTAAGTAGATAAGTATAATATTATTATTTTATAGACAGACGACCAACTGCAAATAATTACTTATTCATAGATGGTATATATTATCATAAAAACTATAAGTAATTAGCATGTATGTAATCTATGGCATTTCTTAGATTAAAAAAAATAATAATAATATGAATCATAGAAAACATCCACAGAAGTATAAAATACATGTAGTCAGATAAATACTTTACATTTTTTTATAACCCGTAATCGTAAATTCCCCCCATTTCCTTAGGTAATTGATTTGCCTTAATTTTCCACTATTTGTGCAAATCAATATTAAAATAGTCAGATTGGGTAAAAGACAAGTCTTTTACCCAATCTGACTATATAAATTTATTTATTACAAAGATAGGACCGCCAATTGTAACACTTTTAAAAATCAAATATATTGTAAATGTTGTTGGATTTTCTGAAGATTGGCGTGTGGCCGATCTGTGGTTAATAAAAGTGTTCTTCACTGCTGTAGTAGCTGTAGTATTGTTAGTTTGTTTTTCTCAATAAAGGCATTTGCCACGCAAAAAAAAATGTTGAATGTTCATTTTTAATGGTGTTCAATTAAGTGTTATCTATCTATCAAAGTCAGCTATAAGACCAACAACAACAAAAAATCTTACTATATAATATTATAAACGTGAAAGTTTGTAAGAATGTGTGTTTGTCTGGTTGTATGTTTGTTACTCTTTCACGCCTAAACGGGTGGACCGATTGAGCTGAAATCTGGTATAGAGATAGCTTAGACCCTGGAATAACACAAAGGCTTTAGTACAGCGGGTAAAACCGCTGGGCGCAGCTAGTATTACTATAATATTAAAAACGTGAAGGTTGTAAGAATGAATAGATGTCAGAATGTATGTTTGTTACTCTTTCACGCCTAAACGGGTGGACCGATTGAGCTGAAATTTGGTATAGAGATAGCTTAGACCCTGGAATAACACATAGGCTTTAGTACAGCGGGTAAAACCGCTGGGCGCAGATAGTAATTCTATAAACATAATATGCATGACTTTTCACTTATGTCCAAAAAGTCCCTGCAAAAACCCGTCATGTTTTCCTTATATAAAGTAACAGACGCTTGCGAAAAAGGTTATATGTACATATAATATTATGTTTACACTTTTCACACTCGGTAGACACAATATTATATGAATACTGATCATTCCTATATCGAGATACTTGTGAAGGTACATTTAAATCACAAAATTAACATAAATAAATGCAAATATAATCAAAATAAGACGCTTGAATAATAATAATAACCGATATAGGAAGAAATCGCTTTTAGTAAACGAATACGTTTACATTTATCTCTGTGCCAAATTTAACTTAATTCGTTCAGCAGTTTTATATGTTCTTGGTAGAGCAATCTGTCACTTTTATGTATCACCAGCTGCGCCCATCGGTTTTACCCGCTGTACTAAAACCTATGTGTTATTCCAGGGTCTAAGCTATCTCTATACCAAATTTCAGCTCAATCAGTCCACCCGTTTAGGCGTGAAAGAGTAACAAACATACATCCAGACATCTATATATCTTCACAAACTTTTACGTTTATGATATTAGTAAGAAATGTATTTAGTTCACTTAATAATTTTACTACCAAAAAATAATTGTAATTTTTATCCCCACACAAAATTTAAAAAATAAAAATAAAAAGCGTATTTACCAAAGAGAACGATGCACTTCATTTCACAATAGATCGTGACACATAAAAAAAAATCACACACACAAGCACACACTAAAACCCGTGCGAGGCCAACCTCTTCATCTCAATGACTACTATTTTATACAAGAGTTCATGATATCGAACTGAGATTCCCCCCTCCCCGCTTCCTTCTATCCGGTAATGTTTAAAATGACTCATTGTTATATATTTCTCATTTTAAGTTTGATTTTTGTCTGTTATCTCTAAGGACCTGTTTTTTTGGAACGAAGTTTCTTATCGCGCGTTGTGAAAGGGGGCTAGACGGAAAAAAATCTTACGAAAAATTGTCACGACACTTTTTGCTATAGTAAGCTATTGTAAGCTGTGCGGCGTGCGCATGTTTCTCTGTCTGTCTCTCTCTCTCTCTCTCTCTCCCTCTTATAGAAAGCAAGCCAGATATTTTCATTAATCGAAAGGAACTTCGTTCCATCCGGGTGTCCCTTGACACCTCTCAAGTTTTTTTTATTTCATCATAGGTTCATCGTCCACTGCATTTTCCATGTGGATCTGGGCAAACGTAGGTTTAGTATAAAAAGAAAAAATAGCTTTATTGTTATGTATAAGCTGCTGCGAGAACCACATGCACCTTTTGTTTTTACAATTTTTAATTTATTATAATGCTACTCTACCTTAGTATCTCTAATTGTCCATAGAGTAGTTTTTGACCACAATCTCATCTGATGATGATAATAATAATAATAATTGGGGTTTATACTCCAACAGAACAGGTAACCCTACTTATACTGTCAGAGTCAAATCACAATTTATAGGTTGTGTGGCGAACCTATATGTTTCAGGTCGCCGAGATTACTACAGGGTCTGCAACATGACCTAACGACTGCCTCCTACATATCTTATAGGAAATAGCCGGGATCCACAGTTTTGCGTGCCTTCCGCGAAACACGGTAGCGTCCAGGCGAACTTTTTGCCACACACTGAGATTTGAACCCAGGGTCTCCGGATTAAAAGCCGGACGCCACTGGGCCACGGACGCTACACGCGATGATCTCGCGATGATACAGTCGAAGACGGTAGAAGACTCAACTTGGAAGGCGGGATTTATTTATCCCTCCCTGACTTCACTGAGCAACGTTCCGGAACAGTCGTAATGATAGCTTGGGACATCGGATTGTGCCAAATCCCAGTCGTAATGATCGCTTGGCCACACAGTTTTGTCCAGTGGTTGGTAACTAGCCAAAGTCAAAGATAGCCTACCACCAATATATAGGTACCACCTCTAATAAATAACAAAATGAATGATGATGATTAATGTTTTGGTTTAAAATGCAGAAGTTTAGATACTTGACTTTTATTAAACTTCCGACGCGAACCGCGAAAGGGAGGCGCATGTTTATGTCATCAGATCTTTTATTAGCCTTGATAGGAAGTAGAAATCTTAGACGCGTAACGGGTTTTTTGACTTTTTCAATGTTCCGTTTTTTACATTGGGGTTTTTTAATTTGTTCTTTGTATCCTTGAGGTTAGTCGATAATTTACATAGTTAATAATGTAATGGATATCGCTCACGGTAGTTTTAATATAACATAGAAAAAAAACATACTTAATCTCATACATGTATATATTATGTCATGTACATATTATGTATTAATGCTCATGTATATATGTATTATGCCACCGTTAAATTATAAGAACCGTAAGTTTATGACAAATCTAGTAAGATTTGAACTGTCATGTCGTTTTAAACCGAAATTAAAATTGACCATATAATGGGTCAATTTTTGTAAGTTTATAAAATAACCATGACCAGCCTTTAGTTTCTAATATAGATAGATAGATAACTCTTTATTACAACAAAAAAAACAATTAACACTAAATAAGTACATTATGTAAATTATGTATCTTCTATCTTTTATTGGACTATGTTAATCCAATCGAAAGTTCGTCTATAAAATTTGAGCTATAAATCAATAATTTTATTTTTGGTCAACAATCAAACCACAGTTTATTATGTCACTAGATTAATCATAAAGTTAAAGGAATATGGGTTTTACCAATTTTTATGTAACTTGCATTATATTATGGAAAACTACTGTGCACAATCGTCGAATGTACTCTTATTGTACCAAATGTAAGCCAATTAATAACAATAAAATCTAAATTTGTCTAATTTTTCCAAGATATTTTAAGACAAGCATACAAACTTACACTTATGAAATGTTGTACATTTGTTAAGATGCCTTCAAAGATTGTCCAAGTCAAAAGAATTTCAAGAAGTTCAATAATAACATACTTACATACAAATTGATGATAATCTACTTTTTTGACGTAGTTCATAAAATTACCGACCAAGGACAAGACGCATATTTAAATGATATGAATTTAAATAATCACTTCACTACATACTATGAAATAAAGTTGCTACCCGTCTCTGTCTGTCCCTATGTATATAAAATAAATAAATAAATAAAAACTTTATTTATCAACGAAATATACAATCACTGAAAGCATTGGAAAAACAATGGCACCTGCTTTAGTTTTAAACATCTGTGTCGCAGGGGCCAACGCCCCCCTCCTGCTTATATCTTTAAAATTACACATCGGATTTTTGATGCAGTTTTCATGAATAGATAGAGTGATTCGAGAGGAAGGTTTATGTGTATAAATACAATATATTATGCAATATAGAGTAGAAGAATGCTGGTAATTTTCTATTATGCGCGACGAAGTGCGAACGGGTCCATTAGTAATGAAAATATTGTCTTGAAAACTTAATAACCTCAGATTGAAATGAAAAGGTTTTATTTAAATCTAAGTTTAGGAACCGATTTTGTTGAATCTTGCAATGTGGCGTTAAGTTATTAAAAACGTAAGCCATTAAAAAATAAATGGTGATAATCCAAAGCATTCGAAAATCGAGAATATACTACACACTTCAGAAACATTTTTTTTATTCTCGGATTATCCTAGGTAAGCAAATATCTCCCAAATTGTTTTATTGTAAATCTTTATTTAATGGGTATATTATGCCTAAATTAAAATCAAAATTACATTATATATCAGCTTCTACATGCTAGTTTTTATATTCTGACCCAACGTATAAAAGTATTGCAATCCAGCCAGACAATACTGTCACAATACAGGACATAGGTTAGTGCAAGTCATGTCGGGCAATATCTCCACAAAACCGCCAGGCGAGAAGTGAGCCCCATTTGTCATCACTGCGGTGCTGCAGAAGACATGGCGCAGCACACTTTAGAAGAGTGTGCAGCCTGGACGATACAGCGACAAACCGTGACGGCGTTAGTGGGCGGGGACCTTTCATTGTCAGGCGTGGTCACAGCCATACTTGACACTGAAACTGCCTGGAAGGCAGTTTCCTCCTTTTGTGAAGAGATTATATCACAGAAGGAGGAAGCGGAGCGATCAAGAGAGATTGACTCTAATGCCGATCCGCTCCGTCGTAGGAGGCCTGGAAAAAGAAGGCAGCAATTTGCTCGCTTTCTTAATCTGTAGCGGACAAGCGAGTGTTGTGCCATGAGCCCTCTCGCACAGACAGGACTCAGATGCCGCCCGTACGACGTAGAAGAATGCGAGAGCGTACCTCCGTCGTCCTAGCTAAACAGCGGCTGGAAGGACCTCGGGGTTTTAGTGGGTAAATCCGCCGGCTTCTCCGGCGGGGAGTCCCACATAACCACCCTGTGAATAGCTTTGCTAACTGCTGCTCAGGGTGGTATGCGTAATGCATTTCCCCGGAAAAAAAAGAACACGCTGCCATCTGACAGTAGTTTGGAGCTCTTGAATTCTCTGTAGATGTGTGGTCAATCTGTGCTTAATACAAGTTTTCTTTATTGTTGGATATTATTACAAATATACCAAAATGATAACCTCCTTTTTAGATATCTAGTAAAATGTGACACATTTAATCACACGTTGGATCCCACTGAAGGGCAAAGGCCCTACCCTCGCTCCATCGATTACGATCTAGGGCAATGGATTTCCATCCTTCCACATGTGAGTCAAGGTCATCACGCCATCTCTCCCTTGGTCTGCCGCGTGGCCGATTGATACTATATTATAGGAGCTTAAGCCCACTCATTTGTAATTTTGGCTCAACGTTCTTCTGGCATGCGACAGACAAAAAATGACAAAGAATAGAAGAAATTGAACAAGAATATAATGTATTCGATGTAATTAACTGGTGGTCGCTCTGTAGTGGGGAAACCCCTTGTATTTCCATCGGAGAATCCTATCTGGATACGACAGGACGTGCCCTTTCTCTGGGTTTACCAATTAAATATTATTGCATGGGTAAATAATAATACCTAATTATATGACATTTTCGATTTGCTATAATTCAAGAATTTAGTTTATTAGTTTCGGTCTTTCGTTTTTAAGATATTTTAATTTTTAATTAACTGTAAATAATGCTTTTTGTCGTGGCTTTACCCGCGTGATAAATTTTTTTCTTAGCGGAGGTCTACATCATAAAATCTATCAATATTCCAAATTTAAAGCGAATCCGTCCAGTGGTTTGAGCTGTGCGTCGATAGATCAGGCGATCAGTCTCACTTTTCTTTCTTATTTTATTTAGAAAAAATCTTTCAGGATAGATATACCTATTTATTAACATTAATAAAATAAGCAGAAAACTTCAAATCTCTTACCTATACTACATCACTAAAGTAAATGATATTAGAAATGATAAGCTTCTATATAATATTAGCTTATCATTTCTAATATTAATTTAACTAAACTTACTGATTCAAAATATTTGTAAATAATTATGTCTTCTTGGAATATGACCGGATAAGAGGAAAAGACGAATGTGATTATTTGATGAACTCGTATCAACAGTAGGTCAAGGCTTTAATTTTAATATTACAAATTAATTATATTGAAGAATTGCGCTTGATACAAATTTTTGAGGACCTGTTTACCATTTTAGCGTATGTACCGGATACATATAGAATAATACATATAGATACGTTATTTGTAGTGATTCATCAACTCGTCCTACAAGCCAACGGGCCAAATGGGATTGGATGTCAGTCAACTACAAAGAGATGTATCCATGTTAGGCTTATAAAATGAAGTAAATTTTCATTTGCCATAATGAACTACCCTTGGTTCGTGACATTTCTAGTAGCAATCAAACTTTATATTATCATCGACTCGTTTAATATGCAACAATGATGTATCCAACTACTTTTCCTTAGGTGATACATAATAATAGCATTTAAAATGAATCGAATATAAATAGTATAAGATTTGGTGGATACTGAAAATGTCACGAAGGGTAAATAATTTTTGCATACTAAAAGTTCCTTCATTTTGTAAGACTAACATGGATACATCTCTTTGTAGTTGACTGTACCTACGTGAACGACTAAAACAGTTCGCTGATATAAACCTAAAAAATATGATAGATTATTTTACATCGTAATCTGAACTCCAAATATGTTTTCTAAAACCCTCTATAAAAAACTCTATGTGAGCAGAAGACGCATTTAATAATGTGGATATGGCCATTAATCATAAACTTTTTCACATGTTTTAATTTTTAATTTTATTAATTTTACCGACCGACCATACAGAGCAATCATAATTATTTAATTTTAGTAGTAGCTGCGCATCGCGGTTTCACCCGCGTAAGCATCGATCTCGTGAGAAAGTCAGGATAAATATGTTCTTTCTGATTTTAATCTATTTTCATACCGAGTTTCATCGCAATGTGTTCAGTGGTTTTTTTGGAGCGTGAAGGGCAGCGAACAATCACAATCAAATAGTCACATATACAAACTACAATTTCACCTATATAATAATAAGTAGCAGTAGGACTACTCGTGTCCTGGGATTTTATTCGCTGAAAAGTGTACTTACGAGTATAGTGGAAAAACTATGCTGATGACTAAAGCTATTGTGTCACAACTAAAACAAAAAAATACTGCGCTTGAAAGTAACCTGCTTTAGCATCGTGGTTTCACTTATAAAAAGTGTCCTATTCGCTTTTCCTAATATCTTTCTACTCATCTGAAAATTCACGACAATTCATTCTAGAGCTTCGTTAAAACGTGTTCCTTTTGCCAACAATTTGCAGTTATCCGAGTAGGTCTTATAAAAAGCGTAATTTAAAATTAATCCAATGGAACCTGTATTTCCTGCATTGTCCGTCAAAACACAGAATGGTCTATGACCAGTGCAATTTGCCTTTAACGATGTCCATACCGTAGTACGAGTAGATCTTCTAGTTTTCATGCACCGATACATTAACAACAGGTTCAAGGGCAAAAAACCCAGCGTACTAGTTTACCGAAGACTCGTTTGCAATTTGCAGTACATAGGTAATTTGTATCTTTGTCTTTAACAAAGAGGAACACAACACGACCTGCTTAGTTCTTACCTATTAATTATTGTCAATGGACTGGTAATACAGGTCGCATTTTTTATTAAAAAACCGTAACTTAACCGTTTGAAAATATTACTAAAACCCAGACAAATGCATATAAATAAAGATTATCATTTTTTATTGTCATGCCAATTATGTAGCCAATTATATTACCACCATAAAGTTCAAAGACACTCCACCCAAATGCAAAAAATGGTGTTTCGGAAATTAATATCCATATTTATTTGGGGGTCAATGCATCCTTCACAGCCACATAATTTCGAAGTTGCAAAAAGTTTGGAAATTATTTTTAATTACACCATGATAGGTCTCAAGGTAAGGGTATCAGGCATGATTCATGATAAATAAGCCAGTTACAGTATTTTAAATATAACTTCACTAGGCAATCATTCAATATCGGTGGAACACAGCTCTTCCACATGAGATAATTATAATTGGTCCATATAGTTTATTTACTAGCAGTTTTCTGGATGGAAACCTTTAGACACTTGACAGATTTTTAGAAGAATTTTCTGAAAATCGTGTCGTCAAAGGTCTACAAGTCTATCTCACGATCTTTCCAAGAATCTCTACAGGCACTCAAAAACATAGAGATTAGTATATTAAAATTAAGGATGACGTATCTTTATAGACTCCATGGTCAATTATCAAAATATTCTACCTTAATATAAATTATTCATGTAGGTATCTACCGCAACGACTGAGGATAATGCCCACCGAGATCAGTTTTGAAAAATATTTACAATTTAACGTTAAAGGTTGTGCCTGAATGGACATCGTCTTAATACAGTAGATTTACAACAGCTTTTATTTCTTACTCCTATTAGTTTAGAACTATACTTTTGTACTCGTATTTAAGTACATAACATGTAAGTATACTATTTAACACGCTCACTGCGTAGCTCTATAACGAGTACATTCAGTGGGTGCGTCATGGGGTCTTTTAAGTCCGGAGCATATCTTTTTTCTGGAGCGTTTAAGGGTCGAAAAGATCCAATACATCCATATTTGCTTAACTGCTTTTATCTCAGTAAGTATGAAGATTTATAATTATACATTAAGGGCATCATATTGTGACATTATCAATCAAGCTAAACTGTAAATCGTAGTTAAATTCACAATATAGTTTCTATGGAAATAAATAAATAAGTCATCGGATATTTTCGATCCAGTATACGCACTGATTTATCAAATTATTGGTAAGGTGGTAGTGTTGTACGTTTCAATAAAATATCAATATCGATACTTAGTAATATTTTTCCTATTAATATTATAAATGCGAAAGTTTGTGTGAGTGTGTGTGTATGTTTGTTACTTCTTCACGCTTAAACGGATACACCGATTGAAATTTGGTATGAAGGTAGTTAGACTCTGAAATAAAATAAAATAGGCTACTTTTTATCCCGATATATAAAACAGTTTCTGAGAGAATGGGTTTCGATTGAAAAAAACATTTTTTCTTGGTTTCTTCTACTTCACTATCGCTTCCTTCACTCATAAACAACAGTTTTCTTGATCGCTTCATGATAACAATAAATGTAATCAGTGTCAATTCTTTATCGTGTGTGTATATTCACCTAGACAGATGGGCAGCACTAGATCAAATGATAAGCTATCTAGTGCGGTCATTGGGTCATCGGGCATTGGTCGATTAAACCCGATAAACGCACTGGATGGAAAAGTTTTTCATCTGGTCGGAAGCGGGTTCATAAGATCCGATACGATTTTATACCGATATAAGGCTACCATTTAAAAATGTCGTTTTAGAACACTAGCTGTCTCTCTTTTATTCCCACTAACTCCAAAGATATCTGTCCCGCACCAGCGTGAAGTACAGCAATTTGAATGCCGCACCGCTGCAAGGAACACCATCGGATCTATGTAACCCGAAGTCGCAATGAGCGTGTTAATAGGCGCCTTATTTCGCATTAGAAACAAAAATAACGAGGAAAAAATGTATGCTATTATTTTTTGCCACTACTCACTATCATCATTACAAGCCACTAGCAATGATAATTATTTAGTGTTTTACGTACACATACTTATCTATTTTTTTAATAAGTATTTTAAGTTGGTAAGTATGTGTACAGTCAACTACAAAGAGATGTATCCATGTTAGTCTTACAAAATGAAGGAACTTTTAGTATGCAAAAAATATTATTTACCCTTACTTCGTGACATTTTCAGTATCCACCAAATCCTATACTATATTCGATTCATTTTAAATGCTATTATTATGTATCACCTAAGGAAAAGTAGTGGGATACATCATTGTTGCATATTAAACGAGTCGATGATAATATAAAGTTTGATTGCTATTAGAAATGTCACGAACCAAGGGTAGTTCATTGTGGCAAATGAAAATTTACTTCATTTTGTAAGCCTAACATGGATACATCTCTTTGTAGTTGACTGTACAAGTATACATCCTATATACCTGATATAGAATATACTTAGAGACATAAAAACATCACGCATCTGTTTGTTCAAATGATGAATCGTCATTCAAACTCAGAGAAATCTGACATCTTTTTTTATCCAGGAAAAATATGCGAAGCATCATCATCCTATGATGCACGACGCAGGGTGGTGGGACTCCCCCGCTTAAGAATGAACATGCTACTAGTTACTACACTAAAAAACCTGAACAAACCCTAAAAAACCCTGAGGGAGGAACTTCTGTGAAACACCAAATCAGCGCGCACTGAAGCACTCATCCAACGCAGTTCCAACGGCGTTTGGTCCTCACAAAGAATAGAAACTATTACTACCTCTGTACCGACATAGCCCAGCGGATTAGCAAGCTAAAGTGGCAATGGGCAGGCCACATAGCGCGGAGAGCGGATGGCCGATGGGGTCGAAAAGTGCTCGAGTGGAGACCACGGACTAGCAAACGCAGCGTAGGACGTCCACCCACAAGGTGGACAGATGACCTTATAAAGGTTGCCGGAAGAGGCTGGATGCAGGTCGCTTTCAACCGGTACATATGGAAGTCCAAAGGGGAGGCCTATGTTCAGCAGTGGACGTCTTACGGCTGAGATGATGATGATAATGATGATGACTACCTCTGTAGCTGTAGTGGGGTAGTTTTTACACAGATACGCCATATGTCATATTAGGCGTAATCTCGTAGACAGACATGTATGTTTTTCGTAGGCATCAGTGCGACGTTTGGTCAACGCAGTCCCAACGGCGTTTGGTCCTCGTTTGGTCTTTGGACAAAGAAACTATTACAATCTCTGCAGCTACAGTGGGGTAGTTTTTACACAGAGACGCCATTTGCATCAGCTGGACCGATTTGAATTTTGAATAAAAAAAAGTGCATTATTCAATGGATTCCTGTGCAAGCGCTACGCACATTCTATGCGACCAAATGCTTTTCCGGGCAGATCGACAATTTGTTTGTAGAATCCAAATCAAAATGGTTTATTGTGTAATTAGTTAATTTTTTGTCCACAATACCTCTATATAAAACTATATAATATATAAAACTGCAACATATAGGTTGGCCACACAACCTATAAATTGTGATTTGACTCTGACAGTGTAAGTAGGGTAACCTGTTCTGTTGGAGTATAAACCCCAATTATTATTATTATTATTATAAGTATAATGTTTGCAAAGGGACAAAAATAATATTAATTTCTGCAAATTAATCCAAAAAAAAAAATCCAAAATTACAGATGTAAATGTAGATCGACCGATACTTTTATCTATTTTATTAACTGCAACATCAATCCCACTGAGGTCTAGATCTGCCGCGGCGACGTTTGATATGATGTTGGTATAACTTCATGATTGTAATTTTGGCTCATCGATCTTCATTCATACGGCAGATACGGCCAGCTCAGTTGCATTTCTGGCTAGCGGCTTTATGATTTATGTCCTGATAGTTAATATTTTTTAATTTCTATAAGTTTCAAGGATAGAAAAGAGACCAATAAAACGCTAACATTGTCAGTTCAGTCGCTTTATTTCCTAAATGTTATTTAAATTACTTGTTGTTTGGTGGGAGCTGCTTGCGTAGTTGTAGTCGGACACGGTGTTGCACGGACTTGAGAAACAACTGAAAAGAAAAAGTGATATTATTAGCAATGAAAACATGTTATAAAAGAACTGAGGAATGTGGAGACATAAAAAGCTACAACTAAATAGCGAATTATTATAATCATTGACGAAGAAGAAATACAAGGTAATAATTTAATAATGCTACATTTCATGTGGAGCCCGTTTAGTCACTGGCGAGATAATTATAGTCTATAGCCTAGTCTATATTATTTACAATTTAAGTTAGAGGTATAATAGTCCCGTCACTAAGCTGAGACCGTCTTTGCCGCCCATTTTCTATATGGTTTCCATATAGGTAAGTCTATTCATGTACCTTACTTCTCTTCACTCTTCCTGTACCTTTAAATTAAAAGGTCAAAGGAGTCTACGTGTTTTTCTCCCCGTGTACGTCTATTAAAAGCCCACGTTTATTTATCTCCAGTACTGATCATTTTCATGCAAGAAAATGTACGAGACGAACATAGCGTTTTATACTTATACGTATAAAACCTATACTTATGTACTTAGGTACACGGTGGTACGATGCAAGGTTTTGACCAGTTACTCGTAATATCTTCAAAATGAAGTTCTACCTCTTCTATCTAAAGCAATTCTATACGGTAGGTACTCTCGACTACCTCACCTAGTCGACGTCCTGCAAAGTAAGTATAGGTACCCCCGATATACCGGTAAAATAATGATAGTAATCTCATAAACCTACCGATTCCACATTGTTGAGCGCATGAGAGCCTGCCAGGGTTGGTATAAGTCTGGTTGTCGGAGCCGCAGACAGGGTTGTACTCGGCCGTCACTGGACACGATCTGACGCACTGCTGCTGTGTGGGTGACAGTGTGGTCGTGCTGAAATTGCATATGAAAATTGTTTAATTCAATTTTGTTATATTACTTTGATATTTCTGGAGAATTGATTTGCGCATATAAAAGCAATTGTCCTCACAGCGGATCTTAAGAATTTTCACATTTAGCAAAAATACATTTTTGGTTTCGTTTAGGAGTTTTTCTTTGGGCTTTTTACTTACGATTTTCAAGTTTCTTGTTCTAAGTAGAGAGTAAGATGTGACTGCAATTACCAGCTGGTCGTTTAAGAATTTATTATAAGTACTTACCTACCTAATTTGTATTCAACTATTAGCAAAAAAAGGAACAATTCATATGTTATTTATTATTTATTATTGTGATTGGAGTATGACAGTAGCTCGCTTTACAGTGTATACGTATCCGAATTTTAGATACTATTTAAAGAAACAATAAATGAAATATAACCTTACCTAACGGAGGAAGCAGTTGTAGATGTCGTGGTCTGCTGTTGGTTCTGCCATTGTCCAGGGAATTGCTGATTTTGACCAGGAAATTGCTGATTTTGACCAGGGAATTGCTGATTTTGACCAGGGAATTGCTGCCATTGCCCAGGGAATTGCTGACCCTGACCAGGGAACTGCCATTGATTCTGGGACCATGGCCTCTGAGCTGGCCTATTCCATCCGTATCTGTCTTCTAAGTCTTCGCCATCTTCAGATTGGCGTTTGTGCCTCAAGTTCATGCTCAGAGCTCCATTAGAGAGGAGAGCTGAAAATGTATACAAAAAATAATGTTAAGATTTTAATGAATAAGGTTTCTTTGGGTCAGAAAATGGAAGAAAACAAGAAATAAAAGAAGGGAAATCACTCAGAATCAAAAATGTAGCGTTAATTCTTTCTGGTAGGTAATAAAACAAAAAAAATACTTCATCGAAGATAACCAAAAACCAAATAATACCTTTAAGAAATAACTATTTTTAACCCCCGACGCAAAAACGACGGGGTGTTATAAGTTTGACGTGTCTGTCTATCTGTCTGTCTGTGGCATCGTAGCTCCCGAACGGATGAACGGATTTTGATTTAGTTTTTTTTGTTTGAAAGTAGAATAAGTCGAGAGTGTTCTTAGCTATGTTTGGTGGAAATCGGTCCAAGATGGCCGCCACTACAAAATGGCGGATTACTTTTTTCTTCCACGACCCTCTCAATATGGGTATCAAATGAAAGGGCTTAACTAGTAGAATACAGCCCACTATCTAAAATTTAAAATCCAAGATGGCCGCTACCACAAAATGGGGAATTAGGTATTGCGTTGGGGGTTTTTTAATTTTTTAATTTAATTCACTTGTTATGTGAGTGACAGTAACCTATCTGATGGCTAACGGTTACCATCGCATATATAAACGTCTGCAACATCACTTTTCCACCACCACACCACTTTTTATCAGTTTTGTGTTTAGCATCGTTATAATAAAAAAACATTTTTGAAACTAACCAAGCAGGAAAAGACGGGTCATTCACATGTAATGTGTAAGTCTGTAAGTGCGTACATAACATTTGTAATTTACCTTATAAGTTATATTGCACTTATTAGCTAATACGTCAGAATGCTTTTTACAACTGGAAGTAACGAGACAAACGACTACTTTTAGTAGTATATCTCTTTACCGTAGCTTAAGTGTATATTAATGTGTTAAAGTGCTCACTAAGTACTCTGTAAATTAAACGCTAAAATAATAACTTTTAATGTCGGAACAACTTGGAAAATCCAATGACTAAGTAGTCAATTGTTGATGCATTTATACCTAAGGTGGCTCTATTTTGATCCTATTATAAATTATATTTTTATTGCTGTGCTTAATAGTTTTCCTATATTATGTTATTCTGGAATATAAATACCCTAGGATCTAAATTAAGGTACATTTCCAGACGCTTCCATATTTTTCGCCCCCAGTTGGCGTATGGCATAAATTTCCATCGGGAATAAATACCACACAAAGAACCAAAAATCTAAATATATAAAAGGAAAGAGTGACTAATTGACTGATCTATCAACGCACATCACAAAACGCTGAACCAAATGGGTTGTAGTTTGTAATATAGATAGGTTTTATGACGTAGATCTCCGATAAGAAAGGATTTTGCCTTGCGGGCAAAGCCGTGAGAATAAGCTAACTTGTGGTATTTATATAATCATAAAGATCGGATTATATTGAAACACTGAATATCACGTAAGAAATACTCCAATCAAACTATTTACTTTGTCATAATAGTAATAATAATAATTGGGGTTTATACTCCAACAGAACAGATTACCCTACTTACACTGTCAGAGTCAAATCACAAATTATAGGTCGTGTGGCCAACCTATATGTTGCAGTTTCAGGTCGCCGAGATTCCTACAAGGCCTGCAACATGACCTGACGACTGCCTCCTACATATCTTATAGGACAAGCCGGGACCCACAGTTTTACGTGCCTTCCGAAACACGGTAGCGTCCAGGCGAAAATCTTTGCCACACTGAGATTTGAACCCAGGACCTCCGGCTTACAAGTTGGAGGTATGACCACTGGGCCTCGGACGCTACGTCATATAATATGTTTAGATTTTTATAATAAAAATAATGCTTATATTTTAAACACCAATTAAAATCCAGTTTTGAAAGGTCGACTGATTTAGCGGTCTTTAGATAAGAGGAACCTATTTAATTTGTCGCATGATATTATTTATGGCAATAATATTTATTAAATTATCTAAATATTCTACTAAGTAAATGAAAAGAGTGACTGATTGACTAACTGACTGATCTGTCAATGCTATACCTAAACCGCTGAACGAATCGAATCAGCTTCTGTATTTTAACAACAATTATAATTAGATTGTAAATATGCTAACCTCAATACCGGTTACATTTTTGAGCCGTTTGGGGTAGAGACATTGGGTCCTTGGGGTCCGGGAGCTCACCGCATTTTCCAAAACTTATCTGAGCGCTTGGTCGAGGCGACATGTGACCAAAATGCTGGGGTGTATATTTGGCCCAACGTATAAGTATTGCCATTTAACGTGGCAATGCTGCCAGCATTCTGGGCACTCTGTCATCTGACAGTGGTTTGGAGCACTTGGATTTTCTGTAGATTGGCTTGAGGCCGATCTGTGGTTAATAAAAGTGTTCTTAACTGCTGTGGTAGCTGTAGTATTGTTAGTTTGTTTTTCTCAATAAAGGAATTTGCCAGTATTAAAAAAATATATTAGATTGTTGACAAAATTGTTGTCAAAGTAAAAAATTATGATCTCTCAAACGTTGATTCTAAACTAAAGGGCTCTTTCTTTTAAGGATTACAACGACTTAGAAGCTCTATTACAACCTTTGTACAGCTTCTAGTTAACAAGTGAATTTAAAAGCAGCTGACGCGAATACACCTTCGTATGTTACTTGAAAATCTTCTATATTATTTGGCCAATTTGTTTGTGTAGTTTTTACTTAAGTATGACCTTATTTTTTATATCATAATGATTTATGGCACGTGACTAGTAATGACTAGCCCACCCGCATATTTTAATTAGGTTTAACATTAATGCTTATTTTATTACCCATTCTAAAGACTTTACTTAATATTGTTATGCTAGGTGACTAATAAAACTCATCTTTCCTTACCTTTTTAAAATTGCATTTGTCATCCAAACACAATGTTCACACTGCCCTAAGAAACGATGTTCATTTTATAAATGGTTGAACCCTACCTACATGATATAACCTGATTCTTAGTTACAAAAACTAGTTCTCTGTTGGTCTGGACCTAGGTACCAAGATAAGGTAAACAAAGGGTTTTTATACAAGTTTATGAAAAATATAATAATATATTAATCCGACTTAAAGCTCGTTTTCAATAAGCGAAAAAAGGTTGAGACGCACGTTTTAATTCACACAAAAATAAAATTCACTCGACTCATTCTGATAATATTTAAATGTGGTCCCATTTGGTCTGTGAAGTATTTCTTTGTAACAAACAAAATTGTTATTCTAAATAATTTCGGGGCCCTCGAGTAATCGTATAAAAATATTTGTTTATCTTTACTTTTTTATTTAAAGTCAGTTCAAAACTCGCATCCTTGTTGATATTATTATGTGGTCATTAATAATATTATAATATGAATCCATTTTTTGTCCTCATATCATTAAATGTTGTTTTATTATTGTACTTAGGTTTAGGTACCTATGTACCTACCTAATATCATAGAGTTTGTTCAGTTTTAAACTGAACGCGGTGTCACTAAACATTTTGTTTGATATAAAGTTGTTTTTAATACTGGTCGCACTCTACCTTAAATATTATTATGGGAAATCCTAGAGTCTAATCTATCACCTGAATATATAATACATGTAATAGGTAATTAGAGAATTAATACATAATTTAATGCACATTAAACGTATCATTAAGAATTTAAAACAATTTGAGATTATATTTAAATTGGTATATAATCGCAGACCTAGTACAATACAGGGTCAACTCAAAAGGTATTTTTACAGCAATTGCAATTTTTTTTATACTTGTTTAAGTTTGAAATTATAAAAAAATATTATTTTGAGTTGGTGCTGTATTGATATGGGAGTGCGATATGTTAAAACTTAAGCAAGAACTCGTTTAAAATTCAACTTTTTCGAAAACTTAACACAATCTAAAATAGTGCTTATTTTAAGTAAGTAGATTTAAGTTAATTGTAAAGTACACTAAAATTCGGACTATTTTTATATATGTTTTTCAAATCAAACCTTAATTAAACATGAAACGACCTTGAAATGTAGACTTAAATATGATTAAAACTCACCCAAAACAAAAAACACGTAGACGCTCTGCATTTTATGTAAATAAATTTAAAAGATACGTAATAGGTTCCGTTCTCCTTGGCTGCTTTTCCGTAACTGGCTGGCCACGGCCGGTCCTCTATGTTTATATTATAAAGAGCATATCGCTTGACCGTGTGTATAGCGTATAGTGTATTTCAGTGTAGGGCTGTGTCATTGCTAATTACTTGTAAAATATAACATAATACATATAACATGGATTTTCCTTTTTCCTTCAGTCATATTTAATATCTAAGAGATGTGACATTAATCAAGTCAAATATCTTTATATCAGACAACAAAGGTCCATTACGTTGCTTTGAACTGACTTTTAAAAAGGATGACATCAATTTGATATATTATGTATGTGTGTTATCACACTAATATTATAATTGCGAAAGTTTGTGAGTGAGTGTGTTGTGTATGTTACTTCTTCACGCCTAAACGGGTAGACCGATTAAGCTGAAATTTCGTATAAAGATAGCTTAGACCCTGGAATAACACACAGGCTACAGCGGGTAAAACTGCTGGGCGCAGCGAGTTAAATATATTTTTTATTATGTATTGGATTTCATAGGATAATTCTTTAAGGTGTTCTCATAGCACCTTAATATATATAAAAATATATCTGTTGTTGTATGTTAAAACATACAAAGTATATGTTTTTCTAAAACTATTGCTTGGATTTTGACCATTCTCATTTTATTGGCTTACCTTTAGTACACACACACATGCACATGTAGGTATATGTGAGTGTATGCAAGCGTAGCTCAAATATTGTAGAGCGAAATATCATAGACAACAAAAACAAAAGATTTCCATCATTAGTGAATAAAATTGATTATTTTTCTTCCTTTTCGCTAAGTAAACACCTAGCTCAGTTAGCATAACTTATGACAGCTCCTTGCCTGGAGTAGTCAGTAGTATTTACTTATTTATTATAATTTGTCACAAATATAATTAGTAATTCTCTTAGTAACAATATGGTAATAGGTTAAATACCATTACGTTTATTAGAGTAAAGCATTTCAGGGTTTTAATGATTTTGGACATCCCTATTTAGTAGAATTTACGACATATGAGTACAATTGGGCAAGGGCACTGCCCCTAAGACATTTAAAAAAAATCTTAATCTCAACCATATTGGGTAAATAAGCGATAAAAATATTACTTATTAGAATTCGAGATTGATGGTTTAGATACTAATATTATTATTACATATTATTTAATTATAATTAGATTTTTAGTGTCCAATTTACTAGTAGTTACAATTTCTGTGTAGACGCTCATGACAGCATAGTAAAAAATAAAATCGGTTCCCGTGTCTGTCTGTATGTCGCTATGTATGATTAAATTTACTCGTATAATACATTATAAATTATACACCCCTAATCGATATCTTGGTCAAGCCGTGTAATTCCCCACACGCAACTGAGCGTTTTCCCTTAACGGTTTTATTTATTTTCAGTAAAATTCGACTATTATTTTAATTATTGAGATAAATTTCTATATACACATTCTATAAGGTAATATTTGAAGATTTTAGTTTTAATTTATAGCATATTTAGATTACATTATTATGTTTTGTCTTTAGTAAAGAGAATAAATATCACAAGTAATATCTATTTTATTAATCTGTCCTCATTACAATATTTTCCTTCACAATTTACCTATAAAGTCGTCGGCAAACAGCTCACAAAGATGACTTAAAAATTTTGCATGCATGTATAAATCGGATGACAATTCAATATTATTATGATGATATATGGAACTGATATGAGAAAGGAGCTGGAAGATGGACATAGGAATTCGGTAATTAAACGACACATCTTCATCGAGTCTGGGGCTCATACGACTTTAGTTTGGGGGGCATACGAGTACTTTGGTGCTAGATGATAACCAGTATTTGATGATGGAGCTGGAAGGTGGCCATAAGAACTCAGTACAAAATTATAAAAGCTTGTTTAAAAAAGCATTTTTTATGTTCACTTTTTCATGACTTAAAATAAATATAGGTATGTACTTGATGTTTGTTTAAGTCAATGGACGGACATTTTGTACTATCAGATCGCTTCCGCGCTACATTTGCTCGCAATCCGTCCAACGATGGCATCCTTTGCCGGGAAAATGTATTTATACCACCTGCGCAATAACAAGTCTCAGGGTGGTTATGTCTGCCCATAGAGAAAGTGTCTGCCTATGTTACCTGACACCCTAGTTCATAAGAGCCTTGGACCTTGATCTCCGCGGGTCTGTCCTGGCCACTCCAGTCTAGAACCAGTTCTACGGAGTACTTGGTCGCATCTGCTTTACTTGTTTAGAGAACTGGTCTCTATGCCACATAAGTAATTACAATTTACATAGTTTTTTTTTATATATTGTTTTAAGATAGAGGACTCTTTTTTTATACTAAATAGGCCTACGTTTGACCACATCCCACCAGATGGAAAGTGAAAATGCGGTCGACGATGGATTACGCAAGATGCCTAGAAAGATACCTATTCACTCGTGCCTTGAAGATAGCCAAATTGTACCGCTCGGGAAACACGGATGACGGCAAAGTGTTCCAAACGCGACCAGTTCTCATTATGAACGACGAAGCAAAACGCTTGGTGCGGGCAGTAGGTAACGCCACTAAGTATGGATGCGGACTCTTCATTGAAACCCAAACAAATACCTTTACAATAAACTTAGACACAGATTTATGACTTAAGGTCTTATCACTCAAAGCGATCTCTCCCAATTTCCAGACAACCTTGCATAGAGAGGAATATTGGAAATACATCGTAGTAGAATCTAAAACTCCAGCTCTAACTCAACTCTCTTTCTTCCAGAAGCCGCCTCACAGGAAATGGACCTGGATGAGCCCCGATGGTTCCACGAGGAATGAGATAGACTTCATCATGACCGACAAGAAACGGATATTTAGTGACGTCTCTGTGATCAACAGGGTTAAAACCGGCAGTGATCACCGACTTGTACGAGGCTCACTAAATATTAACGTTAAGCTAGAAAGGTCCAGTCTGATGAAGTCTACGCTCCGACCTACCAGGGCCCATATTCAAAACCCCGAAAGCTTCCAACTCGAGCTCACAAACCGCTTTGCTTGCCTTGAGAACTTAGCATCAGTGGACGAGATCAATGACGGGCTAGTGGAAGCTGTACGCACGGTAGGGTCTAAGTTTTTTAGACCCCGTCGTAAAGATAGACCTCAGAAATTGGCTGATCAAACCTTAAACCTCATGGCTGAACGACGCTCGTTACAGTTGCAATCTCCCGACGACGCCGAGTCTTATAGGCAGCTCAATAGACGTATATCTAAGTCCTTGCGTCATGATCTACGTCTCTTTAACACTAACCGTGTTAAGGAGACAATTGAGCGAAACCAAGGCTCCAAAGTGTTCGCAAAGGACAAGTCTATTGGGCAAAGCCAGCTGACGAAGCTGAAACGGGAAGATGGCAGCATAGCGTCGACCAAAGCAGAGGTTTTAGGGGAGATTGAGAGGTTTTATGGACAGCTTTACACTTCGGTCGCAAAGCCCGTTGACAGCTTGGTAGGAGATCCAAGAGCCAAACTGTCCCGACACTATACCGAAGATATCCCGGACATCAGTCTTTACGAGATTAGGATGGCCCTGAAGCAGCTTAAGAACAACAAGGCGCCGGGCGAAGACGGAATCACTTCAGAGCTTCTGAGAGCGGGTGGAACACCGGTACTTAAAGTCCTCCAGAAACTTTTTAATTCCGTCTTGTCCGAGGGCAAAACGCCTGAGACGTGGAACAGAGGCGAGGTGGTGCTGTTCTTCAAAAAAGGTGATAACAGCCTATTGAAGAACTATAGGCCCATTACGCTTCTGAGCCATGTTTATAAGCTGTTTTCAAGGGTCATCACGAACCGTCTCGAACACAGACTTGATGACTTCCAGCCTCCCGAACAAGCCGGTTTCCGAAAAGGCTTTAGTACCATAGACCACATTCATACGCTGCGGCAAGTTATACAGAAGACCGAGGAGTATAATTTGCCATTATGCTTAGCGTTTGTGGACTATGAAAAAGCCTTTGATTCGGTGGAAACATGGGCGGTGCTCGAGTCACTTCAGCGATGCCATATTGACTATCGGTACATTGAAGTGTTGAAGTGCTTGTATAAGAACGCCACTATGTCAGTCCGAGTACAGGAGCAGAGCACGAAGGCGATTCCATTAAGAAGAGGCGTAAGACAGGGAGACGTTATCTCTCCGAAGCTGTTTACTGCCGTAATGGAAGACACCTTCAAGCTCCTGGAATGGCAAGGACTTGGCATCAATATCAACGGCGAATACATCACTCACCTTCGGTTTGCCGACGACATCGTAGTCATGGCAAAGTCGATGGAGGAACTCAGCATGATGCTCGATGACCTCAACCGAGCTTCACAACGGGTGGGCTTAAAAATGAACATGGACAAGACGAAGCTTATGTCAAATGCCAATGTTGTGCCCACCCCAATATCTGTTGAAGGATCGGTACTCGAAGTTGTGGACTCGTATATTTATCTAGGACAAGTAGTCCAATTAGGTAGGTCCAACTTCGAGAAAGAGGTCAACCGCCGAATCCAACTCGGTTGGGCAGCATTCGGGAAACTACGCAATGTCTTTTCGTCCGATATACCTCAGTGCCTCAAGACGAAAGTTTTTGATCAATGTGTGTTACCAGTGATGACTTACGGCACCGAAACGTGGTCCTTCACCATTGGCCTCATCTCGAAGCTCAAAGTCGCCCAGCGTGCTATGGAAAGGGCTATGCTCGGGGTTTCTCTACGAGATCGAATCAGAAATGAAGAAATCCGTAGACGAACTAAAGTCACCGACATAGCCCGGCGGATTAGCAAGCTGAAGTGGCAATGGGCAGGCCACATAGCGCGTAGAGCGGATGGCCGATGGGGTCGAAAAGTGCTCGAGTGGAGACCACGGACTAGCAAACGAAGCGTAGGACGTCCACCCACAAGGTGGACAGACGACCTTATAAAGGTCGCCGGAAGACGCTGGATGCAGGTCGCTTCCAACCGGTACATATGGAAGTCCAAAGGGGAGGCCTATGTTCAGCAGTGGACGTCCAATGGCTGAGATGATGATGATGATGATGAGAATCTAAAAAGTAAAGCACTACTCTATAGAGTAGGTATCTATAGCTGGTAAGCATCAAATATTGCAAACGAAGAATTGTTGACCAAATGTCTAAAAGCATCGATCTTACCGCTAAAAACGGTTAAAATATTCTCCCAGAGAAGGAATGAATAATAGCAATAATTTTATAGACAAATAATTTCGGTGGTGCGCCTAGCGGTTTTACCCGCTGTACTGCCTATGTGTTATTCCTGGGTCTAAGCTACATATCTTTATACCTAATTTCAGCTCCATCGGTCCACCTGTTTAGGCGTGAAAGAGTAACAAACATACATCCAGATATACAGACATCCATACATTCTTACAAACTTTCGAGTTTATATATAAGATAGTAGCAAGCTGAAGTGGCAATGGGCAGGCCACATAGCGCGGAGAGCGGATGGCCGATGGGGTCGAAAAGTGCTCGAGTACATATATGGAAGTCCAAAGGGGAGGCCTATGTTCAGCAGTGGATGTCTTACGGCTGAGATGATGATGATGATGATGATAGTAGGATAAAACCACTAATAAAACGTTACATTGTCAGTTCAGTCCCTTTATTACCTAAAGTTGATACCTAAGTCTGGTGGGCGCTGCTTCCGTATTTGTAGTCGGACACGGAGATGGACTGACTTGTAATACGGCTGAAAAGAAAAAGTTATATTATTAGCAATAAAAAAGAACAAAAATGGCACAACTCATCGTCTTATATTGTCGAGAATATCTCGACCACGGTTTCGGACAACTACGATGTCCTTCATCTGGAGTTCACGCCTGCAGAACGATACACGAACGATGATGTTGTGCCGTTTTTTTTTTGTTGTTATAGGTATGGAGAACACTCGCGATAGTTTTAAAAATCGTAATGAAAAAGAACTAAGAAAACTGGAGACATAAAAAGCTATACTGCTAACTGTAGATATAAATAACTAATAATCATGGATGAAGAACAAATCTTACTTCTTACTAATATTATAAACGAAAGTTTGTTAGAATGTATGGTTGTCTGGAGTCTGGATGCATGATTTGTGTTTGTTAATATTTAACGCCTAAACGGCCGGAATAACACATAGCCGGATAAAACCGCTGGGCGCAGCTAGTCTATTATAAATTTAAAAAACTACCATTAACCTTGTGCCGGGGGAGGCTTCCTTTGCAGGACCACCCCAACATTGCAAGTTAATCTACTGCCTAAGCACTGTAGCTAGTGAAATTACTGGGCTGAGAGTAACATACATACATCTAGACATCCATACATTGTAAAAAACTTTCACGTCCATAATTACAAGCTTTTATTTACTTTCACCTGTCTGTCTGTCTGTCCGTCTGTCTGTCTGTCTGTAAGTGAACCGCTTTAATAATCCTCATCTACCAAGAGTAGGAAACGGAAAGGTTAGGGAAAACACAATAGATCCCAATAGGTCGACGTGTTGCTGGTTTTGCAAGCCCCCTTTTAAAATAGATAGATAGATAGAAACCGAGAAGGCGGGATGAATCCCTTCCTGGATTCACTGAACTTCACGTCGGAACACGGCAATAATAATAATATCATAAACCTACCGATTCCACAGTATTGAGCGCAGGTGAGCTTGCCAGGGCTGAAATAAGTCTGGTTGTCGGAGCCGCAGACTGGGTTATACTCGGCAGTCTTAGGACACAATCTGATGCACTCCCGCAGCATGAGCGACAATGTGGTTGTGCTGGAATTGTTATATTACTTTTATGCCTCTGCAGAATGATCATAGGCTTCTGCAGGCTTAAGATCCTTTGAATTTTCGCATTTAGAAAAAAAAAACATTTTTGGTTTTGTTTAAGAGTCTTGGCTTTGGGCTTTTTACTAAGGATTTTCAAGTTTCTAGTACTAAGTAGAGAGTAAGAGTTGTGACTGCAATTACGAGTACGAGTATATAATATAGGTATGTATGTATAAGCTGGTCAATTAAGAATGTATCAAGAACATCAGTTATATCCTCTTAAGAGTTTATACGTACCTACGTGTTTTTTGATTTATTTAAAAAAGAAATCAAATGTAGCCGTACCGAACTGAAGAAGCAGTTGTAGAAGTGGCCTGCTGTTGGTTATACCAATGTCCAGGGAAGGGCTGCCATTGCGCGGGGAATTGCTGACCCTGAGCAGGGAACTCCCATTGGTCCTGATTCTGTGACAATGGCCTCTGAGCTGGCCTATTCCATCCGTCTCCTATGTCTTCACCATCTTCGGATTGGCGTTTGTGCCGTAGGTTCATGCTCAGAGTTCCATTGGCGATGAAAGCTGAAAATGTATACACAAAAATAATGTTTAGAAAAAGTATACGTCAATAAGCCAGGAACAATTCATGAGCTGAAGGATGAGATTATTCGCAACAATAACGACATTGAACCTCAATTATGTAATACGTCATACAGTTATTGAAAATATGACGCTCTCTTGATGGTAAGAGATAACGCTGCCCATAATTAGTAAAGTGCTAACCAGTGCACTGCGCCAACGCTTCTTACTTGAGAGTCATAAGATGTTAAGACTCTTCAGCCCATTAGTTTCACTAGCTATAGTGCCCTCCTACCGAAGCACAGTAATTTTTGCACGTCACTGCTCAGGCGGTAGAATGACTGGCACTGTTGGGGTACCCACCTAGTCGACCTCCTGCAAAGGAAGTCTACCCCTTGTAAACCCGGTATTGTGTTTTACACAATATTGTCAAAGATTCTTCTATCACCATGCAATACATGAAGATGATTTTCCGAAAACTTTGTGTTATTTACAATTAACGTCGTGCATTCAAGTTGGACCACCGTTACCCTATATATAAAACTCACCCAAAACAAAAATCACGAAGACAATCTGCATTTTATGTAAATAAATTTAACAGCTACGTAACAAGTTTTCCTTGGTTGTTTTTTCTTAACTGGCTGACTACGGCCGGTAATACTCCATGTTTATATAATATTGAGAGAGTATCGCCTGACCGTGTGTAATATAATGTAATTCAATACAGGGCTGTGTCATTGACAATTATTACTTGTAAAATATCACACCATTAACTATGTAATTTCCTATTTATTGCAGTCATTTTTAATATCTAAGAGATGTGACATTAATATGAATAAATGAAAGACCATTTAATGCCAATTTACAAAAAAAAACACATCATGCAAATCGTAACAAAAAATGACAATAGGGGTGAGTCCAGTTTTGTCCAGTGGATGGGTAACTTGCCACGGCCATAGCCTACCACCAGTATAGCGAGTGGAAAAACGGCACATAACTAGTCGTCGACAAACAGTCTACAAAGATGATTACAACCCCGCGCCAACCCGATTCCCCGGCGTGAAAGGTTGGCGCCGATTTCCCGGTTTCTGATTGAGCTGAAATTTTGCATACATGACAATTCAATATTATGATGACACATGGAGCTTATCTGATAACGGAGCTTGTAGATGGAATTCGGTAATTAAACGACATAGCCCCATCGAGTGCGAGCGCTGCTCACGAACGTAACGCATCACATCCAAGTAGAGTTACGTTTGAAAAATCTTAAAAATAGTGTAAAAGTGCAAAAAGTGAAATAATTTATCAAAATAGTGTTGAGTCAATAAAAATCAAACAAACAGTGAAAACCGAAGTGAAATAGCCCCATTAGTTACAAAGATAATTGCAAAAATATTTTACAATAAACGTTTAACGGCCGCGGCCGATGCATCGTGAGTCACCGAAGTCAGCTGACACATAACCGCGCGCTACGAATACCGACCCTATTGCCACAACTACAGTGTACAGATTTGCATAGCAACATGACCGATAAGTTAAACTGCGAAGCTTGTAGACAACATATTCTTCGTGGCGAATTACTGGGATGTGTTCTATGTCACGATACATACCACTATCGATGCATGAATATGGATCTGGCATACTACGACGAGAGGAAGAACTTTCTACAAAATTCTTGGCGCTGCCAAAAATGCCAAAACACAACAAGACAAGTGCGAAATGATGACACCCCGGTACGTGCTCAACACCAGCAGACATTCAACGATACCACTATGTCGATTGACGATCAGGTATGCGAAGACCAAAGTATCATTGGTGACACTCCTAAGACACCTCAAAATTTTAGGGAGCTTAAACGCGACCGCCCTCAAATAAGTCCAAATGTGGGAAACATAACTCTTACTCAATTTAGCAAATTGTTAGACGACAAATTAGATGGAAAATTTGAAGAAATCAAGCAGAGCATTCTAAACGAACTTCAGATTTCATTTCGCGCTGAGCTAAACCGAATGGAAAGCAATATAAACCATAAAATTACAACGAATTATAATTCGCTCAATTCGACACAAGAAAAATTGACAATTCAAATTGCTAATATTAACAAAAAGATTGATAGCCTAGAAGAGGAAAATATTAGATTTAAACAAGAACTACAAGATTTACAGAACATGACACAAAAAGAGAAAGAAAAAACTACAAACAATACATTATACGCGGAAAGTACTAAATCAGACGAAACCAACAAAAAAATCGTGATATATGGTCTTAACGAACACTATGGGGAGACGGAGTATGACCTGGAAAAACGAATTGAAAATGCATTTTGGGAAATTCTTGGAGTAGATCTTACAGGCTATTTTGAAGAAATATCTAGGATCGGGCGGCGAGGACCACGCCGGCCTGTTGTAGTTGAATTTGTTACAAAACGAATGACTAGATATATACTAAATAACACAAGATACTTCAAGTCAACTGGACTATATATAAGCGAATTCTTGGACAAGAAAAAATTGCAGTAACGCAAAAACCTCCGGGACGAACTCAATCAAACGAAAAACACTAATTTGACACAGACCAACCGGACCAGTACTTTCAATAATATGACCCAAACAACGTCAATACCCCGACAAGAAGCGAGCCAGCTACGTAGTAGAAACATCCATATAACCCCCCCTGACAATACTTTTCACTTTTAAGATCTTCACCCAAAATGTGCAAAGCATTAAAAATAAGATCCACCTGCTAGAAGAATTGATAGAGGATCGACCATTCGACGTAATTTGCCTAACCGAAACTTGGATCCAGGAGCACCAGAAACACCTAATAGGCCTAAATGGATACAACGTCGGGTCTGCTTTCTATCGTCGACAGCGACGTGGTGGAGGTACTGCGATATTTGTCAATGAAAAACTTCAATTTAAAGACTTGGCCGAGTTTTCCTCACTCTCAGTTGAATACAAAATTGAATGTTGTGCGGTGGAAATTATAAATCAAAATACGATAATTATATGTATATATAGGCCTGACCGCGAGATTGAAGCATTTTTCTCTGTTCTCGGTAAAATACTTAAACTAATCAAAACTGTCAATAAAACTAAGCGAGTAATAATAACCGGAGATTTCAATATAGACATGATAATACAAACAAAGGACAGCCAAAGACTGATAAATACAATGCTCGAACATAATTTTAACCAAATCGTTAACCTACCTACACGAACTACGGCTTCGACTTCTACATGTATCGATCTCATCTTTACAAATCATAAAAACTATACTGTTAATATCGAAGACAATGGTATATCTGACCATTTAAGCGTCCTTTACAGCCAAACACTCTTAAAAAACACTAAGAACCCCAATGTACATAAAAGTTACACTACATATAAACGAATATTTAATGAAAAAAACATTTCCAACTTTAAAACCGAACTAAATAACGCGAAATGGGATAACATAATTTCAAAAGCTAATGACATAAATAAAAATTACGAAAACTTTGACTTATACATACAAACAATTCTAAATAAAACTATTCCTAAAAAACGTGTAAAAATAATACCACCGCGAAACAAATCTTATCTTACTAAAGGGCTCAAACAATCTTGTAGGCATAAACGACAAATTAAAATAATTAACGATCAATTAAAAAATGTCATTTTTAAAAAACACTATAAAAAATATGAAAAAATTCTAAAAAAAAGTATTAAATTGTCTAAGAAATTAAATTATATTAGAACAATGAAGCGATCTAAAAACAAAACTAAAACTATGTGGACTATTATAAAAAAGATTACAGACCCCGGGTCGCAGGCACATAAGCAGAAAAACATAGCACTAGAAAGTAACAACAATATCACTGATTCACCAAACCTTGTCACTAATATCTTTAATAATTATTTTGCGTCTGTCGGGACACAAGGTTGCACGACCACTGGAACTGCAAGCGCGATCCCGACCCGAACTTACTTACCTAATTCAATATATTTAAAACCGGTTAGTGAAGCAGAGATAGGTGTTATAATACGTAGCATGAGTAATAAGCGCAGTTTCGGAATTGACGACATTCCGCCGATACTAATCAAACAATGCAAAACCGAGCTTTTAACACCTCTGTCAATGTTAGTGAACCAATCATTTGAAGAAGGTTGCTTCCCAGATAAATTAAAAATAGCTAAAATACGACCTATACAGAAAAAGGGGGGTAAAGCTCACAATACAAGTAGTTATCGTCCTATATCATTATTACCTACCTTTTCCAAAATATTCGAAAAAGCTATGACCGTACGTCTAAATAATTTCTTGGAACACTATAATATACTTCATAACAATCAATACGGCTTCAGACAAAATAGGTCAACTACACTTGCAGTATATAAATATCTACAACAAATATATGATTGGATAAACGAGAAGAAGTATGCTATAGGGTTATTCTTAGATATGACGAAAGCCTACGACAAAGTATCTCATAATATTCTATTAGAAAAATTATATAACGCGGGAATACGTGGAATTGCATATAATTGGTTTAAGTCATACCTACATAATAGGCAGCAGTTTGTAGAAATCGAGCACTTCGACCATGACTCAAATGAAATACATAACGTATCGTCCGACATGTTAGTCGTCAACAACTCAATACCTCAAGGCAGTGTGATAGGATGTATTTTATTTTTGATTTACATCAATGACCTACCCAAAGCTGTAGATGCGCCGTGTGTTCTCTTCGCTGACGATGTGTCCCTCTTATTTAGTTCGACCGGAAATGGAGATAGTTATTATACTAGCATTCAGAGCGACTTTAATAAAACTAAATTATGGCTCCAAAATCATAACCTAGAAATGAACCTAAATAAAACAAAACTTATGCAGTTCAGAACATATCAAAGAAAACCACTAAACTTAAAAGATCTAAGCTATATTCTAAAAATAGAAGAGAAAAATGAATTCACATTATTAGGCCTTACTTTAGACACTAGCTTGAACTGGAAACACCACATTGGAAATCTCAAATCAAAACTATCACAATTTATTTATGCGCTTGGAATTTAAAATCTAACACTAACTATGAGACAGCCATTTCAGCGTACTATGCATACGCATACGCATGGTTTAGCTATGGCATAGTGCTCTGGGGTGACAGTACGGAATTTATGGATATATTTATATTACAAAAAAAGTGTGTACGGATACTAATCGGAATAAGCCAAAGAGATAGTTGTAAGCCTCACTTCTTAGCAAAAGAAATAATGACGTTACCCTGCTTGTACATATTACAGGTGTGCACATTCGTTAGGAAATATAGAACGTTCTTTAAAACGTTTGCGGACGGCAACCCAAATTACAATCGTCGAAACAGAGACATGCTCGTGCCACCAACCTCTAAACTACATATAATGAGTAAAAGCCCAAAAAACAGATTCATAAAAATATACAACAAATTGCCAAAATTAATTAAGGAAATAGAAGAAGATAAGATATATAATAAAAGTCTCAAAAAAATCCTCATAAATAAATGCTATTATTCCGTTGAAGAATACCTAACAGATAAGAATGCTTGGAACTTGTAAACAAATTGCAGGCAAAGTTGTACCTACTTTGAATATTTTCCACTCATATACCTATATATAATCTACTTACCTGTGTAGCAATACATAATATTATATGAACTATTGTAAATATTTTATATAAAATTAATATGTAATAATTATAAAATAATAATAATTTGGATTAAAAATTCTCAAAATTACCTAATTAAATGTAAATTGTAAATGACATTTATATTGTATATAAAATTAATAAGTAATAATTATAAAATAATAATAATTTGGATTAAATATATTCAATATTACCTAATTGAATGTAAATTCTAAATGACATTTACATATATTGCTAATTTAATCTAATTTCTAACTTCCTTTTATTGTTATTGTATTGTTTTCTTTAATATGTTAAGAAAAACATTTCATTATGTTTTCTTGTTTTAAGAAAAACAACACTTGTTTTAAGAAAAACATTTCATTATGTTTTCTTGTTCATGACATGAAATATTCTTGACAAATGTTGTTTAAGAGTGCTTATACAATTTGACGCTCTCTCGCTCGCACAATTTGTTGCATTTTGCAAATATATCAAACTGAAAACTCTTTTGAAATGTGTGCAATAATATTGTGCAGGGTTCCACTTGAGGAATTTTCGCTGTATGTAGCCTATGTGTTATTCCAGGGTCTAAGCTATATTTATACCAAATTTCAGCTCAATCGGTCCACCTGTTTAGGCGTGAAAAAGTAACAAACATTCTTTTTTTTTTAAAACAATGAAGCAAGAAGACGAGCAAGACGCTCTCGTGATGGTAAGAGATTACGCTATAATTAGTACAGTGCTGCCCAGTGTACTGCGCCAACGCTTCTTACTTGAGAGTGAGAGTCATAAGATGTTAAAACTCTTCAGCCCAGTAATTTCACTAGCTACAGTGCCCTCCTACCGAAGCACAGAAATTTTTGCACATCAATGCTCAGGTGGTTTTCTTACAAACTTTCACGTTTATAATGTAGTAGTAAGATAGAGGACCAATAAAACGCTACATTGTCGGCTCAGTCGCTTTATTTCCTAAGTGTTAATTAAATTAAACTTGTTTGGTGGGAGCTGCTTCCGTAGTGCTAATGGGGCACGGAGATGCACCGACTTGAGACACGACTGAAAAGGAAAAGTTATTATTTATTTATTTATTTATTCATAACAACAATGTAGGTATTATCTAGGTCTTAGTGTAACTTATTGTACATCTACATACCCTGTGAGGGCGCTGTTGACAGTGCGAACATGCATTTATAAACAAGGAAAAAATTAATTAAAATAAGTTATAATATTAGCAATGAAAAAAAGAACTAAGTACCTAATCTGGAGACATAAAAAGCTATACCGCTTCCTGGAGATAAATAGCTAATATCGCCGTCCCCGGCAAATAAACGGATAATCACCATTGTCTTGTTTTTGCTTTTATTTCTTATTCGAATTATATAGGTCACATCTACTCGTTTTTCCATTTTTCGTGTAATGAATAGAAAAGTTATGCATCTTTAAAGTTCTGGTTTCTAGAACAAATGTTCTAACAAAAAATAGGCTTTTCATTTTTCCAGTAAAGTTGAGTTTTTGCAGTTATTCGCCGGGGACTGCGATATAATCATAGACGAAGAAGAATAACTTAATAATGTTGGCTTTAATGTGAAGCTTGTTAAAATGTAACATAATCTCCTGCGGAGATTATGTGAGAAATTGGAAAACCGCGTTCAGGACGACTGCACTGGTAAACCTACCTCCTCAGCCCAATAATTTCACTAGCTACAGTGCCTAATTCCTACCGAATCATAGAAATGTTTGCATATTATTACTCAGGCAATAGATTAACTAGCACTGTTGGTGTACCCAGGACGTCGACTTTTTTATATTATATTTAATTATGACCAACGAGGCGACCTTAGATAGCAGACTAAACCTAGGAGGCGGGATAAATCCCTACCTGCCTTTACTAAACTTCATGCCGGAACACGGCAATAACAATAATAAGAGTATCATGAACCTACCGATTCCACAGAATTTAGCGCAGGTGAGCCTGCTAGGGTTGGTGTAAGTCTGGTTGTCGGAGCCGCAGACAGGGTTGTACTCTGACGTCACTGGACACGATCTGACGCACTGCTGCTGTCTGGGTGACGGTGTGGTCGTACTGGAATTGCATATGAGAATTGTGTTACCGAATTGCTGATTGTAGCATAATATAAAAGTAATGGTTATCCCTTAGAAGAGATCAATTAGAATTTTTACATTTAGAAAAAATACACTTTTGGTTTCGTTACGGCATGAACTCCTAAACGAAACTAAAGCAAGCTTTGGGTTTTTTTTACTAACGATTTTTAAGTTTCTAGCACTATAGTACTTAGTACGGAGTAAGGGCTGTGACTGCAATTACGAGTATATGTCAATTAAGAATTTATTAAGAACCTCAGATATATAGCTCTTGTTAATAAGGGTTTTATAGACAAACGTGTTTTTGATATATTAAAAAAATACAACGAAATTACTTGAGAGTCATAAGATGATAAGACTCTTCGACCCAGTAATTTCACTAGCTACAGTGTCCTCCTACCGAAGCACGGTAATGTTAGCACATCACTGTTCAGGCGGTAGGATACCCCCGGTAAATAAAAAAATGTAGCCGTACCTAACAGAAGAAGCAGTAGTAGAAGTGGTCTGCTGTTGGTTCTGCCGTTGTCCAGGGAACTGCTGATTTTGACCAGGGAATTGCTTTTTTTGACCAGGGTATTGTTGAGTATGACCAGGGTAATGCTGCTTTTCGCCAGGGAATGTCTGTATCAAATCCTGTTCGCCATCTTCAAATTGATGTTTAGGCATCAAGATCATGCTCAGAGCTCCATTGACGACGAGAGCTGAAACCGTAAACAAAAAATAATATTAAGACTTTACTGAATAGAGTTTCGTTGGGACAGAAATCCGGAGGAAATAAGAAATATAAGACCGAAGTCTTCCAAAACCAAAAACAGTGCACCACTCAAGGTAATTAAACAAAAAAATTACTTCTCCGATGATTACTAAAAACAAAATGATTATGATAATATTATATAAGGTACATATACATATTATGACGACCTCAGTGACGCGGTAGGCCAATTACCGCTTGCAACGCAGAAGGTTGCGGGTTCGATTCCCGCTTGGGACCACAGGTATTTGTTTCTGGTCTGGGTGGCTTTCAGTGTTTATTATAAGTATGTATTTACAAAAGAAAAAGTATATGAGTATTATATCCGTTATCCTAACTACCATTACACAAGCATTAAGTTGTGCTTTGGAGAAATTGAAAAGAAGAAGAATACGTAAATAAACAAAGAACAATTCAAGAGCTGAAGGATGAGATTATGCGTCACAATAACAACATTTATTAACTTTAATTATGTCTTACGGTCATTGAAAACATGAACCATCGGAGAGAGGTACGCCACCTAAGTCATGGCGAGCATTTGGCCGATATATGTATTGTTTCATAATTGCCATAGATTCTTCTATCATCATGGAAAATATGAAGACTTTTTTATTTACAACTAGTAGACCCGTCCGCACTTCGTTGCTTCTTACAGAAAATTATCAATGTTTTTTCTGCTATATTATACATATTATAAACCTTCCCCAAAACCGCATCAAAATCCGTTGCGTAGTTCTTAAGATTTAAGCATACAACACAGACAGACTCGGAAGGGGACTTTGTTACAAGCTTTATATTACTTTCACCTGTCTGTTGTCTGTCTGTCTGTCTGTCTGTCTGTCTGTAATCAAATCTTGCAAGTTTGTTTTATACTATGTACTAGCTGACCCGCGCGCACTTCGTAGCGCGTGACAGTAAATTATTCATATATTAATGAATTTGATACAGACCATTTAATTCGATTTCCAATTCCACGGAAAAGAGGGATTCAATTCACGGGTTTTCTGCGACTTAATGGGCGTAGAATTAGTAAAGGCTGGCAAACCTTGCCAATATGTAACTACGATCGAATCACCTACTATTCAAAATGTCTATTGGACGTTTCGCCTACGTTCATAATAACTATTGGTTGAAATCAATATTGGACGATTCGCCTACGGTTAACTCAGCTACGGTCGATTGAGCTATGGTTGATTAAACTATTGGACGATTTGCCTATTTTTGACCGAACTAACGGACCGTTCACGTATTTTTAGACCACGTTTCCGGCTGCTAGTCAGGTATGACAGCTAAAAAATACTTGTTTATAGTACAGAATTCAGAAACGTGTTGTTTTTATTATGCCACTTTGCCATGATGAGGTAGATGAAAGAAGATGCCAAAATGCCTGAAGATGCCATGACACAGGATAAATAATTCAGTAATAAGAAAAATATCTGGCGCTTGAAGATGCCATGACACAGGATAAATAATTCAGTAATAAGAAAAATATCTGGCGCTTCGCCGGCCGCTGCCGCGGCACGCTCGCTTCGCTCGCTCGGCTCGCGCATTGTGGTCACTGTTCAAACCTAACCTAACCAACAGATTTCGGTTTGCCCTGAATACTGTACTAAAAACACGCGTAGCAAAGAATTTATAAACCGTAGGTGAGTCGTCCATAGTTGAATTAACCAATATATCAAATGAACATTGGCCGAATCGCCCATTAGTTCACATGCCCATAGTTTAATCAACCGCAGGCGAGTTGCACTGTAAGCGAGTCGTCCAATATGTGAAATGAACTTATGCGAATCGACCGTAGTTATATCGACCGTAGTTGAAACGACCGTAGGTATTATGAAACGTAACCCGTCCATGCGGGCAAAGCCATGAGAATAAGCTAGTGACTGATGTATCTGTATAACGTACAGCCTCAACCGCTAGATGGATTGGGTTGAAATTTGGAACATAGAAAGGTTTCATGACGTAGACCACTGCTAAGAAAGGATTTTGCCGTGCGGGCAAAGCCGCGAGCATAAGCTAGTAAATAATATTATAAAAACATTTTTTGTGAATAATACTTAGATTTCAGAGACGACCTGGGATAAGTCCCAGAACTATCGTTATACCTATACCACAGTACAAATTAGAACGGCAATAAATTACCACTTACACATATAGTACATCAAGATTAAATACAGTAAACAAAAATATATCAAATTATCATTTAAATCAGAAAAACTAATAAAAATACGGAATAATAACAGCTTGATTCCGTACAGTTACTCTTGACTTTTTTCCGCGTCATTTAATGGTGATCTCTTTACCGTGGGTAGACTTCCTCTGCAGGAGATCGGCTAGTACCCCAACAGTGTCAGTTATTCTGCCGCCTGAACAGTGATGTGCAGACATTACTGTGCTTCGGTAGGAGGGCACTGTGGCTAGTGAAATTACTGGGCTGAAGAATCTTAACATTTTATGACTCAGCAGTGCACCCAGAATTTAACCTTCGTTAAATCCCAGCGTTATCTCTTACCATCAGGAGAGCATCTTGCTCATCTTCTTACATCGTTGTATAAAAAAAACTAAAATGAAATTTTCTGAAATGAAACTATCATATACCTACGTACTCAAACTATTTATTATAATATATCTATCAAATTTCACCTTTCAGCTCCATCATCAGACTTCAGATCACTTCCATGTCATAAAATTATTGCATTGTCATCCGATTCCCGGTATGCAAAATTTCTGCTCAATCGGGAACTGTGACTGATAGGTAGAGTGCTTTTCACAAAAGGAGTTCTTTTTGCGGGGCGCCACTATCGCAAATTTTAAAAGTTAGCATATTAAATAACTTTAGAATCTTCGATGTATCCTTCTGCAATCTTGTTACACTTCTAGCCACCATGGCGTTTAAGAACTGTAATATCAGCGCCTGAGTCAGCTAAGAGTGTTGCTGACGTCCGCCTCAGGCAATGCCCAGTGTAAAGATGGGAGTCCGGAAGCTGAAGAAATTTAGCAATCGTTTTTGGCATATCACCGATTTTATTGATACCTATGGGCTGTTTTTTACTTTTTCCATTATCATAATGTAAGAAAAATCTTGAAGTTTTTGTATTAGCGGGTCGTAATGCCATATACTTGTCCACCACATTCACATATTCTTCACTAATGACGAATGATCTGTCGATTTTAGTCTTTGTATTCAATAATTTTACTAATATTAATTTGTCCGAATGCTTTTCAACGTCGTTTACCTTAAGATTCAACAATTCATTTGAGCGGCACGCACCATTTATGCCAATAATTAATACAACCTGTAAAAAATAACAATAATTTAGTTTACTTATTTTTAGATAGGTACAGTTAGATAGGTTTTCTTTGAAATAAATTAGCTTTTGTATCAATTTACTTACTTTTAAAGCGAGGTATTTACTGTCTGGTGCTTCATTCAGAAATTTTTCTATTTCAAGGTCACGTTTCGTTTTCAAGACAGCTTTTATCATAGAAAAAATGCTCCATAATGTACTGGATTTTCTTGTTTTAGATAGTTCCATGAAATATGATAGTATCACGGTCTCGGAATATGTTTTTGCATTTTTTGAGAGGCGCCAATTATTGAAGGATTCGTACGCCTTTACATATTTCACTTTAGATTTTTCAGGCAAATAGCTGAACTCGGCATTCGAAACTTGTTCTTTCAACTTTTTTGGCGTAAGACAACTACCTTCATCACTGGGGTCACTCATTTCTTTGTAATTAAACAGACTATTAGATCACAAATAGAAATTTGCAAAAGTTTACAACTTAAGTTGAAAATATTTAGTTGAATCTTTACCAAGAGGTTTAGAACCAAATGGAAAATGTGTTGTGAACACCACTGTCGCAAGAAAAATGACAACTATAAGTGCCATCTCACTTACCTCATACAAAAGAGAGAGACAAAGATGGCATTTATCGATGACGTCACAACGCATTCTCCATTTGACTGTAAACTCTAAACTTCTACATCCCGCCATTTTGTATTTTTTTATTTTTATTAAAAGAGTTGCGTTCGAAATTTGTGTGTGTGACATATTTATGAAAAACAAATTGTAATAATATTTAAAAAAAAAAAAACTCACTTACGACTTATTATTCTATAATAGTATTTTATTTAAAATATTATTGAAAAAATACAATTTATAAAGTTAAAATTCAATAAATAACATTAAAAATTATGTGCATCTCAGTTAAATAAAAATTGTACACAAATAAGTTTCAGAACACACCAACTTCTTCATAGCCAATAAAATTGTGTTCGAAATTCAAATCACTTTGCCTCTCTACTCTCTAGAGAGCAAAAACGGCTTTTGCTCACTGAAATCGATGACCAAAGACACTATTTTCGTGCGAGAGTGGTGAAAAATTATTTATGGCATGAAGTCCAGAATTTATCGAAAAAATGTAATTTAGTTCCGCAAAATTCCGCGGGACCTCATTCGTGAGAAGGACTCTACCACTGAGGTGTATACCTAAAATCATAGGCGGATCCAGGATTTGGTTTGGGGGGGGGGGGGGGGGCAAGGTGCAGACGGGCAAAAATATTATAATTTTTATTACGAAAAGTGTATGTTTAGCTCGCTCTGAGCGGTTAGGAAGTTTAAACATTCATTACAATAAGTGCGCGAGCAGCTAGCTGCGAGCGCCGAAAAAAAAAAATTATTTCAGAAATATGTGCGAAATTCGTAACTCTACAATGCTTCTGGGGGTACCTTGGCCCCCTGCCCCCCCCCCCCCCCTAAAGCTTAAACATCCTTTATAATATGTGCGCGAGCAGCTTGCTTAATGACTCGGGGGGGGGGGGGCGGCTTGGCCCCTTGCCCCCCCTCCCTAAATCCGCCTATGATTATCTATAACACAGATAAAAGGTTCTATAATAATCATTGCAAAATTTTACTAACATTATAAACGTGACAGTTTGTGTCTGGATGTATGCCTAAATGGGTGTGAACAGATTTTATGTCTGTGTGTCTCCGGATAACCAGTGATTTTTACAAAAGATCCCCCTAGATGGAGCGCCACAATCGCGTGATTTTAAGTTAAAATATCTACAGATTTTTAACAATTTATAATTTCTCATATTTAATTTCTCAATTAAATAGGTACATAATATTTAATTAATCTAACAAATAAAAAATATATAATAAATGAAGTATTCACAGTAATTATAAATCTATTATTTAGTTCCGCTAGGTTACGCGGGACTTCTTTTCTAAAACTGTTTGCAGAATAAACGATATTTCTTTTTCTTAGGACATTAGTTCCATTATTTTCCGTGGCGCTAGCTTGTATGAAAAATAATTTACTTTTACAATGAACTGTAAATGAATTTTTCTATTTATCTTCAGATGATTTTACATGTTTTAGAAATTAAAAATAAGCAGCAAAAAGATATTTATTACTGATATTTACACGCATCATGCGCACATTAGATTATTTTCCGCTGGCGCTGATTCATTTGAGAAATAAGTTACATTTACTAATTTAAATGAATTCTAATTTGTTTGGCTACTATATAGCATCAAAGTACTCGTCAAGACGAATCAAATGAGCCCAAACTCGATGGGGTTTTTTCTTTTAATCACGGAGTTCCTATGGCCACCTTCCAGCTCCGTTTCGGACCCTGGTTACTATATAGTATCAAAGTACTCGTCAAGACGAATCAAATGAGCCCAAACTCGATGAGGTTTTGTCTTTTGATTACGCGGTTCCTATGACTACCTTTCTTGTTTATTAGCATTTTATATGCGAATCTTTAGATTGATATAACTCTTTTATTTATGAACCGATTTGACTAAAACCAAGACTAAGGTTCAAGTAGAGAAAACTGCAACGTATTAGTGAAAATTTTATTCAAATCGGTGGTGTTGTTTAACCACACCAGTGACACAAACTATTTACAAATTTAGCCCAAATTAAACTAAAGGTCAACCACAAGTTTACAGCCACACCGATAGATGGCGTCTGTAGCGTTTTTGGCACTATTTTTTTTTGAATTGAATTTACTTTATATTCTATTACTTTTATTTCGAATTTTTGATGTAAATTAGGGGCGATGTGTCTGATATAAATGATTATTATTTATTTTATTATTTTATTTTACGTTTCCCTAGGAAAAATTGACAAAATGTTTTACGAATTAGATCGCGCAAGCGACTTTTTCGCGTCGTTTTGTTCATATGCGTATTTTCACAGTTCACCTTAGTAAAGGATCACAATGAATGGGGAGAAATTTCCATTCTTATTATATGTATGGATATGGATATGGATATGGATATGGATATGGATGATAGATTATATTAATATCGGGAATTAAAGTTTTATTTAAGCTTATTTAAAACTGACCCAAAACTAAAAACATGTAGACGCTCTGCATTTTGTGGAAATACTCGTATATTTAAAAGATACTTAATAGTTCCCCTTGTAGACCAGGGTAGATAATAAAATAATAAAAAGTAAAAAAAAAATAATAGTAGGATGAAACCCATTAGAAAAGGAGGGGAATATTATAAAAATAAAAGGAAAAATAATTTACGGGCGATCTGAGGTCGGGAAGGGGATGGGGGTGAGTTTTTAAGGGTAAAAAACGGTTTTTCTCGATTTCCGGCAAAACTAAAAATCCTATCGAAAAAAGTCAAATGGCAAAGTTGTAGGTAATAAAAAGATCTAAAACTTTTGTATAATACACTTTTTTCACATAACCTCAAAATTTATGTGAAAAATTCAAAAAACCAAGTTTTTGGTTTTTTATTTTTATCTTTTACAAAAATTATTTTTTTTTAACGAAATTTGGTGAAAACTTACCTTTTTATGTCCCAAATACGCTGTAATTTATTTGATTAAAAATATTTATTTTTTCACCTTATTTTGAATTATTATCGAAAAAACACCCTAATTTTCAATCGAAAATTCACCCGTCAAAATATCAGCTTTTTTCAAAAAGTTGGTATGGTTTCAGTTCGTTGAAATCTCTACTTTCCGATGGTGAAAAAAAAAAAATATGTTACTACAGTAAATCTTCACAGAAAATGCAAAAAAAAACTTGAATTCGAAATTTTTTTGAGCTATTTATTAAAAATTACACTTTAATTACGCGAAAAACGTTAGATTACTTATTTGCAATTTTTTTGTTATCAATGTCACATGTAATCTAACGTTTTTCTTAAAACGTTGTTGTCGTTGTTTTTTCGATATTAATTCAAAATAAGGTGAAAAAATAAATATTTTTAAAAAATAATAGTAGGATGAAATCCATTAGAAAAGGAGGGGCCTTTTCTAATGGATTTCATCCTACTATTATTTTTTTTTGTTTTAAAAATTATCAATTGGTTGCTTTTCGTAACTGGCTGGCTACGGCCGGTACTCCATGTTTATATATTATATTTTAAAGAGAGTAGGTATCACATGAGCGTTTAGAGTATTCCAGTATAGGGCTGTGTCATTGCCAATTACTTGTAAAATATAACATCATTCGCAATGGATTTTACTATTTATTTTAGTCATTTTTAATATCTGAGGGATGTGGCATTAATGTTAAACGATTTCAAAATAGAAACTTATAGTATTCAATGTATATTGTAATAAGTAATACTAGCTTATGCACAGCTTATATTAGTAATGCAGCTTTGCCCGCATGGTAAAATCTTTTCTTAGCGGAGGTCTACGTCATAAAACCTATCTATGTTCCAAATTTCAACCCAATTCGTCCATTGGCTTAGGATGTGCGTTGATGCCGCGGATGAGTGCTTCGGCGTACCCGTTGCCCCGGCATTATGGCGTCCCGCAGGAACACCCCAGGTTTTTTAGTGGGTATCCCCGCCGCTCCCATCTCTGGCGGGGGAGTCCCACATACCGCCCCGCGCCCCCCGGCGTGGGGTGATGATGCGTAACGCATTTTTCCTGGGTCAAAAAAAAAAAAAAAGGATGTGCGTTGATAGATCAGTCAGTCAATCAGTCACTCTTTGCTTTTTTATATTTAGACTAGCATATGCTCGCTGCTTTGCCCGCGTGGCAAAATCCTTTCTTAGCGGACCTCTACGCCTTATAACCTACTTGTATGCCAAATTTCAGCTCAATCCGTCCAGCGGTTTGGGCTGTGCGTTGATAGATCAGTCAGTCACTCTTTCCTTTTATATGTATATAATTTCTGTAGAGTTTACATACGAATAAGTATACAAAATTTCAGATGCGTGAGAAGATAATATGTTTCTCCGAAAAGATTAGTCCGATTTTAATCATTATCTTTTGGATTATATTGATCTTGGCTTACATTTGGGCACTGTAGCTAGTGAAATTACTGGGCTAAAGAGTCTTAACATCTTATGACTCTTGAGTAAGAAGCGTTGGTGCAGTGCTCCTAGAGTTTCACATAATTGTGAAATCCTAGGTAACACTGTACTGATTATGGGCAGCCGTTATCTCTTAACATCAGGAGAGCGTCTTGCTCGTCTTCTACTTCATAACATAAAAAAAAAAAAAAAAAAAAAAAAAAAAAAAACGTTTTGTCCAACGATTGGGACTCAGTGCAAGTTTCATCAAATTCAGCGTAGTAGTTTTCGAGATACAAATAAACTTTCATTATTTATTCATATTTATTACAAAAACGTAATATACTTTTGTGTATTCTTTGCTCATTGAAAAAGTAGGTACCTGGTACGTACCTTATTCTGCTCATTGAAAGAGAAACCTACAAGCATTGTAAAAATATTGTCGAACGAAATATTAGAGACAATGAGACAACTAAAAGAAAATGGTGTGAGTATGTGATAGAGTGACTCGCTACTTCTTCATTTGAGCTAAGCAAACACCAAGCTCAGGTAAAACCATCGCCATGCCTTCATTAGTCAGGTAGTAATTTGTCACAAAAATAGGTAATTATTTGCAATTCTCTTAGTAACAGTATGGTAATAGGTTAAATACCATTACAGAGCGTCCGTCATTGTATTAGGGTTTTTATTTTGATGATTTTAGACATCCTTTTTAGTAGTATACTCTATTATTGTGTTTTGTCTTTAGTAATGAGAATATTATGGATTATATCTATTTTATTATCTGTAAGTTAAAGTAATTTTCAGCACAAATTTACCTATACAGTTGTCAGACAGCCTACAAAGATGATTCAATTTTAGGTCCAATTGTTCATGGCTTGAAAAATTCACCTGTTGATAAGTGACGGTGTAGTCTAAGCTGTAGTACATAAGTTCTTACTGGCAACCCCACGTTATAGCATACGGGAAACACGAACGACGGTAGCGAGTTCCAAAGCTTAGCCATTCTCATAATGAAAGACGAAGCAAATCGCTTCGTCCGAGCTGTTGGTATATAATCTATTACGGCTAAGTCCGCAGTGCCGTTTGCCTAGACTTTCGGTAGTAGAAGAGTGATGGTTATTGTTTATACATATTATTATATTGTTCCTCTATTGAGCAGCATGAACGCCTGACGAAAAGCTCTGCGACTAACTATGACTATAGACTTTGTGATTATGATTATTCTATGTACATTTACTGAGCCTTGGGCCTTGATCTCCGCGGGTCTGCGTCCAGCCCACTCCAGTCTAGAACCAGTTCTACGAAGTACTTTGTCGCATCTGCTTTACTTGTTTAGAGAACTGGTCTCTATGCCACATATGTAAGTAAATAAAATAATACATTATGTAGAATTTTAGAGTTTTAAATACCTTACTTATCTCGTGTTTTATAGCGGGTTTTAAGAAGTAAAGCCCTATTTTATAGCTGGTTGGCAACAAACAAGCTATCTAAGCTTATATACATAAGCAATTTTTTTCGCATTAGAACTAAGAATTCTTAGAATAATACTAATTTTACGCCTGTATTTTGTTTAAATTACTTATTTTATTTTAACATATGAACGTGACATAAAAGTTCTGATGTTAAATAACAGCAGCTGTCTATTATGCACGCACCGTTGCCTAGGTATTCGAAGAAGTACGAAGCTCTACTCAACATTCCACTGCGCTTGCCATCCTGGTACACCAGAGTTCGGAGACAATATTATTTATTTACTTACCATGTCCTGGTCTGAATTACAGTTTTACCGAATTCGCAGACCCAGGACCAAAACTATTACTAAAGATTTTATATAAAGGCAATACTTATTATTAACTTTTTATTGATAGGTTGTTAAGTTCAGTTATATACCTAACTACCAGGTCCCCAACTAACATTTAGGTGATAAGAATTAGTGCTACAAAAGCTGTGTAAGAGAATTTAAAAATCTAAGGCGCTATTAAGGCGCTAAGAATAGGTTATAAGCCGCTATAACTACCTTTTAACCCTGATTTGGGCCCACGAATTTAGAACTTAAAGTTATTTAAGAGTTCTAGAGGAGTAATATTTGGGTGATAGTAAGGAGTTAGAGTGGTGCTATTTGAGCTGTTGTTACCACTTTAAGTGTTTAATGAGTTATTGTCAGGTTACAATCGCAACCCTAGAGTGGTACACAAGTGGTATGAATTACTCTTGTAACTTTTTAGTTTGTGTATTAGTGCTTATTTGAAACAATTTATATCTTAGGAATATATCGCAGATATTAAGTGGCAGTTTATACAACGTTAGGCGCCAACTGTTTGATTTATTTACATACTTTTTGTGATTTTGTTACCCCAACAGCATCTAAATATTGAGCAGAGTAACTTATATATTATCATGTCCAGCACAACATTGAGTTTTTAAGTGTAAAGACGACAAATAAAAATTAATTGATAAGTCAATGTATTTTTGATTCGTTGTTTGATTATAATCATTAAATCTCACTGCGGTGATAAGTTTTTTGTAAAAACACATACTAGTTTTCATCTCAATTTTAATGCGCCTCTGAAATAAACTACTTTTGATGATATTCTGTAGAAAATAAATATATAGTCTCAGATACTTTTGTTTCAATTATGGAAAATAATAGTTTCTAATAGTGTATATAGGGTTTTAAAAGAAAAGTAAAAAAAAATTGTTTTGAAAAGTAAAGTAATAATGTTTAAAACAAGGTTTCATCCAATTTTTTTTTTATAGGTTATCTTTATTTTAATGGAGTCAATTTGCAATCACTTATGGTTTCTGTTAACTCTGTTATGCAAGTCAAAGTTTTTAAAGAATGATAATTAGCACTCCTTAGCCACTTTTAGTTCTACAATAGGGTTTTAAAGCAGAAAAAATATGTTAAGTTTGCATAAAAGTCTAATTTGGAGCCATTCGCTGAATATTTCTAGGGTTCCGCTGTTATTGTTTGAAAACCCATTTTTGATAATAATTATGTATATTATATAGCATTTAGTCTGTATTTATAATAAAGTCAAAGTCCTTTTTTATGTTTCCATGGGTGCCTGATCGATAAAAATAATATTTCCGTCAATATTATGAAATTTAGAGGAGTGGGTGAGATATTAGATGTACCTATTTAAGGGATTTTAATTCTGTAACTCCACTTAAAGTGATATATAATAGTTATAAAGTTTGCAAATAGTGCTTGCCGCAGTATATACTATAAATAAGAACCACTGTATGACCTGTTGTTGACCGATTAACCGCAATATATAACCTTAAGTGTTATTAAGGTGGAATCAAACTCTTACAGCATTAATTATAAGCTAGTTTATAATAAAAATACTTCACTAAAACGAATAACATTCTTAATACCTCTAAGAGCTCCATTGAACTTATTAGGTTGTAAACAGCATTTAACTAACTCTGTTCTAGAACCAAAAGTGTTAGTGAATAACTGACAAAAACTTTTAGTGGTATACTCTTCCTTAAGCTATAACATTAACCCTTACAGTGTTACAAGATACGTAGGCTAACTCTGTTTAAGAACATCAAGTGTCAGTTAACACCTGACAAAAACATTTAGTGTTTTACTCTTCCTTAAGTTATAAGAGTACCACTAAAAGTGTTACAAGACATTAAACTAACTCTGTTCAATGACATCAGTCGTTAGTAAGTGGTAGTAGACACCTTAAAACTTCTTTCAGTGTTTTAGACTTTTTAAAGCTATAAAAAGTAGTGATATAATGGTCTCGACTAACTCCATATTATCACCTTAAGGTTTTTTTTTTTTTTTAATACCATTACTTCTCTCGAAGGTTTAATTATTTGTCCTTAACACCTCAATAACGCTTAATTCTCTTACCGGAGCTCTTATATAACATTTGTGTAACTATAAGCTTTAAAAAAGGTTGCCGTTAGCACCAAAATGTTTATCTTTAAAGGATATCTAGAGGAAAAAGCACAGTCAGTTTTATACATAATTACAAGCTTTTATTTACTTTCACCTGTCTTTATGTCTGTCTGTCGGTAATCAAATCTTGCAAGTTTAATTTGATCCACTTCTCGGTTTCGGACTGAGCTGAAATTTTGCATGCATGTATAAATCGGATGACAATGCAATATTATCATGCTAATCTGACGATGGAGCTGGAAGGTGGCCATAGGGACTCCGTAATTAAACGACTCAACACCATCGCTGCTCATTTGATTCGTCTTGACGAGTACTTTATGATGATAGATGGTAATAATAATAAAAGCTTGTAAAAGTTTCTTTTTTTACAAGCTTTATATTACTTTCACCTGTCTGTTGTCTGTCTGTCTGTCTGTAATCAAATCTTGCAAGTTTGATTTGACCCACTTCCCGGTTTCCAATTGAGCTGAAAATTTGCATGCGTGTGTAAATCGGATGACAATGCAATTTTATTATGACATGGAGCTGATTTGATGATGGAGCTGGAAGGTGGCTATAGGAACTCTGTCATTAAACAACGCAACCCCATCGAGTTTGGGCTCATTTGATTTGTCTTGACGAGTACTATATGATGCAAGATGGTAATGATATTTAAAGCTTGTTTTTAAAAAGTATTTTTAAAATTTCACTTGTTATTTCACTTGTTCTCTTACCAGTTATGTGTAGTAGCTTTAAATCATACAAGTTGGCTCAATATCTCCATGATCTTTAAATAAAATTGTAATAAATGGTTATATGTATTGTAAAAAAGTGGGTGTGTTACATTAATTAGAGACCTTACCACTCCAATTAAGCCTCAAGGCAATTTTTAAAGCTCAAGGAATTGGTGATTCAATATTAAAAGGTGAAATAGCATGACTCTACCATTATAATTATACCAAGTAAATGACATTAAGTCTAGATAATTAATTATTATTAGTTTTTCGAATGGACTATGATATAAAGTTCTACGCTAATTAAAAAATTTGGTCTGCTATGTGCTATTCCATTCAAAAATTCTGAACTGCCTTTTATATAATTTGTATTGTATTGATTTTTGTATTTGGCTCATTCTCATGGAATCAATTCTCATCGTCACCTTCATGGCAATTCTTATTTATTGCTTATTTGTAATGTTTGTGTATAATTTTGTATAGAGCTGGATAACACGAGTAAACTTTTATATAAATTATTTAAATAGTACGTTTCATTTCGAAGAAAAACAGTTTTGAAAATTTCGGCGCCACGAAAGTGATTCAGTCATTATTTTTTCACAACTTTTTCAAGTAAAAGCCTTTTAAAATACTAAATCTACCAAAAATGTAAAATAGAACGACATTCTGCGTAACAACAAACCTCACTACAGAAGAAAATATGCGTTATTTGAGATATTACTTTACCTTACACTTTACTTTTTTATTAGTCAGAAATTTGGTATGTATGTATTAAAACCCTAACATAATATAGATAAGTACTTTTTAGTTCGTAAAAAGGCCCTTTCTAAACAAAACAATACAAAAAAATCACTTTCGTAGCTTAAAAATCACCTTCATGGTAAAAAACGCTATGAAGGTGATGCCACGCTGGTGACGAAAATATCCCTTTTTGGTGAAATTCTGGAAAGTTTAGGTATAATGTATAAAATAAAATACTACGTCTTTATCTCGCACATTTTGGCGTTTCGAAAAGCTAGCTTTGATTTAAATAACTAAAATACAATGGATAAAAATGTTGTCCATGCAAGTGATCGATAAACCCATGAACAAATTGAAACTTAGCAATTATATTTTTTCCCACGGCTCGATGAGTCCTAGATCCTACTTCTACGATTGCAATACATGGCCATCATTGAAATGAATCGATCTCTGTATTGGATTGTTGATGTTGTGTTTAACAGCAGCCGTTAAACTACGCAAATTTAAAGCACCTAAAATCGTGTGACCGCCGCATTATGTCATATTAAATTCAAAGTAATAATGAAAGGCTTTTTTTAGACTGTATACCGTAAAGTGTATTTGTTTGCAAAAATTTTGGTATATGTTATATACAGATACACCGAAATTTGTTAAAGTAGTGCCCAAATGTTTCACTACAACGGAAAGTGTGACACCATGAGAATACGAAACATGGCCCCGTTTTTGACCTTTCATGTTAAATTGTAGTATTATTTTTTACGTCAATTATGACAACCTTTATTTATTTTGTGGCTTAATATATGTTTTATCTACCTATCTAAAATCCATGTCTCTTTCTTTAACCGTTTAGTAAATATAACCGTGTGACCATCAAATTTGACCTAAAATGAGAATGAGTCATTTACAAAAGTTCTCATGCACAATTAAGGTAACTTTTAGACATCTGGCTTTTAATTTCTTATTACTTTAATGTCTTACTGATAAAAGGTCTTCTGACGTCAAACCTACCACTTAATCATCAGTAACAAAATCGTTCCTGCAACAGTAACTATCTGCAGAGCGAAAGAATGCTCGCTCTCATTTGAAAGTCGGTTCGTTATCTCCGTCCGTCCTCCGGGCGAGGCGGAGGTTATCGCGCGCCTCCCCTCTCCACCCTCGCTTTGTCCACCACTCGCCTCTGATCGGCGTTGCCAGAACGTTACTTTTGTAAAATTTTGCGCTACTTTTTGACCCTTTACGTTACTTGTTTGGATAAGTTACTTTTACGTCACTTTTCGAGACAATGATCTTTATTTTAAAATAAACTAAATAAGAACGAATCTTCATTGTGACGATAAATAATAGTAAATTTGATTTAGCAGAGATAATAAAATTGGAAGAAGAATAAGGAAATTTTGAATAACTTTAGCTGGTTTAGTAAGATTATTAAAAAAATATAATTAACTTTTTTTTTAAATAGCGACTTCTTAATAATATACTGAAAAATTAGGAGGTAGTTACTGAAATGTTGAATAAGTGAGCGTATAAAGTAGAGTAAGTGTGTATATTGTATAAAAATATGAAAATTTAAGATAATGCGTTACTTTTCTTAGTCAAACGTTAGTTTTTGTACTTGATAAGGTTACTTTCGAAGATAAGGCGCTGGCAACACTGCCTCTGATGCATCACTCAGTTACGATAACCACGCATCACAAACACATGCTCTTTCTCTGAAATCAAGTCGCGCGCCAACGCTACATTTAAAACAAAATCGGATCAAAGTGAGTTTGGAGATAGTGATCGCAGCACTCTTGGACCGTGTGGAAATGGTAAACGGGAAGATTCTGTTGTGCGTAGTTTTAGTTACTGGTGAGTCATGTTTCATTATGCACGTTATAAAAAAAATATATAAAATAAACATTAGGTAGGTACCTAAATGCACTCCTATATATTATAATAAATATTTATTTTAAAAAGTTTTTGCTACATTGTCGATATAAAATATAGGAAAAGAAGAATAGGAATCTAGATCTTTCTACATAATAACTCGTAGGTATATGAAGTCGCATCTTCTCTTAACAATGGACTATTACTTAGCTTCTTAAGGTAGAGGTTATAATATATGTACAATAGACTTTGTCCTTTAAATATAGAAAGATTACGTTCTATAGCTTTATTTTAAAGTATGTTTTATGATGTGCAAAATGAAGGTAAGTAAATATTTTAACATTAACTAGTATCATACATAAATATACACTTGTGAACCCACGCGCACTTCGTCTCGCTTAATAGAAAATTATCAGTGTTTTTCTACTAAATTATACTTGTATTATACGAGTACATATAAACCTTCCTCTTGAATCACTCTATCTATTAATGTAAACCGCATCAAAATCCGTTGCGTAGTTTTAAAGATATTATAATCATAGATAAGGAAAGACAAACGCGAGGAGCAACTTTAAACTATGTAGTGAATTCTCTAAATAGTATTGTGGTCTACCTCAAAAAGGTGGAATGTTTACAATAAGGAGGTAGCATATAGTTTATCCTTACGCCTTATTACTACAAATTGTTTACAGCGGTAGAGAGGAAGTTGTTATTTGTTATTACGAGTATTTTCCTGCCGATAAGAGTAACCACGAAGTCGTTTAATATGAATTCCTCCTTCCCTAAGTTAATGCGGTCAATAGAACATGGGATAATATTTTTGTCTTAATTTATTTTTATACTAGTTGCGCCCAGAAGTGATTGATACCCGCTAAAAAGTAGCCCTTGTACAAAAATTCAGAAAAAATAACAAACATATAATACCTATATATACTTTGACATTTATAGAACTTTCGACATACTTAGGTACATATACTCGTATAACACTGAAAGTAGAACACATTTTAACTAAACTTTGAGCTGACACCTAAGTCTTGGTGGAGGGCATTTCTAAGTTTTTCACACTTGGTTCTATCTTATAAGTATATCGTCTAATAGAGCAGAATACCATTGAACTTTAAAAGGCGGTTTTAATTTAAAATTTTAAAATATTATCATATCAAAAAATATACTGTGTACAGTCAATTTCGACCAGCCAGGGAGTCTGACGTTCTCAAGAATCTTTTGTAATATCTGTCGTTTTTAATACAAGTAAATATTTTTTCTACATAACAAATTACCAATAACCTTATCTCCTTGCATATTCCACAGATCTAGTAGTCTTCTCTAACCAAGACACAGATATCTTTATAGCTCTCCCGATTCCCAGTCCTCCATCACAAAGACAAAGCGGAAGAGCCGCGTGCATTTTTTTTTATTATCGTCTTACCTCCGTTATTATGGGCGGAGGGCTGTGCTACACTATTACCATTCATACCAGTTCTCGCTTTTACTGCCTCTCGTACTTTCATTCCATTAACCCTCCCGTACCCTAAACGGTAAGGTATAACACACATTTAATCTCAGCGTATACAAAAATAAACAATGGCATTTCGTTAGACTCACTTAAAACATCATCGCTTCATGTAAAATTTGCGTGTGGCATCTATTTAAACGAGATATAGAAGCAGCTGCCGGCACATGAGAGCTGAGACCGATTGGCGTCTGCTCCAGGGGTTATCAACCCTCTGAGGGCAGCATATGTTTATTATTAGCGGTGATCGATGTCAGTAGACAGACCGACGGCGTTGCATGCGATGTAATTACTGCAGCTGCCATAGGAGCTTATCGGTATAGATGCCGCAAGTCGCAAAGCACCTCAATTCACAAAGAGCGCTTTTACACGTCAATCGCAGTTTTGCGAGTCATTAAAATTTTACCCAAGAGGGTAAAATTTTGTTAGTAAGAACTAACAGATTGATTTGATATTTGGTAAATTATAAGTACTGATAAATTAGATATTTGGCAAATAGTTCTGATGACAATGCAATTAAATACATTCTGTATCGTTGTAAATTCAAAATAATAATAACTTACTTTTTATTTTAGAATCTTGAATCTGATTTTTTCGGCCTATCCGTAAATAACACCGATAATTATTATTATTGATCTTACATAATTTTTGGGTATTTTTAAGTAGTTACTTTGCACATAAAGTATTCATTTTACTACTGTCTTCCCAGACTTTTACAAAACCTACCTATTTTTGTTGCACACTGTACCTATCAAATTCTAGAAACAAGCAAAAAAAACAATGCTCAAAACAGAATATTATGCCCTTTACCCCTTTTGACTTCGTAGCTGAGGTACTTCGTAGGTGAGTAAAGTGAAGTAAAGTGAAGCTTTGTCTTCGCACTCGCTGTATGTATCTCCATATACTTCCACGATTACTAATATTTAATAGATAGCGATTCTTGGATGTGAGATAATTTTGAGGGCATCTTAGTAATTAGTTCGAAGTACGTATACATATCATAATATGCAATCAAATGAATATAATATTTTCATATAAAAGTTACTTTGTATTTATTGTAACTATGTTAGAATGGAAATCTTTGGAAGTTGTGGAAATCATCACAATTCCTCGGAATGGATTTTATATATATATGTTTACCAACTCGAGTAGCCGTAGTGCTTGTTCACGTGAATGCGCGGGCGCGGGCGCGGGCGCGGGCGCGGGCGCGGGCGCGGGCGCGGGCGCGGGCGCGGGCGCGGGCGCAGGCGCGGGCGCGACAGACTTTGCTTGCACCGCACGTGCGTTTGTACGTGAACACCTTCATAGCACGTCATATGTTTGATCATATGATGAAAAAATCTTCCATGTTGTTTAAATTTTCTTGAGCAACGATTTATATCCCGCTAAAAAGTAGCCTATGTATAAAAAGAGTCTAAGCTACTCTTACCAAATTTAAGCTCAATGGAATCAGGCATTTATGTGTGAAGTGCTAACAACCACACACCACCTAAAATACGTAATACTTTCACATAATATATAATACAAGCTGCGCCCAAGGGTTTTACCCGCTGCCTATGGATTATTCCAGGATCTAAGCTACGAGTATCTCTATACCGCATTTCAGCTCAATTGCTCCACCCGTTTAGGCGTGAAGCAGTAACAAACATAAACACTCAAAAACTTTTGCCTTTATATAATACTAGCTTGTGCTAAATCCTTTCTTAGCGTAGGTCTACATCCAGTGGCGGATTTACAGTCTAGGCCGCCCTAGGCCCCAGTCCATGTAATACCTGCACCTTAGGGTGTCCCGTAAAAGTATTTTTTGGATTTTGAAAACGCAACACCTCTCGAAAGTTGCGTAATTTTACGCAAAATAAGAAAATATATTTTTTTTAATTTTGAAAAATTATTTTCAGGGCTCTACCGATCGTTAAAGTTTTAAAAAATTTTCATTTTTTCATAATTTTTTCCTGATATTGAAATACTAAAATATCATTATTTTTCTAGTTTTAGATAAAGTAGATATCCAAAATTATAATTTGAAAGCAAATTAATCTTCATAAAAATCGTGTTTTATTTCTGAAAAAATCCGCAAGTACCCTCAAATTTCAACTTGTTTTTGGTACTTCCTCTCATTGACACTTGGGCCTTTATTTACACAACTGAATATTTTTTGTCATATGTATTAATGACTATAATATATTATTAGAAGAAATAAAGCATTTTTTGCAGTGTAAACGACTTTTTGGTTATATAAAGCTCGAGACGAAGTTAAACTACATGTGCTGTATTGTGACCAAAACTAAAATTCCATGATCGGCTACAAACTAAAAATGACTTCATTAATTGTATTATATTTATTGAAGAACCACGTAAAATTTAAGTGGGTATGATATTACTACATTTCAGACCCATAAAATTAAGGAATATATGGGATTGCTTATGATTTTTCCGTTTCGACCACAATATGAGAAAATTTTTACAATAGGATGCTTCGTATGCCTTATTTAGTGTTTTCATTATTTATTTTTTGCCTTGATGTTGTACTTCAGATCCTATATGGTCGTCAATCTGGAAATAAGTGCCCACGAGATGGTTTTCTTCTGCTAATCGTACTATTAATCTAACAGAAAATTGACAATTGCTTGTCAAGTACGTGGTTCAAGTATACGTCCTATATGCCTCGGATTTGGTTTGTTATCAAGCAAAATACAGTTTATAAAGACAAAAATGAAGACGACTAATCATTACATTTATTATTATGATTAGTAACTCTCAATTTTAACCTGAAAAAAATGTTATTAGCTGTCATAAGAAACGCTCTCAAGAAACCTTCTCGTGAATAGGTTATGTATCAATAGGGACTACTTTCAGGATCTGGCCTTTTGAAAAGGAGTGATAAATTGAAAGAAGTATACTTAAAACACTCAATATAAACTTCTTTGCTAGAGAAAATATCTAAATTTTTATAAGGAATGAGTGCTAAGCTAGAGCATCGTCGGTTCTGCGTCATCTTTCTATTGATGGCCTTTAAACCATGATTAAATAAAACATCTGAGCAAAATTGAGTTACTGAAACATTCACTATCTGTGTATATGTATATTTAGCTGATATTTAATTCCTGACAAAGTATAACAATAGTAATTGCAGTAAGTATTTTTTTTGGGCCAAGTTGTAATCTGGAGCAAAAATTATAATTTTTTGACACAAAATCAAGTAAAAATTCTTAATGATAATAAATTTATAATGGACTTTGCTTTATGCAGTTTGTTTGTTTGTAGTTTATTTTATACATTTTAATAAAAAAATATCTTTTAACATAGATTTTGACTTAATTTTAAATATACAGATCAGGGCCATAAAAATCGGCAATTCTCTAAACTTCAAAGCGAGGTAGAGCCCTCAAGATGGCAAAAAAATACATATTTTTTAGATTATTCATAATATGTGTTTAATTTCGCAACTTTCGACACCTATTGCGTTAGCGTAGCTCCAAAAAAATTTTTCCCCATACATCGACGGGACACCCTACTGCACCTACGTCGTATATAACATGTCTACTCCTACTTACTCCTTAAACAGTGGCGGATCCAGAATTTTTTTTCTTGTGAACAAGATAGGTTTGTACATTTCAACGTTTACCTACAATTTGAATCTCTTAAGTAGGAAATGTTATATCTCTGACAAGAACGTGTGCGTTAAACTCGTTCCAAATAGAATAAAATTTTAAAAAAACCTTGTAATGCGCGAGCAGCTTGCTGCGAGCGCCGAGAAAATTTTTAATTTTTCAGCACGAATGATGTGCGTTTAGCTTGCTTCGAGTGGCAAAGAAACTAAATGTCCTTATTTATAAAAGCGCGAGCGCCGAGAAAATTTTGAATTTTTCAGCACGAATGATGTGCGTTAAGCTTGCTTCGAGTGGCAAAGAAAGTAAATGTTCTCATTTATAAAAGCGCGAGCAGCTCGCTGCGAGCGCCGAGAAAATTTTGAATTTTTCAGCACGAATGATGTGCGTTTTGCTTGCTTCGAGTGGCAAAGAAACTAAATGTCCTTATTTATAAAAGCGCGAGCGCCGAGAAAATTTTGAATTTTTCAGCACGAATGATGTGCGTTAAGCTTGCTTCGAGTGGCAAAGAAAGTAAATGTTCTCATTTATAAAAGCGCGAGCAGCTCGCTGCGAGCGCCGAGAAAAATTTGAATTTTTCAGCACGAATGTTGTGCGTTTAGCTTGCTCCGAGCGGTAAAGAAACTAAATAAGTATTCTTATTTATAAAAACGCGAGCAGCTCGCTGCGAGCGCCGAGAAAATTTAGATATTTTACAGCACGAATGATGTGCGTTTAGCTAGCTTCGAGTGGTAAAGAAACTAAATGTCCTTATTTATAAAAGCGCGAGTAACTCGCTGCGAGCGTCGAAATAAATTTGAATTTTTCAGCACGAATGATGTGCGTTTATCTTGCTTCAAATGACAAAGAAAGTAATTTTTCTCATTTATAAAAGCGCGAGCAGCTCGCTGCGAGCGCCGAGGCACGAATGATTGCGTTTATCTTCCTTCGAGTGGCAAAGAAACTAAATGTTCTTATAAAACCGCGAGCAGCTTGCTACGAGCACCGAGAATATTGAATTTTTCAGAACGAATGATATATAATTATAAAGCCTGTGGCGCCCCTTTTATCCGGGGCCCTGGGCGGTCGTCCAACCGCGCCCCACCCTAACGTCGGTACTGTGTGCAATGAGCTCGTTCTGAGTGGTGAGCAAAATACTTAATATTCTATTTATAATTGCGCGAGCAGCTAGCTGCGAGTGCCGAGAAAATTTTATATTTCAGGCTACAAAAGATGTGTTCTGAGCGGTGAGAAAATAAATATTCTTATTATAGAGCAGAGCCGCCGAGAAAAACCCATGGCCCCTTGAAGCCTTTAAAATATTTACGTACTTTCAGTTATTTCTTGTCATCAGTGATTTTTTTGTCACGATTGGCCGCCCCTAATATCTGGCCGCCCTAGGCCCGGGCCTACTGGGCCTTAGGGCAAATCCGCCACTGTCTACATCATAAAACCTATCTTCCAAATTTCAAGCAAATCCGTTCAGCGGTTTGGGCTGTGAGTTGATAGATCAGTCAATCAGTCACTCTTTCCTTTTATATATTTAGATTAGTGTGATTATTGTGAATAGTGTGATTGGTCCGAAGTACTTAGTAAGTCTTTAATTTATTGTTTATTTATCTACAAAATGACAATTGTATATTATAAGGTAAGGCGGTAAGGTGTAATTGCCTTTACAGGTAACATATTAAATCAAATGTAGATCAATAAATTCAAGCTTTCGTGAAATAATTACTATAGTGATTCAGTTAAGGATATCATGATATATCTGAATCATTAAATAACTTTATGACATGGCCTACAACTATGACAAATGTTACAATTCACAATTATTATTAGTCATGTCACATAACCTATTTTATCATCGAAAATATAATTGCGCAGCTTTTCTATATCTACTAATACTGACTCATATTTTATTAATCGGATTCCTACTTAGAGCTATTTTGTGTACCCACTTAAAAGCTCGGCAGCACGGTCACTTAGCACTTAGCATAAATAAGAGCTAACCCTTAAATCGGCTCGAGCGGATCGCACCTGCGCATCCGAATTTGATCCTTATTTTAGGGACGCTAGAGCTATTAGAGGCCATTTTGTTTTGAAGCGAAAGTTGTTTATGGGATCAAGGGGCTAAATCTCGGATAATCGCGAAAACTTGTTATTTTTTAATTACTACGCAGACATTAGAGGAACACTAAAATGAAGGTACGAAAACTTTCGCTCATTAGGTCCATTTCCAGGGCTGATAGGACTGGACTGTTAATTAGGTAGGTATATTCGTAACCTATATATTGTTGGTAAACCATTATTATTATAATTAAGGTACGAGCCCAAAACCAAATTTAACCAGTACAAATTTAAAGTCATGCTCTATTTACTTAATTAACAGGATAATCGTCGATATTTTAGAAATGATCTAATTGTTTACATTGAGTCAATGAGAATAGGCGTGTGCATCATTGTTTACATTGCTCCGCGATACAAGTGCGTAGCTCGTATGAAACTTTGGAAAATAATAATTTTTATTAACTTAGAACGGGAGGTGGCTATCCGTTTTGCAACGGTTCTTTTAAAATAAAACGACGGATACTAAAAAGAATAAATAAGAACAAATAATTCTTTAGATAACCTGGCTGTTCGAAGTTATAATGTTTTCACAAAAAATAAACTAAAGACACATTATGTTGTTATTTTTGAGTACAAACAATTTTTATCTCGCCATATTTTGTGTTCTAGCGATCTCATCAATGACTGGTAGATAGGTAATTGTAAAACCTTTAGGAGATAAAAATAGTTATATTTTCTTACAATATACATACAGAGTACAAGAATAAGCGTGTGCATCAGTGTTTATATTGCTCTGCGATACAAGTGCGTAGCTCGTATGAGATCACAGTTCATCTCGAGAAACTTTGGAAAATAATAACTCTGATTAACTCAGATCGGGAGGCGGCTATCCGATTTGCAACGGTTCTTTAAAAACAAACGACGATCACAAAAAAAAAACAAGACAATTACAATCTTTACATTTTATTACTATCACCCTGTTCGAAATTACAGTGATATCACAAACATTTCTTATTCACAGTTTTCAGGAAGAGATGGCTTTTAGCGATAGACCGCGAACTGTCGAAATACTACTAATATGTATATTTTAAATTAAGTATTATAATTTTAAAAGTGTAGGTACGTGTTACAATTAAGTATAAACTAAATAAGTAAGTAAGTATTAAGTAAAACTAAATTTTATTGTACATTTCAATAAAGAGTTGTTTATTTATCATTAATTAAAATACGAAACTTATTTTTTTGATACTAACTTTTATTTCAGCAAGATGCGTTATGTCAATTTTATTTACGTCTAAATTGACGATATATAGTTACCTACATCTCACCTTTAGTACATAAAAACATTTTTAAACAAAATAGATATGTGTTCAATTTACGACACTAACATTTTTAGGTAACTTTATTATTTTTTAATGAAGCAAAGGACCTTAAATTGAAGCACTATAGCTCCCGGCGTATATGTCCCGCGGGTCACACAATAATCTCAGACAAACTGTCGTTCTCACTAACAATATAATGGAATAAAACAAGAAACAATTAAGCTACGTTATGTCCTCATTAGTTATCGCTTAAACTGATACCGGCGCGGAGGGCACGCATTGTTTTATTGTATTATTTATTGTGATGAAAGATTTACGTCAACACAAATGGTTTAAGAAAATAATTTATTATTTTTAATGCAATCATATTATGCCAAGCCCGAGGCTCGATTGATGTTAGCGATAATGCCTACCCATTACCGCAGATATTTAAAGGTTCGTTTTTTTATTCATTACTAGTTGCGCCCAGCGGTTTTACCCGCAGTATTTATGTAGCCAATGTGTTACGATGCGGCCGTAAATGATAACAGACTAAACCTAGAAGGCGGGATAAATCCCTCCCTGGCTTCACGGTAACCTTGGTAACCTTTTTTTATCCCATGAAAAATTTGAGGCATAAATCTAATATTTTAGGTTTATAGTTCCAAGTTTTTGTATATAACAACTGTGGTGTCACAATAAAGTGATTTTTCTATTCTAAATCCGAATTAAAATTTAACTTGTCTGTATTCCAGCGTGGTGCGAAGTAGGAGCCGCCCACCTGCCCTTCTTGCCGTCCCGAGTGGGCGACATGAATGACGTCCTGGAAGACGGCTTGCATCCTGGCGAGCTGGTGCGCGCCCGGGTTAGAGAAGGGGTGCCAGTGCCTTTGTGTGCAGGTGAGTTAAACAAATACAATAACAATCGTAGCAAAGAGTACATGCCACAAGCAATTTAATTATTCAGAATTATTTGGAATGAGGCTGAGAGATAATGACTTGCTGATTTCATTGGGCCGCGGTTGAATACTTCGGCGTACTTGGTGCAACGGCATTAGGGCATCCCGCAGGAACACCGCCAGGCTTTAAGTGGGTATCCCCGCCGCGCCCATCTTCTGGCTGAAGAGTCCCACATTATACCGATCGGCGCCCAGCGCAGGGTGACGTCATAAAACCTATCTGTATTCCAAATTTCAACCCAATCCGTTTTACGGTTTTGGCCTGCGTTGATAGATCAGTCAGTCACTCTTTCCTTTTAGGTTTTTTTTATTATTATTCATTATAGGTAAGCCTTTGACCACGATCTCGCCTGATGTTAAGCGACGATGCGGCCGTAGATGGCAGCAGACTATACCTAGAAGGTGGGATAAATCCCTCCCTGAGTTCACTGAACAATGCCCTAATTTTCATCTGAAACTGTTCCAGGTCGTTGTGTAGCCCCACCAGCAGGTCCTGTGTGTGCGTTCGACGCGGCCGGCACCGCTCGCACCTTCGCCACGCTCTGCGACCTGGAAGCCGCGTCATGCCGCGAGAGCACCTGTCAGTATATTGCACCTACCACTAGCACACATTTATACCAATACCATAGGAAAGAACACTACTAGCCACCTCAAACATCAGCAAATAATTGACTTTTTTGGCTAATGCCTTTATTGAGAAACTAAGGGAACGATACTATGCTACTAATACTAAAGAATACTACACTTTGCCGTCATCATCCGTCATAGGTCTTAGAAAGTACATAATAGGCTTGAACTGTGCTTAAATTCAGATTCAATAGCGTTTGATATTCGAATTGGGTACAAACTACAACAAAGCACATTTTGGTGGCCATTAAATAATAATATTTTCTTTACCTTTTGCTCCAATAGATATGCATTTTTCCAGGTTTAATTTTAACACGTTAATTTTGCATTTTCAGATTATGCGATCACGAGTTTGGGTGAATGCTGATAAGAAAATATTAATTAAACATAATTAACTTAACATATCCTTAATTTTGTAAGTTTTAGCTTAACAGTCTTAAATTCTGTTCAGAAATTATTAGGGAAAGTGCCGAAGTGCCTTACAATTTTAATGGAGAACTTAACTTTAACTGTAGTCAGAATGGAATTTATATAATAACAATATTTAATGAACTATGTGTTATTCCAGTCAAAGCTATCTAAATACCAAATTTCAGCTCAATCGGTCCACCCGTTTAGGCGTGAAAGAGTAACAAACATACATTCTTACAAACTTTCACGTTTATAATATTAGTAGGATTACTAGGATGCAATACTGTACAATGAATGTACAATGTACAGCCTATAGGCTGCAGTAGGTATGTAGATTTTGCTAAAGTCTGTAAAGTACCTAAGTACTACTTTATAAAGTAGTACTTAGGTACTTTATAGACTTTAGCAAAAGTAATATTGCACCTAATACCGCTAAAAAACAAAAAAACTGGACTTTGTAAGACACAGTATCACAAATACCTGTGGTGTTACAGACATCCATTATAGGCGATGGTAAATATCAGGCGGACAATCTTGTGTGTCTATCTCCAAAATAAAAAAACAAAAATGATTTTTAAAAATCTTCTTCAAATTCTGATCAGCGGCATCGAACTTTCACCGTAGTGTTTGTGTATCATTTTTATGATTGACCATAAATTGACCCAATCCGAATCCTAGTTAGGCTTTGGTTGTAAAGTTCCTAAAATTCCAAATTATACGTTTAAGAATTTAACAATAAAATAATTAGACTGTAATTTAACGCCAAAGTCATGTTCAAATACGTAAAAAGTAGTTTTTAATGAATAATTTTAAGTGTAATATTTATTGTACAAAGTACGAATTTATTTGACTGATGTTTTTCCAGTCGCCGATAACATTGTCAATGTAGTAGACAATAATTAGGAAAATAGAAATTATATTTTAATAAAGAGCTCAATAAAACTTCATTGTTTTATTTCCTTTAAGCTAGTAAAATATAAAAATAAAGTTGTACATTAACAGATAGTAATACATAGAAGATTACATTGATAGAAGTAGGTGCATATTTTACAATTCAAGTAAGTTCTAACTACACCCCACTCAATAATCCACAAATCCTCACCTAAACTGTATGGGGCATGCCGCCCAACTGTATACCACCCAGACGTATTAAACGACCAGGCGGTAATTCTTTCGTGCCAGCCAAATGTGCGCGTTAAACCAAAAGCTCAGCAATCAGCGTTCTACGTATTGGCTGCACGATCAGTAGGAACTTTGCTATCCTATTCTGGCTACGCATAGGAGCATCTACAGCACGCATCCATGATGATGATGATGATGTCGTCCTGGCCGTTTTCGGCCTCGGCGACTGTTAGGACTGGATAGGCTTTGAAATATAATAATATGTACATTCAGAGTGTTGGCTGGTAGTCAACCCTTTGATGTGCTCGTTGGTGGCTTGCATAGCCCACCTTGTTGATGAAGGTACGTGCACATTTGGGGCATTTTAACATCAGGCATCCATAGTACGCATCCGTAGCATGCATCCATAGCACGCATCCGTAGCACGCATCTATAGCACGCATCCGTAGCACGCATCCGTAGCACGCATCCGTAGCACGCATCCGTAGCTCGCATCTTTCTATACAAAAAACATAGCTGAAACCGTTTCCCCCAGTGCTAAGCAATGTGCACCAATGAATATGATTGGTTAATATCAAACATATCCATAGCAACGTAGCATAGCACATCTCTGGCCGAAAGGCACCCTTATTACACTTTAACGAAGTCGAGTTATAACAAGTGAAATTTTAAAAATACTTTTTAAAAACAAGCTTTAATTATCATTACCATCTTGCATCATCTTGCGTCAAGACGAATCAAATGAGCCCAAACTCGATGGGGTTGCGTTGTTTAATGACAGAGTTCCTATAGCCACCTTCCAGCTCCATCATCAGATCAGCTCCATGTCATAATAATATTGCATTGTCATCCGATTTACACACGCATGCAAATTTTCAGCTCAATTGGAAACCGGGAAGTGGGTCAAATCAAACTTGCAAGATTTGATTACAGACAGACAGACAGACAGACAGACAACAGACAGGTGAAAGTAATATAAAGCTTGTAATTAAAATGTGCGTTTCGCCTACACGTATTAACCCCGCCGCACATGCTCACACTCGCATTGGCCGTCACGAGCCGCGTGCGAGTGGCTGTATTTAAAACGTATGGCGCAGTACCAAACTCCACCATTTCGTCCCACTGCCCCCGTGCCGTGCGGACGTTCGCTCCGCTTACCTGCGCTCAAAGGTTCATTCGATTTTATCGTTTGTTCCTTTGCTCGCAGCCAGCATTCGCGACCTACTGCCTTTTTTAAGGCAACAAACGTCTCTCTCGAGACGACGCTTAACTTTTAAGCACCCTTCCCTTGTTTCTATACCAAATCCACCTTCCGTGGTCTGTCGGTGGAAACCAAACGGTGCCAACGTAAGCCGACAGGGCGTTGCCCCGGAGCGCCCGTGTTTTTCTCCTTCTGAGAAAACCACGGAATCCGGAAGGGCTTGACGCACCGCCCAGGGTCACTCAGGCCCTCGTGCGACGTCAGGTACGCAGGTACACACCCGGTTGCCAGTTTTTGCTAAGACTGCAACAGCCGGAATCCGACTCACAACCTTTGCTAAGGACCTGTGAGTTGGCATTCACTAGGGATACAGACCTAGGCACTCACCTCCCTGTCTACACCCGGCAGGGAGATTCTCCCTTCCTATTAAGCTCGCCGGGGACCTCCTCCCCCGGCGCCACGTAGGCCCTTAACCTCTCTCCAGCCATGGATCTCCAATCCTGGCTGGGGAAGAAATATGCCACGATTTTGAGAGAGTACAACGACTCTCTCAAAACCGTTAATAATATTTCTCTGCGCCCCGCGGCGCCCGTCCCAACCGAGGCAAACTCGCGCGTTGCCTCGCGCGCCCCCAAAGTGGCCCCTCCCGTCCGCCATGATATGAGCCCGGCGTTCATGTCACGCTCTCCCTCTCGCACGCAGGCCTCTCGCTCACTCGTAGCGACGCCATCGCAGAGCCTTCAATGCGCTCAGCCCTCTCGCTCTCTCGCGACGCAGTCTCAGACTCAGCCCTCTCGCTCTCTCGCGACCCAATCCCAGAGCCTCCCTTGCGCTCAGCCCACCCGCTCGCTCTCGCCGGGTTTTTCACCCGCGAGCCCCTCCCCCCGCGACCGTTCGCGCTCCCCTGTCAAAATAAATTTTGCCCTCTCAGACTCACCGCAGTCTCCCGACCCCGAAATGGAGTGTGATCCTATATCCACTCCATCTCTCGCTTCACCCGACGATGACGGCTTCACCCAAGTCGTCTACAAAAAGGGTAAGAAACGTCCCGCGGCGTCTTCCCCGTCCCTCCCCGCTAAGGCCATCTGCCCTCCCTCGGGCTCTATGCCTTCCTCCGCGTCCTCCGACTCCGAGACTCCCGTCTCTAGACCTCCGGGCTCGTCCAAACTCCCCACGCCCTTCCTTGTTCATGACAAGGATAGGTGGTACGACCTGTCCAGTTCCTTCACCGAGCTCGGTATAGAGCTCAAATCGGCGACTAACACCCAGTTGGGCATAAGAGTGCAGGTGAAGTCAATCGACTCTCACCGTAAGGTCACATCCTTACTCCGCTCCAAGGCCATAGGCTACCACACCTATGCCTTGGAGTCTGAAAAACACCTTCGGGTGGTCATCCGCGGAGTCCCTAAGGAGCTCGATGTAGAGCTGGTCTCCGCGGATCTCAAGGCTCAGGGCTTCCCGGTTAGGGAAGTCCACCGCCTTTATGGCCGAAACAAGGCCCTCTTCGACCTTGTGTTGGTCGTCCTAGAGAAAACCCCAGAGGGTAAGGCCATTTTCAATTTGAAGATGGTCTGTAGCCTTTCGGGTCTCTCTATTGAGACCCCGCATCGTAATGGCACTCCTGCCCAGTGCCATAGATGCCAATATTACGGGCACTCTGCCCGTTTCTGCCATGCCCGCCCTAGGTGCGTTAAGTGCCTAGGAGACCACAGTACTTCTGAGTGCACCCGTAAGAGGGAGGATCCCGAACCGCCCTCTTGCGTGAATTGCTTGGGGTCCGGACATCCCGCGAACTATCGTGGGTGTCCCAAGGCCCCCAAAGGCAAAGGTCCCCAGAGACGCCTCTCGTCTCGTCCCACCAAGCGAACCGGAGCGCCCTTGGCTTCTCCGCGTCGCTATGTGCCCGCCCCGCCCCCCGAGGGGAATGCTTGGTCGGCAACCGAGTTCCCCGCTCTTGCGCCGACCAAGCTTCTCCCACCCACTCCGGCCTTCGTGCCTCCACCGCCTCAGGCCCCTATGGCCCCCCAAATCCCCTTGCCTATTAACGGTACGTCCGCCACGAGTAGGCTCATGTCGTTTTACGGCAGCGTCGATATGGACGCATTCAACAAAGTCGCGCTCGAATTTGTTGCTATTCAGCAACGGAAAGACTTCGATAGTCTGACGGTCCTCCTTGCCCAAAACAAAGCCTTGATAGAGTCTGTCATGGCCGCGTTCTATCGCTCTTAACTATACTTCCACTATGGATAGTACAGCTAAGAGAATTAAGCCCCACTCTTTATCCCTGGCGTTCTACAACGCCAACGGCTTAGGCATAGGGACCGATAGGAACCAACTCCAACTTATTCATCAATTTTTAACTACCCATCAGGTAGACATCCTGCTAGTGTGTGAGACATTCCTAAAACCTAGCCGGAAGGATCCGAAGATCGGAAACTACCGGCTGGTCCGTAATGATAGGACTACCGCCCGATTGGGCGGTACTCTTATCTATTACAGGAACTCTCTCCACTGCATCCCCATAACCACTCCTCCTCTTACCGATCTCGAAGCGTCCTGTTGTCGCATCGGCATGTCCGGCCACCAGGCCATCACTATCGCTTCTTGTTACCTCTCTGGTAACAAAAAAGTCCACAGGAGTGATTTCGAGTCACTCTTCTCCCTTGGAAGCTCAGTCATTCTGGCTGGCGACTTCAACTCCAAGCAAACCCTCTGGGGCTGCATTAGGTCCAATACGAACGGTCACGATCTCTACTCTCTCTCGACTAACCTCGACTTTGAAGTTATTGTCCCTAGCTCTCCCACGCGCTTCCCTCCCATTCCTGATCATAACCCCGAGGTACTCGACATAGCACTTATGAAGGGCGTAACTCTCCAGTTGCGCTCTTTAGAAGTTTTACACGAACTTGACTCTGACCACCGTCCCGTCTTAATGAGACTTGGACCGGACCCATCTGACAGACTGACCAAGACAAAGACGGTAGTGAACTGGCAGCGCTTAGGGGAATCCCTAAAAGCTATCAAGTCACCCGCTCTTGACCTTATCCCCGACGACATCGTCTCCCCTGACGACGTCTCGTGCTCGATCGATGCTCTCACTAGTCACCTCCGCACCGCCATTGGTGAATCCTCTAAGCAGGTACCAGCCGAGGATCTCCAACGCTGGTCCCTGCCAGAGGATGCGAGGGAACTATTGACAGCAAAGAACGCAGCCACGAGAGCGTATGACTATGGTCCCACCGAAGAGAACAGAGTCAGGCTGCGGCAATGCGAACGTTCTGTTCGCAAACGTATGACTGAACTCCGCAATCAGAAGTGGGACCACATGCTCTCAGAGATCGCGCCCACTCACCAGGCTTACTGGCAGTTGGCGCGATCCCTGAAGAGTGATACGTTGACCACTATGCCCCCTCTGACTAGACCGAACCTCCCTCCCGCGTTTGACGACGAGGAAAAGGCCGAATGTCTGGCCGATAGCCTTGAGGCACAATGCAGCCCCAATCTCGATTTAGTCGACCCTGCTCACCTCGCTGAGGTGAACAGTGTTGTCGAGCAAAAGTCCTCCCTCCCTCCCTCTGACCCCATCGAGCCCGTCAAGGCTTGTGAGGTAGAGTCGATTATCAGAGGCCTCCGCCCCAGAAAAGCCCCCGGTGCGGATGGCATCACTACTAAAGTGATCAAACACTTTCCCACCTCTCTCATCTACCTCCTGGTCAGCATCTTTAATGCGGCCATGGTAAACGCCATCTTTCCCGACGCTTGGAAGAATGCCGACGTAATCGGCATTCACAAGCCAGGCAAGAAGGCATCAGAGCCTTCTAGCTACCGCCCCATCAGTCTCCTCAGTACTCTGGGGAAAATCTACGAGCGCCTCCTTGTGAAGCGCTTATGGTCCATAACTTTGTCCCAAAACCTCCTTCCAGACGAGCAGTTTGGCTTTCGAGCCAAACACTCATGCGTCCAACAAGTACACCGCATCACGGAGTACATCCTCGAAGGTTTCAATTCGAAACCCGGCAACTTTGGCCGTCCTATGGGGACAACAGCTGTCTTCCTGGACGTTGCTAAAGCGTTCGACAAAGTCTGGCACAACGGACTGGTATACAAGTTGTATCAGTTCGGAGTGCCAGACCGTCTTGTACTCATAATACAAGACTTTCTCAGGGCTCGAAGCTTTCGCTATCGCGTCGAGGGAGACCGCTCTTCTCCCCACCCCATCGGAGCCGGAGTCCCTCAGGGCTCCGCGCTCTCCCCTCTCCTCTATTCGCTTTATACTAGCGACATCCCACGCCCCCCGAATGTAGAGATCGCTCTCTTCGCGGACGACACCGCCCTCTACTCTAGAGGGTGGCGACCGATCCGTCAGATAGAAGCACTTCAAAGAGCCCTTCACCTTTTTGGTGATTGGTTCAAGAAGTGGGCTATCACGGTAAACCCGGATAAGAGTACAGCAATGTACTTTCATCCGACCAAACAGCCCCGCAGGGAGCGATCTCTCTCACTCCTCAACGGACCCATCCCTTGGGCCTCCCATACCAAATATCTCGGGGTGACCCTTGATAGTCGACTCTCCTTCATAAAACACGTCACAACCGTGCGCAACCGAGCGGCCTTCTTCTTGGCCCGACTCAGTCCCCTTCTATGCAAGCGGAGTAAAATGTCACTTAGAAATAAGTTGACACTTTACAAAACTTGCATACGACCCGTCATGACTTACGCCTCCGTGGTGTTCGCTCACTCCCCTCTCTCCACCCTAGACATGCTTCAAGTGATTCAAAATCGCTTTCTCCGTAAAGCAGTCGGAGCTGAATGGTATCAGCGCAATTCCGATCTGCATTGCGATCTCGAACTCCCCTCTATCCTTCAATTCATGAAGGATTGCTCTCGCCGCTACTTTGACGCGGCCCCCCACCACCCCAATCCCCTCGTTGTCCAAGCCTCGAACTACTCTGTAGATCAGGCCTCCACTCCCCTCCGTCGTCGCCCTAAAAACGTGTTGAACGATCCGGACGATCCCATCGCTGCCGTCACATCGGCGGCGCTGGGATCGCCGAATCCGCCAACCATGCGCAACAGTCGCTCCGTTTTCGGTACTGGTCCCGGATACCAGATCCTCCAACCAACACAATCACGACACCGACCGCGCCGGCGCGGTCGAAGACCTCTGAGATCCTTCAGATCAGTTAGATTCTCTCCAAATAATCAAACAGATCAAAATACTGTTAGGGCCCTAGGACACGCCCCTTCAGGGGTGCCAGGGCAAGTCTAGTCCCCGTATCTGGCGACGGCCCAAGCCGAGGTTCGTGCCATCTGAGGCGCCCTTGAGCTAGTCGCCCACTAAAACTTTGGGTCGAGTGCCTCCTGCGCTCACCACACGCCCGGTAAAGCTGTAGAGGTCTCAATCTGAGACCAACAGCGTAGGTCATTTAAAAAAAAAAAAAAAAAAAAAAAAAAAAAAATACCAAACTCCCCATTTGCTCTCACGCGTCGACGCAGGCACGTACATGAGTCGTACATGAGCGTGCACGCGCGTGTCGGCTAGGTGACGAGACATTTGTTTCAAGTGGCAATGTCGCGAGTGTCCAAGTACTAGTGTAAAATGGAGGAACTTATTGAAGCTGTTCGAAGCGAAAAATGTTTATACGACATAAACCACCAAGATTATATGAATACAAAATTAAAGGATTCTATTTGGAAACGAATCCATAATTTTTTTTCAGATAATTTCCTTATTAACAATAATCTATTCAAAAACTCGTTATCACTGTCGGATTCTGAACTTATATCAATCGCGTCCATCTTGCTTCGTTTTCGTCTACGAACGAATGGTAGGTAGAGAGACACTGACTGATGTACGACTCGTGAAAGCAATTGCGGACACACACGTGTCTACCAATGCCAATGCGACATTGGCGCAGTGTCGTGAACGAGTGCGAATGTGAGCATGTGCGGCGGGGTTTAAAAGCGAGCTTAAAGTTGGTTTATTTATTTTTAAATAACTTTTTTATCTATCTTTGCTACAACTATAAATTATACTTAATATCGAATAGCAAATAACTAATAACACAATTCTCCTTTTCTTCCTGCCCTTATCCCACACTAGGTAGGGTCGGCACAACACGTTTTTCTCCTCCATTCTGCTCTATCATCCGTCATATCTTCATCCACTCCCCTAGCACGCATATCCTCTTTCACACAGCTCATCCAAACCTGTTTCGGGCGTCCCCTTCCCGGATTACCACTTATTACAATATTCATGGACTTTTTGGTCACATGATTTTCATCCCTCCGCATAATATGTCCATACCAGGACAATCTTCCACGCTTTAATTTCTCTGTCACTGGTGCAACTTTCAGGCTTCCTTTCACATACTCATTTCTGATTTTATCCATTCTTGTTACTCCACACATCCATCTCAACATTATCATCTCCGCTGCATGCACTCTCCTTTCAACTAATAACACAATTCACAATGCAAAAAAATTAAATCAATCTAGATCAGAAGTATTGCCCAACAAAGCTATTTTTGGTGCAATCCAATCTAAATATTGTTTTTCCATGTATTTGCCCAGCTAATTATAAATTTTATACCATATCCTGTTAAATATTAGAAGTAGGTATACGGCAGTTAGTAATTCTAAACTATTATTGTGTTTACAGCGTAGTTTATCGGCGACAAGCAGTCTACTTACTTTATTTTTCTGGGTCAGTTCAATTAATATGTTATTACTTATACGATTAACCTCTGTCATTTGCGTACTTTACTCGACCTGTGATAAAAGATCACAATCTTCACGGCCACGATTTGTTGATACTACTTACTTGTACTTGGTCTACTATAATAATATAATCTACAGCTACGCCCAGCGGTTTTACCCATTGTTCTGTAGCATATGTGTTATTCCAGGGTCTAAGCTATCTCTATACCAAATTTCAGCTCAATCGGTCCACCCGTTTAGGCGTGAAAGAGTAACAGACATACATCCAGACCTCCAGACATCCTCACAAACATTAACGTTTATAATATTAGAAAGATATTATAGATAGGTTATTTTATAATATTTAAATAGTATAGGTGTACTTAATATAACTTTTAAACAAGTGAAATTTTAAAAAATCCTTTTAAAAACAAGCTTTTATTATTACTACCATGAAGTACTCGTCAAGACGAATCAAATGAGTCCAAACTCGATGGGGTTGCGTCGTTTAATTACGGAGTTCCTATGGCCACCTTCCAGCTCCATCATGAGATCAGCTCCATATCATAATAATATTGCATTGTCATCCGATTTATACATGCATGCAAAATTTCAACTCATTCGGATACCGGGAAGTGGGTCAAATAAAAGTTGCAAGATTTGATTACAGACAGACAGACAGACCGACAGACAGACAGACAGAGACAGACAGAGACAGACAGACAGAGACAGACAGACAGACAACAGACAGGTGAAAGTAAAAAAAAGCTTGCAAAAACTTGTTCAACTATGCAACATTATCGATCATCCGATTTTGATGAGGGCGCTAGTGTCTACGGAATAGAGTAATTTCACAAAAGCACTATATTTACACGAAAGTTGAGTTCAATTGTTTATCACAAACAATATGCTAATATACTTTAATTTAAACTATAATTAATAACTGTGTAATTAAATATTTATTAAATATAGGTATGGCGCATTTTTATTTAAAAAAAAACATTATTTTGAATGACCTATTTCCGTTATTATTATGATTATTAATGATTGGTTATAATTGTTGCTTGTAATCTCAATATTATTTATTTGTTTTTAAAGCATTATACTTTTATAATAACATTTTTTTATAAATTAAATTGTTATTTTTAAGATAGGATGTTGAATAAATTTATTAACTTCGTTAAAGAGTACCTACGAAATTTTACAAAAACTTTCAAATTCGCGCCTTTGTCTTATTTTAACGTTTGCAACTCTTTCTGTTACCCATCCCTCTCTACGTAAAGACGTGAGAAAGAGAGCAACAAACTTCATCGCGCCATAGACTATAAAATGCAACAAAATCTCTCATGACCACAGAGTACTTTAATATTTCTCTACCTAATCTATGCTTTAATATACTGAAACCACTGAAACATATTCATTCTTGATTTTTTGCATATGTACCGTCGTTAGTTAGTACAAATTATTTGTAAAATTTTAATATAATTAATAATATAGCGGTTTTAGTTGTGTGTGGACATATTAAGCCTTTACAAGAGCCTGCTGCCGGAGCTGAAGAACTCCTGTGCAAATTAAGAGATAATCCTGGATCCAGGCGGACGAGTGAAAGCCGATGGAAAAAGGTAGGTGTCTCTTTTTTTATTTACTAGAAGTTTTCTCTCGGCAATCTTTTTTTGCTATCCTGTTTTTAAGTTCTTTTTTGTACATTTTTCTCTTGTGTGTCAATAAAGTGATAAATAAATTTATCTATCTATCCTAGCACTCATAGTTACCATAAATTTAATTGCGTTTTCGTTCGAATCTTTCGTAATTTGCTTTTTTTTTACCTACCGCTCAATTTTGTATCATTTCTAACTTTTCGCTGAACACTTCAAAAGATTGCGTCTTCAAATCATTAAGATGCGTGGTTGTCATTTTTGTAAAAGAGCTATAAACATTGTGGGTAGTTAAAGATAAACTACTATAGGTAGGTAACTAAATAAACCACTACAGTTTCGATGTTTTTGAATTCAATAAAGCCGGTAGCACACAGAGCGGGACGCGCGGGAAAGCGATTGCAGTTCGGACGGATTTTTTGTAATACATATTTGAATTTTTCACGCTCCCTGTCTCCCACAGAAAAAGAAAATTTTGTAATCCGTGCTGTCTGACACATTCGGACCCAATTCGGTGCGTTCAGGAGCAACTTTCAATCGCGATAGTTTTCGCGAGCGTCCCGTCTCTGTGTGCGGTCGGCTTGAGCGTTTTCGGTTGTGCGTAACATACGTAAATGAAAGACCTCTAACAAAATACATATAATATAAGCATAAGAATTTATTAAACAACAAACGTTTCAATATAGCATTTACTTAAAATGTAATACTTTAAAACAAAAGACATACCTAACTAGAAAAAAATGAAATAAGTAGTATTAGTAAAGCCAAGTAGTAAACATTCGAAAGGCTTCTACCATCTACAACTAGCGACTAAATCACAGCTTCTTTGATGTTAGGATTCTTCGATATACAAAAGCAACTTAATATTAAATTATACTTAAACAAAACAAAATAAAAGATTTTAATATTATTATTTTTAAAACCAGGATTATTATCAAAAGAAAACAAACAAAATTAGATATTTTTCTCCTTGAATCAATGTCAGTTCAATAAGGTAATTAAAAACCCCTCTAATAAAAACTCATTTAGGCTGATCCCATATTGTGCGTATATATAATGTGGATTAGTGATTACATAAATCTTACATAATATAAAGTCGCGACGACCATTTACATACCGCACGCTGGTTAATCGCAACGATAATATCGCATAGTCGCGCGTACTTAATGTAGAGTCAGCTTTATATTAAAATGCAGGTAGGTAGGTAAAATAAATGTATGACATTTTTCTTCAACCTAGATCAAAAACGCTTATTATAATGAATTTTACTCTTAAACTAACTTACATAGTAATGGTAAAAAATTAAAATTCACGTATTGTTGAACATGGTCCATGTTTAGGACAGACGGATGCCATCGGAGCCGGGGCATTCTCCCTTGCTGATCCTTGAGAGAGCTGAAAATAAGATAAAAATATACAGTTAGTAAGAGAAAATACAAATACATATTATATCTAAAAAAAAGGCTTCCATATAATAAACTAGCTTTTAAATGCTTTACTGTAGTCTATGTGTTATTCCAGGTTCTAAGCTATCTTTATACCAAATTTCAGCTCAATCGGTCCACCCATTTAGGCGTGAAATAGTAACAAACATACATCCTGATATCCAGACATCCATACATTCTTACCAACTTTCACTTTTATAACGTTAGTAAGATAGCAAGATAGGTTCCCATATTATTATAAATCGTAGACATAGACGTGTGTTAGTGTGTTTTCAAAGAAAAGGTAAGGTGTTTCAAAAATGTGTAGAGAAGGTAATAGATACTCAAATCAAACTACAAATCTGTATGACTCGTTTTTTGCTAAACGTTTTAATTTAGTTAGATACGTTAACGTTAGTAATCTGAACATGAACAACAACATAAGAAAATACATAGAAATTTTTTAAATTAAGTTCGCAAATCCAAGTTCATTTTAAACTCTATTCAAATACAGCATTGGAAATAATTTTGCCCACATTGAATCCACCATTCTAAAACCATGGTGTGACGAACGACACCTAAAGCCTGGGGTGAATCGGAGTGCGACCGCGTGATGCAACGCCATGGTGGTCCATTGTTTACAGCCTCCCGACCGAATCGCGACTCATTTGGTCACGGTGCGGGTCATGAGGACATTCAGGGTGTCATAACTGCCGACTGCCGAATTATAGGGTTAACTTCTATAGACTTTGTTAGGAGTATTAGATTATGATTTTACACACAAATTATACATAAACACAAGACGACATAACTTTTAAAATTATCTCGTCATTTGTTTTCTTCTCGAAACTTGGGAGGAGCGCGTGTGCGTGGGTGATGCACTAGTTCTGCACCACCCTCGTCCTAGGTTTTGATTATATTCCTATCAGTAGATAATTAATTTGTTCCAAATTCCACCTCTCCTCATAAGATTGCATATTTACATTGCTTGAGCTCGGCAACAGCTGATGGAACGCCATGGTCTGTGGTGGTGCATTATTAACAGGCCACCAACCGGATCATGACTCATTTGGTCACGGTGTGGGTCATGAGGATGTTCAGAGTATCATGACCGTCACGTTATAGGGTTATCTTTTGTAACTAGAATAATCTCGTTGGTTCAGAATTTAAAATTGCACACCTCCCCGTAAGATTGGATATAATATTTACTGCTGCTTGAAAGGCCTAGCACCAGACAGGATCATGATTCATTTAGGGTAGTCATGGGTTAACTTCTAAGTTGGCGGAAATCGTCTACTTAGTCTCAATTTTATTCTGTTTATTTTATTTTATAAAGAAAAAGAACAGTGCAGCGTTGCCTCATAACATTCATGGGTATTCGTAAAATTAAAGGCTCAACAAGCTTGCTATCGCTTTACAAGTAAAATGGAGTGTTAATCTCGTGTTTTGTGTAGTAACCGATGTAAATATTTACAACTTATAATTCAATTAATTATCATAAACATTATCTTCTGAGAATTATATTGAGTGTGTACAAAATATTGTAGGCAATCAGCATCTTAAAGCCATTTTCCTCCTTTGCTATATGTTGTCTACGACTTTCCTGTTTAACCACAGATAGTTGGCTGCCCACGTTTATAAATCTCTTTAATGCAATCGTACTCGGAAATAATCTTAGGTATATATATCTTGGGTTTTCCTTATTATTTGTAAATAACTGTAGGAGGGTCTCAATGTGATATCTCATCTGGCTTAGTTACCACAACTTTATTCAATATTCTGCCGCGAATCACTCCGGTGCGGTAGATAGGGTAAGGTGGGCTGGAAAGTCTCATTCATCTTTTTGCATAAAATAACATGATTCGTATACAAATTATATAGAGCACTTTTTAAAGGTCTCATTTATAAATCAAAGTACATATATACAGATACTTTGTGGTCGACGATGTCACTCCCGTATCGGGCTTTGATAGCCATTCGAAAAAGTGCTGATCCATATTTATTAGGGGACGCTGTTTTAATCATCCTTTATAGACATAAGTTATAAGATGCCCATGATGATGATCTGAATGTTCTAGTAATTTGTCAGGTAATAGCTGAGAGGTATCACAGTTGGCTTCACAGCTCTTTCACACCCTTTTGTGTTTACGGTTCGGTTCGTCTTAAGTTCAACGAGGTTTATGTCCAACAGTACAGTAAATAAAAAAGTTTTGACTCTGGAATCCATTTAATACGAAACTATGTTTTCAAAATAAGAATAAGCAGACTAGTTGGGAACTGGCGGAACTGAAATTCATCCCTTTTTTAAAACAAGTCAACGGAATAAGCATGTCGTTTGCCTGTTGCAAGGTTACACAAATAGGTCAGACTACATTTGCTGCAGAGCTCAGAGGCGTAAGAATAAATAAATCGTTTATTGAGACATATTTTGTAAATATCTATATAATAAAGACTATTCGCGCGATATTTACAAAATATGTCATCTTAACTGAATAAACGATTCATTTATTCTTACGCCTCTACTCTCACATCTTCTTCAGGGTAATTAATTACCCTGGCTTATTTACAGCCAAAACTTTTAAATATAGACAAAACTCTGTACCCAACGATTTTACCCCCTGCAAATATGTTATTCCAGTGTCAAACCTATACACCAAATTTCAGCTTAATCGGTTCGGCCGTTTAGGTGTGAAGTGTGAAAACATCCATTCTTTCGCATTTCTTAAAATAGCCTCTCATCCAAACATGAAAAACAGCAGCAATCAACTTACTATCTTTATGCTCGCAGTTGTAGTTGTTCATGACACACTCGCTGCCGAAAGACTTGGGTTTTTCGCCGGGTTTGCCCGCGCAGACCGGCTCGAATTTAACGCTGGTGCAGTCATGCGTGCACGCCTTCTTGCGGGCCGCTTCCTCCTTTAGCTTCTTGATGTCTGTCTTGTCGGGCCGGCATGATACCGCCACGATTAGGGCCACTGGAATGTGAGAAATAAGGGTTGAAATCACTTGATATTATTTGAGATAATGCTAAAAAGTATCTTATGTGTACATTCAAATTTCAGTTAAGTCGGTTAAGCTGTTTGATCGTGGAGAGATGACTTTTATAATATTAAGTAGATAGGATAGAAATTGAAGCTTTTTTTCTTTTTCATGTAATATTTGATACTTGGTCCCTACCTATAAATACTCATAATAAAATCTTTTCCACAATATTATGTTTACTAGACATTTTATTCTATCTTGTACCTACTGCTTTAAAAAAAATTTATTTTTTTTATTGTTTATGTTTTTGTGAGTATGTATGAAATTCTGTTTTATATATTATGATTGATGTGGTTCATTTTAGGATACCGTCAGTGAGAAGTATCACTTTCATCAAAATCGATTCACGTGCGTTATTCTCACTTATTAAAAATGTGCTTGAAGTCTGTTTATTTTTTATAATTGTTACAAAAAACAAAACTATTTGCTCAATATCTATGTATAGGTACTTAATCTGCGTAGCAACGTAGTCCACAGTCCAAGACCTAATACGCATAAATGGCAAACACCCCAGCTACTCGCGCAGCCTAGATGCTAAACGTAATGTATTGAGGACATCTGACTAACAGATCGCCATCCTGCGTCTTTGTGAGCCGGTTTTATCACAAGGCTGACGTCAATAAAATAGGTATGATTATCTTATAGCACCTATATGTAGAACTCGTCCATTTTTAAATTGCACTTATCAGTCAAACATCCAAAATTGACAAACCTACCGTCGTACCAAAAGCAAGTCTTCGCATGTGCTTGTTATCCTTTGCATAAGTTTCTGCGATACAACAAAGAATTATACTCATAGAAATATCAACATGATATGAGTAACAAGAACAATGAAATCATCAAATTACATTAATCATCATATGAGTAAAGTGGACAATAAACTACAATAAAACAGAAAATCCGTTTACTCACACACTCAACACTCAAAATTCCGTTATTACACTAGCTGTGCTGTACCCAAACGAAAAGTAGTACCTAGACTGAAAAGTAGTGATTCTAGGTAAAGCAACCTACACAATATGAACCTTACTGCTAAACCGATCTGCTATTTAGGCACGAAGAAAAAACAAACACATACGTTACACACACATTTTCGCCTACATTTAAATTTTATCGAAATATGTAAAGCGGTTTTCAAGTTACGAATTAAAATGTGCATCTTGCCTTTGCCTTTTGATAATATATTAATATAATTTTAATCCTATTGTAAAGTGCAAAATCTAGGGAAACCAGAAAAATCCGACCAAAACAAGCATAATATGACCTAAGATGTAAACACCCTAAGTGCTCTGACCTTACGGCGATCATGATAGCCGTAAAATGTAGGTAATGACAGGAAGAGCACTTATACCATCTACGCAGTTTTCGTACGCTTGTGCCAATGAAGGGTACTGTACAAAGGCAATTTGTAGAATTATTTGATTACAGACAGGGTCACGGGGTCCTTAGACCAACCAAAAGATGTATTTAAATTGTTTTATTGGAATCTTCTGCAGGAATGATGTACATTGCCAATTATTCTTATATAGGCCTTTTAAAATAAAATAATTTTAGATTTTTTATTAGGAAAACAAACAGCTTCTTATCTTAGATACAATAAGTAGATAAAAAGAAACAAAGAGAAAGTAGAAGAATGTGTAAAATTTTCAAAGAATCCGATTTCAATAAAATTTAACGAACCACCTACCTTACCCGAACCTACCTACCACCCCCTTAACGAAACCTTGCCTCTAAATCGGTTTAGGCGTTTTATGTAATCAGTGAACCTACATAGGTACTAGGTACCTATTTAAAAAAGATTCTGAAAAAATTGGTTTAAGTATTGGTTGGAAAGAGTCTTCATATTCATTCATATTAAAAGGATGGCTCAGTTACAGAATTTAAACCGTTATGTCATACTATGGGTCATGCAATGAAATTAATACCACGTTTACCTTCAGGCTACTACATATGTAGAGAGCACCTCTACTTATTTAAGAAGATTACAAGGATGAAATACATAGTTGGTTTTTGGATGTTATTTGCATGAACTCTACATCCAAGAAATCATAATGTTTGTCTTACTCGTATAATATGATTTATTTTTCCTCTTATTCTACCGGCTGTGGGACTATTACTGTCTAGTAGGTACTGGTCTGTCAAAACTTTTTACTTTTCCGAGTTTAGGTACTTACATAAGCTAAGTATAAGTTTTTCCAACATGGTAAAAATAAAACAAAATGAGAGTATTCCGATAGAAATAAGAGCTTCAGATATAAAAAAAACTGTAGATAAATCTATTTTTTAGTCAAAATGGAAATCAATTTACATCATCGTCACATGAATTGCAAAATTTACTGCTGATTTTAAAGTAGGTACTCGTACCTGTATCTCTAACTAAACTCTGCGTCAATACGCAGAGTTTTACGATGGAAATATTATATTGAATGAAGTTAGAGTAACAAATAGGTACATAGCTACTAAGCCGATTTAAAAAGGGAGATTTATAATATTATTAAATTATACCCTATTATTATTATATTATATTTATTATTTATTTTACGAAAACGGATGTCACAACTTACACTAAAACCCAAAATACCCAATTAGGTACTATGACTTAATACTAAAAAAACCTAACAGTTCCTACTAATTTCACACATAGTGACTATTATAATTACAAAAACACGCAATTATTTCCATATAGAATGATTTCAAACACAACAATTTTTAGATCAAGTTGCCCAAACAAAAGAATTCAACGCGAAATTCCAGTGGATGAGCCAAAAAACTAACCGGTTCTTATTGTTACCAGAACTTGCGATTTATGGCACAAAAAACTCACCAAAAACGATCAAAGTAACTGCCTTCATGGTATCACAAAAAAAGAGACGAGTGGCGTCAGGCGGCTGAATTGAATCTGTCTGCGGAGAGGAACTGGACCTCTTTATAACCTACCGGAGAGGGGAGCCTGATATACTTTTATAATACACCTCTGTTGATAACCTGATGCTACGTTTCCATTGATGCTTTCATTACCAACATTCGAACTTAACTCTACACTGAACCAGCAATGTAAATCGATTCACACATTCGGTACTAAAGCGGGGTCAGCAAGCGAAATAGGCAGTGGAAATTCTTCATTGTTTTTAGTTCGGTTATTAAAATTCTTTTCTATTGTCCTGTTTTGAAGGTTTCGGTAACTTGAGGAAGACACTCCAACTCAAGGATTTTAATAACGTTCCCAAATTAGCGGTTTCTGTTTTTGTCGGAATTTTTGAAATTATGATCACGTAACAATAGACTGAACAAAGTGATTAGATATAAATAAAATTGAAGTATATTAATATAAAATAAAATCGGTCAAGTACGAGTCAGACTCGAGCACCGAGGGTTCCGTAAAAACCCGTAGGTTGGTACGGAACCCTAAGGAAAAGTGGGTATAACATTATACCTATATTATGTAAGTTTTGATTCCCTTGCAAGTACTTGAGAGTTTAAAAATATGCGGCTAAAATTGCTGTTTCTTTTGATTGCGTTGAAATAAAGGCTTGATTTTTTTACAGCTTAAAGTTATTATAAAGCTGAGTATTTGATATGAAGTTCAATTTAATACGTCTACGCGTTCATGAGAAAAGGGGTAGTAGGTATAAAATTATTCAAAATATTTTTTCATTGCATCATGCAAATAAAAATGTACATATGGTTTTCGCAATTTTTCCTTTATCTGTGCTCTAAGGAGTTGCTTCGTGCCAAATTTCAAGATTCTGAGTTCACGAGAAGTACCCCGTAGGTTTTGATTTATTTGGGAATGTCGAAAATTTGCTGAAATTTGCGACATATTCGACTATATCTTTTGATTGCGTTGGCCTAGAAGTTTGAATTTTTCACAGCTCTAAGAGACAATGGACCTTAGTATTTTCTATAAATTTCAGCTTGTTACCTCCACGCGTTCCGGAGAAAAAGGGTCTTGACAGACAGACGGACGGACGGACAACCAAGTGATCCTATAAGGGTTCCGTTTTTTCCTTTTGAGGTACGGAACCCTAAAAACGACGATTAATCAAAGAAGATACCCTTAAGACTAGCATTCGTGGCTTAATCCCGGGCGGTTTTTTTTTCTTAGCGGAGGTGTACGTCATAAAATTTATCCATGTCCCTAATTTCAACCCAATCCGTCTTTGCGGAAAGCGGTTTGGGCTGTGCGTTGTTAGATCAGTCAATCAGTCACTCTTTCCTTTTATTTAGATATTATTAACATTTTACCTCAGACATAGAAGTAAATCTAGATTGTCTTTGCTTTACGTAACATTATTTTTGCTTGTTTGAGATAGAAAGCATTATCACTTAAGGTTATCAGGGTTATGTTTATTTTGCATTGCTTTTTATTTTAAAGACTTATTGATTGCTTACTAAAATCAAATTTTATAATAACGTTGCTGCGCTACGTTTGACATTATAATTTTATAATATAAGTAATTAAAATTTTATAGTTGGTTATAATTTACTATTTTTGATGATTCTTTTATTTGATTTTCTATATGTATGTTTCGGCTAAAGCCTGAAGTATACAGTTTCATCTAGGTTTGCTGAACTAGTTGTAGCCGAAAATGATTTAGATAGGAACGCCTAAAATTTATCAACAATGACCGTAAGATTAGCCGGCTAAATCTAAGTATAGTCGCACTTCCGACTTTAGCCGAAACATAATATACAATATTTTAAAAAAATCAAAAAGTACAATCATAATACTTTATGAAGTTACCACCTAATAAGCCGGCATCTGAAAATATGAGTTGCTAATTTGCTAATTCGACAATGCGTTGTTTGCCACAAATTCTTAGAAAACCTCTTAAATAGTGTAGGTGTACATAATAAAAATAATATAGATATAAGTACCTAGGTGCTACTAGGTGCTGAGGCTAAACCCACAATGGGTGTGCGCGACTCTTGCGGGCTTCAAATAAGTCGTTGGTATGAGTATGTCGTGGCGATCACATCGCGCAGTCGCAGCGACCACACCGCACGTTGGTGAATCTGCTTCTGCTGGTGATGATGTCGTCAATGAACGTGAGGTTCAAGAGTCGCACACGGTCAATGTGGGATCAGCCTAATATTTCTTACTGGTAGATATAACCAGTAAAACTATTTAAAAACAACCTTTTATTATTATTACGAGGACCCTTAAGCATCAAAGTACTCGTCAGGACGGGTCAAATGAAGCCCAAATTCAATGGGGTTGCGTCGTTTAATTACGAAGTTGTTATGGCCACCTTCCTGCTGCATCATCAGATCAGCTCTATGTCATAATAACATTGCATTATCATCCAATTTATACATGCATGCCAAATTTCAGCTCAATCAGAAATCGGGAAGTGGATCAAATTCCAAGATTTGATAACAGAATAAATATGAAATAGAATATTTTTAGAGTTGGATGATTTGACAATGAGCTGTTTAAAATAATTGTTCTGTTTATTGTGCTTTGGAAAAAATATTTTTAGATTTGTTAGTTGGCAAGAAAAATACGTCAGGCGCTAGCAATACTTAAAAAAATATTCATATTCTGAAAATATACTCTTATTAATTATATTTCTTTAATGCGTATTTATTCTTAATGGTACTTATATTTTTAACATTTTGAGTTGCATAATTATTATTATATTTAATTTAAATTGTTAAAAATATATCCAAATAAATGAAATATTGTAGTACAGAGACATCTATTGATGACGGTTTGAACTAAATTTACAACGTAAATGTATAGTGCCATCTGTGATGGAGTAGCTGAACCAACACAAAATTTTGTGATCAGAAAGTATTCTGTAGATTACATAGATGGCACTGTGCCACTATTTACAGATTACAGATGGCATGGCATTTTTGAGCCTGAGTCCCCTGGCCCTTTAGCATTTTAGAAAATGAGTACGTAATTTTACCGATGTCCTAAGTCCAAAATTAGTAATTATTAGCTAACGGTTAGACCTAGTCGGTGTAGACTTAAGTTTATTTTTAGAAATTACTAGAATAAATATCTTTCAATATTCATAATATTCGATTTCGATGGCAGATTTATAAACACGCGGCTTTTGAGATGGGTAGGTAGGTACAAGAAATTAAAACACTTTATTATAAACATCTTTTTTTATTCCAAGTTATAACCATACATAATATACACAGTACAAAAAAACTTGCTAATACAGCAATAAGGACAAAATGAAATTGTCACATATTTTTTTGTTAACTATCATATTGTAACATAGTAACCAAATTGAGAAATCTAATAATAGGATAAACTTATCTACACTCCGCGTTCAATGTACAATGCTTCGAGCGAATACGATTTATTCAATACAATAACTTAAAGTATACAGCGCTTACTATGTACTCGATGGAATTCGAATTAAAAATTTACACAATAATACATATCACTATAACTACAATTAAGCCGTAAATAACCTGAAGAGTCTATTTGTATTTCGATTAAGGAACATAAAAACATATCCACATCTCATCCTAACGATATCACCATAATCAGACTAATTTACATTGCACATTCACCGAGCGCGGCTCGAGCGAGGCGCGGCCCGAGGACGCAACGTGCACTCACTTGCACACGAACGCACACACACACTCGTCCAATCTTACGTTTAAATGCGGAACTTAGCGATTAACGTCACGTTCGAGTTTGAGATCAAATGCGGGGCGAGAGGCGCGTCCGGCGCTCAGTCCGTCGCCGCCAGCGCCCCCTCCAGGCAGCACAGCGAGTCCTTCACCGCGTGGTACACGATGTTCTTGATCTGCAGCTTGTCCTCCTTGTTGGAGTGCTGGCGCGACAGGCGGCGGAACTGCTGCGCCAGCTCGAAGCAGCGCGACACGTTCTCCGGCGAGACGAAGTCCTCCGCCACCTTGATGCAGTCGAGCAGGTTGCGCACCTGGTGCGGCGCGCCCGCCGGCACGAACACCGCGTCGCCGGCGCACTGCAGCACCGCGTACCCCTCCACGCCGTACTCGCGGTACAGCCGCTCGCGCAGCGCCGCGTCCAGGTACCACGTCTGGTCGTGCACCGGGTCGTGGTGCGGCCGCGGCCGCGCGCCGCGCTCCAGCTCCGCGCGCACCAGGAAGTCGCGGATCTTGTCCGCGTCGCGCGCCGCGTAGATGTGCCACAGCGCCGCGGGCGCCTTGAGCCGCGCGCGCCGCCGCGCCAGCACGTCCACGCCGGCCTCGTCGGCCGCGCGCGCCGCCTCCCGCGCGCGCTCGGCCGCGTCCGCGGGCGCGCTCGCGTGCACGAGCACGTTGACGGCGTCGCTCACGTCCAGGTGCAGGTTGGTGGTGCCGCCGGCGCCGCCGTACGCGGTGTACATCTTGGGCCCGAGGTCGGGGCGCACGAAGCACTCGGGCAGGCGCGCGGCCAGGTTGAGGCGGCCGCCGCGCGCCGTGTACTCGCTGAGCGGCAGCGCGCGCATGAGATCGTCGAAGCGCGCCGGCAGCAGCTCGGCGAAGTCCTCCCCGGGAGGCCAGTCTTTCAGTTTGAGCACCATGGGCGCGCCGCGCTCGTCTCTCAGCCGTTTGCTGGCGAGCTCGAACCCGTCCCAGAACTTCCTGGCGGGCTGGTTGGGCACCACGAGGCCGGACGCGCAGTTCACGAGGTCGACGCGGGTGTCGCCGAAGTCCCGCGAGAAGCTCTCGGGACTCCACAGGTTCTTGTCAAGGAGCGTCGACACGTCCGATACGAGGATGGGTTGACCACGTTTCCATTGATCCTACGACGAAAGAAATGAAAAATTATAAAATGCGATCATCACCACAATAATTTTCAAATTTTACATTTTACTAGTTTTTTTTTTACTTGAAATATACAAATACAAATAATTTATTCATGAACCTTTGTTTACACAAAGGTTTATGAATAAATTATTAATAAATTATTAATTATTATACAAAGCTATTGTTAATTTACCTGGAAAGGCTTATAGTTCCCGGGATTCGTGGGATCAGTGAGATGCAGGAGGCGGCCATCACAGAGCCAGGAGTGCGGCACGTCAGGGTAGAGCAGCTTGGACTCGGTGAGCGTCATGATCCTCACGGGCAGTTCGCTCTCTCGTCCGCTGCGCTCGTATCTTCGGACCACACTTGACAATGCGAAGGGAGCTCCGTCGTTGTCTTTCTTCTCGTCGACGACACTAGATATGACGTCATCCAAGATGTCCTTGCTCTTCTTCTGTTTCTTCTTGGGTTGTGTATCTCCCCCTTCAGGGGCGGGTCGGATGAGCAATTCCCTTAGAGTGGAGAAGTTTCCTTCCTCAGAGTCTGAGGAGCTGGTGTCAGTTTTGTCGTCCTTCTCAGACTTGACGGGGAGGTCGTTGAGCCAACTGACAGCGGGAGCGGTCTTGCCGTTCTCTGACTTGGTCGGTGAGGATCCGTTCGTCGGTGCATTCTCCTCTTTAACCTCTTTCTTGATGTTCTGTAAACAAGAGGAAATAATATTGAGTCTCAGACATTTAAACTAAAGTAATTGTTTATAAGATTAAATAAACACTAGTTTTTCACGCCGAAGTGACTGAATCAAGATGAAATCTATTTTTCAAAGGGTAAAAATGTTGAGCACAAGGGCGGATCCAGAATTTTTCTAGGATCAAAGTGCAAATGATGTGATTCATCGACCGCATCTAAGTTTTGGATTTTGTCATGGAAACTCTACAACTTGTCCTTACGGGGGGGGGGGGGGGGGGGGGAAAGACTGGGCTGCCTGTTCACCTATATCCCTCCACTTGGTACGACCCAAGCCATGAGCCTTTTTAATAGTGTTAGTTACATTGCTGAGTGCATGTGCCAGCTGCGCCTCAGCCACAAACTCCACAATCCGTCTAGGGGGAGAGAAACCGGGCTCCCTGATAATAAAACTTGGTCGGGTGCAGGCAGTAGGCTACTGATGTGAGGGTAGGCAGAGAGTATAGTTACCTTGCTGAGTGCATGAGCCAGGAGTGCCTTGGCTCGTTCAGCGTGTGCAGGGTCGGCGGTCGGGTGCAGTCCGCACGCGCACGGCTGCAGTCCGTAGGCGGCGCGGGCCGCGTGCGCACGCGCAGCCACTGATGTGAGCGCGCCGCCCGCCGCAATCTGAGTGAGCAGTAACCGCCGCGCCGGATGTGCGCCGCCGGATGTACAGAGCAACCAACTGCAATAAGGAACATCTTGTAAAGTTATATTATAGGTTACTTTTTATCTGACTATGCTAATAGGGGTTATGTCGTCGAACTTTTCTGTTGATTCATATTATTGTACAATGCATAATTCTGAACCCTCGAGGAACCCACGAGACAGGCTATGGCCTAGTGTGGGGTCCAATAGTAAATAGAGATGAATTGTAAAACACTGTTTTTTTATGTTTTGTCAAGAGTAAGTTTTTTTTGTTCAATATAAGTTAGCCTTTGACCATTTCGTATGATACGAGTAGTTTGGCTCGTAGTTTGGCACACTCTACAGCCAGAAAGGCATAGGTTGCATGCCGTTAGATTCGTATAGTTGATCAAATCAAATTATCATTTTTGATTTTACTCTTCACGCTATACACATTTTACTAACACATTATGTGAGGAATAAATGCGGTTTTATGCTAATCGTTAATTTTAATTCAAAAGCTTAATTTATTTCTAAAACTAAAATAGATACATTTCTTTTGCAGAAGTAAATTCAAATTGCTTTACAAATAAGTAGTAAGTCTTTTGAGCCAAATTCTTTGCTATTATTAGCATTATTGAAATTCTGTTTTATAAATAACATTTAAGAGATGTATTTTGCTTATTTTGATCTTAATTTGAAAGATATTGTACGATGTAACTTACCCGAAGGAATCTCTTTCTCCATTAGTTGTTGCGGTGGAATTTGTTGTTTCTGACGTAGTTGTTGTTGATTCACCCGTTGTTCTTGACTGCAACAAAATAAAATACTCATATTACAATTTTGACTGAGTACAAATCTTACCAATATTACAAACGTGAAAGTTTGTAAGAATTAAGAATGCATGGATGTCTGGATGTATGTTTGCTACTCTGTCACGCCTGAGCGGGTGGATCGATTGAGCTGAAATTTGGTATAATGCTAGCTTAGACCCTGGAATAACACATAAGCTACAGTACAACGGATAAAACCACCAAGCGCAGCTAGCCTACAAAGTTTAAGACGTTCGTATAAGACTAAACAAAATAATGTTCAAATAAGTATGCACCCCATGCCCCAAATGGCGACTCTCACTATCATTTATTTGTTAGTGACCCAAATGTGGGGCACTGTCTAGTTAATGTATCTGTGTGGTACCTTATTATTTGATTTAAGTATCAATAAATCAGAAGAGTTGACACGACAAAACAATAAAAGATAAACTTGAAATTAATGTAAAATCCATGTAGCAATTTGGACTTATCAATCTAAAGGCCCCAGTACACAATGGCCCATGCTGGCCCACTACAGGCCATCGCCATTGTGTACAGGGAGTAATGGTATATGATGGCGGACAATTGTCAATCGTGGCGCGCAATCGGGGAGTTGTCGGTTTTTTGGGCACACTTCAAAGGAATCGTGGCGTAGCGTGGCCTGTGGTGTTCACACAATCAGCCATTGTTTAGTTCGTCACCGACTACCGACCGCTGACCGGGATAGTGCTTGTCCTGTTCCGATGAATGGTCAGCATCCACCATCGCCTTTTGCGCCATTTCTTTTTTATAACTTTGTGACGGTACACACTTCTGTAAAACTTGTAAACAGTATATAAATAAATAGCCGCAGCCGTAATAACTTCTACGTCCATCGCAAGTGGTTTGCCAGGCAGCAATGAGACATGCGCCACTGTGTGAACACCAAGTGATCGTGGCCTACAGTTGTGCATTGCAAATCGTTGCCCATCAGAGGCCATTGTGTACTGGGGCCTTAAAGGCCCCAGTACACAATGGCCTTAAAGGCCCCAGTACACAATGGCCTCTGATGGGCAACGATTTGCAATGCACAACTGTAGGCCACGATCACTTGGTGTTCACACAGTGGCGCATGTCTCATTGCTGCCTGGCAAACCACTTGCGATGGACGTAGAAGTTATTACGGCTGCGGCTATTTATTTATATGCTGTTTACAAGTATTACAGAAGAACGTCACAAAGTTATAAAAAAGAAATGGCGCAAAAGGCGATGGTGGATGCTGACCATTCATCGGAACAGGACAAGCACTATCTATCCCGGTCAGCGGTCGGTAGTCGGTGACGAACTAAACAATGGCTGATTGTGTGAACACCACAGGCCACGCTACGCCACGATTCCTTTGAAGTGTGCCCAAAAAACCGACAACTCCCCGATTGCGCGCCACGATTGACAATTGTCCGCCATCATATACCATTACTCCCTGTACACAATGGCGATGGCCTGTAGTGGGCCAGCATGGGCCATTGTGTACTAGGGCCTTAAGTGGTTGATATTATAATTTCTTGGAAATGTTACTTACAGGAAGTATGCCAATAATTATAAATGTAATCTTTCAAAAAAGGATTTCCTGCTATATGTTGTTCTAATACAACAAAATGGCAACATTAATTTGGCTGAAATCTTACTAATATTATAAACGTGAAAGTTTGTAAGAATGGATGTTTGGATGTGTGTTAGTTACTCTTTCACGCCTAAACGGATAAACCGATTGAGCTGAAATTTGGTATACAAATAGCTTAAGACACTAGAATAACACATATGTATGCTATATAGAAAAGCGGGTAAAACCGCTGGGCGCTACTACGTTTCAAAAACAAAGATAATTTTTTAGCTAATTTGCAGGGTTCAAAGGATCAATATCTTAATAAATTGGATATATATCGGATATTTTTCATAATATATCTGATATCTATCATAAGATAAATGGGATATAACAGGGTTTGTGGTTTTGTGTATCTATGATATTTTCATAGATAGGTAACCTTCGAACCCTGCAATAATTATCTTTGTTTTTGAAACGAAGTATAGTTTGGTATAATTTTAGTTCGATATTATGTGTACAGATGAGACAGGTATATTAGTGTAATATGTCACCTTATAGCAATCTAAGCAGACGACGAAGCCGCACTTGCCACAGGTCCAGTGGAAGTTGAAGAGCGTCGTCTCGCACACGTCGCACATCTCTCTCACGCCCTGCACCACGCGCTTCCACGCTATCGTCTTATCTGTGAACGAGACATATTAGGTCAGTGGACATTGTCAATCATATATAGTACTAAAAACGTCATTTTTAATTGTAGAATGTCAATTTATATTTTTTTTTATATATAAGATAGTTATGTCATTATTGCAAATAAAACTATTTTTTTATGTGGATAAGCAAGAAGACGAGCAAGACGCTCCCCTGATGTTTAGAGATAACACTGCCCATAATCAGCACAGTGCAACCCAGAATTTCACAATGATGTGCAATTCTAGGTGCACTGCACCAACGCTTCTTACTCAAGAGTTATAAGATGTTAAGACTCTTAAGCCCAGTAATTTCACTAGCTACAGTGCCCTCCTACCGAAGCACAGTAATGTTTGCACATCACTGCTTAGGCGGAAGAACTGTTGGGGTACCCACCTAGACGACCTCCTGCTAAGGAAGTCTACCCCCGGTTTCCTTAAGGTCGATTATTGTTACAAAATGTTAATTACAATAAATAATTAATAGATAAAAATATTTATATAATAACACTTTGTTCTCTGTTAATTTGCATCACACCACCAACCCATGTGAATTTATTTTCTCCTCTCCCTGCATGGTTGTCTGGAAGAGATCGCTATTAGCGATAAGACCGCCAATTGTAACACTAAGTTTTTATATTGTTTTAGTTCTTAAGTTCTTTTTTGTATTTTTCTTGTGTTCCAATAAAGTGTTATCTATCTATCTATCTATCTATTACTTTGTGTTATTTTTTTGTATTACCCTTAGGATTTATGTATATTATCAATAGCTAGACAGATATAGTAAACACGTGCCGTTTTCGAGCTTTGCAGCACAGCGTTGGGTTGAATCTTGAGTAGTATATCTATGTTCTCAGTCCTCAGTAATCACACTTCACACTAATATTATAAGGAAGAAAGTTTGTTTGTATGTTTATTACTTATTCATGCCTAAGGTGGACCAATTGAGCTGAAAGTTGGTATAGAGATAGCTTAGGCCCTGGAATTTATTTATTTTTATTTATTTAATACATCTTAGGACACATAGGCTACAGTACAGCGGATAAAACCGCTGGGCACAGCTAGCAATATCATACATTTAGGTTGGAAGGACATAATAATATATCCTATAAAAGTAAAATGTCAAAAATAATGTTTACTTTATTTTGTGTCTAATAAGATTGAAAATAAAACTGTACAAATTATTTTACTGCGGTTTAGTCTCTGCACGGCAGATATGTGGGATATGATGACCTACTCACACTTTCTGATATCCTGGTACTTTATACACATTCACACGCACATATTACGGCGGATGCACAATAAATGTTCTTAAATATTTGGTGTGAGAGTTTAAAACATATTTTTGAAAGTATTCCAGCATGGGTGTGCAAAAAAAAACAATAAAAAATTTGAAAACGATTTATGGTAAATGAGGTATGGTATCATGATAAATGCCAAACCCTCTTTCATTTTCTGATAGCCTGCTACTTCGTAAATGTAAATAGTGCAAAGCATAATCATTTCATTACAAATAAGGATTACAGGTCTATTAATTCTTTTTCAATGATTAGTTTATGTATTATCTATATATATAAAAGAAAGTCGTGTTAGTTACACCACTTATAACTCGAGAACGGCAGAACAGATTTGGCTGAAAATTGGTGGGGAGGTAGCTAAGAGCCAGGAGACGGACATAGGATACTTTTTATCCCGATTGGTATGATTTGAAAAAAATTTTAACTAAAAATAGTTATGAATGAAAAACAAATGACTGTTGGCGAAATTTGACAGCTGATTGTCATTTTGACGTGTATTTTATTTTCAAAATTTGACGTAAATGACATAAGGAGGTCGGTGACTTGGTTTGTAACTTATAGAATGTGAAAAAATAAAGAATAGAATAGAATAGTGAATTAAATTTGAATGGTAGAATTAGATGGAAATTTAACTGGTAGAAATTTAAGTATAAATTTTTGAAGTTTAACGTTTTATTTGTTTTGGTTGGAAAATATTAAAATATTTGCAGATAGTTAAGAAAATTTGATTAAAAGCAATGCCGCAACCAAGACAATCGAATCTTTACCGACAAAGCCGAAATGCGACTAGGATTCGGAACATTGCGAATGAAAGGACAGATGAAGAACAAGAAATTGCACGTGAAGAGACACGCGTTAGTATGTCTCGGCTGCGTACTAGAGCAAATAGAGGCAGCCCGAGAAACGGCACCCTTGGCAATGCGAAATCATCGAGCAAATCTCAGAGTTGAAGAAATGTATCAAGTCCTGATTTGAATAGAGTAACGTTTCGATACATTGCCTGCATACTAGCGTTCAAATTGGGCCAATGGACATTGTTTGCGAGTATTGTAACGCATTGAAGTTTTCTGTAGAAACGCAAGGATAATCCTGATTGTTAGTTAAAACTTGGAAAGAAGAGATATTGTGCTGTCACGTCGCGATAATGGGCAACTGCAAAAAATATCAGAAACACATCATTTATATGACATGTTGCAATAACCGCTGATGTTTTGGAAAGGAGAAGATGGATATTATTTCCATATCAAAATGAAAAATACACTGAATGGAGAGTATCACTATCATAGTTCGGAGAGCAATTATTGGCTATTGAGTGAGGTAGTCACACAGCCCACTCTTTGGCTTTAGTAATGTTATATCTAGCGTAGGTACTATAGTCTCTAAGCATTGTAGATGTAAAGTATTGATACAATAAATATATAAGGCATCGCCTTGCAGTTTGTATCACCCACTACCCCACATTTTTTTTTTTTATGTGATGAAGTATAAGACGAGCAAGACTCTCTCCTGATGTTAAGAGATAACGCTGCCCATAATCAGTACAGTGCTACCAAGGATTTTACAATGATGTGAAATTCCAGGAACACTGCACCAACGCTTCTTACTCAAGAGTCATAAAATGTTAAGACTCTTTAGCCCAGTAATTTCACTAGCTACAGAGCCATCCTACCGAAGCACAGTAATGTTTGCACATCACTGATCAGGCGGTAGAATAAATGGCACTGTTGGGGTACCCACCTAGACGACCTACTGCGAAGAAAGTCTACCCCCGGTAAGAAAATCTACCCTCGATAATTAAATAAATTTAAATAAAAACAAAAATTGGGTTATTTTTTTTTATTACTCTAAGGCGGAACGAAGTTCGCCGGGTCAGCTAGTTATAAATAAAAATAAAAAATGTACCTTCATTAAGGTGGTGTGACTCGGCCTCTTTCTCCTGTTGTAGCAGTTCACAGAACTGGTCTCCAATCTCCCTGAGTAGGAAGCAACTCATCTCGATGTCTAACTCCGCCGCGCCCGCCGACGACGACAACCATAACTTCTTGTCATCCTGTCGGAGGAACGGTCAGCTTAGTATATTTCGTCACGATCATAGTCTTTTGAGCAACAGAACATCTCAACAATCGATCCATCTTTTTTTAACAAAGAAAATAAAATATTCACCTCGTCAGCGTCCTTGTACGGATCCGAGAAGCCGGCGATGGCCAGCTGCCTGTTCTTGGCGTACTTCAGTCTTCGGAAGGCGTAGAAGCGACAGAAGATGTTGGGCATGTCCTTGTCGCGCTGCGCCGGCGACCAGCGGCACTCGCGGCACTTGGCGAGGCGCGGCGCCACCTCGAAGCACGGCCCGTTCTGCAGGAACGAGTCGGTGGCGGCGCGCGGGGCTTGCGGCGGCGCGACGCGGCGCGGGGGCTCCTCCCGCCGCCGGCCGCGCCCGCCGCCGCCGCGTCTCGCGCGCCCGCCGCCGCCTCCTCGCCGCGCGCCGCCGCGCCGCGCCGTGCCGCCGGACCCGGACCCGCTCGCGCCCGAGTCCGACTCTTTGTCGGAGCTCTCCTTGTCGCTGTCGCTGCCGCTCTCGGACGCCTTCTTCCTCTTGCCGTCGTCGCCGGCTTTCCGCACGGCGGCGCCCTTTTTCCGCTTCGCTTTCGGCGGCTTTCTCTTCGGCGGCGTCGAGCCGCGGTCGGAGCTCGAGCTGTCCTCCTCGGCGTCGTCGGCGCGACCGTTCGGTTCCTTCTGCTTGCGCGGCTTGCCGGGCTTGCGCGTGCCGCGCTGGATCGACTTCGCGGCGACCGGCACGACGACGTTCGAGCCGCCGGTGGAGTCGTCCGGCTCGGAGGCGCGCGAGATCGCCATCGGCAGCGTGATGCAGGTGCCACCGCCGCCGGAGCAGTCTCCCTCGCCGATCGGCGCCGTCTCGTGCCGCTGCAGCCACGCCTTCTTGCCGAGGTGTCGCACGGGCGCCGCGCCGCCCGGCGAGCCCGCCGGCGCCGGCTTGTCCGCCTCCGTGGTGGTGGGGGGAGTCGCCGGCGGCGCGGGCGGCGTGCTCGCCACGGGCGCGGGCGCGGGGGACGCCGTAGGAGTCCGATGCGGCGCGGGGGACGCGCCGGCAGCTCGTTCCGGGGTCTCGACGCTGCCGTCGGCGGAGGGGACTCGCACGTCGCAGGGCGGGCCGGGAGCCTGCGGTGCCGGTTCGGAGCCGCGGGGAGCTCGCACGGTTCCCGCGGCGGCCGCTATCAGGGGCTCCGCGGGCGGTTCGTCGAGCCGCCGCCGCTTGGCGTCCGCGTCGGGGGGAGGGTCGGGCGCGGGAGGGCGACGTCGGGGCGACAGTCGCGCGGGGTCGTCTCTCGCGACGCCGAGGTCGAGGGGTTGCGTCTGCACGGGCGCGGCGGCGTCGGGCGGCGCGGGCGCGCGCGGCGGCGGACGGGGTTCGGGCGTGCGCGAGTGCGCGGGCGGGGGCGGGCGCACGTGCACCGGCGAGTAGGCGGCGGGCGGCGGGTAGGGCACGGCGAGCGGCGGCGAGGCGGCGGCGTAGGGCGCGGGCGCGGCGCCGGCCGAGTTGCCGGGCTTGCCGTAGATGTGCTGGGGCGCCGGGCTCGACACCTTGGGCTTGGCCGGGGAGGGCGCGGGCGCGGCCGCCGGGTAGTAGGCGACGGGCGAGCGCTGCGGCTGGTAGAGGCGGCGCTTGTCCTGCGCGGGCGGCAGGTGCGGCGAGTGCGCGGGCGCGTGCGGGGACGCGCCCGTGCGGTAGGTGCGCGAGGGCAGGTAGTGGTGCGGGGGCTCGCTGCGAGGTTTGCTCGGGTACGGGTGTTTCTGCTCGAGGTGCAACTTGGCGTCGTGTTTGACTATCACAGAATTTTTCTCGGGGACGAGAGGGGGCGGCGCCGGCAGATGCTGGTCCTTGAGCTTGTAGTCGGGGCGGTAGGGGTAGGAGTAGAAGTTGGGCTCGCCCTTGGGCAGGGCGGGGTGCAGCGGCTTGTCCTGCTTGGGTGGCGCGGCGAGGCGCGCGTGCGGCGAGCAGTAGTCGGGCGCGGGCGGCGGCGCGCGCGGCGCGGCGTGCGGCGGGGAGTAGTACCGCTCGGTGGCGGCGCGCAGACGCTCGTGCTCGGCGCTGGCGGCGCGGCTCGGTGTCAACGAGTGTAACATCGACCACGACGACGCCGCCGCTCGGTCACGCTGCACAAACAATACACGCTCACGTCAATATCCATTAAGTAATTAAAAATTATTTCAACCAGATCATGAAAGAACTTCATTCAATAAATATTTAACATAGTATACATAGATAGATATTATTGTGATAATATGACTAATGAATTCTACAAATATGATAACTTGTAATAAATGTCGAAAAAGGAAATAGTTTTCATAATAACCTTTTGGTGTGCTAGCCTCAGAGATTCTTCAAAATGCCTCGAGACGAGTTTAGAGGCCGCATTGTCTTGCTCCCTCCTTTCTTTTTCCTCTCTCTCTTGTTTTTCCCTTTCTCGTTCTCTTTCTCTTTCCCTCTCCCTTTCTTGTTCTATCCTTTCCCTTTCTTTTCTTTCTTTCTGCTGCTTTTCCAGCAACTCACGTTGCTCGTGATCCCTTCGTTCTCTGTAATCAAATGTGATCATGTGTAAAGTTTATGTTTTATTTATTTTTAAAAGGATGTAAAACTAAAAAGTGAGAGGGAGTAAAAAAGAAAGGAGAGTTAAACAAATATATCATAAAACATATGAAAGAGGATGAAATTCCTAACATTCCACAATCCATTCAAGAATAAATAAATATTAAGAAAATGAAACCATACCTAAAACATTTAAGCACTCAAAAAAGTATATAAAGACAAAAAAATCCATAAATTATTATGTCATTATCAGATTATGATTTATGAATGTGTGGTAGTACCTACAATATGTGCATTCATTCATCAAAGTGCTTGGAATGCAGCATAAGTGGGTCAAGGTCATTCAATGAATTTGTGTAAATAAACAATGTGTTCTTGATTCTCTCAGCATTTTATTTAAGCCCTATAATTATAATCTTGTATCTGCTTTTTAACTGCTTTCTACATTCTCTTTTAGAAAACTACTAAGCTTTGGGACCCATTTTACATAGAGATTAGAAAAATATACAATTAAATATAATTATTTTTGTTATGAATGGAAAGCAGGTAATTAGAATCAGGGTCCCTTCTAGAATGCTGTCCCATAACATATTTATATATGTAAGAGGCAGTTTTATTAATTAGGTCAAGTTGCAGGCCTTGAAATTCTTGGAAACACAATAATAGTTGGCCACACAACCTATGATTGTGATTTGACTCTAAAAGTGAAGTGTTGGAGTAGGAATTATAATTTTTAATATACAATCTATAAACTTAGTTGAAAGTCTATTCACCAACATACGCACCTTCGGCAGAACAAGGGCACAATTGTACAAATGCATAAACTGCAATTGTGTCCTTATTCTACTGCACAATTGTCCAAATGCATAAACTGCAATTGTGTCCTTATTCTACTAGAATAAGGGCACAATTGCAGTTTATGCATTTGGACAATTGTGCCCTTGTTCTGCCGAAAATACCATTATGAAAGCCTAAAATAATATTATAGGATTATAATCAACTAAGATAGATAGATAGGTACCCACTAGTACATTTTCCTGCGACAACCCAGCAGCCCTATAACCCAATATTGCAGTCCCCGGAAAATAAACAGATAATATTGTCACCATTGTCTTGTTATTGCTTTTATTTCATATTTGAATTCCATAGGTCCAAATACATCTACTCAGTTTTAATTCACATTTTTCTTGTAATAAATATAAAGTTATACATCTTAAAAGTTGGTTTCTGGAACAAATGTTAGTAACGAAAAATTGTTTTTGTTCATTTTTCCTGTAAAGTTGAGTTTTTGCAGTTACCTATATGTTTATTCGCCGGGGATGGCACTATGTCCGATCTGTTGCCCTGATTTGAATTGATAAATTATATTCATCATAAGAACTTCATTGTTTTATATCTAACTTTATGTAGTCAAACAATAGCCACATCAGTGCACCTAATAGCTAAGCACCAGTGTGACAATTATTCAGTATAAAACATTTAACACTACCATAATATAATAGCTTTATCGTAAGAATAATGCAGGTATGCTTCTATTGCGAATTCCTTAAAAATCATAATAGGCGACTGTTGGATAATTTTTCCTGTGTGCCTAACTGGTTTATTTTCAGTATAAAAGTGAATTACTTACAGCAAAAACATAACATCTTGAAGTGAAAAATTGCTTATTAGAAACTATGTTGCGACGCCTACAAGATTTATTTTAGGATCGGAGTTTTTGATAACATGAGTACACAGACAAATGATTATGACTAAACAAGCGAATGTAGGAATACAACACCAGAAATAACTTACATGTTTGGAACTCTTACAACGATTAATTAAATATTATGTAAGATACTTTTAATTAATAATGATTATTATCTTATAGAGCTATCAGTAACTTCAATTTCTATTTTATTCTATCAATTTCTATTTGAAATTATAATTCAATGAAAATGTAAATAAAATAAAAATTTTACGAATTACGAATAATGGCAGTTGACATTGACAATAAAATGAGAATGACAGCTAAGGCAAATTTATACTTTTTTTTATTTCGCATGTAAGAAAAGCAGGTCTCTCCATTTGCCAGTCTGTCGTTATCGATTTAGATAAGCACCTATACATCTATACGAGTACGAGCATAAATAAATTATCCTAATCACAAATCTGATGATACTAGGTTTTAAGTAAACAAAACCTTATTTATTTATGTATAATATTATGGTATTATAGTACGAGTGAGGTACCTAACACCGCTATTATTGTAATGGTCCGGTCGTCCGGCGATATAATCATACATATTATAAGGTTGAGCATTTAGTTCTACTCTCTCTGCTTTGTTATAAAAAAAAGGAAATTTAACACGGAGTCACGGAGGTAAGTATGCGATCCCAAACAATGCACGATGAAAAGATAGGTATACTTATATACCTTTTACCTTGGCGTGGGGCACTGTAATAACAGCTGATCGACATTACTGTTCAATGACCTTGGCCTACAGCGACTTTCGGAGCTGACGCAATGTGCAACCTTGAATGGATTCCGCGAACCTACACCTACACTAAAAAACACGACTGGCCACTATAATTACTTACCTACATATAATAAAACAACATAGAAATATTGAATTCGAAGCATCCTAATATTTTCTGTGATGAAAAAAATGTGTACGGCTTCATTATTAATTATTAGCTAGCTGCGCCCAGCGGTTTAACCTGCTGTACTGTGTAACCTATTTGTTATTCCAGGGTCTAAGCTATCTCTCTATACCAATATCTCTATTTTCAGCCCAATCGGTCCACCCGTTGCCCATTTAGACGTGAAAGAGTACTTAACAAAAATTCATCCATACATTCTAGCAAACTATTACGTTTATAACTCGGTAAAGAGATAAGCTACCCACCCTGTCCTGTAGGTTGTGAAAGCTAGAGCGCTTTTCACGAAAGATGTCTCGCGGAATTTAGCGGAACTAAATACTAAATTGTACTTATGTATATAATCGTTAATTATATTTACTGTACCTACTTTTCATGTCCAAAATTATTTTTAATTGTTCGATAAAGTAAATATATATATAATAATCTACCTAGTGACTTGGATTGTCTATAAGGTCAAATTATTGGCTTGGATGTTTCGCCCTGATATGACTAATTTACCCGATTTTTGCGGTAAAAACACGCCCGCAAGTAGGACATGCTAGAGTACCATTAGTATAATTGTAGTGGATAAAGTAAATACCTATTTAATTAAGAAACTAAATATGAGAAATTATCAGGAATCAAAATTCTATAAATATTTAAACTTTAGAACGCGTGATTGTGGCGCCCAACGGTTGGCGGTCCGTCTAAGAGACACCTTTTGTGAAAAGCACTAAATATAGTCATCGTTCAATTTAAAAGTTGTAAGTAGGTAGATAGGTAGGTACATAGTACCACGGTAAAGAGATATACAGTAGTTTGACTGAGCGTGATTTTTGAACATAAATACCTACAGTCGCGCGGTACATGCGCAAGTCATAGGGCTGCCGGGCAGCCGCTGCCCGCATACAGTAGGTACCTACCTATTTCATATCATCTACTTACTTGAGCTACCTACCTACTACCTACTTACCTAACATGTCGTGGCGGCGTATATTAAAACCCAAGACAAGACAAAATACAAGACAAGAGACAATACAAGAGACAAGAAAAGAGACAAGACAAGAGACAAGACAAGAGATAAGACAAGAGACAAGACAAGACAACCTCCTCCCCCTCCCCCTCCTTTTCCCCTTCCCCTCCTTCCCCCTCCTCCCCTTCCCCTCCTCCCCTTCCTCCTCCCCTCCTTCCCTTCCCCCTCCTCCCCTTCCCCCTCCTCTCCTTCCCCCTCCTCCCCTTGCCCCTCCTCCCCTTGCCCCTCCTCCCCTTCCCCTCCCCTCCTTGCCCATCCTCCCCTTCCCGTTCCCCTCCTTCCCCATCCTCCCCTTCCCCTCCCCTCCTTCCCCCCTCCCCCCCTTTGCCCCTGCCCTTCTCCCCTCATTCCCCTCCTCCCCTTCCCCCTCCTCCTCCCCTTTTTAACTAACTGACCTTTTTAATTTTATTACCTTTCCATGTTGCTTGATAAACAAGTGAATTAAATTAAAAATTTAAAAAACCCCCAACGCAATACGCAATTCTTCATTTTGTGGCGGCGGCCATCTTGAATTTTTAATTTTATGTTATGGGTTGTATTCTACTAGTTAAGCCCTTTCATTTGATACCCATATTGAGGGGGTCGCGGAAGAAAAATGTAATCCGCTATTTTGTAGCGGCGGCCATCTTAGACCGATTTCCACCAAACATGTCTGAGAACACTCTCGACTAACCTTATTTTCAAACAAAAAAAACTAAATCAAAATCCGTTCATCCGTTCGGGAGCTACGGTGCCACAGACAGACACACACACACACAGAGACAGACAGACAGACAGACAGACACGTCAAACTTATAACACCCCGTCGATTTTGCGTCGGGGGTTAATAATGTTATTTCTGGATTTCCTGATAAGTTCAATGATAAGTTCAAGCTACCAAAAACAGCATAATATAGTATGCTATTTTTTTGCCATTTTTATATAATTTATTATATTATGTATACATACGTCAAAAGTAAATAACGTAAATAACACTAAATACTTGCAAAAAACTATCGCGACGTCCGCCCGTCGCTGCGTGGCACCTGCTTCTGGATTATATACCCACTTCTACCCACATCTACCGACATCTATTCACTTCCATTTTCCGCCCGTTTCTAAGGAGTCAAACTACTGTATATCTCTTTACCGTGATAGTACATACTTACGTTAGTTTTACATAAGTAAATTGGTGAGAAAAATTTTCCTTTAAGGTTACCACACAACCAATTTGTCTTTGCTGTTGACACAACCATCAACTAATTGCACGGACTGCAATTTGAAACCAACCAAACCCTACCTAACTACCTACCTATATAATATGCCTATAATACTTGCATAAATAACTAAAATGACTTTAAAAACTTATTATCAATGAGCTAGTAAGTAATGTTTCCGAACGTAACCTTCAAAAGACCTCTAACTTTTAGTCCACAGTCAGCAAGTTTTGCGAACTCTTTTCGAGTTGAACTTCCGTGTTACGATCAGAACTTTTACAGGAAAGTTTGCGAATTGGATCTTGCCGACGTTGCAAAGTGATTTACTTATATTGACACAATATTATGTACCTCATATTATAAGTAAAATAGAATATTTTTACACTAAAAGATTCATGAGCTTGGGTTCATATAATAATATCTCTTTACCGTGGTTCAGGAAGATCCTCGTACAGGATCAAAAAGGGCGGCACGAAGCCGAAGTAAATACAAGTGAGTTTATGCCGTTTATTTACAAAGATAGAATAGAAAACTCTTTATTGTAACGTACAGAAAACTTAAACACAAAATAAAATCACGACATAAGTGTAACAATTGGCGGTTTTATATAGGTACGACTTGGTTGAGTTCCCTATTCCCTATAATACGAAACTACATTCTAGACCTTCTAGCATTACTTGCAGGCTTTTACAGAATGTCAAGACTACAACAACTAGGCCATCGACATGCTCACTAGTAGATTTAAAATGAAGTAATTATGAAACATGGGATGTTCGTTATACTCTTGACATTACTGCAATCCCGCACGCAATGCATAAAGGGATGAAGCTTAGATTATTGGAAAAGGTATTCTTTTCTAAAGGGAACTTAACGTCTTTTTAGGTTCGCGCCAAGGTTTCACCTTCACCCACGTAAAGCAACGATTCCGTGGGAAAATTGGAATAAAGTAGCCTATGTGTTCAATCAGATTTCCAGCTATCATATCGAGTTTCATCACAATCGGCTCAGTGGTTTTTGCACAAAAGAATATATAATATCTTAATTTGTAGCTTTAAGTTTAATTTTATTTTCAGTAACTGGCTAACTGAAATGAGCTTCAGAATGATGCCTAGATGGAAAAGGCGCAGTTTATTACAATTTGTCTGCAAGCAAAATGACAATGATTGCACGTAATGGTGGTAATAAGGATCAAAACATTTCCTACCCTTTTTACAACAGTCGCGGATTATTATTGTTTATACTTAGGTATATATGTATGTTACGGCTAAAGTCCGAAGTGAGGCTACATCTACTCGTAGGTTTAGTCGGTTAAACCTAAGTGTAGCCGACCGCAGTCGGTTAAAGTTAGGTGTAGAAGATTTATTTTCGACCTCACGCGTTTAAAACGTGAGACAATTTGTTATCAACAATGTTTAATTGTTTTTGTATGGTGATCGTCGAAGCATTAAGTATTCCTTAATAATGAATTGAGAACTCTGGAATAAGTACAAATCGGATCTGGTGCTTCGCCGGCTGCTACCGCAGCACGCTGCTTCGCTCGCTCGGCTCACACGTTGTAAAACCTAACCAACTGATGTCGGTCTGCCCTGAATTCGTAATAAAAAACAAGTTGTTTTATAAACATTTTGTTCACACCTAACTTTAACCGACTGCGGTCGGCTACACCTAGGTTTAACCGACTAAACCTAGGTGTAGCCGCATTTCGGACATTAGCCATGACATATATGCTTACTAGTTTATAAATATTAAGGTATAGTTTGCGTTTTTCTTTGATAATTGTTTTTTTAATAAGATCGCTATTGTTTATAGGTCCCTAGCATTAAAAGATACGAGGATGGATTGAAAAGTTCGCGGCCTCAACAAGAAAACAATATAAAATTTAAACAAAAGTAATTTTATTTTTCCACGTAATCACCACTTAACTCAATGGCATCACATTCTCCATCTGGTTTCCAACGCTTGCATGCCGGTCAAAAAAAAAAGTTTCTTCAAGGCCTTCAAAAAAGTCACCCACCGCAGCTTCGACCTCCTCATTTGTCGAAAATTTTTGACCTCCAAGGTGTTTTTTAGGTTTGGGAATAAATAAAAGTCTGAAGGTGCCAAATCAGGGGAATAGGCGGGATGGGGCAGTAATTCAAAGCCACATTCATGAATTTGAGCCATCGTTTCAACAGACGTGTGAACGCGTGCATTATCCTGATGGAACAACACTTTTTTGCTGAGTAATCCTGGCCTTTTCTCTTTGATTGTTTCACGCAAACGACGTAAAAGGATGCAGTAATAAGCCGAGATTATAGTTTCACCTTTTGCAAGGTAGTCCACAATGATGACACCCTTAGTATCCCAAAAAACTGACGCCATCACCTTGCCAGCTGACAAAATTGTTTTGGCTTTTTTGGCGTCGGTTCATCAAGTTTTTTCCACTGCTTGGATTGCTGTTTTGACTCTGGGGTGTAGTGGTGTACCCAGGTTTCATCCATTGTCACAAATCTGTCCAAAAAATCTTGTGGATCAGCCTCAAACATTTCCAAACAGTCGTGAGAAATGGTGAACCGTATTCGTTTTTGTTCAACTGAAAGCAATTTGGGTACTCATCGCGCAGAAACCTTAGAAAATCCAAGTTCATTGACTATGATGTTTTGTGTTCTTTCATACGAAATGCCAACAGTGTCTGCAATCTCCCTGATAGTCAATCTCCTATCTGCCAATATCAGATCACAGATTTTTCCGATGTTTTCTTCAGTCGTAGACGTCGTAGGCCGGCCGGAGCGAGGGTCATCTTCAATACTCTCTCGTCCGCGTTTAAATTCTGCAACCCACTTTTTCACAGTCGTATACGACGGAGCAGATTTCCCCAATGTTGTTAACATATCTTCGTAAATCTCTTTTGGAGTTAGTTTTTTTTTATACAGGTATTTGATGACCGCGCGTTGCTCGATTTTCTCCATTCTTTAAAAACGCTGCACTTAGGCTCACACAATTCAGTCTAATTTCAAAACAGATAACTCAGTGAATAATGCTATTGTCTTTAGTCTATGTGCTATTGCGATAGAATTTTACAATGTGACAACCAGAGAGTAAACAAATCGAATGAGGTCAGTTACATTAAAATAGTTCAAGTATTTATGTGTTAGGCCGCGAATATTTCGATCCACCCTCGTATCTCGCTTCTATATCTATCTAGCTCAGTAAGTTTAATTGTAATTATTTGGTATGCAAATACTTTCTCAATTATGGATTTAAACAAAAAAATGTGTGTCTGCGAGGTATACTTACCTACCCTAAATCAATTAATTTTGAATTATTTTTACCGTTCTTTACCCCGAATTATCACCCTCATCTGTGCAAAATTACTAATTACAGCTTTCTAGGAAATAGAACTTATTAGAAGTTTCTGCGTAAAGACGCGGAAGGACTGACAAAGCGAAATTAAGTATACAAGGCTTCCTTGTTGACTACGGACCCGAAAATTATCAAATTAGTCTAAAATATTATGTTCAGCAAAGACAGAAGACAGAGAAGAAAGCCCTACTTTAATTAGGTACACGCCCTTAAATTCTAAGGCGTCCAAGCTACCTTTGTGGGGAGATGATATTAGATGAGATGGTGGCAAAGATTTTGAAGTAAATCGCGGTTGAATATTGATGAAGGTTATGGTAAATAACCCAAACACGATCTTGCATTGAGAAATCAAGTAAGCAGTTCCAAGTCGAGGACTAGCAGGTAGAGAAACGCATATCGATCTAACAATATCATAAACGCGAAAGTTTGTAAGAACGTTTGTAAGTTTGTAAAAAGGCTAAGCTCAAGCAGTACCTCGTAGGCAAAGCATACTATAACATACATGAGTTTCTTCAAGATAAAGCTATTTGACATTCTTGTTTAATTATTTTTAATTAATTTTGATATTGACTCTATTATTTTATTTAAATTTGTATTAATTCTAAAATATTCCTAACAATAATTATTAATGACATTTTGATTACCAGACATGTACTACTATTTATAATTTTGCATGCCAGAAAGCTGATTGTAGCGGATTCATATTAGTCTATAATATTCATAAGATCTCTTTGTACCTACTTTCGCAAAATAAACAACTTTGAACGTATGGATTCTGGAAGTATGTTCGCCTCATGTTCTCACGTCTCATTCACGCCTAAACGGGTGAACCGATTGACCTGATTTTTGGTATATAGATAGCTTAGTCACTGGAGAACGTATAGGCTACTGATGTACAGAGGGTAAAACCATGCAAAGCCCACTGCAGCCGGTTCTTCTTGTTGTTGTCGGAGAGCCATGGCTTCTTTCTGGCTTTGCAGCCTCTTAGGCCTGCTTCAGTTAGCCTTCTTCTTACCGTTCTTGAACTTATTGGTGTTTCTATTGCCTCTGATAGAGCAGCAGCCAGTTCGGAAGAAGTTTTTTTACGGTCCCTGAGGGACTCCCGAATAAGTTTTCGGTCCTGGCGGGCAGAAATCACGCGTTTTCGACCCGTTCTTTGTTTGTTCGCGTGACAGCCAGTCTCCGCAAACCTTTTCAAAGCTGATTGCACGGCACAGCGGGAACATTTTAATAATTTGGCAAGCTCTACCTGAGTCTTCCCTTCTTCAAACAAAATCTGGATTTTTATCCGTTTTTCCAATTCAAGTTTACGTTGCTTCGGCATTTTGAGTAATTAACTTCAAACACTTCACAAAAAAAATACACACCGTAGCTTAGTAACACGACGGAGGTCAAAAATGGACTGATGATTATATTAGAATTTGTTTCTAAAAATTACCTGAGCCATATTTTGTGGCCCAGGTGTTTTATGGTACCTTCAATTACACTATCTATTGTTTAAAATGAACGTTTAACATTGCCGCTCTCACTATTGTTTAACAGATTAGTTGTTATTCCAATATTTTATGAGTTGCACTTGTTTTATGGGGGTGCTTAATACTTTTGGCCAAGGCTGTATATATCTGATATATTATGATAAATATCCGATATTATATATCGAATATATTAAGTTATTGATCCTTTGAACCCTGCAAAAGTTTTCTTTGTTTTTGAAACGAAGTAAAGAGTGCTTCACAAAAGAAGTCCCGTGGAAGCTAACGAAACTAAATTAAAGTTAATCGATAATTAATTATTACTGTACTTCATATTCAAAATTATTTTTATTTGTTAGATAAAATAAATTCCTTTTTAATTAAGAAATTAAACATGAAGTTTTCTGAGGAATTCTATAGAGAAGATTCTAAAAATATTTTAACTTTAAGACGCGAAATTGTGACGCCCCGTCTGAGGGACTCCTTTTGTGAAAACTACTCTAAATAGGACATACCAAATGCGCCGTATGTCCTGTACGAGATATAATATAATAATATAAAAAAATATAGTTGTAGTAGGTAAGTGTATAATAATAAGAATAATAAAACCATAAATGTTTAAAGGAAATGAATAATAAGTAGGAACTCACTTAAGATGCCATTGAAAATATTTTATAAATAGGTCTGGTATTTTAACAGCTGTGGTCATTGACCTTATCTATGTTTAGTGTTGACCTCCATAGCGAATTAACTAGTTTTATGGCGAGTCAGTATAACAATAATATTATGTACACTAACATTCTTATTTTTAAAACTAGATCATAGGTACTCACTACTAATTTATTCGCTTTTATATTATTTAAATTTTAGATATTATGTAAATTATATTAGCATTCTACAAAATATGGTCAGATGAAAACCCACTGCTCCAGATTCTATATGGGTACGAAATAGCCTTTACACAAAATAATAAAATGAAAATTTACGCAAAACTTTGACATTGTGTAGACTAATTAGGTATATATGTATATTATTTATTATTATGAAAATAATATTATGCAGAAGGAAAACATTCTTACCTAACTTTTGACCTCGGAATTTTTAGAGGATTATCCAGTCAAAACGACACGATAACAAAAATGTGGGTTGTACAAAAAAAATACTGAACAGATATTAAAACCCGCTATTAGACAAAAGAATAGACACTTTGCGCTATCGTATTACGTACTGTCTACCTCTGTTAAAGCCTAAATACGATCGATTTTCTTTGCTACCCCTAGCCCATTACCTACGTAGATATAAGAAAAGTAATATTTTAAATATATTAATGAATTATGTTCCTACCTACAATTAAACCGGTGACATGATGTTGTGATTATAGAGAATCGCTAATAACTTTTTCGTAGCATAGCTTAGAAATTTTAAATGTCGTAGCGTAGCCTCATCGTACTACAATATTACTTTTCTTTAAAAATCAATGTAATATTATAAAGTTCAGGATTAATAATTCTAAATATTGAACGAAAAGAAAACGCGTTTTCATAAAATTTTCGCAAATAAGGGCAAAAACTGAAAAGGGGTGTGGAATATGCCGCTATAAGCAAGTGAAGCACACCCTAAAGTTACTAAACACATTTTAAAAATAAGCTTACTTATTTAAGACGCACATAAATAAAATTATTGTATTTCAAAAACAAATACAGAGAAAACAAGACGAACACTATTGTTGTTGAGCAATTTCTTGGAAGCATCATTGTAAGACTAGCCTGACGCATTACATTATGTAACCAACCGGAAACTTGATGTAAATGTATGCAAACAAGCGTAATTACCATATCTGAATAATTTTCCTTTAAAGTCGTACACATCAATATTTTAAATGACTGCTTGCTTAACTAGTATTTGCATAGTTAGTCATCGCTCGACCCGTGGCTTATTTATCAAAGAATTTATTCAGTAAATTATTTACTTATCGGCTTGATGCTTGCCATGACCCCGAGATAATGGTTTTATTTGTATCTTTAGATGGCCATGGCCATGGGAATATTTATAATGTGGTATGCACGATAAGTCATGGCTAAATTTTTAAGCAAGAATAATACGAGTACATACGAATATTTTATGAGGTTAAAGGTGGTTAAAGTTAAAGGTCAACCTTTGAAAAACGTATTGAGATAACAATTGTAAGTAGCTCGTTATTCCTTAACGTCTGTTATCCCAAGACATTTTTTAACGTAAGCCTCGAGTGTTTAGCTCTTGTCAAGAATCAGGTTAAAATTACACATTTACAGATAGAATAGATAAAGGCGTAAAAGCTAAGGAAATATCTACAATAGGTCATATTGAAACCATTATTCGAATTGTGGAAGCTGATTCTCAAGAGCGTATGGATTCTCCCAATGCGAGCTTAGGTACACTGTAAAAGTAATGGACCTAATATACCTATAGGTTTATAAAAGTGAAAAGCATGCTTATACACATAAATAACTGAATGAAACATGGATCTATCTTGGAACCAGCACTAAATCATTGAAAGCTAAATCAAGAGTCAAGAAACCGATAGATTCAATTATTCAATTAAAATTCTAAATGAACTGTACCTATATGAAACAGAAAGTGGAATGAGCTACCGATTCATGCAGCTGAAGTTTAAGATGTGACTTTTTCAAAAAAAGATAATACAGTCTGGGAAATTCGGCAACGTAGCCACGGTAACCACTTACCATTAATAGGTGGACCGTCTAGACTGCTTGTTTGCCTCATATTAAAACCTGAAACTGCCACCATATAGTTTGGCCACGCAACTTATAATTGTGATTTGACCCTGACAATGTGAGTAGGGTTACCTGTTCTGTTGGAGTTTAAACCCCAATTGTATTAATACAGCAAAAAATATGTTTAATATTGTTTACATTGTTCTTATTCGTAGTCATTATTTATTAATTATTTATTGTCGAATAGGTATCTACAATTTACACATTTACACACAATTCAAAGTTCACAAAGTTCTTATCATCATTTATTTAATTAAAATGACCTTTGGTTTATTTTAAATATTCATTGACGTAACGATACTTTGTATAAACAACGACATAATATTCATTTTGGAACAAAGATTACATGTAATTTAACGTTTAGAGTTTATATTATGATAGAGATACGTGTAATAAAATTTAATAAAGTCAGTTTAAAGTTTGTTATGTATTGGTAGCTATTTCATGTAAATTGGTAATTGGTATACACGCAAAAAAAGTTATTTCTATTCTATAGTCCCCTAAATATGTGAATTATGTAAGAAACGAGTATTTTATTTATATTTCTAATAGGTACCTATTACCTACTAACACACAAACAACACAGAACAATGCAATAACAGAACAACATACAGAACTAACACAGAATCAATTTATTACATTTTAGATCAATCGGAATCTAATCAATAAGAGATAATAAATAATAATATAGAAAGAACGAGTCGACTAACCCTGCGAAATGGTTCTAGATTCTAAGGTGAACTGTGTGTGTTTCGTGAGTTCTTCGAAAATTAATCTAAATTTATTGTTTCTGACTGAATAATTTCTACTATTTTGACATATTTTAATATCAACTAATTAATTAATTATTATTAATTCGACTATAAAATAGGAACATGTAATATTTGTACGCTGCAAGGCAGAACATGGAGGACCAATTATTAATACAATCAATTGTAACATCTTATATGTATACTCATGTTTTTATGAAAAAACTTCATTTCATTTCATTTGTAACTTGGTAACCCAAATATTTTTATTTATATATTATATATTTGCAAAACTATAGATAACATCAAAACTCTACGAAACACTAAATTAAAAATTTACCTTTAAAATGCTGTTCAAAACATCCAAGGTCAAATATTTTTCTTTTCATGGTTTTCTAAATTAAAGTAAAAAACAAAGCGTATCTGATTAACTAATCTACCTAGACTCTAGACCTATCAACGCACTACTCAAACTGCTCCATGGATTCGGTTGAAATTTCGCATACCTTAATAGTTTTATGACGTAGATAGACTTATTATTATACTTTTATTAGACTGCTAAGAAATGAATTCTTTACGAGAGCGGAGTTAAACTAATAAGTATTATATAAGTAGGTCAGATTTACTCATATACAAAACGGTTTAGGCGCTATTCGAACTAAGCGCATTTGGACAACCGAGAAACGAATCGTCGAAAGCGCGTTTGGTCAAAAGTGCAAATAGTTCAAAGCGCAATTGGCAACTGAACAAATCGTCCAAAGCGCGATTGGTCAACTTTTTATTTATTTTATTTACCCTTTTTCTAAGCTACACCTGAAGATTTTACATGTTGAAATTTACCCTATCATGTATTTTAGGATTTAAGCTAGCAAAAAGTGACAAACATACTCATCTAAACTAAAACATAAAAATAAAAAAAAGTTGAGTTTGCGCTTTTTATTTTACCAAATGCGCTTTAGACGATCTGCGATCGGTTGTCGAATTGCGCTTTTGACGAATGGCGCCTAAACCGTCACTGGTAAATTATTATAACAGGCTGGCACCAGGTTAAAACCTGGAGTACCTAGTCAAAATTAACTTTAAGTACCTACTTAGGTATAAGTATATTTTGTAAACGCGCCGTCTGTGAGACACCTACGTCAGTACTTAAAGGTTAAAGAAAAGGCAATGTAGGTATAAAAACTACTGTGAAACGTTTATGTGAGAATTGGGAAGAAACGAGGAGCATCAATTTTGAATTCAAGTGAAGTGTATATTATAGGTAGTCCTGATAAATTTCAAGCTTTTCTATCGATTGGGTGTATGTATGGTTGGGTGTATGATTGGGTGTTGGGTGTAGTCGTGCAAATCAATTTTAAATGGACGCAGTAGCCTATTAAATAACATTTTTTTAAATAATACAAAGAAGTAAAAAGACTAGCAAGACCCAACGCTTCTTACTTGTTGGCCATAAGATGTTAAGACTCTTCAGCCCAGTAATTTCACTAGCTACAGTGCCCTCCTACCGAAGCACAGTAATGTTTGCACATCACTGCTCAGGCGGTAGAATAACTGGCACTGTTGGGGTACCCTGAGTACCCACCTAGTCGACCTCCTGCAAAGGAAGTCTACCCCGATAAAATAAATAAAATATAATTTATTGTCCAAATTACAGCTGAGTAGCATCTCTATAAATGGAACATCTCCGATCTTGCCCTCAGTTTTATTCAAATTTCTTTTCTTCATAATTATTACGCAATAATAAGTAATTTTATAATAAAATATTATGTTAATAATATTATCTTTATAGGTATGATGGACAAATGAAATTCTCAACATAAAGATAAGATCTAATCTTAAAAACTTATATTATTATACAGATTACGTTTTTGTAAGTAAAAATAACCTTGCTCGAATACATACATAATACCTATCTACATTTTAATATAATGCTAATATTTTTTACCTAAGTAATGTTATTGACTTTATTCTAAACTTAGTTATTGAGAATTAAGAATATTTTAGCGAACACTTGAAATTGGTTACACAAGAATTTGATGGTAAAAAGTTGGAATAATATTGTCTGAAAAAATCAACGCACACAGAATTTTTTTTAGAAATCTATACCACGTTTCAAAAACAAAGATATTTTTTTAGCTAATTTGCAGGGTTTAAAGGATCAATATCTTAATAAATTGGATATATATCAGATATTTTTAATAATATTTCTGTTATACCTATATCATAAGATATATTGGATATATAATAGTTTTTGTGAATATATCTATGATATTTTCATAGATATACAACCTTCGAACCCCGCAAAAATTATCTTTGTTTTTGAAACGAAGTATAGCTTCACGTAACTTCCCATTCCGTGGGAAAATCGAAATAAAAAGTAGCCTTTGTGTTATCTGTGTTTCCAGCTACACACCTAGTTTCATCCCAATCCGTTCAGTGGTTTTTGCGTGACAGAGAAACAAACATACACACTTACATAGTCACATACACGTTACACGTTCACCTTTAGATTTATAAGCTAGTAGGATAATAATTATTGCAAGCTGTTTTTTTACACCTATTTTTTTTAATTTATTCTCGTATTCAGAAATATTATATCAACATACATGATATCACGCCTGGTTCCCGTCGCGTTGGCATAGGCAGAGACTATTTCCCTCCACTTGGCACGACCCTGACACACCTCTTTCGCTCTCTCAAGCCGTAATATAGGTGCCGACTATATTATACTCGTAACATTAACCTCTCTATCTATACCTTAAAGTGTTTTGGTATTCTTCATAACACAGATTCATTAAAACAAAATCAGTCTATTTATTTTTCCTTTTACTAGTTTCGCCGATTTTTTTTGCCCTCATTTAATTTGGCATAATTTAGTTACGAATATTATCTTTTGGCCAATGAGTTTTTATAAGCTCTTTGCTTTTGGCACAATAATCGTTTTTTTTTTAATGTGGAGAAGTAAGTAGACGAGCAAGACGCTCTCCTGATGTTAAGAGATAACGCTGCCCATAATCAGAACAGTGCTACCCAGAATTTCACAATTATGCGCAATTCTAGGTGCACTGCACCAACGCTTCTTACTCAAGAGTCATAAGATGTTAAGACTCTTTAGCCCAGTAATTTCACTAGCTACAGTGCCCTCCTACCGAAGCACAGTAATGTTTGCACATTACTGCTCAGGCGGTAGAATAACTGGCACTGTTGGGGTACCCACCTAGACGACCTCCTGCAAAGGAAGTCTACCCCCGGTAAAACATAATTACTTGACATAATTACTTTTTGGCATACCATTTCAATAATCATATAGGTAAACATTGTTTGCCCTAATTTTGATATTCATAATATTATAAGGCATATTATTATTTATTCGTCTACTAATCATTGGGCATAGAGATCAATAACCATATCTAACGGAAACATACATTGATTAAATATACGTATCCTCTATTCAGGATTTCCATGAAATGCATCAAAATATTTATGTACTTACATAGCATGTATTAGGGTTGTCAAATATAACTAAGGTATTGTAGTAAAAAACTTGATTAGGGTGCGGCAGTAATATTTATTTGGCGGTATGGCGAATGAATATTATGCGCAACTATTAGTAGAATAAGTAAAAGTAGGTACCTATGCCTTGTTAAACTATGGCTTAAAATTTTATGCGAAAAATAGGGAACCCTTCCGTGGTAAGGATAAACTACATAAATTTTCACTTATCATCTTCAAGTAGCACTCAACATCATTAAAGAAACATTTAAACAATCTGCGCTCTGGACCTACTTTTCTAGACAATTTTTATCAAAAAGGTATCTTCTTCCGTGGAAATTCAAAGAGCTACAAGTGTTAGGTATGTATAGTAAACACTTAATTTTAAATCAATAATAATTAATACATAAACCTGATATTGTTAATATAATACCTATTGCATAATTTCAGATTATAATCTAATGAAATATTATATTAAGCCTGATAACTGATAAGTAGAGGAAAAACAATGAATACCAAAGATAAGAAAATTATTAGAATAATATCAGTAAGTACTTATTGTGTCTTCTAAAAGTAGGTGTGCAATTTTATCGACGTTCGAGAATTCTCGATAATTGTAGTAGGTATAAAGCATGATAAACAAAAATAAGTTATGTTTTTGACTTTGAGTGGATAGATCTATGATAGGATTTACGCGATATTTTTTCATGTGATAAATAACTTTTACTTATCAAAAACCCATTATAACCTTCTTACTACTACATAAATATTGTGTGATTGTGGTGCTTTCCCAACGATATCTACTTATCGTTGTGCTTTCCAATCAATGGCTCACCTCCTACAATAAAGCTAGAGCTGCCCTACAATTTGCCCAACGCAGGACCTTTTCGATGCCAATGCTAAAGCAATAAAAGTGGCTACCCATTGGCCAAAGCAGTTGTAGAATAGCCAATCGACTAGATTTGGCAAGAAGAATGACAAGGGCGGATCTAGGATTTGGTTCTGGACATGGTGCAGACAGGCAAAAATATTATAATTTTTACTACGAAAAGTGTGTGTTTAGCTCGCTCTTAAGAGTTAGAAAGTTAAAATATCCTTAATAATAAGTGCGCGAGCAGCTTGCTGCGAGCGCCGAGAAAAAATTATAATCTTGACCATGAAATATGTCCAAAATTCGTAATTCTACAATGCTTCTTGGCCTTGGGCGGCAGGCAGGCCTAGGACAGCCAAATTATGAGCTCAAATAGAGATTAAAACTAAACAAGCAACTTCGTATTTTAAATCCTTACGTAGGTATTTAAGTAGGTATTTTAAATCATAGTTCATAGTTTTTTAATTTTGTGTTATTTTGTGCTTTTGTGTTTGTTTGTATTTTGTGTTATTTTGTGTTTGTTTGTATTTAGTGTTATTTTGTGTAATTTGTCGTAATAAATAATATAGGTTACGACGAATGTAAATGACGAATTAACCCTTCGTGTACCAAGTGACTAAAAAGCCTGTCCTGTACTAGGTGGGGTGTGACAGACCCCAAGATGTAAAACGTCATAAAAATTTTTTGTCTTAATTATTTGAGTATATTGTTTATCGAATATTATAAGTAGATTGTAATCAATAGTTTTAAATAAAAAAAAAACAAGTAATTTATTAGTTTTATCAATAAATTAACAGAAACATAACTTTTTTTTAATTTAAAGAATATGCCCTTTTCTTAAATGACACATGTAAATTTCATAATTCTTTAAATTAAGGAACAAATAATGAACGTCCTAAGAACTAAACGTAGAAATAAACGTAGTAAACATTGATTTTAATTGAGAAAATTATTATCAAAATTATTGCAGTCTAGAGCAAAGAAATTTAGCATGCTTCATATAATATTATGTATATTGACTAGTATTTTTTACACGTTAACACTGTCAGACTAAAAACAATACACCTCTACATCAAATTCGCTTTTTGTATCACTTTGTCATCATCATTTTCAGATTCTTTCTCAAAATTCTCATTTTCTGACTCCAACTATTTTTTTTTCATCTAAAAGCTTTCTAAATAAGTCTGAATCTATCAATTGAGTCATATTCTTTGAGAAATATTTATCTGCAACAATTAATTAAAATATAGGATACTTTAAAGTAAATAAAAGACAGAAAAAACAATTATGCAAGAAACTTTTATAACGACGCGCCGTACCAGGTGGGGTCTGTGATGCCCGCGCGCAGTTAAAATGCACGTAACTCACTTAGCGACAATCAGATAATTAACATTATGGTGCCAATCGAAGCGGCAATGACGCATCTCCAGCTACTCAGAACATGAGCTCCTACGGTTTTATAGTTTTCAAATAATTGTGAATTTTCGAGCACTGGGGTTTGTCAGACCCCACCTAGTACACGGAGGGTAAAGAAGGTAAAAATAAAAAATGGTAGCACTCCGGGAGTGCCGGCAGAAGTGAAAACTTCAATATTAACGTTGTGTTTAATTATAAGTATAAAAGTACTATCATTTATGAGGTAGAATACAATGTTTATTTATTGCGCTATCGTACACAAATATGACAATTTATATGTTGTTATTTATAATATTATATCGTTATTTATATATTACATTAAATTTTATCTCTCAGAAAAATCAACTTCCATCCATAATTTCGACGACTTTTACACCATCAACAGAGCAGCACACTCAGGCACGGTAGAAAGAGTGGGAGATACTAGTTCCTCTCCCTTCCCCTCGATCTTACGCTTTTTCGATCAGCATCACGTGACCCTGACGCGAGTTTTAAAGTTTTTACCCATACAAAAAAAAGTGCTCAGCGCCGCTAAAGAAGTTTTCACTTCAAAAATGTACCTACCTACACATACCTATTATAGGTACCTATATTACGTGTACAGTTTACATGTTTATTTATTGAGCGTGTTTTCCCCACAGATTTAATTACCTACCAAAACATTGGAAGTACAAATCACTTATTACCATTGTCCGTTGTGATGACTAGGTAATAAGAATTAAGACAAACAATTACGGAAAGTACCTACCTATTTTGCAATGAAACAAAGAGCGTACTTCATTAATGCAAGCCTACATAACTTTATGCACACCTGCACACACTACAAGAAAAACTTTCCCTCACTCAGTAGGTAGGTACAGTAGGTACCTGGTACCTACTGTATGAATAGCAAAGAAAATAGACGATTATAATCATTATTAAAATTTGAAAACTGTACCTACATCAATGTAGTTATTAGCCGAATTTAGGCAGTAGTGAAATGTTAACATCTATAAACTGTCGCAAATCAAAAGAGCATTTTCTCCAAACTCCGAAGAGTAAATCGTAGAAGATAGCATGTTCTTCAATGAGCGAATTGTAAAATGAGCATTTATCTTATGCGCAAATCGTCAAATGAGCATTTTCTGCAAAGAGCAAATTGTAGAAGATAGCACGTTCTTCAATGAACAATTTGTAAAAAAAGCATTTTTAACTTTTGCGCAAATCGTCAAAAGAGCATTTTCTACAAAGAGCAAATCGTAGAAGATAGCATGTTCTTCAATGAGCAAATTTTAAATAGAGTATTTTTACTTATGCGCAAATCGTCAAAAATGCATTGTCTCCAATGAGCATAACGTAAAAGATAACATTTCCTTCAAGAATTTATTTAATATTTTTGATAAAAAAATTTGATAAAAAAATAACAAAGCCTCTCGTAACAAAATACATTACACACTTTAAACAATGCAAATTTTATTTCTGATTATTTATATGAATAATAACAATAGGTAATTAACCTAACGAAATAATAATAATATCTATTTCTAACCGGATGAAACCGGTTCCTAACAATATAATATGTACAAGTATCTCAAATACCTATCTACGAGCGTACGAGTATTAGAGAGAACAGGCACACGTATCAAAATTAACACGAACAAAAACGGTAAAACAGCACGATAAAAATTAAATTACCCAGTTAACCTTGCACAACCCACGTAAACAATCGAATTGCATGATAAGTGGCGTTTTATAAATAATCATGAGGAACCGAATGCATTCGTACGTGCCGAAACAAGCATGGCAAAAGGTTAATTATAATCGAATCAACATACAGACTAACATCTGCCTGGATGTGAGAATGTGAGTCATGATTCATGATGCGATTTTATTGAACATTATTGCTTTATTTAGGTGCTCGTTTAACCAGTGACTCAGACCTAATGGTACCGTTCTCAATAAGTATTAAAAACTAATAAGTTTTTTCATTCTTGATATTGTATTTGTTTGACCTCTATTTAACCTTGACGCGTATAACTAGTAAAATATGTATTTATCCTTAGTTGGATCCAATTTTATTGAGGTAAATGGAAACACCATATCAACACATTGCTTTTGTAACTTGATATTACAGTAACTAAGCAAAATATTAAACCAGATTATATCTAGCTACTAGCTAGTATAATTACCTACTTAAGTGAATGAAAAAAATCAGGTTAATTTATATCTATCTAATATATAAGACCATCCCAAAGTGTCTACACTTTTAGTTCTGCAAAGTTCTTAACCCATACTTAGTATGGACTATGTACTATAAAAATCTAAATAATATAAGTACAATTCTGTCATAACCATAACCCGTATAAATATTGTTCAATTATTACTGGTATGACTAACCCACAATCAACAATCAATTCGAAAGGCCCTGAACCATTTATAATCGTATTAGAAAAGCAGTTTTGACGATTTTGATATCAATCCACAAAAACGTGTTTTAATATAAAAACCTGACAAAACATTATGATAATAATTTTGCATCGTATTTAATTTAACAATAAAATATGATAAATAAGAATTCTAAACGTCAAATATCGTCAAAACAGCAACAGAAATAAAGTATAATAAAATTAATGTTCGACGGTTTTTTATCGTCTTAACCTTGATATCTCAAAGTCGAATAAATTATCAGGGTTTCGCCTATCTGTCTGTTTATTATTCTTAACGTAATCTCCGATACCTACCTAATATTTATCTTGATTGATTCGGCAGTTTGGGGTAACGACCTGGCTACTACTTTATATTGATAATGGAAAATTTTGTGATTTAAGTTCCTACCTAAATAGGTAGATACCACAAAGATAGATAAGTTTTTATGTTCCAATTTTCTTTGTATTAAACGCAAATTTACTTTCTTAGGTGCTTCTAAAAAAATGACATGTATTTATTGACCTCAACCCGGCTGGAATGGATCATGGAATGCTAGTTTTCGGACTGAAAACTTAACTTTGGTCTCTTTTGCTACTAACTGCAGCTGCTAGCTAGCTGCTGGGTTTTAGATTTGACCAGGAGTTTATTTCATGTAAAATATCTACATACCTAGATAAAATGGGTTCCAAACTAATCCTGATATTTCTTTGAGTAGAACTAAATATCCCTATCAGTGTGTCCAAAGAGAGTGTGTCACTCACCGTAACAGTCTTTCATGATGCCTCTCTCTATCGTATGTGGCGGCGAAGTACTCGTCCGCGATGGCATGGTGCAGGGGCTGGTGTCCCTGCGGCGCAAACTGGCGCTGCTTCCACAGCAGCTCGCCGTAGAGCGCGGGCGGCGGCGGAGTGAGGTGCAGCAGCGGCGGAGGCGGCCCGCCGCCGTACCCGTGCGCCATGCCGCGCCACTCGCGCTCCTCCGTCGAACTGGCCGACCCGCCCGACCGCACACCGCTCACACCCGAGTCGGACCTATCGTCCGCATCTCGCGCGCACACTATCACACAGTCGTCCTCCTCGGAGGCCACGGCGCTGGCCACACCATCCGCGCCCGTAACCACCACTTCACTCCGCACTTCACTCTTCACTTCACTACGATCACTGATGTCGCAAGCCTCCTGCGGCTTTGGCACTTCCTCCTTTTTCACGCACTTGGTTTCCTCACTGACTTCGGCGACATCACCACTCGCACTTGCACTCTCTGTCACGCCTGTAACAATGGAAACAATCGATTAGTATGAGTTACCCAAATCACTTTTCAGTAGTTATGTTCGAAGATTTAATTTCAAAGGATTCGAAGGCCCTAAGTGCTCTGTCATTTTATATAACAGTATATTACTTGACCATCGAAGTGAAACGACAGCGTTCAGCGTCCGGTTGACACACGAAATTAATAACGGTGTTATCAACGAGCTGGCAGCTGCATATTTTCAAACGGCTGACGTCAGTGCGCAGTCGGCGGCGATATCACGTTTGGGATGATGCCAGAATAAGCTCATTCACACTACGACCGCCTACTCGCGCAAAAATGTATTGTATGCGACCGATGCGACCTCGCCATTATTCGGGACAATTTCACTTGGCTAATTTACGGTCTCCGTCGTAAACCATAAATAACTGTAGGCAGGCATAGGTCTCGTTGACAGAATTGTGAACTGAATCAATCACAGTTAGTTACGCACGATCCTATTATGGTATAATGAAACAAGCGTAATGAATACAAATAACGTTCTATTAGAAGCGTAATTTTAATTAATCCACGTCGCGTCGTAGAGAATCAGTAAAACGATAAAGAAGTTATAGGCCTTGTAGGTAGATATCAATATACCTTTAATCCCATCAGACGGCGGTTTATTGAAAGATATGAGGTTAGTGACTGCGATAGGCTCGCTACTAGCTAGAGCCAGTTGTAAGTTGCAATGTTTAGATGTTTTGTATGTAAATATGACCGGAACAGGAAGATTCCCTTGAGGATATAGAGATGCGTGGGCAGGGACAAGCATGTTGGCAGACCGGGCATATTACGATTCACATATGAATGACGGTTGGCAGCTGGCCAAGACGCCCTGCGCTATCCACCAACGTTTGTCACCCGGCCATTTGGCGTGAGACCAGATCGAGGGCAATGTGACAAAAGTCGTTGCGTGACGGGATGATATTTAATACAATTTATTACTCTAAACAAAACTAAAATTAATCGTTAGACAGCGGAAATTGCGATGTCAAGAACACGCTACGAGCTACATGGTAATAAAAATGTTGCCGACAAATTGCTTCTCTTATGGATATTACAAATATTTATGCCAACAACAGGAAAGATCTTAAGTTAAATAGAAAAGATAAACGGTTATTAGTACACATGGGACATTCGGTTGACGTGTCGCGCACGCAACAATGGAATTTTAATGAGAGAGCACTGTTAACGAGGATCCTCATTTGCATAATCACATAAATAATATTCATAAGAAACATAAACAGCAATTGTGTTGTGTGGGCACAGTCGTCACGCCGTGCGTGAGCCACAGATATCATCTCAGTGTAATGATATGATGAAGTATTTCGATACGGTCGGGGAGCCGCCATTTTTAATCGATCCGACGATTACTCACGGTGTAGAACCGGTCTCAGCGAAAGCTTCCCGACAGAAATGCCTGCTACATTCATACCCTGATATGGGCTTGTACACGAGACACGCACAAACTGCGTTGAATACGTTACATTATTCTCACGAGATTAGGAGCAAATTAATGTCATACACCGTATTGCTGTTGCTTTTATAAATTAGATTGAATTTACTAAACACTGATCGAAGTATTTTTAAAATTATATTAGCAAGTAATCGAAAATAAAAAATTAAAATAGGCTTAACATAAGCGCAATAAATGAACTAATAAGAATAACAATGGAAAAAACCAACGTCTCAATAGCGTGAGCACATGGGGAAACACCCGAGATTGTTTAAACTTTGAACGAACCATATCGATAAGATAATACATATTACAACATTCCACAGCAGCTGCTGCTAGTAATGGAAAAAGGAAAACATGAAGCGGAGAAAACAAACCTGGCTCTTTACAAACAGACGAGCATTGAACGAAATGTAACAAAAGTTGTGAAACAATGCGACAGTGATCAGCGGACGAAAGACAATGAGACAACAAATAACTCGATGGGGGAGTGGCGACAACATCGCGTTCTGACTATAGTTGACTGACAACACAAACGTGGCGGTATCGGTGAAAGCTTTTCATTAGATACTCTAACAAAAAATAAGACACTGAGACGTCAAGCTGACTCCAGAGTGCATCGATGCAATGCTCGCGAAGTTTGCTATATATCTTAACACAACTTGAATAATTTATAAAGGGCGGCACCAACCGACCGACACAAAATCTCGCCGACGAATAACCTATTGCCCTGACTGCTTACTGCTCTGTTACTAATTCACCTTCACAAAATTATTCACATTTATATGTAAATGCAACATGCAAACTCGTCGGTACGGTTATGCAAAGTTGCTTTACCATTTTAGAAACTTGAAACTTCACGCTAACCGTGCATACCTATAAAAATATTTCGCAGATTTTCATTATCCTCAAGTAGGTGGACAAGAAACCGCAAATGCGTTGGTTTGGATTTTGAATTATTCATTTCAGCGCAATAGCATTTACCTACATATACATACGTAGTATTATTGATGTCATTAGCTTAATTTATGCCTACTGAGAACCATAAACCGCAATTTATTACCTACAACATAGAATAGGTATAATAATAGTAGGTATCCATAGTACCCTGTATTACCCACATGAGGTTTATGACATCAAAAAGTCAACATACATTAGTCAAATACGTGATGAGGAGGAGGACAGGTCCACATTCTCATAATCTTAAGTTACACAAGAGCCTGTTCTGTGCGGAAGTCAAACGAGTTTCAAGAAATGATTTATTGCACAGACAAGATATAACCGGATAGAAATAAGCCCAATAATCTGAAATAACATGTTACCGAGTTATCCGAGCGTGTTCGCAGAGTCAAAGCCATCTCGTTAAAGCCAGTAGAGCGCATCGGCTCGCCAACCGTGTAATGAAACACTTCCACTCGGCCACTAACCGTTAATAGGATGTTTAGTAGTGACAAAGCTTTCTCTGGGCTATAATAAAGCAATTACGGACAATCACCGGCATTTAGTTACGTAAGAAACAAGAATCCTATAATATGTGAGAGTTGTCGTTTGAATTCATTGAAAACATGCAGCAATAGCAAGCATAACCACGTAAAGCACATTAAATACCACAAAACATATTATGTTGTAAATTCTCACTTTCTAAATGAATAAAGAATTACTAATTCAGCACGAAGCGGCGCGACATTAGGGTTCCAGAATGTCAATCTTGATTTCTCAGTAGCCCGTCGCGTCACGCGTCGCGTCAGGCAATAGAAATAACTGACCCTTTTCAGGTAGGTCAATTATAATCATTAGTCTGTTGCGAAGTCGGCTGGCGTTTCCGAGCCGATTGTTGAGGTAATAAGGCGCATCGATTATCGTGACTTCGAAATGCAATAGAACCTTGAAGATGGTGTGTAGCTGGTATCACGAGTCTGTTGCACTCGTGCAGTAGATTGCGCAATGCGCTATTGAAAGAGCACAGAGACGAGGGCTCTCGGCAATCTGACTTGCATCTCACGACACTGCTCGAACGCTCGTGACCAGAATACTTGATTCCGAGTTCAGATTAGATCCCATATTTCACCGGTACCAATCGATCTTCTGGGAACTACCTATGCCTTTAGTTAGTCATACAGGAAGAGAAAACTTACGTAACATTTTATTTAATCAAGTGCCAAACTAAGTCAGCATACCTAAGTACCAATAAAATGTTAAATCGATAATATCAAAAGGCTCCAATTTGAAATAATTAAGCAAATAAAATTAATCACCTAGCAAGCCAACACGCCCGCACAAGTCAAGGAGATCCACACAGACAAAAACGAAACGACCTCAGTTAATTTTTTACACGAATCGCATTGACCTGAATATAAAGATATAAATATTAACAAACAAGGAAATGGACTCGATGAGTTTAACAATGATTGTGAGTACATTTCAAACGACCGAGATGGGTCACATGAAAGAACAATAAACAATAGCGCGATAAAACATAAGCTGTACGATAACGTTGATAATTTACGCTAATAACGTTCACTAGAATAATGTTCTAGCGATAACGAGGGCTACAAAAGGTCAACTAGTACACGGCTGGTCCGATCGTAATAAATAGCGATGTTATTTACTGTCTGCGGTCTCCAGTTAGTACGGATCGTAAAGTGGTCAGATATAATGTGATTATCTAACTAATAATAAGAGGAGATAATGCAGACGTTGTTACTAGCACAGTTTTCTGATCGGATTGCACATTATTTCATGCAATTCATGTAGTCTCTCGTGGCTGAGGGTAACCTTGGAATTTTATAGCACAATATCGGAGATCATCTTTTTATATCAATTATAGCTAATAACTAGAAACGGATCTAAAGTACACAATGCTAAAAGGTGACTAGAAAGATACTGGAAACATCAAAACCAATTATATCAAAATGAGGGTAAACACAAATTTAGGACAAAATGGCAAATTGAAATATGCTCAGTAGCCGTCAACAGTGCCTACTTCGGTAGTTCGAGAATTTAAAAACTCACCTTGAGTGAAAGTGAAAATTCGGAATCCAATTCCTCTTCTTATCAGCTTTTCTTCAAAACGGCTTCTTCAAATTACAACAATCAAACACTAATATTATTTCTTGGAATTAACGACACAAAATATCTTGATACTATAAATGGAACAAACACGTCGATCACAATCACCACAATCCACAAATAAATGGAAATCCTCTTCAAATTGATGGTATTCCTTGTGTAAAGGTCGTCCTTGAATGCGGTCAGGAAATCGATGAAGTGAAGCGTTCACCTGCACACGCTCGCACCACACTCCAGTGGGCTATGCTTATACAATACACGATACTATCAGAATGATCCGTTGCGGACGTAGTGCGGCATGAACGTGCGAAAGCCTCTGTGGCGCACAAAGAACTGACTGAAACGCGGGGAGGGAAGTGGTGTTCGAGGAGAACGGGGCGAGGGGACGGCTGCCACGGTAGTCTCGCGGCGACGCGACGTAGCACCAACGTAGCAACAAGTGAACGGCTGCGCGGGTGTGAGGCGGGTGCGCGGAGGGTGCTGGGGAATTGGGGAGGGTCCCCCCTCGCATACAAAGAGCGCACCTGACCCGCCGGTGATGCTGCCCGTCACCCGGCACCCGTCTGCCTCCCATCCTCTAAACGCTGCCCGCTGCAATAGCCTGATTACACAACTCAACAGGAAACGCAGATGCTTACAAATCACAATCACGATTGATTCAATAACGACTCACGACCGATGGCATATATTAAGTGTAATAACATCAGTTGCATTTGAACTTTCAACACCAGTTAAGAAAATGCACAACTGTAAATATTAGCATTTTCTTAATTTATCGCTAACTAGCGATGATGATAATGAAGACGATCCCAACAACGATTGAATAATAATAAACAAGGACAGTGACGCAAATGCAATGAATCAATACAAAATAATTACGTCTATTGTAATGTAGGTCCTAAAACCACACAGAGAAGCTGCTATAGTGATTGTTATAGAAAACTTTGAGGAAAATATTATATTATGTAATAACAAGAAATAAAAATACGAATCAAAGATCATAACAAGAAGTTACGAGAAATAGTGAATGAAGTTTAAGAAGTAGGTAGTCTGTTTACAGAAAGAGATTTATGTAACCTCGTATAAATAGATTCAGATGTAAAGAGCGCAGAAAATGTAGAATCGCTATTTTATCATAAAATATATTGATTGGAGCATTCTCAACGCCTACGAAAGAAAATAAACCATAACTTCTAAGAATGTTTAGTAAAAAACAGCTTTTATAAATTACTCTCATTCTTGGAAACTTCGTCGGAATTTCCGCAACTAAAACGTATGACGAAATAACGGTTTTTATACTTGGCTGTAGTGGAAGTTATTAATAAAATACACATAAAAACGAAACTTGTTCGCTTTATGAATCTAGAATGGCAAAAAGAGCACCGGTCGTGCAGGTTCACTCAATTTATAACTTTTTGCGTCGAATTAATGAACACACATCGTGAAACAGGATACTGATGATTTAGATTGAATTTTTTATCGCGATAATAAAAAAACTACATAATAAGTGATGAATAATACCAATTTTGCTGCGTTGCCACTAACTTTATTTACTGTTCACGTAAATCTTATTGCTGAGTCACTCTAGAGTGTCATCAAACACACCAAAACGTTGCAGGAAAACAATTAATTAAATTAATGTTTGTTCTGGTTAACGTACAGTAAGTAGGTATAATAGAGTTAGATGCAATATAAACAAATACCGACCATTGGCCAATATAATACCGAAAGTATTTTACGACGCGCCAACAATTTGGCCGTCGGCCAACAATTCCATGACAAGCGATCCGTTCTACGTTTAGTTTTATAAATAACACACAAAGAGTTCAGTTTGCAGGGTGCAGGTCACGCTGAAGTATTGCCAGAACCGACCACATTCGCAACATTGTTCTATTATAATAAATATCCGTTAATTTCCATTGCAAATAAGACCGGATTAGTCTCGGTTATAAAACTAAAGATCGTTTCGCAGAATGCTGCTGGCCATCTACCTGCTTCAAAACAGGCTCTAATTTTTTTACACGAATTCGAAAGAGCACGATGATAAAAACCTAATTACTTTTTGTGTTAAGTTGGTAATCGTTTTACAATTCTCAATCGATTGTTTTGTTCTTTTTATCAGTATGCTTGACAAGTGGATACCTACAAACATCAGCTTTAAATAATACTGGCAGTCGAAACACGTTTACGAAGGTTTTTGCGAAAGAAAAACAAGCAAAGAGGTCACATACCTTGTTTTGGCCTTGTGCTAATCAAGTTAGCGGTTACACGCGAATAGTTAATATTCTGTAATTTGCACATGCAGTGAAGAAAAAACCGATATTTCGAGTTGAGCGAGCACCGACAATGTTAAATGGCTCTAATGCGCCCTGCGCCTACTTTTAACCTAAATGCGTTACGTTTCGAATACAAATGATAAGTGGTTAATATCAAGGCGATAAACGTTCTAGTATCTGTAGACAATCACGTTGAAGATATCTAGAACGAAAGCAAACTCACGACTTTAGATAATCTCCTAAAAATAGGCGTTCTATCATAGAGTGGTCGGCGCGGCGTATAGTGTAGTCAGTAATCAGTAAGAATACGTTAGATAACTTGTTTACTGAGAGTGGGGATTTTGTTGATAACAAGAGTATACAAACAACGGCAGCTGATAACCTGAATACAGTAACTGATAACGAGCTGTTATCTACACGCATGTTTATAAAGCATTATGTTTAAATATCCAGGAAAATGATATCAACGGAACTCTTTATCAATAATAGCGCTAATGTGGAACACTTAATATATTTGAATGTTCTTGAAGAAATTTTAAACAATGTGTACGTCCAGGTCCCAGGTATATAAGTACGTACGTCACAAAGAAACAATTAAAACCAAACTTCACGTTTCTTCTTATTACTAAGACAATTAACAATGGACACGCGATTATAATTAACTTGGTCTATTTCAATAGCTCATTAAATAATCCTTTTATATCTATTACCCTAGATCATTAATCACCATCATAAATAATATTCAGCGAATCATACGATTAGGTACTTACAAACAAACTACCCATTTATAAAGAAGATAATGATAATAAATAATCTATGATAAGAACTGGCGAAGTTACGATTAATGATATCGTTATCGAAATATTTATGATACCGTTTTCGGCATTTTTAGAAAGGCATTACCAACAACTTATCAAATATGGACATGGCAAAGGCGTGTTGTTTGCTCGCCGTGTGTGTATGAGAGCAGTATCTCGATTTCCGGACCATGAGTCAGGTTGCGTGGGAGAATTTACAACTTACGACAGTAGAATTCTTTCTCGCAACGTGAAGGGAGGAACTATGTGTGTATATGTTGGTATCGGCCATCGGCACACTGTCGCGTCGACCGAGAACAATGAGTTATTCAGGCTGTTATCGATGGCTTACACAGCTGCATTACGAGCGATGCGGTGCGGTGCGGCCGCTGCGTATACACTCTCGCAGTTATTACTAATGAATTAATTCCACGGTCCAGTCTGATGCAACACATGTGATTCACGACGATATTTGACTAACAAAGGCGACGACACGATATAAATAAACATTATAAAAACAATTGTTGGTTATCTGATTCGCAACACATGTGTCGTGGAAATGAAAGACATCAACTTACTACGATACGATTTTAGAATCGTTTAATAAAATTCCTGTTATCTCGTGTGTTGGAATCTCGCCACGGCATATCTGTCACGGGCGCCGGTATATTATGATCATTATGAGCGATTTATTCATAAAGAGTCTGTGTACCTAAATCCTAATGGTTTTCGTCTTTCGTCATTCTGTCGCAGATTGCGGGACCGGTCGACGATTGAATGTCAAAAACCGCAAGAAGCAATAAATTGTTGTCTCATGGAGAGTAAACATCGTCGTTCGGTCGCATTCATGCATAATTGATGAGGGTTCGAGCGTGTGTGTGGATTCCTGGCGGTCACGACTCGGCCCGACTGCCTCCGGCAGCCATTTTGTGAAGCCTGCCCGCTCCGGACATCGGGTGCGCCTATCGTGAATATTAATATTGACGACCTTATGATGTATTCCACTAGTCACGCCATGTTCCAATACAGGGATTAAACTCAATGCATTTTTTTCAGATTAGCTTCCGCCGCGCTCGATCAGCCGCTCGTAACGATCATGATACAAAACTATTAACTATTGCAAACAGTCTTCGCTCCGGCACGCTGCGTGCAATGTAATTAATGTAGAATGATCGTTATTAGTTTCTATTGTTACCCGTCGAGTAAATAGAGCATGCGCCGCGCGGGTGCGGTGTAATACATAATTTTAATAGTACAATGCGGAGCGGTTAACTCTCACGCGCGGCCATTGTGCCGTGTAAGTAATCATAATCAAAAGTCTTCTCTCTCGGAACGAGCAACGACGATAAGAGAGAAGTTTCACAATTGTTATTAATGTAGTCTGTGTGTCGATATTTAAAGAAGGCTATTGTTAAGTTTTATGTAATGGTTTTCATTAGTAGCGTTGGAAGTAAATGATTTTATCAGAGGGCGAATAAGTCTGCGGTCGGGGTCTGCCCTACGGCCCTGCACTCATTACTAATGAAAGTGGCGCGCGTCAGCTCGGAATAATGCGAAATGAAATAACGCCCGTCGAATCCACTCGACGACCGCAGCCACGAGCAGTTCCGACATTCCCAACCTGCATACTGCATAATATAAGCGCATGCGTAACCATGAACTACGAATTGGTATTATGCTACGTGAACGTTCGTGCATGAAGTATACGTTAACAAAAGAAACTCAACGAATATTACGCTTTAAAATGTTATTTTATCGAATGAATGTACACAGTTTACGTACAGATCTGGGAACACCGACAGGAATGTAGACGTGTTAAACAATGAACATGTTGTTGGGTAAACAAACGTTCCTCGATTACAAAGATGAATCACGATAGCTTTGAAGTCAGACAAGAATTGATTCCTGTATACAGGTCGTAATCGATCGATATACATACAGCTACATGTGGATAATGTATGTAAAATTTATATGAAAGCTGAAATGTATTTGGGTCATTCACGCTATGAAGTAAAACACTGTAGAACACTGTGACGGTATAGAACACTGTAAGAGTAGTGATTATAATAGAGATGAAACCATCGCACTGTGCAATTGGCATGATTCAGTACATACAGTTAATGCTATAAAACTAGAAGCAAGCTATAGCAAAAGTACACATTAACAGCGTAAAGATATTATAGTTTACTTATGAACTGAGGACGGCAGCTGCGACCCCGCAGCCGTACTTCCTGTAGTCCCAACTACCCATTGTTACCTCGCACCGAGTTTTTATGACGCATTACCCAAGACCAAGAATAACATCGTGATACTCAACACGCCCGTTACCAAGCCACATTGTAAATTTTAACATTCGTGACATGCAGATAAAGAATCTCGAGCGCATTTATCAGTTTGCTCAAGCATGACTGGCTCACAATAATGAGATAGGTGTGATAAAGTTAGACCTTGACATTATTGACTATTGTTGAACAGAGATATTCTGATTTTGATATCTCTAGACAAAGTAGACAATCACTGATATACACAAGAACGAAAAATAACAATATCTACTGTTAGTTGTGAAGTAGGTTAGGTACGTACTTTTTACGTTTGAATTTGAATAAAATGATAAGCTGCTACCGCAAAAAAAAATGCAATAACTGCGGCCTAATATATCTTGGAATATAGTACAGCAAGGCACTGTTTGATTGAAAAAACCTCCAGTCACAAACCAGCTCTAGCTGAACTGTTATTATCACCGCTGCTATCACGGATACAATTCACTCGTGATAATATTATGACATGCCATCGTTGAAGATTGGAAGGTGCTAGTTTGCCGCATTGTTTTTGCACACGTCGCGGCGTGGATACAATTTGTAGAAGCGCTGGGAATTCTCGGCGTGAGATGAAAGTCGTGATCGCCTGCACGACGCCCCTTGCGCCTCAATTCACTAATCAAATAACACAATGACTCCATTGTTACCGAGACGCATTCTTTGTACCTCTATAATTTCGCTTCGTAGTAACCACAACATTTAGCTTCCTTGAGCCGTGAGTCTGAGGAATCATGCCATGTTGATTGTTTATGCATTGGAACAATCGATTGCGTAATGGAAACTTTCACATTTTACTTTTGAGTACAGCAAGGTTGTTTAAGGTCAATGACTGAGGATATGAGTCTTATCTATATACTAAAGCCGGGTCTCCAGCTCTTATTTTGTCTACACAAACAACAAAAACACGACAGCACACAGCAAAATTCCTCTACACAAAAAAAAATTAATAATGTCTATGCTTCAAGCTTCAACAAATGTTTTTGCTTTATTTATTCATTTATTTATTTACTAGCTGAGCCCGGCGGTAAGCTTCAACAAATATTTTTGCTTTCCATAGCCGATGCAAAGCAAAAACATTTGTTGAAGCTTGAAGCATAGACATTATTTTTTTTTTGTGTAGGGGAATTTTGCTGTGTGCTGTCGTGTTTTTGTTGTTTGTGTAGACAAAATAAGAGCTGGAGACCCGGCTTAAGAGTGACAAGCAGCCACTTAGGATTACAATAATACTATACAATTATCTTATTGTATGTAATGGACCTCAATATCGCCTATTTCAATATTAGACCAAAAAACAAGTCTATCATTTTGCAAATGATACATTTTCATGAATCAGCCTCAAACAAACCTTAATAAAGTTAAATCTTTTGCAGCAGGTCGTACATCAACGCAACGTAACCAAATCCGCCCCCTGTGTTGCGCAGAGTGGGGGAGCTACCCCTGAGTACACCCAGGAGGGATTATTCAAAGCAGACGCTTTAAGCTTTAGCCCATTAACGAGTAACTGCTGTAAGGTTATCTAAAAGGTTTTCGTCGAAGAACTGCATCGGTAAGCCGGAATGTTGGACCATTGCCAGGCAATGTCTTAAAATGCTGCAATGACCGCTATCTGATGAACAAAATGCACATGTAAGAGCAGTTTGAAATATACAACACGAGCATGTTTGTGGGAAGTTGGAACCCATTCGATTGGATTGTAAACACTGCTAAGTATAAATTCCAGTACATACCTACATGTAATAAACATTTTTATGGGTTTGGGATATCGTGAACGATTTAATTTAGAAAATAATAGTAAGAAAATAACAAGAAAAGGAGCGCTATAAAGTAAAGAGTTTTATTGTTACTTTTTCAATTAATAAGCTTCTTTCCTACGAAAATATTCTCTTTACCTATCATAAGAAAGTCTACCAAAGCATCTAACTACGTATAAATTATAAACAACATTGCTTTAAGTGTGGAAATTAAAACGTTCATTCAGCTTTGGCTGGAAGCCATATAATGGCACATGAGACATAAAAGGTTTATTTACATGCTCAAGAGCGTGTTCTTGTTTTACAATTCTTATTATAATGAATGTTGTTTTTACAGTGACCTCTAAAAGTTTAAATTGAACCCATTAAAAATAAAACTAAAACTAATTTTAACTATTATGATAGGTACTTGACTACTATTTACATAATTTGGCATTAGATTACCTACTGATAATATACATAAGTAAAGTAATTAGTTATCATAAAAACAATCTAAAGTTTTAATTAAACAATTTATATACAAAACTACGGCTACGAGTAGGTTTACTTAAAGAAACTTGAATGTTTTCAAAATATCACAGGCTACGGGCATTGCCTTAAAAATAAAAACTCTAACAATGGAAAACTTGAATCAGAAACGAACAAAAGTAACCAACTCGGGAAAAATAGAAAGGGAATCATTTCAAAAGCACTTTTAGAAGGCGTTTAATTTTCAAATATCCAATGATTCAGAGATTATTGAACTGTGAGGGGGACACAAGAGGAAAATGTCACGATTGAAGCCTTGTCAAGGGGTGAAAAGGAGGTGAAATAGGGTGGTGTGGATGGAATGCCGCCTACGGCCGCTGGCGGTCTGTTTACGTTGTCGTAGAGCTTGTGAATCGAGGCAAGCCGGGGGCAAAACTTTGATTAGTTATTCCTTTATTTATGGTGACAAGAGGCCGTTTATTGGAAAAATGTTTCCCGTGGGCGTTATTTTCATCAGGACAGGAGATATTATTTTTAGAAACGGATTTTCATCGCAAATACTAGGATAATTGTATAATCTCTGAACGAAATGAGGTTAGATTCAATAACCAAACAACCATATACATATATTATTATAAACAATCTGGTCGAAATTAGATAAAATATTGGTTAGTTATGCATAAATACAAGTAAATACAATGATTACTTAACATTTCACACACATATAAGTACCTCAAATACTCGTATAGTGTTCATAAACTATGAAATGAAATGGTTTTATTTCATTGTAATGTATGATGTAGTAACAATGTACAAACATAATACTGGGAGTCAAATTAATTGAAGTTCTGCGAAACATACAATTATAGTAGTAGGTACTAAGTACATATAATAATTCTGTCAATATTGTATCGGCTATTCTCAAAGTATTATTATCTGCTGGGTTCGATAAGTCGTCATGGAAACTAAATGCACCTCTACAATATAAACGCAAAAAGGAAAAAACATCCCTCATTTTATTTCCTGTACACAAGCCATAGTTCAAACACCCCTCGAGCAGCTGATTCCATTCATTCGAAGAATAATTCTGTTTGCTTTTTACATGTGCCCTTTTATTTGCTTCGATTTGAAGAGAGATTAGAAAGAATTGGTTTTTTAAAAAACTTGCAAGTAGAGCAGTTCCTGTGAACATTATTTATAAAAAAACCTTTCTCAAATTGTGTTGCTGTGGGAATTTAGAGCTATATGTCTGTTATGATCAGTGATGTATAAGATACTCTATTCAGAGTATCTGAAATACAAGATGTAAGATACTTTTAAAAAAAAGCATTTCAGATACCAGATACAGATAATTTTCTTAAAAGGTATCTGAAATACTAAATACAAAATACCTATCTATCAAATACTTTTTAAAGATAAAATACTTTTGAAAGAATACAACATTTAATTTAACTAAGTTTATTTGTTCGAGAAAACAATTTAGAATCGAATAGACTGCGTTGATAACAAAGAATGTGACAAGACAAAATATGAAGGTATTTATTGTTACAAAATGGCGACAAAAATTTACAATAAACTTCCTATAGGATATAATCAATTAAGCAAAAATGAATTTTATAATAAAATATTTAAATGGCTATGTGACAGATGTTTTTACTCATTAGATGAATATTTTAAATGTAATTTTGAATAGACTCTGTTTAAATTATTTATGAATTATATTATATATACATAAAATTAAAATCCAAGATGGCCGCCATCAAAAAATAGTGAATTACATATTGCGTTGGGGGTTTTTAAAATTTTTAATTTAATTCACTTGTAGTAAAAAAGTATCTTAGGGAACAAAGTATTTTCAAAATACTAAGATACCAGGAAAATGTATCTAAATAAAAGATACAAAATAAAAAAATAAAAAAGTATTTCAAATAAAAGATGTAAATACGTATTTTGTATCTTGTACCTGTATTTCAGATACTTTTATCTAAGATAAGTCACATCTCTGGTTATGATACATACAGGGGCGTAGCTACCGCCGTATTTGCCGTATCAATTATACGGGGCCCCCGGGCCACGGGGGCCCCCAAAGTGTGTAAGGAAAAAGAATAAAAACTTTCTAATTTATTTTATTTTACAAATGACAATGATATTTTAGAGAGTTTTGATTTCTTAGTGCTCGTTACATTTTTTTCTTCACTATTTGAAATTATTAATCCTGTTTCTAAAGCTCTACAGCATGAAAATAATGACTTACAGAAATCTAGTATTTTATTAAGTAATCTTTTAAATAGACTGTGCCAATTAAGAAATCAGAATTCATTTAATAGTTTGCTAAATGAATCCAAAGATTTAGCAAAAGAGTGGTGGGTAACAACTGTTTTTAAAAACAGTAGGCGAAAGATAACGAAGCGTTTTTTTGATGAGTTATCACAAGATGAGAGAATTTCCGACCCGAAATCCTATTTCAAAATCAATGTATACTATTGCTGTTTAGATATATTAATTTCTCAAACTAAAGAAAGATTTCAGAGCCTTTGCAACCTGAGTAGTATATTCGAAATATTACAACCGGAGAAACTCCTATCTTCTTCAAGCGAAGAGATATTAAACGCTTCCGGAAAACTGTCTGCTAAATACAGTAAAGACATCTCACTTAATCTTTGTGACCAATTAAAGGCTCTAAAAACATGCTTAAATTATGAAATTAAAAAAAATTATTCCTTTAAAGAACTCATTGAATTATTGCTAGTAAAATTCAATAGTCTTGCATCCAGTTTTCCCGAGGTAATCACAGCATGCTTTTTATTCTTGACCCTTCCAGTCAGGGTTGGATTTCGTAGTATAATTATGCTTTTTGTACCAGAATTTAATCATGTTTAGTATGTAGTATAGCAAAGCCAATATACTACGCGAATAAACCATAATTTGATCATCAGACTTTTTAATAATAATTACCCTGAAATATCAGGAATTTATATATTTATTGCAATACCAAATGAGGCTAGTCGGTAATTCCCCGATTTTTTAGTCCTTCTGGTAGGGTAAGATGGATGTATTTAATTTTGATAGCTGAATTTTCTAAAATAACAAGATTTTAAGTTTATTATCAAAAAAAAACATTGTGTCGTATTATCAAAAAACAACCTTTCGTAGATTTATTTTTGTAGGTATAATAAAACAATAGAAATAATCAACGCATTTTGTTTCAATTCTAATCAAAAACACAAAAAAAAAGAAATCCTAGTATAATTTTGGAAAAATAGTATAATTTTCATTTCGATAGACAATAATTTTTGGATGCTCTGAATCCAACCCTGCTTCCAGTTACAACCGCAACGGCAGAAAGAAGTTTTTCAAAATTAAAACTAATAAAAAATTACTTAAGAATTTCGATGGGACAAGAACGGCTATCAGACATCTCACTATTGTCCATAGAGGCAGAAACTTTAGAAAAACTAAAATCATCATCAGCCATAAATAATTTAATAAATCAGTTTGCCGAAAAAAAGGCAAGGAGAGTGAATATTTAAAATTCGATTTTTATTTGTAAAATGGGTAAGTTATGTGATAAATAAATATTTCTTTTCACAATATTTTTTTTCTTTTGTGAAAAATCTTTACCTCCATATAAGGGCCTCCAAAAAATTTTTTATACGGGGCCCCGACAAGGCACGCTACGCCACTGGATACATACTATATACACAATATATGTTATAAGCAAATACTTAATACCCATTCAAAGACATGACGCCAGTAAACACATGTTATATAAGGAGCTTCATGTAGAATTATGTACATAGATGTGTAAGCAAATACAGCACGAATCAAATTTCAATTAAGACTGAGTCAACATGGGAAGTAAACTAAACACACAATATAACCGAAATGTTATAATATACATATACACGTAGATACATAATACGGAAAGGGAACTAGTACATCACTCCGCACTTCAACCCTTTACTAGTAGCACGAGCCAGGAAACACAAAGACCCTCAACGAACGACCCTCCCGCTCGCTTCACCCTCTCTTCCTATTATTCACGAATAAAGGAAAAACACTGATGAAAGATGCAGACATTTTCAGTCACGAACTTAAATTAATATTCTTTATAAATAATTTTCAGTTTTAATGGTCATAATATCTAGACACGCGGCAGCGAGTCAAGCCAAGTTCAAGCAAAGGAACTTGCGACTGCGCCGTGTGTTATATTACACAAACCGTCCAAAGCGCGTTTTGACGACTTTTTACACCCTCGTTATACAAAAACTATTACACATAGACAAGTCAAATTTGGCACATATACTTAAATATACGAACTATATCTCTGTTCCAAATTCCAATAACACAGCTCAAACGGTTATTTAGATATAAACATCCAGTAATCGGTGAAGTTAATACATACTGAGGGATAGATCAAAAGTAATATCCCAGTTCCAGATGACCTAGAAAGCTGAAATTTGGCATCCCGATAGGAAATGTCGTAGTAACAAAGGGAAAAATCAGAAACTAGTATTTTTTTATCATTTTAAATTATTATTATTTTAAAAAAATGTATGATATTAAAGTTTGGGACGCCTAGGAACGCATAAAGCAATACATGTTGCATGTTGCTATAATTTTTGTGTAGGCGGCTATTTTCTGTTAAATATTACGAAGTGCGCGCGAGTCCACTATTCCTACTAATATAATTATAAATATAAATACAAACTTTATACCTACTGTACGTATGGATATAGGTACATATGTTTTTTACTTTTTCACGCCTAAACGGGTGGGCCGATTGACTTTAAATTTGGTATAATAAAAAATATAGCATAGACCCCTGGAATAACCTAATATACACTACTGTACCAAACTGTATAGCGGGTAAAACAACTAGGCACAGCTAGTCACTAATAAAAATAGGTTCCTGGTACCTACGTAACAATTGTATATCCTATGTAAATACCTATCAATATATCGACTCACCAGCACAAGGCGGCTCAGTAACATAGAGGTAATAATATTAACATTGTTTACAATAAAAATAATGTATGTGTATTATGTACCTATATCGCCTTAGGTGCTAGTTGGTGTAAACATTTTAGATACCTACGTACCTGTAACGTATAGTCATAATATTATAGGTATGTGGCGGTATCTGGGGGCACGGCAGTGCCCCCGCCAAGTCGTCGTCATTACAAGTCTTGTCGGCTTAGGTTTCTTTTGATCGAAATACTAATCCAGTTCCAGATTATCTAAAAAGTTAAATTTCCATCCAGGTAGGCGGTAGGTATAAGATACTCGTAGCTGGGTGAATATAGATAAATTTGTTAGTAACTAGTATTGTTTAAAAATCAATTGATTAGGTACAATATTCAAATCAATAGTGCACATAAATGCTATATATAAATAAGTACTAAATTAATTATAGGTATAGGTATATCGAAGCACGGCGAGGCTCACGGGCCGCGGTGCGCGGTGCGACGGCCGTGCCATGGAGCAGTGGGGTGGGGGGAGGTGCAATTAAATAATCATTTGGTATTAATCTTATTATGACTGGGTGTCTTAAACCTATTACATACTAAAAAGTACTGTACAAAAAGCAATGATATCCTATCAAAAACATAAATGTGAAAAGAGAGCCAAGTTCAATATTACGATGTATGTACTCATAGTTACCTATGATTTGGTAGTTGACTTCAACGACAAAAGAAGTGAGATCTAAATGGGTGCCAAGTTCAATGGTCAGTCCTGAAAAATATTTACAACAACATAAAATATTTTATTACAACTTAAAAGATTATTTCTTCTTATCACTTAGAATTAATATTATTTTGAAGCCCAAAGTTTGACTTGGCTAGTTCTCATGGGTACCATACGACGAAGTATCATTAAGATAAGACAATAGATACTTTATTGTACACCACATAATGTTACAGAAAATACATAAGTACATAATTAAAATTAAAAATTACAATGTACAAGTGGCGGTCTTATCGTTAAAGAGCGATTTCTTCCAGACAACCAATGGATGGAGGGGACTAATTTACACGATAAAAGACTGGTGGCGCACTAATTAACATTAAGTGCGTTTAATAGTGATCAAGCTAAAGTTAAGAGAGCACCTACCTAGTATATTATGAGAACTGGCCAAGTCAGTCTTTAGGCTTCAAAATAATATTAATTCTAAGTGATAAGAAGAAATAATCTTTTAAGTTGTAATAAAATATTTTATGTTGTTGTAAATATTTTTCAGGACTGACCATTGAACTTGGCACCCATTTAGATCTCACTTCTTTTGTCGTTGAAGTCAACTACCAAATCATAGGTAACTATGAGTACATACATCGTAATATTGAACTTGGCTCTCTTTTCACATTTATGTTTTTGATAGGATTATCTTCTTGCAAAATGTTCTTCAAACAAATCATCAGTTCTAGTAGCTAATATCCGGAATAGTAGAAAATATCCGGATTGCGTCCACGTTTTAGTCAACATCACGTTACACGTTTGGACATTCCATTATCAAGTCACGACGACCTACTTCCATATTAGATTTCTATTGTACGAATTACCAAGCAGAGGACACGTTCAAGTTTCAGTAATAGAATATTGACACCAGTTAATTTGTACCACTTATCAAGCTACACTAATGACTGTGAACATTACATCGTCGATAGACCTAATTAACTTGATATCAAAACCAAAAATAGAGTCGGTGTTGGATATCAAAAACAATGTGTTCAAGCATGACTCACCAGTCTCGAGCTCGATTACAGACTAGAACAGATGCTAATTACGAGTATTATCGAATGCCGAATTAAATTGCTCGTAACGTAACCGGTTGGAACTATACCCGTGCACGTTTCAAATGCAATTTACGAAAATGCCAGGTAGTACGGTTAGGAGCAGCAAGGCCAGCGCTATCAAAGTCAAAAATCTGTAGCTGTAGGCCACTCAAAGCGAGCGACACGGCACGACGTGGCATAATGGCTGTCCTTTAAATTCACAGTAGCACTAGAATTACGAATCGTGACAGTTTCACGTTTCGATGGCTTCGTTGTTCGCACTTTTATTTGTCAATTTGATTGTCGTTTCGGAATGTCCGGCATCAGTTGATCATACCAGGGTTAGGCCCGTTTCGCACTTATCCCGTTTCGCATCGTTTCGATTTTACCTACAAAAAGGTGCCGTTTCGCCCGTTTTTTAAAAAGTCTTGTATTACAATGGAAGGTACGGTCGGAAAGAAAAGTGTCTTAGAGGAATTACCAGTATGATGGATTTGCTTTAATTATTATTGAATATCACATTTATTGATTAGGATTAGTGTTCTATTGTGTTGCTCTGGTTTTCCTCACGCGGCCGTACCGTCCGCCGCGTGACGTTCGCTCTCCACACTCCATAATAGTCCGTAGTAGCCAATTTGTTGCGCAACAAATAACGCAACATACCTATTTGAGTTTTGTTATTCAGCTTGAACGACGCCTCGACCTTTACTTTCTCAACGTCCATTTATAAATTCGAATAATAGCTTTTTTAGCAGGTGAAAATTCTTGGTCTACTTGTGATAACATATGTACTGAATATAATTATTAAGCGTTACTTTTCGGTAATTCAAGTCATTATTATAATTTATTATATTAATTATTAATAAAATATCAATATTAATCATATATTTAATTTAATTTGTGAGGCCAATGAGTTTAAACGGTGGCGAGGATAATGATACCAAATATCAATATAATAAATATTAGTACACATTACAATTTACACGTAATATTATTAATTAAGTTGTGAAGACTATTTGGAGCCAATTTAATGATGTTTGGAATTAAAAGAGCAAAGATATAATCGTATCTGAGAAAACAAAAATATTGAAGGCTCGCTAAAGTAATAAGCCTTGTATTGATGCAACGTGAATTGACGTGAACAGAGTTCAATACTGTTTGCCAATAGTTCGTGAATAGACGACACCAATTGAATGTTAGTGGAGCTGTGACCTCGAAGCATTGTTGCCGGCCGAATGTTGATTAGTATTCGATCTGACTGGAAACTAGACCCTAATGCTGTTGATACTGACTTAGCTTTGTAGTTTGTACGCATTGGAATGAATGTTAATTGTGAATTGTATAGCGTTTGTAATTGCTATTGCTACTAACTAGGTTATAATGGATTGGTATCCAAATAGCTGACTTTACTGTCGTGTTGCTGTTGTTTTTTTTTGCAAAATTACTATGAAATTTGATAACGAGTCATTTTGACTAAACTGCTATCGTGGATCAACGCCATCATCAGCTTAGAAACAATATAAATAAACATATATTATATAGGTAAACAATAATATCGAAGTAATTAAATGATGACGTTAACGTACAATAAAGCATGAGCATAATAATACATTAATATGTATAATTTAATGATGATTTATTTATACAATAATTCTCCTACTGTTTTAATGAATCAGAAAAACAATGTCATTTACAAGGAAAACCGACAATCGGGTAAACCAGTTACATATTATTATTTTGCATATAGTATTATGTAGAGATGCAAATGAAGTAGTCAGAAGTCAGATCAACAGGAAAAGAAATCGAGGCGAGGAATCTTGTGACTTGTGATACGGTCGCTAATCCGGTCTTTTTAATTTATTTTATTTAAGAAACTTGCCATCGACATGCTAATTTAATCTTTAAATTAATTGCAACTGTTACTAAAATAGCGAACACGAAAATTTGCAGAGCGGAATATTGTCGGAAATCAAATTTTATTGGCCGATCGTGAGAATTACTAGTTTCTAATTTTTATAGGCAAATTAAAGCATAGTATCGGATGGTGTTTGTTGATGTTATTTTAAAAGAGATAGCAAATGATAATATATGAAAACGATCATAATTTAAAAAACAAAACTCAGGTTTAATTTTGTTGAGTTTTGTTGATCCGAAATCAATTAAGATGCCCTTTATCAGGAGTTTATTCTTACAGTACCCGATGTTTACTGAAGTTAAAGTCCTTAGTCCTTATTAAAGACGTCGTAATTGTCCAAAAACCAAAACCGTGGAGATATTCTTAACATTCTATGGGACGTTTGCCGTTTTGTTGTATTAGTTGTGGAGAACACCCAACGGTAGTTTTAAAAATCGTATAGGATCAGCATACTTTAATGGTATGGCATTTTGCCTGTGACAGCAACATTTATTGCATGCGTACAGCCGAAGGGAACCAGTCCGAATCAGCTCCAATTAACGTACATCCGGCTAATGGGACCGAGATTGTCGCTATAAAACGCTACAATATAATACAGTTAACTGATCATCTTGGTCAACCCATATCGTCCCACTGCTGAGCAAAGGTCTACCAACTTCTCTTCGTGCCATCTCTGGTGTGAGCAGTTCGCATCCAGATCTTTCCTGGGACTGTTGCGATGTTATCAACTCAACTGATAAAATCCCACAGAATACATTGCTTTTTATTTCATCGTGGCAGCTTATAATCCATCACCAAAATATTAATCACAAGACTATAATTTAATCGTTAAATTCAAGCCTTATAATTGCATACTAATGAATCAAAGAGGCAGAAGTCATTGGCTCGGCAACTGTGGGCGTTCATAAGTCATGCCTAATTAAATGTCGAGGTTCTTGACTCGATGGTTATAATATCAAAGGTAAACGGTTCAGAGAAGCCATTCCATCGCTGTTTAATACGTGTTTATGAAATTCTATTGATAGGTCTCGTTACGTAGCTGAGAGACTGTATTATATTTTATATGTACTCAATGTTGGAAGATTTATAATACATGTGTAAAAACAAATGTAATAAATGTATTATCTAAACACTAATAGAACATAACAACGTCGTCATCGCTAATCTGAGTGTAGTCAAGAGCTAGCGTCGAAAGGCCGTTGGCCTGCTTTACACGAGCGTGGGCCGTTTATTATGTGCACGCTGAGTATACAGTTACGTTCTAACTAACGCTTCCTATGGACCCACATTGTTTTAGTATCACGCGTGTTAATTATCCAATTACGTAAGTGCATAGTCGCCTCACGGAACCTATTTGCGCTTATATTTACATCCAAAGCCAGCCGACGCTCACTTGCCAAAAGCTATTAATTACAGCCGAAGAATAGAATATCTCCGCGGCTAATCCCCCGGAGGCGGCTACGGTTACCGACAACGTTGATTAATGTCCGCAGCGTTCATTTAACTCTTCTTTGTATACGTTTCTCGGTTCTGTAAACGCGAATAACCTTCTTTCGGGTTGCTCGGACGTAAATAGGCTCACATCCGCAGTACTATACACATAAATAAATTATACGCCACTAGACACGGCGCAGATGCGCTCCATTTGGAACCTTGTAAACGTTTTGGTTTGGAAATTGGAAGTATTTTTCATCGTTAATCGTTAGGCAATAATGGAAAGTGATCGAGGTCGCTTCGGTAATGATCGACATTGGTGCCAATTAACGGAACGTTTTCACTGATTGCTCGTAGCAACACGAACAAATGCGGAGGAGAACAATAGAGAATAGAAGATATTATGAGATCGTCGTGTCGCAAGTCGCAGTACATAGCGGCGCGCGCTGACATTGTGATGCAGAATCGAGCGATAGCGGGCGTGCGAAGAATGCCAAAGGAAACAACTTTACTGTTGGTTTCCGCGAAGCCAACACGCGTGACGAACTGAGAACCGGTTACACGACACCGCACCAAGCAGAAACAATGCATTAACGATGCTTTTCATCAATTTGCGCGCTGATACAGGTATTCACGAATAATGAATTATACTTCGCTCCGAGTCCTCGAGATTAGTACCTGAGGATTAATATTATTATTCTATACACATGTAGTATCGCATATTTGCCACCACTCCTCATGCATTGTTAAGAGATTGTTAATTTTTCTAAACCTACCCTATTCAATTATTTTTTTTTTTTTTTTTGTGGGTAGGTCTGGTTAACTTCTTATCTACCGTTCCTACATTGCTCATTCGCATGCAAGCGACCAACCACTCAACTTGTCTATAACTTCAGTGTAAATCGTTCGAATATAATTCGTTACCATGTCTAAACGTTCGTTACCTCACGACATTGAGTATTATAAAAATAAAATTCGTAAGTTGGAAAAGAGATTACGAAAGTGTGATACAGTGACTGTGGCTGAAGTTCATCACGAGCCGGACCAGATTGAACTGGATGTAAGTGCAGGTATGTTATTATTTATCGTACTATTACTGTACGTACTGTTTTTGGTTCTTCACTGAACATAATAGATAATTACAAAAAGTGTTAACTTTTTCCAAATATACGTATTTACGTAACCGATGTTATATTGCAACCTGGATTAGCCGCTGGGGCTAATTCGACGCAATCGATGATTCATTTTGCAACCTGAACAGCCGCTGGGGCTGATTCGATGCAAATTGTAACGGTATAATTTACCTACCTACTAAATTATAAATATTCAGGGTGTCACATCTATTATGGTAACTTACAGACACTCCTGTCCTGCGACCGGACGACTACATCTTAGAATGGCCTGATGATAATGGCACGGAAGATACGAGCGCCATTCTACCGGAATCGGCCGACAAGTCACCTGAAACGGTGGACGAGTCACCTGAATCGGAAGATATTTTCCCTGAAGGTACAGACAATGCCAATCTAGACGCAGAGCTCCTAGAAATACTAGGCGAAGATCCCTCCTCTAACGACAACTATGGACCGGAAATACGAAATGAACTGGCAAACCGACTATTACACTTGGCCAAAGACGGTCTTACAAAGGAGAAACGTAAAGAAATCATAGATAAGTATCTACTACCCACAAATTGTAAGGAGTTAGATGCTCCCAAGATGAACGCAGAAATTAAAGCGGCATGCGGCGAGCCCGCCGTCAAAAGAGATAAGGGCATTGAGGCAAAGCAAAAGCAGTTGACTTCTGCCATAGCATGTATATGCCAATTGATAAATACCCAATTAAATTCCAAAACGAGAGATAATGAATTCCTGCAAAAATTAATGGACGTTATTCGACTTCTGTGTGACCTTCAACACGCAGATTCAGTGACAAGAAGGAATTTTATATTATTTACCCTTAAAAATGACCTTAAGGATCACCTAAGACAAACGAAGATAGATACCTTCTTATTTGGCGAAGACTTACCTGAGACCTTGCGGTCGGCAAAAGCCGTAAACAAGTCAGGAGCAGAACTCAAAGCTGATGTCGTCAACAAGGCGAATCCCAAGTTTAAAGCCACACAGAGGCCTTTAAACCGAAGGGCTCCCCCGCAGCAGGTGCGCAAGCAATACACGGGGACGGCGCCGCCACATCCAGCGGCACCGCCGAGGAGCCGCGAGCCTGCAGCAGCGCGCGCGCCCTATCACCACTTCCCGCCGCCGTCTCACCCGCCGCCGCAAGCTCACTCGTCGAAGACATCATCGCAAGCTCGTCACACGACATACTCGCGCCGCCGTTAGATACAGTTAAGTACGCTGGCCGTTTGTCTCAATTCTTTTACCAGTGGTCCCTACTCACAAAGGACCGTACCATACTATCGTGGATAAAGGGTTATAGAATTCAGTTTATTTCCCCAGTCGTACAACGCACACCACCTGTTTGTCCAAATTATACAGATAATGAGAGAAACGATTATTTAGAGGCCATTAATAATCTACTTGGGGTAGGTGCTATAGCAGAATGCACCCCAAGTGACGATCAATTCGTGTCGAGCATTTTCCTGGTACCGAAACCGAATGGTAAAAAGCGGTTTATCTTAAATTTAAAAAACCTGAATAAATTCATTAAGACCGATCACTTTAAATTAGAAGATCTCAGAACCGCGCTCAAGCTCGTGTCCTATAATTGTAAAATGGCTACTCTTGATCTCAAGGATGCTTACTTCTTAATAAAAATTCACGAAGAATCCCGAAAGTACCTAAGATTTTTATTTGACAATAAATTATACGAATTTACCGTTTTACCATTCGGTCTTAATACAGCTCCATATGTTTTTACCAAATTAACTAGACCTATAGTAAAATTGTTACGCTCGGCTGGTTTCATGTCTACGCTGTACTTAGATGACTGGCTTCTGTTTGGAAGCACAAATCTGGAATGTATAACAAATGTTAATATAACTAAGCGACTATTAACCTCGCTGGGCTTCATTATAAATGAACAGAAAAGTGTCCCTGTACCTTCGACTAGATGCAAGTTCTTAGGAATGATCATAGATTCACATAATTTAGAACTTAGTTTGCCAACAGACAAACGATTAAGAGTTAAACAGCAGCTAATTTATTATTCTAAATTAAGCCGTTGCAAGATCAGGGCCTTTGCGCAACTGTTAGGTTCACTTGTTTCTTGTTGTCCCGCCATCGAATATGGTTGGCTGCATACAAAAGAAATGGAGCGTTGTAAATACCTCAACCTGAAAGACCACGAAGATTATAACCGATTCATGAGCTTACCTAATTCACTTGAAATTGACTTCGACTGGTGGCTTAATAATATTGATTATTCAGTGAGTAAAATCAAAATTGATAACTACCAGGCTGAGATATTTTCCGACGCCTCAACGTGTGGGTGGGGAGCTGCCTGTGGGGAAGAGACCGCTAGTGGTCAATGGTCATATAGTGAGAGAACTCGACACATCAATTATCTGGAACTGCTTGCCGCATTCATCGCCTTAAAAGTTTTTGCCCGTAACCTTACCGAGTGTCAGGTGTTACTGCGTGTAGATAACACAACAGCTGTAGCCTATATAAATAGGATGGGAGGTATCCAATACCCACATCTCACACAAATAACTCGTGAAATCTGGAATTGGTGTGAAACTAGAAAACTTTTTATTGTAGCTTCTTATATCAAATCTAGCGACAACAAAATTGCAGACTTCGAATCACGAAGAAATCACCCTGACATAGAATGGGAGTTATCAGACTGGGCTTTTAATAGTATAGTCAGTACCTTCGGCCTTCCGAAAATTGATTTGTTCGCGAGCCGTATCAACAAGAAATGTCCTACTTATATATCGTGGCACCGAGACCCGGACGCACTCGTTGTAGATGCGTTTACAGTATCATGGTCACATTACTTCTTTTACGCGTTTCCACCCTTCTCAATGCTTCTGAAAGCCATGAGAAAGATAGTAACGGACAAAGCACGTGGTATCATTGTCGTACCTTTCTGGCCGACCCAACCATGGTACCCCTTGTTTTGTTCACTTCTTGATTCGGAAACCATAACATTTTCCCCCCAAAGCAATGCATTACTGTCTCATTCCAGCTCCCAGCGGATAGAGAGCTCGCTTACCCTGGTGGCAGGCATATTATCAGCGAGGCGTTAACCAGAAGAAGCATTCCTAAATCAGCATTAGATATTATGTTAAAATCGCTGTCACAAAACTCCTTAAGACAGTATAACGTTTGTTTGAGGAAATGGTGGCTCTTCTGCAGGGCCAGGTCGATAGACATTTATACCGCGTCTGTGCCAACAGTTATATATTTTTTAACAGAATTATTTAATGAAGGTTGTCAATATGCGACAATAAATTCTTGTAAGTCGGCACTTTCCCTTGTATTAGGTCCCAAGCTCGGCCATGATGACAGAATCAAACGATTTTTAAAAGGTGTTTTTCGGCTAAATCCGCCACAACCTAAATACAACTTTACATGGGATACTAATCTAGTCTTAGACAAATTGAAGATTTGGTTCCCTAATGATAGCCTAACGTTAGATAGGCTTACTTTAAAAACAATTACCCTTTTAGCCCTATCCACTGCACAAAGAATACAAACATTATCTAAAATTAAAGTTGGTTATGTAGAAAAATTATCTCAGCGAGTAATAGTTAAAATACCAGACATTATAAAAACATCTAGGCCAGGTTGCAAACAACCTGTATTACATTTACCATTCTTTGAACACAAACCGGAAATATGTCCCGCTAGTACACTACTTAGTTACATAGAACAGACATCATCAATTCGAACATCTGATCATTTATTCATAGGAATTAGAAAACCACACAAGCCTGTAGGGACACAAACGCTTAGTCGTTGGGTGAAGCGAACGCTGAGCGAGTGTGGCGTCGACACCAGCGTGTACAGCGCGCACAGCACGCGACACGCCACCACCTCGCGCGCACACTCGCTCGGCGTCAGCGTCGACACCATCCGCTCCACAGCCTGCTGGACTAGGAACTCCACTATGTTTGCTAGGTTCTATCAGAGAACCATTATGAACGACTCGAATGACACCGCTTTAGCAGAAGCAATCATTAACAATAGTTAATTATAAATCTGTTCTTAAAATTACCTACACAAGAACAAGATTATTTTCTTTGTTATTTAAATTTGATTTTTTGGTTATATTATTATTTTGGAGTAGACCCAATAATATAATTGTAATTGATAATAACTATATTAGCTATTTAAGTAATAATATCTACTAATAAGTTATTTTTTCCTAGATTAAAATACTAGGATAATTGATTGAATCTAATAATTATAAATAATTTAAATTATTTAAGAGTTGATGTTCATTTTCTTTTGTAATTATATTTTCTGTTATGGTGATTTAAAACACAATACAAACTATGTGTTCAAAATCTTGGATGTTTCATTGATAGCATTTCCACCCATACTCTCAAGTTCTACATGTGTATAGAATAATAATATTAATCCTCAGGTACTAATCTCGAGGACTCGGAGCGAAGTATAATTAATGATTAAACGAACTTACCTGTACGTGAAGTTCTATCATAATTATACGAGCTCCGAGTCCGAAGAGATTAGTACATCCCTCCCGCCCCAACCCTAGATTTGGGGGAGCGGAAATACATCAATGAAGGGTATACTCTTAACTAAATGAGCAATGTAGGAACGGTAGATAAGAAGTTAACCAGACCTACCCACAAAAAAAAAAAAAAAAATAATTGAATAGGGTAGGTTTAGAAAAATTAACAATCTCTTAACAATGCATGAGGAGTGGTGGCAAATATGCGATACTACATGTGTATAGAATAATAATATTAATCCTCAGGTACTAATCTCTTCGGACTCGGAGCTCGTATACTTATGATAGAACTTCACGTACAGGTAAGTTCGTTTAATCATTAAATATCACACATATTATTCAGAGAGTGTAATTAAACTCAAACACAACAAATGATGTTAACACAGGTTGATGATGACACTATAGAAGGTGTAATCATGACGAAGATGTTACTAGATCAAAATAATAGTTACATGTTTACAATTAAAATAACAATGGTTTCATGATTTAAAATATGCATCCTGTTAGTTATAATGCACTGACAGATGGTTTCGGAGCTGAGTAAGCGATCAAACACCGCTAAGGAGTAAGAAGTAAACTGTGAAAGCATCGACAGCAGCCGTGTCCTACTTATTGAGGGTCCGTTGAAAATAAAATGCCTTGTGTAACATCGACCGATCATAATATAAAGCATTTGCCAAAGGTCCAACGAAATTAAAATCAACGATGGGGATTCTACTTTAGGGAGGTGAATAATTTAATTTTCAAACAAGAATTGCCCGTAGCCCGCGAATGACTGATCCAGTTCTTCTCAAAGGGTAGGGGTAAGGGGTCCGAATAGGTGGAGGAGTCTTAAAATAGAACTCAATAATCGTAATAAGTATTGTAGGCCATTTGAATAAATGCATTTTGATTTGATTTGATAGAATTGGACTAAATATTGGTCTACATTTGTAAAAAATATACATGTAATTTCGACCAGTTTCTTCCATATCGACCATTATCATTTCTATAAAAGGACCATAATAAAGCTTAAACTCATAAAACTGTCGGAAAAGACCACAAGAAACGCAGGTAATCGAAACAACACAAAAAGTGTTACCCACCTTTCTGCAATCTCTTAGATAAACATCTTTGAGCAAAAACAGGTAAGTCGTCTCGAATATCTGAAGGGCATTTCAAGGTGAACACGAAATTGAATACATTTTTAAACCTACAGACATAATTATTCATAATATTTTAAAACTGTTAATTGTATATTCAGAAAGCGTTAATTCAACAAAATTTGATGATACAGGTGCTATTGAAAAGTAAGATAATAATGAAAACAACTCAAACATCCCAGTTATAGGTAGAGGTGATGTTAATGTTTGTCAGAATAATGAGGAAATTTCGTTATCGAAGTTATCCGTGTGTGTAGCTGATGTGACACACAAATGTAAAGACATAAGTGATTTTGCAATCAATCATTGCGGTGTTGTAGATTACTGAACTGAGGATTGAGGATACAGACAAGGTTATGATTATATACTCTAACCAAATTGAAGATTGTTCTGCGTGCCAATGATGTTTGAGAGCCGTTTATCCATTTACATCTTTATTACTCGTCTTTTATTATATCTAATCGTACCGTTAAATATTATTTGAAATATGAACGTTACACAATCTACAATATACTGCCACTAGTATACATAATAAAGGAACTTAAAGTTTTTCGTGCTTTCTAAAATAGACACAGAGTACAGTTACGCCAAGTGGTATAATAATTGTGTTAAATCGCAGGTGATTTGGCATGTGCTGTTTTCTAAAGATTCACGCATTTGAACTTTTTCTTATATTTGCCTAAACGGAGATTACAGAAGAACAGGTCAGATTAGAAAACTATTAGCGTGAAAAGTTTACGAGGATCTTCTGAGCCGTCGTCTACGCACGCTACTTGGCGTGGGTTCAATTCCTGTTTGAGTTTGAAGCGAGTAGTATTTTAGGTGGCGTTCTCTGCTACACCGGCCTGTTTACAAATATTAACGCGAACTCGATTCAATTCCACGAGCTTTTGTAAACATTGCTCCGAAAGTAACCGTCTGGCTTGCATTAACGTTTTTGAGAATTCGTAATAGCTTATAGCGCATTATAGCAAAACCAGTAGCCATATAGTTACTGGGGTAGTGGTGGGCGACCGCATGGCAAAAATCCACGAGTAGGCAAAAGACTAGAATAGGTAACCTGAGTCTGAAAGCTTGAAGTTTATGGCCATGTTGATATGATAATATAAATTTTAAATTCAAATAGATTTCCAATATAAAATAAAAATAACACAAAAAAGTTATAAATTATACTAAACCGGCCATATTGGAAAAATAAATCGGTACCTACTTAAAAATCGAGACGAAGCGAAGGTCAGTCCGGACACTTTACCTCGGTCAATTTGCATTACAGTTATGATGTAAAAGCGAGCGCCGCACTAAGCATAAACAACCTTTTAAAAGTCAACCGAGGTATAAATAATTGATGAATGGGTCTGCTCGGAGCGGTGTGGCGGAAGAAGAAATCGAGCGAGACGGGAGCTCCGGCATCGATAAAACGACCGGTTCACAACCAACATCCATGGTTATATTCGTGGGAGAGAAAAACTGAATAAAACGGATATTGTGCTGTCAGTGGAGCGACGAGGAATTCACATGGAAGATAATATAGCTTCTTCAGATCAAATAGATTTTCTTGATACAAATAAGTAAGACACAAATACAAGCAGTACAGGCGATCATAAGAGAGTCAAAACAATTAACTACAATCATGCCAACAATACATATGTGCGTTATATGTATAAAAGGTTGAAGGATAAATCTGAATTCTCAACAATGCGACACAGAAATGGGTCTTATAACGAAACTGGAACCTTAATTATGTGATACATCTACTTGAAATGAATATTTTCTGTGCGTTTAAATATTTCGCAACGCAAAAAATATTATGTATTATCATGATTGGCACTGAAGCGAATCCTAACAATCTAACAAACTATAATTTATAACAGAGTAACCAATTCCTCGCAAAAATAGACGTAAAAACTCTTGAACGAGCAAAAAGAAAAACCTGAGACCACAATACAAGTTTTACTAGTTCCTTTATAGCTTCGGCAAACACGTTTCTTGGAGAACGCACGATTTGGCGCGACGGGCCACTTCACTGTAGGTAATAATTGAGAATAACGACCGCTGCACTACCAACTTAAAATGAGATGTATTCAGTTATATCTTAAGTTCAATTTCCTTTAATAAAATTTCGCATATTACGTGTCTAAATATAGAAATGAAACAAAACGACAAGAATCTCGTAAATATTTCGACATTTTTGCCTCAGGCGAGTCGTTATTTTGCGTTTATTGAGTCGACTTTTTGATTGCTGTGCTCTGAACGATTACTGGAGCGTTGAACTTGGCGAATTATACTTTCATGGTTGTTATAATCCTTACAAGCTAATTTATAACTTGTTAATTGTGATTCGAGGGTTTCAGGAACGGGTAAACAGCTAGCGATCTTGGTGCAATATGATTAGTGTTCGTCATCATTAATTATACGAAAGTGATGTGGTACCTATTTGACAAGAACCTTGAAACCTGTCTGTTCGGGTTGAGTGAGCAACCCTCCTGCGAGGCGCCGTGGGACGACACACGTGTCGGATCAACGCGGAGCTACATTTATATAACGTTCGGTTCCTCTCTACCCACGTTAAATCATAATAGGTACTCATTTATAAAAGAAAATAAGTAATTCGAGCATCTAATAATACCCCCGCTCTGAATATCTGATAAATTTAGTCACAATGAAACACCTACAATACTTTACATCAAATAGAACTCCAGAAAACAGGTCAAAAACAAAGTTACAGTATGCGATGAGAGATGGATGAATCGACAAAAAGGGGTCAGTGACTGCGCAGTGGGGTGGCGTCCGCGCGGGACGAAGGGAGGGCAATACATTTGAAAAAGAACCCCTAACATCTGCCGCACATGTGCGTTCCATTTGCTACAGTGGAATAATGCAAGTCTTGCGCTCAACCACACCGCACCGCACCGATACGCTTCAGCCTTTTTGTGCAGTAGCTTTTTGTTACTTCACGCTTTGTGATCGCGAGCTTTCAAACGGACAATGCCGTTTAGATTAGAAAGGAAATCAATATGTTCGTGATGTTCGATAACTGCGCTCTGAGGCAGACACTTTCGCATACGAATTCTAATCGAAATGGCACGCAATAGAATAATAAGATATTTTGAATGCAAATCAGCATCTCTAGTGACGTGCAATGTAAATGACATAATGTTAATATGCTGTGAGACGCGTAATTTATAAGTTGGCGCTGATGTGGCTACTGCGGATCAATGCAGTTCTCGGAAGTTCGACATATGTACTTTGGGAGCACTGCCAAACACTTTTCATTACACACCTTGTTATGTACACAGTACACACATAACAAGGGGAAGAGGAGCGCAGTAGATATAGAAAGTGACACTTGAAACTGTTGACAGACGAGAGAAAAAACATTGTTCAAATCATACACACACGAGCAAGTGGTTATTTCCGGACTATGCCACTTGATCATTAAGATGCACGTGAGATCTGTGTATAAACGTTGAATGGGATGAGAAACAACAATGTTAAAATAATATCTCACAGCGTAGGTTAGATCATTATAAATAACCCAAGTAAATCATCAAGTGAATGTAGTTGAACCGACGCTAAGTGCCGGTAACAACAACGAGGCGAGGCTGAGATCACGGCCTTTGGCGTGGAGGACCCCCGCGGCGGTGCAACTCGTCTCGGCCCACGTTGCCTGCCCCTCTACTCTATACCTCTACATAACATTCAACATACCTTTCACTGACACAATGAAATCGACCGTTCCATCGACGTTAACCTTTATAGCAAAACAATATTAAATAATAATAAAACTGGAAAAAATGAAACCAGTTTTATTGCCTCCGCGTCGTTAATATTGAAAGTGTTACGACACGAATTTCACGAGCTAATTAGCAAAGTGATAAAAGCACAGAAACTGATTTTCGAATATTTACATCGCGTACTAACAACAAATATTATACCCACGCGCAATACTTCGTGTAATTTAATCTCCGTCATGACTCCGCAGATACTCGTACCTAATGAAAATTCTAAATGGATGTCGTAATCGTAATCGAAGTGTGCGCAGCCGGCGCGAGGTTCGAGGCTCGGGGGGAGAAGAAGTCCCGTTAGGAGAAAGTAGCTGCCTACACCGTCGTGACTGAACCGTGAGCCACACTCGACTTCGTCGCACATAGCAACTTCAACAATCTGATCATTTATATTGATACGGATTTGCTGCATTACACAGAAATGAAGTTGGTACCATTTTTAACAGATGATAACGTTGAAACATTTTAATACAATTACAGTTTTTTTAGAGTAGAGTGACTAATCATGAAAGCGCGAATCGAAGACAACTTTCTATTTCATGGATGCGACCAAATTGAGAGCAAAGTCTAGAAAACCACTGGACGGTGACAGTGTAAAAAAAACGACCAATATCATTCTGTATTGTGCAAATTTTCTATAGCTTAAGAGTCAACATTCTGTTTGCAAATAAGATGCCTACAGCAACGTTAACACAATAAAGTTGAACTGAATGCTCAAATGGCATTTAGTTTACCTGCGTTCGAGGTATTGTTAATGTAGAATTATGCGTAATTCAGCATAATTAATGCCATGAGAATTGTCCGTTATTTAACTGCAAACTGTGTTGAAAAACAACCACCGTTTGTATAATGGCAAATATTTATCGTTTGTGGTACAAATGCATGATTTGAAATTTGCATAAATATATTTTGTAATGAAAATCAGCTTTAATTTAATCCCTATGATTTATTTAATTGATAATTTTATTATCAATTATTAAAAGTATGTTCTCTTTACCCTACAATATTTGTTTAATAAAAAAGTAAAGTATGTAATGTAGTTGACAAGATGTTTTCATAAAGGTGCTTGAATAACAATGTAGGTCGAATTTATTATACAGTATACAGAGGAAATTTCCACACCGCATAGCGCATAAATATATTATGGTTTCTCAGTTATATTATACCAGGTATATCGACTTGAGACAACGGATATGAACTACATCATATCATTATGTGAAGTGTACCACAGCTTTCAAACACAAATTAATCATTACGCAAGTTATAAAATAAAAACTTAATGGAAATGAATAATAAAGTTTCATAACTTATATGATACACGATGTGGCATAAAATTGGAGACTGGATAAAACTGGTCAGACCGGTCTTTGCAGGTGGGGGAGGTTTAAACTCTAGCACAATCTGACACTTGGCGTTCAAATTCGAACCTTCGCCTCACGTTGACCCTGAACCGTCTGAAATGCTGCAATACTTTACGTTACTGCAATTAGTTAAACCTGACAACCGATGGAACGGTTCGATCACAACAGTTCTAAAGGTCGAGGCAATTTGTACAGACCAATTAACTGTATTGATCGAGATTATACACAACTTTTTACAAAAAAGTCAGCTCTTGAATGAATAATGTTTTAAGTTAATTACATTCTGCGAATTTATGTCGTAATAAGAAATAACCACTGATCGCCATTTTATGAAACGACGGCCACTTTTTAATGTTAATTATTATAATAAATTACGTACGAGTGAAAGGAATTGTTATGTTCAAGTTTAGTGCTTGAATTGATAAAGGAAGTTGTAAAACAAACATTATTTTAGATTTATAATAGTAGTTATTATCCGAGTTATAAACTCTTAGTATCTATGGGGATATATTTGTTAATTTTATGCATCCCCTCCGCTGCATGTTTGACATAATTGATTTGAAACCACCATGTAGTCGGTTTTCCATGTCCAATACACATATATAAGTAAGTTCTTTAGTTTCAATTTTCAATGTAAATCATAATTGACTATACTTTCTAATACAACGATATAATATTTCGTTTTTAATGTTATTTTGTACGTAATTATATTTCCAATAATTTTTCTTTCAACTACAGCACGTCTTATACCAACAATACTTTCATAACCTTCAACATGTTTACCTTACAACGCCTTTCTATATTATGTCAATAGCTTTACATAATGCTGGTCATGAATTATTAATTTATTATTTAATTCTTTGCTATAATTTCGTAATAATGTATTCGTTAATGTAAGCACAAACACAGAATTCTAGATTCTGATAGAAAGCCGTCGCAAATTGCATATTACGCGGCCGAAGACTGGTTCGGATTGATGCACACCGCGTGAGAAACTTGCACGATAACTAGCACACTACTCAATACATTTATTAATGGATACACGAGTATAAAGCACTTGATGCGGGTAAAAAATGTTTCAACGATGCTTCAAATGTACCATTTAACGATTTTATAATATGCCTGTAAATCATCGGTATCTCCGATACATACATTAAAACTTCACAATAAAACGATAACCTCAACTCTCAAGCCATTCTAGAATTACAATCGCTCTGCGTTCACATCCACGATTTATCGATCATGTTTGCGTCGATTCCCACTTGCCATTCAATTACAGTGAATAGTGAAGCTATCTTTCTTCTAACTACTTCCTCAATCGATTTAATTCTGGTCACAGTTGATCGGCTTAATGGTTGTCTGTTGTAATTATATCCGACTGCAGGGCGATGACTTCGATTCAATATGCGGGTTCATTAATGCACCCATTGCAATTACCAGGACCAGGCACGTTAACTGCCCTATAGTTATAGCATACTTGTATAGCTAACCTAGCATTTATAACGGTCTTTATAATAATCTTCATTAAGTTGGTTATTTGCTGTGTTTTTGTAACGACATGATAAATAGCTTTTACGTAAATCCTGATAAATGTTCTTATATCTCTTACAAACATTGATAATGAATCATGATTTTACTGCCTGACAGAGCCGTCTATCTACTCGTACTCTCGTACCTATCGATCTTGTTACTGTTCAGGTTCAATTTACTCGCTGAAGAACCACTTTCTAGAACGTCTGGAAATTTATTATGTAGATTAATAGGCACGTTGATGCTTAAAAAGATATGAATAAAACACATAAATTAATCTTCGATAATACCTCCAATAAGATAGCATCTAAAGTTAAGAGGACACAAAAACGACATATTAAAAAGTTCTACTCAAAGGCGATAAAAAATTAAAGGTACTCTGCGATCCAAAGAATCCCATCCGTGAAACAGGTATTATTAACGGAATAACTAACAGTAACCGATCCCAAGGGATAGATGTGGCCCGAATCCATAAAATGAAAATTATCTCATCCCAAGGTCGAGTCGACAGTTTCGCTTGAAATCACACGCACATTATATTTAATTATTCTTTCCACCGTGTTGAATGTTGAACAGAATGCCGTGCGAGTTCTGTGAGACGAAAGAACCGGTTTGGTTACGAGTCATGTTATGAAACGGATTTAATGAATTCAGCCGAGTGAATTAGGCATGGTCTTCGTACTTTCACCGACTGCTTTCTTGGTCGTGCTGTGTACTTACATGAAATACTGGTTTGACTCGTTAGATGACCTCATTGCATTTTGCATTGTTCGTCTGAGTTTATTTTGTGTCATCTCATCTTACAATGTTTATGTTGGTATGCATCTGAAATCATCATTGTCAGTAGGTATTGTTCTAATTTAGCAGATTAGTAGTATGACAGTTTTCTTTATTCTATAGGTTTATTGTCTTTCAATTTAAATTATGTTAATAGTATGTATTTATTTTCCTGTTAAGTTCTTCGTACACAAAGACTTGCAAATTAAAACCTTCTAGATATAGCTCGCTGCGTCACGAAATTACCCGACGATCTTTACCATTATTATTACACGAACGTGTTTTTCCAATACATTACCAGGTTCACATTAATCGTATCCGTTCGTTGCGCATACGCATGTTAAGCAGTTGTTTAAATAATAATATCACAAGCTCCGCTCTGGGCTATAAAACTTAATCATTCTCAGTATTAAGTTGAATAACACCAACAAAAAAGGAGAGGCCAGCAGTTGTTGGCTCTACCACAAATTTTTCTGGCAACAGCTTCACTATGAATATTCATCAAATTGTATACGTGTTGAAGAGATTCGAGATGACGCACACTGACACAAAATGTTTCTGGTTCAGCTATTACCTTAAGTTTAATATTATTATTATGTATTTTCATACATTGCTTAGTTATCTACCTCTAAAATCTAACTATTAATGGAAATACATTAGTTATCAACTATTAATGAAAATACATACATATTAATATTTATCATTGAATATTGAAAAATAAATCTTAATCTTTACAAAACTGATTGTTTAGGAACGATCATAAATAATTTTGCTTGCATTGAAACACAGAGCCTTAATTAGATTTGGAAGTGTGGGCTGACTTAAGCCAAACAAGCCCGTGGGCGTGCTTCTGAGATTGAAATCGTTCTTGTATAACGACGTATATATGTAGACGCCTACCAAAGCTATAGTGTACTATTATAGTGAAATTTTAGATTCTCATGTTAAATTGCTGTGTAACTAATAAGTTAAAATCATTTTCGATTATAAAGCCACAAAGTTTATAAATAAAATAATAGCGCAACCGCGATTGTATTTAGGTACTTTATTACTGTTGAACATGAAAAGGTGTGGCGAACATCAGGCAAAGAAAATATAGCTGTAACAACGAGGGTGGCAACGGCAACGCGACGTGGTGGCCTTAAATAACATGAGGGAGAAACGTGTTGTTCCAAGTTCTAACCCACTACAAACACGACTCCAAAACGTAGACTCGACAATGCAAACAATAAAATTCAATACGCTGTATGAACAATTAACTCATACAAAAACAGGTAAAGTATACACCTCGCAATAATATTCATACTTACGAGAGCATCACAAGTAAATAACATTTTAATTAACAAAAAACATGTTATTCCAATGGATGCAGAATACTGATTACAGACGCACGAACGAATAGAGAATTATGTAGAATCAATCGAACATGACGTGACCCCGTTACTCGGATGCCTGATTGAAATTTAGATCGACCAAATGATAATAACAAATATATTCACTGTCCGATCTGACCTCTGGATTTCAAAAGACGTCCAAGTGTTACATATACAATATCATACTCTTCATGAATACACAGATGAGGTCTGGACAAACAAAGGACGGATTTGAATGTGAAATTAGAGATGGTGATCTCGATTTTCAACAAAAACACTGTTTTATGAATCAGTAAGGATGATGACATACCAGTTACCAAAACCAGCTTTAAAAATACATTTATATTTTAATGTAGGATAGTGGACAAAAATCAATAACAGTATTCAAAAGAATTAACTGCTTTTAAATGGAATCCTCAGTATTTAAATTGCCCGTTCTATATAAAAGTAGTCGGATTTCAACACGTTTTGATAGGTACTAGTTTTGATATTATTAAGTAGTTTATATATAAATAGCTCTACTTATAAAGATGATCTCACGGTCCACGGTTCGGATACAATTTCCTCATGGGTATCAATTTCAGATGTTGCGTCATAATTTGAATTATTATTTCCAGCAGATGGTCTATTAAAATCTAAATTAGCAACAGCTGCTTTGGAAAGCTTCATTCTCTATAAATATAATTGTTATATTCTTTATCATACACTACCTAAACTTAAAAGAGACGTATGACGGAGAAATTGGATGAATGGTGAGATTTACCATACTAATGTAAATGCTGATGCAAAATTTAAAAGAATGATTAATATCACAAGAGAGCAGATTGATATCATTGATATCAAATGAGACAATGTCATATTTAAACAAACTACAAAGTTTATCAAACGGATGTTTAAAATATTGCACTCGGAACGTGCCCGAACATATGTAAACGTGATTAATCTATGAATACGTCTCCTACAGTACATTTATCATAAAATATGTCGATTGCGATTAAAATTTTAAAACACGAGCAGTTTGTGTTGCGTAGTTGCATAAAGTGACAGCTATTATCCTGTGCCCAGCACTCGGCTCCCTACAGATTTGTTAGTCAAATGTGTGATTGATCAGAAACAGCCTGCTACATATTACATTGAAGAATGAATGAATAATAAATCGTGTTGCTTACCTTTCTTGGTGATCTCTACGGGCTCTACTTCGGACGAAGTGCCTGCAAAAAACAAAAAAATTATAAAACATTAATTTATATTTATTATTCAAATAAATATATTTTTAGAATCTAATAATACAAAGAAACCCTTCAAATTTTAAAGGTCAATTTTTTTATCCACTGAATATTTATGAGTGTTCAGAATAACAAACACGGTCGGACCGGTTATAATAAAACCTGTTTTTCGGTTGGTAAAAGGTATGCGAAACCAACAACCTTCTTTATATCGCATAACATTATAATACTTGAAAGTCTTTTAAATAAATTATGTTTCTAGATAAAACCAAATTAAATTCATTATGCTGAAGCGAAAATTATTATGGCGTGATCGTTCATTCACCAGTCTTTTTGATAAGGATAGCAATATAGACAGACTTATTTAAATAATTAATATAGTTGGAATAAAATACGTCCGGACCTAATATATAAATAGAACATTTAAATGTGAACGATAATGATAGTAGATTAAAAGTACCAGTCTAATGTATCAGTAATAACACTAGTTAACAATGAATGTCGAGTAACAGGAACTGCGATCAATACACAAGACAAGAACCCTCGTATCTAAGTGGTGGAAACGGGCAAATGAGTAGCAAATAAAAGGCCAACAAAATATTCACGTTTCTCAATAATATCTGCTATTTCAATAAAAGAGAAAGTTAATGTAAACTAAAAACAGCCTTTGTGTCGTAACCCAGTCCTCGTTTATACTATCTATATTCTTTAATTTGAATAATTTATAGCTATAATAAAGCCAATATGGAGGTGATCAACGCAGCTTTGTCCATTTATTTAGACATTATCTATATTTACGTGTAAGGAATATAAAATGGCAACAAGGTGGGTTGGAAGGCCGGTGCGATCAGATAGCGAGGAGGCAGGTGGCGGGTGGCTAGTCGTCCACCGCCGCACCAAGGCAGTGGCCGGTGCCCGCATGGTGTCAACCACCGTGCCACAGCTGTCGGTTCACTAACCCGTGAAGCTATATGCGTCATGGACCCTAATGTGATTCCATTCCACCCTCCCCATCCTCACATTAAAGCCATGTCAATCACATTATTTTTTAACGGCCACTCTGCAAAAGTCACTCCCATTTAGATTATATCTCAACACGGATGAAAATATTTTAAAATTAGACCGAACGACACCACGTTTAAACATTAAACGCTTGGTTTATGTATGTATGTTAAATATATGCATGCCCTTTATGGCAGTTTGGCGTGTCAGTCGGTAGCAATCAATGTTCGAAATATTCAAGACATATTTTCCCTCCACTTAAAATCATAAACACGGCCCATAATAAGAACGCTGTCCATAATACGAGGCATGCAATCAATTTATCGAAAAAAACCTGTAAACCCAATAATGGTGAAGGCATGAACTGAGAAACAGCTGTGTATAAAATGCTCGTATGACTCGACTGACATTTATGGAAACCAGTTCTGTACGTTATGCAATAGAAAACATTATCCACTTAATGGCATGGTAGAGCTGCTGGCTGTTTAGCATAATCACCTGTCAATTGTAGTGAAATATATGTGAATATGCATTACCTCTATCATGATGTATATAATCATATTCGAGCTTTGTGTAGTTGTTGCGTTGAAGTTGATCACGATATTTATATACAAGTTGCAAATGTTTCAATAATGTTTATTAACATTTCTGTTATCGTTTTATTTTCATTAATAATGTTCCAACACTAGATATTTTTTTTACAAATTCTGTCATATTTTGTAGAATTTGCTATTATACTTTAGTACAATGTCATTTAGTTGTATTAAGTTGGATGAAGTCGATCAATGATCCAAGCTGGAGTGGCGCAGGTGGGTTGCTGCCTGAGAGGGATTAAGTCATTTATCACTCAGAAGATTACTGCGAGAGGCTGTCATAATATAGAACCTAGTTTATATCTTTACATTTAACTAAATTATTTGAAATGGTAGAATAATATTTTAAGTTTATAAAGAGACTACTGCTTGTGCTCACGGTTTTGCCCGTCTCCGTTAGTCAGTAAGTCAATCAGTAACTCTTTACTTTTACATATTTAGATAACGTGACTGTTCACAGTTCCAACAGCTCTAGCTGAATGGATTGGGTGAAATTTGGCAGGTTTTTTTTATACATCGTATTATCTGGTTCTTACTCTTTCCCTGATCTGCGAAGTGGACTTCGTTCATAAGTGCATTCAACATGAACTTCTTATATCTTATATTATATTATATATAATACCGATGACTCACGTGTAAAAATAATAAGGCATAATCCTTCTAAACGTAATTCCTCCTCCTCGTACATAGGTAGGCCTATGTACGAGTAGAAACAATTTTCCTGTTAAGTATATTTTATACACCAAGTCATTTCCCCATGTTATTGTAAATTCATAATAATTAATATGACTTGGCCTAATCAATTAGGCTAATTTTATTTCCTCAGTTAAATAAGACTGTCGACATTTATTCCACGTTATTTTGTGGTTCATGTTATTTTCCGTGAACATTTGAGATTATCTCAATAATTATGTTGTGGTTTAATTTTATTAACATGCAGTATTTCATGAATCTAATCGAAATTTGTGGTCAAGTCTATACATAAAGGGTTACCTAATCATTTATTCGACCGCCGCAGCTACGCACGCATGGTGCAGGCGGTGACAGGCAATATATTTGGGGCCACAAAAACATATTAGCCGTTTCTCCCTTTATGGTGCCGCAAACCTTTCTGGGCTGGTATGTCGACCGACCAGTCCCTCTATAGTCTCCCCGTGAGAAATGGGAACTCTATATCGTTAACCGCTCGATATATTATCTCATGCCTCATTCTGTTTCATTCTCAGACCGACGCGACTCGGTGGAATTCATAAACATCGATCGTGTGGGAGTGACTGACAGTTATTGGTAAATAAATTGTTATTTGCCTTGTACAGTTCACTGCGATTGGTTACGTTCCATATTTGCACAACTTTAAATCACAATGGAACTGTTAATGTTATCAACCTGCTAGATTTATTTGCTTTGAAAATTATTGGTAAACATTTTGTCGGGTAGTCGGCATTCTGTAATCTATCTAGCCTCGTTCCATTCACAGCTTTAATGCTAAAGTAAATTATGGATTTTGTTCGTTCAATGGCATCGCAAATGTTGATGTATTTGTTATCTTGATCAATAGAAAATAGAACGACAAGTGGGACAATATTGCAGAGTGCAGGTAAAATAGTTTCTCTATCATCGATCAAAACATCACTATTGTCGTGTATTTGTAACTTTCTAATAAGAGATAAGGGGCAATAACTTGTTTACATGAGAGCATGGAGCTAGTTAACGGATGTCGTGTTACCGGTCCAGTGAGCTGCGAGTGACCAGCCCTCACCCGCTTGCACTGGACGGTAGACTCGCACTCGACCGGATGATCTCATTTAATTTATAACCACCATATAAATCTTGCTTACAAGCATCATAAAATCCAAACCACACGTTTCACATGCAACTAACACAACGTAATCAAAACCGACAAACAAAATTTCATATTATTAAAAGCCTAATAAATTAGCACGAGTGAAAAAAGAAATCATCTCTCGTCGACTCCTCTCAAGCCATGTTTACAGTAAATCTGGTTGAGTAACGCGGAGTATTGAAAACGAGCACAAACTTGGCACGCGTTCCCTCTGTAATACAAACAAATAATAAGTTGGATCGGTCTGGAGCTTTATATAGTCTTAAAATAGGTATGTTTTCATTAACCCGATATGAGAGTTTACGCAGACTAGTTCCCAGGAATGAGGTCAAACGAGTTGGCATGCGATCCCCTGCCGGCTCTGAAATATGCCAACGGCAATAAACAACTACATGTCAAATGTCATGTCCCCACTATTCGTACTATTCTAAAGAATGTAGCGTGTGAACGACATTATTTATTTCGGTAACTTGTGAATTGCTGCCGTGTGTTTATTATTAACACGCAGATTAATGGAATGTTATGTTCCATTAAAAATATCACTTTGTTATTTTAGATGAAAATAATGAACTATCCAATTTACAAACAAAACTATTTCAATTGTACTTTCTTTATAATGGAGACCAGGCAAATGTAAACCGTAAACAAATTAAAATCATTTTAAGTATAAGAAATGTTAACCACAAATACAGCCTCACCAATCTATAAACGTGAACGATTTTTGTTGTCATTGATGTTGAATGATATTACGTAATTTTTTTATGAGACAAGACATAAAAAATAATTTATTGTCCCATCGGTGAAAACATGTTTGTTATTAAATTATTATCGTCTACGAGTTTATGAGTGCTTCTAGCCATTCGTTTCATGATTTCGGAATGAATCTGTCAATCAATTACGTTAATTGTTACTACGCCAAATAGACTACACAGCTTTACATTATTGAGATCCAATTAGAAACCTTGATGTGCATTCAATCGTAAAGGGAAGTCGAATGGATCGCTGTCGAAATCAACTCGATTTTTTTTAGTGTTAAAAAAGTCTACAAAAAGCTGAGCGTGGCGAGAGATTCCTTCTTCGTAAGAATAAAAAACACATTTCGACAAATGCTGCGTAGGATGAATAAAAAGCAATCGAAATGAGGTCACTTCGTGTTGCGACTGATGATGTGCAAGCTCTCCGGAATAACTATCATTATTTCATTGTGTATTGCTTAGCAAAGTGGTTATTTTCTAAAGTGTGTTAGCCAACGACCGGCGATTTCAATAAAACTTGGCTACTGCTGATGATAATTGACTCTAGCAGTTGGTAACAATTACAGCATGCCGCATGCAACTACTCATTGTTATGGAACTTTAGTTTTAGTTTAGGATCTTTTAAATGTACTATCATTACTCTTCTGTAAAATTAGTGAGTAATGAAGATTTAAGGTCATTTGGAAGATTCTAGGTTGGCATAACTCTGCAAAATATCGAGATATTTATTCTGATCTAGATCCGCCAAGACATTTAAATTATTTATGCTAACAAACCAAATCCTATTAAACTATTTTCAACAGGCAGGTATGTGTATTAAAATGGCATTTACGATTTAATTTATGTCCCAATTGACAAGTTTAGAGCATATAAATGAAGCAAAATAAAACCAATACCATTTTTTGCAATAATAAAGTCATCAGTATAGAGAACATGGTATAATAATAAACTTTGTGAGTCGTTGAACTGATTTGATTTGCGATAACAAACTAAATGGCTGCTCTGGATCAATAAAAATTAATTGGATAGACCCACTAAATGATGTCACTGACTCAACAAAGATCTGACCGCATACGTCTACGGTATTGATCTCTAATTTCCGACAGTAATATAAAGATCTTAAATTTGCTTTTAATCATCTTTGGCTTCGAATCGTTAATTCTACATTAGAGATGAGTAGTAGGTAGGTACACAATATAAACGTCTGTATTTGTAATGAAGTATTACATATGCCTACATACGTAAAATGTATGTGTTGTATTTTTGTCTGATGTATTCGTTTCGGTTCGCGGAAGGCGGTCGTTAATATACCAGTGGTATTTTAGTATTATACCTACTCTTTTTATAAACGAACATCAGTTTGTAAATAGCTGCTATAAAATGGAAGCGGATCAAGGTAGAGAATCTTTTTAGAATTGATTACCTCCTCGGTTGTCGTCTGAATAATGTGATCTATGTGCGTCAGTAAATATATTATACTTTCATGGAATTTTCCATATCGATCGTCACAAAACCATGCTCAAGTCTTCACTGATATAGATTTGAATGGCAAAACGACTTATTATGTATGGCTGCATTACTTATGTTACACCTACTGTTCTTTGTGTTCACAATATGAGAGGCTTCAATATTGTTTGTTCGTATTTCGAGTACTAAAAACGGCGCACTGAACTTGAATTATAATTGCACAGTCTCATTCTTGAAGGGGTCATTGGAGAACCACGCGAGCATGCTACCAAGGTCCCATGGTCGTCGGAAACAATACCAGAATAGCGAGCGTGGAGCGCGTAAAGCTGAGAACAATCAACCGAATGGAATGGAAACAAGAGAGCGATATAAATCAAGCTAAGCATGGCTAGCACCGCACCAGCCAGCCTCTGCCGGTCATAGATCCTCGTGTTACAGCTCGCTCGCCGCTTATAATTACCGAGTACTTTCTCCAACCAACGCAGCGGCCCGCCAAGCCGCCATCTTGCTATTTATACCATATTGCAAAATGGCGGTGCGCACAGCCCGCGCTAAACGAGTTCCTCTTTCTTTTTATAAAAGAAAACCAACATTGATAACATTTGAATGGCCCCAGAGTTAAAAGTAGTAGTGGGCATTGAGCATGCAAATAAAAGTACTCATGCTTTCAATTGAAAATGTAAATCATGCCTACATGAATTCACACCTTGTTACAAACAAGGTCTGATAAAATTTACATTGAATAGGGAGCCATTAAGTTGTGATGTGAGTAATCAAGGAAGGTCACCTTGACCGATCGGGCTTAAGCTTGTCTTACGTTTTATAACGGAATAATTTATATTTTATACACAAATTATCAATGCTAGCAAACAGAGGATGTCAATGAAATGACCTTGTGGAAATTCAAATCAAAGGAGGACAAGTGTCGAGATATTTATAAGTTAAATAAATACAAGTAGGTACTTTACGCTTTATCTTAGTAATTATGACTACACACCTAATTCCTAATGTTATCAACTGATAAAATATTGACACTTAAAGTTTATAAGATAAGAATACATACAGAGATAACAAGACTATGTCAAATGAAAAGGAAATACATACGAGTAGGTACATAATTATCTTCGTAACAACTAAGGACAGTAAATACATTTTATGAGCGTGATTTGTTATTTATGTCTAATAAACATAGGAATGGAAGACTTATGATTTCCTTTTAAAATAACACTCATACGCAGGCAAATTTGAATTGTGAACGAATGAGCTATTTGATTGAAGTAAAGTAAATTACGCAAGTTTTCAGAAATATAACAATAATTTTACACATACATCATAATAAGACTGTTTTAACAAACACAAAACAGGTTCGAAGATAACAATTCCAGAATAACTAGTCACATAAAAGATTCTGATAATTTGCGTCAATGTTTATGCAAACAATTATATTGAATGCTAAACGAATGTCGGCATAGTATGGCAATGTTTAATGTTACTGAATATGAACAAAGGACGTTGATTGTTGATGAACTTGAAAAATCAACACCATTATCTATCGAGCGCTGGCTGCCACACGATAAGGAATTGCACAACTAATATATCACACTCGTAACGGATTGATAGCGCTTATCTCTCACAAGTGGGTCAACACTAGGCGAACATAATATATTAACCTATTTATATAAAACATTATCAATATTATGTACCTACACAACACCTACGAGAACGTGATAAAAATATGTTTTTTGACGGTGATCCGTCATAGAGATAACATCATGCATAAATATAGAAGTAAGTAGAATTGATGGCACAGAATTGAATGGTAGGTATCTCATTTTAAAAACACTTATATGTTTATGAATAGGGACAGGAAGCTTAGTAGAGAATAAATGATTTCAATGCAGATCCTGCAGTGGCGAACGTTTAGTATTCCGCAAGTTTAGCGGCCAATGGCCAGTGACTGTGTTCGTCACTGCCCGGACTTGCACGAGCTATAGCGCCCCCTGAATATTTATGAGAGAATGAGAGGGTTCCACTCAAACGCCTCGCACACACGTTCACGTATTTTAGCTGTGACATCGACCATTATTGATTAAAAATCTAACTCTATACTATTTTTCCAAAAAAGTTGCAATTCCGCTATCCTGCTCGTCAATCAAACCAGGTTCTTAGATGTTAACAGTGTCAATTTTGCTATTGTTGAATAGCTGAACCATTTATTGTCTGCAAAATGCATGTAACGGTATAATAAAAACATCGAGACAATGACATACCTACACACTAATGTACCCATTTGAAAGAAAATGTGATTGATCGAAGCAACGTTCTAAGAATGATGGGGAATGACATCACACGAGCGATGCGAGTAAGAAACAATGGGACTGCTGTGAACAGCCCCGCATTTAATGGCCCGCAGAACAATGAATAGATAATAACAAATGCAAATTAAATGACACCTAGATAAGAAAACATGCAACCTCGAAAAAACCTTACCGTCTGAATGAAGCTAACAACGCACAACCAAGTATGCAAATGAATTACCCATTCGAAACGAGACATAACAAACAACGATGAAATATTATCGTGTAATGAAACACATGTTGTTCAGCCAATGTCTCGTGAGTTTGGTTAACCAGCCACATCTGTCGCTCAGGGTGATCCTATCAACACATGATATCAAAACCGCTTTATATTTTTAACGGAATTGGGTTTTGAAGGGTTTTTTTCAGAAAGAAGTGTCATCGCCTTACTCCTTTAATCGGGACATTGTGATTTCATTTAAAATTAATTTCAACGTCCATTTTTAGAGCACAATTAATTAAGAAATAAAAATTACCGTAAATTCGCACTAAACCACCACAATAGGAAAAAACTAAAACGAAGCAGGCTATGTAAAGCGGCGTGCGACGTGGGAAAGCGAATGGCGGCATTGGCGCTGGCGGCCATCTTGAACTGGGTTCGTTCGGATAACATCACGTGTCCACGCGTCCGCCTGGCAACAGCGTACAAGCGCTAAACGGAGCGGAACAATTCGCACACACCACGTGTCTTTTTATTTGTGCAACATTCCGCTCCCCAACCACTGTTGAATTATTGATTAATCTACCCACAGCCCACCCTTTCGCCTCTGACTAGCAGACAGATCCGAAATGACCGAATCATGAATTCGTTTTGATTAGTGACCTCGTGACGAATCAGGCGACTGCGAAAGAGAAAACGATTAACAAACCAATAATACTGATAAAGGAACACTAACATTATAAAACACCCAAACGGATACCATTTAAAATAACGACGTAGGTGTTGAATTTGGTAACAGATTCAAAGAACAGGTATATTTGAATTAAAAAGGCTATAAAATAACAGCAATAAAAGCTCCATATTGCCTATTCAGGCGCCCACGTAATAGCAATTCTCGTAATGGCGGAATATGAGCCAGACTACCTCACTACCTACGTGTTCCACTATTCCTAGATGTCTATTGTGAGTTTTAAATCGTAAATCGTATAAATGTAAGACATTGAGAGTGGCTTTATCGCAAATTATGGTAGAATGACAGATCTATTCAGCTACACACTACTACAAATTATTCATTCTACTCATTTAGACAAAATATTTTATAGTATTATCATGTCGCTGTTCAAGGTTTCCCAAGAAGTTAAATTAAACAGTAATTAAAATCATAATTTACGAGTGATGTATAATCTTTAATTGAAACCAAAATTCCAAGAACAAGTTTCTAATATAAACTATTTATTTTATTACTCAAGCAAAACCAGACGATATCCGTTTACTTAACATATTATATTATGATGCAACAGAGCCGGTATAGTAATATGAAACTCGAAAATTCCATTTTCACAGGTACGTTTATACCGTTCTTGGCAAAACCAGTTTCTCCGAGCTCAGTGGTAACAGCCATACATGGCATTTGATAGCCTTATATTGCATGTGGGTGTATGCTGTACGCTATAGGTACACAAGTCTTCTTAAAAAGTTGAATATTAATGTTTCTCGTGACAAACGTTTCCTCCACGACCCATCACGGCATGCGTGACTCACTTTGTAATGTTTTGTTATGTTATTATTACGTCTGCGATGTTGCCAGCTCCATGCCAACTATTTTTTGTACATCCTCTTTTATATTATTGTTGTTTCTCATACCTGCTCTTCCATTGATGTCAGTTGTTCCATTGTTTCAGACGGTTATAAAATTTAAATGATTTGAGAGATTAAATTCTTACGAGTGGGGTTAATTGTTAATCCTTATATTTCCTGGAATTGCCGTCATTACTGTGCAGTATTAGCCTGTCATGTGCTAAACTTATACCTCAGGAAACCCGTTAAAGGGATAACGATGTTTTAACGTCGTCGTTTGTCGGCGCTTTGTGTATTTTACTCCGAGTAATCTTGTAGGACATGACGTGATTGAACTTTATTATACCTCTTTCTATACCTATCGGTATTGTAAATCTTTATCCATCCCAAATCCCAAGACATCAATTTAAGTAACAAAATAATAAATGTCATGCACTTAAAATCATAAATTTCATAAAAATTAAGGAGATACCACCTCAAATTCATCAATTTAAAAATACAACGAGATATTACTGAAAGAGATGACTACAGCCGAACATGGTTGCCTGAGAGAGAAGGCCAAACACGGTATAATAATGTTGCCTGCATAGTCTTTAGTCACGCGCAGTAAAACAGAGTTTCTATTTTTTGCGCGCTCTCGACTGACCTCGTTGCTTTATCGTTATCATACGACTCTAATAATAAATGGATTTCGGCCATGGAATGCGAGCGGGTACAACATGAGGCTATCGCGTTTATATTGATAACCTTCGACTTGAGTTCATCTAATTTATGATTCTTGCTGTAATACAACCGGTCGTTGTCGTTTATTGCACAATCTGTACTAAACCTTACAAACTTAACTCATGTCAACTTTCCATCGTTGCACCAATTAATCAGCTTCACTCGTGGCCTATTTTCGCATCTAATAGCTCCTGATAAACTATGTTCCATTTAACCTTTTAATGGCCGAGTTCACAGTCGATTAATACTTCAACATCTAACACTTCGACGTATGTGTGCAAACCAGACGCAATTGTCCTCTTGAGGCTATGACCGTTGTTTTAATAGATACGTTTAAAGTTACAATCACGATACTTCGAGAAATACACCCGTATCGTTCCGTTTTGTTAATGATGTTGCGTGACTATGATTCTATTTATTACTGGCTGTATATTATGAGTCCAATTAAATTGTAGATGTCTTAAAGCGATACGGATTACCATAACTGAGAGGAGTCAAGGTCGTTGCTGACACGCTGACACTACGAGCCTCTCAGGTCTTAATAGATTAAATTATCGTGACTGATGATTAAAGAGCTCATTATTAGCTGATTCATTATCGTTGCTCAAGTCATGCTATGTAATAAAGTGAATGTATAAGTAAAATATAGCAATAAAACATGAACATCTATTAATACTCGCATAAATGTTTTCAACTGTTCAAATTCATTTAACTCATCTCACACAATTAGAAGACATTAAGTTGCTTAGCTTGGGGTTAGGTGGCGCTGTGTGAAACGTCCTGAAATATTTATTTATTTATTTATAACGGCGTTAAAATAATAATTGATGAAAGTAAACATACACAATATTATTCCACATTCCACGCAAACTTTCCTTGTTACAGTAACTCCGGTCGTTTGGAAAACAAAACTAACTTAACGCAATGAATAAGAAGACACTATAAATTAACTCCGGTAATGTAATACAAAGTTTATTCGCAGCCAGACAGCAATTACGTCGAGAAGTTTAAGCGGTATTCACGAACACCAAAGAGGAGGCGGTGTGTCCTCCCAATACTCCCGTCACCCTTTCAAACGGTTCATACTCGGCATGAGGAAGGGTGAAATTGTCAAAGTTTCGCCACCCTCTTTACCAGATTATTTTGAAATCTTTCAACCTTCTGTAACATTTTATTTTAAAAGGGTGGTTAGTCATAAGATTCCTCTATAAATTGGTTAAATGCACAAGAAATCCATTAACTAATATTTGAAGTACACATAAATTATCAAAATGCCTTCGAAATGAATTCGTCAAAGCGTCGCTTCGCTTTACTCAATTATAACTATTGTGTGCAAATCATAGAGTTCTACGAATTAAGTTGAAACGGATACAATCACTGGTAGAACCATTTCTGTAGTCATGGCGTTGAAAGTGAAGCTTCATACGTGAGCAGAATCAAAACACATACCAGAAAAAGTTGGATATGGATAAACAAGCAACTTAAGAACAGGAAGACCCAAACTTGGGCGAGGAGTTTGCCAAAGTCCGCAAAGTTAGCAACTCGCGCCGCTTAGAGCTCAGCTACTTCAAACTGTAATAGCTAGAAGCAGATAATCTGAAAGTTTGTCACTTTGAACTAACTTCTGTAACTCGATCCTTAATTACTTTCTCAACAGGATTCTGATAGCGTTAAATATTATTTTGCGAATCAAGCTCCATTGGAGTGTTCCACAAGTCAATGCCCTGAATCATTTAATAATATTGGAGATATTTAGGTTTTCTAACTAACAAAACATACAAAATACACACAATTTCAAAATAACCAAGAGAAAATAACCGAAGCTCAAGAAAGTCAAAAGTTTTGTGTTGTGTAAACATTACAAAAACAAAATTTTCATTCTAAATATAGAGAATGTAAATAAAAGGCTTTTTTTTGGCTGTCATGAAATAAGTAGCTGAACTGAATGCTGAACAATAAATTCAGATGAAGAAAGAGTTTAAAGAAGCACCTCAAGTTAGCGTTGCTAAACTCAAAGCGTTGAAATGAAAAGAATATTTCGGGGGAGTTACATTTGGAAGAATTATTAAAAAATGTTTAATATTTAATTATTGAGACAATAAAAATGGTAACAATAGGGCTTTCGACATAATCACAGATGGTTGCCAAATCCGAATTTGTAAAGCTTAACAAACAGGCAAATAAAGTGATTAGAAACTTAATTTAAAGCACGAGAATAATTAAGTTGGACCCACAGTTGATGAATAAGTTACTAAGTTAGAAGTTCTGTTCGACCTTCGATATACCAACCTAATTGAGTTGGTAAGGAATCCGAAACTTTCGCCATTGATTATATATTAACTTAACTTGGAAGTTGGGAAAAGGATACGGACGCCAATAATCTGATTATTTAAAGCTTTTTTTTCTATTGTTGAGAGGTAATTCTTGATGACTTTGGCTATCATTTGTGCTAGATTAGTTCATCACACCACCATTATCTAAACATTTTTTTAAATCACCACACTAACTGGTGTAATATTTTTTATATATCTACTTTTAGCCACCAGAAGTAAAAGTTAACAATTTTCGGAATATTCATTCCACAGAGTATAGAGTTACTAAAATATTCATTACCTTTACCTATATCAGATAAGCCCAAGCACCAAAGCCTGGGGCAAAGTTAATCAGATGGTCCTACAAACGTGACCACTTAAAGTTTCTACACAAACTCAATTTGGTATTCAACTGCTGTAACGAGTCCGAAATCCACGGCCACTGGGGTGAAACAATAACTGTAAATTAAACTAAGAACTCATTAAAACTAAAACCAGAGGACATGGGCTCGAGAATCTTGCACAAAGTAATAGGAATGTAAGGGAAACCACATTTAACGATTGAGCTTGCTTGTGGATAATAGACATGTGGACTTTGAGAAGATTAATTCTTATCACGTAGTCTTTTGGAATTCCTAGAATAGGCACAACGGATACCCCCAAAAATGTACGTTGCAGTAATTTCTAACCACTGCAATACCTAGAACGCTACTTCACATTCATTTTCAAGTTAGTGAGTCGACTGAGGTCAATCTAGTCGTTTACAGAGAAGGGAAACAATCAATCAACGTTTAGTTGATACTACACTACCACTCGGGAGTAGGAACGGTTGTGGGTACATCGACATTGGCTCATTTCCAACTCCACTCCAATATGGATATTATTTGTACACAGCCGTTGGCACGATATATGAGGGAGGAAGGAAAATGTAAACAATTACACTTCATGAGGATAAAAGGTTTCATATAAATAACGATAGCAACAAGGACAACGTGTCATATTATGTGCTTTAACGCAGGTAATGTCCTTAATTCAAAGAATTTATAACGTAACAATGTAAAGAATTTATTCAAAACGTTTGAAAACATGGCTGTTTTATAATATTTTTACAAGCTTTGATTTACTTTCTCCTTTACCTCTCCTTTGTTTGTCTTTCTGTCTGTAATCAAATTTTGAAAGTTTAATTTGATCCACTTCCCAGTTTCCGATTGTGCTGAAATTTTGCATACATGTATAAATCGGATGTCAATGCAATAATATTATTATGAAATGGAGCTCCAACAAAGTTCTCTATACAACATAACGAATAACGATAAATACCTTTACTAAATACGAATGAAAATGTAATAGGAACGTTTATGAAACAAATACTTCCAGTTCCCAGGTAAACAGCAAGAATGTACGACATGACAACACTTTGGAGTTAGAAGTGCCCTTGACAATGGTTGCTGGTTACCTTATTTCTCTCTCGTTGGAGCAAAGCCAAGTTATTTGCTCTACCGCAACAATTTACTTGCCCAACATTGAATTTTATTGTTTTCGGCATTACGATGCCTCATTGCGACAACAGCCCTTGAGATATTATAAGGATTGTTGTTTTTTTTAATATAAACTTTGTCGTGTTCTTAATTTTTTTTCCAATTAACTTTAATTGTGACAGTCCTGTTAATATATTTTAATATAAAGTGACCTTTCACGTTCAGCTCCTCAATTATCCGAATTAAATTCATTAGGTAAGTAACGGCGGCTGACGATTGTGATGGCATTTATAAACGTTCTAGGGACATTATGTTCATTGTTTCCAATAAAAAATATGACAAATGGCATCCATAATGGCAGGCAGTCGGAACGGTTGGCGTGTCGCCACGGTCGTCAGCCTCGCCTTGACCAATATCGGGGCTTGATTGAACACGTCCGTTTCACTGCATTCGCATATTGATTGCGAGATTATCGTGTTTTTTCCATAAATTATAATGTCACATGTGATAGTGATAGATCGATCAGTTTATCATACATACCAACTTTATCAAAGATAAAATCGACACGATTTCGTATACTACAAATTATTGCCTTAATTAATGCAACATCTAATTTCAGAACCGGTCATATAGATGTAATGTATGTAAAGAGAGCAGCAAAAACATAATTAAAATTGATTAGTGACAAAATAATAACCTGTATATCGCAATTTAAAATACTGATCTAAATTTGAAAGCTGTTGCAAGCTTGATTATGAATAAGCGAGACCACCTGGCTGCATTCCCACAATTTTCCATGGAATTGCTCCACTTAAGAATTCACCGCCGCACAGTTCCGTCATTAAAAATGCAAACGTGAGGTCTATTTTTATCGCATACACATCTGAGTTAATTTATACAATTATATAGGATATAACATTATTATCATAGTCGCGAAGGCTAACCACTGCATTATTTAATAAAGTTATTTATATTAAGTCGTTTCAAAAGATTCCATTACATAACAACCGGGTAATAATTACGTAAACGGTGCAACCGCAAAATAAAACTGTTTGTATGAATATTATGTAGGTATAATAACGATGCAAATGTTATGTGTAAAGTAATAACAGCAAAGATAAATAAAGATTAGTAAAATACCTGCCTATTGAAGATTGTGTGAAAGGTCAAAATTATTATAAACTTAACTACCTCTAGAAAAATGCATTATTTATGAAGTGGTTTGGTGATTTTAAATTGCTGTTGGATATTAATTAATGTCCTCAACAGTGACCTACTTTGCTCAAGAGTTGTAAAGAGCACATAGTGTTCATAATACAAATACATAACAAAGATAACGGTGTTTCAATGATAACCTCAATTATAGGGATTTACAGTCGTTATCGTAGTCAATTTAGAGATAACAACAAAAAAAATCTGTTAGCATTTGTTATCGGGCCTTAGCTATTATTTATATTATTATTAAATAGTCATATGACTTTGACAGTACTTGTATAAAATTACGCCGCACAGTCACAAATACTTGTAAAACTTGACTGGACTATTTTAATGACATCAAAATCTAAGAAAATATTGTGCTTCAACAGTGTAGATAAAACTAGTTTGATAATTTTAGATATTCGAATGATCCTATGGAAAATAAAAATAGAAATAACGATTAAAAAAGGTATGTGTAATGAATGTAAAAAAGGAATACACATTTGAAATGCGAATAAAATATTCCAAAATTAACATAACGACAAAAACTGGCTAATTAGTAATAATTAGTAATGCAATTTAAATCTAAATTTTTATTATACCATAAACATTTTTAAAGATCTTCTCATAAATACTTTTTTATAGATCTTCAAGTATTTTCGTGGCGTCAATGACATCATCCATTATTCACGGTCATAAGAGCATTGCGATTTATAGATATTTTTGATGAATAAAATGATTTTACTAAGAATCAGAATATCCGAAATGTCTGGCGGTTTCTGGCACGATGCCCGCAAACTGCGCACTAAAACATTCGTAGATAGATACGCACACAAAGAAAGATGGGATCGTTTCATCTGAGGGAGGCAACTTATCACATTAAACGAAAACGAACATGCTTCGATTTATGGCATTGCTTCCTATGACATGCAACTACTTTAGAGCCGGTACACATTGGGCGCTTTGAAGCGCTTTTGCTTACGCCTTTGGATTTTCGTCCATAAAACGCGTCGAGAGTGCACTTCAATAGAACTCCTGGTTCTCAAGTCTCAAGACACACGGTAGCAAAGCGCGTTTGAAAGCGCCCTATGTATACCAGTTCTATAAGTACCGTTTTGATGCAACTATTCATGCACGTTGCGAATGAATTATGAAGTTGTTATTTATTGTCTTTTCCACAGAGACACGTTAATTAAACACACTAGGTGTGGAATTCTTTAACTAAACGAATATAAATGCTAATGAAATAAGCCAGTTATCGTGTAATTTGCTGTATTTTTGGAATAATAGTTCTGGTTTTATTAACCTTGAAGCAACATCAGAATTATTAAGGTCGCTATTACATATTCAAAATAGTTAATTTACTTTAGAATGTTGTATTGTTTTAGCAATTTACTTAGCGGTTGGTTCAAACTTCCCGCTGGTGTTATTTTACTCAGAATCTGTGTTTACGTAACAGAGGGGAGTCTCTCAGAAACAGAACATGAATCACAACTTAATTCTGGCTTTCGCTCTAATGGCTTCAAGTTACTTTAGGAGATCTAACAAAGAGATAAAAATAATTCTACCACTGCAGATGCATCACTATACAGTATATTTAATGTTTTATCATCTTTATTTTAGGTACATATATCTTATTTATTGTTTTATTTTGAAATTAAAATAACACTCATTTTACGACTTTATTTTAATTTTTAATGTTTCTCACATATTTAATTACTGTGCCCACAATTATTGTTTTTATGTCATTTGAAATGACCTTCAATGTTTGTTTCTTTTAATATTTAAGGTTATTTGATCATATAAATTATCTTCATTTTTATAGGCATTGCAGATCTTAAAGGAACGCGTAGTACTAGTGAAGTTCTTGGAAATATTGAATTTACTGCTGTTGGTGTGCGTCAACTCGATGACGTCAGAGCTAGGTTTATTTCTGTCTCCAAGTGATTTATTACACGACTTGTGGATTGTTAATTGTTACTGGCCACACAATATTCCTCAAACATCTAATACCTACTTGATATTTACAACTATTCAAGGCGAGTTAGCTTTATCGTTTCTATTCATTTCCGGTAGTTATTCATTATTTATAAGCGAGTAATTTTAAATATCATTAATTTATATTTAAATTTTATACCGATTTAAAATTCCGTAGATACTACACATTGAGGACAAACAATCTACTTCTACTATAGTTGTTATAAACTTTGTTTATCAACCTTCATGAAGGTAATCAACTTGAGCGATCAAAATAATAATAACGTTTAATTACGCAGGAACAAATAAGTCGAATGAAATAAGAATATTATTATCGTTAATCTTAATGTGTCCCATGAGAAATTAATTCTCAACGCGGTCCGTTCCGGTTGTGTGAAAGACCTCGCGAATAGAGAAGCAAGCACCGTTGTGGTCATGAATTTTAATGAGGCAGCTCAGCCAGAGACATTCTACGTATACATTATTCTATCAACAAGTAAATAAAATGATCACTACACAAATGTTTTGAAATAGGATAAAGTAAGTACTTGATGAAATTAAAATGTGTTCTTACCAGAATGCGTGTCTTGAGACAATCCCAGCGTCTTCAGTATACCTGTAACGATAACAATAAAACATTTAACAACATAATAAAATAAATAAACAGTTGATTAGTGTCAGGGTCAACAAACGACAAACACTGAAAAATGCACGACTCACGACCTACATCTTGTGAGCATAGCATGATAACGGGAGATATCTTTGGACGCATGCCAAATGTTAGTCGCATATCAAATTCTTTCCTGTCTCATATTTAAGGATATTTAAATGTTGGCTTTAACTTTAAATTTTACGATGTTATCAACGTTATTTATTAACTGTATAATGTAGGCCAATTAAAAACAAAGACGGTTCAATGTGACATGCAAATATATAAAAGACTTGGCTATTTGGTATTAGTAAATCTACAACCAAATTAATTCCATTCATTAGGCTACGATTCCAGAACTTTTGATAATGATACCTAACGCTGCGTCGTGATAACACGACCCCGTTCGTTAAATTTAATTGGTTTATTTTAGTACATGTTCAGTCCACTTTAGTAAGTCCGATACACGTCCGCCGTCAGAATATATTTAACTTTCGCTAATTTGAATTTTAATGGCGGTATAATTCTAGCACGACGCCGAGCTCCTTGACGGGGTCACTCCACCCGACGCGACGCACCATTGAGCTAATTAATCGTCTGGTAAACTGCAGTTCCTTGCTTCAAACACTGAGTAGACTGTAGGGGTATTATTGCTTCATAGAGATTAATAACAGAAAACGTTTTATAGCACGTTCTATTATAGGTATAAAAGTTGTTTTCATAGAAAGCGTAGGTTCATTGGCTTCAATCGTATCTGCTGTAAGGTGTACTTCTATAATTTATTTCACAGTGCAGTTAAACTTTCCTACGTTACAAATAAAACACGATTTCATCCAGCTAAATATCAAATCATTGTTTATTCAATAAAACACATAGGTATAGCTATAGTAGCGACAAGTTAGTAGGGCATATATTATACAAGTAGGTACCTCCCCATTTCATCAACATCACGATGCAACCATCCATCAAGAGCAATTGCCTCGGCGGGAGTCCGCTGACATCCAACTATTATCTAATCTATGCTAGTTACAATATTAACTGTTACCATGTGTGCTGTGCGCGTCCGATTAATAAACCTTATGACTTTGCCCTTATTTTAGTAGACGGCATTATTCATTTTAAACGAAAGCTTACAGAAGACCGAACCGTGTAGAGAGTACAGATGTAATAAAGAGTATTGTAATAATATGTGAAGTTGAATTCAATGAATAAAATTGCGTACATCTTAGATATACAATGGAGGACAAGACAAGAAAGACAGCTCAGAGGACGCTCAGAGGATAGAATTTTTTTTGAAGTGAAAACTTCTTTAGCGGCGCTGAGCACTTTTTTGTATGGGTAAAAACTTTAAAACTCGCGTCAGGGTCACGTGATGCTGATCGAAAAAGCGTAAGATCGAGGGGAAGGGAGAGGAACTAGTATCTCCCACTCTTTCTACCGTGCCTGAGTGTGCTGCTCTGTTGATGGTGTAAAAGTCGTCGAAATTATGGATGGAAGTTGATTTTTCTGAGAGATAAAATTTAATGTAATATATAAATAACGATATAATATTATAAATAACAACATATAAATTGTCATATTTGTGTACGATAGCGCAATAAATAAACATTGTATTCTACCTCATAAATGATAGTACTTTTATACTTATAATTAAACACAACGTTAATATTGAAGTTTTCACTTCTGCCGGCACTCCCGGAGTGCTACCTTTTTTTGAAGTGAAAACTTCTTTAGCGGCGCTGAGCACTTTTTTGTATGGGTAAAAACTTTCAAACTCGCGTCAGGGTCACGTGATGCTGATCGAAAAAGCGTAAGATCGAGGGGAAGGGAGAGGAACTAGTATCTCCCACTCTTTCTACCGTGCCTGAGTGTGCTGCTCTGTTTAGGCGGCACAGGGGGCTTAGACAAGCGCGCGCCCGATATTTTTTTTTTATATTTTATATTTTTTTTTTTTTTTTATTAGACACTTAAATAGGTTCGAATCAAAACTGTTTGTTTCTTACTTAAGTTATCATAAACCAATTGTATCAGTTGTAAAAATTTGCGATGATGATTCTGATAATAACGATGGTGTAAAAGTCGTCGAAATTATGGATGGAAGTTGATTTTTCTGAGAGATAAAATTTAATGTTATATATAAATAACGATATAATATTATAAATAACAACATATAAATTGTCATATATGTGTACGATAGCGGAATAAATAAACATTGTATTCTACCTCATAAATGATAGTATTTTTATACGTATAATTAAACACAACGTTAATATTGAAGTTTTCACTTCTGCCGGCACTCCCGGAGTGCTATTTTTTTTATGTCATGAAGTGGAAGACGTGCAAGACGCTCTCCTGATGTTAAGAGATAACGGCTGCCCATAATCAGTACAGTGTTACCTAGGATTTCACAATTATGTGAAATTCTAGGAGCACTGCACCAACGCTTCTTACTCAAGAGTCATAAGATGTTAAGACTCTTTAGCCCAGTAATTACACTAGCTACAGTGCCCTCCTACCGGAGCACAGTAATGTTTGCACATCACTGCTCAGGCGGTAGAATAACTGGCACTGTTGGGGTACCCACCTAGACGACCTCCTGCAAAGGAAGTCTACCCCTGGTAAAGTAATAATGTAATACCTAAAACACCGAGGTCATTTAATTTTGTAGAAAAAGGCAAGCTGAGTGGTCGTAGATAGTCATTTCAAAAACCCGGTTCATGTCCCAGAAGCATATCCAAATGTGTATGTAGGTTAACAGATGTTAAAACGAACCATTTACACACTAATGCTAGTTGATAAATTCACGAATTTGGAACTCAAATTCTAATCAGGGTTTATTACCACTTACAACTACTTTTGGAAAAAATATCTCATATCATACCAAAACATAAATATAGGTACTAGTAAAGGCTACTATTTCTGGTAATTGAATTCACAGTTCACAGTAGAATATTGCGAGTTATTTGTAGATTACATTTAGATGAAACTACGTGAAACACCTTCAGCTTCTAAAAAATTCTTTAACAGGAAATGCCACTTGAAATGAGATCAATGAAGTAGTTTAGCGAGTAAACAAACATGTGGCAGCTGTTCGGATCAAGTGTCGAATTCGTTCAAAGGTCAAGTGTTTAAGTCACAACATAACGAGTGTTATCTTACAATTAGCCGTTTAGTGGAAGTCGGTCATTTGATGCGATTCGACGCCAGTTGAACCGAACCAAAAGTTACTACTAATGGTGTCACGTCCAACCAAGAGGTTTGTGTTTCATCAATGCACTCAAAGAATGCGAAAATACTTTTTCAATCATCATACATCATAGAACAATCACTATCCTTACTAGTCACTAACTCATGTATGAAGTATGAACATAACCTACTTGAAAACTTCGTCAACGCGATCTAAAGTTTCATGGAATTTAATCTAACTTTAACCCATTAGAGGTCAAACAGAAACTGCTGATATGATTTTTATAATTTCTTTATTATCTTATAGATATATAGCCTAAAGAATACAAAACACAAGAAAATATCCAAAAACAGTTTTTTTCAGGAAATTACAGGGGTGGATTCAAGTGGGGACACTGACCTCCTATGTATGTAAATTTTCGAAACAAGCATTATCCACATAAAGTGTCTTTAGACACTTCTGACACTGCCAACGGGCTTTTACGTGACAAATCATACACTTCATCTGTTTTGCGATTTAGGCGGGATAATGTCCAACTCCATCTTGAGACGTTCCAGCGACTCGATGCAGTCTGGCTCGACTTTCTTTGTCAGTCTTGGCGTAAATAATATCGTGCGATATGTCGGCGAAACATTAGTTGATCCATAGGATTATCTGTACTCATTACATTAAACGCCAGGTATTGGCAACAGCCACATCCAAAATGTAAGAAGAATAGAACCCACCATCACTTTTTCCCATGTACAGCAATTCTATGTAACTATTATTGACTGTATCAACTTGAGGTCTTTCAGCTCTTCACAAAGAGTACTCTTTTTATCACAGATTTCGGTAGTACTCTCAGCAGTTGACGAGTATGAAGGAACACATTTCCGCCAAGTTGGGTTAGGGTTCAAAGTTGAGAGTGCAAAAGCGGACCTGTGACCCTGCCACTTTCTGTTGATGAAGGGACATCGTGGTAGGCTGGGTGCTGTAAAGATGGAAGAACAGCTCCCATACCGGAGCTGTTCTTCCATCTTTATAGCACCCAGCCTGACATAACCCGCCTTACCCCCAGGGCGGGTATGCGTAAAAGCATTCCCCACGTAATAAAAAGGGTTCAGAGTTGGCGGGTAGCATCAAGTCGTATTCTTTTTGCTGCTAATGGTCATCACTGTCTTAGTTCACTACTATTTTCTCGGGTCATAAATAATACCCCAATAGTGCCAGGTCATCGTATATATTATATAGCGACGTATTTCACGTCTTGGGACATGAAATACGTCCCTATATCCTCATCGGCTCCCTCCTCTTCATCGGTTGATGCACTTGGATTAGGTGGTATGACTGCGAAGTCACAATCATCATCATCAATTTCCTGCAAAATGGCTTCAATAGCTTCTCTAAGCCCCTTGTAGCTCTTGCGAGCAATAAAACATTGTTTTTTTATTGCAAATAATCTGAAAAATAAAATAGATTTTTTACCCATGGATGTGGTCAATGTGCCCACGCGGGGACAGTAAGATTCTATTGACTCTAGTTTTATTTGACGTGTAAATAGTTTACAGTACTGTTCTTTATATATTACTATAACATGTATTTTATAATAAACAATTGAACAAAACCACTTTTGAGCAGTATTTACAGTAAAAAATCAAAAATAATTCACTTACCTCCACAGCGTTTTGATGTTACAACTTCAACTGTCACTTTTTATCAAATAATATCTAACTATCCGCAAAATATTGATCAATACATTTAGAAAGGATCGTGATGAAGTCAATAATTATGATTACCCACATTAAAATCGCGAAATTTGTAATAGAAACTTAAAAATATAGCCGTACTCGCTTGGGAACGGTGACCTCTAATGGGTTAATAGGGGAGAAGAAAGCAGTGCAGAAGTGGAAGCTATTTAATGTGCGATTTAATCAACGCGATATCAAGTGTTTATATCAATTAATGCTTCGAGAAGCAATTACGTGGATGCCAGTATTACACAATAATGTTTCTTGAGTACTTTAAACGATTACAATTTTCTGTTGAAATTATAATTATCAGGTTTTTTATTAAGTACATACTTCCTATTTGTTCGCATTTTTGAATCCATGGGTTAATAGGGGAGAAGAAAGAAGTGAAGTCATCAGCGCAGCGCCATCTAGTAGGTAAATGGTTTGCTAAACCGGACACAAGCGTTTGAAAAGACAAAAGCTTTCTAGCTAATTAATGCTAAGTTTTACTTTAATAAGTTGCTTAATTATAATAAACTTCCAACAAAAGCTCATAAAGGTTTGTAATAGAACATTGTAGAATTAAATTTTATAGACGTTTTATTACGTGTAACAGTAACTGTTGATGTTTTCTAACACAAAATGGTGAGTATTTATGAGACTCATTGATGATTTAATGATAACGTACTGTATTCACAATAACCTCGCTGAGATAAATTACCTCTATGAGCACGAGTCTACAATCTAGGACCTTTTACGTCGCATCTATTATAAACTACCTACTTATTATCTTGATTTGTTATGAAGGTCGGATAGCATTGAGAAGAATTTACATTAAAACACCTTTTATAAATTATTCATGAATCACTGAACCGCTAACCGCTAAATTCAGTATCACTGTTATTTCATTGAAATTATTCAACATCAGTATTAGCATAATATTGACCAAATATTTTAAGTTTGTTATTTTATGCGGTTCACATCAAAATTTATTTGTTAAAATTTAAAATAATACCATTCATCGTAATAAAGCCACGAGGGTCCAAAGTTTGGCTTCCCTTCTATTATTAGATGCCAAATGCCGAGGAAAGAAGCATTAAAAGTTGGACGTTTCTTTTGTGAAGTTTGTTAGCTTCGCGGGAGGGCGGCCGATATAGAAAGAAAACTAAAAGAACAAAATTGTGATTTATATCAGCTTAAAACTTCTTTGACAACTTGTCTGTACCGTTTTACTTATAATTGAGAAACTTTATTTTAAGTCTAAGATTTTATTTGTGTTTTGGATACTTTTGACCTTTATCCACATTTTGGAACGAAATCATAGAATGTCACATAGAATTTTATTATTCCACTAAATCAAAAAGTCATTAAAAACTAATGCGGTGAATTAAAATTAAGGTTTTATTATTACATGAAATAAAATCATAAGTAGTCTTATGACATTTAAGATTAAGTCAGTCAAGGCAATGCAGAAGTGGAAGCTATTTAATGTGCGATTTAATCAACGCGATCTCAAGTGTTTATTTCAATTAATGCTTCGAGAAGCAATTACGTGGATGCCAGTATTACACAATAATGTTACTTGAGTACTTTAAACGATTACGATTTTCTGTAGGAAATTTTTTATTAAGTACCTACGTACTTCCTATTTGTTCGCATTTTTGAATCCATTTCAATGTAAGCAACTTGATCATACATATAGGTACTTGGTATAGGCACTGCCGTTTTAAGGAATTCTCCATCATTGACGAATTCTTCTTTTGGTGACTGTTGAGTTTGGTGTCAGAGGTTTTCATATCTCTGTTACGTGCCTTTGTCATCAGTAGCAAGAGATCTCCTATGACCTTCATCTCCTTTGGGAAAACTACTAATAACGTTGTATGATTCTAATTCAAATCTAGATAGAATAGAAAATCTGTCAAAATGTATGCGGAATGCGGTCCTTAGATCTTAGATCGCGCAAACGAATTCGATCCAATCTTCACATAATTATTGGTTCACATTCTTCAAATGAACAAAGAATAAAACCTTTAGCATAACAGTTTTAATATGACTATCATGTAGTCTTCGTCGGTCTTTCTTGTTCATATTCCACTTCCGAGTCATTAGTAAATGACACGGCACAGATTACGACCGTTGAATCTTCATTATAATAATATGATACTAATATCTCGTTTATATTAATGGTATTCGTATAACCTGTTCGCCATTAGCATTAGCCCAGTTGCTTCAACTTCTACCGAGGTTACATTATAAATTAATGTCCATATGTGAACACATATTAACATACTCGCTTATTATGGACTCCACTTAATAATGTTATCGTGTTTATTTAAATTAAGCTAATGTATTCTTGAATTTGGCCGTTTCGAATCATCGTTTTATTTTGGTCAGTCAATGAAGCGGGGGTTTTTGTGGGTTTCTAAAACTTTCTCTATTTTAAGTGCATTTTGTTTGTTACCTATCATTTAACTCTTCATTTTTAACTAGCAACGGCCACCGTTTTAGCCACTGAAGCGTTTTAGCCTATGTATTTTTCTAAGGCCTAAGCTATTTTCATGATACATCAAATTTCAGCTCTATCGGTCCAGTTTAGGCGTGAAAGTATAACAAACGTCTTTAGAAATACTGGGACTAGTGACTAGGTTTAAATAGTTTAAAAGACTAAGTAACTAATATCTGACTAAGCAGACATCCGTTAATTTTCACACAGTCAGTCCTATCGCTTTGTTATTGCATATTTCATGTAAAATATTGTGCTACGGATATATTTCTATACTGCGGCTCGAATTGTTTACATTTTTTCACATGAACAAAAAACAGGTCTGCATTCGTTGCCCTTCCGAGAAATTAAAGCAACTTTTTTGTTAAGGATAGTCAACAAAAGGCGATGCTTTCCACCCAAACGCTTTGTGTGCCGTAATTATGAGTAAGAATAACTTTGGGAATCTCTTTTGTTGCAGGAGGGGAGTTTTTCTAAGCGGGTAACGACCGTAGCAGGTGGTGAACAAGATGGCGGCACTTATATTATAGACGCACAAAAAACGCAGCAAAAACCTGTGGATTGGAACACGGTCGGGCTTCAATGTCAAATGAAGGTCGAACGAATCGAATGTTCAGATTTGATAATGCGATAATATAGGGAAGAGGCTTTGATTAAATTAAATATTATTATTATAAATTATGACTATTATATTAAGGATTTTGATCATAATATAAGAAAGAAGCAACTTTTCAAACTTAGTAATTAATGTTAAGGATAGGACATTGTTTATTCATAGATTTCAGATGGTTTGTGATAACAGATCTTAATGTTGTTGATAAATAGAGGTAGATAAGTAAGAAAAAAAAGTTGACATAATATTATACCGAAACCAGTATTTTGCAGTATGAATAATAATTTAATTAAGTTAGGGATAGGTATGCATGTTAATTTACATTAAAATATCGTTCTTCAAATCATTTCTGATTGCTATAAAATATGGATTTGCAGGTAGATGTTACTGTTAAACTATGGATAATGGATTACTGAACTGTTTTAATCTGAGTTGATTCCTTTTGACTAGGTCACACGACATGATCAATGATCCTACTTTTATCTTCTTAGCTATTACATCATTCTGTTTAAATATTAGATACCGTTCTTCATTAGGCAGTCTCGTATAACATCTAATTTCAATCCAATTTCACGGGCCCATACGAAACACGGCACTCACTTACGTACATCAGATACATATCTTTTTCCACACGCAATGAAGTTTGTGGTTAAAAGGCTCGGCTTTGTATTCATCCGGTAGAGTCCATTAATATAATGAAGCCACAACGGCAGCGCATCACGTTCGAGGTTCGAGCTGAGCCACGTCCGCGTGTGCTACAAAAGGAATGTATTATTATTACTACGGAAAAAAGCTGACACCATATTTTTTCCACGGCATCCAGGTAGCGCAACAAAACCAGCCGAAAGGGGAGCGCCGGCAGAACCGGTCCTTCAGAAAAAAATAACCTTTGTAAGCGAAGATAAATCATGTGGGATCACGATTCACGATCGAGACCGGTCTCATGCGTCGAGTCTCGTTCCATTCGGCTAATGACTAATGAGCCTTCAATCAAGGTCGGCTCGGGAATGTTGCGCCCACTAATTTGCTAGTAAAAAGTAAGCTATTATGTTGAAAAGGTAGATAATGTTTACTAATAGCAATTAGGTATATATCCACGTATTAATTTGATAGGATAATTGCACTTCTATCCTACCAACTTACTTTAATACAACACGGTTTTGTCCAGTGGGTGGTAAATAGCCACGGCCGAAGCCTACCACACCTAGCGAGTAGAAAAATCGCATATAACTAATTAATATATTCGGTGGGGGCCGGGATTCGAACTCAGTGATCCAGAATTACATCTGCACCATAACCCCTTGGACACCACGGCTAATAAAAACCCGTTATTTCAAATGTTATAAAAATTCCAATTATCTACCAAAAATACTCGTACATCATGGAGATTGTGTAAGATTAATTTTTATTTAAACTAGGCACTTATCTGGGGTAAAATAACAATGGCAGCATTGAACAGAAGCTATTGTGCACGGTTGAGAACTGAAAACAAACATTTCTCATTAGGCGAGTAGCGTGAACCTCCATTGTTCTGAGGACGACATAACGGACCGCGTCGGATTTACATCGACAGCGTAAAGTCTTGACTGATACGATGACCTTTGGAATGTCAAAGGATACGAGGCTCACGTTTATTAATATAGAATCTACCATTTTACCAATTTTTACGGTTTACTACTAGGAAGTTTTCCTGCATTTGCGGTTAGTTAAATCTTTTTTTCGCAACTCATTCTTGATCTGATGTTATGATTTGGTTTATGAACCTACCTAAATGCCTACCTACTATTAAATGTTGAAGTTGTATCTTTAGAAAATGGAGTGGAACGGCGATGGGGTCAACGGACGACAGACCTCGGACCAATTCGCGACATGAGATTGAATAATAAGTTGATTGCGAGCAGGCCCAAGGCCGGCCGCCATTGCTACGCGTGCGGCGCGGCGGCGGCGGCGGCGGCCATCTTGCTGCCGTCACAGAATAACAAACAGTTTGTACTGTAGTGCCAGCCCAGCTGCAGCCTCGCCGCGCCGCGTGTTCTGCAAATGGTAATCTGTACCTACATAGGTAGGTACCTACTTGTAGGTTTTAGAAGCGCTTCCTTCGCTTTGACTATCTTCTAGGAAGATTACTTTGTGTCTTGTGTATATTTTACATCCTGATTCCGTACTGTTGGCAACACAGGTTCAAATTCAAATTCTTTGTTAGAAATCTTAATTATAATTATTCGATTAAAATATTTTAGGCTCTGTAGGAAATCTAAAATACCACGACATGATAATGACGAAGAGGCTGTAAATGTACTTCTTTGTAAATTAACACATAGGCAGGTCAGTAATAGGTAGTAGGTAGAGGTAGCCTATAAAACGGGTGGGATTCGACGCGGTCAGGAGTCAGGACCCTTTTTTATTTTATTTTTTTTTTTACCCAGGAAAAATGCGTTACGCATCATCACCCCGAACCGGGGGGAGCGGGGCGGTATGTGGGACTCCCCCGCCAAAGATGGGAGCGGCGGGGATACCCACTAAAAAACCTGGGGGTGTCCTGCGGGACGCCATAATGCCGGGGCAACGGGTACGCCGAAGCATTCATCCGCTGCCCCGACGGCGTTTGGTCCTCACTTACAGGAGTCAGGACCCGGACCAACCTCAGTAAAATGAAAAAATCTATATACATAATACATATGTATTAGGTTTAATATGTAAGTATCCATTATCCGTACTAAATGCGAATGTGTATATGTCTGTTACTTCTTCACGCCTAAACCTCGAACCGATTTGGATAAAATTTGGAATAGAGATAAGTGTAGGTACTTCAAGTCTCAGGAGATAGGTACCAGGTACTTAGTTTTTATCCCATGATTTCCCGCGCGCTCCGGCATCTATGTGTGAGTGTATCCTCACGGCGACGCGCCACGCCACGCCATCTACCTATGTGTGAGTGTGTGCTTACGGCGCCGCGCCGCGCCGCGCCGGCTCACTCGGTCACCGATCACCGCCCCGCACTCTACTCCGCCCCGCACTCCGCGCGCCGCACCCCTCAGTCTCGCGCCATCCGCGAACGAATACACATGAACGTCGCACTGCGGATCGCCACGCATACGAGCTGGCGACCACATTTCAATCCGTATCGAACTTGAACTCCATGCAAAATGACCACGAGCCAATATAAAAATTGCTCTGTGCCCCTGTGCGTGGGCAATGCACGAGAATTACCGGTTCTGTCCAGCGATCCTGTAAGGTAAGCAGTCAGCACGTACCTGTATTTTTAACCCCCGCGCCCGACGCGACGCAAAAACGACGGGGTGTTATACGTTTGACCTGTGTGTGTGTGTGTCTCCTGTTTAACCCCCGACGCAAAAACGATGAGTTGTTATACGTTTGATCTGTGTGTGTGTCTGCTGCTTGACTCCCGACGCAAAAAAGAAGAGGTGTTATATGCTTGGCGTGTCTGTGTATGTGTGCGTCTGTCTGTGTCATCGTAGCTGCACGGAACGGATGAACCAATTTTTTTTTGTTTGAAAGATGAATTAATTAATCGGAAGTTTTCTTAGCGATGTTTATAAAATGGCGGATTAATTTTTTCTCACAACTCCCTCAATAATTGAGTATCAAATGAATATGATAGTAGGTACTAGGTACGTATAGGCAACCCTGTAATAATAGGCGTTAGGTCAACTCTTATCAAGCGAGCCGAGCGCCATCAATTGACTTATAGGTACCTACTCGATGTTAGAGCCATTGGGTCGGATAGCAGATTTTTTCGGCTGTCGACGTCAGACCTTATAGGTCAAACATAAGGTCCGATGTCGATTGTTTAAGGAATTGGACATCCAACCTTATGGCTCTAACGTCGAGCATCATACCTATCATAGAGATGTCCATTGCAGAGTTTCGTAGAATAATTATATTATGTACCTACTCTGCAATCTAACAACGAATTTATATTTTTAACCCCCGATGCAAAAAAACGACGACGTGTTATAAGTTTGACGTGTCTGTGCGTGTGTGTGTGTGTCTATGGCATCGTTGTTCCCGAACGGATGAATTTTATTTAGTTTTTTTTGTTTGAAAGGTGAGTTAGCCAAGAGTGATCTTGACAATGTTAGGAGGAAATCAGTCCAAGATGGCCGTAGGTACAAATTTTAGTAATTTGTTTTTTTTACAACTTCCTCAATAAGGGTATCAAATGAAAGGGCTTGACTAGTAGAATACTACAAGCTATGATAAAATTATAATCTAAGATGGCCATATACCTAATAGTGAATTACATATTTTTATAGCGTTCGGATTTTTTTCAAGCTTTTATTTACTTTAACCTTTCCGTTATCTGTCTATCTGTCCGTCTGTCTGTCTGTGATCAAATCTTGCAAGTTAAATTTGATCCATTTCCCGGTTTCCGATTAATTTGAAGTTTTGCATGCATGTATAAATCGGATGACAATGCAATATGATTATGACATCGTGCTGGTCTGACGATGGAACTGGAAGGTGGCCATAGGAACTCCGTGATTAAACAACGCAACTCCATCGAGTTTGGGCTCATTTGATTTGTGAACGTGTACTTTGGTGCTAGATGGTAAATGGTAATACATAATAATAAAAGCTAGTTTTTGAAAAGTTTTTTTTTATTTCAATTGTGATACATTTATCATAATGTTGAAAGATATTATTATGTTTACATGTAATTTAAGTTAGCAGAATCCATTTTTTTGGTAAAATTATCTTGGGTCATCTATAGATTTCTTCCGTCTGATACTTGACGACTTGATGATAATTATTATAACATGATACATAGAAAAATAACAAAGAAAATTTGTTACAGGGCTAAACAATGGTTGGCACAGATAGGAATACCAGAGGATGTTATGATGGGCAAAGTAATGGTTTGCCAATTACATTTTGATATTTTGATGCGTAATAGAAAGTCAGAGTTAAACAAAATGTCAACAGAATCTAAACTAGACGAGGACCTACTTGTACCATTAGCAACGACCTCTAAATATATTGAAAGTAAAGCGGAATCATATTTGTCTACTAAACAGAACACTAAAGGTGTCACTGAAAATGATGTGACAAAGAAAAAGGTTTTAAAAGTTAGTCCAACGGTTGAAAAAATGACTGATGCATCTCTAGAAATCGCACATGAGATTAGAAGAATGATGCTGAAAAAGTCTCCAGATTATCGTGAACAAGTCGGTTTACACATACTTGTACATACAAGATATACACAATTGTATAAACTGTACCATAGGGCTTTGGAGTTGCCGCCTGTATCTCAATTGCATACTGTATTTGATGAAAATCTAATATCATTTCAAAAAAGTGCGGCTATCAACAAAAGAATTTTAAAAGACAAAGTCCTTATCATGTCTAAGCTAGAAAAACAATGCGTCGTGTGCATTACCGCAGTAAACGTTCGACCTAATTTATACTATGATGTGAAGTACGATAAACTATACGGATTATCGGATATTGAAGACTACCAAAAACCTGAGCTAGCCCATTTGGCACTAGTGCTTACAGCACAGGGAGTTTTCGAAAAATGGAGACAAGTTATTTCCGTTGGATTTTTTCACAACAGAAACTATAATTCTCTAAGTGAATATCCCGGTTTTAAACAGTGGATAAGACAAAACATTCAATGCTTATTTGAAGTTGGATATAACGTGATGGGTTTAGTATCGGAATTCAATATTTCTTTCACACCTGATGGCCGAAGATATTTTCGAGTGAATGGATGCTACAAAAAATATATTGTATATTATTTATACGATGTAGCATTTTTGTACAAGCGATTATACTTTGACTTTTTTACACATGACTATATAATACAATCCAGTGGAACGGCCAAAATGCAGCACATTAAAAATTATTATGCAGTTGATAAAGAGAAGGAATCAAGAATGACGCCTAACTTGACCGAAGAACATTTTGAAGTACCTAAAGACTTCGAAAGCTTGAAATTGAGCCACGTAAGAGAAGTAATAAGTTTTGAAACTGCCCAAGCTATGACTAAATGTATAGAGTCAGGGCGCATTACGAGATCTGCGGAATCAACGGTAATGTTAATCATTATGATGTGTACCTTATATCAAATTCTAGATTCAGATAACTGGAACCCGCCAGATATAACCCATTTAACGGGTGAGACGCAAAAACAATTACTCAATGAAATAACAACATATTTCAAAAAAGTTAGACTAATTAACACCATAACCAATGAAATTATACCCAAAGAACGCACATTTATTGAACAACTTTTAATAACTGTAGATTCCATTCAAACATTGTATGGCGAAATCAAATCCAGCGTGGAGCTCGAACGCTTTCGTACAAAAAGTTTCAGTTTAAGTGATATCACACCATTTCTTAATCGTCTTCGAAAGAATGGTGCGAACGGTACTGAACCAACTTGCAGGGAACTATTCACAACTTGTAAGCGGGCGATGTGGTCTGATGTGTTTCAGCCTATTCATATCCAAAATAATAACTATGATGTTCAAGGTGGTTTGAATCATATAAAAAATATTATTAACCAATTCAAACGTTTCCCTAAAAAACCTGAGTACATTATTGGGAAACACGTTATTATCCTGTGCTCCGACTACAATACATTTAAGTTAAAGAGACGCGATGACATCGTTATGATCGCTGGGTTTATATTAAAGAAGTGCTTCGGTCGACACCAATTCTGTGGAGATATTAACAAGTATGTCATTAATTCAGAGGAAACGAGTCCTTTTAGCAAGTTGATCAAAAGCAAGGATCTAAATTATGTATGTTTGGTGCCGCCTGAGAAATTCGTTGACTTCATAGAAATGTTGGAATTAAAGTTCCGGTCCGTAATGAGCAATAACATCGTGGAGGAATTGGTCAATAAGAAATTGATTATTGGTCTTCTGACCTTGATGATAAGTTTAACTTTCCCGATGCCGTGCGAGTGTTTCCCATTGTTGTTTGCGAAAAAATTGTATCTTCGTATTAGAATATTTAACATGTTGAAATATAACAATAGATTGATAAAAAAAGGAGGCAATAAATTTGTCCCTTAACTGTTTAAGATGATTGATGTTTATGATGTGTGATTATGTCGTTTATGTTGGTATGTTTCTGTGTATTTAATGGTTAAATAATGTAAATAAATAAGAATTATGTTGCATAATGTGTTTTGTTTTATTTAATACATTATAATTAATTATTATCCTTCTTATTACCTATTCTAATTACCTATAATTACGTTCGCGTATGTAATATGTGTTACGCCGTTACGCTTTTACGTCTGTCTAAAAGGCTTAATTAACCCTAGAAAGCTAATGAGCGTAAAAAAGTCGAACACCCAATGAATTTTTGGGTGTAACTTTTTTTGCTATTTTATTTACTGACTTGTATTTTCGGATCAATTTATAAGCCCCCGAAACGCATAAAATAGCATTCCAGTTTAGTTGATAAGTAATTAAATTTTTGAGATATTAATGACATGTGCGTAATTTTGTCGAATAGTTAGCTTATGTGTGATTTTTCCAAATGTGTTGATTTTTTATATTGTTTGATTTTCTTTAGATTTGTTATAGGTTTGTTTTGTTTGTTATACAAAACGTATAATATTACTTATAACGCTTGCGAATGCAGAAAAAAAAATCTTATAATACCGAAAACGTATAATTATGACGAAAATGATTGATATTCATGAGTGAGGTAATTCAATTATTCAGAGAGTATCGCAAAGTAAATTAAGCTCGTTTTTCTCGTGAAAGTGGTATAAATACAAAATAAAATACAATAAAAATTATAACAGCCAGATTTTTACCTTTCGGCAAGTAATTAGAACATTCTTCACCATGTTCTAGCTGCGTGGTTCAATTATGGCTCAGTATGAATTTGTGATTAGGTCTAAAAGGCTATACTTTCTTATTTACTGGCTTCTGAGATAATTAAAGAGCATCTGCATAATCAAAAATTATTGGAACCGTAACAAAAAATCGTTTCTAAACATTATGAAGGCTTTCAAGAAAATTTAAGAAGGTATTAGATACCTACCTACCTACTATAGTGGCTAGATGAGGTATAGCAAATATGAAGGTCAGATATTTAAACCACTCCATTCTAGAAGCTGTCCAAGGCCTTAAATAAATGAAAAGTTTCATTTTTTTTTTTCTTAAAAAATATAAAATCATTTTCTTATGCATATGTAGGATTCCAATTTATGTCGAATTAAAGTTGAATTTTGCCAAATTTTTTTCAAATCATTTATGTTTTTTTATGTTATTTAGAAAGTGATTTTCGTATATTTTTTATAATTTTAGGAATAATATACTATTTTTATACAAAAAGTTCACAACTTAGACATCTGAAACATAAAGGTCGATTTTTTTGAAAAATCTAATGCTTCGACATATTTTCATATTAATATTATGTAATTTATCAATTTATTTCACTTTTTATTTATTTATTCTATCATTAATATGCCATTTTACCATATCACATAAAAAACTACTTAAATTAATATAAAATTGATAAAAAACTTGCTTCCAAAAATGTTCGTAAAAAAGTCGAATAGTTAGCTTATCAAGGTAGTCCAATAACGTTAGCTATCTAGGGTTAAACGATTTGACTAACATTTTGTAGGTTGGAAGTGGAATGACACTCAGATTTCTTTTGAGCGGGCCTACACACAAACTTTCACAATATACCTATTAGCCTTATAATTTATAATATATTTTTTATAAACACACATCAGGCCATACATGTTGAAACATTTACCAGTGTACCTCTACCTATGGCTTAAAAGCTCACCTTATTTTATCAAAAGGCGGCGGTCTGCATTGAAACAGGTTCTACTAAAGCGGCCTGTGATAAATTCTTCTAGGAACCGATTAAGATTCGACAGCAAAATTCCCTTTAAGGGCACCATGAATCTTTGAGCTCGAGGCGATTAGAGAGGGACGAATGTATGGTAACATCGAGATAGGGCTCGCACGCCCTACTCGTTTATTATGTTGGAAAACCGGTTCTGCGAGCAGAGCATGTTATAACTTATAACTGCTGAGGGTAAATAAAAGACGTAACGGAGGCGAGAGCGCACCGACGCATCGATAATTGTGTGCTGAATGCATTTGCACGGACCTGTGAAACATTCTCGACCTCCGCGCTCTTGGCGAGTCAGGACTCAGGACTCATCATCGGAATATTTTTAGTACTGGCTGTATCCACCGGTTTGACCCACTGCAAAGTATAGCCCATGTGTTATTTCAGGCCCTAGCTATGCAAGTCTAGCTTAGATTTAATTATTTAGGCGTGAAGAAGTCACATACCCGTATTAATAACATATTTTAGGCAACGGCTGAACTGAAGTTGGAATAGCAGAGAGCTTAGATCCTGGAACAACACATAGGCAACGCTGTGCACGCAGCTAGCTTTACAATAAATGAAATAGATCGCAGTAACAACGATTAATTGCCTAGTAACTAGTAAACGTCATGGCGATTGCACACAGTATAATTATTACAGACATTACTCGAGCAAATCGAATTGATCTAGATCAATGATTGAAAAGCATTCATAACATGAAAACTGCACTTGCCTCGACTGCCGTAATCGAGATGGCCGACACGATAAAGTAACCGAGACTCAAAATGCTTTTAGCAACACTTTTAGTTCAAGTAACGGTAAACGGGGTGAAAGTACACATTATAATAACGTAACGTTGCGTTGTGTCGACACTCTGTGTGCAAAGGATTATTTGTGTTACTTATGAATGTTATCCACGCAGATTAACGAGATACGCACGATCCTCACTCATCCTCTCTACATGACCGAGCCAGCGAAGTCTGTGGGCTTCTTCGCCGATGATATTCGGCTCAGCCACTAAATAGGTCTTCAATCTCCAGATTTCTTCTAGCCCTCCAACTGCCATCCTCACTTATCACAAGAAAGAAAGCAAGCAGCAGCCCAGAATCGGGAAGAGTGGCGTTATCTTGTATCGGAGGCCTAGACTCAGTTTGGGTTGCTGCGCCGTAGTAAGTAGATTAACAAGATGAGTCTGACTGTCGACTGCCTCCTAATCTTAAACGATAACACTTGCCCATTTTGCCCCTCATTTCAATTGCACATTAGTTTTTATGTCGCATCCATCTGCTTAAAATGATATTAGGATGAGCTTTACCTTACCTTAATACAGCTGAAAGCCTTTATCCTCTGTTATTAGAGTACATACCTGAAACAAAGTAAAATAATTCATTAATGAATTACTGCTTTCTTAATTGTACACTCAAGTTTCATCCATTTCGTTCATATCAGAAGAGATGTTATGGATTTTTAATTTTCTTTTTTTATTTACATGTCTATTGCCTAGCCCCAGAGGGCCTATTGGCTATCGCGAAACGACATGTAAAACACTAGAATTCATAGACAATTTTGCGTACATTACGTGCTCAAACCTCCTTATTAATATGACTAAAGTAACAAAAGCAGCAATGTACATTGAAGTTGCCATCAATCGTAGTGGGTGAGAATTAGCCAATAGCCCCTCAGTGCCCAGCCACTTTAAAAACGCTGAAAAACTGCGATAACAGTTACCCTCGTTCATTTTTCCACTGCGACTCACGTTAGAGGTAGGTATAGTACATTTTCTGGGTTAGCCTTACGCTTTTGATACTTGATTAGGCACATCACAGTTCAACTGTAGACTGACATGGCAGTCTATTTGTTGTCCTACGTATAGTAGCTACTTATTTTCATGAGGTATATCTACTATCTACATAATTTATTAAAGTACGTGCATACTCCGAAAAACGATAAACATAGGGGAGCTATATATTTCCATGCGCATAATGTTAATCATCCAAAAGTAACATTTGGCATGCACCGCACGATCTAACCAAAAATGCAAATGATATTTGCGACCGCAACGGAAACGGCCCCATCGGCCGTTAGCGTCGATATTGTTACCATTTTGGATAAGTTATTGTATCTAAACTTTAAAACTTTTCCTTGTATAAATGAACTATAATAAATATACTCATAATAATTGAAGTTTGTACTCTAACAGAACAACTACCTTAAAACCTTATTACACTTGGCTGAATTTAGTCACTAAATTAAGAATCTAATTTAGGAAGGACGATTCTTTCTTCTAAATTTAGGATGCTAAATGTGATTACACTTGACTAAATTTAGTGCCGACTGAATTTAGGCTTCTAAATTTAGCCAGGTGTAATAAGCCTTTTAGTCGTCAAAGTCAATCACACTAATATTATTATGCGAAAGTTCATGAGTGAGTGTGTGTTTGTTACTTCTTCACGCCTAAACGGGTTCACTGATTGAGCTGAAATTTGGTATAGAGATAGCTTACACCCTGGAATAACACATAGGCTTACAATACAGCGGGTAAAACCGCTGGGCGCAGCTATTCTCTATTATAAGTTGTGTGACCTGGCCGACGTATGCAGAATACAGATTCAGGTTGCCAAGATTCCTTGACAAGGCCTCCAACATGACCTAACGATACCTCATATTAAAATACCCTTCAAACAGTGAAACACAAAATGCGCAACTGCATAATAAATAATAACGTTACGGATAACCAACCCCGTCATTATATTCAGGCCTTCAGGTAAGGGGTTATTACTGACGCAAAGATTGGGGGTGACACTGCATTCCGGCACGATTTTCCATCGCCACGCCACCCCACCTCGAATGCGCTAGACGTGTAAAAATCCCCCCAGCCCCCCTTCTACCCCCCCAGGGGGGAGGGCGGGAGTGTCGCGTGCCACCGCCAGTTTCGCCGGCATGCAAATTTAATGCTGTTATTCTTATTCAGACTTTACAAGGGCAGTAGGGGAGTAAAGTATGATAAAGGGGCATTACATATTATAACATGTTAGCAGTTTCTCTAACGTTCACGTGTAATTTTAAACTTTGGATTATTTATTAAACCGTACCCAGTAAATACAGTTTTATTTACTGGGTACGGTTTATTGTAGGGTCACTTTAGTTGATGCAGAACTATGTCATTTTGGTCGTTAGCATAGGCGTACCCAGGGGGGGCAGGGGGGGGCAGCTGCCCCCCCCTGGAAATCGTATGTCTTATATAATATCTGTAGAACAAGAAATAAAATTTTCTTGGCGCTCGCAATAAGCTGCTCGCGCTTTTTTAAGGAAGAATATTATAATTTTTCTACCGCACGGAGCAAGTTAACCGCACTATTTTCCTTGCCAAAAATATAAAATTTTCTTGGCGCTCGCAGCGAGCTGCTCGCGCTTTTTAATGGAAGTATATTTTATTTTTTCTACCGCTCGCAGCAAATTAACTGCACTATTTTCGCTACCAAAAATATAAAAAATTCTCGGGGCTCGCAGCAAGCTGCTCGCGCTATTTTAAAGAAGATTATTATAATTTTTCTACCACTCGGAGCAAGTTAACCACACTTTATACCTTGCCAAATATAAAATATTTTTTTAGCGCTCGCAGCAAGCTGCTCGCGCTTTTTAATGTAAATATATTTTAATTTTCTACCGCTCGCAGCAAATTAACTGCAGTATTTTTGCTACCAATAATATAAAATCTTCTAGGGACTCGCAGCAAGCTGCTTGCGCTATTTTAAGGAAGAATATAAAATTTTTCTACCGCTCGGAGCAAGTTCACCGCACTTTTTTCCTTAACAAAAAAAAAAGGAGAATATTTAAATTTTCATACGCTATGCGCGAGCCGAAATCAAAGTATGGCGTACCTTTAAATAGGTCCTACCTGCTCAACGTTAAAACATATGGCACATAACACAGGCACAAAGCTCAAGTTCAGTAAAAAAATCTGAATCCGCCCTTGCCTGCCCCCCCCTAGACCAGAAGCTGGGTACGCCTATGGTCGTTAGTGTTCCAATAAACAAACCTATTACCGAGCTACCTTAATGACAATAGAGGGTTTGTATTGTTCAGTCCAATTCGTCCAAAATACAAAGGTCCTAGGATGTAGACTAGACCCAGTTGTTAAGAAGTCAATTGAAATAGTTGAACCTACAGATATTATAATTCATAATAATTCATAATTCATTTATTGATTGCGAAAATGGGTACAATAAGGTGGAAATAATTTGAGATTATATAGAACGCCATAATCTGCTTTTCGGCATGCAATAATTATTGTTAATTACACAATATTTTAACTTTTTAACTAGGTACATAATATTTTTACTACAATATTTTAACTACATAATATTTTATGTCAATTAGAAGAACAATGTCAAAATAATAAATTACATATATAAACATGTCAAACGAGAGATTGTATATAAAATGTCAATAGAATTTAAAATTAATAGATACCTACTATACATTATTATCCAATAAAAAATCATTAACACTGTATAGTTCTGTGTATAGTTCTGAGTGCATAATATAATCTGTCTAGAACAAATAGAGGTACACCCAGTTTATTTTTTTTATTTATGTCGTGCGGCTGTGGTATCACTGCAGCCATGCCTATTGTGATCGCCGCTTATAATGGTGAGATTGACCTGTAGGCGAGGCGCTAGAGTTCACCACTGACCCTAGCTAGCAGCTTCTAAAAACTGCAGGATTTTCCTTGGGGTCATCTCGCTAACCTCATTTGGGATGAGCAGGTGCTGTCCCAGAATAGAGTTACGTTTATCAGTGCTCCACACTCCCCCCAGCAGATGAAGAGGCGCTTCATCTGCCTCATGGCAGAATCTGCAGGTGTACACCCAGTTGGCATTGAATGAATTGAATGTCTTATTAATATTAAGCAGCAACAAAAGCAACGTTTTTGGATGTTTATAGGCAAGTTTCTCACGCGACGATCTCGTCCGCGTCACAACTGTCCCCCGGTCCAGACATGAACCCAGCGAGGCATGATAATTCAGGGATACATAGGACACCGTGCCTAACGAGAAGAGCCGTAATTCCCAGCCGACGCGATGCGTTTAGCTACAAATATGTAAAGTCGTATGCATAGATATGTAAAGTTATGCAAACTGCGTCAAGCTCACGAGGGCCGCACGCAAAATTTGCGACAATCTCGCCGGCGGAATGCAGATTACTTCGTTACTCGTTACAGAATGTCAAGATACGCAGATAGGATTTAGAAACAGTATCTAAATGCACTGCGCAATTCACTATCAGATAGAAATATCGGCTCTGCTCGGTTTTGCTTTAGTAATGATACTTGATGTTATCTTAGTATGGTTTATGAATGGTTTAATAATTGCCTCTACCTCTACAAGGGTCTTTGTGAAGCATATAACTCTAGTTTGATGCTACGGGCTATTATCTTTTCCAGAGAACTGAAACGATTATTATCAAACTTAGGTACGTTGGTAGACAATACCGTTTAAAAGGTTCTAAAGATCCTGTATAATCGCCGAGTCGTTATTAAAGCCGAGGCATCCGCACGAAAAGGGATAACGTGATTAATGGGGTCCATTCTTCGTCCCCTTTCAAAAGATTACACACGCCACATATACCTAAAGCAACAAGATATATGAACGAATAATAACTAGGGCAAATAGCTTACGGAATATAGCAGTCGAGCAACAAATCAACAAGCTAAGAATAGCAACGGATCAATAAATGGGGAGTAGATGGAGTGCTTCGAATGGGTTCCTTTTATACTCGGCTAAATGGAACTGGTAAGTACAAGGTATTTTTAACTGAAATTGTAAGGATTCGCGAATTGGGTACAATTGTGGGTATGTAATATTGATAATGGATGCGGGTTCTTTCATGAAAAACATTGTGAGACAGAACATGACGATTAATGTCAGCTACTGAACTGAAAATGAGCTGAATACCAAGTTCATTATATCGAATTGGGAACCAATACAGCGATGTTTGACGATTTGATTTAATGGCTAATGGGATCCAGTATTTCCGACAACATTGATGATGAAATGCGAAATGCGTCGGTCGCTGGCGACATAAACACGGCCAAACCAATTAAAATCACATTGCTAGGTAAACAAGAGACCGCGCAAGCTTATCCAATATCCGAATTCCGTAAACAGACACAAAGGACTGTCGGCGGCGACATCGCTTTGTGAACATGACAAACACACAATAGTTGAGTGCTCTATATATTAATGTACACGTACTTTACTCGGTTATAGACAGTATATGTATATGTACAGAAACGGATTTGAACATAATATTATATTACGCGGTCTTATCGCTATTAGCGATAAGACCGCCAATTGTAACACTTCTTTCTGTGTAATCTTAGTTCTAAGTTTATATTGTTGTATTTGTGTGAACAAAAGAGTTTTCTTTTCTATATTATCTTAGGTACAGAGAAATTAATTATCATCATTTGAGTTGATTTGAGTAAAGTAGGACATAATAAAAAGAATAATAATCCTTTAGAACAAGTTACAAAACATAAAAAAGATAACGTGCTATCGAAATTGTTAATAAAATAAAGTCGCAAGTCTCTAAAAAAAAAAGAAATGTTATTTCGCAATCCGAATATGAAATAATTGAAAGAACTCTTATTTTTTAAATCTGGGGGCACGGCAGTGCCCCCGCCAAGTCGAGCAAAAAAAGCGGCACGGCCGTACCATCCTTTTCTGGAAGCAGTTCAGACCATTTTCGACCCCCTATAACTTCGTTGTGGAAAAAACTAGAAGCTTCAATTTTTAACAACCTAGTATGCATTGTATAAACACGATTTATTCCAAATTTCATTCAATTTGAACTAGTCGTTTAAAAATTATAACTAGTCAAAGTTTTGTAATTTTGTCACTCACTCACTCACTGACCGATCATCAAAAGTCTAAGGCACTTCTAGCAAACATAGAAGGTTCAAACTTGGTAAATACTTAGAGTTTATTGTATAAACCATAGGAAAACTAAAAAAAACATGCAATTTCGGTCTAGTTTTCGAGATACATAAACTGCATAAATAATTTTGTAATCCCGTATAAATGTATAGGATTACAAAGTTACATTTGCAGTCAACGGTAAAAATTGCATAAAATCCCAATAATAATGCCATAATATATATGCCGTAATAATGTATAAAGCCAGGGAGGGATTATCCCGCCTTCTAGGTTTAGTCTGCTCCCATCTACGGGCGTCGTCATTTAAGATCAGGCGATATCGTGGGCAAAGGCTAACCTATAACGAATAAAAAAAAAAACAAAAAGTAGTGAGATGCCACCAAAAACATAACTTGTAAAAAATACCAAGTCTCGCAACTGCAGTTCTTCTACCGTAAAAAGTTGTGAGATCGATGTACTACCAAGTCGGTAAAATCTTTTGTGTTTTAAATAATAGATTGACTTGGCAATCGCACTATTATGTCGGTATATTACTTGAGAGATACATTGTTGTGTTTTCATGCGATGGCCAAGTCGATCTATTGATTTAAAACACAAAAGATTTTACCGACTTGGTAGTACATCGATCTCACAACTTTTTACGGTAGAAGAACTGCAGTTGCGAGACTTGGTATTTTTTACAAGTTATGTTTTTGGTGGCATTAAACTTTTGAGTTTCATTTAGTAACAGTAAAACTTGAAACAATGATCTATAAAAAGGCGAGAGGGTTGGATGGTTGAGTAATATAAAAGTTAAGAAACATTAACAGCCCGTTCCTACAAACGTGACTGAAGCCGCACAAGTATTTATTTAAACACGCGTAAAACAACACAAAACCTTTTCAATTATGTAAAGCGACATTGTTTACCGAAGCATTTGTTTATCGTAGAGTTTGTTATTCGCCATACAACCTTGGAAACTTGCTAGTTTAGCATTCAGAAGTTCGTCCCGCGGGTAGTTGCGAAACACCGAACTCGAACGAAAGCTATCGAAAGTGACCGAAGTTTGAGCGAATTGAGCGAACTCTCCGATCAACAACAAAGCCAAAGTTCCTCGGTTCTCGACGATATTTGTTCACAATTCGCAATCTCCGCTCTGCTTCATATTTCACAGCCAATATAAAGTTCGCCCGCGGCTAGAATTGATATTATGTTAATAAACTATACAACATAATCAATATGAAAAAAATTGCATCTGGCACACTCGGGCAGAAAATATGCTAATTTATTAATGCATCCATTATTATGTTATATTTAATATCTTGAAAAGAAACTCGTTATACTGCCCAATTATCATTAAAAGAAGGTCAGAACTTTAAAAAACCGTTTCAACTCAAAACTTGTTTGTAAAGCTTATTCGAAGTGCAAAACAAAACATAATATAAACATTATTCATATTATGTATTATATAAGTACCTACCATATTGAGAGTAGTTTTCATTTACTATAATAAAAAAGACGTGTGGCACTCGGAGACTGCCGCGGTAAAGCTATTGCATAGCATTTTTTATCAACTTATGCAATTATAATTATTTATTTATTTTATTAATGCAGTATTTTTTTCTTTGTTATTAATTCAAGTTACACTTTGAGCGTGGTGACCGAAAAAAAAAACAATTTTTTGAAGTGAAAACTTCTTTAGCGGCGCTGAGCACTTTTTTGTATGGGTAAAAACTTTCAAACTCGCGTCAGGGTCACGTGATGCTGATCGAAAAAGCGTAAGATCGAGGGGAAGGGAGAGGAACTAGTATCTCCCACTCTTTCTACCGTGCCTGAGTGTGCTGCTCTGTTTAGGCGGCAGAGGGGGCTTAGACAAGCGCGCGCCCGATATTTTTTTTTTATATTTTATATTTTTTTTATTAGACACTTAAATAGGTTCGAATCAAAACTGTTTGTTTCTTACTTCAGTTATCATAAACCAATTGTATCAGTTGTAAAAATTTGCGATGATGATTCTGATAATAACGATGGTGTAAAAGTCGTCGAAATTATGGATGGAAGTTGATTTTTCTGAGAGATAAAATTTAATGTAATATATAAATAACGATATAATATTATAAATAACAACATATAAATTGTCATATTTGTGTACGATAGCGCAATAAATAAACATTGTATTCTACCTCATAAATGATAGTATTTTTATACTTATAATTAAACACAACGTTAATATTGAAGTTTTCACTTCTGCCGGCACTCCCGGAGTGCTACCTTTTTTTTCTTTTATTAAATTAACCGGTCGGAGTGTTAGGTTTTTTCGTTACAGAATTTCAGGATTCGGTCCCCACGCTCAAGGCCCGCGATAAAAGCTATGCAATAGCTTAATAAACTAATAACATTAATTAAAACGTACGTTAAGTTTGGTAAAGACTAAAGACAACGCAGTTGTCAAAGATTTATATAGAACGAGAGCAGAATGTATGAACATTGGACCCACAACCCTCCAGGGAGAAGTGAGAAGGGGTGGAAATATCCTGTGACGTCACAACGCTGTCACTTCCAGCGATAGAGCAAAATGAAAGCACGTTTTGTCCGCCTGTATTGCGGACATATTTCACTCAAAGGATAACATTCTGCAAAACTGACAAAGGGGCATTCTCCTCTAATATTTCTTTTGTTCCACTTGAAATTGAAGCTGAACGCAAAATTTCAACGATGTTTCAACAAAGGAAACAGTAGTTAAGGAAGACAAAAGTTTCAGAAAGTTAAAAGACACAAAAGTATATGAATAAGAACTTGTTTTGGTCGCATTTAAAGAACAGGTTCATATAATATAGACAATTTTATAATTGGGAAGAAAAATAAAACGGTGGAAAGTTAAAAATAAATATAGAAAGCAAAAAAATAAAATTTGAACAACTTTTGGTACTAAATAGTAGCTAAATGCCATTAACATTGACTAGATAAGGTCCGGTCTGGTCTAGAATAAGTACTTTAACAACTATCACGTATTCCACTAGATATCTATCACATAATCGCCCAGTATAATGAACAGCCTTTGCTTGAGCCCTGGAGCAGTCTTGTTCATTAAGCTAATGCCGTCGGGGCTTGAATGGAACCAATTATTGCCGGACAAGCTTTTACCTGGGATTACTTAGGATAGGTACTTAGTAAACCTCGATTTTCTATGGAGCTTGAACACATTGTGTTTATTAAAGATTAGAATAAATAAATCTTTATTGAAAAAAAAAACACAAATACACAGAAAAACTAAACTCAAACTCAAAATTAATTTCAAATAGGCTACTTTAGAGCACTTTTGCAAACTAAAACACAATTTAATAACTAAAATGTGACAATTGACGGTCTTATCGCTAAAACGATCCAGACTGACACTGAGAGGAACACTGATATTTACATGGGTTGGTGGTGAGAAAAAAGTAAAATGTCAATAAGCACCAGTCTGACCGGTTAACAGAGTGACTTGTAAATGGTAATGCAAGCGGAAGCTGCGGTGATGATGCGTCTGCACCAGATACACATAATTGTGATTTACTGATATATGTGATAAAATTGACGTGACGTATGTACGTATAACACGATTATTAATGTTGTACATGCAGAACGTATGAGTACATCAAATTACATGTAGTATGATAAATATTTCTACTTGTGCGGTCTTAACAGTAAATCTTTCATTGGCTTGTTAAACCAACTTAGGTGCTGATCATAACCTGGCGTTTAATAAATCGTCTTTATTAAATTTGTCATAAGACATGTAACAGTAGGAGTTAGGTCGTTAGGTGATTTTGCTGGACTTTTAGTAACTTTAAACTGCAACATATAAGTTGGCCACACAACTAATAATTGGGATCTGACAGTGTAAGAAAGGTCGAATTATTGTAATAAAACATTGTGAAGAATGAATGGCGGTCAATTAACGTTGATAAACGAAGACTTACGTAATATATACCGGCTGCATGATGATTAAATTACATACAGAATATATAGCTCTCTTGTATTAAATATCAATATTATGCATATTTATTAGGTATGTATATGTTCATTGATAGCACATACAAAAAAGATATATAGTAAATCATTCTCCAGGCAAATGGAAGCCATCTATCTCGATGCAGTCAAGAGCCGAAGCAGAGTCATCCATTAACGTGAAAGTATGGGGAAAATGTACGTCGTATATTTATTGCCTTGCCTATACGATGTTATTAGGTGACTATTTTTACACTGTCCTTTTTTGTAGGTTCAGGATGTTTTTTCAATCTTTTAGCCAAATATGAATTGAGCCACAATGGGCACATTAAAATTTGTAATCTACATCTATCTGTTTCTCAATATGTGATGATGTTATCCTGACTGTTATGGCCTACAACTTCGCCGACTGATCTTTTTGTTTAAAAAAATCGAAATGTATTCCTTTTAACCATATTGTAGTAGTCGGCAGTCGGTGACGATTGACGATCAATTTATTTATGTTAGATGGCAAAAATCATCACCAAATACAAAAATCAACTGGTATTTCTTCTTACAAATGGGGCAATTTACATCAACAGCTTCTATTTAATATTAAAACTATAATAACGTTCGCTAGCTGAGTTTATGTAGCATCTTATATAGCGATAGACTTGGCATTCAGCCGAGAAAACCGTACATAGCTTTGCCAAACATGTAAACCTTTTTCACGAAGTTCCCCTAGAAAACGCAAATGCCAACATTTCGTGAAACAATTTCGATTCATAATATTATGAAGTTGTTTTATGTTCTCTTTGTTTGTCGGGTTGGAGATGAGAAAATTCAATTATGTTTTTGTGCAAAGAATGTTGGTCTTGCTATGACAATAATTTTAGAAAATAGCGGAGCTGATGTTAGGGCATTGTGCATTTTGTGATAAACATGCTTAACTTATTTTACCAATATATTATAAGCAAATTTGGATGTGGAGCTATGAGCCAAAAGCCTCCCTAATTATGGAAACAGGTGGATCAAACAATGATGTACATTTTTGATAGCCGTAAGTACTACGACGGTTGTTATTCAAATTTAAATTGGTATAATTTTAAAACGGTGTTGTGCCAAACAAATGACATCAAGGGCTACGAAACGCCGTGACTTTGCATCATGACTCATGACCCTCCCCAAAGGAACTTTAGTGTTATACACAGCCGTTTTGTATTAAATTTACAAAGTAAAAAACATGCCCAGTTTTTCTCTAATTGTATAGTTTTTATCTATTCATATATAATTTATAGGTAGAACTGAAAACAAAGCTTTCTGCAAGACATTTCTAAACATTTTAAAATGAAATTGAATAGAAATGTGATTATACGTCTATTCCGGGTTGCAAGGGAATCAAAGGATATGCTTTCAATGCCCCGCTTCACATCGAGACCGACCGCCGAGCACCTGAATTTCCTGGATCCTTTGCTATTAAAGCTAAAGCCGGATAGCTCCGAGTCCTGAGGGATCTTTTGTGTGTATCCCACGGTGCATTACACGGAACTATTAAAATGAATGGCGATAGAGAAGCTTCGGTGGAAATTTAATCAACACGAATTACAAAGACAAATGAAATTATCATTATAGTTGGTGAGGAATCGAAGAAGTATAATTAAACGAAATCCATAGTTCAGGGAAATCAAAAATCTACCTCAATATGTAGAAGTTGTGAATATAAAACCATCTCAAACATTTGACATTCAAATGTCTAACAACTCAAATTACTTCCCTTATGTCATCAGATATCCTACAGTTCAAGTTACGTAGGTTTTTATGTAGGTGTAGAGGTTTCAGAAATAAATGATATTCCAAGATAAGGGTAAACTTCGTAACGACCTCACAAATTGTCCTTTTCTATTTATATTATCCTTCAGCTGTTTTATTCAAAATGTTTCAAAGTCTATAAAGTTTTAACGTCTTTGAGGCAATTATCTAAGTTTACAGAAGTTATTGCTTCTTGCAACTTGTGAATATGAAGCTTTATGTTTTATGACGGAAAGGAATAATTCCTCGGAATGGATATAGTTAAATGATTAATGTGTTTTTTACCTGCAGGATGTGAAGGTGGTTCAGAAGATGCGATCTGTCCGTTGCTCCTCACTGCTGCTGCCTTCTTCCTACCACCTGTGATCGCCGGGCTCTTTGTGGTCTCGCGTTCAGCCCTCTGCAACAACAGAATTTATAATTAAAGTCTGCAAATATTCACGCTTGATATGAATCAACAGACAAAATGGTCGTGTCTCAAATTGAGGATAGCGTTTGAACTCATTAAAAAGTAATTTAGGTTACCCGCCTAATCTCCAACGCTCTTTGTGACATAAACGATGCTGTTAACCTCTCCTTTGCGAGGCGATACGACTAAACGGACCTGTTTTGGAAAACAAGTTTTGATGCCGTGGAAATGTGGAATTAAATCGAGATCAAAAGTCAAAACAGTAGAAGGGATGATTTTAAAATGGATTCACTCAAACGTGAAGCAGCAATTCGGTTCTGTCGGCTGACGGACGCCGGGCGGTGATCCCAGTTCGAATAACGTCGAGTCATGGACTCATGGCGTTTTGTGCCGACTCGAGCTGAGTCACGCCAGACTCGGCAGGATCGAGGAAGCGCCGAGTCAGCGCACGCCGCGCCGCACCTCGCCAGCAGTTATTGCGCTGACTGGGCGAAACGAGCAAGCCGAGCGAAGCGGTCGCTGCTCCTTAATGTACTAACGTTGATTGATATCCGATAATGATAAACTGAGGCCTGGTAACTGACGGCTTTGTTAACGTTTAATAGTCGCCTTTCACGCACGTCTGTACACTTATCCAATCTGGAATGAGGTCGTTAAACTCCTCTAGTGAGTTTTGTAATCCAGAAACCAATAAATTATAGGAACAATAGTAAGTAATAACAGTGCCTCGAATGAGAAACGTGATAATAAAGAACTAAAGAATGAGACAAGACTTTGTATTTAATTAATGCTCCCTCAATCGTAAAGATATCTCATTTCGCTGGCAAACAGTTTTATCCGGAACGGAAGAATAAAATTAATGTGTAAGCTGTTAAGATATAAAAATCAAGAAATAAAAATAAGAAAGCAATATCAAGCACAGAACGAATTAATATACCGCGCCGGAGAGAAGCAAACAATGATCCACTTTGTTGTTGAAAAATATTAGCTCAGCTGACCGCGTGTTGTCATAACAAAAATTTACGGCAAAAACATGCGAAACTTGGGGAATTGACGAGGGGCGCCCACGACATGGTAAGTACTCATGAAAAATGGGGCAGCGGTGGTGGCAACCTCCCTCCCCGGGTGGAGACGGGGACCGTGGTGTGTGGGGGCGCTCGCACGGCTCCGCTGTTTATGTGCACACTCGAGCACTATGCTTTGACAACACGCTGCGTCATCGGGAAATTGACAAACAACCTGTTTTTATAATGCGTTGATAATAGCATTTTGTCCAGTAATTTGATTAATAGCATTTGATGTGTAATCAATAAAAGATTATTATTCGTTTATTATCTATAGGTAATAAACGTAATTTATATATTTGTAAGCATTAAAAGCGTTTCCATTGCCAAATATGCCTTTATCAATGAAATAATAACATTCGAAATAACACCAATTAGGAAAGCAATTGAAATTGAAAGAATCAACACGCGCTGAAAACTTTTCAAAATTAATAGAAAGTTTTTAAAACGTTAATTAAACTTTGCATTCGCGGCGAACGAGCTCGGGGGAAAGTTATGAGTCATTTACCAGCGTAATATTGACTTTGGTTTAGCAGACGCCATTTTAAGTTGCGTCATTTATAAAATGGCCGCCAATGTTGTAACTGGCTTGATTTGGCGTGTCGAATAATGATTACATCGGTATTTATTTTGATATACCTACATTCTACATTGAGTTACGCGAGTAACGGTAATGGTTAAAGTTTAAGCCATGTTATTGAACTTTTAACATTATGCAAAGACTTATCCGTGTCTTTTGTAACTTTATCTGTGGTTCCATTTTAACAAAGCTGCGGAACACGCAGTGCAGTCATAGTTTTGGTAATGATTAAAGGTTAATTGCTCCTTGAAATGGTGGACCTGTTGGACGTTTGAAAATATTAACAATTCTATTCTAATCAACAGACATCGTCTCGTAATTGATTAGTTCCCTTGACTAATCACAAATGATGTAAGAATGATGCGAGATCACGAACATAATTTCAACTTTCAACCTATCGCAAAAAATCAGTTCGTGATCCTAGCGTACAACTTTCGAAACGACAGTAATGCACTATCTGACCGTTTGCGCTGCAATCCGGTGAGTCTCGACAGATAAGTTTCGCATTTTCAAAAACGATAGCATCAAAACTGAAATGAATCTGACAAATCTCGATCTCGAAGTGAAAGTGAAACGGTGCATTACGGAGAAAGTGTGATCGTAGCACGCTACTCATGACATGACTGACCTACGCAATGCGACTCGGAAACTAGGCCGCGGCAAGTCTTGCACAACGACTGCACGCTTTGCATTTTAATACACGGTAAGCGTCTTAGGTTTTACCACCTTCCAGCTTAAACTAAGCCATAATGTCGTTAATACTGCCCTAAGTGGCGTCCGACAGGGAGCATCGACAAACGGATATTACGAGTATAAGACGTGTATAGCAAGTAGCAAGTAAGTGTACGTCGGAATATTAATATTCACGGTAGAATAATTCATGTCAAAAAGACTCGACGTTTGCTGTCAAATTATTATCCCCCCTATTTTTATTAGCAAAATCAAATGCCTGGTGTTAGGTATCAATAATATCTTCAACTCAATATACTAATATATTTATTTAAAATGTTATTGCAAGATGTCATAGAAAATGAAAAAAATTAACAGTGTTAAAGTAGTGTTTTTTTAAATATTATCAAAAGTTTGATAAAAGTAGCATTTTATCCAATACTCCTTTCAGTACGTTCAACGATTCAACGCATTTTCATGGAACGCAATCCGATTTCGAATTTCATTTCACATGGCGAGGTACTTCACATAAAAGCGAATGGTCTGTTATTAATGGCTCCTACTCTCCCGGGCAATGGCTTCCCTGCTCCCTGCTCCTTACTCCCTCCCTGCTCCCTGCGAGCTATCAGCTGTGTATTATGAGGACCCTTTCGTAATTTCGTGTGTATCCTGTCCACTAATTAAAGCAGTATCTCTTTCCTTCGTAATTGCTTCTTATTTCATTATAATATGTGACATCTTAACTTTAACTTTGTGGTATGTACAAGTTAATTGCCATAATTTTGTAATTTGTATGTTCACGTATCATATCAATGTAAATTTTCTGACTTCAACTCAATTCAGACAATTCAGATAAGAAACTAAATAAGTCTCGATTTCATTTCAAATGCCATAATAAATTATTTTAATAGTTTGAAAATATTTAGGAAACCCTACTATAATAATAATTTCATGTTTCACCTCAATCTCATTTCAGAAATGAATGTAGAAAGTACACCATTAGTAATTAAAATTATTGCAAGTAATTTTAACGCACGTAATTACAGTTTTATTAACATACTAAAAACTCTCAACAATATTGGAGCCTGTCAGCAAGTAACTGTATCACGAAAATGAGAGCGACCTTTCACAAGAAACTTCTAACAATGTCACATCAAAGATATTCGAATACGAAGGTCATTCCACCGTTATTCCTCAGTATAATACGATACGTGTTCAATGTACAAGCTGTCAATATTCTAGAGTGGCGATGTCGGTAACTGACATTGTGCATCGGGCCTTTGTGGCACACCCTTTGAATCAGGCACAATAAACACGGCTGCATTGTAGCCCGGGTGCACTGAACCGGCAACACCAGAGGTACCAACATAACGGGATCGACTTATCTCCAAGTTAGATGTACTACGCCACATGCCTGTTCAGAGATTAGTTCTAGCAATTTCCGAACGTTCTACCTATAATTTATACGATATATTTTGAAATATGTCCCTGTTGGCACACTTTCCTTTATCGTTATTTGTATAGCAATAACTTTTATCTTGACGTTTAATTATAAACGTCTAACTATATCTATATACCATTATCTTTAAGCCCATTACACACGGCGCTATACTATATCTTGCTATATGACTCCTGGTACCATATAGTATCGTATCGCAAAGCCTTGCTATGCCGTGCTATATTATTTTTAGTGATGGCCGGGTTACTGATCGGAACTATATTTTTTAATAGTTCATTCTTTGTGATTGAATCTTGAGTCGATCTTTGAAATAAAATCAAGTGACATTAACATTCCTTTTTTCACAAATCAAGTGATAATAATGACTACTTTTTTCCTCACGCACTCAAATATTTGGAATAACTTGTCAATGAATGCTTTGAGTGCATTTAGAATAGGTTTATTAATACAAAAATAAAGAAAATTTATATTATTTCAAAATAAAAACAAACAAGTGCAAGTTGGACTTGCCACATACTTGTATGAAAAAATGTTATCAACATGTTGCGTATAAAATTACGTATAAAATATTATTATTCCAGAAATCTGCCCTTAAGGGGAAAAATACGGCGTTTAAATTGGAAATCTGTAACCGCTGCTCCTCTCTATCTCTCTTCTCTCTTAATATTAACGTGGTTCAGTCTTCAAAAAGGGCACAACAGTTTTTGTTTTCCTATGCGGGGTCTATTTTATGCACTTTCACATATGCACGCACGTTTGTGCTTAACAGACCACTTTTTATCAGTTAAAAGCTAGTTAATATTTTTAGGAAGTAGGTACCAGGATTACCAGAAGTAGGAACGGAGATTCAATCACTTGATTGCATATAGTTCCACAATGATTCCCCAACACTACTTAAACAAATGAATTTGACAATTTTTTCTACATAAAGGATGTTTCTTTTTTCCTTGATTTTGGTTTCGTTCCAGTCTGCTCCTGGTATAATTTAAAAAAAATGACGATTCAAACTACGTCAAGAAATCCAGAAAACTTTATTCGAAATTATCATCGTTTACTAAAAGTATGAGAGTTCATCGAATAAGATCGATTTGAGTTAGATTTGACCGACTTTATCAGAGAATTCTCGAGAACTTTGGCCAAATGGCATGGATGGAAATCTAGAGATGGTCATTGTTTCGGGCAAAATCAAAGGTAAGCGGTCCCAAGGCGGTCCGATGTGCTGGTCAGATCAGATCCGCACCACCCTCGAAGTTCCTGTTAAGATAAGATAAGATGAAAATATATTTATTATCAGTTCCAAAAAGTACATACATGAAAAATTATACACATAAATATAGTGACATGTTAGTATGAGATACGAACAATAGGTACCTACACTGATAAATGGAATAGGCTCAGCATAATGCTGGGCAGGGAGGTCCTGCACAGCGCTGATTTTCAGCCTGCCCCGTGCTCGACTAAGATGACGCTGTTGCTGTTGTCCTGTTGTCTCGTGGCTCCTGGCCATGAAAATCGCATCCAACCAACCCAGATAGCACTCTATCATCAGAAATCGAATCCTACAAAGGAGGGGTCATGACTCCCAGTAATAGAGAATATGACAAGGACAAGGAGAAGAACTCCAAACGATCCATTTCCGAGCATAAAAGTCGAAAAAAAACTAAAAATAATGATTTGTTTTGTAGCGTCCGTGGCCCAGTGGTCATACGTCCGGCTTGTAAGCCGGAGGTCCTGGGTTCAAATCTCTGTGTGGCAAAGATTTTCGCCTGGGCGCTACCGTGTTTCGGAAGGCACGTAAAACTGTGGGTCCCGGCTGTTTCCTATAAGATATGTAGGAGGCAGTCGTTAGGTCATGTTGCAGGCCCTGTAGTAATCTAGGCGACCTGAAACTGCAACATATAGGTTAGCCACACAACCTATAAATTGTGATTTGACTCTGACAGTGTAATTAGGGAAACCTGTTCTGTTGGAGTATAAACCCCAATTATTATTATTTTATTATTATTTTCCTTAGAGGTACCTACAAAACCCTTGAAACAATGTGTTTGCATTATTACAGTTTTAACTGACAATCACTTTTGTAAAAAAAAACCATGGCAAACTCCTGGTACGTACTTTTTAAAAATGTGAAAAAAAAATCATGAGTTTTTTCACACGTCCTGTATAAGACTCAAAATTGACATTGTCAACAGCCATGTTGCTGTAAAACCATACAATTTGGCAAATTCCATTTGAACTAGATAAAAAAAAAATGCGTAGCCATTTTGTAGCATGACTTAGCCGGTTAAGCGAAAGTCTACTGCAAGGTATTCAAAGCTTTCAGTTATTCGGACAAATAATCATTATGCATAATATGAGCATCTATTACAAGTAAATAGGAGGTGAAATTTAAAATACAAATTAAATTTATTTGTTTCGAAATACTAACACAAAGAACTGTAAACACAACAAAATATTTAATAAAAATAAAAAACATTTTTTTTTCTAATATGTTACACAGCGGTTAAGCATTTGCTACTATTTAGTTTAATATATCGCGTAGGTAATATGAGTTTGTTTTCTTTTGTCTCCGTAATACAAAACGGCTTAGTCATTTTATCACCTAGTCAAAATGAAAAATGGCGGATTCTACGCATCAACTGTAAATTATAGCGCGATATAGCGCTATATGTCATTTATAGCTACGTGTGTGACGGATGCCGATTTGTACTGAAGCTATGCCGCGCTATGTGAAGCTATATAGCGCTATATAGCGACGTGTGAAATGGGCTTTATGATATACACAACAGAATTAAAACACAATGTCATAAAATATCAAAGTCCTTTATAGCGATAACTGTAAATGATATTAATAGTCCAATTCAATACCTGTCCATGTTAATATTCATCGAATGTCTGATGAATAAACATAAGTCATAATATGTATATGGTCGATGTTGATAGGCATTAGCTTGGAGAAGTTTGTATTATACAATAATGTAATAAATTATATACAAACGATCGTGAGAATTGAAACAGATATTAATTATTCAGCATTTAATATGGGGTCGTAAGAAGATCAAACGCTCATAAAAACAGAGACACAGCGAACTCTCGTTTTATAGATATATAGAGGTAGGTTCTAAGAAGTAAAACAAAATATGAGTATAAAAGACTGAGACGCTCATAATCTAATCTAAAAACAAATACATACTTAAAATAATTGGAAGCGACTACGTGTTTTATGAAGATTGATGTCAAAGACGAGACCAAAACAAACACACCAGCTAAATTAAATTAGAAAGATGTAATATTTATACTAATCTAATGAAAATGAAGTTTTCAGAATCAAATATTACCATAATATTATTTCATCTCAGGTTTATTATACCAAAAAGCTCTGAATTCTGAATAAACAGATTCTCAGGAGTAATTTCAGAGGAAACGGTGATGTTGGCACGAGTAACTACTGACCTTTCAGACTCCATTTTACCGTGGCAACTAGTAACTGAGATCCTTTACTATGTTTAAGAAAATAATTTGGCGCTAAATTGGGATGTGTTAGTATTAGAGTTTTCTTTTCTATAATAAGTTTTTTCTTTAGTCTCTACAGCAGCAAACCATTCAAGTAATCTTTCATTTAGTTTATTTTTATGTGCTGCATGTAAAAACTAACTTGATATAGTTAAAAGCTTTTAAAATAAAACACACATTCATCCAAACTGACAAATCACATCGTAAACGCTAAAAACAAACACGACAAAAACACCAAATCCGATTACCAGCACGCACTCATTCACGACAGCATAATCCTTTATTAATCCCCTACAACGATGGGCAGTCGCAATAAATTGGAAGCACCTCATCAATTCGTCACCCTCCGACATTAAACCCATGGCATGTTACAGACTAAAAGCAGGTGAACGCACCAATGAGCACTTCGAGGTGATTTATTTACGAATTCACCTTCCACGTACTCGCTCTGTAGGACGCCATCCAACATAACCTGAACCTTCGTCCTCAAAGCCACTTGATAACTTTAGAGGGAGACGCGACATCCGTATAGAAGAGACAAGGTCTTGATTGATTGGCCAATTTATGTTAAGGTTAACGGTCTGCTAGCTCGTGAAGCTTCTGAGACGAGTTTATTTGAATCAATACAAATTCTCTGTAGAGTATAACAGTATATTATATCAACTTTGGTTAAATGTTCAAAGGCATTGAATAGCCTTTGATGTACCTACCTAGTTATAATGTCATATTAATAAACGTTGTTAGGTTTCATCACATTGTTGAAATATCTGCTTTAATTAACTTGTTATCACAATGTAGATCATGATAACAAAACCAACATACAAGATAGCACAAAAACATCGTATAAATGTTTAATTCATTCATTCGTCACGTGTTCTAATCATAAGCAATGGTAATTTGTTATTAAAAACATCCAAGATAATTTATACAACTAATGAGGAACACTAGTTGTCGGTTGCATAATGCATAATACAGAACTATAGAGAACAAAACTCACGCATACAAATTTGTATAACAATTTACATAACTATATAGTCATAAGTCATATTTATAACTTATTATTCAACGACGTCAACCTTTGTCTATAACAACGTGCCTATAATATCAGACGTGGAAGATTTACACGAGCTTCAACTGATGTAACATAATGTAATAAACAATGTTACGTTACACGTTTCTTTGTGCTTGTTACTTCAGTAATTGGCTTGGAAAGATCGTCGGAGTAATCTCCTTTTACATTATGGCCGCTACCAGTTTACTATGTTGGCGCTCGATTTTTGTATCTCGATGTGGTTTTCACCTGCCTTGTAGAGTATTATAGCAGGAATCAAATCAATGCTCTTAGTTTTTGTAGATCACGGCAGATGGCGTTATTTTATATTTTGGTCAATTTTGTTATTTAGTTTTAGAATGTCCTTTAAAAATTCGTCTTAAATATTTGGCAATACAGATTTTCTTGTGTTTGATAAAAAGCTTATATCTGCTTTCATGGCGTGATATATATCCTTGTAATCGATATAGATCACAAAACTTGTATTTGATACCATTTATGCCAGTATTATCATTGCCACGCCTTATTCATTAAACGATAAGACGTTACATTATTATCATGATGCTAACACCTGTGTCACCATTCTTAGCAAATTGTGTTTCATTATCGTTTAGATAATTACGTATCTTATCACATTCCATTTTCATCTACTACCCAATTAGGAATTCCACTTACTTTTAAAGATATTTCGTAATAAACGAACAAATCATATTAAGTGGAAATTTCCATCTCAAAAGGAAAATTAAAATTGGAGAAGCGCTCTAGTAATCTTGTTCTACCTTTGAAATAATTTTACTTTATTTAATACAAGAGGAAAGACGATTTCAGGGACTTTCTCTTGGAAAAGCGAATGTCCTGAGTCCCGAAGATAAAGCACGAACATGGAATAAGGTAAGGTACATTGGTAGACGTAAGATGAAGTGTATGTCGAGTCGTATAGCCCGAGCAATGGCTCGAGGCGAGGGTGCGACCGGCGACCAGTCCGACCGGTCCCTGGTTCCTCCTAGAACCGGTATCCAGCCGGTCGCAAGCATACCTCGCTAACTAGATTACATACCCGATATGGCCGACGACCAGTTATGTAGTATGGGACTCGTGTTTTTTATTTGGATCAGTTTTTATTTTACTATTTGTATAAGTATAGTCTGTTTAAGAACTGAATGACAGATCAAGGTCATTAAACCTGATTTCTAATAAGTAAATGTCTCGATGCTTTTGAAGGATTAATTATAAAGATACTGACCAAGAATTAAATAAATCTTTATTAAGGGAACAGTTCAGTAATAAAGCAAACTGAGACCGATCCACATTTAGATATAGTAAACCAAAAACAACGAGTAGCGTAGGAAACAAAGAATACAGACGTCCCAGAGTCCCAGCCGGCTATAAACGTCGTCAGACGCTTTCATCAACACACGATAGATATCATCTACTGCGAAACTTGGCACTATCCCAACTCGCCTTTATAGAATATCTCGTAGAAACTTTAAGCAAAGCAGTACGTAATTAATGTACGTAAGCGTTCCAAAACTGGGTTAAAACAATAAAGAAAAGATTAATACTTTAACTGCCTTTGGCAAAACTCGCCGGTAACATAATTTCGACGTTCAAGAATGGAATTTTTAACGAGCACTTATTTAAAAGTTAAAACAGCAAGGTTATGTCGTATGCCCGCATTCAATGCACTTCTGACATTTGCGGCACGACTTTTCAAAATGAAACCGTTTGCTATTTTGAAAGAGGTTAATTTAATTTTAATTGATTCATTAGTTAATTCTACTTGATAAAACTATATCACCTTTCGTGCTAAATTCATTAATATGGAATTGTAGTAATTTGAATGCACATATTAACTTTATTAATGAGGATACTAAAATAAGCAACTTAATATTTAATGACACTAATTCGAAAATTTTGAGACAAATAGGGTAATTTCGCCGGTTTTCCGGCCAGCGTTAGTTTGCGGCCAATCGGAGACTTAGCTTCAGAAATTCTTAGAAAACAAGACGTCTATCTCTATTTTTCAAATAAAATTTAGTCCTTGACAGAGAGGGATAGACGGCTAATCCTTGTCAACATATAACGATCGTATAGCATTATCAGAATTGTAACAAATCACTGTTGATTTTTGTGTCTACACTAAGCGTGTTTAGTTTCGTACAAAATTACAAAAAAAATAGTGAGCACGTGATGCATTTGGAGTAAGTATTTCATGATATATCCATGTATTACTGAGTGATAGTGTTTAAACTGCTTTAATAATAGATTTTTAACGTATTTTAACAATTTTTTAAACAAAATTATGTAAAAATACGTAAAATAATGAGTGGTCGCGAACTAAAATATAATTATAAATGAAATTTTAGTTTGCGGCCATATGGTCGCAAACTGACTACTCGGTTTACTTTTTTATTTCTTTCTGGTTTCCATAATATTGAAGGTATTATAATTCAGTTAACCTTTTTCACATTTGCTAAATGGCTTCTTTGGTTTCATTAGTTTGCGGCCATCTAAATATTCGTGAATAGTACAAATACTCCACACATCCACATACAGGTCGCAAACTAACGTCAAGACTTTAGTTTGCAACTTGGATGAACATCATTTTGCGACCGCCTAAAAATGTATGGAAAATTAATGACCGCTTACTGAATGTGGTCATTTGATGCCTTCATTATACGACCACTTGAATTAAGTTCATATTATTGCAGTTTGTGTTAAAGAATGTGCTCAACAATAAAGAAAAAGGAGACTGAGTTAAAATACGAATTAGCTCTGAGAGTTAACCGTGCAGGAGGATTCGTTATAAGAAAAAATATGTAGAAGGATAAAAGAGTTGACGAATTTAAATATAAGAGGACTAGGGAAAGACGGGGAGAAACAAATAGGTGATAGGTAGGGAGGCCAACGGAGATGAAGTCCAGTCATTCAGGGAAGCCATGGTTGAGCGTATGAGCTTGGCCTGAGAAGCTGTTTCCAATTGGGGAGCAGCTAATTTGGTTAAGCTTAATGCTACAAAAACCCAGGCGTGTCTATTTACCGCAAAAAGGAGTCGATTCATTGAAACTCCTTCTTTCCAAAATGTTTCTTTACCGATAACTAACCAGCTTGAGTTACTAGGAGTTACTCTCACGCCTGACCTTAATTTTGGGAGTTACATCGAATCTAAGGCTCAATTGGCCGCCAGGAAGCTGGGTATTCTGGCAAAGGTGAGGCAATACTTCACACCGGGACAGCTGCTAACGCTGTACCAAGCACAAGTTCGTTCGTGTTTGGAGTACTGTTCTCATCTTTGGGATGGTGCTGCCAAGTACCAGCTTCAGGCACTGGAGTCAATTGAGAGACTTACGGAATCTCGGCTGCAGAGCCTTGAACGTCGTAGAATGGTCGCTTCGCTATCGGTCTTCTATAGGATTCATTTTGGAGAGTGTGCGCAGGAATTACACGCACTAATTCCTCCACGCCCATTCTATCGACGGTCGTCCCTACACACGTACAAACATCCCTACTTAGTCGCGCTACCAACAGCCCGCACCAAGCGTTTTGCTTCGTCGTTTCTGATGAGAACTGGTCGCATTCCCCGAATTCGTGTTTCCCGAGCTGTACAACTTGGGTATCTTCAAGGCACGAGTGAATAGGTACCTTTCTAGGCATCATACGTGATCCATCGTCGACCGCATTTTCACTTTACGAGGAAATCAGGTGGGATGTGGTCAAACGTAGGCCTATTTTGTATAAAAAGAAAAGTGAATGGTTCCTTCCTTACAAAATTAAACAGTGGAACATGATAATATGCTGTGGGATACGCAGATGATATTATAGTGGTAATGATCAATGGCGAATTTCTAGATATTGTATCCAGAATTTTGCTACAGGCTCTTCTTCTTCTTCTTTTCGAGTCGAAATGGCTTTATATATTTTTTTTTCTATAGCTGCTTGGACCAGTAGGTACAGTTAGTAGTTTAGTGCTACAGGCTAATGGAAGAATGGTGAAAGTGAAAAGTCACTTTAATTCGGCACAGATAGGAATGATCTATGGGTAACGACAAGACGTGAAATATCCCAGTATGTCCTTAGAGAAGGAGCTCACATGGAATCTGCACGCCAAGAAGGTGACAGAAAAAGCTATTATAAGGGTTTTACTATGTGTTGGTCAGCGTATGTCATACCCGGGGACTTCGTCTTAATCTACACTTCAATGATACGCCCAATCTTTCCTACGGCAGCGTTTCATGCTGGCTTAGAACCGAACTTACATACAACAGGAGATGAAAGCGTTTTACATACTCCAAGTGCAACCAGATGCAGACTGCCGCAGGCCGCATTTGGTATACAGATGGTTCAAAAACGGGATCCGGTACAGCATCAGGTATCTACTCGGAAACTTTATAACAGTCTGGGTCTATACACTACCGTTTTTTGGTCGGAGATGTATGCCATTATAGCATGCGCTGAAGAAAACATAAAGAGGAATGTGAAAGATAAGATCATATTATCTACATTCTCAGTAACAGTCAAGGCCTTAAGTTTCTGCAGACTCCTCGTTCCTCAGCTCAAAACTAGTCTTGGATGCTGTGAAGGCTTTAAACAAAGAAGGCTGCAGCAACAGAGTACAAGTTTGGGTACCGGGCCATGTTGATATATAAGAGAATGAGAAGGCTGATGGACTTCTCAGAAGAGGATCAGCAAATGACCAAGTTAGGGTCTGTCAGCATGTACTATCAATAGCCAGCATAGTAAGAGAGAGAAGTAGAACTTAGTGGGGTCACCGCTTTAATTATCCACTTCTTCGAAGAGTAGGAAATGATAAAGCAGGGGTAAACACCATAGATTCCAATGCGTCGATGCGTTGCTGGCTTTTACAGTCGGGCGACACTGGGTTGATGACATCACAGCGATCGGAGAAAAGACCTGGATGCGAACTGCTCGGGATAGAGTTGCATGGCACGAAGGGGAGGAGGCCTTTGCCCAGCAGTGGGACGATATGGCTTGACAATCATGATGAGGTTCCTCGATTTTAAGCATGGTTTTTAAAATAAAATATTTTGAATAATATGGAAAAAAATACAATAGAACATTTCAAAAAGAAGGGAGAGGAGAGGAGGGAGTTTATAAATGAAGATATAATTCATTATATTTTATTTAATAAAATAATTATCGTCATTTTGTTAGAATTTTAGTGGCCGTAAACTAAGATGAGGGTGGTCGCATATTAACAAAAGTGGCCGCAAACTAGTGAAATAGCTACTTTTGGAGATAAAAATTTTTTTCTTCAAATTTTAATACTATTACTACTACTTTTTAATTTTTTAAATAAAACTTGATCATGTATAGATCCGCAAAAAATTTTTTTCATAACTGTCAAGAAGATTTTTCATATTAATAAGCTAACCTAAAGTGGGGAACTCCACTAATCGGTCGCAAACCAGCGAAATGACCCTATAGCAGTTCTTCATGATGATATAATACTCAAAGAAAAGATCAAAAGCTTTTACGTAACAAACGAAGATGGCGATTTGTAACTAAACTTCTAGGTTTGCATTTTGTGAACGTACCTACATGTTTGAAATGGCCAAGCTGCACAACGAGTAAAACCCGTTTGGGGTCTATCGATTTTATCTGTCGAAAAACATGCTCAGTACGAATATGGAAATGGAGAAACTGGGAATTAATGGGCAAACCAGTTGTATAATCTCATGAAGATCTAAATATGAACATAATAAAGCTGTGACTCACGACCGATGCTCGGTTCTATCTCGTTGACACTTTATGGACTTCGAATAAAGTATTTTACGATCTACACGAACAATTGAATTGCTTGGGAATTCTCATATCTGTTATATAATATAATAGCAAGCCTCTTTATTGTCACATTATCTGAATAAAACCTTATAGAATACTTGGCAATTCTTATAGGACTACAATGAATGTGGAATCAGCGCAGCGTGTGGATTCTGTAAGACAAAACGAAAGTCGTTCGTAGGAAACCGTTACGCATTCTATTATAATATATAGAACATTTTATTTACTTACTTAAAAAAAAAAAGGTTTTGAATTTACGAAAAAATGCAAAATCAAAAGGAAGAAGTTGCATTAAATAAAAAAATAAAAAAATTACAGCAGGTGATTACGATACTAGACATGAAGTCCAGTAAAAGAAATGTGGATCGAAAAGTCGAAAGCAGAAAAACTAACTTAGGAACTTTGTTTGGACTAGTTAGGAGATAAACACACTGAAAGTCCCCACCCCTCCGAGGTGAGCCCGAGTAGGGGGAGGCCGAAGAAGGCCCCATTTTTAGGTTTTTTGTTTAATATGTCAATGTTATGTGCCCAAACTCGATGGGCTTACTAATAGCCATTGAAGAGTGTCAGTAGACGCCTCCTGGCTCCATCATCAGATCAGCTCAGTGGTATCAGATTATTGAACTGTCATCACATTTCTAGACATTTGCAAAGTTTCATTATGGTACGACAACCAGAAGTTGCAAGATTTTTTTTATCGACTTTGTATGGAAACCTAATTTAAGTGTCTTAAAAATAGACAATGTTTGGAAGCTCATAGCTGGACAACGATTGGAGATAGATAAAAAGTGTAAAGGCCAATATTGTAGTAAATTTTATGAGGTTTCATAATGCAGTACAACAAAATATCGTACAGCGCACAGTTTTTGACATAATATAAGCAAAAAACCTAAAAATGGGACCTCCTTCGGCCTCCCCCCCTCGGGCTTACCTCGAAGGGGTGGGGACTTTTAGTATGTTTTATCTCGTTAGTCCAAACAAAGTTCCTAAGTTAGTTTTTCTGCTTTCGACTTTTCGATCCACATGCCCCTTTTGGGCACTCATTGACTGGACTAATATTGTTGTGCCCAGGTATTTTAAAGCGAACGCAATGGGTAGGTAGTAGGTTGTTAGACGACATGCAAGATTTATTCACATGCAGTTTAGAACATGAGTACAGTAATACATATTATATAAGTAATAGTATGCGGCGTGCCACGACTGCAGTGGAAGTAGAGGAAGGTAGTTCCAACGCGTGGGGGCGAGCATGCAGCATGGGGCACATAGGTACAAAGTACAAACATACAAAGTCTTTGTCCAGACCACTAAACCGTGTATGTTGTATGTTCTATGTCCCTATCAACTATCAAACCTAATCTTACATCCTGGAATAATATTAATCAATCACCAAATCTAAGATGGCTTTTCCTGATAACATCAAATACCTACTACCTTTTAAGTTTATTTTTATCTTCCAATAAAAAGTCTATCTAGTCATAAACATGCTTGCCATTTGCCATTTAGGTACCTACTATCATTTTATCATCTTTCACAACGCAATCAATAACAATAGCGCAAATCATGCCTATACCTGTCGTTAAAATGATTATGTAACCGAATGACCTTTAGAAATCTCACAGCGTGAAATTCAATAGAGAAATTACAATCGAGAATGTTTATAAATAATGCCCTCTGTCGCAGTCGTTTTATCATACGGAACAAAGGAACAATAACGACTAACAAAGAAGTTAGAAATGAACAAAAGCAAACAACGGCTGGAGTCTGGAGTCAAATGGCCAGTATTCATAATACCTACTGTACTTACTAGGTAAGGTATATCTAATAGTCTTACTATTTTACTAGTCTTACTATCTTACTAATAGGTATTATAAACGTGAAAGTTTGTAAGAATGTATGGATGTAGGTTTGTTACCTACTCTTTCACGCCTAAACGGGCGGACCGATTGAGTTGAATATTGGTATGATAGCTTAGACCCTGAAATAACACATAGGCTACTGAAAAGCGGGTAAAACCGCTGGGCGCAGCTAGTATGATATAATATTCTGTGGTAAAATCGAGTAATAACAATATGGCGGCTATAGTGCACTAAGTAACTATTAAATATGCTGTGGGCGCGAGTACGTGGCGCACAGAATACCTAACAGTAACTATAGGTGGCGTGTGTATGATTAATGATTAGTGATGCGCCACTCGCTGATCCAATTACGGATTAAATACGGATGCCGGAATAGCATACGAAATATTGAACACACACTTTCTCTGCAACTTTGTTGTAATATATTTAATGAAGTTGAATGTGTTTGCGTTATTCTCTAATATACATAATTAACATTATCTTAAAATTAGGTAATTAAAGAGATTCATCTCTGCTATCAGGGCGTGGCTATCTCCATTGTGTACTTATGCCGTGTACACAATATGCAAACGTAAGTATAATATGAAATATGAACATGTCATAAGTAGGTATTAGGTATGTATTATGTATTAGATTTCCGATACATAATTTCAGTGTCTTAGGTTTAACATTAAAGAAACAAATCATCATAAACCTTATAATATTATATTATACGTAAGTAGTTCAAGTTACGCTCAGAAAATAATTATATTTATGTATAACCTACATACATGTAGGTATTTCATGAAAAGAAACATACATGGCAACAGACACCAGTTTTGATATAAATAAAGACAATGGAATATACCACCAAGAGCAAAATAAAATTAAACGTAATATAATTAATCTAATAAATAAATATATTATTATTGTATAAATTAGATATTAACAAGCAAAGATCTAATCTAATACACGGAGAAGATATAAATAGAAAATATATATACTCGTCTACGCATTAGCACATATTAGAACATACATTAGTTATTAAAGGCAAATAATAACATGAGGTCATACATAAATAATGATAAAAGCCGACAGCTAATGAAGAATAATAAACAATGAGTCACGGTAAGTACCGGGGTGACGGAAGGGGGAGCTCCACAGTCCACGGTGGCCACACGAGGCCTCAGAGCACGAAAATCACTTTACTTCGTGAGACGTCGCGCAAATATTCGAGATTCGAACAAAACAAGTGACGTTAGTGCGGTGAAAGGTAAGTAAGATGCTTTCGGTAAACCGTTCCGAGTACAGAGTAACCGAGAGTTGTGGTGCCGGCGCGGGAGAATGGCGCAAACTGACACGGGAGGGAGGGGCACCGCGCACTACCCGCGCCTGCCCCTCGAGCTCGAGCACTCGTGGCCCGGACACCAGACACGAGCTTGTATATCATTAATAATTATATACTTCATATACTTCACACATTACGCCTTCCGTTCATGCAAGGTCACCTTTTTCGTGATACGAATAATAAAAGATGATCTGCGATGAAATGATATGAATGCCATTTGAACAATGAGTCATTAGACAATAAACATGATTTATCGCATCTACAGTCACCGTGTGGTCACTTGATAACATAAATCACATTCCAGCTCCATAACACGATTCCGACATGACTGAAATGAACATAATATTATTATGTATATTTATCTACCTACTTAATAATCATTTTGATATCCTACTATGATACGAGAAGATCATTCTATAGACCCTGTCATATACCAAACAGGTAAAACATGTATTGTGATATTAACCTTCAAACAAAACAAGAGCAAAGTAGCGCGTTAATACCCAGCCTTTTGACGGATTTGTTGGGGTCAGGCGGTGAGAAGAGTGGGTTGTAGGGGGTTTGTTTTAGTCCCGGGAGCGGCCAGACGAATCCCGGCATCCCGCACTGTTCACTGTACCCACTCAGCTCGTCGCGATCGATATCCGTATCCGCTGCACGCTACGAGAACTCACATTAACTAACTCCACGAGGTGGAAAGTCGGCCGCTGTTGTTGCAAACTTTACCGATTACAGTTCGACGGAGTAAACTCTCCCTCTTGTTGTTTCTAAATGAATCAACAACTCGTTACCAGACTTCGCTAGTGTATTGGCATTAACAAGGGTTTTAAGTCCCGAGTCCCGTACAGAATTGTATACTAGGGGTAGTTATATGATAGTGACTTATTATATCAATATTTGTGATTTCGAAAACTATATTGCAGCGTTGGCATCAGCAGGCTGTCAGCATCTCGATTTCTAAGCATGATATCCTAAATCCTAATGATGGAAAGCATAATTAATAATTATTATTCCAAATTCTGGCCCAAAGTTCCTAGGTTAGTGTATATTTCGATGCATAGACTGCATTATAAGGAGTGAAGTAGAACAGAATAACTATGAAACACTACAAATATACAGAAAAGCAGGTACTACATTTTAATATGATTAAACTTTAATGTAAATCAAGGTTAATTGAAATAATGTACATACTATTATAATATAATTACTCTGTATACCTTGTAAAACCTCATTAACTAAGTAGTAGGTGTAGATAATGCATAATAACGAAAGTACAAGGTAACATAACAAGCATTAAGTTACATAACATGCTTATTATTATCCATATCGAGAAACGTGTTATTATAATACACATTGTATATAATATTAATATGTATAACACCTAAACAATAAATACCAACATAATATTACATTAAAGTGGATGATATCACCATATTTATGACATTTTTTCCTTCTGTTTAAATTCTATAATCTTAAATTCGTTCATCAGAATTCGTGACATTCAGCGACCTCATTTTGTACCTATCAAAAAATCCAGTCCAACCACACTGGTCTAATCCGAGAACTGGTTATTTATAAAAGTAAAGCATGATTCAATGACCTTTAGAATTTTCGAGGTTTCTCTGTTCATTCATTCAAATAAAACAAAGTACTTAACTCTCGGACTGTTTCACAACGGACACGGCGATGATAACAATATAAATTGCGAATGTCGACCATTAATCCTCGTTAAATTGTCAAGTATGACCTCGATCCTAGGCGAAATGTCCGCTACCACGGCTTTATGACTCCTCTTGGCAATGATATCTCAACTAAACTTTACAACCTTATTAACAGCCTATTTTATATCCTTTACTTTGTAAACAATAAAGGCAAGGGATCGTTGTCTATTATACGTAATTTGGTTCAAGCAGATATATATATTATGTATCTACTTATATAGTATTAATTGCTTTGATCTGTGTTATCGATACGTGAATTTTAACGATTTGGTTGAGAATTGTCACGCCGTGCGCCCGTGTATTGTATGTCAATATACGATTAAACAATTTAAATGAAAATATAAATTGAATATTAAACAATGGGTGGGGAATGGGGAGAATCGACTGTTCAAAGGCTTTAAACCGACAAAAACAAGCGTGCCCCGGGGCCGATTCCGCCATAATAGGAAAAGTTTGGATCGATTCACGCGTCGCTCCGGGTTGCGCGAACTGGGCGAGGCGAGGTTGAGTTTCTACGATATGCATGTTGCTCACACATACATAAGTAATAGTATAATGCAGTTATGGCTTCACTTTACATTGTCTACTGAAAATATATAACTTAACATGAAAGACATCAAAAACTAAGAAACGCATTTATATATAAGTACCTACTTCAGGTATAAATACACCTGAAGTCGGTACGAGTATACGATATAGGAGTATTTTATTCGTCTTTAATTTGTTTGTTTGGTTGGAAGCTTTACTTTTTTTCATTTTCTTTATCTTATCCTTATTTAGCATGAACATCATAATATTATTTATCTTTATAACGTCTTTTACCTCAATATTGCTTGTATAATATTTCTAAGATTGGTCGTATCGTCAAGTACCTACAATCTACAATTATTAGTCTGTCCATAGTCCATAGTCATAATTGGTTACTTATCCTCAATCATAGATCATAACTCGATATAAATAGAGATAACGGATTCGCTGTCTCTAGTCACCTCACTATTTCCTCATACTCCGCAATAAACTTAAAGTGTAATTACATTCCGCGCTCTATTTCGTTTATCAACACCGAGTTTCATGTAATATATTCATATTGGCCAGAAGGCAAAGTCGTTCTGGCACAATGCCAAACTGAAATGGTTTCTCTGAAACGTTATTGCAATTACGAATTGACGACTTCCTCGCGCCTCTATTCTAAAGTCTTATCTGTTACACAAATTTATTATTTACTTGTGCGGTTTTACGACAGAGACCTAGATATTTTTATTGTTTAACTTGGACTGTTATCATTTAATGCCAGAATGCTCGAGGTGAAATTTAGAAATGCTAAAATGGAATACGATTTAAGTATTGTGAGTAGGTATCGGTGCCTATTGCCTATATATAAATAAAGAATTAATTATAATCATAAATTATTTATTTCCCTAATTCGTTAAATATATTAAAGTAAACTGACATGATTTGCATGTTAACAAGCTGACGCGACGTTTCAGGGTATTTTTACTTACCAAATTACTCTATTACCATTACCACTTTACTTACCAAACTTCAACTTCCGACTTCCATCCAATGCAATTGGTTCAGTACTTTTGTACGCAGAACAAACATCCATACTATAAACTATCACATTTATAATACTAAACGGGACTTATTACCTGTTTTACTGAAATATTAAAAGGAGAATTTATTATACCTCTAATATTTGGTATCACACGCTACGTAGGTAGTATATGTACTATGTACCTACCTATTGCCCGTTGACAGCTTGGTAGGAGATCCAAGAGCCAAACTGTCCCGACACTATACCGAAGATATCCCGGACATCAGTCTTTACGAGATTAGGATGGCCCTGAAGCAGCTTAAGAACAACAAGGCGCCGGGCGAAGACGGAATCACTTCAGAGCTTCTGAGAGCGGGTGGAACACCGGTACTTAAAGTCCTCCAGAAACTTTTTAATTCCGTCTTGTCCGAGGGCAAAACGCCTGAGACGTGGAACAGAGGCGAGGTGGTGCTGTTCTTCAAAAAAGGTGATAACAGACTATTGAAGAACTATAGGCCCATTACGCTTCTGAGCCATGTTTATAAGCTGTTTTCAAGGGTCATCACGAACCGTCTCGAACACAGACTTGATGACTTCCAGCCTCCCGAACAAGCCGGTTTCCGAAAAGGCTTTAGTACCATAGACCACATTCATACGCTGCGGCAAGTTATACAGAAGACCGAGGAGTATAATTTGCCATTATGCTTAGCGTTTGTGGACTATGAAAAAGCCTTTGATTCGGTGGAAACATGGGCGGTGCTCGAGTCACTTCAGCGATGCCATATTGACTATCGGTACATTGAAGTGTTGAAGTGCTTGTATAAGAACGCCACTATGTCAGTCCGAGTACAGGAGCAGAGCACGAAGGCGATTCCATTAAGAAGAGGCGTAAGACAGGGAGACGTTATCTCTCCGAAGCTGTTTACTGCCGTAATGGAAGACACCTTCAAGCTCCTGGAATGGCAAGGACTTGGCATCAATATCAACGGCGAATACATCACTCACCTTCGGTTTGCCGACGACATCGTAGTCATGGCAAAGTCGATGGAGGAACTCAGCATGATGCTCGATGACCTCAACCGAGCTTCACAACGGGTGGGCTTAAAAATGAACATGGATAAGACGAAGCTTATGTCAAATGCCAATGTTGTGCCCACCCCAATATCTGTTGAAGGATCGGTACTCGAAGTTGTGGACTCGTATATTTATCTAGGACAAGTAGTCCAATTAGGTAGGTCCAACTTCGAGAAAGAGGTCAACCGCCGAATCCAACTCGGTTGGGCAGCATTCGGGAAACTACGCAATGTCTTTTCGTCCGATATACCTCAGTGCCTCAAGACGAAAGTTTTTGATCAATGTGTGTTACCAGTGATGACTTACGGCACCGAAACGTGGTCCTTCACCATTGGCCTCATCTCGAAGCTCAAAGTCGCCCAGCGTGCTATGGAAAGGGCTATGCTCGGGGTTTCTCTACGAGATCGAATCAGAAATGAAGAAATCCGTAGACGAACTAAAGTCACCGACATAGCCCGGCGGATTAGCAAGCTGAAGTGGCAATGGGCAGGCCACATAGCGCGTAGAGCGGATGGCCGATGGGGTCGAAAAGTGCTCGAGTGGAGACCACGGACTAGCAAACGAAGCGTAGGACGTCCACCCACAAGGTGGACAGACGACCTTATAAAGGTCGCCGGAAGACGCTGGATGCAGGTCGCTTCCAACCGGTACATATGGAAGTCCAAAGGGGAGGCCTATGTTCAGCAGTGGACGTCCAATGGCTGAGATGATGATGATGATGATGATGACCTACCTATTTGTGGAACAAAATAACCCGCATACCGCATAGCTGTTATGTGTATCAGGTATCTATATGTACCCAATACTTACTCGTATGTTATACGTAAACAGGTACCAACATAATGTGACAAGCATGATTTATGGTACAAGTAGGACTTCAAACGTGAGCCATGTTATTTATTATACATATTACTTAGTACTTAGACACATAAAACCTAGTCTAAGTCGTACCTCATCTTAATACCTATAGGATTGCACTTTCATAAAAACTAACATTAGCACACCGCGCAAATTAAATGTCAATATTTCATTCAACTACTGACGTGGCCGAATATTTATTTCACTTTTTAAAACTAATAGCACGTTAATAGAAGATTTATTAAAATTTATTATCAAGACAAAGAGGCAACGTTGCCAAGTCCATTGCGTCATGGTGGTTTTAAACTGCGTTTATTTTGATTCCCGAAGACGGTACAATGTGAATCACCGATGGATTTCCCAGACAAAATAGAGCATTATAGCTTCATGAAACATTTGAAGTGGCCGAACTAAAATTACACGCTGAAATATCGTCTCAGTTACAAGATAATGTTATGTAGAAGTATTTACTCGTATAGAAACGTGAGCGTATGAGAAAATTTGGATTTGTGTTTGTTTTCAGAGACTTTCAATAAATAATGCTGCACACTCACTACACATACCACAAAACAAAGATTTTTTGGATGTTAAAATACTAAATAGGCCTACGTTTGACCACATCCCACCTGATGACAAGTGCAGATGCAGTTGACGATGAATCACGTAAAATGCCTTAAAATGTACCTATTCACTCGTGACTTGAAGATTCCCAAGTTCGGGAAAAACGGATGACGGCAATGTGTTCCAAATACGACAAGATCAATAATAATACGAGGGGAATGATTAATCCAGTTAATATGAAAACGAGACCCTTGGTCGTTAAGATGCTATCAAGTATCAACTATCAAGATATATAAAAACAAGGTCGGGTGTAGTAGTTTCACGAGCTCGGAACACCTGCGCTGCTCTGCAGAATGTCATCGCAATCAAAAAGCACTCTAAAGTGCAGTTTGCAAAGTCCCATTTACTATTCCTGAGCCACGTGAGCTCACCATCCGCGACAGGATTACACTTCACAATTCCACTCACGTCTGAGGAGACGATGCTATTACAGCACAGCTACGGAGAAACGTAAAGATGATTTGTTTAAATGTACTTTTAGAATCTATGGCGGTAAGTTTCTTTTATTTTTATGTCATAGCATAGGTGGCAAACAAGACGGCCCGCCTGATAGTGAACGGTTACCGCCACCTATGGACACCTGCAAAACCAGAGGTATTGCTAGTACCTACCGACCATTATCGACTCTCATCTATTTACCCGCTCTATATACTATGTTGTACCTCCACGGTAAGATCTTTTTATTTTTGTTATCAGTAAACAGACGTTCAAAACCGAAATCTCTCTACAAAATTACGACGCGGCTTTATCACGTCTGTTCAGTAAAATAGGCAGACTAAGAGCATTCGTAATTCGTAATGCGTGTCTCTCAGTATGCGTAGATTTCAAGATGAATTGTTTATAAGCTCTGGGAGTGGGAATTGGGAATACACTATTACTGAAATGGGTTGGTGAACCAGACAAATTGCTCCGAATGGACCGGCTCCGCTACCCCTTTGTCAAATCGACGCAATGTTTGGGACGGTTCGGTTGTGGTTCGGCTTTAATCGAACTAGAGCACTTCGAAGGTTCCATTACTGTTTGTTTACGATTACCATATACGTTGCCAACAATTTCAACGGTTAACACATTATTATAGACATTAGTTATTATAAATGCGAATGTATGTACGTGTGTGTTTGTTATCTCTTCACGTCTAGCCTTCGAGAATGCCCTGAATTTTAATTCGTATCTAGGAAGCTTAGACCCTGGGCCCAGAAATAGCACATAGACTACTTTTTAATAAAACCGCCAGACACTTGTTCAGAATAAATAAAAGTAAATTTTAAGTCGTCGTCGTTGTGTCGTTCAGAGGAAAGACCAGGTCAAGAGTACCAAGACCCGACGAGCGTGTATGAAGAATGTGATGAAAGTTGAGGAAGCGAAAGAGGTGTGTCAGGATCGTACCAAGTAGAGAAAAATAATCTCTGCCTACCCTAACGGGAACCAGGCGTGATTATAATGTATGTAAATTTTAAGTACAGAAGATAGGTAAACGTATCTACAATGCATCAGTTTGCCATGTCAAAAGAGAAGAGGAAACTGGTATTTGCAATTAATGTTATTTCCCTAATTCGTTGAATTAATGTACATAAAATGCACCTTTATGAATGTTAAACTAGATAGGTACCTGTAGTGTATGCAAATAGAGAGATTGTTTTGAACGCTCCCTTGCTTGCTATCTTGGATGCGACGTGAATTATTCACATCACGAGCACTTCAAACTTTCAAATGTCTTTCGCAATATAACGTTTCAGGAACAGCTGCCAGATATTATAAATATGCATAAGTACTTCACAGAACAAAGTACCTACACCATTCATAAAAGAAATAAATACGAAGACAAACATTAAAATGACGTAGGTAAATGATGAAAGACCCTACACGTGGCGAATTCACTACAAACTAAATAAAAAGTTAAAACCACTTCTATCATAATATGTATATACTAGTATATTGATGAGTATAATATATTATGCGTAAAATTCAAAATATCCTGTACCCGGGCGAGGCTAACCCATTTGATTTACAAGGATGATGTCGTCGGATCGGTGGAGCGAGGCGAGCGGTGCGGCAAACATGGCGTGATCTGAATTATAGACGGGTGTATTGGTGGCATACGAGATGAGCACTATCGGCCATTGCACGCCTGTACGTGACATCCATACACAATGCGCCACTAAATCTCTCGATGCCTTTCAAAAGAAATAATGTTTTATGGGCTACGACACGAATTCGGACGATGTGTGTTGCGTGGCGGCGCGACGTGTGGTAGCGGTAGCCAAATTAATGACTTCCATTTCCGTTCCCGCAAAGGAATGCCAAGATGATTCATTGGTTAACTAATTTGCATTGAACAAAATCTACAACATTTTCATTGAATGAAAGTAAAAATATCTTTAGAAAATTTTGAAACAAAATGAAGATGAGTGATGAGTAATGAAAACGGGGAACATAAAACGTAATTTGAATTTAAAATATGATGAGATAACTAATAACATTAGAGAGAACATACTTCAAAGATATTATTATAGAGGTAGGTAATGAGATTGCTAATGAAAGAACATAAATTCGCGTGGGAGAAGCCTTGGGAACATGTTCAATGTTATACCTAGAAACTCCAGGGTTTTCAAACAGACAATGTAGGTAATACATGAATTTACGGTAATAAAGCGAAATAACAGTAAAGTAAAATAAGCTTAGAGAAGGTTTAACCGGTGCTTTGAGAACTGGGTTTGCAAATAAAAATAGACCAGTAAAATGAAATAAAGAACGGCATTAGGTATATTTTACGCATTATAATATAATTTTTGCTTGACCCTTTTATAACGTTTGTTCACGGAGAGCCTCATTAACATAAAAGACTATTATTATGAGTAAAAGTAATTAACATTCAACTCATAATAGAAAATAGCCAACCGTAAGGATCCTATGATCTATCCGACCTCAGAACATAAAAGACAGTTAATTATTCAAGAAACGACATAATACATTCAAGAGCACACAAAAACAACCTTCGCAAAAGTCGAGACCTTGGATCGACCGATCCTTGAGACCTTGAGTCTGGAATACTCTCTGTGGAACTCGAAAATAAAAATAAGATTTTGTGAAGGATACCGACCAACGGTACAAAGAGAAGCCATTGTTAACATTCTCAAAGAGCTACTAGACTTAGAAAATAAAGCGCTTTGGGTTCATTTACGATAAAGTAACAATTTCCGTACGAATTTCTGATGATCATAAATTTTTATAAGACCTTAAGAGAAAATATTCTAAGAAATTACTTCTAAAGATAGATCTTGAATGTCATGATACAACTTTAGAATATGAAATTGATATGGTAACCAGGCATTTACTTGGTGTTTATAGGTTCTTAATTTACTAAAGACTAAGACATAATCTGGACGAATAAATAACAAGTGTACATTATATAAAGATCAGATGTTCTTGTTTATATAGAAGCAATTACCAAAACAAAGATTGAACAACTGAGTGAGTTTGAAAGTTAATAACGCTGCATATTAAAGTCGCCGCTCCAAAACTCTCAACTCAAACATCCGAGGATTAACATTAGTTTAAAACAATGCCGAGGAAGGCGAACTTCGTATGAGACGGTCGACGGCCCATGTTCCGAACGGTGTTTCTATTCCAATATTCAAATGAGTTCAGTGGTGTGGAAACTCGACCGTTTATACGACCAGCTTTAGAACGAAACTACAGCTTTGTAATGATGCTTTGGAGAATACGATATTGCTATTGAATCCGAACGAGCCGAAGGAATTGGAGGGAAAACTACCTTTGCTGTTTTATAGCTGAGACTAGCAAAACCCGGTTTATGTCTAGAATGTAGACGGACAAACGAGATTGGGATAATGCTTTTCTAATAATAGCCGAGAATAAGAGCGAAAACGCACTTATGATTATATTTTTGTCATGATTGATTACTCTTATGTTTATTTACCTTCTTAGAATTAGGTACAACCTTTGAAATCGCAATTAAATAATCGCTTTGTCAAAAATTATTCCAAAAAATAATCCCATGTGCGTTCGTCATTCTAAATTATTATAGTTTTATTAAAATAACTGAACGGGTTTGCCAATTATATGTTGGAGCAAATACATAATAGGTAATGTCAATCCATGTCTTATCCAAAGACATCATCAGAGAACTAGATCACATAATCCTATCAATTCTCAATAGACTACTAGTTTCAATCTTATCATTTAAGTCAACAATATCTGTTTGTATTACTGTATTGGGAGTTGCTAAGGCATTGCTTTTGATATTGGAAATTGGCGTTTCGACAAAGGAGCTATGTATTTGTAGTAATTTATGTGTGGTACCTATATATTTAAATAAAGGATTAGTATGAAAGTATGAATCTCGAAATATGTTAGCCTTTAGCAAATTAAAAATACAAAAAAGTATAAAAAATAACAGCTTTATTATTATTGTCAACCTCATTCCACTGCTAGAATAGCCCTACTCCCTTTGTGCGATTTTCTTTTGTTTTGTCTGGTTTCATGTATTTTCTTTGGTCTATCAATTTCGCAGTCTCATCGGGCGATCAGGGGAAAGTATTTTTTTAATGTATCTATCTACCTCTAGATAAAAACGGACCCGGATTTAAACGGACGGATGGATCAACTAATGATAACCCATAACTCCAGGCCCTTTAGGTCCCAGAAAATGCAGAAAAAGCGAAAACAAATTTATTCGTTCTTGTATCGTGTTGGTCGTATCAATAATGCCATATAAAGTATTAAAATGATTGTAATTAAAATGAGTATTTACACGTTTGTAAACAGTAATCATTTCAAACGCAATCCCTGTAGGATTTACACAAACAACACTATAAGGAAACTGTTAGTCATTAGGTACATATTTAGCTGAACCTTTGCGTGGGTTCAGGATAATATTGGAACGTGCGATGCGTCATAAGCCGGGTGACTATAAAACTTTTCTCTATAAGACTTCTATAAGACTTTTGAGTCAACCAATGACGTTCAGCGCTTGATTTCCCTATTAGCTCGACTCCCTGGACAGAGTATAGGAGACCAGCGCCTCTAAAAGAACAATATAATATAGCCGCGAGCAGCTTTACACCTATGGAACAATAATAATCGAGGTTTATACTCCAGTTTCAAGTCTAAAGCTGACAACAGAGGCGAAACAGAGCGGTACATCGGTTATGAGTCACGACTCGCGATCGGGCATTGTATGTATGTGTGCCAGAGCTTGGACAACACCACATTAGCACCCCTAGTTTCGAAAGAAACTCCACCTAACTTAGTTTCAGCATACTATGTACATTGTCCTTGTTCCTAGATAGAGAAATGGTTATGTAAACAGACGTATGCAAATTTTACACGTTCTATTATGCAGCGGAACTCACCTGAAGGTTTGAACGAGATCGCCTCGGCATCACACCAACCACTTCTCCTCTCATAATTGACTCGATAACTGAAAATAAAGAAGACAAACACTATAAGCATATTTTCAGATAATCATCAATTAAAGAAAATCATTAAATGTGGAATGTTTAATTTGTCAAAATCAGTTGATAAACGACCACATAAAACTACCACTAAAACCTAATCTAACCTAAAACCTACCACCCTAGAATCTAGAATAATCTAGAGAAGAACGAAAAAAAAATTACATAATGTTATCGATCGATTCAGTTGGCTTCAGTTATCGGAGAACAAATAAAACACAAAAAAGATTCCGACAAATCGTTCCTACACCTCAATTTTAAAAGTCGTTTATAAAAGGAATAGCAAATTAGACTGCATTAAAATTTATCTCTATTATTAGTGACGTAAGGGTTTATTAATGTCCCTATTTCCTTTCGCAGGGCACTGGGCGTACTACGGCTTCAATCCAATTAAGCTCTGACGGAGGACGACACATGATTAATGTTATGTCTCTAGATCCACAGGATATAAATAAAGACTCAGACTGTTTAAATTAGGCTACCGAGTAATATTTTAATGGTTTCAATTTAATAGACCGCAATACATCTAATGGTCTCATTTGGATCACATTGTCGTCATCCGTGTTTCCCGAGGCGTTACAATTTGGGCATCTTCAAGACACGAGTGGCATAGGTATAAAATACCTTTCTAGGCGTTTAAGGAATTTTAAATAATCAAGTGATCATTAAGCCATTAGTTGTAAAATCTTGGAAGGCAGTAATTTTGAAAGTCAGGAATCAACAACTATTTTGATTCTAAAAACAGCCATTCTTTTTGCTTTTATATTATTTTTAATGCTCCATAAAAATTGCTGTAAAACTTCGAGTAAACGAATAGATCAAAACTTAGCAATTTGCGAAGAGATTGCCGTATGGTAACAATTTTGGTACAGAGTTACAGAGTAGGTACGGAGTTTGGTGTGGTAAGTGGTATGGGTGGGACCGCCCGCCTTCCCAAGCCTTCCCTAGATATTCACGCTTCAAATTTCAAACATGGCCGACCACTCACTAAAACGAAAAAGAATCCTTATCCGCAAAACGCGTAGCATACGGCTGCAGTATACCAAAAAAAAGATACAAACTATGAATAATTTCCAGACTGGGCGTGTTTTTAACGATGCGTAAAATCAGAGACTGTTCTTTGAAGCATAATAATAATATTAGTCGCACCATATCCGTAACCGTGATTCATATTTTTAATTCATAAGATTAAGAGAGAGATTTATCCCGCCTTCTAGGTTTAGTCTGCTATCACCTACGGCCGCATCGTCGCTTAACGTCACGCGAGATCGAGGTCGAAGGCTAACCTATAATTAATAACGAAATGACAATATAATTTGCTCCTAATATGTCTCACCTCCATCACCGAGGAGTCGCATTTGCACCAGCGAAGGGTCCTCGCTGTGCTCCTCCAAAACTGTATCATCGGTGACTGTTAGCTCCTGATAAAAGAAAAAACACATTAAATAAACAATAAACAGAAAAATTGCTAAGGCTACGACGAATAAATAAACAAAGGAAAATAATTGGAAAAGACGGTAAACAATTACCAGATTTATCACTTTTCGCAATTCCAAAAAACAATTCCAGACAGAAAAGTAATTCAGAAATGGCAACAACACAAATGTCATCAAACATCAACAAAGTAAATCTGGTAGACGAGGCTGTCGATAAACATGTCGACGAAGTAAAAGGCGAACTTGCGAACAAACTTTTGAGAAACAAAGAGAGAACTCCAAGAAAGTTACTTTGGAAACCAGAAAGGGGGAACAGGGGGTTACTCAAAACTTTCTCGTCTCGGAGTCCAGTTATGCGAACTTCGGAAACTTTTCCACTCGCTAATTCCCAGTATAAATTTGTTTAACGTCTCAACTTTTTAACTGTAATTACTTAGCAAAGTTCGAGATAGATGGAAGCACTCCTAAAGTCTGACAGCGAGTCGGAGAGAGTTTGATGAGTTATTATAATAATTATTGTAGTTCCGACTTGTCTACAGTTATTTGACGCCTGTTGTATTAGGCTTGGAGCGAATTTCATCATCATTTAAGGGAACAACGGGTTCGCCCACACTTCGTGTCGAATAAAAAACAAATCATGATGGATAATCATAACCAGTTAGGTCTTCAGTGCTGATGTTTTTCTTGATGACATTTTGATTGTACCTAATGTCCTTAGAATTACAGATACATGCCGTGAATAAGATACTTTGATAGGAAACCAATTCGTTTATTAAATGGTGGAATTAAATAAATATTACTTGCACAAGTATAATGACCTCAATAATCAATCATCACAATAGTTTTAGCATGAAAGTAATCAAACATCCTAACTATTAACTAATATTTATTATACTAACAATGTCTGAGTGCCCTATGGCAGGAGGCCACAATAAATAACTACACGTAAAATCTAAGCGAAGAATCGTCCAAATCATAACAAATCCCATTATTTGATCACAAGATCCTTGGAATCTTGTTCTCAAAGACGAGAAGATGAAAGAAATACAATAAAGTGTTTCAATAACGCAAAACAACAAAGTTTGTTTAGACAAGTTGGGAATGGGGTGAAAGTGGGCGACGGGGTGTAACCTCATCCCACTCACCAGGTTGGGGGAGAAAGGAGTTAGACATTATTGATAACAAAGGGTTCGTTTAACATTCATTTTCGTGTGTTCTGTGACTTATAATTATTTTGTGTCATTAAACTTAAGTTTTAAGAAATAGCTATAAATGCTTGCAAAAATAAAACCATTGTATGCGCAGCTAAACATTGAGGGCATTTTATTGGATGACAGATGCAATTTAAAATTAATTGACCGTCACACACTATTACGAAACTACGCAATGTGAGCTTATAATTAGATTGATTACACAAACAGATCATGTTACTGATGATTCAGCACCGTGAAATGAATCACATAGATAAAAGCAAACATTGAAAAATTGCCTGCTCATGGAACATAATAAATAGGCAACTGTTTTCGTGTTATTGCACGCTTATTAACTTAAAACCAGTTGACTCATACACCCACGTTAATATACCTTTATCATTTATCCTTCAGTAATTATACTTTACACAAACACAAATCCATTAAAAATAACAGCTCCAATTTCAACCGCAATTATGCCAAGAACATTATGTACCTTGAGGCCTCAAACCTTTGTTAAAGCGAGCCATTCAATTAAATTCCGATCGCGAGATACATTATAGTATGTCGAACACAAGAACTGGTCTGGTACATAATGGGCCGTTACCCTTTTTAGTGCGTAATTAATTAAAATCGAAGACAGGTGGAGGAGAAGCGAACATTCCTTTAGGCTTATGGTAGGATAACAGGTTTCCTTGTAAGCTTCGAGGGTCTCGGGCCTCGGGATATATGTACTCGGCCTTATAAATCCAGCATCGTTGCAGTGTCGGATGCCATCGCGTTCGATAAACCAAAACAGGTTCTATCCTACACTTCCCGCTTGAGAATTATCTTGTAGAATGTTTGTACAGTTACACCTGCTGTCCGAGAAGGAATAAATTATATATAAATTGACGCCACGAATTCGAAATGTATTTTAATTAACGAGTTTTGCGATTTTGGTTTCAGATAAAAGGTGAAGGCTTATGTCGTGGTTTCCTCAAGGTTTATTCTTATTAAGCGTCCCACGTTAACGTTTAAATTTGTTTGGAAACCCAACCGTGAAAGGTTTTCTAAAAGAACAGATTGAATTGTACTTTTCTGTCATTTTGTTTTTATAAAACTTGCATTGTTAGCAGCACCGGGGTTGTTAAAGACTTTGGCTTTATTGCCAGAACTGACCGGACAAAATTTGGGATCCAATGGGAAAGTTACAGGAGACAAAAGTCTAACTTACGCCAGTATGCTCATTGACTCCAACTATGACAGCGGTGTACCACTGCGTGGCACCAGCCACTCTGTACACCTGTGCCCTGCAACCGCCTAGCACTGACGGCGTGGTGGTCAGGATCCTCTGGCCATCCTGCATCGTCCGCCAGTCGGCTGCCTCGGCGCACACTGCCGCTAACGTCGCAGGATCTACGCCCTCCGACCCAGCTAGCCGTGCGTCCCATTCCTGAAACAAAAAAAAGTATCAAATCAAAAAGCAAGGAACGCTTTTGCAAGTCGATTTTTACAAAGTAATTTATTTTAGGACTACCACCCATTCGGAAAGTACCTGTGCACTGTACCTATATCTCTGTACGCCACGTGGTGTCTTATATTATATGTATTAGAAAATATACTAAAAAAAGAATAGGTCACACGCAAAGGTTTCCACGTGGACAAAGCTGACGAACGAACCAGTCACATAGGTTGTAAACTAGATAAGGTAAGTACATGATTATGTTAAGTTTCTTTAGATAGTCAACAGCTGCTACTCATGCCTACATAATTTACGTATCAAACTACATATCATAAAGCGTTATTGCCACATGTTCGGAATGTTGAATCAATAACAATAAATACTCTACAAATGGTGATTGCAATTAAAAACAGTACCCACATGGACAATAATGTTTTTATAGCTTCGAATCACGTGTAAACATTATGGCCCACATTACACTACACCTCCACAAATCAACATTAGTTACAACTTGCCCACGTATATCGTGTTAAGTGCAGTAATAATTCAACGTACACGTACAGTATAGTTACATGTTTGTAGCGCACACGAATGCACTAGTATTTATGTCAATGTTACAGAGTATGGTCGGCGACGCACACAGACACACCTCACCCACACCTGTAGTGCTGTTGCATACACAGAATACACACGAGTATGTTCTCGGCGACAGACGTATCCGGTGCCGGTGCCTTGAACCTTCCCCCCTCTCGTACAGGCCCCTTCTACGTCCCTCAGCACTACCTATCTAGAAGTAGTGGGCATAATCATATAACCGCCTGATGAGGTAACAGTTACTGCGCAGGAACGTTCAGGGTCATCGTTTGTGTGGACAGTTGGTCGAGTTTGTTCAAATGGAACGTCGTTAATTGTTATTAATTAACAAGAAGCTCGATAACGGAATGAAACCCTTGTTCAACAATTGATCAGTAATGAGAATGGTTACTTGTTTAATGTTTGCCAAGCACCAAGCTGATATTATTTTAGGGAACTAATAGAACCTGATAACAATGACTGGGTATAATGAATAGACAACAGATAGTCTGAAGACTTAAAACTGGTAATTGTTACTAAAGTATCGTTAAATTTAATTAATACTATTGAGATAATATAAACCCCTAACACAAAGAAGAATTTGTATATTTTGAAGCAAGATACATAATCCCAATATAATAGGAAATAGAAAGACCTATAAGAGAACGCAACCCAGAAGGAACAAAGCTACACTTTTTACGAAGAGTGCAAGATACAACGAAGAAAGATAAGGGCTACAAATAAACAAGCAGACAATACAATCACAGGCCCTTTTCACGGTCAAACTTACGAGTCACGACGCAGCGTAATCCGTACAAATCGGTATCTCGCAACGTTGGAACGTAACCATTTGACGAGTCACGCTCTGATGAGCTCGACTCAACAATGACTCAGCAGTCAGCAGTGTTACGCAATCATAACCATTACTGCACTGTACTTGTATTTGTTTTGAGTTATGAACGCTGTATCAGTAAAGTTTAGACGAGATCGTGAATTATGGGATCCCAAAATCAACACAGCTAAGTAATGTTGATGATAAACAATGTTGGAGTAGAGAATTATAAACTCTGAATGCGGAACGTAATTACAGAATAACAGTCATAAAAGTATATTGAAGTTGTAAAAGGTGATGATAGGGGCGACGTAAGTTGATAACATAAACGTGTAGGTGAAATTACATTACAATCATGCTGATTTTGGAACAAAACCTATTTCGAGAACAGTCGCTATATCAAAAGATACTGATGTAGATACTGTAAGAGTCAAGCCAGCAATTTAGTTACGTAAGCTAAATGTACGAGTATATCAGTATATTCTGGTCTGTACCGCTTCTAGTCTATTTCCTTCGGCGGCTAGTCGAGTCGAGATTACGTCTTCAGACTTGATTAATGCGGGGTCGCGGCTTCCAGGTCAACTTAGGATTACACTTTGTTTGAGGAAATGATATTAATGCTACAGATTAACGACCGTTCGAAAGTTCCGAACTCAATTCGATAATAAAGATTTATTGATTATCGTAAACTTTTTATGACGAATTGGACTCGTAAAGACATAAATTACAGCAAAAACAACTACTAACTTTGTGTCTAATTTATGTCTACTGAGCTTAGATCGTAGACGTAAATTATCTTTCAATAAAGAGCTGACTTTTAAGAAAATAAAGCCACTCGTGAATAACTTCAAAGGAGTCACAAAAACCATATTAGTTTTGATATGAACGTTGAATACAAAGAAGCTTAAATTGACAACTAGATATAAAATTATTTTTGTGGATATAAAAGGTCCGATTTTTATGTTATTAGTTGCCAACCAGGGCTATTTAGGGCCGCAATATCTATATTATCTTATCATATCTCTCTGATTACACAACTGCTAGTTGCACTGTAATATATAATTCAGCGAGCATATTATGAAAAAATATCTAAGCGTTATTGAACTAAACTTTATTTAGTTAATTGAAGTTACATTTAAAGACCCTACATTTAGGTTCATACGTATGATTTCAAATAAGACTATAAAAAAATCCAGTTGCATTTACAACCATCGTACGCCTTGGACTCTTTAAGAAATCCTTTCTTGACAAATGTTTGTTTTAATCTACATCAAAACTCATACCTAATTGAAGTTATGCCAATTTTTACCCAATCCTTAAAGATTCGATAAAAGTACTGCAAAAGCATTAAGAATTACATACAACTTCTTTATGAGATAGAAATAGGTACAGCAGTGAATACATCCGTAATACCTAGACTAGATGGACTATAGTACTGTGCTCGCAGAAGCAAACGAACCCAGAAGCTATTACCTCTGGCACACATTCGACGATCCCGCGGCTCTCATTCAATTTCCTGCTCGTCTAGTATCAACCAGCCAGTTGCTTCATATCAGTAGATAAAGTACCTACTACAAATTTATCTAACCCAGCGGTCGAAAATGGAACCACAAAGTTGCAATTTCCCATGCCATTTTAAAAATGATATTAGGGACAATAAGGATGTATGTAGATGATATGATTAACGTATGTTATCATGCAAAAAGAATAATATAGGCAATGCGTAAAGTAGCGCAATTTTTTTTGAAGAGAGCGAATCGAAGATAGCTGTGGTACCTATATAGGCTAGCTGTTTATGTAGGTACATCCGCACAGCAAAATCAAATGGATAAAAAAAAATTGCCTATTACGTAAACCTAGAAAACAAGTGTGCATCCAAATCCACAGATGATAAAACTATACATCCGGAGACTTAACATGAAACGAAGAATTTCGCATGCATTTCATGAAATGCATTACATGTAAGTATGCCACACCCATTGATGTGCCAGATAGAAGCGATTAGCAATACCAATTTAGTTTTGCAATCAGGAAAACACTTACCGATATATCTATCTTACCAACGGATTTTATTTTAATTTTGTACATTTTCTGTGTCACAACATGGGAGTGCGATAACATTTATTTAGATTGTATATCTTTCTATTAAGATATCGCGAAATCCAAGCAATTTCAGTTTTATATTCAGGGCGTAACTCTATTTACGGAGTTAATATCAAGACAATGATTTCTGATTAGTATTACGAACACAGAAATAGAACATGTTTAGAGAACATTCACTCGTAAAGGAACATAATTTTCTTGTGAAAGCGCCGTAGAGCACCCACATTCTATTTTTTGAAAGGATAAAATGATAAAACCCTAAAGATTTTCCGTGTCTGTTGGTTGAAAATATGTATTATACATCTAAGGAATAGAGATTGTGTACGTGAAAGCCGTCGCGACTATAAATATAAAGAAAGAATTATTTATATTTAGGTCAGAGATGATTATATAAAGGTTAAAGGTTCTCACGTGTACGATAAAGAATGACTGAATGTTGTACCAGATAAAGAGAGGAAAAAGAAATATAAAATACAATACATAAAAATTCAAAGAAACAATAGAATTTAAAAAAGCAATTTAGACGTGGATTACAATAAAAGTAAAAGGCATATTGTCATTATTCTCTACGAGTAAAGAGGTAAAAGATATGCGAAGGATAATCCAGCAATAAACAAAGAACAAAAGACTTGGAAACTGTCGAGTCAATGCTTTTAACAAGGGGGATTTATAAGTTAAACCTGCAGTGGAAGCGGTCATAAAACGCTTCAGATCCGTAGACAATGCACTCACATATCCATCAAACCCTCAAGCCAGATGAATTGTCTGGTATCTCCTCGCTCTCTGGAACGTACAAATGAGAAACACTATAACTAAACCCCGGGAGCAAATTGAGCTTTTGTGAACCAAACACAATAAAATGAGAGAATATAACAACGATAACGCAAGTGCTACGAATGCTTTTAGTATGATATAAGTACAAAAGACTATTAAAAGTGCAATTTAAAATTTGGTATCAATTGCTTTATCTTTATTATCAAAAATAAGATTCAAAATAAAAGAGTTCCAGATGATAGAATCCGAATTAACGATTTAACATTGGACAAAGGACTCTTGAAAATATAATAACTTTATTATTAACCTCTCCTCTTTGCCGAGTAGACAAAGAAAAATAAATTCCACGATAATATCCCTATTCCGAAACGTTTATTCTCAGTAAACGTACAAAGAAACCTACACATTTTATCTTGTCCTCCATAAAATAACTAGAGAGCACGATCAAAGTAACGTTGTCCTATGTCTAACACACGCCTATCAATGCTGTGTCCCCCTAACATTCGCCTCCCCCCTACCTAAAGGGGAAAAGTGGGTAGTGTCCCATTCTCCTAGTGCCCCCGGCAGGGCCGCAGCGAGGCAGGAGTCAGGAGGCGAGCCGGACTGAGTAAGCTAACTGAAACAAACTTTACTCGTTTGAATTTGCGGGGAAACCGCTCCAGAGTAGTGTTGCGTGCATACTAATGACGACAAAGTTAAGAAACAAACGGTAAACTACCATCGCTTGGCTAATTGAGTTTTTAATTATAAATACTTTTCACGAATGTTTATGTAATTCGAGTGTGTTTTTAGTTCGCTCACGCGTTTGCATTTCAATGTTATTAAGGCGTTAGAAGTGTTTCTTTCACCATCTATTCAGTTTTGTATAGCTTCGAGGTTTTATCGTGCCCAATAAAACGTATCATAATTCGCCTACTCCAAGTAGATTAAAACGTACTTTTGCGTAAGTCCAGGAAAAGGTCAGAGTAGAATAAGACCGAAATTGTTATAATTTCCTTTGTGTTTCGTCTGAGATGGGTGTTTGTATTCCAGTTCTGTTTCCCCAAACATCACCCCGAACGTTTCATTGCGACTCGACTTGACATTTTAAAAGTATTTATTTTCAAAATCACTCTGGCGTAAACTCGTAACTGTTATAATTATTAAAATTTATAAAACAAAAGAAGTCGAGCTGCTGTTAAATTAAACCTGATATTAAACAAAACGTCAAAGGAGAGGAAAAAACCGGGATCGAGAATTCGCCTCGTTGACTGCAAAAGGAAATTAAACGTTAATGAAGTACCTACCCCCTTTCGTAATAATATTTAGCTTGAAACAAGAGATGTTACATAATTTGGTAAGAGAGCAACATAAATATGTACATTAAAATACAGAGAAATTTTGTAATAACCTTTAATATATAAACATACAATAATTTTATATACCCTCTATTATTATCTGTCTAATATCAAACTCAAAGCAGAAACCTATGAAATGAAAACGTTATTAAAGTCTCGGTAATTGGAAACGGAATCCACAGGGCATATCCCCGAAGTTTATAGGCAAATAGATTAAGATATTAAATAAGAATAAAGTAGCTTAAAGCAACGCCGACAAGAAGTCGAATTATTAACGAAATTAATTTAGCTTCGACCTTCAAAGAGTCTGGAATTCTCTGGAACGATGGCGATGTTTCAGTGTGATTGAATTACTCGCAACGAGATTCTGGCAGTGCGATCAATCATAGCAAGTTCAGGCTCGAGCCCTCCTGGGCGACCGAAAATAGCTCGACAGGATCCCACCACCTGGCGAATATGTATATAATAAAGAGGGTGGTGCGGGCGTGGAAAATCAATAAAGCGGGAGGCGAGCATCAAAACATACCCTCTAATTCCCATACCCCGACCGGGGGGCCTCCTCGCCCACCGCCCGCGGCCATCCCGTCTCCCGGGGAAACCCGCCCCATGTTTGGCAGACATCGTCCTTGATCTCCCCATTTTGCCCGGGACTCCGGGACACAACTTTGGATAAACACTGGCTCGTCTCACTGGAATTGGGTCGGTTATGCGTTTTGCTTTTACCACCCCCTCTTTAAACTAATAAGTTCTTGCTTTTGAATAGTTAATCTCGTTCCATATCATAAACATTTACGTGGGTAGTACATTTCATATTTTCCAATCTACATAAACTCAGTACTAAAATCTAAACTTGGTCGTTATATGAAATAATAAAGTTTTTAATTCAAAGATGCCAAGCCATAATATAATAAGTACTAGAGGTGTCTCTAAATGAATAACCAAAGTTAGTACTTTATACATAAAATTGTTATACGTTTTTAGGTCCGTGCGTGGGCAGGACCCATTTAAAAAATTAAGTCCCTACACAAAGAAAGATTTATTCATCAGCATTGAGAAAGTTTTATAGAGGTTGGTGTTGGATCTACTCGGCATTGCACAAGGCACTAATTATTAATTATACGCATTAATTCCGAACGTACAGGTCAGAGAAGAATAGCACGAAAAGGAAGCCCTATTCCCAAAAGGCTGATGATATTAGAGTGCACCTGAGCCAGATGATACAGACATGACACAGACGATGATCGAAGAGACGCTGGGAGAGTTTGGAGAGGGTAAGGAAGACGAAAGACCGCACAGAACTGACAGTCATAGGCACTTTTTATTTGGTTACGCCGGGAAAAATGCTTTAGGCATACCCTCCGATCGGGGGTATGGGAGGGTTATGTGGGACTCCCCGTGCAGAGAAACTGCACGGGTACGTCTTTGTGACAGGGAACTGGGAATCGGCAGAGCCTTGCATCCAGTCCACTAGCGAATTGCGATGAATCATTCCAATCACGTTTTGATAGCCATCGTTATAATATCGTAGCTATTGTTTGATTATATTGACTGAGTTATTTTCGTGACAAATATAAGGTATACCTTTATTAGGCGTATCAAAGTATCATACATCCTGTCAACACTTCCTAGAATTGCAAATGAGTGAGGAAAACCTTTTGTACTGATAAAATGTAGGGTGTTAAGATAAGCTTCTGGCATCTTGAAAACTCTGATAATAATATATTTTATGTGCCTTATTATGTTACAGATAGGTTATGTATTATCTACCTATACTCATATCGATACACACACCAACCTCATTAAATAGATTATAATTAGTTAGGTTTCTACTTACTTTCTCTCAAAAACATCACATAGGTATATCTAGGAAGGTATATCGCGAACTGTTACAAAATACGTGACTTGATCTTACAAGAGTTTAGTTCACGATAACACAATTCCGGATTTAGATATGTCGCAGTCATCTGGTTGAATCGGCTATTTGATTGTATGACCAGCGCGTTAATAGATTAATTTAATGACTATGTCGAACGTTGATAGAACAAGCGTCAGCGAGCGAATCGAGCGTGCCGCGGCAGCGGCCGGCGAAGCACCAGATTCGTGTTGTTTTTTGATACCTGAATGATTTCTTATTGTCACCCTAACCAAACATTACAAAGTCGGCTATTGATAGTCGCTGAATGGGATAGATCCCTTTCAGCGACTATGCTAAATGACGTTTAGTCAAGACGTTGAACGTTACAGTAAACAATTTGACGAGTTGTCCTTTAGTCATTCAATTAAATGTCGTCATTCTATCAACGCGCTGGTCATACAATCAAATAGCGGATTCAACCAGATGACTACGACAGATATATTAGATCCAAACTTTCTATTCTGGTCACCGAATATCGTGGTCGAGATATTCTCGACGATATTAGAGACGTAAGTTGTGTCGTTTTTGTTTGTTTTAGTCACCAAATACCGCATAACCCACAATTAAACGAGTTGATCAACAATATGCCTCGCGTTTTGCAAACGGACGAGGCCGAATGTGAAAAGCTACTGAGGCGTAAATACAGAACTTAAATATGTTCTTACCTGATAGGGCAGCAAGGTGGCGTAGTCGAGATATTTGAGCTGTTTGTCGTGGAGGAACTCCACCGGCTGAGCGTCCGCCTGCAGCGTCAGGTCCGCTGCCAGCGCCGTGAATGTCTGTCGACAACATACATTATTTAGGTAAGTGAGTATGTACGTATAAGGACGGGGGAGAATATGATTAAAACACCGGGGTATGATTCAAAGAAAATTGCACGTTGTATAGGTAGGTACCTATTTTGTAAATCGTTTGTTACTCACGATGGTTGATGGTATTTGTCCGCTAAAAGAGTCGGGAGAGGACTGAAGATGGCCAGTAGGAGCCAGTATAGGCATAGGCGGATTTAGGGGGGGGGGGGGGCAGGGGGGCTAAGGCCCCCCCAGAAGTATTGTAGAGTTACGAATTTTGCACATATTTCATGTGCAGAAAGGCAAGAATATTATACACATGCACATATTATGCACATTTTTCAGTACAAATGATACGCGTTTTGCTTGCTCCGACTAGCAAGGAAACTAATATTCTTATTTATAAAAGCGCGAGCAGCTCGCTGCGAGCGCCGAGGGAATTTTGAATTTTTCAGCACGTATGACGTGCGTTTAGCTTGTTTCGAGAGGCAAGGAAACTAAATATTCTTATTTATAAACGCGCGAGCAGCTCGCTGCGAGCGCCGAGAAAATTTTGAATTTTTCAGCACGAATGATGTGCGTTTAGTTTGCTCCGAGTGGCAAGGAAACTAAATATTCTTATTTATAGAGCGCGAGCAGCTCGCTGCGAGCACCGAGAAAAATTTGAAATTTTCAGCACGTATGACGTGCATTTAGCTTGCTTCGAGAGGCTAGGAAACTAAATATTCTTATTTTTAAAAGCACGAGCAGCTCGCTGAGAGCGCCGAGAAAATTTTGAATTTTTCAGCAAGATAGAGGTGCGAGCAGCTCGAGAAAATTTTGAATCTTTCAGGATGAATGATCCGAGTTTTGTTCGCTCTGAGCAGTATGAAAATTAAATATTAATATTTAAAGAGCGGGTGCAGCTCGCTGCGAGCGCAAAGACTTAGCTGCAAAGACGACGTAAAGCGCGAACAGCTTGCAGCAGTTAATATAATCCAACTAATCCCAAATATGAAAGACACTGTGCAGTTTGCTACGAGAACCTACGGATAATTCGTAGGCGAGGACCGAAAAAAAGTAGCTTGGTAAAAAAAAAATTAAAACAGCGAAACAGTTTTATGAACTTGTACGTAAAGCGTGCAGCTTAGAGAAAATTTCCTAATTCTAACTGTGAAAGTAGCGTAAAACCAGTTCATATGATCGGATTTTTTTTCCGACTAGGATTTTGGGGGGGGTCACGACCGCCTTGACCCCCCCCTGGATCCGCGCCTGTCTAGGGCTTTATAACTCTTTAGTCTTTAGTTTATATAGCATAGTGTACTAGCTGCGCCCAGCGGTTTTACCCGCTGTACTGAAGCCTATGTGTTATTCCAGGGTCTAAGCTATCTCTATTCCAAATTTCAGCTCAATCGGCCCACCCGTTTAGGCGTGAAAGAGTAACTAACAAACATACATCCAGACATCCATTCTTACAAACTTTCACGTTTGTAATTATTTTATACCTAGTAAGATAGTGTCAGTCTGTGTTAGACACCATTTCTATGGTTATCTTCCACTCATATTGTCACATTGTAAGAGTTAGTAGCAGTAAAGTCGTACCAAGTAGGAATCTTTTATTTTTATAAATTACAAAGATTTCTCGAATGATACTGTCCTCACGAAACACTCCCAGTAGGTAGGTATAAAATTTAATCTACCGTCTACCCTCCCACATTTTGTAGAGTTATTTAACAAATCAAAGCACTTGGGAAAGTCCGATCCTGCCTATACGAAGTACGGTACGCGGTACCTATTGTATTATTATGTCGACTATCATTATTGTTATCTACTTGCTATGTAAGTGCCCATAGGCGGATCCAGGATTTGGTTCTGGGGGGGGGGGGCAAGGTGCAGAAAGGCAAGAATATTATCATTTTTACTAAGAAAAAAGTGTGTTTAGGTCGCTCTGAACAGTTAGAAAGTTCAAATATCCTTAATAATAAGTGTGCGAGCAGCTCGCTGCGAGCGCCGAGAAAAAAATTATAGTCTTGACTATGAAATATGTGCAAAATTCGTAACTCTACAATGCTTCTGGGGGGGGGGGGGCTTGGCCCCCTGCCCCCCCCCCCCTAAATCCGCCTATGTAAGTGCCTACTTATTGTAATAAATGTACGAGTAAGTGCCTATTATTATGTCGAATATCATTTAGAAAAAAATCGACCTAGACCTAATTGGGTGCCTACCTACAAGTCAACATAATATACTTAAGGCATCTCGTTTCGTGTCTTAGTCGTTAAATTGATAAAGCTGCGAGTCGAGCACTAAGTATAGTCTAGAGAAACATGATCTGCATGCAAAAGAGGAACGCGTAGCACTTCTACTGCTGTTTAATATTCTGTGATACCTAATGCTCACCCAAATGCCTAAAGTAGTTGTATAAATTACCTTTAAACAAGGTCTAGTCAAAGACTTTTGGACAAAGGAAAGATAAAAGTAATGTTATAAAATTATTAGCACTCGTAGCGCCATCTATCGAAATCTCCATACAACAAATTTGTCAACGATGTTTTGAACGTGGCCAAAAATGGAACTAAAATTCTACTTTTATAATCTGCTAGGTTGTAATTTTAAGGCTGTCATTGCTACAAATGTAAGAACTTAATAAAATTAATAATTACCAAAGCGGGCCATTTCACTTCAGTCCCCTCATTGATCCTGGGAGCCCAAACTAGAGTCCTTTCCACTAGAAACACTCGAAATGTCCTACGCGAATAAACTGCAACCCACTCGCGTCTTTGCCAGTCTACACCGTCATATTCCACTAAAACCTGAAACAAAAGAAAAATGCATTTGAATATATTGTTATTAAAATTACAACTAAATTAAGTCAATGAACTACATTGCTAAGACTACTGCTAGCGCCATCTCTTGAGAAGCGGCCGAACTGCTAAAACAGTTTCAACCTTTCACTTTCTCAGTTTTGTAAAGCGCCGCGATTTAGTTGTGTAAGACGCACTAGATGGCAGCACGAGTTCTTTTAGTTCTAATCGATCCACCCGCAGCGTGACCCCGCCCCGTCCGCGAACGCGTGAAACGGAGAACGTGTATGAAAGAGACGACAACAATAACAAATCAACTTTCTAGCTACTATGTCTACCTACGATTAGGTATAGTATGAATTGATAAGCATTGGCGCGTACTTTGAAAACATACGTATAAAGTGCATTTATTTTATTGTTATTAGCACAAAAAGTTCTATATATATAGATATAGGATGAGTTTAACGCAATTTTTTTATTGCTTAGATAATTAAAATTTGAACCCGAAAAAAAGATTATTTTTTACCGCGCTTTGAATGATTTTTAACAAAGAAACCTAAATTACCTAGTAGTAAGTACTAGGTACTAGTGAGTAAGGTAGATGAGTAGTAAGTCTTACCTAGGTGGCCTAGATACCTAGATGGCCCTGTACCCATCTGTAAAAGAGTATTTTCGCCAAAATATCATACTTAAATCATAATATATATTATCTTACTAATATTACTAACGTGAAAGTTTGTAAGAATGGATGTCTGGATGTTTGTTACTCTTTCACGCCTAAACGGATGGACCGATTGAGCTGAAAATTGGTATACAGATAGCTTAGATCCTAGAACACATAGATGTAGGAATTAGGAATAATTTACCTTCATTAAAATTAGTCCTCAGCGTGTGACATTTAAATAGGTCAGTAGGGCTATATTTGGCCAAAACTACACTGAGAACACTAGATGTTTTACGGTGCATAGAGTAATTAAACGAACGTGAATAGCAGGATACGACATGTACTTAGGTAGGTATCTTACTATATTACCACGGTAAAGTACAAGGGCGGATCCAGGATTTGGTTCTGGGGGGGGCCAAGGTGCAGAAAGCCAAAAATATTATAATTTTTGCTACGAAAAGTATGTGTTTAGCTCGCTCTGAACAGTTAGAAAGTTCAAACATCCTTAATATTAAGTGCAAACTCAAACTCAAACTCAAAATTCATTTATTCAAATAGGCTACAATGGAGCACTTTTGCAAGTCAATTTTACATTTTATTTTAATATTAGTGCGCGAGCAGCTTGCTGCGAGCGCTGAGAAAAAAATTATAATATTGACCATGTAATAGGTATGTCCAAAATTCGTAACTCTACAATGCTTCTGGGGGGGGCCATGGCCCCCTGGCCCCCCCCTCTAAATCCGCCTATGGTAAAGTATATCTCTTTACCGTGATATTACTATAGTATTGGTACTCGTATGTAGGTAATTATAATATTATAAACGTGAAAGTTTGTAAGAATGGATGTCTGGATGTACCTATGTTTGTTACCTTTTCACTCCTAAGCGGGTGGACCGATTGAGCTGAAATTTGGTATAGAGGTTAGAGATAGCTTAGACCCTGGAAAAACACATAAGCTACATAAGTACTAACAACACAAGACCGCCGGAAATGGCAAGAAAGGAGAAGAGGCCTACATCCAACAATGGATCCCGAAGAGGCTCCTATGATGATGATGACATAAGTAGGTACCTACCTACTGCGGGTAAAACCGCCGGGCATTCTTACAAACTTTCACGTTTATAATATTACCTAGTACCTACCTATATCTTTACTGTGATAACTTAGTAGGTAAGATATGCTTCACCATAGTGGTGGAAGGCGTTGAATCCATCCTACCTTGAGAAGGTAATGTACAATTGAAGTAACAATCAGGGTAGGTAACATAGACTTAAATAAATTTTCTTATACCTATCAATGGTAGGTACTTAACGAATAAAATTGTAACATGAGTGCAACATTATTGACATTGCTATTTACTATTTACTATTTACCTACCTAATGAAACGGTAGGTAGGTATAAAATAGTACATGGTGCCTGGTACCTAACTACTAACTACATAGGTATAGGTACCTAGTACCTAGATACATTGCATAGTTTCATATACCTATCTACCTACCTAAGCAAATTCATTAAGTGGTTAGTAAACACCTGAGTCCATAGGCGGATCCAGGATTTGATTCTGGGGGGGGCCAAGGTGCGGACGGGTAAAAATATTACAATTTTTACTACGAAAAATGTGTGTTTAGCTCGCTCTGAGCGCCGAGAAAAAAAACATAATCTTTACCATGAAATAAGTGCAAAATTCGTAACTACAATGCTTCTGGGGGGGGCCTAAATCCGCCTATGCCTGAGTCTGTACTATTATAAGTAGGTAATAAAGAACGTAGCCTCCCAGTTTGTAAACAAACATGCTATGAACATAATAACACGAGTATTATGTACCTACTCGTATGTACCTACCTATTATATCGATAGAACTTGTCCTAGTTTCCGAAGCCCTACCATCATTATAGCGCCACGACCTTGCTATATTATAATAGGTAGGTATAGCTATAGGCTATATATAGGTAGGTACTAGGTACCTACTACGAGTAGGTACGTGTATGTATTGGTAAAAAATATCTACACACACATTTTCTGGAAAAGTTATGGGAAATTACTACAGTTTCAGTGTTGGACCTTTTTACCTTTTGTAAATATAACACACTCGCAATTTAGGTAGGTAGTGTAGGTACGTACAGTTTGCACAAATTGACTGATATGATGTCATCTGAAAGTAGACAAATATTGGCTCCGGCTACTGAAAACTGTGAAGCCAAACTCCTATTTATCGCAAGCCAAGTTCAAGCAAAAGAACTGGCAAAGCAACACTATACAAAGTTATTAAATAGTACTTATGCTTCCATAAATATTAGCCGGCTAAACCTAGGTGTAGCCGCACTTCGGACTTTAGCCGAGACATACATAGTGTTAGAAATTGTGATACATAACGATTTAAATGCTTAATAAACGATGCGAAAAAGCAAATCAACCAAATTAAAAATAAAAAAATATAAGAAATGACATAAGAAATGACATAGTCTATGGCACTATGGTCTGGCAGAAGTCATGATGACAAGGCGGCGAGATGCAAGCGTGTGAAAAAATAGCAACAGAAAAAGGGTAAACTATGTAATTGCCGAAAATATAATACAGTTCAACAAGTAAATATGTACTTTTATTCAAGATCCTGTTGGTATGTATGTGTGACTCTTTTATATCAGAAGTGACACGAACCTGACGAACGCTAACATGTCCAAATGCTGTTAGTAAGAGCTGTTCTTGACGGAATGGATACTGAAAGAGATTGGGTATGTCACCATTATTATACTTTTTCATTAATAGTTCTAGTGAGTTACTAGGTAATTGTAGATCGATCTTGAAATTTGGCTGAGCGGTGAAATGCGCGTCAGCGATGTGCACTGCTTTACGTTTTCGACGCAACGCTATGGTAAGTTGGCAGCAACTGGTTGTGCCCAGGTATTTATTTTGCTCACTTATTATTGTGTTTAATATTTTGTATCAAACGATAGCTTTGCTGGTCTGTGTAGTTCAGAGTTCAGAAGTCTTACAAATTTTATTGGTTTAATTTTCTGTAGTGTAATAGTTTAATTACACACACACATTACAGTATACTTAATAATAATTAATTATTAAAATAAATAAAACGGACAGTTCTACCTCTATATTATGGTGGGTTCGTGTACAATGTTTTGTTACTTACCTACATAATATTGTTGCACAATCTAAACAGAAATCTTGCTGATATTTTATGTGATATTGCTCTTCGGAGCAAGGACCTTTATGTTAAATTAAACTAAATTTTAACAAACCTTTACTGTAATCAATGGTAAATAATAGTTATTTTGCTATAGCGAAGTTGCTAGAATAAGCAAATTTTGCATAACCTTATTTGATTTGGTGAGAAGATAAAGGAATAAATAAAATGAATTACTGTTCATATTAAGGCATTTCTTGTCATGCTTGAGGAGGTCAGTTTTGAAGATAAGGCACTGGCCGCACTGATCAGATTCAGATTCAGATTCAAATACTGTATTCACTTTCCACATAATTTTCTTAAAAAGGATCTTACATATTACATACATTTTACTAGGTCATTTGTGGACCCTGTCGGGTGTAGTGAAAGTATAGAAGAGAGGGAGAATATAAGTCATGTACATTAATAATATGTCAAAAATATAATTTAAGATTGTGTAGTTAAAAAATAATAATAATGTCATAGAATCATAATAATTGGTCAATGAACGAATATCAAGAAGAAGATTGAAGATCTGTCAAGTTTTGCTTCTTTGTCAAGAATAGCTGATAGTATAATATATTTTGAATTTTGCTAAATTGTACAATATGTTTTCCAATGGAAGTAAGAGAATCTTACTCTAGCATTTATGATGAAATTATTACTGACCATATCCTTATCGCAGACTTTCCTAGCACAGTGTTTATGATACCTTGAGAAGGTGGACATTAGCAAAGCTGCGGCACCCAGCCACACGTTGGAGCTACAAGCTGAAAAGAGGAATGTTCAACGTGTGGCTTTTGAGTACCTAAGGTATTATGAAACTGTTTGTCAATGTTACCTACAAAATATGGCATCGGTTCACATTAAGTTCACTTTAGACTTTGTAACAATTCGGTTCGTAAAGATTATTTTATTAATCTTCTATGCTTAATACTGAGACGGAATGTATAGTGTACCGTAAAGTTTATTACTGTAGTTATTAGTCAGTCATATTCCCATTGGCAATTAATAATAAATCTTGAAGCTTAGCCCCTGAAGCAAGGAAATATGATATTAGAGAACCATTTTTAAAACTAAAACATTGAATATGTTTTAAGTAAATTATATCTGCATTAATTATATATATCTGTATACATGTAGAGATGATGTACCTATACCCAGTAGGTATTGACACAAAGTATTTTTACATTTGAATTACTATAGCTATAATATTGGATACAGAGTTTTCTAGAATCAAATTGAATTTTAATATCAGTGAACCAGAACAATATTTTGGTTCGGAAAGTAAAAGAAAAAAAAAGTGTTTAGTGAAGTAAAATGACAGTAAAAGCACGGCTTATACTAAATGTTCCCACTGAGGTCGAAGTGACTGTGATATTATAATATTGTTCTGTCAGTCTTAGGTCCGTCTAAACATAACATTGTACCTTGAAATGTGTCTTTTATTATTATTACAATTTGCATGCTGAAAAGCGGACTGTAGCAGACTATTATATTATAGAATAGAAAGCTCCTTATTGTTCACACAGGTGCAGCAATATAAACTTGGAACTAGGGTTGCACGGAGGGAGGTGTTGCGATTGGCGGTCTTATCACTGATGGCGATCTCTTCCAGACAACCATATTATAATAACTTGTTATCTTTTGTATACATACTCTCGCAATGAATAACTTTGAAATTTGAACTTTGAGTATATAATGTAGACTTATTAATAAATGTAGTGTATTCCACAATGAATGATGTTGACTCATCAAACTGATATTTTATGGATATATATTCTCACATATTATTTGGGAGGCCTACAGCTATGGTGCATAAATAAAGTAGTGAAGAGCCAATAAATAGCTTCCACATATAAAGTGATAACACCATTATATGCAAAAGGAATAAGGATACAATATTATAACAGATGACATATTATCTTTTTGGAAGGGTTTACATAATTGTTATCATAGACTTGAGTAAATGAAATGTATGTGTACAATCATTTGAATGCTCTTAGGGCAGTTTGTCTATTACAGAATGATTTACGGGTTACCACCAAACTACTAATGGGGGGGATTTACACTGCTCACTACATAGCTCAGATTTCATATTATTGAATGGTACAGAAGAACAAATAATAAAATAATTTTGTGATAATTTGTATTCATAGTTGGAATTCTGGATTTGCCCCAGATGTCATAAAGTAGAATTATTGTTATGACACTACATGATTTATAAACGTGAGCATGTAACCTTTTGTAAAGAAGTCATTTTTTTAATTATTGCAATTGTTACTACCTACTTTCTATGTAAGGCAGATTTGAAATTTAATTAGGTAAATTATTTAGATATGATTACATTTAAAAGTAACTGTATGCAATGGTTACCTGTCGTTTGGACTATCTAGTACCATCTTTATAGGATAGTAGTATCCAGTCATTAAGTTAAGATTGCTAGTAGTACTAGTTTAAAAGTATGTTCAGGCTACCATATTTACACATTGTTCATAGAAACACTTCAAAAGTAAGTGTGAAATTACATGATCAGTAAATATCAATGGTCCATCTATGAATGTAGTGATCAATGAATATCAATGGCCCATCTATGGATTGAGTGATCAATGAATATCAATGGTCCATCTATGGTGTGTATATCTAGGATGTGTATATGAAGTCACTTAAATTATATAACATTAAAGCATGAAGAGTTTTGTGGGAAGTATTATGTAAATGAGAATTTACTTAATATTTATTCATAGGTGAATAAGAATTGTTTTAGATGAAGATATAATTAGTCTTCCACACTGTTAATAATATTATTTTGAATGGATGGTAAGAGACCAACAAACAAATGATGAACTGAAACTGTCTTTTACTATATATGTAAATATAGGTTACATATATACACATTGGTACACATGCACAGAATGTTCTCGTTTAGATCCATTTGAAAACTAGGTGATATAGTAGAAGGCATATCAAATATAAAGACTAACTGACAGTTTATATTTGGAGGACCATAATTAAATATTGATGATATTGCATTTTATAATATAATATGGTATTAAGTTTCATTTCACAAACTTAAAAGTTAACTAATAATTGTATGAGCTTGGATGAAGAAATTCCCACAGATTCGAGGTCCTTTGGCCGCGACAGACATAACCAATGTAAACACCACAATGCATGACAAGTGATGGCAAATTTTGGTATTGTCATTTAGAATAGAATGTTGTTTTTAAGATTTGATAAATTGGGTATGTTGATATTGTTCAGACCTAAATGATGGTACATTTCCTCATGCTAATAAGATGGTGCTCTCAAAGGGAGTCATTGTTCACAAATTGTCACTATCATATAATAACATATTAGTAACTTTCTGAAGGGACTTACTTTATGTTTTGGACAGCGTCATGATAGAAAATACTGTTGTAACCGGTATGGAAACTCAATTTTTGTGGAATTACTATGAAGCATTTGTGTGACTGTACAATTGTACAATGTCTATAATATTAGCAAGTGTTAGTAAAGAGTTTGAGTTGTTATGATAATTAACAGTTATTGACATATATATTAAAAAAAAATGGCGACTTGTGTATTATGTATGGGTTATGGGAGTCCCTTGTGTTTTTATGTGAATTACATTAAGACTTGGTGACTGTCACGAGTTAGAACTCATACCTACAATAAAATATATATGTGACCCTGGTGAGGGAGTAATATGTTGAACTCATACCTACTATAAAATATATATGTGACCCTGGTGAGGGAGTAATATGTTCTAAGTTGGCCAGATTTTATCTGGCAAAGTTATGTAAATGTGACCCTGGTGAGGGAAATATCTGTTGTAAATTGGCCAGAGCTGGCAATGTTTTGTAAATGAGACCCTGGTGAGGGAAATATCTGTTGTAAATTGGCCAGAGCTGGCAATGTTTTGTAAATGAGACCCTGGTGAGGAAAATATCTGTTGTAAATTGGCCAGAGCTGGCAATGTTTTGTAAATGAGACCCTGGTGAGGGAAATATCTGTTGTAAATTGGCCAGAGCTGGCAATGTTTTGTAAATGAGACCCTGGTGAGGGAAATATATGTTTTTGGCCAGAGTTGGCGAAGATTGATGGCTAGAGCTGCCAAAGTTCCGGTTGGCCAAAGTTGGCGAAGATTGTTGGATAGAGCTAGCAAAGTAATCAGTGGCCAGAGCTGGTAATATGCGATGATGATATCATATGGTTCAGATCAATATGAAGATTTTGTTGATGAGACACCGACACACCGTAACAGACATTTGACTTCACTAATCGTACTATGATATCAAGAATGCAACAGCAAAGCATGAGAATCGTTATTTAAGAGAGACAAATCTTAGTGCTAAGCAATGACCTATCGAGTTTTCCGAAAAATGATTCAGTCTTCAAGAAGTTCTAAATACTGGAAACGCAGATGAATGAGGTATTGTTAGCTTAATTTATATGGCCATATAATATCTACTTGAATGTAATAGAATATCTATGGCCTTTATGAAGAATAATGGTTGCCATGGATACTGTTGCCTATAATGTCAAATCTATGTTTTAATTATTGAAATATTATGTAAATGCAAGAAAATGTATAAAATGAAGATATACAAAGAATTCTGAAGATATCAAACAAGCTTTCAGATGTACTATACTAGGAATAAAGAATATACTTTATAGATCAAAAACGTTGACCAGAAGGAAAATCTGCTAACCAAGCCAATACCCAGCAAATAGATCAATAAAACCAAGATGAATGCCAATGGGTATTGTACACATTATATCATAGACCGATGATAAAGGATATTTATAAACAAGACAAGGACATTGATTACATTGAGGTCTATGTTCCAGTGGTCTACCACTCGCCTATAAGATACCTGATTGGATGCCAAGAAGGAACTAGAAACAGATACACCAAATGGATGGAGTCACAGCATTCTTACTCAGCAAAGTTACTGAAGAAACTTACATTTATAACCTGGTTATGAGGATGAACATTATGATTGTAAACTAAATATGTCAATGTATAATAGACACGAGCCAGCGAACAAACTATTGGCACAGACAATTAAATATTGCTTTAGAATTTGGGATGCCTTGCTCAAGAATAAATCCATATGTTTATATTGTAAATGGAAAAGATGTGATTGTTATAGCAGTATAATATATCGATGATATAGATCTTTATAACATTAAGGAAATGTCATAAATTATAAAAAGAGATACAAAAATAAAAAAGGAAAGGTGCCTGAAGGATTTAGGAACAACCAAACATTACATTGGTTCCAGAATATCACAAGAATACAAAATTTAATTTCAATTGAATAAGCAATATATACAAAGATATTACAACAGTCAGCCCACTAATGAACATTGGGTGGCATGAGGTATCAGAAGGCAACAATGCTTATGAAACTCGTCTATAATGTACCTAATTATAATAGAAATGTTACCAGTTGTTGTGATGCAGACTAAGCAAATGATACTGAAGATAGAAGATACATATTTTCACTCCCATTATGCCATAAGCTAGAATTATGGAAAACAAAACATAGCCTTATCTAAAGTGAAGCATATTATGGAAAAAGTTATGCCATTTGATAAGTCAATGTGATAATATAGATGGAGATGACTGGAAGCTCCTTCGTCGGCATATCAGCAGATGACTGTCTTTAAATAAATAATCATGATAAAAGTAATCAAATTATAATATCTCTTTAATAAAATGCCAATTTCACTAAGAAAGTAATTTCGCATGATAAACGACGTAGTGCCATTCAAACGAAAAATTAATTATGACAATAAGATGTAAACATTTTAAACTTAATAAAACAAACAGCAATATCCATGAGTTTCTTGCTCGTTCTTCTCATGGAGGTGCTTTGCGAACGAGCGGTAGTCATTTACTAACATAATTCTCAAAAAAAAAAAAAAAACGTGTTAAATTTAAAATTAATTAACTTGAGTTTTTCTTTTATTAAAATGATTTACAACAACACAACGCGAATATGAAGCTTAACTAAAAAGTTTTTATTTAATCTAAATCAAATTATTGCTCTGTACCATTAGTTGTCGATATTTAAAAAAAATGTACTTGCTCAAATGTATTTACTATCCCGAATACGATGTACTGTCGGTAGTATGAGGACATACCCCAACAAAGAATGGCCGAGATGTGTTTGGGGATAGGGACATCCCCATGGCAGAACGGCCGATTGTTAGAAATTGTGATACATAACGATTTAAATGCTTAATAAACGATGCGAAAAAGCAAATCAACCAAATTAAAAATAAAAAAATATAAGAAATGACATAGTCTATGGCACTATGGTCTGGCAGAAGTCATGATGACAAGGCGGCGAGATGCAAGCGTGTGAAAAAATAGCAACAGAAAAAGGGTAAACTATGTAATTGCCGAAAATATAATACAGTTCAACAAGTAAATATGTACTTTTATTCAAGATCCTGTTGGTATGTATGTGTGACTCTTTTAATAGGTATATCTACATGCAGATTGGTAGGTAGGTAGGTATGTAAAAGACTGCTGACTATACGTTTAAAGTTTATTTCCAGAAAACCAACATTAGCAAGTTTACTCAGCGCACCCTTTGAGATCTGAGAACGGTTTATTTATTCATACATCAGCACATCTACTCTCGTTGGCAAGTAGCTATTATACGAGCTATAGACGTAGGTAGGTAGGTAGGTAAAGCAAGGTTGGGAAACTAGGACAAACGCGAGAGATCTGCGCCGCACCATAGACTTCGCCCAAGGCCCTGTGTTGGTAAATATTTATGTGATCCGATTGTAATAAATGCATATTCTGATATTTATATGTTAAAGGCCTGCACCACTATGCATAAACGGTAGAGCGAAGCGTGACAAGTAGACAAAAAACAATTTCTACGTTTTGAATGATATAGGTAGGTACCTAATTTGACGAAAAGTGAAGCGCCGCCCTTGCTTCGGATTTCTGACATTATGACCATATTCAGGTAGCATGATGTTCAGTGAAGCCATGGAAGGATTTATCCCGCCTTCTAGGTTTAGCTACCATCGACGGCCAATCAGACGAGATCGTGGTCAAAGGCAAACTAACCAATTATCTATATGAATAAAAATACTTTGTCAGAAATATTTTACTTCCCAAAAATTTTCCGATAAGTGTCTTAGAATCAATTGGATTCCGCATTGACACGCGGTTGTTTGCCACCGTCTTCTCTGGTTCAGTTCAGTAGGTCATTGAACTCTCCGACGTAAGCTACGAGTTGTGAGTCTGCAGTCTGCAGCGAATGCGGACCTGTCGCGACGCACGCCATTCAATAAACAATGCTATACAACATGGTTTCAGATACCTACTCCTCCTACCTACACGAATTCAGAAGTTTAAAATTCATAATACAAAAAAATCCTTTTAAAATGTTTTGAATTTCGGTGGTCGGTAGTAGGCCTTCTCAATGCGAGATCCCTGGATAAGTTACTAGTTGTTAGTTATGATTTTACCAGATTTTACCCAAACTTGTGTGATCTTAAAGATGTGGCTAACAAAGGTTTTTGCACGTAGTTTGTACCTACCTTTTAGATCTAATCATTTTTATTTTCGTAAAATTTACTTATCTACCTAATTCCTCATTGGTTCATAAGTCATGAGGTCATGTCACAAGTATAAAGACTACTACTGCTACTACCACTACTTCTACTAGCACTGGCGGATCCAGGATTTGGTTCTGGGGGGGGAGGGGGGGCAAGATGCAGACTGACGAGCAAAAATATTATAATTTTTACTACGAAAAGTGTGTGTTTAGCTCGTTCTGAAATCATTGAATTTCCTTAATAATAAGTGCGCGAGCAATTGGTGCGAGCGCCGAGAAAAAAATTATAATCTTGACCATGAAATATGTGAAAATTCGTACCTCTACAATGCTTCTGGGGGGGGCCTTGGCCCCTTGGCCTTGCCCCCCCCCCCCCTAAATCCGCCTATGTCTACTAGTGTAAAAGAAATTAACAGAAAGATTTATTAAGGCATAGTAGAATCTAATCATTACCTAAACTAAAGAAAGTGATTCTGAAATTACTTCTTCGCTTCTTTCTAAGAGAATCAGATTCTAAATCAAAATCATTGCGATGGAATTTGGTATCTAAAAACCGTACAACGGTTGACCCGTTGTACGGTTTTTAGATACCAATCTTCACAATGTAGATAAACGCTGTGTATAATCTTTAATCGTGAGAAAATAGGTGTATATGAGATAATTTCACTTTATAGGTAAAAGTAAATTCTTATACGACGTACAGTTACCTACTATTCGTGATAAGACTGCCCTTGAACGCAATTTAAGTTACTATAATATAGGTTCTACCTACTACACATACCTATTTTATACATTCACGTTTAGTTTAGGCACAGCCAAGCCCAACTCATCACCCATCCCTACTGCGCTCTTTAAACATAGGTAAACTTACCGCAAAATGTAGGGGAAACTGGGTAACAATGGATAATGGGGAACAGTGAATAAATTCCAATAAGTATCTGTGCTTTAGTTATTCACTCACTCCGAATGAACTGAAATGAGCCGTGGGTGATACCAATCGTTCAATCCAGTCCACACTGAGCTGTGGTTAGAGAGAGACCCGCTGCTGAAAATTGGGGAACAATGATTAACAAAAGTAAATTTTCACTACTTTTTGAAAAGTGTTTCACGTAGTTCTGTATTCAATTTTTATTTTTCTGATAGATAATTTGGGATCGGTAATGTTTTAATTTTGTGTGTTCTGTTTTACAACTTTGATACTCGTGATAGAATATTATTTTTTTTAATTAGTTTGGTCAAACGGTCGTTGGGTAACAATGAATAATCGGCCGCTGGGTAACAATGAATAGGTTATTCATTGTTCCCCATACCAAACAAGCATGGGGTACAATGAAAATTACCTCGTTCTTATTTACTTTTGAATCTTATCCTTTATTATTTAGGTATATAAAATGGCACGTAACTACATTCGGAAGACATCCGAAGCTGCGCAACGCTCTATCTCTGATAAAATTATAAAATGTAGCCAAATAGATGAATTGGAAATGGATTCATTGAAATTTGAAAAAAATATAAAATTGACTTGCAAATGTGCTCTATTGTAGCCTATTTGAATAAATGAAGTTTGAGTCAGCCTCGGGATGCCGGACAACGTCATATATCGACACAATGTCGATATGTTCAACATCTTCAAATTTCAACCCAATCAGTTCCGCGCTTTGGGCTTTAATTTAATAGATCAGTCAATCAATACTCTGTCAGGCATTCCTTCCATATATTTATTAGACATAGGTTGTATACAAGTGAAATAAAAATAACTTAAAAAATAAGCTTTTATAATTCTAGAACCATGATAAGTACTTTCTTCAAGAAATTGTCGTTCGAATCAAATGAGCCCAAACTCGATGGGGTTACGTCGATTAATTACGGAGTTCGTATAGCCATCATCAGATCCAGCCTTCTAGCTCTATCATCAGATCAGCTCCATGTCATAATAATATTGCATTGTCATCCGATTTGCACGAAAAATTTCAGCTCAATCGAAAGCGGGAAGTGGGTATAATTTAAATTGAAAGATTTGATTACAGGCAGACATACAACAGATAGGTGAAAGTAGCTAAAAGCTTGTAAAAACGTGATTTTTATACTTTTAATTACGATTTAAATTACAATTGAGAAGAGATTGATTTTAAAATATATTTTTGATGATTAAATGCAGTTTTTATGTAACAGCCTTAAGAGTTAAATACAATTTGATCTTCAATTATTCAAAGAAAGTTATTTCCAAAGACAAACTCAAGTTTTTTTCACTTTTTGTGCCTCATATTTCCATTAAAATTCATTGTACCCCATTGGTTCATTGTTACCCGAGCAGTTATTCATAGTGACCCAGTCCTGGGGAACTATGAATAATTTCCCATTTTTTGTTAAATGCCTCACTGAGTCGTAATTATTGAAGTTAGCGTCCAAATTATGTGCTCCCCTTGTGCTTCGATAATGTATCTATAGTATTTGTGTAAAAATAATTTCCTAGATATAAAGAGTATAGTAATTTTTAGCGTTAGAAAAAACGTTATTCATTGTTACCCAGCTTCCCCTACCGCTTGCAATTAGTCGCTAACTTGCTTTTGAGCGCGTCAGTAGCTAGCTCTGCTCACATTTGATACAAAAAAAAAACCATAAAAACACAAATAATATGCCGGGGTATGTGTTGAGGTATTGCACCAACTGTTCACGCAACACGCCGAGTGCAAAGTAATAAGTTTTCATCGGTAAGTAACTAGATAAACATTTTACAATTTTATTCAAACAAAGCGGCTAATATTTTGTGACATTTTCTCGTTTTGTCAAAGAATAAATATAAAGATGTGACATTGTGTGTTTACTTGCCTAGTTTAAGTTTATCTATTGATGGTTTAAGAGAAAGTAAAATCGTTAGTAAAACCTTATGTAAAAAATATCATTTATTTTAATATTATTATTTTCATTGAATCGATTTGAATATAATTTGATTATTTTTTCATTCACACACATTATTTTATTTTATCGTATTTTTTAAATCTATTTCGGAGTTTTTCGTTAAAATTTATGGAAAAAACATTTTTTTTCAAATTAAACTTCCACAGATCAGACATTTACATTAAAACTGTAATTGATTCCCACCTTGTTTAAACATAATAAACCTGTTTTAGTACCCATATATCCCCCCACACAGAACACATGGCAGAACAGGGAGTCATATTAGGTTCGTTAGAGTGATTTTCAAAAAGGAGACCTTTTTTCGGGGCGCTACTATCGCGAATTTTTAAAGTTAAACTATCTTTAACATTTTTACCATTTATAATTTCTTATAATAAGTTACAAAATTAAATAGGTTATTTATTTTATCTAACAATTAAAAAATATTTAACCGATTAGATTGTCAAAAATGTATGAAATGACGTGACATGACATGTCAAGGTGTATCAACATAATACGTCGTTTCATACATATTTGACAAATTGGTTTTCGGTTTGGTTCTTTCACGGATAAGTGAATAACACTGCTGCCTCCCCCTTTATTTAGTAGGCAAAAAAATGGCATAAGTACGTTCTGTTTGTTTTTACTCATCTATGATAACTTTAGATGTCAAATGGGACAATACTTCAGTTTGGCGTGTGACCTCTATTTATATATCTCGATGGGCACAGCACGATTTTTTTTGTATTGAGATGTGAGAGGAAATTTTATAGAGAAAGTTTTAACAGGGGTTAATTATATAGGTAATCATGGATCTAAATTTGAAATCAGATAACTATCACATTTTTTCTTCAAAATAATCTTGACTTGTATCATGTATCGAATATCGAATCAACGATGACCTTGATGCCACTGGCCGACCTCTAAATATACCTATGTATGTATAACACATTATTCCGATAAGACGATGCGACAATAGAGTTGTTTTCGATGATATTTAAATAGATGAAAACTTTTAAGAAGATACTGCTGAAGAAAATGGATCCGAAGAAAATTACCCACTGGTAATCTCTTCTTGCAATGACATTCCACTAGGTAGGTATCACTTCCCCACAACCAGGTAGGTAGGTTCGTTATTTATCGCAATCAGTTCCGTGTAGTGGTTATTGGCGTGAAAAGGCATCATACATATACCTACCTATTATAGGTAGGTACCTACTACCTACATACCTACACCTAATATTATGTATAGTATAATACCTATGTACATATTGTTACATAGACATTTTCACCTTTACAATATTAGTAGAATCCTGTGCACATAAATGATGTCCTTCGCCTGAAAAGCATTTATCCCCAGATCCCCCTGTCATTAAGACAGGGAGATGTCCGCACAACTTCTCCTAATATTGTTACGTCATCTTACTCTATTTTCAGTAACAAGCAGCTTTGTAAACATTTGGAAAAGAGTTATAATAATAGTATCATAAAGTTTGTTCATACGAAATACTTATATAATAATGCATAAAATTGCGTTCACAAGCTCTTTTATTTAATTTTTCTAGCCACAATCGCAGCTGCTGATATTATAAATCAGGTTGTCAAAAATAAGTAGAAACATAATTCACAGTACAAACAATCCATATATCAATAAAGAATCAAGAGGCCCCAAAAAATTGAGGTGGATAAACGCAAAAGTTCATTCCAAAATAATTTTAATCGTGAGTTATTTAAATTCAAACATCCGCCTTCGGCCAGGTAGATAAGGTACATACTAAATGTGATCTGCACATCAAAACAAACACGTAAACCATGATTTTAGAAATAGCTATCAGCTATTTTATAGGTTGAATGGAATGAGGAATCCCGTAACAGTATCATGAAATATTTACGAGTATTTCCAAAGATTTCCTTCACAGCGGCGCACAGTGAAGGGCAGTAAAGCCAGATTCCATTATAAGCGCGCTGGCGCTAGCTCCCAAACACCCCCGATGTTGCTCATAAAGCGTCCCTGATAAAACCCTTGGGAGTGGGGGGTGGGAGGGGCGGTGAAGCGAGACGCGGTTTTATATTGCAAACTTCTGAAACGTGTCAGTTATAAAGATATTGTCAGGGAAGTTGGAGGGAGTCGCGACAACACTGTCTAGCCGCCTCGTCGACTGCTGCATTGTATTGCAGAGAGTGCACTTTTTAACAAAAACATAGGTAATAGGTACCTATCTAATGGCTGGCAAATTACATACAGAATACATAAAACTTTAACGATAACAACAGTTAACTCGCCGTTCAAAGTTTCCACAGCAGTAAAATACCAGTCTTTATCTCCAAGGCTAAGCCATTTCGATTTCATACGGTATTTAAATCAAGCACCGATATTAGGGAAATGAATTCAAATAATAGGATACGTAATGTTTTGGAAGCAAATCTATCAGGAATCAGGTGAGTATGACTACAAGCAAAACAATATACGAACGAGTACACTTGCAGTGATGATATCATCGTAAACACAGTAGGTACTGACCTGGAGACTATCGAGTATCAACCTTTTATGCATGCAAATGGCTTCAAACTAAACGAACATTGTACTGTAATTATCATAAGACTTCGAATAACCGAAATATAAATAGGTTTGGCCGTGAAGGTCGATATTATGTCGTCTTAGCGTCACATCCTGCGAAGCGTCGTAAGCCTTTCCTACTTCCGACGCTACTTCCTTAGTACCCTTTATGTTCTCTCTGATAGCAAATTCAATTCAACCCTTGGGCTTTTGACAAAAGCAAGCCAGAATAAACCTTGTCGAATAAGTTTGTATATTTTGACTTCAGCTTTCAATGCAAGCATTTTTTAAATTTTCAGCACAAAAAAAGAAGAAAAACTTGAGATACCTACTACGTTAGAAATGTCAACACTCAACACACTTGTGACTGGTCGTGAGAAAACCAGTTTGAATCGTCCATCAAAAGTAAAGTTTAGTCATTTCGCGGTAAATTACTCGGTCTGGCGAATATTAAAAATCGTCGGTGCCGAGTCGAGATGGGACTTGGTTGTCGGCGTCGGCAGCATAGCAATTAGAAATATTGAGACACAAAGGCGAGAGCGACTCTTGTACTTTGAAATGGGCGTTAATTTTTCTGTCGGTAAATTAGACTGGTATTGAATAAGGTCCGACGCCCGACGCCTCTGAAGAGAACGATCGATACAGGGTTATGGAGGTTACGCTTGACGATGTAATTTTCGTGGCAATCGCTGGGCCACTCGAGCGAGAAGAGGTCGAGAAGTCTGAAGGAAACTTCATTGAAATTACGAAGTTTGGTATTCTAATGGAAATAATGAATGATGAAACATTAAACTATTTATTGAAATAGGCCTCAGAAAGGACCTTTTTACAAGTCAAGTACATTGTATTGTACATTTATGACTACTGTCCATTCAAAAACGAACGATTCCATAAGACAAAAACATAACAAGTTTGTATGTTTTAAATCAGCCTGAATCCTGGCTGAAACAGATGCTTGATACATAAGGTACCAAAAATAAAAGAGTGAGAATTAACATCTGACCTCTAAAACAATAGAGATTTACAGAAGCAAGTGTTACGTCAACTGACACCGTGGCAGAATGAATAATTCAAGACGAACCAACTGGTCGGAATGAAAAATGATCGGAATACAAAATGCATTTCCTCGAACCAACGCTGCCATTTGATTCAAGGAATTAACATGCCAGTGAATTTGTTTGTTCCAAAGAATCTCGAATTCACTACAATATTTTAGAAGCCTTAATTTAGTTACACCTGTTTGTGTTAGGCACAAGTCACGAAATCTGTACTTCAAGGTCAAGATTCACCTTCCAGTGGTTTCAAGCTTCATTAGTGCAAACATGACATACACAACTTCTTAATATATCACATAATACCTCTAAATTAATTAGATGACGATGCAAAACATAGTGTCCAAAATACATACATATATTAGGCTGCTCTTTTAGTGACTAGCCAAATACAAAACGCTTGTCCTAACCATGGTTGAGTTATGAGTCCTCTACGGATTAACGCTTGCAACGTTGCGTTGTTGTAGAATGTTTTTCTACAACTGTCATCCCAGAACTTTGAGAACCGATCTGTGGATGGAGCTAGAAAATTTACATGACATCAGGTACCTACAGAATTTAAGTAGGTTCCTAAATTAGTTTGGACTATACAAAATACAATTACTGTTGTATTTTTCTAAAGTTCGAAGCCTGAAATCAAACGATGACTCCATATTATAGTCACTCTATTCGAAGAATATTTATTTCTCTTTGATTACTTTTGGCCGTAGTTTCTTTTTTAAAATTATTGTTGAATTGTAATTGTTGCTTGTTAAGCTAACTTTTAAAACAACAAGCCTAGCCTAGCCAAAAGCCATCGCATCGTTTTCAAATTCTACTAAAACTCTTCACCAAATTAATCAATTCCACACTAGATCCGGGTAGCAGGTAATATTTTAGTGACAGGCATGAAATATCAAAAGTCAGAAGCTTATAAGATTTTATCTTAATACACATTTTAAATATAGTTTTATACACTAAATAATATTATTTCTATTTGCAATATCAAAGTGGCTAATTTATAAAATGTAAGTCACGTCTTCAATGAAACAAAATTAGTTGTTACGAAATCGTATTGCGCCACCGCAGTCGACAAACAGCTGGCCTCAAATTTTTATACGTGCGTTGACTTACTGCGACTGAAGTTGAATGTTATATCAATCAGTTCTTAGTGTAATAAATCTTTAATAGGGTGTTTAACGTTCTCCCGAGAATAAACGAGTGATAATTGACTTGTTGAGAATCGATACAATGTAGCGTTCATGTGGATGAGGCTTCCCTTGGCCGAGTCACGAGATGCGAATGTTTTGCACGTATATTTTGTTGAATTTGTGTAGATGACGTAACAATTTTGATTGGGTGTTTACTGTTTACAATACGATGCCAACAGCCAATGTTTTCAATAAGTTAGTAGGTACTCGTGCACTCTTTTAAATGATTCTCTGTTAATTTCTTGAGGGGTTATTAATTGGCTTCCTCGCATTGGCGACTATCACTAATAATAATAAAGATAGAAGAACATTTTTCTAAGAACATTAAATTTTTGTTGGTAAATAGATACAGTCACGATAGCCAATAGGCCCTCTGAATTCAGTGTATTGTACAACGTTTGCTACAATGTATTTTCTAATGGAAATCATTGTATTTTCAGCGAACATCTAGTTTGTGAATTCAAAGCCTACCCAAGTTCACAAACAGTAAGTAAACCCACAGCCCACATCTCCCCTAGGGTTCGCCCCAATTTCATCCCTTCACGTTTTGACCTAGTTCTGAAAGGGGCTCGTTTGGCGTTGCTTTAAAATGGGGTTGTATGTGCTCTTAGTGCCCGGTCTTTGTTGGCATCTCCGCATCGCCAGATGAATCTTGAATATTTTCTTTACTAAGGAAAACTAGAACTGTTTCTTTATGAATCTCAGCGAATGAAACTCAGTAAACAATACCTCTATACGTATATGTAGTAAGCAAGTATGTCTCACTCTTTATATCAACATTTCCAAGCAAAGCTTGTTGCCTGGAAGCGAAAAGACTACACTGGTTATTAAAGTTTTAAGACATTTATTGTAAAAGAGTATTACTTACTTTTGATCTGTATTGGCAAATGCTAGAAGGTATATATAAACTACGAAGAAAGGATGAGTAAAAGATGAGTAATGAGTAAAAACACAACTTATAATATCAATATCGTGATTTACTAAAAAGCGTTACAGAGTTACAGCAGAAATTGATGTTCTTGACACACAATTCAAGAGCTGCACGTTTTTTTCGTATACTATGAACATGAGCACATACAATTGAAACAGTGGAATATTAAACACGACGAGATGATATAATAAACAATTACATAACACCCAAACCAAGTACATAAATAGTCATCGCTGAGTTAAACGTGTGACATTTGAGTAGGGTTTGATGTTCTTGCAGGTGATATGGAATCACTAGATTAGATAACTTTACTTTGTAACGATTCTCATCCTCACCTTGTAGTTAGTTTGTAAATATAGGCGCCAAAGACTATAATGTAGAATTTAACTTTCTTAATTTAAAACAGCTACCACTTTTAATTTTCGAGATAGTCATGTCCTAATCTGAACATGACCTACCTATGTGAAAAATTTTCAAAGAGAAATTTGATAAAATTAAACACATAGAGTAAGAACCTAAATGGTTTGAAGGCAGAGATTAGAAATAAGTTTGAAGCAAAAGATTTCAACAGAAACCGCTCGGCATAACATTATTATAATGTTCATAAAATTTCTAAGAGAATAATTATTCCAGGTAAGATTTCGTATCTCCCAAAAGATTGATCACGGCGAAACGATTTTGCTCACAGAATTATAATGAAGATTGCCTTTTAACTAGTTTTAACCCCTAAAGATAAAATAAACGTTTGAACTGAAGTTTGAAGAAAATAAAGACTGTACCACATGATGATAGGTAGCACATTTAATTTATTTTTGTTATGTTATGAAGTAGAAGACGAGCAAGATGCTCTCCTGATGTTAAGAGATAACGCTGCCCATAATCAGTATAGTGAGCTACCTTCACAACGATGTGAAATTCTAGGAGCACTGCTCACTGCACCAACGCTTCTTACTCAAGAGTCATAAGATGTTAAGACTCTTTAGCCCATTAATTACACTAGCTACAGCGCCCTCCTACCGAAGCACAGTAATGTTTGCAGATTACTGCTCAGGCGGTAGAATAACTGGCACTGTTGGGGTGCCCACCTAGACGACCTCCTGCAAAGGAAGTCTACCTCCGGTAAAATATAATAAATTATTTAAGTTAATTATATGAATAAATAAAATAGGCAATTGGCGTACAATGGACAAGGTCCTCTCACACGTGGGGTCAACGCCCGCATAACGCTTACTACTTACTAGTGGAAGATACTGATAACTAATCTGTGATCGGTCGACGATGCGATGTCGCAAGCAGACAGACAAGGCCGTCCGTGTTTCGGCAAACTCGCGAACAAGTCCTCATTATGGAAATTACCATCACGACAATGACTTATTAGAATCGATTCGAAAAACTGGCTGGAAACAAAGAAATGTTGAATCGTGTCGACATTTAATAAAAAGAAGTCACTTGATTAAATATAACTCATACTTTATGACAAAGTAAAGGTGAATTAGACGTTCATGTAGAAGTAACTGCCAATGTGGCTCTATTCAATGAACTAGCCCATTTTCATAAACCAGTTAACGTTGCGTAAAGTAAACGCAGTGGACCAAATACAACTGATCGCGCGATTGCGCCGCAAATCGTAAACAAAGTTGGTCTCACGCCTACGACAAACAGCGATATATAATCGCTGGATAAACATAGAAACGAAAAGTGAACGTGGAAACTTCATTATACACACAACTACCAATACATATTCACGAGACAATATTACGCATCCAATCAACATACTAAGGTTAAGCGAGGTTCAAAGAAGAATAATATCAATTCAATGACATTGCAGTTCAATGGAACATTGAATAAATGAAGGACATAGTGCAATATACAAATAAAAACGTATGGTCATTGGTGGTCGTGAGAAATATTTGATGAAAACCCTAAAACAAAGTCAACACCTATTTATAAAATTAATGACGTATATTTTAAAGCCAATTAGTTCTTTTGAAAATATAACAGGCTTGTGTAATGTACCTATTTAGTATTTTATTTAGGTTCAAAGTCAAAGCAACAACTCTTTAGTAGACAGTAGACAGAGCCCAACGTGTCCCGGATTTATAATAAAAACATGAATTTCCATTTGCATATGCATAATTTTTTAAATTACATGTCAGAGACTGGTTTTATTAAAAGTAAAAAAAGCAACGTTGACTTTTATTATTGACATTCAACCATTTTCCTCGTGTCTTTATATCCCTTGACCCACTTGAATCTTTCAAGACAATTTATTACAGATTTAATGTGTTTTCTATTTTAAAAAAGGTATCTAATCATATACCTAATACGGACAGTTTACGATGAAGGTAATCTTTGTGAGAATGTTAATAGAGTTCTTTGTAGATGATTAAAATGACCTTGATTAATTCAAAATGTGTGTATAACTGTATTTAGCAGTCTAGACTCTAGACACATTATGTCACAACAAGTTTTACATAATATTAATTATAATAATACAAGTTTCAAAATGATTCACACATCACGTACCTACCTATTACATTTTTTGGATGATAAAAACATCTAAGTACTTAGTCACTGGTATAATAAGTTCATCTCAGATAGGTACCTACAAAATTATAATTACAACAATTCAGCATTATTCTTAAAAGCAAACTGTCTGTTTTCTACAGATGACCGTTTGGTACTCAATGACGCCTAAACGGCTGAATCGATTGGGCTGTACATTGGTATGTAGTATGTAGGTAGCTTATACAGAAATATCCTAATATATGTAGTTACTTTTTATTAAAAATACCGTTGATCGCACTAATCATTAACGTAAGTACTCCATTAAAAACTATAAATCAAAAGACATTGTAGTTATTATTTCGTATTCCATAACATAATAAGAAGAATTGATTGATTTTGTCATTGTAGACGTGAGAACGGAAGAAATTATTCTCAAGGGAATGTCGACACAGATTTATTCCGCGAAAATGTATACGATCCATATTCCGAGTAAGGAACGGACAACAGGGCTGCTTGAACTCTAGTAACCGGTTTCAATGACCGAAGCTGGTTGACTGTGGATGTTAACCAAGATACCTGTAGGCCTAAAGGACATTGCACAAACGACTAATCGGTTAATCTATGATTTGTGAATTGAACGATAAACTCACGATTATCTCGCAATCTCTTGCAACGATTTAACTGATAAGAGCAATGCAGATACGATAACATTCTGTAGGTTACTAACTTTTATGTCGTTCATTGCTATTCATAGGCCATAGGTAAGACCACATTTTCTGTGATGATTAGTGACAAGACGAGTAAATCAGGTGCGTGATGGTAAGCATCATGATTGCCTATATCTAATACAGTGCCACCCATGAGTGTTTTAAAATTTAAAATTCTGCGCAAAATTGAATCCCGTCATGTCCAGTAATTTCGCAGGTGACAAGTAACATTGCCTTTCCTTCACCTTCAGTTTGGAGTCTAGTAGATAATGCCTGTACATTACTTGCTTGGCGAAAGAATAACATAGGTAACTGGCACAGGTATGGTAGATACTTCCCCAAGTAGCCTCTGCAATAGAGACGGAAGAGGAGGAGGAGTAAAATAAAATGAAATAAATTGAGTGTAAATAAATATAAAACTGCAAACATAGATTAGAGTGAGAATAAGAAGTGAAAGCTACAAAAGAACGGTCAACATTTATCACAGTATCTTCATGAAGACACAGGTAAGTACTTGGTACCCAGTACCCTCGAATCTAGACACCAATGCAGAAGTAGCTACATAAGTTATTTGCACAACGTTTGTAGCTGACAAGTCGTGATAAAACCGAAGTAACTCGTTATCACTGACAAACAATAAAGACATAAACACAGAGAACATAGGACGCATGCAAGTTATCTTGAATAGCGATGTGTATTGTCGTAACAAACAACATAATCACCAGACGGTTACGTTATATTGAACAATATTTTGAAATAAGAGACAGATAACAATTAAGTATCCGTCGTAAAAGGTCCATTTGTAAATTGCTGCAATAATTAATAAAATAAAATTGGCTTTGGAGTCCCTTTGTGACCATTAATTTGTGCTATTTTATAATATATTTTGTTTTGTCTTTTGGATCTTCTGCTGATGATGCCTTTGATAACGGGCATTATAAAAACTCTTTAGATTCCCAAGTCCATAATATTATTGTTTTACAGAGAGATAACGCTTAAATATTAGAGAATAGTTTTGTTGTTGAATTTCTCAAGGTCTTCAGCACATTTATGACTAAAAACTCAAACTCAAACTCAAACTCAAAATTCATTTATTCAAATAGGCTACAATGGAGCACTTTTGCAAGTCAATTTTACATTTTATTTTAGTATTCTACCGCTCATTCGCAAGGCACCTCTATGAGAAGAATGAGCAAGAAACTCATAGGGATTGCTTTTTTTAAATATGTGTTTACAATTATTATCTTGGTTACATAATTTATTTACAGGTGGTTGCAGAGGTTTCCAGGCATCTTTGTCTTCTATGTATTGGCTAATTTTATAATAGGCTTTCTTTTGTAATATGTCTTTAACACGGCTTTTGAATTTACCTTCTGTGAGCCCCGTTATTTCATCAGGGATTTTATTATAAAAACGTACACAATTCCCTAAAAATGATTTATGGCTCGTTTTGGACAATCTGAATCGAGGTACAGCTAACTTATTCTTATTTCTAGTATTAAAGCTATGAGTGTCACTATTTAACTTGAATTTATCTAAATTTTTTCTGACATACATAATATTTTCGTAAATGTACAAAGATGGTAGGGTCAGTATATTTATCTCTTTAAAGACCTCTTTTAAAGAGTCTCTTGGGCGCATCTCATAAATGGCACGAATTGCACGTTTTTGCAGTATGAAAATAGTCTCAATATCTGCTGCCGACCCCCACAGTAAAATACCGTATGACATTAGACTATGGAAATATGCAAAGTAAACTAATCTAGCTGTAGCTACATCTGATAGTTGCCTGATTTTATACACCGCATATGCTGCAGAGCTTAATTTCCCTGACAATACGTTAATATGATTACCCCATTGTAACTTAGAATCTATATTCATGCCAAGGAATAAAGTTGCATTGTCAAGCTTTAGTATTTCACCATCAAGAACTACATTCGATTCTATGTACCTAACGTTAGGTAATGAAAATTTCAGGCATTTAGTCTTTTTCGCATTCAATAACAGATTGTTAGCTGCAAACCATTTAGATATTACTACTAAAGCGTTATTTACATGTACAAGCTCACTATCTTTCCTATCCACTTTGAATATTAGCGAGGTATCATCGGCAAATAAAACGATGTCTGCTAGGTCTTTAACCATGTAAGGGAGATCATTTATATATGCCAGAAACAAAAATGGACCAAGTATTGACCCCTGTGGCACTCCCATTCTAACAGGATGGCTTGATGAAATGACACCGCCAATATCCACTTTCTGCTGTCTGTCCGACAAGTAAGATTCCACCAAGTTCGAGGCATTTCCATGAATTCCGTATACCTCCAACTTCCTCAGCAGTGTGCTATGATCCACACAATCAAAAGCTTTGGAAAGATCACAGAATACGCCAATAGCATCCTTTGAACTCTCCCAAGCCTGAAGGATCAGAGTCATAAGGTGACTACCTGCATCAGTCGTAGATCTACTCTTGGTGAAACCATACTGACTTTGATGTAATATTTTGTGTTGATTGAAGTGAGACAGCAGTTGGTGCAGCATCATCTTTTCAAAGACTTTGCTCAGGACAGGAAGGACCGAGATCGGCCTATAGTTAGAGGGATCAGTTTTGCATCCCGATTTAAAGATTGGGGTGACTTTGCTAACTTTCATCAGGTCTGGAAATGTGCCTTTATCTATACACAAATTAAACAATTCCGATAAGTAAGGAGCAAGGGTGTCTATAAGCGACTCTACCAATTTAACCGATAGGCCCCAGAGGTCTTCAGTGGCTTTTACATTTAGGCTTTTATACGTTTTTCTAACATAATTTGCCGATACATGTGTAAAGGAAAAGTCAGGTATATCATGTTTAAAATTTTCCTTTAGATAAGTTACTGCTAAGTCGGGAGAAGAGTCAAGTGACTTAGTTGAATTTAACGCGATGTTAGAAAAGAAGTCCGCAAAGATATTTGCAATTTCTTCAGAACTTGATATTAATTGATTATTTTGTAATAATTTATATTCTGTATCCTTAGTTTTACTTTTACCCGTCTCTCTATTAATAGTATTCCAAACGGCCTTAACTTTATTGGTTGATTTGCTTATTCTATCTCTAATCATCAAGGCTTTAGCTTGGATGCAGACGGCTTTGAAAGTCTTTGAGTAACATCTAACATATTCTACAAAGGACTCTGAATTATTATGGGCTTTATCGCTGTACAATTGGTACATATTATCTCGGCTTATTCTTATTCCCTTTGTGGCCCAGTCGGCAAACTCTAGTTTACCATTACCCTGTAATTTCCTCTTAGGACATATCTCCTTGAATTCTTTACTTATTACTGAGAACATGGTTTCGTAATTAATATTAGGGTCCTCCGCGGTGAGGTTAGTATTTGCTAGGTTTACCTCTACGCTGGTATTTAGTTTTTCTAATCTATACTTAGTGAGCGGCCTATGCTCAATAACAGTCTTACTTTTAGTATGATTGGTTTCAAATCCTAATGAGAGTGCTCTATGATCGGACCTAATACCTGATGTTAACGTTAAGTTATTACATTCACAGTTAGTAAAAATATTATCGATACAGGTCGAGGAATTGCCGGCTACTCTTGTAGGCTCACAGAATAAGTATTTCATGCCAAAGGAATTGAAGAGGCTAATTAAATTCATTTTATCTGAGGATTCTACCAATATATCAGTGTTAAAGTCACCGCAGACAATTATCGATTTATTGCTCCTTGATATTTTATTAAGTATAGTTTCCATTGCAGATAAAAATGCCGAGAAATTTGAGCTTGGCGGCCTGTACACACATAGTAGTATGTGCCTTCCAACCTCAACACAAGCCACCTCGCAAGTGCGTTCGACAGAACAGCCGACAATGTCAGTTCGTTCTTTATATTTAATACATTTTTTTAACAGTATAATGGAACCACCTCCCTCGGCGGATGCTCTGTTGAACGTACTAGCTACTTGAAAATTATTTACATTAAATGCCATTTTGTCGCTTTTCAACCAAGTTTCACAAAAACATAATATGTCATAATTAAATTTATCTAATAACAGCTCAATATCATTTATTTTGCCAGAGAAGCGATTTATATTTTGATAAAATAGATTTAATGTATTATTGCCGCCCTCTGTTGTCTCATGACTTAGTTTAAATTTTGTTCCACAGTGAATTCATTAGTACATATACTAACCACTGTGGAGTCATTATAAAACTTAGTTATACTACTTATAACTATGTGTATATTATATGCCAACAATTTGGCAATAGTTAACATAGATTTTTTCGAACAATACATATTATTCGAAGTCAAATAAAAATTAGTAATAAACTTATTACTATCAAAATATAAAAGTTTGTCACTATGACGACATGTCAAATTATGAAACAGATTGTTAAGGACATGTATGTGCTTATTTTGATCTGACGTTAATGATGAAGAATATGGGAGAGCACACAAAATGATCCTAGAACAATCAATTTCAAGAAGAGAGGTTATGTTATTAATAATCTCCCTTTTGTCAATACTTAAACTATGTCCTATCATTATTATTACAATTGTGTTTTTGTTTATACAGGAATTTATTTTTATTTTACTACATATTTGTGAATATGACGCACCAGGGAAGCATAAATTGGTGACATCACAACTAGACTCATTACCTAATAATGGACCTAAACCTACACCGATTTCATCAGAATACACAAATACCTTATGTTTACTACTATTATTTGTACAATCATCTACCCTCTGAGCCGCCGCAGGAGTAGTACATGGCGGTGACTGTGAGTCAGGCACCGGTGACATATGCGGTTGTGACTGGATGTGGGTGTCACATATAGATGACATACACTCTGTATTAGTTGTTGCCAACTGCACTAGGTCTATGACAGTATTGTAGTGTTCTGCTAGCTGAGTCTGAGTGGTAGCGTAGCTTTTGAAGATATCTTGGAGTGAGTGTTCCCTTTGCAACAGCTCGGAGCGTAGTGCCAGTATGTCCTTATCATATATTTGTTTTAATATTTCTAACTCCTCTATACAATTTTGGAGTTGTTCTTCTAAGTTAAATTTATTTTTAATTAGTCTTACATTTTTTGTAAAATATTTTTTACATTTTAATTTTTGTGTATACCTCCGGACCAGTTTCTTAACTCTTATATATCTTTTAATTTTCTTATGACTTTTAAATATAGGAGCTGAGCAATCACAAGATGTTTCACTAGTGAGGTCGATAATGTCTAAAGATTGAGGGCACTGAGTTTCACCACCTACTATCTCATTGTACATGCATTGTGTGTGGGCAACCTGTTGAACATCAATTTTTGACTGTAGTTCTAATATTGTCAACTGAGCAGTGTCTAGTTCGCGTTCAAGGTCTTTTACACGGCTTAGAGTCTTCACATAGGTAAGTCCACACTCATCAAAGGAAAGCACAATGGTCTGTAGTTGGTCACATTTGTTTAATGATTCTGTGTATTTAATGTCCAGCTCGGCCAACTCATCCTTTAGGTCAGCATTTTTTGAAACAATCCGCTGAACCTCAATCTCACTATCTTCTCTCTCTCTGAGTAGTTGCTCATTGAGGTCCTTGCAGGTTTTGAGTTCCAGTAATGCAGCCCTGAGCTGCTGCTCCATGTCTCTGACAGTAGCTCTGCGGGTCATCATTTTGCAGCTTCTGAAAGTTATTAATAATTTCTTTAAGTACTTTGAAAAGGTAAAGATTTGGTCACCTTCCTGTATGTCTCATGTAATAGCCCAGTCATACAACATTAGGGTTCACTTTGACCATTTATATCAATAATGATTTATAGTATTTTCAGCATTAGGTATATGGTTATGTTAACAAACAATAATTATTCAAGTTAATAGCTAGATCCGTGGTATAACTAAAGAAAATAAAACTAGGTATATATATAATTTTATGACAGCAGAGAACAATTTGGCCCAGACCAGCCCCCGCTTGCGGCACCCGTTCACGAGTTGACACACCTGCCAGCGCCGTCCTCCTCAACCATATTTGAGGGAAGAGGGCGGCCCACCAGATGATGCCACCACAAGCTTGAGCACTTTAGTGAGAATGACTGTGTCAAGTGTTCCGTGCTAACAATATTATTTTACAATGCACTATTTTAATGTACATAAAGTAAGCAATATAAATTAATGGTTAAAGTGCACCCTCTTTAAGCCAACCTCAACTTATAAAGTTATTTAAAGCATAAACTGGATACTGGAACAATGGAAATATTAGGTATGATGATAATATTTAATATTTACAGAGCTTAAGTTATTAAAATGGGCTGGATTTCATCTACAGACAACACAATGCAATCTGTTTCTGTAACAATATTATTTTTAGGTATTCATAATAGGATGTTATCACAAAATGAATAATTATAAAAAAAAATTTATTAATTTTAATAGTGTCAATGTAGGTAGGTACTTTACTCACACTTGATAGTATAAAATAATGTAATTAAAAGATTTATTTGTAAAGGAATCTGTCTGTAGTGCAGTTTTATGGTTAATTGTAGCCGTTTTACCATTCCATTTAGTAGTTATTCTGTTTATTTATGCAAAAATTGAGTGCTAGAATCCGGCGACAAAATTTTCAATTGTCAATAATCATAAGGCGATTTATTTATGTTTATGAGTAAAGTTCCTAGGAAACATTAATTTTGATGTGTTAATTTTCACAAAATACTCCCCGGGTTTCATGTATTTTCCTCCAGAATCCAGGTTTCGGCGTCGTTTCGGCCCTCTGTTCGGTGATGAGGTTATGTTGTCATAAAGTCAACTCTTTTCACTTTACACACAGATTTACTTATATTAAGTTGAAACACAATTGATTTAGGTAAATTTACTGTTAAAAACTAATAATTAATTAATTAAAAATATTAAAAATTAATTCTAAGATTTTTTGGCGGTTTACGCCAGTGTTGCCACACGGCTAAGTATAAAAAAGTACTATTACTCAATTAACTAAATACACAGGTATGTAATACTACTGGAATAAGATTCGGACTATTGGTAGGTCCTACAAAGCTAAATCCGTCTATTTAATTAGCCAGTCGCATTGGCCCGTTGCTCGTTACGTAATGTAATTACGATCGTCAGCAACACGCGGTGCCTTGCTGACTCTCTACCTAGCTGCCCTGTCGAGGTTTTTATTAAAGCTTCTCATATTATATTCAAATTATATTGCTCTAAACTTGTTAAGTTACTGATTAGGTAGATATTTTATGATTCAGCGTCTTCAGTTAGAACCTTGATCAACACGGACGAAGCTGTTCTCAATAAAATCGCAGACGATGATGTTGCGAAACTCCTAGTGCAAAGAAACCTTTGAAATAAACCTTCAGCGCCGACCGCTCACCGATCAAGGCTGGCGGTCACGGCTGGCCATGGTGCTAAATAAATTCGCTTTGAAAATAACAACATTGAAAACAGACTTGCAGCAAATATCGTGTGTAATTACCACAACATTCGCAACATAATTGACAGGGACACTAAATACACTTTCTCGAGCGGACACATCGATTGCTCCACGTCTCGGAATGCACAGGTGAACAGAACTCAGAGGTAAACAACTTGAAAGCGAGCTATTTCGGTACACGTCGAAGTGAAAACGCGTACATTAGGCGCGCTATAAACTATCCACGATGCCGAAATACTTTCGTCAATGCTGTAACAGGCATAACAGGTTATTTGAACGGGGCCATAGTTGTGTTCGTATAAATAACAGTTAATTTCTCGTGTCACGCTCCGTTAGATGGCGTCGCGTGCCTAACGAACCTTCCTGCTTCGACTCCACGGCAGATTCCTCACGTTCAACGATGTTTCATGTCCATGTTTTGAGATCGAATACCTTCATGCATTTTGTTTTAATCCATCTACTGTGCGAGTATTATTGTAATCGATGAGTTTATGATTACATCCCCTATTTGCATTCCACTGGTAATAACAACACAACAGTTGAAAAGTTATAGACACAGTTAACCTCAAGAATGTCTGAATTAGAAGAATTTTACTGCAGGTTTTACTTGTATACACAAATTGGATTCGGAATGTTCAGTAAAATAATACTTAGGAATTATTTACGATTATAGTTGTAGTAGGAGACCTCGATAAAGCGTCTCGCGTTGGTTTCGTATGACATCACGTATTTCTTGTTTTAGAGCATTTTGTAGAGATCTGAGATAAAATCACCTACGCTGCAATCCGACACAAAATAATAATGACTGTTGCCTTCAAACAAGTTTAAAAACTGTTCAGGCAAAACAAATTAGTAAAACAGTAGAGGGAATTTGTCTAATAAACTAATAAGAAGTCAAAGCAAGTAGGACACGGACGGAAGAGGATTGTGCTGCGTGACCGACAACGACGTGCCCATGATGGAGGATATAGGTAGAGGTATAGGTAATAGGTACCTATAGGTACCAAGAAATATAAACTATTTGCCTATTGAATCGACAGCTGAAATACAAACATCATCCTCGTAACGACACACATTTATTAACCTACAAGGCGGATATATTAATAAATTGCAAGGTTGTATTTTATTGCCCTTAAGAAACTTGTGTTGACGTTTTCAATCTGCGTATCTTCAATCCACAGTGCCCTTTTTAAACTGGTTCATGATTTTCAAAGCACCATTATCATCAATTGCGATTTGCGATTCAATGAAAGCCTATAATGAGCAAGTAATCAGGCTGTATTGTTCTTAAGAAGATGATAGATACAACGGTACCTACATAAAAGTAAACAATAGGCCGGCTGCATTTTAATTTTCTTGCAAGCAGCTCGAGGCTCGAGGCGAAAGACCTTGAAGTAGGTAGATGCCTTTTATTAAAACTTTGTATCTGCAAGGAATAATGACGCAAAGAACGTGTTGAGTTATTTGCGAGAGGTATTCGAACATATAAAACGTGAAGACTTGTTCAGTATTTGGGTCGGTTTCGGTTGCAAGCTATTTCCAATCTTCCCCGTGCTACAAATTCCAAATGGCTGAGGTGAGATGTGGGATCGAGTTATTATGTTCGTCTCGCTTCCACTTCAAGAACTTTACATTAAATGTTTGAAATTAATTTACAAATTGCACATAATATTATACCTAAATGAAATAAATGCGAAAACTACTAGGCTAGGTAATAAAATACATATATTATAATTAAAAACATTGAAAAATGCTTTACTTTTAACCTTGATTAATATGTACTTAGAACAGCATTTTAAATGCCTTGAAAGGTTGGTTAATGTTAATAAAACCAAGAATAAATGTTACGAAGAATAAACTGGAAATTAACAAGGAACAATGACAATATGTAGTTAGTTACAAAGTGTATTTTACTGTGTTGTTGTCAACCTTTGTTTAGACGTATTAAACACCTACCAATCAGGAAACACCGGTTTTAAATTGAAATCTTTTTTATCGAGATTTTTATGGAATATCACGGAGACCGGTCGATAATGATCACTATATCAAGAATCAAGACAAGAGATAATAACGTGTACGTTGTTTTCAAAGTAAAAAGGTGTTGTGAGGAGGGTTCATCGGTTTGAGAAATTACACGTTTATTTTATCAAGGTTCGGGGTACAGATACAGGTTTATCGGATGGCGACGAAGTAATAAGTAATGATCACGAGAGAACAAGTTTGTAAAGTATTATTTTAGTCGATGGCACTGAGGCGCGGAGGCCGCGCAGGTTGATTACAAAGGGCCTGCGCGAGGTTACAGCACCAGCCTTTATAAGGACGACGAGTAAATATTTTCAATGTGATGAATAACATGCGCTCATGTGATATGTGTGAATTGCTCGTGGAAATTCATGACACCGATAAACACTGCTATTTGCAGACAGATGCTGTATGTGAATTTTCAGATGCTTATTTGAATGAATGTATATTTTATAAAATAATCCTTCTGTGAAGTGTCAGAATAGAATATCGGATAGAGGTGGAAATTCTTGCTCCGTCTGTTTTGTTAGGTACAAAACGATCTAATCAATGATTATAATATTTGTCATTTCACATTCCTTGGTTACGAAAGTCGCACTTATATTTTTCATTTATTGTTGTACCTCTATCTTTAGATTGCTTTTGTTTCATCGTTGTTATTTAACCAGCTAATTACACTTTCATCTTAGCTGTCCAATTAATTTATTTATCAATAGTTGGACATGGTCTTTGTAGTATTCAGTCTCCTAATCATACGTTTTTACTCAATTTTTTTTTATTTACCAAGTTAATACCCAATTATTTAGGTATAGACTCTCCTATTTATAATATCGACACTCTGACCTAATAAGTACGCAATCATTAGGAATATTGTATCTCCTCCCACACCTTTGTCTTTGTTTTCATCAACCTACTTCTTTTAAAGCTAGCGACGTAAAATTGTGTTTCACTAATCAACACCTGAACCAAGGTCGAGCCAATCGGTTTTTGTGTTGTTGCTCGTGTAGTTTTTACAACAAATAGCTCCGCCGTCAAGCTGTTTAGCAAAATAATAATTGACATCACGATAGTTAAGCAGAACTGCACAATTGATAAAAGAGTAAAGAGCAATACAATGGTACCTACGTTACGTGACAAAGTAATAGCTTTTATAACTTTCACTATTGCCATTGATTTTCAAACGTCACAAACAAACACGATTTTGTACTCTCGCCTACCAAATTTTCAAGAGACAACCAGCTTTCCCTACGAGTGGCTCGGTGGTTCGGCCCCGCTCGCTCGGTTGATAAGTGGCCTGAGGGCTCCCCCCGCACCTCTGTGACCTACTTTCCCGCCCTTCGCCCTCGCGATCTTTGTGCTGCACGCCACTTGCACAACTTCGATATCAGCTGGAAGATTAGATATTCTGCATTAGGATAGGATTTCGAAATGTTTCGTTATTCAATTACGTAACATACTCTTAACATTATTTATCACCGTTCTGTAGATATTTGCAGTAGGGCCGAGCTCTAGAGTAGTTTTCTATGTATTCTTGGCTTTTTACTCATTGATCGAAAGATCAATCTTTAGGTACTATGATTTGAGATGCCTTGGCGTGAAGCTGGAAGGCATTTATGTCGCGGTTTATTCACATTAAAATAAGACATCTATTTCTGAGGCGTACTAGATTTTTTTTTCTTATATATCACGTCTCTGTCGTACCATATACATAATAATATCTCAGATTCCAACAAAGACCTTGCGAAGGTCAAATACAAATGGCCATACTTTATCTTCTTCCGCATTGGTATAAGAAGGCAGACTATAGTTATTTTATTAAAGTGCAGTTAAAACTTTATTACAACTGCAATAACATTTTTTTATTTTAATGTAGGTATACGAATAGTCTAAAAACGTTTTAATGTAGAATGTGAATCATGTCAGCCGCCAAATAACGATTGAAAAAAACAAAATTACCCAAGGGCATCCAACCTCAACGTCAATAAGGTATTTAAGGATTAAAAATTATCTAAGCAAACAAAAACACGGACCTAACCAAAAATGTAATGAAATATGATAAAATGAAAAGGTCTATAAAATAAAAGGTATTATTATCATTAATTAATCCCTAAAAAGTGGTTTGATGGCAAAAAGTAATTAGAAATTGATGGTTAACAACCGGTTTTTCTTGGCCCGAACTCAATTAAAATTTACTAATTGATTATATGAATTATGGCCTTGTAAAAATCATATTTTCGTTTTATTTTCCTGATATTCTGTTACACAATCAAGAGGTTGTTGATTTTACTAGGAACTGGATTTTAACTTTTACCAAATAAGAGGGTTTAGGTATTAGAGTTGATGTTTACAGAAAATGTAAGTTTTATGTACCTACTTTTTTGGTTTTATTATATTCTAAACATCACGGTCGCCCGTTTTCTTTTTCCCTTTATCTGTTATTTATTTACTTACACCTAGTTCACGGATATCCTTTTTCACATAGGTCATCCAGGACTGTTCATGGCTAGATCCTGCGTTGTTTTACTGTAGCTAATGTCTTAGTCCATAGCATCATCTTTCTCACAAGGCAAAGGTACTTCATGTTTTTCGTTTTTTCTGGGATCATTTTCATTACATCACAGTCTTCCTACTTCATTATCATCAAATGTTATAATATGAGTTATTATAACTTCTTGAATTATTATTATCTAGTGGAAAATTCAGTCAAGTTATCGCAAGTGTTACGACACACAATAAAGTAAAGAACGTAAATTGTTTTGATTACACAGCAAATTCTAATAATATCTATGATGTGTAGATTTCATTTCAGAATGATTTGAACTGATTTTTCCACTTCACATCGAGACGATAAATCAACCAGATCAATAGTAATAATATTATGATTCTTAGAACAATCACCATTTATACCTTTTGTTATATTATCATCAGTACTTATCATCTTCACGATTGTATTTTTACATCACATTTTGAAATCAAAGACTAAAACGTACAATTAGTCTTTGCTGTATTAGTTCTTTCTCAGGAACCTGTCCTGTAATCAAAACAAGTGCCACCTGTGCCAGTCACGTCAGCCTTCAGTATGTAAGGGAATCTAAACAAATAGATTATCATGTGCGCGCACAGTTGCGTTAAAGTTGTTCTGGCTTCTCTCACTCGGCGGGAGAGCGAATAGCTGCAATGGTACAAAGATATTATGCCGTCTATTTATAACACACGGGCCTGCAGCCGGGCGGACGCATCAACGCGAGAGTTTGCTTTTGTCGTGTCTTGATTTTGAATGTTTTGTGCACAACATTCTGCCTACATGCGTCACTGTTAGTTACTGTTGCAGTGACTTGCACAATCGTCTGGAAAATGCGCTTGCGGTTGTCGAGGTTTCTATTCTTTAATCACGATGATACTCCTACACCTTGCGCATTGTGTTTCCACACAATTTATATTGACAAGGCAAAGTCCTCTTATCGTATTTTCACATTTCCGCTGAATTCTTCATTTTACTTTTTATTTGCGAGAAAGCTGTTTTAATGTAAACCTCGTAAAGATAAGGAAGCATCTCTGACGAGTTTTGTTTGTATGAGGACTGTATTATATAAAATATGGTTGTTCATAAAACTGGTACTGCTGGTGCCACAGACTGGTGAGTCTGCATGTAATCCAGTTTTTATCTTGATACAAGGTTTATTATAAATCTACACAGTTTATGCTACACTGTTCGATGCTTTCTATAATTAATAATGATAATTATCTAAGTGAAATAATATAAAAAGATGTTTGGAGGGGTCAGTCGGGAAAGATTTGTGCATTTTCGATATTTTAGGTGCTAGAGGTTGAGCCTATCTATCATCTTTTCCATAAAAGATTTTCTAAAGATGCTTTGCTGAGACCATGGATTAGCGAAACCTATGCAATAATGATCTTCATTACTGTGAACAATAATTCTACCTTTGTAGCTAAGAGAGCACTTTAATGTTATGACCGTCTAATAATAAGATTTTTTCTGTTTGAAAATGAAGTTGGGCCGAGCAAGCGAGCGGTGCGTCGTCGTCCGCCGACCGCCGGTGCATCGAACGCTGAGAGAGCGGGGTCGGTGAACTTTCCTGCCATGTGCATTATAAATGTTCATTTCGAAGGTAGTGTGCTATTCTATGTAGGTACCTGCAGACCAGGTATATAGGAAATCAGCTTACATCCGCGTGGAAATATTTAGAAGATGCTCACAGGTAGATTTGATAAGTTGCATTGTACTTATAAGACTTCTTTTAACCAATAACACCCGATACAGGAAGTGATTACTCGGCCGAAGTATTTAGTATTCTGTAGCCGCAGATAATAATACTATGTTGTAGTACTGGCTTGAAGAAAAAGCGATTGACCCTCGATTTGAAGATGTGTGTGTGTGTAATATGTAGTCTTTAATATTATTAGGTACCTTGTAGATATCCTACTTCGCGTACTGTGAATGGTGGCGTCAGAACGCTTTCTACCTTCAGTCAGCCAGAGGCCCGTAAGAGACCTTTCAGCTGATGATTTAATGTTGAGTGTTGATAACTTATCAGGGAATACAGAAGTTAACCCCCGCGCCGTTGAGGTGATAAAAGTGGTCCAAATACTGCAGATTCTAGATGATATGAAAATGAGATGTCTAGAACCCTTGATCTTGCCCATTAAGTATAATAAAACGAAGTAGAATTATTCTTCAAATCATTCAAAAACACTTATTCTAATAACTGTATTTAACAACTTTTTTAGATCCCTACCCTACGTCCAGTTGTTGCGAATAACTTCAAATTCTGGTTCCTAATTGGCTGTAGATTAGGAGTTATCGCCTTATAACTCCTAATCTAGAGTCTAGAGCCAAATAGGACTGAGACTAGTTCTAACAGACTTGGAAGTTATAGGACATCGGAGATCTCGAGAAGTGAATACGATGCGGTGTGCAAAGGATTTGCGGTTCTTCGGGCCGGACGTCCACTTCCCATTTTCCCACTGTTGTGCTCTAAGACACCTACGGTGTACTGTACCAACCTACTACCTATCTATATATCTAGGTATTTTCTGTGCATCCTTCCTATATTATTAACAACTTCCTCCTAAGAAACCGTAAGAGGTTTTCGCACTTTATTCGACTTGAGTCTGATCCGAATCTGATCGTGAAGACGATCTGGCGTAGCTGTAGAACATTTATGTAGGTGCGTATGGTAGCATCACAGTCATCCTAGAATTAATGAATTACTTGGGTATGTCCGCCAAAAACTGTCCGAAGACAGATCTCTTCTTAGTGGTTTTCTTCACGAAGTGAAGGTCGTGTCTAGTCCGCAGGATTTGCTATCACTCTTCGAATCATACTCTGCCAGGTTGTTCTATTCGTCGCTGATCTCGTAATCTCAGCCACTGGTATGCCGGTAAGGGATTTTATTAGGTCCGTCCATCGCAAATCGCATCGGTGACCGTCCGCGAGGTCTCTTCCTCTCAATCTTAACGACCAACAACTTTTCGAGGTTTTTGATGACAGATAGAAGTAAACCGAACACTTCTACACCTATGGCTCCATTAGGTATAGGTGGTACTTAGCAAAAGCCCTTGGAGTCCTATTAATGTTTAAAAATCCATAATGCAAGTATGGATTTTTCTGTGTCTGTTAGTGGATGTATGTTCTGTTATCTCTTCACACCTAAAAGGCTGGTCCGATCTAGCTGTTGATGGGAGATTGGGAGTTTGGTGTATTGTATGCTTAGTCCCTGGCTACAATTACTGGGGATAATATTGCAGGACACACTTAGTACCTACTACCTACTTCTTTTTCTTCCCGAGTTGAAATGTCTTTATTTTTTACAAGCTTTTATTTACTTTCACTTGTCTATTGTCTGTCTGTAATCAAATCTTGTAACTTAAATTTGACCTACTTTCCGGTGTCCGATTGAGCTGAAATTTTGCATGCATGCATAAATCGGATGACAATGCAATATTATTATGACATGGAGCTGATCCTCCATCATCAGGAGCTGGGAGGTGGTCATAGGAACTCCGTAATAAAACGACGTATCCCCATCGAGTTTGGGCTCATTTGATTCGTCTTGACGAGTACTTTATGGTGCTAGATGATAAAAATAATAAAAGCTAGTTTTTAAAAAGTTTTTTTAAAATTTCACTTATTTCTGTAGCTGCTTGGACCAGTAGGTGGGACCTGGACAGAGCTATAGCTCTGTCATTGGCCTCGATGAGATCCTGCTTCGTACGTACTACCTACTTATCAACCATTGGTACCTATTTAGTGTTAAGTAGTAGCCTACGTTATTAGAAATTCGTAAAATTAGTGATCAGTTGGCAAGACCGATGACATAGGTAATAAGTGTGTCTATGTATATTAGGTAGGTACCTAGGCAAGGGCGGATCCAGGATTTGGTTCTGGGTGGGGGCCAAGGTGCAGAGAGGCAAAAATATTATAATTTTTACTACGAAAAGTGTGTGTTTAGCTTGCTATGAACAGTTAGAAAGTTCAAATATTCTTAATAATAAGTGCGCGAGCAGCTTGATGCGAGCGCCAAGAAAAAAATTATAATCTTGACCATGAAATATGTGCAAAATTCGTAACTCTACAATGCTTCTGGGGGGGGGGGGGGGGGGGGTTGGCCCCCTGCCGCCTATGTACCTAGGTACCAATAGCTACTTCTATGTCGTCTAACTGAAGGTTGGCTATGAAAAGCTCAAACTATGGAAAGTAGCCAATGGTCACAAATAAATTATACCCACTTATATAACAAGTGGGTGAGAATAGGCAAGTAGGTATGTAAATAACTACCTAGGTTACGGGTAGTTAGTGGAAATAGGTAGGTACCTACCTAAATTTAAATAGGTAGGTAGGCACCGACCTGAATAAAAAGAAAGAGTGGCTGATAGAGTTACTGACTGATATTATTAACGCACAACTCAAACTGCTGAATGCATTGGGTTGAAATTTGGAATAAAAGTAGATTTAATGTCGTAGACCTCCAGAAAGATTTTTTTCGCTGCGGATAAAGCCGCGCGCATAAACTAGTACTTAGGCATAGATTCTAGTAAAAAAAAAAAAACATAATAGAAATAGAACTCAAGGGCTGTTCCTTGACAGACCTTCGGACTTTCGGACCTGCCCATTGGACATTAAACCTGCTAACTATCGTATATAGGTATATTAACTCCTCAGCTACTAGCGCTTCAATTGTTTTTTAGCGGGGGTGGATTAAATTAGTTTCTAGCATTTTTAAATTAAAGCCTAAATTCGAATGGGGTGGTTACTCTTTGGGGGTGGTTGCGGCCCGACCGAGCCGCTCGGGAGTAGGAACCTATGGCCTATGTGTATAAAGTAGGTATAATTTAAAATAATATAAAATACGTGCTACGGGAACCGGGACGCTACGACCACGGTAAAGAGATATTATACTTTACCGTGCTACGACAGTCTACAGCTACGTAGCGTAATGCGTAGCCCGCGTACTACAGCGTAGCGTGCGTAACATACCTATTTAGGTACCTATATATCTATACTATGTTAATGTGCCATTATTAGGTATATTGTATTATGATCTATGCTGAACAATTAATTATTTAAATATAGAATATCAATTTAACTATAAAACAAATATAATTCAGTATTACCTGAAGCTCTTTATTCTTGTTATCTTTGAGCGAAGCTGCCCTGATAACACCAGCTTTCCATCCCCATTCGGAAACTTTATTCACGTTAATTTTTGTCACACCACTCACAGCGAGAAATCGTTTGCCAACTAGATCTTCACGATATTTATAGGCCATAACGAACTGCACAATCACATTATTCACTTCAAAAACTACACAAAACGTCAAAAATAAGCGTTGAAATACGCTCACACGTCACACTCTTCGTTGGGCGAAGAGAAACTACGTGGAAAGCGTACGAGTACGAGACGTCCTCTGCGGAACGTATATTGAATACGATTAAATTCAAAAATGTATAGGCAAACCGCGCTCACACAGTCACTGAGTTACTTTTTAACTTGGTAGCATAGGAGTGAAACGGCCATTACTCCGTATTGCCCTACCAACGTAAAATTGTCTCAATAAACCGTGAAAATGTACGGACACCGAATAGCTACCCGCTTTTTCGTTGTATCGAGTTTTATTCCAACGTAGAATTAGAAACCTTTGTCACAAAAGGTCGTGAATTTTACGTTTTAGTTCATTCAATAATGGATAGATGGCGCTATTTTAAATAAAGTCCACTAGTGTTCGACACAATAATATTATTAATTAATTATTATATTATATTATGTAACATAAGAGCTTTTATTAAATAAATTTATAATATGGAATTTTAAAAGCTTGAATATTTTAAATCTAAGTATTTATTTGCCCTGCGAAATGAAATTTGCTGTCAGTAATCTGTAGGGTTGGTACTTTTATATCTATGGGTTGGTGGTATGTGTATTTAATTAACTGCGCCCTCTGCAGTGTATTGCATGAAACAGTTTAATGTTATTAAATATTGTACCACTAGATGGCACTAATGTTTATTCGGAAGCTAGTTACTGATGATATCGGTGAAAAACCTAGAACATAATAAATAATCATTAGACTTAATTGTTTAATAGAATAAATAAGATAGTGTTGCACAGTGTTTTGTTGTACATTCTTATAGCCACATTTTTAACGTGATGTTGGAAAATGATTAAATCGTAATGCGTTATATATAAAAAATCACTGTCAGTTCAATATCAAGTGTCAAAATTAATAAACGTCAGGGAGAGTTTTGGCGGCAAGCCTTGATCATATCATTGGCTCCACGTCTTTTGCTTAATAATCGTGTAGAATTTGATTGTTAGCGTGTAATAATGGTGGAATATTGCGTGTTAAGTGTTTTTGAATGTGCACAGATGTAGGCAAGTGATATGGTGCTGAAATATGAATTTTGGTGCCCCCTCCAAAACTCCTCCGAACTTTCAGTAAAATTCCACCCATTTTACTGGAAGACTCACGTGACTAGACGAGCTATTAAGCTCACTCTGACTCTGACCTGACTAACTTATTACTTAAAAAATAACATTTAACTTGACACTGGCAAAACACGAAAGTGGAGACCATAATTTTTAATATCCCGTGAACATTCACGAATTTTACTCGACACTGGCAAAATGCACATGTTGCCATATTATTAAAAAAAAAAAATTAAAAAAAAATAAACGTCAGATATCGCTGTCAAGAGAAAATCAACATGGCGGACTAGACTTTTCCACGGAAGGTTGTGTTTTGCTACAGTTTCTAGTTTTTACTGTGTTTATTTGAGTGAATTGGTCATATGTGATTGCTAATATGATATCTGCTATTCTTTCACGACTCGTCATGTAAGTGTTTATTGTTATCTTTTATTATATTAAAATACAAATAATGAGCAGAAGCGCTGCAAATGAATCGCACTTACCGACATTTAAATTTCCTTTGTTAGATCAAAATTAGTTCCACGAGGTACTAGTTTCTAATGCTTTATTCCTTAATAACCTCGAGATTTTTATTAGCTCACTTATTGACAAAAAATGTCCATCTTGTTGAAATTTGTAAAACTGTCAAACCCCAGCTGTTTGTAAAAAACAGCAAAAATAGGTACAAATATAAAACCGGTACATACTTGTTTAGATGTTATTAAAAGTATCAACGCCTTGATAACGTTCGACGAAACTATGATAATGAGAATCGAGTTCTAGGACATCTATTATTACAATTTATTTTATGCGCAAAAATAAACTGGTACCTAGTACCTACCTACATTGTTTTTATTACTATGTACTCTCGATTTTGACCAAAGATTAATAAAGCCTATTTAATCTTAAACCTACCTACATGATTCCTAATTTACAATGCCATTTGCACAATATGTATTGTGGATTATTTTACCAACATCTTTTTAATTAGAAGAATAAATCTCTGCCAGATAAATTTAGGGAAAGTTACTTAGAATTTTAAGCAAGAAGGCTAGCTCAGCCCTATGACTATGTAATTTTTTAAATATTTTATTTTTAAGACTTCAATATTAGTTTAAAAAATAGATATTGTTTACATTGAAATTAAATAATTAGGGTTTAGTTTTAAATATTATATGTATTTTGTATTAACACCTACCTTTTGTCAATTATTAGGTATTAGGTATATCTTTTTGGGGCAATGCTGCCAGCATTATAGCTACCTATCCCTCCACCATAGGTTTATTAGATTTAAATTTAGATTAAGTATTTATAAGTTTTAGATTGTAGGTTTAGTTTATAATGTTTTTTATTTATTGTCTGTAAAGTTTTATGTATAATTGTGAAAAACATAAAATAAATTGCACTCTTTTTGAAAATATTAAATTTCTTGTTAAAATATTATTATTTCTTGCTGAAAATATTAACAGAATTCTAATATAAAAATGAATATGATGAGCTTTAACATGGGGACTCTTCAAAAGGCAAGTGAATAGAGTCTTGAAAGTTAGGCAACATACCAGCGGTACCCCTGGTATTGCAGGTATCCATATGCAACAGTAGCCATTCACTATCAGGTGGGCCGTCTGCTTGTTTTTCATTTATTACATAAAAAAATAAATAATAAGAACCACTTTCTAAGCTAATGCTATCCTACTACTTAATATTATAAAATGTGAAAGTTTATGTGTGGTTGTGAATGTTTAGATATTCTTTGTATTCTTACACTGAAACCGCACGACACCCACTTTGACCCACCTTAAACCTTTCTATTAGAGGCGCGACAGCCACGGTTACCCACGCATCTGTTGAATTGTAGATCAGTCCTAGCAGGCCACTAATGCACAAGCAAATTTCTTTGGGAAATGACCCGCCTAGCCCTCTATATAAAATTTTTTCATCTGGCCTCCTGGGAAATATTTTTACCAGGGATAGACTTCCTCTGCAGGAGGTCACTAGGTGGGTACCCCAACAGTGCCAGTTATTCTACCGCCTGAGAAGTGATGCTTTGGTAGGAGGGCAATGTAGTTAGTGAAATTACTGGGCTGAAGAGTCTTAACAGACGAGTATCGAGTCTTTTGAGTATCTTGTTTTGTTTATTACACTCTACTGTCTTTTTTTATTTGATGTTATGTATGTAATCTGGACAATAAATGATATTTTTTTATTTTTAACATCTTATGACTCTCAAGTAAGTAGCGTTGGCGCAGTGCACCCAGAATTTTTTTTAGGCACCGTTATCTCTTACCATCAGGAGAGCCTCTTGCTCGTCTTCTTACTTTGTTGTATAAAAAATATATATTGGTGACGGGCACCATTGATTGACACGGCAGAGAGTGTGTCAAGTATAATAATTGTTTCTACCTATGTTTTGTAAGGTCGCCTTGGCCCCCTGCCCCCCCCCCCCCCCCCCCCCTAAATCCGCCTATGAAACCTAGTAATACAAAATTACAATGTTGTAAAATTGTAAGATATGTTTACATAACTTACATATTAGGTGTACCTAATAAATTATGGGTAATGGGTAATATATTGAATATGTAGTTAAAGTACAACAATAAAAGAACACAACAGAGCATGCATTATTGTTCCAAACATATTAAAACAGCTGCCTAGCCGATATCCCATTGCTGGCAATGATCCAACCAAAACTGTGAGTTTTGAGATCAGCAAGCCAACCCGAATTTTGGCAGCTGTATTCATGTCCAATTTTTTTCATTTTCACCTTCAGACACAGACTAGCTTTCTTATAGAATAGTTGTTAGTGATATATAGGACAATATAATTGTCTCTGAAATAATTAATACAAGATAATTGCGATTATAGGCGTAGTTGGCACACAATAGCATAGTTATTAACACATTAACTGCTCAAAAGCAGTGTTGAAACTCTATCCAACGTAATTAGTGAAACAAAGGAGCGTCGCCGCGGAATTCGTCATCAGGTTATCCCGGTGCACTGCCGGGTGCTATTTCGGTCGAAGCTCGGCCGTTCGCCTTCGGTGCTGCAGTGACGGTGAGCTTAGGCCGAAGCGCTCACGGCTCCTCGCGCCTCCCGCCGCGCCCGCGGGTGCAAGTGTAGTGCATTGACACCTAACTGTTGTGTGAAGTGATTCATCGGCAATCTATCTCTATACTATATCAGTGCCTGTACTGTGCTTGCGGTGTAATCAAGCCCGCGCTGTCTTGTCCGTCGTTGCTCGACGTCGTACACCTTGACAGACAGACTCTGTGTTCTCATTGAGAGCTGGTCTTGCCTTTTAAGGTGCAACCTCGGCTGAATTACGTGCACCTTTACCCAGTTTTGTAGCCTTATAGTTTTGTATTGTAACATTTTTTAAATGTCTTCGCGGAGTAAGATCGATATAAGAATTACTATTTACTACCAAGATCACGTTGTCGTCATTTATATATGAGTTTTAACACTGTGATATAGTAAAATTGATGTTTAATTTGTTATTAAATTAATCGGTCGTAATGAATATTGTGTTTTTTCTTACCTGAAATATTCAACGATGACTAAATCAACCTATTTAAAAGTTCTGCCCTCAGTGTTTATGTAGAACCGATGAGGGATAACCAAGCGAAGTAGGTCAGCTAAAATAACCATGACGCGTACAAGTGAGAGCTTCTAGTAATTTTATTGCTGGAAAATCAACTATGACATTCATCCGAGAGGTTTGCTAATACGGTCGTAAAGTATGAAACAGTTTTAATACTTCGAAAATTAATGACGAAGTTAGTATGCGGTAGTTAGTAGACAAACTCATCTCGGCCATAACTGGGACGAAATGACTTCCGTCCCGTTACGAGACATCACAGGAAATTGCAGCGAGATCCTATTCTGAAAATCTCAACCCGAAATAATACCGCTGTCTACGATTGTTAATTTATATGCGGCTTCACGATCTTGTAGACTTCTTTGTAATTTATCTTCTTTCTTGATAATTTAACGGATATTTTAGTTTAAATTTTTCGTAGAGCTAAGTCTGAAAAACATGTTATCCAACACGATTATAAGCCACGCTCAAGTGGCTATTACGTCGACCTCAGACGGAAAGCAACGATGCGCGAGACCATATTTGGTGCATAGCAGTACCGATAGAAACTTAGAAAGGGCTATCGTATCGGATGTCGAAGTAACAGGACGCATTCCAATAAAAAAACGTGATTCGAATGAATCGGGAACCAGTTTCGTAGAACTGGACTATCAAGTTTTGTTGTAAACATTTGGTTGATAAACATCCTGATGATCTAAGATTTTAATGTTTCCTGTACTTAAAAAAATCATAAGACAACCTATCTCAGTAATATAATAATTATAGAATTTTATTTATTAGTACATAATACATAATAATTAAAGTTCTCTAACTATAATAATATTAAACAATCATACAATTTTAAAACCTACTTATAAATAAAAAACGTCATTCAGGTCATGGCCTGTAGGAAGTGTACCTAAAAAGCTGGCTACATTTCCTCTCTGAATGGCCAAACTTATACGTTGGCCGAGCCAGCTTCTTGGTCATTGGTTGCTACTATTAGGAATATTAATAATTATTATGAATGCGAATAAAGTAAGAAGCGATGTATAAAGTGCAAGTGTATGCCTTCTAACAAATGGACCGATTGTGCTGAAATTGAACCACATAGACCTGGAACGACATAGGCTACTTTTTTATCCTAAACGATGAAGATAGCCGCGAGGCGTGGATCCGCGAAAGTTAGATCTCAAAACACTAAAATACACAAATAAACAAGCCTCCTTTACGGAAGCAGGAAATAAAATGAAAATCGATGGTTATTGATCAATATGTTGATCATATCCGATCGCATAGCAAATAGCAACCCTAAACGCTACCAACTGAACAAAGAATATTGCGTGAGACGAGCTCGGATGCATCGTCTATTGTAAACGAGGTTCTTGACCTACATGCTGGAATTAAATTGCTATATATTTTATACAAACCGTTTATTTTCCACGTAATTAATATAATTGCGACAGATTTATACCAAGCACTTAGGAATTATATGAGTCACTCTACACCGTATCATGTTCAAGATTAGTCGATACTTTTATAATGGAAAGATTAAGAAAGTCTGCATTACTCAAAACAGTAATCTACTTCGATAATATTTCAATAATAAATTTGGCAAAGAGCATGAATTAAAAATATTGTTAGCATTGCTTGTAGAGAAATAGGTAATTGCGAAGAATAATTAAAAGCTACATTCGTTAACAGTTAAAATGATGTTTATTTCTGATTACAGCGATATTATCCAGTTGCATTAAAATCTATAACGCAAAAACAAAAACCGTTTCGAAATCAATAGACTAAACGTTGGTTCACAGTCGGCCGAGTTTTATGCCTCATTTGACTCCTGATGTTTGCGTCATCACGTCCGCTAATAAATAACAAATACAAGAATACTTGCATCGAACGACGGAGTTTTGATGTCAAACAAAAATATAGAGCATTTATGACGCAACATAGTCTAGTCGCTGGTCTAGATTTTGTCACAGACACAGATGGCGATATTGAAATTCGAAACCGTATTTCTAATACTAATGATGCTGCATCTCCCAAAGTAGATTTAATATTTGATACAATAAATTTAATGTTACCAGCTGCAGCCAAACACTGATTTACTCCTCCATTAGGAATGTTGTCCAATTTATAAAATTCAACACACTTTTATAAAATTCGTTCGATTTCATTCGTGAGTAGGTTATTGTATACTGCGTGGGATTTTCATTTCTGGACAATGAGATCATATCACTTTCCCAATTCTTAAAACGTTTATTCGTTCTTCTACTTATTTTGATCTGCGAACGAGATGTCAACTTCCATTTGAGGTATCTTGAAACTGATAACCCTCATCTTATAAGTGCTTATTAACTTCTAATAAATGTGGCGTTTTAACTTGTTTGTAGGGTTATTTTTTGTACCTCTGATATTATCTAATGTTTTAAACAAATCGCTTATGGCCGCAACATAACAATACCGATTGTTGTTCAACTCAGCACATATCTGTATAAGTCTTGCATCTGCGATGCAATTGTCTTGTTTATTTTTGAACCTGACCAGTTTAATAAGAGCCTAGACTGACTAGAACTATAGCTGAATGCCCTCCTTTAGGGGTGGGTCAGTTCATACTGGCAGATATGTAAACGCCTTGGTGGCGACCATTTATTATTCATTCGCTAAATCGTCCCGACTTGCATTGCTAGTTTCCTTTGTGTTTGATACTTTAATACGATATAAGTAATTATTGCGTGCAATCGATCTTTTAAATCCGCATCGAATTTAAAGATTCCTAAAATTACTTATACGATAATATCCGTATTATCCGTTGAACCAATTCGGAAATAGCCATTTAATAACGCCAATAAGTTAACTCATTAAAATTTTACGCGTATTTTAACTTCATCAGCGTGCACAAGTAGGTTTATCGTGAGCATCAGTTGTTTTACGAGTAAAATACATCAGTAGCTAAAAGAAATCTTCTCACCCGCCCCAGATTATTAATAAACTTTTAGTTCTCACTTAGTTTTGCCTGCCAAAAAGACCCTTGAGCAATAACTCAAGGACAAAGCCTTTCCAAACTAATCATTGTCTCATAATATTAACCTTAATGTAGTTTAGTATTGAAATGCAAGGCAGCTGCTCGTTAGCGCCGTCGAGCAACACAGATCAAGTCAGTGCGGACCATACATCAAGCGTGTGCGCATCTTTATCTTATTCAATGCCGTGAAGCAACCATTGTTTTGGTGCATAGATTATATATTGTGTATCGATGTCGTGGATCTGGTTTCCATGGAGACAGGTCGAGCGTGCGGTTACCGTGACGACAGCTCTCGGCTGCCGGCGCTGAGCCTCGGCCTGTCCAGCGTGCGGCTCATTGTCAACAAGTTCGAGTCGCAATACACACGTGTCATCGCCTCGGACGATCACCGAGACCGTGAACTCGTCAAATACGATCCTAATATTGACGAAGGCTACGAGGATAACGATGACACCCCTCTCGATCGCTCGAGAGGACGTGTCTGGAGTCGTTTCATCTTAACCCTGGGCTTAGTCTTGAGCAGATGCATACCTAGCGTCACGTTCGGAAACTTCGGCTTACTAGCAGTCACCACTGGACTGTTCGCACCAAGGATGATCTCTTACCTGGTCGTGTATCCGTTTTGCAGATTGGTATTCGGGACCCTTTACCCGGCTTATGCATCATACAAAGCTGTGCGGACGAAGAATCTAAAAGAATACGTAAGTAGCACATCATTATTAGCAGTTAGACTAGTTGATTTGGAGCAATTTATATCAATTGCATCAAATAGGCAGGTTCAGAAATTCAGAACCGAAAAATTATTCGCAGTGTACCAACAAGCTGTAATAAAAGTTGAACTATAATTTAACACCCGTATCAAACCTAGTAGTTGTGAGTGGACGCTTTGGTAATGTACAACAATGGCCTTGTTACGGATGCATGCGTTTGAAACGCTCCGACTCCCGCTGTGTCCTTTACCTTGTTTCCCGGCTTCCTATGAGTAATTACCGTAGTCTCTACACTCTACATTTTAAATTAATGTGGGCGGTGGCGCTAGCATCTATGTGTTTTGAAAGTTTTGATAGCGACTATGTATGGTATTAGATTAGTTTTTTTTTTGGCCACAATCTGTTTTATAGTAGAGTGTAGTGAACTAGCGTGTTCACTGTACTCTGTACGATGACTTGTGCTGACAACTGACAACATGAATCCATCGCATTCGGTAACTCACAAAAGTATTAAACTTTAATGTATCATCCGTTGCGGAACGTTTAGAAATGAATGTTGCGGAAGCCCTATTATCTTTTTTCCTTATCGAATTTAATTTAAAACCATTAGTTTGGAATAGGCATTTCGTGATAAAATATAGTTTTACCGGAAAGATTGCGTCACCTCTGCTCTAGTAAAGGATTTTATTTGGTTGTTATGATAACCTCACGCCTTTACCATAAATGACTTTTATATCAACAATCTACATTACATTTTGGTAAAATTACTTCATTCATTTGAAACAAATTTTTGTAACCTTTTAAATATATTGGACTCTAGACAACACGTTTTATTCTTAGACGATGTTAAGATTTGGATTCCTCTGTCTGTTAGAGTGACTCAAGACGGAAAAGACTAAGCTTAGCTGATAACGGATACAGGCTGAAAATCTTCCTCCTTCAGTCTTAAAATCTTTCTTGTAGAATTTTCGCTTTCATTCGGGTTCTGGTTCTACAACTGCAATAAAAGCCGAAAGGCTGTGAATGTGTATGTTTGTTACTTCTTCACGCCTACACGGGTGGATCGATTGAGCTGAAATTTGGTATAGTGACAGCTTAGACCCGGAAATAACACATAGGCTTCAATGCAGCGGGTAAAGCTGGGCGCAGCTAGTTGCCAATAATAATGATACTACTGAATACGCTAGTTTTTCCAAAATTCTGAGGGCTGTGACTTCCACTATCTTTCTCCTGAAAATGTCACGCCATCGATTTCGGTTGCTGACCTCTTACATTGCGCCACCTACAATATAATAAGGAGTTCCGTGTATGGATTTAATCGAACTACCCTCCATTACTTTCCTGGTGATCTAGGTATTTTCTTCTTTTTAACATCAGTATTCTTCGTTCACATTTGCAGGTAAAATGGATGATGTACTGGATAGTGTTTGCATTGTTCACATGCACGGAGACATTCACAGACGTGTTCCTATCATGGTTCCCGTTCTACTACGAGGTGAAGATAGTGCTGGTGCTGTGGCTCCTCTCGCCGGCTACCAAGGGATCCTCGATCCTTTACAGGAAGTTCGTTCATCCAGCGCTTTGCAGGAGGGAACAGGTTTGTAATCTGTGACTGATTTACTTGCTACTTGCTGCACCTATGAAAAAAAAAAACCTTTTGAGTTTTTTGCCCGTTCTTCTCATAGGGGTACTTACCAAATGAGCAGTAGTGTTAAAATAAAATTAACTTTGCAAACGTGCTCCATTGTAGCCTATTTTTCGGTTTTAGCATGTTTAAACCGCTAAATAATAGGGAGTTCTGTTATTATTAGTTCTAGTTACGTATCTACCAAACTTGCACACATTATATCTTTAGGTACTTGCCCATTTATAATTTGTGATCCTATAAATGACTAATAAGTAGCTTCAATCTAAAGATCAGACTCAATACAAACAGATTTTTAAACCAGAATATTATAGATCCTATTTAAATTAATTACTGTACCTTTAGCAGTCTAGACTTTTGGCTCAATGTTGGTAGAGACAATGTGTATTTGTTTGAAACTATAACACTAAAATACGCTATTTTGTTATTTGAGTTGAATACTTGTTAACCGTACAATTGCGCGTGGGTGCGAGATCGTCAGTCGTAGTCTCCTATTCATATTCTCCAAGTTCATTGCCAACGTTTATTAATTTGTAACTGTTACGAATATTCTGTACAGAATTCCACACAAAAGCTTAAAACATACCTAACGTGTACAAAAGCCCATTAAGTCTCGTCGAGGTTCCTAACAAAAACCACGCCATAAAAGTCCGTCTGGCAATTACGTTTAATAAGGCATGCTTATTAAAGGGCAACGCTGTGACCTTGCCACTCTTCTCAGCGCCAACGCAATAAAACTAATTGACTTTCTCCACTTTGCAGGAAATAGATGAGTACATCGCCAAGGCCAAAGACCAGGGTTACCACACCGTGCTCAATCTGGGCACCAAGGGCGTTAACTACGCAACTACCGTTATCATGCAAACAGCCATTAAAGTAAGTACTCCCAACCCTAATTTCACCGCATGCTTCTATGATATTTCACTCAAAACCGCTGTAAAATTGAGGTACCGGTGGGCTGTAACCCGTTAACGTAATCGGTGTAAAGTCTGAATTTTAATTCGATTAATTCTGTGTTGTTTTCTACCACTTTATAATGTTTTCTCACCCAGTTAGAATAAGTGGCATGTTTGATTACAGTATGCAAAGAACATTAGTTCATGACTATACAAAGAAGTGCTAATTTTAGCGCACGCTTGTAGAATTCAGTGTTTAGATGTTGAAGCACAGTTATTCACTGTCACCGGGCATGTCACACTCATCGTAATTCGAAGCTCACCGCTTAAGTCCGACCATTTTATTTTTTTAATTTTATTAACACGCTTTTTTAATTTGTCCCGTCCCTCCCCGTATCCTATTCCGTTCCGTTGCTGCTTCACTCAGAATTTCAATCTGCCGAGTCCCGAGCGCGAGGCTAGCGTGAGGCGACAGATCGAAGGTAGAGACGCGGTCGACGGGTATAGAGACAACTACGACGATTTGGATTACCAGCGTTCGGGAGATAATAACTTGCCGGGGGTCGTGGAGATAGTCGAGTTAGACGACGACGAGAATGTTCCGTTGCTCGGCGTCGGTGACGGTGATCCTGACTACGATCCTGATTTTTCCTCCGCTCGCAGCCGCGGCAATGTCGTCCGCAAACGTAAAGTTGTCAAAGAGAAGAGACCTCGCAGCAAATCCAGAGGCCGCAAGACTAGGAGCCAATCAGCTATCGACAAACAGAACGAAGTTGCCGTCGATTAACTCAACTGTGATCTGTAGGAGATAATTTTAGATTCGAAATTTTAAGTTAATCGCGCGTAACTCAAACTTTTCGACCTTGTAAATTCTTAGAAGTAAGTTTCACCATTAGCTTTATGAATCAAACAAAATATTGATTTAGTGCCAGCGTTCGGACGTTTGTAACACTTTTGTTAACAGTTAATTCGCCTACACTGTCGTCTAGCACGGTACTGTGACCTTCTTTAACCACGTAGGTTAAGGTTGCTTTATAGTTTTATTGTGACTCACGTAATTGATTTTAATAAGCACAATAAATGTTTTTGTAAGTTAAAGATGGAACAATTTTTAGGACCAAATCCATAAGTAGGGATATCTCGCGACGATTTTATTTATTTAATTTAAAATTCTTTCATCTAATTCTACTTTTCTTTTACTCCTTTTGTTTTCTATAAAACATCTTTATCAAATTATTATAACTTGTTTTTAATTGCTATATTTATTGACTTCCATCAAATCGCGCGGGTCGCTTCGTAAGCCGATCAAATGTAAATTAATTAATAAACTATTTGTAACGTTCATTTATTGATCTCTAGTAGGTAAATTAGTTTGTGATATGGGAGTTACAGAGTTCTTTGTTTGTATTGTCCAATTTGACAAAAGGCATAATAATAATTGATTTAAAATATAGTAAGAAATATATATATTAACTAAAGAAACGTATGACTCATGCGTTATACTTGAGTCGGTCGTAGTCAGGAGCTAAGAGCGTTTTCACACTACATCCGATTTGAATTCTTGAAATGACTGTAGTGCATTAGCTGTCATTCATCGTTGCAATTCTACTAACATTTTAAGAATCCGGCTGTATTTGGATATAGTGGGGAAGCTCTCTTACAATATTATAATTTTAGTGAATAAAAAGATTATAATAAAAAGATATTTCTTACTATTTTTTTTTGAGAATTGAAGCATATTTTACTCAACGAACTTTCTCAATATTATTGCAATCCAAGCCAAAGTAAAGAGTTACATTCAATGCTTTTCCTTTTGTAACTTTTTAGTGTCATACTTTATTCTTAATTTAGCGTAATTTAATTGAATTATTAGTAGTTTAGCATTTATATTTGTTATTAAACTTTTTGATAATTTTTTTTTAAAATAAAGTGTTTATGCATTGTAAAAATCTGGTTTAGAAGTAATTGTTAGGCGGTGAGGTATTAAGCGCACTTTTCTAAGCTATTTGTTGGATAACTTAGAAAAGAGCGCAATAAATATTACTACTCTATAATTATATACTCTATAATAATATTACTCTATAATTGGCCCAGTAGAAACCCCATATAGCTGAAAAGATAGGATTTATTTCGAACATAACGAATTTTATAACCTGTCTAATGCAAAATCCATAACTCAGATAAAGATTTCAGAATGATTAGTCCCAAAGTCCAAATTACTACACAGGGTTATACATACCTCTAGATAACTTTTGCATGACCTCTTGCGCTCTAAGTTTTTGATTATCCCAATTGAATAACATAAAAAATTATTAGGAAGTAAAAAAAAGTATTGAAGAGCATTTTTTCTTCGCGAATTTCTCAAAATTTCAATATTCAATGTGCTTACCTAATTTGTCCCATAAGAGGTCAAGCGTAAATTACTTAAAACTATACCCCTTTATTTAGATTTCTTCACGAAATGTCTCTAGGTATTTAAAATATACCTATCTAATAACAATAACTAGATTTTTACGATGCATATAAAGTATTTCAATAGTAAAATTTTGATGTTTTGTATACCAATAATATGTATATTTGTTTTTTATAAGTGCTCAGATATGCTCATCCATTCGTTCCTTTTTGCACAATCGCAAAAAATTGTAATTTTTTTCATTGCATGACTTGTGTTAGCCTAGTTTTAAAAGTTCTACAGATCAAAGCCCGCCATTTCGGTCTCAGAATCCTTAAACCGAATTTATAAAATCTATACGTAAAATTAAGTTTCGCTTCGGCTAAGCGGATCCATTTTCGAAAATATTACCAAAATGTTCAATTAAATACATTTTAAAAGTAAATTCAATGAATAAATACTTCATAATTAGCGATGCGATCATATCGTGCAAGCGAGGAAGTCGTCCAGCATGGATTAAACTCTTAATTTTTTCGACTTTAAGTTAGTTAAATGACTATTTCGCATTCTTAAAAATTTGCTTGTAACATTGTGGTTTTGATCTGTGGACTCCATTTGAGAGTGTATATGTATTAAAATATGGTGGGACCAGACTGATCGTAGACATAATCTTTATACAAAATTGATCATGATTATAGCGGTAAAGTTAAAAGGCGATCATAACTTAGGAGTCTAGACTAAGATAACTAGACTCCTACTATCAAACTTAAATGTTACTAAAGAGTAACATTTAATTTTTGTCCGTCATTAGTGCCCCATAGACGAAATGGCCCCTAAAACTGCGCTTGTAAAGGGAAAGAAGAGTCCTAAAAGTTAATCCTACTTTTATTTCGCAATATAACTTCTTTAGAACCTAATATCAACGCCATATTTATTAGTCTTCAAATGTATGAACTGTCTTGGATCAGTCCGGTTCAACCATTGTCAAATTAGTTTTAGATTCGCGTGACTGATTTAGGTTAAATTTATACTAAATAAACGTTGTGATTATTTCGTACACGATTGTTTCAATACATTGGACGCTTAGGTATAGAAATATGTAGAGGTAATGCATGCGCCTCGCTTGAGTAACAATTTGGCAAGATGACAACATGTAAGTACCATTTGGAATTTGATTTTTTATTTGTCTTATAAATTCTAACTTGATGTGTCTGGCAATTTTTTTATTACTAAATGCCCAATTTGAAAATAAAAATGTAAGAAATTAATTTATTACATTACTATGCATAACATATTACAAACCATTTTTTTTGTTAGTCCTTGTATTGTTCATTTTTGAACAATTAAATGAAAATTTTCAAGCAGTGTAGTAAATGTATTATAAATTTCAAGCCCTCTGCAATAGCATCTATAAGCAAGCATCTAATGAGCTAATAGAGAAAAAAATATTAGGATTTGTTAGCCGAAAAAGAACAAATTTATTTTGGTACAGTAAAAACTGAATGTTTTTCAGGGCGGCGGAGGTATAGTGCAACAAATACGCAAGAGCTACAGTCTATCCGACTTGACAGAGTGCGACCCGCGCGAAGAAAGGGGAGCAGATGAGGCCGACGATGTTCTCACTGAGCCTAGGGTTATACGACGAGTGGCTAAAGGGTGAGTAACCAGTAATTGTAAGGTATTATCTTATAGATTTCTGATTTCACCCGTATTTATTAGTCGTATTTTCCCCCTTTGACTTTCCTCTACTTAAAGTTTTTTTAGGAAAAGGGTGTTCTAAGTCGACCATTGTATGCAAGAAGGGAGCACTAAGTACCGACTAATAATACCGTTAAAGACCGGAGGAAGTCTTCGAAACATCTTTTGAGGAGTTTTGAGGGCAAGTTTAAAAATACGGGTGTTAGTGTAATAATAGCTACAGACTGTCCTACATGACGAAGCGCTTCTAAACACACTTTAAATATATTTCACTGATGGTGGTCCCAGTTAACAATCAACATGTGACATTGCAGCAATCGCAGGAAAGACCTGGATGCGAACTGCTCAGGACAGAGTTGCATGGCACGAAGGGGAGGAGGCCTTTGCCCAGCAGTGGGACGATTTGGGCTGACAATGATGATGATAATGGTGGTCCCATTTAAATGTTATCGAAATCGCGAGCGGTTTTTATAAATACAAACCGCGCGTCTCGCCCTTATTGAAACCGTGCTTGGAGTATTTTTTTTAAATCCACATGTTCTGGTTTCAGTGGTTTCACAACGCGACGCAGTGCTTCGGAGTCCAACAGTCGCTCCCCGATGTACTTCCCTGAGGTTGATGTAGACGTGAGGCCACGACCTCGGAGCGATGAACCTGACTTCAGGTAATAATTTCATGATACTGTTACTGGTACTTAGAACTGTTTTTTATTACTAACTAGCGGACCTGCGCGCTCTTCGTAGCGCGTACTGGAATTTAAAATTATTCTATCATTTCTCGGGACTCAAGGTATCTCTGTGCCAGATTTTGGCCATATCCCATTTGGGAATTTCGCAAATTCGCTTCTTATCGGTCGCCTGCCATCTAAAGAACACGCTGTCCAAATTTCAGCTCAATCGGTTCAGCGGTTTCCTCTCAACGATGATGAGTCAGTCAGTCAAATTACCTCTTTATATAATAGTATAGATATCTCATGGGAATTTCGTAATTTCGCTTCTTATCGGTCACCTACGCCCTCTAAAGAACACGCTTTCCAAATTTCAGCTCAATCGGTTCAACGGTTTCCTCTCAACGATGATGAGTCAGTCAGTCAAATTACCTCTTTATATAGTATAGATATAGATTTTACTTGTGATGTGCTAACATTACTGTGCATCCGTAGGAGGACACTGTAGCGAAATTACTGGGCTGAAGAGTCTTAACATCTTACGACTCTTGAGTAAGAAGCGTTAGCGCAATGCACCCAGAATTTTAAATCTTTGTAAAATCCTGGGTAGCACTACTAATAATAGACAGCGTTATCTCTTACCATCAGGAGTCTTATTACTTCTTTGTATAACTTTAATGTGGATTTAGAGGCCTTTCGCGATACATCTGAAATCCGTCAATTGACGTTCCAGGGTAGCAGTAGAACATTTTGTATGATAACTAAGTATACCTACAATTTCTGTTACTACAGACCGATAACGAGAAATGAGAGGAGTAGCCAATCTCTGCGCCGACTTTTATAGATCATTCAAAGATTTGATAGTATTTTATGTCAATTTTAATGTATTTATTTTGTACATTACCATTTGGTATATGACAGTAAAAATAAGAGATTTCATCTTCTTATTAGCTTCCTACATTGTTTGTATTATTTCTGAATGATTTAGCAATATCTGAATCTAACAAAGAAATTCCAAGAACACACAATTTGGGATCATCAGGTCAAACGATGCAACCCAGTAAATAAAATAGATCGCCTCATTTCGTCATAGATGTTGATCTACTTCCGATGATCCATTTAGGTCGTAACTGCCGTATTGGCTTCAACAACTTGTTTGTTTTAAAATGAAATGGGTGAAGTTTTACGATTGGTTCAGGCATGTTTTTATGATTATTATTCAATAACAAGAACTCTGTATATCAAATAACAATGTTTTAATACTATGAAACATTTCTAAAAGTATGTAGAAGGTTGTTTTTGTAGGGAGCGTATTCGCACGCATAATTTTTTTTGTCCTAATTTTGTTTCGCCGAAAATGTTTCGCATAACTTTTTTTAGCCTAATCATAATTGGGCATAATTATATCTAGACATACTTATGTCTTGCCATAACTGTCAGTTGCCCTAACGTTTTTTAGGATATATTTGTAAAGCATAAATTTGTATGTCATAATATAAGTACGCATAATTTTGTTAGTCCTAATTTAATTTGTCCGAATATGTTTCGCATAACTTTCTCGGGCATAATCATAATTTTGCATAACTATATTAAGGCATACAACTAATATTGTAAGTTAATAAAATTATTTAGGAAAGTAGTTTATGGCACCCAGTAAGACTGACTGTCACAAAACCGACTCGGATAATTTAGGTTAGGTTAGGTTTGAACAATGCCCTGGGATAAAAAAAAAAAAAAAAAAAAAAAAAAAGGTTTGAACAATGTCCACTGTGCCACGGCAGCGGTCAACAAAGTGCCAAAAATGACCATCCACTTTCTAATTCAGAGAGAAGGTAGGGTATAGAGGAGATTAAAGTGAAACAACCGCACAGTAGCTAGTGAAGTTACTGGGCTGAAGAGTCTTAACATCTTATTACTCTCAAGTAAGAAGTTATCTCTTACCATCGGGAGAGCGTCTTGCCCGAATTCTTACTTCGTTCTATAAAAAAAAACCGCGAGAAGGCTAGGTTAGGTTTTAAGTTAGAACATTGAAATTAATAATTCGTTTCTTTTAGTATTAATAATATTTTGCCGATTACAATCCTGGTAATAGTATTATGACGAAAAATATTAGGGCTGAATATAATTATGCCAAAAAAATGTATGGTAAGATATTTTAGGCGTTAAAACAATATGCGTAACAATTTTATGCGTAAATATTATTATGCTTAAAAATATTATGGGAGAAAAATTTAGGCCAAGAAAGTTATGCCTAAAAACTTTAGGCGTTTTGAAGTTTAGGCTGAAAAACGTTATGCCACATTAAATTAGGACTAAAAATTTTATGCGAGCCAATATGGACCCGTTTTTGTATTGTCATCGACTCGAAGCCCGAACCGATCTGAGTTTTCTATGAATTTAAACTTGTCTGGAAAATTAGTTCGATACTCTTGAAAGCGAAGATTAGGTATTAAGTTGTTTTTTTGTCGGAAGTTGCGAAAATCTTTAACAATGATCTGTAGGTAACAGTTGCCTAAAGATTTACACGATATATTTAAGATTATTTTAAAATTTATTTATCCTTTATTTCCAGCCACATAAAATCAACAGAGGACATAAGTTCAGGGTACTCGAGCGCTGACAACTCAGCCTCTCTCACTCGCACGGCGTCGCTCGGCGCCGGCGCACGCGCGCGACCCAAGTCTACCCGCACCACCGTCACCAGCATCAAGCGACCGCAGGCTGCTGAGGTCTGGTAACTTTTGTATTGGACATTGTATTATATAGCTCGTCTATTTGGATCTTTTAAAACAGTATTTATTATGGTGGTCTCTTTTTGGGATATTTTCGAAGTATCATTACGGTTGTCTCCTTTAAGTTTTACAACGTCAGAGAAGTGTATAGGTCTGTTATCAAAAGTCTCTACTCAGTCTTTAGAATCTTTTCCAAGTGTCATTCGGCGCCGGCGCACGCGCCAACCCAAAACTATCACTAAGCGACTGCAGGCTACTGAGGTCTGGCAACTTTTGTATTGGCCCTTGTATTACATAGGTCAGTTGTCTCCTCTTTGGGTCTTTTAAAACAGTATTATAATGGTAGTCTCCTATGCAGTCCGAGAAGTGTATGTAGGTCAAATTCTGTAACCTACATTTAGTTTACTAAATCTCTTGATTCTGTAAAACACAAGCTATTCAGTTTCTTGAGTCGTTAGGCAACGGCGTGCTGTTTAAGACTACCCACATCACTGTCACTATTCTTGTGTTTGATTGTAATTTTTGTATTGGACCTTGTATTACATATTATCTTTGAGATGGGTTGGGTAGTTGGTTGGTTCTCTTTGAATCTTTTAAAACAGCGATATTACGGTTTTCTTTTCTTTGGGTCTTTTAGAACAGTATTATCACAGTTTCTATAAGTTTTATAGCGCCAAAGCAGTGTAATATCTACTTGTTTAGTGTATAGCTTTATCTACTCTTGAGGGTCTAAAAGACGTAGCTAGGACCCATAATAAATACTGTTTTAAAGGCAGTTTAAAAAATCGAGGGCTTATGCGTAACTAAATAAAAAATAAACTATGAAGATGAAATTATTGCCCTTGATATTTATATATCAAAAATTGTTTGCTTTTCAAAGTTTTTTCGATGGATTCATATTCATAAAAATGTGTAACCTTTATCATTCGCTAATTAATATTGCGATATAGAATAAACTATTTTATGTATTCAATGTTTGTACGAATAATATACTCAATTATCTATAAACTATATAATCATGTAGAATCGTACATATTGTATTAAGACTTAAAGAAATGTTTGGTGTGTCAGGGTTCGAAAGGTGCTGGCAAATTCAATGAAATTGTTGCCTTCAGACGTTTGCAAGAAAAATGAGGGTATTATGAAAAAAATGTCGGACTATGGATGGAAATAAAGCTCAATTTGTACCTCTCAAATATAGTATTTTACAAATTGCTTTTAAAATTATCAATGTTGTAATTTGAAAGTATTATCAATATTAAAATTTGTAGAAATTTATAAAAAAAAAAGTATTGTAGCTTTAGAATGCATGAGATAGTGTGGCACAATAATTAATAAAATTTAGTATTATTTTTTAGGTTTATAAGTCTGCCTTCGCATTTATTAGCTTTTTATATGATTTAGACTTAAGTGCTTTTTATTTAAAGGAAAGTGAAGTTATCATCGAGGAGCTACGCGACGACGATAATTTTGAATATGCGAATATGCCCCCTTTAGTCAATCTTCCTTCTCCCGTATATTTGTCCCATACTGAACCTCCGTTTTTATACCAATATGTTGGGGATCAAGTCAAAATTATACAAGTTTTAGGTGCTCCCCTTTTAACGAATGATCAAAAAGCAAATGCTATAAAAATTGGTGAAACTGAAAGTATTGGAACAGTGGAGACACAAGTAGAAAGCACCAAAACGTGCACAGATAAAACTACAGAGAATTCTATTTTAGGTGAAAACATTTCTAACATTCCATCTAATAATGACGACCAAAAACTTATTGATAAAGAAATTAATATAGATAGTGAATCGACCAATAAAAGTAGCTTAGAAAGTTATGCTGAAATTGAGTCAAAGATTCCATGTACAAATTTAACTGACGAGAAAGAAACAAAACAAGCTGATGATGTAATTGAACCTGTAAACTTAATTAGTTTAGAAACTGCTACGATAATAAATGACAATGAATCGGTTGAGAGTGACGACGAAGCTTCGTTCGGCACGCCAGATAATTCACCAAGAATTAAAAGAAAATCTTCTAAAGGTAGATACGGTAAATCTAAAGCACCTCTTCCTCCACACATTGATTTACCAGCAAATGACGACCTTGATCTAGAATGTGCTACGTCTCAAGAAAGCCTAGTTGATATAGTCAATAAACTACCTAGTAATGCTTTCAAAGAAACTGGCACGCATAAAGGCCTTGTTGTAAATCCTATAGCCGAGAAAAAGAGAAGACACAAATCCAAATCGCCTGGACTAATTTCAAAGAGCAATACGTCAGGACTTAGCAAACTGCTGCAGCTTCCTGGTAAACTTGCGTTCTGGAATAAAGGCGAAGATAAACCAAAATCAGATGTATCTTCTTCACCAGACCAAAGTAGAAGATCGTCACTCGAACACGCAAATTTGAATCCTGAGACTAATGAAGTGACAAACGTAAAACCTGTGGAAATAGAAAGTTCTGAAGCAGATGTAACAGATCAAAGCTTTAAAGATGCAGATGATTACGAGACAGATAGCATATCACAAGAGGTTATAGAAAAAAGTGATGCGTTACAAAGGATAATTGAGGCAAAATTAGAAAGCCATCCCGAATATAAAATAATTTCTTTACACGAGGAGATTCCGACAAGTTCTAAAAGCACAGATGTTTGATCCCCATCCTTCTGTATCCATTCTGTGCAGCAGAGATCTACTCCAAACAGTATGTTATTTGTTTCGTGTGTCTGTTTTGAGCATGGAATTAATTTGACTAAAATGTGTTCGCATATTCAATACAAAGTAAACTGCTACATTGAAACTATATTTTCCCCTGCGTCGTCTATTTAATCTTGTAAATGCTTCATTTCCCCGTTACCAAATAACGTTTTATTTATTCGTGTGTATTTCTATTTCGTGTGTCCTATGTTGTGTATTTTATTTTGGCTTCTTTATAACTAATAACCTATAACAATATTATGTAGATGACTACTCAAACGACACTAAGTAGATAAAAATACTATTTTAGCTGCATATTATTTGTATTACGACGAGTGCAATTTTACTAATCATCAAAATTAATTTCTGATACCAGAGCAGTATTGGCTATTTACAATTTATACTAGTAGTGATCACTTTAAGGGGGCAAAAAAATGTTCATGTTCTTAGAGATATAGCACTGTTAAGTTAAAAGGCGTTTCTTAAAGTTGTATAATACGATTATGTGACAAAGTTGAAAAACTCCTATTAACTTAACCAATCTATGTATAACAACATTTTTATTTTCGTTGGCTTATAGTGATTGCCACCAGTGTAGCGGTATATTAGTCAATACCGCATCAAAACACAACGAATGAATTTGTTACCAACTTTAGTAAATTAGATCCGCTTTTCAGTGGATTTTATTTGTGTAGATAAGTAGTAGAGCACGCGCGCACATTTCATTATAAAGAAGTTCAAAAGTTCACTAAAATTGTATTATTTTTTCGACGCTATTTGTGCGTGCCTCCTCTACATTATGCTTTGCTTTTTTGAGTTAGTTTTCAATGTAACCGTTTTATTTTCAGGCAATGCTGACGGCCTCTGCTACCATTCCCCGCGCAAAAAAATCCAATAAAAGGAAAACTCAATAGACATACATAAGTATAATAATACTTCCGTGTTAATAATATGCTAACGGAGAAGTCAAGTGCATGACTGACCACTGCAATTTTCTTGAAATTAAGAAGGGTTGCACTTACTAACTCCTTAGCATTTTGTTTCGGACTTAAAGCTTTATGCTTTGAAATCATGCTCTCTATTATAAAAATACATTATATACTTAGCATCCACCATGACACCAGCTTTTTAGAGAGCAAATTAATCACTAATTTGTGATAGTTCTTCCAAATTTATTTTGCATGCTTATTTGTACATCTTGTAAGCATTCATAAAATAAACTTTTGTTTGAACAGTGCTCAATATTTGTACCTATATTTGGCACAAATCTAATGCAAAATATTAATTTTCTTTTTACATCTGCATTAAATGCAATTTTGTTTAGCATATTTTTATGAGAACATAATTCTCAAAAATACTCATTAAGTATGCCAGTTACTCAATATACTGCAATAAAGTATGATTACATCACAATATATTGTTCAATTTAGCAATAAAACATCTCAATTTATGGAATCTGATCAATTGATTGGTCTTCTTATAATTTAGCCAAATTTTGCCAAAAGTGTAGCAGTTGATGACTAAATATTAGCAAAATGAATTAAATTAGTACATAAATATTTATAAAATTAGTTATTAGCGAAAACCTAGTCGACTATGTAAATTATTCTGAACTATAGCTTCATTGAGGCTTTTCACTTTTCAACTACATTTGTGTGAAGAAATGAGCTATGGAATGTTGTTATTATAAAGTTGATGATCTCTTTGGCTATCAATTTTCTATTCTATGAGTCATTGTTTCCTTCCATATCATGATTTGTTCCTTAGGTAAGTGTTTCTAAATACTGTGAGTGAAATGTTGAGAGTAGCGTCTGCAGTATTATAATGCATAATGTAGGAATGTTAAATGTATGTGATGTGCAGTTTCTAGTTATTTTAGCTATTTAATTAATTCTTAACTATATGAATGCGGCTGCAGGTTGAAGTTACCCTGTTTTGTTACCAGTACATAATGTACATTTAATTTTAATGAATGACTGTCACAATTTTGCAATGTGTTTTGAGTTTATTTAAATAAATCAATATTACATTAAATATCTTTTTATTGCTTACAATATTCCACCTGTCCTTAACCTTAGTGAATCAAATATGTATTTCCCATGATCACTGCGATAAGCTTGATTAATCAGTTGTTTCTCAAGTAAATCCAAAGAGTTAGGTTCCCAAACTGTGATCCAATGTAATAAAGAAAACAGTTTGTGATAGCTGTTTGAATCGTTGACAGCATCTACTATTTTGATAGAGGGCAAGTTCTCTATGATCTTCAACAATTTAGGTTTGATTACAATATTAAAAGTTGCATTACTTCTTACAGCAAACTTATGAATAATATTAATTGTCTGGATGTTTACAGCCTCTTCTAACAATATATCGGGTAAGTTTTTGAGCCACATATCAAAAGCCTCATTTTTATGGAAGTGGTTCAGTTTGTCATTTAGAGCTATTTTACAGAGCAAACTAAAAATGTGCTGCTTGAATGCACTCTGCATGTTTTTATTGAAATAAGCCCAAATTATTTTCCTGAACAATGGATCCATGATTGATACATTTTTCGTCCAACTATTGATTTCATCAGAAAATATTGTATGAAGAATCTTTATAACAACATCATTGATGTGGCCTTGAACATTTTGATTGAATGTTTTTTCTATGTAATTTAGAACAGATACAATTTCAATGTTATTGCTCTTAATATTCACATTAGGGTTGAGCAGAATAAACAGACGACATATCTCCAGATTTTCTGCAACTAATTTTGGATCTGTAATGGCATTTTCAGACTGTGTGTCATTTTTCTGCTTAGTCCTAATATTTGTTACGAATGGGAACATCTTTACAAAATGCTGTGTGTATTGATGACGGTACTTCTGGCTGAATAAATTCTGTATGTTAGAACTTGGTGTTTTCTTATTAAGATGTTGGACAAGGGTCCAAATTAACTGGATCACTTCTAAGGTGTGTTTGAGTAATGACGCTGCATCTTCATTGACCACTGTTTCCATGTTTCTCTCTCCCTCAGAATTAGGACAGACTTCGAGCCAGGTTTCAAAGAGCAGAGGCATCAGTGTATCAATATATTCCCTGAACTTCTCAACTTCATCTTCAGGTGTAATATCTGCAGTCTTCTTCGAAGAGAAGCATGATAAATGGCACACAGATGTGTAACTCGGATTGAAGAGTGGGTAATAATTAAATTTAGTTTTATCAAACATTTTTGCTGCAACTTCAGCTTTCCCATCATTTTCAATTACATGTTCATGTTGAACATATTTGTTCAAGTAATCCTGCAGGCGATGCAATACTTTCACTCTCCATTTGACGCTAGTTATTTGACTTCCCAGATTAACTGTGAGTGTTCTACCTGGTTTGGAATCTACTCTTAACTTAGATATCATATCCAAAAAATTTGGAATCACTTTGTGGAAGTCTTTAGCAAGTTTATTTGGAGCACAAAGTAAGAGAATATCTAGGAATAGTAAGGAATCTTCTTGGATCCTGTTGTCAATGTGGGTCATTGCACTTCGCAGATATGTAGACATGACCTCGTAGAATGGATCTATTTTCTCTATTCTTACGTTTGAGAGTATTGTATGCAGCGCTTGTAAGGCATCTTTTCTTACCTGAAAATATAAGAAATAAATCATAAAGCCTCTTCAGCATAAAATCAACACAATTGGTATAAAGTGCGAGTATTATTTTAGGTGGCCTTAGTTAGTTTATATTATTCTATAATGCATGAATGAAAAGTCATCTTTAGAAAGTCTACACTTCAAACATTTCAATGTGACTGCAATCACTTGAACATTTATTTTTGAATGTTTTAAGGTTAACATATTGTGTACTTACTACTTTTTCAATATTCAACACCAATGGTGTAACTCCATGAATTAGCTGTCCAAGACTTTGTTCCAACACTTGCGGATGTCCTATAATAAGGTCTTTTAGCCCTTGAAGAGCATCTGTTCTAGAGTTAGTATTAAAATGATTCAAACGAGACAACAACTCATTTACATTGAGTTTTCTTGTAGACAGAGCTTCCGTATCACCGTGTTTTCTCAATTGCTCTTTTATAACTATCTTCTTCACTTTGAAATTAGTTTTTGTCACATTTGTACCCTTTGGAAGATCTTTCTTTGCTTTCAACTTCGTTTTAGACTTCTCTGATTTTAGAAACTTTTGGTATCTGGTTGCTCCTGTTTGAGGCATTTTAATTTAAATTATAAAATAGATCTTTTAACCAAGAATATTATCAATTTCCTTATTAATTAATAATTTTAACAAAATTAAAATTTCATGGTCATGGACCGGCCCATGTGCGCCTGGTTTTGTTGACATCACGTTGACATTGACACTGATTAAGACATTCAATAAAAATTGTCAAATATTTTTATTTTTTATTTTTGTTGTATAACTTGATATAGGCATACTATACAAGCATTAGCCAATATATTATGTACTATTTTGTTTTTTTTTTTTTTAATTTTTCGTCTCTTACACGGGCTAGTAGAGCGGGCAGTGGTCTGTGAGACTCACAGTGCAAGTCTACTTATTGCAATATTATATATTTATTTATATAGTGCGTGTCTATTAATGTAAATATTTATAACATTTTAACTCCTCACTCTAGAACACGTCTATCGGTTCTGCGGCTAATTTGCCCAGCCCATTGCCACTTCAGCTTGGTAACCTTTCCTTACGGCTATTAAAATTTAGTTCCGCCAAATTCCGCGGGAACTTTTTCGTGAAAAGCGCGCTATTATACGTGGCGCTAGATATAATAAAAAAAAAAGTCACAAATAAGGCAGCAATCAATGTCAACTGTTAATAAAATTAAAGTGTCATTAACTGCAATGTGTCACTGTCACGACACAGCACGTGTGTTTATTTGCAAATTTCTTCATCATTGGAAAATTCTCAAACTCAAATTTTCAATCATCTTTTTTGTGAAAATAAGCTTATAAAACCTATTTCAAAATGAAAATTAAAAAGCAACATCGGAAAAAGAAGTACCTCCACAAATTAAATCGTAAAAGAATGCACCTTAAGCAAAAAAGTACCGGAGAAGTGAAATGGTAAGTAGAGTTGATTAACTTTTGAATCATGAAGGATCCTGTTCTACATTATCCAAATGAATAATTATTATTATTCTTGTGTGTAAAATGTTGCAGCAAGGTAATCAATGAGGCATGGGACCACAGAAAGTCGTCAGTGCGTAATCTCCGAGACATGGGTTTGGCTGATGATCCAAACAAAGTGATAAAAATCCCAAGTTTTAAGGAAAGTAAATTAAAAGAAGCGAAAAGGATAGTAAATAATGAATCTGATGATGATGATGAAGAAGTAGAAGAGACACCTTTGTTAGCTCCTAAGAAAGAAGTTGCAGAAATATTGGAAAAACAGGCACGCGCACCACGGAAAAGAAAGTTCATGTAAATAAACTTGTATTTTCTACAATTATATATTATAATCAATGCCTAATCTAAAATATTGTTGTGATAATACTGGCCATTAGTCACTGAAATATAATAGCTAATTTTTAATTGGGATATTACTTTTTGCGATTATTACACTTATTACTTTTGCAGGTTACCCAAAGGTCAAGTGGAATACATAACTTACCTTCTCGATAAATACGGCCATGACTACAAAGCAATGGAGAGGGACAAGAAAAACTACTACCAAGAAACGTGGAAACAGATACGAGCTAAAATAAAAACATTTATGGGAATACCACAACAATACGGAGAATATTTACAATCACGAGGTTTATTAGACAAAGAAGATGATGAAGATGAATTAAAAAAACTAGCTAAAGCATTAGTGGATGATGATTAGGGTTAGATATAAGATATTTTCAAATAAAAACAAGAAAATCAAGTCAATAAGTTTTATTCTGTAACTAAAATTATTATTGCAAAGAACCAAGTTAAGGTGCATGCACACAGTGGGTGTATAGAAATGTACCAGCTTACCATAAAACCCATTGCACACATCTGAGTAGTGCTGTTCGAACTATCTAACAATACGAACATAAAAGGCGGGTCCCACTGTGTGCGAATCCTTAATTTAGTGCACACCCTTACTGCCTACAAAATCCACTAGGAACCAATCTTTAGTAAGCAATATAGGGTTAAAACTGACTTAAAATTAAATTGACTAGCATTTTACTGTGCTTTACAATCATTGGGTACATCTTTTATGGGTTTCACAGATTTTAATTCTTCGTACCATTCCTTTTCCATGTCTAGAAGTTGCTGAGGTTTCTTATACTGGAAATGAGAACAAATTCACAATTAAAAAAAAATTTGAGTAGTAAAACTAACTCACTTATAATATGTGCAAGTTACATAATCACACAAAAAATAATGAAATTCTGTCCTGCCTTAATAAAGAAAATTTGAGCTGCACCACTTAAAATAATTAAGCATGTGACAAATTATTCACCCATAGGGCAAGCCCCCCAGAGGCATTGGAGAGTTACGAATTTTGCAATATTTCATGGTCAAAATTATAATTTTTTTCTCAGCGCTCGCAGCAAGCTGCTCGTGCACTTCCTATTAAGGATATTTGAACTTTCTAACTGTTCAGAGCGAGTTAAACACACATTTTTCGAAGTAAAAATTATAATATTTTTGCCCGTCTGTACCTTGGCCCTCCCCAGGACCAAATCCTGGATCCGCCCTTGCACATATTTTTCAGAGCAAAACCCTTTACCAATAAAAATGTCTACTTACAGTTATAATCAATGTATTGAAATTATGACAAGCTTGTATGTTCCCCTGCTCTAAAGGCAGATTGAGTCTTATTAGTTCAGGCACTTGTAGTTTCTTATAATATTTCTTATTAGATGTGCGTACAATTATACATTTCTCTTCATTATTTGCACTAATTGAGTAAGTTTCAATGGGATACGGAAGGTTTCTAATTCGCCACTCTAAGTTTATTCTTGTGTTACGTCTGGTAAGGATTGGCTGGAAAAAATAAATAAAATGTGAACAGTTGGAAATTTAGATACAACAAAAAAAACTTGATATGAACAAAGTGTTTATTTTTCTGTTTATTTGGTTGAAAAGAAGGTTTTATCTATTTTGATCATGCCCCCATAAAACCAAGAGTTAGCAAGTCCAAATTAAAAATGCATTTATTCAAATTATTATGTGCTACATTGGAGCACTTTTCCAAGGCTATAAACTATCAACAGGTTCATAACTGCCACCAGTCCAGTTTTGAAAAGTTTCTTTGATTGTTTTAATGTTGCTTTAAAGAAACTTAATATCAAGAATGAAAACTCTGCTTGCTAAGTCATAATTATTGTTACAGATGTTGTCTTCTTTTTCTAGCAAGTTTATAACCTTAAAAATTTAATTGTGAAGATAAAATAGAGATTTTACAACTTTAGAAAAATAGTTGATATTAGAAAACTCTTCATGAACATCATATGAAAAAAACAATAGTTAATTCAATTTATATGCTTTTAAAAGTGTTACAGGATTATCTTTAATGCAAACAATTAATAATTTAAAATCTAAATACAATTTAATGCTTACTATATAAATATGGTGTTAGCTTACCTGATCTTTACTTTCCATAATATCAATGGAATCAATATGGGGATTTGCATCAGGAATTGGATCACCAATCTCTACTTCCCATTTTCCCTCCCCGCCAAGCTTCGCTTTTACCTTCCAAGCCCTTCGGAGCATCACTTGAGTATCTACATTGTACTCTTCCACCATCTCTCTTTCATCTTCAAATTTGTAGTGCACTTTTTTAATTTTATCATCCTTCAAGCAGGACTTCTCTGCGCCAAGCATGGACTTATACCAAATTGTATTTCGATGCATATTGGCGCTAAGATCGACGATTCTATTCTTATAATGTGTCGCCTTAGGATATATTTATTTAACTTTATAGCTCGGAAAAACTTCGATCAAACAATAACACTGAAAAGAGACTTTTCTCAAACGTTGCTATAGTAACTGATAGTAATTAGTAAGCTTACTATGGTTTACCTAAGACGAGCACACTGCCGCAGGTTGTATCCTTTATCAAACGCCAGCCGCCAGTCGTTCATACGTCATTTGCGCGCAAATCGACAAGCAACTTGTAGGTTTTTTTTTTTAATACCGCCTAATGCGGACAACATAACCTGCTGCTATGGGTTATTGCAGCACCCTTAATATACTATTTATTAAAAATAAACATACTATTAATAATTACTAGAGTCCGACCGAAACTGGTTTTATGGCCGAAACCGAAACCGAAACCGAATGTTCGGCCGAGGCTTTAGTTTCGGCCGAAACCGAAACCGAAACCGAAACTCACGTGGTCAAGTAAAAAATCTTTAAAATACTGAAATTTGGTGCATTTTACCCATTATTCTGCTTTAATTAGGACATAAAATGGAAGCACAGCATAATATTAAGTTTTTTGCATCAGTTGTAAAATAAAAAAAATAAAAATATTACATTTTTTAATATTTAAAATTTTTTAAGTCTTATAGTTTCGCTTTGTCTGTCCGTCCGTCTGTCCGCGGCTTTACGGAGAAACTATAAGTCCTAGAAAACTGTAATTATGCAAAGAGGAGGGCAATGATTAGGGTAAGAGAACGGTTACAAAAATAAATTTAAAAATCAATTAATTTAGGGTAACTCCCAAACTTGTAAAATGGGGATGATATTTTTTCTGGCTGATCCCATCATTTGGGATTTTGTTGAATAGGTATTTTAATGAAGGACTATATTATATAGCTAAGGAAATTTTTCGATTTAATGATCCATTTGAAAGATATTCAAGTTTAATTTTTTTTGGGCTTTCCCCCGCCCTTTAAAATCTAAACTACTGGCTTTCAAACACTGTTAAAAATCACGAATATACTTTCAACCATGAACTTTCCAGGAAAACCATAGCAGTTAAGATAGTTTTATAAGTTTTAAAGATATCGTTTATAGCAAAATTAAGACAGTAGATATACGATTTGCCAGTTCTACGGAAGCCTACATTGCGCGTAGTCTGAATAGCGCTAGGCCTATTTATGTAAATTAAGTTCTTATAGCAAAATGTTTATCAGTTATCAATTATAATCAAAACACTTATTGTTACTGTTTCATTAGCCCCTTGATCCAGAAAAAACTTCCAGTTAAAATCAAATTGACATCTATTATTTCCAACTTTTTTAAAATGAGGTTCAAATTCGCATGCGCAGGTGCGGCTCGATTGAGCCGCTCGGGGACATAGGGTAAAATACTAAGTATTAGTATTTTGAAATCTTACTAATTAATACATTGGTTTGTACTTATTTGTATTTAGAAGAATCATCAATCTCGTTTAGGTACCTCTATGTAAAAATAATAATTACTAAAATGGCTATTACACGCTTAGTTCTAGTCTCAACAAAGATAATACATATTATCAAATCACACGTATTTAAAATTAACAAACCTATATGACAAAATTATATTAGTCGTCCGCCAAAGCGTTGTCGCGAGAAACGAAGCTAGGCGAGCGTGCACGACAACTTCCGAAGGGAGTTTCGTTTTCGGCAAAAGTTTCGGCCAATTTTGGCCGAAACCGAAACTTTCGCCGAAACTCGATTTTTGGCCGAAACTCGGCCGAAACCGAAACCGAAACCGAAAGTTCGGTCGGACACTAATAATTACAATAAACATAATTTAATTATTATCTTCCTTTCATTATTTTTTTTTTCTTTTTCTTTTTCCTCTCTCAAAATTTTTTCTTTTTTTTCCTTTTCATTTTCCATTTTTTTTTATATATATATATATATATATATATATATATATATATATATATATATATATATATATATATATATATATATATATATATATATATATATATATATATATATATATATATATATATATATATATTTTATCCTTTTCTTTTTTGAAAAATCAAAGCTTAATGTTCTATACAAAAAAGAATATTCTAATAATAAATTGAGTATGATTACAATGAAAATTATAATAACAACTACTAGCAACTTGTAGGTTATAAAATATTATTATATCTTTTATTTTATAAAAGTTACAAATAATAGAAAAATACAATTAGATTGGAGCTTATAATATTTATTTCAAATACCGCGCTCAACTCTCAACCGCACATGTTTTTCAATGTCCGTCACTTCCCGCCTTTTTCCACGTCAAACATTTGTCATTTGTCACCGATGGTATATTTGCCACTAATTATTATTGAACTGCTCGATTGTAATAAAACGCTAACACATATAATATATATTAGATATCAATTATGTACTAAAAGTAAGATTTGATTCCACTTAAAAATGGAGGGTATTTTATTACATACTAGCTGAGCACAGCGGGTACGCTGTACCGCCTATATGTGATTCCAGGTCAGGCATCTATGCCAAATTTCAGCTCAATCCACCTTTAGTCGTAAAAGAGTAACATCCAGATATTTTTACAAACTTTCACGTTTATAGTATTAGGATATAAGAAAAATTTCGGTTATAATTATTTTACAAAACATCTGTAAACAACTCGATGATGACTCGTAGCCTACGAGTCAGAGGCAATGTGACATGTAGTTTTGATTGAGAATTACTACCCCTGATGAATTGAGCATACAGGCAATAATTCAAACTCAAAATTCATTTATTCAAATAGGCTACAATCGAGCACTTTTGCAAGTCAATTTTACATTTTATTTTAATATTCGAGCCGCTCATTTGCAAGCCACCTCTATGAGAAGAACAGTCAAGAAACTCATAGGGATTGCTTTTTTAAATATGTATGTGTTTACAATGTTTATCTTGGTTAAATTATAATTTATTTACAGGTGGTTGCAGAGGTTTCCAGGCATCTTTGTCTTCACTTCCATGTATTAGTTTATAATAGGATTTCTTTTGAAATATTTATTTAACAACTGGATGTGTAGAGCGAATAACGAAGTACGTGGCTTTAACCCTAGAGTGGTCGCGCGGATTACTATTGTAATCCACTCGTCGAAAATCGAGAATATCTCAAAAACGCATTCAGCTAATTATTTGCCCTTCCGGGTACTTTAAGTTGAATGTTTGGAGAATATCTACTGTAATTTGCAGCCGCCGATCTCATACGGTTACGTCACAGGAGGTCCACAAAGTACGTGCATTACACCAGTATGCCGCGCGACCAGATACGTAAGTATTTTTGACAAAACATGTTTTTTTAATTTATTGAAATTTTCGAGATTTTATACATTATTATTTCATAAAACTGATTAAAATTGATGTTGGCACATCTTCACATTCAAAATTTTCGGGATAAATAAATAAAATAAAGAAACAATACAAATTCTTAAGGCGCACTAAAACTGGTATGTCTGACTGAAACAAGCTTTAATTATGAAAGTTGATGGGTGTTAGAGATTTAAATGAAGTTTTTGGTAGTTTGCCAAGGTACAGTTCTGATGATCATTTTGAGGAGGTGAACCATTCATCACAAAACATCGAAGATAAAAAGCTTCCAGATGTAAATCATAAATATCGAATCTGATGATAGCTGGATTTTTCACGGTCACAAAGAGTTCTGGTTATAAAAACATCAATCATATTCATCATCATCATCAACTCCATCATCTGGTCAAACATTGCTCCTTTAGATAAATACGGTAGAATTCTGTTTCAGTTCCATGATATATACAGCTTTTGAACCTAAAAAGTTAGTCATAGAGTCCCATGGTTTATCAAAAATGCGAGAAAATTCAGTAAACATAAAGCCTAATAATTTCCTAGGCATTTTATTAACAAAAATTAGGAACAAGAACGTAGGAATTGATGGAAATACCGTGGTTGCCTGTTTTCACGACTATGAAAAATGCTGTACTAAAAGCCCTCAAAAAGTGTGCAAATCGGGTAAAACGGTTATTATGGTATATTTATTCTTAATAATAAATCTATTTTGTTTATAAAACATTATTCAGAACAGTTATTTTCATATCAGTTTTTTTGTAATATCCATAAATGCGAAGTAAGTCTTTTTTACGACCATTTTGGAGGTTTTTCAAATTTTGTAACCATAAATAATTAGAAACCATAAATAAAAAAAATTAAGCCTAATTTTATTTTATTGGCATTTTATCAGTGGATTACATATGTAATCCGCGCGACCAGTTCTGCAAGTTTTTGGTGCGCGACCACTGCAGGGTTAATCTGTTAAAATATTATGTTAGAATTTTTAAAGTGCGAGGCATTGAGGTTGTTTTACAAAATGCTGGCTGCTCGTTTTAGACTTAGAGTCATCACTTTTTTTTAACACTTCCAGCACGGTGTGTAATACTTTAGCGAACTAGTGTATTTGCCAATATACTTAAATAACTTTTCAGTAAATATTAATAAGCCAGAATGAGCTCCATTGAAAGGCGCATTTAAATTTTCTAAAGATGTTTTTTACTGAGACTCTTTAAACTTGAACATAACATTTTATAAAATTATTATTTTAATAATAAAGGGGACTTCGACTTTTAACAGATTCTTTGACATTGACAGTAAGTGACAGCAACATATTTGTAGGTTATGGTTCTATTTTAATGTTTTCGCGCTGGCGTATAAATTATTTGTTTTGTATTTATTTGTAGATTTTAATGATAAATAAATTGCTCCTATCTCAAATTGTTGGTAAAAAGATGCCTAAAAGCAAAATACCTGATAGGTAAGTTATTAAAACAATAACATTTACGTAAACAGATTTTTGTTATACGAAAGAACCAATAACTTTGCCTATTGCAATTTCTAGGTGGATACCATACAAAGCCTGTGGAAACGCAATAGAAGGCACGCGAATAATCTGCTTCAAGGTTCCCCTGGAGAAGGTAAGATACAATCAGCACATACTTTTTATTGCATGTTACTTACTCATAACTCATAACAATAGAGAAATGTAATCTATTTCTTAGTCATAAGTCATAACATCATTGCCAAATTTGAACACCTACGTACCTGTAGCACGTACCTCTAAAGACAAGAATATTTTGCATTGTAACATGCAAAATTCATATTATAAACCTAGATATTACAACTAGCAAGTTGCATGTTCTACTGTAAAAAATGAAAATGTAGGTATGAGCAGATACATAATTATCTGTATTCAAAGAAAATTTGACTGGATGATTGATCTATCAATGTACAGCTGTAATGGCAGAATGATTTTAGTTTATTTAGCATAGAGATAATAGTTACCGTGATGACAACATCCCTAAGACATAATTTTTTAATGGGTGAGAAGCTGCAAACATTAGCTACTTATTGATTTGTTAACACTTCAACTGTGAAAAATATGGCCACTCTGTTTTTGTGCCCAAAACTTAGATGTCCACAAACATTGAGTTTTGTGCTAAAATACTGTGAGTAATTTCTATGATTGTGGATTGTACTACAAAAAGCTGCCACAGCCATTGTTTCTTTACTTTATACTTGGTATAGTTTTACTGGAGGCTTTAAGCTGGTCTGTGATGGAAGAACTGATAGTACTAAGCCTGGGATACTAATGCCACAATAACAATATTTATAAAAAAACATAAGTAATTAATAAAATCTTGTAATACTGAACTACAATAAATATCACTTTAATATTACTAATTTTAATTAAGCTAAACTATGGCACCACTTTATCACACCACACTAATATTATAAATGCGAAATTTTGTGAGGGAGTGTGTAGGTTTGTTACTTCTACACACCTAAACGGGTGGACCGATTGGGCTTAAAAATTGGTATAGACATAGACTTACCCTTGAATAACACATAAGCTATTGCAAAGCGGGTAAAACCGCTGGGCACAGCTAGTAATATTATAATGTCATTTGTTCAGAATAATAAAAAAAAATCATTAAAACGATTAAACCATTCCCCATTTATTCTCAAAGACTTGAAGGGATGCAAGCCAAAATATGCACTTACATTTTCTCAACTTTCTATCCCATACCATAAGACCAGTGGCATTTTCAGATACAGCGCCATCTATCAGTTACAGTTGGAAATAGTAACACGAAATGTTTCCATATAGGTAATCTAGTTTGACATGTTTCCGATAGATGGCGCTAGGTGTTTATAAAACTTTACGCAATCTTCAATGAAATGGTAGTCCCTAGTCCCTCCAACTGCTTGTCAAGAAAAGGTACAGGTTTCGAAAGTTGGACATGATTTCCTGTAAAAAATCCTTTAGTAAAATGTTTCTGACGTATAGGCGTAAGGCACTTGTAGATTGTAGAATGGACGATTATTCTACTTTTTAGCTGCTTTAGAGAGTTATGAAGCTTATTTATCTTATTATCCATAACAATAGGCTCGTAATATATTGGCTCAATTAAAATCATATAAAAAAAACCTGCTGAAATATACTTGGCTATGTGTGAGAAATTAAAGGCCGAAGATCTCAATCAAAGAACCTATAGACATCTTTCGCAAAGGATTGCTAACGAGGCAAATCGCGAGTCAGAATGGAAGCATTCGCAAGCAACCTGCCGACAATGAGATGCATTATTGGTTCACCTCCACAATGCGTGTTTGTATAACTGTCCGACTGCGCTATGGGCGTTCACTTGACCGCACAGTTATGGCAAACATCGCTGGTACTCCAAGATCTATGTTAATATGATCTGCATAGCGCTTGCAACGACACGGCATCTTTGGAATGAATGGGAGTGATCTAAGCTTCCGTGCTTTGGCTAAGAAATTGTCTCTAATATTTGCAAGGGTTTTGAACAATTCGAAAGTAACATTTAATTGTCTTACGTCGGTGCGAGTCCATTTCTGATGAATTTCGAGACAGAAAGATGAAAAAAGACGCTTCTACTCTACAAAGCTGTATGAGACTCGTAAAAAAAGGTGGATTAGGCGTAGTTTATACTTTTATACCTAGCAGTGGATGAAAACGCGTTGAGTAGATGGATTAATATGTCAAAATATATGAAAATAAATACTGAGGATTGCTAAATCACGAAAGTGTAAGAATAAAGCAAATTACGAGTATTAATATCATATACCTTTGAGAACGTCTAAAATCTTCAAGATTTACAGCTACTAATCACGATAAAAGCTCGACAAAATACCACGTATTAACAATGAGTGTCCGGTGTTTGTGGAATGGAAACTGCTGGCTTGTTAGCTCGACACATTATTGTTTCAGTCAACAGAACAAACCTGTCCGAGCCTTAATCGACATCGTGTAACTTGGAAAGAAACGAGAATTAGAAATTCATATAAGACTCTTTCGACATTTCGTCATATCTGCTGGATATTCTTGGAAACCCTTTTGATCGTCTACCGAACGTGAAAATTATATCGGCAAACCGGATGGAATAAACTTGGCTTCCTCCATCGATGAAAAAATGTCCATTAATAATAATGAAATCGTTCGTCAAAGCTTTACACAATACGTGGCTAAGAAAAAGGCTTAATATTTCTAGTGACTTTTAAATTGACTCGAGAAATCGCACGAAAAAACTGCATGCCACTAGATCCAGAGATACCCGGCATATTTCTCATGTAGGTCACTAGTAGCTAGGGTTAGTAAGTAGGGTATATTGCCCACGACTCGGTTCCTGCTATGCGACCTTACAATTCAAGGCGGCCGAACTATGTCGGTCGGAGTCCTGATGCAAATGACACGCGTTCCAATGGACCCGCAAAACCCTTACATTCGTACTCTAGTATAGAAAATTAATTTCATAGAGCTAAAGCATATTTTACGAAAGGAGGGTATGAGGATGAGGCAATGAATTAATCTCCGAGATTAAGTGCTAAGGAGCAAGTGTGAATAAATATTGTAAAAGAACATCAGACGACAAGATTAGCTTCCTCCCGCCTTTAAACCTTCCGAGATTTAAACAGTCAAAAAGTAAAACTTAATTGCGCGTAATAATCCTTGATCCTTTAGCCGTGTTTACTTCCTTACCTACTCTCGTGTCAAAATATTTGACTTAACATAAAGAAACGGCTCCGACATCGAAAGGACTAATCCCGTTTTTGATAAAACAGCGGGTGCCTCTATGAATAGTTTATACCTTTTATCTCTACATCTTTCATTTTCTAAAAAAAAAGTACGCCTTTTATACGGTTTCCACGGCGCTTTGATTCCGTTCCTTTATCCAACGGGACTCGGCTATAAATTAAAGTTAGTTTTGTTCCCTTTGAATTATAGAGGTGTATAACCGTAATGGCAATCGGTAGGTGTAATTTGATATCTTTCTTCAATTGTTTCTTTATTATTAACCACTATTTTGTTACTGATGCGTTAGGACTGAATAGATACTTTGTAAGTTGGTGCATATTTCAAATTTACATTTTTGAAATTCTTTGATGAGTTTCCGCTGGTGTTATATCGTCGCGCGTCGCTTTAAACGTTTCTATAGCCGATTTTTTTGTGGTTTTGTTGTAATTATGATGAATGATGACAGCTACAAGGGCGTTTGCTTTTCATCTCAGCGGCAGATGGCACTTTTGTCCCAACGGTTACCTGATTGAAAGTGTTACTAATTGCTCTATGTGTTTTTATTTATACGTAGGTGGGATGAGAATCGTGTGTGGCATAAGTTAGTTGTTAGTATGAAGTGTTATTATAGATTTCACTTGTGTTACATGCGTTTTTAGCACATGTTTTGACTTTCATCAGCGAAAGTGCTTGAACAGATGCGGACGTAAGTTTATCAATCAGTGCGACTTTTCAACAAGTCGGCAATGACAATATTTTCATTTCGTATATTTTTACAGTATCGCTTCTAGTTAAACGAGCAATATTGGTTCATCGACACTGGTGTATGCTCATGTTTTGATTATGCACACACACGAACTCAACTTATAAAGTTATAAAGCGACACGAGTTACTTATTGCTCCCGCTTTGTTTTGTTTGTGTTGCGCTCAAACGATGTGACATGATGGTGAAATCCATTCTGTCTTACTATGGGTAATTTAAACCCTTAAATGAAAGTCCAGATCTTCTGATTCAGTAATTACACCATTCTGACTCGTGTGGAGGTGTGAAGCGGCAATAGCTTAGTAGTTTTAAAACGATTGATCGATATCTCCCCGTTAATCGATTTCATAAGGCATAGGTATGCGGTGTTATGGCCAAGAAACTAAATCGGTATCGGTGTCGATTCTCCAGTTTAATGTTTTACGTGTGGTCCTACTAATGTGTGAAAGAATAGTATAGATGCGATCCTTAAATGAAATTTCGAGCCCAGTGAAATTATATATCCAGTTAAAATTCCCTGTAATAGAGTCCTGTTTTCCGATATTATGGAAGGACGTCATAATAAGACATGATTATTAGTATCGGTAATGCGATCGGGTTTCAAATTTTGTTGTTTTGTACATATTATAGGCGTCCTCCATTAAAGTTTGATGTTTCGTTTCATGTCTTTTTATTTTTAATGTTGTTGTTTATCAGTATACGTTAATCCTTCACGTGTACATCGGTACACAATATTTGTAATACCAACACGGCTGGCCGAATTTATAGCCAAGTGATTGATCCAAAACGATTCATTTACACATTTTATAGCGCTTCAGTATCGGCATGGAAATCTGATTCGGGAATGGTGTTGCATTTATCTGGTCATCGAGCCAAATAAAAAAGTCATAAAACGATGACAGGCTTGGGAATAAGGGTAATGTAGGTCGATATCGGACGTCATTTATTGGATCGTACGCGGCGAAAGCCCGATGGATTGCACTTATCTTTTATCGCATTGGAATGACACTACAGCTAGCAGTAGGTATAGCGTTACAAGAACATAAAAATAAGAATTATATCTAATTCAATTCATGCCTGAGTGGTATTAGTTTAAGCATGTTAAATATTCATCAGTGTGTTAAAGGATCTGGTGATTATAAAAGAAGTCGATCAAGCGTAAGTAACGTGTAGGTGCTGAGTGACGAGTGTTCTTCAGCGTCCGTTTGATCGACGTGCCGTAACGTAACTGTATCCTTTGAAATATAACGAGGTTCCGCACCGGATCGCCCCCAAGACCTTCCCATTGTTAAATTATTTAGAAGTGTCGAGGAGGTTGGCGTAACAATCAATATTGGTTACTGCTACGGCTTAATTTATGTTCCCCACACCCGGTGTCTAAATTGACGTAAATCATGATCATCACAAGCGGCGCTGGACAAAAGCACTTTCTAAATTCTCTTTTATTTCTTTTGTCCCTTGATCTCGCTGTCGCATGGGTACGTTTAGAGCTTAGACCGCATTGTTTGGCATTGTACGCAAAAATTACACCTCAATTAATAAGAAGGAATCTAAAGAAAAAAAAACAGTCTTCACTATTATGCCGAGTCGAAGGGAGGCCAATAATTCATTCTCCGTCTGGTTTCCGTGTGGCGTCAAATACGGTAGGTTTTCGGGGGTTGATTCAGGAAATCATTTTATTTATAGGGAGCGATTAAACGGTACGGCGCGGCTGCGTACTGTGAGTTTAATTTATTTATGGTGGAAATAACTTCTGCATGCAATAACGAATTGGTATGCCTCAGAATATTTGTCACCAATATACTGCTCTACTATATATGTAGCGCTTCCATATTAGACATGGTTATGATTTATTTGTGATTATTATAACATTGATATATGGCATAGATTGTCGTTAATTTTAAAATCTTCTTTCATAGAATCATGACGTTTTATGGGATATTTTCCAAGAATACACCTACCATGTCTCATTGGAGTTGCATTCCGTTTGCATCATGTATTACCGGTCATGTGTGCATTTGCATATTCCGCACATAATTTGGCGGCATTTCTACTCCGCATCGTAAAACCCGAGCTTGCACGTAGTTTGACAGTTTTAGAGGCCGGCATGTGGTCACATTGGCAAATGTCTTGATCGCGACGCGCCGCGCCGCTCGGTAATTGTTGATTAGTATCGATGTGCTAAAATCGAATCCTCTGCGATATCGATTAGCATCGTATCGATTCCGTCGCCGATGCCGGTGGGCAGTGTTAATGGCCTGCCATTTAGCGAGCCGTCTCATCTTAAAATAGGAACACATTGTTTTCGTAATCGATGCATTCTGGTACGATAATTGTTAAATTCAACACACACCTATGGCGTAGCGAGTGATTGCGTCAAACATGTCGTTTTATTGCGCTAGTGCTGTCATCGTCTCATTTTGTGACTTGTGTTATGGTGTTTTTTCTCATTGTGGAATCATTAGGGTGATGTCACCGTCGGATTCTGGCCACGATTATCGTGATGGTTGCGCCCCGGTCGCTATTACCATGTTAAAGTTATGAGCTCATTTATTTAGTTGATTTCAATTTTTTGATTGTGCGGTTAGTCACGGTTAAGTAGCGGTTGACATTAAGCGGTCTGGAGGAAATTGATATATGATTATGAGATCGTCCAATTAATTAGTACCTATTGGACGGCGCCTGTTTGCTGTCATCAGCAGTATAATAATCGCTAATATGTTGGTCATAAATTATTGCAAACTGTGGGAACCGGTTCAGACTCAGTCGTAAAACTCTGGCTAAAGATTAAACTAGAATTTTGTCGCAACCTTCCATTCTATTTGATCAGTTATTGCTCAGGTCATTAATCTGTAGCCGTATGAAAGGGCAGCGACGTGATGCCATTTGCCACGGCCTCATGGTGCACTAATTAACTCCAGTTGATTGCCAATCTGCATCGTGATATACGGATACTGTCCGTATTGAATTGTTTGGTTCAAACACTTAAAGTTCAGCTCAAATACATACTAACATAACACACTTCTGCGTAATTTGTACCATGGTTAACCTTTTCTCAATAATTTCATTCCCCGGTATATCTGTGCTAACATTTCTATTGTCTCACCCAATTAGAGATAATTAGAATTTATTGTTACCGATTCCATCGTATGCACATTGCTCATTGGTTTTAGAGTGACATAGTTTTCTTTATTGATTTATTTGGTTCTACAATGTCGACGCGTTCCAAATTTATTGCACTTAAATTTAACAGAAAGCACGAGCTTTCCTCGTTTGTGATTAAAGCGTCCCTATTCTAGAAGCGTTTGCAATTGAAGGACCACCAAAATGAGAGTTACGAGCGGGCGGTCGAGCGAGTGGCGGCGTCTGCGATATCCTTTTAATATGAACAAGTACGTACAATGCAAATGACAGGCGGTGGGTGGCTCGGCACTCGGTTTATGCGGTCTTCAATCAGTGACGGCCGTTGGTCGCACGCGCAGCCCACGAATTACACCACGAATTATTATTGGCACTATTTGTCGCAATACTCTCCTTCGGTGGCGCGAACCTATTGTGAGCCCACTGAAGATAATGGACCACCGAGCGGGGATCGATTCAGAAAACTCAAATAGAATAACTTGCCAAAGATTTTATGACTTTCGCTCGTGAATATGAACTAGTTTAGGTTTTTATTGTGTCTATATCATAGGTTCAGACTAGTTTTCTATTTTCTGAAATTTGTTTCTTATTTCTATAGCTGGGCTACCACTCAGTGGAGCCCACCAAACCGAAAACGACGCCGCGGCAGACCCAGAATGCGATGGAGAGATGAGCTTGACTCATATTTACCGGATTGGACCCGAATTGCAATAGACAGGGATGAGTGGAGAGAGAGAAGGGAGGCCTTTGCCCTGCAGTGGGACAATATAGGCTAAATAATAATAATAATAATTTCTATAGCAGAGATTTAGCATTGATTTTGTGCTGAATATAATTCAAGGCGTTGACACTAGCGCCATCACGCTATCGGCCATGATTTCTCCTGTATCAATTACGCAGATCGTAGGATAAGCGTCCGATAAATTATAGTATACAGCCACGATAACATCTAACCACTAGGACTCTCGAGGAGGCCATATTGAAATTTTTGTTCATTGTTAATGATTTACTGGTGGGTTCGACGACTTGAGAACAACATTTATTTATTTATTATTATTGGGGTTATGGTAACTAAGTGCAAGTGATAAAATTTTCATTGTAAAACTAATTGTATGTGAACTAAAGCAAATCCTGTTTCATCTATCTTATCCAGAATTTCCAATTCATATGACCACACTCACCACCCATGCTATGCCACTCGACCATGCTCTTTTTTCTGTACCAATCAAACTATGTCTTGATATGACTTACAACTTGTGCCATATCCGTTTTTTATATTGCTGAAAGGCCCAAGAATTCACGACATTGAGTTTAAACCTACGTTTTGACTACGTATTCAACAGACCTAATACTCCTTCAAAACGCCTAATATTCACCAGCTCTCTCATGCTGAAGATTTGAGACTTTAAGATTAGATTAGATCTACTAAGACATATTATCTTAAAGTATTTTTCTATAGACGAAGTTCTTTCTATAGACGAAGTTCAATAGAAATTGCGCGAGTCAGCTAGTAGTACCAATATCATTACAATCCATCTGGACCAAACCTGACCTCACTCGACAAACAAACTAATGAGTGATTCAATGTTCCACCTGTTAAGGAACCCACATATTTAAGTCAATCCTCGGACACGTGGTCTCCCAGTGTTTGTAAAGGCGCTTCAGACCACACAGTGAGCGGCAATCATCGACCCATCGCTCTACCAGCTCGTTCCTTCATTTCTCTCACTGAGTAATAACGCATAGAGATATGATGTTAAGAAAGAGGTTCGGCTCGAACTGCGTGAAGCCACTTTTAGTAGGTCTTGAAAGGCTTAGTATGTTTCCGGATATGAACTGGGATCCGTGGTTACAATAATGTTTTTGAAGAGGGATTTAACAATTTTGTAATTATGTTGAGGTATGTATGTAGAGGTACACACGTCGCTGTTTTAGCAGACTTACCTAGAAAAAGATAAATTATTTCATGTTAAAGACTGCGTCATAATATATGAACTGAATTTCGAAATTACTTTTTGTTTAGTATGGAAGAAATTTGAGTATAAATCCACTACATCCATTAGATGACTATCAGAAATAGCTGTTCAGCGATAATACTGCCACTTTAATCTAAATCTATAAAAGGAAAGCGTGACTGATTGACTGATCTATAAACACAGCCTAAAGCGTTGAACGTAATGAAATTTGGAATTCAGATGACAGACCTCCGCTAAGAAAGGATTAAGCCACGAGCATAAGCTAGTTCTTTCAGAAATTCAATTTTTTAAAGGGCTTGGTTTTTGTGTAACATACTACCTATATAACTTGTCTTTTATCTTTCATGCCTCAAGTTGGAACACAATTTCAAATGAGTCGTACTATCTTGTACTTTCTCAATGGAAGCATAGCTTACTCGGCTCGCTCATCTCCCTCCATGTAATAACACCATCATTACGTCTAATCACGTGTTAACCCTGCTTTATGGGAATGCCAAACATGACGTTCACATTTCGGTCATTTACATTTGTTTGTCCACTATCTTCAGTTTGTTGGTTTTAGTCTCTAGAACAGAGGGCGGCGTCTCGCTTAGCCACCGGTGTGTTTAAGGTATTTTTTAAGTGCAGCCACAGAAGTATATCTGAATAGATGCTGCGATTATGTATGTATATATTAGTTGGAAAACCAAGCGTGTCTTTTTCTTTGTTTGTTATCTAGTGCATTATGCTTATGGTTTTGCTTGGGTTAAGAAATTCACATCATAATACCGTTGTAATGATTAAATTTTTGCACGTAGGTAATGTGCCAAAATTTAACTAAATGCGGTTAGAGTTCGGCACTGTCAGTCAGTCAAGTTTTTCTTTTATGCACAAACATACTTGATTTTTGTACTTATAGTTTCTTGCTTTTGATTTTCCACTGCGAAGACGTAAAAAAACTTAAGCATAATTTATTGAGTAGGTTCAGATAAGTGCAGTTGACATACTCGCGGCACCTATCTTGGTATATTATCTGTGCGCAACTCAGTTTCGGGTTATGCCTTTGAATCGGTATTTTGTTACGGGGAATCTTTATTTCTTTTACCGTAACGGTGATTTTTTTAAATAAATATGAATTTATATTTTATTTAAGGATAAATACAAAAAAAATGGTGGAACACTAACTAATAATGGTAAATTGCCAATGCCCCCATAACTTAACTTGAAATATATTTAACACAGATGAAAAAAGCCTGCAATTGAGGAGCACTGTAGCTAGCGAAATTACTGGGCTAAAGAGTCTTAACGTCTTATGACTCTTGAGAAAGAAGCGTTGGTGCAGTGCTCCTAGAATTTCACATCATTGTGAAATCCTAGGTTACACTGTACTGATTATGGGCAGCCGTTATCTCTTAACATCAGGAGAGCGTCTTGCTCGTCTTCTACTTCATCACATAAAATTTTTTTTTTTAAGTAAATTAAACAAAAATTGTGGTTAGAGGAGAAAGACGGAGGACCGAGTTGAGTGGCGTGCCATGGCCTATGTCCAGCAGTGGACGAACATAAGATGATGATGATGATGAAACGAAAATTTCTATATACAAGAATGTACCAGAACATAAATACTTAATTAACGTCCTAACACTATAATAAAGTAACACTACCACCGATTGTAAATGCATACCTACCATATATAGGTTAATAATTATAATTAACGAAACTGTCTAATTGTTAGCTGTGGAATGTCTGAACGTCGATGAACAGTTAACACTCCGACTCCATTTCTGAATTAAGATACCCCACGCACTCGTAATATTGACCTACTGATATGTAGTAGATTTTATTAGACCAATAAATTTTATAACAAAAAGAGGACTGGATTCCCGTTACACTGATCAGGTGTAATGTTCCATTCAGAATTAATGCAGTTGACATTTCTTGAATAACGTATTAAATGCCGCTCATTAGCTTTGGATTTTTAAGTACGAATGTAACCAATTGATTTAATCAAATTGACGCTCGATTGCAAGCTCCAACGATAACTACCAACTATGAAGCTTTAGCGCGTGCTCGCATCTCATTCACGTCTATTACCAAATATTCTTGCGGTAGTTAGTGTGTACAAAAATGTGACTGGTTAGGAACACCCACGGCTCACCATCCGGATGGTGTTAATACGTTCCTGTTGGTTTTGTGTCCCGACTACTTTCATTTCAAAGAGGCAATTATACTCTCTATCTCCGCACAAGACGGTTCGACGCACCGAGTGTAGCTGGTCGCCAGAACCGCGCCTAATTCACACTATGTATTTAGCCCAACTTCGGGAAACACCACAAAGACGATCATGACGGTGGTAATGCATTTTTAGTGTGCTTAAAGACTCTGCCGCACTGCATGTGATAATTAAATTATCAATGCATTTCCGTGTCATTATTTAAAACAGGTTTGTCTACCGTATTTACTACGCTCGGTCCAATAGCAGAATAAATATGAAAATGAAGCCGGAGATTTCACAGTAAGAAGTTCGGTGTCGAATAACGTCTGGCGCCAATGAGTTAAATTATAACGAGTTAAAATAAATCGATTTAATATTCACGAGTTCATATTGAGTCGTCGGCGGTTTACGTTGAACAGTATAGTCACGTTCCTTATAAAGCTCCTTGGGAGTAAAAAATCTATAAAAGGTTGATAATAGTCAGTGGTCACGAAGGTGTTCGGTTTTGTGCGAGGCGCCAGCAGTTGATGCGACCCGCTGAGATGCGATAGCGTTTCCATTGTAAGGAGACACACAGCCCACTGTACTTCCTGCGTGGAAGAAAAGAACGGGTGTTCGTTTAGGGGACCAGTGAAGCTGGTCTCGTTTGCCTGTGGACGCGGTGTTCGCCGATTGAATTCACACCCGTGGCTCCCCTGTCCCCGCTCGTTATAAATCAAACGCAGGTATGATTCCGTCGGGGGCACTCGCGTGGAATGCTGCAAACCCTAGCGGGGGCGAATTGTGCAGCCGCTGCTCAACCTCTGTCTGTTTCTGGCGAAATTATAATTAACGAGCGCCGCTATGGAACACGATTGCACTGTGTGTTTTGGCGTGCGATTCATAATAACTAACATGATTTATGGCTCATTTGTATTACAAAGTTTCTAACTCTATTCGAGTGGAGGAACCTCTGACAATAATTATGAAAAATGACCTTCGTAATACTATTTGGTCGATAAATAAAAAGATTATACTAATAAAGTTTTCATTTTCTTCGCTATTATTATACGTGTCCACCGTTTTGTATAGTTTGTTTTCAAACACGTCTGATGGCAATAAAGAATTGGGTCATATTTAAACCCGTACAAACTAACCTTCACTATAAATTATAGGATTATGGATTCTATATAGTGAATTAACTTGAATGCATGGATTTGTTCAATGAGCTGGAATCATAATATTTATAGCGTATCTATTTTATGTTGGAAATATTAGTTTAACCTCGTTTTATTCTATTGTAAATGTGTCACGAAGGTAACACGTCGTACATAATAGTGACGACAATGAACTTGCGAGGCTGGAGCTCGGCCGGGACATGTGAGCCTATTCAATAGTAAACGTACGGCACTAAGAGAATCCTCGTCTCATATGACGGGACCACGCATTTGTTTGTCCGCAGCTGCGGTGCCGACAACATATTTATTGTGCTCATTAACCTTCAAGAACGCTATTTAATTGTCGGCCGTTTTTTATTCACTTCACCTCTGACCCGACGGCAACTTATTGCTCCCCGAGCCAGCTTTGAAAGCGAGAACTGGATGTTATTTATTATCTCGAGTCGGGGATGCGTGTCGCTCCTAGCTTTGTGGCGCTTGTGTACTGATCTTTATGATTTATGCCTTTGTAAGTACGTGATTACTGTCACACGGATCGTCGCAGCGTCGTTCACCTTTTCTAATTTGTTGGAATTCCATTCATAATGTTCGGTTCAGTCTTCCGGTAGATTATAATTATTGAATATCCGGTCAAAATCTTAATTTGAAACTCTAGAAGTTAAAGTCTTCACGAAGCGAAGGAGAGAACAGGATTATTTCATACATAAACCGAGTTATAGTGAGACGCGCTGTAAGTGGTGAGATAATGAAATCTCCGGTAATATAATGCGGTGGGATATTGGCCGGGCGACGCGACGTGGACATGGAGTATGTTCGTCGCGACGATATTGTCAAATGGCCGACTATTTCTCACGCAGTGTGAGTCGGTACTCGCGGGGGTCTAATATCTAAAGCTAATGATCAAAACACACGACTTACAGGAATTCGTGTGTATACACATGTGTTTATTGAATAATAAACCTGTTGCGCAATTTAAAATGTTACTGGTTGAGGATTATGACGACTCTCATGCGTATTTTATGGCTCTAGAGACGTCGGGTTCTACTTGTCGCATGCTTAATGCTTATACTCGGATGTTTTATTCATACTATTGGACGGGTGGTTTGTAAATACCTCGAAGCTGTCGATGAATCTCATAGTGGCGCTTTGATCGAATATAAAATTGATTTTTTATCGGCGCGATAACTCCGCTGGGAGCGAGCTCCGATCGAGGTTCCGTTGCGACAGCTTAATGTGCAAATGCTGATCTGTAGATCGTGCTACGTCATTACAATGTATTACACGGACGCGACGCAGTGTCACAATGAGAGTGCCGCTACCATTGTTCCGGAGCTTTCTATCTGAGCTTGTTATTCACTTCAGCTTTGACGTCTTCATACGCGCTATCGGCAACAGTAAATTGTGGTATCATGTCGGTACCCTCGTCGGTATGGAACCGTTTATTGATTGGTATCGTAGTTTGTCCGCTGTTCACTTTGAATAAAATTCGAATTATAATTAATCACGTCGCGTCGCGTGGGAGAGAGTCGTCGCACGACCGACGATCTATCATATTTTGTGATAACGCCACTAGGACGCATCTCGTGAACGTATTGAGACGATTGGGCTTAGCTATGGCTGTGAGCTCTGCGACAATGTCGTCTGCAACGGTATCATGCCATTTCAAATCAGTTCTACAATACTCAGTTAAACGAGTGGAGCTTGATATTATCAAGTTGAACATTGAGTGCAGTGCGGCAGATTATCGTTCAATTTTCCACTCTATATGAGAGGTCTACCGCGAAGTCGTCGCGTTTATGGAGACGACAGTGTCGATGACAACAATAAAATCGGATCATAAAGTCTCCATCGCGCCCTTTGAGAGTTCCTGTGCAATCTCGCCGCTCAATTTTATATCCAATACCGGCGTAAATAGATAGGCGGGTGGATGTAAACGAGGGACACCCCGGGGCTTCGTCGGAGGCTTCTGTCAATTGAATTTGTCTGCGAGCGCGCCATGCATTAATAGCGCACTAAACTACTCTCAATATTATTGATATAACACGTATATCTATTGTTGGACAGCGGTACACGAGTCTAGTTTTAGTGCTTCTTTATGATTGATATTTTATATTCTTAGCGTACGTTACGATCTTTCCGTGGTTTTATTGCCTTTGTACGTTTAGTGACGGTTGATTTCACGCTTCCGATGCTTCTGTGTTTCAAACTTTTGTTTGTCAAATATTTCCTTGAACCGCGAGGCAGTTATCTTAAGCAGATTCATGACTAGTGCCACATTGCTCGGCTCGTATTTGTTTATGACCATCACTATCCCCTTTCATCGCAGTCTTTCTCCGTCTGTTCCCACGTTCCTGTCGCTTAATCACGGCTCTGCGCTCGCGCCTAATATCGCACTCTCATGTGTTTATTAACCGTCGTTCCCTTTAATGGTGCAACATTTACCATACAATGTGCAGTGGTCCGTTTTGCGTGTAAGTTGATCGTGGATGCGACGTCTCGCTTCAATGATCACTACACACGACATTGGCGATCGCTTTGCGTTTATGAAACGATCTAGTTAGCATTTATTGCTCCTGTTTCCCTGGCATTTACAACGTGGCTAACGATAATTAAGTTTGTACCTAATGATCTGTAGTTATTAATGCGTCTGGCAAACAGTTTCTGAATATAAGATTTGCTTTGCGTGCAATAATTATTTTGAAGGATTTCCAACATCGATTGGAAGCTTTATAATGCGTCCCATAATAATACGCCGTTTCAGGTTGCAATTATGGAGAACTCGGGTTAGTTTCACTAATTTTGTTTTATATTTTCTTTTAAAAAATAAATATTTTTATGATTATCGGGAAAGTATGGTTGGTGGTAGGTTTCTACGAGTATGGTTTTATGATTATTTTAAACGGTAAAAAAATTTGTTTTCTTATATAAAATTAAACAGTAGATAATATTATAATTCATCAGGCATTGCCACACTCCGATATCGTTATGTGAACTGAGTTTTGCATCTCGCTTTCTTTGCGTTTCGTCACCGTCCGCTACCTTTGTATGAATAAAACTGTATTAATTATTGCTGCGCTAGTTTGATGGCTGACTTTATTCATGAGTCTCATACATGTCACCTGAATGTTTACACGTGTGACACACACTTAAAGTAACAACTGCGAACCTACACTTTATATCTAATCTGAGTTACGCCTACTCGGCATTCAAGTAACTAAATGCGTATTCACTCACTAAACGGTTAATGAAAAATAGTAAAGCTTGACTCTATTTGGCCGGCCATCATGTCAACACGAATACCTTAATCACCGGACATAAGTTGTGGAAACTTTGATAAATCTACACGAGCCGTCATTACAGAATGTGATCTACGCCTCTCATTAGCTCCCCAAATAAGATATCAAAACGGTGATTAAGTACTTAAGTCGGCGATTATTTTATTGCATTCCTGCGTTAATAAACAAGCTATCGATTAATGTTTTCATCCTAAAAGGTATTGTCGGTGAGCGGCAGTCGGCACTCTCAAACGAGTCAGCATTTAACGGTTCGACTGTTTAAAGTTTAACGGAGCCTCGCGAAATAGCATAGGGAAAGCAGCTCGTTTTATTGTGTCAGAGTAACCTAGTGAAATATGTTAAGTCTGGTTATATAGCAATTTGATTGAAATTTAATGATCTCCAACTGATTTTTAATAACGTTTTTGGTGACTTGAAATTGATAGTCTCATTCGGTTGTTTTCGTTGTGAGTCGTTAGTGTCACAGGTTGGTCCGCGATGCAAATTAAGATGTACCTTCAGAATTCACGTTTGATTTACGATGTTGTAACTCGATAGTAGGGACCCTGGAGACCGGGGACTTCCTCCGGTGCATAATTCATGCAAGGTGCATTGTTTTGAATAATGAGGTTTCGATGCTTCTTAAATTCGTTATAATGATGTTAAGTCACGAGTTCTGCTTTATATTCACAAAGTAAGATTATTACGGCAGAATGATGTTATTTTTCGTGTTTGCTGCGATATCAGGTTGAGATACAGATCTTGCTACATTTTATGATCCTTGCCTTCGTCATTAATAAATAAAATACTTCATGTCTAATCGTTTACCTAGATTGTTCATGTACATATTCAAGTCTGGTCTTTTAAAGCGACTTAAAAATGAGGAAGTACATCCTTACTGTTCAGATGGTTCCATTTATATATTATCGAAATTAGTTAAGCGGTTTTCAACTAGTAGGTATGTTCGTCGTACGTCTCGCCCTCGCGTGTTGAAAGTGAACATGAAGTCGTCTTATAATATGTTTTATACTTAATTAATTTGTAGTCCATACATATAATAAGAATGGAAATTTCTCCCCATTCATTGTGATCCTTCACTAAGATGAATCGTGAAAATACGCATATGAACAAAACGACGCGAAAAAGTCGCTTGCGCGATCTAATTCGTAAAACATTTTGTCAATTTTTCCTAGGGAAACGTAAAATAAAATAATAAAATAAATAATAATCATTTATAGCGGACACATTGCCCCTAATTTACATCAAAAATTCTAAATAAAAGTAATAGAATATAAAGTAAACTCAATTCAAAAAAATATGGTGCGACAAACTGCGACAAACTAAAAATACGCCATCTATCGATGTAGCTGTAAACGAAACCTTTAATTTGGGCTAAATTTGTAAATAGTTTGTGTCACTGGTGTGGTTAAACAACACCACCGATTTGAATAAAATTTTCACTAATACGTTGCAGTTTTCTCTACTTGAGCCTTAGTGTTGGTTTTAGTCAAATCGGTTCATAAATAAAAGAGTTATATCAATCTAAAGATTCGCATATAAAATGCTAATAAACAAGAAAGGTAGTCATAGGAACCGCGTAATCAAAAGACAAAACCTCATCGAGTTTGGGCTCATTTGATTCGTCTTGACGAGTACTTTGATACTATATAGTAACCAGGGTCCGAAACGGAGCTGGAAGGTGGCCATAGGAACTCCGTGATTAAAAGAAAAAACCCCATCGAGTTTGGGCTCATTTGATTCGTCTTGACGAGTACTTTAATGCTATATAGTAGCCAAACAAATTAGAATTCATTTAAATTAGTAAATGTAACTTATTTCTCAAATGAATCAGCGCCAGCGGAAAATAATGGAACTAATCTAATGTGCGCATGATGCGTGTAAATATCAGTAATAAATATCTTTTTGCTGCTTATTTTTAATTTCTAAAACATGTAAAATCATCTGAAGATAAATAGAAAAATTCTTTTTCAGTTCATTGTAAAAGTAACAGAGGTGGCGCAGGAGAGAGACGCGTGGAGGGATTTGGGGGAGGTCTTTGCCCAGCAGTGGGACAGTATAGACTAGAAAAAAAAAATTAAATATTATGTACCTATTTAATTGAGAAATTAAATATGAGAAATTATGAATTGTTAAAAATCTGTAGATATTTTAACTTAAAATCACGCGATTGTGGCGCTCCATCTAGGGGGATCTTTTGTAAAAATCACTGGTTATCCGGAGACACACCAAGGTACCCCCAGAAGCATTGTAGAGTTACGAATTTCGCACATATTTCTGAAATATATTTTTTTTTTCGGCGCTCGCAGCTAGCTGCTCGCGCACTTATTTTAATGGATGTTTAAACTTCCTAACCGCTCAGAGCGAGCTAAACATACATTTTTCGTAATAAAAATTATAATATTTTTGCCCGTCTGCACCTTGCCAAAAAAAACCAAATCCTGGATCCGCCTATGATTTTAGGTATACACCTCAGTGGTAGAGTCCTTCTCACGAATGAGGTCCCGCGGAATTTTGCGGAACTAAATTAAATTTTTTCGATAAATTCTGGACTTCATGCCATAAATAATTTTTCACCACTCTCGCACGAAAATAGTGTCTTTGGTCATCGATTTCAGTGAGCAAAAGCCGTTTTTGCTCTCTAGAGAGGCAAAGTGATTTGAATTTCAAACACAATTTTATTGGCTATGAAGAAGTTGGTGTGTTCTGAAACTTATTTGTGTACAATTTTTATTTAACTGAGATGCACATAATTTTTAATGTTATTTATTGAATTTTAAGTTTATAAATTGTATTTTTCAATAATATTTTAAATAAAATACTATTATAGAATAATAAGTCGTAAGTGAGTTTTTTTTTTTAAATATTATTACAATTTGTTTTTCATAAATATGTCACACACACAAATTTCGAACGCAACTTTATTTCGAAAAGTATTACAAAAAAGTTGGTTAAAACTAACTACTAACTAACTTATGACTATTTGCTATTCTATAGGATTTTTGCAGGTAAAACTTATTTAGTACAAAATTACAAAAGGCAATTAATTGCAATATTATACGTACTGTAACAATCTTTGTTATCTAGTGTGTAAACTAGAAGTTACTTACGTTAAGAAAAAACTCTTTTAATAAAAAAAAAAAAATACAAAATGGCGGGATGTAGAAGTTTAGAGTTTACAGTCAAATGGAGAATGCGTTGTGACGTCATCAATAAATGCCATCTTTGTCTCTCTCTTTTGTATGAGGTAAGTGAGATGGCACTTATAGTTGTCATTTTTCTTGCGACAGTGGTGTTCACAACACATTTTCCATTTGGTTCTAAACCTCTTGGTAAAGATTCAACTAAATATTTTCAACTTAAGTTGTAAACTTTTGCAAATTTCTATTTGTGATCTAATAGTCTGTTTAATTACAAAGAAATGAGTGACCCCAGTGATGAAGGTTGAAAGAACAAGTTTCGAATGCCGAGTTCAGCTATTTGCCTGAAAAATCTAAAGTGAAATATGTAAAGGCGTACGAATCCTTCAATAATTGGCGCCTCTCAAAAAATGCAAAAACATATTCCGAGACCGTGATACTATCATATTTCATGGAACTATCTAAAACAAGAAAATCCAGTACATTATGGAGCATTTTTTCTATGATAAAAGCTGTCTTGAAAACGAAACGTGACCTTGAAATAGAAAAATTTCTGAATGAAGCACCAGACAGTAAATACCTCGCTTTAAAAGTAAGTAAATTGATACAAAAGCTAATTTATTTCAAAGAAAACCTATCTAACTGTACCTATCTAAAAATAAGTAAACTAAATTATTGTTATTTTTTACAGGTTGTATTAATTATTGGCATAAATGGTGCGTGCCGCTCAAATGAATTGTTGAATTTTAAGGTAAACGACGTTGAAAAGCATTCGGACAAATTAATATTAGTAAAATTATTGAATACAAAGACTAAAATCGACAGATCATTCGTCATTAGTGAAGAATATGTGAATGTGGTGGACAAGTATATGGCATTACGACCCGCTAATACAAAAACTTCAAGATTTTTCTTACATTATGATAATGGAAAAAGTAAAAAACAGCCCATAGGCATCAATAAAATCGGTGATATGCCAAAAACGATTGCTAAATTTCTTCAGCTTCCGGACTCCCATCTTTACACTGGGCATTGCCTGAGGCGGACGTCAGCAACACTCTTAGCTGACTCAGGCGCTGATATTACAGTTCTTAAACGCCATGGTGGCTAGAAGTGTAACAAGATTGCAGAAGGATACATCGAAGATTCTAAAGTTATTTAATATGCTAACTTTTAAAATTTGCGATAGTGGCGCCCCGCAAAAAGAACTCCTTTCGTGAAAAGCACTCTACCTATCAGTCACAGTTCCCGATTGAGCAGAAATTTTGCATACCGGGAATCGGATGACAATGCAATAATTTTATGACATGGAAGTGATCTGAAGTCTGATGATGGAGCTGAAAGGTGAAATTTGATAGATATATTATAATAAATAGTTTGAGTATGTAGGTATATGATAGTTTCATTTCAGAAAATTTCATTTTAGTTTTTTTTATACAACGATGTAAGAAGATGAGCAAGATGCTCTCCTGATGGTAAGAGATAACGCTGGGATTTAACGAAGGTTAAATTCTGGGTGCACTGCTGAGTCATAAAATGTTAAGATTCTTCAGCCCAGTAATTTCACTAGCCACAGTGCCCTCCTACCGAAGCACAGTAATGTCTGCACATCACTGTTCAGGCGGCAGAATAACTGACACTGTTGGGGTACTAGCCGATCTCCTGCAGAGGAAGTCTACCCACGGTAAAGAGATCACCATTAAATGACGCGGAAAAGAGTCAAGAGTAACTGTACGGAATCAAGCTGTTATTATTCCGTATTTTTATTAGTTTTTCTGATTTTATTGATAATTTGATATATTTTTGTTTACTGTATTTAATCTTGATGTACTATATGTGTAAGTGGTAATTTATTGCCGTTCTAATTTGTACTGTGGTATAGGTATAACGATAGTTCTGGGACTTATCCCAGGACGTCTCTGAAATCTAAGTATTATTCACAAAAAATGTTTCATAATATTATTTACTAGCTTATGCTCGCGGCTTTGCCCGCACGGCAAAATCCTTTCTTAGCAGTGGTCTACGTCATGAAACCTTTCTATGTTCCAAATTTCAACCCAATCCATCTAGCGGTTGAGGCTGTACGTTATACAGATACATCAGTCACTAGCTTATTCTCATGGCTTTGCCCGCATGGACGGGTTACGTTTCATAATACCTACGGTCGTTTCAACTACGGTCGATATAACTACGGTCGATTCGCATAAGTTCATTTCACATATTGGACGACTCGCTTACAGTGCAACTCGCCTGCGGTTGATTAAACTATGAGCATGTGAACTAATGGGCGATTCGGCCAATGTTCATTTGATATATTGGTTAATTCAACTATGGACGACTCACCTACGGTTTATAAATTCTTTGCTACGCGTGTTTTTAGTACAGTATTCAGGGCAAACCGAAATCTGTTGGTTAGGTTAGGTTTGAACAGTGACCACAATGCGCAAGCCGAGCGAGCGAAGCGAGCGTGCCGCGGCAGCGGCCGGCGAAGCGCCAGATATTTTTCTTATTACTGAATTATTTATCCTGTGTCATGGCATCTTCAGGCATTTTGGCATCTTCTTTCATCTACCTCATCATGGCAAAGTGGCATAATAAGCTGTCTGCGCACCTACAGATAGAAATCATTCAGGTATCAAAAACAACACGTTTCTGAATTCTGTACTATAAACAAGTATTTTTTAGCTGTCATACCTGACTAGCAGCCGGAAACGTGGTCTAAAAATACGTGAACCGTCCGTTAGTTCGGTCAAAAATAGGCAAATCGTCCAATAGTTTAATCAACCATAGCTCAATCGACCGTAGCTGAGTTAACCGTAGGCGAATCGTCCAATATTGATTTCAACCAATAGTTATTATGAACGTAGGCGAAACGTCCAATAGACATTTTGAATAGTAGGTGATTCGATCGTAGTTACATATTGGCAAGGTTTTTTTTATTTATTTATTTAATACACCAAAATATGAATCTTAAAACTAAGTACAAAACATCTAAAAACCTACTTAGGTTTGTGCCGATGCGTACGTTCATTCGCTCGCTCGAACTGCAGCGACAAACCGGTTGTCAAGCTGCAGTTTGTGATTGGCTACCGCGCCGGTTGTATACGCTTACAGGATGATTTAATTTTCTAATATAATAACTAAACATAAAAATCTTACCAAATCTTATGTCTATTATAAATATTGTGTATTTTGGGATTATAACTGATATATATTTATGTATATAAATAAAGTAAGTATGTATATTTATTTAATACAATATTTTATTTATACATTTAGATAGATAGATAATGCTTTATTGTACACCTCACAAAGGAAATGCATTACAATCAGGGACTTATTGACTATACAACAAAATGGATGTACAAGCGGCGGTCTTATCGCTAAAAAGCGATTTCTTCCAGACAACCAATGAATGAAGAGAAATTATAGAAAGGTAAACACGGTGGTGCAATACTGTTTCCTTTTAAGTAGGTAATATTATATTATTAGATTTAATATAAAAATAATACATAAATAACCATATATATTATTGAAAATAATATGGAAAATACACTTACATAAATACAGAAACACGCATATCAATATATTTATATATACACATACACATTATAATACTACACTTATATGTTAAGATTAGGATATTACTACGAAACTATGCCGCCAAACTGTTTATAAAATATTTTTTATATATATGTTTACAATTTTTCATGTTAACTTCCTTTCTAACCTCCAGGGGAAGATCATTCAGCATAGTTGGGACAAGGTATGATGTCGTACGCCTGCCATAGAAATTACTTTGCATTGGTACAATCAACTTATTTTTAGTTACGCTACGTGTTGTTAACTTTTGTTTCACTGGAATCTGCACGTTCTTATTTTCAAATTGTTCAATTAGTAGTAACATCTTGAATTTTAATTGAACGGGTAACGTTTTGCAATGATAGAATATTTTCAAAATGTCGTTATTATACTTATTCATGATGATCTTTTTCGGCACTATCATTTTTAACAGTCTTGTTTGTAATCTACTAATTTTATCGAGGTAAGTTTTGAATGTTCTACCGTACGTTGTCAGACCATAGCATACAATTGACTCTGCCAATGCCAAGTACATATTTAGCAATATTTTAAATGGTACTTTAGGTCGAATAATGTAAAATTTAGCAATTATTGCTCGTAGTCTATCACACACTGCATCAACGTGATGGCCCCAGCTAAACCTGTCATCAACAATCAGACCAAGATACGTGTGGTGTGACACCTGTTCTATATATTCACAGTGACAACCTAAGAAATCGGTTCTATGAAGGCAATCATGGCTATGAGCAATAATATTAAAGGAATTATTCGTCTTACTACTCAGATAGTTGGAGTGGACGTGAATAGTTTTAGTCTTACTAGCATTTATGATTAACCCAGCATCATGTGCCCATTTAGCTAATTGCGTAAAGTCTCTCTGCATCCAGGCTGCCGCCTCGCTCAAGTTTTTGCTAGCTGCCACGAGGCAGGTATCGTCAGCGTATTGATATGTGGAACAATATTTTATGACATTTGCCATATCGTTAACGTATGCTAAATAATGCAATGGTCCAAGCACTGAGCCCTGTGCTGTGCCCTCAGTCACATGCACTAGGTCACTGTATGCACCGTCAACCTTAACTGAAAACTTACGATCTTGCAAGTAATTTTTACACCAATTAAGTATCGGCCCACGAACACCAGAGTTGTCTAGTTTTCTAATAAGAGTATCATGCTGCAAGGTATCGAAAGCCTTACTGAAGTCGATAAATAGTAGTATCACATGGTTTTTATTATCTAAATAGGAGTTGACCTCATCCGCAAAGCAAGATAGGAGCTGTGATGTTGATTTCTTTGGTTGAAAACCATACTGGTCTTCTGATAGTATACCATTTGCTGAATAAAAATCCTGAATATTTTTGCAAACATATTTTTCTACAATCTTATCGATTACTGGAAGTATCGTTATTGGCCTATAATTTTCATAATTACCATGCACACCTTTTTTGAATATAGGTCGAACTATACCTGTCTTTAATTCATTTGGATATAACCCTTTTTCTATACTTGCATTAATAAATCTCGCTAACGCCTCTGCTATATTATCACAAACGCTTTTGACATCCACACTTCGTATAAGATCAATGCCTGGCGACTTGTTTGAGTTTAAGTTCCTAACTATCATAGCAACATTTATATTTTATTTGCCAGCATTTTATTTAGTTTGCCAGCCTTTACTAATTCTACGCCCATTAAGTCGCAGAAAACCCGTGAATTGAATCCCTCTTTTCCGTGGAATTGGAAATCGAATTAAATGGTCTGTATCAAATTCATTAATATATGAATAATTTACTGTCACGCGCTACGATGTGCGCGCGGGTCAGCTAGTCATTAATAAAATCCGTTAATTTCTTTCCAATCAAACTGGAAACAACATTAACGATTGTTCCGCTATTTAATTTACGATCGAAACTGTTGTTTCGTGGTATTTTAATTTATAATGTGTATGCAGTTTTGTCACTATTAAAACATTCTTGCACGTGGCTTAACACTTGGAGTAATCTGAGCTTTCTATACATATTCATTTAACGTTTGGCAGCTAATTTTTAAAAATCGTTTTGATTGAACACGGTCATCACATAATTAATTAATTAACGAAAACATAATATCAACTAATTTATTGTTAATGTTCTCTCATTTTATTACACGACATTTTATGTGAATGTTTTAGTATGTTTAGAAATAGACTCGTAAATCAAAGGTGCCGTGTATGTTATTTAGCGACTGATTTCTTATTGCTTAATAATTTAAATTAGACTAATGACATATTAGCGTTTTCCGCTATAAAGATTTTTGAGTGTAATATCATTCATTAATTGTATTTTATCGTTAATTTGTTTTATGATTTTATACATATTTTAAAATGCATCGTTTTTGTATGTTTTTTATTCTTGTCTGAGTAACTGTGAGTCTAGAGTCTAGACTACCACTCAGTGGAGTCCGTCTATTCGAAAACGTCGACGAAAAGACGAACTTGACTCCTACCAAAGAATAGAAACTATTATTACGTACTCCTACCTTAGGGAAGATATCCGCTATTTAGAGAAAAGAGTGGAAATAAAATAAGAAGGAAGGCTTTTGCCCTATAGTGGAACGATACAGGATAAATAATAATAATGATTAGATTTTAAGAGACGATGCGATACAAACAAACTAAAGCTGAAAGGCGGAATATATTTATTCTTTGATAAATCGTAACTATTTTACCATTTTACAATCATTTTCACCTTTTGTGAGTCGAAAGTATAGAAAAGATCCCTACGTCTGGGAAGAAGGTAACGTTTGTAAATTATTTAGAAAATAAAAAGATTTAAAAAAAATGTCTAAGCCTTTGTAACTTAATTTTGGTGTGTGGAAACTTATACAAACGTTCAAATTTTCATAGCGAAACTACGAAGCAATTACGTTTAAATATTTATTATCGTTAATTAAGAGAATAAGCACTAAAATAATTGCTATTTTACGTACAAGGATATCTGGTTACACGTTTGCTTACATTTTAATTACTACCAACTATGCGCTTACGACTGTAGACTTAGTGTAGCTTACTTTTCAATTTCCTCATCAGACTTATGTTGATTTTGTTATTACCTAGAAACTCTTAGTACACCTATGACCTATGTTTATGTGCACAGGTTTTTCAGCACCTTGGACTTTGGTATAACACTACGTTTGTTATCTTGGTACATAAATGGTAATTAAGTAGTTTATGTTAAATCTTACGACTCTGGATTAAGAAAGAAGCGTTGGGGCAGTGGGGCACTTTGAATTTTATATCACTGTGAAATCTAGGGTAGTTCTGTACTAATTATGGGTAGCGTTATCTCTCATCATCAGGAGAGAGTCATGCTCGTCTTCTTACTTCGTTGTATAAAAAAAGTTTTTTTTTTAAATCCAATAGTCTTTTATTCTTAACTTAAACTCATCGTCTTTATTAGCATACAGCTCTCATTCATCCTCTGCTCCATTTGTTCGAAGAGCATCTTGCTCTATTTATTGCTTAGTTAAAATATTATATCCACTTCTACTGTCTTTCTACCTTCACGACTCGGTTATTACAAAAACACACAAACTGTTAAAACAATTTTAATCAAGTGCCTAGACGTTGCAGTGTCAGGGTTGTTCGCTGAGGCTGCTCGGTAATGGAGAGGTGTGGCGACACGCCCGTGCGTTGATGTGCCGACACTTGGGTTTGCATGTTGGTTTACTGGTTAAAAACAAGACTAACTTTTACCCTTTTAACTACAAGGCCCTACAGATTTAATATATAAGATGCTACAAGTATATACATCAGCAGCTGCGGCTTCGCTGCTTTGTTGATCAGCTGGCATTTGTTTACGTTTAGGGAATAGATCATCAGTCTTTTATTCCAACTTTAATCTATACTAGTGAACCCGCGCGAACTTCGTTTCGCGTAACATTATCAGTGTTTCTCTACTATATTATGCATGTATTATACATATAAACCTTCCTCTTGAATCACTTTATCTATTTAAAAAAACCAGATCAAAATCTGTTGCGTAGTTTTGAAGATGTAAGCAAACTTCTACACCGGAGATTCTATTGGTGGATTTATTTTTACTTCACCCACCGATCTCCCAGGTCGCTCCACAACAATGAATACGCAGCCTTACTCTAGTTTTTTTTGAATTATCGTCGGCTTAATTGGTGTTTTCGTAGTAAAAATGATGGTTTTCATTTTATGTAATCACGCAACCAACAAAATGTTTATAGGCACTTTCTTAATGATGCCCACATGATTACTGAAGCACTCTCCGTTTAAATTAGTCTATTGAATTCTATTCGTTATGTTGACATTTTGCTTCGAGCACTTCTTCCAATAAGCTCAAGTGTTATTACTGTCGCTACATTTTCATGCAAGTGATTGTTGAAATTTTTATTTACCGCACTTTATTCGTGTTTTTATATGGTCGCGGTTGTCAGAATCAATTTGCATAAAGAGTATGCATTATGTATTGCCAAACTTATTATAAAGCTTTAAAAGTGTGATTTGAGCAGTGATTGCGAATTCTTCGTATTGTTCACATGTTAATATGAATGTTTTAAAACCCTATCGTATTTTAGTAAAACCACTTCTGATGTTAATATGGAGGAACAGTATGGTTTGTCGACTGTGACACAGTTCTAATATGATATATAAATTATGCAAGGCGTCTGTGAACGTATACAAACGTGAATCAGGATGGCCTGCTTTTGGAGAATTGTAAATAACAAGATTTCCGTGATTCCACGTAAGATTCGGAGGCTGCAGTCATTCATCGCACACCGAGTGACTTCAAATGGTGGACAATATTGTGAGATAACGTCCCACTGTTACGCGGGGATTCCGAGAAACCAAAAATTTTGTTGTTTTCCGCATAGTCTAGTAACATTATTTTATGCATTTTTAAGGAAGGAAAAGATTTTCCGAATTTTCAACAAATGCTCTTAATTTATGAAGTTCATAGTATATGTGTATCTTTTTCTGCATTGTGCCGTTTCAATTAATTTCTATTATTGTGTATCTCGGGCGGGCCGCACGGCACGAGGGAAGGTGGTATATCACATGTCTGCGCCATCAGATTGCGTCGAGCTGCGCCGGCGCCATCCTCCTATTCTCACGAATTTCGCGGCGCCTGCGCGTGGGCGGCCTATCGCACCAACCATCGCACATACACTTGACCTCATGTGATCGTCTTCACAACCTTATGTAAACTGCATAAAGCTTACAGTTACATAATTCACCTGTAATGCTAAGTTCGTATGAGAAGTATATGATAGCAACCAACAGTACCTAAGGTCGGTATTAGGCCCTTTGGTATTAGTCAAAAGTCTGGTAGATTTATAAAATTGATTATTAAATCTGTCAGGTTTGAATACAAACATCGTTTACTAGCTTTCACACATTTACTATGAACTTCGCAGATTAGGAGCATTTGTTGAAATTTCGGAATACTTTTCCTCGTATGGCCTTTTTATTCTATCTTCGTATTTATGTTTTTTTTCACAAGGGAGACATTCTTCCACCATTTAAATTGTTCCCGGTTTCTAATATCAAATCGTTTGTAAAAGAGTAATGTTTATGAAATCTTATTGTAAGATCATCTCCTTCGAAATCAAACTGCACAAGTCTAGTCACTGGTGAAGTAACGTGCGTAGTGCTTGTCGGCTCTTTGTTGCCTAGTGCGTCTAATTAGTCAGACTGTTTAGTGCTTCAGTCGCCTGAGGCCACGGCGCAATATGTACTGTGAAATTATCAGATTTATTGATATTTAATGCGTGTCGTGAAAGCTCAGCGATGGTGCAATTATGAAATTCACCTTAAAACCTAGTTTGACGAATTACTTTGCTGTAATACCTGATTTATCCTCATCCTTAAAAAAACGTTACAAATCATGTTCTTGAACTCTGATTGTGCAATAGCTGCTACCCGCGGTTCAAAGAACGATAGTGTGTTAAGTTCTAAGTTAAAATAATTAATGGAATTAGGCGCTACTTTGCGGAAATAAGTGCGGAATAAGTTTCTAAGTTAAAGTTAACTAATTGTTAATTCGTCCTATTTATTTGTATACTATATATACTTACGAGTAAGATTGGTATCTACAATATGAAGTTTAGATACAGCCTTGGCATAATATTACGTAGCAGATTAAGGAAAAATTTGAAAGTTCTCTATCATTTGTGAATTTATGGTAGGGTTGCAAAGGCGCCGTCTATACGCCTACAACAATGGCACAACACGGTCACCATTAAATGTCCGCTTCGAGGAGACGTCGTATTTCAACAGTCGTGTACAGAGATTCATCTGACTATGCTTATTCAAAAGAATGTCCTTAAGCACAGAAATATGTTAGGATAGAAGCCATAAGCTTGACGTGTCCAAAATAAGGAGTAATGCTCTCAAATTGTACTTGAATTTTAGTTGTGTTTGTAGTGACAAATAAGAAACTGCATTTAAAACAAGAAAAGCGTCACTGACCACTGAAGCAATTCAGATATTAGGCACAAATTACAAAATAAGAAATTGTGACTTAAATATACCCCAAAGGCCTGTTCAAATTTGAGCTATATTCGCTACCGCGAAGCTGTGAATATAGTAAGCTACTAAAGCTCACTTAGCAGGAGTTGCTAAAAGTTTTTATTGAAATTGATCCAAACGCGGCATATATCCTGATATGTGTCTGTGTTCTGAAGTGACATTAAAACTCCTCGTATGACGGTTTTGTCCATTATCGTTGTCAACGGATATCAAAGAGTATATTTCGTCGAATTTATTGCAGTCGCTGCGGTATCGTCTGGTTCGAATAGTTTCGTGATATATTTGCTTCTTTCTTTACCAAATGTTGCTCTTGTGTAAAGAGTCGCGTCGCATATTTGCTTAGTTGATATTGGCTGGATACAGAGCTTTTTAGCTACTCGTGAGATTGAACTGAAGCTTCGAAAAATTTGGAACAAAAATGGATGGAAGTTGCGCTAATGCAGACATGCATCAGATAAAATAGATGTATAAAAATAAAACTGCAATAGAAATTATGATATTTTTGAAACATCATCATCAGCCATAATTTTCCACTGCTGGGCATAGAACTCCCTTTGATTATGCCATTTTCCTCCTTCCGCTCTCATCCATCCACTTTTCGCTATAGTCATGATGTCTGTCCAATTAGCTATCGGTTGATCCGCATCCCGTCATATGTTTAAACATGGATCTAAATAATTCAAATGATACATTCAATGTACAGGAGAAAACTTCTGAATCGCACAACCTGAAATACGGCGCCACACCGGCGCCGATGGTGATATGAATCTGATACGTATATCTGTTATTTCTGATTTTAACCGTTGTTTATTGAATTTGAGTGCTCAAATATCGTATAATAGTTATAATTCATTTTGCATGCTTCACTGTTTGAATAGGTTGTGTACACACAATCGCCTGTAAAGGATTAGAGATTTTATCGTGCAGATTATTGCCGGCGTCTGCAAGTAGCCCGGAGTGCTTGTGCAATGTGCATTAAGGTTTATTGTTATGTTATGACAACTATTATCTTACAGAAGCGGGCACTATAAAGATGTAAGCAATATCTAGTATAGCCACCGTCTAATAATGCAACTGAGCACGGATTGCGCTAAGGCGTTGAGTTTATCTCTATCATGCTGTGAGTTAACTCATTTGACAAATTAACCATTGGATTGTAATCTTGTAAGGTCGGATGGGTTTCGCTCTACCGCTGCATTTGGTTTATTGTTGTGTCTCACTTTTCTTAAATAGCTATAGTGTCTTTTTCTTATGAGTTTTACCTGATCTTGAAACTCTTCTAGCAATTTTGTACGTTCAACATAATCTGATCTTGTTGAGGCCTTCTTAAGTTTTAGGCTTTAAGGCCCAGCTCCACTTCACGCATAATGTACGCGCGCAGTGTCATGTTCCCAAACAATGCAAAACATCAAATAGATTTTTGAATGAGAATTTTTCACATATGCATGAAGTGGAGCGCGGGTGGTTAATATGATCTAAATACGAAATTGAGAGGCGCGGCGTTTTAACTGGTCGCTACCGAATTGTCGCACTATGGTGATTTATCTTCAATAAATTTATCGCTCAATCAACGTCGTCGCATGCCCAGGCCGGCGCAAGAACGCCTCGCTGATTGGATTTCTTCATAATTACATCTTTTGACACGTACGCGCCAAGTTTCGAGCTTCGCAAGCCGCCGGCCGCCGCCAGGGCATGAGATCGTGGGAGCACCGTGTAATCAGCTTTCTTGACCGTCTTGTTTTGATCTGCTAACATGGAGGTACTACATGAGAATGGATAGAACAGTTTCTCTTTTGGGACTACGCTTTCTGTCAAACTAAATAAACCAAAATTGCAAGCAAGACTGAGTTTTATATAATTTTATTTTTAACCCCCGACGCAAAAACGACGGGGTGTTATAAGTTTGACGTGTCTGTCTGTCTGTCTGTGTGTGTGTGTGTGTGTGTGTGTGTGTGTGTGTGTATGTGTGTGTGTGTGTGGATGTGTCTGTCTGTGGCATCGTAGCGCCCAAACGGATGAACGGATTTTGATTTAGTTTTTTTGTTTGAAAGTAGAGTTAGTCGAGAGTGTTCTTAGCCATGTTTGGTGAAAATCGGTCCAAGATGGCCGCCGCTACAAAATGGCGGATTACTTTTTTCTTCCACGACCCCCTCAATATGGGTATCAAATGAAAGGGCTTGACGAGTAGAATACAGCCCACTATATAAAATTTAAGGCCGGTTTCCGAAAAGGCTTTAGTACCATAGACCACATTCATACGCTGCGGCAAGTTATACAGAAGACCGAGGAGTATAATTTGCCATTATGCTTAGCGTTTGTGGACTATGAAAAAGCCTTTGATTCGGTGGAAACATGGGCGGTGCTCGAGTCACTTCAGCGATGCCATATTGACTATCGGTACATTGAAGTGTTGAAGTGCTTGTATAAGAACGCCACTATGTCAGTCCGAGTACAGGAGCAGAGCACGAAGGCGATTCCATTAAGAAGAGGCGTAAGACAGGGAGACGTTATCTCTCCGAAGCTGTTTACTGCCGTAATGGAAGACACCTTCAAGCTCCTGGAATGGCAAGGACTTGGCATCAATATCAACGGCGAATACATCACTCACCTTCGGTTTGCCGACGACATCGTAGTCATGGCAAAGTCGATGGAGGAACTCAGCATGATGCTCGATGACCTCAACCGAGCTTCACAACGGGTGGGCTTAAAAATGAACATGGACAAGACGAAGCTTATGTCAAATGCCAATGTTGTGCCCACCCCAATATCTGTTGAAGGATCGGTACTCGAAGTTGTGGACTCGTATATTTATCTAGGACAAGTAGTCCAATTAGGTAGGTCCAACTTCGAGAAAGAGGTCAACCGCCGAATCCAACTCGGTTGGGCAGCATTCGGGAAACTACGCAATGTCTTTTCGTCCGATATACCTCAGTGCCTCAAGACGAAAGTTTTTGATCAATGTGTGTTACCAGTGATGACTTACGGCACCGAAACGTGGTCCTTCACCAACAGCGCATAAATGTTAAAGAACAAATAGAACAATTAAAAATAAATGATAATATTGTCACAAATCCTAATGATATAGCTCAACACTTTAATGATTTTTTTATTGATGATATAAAAGGACAAAATAATATAAATTTAGAAAATAGTAATAAAACCATAAAATATAATAAACCTAGCTCATGTTTCATGTCTCCTACTAATGAATTAGAAGTCATAAAAATCATACATAATTTGAAGAACACAAATAGTACAGGATACGATGAAATAAATACTAAGATAATTAAAAGGACAAGTAAAATCATTGCACCGATAATTAGTGACATTATTAATAAATCCATAACGCAAGGTATATACCCAAATGATCTTAAGACAACAATAATTAAACCGTTATTTAAAAAACAGGATAAAGAAGATGTTAAATGTTATAGACCGATAGCCCTTATACCAGTAATCTCTAAAATCTTTGAAAAGGTCTTATATAACAATCTGAATGGATACTTTGAAAGTAATAAAATATTCTTTAATGAGCAATTAGGATTTAGAAAAGGCAAATCAATCGATATGGCTCTCATGAAAGTACTTAAAGACATACTAATTTCACTAGATAATAAACAAAGGGTTGCTGTGCTGTTTATGGATATGACAAAAGCCTTCGACCACGTAGACCATAATATACTATTACATAAGTTGGAATTATACGGAATAAGAGGCAATGTTCTTAGCATTATCAGATCATACTTAAGTGACAGAAAACAAATTACAGAAATAACTAGAATATCAAGTAATAACAATACGGAGATCAAGTATCAATCTAACTGTAGAAACGTCAAATATGGTGTGCCACAGAGCAGTATTTTGGGTCCTCTTCTATTTCTAATTTATATCAATGATCTACCTAAAGCAATTGCACATCCTATGATACTGTTTGCAGACGACAGTACAGCCATTTTCACTGAAACTGATCGAAGCAGTAATAGTCTTGAGTATGAAATCAACAATTCCCTAATAAACATTGTAGACTGGCTGAAAGATAACAATTTAAAAATTAATTTAAGCAAAACTAAAATAATGACATTCAAAAATAAAAACACTAAATGTAACCCATTAAACATAGAATATCAAGGAATAAAAATAGAAGAAGTAAAATGTAATAAATTTCTGGGAGTTGACATTGACTCTGATCTCACGTGGAAATTTCATATACAAAATGTATGCACCAAATTGAATAAATTTTCCTATGCACTCTATATGTTACGCAAAGTAGTTAATCAGGACGCAGTTCTTAATGCATATCACGCCTTTGCTGGTTCAACAATAAAGTATGGAATTCTGCTATGGGGTAACTCTGTAGATAAGGAAATGGCATTCAGGGCACAAAAAAAATGTATCCGAGCAATTTGTAATCTGAAACAAACGGAGTCTTGTAGACCATTTTTTTCCTCACTTAAAATCTTAACACTCCCCTCGTTGTATATCTTTGAGTCTGCTCTACTAGTAAAAAGAAATATTAAAAACTATAATACTCTTCAAAGTACAAGACATAAATATACCTTACAGATACCAACAATTAGAACTAAAGTACACAGCGACAGTAACTTTTTTATGAGCATTAAAATTTATAATAAATTACCTAACTCTATTAAAACCATTGAAAACTATAATAATTTCAAGAATGTATTAAGGAAATTTTTATTGTCTAAAATTTACTACACTATCAATGACTATCTGAATGACATTTGAAATATTATCTGGAACTCTTATAATTATAATTAATATACTTTAACATTATAAAATTGTACATTAACAAATTTTTGCATGCCAGACGGTGAGACATGGAGTGCTTGTGTAGTTATAAACAACAACATCTGTAAACCTGTATACCCATGTGTGCAAATAAATGATTTGATTTGATTTGATTTGATTTGATTTGGCCTCATCTCGAAGCTCAAAGTCGCCCAGCGTGCTATGGAAAGGGCTATGCTCGGGGTTTCTCTACGAGATCGAATCAGAAATGAAGAAATCCGTAGACGAACTAAAGTCACCGACATAGCCCGGCGGATTAGCAAGCTGAAGTGGCAATGGGCAGGCCACATAGCGCGTAGAGCGGATGGCCGATGGGGTCGAAAAGTGCTCGAGTGGAGACCACGGACTAGAAAACGAAGCGTAGGACGTCCACCCACAAGGTGGACAGACGACCTTATAAAGGTCGCCGGAAGACGCTGGATGCAGGTCGCTTCCAACCGGTACATATGGAAGTCCAAAGGGGAGGCCTATGTTCAGCAGTGGACGTCCAATGGCTGAGATGATGATGATGATGATATAAAATTTAAAATCCAAGATGGCCGCCATCAAAAAATGGTGAATTACGTATTGCGTTGGGGTTTTTTTTAATTTTTAATTTAATTCACTTGTTAGCTAAACATCGAGTACAACGTCTATCGCCGGTTAATCTATGCGAATTAATTTGATACATATTTATAACGATTTAAGCGTTACTATACAACGAGTCATTAAGCCTAAGTAAATTTCTGTTTAGCAATATGAATTGGCCTGTTTACAATTTGCCTGATACAGTTTTAAAACATCCAGTTACGAGGTTAAAGAGAGAAAAACACTTATTTCAATAATTAAATTTGAATCCACATTCATTTCGCGAAATGATTACAAAGGTACCGTAGGGCGGGGAGTTTTCGTATGGTTTCGTTTACACGTCGGCCGGTTGTCATGTACAATCTGATAACATTTCGGATTTTAATAACCATGATTGCCGTCACTGATTACACAAGTATTATATTGTTATTCGGTTTCAGTTTGAATTTAATTTCATCTGTGAATATTAATGTTTGTATCGAATTAAATTACGTGAATTTTATTACTTTTTAGCATATCGAATGTGTGTTTATGCGAGTGTCTGATTTTAGTCCAATTTTCTATTTTAATGTAAAGCGTTTTAGACCAGTAAGGGTTTTATTTTCTTCCGCTGTTTCCATTACATATAGGTATCTATTTACAAGAATCTTTACATATGCTATTAAATATACCAGCACCTTTAAAATATGCCATAAAATGTATCCTTTAATTTTTGAGAGAACTTGACTTGACTTAGCATTTTACGATTCCATTAAAATCAATGCATCCAATATGCTTCAATGTTTCTGCTCAGCGTTTTACCTCGTTTCACTGTCAGATTGGAAGTCCCATTACTTTTATAATGGGTCGTTATCGAATTCCGTCCCTTCTCTTTGTCAATAAATACAGTCGTGCCACAGAGTTGCGCTCGTGCGCGAATCAAATAAGAAAACAATTAACTCTTAATTTTGCAACGCCCGAAAAGCGATATCGTGTAGGGTGGCCACTTGCCCATTAAGGTTCGAATTATCTTGAAGTATGATGGTGATTCGATGGTTCGAGATTTCGGAAGCGGTGGCCTTAACAGCATAACTTACGATATTGTCTTACGAGATTTGAAGTTAAAAATATTTAGATAATGGTGAAAATAGTTGTTTACAAGTAATAGCTGGTACTCGATTGTAATGTGTGAACTAACTTTTACTGAGAAAAAAAAATTATTGAGAAAATATGCGCACAGTACGTGCTATAGCAAGAAAGAACACTTATTGTATTAACCACAGATCGGCCACATGCTAATCTACAGCAAATCCAAGTGCTTCAAACCAATGTCAGACGGCTCTGCTAATTTCCTATTTATATTGGAATATTAATTTAGATGAATAGAAATAGAATAATAGTGAGCTGTACTACGTGTTGTCTCAAGCTATTGAAATGTCAGGGTACCCCAATCACTGGCCCAACGCACGCCACCCATCTCGCTTTCATACGAATACCATCGGTGGCCGCAATTAGTCCGATAAATGCCCCCGACACCGGACACTCCTCATCCGATTAATCGGCCGATCCAACACGGAACCCGACTTTAACAGATCATACGTTTTGCTTGTTTATGGATCACCTTGCGCGATATTTCTTCTTATCTTCGTGTGCTCCTCCTGTCTCGTCCTGCCAAAGTTATGATATTGACTTTTTTGAAGTTATTTTTATAACTCTTTTTATGTTTGCATTTGTTTGAATAAAAGCGCATTTGTTTGGTATAATAGCGTTATAAGTTTAACCTTTTAGAATTTACCTGTGTCAAATCATTGCATCGTTTGCACCAAATCTCTTTATTTTTATTTAAAATACTTAAGCGTAAGAATTTGGGTCTCCTGTCCTTTATCTCTAATTTATTTATTTGCAATGGAATTTTACGTCTTTCAGATTTAATCTAACCTCACATCTTTTTAAATTCTTAAAGTAAACAATATAGCAATAATTGAGAACAAGTGACATTAATACCCGTATGGTCGTTAAGTTATTGATCTCTAAATTAGTAAAACATGAAGCAGTGGTTAGCAGTTAGCTTGCATTATCTCGACTTGGCCCGCATTTGTAACTGGCCACATATCATTTATTTTGACAGCAATAATTGTAATTTTTGTGGCGTTGATCAATTACGACGTGTTAACTTTTATGTCTCAATTTCTATCAATCGGTGTACCAATAATTGTAATTTATTTTATGGTTTTACTGCTCGTTTATTGAAGAGGCACGAGTTATTTTGAACGGGTTAATATTAGCGTCAAATTGACTTGAAATTCTACCAACCTGCATAATATGACACACACGTTTGAAATTGGAGGAAAAGTTAAAATAAAATACCGGACACCAGCTCTAGATAGTAACAAATGTAACGCACATGCAGAACCTCTCTAAAATCTGATCGCTGAAAAATACAAAATATTTTATTTAAAAAAAATCAATAAATTTTATTAAAACTTTAAGTACGTATGTTACGGAGACGTTCTAGTCGTGGTAACACCACAAATATTGCTGTCACTAGTCACTGAGGTCATCAGTCCAATGAGACAAGCCCGCCCTTTTTAAATCTACCGCGGCAGCCTGCAGTCTCTTGGTGTCAAGAGTGAACAAGCTAACATTCCAGACAATAAGAAGGGCATCACCATTACAAGGCGACAAAACTCTAATATTAATACAACACAATGGGAACAATAGTGCCCTCTGTCAATTATGCCATCATTACCATTGGAATAAACGACGTAACGGATCAGATGCTTGTCAAAAAACAACAGGATGACAAACTTAAAGCGTACGCAACCAGCCTGACTCCAGACAATCGAAATCAAATCTTAACATCTAATGAATATAATCTAAATTAGATTAAGTTGAAGATGATGAACGCGCATATTTTATTCGGGAACAGTTATTCAATAAATGATTTATGGCGTGCGGCGCCATTCAAATTCTGACACTTGCATTTACAATGTATCATGAATTAATTAATTGTGATACATAATCTTCGACTAATGACACTACACCATTGATACCATATTTGGCCCCTAAAATAATCTATACAAGAATGGAAAGGTTCTATATATGTAATATGAATTTCTTTCCAAGAAACTTCATAGAAGTTTCATACATCATTTAGGGAAAGTGATAGAGATAGGTTTATATATCAAAGTGACCAAGAACAAGCCCTTTCGTGTAACCCCATAAATAGGATTCGATATCGAATAGATTTGTACCCTGCTAGTTTCGGTTTGAAATGCAATATTCAACAAAATGCTGACTCACACCAGCATTATATTTGCGTAATCTTTACATGATTCTACATTGTCTATTACAGTATTCAAATCATGGATATAATATTCATTTTATTCAAATTGCGATACTTAACTTCCTTTTCTGACTTGATAAATTCTCTGTTACTATTTACTAGTGTTTCTACATTAATTTATCATATTCCGATTGCTATCGACCGATTTGTTCGGTTCGTTCTAATTGGATCCTTACTGTGTTTGTATTAGGAGTTGAATGTTATTGAATGCATGGCGGGCGGCGGGAGGCGTATTTGCGATTATTTGATCCGCGCATTTGTCAAATATGATCGAGGCGAGCGAAGGTGTTATTCGTTTTGTCGACACGCGATCGTCAGATAACTCTGAATGCTTGCCACTTGTAATTTGATGGGAGGTCCTCGAGTTAAGCATTTCATTTTTTGTTCGGTGTTTTATTTGCATGCCTTGTAATTTGTAATACCTGAGTATTATAAAGATAACATTTTGTAAAGTTTATTTTTATTTTTTATCGGGAAGATTAATCAAAAGTCAACGTGTTTTTCAAGTATCGTTTAATCAGTGAAGCTGATGTTTTGTACTTGGGAGGCCGGATTATTCTTGTGACTATGACTAGTTTTAGATGCAGTTTTAAAATAACATGGCACTGGAAAAATAGCCGATTAATCAGACGCAGCGTGTGTGGACAAGAGGGTCAGGTCATCTTCACGTGTTACATGAATTATACAAGCCTGATCGTGGCTTCCATATATCAATTATGCAACGTGATAAAGATCTTTTAATTTTCAGTTAAATTATCTTATACATCTCAATACCGGCGGGTCACTGCAGGTGGCGCCCTCTCCTTCCATGTTTGCAAATGTTATATGGAAGTACTGGCGGCATATCGTAAAAATGACAAACTTACATTTATTGCCATGTGCGTCGAGTAAGTCTCTTCGTACCTATAGGTTTTGTCAGCGGGCAATCGGCGATTTATTAAAGTGCATTGTTGATTATTTTATGAATGCCAGTCGTCGATCCTTGAAGGTTTATCGCTAAAATTTAAATCCTGTCACAACACGGTGTTCTGTTGAAACGCTTGACGAATCAATGTTTATCACAGGCTGTAAGCAATAAAATGAATGCAACGCTCGGGAAGCTTTCTCCGAGACGTTTCAACAGACTCTTTGTCATTCCCATTGGTTGCATATTTATGATCGAATTGGTCCACTCTTGGTAAGCATAATGTCCTTGACTATAATATTAAAAGCGATTATTATAATTGATGCATCTCTACAATTTACTCTGTAGAAAGTACCCCATAAGTACCATTATCTGATGATCCATGATTCTGTGAAAGTTACAAATCTAAAAAGGCTTTTCCTTATATAAAATCTTATATGTCATTGCAAATTGGGTTCCTCTTTCGTTAAAATCCGAATAAAATAAAGGTGTACGATAAATAATGTAAGATACTTTTAAACTTTATTAATCCTCCCTATCGTTAGCAAAATGGAAGAGAGCAAGCGATGACATACGAGCAATATTTAATATGAGACCCTGAAGCTAAAAGTTAAAAATAGTTTTCTGTAAAAGCTTTTGTCGTATTGATGATGCGCGAATACATGAATGTATGTTCTTGTATTCGTATTTATTGTAGTACCTTCGTATCGATGTGATTGAGAGTTACGATTGTCATTAATATAGTAATGGAAGCAATTTATGATCTAGGATCATTAGTCCAGTCAATGAGTGTCCAAAAAGGGCATGTGGATCGAAAAGTCGAAAGCAGAAAAACTAACTTAGGAACTTTGTTTGGACTAGTTAGGAGATAAACATACTAAAAGTCCCCACCCCTCCAAGGTGAGCTCGAGGGGGGGGAGGCCGAAGAAGGTCCCATTTTTAGGTTTTTTGCTTATATGTCAAAAACTGTGCGTCATACTATATTTTGTTGTACTACATTATAAAACCTAATAAAATTCTCTACAACTTTGACCTTTACACTTTTTGTCTATCTCCAATCGTTGTCCAGCTATGAGCTTCGAAACATGGTATATTTTTAAGACGCTTATATTAGTTCTCCATACAACGTCGGTAAAAAAATCTTGAAAATAAAATTTGACCTATTTTTGGTTGTCGTACCATAATGAAACTTTGCAAATGTTTAGAAATCTGATGACAGTTCAATAATCTGGTACCACCGAGCTGATCTGATGATGAAGCCAGGAGGTGTCTACTGAAACTCTTCAATGGTTATAAGTAAACCCGTCGAGTTTGGGCACATTACATTCGAACTCATAGCTGGACAACGATTGGAGATAGACAAAAAGTGTAAAGGTCAAAGTTGTAGAGAATTTTATTAGGTTTTATAATGTAGTACAACAAAATATAGTATGACGCACAGTTTTTGACATATAAGCAAAAAACCTAAAAATGGGACCTTCTTCGGCCTCCCCCCCCTCGAGCTCACCTTGGAGGGGTGGGGACTTTTAGTATGTTTATCTCCTAACTAGTCCAAACAAAGTTCCTAAGTTAGTTTTTCTGCTTTCGACTTTTCGATCCACAATCCTTCTTTTACTGGGCTACATCGCGTGGATTTAATATCACTCGTACTGTATTCAATTTTAGATTCATATCGATTTTGTTTTTATAGGACACATCCAGTTATGTAATGGTCTTTGTGACGCGTTTTGATTTTGATATAAAATCATGTTTAGTTTATTTATTATTTTTTTTTTTTTACTTGGCAAATGCCTTTATTGAGAAAAACAAACTAACAATACTACAGCTACTACAGCAGTAAAGAACACTTTAGTTTAGTTTATTAATTTTATTATTCAGCACGGCGCTAGAACGAACTTAATAATAAAGAAGCATGCTCTATCAGTTCTTCTGTAGCTGAATAAATACTATAGAGATAAATACTGTATAATCGTCGTCTGATTCGAGGTCTGTTACTCTTTTTTCATTCAATAACTAGGAGTAATAATATGTATAATCAGAAACTATTTTATTTCCTTACGTTAAAAATACCACATAATATGATAATAATTATCCTTCAGATTCATCTTAACGTTTATTATTTTTGGTAATATTTACCTCAAAGCTATTGAAGTAAAATTGAATGGTTTTTTTGAGTGCGCACCAAGGTTTATTTTTTAACATGAGGCTTGCGGTTCCGATAAGTTTCTTTGTCTCAACTGAGTTTATTTGTTCCGGTGCCTTAATGTTAATTGAAAATCGTGGTAACTGCAACCGATGAGGTCGCGATTCGCGATTGTTTAAGGTTCATTGCTTTTTTGGGTATTTAGTTTTACACCTTTATTTTTAGCCACTTTAATTTTTAATCTTCGACAATTGGCTCTTTTTCAAATCTTTATTGACTTTAAATTTGTTTCCCGGTTCTTATGATAAAGAATATATTACGTGACCTAGAGTTTTTTAATTGCTCATGTTTCTCAGTATTGCGACGAAGATGTCCAACATTTTGGCTGCGTAACATGTTGCCAATTAATTTTATTCAAGTGATCACATACAAAAATGCCGTGCCATGATCAAGTAGCAATATTCAATATTTATGTATACGCTTCCCAGTAAAATAACTGCATGAATTTACTTTAAATCATTCCTTAATTTATAAAGGCCACCGGCGATACCAAATTGAAAATTAACCCCATTTAGACACACCTCCTGGCGCTCACATTTTTTTCTCCATATCTTTTTCAATCATGTCAACACCCGTCGATAAATAACGACCACTAAACCAACCTATTATTATACGACCTGACATTTTATTTAAAGCAATTTTAGGGCGAAATTGAAAATTTTCGCTGAAAAATTTTTGGCTCCGGGCATCGGGAATGGCCCTTCGAGATTTATGGACGATTTTCGATACATTTAAAATTCTAATGCATTGTTGATACTGCTTTCATAAAGTGGTTTTGATTTCTTGGAACGGGTCGTTCTGTTTCAATTTAGTTTGATTATTTACATACTAATTTGAGTATATCGCGTTGATGGCGTTAAGATGTAGTTAGTGTGGTCATGCCGCATTGGTTTGAGGTCATTGACACCGTTCAGGTAGGGCCAGTGGATGATTGATCTGCGCTCTTATCACACCACTGTGTCGCCTACGTTCGGCTTTGTCAAAGGCGCATTGTATAAAAACGAGAGAACCGCAGACTGCTTCATAATAACAAAAAATATCCTATTACCTTTTCGAAATTTCATAAAATATATTGTACAAATAATATGTTATTTGTGTTATGAAAATTTAAAAATAAAAAAATGTGTATTTTGTTTCAGAAAGTCCAAATAGGAGTACCCGGTTTAAAGAAAATGTAAGATTTTTTATGATAATTTATTCTCTACAAATGTAAATCTTTATGAAAGCAGATCAAGCAACTAGTTTAAATGAATGTACATATTATAAGTAGTTAAATGTATCAAAAAGCGATATTTTCCGTTCATTTATTGCGGACATGTTGTTTTCTGTAATTGGACATTATATTTTGTGTGTTGCCTCCTACGTATCAATCAAACGGTACATGAGAAATGAACTTGATGTATTTGGAATTTAGAGCAATAAGATGTACTTGGTCGCATTACTTTCACAAACTGGCGACATCTTCACTGATATGTAATTAGAAAGATTTTTTTAAACAAAAAAAAAACAAATTAGTCCACATTAAAAGTTAAAGTTAGCCAAATCATTCAGGCAACATACCTTAGCACTTAGCACACAACGTACGTTTATTATCTTAAAAACATTTTTGTTGACTTTAATATTATAGACGTATAAAATATTCTTGAGAGTTGGTTTATTTTTGTTTGTAGCTTTTTTTAAATTTTGTAGAGTTCAGTATACAACATTGAAAAGTGTGGTTAAGATTCACTAATAAAGACATTTTTCAGTTGTTGATACGGGCTTGATGAATTAATATTGAAATTGTTTTTTGAAAGTAAATACTAATAGCTATGTTATCCAGGTTTTAAATTTGAATTCCAGAACCACAATTAACTAATTAAAAACTAACTTCAATTAAAAAGTTTGGATGAACTGTTAAATGGTTGATGAATATATGAAGAATGATAGAGTAGATTGGAAGAAAAAAGTATATGTTGTTCCGACCCTACACCTAGTGGGATAAGGGTAGAAAGATATTGAATCAGTAAATTTCATAATCTCAGATTATTGAGAAAATTAAGTTAATCAAAGTATATTAACTATGTAAACAAACGTATAAACACACGGATCTAATAGTCGAAGCTAAGCTCGATCCTATCGACCTAGAGGCGTGAGCTCCTGATGAAGGACATCGTCATTTGCGAAATCCTGGGGTCGACCCTAGCTTCAACTTATATATTTGTGAGTTTAGGCGCTTGTTTACATTATTATTATGAATAACACTCACGTTAATTTTCAAAAAACGTAAAAGTTAAACTAATTTGAAATTAAACTTTATATCTGTAGCCTTGCTTTTCTATTTCAGATGGGACATTCCAACGCTTCTCGGCAAAATACCCAACCTGGGCGCAGTTATAGACTTGACCAACACCGCGCGGTATTACAACCCGAGTGTGAGTGTCGTTTTATTTTGTTCTAACATCTCTACTCTCAACGAAATTCTTTTCTTTATTCCACATTGTTGTAAAATTGTGCGCGCTGAATGAGGGCTGTACTTGTAACGTAGGGTTGTCAAACGTTTCAAAATGTTTCGAATAAGACAGTATTGTAAATTTGAAATTGTTGAAAATTTTAGGCTTTTTAGGATTCTATTTTATAAAAATATTAATATGAAAATTAAAATTTTAACATGATAGAATAGTTGCGTATACCTAATTTAGAATTTAATTTTGTTCACCGGCTCAGTTAAGGTATTGAGGAGTCATGCGAGACGAATATAATTTTTCTATCTAGTGGCATAAAGTTAAACTATTATATCTAAGCCTACTTGGTAGACAACAGCATATCCGAATCAAAGACAAAATAATTAAAAAAAGAATAAAACAACTAGTCAGAATGCAAAATTACTCTTATATCGGCAACCCTAATGAATATTTCAGAGTACGAAACGAGAAACACATAAACATTCTTAAGATTGTTACTAATAAACGAGCACAGTGCATGTGAGACGACAAGTTTAAGGTCGGAATTATGAGTTTTGTTTGTACGAGGCGATGCCTACGAGAGCCTCTTACCGCCCGCTATGTGTTATAATACCAGGAAAGCAGTAAACATATGCTAAGTTTTACTATAGAAAGTCACATTTTCCACCACGATGCTTTGTTCGTTACGTGATTGCCTTGCATTCATCTTGTGGCATAATCCGATCGTAAAACGACATTTTCATGGGGCAGTCGAGTCTGTTTCGTGGCACAAGTAAAAAGAGTGAATTACAGAATTATCAGATCATCGAAGTAGATCCAGATTGCCGTGTCAATTTCTTGCTCATTTTGTACTTTTCTTACATTTATTGTTAGCTGGTAGACGTATTTGCAAGGGCAAGACCCTGTGAAATACTTCTGTAGCTTGTCAACATTCTGCTAGCATTTTTTTTCAAGTTCTCGGTTAATATTATACATTGGAGCAGTTAATTATATACTTTTTGTTATATTGGTCACAATAAAGAGTATTTCTATTCTACTGTACCTATTCTAAAAAGAGTTTTTCAAAATTTACACTGTTATGTGAATTTACAGATCGTTTGAGTTTATATTTTATCTGGTGTTGTACTGAGTTGTTTTACTCTTTATCCTGGTTTTCACCTCTTGTCCCACGGTTTACGCAAAAGCAATAATCACATCATAGTCTATACAAGCTTGTATCAAAGGAATTTCGCTGCGTTTTCCTTTTCATCTCCAGTAGTTCACACATTCGCATAGTAAACCTCAGTTCACGGTTTGCGATGTATGAAATGTGCCTCGGGCCATTCTGGTTATCCTCGTTCCGTCACCCGTTATGCTGTTTACGTAAAGTGTGAAATTCTGTCGAACATTGCACATACAATGCTAAATGGATGAGCCTTTAAACTGATTGGTGAAGGGTAGAATTATAAATACGACACGGCTGTACTCATGTAAATTATTCGTTGAGTTATTGTGTCAACTACGGTTTCGGATAATTACGATGTTCTTCATCAGGAGTTCACGCCTGCAGTACCCGACGTTGACTCACGACGTTACTGCAGGCGTGAATTGCGTCCAGTGGTTTTACCCGCTGTACTGAAGCTTATATGTTATTCCAGAGTCTTAGCTATCTCTATACCAAAGTTCAGCACAATTGGTCCAGGCGTGAAAGAGTAACAAACATACATCCAGACATACATTCTTACAAACTTTCACGTTTATAATATTAGTAAGATTGATAAATTTAGCGACATATTTGTATCTAAAGGTATCAAATTTGTAAAACATACCTATTACAAATAACGTAGACAAGCAACAAATGGGAAGCCAAAACATATTGTCTGCTACGGCTTTCGAATAAATAAGCACAAATTTGGAATCCACACTAGATAATTTATCGTATAATATTTTATTATGAGCACGCCTTTAGCATAAGAAAGTAGATGTAGCATATTCAATGTTTAGAACACCGTGTTTGGAAGTTTCTTCAGGGTAAATAATTAACAGAAGGTTGTTAACGATCGCATAGGTAATGATTTGTTTTCACTTATTTTGTTCTAGGCTTCATGGTAGGCAGGTACTAAAAGTCTTCGCTTACGAAAGCACTATTATGTCAGTTTTCAATGAACATGTCAAATAGCAGCTGTATCAGTCTCATTACTTTGTTTGGAGGCTAACGATAAAGCAGTGGAGCTTGCGCGATACTAAGCTTTATATTTTAAAACAAAAATTAATAAATAAAAAAATATAGCCATTTTCGACTCGAAAAGAAGAAGATTACACAAGCTACTGCCACCTCTTCTTAGTTACCCTTATCATCTACTCTCTTTCTCTTAACTTAAACTCAAAATTCATTTATTCAAATAGGCTACATTGGAGCACTTTTGCAAGTGACTCTATATATTGGACATTCTTATTGAGTTATGAATTACATCAATCAACCTAACATAAATTCATACAGATATTGTTAATTGCTATACTCCCCTCTTCCTATTCTTTTTAGCTTTGAAGTCATTACGATTATTCTCAGCGCACTGCAAATCACCTTCTCTCTCTTATGCCATATTACTCGTATATTCGTTGCGGATGCATCCATATATTTTCTTCTTATACACCAATGTCGCCACGCATAGTGGATACTTGTAGATTTAATTTCCCACAATCGTCACTATATAATGTGTAAAAATGAAGTCTCCAAAACCCTTTAACGAATGCTTGATGTCGCTCCAAAACATGTCGACTAATTACAGTAAATTAGCTGTGAAAGTGATACGGTTTCGGCATGTGGCGCCGGCGCTGTCGTCGCCGCTTTTCAACAGACTGGTCGCTGAGTCGATGGTCTCGTTTCCAATGTGTTTTGGACATTCTGTGCTCGATTATTTATATTTATGGTTGCCCTGACTGAGATCGAGCTGTTTTATTCTGTATTTAAATTGTTATTATTATTTTATGCGATTGGTGGCAAACAAGCTGTCAGGCCGATTGATTAGTATGGCTGTTTCCCAATTTTCGTTGAGTCGAAATGGCATTTTGTAATCTTAATTACGAATTTTCACTTATAGAGCTAGGTTAGGAGTACTTTGGCGTAGTGTAAACTGCAGGTATTGGTAAAGGTGGTTGAAAGCTTTTAAAGCTGCGTGAAGAGAATAAAAATACTATTTTTTTCTTTACGCAGCTCCTGTTGTTCTTTAATATAATCGTCGCTTAACATCGAACTTAATCGTAGTCAAAGGCTAACCGTCCGTAAATCATAACTTTTTTATGAACTTTAACATCATCGGCCTTCTGTCTTAGCCCATTCTTGGACGTAGTTAAAAAGTATATAAATCTAAATAAAAATAATTGCTTCAACTTATTAATTTGTCAAATAAAAATACGTCAACCAATGTAACACTTGTCTAATCAAATCGGTCCCCACTTCATCAAAATCAAAGTTAACTATCATTTAACATTTCGACACCTCCGATCATCGCTGATGATTGTCGCTTGACATCTACTGGCTCGTGCTAGTTCATTTAAACTACTAAGCACTTTGTCACAATAACATATTTAGATCCATTTATTAATATTAGGAATAATTAAACCAAAGTGTAATGGAACAAGGTACTAAATAGTCGAATTTGAAATTATTAGATTTGTTTGACAGCATTCACTGATTTGTTATAAAATAGGATCGGCCATCATTTTTGCAAATATACTACGAGCAACCGTCTGAATGAATGTATGAACGAATAAATACTTAATTATACATTTTCAAGAGTACAGAATTAAATTGCAAAACGTTGCAGTCAATTTTAAGTTTTTAAGTTAAGACGGTACCTATCAGTATCGTTTAAAACTATTTCTTCCAGATAATCTCAGGCACAGAAGTGCCCTAACAAAGTTTACAATATAATACTCTCTTATTGAGAATACAAGTTTACAGAAAACTTAAATAAAGTATGTACATTAAGGTCCACAATGGGCATTATCGCTTAGGGGTTAGAGCGATCTCTTCTAGCCTACCAGCTTTGCTGCATGGATAGTATAAAAGTAAAGCTTGTGTCTATGCACAAAGTTAAAAAAAAGTTTGTGAATGGACACTAGCTTCAATTTAAGCACATTTAGAACCTTATCACAACCTTTCCTCCACCTTATTTGTTCTATGAATGTATCATGGTCTACTTTCATCATAATCCGTCTACGTATGCCCGAACCGGTTCTAATTAAGAGTTAATATAATTTGGATTACTCGCACTGTAAGTTCGTTATTGCGTCTTCACCTATAGTGAGATGTGAGTGTTAGAGATATTAGACAAAGCCACCGGTTTTATACGATCGAGCTTTTACTGAAGCTCGACTTTCGAAAACATAGACGTATGTACCTACATTTTTACTGTGATTTCGAAAGGCTGTTTTAACTGAAGATCCTGTTTGTCCCAGTGGTATGTTTTTTGAAGATATGTAGAGATATTAAGGTCACATTGCAGGAATTAATTTTATCGTTAACTTGAAAAGTTTTCTATGTAAGGAAGTCTACCGGGGGGAAAGTCCTTTGCAGGAGGTCGACCCCAACAGTGCCAGCTATTCCACCGCCTGAGCAGTGATGCACAAATATTAAATACGGTGCCCAGGTAGTAGGACAGTGTAGCTAGTGTAATAACTAGGCTGAAGAATCTTAACATCTTATGACTTTATAGTAAGAACCGTGCACTGTACCTAAAATTTTACATCATTGTAGAATCCTGGGTAGCACTGTGATGCGTTATCTCTTGCCATCAAGAGAGCGTCTTGCACGTTCACTTACTTCTTTGTAAAAAAAAATGTTAGCCTACAAAATATTCTTAGGACAACCAAATGTTATTAGCCTGCCTCAGGTTTTTCAATGGTGTTCTCTATCGTAGTATAAAAAACAATTATTAATTTAATTATTTAACAAAAATATAATAAACATTTTTTTGTTAAGAATGGAGGAATTTGGGGGAGGCCTTTGCCCAGCAGTGGGACAGTCTAGGCTAAATATAATAATAATATTTTTTTGTTGCAGGATTTCGCGGCGGCCAACGTTTTGTACAGAAAGATCTTAATGCCTGGCCGAGAAATACCACCTGAGAGCAAAGTGAAAGAGTGAGTACTTTTTGTATTATTGAAAGTGCTTGATTCACTTGCGATTAATCTCGACCTAGCTCGCCTGAGATGGCACGATAGTTAATGAACAGAGCTTTTACATGTTAATAATGGAAAACAGTTTTGTACAAATCTACTCGTATGTTTCTTCTTATTTCCTATTGAAGCAAAAATTTGGTTTGGTGTGACAAATTACTAATCACTGATTCGCTTGAAAATTATTTAACCGGTGGTTAACTAAGATCCCAGAATAAGACTCTTTTTTGAGGACTCTTCAATGGGTAAAATCTCTAGGCCATGTTAGTCTTCTTTGTGAATAGGAATAGCAATAGAAACACGAATAGATGGTACTATATGACTAACCGAGAGAGAAGCTGTAAGCATATCAAAAAGGTGTTGATTACTGCATTTTATGAACGATATGTTGTAAATCAAATCCCTAAATCAATCGGATTAATTCACCAAAATTGCGGACCTGACGCCTCGGCGCCAATTCGCGACTATTCTTCAAGAATTACCATTAACAAGTTTACACCCCATATAAGGTTGCAAAGATAGACGAAAATACTACTGGACTGAGTTTGATGAAATGTGAGACGAGGCACTCGTACGAGTGTAGTGAAGAGAGTGTAGAGTAAAATCAACATAATGTAATAAACGGGAAAAAGATTCACATATCGCCGATATTTTTAAAATAGTATATTATGTATGTTCACGCCTGAACCTTGTGAGGAAATTCTTTTTAGTTTTAAACCAAGTCCTAGGTGAACTACCATATTAACGTCTCCGAAAACGGTTCAGCAGTTTTTCACTTGAAAATGGCATTTGTCCAGCAATAGGCTGAAAGGGCTGAAAATAACGACGATGATGAAGCGTTAGAGAGAATGTAGCGAGCGAGTGGGCTTACTAAGAGTGCTTCATTACTCTTTAACGAAACTACATTAGTATTTTTCGTATTCTTTGGATATAAATCAGACAGCAAAGCTATCTATCAAGTGGCGATCGTTTTGCATTTGGTTTTAATAGTTTTAATTTGATGCGTCGGATCGGCGCCGCGGTCCGAATATGGGTAATGTTATAAATCTAAGTGCGTGGGATGGACGCCGGCGGTCTGCGGTGCCCGGTGTAGGTGATAGTTGCAGTTCTGTTTCTACAGAAGACTAAATAATATAAAAAATAATTTTATTAACCAATAAAACGCCAAAACTCATGTCTAATATTGTTGAGAATATGTAGGAAATATTAAAAAGACCAGCCTCATTGCATGGACAGTTATTGTTGTAAAACCATATAATATAAAAACAAAGTTAAAGAATAGAATTACAAGACATACAATAATACAAACTTAAAACTAGAGGTAAGCAATTCTCAGTCTTATCGCAAGAAGCAATAATTTGACTATACAGATTTTTTGCATACAACAGACAACATTGATTATAATATTATTGATGGAGTTAGGCGTTACTTTGCAGAAATCCATGTTAATCATAAATTAAATATTAATATTTCATGTTAATGAATTTATAAGCCAATTAAATTATAATTATAAGCCAAGTTAATTAATAAATAATTATAAGACCAACTAAACTTTTGTGTTAATACCGCTCTAAATTGTGAACCCAACTAAGCTTTTTCTGCTCCGCTCAACTAAGCTAATTAATAATTGATGTTAGAACTTATGCTTAATAAATCCTAACTACAGCTACTTGACAAGATAGCCTATGTGAAGATAACAACAAAGTCTCCGTAAAATATAAACTGCATAAACAAAATATGAGTGTAATCGCCACCTGTCCACGTTTATAAACTCGTACGCAGACTAGCGCCGGCCGCCCACGCGCACCTCCTCTTGGAATTCGAAAGGCATTTCTATACGTGTATGTGACACAGGTTACCGTCAACGCTTTATAGAGTATCGATGCACTGACTTATGTATTATTTTTTTATCTACTGTGATATCGTGTAAAATTATAAAGACCGAATTGAGTACATAAATTCAACACAAACAACATCTACATAAACTTTTTGGAATATAATATCGAAGATAATTTAAAAAAAAAGTTTTTTTAATTGACCTTCATTGTTGGACTCCGATTCAGACTTCGCATAATAAGCACAGGACTTAAGTCTTAATCTCTCAATTTGATGAATTCAAAACTAAATCATCTTCTTGGCGAACATATTTTTATCTCTTCCTCCGCATATTAGTCTCTGGCGAAGGTCCTAGCAAAGATTCGTGCTTTCTTAGCCCCCCTTGAGTTAGTCGCTAATAAGACTTTTAGGTTCTGTGCTTATTATGCGAAGTCTGAATTGGAGACCAACAGTGAAGGTCAATAAAAAAAACTTTTTTTTACTTACATAGGTACAAGGTATAAGGTACAAGGTAAAGAAAAACTATGTCCTATTAGTTATCAGAAATCTTATAGAGAAAAACTATGATAATAATAATTAAGTCTATTGTAAATAAGCGTGTATTTCATTTATTGTCGCGCGACATCACGTTTATACAACCTTTTTATTATGCCATAAATTTCGACACAATAAAATCATTATAATATTAAATGTGATGTACAATTAATTGATATGTTATTCAATGAATGCCATTAATTTTATTAGTTTTCCTGTTATTGTATTACGTTACACATGCATATAAAATGCAATGTGTTTGAATGTTCAAATGTCTTTATGTTATACATTTTAGAGTCTCTCGTGAGTGTTATCCATATTAATTCGTTCGTCCCCTACCCATTGGCATAAGACTTGTAGTATCTATCTGTAGGACACCAGCAAAAAAAAAAACAGGATGAGACTGACGCGCGCTGGATTTTAAGCGATAACGACCGCCCATCGCAGTGCAGTGTTACCGCGGTAATTCAAGGATTCCTACGCAACACTGCGGCTACCTCGTCTTCCATTAAAATGCTTTTTTCTTAGCTTACGAATTTCAATGACCATCGTACCCTTCCAACTGGATCTATTTGCGGTTGAGTACTAGGTTAGGTCGTGGTAACTTCCGCGAGTGCTTAGGCGAGTCCCTGAACAATGGCGCACACCCTCAAGTTATTTATTGGGCTAACCCTGCCGCGCCTATCTTTAGCGGGAGTATCGGTGAAGATGCGAAACGCATTTTTCATATGGGTTAAAAAAGTAGGTAAATCCTTTATATAAAAATAAATACTAGCGAAAAAATAAAGATAAGTTTATTATTGAACGTTGTAATATTGCAATTGTCGAAGCTTATTTATGTCTTCATCTCAGTTCGTAATATTGCGGTTTTATGTAAGCTTTATCGTGCAAGATTTATCGCATGTAAAGTGGTCAGATAATGATAATTGCAAGTATAAATCGATAACTTTTGATATTGCTTAATTGGATTTTGGAGACAAAATTATCTCTGTTTTCCTGGCTCCATATCCCACATGGTGGGTATTGTCGTTCTTTGTCTTACGTCTTTCCGTCCCTTTATTATTGTCTTTATGTATCTTGTCTGACTTTTTTCCATCACAGCTCCAAAATTGTATGTGAATATGCCTATCTGTGATACCACGATAGGATGACTTAGTTCTGAAGAAATAGTTCAAATATACGCTTACAAGTTATAAATTTCCAAGCCTCCGTTTTGATCTCTTCAGTATTGGATAGTTTTAAAACACGAGCGTTACAAGTATTGCATCAAGATCATTAAAATTGAACAAACGACAATACTAGTAAATATATCAATAACCGACTCTCCAGTCGATAAAGAGCCCAAAATCAATATGATTAGCTGGGCTTTAACTAAAAGATTATCTCTATCATTTGTCTGGTCTTTTGTTCGCCGTAGCGCCCCAGCGTCGGCTCTCAACCACATAAATAACCATCGAAGTCCTTAGATACCATCCTGTTATCGCAATGAACACTCAACAAACAAACTGCTTATACCCTTGTCACTATAAGTATCCAGTACATTATTAAGCAGACGCAGAAAATGTAGAAATATTTATAAGGACAGAGTTCTTAAGTGTCTTCGTATTCTCGTCCTTCAGGTCCTCGCATCTGTTTGTCAGTTAACATTAGACAAATGTGCCACCCGTGCTGCTACTTCCAACTATTGCGTCTCAGACAGGTCTATACGTTTTGGGAATTGGTAACTATTTGAAATATGTTGAGCACAGTTAAGCTACGGCACACAATTAGGGCGGACAAAGCGTAGGACTAACCACACGATGTGTTGACATAGGTTAACGGTCAAAGAAATGTGGGGCATTAAAATTCCGATTCTTATAAACTTTATATTCGATTAGTGCGGTGAAACGATGACCTTTGCTACAGATAAGATCTTAGAGTCACGGGAAACTGAGTTTGAATAGATATTATTAGTTTAAATTAAATTTCGACACGCATCATTCAACTCCCACTGAAGAATTAACGTTAAAAGTGATAGGTGTATAACGAAGATCGACGAAAAAGAATGAGTAAAAAGATGCTAAAGTTCTGTAGACAACAAGGATCGTATATATTAATCCTAGTTTAGTATCTCGAGTAACGATGTGCGCGTGCCTCGGCCCTGTTCATTTATCACGGCTATATTTTTACTTGTTTGTCCGCGTCGTCTGTCGACAATCATGTCGTCATTACCATCCAGCCCGCTGTAACCATCACCCCGTATATAAATTGTCATCACCGCCGGTGGTACGGCTCGTCCGATTAATAGCTCTGAATTTATCTGTATTAGTATTGCCTGGCTTCGTTGTTGATTTCTTTTTGCGAGGCTGAAGCGCGAATGGGGAAAGATTATCTCTTTAGGATGAGACCTAGTCGTCATTTTAAGCATAATATAAGATCATGTTGATGATTATCATTATCATTATTATCATTTGAAAACTGTCACGTATTATGGGTCACATTAGCCACATTTCGTCTTATAATGGACACTAGCAATATAGCGAATTAAAAAAAAAAGGTAGCACTCCGGGAGTGCCGGCAGAAGTGAAAACTTCAATATTAACGTTGTGTTTAATTATAAGTATAAAAGTACTATCATTTATGAGGTAGAATATAATGTTTATTTATTGCGCTATCGTACACAAATATGACAATTTATATGTTGTTATTTATAATATTATATCGTTATTTATATATTACATTAAATTTTATCTCTCAGAAAAATCAACTTCCATCCATAATTTCGACGACTTTTACACCATCAACAGAGCAGCACACTCAGGCACGGTAGAAAGAGTGGGAGATACTAGTTCCTCTCCCTTCCCCTCGATCTTACGCTTTTTCGATCAGCATCACGTGACCCTGACGCGAGTTTGAAAGTTTTTACCCATACAAAAAAGTGCTCAGCGCCGCTAAAGAAGTTTTCACTTCAAAAAACACTCGTTTTGTGGGAGAAGGTAAATTTTAAAAGTATCGTTATTTAGTACTTTTCTAAAACTGGAGTGGTTTTATTGATATTTTAATGTGTATAAAAAAATAACATTCATTTTATTTATCAATAAATGAAATTTGTCAATTGAGTTTGCAATTATATCTTCTGTAATAAACTGCTACAAAGATATCATTAGTGTCAGAAATCAAACATACACATACAAGTATGATGTCTAAAACGATTCAAGCATCATCGGAGTCATCGCCTGGTCTAATATTGATCCGCCGGATTCTAAGCCATGCAAACATGTTAAATCCGCTTTTGAGCTTTTTTCGCCTTTGTTTTTTGTTTGTGATTGGATTAGCGAGCGATTGAGACTTATGAGACAATTTGACATTGTATTAAGTCATTTCTTATTTTTAGGTTGTTCTATCACCCGTTGGGAAAACCTAACGTTGTTTTTTTGTTACTTTGCACACGTCGGTTAAAGGCGTTACAAAGTTTAGCGGTACGTCTGTGATTGCAATAACTGGTTACACTTATACGCTAATGTATGCTACAAAAGAAAAGTATATAAGTATTATATCCGTCATCTAACCACCATGATAGCATTGAGTTGATTAGCTTGGGGTTAGATGGCGCTGTATGAAATAATAATAATAAATAGTTTAGTACATTTCACACAGTGCCATATAACCCCAAGCTAACCAACATAATGCTTGTTTTGTGGTGGTTAGGATAACGGATGCAATACTTTTCTTTTGTAAATACATACTTAAACATATTGAAAACCACCCAGACCAGAAACAAATACCTGTGGTGGATCACAGAAACATTTGTCCCATGCGGGAATCGAACCCGCAACCTTCTGTTGCAAGCGGGTACCCGCACCAAAGAGGTCGTCCTGATATATTAAAGAATAGTTAGTTATTATTTTAAATGTTTTTTTCTACTGAACTTTACATCTTCTTTGAGATGTAAGTAAGGTCTATAGATGTTTCGAAAAAATCAATTTCTCCCAAATCTCAGTTTTCATTAAAATTGTAAGAGTTGTGGTAGAGTAAGGCATTCCACAAGTGATTTTATGTCCTGCTAAAAACATTTGAAAACAGGTTTATATATATTTTTAAAACTACCCACTGAATCAAAAATGGAACATTATAAATGTGGCCAGTAACACAAGAGCTGTGAACTCTTTTATCTCAAAGGAGTTTGAAAGTAAATTGTCACGTTGTTGACTGTTTGTCTTGTAAAAGGCTAGTGTAAATCAGAGCAAGATAGGAGACTTCCGAGCGTGATAACAAACACATAAATATGGCGACCGCCAGCCATTGTCCAAATTTATTGTCACTAATCAATGAAAATAATTAGAAGTGGTTTCATTAAAATATGAGTGAAGCAGTCGTAGTAAGCCTAATGACATTTATTCAAAGAATAATAACATATTTGAATAAAGTTCACCTAAATTAATTAGAAGGAATTTAAATAGATTACAAATGTACGCACACTGAGACCACTTGCTAAATACTATGCATGCACGCAAACATTCATCAAGCTTCACATCTCTTTAGAGCAAGCTGATTCCAGTAGTTTTTTCATCCTTGACTCCTTATAACACATTGTTACTGGAGCTGTGAACCATTTTTCAATATATCCTTCTAGGACACCTGTAATAATATTTTCGATTTAAAGTTTTTTATGAAATTAATTCTTTTTTAACCGACTTCAAAAATATAAGTAAAAATAGGATGTTTTTTATGAAAATTGCTTATACCACCTTATGCCACCTAAATCTGTGAAGTCTTTATAAATTGTTGTGTAATAAAATTTAATCGAAATCGGTCAAGCATTTTTAAAGATATGAAATTAAAAATGTGTAGGTACGGTTTTTTGGAATCGATTTTAAGAAGTTGATATTATAATATTTTGTTAAAATTTCAATTATAGGTTACCTTTTAAATGTGTCCAACATATAAATACAATACTAATTAATTTATAAAGTCCTTTAACATATTTGTAATAAAACAAGTAAAGCCTTAATTTAAAGCATTTTCATACCAGTTATGTTAATGTACTAATTGAATATGATAAGATCTGTCAGTCCTATCGGATTGCGCCAATTATACCAATCGAGTATTATGCATAATCTCTTACATCTCTATCTGCTTACGTTTATTTATCTGCATGTTTATTATGATTTATTGAAATTCTCACAGTAATTTTAATTCTATTAAAAATTAAACTATTCACAGACATTTCTACTAAAACAGATAGAGCAGAAAAACTAAATAAAAGCAAAGTAAAATTTCAATGAATTTTTAAATTAAATGTGCAGTTAATTTAAAATAAACTAAAATTAGTGGCTCAGGCCATGAGATCAGCGACGGATAGAACAACCTGGCAGAGGGTAATTCGAAGAGTGATGGCAAATCCTGTAGACTAGACACGACCTTCACTTCGTAAAGAAAACGACTAAGAAGAAGAGAAATAAAAATTAGGTAGGTATCTTCTGTTATGTTTCATTTCTCAAGTTGTCTGTGAGAAAGTGCGTGGAGCAATGAGAACGCCAATTGTTCACTGTTCATCTAGCGTTTATAAATCTGCCTCTGCGTTTTCTTTCTTATTTTATTTTAGACGGCACAAGTACATACACATTTACGCGCCGGGGATAAAGCCGCGTCTCCAGCGCCTGCTTTGGTTTAAACATTCAACACAAACATCACAACATTAAAAAAAATCGGCGATTTTGATGAATATCGATATTATATTTTGTTGTACGTGCTTTCCATCGGACTTGGAAAGCAAAAACATAGTTGGATCAAACAAAAAGTGTAGTTTGACAATGTTTGGTGACAAATGTTGTGATGTTTATGTTGAATGTTTGAACTAAAACACTCGCTGGAGACACGGCTTTATTCTAACAAAATTTGATTAACTACCTCTACACAGCGTCAGTTTTGTCTCATAGAGTGCGGTGTTTATGTTTAAAACAGTCTATGAGTCTCATATTGATTATGAATGTCGAAACACTGTCAATTTCCTATAATATCCATAATGATGCTAATAACATATCTATTACTTGTTGTTACAGCATTTCATTCGATTTAATAGCCGATCTAAATATCGACAATGTTATAGTTTTGTTTTATTAGAGAGGCATATAATGATTTGTTTTTGGACCACACAGGGGTAATTGAGACATTGCTTATGTTGGTATTAATATCTACTTAGGTACTATTACTTTATAATGCTTGTGAATTTTTAGATAGTGAATGGACATTTATTACTGTTCCGCAACGTTCTCATAATATGCTTTGGCCGGATTTTTTCGTCTTCAATTAAGAATAATCTAGGGCCCATAAAAAATCATAATATTATTATTCTGTCATGATTTGATCATGCTAGCTGATATTACATTCAATACTGAACAAAGTGAAGTATACTTTTAATTATTTTAAATGTCAATAAAAAGTTAAAAGTTTGATGTAAACTTAATCATCTGTATGAATCTTTTAGTCTCATTAATTAGGCATTTTACAATATATAGGTATGGCAAGTTTATTTTGAAAGAGGTGTGGTCAGAATCGTACCAAGTGAAGGGAAATAGTCTTTGCCTACCCCAGCAGGAATCAGGCGTGATTACATGAATAGACGCATGTATGTAAGTTTATTTTTTACGAATAATTGTAGAAACAAGGCATCTGACAAATGCAAATTACAATTTAGAGTAGACCTCCCGTCTACTACCAAGTGACTAATTTGTTTATTGAAACATGAGAAAAATTAGTCCAATGATGTTTTCACAGCGATCTTGATAAATTCGCGGAACAAAATTATGTAGATGAGGACATCATGGATGTGACTGTATACGGCAATGGGATTAATTAATACAGATTAATATTACTCATTCTGGGATTAAAGTTATATATTTTAGTTATATTAAAGTATAATCATCACACCCGTGGTTTATGTGTCATTGGCGCCACCGTTTGATGCTTCTAATTAGCGGTTGAGTTTATAACGTGACGAATCTTATTGTTGTGGTTTTGTCCATATCGCTTTATAAGGAGAGATTGAAGAAATATGGTCGGTATAAATAAATCAACGTCCAATATCGAAGTTCTTTTTTTCTGTCTTAAATACCTAGCAATATTCCATAGCAATATTCTCCTCTCCCTGCACGGTTGTCTGGAAGAGATCGCTTTTAGCGATAAGACCGCCAATTGTAACACATAGATTATAATATTGTGTTTTATTTTTTAAGTTTATTTCTGTATATTTTTCTGTGTTCCAATAAAGAGTTATCTATCTATATATCTATACCAACATAAAAGAAAAGTTTTTTTTCTATCTATCTCTCTATTTTATCGGACGAATCCATCCAATGTTGTCGCGATTCTCCGACGACTTTTATCACCCATTCGCTGATGTCGTCCAAAGTGAGGTCTTACTATATTTTTTCTGTAAAATCGCACATATTCGTACATCTAGTAGATAGATAGATACATAGCCCTTTATTGTACACAACGTTATGTAAACAAACAATATCTAACATTAATTTAATACATTTAAAAAGTGTTACAATCGGCGGTCTAGTCAGGAAGAAAAAGAAAATCTTTATGATTTTAATTTACTAGTAAAGCCTCGCGGTTTAGCAACGCGTTAAAGCAGTTTTTAATCGTCGTGGAATAAAACTTTCTATGTCCTTTCCCGAGATTTGAACTATCCGGATTTCGGCTAAATCGGTTATGTGGTTTAGACGTGAAGACGTAACAGACAGACTTCCCATAAATAATATGAGTGTGTATCTATACTACTAATATATTGTATGTATTACTAACTATACAATAATTAACATAGAAACTAACAGCAGAATGCAAACATGAATTCGCGCAGCCTTTTATAGTATTCCTAACCGGAATTTTATTATTGTTCCTTAATAATTACATCACATTGATACTGTTATATTCACTTGCGGTTTGGTTTGTTTTTATTATATTTCTTAAACAGCTGTTTTGCTATTTAGGAATTATTTTAAATGGTTCGGCAATCAATAATTTTACGTCTTTATTTCTGCTGCAGCATTTTATTTTCGTAGTTCGTTGAAGTAAATAAGTTGAAACTAAAACTTTTTGAATAGAGCAAGCTAGCCTGAAACTACATGCTTGTTTTCAGGCTTTCAGGTAAAAATGCGAAGACTTATATCATGTCTTAAAACTACTGAACCGATATTGATGCACTGTGTCCTAATTCCGACTAAATGTATTACAATAAAAAATAAACATTGATTACGCCTGCATGCCTAAGTAACTGAACCGATTAGTTTATAATTTAATTTGTAAAGATCTTTAATAACACTAAGGGCACTTGTTTTCAGCGGATAAAATAAGTTACAAGTGAAATAAAAAAAAAACCTTTTGTTATTATTACCATCTAAAGTACTCGTCAAGATTCAAATGAGCTCAAACTCGATGGGGTTGCGTCGTTTAATTACGGAGTTCCTATGGCCACCTCCCAGGTCAACCATCAGATCAGCTCGATGTCATAATAATATTGTATTGTCATCCGATTTCTACATGCATGCTAAATTTCAGCTCAATCGGAAACCGGGAAGTGGATCAAATTAAACTTGCAAGATTTGATTACAGACAGGCAACGGACAGGTGAAAGTAAATAAAAGCTTGTAACAGATCAGTTTATAATTTAATTTGCTTAGACCCTTAATAACAATTATTTTCAGTGGATAACAACATTCCTAACATTACAATTATTTTCCGTGTTCCGGCATGATGTTCAGTGAAGCCAGGGAGGGTTTTATCCCGCCTTCTAGGTATAGTCTGCTGCCATCTACGGCTGCATCGTCGCTTAACATCAGGCGAGATCGTCTATAATAAATTAAAAAAAAAAACCAGATATTTCTTATACCCCGTAGAGTAGACTTATAGTGTCTATAGTTATTTCAGTATAGTTTCCTAGAAACGGTGTATGATTTTGCATAGGATACGTAATGACGTGAGTCACAATGGCAACTGTTATAACTGTCCTCGTATGGTGTTCCTGTGGGATGAGTAATTAGTCTGCCTCGTCTGCCATTATTTATATCTAAACTATTTTATGGCGGAACTTATGATCCGAGTTATGACTGAGCGTGGAATGCGATGAATCTTCGTGCTCTCCTGGGTTATTCTAAAAATATAAAATAAAATATGACATTTATTTTAACGGGGCTAGACTTCCTTTGCAGGAGGTCGACTAGGTGGGTACCCTAACCGTGCCAGTTCCTCTACTGCCAAGGCAGTGATGTTCAGATTTTACAGGACGGTACTGTAGCTAGTGCTAAAGCTACTGGGTGTAAATCTATTAATTTTTAAGGAAGAATGTTTAAGGCTAATACCAATTCCTAAAAGTTTTATTTATGCAATCAGCTGAAGGAGACGAGCTCGGAATAAATATAAAAGTTTTCTTATGTGGCACTAGAGTGGCGAGACTTTTACGCGCCTTTGCTATTTATATTGGCTTATTATGAAGATTTCGGTCCTAGACACATAATAATTATTTGAAGGTCTCTGAGTTTATATAAAAACTTTCCCGACGAAAACATTCTAAGAATAGGTACCCTGTTTTTGTTCTCCTTGAATGGCGCTACGTCATTCCAAAGTCGTTTGCAAAGGGTTGTTATAATTGCCAGTCTTATGATTTATTCAGATGGCGATATGAATAGATAGTATTCAAATGGGGTCACCTTGTATTTGATACAAACATTTCTATAGAGCTTTTTTGCGAGACGTACTTATACCACATCTGTACCGAAGCCCATACAAATTTGCGTTTTGTTAATATCTCACTAGTAGGTCACAGTATAAAAAGCCCTTTAAATACTTGGCACCCCGAATTAACATAAATTATCTATTTTAAATTCGTGACATAGATGTGTAAACGTTTAGAGACCAGAGAACATCGCGTTTTTGATGTTTGTTAACACACTATCACCATTTAACTTTGCTTTATGGCACATACTATATATTCAAAAACTTACTATTTACGACATGTGTATCAAAGTGGCATTCGGTTTTTGGCGCGAATAACTCAAAAAACATAAAATATAGTAAGAATTTTACGATCTTGTTTTACGATGATAATATGCCATAATGTTAATTTAATTTTCATTTGACCCCTAATATTACACGAATCACGGCCATATTGGATTCAAATGCGAGAGAAAGACAATTTAAATGATGATATTTTATAGCAGGTCAGTGTATGTGTCACTTGAATTATATATTTTATGACATTCATTTACTTAAATTACATAATTTTCTTAGTTTCAAATTGCCCTATTTCACTTTATGGCGCACAATGTTCTGAATGTAGTGTTTAGTGTTACTGAATTGAAAGGAATTGGTTAACTTGTGATTTTATCTCTATGATTTGCATTAATTTGTACTTTTGAATATGTTTAAAAATAATGAAAGCTTGTGTTATGAGATTACAATACAAGCCTTACGACGTAAAGGCTTTCTACGCTTAAAAATAGACAATAACGGAGGCTATGTACTGTGTATAATGCGGAACCCGAAATTTACTTCTTTGCCACGCACCTACATTGAGGTATATCCAGCTCTATTTATAAGAAAGCATAACATTATATGAAGAAAGACGTTTCATGTTTTCCTGATTGATAACCGAATATTTCGAAACGAAGGACTTTATGAAAAATCAATCGATTGAATCCGTTTCCTTAAAAATTACAATGATTAAGCCTAGTTATATTAGAACCAGTTCCCAGTATCATGTTGTATCAGATAACATAACTAGAAGCGTTGCATTCGAATAACTCAAGTAATCGACGTATTTCTGCCTCGAGGCAGTCCATAACTCTTCCAGTAGCCAACTTGTCGATTGTAACTAAACTCTGGACTCATTTTACGCGTCCAACTTTGTAATGACATTGCGGGAACAATTTATGGTATTTGTGGTCAGCGATCATGCTTACTTGGTGTTAGAGTTACATTTTGTAGAGCTACGAAGTTTTGAATAAATTGTTATTGGTAGAATTTTATATCGGTCCTTGATTGATTTGATGGATTTTATCCCTTATTTTGTCGTTATTTAGTCTACTTGGAAGGTTAAGGTGGCTAGGGAAATTATTTAGGCTGAGGGCATTTTATAACTTATGTCTCTGGATGACGTAGCGTAGTGTTGCGTATTTCGTACTAATCGAAATTTTAAAAAATATTTTTTTAATGTGCCAAGAGATGGTGATAAGCGGAAATGGGGGAAGGAGGTGTCCTAAAAAGGTGTGAATGAACTGTTGAAAGAGAATGCGTTCTAAGGGAGTGAATAAAGTTGTGACATATCATAGAATAGAATGGAAGAGGAAAACGTGTTGTGCCCACCATACTCGGTAGTCGGTAGATGATGATGATGAACTCAGGTTGAAGATGTTGATCATCAACTCACTTATTTTCGCTAGAAATCTGTGATTCTGAAACGTTAACTAAACCTTAAAATGTACCTCAATCTATGTGGCAAATTCCAACGATTGTCGGTAGTCGGTGCTTCAAACGCACAGCTTCAACTGCCTCGTAAATAACTCACTAAGCCTCCATTACGTTAATGTTTAATCGTTAAAACACTTTTGATGGTGGTTAAGCCTTCGCAAAAGATAATATCTTCATTTTATACACATAATAAACTTTGTAATATTAATGATCCGATCGACCTCAACATATAATGCAACTATAAATCTCTCAATCATCCTCTTGTTTACTGCGGAGTCTAGTTTTGATTGTATGTAGTAAATAATAGATTATTATAGCACTGCTTGTTAAGGATTCTTCACACTGTAATTTTAACTTTATTCTGTTAGATACCGACACCACCTACAGCATCTGCAACATTTGTGGTGTTGCCGACCATTGCCGACGTATTCACAGTCAAATAGGCAGTATAAAACCTTCCTACCTGAACACCAAAGTGTCTTGATGATAGAATAAAAGCCACAGTACGAAAACACGAGTGCATAAATACATATGTTTCGTTGCCTGGAATATACTGATTCAACCGAATATATTACTTGTACTTCTTAGATTTACTGTATGTTTCTGTCTCGTCCCTAGTCTCTTTAAAATGCATCTACAAGCATATCTATGCTCTTATTAACGTCACCTTGTTTCCTTATTTCTCATTAAAATGCAGCGACTTCCTCTTGTACGTATTAAAATGTCCATTTTGTCGCCTGCCGGATGCTTTTATATTTCAATCCACGTGTGACCTCTAACCCTTTGTTCCCTGGGAGAGGCGCCCTGGGAATCTCCAGCACCTTATCTCACTTGTATCTCCATGTCGCCTATTATCTTAGTTTTGGGACATTCGGCTGTTGTTACCGACATGTTACGACGCAGTGCGTTCGTACCATGATGGATGCGACAACGCAGCGTATGTGAGGTCCCTCTTTTATGTTTGAGATCTGGTACATTGTTTATGGGGATGTATTCAATCAAGAATTAAAAAGCCACACGTACTGTCGACGAATTGATATCGGCGCAATCCGCTGCGTTTGAATGATCGTAATTTGCGTTAAAGTTATAAATGACTGAAGGAAAGTACCTAATTGTAAAATTTGAAAAATTATCATCAAATGGAATGACTTATAGTTTTTGTTACTTATGGTCAGAACAAGGTTTGTAATAAAAAAATATTTATGTTAAAATGTTAGTCAAGGTGCCAACCGGGGCAGGCCGCCACTTTGATAATAAGATTTATATACATAATCACTTTTATATTGTGTAATTGGTTTTTATTTCTGTTGTACAGTAAACTTTACTTATTAGGATGCTGCATCAAAATAGTATTTTAGGGATGATACAATTTAAAAAAATAACGGTATATATTTTAAAGATTTTTACTTTAAATTTCCTTATTTTAAATTGAAATTACATGAAGCCAGACTGTCTCGACGATGTATATGTACCTTAACAATGAATAAAACAAACTCCAACCATAATAAGAAGTAATTTACTATCGGGAAACGAATTGGTTATATTTAATTATAATAATGTCGCAATTAATTCGCAATAAAATCATTGAGTGGTTTATGCGCATTTTATATGTTCACATGTCGCTGGCGCGTAATGGTCATGTAAATTTGACTTTTTATTGACTACAAAATGTTATAGCTTATAGTTAATATTGTCCATTAAAATGTTCAACGGACCTTAAAATTTGAGATATCGACTTCCGAATGTGACAATGTCCATTAATTTTGTTTTAAATACGACTGTAATCAGTTCCTGTTTTCTATCGTAAATTAAGATGTTTTCAATTACTATGCGTAAGTACATTTAAAACCATGAAATTATTGTCAGGCTTCCTGTATTTTATAATTGTTCTGACGTTGCTAATTATTCACTTGCATGTAATTAACATTTTGTTTCTGGCATAAGACTTTATCGTTCAATAACCTTAAACAGATTATTTTATCTGTTTCTATCTTTGACTGCATCATCTGTTATTAAAATGACTGAAATTATTTTACGATGTCCTCCTAGTAGCGCAAAGTTTACAAAGGCCTTATAGCAGCGTAAACTTCGCCTTTACCGTATTTTGTACCATCGTATCTAATATGTCACGCATAACTAATCCCAACGTACCACTATTAAATCGTAGGTCGCAGTTTCCACTGGACGCCGTGGAATATTGTCAAGGGCAATAATAATCGCGGCGATTCTCTCCCAGGACTGGTAGCCAACACATAAAACCAGTGGTTACATAAATTTCCGCTGCAACAGAAGGGCCGCGCCGGCATGCGGCATGAAAAATACCCGGATTATAGTCAGGAGCGATCTCCGCACAGATAACGCGACTAGACATAAATTATCTCACAAACCCAACACACCACTAATATTAAATAAGAAAACATGTAATTCACTACACTACGATATGGCCCGTGTGTAATAAAATACAATTTTTTGACAGATTTTAAATAATGACGTCCGCATTCGCCCAGGAAATGCTTAGAAAGTGGATGTGCTTTCGATTTGTTGCTTTAAAGTCGCTCAGTCATGTTAGACATTGCGCTCTGAAGAATTATGACTGTTCAAGTATATTTGGATGTGAGAGAACACAAGTTTAAATTTTTATATGTTAAACTTGATTCGCCTTTATCCAATACACGGAATTTTACGATTGTTTAATTGAATTAACTCATGACAATTCTTCGCTTAGGACATGATATAATTGTAATATCGTAAATTCGAGTATTGTAATAACACGGGACACGGGATGCGAATTTATATTTTCTTTCCTATATTTTAAATCAATTCAAATATTAGTTATTCAGATTTTTATTTAAAATATTTGTTTTGACTTCAACATTAATTCATTATTATCTTTGTCTATGATCTTAACGTTGTTGTCATTTTCTTAATGATTTTCCTTATTAAAGGCTTTCAATGAGGTTCTTGGAACGTCCTCTTTGAGAGCGTTAATGTACGTCAAACGTACGAGTATGTTTTCTAAACCACTTCAAGTATTATGCTTTAGAGATTCTTTGAAACTAATTAATTGCTTAGTTTTATACAAAAGTCTTTTGTTCTCAATTAGCTCTTAGCGCTATTGACGCATGGAAATATTATTTAATTTGTAATTTTTTATGATGAATGTTAATATACATATATTTAAAAAAATCCCTATGAGTTGTTTGCTCGTTCTTCTCATAGAGGTGCCTTGCGAACGAGCGCTATAGTGTTAAAAATAAAATAAAATTAACATGCAAAAATGTTCCATTGTAGCCTATTTTAATAGATGAATTTTTTAATTGGTAGGTATATGTATAATACCTGAATAAAAAAAGAGCAAATTTCATTTATTGTTCCATTCGACAGGATCTCGAAAGATTAAATTTTGAACAACGCAACGCACATATTATTATCATGACATTGTGTAGATAGATAGATAGATAATCCTTTATTGAAACACAAAAATGTACAAAAACAACTTACAACTATAATATAAAACTAAGTGTTACAATTGGCGGTCTTATCGCTAATAGCGATCTCTTCCAGACAACCGTGCAAGGAGAGGAGAGCAATTGTAATTCACATGGGTTAGGTGGTGGTGGTGGTGGTGTGTAGCGTTGTGTTAATGCCATCAACCTTCAAAATTACTCAAAACATAACTTTATTTTTAAAAATAAACTTTGACCAAAACCAATAATAGGAATTTACGTTTATATCCATCCAATAAAAGTTAGGTCGTAAACTTTTGCGTGCAACCAAGATCCGTGATCCGGCTCAAATTAGGAATCTCTGAAATAAAAGAATGAACATACAGAATCGCGAGGTGAGATTCCTAGGAATTCGTCGAGACGTACGCATAATTAAACTGTTTACTGCGCGGCGCCTCACGTCGCAGCCAAATTAAATTGTACATTATTAGAGTAAAGAACAGAATTATGAAGAAGTGTGTACCTAGAGCCTACTTCGTTTAAACCATCAAGGATCTGTTTGTTTGTACAGAACCAACGAATTAAATGATTAATAGTTTCACGGTCCATTACAATCATTCTGCATAAAATACGATTTCATGCCTATAAAATCTAAGTGTTAAATTCGGATTTTCCTACTATTTATAACGCTACAAGATTCGCTTAAAAAGTGTAGAATATTAACGTCGATAAATTATATAAATGTACATTGAATGCATAATTTAATAATTATACGTGTGTCTCGGGAATGGCTTATTTTGCACCCTTTTTAATAGGCACATTGAAGATGATGATAAGAGGTTTTATGTATTTAGTGTGGTGTCGCCAACGCCCTGTCCCTCGAGGGTAAGCTCTGGCATAATTATTAAAATGAAGGCGCCTAGTAAACGGTTGCAATTTTGCATAACAAGCCTTAATCACCACGTCTCCCTCGGGCTGTGAGCTCGAATCAAAAGACCTTCACAATGTTAACCAGATAAAACCGCCAGACCACCCCTGAAAGTTATTTAAGAAAACATCCCAATAATGTGTTGGGGATACGCGGCGCTCCCTCATCGCTGATATTAAAACGCATTTATTATGATGAAAACAAACATACATATTTCATCAAATAGTTCGGAGTCGGCAGAAATGCCTTGTAATTCCAACACGCCCACGGACCGCACGTTTTTAGGTGTAAAAAAATCGATTACAGTATGGCGACACGCTGCGATCGATACGTGATATTTCATCTCCGACTTGACGTCTGCCGTAGATTCTATATTTTTGTAAAATTCAATTAAATATTTTATAGCGGAATAACTGTTGCCACGTATCGCTTTACATCGTATTTAAGCCCATTTTATAGAGTTAGGAAGTTGTATAAAATTGGAATGTAAGGTCTAAGCTTACAGCGCGACGCGACATTATTGTTAACTCACTATTAATGTGAACATTTTAACGTTATTGCTTCATTTTTCTCACATTTTACTTCTCGGATCATCTGAAAACCTTTTTTATAAGTAACTTTACTCAAATGTTACTTGAAACTCTGTGTTAAATTCACTTTGTTTATTTCCAGATTTATGGACGCCGTTGACGAGTTCCTTGGAAAAGATTGTGGTGAGTCAAATCGTTGTTTGCGCGATATGTTAACATGGTTGATTACTTTTGGGCCGTGGCTAATGACGGCTCTCTTGTATGCAGCTCTCATATTAGTCTTGCGGTTTTCTCTTCTTTAGTGGGCGTGCAAGTGAGGCGAGCCCGCCGCGGTTTGTCGACCGCAGGTAAGATCCGTACATACACTCGATATGTCTAAACAACCAGTGTCCACAACTGGGTGTGCTTAAGGTTGTCTCTGTAAACTCATATGTAGGTTAAATTCATGAATCGCTCCAAGATTTAGCTTCGTTTCGCGTGGGTGAAGACGCTCCGGTGAGGTGTTAATGCACGCCCATTGCCTAATTGTATTACTTTACGTCTTTACGAGACCACCATAAAGAGTATCGTTCGACCGAGTCTTTATAGTCACTAATCGTTATTCTATTGTTAGCCTTTCTCAGATAAATATGGCCATATGTGTCGGTTCAGTGAATCGTGATCGCGGCAATAAAACGCTCCACAATTGAGTTCCACAATCGCTGTTGCGTCGTGTTATGCAATTCATTCTGTATATCGAACGAAGCGATCGCTGACAATGATGAATTAAACTAAAAATTAGAACCTAATTTTGTAGACATGTCTACAAAGCATCGCGTCAGTACATAAATGATGGGTTTGGTTGCAACTCAATTTGCTCAGGCCCTTGATGTTGCGTCGCCGGAATTTGTCGTTATCAGTGACGTTGGACACAACATACGATTTCAATTAAAGAGTGCTTCGATTTTAACGATGAATTAGTAACGCGTTCAATATTCGTAGAACCCGATCTGTTTGTCCGGACGCGTCGGGTGCGAGCCGTCGGCGACGAGTGGCGAGTGTCGAGAGAGCTCTCATAACATTGGTTCGTCAATAAGTCATTGCAGTCAAAACTAGTAGGTTCGGTCCGCACGTCCGAGTTTATCGGCAGCCACACTTTTAATTACACTGACACAAATCGTAGTTATCGTTTGACTTCTCACGGTGCCGAACTCAATATTCCGAATGTTCATTAAGTTCTAATTACGAATGGGCGCCCTTGTTTGTCTTGATCACAAAAACTAGCTTTTATTAGATTACGTGGGCAGTTTCAATTAATAGTGAGCATGGACGAGTATCTGTCGGCGTTTTCTTCGGTAATGGTCGGTTATCGGTGTCGCTAAGTAGATTGAGTGAGATGTATCTCATGGCGACTGGTTTCACTCTACTCACGCCAGATTCTTGGGCGGTGCGAGCCGATTCGGGAGGTTTGATCAAGCTTTTTAAAATGCTATTCATTTTAGTATGTGCAATAATAATTATTGTACATTTTATTGGCCTTATAGTCAGAAACTTGTTATCGGAATCTATTAAATTAGAAGATAAATAATCGACATGGCTGAGCGTCATGCCGTGAAGAAACACTTTATATGCACCTGTCGCGTCATTAAATTCAATATCGGTTAAGTCTTGGCCAATGTTTATCCTAATCATGGGAGATGTGATCTTAAATGAGGTCTAAAATGGTTTAAAGCTGGACTTTTCAATGAAATTAAAACTTCAGTAGTAAAGTGACTCATAAACAAACTAGTGAAATGTAGTAGCTGGTAGATGCGAGTATTCATACATCAGTGGATATCGCGGCGGGATCGTGTTCGCGTCCTGATTTACACGATACGATGCTAAGCGGAGTGAACACGCTTGTGTTTATGCGACCACTGATTCGAGGGCGCCCTCAAACGTACTTCCACGCAGATTTGTACGATAATATCACGAACCCAATTTCCAAATTTACCCCAAAGGGCAAAAGGGGCAGCCATCTCACAAGATGGGTTGGCGTTATTCTTTCTCATACGGTTACTTAGGAGTTGGGACATTTTGTTATCTCATACATTTCAGTTATCAGATCTTCTAAAGTTGTTTACATTCTTAAATCATTTTTACCGGCATTGCTGTCACACACGATCACATACCATCAGTAGTGAATCTATAAATCATGCTTACAATAACAAGGAAATCAATAAGTTCACTTATCTTCATTATAAATGTGAAACACAAAGTTATTCGACGCGTAGAAGTTGTCACATCACGCGGATGCCACCGTATTGATAGATGAATCATTTTACCGTTGCCTAGATGACTTGCCATTTAACTTTTTACAATAATAAATAACCTGTGGTATTTCTTATGCTGTGTTTATGATTTTAAAATTGACACACGCAATAAAAGCAGCATAATTCATCGTAAACCGACGATTTACATAAAGCAACGAATTCCGATAAGTGTGATTCAGTATTATACAATTCGGCTGCTTCGTCAGTGACGGTCACTCTTACGTAAGTTTATAACTTATCAGGTAACTTGCAGGCTTGAGCCTTTCAATAAAACGTCTATGGAACACAATTTTTCTTCACATTTAAATATTCATAGTTGCACAACCAATGTTAATGTAGTTTCATTTAATTTTCATTTTCGTGTAACACAACACCCCTAAATAGTCTCCGAGTTCATGTTTACGTAATTTAAGTAACGCTTCAATAAATAACCCGGCATCTGTATACGGTTTCTGTTCGTAATGAATCGGGAAAACTTTTGACTTTTGAAATACGTGCGACATAAAACGCAATGTCTTTAGAATTATGGTGCTGACGTCACCGAGGAATGAGTCCGCTGGAAACTTAGTCTAAAAGTTTGTTGATATGGACGGTGGATATATCGTTGCATTTCCAACAGTTCTACTTTCGACCGAGATACTAACTCGCGGACAAAGTTGCACTTTCTGACTACTAACATTCACGAATATGTTTGTCTATCTGCGGAATGATAAGTTTCACAACTTCAGGATTCCTCATGTTGTTTCTAAATTATTGCTTGTCGTATTTAGTTTTTAGCATCTTTCAAAGAAGTTCCATTTGTTTGGAGATTTTAACTTCTTCGTGACATGTCGGCGAGACGTGAAGGCTATTAACTGTCTTTAGTCATCTATTGTTACCAACACGCTTGCCGATTTTAGTTGTTTACGAATATTATTTGAAGACAAACAGTTGCATCTTTTGTGTAAGTTAGGATCGCAATTTTCCAATACGTCGTGAGAGAATTTGACTTTCTTTGTATTCGTTTGTGTGAATTATTCTTTACCGTTATTAGCACATTGTTTGAGGCACGTATCTTTTTAAACAATATTTCTTATTGTTTTTATAATGTTATTACTATTATTTTACTACTAATGTCCCGCTGCAGCTTGTATCTTTCTTTTTCATTCATATTCTAGGGCTCATCATCATCATTGTCAGCCCATATGCTGCTGGACAAAGGCCTTTTACTTTGTGTCATGCATTTCTGTCCTGAGCTAATTGTATCCAGGTCTTACCTTCGATTGTTGTGATTTGAGGCAATTTGAATCCTATACAAATAGGCTCCAAATCGTATGTACCATTATTTCAAGTCCTGGAACTGCAACGGCCGTTGTTTTTGAAGTGAAAACTTCTTTAGCGGCGCTGAGCACTTTTTTGTATGGGTAAAAACTTTAAAACTCGCGTCAGGGTCACGTGATGCTGATCGAAAAAGCGTAAGATCGAGGGGAAGGGAGAGGAACTAGTATCTCTCACTCTTTCTACCGTGCCTGAGTGTGCTCTGCTCTGTTGATGGTGTAAAAGTCGTCGAAATTATGGATGGAAGTTGATTTTTCTGAGAGATAAAATTTAATGTAATATATAAATAACGATATAATATTATAAATAACAACATATAAATTGTCATATTTGTGTACGATAGCGCAATAAATAAACATTGTATTCTACCTCATAAATGATAGTACTTTTATACTTATAATTAAACACAATGTTAATATTGAAGTTTTCACTTCTGCCGGCACTCCCGGAGTGCTACCTTTTTTTTGTTTGATATTCATTCACACTCTATTGAGTCGTTTTTAGGTCCACAAATAACCTGATACTGATTAAAAATTAAGCTTGACCAAAGCTCATTAGGTATAATAAATGGTACATAATTTATCTCAAAATGTTGTTAATTAATTATATCTTAATCTAATTCAATGTGCCATCATTCCCATTTAAATGAAATCAGTCCGTAATAAAAATACCAAGTTGGAGAATGCAGTTCCATCTGAACAATTAATATTCTTAAATAGCTAATCAGTCATCCGATCAACGTGTTGACGCCCACGCGTGGCGCCGAGACCATCGACCATCGACATACTATGTGGAAATATGTAGCAAGTTTCTGTGATACCTACTTATTGGGATTTGGATGCGATATGTGAGATAGAAAAGATTCTACTTAGAATTTTGCACCGTAATTTCTTCAATCTCTGAGCGGTTATAGGAAAAATATCGCTGTTACCGATAACACGGCCAATTATATCGCTTAGAATATTAAATTGTTATTTAACACACTGACTGGAGCACTAAAAGCTTAAGTTATAGAGCTTTGAGAAAATATGCTAGCCAAGAAGAGATCGCGCTTAAAGATATATGTAATTCCTATTGGTACACCATTATCCTTAAGTTTTGTTGTAAAATTTATTTAACGTTTTTTATCTTATCTAAATCTATCCTTAGGTATAGATGTCTCTGCATGTACAAAACTATATTAAATCTATTTTGCCCATATTGGACATCATTTGCAATCAATGCTTTAGCATTGATTTGAGTACTTTAGTACTTGTCTTGACATAATATTATGATATTGAAGCTTTTCCTCAAGATAATTCTGAAAACTCATCTTGGACGCGACAATGGAAAACCTAAGTTGCATCGTAACATTGTTAAAAACCGCAGTCACATGAATGCATGTGGTAAACTCCTAATAAGCCGATTACGATGTAAAAGGGTCGCGCGTAGGCGATTCGATGCCGTATCAACAATCGACATTGATATCTTGGCTTCACTGTAAAACCGAACAATATGATTTTTCAACAAATTAGAAGAGATCGGGCTGCAAGCGCTTTTGGTCACATTCTCAAATTGACATTTTAAATGAAGATTGTCATAGTAGCAAAATGTCGCATTGTAGCAAGTTGTCATATAAATAGTCAAATTCTATGACTACTTGAAAATGAAAATACGGTTACGATCAATAAATTCTCGCTGTAGCATATATTCATAGTGTTATATACTCGTATTAATAGACGATCATCATAGTAGCAAATTGTCCATCATAGATAAGTAGATAAACATGTCTATAGAAAATGAACAAGCGACTGGATTTTTGAATCGAAGTAGAGAAAGAATGCTGAGATTGTTGAAGTATAAGTACTGGTCAAAAAGTGTTGATTACGAGTGATTGTCTTATATTATCAGTTAGTTGACCAGTTGCCATCAATTATCCCTAGTGGATGTATTTCCTAGAAGACGTTCATTCTTTTCGGTTAAGTTAAGATACTGAGAATAAAACTACTGTATAATCTGTAAATGTGAGCTTTATTTGTACACAATAGGTTGATCGTCAGCAATCGATACGAAGTAACGCTCTATCAGCCTCCGATGCATTCCATATACACATTACTGCATATTTTGACATAGAGTTGCCAATGAGGGGAAAGTGAATTCAAATCATACAGGAAACAGCGTCTTTACCTTATAATTTGTTGGAAATACTTATGCAAACATTGTGGTGGCATAATATTATAGCCCATCGAATTTTGTTCTTTATTGATGTACATGTCCAAAATAAATATTCTATTGCCTTTTTTAACATATAAAGTATAATTTAAACGGCATTGTGTAGCTTTGGCTATTGACGTCAAAGAAATTTCACACTAACAATTGTCGTGGAAAATATTATACAAACTTACATTAGAGGGCTTCAAAATAGTTTCGCACACAGAAACGTTTTAGCGTAATTCGTGTACATCGCTAAATATTGACAAATTTACGCTATTGTTGTGTTTGTACCATGTTTTCCGGTGTCGATTCTGTTTTTCTAAAGCGTTGTAAAGTTATGCAATATCGATATTAGATTTATAAGAATACACATCACTATTATAATTACGTAACGCCCTCTTTTGATACCTTTTGTCTGTTTGTTTGGGCGAGTCGGTGCGGTTACCAGTGTTGTGTTTATTTTCTATAGGTTTTTATTACACGTTGGATGTAGTCCCGCTTTCTATGCTAAGTAAGTAACAAGTGGTAACATGTATTGGGCGATTGGCTCACTGTACTGTCTGATGTTATTTGCATGTGAATCGGGAACCAAGTTTATAATAGTAGTTTGATTGACATTTCAACCATCACATGATGCTGGTTCCAAATCAGGTTTAGGTATATTAAGAGGCATCAATGTGTTATTGGTAGCTTTTAAGAATTAATTTACATACTCAATTAACTTAGTTATTTTAGGTTGTGTTAACATACTGTTGAATTTAAAATTCAATTTTACCTTTTTTGATTACCATTACTGACAAGACGAGCCAATCAAGTGCCTATGGTTAGTAAGAAAAGGACTGCCAATATCATATTACAACTCAGTATTTTGAAATAAAAAATTCTGCGCGCCACCTAGACATATTACTAGTTGAAAATCTCATCATGCTTAGTCACAAATAAAAATTCACAGTCGCTGGTAACATTGCCTTTCAGCCTCTGTAACACAGTACTGCTTGGAGATAAATATGTAACTGGCAAAGGTGTTGTACTACCCCAGGTAAACTCTCCTGTAGAGGTCTCCCACTACAAACAACCTAAATCTTATTTCGGTGATCATAATAAACTATTATGATCACCGAAATAAGATGTTATGATATTTGTTATGATGTGTAAGATGTTTAAAAACTTATGTTTAAATGCACTTCTTTCTTAAGTTCAACAATATGTGGTAAAAGTCTACATCATCCTTGTCTTTCTCTCAGTAATTGTAATGTTTGTTTGTATAATTGCAACTCGACTGTGGATAATGAAGTTACTGATCAAAGCCCTCCTGATGGATTGTTGTAAATGGCGTGGTTTTTTTGTCTGTCGCGGCTCGAGTTGGCATGTATTTGCATGTGTAATGCTACAAATGTATTATCTACGTTCAACACAGATTCTGAACTCTGTACGCGGGGTTTTATTGAGGTATACCAACTGTTTTTTTCGAGATATTATGTTGACTATACCATGGAATGGCCACGGGAATAGTTAATATGTAATGGTGTCGAATTTCGAAGGATGTTAAAAAGAAAGACGTTGGTCGTTGTCGCAGGCGAGACACATAATAATACTTACTTTACTCATATTTATGATCAACATTCATATACCTAATCTTATCAATGGTTTCAACTAGTCGAGTTTAACTTATGTAAATAATATCACACAAAATATTCATCGACAGTACAAAATTTACATCAAAATGTTCATAGTTAGTCTAATCAACTGCTTTGAGCAGCTGCTCCTGCGGCTTTGAGCTCTTACAGAATACCTTATTACTTATTCCAAAAACTTCAGAAGTTTACGTACTAGTTCCACAAATACACAGCGAGTGGCATTATTGTGGCCTGAGACGCACCGTGGGAATTGTGCATCGCCAATGGACTTTTTGTCTTGTTTTTGTCTCGTGCTAAGAAATGTTTGAGTACACACGTACAGAACTTTTTTGAAGCCAACCAGTGGGCGGACAGACGCATGTAAATGGAACCGATGATATCTTAGTTGCGAATTGTTGTTTTATTACATAGTAATGGCGCTTAGTGACTTGTTAAAGTTTACTAAGAATTTACGTGTCTAAAATTCGGTCGGTTTGTTTCTCATATCTAAAAATAAAACTCTGAGCGTAAAGGCGTTCTTCTGCTTAAAGCTTTGACTACAAACCCTATGCAATACAACAGGCGCATCTTTCTTGCCACTTCAAAGGTCTTCCGGAGGAAGTGTCAGACCGCGGCCACGACTTCCTACCTCTCTCTCTTGCAAACTACCCGTTGCACCTCCCCTTACCCTCTATGCTATGGGGTGCGGTGTCAACGACCTCTCGCCCGATGTTTGCGGTGCGATTTTGAAGACACAAACATGAGGTCTTTTATTTTTCGTCGAACGCTTAACTTTAGTGGATCGATAGTAACTTTAGACGTTTAGTCTTGAAATAGAATTCAATTTGGATGATTCACTTGCCAGTTACCGTACGATGTATAGAATGTGTGGGGAGGAGTTTACGCTACGTTTAGGATTTACCTCATAACGTGCCATTAGGTTGTGTTCTGAAAAAGCTTCAATCTTTCGCTACTTATGACTATTATGGCTTCTTTAGTCGTTACAAAAAATGTTTAACATATTTTTATACCATTTTCCCAAGTCATTGTAGAAAATTTTCTAGTAAATTTGTTTTCATAAAAATATTATACGTAGTTATTTTTTTTTTATTCATATAAATCCCATAAAGGGTATCCCATATTATAGAGTAGCTTTCTGAAACTAAAGTATTACTTAAAGTTGGATTCGTAGTATGTACGTGGTACGTGGTCTAAATTATTGTCTCAATTTATTAGAAATATAGATTTAGTAATGTGTGTTGTATAAGTATATCGTGTAATTTTATATTTTGTTATAGAATTAGATTGTTTTAATAAGATCGGCTAAAATCGGCCGTATTTTAGTCGATTTTAATAAAAGAATCCAAATCTGAAGGAAGTGGTTCCCATTATTTTTAAGACCTACCTATATAGAGAAATGTAATTGTTTCTGGTCTGGTAGCAGTGTTACAAATTTCAACGCAATCCGTTCAGCGGTTTGGGCTGTGCGTTGACTCTTCCATTTTATATATTTAGATAATACTTTGTTGCAGATGCATTGATTGGGGTTCACTGCACACACGGTCTGAATCGAACTGGGTACATGGTGTGCAGGTATATGAGGGATCGATTGAACATACCTGCCAAGGATGCTATAGCAAGTGAGTATGATGTCCTGAAGGTCGTCGATGGAATGCGTTACATAATAAAAATAAATAATAATTGGGGTTTATACTCCAACAGAACAGGTTTCCCTAATTACACTGTCAGAGTCAAATCACAATTTATAGGTTGTGTGGCTAACTTATATGTTGCAGTTTCAGTTCGCCGAGATTACTACAGGGCCTGCAACATGACCTAACGACTGCCTCCTACATATCTTATAGGAAACAGCCGGGACCCACAGTTTTACGTGCCTTCCGAAACACGGTAGCATCCAGGCGAAAATCTTTGCCACACTGAGATTTGAACCCAGGACCTCCGGCTTACAAGCCGGACGTATGACCACTGTGCCACGGACGCTACACACACACGCTTACATGCCTGTGAAAAGTTTTCTATCAATTGCAAGGCTTTACTCTTTTAGATGTATTTGACGAGACTTAATAGTCTGCAATATGCCTTATTTTGCCCTCATTATCTCCTTTTACATAATATTTAACTAACCTAACCCTTTGTCGCGGCACGCCGGCCTAAACGATATCATCCGTCGGGCCCTTGTGAGTGCAGGCGTCCCGTCAACATTGGAACCTATCGGTCTAATGCGGGATGACGGCAAGAGGCCTGACGGCATGACTCTCATTCCCTGGAAGATGGGTAGGCCTTTAGTATGGGACGCCACGTGTGTCGAAACTCTGGCACCTTCCCATCTTTCAGGAACAATGTTGCTGGCTGGTGCCGCGGCTAGTAAGGCTGAAAACCTCAAACGGCAAAAATATGCTAATCTGGACAGAGCTTATATGTTTTTGCCGTTTGGGGTTGAAACTATGGGTCCATGGGGACCGGCAGCTTGGGAGCTGTATAAAGAACTGGCCAAACGTTTGGTGGAGGTATCAGGTGACCGGAATGCTGGCGTGTATTTTGCACAAAAAATAAGTATATGTATTCAGCGGGGCAATGCCGCCAGCATTCTAGCTACCTATCCCTCCACCATAGGTTTATTAGATTTAAATTTAGATTAAGTATTTATAAGTTTTAGATTGTAAGTTTAGTTTTTAATATTTTTTATTTATTGTCTGTAAAGTTTTATGTATAATTGTGTAAATAAAGTTTTACCTAACCCTTTTACTAACCTAACTCATATGCTATATAAGTTATACTCAATGAATTAGGAATAAATATGACCATGATAAGATTTAGAATCCCCTTCCCTAGATAAACGCTCACTTTCGTTTTTTCTAAGATTTACTTTGCAATAAAAAATACTTAAGCATTGTTACAAAAAGCATGAAGAAAAGATGAGCGGTCTCTTATTGAGCAATTTTTGTTAAGCTCACTTGCAATATTGTAATTATAATTTGTTACAGGTTTCGAAAAAGCTCGCGGCTATAAAATGGAAAGGCAAATATACATCAACGACTTGCTAGGCAAAGCAAATATGGATCAAAATGTAGACAATGACAAAATAAACGAACTCGTTGAAATTGACCAAACTGATGAAGATACTAATCAAAATGGATACAAACAGAGAAGTTGGAGAGATACAAGTAGCAGATATAAAAATAATTCTAGATACAATAGAAATACAACAGGATATACTAGAAATACGGCTCAAGGATATACAAGAAATAATGTAGAAGAAGACAACGGATCTAATAGACATCAAGACAAATACTTGTCTTGGAGAATGAGAGATGAAAGTAGTAATAGTGGAGAAGGCTCGCGATTTAATTGGCGGGATAAAGACAGATCGCGAACAAAAAGAGACAAAAATAATTCTGATAGACCGTACAGTTATGCTTACGATTACTGACAATATCTTACATTTTGTATGAAAATCTAAAGAACACAAATACTTATTTAAATAATCAAATTATTCTGTAGCTCTTTACAGAAGGGAGGCCTTTGCCTAACAGTGGGACAGACCAGACTGAAAATAAAGTTGACGTTTTCATGATTTTTTTAAAAATGTTTTTCTTCATTCTTTAAAATATTCTTTATTTAAAAAAATATTTCTTTAACATTTCTAGTATTTGATTACCAATTTAAAGAGTAGCATGCCAGTTATTGACGTGTTGCGTAGGACTTAGAATGGGGGTTGTGATTTTTTTTGTCCACCATGAAGATTAAAAAAAAATAAACAAAGATAAAACAATAAGATAAGAAATAATAATAAGAAGACGACGATAATAATATACGACGATTATAATAATAAGTGTTGACGTCACAATATATGCACTTTGTACTGGCTCGAGTATGACATTGTGCGTCATTACAAATTTAGTGCGGTTGTATCTCATACGTTTTTGATCAGATTTACAAATAAAAAAATACGTGTCCAATATTTTTTAATTCTCTACTTTATGGACAAAAAAATCCGATCCCTTATAATTATTGCTACATTACTGCGACAGCATAGCGCTGAAATCGCATATCATACAACATAACCTGGCAAAATATGTGTAGTATGATTAGTCTAATTTTTCATAGTGAATTAAAATATATAATATAGGTAGTTTATTTGTTAAAAATGTGTTTTATAGCTATTATTTATTATTCTATAGCATACATTGGTATCAGACAGTTTTTATGATAGAAAGTAGAATATGAAATAGATAATTAAAGAACATCCTACTTCCTACTGATATTATAACGCGAAAGTTTGTATGAATGTAAATATATATGGATGTGTGTTTGTTACTCTTTCACGCTTAATCTGGTGGACCGATTGAACTGAAATTTGGTATAGAGATAGCTTAGATCCTGGAACAACATAAAGGCTACTGTAAAGTGGGTAAAACCACTGGGCGTAAATGATAATAAGGAAATAACAGGGGCATCCGCGTCTTGGACTTTAACGTCTCCATGAACGGTTATCATAAGAATAGAATAGAAAACTCTTAAGAAAACTTAGCTCATATCGGAATTCGTATGCAACAAGTGTTATTTTATAAAAGCTTTTTGAAAACAAGCTTTTGTTATGATTACCATCTAATACCAAAGTACTCGTTATGACGAATCAAATAAGCCCAAACTTGATGGGGTTGCGTCGTTTAATTACGGAGTTCCAGTGGCCACCTTCCAGATCCATCATCATCAGTTCGATGTCATAATAATGTTCGATGTCATGCATGCAAAATTTCAGCTCAACCGAAAACGGAAAAAAAATGGACCAAATTTATCTTGTATTTGATTACAGACAGACAGAAAGCTCTGGTGACAGGACAGGTGAAAGTAAATAAAAGCTTGTTTAAAAACTGAAGTTGCATTTGATTTCGTACTGAAACGGTAGAGGAATTCAATGTTATTTTTTTTAAATGTTGTTAAAATTTGACTGTAAGCGATGGCAAGACATGAATTTGGTTGTGAATAAAGCCCCTATTTCGTCACCTGTGAAAAAAAAAACATTCTGGTGTAAATTTTTCTGCTAAATTATTAAACTGTAATTCGAACTTAGGTTATTCTGTTTCTGTATAAGACGGACGCGCATCTTTTGACCGCGTCCACTTACCGAGTTGTAAAATTTTATAAGTAAATAAATAAATGCTTGGAAACTTTGTTGTTTTATTGTGTAAATCACTACCAATACATATCAGAAAACATTTGTGTGCGTATGTGTCTGTTTAGAACTCCTTCACTTCCTAAACGGATGATCTAATTGACTGAAATATCGCACATCTAGGTACCTATACGAGAATACATAATCTAAAGGGAGGAAACCCAACAAAGCACTTTAAAAAAAGGCAAAGAACTGATTTCTGTGTCTTTGTGCACTGTAGTGTTCTGAACAGAAATAATATGATTTTACGTATAATGTCGACAGGCCTTGAGTTCAGGAATTCATTGGTGTGCAAAAATTAGTCGATTTTGGTGTTGACTCCCTTAGACTCTTTTAGATCATCATATAGAAACACCTCGGTCAGAAAGGACACAGACTCACGTCTAGTGTGAGGACCACAAGTACTCACATTAATGTTTGCTCAAATGTTAAATAAATATATTTTCATTTTCAAAGATTTATGATCATTATGTCAGTTATCCCCTTGTTTCCCAAGGCCCCCCAGAAGCATTGTGGAGTTACGAATTTTGAACATATTTCATGTTCAAGATGATTTTTTTTTCTCAGCGCTCGCAGCAAGCTGCTCGCGCACTTATTATTAAGGGTATTTGAACTTTCTAACTGTTCAGAGCGAGCTAAACACACACTTTTTGAAGTAAAAATTATAATATTTTTGCCCGTCTGCATCTTGGCCCCCCCAGAACCAAATCCTGGATCCGCCAGTGCCCACATTTGTAAGGTTACCGACAATATTATTGTTATGTTCTTATCGAGTCACGCCGAATCCTGTAACACTGTGACTGGTTGAGAAAATATATCGCATCGAGTCACATTACTCTGTTACTCATTGAGATTTGTTTTTCCGAACGAGTAGCACTCCGTGTTACTAGATGAAAATAAAAATTCTTATCGAGTCACACTGTTACTTGATAGGATATTTTTCTCAACCAGTCACATTGTTACAGGATTTGGTGTTACTCGATGAGAACATACCATATTATTGAGATTCGTGTGAACAAGTCTTGTTATGGTGAAATTGGTGGATCACGTATAGAGACTGTACGTGACGACCGTATCGCGATGCCCTGTAGATTGGTGCTATGATGACGCACTGGTCTATTTCTTTATTGTTTATGTTCTTAAAATAGCCATAGGAAAATAACTTGGAACCTTGAAGATACCTAAAAACATTAAATTAAATTGAACCAAATAGAACGTATGTCTACATATACGTTTACTACTGTTAAAACAAAATAATAAAGCGATGTGGGGTTGGACACTGTCAGTATATTTTCAGCCGTTATGTGGAACAGTCCTTACTTTTTTCAGTTTAGAAAACAAAGATAAAAATAATTACTCTTAATTTTGTATTCCGCCATTTTTCTTTTCATCTGATGCCCTTAAGATTATGACCGTAATAGAGGTATTATTATGATTTCGAAATAATTCGTGGAAGAATTTTGGCCACTTAATTTATTATATTCGAGACCTTTGGACCTAATTGTACAAAAGTAAGTTAGTAAGTACTCTTCAAGATAATCTTTAGATGGAATTTCATAATGAGAGCTTCTTTAGATCATTTTTGACTGACGACCAAAAGAAAAATGTCTTGGTTTCAGCTATGTATCTATTAGGTAGGTACCTTCTATAGTTTGTCCGACGCTCTATAGAAAATCATAATATACCTACCTACACCTCACAGATAAGAAGAATACTAATATATAACAATTTAAACTTTCGCGATTTGAACTCATGTTAATACTCGTACTAACATAAAAAATAATTACGCGACAAGTCCCGATTAATAAAATAAACATCCTACTAATTATTTACTAATATACCTAATACATACGAAAGTTTGTGAGAGCTTTGTGAGCTTGTGTGATGGTTATTGCTTGTGCTCTTCACGCCTTTAACGGATGGTTCAGTTAAGCTGAAATTTGGTATGGCTAACTATAATTATTAAATTAATACAAGTTTTTTGTTTTTGAAATAAAAGGTGATTAATACGAATAAATACGAGTATGTTTTCCTAAGAATTACCTACCTAAAAGAAAACTTTTGATTAAAATATTCTAAGAGGTGGCAAGTGCCATAGCATCTAATTTATCTGCTGCCGATGCGTGCGAAGCTCAAGCTTTATTGCTCTATTGTGGGACCCTTAGGCGTGTGTTAGTAATATACAGAGACATTAAAAACGACATAATATATAAACAAAATGTTACGTCATGAGGTATTTTGTGTTGAAATGTAACTTATAGGTGCAAAACTTTGCGTCAGTTACGCTTTTTATGGAATAGTAAAATGTTTAATTTTAATTGGTTACAGAGATATCCATAATAAGTATATACGATGTATAGTGAATATTTGTTATTGCAAATTCATTTTTTTTATGCAAAGTCTAGCTTATGTTCGCGGCATTGCCCGCGTGGCTAAATCCTTTCTTAGCGGAGGTCTATGTCACAAAACCTATCTGTATGCCAAATTTCAACTCAATCCGTCCAGCGGTTTGGGCTGTGCGTTGATGGATCAGTCAGTCACTCTTTCCTTTTATATACATATTTAGAAGTATGAAGACGAGTATGCTCTCCTGATGGTAAGAGATAACATAACCTGCATAACAGTACCACCCAGGACCTCTCAATGATTCTAGCTGCACTAGGGTTCAGGTTGTTTGGTGGGGTTCATGGCATTTTCAGGTACTAATTATTTTAAGAAGCGTATTTTTAATAGTGATTGACACATGCATAAATTATAATTATATCGATATATATAAGCAAAATTATAGTGGCAGCAAGGCAGTTTAATAAGGATATTGAGGAGCTAAATCATATCGCGTCGGCAATACCTTTTGTCACTTATACAACATCGGACATAATATTCTTACGACCGACCCACAAAGGACGTAAATTAGCTTCGTTTTGTTAGCTCCTAATAAAATCTAACATCTTCATCGTTGTTATCTCATATTTTTGTTTTGAGATCTTAACTACCTGGCTTCCGTCAAGGCGTATTTCACGAGGTCCTATGTCTTGAGTGACGTAGACGACTATTTAATTTATGCCCGGTGGACAGAGGCGTTTCATTTTAATGTGGTCGTTAGTTTAGGTGACACTTGGTGACGCTTAGGGCGCCATTTTGATTGTTATCTGTCGCTGTTAGTGATGGACAATGAAAATGTGTATCGAGTATCGACAAATGCACAGAATACGAAATAGTAACTAAAGGTATGTACCTATTCAAAACACGAGAACTTTTAGAGAATAAAAGCGCTACGGCATTTTTTTTTCGCATTCACATACAATCCGAATCTGTCAAATCACAGACGAATGAAGTGGTCATCATACGGATGCAAATCAGTTGTTATGGGAAGCGCTCTAACCCATGTTTAGCGGAAATAATCGCTGAAAAAGCTTATGTAGGTACTAAAATATAAATCGGTCCATCTGTTTAATTGTAAAAACATAACAAAGATACAAAATCAGTGTGATTTTTCCATACTTTCGTAATGATGCGATGCGATGGTAGATTCAGATATCAAGATCATTAAAATCCATATACACTCATAAGATGGAAACCTACCTAGTTTTACATTGAGGTAGTCCATGTTCGTTAGCAAACATTTGTTAATTGCTAAGTATGGACGATAATTATACGCTACCAATCTGTGCAATTAACAACAAAGTAAAACTTTATTCCGAGCGGTATTAGCAAAGCTACGTTATGATTAATATTTTCTCATCAGAATCCCAAAAAAATAGTCGTTCTTATCAACTGGGAAATTTGAAATTGCGTTTTCTTTAATTATAAGAGAGGACCAATTTTTTTAGAACTTGCATCGCACATACAGTACCTATATTTGCATGTGCATTATGTACCCAAGTTGCTTTGGCATAGCAACTTGGGTACTAGGCAGCGAACAACTCAAATCCGACGAGTTGCTTTGACATGAATCATCCCTGGTGATGCAGGTGAATTGATATCGATGACGACGGTTGTATGTATGTTGTACGCTATGGTAACCGTATCCTATCAGGGGCACCATGTTTACCACACATTGCAAAAAAGTATTATGTAGTTACATTTTATCGATATTTTCAATCGTTGAATCATTGCAACCCTAGTCCTGGTCGGCGCTTTAGTCCGGTCTCAGTAGGTCAGTAGAGTCGTGATTTTCTGATCAGTGGGAATCGATACGGTTTTTATGCAGCCGATATTCGTATTCCCTAGATGTCGGTTCTCGGTATTCCCATTTTAATGACTAGCAATTAAATGTTTGTAATATGAATAGCTCAGATAGAGAGCTTTTAAAAATGATAAGATAGGTCGTGATTGACAAGTTTACTTTTACGATCTACTTAGGTGTTCCTGTCAAACGTTATAATTTTAAATTATCTAATAGGTTATAATTAAACTAAGTTACCTATATGTGAAGTTCTGTCACAATTAGGTACGAGTGTTTCATCCTTAAGTTAAGTAGAAGGACATAAATTTTGTTTCATACACATCAATTGCGGATATCGAGGTAAGTTTTATTTTTTTATTTCTGACGGTAGGTTCTTCTTGTCGTTCACACTCTGCGTGTCATTTGCCGTTTGTGCCCAACCACTCAACAACAATGTTTCGGTTATAATTTATATTCTATTAGTTTTCTTGAAATACGTTAATTAAAATGCAGGAAGCATAAGTTTTGTAATCGAACATTTTATTAATGAACCAAAAGTTGGCGTCACGAAATAGAAGTCACTTACTTGTTCAACAATGTATGAAGTCTAGAGATACAAATGGCTAGATATAATAAAATGTACCTACTTTCTTCTCAAGAGATAATAAACAATCTGGAAGCTTCGTAATGAAAGCTAGAACAACATAGAGCGGCATTACTCTTGCGATCCTATTACGGGATCGATAATTCAATCGGCCCGATATTGTCTAAGCGCCTCGGGGCCGCTTTTGGTCCCTCTTTGACAAAGTTTATGTGTGATACAGAAGGGCATTTGGAAAAAATACCTACGAAAACGGTCATATTTTTTACTCACTGTTCTAGAAAAAGGTCAACTTTGTGCTAATTTAATAATGTACATACATTTTTTTCATTTCGAGCCACTAAACTGAGCTGTATCTTCTGTAGATGTTCTTTTTTAGATTAAATCGAGCTGCTCAGTGTGCCCTTTTGGCATAGGCCTCCTCTAGCCGTCTCCATTGTGGTCTATCGCCGGTGGCTCTCCTCCAAAATGGGCCTGCTGTCTGTCTCAGGTCGTCCTCCCATCTGAGGTGTTGACGTCCTCTACTTCTTTTCCCGTCTCTGGGGGTACATACATACTTAGTTTTAAAAATGTAGATCATAGGTATAAGATATAGGTATTTTCTTTTCTAAAATCTTTGCTGAAATTTAAATGATTTTTAGGGTTCCGTACCTCAAAAGGAAAAAACGGAACCCTTATAGGATCACTTTGTTGTCCGTCTGTCTGTCTGTCTGTCTGTCAAGACCATTTTTCTCAAGAACGCGTGGAGGTAACAAGCTGAAATTTATAGGAAATACTAAGGTCCATTGCCTCTTAGAGCTGTGAAAATTTCAAACTTCTAGGCCAACACAATCAAAAGATATAGTCGAATATGTCGTAAATTTCAGCAAATTTTCGACATTACCAAATAAATCAAAACCTACGGGGCACTTCCCGTGAACTCAGAATATTGAAATTTGGCACGAAGTAACTCCTTAGAGCACAGATAAAGGAAAAATTGCGAAAATTATAAATTTTTATTTGCATCATATGAAAAAAATATTTTGAATAATTTTATACCTACTACCCTTTTTCTCATGAACGCGTAAACGTAATTAATTGAAATTAATTTCAAATACTAAGGTCTATTATATCTTCAAACTGTTATAAAAGCAAACCTCTATGTCAACGCATTCAAAAGAAACAGCAATTTTAGTCGCAATTTTAAACCCGCAACTACTCTCAAAAAATCAAAACCTACAGGGTACTTCCCGTGATCTTAGAATCTTGAAATTTGGCACGAAGCAACTCCTTAGAGCACAGATAAAGGAAAAATTGCGAAAATTGTACATTTTTAGTTACATCATAAAAAAATTTTTTTTTTAATAATTTCATACTTACTACCTTATTTCTCATGAACGCGTGCAGGTATTAAACTGAAATTAATATGAAATACTAAGGTCTATTATAACTTTAAACTGTAATAAAATCAAACCTCTATCTCAACGCATTCAAAAGAAACAGCAATTTTAGCCGTATTTTTTAACTCGCGACTACTCTCAAGGAAATCAAAACCTATAGGGTACTTGCCGTTAACTCAGAATCTTGAAATTTGGTACACAGCAACGTCTTAAATTACAGGCACAGGAAAAATTGCGAAAACTGTACATTTTTAGTTACATCATATAAAAAAATATTTTTAATAATTTTGTATTTACTATCCCTTTCCTCAAGAACGCGTACAGGTATTAAATTGAAATTCATACGAAATACTCAGCTTTATAATAACTTTAAGTTGTAAAAAAATCGAACATCTATGTCAACGCAATCAAAAGAAACAGCAATTTTAGCCGCATATTTTCATACTCGCAAGTACACGCAAGGGAATCAAAACCCACAGTATATAATATTATACCCACTTTTCCTTAGGGTTCCGTAGAAACCCGTAGGTTTGTACGGAACCCTCGGTGCTCGAGTCCTACTCGTACTTGACCGGTTTTTTATATATACAGGTAAGTACAAACATGTTGATTTGATATGCCGCGCAGTTTCACCTGAAAAAAGTAAGTAACTGCCTAGTATAAGCTTAGTGGCTAAGTAGTTTTATGAAGAGATTCACAAGCATGCAATCCTTGCGCGGGTAGTTGCTAAATAAACATCGAAAATTTTGCTCTTATAGTTTTTTAATTAAAATAAATATAAATAAACATTATTTAGTACTATATTTTATGAATAATTAATTAAAGACAGTCCAAATACCTGCTGGGAGTCTTTTCCTTTCAAAACAAACACCAGTGCACTATCAGTTTACAACACTTTTTTATTTCACTTATACACTGAATAACATGGAATCTATTAAAGAATCAGTGGCAGAATTAAGCCAGATGTTCCTTCTGAAGCTCACAGAATTTAAGGACCGGCAGCAGAAATTGTTGTCCCCAACATCTTCTGGTGCAAACCGTTTGGAGGCAGATTTTGCCGCTTTCAAGACATTCACGCTGAATGCCTTACGGGTTCTCCAGACCCAAGTTGAGCTCCTGAGGCGAGACAGCGACAACTTGGAGATGCTCAGCCGTCGTAAAATTCTCCTACTGCATGGCGTTCCAGAGGACAAGGACGAAGACACCGCTGCAGTGATTGTGAGGTTGGTGGTTGAGAGGTTTAAGTTGCCTAACTTCCAATCATCTGATATAAGCCGCTGCCATAGAATGGGTAAGGTGACTCCAAATCGACCAAGGCCCATTCTCTTTAAGGTACGTGATGTAGCTGTTCGTGCTAAAATATGGGCCTCAAAGACCAGTCTTAAAGGAACCGGCATTACTGTGTCTGAGTTCCTAACGAAGGCCAGGCATGAAGCCTTTATGGCGGCGCGTCAGCGATACGGCGTCACCAAATGCTGGACGCGCGACGGCTTTGTGTATCTTCTGGACACTGGCGGCGTGAGGCACCGAGTGAGCTCAATCGTAGAACTCGACAGGCTTGGAATGCAAGCGACAGCAGTTGCAGCGGACCCCAAGCCCGCGACGGTGCCCGTGAGAGAGCCTGCAGCCGCTGCTAGGTCCAAGCGCGCGGCCGCCGTTGCCAGCAAAAAATAACCATTGTTATTATGTGCTGGACTGTTATAAAACAATCCAGGTTTTGTGTTTATATGTCGTGCTGTATTATGTCTATCTTTGCTTGTATTTCTTGCTGATGATTGCCCTTATTGTAACCGTGTATTACTTTTGATGAACTTGGAGGTATTTTTTATTTAAATTATGTTCGTAACTTTTTATAATTTCTTTTTTGGGCCAACCTACAATCTACAATAACTATTTTTATCAGTGTTGCCAGTGCCCTATCTTCAAAAGTAACGCAGACAGGTTCGAAAAGTAACGCATTTACAATAAAAGTAACGCATTTAAAAAAAAAAACTATTTTTAATCACAGAAGTAATACACAACTAGAAGTAGCCATTTTAAGTGTGAGTGTGATGGCAATAGGGAAAATTCTGTGTGAAGAAAAAGGAGAACCTATTTTTTTTCCGTCCCTTTCAGCGTGGCCGGTTTATGTTGTTTGTCAAACTGCTTCACTTTGACAACAATATTTATGCGTTTCGTTTTTTTCCAAATTTTTAAAGCAATTTGAGACAATAAAATGTTATTCATCTAGTTTAAATATCAATATATCGCGTATTTTCATAAAATAATGAAAATCTGTAAGCTGTTTTTTATCTCACAGGTGGCCACGATGATGTGACCCCTGTTTTTAATACAATTTATATAAAATGTAATATACTTATCTAAAAAAAATATATATCTTTAGTCTTTTGGCTCGTCCACATATACCGGCCAATGACTCGGCGAGTCGTTGGTCCTATGGCTCGTCCACATATAACGGCCAATGATTTGCCGAGTGTGTGTTTTGTCTATGGATGAACAGTTTTTGTCTATAAACGAATGTCTTCGGATATTTACGGTTTTTTCCGGTAAATTTCTGGTATACATTTTGGGCTCCATAGCTGACGACTTTAATTATATTTTGAATATTAATCAATCATGGACCATTTGAAGCCATTTTGTGTGAATAATTACTTTAAACTAGTTAAATTTTCTTCCCAAGTGCATATATATATATATATATATATATATATATATATATATATATATATATATATATATATATATATAATCTGTGCGCTCGGGGAACATTGGGCCAACGACTCGCAGAGTCATTGACCGGCATATGTGGACGAGCCATGACATTGACATATTATTTTATTTTTAAAATTTTTGTTTTCCGTTTCGATTGCGTTCCGATTCACTAATTTATTATTTTTTATTCTTCCATTCATAGTTCATTTTAAAAAATCATTACCCCAAAAAGTTACGCAAAAGTAACATTTTAGGACAAGTAACGTAAAAGTAACGCAAGGGGTCAAAAAGTAACGCAAAATGTTACAAAAGTAACGCACTGGCAACGCTGATTTTTATTTCTGTATGACACTTTTTCATTAATATTATTAGCTGTCAATGTCACTTGTCATTCTATGAATTTTGCGTTCCGTTTTACGGTAAACAATTATTGTGTTACTTTTTTCTTTTGGAAAATATTATGTTTAAGTATTTTCTTTTTGCCAGTGTCAGGTTCTGTATTTATTGTTGGTATTACAAGTTGTTTGTTATATTTTATATCTTGCTTGTCATGAAAATTGCTAAAATGTGTACAGTATAATTTTATAGTATAAGTTAAAAGGGCAATCCATAATATTATTAATAGTTGTAATAAGTTTGTTATTTAAATGAAATAATATGTAATTAGTTTTGTACTCTCCAGCAAAACCCGGCAGGTGTAATCTATGTAGTTTATTTATAATTATTGTGTGATCCAATATAATACTTATTATTTATAATTAATATTATATTTATATTATAATATTATATTTATTTTATTTATATTTTATTGTATTATGTTAACATCTGACAGTGAAAATAGTGATCATTATTTATCATTTACATCTTCCTCTTGTGATGACGATAGTTATGTAAGTATTCCATCGCTCTCTGAAACGATGGGTTCCCATTTCTCCGATGTCTCCAAAAACCTGAATATTATCCATATAAATGCGCAAAGTATTCCGGCCCACCACTCTGATATGCTGACGTCTTTTGACAATAACAATATTCATGCTATACTAGTCTCCGAGTCCTGGCTTAAGCCCACTCTTCCATCCGTCTCCTATACTCTTCCCGGCTTTAATCTCATACGCAACGATCGATCTAGTGGCCGTGGTGGAGGTGTAGCTATTTATCTTCGTTCCCACTTTCCTTACACTGTAATTAGCACATCTACCCAGCCACCGCTCCCTAATGCCGGTGAACATCTATTTATTGAAATTCTTTTCACACACACTAAAATTTTGCTCGGAGTCTATTATAGCCCTTCTTCAAATAACAATTTTTTCTCTTCATTTGAATCTATCCTTGACAATCTTTCGCCTTCATACAGCCACACTATAATCATGGGTGACTTTAATACGTGTCTCCTAAAACAAGATCACCGTTCTTCTTCTCTACAAAATGCTATAAACTCTTGCAACCTGACTATTCTCCCCCTTGGCGCCACTCATCATTTTCCAAATTCCTCGCCATCTCTTTTAGATTTAATGATAGTATCCTCAGCACAACATGTTGCTAAGCATGGTCAGTGTTCGGCTGATGCATTTTCGTATCATGACCTCATTTTTCTGTCATATAAAATTCGTCCTCCCAAACCTAAACCTACCGTAATTCTGCAGCGCAATTTTAGTGGTATGGATCAAGAAGCATTTTTAAATGATGCTAGGAATATAGACTGGTCTCCAGTTACTAGTGCTGATACAATCGACGAGCAAGTTGCTATTTTCAACACTCTTGTTATGCAACTGTATGATGTCCACGCACCTTTTAGGTCGATTAAAATAAAACATCTGCCAGCACCATGGCTCACTGAAGACATCAAACTGTTGAAGCACAAAAAAGCTATTGCCAAGACCAAATACAAAATGACTCCAAATGACACAAACAAGTCGCGGTATGTCAAGTCTCGCAATCGCTGTAACTTGGTGTGCAGAGACGCTCAGCGGCGTCATATTCATGACTCTGTTCAGGATGAGGACCCGGCGAAAGTCTGGAGATTTCTTCGGACACTAGGAGTCGGAAAGTCCCGGCATGATACAATCCCCAATGATCTGGATATTAACTCTCTTAACACCCATTTCTCTTCTTCAGTTAATATCAATGACGCCATTAAATCTTCTACCTTAAACTATCTTTCCTCTTTGCCCTGTTCGAACATATTCTCCTTTGTTTTTAGTCCAGTAGCTGCTGCTGATGTTAGAAAGAGCATACTCTCCATCTCTTCTAATGCCGTCGGTGTCGACAACATTAGTCGTAATATGATAACCCCTATTCTTGACCACATCCTTCCCGTCTTATGCCATATTTTCAATTTTTCCATTTCGAATAATGTATTTCCTTCCTTGTGGAAAGAGGCTCAAATAATTCCTCTTCCTAAAAAGTCCAATCCAAAGTCCTTCGCTGATTTCAGACCTATCTCAATTCTACCTTTTCTATCTAAAGTTCTTGAACGTCTTATCCATAACCAAATTCACTCCTATATAACTGCTAAAAACTTACTAAATCCTCTTCAATCTGGTTTCCGTCCAGGGCACAGCACGGTTACTGCACTTGTTAAAATCACAGACGATATTCGTCTTGGAATGGAAAATGGAAGGTTAACCGTGTTGGCGCTCCTGGATTTCAGCAATGCCTTCAACACTGTCGATTTTGACATCCTTCTCGCTATTCTTCGCTCTCTTGGCATATCTGCGGCAGCTACTAACTGGTTTCATGATTACCTGTATGGGCGCCGGCAGCGAGTTCATCTTAAAGACTCATTATCTTTGTGGTGTAACACGACAGCTGGTGTACCTCAGGGTGGCGTCCTTTCTCCTCTTCTTTTTGCTATTTTCATAAATTCTATCTCTTTTAATCTTACCTCCTCTTACCATCTCTATGCTGATGACCTTCAGCTCTATCACCAAGCTCCTCTTAGTGAACTTACTGAAGCAGTAGCCACAGTAAACAGTGACTTGTGTCGGGTCTCGGATTGGAGCAACGCGTATGGTCTCAAAGTCAACCCAGCCAAGACTCAGGTCATTATAGTAGGAAGCTCTCGAGCTATCTGCAAAGTGGATTGGGACAGTCTGCCTCAGGTGAAATTTAATGGAGTTCCTATTCCTTTTAGTGATACTGTCAGGAATCTCGGTGTTATTTTTGATCGATGTCTTTCCTGGGACTCACAGTTAACAACCACTAGTAAAAAATTGTACGCTTCAGCTGGGTCTCTCCGTAGACTGCGAAACTTCTTACCAACCTCCACTAAAATTGCGCTTGCACAGTCTCTCTTACTCCCCGTTCTTGATTATGCTGACGTCTGCTATCTTGATCTTAGGGAGGATCAGCTAAATAAACTTGAGCGTCTTCAAAATTTTTGTATTAGGTTTATATTTGGTCTTCGCAAATATGACCACGTCTCCGAATTTCGCTCCAAGCTCAAGTGGCTTCCTATTCGCCTTCGCCGGAATACTCATATATTAGCTCTGCTTTACAGTATTCTGTTCAATCCCTCTTCCCCGCGCTATCTTCGGGAACGTTTTGAGTTCCTTCACGCGACGCATTCACGTCTACTGAGATCATCGGAGAACCTAATTCTGAAATGTCCAGTACACAGCTCCGGTTTCTACGGTGGATCCTTCACTGTGGAAGCTGTTCGCTTATGGAACAATCTCCCTGTGGAGATAAGACGTGCACCTTCACTTGCTACTTTTAAACTTCGTGTCAAGGCTCATTTTCTTTCACTATAATAATATTATCTATAGTATGTGTATTATATATATATATATGTTTATATTTTCATTATATAAAGGAAAATTATATATTATAATGTTATTGTATATATTTAATTTTATATTTACTATATGTATTGGTGTTTTTATATTAATATTTATAACTAAAAACAAAAACGGCACAACTCACGTCTAAAATTGTCGAGAATATCTCGACCACGGTTTCGGACAATTACGATGTCCTTCATCAGGAGATCACGCCTGCTGCAGTAACCGGCGCTCACTGGCGAGCGCCCGCGCCGATGCACGGACCGAGCGCTGCGACGGTGCCGGCGGGGGGTCGGCTGACTCACTGTCGCTACCACTTATGTCTGACGCATCGTTAGGCTGCAGACACACCGCACTTGTTGTATCACATTCGCGGACAGACGTTAACGCACGATCACGGGTACTAAGCACAGGCATCCACGCCGAAGGAATGGCCCATCCACGATCCCGATTAAAATTAGCATAGCGACCAATTTCGATTGCCTCCTTAAATTTCCGCGGCACGAAAAACTTCTCCTTTGCCAGCACGGAGACTTTATCGAATCTCAGATAATGCTTCGAATCGGAGATGTATGCGTGTTCAGCTACTGCGGATCGGTCAGTTTCCATATTCTTCACGGCCCTAATGTGTTCCGTAATTCGTGTGGAAATGTTCCGTTGTGTTTCGCCAATATAAGATCGACCACAGTCGCAAGGGATCTTATATACACCCGGCCCACACAATGCCTCCTTGTCCTTCGGCGATCGCAACAGTTGACGCAGCTTACCAGGCGGTCTGAATCTAGCCCGGATTCCACACCTGCGGTCCAAGAGACGACCGATCTTATCTGTCACACCCTTGACAAAGGGCAGATACACTGGCGATCTTCCTGGCATTTCCGGTCGCTTCAACCTGTCAGGGTTGGCCCAGCGACGGCATCGACTCCAGCAGTACCCATTCCCCTCTAGTGCTCGTCTGACATGGTCAAGCTCCTCTTGGACATACTCCGGGTCACAAAGTCTAAGAGCCCTTCCAATCAGTGATCTTGGCACTGAGGCTAAGTGGGATATATGGTGATGTGAGTCCGCCCGCAGATATCGGTCTGTATGAGTCGGCTTCCGATAAACGGTATGCGATAGCTTCCCATCCGGTTTTCGTATAACCCGCACATCAAGGAAAGGTATACTCCCATCTTCCTCCTCTTCAACGGTGAACTGTATTTTACCATGTACCGTATTCAAGAAAGATGTAAACTCCTCCAACACGTTCCTTGATATGATGGCAAACACGTCATCTACATATCGCCACCAGTACCGTGGTTTTGACGACGCCTCTGTCAACACACGGTTCTCAAACCACTCCATGTAGATGTTTGCCACTACTGGTGCCAACGGTGAACCCATAGCCACTCCATCTATCTGCAGGAAAAACTCACCTCGCCACACGAAATATCCATTCTTGAGGCAGTACGATGTCCAATCCACATAAACTGTAGGTAAGTCTGAGGCTACTATCAGTTCGGTGATAATCCCTAGCGCTTCATCCACCGGCACATTAGTGAATAATGACGCGACGTCAAAACTCACCATCACCTCATCTGGACTAAGAGATACATCTGCTAACAGCTGTACAAAATGGGCAGAATCACGTACGTAGCTGCTGGTCTTCCCCGTGAGAGGCTGCAGAACACCCGCTATATGTTTAGCCATAAGGTATGTCGGAGCGTCTATTTGGCTTACAATAGGTCTCAAAGGCCAGTCCGGCTTATGTATTTTCGGCAGACCATATATCTTCGGCGTTATGGGGCTGCGGGGGTATAACTTAGCAGCCAGGCCTTCCATATCTGAATCAGAGTCTCGCAACAAATTGACCACCTTTGCAGTCACTCTCGAAGTTGGATTATAGTCAACCTTCCTGTACGTGTTGGAATCACTCACAAGAAGGCTGATCCTGCGCTCATACTCCAAAGTGTCAACCACCACCGTTGCGTTACCCTTATCTGCCGGCAGTACCAGTACGTCAGTATTGTGACGGAGCTCCCTCAACGCTGACAGTTCACCAGAGCTCAAATTGGACCTAGGTGGTCTCGACCTACGCAATATTGAAGATATATCCTGCCTAATACACTCTGCTTCCATATGTGGTATCTTGTTCCTGAACAAAGTATCCTCTACACTCGCTACGATATCTTCCACTGGAATCCTCCGAGGAGCCGGTGCAAAGTTCAACCCGCGCGTCAGTGCAGAAATTGCATCCTCACTCAACTGTTGCGTTGATAAATTAACAACATTCTCCCGGGTGTTATGTGTCTCGACCCTAATGTTGTTTACATCATTTACATTCCGAGGGTAGTTGTGAAAGTTTTGACGATATTCTTCACTAATCAAGTTTCTTAACTTTTTCTCGTGCCTCAATTCTGTTAATGTAAATAACGACATGGATCTAGAGTACGACATACCATCCAATGTTGTCCATAAATCCTCACTTAGTTCACTTGACAAACACAAGTGCAGTTCATACACCCGCTTATGTGTGCACATCAGATTGCGTCTGTAATCAACGATTACCCGCCGTAGCAGCTTCATATTTGCGATCTTAAAGAAACTAGCGTAATCCCGAGTACATCGAACCGGTTTTATTCGTACAAATTTCGGTATCACTCCATTATCCCGGCACTTAATAACGAAACTTAAACCGCACTCGAGTTTCTTACACTTAATTCTCAGTTTCACAAACTCCTTCACTTTATTTAGCACAACCGCGCCGTAGCAGTTTACTATACGATTTTTAAAACTATCGCGAGTGTTCTCCATAACTAAAAACAAAAACGGCACAACTCACGTCTAAAATTGTCGAGAATATCTCGACCACGGTTTCGGACAATTACGATGTCCTTCATCAGGAGATCACGCCTGCTGCAGTAACCGGCGCTCACTGGCGAGCGCCCGCGCCGATGCACGGACCGAGCGCTGCGACGGTGCCGGCGGGGGGTCGGCTGACTCACTGTCGCTACCACTTATGTCTGACGCATCGTTAGGCTGCAGACACACCGCACTTGTTGTATCACATTCGCGGACAGACGTTAACGCACGATCACGGGTACTAAGCACAGGCATCCACGCCGAAGGAATGGCCCATCCACGATCCCGATTAAAATTAGCATAGCGACCAATTTCGATTGCCTCCTTAAATTTCCGCGGCACGAAAAACTTCTCCTTTGCCAGCACGGAGACTTTATCGAATCTCAGATAATGCTTCGAATCGGAGATGTATGCGTGTTCAGCTACTGCGGATCGGTCAGTTTCCATATTCTTCACGGCCCTAATGTGTTCCGTAATTCGTGTGGAAATGTTCCGTTGTGTTTCGCCAATATAAGATCGACCACAGTCGCAAGGGATCTTATATACACCCGGCCCACACAATGCCTCCTTGTCCTTCGGCGATCGCAACAGTTGACGCAGCTTACCAGGCGGTCTGAATCTAGCCCGGATTCCACACCTGCGGTCCAAGAGACGACCGATCTTATCTGTCACACCCTTGACAAAGGGCAGATACACTGGCGATCTTCCTGGCATTTCCGGTCGCTTCAACCTGTCAGGGTTGGCCCAGCGACGGCATCGACTCCAGCAGTACCCATTCCCCTCTAGTGCTCGTCTGACATGGTCAAGCTCCTCTTGGACATACTCCGGGTCACAAAGTCTAAGAGCCCTTCCAATCAGTGATCTTGGCACTGAGGCTAAGTGGGATATATGGTGATGTGAGTCCGCCCGCAGATATCGGTCTGTATGAGTCGGCTTCCGATAAACGGTATGCGATAGCTTCCCATCCGGTTTTCGTATAACCCGCACATCAAGGAAAGGTATACTCCCATCTTCCTCCTCTTCAACGGTGAACTGTATTTTACCATGTACCGTATTCAAGAAAGATGTAAACTCCTCCAACACGTTCCTTGATATGATGGCAAACACGTCATCTACATATCGCCACCAGTACCGTGGTTTTGACGACGCCTCTGTCAACACACGGTTCTCAAACCACTCCATGTAGATGTTTGCCACTACTGGTGCCAACGGTGAACCCATAGCCACTCCATCTATCTGCAGGAAAAACTCACCTCGCCACACGAAATATCCATTCTTGAGGCAGTACGATGTCCAATCCACATAAACTGTAGGTAAGTCTGAGGCTACTATCAGTTCGGTGATAATCCCTAGCGCTTCATCCACCGGCACATTAGTGAATAATGACGCGACGTCAAAACTCACCATCACCTCATCTGGACTAAGAGATACATCTGCTAACAGCTGTACAAAATGGGCAGAATCACGTACGTAGCTGCTGGTCTTCCCCGTGAGAGGCTGCAGAACACCCGCTATATGTTTAGCCATAAGGTATGTCGGAGCGTCTATTTGGCTTACAATAGGTCTCAAAGGCCAGTCCGGCTTATGTATTTTCGGCAGACCATATATCTTCGGCGTTATGGGGCTGCGGGGGTATAACTTAGCAGCCAGGCCTTCCATATCTGAATCAGAGTCTCGCAACAATTTGACCACCTTTGCAGTCACTCTCGAAGTTGGATTATAGTCAACCTTCCTGTACGTGTTGGAATCACTCACAAGAAGGCTGATCCTGCGCTCATACTCCAAAGTGTCAACCACCACCGTTGCGTTACCCTTATCTGCCGGCAGTACCAGTACGTCAGTATTGTGACGGAGCTCCCTCAACGCTGACAGTTCACCAGAGCTCAAATTGGACCTAGGTGGTCTCGACCTACGCAATATTGAAGATATATCCTGCCTAATACACTCTGCTTCCATATGTGGTATCTTGTTCCTGAACAAAGTATCCTCTACACTCGCTACGATATCTTCCACTGGAATCCTCCGAGGAGCCGGTGCAAAGTTCAACCCGCGCGTCAGTGCAGAAATTGCATCCTCACTCAACTGTTGCGTTGATAAATTAACAACATTCTCCCGGGTGTTATGTGTCTCGACCCTAATGTTGTTTACATCATTTACATTCCGAGGGTAGTTGTGAAAGTTTTGACGATATTCTTCACTAATCAAGTTTCTTAACTTTTTCTCGTGCCTCAATTCTGTTAATGTAAATAACGACATGGATCTAGAGTACGACATACCATCCAATGTTGTCCATAAATCCTCACTTAGTTCACTTGACAAACACAAGTGCAGTTCATACACCCGCTTATGTGTGCACATCAGATTGCGTCTGTAATCAACGATTACCCGCCGTAGCAGCTTCATATTTGCGATCTTAAAGAAACTAGCGTAATCCCGAGTACATCGAACCGGTTTTATTCGTACAAATTTCGGTATCACTCCATTATCCCGGCACTTAATAACGAAACTTAAACCGCACTCGAGTTTCTTACACTTAATTCTCAGTTTCACAAACTCCTTCACTTTATTTAGCACAACCGCGCCGTAGCAGTTTACTATACGATTTTTAAAACTATCGCGAGTGTTCTCCATAACTAAAAACAAAAACGGCACAACTCACGTCTAAAATTGTCGAGAATATCTCGACCACGGTTTCGGACAATTACGATGTCCTTCATCAGGAGATCACGCCTGCTGCAGTAACCGGCGCTCACTGGCGAGCGCCCGCGCCGATGCACGGACCGAGCGCTGCGACGGTGCCGGCGGGGGGTCGGCTGACTCACTGTCGCTACCACTTATGTCTGACGCATCGTTAGGCTGCAGACACACCGCACTTGTTGTATCACATTCGCGGACAGACGTTAACGCACGATCACGGGTACTAAGCACAGGCATCCACGCCGAAGGAATGGCCCATCCACGATCCCGATTAAAATTAGCATAGCGACCAATTTCGATTGCCTCCTTAAATTTCCGCGGCACGAAAAACTTCTCCTTTGCCAGCACGGAGACTTTATCGAATCTCAGATAATGCTTCGAATCGGAGATGTATGCGTGTTCAGCTACTGCGGATCGGTCAGTTTCCATATTCTTCACGGCCCTAATGTGTTCCGTAATTCGTGTGGAAATGTTCCGTTGTGTTTCGCCAATATAAGATCGACCACAGTCGCAAGGGATCTTATATACACCCGGCCCACACAATGCCTCCTTGTCCTTCGGCGATCGCAACAGTTGACGCAGCTTACCAGGCGGTCTGAATCTAGCCCGGATTCCACACCTGCGGTCCAAGAGACGACCGATCTTATCTGTCACGGCGCGGTTGTGCTAAATAAAGTGAAGGAGTTTGTGAAACTGAGAATTAAGTGTAAGAAACTCGAGTGCGGTTTAAGTTTCGTTATTAAGTGCCGGGATAATGGAGTGATACCGAAATTTGTACGAATAAAACCGGTTCGATGTACTCGGGATTACGCTAGTTTCTTTAAGATCGCAAATATGAAGCTGCTACGGCGGGTAATCGTTGATTACAGACGCAATCTGATGTGCACACATAAGCGGGTGTATGAACTGCACTTGTGTTTGTCAAGTGAACTAAGTGAGGATTTATGGACAACATTGGATGGTATGTCGTATTCTAGATCCATGTCGTTATTTACATTAACAGAATTGAGGCACGAGAAAAAGTTAAGAAACTTGATTAGTGAAGAATATCGTCAAAACTTTCACAACTACCCTCGGAATGTAAATGATGTAAACAACATTAGGGTCGAGACACATAACACCCGGGAGAATGTTGTTAATTTATCAACGCAACAGTTGAGTGAGGATGCAATTTCTGCACTGACGCGCGGGTTGAACTTTGCACCGGCTCCTCGGAGGATTCCAGTGGAAGATATCGTAGCGAGTGTAGAGGATACTTTGTTCAGGAACAAGATACCACATATGGAAGCAGAGTGTATTAGGCAGGATATATCTTCAATATTGCGTAGGTCGAGACCACCTAGGTCCAATTTGAGCTCTGGTGAACTGTCAGCGTTGAGGGAGCTCCGTCACAATACTGACGTACTGGTACTGCCGGCAGATAAGGGTAACGCAACGGTGGTGGTTGACACTTTGGAGTATGAGCGCAGGATCAGCCTTCTTGTGAGTGATTCCAACACGTACAGGAAGGTTGACTATAATCCAACTTCGAGAGTGACTGCAAAGGTGGTCAATTTGTTGCGAGACTCTGATTCAGATATGGAAGGCCTGGCTGCTAAGTTATACCCCCGCAGCCCCATAACGCCGAAGATATATGGTCTGCCGAAAATACATAAGCCGGACTGGCCTTTGAGACCTATTGTAAGCCAAATAGACGCTCCGACATACCTTATGGCTAAACATATAGCGGGTGTTCTGCAGCCTCTCACGGGGAAGACCAGCAGCTACGTACGTGATTCTGCCCATTTTGTACAGCTGTTAGCAGATGTATCTCTTAGTCCAGATGAGGTGATGGTGAGTTTTGACGTCGCGTCATTATTCACTAATGTGCCGGTGGATGAAGCGCTAGGGATTATCACCGAACTGATAGTAGCCTCAGACTTACCTACAGTTTATGTGGATTGGACATCGTACTGCCTCAAGAATGGATATTTCGTGTGGCGAGGTGAGTTTTTCCTGCAGATAGATGGAGTGGCTATGGGTTCACCGTTGGCACCAGTAGTGGCAAACATCTACATGGAGTGGTTTGAGAACCGTGTGTTGACAGAGGCGTCGTCAAAACCACGGTACTGGTGGCGATATGTAGATGACGTGTTTGCCATCATATCAAGGAACGTGTTGGAGGAGTTTACATCTTTCTTGAATACGGTACATGGTAAAATACAGTTCACCGTTGAAGAGGAGGAAGATGGGAGTATACCTTTCCTTGATGTGCGGGTTATACGAAAACCGGATGGGAAGCTATCGCATACCGTTTATCGGAAGCCGACTCATACAGACCGATATCTGCGGGCGGACTCACATCACCATATATCCCACTTAGCCTCAGTGCCAAGATCACTGATTGGAAGGGCTCTTAGACTTTGTGACCCGGAGTATGTCCAAGAGGAGCTTGACCATGTCAGACGAGCACTAGAGGGGAATGGGTACTGCTGGAGTCGATGCCGTCGCTGGGCCAACCCTGACAGGTTGAAGCGACCGGAAATGCCAGGAAGATCGCCAGTGTATCTGCCCTTTGTCAAGGGTGTGACAGATAAGATCGGTCGTCTCTTGGACCGCAGGTGTGGAATCCGGGCTAGATTCAGACCGCCTGGTAAGCTGCGTCAACTGTTGCGATCGCCGAAGGACAAGGAGGCATTGTGTGGGCCGGGTGTATATAAGATCCCTTGCGACTGTGGTCGATCTTATATTGGCGAAACACAACGGAACATTTCCACACGAATTACGGAACACATTAGGGCCGTGAAGAATATGGAAACTGACCGATCCGCAGTAGCTGAACACGCATACATCTCCGATTCGAAGCATTATCTGAGATTCGATAAAGTCTCCGTGCTGGCAAAGGAGAAGTTTTTCGTGCCGCGGAAATTTAAGGAGGCAATCGAAATTGGTCGCTATGCTAATTTTAATCGGGATCGTGGATGGGCCATTCCTTCGGCGTGGATGCCTGTGCTTAGTACCCGTGATCGTGCGTTAACGTCTGTCCGCGAATGTGATACAACAAGTGCGGTGTGTCTGCAGCCTAACGATGCGTCAGACATAAGTGGTAGCGACAGTGAGTCAGCCGACCCCCCGCCGGCACCGTCGCAGCGCTCGGTCCGTGCATCGGCGCGGGCGCTCGCCAGTGAGCGCCGGTTACTGCAGCAGGCGTGATCTCCTGATGAAGGACATCGTAATTGTCCGAAACCGTGGTCGAGATATTCTCGACAATTTTAGACGTGAGTTGTGCCGTTTTTGTTTTTAGTTATGGAGAACACTCGCGATAGTTTTAAAAATCGTATAGTAAACTGCTACGGCGCGGTTGTGCTAAATAAAGTGAAGGAGTTTGTGAAACTGAGAATTAAGTGTAAGAAACTCGAGTGCGGTTTAAGTTTCGTTATTAAGTGCCGGGATAATGGAGTGATACCGAAATTTGTACGAATAAAACCGGTTCGATGTACTCGGGATTACGCTAGTTTCTTTAAGATCGCAAATATGAAGCTGCTACGGCGGGTAATCGTTGATTACAGACGCAATCTGATGTGCACACATAAGCGGGTGTATGAACTGCACTTGTGTTTGTCAAGTGAACTAAGTGAGGATTTATGGACAACATTGGATGGTATGTCGTACTCTAGATCCATGTCGTTATTTACATTAACAGAATTGAGGCACGAGAAAAAGTTAAGAAACTTGATTAGTGAAGAATATCGTCAAAACTTTCACAACTACCCTCGGAATGTAAATGATGTAAACAACATTAGGGTCGAGACACATAACACCCGGGAGAATGTTGTTAATTTATCAACGCAACAGTTGAGTGAGGATGCAATTTCTGCACTGACGCGCGGGTTGAACTTTGCACCGGCTCCTCGGAGGATTCCAGTGGAAGATATCGTAGCGAGTGTAGAGGATACTTTGTTCAGGAACAAGATACCACATATGGAAGCAGAGTGTATTAGGCAGGATATATCTTCAATATTGCGTAGGTCGAGACCACCTAGGTCCAATTTGAGCTCTGGTGAACTGTCAGCGTTGAGGGAGCTCCGTCACAATACTGACGTACTGGTACTGCCGGCAGATAAGGGTAACGCAACGGTGGTGGTTGACACTTTGGAGTATGAGCGCAGGATCAGCCTTCTTGTGAGTGATTCCAACACGTACAGGAAGGTTGACTATAATCCAACTTCGAGAGTGACTGCAAAGGTGGTCAATTTGTTGCGAGACTCTGATTCAGATATGGAAGGCCTGGCTGCTAAGTTATACCCCCGCAGCCCCATAACGCCGAAGATATATGGTCTGCCGAAAATACATAAGCCGGACTGGCCTTTGAGACCTATTGTAAGCCAAATAGACGCTCCGACATACCTTATGGCTAAACATATAGCGGGTGTTCTGCAGCCTCTCACGGGGAAGACCAGCAGCTACGTACGTGATTCTGCCCATTTTGTACAGCTGTTAGCAGATGTATCTCTTAGTCCAGATGAGGTGATGGTGAGTTTTGACGTCGCGTCATTATTCACTAATGTGCCGGTGGATGAAGCGCTAGGGATTATCACCGAACTGATAGTAGCCTCAGACTTACCTACAGTTTATGTGGATTGGACATCGTACTGCCTCAAGAATGGATATTTCGTGTGGCGAGGTGAGTTTTTCCTGCAGATAGATGGAGTGGCTATGGGTTCACCGTTGGCACCAGTAGTGGCAAACATCTACATGGAGTGGTTTGAGAACCGTGTGTTGACAGAGGCGTCGTCAAAACCACGGTACTGGTGGCGATATGTAGATGACGTGTTTGCCATCATATCAAGGAACGTGTTGGAGGAGTTTACATCTTTCTTGAATACGGTACATGGTAAAATACAGTTCACCGTTGAAGAGGAGGAAGATGGGAGTATACCTTTCCTTGATGTGCGGGTTATACGAAAACCGGATGGGAAGCTATCGCATACCGTTTATCGGAAGCCGACTCATACAGACCGATATCTGCGGGCGGACTCACATCACCATATATCCCACTTAGCCTCAGTGCCAAGATCACTGATTGGAAGGGCTCTTAGACTTTGTGACCCGGAGTATGTCCAAGAGGAGCTTGACCATGTCAGACGAGCACTAGAGGGGAATGGGTACTGCTGGAGTCGATGCCGTCGCTGGGCCAACCCTGACAGGTTGAAGCGACCGGAAATGCCAGGAAGATCGCCAGTGTATCTGCCCTTTGTCAAGGGTGTGACAGATAAGATCGGTCGTCTCTTGGACCGCAGGTGTGGAATCCGGGCTAGATTCAGACCGCCTGGTAAGCTGCGTCAACTGTTGCGATCGCCGAAGGACAAGGAGGCATTGTGTGGGCCGGGTGTATATAAGATCCCTTGCGACTGTGGTCGATCTTATATTGGCGAAACACAACGGAACATTTCCACACGAATTACGGAACACATTAGGGCCGTGAAGAATATGGAAACTGACCGATCCGCAGTAGCTGAACACGCATACATCTCCGATTCGAAGCATTATCTGAGATTCGATAAAGTCTCCGTGCTGGCAAAGGAGAAGTTTTTCGTGCCGCGGAAATTTAAGGAGGCAATCGAAATTGGTCGCTATGCTAATTTTAATCGGGATCGTGGATGGGCCATTCCTTCGGCGTGGATGCCTGTGCTTAGTACCCGTGATCGTGCGTTAACGTCTGTCCGCGAATGTGATACAACAAGTGCGGTGTGTCTGCAGCCTAACGATGCGTCAGACATAAGTGGTAGCGACAGTGAGTCAGCCGACCCCCCGCCGGCACCGTCGCAGCGCTCGGTCCGTGCATCGGCGCGGGCGCTCGCCAGTGAGCGCCGGTTACTGCAGCAGGCGTGATCTCCTGATGAAGGACATCGTAATTGTCCGAAACCGTGGTCGAGATATTCTCGACAATTTTAGACGTGAGTTGTGCCGTTTTTGTTTTTAGTTATGGAGAACACTCGCGATAGTTTTAAAAATTAATATTTATGTAGTGACTATGTATTTAAGTAGTTAGGTAACTATATATAATGTATTTCCATCACTTAATATCTATGCAACCACCGTCGTACGTAATTTATTTCCTTTCCCTGTTTGGTTGTCTGGAAGAGATCGCTATTAGCGATAAGACCGCCAATTGTTACACTGTCTACATTACAAATTGTATCTAGTTCTAAGTTCTTTCATGTTGTATCAATAAAGCGTTATCTATCTATCTATCTATCTATCTATCTATCTATCTATCTATCTATCAATCCTCTCTTGGTTGTCAGGAAGAGATCGCTATTAGCGATACGACCGCCAATTGTAACACTTGTTTCTAATGTGTATTCTTATGTCCAAGCTTATTTTATTGTATTTGTGGTGTGCAATAAAGAGTTTTCTACTCTATTCTATTCCTAAATTCGAATATTTGAGTAGAAATAAGTTTTCAAATTTAGAATACCATTCTTCTTCTTTTCGAGTCGAAGAATACCATTAGTCCGGGTCGTCAAGGTAGGGCGCAATCGTGGACACTTTTGTGTCTTGAGTCACTTACAATCTACCGATAAATATTTGATTTCTTTAGAACAAGTATTAAATCATCCACTCCCTGTGTACCTCTATAGTGTAAAAGTAGATACGCAAATATTTTCTACGGTTCCCTGTGAGGTTGTGCCGTGTAGGCAACAGAATGTGTCTACGCTACGTTTGCGCAGCGCCTTAGACTTTATTTGGGAGTTCTTTCTGTATCATTATTCTTTGGCGAATAAAGCGATTATTGAACTGGATTGGTAAAACGTATCAACGTATAACACAAGCTTGGATCCAAACACAATTAAAGGGCCCGTCATTTAAAGGTACGGCATTAGAAACAGTGGGTCATGTTTTAATTATAACCTATTTATTAACCTCGGTTTTATTAATGGAAATTGTAGGATCGATTTCCTTAAAGTAAACATTACTTGGAATTATGGTATCCGAGATAACGTTATACAGCTATTGAATTTTATGTTATTATGATGACTTGGAAATGAAATAGGGTTTTGAGATCTTTAGCTTTGTAGCGGCAATATCGTAGCTTTCTTTACCGTTCATTTGGTTATCCCTTACTCGAATATGTAGCTATTTAGAATTTGAGATAAACCATTCTAAATTGCAGAATGTAACTATAGACATCGGTTTACTTAATGTTATTTGACTGACAAGTCACTTTTAAATATCAAAATTTTTTAGGGAGCCGTAGTCAAAAGGAACGTGCACCTAGAATTTCACATCATTGTAAAATTCTAGGTAGCATTGTACCTACTGATTATAGGAATGTTATCTTTTAACATCAGAAGAGCGTCTTGCTCGTCTTCTTACTTCTTCACATAAAAAGCCTATAAGCCTGAATACTAAAATTTAACCAAAATATATTATAAGCACTTGACTTATAATATATTTTGGTTAAACTAGCTAGAAAACCTTTCTTTGCGGATGCCAGCGTCACAATATTTAAGTCCGTGAAAAATTTCAAGTCAATTCGCGGTTTCTTGGTAATAGCTGTGCGTTGATAAATCAGTCAGTCAGTTACACTTTCCTTTATTCTTATAAGAAGATGACTCTTGCAATGGAATTGACAAAACTCTTTTAAATGGATATTATTTTTATAGTCTAATCTGTTTATTTTATTTAGTCCAAAACTGTAAAGGACTTTCTAGATACAACTTTATTTTTTACCTCCAAAACCAAACATCATAAATACCAAATGAGTGCCTCAAAACTGCACCAATAAGGCTTAATTAATCCGATCGTAAAATTTATTGCACATTCAATAAATTAGTTTCCTACCGTTTAATTTAATCACAGAAGCGTCGGCCGGCTCGGTTTCTCACTAATAATATTAATTAGACGAGTTTATCTCGACTTTAATTTTAGTTGGTATGTTCTTCCTGTTCGATTCGTGATAGCTGTATGTATGTTTTGAAGTTCAAGTCGTAAATATTTAAGCAGCTGTGTATGTTTCTTTATCAAGTCTAGTGTCTTTCAAATTTGAGCTAATTGCTATCCTACTAATGTTATAAACGCGAGAGTTCGTAAGAATCTTTGTATATTTGTTAATCTTTCACGCCCAAACGGGTGAACCGATCGAGCTGAAATTTGGTACGGAGATAGCTTTGAGTCTGTAATATTTTTATATTTTATTGTACGAGTAGGTACTAGGCGATTGCAACCTTAGCCTACCCGTCTAACCCAAATCCGAAAACCTGTTAGAATCGTCCATCTCTATCTTCATTTTACTTCCTGCCTTCGTTACATACTACATACACATAATCACGCCTGATTCTCGTTGTACTATATCCCTCCACTTAGTACGATCCTGACACACCTTTCGCTTCCTCAACTTTTATCAGATTCTTCATACACGACCGCCGTTACCTACTAACACATAAAAAACCCTTACACAAGACCCTACTACGAAACAATCTATTGAATCGCGGATCCCTCGTAATGAATTCCTCGTGTACATGTTAATAAATACACTAATTAATAAATGTTTGCTGTCGACGACTGTATTGATTGCAAGTCTCGAGGGCAAGTGCGTTTGTTTAAGGGCTCGCTGCCACTTCTCGGAAACTCGCTGTGGACCGAGATTATAATATGTCGACACGTAGCGTACCTTGGGAGGTCATGTGCGTAGACTGTTCGACCTTTTCATGCGAATTTATTGTGGAAAATTGTAGCGGATGGAATCGCATATCATACGCGAGTTTACATCGTGGTCAAAGGCTAACCTATGGAAAATTATAAAAATATTATGAATACATTTAGGGGGGAGCATTTTGCAAAAGCATTGTAGAGTTACGTATTTTGCATATATGGTCAAGATCAATTTGTTTTAGTAAAAATTATAATATTTTTGCCTTGAACCCCCCCCCGGACCAAATCCTGGACCCGCCCTTGAATACACACACATCACACATCTGTCGCGTGTCCAACGAACAATGGGCCCGAACCACCACCTTATGGGCGCCACAAAGAGTCAGACGTCACGGTAGGCCTAAACGGAGATGACGGGACGAACTGGATTCGTTTTGCAATAACTGGGCAACCATAGCCCTAGATCAAGATGAATGGAGAGAGGGAAGGAAGGAAGGAATGGGAGGAAGGGAGGCCTTTGCCCAACAGTGGGACAACAGTAGTTTTAACAAGATACGAATTGAAATACCTTTTGAATTATATTGATACTTTAAAAAAATCGGACAGGAATTACAAAATAAGTTTTCTGGAGAATCCAGCACTTTCCAAGAGTAAATAGATATTTGTAATCTTTCAAAACATAATATTTCTCACGTATCCTCAGCAACTAATTCAAAACTATCGGTAAGTGATAGTTCATCGATACGATGGCGATTGTAGGGCAGGAAGCGATTTATTAAAATGTTATCGAGAGATCTCAATGCTCGATATAAATAAAACCGGTCAAGTACGAGTAGGACTCGAGCACCGAGGGTTCCGTACAAACCTACGGGTTTGTACGGATCCCTAAGGAAAAGTGGGTATAATATATTATATACTGTAGGTTTTGATTCCCTTGCGAGTACTTTCGAGTTTGAAAATATGCGGCTAAAATTGCTGTTTCTTTTGATTGCATTGACATAGATGTTTGATTTTTTTACAACTTAAAGTTATTATAAAGCTGAGTATTTGATATGAATTTCAATTTAATACCTGTACGCGTTCTTGAGGAAAGAGGTAGTAAATACAAAATTGTTAAAAATATTTTTTTTATATGATGTAACTAAAAATGTACAGTTTTCGCAATTTTTCCTGTGCCTATGATTTAAGACGTTGCTGCGTACCAAATTTCAAGATTCTGAGTTAACGGCAAGTACCCTGTAGGTTTTGATTCCCTTGAGAGTAGTCGCGAGTTTAAAAATACGGCTAAAATGGCTGTTTCTTTTAATGCGTTGAGATAGAGGTCTGATTTTATTACAGTTTAAAGGTATTATAGACCTTAGTATTCGATATGAATTTCAGTTTAAAATCTGCACGCGTTCATGAGAAATGAGGTAGTAAGTATGAAATTTTTAAAAATATTTTTTTATATGATGTAACAAAAAAATTACAGATTTCGCAATTTTCCCTTTATCTGTGCTCTAAGGAATAGCCTTTTACCAAATTTCAAGATTCTAAGTTCACGAGAAGTACCCTGTAGGTTTTGATTTTTTGAGCGTAGTTGCGAGTTTAAAATTGCGACTAAAATTGCTGTTTCTTTTGAATGCGTTGACATAGGGGTTTGATTTTATCGCAGTTTAAAGGTATCATAGACTTGAGTATTTGATATGAATTTCAATGTAATGCGTCTACGCGTTCATGAGAAAAGGGGTAGTAGGTATAAAAATATTCAAAATATTTTTTTCATTTGATGCAAATAAAAATTTATAGTTTTCGCAATTTTTCCTTTATTTGTGCTCTAAGGAGTTGCTTCGTGCCAAATTTCAAGATTCTGAGTTCACGAGAAGTACCCCGTAGGTTTTGATTTATTTGGGAATGTCGAAAATTTGCTGAAATTTGCGACATATTCGACTATATCTTTTGATTGCGTTGGTCTAGAAGTTTGAATTTTTCACAGCTCCAAGAGGCAATGGACCTTAGTATTTTCTGTAAATTTCAGCTTGCTACCTCCACGCGTTCCTGAGAAAAAGGGTCTTGACAGACAGACAGACAGACAGACGGACAACAAAGTGATCCTATAAGGGTTCCGTTTTTTCCTTTTGAGGTACGGAACCCTAAAAATCACAGGCGCACGCTTTGCTTTTTACTTTTTTATTAATATTGGAATGCAGTGAGAGTGTTGGGACAGGTGGATGATTTTGAAATCGAATTTACTGAAAGTTCTCACGTTTTACGGATTAATATGTTTATTTAAAGAAAGATTATACGTATTATAGTAATGTTGCACACCGGCGCTATACATTTCTCAAATTATCTATCAAAAAAGTTGTCTGTAAGGGATTGCTTTATGCTATAAAACTGGCGATTGCTAACCTCTAGATTTAAGATATGAGTTTGTCTTGTATTTATATCTATTACTCATAATTTGCAATAATAGTTATTCTTTACCTCTATAGTCTATGTATTCTTCTGATCTGAGATCTACAATCTACACATACATTATTATTTTATTAATAACTGCTAGGGTAAGGCCTCCTATCCTCGTCATCATCATCATCATTTATTTATCTGCAATGAAATCCCCAGGATTTGATTGCAGATAAATAAATATTCTGACAGGTGGACGTTGCAGGTGGACCACGAGTCAGTAGAGCAACCCTATTCCTTATTAAGTTAGAATGTGGATTGATCAAGCTACTGACAAAAGACAAGTCAAAATTAATAGCAGTTAGTCATTTTCTCGTCATAAATAAGATAACAACAGTCACTTTCCAAACCCCACACAATTGCTCTAATACAATTTTCAAAGGTAATCCTCATTGAAAAGCATGCATTACCAATTCTTCACAAAACCAGTAAAACAAACCATTTATAAGTTGCGTCTGTTAAACGAATAAAATGTATTATTTTCTGTGGGAACGAACAGCAATTTAAAACTGGACGAAATGTACGTATGTAAAGTAAATCCTCTTTAATCTTATTGATAGACTTGTAATACGGTATACATTTCATCGGGTCAAATAAAACATTTTTCTTGCGTTTGTCGTACAGCCGATAAGTATAATGTATAGGTAATTAGGTAGTAATATATTGAACTTTGATGTTTTCTTTGGCTCATTAATGCGACATCATTCTTGCTTTACGGATTTCTGATTATTTATTTGATGTTGCTTATAAGCGTGTAATGGTTTTTAGATTTGAGGATAATGTTGAGGTGATTTTTAAGATGCTTCCGAATATCTCTCGAGAATTTGATCAGAAACTCAAAATGTTAAATACATAAGCTCAATTATTACCTTATTTAATTTAAATAAGTAGATTTTATAGCTACGTTATGAAAGAAGATTTTTCAATACCCTTGTAGTCTTCGGAAGATCGGAATGCTTACTATATTCGTCAAAGAAGGAGATAAATACTTGGTATGTAGATAGGTATACATGGCACGCCACTCAACTCAGTCCTCCGTCTTTCTCCCCCAACCGCTTCTAGCGACCCTCCGGATATCATCGCACCATTTCTCCTAAGGACGCCCTACACTACGTTTGCCATGGGGGAGGCCTATGTCCAGCAGTGGAGAAACGTAGGCTGATGATGATGATAATGATGTAGATAGGCTTGGCCATTGCTTACCAGTTTTCGTCCACTGGATACATCGGTGTCGACCGTGTTTCAGCATGATCAGTGAATTCTGAATTAAATTCATCTTTCTCTCTCGTATCTCTTGTTTTCTGGGTTCAGACCATCATTTACCGCCGCATTATCACGTCGTTTTTTTATATTCAGCCAGATCGTGGTCAAAGGTTTAAGGGAGTAAGTAAAGGAAAGTTATGAGACATTTTAAAAGGCTAGTATTTATCGTTAATTATGATTATCGTAGCAAGTTAAATACAAAAAAATATATACCGCTGAAGGTATCCTAATCATAATTCGATACTTATGTAAAAAAGTTTTTCACGAGACATCACATTTACAAAAATGTTTATAAGTAAATAAGATGTGTTACCAATAGCGACATCATTAAATAGTAATTAACACATCTAAAACAGGGCTCGTCCGGGATTTGAACCCGGGACCTCTCGCACCCAAAGCGAGAATCATACCCCTAGACCAACGAGCCGATGTCTAGACTGCTAAATAGAAAGCCTGGTATCGACGCGACGAGTCGTATGATCGATGAATACCTGCATATAATACCTAGATATTTATGACATAAGTTGCGCTGCACGGCTCGCCAGACAGACTAGCTTGAAGGTTTATTCAGGTGGATTTTTTATTTATATTCAGGTTTAATTTGTATGATTTTATCACCGCGATTTTTCTAAAAAATCAAATAAATATAAAATTGTAAATTTATGCCGAACACAATAGCGCTCAAATCATAGCTGATAGGCTCCCAAAAAGATATTATATAAAGCATAAATAAACCATTCCCAATAAAGCCTTGTACCACCAATGTACTGAATTACCAATAGCCAATTAAAAATAACCCTGTATAATTTACAAAACAAAAAAATATAAAAGCAAAAAAAAAAAAATTTATTATAAATAATATTTATTAATATAATAATATTATATTATGTTATGAATTTTCATTTTTTAAAATATTATTATTATTTTCTTTTGACATGTATTGATTTCTACCTTGACATTGAAGATGTTATTTTTAATGTAATGTGTATTTAATTTGACATTCTTTATCGTTATTAATATTATGTAATTATTATTGTATTCAACACAGCATGCCGAAAGGTAGATAATAGCGATCTGAATGTTATGCGATGTTTACATTTCTACTGTTGCCTTTTTGTATACCCATTTTCGCTTGTTATTAAATTAATTACCTTTAAATTATTATATTTTTAGTGTTAATACCGCTCTAATATTATTATTATAAAAATATTTGAGTAAAAGTTGTAATGAATAAAAATTACAATTTTATTTTTAAGGAAAGATTAATTATAACAATTACAACGACAGCTCTCAACATAGTATTAACGAAGTGAGCAGCAATTATCGCTAACAATACAGAAATCCTGTTTTTCAGCTGCGTAAATAATATCCAAACGAGGTATTGTTCACAGCTAAGTAACCTAGGTAATTTACCTAGTGGAGTTACAGCTATATCTATTACTACAAATGTTTGTTTGTATATACAAATTTTTATTTCATCAAATATACCTAATATATACTAATATAGCATCAATATGCTTCACACTCTATAATTTTGGGATTTGACTCTATCAGTATAATCCCAAAAAAAATAGCTTTTATTTATTTTATTGGTGCAAATCTATCGATGCAAAAATCAGTAAAGTTTTCTATGACAAATAACTGATATGAATGCTGTAAATTGTAAATAAGGGTATTTTTTCAAAATGTTAATACAGCATTAATATAATAATTGGTTACTTTTAGTATTGGTTGTGTTTTTGGATTTTATTATTTTGTTTTTATGCACTGAAAACATATTTAGTAGTATTTATTTATTTGACATAACATGTACATAATCAATTTTTGAATCCAAAGGTTCCTAAACTAGTTAATCACTGTGTGTCAGGAACCAATGATGAAATTCTTTCGAACAAAGTCGCGAGCCGCGGGTAAGAGCTAGCTTTAAATATGTATGTGTCATATATCACATACCTAGTTAAAAGTACTTCTGTTTTCAGTAGCGTTTTCCTGACTACATTTAAGCATGAAGAATAGTACAGTTAGCTATTAATTTACTGAACAATGTTAGAAAACAATAGTTTTCTGCTTGTTTAACGTGACACTTGATAACGAATTCTTCAACTGATTCTCATTGACAAGTAGTAATTTCTTTTCAGCATGTGTTGCATTAAAATTTAGAGAAGATTGTTTTATTCATTATTGCGTTACCGCGATCTCACCATATCTTAAGCGATGAGGCCGAAGATGGTAGCAGACTAAACTAGTAAACTGAGAAGGTGGGATAAATCCTTCCCTGGCTGCCGGAATACAGTTGTAATGACCACTTGGTGCCAACGTTTTACGCAGTTAGAAGAATGTGAGAGCGTACCTCCGTCGTCCCCGCTGAACAGCGACTGGAAGGACCCCGGGGTTTTAGTGGGTATATCCGCCTGTTTCTCCGGCGGGGAGTCCCACATAACCACCCTGTGACTAGCGTTACAACTGCTCAGGGTGGTATGCGTAATGCATTTCACCAGGAAAAAAAGGTGTGTTAACTAGCCACAGCTAATAGCTACCACCAGTAGGTATAGCGAGTGAAACTCATGATACTGAAAATATGCTTGTAAAATTAACTGTTGCAACAAGTATAAGTTTACATTACATCCTTACCACGAAAGCAGTTTCACATTCAGTAAGTCATCCGAAGAATATCGCACGACACTTTCGTTTGCAATTTCATTTTATTGAAAGAGTGAAACTCCCACGGCTCGAATCCTTAGTCCTTAATAAACTAGCCTTTATTGCAGGTACATAAGGTTTATTTTGTCGGAACTAATTTTATAGTATTTAGTGTTAAAAGCTTTGCGGTGTTTTCAAATCAAAGTGATCGTTCGATGCGTTCACACAAACCACACTTTATGGTGAGCGTTTGACGTCGGCGCGTCGCAAACGGCTACAGTTTTTACAATTTTGCTTACAATCTTCACTGTAAAAGGAGAGCTTGACTGACTATATCCTAAATCTTAATACAACGTATAGATACTATTTATAGTTACGGGAAGTGGAAGCGGATGGATAAGAACAGGAGCAAAAGCCAGGGGTGAATGGCATTACCAAAAGGCTATGATTAGCAGTGGGAAATTGAATACTAATGATGATAATGATGAGGTAAAGGTTATAAAAAAACTGTTTTACAGAAAATGATGTAAAATATTATAAATCCCGGATATGGATGTATAATTATTTTTATATTAAAAAACATAATTAACTGACCTGAGTTGAAGTTCTACAGTAGAAAGTTCTATAATAGATTATTAAATTTCGGCGGGTGAAACCGCAGACCACCACTAGTCGAAAAGTCTGTGAAAGTTTTTATCGACGTAGAAAAAAGATCTAGTTAAAAATAATGTGTTCGCGAACTGAAATTGAAATGGTTGTTCTCGTTTGTTTCAAAGTATGTAGTTAAAAATGATTGGCGAAAACTTCATAGAAAACAATAGTAAAAATAATGTTAATCCTCATTATAACGCTTTCAGACTCATGCGAGAAATCTCGTTGAGGTAATGCGCGAGAAATGAGCAGGTAGACTACGTAGCAGCCATGGATAAATGCAGACTAATCAGCTTGTAGATTCTGCGGCGTTATTCCGGTCCAAAATCGCTTCTCGTTTTGCGGGCGCCCACTGTCAAATTTTAACAAAATTTTGAAAAAAATCTTGGAAATTCTTACGATGCCAGTACAAACTCAAATGCAACTTCAATTTTTTCTAATTTAGCATCTTTTAGGCGCCTCAAAGTAGCGTTTTTGAAAATAAAAATGTGTTTATAGGTAATTTTTTTTGCTTACGTTTTGCTGCGCCGCCTGCTCTTTTTTGTCCAGAATTTAGGCCCTGCACGAAAAAGAGACGAAGGTGCAGCAAAACGTATAACCTATAAGTATAAAACACATATTATTTATTTTTGAAGCGAACAAAAGATGCAAAATTAAAAAAAAATTGAGGTTGAGTTTTTGTTGATTTTGTACTGGCATCGTAAGAATTTTCGAGATTTTTTTCAAAATTTAGTTAAAATCACAGTGGACGTTAGCAAAATGAGAGGCGATTTTGGTACCGGAATAATCCCCCGTTGGTGGCATCCTTTAAAACATTTCTAACTTTTTGTGTTTTCCCTGGAATTTTTCTATTTGACATTGCTAGATTGAAGTTAAAGTCATTATGGCAGGGGTAAGTCGCTACTGATGGGTATCACCGTAAGTTAAACTGAATACTCTTACGCAATAACACATCTCTATGTACCTACTTTTCAGTAGGTGTAATTGCATCATAAAGATGTTAGAATTGGAATCAGTCCATATTATTGCAGTTCCTATAACTCATCGAACTGGATATTAGAAGCGTTTTTCGATTTAAACGTGGCTGTTTGTTTGAAATTGTGCGTTACAATATGAACCAATGTATCTACCACCGATAATATAGTAAGAATAGATTGGTCATAATGGATGTCGGCATCAGTACTGGCGTTGCCAGTCCCGACAGATATTGAAAATAGAAACCAACCTGCGCGTTTAATCGGCACGTGCTCTTAACCACCCGCACTTTCGTTTACAGCGATGTGAGAAATAAAAATCCACCAATAGAATTCCGCTCCGGAGATTCTTGTGAATTTTTATCTCGCTGCTTCGCCAGCTCCTTCCGCATAAATGGACAAGGAACTTTAAACTTGGCTCGTTGAAACGCTTCTTAAGACAACCTGCTTAAAGTGTGTACGTTTAAACTTTTGGTTTGAATAACTTTATTCCTCTGCTTAAAAAATACAGGCAGCTCTTCAAGGTATGTCGTCGAAACACACCCTAAGACTCGTTTATAACGTAAAAACTTTAACGCGTTTGGTATATAATGACCGATCCTCTTTCAATATATTCAGTGCAATGTACAATGGCATATCGGTAATGGTTTGAGTCCCATTTAAGGCTATAGTGCACATTTGGATGTATGCCATCCGAACGCCCGGCGAGCCTCTCAAAGCACTGGGTTTGGATTTGGCATGAGGTCTGAAATTGCATTCTGTATTGTGATGTAAGAGGTAACAAACTGATTACTCAGCTGAAAAGTAGGTGGAAAATAGATAGATAGATAGATAACTCTTTATTGCAACAAAGAAAACAATTAACACTAAATAAGTACAATTCAGTTAAGCAATGTTACAATTGGCGGTCTTATCGCTAATAGCGATCTCTTCCAGACAACCAAGCAGGAAAGGAAAAATACAATTTTTTAAAAAATATTTTAATATTTTTTTGAAAATATTACTTAGGTATATCGTATCTTATATGAATGCAATTATGTCTAAATCAAAATAAAAGTCAAAAGGTACCTAACTATTTATATCAATGAAAACTAATTAGGCTTTGTATTACAATTTTGTATCTAAGATAAGAAGCTGTACGTTTTCCTTATAAAATTGTTTTTAATATCTGAGCTAGATCTGTGCTCCCGAGGTACACCCGCCCCCCCCTTAAAATTCCCTACTCTCCAATACTTTTCGCATGTCATCGAGGTTCACCCACTTTTGAATTCGTTACGATCAACTAGGCTTCGCTAGGCTAGCTACTCGTACACTTAATCATCTTCCTTCCCTTATCCCACACTAGGTAGGGTCGGCACAGCACGTTTTTCTTCTCAATTCTACTCCATCTAGCTACATTCGTAATTGTAGAATATAAAATAGCATGCAAATGAGCATCTCTGGTCTCAATCCGGGATTAGCGCGGATGTACGTAGTCGGCGGAAATACGCCAGTTTTGGCACCGAATCCGCAAACACTACGCCGACGGAACCTCAAATTGCTCACCGAGACGCCGTTACTCATATGCCTCCTCGCGAAATGTCGTCGAGGATGGTTGCAGCTCGTAAATGATTTCAGTCGTTTGGTGAAATGTCTAGGTAGCTCCACGTTGCATGAAGTAGAGGATTATTAAATTGCTGCAAATTTTTATTTTTTTGAAAGATACCGAAGAAAGTATCATATTATGTATCGTTTTATCTCAGTAGAAAAAGCTGCGCCCATAGATTTACTCGCTGAAAAGTAGTCACTTTTTTATGTATAAAAGACGAACGAGACAAGCGGCTGCATCATCCATTTGTGCAAGACCGATATTCTGTCTTGATGATTCTGAGATCAGTAACTCATGACGCAAAAGATCGGTTGCCATTGCCATTATCGGTTTCATGTACTTATTTTTGTTTATGTGTTTTCGTTCAAGACTAACAGGATTTTAACGAGATCAACATATTCCCCGCAATAACTGCAACACTGGATGTGCATTCTACATGTAATTGCTGTTGCTTGCGTATTCGCGAGCTTTATTGCCCATATCAAGTTAGTGCTCCGTTGTTACAATACGACGCATCCGTCGCGCAATGTTTGCCTCTATATCACTGCACTGGCTCATAAAACGACGCTGAATTGATAATATAACATTAATATTGAAGTGTGTAATAGACATTAAGCCTCTGCGAACTTGCTGTCTGAGTATGATGCTATTTTATGCCCGTTTTATTAGTTTTGTGCTTTATCGACTCTCTTTGGTCGTTACAAGTTGGTGATTATATTAAGCTTTAACGGTAGTTTCTAAGATTTAGGTAGAGTCCTTTGAGGTCAATGGTATTGGTAAATTAACAAAAATATTTCTCAATGCGAGAATTGGGTTTCCTGGTTCAATTACAATTCGACTTTGAACAATGTTTTGTCCTTATTCTTTTCTGGCTAATCAATTTTCTGAGGTTTAAGTCTAATGACTTAACATCTTAAAGTCTCAGGATAATAAGCGCATTACATTTTTGCTTACTTATTAGGTAACACTGTGATTGTAAGCGCGTCTATATTTTAAGGTTTTTCTACTAAAAAGTTATCATGAAGTGGGAAGATAAAATTTATGTTAATTTATAAAACAATATATAAAATATAAACAATAGATTATAATCGATTTCGACTAGACAGGATTTCCATATAAGTTCCGGAACTACTCAAGTTTACGAGTAAAATGCCATTTATGATTTTATTGTTCACGTGGGCTTTGAATCATATGAAAACAGAGTTAAGTGGTGAAAGCGGACTTTTACCGATTGTTAATATAGACCCAGACTTATAAATTATTACTTTAATCGATGATTAAGCTCTTTCACACACAATGTGTCACGTTTGGCTGGTCTCGTGGGTGGTGTAAATAAGGTATTCATGAAAATATGTGCACTTCAATATACTCGTATTGTTTTGATTGTTTAAACCTGAACATATGCAAATACGGCGAGTAATTTTCTAAAGATTATAGTACGTAGACGGCGTAGCGCTAAAATGGTGCTTTAAAGAGAAGGGTATTTTTAAATTTGATGTCTATAAATCTATATAAAATCGCATTTTTTTGATTGTTTACACTAGACATGCAAATAAGACGAATTAATGTCTAAATATTATTGCGCAGCGCTAAAATGGTGCTTGATATTGAAAGTGAAATAGGTAACTATTTTAAAATGTTGATGTAGCTACTGCGTAGCGTAGCGCGTTGAAATCATTCATATGGCGCTACGCATGTCCGAAAACAATTCGATACTGTTGTTTTCATTTGGTAGTGATAATAATATGACGAAGGTCACCAGATAGGACTTGTTGTGAAGTGACTTTCTCGCAAACCGAGGTCTCGGTCTTCAAATCGAGGGTTAATAGGTATTTACTAGGTCTGTGTGTAACATCTTCGACCGCGTCATCACTTACCAACAGGTGAGACTGTGGTCAAACGCAGCCCTACTCTCTATAAAAAAAAAAAAAAAACGTTGCTAGCAAGGCTTCTCCGGTCGAATTTTTATTTCTTTATAAATAAATAGCTTTTCAGGTGCTAGAACTTAAAAAATCCAGTAATTTTAGGATTAGTTATATCGTTATTAGCGATAAGACCACCATTCGCCTGCCAATTGGAACACTTAGTTTTTATACTATTTTTTGTTTTTTAATAAAGCGTTATTTATCTATTAGTCGGAAAGTTTTGACGTTTGCCTGATTTTTCAGAAATTTGGAAATGAAAAGGTAGGCGATCTTTTAGTTATTACAGTTAATTGAGATAATCTTTTGAGTGCGGTCAAACTATACTATACGCTTAAGAGTCGTAGTGTGAAAAAGCTAGGTTCCTTTTCATCAACCAATCACGTTCAGCGCTTGATTTCCCTATTAGCTCGACTCGTTGGACAGAGTATAGTTCATTATATTACTAATATTATGAACGTGAAAGTTTGTAAGAATGGATGTCAGGATGTCTGGATGTGTGTTTGTTACTCTTTCACGCCTAAACGGGTGGACGGATATAGGCTATAGGATAGCGGGTAAAACCGCTGGGCACAGCTAGTATTGGCATAAAGTTAAGTTTTATCGTCCTCACAAGTCTCGTGATGGTGCATACAGCCCGCGATTATGTGCAGCACCCACCATGTAGATCTTGGAATGTTCTCGACAAAGACATCCAGCAATAAACGCGTGCGCATGCCGATTTGTTTGTCCGACGCCGGTGCGCTGTTTATATTGTCATATTATTATGTTACTTTGTGTCGTTTTGAAATTGCTTTTTAGCGTTTGACTGTGTTTCTATAATGCTTTGTTGATTTTTGTTTGTTGACGAGTGACGAGTAATATTTTTTTGTAAAAATAATGATAAATAGATAATATTAATTAATTTGCCTAATTTAGGTATTTTCTTTAACGCTTTTAAGAGTATGGATCGCGATATGATAACGTTGAAAAACTTATTGTGCCCAAATTTTTTTCTTTTAGAATTAACGGCGACGAAACTCATGAGATTTAAAAAAATATTATTGCACCAGTTAATATTACCCTCAAATCTATCACCTCTAGTTTATAAAATTCTTTAACATTGAGTCCGTAACGTAGAGAAGTCAAGTTCGTAATAGTCTCGCGGGACATCCTTACGTTATACATATTGGTAAATTTGCTGCTAGAGCAGGTGAGCCTGATGCTCATCAATTGTAATACGATTATTTAGCGAGACGAGTCCCTATACTCAAACTCAAAATGTAACATATTCTGACCATTAACCGACTCCACAAAAGTAATAGAAGCTAAACACTCGCTCCGAGATAAAACACTTAAAGTGGCGGATAAAAAAAAATCTACCTGCACTCGGAACGAATTCTAAGAATGTGAATTGTAAAACCAAACAAGAGGTAAGTTTGTTCTGACCACAGGCCGCGAGCATAATGTTTATCACTTTAAATTGCTACCTAGTTAATGCTGGTGTACGTTAGATGATTGCTTTCTTACATTGTTAAATATTTAGGTACTTATGTGCTGTACATAGAAAGCTTATTGATTTTTCTTATTTATATACTCAGGTACAAACATTTAAACACAATGTCGTACATTTTTATGATCATCATCATTCTTTGCCCTTCTCAGCTCACTTCTGGGCACTGGGGATACCTTCCTACTTCTTTATTAATTCCTTATATTCTAAGTAGCTGGTATTGTGATCTGCCAGTTCGTCTGTCAAACCATGTTTTATTTCCTAGCGCAAATGTTAGGGACTTAGACCAATGACCATACCTAGTAATGTGTCTTGATCAGCTCCCTTGAACCTCATTATCAGGTTAGGTACTTTGTATAAGGATTCATAATCTACCATTTTCTTCAACTTCAGCTTTATAGTTTAGGTATTTAGTTATTGATGTAGATGGATACCTACTTACTTGCTATCAAAACGTTCCATATTATACTGGACGCTATCCTTCTTTGTTTAGTAAGAAATCAAGGCGAGAATTGTCCCATAGCGCCTTTACTCCAATCCATTCGGGTATTGACAAAAGGTTGCTCAGTTGTTAACGGGATCACAATAGAAAAAGTTACTAATCCCTTCATATCTACAGCCGTGAATGGCCATTCATACGACCTGTGTGGCGTTGTGACGTCATTGTCGGTAATCCTATCGATATATGGGATTTTATGGGACTCGGCGACAAAGGATAGCTAGAGTGGTGATTGGGGATAACCATAGACCCAAAAGTAGTCCGTATATTTTTATGTTTAATAAATTGTGCAAGTTTTTGTGATATCTTGCTTGAACCACTATTGCAATGTAGTATTAAAGACAAAGTACTTAAGTAGCTTGTCTTTAATACAATATAAGGAAAATAACATTAGAAAAGATTTCTAAAGGAAAATCAACTAAATATATAATTAATATTGTAGATATTATTACATCTTTACGTTAACATTTTTTTTTATTTTTTGTTACTCCTGCTGAGATTTACTCGTAGTTTAAAGAATTCTTATTCGAAACAAACTCAAACTCAAACTCAAAATTCATTTATTCAAATAGGCTACATCGGAGCACTTTTGCAAGTCAATTTTACATTTTTCTATTTTAACACTCTACTGCTCGTTCGCAAGGCACCTCTATGAGAAGAACGAGCAAGAAACTCATGAGGATTGCATTTTTTAAATATGTGTTTACAATGTTTATCTTGGTTACATAATTTATTGTGCGTTTGAGGGGCACCAGCTGGTTTATTATGCAGAGGTTTCCAGGCATCTTTGTCGTCTATGTATTGGCTTATTTTATAATATGCTTTCTTTTGTAATATGGCTTTAACATGGCTTTTGAATTTACCTTCTGTGAGCCCCGTTATTTCCTCAGGGATTTTATTATAGAAACGTACACTATTAAGTTTGTAAGTATGTATGGATGTATGTTTGTTACTCTTTCACGCTTAAACTGGTGGACCGATTGAGCTGAAATTTGGTATAAAGATAGCTTAGACCCTGGAATGACACATAGGCTACAGTACAGTGGGTAAAACCGCTGGGCGCAGCTAGTGTTTATGTACGTTAGTGTACGCAATAAAACTTAGGTTTTCTCAGTACTCTACGTGGAACAGTTTCAGCTTTCAGCAATAAATCTGTTTAGGTTTTCTCCTTATATATAAATCACCTCGCAAAGTCCTTCAAAGCAATAAAAAGTACAAACATAAAGGACTGTTATTCCAGAACGTTCTATTTTTAGCATCGTATAATAGCATTAGCGAATGTTTATTCCCACAAAACATCCTCCGCGGTTTTAGGCATTATAGAACAAAGATATAGAACAGTGTTTTTCATTTTCAGTAAAGAACCTTCGTTAAAAATATGTTTCATCTAAAGTTAATATTTTATTAAGTATTTCTCTCTATAACTCTTCAATATTCATTATATTTACGCTCTATGGTAAAACGCATCAGCATTTTTGTATTTTGATGATTTTTCCAGTAGTACTTTGTAGAATACAGTGGAAGTAGTACTTTGTAGAATACAGTGGGATTCTGGGGCTTAAGATAATGTATGTGGCCTAAGATCGTGGTCGTGGTCGTAATCGTGGACAACACAACAAAAGTAAAAAAAACCTTAATTCTGTCTCTTAAAAGCAGATTTTTCAAATTCACATTATGGGTACATTATACAGTACATTCATCACCTTAAAACAATCCCCTATAGCTGTTAGGTAATCGTATAAATAAAAATTAAATTATACGATTTTGAAAACTAACGCGAGCGTTATCCATATTAACTATGTAAATATACCGACTAAACTCACGGATATAAAAGTCGAAACTAGGCTCGACCCTGGGTTTCGGACTATTACGAAGTCCTTCGAAACCCAGGGTCGAGCCTAGTTTCGACTTTTATATCCGTGAGTTTAGTCGGTATATTTACATAGTTAATATAAAAATTAAATTGTCATTTATTTCGGTCATCACACTTATAAATGCGAAAGTTCGTGAGTGTGTATGTTTGTTGCTTTTTCACGCATAAACCAGTAGACCGATTGAGCTGAATTTTGTTATAGAGATAGTTTAGACCCTTTTTTTGACCCAGGAAAATTAAATGCGTTCCGCATTTACGGGGCGCGGGGCATTCACCGCGGCCAGATAGCTTAGACTCTGGAATAACATATAGGCACATGCTGCGCCCAGCAGGTAAAACCCCTGGGCGCAGCTCCTCCTCCTTAGTCGTTCACTCTTGACAGAGTGGTCGTGGTTGATGATGCTGCATTTTCATTATTGGCTAAAACAGCCCTCGCGATGCGCCTCCACTTGTCACAGTCTCCAGCGTCTCGGGAACTCTGCACTACGGAGGTTTGTGTCGCAGCTTTGATGAGGTCTGTCCAACGCGTAGGTGATCGACCGCGCGACCGCTTGCCCTCTACATTTCCCTGGACAACGAGTCTCTCCATGGAGTGTTCGTGGACTCTCGTGGTGTGTTCTGGGCGCAGCTAGAAAATCATAAATCTAGTTATCTATTTCTCACTTATTTAAATAAAAATTGACAATACAAAAATAGAAATAACAAGAATTAATATACCTATTAGATATAAAACCTACTCCTACGTACTGTTTATATTCTGTGTGGCGGGTGGGGTATGGGGGTATCATCCCAGTCAATGGAAAGTGTGTCGGCGACCGAGCCAGAGAGACGCCACCGCTGAACTCGACTGGCTTTCAGTCTACACAGGATGTCTTTAAAACGTATGTACTAAACGTATGTATTGGAAAAGGATGCGAACGTTTTGTGGGATTCAATTCTTATGTACTCGTACGTAATTTAAAGGAAATTTTCGTAAAATATAGATTTTGTGTATAACAATTTAATTTTATGTATCTCTACACATACATTACTTTAAGTTCAAATGTCTGTTTCAGCTACTGAAACTGTGTTTAGACTTATTTCCGAATATTTTCTAAACTATCAAAATATTAACTGGTTGAAGTAGACATTTTGGTACCTATGCTTACTTTTAAATTTTTGTATCTATTGTATTGGTTTTGGCTTTTGTATTACAAATAATTTTTGCAGCAATAACATTTCAAAAGTTATTCACCCTGTAAGTTAAATTTTCAGGGTGCTTCCAACTCCCACGCAAATTTTTCTCGCGTAGGCGACTCTAATACATTCATCGGAGCATATTAATTCAGCTTACTCACTATAAGCATGGGAACGGAGAGGGTGGGAAAATTTCCGATTATGGGAGGTCAAATGGAGGACAAATAACATCCCAAAAATAGAAGTTTTGCGGTCGGCTCCCGGCTATTTGTTTGACAGTCTATTCGGCGAAATAAAAATGTTTTGTCTCCTATATTACAAAGCGAGTTTCATGTCGTCTTTACCGCGCTGATTTTGATTAGTTGTACGGTTTATGATCCTTGATTCTGTCTCCGATTAAACCTTTATTGCGTTGGCCTTTATGTCAAGAAAAACAAGCTCTGTAGTTATTTGGTTGAGGAGTCTGATTGGGTTTGTTTTATAGTGCGAGTGATAGTAATGCCACTTTTTTATTTCCAAAAATACGATGGAGGCAACTCTAAATTACTTATCGCCCATAAAATAATATTAAGGCAGAGCCACACTGTGCACATACGCCTTACGGTACGTTAGACACAACACACTAATAATGTGTTTTAGCCAAACTAAATGTATAACCAATATGACTGTTCCAATGCAACAATCCCACCATGATCCGAAGTGTGTTTCTACCTTTATTCTGTCAAATTATGTTATTACAAAATCTCAAAAAATCTAGACATCCGAGAGTAGGTATATCAAAGCAAGCTCAAGTAACTGGTCCATCATATTCTAACCCTAATGCTGTTTTATCCCATAAAGAGAGTGTGGCTCACCTGATAGAATTAATAGAACCTTTAAGTTTCAAACTATTTAAGTCAGCCAATCCGCTCCATACTGACCGAAATGGCTAAAGAAGGAATACAATTTGCAGATACTGAAGAGATAGAGCAGATGCTGTGCAGTAATTAATGGTTGATGTTTAAACATTGAATGTGCACATCAAACAACTTTTCGTACAATTCAGTTTCTTTTATAATATTGAGTAATATTAAAGGAATGCTGCGCGAGGATTGACGATATTGTCTACATTAATTTACTTGAACATTATGATCATATCCGTGTGTGAGGTCGTAAACATTTTTTGCGAATATTATTAATAATGTCATGTCGTCTGGTTTTATCGTACTATAAACATATTTTTGCTTTTATTTTGTATTGCTCTCTGTGCAAACGTCTAATGAAATCGTAAACATTGGGATATAGGAATTATATTTTTGTTCTGGAGTCATTCCGACTAAGTTTATATTCAGTTTATTGTTACGCATATTATCTGGTCGTAAATGATGTTTATTGTGAAAATAGTTTTCAATAAACAAGTACTAACTTGTTCTACTTACTGGGTTACTTACGTTCTGGAATATACATAGTTAAATATACCAACAACCGTGATTGTCTCTACTTAGAAACTTAGAAAGGATTAATATACCATAACCACTTGCTTCTACTGTACTGCATAGATCTATGAAGCTGGTTTTAAAGTTTTAAATTAATAGTGCAAAAAAGTAAATCAAGAACAAGTGGGATAATTAGGAAAATTCACCCATGGGACCAAAACCGTGTCACCAAGCTGTTATTACGACCGTATTCCGATAAGATTTTCAGTGAAGCCAGGATATTGATACCGCCTTCTAGGCTTAGGCTGCTACCATTTTCAATAGTACATTCGCTTTAAATCAGGCTAGATCGTGGTCAAAGGCTCTAAATTGAATAAAAGTAACATGGTTATTGTCTATTAAGTGCTTAAGTGTGTATCAAGGTGACGAGCTATATACGAGTATGTATATTATTCTTTTTTCGTAGCAACTCTACGAGAAAAAATTGCACAGGTTTCGCTGTACATCGTAAAAATATCCTAGATTATAATGTGCTATTTTAGGGACGGCATATCGCTTACCAAACATCAACATATTCTAGATCAACATAAATATGTCTTAAAATACCTAAAATATACGAGTAACAAAATAGTACAATACCTAACGTAAACTTCGAAAAAAAAAACAATCTGATTATTTGATATATTATGTACATATCTAAATTAACCTGTTTGTCTCCTACTCAATTAAATAACTTAAATGGTTCTAGAAAACTTCGCAATGGGTCAATAAATAATAATGATAAAACGATAAAATAAGGCAAACTACGCTAATGCCGTTTGCTCCATCGCGCATGACGCTCATTTCCATCGCGAGATCATTCAGCAAGAAACTTGGCGATCTGTTAAGAACCAAAATGGTTTGTTACATTATTTTCGTCACCCTTAACCTTTATAACAAGAATTGCCATTTTTGAAAATTTCCTTATTTAATGGCAAATCTGGAAAAACGATACAGAAATACTAAAAATACTAACTAGCTAATTACTACTCTAGATCATCTAGTTTTTTTTTTTTTTATACAACGAAGTAAGAAGACGAGCGAGACGCTCTCCTGATGGTAAGAGATAACGCTGCCCATAATTAGTACAGTGCTACCCAGAGCACTGCGCCAACGCTTCTTACTGAGAGTCATAAGATGTTAAGACTCTTCAGCCCAGTAATTTCACTAGCTACAGTGCCCTCCTACCGAAGCACAGCAATGTTTGCACATCACTGCTCAGGCGGTAGAATAACTGGCACTGTTGGGGTACCCACCTAGTCGACCTCCTGCAAAGGAAGTCTACCCCCGGTAGCAGTTCTTAGTAGATCGAAGTTCTAAGTAGGAGGTTATTGGGAAGAGATCACTTTGAGCGATAAGACCACCAATTGGTACTATCACTATTTAATTTTTGTAGTTATTTATCTTTATTTTAAACTAGCCGCCTAGAGTGCCTCCTTAGCTTATCCTGAGACAGCAAATGTTTTATTTTCATAACATCGAGTCATTTCCTTGGGCTATTCTAACGGCAAAATAAGTAACAATAGCAAAACAAGCATCAAAAGTTACACTTCGACTAACTTTTGATACGAACAACAAAAATTTAAGCATATGTGAGAGTTTTATATCGGTAACCACATCATTATCTCGGTTTAAATTCGAAAAATCGCGCACAAAAGCACAGGAATCTCCAATTTCCTCGGGAGAATTGTTAAACTGGTAACACCGAGGTATCAGACGCGACGAGGCTTCCGTCCCCGCATTTGGCCGTCTCCCAAAACAGAATTCATTCATGTTTTCTTACTATAACATTATATTCGAGACACGCGTGGGAGTTGATACATAAGCTTTGCTGATTTGTGCGTCAAACTCCATTGTGATGGATGCTAACCTAATCAAATGTGATCAATCATAATTATTTTAATGTACATCTTCTTTTTTTGTCCGATGATTACTGATGAGAATAAAATATAAGAAAATTTATGTCAGTCACAATTTTAGGCAATGCATTATTAATACCGAGTCGGTCCAGTTTTAAACCATTTGCAGTAACTGTAGAGTTTAAAGAACTTTACTTATAGGTATAATTGTGACCCCAAAGCAACAGAAAACACGATCTGGGAAAGTATTTGTGAATTATGGGTCCATATTGGCTCGCATAAAATTTTTAGTCCTAATTTAATGTGGCATAACGTTTTTCAGCCTAAACATCAAAACGCCTAAAGTTTTTAGGCATAACTTTTTTGGCCTAAATTTTTCTCCCATAATATTTTTAAGCATAATAATATTTACGCATAAAATTGTTACGCATATTGTTTTAACGCCTAAAATATCTTACCATAAATTTTTTTGCCATAATTATATTCAGCCCTAATATTTTTCGACATAATAATATCCAGCCCTAATAATTTTCAGTATAATGATATATCCAGCCCTAATTTTTTAGCAAAGTGATATCTTGTCATAATACTAAAAGAACATATTATTAATTTAAATGTTCTAACTTAAAACCTAACCTAGCCTTCTCGCGGTTTTTTTATAGAACGAAGTAAGAATTCGGGCAAGACGCTCTCCCGATGGTAAGAGATAACGCTGCTCATAATTAGTACAGTGCTACCCAGTATTTTACAAAGTAAAATTCTGGGTGCACTGCGTCATCGATTCTTACTTGAGAGTAATAAGATGTTAAGACTCTTCAGCCCAGTAACTTTACTAGCTACTGTGCGGTTATTTCATTTTAATCTCCTCTATACAAAAAAGTATTAATTTGAACACACCACCTAACCCATGTGAATTTCAACTTTTCTCCTCTCCCTGCACGGTTGTCTGGAAGAGATCGCTATTAGCGATAAGACCGCCAATTGTAACACATAGCTTTTGTATTGTTTTAGTTTATAAGTTGTTTTTGTACTTTGTCTCTTGTGTTCCAATAAAGGGTTATCTATCTATCTATCTATCTATACCCTACCCTCTCTCTGAATTAGAAAGTGGATGGTCATTTTTGGCACTTTGTTGACCGCTGCCGTGGCACTGTGGACATTGTTCAAACCTAACCTAACCTAAATTATCCGAGTCGGTTTTGTGACAGTCAGTCTTACTGGGTGCCATAAACTACTTTCCTAAATAATTTTATTAACTTACAATATTAGTTGTATGCCTTAATATAGTTATGTAAAATTATGATTATGCCCGAGAAAGTTATGCGAAACATTTTCGGACAAATTAAATTAGGACTAACAAAATTATGCGTACTTATATTATGACATAAAAATTTATGCTTTACAAATATATGCTAAAAAACGTTAGGGCAACTGACAGTTATGGCAAGACATAAGTATGTCTAGATATAATTATGCCCAATTATGATTAGGCTAAAAAAAGTTATGCGAAACATTTTCGGCGAAACAAAATTAGGACAAAAAAAATTATGCGTGCGAATACGCTCCCGTGAATTATAATTAAAAATAGCCTACACGTCCTACGCGTCGTAGCCAACGGCTCACATGGAATGAGTTGAAGAAAATTCAAATTCATTCTATTTTCATTCTGTGGAACAAAATTTTCTTATTTTTATTTATAAGTCTCAAATCATTGTCCAAAATAATTTTCACTACTTCAACAATATTACATACTGACACATCGAATAGTTAAGCTTCTTTTTTGAAGTCGGAAAAAATACATGCCTTTGTTCTAAACAAGTTGTTTTCGAGCTGAATGGCTCTCTAAGTGATTTACACCATTTATTATTTGTGTAGCGAACATAACTCTCCCTTATCTATAACAAATCAGTCAGGTAAATACACCATATATTTTCAGCAAATTGCCTAACTCAAGTAATCGGACGTATCGGACGTTTACATAGAGTTATAGTTTACATAGATATGTAGAGGAAAAAATCTGTGAGACATAAAATCTCATACGAATATAAAATAAGATAGAAAAGGAAAGCGAATTTATTGTTACTGTGGCCGTTTTTGATTGACAGGTTTTGTATGAATTGTCGACACCAGTTATAACACAGATCAGTAGAATACTACTAGGGTCTCAGATTTTTTTTATTGATTATAATATCAATAAAAAATCTGAGGTATACCTCTAGGTTAGGCTTGCCCACGGTCTCGTGTCATGTTAAGATACTGCTGTAGATGGTAGCTGACAAAACCTAGACAACACACACACACACACACAATTACAGGACAATTTCCTACTTCTACTAGGGATAGTTGACGGGTTTTTTAACAAATAAAAAAATATAAAATTGGTCATGCGTTTTCTAATGTCAGTTGATCTACGTAGAGGTATATATACTAGATCTTGGACATTTAATTCGCTGCTCGACCTCTAACATTTGGATTATATTTTTCGTCCCACATCTTTGCGTATTGGCATCATGCCAGAGTATCTGACGTAAGACCAAGCTCATTCATATTTTATTATTATTCTGGAGTATCGCAACTGTTTCCAATATGCTTACCTGTTATGAATTGCAAGAATTTTGCCACTTAAAGGGGCTGCGCAGACGACAGACTATCCATGACGCACTTTTAGGCTGTGAAAATAGAACCTATGCAATTATATTATTTGTGCGCCGGACTTTTTGCGCGTCGTGTGCGTTACTGCATATAATTGCATAGGTTCAATTTTCACAGACTAAAAGTGCGTCATGGATAGTCTGTCGTCTGCGCAGCTCCAAAATAAAACGCTGTCACGATAAAGGCAAAATAGTAAGTATTTTTTGGGTTTTCAATGGGCGTGATTAGTTTTATTTTATACCTAACTAGCTGAACCCGCGGCTTCGAAAACATCGTGGCTAAATGCTAGTTTTTAGAATCTTTTTTTTTTTTTTTTAAAAAGCGTTTTTCTTTATTTTCTTCGCTATATAGGAAAATTCTCTGCAATGTATTTAACTAAACATTTATGTTTTGCTTTAAAAAAATGTCTTGCTAAGTAGTAGGATGTCTATAATTTTACTTAATCGGTTCACCTCTAAGCATTTACACACACACATACATTGATACTTTTGCATAATGTTATTTATATGTGCCATTTAAAAGTACAGGACAATCAGTTTTAAATTGCACCTGTTAGCTAAATCAAATGTTCCTGACGTTCAAATAAAAATGTGAAATTTAATAATGGTTGAACCTAACCTGCATTTGTGGTTTTCACTAAGCAACATAAAAGTTTTCTCTTAAAATATGAATTCATTTGCTCTACAAAGATAAAATTAATTAATTCGTGGCTCGAGAGGCTTTATTTTACTAACAGTTTTCAGCTGAGCCAGAACTTGGCTGTTTCGTTAGGTAACCGAGATTTCATTAAGATACCTAAGGCTTGTTTTCATTTTCAGTTCAATAGGTATTAAAATATTAAATAGGGTTTGGAATAAGTTTGTGACAAAGGCTTATTCTACACTATTCTTTGCGAAATATGAAAAATTAATATCTCGAATTTAATGTTTTTATACTTATATTCTAATAGAGGTTTTCCAAAAAAGTAAAAAAATAAGCATCGACCACCTAGCATGTTTTTGGCAAAACGTTAAAGTAATGTCATTATTACGAGTATTATTATATTTGTGTAGTTTATTTTCTTTTAATAGCTACTTTTTATTTTTATAGCTATTTTTTTTTTCGCACCATCCGTTATAATATTATATCCACAAAAGAGGATTCCAGAAATGTCTTTATTATAAGTTTTTTGGCACTTTCGAAAGTGACTAGTAAGGTCGATTCGGGAATTATAATTTCGCCTCAAAATTTACAGACGATCTGGTGATTCTAGAGGTCACGTCACGAGTTTGTGAAACGTTCCAAGATTATTCTTATTTGTTAAAAATGGAAGAGCCAACTAGACCACGTCTGGTGGTTGAATGGTTTGAAAAAGATGCAAAGGTGTTTTTTTTTAAATTTTCATGTCAATCAACGATAAAAATTATGTTCCCCAGTGTCGACTAAGATCTAGTCAATGTGCAAATGAACCGATGTGCAGACTCATCGACACAAAATTGAATTTGTTACACCGCTTGCTGCCGCGTAAAGGGGAAATTGTGTTGAAACATTCATTTATTTTTAGAAAATGCTAAATACATTTTCGAACTTGGAAATAGCATTTCGCATGCCGTTCGACCGGTAATACATTGATAGGTTTTGTCTGGCTCGACCTTACTTCACTCGAAAACGTTTACCAAGGTGAGATACACCGTTTTTAAATTGCAGGCAGTCAGGAACTTTTATTTGGCTGACAGGTAGGATTTCAAAATGGTTGAACTCTTCGCGCAGATAAGATAGAATGCTGCTGTTTCAAAATCTAATCAGCTTTTAATGCTTATGGACTTTTGCAAAGAGAATATTCTCCTAACGTAGTATTATTTTGTTACACCTATAATTATAATTATTCTGGAATTTATGCCAATTAAGCTACACAAAAACATTTGTTTTTACAGACTTTTGTTGTCCATAAAAACCATAGAAATCACAGCGTCGCTTAACATCACGCGAGATTGTTTTCAAAAGTTATAATGAAAAAATTAAGCTGTATAAAAAAACAAATGTATTTTGCTTCAGACTTATTATCCATTTTTTTAATGCTTGTAAGGCATACAGATAAGAAACAGACGTTTTTTAAAAATAGTAGAAAAAACAAAAGCGTGGAAAGCGTAGTAAACAACCGAAGTCCGGAATCGAATCACACGCGCCATAAACTAATCTATCTAGGAGCACCAAACGTTGTGTCAAACCGCTGTTTTCAGGAACGTCTTTTATGATGGATTATACTGAATTTATATTCACTCTTTACTTGCTTTTAAACTAGCAGTAACGTTGTACCATTTGTAAGCTTTCTAATAGATTTCAGTGAAGCTTTTAAAAGCGGTGATTTTTAGATGAAAATATTGATGAATTATGTATCAATTACAGAAGTAATAATTCCATTAGCGTGTGATACTTTACACGTGATTTAGATTCCTGCAAATATTTTAAAAACAAAAACATCTAAATTAAATTTTCTGTTTTTGAATTTTAGCAAGACTAACGAACAGTTTTTTTTTACTTCCTATATTATATTACAAATGCGAAAGTATAAATAATAATTGGGGTTATAATAATAAAAGCAAGTGTGGACAATGGATGTGTATGATGTGTTATAAACTGAAATTTGGTAGCTTAGATCCTACATTAACAAAAGCACTGGACACAGCAAGTTTTTATATATCAGTTCAAGCACTGAATGAAAAGAACAATATTTTCTACTACATTGTTGTACAGTTTGTAAACTAAATTAATTTCCAGCAGTTTTACTTGTGGTCAAACATTTTTGTAATACCTTGTAAAATTTTACAACTGTTTTTAAAATGTTTCCTCTGGAAAGGAAAATATTTAGGTGTGATTTACGATGTAAAATCTGATGGTTCTGTTTACAACGGGATTTACTGCAAGTCCTGAGAGTGGGAAATTTTATCACTGACACTAACTGAATTAGTTGTCACCGAGGAATACTTTGTTACTGAACGCGAACACTTTTTAGACAAGTAATTAAGTAAAAGCTGGAGACATGGTTTAACTTGCTGGTTGATTGGAATACTATTTATGATAATTATTAATGTTATAGTGTTCTTGTATTTACAAGTTCGGATTTATATCCTGTAACACAGCAATGATGATTTATCTTTAGATTCCATGTAAGCAAGGAATTGTGATACTTTAGTGTAATTTTTAACCTATTTGTATACAGACACGCGTATCGCAGTTTTTTTTTATATTTAGGTTTTATTAAATAAGACTAAGAACTTTTTTTCTGAATAGAGAAGAAGCGACTAAGTACCTAAAATCGACTAAAGTTGACCATTCTTTGTCGTTGTTAGTCATAATTAGTTATGATATTATACATATTTTTATAGTAAAATTCTTTGATTGATACCTTGGATCATATTTATGAGGCTTATGAACCTATTTCATAAAAGTTATATCACTGCCCTATACCTTGAACTTAAAATCAAGAAGTTATGAAATATGCCATTGAACATAATAATCCTTCACCATCCTTATAAAGGTTCGAACACACTTTGCGGTTAACTGTCGGCCAGCCGGATAGCTAAAATCTGAATAAAATCAAACCGACCGAATCCCAAATACTTTCTATTTTTAGGTACTATAAATGCAAAAGTATGGCTGTGGCTATGGCTGTTTGTGCTTAAATTGCGAAACCAATTGTGCTGCAATTTCGTGTGCATATGCTAAGATTTTGAATTATCACATAGACTTCTTAGGCAGTAAAATTGTTGTGAGCAGCTAGTAATAAATAAGTATACGAAATAATGGTGCATGGTGCGGCTGCCACACAACCTCTCCGGTTGCTTTATATATATTATGATGATGGTCAACCGGACGGTTCCCATTCACCCGATAAAACCTCGCGGCTAGCCGCAAAAAACGGGTGATATGGCCAGCCGGTTGACCGCTGGGGCACGGTAAAGAGATATAGCTGAGGCCAACCGTATAATGTGCACGTAACATAAATAAACCTTTAAGACTAATCTTTAATAATAATGATATTCATCGAAATCTTAATAACATTACAGGATTAAAGTTAGACTATAAAATCAGCTCGTGCCGTATTTTGTTAATGAATTGAAATTAATTTATCTTATTAAGCTAATGACTGTTTTTTTAATTATTAAACAGGTGTTATAATCCGTTGTTTTTTTGTAACATAACATTGTAAAGGTTAAAACGACGAAATTTCATTGAAAGGTAACTTCGTCTTTTTTGGATAAACTATTGTGGTAAATTACCTAAAGAGTATGAGATGAGCAAGACTTTTTTGTCATTAGGTACCAATTAGGTACCTATAAGATTTAACTAAAAATGTAAGTAGTTGTACAGTCAACTACAAAGAGATGTATCCATGTTAGTCTTAAAAAATGAAGGAACTTTTAGTATGCAAAAATTATTTACCCTTACTTCGTGACATTTTCAGTATCCACCAAATCTTATACTATATTCTTATACTACAATTTATATGCTATTATTATGTATCACCTAAGGAAAAGTAGTGGGATACATCATTGTTGCATATTAAACGAGTCGATGATAATATAAAGTTTTATTGCTACTAGAAATGTCACGAACCAAGGTTAGTTCATTGTGGCAAATGAAAATTTACTTCATTTTGTAAGCCTAACATGGATACATCTCTTTGTAGTTGACTGTACAAGAAGGTGATTGAGAAGTGGACAGCATTGCGTTTGCTTGATGTTTTAATCGTAAATTTAAGCAGAAATGACTTGACTATAATATAAAAAAAGTAAGATGCATTATGATAAAATTGACAAATTAATTAGTAAAACACATCAATTATAATTATTTAAATGCGAGTTAATTACATAATTAAATTAAAATTACAATACGACGAATTTTGTTTTGTTAGAGTTATTTAAAAGTGTATCGATAAATAGGTATTCAAACAAAAATCCATTCGAAAAGCATTTTCTTGAATTATTATTTGACTGTATATTAGAAGGTATGTCTGTCTTTCTTAACTCCCTGAGTTTGTAAGAAAAAAATCTTGCTATAAAAGTGGCGCAAGCTGCCTGTTGAAGGCATGATCTATGATGAGTGGGAGAACAAAGTAAATTTTGAAAAGTTTTTTCAGATAGAAAGTTTGGGTCAGATAGAAGTCAAGCGGCAAGCGTAGCTTTTTTTTGTGTGTTCTGGGAGTGTTCCTGCGGGACGCCATAATGCTGGGGCAACGGGTACGCCGAAGCACTCATCCGCGGCAAGTCTAGGGTAGCTGCCCCAACTTACCACTCTGTGGTCAACGGCAATGAGCCCTTTCGTATTGATATAAAGTTAGATCATTACCTATTTAAAGTTCTAAGTAAATCTATAAACTTTATGAGTTTAAGAGCATGGTTATCGAGCCTACTTACTACTTATCTAGTTCAATATACAGAGCGGTAAACAGTTAATAGTCTAGTTGATTGACGTTTAGTTAAAGTACGTTAAATTTTTATGTCACCGATCAATCAATTTTAATTCAGAATTAACGGGTGTAATAGTGAAAGAAGAACTTTTAATGAATGGATTTGTATCGCTTTAGATTTGGAGTACATATTATATCGTAGGATATATCACAGGGAGGTTATAAAAATTGGCTTGAAAAGCACCGGCATTTCAACACTGAATATAGAAGTCTGTTTAAATACCACTGTAAAGAAATATCTCTACTAGGGGTATTTGATTTGATGTGGGAATTTTTTCTCCTAGCGCTCTAGCCTTGCTAATTTTTAGGCTAAATTTCCCATTCATTCATTTCTTATTTATATATCTATTTGCTGCTATGATTCAGTCTACATGTCCTGTAAAATGTTATGGTGGCATTTCATATCGTTGAACGGTGTTCGCATTTTTATAGTATTTTAAAGTAATATATGACTGTTGAAGTCCGAATAATGACGTTGAGACTTAATTGGCAAATATGGACGAATAGAGCCACTTCACATGGACGCTACCGTGTTTCGGAAGGCACGTAAAACTGTGGGTCCCGGTTGTTTCCTATAAGATATGTAGGAGGCAGTCGTCAAGTCATGTTGCAGGCCCTGCAGTAATCTCGGCGACCTGAAACTGCAACATATAGGTTAGTCACACAACCTATAAATTGTGATTTGACTCTGACAGTGTAAGTAGGGTAACCTGTTCTGTTGGAGTATGGAACCCCAATTATTATTATTATAGTCGTATTTAAGCGAATATGCGAACATGAATAGCGATGTCAAGGGCCACCGTTATTCTAGTTCATATATAAAAAATGCCCAAACGCTGTAAATATATTTATTACATAGTAAAATTCATGGGAAGATATCAGCTTAAAAATTACATATTAATAAAATAAATTATGTCATCAAATACGAAATAGTGTTCTCATCATCATGAGCTTTGATTTACTACCGAATTGACGTGCGAATGACTATTTATGACATATTATATACTTGTTATAGATAATGTTACTATTTATTACTTATTTCATTAATATATCATTTTAATTCTGTGAACAGCCGTATTGGCCAATTTGAACTAGTGGCAATCAATATAAGCCGAGTAAAATAAATTGTTGTAACAGACATTGAATAGCTAGGAGTAATAGACGTTTCTCAACATATTCGCTTAACTCAACCGTTTATTATACTACTGATTCTTTTCTTCATGAAACAATATTCATTGATAATAATTATTTGCCATACAATATTATCAACTCTCTAAGTCTCTAAAAATTAAATTAGGAGCTATTAAGATTGTAATAAAATGTCAAATCTGTTTGTTTCGACATTATACGGATAAATTAGGAATCGTCATTTAACTTCTGTCTTCTGTCTCTAACATAAAATTTTTGTCGACTTACATATTATAATGCACTTAACTTATTAAAACAGACAGATTTTCTGATTCTGTTACGTTTCAACGGAATCTGGTGCTTTCACTCTCATTCAGAGATGAAAAGAATGAGATAGAGTGTAACTGATATTTTATAATGGAAGGGATCGAATTTGATAGATAACAGACCTTGTTTCTACTTCATGTCTCTAATAAAACACCAATTTTAGAGGTGCCATAAAGAAATCTGCATAATAGACCGAAATTTATTTATGATGCAATATTTATTACGATGGTCGATAAGAAAGCGTGATTTATGACCGACTTTAAGTATTTAGACGTATTTTATTATTATATATAATTAATTGGTTTTATTTCACGTTCGATTGCATTATAAAATATTGTTATGTGAAAATTATTTTTTTCCTAATGGTGAATGGTTGCTACTGTCAAGGACTGACACCCAATAAATTACCAAACCAAGCATACCTCTAGTATCGATAATATGATATTTGTGTGCCTACGTAATTTTTATGAATTTAGATGATTTATAAAAAAAAACATGTATGTGAATTTGTTAATGGATATTATAGGTAGTCAAATGCTAAATTAAATATTAATATACCTACAGAAGGCGAACCTAAACTACCAGTCTATATTTTATGGTCTAGCCCTAGCCATCTCGTTCTGAGCTTTCATTCAAATACTCACTACACTTCCACTTCACTCACTTCATTCTTCTTCTCTTCTTCTTTCACTTTCACTATAGTTTTACGTTGATTTGCAGTGAGATTATCTGTCAATTTCTAGGTATCTATGCTACGTACGTGATTTCGTCTGTAACTTAGAACTGGTCTTCTGTTTAACAATGACTGGTGACTGTTTTTGCTACCAAGTAATTTATGCGAACCAATAAAAAACTAATAATAAGTTTCGAATATGTAACTGTAGCAATTGATCTTATACTTTCAATAAACAAGTTATAATATTGTGTACCGATAATCATGATATAATTAATTCTAATTATTTTTTTATTGACTTGCTTTTATTAGCTAACTGTACCAGTATCTTATCTAGGAAGTAACAAGTGATCTAGTTAACTCGTTTTTTGTGCCTTTGATATTCAGTTTTTGCAGCGATGGTCTTTAATGATATGAAAATAATGGTTTATAAGTTTTTTGCTGTCGGTGGCTTAGTTTCCTCGACACCAGACCTTGTGGCCAGATGTTCAAAAGGACATAAAGTTAATAAGATAAATGGAGTCGTGATATAAATTTGAAGTTTTAGTCTAACAGTAGCTGTTACTAATAAGTGCAATGGGCTTTGTTCTTTTGTTTTCCATAAATAAACGTTTAGTGTGGCACATATATTTTAGTCGGTCTTGGCGAGCAGGTGCACTTAAGAAATGGACGGACATTACCGAAATAAGATTCAAAAACCAAAATCTCACAGTTTTCTTGTCTTCTGTGTATGTTTTACCTGTATAATATTCCATTCATTTACCCACTGCTGAGCTTCCTCATAGCCACGCCACACTTTCTGATTCTGCGTGAGTCTCATCCAGTCCCCTCTGACATATTTAAAAATATTTTCTGACCATCGGGCAGGCGGTCTGTCCCGAGATATATATCCAAGCCTTAGATGCCATACTGCCTTGGTAAACTGTATTAATAAATATGCTTCATTAAAAGGATTCTTTCATAGCTCCATGTGCTGTAAATGAGCTGGCAACTAAGCGGCACGCAGTCTGCGAATTATGTTTTTTGTCCAACAGTAAATTGTAAATGTTCTAGATTTTTTGCTCGATCTCTTACAATATATGCTCAAAGGTGACTGCGATCGGAACAATTGGTGATAAATTGATTTAATTACTTTTGTAAAGAGGTGACACATCTTCTTTGTGCATTATACTACTAGTCGTTATGTTTTTTGTAAGTTCTGCCAGATGGCAACATTAATAACTTAGTGTTTAGTAATGTATATTTAGTAGGTACTCATAATTGTAGCGACTTCGCTTGCTTGCGATTCGTTTTCGAGAAAATTCACTATTAATCTTATCATTCCTTTACAAAGAAATGTGCAATTATTCAGTGACTATTTTTAGTTATTCGATTTATAGTTAATCACACATCTATCTACAATCTGTCAATTTTAATCTACTGAATAAATCTTTGTTAACTTTATACCTATACGAAAAAAACTTATTCTAAGTTTAAGTCATCTTCAAAGTTAATGGATTGGTGTATAATTAACTTTGATGGATAATGTAAGTACAATAAGCTATTTTAAGTTACGTATGATTGATTTAGTTCTATTTTGGGCACGTTTAGACGTCAGGCCTAGGTTACGTGTTAACTATTTTTAATATTTGGCTATTTATAGATATACAAGTATTTTCCATGACTCTTTAGTTGTTTCATCTTTTAAATAATTTTGAAAATATTCAAATGACCAATGAATTAATAAATTCTCTGTAGAATTATTTTTGACCATCTGCTGCATTATATCGACCATACCATATCAAAAACAATAAATTAAACCGCTTTAAAAGGCTATATTTATTTCCTAAACTGAAAATCGACACCCTACTTTATGGACTTACCTTAACGGTTGAGGCACAATAGGAGACAGTTATCGAATTATCCATTATTAATTTTAACACACTTCGATAAAACTGAATAATAGAAAATGCATTTTTGTTGCTTAAAATTAGAGTCTATTTTTCGTTGTACAGATTTGCGACACGGGGTTTGTCCACACCATGTCGAATTGAGTCGTAGATTTGGACGGAAATAGAGCAATTTATCCTTGGATTATACGTTTCCTATTCATAATGGACTGTAATTGTTGGTCATTTCATCTGTGATCGATGGCGCATGCCGGGGCGTTAACGGCGAATAAGTGAATAGCGGATAAGTGAATAGAGAATGGGTGAATAGTGAAAAAATGAATAAAATTCGATGTAGGTAAATCGATTTAATATCTATTTGAAGGTCTATTGATCGATTTCGTGCGTCATATATTTCGGAGTAATTTGTCGTTAGCGGTCATGCGGTGTGATCGAATTACTGTAATGTTATAGTTTAGGGTGCGGTAATGAGGGGAGGAACTTCGATGTAGGTAAATAGTTCTTTGAACGGTAATACTTTTGTTACACATAAATATTTAGTTTAACAAATTTTAGTTTATAATTTTGGACTTGGGACATTTTAATAACAATTTCAAAAATGTTAAAGTATTTTAGGCAGTATATGAGCGATACTATGAAGTGGATAGTAAAATATTAATCCATGCAAATAAATAGGATTTAAATGAACGGTCAATAAACAAAAATAGAAGACGAAATTAGTATAAGAATTTCAGCCAATATTTACCTTTATTTTGTCTCCAGTGTCACTTATTGCGAACATCTCGTAGGGTAATGGAGCAATTAATATACGAGTATACCTATTTTTAAAAACTATAAATCTTATAATCAAAAATGTTTAGTCTTTGCCCTGTGGAGTAGTCTTCATTTTCAATCTTACACTTGGAGTAATATTTAAGCTATTTCTGCTAATTAATGTAGCGAGATCATTAGACTATGAACTGTGTAGCAAAAATATAAAATCCTTAATTTTATGACCTGTTTCAAAACACTTTTATGGTAAAATGAAACATCACTATTGCGCAAGTGTTGCACAACATTAATGTATCAAGCTACTTGTAAATGAATTGATGCCTTGTTTATGGGTATATAAAACCATAGTTTTATAAATCTGCCTGTGTGGCCAAATTTCATTTATCAACTATAACCATAGACTACGTAAAAAGGCAGATTCCGTCCACTACTCCAGCAGTGGACGGACAGAGAGCACGGGTCCTTGACCTTCCGGCTCGTGCAGGTGCTTTCCGGGCACGGATGCTTCGGAAAGTACTTGCACCACGTAGCCGGCAGGGAACCGACCCCTGCTTGCCACCACTGTGGTAGCGACGTGGATACGGCGCAGCACACACTGGAGGAGTGAGCGCTCACTGACCCAGCTTGGGTCAGTGAGCGTCGTCGCTGTTATGGGGGGCGAACTCTCGCTGGCAACCATAGTAAGAGCCATGGTTGAGAGCGAGGAGTCGTGGCAGGCCGCGGTTTCGTTCTGCGAGAGTGTCATCTCGCAGAAGGAGATCGCGGAACGCGAACGGGAGGTCACCACCGACCTCCCGATGCGTGCCCGGAGAAGGGGGCGTCGGAGGCGTATCTTCCACGCCCTTCTCCAGCCCCCATAACCTGGGTCTAGGCGGCGAGTACGGGGGTACTCTTCGCCGCAAGCACAGACCCACGAAGTGGCGCGCGCGGTGTTTCCGCGCGCCCCTTGAGAGGGTGGGGTGAAACTCCTCTTCACCCCACTGAGGAGGGGTCCTCCTGTCAGTGAGGACCAAACGCCGTCGGGGCCGCGGATGAATGCTTCGGCGTACCCGTTGCCCCGGCATTATGGCGTCCCGCAGGACACCCCCAGGTTTTTTAGTGGGTATCCCCGCCGCTCCCGATCGCCGATCTTTGGCGGGGGAGTCCCACATACCACCCCGCTGTCAACATTCTGGGCACGTTGCCATCTGACAGTAGACAGTATTTTGTAGCAATGGGATTTGTGGGGAACTGGGGATGTTTTACGTAGTGCGGTTTCTGTCTGAATCACAATAGTTTGTACCATATCCATAAAGTTTATTTTATTTTGGACTTCTAGTCATTGTTTCCGTTTATTATATCTATTTCTTTTATACCATCTTCCCACGTAATTCGCACATTATCTCGAAATCTGAACAAGAAATTTATGGCCGATATTTTAACGTTAAATAACTAACTATTTACGCTTTTGTCTATTTTATATCTTTCTAAACTGATCAATATGAATATACAAGGTGCTACAAAAAGGTCGTAGGTTGGGAATTCCTCTAAGTATGTCAAATTTGAGTGAAACTACATATTGTTATTTTAAAATATTATCACAGTTCTATTTCTTATTAATTAGAAATTTTGTTAAACATTAAATTATTATTTTTTTTCTCAAAATTAGAGTTTACTATTTTCTGTAAATTGTTAGTTATTCACATTTCCGAGTATTAGTATAGGTATGTTGGTGTGTATAGTGTATAGGTATATAATATATTTAAATTTAACTTATTTGCAACTCCCTGTATATAAATACCTACCTCAATACATATTTTCATTCGGATCAAATTATTTTAATAAAACTTATCCAAAGTTTTACAATTTAGGTTTACGATTCCAAATCCGATTTGTTGTGAATGATGGAAAATGCCCATTAAACGGAAGCTGGTTAAAAACTATAAAATAGTTATTGCCAATCACATTTGTATAAGAGACACGACTCTGAGCTTTTAGCTTGTTAATGATTAATAGACATATTTATATCATTATGTTATTTATATTTAAAACTTCAACTCTAATTAAAGATTTTGATTTAGAGTTTAATATGGATGTCTCTAATCTAAAGGAGAGTAATTATAGTTTTGAAAGGTTGGCAAATAGCATGCAATGACCCAAGAATTAGGTACGTCTGATTCTTTGCGGTATAAAATGGCTTTATAAATAGAATTTGGTTGTAAAATAGCGCCTAGCACGCAAGCCTAGTTAGTTAACATTGCGACTTTACTGGGTCTTCGTTGCGCTTAATAAATAAATAAATTATTATTAAATATAAATTAATAGGGCTGCATCTACATTGGATATTGAATATATGATTAAATACGTCGAATTCATTGGAAATCTACCTCTATAAATATAAATAACTCATTCGTGGAGACGATTCCTTAAAGATAATTATAATTTCAAGTGTTTATGTCGCGCCTATTATTCAACTGTAATCTGATAACAATTTAATAATAAATAATAATAGAATAACACGCATATTGCATTATATTAATCAGTTATTACATAGATTTATTAGGGGGATTACCTACGGAAATAAACGGTTATTACGGTCAAGATCTCACTTGAAACTTGAATGCTTGAGGTAATTTCAATAACCTTGTAAAGAAAATCTATTCAGCAGTCAAGGTAGCTTTAGTTACCTTATTCCTTTCCCTTATTAACCTTTAGCTGCTTAGCAGTATAATAATAGAATAGGAAAAAAATGTTTTAAAATAAATATATTTTTTAAATTCATTATAGGTAAGCCTTTGACCACGATCTCGCGTGATGATATGCGAGGATGCGGCCGTAGATGGCTGCAGACTATACCTAGAAGGCGGGATAAATCCCTCCCTGGGTTCACTGAACATCATGCCGGAACACGGTCTTAATGACCGCTTGGCGGACACGGTTTTGTCCAAATTTTTTGGTATGTATTTTATTTAACAAAGAAAGAAGCGGCGAGAGGAGAGCGTGGTGAAGCCTGAGAGTGATATCTTCTGCCTACTTTGCCGACAGACCGACAACATGTCAGCAATGACCGACACCGCATCGGCTAATTTACTAGTGTTGCAAATGTCCTTAGGCGACGGTTACCTATCACCATAATTAGGCGGCCGTCTACTTGTGAGTTGTGAGTCTGTATCTACCTAAAAAGGTCTCTAACATACAAATTTAAATATAAAATTTTCTGAAAAATTACTTAAAAGCGATATATTTGCCGCTTGATATGTTCATAATGTATAAAGGTGCATACTAAGAGGCAACTGCACTGCAACGGAGCGGCGCGGCACGGTGTGGCCAAGTATCTTTGTATGAAAATGTATGGGACATATACCGCACTACGCGGCAAAGACGCGGCGCGGCACGGCGCAGCATTTTCATACAAAATATGTTGACACGCAAAGATTTTCTAGACTGAGTAAATAATTAGGTATATTATGGGATAATCCTTCAGACTAATTTAGGACATAAGTAGAAAGAAAATGGATTTATTTTACCTAGCACCGATATGATTACGCGAACTTATTACGTTGTTATTCAACATCTAGCCAACAAATAGGCAATCTGTCTCAATAAAAACTTTTTTATGCCCACCATTGAAGGATATCCTTACGATGTTTTTGTTCATTTCAAGAGTTCATTACCAACTGAGACACAAGTTGAAAACTTCATCAACATCACTTGATAAAAAAGACGTAAAATAATGGGCATGATTTTCCAAGTTCTAGAGTTCAAAACTTAAGAAAATTTTAACATAGATATTTCTGGTCTGAAGACTGGTCCACCAGGGGGCTTTTTGGCTCTTTTGTTTTTCGGAGTTCTTCTTTAACCTAGGCGCATTTGGATTAGAACATTTCTTCATGAACTTAAGTTATTCTCGTTCTTCTTACTAATTTTCGTACCCCATCGTGCCCCGTGTCCATGTCCCCGTTGCTCCAATTCTTACATTCTTTAAAATAACAAATTAAATAAAATCAGTGATGGTTAGAGTAATTTTGTTCGAAAAATATCAATAAGTAATTTACCTGTAAAAACAAAATAAATACATGACAGAAGCCACATAAATACTTACTATTTTAATGCCAATTCGAAGTCACTAAAATTACATAAAAATAAGTTAAAAATAGTTTTTTATTTTAAAAAACAAACGCGCGTGGTCTGGTTTCCGGTCTCTGGCAGACCAAAGAGAGATACAAAATGGCCACCTATTGGTCTGAACATCTAGAGTGTATAGTTTTTTTGTAAGTGTGGGGGCCCCGTTGTGCCTCGCGACCCCGTTATGCCCCCCTCTCCCCCTACAGAGTTTTTGGGTTGTGCTTATCTAGAAACTACTGGGTTTCTAGATCTTTCTCAATTTAATATCAATTCAGGAATAGACGATAATTTATTTATTTATTTGCACATATTAATAAGCACCTCGTAAACGCGTCACGGTTTGTGAACTCTTAAATAATAAAAAGGATTTTCATACATATTATGCATATTATTACGTCTTTTTTACAGGTACAAAACGGTAACATTGTTGTGATGTACCAATTAATTTTATGATTATTTGACACCGAGAATTCTTTGACGCTTTAAAATTTACAGCAATAAATTGATATTAATACTACAGTGTCATATCAATCAATTAACTAGGGCCTTGGCTCAGTCTCACAGAATGCAAGAATTAACTGGTCTCACTAATCTGTAACCTCATTGTAAAGTTTACAAAAAATACTGGAAGTAGTTTCATAAACAGAAATGAAGCACACATAGTAAGCCCACGAGCTTAATAAATTTACACACTCACGCACAAAACCTCGTAATTATGATGTTTCAAGTGCAAGTTGTAGGTGTTTAAGTCAAAATTAACAAACACCCTAAACTCAATATATATTCATTCAAATAGGCAAAATAAGAAAGAAAAAATGAAGGAGTTAGAAAGGAGTGCGTGGATATAATATGTACATTAAATGGGCTTACAAATGGTGCCTCATTTATTTATTTTTTCGGCTAGCTCAATCTGGTTTTGTTCAACCATGCTTCACAGTAACTGGATCTCACAAATTGTTTTTAATATCAATTAGATTATTCCAGTTCAAGTCATAATTCTCGAATGACTTCACAGGTTGTAACAAATTATTTCGTCAATTACCATGTAAATGCGAATTTCCTTGTGATGCTATCAATAAACTTGGATGGTCAATAAATTGTAATTTGGGGAAAGTTTGAAGTCTAAATTATATGGTTCAGTACTGTCTCTGCTCTTGCGTCTAATTGGACGGTTTTCTTACGTAATTGGATAATATGACGTACGGCCGTTTAAGTTTTATGCTCCTTTACGTGAGTGAAATACTCTAAAGCCGCGGGTTCCTCGCAAGCTGGAGATAAATCACGATAATTATAAAACAATGTCGCTATTTCACATTGTAGACTTTAAAACTGAATATTTTAAGGAATGTAGATGGAAATTGCACTATGTTCACTACTTAGTTATGACTAGCTGCGCTCAGCGGTTTTACTTGCCATAGTGAAGCCATGTTATCCAGGGTCTAAGCTCTCTATATTCTAAAGTTAAGTCTCTATACTAAGTCAAAATTTCAGCTCAATCGGTCCACCCGTTTAGGCGTGACAAGTAACGATGATATTCACTCACAAACTTTCGCATTTAAAATATAAGTGTGAAGAACACTGTGTTCGACTCAAGCTGGAATATGAAATTAATCACAAAAATTATGTAGAAAAATTGTTTATATTATATTGTTGTTCACACCAAACATGGGTTGCACGACTTTTATCAAATCTGATTTTCGTCAAAAACATTATTGGTCAAATTGGTAATTCGTGAAATACTCTCTAAGTCCAATTTTGCCAAATACACTATTCCTTCAATTAATTTACACTCGTTAACAAATAGAGGCCAACGAGGAGGCTCGTCGGCAATCGTTGGCGCTGTGTGTACGACTTAGCGAATGTCAACATAACCAGGCCGCGGTTGAGTGCTTTGGCGTACCCCTCAGCCCGGGCATTATGGCGTTCCGCAGGTCCATCCCTAGGTTTTTAGTGGGTATCCCCGCCGCGCCCATCTTCGGCGGAGGAGTCCCACATACTCCCGCGCCCCCGGCGTGGGGTAATGATTCGAACCGCATTTTCCTGGGTCAATAAAAAAGGCCAATATAACCAACGAGCATCGAGGACATGTCCAACCAACGAGCGTGCAGACCAAACGCTATCATTCGTAGTTCTTCGTTTGTTTTGTGTGTACTCAGCTTAAGAAATGCGATGAAGCGGAAAAATGCTTTACGCATCATCACCCCACACCGGGGGCGTGGGGCGGAATGTGTGACTCCCCCGCCACAGATGGGCCCGGTGGGATACCCACTCAAAAACCTGAGGGTGTTCTTGCGGGACGCCATAATGCCGGAGCAGCGGGTACGCCAAAGCACTCATCCGCGGCCCCAGCAGAACAAGGTGGTGTAGGTACTCCAACAGTGCCAGTTTTTCTGTCGCCTGAGCAAACATTACCATGTTTCGGTAGGAGGGCGCTGTAGCTAATGAAATTACTTCCATATTGACGTAATGCCCTAGAGCGTAACTACTTTTCAGTAGGTAAAATCGCTGGACAGCTAGCTACTTAAAACGGGCATATGACGTAGATCTAGACGACACAAATAGCAAATAGTTAAGTACTTGTGTATAAAAACAAGTGACCAGTTGTATCCAGCGGAGGGTGCTTCTGATTTGCTAGTCACGCACTCCGACTGTCTAGATAACGTAACTACCCAACTAACATTTAGGTGATAAGAATTAGTGCTACAAAAGCTGTGTAAGAGAATTTAAAAATCTAAGGCGCTATTAAGGCGCTAAGAATAGGTGGTATAAGCCGCTATAACTACCTTTTAACCCTGATTTGGGCCCACGAATTTAGAACTTAAAGTTATTTAAGAGTTCTAGAGAAGTAATATTTGGGTGATAGTAAGGAGTTAGAGTGGTGCTATTTGAGCTGTTGTTACCACTTTAAGTGTTTAATGAGTTATTGTCAGGTTACAATCGCAACCCTAGAGTGGTACACAAGTGGTATGAATTACTCTTGTAACTTTTTAGTTTGTGTATTAGTGCTTATTTGAAACAATTTATATCTTAGGAATATATCGCAGATATTAAGTGGCAGTTCATACAACGTTAGGCGCTAAATGTTTCATTTATTTACATACTTTTTGTGATTTTGTTACCGCCAACAAGCATCTAAATATTGAGCAGAGTAACTATATATCATGTCCAGCACAACATTGAGTTTTAAGTGTAAAGACGACAAATAAAAATTAATTGATAAGTCAATGTATTTTTGATTCGTTGTTTGATTATAATCATTAAATCTCACTGCGGTGATAAGTTTTTTGTAAAAACATATACTAGTTTTCATCTCAATTTTAATGCGCCTCTGAAATAAACTACTTTTGATGATATTTTGTAGAAAATAAATATATAGTCTCAGATATTTTTGTTTCAATTATGGAAAATAATAGTTTCTAATAGTGTATATAGGGTTTTAAAAGAAAAGTAAAAAAAAAATTGTTTTGAAAAGTAAAGTAATAATGTTTAAAACAAGGTTTTATCCAAATTTTTTTTATAGGTTATCTTTATTTTAATGGAGTCAATTTTCAATCACTTATGGTTTCTGTTAACTCTGTTATGCAAGTCAAAGTTTTTAAAGAATGATAATTAGCACTCCTTAGCTACTTTTAGTTCTACAATAGGGTTTTAAAGCAGAAAAAATATGTTAAGTTTGCATAAAAGTCTAATTTGGAGCCATTCGCTGAATATTTCTAGGGTTCCGCTGTTATTGTTTGAAAACCCATTTTTGATAATAATTATGTATATATAGCATTTAGTCTGTATTTATAATAAAGTCAAAGTCCTTCTTTTATGTTTCCATGGGTGCCTGATCGATAAAAATAATATTTCCGTCAATATTATGAAATTTAGAGGAGTGGGTGAGATATTAGATGTACCTATTTAAGGGATTTTAATTCTGTAACTCCACTTAAAGTGATATATAATAGTTATAAAGTTTGCAATTAGTGCTTGTCGCAGTATAAACTATAAATAAGAACCACTGTTTAACCTGTTGTTGACCGATTAACCCCAATATATAACCTAAAGTGTTATAAAGGTGGAATCAAACTCTTACAGCATTAATTATAAGCTAGTTTATAATTAAAATATTTCACTAAAACGAATAACATTCTTATTACATCTAAGAGCTCCATTGAACTTGTTAGGTTGTAAACAGCATTTAACTAACTCTGTTTTAGAACCCAAAGTGTTTGTGAATAACTGACAAAAACTTTTAGTGGTATACTCTTCCTTAAGCTATAACATTAACCCTTACAGTGTTACAAGATACGTAGGCTAAATCTGTTTAAGAACATCAAGTGTCAGTAAACACCTGACAAAAACATTTAGTGTTTTACTCTTCCTTAAGTTATAAGAGTACCACTTAAAGTGTTACAAGACATTAAACTAACTCTGTTCAATGACATCAGTCGTTAGTAAGTGGTAGTAGACACCTTAAAACTTCTTTTAGTGTTTTAGACTTTTTAAAGCTATAAAAAGTAGTGATATAATTCTCGACTAACTCCATATTATCACCTTAAGGTTTTTTTTTTTTTTAATACCATTACTTCTCTCGAAGGTTTAATTATTTGTCCTTAACACCTCAATAACGCTTAATTCTCTTACCGGAGCTCTTATATAACATTTGTGTAACTATAAGCTTTAAAAAAGGTTGCCGTTATCACCAAAATGTTTGTTGGGTATGTTGAGTTATATTCTGACTATGACTTGGTAGATAACTGGTGACAGTAAGACTATCAGAGAATTATTACGATTTAGCACCTATACAAAATTTTGAAATTATGCGAAAGAGGGTCTTCCACAATTTTTTTTGATTCTTTTATTTTTTCCTCTAAATAATATTAAGTTAAAGAAAATAGGTATTTTTATATAAATACAACGCAATATAAATACTGAAAAAAAATATTTATTTAACTAAAGAACATGCAATACAGAAACATTTTAGTACTATATGTATTATATTTCTAGTTATTTATGTGAGATACTCTTCACAAACTTTTGTTTTTTTTTTAAATACTTACATGAAATGCAAATTGGTACGTAACTTTTTACCATGTCAAGTTTATTTTATTGTATGTACATGATGCACCGGATTTATCTCATTTACCACACTTATTTTACAGAAATTATGCTTTTTATATTTAAGTTGTCTACGTTAACTTTGTGATAAACTGATTTTTAGGGATACGCTGACTGCTGAGGTCATCATTGTAAATTAACGGCATAAACTCACTTGTATTTACTTCGGCTTCGTGCCGACCGTTTCGATCCTGTACGAGGATCTTGAAGGGGAGCACGAAGCCGAAGTAAATACAAGTGAGTTTATGCCGTTAATTTACAATGATGAATCTAAATACTTACGAATTGCTGAAGTCTTTATAAAAACGAAGATTAATTTTTAACGTTTGGAAAAAATCTAAATGCGTTTATAGCGTATACTATAATATCTTAGCCCATGGCCCATATGCCAACACGATAAGTCATAATTATAGATAGAAGTAGTTTTAATCTTGACATCAATTCATTATTCTAGCGACGCATCACAATAAGCACCGGATGGTCCACAGTTCAAGTGCATATTGAAGTAGGTACAGTACACCTACGGCACTCGACATTCCTCGCCACTCGCCGGATACAAGGAATTGTGGCTTCAAACACACCGCTGACTTTTCAACGGCAGTGGAGAAAATTCAGCCCCACGAGAATAATTAAAAAAAAAATTTCAGCATGTCGAATCTAAACGAAGACAATTTAAGGGTGTAGCAGATGGCAGCAGTTAAAAATAAAAAATGTTACAAAACATTTATTTTTAATTTGAGAAAGGCCACTGGAAAATTTGTAGTATTTGATTTTATATATAGGGATTCCTAATTTTGAGTTGAAATTTAATTTGGGTGCGAGCAACTCAAATTCGCTTTAATATTAATCCAATCGTAAATCAACCCTCTGGACTATTGCAAACTTAAACGAATAATTAATTAGGTATCTAGTAGTATCCAAGTAGAGTTTTCAAAAATACAGTATTTTTCCTTCTTTCCTTAATTCTGATCCTGAGTCATCATTGTATTATTATAATTGACATGAAAACAAGAAGGAAAGGTTCATACTACACTACAACACATTACACACGTACTTAACAACATATAATTTTGTTAAGTACGTGTGTGTGTAGTGTAGTGATTTTTTTGAAGTGAAAACTTCTTTAGCGGCGCTGAGCACTTTTTTTTGTATGGGTAAAAACTTTCAAACTCGCGTCAGGGTCACGTGATGCTGATCGAAAAAGCGTAAGATCGAGGGGAAGTGAGAGGAACTAGTATCTCCCACTCTTTCTACCGTGCTTGAGTGTGCTGCTCTGTGAATTTGGTTTAACTATGTCAAATGATCGCAATTTTAGCACAACGAAATACAAAACTACTATTGATGCGGTCTTTATTAGACACTTAAATAGGTTTGAATCAAAACTGTTTGTTTTTTTAAATTCAGTTGTTCACTACACGTTACTCCTACTAATTATTTACCAATGTACTTATCATCACCCACATTTAGATGTTTCACAATCGGAAAGTGCTCATAAAATAGAGCACTTCCTGAGGATGTGCGATTCAGTTATGCGGTTATCGTGTTCTTAGTAATGATTGCAAGGATTATGAAATATTATGAGAGGTCGATAATGTGGCGTCTAGTTGTGAATAAGGTACTCATTATCGATGATCGTTCTATTTACCTAGAAAATGTTTATTCTTGATATTGTTCATTTGATAAGAAAATCGGTGTTTAGAATTCTGTCATCTATTGGGTCTATTATGAGAAATTTTAAACGATAGAAAAAAATTACTTCAAAGTAGGTCTAAAAAAAAATAGAACATAGTATGAGCTCGCACGATTGAACTCATCGAAATATGTGGGGACGTTTTAACTTTCATCTCTAAAAATACTCATCCTTTTGATTCTGATAAAACTTAAGTACACTGTGCTCTATGTGAACTACATTGAAGTCAATAAAAATCGAAACAGAAGTTTTGGAGAAATTCATGAACAAAACCATGCACTTGAGATTTTGTATTCATTATTTAAGTAGTTATACTGATAACGGAATATTCCAAAAACTGTATTATAAACACAAAAAATGTTCATGCAAGGTTACCTAAACAAGGCACAATACACTCGCGTACAAAAGGCTTATAATTAACGTATGCAACTGTATGTGTGTGGAGGCGAATAAACAATCGAATGTCAACACTTTAGGGAGCGATGACTCGGTGTTTGTCGACCGGACTGACCGGTGACGGCGGAGAAGCTAGTTTCGTTGCGATTGTACTTATCTTTAATTTGACTTTTCTGACATTATCTGTGAGGTTCGATTTATAATATGAGGGGCATAAAGAGGAGATGATATGGAAAAATCTCTACCAACTATACCAGAGGGTCTCTACCTAGAGCCAAAGTAACGCGAGATAAATTTGTGATTACAAAAACGTACTTTTTGCGTTAAGCTAGTGTTTTATAACAGGTGCGTATTGAATAAAACAAGCAAAATTATGCATTATTGCATTTTATTAAACAAACCTACGTATCTTAATAGAGGTACTTAAGGTCAAAGGATAAATAATATTATTTATGGCTTTAAGTCTTCAAAGATGATGGTCAGTGATTTTCAACAAATGACAACTATTATGTATGAGGATAACAATAATTGTACTGCAGTATTCTGTATGGCGTCATTAGTGGGGAAAGGATATGTCATGTTATTATACTTCTTTCTTTTACAAAAAACAACTTTTATCACTTTCACAAAATGTTTACGGAAATAAAGATTTATATGCTATTTCCACGTAGGTATATCGCTAATTAACTTCTCAACGCTCCACTGCATATGTCACAGCTATAATTCATTAAGAAATAACAGTATTTGGCTATATTATTATAATTATAATTAACCATTCGTTCCGTTTTCGCCCACCGACATCTTCATCGGAGATCTCTATCTAATAAAGGTGTAACAAAATAATTCATTAACATTCAATATTAATGATCGACGCGTCAAATTATATAAAATATTGGTCAGGTTTTAACTTGGGAATTCAGAAATGTGAATTTATTTTTACGAGTCGGAGATAAATGAAATTCGATAGATAATCCGGTGCGCATGGACGTGAGAACAACTGGACTGATCTTCCTGAAATGAAGAATGGGGCACTTTTAGTAATCTTGTAGACTTACCTACTGTTCTTACACTCACATTCACGGAAAAATACATAATATATTATGTATTTACAAGATTACTAAAAGTGTCCCATTCTTTCTTTCAGGAAGATGAGTCCACGTCCATGCGCACCGGATTATCAATCGAATTATATTTATCCCGACTTGTAAAAATAAATTCACAAATTATCTGAATTCTCAATAATTATTATGGTTACGATAAAGATAAGCGTAGTATGTACATATATTTGTGTACATGAGCCTTGTAAATATGCGCGAGCTAGTTTTTTTTTAAATTATAGGTTAGTCTTTGACTACGATTTCGCGTGAGTATATATACGAATGAACTTCATGTTTGTTAATAAACGGTATAAACTCACTTGTATTTAGTTCAGCTTCGTGCCGACGCCGACGTGTAACCGCTGCTACTCCCTGAAGATCCTCGTACAGGATCGAAACGGTCGGCACGAATTCGAAGTAAATACAAGTGAGTTTATGCCGTTTATTTACAAAGATGAATCTAAATACTCACGAATCGTTTAGTCTACGAATGAACTTACTGCGAGTGCTTCACTTCCGTTTACCGTAATATCTTCTAGTATTTTTAGTATTCTTCTCCGACGAGCGATATGCCTAATCCGGGATTAAATTTAAAAATGTTTAACGCGTTATTGAATAAACAAACGTATGAAACGAGGCAAATTACGTATTTATGAGAAAGTTATGTGCGTTCCTTTGGTGTGACCGATGGTAATGCGTTGTAATCACAAGATTACCGCCCACCTGGCTCCCATACAGTTTTACTTTATGCGCTTTAACTGATCAACCGTGTTCACTTTGATGGCGTACGTTTTGGTGGATGTGGCATTGTTGACGGTATTTCATGTATATCTTAATGATAATGTTTGTAGTATGTAAAAAGAAAGCGTGAACGACTGACTGATCTATCGCCAGTTCTAACTGCTGAACGGATTTCGTTGAAATTTTGCAGCAATAGATAGGTATCGTGACGTAAACCATGGGCTAAGTTTGCAGTATTAATTTTAAGTCAACTCTGTTATTTTTATCTTACAGCTGTATCTACTTTGGAATGTGTTCGATTGTCATTTTTATTAAGAAACAAAATATTTGCAAAAAATTGCGTATAAACCAAAAATAACATGTCCTACTTAAAAATCAATGTATCTATCTACTTTTGGAAAGGGTTAGATAACACTTAAGCAAATTTTGTACAAAATACGTAAATTAATTTTTGCTTGTCTTTTCACTGAAAGTTAGTTTTACATTACGAAAGTGGGTATTAATTTTCATCAAGTAGTTTTCCATTATTTTTTTCAAATTTTAAGTAAATTGAATGATGAATGCCGTATACAAAATTTGTAGCTCCACGTCGGCTCACTGTACTCGTATTGAATAAATTATTATCAATAAGTTTTTATATTGTTTTATTGGTACGAAAGCTCGTGAGCTCAGATATTATCATTATATGAAGTCTGGTAGTGACGCAATATTATGTTTTATGTGTTGCGATAGTGTGAACGTCTATGGGACGTCTATAATATCTATGGCCATGTCGATAATGTGATGTACGGGCCGATGTAAAGAGTTATATGGTCATAATTTTTTTTTGGTCATAAATAGCTTTGAATTTGTCCAGTGTTGCCGAATATAGAAAAAAGTAAGGTGTTCTTAACTTATCAATGGGATTTATTTATTATTATTTTTTATGTCCGTGTGTGTCCGTGGCCTAGTAGTTGTAATCCAGACCTTATAAGATTATATATTCGATTATATATTATTATAGATTCGAATCGGAGTGACGTTCGCCTAGAAGCTACCTTGTTTTGGAAGGCTGTGACTAAATTAAATAGGAGGCAGTAGTTAGGCTATGTTACAGGTCGCAGAGTGAGGTTGGTCATAATTGGTAGATTATAATATCTTTGAACTTGTTGAGTGTTGCCGAATATAGAAAAAAATAAAGTATTCTATGCTTACTCTCGTAATGGGAGTTGCGAGTTTATTTTTATTGTAGCGTCCGTGGCCTAGTAGTTGTAACAGAGGCCCTGGATTCAAACCTTGGTAGTGAATGGCATAATTTTCGTCTAGAAGGTATCCAGAACCTTCTTTTGGAAGACACGTATAATTGGGTTCCGGCTGTGACTTAAGATAGGACATTTTTAGGTCAATTAGTAATAATGTTTTTAAAATGTAAAAAAAAAAATCTCAAAAAATTTAAATGACGTACTCGTAATAATAAAATATATTTCAATTAAATGGCAACAATGACGTTATTAATACTCGTAATAATTAAATATTATTTATATTGAATGGCGCCAATATATCCATTTGATAAATCTGTGCCGACGATACTAAAATTAATCAAATTTGCAAAAACTGAATACGATGAAGTTAATCGTTTTTCTTATTATAATAATATGTTACCGTAGACAATTGATTAATGAAGAATTTCAAAAATAATTATTTAAATTCATCTGATTCTAAAAATAAATGTCTGAGATTATTGATATTTAGATAAATGATTCGTTTCGATCGTACTTGAGCTACGTCAAGAGGTTTTATTTTTTAATAATAATAAAAATGACGCACAAAAATTATAAATATTCACACAATTTTACAGCCAATTATACTAATCCGCGGAAACTGTCGAGCTCACCATCAATATTAAATCTTTTACTTAAGAGCCTCGTCTTCGCGTGTCACTCTCTCGCTTGCACGATACGACGAATTTTTGAAATATATAAAGTCGTAGAATTTATTATTTGGAAATGTTTTCATATTTTTTATATATCTTAAAGTGTTTTCAGTTTGCTTACTTAAATAATAACAACAAAGTTAGTCTTAAAACTATGAATCCATCACAATACCTTTGGTTTAATTTTTGTTTGTAAAATTTACTTTATATGTGGATCAAATAGAGAGATCTCGTATCTTATTTATTTGTATTTTGTAAGCCGTTTACCATTTTCGAAGTATCAATATGGAAATACTTAAATAAATAACCAGAACAGTCAATCAGTCACTCGTTCCTATTATACCTCTACTAGCTCATGCTCGCGGCTTTGCCCGCATGACAAAATCCTTTCTTAGCAGAGGTCTACGTCATAAAAACTATTTATGTTCCAAATATCAACCGAATCCGTTCAGTGGTATGGGCTATGCGTTGATAGATCAGTCAGTCAATCAGTCACTCTTTCCTTTTATATATTTAGACAAGATAAGAAGAAGATAGATATTTAGTCGTCAGTCATATCGAGCGAGTGAGTTGCACGCAAAGTCTAGGCTCTTAATCTGTTGTTAATTCCCACGTCTTACAATACATTTTGTCGAACACGGCCTATCGCATTTATTGAGTTTTTACTGATTTTTAATATGCTATAAATATTATATTTATCGTCGAAGATACGCCATCCGTTTATTTTATAGCATTGCTTAAATATTTATACCCGTACATAGTTATTGTTAGTAATTCGATTTGGCTGAATATGATATTAAAGAGTGATTAAATACCTTTTTTTTATTGTATTTTGCATAATGCATAGAAAGTGAAGTCACGGTGGAAGTCGTTAGAATCCATTAGTTTCTATTATGTTTACAAGAAAATTATCGATGTCGATGGAAATTATTTAAATATTTTTTCGATAAATATTTTAACTATAAATTAAACTTGCTACCATAGATTTAGAATATTCGTAGATAAACTGTTGCGTAGGACTTGTGCAGGCAAATTACACAAACGGTTTTAGTTAAAATAGATTCGGTTTTCTTTTCTAAATATCTGTAACAGATTTTGAACTTTTGTTATATATCCGTAAGAGATTTTTTCCGTGTCACGGGTTTTTTCTTTTTTAGGGTTCCGTACCTCAAAAGGAAAAAACGGAACCCTTATAGGATCACTTTGTTGTCCGTCCGTCTGTCTGTCTGTCTGTCTGTCAAGACCCTTTTTCTCAGGAACGCGTAGAGGTAACAAGCTGAAATTTATAGAAAATACTAATGTCCATTGCTTTTTAGAGCTGTGAAAATTTCCAACTTCTAGGCCAACGCAATCAAAAGATATAGTCGAATATGTCGCAAATTTCAGCAAATTTCCGACATTACCATATAAATCAAAACCTACGGGGCACTTCCCGTGAACTCAGAATCTTGAAATTTGGCACGAAGTAACTCCTTAGAGCACTAATAAAGGAAAAATTGCGAAAACTATAAATTTTTATTTGCATCATATGAAAAAAATATTTTGAATAATTTTATACCTACTACCCCTTTTCTCATGAACGCGTAGACGTATTAAATTGAAATTCATATCAAACACTCAAATCTATAATACCTTTAAACTGTAATAAAATCAAACCTCCATGTCAACGCATTCAGAAGAAACAGCAATTTTAGTCGCAATTTTAAACTCTCAAATACTCTCAAAAAATCAAAACCTACAGGGTACTTCCCGTGATCTTAGAATCTTGAAATTTGGCAAGAAGCAACTCCTTAGAGCACAGATAAAGGAAAAATTGCGAAAATTGTACATTTTTAGTTACATCATATAAAAAAATATTTTTAAAAATTTCATACTTACTACCTTATTTCTCATGAACGCGTGCAGGTATTAAACTGAAATTCATTTTAAATACTAAAGTCTATTATACCCTTAAAGTGTAATAAAATCAAACCTCTATCTCAACGCATTCAAAAGAAACAGCAATTTTAGCCGTATTTTTTAACTCGCGACTACTCTCAAGGGAATCAAAACCTACAGGGTACTTGCCGTTAACTCAGAATCTTGAAATTTGGTACGCAGCAACGTCTTAAATCACAGGCACAGGAAAAATTGCGAAAACTATAAATTTTTAGTTACATCATATAAAAAAATATTTTTAATAATTTTGTATTTACTATCCCTTTCCTCAAGAACGCGTACAGGTATTAAATTAAAATTCATACCAAATACTCAGCTTTATAATAACTTTAAGCTGTAAAAAAATCAAACATCTATGTCAACGCAATCAAAAGAAACAGCAATTTTAGCCGCATATTTTCAAACTCGCAAATACTCTCAAGGGAATCAAAACCCACAGTACATAATATTATACCCACTTTTTCTTAGGGTTCCGTAGAAACTTGTAGGTTTGTACGGAACCCTCGGTGCTCGAGTCCTACTCGTACTTGACCGGTTTTATTACATACTAGCTGACCCGCGCGCACTTCGTTGCGCGTGAGAGTCAATTAATAAAGCGAATTTGGTGCTGCTATGTTCACTATGATAGTATTTCCATCCCCGTGACTTTGTAAGCGTAAAATAAGGCATGGCTATATATTATTTGCTCCCGCTGTGGGTAGCGAAGAATATCGGGTTGGGTATTTCTATGCAGTTTTGTTCGCTACCGTAGAAACCAATCCTATGTCCTTTCCCAGAGGTCAAATTATCTCAGTTGAGCGGTAGTTTATCGCCTTCATAAATTTTCACGCCTCTTTTCAGGAATTAAAACTATTTGTGGTCCTTTCCCGGTAACTCTTTAACTTATCTCTACTGTAATGTACCTCAGCTAAATTATTATTCGTTACTAATTTCTCACACCATCCTTCCCGCGACTCAAATCAATTCCATGGTTCCTGAATTCCCATTAAATCTCTGATCCTCCTTCCTCTCCTTCTTTTCCTTTAATACTTAGTCTCCTTAAAGTTAATTTCTGACATAAAAAAAACTATTCATTAACAGAACTTAACAAAATATCAGCTCATTTTCGGTTCAGCGGTTACTAATTTCCATGCAAACGTTTTTGTGAAAAAATTCCTGTTCTGGTGAGAATTTCACAAAATCCCTTCTTATCGGTCGCCTACGTTACATAAAGAATACGTTGTCCAAATTTTAGCTAAAACGAAGAAGCGGTTACCTTTCCTACACAAACTGGATCCCTCTTTCCTCCCCTCAAAGGTTGATTTCTGGGATAAAAAGTATCCCATATCTTTTTTTAAGACTTAATCTACCTTTGTATCAAATTTAAGCGCAATAGGGTCAGCGGTTCTAAATTTCCCATTAATTTCTGTCAAAATAAATATTTAATGTTCCTAAACACAACTCAAACCATGATTTTACAAAATTTTGATTCAATCGGTTTAGTTGTTACGGATTTGCATACAATTGTTTTTTGTAAATAAATCCCGTTCCAGTGGGAATTTAGCAAAAGCCCTTCTCGTGAGTCGCCAAAACCACCTAAAAACACGCTATCCAAATTTAGTTAATTTCTGATATAAAAACTATTAAAAATTTCCTTAACAAAACTCAAACCATCATTTTACAAAATTTCAGCTTAATTGGTTTAGCGGTTACGGATTTGCACACAAAAGTTTTTTGGGAATAATTCCCGTTCCTGTAAGAATTTCACAACATCCCTTTTTATCGGTCGTCTTAGTTTATGTAACTAAGAACACGCTGTCCAAATTTCAGCAAAAACAAAGAAGCGGCTAACGATTTTTTACACAAACTTGCACCCCCCTTTTTTCCCTTAAAAGTTGATTTCTGGGAAAAAAGTATTGCATATCATTTTTTAGGATTAGATCTACCGCTGTACCAAATTTAAGCTCAATAGGGTCAGCGGTTTTAAATTTTCCATACAAATTTCGACCCCCCTTTACCCCCCCTTAAATGTTAATTTGCGTCAAAAAAAAAAATTAATGTTCCTAAACACAATCTAAACAATCGTTTTACAAAATTTCAGCTTAATCGGTTCAGCGGTTACGGATTTGCATACAAACGTTTTTCGGGAATAATTCCCGTTCCCGGAAGAATTTTGCAAAAATCCCTTTTTATACGTCGCCTTCGTTACCTAAAGAACACGCTGGTTTAAATTTCAGCTTAAACAATGAAGCGGTTACCGATTTCCTATTCTAACTTTGACCTCCTTTATCCCGCCTTAGAGGTTGATTTTTGGAATAAAAAGTATACCATTCAATTTTTTAGGACTCAATCTATCTCTGTACCAAATTTCAGCTCAATAGGGTCAGCGGTTCTAAATTTTCCATACAAACTTCGACCCCCCTTTACCCCCCTTAAAAGTAAATTTTTGACAAAAAAACTATTTGATGTTTCTAATCACAATCCCAACTATCGTTTTACAAAATTTCGGCTTAATCGGTTCAGCGGTTACGGATTTGCATACATTCGTTTTTCGGGAATAATTCCTGTTCCTGAGGGAATTTTAAAAAATCGCTTCTTATTGCACGATGAAATCTTCTTACGAATACGCTGTCCAAATTTCAGCTCAATCCGTCCAGCCGTTTGGGCTGTGCGTTGATAGAACAAAAGTGTACGAACGATTTTATATAATAGATAAGTAAATCTTTAGATAGATATAACTCTTTTATTTAAAAACCGATTTAAATAAAACCAATACTATTTACAAATTAGAGAAATTTGCAACGTTTTAGCGAAAACTGCATACAATTCGGTTGTGCCGTTTTATCACACATAAGTAATAACCTTTTTACAAATTAAGCCTAATAAAACTACTCTGGTAAATTTTCGTTTATGGCCACATCGATAGATGGCGTATTTTTAGTTTGTCGCACTTTTTGCTTTTTGATTTTTTTGAATTGAATTTACTTTATATTCCATTACTTTTACTTCGAAATTTTGATGTAAATTAGGGGCGATGTGTCCGATATAAATGATTATTATTTATTTTATTATTTTATTTTACGTTTCCCTAGGAAAAATTGACAAAATGTTTTACGATCTAGATCGCGCAAGCGACTTTTTCGCGTCGTTTTGTTCATATGCGTATTTTCACAGTTCACCTTAGTAAAGGATCACAATGAATGGGGAGAAATTTCCATTCTTATTATATGTATGGATTATAACAGCCACGGAGGGTTTTATCCCGCCTTCTTGGTTAAGTATTCTACCATCTACGACTGCATCACGCGAGATCGTGGTCATAGGTTAAACCTATAAAACAAATAAGTAAAAAAAAACTCTATGGTTGCTACAATACTCTATTCAGTGAACACCAGTATCAGCATTTCTACGCAGATGCGGTGCGTTGTAGCGAGATCCGCTACGATAATTTGCTACGTCAGGCTACGATCAAAGTTTTACAACACTTTTATGCGTTTTTCGCGGATCAACTTTAAAATAACAGCTATCTCGCAGACAGTTATACAGATGCTTTTTATTCACAACTTTCTTATGTGTTTTCACGAATAGAACGAAATTTCCATTTACGATCTGCCGCGGATATAAGGCGCTTTGTACACTATATCTACTTTTAATCTGAGACCAACAGCATTTAAGAAAAAAAAAGGTAGCACTCCGGGAGTGCCGGCAGAAGTGAAAACTTCAATATTAACGTTTTGTTTAATTATAAGTATAAAAGTACTATCATTTATGAGGTAGAATACAATGTTTATTTATTGCGCTATCGTACACAAATATGACAATTTATATGTTGTTATTTATAATATTATATCGTTATTTATATATTACATTAAATTTTATCTCTCAGAAAAATCAACTTCCATCCATAATTTCGACGACTTTTACACCATCAACAGAGCAGCACACTCAGGCACGGTAGAAAGAGTGGGAGATACTAGTTCCTCTCCCTTCCCCTCGATCTTACGCTTTTTCGATCAGCATCACGTGACCCTGACGCGAGTTTTAAAGTTTTTACCCATACAAAAAAAAGTGCTCAGCGCCGCTAAAGAAGTTTTCACTTCAAAAATAGATCTACTATTTCAGCAACTGGCATTGTCATCTTTTTTTTAAAATTCATTATAGGTTAGTCTTTGACCACATCTCGCCTGATCTAAGCGGTAATGCGGTCGAAGATGGTAGCTGACTAAACCTAGAATACGGGATAAATCCCTCCCTGGCTTCACTGAACATCATGCCGGAACACAGCTCTTTCTGGTAACTACTCGTAGCTGTTTGACATATTATCTACCGCAGCCTAACTTTAAAGGGAATTATGTACGAATCAGCTTATCACTCAGAGTGATCACTTCTAGATAACCATGCCAGGAAACTGTTCTTTTTTATAAAATGATAGTAGTTTCACAATCGTTCGTAAAAAAAAACAATGTTGTGAACACAAATACGTTTAAAATTTTTAAATAAATAGTTATGTACATGAAGCTAGCAGCAGCTAGTTTCCAGAGAGTTGCTAGCAAGTTGCCATGTTGACAGTTGCTGCGATAGTTGGTCCGCGTATAATGCGGCTAAAGCGGCACGACTGAGCGTATTCAAATTGACCCCATAATATGCTAATGCGATGTTAATCCCAATTATAATGTTAACAATAGAAATAAGCATTATTGCTTCATACACCAGTTTGGCACGAGATACGATCCAAACATCTATTTTAATAGAGAGTTTGGATTATAACGTTTTTTAATTGCCTATTGCGAAAATAATCACTGGGGTTGCAAAACCAGATTAGTTTTCATAGGGTAGATTGAAATATGAATAAGTAAAAAAATATGTAGCCCTTTTATTTTTCGTGTAGGTACAAGTATGCTGGGCTCCATGCTAATTAAAAACCGGTCAAGTACGAGTAGGACTCGAGCACCGAGGGTTCCGTACAAACCTACGAGTTTCTACGGAACCCTAAGGAAAAGTGGGTATAATATTATATACTGTGGGTTTTGATTTCCTTGCGAGTACTTGCGAGTTTGAAAATATGCGGCTAAAATTGCTGTTTCTTTTGATTGCGTTGACATAGATGTTTGATTTTTTTACAGCTTAAAGTTATTATAAAGCTGAGTATTTGGTATGAATTTAAATTTAATACCTGTACGCATTCTTGAGGAAAGGGATAGTAAATACAAAATTATTTAAAAAAAAAAAATTATATGATGTAACAAAAATTTACAGTTTTCGCAATTTTTCCTGTGCCAGTGATTTAAGACGTTGCTGCGTACCAAATTTCAAGATTCTGAGTTAACGGCAAGTACCCTGTAGGTTTTGATTCCCTTGAGAGTAGTCGCGAGGTAAAAAATACGGCTAAAATTGCTGTTTCTTTTGAATGCGTTGAGATAGAGGTTTGATTTTATTACAGTTTAAGGGTATAATAGACCTTAGTATTTGATATGAATTTCAGTTTAATACCTGCACGCGTTCATGAGAAATAAGGTAGTAAGTATGAAATTTTTAAAAATATTTTTTTATATGATTTAACTAAAAATGTACAATTTTCGCAATTTTTCCTTTATCTGCGCTCTGAGGAGTTGCTTCGTACCAAATTTCAAGATTCTAAGATCACGGGAAGTACCCTGTAGGTTTTGATTTTTTGAGAGTATTTGCGAGTTTAAAATTGCGACTAAAATTGCTGTTTCTTTTAATTGCGTTGACATAGAGGTTTGATTTTATTACAGTTTAAAGGTATTATAGACTTGAGTATTTGATATGAATTTCAATTTAATACATTTACGCGTTCATGAGAAAAGGGGTAGTAGGTATAAAATTATTCAAAATATTTTTTTCATATGATGCAAATAAAAATTTATGGTTTTCGCAATTTTTCCTTCATCTGTGCTTTAAGGAGTTACTTCGTGCCAAATTTCAAGATTCTGAGTTTACGGGAAGTGCCCCGTAGGTTTTGATTTATTTGTTAATGTCGAAAATTTACTGAAATTTGCGACATATTCGACTATATCTTTTGATTGCGTTGGCCTAGAAGTTTGAAATTTTCACAGCTCTGAGAAGCAATGGACTTTAGTATTTCCTATAAATTTCAGCTTGTTACCTCCACGCGTTCCTGAGAAAAAGGGTCTTGACAGACAGACAGACAGACAGACGGACGGACGGACGGACGGACAACAAAGTGATCCTATAAGGGTTCCGTTTTTTCCTTTTGAGGTACGGAACCCTAAAAATGTGTGTTTATATATGGATATAATAGGATACAATCATAAAATTTCTGGCGGATTGGTCTTATTCTTTTTCAGTTTTCTGCGTGGAAAATGCTAAAGCTTTTTTTTATACAAAACATTTTGTAAAATTAACCCAACAAACTCGTCTTACTACGGTTTTTACCTCGAGATAGGTACTTTCTTATCACTACATAGTAAAAAACAAAGTGTCATCCCGTCTGTCTGTCTGTCTCTATATGCTTAGATGTTTAAAATGGAATGAGAATGCATGCTCTCAAATAGGATTATTATTTTTTATTATTATTTTTTTTGGCTGCATACATTAATAAGTAATTTTAATAATTTTGCATGCTGGTACCGTGCCAGCGAAATATGTGAAACAAAAACTATTTTTACCACCTTGATATAATGTACCATATTTCTTGCAAATAAAGATATTTGTATTTGTAAAACTACGTAACGGATTTTAATTCGGATTCTTTTATATAGAGTTATTTAAGAGGACGGTTTATGGGTATAACACATGCGTATTATAAGTAAAGCAACACTGATAAGTTACTGTTAGGTACAACAAAGTGCACGCGGGTCCACTAGTATTAAATAAATAACAAATATTTATCGAAACGCGTCAATTTACCAAACAAATTGCTACAAAAACAAAATGAAAGCTGCAGCGTCAGGGATTCCACAACATTCTCATTATTCTATTATCAAAACTATTGAATAGAGATGAGACATCAATCAAAATGTTCAACAGTAGGACAGTAGCCCCCTATTGTGGTGACAGGGGGATCGATAAACCGGTAACACTTCCGTTTTCACCCCGGGGCTTCCGAGCTCTGTGTTCTTTTGTTGCGATCGGCGTTTGTTCACATTTGGCGATTGTGATGCGCTTCGCATTTGAATTAGGAACTAAATTATGATGCGTTTTTGTTTTTTGGGCTACTAGTCCAGTAAAAGAAGAAATGTGGATCGAAAAGTCGAAAGCAGAAAAACTAACTTAGAGACTTTGGACTAGTTAGGAGATAAACATACTAAAAGTCATCAATCGAATGTAATGTGCCCAAACTAGACGGGTTTTCTAATAGCCATGGAAGAGTTTCAGTAGACACTTCCCGGCTCCATCATCAGATCACCTCAGTGGTACCAGATTATTGAAATGTCATCAGATTTCTAGACATTTGCAAAGTTTCATTATTTTACGACAACCAGAAGTTGGTCAAATTTTATTTGCAAGATTTTTTTACCGACTTTGTATGGAAAACTAACTTAAGCGTCTTAAAAATTTAAAAAATACTTTTTAAAAACAAGCTTTAATTATTGTTATCATCTTGCATCATAAAGTACTCGTCAAGATGAATCAAATGAGCCCAAACTCGATGGGGTTGCGTTGTTTTATGACGGCGTTCCTTTGGCCACCTTCCAGCTCCATCATCAGATCAGCTCGATGTCATAAAAATATTGCATTGTCATCCGATTTACACACGCATGCAAATTTTCAGCTCAATTGGAAACCGGGAAGTGGGTCAAATTAAACTTGCAAGATTTGATTACAGACAGACAGACAGACAGACAGACAGACAGACAGACAGACAGACAACAGACAGGTGAAAGTAATATAAAGCTTGTAAAAATAGACCATGTTTGGAAGCTCTCATGTCTCTCATGTCTGGACAACGATTGGAGATAGATAAAAAGTGTAAAGGTCAAAGTTATAGAAAATTTTATGAGGTTTCATAATGTAGTATAACAAAATATCATACAACGCACAGTTTTTGACATATAAGCAAAAAACCTAAAAATGGGACCTTCTTCAGCCTCCCCCCCTCGCGCTCACCTCGGAGGGGTGGGGGTGGGGACTTTTAGTATGTTTATCTCCCATCTAGTCCAAACAAATTCCCTAAGTTAGTTTTTCTGCTTTCGACTTTTCGATCCACATGCCACTTTTGGGCACTCATTGACTGGACTATACCGTTTTTTAAAAATGTTATACTATAATAATGATGATGTTATCCAGAAGTGGACATTTTCCATATGCCACTAAAGACATTCCTAAAATGCTGTGTCATTTATTTAAGCAATTCGATGTAATATATGTTATATAGTAAGTATCTAAAATCTAGCTCTTAGTGCGATTTGGTTATAACTATTAGCACTTAAGCATTTGTGTAATAAATAAATAAGATGTATTTAATGATGTGTCACTTGTTAGATTTTAAAGTACTTAATAAAACAGATATTTATATCAATGAAAAAAGTTCAGTAAACAGTAATAAAATAAAAATTCACATGCTATAAATTTTTACAAAACTAAATTTTCTAAACTACACAATTAAAAAACATCCACGCTGCAAAAGGACTTCAAAATAAACACGAATATTAATATCTCGTGTTTAACAACCGTTGATACGAAACCAACAATATTTCTATGAAGTTATGAACCGCGCTTATCAGATCTGCAATGAATGCCTCACAATTATAATAAGATAGTTTGTAATATTTCCACTTTCATCGCCTTTGCATTTACTAATACATCTTCAACTTTAGTACCTAAGGCAGAGTACAACCATTTTAAACTTACATGTCGTTTCATTTTACGTTAGAACATTCTGTTTGGCTGTCAAGAGCAATTTTAAAATGGTTCAACCTTACGTGATTGTATCTAACTAAGCAATTAATTAAAACAAAGATTGTATCACACCGAATATAATTATGAAAATTATCGATATTAGAATATTATATTGAAGTAGAGTTGTTATGATTGGTCTGTCAAAAAGAGGTGGAGGCATAAATATTATATTGGAATTCACACTCGAAATTATTAATTTATTCAAATAGGCCTCAAAAAGCTCTTTTGCAAGTCAACCTCTATTGATTAATGGTTTTAAGTTCCACTAAAAATTAATTCTATGAAAAGAATGGTTATCTTAAACACATTTTTTTTGCCTTGGATTCATCTTTGTTAGAATAAAGTATCATTGCAGGTATGAGTGGATTTACTTTATCATAGTCTTGTGGCAAATTAAAACAGTTACCTAACGATTGAACGATTTAAAGTGTATCGTTTAATAAAATAATTGATAATGTTTACTTATTAAATATAACATATTATATTCTTACATTCATACTTGTTCTTTATTATTATAACACTTTTTATTTTTTGATTGAAACTATATAGTGTCTATAGCTTCGGGGGAAAGACCAAATCCATCCACAGTCCTTTTTTGCACAACCTCAGCCCAACTGGCCTCCTGGTACATTTCAATTTTTTTTTTATACAACGATGTAAGAAGGCGAGCAGGACGCTCTCCTGGTGGTAAGAGATAACGCTGCCCATAATTAGTACAGTGCTACCCAGAGCACTGCGCCAACGCTTCTTACTTGAGAGTCATATGATGTAAAGACTCTTCAGCCCAGTAATTTCACTAGTTACAATGCCCTCCTACCGAAGCATAGTAATGTTTGCACATCATTGCTCAGGCGGTAGAATAACTGGCACTGTTGGGGTACCCACCTAGTCGACCTCCTGCAAAGGAAGTCTATCCCCGGTATTTAAACCAATAAAAAAATTGTACAACTAAATTGGTTCGAATAAACGTAAGCAAATCAATATCAAAATCTAAGCTTACAACGACAGCTGCGGCTTAGACCGCATATAATAATACTGATGAATAATTTTATTCGTACCCTTCACGCCCTAAATCCCTCGATAGAATAAAACCAAAAGGGGTCGGCGTCGCACGCGCAGACCCATCTATCACTCGGAGGTGCGCAACTAATCGATTTCTAAGCACGTGTGAGATTTGTTATTTCATTATCACTCGGGGTTTTTGAGGCCAGGATGATTCTTGTGTGCGAAAACATTAGCAATTATTTTTTAAACAGTCATTTTGAACGATACGAGCTCGAGCACTTTATTTTATGCTACACCTGCCCATTACAATCATAGTGTTGCTAAGTCGCGATTTAGGCTTAAATTCCGCCTCGTATTTTGTAGTTCCGTGAAAATTTGTCATTTTATTGCCAAGACTACTGGTACATGGTACGTGGAAGGTACACCACAAAATGTTAGACGGCGGCGTCGCTGTAACCCTAAAACGTTGGTTGTTCAATAAGGCTGGATGAAGTAGATTGGTATTATATTATTTGAAGAAGTACACACTGACTGGGCCGTAGCGTAGTCTGGGGGTAAAGAGGCCTTTCCATCAGTGGGATACATCCGACTGAAATTGAGTAAAATAGATTCAAGAATCCAAGTAATATATTATTTATCAAATTATCTCAAAATTATAAAAATATATACTTCTAAAAAAACGTGTTCGAATTAATGAATTACTCTTATTGCTCTCATGATAGATTAATATTCTGTCGGCTCCATATCACTTTCAAGAGTTTATCTAAGAATCAGCGCGTTATTTTTCTCTTCCATTCATTAAAATATTGTACAGACAGTTTTGGCGTAATGAACTCGAGCGGTCCGGCTGTAAATAATATAGGAACGATGGTTTTATCAGTGATCTTGCAGTTAAAAGGCTGTCGTAGGCAAGGATATCGGATTTCTGTTTATTATAGCCCACGGTTGCTTCGCAGAAGTCAAAGTGTAGCGAAGGTTGCAGTAGAGTTTGATCAGTCTAAAAACTGACATCTGAAACCATTTTTATGCAAGACCGGTACAGAAATCTAGATTTATTGGAAATCTTGTCAATATTTTAAAATAATTGAAGCATTTTCTCAGGAATTGTCCCAAAACTTCTGCGTATGTGTTTCTTATTCTTGTTGTTATTACATGAACAAAATGCTTAGAACATAAACAAAAATAGACTTAACAGTACAGTAATTTTGTTCGTATGTCGTAGCTTCCATCTTCTGTCAAGAAATATTATTCCAGTCAATATAAATCCAGCTCGTTTCAGGATCTTTCTCCTGCCGTATATGCTTATTAGAAGTTTCCCCACTGCATGTTTCTATGTCACAAGTGAGACGTCCGCGAGAGATGAGCGATAACAGTAGTTTTGAGCTAGAGTTGTCAACAGCAACTGGTCAGTGGTCAGTGGTCGGTAGCGACTGCGATTATGAAGCGAGTATTAAATATTAGATGCCATGCTGATAAGTGAACTTTAATGATTTTATTTAAATAAGCTGAGAACGTGTTTTTTTATAAATTAATGCTAATCTTCAGAACTAGCTAGCTGTCTCTACTAAAAAACTTAAGTTTTTGAAAAAATTAAACGTTTTGAAAAGTGCCAAAAATTAAATAATTCTTCTGAAAGAAATTCTACACGGCATACCCGTAATTTTAATATTTATAATATACTTCATCTTTTCCTTATGCAATTTAACAATTGTTCCTTGCTACAGATGACAGTTGTATTAAAAGATAAAAGAAAGTTGTTAAATTATGCTTAAATTCCATTATTACGCGCTGTGCGCGAAAGTTACAAGTGATGTGTAAAAAAATCACTACAAAAAACATTCTAGTCAAAAAGGAACATAAAAAGACGATACACAGAACACACACCAAACAATCGCACGCGTCCAAAATTCTACTCGTAACATTCATAAAGGGCACACCAACACGAAATCTATTCAAGAACCCCATTGATGCCGTTCAAAGGGCGTTAGTCTGAAGAGAAAGTATAATCAACGACAGATATTTGTATTTAAATATTTATATTCGGAGGTGCGATGCTTTTACGCATAATGACGCAACCATGTTAAAAACTAATTTCGAAGATTATACCGATAGTGCGTTAGTGCCGCTAATATACATTGAAAGCTTTAGGGGATTCTGTTCAAGTTGTTGATATCTCATGTGTTTTATAGACTCGAGCAGGTTTGGATTCGGGATCCGGAAACAGTATTTGTTTTGAGATTATATGAATCCAAAGTTTTCTTTCGTTTTCTTTAATAAAAATATGAGCATTGCTTATATTTCATAAATAAAGTCAGTAAAGAGTATTTGGGAACATCCAGGTCGCTAAGTGGTTATTAGGAACGCGTTATGGTATTTGGCCTAACCATCAGTGATAGCATAATGTCCTTTCAATTTTCATGGTCCTTCCGGCGTAAAGACTGAATCTGAGAACCCAGCTACTTTCCTCTGGCTTGGAACTGGCTCAAAGTCCAAATGTACTGACTGCTTTTGGTCTCAAATAGGTGTAATAATGTCTCTGCTCTTTTTCTATTCTGTGTGGTCTCATAGATCTTGTAGAGCACTTCTCTCGTTTGGTGGATGGGCGTCCAATAGTAATTTTACCAGAAGTTATTCTGGTGGTAGGCTTCGGCCGTAGCTAGTTACCACCCACAACAAAATCACAAAATCGTGTCGCTAAGCGGTCATTGTGTTCCGGCATGATGTTCAGTGCTTAGTGAAGCCAAGGAAGAATTTATCCCGCTTTCTAGGTTAAGCCTGCCACCAACGGCCGTACCGTTACGTCGTAACATCACGCGAGATCACGGTCAAAGGCTAACCTGTATTGAATTTAAAAAAATAAAAACCAATTTTCAACTCCCCTTACTGACTATATAAAAGAAATATTGTTGTGGCGGAAAGTCCTTCAAGGTTTTCTAGGCCGGAATATAGAAACCACTTAGGCTGTATAGAATCGTTAAACGTGTATTTGTTTCTGTAAATAAATGATAAAGGTTGACCTAAAAAGGCTAAAATATCAGCTTCTGAATATTTTATTGGTTTGTAGGAAAAAGAAAACGTCAAGGACGTTACACATTTTTATTGATAATAAAATTAAATATGTATTTTTTTATGTGATCAATTCTTTAAGCGAGTTAGCGTCATATGTTTTGCCGATTGTAGACTATAAGTGTATTTGAATATACGAGTAATTTAAATATAAAAAAATATAATATTATGTGATAGAGGTACCTACTCGTTTATGCTATATGACATTTTGGTGGTTATTTTATCAGTTGTATAGACTTTGTTTATACCATCTTTTTCTAAATACATTAATATAACAAAAGAATATGCCTTAAAGAGACCAAAAGAATTAAAATTTTGCCTATAATAACTACTATCCAAAATTCTGTTTGTCGCTACCGTTTGGTTTGAGCAATCTCTTCCAGACAACTAAACTTCGTACGAAACAGTTGCCTGTAAGAATGTATTGGAGTAGGTACACAAAAACTTGGTACATTTCGGCAATTGTATTAATTAAAAGTGTGTTAAACCAAAAGTCAATGACCCCTAGGTCAGCGTTCCACAGTTCCTATAAACAATTGCAATCTAAACAACAAACAGTAACATTGTGACAACAACAGAACTGTTGTAAAGTTGGATGGCGTTTGCATCCTGCTCCTGCGTTTCCTGCTATCCTGGTACCTAACTTTAAACTGGGTTAGTTATGGATGAATAATTTCAAAGGAAATGGGGTTGCGGTTGATATATTACATCTTTTATGTAATAAATATTATTGAACATAGTTACTAAAATATTTATGAGACATAGGATATTATACATAAGTATCGTTTCCACATATTTTATCATAGCTACACTAAGAAACAAAAAAGAAAGCCTATGCTTATATTCTAGGGTCTTAGCTACGTATAACAAATTTGAGCTCAATCGGTTCAGCCATTTAACATACACACACACACACACACACACACACACGAACGTACGCACACACACACACACACACACACACACGAACGCACACACACACACACACACACACCCAAACTTTCGCTCTAACGTTAGGTTATATGAGTATAGCGTACATATGGTTACTACAATAATACGAGTACTAAGTAGTAAGACTTGAGTCTATCATAATTTTTCGGCACGTCTTTTTCATTCGACCACGCTAACCGCAATTAGGTATACTCGTATTATATAGCTCTTCTAGGTAGTACATAATCTAGGCACTTATAACATTAAATTTACAATCCCAAACAACTTTGTGGTCAAATCTATTTGAAGTCATTGACTAGTCACAGTCATGATACAGTCATCAAATTATTTTCCTCGTTTCCAGCGATCCGATGCAGTTTCATACGAAATAATATATTTTTGTGAACTATTTGACCCAGTTCCGTTGAATTATGCTAACGCGTATGAATAATACATCAGCTGTAATTAACGGTTGTAGTTTTCAGCTGTTTCGTGTACAATTACATCGATAAAATTATCGTTTTTTGTTTTTTTAGTGAGTACTAGGTACTCTGATGATCGTCTTCCTTATCTCACCAGCTTAAATTCGTGGAGAAATTCATTCTTAACGGAGGTCTACGTCCTAAAAGCTATTTCTGTGCCAAATTTCAACCCGATCTGTTTAGCGACCCGAGCTGTGCCTTGACAGATCAGTTAATTAGCCATTCTTTCCACTTATATATATTTTAGACAACGAATTAGGAAAGATTTTAGAAGATGTAAAAAAATCTAGCTAATATTTTATAAATTTTTTAATAAATAAGTCTACATTGGACCACATCCCACCTGATAGATTTCCGACGCGGTCGTCGATGAATTACGTAAGATGCCTATTCACTCATGTCTTAACGATTCCCCAGTTGCGTAGTCCGGGAAACGCGGATGGCGGCGGCGTACTCCAAATTCTACTAAAAAACAAAAAAAATAAAATAATAATAATAAAGCGTAATTTATTAAATATGTTACAGAGTGGCATTTTTCAGTAAGTAGGTATATCATATTAATCTCAATTGATATCCTTACATAATGCAATCGCTTCTAAAAAGGCACAAACACCATTCATATTCATATCTGTATTAGCTACCCCTATTCAGTCTCGACTCGTTGGCCGATCGGTTCGGTTGTGCATTACGGTATTTTATCAAATTAAAGTAGGAAAAAAAAAAACAAAATTAAGTCACAGGTTTAAATAGTGAATAAATATATATTCCTGGATGCGTCACCAATCGACGGAGCTGTAGGGCGACCGGTCGGGGCGAAAGTCGGCGTCGGTCACACAGTTGGGCCGACGCGGTCCCACACCACAGTCTCTTCTAAGCCACTGCTATGCGAACATCCTCCCTAACATAGCCGAAAATTCCGGGATCACGTGCCGACGCGCGAATCCAAACTTCTTTTCGCGAACTTTGACGAACATTTTTTTTTTTGAAAGCAGTCAGCCTTACACGGTAAAGTTGAGTGTTGTGCCCGTAAAGTGAACTTTCAGAGCTTTGTAAGATTCTTTCATTTTGTGCTGTAATTTGTGCCGATATGTGAAGTGTTTTATTTTGTGCACTTTTTGATTTTGGATTTTTTTGCTCCGGATTTTTTTGGTTGGTTGATTTTTGATGCATTTTTATTTTATTATATATTATTATATGTATGGATTACGGCGGGTAGATATTTTAAGTGCATTTATCGTTATCATATTTATAAATTAAGTGCTTGGTTTGGTTTGATAAGTTTGCGCGTACAACGAGTAGTGTTAATTATTTCATATCTTGAGTTCATCTCGAAAATTAATAAACGTTGTATAATTTTTTATGGCAGCTGCATACTAATTTAAAGACTAAATTCTAAATGCAAGTTTGTAGTTAATGAGCGGGTACGGTTATAAAAGTTTTCTCTTGGAGGAAACTTCTGTATAAAATCCACCTCTATATTTGGTACTTAGTGTTTCTATGTTTTAATTAAACTTAACTTTCTTGACTGTTTAATTAGTAGTTTTTAATAACTCGACAACTAGTATTTTCCACCCGCTGTGGTTTCGGAAAAGCGTTTTTATTTTTTTATTTCTTGGACATGTCTGAAAATATAATAAATTAGGTACTCTATATAGAATGTAGGTAGGTGTTAATAATCTAGATACGCTCGAGGCTTGGCTCGTCTCAAGAAATCTTTGCTTAGCCCTAGATACTTTAAATCCTATCTGTGAGTGAAAAGTGAACCTATTCCGTTCAACAGTTTAAACTGCGTACAGATCAGTTACGCTTTCCTTTCAAACCTTACCACAAAATCACTGCTGTACCTATAGTTTGTGAAGAATTGTTAGGACATTTTTTAAAAATAAATGTAATTGGCGTTGACAGTTATAATAAAAAAATGCTATAACCCTAAAGTACTATATTATTAGTATTTTACGGTAGTGTGTATTTATTAGTGCAGCCTTAAAAAATCCAAGGAAGACAAAATTAAATAAAATTACTCGAGTCTTAGCGAAGTGTAGTGTAGCGAAGGACTTAGCACTTGTCCGAATACCTAGGTCACAGTGCACTGTAGCTGTAATAGCAGGACATAGGGTGAGCGTTCGCTCGTTCATCTTGCTTGCATACTAAAATAAATAAAATAGAAATAAGATATTGTCAATTTAGAGAAATGAAAAAAATGCGTAAAAATTTAACATTTCGTGTTACAAATAGGTTGTGTTTGTAGGTAATGTTTAATTTAAATAACTAAGTAAATATATATTTTTTTAAAGTTTACATCATACATACATACATTGCATAAAGGTACTTAATTTTTTAATTATATTGTTATACTTACCGAGGTAAACGCTACCTACATATAAAATTTTTGCTTAATTGGTTTAGCAGTTTATGTATAGAGAGGTAACAGACACACATAATGATTTTCGGAGTTAAAGACCCTTGAAGTAAACTTTACTGTAGGTGCGAGTAGGTACAAACCACTGGTTAATCTTTTGAACAATAGATGCTCCTATTAGCAAAGTTTAAGGTTTTGCGACCTTTATTAATTAATAACTTTAACTATGAATGTACAAATACCTTGGTGGAATTTATTGATTATTTTGATCACGAAACCAATTAGCACGTGGATGTAATGTTTCTAAGTAAAACTATAGTTTTGTGACTGAGTTGAATGGTCTTGAGATTTGTTGTGAAATTATTTTAGTCTTCTACAGACTATTGAAATAGGATTCCTCACTCGCGGTGCATAAAACAAAACTGACGCCAAATGAGATGTATTAAATCAGAGATTTGTATTAAACACCGTATCTATTGATTTTAATTTTATTTGTTAAATTTGTGTATCAATTAAAATAAATACGAAAATCGAACTAGTAGGAATAAAAAGACTCACAAGCTTGACGATCGCCCCTACGGAAAATAAAAATTTCAACTAGTTCGACCATTGAAGTAATGAGTCGAATTAATAGAAATAAACGATCTATTGCTAATAATATACTATATTTTATGACTGAAATAAACCTCACGCCATAAATTCGATAATTCAATTTGAGGTCACATGTGGGCTATTAGTTTTTGAAAATTATAATCAAAATATATAAAAGGAAAGAGTGACTGATCTATCAACGCACAGCCTAAACCGTTTGACGGATTGGGTTAAAATTTGGAACACATATAGATTTTATGTTGTAGACCTCCACTAAGAAAGGATTGCGCCATGCGGGCAAAGCCGCTAGCATGAGCTAGTTAACTATATTATGTGTCTCGCGGTAACACCCGAGTAAGTTTGTGCAACCTTATGGAAAAATCAAGATAAATACGAGATAATAAGTTTCGAGAAAACGGTTAAGTAGTTTTTGTGGAGAAGAGCAACAAACAAATATACTTACAAACGTGTTCACGTTCAAGCTTCATGTATATGGCCACCTCACCTTAATGTAAAGGATTTTTCTTACAAATAATCTTATATTAATTAAGGGATTTTTTGCGGCATCTGCTTTTATTGCAATAATTTGTCTATATTTTAATATGCATTGTTCATTATAGTAAAATATGGAATAATAGATAAGCTGACGTCGTAGAATGCGTAGTATAAATTGTACCTATAGGATTTTCAAAAACACTTCTCCATCCTTCTTCCCGGGAGAATAAAATAAAAATTGAAACTCAGAACAAAAATAAAATAAAGCTTCTTTTTCTTTAATAACACGCAATATCCACAAAACATTTTATTAACTGGAAAACTGCAACATTATTAAAGATCATTGTTTATAATATACTAGTAGAAAAGAGTACAAAGATAAGTCTTTGAATCCGTGATTTGAAAAATGCTGATAAAACCAACGGTTACATCTGTAAAAAATAAAATAAAAAACTGAAATGAACAAAATATACAAAAAAACAAAATTTCAGAATCCTTGCCGCTTACCGTTACGTGTATATGTTTCTAAGAACTTTTTTGTCGGTCTATAATGATAGACCAATGCGCGATTGTGATTATTCATTATGCACCTCTAGCCCTCTAGCACCTCTCCTCTCTCTGGTCACCTTACCCTTCCAATTCAATCTTACGCTTCCAATGTTATTATTTATAACATTATTTCCATATTTTATTAATAGTAAGAAGTAACGTAACCTATGTACATTTCCTAGAAAGAATCCCATATGATAGCCAATAAGCACCTATAGCACCTCTCCTCTCTCTCTGGTCACCTTACCCTTCCAATTCAATATTACGCTTCCAATGCTATAATTTATAACATTCTTTCCTTATTTTATTAATAGTAAGAAGTAACGTAACCTAAGTACGTTTCCTAGAAAGAATCCCATATAACGTTCATGGGTGGATCCATAAAACTCGCAGTCCCATATATTTTAACTAACGGTGCTATTGACTCTCCGTAAAACTTTCAAATAACAACCGCTCGTGCTGCAAACTACTGAAAACGCACACATTTTTCCAACTGCATTTCGGTAACCACAGTGTAGGTTATGGCAGTTGAAATACTACTACCATTGACTGCAACGAGTGCTTTATATAAGTATATTATTTTTCTCTTTATATATATACAATCTTAAATTAATATTATATTATTTTATTATTACCTACTGATATGTCACAACTTGATATTACACAAAATAAGAACTATAATATCATAATCTATGTTATATAAACACTATAAACTACATCTATAATCACACATCATCATCATCTATATCTATCTAGGTATATAATCTAGCTTAGACTATTACATATTATAATAATTGCATAACTGTAAACGGAAATTACTCATAAAAATTACAATAAATATCTCGATAAGTTTAGTGTAAGAGTTCCTAAATGGAGTTGTAGGTACATTATCCATTTATTTTTAAGACTTCTCTCACATTATATTATTACCTATATGCGAAATTGTACAACTTTTTTTTTTAAATCGAAATCAATGTTAATTGTATCGACACTCAGGCAGGCTACGAGTACCTAATAGTATCGTGTTCTCGGACTGATCTATTTTCGACAGTTTCGCTGTTATTCTTCAATAATACCTATTGTTATTGAGTCTAATTTTCAGTTTTTTTTTGAGAAGACTAACAATAAAAATAAAAATATCGAGATCTTGTTTTTATTTTTCTTCTTTGGTAAATGTTTTATTGAAGACGATTTGGACGCGCACCAGATCGGGTGGGCAGAGGTGGCGCAGGAAAGAGATAAGTGGAAGGATTTGGGGGAGGTCTTAGCCTAGCAGCGGGACAGTAGGTATAGACTAAACAAAAGAATTTTTTACTGTGTCATGCACTGTGGCGCAGTCGTCTCACAGTTTCCAAACGTTATAAAGATTCTCATGCATTATATCCGCGGAAAACTTCTATTCGCGATGTTATCCGATATTTGTTACTTGTTTTGAATCGCGCTTTCTTACGATTTTGTTTTGGTTACTGCAAACGACTTTTGTTATACGAGGCCGTTAAATAAAGCTTAAGAATGTGATATATAGGTGACTTATTTCATTGATATACATATTGTTATTATGATAGAGTTTCGATCAATTTTATAGTCTTGGGTGACGAGTAAACTTCAGCGTTGCGTAGAATTTGTATTGATGATCTGAGTTAAACTACCTGTGCTAGGTCATCATATCGAAAAAAAAGTTTTAGGAAAGGGTGGCAGATGAAAGCATAGTTCAAACTGCTGAACTGATTAAGTTAAAATTTGGCACAGAGATATAATGACGTGGACATTTGCAAAGTCAGACGAGAGAGAAGTCGAGAGTTTAATACTTTTTTATAAAACAATTAGAAAAAAGTCTATAACCGTACAAGAAATTAATAATAGATTTTTAATAAGGATTTACCTTCGGTGTTTATGTGATTAGTAAAGGCTCAGTGTTAATTATTTTACGATTATTTAATTAATATTGAAATTGAAAACGTGTGTAAGAGAATTTTATAGCATTATACCGTACTTTATTGAAGTTTCGTTATTCTGGGACACCTATTTAATTATATTTAATAAGCAACAGACAGCTATAGTATTTCAAATGATATTTAGAAAGTTGGAGTAAGTTTACTCATTAGCATATTTTGGTAATTAATGTTATCCAGTAAATCACCACCCCTTTTACTGAAAATGTTTTTTTTTATCTTTGATTTAAAATACAAATAGACAGTAAAAGACGAATGAAGCTCGTTTTGGCCTATTTAAAAAAAATGTTAAAATGATATAAAAAATAAAAATGGCCATTCTGCATAAAATATCGATCATTTTTATATCGATTAAAAAGCCGATAAAAATATCGGCAGATAAGTCTGTTTTAAGTGGGCTTATAAAAATGTAGTTTACGGTCCCGAAATATTCAGTTACAGCAATTTGAGAATATTTTTCAATCCGCTGTTAAATCGTCACGAGTCGAGGACGTCGTTGCACTCATGTGAACTTTGAATACGACACTTGCCAATTTCCGAATACATAACGTAAATCTACCTATGTAATAGTAGAAATGTTGATGTAAGAATAGGAATGTTAACCAAAAATGTTTTTTTGTCCATTATGTACATTATTATGAAATATTGAACATGTATTGTAAATCTGATAAAAAAACATAAGAGATACTTGCTGCTTGATCGTGTCATCCCACTAAGTTTGGTACATTTTTGCACCAGAAGGCCTATTGGATATTGTCAAACGATATGTAAAACACTAGAATCCATAGACAAAATTGCGTACATTACTTGATTAAACCTCATCATTAATATGAGTGAAAAAACAAACGCAGCAATGTACATTGAAGTTGTCATCAATAGTAGTGGGTGAGAAATAGACAATAGGCCCTCAGAACTTTGTCACGCGTCCCAACACAAAAACTTATAAGCATTATATCTTAGCCATTTTGTATTTTATTCAAAAACCAAAAAAAATGTACGTATCTAATATATTTTAAAATTTAAATTACGAACTATTTACATTTAAAAAAAAATGACCTTGTCTAACTTCCCTATTGATGATATATTTTTATTGTGTCAAAATTTTATCACACGCCACTCGTATATTTTAGGCTTTTACTTTATCGTGTTACAGATCTTAATAACTGTTAATCTACCTATCCATCTTATCTTAGATATTATTAGATATCAATAGATATTATCATTCGGGTATGCCCCTAACATTGTTTACTCATACTTAACCTTAATCTTGAATTATCATATTCGCAAAACAAGCCAACTAAGGCGCCTTTTACACAGATCAACTATTGCAGTAACTAGCACTCGCAACTAGTTTTTTCATACATTTTATTGCATTAGCTACTAACAGGCCTTAAATTGCCAAAATGCACCAATTAAAATTTGACAGCGGTCATATACGAGTTATGAAGCAGTGAGTTGCTAGAAAGTAGCGAAAGAGTTGCCAATCCCAGTCACTGCAGTAGTGCCTTAGTCTGGAAAGCGCCTTAAGTGCGGCTTGTCAATTTAAGTCTTGTACGATATACATAGCTAGTGCATAAAGATATATTAAACAGCTAGATGTTAGCGCTAGTTTGCAAAGCGCCTTAGGTAGGTACAGATAGCTAATTTAAAGCTTTTTCGATTCTATTGCATTATAAGAAAAAGCTAGTTGCCAGAAAGTTGCCAGAACTAGTTGCTGCAATAGTTGTTCAGTTCTGCAGAGCACTTCAGTTGCAGCTTGCCAATTTAAGGCCTGTTCGATGCAGTTATTGTATTAAGAAATACGAAGAAAGTTGCTAGTTAATTAGCATGAAGCCTTGCCTATTGCCTATTTAAGGCCTATTCATTAAATTATAATATAACATTGCTAGTTGTCAGAAAGTTGCCAGTTTCTATCGATCAGTCGGCAAAGATCCTTGCAGCTTGCCAATTTAAGGACTTTTTTTTTGTGGAAGGGAAAATGCCTTCGCACTACCTTTCCGCCGCGTGGGTGAATTTAAGATCATACAAGTGAAATTAAAAAAAAAACTTTTTTTATTATAACCATCTAGCACCAACATTCACGTCAAGACAAATCAAATGAGCCCAAACTAGATGAGGTTGCGTCGTTTAATTATAAAGTTCTTATGGCTACCTTCCTCCTCCATCATCAGATCAGTTCCATGTCATAATAAATTTGCATTGTCATCCGATTTATACATGCATGCCAAATTTCAGCTTAATCAGAAATCGGGAAGTGGATCAAATTAAACTTCCAAGATTTGATTACAGACAGACAGACAACAGACAGGTTAAAGTAAATAAAAGCTTGTAATAAAACGCTAGTTGCCAGTACGTTGCCTGGGCTAGTTGCTACAAAAGTTGCTCAGTCAAAAAGCACCTAAACGGTAGGAATAGTGAACTCTGTGAAGTAAACACATTCAACTAACTCCTAACTTCCATCGGTTTGTTATAAATTGTCGATTGAGAAATGTCGGGTGATTTATTACTGGCTCTGTTATTTTTCCACCGTGATAGATGCTTGTTTACCATTCTCTAGATGGTTTTACGAAGTGAGTAGGTGTCGCACACAATACGAACTAGTCTATATGGTTATGCTAATTTTTTTGATTGTGTATAAACTACTTTATTTATGTTCTAATTAATCAATTTCTTCGGACTTTTGAGCGTATTGTGTTACTGAAAGTGATATGATTAATTTTGTTAGTTTTGTATAAAATTCATCATGTTATGGAAAGTAAATCTTTTCCTTGCTCAATTTTGTGAACAAATACCCTAGAAAATAAATATTATCTTATGCTACTACATATTTATTCTCGGTTGAGCAATTCTTAATGATCTTATGTTTTTTTTTGAAGTGAAAACTTCTTTAGCGGCGCTGAGCACTTTTTTGTATGGGTAAAAACTTTCAAACTCGCGTCAGGGTCACGTGATGCTGATCGAAAAAGCGTAAGATCGAGGGGAAGGGAGAGGAACTAGTATCTCCCACTCTTTCTACCGTGCCTGAGTGTGCTGCTCTGTTTAGGCGGCACAGGGGGCTTAGACAAGCGCGCGCCCGATATTTTTTTTTTTTATATTTTATATTTTATATTTTTTTTATTAGACACTTAAATAGGTTCGAATCAAAAGTGTTTGTTTCTTACTTAAGTTATCATAAACCAATTGTATCAGTTGTAAAAATTTGCGATGATGATTCTGATAATAACGATGGTGTAAAAGTCGTCGAAATTATGGATGGAAGTTGATTTTTCTGAGAGATAAAATTTAATGTTATATATAAATAACGATATAATATTATAAATAACAACATATAAATTGTCATATTTGTGTACGATAGCGCAATAAATAAACATTGTATTCTACCTCATAAATGATAGTATTTTTATACTTATAATTAAACACAACGTTAATATTGAAGTTTTCACTTCTGCCGGCACTCCCGGAGTGCTTTTTTTTTTTTTTTATGTGATGAAGTAGAAGACGAGCAAGACGCTCTCCTGATGTTAAGAGATAACGGCTGCCCATAATCAGTACAGTGTAACCTAGGATTTCACAATGATGTGAAATTCTAGGAGCACTGCACCAACGCTTCTTACTCAAGAGTCATAAGATGTTAAGACTCTTTAGCCCAGTAATTTCGCTAGCTACAGTGCCCTCCTACCGGAGCACAGTAATGTTTGCACATCACTGCTCAGGCGGTAGAATAACGGGCACTGTAAAAATAATCTGAAAAAGTTGCTATTAGGGCTAAGACAGCAAATGGAAAAACATTTTTTAAAATGTGTTTATGATGTCCGCGAAGTGTGGTTCAATATATTTTTTCAGTCGTTGTAAAGAAGTCCCAGTTTTTAAATATTATCTACATTTCCGGTAACACAAACAATTCACTAATAAAATAAATCGTTCATATGTAGTCATTTGTTCCTCTTGTTTTAAACAAATTAAATCTGTTTTTAAATTAATTAGGGCAATAAATTCCAAAGTTCCGGTTCATTAGACTGTAAAATTGATCTTCTGTTTTGACGCTAATTGTTTTTTTATTATGAAAACATTGAAATATTTCTACTGCCTACGTAAAAGTAAAACTGGAGTATTGGTGTAGAATTACGCTTTCTACTGCATTTCTTCGTCAAGTTGTGATGTATTGAAAACATGATTTGAAGGTAGTGATCGGCTAATTTTAAATCACACGTCGTTCTACAAAACCTCAGAATCATTATAGTCAGGGTTAGATAGTATAGGTAGTCAGGGTTGCGACCGAGAGTCGTGAGCTCCTGATGAAGGACATCGTAATTGTCCGAAACCCAGGGTCGAGCCGAGCTAGGCTCTCGACTCTCGGTCGCAACCCTGACTACCTATACTATCTAACCCTGACTATAATGATTCTGAGGTTTTGTAGAACGACGTGTGATTTAAAATTAGCCGATCACTACCTTCAAATCATGTTTTCAATACATCACAACTTGACGAAGAAACGCAGTAGAAAGCGTAATTCTACACCAGTACTCCAGTTTTACTTTTACGTAGTATTATATATCCGAGAGTTAAAAAAAAAACATTTATTTCAGACTATTTAGGGTCCATAGATGTGTTAGTAGTTACAATTAAATCTTAGCCTAAGGTTAGTAGTAGTTTAGCCGTTTTGTTTATATACATAGTTAACATGGTCATTGTGCCCGTGTTCCGGCATGATGTTCAGTGAAGCCAAGGAGGTATTTATCCCGCCTTCTAGGTATAGTCTGCTGCCATCTACGGACGCATCGTCGCTTAACGATGATGCGGTTCACGTTAATTTTATAAAACGCTATAACATTATGGTCAGGTGCAATTAAAGATTGGACGAACTTTGCAATTTTAATAATTTGTCAGAAATATTAAGTGTAAATGAGTGCGTAGGTTTAATTAATTAGTCGTCACGACCAATTTGGGTTTTATTATAACTTTGACTCAAAAAAGACCTGTCATCGTATACATTTAGTTAGAAATAATTTTGCTAGCATTTTTGTTTTTGAGTCTGTCTACTGGGTAGTGTTGGAATAATTAGCATTAGCAATAATATTTAATTGGTAAAGGCCAATTAGCAATTATCCAATTAATTGTAGTTGCTAAAATAAATTATTGCTAATGTATTAGCAATCGTCTGCATTCACATCACACACTGCTGCTGTCATGCGAAAAATACACGACCGTGCTGGTTCGCACCGCGTTGCTAACTGACTGCCATGATATGCTAATGCTAATTTCATTCGATGCGAAATGATTATTATTTCGCATTATTCATATTATATGAACGCGCTAATGAAATTTAGCTGCTATTCATAATCAAATAAAAAAATGATTTTAGCAAATAGCATAGCAATAGCACATAGAACAACACATGAAAATTAGTATGATCATGAAAAATTGCATTAATTGCCATTACTACTACTGGGTTCAAAAGCAGCCTTCATCTATTGGCAGGACATGAATGTACAAAAATGTAGTAGCACTTTTACATTATTTAGAATACATTAAGAACAATATTGAAAGAATGAAGTACCGCCACCGTTGGTAACACGATCCACATAACATAAACGGACCACCCACTGTATTACTTTATCGTTTTGCAAATATAATCAACTCGTTTAGTTTTAACACTTTTATATGGTAATATGAATACAAATACAATATATTATCTAAGGACCTAAGTAGGTGTAAACTGGAACCATTTGATTTCAAATAAATTATTATAATTTTATTTTTATTATGGTAGGTTCAAGGAAAATGTCCAAATTTTTAATTAACTTGTCCTATTAAACCGGCTTTCTTTTAGGGTCACCTGTCCGGTGTCTTTCGCTAATCAAGTATTTTTGACCCAATTCCTTTAAATTTTTTGAGTATTTTATTGAATGGTCTGGTCAGTAGTAGGTATATTCTGAGCACCCGATTATATACAGGATTAGAAACATAGAGAGAGGTAAGAAAATAAAATAATTGATTTGAAAAAAAAAACTGAAAATTTTGCTATATTCTGAGTCTTCACTAATATTGTCATTATAATAATTGATTAAATGATTATTTAATGTTATGAATTTTGATGATGGAAGTAGTGAAAACTCCGCTACCTATCCAATTTTTCACCAAGTCTAAGCTGGAGGTGACCACAATAAATATAGAAAGTATAGAAGAAACAATATGCCACTACAATAACAATAGAATGTACAGGGTGTGACATATATAAGATATTTTTTAAATTATTATTGAAAAAAAAAAAACAAAACTGAATTGTAAATTTAAATAAAACTCTGCCCTAAATAAGAATAAAAAATTTAACATAAATTCATACTACCCATTTTAATGTAAATTTTCGTTAAAACAGGACTCCTAAACAGGGAACAAATTATTCGACCTATATACACAACTTACGTAAAACGATCGAGGGATACGCTTAAATCGACCCTACCACAAATAAGGTACACTACAGTATTGCCAAATTTTTGTTCTAGAATACATTGACTGTACCTTATTGCCTATTCAATTTGTGCGTGATCCGCTCGTATTGACTACGCAGCACCAAACGTACCTGGGCTCCAAGACCTTCACCTTTATTTATGTAGGTACACTCAGACAGAAATCACCCTTTGCGTCGCGTCGAGTCGCCCGCTGAACGCATGGGAACCGAGAAAGCATTCAAAATGATTTATTGTAAATGGTTTTCTACTTTGTTGGCTAAAATAATAACCCCGAGTTCGGACCGATTGCTGCTCTAAATCGAACGTTTTATTATTATATCCCCTTTGCCGGAGCCGATGCGTGCTCGCCCAAATTTAATTTGCAACCCATTAGTCGGAAATAAGTCAGGCATGTTAATAAGACAGATATTGATGAAGCAATGTCACTCCGCCTATTCAAGTCATAACGTGGAAGATGGTCAAGATGAATGAGACATCGAAAGTGCAAATAATAAAAACGTAAAAGGCACGGTAGGAATTGCGGGTGGCTTTGTCCGGTCGCACAATGGCCGCGTCGAGAAGATTGACGCTTTAACTCCGAAGGTGTTATGAGAATTAGTGGCCCATTATTGCTCCAAAGAAACGCGTGGTCAAGCAGAAAGCTGATAACAATAATTAGCTCGAACGCCACAAAAACTCGCATAAATCCCGCATAATAAGTTCCTTAAGGTGCAAAAAACGAGTAACTGCTTACCTGGACGGCGTTTTTTTCAGCAGAATGACTCCGGACAAACGTGGTCCGATATAATAAACACCTCAATTCCTGGCAGAGGCATTGTTTAATGATTTCTCTGTTGTGATCTTGCACAATTCTCGACTAGTTCGGTTTTTTTAGCGCAGCTTGCGAGAAAACTGCTTTTTTGTTTGCATGGTAGCGTTTAAACAAAGGGATCGGGGCTTGTGCGAAGGTGTGATTTATTTATGACGTTACCTTTAAAAGCATCTTGACCGACTTTGGGTGGTTCTTGACGTATTTGCCTCACCTTCACTAGTCAGTTGCTCTCGTAACGAATCTAATACTCTGTTTCTTTTGTTGCAGGAACAATATGGAAATGATGAACTCGATCGGCACGTTTTTCGGAGATCAGTAACCTTTTGTTTTTGGTAGTACCGCGATTTCTATAACCGTCCGCAAAACGAAGATGCTGGGGTGTGCTCAGACGAGAGTTACCTCAGCGTTGATCTTGTTCTCGACGGGCGTCTGCTACGGCTCGGCTGTTGACAGTCGGTGCTTAGATAAGTAGATGTGACGACGAGACTCATACGATTTGGCCCACGTTCAAAAACGAAGGAAAATAAACTAGTCAAAGTAAAACAAGATCAAATAGTAAATAGCGATAGTAAGTTACCATAAAGGCGAGGCTAGACCACTGACCTAGAGCGCACGGGCCTGGATCCGCCACCTCGCGCACGGTGGTATGCTTTATATTGCATCTTGTATCGACTGTGCGCTGACTGGTCGCTACGTCACGTGGCTTCCCGGCGCACGACTTCAGTGCTGGATGCTACTAACTGTATACACGTGAGTACCTTTTCCTTATTATTTTAGAAATAATTTAGTTATGACCAAAATGTCCATGAATATGGTGAAAGGTGGGAATTTGGGTAGATTTCGATGAACTGTGTGAAAAAGAATATGCGTGTTAGGAGAGTGAATGGAGATATGACGGATGATACGTCATACGTAATTTAAATAAAAAATTAATTAAACAAATATTTCAGGACATTTCATACAGCGCCACCAATAAAATAAGGGCAGGGAGATAACTCAATTAAGTCTTCAAATTTGTTGTAAGCCTACAAAACTAGGTGTGGAAACAAGAGTCTCTGGCCGGTTTCCAGCCCGCTGGCGCCCAATGCTAGCGGCATTTCCTCATAGAATTGCAGTGAATTAACACGAAGCACTACCCGTTTTAATGTTCGTTTTCATGAAGTTTTCAGCATATTATCCCATTTGATAGAGCGATTAAAACTTGCATCTACTGGTAACGTTTTATCAGCAAATCTAGAACGTTGAGCATTAAGTGCAGTATTAACATTGTAACTACTGTGCATGTTTATGGTCGGTTAAGGCTTGTCAGTAGCCGCCTGGAAACAGCGCCTACTTGAAAGGCCTTAAAATCTTGTGCGCTTTACGCTCATCAATGTAAGGGACATAAAATTTATACATTCCGTTAAATATTGCAGATGGACATAGACAGCGGGTGTGGCGTCTTACAGTTCGATTTACGACATGTCGTTTCCAGTTTCTATAGTTCAACGAATGTGTTTTCTATCATTTGAATAATTTTAAACCTTTGAGATGTTTGAGCGAACACTCTGGGAGAGCGTTTTTGTATTCCAATAATATTAAATATAAAATTACTTAGAATTTCAAACAATAAATGTCACTTGTTAATAAGAATGCATCTTGTAATACCTATAGTATACAAGGTATGCAATGTTCAAACAGCCTTAAAAGTGCGGAACGACCAAGTTTTATTATAGGTAGTAGATATTTTATTATAGCATAATTCCTACTTGCCATTCAACTAAATATTATAAACGCGAAAGTTATTGTGTTTGTTTGTTACATCTTCATGCTTAAGCAGCTTAACCCTATAGAGCTACAATAAAATGCTACTTTCATATGGTTATGTTCATATTATGTATGTTCATAATATGGGTAAAACCGCCGGACATAGTAATGTTTATTACCTCTATATTCTCATCGAAAGATTAGAAGTAGATCAAGTGTTTTGAGATAAAAAGATAAAGTTCGTTCACATTGATTAGACTCTATGATTCCTACTGTTCTTCGTATCAGAGTTTATCTATTACTGTAGGAATGATTTACGAATAAATAGGTAATACATACTACCAGCATTCTGGGTACAATGCCAAAGGACAGTGATTTGAAACACTTTGATTTTCTGCAGATTGCCATGTGGACTGTTCACGTTTTCTCTATTGAATAGAATAGAATAATACTTTATTGCATACCAAAAAATTACAAAGAAGCTTATTGAGCAAGTTACGAGTATCTTAATGCTAGGTAAACAATCGGCGGTCTTATCGCACTAGGCAATTTCTTACAGATAACCTGGGAATGGAACAGGACTGAAAATACAATAATAGACGGCTATTGCTGTATTATTAAAGTTATAAGTGTAGTATTGTCCTCTTTTTCTCAATAAAGGCATTAACTGGTAGGCTTCGGACTTGACTAGCTACCACCCACTGGACAAAACCGTGTCGACAAGCGGTCCTTACGACCTTGTTCCGGCATGACGTTCAGTGAAGCCAAGTAGGGATTTATCCCGCCTTCTAGGCCTCGGCTACCATCTACGGCCGCGTCATCACTTAACATCACGCAAGATCGGGGTGAAAGGTTTAACTATTATGAATAAAAAAACAACAAAAAGTAGTTTAATATCCAAAAATCCTTCATTATGAAAATACTACATTATGAATTATGGGTTACCCTTACTTTTCTTCTTAGTCGTGTTATTTATTACTGAAAGTCGCGTCCTTGAAATTCGACCTGCCGATTTGCTGCCGTTTTGTTGCTTCGATTTGTAGCCTGCCTTGTGAGCTATTTCCACCTCGTCCGGTCCTCAGCTTCTCGTATAGCGCTTACAACTGGTAGGCCATGGAGGGCGGTTATTTGATCACCTCGCTATACCTCTATGTATTCATCATCATCCACAGACCTCCACACTACATCCCACTGCTGGGCATAGGCCTCCCTCATGTTATGCCACTCAACCCTGTCCTGTGCCAATCTGGTCTATGTATTATCTTCTAAATATATAAAAGGAAAGAGTGACTGATTGACTGACTGATCTATCAACCTACAGCCCAAACCACTGAAAGGATTGGGTTGAAATTTGAAACACAGATAGGTCTTATTATGATGTAGGCCTCTGCTAAGAAAGGATTTGTTCTCGCGAGCAAAGCCGCGAGCGTAAGCTAGTATCAAATAAATTGACTCTACAAATTAGAAAAAATTCACACAGAGTAAATGTTTTTTAATTCTAAAATTAGATATGTTCTAATAAAGTTTGATGTATCAACCATAATTTAAAAGGTAGGCATAACATTGACGACACAACACTGTTTGCGCACACAGTTTGCTGAAAATGTCGCGACGATGTGTCAAAATCATTGGAATGTAACATTATTTGATGTTAAACAGATAATTTGTTATTACGAGGCCAATTTACATGTCTATCGAAGTCTATGTAATCTACTTAGTACTTAGGTACCTACTTATTACCTACATTTAATGGTGACATAACTGGTAGATATGTGAACCACTAGCGAATAATGATTTAAACAGAAAAATCTTAATTTACAAAACAAATGATCCGCCATACCTATTGTTTTTTATATACACCCAGTGTTACTCTCGCAGTAAATACGAATGCCACCAAAAACATAACTTGTAAAAAATACCAAGTCTCGCAACTGCAGTACTACCGTAAAAAGTTGTGAGATCCATGTACTACCAAGTCGGTAAAATCTTTTGTGTTTTAAATCAATAGATCGACTTGAGATCTAACAACACCTCTCAAGTTTCTTCTAAAATCCCTCGAGCCGTTTAAGCTGCAGAGAGTGCCAAACAATTATACGTATATGCTCTCTAAAAACATAACCATCCTTCTGGGTTAGTCGAGTATAAGGTTGCTCAACGGTTTTTTTTTATGTTAGAGACAGACAAACAAGCAAACGGCCCGCCTAATGGTGAGCGGTTACCGTCGCCTATGGACGTCTGCAACACCAGTGGTATTAGAGACGCGTTGTCGGGTTTTGCGGAACAAGCAGTAGTCTTCGGGTTATTCTAGAAACTCTCAAACATTACTCACATATCTACCTATCTACTAAACTAACCTTTACCTCAATCGGTTCAACGCTTAGGCGTGATAGGGTAACAAACACACATCCACACTAATGCATTTCTAATATAGGTATTATTAGATAGTAATTAGGATTTTTTAGCGCTGCCATTATAATTATCGCTGTTTCATAGTTATAGATTTTATATTAATCAACATTGATCGAGTAGACTTGGCAAAATTTCAAAATTATGGATCAACAGTTTATAAGTTGTTTTGTCTGATATTAATATAAATACCTAAATAATATGTATGTGTGATATTCATACATCTTATGCTCTGTTTAGTCAAAACCACTACAATATACCACGAAATATATGGACAGCAAGCCCATGAAGAGACTATAGACTGCATAGCAACAAACACCCAAAAAAGGATCTCGATTAAATCGTCAAACCTATATCTCCGCGATAAAGCTTATAATTTGAAAGTTATCAAACCATATATAGAAAACCCCATAAAATAGTAAATACTCCATTTAAAATAAATTGTCAAAGTTGGTTCCAAATTTTGGACATATAAGTTATTAAATATGCTTATATCTGTAGTTTCCCATATAAAATGACAATAAGCAAATCGTAAACAAAGAATAAATAGCTTTTATGGCGTTGACTCTTATTTTAAAGGTCATAAGAATGCTTTTTGGATGTGCAGAGTTAAAATTACATCCTTGACCGATTGGTTCCGCCCACTGACACCCAAAATTGTATACAATACGTGTATTAATTACGAGTCTGTCTGAAGATAAGTGTAGCTAATTAGTGACATCGACAAGTTACGTCTATGTTAATTTTTGCGGGAAATTCCACTAATATTATAAATGCGAAAGTATAACGTCGCGTGATTAAATACGAGTAAATCCACACGTTATAAGCCAGTACATCACGTCCAAACTTTAAAATAATGCTAGATATTTTGGAGGAAAATCGTATGATTTTGCATTTCACGTATACTCGGCGACAGATCATAATCTGTCGCAAAGTATAGTCTAGTAGAGTATATCTGCTTTGAAATACTACAATAAGTACTTAAAGAAAAACGTGTTGAAAAAAAAAGAGAGTCTCCTAGTTTCTAGAATACTACGAACACCACGTACTACTTCCACTACTTAATTTCCATTTACTTATGGCTGGCAGAAACTGGATGAGAAGAGCTGAAGACCTAATTCATCGGCGCGTATTGTGAGAGGCCTATGTCCAGCAGTGGACTGGTACGGGCTGATAATGATGATGAACACCACAACGTACAGTGATCAACAATAAATCTGACCCCACATTGATGTACGCTACTCTAGCGGATGTAAGTCGCTGGACAGCCTCAAAGTTTAACATCAAAAAGTTTTTGTTATAAATTATAAATACAAAATAAAGTTTTAGCTTTAGGCGATACATAAATATATGAATAAATATAATTAGCTACAACATACGCATACAATACAAGACTCGGTTCGATACTTTGTCATGGTAATAAACTTCATACAAGACAAATTAGCATACATATTGGTTTTTTGCCGGTAAATGTGTCTAATTAGAATTTGGCATTTTGACTTGAGATTATGGTAACATCTGTTTAGAGATATAATAAAGGGTTGCCAGGTTGGAAGCAATTAAATATGGCTTGAATTTGAGTAGCAAAATGTGGCTTGGTCTGAAATTAATATTCGCCTATTTTATAATTTCTTTGTGTAGTTAGTAGGTACACTTTATTTGGCGAACCGTGTCAGTTACAAAGATAACATAAAAATGTTTAGAGACTTATTCATATTTTTTTTATAAAAATTAAAAAAGATAATAACAAAGGTTCATCATTGCGCGTACCTAATTTAGTTATCAATTTATTTTTGAAAACTTATTGCAACCCTAATTTTACATACACAACCATTAAAATGTTTAAATTTCATGCGTAATATTTTCATCTTTTGGTCTTTAGACAGTACACGATACATTGTTTCAATTACTAAGCAATTATATTATTAATTGTAGTGTTTGTAATCGAATTCCTTCAAAACAGCTTTACCGAATATCATAATGTTTCTTTTTATTTTGTAAGTCAGTATAGGTCGTAAAATATTTTTCAACAGTTGCATACGAATTTGCGCGCGTCAGCTAGTCGTCCTATAAGATTTTAGACAACCCTATCAACTAGGGTTACTGAACGAGGAAATGTTTGACTGATTCATTCGACTACGAACGAGAGACGTATTTCTTATTAGAATTATTCAAGTCCATTAGTCATTCTAAACGATGGGATATGGTTTACGAGTTAACTTTACTTTACTGACAATTGCTTTAACTGTCGCCTATTGTACTTAACTGAAGGTAATTTATTTGCCTATTTTATGTAATTTGAATTTTAAATGCCATTATTGTCAGTGGAGTAATTTTCTATAATATATTTCAATAGAGTCCCTTGGTTGAACCCTACTTGGTTATTTTATGCAGAAGAGATTTCGCATTCAGTATCACTTAGTTCGAATCCTTGCCCTGCTTCAATGACTATATCTATGTGTAGTTTTCAAATCGCTACAATGGTGGGCATTAACCATAGCTAGTCTATCAGGTATCATTTATATACCATCTACTGGACAAACCGTGTCGCCAAGTGGTGATCTTTACTATGTTTCGGCATGACGTACAGTGAACGTCAACTTCGGGTTCTGCAGGCGTGAACTCCTGATGAAGGACATCGTAACTGTCCGAAACCGTGGTTGAGACAATTCTTAACAAAATAATTACAAAATTGTATGTTCAGTGAATACCTTGTTTCAACAAAAATATAATGGAACATCATGCCGGAGGGATTTACCAAAGTTACAGCAGTTATAATAATATGATATAGTTACGTGAAGTAGTGTTTTATAAAAGTTCTACGATATTCTTTTAAAGAATCCACACAAAATCTTTATTTCAAATACAATTGCTACGCGACTTCTGTCAGACATTCGACACTTCTAAACTAAAGGCATCAACCGTTTTTTATTCGCACATTAAAAAGTAGTCAAATATCTACAGTAACAATAACTCGTGTGTGGGCCGATCATTGTTTGTGGTGAGGTCGGGTTACATTAACTGTAATGCCTGGTTTAAAAACCTGAGTGTTTAGATACTTACGCACACATTGATGCGCTTTTGTGTGTGCCGAGCTATGTTGGCTATGCAATAATCAAATAATATAATTAGGTACGATTTTGATTTAGGTATAATTAGGTGTATCAATCAAATATATTTTAAATAATAATGTATACTAACTAGGTGCACCCATGGTTTATCCCGTCTTGATCCTGTGGACATTGGGATAAAAAGAAGCCTATGTACTTTTTAGGTTTCCAGTTATCTATGTTGATAGGTCACAGTCTAATGGTCAAAGGCTAACCTAAAAACCTATTCTACTAATTTTACAAACGCGAAAGTTTAAAAGAATGTATGTTTCTTACTCTTTCACCACTAAACGGGGAAACTGAGTGAGCTGAAATTTGGTATAGAGATAGCTTAGACCCTGAATAAACATATAGACTACTGCACAATGGGTAAAACCGCTGGACGCAGCTAGTAACTAATGAATAAAAAAAGAAAAAAGTGAATATCTGTAAAAGTAATAAAATTAAAGTATTGAATATCATTTGACCTTATGAAAATGATTGCGGCGAGATTCAGAATTGATTTGGATTCGTGCCAAAAGCATATAGCGATGAAATTACGTGCTACGGTTTGCGAGGCTCGTAGCAAGATCTGATGCTACGCGCCGTACGTTGCTAAGCCTTTGAAAACAAATATTTTTGAACAGTAAATAAAAGCTTGTAAATAAAATGAATGGAATTTTTTAGCAAAACTTTGCGCAAAATGATTTTTTTAAACAAAAAAGTATTGTTAAGTTATAATCCTAAATCATTATAACTTATTTCATTTCTTAATTTTAATAACAATTATTGTACCTTCTAAATTGCATGTGCCCATCAGGGTCCTTAGAAATACTTATGTGCAAACTTAACTAAGACCTTTTTACAAGCTTTATATTACTTTCGCCTGTCTGTTGTCTGTCTGTCTGTCTGTCTGTAATCAAATCTTGCAAGTTTGATTTGACCCACTTCCCGGTTTCCAATTGAGCTGAAAATTTGCATGCGTGTGTAAATCGGATGACAATGCAATATTATTTTGACATGGAGCTGATCTGATGATGGAGCTGGAAGGTAGCTATAGGAACTCTGTCATTAAACAACGCAACCCCATCGAGTTTGGGCTCATTTGATTCGTCTTGACGAGTACTATATGATGTAAGATGGTAATGATAATTAAAGCTTGTTTTTAAAAAGTATTTTTAAAATTTCACTTGTTATGTACCTAATTCTAAGGAAGCAAATAAAGTATTTAGTATTGAGTCATTGATTTTCTGGATCAGATATGCACAGGCGGCACACACACACACACACATGCATTTTAATTGTCAGAGACTAATATTTTTTTTATAAGAGGAGGAAAACTGCAATCGGTTATATTATGTTAGGCACATTAATTCGTTCCTAGGTCCATCAACAAAAACTTTTTAAGAGAAATTTAACCTCATAATTCTCTTCAAAAACGGTTAAGTTCACGTACTGGCTGCACAAATATCGTGGTATGGTTACAGCAGTTACAAAACAAGCGTCTAGACATATGAAAGGTAGACATTTTTTATTTGATCCGCTACTAGCCTTGTAGGCGTGCATTAGGAGTAAATTAATCATGTTCGAATGTTTGGGCTGACTTTAATGAGAAGACTGTTTGACGTATTGAGCGTCTGCGATTTGTTTTTATGATATTAAGAGGATATTTGACTGACGAGTCAGCTAACTGATTTTTTCCTACTACTCTTCACTTCACTTGTATAAAGGGTAGGTGAGATTTATCGGATAACTTTTGGTCCGCAATTTTTTTTTCGAAACTCGCGGGCAGTGACGGAATCTGTATATCGATATCTGACATCAATACAATATTCTGACACCCACCCTCGTAGAGTGTCAGATTCCGAAGTTATTAACTTTGGAAGTTGATCACGAAAAAAATCTGAATAAGTGCAATCAAAATAGTTAATCCAGTAGGTGTCGCGCTCCATTCTCCTAACCAAAATCAAACCCCTTTGTAAGTGATGTTTGTTACTTATACATCTGATCCTATTTGCAATTTTTTGGCTGAAATTTCATATTAGTGTTGGTGTGGTGTGGTATGTGGTTGTGTATTTCATATTGGTTAGTATTGGGTTTGGAGCGCTTGAATTTGTATAGATTGGTATGTAGCCGATCTAGTGATAGTACAAGATTAGCATTCTTTATCGCTGTATGTACCTTGTATGCCGCTGTAGTTTTGTCTATTGAAAACAAACTACTAATTTTAGTGTGTACCTCTAGTATACTAATATTTAAACAGTGTTTCTAAAAATAGCTACTTAAATGTTATGTTCAAAATCTCGTGTATTTTTGAATTCCTTAATAGCTGTAAGAACTAAACATATTTATATTGAATACTTATATTACGTGTTTGCCTAATAAAGACGGCTTTTTAAAAATAGGCATTCCTTATTTACTAAAAATTTATTTTTAGCTAGGTGTCTGGTGTCTTCAATACCTGTATAAATATGACTTAGTATTTTGGCACAAAACACAAGATAATAAACTGAAATAGCTTTCTTAAGACTACTATTTACGCGACCTAACAGATTAATTTCTTTATTTTTTTGTTAACGCGGAGTAAAAACGCGTTACAAATATACACACACACACACAAATTTAATTATAAAAATCGGAACTGTTTCGGTGAAGTTCGATAACAAATAATGATTTTGTTGTTGTTCAGTATTAGATTTTTTTAGTATCTCTTAGATATTAATATTATCAAATAAATTCAAAATCCTACATACTTTTGCAAGTCAATTTTACAATTATTTACGTTCAATTTCTTCTATTAGACTCCACTGCCTATTATGAATATTATCAATTGAAATTTCTATTTGTTTGTTTCTAAGCTAATATATTCCAATTTCCCTTTTTATAACAATTTAATATGTGTGGATAATTATGTTGACAAATTAAGCAGTTCGTCAAAATAATGGGCACCATTTCATTTTATATCTTAATAATAGTACAAGCTAGAAAGAATTCCGAATAAATTAATATATTTTAAATTAAATTAAACAATGGCCATTAATGTGTGTAGACAATTAAAATTCAGTGGTAACCTTAGAATTGATTATGTACTAATTATCATATGTTGTATGTATTTAATTACAGTTTGTTTTACTAATAGGAGGGCTTGTGGGCGGGAGTTATTGTTATGAGATTATTATAAAACTTAGCCATTGTCAAAATATTTGAGTTACTAAACACTTCTTATATGTCTTGTTTGTAATATGTAGGACTAATGTTATCAGTTTATTTTTACAAAATATTTTATGTTTCTAAGGTAACATTTTAAATTAACTTTGTGAACTTAAAATTATACAAGTATATAGTAGTAGTAGTATAGTAATAATTAATTTCGTTACCCATCATACCGAATAACTTAAATATCTAACTACAACTATGAAATTCATGAAAATTATACTTACTATTAAAATCATTAAATAAATATTTCAGGACATTTCACACAGCGCCACCTAACCCCAAGCTAAGCAACTTAATGCTTGTGTTATGGTGGTTAGGATAACGGATATAATTACTTATTATATAAACTCTTCTTTTGTAAATACATACTTATAATAGATATAGAAAACCACCCAGACCAGAAACAAATACCTGTGGAACACACAAACATTTGCGCCACAGAGGTCGACAACTAGTACTACTAAATCATTATTTCAAAAATTGTTGCCTTCCTAACGGACAATTTGTTTTTTATGAAACCTAGCATATTCACCTTTATTATTTCCATGCCTTCTTGAAAAAGTTTGCGTCGGTAATGACCTCGCCCAATTGACATCACGATGGTTGTTTCGTCACGAAGACGTTTGCTACCAGTGCTGTTACCATGCACTGGTAGCAAACGTCTTTTGGCGATGATAACAACTATTAGAGCCGTCTGCTTGTGTCTGTCTCCAACATTAAAATTGTCATTTTTTTTGTGAATGATTTCAATTCATCATCGTACCCACTACCCAGTATACTTTCATTTAACATCTTAAATAGTTTTAATTAGCACCTAGGTACGCACGTACTAAGTGTTAATGTAAAATTAAGTTTTATGATTAGAAAGACCTTGGTACCAACATATTGTTGACTCGACACTTGTACAATTGCGTTTGGAAAGCGGTTTTTTCTCCGCGTGTGGGCGGCCTTATTTGGAACGCTAAGGACCGCTTGACTTAAACCGAACGTAATTTCTGTGATACATTGACTTTGTATTCACATTATTACTTGAAAAGGTACTTGTATCTATTCCATTTTTGGTATGTTTTTGATCTATTATGATGGGTTGAACTATTGTAGCCAAAAATAAATAAACTATTTCTCATGTCGTAATCGTTACAATTAAATTATTTTTCCTTTATTGTAATGATATAAAATAAGGTATTTTAATATAAAGCTAACAAAACGAAGAGATAATATCGTTTACAGAAAAAAACTCAGCACGGCGGCTGCAGATTTTTTTTTATAAGGCATGTCCAATTTTCTGCTGTTATCGAAAAGTTAAAAGTCCCGAAAAATAAATAAGAATAAAAAAAAAACATCAGAAAGAAAATACACCGCGTATTATATTTGTGCTCTGCTCTTGGCCTTAACTATAACTTTAGCTTTAAATCTAAACCTTGTTCATAATAGTACATGCAGTAGCATCTTTTCTTAATCACAAGAGCTTAAGTAGGTGCATAATAATTTAAGTGCAGCTTTTGTCAAAGCAAACAGTGCAAGACGCTTCTCCGAATCAATAGGGCACCCCATTGCCCTCTTTCCCATTCACACAACTGTCTCTCCGTTAACTAAACGACTTGCTTCTTTAACACGGATATGTATTGGGTTATATATCGTGAGTAGGTTAATTTGTATGATATTAAGTAAACTCTTGATGAAGGACATCGTTATTGTCCGAAACTGTTATTGAGACAATTCACAACAAAATTATTACGTGAGTACAATCGTGTCGTATTTTTGTAATGGATAAACTCGTAGTTCCAAAATCAAAAGTGTCTATTTGTCATTATTTTTTCTTTATTTATGCATAGAAGTAAGAAGACGAGCATGACGCGCTCCTGATGGTAAGAGATAATACTGCCCATAATCAGTACAAGTAGGTAGTGCTACCCAAGATTTAAACATGATGTAAATAAATTATAGGCTAAAATGACTTGTTACTGAAAACGTGAGCATTTCTTCGAGACATGCAAAATATGTGAATTTACAGTATCTTTGTTGTTATACGTCTGTGTTCAGAGTTATATCTTAGAGCTTTCACCGCTTGAAAAGGTAAAATAAAACGAACGTTTATTTCAAAGCGATAAAGTTCAAAAGTTAAGACACGTTCCGCAAATTCACTTTGCTATACGCATCTGGAGCAATGCGCCACTTGGCTCTTTTGATACCTACCGGCGAATTGAAAGCGGCATGTCAATAGAGTTTTAAAATGCCCAAATATAACTAGTCAAATTGTAAAAACAATTAAGGCAGTCTTTTTTGATCTATATTAGACGAAAACCCAATAAAAAGATTTACTTACCTAATTGAAATTATGAAACACATTCATTTACTTAAGGCCTATTTTGTGGATATTTCTTTTGCCATTTTAACTTAAAACTCTGTATAAGTCAAGAATAGGGTTCGGGCGACCCTAGGTTTCAGATAATTACGAAGTCCTTCATTAATGTGGACAACACGTTAACTTTCAAAATCGTAAAAAAAATAGTTATTTGTTATACAAGAGTGCAAAGTTGCTTTTTTACCGCGTGCTCAGTTTGTATGACCGAGCTAGCGAAGGATTCTAAAATTAAATCACGAGCGTAGCGAGTGATTTATTAATTAGAATCCTGAGCGTTAGCGAGGGAATCAAAAGAGCACAAGGTCAAAAATCTTTGCACTCGAGTGTGACACATAATTTTTCATCCCCCCTCAGCGAGGAAATAATTCAATGCTAAAAGTTTTTTTTAAATTATTCTCACCATGGATGCGCACAGTGTTGCCAGTGCACTATCTTCAAAAATAACCAGTATTCAATTTTAATTTACGTAGGTACGCTTACTTAAGAGTCCTTTTCACGAAAGAGGTCCCACGGAATTTAGCGGAACTAATTTTTTATTCTATTATTATTGACTTCATATTTTAAATCATTTTTATTTGTTACATAAAATAAATACCTTTTTGATTAAGAAATAAAACCGGTCAAGTACGAGTAGGACTCGAGCACCGAGGGTTCCGTACAAACCTACGGGTTTCTACGGAACCCTAAGGAAAAGTGGGTATAATATTATGTACTGAAGGTTTTGATTCCCTTGCGAGTACTTGTGAGTTTGAAAATATGCGGCTAAAATTGCTGTTTCTTTTGATTGCGTTGAAATAGTGGTTTGATTTTTTTACAGCATAAAGTTATTATAAAGCTGAGTATTTGGTATGAATTTAAATTTAATACCTGTACGCGTTCTTGAGGAAAGGGGTAGTAAAACAAAATTATTAAAAATATTTTTTTAAATGATGTAACTAAATATTTACAGTTTTCGCAATTTTTCCTGTGCCTATAATTTAAGACGTTGCTGTGTACCAAATTTCACGACTCTGACTTAACGGCAAGTACCCTGTAGGTTTTGATTCCCTTGAGAGTAGTCGCGAGTTAAAAAATACGGCTAAAATTACTGTTTCTTTTGAATGCGTTGAGATAGAGGTTTGATTTTATTACAGTTTAAAGGTATTATAGTCTTGAGTATTTGATATGAATTTCAATTTAATACGTTTACGCGTTCATGAGAAATAAGGTAGTAAGTATGAAATTATTAAAAATATTTTTTTATATGATGTAACTAAAAATGTAAAGATTTCGTAATTTTTCCTTTATCTGTGCTCTAAGGAGTTGCTTCGTGCCAATTTTCAAGATTCTAAGTTCACGGCAAGTACCCTGTAGGTTTTGATTTTTTGAGAGTAGTTGCGAGTTTAAAATTTCGGCTAAAATTGCTGTTTCTTTTGAATGCGTTAACATAGAGGTTTGATTTTATTACAGTTTAATGGTATTATAGACCTTAGTATTTGGTATGAATTTCAATTTATTACGTTTACGCGTTCATGAGAAAAGGGGTAGTAGGTATAAAATTATTCAAAATATTTTTTTCGTATGATGAAAATTAAAATGTATGGTTTTCGCAATTTTTCCTTTATCTGCTCTCTAAGGAGTTACTTCGTGCCAAATTTCAAGATTCTGAGTTCACGGGAAGTGCCCCGTAGGTTTTGATTTATTTGGTAATGTCGAAAATTTGCTGAAATTTGTGACATATTCGACTATATCTTTTGATTGCGTTGGCCTAGAAGTTTGAAATTTTCACAGCTCTAAGAGGCAATGGACCTTAGTATTTCCTATAAATTTCAGTTTGTTACCTCTACGCGTTCCTGAGAAAAAGGGTCTTGACAGACAGACAGACAGACAGACAGACGGACAACAAAGTGATCCTATAAGGGTTCCGTTTTTTCCTTTTGAGGTACGGATCCCTAATTAAATATGAGAAATTATGAGGCGTTAAAAAGTTAAAGGTATTTAAACTTTTAAAATGTGCAATAGTGGCGTCCTGCAAAAAGGTCTCCTTTCGTGAAAAGCACTCTACCTATTCGTTTTAGTGATTATTTTCTCATTTTCAGTTTATTACAGTGAGAAATCGTTAATAAAAAAGTTACTAAAAAGTAATACTTAGAAAAAATATTGCTACTAACTAGATAAAGTTATAAAAAATTGGCTTATTCTATTAACTCTGCTAAATTAACTCAACTATTATTTACTATTACAGTACTATATATTATAATTCATTAAAAACATTATTGCCTCGAAATGTAAATTATATCTAAACAACTAACGTAAATATAGTTCAAAAGAAACGTAATATGTTACAAAAGTAACTTACTGGCAAGGCTGATGGTGCGCCCAAAGCAAATTAAAAAAAAAAGTTTACTAAAGAGGTTCTTACTCCGAGTTTTTAACAAATTTAAAAAAGTTGTACGCTTATTTCGGTACCATAGAGGTGGAAGTAAATAGGTTTAATTATGTTTTTGTCTCTAGAGGGTAAAGTAAATTTGAATTTCTCTAGAGGATAATATGGACTTTTCCAGTCAGATATCGAAGCGCAAAAATACACTTTCCGAGGTGGGGGGATGAAAACATTTTTTTTTATTAACGTTGTTGGCATGCATTTTGTTATATTTCTTTGTTTTTACCTCATACCTAAATAATAAACATCCGTAGTACTAAAGGTACAACATACGTGACAATAAATTAATTAGCATAGCCCTGCGATCCGGATCTGTTCGCGTGGATGTTACGCGGCATTCACATTATCAGTTCATTTTATATTTGCTTGGTTGGATCATCAGTTAATTTCATTACTTACCTAACCACTATACCCGTTATTACTGTGTTAAATTTTATCTAAACTTATAACATTAAATAGTGACTGATTGACTGACTTATACTGATCTACCAACGCACAGTCCAAACCGCTTTTAACACATTGGTTAGGCATTTTGAAATACGGATGACGGATAGGTTTTATAACAAAGACTTTGCATAGATTCCGATCCGAATCCGCGAACTACTCGTACGTACATAATAATGATTAGACACGATAGGTACACAATTTAATCAATAAAAGTACCTTATATAAGTTATTTTCTTTACAAACATTATTCGTTTGTCATTGACGACGAAGTTATTTTTCAATTGATTATACATACATTTGTATTCAAAACCTTCATGTTTATCAATTGCTGTTTTCTATATGATGTAAGTCACGTTTTTATATATTAAATTCTTTACTTATCGTGTCACGAACTCTTACGTTTACGTAATATTTTGTATTTGTTGTTTAAAGAAATTGAGGCTTGAAATAGTCAATAGTTTTTATTTACTGTATGTTTTTATGATCCTGTGGGATAGAACATAATAAAGAAGTTGGCCTATTCTAGGGTCTAAGTAACTTTACAAACATACCAAGTTTTAGTTAAATAGGTTCAGTCGCTTATGTACAAAGAGATTACAAACACACGTACACACCCATACTTGCGCATTTATAATATTTATTAATTAGTAGTAGGGTTTCATCATTTTAAAAAATTAAGAAATGTGGAGTACAAAACACATAGATTCGGAATATTTAGTCAAAGTGCAGTGAATATTGATCGTGTAGAGCGAGCTTTAGAATTACCAGGTCAGGTGGTCTCGACCCTTCTCGTTTAAGAGGGAAAACCGTTTTTGAGAGCAAAAACGTATTGTGTGTTATCTACCCACAATGCGAGTGAATGAAAGGGGCTCCCTGTAAGTACCTACTTTTAGATATTTGATAAACTGATAAGTAGATGTGTTGTTAAATGGGTAAATCATAGGAAAGAATAGCCTCAATTTTCTGTACCTGTATTTTTATTTCTGTTCATATACTTACTTTTATATCATCGCTACGATTTTCATAGACTCTGAAATTTGCCTATCCATTCATTATTGTCTTCGTTTGTTTCTTTATCTCTCTTTAATTGATTGATGATATAATTGCTTCTGAAATTTATTATGTACTAGCTGTAGTCGGCAGTGTTACCCCCTCAAAAGTATGTCATTCCAGAATCTAAACTGCTTTATAGACTAAATCGGTGAATGATTTCAAATTTGCTAAATTTAGAAAATTTATAATAAATCATAATTATTAAAAAATTATGATATATTAAAGTTTGTTGACGTTCTAGCTATCAATAACATATTAAGTAGTGGAGTTAAATTTTAATTTGGAACATGATAATAGCTCGTTTGGCGGCGCTTTTGATGCGATCGGCCAATATGCGTAATTGAGGGTTACTGTTTAACAGCTGACCGCAAGATATAAGCGAAAGGTTTGGTTAGAAAGCAACTGAAATACCTTTGTAGGTACTATAAGTGTTTTTTTTTTCAATATACGATAGAATAGAGTAATACTTTATTGCGTACCAAATAATTACAAAGAAACTTTCTGAGCTAGATATCTAAATGCTAGGTAAACAATCGGGGTCTTATCGAACTAGGGAATACGATAGTGGAATCTTTGTTAACCGTTCGAAATAGGTACCTATTTTAATAAGTGTTTTTGTGATTGCTTAGTACGTATTTGCGCTTATTTATCTAGAATCAAAAATTAAAGCTAGTTGTGAAAAACTAGCTTTACTCACCGATTTTGCCAGTCAAAAAGTAGCTTTTGTGTTATGCTGTCTAAGATTTATAAAATATCTACATAAATCGGTTTTCTGTTTAGGAGTAAAGAATTAACTAAATGATTTTGCATGTAATAATGTAAATTGCGTTGTCGTATAAATAATGTATATTGTTAAATTTTTTTTTTAATCGTGGCAAATGCCTTTATTGAGAAAAACAAACTAACAATACTACAACTACTACAGCAGTAAAGAACACTTTTATTAACCACAGATCGGCCACAAGCCGATCTACAGAAAATCCAAGGGCTCCAAACCACTGTCAGTTGGCAGAGTGCCCAGAATGCTGGCAGCATTGCCACGTTGAATGGCAATACTTATACGTTGGGCCAAATATACCCCAGCTTTCAATAAATGTAATATTATACACATAGGTATATAATTTTTCGCCTGCATTACTCGTATTCGGTCAGGGATGTATAGGTCACATTCATTTAATAAAACCAAATAATCAATGAAATATCTTATTTAGTATGCTCACTGCATGCTATAAAAGAATAGAGACATGTTAGAAGGAAAAAATACTCAGTGAGCTCAGTCATAAATAGTTGTAGAGCAAGTGATGGTCGTGTGTACTTTTAAGCTCGCTTTTGCTTATGAGTTGTGCCATTCAAGATGCATATGTTTTTTTTTCCGCGGCGCAAGTGTTTTTAATGAATAGGTATTACATTATGTTGGAGGCTGGATAAATTTAATATTCATAACATAAACCGTTGATGTCTTATTACTGGGGGCCATCGTTACGTCTCGATTATCATGAAATATATTCAGTGTTAAAGATTTTAATTATGCATTTTAAAGTATATTTTTTTATGAGTCAAATAATGTAGGAAATCTTTCTAAGTTATAACTACCATCGAATCCTTAAGCTTTAAAAGCTACCAAAATCATAGATATAGCGTATACTTAGATGAACTGACATTCCAAAAACATGGGACCAATTTTGATTTGTCAAAAATTTTGACGCACTAGTGACGACGTTAACTCCAATATTAATCTGAGAAAAGTGATGTGGGCTACATTATTAATAAGTTTTATTTGTGTTATTTTGTTAAGTCTCATAATGTAGTTGTTAACTTTCCCTTAAATAAATAAATGAAGACGACTTTTCAGGCAATTCTTACAGACCTGTCAACCAAACAGTCGCAATAACAATAGATTCGCTTTCCTTTTCTATCTTTTCATACATCCGTAAAAGACTATTTTTTGTTTTGCTCAGCTTTGTCAACTAACTCTATGATCATAATACGCCTTTTTAAAAACATGTCCAATAAACTTTGTATTAACATACATATAAACAACGTATCGACGAATTGATTTCAAATTTCAACATCTATCTTCTTTGTATTTTTTGTAAATGTTTACATTTTTGTTCCAACAATGGCTTACAAGTAGGGCCCAATAAAAACTTTTTGATCGATTGAGTGGTGCATCAAATGCGCCTACAAAAAGAAACTACACTTTATGAATATTAAGGAGCATCGAGTTTTAATCGTTACTGTTGGGAACCGATATAAATTACATACCGATTACAGAAACACGTTATTAGCTGTCAGAAAATATTTAGAAACGAGAAAAACGACGCCAAGGAACCTTTATAATTAAACTCAATTATAGAAAAAAACTCTTTAGTAAAATGATCGATTCAAGTGAAAGTTGTAATCACGTATCCGATAATTATTGTACGCTTTATCGCTATTTAAAAATGTTAAAATGATTTTTTATCGCTTCTTAGCTTAACTAATTAGTGTATCGCTCGTAAAAGATCAGTGAAACGAGAGTAAGCGAAGAACGGGTGAATAAAAATTATTTTATTAGATAAACAAGGTATATCATTGGCAGTTAATGTCGAACATTTAATATCATACATATATTGATGGGACAGTCCCGCTATTGACTTTAAAATATCAATTTTAGTTTCCAACATTAGCTCAGTAACTGTTACTAAATGGCATTGTCTCGATTATTCTACTACTTTATTATAAGCTTTAAATTTTAATAACCATAAAATGCAATTTCTATAAACAATTATACTCAATGCCCAAAGGTCAAGAAGAGATTTTATAAATACAACGCAAGCCAGGAAACGTGAATGGATCCCACAATAAGGTATTATGAACCGAACGTTCGGGTCACCGACATTCATTAAAAATAAAATAATTAGGAACCTCTCAAATGAACCGTAGCTAATCTCACAAACGTCCGCGTCCTCAAATACAACCTCACGATTTGAGTAGATCAAAAACATTTTACGATTATTAAACCCCCCGATTGACAACCGGGAAGGCATTCTTGTCGTTCCCATATTTTTATAGCGTGTAAAACCGTCGGCGCTTTTTTATATCATCTCTTTTAAGTGACATAAATTCTAATACAAAGTCCATTTGTGTATCTCGGACGTCTTAAAAGGTATGGGGATAATCGTTTTTCTGCTTTTTACAAGGAACTCATTTCAATTATCGAACGATTTGATGGGTATAAAACGCGATGGTATGTGTCGCGCGGACGGCGCCCCACTGAGGTCGGTAGGCGGTGTCCAGGACGTCCCTTGTGTTCTTTCTTCTCTCCCATATATTAATTTTCGGAGACGCTAATTTAATTATGGAACTTTTTATTTTTTTATCGGCGCAGCTGTATCCTGCCGGTGTTCAATAATTTTGTTAAATTAACGGTGAACGTGGAGCCGTTGATTTGGTCTTTTGTCGAGAATTATTTTTATTTATTAAAATTGTTAGTATAAATCGCTTTAATCCCTCAAAGTTCTAGAGAGAAATAAAATCTGTAATGGAATATTGGGTGTGTTTTCTAATCCGTGCGTGGGTTGTAGACGAATGCTTTGATATGTGAGTAGTGGCTAGGGATTAGTAGGTATCCATTGGAGAAGTGTGAAAGGACGTTTGATAGGACGCGACAAATGAACTCTGTCTCAGATCTCAAGTGACCGATGAGTCGAGTTAATCAAACTCGGTGTACCGTTACTTTTGGGAATTGTAATCCGGATATATAATTTTACTGTTAATTTGAACGATTCTTTTTGAAGACGGGTGGCATACTAATGATGAAATTATTGTTATATTTTATACAAGTGACCAAATGGCTTCGTTTACTAACAACTAAAAATACTCGTAATATATTATGTGATTTTTTTAAAGCAGCTGTAAGAAAAGTTACTGTAGTTTAACAAATTCCTGGTTTTACAGGTGTGCCTAGTTTCCACGTCTGCTTTCAAATTAGAGCATGTAAACAACTCTTTCTTACTTAACATAGCTATAATATATGTTTTTCTCATTCATCTTTGCCTTAGTAGAGTCTGAAGCATGGAGTTGTTATGACCAATTGCACATTAAAAATGCTACTGCGATATTTTTTACTTATGTCTTAAGCTAATACTTCTGGGAACACTCTCAACATGTCCCGTTACTAACTAATAATGTCAACTGCCTAATTTATTAGGAAAGTAAATATTTTTTATGTCTTAATAAGCAGAGTCAGTAACGAAATACTTAGTTATAATGAGTTATAAATTAAGAGATGATTTTAAACTGAGGTTGTGAAATTTTACGATACAGATAAGTGATAAAAACCATTTAAAACTTGTTTTTGAAGATTATGATGTGTCATATTTTAGCGCGTAAATAGATTAACTGTTAAAATTGTAATTATACAAAAACAGCGATTATATTTTTAGAACGTGACTAATTTGATTGATGAAATGGTTTTTATGGATTCGTTTTAAATCTTAGACATAATGCTGTGACCAATGATTATAATCCATACTTCTAAATCTTTTAGTGTTATCTGTTTAAGTATAAATTCTAATAACCTATATAATAGACATTAATTTAAAAAGTTAATACAGAGACGACTTTCCATCTTGTCTCTAAAAAAATGTTTTTAATCATTACTCAACTATGCTTAACATTAAATAAAATATGCTAAGAAAATAAAATAAGATCGTATTAGAAAATGCTGGAAGAAATGTTGTAAGGTCAAAATCTAAGTCTACTACTAAAATATATAATACCTAATACATTACGTAAAAATAATAAAAATAAAGTAAAAGAAGAAAAACAATAGCTACTTGAAAATCACCAAATCTATACAAAATTTGAATTATTTAGTCGATTTGCTCGCAAGCAATCAAAATCCAAAGAGCCAATGTCGTCCACAACAGATGGGCCTAATTCCTAACAAGGTGGCCGAGCCGATTCATCAGAGCTTGTCAATTATAGCAGCAACTGTAGCCATCTCGCCGGTAGTTTCATTATAATTTATTAGACGCAAGTTTAAATCGGACAAAAGGTATGAAATACGCTGCACTGTTTAAATTAAGGTCGCTGTAGATTGTCATTTGTTGCAACAAGTTTGAATTGTGAATAGTTTTAGTGTAACAAAACTTTGCTAGAACTTCTTCAAATAAATGGAAAAGACAGCATAAACCAATAATATAAATAATGTAAAGTTGAAGGCTATAATATATTTCGTGTATGACGTTCAAGCAAATTCTTCACGCTAAAACTGATCTAAAGATTTTTTCGTACAATGACATGAACAAAACGAATCGAACGTTCGCCAATGTAATATTAAGCGAAATGCCCATTACAAATCGCATCATATCGATATTTATCTCTCTACTAAAGTATTTCGTAAAAATAATAAAAACAAACTTAAAATATCTTTAGAATGTTAGTTGCATCGCTTAATTTTGTAACATATTGAATATTTCCTTATTAAAGTGAAAATCAATTTGAAGATTATCTACTGGTTGATAGCTGGCTCCTTATACGGATGGCATATTTACGCAATAGGCAATAATTTTAGTGCATTTTGTAAGTGGATAACATTGTAAGGTTATAAATATGATATAACTCGCTATCCTACGCGTAACATCAATAAATCGATAAAAATATACTTTCAGTGGCATAAATCTAACACTTTCGTTTGCAATTTTGTGTTAGTTTTTCACAGGGGATTACATTTTATAAGAAATGTTTAGAGTCTACAAAAATCCAGTCTTTATGCTCCAAATATTCTGTTTACCTTTCCAACAAGAAATAGTCATAGTCCCAGCCATTAAATCTCTTTTGATACAAAATTGATTCTGTCTACACGAAATAGTCATAGTCCCAGCTATAAAGCCTGTTGTATTACTAAATTTTTTTAGTAAGCATAAGGACAACAATAGTTCATTTTTTCAAAACTTTAAAATAGATTTCGGTTAGCTTATCATCATAGCAATATCGCCAAAAACATCGTACAAAACATCGCATATCGTAGCAATTAGGTCAAATTTCTTATATTATGTTTGACATGCCTAGATTGTATTTGTTTTGTTATCTCAATCGGTCTAGATGTTCAGTGGTACATACATACATACTTTCGCACTTATAATATTAGTAAGGTGCAACAGTTCTTTTCAGTGTATGTTCAGTGGTAATTCATTATCACATCTCAGTAAATGCCATATCGCAAGCGTATTAAGGTTTCTCTAGTTACCAATATTTACGAGCGTAAAATCTTCTTACGGTTTGTTAATTTTAATTAAATAGCGTGTAATTATAATGTAAGTGGCGTTCCATTTTCTTGTCGCTCACTTTAACATTTAAAATGCTGGTGTGAAGCCGGCTATTTTGAGGTGCGGTTCAAAAATACATAGTGCTAATATTTAATTAATGCTTTGTAGATAAGTTTTGACGTTTCATTAATCGATTATATTCTTCCGCTATCGTTTAATTAAAAACTTTGAATATTTTGGTTTGGGAGCAAAAGTTCATGTGAAGATTTTTGGAGTCTAACTTTTTTTTTTTATACGAGATAGGCCTACGTTTGACCACATCCCACCTTGAGACTCATTCCACAACATTATGAAAATTCTTACACTTATATATCTTGGATTACCAATTTATTTAGATATATTTTATGTAGATAGGTATATCCTTATTATGTAAAGCCTAAGTTAAGAAAATTATTTGACTTATCATAAGACTCAATCGTTACGTGAACAATATTGTGTTGTTGTTGGTTTTATATTGAAGTCATAAGTAACACTGCTACTGCTAAGTGGTGTATCAGTCTCTTGGGTAATGGTCATATTGTTTGCTGTTTTGGAGAACGACATGCTCATCTCATATCTATCATAGAAACACAAGCACTTTCAAAACTCACTTAAAATGGTTTGTTCTAGGATTCACTTGCTTATTAGCATTAATCGCACCTGCTGCGTCCATGTTTACCTTTCTAGTGACGGCGTTAATTAAATTTGAGTATTGTATAATAATTTCACTCCTTGCAGGCGGTAGATGGAGTGTGGGGTAATGGCGGCCTCGCTTAATAAAACTACCTTTTCCCTAGTTTTAGTACTTTTATTGCACGGCTTATTTATGCCGCCGTTTGGTGTTGACTTTACAGACACAAATTACGATATACTTTCAGTACTTTTCATAACGTAGGTTAAACCAATGCAAGCCTAACTTGCTTATAAAATCATTGTAAATATTATGACTGTATTGGATAAAAGCTTTTTATATATTATCTAACAAAATAGCTGAGCTATTAAATCGGAAATTGCATGAGATATTAACATAAATAATAATCAGAAATTTACCCGGTAGAGAGCGTAAACTTTTATTTAGTAATTTTCTTTTTAACCCCCGACGCAAAAACGACGGGGTGTTATAAGTTTGACGTGTCTGTCTGTCTGTCTGTCTGTCTGTGTGTGTCTGTCTGTGGCATCGTAGCTCCCGAACGGTTGAACGGATTTTAATCTAGTTTTTTTTGTTTGAAAGTAGAGTTAGTCGAGAGTGTTCTTAGCTATGTTTGGTGGAACTAGATTCAAAATGGCCGCCGCTACAAAAGGGCGGATTACTTTTTATTCCACGACCGGCAATATGGGTATCAAATGAAAGGGCTTGACTAGTAGAATACATACATTACGATAAATTTAAAATCCAAGATGGCCGCCACCACAAAATGGCGAATTTTGAAATCGTTGCGTTGGGAGTTTTTTTAAATTTTTAATTTAATTCACTTGTTATATTTATTTTTCAAAAGATCCAGACGTAGTTGCGCGAGTCATCCAATAACCTTATATGTACGACGTCAGAACAATCTGTTCAGAGTACATCATTTTCCCAAAAGCCATTCGTAATTCAATATCTCAGTAAATATGCAAATAAGTACGTAGCTACATTTTTACGATTCGTTTATTGATTCGCATTTAATATCGACGTCGTTAAAGCCAGTTATGATGTCCATTATATTTTAAAGTCCCTGACCCGTTTCCAAGTCTCAAGTTACCGCCATATCTAGGCTTTTAATCTAGGCTAGGCTTATCTTATTCGGCGATCGTTGGCTTTACGTAACCACTTCAAGTTCAGGCCGATGGTGATTGCTAATAAAGAAATTTTCACTGAAAAATGTTAAGGTCGTAAGGAATTTCGAACAAAGTTTAAATTATTTTATGATGATAACAAGTGATAGATAAACACTTATATATAGAAAAGACTTTGAAAACAAGTGAAATTTAAAAAAAAAACTTTTTAAAAACAAGCTTTTATTATTATTACCATCTAGCATCATAAAGTACTCGTCAAGACGAATCAAATAAGCCCAAACTCGATGAAGTTACGTCGTTTAATAACGGAGTTCCTATGGCCACCTTCCAGCTCCATCATCAGATAAGCTCGATGTCATAAAAATATTGCATTGTCATCCGATTTATACAGGCATGCAAAATTTCAGTTTAATCGGACACTGGGAAGGGGGTCAAATTACACTCTCAAGATTTGATTACAGACAGACAACAGACAGGTGAAAGTAAATAAAAGCTTGTAAAAATGATTGATATTTTATCTGTGATCCATGATCCACGTAGGTTCTAGGACTAAGGCAACTTAACAAATAAATAGGTAATATAATAAATTACATAAGTCCAGTCTCAATGGGATAGTATTTGATTGATTTTCAAAGTTCTTTATTGTCATAAATATTACAAAATACAACACAGCGATAATACTGGGCTATATTAACATAAGGTATTGTTGGTTTATCAGGCTACAGTCGCCTCTCAAAACAGTTGGCACCAACAAGTGGTTAATTTTTAAGCTGTTCTCTTTAAATCATAATTACGTATTTGCAATAAACATATTTTCTCAGTTTTGAGTGCGAATAGCTTTGCTATATCTACTACGCTTATAACATGATATTGTATAGTATAATGGGATAGTATTTATTACAATCCTTATCACTCCTTAACCTACCACTAAATTATGTATGTTGCGTGTTTAAAATGGTTTCAACATCTAAAGTTTTTTATACTAAATAGGCCTACGTTTGACCACATCCCACCTGATGGAAAGTGCAGATGCGGTCGACAATGAATCACGTAAGATATCTTACTATAATGATATCTACAGGTACTAATTCACTCGTGCCTTAAAGATTATTACTTCCCACTCGTCCCTTCATAAGAACAATGTTTTATATGCATAATTTACTGACATAAATAAATAAATTAAATAAATGTTACCATTCCAATACAATAAACTAAGTTAAAACCAAAAGAAAAACTTTACAATTTAAATGGCGTAGAAGTACATTGCGTGTCGCCAACCCATTTAAATAATTATCAAAATCAGCCGCTCGCTTAATGCCTGAACAAGAAATAAAGGTGGAAAAATAAAAGAGTACCTTTAGTATCATATTACTTGTAGCTAGTAAGTAACCAATTAGCAAGCAGATTCCAATGATGTCGTCAGTGTAGGGTTGTGACATTGTAATAAAAGACGTGTGTGCAAAATGTGATTAATCGTGGTGGTACTTGTAGGAAGGTCTTTGTTAAAGAGACGATTTTGGCTGGGGCAGCCCTAATGAAGCATGATTCCTGCGTCAATAGCTAAGTTTGAGAATGGAAGCACAGAATAAGTAAAAGAAACGTTTACGCCTAGTTTTTCTTCTTCCAAAAGCTCCTGAAGACTTTACCGTTAAATCTCTCACAGATGAGTGCTATGTTACAAATATTACAATTATTAGCAATAGATTTAAAGAGGTAGTCGAAAGGTTATGTGGTATTCATTTTATGATTTCGCATTCTGAAATATCGAGTTCAAACCCCGGCCCCGCATCAATGGAATCAAAATATAATTAGTTATTGGAAAAGATTCAGTAAACATAATAATATGTTTACTGAACCTTAAAAGAAAGGAAAAACTTTACATTAGGTACGCTAAGGTCGCTGAAGCGTGCGGTAAATTCCTAAGACTCTTTTCTTTTTGAACAGAGTGTATAGGGCAAGCTTTCATCAGTATTGAATTCGCATCAAGTTTCACTAATTAAGTAGTTAATATCGAATGTACGGTATACTGGAAATGGGATGATACGATATAGGAATTAAAAACTGAGAAAGTATTATTAATAAATGCAATACAAATAATAATAATTTGGGTTTTGGGGGCCTAAATTACACATATCTTACAGGCGACAAACGAGCCTCGCAATTTACTTTTTTTAGATTAAGAATCATAATAATAAAATACTTGCACATATTTATTAGGTAGGTACCAGGTACCTACATATAGCTTTATTGGCTTTGCAAGTATGTTTGCACTAGTTTGTTGGTAATTTAAGGCTATGTTTTATCACTGAGGTAAACCAACCAAACTTTGCATACTAATATGTATTAAAATAGTAATAACTAATATTAAAATTAACTTATGAAAACTATACTACTCGTCGTAGTCGTATATCTACGAGGATTGAGAGCAAACCCTGGGGTATTCGTAATCGGCATGTTACAAAAGTGTCACATCCAATGATAATAAACATTTAGTTTTATGCGCACCAAGTTCACAATAAAACAGTAATTATAAGCTTGTAAAATGTTTACAACATGGAGGAATTTTTATAAACCAAAAAGATTTTATCTCACACTCGTAATTAGTTATCTGATCGAAGTAAGGGAGGTTGCATACGGTGGGAAATACTGAAGACTTTATAATTTATGCTGGACTTTGGAATGAAAAGATGTGCATAGATGTAGTGTACTAATATTAAATATAGTCTAAATATATAAAAGGAAAGAGTGACTGATTGACTGACTGACTGATCTATCAACGCATAGCCCAAACCAAAACTTGGAATACAGATAGGTTTTATGACGTAGACCTCCGCTAAGAAAGGATTTTGCCACGCGGGCAAAGCCGCGAGCATAAGCTAGTATAATATAAAATTAGGTCTTTTAATAATAATTTAAAATTAAAAGGATGAATTTAAAATATAAATGCTGCCAGCATTATGGGCACATTTGGGCGGGGTTCACGCCAGGAATCAAACCAATATATGATTTAATTACTACAATTAAATCCTATATTGATTTAATCCCTAGTTCATTACAATTTAGGTAGAATAAGTTTTACTTGTAGGTAATTTAGTTTTTAATTATGTGAAATGTATACTCGTATTGTAAGTCCATAGTTTTTAATTTTGTGTTTGTTTGTATTTTGTGTTTGTTCGTATTTTGTGTTTGTTTGTATTTTGTTTTTTTTTTGTGTTTGTTTGTATTTTGTGTTTGTTCGTATTTTGTGTTTGTTTGTATTTTGTGTTATTTTGTGTTTGTTTGTATTTTGTGTTATTCCTAGTAATAAAATACCACTCTCATTCCTACATAATAATAAATAAAGGATTAAAAACTTATCTCTTAATGTTTCATGGCTTCTTTTTTTGAATATCCAGGTAACATTGTGAGTGTAATCAGGACAGAATAGGGGTATCAGGGGCAGGCGTTATCGCTTAATATCAGCGAGTATTAGAATGAAAGGTGAGACTGAGATCAAACGCAGCTCTACTTAATATAAAAACAATCTTAAGGAAAGTAGGCACGAGTAGGGTATATTAGTGAAGTAGGCACTTGTACTCTAAACATTTCCTAAACTAGATGAAAGAAGTAAAATTTCAAAAAAACTTTATAAACAAGCTTTTATTATTATTTCCATCTGGCACCTAAGTACTCATCAAGGCGAGTCAAATGAGTACAAACTCGAAGGAGGTGCGTCGTTTAATTACAGAGTTCCTATGGCCACCTTCCAGCTCCATCATCAGATCAGCTCAATGTCATAATAATATTGCATTGTCATCCGATTTATACATGTGTGCAAATTTCCAGCTGAATCTGAAACCGGAAAGTGGGTCAAATTAAACAAGATTTCAAATACAGTACAGTAATCAATACAGACAACAGACAGGTGAAAGTAAATAAAAGCTTGAAAAAAAAAACTTCCCTATTGAAATCAAAGCCTATATAACACAGCCTGTATTTAAAACCAAAGGTTGTCCACTCGCCTTCTCGTGTTGCCATTTATTGATTCTTAATTAATGAAGAAATTTTTATGTCTTTCCTTTACTCGGTTAATTTATGCCATGACGATTTTATGTGCGGTCGAGTATTCGCGATTTTTGCATGCTTTTATTTTTTTTGCTGTATTTGACAAGTAGAAACAACTGAAAATTAAGGTTTACAATATAAATAAATATAAAACTAGTAAAACAATGGATTATGAGTGATTGATTAATGAAAATGGTAATGGGTATCCTCAAACATTGGAACTTTTGTACAATTTTGTACAAATTTTGGAATTTTTGTACAAGTAAATTATTTGGTAGAATTCTAGATTTTTTGCCGTGTAATTTAAAAGGATTTCCGATATAACATGTCTTCTTGTTTACTATTTATTTGAATCTTAGGAAAGTTTGGAGTAAGTAAACTGAAAATATCAAATTTAGATTATAATACTGCAAACTTTCGATGATTTTAATAGCGGTGCTTGGTAGTTTTACCCGCCGATGTGTAAGTAAACTATGTGGTATTACTGGGTCTAAACTACCTATTTACTTAATTTCATCTCAATCGGTTCAGCAGTTTAGTCGTGAAGAGCTAAGAAATATACATATCCATTCATAATATCTAATATTAGTAGGACGTTAGTGCTAAATTAATCAATTTCCTATACCTTACATTATGTTTGTATTTTTTTCAACCGTAATTTAGTATCAATGATTGCAACAAAAAGCCAATCAACATTAGCACGTCTGGCGCCTTTTAATTCAAAACAGTATATTGAAAACAAAACTAACTGTGATAATAAGAGTTGTCTGACTTAACACATTACAGGGACGAATCTAGGAGGACTAATTGGGGATTAGTTCATTAGTTTTTAAGATATAATTAAAACGTGCATCTCTCTTATCGAAACACCTCATTATACGGAAAAACTTTGGGATAGATAGATAACACTTTATTGACACACAAAAATTACAAAAAAGTTCTTAAAAACTAAAACAGTACAAAACTAAGTGTGGATTCTTCAAATTTGATCCCTGGCCAATGCAGGGGCTTACGTGGTGTCTATGTAATGGTGTAATGATTGTGATCTCGAATTTTGGATTACAGAGTTCAAATCTTTTCATCACCGCTCCACTGCTGATAACTAGCTACTAGTTATCACTCACTGAAAAATCGTATAGCCAAGCAAATTATTGGTATTATTTCTTTAGAACTCTCTAAGGGGCTTATGTACAAAAGCGATAGATTTATAGTATTTATATGCGAAAAAGAGCCGCACAACAACTTTCTCCAAGAATAGTGGTGATATGCAACAAAAACTCTCCACAATAAAATTCTTTATTCACTCAATAACTCAGAATGAATGGCCCTCTATTATGCCTAGATCCGTCCATGTCGTGACTGCTCATCATTCGAAGGCACATATTAGTTTTGAAACCATCTATTTGATGCGCAGTCGCGGTCATTACTTGATTGATTTCAATATTGACGGCTCGCTTCCGCATCTGCCTTTCAAGTTCATCATTTGAATTATGTTTTGTTGGAGATTTGTGTTTCAATTGCTGCTACTTTGTTTTGTAAGCTTTGTGAGTTGATAGACGTGGATGGATATTGATAAACTATTTATTGTCTTGGGAGATTTTTTTTAATGTTAGGCTTCTACACTTAGGTCTGCCAGATGGTGAGTGCTTGCCGTCACCTAGAGACGTCTATAACACCGAATACCAGTGGTGATGCCGATATACTGTCGAACAAGTAGGGTAGTATTAATAAACTGATGAATAGCTTTTTATTTGAATCCAACACCAATCAACATACAAAAGTTTGCTAAAAGGTATATTTATTTTGTCAACAAAACATCGTGGATAATTTTAAAAACTACTATTAATAACACAATTTATGTGGAATGCAATTTATATAAGTGACCACGCTTCAAATTCTCCAGAAGCCATCGACATTCTAGAAGCTCAATCAATTAATCTCGGTGGGTACAATACTCTACATTCCAAATAAATGACCCGGCTGACAGGAACAGTTGTAATGATTAAAATAATAAATGATTACATTAATGCACCCGTAATCTCTCTCATGTTTCTTCATTAGGTTTTCATTTGTTGGGCTCCCTGCGCGATGCCCTTAATGGTGGCACAATTTGTAATCTTTGTTTTCAATCGGTAACGGTAGGGTTTCTGTGTGTGAGAAATCAGTCTGGGTAGGCCGATTTTATTATTCCTAATATCCATTGCGATAAAAGTTGGTTTTCTTGTAGCTTGGTACTTGGTATTCCAAGTACCTAATAAGCTACAAACAAACCTAAATCCTAGTCTACTAGGCGTCCAGTAACTTTAACAGGTCTTTTCAAACATAAAAGTCGTGGGTTGGATGGAAACCCATAGTTCATCGTTCCATCATTAAATGTTTAAAACTGATGATTGACATTACTAGGTACTAGGCGTCCAGTAACTTTAGGAGGCGTTTTCAAAATGAGTTACAGTACTTCCAGCAATATTTGCGGTGTATGCTTTGATAAGTATTTAAAACTAATCACTGAAAAACTTGACATATTACTTGACATATTTTGATCAAAATAATCGTCATTTCTTTCAATCTTGAATTAGTCCAGATTTAAATCATTCACGCGGAGATTTAAGCTGATTAAGTGAAAGTAAAAGAAACAGCAATTTCTGCCACCTGTGGCAGTGTGATAAACTTCTATATTAAATCAAAGTTGGGCGTGCAACCAATTAGCTTTGCCACTATTAATTAATTTGCTTTATATGTATTTTGTTACGGTTGTCTCGTTAAATTAATGCATTGTAAATTAGGAATGGACGTTTTTGGTGAAGAAGAGGCATTGTGATATTTCAAGTTTTGTTTTTTTTTTTCTTTTAGTTCGGATGACTAATTTGTGAAGAAGGATTTTATAATTGCAAAATAAGCTAGTAGCTTAACATAATATCAGAATTAAAAAACGATCACTTGGACTCTATGTTTGTACTCATTTACATTTAAATTTCTAGATTGAAGCTACCAGCTAGACATTTTCCATGAGTTTAACCGCTGATCGCTGGGTTATTCCTTTATGAGATGTAAAAAGCAATCATAACAACTAGTTAAACCTTATACAACATAGTTTTGACGCGCGGTTATTACGAATAAAATATGTATGCATACATAGGTACCTATTTATAATTAGGGAATCCAAATTCATCAACTAACAAGAATTCAATTTATCAAATAATTTGCTACATCTTTAACCATCTCATTTTTGCTAACGACGTGGTCCATTCTCAGCTCACCGTAAATTCTTTCACACCATTTATTATTCAAAGTGGGTTGTAATAAGAATGCAGGCACATGAGGTAATAAACGCAGATACTACGCACTAAAAACAAAAGTGAAGCTAAATTATAATTTAAAGGGATATAATATGTTTATCTAGCCGATGCTATTTCCTGTCTTCAAAATGGCAAAAGAACATACTAAAAAGAAAAATAACAAAACTTTTAATTTTAGTCAGTCCAACTACTTAGTCTAGGTAGGTCCTTTTCTAGCTTCACCCAATCAAATCCAACTACTACCTGAGTCACTCTTAAAATCGTCTGTAATGAACGCTAAGGCACACTATGAAGATGAAAAGGTAAAACTAGCAATAGGTACATGTGACACTCTGAAACATGGTTCATGCTTTTCCTTAAGGTTTCCACTGACTGTGAAAAGGTATTCTTTAGTACTGTATATCATAAATTTTGGCTGTCTGATTTTATTATTACAGTCTGTGGAATGCAGTAAGTTAAGATGTTATTGTGAGCATTACTTTCACAATAAATCTCGTACACATTTCACGAAATGACAGCTTTTATCGTTACCGACGCAATTTAAGCCGATCCTTGCAGATATTTTTATATATCTCGAACAATCGATATCTTCAAAAGTTATTTAAATCTTGTTCGGGTGTCAAAAGAGGCAGTTAACATGATATTTCATTTTCGATCCGAATGATACTCAATTTGCGGATGCCGTAACTGGGTGGTCTTAATCTTTCAATGTATTTATTGATATTTTTATTCATTACTTTTGGCTGTGTAGCCTTCAATAAGTAGGTAATAGGTTAATCCATTTCTTGATTTACTATTCTATGTTACTTTTAATTTAAAACTCGAATGGTTTAATGAACAAGTATGTAGATGTTTGTTTTATTGTTGAGGGAAGTCTTGTCGCTTGCCTCTTTGACTGCACTGAATAACATTGAAATGGTAAAATAGGTCAGAATTTTCTGAATTTCACAAAGATTTTTGTATGTACTTTAAATATTTTACAATTTGGCACTGGCATTGCTAATATTTACTTTTCTTTATTCAATATGGCAGTCAATGTCATGTATTTCAATAAAATGTTGTCGGAAGTCTCGACATTTTCATAGATGTTAAAATGTACGTGACAAATGGCCAGTTCGCTACATTAACAACAAGAATGTCCATGACACAAATACCAGAAATACACGCATAAGCATAAATGGACGACAATAGACATTTTGTCTGTCGGTTCTTAAAGCTCGCATAACTTCACTTAGGACGCCGCTGTTAATGTTCCTAGAAAATTAACACTGCTTTTGCAAGCCATTATCATTTATGTCTTCATCTTAACCCTTCAACAGTTTTGAAGCTTTTTAGTCCTCATTTTACGAGCGAAGCATCGGTGTTTAACGCTGTCGACCCTCGCCAGGGTTACATGCAGATCCCTTCTCATATTGTTATGTCCTGTGATTAAATACTCGTTTCCTCTATTGTCGGTCACATTACGATTTAAAGTCTGCGCTTTTGTGAGGTTTCAAAAATACTGTCGGAGTTATAGTGGGCGTCAGAACCGTCATAACACGCGGTCATAAATCTGCAAAACTTTGAGAGACTGAAGCGCGGCGCCGCTCTGTTGTAAGTTTAAAACCTTAGTGCACAGTTTTTATTGTTTGTGAAAAGTTTAGTGCTTCTCCGATCTTTTTCAGATTGCAATACCTACCTGGGCCGCGTGGTGGCCGCCACGTTCGTGCCATGAATAATTCACGAGTTACATGTAGTATGTCATCACGTCCACTTTGTAAGATTACTAGAGGTACCATGATAATCCCGGGATTAATGTTATAACATGTTCATCCATCCCTACAATAACTCAAGCGAGACGGAGGACATGATATTGCCTAATGATACAGTCGACAAAAGCAGTGTCTCTTATCAAAATGAAATCTTAATTGAGCACGCTATTAATTCATAATAATCCACTTTAATTGTAATATTTTGCATAAAACCGATGGGAAATAAATTGTTCGCGATGAGAGCGGTCGTGGCTTCGTGAGATGACGTGGGACGGCGGTCGAAACGAAATGTCACTTGGCAACTTGTTGAACAATATTTATTCAATAGCACACTGCCTCGGAAGATGGACACTCGAGGCCCTTGTGCAGGAAATGGTTGATGACATTCAGCTCTTAGATACACAATCGTGGAGTGCGTTAATATTTCCTCGACGCATGCCTTCGACGCACGACCGTCACGGTGATCAATTAATTGAATGAAAAACTTTGACAAATTATGGCGGGCAGAATGCCGGCCCGTCAGAAGTGCTGATGGCGCAAGACACAAAAAACTTGATACAGTTGAAAGTGTGATTGATGGACGAGTCGTCCGCACACTTACCAAGGACGGTAGTAATTGAATTACGGTACCAAATTAATTCTGTGCTTCGTAAACATCGTTGTTTTTCTGTGTCGGGGGCATAGAGTTCAATATTTGTTGAATATTTTTGTGAGGAACGCATTAAAGTGTTGTTTTGTTGACGTCGGAAGTCGGTTGAGGTGGATAGTGGCGGGATGCCATTTGATCGTTAATTTGCCTCGCATCAGCTGCGCAGAAGTGGTTTGCCGATATGCAAAACAATCGAGATAGCGAAGAGCAGGTTGAACTGAGAGTCTCTGTAGTTGAGTGCGAGACACACACTGAACTATTTAAACATAATGTTGCGTTACGTCTGCGACTTATTAACTGAGTAGGTACTTTGTTCAATGTGCCACATTTTCACTGACAAGTACCCGTGAAAGCAAAGTTGCAAAGTTGGGGAAAATTTAGCGCGAGTTCTCAACAAAGCTTGATTGTTGTGCTACTTTTTGTGAGTGCTCTTGACATTCAGCACATAATAATACATGCATTTTCTTTGCCTCAAGAGTTGTTGTTTAAACTTATATTCACAGTCTCTGTGAATTTCCAAGATATTGTAAATTATTATGTAGTTGCGATTTTATATTTGTTACCAGTGTATCACTGACCTAAAGCGGCAAATCAAAAGAAATAAAGCTCGTGCAATATCATGACAGTGGCGCCACCCTTTAAGCTTTCAGAAATAAATTTAACCTGTTCGATTGAGATTAATGTGAATGTTTATTTATATTTGGATTATTTTATTGAAGTGTTTTTAATTTTTGTTAACTCAATCCGGTAAATAAAATTAGCATGACATTCCTTTTTTTTCTGTCATAGAATGACATTCAGGACTTTGATACAAATTACTACGAAAAACTGCGTTGCTCTCACTATGACAAATTATATGTTGATAAGGGTCCATCATTTTTGAGCACTTCCTTCCTTCTAATACTTCTAGAATCCTTTCAGAACAAAACGCTGCAGAATATCGGACTAATAGCTTAAATACCTCGCGTACAGAATAAGCCCTCCCACCATTTCAAACGAAGAAGTTTCCAAGAAATGACAGTAGCGTAATTATGTTAATGCTACAAGAAGCTTGACACCAGACATTAAAGAAAAAATTGTTTAATTTTGACGTTAAGTCAAATAGCCTAGCCTTAATTCTATTTATAGCAGTTGACAATGTTGACTTATGATTTGATTAAGACGATGATTACGTTATGTCTAGTCTGTTGGTCTATACTTAGCTTCTTGCATAATATGCGCAGACTTAAAACTGCTTACTAGTAGTAAGATAGGTAAGTAAGAGCTTAGAGGCAGCTTTGAGCATGTCGTGTTGAGCCATTGAAATCAATGTACTCGTAACATCATGTTTGTAATAGTAATTTCTTAAATATAATATATAATCGATGAATCGTGTGTGTTCCCAAAGGTTTTACTTGCATAAATAGCCTACGTAGCGCATAGGTTCATTAACTGGGTATAAGCTACCAAAACACTATATATTCTGTTCAATTGGTTGAGTTTTTTGGGAACAAGTAATAATCATACATCCATTTATACAAATTTTCGCTTTTATTAGTGTGATATATTTATTTTTGTATAGGCATCGAATAATTTTAACATTTAATTATGTTCAATTGAATATCTTATGACGGATTAGGAGGACCGAGTTGAATGGCGTGAGGGAGGCCTATGTCCAGCAGTGGACGAACATGGGATGATGATGATGATGAATATTTTAAATTAAGTACCTTATTTTTTGACAAAATTGCCTACTGGCGGCATCCTTTAAACCTAGCTGTGACCTAAGACCTATTATGAAACATCAGTCAAAAGTTAAATACTTAAAAATTCGTCGGACATTACCATAAAAGGATAATTTTTCTGTTCAACATGCACGTAGCGTTGTTAACTACAAATTGATATCAGTAGTAAATCGACATTATGTTTTGGAATACTAACTCGGACACACTAGTTGAACGCTTGACTTGAATAATGATGAGCTGGTATTTTAGAAGGATTTTTTAAATTGAGGACAGTCGGATCATTTTAAAGTATTTTTTGTACTTAGTGTCGGAAAGGTTGGGGACTACGTGTCAATTGGGTGGTTGTACATTGTACTAAGTACTTTTCTAAAGGAATAAGGTCTTACATAGATAGTTTTCCTCATAGGTTAAATGTCAGACATCTAGTAGTTTTTTTGTTACACCAGTATGGTGTAACAAAAAAAAAACAAAAAATGAACTTTATATAATTACGACCTTAAATAAAGACATAAATTAGTGATTGCAAAAACTTTTTGAGTTAAGCTAGAGTTTTATTACATGTACAACGTTTCTTAATAATCTAAGCCGACGCGACGTTGACAATTATAATCCTTTTCGAATGCAAAATGTAGTATAATATGTAAGTAGATGTTCATATTTGATTTTCATATTTTATCCAAATCCGCGCCACACTGGACACCTCGGTATACGATACGATGCAGGTGGCAAGTAATCGGGATCGGTGGCGTGACATCATAAGGAAGAAGATAGTGAGAGGTGGTCACGAACCTCAGAATTGAGGAATACGACGCAAGGAGGAGGAGGTTCATTTTGATACCTTTTCACGACTAAATGGTAGAACTGAATTTTACTATCTGGGTAGATGCGCATTTAGGTGACACTGAATAAACTATAATAATACTAACTAATAATAATATATACTAACTAATAAAATACTTGTAATAAGAAAATAAAGGTTTTTTTTTTATTCTATGCTGTCCCATAATTTGGTTATGTTAAAAAATTTCGTAGTGCGAATGCAAAACTCGTTTTAGTCGATTAATTTTGATAATGTCAAAATAGGTCAAATTTCTTGCCACATAAAGTATCTCCCTGCGTGTTATTTATTAAAAATCGGTAAAATAAAATATTAAAAAATCAAATCATAAACTACACATTTAGAATCATTTGCCACACCTATTAATTAATAATGAGCAATATATTACGACAATATATTTATATCATAAGAATCAATATTAAAATATGAAAAATAGACTATAAATTAATTTTAGTAGTAGATTTTCAACTTTGCGAATTTGCACATCCTTTATTAACATCTTATGTTCTGTTTAACGTTCTAATTTGCAATATTTATTTTAATATCGGTCGCAGGTAAATTGTATTATTCGTCATTTTACAAAATGCTCAGAGGGGGATTTATCCCCGGTTTATTCTGCTGCCATGGTTGGTTAACATCACGCAAGAGAGAGTTTGACCATGGCGAACTTATATACCTAATAAATAAAAATGGCTTGTTTCTTTGAAATCACAATAAGCATACTAGATTCAATTGCCTCCGATGTATTTTTAAATATTTCGATTTTAAAAATAATTACTTATTTTAAGAAAAAAGAAATAAATATTTCAGGACATTTCACACAGCGCCACCTCACCCCAAGCTAAGCAACTTAATGCTTGTGTTATGGTGGTTAGGATAACGGATATAATACTTATATATACTTTTCTTTTTGTAAATACATACTTATAACTAGTAGTTCGCCGCGAACTGAGACCTCGCAGACCCAATTTCCCTCAAAATAGGTATATATATACATGGGTAAAAGTTATAAGTATCTACGAAATATAAATGTATGGAAACTTTAACCTATAATATTCGTAAAAGGAAAGGAAAATGCCAAAATTGAAAGTAGTGTTAAAACTCAGAATACGTAGCGGATATATTTAAAAAATATCTTTATCTCTGTGACAATTTTATTGTTGTGATCCAAATTTCAATAATAATAAAATATGAAAGGTTATGTGTGTATCCACTTGCAGAAAATAATAGAATAAAATAATAAATATTACTATAGTTTTTACAAAAATTCTCACAAATAAATCTTCATAGTTTGTAGCACTTGTTACGAAAAAGTTGCCGAAGTCGTGGACATTAGAAGAATTGAAATTGGAAAAAAATATCTAGCTTTACTTGTGTTATACAGGAAATTTACAACAGCTATTATATTGATATTGTAGCTAATTCTAACATTTTTGTCGTAGCAGCCGACGATGACTTAGACTTTGAGCGAGAACGCAGAGCTATGACAGTCACGCGTAACATCTAGGCTCGCTGGTTTTCAAGATGTATCTACAGCTACTGAGCAGGACAATGTGTCCTTGTTCAAGGCATTATCAGACTTTTTATACGTGCAGCTCGTCGATCACATTTGCACTTTCCATCAGATGGGATGTGATCAAACGTAGGCATAATAAGTATTTAAAAAAACTTACGGATGAACTTTACAAACAGGGATCTCAAGGCGCTGCGGATTCAGTACCACAATGTTTTCAGGATGCTTTTGGGGTTGTTTCGATACGATCTCGTCAGGGATGTTTGCAGATGTTGATTGGATGATGGTTTTAATGGCATAATAATATGTGATAAACACATAAATAACAATTGCAATAAGTTTCTTGCTCGTTCTTCTCAAAGATATGCTTTTCGAACGAGCAGTAGAGTATACTTAGATCAATAAAGTACGTAGAAAATACTTAGTTCTAAATAATTGTAAAATTTACTTTCAAAAGTAAAGCACTGTAGCCTATTTGAATAAAAAAAATGGGTTTGAGTTTGATTAATAAATTTAGAAAGTATATTACATTATTATTATGCAAACTTGAAAATAAGTAAATTAAGTACCTACTTCTACTGGTAGGATCTATACGAGGATAATATTATTATCAAACTTGACGTATCGAAAAAAAAATGAACATATCCTGCACCCGCACGATCATTTAAATTCATAATATTTTGAGTAAGTCAACATGGCTATTCACTTATCCGTTAGGGAACCGAACCTATAGGACCGAATTATCAAAAATGTATGAAATGACGTATTACGTCGTATCGATTTTTGACAACTCGGTCTTTGGTTCGGTTCCCTGACGGATAACTGAATATCCCTGCAGTTCTCATAATATTACAATCGATAAACATTGTAATTTTGTATTCTCTATAACTCTACAACCCTTTCACCGATTTTGCTCATTTTTGGACGTGAGAATTCTTTGAGCTTGTACTACCTGTTCCAAAAGTTTTATCAAGACTGGATCATCGGTTTCATTGTAATATAGCAATCTCTTTACCTCTTGAACCCTTTGACCGATTTGGCTCATGTTCGAACTTAAAAATTCTATGGATTTATATTACGCGTTTGCAAAGTTTCATGAAGATTGGACCATTGGTTTTCCAGTTATCGCGTAACAAACATACATACAAACATACACTTTTGATAACATATTTGTGTCGGTTATAAAAAATGTGTATATGTTAGAAAAAAAAATATCAGCGCTCCAGTTTTGAAATAATCGTCAGACCTATCGTAAAGACTTAAAGTCACCTATATCTCTGCAACCCTGGAACCTATTTAGCTAATTTTTTCACTAAAATTATCCAATTAACCTTCTTAACTTGTGTGTAAAATTTCATTTAATTTGGATTAACCGTTTTCAAGTAAACGTCGCCCAAACTTAAGCACCAGAGGTCAAGCGTTAAACTGGTCAAAACGCAGGCTTTTCGCGGCTTCGACTCTAAGACCTCGCTTCGCTCGGTCGATAAATACAGAAAACCACCCAGACCAGAAACAAATACCTGTGGATCACACAAACATTTGTCCCATGCGGGAATCGAATCCGCAACCTTCTGCGTTGCAGGTGGATATTAGCTCACCGCGCCACAGAGGTCGTCAATTTGTTTGTTTAATTTGTTAAAAAATATAAACTACATTTAAAGTATAATAATTTTTAGAATACATAATGATAAGGTATAATTAGCAACGTGCCTAAGGCATATTGCAAAAAACGGAACATACAATTTGCCTGTGACATATCCATAAGGTCATAAATTACTAATGAATCGTAAAAATCACATATAAGTTTTGGTACAGTCAACTACAAAGAGATGTATCCATGTTAGGCTTACAAAATGAAGTAAATTTTCATTTGCCACAATGAACTACCCTTGGTTCGTGACATTTCTAGTAGCAATCAAAATTTATATTATCATCGATTCGTTTAATATGCAACAATGATGTATCCAACTACTTTTCCTTAGATACATAATAATAGCATTTAAAATGAATCGAATATAGTATAAGATTTGGTGGATACTGAAAATGTCACGAAGTAAGGGTAAATAATTTTTGTATACTAAAAGTTCCTTCATTTTGTAAGACTAACATGGATACATCTCTTTGTAGTTGACTGTACCAGTTGCCTTCTCTCGGTAGCTGTACTAAAATATAAAATGTATCCTCGAAATCAATTAAGAGCGTCGTCTTTGTGTGTGACCCTCGATCGCACGATATGATGAACTTTGATATATAATTTTGTAGAATAATTGAATTCTTCTTTTCTTGGTGAAGCTTTAGATAATATTTTTAAACGTATTCCTAGTTTTACGTATTTAAAAAAATATAAAGGTTAACATAATACAGGTGAATTCCTCATTATAAGAAAAAAAAATAAGATAAAAATAATATATAGCCAACTGAAAATACTTTTGAAAACATAAAAAAATGTTACCTAAAACTTTACCAAGAAACATATTATTTTATTCAAAAAGTTAATTCTACGAATTTTATATTTTAAAATTCCTAATATTGTGCAAGTGAGAGAGTCGCACACAAATACGAGGTTCTTAATAGAATACAAGGAACCTCATAAAATGTTATAATTGACCGAAACGACTCACAATATGGATTGTAAATTTGCCAATTTACATGTCATTTCGTCTATCAGAAATTGTGTTTTTTGTGTCCTCAGTGATTTACTGTTTTGTGTTTTAGAGAATGTGCGCGTCATTAGATTTTATTGGATTTTACAAAGATATATGTGCATAATAAACGAATACCAGACTTCCGGAATCAGTTTTTTATATTGTAGATTTTATTATGTAATAATAACAATACATTTTGCGAAAACTTGATGAGAAAGTAGTTTCTTTGCTTTATTTCTATGACATTTTTCTAATGCCAGGAGTCTTTCCGGGTAAGAAATTAATATATATCTAAATAATATGTGCCATCACGTCAAATATTTCCTTCGGAAAGTTTAGTAACCCAAGAAACTAAGTATTGAGCATATTATTGTACTTATAGCACCTTAAGTGACGATCTTTAGTTGTACAATCTTACAAAATAGGCCGTTGTGTAAAATAGGATACCAGATACTAAGTTCATCTCGTTAACAAATTTACATACATTTCCCACATTATATTGATTTAAATGAAAATATGGTTAATTGCGTATGTAATTTTCTATTTCACTGAATTAAATAACAATTTATTATTTAATATATTCATAAAAAAATGAATGTCAGTGGAATCACATGATAATAATATTAGGAATGCTCCCGGTGTTTAAAATAACATTTCACACCACAGCTGCCCAACCGCAGCCATTATTGGATTGCCCTTGTGACCCCTTTCTAATAAATATAACTAAAAATGTCATACAACACCAAAATTCTATTAAATTCAAATAAATTCACATTAAATCACGTCAATTCAGAACAGGTTAGGGTAGACCGGGGATAGTTGACTACGGGGGTAGGTAGACGGAATGAACGGATAATACAACACTCGAATTTCTGACGAGTTTTCGGCAGTTAGTCTACCTATTGCTATAAGTCAACAATCCCCGGTCTCCCCTACAATCTTGACATTATAAAAATGAAACAATAAAATCAGTAATGAAAATTCCGTAGCATCATATGGGTCCTAATGAGATTAACATAATTTGCTAATAAATTAGTATAATGACAAATAGTTATTAGGTACACCATATCAAACACGTATCGAGGAATTTGCACTGACATGTGAAATAAAAATAACTAATTCATCCAAAATTTTATGGTCATTAGATTTGCATTGTTAATCAAGGCAGTCTGGTTTTGCGTCATATTTCAAAGTTGTTTTAACTTTATATAGAGAAAAAAGTGTTTGGCTTATTGCTTTTATTGTGCAACAGATTCTTGGTATATTTATAGATTTCTGATAATATTTTGCTTCGTCGTTTTTAATGAGAACTGGTCGCATTTCGAACACTTTGCCGTCATCCGTGTTTCCCGAGCGGCACAACTTGGGTAGTTCAAGGCACGAGTGAATAGGTACCTTTCTAGGCATCTTACGTGATCCATCGTCGATCGCATTTTCACTTTCCATCAGGTGGGATGTGGTGAAACGTAGGCCTATATAGTATAAAAAAAATATCTTTTAAAAAAAAGAGTAATGGGCAGAAGTTGTCTCATAACATTAGGAGAGAGTACAGCGTTCATTCATTAATATTAAAACAAAATAAATTTGACATGTTTGATATCTTTCGAAGTCAAAACTTAACAAAGGTCCGGGTACAAATTCATTAAATCCTGAAATAATACAAAATTGTACTAGAATACCTCTAGGAAGTGAAAGCGCGTTGCGTAACTATTAAACAAGTCGCATTTCCATTGATTGCGACCCAAATTACTTAATTAAAATAATAATTCAAATATTTGGGACCGTTTCTAAACAATGCCCACGTGCGTATTTCCTCGGGCTTACATCTGACATTTACTAATTTGCTATTACTAGGTAGGTACCATAGAAGACTCAACCATAAGAGTGCGGATTGTCGGAGGTATACTCTCGCCGATGATACGCATTGACGCTGCATAACACACGTTAAATGTTTTTGAACCAAAGGGTTTCTACTCTGAATGAGCCAATCAAGAATAACCATCTGCAGGGCTATTCTATAATTAGTCAGGGAACCGAACCGAAGACTGTATTGTTAAAAATGTATGAAATGACGTATTACGTCGTATCTATTTAATACGTCATTTCATACATTTTTGACGATTTCGCCTTCGGTTTGGTTCCCTAAGGATAAGTGAATAGCCCTGGAGGTCTAAAGCGTTGTAAATGTCTTTGAACCAGAGTTTCATACTTTAAGCGAACCAAACCAACCCCTTATCCCACTATGTTTTGGCGATTTACTTGTGCATAGAAAATCACATAAGCGGAGTCTGGTTTAGTCTGTGGTTACGTCGCCTATTAGGCCGGAGTTAAAGAAAGCCAAGCGCTGAAATCGAAAATTTATTCATAATCTCTTTGTTTGGCCAATCCAAAATGACATTAGTATTAGTTACGACGACATTTCTATTACACGACCATAAATATAATATTGGTTATTAAGAGCCTCGTCTTTGCGTGCTCTTTAGCTTGCACGATATGACGAATGTAGAAAAAAATATTTAGTATTGACGGATTTTTGATTATTTTTCTTGGTTGACCAAGTCTTGAATTACAACAAAGTTTTTCGAAATACATATTATATAGTATCTACCTATGTAAATTATACTTAAATAATATGATCACCCTTTGCAATTTTTAACCCCCGACGCAAAAACGACGGGGTGTTATAAGTTTGACGTGTCTATCTGTCTGTCTGTCTGTGTGTGTGTGTCTGTCTGTGGCATCGTAGCTCCCAAACGGATGAACGGATTTTGATTTAGTTTTTTTTGTTTGAAAGTAGAGTTAGTCGAGAGTGTTCTTAGCCATGTTTGGTAGAAATCGATCCAAGATGGCCGCCGCTACAAAATGGCGGATTACTTTTTTCTTCCACGACCTCATCGATATGGGTATCAAATGAAAGGGCTTAACGAGTAGAATAAAGCCCACTATATAAAATTTAAAATTCAAGATGGCCGCCATAAAAAAAATTGAATTACGTATTGCGTTGGGGGTTTTTTAAATTTTTAATTTAATTCACTTGTTTAAAGTATCAAAGCAGGAACACAAAAAAAACATATCTAAAGTTTGACCAAGAAACATTTTAAAAATAAATAGTACTACGAGTTCATATTTCCAAATTCATCATTGAGAGCGAAAAAGTCGCACGCAAAGACTGGGCCCTTAAAGAATACATGTAAAGCAATCTCAATTCCGCGTGTTTATGAAAATTCGTTAGTGTTTGAGCAGCCCACTTAACTCTCACCTTAGGCCGTTTCCCACGGTTTTTCTCTTAAGTGATGAATGTTTTAATAATATTATGTGAACAAGAGGAAAGCACGCGCGAATAGGTGTCTTAGCTTTTTATTGGTTGGGTGTTAGGGCGTGACCTCTACGGAATCTCACACAAAGTGCGTAGGTTTGATTATCAATTTGGTTTTTGTATTATAAATCTATCGACGAAATGATAATGTTGAATCAATACTCGAATAAATTGTAATAGATTACCGAGTACGTACACCTTCGAGTAAATAAAACTGAAGTGTTTGTTATTTTTAAATACGGAATAGGTTCTGTGTTAATGCTGTTTAGTATTATAGCGCTTATAACAAAATCATTTTTTCTTCTATTTTTGTACTCTTGTATGTTGAGGTAGGTATATTTGCCTTAGTTGTTGGTAACGGAATAAAGCATTAAAAGATTTAGGTTTGAAGTAGCTACGTATAAGTAAATAGATTTTTTTACAAATTAGAATAATTAGTCTAAGTCTCTACGTTCGACCAAACATCACTGGATGGGAAATGCGGATGCGGTCGATGTTGAAGCTTTGAAATACGAGAAAAAAATAATTAGCATATTTTTATTTATTATTTCAATTAAATGGTTATGTTTAAGTAATATTTTAGGACCTATATCAACGGTATTTAAAAAAAAAATATTACTCAAGTTATTGTAAAAAAAATCGCGCAATCAAAGCCACAAGGAACACCTAGTATTAAATAAATACTTGAATAAAAAGTAACGAAGTAAATACCGGTACATCGGTAATAAATTACTGGACGAACTTTAGAGGCTAAATAATTTAAATAATTATTAACGCTACCGGTTGTCTACGTCAATAGTTGCGCGTGCGATATTGTCATGTTAAAAAGATATACAGTATTTTGACTCCCTAGAAGCGATCGAACGCAAGGCCGCGCGAGTTTGCATCGCGCTCGACAGGGATCGGCAAGCAGCGAGGTGCCGAACAGACGTTTTTATGCAGTAAGCTTCCGAATAATGGTTGTAAATTAGTAAAAATATCACAAAGTATTTAATTCTTTTTGATATTTTGAGTAATTTACAATAATAACGTCTGTTCGGCACATCGCTGGCTACCGAACCCTACCGATCTCGGTGCGAATATGTGCGACTTTGAGTTCGACCGCTTCTAGGGAGTCAAAATACTGTATATCTCTTTACCGTGATATTGTCATGTTAGGCAAAAATAAATGTCCGTACATCTGTACCGACGTTTTTATAGTTCTACAAAAAATGTACACTTACGTAGCGTCTACGCAAGCTTTCAACTTTTTACCTAATAATAATATACAAGTTGTGAAGTACTGAGATCGTGACTGATGGAAAGAGGAGTGTCTTTTGCCCTACAGTGATATCCTGGTGGCTTATAATTCATTCTAAAATAATAATTGCGATAATTTGTATTATTAGTGTAATTGGCTTTAGCCGTACTAATTTTGAATAAATAAATAAATAATTAAATTGTCTGTTAGTTAACTCTACACGCCAAAACCGATAAACCGATTTTAATGATTTGGTAGGTATAGAGATAGTTCAAGTCTTGGGATAAGTAATTTATGCTATCAAAACAAGCATAAGAGTCCTTATATATAAGATTAACTTATGCTGGCGGCTTTGCTCGCATGGCGAAATCCTTACTTAGCGGACGTCTACGTCATAAAACCTGTCTGTGTTACAAATTTTAACCCAATCCGTCCAGCTGTTTAGGCAGTGCGTTGATAGATCAGTCAGTCAATCAGTCACTCTTTCCTTTTATACACGGTGACTGGTAAATCACTTAAAAGCTTCAAGGATATGATAAATTATATAATCACATTATGTTTACAATTAACAAACAAAGACAATACTAATACATTTAAGAGAAAATCTTATTTGAATTAATTCGCCATGTCCCAAACAAAATGGTAAAACTACTGGCGAACAGCAGCTGACGCAGGTAGGTAAGTAAAGCTACATACAAAGTAGGTATCGACACCACCGACAAAGGACGCGATCTGTGACGCGACATAGCTACGCGATGCTACACACTCACGTGATGTTAAGCGATGATGCGGCCGCATGTGGTAGCAGACTAAACCTAGAAGGCGGGATAAATCCCTCCCTGGCTTCACTGAGCTTATTTTCCTTTGCTGGTTATCAATACAAGCCGCAATAGAAATCCGCAGTAAAATTAAACCCGCCAAATAACAAATTGAATTTTAAGACTAAAATACTCATCGATGAAAGGAAATACCTTAAAAGCGTCTAAACGCGCGCGCTCTGGATAAATAAATTAGGCTTAGTAACTAAATAATAACTAAGTAGGTAGGTATGATCCGTTTTTCCTTCATACTTTACCTGGCTTAGGACAGGCAAAAATACCAAGGTAAGTGGACAATGACATATCAAAGAAATCCATATTAATCGTTCAGATATTAGGTACATTATTACCTATTTATTATCGATACCTACCAGCTGACCGAATATGCCGCCACAGGTTGGATTGTACCTACGCTACGACCGCGATTTGTGCAGATACCTACCGCATCGCAAAAGATTTTGAAATGTGAATAAATAATAATGATTTTGTAATATGAATTATAATCTTATTTGATATTTTTTGTCAAAATTAGATAGGTAGGTACCTATTTTTACGAATCGTGGACTGGGTACTCTGTTTCAAGGTTCTAAGTTTTAAATGCACGTCAAATTAAAATCGCAATAGAAAGCCACGCTAGTCGTGGCTTTCTGTAGTTTTCTGTAGCTTCTGTACAAGATAGCCGGTCGGCTGGTAGATTTCGATAAAGTACCTACGTAAGAGGGCTACAAACCTATTAGGTACCGACTATGACGGTGATTTTTGCGTATACCTATTTTATTAATACAAATTACCCATACCTAATTTCCTTCTCCTGTGTATCCAATTAAAGTATCACCACGCACTTATCAAAAACCTTCACAATTATTTACTATTAGTGAACACCAGACCACTTTTAACATCACACCACTAATAATCCTAGTTATTTGAGAACGTCACACGATACCTACAACATTAGTGACTGAGCGACTGAGCGGGGTGGCGCGCGGCGCGGGCGCCGGTGCGGAGTAGCGGGGGATAGGCGCGTGTGAATCGGCCCGTTTACATTACAAATACTTTATAGAACACATAGGATATTTTACCCAAAATTTAAGTACCTATTTTTATATTTTTTTTAGAATGAGAATCGTTAACTGAGTTCCCTGTTTTAGGCTTCTAAGTGATTTACCAGTCACCGTGTATATTTAGATAGCTAGCTTTATCTCACGTTCGTTTCCTATTAAATATTTAGATGATTGGCTAAACTAATTATAACTCAATAAGACGCGTTAAATTTACCAATATAAATAATTTAACAATAAAGTTGTACTGCATAATGGGAGTGTTAAAACAAAATAAATACGTTCCAACCTACCAACATAATAATTATACGCGTACAAGCAACTAACACGTGGAAAACCATTAAATTGTCAATAAAATGTAGTAACTTGATCTAAAACATCCAAGCGCATCGTACATCGCATAACTTTCCACTTTACATGGGTAAAGCACCGTGGAGCATTATTGACATGAATTTATAAACACAAATATTTGATTTCGCCAATGCTATTAACATACCGACTGCCGAGACTGGTCTTGCGTACGAGTATGTAATAACAGCTTTTTTTTTTAGAAAACAGGAAAAATCTTGGCTTCCGCTGATTACCAAATGTTTTATGCACTGACTGAGAAGCGTATATGATATACTATCGGATTTAACTTAATGTTTCAATTTCAAAACACTGGGTGGCACTGCTTTTGATGAGTACCTAATGTAATGCTTTCCATCAGGCACCTGATTTGCGCGAATTATATCGCAAGCCGCTTGCCGCTTGCGGCCCATGCCTAAAGCTAAGCTATCATAGGGCTGAGACAAATGTTGCTAAGTTTCCTTAACCCAGTAATTTCCCAGGCCACTTTTTTCCTTGCAATCGGAAATAATTGCAACAAAATATTAAGTAAATGCTAGAACAATAGAAATCAAATCAAGATGCATTTATTATTTAAATATGCTACAATGGAGCACTTTCAGAACCTATCTTTTATACTGGGACTAATATCACCCAGAAAGCCCCGGCAATAGCCGTGTCTCGGCTATTGCCGGGGCTTTCTGGGTACTATACTACAAAAAAAACTGATTCTGTTATTTCTTGCAAAAAAGGTTGAAGTCCAAATATGAGTATTGTGAACTCTGAGTACAATCGGCATAATTAGAATTCAATCTGTAAAAGTGCCTATTTAAATAAATTAATTTGAGTGGGATATTGAAGATAATCCTGTAATAACATGACACTATTAATGCTTCACGATTTTATATGCTGCAAAGTGGACAACCTTAAGAGATTTAAACTACTAATCATGTTCCCAATGACTGGGAAATAGTCGAGGGAACGACGTGCAAATTAAGAGTGGACGCATCTACCTAGCAGTAATTTTACGTTGCATGGAGTTGAAGGTTTAATATCAAACCTATACTTTCGTTATTCGAATGCATATTCATAATCTAGCCTTAAACACACAGGAACAGGTCTTATATGATGACCATGTCACATCTATGCTAATTTTGTGTTCATACGAAGGAAATCGAGAAAAATACCGTTTAGGTATTCGCCTTTACCTTATTTATAAATCCTGGTGTTAAAGTAAGACAAATCTGTAAATCCAAATCAGATCTTAAAGATAATATGACGATACATTAAATAAGTTTGTTATCCCTTCACACGTTTGGGCTGAAAATTTTATGCATACATAAAAACAACATTAGCTAGATGCAGACTGCATGCAATCGCGAGTGTTAGCGTTTTGAGGGAAGCCGCCATATTAAGTCTTTCTATAACCTTAAATCTCGAGAAACTCGTATTAATGGGCAAAGTAGAGGGCAAGCGATTGAAGGGACGATCACCAATGCGATGGTCGGATCAGCTCTGGATTGTTATGCATGGCGGACAGTGATTAACAATTAACATCTTTACAGATACATAACCATAAGGACAGCGATGAGGATAACGCCCAAGAAGGGAAGAAGAGAGGAGATAACCTTAAAACCAGCAGAGCATATCTCGTACAATTAGAATTACAGTCTACTTGGAAACTTTACAATGACAATATCAAGATGGATCTCTCTATCTCTACCATGACTAAAGTTGACGTCAAGCTGACTAATAAATAAATTAATCTGAGAAAATCTAATTAATCAAGATATTGTCTACTTTCACGGGAATCTTAATTATCTAAACCTAGGTATACATAAGAGCTCGTTTACAGTGGGATTTATTGATAAGTATTGTTGTGTTTTCTATGAACGAACATTCTTTTGTTAGTGGCACATGGGTTCTTAAAACTTATTATGTTAAATTTAAAGCTGGATAAGAACAGCAAAAAATAGCGGGCAATTGATGGCTGACAATGATGTTAAACTTACGGGAGAAATTTGTTAATCTACGTTAGTTTTTCAGCACAATTATATAACTGGCATAGTACCAAAATGTGCCATTGACTTTCATATGCATAAGCGACCGACGTCATTGTACAGAATTTCGGGGCAGACAATCTGTCTGCATTAGACAAAATACTTCGATATATTTTTTGTACCTTAGGCCTTTTTTAACTATTTTTTTAAAGTCGTTATAGGTTAACCTTTGACCACGATCTCGCCTGATTTTAAGCAATTATGCGGCCGTAGATGGTAGCAGTCTAAATCTAAAAGGCGGGATAAATCCTCCCTCGGCTTCACTGAACATCATGCCGGAACACGGTCACAATGACTACCAACTATAGGTACATAGGTGTATAAATAAATTCAGGCAGGAATAACTATCGTAAACGCGTCCTAATGATGATTCCAACTTCTATGAAAATTGCGCATACTCCGATAAGATTTAAAACAAAGTTCGCGTGACGGAACAGGCCTTCGATATAGATTGGCAACTAGTAAGGCAAATGAGGTTGGGGTCGGTGGATTAATCAGATTCTATGAAGCCTTTTAAACGCTTATTGTCCTGTTTTTGTTATCTGCCCTTTACATTGAGTTTTATTGATAAAAACGTGGAAACGTGGAGTAAGAAAGAAAGACAGAGACTAAAAAGCTAAGAGACACACGCACAAAAGAAACAAGAAAAAAGCAAGGAAAGAAACTAAAAAAGATAGACTAAATAAATCATACTCGTACCATAATATCTTTTTTTTTTATTCAATTTTTATTTAGGGACTTTTATAATAGACCATAATATCTTACTAATATTATAAACGAGAAAGTTTGTAAGAATGGATGTCTGGATGTGTGTATGTTACGCTTTTACGCCTAAACGGGTGGACCGATTGAGCAGAAATTTGGTATAAAGATATCTTAGACTCTGGAATAACATATAGGCTATTATAGGACAGAGGGTGAAAACCGCTGGGCATAGCTAGTACCCTAATAAACTAATTAGCTTCAGTGCGTATCACGTGTAGACACATCCCGTGCCATTGTGCAGCTCTGAAAAAAAATAAATTAAAACTTTCATCATTATCACTACCATTAGACATAGGCTTCTCCCAATATGCCCCACTGAGCCCTCTCCATAGGTCTTTTCGTCGCTTAATATCACGCGAGGTCGTGGTCAAAGGGTGCCCTGAAATTAATTAATTAAAAAAAACTGCTAGTGTAAGGCTGCTTAATAGGACGCCACTTAGCAACAGAAAATTTGCACAAATAAAAATTACATATAAGAATATAATTCAACGAAACGTTTATCGGGCTATAACAAAGTTGTAATCAATTAGACATAAAGCTCATTTGTCACAAAATTCTATGAATCCTGTAAATTTAATTAGTACGTAGTAATCGGATCAAAAAGTTAATATAAACATAATATTATTATGTAGATAATTATACAATATAGCCATTTGACTTAAGTTCTCACAAGCGCGATTCATACTCTTACATGTATATTATAGGTGTGTATTTATACATTTTGGCGATCTTAGGTAGCTTCGCCCTCATTGAAACTTATTTTCAGTTAGTCAGTGAACCAATCAGGCTTCCCTTTTATATATCAAGATTTAAACAATGTATAAATACGATAATATGGTCTTCTAAATACTTTTTATTTAGATTCTCCTCTCCAGAAACAGCTCTGAATTCAGTTTGAGTGAAGTATGTAACGTGGAATAAAGTTCCCATTTAATTTAACATATTAATAAGATTCTCATGATCATACAGGTTCGTAGTAAATTCAAATAACTGTACCAACATTCTACAGATAATTTAATTAGACAAATCACAAGCGTAAATCTCGCACGTAGTTTGGGCGGAGTTTCATCCATATATCATTTAAGAGGCGTCTCCTAAGTTATTAAGAGGTGACGTGTTAAAAGTTGCACAATTGTACTTCCTATAGGACATAAATAATAATAATTTAGCTTGTAGCGAAACTTTCTCAGGCCATTCTACTAATATTACCGTCAACTGATATTCTAAGCTCATTGCCCCATTTATTTGGTTATATTCATATACATAGGCAATAAAAATAATAATAAAGACCATAATGTCGTGAGGCATAATCGAACTATCTCTTGAAATTGCTTACGGTTCTGTACAAGTAAATATTTGCTGGTCAGTGTTGCCAGTGAGCGTGAGAATGGTTGAATTGCAGGAAAAGTTAAATAAATTTCAGTTCATTATCCTGTTATTCGAGACTTAAATGCATTTATTTTGCGAGAAAAATCTAAGCAAGGTCAGACAATATATTTTTACACCAGTTCTGAAGGAACTGGACTATGTCCAGTTGGGGTCAAGAATATAGACTCTTATGAATCTCATTCTTGTCCTTTAAAAAGAACGGTGTAATAGTAGAAGTAAAAAAATGTTAAGAATCGACATAGGTATCATATTTTTCGCTTGCTTTCTTTTGAAATAGTTTACCAGTACTTTTATTGTCATTTTACGAATAAAAAATATTTTTTTAGCAACACCTGGCAATGTTACGATGAACCACAGACATCCGTGGCATCTAGTAGGCAATTCAGATAAACGTTAGTGATAGCTTCACGCCAGCGAGTTTAAACTATTAGTGCCTAACCACTGACCAGCCAGGCTTGTTTGTTTATTATTATCATTAAACAAAATACCTAGTTAAGTTTTATGGTTAACCCGTTAATGTGGAGGATTCTACTGGCGCTTGCGCTGTCAGGGTTATAGTTGTATGATTTGTTTGTACTCTTGATTAGGTAGTTATATAAAATTAAATTAACGTTCTATAATTTTGTTTAGAACTTGCGGTAAAAGTTTGATAAAACCATGGTATTTGATAATGAAGAAAATAAAGAAAAACTCCTTGTTTTATTTTTTATAGTACGAGTAAGCATGCAGGTACTTTATGTTCTATTGAAATAATGCCATAGAAAACTTAGCTGCACTATGCCTTTTTAATGCCAAAATAATGTGCTTTTTAATATTTGTATAAAATTAACTTGTTTTTAAACTAAAGTGAACTCAAATTTTGTTATCAGGTTTTGTATTCAGGTTGCGTAGTATAATATAAGTATAATATAATACTACGCAACCTATAATTGTGACCTTCTTTTCCAAGAAGCCAAATATCTCACATCGGCCTATTTCCCAAATTGTAACAAAACAATTTTTTAGGATGATAAAATGTTAGCAATAAATTTGAATGGATTCAGTATTCATAGGTCGTCTTGTATACGTGATACACCTACTCGTATTTTATTTCCAATTTGCTTGTAATGAAATAGAATAGAACATATTGTGGGAAAGTGGAGTAGGGCGCGGATAACTGATTTATGGATATTCTTGCTACGCAGAATAAAGAAAACGACATAAACATCAGCAGGGTTATTCACTCATCGGTTAGGGAACCGAATACCGAATTGTCAAAAATGTGTGAAATGACGTGACATATCATGTCAAGTTGTAGATCTACGTAATACGTCATTTCATACATTTTTGACAATTCGGTATTCGGTTCGGTTCTTTCACCGATAAGTGAATAGCCCTGCTCATTCGAATCTGTCAAATGTTGGATTGATGATGTACCGATATCGTACAGAAATAGCCATAGTAGTTTATGTACAAATACTACTATGGCTACTTCGGTCCGCTAAAAATGGACCGACGGAACCGACGGATAGACGGATAGAAGTTAACGACTGTAATGCGTAAACCACGACACAAAATAATAAAGGCTACGATCTACGAAGATCGTTGGTTATGGCAAATCATTTCATGTATTCGGATTGGACTCGAATCGGAAATACTGAGGTTAGTGGCATAGTTGTAAATATTTATTACTGTCCACTGTCCACACACTAAGCAATCCTGGCCATTGACAACCACACTATGTAGGTACTATTTCCTGTTGGTTTTTCTTTTCTTTCTTTCTTTTTTTTTTCCTGTCAGTATAAATATAGTCGCTATAGTTAGTAGTAACTTTGTGTAACTGTTGTCCCAGCTGTATTCTCCAAAAAAGTTCAGTAAAACCACGGCAATTTTTTTAAATAGATAGACACAGGATTATTAAAATATAATTTGCAGCAGAGCATTACTGAATTTTAACAATATACACCCACTAAACAAAATGGTGCCAAGCGGTAATTATGACCGTATTCCAGTATGTTGTTTAGTGAAGCCGTGGAGGGATTTATCCCACGTTCTAAGTTTAGTTTGTTACCATCTACGGCCGCATTGTCATAGGCTACAAATATTACCTCAAAAGTCAACCCTAGGCTTAACAAGTGTGGTCTTTTCAATGTAAAACATTGAGTACAAAATATGCAGTTCTTTCTCAAGCTTTCTTATTAACGTTCCAAGCCAAATCCTTCGTAAAAGCCTCAGTCGGCGAGTGTTTGTAAAGGGCATTCCTGGGCATTGTTGCAAGACCACTTTGCAAATACAGATATGCCATAAAATGCGCTTACGTACCTTATTCTTGTATTGACAACGGCCAAGCAAAGGGAAAATTGATGTTGATCTTACTAACTACGGTATAACTGGTAATTGATATACCTAATATTATGTACCTTGGTATCTGTGTACCTAAAATATTTGTTAGAGTACATGATTAAATATAATAAATTGATTGATTAATTTATTTATTTACCAAAAAGACTTACATGCTAAATTTTACATAGTGCACTAAAATTCAGATAAATTATAATATAATAAATATGGGTATAATATAACATAGTTTTACAAAATAAGTTACCCGTTTAATATTATATTATAAATATAAATGAATGAAAGGAGAAAATGGTTCTCCTTAAGTGTTGCTTTTACGGTTTTATTGCTCAAAAACAAAACACAACGGTACAAAACGGTATCCAGTTCACGTCGGCAATGACCGACACCGCGTCGGCAATACCAGAGATGTACACCAAAACCACCACCACCAGAGATGTACCAGAGATGTGTGTGATGATGATGTGTGTGTGTCATACTGAAATATAGGCGATGGTAACCGCTCACCATCAGGTGGACTGGTCAGTGTTAAGTCCTTAAATCTTAGAAACATTGTATTAGGCGGACGAAATTTACTGTTCTCCTAAGTATATTCACACACTACATAGTATTTTACTCTAATTTCACAAAAAATGTGCAAATTAAGGCTTGCACTGTCCTTATTTTTAGTTAGTAGGGATCGGTCACTCTGTCTGTGTTTAATATTCGTAAAATGTTGTTTTATATTCGTAAATTACTTGATAAATGTTTAATTACCACCATTTAAGTGTTGGAAAACAAACAAGTCAAGTCCATTACTGAGGGATTCTGCAAATCCCAATGCATTAGCACATTTAACGGATTCTATTGTTTTTAAGGTCGATGGCTTCGAGTTTACAAAAATACGTAGGTCATTTAAATATTTAAAACAACTGCTAGAATTGCTTTACATTATAATTATTAAAGACGTAGTAGTGTAGATTTGCATATAAAGAAGAGTTGTGTGACACATAATATGTACGAATGTACGAGTACGTCTATCGTATACTAACTTTTATATAGAAAATAATTTATTGAAATACATATTTTCTATTTTTGCGAGTAAAACTGCTTGGCAAAGATTATTCTCGTAGATAACGCTTTACTGAAACACAAAAACTTAGACAAGAATCTTAAAACTAAAAACACTATGTTATCTAAGCATGGTATAGCTAGAGCTACTATTCAATCGTATACTTATAACTTAATCGAATGATGACATTATTATAGGGCTTAATGAGTAAATCATTGATTACAAATCTTAACATGGGATTGCTTGGTTTGTGTGTACATCATGTGTACCATCCAAACACGTCGATGTAGGTAATAAGTTTGGCCAATATAAATATCTTAAATTATAATTAATGCATGAACACGACTGTCCATGTCGGACCAACAACATTACATTTTCATATTTGGCATGTCGAATTTACTCTTAAAATTTTAGTTTGGGAGATGACGGTCGCTTTGAATGAGGTGTTTCTGACACGTATAAAAATGTGTTAACGTTGACTACTATAAATGTAAACTCCTGAAGAAGGATATCGAAATCGTCCGAATCAGTGGTTTAATTTTTTACAAGAAAGCTTTAAAAGTGCAGATATGTTTTTGAAAATATTAAATAAGTAATTATTCAATATGATTGATGATTAAAATTCGATACCTCAAAACAGTAAATTATCACGGTGCATAATATTTGGCGCTCTAATTATAATAGATAAGTCCATACATCAATAAATTTACTAAATTATTAATAATCCTGTATAATTCAACCGTTCAATAGTATTGCACAAACAAGAAAACGTCATAACCTCATGTACACAGTTGCTAAAGCACCTAAATTCACATAACCGGTAGCTCCCATCCTATATGCAAATATATCCAGATAGTCAGGTAAGAATGTGTGTTCCGTTAATTACATAATTTTAAAGGAAGGAATAGTGTCATCGGGCCAAGAATAGCACAGGTCGACCATTCTTTAATTGCAGGTCGTTTCCATAAACGCCAAGAACATCTTGTTCGGCTGAGAGGCACAAATTTAAAATGGTTTATCTCAAATAATTTATGCTCTGACACGAATTTGTCGTGTCAAGCTGTATTGCGAAACAGAACAAATGAAATTCTTTGGAAAATTTTGTTCTATGTAAGTAAATAATGTTGTGTGTGTACATAGTTTGATTAATACGATCAGAATATATAATGTCCGGTTATTACTGAATGAATTATTAAGCTATTGCATAGCTTCTATCGCGGGCCTTGAGCGTGGGGACCGAATCCAGAAATTCCGTAACGAAAAAAACCTAACACCCCCACTCCGACCGGCACAGCGGTGATACTATAATTACATAAGTTGATAAAAAATGCTATGCAATAGCTTTACCGCGGCAGTCTCCGAGTGCCACACGTCTTTTTTTTATATTAATATACTACAAGACCCGCGCACACTTCGTCGCTCTTAATAGAAAATGACCAGTGTTTTTCTACTATACTATGCATGTATTATACACATAAACTTTCTCTTGAATTACTCTATCTATTAATGAAAACTGAATCAAAATCCGTTGCGTAGTTTTAAAGATATAAATAAGCATACATAGGGACAACAGCCACGGGTAGCAACTTTATTTTATACTATGTATGTAGTATAACTGCACAATCTGTAGTTGGCATTTACAATAATTTTATTGTCACGACCATTTTTTTTTTTAGTCTAGCTAGCTAGCCTGTTCAGTCTAGTCAGTATTAGTTCTAGATAGCACAGATCTTATTGTGTAAAAGAAGTTTCACTACACACCCTGGCAGGGCACTTGTCGCTTGTGCGAGCATGCTTTATAGTTATATACAATATTCTAGTTATTTTTTAATCTAGTCATTTAAATTATAATATTATACAAGTTTATAATAAAACACACAGAATGAATCTAAAATTACATCACATGTCAAGATAGCAATTAAATAATAATAAATAAATAAATAAATAAATATTTCAGGACATTTCACACAGCGCCATCTAACCCCAAACTAAGCAACTTAATGCTTGTAATATGGTGGTTAGGGTAACGGATATAATACTTATATACTTTTCTTTTGTAAATACATACTTATAATAGATAATTTAAACCACCCAGACCAGAAACAAATACCTGTGGATCACACAAACATTTGTCCCATGCGGGAATCGAACCCGCAACCTTTTGCGTTGCAGGCGGGTATTAGCCCACCGCGCCACAGAGGTTGTCAATAAAATATATAGTATAATTAACATCAATAATAATTATATATAACAGATTAGATGATTATTAGAATACATACTCGATTAATAAAAATGTCATTATACTCGTCACTTGGCCTGCATCAAAAAATCCTTTAAACCAATCCGTTAAAGATTATCGTGTATGATAGATCAGTCAGTCATTTGGCTTTTAAATATAGATAAATAGGCATTCCATACTTTTATTAGTTAAAAATACCTCAAACCTAACATTATGTCAGTGGCAATCTGTTTATCCACAAATAGTTTAAGGCGAAAGTCTGTGGTCAAAGTGAAGGCGCCAGTCAAATCGTTTTCTCAAATAGAAGCAAATATTCCGCGAAATGCTTCAACAGCAAAATGAAACTGCATTCAATATAATTTTCTAACACATAAAATACTGAATATACTACATTAACCTTGAAACGAAACATAAACTACGAAAAATTAGATCAAAAATTCAAACGTCACTTTTCACGATCAAATTTGTTTAGATTCACATAACCGTGTTATGGTCTCGTCAAAAACAAGTTAACTGGCTCTATTTCGGTTGAAATGACTAACCCGATGTTAAAGAGATTAACAGTCCGAGTATGACTAACACGATAACTAGGAAACCTGCTAAATGCATGATAAGGGAGTCTTTGCCTTTCCTCGTGCAACGGAAATTCGACTTGCTTTTGTTTTGTCGATCGTCGATTGTTCTTAGTTCTGTGTATTGTCTTTTTTTTTGGGTCTGCTGATTTTCACCAGCAACAAACTCTTTTACCAAACTATCTTGTTAAAGTATTAATAAATTGAAAATAATTTACAAAGTATAAACATATTTTGAAGTATTTCTGTATTGTATTTAACTTTAGATAAATCCGTGTTTTGAATGACTAAATGTCACGTTAAAACATAACTTTAAATGCATGGTTAATAAGTCAGTTTTCAACAATACCTGTTACGTAAAGCTTACCTAGCTACTCTTGATTAATGTTCACGTAATTTTGAAAAGGAAAAATGACTCAAATAATTTTATGGTCATTTCTTTTCTTTGTAAAGTGTATTGTTACGTTATTTATGGTTAGGTGTGTAACACATTTACATAACGTCTCAAATAATGAAGTGTTCGACTAACATTGAATCCGTGTTTGGTAGTATTCGAATTATCGGAAGATGAATGTCAAAATTATGTATCAGCTATTTCATGTTTAAGCTTTTAATTTTGCTTGATTTAGCGTCCGGTCGGCGCCGTGCCAAATCGATACCCCTTCATTTACATTTATGTTTTGTTGAAATATTGTCCGATTCATTTTAAAGTTATTAAGACCTTTAACAAATTTGCACCAAAAATCTGTCTTATCGTTTTGCGGCTTAGTCATCTTTTGTTTTGAGGCAATGGTCAAGCGCAGAATGTTTTTATCGGAAATTTCGACTCGTTCTTCACTCCGTTTTATTTACCAAAGTTACGGTAAAATTAACTTTTTAAGTGTGAATCACAGGCAAACACTGCAGTCTACAAGTGAATTAGGACATCTGAGTTCATCGACACTTCGATAATTGACCAGATGACATTCAATGTCGTACATACTATCACCTATTCTGCGGTGTCCATCGCTCTTGTTACGACATCCACCTTATCATCTGCCACATGCTAGAAATTTCATAACTAAATAGAAACTACTTTCAATAGAACGCAGACATTCGAGTATGGAAATAATTTTATCTGTGAACCTTAGTTTTTGACATGAACATTACAACTCTATCTAGTTAATTGATGTAATCTTTTAGATTTGACGTTATCTTGTAAGTGAGGAGATGATTGATATATTTGCACTGATTTAATTAATCAATAATTATTGTAATTTCATAGTGAATTAGAATTTACATTATTACGTAAGTCATATTTAATTGAGATAACAGTCGAACTTAATCAGGGGCTATTCTCGGATTTTTTCACGACGATGACATGTCGTGTGGATGAACACCCAAAAGTCACGTCGGACTTGTAATAGTAAATATCCGTGCACACCTGTCAAAGTTGAGCCCTCTTCGTGCTCAGAGATAGACTCCTATACGTGCACACTGTTTTTCTAATGAGTATTCCAGCCCAACTTCGCGCAAATGTGTGCGTGAAAAATTAATTTACAAATTCTTTTGCTGCTTTTTGAAAATTTAGCACTCCATGCGAAATTTGCGTAAATTATGGCTGGCGTTTTAAAAGGAGTTGTATGCAAGTATCAGATTCATTCCACAAATCTAAATTGGGCTTAAAGGTAGTCCAATTGAGCGAGATTACTTTATTTATTACATTGGAGGAGGAAAACGGAGGACAGAGTTGTGGTGTGCCATGGTGAGGCCTTTGTCCAGCTATCCAAAAACGAGCGCTAATAATGATGATGATGATGATTATTGTTAGAAATTAGTATTTACACGTGTACCTATTCTTAATAATAGTTCTATCACTTTAATCAGGTTATTTTATCATGGATGAATAACGGTTTTTCTAATTAGAACAAAAGAGATTACAATTACTTGCTAAAGGTATTTAGAGCTTTAGTCATGACTATGATACAATTCTTACGTCAGTATCAAATATAAAGTGTTATAAAAACTTTTCCTCGGTAAGAACTGCTTGAAGAAAAAAAAAACGATTCATCAGTAAAACAACCGTGTCGCCAATCGGTCGGTGCGACTGTGTTCCGGCACGTTGTTCAGTGAAGCCAGGGTGGGGTATAGCCCGTCTTCTAGCTTCCAGCTTAAGATCAGGCGAGATCGTGGTCGAAGGTAAACAATAATGAATAAAAAAAATGAAGCTGAAGACTAAAATGAGAATATCTCAGTGACATTTCAGATAATTTCGGTGTCCTTCAAGATTTACCAGAAAATTACGATGTTTAATTCAATTTTTCTCATTCTTTAATTTCATGCATGGTTAATATTTACACAATAATACATTAGATGTGGTATTCCTGTAGCATTTAAACGGTAAACAAATTAGGTACCATTTTTTTTATAAAACCTCAGTCGTACATTTTACCTGTAGCTATTGAAAAAAAGTTATCAAAATATTATTGATATATAAAAAGTAATCTAATTATTATTATGTTATTATTGATAATATAAGTTTACATTCACATATTATTTTAAAAGTATGCAAAGGTAATAATAATATCAAGGCGCCATGTATCAATGGATTGATAATATAATAATGATAAGGAGTTAATTTTAGCGATAATACAGTCTACCTAGAACTACGAGTATAGACAATTGACTTGTATATGTGGCGTGAACACAGCTGATATTATGAGTAAGAAAGGTTTTTAAGGTGCACTAAACATTAGCAAATAATTTGAAATAATTCCTTGAAAGAGATTTGAGTAAAGGTTTCAACACAATTATACTGTGTAAATTAAATTACTGTGTGATTTTATAGAATATTAAAACGACTGATCAAAGTCGCATTTGAAATGCGAGGGTGTCCTACGCTTCTATTTAATAACTTGTAAAATGTTTGGCCGATGTCGATAAAATTAAAATGGTCGCATTGTAGAAATATCATCCAAATGGAGAAAAAAAATGCAAATGGAGATATCATCCTAAATATTACCTTAGAAATGCGACTATTTTTAGCATTAGCTTTTACGACTACCTATAACATTTAATAAAGCTTAAACAACGTAATATATGTAAGTTTAGTACTTTGTAATTTTCTACTCCCCTAACTGAAAGAAGCCATCGATAAATTGAGGTGCAGGTTAATAAGTAGAAGGATTAAAAAACGTTTTATTGGGGTGACGATGACTATACCTTTATCTACGGCTTCCTTATTAATTATTTAAAATGCCTATATAACCGTGAGTCATAAGTTTACGTAGAATTGATAATATGAGTACATTAAAGAGAACACATTATTATGTCAGGTATGTAGAGAACTTCAACATACATATTATGGAATTAAGATGTACTAAAATTACCCTATATAAAAAAGGGTCCCTTAATGTCTGTTTTTCTCCTCAGTGTTGAAAATCGAACGTTTTTATTTCGTCAATTCGTATTATAGTCCTACAACCAACTGTCTTTCTACTAGGAGAGTGTGAAGCTCTGATGCGAATACGTAGCATCGTTCTGGGTCAGCACTAGCTTAGCCCGGACGAGCTTAGAGAGATCAACCCCAGGAAAATCCTTCAGTTCCTCGAAGCTGCAAGGGTCAGTGGCGAAATATAACGCCGCGCAAACGGGGTTTTTCTCACCCTCATAGTGGCGATCACAATAGGACATTTCTGGCCGCAGTGATACGAAAAGCCACAAAAAGCAAATAAAAAAATAAAAAACTGTCTTTCTTCAGTGGTCTCGATCTTCGCCTTAAGAGTTATAAACTTCGATATAATATTTTGTGTTAGTATCTGATATTATCATTTATTTATTTTATTATTCAGCACAACGTTTTCTACCAATTTATCCTGAAACTGGAGAAAAAGTGTGGACGCGCACACCCGTAAACATTCAAATGAAAATAGATTCTAGAGACAGATCTATCAACTTCCAAATAACTTATCAAGACACAGTTCATGAATTTCATTCGTCACAAATTCATCATCATATACCCAATAAATAAAGATTGAAGCAAGTCTGAGAGACAGAACAATCCAATTTGTCTATACATGGAAATATATGATGCGTGAAAGTAGCCTCTATCGAAACTGCACAGTTAGGGAAGTGATTTAGAACCAAATGCTGTCTACCATACGTCTGGACGCATGGATTTGTTTAATCAGACTATTCCTTGTTGGATTGTATGATATACCTACTTGTATTAAGTAACTTAGAGACAATATATAAATTGTACAAAACACCTCCGCCAAAAGATTTTGGCAAAAGAAATACGAGACAGAAGTCAGAAATCGTTGTATGTTTTAGTGTGGCCAACTAGGTCTGATGAAATTCTGTTATTGATTTTTATTGATTACTAACTGACGTAGTGCCATAAAAATATATTAAAAAATCCATAATAATTACAAATTTAGTTTATAAGTTCACGTAATTTTTTTCCCCATACTGATAGCAGGAGTGGCTGTGGTATTAACGTATATGTAGTTCATACCGCTATACACGAATATCGAAACACCGCTGTACGGATTGGGTTAAAGTTTGCAACATTCACGCAGATCTCTACTCTCTACTAAGAAAGGATTTCTTCGTAGGTACAAAGGATCGAACATAAACTAGTTATATAATAAATTAATACCTACCTAAAAGGTAACTTAATTGACAACTCAAAATAAACTACATCGTGAATTGTAGAGCACTCTAGCTTAACATGAATATGTAATTAGTTATTCAAATTAAATAATTGACACAGATATTCGTCAATACACACTTAACTACAATATGAAGGAGTCAGGAATGCTTAACGTACCATCAGCACACACATAAACTTTAAACTTAGGCCAGGAACTTGCTACCAATATGAATTTATTCGTTTATAAATGCTTATAATATATAACATAATGTACTCGTAGTAATAATTACTTGTGATTTTGTACGCGTTATAGAAGTAGCGAAAGCTTATAACTATTAACATTGCTATTTTAACAATATTGTGGAGAAACTTTCAATTAGGCCACTTATGCCATCAAAACTTGACGAAACGCAAGCAGTCATTATGACCGTGTTCACTGAGCACGATCATCAGTGAAGAATTAGGAGGTTTTCAACCCGCCTACTTGTCCGAAAATTTACCGGCAAAATCCGAAAACGAGTCGGCAACACCACTAGTATTGCAGAAGTAGAGCATCATCAGCCCACGTTCGTCCACTGCTAGACATAGGCCTCCCCCATAACACACCACTCAACTCGGCCCTCCGTTTTCCTCCTTCACCCGCTCCTCACGACTTTCCGGATATCGTCACCCCATCTCGCCCAAGGATGCCCTACACTACGTTTGGCGAGTCACGGAGTAAATAGGCGAGGCTAAATCGAAGACGAGCTCAGTTGTGTGTCGGTTCAAAAAAAACCTTAGTTATTTTAACATCGCCTCTCGGTCTCTAACTACAGCTATGTTTGTTCACTGGCGCCTGCCATCTGTAATTGTTCGGACAAACAGACCATCGAGGCGCCTGATCCACTAATGTATCTAGTTTTAGCACTTCGCTTGAGCATCTAGACGATCACCTGTTTAAAATGGATAGATGTATACTTTATAGAGCACCTTACATAGGAAATTTAAAAGTTATTCAGCTATTATAATTTACATATCTATTTATTTAATTCATCTCGTATTTGATATTAAACTTCTCCAAAACGCGCAACTTGAGTAAACTCAAATATTCATAAAAATATACATAGGTAACATAATATGATAATTTTGAAAAAGGTCGATAGCTAACACCCTTGCAAGAGATTTTTAAAATATATATTGATAATACCGTATTCACTAAAAATCAGATACATGTAAAATGAAATAAAACTCAACAAGAATATTAATAATTCATTGAATTTAGAAGAATTTAGCGTCTCTTAAATTTTAAAGGTATTTCCCCTAAAAATAATCAAAACAATCATTAGAATACATCTCAAAGAAACTTTATGAGCTTTAATTACCTTGAAAAATAAGATATTAAGGTTACGTGCATCATTTTCCAGAAAATTTTATCATTTATATCAATTCTTTGAATATTGACATCACAGATTGGAGTCACCGAATTATATGACGTGTTTACATAATCTCATATTAAAATGCGTTACTGAGAATTGATTTGAGGACATCGGTGACAGCTTTTACATTATATATTAAGTTATCTACTGCTGCTAACTTTATTAACATAATGAGATATTACTATTATATTTTAAGACTTACCAACAGGTGAGATTGCGGTCAAACGCTTGTTTAGTCTGCTATAAAACAAAAAAAAAAGATTTAGACAAACGAAGAATATCTTGGATAAAAAATCTGCGCCAATGGTACTGCAAGAGCACGCGTTCCCTATTTAGATTTGCTGTGTCGGGGTTTAAATTGCCATGATGATCGCCACCCTACGGTAGAAAATGGCATTCAAAGAAGAAGAAGATTTAGACTCTGACCCATATTCAATCGTATCACATTTAAGAATGAACTGAGGACCTATTATGCATCGAGTACTGGTATTTTTATTCATTATAGAGGTAATCCTTTGACTACGACTTCGCGTAATATAAAGCGACGATTGACCATGCGGACGTAGATGGTAGTCGACTAAACCTATATAGAAAACGACTAAACCTATAGATAAATCTCTCCCTGGCTTGGCTGAACTTCATGCCGGAACGGTCATAATGACCGCTTGGCGACATGGTTTTGTGCGCACTGGTGACTATAGCTCGACATACATATACCTAGAGGAATATAAAAAAAAATATGTTCATTATTGGCGACCTCTGTGGCGCGGTGGGCTAATACCCGCCTGCAACGCAGAAGGTTGCGGGTTCGATTCCCGCATGGGACAAATGTTTGTGTGATCCACAAGTATTTGTTTCTGGTCTGGGTGGTTTTTCAATATCTATTATAAGTATGTATTTACAAAAGAAAAGTAGGTATATAAGTATTATATCCGTTATCCTAACCACCATATTACAAGCATTAAGTTGCTTATTTTGGGGTTAGGTGGCGCTGTGTGAAACGTCCTGAAATATTTATTTATTATTATTATTTATTTACTTTTAGAGACTACTAAAAATATAATATAGGTATATAACCAATTTTTTTATTATTTACGATTAAAAGGAAGTACGTAAAGCTATAAAAGTGGCTTAAATCACATGTGGGCGTACATCGGTTGTGTTTATTTACTTTACAGTAGTACTTATTTCATTGACAAATGTTTAGTTACATAACGAAATACAACACAATTTATATCTTATTGTTAAGAACATAAAATACAATATAGCGTGGATAAGGATAAGGATGAGTAGAGTAAAATTTTCCAGTACATTGCGTTCTTGACCCAGGAGCTAGGAAAGGAGTGATGATTAAAGCAGAAATGAAGGCCCGTTTAGGAAGATGACACAAAAAAGCTTCCTGTTATAAATTGGCATTAATATACTTTACAAAAGAAGTAGAGTTCGATATCTTTTAAATAACATGTGGTTCATAAACGTCAAGAGCATTTTGTTACGCTAAGAGGCATAATTTTAGAAGTGAAATTAGTAAAATATTTTTAATTAATTGTGTTCAACAACTGAGAAGCTGAACTCAGCGTAGAAGATGCCGAAGACCGAGCAAAGTGGAAAGAAAGAAGCAGGAAAACGGACCCTGGCTATTATCCGGGATATACCTACTCATATTTGAAAATAGCTCGATCGATTTTGTTAACTTTTAAGGGTGGTGCGGTGCAATCATTTGAAAGTAGGTATTTTCAGAATCGATTTTGGCGTATTCGAGTGAATCGGCGAAGACGTACATAAAAAATATTGCGACGTTAGGGAACATTTTATCCTTATGTTTACCAAATCGGGTAAAAATGAAAAGCTGACTGTATCAAAATCATGCATCAATTTGCAGTAGCTGCTAAAAATGACATCATTATAATTAATTTCAACATTACCCAGAAGCATGCTGTCTCATTCAACCCATTATAAAGATCTTACGCCAAAGATAATGCGAAGGTAATGTTGAATTATTACAACAATACTCTGACACTAACCAAAAATATACGATCAATAAACATTTAACATTACACTCGTAAACATAAATAATTGACAAAACAAAGTGTAGGAATGAAGTTAAATCATTTTGAGTAATGTACTTATCATTAGATGAAATACGGGACTTTACAGTGGCTATTGTGTTACGAGAATAAAAAATGCCACATCTGTTAACTGCGCTTTCTAACTTCACGTTGTTATTTACATCGCAAGGTCTCGGACTTTTCGCGTCGGTCTGAAGCATAAATTTGCAAAATCGTCGGTCTCCGTGCGTAGAACAATGTTGTCGGCTGTAAAACTAGAATGAGACGTTAGACATGTTAGGGGCTCATTTTATCGATGCGAAACAATCGCTAAGTAAAGCCTGCGTTAAGTACTCGCATGTTAAGTGTCTTCTTGAAGGAGTCCTCCCATTACAGCTAGAAGCGTGCCTTTATTGCCTGATACAGCTATTGTGGCGTTCTGAGTAAATAAACACTCGTAAAAGCAGCGAACGGCGTCTGACTTGCTCGTTATTATGTGTTATTTAACTGTCTTGCAATAAGGACTGTATTTGTTATTGCTATTGACTGAATAACTCGCATTGGCCATGTTTGGTTAGTGCTGTCATAATAAACACTAATAAACACGTTCAATTCATTAATTGGTATTGATACTTGAGCTTGAGTAAAGATTCGTAATCAATGAAATTTTCCACGATCTGTGGTAATATGAAAAATTACAGCGCATTAAATTAATTACGTATATTATAATTATTTCTAAAATATTGATTTATCAGTGTTGGAAAACATATTTGGAAACCTTTGGAAATAAGAATGATCGCTGGTATTCAAATCAAATCGATTAAAACGGTTGCAAAAGATCGAAATATTTATCGATTCACATTTACGCGAGGCGACCAGAATCGCAGTACCTTCGACCGTCCGCGATTGTACTCAGCGCCCGTACAAATAAAGAGAACTATGTATATGTAACGAAAGGTCAAGTTTTGTTGGTTCCCAGCGGTCAAGGGGTCCGAGGGCCGCGGCCGGCCGGTCAAGGAGACACCGTCAAAACAAAACGTAGAGACTAAACAAGGAAAATAAGGAATTGGTAAACGGACACCTCGGAAGCGGGAAGTGGAGTGTTTTGAATCTTTTTTGATGACGGAGGTCAATGATACACTTGTATTAAAGTAACTCTGTTTCTGCTAAATACTTCACACCTCAAGGCGGTTTGGTTTGCGCAGTTTCTTTGGAAATAAATACATAACATCGTTTACGCACGAAGGAAAATCCGAAAATGTGAGACCGCACTGAATGGACATTCTAATATATTGAGGCAACAAAGCAAACTATCTTTATTTGCGGTAAAACCACATTATTAATGTAGAGCATGGAGTTATGCAGATAAGGTGAAATTTACAAATTGGTGTCACCGTCAGCAATAACCAGAAGTATTTACTCCTATAAGTTATTATTTCATGAATTGGCTACCTATACGTACGTCATGGCCTGTGATATTAGAACTACGACGGCAGATAATATCAGAGTTTTTTCATTTACCTGATGGACGAGCTCCATACTTTTCACCTGATACACAATAATAAATACTCTATGCTAAAAATATACTATGTTATTAATTTGGATGACTAGTGCAGCGCAGTGAGGACTTTGTATGCTTCAAATGCGTAGATAAACCTGCGATTTTAAGGGTAGCGTTATCGCTTAAAACCGTAAATAAAAAAAACTAATTTAATACCTTACCTACCTTTTGGTTTGTCAGCCGTCTTATTCTAGTGCCTACTTACTTGGTTTAATCTTTATACCTCTTTATACCTCTTTGGATATTTATATACCTCTAGAATTGTGGACATTATCTTAGGTATAACAATTAATTCCTGCGAATGACGCATTTCGACCAACACCTCAACATTAATTTCATATCAAAGAATATTGGCGCCAGTTCAAAGGTCCAAAGTTATTAAAAATTCTATTGTTAAAACATTTTTGTGGGCCAATAAATTGCATTATCAAAATCAATTTATACCTTTACAAATGATCCTGCTCACGCAAAAAAGACTAATAAATTATAAAGAAGACAATAGCTTTATGCAAATTTTTAACAAATAAAAATTTTACGAGTGAATTAGCACCATGAAATGGCGCCGGGTAATAAATAAAATAGGATTTTGTAGCAGCGTGTTTGATAGGTTTACCATATTGTTGACATAAATCTGATATTTGCGGGTTTTCCGCTGAAAAACATCTTCTTTTAGTTTGTTGTGTGTTGTTATCGTCATTGTATCAAATTCTAGATCAGTTAATAGAGGTGTGGACGAGGTCGAATAAAAATCACACGTTTTTTTATTAAAAATGTTAAAAAGTTGTCCAATATTTTCTAATAATATCTATATTATGGACATTTTTTTTGTCCAATCCTCTATTCTGTGGTTTTAAAAGCAAGGCATACAAAACTTTTTCATACTTCTTTCTTTCTTACTATCTATAATATCTTTGAGGGCTTATGTTAATGCCTTGTATTGGTTTATTTAATTACTCACTGGGCCCAAAGTGTGTGTGAAACTTAAATAACAATGCTCTGGAAAAAAAGCCAATGTTTTCTTCCAAGTTTTCTAACTTTAATAGCATTCGATTTAGGGGAATTGGTAAGTTTAATCTAATTTAATCACTCTTGCATAACCTTTAAAACAAACAAGTTGTGGATCCACCTATCCAAACAGACACATGCTTTTGATACTGAATGCTGGTTAAACGAATACTTAATTAGGAACTAATAAAAGGCTGGGCATTTTCATTTTATATTACGAGTATTAGTCCCTTTTTAAAGATTGAAAATTGTCGATATTTCCATGAAATTGTGAAAATGTGAAAATATATCATTTATAATCACGAAATACTTATGTTTTATGTTTTATTATATTTACCATTGAGTATAGAACTCAGAGCTATTTTGTTGCTAATTATAAAAATAATATAATTAACAAAAACTCGCAGATTTGCTCGCATTGAAAAAGGTTCACTTAAATATTTTACCACCTATCTATATCTCTTAAGTTTACTTAAGAATTACTCATTACACCAATAGATTTGAAAAATAAATCTCTATACATTGACGAGTTATTTAGAAAATGCGATAAATAAACAGTAGAAAAGCGCCGATTTATGCTGTTCAGTCGCGATTATCGACGGAGCGCAGTAGCGTTTGCCGCAGTGACCCATTTTGATAAACCTACGAGCAGATTACAGGCCCAGCTAGAACTCAGGTGCCTTTCCGTGTTTAGCTGCGGAAAATTAATAGTTTACTTGTATTTTACTAAACGGCTTAACTTATCTTGGTAATAAAATATACTATAGTAACTTTAGTTGTCCTTTATTAAATTTCATGTTTCAAAAGGTTTTTATGACGTCTAGCAGAATGAATTGCTCTTTAAAATGTTTTATCTTTATCAATTTAAATGTACATTATAGACTAGCTGTGCTCAGTGGTTTTAGTCGTTAAAATTGGCCTATGAGTTATTTTAAGTACTAAGCTACGAATATACCAAATTTCATCTAAGTCGGTTCTGTCGTAGGCGTTAAGAAATAACAAACACACACACATACAAAAATCCATGCTATCGTATTACAATATGAGTACGAAGTAGGATGTCTATGGAAAATGGAAAACTGCTCCATGTTGGGTACTTGAAATGTTATCTAGTGCTAAATATACATAATTCCTAACAAGATACTCCAACGCACTCGCTAAGTCCTCGAACATTTAATGTAGGTACCACAGTCAATATATCACAAACTTTTTTCTTCTAAAACTACGTAAGTGAAAACTTAGTAAGGTCACCGACAAAGCCTCGCATGCACACTGTATCGCCTCACGCACACAAACAGAAAACTTAGCTTATAAGTTTATAATCAAGAATCAAGCGCGGTTTTATCTCGTAGTCGATGGGCGCACCTCGAACCGAGCGCATGTCGGTCGAGCCCTCACAAATACGAGCGAGAAAATATCTCACGCGATTCAAAAGAAACCCACGGACTAGCTCAAAGCACTCCCGCCCGTTAAAACCCTTTGAGGAATAAGTACCCAAGTGTTCCACAAATTCGCGCCTGCGGGCCTATTCGGAAAATTATGAAAGTGATGTGAAAACGTACGTGTTTCTCTTCAGATTTTTTTTGTGACTACAAAAGCTATTGTTCGTTGGAAAATTGAAAAATAAAACAGTTTTTCAGTGTTTGTTCGAATGAAAAGTGTTGAAAAATTATATAAAGTGTATTGTTCAGTTTTGATAAAGGAACAGCGGCTGAGTAATTCAGTTAGATGTATGTTCTACATAATATACAACGGGACACAACATGACGGCAAAGTTCGGCTATGTAAGTAGTTTTGGACATTTTATTGATAGTTTTCAGTGCGCGCGTACGGTTCTATGAAACATGATTTTTTTTTTAAAGTTAAAGTATAATATCTTAATATATCCAAAATATAATATCTTAGTCAAAAATAGCAAGATTATAATTTGACATCGAATACATATAGTGGATATTTTTTTATCTATTAGACTAAAGAATGTTTTTGCTGCGGGCTTACCTAAAAGTGAGTGACAATTGAAGTGCTATTTCTCAATTCAATCTAGACATATTTTTAAACGAGTATATATGTTATACCTATTTCTTTAAATATACATAATATTTGATTCACAGTGCATAATAACGAGTTACATATAAATAAATTAAAGTAAAAAAACCCGTGTCATTTTACGTAATGACGGCAGTATGTCTATTATAAATTTGTGTCAGATTAAATCTTCCAAATAAATAACGCACTTGCGATAACGTAGAGCCATTTAATCGTATCAACACCAACAAATTTGGAGTGTTTAATATCGGTGCCTATGTACCTGATAATATAAGGCTTGCGTACTCTAACCTCAACGTCGCGTCAGTAGTTATAGGCATTTTAAGCATTTATATATAAGGCATTTTTTCAAGATATTGGGAATTTTGAGTTGTTTTGTTGGTTATTAATTTAAGTTTTTGAACATACCCCGGCGCAAAAACCTAATTTGAGTAGACTGATAAAAATACACTATTCTACACTGTTTTGGTCCACTTCTCAAGACTCAGCGTGTAGCGTTTCCATACTCTCACAAAAGGCCCACATACATAGCCCCACAAAAGTCTCACATACATAGTCTCAAATACATAGTCCCACAAAAGTCTCACATATGTACATAGTCTCACAAAAGTCTCACATAGTCTCACATACATAGTCTCACAAAAGTCTCACATAGTCTTACAAAAGTGCAGTGCAGTGCAGTGACAGCGTGTATACTTTTACACCTCGTCCTTCCAGCATAAATTATAAACGCATAAAAAGATTATATTACATATAATCTTTTTATGCGTTTATACATATGAGTAGCTTCGGTTTTAGTTTTATTTTATTAAAACGACAAAAATAATACTGAAAAAAAATCTTTATAAAAGCAAAACTTAAAACCTAACATAACCTATCACGGTCAATGAATATGTCAATCGTTTATATCTGATACTATTCAAATAATTTGAATATTTGTCAATATTGGCAAATATCAATTTATTATTATTGGAAAAAAATATTTTATTTAAAAATTATGCAGATATCCAACAATAAAACTAAATTGGTGCTTTATTTTAATTTAGATTTATTAGTAATTAATGCTGATTAATTATATAAAACACAGATGAATCGAAATGAGATATTAATTAAATAATACCGGAAAATCAAGACGCTCTTAAATTTAAATATCTTGTTCTAGATCCAATTCACATAATTTCCTTTTCTTTTATTGCTTAAATTATTGGGGTTTCTTACAAAAGAGAGTGAACTGTGTCTTGAAAGTTTATTAGAATATTATCAGATAATTAATGGAACTAGGCGTTACTTTGCGGAAATCCATCACAACAATTATTAGTTATTATTTAATATTTAGTGTTAATTCCGCTCTAAAGAGAGCGGAAAGAACCCTAAATATTAAATAATAACTAATAATTGTCAGAATATTATCATAATATTTTTTTAACTTACGCGGAATTAGAAACTACTTATATTTTTTGATGATTAGGATTTTTTCAAACAACTACGATTTTACAGGTTAATACTCTTTTGCAAAAAAAACGGGCACTTTGATGATTTCTCTGCTTCAATGAAGAAGAACAAGAAAGAGGTTTTATTTATTTGACGATGCATTGACTTATCATTTATAAACATCCTGGCATGATTATTAATGTTCCAAATTTAAAATTTGAAATTAAAAAAGAAAAATACTGATTATATAGTGAAATTGCTTTGCTTTTTGGCGCGAATTGATGCGAATTGCTGTAACAATTTTATTACAATTTTAAAACTTTTTGAGTATTTTCTGCAAATTAAACAATTTATTCTTTCTTTCCACAATAAATACCACTTTTTGATATGAGCGATAAAGCGATAAGGGCCGGTAAAATTATAGCCCTACTTGAAGAAGGTTGTTCGCAAACTTACGTGGCTTAACGGCTAAATGTGAGCCGTTCAACTGTCCAGAGTACATGGCAACGATATCAAGAGACCGGTTCGGTTAAAAGAAGACCCGGCTCGGGAAGAAAACGATGCACAGAACCAAGAGACGACCGCTTTTTGGTGAGTCAGGCGTTGCGGAATCGTAAGGCGTCAAGTGTAGACCTGAAAAAAAACCTTGAAGAAGTAAGAGGAGTAGAAGTGAGCTTGTGGACGGTTAGAAGGAGGCTTTTGGCTGCCAATATCAAAAGTTACCGCCCGGCTCGAGGCCCTAAATTACTCTGTGAGCACCGTGTTGCTCGACTTCAGTTTGCTCGAAACTGTGCTTCATGGACTATGGAGGACTGGAATAAGGTATTGTTTTCTGATGAAGCTAGAATCTCTTTGTGTGGAGAGGACCGACGCCGGCGAGTGCTGCGAAGACCACGGGAACGCTATGCGGAAGTGGGTTTCGAACAAATCACTCCTTATGGCGGAGGCTCCGTTATGTTTTGGGCAGCAATTAATTCGACGGAGCGTACGGAGTTAGTTTTCTTAGAAAGAGGAACATTAAATGCACACCGGTACATTATGGAAGTCCTAATTCCACATGCACAACCCGCATTGACTGCACTTGGGGAAGATTCCATTTTTATGGACGACAATGCCCGCCCGCACCGTTCTGGTGACGTGGAAGCTTACATGCAAGAAGTTGGGATCCGTCGTTTAGATTGGCCAGCTCGCAGTCCTGACCTCAATCCAATCGAGCATGTCTGGGATGTTCTAAAAAGGCGGGTAAGATCAGTGCAACCTGCTCCAAAAAACATCAGGGAGCTAAAAAGAGTAATTGCTGAAGAGTGGGAACGTATTCCTCAAAACGTAATTAAAAACATCGTAGAGAGTATGCCCAGAAGGATTCAAGCTATGATTTTGGCAAGAGGAGGTCACACTCGTTACTAGGTTTTTACAGTTGTAAATTTATTTAAATAAAAAAGTAAAAAAATCTTCTTGTCTTTATTGTTGGCCACTTGTTATTGTGTGGTCGTGTACGTCGGTTTTGAAAAAAATCATCAATTTAAATACAAAATTGCCAAAATTCACGCTTATTTCACATGATTATTACACGATTAGGTACGAGTGTAAGTATACAAAGTGTGTCAAACAATTAAATATTTTTAAACTAACACAAATCTACCTTAGAAAGTAAGTTTCCTTAGGTGCCCGTTTTTTTTGCAAAGGAGTGTATGTGTAACCGATTTAAAAAATGAGATTATGTTTTTTATCTTATTTAGGTTTATCGGTTACTCAAGGTTGCCTGAACCGATTTGATAAAAATATTTATTTTTAAAGGGCTTAGAGCAAGGGCTTTAGGGCTTTTCAGGGTGCTTTTGTTTTTTTATATTACTTCGCAGGCCCATTTCAATGTTACAAATTAGGTCGAATATAAATTAAAATATACATCTCACTATTGTAAGTAAGCTTGGATCAGTTCTCGGACGTAGTACGAAAGCGTTTTCAAATTGCAAAACACAGCATACCTAAGTTGTTAAGCACTTACTCCGAGGCCCAAGAATTTCCCGTAATTTCCAGTTATTTTCATAGATAAATATTAACAAAGTGTAACCATTTTTTTTTGCACGTGTCAGTCAGGCGAAATGTTCCGAACGTCTAGCGAAACAACACACACTTTCAAATAGTTTATCTCTATCAAGCTAATATTGCCAGACGTCAGGTTGTTGTTATATGGATAAATGTGTTTTAATTTTGATTGTTATCGTAATTTGTTATCAGATGTCCAAATATGCGACATTGTACGTCTTTTATTTATATTTCAAGATCTTTAGATTACTTTTATATAGAAATAATATGTTATCGCTAGGTATAGTAGAAAATCAATGACTTTTTCATTTATAAATGAGTTTTTTATGACATTTTCACATCACACAGACTAATGACATAAAAGCCTCCGTTGGATGTCCTTAAATATTTTTTTTTACATACCTACTGATAAAATGTTTTGACGAGAACATTTTGAGGTAGTTTACCAACCTAAAATAAAAATTGCGTCTTAAAATTGACTGTTTTTAATCCTAGGTAAGTAATCGTAGAAAACGTGTTAATTAGTTAGAGTAAGATATATTTTTTTCTCTCGTTAAATATTATTTACATACATTGTTAATAATATACATAAAACATATAAGTAATTAATACTAATCAAATACGAGTATTATGAATAAACAAAAACATATTTGGTAATAATTAAAAAAATATGTCACAGAGATGGCCTTCTTAATCATGAACAAAAACAAATAAACATTTCGTAACTACATAACTCATAAAATATAGTTCAAACAAATATACTACTAATATTATTGATTATATGATATATTCTTGTCATAATAAAAGTATATAGCTACAAAAGTGTGGATGTATGAATGTATATGTGTGTGTTTGATGCCTCTTCATTTTTTTTTTTAACTTGGCAAATGCCTTTATTGAGAAAAACAAACTCACAATACTACAGCTACTACAGCAGTAAAGAACACTTTTATTAACCACAGATCGGCCACAAGCCGATCTACAGAAAATCCAAGTGCTCCAAACCACTGTCAGTTGGCAGAGTGCCCAGAATGCTGGCAGCATTGCCACGTTGAATGGCAATACTTATACGTTGGGCCAAATATACCCCAGCATTTCGGTCACACGTCGCCTCGATCAAGCGCTCAGATAAATTTTGGAAAATGCGGTGAGCTCCCGGACCCCAAGGACCCAAAGTCTCTACCCCAAACGGCTCAAAAATGTAACCGCTATCGAGGTTAGCATATATGCCTCTTCACACCTACAAGGCTGATTCGATAAAGCTGAAATTTTGTACATACTTAAACTTATATCGGTCGCTTAGATCTTTGAATAACACTAAGGTTATGTACATATTAGCGGGCAAACCTGCTTGAGTTGTACACACTCTTTTTTTTTTTTTTTTATGTGAAGAAGTAGAAGACGAGCAAGACGCTCTCCTGATGTTAAGAGATAACGGCTGCCCATAATCAGTACAGTGTTACCTAGAATTTCACAATTATGTGAAATTCTAGGAGCACTGCACCAACGCTTCTTACTCAAGAGTCATAAGATGTTAAGACTCTTTAGCCCAGTAATTTCACTAGCTACAGTGCCCTCCTACCGGAGCACAGTAATGGTTTGCACATCACTGCTCAGGCGGTAGAATAACTGGCACTGTTGGGGTACCCACCTAGACGACCTCCTGCAAAGGAAGTCTACCCCCGGTAAATTAATTATTCTACTTACTCCAAATATTAAAAATAAGTATGTATTTACAAAAGAAAAGTATATAAGTATTATATCCGTTATCCTAATCACCACAAGCATTAAGTTGCTTAGTATGGGGTTAGGTGGCGCTGTGTGAATTGTCCTAAAATATTTATTTATTTAATGTGTGTATTCGATTGACCTGAAATTTTGTTATATAGATTACACACTTAGCCCTGGTATAATAAAGGCTTTTTAGAGGGTAAGCCCGCATGGCACAGCTAGTTTAATAATAATAATTGTCCTATATATCATATTATATTATATTTGGGACTGTTCAACAGGATTATGTAATTAACATAAAAAACAAATTAAGATCTGTCATAACAATGAATTTATGGAACAATATATCTGTATTAATGTCTTAATACTGAATGTAATTAATAATACTAAGGCAGGTTTACAATGGCTTAACCGACTTTGATAGGTATATCATATATTTTGACCAGTTACATATATTAAAAAATATGTGTTTATAGTTCAGTTTTGCCTTAGGGCAACTAGTAGAAAATGCTATTGTAGCATTAAGTTTTTTTTTTTATAAGTTAGTCCTAGCTTTGTGCTGAACAATAAACTAATAGTTAAATAGGTACATACAATACATAATTATAATAACAATATAATAGAATAACTTTATTTATTAATAATTAAATAAATGGTTTAAAATATTATAACAGGAAGTATGACACACAAAAAATAAATAAAAAATTTCAGGACAATTCACACAGCGCCACCTAACCCCATACTAAACAACTTAATGCTTGTATTAACAAAGTACAAACGTAGTGTAGTACTGTTATTACAAAGTATATTTATAGAGTTTTTCATTCAAAATAATTAGTATAATTAATCACCATAATAATTGTTGATATTAATTGAGATTAACTAGGAATTCTCAATGAAATTCTTTACACAAATTAAAGTGTAAAATGTCTTTTACGAATACTATAGTTACATAATAATTATATCACTTAGCATTATCTGGGTGAGACTTGGGCGGGTCGCTAACAAACTTTAATTCAATTTCTACCAATAAAATATGAATCGTATTTCAATAGTAAAATTTAAATAAATTATAATGTTATTAAAAATTTTAAAACTGGAAATTAGTAATGTTATTCGTCCGTTATCGTTTGTGGGCGGCGACAAACGTCATTATAACTGGAGTTATTAAATTAATACAAGAAATGAGAATATTTAGGTGAACTTTTATTCATAACTGCAGGGTTTTGTAATATAGGTAGAAACCATGATCCAAAAACAAAATGACGCTGACTAAAGAATACGTTTTCACGATTGTCCGAACCGTGACTCGTTATTGTTGAACAGTGTCGCCAAGCGGTCATCATGACTGTGTTCTGCATGTCCATGATATTCATTGATTTTAGAGAGGGATTTATCTCGCCTTCTAGGTTAAGTCTGCTAGCATAGTCGCCACTACCAGATCGTGGTCAAAGGCTAACCAATTATAATGAATAAAAAATACACAGAGAAGAAATATAAATAGTCAACAATCAAGCTATACCGGGGGTAGACTTCCTTTGCAGGAGGTCGACTAGGTGGGTACCCCAACAGTGCCAGTTATTCCATCGCCTGAGCAATGTTAGTATGCTAGTGAAATTACTGGGTTGAAAAGTCTTAACATCTTATGACTCTGAAGTAAGAAGCGTTGGCGTAGTGCACCCAAAATTTTACCTTTGTAAAGTACTGGGTAGCACTGTACTAATTATGGGCAGCGTTATCTCTTACTATCAGGAGAGCGCCTTGCTCGTCTTCTTACTTCGTTGTATAAAATACGTTATTAATTATAAATATTATTTTAATACAGTAACCTTCGAAGGGTATACTTTAGTTATAGAATACAGATCATAAACTCCAATGCGTAAGTCAAGAATGTCAGCGCGTACGTGCCTTATCCACAGTAGAGCTAGGCATTACATCGATTACCTAAGCCTAGGCCTGATTAGATGGCCTGTGAACCTAGGTTTTTGTTCCTATGTTATGATACCTTGGAGCTATGTTGCTAAGGTGTTACAAACATGATAATTTATTATGTCGCTGAGATTATGTCGTTTTAAGACAGCATCAAAAAAGGATGAAGTTTTACAATTTGTCAAAATCGTTTTATGTATGTGCGAAAAAAACACTTCACACTTTTGTAAGTCGTGAGATAGTCCTGTATGTATTAAAGTATTTGATACGATTTTAATATATTAACAAAATGATGTATCATGTGATAAACCTTTTTTTTTAGAATTTGCTCTACCTATCTATAAAAAATATAATAACCTATAACCTATTTATAATATAACCTATCTATAAACTCTGGTCGATGACATCGCAACTATCGCACGAAAGACCTGGATGCGAACATGTCAAGACAGAGATACAAAGCTCAGATGATCCTTCCTGGCTGGGAAAAGCCTCCTGGCTTTTCCCAGCTGTGGGACAATATGGGCTGACGATGATGATGATAAAAACTCTTTCCCTGCATATTTTTTTCTGTGGTTGTTTTTTTTTTCTTTTAAGCCTATGCTATTGTATTTACGGTGTTCAATAAAGAGTTTTCTATTCTATAATTTTACTAATGGTAGCAATATGAATTACAAGAAGGTACTGAAGCTTTATAGCTTTTGAAGCCGCAGCTAACCTATTTTGTTTTGTTTCAGGTTACCACAGCTTGCCGTCTCTGCGAAGATATTGTGCCTCCTGATGGTAAGTACAAATTCCAAATAATAAAAACATTCATTCTTATCGTGTATTATGTATGTCATAATAAAACGAACGTTTTATCTCAAGAAGGTTATCTTTATATACTTAACAACAGGTAGGTATAAGATAAATCAATTAGTTTGGGTATTTTATTAATTTGTGAAAACTTTGTAAATCCCGGGGTTTTTTATTTATACAACGAAGTAAGAAGACGAGCAAGACGCTCTCCTGATGGTAAGAGCTAACACTGCCCATAATTAGTACAGTGCTACCCAGTGCACTGCGCCAACGCTTCTTACTTGAGAGTCATAAGATGTTAAGACTCTTCAGCCCAGTAATTTCACTAGCTACAGTGCCCTGTCTGTGCGGCAGCAGGGAGGGTCAGTGGTGGACGTCTCGTTCGCCACACCTGCGCTGGCCACCCGCGTTGTGAACTGGCGGGTGGAGATGGTGGAGACCATGTCGGATCATCGTTACATACGGTTCGACATCTCCACCCAGGGCCCCCGGGGGACAGTGCCCTCAGGCATATCCCCCTTTCCACGGTGGGCCCTCTCTCGTCTGGACCGAGAGGTGGCTGAGGAGGCGGCCTTCCTCCAGGACTGGCTGGCGCCCCATGGTGAGGTCCTGGACGTGGACGCTGCGGCGGTGCAGCTCAGGAGGTCCCTGACCGAGGTATGCAACTCCAGCATGCCTCGGTCCCGCCGCCCGCCCCCTCGTCGCGCCATTTACTGGTGGTCGGAGGATTTGGCGGAGCTCCGGTCAACCTGCGTGGCAAAGAGGAGGGAGTACACGCGGAGCCGTCGGCTCAGACCGAGGGATCTGGCCAATGAGGACTGCCTCCACGCACTTTATGTGGAGGCGAAGGAGGACCTCAAGGTGGCCATATCAGCCGCGATCGTCTCGTCGAGGGCCGAGATGTTGGAGGGGCTTAACAGGGACCCATTTGGGAGGCCCTATAAGGTGGCGCGGAACAAGCTCCGTCCCAGTGGTCCCCCTGTAGCAGAGACCCTCGAGCCGTCTGCGCTGGACGGGGTGGTTCGGTCACTTTTTCCTCTCCGGACCGAGTTCACCCCTCCAGTGATGGACCCCCCACGGGAGGTGGCTCTCGACGAGGAGATCCCTCCGGTCTCACCGGTGGAGTTCGGTGTCGCGAAGCTCCGTCTCCGCGGCAAAAAGACGGCCTGGGCCGGACGGTGTCCCTGCTCGAGTGTTGGCTATTGCCACCTCGCACATGGAGGGACGGATTCGGGACTTCTTCAGTGCGTGTTTCACGGCTGGGAGGTTCCCGAAAACTTGGAAGGAGGGGCAGCTTTGCCTCCTTCGCAAGGCGGGGCGCCCGGCGGACTCACCTTCGGCTTACCGGCCCATCGTCTTATTAGATGAGGTCGGCAAGCTTTTCGAAGCCATAGTCGCCGCCCGATTAAACTGCCACCTTCGGGAGGTGAGGCCGGACCTCTCCGACGCCCAATTTGGCTTTCGGGGAGGCCGCTCCACAATAGATGCCTTGGCCCGGCTTAAAGGGCAGGTGACAGATGCTGTGGAGGCGGGGGAGGGAGTGCTGGCTGTGTCATTCGACATAGCCAATACTTTTAACTCCGTCCCCCACTCGACGATTTTGGAGGCACTCCGGTTCCACAGAGTGCCTCATACATGCGGCGACTGCTTGCCAGTTATTTGTCGGACCGTGCGATCCTACTGGCGGACAGGATAGGGTGCGTGCGGCGCTATGGCTCTGAGACCGGGGTTCCGCAGGGGTCTGTCCTCGGCCCACTCCTGTGGAATGTCGGTTTCAACTGGGTCCTGCGTGTGAGTGCTCTCCTCCGTGGCACGAGTGTCATTTGTTACGCCGATGACACTCTCCTCACTGCCCGGGGGAGAGACTTTGAGGAGGCGGCCAGGTTGGTCTCGGCGGGCGGATCATTGATCGCTGGAAGGATCCGCCGCCTAGGATTGGACGTGGCATTGCACAAGACCGAGGCCGTTTATTTTCGGGGGCTTCGGCGGCGCATTCACACTGATGCCCACATCATAGTGGAGGGCGTCAAAATTGAGGTGAAGGCTCAGATAAAATATCTGGGCCTTACCATTGACAGTGGGTGGCGCTTCGGCCCACATTTTAAGGATTTGTCGAAGTGCCTCGTCAGCTTTGCTGGCGCTCTCTCACGGCTCCTGCCAAACTTGGGGGGCCCAAGGCGCGGTGCCGGCACTTGTACGCCAGCATACTGAAAAGCATGGCCCTGTACGGGGCCCTGATATGGTCGGACTGCCTCTCGAGGCCGACGAACGCCGTCTCCACCGCCATCCGCAGACCCCAAAGGGTCATTGCACAGCGGATGGTGAGAGCTTACCGAACGGTAAGCTTTCCGGCGGTGTGCGCCCTGGCTGGCACCCCGCCCTGGGAGCTCGAGGCGCAGGTGCTCACCAGGGTGTACCAGTGGACGGCGGAGCGCAGGGCACGCGGAGAAACCCCTGAGCAGGAAGAGCGGGAGGCGGTCCGTAAGGAGGCGGAGGATTTCATCCTCCGCCAGTGGAAGGATGATGCCGCCACCGCCACTTATGGTCGCCGGACGTTGGACGCGCTCGGGCCAGTCCTGGAGGGATGGCGCGAGCGCTCCCACGGCTTCCTTTCCTACCGGCTGGTGCAGGTTCTGTCCGGGCACGGGAGCTTTGGGACGTTCCTGCACCGGATTGGGGTAAGGGAGACGCCGGCATGCCCCCATTGTGGCGCGGCGGAGGACTCGGCCCAGCACACCCTCGAGCTGTGCCCGTCGTGGGCCGAGCTTCGCCTGGGTCTGACCTCAGTGGTCGGACCGGACCTCTCGCTCCCCAGCGTGATCTCAGCCATGCTGGGGAGTGAGGAGTCCTGGGCCGCGGTTGCCTCCTTTTGCGAGGATGTGATGCTGCAAAAGGAGACTGCGGAGCGTACGAGGCAGCATGGCCCCCTCGTAGAACCGCTCCGCAGGAGAAGGGGCTGGAGAAGGCGGCTCTACGTGAGCCAACGCCTGCCCCTCGGTGGTGAATAGCGGATGATTGGCGTGAGGGCGCCTTCATCCGCATTGCACAATTCACCACCACCGTCGGTGGGAACGGCCGAGCACTCGGGACCGTTCCCGGGCCCCTCCTCGTTGAGAGGAGCGTGAAGGGCCCGTCTTTATAAAGACGGGCGGTCGTCGACGGGGGACTGGATGCCAAGGCTCTGCCGATTCCCAGTTCCCCGTCACTTAGACGATGCGGGAGTGCCGCCGGGTCGTTTTAGTGGGTAAACCGTGCAGCTGTCCTGCACGGGAGTCCCACATAACCCTCCCATTCCCTCGATGGGAGGGTATGCATAATGCATTTTTTCCCGGCGTTAACAAAAAAAAAAAAAAGCTACAGTGCCCTCCTACCGAAGCACAGTAATGTTTGCACATCACTGCTCCGGCGGTTGCGTCCGTTGCCATTTTCCAGGGCTACTTAAGGTATTCCGGAATTTCTTTCTAAAAAGCTTTTAACTGACTTTAAAAGAAAGAGGTTTTGTATATGACTCGGTAAATTATTTTTCTTGTTTTGTGCTTTAATATATAGTCATTTATGATGTATTAAAAGATGGAATACGGTTAGCACACTATCAAATTATTACAATTATCTACCATATTTTACTTATTCTGTACCATGTAGATCACTCTAAGCGATAATACCGCCCATTGTGGATCATATTGTTGTACTTTTAGTAAAAAATTTATTGTTATTGTCTAGTTTTACGTAAATTGTTTTTGTGTATTTATGGTCTCAATAAAGTACAGTCACACGGTAAAGTCAGTCACAGTCAGTCAGTGTGTAAAGTACAGTGGTCTCAGTAATTATTGTATATTTATGTACTTTTACGAGAAATACGATCTTTGAAGGACATGTGCAATTTAAAACTGTTGTTGTACGAACGAATCAAGAACATTTACAAAGTTACTATGTATTGCAATTATAGATAGGTAGTTAAGTAGTTAAATATCTAATCACAAATTTCCTAATTGCTGTCGAAGACATCGTCTAGCTTCTACTCTATAAAAGATTATAACATTATATAAATATACATAGTAACAAATTATGTAACACGTAAAAAGGTCGCATAACCGGTGTAAAGAGTTAGCGATATCAATTGCATTTGCTATCATTTTATTCACATTAGCTTCCTTAATGAGAAAACGTCTGCCGGTTAAAAGTAAAGTTTTTACACTTTAATAGGGTGCATTGAAATTCACTTATGGATTTGAAATTAAATGAAAATTTAATAACACAATTATTAATGTACAGTACCAGTTATGTACACTAGATTAACCTGACTAAATATATTGATTAAATAACCGATAAAAAAGTCATCGAGTTCGCCTCCTACAGGTAAAGTGCCTTAGAAATACGACGTTGCAAAGGAAAGAACTTTTACTTTTTGGGCATCCGTAATATTAGAATACGAGCTTATGCTCGCGGCTTCGCCCGCGTGGCTGAATCCTTTCATAGCGGAGGTCTACATCCATAGGTGTTTCAAATTTCAACTCAAACGATTCAGCGGTTTGAGCTCTGCGTTGATAGATCAGTCAGTCAGTCACACTTTCCTTTTATATATTTAGATTAGCGTTCTGATAATGCAAAATATCGACTGACCACACTACCTATAAATATGATACAATTTTGGTTCAAATATAATAGTAGAATTTATGATTTTTTCTTGCAGAAAATAATCCTTAGAATTGTGTAATATATTATGTTCAATTTAAAAAAAATAATTTATCTATTTCAAACCGATATTCAAACAACTCAAAATAAACACAAGGAAGTGTTCGAATGCTCACTTTATTATTCCATATCATTATCTTGTAATTTCTGTGATAGATTGTGTGACTCCAAATTCAATGTCAGTTGAAATTTTGAACAGACGCGGAAATGTATGTATTGTATAATTATTATCCTACTAGTATTTAAGAGGTAGATAGATAATTATCACTTTAGTATATGAAGGACATACATTATTATAACAAACCAGTTTTATTTTCTAAATATATAAAAGGAAAGAAAAACATGAATGAAAATACCTTGTAGCGTCCGTGGCCCAGTGGTCATACGTCCGGCTTTTAATCCGGAGACCCTGGGTTCAAATCTCAGTGTGTGGCAAAAAGTTCGCCTGGACGCTACCGTGTTTCGGAAGGCACGCAAAACTGTGGGTCCCGGCTGCTTCCTATAAGATATGTCGGAGGCAGTCGTTAGGTCATATTGCAGGCCCTGTAGTAATCTCGGCGACCTGAAACTGCAACATATAGGTTCGCCACACAACCTATAAATTGTGATTTGACTCTGACAGTGTAAGTAGGGTAACCTGTTCTGTTGGAGTATAAACCCCAATTATTTAAACCCCAATTATACCTTAAAAACTAACCTATCATATAAAACTAAACTAAATCTAAAAAGGGCCCCCGCGGCTTCGTGCTCAAAACGCTGGCAGCATTACCTCTCTGAATGGCAATACTGATGCGCTGTCCGAGGTAGCTGCCAGCCTTTTGGTCACCGGTCGATATAACAAACTATAGCCGCGCCCAGCAGTTTACCCCCTAAAAGCTTGTTTCTTGTTAAGTCTAAACTGAACATTGAATTTCAGCACAATCGGTTTAGCTGTTTTAGCATGAAACTCACATTTTTAGGGTTCCGTACCTCAAAAGGAAAAAACGGAACCCTTATAGGATCACTTTGTTGTCCGTCCGTCCGTCCGTCCGTCCGTCTGTCTGTCTGTCTGTCTGTCTGTCAAGACCCTTTTTCTCAGGAACGCGTGGAGGTAACAAGCTGAAATTTAAAGGAAATACTAAGGTTCATTGCCTCTTAGAGCTGTGAAAATTTCAAACTTCTAAGCCAACGCAATCAAAAGATATAGTCGAATATGTCGCAAATTTCAGCAAATTTTCGACATTACCAAATAAATCAAAACCTACGGGGCACTTCCCGTAAACTCAGAATCTTGAAATTTGGCACGAAGTAACTTTTTAAAGCACAGATAAAGGAAAAATTCCGAAAACCATAAATTTTTATTTGCATCATATGAAAAAAATATTATGAATAATTTTATACCTACTACCCCTTTTCTCATGAACGCGTAGACGTATTAAATTGAAATTTATATCAAATACTCAAATCTATAATACCTTTAAACTGTAATAAAATAAAACCTCTATGTCAACGCATTCAAAAGAAACAGCAATTTTAGTCGCAATTTTAAACTCGCAAATACTCTCAAAAAATCGAAACCTACAGGGTACTTCCCGTGATCTTAGAATGTTGAAATTTGGCACGAAGCAACTCCTTAAAGCACAGATAAAGGAAAAATTGTGAAAATTGTACATTTTTGGTTACATATAATAAAAAAATATTTTTAAAAATTTCATACTTACTACCTTATTTCTCATGAACGCGTGCAGGTATTAAACTGAAATTCATATCAAATACTAAGGTCTATTATACCCTTAAACTGTAATAAAATCAAACCTCTATCTCAACGCATTCAAAAGAAACAGCAATTTTAGCCGTATTTTTTAACTCGCGACTACTCTCAAGGGAATCAAAACCTACAGGGTACTTGCTGTTAACTCAGAATCTTTATTTGGTACGCAGCAACGTCTCAAATCACAGGCACAGGAAAAATTGCGAAAACTGTAAATTTTTAGTTACATTATATAAAAAAATATTTTTAAAAATTTTGTATTTACTATCTCTTTCCTCAAGAACGCGTACAGGTATTAAATTGAAATTCATACCAAATACTAAGCTTTATAATAACATTAAGCTATAAAAAAATCAAACATCTATGTCAACGCAATCAAAAGAAACAGCAATTTTAGCCGTATATTTTCAAACTCGCAAGTACTCGCAAGGGAATCAAAACCCACAGTATATAATATTATACCCACTTTTCCTTAGGGTTCCGTAAAAACCCGTAGGTTTGTACGGAACCCTCGGTGCTCGAGTCCTACTCGTACTTGACCGGTTTTTTTAACTCCCACGTTCATACAGTTAAAATAATTAGTAGTACAAGAAAACCCAGAGCATAATAATAAATATACAACCACCGGCAGCTTGGGCTCTGACCCCGCTGACGGCGGGTTTTCTAGATTAAGTTCTTTACAATGTTTGAATTTTTTGTATATAATGTTTTTTTTTAATATTTTAAAAAAATAATTTAAGATATTATATAAATAAATATAGTGAATAATAATATACTACAATGCATAACGGCTTTTTCTGAGTTTGATGAACAGTTAATTTTATACTTAATATACCCCCTTGTTGTTTCTTTAATTCTGCTTTCTTAAATTATATAGGTACCTATAATAATAAATAGTCTTAAAAAATAAAATAGAAATAAAATTTTCCAAGAGGCACGGTTTGCACTGTTTGTTGATTTGATATAATAACCTACGCTAAATTCCAATCATTGTTATCAACTACATTAATACAGCCATGTGGTGGGTGGTTCGTTTATTGCCCTTGAATTACATATTTTGTTAATATTAGTTATATAATACAGATTTTAGATTTTAGGTCAGATTTCATAAATGCGCGTCCACATTGTAGCGTCCGTGGTCCAGTGGTCATACGTCCGGCTTTTAATCCGAAGACCCTGGGTGCAAATCTCAGTGTGTGGCAAAAATTTCGCTTGGACGCTACCGTATTTCGGAAGGCACGCAAAACTGTGGGTACCGGCTGTTTCCTACAAGATATGTAGGAGGCAGTCGTCAGGTCATGTTGCAGGCCCTGTAGTATTCTCACCCACACAACCTATAAATTGTGATTTGACTCTGACAGTGTAAATAGGGTAACCTGTTCTGTTGGAGTATAAACCCCAATTATTATTATTTACACCTTTAAATAACAAATACTCACTCTCTGAAAAAAATTGTCAGGTTTTTTTTACAAGGGAAAATTATTTTAACCCGAAATTAACCTAAAAATCTCTGTACGAGCCTATTTGAGTAGGAATTTATTTAATGTGATTGATGTAACTGAATTTTGATCTAGGTATATAATATAATAACACCTAAAGCAAAATTCAGTTAATGATTTAATTCGATTTTTAGCAATGAATAAAAACTGTTAGACCTGAACAAAACTTACTAAAACTATAACTTTGGAAATAAAGCCTGAAAGTCTTTCAAACACGAAATGATACTACAATAATTAAAAAAATGCAGACCATTTTGCTAAATTCGTATTTTTGGTAGACAGGAGCAGTCAAGTCATAGCTCTAAATCTACCTATCAGTTCCTTATAAGCTGCGCCCTTTTCAAGCGTATAGACGATTCCACGAATGGATATCAGGCTCTAATACGGTGTAGTTACATTACAGGAACACTGCTATCACCTTAGAACACTTATTAACCACGGGAATAGAAGCCAATACTAATTTCTATGCGAAAATGCCTACCATTTTCTGCGGGGGAAAAGGCAGCACGCACCAATATAAGAATACCACTAATGAATTTTCGATGACGACACTACGCACGCACCCGAAATAATTGTCAAACTCTGGCATAAAATATACCTACTTACACAAGTACATACACACAGGGATAACTCATATTGTTAAAACTAGTTTTATGCCTGGCGGTCTATTATTTTTTTTGTTAGCGGGGGTCGTCTGACAGTGACGTATCCAGTTGGATGTCTAATCGAAGGCACGCCTATCATTTGCCGTAATTACAGCACAAACAGTGCACCGTGGACGATGAAGAAATTTGCTCTTATTTACTGCCTACTTTCAATTATGGATGCTAGTTTAGTGTCTAATTAAGGAGATCTAATAACTGCTTGGGGGCAATTGTTTACGAGTATGATTTAAGAGCATATATATCGAGATACGCTCTCTCGCTCGCACTATTTGACAAATTTTGAAATACAAAATCATGGAATATTTTTTTGAAAATTCCTTAAGACCGGCCCTCCATAATATTATTGCACATATTTTAAAAGTGTTCTCAGTTTGATAATATAAAAAATGTCATGATGAGAATTTTTGATTTTTTTTTTAAATATTGCTCACCTTGCCATTTTTTTAATATATCAAACTGAAAACACTTTTAAAATGTGTGTAATAATATTATGCAGGGCTGGTCTCAAGGAATTTTAAATAAAATAAATAAATATTTCAGGACGTTTCACACAGCGCCACCTAACCCCAAACTAAGCAACTTAATATGTAGTTTGAATATTAATTTTTATTGTATTTCAAAAATTGTATAGCCAACTAAGCACTAAACTATAATTAAAATGTAAACCTCTTGTTTTGGTCCTCACGACACAGACTCTCGTCTAGTGTGAGGACCACAGTAAACACAATGTTGTATGTGCAATGTTGTATGTATAATGCTTGTATTATGGTGGTTAGGATAACTAATATAATACTTATTATATACTTTATAAATAAATAAATTTGAAAATTTGTCAAATAGTGCGAGCAAGAGAGCGTCACTTGATATATACGCTCTTAAGTGACACTATGGAGATTATTTACGTTTTTATATGGATTATAATACCTCTATTATTATATTAATGTCTTATTTGCGTATGTCAAAAGTGCTAAATTCTAATGTGTTTAAATTTAAGGTTGTTAATTGTAAACTTGTTTATAAGCATCTGCGACGTGATTCATAATATGACAGACTTATCGAATTTTGAACGTTAATATTTTATTGATAATATTATGATGAAAATCAGACGAGGTGTTGCAAAGATTGTAGTAGGTTTAGAAAATACGTTACGAGATAATGTTAAAAACGAAAAAAACAAAGAATAGCTTCTTATTCGGCATAGAAATAAACCACTTCAACTCTCATTACTCATTTTGTTGTAGAAATAAATCAGTTACGGTAGAAACATGGACACGGTTAATGCCATAAACCTAAGTTCACACTAGAATTCTAGTAGCAATTTGAACAGTGGCGATAAGATAGATCTAGGCATCATTCGCGATTTGTTACTTAGCACATTGATTATACTCGCATTATCCATTCACCTCCGCGACCACCCAAGATCGTTTCAGTTAGATGTTTTGCAAAAACAGCTATTCGAAAATCTTCCACAGTCCTTGTGACGACACGAAATGCAGCTATATTATAGTTACCTGAAAAATGTAGTGTACCAAAAATGCAATACTTCACCTAGTAATATATCTGAACTAGAGTAGCTAAAAATTTCATATAATATTATAACTGTTCTCACGGTCCTTGCGACGTCATAAAATTCAATTTTTTCCGTACTTATAGATATAAGTTTACCAACAATACTACAGTTAAACTAGTGATGAGATGTTTGAACTGGAGAGATAGCTGAAAAAATCACATAATATTCATTGGACCCACAATCCTCGTGACGCAACGTCATGACATGCAGCTATATTTTTCGTGCTTGAAAAATGTAACATGTACAGTTCAACTATTAAGACATATTATGAACGGGACAGATAGCTGAAAATTTCACATTATATTTATTGAACCGAGTTCTTTAAAATTTAGGTTCTTTTCAGCAGGTAAACATGCGTAAAAAATAGGACTGACCGCTTAGGACCGACTACTATTTACTTTAAATCATATTTGTTATTAAAAAATCTTCAAAACTCTGAATTAACACGCTGTTATCGGAAATGTGTGTGGCCAACGTTATCCGTCTAGGTAGGCCAAGATAAAAGTATGATTAAAGTGATCCTTATGGCCGTTCTATCCGAAATTAGGCTATCTTCTACCCACTATCACGAGGAAATGGCCGATAACTCTGTTTCTATGGATTACCTTGTCATATGGAAAGGTAATGAAAAACAATATTTATCATTAAAACGTGTCTTGGTTTTGTTAAATAAAATATAGGCTGACGATACTATAAATTATATGCTTACGTTTTTCTGCGATAAGTACTTTCGTAGTTTTCGTATTTTACAAGCTTTCACCTGTTCTTTGTCTCTCTGTCTGTAATCGAATCTTCCAAGTATAATTTGACCCACTTCCCGGTATCCGATTGAGATAAAATTTGCATGCATGTATAAATCGCATGACAATGCAACATTATTATGACATGGAGCTGATCTGATGATGGAGCTAGAAGGTGGCCATAGAAACTCCGTAATTAAACGGCGGAACCCCATCGAGTTTGGGCTCATTTGATTCATCTTGACGAGTACTCTGGTGCTGGATGGTAAAAATAATAAAAGATTGATTAAAAAAAAAGTCACGCATTTGTATTCTCCAAGCCGCTCCGTGACTGACGACTAGACCAAAACATAGGCAACTTTACTATGTAAATACAATAACAGACGAGTCACACTTTGCCCAAAGGCTCACGTGAACTATAAAATTCTCAAACAAATATATTAACATCATATTTTTTAAAGAATTTCTAACTTTGCTTGAATATATATATGCACCAAGCGGAGTGACGGTTTAAAATATAATATCTACCTCAACGAATTAGGGAAATAATAGAAGTCGAACACAGCTCAAAAAGTGATTCAACGCAAAGTACAACTATATGGGCGGGGCGTAAAAAGTACAACTCACCCGCCGCTCAGTCACACAACGCGCTCAGCGACAGATGCACGCATCGTTTGATTTTTAAAAATATCCAAAATAATATAGTTAACGGACAAAAATGACCTTTTGTGTGGTAAATTGGTGTAAAAATGGAAAGAAGGCAGTAAAAAGCAGGAAAAACTTATCACAGCTAACTAATATTATTTAAAACCAAATTATATAATTTCGATTTTAGTTGACATAAAATACGTAAAAATATAGGGTAAACTAGGCATGGCTGAAACAATGTTATCTTTGTCGTTCATTACATTCGCATTCGATTAGGTAACGTTATATTTATTTTGTATACTAGCCAAACCCACGGCTTCACCCCCGCTACAAAAATGTTATTTTTGTACAATAAATAAGAGCATTTGTTTTTGAATTAAATCAATAATGACTTTTATAAAAGTCTGAAGAAAGAAAGAAAAAACCTCTAAAGTGAAGAATTCACCTGACCCGGCCCCCCCGGCTTGGCCTGATTCGACCTGATTCTGGTATCGCGCTTTTATCACCGCACGAGCCGACACCGATCGAAAGCCCAGGTTTATACGACTAATGTCCAATTATGAAAAATGACAAACATTTTAGACGTCCAATCATAAAAATGTCCATTCGGAAAATAGTCCACCCATAAAAATGTCAAATCGTAAAAAGGTCCAATTTGAAAATTGTCCATTCATGAAAAACATCCATTCGTAAAAATGTCCAATAAAGTTTTATTTTATCCGTGGTTCTATCAATAGCTAATCCCGTAGTCCAATTAAAAGTGTCACGTACCTAGTGAACAATCTTTATTTCCAATGCAATGACAGCTGTCAAACTTGAAATTTCAATATCTCGGAAAATACTCGTCTTAGGCTGATGCTGTCATAGAAGAAATTAAAGGTCTTGGAAAGATTGTCATTTCAGATGACAGCTGTCAAACTTGAAACGTCAATATCTCGGAAAATACTCGTCTTAGGCTGATGCTGTCATAGAAGAAATTAAAGGTCTTGGAGAGATTGTCATTTCAGATGACAGCTGTCAAACTTGAAATGTCAATATCTCGGAAAATACTCGTCTTAGGCTGATGCTGTCATAGAAGAAATTAAAGGTCTTGGAGAGATTGTCATTTCAGATGACAGCTGTCAAACTTGAAACGTCAATATCTCGGAAAATACTCGTCTTAGGCTGATGCTGTCATAGAAGAAATTAAAGGTCTTGGAGAGATTGTCATTTCAGATGACAGCTGTCAAACTTGAAATGTCAATATCTCGGAAAATACTCGTCTTAGGCTGATGCTGTCATAGAAGAAATTAAAGGTCTTGGAGAGATTGTCATTTCAGATGACAGCTGTCAAACTTGAGATGTCAATATCTCGGAAAATACTCGTCTTAGGCTGATGCTGTCATAGAAAAAATGAAAAAACCTTGAAGATCTTCCAGATTTTGATATTTCAAGTTTGACAACTGACATCTGAAAGGTAGATCTTCCTAAGACCTTTCATTTCTTCTATGACAGCGTCAGAAATAAACCAATTCGTGTTGGACATTATTCTTAATTGGAGATATTTCATTTTGGACCAAATTCATGTTGGAAATTATTCGTGTTGGACATTTTTCCTAGTTGGACGTAAGCCATGTTGGACCAAATTAGTGTTTGACTAAAGTAGTATTGGACATCAATACCTACTAGTTGAACAATTTGGATTTTGGACATTTGTCGTACACACCGATAAAACTTATTCCATATCCTTTTTGGGGATTCTAACTACCTCTGTACCAAATTTGGCAAATTTGCCATTACCTTGTCGAACGCATGGTTGATGAGATATTCGTTTTGTTTCAAGCATACCAAGGTTACCCTAGTCTGACATAAAAGAATATATTTGAGTTACCCGTATGGCAATACCGAATTTAACTATAAACAATTTTGATACTTTAATTATTTAAAAAAAAATCGCTACTGTACTTGGACACTGTTTAATACTGACTGACCTCTGTTTAATCAGATAAGTAGCTCTGGCGCGAAAAAGTAACACACATGCTTCACATAAAACAGACATGCGTCTAATAAAGATATTTTTATAAAATGATAATAAAAGACGATGTGTTATATGACACAAATATAATATAAAAAATACTTAAAATAAAGTAATAAATCGTTTATATAGGGTAATCCAATTCTTTATTTTTTGCGGTGGGGTGGTCTTTTCGATGTCTCGTAGGCGGGCATTTTCCTTTATTTTTAATACTTTCCAAAACAAATTTTCTGACTGATGATTTCGATTCGCCTAGAAAATACAAAATAAATAAGATTAATATCATCTTTTAAAAGTAAAAAAGGCGTACCAGTATGGTAACAGTAAAAAAGGTGCCATGAATATAATAATAAAAGAAATTCCCAAAATAAAGCAATTGTATTTGTACTTGTACGTAGGGACATCTAATAGACATTAAAACAAAATAAAAATGCCAAGTGCAAGTCGGACTCTTTTGAATTGAACTCTTTCTTGAAACATCTCATATATACAAAAACAAACGGAAAAAAGCACTTTGTTGTTTGGGAGCCCCTTTTTTATTTTATTCTATTTTTAGTATTGCAACAAAAATACATCCGTGAAAATTTCAACCTTCTAACTATCACGGTTCGTGAGATGACAGACAGACAGACGAACGGACAGCGAAGTCTTAGTTATATGGTCTTGTTTTCCCCTATGGGTACGGAACCCTAAAGCGCAATTTTTCATACACATAATATCATCATTAAACTTGGACAATATGAAAAGTATCAAAAATTTTCAGTCATACTATAATGTATTTTATGACTTTAGTTGTAAACAAATATATAACACAAAATAGTTATTTATGGACAAAATAACGATTATTTTACGTTTTCAATGATGAGGTTCAATGAGCTTGATGATGTACTGTTAATCTAACTTAAACGTACCTGAGATATACGCTGTTCTCTTAGAAACACTTAGTAAAAGCAGCAACCACTTTTCTATTTGCAACTGCTGTATACGCCGTATATATACATTTTGTAATTCATTTGGCAAGCATCGCCACGGATTATTTTATTCATTTTCATCAACATTATTGTGAAAAATCTTCGAAATAACTTATTAATCACTAAAAATACGAACAACATGTTGTTGTTTACATTATTTTTGTCAAATTTGACAGAAGTAGTTTGAAAGAAATAGGTAGAATGTTGCCATTTTTATTTTAGTTTTTTCTTATTAAATTTGTACTCCTTCGTTTTGTCCATCCCGTTTGCACATGTTGATTGAATATTTCTGTTTCACTCAACACTATCCGACTAAGTAAAATGACACCCCAAGTGAATGAATGGGCGAGTTCATGTACAGAAAATAAATTTAGCATGGTTATCCCTTATGAATGTCCGTGTGTCGCGTGAGTATTATAATTTAGTGGTGTGAGTTTGGGACCACGTTTTTGCGGAAAAAGTAAGGGAGTTACAGGGAGTTGATCTACCTACATTTTTTTTTTTTATGTGTAGAAGTAGAAGACGAGCAAGACGCTCTCCTGATGTTAAGAGATAACGGCTGCCCATAATCAGTACAGCGCTACCTAGGATTTCACAATTATGTGAAATTCTAGGAGCACTGCACCAACGCTTCTTACTCAAGAGTCATAAGATGTTAAGACTCTTTAGCCCAGTAATTTCACTAGCTACAGTGCCCTTCTACCGGAGCACAGTAATGTTTGCACATCACTGCTCAGGCGGTATAATAACTGGCACTGTTGGGGTACCCACCTAGACGACCTCCTGCAAAGGAAGTCTACCCCCGGTAAAAATTATGGTAGTTCATATTGTTCGAAACTACTTCATTTCGGCTATTAATTTTTTTCCCTGCCAACTGTTCTGCTTTCATAATCAATTTTAAAATAATCAGGATTATTTAGATTAGCTAATGATTAGGTATATTTTAAATTATCAGATAAAATGTACTAATTTCTTGATTTGTCTGGTTCAATATTTATGGATATTTAGTTATGTTTTATATAGTAGTTCTAAGTTTGTTTTTGTACATTTTTGTGTTTCAATAAAGGATTATCTATCTATCTATATTTTAAGTGTTTTTATCATGTAATAATTGGTAATATTCCGAAGAAAAAATACTGCAATTTTGCTGAGTTCTATGTAAACTAATACTTGTCCAAAATGCCATTTTATAGAAAAGTGCTTTAAAATGTTGTTCTTATTCTTTTAAACATCGCTTAATAAAAAAAAATACACAGAAATTGGTAATTGAACTATTGATTCATTCACGCGGCACACAACTCTTTTGTTCTGAATTGATCTAAAGTTATAATAATTTGGACTTGTCGCGTAGGTATTTAATGTTAGTTTTACAAAAACATTTTTTTTTAAGTAATAGGTGACAAACAAGCAGACGGCCCACCTGATGGTAAGTGGCTACCGTCGCCTATGGATACCTGCAATACCGGGGGTACCGCTGGTACGTTGCCTACCTTTCAAGACTCTATTCACTTGCCTTTGAAACCAACCAACATTATAAAACCAACCTTGACGTTTCGATTCTGTTACAAGAACTGTGGTCACGAGCAGACTCAGCATACGCGATTAGTCTCGACTAATATAATAATTAATTTGATCTAAAGTTAGTTCTCGTCTACCTGCTGCTAATAATAAAAAAGTAGACAAGCCTTTAGGTTCAGGGGTAAATTCCTCATAAACTTCGCAGAGGCTCCCGACTTTCTTAAGTCACGAATATTCGCAAGACTTTCATCCATAATCTCACATGCTTTCAAGTGAAACCTATCACGTGCGAGAGATGTCACATGCCTCATGTTGCAATTTTCCTCTAACGTACGCTTACAAAATGTCAAATATTTCATGTCAAATATTTTTTATTTTGTTATTATTATTAATAATATTTCATTTTAGATAAGTTGCGTAATTTTATTGTAGCTGTCAACCTAGTTATTGTAAAACTAATATTACGATTACATCGATACCGGTGCCATCGAGCAAAGCTAATGTTAACACAGATGTGCTTTTCATCTTTCCCTAGTCATCGGTGCGTTATACTATAAAACACAGAGATCTCAGAATAGGAGGTGTCAAGCGCCTTCTGCCTAGGTCCGAGGGACAAGTCCAATCTGTTGATGTTGAATGAATGAATGAATGAAATATTTATTTATGCATAAACATCTTTGACACACAAAACCTTCAACTTAGAACAAAACATAAAATAGACATTTACACACAAAAAGGTCGTAACTCAGCATATTGCCGGCCGTTCGACCGGCGCTGGTCTTCCGTTGCGGCCGTTCGTTATGTGGTCGTGTAATTTTATTTATGTTCATATTATGTAGTGTAGTGTAGTATAAAAAAATAAATGCGTTAACGTGCATTATTTATTTATATTTCAACGTATAAAAACTTCAGCAACAATAGTTCGTGTGGCATGCTTATATTATTATGTTTCGTCACTTATGCTCCGCTCGGAGTTAAAATTCAAAGAAGTAAAAGCTCTTGAATATAGATGAGAATTTATATTGTATATACCATTGGAAGATAAACCACATCTAGAAGATGCAAAGGCTCTATTATTGTAACTTATTTGAAAAAATACATATTGAGTTAAAATTTTAGTTTAAAAAATAGTTCAAGTGATGCTTTGTAACTCTCCGTTTATGTGCTCTACAGCCACAGATATCTGTTCGAGTACCGTGAAAATTTCCAACACACTTGTTACTTAGAACTGCGATAGTTTTGGTAGACTAAATGTTTAATCAAGCAGACATAACATGTTATCCCGGAATATTCAGATATAATATGATTAAATGATCACGTAATTAAATATCAATAATTATAATATTATTATGATATACTGGAATGGAAAGAGAGAAGGGAGGCCTTTGCCCTGGAGTGGGACGATGCAAGCTAAAAATTATAATAATAATACGGACTTTTTATTCATTACTAGCTGCGTCCAACGGTTTTACCCGCTGTACTGTAGCCTACGTGTTATTCCAGGGTCTAAGCTATCGCTATACCAAATTTCAGCTTAATCGGTCCACCTGAATGAGTAACAGAAAAATGTTATGATTTCTGTAGTTTTTATGCTACGAGTAGTAAAAACATACGAGTTTTATATTTATTTGTTGTTTTATAGTTTAAAAGGCAGTGATTGTACGCGATTATGATTACCTAGCTAAAAATAAAAAAATAGTACCAATATGTACATAATATAGGAAACAATAACCTTCCCGATAATAAATACAACTCTATGCGCAAATATTTATGTGTTCTTGATACACGTTACATTACCTTAAGAAAGGCCTTCGTAAACGGCAAATGCAAAACATAACGGATGTCTAAAAACTAAATATTTGAATGTCTCAAATATTTTCTATGAAATTTCCTCGATTAAATACTTCCTTAATTTTTTTGTTGAATTTTGGTAACATTGTTGAATTTTTATTTTTAATTCATTTATTTTTTAACATAAATGTTAACCATAAATCGATAAATGTGGTTGTGATTCGTTTTTGACCATATGGAGTGTAAACTTTAAATCCCTATTTGCTCTTTTCAGTGAGTTTTCAAGCCACATTATAAAAAACATTACTAACAAAATATTTCATGACAAAACTCGAAAAGTCCTTAACCATTACAAAAGTAAATTTATTGTATACCAAAGTTAACTTGATACGTAATATGGCTGAATAGCGACCGCGGCGCGGTAGCCTACGCTTTCCCACCTGAACATGACACCGGCAATTCAATTCCAAAACATCTTAAAAACCAAATCGTTAATAGTAAAATAAACTTTTTAGAAATTGGATAAGATTGAGAATCCTTAATTCGATTTTTTGAATCCTCGCGTAGACGGATTAACCGGGCACGGGTGACCCATTAAAACAATCGATTGTTGCCTTACTGTGGCGCTTTGGACGACCGCGACTGACAATTAAAACAAAATGATTACTAAGCCATGCAGGTTCAAAAACCTTACATAAAACCACTTGCAAAATTTCTTTGGTTCCAGGACCAAAACAAAATAAATAAGATACAAAAATTGTGCCCCTTCCGCTTAAAAAAAATCGAGTTATTAACATTCCAAAACTAAAAAATTTAAATAGAGATGTCAAAACTTCAGAAATAATATAGCTAAAATTGAACTGGTGCAATACTAGTACCACGCTCCTCCCTAGTTTTAAAGAAACATAAACAAATGACTGTCAAGGTGTCATGGCGCCGAAAAAGTTTTAGAATGTATATTTCATTTTAAATATAAATTATGTTCAGATTCATGTTTTTCATAGTTTATGGAAGCTGAGTTAATTTTTTTTAATAATTAATACAGTATGTGTGTACAGTGTGTAGTATTTTTCAGCTAGATTAAAACATAGGACATCGAAAGTTAGAATTATACGTGAGATTTTCCCAAGAGTAGATTATGCAAGAATGCCTAGAGCGTAAGGAGGAAGATGTTTACATATCGCTTTACTAATTAGCTTTAAAGATATTGTCGTAGGTTGCAGTGTAATCGGTTCAGTCCATATCGGAACCTGCCCTTAATGATATGTATTTGATTAGATTGAGAGCAAAATCAAATCCTTATCTTTAATCTTATTTAGTTGTAGTTAACTACAATGTGTTCAAATGTAGATGACTAGCTTATTCTCACGGCTTTACCCGCTGACTTCCTTTTTCTTAAGCTATATAACCTATCTGTGTAACCCAAAAAAATTCAAAAGAAAATTACATTGATAGCCGTTTTAGGATTTTTTCGCGGACCAAATTAAAACTTGAACAAGTGAAATTTTAAAAACACTTTTTAAAAACAAGCTTTTATTATTATTACCATTTAGCACCATAAAGTACTCGTCAAGACGAATCAAATGAGTCCAAACTCGATGGGGTTACATCGTTTAATTACGGAGTTCCTATAGCCACCTTCCCGCTCCATCATCAGATCAGCTCCATGTCATAATAATATTGCATTGTCATCCGTTTATGCATGCATCCAAAATTTCAGCTCAATCGGAAACCGGGAAGTGGGTCAAATTTAACTTGCAAGATTTGATTACAGACAGACAGACAACAGACAAGTGAAAGTAAATAAAAGCTTGTAAAAATAACAAGCTTTTTGTTTCTTTTGTCTTCTCTCTGTTTGGAGAATTTGCTTCTGCCTTAAAGCAGTATTCTTTAAAATTCTTCTTTGGCGTCGTTCTTCGTTTATATTTTTTATTTAACTAATTTTGCTAACACTTCTGACTTCTGGTCACCCAAAAATCTACCGCGTTACCTATAAAATTTCTCAAGGTAAAACATTTTGCGAAACTCTTAACTCAAATTGGATTTATTAGACTTTAAGGATCAATTACCGAATGAATGATTGACTAAATAATAGGAAATAGCATACATTCGAGAAATTTCACAAATTGCGATCATGTGCACAGAGTACGTAACATATATGCGGACACCGCGCATATTATTGATACTGTAGGAACTGTTGTCTACCGGCTCCACGCTCTGCAAAGTCGCGAAATAAAAATGTAATAAGCTGTACTCACGTTTCCTAGTTTTTCCGGCCGTTTGCACAAGTGTGGAGTGGGCTTTGTTACCCATGGAACTGTCCTTTTTGACAGTTACTTTTTAACTTTTATTAGTGTTATTTGAAAGCGAATTTGAATGAGACTAATCGGCTAAGATTATTGAATAATTTTCTTTACTTTACGATAATTTACAACGATGATATGGTAATTTATATATGTAGGTATATTTTTAATTTTTCTTACTTTATTTTCTTAACTTTAATATACGAGTATATTGTAGTTGGTAAAACCTATTGAAGTAAAAATAAATAACGTATTCTATATAATACATACGGCGTCAGTTCATTTTTATGGAGCGCCTTCATTACACTCAGTGTTAAAGTGACACTGGGTAAAATTCCACCACTAGATAAACGTACCTCAAGTTCGTGAATGTCGGGGGTCAGACGACAGCGATTGATCCGTATCGGTCCAGTAATGAGGCATCAATGTGGCGCCATTACGATCCCGTTGGAGGCTCTCGTGGTACTAATTCTAATCACTCTAATGGAGATTGATAGAGTGCTGATATAGACCACACTTGAGAAGCCTTTACTTTTTAATTTCTTTGCAGAACTTTCCAGTAGCTTTGATTAATAAGTCTTATATGTCTTTGTAATCACCGTCGCTCTAATTTTTGTCTTTTTTTCCCCTGCTTGGTTGTCTGGAAAAAATCGCTAACAGCGATAAGACCGCCAATTGTATCACTTTTATTTGCAGTATGTAATTTTTAAGCTTATTCTTATGTATTAGTTTTCTATTGTATTCAACTTTTTATGGATGTTTTTAGATCATTAGGTACAAGTTAGTTTTCGACCATGTTCTCGCCAAATTTTTAGCGAAGATGCGTCCAAAGATGGTAGAAGACTAAACTTAGAAGGCGGGATAAATTCCTCCATGGCTGGACATCGTACACAGTCATAATGACCGCTATAGGTATTGGGCACCACCAAGAACCAAGGATTAGCATGCCTTCCGAAATACTATAGCAACCCGATGAGAAAAGTGTTACATATAGATTTTAACTCAGTCTCTTCTTTGGATTAACCTATTCATTTTACTAGTAATATCGTAAAGTGAATTTATGTGGCGCTATATAATTATAATTTAAAAGGAAAATGTATAAATGCATAGAATTAAAATGATGAGCGCAACGCATCGCAATCTTTGCAATGCAAAGTTACTTACCTGATAATTAACCCATGTCTGTTGTATCATATAATTACATAAATTGACCATTTTATTGTCACGTATCTATTACAAAATGCACTCATAATTATTTTCCATTAGTATTAACCTTTATAACTTGAATGTTTGGCTGCTTAACTCATTCCCGTAGACAAAAAAGTATTGCTTGTGTGCTAGCGGCCTTATTCTTACAATTTCCACGAGTTAAATTAGAATTAAATTTTCCTGTATCACGTAACTCATAGTTGCGTCATTGGCAGAGATTTTAAAATCATGGAAATGAGTAACCATCGCATAAATCTATGTTTTACAGTTTGTTATCGTTCAGATATTTAGCGTGACGGTAATCTTAACAGGTGAGTGTACCGTTTGACGTAAAGGTGACGATTTGATGTTAAACTATACATATTCAATAGAACCTATGGAATGTAGAGGTATATTGATGTTGGGACATTTAACTCGTCATATTATAGGATAGCCGTCAAATTTTATGACTGTGAACACGTGGCAATGGTCATAGTAATCCAATATGTAATTGCTGAGGTGACATAATATTTTGTAGCGCCCGTAGCCCAGTGGTCATATATACGTCCAGCTTTTAATCCGGAGACCCTGAGTTCAAATGTCAGCGTGTGGCAAAAAGTTTGCCTGGAAGCTACCGTGTTTCGGAAGGGACGTAAAAGTGTGGGTCCCGGCTGTTTTTTTATATGATATGTAGGGGACAGTCATTAGGTCATGTTGCAGGCCCTGTAGTAATCTCAGCGACGCGACCTGAAACTGCAACATATAGGTTCGCCACATAACCTATAAATAGTGATTTGACACTAACAGTGTAAGAAGGGTGATCTGTTGTACTACAGTACCAGTTATTCTACCGCCTGAGCAGTGATGTGTAGACATTGCTGTGCTTCGGTGGGTGGGCACTGTAGTTAGTGAAATTACTGGGATGAAGAGTCTTAACCCTTAGCTGACATCGTGGGGTAAATTTTCACCCCAGCCGCATAAAAACCACTCTATATTTTTTCCCACTGAAGGTACATCTCTTTACGTTTATGTCTTCTTAGTGCAGCGCACGCGCTATAAGGTAGTAGACGGGTTATGCCTGAAAAATCATCCGTTTCAGCTGTACCCAGAAGGTGGGTGGGCACTGTACTAATTATGGGCAGCGTTATCTCTTACCATCAGGAGCGTCTTACACGTCTTCTTACTCCGTTGAATAAAAAAAAAGAAAAGTTTTGTTTAAAATAAAATTTAAAAACTCTTAACCAGATACTAACACCGAATGATAAAATTTAAAACAAAATTAACGGGTGCCATGATATTACACCATATTAGACGTATAATAATGTCTCGTCTATTACTTGGTATATTAGGTTTTTTCATACGTATTTTTCTTGCTTATAGGTATATTATTCTTTTATAGGTATGTAGGTACATATTGTCAGCCACATTATGGTCAATGTTCATCAAGATACGAGAACAGGATACAAAGCTTGAATTAAAATATCAGATCGACAATCAAAATAATCGTGTAATCGGATTAATCTCACGTCTACTACGTAGTGGCTAAATCTAGAAATAGATTATGCTTATCAATCATACTTTGACACTGCAGATATTGTTATAGTTCGTCAGTGTCAGTAGGGCAACCTGTTCTGTTTGAGTATAAACCCCAATTATTATTATGAACAAAAAAAATCATTTATATCGAAGAGAACGGGACACTTTTAAAAAGATTGTAACTCAGCATGTAGGCAGGAGCCTAATCTGGGCTAATCTGGGAAATGTATGTATTTGAAGTAGGAACTTCAAATACATACATTTCTCAGATTGGAGTATGTACTAAAATATTGAAATTAGATATACTTAAAGGTCTTATGAAAGGTTATTTGTTATATTCTAGTAACAAAATGACAAATCTTAAATTGACTTTCAGAAGCAAGCTGGTTTTACAACCGTTGACATAGAAGCTAGGATCAAGGTTTACCCACAGATTAGATAAGCTCGGCAATTACACTCGCGTAATGAAGATTGGTTATTGTCATTGTCAGTGCAGAGACCTCTCCACGATTATAATATTATGATATACCTAGTATGTCTAGTGAAATTACTGGGCTGAACAGTCTTGACATCTTATGACTCTTGAAAAAGAAGCGTTGGTGCAGTGTACCTAGAACTCATGTGTGGATCTGTACTGATTATGGACAGCTTTATCTCTTATCATCAGGAAAGCGGCTTGCTCGTCTTCTTACTTCTTTGCATAAAAAAAGCGTCTTAAAGTAGCGTCAGAGACAGAAAAATGGCCATGAATATGGTTGTAAAAGAGAATGTGGAAAAGGGACGCCCTAAAAAGGTTTGCATGAACTGTGTGAAGGTAAATAAAGAATAAGACGAATAATAGAGTAGAATAGAGGACAAAGAAGTGTTGAAGAACAATATATACCTAGTAAGGCGTCTTTTTCAAGGCATGACGGCAAAATTTACTCGCAAGGAAACTATTGTTGGGTTTATCTGACTTTCATTCTTTGTTTTATCCCCACGCTCCACTTCGTTCAAATTTATAAATAAATATATTATTTATGAGTATATAAGCGAAATCTCTTATGTGGTATTAAATCTCGTGACATCTCTCCTATTTCAGAGACTCGCAATAAGTTTCATTATCGCTTGCAGCTGATTTGCGGTCTCATTACGCTGCGAACAGTTATCGGTTTGCGGCAGATATGGTGGAGTCTAGCTTTCTAATACGAACTCATATTGGTAGACATATTGCGTCATTGTCAATACAATATCATCCTTTGCTTCCTATATTATATTGTATCTTATCTTACTCGTAATCAAAATTGTTCACGAATAAATTTTGAATCATTTTGCTCAGACGGTTTTCGTTACGGCTTATTGTCGTCCCTCATAATGTTCACAAAATATAATAGAGGGGATGAAATTGGGTTTATAATGATTTTATATATTATTCTACCTACATGAAAATCAAGCTCAAGTTAAATTTCAAACCCCGTAATTTCACAATAAGGGCTGTACTTTTCTATTTTAAGTTACTTACACTTAGATACCTTTTTAGAAATAATTTTGTTTTTAAGTATAACCTGATGTGCGATGTTTATAGTTAAAAAGACAAGAGATTTATTCCGCCTTCCGGGTTTAGCCTACTGCCATCTACGGCCGTAACGTCGCTTATCATCAGGCGAGATCATGGCTAAAGGCTAACCAATAAAATGTACGTGTATGTGTATGTGTGTGTGTGTGTCCTTTATTTCGAAGATCAATAATGGTAATTTTGTCCCCCAGGTGGTGATCTGCGGTGCGGTGCCATCGATGGTCCGATCGGTTCGTCTCTACAGCCAGTGTTCCCATCTCTACGTAAACGTATTCCCAAACGGCACCGTCATGGCTCGCTCAGATGGAAACGACCAACGTAAGTATTTGCTACTCATTATAATTAGTCAACCAGTTTTAAATTGCATCAGTTCAGCAAACAAAATGTGCCCAATTATTTATAAGGGAACGGCTGTTTAAGACTGGATACGAACAATCTTTACCAAAAGGTAAAGATTATTCTTAACAAAAGTTAACGTTAAGTTGTTTAACAAAAGTTAATGACTATGTGGCGCATAGCTTTTACGACTGCTAGTAAATAAAAAGGAAAAATATGTTTAGTTAAATATATCACAATTTATTTATTCAATAATTTACTGCAAGAAGAAAATATTTGTAGAAGTAGGTATTTTAAACTTGCGATTTAATATCGATACCTGCCCACTTTGTTGACGATTACGAGAAAACTTGAAATGTTAATGAAAACAAATGACAATCAACTGAAGTTACTTTTAAAAAATATGTGTGAGCTTAATCCGCTGAATGTGTTTTCTTCACATTTTTCGGAGTAAAGTACTTGTATTGATAGAACTGTCAAATAAAGCTGGAAATATTGCGAGTTGAGCGTTTAAGAAGTTTCGAAGATTATCGAAATATCCGAGTTAAATTAGTTCTGGTCCTTTTCATTGGCTTATAATTAAAAATTTAAATATTTCGCGAAATTCAGGTAAAATCCTGCTAATTATTAATTATCTGTATTTAATTATTAACATAGTTTATGGGATGGCAAGGAATTCAAACTATTGTTAATTCCACCACATATTATAGCTAAGTTTGACCATAAATTTTACGTAGTGTATTAGTTTTATATTTAGGGATGTATTTTCTTTAAAATATAACATAGAAATATATGCATCGACCCTTAAAATAAACCAACAATTTTTAAAAAAATATATGAACAATATCGCTCAAGTGTAGGTTAAAGGAAAAAATAAAAGATATTTGAATAATATCGCTAGTCTAGTGTAGATTAAAGGAAAAATACAACAGATAGGTAATAAAACGATTACGCGTTATTCAGACATGCAAATTACACAGCACAATAATAGGTACCCACGATACGTAGTTGCCCTTTTCATAAACTGACTGATACGGCAAAATTAAACTTTGTTAAGTCTTAAAGAAGATAGAGGTAAATATACATAGAAGTAAGTGTTGTATGCAATGGTATATCATATACTAGCTTGTGCTCGCAATTTCGGTCTTTTAAATAAATCCTTACTTAACTGAAGTTTGTGACATATAAAATATCTTTACCCAATCTGTTCAGAAATTTTGAGTAGTCCGTGGTCATGTTTTTCTCTTATACTAATTAATATTTTCATTATTAAACACTTAAATTTATCGATTTAAAATAATACAAAAAATACACGGTTATTACCATTGATTATTATATTTTTGATTGTTGTGTCGTATTAATAATATGCACTCACATACTAACGTATTTGCCAATAAAAAATGATATCATAAAATATAGACGTAGTTCTTTAAAAAAAAATAGTGACTGTCGAAATTAAGATGGACTTAACGATTGTCATTGATCATTTATTTTCAAAGTGGGAATTGATTTCGACACATCCGTTGACAAAATATACAAATGAAAGAAAGTGTTGGCCAGAAGTCAGATGCATTTGTTCACTTGCGTAGTAAAAACATGCCAGTGGTAATCGTGTGCAGTGGATATAATAATAGGGTTGCTAACACAGACTTTATATTGGCGGTGTTTGATATATACTGTTTATTAGAGAGATATTTTTGTATTATGATTGTATTTTAACGAAGTAACTTGTAGAATCTAAGAATATTGTAAAAGTTCTATTTAGTCTGTTCTACTATTAAAAGCCTGGACACAACTAGCTACTCAATATTCTTAATTCTGTTATTAATATCTCACAAAAATACATGTGAATATTAGATATGCTTTCCTGTCTCCTGTTTCTTGTGTATCTTTTAGCAAGTAATTTGAGACTTCATACAGTTAGTTCTTTATTAAATACACAAAATTCATTAAAACCTATCTACATTTATAAGCGTCGATCTTATGACTACTCGGCTTAACTTTTGACTACAATCTTGCGTGACGATGCGACCGTAGATGGTAGAACACTAAACCTAGAGAATGTGGGATAAATCCCTTCCTGGCTTCACTATGATTTCTTCATATCATGGATTAACCAAGTGCCAACCCTACTGTAGACGTGAGAAACTATACAAATATGTCAATACTTGACGGGTCAACGTCCAACGTAAACTGGTAAACTCAGCGCGGTAACGGAGTTGGTGAGGGCTATCGCAGGTATGCGAAAACTATACCTTCAACTATACTTTAAACGGAAGGGTCCTTTTGTGGCAGAAAAACGATTTTAACCCGAAAATTTGTATCGCGACACCACTAATGATCTGGCTATATAACAACTATTATTAGGTATAACTAATAAGTAAGGATGCTCTTTGCTCACTGCTCTAATTATAAGTAATCTGATTGTGAACAAATTGGTCGTTTTGTTTGTTTTTTTTTTGTTCCTCTAATGTACCTGTGTATTCACCGATTACTTAGAAACACAGAACTGAATTTATAATATTAAGAACGGTCTTTTATAACAGTTTTCAAATTGTAAATTTTCAAACGTGCCCTCGCACACTGGCGGATCCAGGATTTGGTTCTGGGGGGGGCCAAGATGCAGACGGGCAAAAATATTATGATTTTTACTCCAAAAAGTGTATGTTTAGCTCGCTCTGAACAGTTAGAAAGTTCAAATACCCGTAATAATAAGTGCGCGAGAAGCTTGCTGCGAGCGCTGGGAAAAAAAATCATCTTGACCATGAAATATGTTCAAAATTCGTAACTCCACAATGCTTCTGGGCTTGGCCCCCTGCCCCCCTCCCCCCCCAAATCCGCCTATGCCCTCGCATATTAAATGAAGGCTTTAAGTCATCTTAATTTTTTTTATTCACATGTTTACTATCCAATAAATGCGTCTCTATAATATAATTTTCTTAATAAGACCCATTGACGTCTCTTCTCAATGAGACCCATTGACGTCTAAATTGTTACAAGTACTTTCTGCACGCACATTAATGTCGCCATTTTTATTTCTCAACTGTTGGCAAGTTGCTTTTAAATGTTTCTAGAAATGCGAAAAATTATGCCAATTGACGTGAACCATAAATTGAGAATACTTAGCAGTTTTGAACAGGACTTAGCTTTTAGCAGAACAACACTCAGTGAGTTTATTTTTCTTTTTAATGTGGGACTTCATCGTTAAAAATATTTATATATCCGACTGGACTGTTACTTCTTTTTATATGCGATCACATCTGACATAATAAAGATTTTAGTAATAATTTTAAAATTATTACACCTACAAAACGCTTTGCTAAATTTAGGTGGAAATCGGAGATCCTAAAAAAAATACAAAAAAATATAATGCAAATATAATACTCCTTTATTAGACCAATATTTACAGATCAGGCTTAAAACTCAATTAAACTATATTAAGGTCCGGAACGGGCGGCCCTATAGCTTAAATCGATTTCTTCCAGGCAATCAGCTTTGCACGAAGAAAAATTTAGTATATTTGAAAATAATCGTAAAATAAATTTACAGAAGAAAAATGATAAAAATTGGACGCAAAAAGTATGTTATTGTTAAGCGAAAGTGTTGTTAAGTATTCGCGAACAAGTAATGTTATTATTACACTCATATTACTCAATATTTGCTATCAAAAGATGTAACGCTTGGACACACTCTTTAGATAAATATTACTTTCTCTTTCTTGCTATTTTGGCTAAGAATATCGTAGTTCGAGAAACAATCTTTTAGGAAAATCGACGAAAAAGTACATTTGTGTAAAGTACATTTATTGCAAGATTATGTGTTACAATAGAAGGTCCTATCTTCAAAAGCGATCTCTTCCAGAAAACCATGCGGTGAAAGAAAACCTTAGGTACCCTAACGGATGAATAGATTGAGCTAAAATTTCGTGTAGATATAGGTAGTTTAGCCCCTGGAGTAAAACTTTTCATCTCATTCAAACTCAAACTCAAACTCAAAATTCATTTATTCAAATAGGCTACAATGGAGCACTTTTGCAAGTCAATTTTACATTTTATTTTAATATTCTACCGCTCATTCGCAAGGCACCTCTATGAGAAGAATGAGCAAGAAACTCATAGGGATTGGAACTCATTTTCTATAATATATGTATTATTTTAAACCCGGTTGTCTTTTGTTTTCCATTTTTATTTTGTACCAGCGAGTACCACGTGTCTAAATACATAAACAATACAAATGATATCCTACCCAAATAAGGTATGGAAATTGCTTAGAACGGGTGGTCAAGCGTATCTAAACTCGCTCATAAATAAAAATAAAATAAGGATTTCAAGAACTGATATAATACGAGAACTTATATAGGTATTTCACTGGTGCTAGATTTTTTTTGTGTGAAGAGGCCTCATAAGAAGTAAAATTCAAATAAAAAAAAGGAAAACGTAAATGATTATTTGACTGACTGCTCTATTCTCGCACAGCTCAAACCGCTGTACGGATGGATTGAAATTTGGGACACAGTAGGTTTTAGAACGTAGATTTTTTGCTAAGTAAGGATTTGGCGCGGGTACAACGGGTACATCCGCGAACATAAGCTGGTAATAATATAATTTAGATGACACAGTGACAAATACAATTCAATTCACTCAAACATTTTCATTGAATGAGAATTTAACATTAATAGAGCTGACGTGCAAAATAGTCTGAAAGTAATTCGAAGACTCCGCAGTACAGACAAATTGAACCGCAGACGCCTATTCACTTCTCAATAGTATAAAGTCAAATGCACCATATATTTTGCACAGAAATTACCTCTCTATTGCTTTAGATATAGTGCCTAAATTCATGTAAAGGATCCTTGAAGTTCATATTGCAAGACGCGTACTAAGATTGACCTAATAAAGACTATGTCAACGTCATATCAGCGTTTTGACACATAATTAAATTATGACTCGTTTACGACTTGTTTATCAATTATTGCATAATCTATTTCTATAACATATCAGAATCTGTAAGGGTGCTGATAGACTTGAGCATTGACTTGTAACAGAACATAGAGCATTCGCCGTTTTGAAATTTCGAAAAGAACAATATTTGATTTTTTCGAACTGAACAACGAACAGCGCCTAGCATTGAGCCAAATATCGCTACGATTCGATGATATTTCTAGTAAATGCACTAGTTAATGTTCGTAAATCATATTCTTAATAATATTTTTTACGATAGAATATTCTTAATATTAAAAAAGAGTCTCTGCAAAAAGCTCGACGAAATTTTCTGTTCTTTCGCAAGAATGCTCAGAAAAACTATGTAGAATTCTCGCTAAAACGCTCTCGATTATTTTCTTGTGATGTAACATTCGTAAGAATGCTCATTATAAATGTATGCTCAAGTTTATCAGCGCCTTTAGAACTTCTTAGATACCGCCGTCCTTTAATAACCTTTAGCCTATCTTAAGATGTCATAGAAAATTAATATTTATATGATAATCAAGGATTATCTTAATTATGAACTAAGTTGTTAACAGGTACATAATTTAGATAAATACGCGTGTAGACATAAAATTAATTTATCTAATAAATACGATAAATTTAATTATTATAATTGAGTAAACTTTAATATAATTAATATTCTGAAACGTACTTACCATGTTCATATAATAATGTATTTTTATGGTATTATTTTTATTTTCATATTATCAGCGTCAGTATAATAAATCTTTGTTTGCTTTGCATATTTATTTATATATATACCTAACATACAATTTACATTGTAGTCTATATTTTCCAAATAAAATAATATTCAAAAAATTCAAAAAAATTACAAAGGAATGTCTGCAACCTAAAACGGGTCCATAATTATTCAAATAAATCAATTAATAATGAAAAGCTATTTTAATACGAACAATAATCATGTGAGAAATAAACATTTATTTGTTACCAGAGAAAAAAAAAACACTTGACCCGTGTTAACACACGCGCTAGCTGTGAACTTCTAAAGAAATAAAAGAAATCATAGAGCCAATATTAAATTTAACGATTTAATACTTCATATCCAATAATTTAAGATCTCTGATCTCCATCTCATTCCTAATGACGAAAGGTCCAAGATATATATGCTGGTGGTATTGCGGTAGACGCATTGCACCGCCTACCTCCGAATAGCTCGTGAAATATGTGACGCTTTTTAATTAAAAATAGATTTTAATACGCCGATAACAGAATGTAATTATTCTATAACAGCGAGAAAAACTATGATAGATGGAATTACGACATTCTTGCAATTACATCCAAGTGATATTGAATAGCACTTTAGAGACTTGAAGTTTTAATATTATAAATTGTAAAACGATTTCGAGTTGGAAGCTCTCAAGTTTTGCAAACGTTTTTTGCGGCAATCCATCGAAAGCGGATGCGCGGCGCGAAAATTATAAGAAACCAATCGACGTAGGCGGTACGGCGCCTTCCTAAATTAAGTTGTTATATTTTCCAAACACCTTAATAAAGCGACCCATAAGGTACTCATTTTGGCAAAAAACGTCTCGCCACACGCAAGCTCGACCATTAAGTTACGTTCGATCTAATAAGAAATTAATGAAGCAATTTGTGAGCATCGATAAACTGACCGATTTCTAAACAATTTCGTTAATGCTCTGTTTTGATTTCTATAGTTTTTTCTTTTCGATTTCTTTGAATTCTTTTCGAATAATTGTGCATGTCGAGAAGTTTTTGTTCAAAATGTTGATAAAACTTTTGAAATAGCATATTATTTTGAAGTAGCACTTTTGAAATAGCATGTTTGAAGTAGCTAGACGATGTCATTATGAATGCTTTGTTAGTCGCGTATTGTTAGTCGATTTTGTTTTGTTTAATTAGAGGATAAGTGGCGTGACTTGCCAAGTTCATTGTGTGCCCTGTGTGCCCTTTTTTACGGTAGCTTGTAAATGCTACAACTTTTTGACGTCGAAAATATACAAAAATAAATAATATATCTATTATGATGCATTTAAAATTCTGCACCTGCGTCTAATATTTTAAAATTTACAAAAAATGCAATTTTTGTAATGGTATGTGCAATTTTTGTTTTGTAAAACTTAATAAATGGCAATCTTCAGTCTAAATTAGAAACGGCACATTTAAATTAACAAGAAATGTGTGTGTTGGTTTCGCTTTCATACTCATTTAAAACAAATTATTTAAGAAAATATAAACACACCATATTCCTTCACTAAATTATAATTATGGTATAGGTATTATGAAGGTCTTTTAAGAAGGAAGGTATTTTTAACTAATTAAAAATCAATAATATAATTTAATATTAAAACAATATATCAATCTTTAATATTTTAATTTAATATTAAACAAAATTATGTAAACATGTTGACATTAAGCTATGATTGACGAGAAATGTCATTTAACACCAAATATAATATTTTTATCGTGTCTCATGTATTTTTCATAATATAATAAGTATCATAATCATTAAATTGTTTATCTATTAAAATGCTATTTGTTTGAACATTATCCGCTTCGCAATGGGTGGTCGAGTGTTATTTTGTTTTAAACACGTATAAAAAATAATCGGCACGGTTTTAAAAATATTTAGGTTTGCTTTAAACGGTGCGACCTGTATTGTGTTGAATGCTTTACCTGTTATTTTTTGGGCAATGTTTAAACGAACAATATGTGTAAAATTATTTCAAAACATGACATTACTGTGTTACTATATGACAGAAATAAATTAAAAAATGATGTGAACATATTTCTCATTTACGATTTTACATAAAACTGACTTTGAACTCATACCATCGGTTTCTCTGAAATGCATTATTACCTGAGAAAGCAATTATTAAACTTTAAACAAATGTCTTTTTTATTTATCAGTCTTCATACTAATCTAAATTTATAAAAAAAAGAGTGATTGAAAGACTGATCTATCATCGCACAGCCTAAACCGCTGGACGGATTGAGTTGAAATTTCGAGCATAGATAGGTTTTATGACGTAGACCTCCGCTAAGAAAGAATTTTGCCAAGCGGGCAAAGCCGCGAGCATAAGCTTGTATTATTATAAATGAAAAAAAAAACATGGATTTGTGTATGTTGTGTGTGTTGTTAATTTAGATAAAGATAAAGATAAAAAAGTATTTAATCAGTAAAAAAATAATATTATAGTGACATGTGAGAATTAAATATTATGAAACAAAAGGAAAATAACATTAAAAATAAAACAACACAGAAAATCCACCGAATCGAATCGAAATACCGAATCATCGCCGATCGAATTTACGCCTGAACAGAGGACTGATTGCGCTAATATTTAGTGTATTACTAGCTTACACGTGGAAACAGGCTCTTTTTCAGCGAAAAGAACTGCTGGGGTGCATTTAGTCAAAAATTACAAGAAATATTTTGTAACTTCGATTATCGCGAATTTCTCAGACAATTATTTCGATGTCCTTTATCAAAATATGCGTTTGACCTGATTTCAAGTCAATATCTGATAACGATATTATGTATCGTATTTCTCTCTATATAAGGTTGAAAATGTAGAGAAATTTAGCTATTTACAATATTGACACACTTTTTATGATACCTGTTCTTGTTATGTCTAGATTGGTGAATCTTTATCATGAGTCATAGAGAACCGTCTTTTGTTTTTATTGCTGAAAGTATCAATATATAATCGCGCTTACTAGTCTTAAATACACTACTTATTTTTGTAATAAATGCAAAAGTATAAGTTTAAGTATATTTGCTTGTTATTTAGTTAAAAAAATACCATAGATTTTTTTTAGTTTCAAAGACCCTTAATTTTATTTTACAGCGCACCGTGCCGTGCCTACCTTAAAGGTTGAGTAAAAAGTAGTAAGCGCATGATGGCAGCTTAGGCACAGCCTAAATACTGTGAATTTCAAAACTTTTGAAAATATTAGACATCGAGTATCTATATAAATATTTAAAAACAAATATGTACCTACATGAACAATGCACACCTTACCTAACAATTGTTAGTCCTTTTCAAAATAATATTGCCAATGTCGCATACATAGTACATACAACGGTAATTTTCACGTTCGAAGCAAATATTGATTAGTTGTAACAAGGACATTGTATTACTGGACGTTGAGGCTAAGCATAAAATTCATGGAAAATTTCTTGAGTTGATATACATAATTTTACTTATCATCGACAAAGATTTTTATGCAAAAATAGCTACGCTCAGCATTTAATGCGCGCCCCCTGAAAAATAGTCTATGTGTTTTTTCGGGTGCATATCAGTGTATTAGTAGATACATACCAAATTGTAGTTCAATAATTGGTAAAGTTCATAGGTACTTTTGCATTTGTATGATAAACTACTAATGACAAAAGAAAACTTACAAACTATTTCAACGAGCTAATTTTGGATAATGTGCTTTTGTAGCAAGTTGAATTTATTTATTTCTATCACAAATCACACTATTGTGGGAATAATTTGTAGTCCATTACTGTTTTACATCTCTTTTAACTCGGACATTTTGCGTTATATGTGACATTGGGGTTAGTACATTACTGTTTTACACCTCGTTTAACTCGGACATTTTTGATTTCTCGGGGAAATCCTTGTTTTTTAAATGGATGTTTATGATATTGTAAGCGAATCTCACATAATTAGTGTCAATGCCGTGCAGTGTTTGTAGTCACATAATCTAGTCTGACTTGACGGTAACTTGATATAATGTAAACTATGTACTTAAGGCTTTAACAGACTGGAATGCTGGGATGGGTTAATTTATTAACAATAAAATACTATAATAATTATCATACTAATGTTCATACGCACCATTATGATTCAGATTGTCATAACAATAATATAATATTATTATATATTTTACTAATATTATAAACGTGAAAGTTTGTAAGAATGGATGTATGTTTGTTACTTTTTCACGCCTAAGCTGGTGGACCAATCGAGCTGAAATTTGGTATAGAGATATAACTTAGACCCTGGAATAACACATAGGCTACATTACAGCGGGTAAAACCGCTGGGCGCAGCTAGTTGTTAATAATTAAACCTTCCTTAGATTTATTATTATAAAAATCCCGCAGCGACGCAGCGTCTATCGAACTCCAGTGGAATTACATTTTATTTACAAGTATTTAATGGACAAATAATAAAAAAACTATTTCATGCTAGTTGTAATATTAATTAAATGTCAGTATTAAGCGAATTAAAGAATTAACTCTAAATGTTCTTATTTAAATAATACATAAATTAATAAAAATATAGTTTATTTTTAAACTAAACAATATCTTTACAGTAGGTACATAGCTAACTCATGTAAACCAATATAATATAGGTAAATAGCTGTATGTCTTATCACTTCACAGGTCAGTGTGCACACATCCTTAATCGTAATGGACAGTCTAGGATGTTATTACATGAAATAGATTCACTGAGCATGCAATAATTACATTGCTAAGATGAAGTAATTTTATTATCATTACTACACACATACTTCACATTATTGAATATTATTGAACGGGAGGATGATGTAGAGTTCATACATGTTTGCAACTGAGCTAGGTTTTTACTTTGATCGAATTTGGTTTCTTTCCCACTTAGCTAACACAGTAATATTATAAATGTGAACGTTTGTGAGCGAGTGTGTATTTTGTTGCTTCACGGGTGGACCGATTGAGCTGAAATTTAGTATAGACATAGCTTGGACCAACTGGAATAACACATAGACATAGTAGAGGGTAAAACCGCTGGGCGCAGCTAGTAACTAATAATATTAAACGGGAGAATTCTTTTACATTCTTTAATTACCTATCCTAATATGTAGACAAACTAATTTTAAATAATAGGTATATTTAAGGAGTGTTACACTCATCAGAAGTTTCAGGAGTCTAACTCAATTTTGAGTCGTGTCTTCGCCCTCGACTTCGCTTTGCTCTATTTTTCGAGGAAAATCGTATTTAAGTTTTCAAAAAATAGGCCAAGCGCGAGTCGGGCCACGCACAATGTAGGGTTCCGTAGTTCTAGTAGATTGAATACACTGCACAACAGCATTTTGGATGATTTTTGACGACGATTTCAAATTTGTGACTGAAATTTCTGTACCAGCTCTAGTTAAAAAGATATGACACATATTATGTTGTTTTCGTAATAAAACGCTAAATGTAGAGATCATCATCATCATCATCTCAGCCGTAAGACATCCACTGCTGAACATAGGCCTCCCCTTTGGACTTCCATATGTACCGGTTGGAAGCGACCTGCATCCAGCGTCTTCCGGCGACCTTTATAAGGTCGTCTGTCCACCTTGTGGGTGGTCAATGTAGAGATGATCCCATCAAAAACATAAATGTGAAAAGAGAGCCAAGTTCAATATTACGATGTATGTACTCATAGTTACCTATGATTTGGTAGTTGACTTCAACGACAAAAGAAGTGAGATCTAAATGGGTGCCAAGTTCAATGGTCAGTCCTGAAAAATATTTACAACATAAAATATTTTATTACAACTTAAAAGATTATTTCTTCTTATCACTTAGAATTAATATTATTTTGAAGCCTAAAGACTGACTTGGCCAGTTCTCATAATAGGTAGGTACTCTCTTAACTTTAGCTTGATCACTATTAAACGCACTTAATGCTAATTAGTGCGCCACCGTCTTTTATCGTGTAAATTAGTCCTGGTTGTCTGGAAGAAATCGCTCTTTAACGATAAGACCGCCACATGTACATTGTAATTTTTAATTTTAATTATGTATTTTCTGTAACATTATTTGGTGTACAATAAAGTATCTATTGTCTTATCTTAATGATACTTCGTCGTATGGTACCCATGAGAACTAGCCAAGTCAAGCTTTGGGCTTCAAAATAATATTAATTCTAAGTGATAAGAAGAAATAATCTTTTAAGTTGTAATAAAATATTTTATGTTGTAAATATTTTTCAGGACTGACCATTGAACTTGGCACCCATTTAGATCTCACTTCTTTTGTCGTTGAAGTCAACTACCAAATCATAGGTAACTATGAGTACATACATCGTAATATTGAACTTGGCTCTCTTTTCACATTTATGTTTTTGATGGGATATCATTGCTTTTTGTACAGTAATTTTTAGTATGTTATAGGTTTAAGACACCCAGTCATAATAAGATTAATACCAAATGATTATTTTATTGCACCTCCCCCCACCCCACTGCTCCATGGCACGGCCGTCGCACCGCGACCCGTGAGCCTCGCCGTGCTTCGATATACCTATAGGTACCTTATAATTAATTTAGTAGGTACTTATTTATATAGGTATAGCATTTATGTGCACTATTGATTTGAATATTGTACCTAATCAATTGATTTTTAAACAATACTAGTTACTGATAAATTTATCTATATTCACCCAGCTATCTTATACCTACCGCCTACCTGGATGGAAATTTAACTTTTTAGATCATCTGGAACTGGATTAGAATTTCGATCAAAAGAAATCTAAACCGACAAGACTTGTAATGACGACGACATGGCGTGGGCACTGCCGTGCCCCCAGATACCGCCACATACCTATAATATTATGACTATACGTTACAGGTACGTAGGACGTAGGTATCTAAAATGTTTACACCAACTAGCACCTAAGGCGATATACATACATTATTTTTATTGTAAACAATGTTAATATTAACCTCTATGTTACTGACTGAGCCGCCTTGTGCTGGTGAGTCGATATATTGATAGGTATTTACATAGGATATACAATTGTTACGTAGGAACCAGGAACCTATTTTTATTAGTGACTAGCTGTGCCTAGCTGTTTTACCCGCTATACAGTTTGGTACAGTAGTGTATATTATGTTATTCCAGGGGTCTAAGCTATATTTTTTATTATACCAAATTTAAAGTCAATCGGCCCACCCGTTTAGGCGTGAAAAAGTAAAATACTTATATAATCCATACGTACAGTAGGTATAAAGTTTGTATTTATATTTATAATTATATTAGTAGGAATAGTGGACTCGCGCGCACTTCGTAGTATCTAACAGAAAATAGCCGCCTACACAAAAATTATAGCAACATGCTACATGTATTGCTTTATGCGTTCCTAGGCGTCCCAAACTTTAATATCATACATTTTTTAAAAATTAATAATAATTTAAAATGATAAAAAAATACTAGTTTCTGATTTTTCCCTTTGTTACTACAATATTACCTATCGGGATGCCAAATTTCAGCTTTCTAGGTCATCTGGAACTGGGATATTACTTTTGATCTATCCCTCAGTATGTATTAACTTCACCGATTACTGGATATTTATATCTAAATAACCGTTTGAGCTGTGTTATTGGAATTTGGAACAGAGATATAGTTCGTATATTTAAGTATATGTGCCAAATTTGACTTGTCTATGTGTAATAGTTTTTGTATAACGAGGGTGTAAAAAGTCGTAAAAACGCGCTTTGGATGGTTCGTGTAATATAACACACGGCGCGGTCGCCAGTTCCTTTGCTTGAACTTGGCTTGACTCGCTGCCGCGTGTCTAGATCCTAATTAATTTAAGTTTAAGTTGAAAAACTCTTTATGTTATTTGATTTTCTTGCTGAAACTGAAGGCAGAGCTATTCTAAATGCTATTCTTATTCTAAGGGCTATTCTAAATGCTCTAACAATATTCAGCCATCATATGTGCGTTCCAGAAGCCTTGATAGCGTTACTTCATCGAACAAAAGTTCGGGTGGAATTGCTTGCCCAATTCTTCACTTAGTACCCCAAGATTGTCATGAATATAGTCTAGGTGGTCGTGGAGAGAGTGTAACTTGATGGTTATGTCACATTCGAGCCTTTGAAAGTGACGCATTAGTTTTTGGACGTGTTGAGAAAAGTCCAAATAATTCTTACTTTACAAAAAAAAAATATAACCACCATTGGCCTAAAACAAAGTAAACCATTTTTAAATGAACACATTATGAGCCAGTTATGTTCCGAATACAAAAATAAGTCATCGTGATGGTTCTCGAGTCCTTTCCACATTATAGCGGTTTCGTACCAAAATCTATTTATTTTCTAATTTGTCCATAAACGTAGATACTCAACACACGTTTTGCATAACTTTTGGGGAATCCAAGGCTTGTCGTTAATTTCCAGGGAGTATCCAAAGTAATTTTTGTAAGCCTAAATTATGAACGTTGTCACATTCAAACGGAATTCTTTGAGCATAATATTCTCCGCAAATTAAAAAAAATATATCCGGATCATTCACACAAGTAGCCTTGACCATGCTATATCAAATTATAATAAAAAAACTTAAGTTAGAAATTATGAGCTAAGTAACACTGTAATATGGTTATTTATTTGTGATAGCTATAACTCGTAAACAATACAACCATGAAAATTCGCTTGCGCGATCTAATTTTACTACTAGCGCCATCTAGTTATGCATTAATAAACTATAGGCTAGGTTAGCTTTAGGTATTCTTATTTTGCTGATTTTACCGAAACTAATAATTTTATCTTAACCGCTATAGTTTTCCTGGAAAGTTCATGGTTGAAAGCATACCTCTGATTTTTTTCAGAATTTTAAAGCTAGTAGTTCAGATTTTAGAGGGGGGGGACGCTCAATTTTTTTTTTTTTAAACTTGAATATCTTTCAAACAGAACATGAAATCGAAAAAGTTTCTTAGCAAACCGTCCTTCATTTTAAAATACCTATTCAACGATACCCCACACGATGGTATCAGCCAGAAAAAAAAAAATCATCCCCATCTTACGTGTACGGGAGGTAGCCTAAATTAATTAATTAAAAATTATTTTTTGTCACCGTTCTCTTACCCTTATTATTAATTACCTGTATACAAAATTACACTTTTCTAGGACTTATAGTTTCTCCGCAATGCCGCGGACAGACAGACGGACGGACGGACGGACGGACGGACAAAGCGAAACTATAAGGGTTCCTTGTTGACTACGGAACCCTAAAAATGGTAGCCAGAGGACACCATTTTTGCCTTAACCCTTTTTCTTGAAAAAGGTTGCGTTGTGCAGAGTCGAAGATATTTTCTCTATGGTCGAAGGTGAGGACACGGCAAAATACGCATGTACCTATCTAAGTCTAACGTAAGATTATATATTATGATGGGTAAGATGATATCTGTAACTCAAGAATGTAATAAAATGAAGTAATAATATTTAATTTGATATGTTAATCCTTTAATCTTATATTGTTTTGGCCATGACCGAAATTCCTCGAATATTATTATTATTATCAACTATTATAATCGATAAATTTAGTCAATAAAAATAATGTTTAGGTCCTCAGTTTATAGAATATCTTATTTATCACAGTAAAACACGTTAAAACGGTAAAATGAACGTATAATAGTTATTTGTTATACAAGAGTGCAAAGTTGCTTTTTTACCGCGTGCTCAGTTTGTATGACCAAGCAAGCGAAGGATTCTAAAATTAAATCACGAGCGTAGCGAGTGATTTAATAATTAGAATCCTGAGCGTTAGCGAGGGAATCAAAAGAGCACAAGGTCAAAAATCTTTGCACTCGAGTGTGACACATAATTTTTCATCCCCCCTCAGCGAGGAATTAACTCAATGCTAAAAGTCTTTTTTTAAATTATTCTCACCATGGATGCGCACAGTGTTGCCAGTGCATCATCTTCAAAAATAACCAGTATTCAATTTTAATTTACGTAGGTACGCTTACTTAGAGTCCTTTTCACGAAAAAGGTCCCACGGAATTTAGGGGAACTAATTTTTTATTCTATTATTATTGGACTTCATATTTTAAATCATTTTTATTTGTTACATAAAATAAATACCTTTTTGATTTAGAAATTAAATATGAGAAATTATGAGGCGTTAAAAAGTTAAAGGTAACAAACAAACTACAAACAAACAAACAACACAAACAACTACTAACAAACTTTTAAAATGTGCGATAGTGGCGTCCCGCAAAAAGGTCTCCTTTTGTGAAAAGCACTCTACCTATTCGTTTTAGTGATTATTTCCTCATTTTCAGTTTATTACAGTGAGAAATCGTTAATAAAAAAGTTACCAAAAAGTAATACTTAGAAAAAATCTTGCTACTAACTAAATAAAGTTATAAGAAATTGGCTTATTCTATTAACTCTGCTAAATTAACTCAACTATTATTTACTATTACAGTACTATATAATTCATTAAAAAAACATTATTGACTCGAAATGTAACTTATATCTAAACAACTAACGTAAATATAGTTCAAAAGAAACGTAATATGTTACAAAAGTAACTTACTGGTAAGGCTGATGGTGCGCCCAAAGCAAATTAAAAAAAAAAAGTTTACTAAAAATGTTCTTGCTCCGAGTTTTTAACAAAATTAAAAAAGTTGTACGCTTATTTCGGTACCATAGAGGTGGAAGTAAATAGGTTTAATTATGTTTTTGTCTCTAGAGGGTAAAGTAAATTTGAATTTCTCTAGAGGCTAAAATGGACTTTTCCAGTCAGATATCGATGAGTAAAAATACACTTTCCGAGATAGTGGGATGAAAAAATTTTTTCACCACTCTCGCACGAAAATGGTGTCTTTGGTCATCGATTTCAGTGAGCAAAAGCCGTTTTTGCTCTCTAGAGAGGCAAAGTGATTTGAATTTCGAACACAATTTTATTGGCTATGAAGAAGTTGGTGTGTTCTGAAACTTATTTGTGTACAATTATTTAACTGAGATGCACATAATTTTTAATGTTATTTATTGAATTTTAAGTTTATAAATTGTATTTTTTCAATAATATTTTAAATAAAATACTATTATAGAATAATAAGTCGTAAGTGAGTTTTTTTTTTAAATATTATTACAATTTGTTTTTCATAAATATGTCACACACACACAAATTTCGAACGCAACTCTTTTAATAAAAAAAAATAATACAAAATGGCGGGATGTAGAAGATTAGAGTTTACAGTCAAATGGAGAATGCGTTGTGACGTCATCGATAAATGCCATCTTTTTCTCTCTCTTTTGTATGAGGTAAGTGAGATGGCACTTATAGTTGTCATTTTTCTTGCGACAGTGGTGTTAACGACACATTTTCCATTTGGTTCTAAACCTCTTGGTAAAGATTCAAATAAATATTTTCAACTATAAGTTGTTATATTTTCTCACTGTTCGTGGTGAAAAGCTGTATGTTCAACTTGTGAGAAAGTTTTTTTTTATGTTTCGTACCGTTAAGTTACTCACTGCGCTCAGCAGTCTATTATTTGAATCACTCGCTGCGCTCGTGATTCAATTCTAGACTGCTTCGCGAGCTCGTGACTTAATCTCGGTACTCACAGCAAAAAACAACTTTGCTCACATGTTGAACAAATAGCTATTATTCTTACATTTTGTCATAAACTTGGAAGTCGAAACAAAAATACGAATATTGTACAATCTTCCTTCAGTCCAAAAAAAACCTTAAGCTAAAAAACAAAATATCAATAGGAAATCTTACTATAGTTACGAGTACCTACTACCTACATATTTTTATCACATCTTTATTATTATACTATACCTAATAAAATAAAAAAACTAAACACACACTAAAAGATCTCTCTCGAAAAATATCTTTCAAAATTACTTATAAGATAATAATAAATAAGATAAAAAAAATATCCTAATACCAATGTAAAATAAACTCAAAATGTCTTGTTTCTTCACTCCTTGCGTGGGTTGCTAATGTGAACTTAGGTTTATACCTTAAGGTAACTTAAATAAAATAATTTTTTATTAGAATTCCTTAGTATATGATGCACCGTGGCGTTAATATAACTTACACAATATTACACATAACTAAAACAATAAAAAATAGAATTACAGCTTTTTTGGATATTTTATTAGATACTTTTTTTTCATTCACGATTACTCACATTACTGCACTTATTTTGATTTAGTAAATAATATAATTCAAGTTCCAAAAATACTTATTATTTGTTGGTACGCACACACATAACTCTAAAAAAACATTAAATATACTACTAAATTCGTATTTCACTTTAAATTATAGAAAATGTCGAATGCCTTTTTATGAAACCTTACTTTAGATCCTAACAAACTATTGGTACAGCAAGGAAGAACAACATTTATTTTAAAAATAATTTAATGAAACCGAATAATCTGGGTCGAAATTACCCTAACCGCTTACCCATCTTTATTTGTATACATTTATTATTTAAAATTCTCTGGTATACATACTTACATACATACTAAGACTAAGTAGGTACTACATACATATATACTAACACATAAGGAAGATTGATAAGGAAACGTCCGAAGGTTCTACTAAAGAATTCAAACAATACAAAACAAATAAGCTATTACATTTATAGCACGAGTATTATCAGTAATTATCGAATGATCATTCGATATTAATTATCGGTTTTAAAATTAATCGATTCATAAATCGATATAACGATGCGTTTGAGTAGATTTTAATATTAATGTGTCAATTTGTTTGACGATGTCTGTTTAATGCGAAATAGATAATTATTTCCTTATCCTACTATATTATCTGAAATACCTTGTATTTAATGTAAAGACTTGTACATTAAATTTATTGAAAACACAACACTGAATTTTTCTAAAGCCTTATTCTACACTATGGTTGCTAAATTTTGCTAAGAAGGCTTGCAAAAACTCATGGATGTCGTAATATTTACTATTCGTATATATATGTCAGTTATAGATTTATAATTTATAATATCTGACGCGGGCACTTCGCACTATCAATGTCATAGCCGACCAAGTGGATATATTTACTTGTACTCTGAATGAGTTTACTCTAGTAACTTTAAACATTTTATGTTACAATAATAGGAAATAGTATTTAGCTGTCTATAATAAATAATAACTATACTATCGCATTAGGACATACCCTGTAATGATTGTATATGTTTTGGTTAAATAAATAAATAAATATTAGAACAGTCGCAGGCCGCGACTTTGAAAAAAAAGGCAAAATGGTAGATCGGATTTTCCACAAATCTTCAAATACTTTGATCTCATCATTCTAGGGTCTAACTTATCTATGTACCAAATTTGAACTACATCGGTTCAATCAATGAGATGTGAAGTCATAACAAACACACGGCCATACTCTTACATTTATTATTTTAGTATGATGCTTGGAGTTAATAAGGTGGGTTATTTATATTAGGTTTTTTTTGCTTTTTTTATACACGATTTTTCATTACGAATATGTCAGCCTTAAAATTAAATAACTAATTGTTATTATGTTTAATTGTCAATTTTCTAAACACAACTAAGTATGATAGAGATATCTAAAGATAGGTGAAGATTAAGGAATTAAAGGATCCCGGATTAGCAGTATAATCCTTGTTTAACGTAGCGTCGGCATATCCTGTCACCTGGGAGGCGCCTACTGGTTACTGTTTCCATTGTATTATTTCTCAACCGTATTTTTAACCAAAAAAAAAAGTATAGTTCTTTTTTGGCCACCATACCCCAGCCGCCAGCCGCGTGGAGCGAATCGCGTCAGAATATTGGGTAAAGTCGTATTTTCATGGGATACTTCATGACTTTCTAAACATAATGTAGTTACCCTATACACATTTTTAGAAATGAAATATTGCTTGCATGTATGTTTAGACTTTATTTATCTTGTATGAAGAATGAAGGTATAAAGAAAATACAAATAAAACATAAGGTATTAAAGACATATTTTAATAGATACTAGGTATATTAAAGCCAAAATTATGAATGTTTAAAAAAAATGTTTCTTTAATATTATAAGTTTTGTATGGTTTTTACTTTTAAAATATTTCTAACTAAAAAAAGATAAAAATAACACAGCATCAAAGTCAAAATTATTTTAATGTTTTAAGAAATGTTTATTTATTTTATTTTATCATTTTATTAAAATGTTATAATAGAAAGTATATGTTTTCGTACAATGGACACAGTCCCGCTGCTAAGGAAGCGAAGTGGAATTCCCGGGAATCCCGACAACCTACCGCAGTATAATCCCGGATTTGGGATACTACACGCGTTTGCCCCGGATTAAACTACACTTCAAAGAACCAACTCCTTAGGTACCTATTTATTTACTTCGACGGATTCCGCGTTATCTTTCACGAGTATGATTATTGCTGGGTGAATAAAGTATGTAATTAAACATTATTTATACAAAATGTCTAAAATGTAAGGGAACGACTCTATTTTTTTTTTAAATATATACGAAATAAAAATTGTTTTTTCTTTTGTATAAAGTTTGCCTTCTAATTGTCTTTAAACTAGAAGGTAAACATTTGCAAAAATTTTTGATAAAAAAAACCCTTAAATTTTTTTTTGAGACTATAAATAAACAATCTATACAATAAACAATCCTACTACATTTTTTGTTATAATATTTACATAATTAAAATTGGTAAGTATTATTACTAAACATCTATATCTACATATATCTATTACAAATAAAAAACGACTATTTGTTTTTTTTTGTAAATAATCTACTTTTCTTTTGCAAGATGCTCATTCACAAATTCTACGCAACATTTAAATGATAAAATAATATTGTAACAATCAAAATCTTATCACTGTAATTAAATTCTTAGCATTCTTGGGATTAATCATTTCCAAATCTGTGAATGTTTTTAATTAATTTAATCTTCAAGTAATTTCCGCCTGATTTGTTTATTTCTTAGAAAATCCAATTTTAAGGAATGTTGGGACACTCATAATCCCACTAATATTATAAAATGATTTGTGTCTATATATGGGTATGTGTCAGTGTGTGTGAAGTGTACACTGCACAAATATATTATCGAAAATGGATATCGAAGGTATGGATATACAATATACATATATTATAGGTACTGTTCATTACCTCTGCGTGTCTAAATATTGAACAGAATGGAAAACAAGATATTATGAACGGAAATAACAACATAATATGCAAGCTATCTACTTTTTATCTCACAAAAGAAAATCTTTTACCAAAGTACCTAGCACCTCTATGCGGTAGCGTTTAGTTTAATGAAAGAAATTTCTTTTGAAATAAAATTTATATAAAATAAAGTACATAATATGTACCTACCAACCAAAATAACGTACAAAAGATAAAACATCGATTAAGCAATAACTACATTATAAATTACAACAGAGTGGATAAAATGCTATAAAGAAAACATGAGATAAAAATAAAAACGTCAATGGCTTTATAACATTACATAGGTATGTAATAGGTATTCTATAGGTGAGCACGTGTTATAAAGAATCATGCCTACGTGAAGATTATAATATTATTTTTATATTAGGTGGTAACTAGCCACCCCCGAAGTTTTCTACCAGCCCACCATCATGTGGGCCGTCGCGTCGGTTTATACAGGGTTTTTGGTTATTCATTACATTGGTGTATAGGACTTTATTGAAAAGATCATTTTGGCCATGTTTTGAACGCAATATATATTCCGCGAAAATATACGGTTTTCGAGATTTTTTTTTTTCGAAAAATCGAGTGACGATTTTATGAATACCGTGAACCAAAATTGCAAAATTTTTCAAAAAAATCATAGAATAAAATTTCAGGCAGATTTTTTGAAAAACATCTAAGTTTGCAGTGGCTTTCATCCGAGATATCAAAATTACGAGGCGGATAAGAAATTACAGAAATCTTGAGGTCACAAGTCCTGTGACCAAGGAAGCTCTAAATACTGAAATTGTCCTTACAAAAACATTACAAAAATTCCGTGCCGCGTTCTCGCACAAACCTGCGGTTGAGGCATCACCTTTAGTATTTATGATTTCATATTATTACACTGACAGTAATTATAATTAGTGAAAAGCTATAAGATGATCATTGTAAAAAGTCCCGAACACAATTTTTCATACATTTACCGAAATAATCTACGTAGGTACGTATGTGGATCGTAAAGATAATGTCAAAATATTGGAAATGTTTTATTGCACATGAATTTTAAAAGACAGCTATTGAGAAAATTCAGGTAATAAGTACAAAGATTAGTATCGATACGGCGTTATCGCGCGTGGCGATAGCAAGTCATTGACCTGGTATCAGTTGCTTTATTTACTTTGAACTTTTTCTTAACATCTGCGTAACGACTAGAATATTATAGAGATAGTCGTATTATTTGTGCAGTAATATATACTTGAATTGTCTACTAATAAAAAATAGAATCGAGATCGGAGATAATAAAATAAATGATTGAATAAAAAAAAATATTTCGCATTTTCGTCTCGTCCGTTTACAAACGCGAAGCTAATTGTACTCATATACTCAAAACTCGTTCATTTGGTATTGAATTAAAAAAATATACGCTTTGTCTACGAAATTTTGATGAAATAGGATAAAAATTGTAAAATTCACACCACCACCATTAGATGGGCCTTCAAGTATTCCACTCTCCATCATGTGGGTCGTCTGCTTGTTTATATATTAAGAAAAAAAAAAAGAAAAATTCGAATTATAATAAATCATTAATTATAATTATTGCATGGTGGTTCTATTACATTCAATCCAGACAGATTTTCCAAATAGCCAAAATTTTAAGGCCAATTTTCCTAGTAGTCAAAAGGCCAAGAATTTTCTTTCGAAACTATCGTTCCGTGTACACATTGCCCAACCTCCGTAATAGACGCAAGCTAATTTTGTCAAGACAACATAATCTCGAGTCGCCAAAGCAAACAGCTTTTGAAGTTATACCGCCGCAAGAATTTCACTTTCTTTTAAAAATGGTAGCTGTTGTTTCGTGGGAATATGAAATTATATTCTTTAATAGAATAGATTTAGACAAATAATCCAGTTTTTCAATTTAATAAGACAAATAAAAAATGAAATACCCTTGACTCAACCCTTGTGCCCTTGTGTACTTATAATATGAAATCCCATAATTTTAAACGTTTCTTATTGTATCCTTATGAATTCATTAGCTTGAAATTAATTGTAGTAAGTAACTTAGATGTAAGCAACTAAGATTTTTTTTAAATAAAAATGATCCTGAATTAAAACAAAAAATATATAATTTTGTCAAATTTCAGAACTCTACAAAATCCTATTAATATTATAAATTTATGTTTCTTACTTCTTTATGCAGAGAATGAACCGATTGAGCTAAAATTTGGTAAAGAGATAGCTTAGCCGCAGCTAGTATTTCAATATATTCAACTTTTCAGTAGACATCGACGCTCTAGGCAATCTGACGTAGACTTATTTTTCTCCAAGGCACCACTTGGCGCTAATTGCTCCATCAAACTAATTACAACATCAAATCCAATATTGATCCACGACTCTTCGACCAGCATTGCGTCGTCACGTGAGCAAATACTTCAAACATAGTAAAACAATGCCTCGTAATTTATAGCTATCACGGCGTTAACTCGTGCTAAACCTATCACAATGTTTACAAAGTTAGATGATCTATGTACTTTAGTATTTTAATGTTTTTTTGTTTGATGCCGAGAAAAAGTGCTGTAGGCATACCCTCCCATCGAGGGAATGGAAGGGTTATGTTGGACTCCCCGTGCAAGACGACTGCACGGTCTTATGACTCTCAAGTAAGAAGCGTTGGTGCAGTACACCCAGAATTTTGTATTGTAAAATACTGGGTAGCACTGTTCTTATTATGGGCAGCGTTATCTCTGACCATTAGGAGAGCGTCTTGCTCGTCTTCTTACTTCGTTGTATAAAAAAACAACTCGGCGGCACTCCCGCATTGTCTTAGTGACGGATGGTGACGGAGGACTGGGAATCGGCAGAGCCTTGGCATCCAGTAGTATTTTATAGGTATTATAATATTAATAAAACAAAACTTATATTAAAACTTAGGCAAAATTTTAATAATTACTCTTGTAAATAGAAATAAATAAATAGTATGATCTCCATCTCTTAGATAAAAAAATCTTATTTACTTTCGAGAACTTTACCTGACGCCCATATCAATATACAAATACTCGTACCTTAAAGACTAACACATAAACAATTATAACTTAAAAATAGGCTAATGAAATAAAATTACAATTTGCTTAATTTACCGGCGGCTAAAATCTTAACATGCCGATGATTCAGTGAAATATAAAAAACCTCTATTGATTGGACTTATAGGATACATAGGCACTAAAACCTTTATACAAATGTTATTGATATTTTACAGTCTAGTATATCAACAAGTGTGGTAAAAAATGTAACTAAAGTAATAATACAGATCCCCTATCAAATCTTCCTCTCACGAAGACGCAAGCGCCCCCACCACATAATGACATTAGACAAATTGTTCATGTTTTGAATATTGGAAATGTATTCCAATGCCCAAAGGTAATTGAAATGACATCGCCGGCGTCGAAGGTTCTCGATAGTTTTATTTTAGTTAATTCTTTTTATGAGGTCAGATGGCGACGAATTCCTTACGACTTTCTTCTTATCCCTCAAATAAGTGCTTAGATTACATGGTGCCTTCTTAAATTACTATGGAATTTTAGGGTTCAGTGTGGATGTAACAAAATCGAATGTCTTTTTAGGGTTTCGTACCTCTAAAGAAAAAACGAAATCCTTATAGGATCACTCGGTTGTCCGTCGGTCTGTCTGTCAAGACCCATTTACTTCAGAACCCGTACAGTTATAGAGTTGTTTTTTTTTTATTCAATAGCCTTTGCCGGCGATCTTTGCTTGAAGTTATTGGAAGAAACATTACTCAAATAAGCTTAAGTGTATAATATTATTGATATAATATTATGTTTTGCTGGTTTAATAACATTTTTCTACCATTTCCAGCAATTGCTTTTTCTGTAAAGAATGCAGTATTTTTTTTAATTGAAGACCTATTTTTGTACCTGTTAGTACCAACCATTGTATTAATTTTTGGTACTTTTTACGTGATTTTGAAGCTGATTCCTTAAGTTAGAAATATAATGAAAAAATAAATCAAATTTCCATGCTTATAGTCTTGGTAGTTTTAGTGAGAAGATAAATTCAAGTAAATAGCATCAAATTGAATTCCGAAATGTCGTATGTATCGCGTTTTAATTTATTGATTCTATGAAAAATATGTCTTAAATAAAACTTTTAGATATATAATAAAAGTAATACATGCCCATTTCTCCGTTATCAATTTGAATCTCAGTAATTTAATAATTATTTATTCAGAAATGTAAGTTAATATTACCGTGCATTCATAAAATAGCTCTGCAAAGTAACGCCATATGAATCTTTACGACCAAAGTATAGAATGTCCACATCAAGTATGGATTAATGTTTATCAGCGTTTTATTTTGTACTTTATTAGCGTTTGGGTGTCATTAACAACTAGTTTGTTGCACCTGAGTTTACTTGTCATATATTATAACATGCACCTACATATTTATAACAGCAGTATGGGTATCTTTTAAAATATATGAAATATTATTTCGACGTATTCTGAAAATCTTTGGTTGGGTATAACAACTCTAATTAATTCGTTTTTAATGTTATGTCTTTACAGACAAATTATTTATTTTACTATTCAGCACAACGCTAAGACTCACATAATGCTAAAGTAGCATTTTCTAACCAGTATAAAAAATATTTTATTTAAAATTATTTTGATTTATTTCTCGAAATTTTACGAACATTAAAAAGTATTAATTATTCGCACCATAATATACACATTATAGGTATAGGTAGTAAATACAGAAAAAGACATGAATATTTTCGAGATTATTTTTTATAACAAGTACAGGTTGTAAGAGAAAAAAATCCTTTCTTACTTTAATCAGTCCTAGAAATATATTGGTAGTAATTAGAACATTATCTTGTTAACAAAATAATTAATAGCACAAATATTAATAGATGTATTACTGCAGTACGCACCTCGTTTTATACATATAACATGAAATATTTTTATTTATAAAAATTGAATTTATTACGTGTCCAAAACCCGCTGCGTTGATCGAATCGAATATTATGCACCTGGGGCGCAGTAATTATTCATGAAATAAAAACTCACTATTCCCTGAATATCTACATTTCTATTTGTTATGGGTTAATTAAAATGTCGTAACACTGATTCAATTTAGAAAGTTATGCTGGTACAGAAAATTAATTTTACTATTACTATTGAGTACGTAATTAATAGTGAGAAAATTATATTCTTTCTTTCTCATCGTTGGGTTTATTTATTAAATTGTACTCTAATGCATAAGAAGAGTTATATTTCTGCGTGGTCTCGATATGGCAGAGGGCGTCTACTATATACATCTTACTATTGAACGATTCTAAGCGTCCCTTCTGATTTCATTCCAAACGGAAAGTCATATTAAACGTTGTCTTTTTGAACATAATTTGAAATGTTTTTTTGTTTGTTGTTGCAGCGAATCTCACCCTCAGCTCGCGCGGCCCCGGCCTGGATCTGCTCATCCACTCGCCCGTTCAGGACATGTACCTCTGCTTCAACCGCTCGCGACTCGTTGGCAGGCGACTGGTAAGTTACCATTCTATTCTGTAACCTTGGACAATTTTGGAAAGCAGTGTTTCCAGTTGTTAACAATCTCCTTTTATTCACAGACACGGTACCAAGCGGAGAGACAACCCAATTGCCTGTTCAAAGAGGAGTTTGTGGACGGTTACAACAGATACCACCTGGTGAAGAACGAAGACCGCTACATAGGGTTCAACCGGCGCGGCGTGCAAATGCGTCGAGGCAAGAGTCGGCTGTCCAAGCGACTGCACAACTGCTTCTCGTTCATGAAGGAGGCGCACGAGTTCGACATCAACCGGCACAACATCGCACTCGACCAGCACGCCGGGGAGCTGCCCAAGTGGCGCCCCTACCCGCAGCGTAGGCTCCGACCTCCCTCGCAGAACTCCATCAAGTCACCGTGCCACGGCGTCCGCCATCACCACGGCAGGCATTCGAGGCGGAGGAACTGCGACGGCACGTAGATCCAGAACGTTTTTTAGCAGCAAATTACGCTTCAACGCTTGGCGCGTTCCGTTGCCGGCTGTCGATGGACATTGTGCGTGGACAGAGTATTAGTCAATCGCAGTATTATTACAGTGACGTGAACTGGATAGCGTTAGGTTATAGCTCGGCCGCGGTGGCCGCGGCGTTTCAAACGCCGCATGAATGGTAGCTGAAGTGAGAGAGCAAACATTCGAACGGGGAAAAGGGCCCGAGACGTCCGGAGCTGTGAAATTCCTTAAGGTCGTGCAACATCGTGGCGTTTGCTCTTGTGCCAGTCGGACTCGTGCTCTAAAAGGAAAAAAGATTTCTGTGGAGTGAGCAAATAGTAGTCTCGACGGTCACGAGTCTTCGGAGAGACCACCGCTGAACTGCGGCGGCGAGTGAGGCTTCCACCTTCGTCGGTAGTCAACGGTTTGAATCCTCGATTGCTCCGGCTGGCTTGCCATAAATGTAGCAAAACGCCTTTACGTCAATTCTCAGTGTGTTATTATTTAAAACGCTTTATTGTTAAGTACGGATCGTGTTATCTGCTTGTAAATATAATAAAACGATTATGTTTACTTATTTATCGAAAAATTAATCCAGAATAATAATATGTAACGTAGGTGTTAGATGTAAAGTTGTATTAAAATGTTTTGTATTTAAATATGGGTATTTAATCTATCCGACCGACCGCTCTCTTGTGATTGGCCATACTGGACATGATCTAGTTCTTTACTAACTTCATGTACTGAAACTTTCTTACTAATGTTCGAGTTTAGTATCCGTATGGTCCTGTGAAATTGTTTGTATGATTTTGTGCTTTGTAAATATTATTTTAAGTTTGTATGAGAGTGTTAGGTTTTCTGAATCTCTTTTCGTCGAAATGTTTCATTCCGTTACTTGTGATGTCTTTAATTTCAAATTTTCGTTTGAAAGTTTCGACAGTTGGTTTGAAGCATTTAAAAAATTCATTTGTTAGTAAATTATGATGTTCGTTCGCAGGAAATATACCTATATGTACCTATATGTTATTTAATTTAATGAGATCTGTGCCATAGAGTGGTGGCAGTGTATAACTACAGTGTTCCATTATAGCTAGTGTATTAATTTTATGTCTGTACCTATACTTGATGTAGAGAATATTTAACTTAGGATGACGTGCCGTTCAATATTGTAGCTATTTTTAAATCAGCAAAATAAGTAAACTATGGACTATTCTTACAAAAATCTAAGAAGACCTCCATAAATTTAGTTGATTTAAAAATGGTTATATTCTTAGAAAATATGTATCTACTTATAAAATTACACCCAGTGTCTGTACCAATATTAGAAGCAATGGATGACTTAGTCACATAATAGTTGATGTGGATTTTAACCAATTTAGATATACTTAAATGTATTAAATTAGGTACATTTGTAGATTTGTATTTTGAAAAATGCCTTGCTGCCTCGCTTATTGGGAATGAGAGACAGAAAAAAATAGTGAACCAACTAAAGTTATGTAATAATTCAATTCATTCAAAATACTAATATAAAATGGCGGCGCGTTTATCATTACCTCTCGTTTACACACTAGTTCCGTCTATACTCACTCAAGCGCATGCTGTAAGCCGAAAATGTTATGATAATCCAACAGAAAACAACCGAATCTACAATTAATTTTGCTCTTTTTTGTAACAACGCAAGTCTAAGTCGCCATTTTAGTTTCTTTTCTTAATGAGCCGAGTAATATATTAATACAATCATCGTTGCATTTAAAAACGTGAGATATCCTGTTATACATTCCTCCATCGCCATAGTTTTAGATAAAGACAAACGGACATTCCAACCAGTATGTATGTAAAGTTAGTTAACAAAATATGCGCTTATGTATTTGTTATAGACACCATGTATTATTACTGTGTCCTAATATAAGTATTCCAATGCTGAGAACGAAATAATTGCTAAGAAAAATTACGAAATTAAATATTATTTAACTTGCAATTTTTGTTTGTTTAATTACCTTTTTGACCGCCCAATGCACTAGAGCACTGATGTGATCAAAAACTTAGAGGAATTACTCATTACTTATCGTCATGACAAGAAAAACAGTCTCAAATAACAACATGTTTATACTTCAAATCAATATTATGATAATTTATACTTAAATATTATTTTTTCTTTATGAATCATTCAAAATCAATAAGCACCCTCCGCTTCTTGTACCATAGGAAGTAATAAACCAAAAGTACTGACATGACTGGTCAATAGTATACCACATTTATAGGTGGTCTTCCAAAAATATCCACTAAGTAGCGGCTATCCTTTATTCCCGTAGTACCTGCATTCATATAATCATGTTTACCTAGAGTAGCCGTCGGGTGCCACAAAAAGGCGAGATTTCCACTAAGCCGGCCGGAAGAGGGTGTTTGCGGGTGAAACGTAACATTTAGAACAAATAGGGTAAGTGGGGCTAACTGGTCGTCATGCGTCGCAGGCGCGTCGGCCAGTACTGCGCCGCGGCGCGATTAGCACCTCGTAGTGTAGAGTAGGCACTGATCAGAGAATGCATGTTGTACTAGAGTTGTGTATACCGTTCTATCAAACTGCTGTCTGCTGAAGATATTTTTGTAGAAACGCCATTTAAATCTGGACGAACTTGAAGTTAATCTATTATAGCGTGCTACAACTTAGACTGCATCGCATGCTAAAATAATAGATAGATAATCCTTTATTGGAACACAAAAATGTACAAAAACAACTTAAAACTATAATATAATATAAAATTAAGTGTTACAATTGGCGGTTTTATCGCTAATAGCGATCTCTTCCAGACAACCGTGCAAGGAATAACTAGTCTGCTATATAAAAAATACCAATCAACATCTAAATATTAGATAGAAATTAGGATAAGTTATACTGAGATAACCTATTTGTATTACTTGACACTGAAAACACAAGAAGTTTATAATGATGTTAAGCGATACGCGGCCACTCGGCTACACGCGACTATTCCGCTGGCAATTTTACCTAGGCTGTTAATACAAAGCCGAACCTATGCAAAACTGCACTACAATCATCATTCTTAAACATTTTTTTTCAATTCTGTATAGGTTAGCCTTGACCACGATCTCGCGTAATGTTAAGCAACCAACAAAAAAGTATTAAAACCAAAATTATTCAAAACTTCTTTAGGTGCCATCTTCTGCCGGAGGTAGGCGATCAACATGGCAATTTGAACCCTCGACACAGTAGCTCTAAACAGGGAACGCGTGCTCTTGCAGTAGGTACCGTTGGCGCAGATTTTCAAGCTAAGATGTTCTTCTTCTTCTTCCTGGAATTCTTTTCCCCTGTATTATGAGCTCTTTATAAAACTAATACCTACCTAATAGAAAAGTACTGTGCTTACATAACGTCATAGCGCCAAGTGCTCGCTATGCCCACATATTCGCACACATTAAACAGCGTTTTTACTAAACAAATGAAAACATGCAACTTGAGTGTGTTTAATTTTGATGTTTGTGGATAATAACTCAAGTACGCCTGTGAGGTGTGCCAACTATAACCATTCTAGAGACTATTCGATAATAGAAAACAAGTTGTGTTAAAAGGACTAAAGCGATTTTGACGAAATAAAGGACGAGTCCTGTAGCCAAAATAATTAATTGATAACAATGCTATTACACTGCATAGATTAATAATTTTATTCTACTATTTTATACTATTTTATTTTACTATCGTAAGCAGTTGTAGGAAAAGAAGTGCAAAAGGGTTGAATTAGTTATGTAAAAGGCAAAATACACAACACAATAAAAACGCAATGAGAGAAGATATTATGAAATTTATTTCGCAAATAAAACTGCCGTGAAGCGTTCATAATATTACATTAACAATAAGAAAATGAAAAAGGTTCTACAAAGCAGTCTCCCTAAATTGGACATCATCATTTCCAAGACACTAGAAATAGCATGGCATGAAGTTTTTAAACCACGAAATTCAGTACAAGTGTATTATGATAGTCAACTCAAGAGGTTTTCAAACAATCTGTGCTTAAAAAAATAATAGCATACGACATGATCTCCTTTGTAGTGTTTCGGTAAATACATTGCGTTATATTTTTATGTGTGAAACAAGAATCTTAAAGTCAAATGAATTTTGCGGCGTGAACACTGTATTGTTTGCTATATTCACCACTGCTGCAAGCACTGGCTCGGCAATGCCACTCCCAACTGCTGCATGTCCACACTCGCCTGCGGCTCTGGTGATACTGACGTGACAACATTGTTCGTGTGCATTCCAGACAGTGTAAACACATACCCTACAAACACCAAACTAAAGCAAAAACGTAAAGCAAGAAAATAAACTAAACCAAAAGACGTCATGGTTGAGTGCTGTAGTGTTTGTACATTCATTCATTCACTCAACTGAATGAATGAAGGAACTCTATTGACTCGGGAGCGCGAGTGGTGGGGGAACGTCAGTCGCACGGGCAGTCGTATGCGAACCGAGGGCGCGGGCAGACGTGTTAAACCAGACTGTTGGTGACGTAGCAAGCCGACACTCACCCGGTGTGAGTACAAGTACTACAAGTGGCGACGAGTAAAAAGGTTAGTGCAGAAATGTTAATTCATGGAAAAATTAGTGTAAATTAACGTAAATGTATTCAAAATAAGGCAAAGAAAAGCAACGTGTAGCTTAAATAATAAGAGTATCGTAATGTGTTCATATTAATCAGAATACTCGGGGTAACATCAAAGATCGTGTCAATAAAGGTTGAGGTTACATTGGATAATAATATTGTATGTGGGTACTAGAAAAAAAAAAAAAATACAGTCGCAAATCGATTCGCTTTCATTAGATACGATCGGAAAAAAAAAAAAAAAAAAAAAAACAGTCTCAAATCGATTCGCTTTCATTAGATACGATCAGAAAAAAAAAAAAAAAAAAAAAAAAAAAAAAAGAAAGAGAAATCAGTGTTGCCCTAAGTGCTACATTTACGTGTAAGTTTTCGAACGAAAAGTGACCGATCCAGACTAATCCGCCATCATTGTTATAAATAATCTATGGTTATAACCTATATTAAAATGCAAATGATAGTTGGTGGTAAAAAGAAGCGTCTTGGAATTAATAATATAAAGGTACCTCGGAGTAACGATATTGCCTAGTAAGGTCAGTTGGTAAAACATTAATTAATAAATAGTGACAAAAAATACAGTCTCCATCGGAAAGATAGCTTTTAGTACACGCTTATTGTCATATAGGGTAAATAGTTAATAATTGTTAGAAATACATAGTAGTTGGAAACAATATGTGGGCTTACAGTCAAACAGTATTATTAATTGATAATTAGCAGTGAGATAGTATCAAATGGAGGCGAAACTGATACGGAATAAGGTATCCATGGCTTATAAGTACATGTGTGAGATAATTTATGCAGGAAGATTTTGTGTAGTGACATTAGGTTAATACGAGTACATAGATATGCATTCCATATATAAATGTACATTCAGTATAGTATATAAATATGCTGGACCTTCTAAGCGAAAGGAAAGAAAGGAGTACAGACATTATAGGCCTTCAGTAATGGGAACTGTACATAATTGTGCCAATACATAATGTTGTGGCAGTAAACAATACATGAGGTTGTGGCAGTGTAAACTGTACATAATGTTGTGGCAGTGCGGGCCCCCAAAAAATGGAAACCGTACGTCAAAGGGTAAAGGCAGTATGGGCCTCACGTAAAAGGAAACCATACGTTAGATGTGTGTTGGGTAAATTATAGAGATGCAGTATGGGCATTCCTGTCAATGGTAAACCATACATACCTAATGTTAGGTTGTTGTCTTATAGATATGCAGTATGGGCATTCCTGTCAAGGGTAAACCATACATACCTAATTATAGGTTGTGTCTTTTCGGTTCCAGGTTGCCAAAAATCACTTGGAAAATGGCAAATCTATTGCCGCCCCCAGAAAAACTTGATCTGGAAGGGGACAATACTGCGATTGCTGTACGATGGGAAAGATGGAAAAGGTCTCTGAATATTTATCTGGATGCTACAGGAATCGCGGAAGAGGAAAAAAAGAGAGCCACATTGTTACTACTTGGAGGACCAGAACTGCAAGAAATAATTTATAATTTACCAGGAGCATATGTAAAACAAACTGAAGGAGTGAATGTGTTCGGAACAGCAGTTGAAAAGCTTGATAGATATTTCCTCCCTAAGCAGAATAAAGTCTACGAAAGATATATTTTCAGACAAATCAAACAAGAAGAGAGTGAGAAATTTGAAAAGTTTGTTGTTAGACTTAGGCACCAAGCAGGAAAATGTAAGTTTGGGAGCTCAGAAGAGAACTTGATAGATCAGATTGTAGAAAAATGTTCGTCTTCAGAGCTGCGAAAGAAAATATTGACTTGGGGTGATAGTGTGACACTGGATAAAGTTATAACTGAGGCTAATACACTGGAAGCAGTTGGATATCAGCTAGAAGGATACGGACAAAACAAGAACACACCTCCAAACAGCTCGGATGTTAATAATATAAAAAATCGTTTCACCAAGCCAGGGTTTACTAAGCCGAGGACCGGCAAATGCGGGAGGTGTGGATACCTTATACATACTTTACCAAGTCAAGAATGTCCAGCAAGAAAGAAAACGTGTCACGCTTGCGGCAAGGTGGGTCACTTCAGAACGTTGTGCAGAACGAGACCACAGAAACGGAAGATAGAAGATAAACAAAATGAGGAAAATGATTACAAAAAGAAAAAACAAGAAGGAATTAATGCAATTGATGAGGAAGCAGTAGAGGAATATGTTTTTAATATGAATAATGATGACGATGCCACGATTGAGTGCATAATGGGGGGTGTCCATTTAGAAATGTTAATAGATTCGGGGTGTAAACTGAATCTGATCACTGAAGAGTCTTGGGAAATGTTGAAAGCAAGGGGAGTAAAAGTGCGCAACCAAATTAAAGGTTCAGACAGTAAATTATATCCATATGGAAGCAAGAGCGCGCTAGATGTGAAAGGAACTTTTGATACCACTATTGAAACAAATAGACGATCTGTTCAAACTAAAGTTTATGTGATTAATGGTGGATCCAGGAATCTATTGGGGAAAGAAACTGCTATCAGCCTAGGAGTTCTGAAATTAGGCATTGGGGTACATGAAGTCGAAATACACCAACCTTTTCCTAAATTGAAGGATGTTTTGATCGAAATCCCCATTGATGAAACTTGCAAGCCGGTTTCACAGCCTTATAGGAGAATACCTATTCCTATAGAGAAGAAAGTGGAAAATAAAATACAAGAGCTGCTCGATTTAGATATCATAGAAAAAGTACAAGGATACTCTAAATGGATTTCACCTGTAGTTCCCCTGCTAAAAGATGATAACGATTTACGATTATGTATTGACATGAGGCGAGTGAACATGGCAGTTATGAGAGAAAATCATCCACTACCCTGTATGAATAACTTATTGCCAAAGGTTAATAAAGCCCGATACTTCTCTAAACTTGACATCAAAAATGCTTTTCATCAAGTGGAAATCCATCCCAACTCCAGACATTTGACGACATTCATCACATCTAAAGGACTGTACAGATACAAGCGATTGATGTTCGGTATTACCTGCGCACCCGAGTTATTCCAAAGGATATTGGAAGGAATGTTAACTGGATTAGAGGGAGTAATTAATTTCATTGACGACATTCTGGTCTATGGGGAAAACGAGCAACAACATGACGAGAGACTAAGGAAAGTTCTGGAAACCTTGAAGGAAAACAATGTTTTATTGAATGAATCTAAGTGCGTATACAAGGTTCAAAGAGTTGAGTTTTTAGGACATGAATTGACACCAGAGGGGGTGAAACCTCTGGAAAAATATATGACCAGCATTGCAGACTTTAGGGTCCCCAAAACAATAGAAGAACTTCAGAGCTTTTTAGGATTAGTCAATTACATTAACAAGTGGATACCCAATCTTGCAACTACGACTGAACCCTTGAAGAGGTTGTTGAGACAAAAGACAGGAAAGAAAACAAACATAGAGAACCTGTGGAAAGATGAACAAGCTAAGGCGTTTAAACAGTCGAAGGAAGCACTATCGACTGTTAAGTCTTTGGGATATTACGACGTTAAGGATGACACCCAGGTTATCGCCGATGCCAGTCCAGTTGGCTTAGGAGCAGTATTAATCCAGAATGATGGCCGTGGCCCCAGAATTATTGCTTACGGGAACCGAACACTAACTGAGGTAGAACGTAAATACAGCCAAATTGAAAAAGAAGCGCTCGCTTTAGTTTGGGCTGTCGAGCACTTTAGCGTATTCTTATTCGGAAAGAAATTCACTTTAATAACAGATCATAAACCCCTGGAGTTTCTGTTCGGGCCAAAATCTAAACCGTGTGCAAGGGTTGAGCGCTGGGTGCTTCGGTTACAAACTTACCGGTTCGAGGTTATATACAAACCTGGAAAAGCGAATATCGCTGATCCCTTATCTCGCCTATGTCAGCATTCAAAGGTGCCATCAGGAAATACGGAAAACTACGTTCAGCATATAGTAAAGCACGCTCGCCCCTGTGCAGTGGCTATGCGAGATATCATCAGGAGCTCTGAGAATGATCCAGAAATAAAAAACGTGAGAAGAGGAATTTATGACAACATCTGGGACGATTCGATCAAAGAATATAAAATTTTTGGAACAGAACTATGCTTCTACGATCAAATCTTACTAAGAGGTAATCGGATTGTAATACCAAGAGAACTAAGGCAAAGTGTTTTAGAGGCAGCTCATGAAGGACATCCAGGCATAGTGGCAATGAAAAGTCGTCTAAGGACAAAAGTTTGGTGGCCACGCATTGACAAAGATGCTGAGATTATGGTTAAGCAATGTAAAGGGTGCACAGTGGTCGGGTTGCCTACTCCACCAGTACCCATGAAGCGACGAGAACTGCCCATGGCTCCCTGGGTAGACATCGCAATGGACCTACTTGGACCTCTGCCTAATGGTGATTACTTGTTAGTTTTGGTTGATTATTACAGCCGGTACAAGGAGATAAAATTTACTAAAATAATAACGAGCACACAGATTATTAAAGAGTTAAAAGAAATATTCAGCCGTCTCGGCTATCCAACTTCAATTACAGCTGACAACGGTCGCCAATTTGTTAGCGAAGAATTCAAAGAATATTGCAGGATCTGTGATATAAGACTATTTAACACTATTCCATACTGGCCTCAAATGAATGGCGAAGTAGAGAGACAAAACAGAGACATCTTAAAAAGATTAAAGATCAGCCAAATCCATAAGAACGACTTAAAGGAAGCCGTGTGGGAATATCTAATGATGTACAATTCAACACCACATTCTGTAACGGGCAAAACACCCTCTGAATTATTCTTCAGAAGAGTAAATAAGGACAAAATTCCTTCACTGAAAGATTATGAACATGGACTCGAAGATTCAGAAGTCAGGGACAAAGACACAATGCATAAAGAAAGGGGAAAAGAGTATGGAGATAGAAAACGAGGAGCAAAAGATACAACAATCACAGAAAGTGACAAAGTATACGTGAAGGACATGGAGAAAAAGAGTAAGTTGTCAGCAAATTTTAAAGTAACCCCACACATTGTGGAAAGAACAGAGGGTGGAGACGTACATTTGAGGAACGAAGAAACAGGTCAAACACTCAGACGAAATGTTATACATTTAAAGAAAATTGAAGGAGAATGGAAAATTCAAAATGAAGAGGGGAGAGAAGTGGAAGAGAGTGACGTGAATCAGGAAGATTTAAATTAGAAAGTGGAAGAGAGAAATTAGTAAGTGGAGGAGGTGACGAGAATTGATTTGGAAATAAAATACATTGGAAGTAAACAAATCATTTAATCAATTAGAATGGAAATCTTAGAGTATACTTCCTATAGAAGTGTTGATCAATTAGAATAAATAATAATAACCATTGCAAATCAGGCATATTATAAAACTGTGATTATAATAGCGTTGATTGTAATTATTGTTGATAATAATAAATTGTGTTGATTAGAACATAAATAAATTAATATATAACACTATGGTCTATTGATATTCCTTACACTTGAAGAAGTGATTAATCACACTGTTCACACTTGACAACTGATCTGAGAATAGAAAAGAAATAAATTAATAAGGAAGGGATGTAGTGTTTGTACATTCATTCATTCACTCAACTGAATGAATGAAGGAACTCTATTGACTCGGGAGCGCGAGTGGTGGGGGAACGTCAGTCGCACGGGCAGTCGTATGCGAACCGAGGGCGCGGGCAGACGTGTTAAACCAGACTGTTGGTGACGTAGCAAGCCGACACTCACCCGGTGTGAGTACAAGTACTACAAGTGCCATCTCTCTTTTTCCTCATACAAAATTATAAACAAAATACTATCGTCAGCCTACGTATTCAGTATGAGTAAGTGAGATGGCAAACAACCGCGATGTAATTTTTCTTGCTTCAGGTGTTTACCCCTCAGCCTCCATTGGTTCCTTCTTCATGGTTTGAAATGATCGTAGTTGTGATGCTAACCTTTTTAGTGACGTCAAATATTGGAATTTGCACGAGGTAAGCCTTAGGGCTTAGGGCTTAGAAGGTACGACTAAGTTAGTTTAGACGTACCTTCTTCAATATACAAGGTAATCTTTTAACTCGTTTATCCTCTTTAAAGACCCTTGTCATCAATTGAGCATATTATTTTAGTTTTAAATTGTATTAGGGATGGACAATGGACTATAATATTGCAGGTACTTTATTAAAGAACAAAAAATTAACACATTTATTATTCGACAGCTATTAAAACACTTATTATAAAGCAAGACATCACAATTATAATAATGCACATGAATATCCACTTATTAACTTTACAAACATCAAATGCGCCATTTAACATTATGACTAGTTTTATATTAGATAATATAATATTATTAGGAGGCATAGATTAGCCAGGTTATGTTACGGCTGTTAGATTGTAGACAATTTGCCTACAGTTCTTTATTTTTACAGTAGAGCTAGTCATAAGTAATCACCCGAATTCGATGACGTATTTTCCTAGATTTTGAAAATTCAAAAGTATAACTACTGTCCTTTACCGTACCTCAAGTTACATAAGTATTAATTGTATTGAATCTACATATGATAGTGCACTTACTCAATAAATAGGCAAATTCTTAGAATACTACACGAGTTCTGACGTAACATTCTTTGTAGTACATCTACGAAGAATTACTCACAGAGAACATAATACGGTTAGATCGTCCATCGTATGATTACTTATTATAACAGCACCGTCGTTATCAATGCAAATAGGTATGGAAGAAACCCGAAATCGAGGAACCAGCGATCGACAGCACCTACGAATAATAATTAAATTAATAGTTTATGCTTTAACGAGAGATAATAATTAATTATAACGTCAAATCATTACAATATTTAATAGGTAGGTGTAGGTTGTGATGCCAACGCTCGAGTTTCAGGTCACCAAGATCCGCTGCCAGAGCTTCCAGGGCAAAACAGGATTTGAACCAAGGATCTCCGTGTGAGTGTTAAACAATGGAATACTCACTTCTGATTTGTTTGGAAGATATGATTCTATTAATTCATGTCTTCTTAAATATTCCGTGGTATATGTGCCTATATGTGTTATTATGTTGACACTGTTTGTGATTTGACACGCTCATTCGGTCGCGTCAGCATTATAGTAAAATATTATTACTTGGTTTACTATCGATTGTACAACTACATATTTTTCGTATTCAATGAGACATAATATTGCGTCATACGGCATTATTTTACGATAGCACGTTTGGGACGTAAATCATTGTTTTAACACACTTAAAACGTACGTAAAGACATCAAACGTTGCGTTGGATAATAAAATAATAACTTGTGTTAATACAACAGAACGGGTTTCCCCTATTATACCTCTATACTCTATAATATAAGGTCAACACTTTATTTTATGAATGTTGGACAATGAAAAAAAACATAATGTTACAAAAATGTTGGACTTATCAGCATGACCAAGTCTCTATTATGTACTGTAGTCCCGATGTAACTTCTATAAACTCTTATGGTACCCCTGACATTGCAGTTATAGGTACACTCACTATCAGGTGGATCGTCTACTTGTTTGCCAACTATTGCATAAAAAAATTATTCATTGAATGTATGTTGTTAGTCGTCCAATTTCGCCAAAATGTCAAATGAGATTTTGACTTTTTATTATCTAACCTTTTTTATAACTTTCCTACATTAACCTAAATTCAGTGCAACTACAGTGCAATTTTCCTTATAATCGCTTCAATAATTTTCATGAATTAAAACGTTTGTCTCGCCTTCTCATATGGGTGATTCCTGAGAGTCAAAATTTTACGTGTCTGGGGGAATAAACTACCCGTAACATAAAAATTCTACCCAAAGGTATTTTTTTCCTGTTAGTCTAAGGTTCAATCTACTTAATGCATGATAGACATCAGGTTATATTTAGCTGCAAGTATCTAAAAAAAAATGTAAAAGCCCTGAAATTTGATTACCGTGGGCTGTCCCTTACACATTTTCGGAACAAAATATATTTTTTACACTAATTTATAAAAGGAATTTAATTAATTCCTGTGATCAAAGCTGTAAAGGGTGAACTGTTATATGATCAAAAAAATACGCGAAGGCTGTACTCAGCGTAGTTTTAGAAAAAATAACAAATTTAGGTTTGTCCCCGGACAAAAAGTGATTCCCATGGCGCGCGACATAACTACCCACATTTCACAAACCACAATACTTAGAAGCTTGTACGCACGCTATTGGCTAACTTCGATTGCGCTCTAAACATAGTGAAGAGAGGCTCCTCCTCTCGTTGTTATAAACTGGATTTACGAAGGTGAGAAATTGATTACCGTGGTTTTGGTTCACTAGATCATTGATTACCTTTTCCATGTTTAAAAATATTTTTTTATCCATTACGGTTTTTTGACTAGGGTGTGCAGTTAGTAAAAGGGTATTGTTTATCATATATTTTATTAATTTTGGTCTATAATTATGGTATTTAAAAATATTGACAAAAAACTATACAATTTTGATTTACATGGTATTGATTCTCATGGTATTTTACCACGGTGATCAATTTTCCCCTGAGTTTTCTTGCGCATTCTTTCACTTTTTACCCAACTACAGCGAAGCCGCAGGTATGGAAGTGATTTTGACAGTTTATATTTTTATATTTCATTATTTCAGATATTTTTTTTTATATTGTATACATCAGATTTTTTTTATATTGTACTATAGTAGACAGACCACATTAAAAAGTCGCTCAGTGAGCTATGGAGAGGGCTATACTCGGGGTTTCTCTACGTGATCGAATCAGGAATGAGGAGATGAACCAAAGTCACTGACATATCTCCGCGGATCAGGAAGCTGAAGTGGTTATGGGCAGGCCACATAGCACGTAGAGCGAATGGCTGATGGGGTCGAAAAGTGTTCAAGTGGCTACTACAGGCAAGCAAACGCAGCGTAGAACGTCTACCCACAAGTGTGGCAGACGACCTTATTTAGGTCGCTGAAAGACGCTTGAAGCAGGTCGCTTTCAACACCAGTGTTATATATGGAGGTCTAAAGGGGAGGTTTATGTTCAGCAGTAGACGTCTTATGGCTGAGATGATGTATGATGAAAAAATAAAACGAAACTATGGGCTGACTGCAACTTTCAGTCCAGATTAACCTAACTAATGATAAATGTACAATCTGATGACAGCTTCTGGAGTGAATCCTGTCAGTGACTGTGACTGAGAACTTAATCTCATATTCTAGGACTATATATTCAATATTTTTACATTGTTTAAGACTGCAATACGTTGATTTTATTTAGTTTACATGATTATTATATAGAGAGCCAATATAGACCTTTTTAATACTTTATGTTTGGTGTATATCTGTTTGGATCACCGTTTTTAATCATTTCTATTTTATATGATTAGTATGTAGAGGTCAATATTTAAATAATAACATAGAATTCAAACAAAATAGTTTTAATTTTGATTCCCATGCCACACTTTATTGATTCCCGTGGCACCAAAAATTTAAATTTAAATATCTTCTGAAGAAAACAAGTTACAATGATGCCTATTTGATTGATGTAATTATAATTATGGGAAATTTGATGTTTTACATGTAAAATGCAATAATACTTTGATTTAAAATCTGCCACGGAAATCACTTAAATACGCCCGATCTCAGGATTTACCCATATATCAATTTCAATTAAGTTAAGCGAATGCACACGCGCTTCGTTCAAGGTTGAAGTCTTACTTTTTTTTAATTTCACTTGTTTATCATTTTCATAACATATTATGCTATCTGTAAAGCCTGAATAATAGATTACTTACTGTTGTATTATCACTTTCTTTGAGGGTTCAGCTTTATCTGTAGCCTAAATAGATCGCAGGCCGGTGTAGAGATTAAAGTCTTTCGATGCATAAATTCTACATTGTTTTGATATTATTTTCAACTATACTTTAGATAATAAAGTCTTTAGGCTTTAGGGGAAATCCCCGTCGATGGCCTATATAAAAGACTAGGGATAAAAAGAAAGTACCTAGTTTATTTTGTACAATAAAGCATATTTAGTATTTGTATTGTAATGTCATACAAAACACACTATTTTTTTCCAAAATTATGAAAATAATAAAACTACACCACACCTTAAACCCAAAAAGACAAGCATTTTAATACCTCTAAACTAGCTCTACTCTACACACCAAAGATATGTAAAAGACTGCACCCTACGTTCTAACGCATTGATTAATATGTTTGAAGATACTAACATACCTGTACGAGTATGTGTTAAGTAGCATGTGGTATGCCTTTGAAACAGGTGCGTTAGCTGGAACTGTTGGAGAATTTTGAAGGTTTTGTTTTCGACAACGACGAGTTGAGTGGCGTGCCTTGGTGTCTAGCTGTGGACGAACGTAGGTTGATGATGATGATGACGACATGTACTTACGTATGTAGTGTAGAGTTTGTCCAGTTTTAAATTGCATCTGGTACCCAAATATAATGTACCTGATGTGAAAATAGTATTTTATTTTTTACATTATCACTGAATGAAATACAGCTTTGCCTCCTGCTTGGAATTTTCTTCTAGTTTGAAGTTTTCACTTTTGATGTTGGTAAGCAACATCAAAAGTGAAAACTTGTTTTTTTGTATACCTACTCGTACCCCTGGAGTCAATAAGGCTTCTAAAGTATCATGTTTATAATCAACTTCAAAAAAAGAAAGGCATAGAATTTGTGGGATATTTTTTTATCTAGAAAAAGTAATATTTGCGATAAAAAAAACTTTATTTTAATCTTACATCTAAGGAAGTGATTAAGGTTCTTAAAAAATATTTAATAATTATTAAATTCATTTATTTTTATAATACAGGTAACTTTCAAGTATACTCACCTACCTGCTTCATAACTCGCTTCCCGCCGCGTTGTGAATGAAACGAAAAACGCTATTAGAAAAACAAATTTTAATCAAACCTCATGATGCCAGTTGAGGGTACTTGTTAATTATTTAACCAAACATTTGCACCAGAGCCGGTTATAACCGGTACCAACTGGGTTTCAAAACGAGACGTTTTAAACTTTTTATTTAGTCTGTTGTTGAGTGGTTTGTGAATGGTTGAGGAATAGCAACATGATGAACAAAATGAATCAATAATTAATGTTTATTCATGCAAAAACATCACAGATACATGAACACAGCGTATTACAAAACATAAAAACAACATAAATACATACAAAACCACAATCCAACAAATATATTAAATGTTGGCATTATTTGGCCAAAAGTATAAGTGTTGCAATCCTACGAGGCAATGCTGCCAGCACTTAGCTCGCTGCGCTGTCAATTGACATGAGTTTATTGAAAGAACTGTTCTCCATCCAGAGTTTTTTTTTCCAATAATATTCAAAACAATTTTTACGAAATCAATATCATACTAACACCTTACATATTGCGTGTATGTGTTTTCAGTTTTTACCTCTTCGCTTGACGTTTGTTCGGATTAAACTGAAATTTGGTATACGAATAGCCTTGCCTCTGGAATAACACAAGAGCTATTTTGTTTTGGGCACAGCTAGTTTAGTATAAAATTAAATGTGTTTCAAGTAATCATATAGCATAAGTTAGAAGTTATAGTCCACAATTTCAGAGAATATGAAAGCCAGAAGTGTTCATAAGCTCAGGAACAAATAGGCATGCCCTAACGATGATCGCAGATTATGCCCGACTACAAGTAAGTTTGAGTGTTTCGCAAACAATTCGCGCCAACAAGAGCTTACGGTTGGTATGCCTAGGGGGAAATTAGAAGGAACTTCTATTAGGTTTTACGCATTGTATGTGTACTACCTTTGAGATGAAATAGAAATCAATAAATGATAGGTATCAATTAATGTCGTAGAGAAAGCCTAAAAAAATACTTAGCAGACTTTTTTGCACAAATCCTCACCTATTTGAATAATTGCTTTTTGCTAAAATCTTTCAATGTCAAATATTCGAACAATCTCTTTTTGATTTGATTTGAATTGGGACTTGATAAGTGTTTCTTTTATTCAAAGTTAAAGAAATAAAACTGCAGTAACTGGGCAAATAACAAGCAATTATTAGGTACATCAGGAGTCTGAAGAGATTTGTATGATATAAATGCAAGCTGTAAAGAATATGATTAGTGGTTCACAGCGTGCTCAGTATAATGCGAGACGGACCGCAGCCTCTCCAAACACCCGCCATTCAACCCTTCCATTCGGCCCTGACAAAAATACTTCACTTTGTCAATATTGGACGTCCAGTTTCTTGACAAATGTAAGGCATGAGCGATGGCGATTCATTGTAAATTAGAGGAGCAGCAAGGATTTTTTTTAATCATTATGTTACTCTTTGACCATGATCTTGCGTGATATTAAGCAACTATGCAGCCGTAGAATTGTAGAAAACTAAACGGAGAAGGCAGGATAAATCCCTGGCTTCACTGAACTGCTAGAGCACGGTTTAGAAGGGGTAAAATTAAATTTATTTAAATTTTTTTTTTTAATTTATGGCCCACCAACTGGACATAATATGTATATTATACATATTATTATAATATGTATCTAATAGAAAAAAAAATAGGCAGTGGCATAAAAGTAAAATAGGAAGAACTTGGAACCAGAACCGAGAATTCCCAATTTATTACTACGAGTATGCCTTTAACTTGACTATGATAGATCATTATGTATCTTTATTTTCTTAGACAAAAATATCCTGACAATAATAATATTAAACTCTGTATCAAATGCCAATGCGCTGTTGACTTGGACCTCACACCAAAAATGTATTATGTTGGTCTGAAGTCCTTTTAACGCCACTCTCTTGTTTGAACAATTCGGGTATTACAAGTCCATTAGTTCACTTGCGGATGTCGTGTGGCTCTCTACGTTTGGAGGCATCACTTTTGAGAATCCATAGCATACTTATAGGACAAAATTATTTACCCTAAAAAGTTATCGAAGCATTTTTTTCTAATAAAAGGTAAAAAAATGTTTAAGCAGGCGCACGATAGGAGATAATTTGAGTTTATACTTTGGAGTATAATATAAACTCAAATTATCTCAATCTATTCTTTATGTTGGTTACTTTACTTACTGTCATAGTAAAATCACAATTTTAGGTTTCGTCGCCAAGATTACTACAAAGCGATGACCTATAACGACTCTATTTGACATATTTATTATCTTATAGAAAACATCCGAGACTAGACTACGACGAGACTAGAGACCGAGTTTCACGTGCCTTCCGAAACACGGTCGATTACAGACCAACATTTTGCAAAGTACTGAGATTTTAACTCCAGATTACATGCTGGACGTAGAACCACATGGCCATGGTTGTAAAGATTCATAAGTTATTTTGTGTATTTTAAGTATCTCTCTAAATCAAAATAAACATTTTGCTATAGATTTAATTGTTCAAGTCGAATTATTCACTAATATATTTTAAGTGTTAAAGTAGGTACCTAGTTCGTAATCATGTATATAACTTTACTGCCAAATCGGCGATATCACTTTTCGTTTGTAGCAATCGCTAAAAAAATGTACTGAGATGACAGTCGTTTTTGTTTGCTTTTCCACAGCAATTGTCATTCCAGTACATTTTTTTATCGATAGCTATAAACGATAAAAGATTGGCGTATGTCTAGGGCCCCAGATATATTCATCATAAGCACTACTATAAATTTATTGAAAGAAAAATATACAAAGAACAGGCAGGTTAAATATAATATCATACTAAAATAGTACAAATTGCCTTAGTACGAGCATAAATCAACAAAATCGTCTTCATTGCTATAGGTAAGCGTAAAGTCCAATTAGACAATGTTCGTATCCGGGAAAATATTGCTGAAGTAATCGCTGCGTCGAAATTGTTTATGAGCAAACATTATTTATTGTAATAAACTTGGTTTACCGTACAAATTATTATAAAACATTTTATAAAAATCATGTACATACATCGTAATGTTAACAATCGGAGTGTATCGGAGTCTCTTATACCTACTTCGATATAATTTTAAATATTATATATCTTCATTAATTTATGTTACTTTTAGTCTAATTAATTGGGTGGTTTAGGGTGGTAAAAATATATACATAATCATCCCAGTTTGTTTTAAACAAATAAATGTTTCCAAAAATTCATATTATGTCAGTGTTTACTTTTTATTGATTTGAATTCCTCTCTACCTCGTAAACGTAATTGATCTCACGAATTAGGGCGGAATTAACACTAAATATACCTACCAAAGGAAAACTACAAAAGAACCAATAACTCTCCGTCAAATCCTCGACGTTCCTAGCGCCAGCCCCGTCGAATCCTTATATTTATTTACCCATACCCATTACGTTTTCTGACAAAAGACTTCAAGTGTTTGGTCGAACAAATGTAGCGGGCAAATAGATGGCGTTCCCACGGATCAAGCCTGGCTTCGTATGACGGCTGTTTGGACCTTGTCGAAGTAAATTTTTAGCTTATTGGATAAGTGTCGGGATGAAGTTAAAGAAATTGACTGTGAAAAGGTACTAATGAACTCTTTAAAATTAATCAATCACACAATCATGTAAAGATACAGGGCAATTGATAATTCAGTATATTGCTGTATAAAGTCTTATTAGGGTGGTTACTAGCTATTATTTGAGTGCCATTTAATATGTGCCGCAAAAATGTACAGTTTTCGAGTTTTTTTTAATTTGTCACCAGTGGGAGCCAGAGAGTAGCACCCAAGGAAGAAACTCTTAAGAAAGGGTTTCTTAAGAGCCACAAAAATAAAGGTAAAACTGTCCTAACTTTTATGTCTGAACAGCGGAACTGCCTCGATTTTTATCTATATATTCTCTTCTATTAGTGCCTCTCCACTACTGAATGTCAGCAGTCATCTTCTGAAATTTCTCCTTGTCCAAGGCAAGCCTGAACAGATCTTCCACCTTCTTGATCCCGGTCCTTTGCCTGATATTGCGGAGCCACGACAGTTTCCTACGCATCGTTTCGCTGAGATTTTACCCATCATAATCGTTTGCAACAGTTGATAACGGTCATGTCTCAAAACATAATTTTTATGACATGATTTTTATACAATCATTTATTTATTACATTGTCTGTGTTGGAACCTACTACACTACCTACTGTATAGGTATGTATTAGATAAAAAAATACTTATGTTATTATTCACCGGCGCGACACGTGATTCAAAAGGACGTTGCCTCAAGATAACTTCAATATAGAATATCCACGTTGGAATGTAACTCTTGAACAATCAAATCAAAATCTTCAAATAGATAACCGTTTATAAGTCAATCGTTCATCGAATATTGTACTAAAACTATGAAATAAAGGCAGACATCGCATACTACAAACAAAAATGGAGAATAAAAAAAGTCATACAATTTTCTAGCAAGAAGAGGTCAACACTGTCATCCAAAGACCATTAATTTTTGTGGTCATCTTACCCTTTCAACTGGAGACAATTGCGGTAGAAGAATGTGTATCTGACCCTGATTGAATCCCAGAAGTCTCGCATTGACTCTTCCACCGTTGAATGGTCGTTGAAATTTTGGTTTTGCACTGATCGAAACTTGTATTGTGTAATGCCCTAACCGCAGCGTCTAAAACTCAGTATAAGACTTTCTGACCATTTTTTTATAAATATTTCACACGCAAAATAAAAAATTGTCATTTTTCTTTTACTGCGTTTAAGGGTTGCAGGGCAGTTCACTTGAACGGCATCACTTTAGTTTATAGAACGGCGCGACGTATGTACCATTTTTATTATAGTCTGTCAGTACCTTCTAATGAGTGTTTGAAAACAAACTTATCTTGATGAGACAGTAACGCAACCGAATCATTAATAACCTCATATTAATAACATCATTACTTAAACTTGGACCACCCAAAATCATCACCTTAAAGTGTACCAACGAAACATAAACTACACAGATAAGAGAGAAATTTAAGGGAAATGAAATACGAAAATTAAAAACGGTCATCGTAATTGTGGGCTCCCACTTGACAGCAATTTGCATAAGTATGAAGCGTTAATGGATGTAAGATACGATTTTTTCAATATTCCGTGCGTATGAACATGCGCAATCATTATTAGCATAGATAAAGCTCGTACATAATGTTATATCAGAATAGATGACGATGCGTCAGCTCGTATGAAAACCAAGCGTGCCATTTTTGCTTTGCATTCTCTTTAACTTAAAGTAAATTTTAACTGTTTTTTCCGGTTTTTTAGTTAAAAGAAGCAGTTGAATTTGTCAGAATACAGATAATATAGTGTTACAAATAGTACATATTGTTACACGTGATGTCCGAACAGATGACCAGAATAGAGACTAATGACTAATCAATCTTTAAGTAATTTGTTAATTTGATAAGTTTGTTCGCTAAATGTTAAAGATAAGCCGTATATAAGCCGCTCCAGGACATACGGGTTAAAAGTGCTCATAGGAGAATTGTTCCACTTACTTCACACACGAAAAGATGTTGCACTTGCGGCGTATACGTCACTATATTTTCTTTCATAAAGCCCTAAGAGAAAAATTAGACAGTCCACTCAAAACGAGTTCCAACTTGCAACTCGTTAGTATATTATCAAAAGAACATGCTATAATAGACATACATAGATACGTCCCATGTAAAATTAATCTTAAATTGAATTAAGATAATGGCTGCACTTTAAAATTTTTGATAAGCTGATGGAATTAATTCAAAGATCTGATGAATTTACACACGTTTTTGATAAAATTGTTTACTAATTGTTTTTACTAATTTTATAAATAACGTTATCGCCTTCTTGCTCTTATCTACTAAATGCACTTGTGAAGTAAACATTTATTGTTTATTTTGTTACTTTTTCACGCATATACTGCATTATCTTGTTTGCAAATTCTCAAGCATCCATCAATAATTCTAGGTTACCTGGAAGTTCGTTTTGAGAGATAAGTTTATTGTTGTCTGCCACTTGTTACTCAGGTTGTTAAGGAGTGTTGTTAGGGTTAATTCACAATTAAAGGCGTTGTATTAAAAATATATATTTTTATACAGAATAGGCCTACGTTTGACCACATCCCACGTGATGGAAAGTGTAAACGCGGTCGACAATGGATCACGTAACTTGCCTAGAAAGGTATCTATTCACTCTTGCCTTAAAGATACTCATGTTGTACCGTTCGGAAAACACGGATGGCGGCGAATTTTCCGCTTGTCAACTGTCCTCACAGATGCTTCATCGTATTTGGCAATAAAAATGCAAGCAAACTGTTTTCTCCACATATTCTATGCAGCTAACTGTACAGACGTGCTACTAAAATATGCATCGACACTTTCGGTAGGCGTTCCATCATGTAATGAGCATATTTAACAGCTATTATTTAAGAATATAATTTATTGGTTGAGCACTTAAATACGGTATTTTCGAAATGTAGTAAAAGCTCTGTAGCTGGTAGCGGTGAAATATCAATCAAGATTGTTTATCATGTTAAAAAGGTTTGATATGTACATATAATATTGCATCTCTAAATCAAGAAGGTTGCAATCACTTATATTTTAGGTTATAATGTTATGATGTAGGCTAGGAAATTTGGCGACTTGAAAGTGCAACATATAGATTGGCCACACAACCTATACCTATTTGTGATTTGACTGTTAACCTGTTGTATTGTAGTTTGAACCCCAGTTATATGTTTGTGTTAATTTTTTTGTGAAATTACAAAATTTTTGAACAGAATGTCCGTCCCACATGCACATGGCATATACTTATTATTTAATCTGAAAAAAAAGTTTTTAATTTTTAAAATAAATACTAAAGACTTTTGACCCGACTGACCCTGTTCTAATTTCTAAACAATGAAAATATTAATAATTTATAAATTAATAAAAAATAATTTCAAGGAGACTACTTCCTGCGGATGACTTTTGACTTTTAGCTGCAATAAATTGTCGGACTATCGTAAATATAAAAAACAATTTCACAATCAATATAAAATGTTTTGGAAACACAACGTTGTAAAAATTAATACGTATGTAGCGTCCATGGCCCGGTGGTCGTACGTCCGGCTTGTAATTCGGAGGCCAAACTAGGCATGAGAGATAGGCTCGACTGGGATACCCACTAAAAACCTTAGGGTGTTCCTGCGGGACGCTGTAATGCCGGGGCCAAACCTTTTTACCACCGAAACGCACTGCTATGTACTACGACCTTGGTACCTACTTCATTACCAATAACTATGAGCTTCTTCAATTCCATCTCTCTTCCTAGTTAGATGTCACAATATTTAACACCTCGTAAAAATACAATCAGATCCATTTAAATGCATCTATTACTTAATATGAAAGTACAGTTAGCTACCACATTTTCTATCCGAACCGGTACCATACAAAATAGGTTATTATTGAAATAAGGGCCATTATTAAGAAACTAGTTTCGGCGCCCTTATGAGCAGCTAACAAATTATTTTTTGTATTAATTACAGTTCGAAATCTTTGGAAATTAGCATACAATATAACTTGTTTAGAGCATTGGCGCCGACACGCCCACACTTTAGTCATTTTGGAGCTGATTTTCCTTAAGTAGGCTCGACTGCTTTTGTGATGAGATTTGTGCTTTGAAATGATATGATGTTTTATTTGTATGAATTGCTGTTGTTAATACAAAATGGGGTTAGATCAGATTGTTAGACATCTGGTATTTACGTGTATCTAGTTGACAAATCATTTCATTTAACTATCTAATATTTAAACTTAATTGGAACTGTTACCTTCAGTTATTCTAATTATTAAAAATAAATCATGTACGAAGAAATTAAACTGCTCAGAATGCAGTAACTTTAAACTGAACTACGCAACGACTGTCGTTACAAGAGCTTATTGATTTCCTACTCTATCATGAAATATGTTTAATTTAAAAAAAAAACTCCAGAAATTTGCCATGACTATTACTTATGTATTTCGTATATTTATACATTTATATTAACTTTTCGTAAAAAACATCACAAAAGAATATTATAATCACTAACTAAACAATAAAAATATACTTATACCTATACAATCGATTCTACATTAAAACATATATTTCTTAGTGCAAAAATTACTCAGAACCCTCTTTATAGAGATAAATGTGGATTCTGAACACTTAGTTCGCTTAATAGCAAGCATTTAGCCCACTCTTCAGAAACAATTTAAACTGTTTATGAGCCTAAGGTGATTTCACACTGGTACTATAACTAAGTTTTTTTTGCTTAACTAATTTTTCAACTGTGTGCCGTTAATTAAAAATGCTAGTAAATAAGCATATATTAAAGGGTCTTATAATATTAAACTCGATCATAATTCTATTACTTAGAGAAAATCAGTTAGCTCTCGCTTAGATAACTTTAAATCAGCAAAACAGTATCGTAGGTTCATGACATGATAGGTTATCCTGTTTTTTTGTCCTTTGACTTTCATTTTAAGTTTGAGATTTTAAGTTGAAACCTTTGAAATAAATAAATAGATGATTTCCACTCATTGTCTGCTGTAGACTTTGGTCGTGTCTGGCCATCACCTACAGGACAAAATTATGTTCAAGAGCGTATATATCGAGTGACGCTCTTTCGCTCGCACAATTTGACGTATTTTTAAATATAAATTCATGGAATTAATTTATTGAAAATGCCTCTAGACCAGCCCTCCATAATACGAGTATTATTGCACACATTTTAAAAGTGTTTTCAGTTTGGGATGGGGAGCAATATTGAAAAAAAAATATTTTCAAAAAATCTCATGATGCCATTTTTTAATATATCTAACAGAAAACACTTTTAAAATATGTGCAATAATATTATGGAGGGCTGGTCTAGAGGAATTTTCAAAAAGTAAATTCTATGAATTTATATTTCAAAATTAGTCAAATTGTGCGAGCGAGAGAGCGTCACTCGATATATACGCTCTTAAGCGCTGAATACGATTGTGTTCCGTTCGGCCTGATGTTTAGTGAAGCCAAGGAGAGATTGATCCCTCTTTTTATCTTCTTAAGATCCGGCGAGATCGTGGTCAAAGTCTAACTCATATTTTAAAATAGACGTTTTTTTTTTTAAATATAATATTATTACACTAGTTTAGTGTAGAATCACCAACATTCCACATAATTGAAAGCGGCGGTGCGCCGTCAAAAATAATCGATACACATACAAGAAGAAAAATAATTACGCACTATCATCGGCCATTACATCGTATATTACACACGTAACGTAATGTAGCCGATAATTGTTGCTTGCCTGTTGTAATTGAGGGTTAAATATTATAATAAATTTACCTACTTGCTGCCAATTATAAAGGTGGATAAAGTGCAGTGTTGCTGCGGAGTTTGGGTGCGACAGTTCTTGGAAAAACAAGTGAGACACATGTCATGAAGAGGTGTTAAGGCTACAGCCTATTTGCGCTCCGCCAACTGATTGACTGAGATCTGTCATCGTACAGTTGCTAAACGGACTGAGTTTAAATTGAGCACAGTTACAAAATGAAAAAAAAAATAGGAACGTTCTGTGTTCTCATGGAATATAACTTTATCACTGAACCATGGCAAGGTCGTGAAGCGTTACTGAACCTCGTTACAAACACAATGTTACCTAGATCATCAAGTATTTACTAAATACTCAGCCCTAAACGTTGTTCCTTAATGCTAAAAATCAAATAGCCTAAAACATTTTTAGCTCTGCAACTTAACTAAATTATATTGTTTTTTTTTGCTCCTCTGCAAAATAAATTAGTAAGCCTGTAGTTGAGTTCAGGTTCAATGTTTATAGGTTGGTTACGAGTTACAACACTCAGTTACATACCACATGATTTATGTGCGATGATTAGCACGGATTCCCGCTTTTAGGTTATACGCTTATCTCTCGCTCAGCAGTAAAATGGAAACGATACATAAGGGATAGGGCCGGGTGTAATTTGGAAAACGAAGTTGCATAGCTGAAGTTCTGAAAGAGTGGTTATCACTCAGATAAAACCGTGTCACCAAGTCAGTCGTGTTCAGTGTTCTTTGATGATGTTCACCAATTATAATAGGCGGTTCTACGCAGAACAAGCAACCTCGAATTACGAGACTGCTCGCACTTTGTGGAGTGTGACTGTGTGACCAACCTAATCACATTTCAGCACCGCGAAATTTGTCGCACCAAGCGGTCACCACGAGAACACGATTCGAGATCTTCGCGACATATCAGCGACTTACTTACGCCCGTTTTTATGCCCACAAGAGTCGCGCACGCCTAATGTACCATCACCCCCAGCTGCCATTCTTCAGATTTCTGAAATACTTTAAATTGGAAGATTTGTCCCAACTGAAAGTATTTCTAGATCGGTCATGTTACATACAACGTGGGTGACTTGTAAACTTTGACCGCAACATTGGCCACACACATACGACCTTCGTTTATCTCCACCAATAAATTAATAATGATTCCACAACAAACCATGTTTATTCCGATGGATACTACTTATCCAAAATACCGTGGAATAAAATCAAGATAAGCCTGATAAGATAGGCTTATCTATCTATTTTTAAATCTTGAATCAACATCTGATACGTTCCCGTATCGTCAAATCGTCTTCGTGATAGATAACCTGGTCAATGTTTAGGCTATAGGAATATTCTTTTTTTTTAATACTTTACGATCCATTATACTTAGACCTAGCAAGTAGACCCAAAAATATTATTAAAAAAACATTTAATTATATAATTTATCGTAATCTACTTATTTATGGTTGTATATTATTATTATTATTATTTTATTGCAATATTTCACTAAGTTTGCGTAAATTCTCGGAGTAGTTTGAGAGCAATTTTACTTTAACATACACAATTAACAACATATTTTCAAAGTATTGACACAATATATTACCTACAAATTAAAACAAAGGATATTAAATCAATAAGAAAAGCTGTTACATTAACTTTCATTAAATCCCATTGTTTTTAGAAAAGTATTTGGTTTTCACTTATGCAATAGATATAATTTACACTTCTAAAATTGGATAAAAATACCTCAACAATTATGTAAACACTGTAAATTGATATCACAGCATTAACAGCAAGTTTTATTATAACTCGAAACTAAATATTCAAAACAGAACATTTAATATTTTAGAGATGCATTGAATGAATAAAATGAATACGAATTATCGATTTTTGCTACTGATGCGGTTTGGGCATATTCGATTATTTAAATAAAATGGGAACATAATTTTTAAATTGATTATTGTTCAGATTATTTAATAAGATAAGATCGGTCATCATAATTATTATATCAACATTGGCGTTGCTAATTTAGACATAGATAGAAACGACATATACATCTGAGTGTATTCCGTAAATAATTATAATAGTGGCTCACATAATAATAAATCCTTTTAACACCAATAAATATGCTCCGCCTAAATTTTCATAGTCGTTACGTTTAGTATATTTTTATCATAATAACCGCACAGGTACCATGCAGGCCTGCACAGTCTGGAAGAGTAGCTTTTAGCGATAAGAACGCCAAATATTGTTATATCTTACTAATATTATCAACGTGAAAGTTTGTAAGAATGGATGTCTGGATGTATGTTTGTTACTCTTTCACGCCTAAACGGGTGGACCGATTGAGCTGAAATTTTGTATAGAGGTAGCTTAGACCCCGGAATAACACGACATAGGCTACATAAGTACTGCGGGTAAAACAGCTGGGTGCAGCTAGTTAAGTATAAATAAATAGTTACTAATATATATTGTCTCGGCAAACGTAGTGTAGGGCGTCCTTGGGCGAGATGGGGCGATGATATCCGGAGGGTCGCTGGGAGTAGTTGGAGGAGAAAGACAGAGGACCGACTTGAGTGGCGTGCTATGGGGGAGGCCTATGTCCAGCAGTGGACGAACATAGGCTGATGATGATGATATAATGTAACGAAATTTTTAAAATCTATCGGCTGAAAATGCAAACAGTTGAAGTTAGTTTACTAATTCGAACAGAATACTTAATATTATGTAAATTATGTATATGATTATAGTAATAACATTTTTTCTTTATTTATTTAAACAGGGTTAACATTTATAACGCGTTTGAAACCAATCAAGTACGTTCCTCCTACCTACATATCCTTTGGATGTTTACCCTTTGGAAAATATATCAATGAAATGGAATTCATTCATTTAGCAAACGATTAGATATCGATTATAATTCGAAATTTCCGCTCATGCATTTACGTAACGGAATAAAATGATAATATATATTTACGATTAGGTACTTATTGTGATAAGTCTTTTAGTACTCATATCCTGTCTTGGTACATCAAGTACCTAGGTATAATAGGCAATATTACTAATATTATAAACGTGAAAGTTTGTAAGAATGGATGTCTGGATGTGTGTTTGTTACTCTTTCACGCCTAAACGGGTGGACCGATTGAGCTGAAATTTGGTATACAGATAGCTTAGACCCTGGAATGTGTTGCAATGTAATTATATTCTATGTAAGTATACTTACTTAATTTAATGTCATTTATTATTGTAGCAAAAGATTTTATAACAATCACAAAAGCGGAATCTGTTTCTGAGGAGCTCGATAACATACTCTGTGAAACGAAATCTTTTAAGAATCTTTTTTTGAGTATAATGTAAATTTATAAAGTTGGAGAAAAAAGAACGCTAAATATTAATATAAGTAAGGGTAATTCCTTATTATGTAGTACTAATAACATAATACCACAGAATACTAATGATATAAGTTATGTGAAAACCTAATAAGCTGATAAAAGATGAAGTAAGACAACCCATTGTTCAAGAAAACATTTCATTATGTCAAATGGTTTGTTTCGTAATAATTATGATATTTGGTTTTCCTTCATATTATTATGTGGTATGACCTGACATCGTAGAGAATTCAAAAATATTCAAGCAAAAAGAATTGCCGAAACCCGGGATTGAACCGGGGACCTTTAGATCTTCAGTCTAACGCTCTCCCAACTGAGCTATTTCGGCTGATGGCAACTATGTCGAAATTATGTGATACATAACACGATAAAAGTAATCAACATGATAAAAGTAAAGTAATATTTAAATTTTAATGCTTTCGGGTACATAACGTACCTATCTATTAAAAAACTAAAAAATTACATATTTCCAATTTATTTAACAAAAATAAACTTAACAGCATGAAACATAATATTATTATTTGTTTATTTATCACTTACCTACCTACCTACCTAAGTATTTTAAAGTTTTTTTTTTTGTATTTTATCATGCCCACTACATAGGTAGTAAACGCTTACACCTTTACCGACAGTGTTGCCAACTATAGCAAGGCGAAATGTGCTAAAGTGTGGTAAAAAAAATGCCAAAAATATGCTAAATTTGAAAAAAAGTGCTAAAATAAAATGCTAAATAAAATTTTAGTAAAAAATGTATTAAAAAATTACATTTTAAGCGTTATGCCTACATTTCGAACAGAAATTTATCGACTAGGTCTTCTACAACTGTAGTCAGTTGCAGATGTAGAAGGGTGTGATAAATCTGGTTAGAAACAACACTGGTTAGAACAAAAAAGCGTGCTTTAAGTCGATTCATGTTTATAATAATATTATTAAGTAACGAAAAAACGGAAGAGGTTTACAAGTGGATTCGTGTATAGTGTATTTTTTGATCATTACTTCGATATTATTTATTCTATTTTATATTTCCTATGTTCATCGATAAAAATTTAATTCAATTTTATTATTTATATAATGCTAAAAAAATATGCTATATGCTAAACGACAAAATAATGTGCTAAACAGAGAGAAAATATGCCAAATTTAGCATATAAAATGCTAAATTGGCAACACTGTTTACCGAGTGACTACAAAAATCAAAGAATCGGCGCCTCAACAATCAGCCACGGCCCATAATCTAAATAGCCTCGGCGATTAGAGAATTAGAGGCAAAAACGAACCATGGTGGTTATGGGAACACACAGGTCGCATCATAAACATGAGCCACCCACCGCCGTTATAAAACATGGACTATTCCACTTTATGACTGACTTTTGAACTACTGTTGAACATCGGTTTATTGGCGAATATTGCTCTACATCTATAAAGATTATGACCATCGTTGATTCTTAGATCACTAATGGGCGATGGTTTGTATAGTTTGTCGTGTAGAGTGATGACTAAAAAGTCGAAGAATTTAAATTCTTCATATTATAATATTAAGAATGTTTACCTCTAGTTTTATGTTAGTTATAATATTATGTTCATAACTATTTCTTGTATTTTGGTATGCAATAAAGTATCATTCTATTCTATTCTAAATTCTTCGACTTTCGCTAAAAAATAGTGTCAGAAACGTAAATAATACAATCTATACTATATATCATACCTAAGCCAAAGATAAAAAAAATCTCAGAATTATAGCGAATCAATTTTAAAATGAGTTTCTTAAATTGTTCAAAAAATGTATCGGGCTAGTTGGTAAAACGTAAAGAAACAAAGTATTGATAAAAAATGTTTTGTAATAAGTTCAAGTTTGTCGGAAATTTTGCGGTGAAAATTTGTCTTCATGCGGGCAAATCCAAGATGATGATGAGATACGCTAATTAAAATACCTTTTATATTTCCTCAAAATAATATAATCATCATTATAATGCCATCTTAAATCAAATTTCTTAATTTAAAATTGAATCATCAACCAGTAAAACATCTAACCCTCAAGCACGAGCGTGGGGTCTGTCAGGCCATATTTTACTTAAGGCCATGACTGGCCAATACCCCGGCCAGTCGGGATGAAACGCCTCAGGTAGCTTCATTAATTGACTATTAAACACGTATCGGCACAAAAAGGCTCCACTAAAACAATGAATTTCACCAAACTTGATAACTCAATTTGGACCGGGATGAGGAACAGAGAACGGATGGAGTTAACGACTTCTTCTTCGAGTTAGTATGAAGTTTAATAGTTTTATTTTATTTTGATTTGTGGTTTTGGTTTAAGGTGATTTTAGGTAGGTAAGGCTGTTTTAGCTATTATTAAGCCAGTTCTACAGCTCTCTCGTTGGCTTCAGAAAACTCCTCAACAGTGCAGATTGTGTTTCTTATCGCTTAGAGTCATCTCATTCAGCCAACCAGCTTTTAATTGAGTGTTTGAAATTAAAGACCACGATGTAATTTTGTAGAAGAGTCATAAATAAAAAAGTAGGTTAGGTGTTCATAAAGTGTCCAAAATTATAATTTTCGATTATGCATGACAGTCAGGTCAAATGTACAAAGTTAATTCAAATGGGTGGAGTGATCCGACGAATCCAAGTGATTAATGAATTAATGAAGTAGGCGGCCCTTCGCGGAACCGGTAAAAATTCCACCTTACTATTGTTGAATTAATTTTCTTATTATGTGAATGCTGTTTCGAAAATGAACTGGGTCGAGTAAGCTCAAAAGTAAATACAAAAAATACTGAAAATGTGAACAACTAAATTGATTTTAATCGAATAATATAAATGCATGTCTTTAATTTTTGCGTTAATTGTTACGTAGCGTAGCTGAACATTGAGGATTCAACCACCGTAAAAATAAAGCGCGCACGATGAGTATTAAGTATTATCAGTGGAAGTAGGTACCTATATTGGTTTTTTATTCATCGTAGGTACCGATGCTTCAATCAAATCGGAAATTTAGTTGTAAAGAACAAAAAAAAGAAACAATTTTCGAACGCATAACATGTTTTAATGTTTGTCACACAAAAAACAGTGTCATAAAGATTTATTATTTATTATATTTTAAAAATATATGTGTAATTATTTTATGGAGTCTCTAAGGATTTCTCCGTTCAGTATCACGGACATCATTGGCGGCATCGTTTGTTAAAAGATGCAACCTGAATAATAATAGCGTTTTAACAAAGCATGTGTGTGATACACCGTTGATCCATTAGAATGATAAAGATTTTTGTAATATCCTTGCGACAATTTGCAATTTATTAAGAAACATAATTGATATTCATGTGAAATATGTACTTCAAATTGTTGTATCTCTAAAATAATACTTACAAGCCATATTGATTAGGATCTAAGGAAACAGTCTAAACGATATTCCTACAAATAAAACCATTTATATCCTAGCAATAATTATTAACATTTTGCCTAGGTCTGCTTCCACTTTGGACAATCTAGGCGGTCTAGGTTTATTCACTATTCAATATTGAATTTATTTCATGGTGATTTGTGTCATAGTGAGCCTTTGAGTTTCTTACTGCCAAATTTCATAGAAATTTTGAAAACACGACAGTGCCCTCAAAGTAAATGTGGTTTAACTATCTTAAAATTACTGCTATCAACCAAATTAAATGATTCTTAAACAAAAACTTTTGAAAATTACATATATATTTAGCTGTGACCAGTGGAAAACCACTACCAGCGGGTAAAAACCCGCACAAAAGTAGCCCATGTCGTGTAGACACTAACACCTTTTACCAATTTTTTGAAAAATTGCTTTAGTCATTCAGGTGTATGTGAAAAAGTATCAAACACAAACATCCATAAGTCCGCATTTATTATATTAGTAAAATGAAATAGAGTACAGGTATAAACGAAGTAGAGTCCGACCGAAACTGGTTTTACGGCCGAAACCGAAACCGAATGTTCGGCCGAGGCTTTAGTTTCGGCCGAAACCGAAACCGAAACTCACGTGGTCAAGAAAAAAATCTTTAAAATACTGAAATTTGGTGCATTTTACCCATTATTCTGCATTAATTAGGACATAAAATGGAAGCACAGCATAATATTAAGTTTGTTGCATCATTTGTAATGTAAAAAATATAACAATAATATTTTAAATTTTTTTAGGCTTTCGTGGTCAACAAGGAAGCCTTATAGTTTCGCTTTGTCTGTCCGTCCGTCTGTCCGCGGCTTTACGGAGAAACTATAAGTCCTAGAAAACTGTAATTTTGCACAGAGGAGGGCAATGATTAGGGTAAGAGAACGGTTACAAAAATAAATTTCAATCAATTAATTTAGGGTACCTCCCAAACTTGTAAAATGGGGATGATATTTTTTCTGGCTGATCCCATCATTTGGGGTATTGTTGAATAGGTATTTTAATGAAGGGCATTTATCTAAGGAAATTTTTCAATATAATGATCCATTTGAAAGATATTCAAGTTTAATTTTTTTGTTTTTGGGCGTCCCCCGCTCTCTAAAATCTAAACTACTGGCTTTCAAACACTGTTAAAAATCACGAATATATGTAGTTTCAACCATGAACTTTCCAGGAAAACCATAGCAGTTGAGATAGTTTTATTAGTTTTAAAGATATCGTTGATGAAAATTAAGGCAGTAGATATACGATTTGTCAGTTCTACGGAAGCCTACATTGCGCGTAGTCTGAATAGCGCTTAGCCTATTTATTTAAATTAAGTTCTTATAGCAAAATATTTATCAGTTATCAATTATAATCCAAACACTAATTGTTACTGTTTCATTAACCCCTTGATCCAGGAAAAACTTCCAGTTCAAATCAAAATTGACATCTATTATTTCTAACTTCTTTAAAATGAGGTTCAAATTTGCATGCGCAGGTGCGTGCGGCTCGATTGAGCCGCTCGGGGACATACGGGTAAAATACTACGTATTAGTATTTTGAAATCTTACTAATTAATACTTTGGTTTGTACCTATTTATACTTAGAAGAATCATCATTCTCTTTTAGGTACCTCTATATAAAAATAATAATTACTAAAATTGCTATTACACGCTTAGTTCCAGTCTCAACAAAGATAATATTATCAAATCACACATTTAAAATTAACAAACCTATATTACAATTATATATGTATTACTCGTCCGCCAAAGCGTTGTCGCGAGGAACGAACCTAGGCGAGCGTGCACGACAATTACCAAAGGGAGTTTCGGTTTCGGCAAAAGTTTCGGCCAATTTTGGCCGAAACCGAAACTTTCGCCGAAACTCGATTTTTGGCCGAAACTCGGCCGAAACCGAAACCGAAACCGAAATTTCGGTCGGACACTAAAACGAAGCATAAAAATTTCTCCAACAAAAGACTACCCTTTACTTTTAAAACGATCCGTTGCTAATCAACAGGCCCTTTAATGATCGTAGATAAATCAGTAGTTTAGTAGTTAATAGCGTTTAGGGCGGCTCCCTTTTGAGGGTGTAACTGTGTGATTTCAAGGGTGCATCGTCACTGTACTGATTGTTAAGGGGAAGATGTAGAGATATACATAATTCTTTTGAATGAGAAACGAGAAACTAGCAGCTCGGTTTAGGAGAATGAATCTTTTGTAAAAATATCAAAATATAATATTATAGGTACAAAATTGTCCGGAGTATCTCTGTTGTGATTTTATAATTTAGTATATGTTTACTTTTATAGATGTCAAATTTATTAATTGAGGAAAAACATGATAGCATGCACTTAATACAAAATACACACAACATACATAATATTTAAATGCTAGTGCTTAAAACGTAATTTATAAATACATATTTTTGTTTTTGTTTAACAGTTATTATAACTTACTTATTGTAATAGTACTCGTATATAATACAACGTACATCAAATATATTATTGATTTTTATTGGTGTTACTACGAGTAGGTAATATAATAGAAAACTCTTTATTGAAGACTATAAATACAATAAAATAAATTCAATATAAAAGAAAAAATGATAAAAGATTTCAAAACGTATTCTTCCCCTTAACAAATAGTTAAGTGGCCGGTACATCGTAGGGTCAACGAGGAACGTTTTAATATTTTGATTTATTTGTAACAACCCGCCTTTTGTCCTCTAAAAGGTGTTATACTGATTAATACAAAAAGGTCATTTAAATTAAAATATAGTTAAGAAAGTATGAAACGATTTGTTTCTTTGATTGATGAAATGAGGATGCGATGAGAGTTACAGTCGATATCTTAGTGCAATTTTGATGACTTGATCAAATTGCGTTTTGCAGAGAGCTGAATTATAATTATAGCTCTTTCTTATATTATTGTGTTATCAGACTTTTTGAACAAATTAGTGCACGAAGAGAATATTTCATTCGCATGAAGATAATACTCACATGATGATACTTAAGACCCTATAACCCTAATGACCCTATAGTCTTACACAGCCCAGCCTATCTTTCTGAAAAACTACTGCTATCGTATCGGTGCCTGGTTGCATTTCATATATTTTAAACAGTGCTTTGATATAAGAACTTGCGAGATATATAAGTCAACCCCCACCACGCGCATATTGGGTTTATTAATTATTGGTATATAGGACAATAAATTATGAAATAATTAATGTTACTTTTCTACCCCAACTACCTCAACGATTCAAACGAAACGATACAAGTCAAAACCAAATGACTGCTAACTTGATTCTAGAAAGCTTTAGGTATTTCTTATCAGCTAGACTTAACGCAGGTTCCAGAATTACCTTTTCTCGCGTAATAACAAAACCACTCCGCGTTTGATGGAGTTATGTTTCGAATTCGAAGTTTGAAAATAAATAATTCTATTTTTGAAACTCCACCGCTCATTCGGAAAGTACGTACCTCTATGAGAAGAACGTGCAAGAAACTCTTAAGGTTTTATAGATGTATATTTTTACGTTGTTTTTCTTAGTTCTTAATGAGAACCAAAACTAGTAACTCGATTCTAGAAAGCTTGATTCCTTTATCAGCTAGACTTTACGCAGGTTCCAGAATTACCTTTTCTCCCGTGTGATAGTCTACGTGTAACAAAACCACGCCGCGTTTGATGGAGTATTGTTTCGAATACGAAGTTTGAAATTAAATCATTCTATTTTTGAAACTCCGCCGCTCATTCGAAAAGTACGTACCTACCTCTATGAGAAGAACGGGCAAGAAACTAAAGATTTTGTTAAATATGTTTTAGTTGTTCTTAGTTAAAAACAAATTATGACTGCTAAGTGGATTCTGAAAAGCTTTATTTCTTATCAGCTAGACTTTACGCAGGTTCCAGAATTACCTTTTCTCCCGTTTGACAGCAGTAAACGTATAACAAAACCACGCCGCGTTTGATGGAGTATTGTTTCGAATTCCTTCACGCGTCCACTCGCGCTACTCGTAGGGTCACAGGCTGCTTGGGTTAAGGCCACCGAGGGACTCTGCACTTTACTTAGTCGATACGTACATTACTAGGAAGCAAATCGACTTAGCTCTTTGATATGGTTGTTCTCAGGGATAGTTGCGATGTCTGAAGTTAAAAGGGTCATATTAATTACTTATTATTGGACAAAAATCATAAAATTATTCTTACTTTAGTTGATGTAGAAAAATCAATCAACTCACATAAAATTTCGCTCTGTTATATTTAAATTATTAAAACAAGTGTAGGTACATACATACCTTACATACCTACTTACTTATCTTATAGATTCGAAATATTTATTTATCTTTTGGGATTAATTATGTTAACGGGGTTAAAAAAATTCAAATCTTTCCTTAAAATTTACCAAAAATGTTTAAAAAAATATAAGATTCGTATTTCTTAATTAACTTGGTCTCTAAGTGTATTAGGAATATTTTATAAAGATATAATGTACAAAATAATATTGAGCATGAGGTTCCGGCTCTTGATAACTAGTTAAACAATATAAAATACCTAAGACCAATTAATCACACTTAAATGTTAAACAATTTAAAATCAATAGAGCCTTTTTTCACACCAAAAAATCTCATAAATATTTATTATTGGTGATATCTTCGCGGATGAGGTAAAATAAAGATCCCTTGTTACTTGTTATTTTTCCTAAATCCGGCATAAGAAGTTTGGAATTTAAAACATTGGCGCCATCGAACGACCTTGCTTAAGGAACAATAATTTTCATTTTTATTGTTAATCGCTTGACGTAAATAAAATTATCAACGTGGATTTAATAAATTGCCGTTTTTATGGTTGTATCTGCCTTTTTGATGCAATTTTTTATCGGATCATGTCAAATCCTTTTAGGCGTATTGGCGTCGTCTGCTGTGTTAAAATGTCAGCTTTGTAATAACATTAGTTAAATTAATTTATCCGTCTCATTTGTTATTAATTTTAAAGTTTACTTGTTTTTTTTTGTTCATTGGTTTTCTATTTTAGTTATAATTTATAACCTACTTTTTTTTAGTTTAATATATTAAAGTAGGTAGTGAATAAAATATTCATTATTTTTAAAACACTATGCTTAACAACAATAATTATTTAGATATTATAATTATTAAATCAGGGTGATTCAAGCAATCAAGGGTTTAAAACATTTTATATTATTTTAAAACAGCGCCATCTAAAGTAAATCCAGAGAACTACTATGAATCTATGTAAGGACCGCATCGTAATAACGCAAATAAAACGTAGTGGAGTCAAGGTTAGAATGACTTACAAGTAGTTTCATGATATTCTACTAGATGGCGCTTTTAATTTTTTTTTAAATTCTAGCAGCAGATGGCATGCTTTTAAATTTGTAATGATTAAATTATATTATTAAAAAAAAATAACATTAAAAAATATATTATATTCATTGTTATAATATAGTTCGTAATATAAAAATGTACACACACTTTAAATCTACTTTTATTAGTAAATAATTAACATGCTTACTGCTTTTATAGAATTTAAAAAATATATTATAAATTATATTATAAGTACATAATAAAATTATATAATATGGGTCTGTACGTTTTTCACACATCCATTGGTTCATCGTAAATTTTTGATTAAAAAATTAATAACAAAAATATGTCGTGTCGCGTAATAGTGGACGGACGTCAGCAAAAACTATGCCCCGGGTGAGGATCGAACTCACGACCTTAAGATTATGAGACTTACGCGCTGCCTACTGCGCTACCGAGGCTATGACGCAAGCGTTAAAATTAAAATTTAGATTACAAGAAAACGTTATCAAAATCGATAATAATTTTTTAGGTGTACCGACCATTGATATCGCATATTTGTCAGTGACAATGCGACAACGATGCGATGCCTCAGCTATATACAGAGGGTATGAATGAGGTACAATCCATGAATTAATGAAAATTTATCCTGAAAATATTTAATCTATCTTCATATTATTTTTATTACTTATCTACCTACATTATTTATAAGTGTACATACCTAGATAGACGTATTTGCAAAGTTTCATATTAATTGTATTATTTTGCCCGTGTACAATATTCAAGCTTTTCAACCCTATAAACGTGTTATATTGCAAAAAAAATTACTATTAAATATAATAGTAATTTTTTTTGCAATATAACACGTTTATAGGGTTGAAAAGCTTGGAGACGGCAAGGGATCGGTAATCTAATGAAAATTTGACAAGTTCGCGAGCGGACGGTCCACTGTCCACTAATATCCCTTGGCTATTGCGGGACAGATAGATCATAGAAAGATGTGGAGTTGATTTTGGTATGATTAATTGAATTTTTTTTTATTTGCTTTTTGTGGCTTTTCGTATCACTGCGGCCAGAAATGTCCTATTGTAATCGCCACTTTGAGGGTGAGATAAACCCCGTTTGCGCGGCGTTATAGTTCACCACTGACCCTTCCAGCTTCGAGGAAGGCTTGAAGGATTATCCTGGGGTTGATCTTTCTAAGCTCGTCCGGGCTAAGCTGATGCTGACCCAGAACGATGCTACGTATTCGCATCAGACTTACTTAGTAACACACAAACCTAGATTTTGTGAAGAGGCGGATGAAACGCCTCTTCACCTACTAGGAGAGTGTGAAGCTCTGATGCGAAATAATTGCATTAGGTATGATTATTTTTAATAATTAGTATATTAACTCAAATGTTTACCCATTGTATTTCAAGAGACAGGATTTTTGATGTTATTAGATAAGTAAGTAGGGACTATACTAACTTATATTTACAATTTCGCACCTATTCTCTAAGTTCTAGGACTAAGTAGGACATGGTACACACCGTTCGCTCAGTTATTGAAATAACCATGATGTCATCTGCTTTAGACATAGACATAAGAGTTATACACTTAAGGCAGTCTGAAAGCGAGCACGGAGTGAAGCCAAGCTGTCATGATGTTCAGTGAAAAGTGAAGCCAAGAAAGGCTCTCTTTTCATGTACCTAAACAAGAGTTAAATTAAATCAAAAAGGTAATTTTTTTTTTAAGTTAAACGGTTTTATTGTAAACATGTACTAAAAGCTTAAAAATAAAATCGTGAGGCACGTCAAATATTTACAATTTTCAGTTCAAATGTTCATTAGATTTATATATTTGACGTGCCTCACGATTTTATTTTTTAGCTTTTAGTACATGTTTACAATAAAACCGTTTAACTTAAAAACTTTTTTTACCTTTTTTATTTTTAAGCTTTTTAGTACACTGTATTCTACTTGTCAAGCCATTTTATTTGATACCCATATTGATGACATTTAAAAAATTGGATATCCGCCATTTTGTAGCGGCGCCCATCTTGGATTTTCATTTTGTATAGTGCACTGTATTCTACTTATCAAGCCCTATATATGATACCCATATTGCTTGGATTAAAAAAAAACATGTTATCCGCCATTTTGTAGCGGCGGCAATTAATAATTTTGAATTTTGAATGCACATTATTGTATTGTCACCAGAACCAAAGGCGTATACTAAATTTCAGATCAATCGGTTGACAGGAAGAGGGTCAAATTTCAATTACTAAATTTGACCCAAGAAAAAAGAATAATTAAACAAGTGAAATTTTAAAAATACTTTTTAAAAACAAGCTTTAATTATTCTTACCATCTTGCATCATAAAGTACTCGTCAAGACGAATCAAATGAGCCCAAACTCGATGGGGTTGCGTTGTTTTATGACGGAGTTCCTATGGCCACCTTCCAGCTCCATCATCAGATCAGTTCAATGTCATAAAAATATTGCATTGTCATCCGATTTACACACGCATGCAAATTTTCAGCTCATTTGGAAACCGGGAAGTGGGTCAAATTAAACTTGCAAGATTTGATTACAGACAGACAGACAACAGACAGGTGAAAGTAATATAAAGCTTGTAATAATATAAAGCTTGTAACAAACGGAGTAAGCTAAAAAATAATAATAATAAAACCGTTAAATATATTGTCCACTCATTTCATTTCTATATTCTACAATAGTTCCTATATAATATTTCAGTCCTAGATTTGGTTGAGATCGAGTTAGGCTATGGTTTTAACTCTATGAAGAGCAGTCCGTCTTCGGAGAATTTACTTTGAGAGTATTAAGGATATACCGTAATTTACTTATAATAATGGTACACCTGTAGGCTTTTAAACTACATAATATAGGTACCTACTTATATAATAATAATATAAGGTAGCACCACAAAATAAATTATCAACATAATAATATAATCTCCGTGTGTTTAGATAACAAAATATTTTTCGCGGTCACATATTTAGAAAACATTCAATCAATCAACAAGCTAGCTGCTGTAAATCTACGATCGCACAAAATCAATTATGTATTAGAATAAAATAGACAACTCTTAATTATTGTAACACAAAAATATTACATTAGATACCGCACTTTATTGATAAACTAAAATTATATAGAGGTACAAGAACTATGCAAAAACACAAATATTATACACTTAAAACCAAAACACAATTTCATGGCTAAGTTTAACAATTGGCGATTGTAATAATAATTTTATTTAGATTTGTAACTATTATAAACTTAGGTAGATAGGCTCAAAATTTGTACGATTTTTAAAGCGCCTAAGAAAAATCCCTTTCACCAAAACATCCCTCTGACAACAAAATTGATGTAAAAATACCTCCACCCCACGGCGTGACAACTTAAATCCTTTCAACAAACTTTGCCCCGAAACTTCCAAAATCGACACCTAAAATCTCATCATTTTCTAATAAATCTCTCCCTAGAGTTATGAATTTTACGCCGTTTTTAGCCTCGTTTTAACCCTTCCACCTGAATATTTAAAAAGTCATTGCGAACGCTTTAATTGGGCAATCCTGTTTGGATTAAATTATCAAGACACCTAGTTAAGGCACCTCCTACAGACAACTGTAAAAAAGACAAACTCCGCGCTCCAAAAACAAGATGCAGTTAACCAGTACCTATTAGAAAATACGTTACCGCAAGGTATTATTGTAAATGTTAATATGAATCTAATTGTCAAGTGGGTCGTAATAAGTAGTTTTTGAAATTATTATGTGAAGCACACTCTGTATTTTACGAAAACTGTCTTAGTATCAAGTTTAGGTTGAAGGGCCTTCACACACGATGCGTAGCGTAAGCGTATCGTAGGCCGTAGGCGTAACTTACAGAACACTTTTTTGTTATTAGTGTATACTGTATTGTTTTTTCACGGTTGAAAATTTATAAAGTAATCAAAATTATTATAATTTGTGTGAAAGGAAACTTATAAATAAATTACGCCTTTAAAATTCCTAAATACGAAAATTACATCGTGTGCTACACTCTACAGCCATGTTGTCGATTAATCTCGTTAAAGAATATAGAGGTACCACTCTAAACCACTCTAAACTTTCGCGTTTTGACCTCATATTAATTGTATAAATCGGGACTTATCGCGTAATTATTTCGCTTATTATTTTTCTTTTATTCATCTAATTAAGTCGCACTAGGATAGGTGTGGTGTCTAGTCTCATAACTATAGTTTGTTACACCTGCAAACTTAATGAATTCGTCATGAATGCTCGGCTTAAACCCGATTTTGTCGTTTGCGGATTTCGCCTTACTTTTTGTAGGCTTACGAAATTAGGGAGTTTAATTAGTCATTCCAAATTTAGTAGGGCATTGTTAATCATCTAACAAAACTTAATTCACATTATGTCAAACTGATAAAAGTAAGAAATTTCTTAAATATATATTTTTTTTAATTTGATAATAATACTAGCTTAATCTCGCGACTTTGCTCGCATTGAAATATCTTATAAGCTTTTCAATTGCATTAATTTCTCGGGTAGATACTAGATGGCGTTACCAGTTATTATATCTACGTTGAAAAGTTCAACACTTCCAGAACAAGAGTTTATAATTCTGTAATCTTACATTGTCATCGTTCCATGAGGTTGATGTATTTAATGACTCTGAAATTGTTGTAATAACTAAACTAAGATTATTTTTAAATAATTATTGTAGAATTTAGTGTAATTTAGTTAAGGTAGAAAGCGTTTTGGATCTTTCTGTAAGCTTTCTGCTCATCTTATAAATAAATAAATAAATTGTAACGATTTACTAATAACCAACAAATGGCATAAAAATTATAAGACCTCAAGTTGGTAAACATATTGGTTAATAAATGTATAAGTGAACTCAATTTCTTCTACCATATCAAAGGTAGGTATCTTTTTGTACACAAACTGTGCCAACCCTAAGTTTCTCGACTAACAAAGCTTTTTTAATTCACGACCTCCCAATTTGTAGGCGCACGTAAAATGTTTATTCTACCAAAGAGGGGGACATTTAAACTTTTATTTTTTCTCCTTTGACTTAATTTTTTACGGAGATCCTCCGGAGACCGGTGCCGGATTTGAAGCACGGCGAAGTTTAAAAAGTTACTGGAGTTTGTTAAAAAGTCACTTTACAATGGGTTACGTAAGACTGAGTTGAATAATTTTACGGTTCCCTTACGGCGGCTGTTCTTTTATTTATTCCGTAGACCAGAGATTAACTATGTCGGGGGAGTTTAAAGAAGTTCGTTGTAAAATCAACCTATCTACCTATATACACGCCCTTGTCTGCGAAGTTTTATATAATCTAATTCAGCAAAATAGTTATTAAATAAGGTATTTTTCCGTAGACCTGATTTCATTATTATAACACCTACTTATTAAATTAAGGCGCCGACTAAAAGACACTTTAAACTCTAATGAAAACATTGTTATACAAAATTAGATTTTCTTTTTATTATGGCAGGCCTCAGCGTTTTTACATTTATCTAAGTAATATGCTACAACCTATAAATCTCTCTATTAGGTACTAAAATAGCGATGGTAGCAAGTTAGTTCATTCTAGAAGCTAGAATAAATGCCTCACAAATCAGGCGCATGATGTTAAGCATAATTATTTTGCCCATAATATCAGACAAAGTGCCAGTGTTTTAAACTTCTTAATAATTCTGCGCAGCACTGCACTGCGCCTGTAACCCTGTAAGTAGTTGAGGATAGTAATGTCTAGTAATTTGGCTGGTTATGATGGTCACGGTAAGGTGGTGTATGGTAAGGTAGGGTTAAATAAGCGAGAAAGAGCTATTAGCGATAAGTCCGCCAATTGTGACATTTAGTTTTTATATTATCGTTTTAATTTATAATTTCTTTTTGGTGTTTCAATAAAGTGTTATTTACCTATCTATATTATACGTTCTAAGTGAAGAATGGATAAGTTTTTCCATTATGTCCCAACAGGCCCCTACCAAGGAACGCGCGACAATATTTCGTATGTCTCACATTAAAATTTATCACTAGCGAGCGAGTTTACGCGAAAGCCAGGTGATAAAATAAAATGACAGTTGTTTAGTGTAGTCGCGGGAATATCGCTCGTACTACGCAGAAATTGAAAGGTATGGGGCGCTCGAGACTTATTTTATTTATGTCACAAAATGGGTTTTGGATTGCCCTGAGTAAGTGGTAGGGGTATGACAATGGTTAAGTTTTCATGTGTCTGCGAGTTACAGACTTTTTACTTAGGTACATAATATACCTATGGACCTATTATATAGAAAACCGTAAGGTTTTAAATACGCAAATAAGTGAATTTGATGAAAATACTACACACATAGATACCTAATAATCTATAGCTATATTATATCGATATGTGCAGCGTATATCTTTATCATGCCTAATATCTATTTTTGATCTGATTGCCAGCGAAATATGACGGGTTAATAAGATTTAAAAGAGATAGAATCAATCAAAAATCATTATTTTGATGGAATCATTATCATCAATTACTGCTCTTTTTGAATTAGACAAAGAACACTGTTTTATTAAAGTGTTTCCTTATTGGAAACATATTAAAAATAATATAACTGTAAAGCCTTTCTAATTCGCATATTAAGGTATTTTTATTCCTTAGAGAAAGACAAAGTTGGGCAAGTTTCGTAAAGCATATAACAGTAACATAAAAGACAAAGTAAGTACTTCTACAAGTAAGTGTGCTCTGTGTTGAATCTGTGTAAAAGTGCTCCAAACCACTGCCAGACAGCAACACCACAGAAAACATTGCTCATTTCAAAACCACACAAAATTACCTATTCGGAAACCTGAAGCACCCATCGAAAGTCCCGAACTAATTTCGGCGGCAGTTCGTCGATAAACGTTAACTTGGACGTTTACGTTCGACGCGATGAAAATTTCACGCAATCACGGCTGCTCCCAGCTTCATGGTACTCGAAATCACTTCGGGCGGTGCTAAACAGATGGTTACGAGCTATTTCTAGAATAGTACGCTTTTTACGCCTGATTCTGTGGATTCAGGTAAGTGAAATTAGACGTACGATGGTATTGTATCTAGTTTCAATTATTATGTAGCTTATGTTATGAAGTGTGTTCTGTGTTGTCGCAACGTCATTATTACAAGCTTTTATTAACTTTCACCTGTCTGTTGTCTGTCTATCTGTAATCAAATCTCGGAAGTTTTAATTTGATCCACTTCCTGATTTCTGATTGAGCTGAGATTTGGCATGCATGTCTAAATCAGATGCAATGCAATATTATTATGACATGAAGCTAATCTGATGATGGAGCAGGTCGGTGGCCACAAGAACTTCGTAATTAAACGACGCAACCCCATTTGATTCGTCTTGACGAGTACTTTGGTGCTAGATGGTAATAATAATAAAAGCTTACTTTAAAAAAGTTTTCTTTTTTATTTCACTTGTTATCATTACCATCTTCTTCTTTGGGTGCCATCCTCTACCGAAGACGCGATCTCTATTGCAATTTGAAACCTCAACACAGCAGCTCTAAATAATGAACGCGAGCGTGAGTTTACAAATTATTATTTTTCTATTATTTCACCCTCTCTTATTGGAGAATTAAAAAATGTCTTAACAGCAGATGCCCTTGCTAACATACATATTATAGTAAATTCTCCTTGATAGATCAGTCAGTCAGTCACTATGGGATGATCCAATCTACACGTAGGTTAACCAACGCTGGCATACTCAACACAACATTTTGCACTTGTGTAGTGTGTTGGAAAAAATAAACAAAGTACAAACGCAGATTGCTGCTAAGTTTAATATTTAAGAACTTGTTTTAAACATAAGTACCTATGTAGGTAATTATATCCGTTATCCTAACCACCATAACACAAGCATTAAGTTGCTTAGCTTGGGGTTATGTGGCGCTGTGTGAAATGTCCTGAAATATTTACTTATAATTTATCTTACTAATATTATAAAAGTGAAAGTTTATAAGAATGGATGTCTGGATGTTCGTTACTCTTTCACGCCTAAACGGGTGGACCGATTGAGCTGAAATTCTGTATAGAGATAGCTTAGACCCTGGAATAACACATAGGCTACAGGTACGTCCTGCGGGTAAAACCGCTGGGCGCAGCTAGTTTATTTATAAAACAAGTAGCACTTTTTAGATGCAAGTTTTACTTAGGTACCCTGAATAATACCTAAAACGTATATTCTTATTCCCTCAGTAAAAGGTTTTTTATCACGTACCTAGTATAAAATACATGTAATATAACATCCAAGCCATCGCATTTTCGGTACTAAACAATATGTGTCTAAGATTTAAGTGTGGAACACAACATAAAGGGGTGGCCAGTGGCTTTACGTACCCCGGATTAGACGGCCATGGCCGGCCATAAACTCAAGGGTTACTTTTATACCCCGTTGCAAATAATAGCGCATAAAACTTCTTGTGAAAAACACTAGTTACGGACACCGTGAGATGAACGGGGATGGGAATAGCGTTGGCAAAAAAAGGCTTGTCAGCTTATTATTTTAGATTAAATTACTCTTTATTGGAAATATCACAACAGGGGTGATGCATAAAACACTTCGTCATCATCATCAACCTGTGTTCGTTCACTGCTGGACATAGGCCTCCCCCATGGCACGCCATTCAACTCTCATTGCAAGGTACATGAAATACTTATTTGTCCATAATGAATATTTTTTATTATTATCTAGAGTACATCAATTAGCTTAACTCTATTTACAATACGATCTAGCCTTAACTTAGGCTAATAAGTAATTTACATCTAACTTAAAGTGCTAGGTACATAGACTAAATTATAATGAATAATGAAGATTATTAAAAAAATTTGCACATGTATTTTTTTTGTAATTTTAATAAAAAACGTGTATTATAATATGACATCCCTATTACAGAAATATTTAACTAAATAATTAACATTTCTCTTTATTATAACATTGAGTGTCAAACAACGTGTAAAACAAGTGCCTGAAGGTATAGCATCATTATTGTCCATTGTCCATATATTATCAGATACAGCTCAGTGTTTTGAATATCAAAATTCTGCGCAGCACAAAAAAAAAGCCCCTCAAGCACAGACGCTGCGTAGACTTGTCTTGCTGTCAAGTCAACTGTTATCCCACACATTCACAAAAGTGCAATGTATGGGATGACAGTTCTACTCTTGAAGTTTCGTCGGGATACCGTGTGTCTTGCTACGATCGCTGCTCTGCATTGCGCCTGTCACCCTGAGACATCAGATTTTGAATCCCGTCTTGGCCAGTAATTGCGCTGATAACATTATCCTTCAGTTAAAATACAAAAAATATGTCTGCCTATGCAAAAGATCTCTACCACTGCTACTTCGAACTTTTGCTCCTTTTCTTTCTTCATTTTGCTTCTTTCTTTTTTGCAATCCTTCCAGTATTGCATATTTCCTTTCCTTGCTCGGTTGTCTGGAAGAGATCGCTTTGAGCGATAATACTGCCAAAAGGTACACCTATGACCTATAGCTATAATATTTGTGGACACTTAAGGAAAAAACTACACCTGCTGTTTTGCCACCAGTACACTAGGTAGGTATCTTCTAATTCGGGTTGCAATGGGGTGTAGTAGCACTTATAAAAATGTCAGGAGTAGATTTACAGGCGTCTGTGTATTGGGATATGTGGCTCATAGTTGCTGTAATTCTCCTTGTTTTTATGTCGTAATAATGTATTTTATTAGGTAGATACTATATTGCTACAACAGAAGTAAATATAATAGAATATAGGCCATTTTTATGTAGAGGAGTATTTTTTTATGATGATGAGCATCAGGATGGTAAGGATCATGATTAACCAGATTATTATATCAGAGATCAGATAATGAGATAATCACAAAGTTGTAAAGCATTGAATTTTAATATTTTCGACCGCAGGGCATGCCATAAGACATTAAACAATATAATATAAATAATAAACTCTACTAGACACTACAGAACAAAAATAAGTATATTAACTAAACTAACTAAACTCATGTCAAAGTTGAAGCGTGAGTGTTGTCGGTATTTTTACATAGTTATTATGGAAAGCGATTGATTTTAAAAACATTTTTGTACTCCTACCTAAATTTTGTTCATAGTTATCTTGATATAGTATTAGCTATAGTTTAATTAAGTATACTACCAATTTCTGAGAGCTAATATTTTGCACGCTGTTTCTGCTTCAAGTAGGCTGTACACTCAAAGGTTTACTATATTATGTTAAATTTTTACTGTAATAATTTCATGTGTAGCGACCAGTTTGGCGGATCTAATTTAAAAAAAATGTGTAGAACCTTAAAAACAACGTGTCAAAATACTTTTACAATAAGAATTTGCCACTTTACGCGAATATTAGCGCAGGATGTAGCGCTGGCTTTAGTAATATAAAATTTGGTAATTACCCAGTTTGTAGTTCATCAAAGATTAAAGAATTAATCGTAGAAGTGCCGTAACGACAGGCAAGTCGTATCGTTCATCGTAAAACTTCGCCTTCCGACACTGAACTATGAAAATTAAATAAGAAGGGGCGATTTAACATTATTGTTCGACTTTGTAGCCTGGAGCACATTGTCTTTTTATGGACGTTAATTATTAAGTGTTGCGCAAAGTTTTTAGGGATGGCTTGAAGAGAGAAATTGAAATATTAAAAGTTTCATTAAATAAAATGCACTAATGACATTATCTATTATTACTTATTTGATCAGTAGCTTTGGTATAAAAATTATACCTGCGGGAAAAAAAGCGAAATTGATGTGATTTAAACTCTGGGTCGACTTTTTGATTTAATTACATTTTGGTTTTAAAATTTTGTTCGGCAAATTTAATAACAGACATACAAGGTAACAAAGAACAAAGAACAAACATGACCATAAAATAGAATGCTACAAAAAAATGATGTGATATTATGTAGCATGCAGTCGATGCAAATCTTATAGTAAATTGAGCGACTTGATCATGCAACTTCCAAAGTTGGTCACTAAACTTTTATTACCTAATGATTTGATTCTGACAGTGGATGTAGGGTAACCCTAATAGGTAGGTACACCACAGCAAAGATACTTAATAATAATTTGGTGCGCGCTTTATAACCTAACTCTCCTAAAAGAAATAAATGCTATTATAGTATTACGATTACGTTAGTCCTAGTTTATAAAAAAATACAAAAAATATTTCACAAAATCAGCAAGCAAAAGACACCAGCCATCCGTTGCCCCCAAAGTTATATTATCAACTGTACATGTCCAATTTCGGAGTTCAGATATGATCCTTCAAGCGGATGGCGACCCTTAGCACGGGTGTCATCTCGAATATAATATATCGGGCCCAGGACTCCCTGAGGAACCCCGCTTAATTACAAGTACAAGTTAGGAAACCTTTTAATGTTTTGCCTTTATTAAAATGCGCCGTGGATTTTGGGCAGTTGCTAAATTAATGTAGAAAGTATATTTAGCTTCATCGGAACATAATCAAATGAAGATTTTTTATATAGGTTTTAAATAGATGGGTATATCATTATAGCAATGGAAAGTTGTTACTTTCAACTTGGTGCAATAGATTTGATAGAAAAAAGATAAAGTAATTGGTTGGAGAAACGTAAAAATATTAATGGATAATGATGGATGATGGGATTTAAAAGGAATTTTTAAAATATAGTTTAAGAATTTATGCCAAAATCTAGCTGAAACAAAAAGCCTAATGTTTCCACGAATATTTTAAGTACTATTCGTTCATGTTGAACAACATGATCATGTTGAATATTAATATACTTACATAAAAAAACTATAAAATTTTCACATTAAATTTCTAAAAAGTACTGGCCGAAAAGTTACTAGAGCTCGTAACGTTTTGGCATTACTTAATTTAATTTTTTTCTTCGGTGACTTGTCAAGCTGTGCTCCGCTTGAACTTATAGCCACTGGGGATATTTCACGTCGTTCCAGTTCGGAAATTAAATTTAAAACCCCTCGAATTTTTCCCGCCCTCCAAATGATTGCTGGCCGTAAGGACATTCCCGTGTGCTGATTATAACGCCGGGGGTCATTTTCGAACCTTTGCAAACAGGGTCATAACTGCAATTTTTTGTTTTAGAAATTGTTACTGTGGAACTTTGAGAAATAAATGTATTGTGTAAGTGAACACCTAAATTGCATTTTTTTACTCCAGGCAACGGTCGAACTGATATCGTTTATTTACTTGAATAAAAAGAGAATTATTTTACTTTTATTGAGAAAAACAAACTAACAATACTACAGCAGTAAAGAACACTTTTATTAACCACAGATCGGCCACAAGCCGATCTACAGAAAATCCAAGTGCTCCAAACCACTGTCAGATGGCAGAGTGCCCAGAATGCTGGCAGCATTGCCACGTTGAATGGCAATACTTATACGTTGGGCCAAATATAATATAATTTTACTTTTATTATCTAACTTAAACATATGGGTAAAATTAATTATTCAAAATAATATAAAATGTACTGGTCTTTCGTATGGAACACCTCCGAATCGATCCATTTTTATGATTTACTAGCTGCGCCCAGTGGTTTTATCCGCTGTACTGTAGCTATCTCACTATACCAAATTTCAGCTCAATCGGTCCACCCGTTTAGGCGTAAAAGAGTAACAAACATACACACTCACACACTTTCGCATCTTACTAATATTATAAACGTGAAAGTTTGTAAGAATGGATGTCTGGATGTCGGGATGTCTGGATGGATGTTTGTTACTCTTTCACGCCTAAACGGGTGGACCGATTGAGCTGAAATTTTGTATAGAGATAGCTTAGACCCTGGAATAACACATAGGCTACATAAGTACTGCGGGTAAAACCGCTGGGCGCAGCTAGTTTATAAAATTAGTGTGATTTGTGAAAATTTGGAAGGAATGAGAATAGACCGTCAGGTTTGTTTTCTATAGACGAAATTCTACGAGCTTCTGCAGCTCGGTTAATTATTATACTATAAAAATAATTATAAACACAAGAAAATAGCAATTTTATATACTTAGAGAATCTTTATAAATACTAAATCGACCTCATATTCTTATACATCCCCTAAAAGAATATTTACGGTAGCTGCTTATAGAAGCATAACTGAAAAAGGTAAGAAACAGAGGCCACAAGGGGCAGCGCGAGGCAGTTGTCAAACCTCGTAATATTTTATTAGATAACCAAATAAACCTCGAGTAGACTTTGCAATTTTTATCCGCTGCTGCGGTGTTTATTTTGATGTGGATTATTCACTTTTAGGAGATTTTTAGCTTTTGCCACTGAAAAGATGTTTTGGTTATGTCTTTAATACGTGCACACACACTGAATTTACTTTAGGGTCTATTGGGTATTGCATTTTTTTTATAAACATTGTTGAGTTTATTTGTAGGAGATTTTCAGCAATAGCCACAATAAAAAAAAATGCAATTTTTTTTATAGTACACAAACGAACTTTATCTTATGACATATTATTTTAAAACAGCAATTTTATTAAGTTTAACAATTTGTAGTACTATCTAAGAAAAGAAATTAGGAGCACTTGGATTTTCTGTAGATTGGCTTGTGGCTGATCTGTGATTAATAAAAGTGTTCTTAACTGCTATAGTAGCTGTAGTATTGTTAGTTTGTTTTTCTCAATAAAAGGCATACTACAGAAAAGAAATTCTTAATACTTATAATAGAAATTTTGATTATAATAAATAATAGGTAGGTATACTATTTATGCTGCATAGTTCTTCTATTTACTACACTGTTAATTACTTGTCTGGTTTCTGTATAAGACATATATAGGTAAGTATGACATTATAAATATCTAATGTAGTTAATGCAATTTCAGAAGTTTCGCTTAAATTAAGAGGCGGTAAACTTAATGCAACCTCTGAATATATCATACCAAAATCTGAGTAATAAAGACAACATTCCACCATGAAATATAATACGCGCACACATCTATTAATATTCATAATACAATTTAACGCAACGAGGTTAATTCACCTAAATATGTAAATTATCATGAGCCGACCACCGTTTATTCCGAGATGTCAGTTTGTAAATATTTCTTTCTCACTCTCGCGGGTGATTTTGAATTAGCGTGCGAATGGGACGGTTGTTTGTGTATAATGTGAGGTGGTAGGGAAAATTTTAACGGCGCCTATGAGGGTTGTGAATGTTCAAATAACTTTCAAATATTGTCGCTAGGTGGACGGAAAGTTTAGCTCCTGAGGGAGGCTGTTGCCTGTGTTTATAAATGAAACGCGTATCATTTCTGAGCAGCTTACAGCGTGCGACACCCCTAGTACAAACCCCCCCCCCCCCTAGTACTTCGATTAGACAATAAACTGGATACGTCACTGTCGATACTCGCTGCCAAAGTTAATAATGGACCGCCGGGCATAAACCTAATTGTAACAATACAGGTTATCCCTGGTGTGAGTGTACTTATCATCATTATCAGCCCGTACTCATCCACTGTTGGACATAGGCCTCTCCCAGCACGCGCCTCTGAGCCCGATCTTTAGGTCTTCTCATCCAGTTTTTGCCAGCCATCTTTCTCAGGTCGTCACTTGGTTGCGGGGCGTCCTACACTACGTTTACCTAAACGTTGTCGCTAATGTACTTATGTACTGTGATCATTATTTTATGCTAGAGTTTGATAATTTTGATAATTTGGCGGGTTCATGCGTAGTTACATTATCGAAAATTTATATGTGCGGTATCATTATTGGTGTGCGTTGCCTCTCTCCCCGCAGAAAATGGCAGATTTTTTTAAAAATAGAAATTAATAATGGCTCCTATTCCCGTGGTTAAATGTTCTAAGACAAAACACGACACAGAGTAGAAAACTTCCCCTTACGAACACAGTTTTCTCAGTTGGTAGAAAGCTTTTGGTCAGTATAATTTTAGACTGTGACCATTAACGAACGAGGGTTTGCACGGTATGAAAGGGGCTCATACATGGTAATGTCATTTGGGCATGCGAAGTTGAAGTCATTATAATAATGTTGGATTCGAATGTCCTGTGAGTTTCGGACTTTCTGTGGATCGGTGAAATTAGTTTTGAAATGGGACTTTTAGTCGTAAACAGCGGTTTTACCAGTTCAAAGTACTTTTATACGCTTTACCTGAATGTGTCAGTAAAAAACTCTACCACATTTGTTTATTTTATTTGTAAAATGGAAAAATAATATAACACTAGCTGCGCCCAGCGGTATATCCCACTGTACTGTATGTCATTATATGGTCTAAGCTATCTCTATACCAAATTTCAGCTCAATTGGTCTACCCGTTTATGCGTGAAAGAGTAACAAACATACATCCAGACATCCATACATTCTCATAAACTTTTACGTTTATAATATTAGTAAGATAAAATCTCAAAATCGCTTTATTGGTGTAAGTCATTTAAGTGTAAAATTAATCATAAATAGGTACTACTTATTAAGTTTTATTATATAAGCAGATCGACTCGACGTTCTATTGATTTAGCTATAACGCTTTGTAATACTAAAAGTTAAGTTAAAAAATATAATAATCTTATTTATTAACAAATCGATTAAAAACAAAAACTCTAAAAGAAAATCACCCGATCAATCAAAGATTAATCCAAAAACAGAGCACCAAAATCCCAAACACCTAGTGAATGCAGTTAATCCGGCAAATTGCGATTCTTTCCCCGTAAAACATAATTAAAAATTCAATTCTGTAAAAAAACGGTGCAAAAAAATGGCGCGAGAAATCCTCGTCATCAATCTGAGGAATTATTTCATTTGCGTATTAAAATTCTCGTTTTGTCGGTTCGTGAATTATTCGGCGTCGTGTTAATTACTCTCGCCCGGTTTACTGCACCCAAGTGATTTAGATGTCATAGATTAGGGCAGAGATGGGACTTCTGTTGTTGTGCTGGCATTATTTTACCTACCATTAAAGAAAAAAAAAAGTTTTGTGAGAGAAAACAAACATCTAGTTAACATCTAGTTGCTGGTATTATGATTAACTTTTAGTTTATTTAGGTACTTTTATGTCGGAATAAAATATGAAGTTCCTTTTTAGATGAATAAATGAATAAATCATTATACTCGTACCTACAAGTAACCTTAGCCCTTGATCACGATCTGGCGGCAGACTAGAAGACGGGATATATCCTCCCTTATTTTATTATATATTTAAAAATAGTACATTCGCGCAATAATATGTAGGTACCTAATATACATTATAACTTAATAAGATATTTCTTCGGTTTTATCTAAATTTTGTAATTTATTGGATCTTCTTGTCTGAATAAATGAATAATATTATTATTATTATATTTAGGTACTACATAACAACTCAGAAACACTAAGTTATGTATGTAAACTAAGCGCGGTTTTCTATTATTATTCATTTTAAACTACAAATACACGTAGGCGTGGCAGTTCTGTATTTAATTTTTTATTCTATGATTGGCATAATTTGATATATTATATTATTTTATATTTGTAAATACTACTAGTTTGTTTCCTACATGAAACTTAGCGATAATAAAATAAAACAATAATACGGAGTACCTACTTATATAATTAGCAAACAAAAAAACAACCAACCATACACTAAATTCTTACTAAATACGGTTAAATAGGTACCCCACTAGATAGATCATGCACTAATCACCCTTCCCCGTCAATTCACTGGAGCGTCGTTGTCAATTAGGACGATCATTGGTGACCTGCCCGAGCGAGGGTTATGCAAGTCTCTATTAAATCTAGATGGGAATTATTTTAATAGACAATTATATAGGCATAACGTAAAAAGATGCAGTACTATTTAAATGAAAGAAAAACCATAATATGACGGGAAATAGCTAGAAAACAGCGCTGCGTTCAAAAATAAAAATTACATTAAAAAGAGCTTTCGTATTTTCAATTTTAGAATTTGTCGAAATTGTACGCGCTAATGGTTGCGAAAAAAAAAACACTTATATTTTTAGTCGAGCCCATGACTCAAATATATTCAGCCTTTAAAAAAAATCAAAGACATTGTCGAGAATGAGGTCATGACTAAAAATAAGAGTATATATATAGTAGGTATCTAATTTTTTATACTAAATAGGCCTACGTTTGACCACATCCCACCTGATGGAAAGTGAAAATGCGGTCGACGATGCATCACATTACCTATTCACTCGTGCCTTGAAGATACCCAAGTTATACCGCTCGGGAACTCAGATGACGGCAAAGTGTTCCAAATGCGACCAGTTCTCATTAGAAACGACGAAGCAAAACGCTTGGTGCGGGCTGTTGGTAGCGCCACTAAGTAGGGATGCCGCATTGCCGTCTGCCGTGACGTCCGTCGAAAAAAAAGTAATAAAAAGAAAAAGTCAGAAAAAGTATGTCATAATATTATTATTAACTCATAAATTACATTGTATTTAAACATAAATTCTATACAAAGTTGAACTAAGCGTGATTTTACCATCATTATCCGGTAAATAACTAAATCTAATGACGAACTAGTGTTCTGGTGCTCGTGGCCACGGTAATTCGTTACCGAACAGACAGCCAGACGCTCCATGTAAATTGTATGTATTGAAACGCACAAATGCACTGAATTTTGGTATTAGAATTACATTATGTGGACCGTGGACGTTGATTGACATTCAAATAATGAGATTGTATTATTGTAGTTGCTGTAATAATTTAGGGAAATTTGTTTTCAAAATAAATGAATAATTATGTAACTGTGAAAAGAAATTTGGTAGAATGAATTAGTTATTATAGTTGAGAGTCCCAATCCGATGATAAATTTGATAATATTCCCTAGGAAACCGGGAACATATTATTTTATTTATAACGTAGAATATAAAAAAGAAGTCGTAGAGCAAAAACACACGTTTTATTTTTATTATTTGTATCGATACCTTTTGAAATTGCAACCAAATAAACGCTCTGTCTAATCGAATCGCGGAATTAATATGTAAAGCTAAAAATACAGATTGAAAAGTTTAACAATAATAATTTTGAGCTTGAGCATCATTATGGTATGAGCCTGAAAAAACAAAGCTTCATAATTCCAACGGGCGCATTCCACGTAAATCTAGATACAGTATTAATATAAATAGGTGAGCGGATGTGTGAATGTGCGAATTACAGGCGCGTGACGTCACGAGCGTGACGCCGTGATTAGCGACACGTGACAACCCTGCTTAATGACCGTACTGAGGTTTGGACCAGGGATGTACCAAACGTACCTCTACCTATATAATATTATGTAGGTACTATTTAGTAGGTATTAGAAACTTGATACATACACATGAAGTTCTCTTTAACTCCTAAAGTCAAAGTGTAGATTAGATAGGTTGTAAGCTACCGAATTTCATCACAATCAGATAAGCCGTTCTAACGTGAAAAGGTAACAATATATTATATCCTATTGGAAATGCAAAGCTATGCACACCACCACTGTACTTGTTCTTAAATTTCCTTCCAGCCAGGTTGTCTGTAAGAAATTGCTTTGTACGAGAAGATCGCCAATTGTTTACCATTACTTTAAGTTTGTATTGTAGTCGTATAATTTCCTATGTATCTTGGTATGCAATGAAGTGTTTTTTTACTCTGTATAATATTATGCTCATTGTAATGTTAGAGTAATTTTTATATGAAAAAGAAACGTTATTCATTCGATCATGAATTTAATAATCATAATATCATAATAATTATTAAAAAAAACAGATTTAATTCATGTGAGAAAACAAACTAATCCTTGGTAGCTGCAGCATAATAAGTCATTCTAATTATGCTTATATTTTTCGTAATACCGGTTTCTTTCAAATTTAAACTTTAAACTAATAAAATAGTTTCTAAGTGTGTGACATGATGTGACGCTCCTAATCCCGTCACACACGAGGTTGACGAGTTAATTGGGCGCATGTCACGAGTAATTGTGTTAGTTTGATCATTGTTCACGTGGATTACTGATTTGTGTTGCAATCATGGTTTAGAATTATTATAGAAATCAGCTGCACACGAGGTTTTATACGCTGAAATGTTTTATCTAGGCTTTAAGCTATAGGTTCTAAGGCGTTGTTACTTGAAAAGCACATGTAAAGTTTTGGAAACTAGAGTTCGTTAAAAGAAATAATAAAATAATCCATTTGTTTTTGCGTCTTCTTACGGAGAACGTGGCTATTTGTTTCAAAATGTTTTTTTTATTTTTATTTGATGAAGTAGAAGACGAGCAAGACGCTCTCCTGATGTTAAGAGATAACGGCTGCCCATAATCAGTACAGTGTTACCTAGGATTTCACAATTATGTGAAATTCTAGGAGCACTGCACCAACGCTTCTTACTCAAGAGTCATTAATAAGATGTTAAGACTCTTTAGCCCAGTAATTTCACTAGCTACAGTGCCCTCCTACTGGAGCACAGTAATGTTTGCACATCACTGCTCAGGCGGTAGAATAACTGGCACTGTTGGGGTACCCACCTAGATGACCTCCTGCAAAGGAAGTCTACCCCCGGTAAAACCGGTAGGTAGTGTGAATATTACTTTAACTTACCTGCACATAAATATTATTGTTATTTATAATGCCTACAACTACCTACAACCTACCTACAATTTACTTTTTTTTTATCTACCTACAATTCTATTTCCTTGTTTTTTTTTTTTAATTCAAGAAAATTACTACAACGAGACGAGCCCCTGGCGTTTGCTTGATCTTAAGCAATTATACAAGCTAACTAAAAACCTGTGAAATTTTAAAAAACAAGCTTTTATTATTATTACCATCTAGTATCATAAAGTACTCGTCAAAACGACTCAAATGAGCCCAAACTCGATGGTGTTGCGCCGCTTAATTACGGAGTTCCTATGATCACCTTCCAGCTTCATCTTAGGATCAGCTCGATGTCAAAATAATATTGCATTGTCATCCGATTTCGATCCGATCAACAGACAACGGACAGGTAAAAGAAAAAAAAAAGTAAATAATAGCTTGTAAAAAGCGGTCTAATGACCGTGTTCCGGCATGATGTTCAGTGAAGCCAGGGATTTATCCCGCCTTCTAAATTTAGTTTGTTTTATCCACCTATCTATCTACACTGCAAAGATAAATAGATAGATAGATAACCTCTTTATTAGTGTAGTTGTACTATGATACGACAATCGCATATTATTTTCAATATCCATTCCAAAACATTCTAAAACCAAACAATTCCTTTGTAACTAAACCTTGCACAGTAAGTGAACAATAGAGACAGTTACAGTATCTCTACGAACCGATAATGGACTGGAACTCTCCAGGCGATGTCTGTCTAGAGCGGTCTAGATGTGACTCTATCTTTGCGTCAGTGTTGTGTTACTAATTCCTATGTCCATATTCTCGCGGATTCAAACGATCGGATGAAGTCGTTTTGTAGGAACATTTTGATATTGTTTAGTTAGATAATGTTTAGCACACAGAAACGAATCACATTTATTAAAAGATTGAATTAATTAATGCTACTAAAAGTAATCAAAATATACATATGAGAATTTGTATTATTTATAACATAATACGTTGTGTACTTAATTCAATTTTATCACCTTCATATTTGCATGTTGCAAATTGTTTGTTTAAATGCCGTTCAATCTAAGATTACTTCACGGAAAAGCATGATCAGACACAAAACATTAAAACTGTCTTTTCTTCTACTGAATGACTGTGATGTGACTCATTTTCACCAAAATATGTAGTCATTCGTCCGTCACTGTTAGGCAATCCTGGCAGGGTCGCCATATAAAGATCGACGTAGAGAGGAATGAAACAACTTAATGCTTTCTTGAATAGATTGTGTTTTTATTTATGCATCTCCTTTAAAAACGACATATGTAGTAATGCGCCACTTAAACATGTAGTAATGCGCCACCGTGTTTATCTTTCTGTAAATTCCTCTACATTCATTGGTTGTCTGGAAGAAATCGCTTTTTAGCGATAAGACCGCCGCTTGTACATTTATATTTTTGTCAATAATTTTCTACTTGTAATGTATTTCTTTTTGTGTGGTGTACAATAAAGCATTATCTATCTATCTACCTATCTAGTTATGGTAGGGAAACATCCCGCCTTCTGGGTTTAGTCTGACACCATCTACTGACGTCCCTTATCACGGTAGATCAAAAATTTTAACATCAAAAATTAAAAGAAACCAAAAATCAAACTCATACAAGAAATAAGCAAACGTTCGCCAGTCCCGCAATAAAAGAGGCTGGTGTTGCCAGTATAAACATTTGCAACGTAACGGCTGGTGGAATGTGCCCTGACGGACATAACCGGGGGAAATTGTAAATAGTGCTCGCCACACGTTTAGTTTGCAATATTTGTGCGGCTCCGTGTAAATGGAAAAACGTTTGTGGTAGAGCGGAGACAGTTTTAGAGATTGCTTTAATATTGTTTTTTTACTTCAATTTTGTGTATCGCTCAGGCTTTAATAGCCCTTCATGGAGCTTGATGAGTTAAAAGATAGTTATAAAAATTGAAATCACAGTTAATTCATCACTATTTACTCGGCTTTTTTAATATATTGTTTTATAATTGCAGCAAATTTTGTACCCTGTATGGGCCACATCGTACCACATTTTGTGAATGAAATGGTGACTTACGTATTGTTGCAGTATTTTCATTTTCTTAAAGTGTATTAAAATTGTCAATTTGAAGACATTTTTGACCTTTTTGAAGCCAACGAAAGATCTGTTGAACTAGCTCAATACTGACAAAAACAGTTATAACTCAATAAATTTAGGGATAATTATAAACAATTAATCTACAAGAAGAATAGAAGAAGAAGAGCGAGCGAATGAAGGTACGCAGCGGCACAAACCTAGTAGGTTATTTGATGTTTTGTACTTAGTTTTAAGATTTATATTTTAGTGTATTAAATAAAAAAAAAAAGAAAATAATATTATTTTCAAAAAAATCCTGAATATTACCTATTTCGCAACCTCTATACTCGGTCCCTACTCTACACATAAAGGGGGTACACCACGGTATCGGAAACGCTGATGTGTGTAAGTCGGCAGGAATTAGACGTTACGACTGGTGGGAATTGCTTGCGGATGGCTGCCTCACTGCCTCCGGTATAAGATACGTATTAGGAGTAATAGGGATCCGATGGGTAGGTTTCTTTTACCATTATAATAGAGGGTTCAAGCCAATAAGGTTATATAGGCAAGTACTAGATGCGATGGCTTGAAATGTTTTAATTTTTTTTTATTCAATATAGGTTAGCCTTTGATCACGATCTTCCGTAATGTTAAGCGACTATACCAAGAAGCTTGAAGTATTTTGTACTTAAATGATAGTTTAGTGATAATATTACTTGCGAATTGATAAATCGATGTATTCAATGGTACTCGTAAGATAGAAGCGATTCCTTATAGTATCAATGTCTCCATTGGTAAAATAGTTAGTAGATTTTTCCTTTAATATTAATAGTCAAGAATTCAACGGTTTCCTAGAGAATACAACTACTTCAGTACTCATGCAGCCATAGCCAGGCATAGGTTGAGCTCAAAATAACAAAGTTATTAAACCTAAAAGGCTTTAAAAGGATGTATTTGTGCAAAAAATAATATAAAATGCGAAAATGAAATGTGAGAATTTGACGTAGTCAGTCCATTGGCATGGTCCTATTTAACTAAGGTAATTAATTGATATGGGTCGTTCCTGCTGAAATATTTATTTATTATATTTATATACTAGTTAAGTAAACTTAATAATTTTAAGTACGTACTTATAATATACTTTATCTATCTTCTCCACCTCTCTCTCTTTCTCTACCTCATATTTAGTGTATCATATTACATTAATCCGTCTGTCCATTATTATACGTGTGTTAGTTATTTGGAATCGATAATTAATTAATTACCGTATAGGCAGAGCCGCGCCCGGTGCGGGCACCTACCTCGTAACTAGCGCAACACTCGATTTCCCAGGAGGTCTCCGTTCTGTGAGGCCAAAGATTAAGTAGCGCAGAATGTTCTGTAAATAATTGTACGAAAAAGGAGAATTTTTAATTTATATAATATTTTCTAACAAGCTAAAATCATGGAAGATATTTATTTTAGCAGGTACAATGACTACTTGAAAAACGTAGGAGAGCATGATTAAGCGCCAAAACACACGTTTTTAGGGTTCCGTACCTCCATCATCTTGCCTTTACCATCAGTTGCATACCGGCTATGGAAGATGACGATAACAATTTTAATCATTGAAGATACAATGTTTTGAGGTTACATTTTTTCAAAGCTTCAGAATCACATAACTTTTGATTTCGGTAAAACTGGGCCTAATCACAATTAAGATCTCAATTACTTTATTTACATGTATTTGCAAATGATTTTGATTTTTGAATTTCATACTTAATAGTAATATGATAAATATGATTATTTCGAAAACGAAACGATTGAGGATCATGTTGCCTTAGTTTTATGCAAAACAGTTGTATGTAGTTATAATTTGGTTGTGAGTTGGCAGTTTGCATACCAACTATTCTTTGCCACCTCAGGGCACGCCCGCCATGTCATTCCGCCTATTAAGTCACCTGTCATGTGAGTTTACAATAAGTAAATATTCGGTACTGCTCCTTGTTATTGCTTGGCTTGGCGACAATATTGGACAACTATTTGTGGGAAAAATTAGTGGCGTCAACCTTAGGGTGATCATCATTTGTTCGGGCAATAGATAGGTTGGTTGGCAATTGCTGTGATAAAATAGTTATAATGTGTAAGTTTAGAGGACTTAGAGGTTATACTTAGAGGTAATACAGAGTAGTGATTTATAGTCTTCTCTCTGTTAAGACCTATCATTCATAATAATGACAGGCCTTAGCAGAAATAATTCAATGTAATTCTCAAGATACGTCAATAAAATAATAGAATATATTTGATTACGTCTTTTATGAGGCTTCGGCAGACAAACTAAACAAATGACAACCACGATGATCTTAAAATTTAATTGTGTCATTTTTTTCGTAAGTTATAATATAAATTTTTTACTTTTCATTAATAAATGAAAGCTTTTAACCCGAAACCTATGGAATTGAATCCCCAATGCTGATTTGAAAGATATTCATACGTTTCTCCACAATCTTACCGTTTACCTGTAACCACGTAACTAACTAATGCGTAAGTCAGACCCACGTCATATTAATTAAGTCGGAGTCTACAGCCGTCGGGGATTTACATCCTTGTATAAACGCTTGATAGCTTAGCATTATGATCGACGTTTGTTTTCTTTGGGATTATTCCTATCTTAACTCATTATGAAAGCAAAAGTTGAAGCAATCGTAACTTTTTTTTTAGGTTTTGTACCTCTAAGGGAAAAAAACTAAACCTTTGTAAGATCACTGGTTTGTTTATGCGTCTGTACATATATTTTAACTCCAGGAAAAAATCTGAACGCGCAATGGCTCCTTTGAGTTTTTACTAAGTAGATATAGATGTATTATAATTGATGACACTTATCGGAGTCTATCTCTGACTTCATCTATAAAATATGGGCTTAATGACAGCCCATAAAATAATATTATACAGTTTTTAGCGAGTAAAACCACTGAACGCAGCTAGTTTAGAGACAATATAAGAACAAAATAGGGTATAGAAATGCTACCTTTACCCTACCGTGGACATTGTTTAGGATATTAAAAATATTCCCCAAAAACAAATTTGGGCTGAACACGGAAAACACCAATAAATCTCTATATCAAGCATCATTTCAATACATTTAAAGTTGCCATGAAAGGGTGAAAAATAAAAACAATAATACCCGGGTTGTGGGCCCCGACGGACCCATTTTGCCCGAATAATACTTTTTATCATATTTATCGACTGAAAAATAGCTGAGGAACTTCTACTGCTGCATTTTTGTATTGTTTTTAAAGCAGACGTTGATGTTGTCGAATGACTCATAGGATCTTATTATTATGTCTTAAAATTTTGGAAGTGTGCATAAAATAAAAATACATTTATTATACCATCAAATATTTCCCTTCTTTGTTTGGTTGTCTGAAAGAGATTGACATTAACGATAAGACCGTAAAATTAAACTATTTTTGATAATAAAATTTTAAAAAAACAAAATCTACGAATAATTTCCAAAAATGTCTACGAATTTCTATGTGTACCTATAGGGCTAACCCTAAAGGCCTATTCAAACCTGGCAACCTGCGGTAGTGAAAAAAACTGCATTTTTATACCGAGAGTGGTAGCGAATATCGCCGAGGTTGTAGCTTCAATCTAACAACTCTTATAGAGCGTTCATAATATAGATACTTAAGTGTAACCGCGTAACTACATCCACGAAATAGGTCGTCATCTAAAAAAACCCTTTGAAATTCGAGTCGCGCTACGAACATGTAAATCTGTATCCCCCATGCTTTTACCCGATCCGAATACGATATGTGTTATCGCTAATGCCACTTGGGATACGCAGAAGTAGTGCTTTGTGCTCAAAGGCACCTGTTTTGCCAATTCTATTTTCTATGTTTTTCGTGATAGGAAACTTAGCGGTTCTTTGAAGATATTCATTAGGTACAGTCACTGTAATTGTACATGTGCATAAGTTTTGTGTAAACAAAGAAACTTTAAAATGTATTTCTTTTATTTCTCCTTATCCTTATAGGCCTCAATTGGTAAAAATATCTAATTCTTAAAGAAAATAATATTGCAAAGGCACTTCTTGTTTATGAATTTAAGACCTCGCGCGAATATTTGCCTTAAGTAATAAAAGTGATCAGCCTACAAAGAAATCTAGTAAGCCGAAGTTTTCGTACATAGAGGTATATACCGTCATTACCGTCATTACCACCCGTCACTAGGTCACCGTCATTACCTAGGTACCGTCATTAGGTATATACCATCATTTTGAAGTCCTAAAAGTTGCTGTCTAAAAGTCATGTAAAAAAAATCTAAATGTGTAAATGTCATGTAAAGTCATGTGAGTGCATCCTAAGATTCTGTATTCAGTGTCAAATTTATTTTTTTATTGAATCAATGTCATGAACCAATTCCTAGATTTTTTAAAATTCTTTCGAAGCTTAAACGAAGATCCGACCAAAGATGATGGCAGAATAAACCTAGAAGGCGGGATAAATCCGAGATTTACCACTATGTAATAAATAAAGGGACTGGAGGACGCAGAGCGCCGTTGGTATTAAAAATACACATTTTACATGACAGAAGATAACAGATCAGAACACAAGAAGCCAGCGGGTGCCGCTCTAAAACCTATTACACGTGAATTACTTAATTAACCCCACTTCATTACCATCTCTTACATCACGCTCTACATTGTCATCGCAGACTGTTGTAATGTGAGCAGTCGCCGCGTGAAAACTTATAAAACTGAACCCAAAAGCAATTGGGTAATACAGCTTGGAAGCTTAATATTGGCTTTTCGTTTCCATTTATGTTACTATGTAGATTATATTAATACTATAGGTATAAATCTTTCACGTATGTTAAAATTAAGTTTTTTTTTAATGGCAAATGCCTTTATAGAGAAAAACAAATTAACAATACTACAGCTACTACAGCAGTTGAGAATACTTTTATTAACCACAGATCGGCCTCAAGCCAATCTACAGAAAATCCAAGTACTCCAAACCACTGTCAGATGGCAGAGTGCCCAGAATGCTGGCAGCATTGCCACGTTGAATGGCAATACTTATACGTTGGGCCAAATATACCCCAGCATTTTGGTCACATGTCGCCTCGACCAAGCGCTCAGATAAGTTTTGGAAAATTAAGTTATATAACATAATAAATGACTTATAGTCTTGGTTATTCTCTGTAAGTCAAATCGTTCTGATTAAATTGTAAGGTTTACGCTAAACAGGCGAGCCCTAGTGGTAGTACCAATGGAAACTTAGTTATTTACTGGCAAATAAATATTTTCGTATAAAAGCTGTTTTTATTAAACAGTTTTATTAAAAGTAGGTAGTATATATAATATAATACATCATATTAGTACTAAATGCACATGTTTTGTAGCGCTCACAACTTGTCCGATTAAGCTGTAGAGGTCTAATCTGAGACCAATAAAACACAACAAATTAATACCACTAAGGAATAATCCACAACTAATAAGTATATCTACATACACTGCTTCAGTAGCTAACTGTAGCAGTAACTTTTATAGTAGTATGTTTTTAATGCGCGGTATTTGTCGTCATTATAACATTATGCAATCGTCATTTTAACGCTAAAAACGTAAAGTAAACAGAATTTTTGTCACCATGTCCAATGAAATTAACTGTACCGGGGTAGATGAGGCTAACTTATGACGGGCGATCACGCGATCGTGTCACGGTAATGACAGAATAATAAATTATGTTGTAATAACTTATTATAATGTACACCGCGGCTTATGATACTGAACTAATGGAACTGCGTAATTAGCGAGTTTGGTAAATTAAAAGTGGTTGTTTGGCTGTAAAGGGTTAAGAGTTATGGGTTTTTATCTTTTAATTATGGTGAAGCAAGTTGTTGCAGCGTGTAAAGTTTTTTTTTATGTTATACTGCCCACAATCGGACGGTTTACTTGATGTTGAGCCTACTATCTAAACCAAGAAGGTGTGGATGTTTACAACATCAGCAGTGGCGCTAGCATGCTAAATGGGATCCCGCTGAAATGTCAAGAGTAGAACTGTCATCCCATACATTGTACTTTTGTGAATGTATGGGATGACAGTTCTACTCTTGAAGTTTTGTCGGGATTCCGTGTGGCATGCTACGGCCACAGTGATATTGCTGAACTTTGTAAGTCATTGTCAAAGAGTTGTCGTTCAATTAATGGGTAAATCCCTCCATAACTTCACTTAACATACTTAGTGTATTCCCTGAAATCATTTTATAAAGCTTTGCATATTTTTGAAATTTTAATTAAAAATTATTTAGTAATAAAAAAAACAAATCGTAAAAGAAATTCACATCATAATATTATACATGATTCTTTTTTACACTCGTGTACTTTACATATACGCTCTATTTGAGCAAGAAAGGTATATTTTGCTGCATTTTCATTTTAAATATAAATAATATATTCATTATTAATATAAAATATAATTTTTGGAATATTTTTTCATTTATAAAACATTGAAAGTCCTTTTTTTTATTCAAATTAAAAAAAATAAAAATATTTATACATATATGAATATTATTTTTATTATTATGTTAGAAAATATTATATTAGTACAAAATCAATTCAAATAAACGGAACATTTAAAATTTATTTGCATTTTATTTAATTTTAAGAAATGAGTAAACTATACCGTTTTATTTCCTCAAAATAACTCAAGACTCTCTAAAATAAAATAAAAAAAGATCTTTTTATTTAAAACACATTTCTTTACACGTTATGAAATATTGACATGAAAAAATTATAAAACAATCATGTTTTTAAATAAAATGAATCAAAATTGTTCACGGGTCCAAATGGACCCAAAGTCCCATAACGTCACTGGGTTTGAAAGTCTTATGAAGGTTAACATCGTTCCGGAATAAGGTCATCATGTCTGCTTGACGACACAATTTTGTCTTGAAGATGGTAGCTAGGCTACGGTCAAATAACATTTTCAATATTGTTACCTCAATTTAACAATATTAAAATATATTATATAGGTAGGTGGGTTGTATAGGTATTATATAGGTAGGTAAAAGGCTTATTACACTTGGCTAAATTTAGAAGCCTAAATTCAGTCGCCACTGAATTAAGTCAAGTGTAATCACATTTAGCATCCTAAATTTAGAAGAAAGTATCGTTCATCCTAATTTAGATTCTTAATTTAGTGACTAAATTCAGCCAAGTGTAATAAGGCTTTAAGCAAAAAGCAAAACCCCTAGAAGTGCTAAGAGAAAATGATATTCCTGCCGTGTCACCTTGTCTTTACATGACCAATTGTTTTAAACAAATGAAATTAGCCTAAAATAAAAAGCCTATTGAATTTAAAAGCTTCAGTTATAAATTCAAATACTTTATAACAGAGTAGAACAGTAAACAAACGTGCCATATCCACCTACTTAATATGCACCCTCAGGGAGGCTCAACTAGTATAAAATAGTTAATTTTTAATTACAATTTTATTACTAGAGCGCGTCCCATCCAATTACCAAAAGATATATTAGAGGCCACCTTAAACAAATTGAAAACAAGGGTGACTTCCGATTTTTATTCTTTGTTGAGGTCTAACTAAATAAATAGGTAAATATTATGGTTCTATTACATTAAGTAATTAACAGCAAAGTATGATTTAAACAAGACTGTTAAAAGTAATAAAAATAATAATCAGATGTTATGGTCCGGGGGTAGACTTCCTTTGCAGGAGGTCGTCTAGGTGGGTACCCCAACAGTGCCAATTATTCTACCGCCTGAGCAGTGATGTGCAAACATCACTGTGCTCCGGTAGGAGGGCACTGTAGCTAGTGAAATTACTGGGCTAAAGAGTCTTAACATCTCATGACTCTTGAGTAAGAAGCGTTGGTGCAGTGCTCCTAGAATTTCACATAATTGTGAAATCCTAGGTAACACTGTACTGATTATGGGCAGCCGTTATCTCTTAACATCAGGAGAGCGTCTTGCTCGTCTTCTACTTCATCACATAAAAAAAAAAAAAAAAAAAAAAAAATGGTAAAATTTAAGTGTAAACCTATTATTAATTTTAAGAACTTATTATATTATTATGGATCAGCCAAAATGTAACCCTCCTGATCTCTTTTTGTTATTATTTGTAAAATGTCGCTGAAGTATTAAAGATGTCAGGCAAAAAAGTTGGGTATTTTTAATAACCGGATCTATTGGTTTTAACCGCTAAAAAGTACCAAATTTTCTTATAGGCTATTTAGATGTAATGTGGTAACCCATCATATTGACAAACACCAAAAATATACACATACAGGGTGCGCCTAGAGGTTATACAAACCTATATGTTGTTCTAGTGTCTAATGTCTAAGCTATCTCTATACCAAATTTCAGCTCAATAGGTCCACCAGTTTATGCGTGAAAGAGAAACAAACATGCATACATTATTTAGAAACTCTCGCGTTTAGGAGGTTAGGCGTTATTAGGATTTAGCTTTATCGTGTTTTGCCAAGTCATCTGACCATCTTAGTATCAAGTATTTCCTTTCCATTTGCTAGTATAGCCATAAGGTAACGTCAGAACAGGACACGTGGGTCGTAAACCGAGTGAGAAACGATTGCTCAGACCAAATCGGACAACGCATCAATTGTACTACGTTATTGATATTGAGGGCGGCTTTCTGGTCAAATGTATGTGAAATGTGCATGTAAAGGTTAGCCATATTTTGTTGTCTTAGTTGGATATTTTTTTTATGGACGTTGTATTTTAGTGGAAGATCAATACATCGAAATTATGTTGCATAGCGCCGTACATTTACTAGGTCTTACTAGGTTTTTTTACTAGGTCCTTTAAAATACGTCATGAAATCAACACGTGCCTTTTTTACACTATTATTTCAAAATGTATTTAGTTTAAAATACATATGTCCCTGTTTTAGATAACTACAACAGAAACATAATATGTATTTTGGAACAGAAACACAGGTATCATTAGTTTTAATTGAATAGTATATTTATAATACCAATAAGTATTATAGTATAGTAGCTCTTGTGTACTTATTAATAAAAATAGCAGTGCCAAAAAAACATAAGAATACAAATAACAAACAAAAAACACAAGTGAAATTCTCGCATCGTCAAAACAAAATCCGCCCGAGGCGAGACAACACCTGTATTACCATAACAAGACTTGAAATTTGAATGTCCACAATCCAATAACCCTCGGCCGAGCCGGAATTAAGTTATGCACTTTTTGCAAGAAAAGACGGACACGTTAACATATGAATATGACAAATTGTCCGGTGGCGGTCGCCGCTCGGCCGGACTGTCCGAGAACGACGGAGTTTCACGACACCCTAGGGACCGAGGGACCAACTTGAAAATTTTTCATTCCACCCGACTAGCGACGGAAGAAAAACGGTCAGGTCACTCGTCAAAACTGTAACAATTTCTCAGAAACAATAATGGGATAAAAAACGTGGCGTGACCACTGAAAAAGCTATTATGGCCCGTGTCAATGTTATTTATTTGGGAAGCGCATGTTGTGAATTTTTATTTTATCAAGGGATTTCAAGTTTTATTGGCGATGCGATGGGGTGGAGATTGAAAACATCAAAGTTATCTTTAGTTTGACGTTTTATTCCTGAGTTGTGTACACTTGCCTTTCAATTTTGGTTCACAATTCATTTAATTATCATATTTGAGGCAGTATTCTGATTTTTATTGGAAAACATCTTATGTCCATCGCCTAAGCTCAACACATACATTAATTAGTATTTTAACATGTTTTTAATTGTTAATTCAAAATGCAAAACCACAAACCACATAGATCGAAAATAACATTAAATCATTACCTTTAAGTTTACCAAATTACCATCAACAAGGACATTAAAAAATAGTAGTTTAAATTCATGATCATAACTGAGTTAACGTATAAAGATTTCCACAAATAATATTTCTAGTATACACAATGTTTATCCTTAGATTCAGCAAACACACGTTATAATGAAAATAGTGATTTGTGAGTGTTGCGGCGACGGTAATTCCCAAATGGAATCACGAAGAGTGCAGCCTCGTCGTGGACCGAATTGCAAATGCGTGTGTCGCCAACTTTATTTCAGCTGCGGATTGGATACGGCTGGAAATTCTAGCCTCCACAAATGTTGGGCGAATAATTTCACGTCGATTTTGCGGTCTCAGCCTCCTATTTACAGTGGATAGGTAAACTTTAATGGAAAAAATTACAGTGCACAAAAAATGATAGGTACTTGTAATTTAGTAGCACTAACGATTTGCTGCGGTTTTATAATTCAAATTGATTTATTTTAATAAAGTTCGATGTTTAATGATGTTGATACACAAATTTTGCATTCAATAGCATTTTTCTTAGATTTTTTTTTAAGTTAGACAAAGCTCGTCAGTGTCTAAATTGTTTATACCGAAAACTTTATCAAACAAAACAAATCGTGGACAACAAAATCATTAGTTAGTGCATGCCTGCTTAGTTAAAATCTATTTACCTTTGCTATACATCTTTTAGCGATAAATAGTTTTTTTAATACAACTTTAATAATGTTGTTCCAGTAAGTTCTAGAACACTACAGAGACCAAAACAAAAGAAGCGCTAGTACATTTTAGAGGTAGGTTCCGGCAATCAGTCGGCTCCGGATCAGGTAATGAATCCCGGCGGATAGTCCGGCAGCATCGTGACTGTACTGATCAATGGGAACGTGCTGCGTGTGATTTATTGTATCAAGGTGTGGAAGGAACGATTCCACGGTAATGAGGAGCCGAGTGGAATGTTTTACTGGAGGATGTTTGCTTCTACACATTGTGTAAGAATACTGATCGGGTTTTGTTATTTTTCTTAAGAGCGCTCAGTCCGTGGGATTCGGGACGCTTTCTCGCTCGCACTATTTAACACTTTTTGAAATATAAATTATTAGAATTAACCTTTTGAAAATTCCTCAATCCTGGTCGCTGCACAATATTATTGCACCTATTTTAAAAGAGTTTTCAGTGTTATATATTAAATAATGGTATGAGAAAGGACAAACAAATCTCATCTTGCCCTATTTTAACATATCGAACTGAAAACACTTTTAAAATGTGTGCAATAATATCGACCCTCCTGAGGAATTTTCAAAAATTAAATTCTATGAATTTATATATCAAAATTTGTCAAATAATGCGAGCGAAAAAGCGTTCCGTGGACCTTTGTCCACGGGAGAGAGAGTCCAGAGCGGTTACGCTTTTAAGAATGAAGTCTGTAATTTTAATAAAAAAAAATTAAAGGAAACACAGTATTAACACGCGACGCGACGCAAAGTGACCACACCTGTCCGGATTGGCTGGCGTGTGTTGCGTGGAATTTTCATAATGTGATTCTCGTCATAGAAAACAATGCAATTTGAATCGACTCAACACGCGTGGCGTTTCATCAGGTCGCATAGTGTGTGTTTCAGCCTTATTTAGATACGTATTTTTTGGTTTGTAATCAAAAATGTCAGAGAACTGAGATATAGGTAAAGCTTACAAGTATTTGGGTGGGACGCGTTACGTCACTTACTAGTTCAATTGTTTTTTTAATGAATTTGTCGGACATTTTTTTTATTTGTCAACATTATTATTGTACGATAACATAGCCATAAAGATCAATCCAAAACTTTAATATGTACCTATAAAAAACGTCGTTGAGATATATTATAAAATTAAAACTTATTATTACATTAATAAGCGAAATTTTAAATAATGTTATATATTTTTTACCGGGGGTAGACTTCCTTTGCCGGAGGTCGTCTAGGTGGGTACCCCAACAGTGCCAGTTATTCTACCGCCTGAGCAGTGATGTGCAAACATTACTGTGCTCCGGTAAGAGGGCACTGTAGCTAGCGAAATTACTGGGCTAAAGAGTCTTAACATCTTATGACTTTTGAGTAAGAAGCGTTGGTGCAGTGCTCCTAGAATTTCACATCATTGTGAAATCCTAGGTTACACTGTACTGATTATGGACAGCCGTTATCTCTTAACATCAGGAGAGCGTCTTGCTCGTCTTCTACTTCATCACATAAAAAAAAAATGTCTAATAGGCTAAGTAGAGTATTCTTCTGATCAGAGAGAAATACATTGTTACTAAAATTAATTTAAGATCACAATTACTGTATTTACATGTATTTGCAAATAAATATTTTGAATTTGAATTAATATATTGACACGCGGGTGGACTAGAACTCAATACAAATTAAAATTTGATTTTCTAAATAAAAACCGTGTATGTAGGTGTAAGCAAATTTTGTTCATGACGCCCTCCAAAGTTTTGATTCTAAATTGAGAAACTCAATCTCACATTGGCCGAGCGGTTCCAATATAAATGTAAATAGGCCACGGGTGAAATATGACTGATATAATTGGTTTATTGTACTCAACAATGTTTCATGATAGCCTCCGAATATTGGGGAAGTTGATGACAACATGCCACATTTTGGATCCTGTGATCTATTTTGCGAGTTGCTTACATTTAAGTAGACTGACAGTTTTATTATTAATGTTGATTTTTTTATTATTTATGTAACGTAACTCCAGCCTAGGCGTGAAAAGCGACTCTTGAGCGTGTGAACGACGGCATCGCACGGTCGCGATGCGTAGTCGTCGTAACATCAGCGAGCTGAATCATCCAGTTAAAGTATCAAATGTTATAGATAACGCTATTTTAGCATTAAGTAAGACCTAGCGTTGCGTTGAATAAACAATATAATTAGCATCGCCAAGTGGTCGATAAGACGTGAGTCTTACCAGAGTCTTATCAAACTTACTGACGCCCGAAAAAATCGCGCACGCCTTAGTTAGGAACATGCACCTAATTAGCATTTCCTTGGAAGATTAATGATGGTTTCTATTCTCACCTAGACATCTCATCCGGAGTAAGCTTGTCTATATGAATTAGTATATCAGTATAATAATTATTTATTTCATTATTCAGCACAACACTAGGACTAACTTAATGCTAAAGTAGAATTTTGTACCAGTTGCCTGTAACTGACACAACTTACCATTTTTTTAAAGAAAAAATATTTAATTTTGTTACAATTTTCATCAACGCCGCGTAAGTAAACCGGTAGTGTAATAAAATGCATTAAAACACCGAAGCCTCTAGTTGGCCCTTCATAAATATTCAAAAGTAACAAGAGACGGCTCATTTAGTGCTCTCTGCCCCTCTTTTTTGCGTTATTGGCTTAATACACCAGAGGGCAGTTGGATCGACTTGTTACTGAAGTAGAGTAATCGATAGTAGCGTTAATGGACGCTATTTTTTATTAATTACAGGAAATAAGGAAGGGGTAGAGAAAAAAGCTTATTGAGAAAAGATTTCGTACTTTTTTGTTTGCTGTTAAAAGGAAAATTTTATAAATAAAAATAGATTTACGAAGAAGACATTAAAGACGTGTTTTATTTTTGCCTATATTATGTTCTTTTTAATAACAGCCAGCCAGCCTACGTTTGACTACATCCACCAGATTGTAGTGCAGATGTGATCAATGATGAATCACGTAAGATTCCTAGAAAGGTATCTATATTCACTTGATATAATTTATAGTAGGTAGTTCAACTACAAATATTGTGACCAGAGTTTTTTATCAGAAGACTAGCTAGTGCTCGCTGCTTTGCCCGCGTGGCAAAAACTATTCTTCGCGGAGGTCAACATTATAAAACCTATCCGTGTTAAAAATTTCAATTGAATCCGTTCAATAGTTTGAGCTGTGCGTTGATAGATCAGTCAGTCAATCAATCACTTTGTACATTTAGATAATGTTCATTGCATGGAGTAAAAAATATCTAAATACTCTTACTAGCTTTGTTTTAAAAGTATTTTTAGTACGGTTGAGCTCGACCACTCTTAATAAAAATTGCAGGTCTTCAAAGCGACACTTGCTCGCCCAATTATCACGAAGCACCAATAAAAACAACTATTCACTAATAATAACTCATAATCAAGTATCTTTTGTTAAAAATAATATTTCAAATATTAGGGGCGTGATGTTTACCATAACGACTATTGCAATATACACCTTATTTTAAAAAGGTATATGGTTGAAAATGGTAAATGATTAGTGAAATGGTATAATATATTCACAGCGGGTGATTCTTGATGGTACAAATTGGTTAACATGTGGCCCTTTGCAAACGATAGGTTTGCTTTTGTGATTTTTGTATCATTATCATAGTAATAAAATATTTAGCTTGAACATATCTCACTTGTGACTATTCTTTGGAGCCTCACATTAATAATTTATTATCCCGTCTTCTAGGTTTAATCTGCTCCCATCTACGGACGCATCGTTGCTTAGCATCAAGCGAGATCTTGGTCAAAGGTTAAGCTATAATGAAAAAATGTCGAAACTATGCCTTGTAGCCAGCTTTGGGTTTTTTTTTTTTGTAAAGCTTTATTTTTCTATGTGTTATCTTAAAGAGTTATTTCTATCCTTGTTGTTCGTTTAGAGCGCAATTTTTCATTTTGCATCTTAAAATTTTCACCAATATATTATGTAATGAGTACTTATATCTCATATTATAATTTTAAATAGTGAATATAATATTTATTTGATGCCCTATATCACCTCTATCTAAATCGATTTCCTTAACCAAACACGGAGTTTTATAAGGCTTTATAATATTATCAAAAAATAATACATTATCTAAAGTAGGAACATCTAAAAGCGAACATACATCAAGACTAATGCATCGAGATACTCGTATAATGGAATTTATCAAAAATCGAAGGGGTGTTGCATCATCCCCTAATTTGGTTTTTATTTTATTTCAACCCCAACGTGTAGGGGCTAGTATGTGGAATTAGTCTTACCATATGCGCTCCTACTTGAGTTACACCAGCGACTGTTCATTTTTATTTCGCTGGTGTTACCAGTATGAGGGAAATACTTTGGTATTATTATTTTTAGGAATATAAAATTTGTAACAAAAATTGATTTGTAAGAAATTATTAAGCGTTTTTATAGAACAATTATACAGGGTCTTTGGTTATTCAGTACATTGGTGTATAGTGTATACGGCTATATTGGGGAGGTCATTGGCTGTTTTGAGTGCAATATTTCCGCGAAAATTTACCTTTTTTTTATTTTTTTTCGGAAAATCAAGGTGACCCTGACAAAAATTCATAAAAAAATTGCCCTGTATAATTTTATTTATTTTTTATTATATCATTACATGGACAAAATATCAGAATATTATTTTAATTAATCAAATAGAATCTAATTTGTCACGATAAAAGAATAGAAGAGGAGAAATAACAAACTTTGGCAAATTAATGAATCCGTTACAACTAAATTGCAAAATTTCTCAAAAAAATCATAGAATTTAATTTCAGGCAGATTTTTTGAAAAACATCTATGTTTTAGTGGCTTTATTTGGAGACATCAAAGTTAAGGATGGGATAAAGGATTACATATTAGTATTTTCTATCAAACTTAGGCCTATAAAATTGTTATCTTTACAAAAATAAATAAGACACCCTAACCACAACATTAAGGGTGCTTCACACGAGTAATCCGAGCGGTGAACATGTGTGTGCCGGCTTATATTCTGATCTGATGTCGATTAGCTGCACGCGGCCTTAGATCTGAATAACATTTTAGTTTAATAAGTTGTTTTAATACGACTTCGAAATAGGAGGTTATAAAGTATGTTTGTGAAAAAAAAAATGGAACCAGGCGTGACTATACATATGTATGTGTATTTTTTTAATTCACTTATTTTATTTACACAATAATAAGATTTCGCTGTTTTATGATGGGATGTACAATCTAGAATCCTACAGTTACTGCTTAAATGATGAATATATTAAGGTATACATAATATTATTTAACTTTGAAAGATAACCTTTACATTTTATTCACCAGTAATTTAAAGATTTTTAAACAAATGCTTTTGAAAAAAATACTTTTATGTCATTAATAAATTAATTAAAAAGCTTTGCATTCATTTATAGAAAGGAAGCTCATACCATATTTTCTTTAAAAAAAAATTGTGATTTGACTCTGACAGTGTAAGTAGGACAGGGTAACCTGTTCTGTTGGAGAATAAACCCCAATTATTATTATTTACTTTATAATGTGTATTATTATTATGATAGATTTTGGTTTATGTGTGTTTTACTTCGTTATATAAGGTATCGTATGAGAATATTTTTTTTACAAGCTTTTATTTACTTTCACCTGTCTGTTGTCTGTAATCAAATTTTGCAAGTTTAATTTGACCCCCATCCCGGTGTCCGAACAAGCTGAAATTCTGCATGTCTGTATAAATCGGATGACAATGCAATATTTTTATGACATCGAGCTGATCTGATGATGGAGCTGGAAGGTGGCATAGGAACTCCGTTATTAAACGGCGTAACCCCATCGAGTTTGGGCTCATTTGATTTGTCTTGACGAGTACTTTATGGTGCTAGATGGTAATAATAATAAAAGCTTGTTTTTAAAAGTTTTTTTAAAATTTCACTTGTTTAATTATACATTTTGAAACAAAACTCGTTACCACAACGTCATGACTCTCACTTTTAAAATGTATCAAATTTAAGACAAACAAAAAAGATGAAACAGCCATTCAAACAACACTTAGCATACGCCACATCGGCTTATCTCTTATCAACGCCATTACAAGTTTAAAAGCACGTTGATCAATAGCGTAACATTACCTAATCTATAATGCGTCTTATCGCAATATTTTCCATTTCCGGGGAAACCGGGAGAGCTTCGAACGTCGGGCCATCGCCAGGGGAAATAAGGAGCAGGAGTTTCACTTTGTTTTTTTTTCCCGGCGCAAAATTTTTCGTACACTTTCCTCTTCGTTTACACTTACAGTTACCCGTGTTCCGCTGTTAGAGATGCACCAATTTAAACTTGCCTTTAGCTCTTATAGTTGTCAGCAACATTTTGTTAGGTTTACGGGTGGAGTTTTAAAATGGTCGGGCTGTACCTGCATTCTTGAATTAAATATACGTTACAGCTAAAGGGTGGATTTGCATTTGTTTGCAACAATGAAACGGATTGAAGTTGTGTTTAAGTTGCACGTTTGAAATTGTTTTGTAGTTTTTCATTTAATTTTTTGAACGTCTGATGTTGAGTCAAATCAGATTTTAAACAAATGTTATATTTTAAAACGCAGAATGGTAACTAGTATGTGCAGAGTTTACATTTAAGTTTTATATTATGATAATTATTATTGTAATAAAATTTGTTCTATTATAGTATCAAGTTATAGAAAAAATCACTACGTATAAGAACTTGCCTTTTTTTCTTATTTGAAAAACAAAGATGTTAATATTATGTAAATTTTGGCTTAATACTCTATGAAATACTCTCTTTAAAATTAACTTTAAAACGTAAAGTTAACGCAAACAAACTAAATTACATCGAACCTAGCTTATTTAACAATTTAAGTTGTTTTTCCACCTTAATAAAATATGCTTTTAGGTACTCTAAAATATCCTAGTCTTAATAAATTTTGCATAATACTATCTAATATTATTATCCACCACAGGTATCGCTATCGGTGTCCGTAATTAGTTAATGTAGCCTCTCATATCCGATAATTTATTGAGACGGAGCACCTCCCTCTATCCCCCCTTTCCTGCCCAGCGGTGGGAATTGACGGCGGCGAAAAACTCAACCAAAATATTAATGCAGCGCGCTATGGTAAGTATTGACTGTTATAATGTTGGAGGACCGAGGTGTTTTGATACTTTATTGTGATGTAAATTCATTTATTCGTTAAATATTATGTGTTGTACCGTTTTAAGAACTGTCTTCCTTCTAACCATAACGTATCAAAACGTGAAGCCAGCATAAATCCGGAAGTTCTGGTTTTAAATCTCTTTGTTAACAATGTTTTACATTCTTAAAATCACGTAAAACTTTGGGTCCTGGATTTTTTCTATAAAATATAACGTAGGAGATATTTGTATAATCATATTAGATACCATGTAGTCGTGGCACAGTATCGTTAGCCATACAATCTATATTGTGATTTTACTCTAATAGAGCAACCCATACTCGATACTCTGGGTGAGTATCATTATATTATTAGTAAGATTAATAAGACGCGTCTTATTAATCTTACTAATAATATAAACGTGAAAGTTTGTATGAATGTCTGGATGTATGTTTGTTAGATTTGTTACTCTTTCACAGTTAAACGAGTGGACCGATTTAGCTGAAATTTGGTATAGAGATAGCTTAGACCCTGGAATAGCACATAGGTAAAGCGGGTAAAAGCGCTGGGCGCAGCTAGTGTAAGATAAATTTTAAAATATTATTATTTTATTTTTTAAATATAAAAGTGCGTCCCAATGCCAACTAATTTCGTATATATACCTAATAATAATATATCAACTACAATAGAAATGAACAATGCAAATGAAATCCATTCTAGACTGTAACTTGCCCATCATTCAAACCTGTCAAATTTTAAAATAAAAAATGATTTAAAAATGATAAAGTATCAAAACACTCCAGTCGCACAAATTGTCAGTCAGCTCAATAGAGCGGTCTCACCGTTCACCGTCGGACTAATCAGAATTGTTTCCGCGTGAGATATTGTCGCCATCAGCACCGCCGTCTTGCAGATGAGCTGGTATGATGTATCGCCCCATAGAGCTTGGGTATATTTTATATTTTGTATTTAAATATCTTTTAGGAATTTACGAAGCGTGCATGAAAAAAATCGAGGCGAGGTGATGTAGATCACACATATGGTACTAGCTTACGCTCGCGGCTTTGGCCGCGTGCAAAATCCTGTCTTAGCGGAGATCTACGCCATAAAACCTATCTGTATTTCAAATTTCAACTCAATCCGTTAAGCGTCTGTGCGTTGATATATCAGTCAATCAGTCACTCTTTCCTTTTATATATTTAGATTATTATTATTATGAGCCTGTGGTGTCCCACTGCAGGGCAAAGGCCTCAAAGACCACGTCTGCGCTCCGTATGTGAGAATGGGGAGAATGCACATATCCATGAGTTTTCTTTTTAGGGATAGTGGGAGAGTGCCCTTCATTGTGTCTTTCATGGACCAAAAGCTCCTCCAGGCGTTTTCGATGCGGCGTGCAACTTCTTTATCTTGTCGCGCCTGGAAGAAGACAATTTGGCCCAAGTATATATACTCATGGACATATTCAAACTTTACACTCCAAACACGTATTTTGCGTTTTATGTGGTTGGTCATAATTTTGGTCTTTGAGAAGTTCATGTGAAGTCCGACCTCCAAGCTTGCTCCGCTGAGGTCTTCTAGCATGTTGCGCAGTTCCGACGCTGAGGAGGAAAATAGGACAATGTCGTCTGCGAAACGAAGGTTTGTTAGTCTTTTCTCACCGACCACAATGCCTCTACTTTCCCAGCCAGCCAAATTTAGATTTAAATATTAATAATTCATTAGATTATAATTAGTTATTTCCTACATTTTGTGCAATTTGTACCAGTTAATCTTTTAAATGATGATGCAGTAAAACCTACATATAGGTCGATACAATATTCGCGTATACTTTTTCTCATAATTAGTTCCCGTGCCGTGATTGGTTCGAGTCCCGTGGGTCTCAAACTTTGACGCAGAAAAATCCGCTGATTTCAAATATGTACATACCTATATAACTCATTTTCGACCAAAGTGTCGCTTAAAGTGTTTTTCCTTTCCACCGTCGATATATAATATATTTATATTATACATATAGATAAAATATTAATATTTAATCAAATATAATTTATTACTTCCTACATTTTGTGCCATTTGTACCAGTTAATCTTCTAAATGACGATGCAGTGAGACCAACCTACATACAGGTCGATACAATATTCGCGTATACTTTTTCTCATAATAAGTTCCCGTGCCGTGATTGGTTCGAGTCCCGTGGGGCTCAAACTTCGTCAGCAAATGAACAGTGAGGCAGTGCGATAATAATTTATAAGACACCCTGTATTATTTATTGTTTCAGCTATATTAATAGACTGCATTGCGTGGATCGATGAGTTACGTAATTTTTAATCTATTCGTGACTTTTAATAATAATTTTGTAAGAGATTTTTAATTGAAATTTTTGTTTATGTTGGTAAAAAAATATAATGAGAGCTAAATTTAATGATTAAGGGGCTTTAATTAATATTTACCTATTTTTATATTAAATGATTTAATTATTTTTATAAGTAATATCTTTATATTATGGAGTTTTATTGCACTTCATTTGTGTCTAAAATAGTGGATGATTTTATTGATGTTGCATTTTGTAACCATGTTCAATAGTTTTCATTTAAAGACACTACATCCTCGCCTGCTTATCTTACTAACTAAGTAAAATAACGTTAGACCAATTTTTCTCCTCAAATTTTCCTCCACATAATTTTTATTCAGCATTTTCTCAATGAATTACCCAAAGAGTCTTATTTCACTCCCAATTTGAAGCCACCAAGGAGTACGATGCAACCTACTCTGGCATTCCAAAAATAAATAAGCACATACCGCGAGCGTGAAGAAGATATATGGGGCGACGAGGGAATACAATTCAGGATAGCAGAGGTCGTTCCCGTTAGTATAAATGTAAGTAAATTTGAATAAAACATTGCAGGCCGTGGTACGTGGCCCGCGGGATTGTTTACCTCGTTTTTTGTGAATTTTTAAAGCTTGTTGATGGTCAGCGTGGAGGGAAATCACTGGGATTTGTTGAGGATTATCTAGTTTTACTATTTTCAATCAGTAATAAAAGTATTATATTTTTTTAATGAAAAATGCTTCAACAGAACAGGCTACTCTAATTCTGAAAGAATCAATTATATATTATAGGGTGTGTGGCCAACCTATATGTGGCAGTTTCAGTTTTTGTTAGTTTTGAAGAACACTAGAAAATTAATAGCAAAACTTCATATAACTACTATTAAAATGTTTCACATTGGTTTGTGTCATTTTTTTAACATTTTCATTGGATTTTCTGGAAATACCAAAATATAACCAAACCACCACCTACCTAAAAGGAACCAAATCACTCCTAGATTTCAATTTGTTTAAAATTCCCTAATATTATAATGTCTCATTTTTACAGATAAATGTTTATTATACATTTCTCAAAAGGGGGAACCCACTCGTTGTCGCTACCCTGAAGGGAGTTAAAACAAATGTCATATGTTTATGGGATTTTCATGTTATGTTAATGCGAGTTTATATTTTGGTTTGCTAATAAATATTATTTAAATAATTGAGATAGGAAATATTTCATTTGGAATTTATTCCGATTTTTGAAGCTTCACCACTATACCACTGCATACATTTATCTGTAAACGAATCAATTATAAAATATAAAGGTCGTATCCTATTTTTACAACATCTTTCCGATTTGGCATAATCTATTAGAAAAATTACATAAACTTTCGCGATTTGAACTCATGTTAATTTAGATTTTTTTGTTTCATACTTCTCATGTTTTTATAATGACTTTGTGAAACTAACATATGTACAAATAACTAGGTACGCGTAAAGATCCGATTAATAAAAAATACTTTACATTGACAATAGCTCGTTGTTGACGCCTACTATCGCCAACGAGTATTACTAATTGAAAGTGTCCTAAAATATTTTTTATTATTATTAAATGAGTCTTTATTTCGTGACACACTCTGGCTGGAGTGAAAAGTGGCCGACAAAATTTAGGGAATAAAAGCTTTTTTTACATTTTAAAAGACAAGCAATGTTAGTCAGATAATCTCTACGTCTTTGCCGAACAAGAAACTTTAGATACCTAACATTTTATTACACGACAATAATTATAATAGAATAGAATAATACTTTATTGCGTACCAAATAATTACAAATAAACTTACTGAGCTAAATATTTAAATGCTAGGTAAACAATTGGCGGTCTTATCGCACTAGGCAATTAATATAAGTGTAAAAAATCGAATTAAATACAATTTATAATATTAAAAGTTAAACAATAGGTGGTCTTATAGCGACCTCTTTTTAAAAACCATACCAATAAATACCATTGTATTTATTGGTATGTATCAAAACATAATATTAATTTTATATTTTCTACGCGATACGGGTAGAAGACTTTGCCCATGGATAGTAAGATACCACCCACTGGACAGAACCGTGTCGATATGCGGTCATTAAGACCGTGTTCCGTCATGATGTTCAGAGAAGCCAACGAGTGATTTATTCCGCCTTCTAGGTTTAGGCTGCTACCACCTACTGCCGTATCGTCGCTTAACATCACGCGAGATCGTGGTGAAAGGGCAACCTAAAATGAATACAAAAGTAATAAAAATCCAATTTCAGAAATTTACCAGCCAGTATTTAATAACAATCACAATACCGATAATCAAAACCCACTCGATAATGAAACAATAGAATTATACCGCCCCTCCCTAAACCCAAAAGCTAAACTAAGCTAAACGCTAACCCGATCAGCCATAATTTGTGACCAATTAGAATAATGGTCCACACGCAGTGATGTATGCACGACATCACTGGAACATGGGAATATGTGGAGACGCAGGATAAATAAATAATTTACAGAAAAATTTAATAAAAATGCCTCCATTTAGAACATAAAAGATATTAAGTGAACTGTTGATGAGTTTATAACTCTTACTTTTTTAACGTTAAAGTATCCTATTTGCTTAAAATATTTGCGATTGTAGTTGCCGCTCCTGTATAATCTTCATTAAGGTTCTTGCCAAATAAAACATATTTTATAGACGTATGAAAAAGCCAGTGATAGGTTTTATTATTGCAATATCAAGCTCTGTTTTACATAATACAGAATCAATTCCCTCTTAGCAGCATATTTTAATCCGCACTTGACTGAACAGTTAAACACTAAAATTAACAACCCTATTCGACTGTGACGTTACAAACAGGCTGTATAGACTTATGTTCTAGTTACTAGTTTATAGAATCGAGTATAGTCGAGTAAAGTGACTATAAACTATCTGTGTTCTTTAATATTTTGGGTAGCGATTGCCTAGCGCGAACCTAGCTGCGGCTTTATTTTTTTCATTACCTACGGTGACAGAAAAAGTTTTTTAAATAAATTTCGGTAATAATTTCTTAGTTATTTCTACTTGAGATAATTATAGTACAATTACTTATTTCTCATATGGAATCCCTTAAAAATATCCCTATGCACTTAATGACATCGTTATTTTTAAAACACTAGTAACCTCGCAGGACCAGGCAGGCAACATCGTAAACAGCAACTTTTGATTACAATTTGTTACATTGTACTTTCATACAAAAAATAATCATCAAATGGGATATTAAAATAATATTAATTTTATTATCAAAGTAATATGTAACAAATTACCAAAAGAATATCACATGTTGTTGTTTATGATGTTGGCTGCTTGGTCCTGCGAGGTTGCTGGTGTTTTAAAAATAGCCCTGTACAGCGACTGCACAGATTCCCTGTTCGTTAATAAATGTTTGGGGTAGCGATTGTCCAACGGCTGACGGTTGCGTCACTGTCGCCTAGTGCGGCTGGTTATGTATTTATTGACTTTGTCGTGCATACTCTATGGGACGGAAGTTGTACTAATTGCACCTACTACCATCCCCCTTCACGATAGGAGACGTGTGAAGGACTTGCCGCTGTAAAGACTCGCTGTCATCGGTCTGGATGCTCTCAAACAACGTATCAAAAGCATTTTTCGAATGAGAAATTGAGGGGTTTGATGATGTTTAAACTTCAGTAAAGTTTTGATATTTGAAAGTTATTCTCGAAAAAGAATTTCATTTTTTTTTTTCAATCTAGTCAGTCCCGCAGGGCAAGGATCTCTACCACCACAAGAAAGAAGGCGTCGTCAAGCCTGCCCAAAAAAAAGATGGCGAGACGACCTAGACGTGCACCAGACTGGCTGGCCAGAGGTGGCGCAGGATAATAAATATGTTTGGAAGAATTTGAGGGAGCTCTTGAAATAGCAGTGAGACAGTATAGACTAGAAAGAAAAGCAAAAATAATTTTGGCAGCGTCCAAGTCTTCACGTCAACTCTTACGGAGCTGACATTTAAGACGGTCACCAGGAAAGGGAAGCCTTTACCCTGCTGGAACAACTTGGCCAAATTTTTATTAAAGAAAATTATTGGAACACATTTTACCAATACTTGAAAATAATTAATTTGTCAAACCGTCAAATCCCTCGTTACTCATTAGTAGATACAATATGTACTAATTTAGGTACATAAATTAGGTACAGAGTTAATCCCGGTGGGAGAAATAACCAATGTCTACTTGATTGGTAGGTAGGTGTAACTGGAACATAATTGGATATACATATAGGTACATTCCTCCTCCTTAGGCGTTCACTTTTAACAGAGTGGCGTTTTTTTTTGTTGTAAATATGGTATTCAATAAGGAGTTAAAATCTAATTAAACTTTCACCATGTAAGACGAGACAAAAAAAAAACACTTTTCAAATACGTAACAAGTGAAATAAAAAAAAAACTAAACCATTAAGCGTTTTCAGTAACCGAGGGCAAGACGCACATTTTGATTAGTATATTGATAACTACTCAACCGATTTTGATTTGAGCAAATCGCGGGAAAATACTAGTCAACCCTCCCTTTAAGATATGTATGTATTTCTTCTATTGTTTAACATAGGTACTTAAAGGTATTCTTTACGCCTGTGGCCACATGTCAACCCTCGTCAATCTACCGTTAATTTATGCCCATTTGCTAAACCCAAAAAACGACGTACTCGCGTTTTGTTTAACCCAAAACAAGCGATTTACGGCCCTGTCCAAACTTTAACAGATAAATTGCGTTTCTTGCCCTTTTAACTCAGCGTGATAGTAGCCGATGTCCCTTTGAGATCTCTAGAGGATCAGTCTTATTGCATTTTCAACTATTCTAATCGTGTAAGTATCTATTAATAAAATAACATCTAAAATGTGAAATAGATAAAATTTAATTTTTATCTTTATTAAAATTCCTGTCTATCATAAAATTAAAATATTTTCACAATAAAGAATAAATTTTACCTTAATAATTAAGGTTAAAAAACACATAATATTATATCAATGCCTTTACTGACAAATCAACACGAAGAACAATAAATCATTTTGTAATAGAAGATTCAGAAATTTGTCGATATAAAAGGCTCACTTTTTTAATACTAAATACGTGTAGGCCAACGCTAAATCTTGCTTAAAGAACAGAGATGGTCACATTCTCAACGCTTTATTATAGTTTACGGTTCAATATATTTAAGAACAGTAAATATTTGTAGGTCCTATTGATATAGAAATTGGGGCCTCGGGTAATTCGTCAGCTTGTTTGTATTTAGTATAAAAATAGAGCCCAAAATTAACTTAATAATAAATAACGATAGGGCTGCAATTAACGTGATACGTTTAATTACTCGCGCATAAATTGTATGCAATATTGACTGTTTACGAGTGAAAATATTCACATGCAATGTGAAAATTTGATATGACATAAATTCGACTGTAGGTATTCATGAAAAAGTAGCAAATGAATCTTCCTTGATCTTTATGTTATATGAATTATAATATCTTACCTTTATTCATTCCAACGTTGAAGTTGAAACGGTATGAGTACGGTATAATAAAGTTTCAGTTATTTACTTACATCGAGACTTGTAAGTTGGTAGAACCATTTAAAATTGTCTCTATCAGATAAACTAAACGTTTCTGAGGCCGTAATAGTAAACTCGATTGGGTATTATTATTATTAGGTATTATTATAGTGGCATCCAAATTAAATTATCTAACCAAGGGTTTGACTGTCAAATAAGTTGCTCCTGGTTTTGACTAGTCAACCTTTGATTTAATTAAACTACATTTTAGGGTTTGTTTGGCCAAACCTTGGATCGAGCAGTAAAACCTAGGTTTGACTGCACGGGGTTTGGCTATAATATGTAGTGTATTTTTGTAGAATCAAATTCAAAGATGTTTATCTCTAATAAACTTAGCTTAACGCAAAGAACGTCCATTATTTCGACGGTTCACGTCCAATAATGGTCATAAATATTGGGAACAAATTCCCGCCAATCGCGACAACGTACGTACATTTGTCGCAAATTGTTCGCGTAAATAATAACCGGGCGAGAGAGGGGAAGGGAGGGGCGAGGGGGGAACTTTATCAAGCTTATTTATTGGCTCATTAACAGGATAAAAGTGCGCGTTGTAAGATTTATGGTTATTTAACCACCATACTAGAAAAGCTTGTGAAAACTTCCAAGAGCTTTGTTTTTGAATTTCACAGAGATCAGCAGATCTTAGAGTAATTTTGATCATCAACTTTGTAATAGCTATCATCGGAGGTAGGTATTTTCTACTTTTTTTGATGATATAGTTGTAACTTCAGTAACAAAAAAATTTAATCTATTAGAATAGTGCAAGTCAAGCACACTTTGAATTTCAATCTGAAATGTATAGGTATATGTCACGGCTCAAGGCCGAAGTACGGCTAAGCCTGAGTCTCGCCGGTAATCATTTTAAAAAATAAAATGAATAAAAATAAAATCTGGCTCTTACCTCAGCTTAGCCTTACATAGAGGTAATGTACCCTTGATAAATTAATGAAAATAATTACCAATTTTTTACCACCTCCCATCATAATAGTAGTAAACATACTTTAAACCCATTATCCGAACTTTGTATCATTAATGCCATACATTACGGATAATATTCCCTCGAGTTCCCGTAAAACTATGCAGGTAATGTGCGTAATATTGCCAATAATGCTCTGAATTGGGACGTAGCGGTTGATTTGCCAGAAAATGGGGCAAATTGAAACGTTTTACGGTTCATTATCGACGTCCCGTGACTAATATTATATCGACGGTAATGACATTTTATTGAATCGGATGAAGTTTAATGAAGCCGATATGTGGATAAATATAATTTATATTATTTATTCTGGCTCGATGATTATTGATTATATTATTTGGCTGACGATTCGTTCTTAAATTTGATATGTAAAATGAAACCGGTGATATTTTTGAGTGTGTACAAACCGTAGTTCTGTATCTACATGCAATTTTTATCGCGTTTCCTATGGTGACTACCTTGTTTAATTAAGTACCACTTCTTTAGTGTACAGTTTGTAAGTGTAATTAGTGAAAACGATTTAACATGAAAATTACATAGCATAGATAACTCTACTGAAACACAAAGCATAAGCAAAAAAAAACGAAACGTTGTATATTAATTTAAGGTGTTATTGCTACATTAAAATTAGTTTTTATTGAGCATTTATGTTATTATATACAGTTAGAGATAATTTCTTCCTTTTCTATTTCTACTTATATCTGTATAAAATCTTCTTGTCAAAATTCAAATGTCTTTTATAATATCTTCGCTTCCTGTTGTCTCTTAAGATAAAGGCCTAAATTCTACAAAATCAATGCAAAACGGATTAATCGAGTCGCAGATAGGCTGCCGTCCTCTGCGGCCGTCTGGGCAGTCCCCTGAGCTGACCGCGCCATACTTGCGTCTGGACTTTGAAACACAGCGTTTGTTGTGACATTGGTTATGTCATTTCTATAAATTTTAGCTCAGTTTATTTGTCTTCTTCGAATATTTCTGGGTAAATGAGAATTCTAACATATTGTTCTGATTTTTTTTTAAAGTAAGATGATGGTCAATATTATTATGGCCCATATTATAAGATAAGGCGCTATCAGTTTAAATCTGGGCGATATTCTTAAACATATCGCGCTGGGTTGGGCTATGCAGTTATTTTTAGCTATCGCAGCCTATATCGCACAGATTTGAACAAGTATTTATATATTTATAGTCTTAAAGCTCATCCAGTTTTAAATTGTGTCTGTCAACAGAAACAGGACTGCCGTGACGTACAATTAAGAAATCAATTTAGAAGTCAATCCTACAACATATTATAATTTCTTATTCTTCACACACTGCCTTCAATACAAAGCAGTATTTTATTTGGCTTGGCACCCAAACATAAGTTCTTCTAAAACGAATATTTTCAAGTTAAACGGAAACATGATGTTATATTCAATGAGCCACATAATGTTAGCTACAGCCACTTGACAAAATTAAAAAAATAAACAGGCCCTAACAAAACTCCTCAAAATGCATAGCCCATTACAAGAGCAAGTTTATTGTGATTTTTCGTTTAAACAAAGAGGGTGGGTTTTTTACAACGCTTCAGTACAGCTTCTATATTAACAGTAAAGCATTTTTTTATCAGCTGTGAATAAATATCATGTGCTTTGTCCTGTGACCAATTTTTGGAATAATTTTTCAATGATTTATTTTCTGTAAGTCGCTCGTCACTGATTTACATATTCTTAAAGCCACCGTTTCTAATGATCTTCTCCATGGATAAATTAAAAGGCTGCATATGGATCTATGGCCCAATGTTCTTCACAACGGATAGATGTTGAAAAGCAAAAATGCACACCATTAAAGCCCAAATTTCAAGAAAGGACTTTAAATAATAATCAAGATTAATATCAACAAAGTGAAAAATCTTATTATAAAAAAACAAGAATGTTGACGCCGTCTTAAGAATAAAATTTAGTGATAAAAATGTTTCCAGTGCTCATTATATTTTGCCCTTACTGTTAGTATACTTACCTCCGTAATGAATTTTCAGGACGCCGAGACATTGGTCTCTTTAAATATTCACATCTGAGGGTGTAGGAGAATTTTGATCACTTCATTGAATAACATTGGTTCATGCATAATTTTCTAACCTGAAAAATTGTCGCGTGGAATTGACTTCGTAACAGGATTATGTTGCGTTAGTATCGCTTACTGCTTTTGTATAAACAACAAATAAATTTGAATAATGTTTTAGTATTTTTATTACGTAATGAATATGAAGTTTCACAATATTCACGAAATATGGTATGGTAGTGTGTAAGTTTATTGCTCTTTCACCCAAAAACCACTAAACCATATTATGTTTATACCTACTAGAAAATGCTGAGGCTCCTTTGGGTGAAATCACAGGACGCAGCTAATAATATAGTATAGGTAAAAAACCCTTTATCCGTTATTTAAGACTAGCTTATGCTCGCGGCTTTGCCCGCGTGCCAAAATCCTTTCTTGGCGGAGGTCTACATCATAAAACCTATCTTTGTTCCGAATTTCAACCCAATCCGTCCAGCGGTTTGGGCTGTGCGCTGATAGATCAGTCAGTCAATCAGTCACTCTTTCCTTTTATATATATTTAGATAATATCAGATGATCGATTCATTAGTAGTGCAATTTTTACTTACTCTTGTTATGCAGTATTTACGAAAAGAATTGTCACCAAACATTTCCAAGCTTCAGCTCTCAATATCCAGCAGGAGGTCAATAAGGGGCCAATCTAATATACTCCCCAAAAACTTTATTACCCGAACTATAACTAAGGTAATATAATTTCTTGTCGGATCATAATCCTGAGGGAAGGGATCAAAGTTGTCGCTAACGCAATTAGAGTACGGGATTAGTTTCCACTGGTCTTACCACTCACCTGACCACTCGTAGATTGCTCTTAATTGGCTGATAACTAGTTGGACTTAGAAGCTTGTAGTTTAACTTGATTTATTTTGCAAATTGTCCATTTAAGTAATTTTCTGGTCTGGTAGGCCTATAGACATTTCTACTAGGTGAAACCAGCAGACCTATTGACTGATTATTACACACTGGTGCCTACTATTAACCCACAAAAATAAAATGTTCTTAGATTCACGGAATGCTAAAATTAATAGATGTTTCTTATGTGTTAGTGAATAACGCAATAAAATTGAAAAATGCCTTTTAAAAAAATCAAAGTATACTTAGATTATTTAAAAATTGATTTAGGCATTCGACAAGCAATAATGGATAATTACATTCTGATTGTGAAATTGCAAAACACCCACCATCCACAAAATATTTCTTATTCCAAGATGCGTTTTCAACATTTCCCCTTCTAATAACGGCGATGGATAATATCCTTTCAAACATTAAAGACGGTCGGAGGTCGAAACATATCCGATATTCATATAAAATTTAACGTAATGATGTTTGTATTGGTTCGGAGAGGATTTTTAAATTGGAAACTGGAGGACCAGTTTGTGAAAGGGTAGTTTTATATGGACATTTTCCTATAATAAAAATGAAATTACATCCCCTGAGCATTTTTGTGTTTTTTTTTTAAATTACAAATAGTAGTAATTTTTAATGATAAGTACATAGCTGGGAGGTGTGGCGTGAAGATTTTGAGTTTGAGTTTGAAGTAGCTACCAAATTTAATGTTTAATTTACAAGCTTAGTTTACAAAAAATATGTAGTTAATATTAATTTTAAAACTTAAAATGTAGAGCCTCATAACTTGCTTTTAAAATAATATTAAATTAGCATATTTTTGAATTTTTAAAACGTGGGGTAGGTACGTACTACAGCAGGTGTTTACTTGATGAAGGTCATAATAATATTATATAACAAATATTTAAAATTTATTACGTTTTACTTTTTCCGAGAGCGAGTTTTCTGTCTACCCCAGCGGGAACTAATTTTTACAAATTTATTGATTTGTTATCATCATTCCCATTTACCACTGGTTTGATATACAAAGAAGAACAATTGCACTTGAGAGTATGTACATATCACAATAAAAACTAAAATATCCTTTAGCAAATAAAACCACAAAGCATCCACTAATATCCAAATCTAAATTAATGGCCAGCATTAACCCGCGGAGTAGTTTGACAAACTTTGAAGTGACATTAAAGTTAATTAGTCAAAATAAAGTTATTCCATAGTAGCCTCTCCCGGGAGCGCCCCGTAACATGGCTGTTAACTCGTCTCATATATTATGGAGCTATGTCAAATGTAGTCCGCCTTGGTGTGTACAGGATGTTCTAATATGTTGAATAATTTGAGTTGATGAATATTCGTAAATTGATATTACCTGTTGTGTGTGAATTGTATGTATAATATATATTTAAAAAGTATACTTATTAAAAAAATGATAAAAAAAACGAACATGTAAACATACCTCTATAAAAAAAATGTTTTTTGTTTCTTGCTTATTGTTACCGCAGTATGCAAAAGGTGCGAAGTCTTACGCAACACTAAGCTGCGCATCCAGCGATATAAGTTATATACCTATTAACATCTGTTCTTATAGGGAAATAAAATCGGCTAGACTCTGGACGCACTCAAAAAAATATTTTAATATTTTATTTTCAAAATAAGATCATCCTAATATAAAGGGGTGGTTACACAGTAAAATAAAGGCTCCGGATGTCGGATGTCGCGACCTTCAGGGATTTGGTCGAGCTGTTTAAGTTACCGGGGACATTGCGAACTATCTGCTAGTCTAATATTTGCGTCGGGGTTAGTTACCTTTATTGTCTGTGTGCCCGCGCCTTTATTTGGACTTTGTTCCTTCTTTCTGTGGGGTTATTCAATTTGTTACTGAGAGTACAAGGTAATACAGTGTTTTAAGTTAAAGGTTCATGTCGAAAGAAAATATAAGAATAATATTATAAGATAAGATAAGAAACACTTTATGATCCACATATAAAGTATAAATTTTACAAATACATCAACTACACACATACATAAAGAAAATAATTAATTTATTTAAAATATTTGAAAAATATAATAATTAAGATTTTTAATATTTTTACAGATATTATTTAGGTTTGTTGTTATAAATAATTAACATAATTGGTTTGATTAGATCATATCATTAATAAATAAATATTTTTTAACTGACATAATAATGTTCATCACCTAGGATTTACCTACTATGTACAAAACCAAAAAAATATAATGAAAATGACTATAGAAAAGTACTTTTAGTGAAAACAGAGAAGTAGCTTTTACGAAGGTTCTTGAACATAAACATCTGTAGGTAATTTTATCTAAAATGAAGGTAACAATTCAAAAAACACACAAAAAACATTATAACGATTCACCTCAAAAAAGTTCCTGCCCACCCTCAGCAAACACACCTATTAATGTTCAACAAAGGAAGATGATTTATCAAAATAAATTAAGCATAAGACATTCGGTCGGCAGTCGTCACAACCTCGTCAAATATTTACAGGGGTTGCCCGCAGAAAACGGTAGCGAATGGTAATGTATACAACCTGGATGATGGGATACGAAAATAGAAGAGACATGTACAATCTTACTAATATTATAAACGTGAAAGTTTGTAGGAATGTCTGGATGTATGTTTGTTACTCTTTCACGCCTAAACGGGTGGACCGATTGAGCTGAAGTTTGGTATAGAGATAGTTTAGACCCTGGAATAACTAATAACACATAGGCTACAGTGCAGCCGGATAAAACCACTGGGCGTATCTAATTTTTAATATATTTAAAAGCTATTTCCAATAGCCATAACACAGTAGAAATGACACTAAAACATTTATTTATCGAACAATATATAAGCTGTACATGTACATTGTACATGTACGCAAATTTTGCTTCCAACCAGGTTTTCTGTAAGAGATTGCTTTATGTGTTACCGACAATTGTTTACCTATAATTTTAAGCTTATTTTGTAGTTTTTGTAACCTGGTATGCAATAAAGTGTTCCTGGTAAGCTCCGGATCCCGTGGACAGCGTTTCGGACCAATGCAATGCATCGATACTCTCCAAACTCAAAATAAAAACAAAGCTCTCCACGATCTACCTGAAGCAAATTTTAGAGTATTTTGGCCACATTGCCAGTAAAGATGGAGATAATTCGAAAAACTTGTAATCACTGGCAAAGTGGAAGGGAAAAGACCCCGTAGCCGAAGCCCAATGCGTTGGTCTGACCAGATCCGCACCACTCTTGACTCTACAGTCTACGATGCTCTCCGGGTGGCCGGAGATAGGACAAGATGGCGTTACATCGTGATGAAAAAAGTCATGGATGGAGGAGGACACGATCCTCAGATATGAGGACCACGACTGATGGAGGAGGAGGATGCAATAAAGTGTTATTCTATTCCAATTCTTTACCTATAATTTTAAGCTTTATTTTTGTAGTTTTTGTAACCTGGTATGCAATACAGTATTATTCTATTCTATAACGTTTACAGAGGCTTTTCAATACGCGTACCGTATAACAAGGATAGCCTTAAATCTCATGTGATTTGCAGCCCACAATCCATCATCGTCCAAGACGGCTACCGTAATAATGCAGTCTTACAGAATACAAACAAATGTTACGTGTTTTTTCTTGCAGTGAATTTGCTGATTTTGTTTCTTAGAAACAGAAATATAAGAAAAAATTAAATGAATTTTTAAATAATTATTAAAATACGCTTGAAACTATATTATATTAATGGTATCTCTCTCTTCAGTCGGTCCCTCAACGTTGAGGATCGTGACTCCCTTCATGCTGCTTTTCCAAACAATTTCCTTCCACTGGGCCCGATCTTCGGCAGTGTGGAGTGCTTCGCTGACGGGAATATCCAGCTGTTGCGTGATCTGGTCTGACCATCATTTAGGACTTCTTCCTCTAGGCCTCTTGCCCTCTACCTTGCAAAAATGGTATAATACCTACCTTGCATTAATGGTATAATATTATTATTTATTGAGCCGGACGTATAAAAAAATATTTACAGTAAATCATGTAGGTACTCATCGGCACAAATCTTAATACGTTTTACCATAATAACAATGATACCACTCATGATACAACCATGTGAATATCAATAATGCGGTTATCTGGAAGAGATTGCTATCAACGTTAGGACCACCAAATGTCTTAGTTATTATTATTATGTCGCTCTTAAACACGGGTTGAACCCGGGCCTTCTTTAGGCGTACACGAAGACAAAAAAGTCTAACGTGCAGAGGCCCCTTTCAGCTTTTAATATAAATGCGACACTTATATTATTTGTAGTCAATAAAGAGTTATATGTATCTATTTATCAAATGAATACTCGTAACGCCTTCTACATTTAAATTCCAAACTCAACGCGACAATATTCATCACAGTCGTATTTTAACCAAGATTAAACTTTAAATTCCCCTTACGAATCGTCTCAATCAGGAGATGGCGCGCTTGTTGCGTGCATGTGCACTTAATATTCATTAGTGACAAGCGTTCACTCTTCCGTGCTGATGACTATGTGGTTTTGTTTTACCTATGGGTGACTTGTGTAAAAAATTGTGCATCCGCTTTTATTTAAATAGTGTGATTTATTTTAGTAAATAATTTAAATATATTATTTATTTGAATCATGATGATGAATATCAGCTGCTGAACAGGTTTTCTACAATGTGCATTATTTTGTTTTACCTAAGTGATCGATCAGGATTTTTCGTATAGGTTTTTAACTTATATTTTTACGCAAGTGTTTCAGTTATAGATAATAATATATTCCGCCTATAAATTAAACTATTGACATACTCGTTTTATATGAGAATAAGCTTGCGCATTCAAAAATGAGTCAGATTTATTAATTTTCATTATTGTGTGCTAAATTAATAACTATGAAATAAACTCATTTTTATGCACCTTTAACATTAAAAACTTAATATATGATAAGTCAAAAAGATATCCCTAAGCTTTTAACAAGCAAGTAAAGGCATGTAAGTCGGGAATTAAGAGTTAAGTCGCGTGTTCCTCATGGGACTCCAGCCAATCACGGCGCGGAATTGCTTGCACTGACCATACAGATGCCATATTATATTCAGAAGTGGGATGAAAGTAGAGTTATTTTCACTATATGTTAGTTATGTGCTGTTGTGTCTACTTCACACTTTTTAAACAATACGGTCTTTTATAGGGGCTGCGCAGACGACAGACTATCCATGACGCACTTTTTAGTCTGTGAAAATAGAACCTATGCAATTATATGCAGTAACGCACACGACGCGCAAAAAGTCCGGCACACAAATAATCCGTGTAATTCGGGCAGACCGGATCGCGCCGCGTCGCGCCGCTCCGCACAAAAAGTGTGTGAAAAAAATAGAACGTTTGCTTCAACGCGCGCTAACGCAGACGGCACACATTTTAGTCTGCAATCTGCATTTGCTAGTGGTGGACGTAACGCTTCTTTCTTCTTCTTTTTCTGTACTTCATGTACAAAATAATACTTCGCGATCTCTGCACGATTTCCATAGCGTCTACGTCCAGCCCTGGATTTACACTAGGGGCATTCGGGGCGAGTGCCCAGGGCGGCAAATTTTCAGGGGGCGGCAAATTTACTGAGGGCGGCAAATTTCGAAACGAGAAAAAAATATTCAATCCATAAACATCCGATGTTGAATTAAAATTTGTATTCTCAATCACGCTGGTTATTATTATAATTTTTTTTTGCGCTCATAATAAGAAGTCTGGAATACTGGCCACACAAACTCAAGATTTTTGCTCCAAACGAGCTATCCGTCCACTTTTCGTAGCAAGACTTTTCTCGGCATTTGCAGCTAGTTGCTCGCCTTCTTTTTTTTATTTTTGGCACTCAAAACGAACTACGCACTCACTTTTTGCAGTCAGATATACAAAATTTTCTTGGTGCTCGCAGCTAGCTTCTCGCGCTTTGAATAATATTTTTTTTTATTTTAACACTCGGAGCAAACTATGCATCCATTGTTTATATAGTCACAAAAACAAAATTTTCTTGGTGCTCACAGCGATTTTGGCACTCAGGGTGAAGTATGCGCCCACTGTTGTGTAGTCAAATATACAAAATTTTCTCGCTCGCAGCAAGCTGCTCGCAGTCTTTTTAGTCAACATAATATTATAATTTTCTTGCCACTCCAAGCGAGTCTTACGCACACCTGTCGTAGACAGATAGATAGGTAGATAAAACACTTTATTGAAACATTGAAAAATAAACTTAAACATAAAAACCCGGTATTATAATCTATGTGTCACAATTCACAATCAGCGGTCTTATTGTAGTTAGCATTATAAAATTTCTCAATTATAATTTCTCTTTTTCAAAGCAAGCTATACACACAGCTTTCGTAGTTAGATGTATATTTTTTTTTATAAATATTCATAATTACGTATAATATGAAAGAACTCGACAACAAATTTCTTAGCAAAATGTCTAGCCGATGAGCGTTTATAAATAATATTTCGGCGGAGGGGGGCGGCATTTTCTCACTGCCCAGGGCGGCATTTTGGCTAAATCCGGGCCTGTCTACGTCCCTACAGCTCTGCCGACAGAATGATCGAAGATGTGCGTCGTGTGCGTTGAGTCTGTGAAAAATCCGCAACAGACTTTTTGCGCGCCATGCAGACTTTTTGTACGCCGCAGACTCGATCGTACAAAAAGTGTGCCGTCTGCGCAGTCCCATAAATAGATCTACGTTTGACCACATCCCGTCAAACTTAGTAATCCCTAAGTAGTTTCCCTTAGTAGTTTCTTAATTAGTATTGAAGTGAAAACTTCTTTAGCGGCGCTGAGCACTTTTTTTTCAGAATAAGAATTTTTAGAGAGTTCATACAGAGGTGGATTTTAGTAATTTTGTCGACGTTTGCGTTAAAGTCCCCTTTAATTTTTGACCGTAATTCTCTTCGTAATCTCCTTTACAAATATAATAAAAATTAAATTAGTTTGTTGAATCAATATTAATACGCATATGTCACATCACATCCCACAAGTGCAGTAGAAAAGTAAGATGTCTAGGGCCTTGAAGAGTCCTAATTTGTATAGCTTGGAAAACATGAATGATGATGCAATGTGTTCCAATTGTCACCAATACTTATTAAAAAGTAGTAGCAAAACGCTTGGTACCGGCATTAGGAAGCTCCACTTAGTATTTATTATAAATTTGATAAATGTGTAACTATGGTGTGTTAAAACGCTAAAAAATGATTTCACCAAGCGGGTAAAGCCGCGGACATAATGTGTAAGTCAATTAAAATATTAAATCACAAGCCTATATTTTGAAAGTATTCTAGTGTATACGCGTATCATCTGTAACACGATTTATCTCACACGCTTTCCTCAATTTTCGTTCAGAGGTTATGACGTGCGCTTACAATTGCCAATTAACTGTTACCATCACTTTCACCTTTATTTCCAGTGGATAAAACCTATTTTTGAATGAAATGGGTAATTTGTAGAATGGCGGAGCAATATGCCAGTTTACTACCATGAAATGAGCTGATGTTATTTCGTGTGGCGAAAATCTTGCTTCAGTATCTTGGCGTTTATTTAGAAACTTTAAAGTTTCATAGCTTTTTAAATGTTTTTTACCCTTCCTGTTTTCTTGGAAAAATAGTGATTAAAAATATAATAGGCTACTTTAAATCTCTAACTTCTAAGTTCATACTCGATTTCATATCAAATCTCACTACTAAGTATTTGAGCTTACTAAATGCGCAAGATATTTCAAACATCATTGACGCCTACACCTTCTTGTGACGATACCTCCTTACATCGTATGATCATAGTAAAAATATTATAGTATAATCTCACTACTCCGGCAGTATTCAAAACTAGATAGTAATATTCGGATTACTGCATAATGAATAAAATCATAATGATATTCTATGTTTATACGCTTTTCTGACCCAGACTCCATTGTCTTCACGTGGTATGGGCTAAGGAAAAATAAGCAAAAGCTATCCTTTGCTTATTTTTCTTATGATCTGCACATCTAACACCATATTTTTTTGCAAATTTGCACGTAGAGGAGCGAGGAAGGCGTTGGCGGAGGGTGCCAGATTATTGGACGTGCTGGTATATTGAAGTGCCGTATTAGTGAGATTATACTGTTTATTCTTTACTTGTATACAATTGTATCTTACTGGTGTAGATACTCCTGAAATTTCACGCCTCGACAACACAAAATAAAGCAGGTAAACACACCTACAGGCGATGTTTGCAATCCATTACCACAATTATTCGTCACTCGTTGTCAAAACATCAATAATCGCCGTCAGATCCCAGAGGACGGAGGCAAATTCCGGAATCCATCTGTGAAAGCTTTTAAAATTACAGTCCATTCATTCCGCGTATTTCTTTGTCGTCTCCCTTTGCGGCCGCTGCGTTTGATTTAGAGCCCTTTACGCATTTTTGAAGATAAACGATGATGAATCCGTGATTTTTAGATTAAAGACTTTTCGTTGTATAGTAAAGTATGCCGTCAATAAACTGCTTAGCATTAAAGTTTGAGTGCTCAGGTTTCGTTAAACTTCTTGCATTGATATTTAAATGCAGCATGTACCTCAGATCATGTCATAGGAAATGAAAGTTATAGGAACTACTTTTGTCACATAACACTATAATATCTATATAATCTAACAGTGAACAACGTGGACTGATGTAGATGATGATAATATAATATATATCAGCTACTTCTCTTGGTGAAAACAATCAAAATTTTGCCAACTAGGCAAGGTGCTACGAATAACTAGGTGTATACTTATAGATGGTCTTAGGTGGTTAGACTTGGCTCAATCCAACATAATATATTATCATCTTCGATTATGATATACCAGCCGAATCCAGCGGCTTTATATCGCTAAAGAACCTAGCCGATCCTTTCTTTCAGGGTCTTAACATACCCATTTTGGCGTACTACGACAAAAAATGGCCGAAAAGAAATAAAAAAAGATTCGAATCTTTGGAAAATGAAATCCCTAGCGATTCGCACGTCAGTGGAAGCGGCGCGACTCTGAATTACTGATTGATTATGCATTCCCGCCACGGTTGACATGCGGGGTGAAAACAATGCTATCATACCTAAAATATAACGAACATTTTAAAAATATTTTCCACTTTGGTACTGATATTCCACGTTTGTTTTGATCCGTTCTTTAAAACATTAGATACAGCACATTATCATAAGATCATAGTATTTTTAGCCTAGTTTTTCTTGCTGCTGGGCAAAGTGAGTTGATGACCATGATTTCTCGAACCGTTCAAATATCTGAATCTTCAAGCAAAAGGTTTTAAACTTACCTACCTAATTTATTTTGAGGCTGCCAAGGCTGAGACGGTATGGTATCCAAGGCAAGGACGAAAATTTTAAGGCAGACAAATATTATGTTGAAGGGATCAGAATAAGACTCGAAAATTATGGATCTAACGATGAGGATCAAAAGATGAGTGTGGATACTGGCTGAGTAGAAAGATAGATAGAAATAATAATATATTTTAATAATCACAATTCAACTTCAACAAACAATTTCCATATTAATATCTATGAGTATAACACTAAAATCCACTAACTCATTAACAACCCTACTCATAACAAACATGGTTTTCATCTTGACACGGGGACCCCAAGACTGGCCACTGGCGACCTGCGGCACCACAGTCAATAAAACTATCAGTTGAATTACTTTGTACAAGGGAATTTTAGTGATTTTTCGTTAGTTTGTTTATGTTAGTTAACGAAAAATTTATTAAACAATATGATTTTCAGACATTTTTCATCGTATTTCAGTTGTTAGGATAAGAGGTCTAAGCACTTAGAGATGTACGTATCATACAAAACACAATAGTCCGATCAGACGAAACGGCAAAAGTAGCTTGCAATCTAAATAAAATAAAACATACTGCTAGCTGTTATACTTTAACAGCCAACAAACTTGCGTAACTCACTGAACCGATTAGATTGTGCCAAATTGTGCAAAAAGTTAAATTTTAAATTCTGTTGTAAAACAAACAGTGAAGTGACGCACTGAAAAAATACAAGTGAAATTTAAAAAATAACTTTTTAAAAACAAGCTTATAATATTGTTAACATCTTGCACTCGTCAAGACGAATCAAATGAGCCCAAACTTGATTGGGTTGCGTCGTTTAATTACGGAGTTCCTATGGCCACCTTTCAGCTCCATCATCAGATCTGCTCAATGTCATAATAATATTGCACTGTCATCCGATTTGTACATGCGTGCAAAATTTCAGCTCAATTGGATACCGGGAAGTGGGTCAAATTAAACTTGAAAGATTTGATTACAGACAGACCGACAGACAAACAGACAACAGATAGGTGAAAGTAAATAAAAGCTTGTAAAAATCAGTAAATATATCTTCCAATTTTTTTTATGAATATAATTTTATGTTTTTATTATAAACGATTAATAAGACATTAATTGGTTTACTGCGCCTATCTGGTTATTCTGTGTGTGACCCCAAAGATGGCGACCACAGATAGCGGTAGAATGTCCTGCGAGTGAGCTGATAAAACAGTAAAGCCAAATGGTCCGAGCCTCCGACCCTTCGGAATTGTGGCATTAGCGGGTTTTTAGCATTGTTTCCCTCTTAATATTGATTTTAAACTGCACCTTATTTGATGTTAATTTTGTTAATTAAAACTTAATTTTATGTTAGTTTTACAAAAACATCAAAAAACTAACCTCGATGTCGAAAACTAATATAAAATAATTACGCGATTAATCTGTCTGTTGAAGTATGTTTTGTCCTTTTCCATTCCCAGGCTGTCTGTAAGAAATTGCCTTGTACGATAAGACCGCCGATTGTTAACCTAGCATATATTATAAAATCTAGTAATAAGTTATTATTGTATCCATATTTGTGGTTTGCAATAAGAATTATTCTATTTCTAATTTATTTCTTGAGTTCAAATCGCGAAAATGTAAAGTGTTATGTACTTTATTTATTGGTTTATATTTTCTTTTCACAAGCAGACATCACGAATTAAAATGAATAGGTAGGTAGTTACCGTTGCCTATGGAAAACTACATCTACTACAAAATCTGTGGCTTTATGCGGTGAAAGCTTTTTAGTAATAAGATGAAAGTTTGCATGTGTGTGTGTACATTTTACGTCTAAATCAAACTATACACAGCTTCCATAAATTGTCTCATTATGTTTACCCAGAGAAATTCTTGCTGCCCATTAATGAAAAGTCGACAAACTTTGACCCCTCAGGCTAACCCTATGATTCAATTGTCACCAGATATAAAACCAACATGGCACAAACAATAAATCCAAAAAGATGTATATCTCCCAAATAGCCAATTAAATCACCAACGCGACAAATGTTTGACTTGTTAGCGATATTTTTAATTGAGACAACCCTACGTATGTGCAAACAATAGTTCTGAGTCAATATTATTGATTGACCTGTGGAGTTGATTTAAAATGAACTCTAGGGTTGTTGAGTTCAATTTTAAAATAAAATGATCCATAGTGCAAGTGATTCATAGAATTAAATGTGTAAAAATATCACAGGACATCGTCTGTATATTACTCGTCGTAGCTCAAAAGTGTGGCTATAAAATGTTATACGACAATTAAAGAACAACATAAAAAAAAAATGGGGAATGCCCAATGGTGGGAAACTAAAAAGTCAAAATAAATATTCACTATCTGTGGTATGTCAAAAGTTAAATTTTTTAAATAATAATTTTAGCAGATAAAAAACAAACTCAACTAAGCCTAACAGAATAGGTTACCCCACTAACACTGTCAAAGTCAAATCATAGTTCAGTTCGAAAAACGCAGTTTGTGGGGCTAACCTACATCAAAGAATAGATACTATTACTACGTACCTACATGCTGTAATTTCAGGTATATAATAAAAAGAGATTAAATTGATTTAAGTCTGTTTTGCACCTAGTATTTTTTTAGTATATTAAGAAGAATAGTTCGCTATCTCTCAAAAACCATTGCGCCATGAAAATCAAAAGGGGAGTATCTAAACATAAATGTCTATAGACTAATACCCTGCTCGGCACGAGGTCATTGTTTACCAAACCAGGCAAATAATTAAGAATGTTCATTGGTTTTGTCAACACGCGACGCAACCAGAGGTTGATTGCTCAGGGATATTGTTTGAGAATTTATGTGGTTTTTCCTTACTTCGTATTTATTGATCGGAAATTGAAGAATATGAAATGAAAAAAATAATAATATTATTATGTTCATCGATAGAAATAGTCCAGTTTTATTAAGTACGTAAACAATATCCATAATTGCAATATTCAGGACAGTAGCAGAAGAGTAGCATATTAAAATGTTTACTTGAATAATTATTTAATATTAATATAATATCAAAAGTTGAATCTCAATGCAAAAATAAATTTTAAAATAACAATTAACTTAGAACTAAATTAAACTACTCGTACTTAACTAAATTATGTACTTAAAACTACATAATATACCAATACATATAATATTATGGTCCTCAATGGGTGGCCTTATCACTTAAAGCGATGGAAATCGCTTGCCTGGTAGAAACAAAGCAGCCGACTGTGGACGGAGAGGTTGATGTATTGATCAATTTATTATAACATTTTTTTTTATATATTTTTTTATAATAAAATCAAATCAACAACGTAACAAATTTCTTTTCCAATTCTCAAGGCCTTCCCTTATTAGACACAGCGCGTATTTGTTTTGGTCCCCGGACTAACCAGCTGGTTGACTCAGTACCGGGTCATTATCCGGGAGCGGGGCACGTGATGCGTGAAATTATTTCGTACTTTACACAATTCCGGGGCAGTGCGTGTGCGCTCTGAGCCCCCGAGTCGACCCTGGATGGAATAGTGTGGATATGATGAAAGAAAAAAAATGTGATTAAAATACTGTGTGTAAGGATTTATTAGTCATAATATGTTCATAACTATTTCTTGTATTTTGGTATGCAATAAAGAGTCATTCTATTCTATTCTTTTACTTATAAAACCAGATATCAAAACTTTTATGTTTCTATATTTGTCTATAAATGCTGAAAATTAAAAGTACAGTACCTAGTTTTGTTGACTGCCTTCAGTTTATAATAACAGTAATTATAATTTGTATTTATTGAGAGAGTAAAGTTGGAAGCATTATAACGCTAATAATAATATTATGTTAAAATCGGAATCGGGAATAAAATCTATGATAGGTACTTTATGATATACATTTACACATAAATTAACTTACTTGAACCCGAGTATGTCCACATTATTCGTGTGTACCGTAGGGCCGCGCGTCACCCCGCTCGATTACGATTCTTACAAAATGAAGCTGTAATGCAATACATCTGCCAACAATGCCCTGTTTGACACAATAATGTATGGCACCAATACGATTGTAATTTACAATTGTACGTACAATAATACTGTTTATCGTAATGCAGTTTACAACTGGGACTAGGACTAAATGAGGCGTTGTGAACTTTCATTTTAAACTATTAGTCTGTTTTAACTATAGTGGTCGACAATCTGTTGTGATAGTGATTACATTATCGTGTTTCTATGTATTGTAATAGTTTAACTTTCTACTGAGGTAAAAGTTTTCTTTTAAGAAAAGAATTTGTATGAGATGTAAAGTAGGTACTGCGATAAAATAACACTTTGAAGTGGTGGCCGCATATTTAATCCAAAACGTGCGGTGCGTGCGTTGCCTTAGATTAGCCTAGCATTATCTGAATATTTAGATTATGCTAGGCTAATAGGCTATAGGATTAGTTTTTGATTTTTATCTTAATAATTTGATTTGATTAGATACTAATACTTAGGTATATAAATAATATTAACTTATATAGCCAAAATCAAAATATAGCATAATATGCCAATTTTTTTAGTTTAAAACCAAAGAAATTATCATTCTTCTGCTTCTTATAGGGTCTAATGGCTATAATTTAGTATAACTTATAGGTCATAGGTATTATTTACTTAGGTAACAAATATTGGCATATTTTTTAATATCATACTAGTATTATAAACGTAAAAGTTTGTAAGAATGGACTGTATGGTTTGGTCTGGATGTTTGTTACTCTTCCACGCCTAAACGGGTGGATTGATTGATCCGAAATTTTGTAAACCTGGAATAGCACATAGGCTACAATATAACGGGTAATCGCTGGGCGCAGCTAGTTGGTTATATTAGTAAGTTATATTCTTATCAAGACAGAGGTGTATAAGGCACTTACATTTATTAGGTACTCGTACTTCCGTTAACGTGAGATTTACCTCGAATCTCAACATTTATCCCTCCATCCGCATTTCCCCGCACGTAAAGAAGCTTGTCTCATCTTGTTTACACATCGTAATAAATTAAATTCACAAAGAGGTGTGGAATTGAATGAATAAACTTCACGTTTTTAAATAACTGACGGCGAGGATAAAGGTGGGTTTGGAGAGGGAAAAGCGAAGTGAAAAAAATCGTTCGAGATTATTTTTCACGAACGATTTTAATGGTTGATTATTTTATTAGATTTAGTGTGTTTTCATGTTATAATGCTTATCTTAGTTTTTTAACTAGATTGATCATAGTAATATTATAAATATTTTATTGCACGATGTTCAGTGAAGTAGGGCGGGATTTATCCCGGCTTCTAGATTCAGTCTGATACCACTTCAGCAGTATTCTTCTTTCTCTGATGTTAAGTGATAACGCCAACCCTTTATTCATTCAGAACGTGAAATTCTTTTAAATCAGTTTATAATTCCCTAGATATAGTACCCTCCTGAACAAATCGTTGCAGTATTAGGTGAAATCGTGGTAACTAGACCAGACTGGATCTCGCATTAAGAAACTCTCTCACCGCTGTTGTCATTTTTTCATTAGAATAAAAAGTATTACATTATTAATATAACTAGATCGGCCTTCATATGATTTTACTGCCTCATACAAGGGACAAAACTCCTCTACAATATCAACTGAACTAGCGACTGTGACACGACTGTCTTTTTTGTCGTGGTTTGCACAGATTGGTGTCTTTAGAGGCTATCCTGCTATTCCTTTTCTTTATTTATTGTATGGTTTCATTGAAGCTCAAGGGAAATGACAAATCTGATAAGTGTACGTATTTATTCGAAAGCATTTCCACTCTACGTACGCAGAATCCCGTCGCACATCGTTACTTCGGTTATTAATGATATTATTCAGGAGAATCTTGTCTTCTTTTAGAATTCTACACACATTTATTTTTTTCATACCAGGGGTAGATAAGATAAGATAAGATAGGATAAGAAACACTTTATTGAGCCACATATAAAGTAAATTAGACTCGAGACGATTAGACTCTCTGGTAGACTCTATTTGCAGGAGGTCGTTTAGGTGGGTACGCCAGCAGTTATTTTACAGCCTGAGCAGTGATATGCAATCATTACTGTTCTTCGGTAGGAAGGCATTGTAGCTAGTGTAATTGCTAGGCTAAAGAGTCTTAACATCTTATGACTCTTAAGCGTTGTCGCGGTGCATCATTGTGAAATCATGTAGCACTGTACTAATTGTGGGCAGCGTTATCTCTTATCATAAGGAGAGTCTTGCTCGTCTTGTTACTTCTTTGTATAAAAAATATTTATTGTGGATGAAGTAAATAACTTTTAGCATCTTTAGTGGGAATATTTAATTTTTATGATGGTGCAAATGATAGTTTTTATTTTGATGATGGAAATTATCACACTAAACGGTTTATTAGTGTTAAAATCATACGAGAATGCTAAGAGTCAATATATAATAGTTGCTCAGTTCATGTGCGGATTGGAGACTTGTCAGACTTTTGTAGTGATAGAAATAAAATACATTTGAGTGCATCTGCAGTGTACGTACGTATAATTAACCGATGAAAAAACGAAGGAGGTTTACAAGTCAGCTTTAAACCTTCTCCGTATTTCTTCGGTTAGTTATAATTAAAGGTATCATTACTTGTAGTATAATATATTTTAAAAATTCGAAATAATTATTGAAAAGGGTGCCTTTGTTACTCGAGATCTTTTGCTTCCTAAAAGTCGTTTTTGCTCACTTATGAAGAAAAGTGGTTCGCATATTGTAAGTTACTTTGCTAACTAACGAGAAAAAGGGTTGCAAACAAAAATATACCTCTAAATATACCTATTACCTTGAATTTTGAAACTTTTAATTATTATAAGTTAAATAACCTATGTACTACTATTTTTATGTTTTATGTGAATTTTTCGCTGTCTTAGAAAGAAGTATGTAAAGATCTATTGGTTTATTATGAACTATAAAGTTCGAGGTGAAGAGATGTGAGTATGTTTAAAGCGTGAGAGATATTTTGTACCTTTAAGTCACTCGCTAAGCTCAGTAATCTATTGTTTAAATCACTCGCTGCGCTTATCGCGAAATCATGACTATTTCGTCAGCTAACACACACAAAACGCAGAAAAATATTGTGAGGACCGTTTCTTAATGGGAACGAAGTCGCGTGCGTTGACTAGTAAATAAATAAATACAGTTATAAAATACACTTGTCTTTATAACTATTGTAGCGTTAGTGGTAATTGCAGTAACACATGGTATTATGACGGTGACAGAGAAAGGGGTAGGAAACATAATAAATGTGTCACGAGTATAATTGTCGGTGTGTCTCGTTATACGCCATTCAGATGGTAAATTGAATGTGGTGAAAATATAGCCCTTGTTTTGGACATATGGTGACAGATTTTTGCTGTTTAAATTCAATTTTTGTATCAAACTAGTAATGTAATGACCATGTTATTATTTCAATGCCGCAGCCAAATCTCGACGTTTAAATTTTCAAAGTTATAAAAAACATACCGTAGTAACTATTTACGATGAAAGCGAGCTGAAACTCTATTTTACATATAAAATTAATATATCTACTGGAATTTTGAATGTGGACGTCACCCCATATTTACAAATTTAGTTTATTTCGGTCATTTTATGTGTTATTATAATATATTTATATTTTTTAATCCTTTCGAAATGTCTTATTTATTAATTGTCTGTTTGTCATATCGAGTCACGTTAATTAATAAAGACATACTGCTAATTTAATAAAAATACTGTCAACAAATTTATATGTAAGTAAAATGACTCACATTACTCTGGTACACAAAGATTGTTATTACACCACATATAAAAAAGAATAATCGTGTGTAGCATCATGTGATGGTATACGTATATAATATGTATATAGATTAATAGTTTATCTGTTTATTATTTTTAGATAAAATTTTCACAAATAAAATGGAAACAACAACAAAAATAGAGTCTGAAAAATGGAATGAACTGACCATAGCGGAACCAAGAAAATATGAGTACGTTTATAGCAGCATTATATTTGCCATGTACTGGCACATTGCAAGCTTTTACGGCTTGTACTTAGTATTTACATCAGCAAAATGGGGCACTATTGTTATGAGTAAGTATTGGGTATTAAAAATATAATTATGAGGAAGTAGCTGTAGAGGCCTTAGTCCGAGACCAACAGCGTAGGTCATTGAAGAAAATGCGATTTTTATGACACTATAAATCCGCTCCATAAGATCATCATCGCTTCATTGCTCTGTAAAATATAATTTTTCTACCGCACCATATTTATTGATCCGTTTAGGCACGGCCAATGAGGGTCCGGCTACGTACACAGTACCTAATAGCTTTTATTATTTGGTCCGGTGTAGCCGTAGAACTATTTTTATGATTCCTAGTTTACGAAGTACAGCCCTATGATTTCTGTCCATCATCAAATTATTACATTTTTTTTTACAAATCTCTTTCAGCATATATCATGTACGTGGCCTTTATCATAGGCATCACAGCGGGCGCACACCGCCTCTGGAGTCATCGTGCATACAAAGCCAAGCTACCGTTACAAATTATCCTTGTCGTATTCTATTCCCTGAGTTATGAATATACCGTCGCAGAGTGGGTTAGGAACCATCGTCTTCATCATAAATATTCCGACACCGATGCAGACCCACATAACGCTTCTAGAGGATTGTTCTTTTCCCATATCGGATGGCTTATGGTAAGAAAACATCCACTGGTAAAAATTAAGGGAAAAGGCATTGATATGTCGGATATATACGCCAACCCTGTGCTGCAGTTTCATGAAAAGTAAGTTACAGTCATGAAAACTAAGGTAAATGCCGTATGTGATATGTTTTATTGCCTCATGTAACTTTAATTATTTTTCAGACATGCATTCCTTGTAATCGGAATAATTGGTTATGTACTACCAACGATCATTCCCGTATACTTCTGGGGAGAGACTTTAAACAATTCCTGGCACATTACGATGCTGAGATACATATTGGGTCTCCACGGATCATTCGTAGTAAACAGCTTCGCTCACATATACGGCTATAAGCCTTATGACAAAAATATAAAGCCAACTCAAGGACTCGCTGTATCACTTGTTACCTGTGGTGAAGGCTTCCACAATTATCACCACTGTTTCCCATGGGACTATCGTGCAGCAGAACTAGGCAACAACTGGTTGAATCTGACCACGAAGTTTATAGACTTCTTCGCTTGTATCGGATGGGCTTACGATCTGAAGACTGCTAAAGTTGATCTCATCAAAAGCAAAGCTGACAGACATGGAGACGGTTCGGGAATTTGGGGATGGGGGGATAAAGATCAAACTAAAGAAAATATAGATGCAGCTGTAATTGTAAATGAGGAAAATGAATAGTTGCTACGAGGACAAGTTACCTTAGTAATAAAAGTACACACAACACTTTGTAATTAAATATACATACATTACAATAATACGATAGCCTTAAATATCAGAGAGATAGGGGAGAAAGTAAAGGAGAGGAAACTATCAGATTATTGTAGTCTAATCTATAGAAAAATAATAAAAATGTTATAAGATAATTTATTATAAAAACATCACAAATTGATCTAAAAGGTAGTCTTAATCCTATTTCCTACTAATATTCTAAGGCTATAAAGAACTGAAATGACACATAGGCTACTAGACTTGTAAACGCGTAAGACCTGGTTTATTACCTTTTTTTTTTATGACCCAGGGAAAATGCGTTACGCATCATCACCCCACGCCGGGGGGCGCGGGGTGGTATGTGGGACTCCCCCGCCAAAGATGGAAGCGGCGGGGATACCCACTAAAAAACCTGGGGTGTTTCCACCTCGCGCCTTAGTGCCGGGGCAACGGGTACGCCGAAGCACTCGTCCGCGGCCCCAGTGGCGTTGGTCCTAAGGGACCCCACCTCTCACCGAAATGGCACACGGAAACACCGCGCGCGCCACCTCCCTGACCTGTTCAGTGACGGCGAACGCCCCCGCATCCTCCGTCCAGGTCCTGGGATTCAGAATTGGACTCTCCAACCCCCCCAATGCATACCACCCTGCAAAAGAGAAATCAGAGAGTCCTCTTCTTCCTCCCCTCCTATGGAGCGCTGGAGATGTCCGGAAAACGACATCCCTCTTATCGCCACCAGACACCTCCCGCGATCCAGCGCCACCCTGCTCGCCGCCTAACGGCCGAGCCCTTTGACCAGCCTCCCGGGCCTGGTCCCACCCGACAAGGGGCAGTGGTGTGGCCCATCACTACGCGAGGGATACGTAGGTATGGTCTACCGGTCCACTGCCACCTTCCGCCTCGGCGGCGCTCGCAATGAGCCCGCTCGCGCCATCCACTGTGCCCTATGCTGCCTTCATAGGGACACGCGGAGGCGCAACACCTACAACACTCATCGGCCGCAGAGGATAGGGAGAACGGCGCACCGTAATACCGGCACTCCTCTTCCCCTGCGGCCCCACCGCGTCCGCCATCAAACGGTGGCGACCCCGTTTGGGCCGCGGAAGGCAGGGAGAGTGGCGCATCGTGATACCATCACTCCTCTCCCACCGCGGCCCCCGCCATAGACCCACGGTGCGATGGTCAACGCACCGCGGTCCACCTCGGTTGGGATGCCCCTGAAGGAGGCACCGCAACCCACTCGGCCACTCGCACACAGGCTGCTGGAGGTCAGCCCGGCGTGGAGCGGCCGACCGCCTCGGGTTCCTCTTAGTTTCACCGTGGTCTCCTCTACCACGGCTACTTATCCCCACCGCCACGCAAAGGCGAGAACCCACCGGGGGGCTGGTTTATTACCTGCTATAACTGGTTAGGTTAGAGGAACACCCCCAGGCTTAAGTGTATATCAGTGGATATCCCCGCCACTTATACTTGGTGGTAGTCCCATACGTATAAAATTCAAAATGACGAGCTATCAAATTTCTTTTACATCAGACTAAACAGGCGTTCTATTTTTCTATATTTTTTCCACAGCCAACGCCAACAACAGCTTTCTCATGAGATTTTTTTCTTGCGATACTGGGAGATAAAACTGATTGAACTTAACCACATTTTTTTTACTTTTCATACAGTTTTTATGTACCTAATGTTTAGTTCAATATTATTATAGACTGGGGAGATAAATATTATACTAAGATATACACCGATGCAAAGGTTTTTTTTTGTTCGACATAGGTTAGGCTTTGATCACAATCTCGCCTGATCTTAGACGACAATGCGGCTGAAGATGATAGTAGACCAATCCTAGAAGGTGGATGAAATCCCTTCTTTTGGTGGTGTGTTGTGTGAGAAGAAACATGTTTTGTAAAAGGTTAAAGTGAAAAAAATATTTATTAATATAAACATTAACAAATACTTATTATAAGTTACATCAAATTAAATATGTATACAGCTCCTTAAACCAAAGGTACACATATAGCACATAACGGTTGCAGTAAATTGGGATAAATAAGACTTAACTTCGGGTGACTTTCGTCCATGTGTGATATTTTCTGGCTCGCACTATAATATGACATAATATTATGAAATTTATTCTCCGATTCATAAAATTTACTTTTTGAAATAAAGCTGTAGAAAATATTCTTTTTCTATCAATGTAATATATTATAAACTTTATACACTTTTTTATGAGAATAAGTGATGAGACTAGGAAGACAGTTGGCTGATGGTTAGATTGCCACCGCGGATGAGTGCTTCGGCGTACCCGCTGCCCCGGCACTATGGCGTCCCGCAGGAACACCCCCAGGATTTTTAATGGGCATAAAACTTCAAGATTGAGTTCCAAATGTCGAAATTAGGCAGAGAACAAAAGTTCAAGATGCCGGATCGAGAGTTATGGGACTCAAATGGAGTTGGGCAGGACACGTGGCTAGGCGCGGTGACGACAGATGGAACAAAACGCTGACTCAATGGTGGCCAAGGATAGGCAAACGGAAAGTCGGTCGTCCAGCAGCTAGATGGGTGGACGATATAGTCAAAGTATCAGCACATGGACGAGATTGACACAAGACAGGGTTAAATGGCATAACATGAAGGAGGCCTATGCCCAGCAGTGGGATATAGAAGGCTGTGGATGATGATAATAGTCCCAGCCGCGTCTATCTTCGGCGAGAAAGTCCCACATACCATGGGGTGATAATGCATAACGCATTGTTCCTGGGTCAAAAAAATGTTATATTGCCCAAATAAGAGACATAATGCCACCCAGTGTTTTGAAAAATACAAAATAGTGTGCTGTTCTGCACTGCATCTGTAACTCTCTAAGTGTGATCTTGGTTTAATCTCGTACGACCTTGAGTTCGGAACACGGTCAATGCCCTGTGCACATTACTGCGATGTAGATGAATCACTTATAAAGGCGTGGTAGGTACTTATTCAGCCTCTGCAATAAAAGAAGTCTACCAGCTAGACAAATAATACGAGAATCACTATTTTATTGGAAAATTAATTCATTGTCCATTTTAACCCCCGACGCAAAAACGACGGGGTGTTATAAGTTTGACGTGTGGCTTCGTAGCTCCCGAACGGATGAACGGATTTTGATTTTTTTTTGTTTGAAAGTAGAGTTAGTCGAGAGTGTTCAATAGAATAATCGTCATCTTAGGCAAGTTCTTAGCCATGTTTGGTGACAATCGGGCCAAGATGGCCGCCGCTATAAAATGGCGGATTACTTTTTCTTCCACACCTCAATATGGATATCAAATGAGAGGGCTTAACTAGTAAAATACAACGCACTATGATAAATTTAAAATCCAAGATGGCCGCCACCAAAAAACCGCGAATTAGATATTTCGCAAGCGTTGCGTTGGGGTTTTTTTTTTTATTTAATTCACTTGTTACTGTACACGGTTTTGTTCGGTAGGTACCCGTTATTGTAAATGATATAAAAAAAATATGTATTTACACAGATGAGATTCGACATTTTTGTTGGTAGAATACATAATATTCATAGGCAACATACATTATGTGAAGAAAAAAATTACCCATATTATATTATTACATTAATACACTGCAATATTTTTGACGTTAGAAAGTCAATTTTAATGATTGACTTGTGGCCGATCTGTGGTTAATAGAAGTGTTCTCAACTGCTGTAGTAGCTGTAGTATTGTCAGTTTGTTTTCTCAATAAAGGCATTTGCCATTTTAAAATATAAAAATTAAATTATTTGCATAATTAAGTGTTTTCGGCATTATGAAACCAACGACATGCTGTTCAAGATGATGCTGACTTCAATAAACGATTGTAGAGCCTGCGGTGACATCAGGGAGACAATGGAGCACATTTAAATGTGAATGCGATGTTTTAGTTACGAAACGCATGAGACTCCTTGGGATTGCATATCCCTAACCGGAGGAGTATAGGTTTCTTCCTCTAAGTGGGACCACCGCATTAATAACCATCTTCTTCCAAGAGTAGAAAACGGCAAAGTAGAGGAATACGCAATAGATCCCAATAGATCGACGTGTTGCTGCTTTATTTGCCAGTCCCCGTTAAAAAATAAATAGATAGGTGTACGACATGTTTTTAAAAATAAACCGCGTAGGTGATTTTAACTTCGAAAAATTCTTACTCTAATAATTGTATTATTATGGATTTCTTTTTGTTAATGGTGATTACCATCGACCATCGCCTAAATAAATAAATAAATAAATATTTCAGGACATTACACACAGCGCCACCTAACCCCAAGCTAAGCAACTTAATGCTTGTATTAACCAAGGATAACGGATAAAATACTTATATACTTTTCTTTTGTAAATACATACTTATAATAGATACAGAAAGCCACCCAGACCAGAAACAAATTATATCTGTGGATCACACAAACATTTGTCCCATGCGGGAATCGAACCCGCAACCTTCTGTTTTAGCCCACCGCGCCACAGAGGTCGTCAACAAATACAACTGCAATACCAGTAGTGCTCCGGCCGCGATATTCAGCGGTCGCCAAGTAGGCGAGGCAAAACGCTTCCCAAGCTGGCTTCACGGAATATCGTGCCGGAACATGGTCATAATGACCACTTGGGGACAAAGTTTTGTCCAGCGAGTGGTAGCCGCTGACAAAATCTACTACATACATACATCGCAGGAAGTTAAAACCTAAAAAGAGTAGAGGAGAGGAAGGAGTTAATTAAAAAAAATAATGTCGCCAACAAATCTCCTAAAAAAGGTATTATGAAATAAGCTCAATTGAATTTCACGTAGGTATATAAACATATATTTTATGAAGATTTGTATAACCGGTAATGTAATATAATTTCTTTTATCATCAGTATATTATAATTATATATGGTAGGAAGCTGTTTAACACACTTGTTCAGTATACGCAAATCAGTTCGACTGAGCAATTGAGTTCAATCGGTAAGATTATAATTATTAATATATTTAAATTTTACTATTAAATTACAAATCACTTTTCCTCTCTAGTGAGCAAAAACGGCTTTTGCGTCAAATCGAGAAAGGCCCCTTTTAAGAAAGACAGAAGTGAAAAACCTTTTTCGGGCACCGCAAGACGGGTTTTACAAAATATAAGTTATCCGAGTTAAAAAACAGAGAAACAGAAGAGAGATAAAATAAAAAGAAAGAGATAAAATAGAAAAAAAAAGTAAAAAAAATAGATAAATAGATAAAAAAAAAAGATAATAAATAGAAACCAAAATAATAATAAATAGATTATAAAATTTACTAGATAATATATCAATTTATTACCTCTATTTTCAGGTAACGATGGAATTAACAGCGAAAATGGACTCAGTAAAATCTAATGAAGTGACCATAGCGGAACCAAGAAAACATAAATACGTTTATAGCAGCATTATATTTGTCTCATACTTGCACATTGCAGGCTTTTACGGCTTGTACTTAGTAACATCAGCAAAATGGGCCACTATAATTATGAGTAAGTATTGGGTATTTAATATTATGACCTTCTTTTTTGTTTTATTAATTCAGTATTGTGAACTCTGTTTTCAATACTAGACTACTACTTGAAAGACTTACGTATTTGTATACTTGACCAATATACAATCGTGTCGCCAAGCGGTTATTATGAGCGTGTTCAGACATGATGTTCAGTGAAACCTGGGAGGGATTTATCCTGCTTTCTAGGTTTATTCTGCTACCATCATTTATTCTGCTAAATTAAAAAAAAAATGCTTTTTTAATTGTCATGAAGCTCCACCGCACTACATTTATAGATCCGAATACTATTCCCATTTCCTTGCCGGCCGGCTACGTATACAGTACTAGCTTTCATTCCTTGGCCCACTGTTGCCGTAGAACTATTTTTATGGATTTTTACTCACTATGTTACCATACGATCACTTTCCGTTGTCGCGTTTTTACTAAATTTTCTACATTTCTTTCAGCATTCTTCATGTACCTGGCCTTCATCATAGGCTTCACAGCGGGCGCCCACCGACTTTGGAGTCATCGTGCATACAAAGCCAAGCTCCCGTTACAAATTATCCTCGTCGTGTTTCATTCCCTGTGTTTTCAATATACCGTCACAGAGTGGGTTAGGAACCATCGTCTTCATCATAAATATTCCGACACCGATGCAGACCCACATAACGCTTCTAGAGGATTGTTCTTTTCCCACATCGGATGGCTTATGGTTAGAAAACATCCACTCGTAAAAATTAAGGGAAAGGACATCGATATGTCGGATATATACTCTAATCCTGTGCTGCGGTTTCAGAAAAAGTAAGTTACGATGACGTAAACTGAGGAAAATAACGTACATATATGGTATCTTTTATTATCTTATGCAATTTTTATTATTTCAGACATGCATTCCTTGTAATCGGAATGATTGGTTATGTATTACCAACGATCATTCCCGTGTACTTCTGGGGAGAGACCTTATACAATTCCTGGCACATTACAATGATGAGATATATGTTGAGCCTCCACGGAACATTCTTAGTCAGCAGTGTCGCTCACACATACGGCTATAAGCCTTATGACAAAAATATAAGGCCAACACAAGGACTTGCTGTGTCCTTCTTCTGCGGTGGTGAAGGTTTCCACAATTATCACCACACTTTCCCATGGGACTATCGTGCAGCAGAACTAGGCGACAACTGGATGAATCTGACCACTAAGTTTATAGACTTCTTCGCTTTGATTGGATGGGCTTACGATCTGAAAACTGTTAAAGTTGATCTCATCAAAAGCAAAGCTGACAGGCATGGAGACGGTTCGGGAATTTGGGGCTGGGGGGATAAAGATCAGACTAAAGAAAATGCAGATGCTGCCGTAATTATAGAAGAGAAAAATGAATAGTAGCTAAGAAAGCAAGTTGCCTTAGTAAATATTTATTTATTAAAATACAAAACACTTATAATAATAAAATATATTATGTGCATAATAATTATGAAAGCCCCATAGAACAGAGAGATCAGGGAAAGGGGATGGTGAGATTATTGTTGCCTTTTATACAGATCAAAATGATAACTTATTGTAAAAACTACACATCTTGGACTGAAAGTTACCTCTAATCCCACTAACTCCTAGTATAAAGCGAAAGTATGGGGAACTGAAATTACATCTTCCTACGTGTTAACCTGTAAGATAAATCAAATTCACAAATAAATAATTTAAAATAAAATCTTTTTATTTACGATAAATATACGAATTTTGTATTTTAGGCTACTTATTGGTATAGTATCTACATAGTAGTTATAATCATATAAGTTGCTGTGCTTAGACCCGCCATAGGAGAGGATAACATCCATCCCCGAACTTAGTACCCATTAAGTTGTATCTGGGGAGATTAGAAGATCAGTGAAATTTATTATGAAAGCCAAATATTTAAGATTTATACCATACAACATAACTCAAACTGCTTGTGTCCCCAAGTCGTAAACGTCCTGAAATTTGAAGGTACCCTCCCTACTCAAGCAAACTACCTACTAGGCACTCCCAAACTTTAAACCGCGGTCCCTTAAAAGTGGCAAGTCGTGTCGAGACCGCCAACTCCCCGGATACATCGTATCCATCAATATGTTTGCATACCTTTGGTTTTACGAAAGCATCTTGATAGGCAGTTTTGGTTTGCAAGTTTCAGGAGCTAAAAATGGAGTAGGGAAATAGTTTCCGTGACAAGTTTGAGATGCTTTCTTTACCAATGTCTTTCTCAGCATTTTTTGTTTATTTTGTAAAGCCGGTGCCTCACTTGAGGTAGCTAAATGTTTGATTGAATGGTTAAACTGTTTAAAAAAAAAATTGTTTGAATATTTGACAATCCATTTGAATATTGCGCGAAGTGCGGCTGGCTTATAACAAGCCAATTAATTATTCATACAGGTCTGCAAGCTCCTATGTTTTGTCGTAGCGCAACACAGATTAGCGGAACTCACTTGTGCGCAGCGGGTTTCTATTTCTTTAAACGCAGTCTTTACGCCCATTGGGATTACATAGTAGGTGCACATGATGTATATTTTAAACTTACAATACTTCAGTATTAAATAATATTATGATAAAAGCTATATAGGTATAGGTAGCCAGCTATATAGGTTCTGTGGTGTTCAATGAGAAGTTTTCTATGATCTAAATACCTACTCACGTCGCGCGTAGTTATTCCAATTCCCTCAAGCGAAAGTATTGATTTTTCTTCCAAAACGGCTGACACAAGCAAACATAATTCCATTTTCAATTAACTATAGAGCGCAAAGTTATTCTCTCCCGCATAAATTCGCAATTACGTACCTACGAGCGACATACAAAATCCAGCGTTTTTTCCATCCAACTCCCTGTAGGCATTGGAAACTGGGTGGGAGTGGTCGAGAGCATTTAGGCCACTCCCATTGGCCATCGGAAGCTCCTCCCAGTTGTGTATCAAAAAGGTAAGGTACGAACAAATCCCTGAAGGCAGAGCCTTGAGAATTGCTCCTTCTCTTTCTTAAGCTTCACAGTTTGGGGACGGTGCCCAGTGAAATGGGTTCGTATCTGGGTCCCTTGAGACTACCGCCATCCAGCGGAACTCGCCGGAACTACGTGCGCAGAGTAAAAACAAGATGGCGCCTGCAGTACCCGTTAAAGCCTTCGGGACCATGCCTGGAAAGTTGGACGCTAAAAGTTTCTGTTTAGCTTTTAGAACTGTTTAATGCGGATAGCGATGTTAAAGTTTGGTGATAACATCTAACTCTAAACCAAGTGTTGTGAAAAATTTTAATCACAAAGCGATGTCTACACATTATACTACACAACACTTTTTTATGTAAAAAAAATTCCTTTACGAGATAAACTGACAAGCGTGCTGAGAGTCATCTCTACTGTAGCGAATTTATTAAAAATATTTTTTCTTGAAAAATATTTACCGATTTAATTTTCAGGACATTGGCACACTTCGTAAATGATCAGTCACCGATTTTCCGCGATGAAACTCCAATAGTACAATACATATACATATACATATAGTACATACAATAGAAAACGACCAATCTTCCGTAGTGTCCAATGTTCGAATTGTCTGCTTTGGAAACAATTTTTAATTATATATATTTTTATTAGTCAATTATTTTTTTAATCACTTTATACTCTTGAAATTACACAGTATTCAAGACCATAATTAAAGGCTATAATTAAAGACTAATGAGCTGTTTACTACAGTGATATCGCCACGTGTATATGCGAAAGCCTTCATTCTTTTTCTATCTAACCCTTGGTTATACTCTACACTCTAACTATAGGTACATCTCTAGATCACATTTACACTTAGATAGATATTCGCCGTTGTCCAGAATGGTAGTCGATTTTCGCGCGTATGTTATCAAGATCGCACCGAATTTTATGGGGCTAATCGCGGCGGCCACAAATAGGGCCCTGGCGGCTCATTTCCTAACCTGACCGATTATAGGATTACAGCTAATTAGCTATTGCCGATATATTTGCACGCAGAACGCCGTTTCGTGGTTAAATTACAAGTAATGGCTGTTTTTGACCCGGTTACGATGGTCTTTTGTTTTTACAAGCTTTTATTTACTTTCACTTGTCTGTTATCTGTCTGACAGTAATCAAATCTTGCAAGTTATATTTGACCTACTTTCCGGTGTCCGATTGAGCTGAAATTTTGCATGCATTCATAATTCGGATGACAATGCAATATTATTATATAACATGGAGCTGATCTGATGATGGAGCGGGAAGGTGGCTATAGGAACTCCATCGACCCCATCGAGTTTGGGCTCATTTGATTCGTCTTGACGAGTAATTTATGGTAATAATAATAAAAGCTTGTTTTTAAAAAGTTTTTTTTTTAAATTTCACTTGTGTTATGTTAATTTCTTGCGTGATTGCCTCAATTTGTAATTATTACCTATGGAATTCCAAATGCCTATGTTCAGCAGTGGACGTCCTATAACTGAGATGATGATGAAGCAGTTTTATTAGCGATAAGACCGCCAATTGTAACACTTCTTCCTTATTTCTAAGCTTATTTTATTGTATTTGTGGTGAGCAATATAAAGTTTTTTATTCCATTCTGTGATAGCATTTTTATGTTAGATCCAGACACACACAAGCATACGGCCTGCCTGTTGGTCAGCGGTTACCGTCGCCTATAGTCTTCTGTAACAGTTGGTGTTATTGACGCGGTGTCGGTCATTGCCCATGTAGAGGTCTGTCAAATAGGCAGGGTGAATCCGTTTCTATCAGGCTGCAAGGCACATTATGACCGCTCGACTTTGAGCATTCAGTCTGAAAGTGCTCGCCGATTTATGATTGTAAGTTGTAATTTAAGACTCCAAAACTATACATTATTAAAGTGGATACATACAAACATACAGAAGTACATAAAAATTATGTACTTTCTAGTAAGTGTTGATAATATATTTTCTGAATAAGATATAATTCAATTAATAGTTAAAATTGGACCTTTACAGCATCCAAACCCGTTCTTGCAGCAAATCAAAATAATATCAACATCAAAATAAATATTTTTACAATTACAGATGTCACAAAAAATAATTCTTTCTTATTCAACAAAATGAATACACAATTTTCTAGTACAACACTCTGCCATTGTGATAGCTAAAATAAAACATTAACGCCACTATTTTTGTAGTTTCCAACAACCATTACAAAGTTTGTCCTTACATCAGGCTGAATTTCAGATGCGTTTGAGTTCCAAAAATTTGGTAACTGTTAGAATGTTCACATGATTTTTGAGTGCAACTTTCTGCCAGTTGGCTCGCCGCCTAGACGTCAGGAAATTTCCTGTACATTTCAAATGCAGTTTTATTAACGTCTAATGCATATTCAGAAAGTTAGATTTTGTTTCGCTGTTCAATTCGAGCTATAAAGAGAGTTGGAAATCATTTATTTCTGTCCGGTTTGAGCTTTATTTTGTATTTTATGCTAGTTGTAGAGAGGAATACGAGGCGACGTTTATTTAATATAAAGGGACGTGTTGAAGGGAGCAGTGCAGTAGTAGCATTTGGATCTAAAGAGATCTTTTTTTATTGTGCTAAAGAATAGAGACACCTTGGCGTATCTCCACAGGATTTTTGTATTTATTAAGACCTACATTTTTGAAGTGAAACTTCTTTATCGGCGTTGGAAAAAATTTACCGTCAAATTTTTTCGGTTACGCGTCACATTTTTCAGTTACGCGCCATCTTTTGTTTCTTGCCCCTACCACGGTTGGTTCAGACGAAGAGTACTTTCACTTTCTCCAATGAACATGAATTAAAAAAAATTATAAATTTAATTTAATTAAAGAAGTTTCACTTCTTACGTGTGTAAACTAGTACATGCACACATTTTTTTAATAGGAGTATTCTACAAATTAAAAAGTTAGGGTTATTTACTAGAATAAATCTGACAATTATATTTGTAACAAGTAAAATAGTTTTTTTTTAAACAAGCTTTTTTTATTATTACCATACAGCATCTTAGTACTTGTCAAGACGAATCAAATGAGCCCAAACTCGATGGTTTGCGTCGTTTAATTACGGAATTCCTATGGCCACTTTCCAGGTCCATCATCAAATCAACTCGATGTCATAATAGTATTGCATTGTCATCCGATTTATACATGCATGCAAAATTTCAGCTCAATCAGATACCGGGAAGTGGGTCAAATTAAACTTGCAAGATTTGATTACAGACAGACAGATAACAGACAGGTGAAAGTAAAAAAAGCTTGTAATTATTATTGTGCTTACACAATAATATTATGTATTAGTAAGTGTGTATGTGCAATATGCAGTGTATTAGGTTGAAAGCAACCATAAGAACAATCACTCGACAATCATCAATAATAACTTTACATTGCTCGTCCACACTCTAAGATTTAAAAAGAACACGATGTAACACAACGTCACGTTACAAATGTAAACGAATTGTTTCGTAGAAGTATACTAGGTAGGTACAGTCAGACGGCAGACGCGCCAAACAAAGTGCTACAATTAAGACGCGACCCGCTCCGCAGAGTTCAACAGTTTTTCCCTCGTAATTCTATTACATTATTAACTTACACCATGTAGGGTAGGTGATTCGATAAATCAGACTGTTATCGATATCGATAGTACAGTGTACAGCGCTGTGCTCTGCAACTGTCGGCATATCATGTTCAACAGGAAAATCCATTAAGGACGATATTATGCTCCTAAATGATAATAAACGCTTCAAATCACTTCTTTGAAATTGCGAAAGTTCTAAGACACACGGGGTTACGGTGTTAACTACTTGTAGTTCATGATCACGACAAAATAAATAAATAAAAAAACAAGTGATTGTTGAAACTGCACTTAGCCTCCTTCATGCCCCAATAAAAACGATAATAAGATATAAAGCTCTTGACTTCCTATTTGAATCCACCGAATAAATTAGAAACAGGAAAAAATAACCAGGTTTTAAGCGCGCCTGAATTCTATTTATATTAATTCTAAGCTTCAAACTTCAACCAAATCCGTTCAGCAGTTTAGGCTGTGCGTTCAAATCAGTCAATTAATCAGTTACTCTTTACTTTTATATATTTAGATCTGACACAAAAATCAAAATAACAAAATCTCCAATAAACACAAATCGAAAATCAAACATTTCATCGACAAAACTCACCTCATCCCTACAAAACACGCGGCTCGTCTCGCTCAGATCGCTCGCTGAAAACTTTTAATACTTTCACTCGACTTTCACTCAATTTCGCTTAACGCCTCGCCTCGTTGACACGCTCGATGCCACCTCCGCATTTCTCTCTAAACTGTTTTACTACACAACTTCTACGCGGAGATTTGGTAAACTTCCTGTATTAAAATGCAATCTGTATAGATTTTCTATAAAATATGATGACATTTTTCATACTTCAAAAAATACTTACGGAGTAGGTACTATAATATTATATATCTATATAAGTACAGTCAACGGACGGGTCTATCAACGCTCAAAATTTTTAACTAACGGATTAGTTAAAAATTTTGCTCACTTATTAAAATACATATTGTGTATGTAGATATCCGCTAAGGAAGGATTTTCTAACTAGAACGGAACTAGGAGCTAATACAATAATAGAGCATATAGTTGTGTTGATTTTATGCAAAATAAATTATTCTGTTTATATCCATTCAGAGTATATAATAATATTATGATCTATCTATATGTTACACATCATGCGATGTTATCTTGAAGAGGTGATTTTATTCTTTCATTTAGTGTTTTTCACAAGATATAGTGCGTATCGAAAACTCACTGAAAAATCGCAATAGACCAAACAAAATAAAACCCCATCACGACACGACAAATTGATGTCATCCATCCCTCTCTTGCTAACAGTCGCAACATATCACTAGGCGAGCTCTCGACATTTTTCCTCTATATATTATTAATACATAAGTACAATACGTTGCACTCTTCTAATTCGAGGTGCTTGTATATCGGTGTCCCTTTCTATATTGTTGGGTCTAGTTTTCCCAAGCGACCGAGCCTCGAGGGTAAAACTCCCTTGGGTCGCTATTGACTCTACTATAGAAGGAAAGTTATCTGTACACCTATTGTCGGCCACCCCCTCCCTTTCTCCCGGCTTTCGTCTCCCCACGTTCGAGGACTTTCTTATGCGTTTTTCCCTTTATTTTTATCAGTTGTAGGCTTTAATTCAGTAAAGTTTTGTTGTCGATTTGTATTTTTGTGCGGTGCATGAAACGGTCAACTTTGTTTCGTGTTTCGTGTAGTTAAAAGACAAATTAAATTTATTAAGGATAATGAGTCATACATTTTCCTTTTTTTACGTATGTCTACTATTCTTAGCGCTACTCTATAATCGGTAACATAGTTCTACATTTCAAACTATTCATAATACAAACTAAGAAGAAGAAGACCCAATTGTTATTTAATAATCTAAAACTAAAAATAAAATTCATCGCCCAAAATGTAATTTCGATTAGTAACATGAACCGCCTCTAACACGATCTAAGGGCGCGCGCACACCGGCCGGCGGACGCTAATTTTGTAATGCGCTACATCGGCACGCGACAGACACGTGTCGCAACCGCCGACCGCCGCGCGACAGATTGACGCGGCCGGTCGATTTGTTCACTTAACTTGTTTGTCATAAAGCACAGACAAATACGTGCACCCAAATATAAATGTGAATCCCGCCCTTTTGTAATTCGATATGCAATTACATTTGTGCACATGAATTAGTACGTTATCTGCGATTTTATCTTTGAAATTAAAGAAATTTGTCGCTTAAAACTCTAATACTGACGAGAGGTACGGATAACATTTAATTCCCACTACAAATAGATACTTAAATTTTCTTACAAAATCAAAAATAACTATATCATTTTAATATGAAAGTACTGAATTTTTTCAAGATGTAACTAGAGTACATAACATAGATAAGGAGTAGATAATTTGTAAAAATATGCTCTAAATTAATCTCAATTTACTAACATTTACGTAAGTTAGTGATCAGTGCACCATACATACATTTTATGCGTAATCTTGTGGAAATATACCGAACAATAAGTTGAATGTTTTATTTTCTCATAAGTTAGTGTTACAAATAAAACATCTAAGTTTCCAATACAAACATACCTTCACAACATCTAACAACCCCAAGCAAAGTCGTGTGACATCATGACAGACGCGACACGTGCACGACACACGACGACAAACGAGCACGACAAAACGCTCATTTGGATTATTGTAGCGTAATCTACTTAGGTGTGCGTGTAACCTTAGAATGTTGCGATTACTTCAAACAGAATTATGTACTTTAGTTTATTTTCTCACAGTATTTTTATTGCCTTCGATTACCTAATTTTTCTTCTTTAATATAATATTACACTAATATTATAAATGCGAAAGTTTGTGCATGAGTGTGTATGTTTATTACTTTTCCAAGCCTAAACGGGTGGACCGATTGAGCTGAAATTTGGTAAAGAGATAGCTCAGGCCCTAGAATAACACATAGACAACAGCGGATAAAACCGCTGGGCCCAGCTAGTACTTTTTAAGAGTAAAAGCGCATATTTAAAATACGAAAGTGTGGATGTTTATTAGAACGTTTGTTACATTTTATGCCTTATCAATAAAACGATTTATGTGAAATCTTCTACTTTCAGAGGTTGCACTTTCACTCTATTTAGAGTGAGTGAGTGAATACATTTGTATTCTTAATGACACATAGGATATGAAATTGAATATCAAATGGGTTTCCCTAGTGTCACAAAAAAAATTGTATAGCTGCGGATTTACATTATATTTCTAATGTGCCTGAGACGTAACAAAACAACAAATTTACTAAGTTTTAGAAAAGGCCTCTTCATACTTTAATGTAGGTAATCGAAAGCTCTCAATCTATTGTATTTGTCTATTAAACCCTCTACATTTCAATATTAAATTACCATAATTAATTTATGTTTACAAAGACTGTTCCTTCACCTATTTTAATGCTAATTCTGTAACACAATCCCCATTTTAAACGTATAAGTCATACAATTAGACGGGAGATAACCCATGTATTATCTAGTTAAGCACAATAGAAGTAACCCTAAGTGGACAAAAAGTGTAATATTTCAAGTGGGGTGCTAAGAGACCATGTGTGAAATCACAATGGGTAGAATGTTATGTTTGTCGTATGATCATGATGGATGGATCATATTTTTAATAGTTGAAGCCCAATTTATATGTAGAACCTGCTCTTTTAAACAGATGTCCAGGAACAGTAAACGCTGACGCCAACTATGCGGGCCGAGTCGTATATTGTATTCCTAACAAAAATCCGCTTGCGTACATTTTATATGAACTAACGCACACTACAGGTGCGTCGCATTATCCGCCAACAGTGTGTGTTAGTAATATAAAATGTACGCAAGCGAGTTTTTTTATGCGATACTACACGCCCTAGTTTGCACCGGCTTTTATGAATTTGTTATGTAGGTACTTATTAATTTTAGTGTTCTAATTTTTACCCAAAGATTAATATTTACCTTTTTTTACCTAAAGATTAGTATTTTATTTAAGAAAATAAAAATAACAAATTTTAAACTTACCAATCATAAAAGATTTAACAAAGCGCAGACAAGGACTATTAAAATTTAAAATAAAAAACATTATCATAATTTAATCTTTTACTTGATATCTTTTCATTATGAACGATTACAATTTACATGTTTTTTCATACACATTTAATTATTAAGATTACATAATATTATTTATATTCAGTTTTGGTTATTTCTTACAAATATGTTTCTGTTTCAAAGCGAATTTCTGGAGGTTTATTTCGTATACAATGTTTTCAAGTGAGATTTCGTTGTCTTTACAGATAAACCGAATTTGTGTAATACAGAGATATGTTTTGTTACAAGATATGGTAGATATTACAATATTTATTTACATTTTCGATGTCAGGTTCACAAAAGTGAATGGGTCTTTGCAAAATGCATAAAATACATATATAATAATGATATAATATAATTACCTATATAGACCTGGACTTCCATTCCGACCAATTAAACCGATCAACAAGTTGGTCAGAATGGAACTCGATTAACGGATTTGTTCCAGTCGAACCAACCAGTTGATCGGATATTTCATTTATAAAAAAATGTTTCATTCAAAACAACTGAAATCATTAATTAAAACAGATTAACTATAATATTAGTTTGCAATTTGTTTAGTTGAGAAAGATTATTTAGTTGGATATGAATAACTTACATTAAACAAGTAACGGAGAGCGTTTCTAATTCCAAGATCCTGTCTAGGTTAGTTACCATAATCTTACCCAATATTCTGTCCGAAATTCGGGCCTGTTGAAAGGGTAAAGAGGCCAGAGAAATAACTAGAATAAAGAAATTTAACACCTTATATCTCTGGATGACAAGCACAATCATAGTGTTGCGTAGGACTCCATACATAGATAGTTTACAAGTATGTTTTTTTTTTATGATAAAATTTTGTTAAGTCAAATATAATTAATTTTTGTAAGATATTTTATACAGTTTGCAAAAACCCTAATTTAACACTAATTTAGGTTCAAAATCGAAATTTGACATTTAAAATTACATTACAATTTACAATGTTACTTACAATAAATATATCACAGATTTTACAATAACAAAACTGACACACGTACACAAAATTGTTTTTATATTTGAAAATTTACAAGAAAGTCTGAGCTTTTTGGTTCATTTTTATAAAACCTACAAGTATTAGCTAGCAAGGGAACTATTGAATTTGGTAACTACAATAATTAGTATATTACATTAACTATGATAATAATATTATTTACAAAAAGTACACAGTTCCAACGCCGATGAAATTTTACTTGTTTATTAAAATCCAAAAATAATACAAAGTACATTTTGGTATGAATCTGCCCCATTGAATTTATCAATCAAAAACATTGACATGCTAATGTACTTTCGTTGTTTTTCTATTTTCATTTTCGGACAGCGATTAGGCGACGTACGGATCGCATTCGTGCGGTTTTGAGTGTTTTGACATTTGAACACTAAAGGAATGTTCACATCTCGTGATATGTTACGCATCTAGTACGGAGCATAAGCCGGACTAACTTAGTCCTTAGTTCGGCTTATTGATAATGCTTTACAATGATAATAAAGCATTATCTATTAGCCGGACTAAGGGAATCACGAAATGTTGACTTTATACTAAAATAATAATCGAATTTCATAAAGGACGATTATTATAATGGTTGCGGAAGATTTTATAAAGTTAATTGTGACCAAATTTGCAAAAATGTATGCAATGTTAATATAATGACTATTGGTGTAAGACATGACGTATAATGTTTATTTTAATAATTTTAAACACTTACTAGTACACAGTGTTTTTCCAAAAATAAAAATCACTTGATTCCAACATTTCGTTGTGTCATCATTTCGCGACTGGATATTGAAAGACTATATTAGACAAATTTAATGAGCCAGTCCGTAGTCCGCACTAGATACGGCAACTCTCAGTAGATGTGAACATTTTCTTAAACTTTATAATATTATTTTTAAAGGTATACTATATACATATTTTTAGGGAAACACTTCATCACTCGGCAAAGTCCATTCAAGTGCCGGTAAAGTAGTAGTTAGCCGAATGTTACTTGGACGCTAGAGGAGCCGTTTGTGCGTATTGTTGCGCACTGCACGTCGGGAGTGAGAACGGATTCACACTGAACGGAGATGATACGAGGCCGCTCATTCCTGTGGACAAAGGAAAATCATCTTTAATTATATTAAATTAGTGATTAAATTGGCTTGTTACGGTGGCGAATACAAATACATATTGAAATTGATTGTTTTTGTTTGTTATTTAGAAGCTATATAAATGTTGTTAATATTTGTAATATGATTTTTTCATTCCACTGATATTAAAGCAGGCAAAAAAGCAAACTTGGGCTTTCTAAAATAAAAATAACAAAATAAATAAGACGTTTTTAAAATTATGCGGATGAAGTACAGCAAAAACAAATCTAACTATAATATTGATGTGGGATTGTCACAAATTTCCATCGCTACCTTTTGGCTCTCAGTTATTATAATAAGTACTAGGTTAAGCGCAACTATTATATATAAATTGAATTGAAAAAAAATGAAAGTAAGTCTAGTATAAAAAAAAAACAAAAGAAAGCACTAAAAAAACGCTCACACATTAAAACAAAAAAAAAACTACTAACACTGAACTGCGAGCTGCCAATTGTGGTGTTGCGAATGCGGCACATTGGACACTCTCGGCGGCGGCGGACTCTGTCTCACAACCGCAAAGGCGCTCCTCTTAGCCCCTTTGTCCCCTTCCCCTTTCATATCACTCCCATTGCATTTTGTATGAGTGTTTGCCGGACAGTCAGCGCTCTTAGAATCCGCGTTTCTTTCAGTGTAATACGCGCTATCTTTGTAATACGCGTTATAGTGAATGTGATGGTCAGATATGTGCCCATTCATGTTGGCCGGATGGTACGGGCCCAGTGACACTGGACGGAAGAAAAACTAGGGTTAGCACAAAGCGAAATGAAGCGTGGAAATGAGGATGGACATTTCGTTTTTAGCTGTTTCTGTTTAAAGTACTTTAGGGTTAAGCTCTTAGAATTTAACACAAATATGACTCATTCATTTTATTATTTTTAAAATTACTGATTCTTGATTGCATTGATTAAATTTAATAATAAATTAAAAACTCACGTGAAGAAGTGTTGAACAGTGATGCTGCCGGGTACGGCAGCATCTACCTCACTGTCCAACAACACAACACAACACAACCGTGTTGCGGGTGCGGGTAGGAGACGAAACACTCATGCCACTGGCCTAGTCAGTACTCTTTACTAGTCTATAATATATATATACTCACATGAAGAAGTGTTGAGCAGTGAGGTAGGTAGTGCCAGGTTAATGTTGCGGGTGCAGATAGGAGATGATACTGACTCGCCTCTGGCCTGGTCACCACCCTACTACCAGGTCATGGGTCTACTATACTAATCTATATTATATAGTATACTCACGTGAAGAAGTCTTGATCATTGAGGTAGGGTTGCCGGGTATTGTAGGTAGAAGACTGACCTACTACTTGCCTGGTTAACATCCTACTACCAGGTCTACTGAACTATCTTTAATATACATAATATAGTATACGCACGTAAAGAAGTGTTGAACAGTGAGGTAGAAGCTGCCGGGTAGTGTTGCGGGTGTGGGTAGGAGACGAAACACCCATGCCACTGGCCTAGTCAGTACTCTAAACTAGTCATATTTTATTGTATACTCACGTGAAGAAATGTTGAAGAGTGAGGTAGGTGCTGCGGGGTAGTGTTGCGAATGCAGGTTCCTACCCAGCAGTATCGTCATACTGCTTCATAACTAGCCTGATCAATACTCTATACTAGTCTATGTAATGTATACTCACATGAAGAAGTGTTGATGAGTGAAGTAGGTGGTGCGGGGTAGTGTTGCGGGTGCGGGTTCATATCCGACTATATTGCTCCACAACTAGCCTGACCAATACTTTATACTAGTCTAAGTATTGTACACTCACGTGAAGAAGTGTTGAACAGTGAAGTAGGAGGTGCGGGTAGGAGACGAAACACCCATGCCACTGGCCTAGTCAGTACTCTAAACTAGTCATATTATGTTGTACACTCACGTGAAGAAGTGTTGAAGAGTGAGGTAGGTGGTGCGGGGTAGTGTTGCGGGTGCGGGTAGGCGGCCGGCGCGGCGTGCGGTGTGGACGCGGCGGAGCAGTACCGCGGCGACACCGAGCCGCCACTACGCGCATACTCCTCTAAAAGAAAAAGCCTGGGGTCAACACGAAATTACCGTTAGGAGCAGTGATCAGACGGTATATGGCACGTTTTACGGAATAAAACCAGATTGGTCAGTGATGATAGTCTATTAAAAATAAAATTATATGTAACTAGAAGTTTCAAGTCATCATAAACGGCTGTCATTTTGATTTCAGAACCTGAGCATGTTAGTAGGCCTAGGTGGTAAAATTATTTGCTATTCTCTAAACAATTTATCTCATAAATTATTATTTATTATCTATCTATTCAGCTTTTATCCACCCACTGCAGGATGTAGTCCTTAATTAGTACATCCTGCAGTGTGCAGTGTTTTATAATTACGCTACACTTTCCGATCCCGTGCAAGTCGCATGCAATCTCATTGATATTTATTGACAAGATCGTCTGACCATTGGGCTGGTGATTTTTGTCTTGTATTAAAAGATTTTTAAACTACCACCATAATTTCTATAAAAGTAGGGGCGAGACATTGCTTTCACTGTCCACAAGGAAAGACTAACCCACGCTGTACTCTTATACTACCTACATTACCCTAGTACATAGTAAGGCTACTTAGGAAAGATTCCTCACCTTCAGTCCACTGCGAAGCGGCGGTGTCCTGCACGCTAACAGCGAGTTGTCCGGTGTAAGAGTTGAAAGGCATACTGGCGGGGGGCGACCGAGGCGCGCCCAGACCCAGCTGGTTGTTTCTAGGCATCGAGTATAACGCCTCTGCTAGGTCTGCTGCTCGCTTCAGAATTATTTCCTGCAGGAAGTCGATGTTTTAGAGGATTTTCTATCATAAATTGACTGTAGTGAAGTTAAGAGTTTAACTAACGAATGACTTTGGTAACGCAAAGTGTCCTAAAAAGGAATAACAACATCATATCTGTGATATTCTTGTCTACCAAAATTTTAAAGTAGTCGATTTTGAGCATGAATAGGAATCTTGCTCTGTAAGACCCATACTTCAATAAAAAGTACATAATTATTTTAAAAGCAACTTGGGAATCGTTATGGCATGAGTGAATAGGATCTTTCTTGGCACCTTACGCATACATTTTCAATCAGGTGGGATGCAGTAGTCAAACGTTTAACGGCTAATTTGTATAAAAAAAACAGTACGTCATTTTTAGAAATTGGATGAAATAACACAATTATTATTATGAGTTGTCTGGCTAACCTATAATATGCTAAAGATTCAGGTTGCCAAGATTACAAGTAAATTAAATTAAATTTTTTAAAAACCCCCAACGCAATGCTTTCAAAATATGTAATTCGCGGTTTTGTGGTGGCCATCTTAGATTTTAAATTTGTTATAGTGCGTTGTATTCTACTAGTCAAGCCCTTTCATTTGATACCAATATTGAGGGGTCGTGGAAGAAAAAAAATATCCACCATTTTGTAGCGGCGGCCATCTTGGACCGATTTCCACCAAACATGGCTAAGAACACTCTCGACTAACTCTACTTTCAAACAAAAAAAAACTAAATCAAAATCCGTTCATCCGTTCGAGAGCTACGATGCCACAGACAGACACACACACACACAGACAGACAGACACGTCAAACTTATAACACCACGTCGTTTTTGCGTCGGGTGTTAAAAATTGGCATCAATGCCTCTCTTTGATTATACCTGAACATATATCTAATTTCCAAACAAAACACAGTACTGATTACATAACAAAAACACACAATTTCCTCGTACCTTGGGCAGTTTTTCCGGGTCGCCAGGATGCCTCGGTATAAGTTTCTGTAGCCGCTGGAACCCGTAATCTATCGTAGGCTCGTTGAGAGCTGCTATGCGAGACGAAAAAAGAAAATCAATCATTAGTGTCTTGCGCTTGCCCCGCTAACGAATGGAACCCTAATTGATGGATCGCGGCCGAGATTTTGGCTTGTTTGCTAATTATTTTCGGGTATTCTTCTGATAAACATAGGAAACAATAGCCACGACATGATATATAAATATAATCTTTGTATTTTTATTGAAAAGTAATAACAGATAGAGATATATTTTATTTTAAGTTAACATTGCACAAAAGTTTTATTTCTGCTTATGGGCTCCCACACAAAACTGCGATGCGATGCGAAGCCGCATCGCAGGAACTTGCGATGCGAATTTCTGCGATACGATTTTGTGCGGCAAACCGTTTGGTTTTCGCCAAGTGTGACGTAATTTCGCAGGAATGCGCGATGCGAATGAGATCGGACGTTCTTGCGGTGCATTCGTGCGAGTTCGCAGATACTTGCGATGCTATGCGAGTTCGCAGTTTTGTGCGGAAGTCCTAAATAAATTTACGTATTGATGTGAATATTAGAATTTAAAAAAAAAATCTTATCTGATATATTGCGGCATCATAATTTTGTTTTGAATTCAGGCTTTTATTCGAAAACATGTGAACAAGTATTGTAGGTATGAGGTCCATAAACAATACCTGACAGCGGCACTTAAAATTTCTTAAAAAAAGCAACAAAGCACAATAAAGTGTTTTATTTGTTCGTTTTTCTGCTTATCAACCATCTAATAAAAGATCAATCAAGCAAATATATCCAGAGCTTTAGCTATTGATACAGAAGTAAGTCCAAGTCATACTCACAAACATAAACGAATCTCCCGGGTGCTCCTTTACAAAACTGCTTACTCTTATAGGAAAGCGTCACCTCCACAACCCCAGGTATGTGTCGAGGCGGCGTTTGTACTCTGATTGCGTGTGATGTTATTAGCTGATGAATAAAAAAGGCTTGGTTACTAAAAAATCTTGTTATATCAATAAAGTGCCTCTAATATTCAAGCACAAACAAATTTCAAGATCCTCAAATGGGAACTCTATTTATTAATTATTATTATTTTACTAGGTAATGGTGGGTGGCGGGTGGTAACTGCCAAAGGCGCAGTCGTTAACTGGTTATCGTATCATAATCAGTTCATTCAACACTAAAACTATAAAAAATTTAGTATTCATCTAGTCTAACTCTAAATCATCTTTTATGACTAATGAACCTCCTTTTTTAAAAAGTTTTTTGATTACACGAGTAGTTTCCTTCTTGTCCAAAAAATATTCTGCTTTTTTAAATTCTTACCTCACTCCAAACTAACATGGTCCCAAAAACCACTTGAAGTCCGTCAAAGAAGTTGTCTCCAACTATGATGACGGTGGACCCTCCTGACGTCCAACCTTCACTGGGGGATATCGCCTTGATGCACGGAGTGGCCACTGGTAACGGAGGGTAGAGTCCAGCTGAACGAGAGAAAATTCAAATTGTAAGAAAAAGCTAATCAGACAGTATTTGGAACACTTTGATTTTCTGTAGATTGGCATGTGACCGATGGGTGAATAAAACAAGTACAACAACAAGTAATTGGTCGCTGTTATGTAGCTGTAGTATTGTCCCTTTTTCAATCAAAGTAGTATTTTCTATTGGATGTCTTTATACATTTAGTTAAATCTTCGTCATAATATCTTAATTTTTTGTCAATACAATTAATCTTTTTTTTTCGTTTTATATTCCTGATGTTCTATGGCGTAATTTTATTTCCACTGATTGCCTTTTTACGTGTAAAGTGACATTATCACGCAAATCTCATAACGAAGGTATTCTAAAAAATATTACCTATACAATCTTGACTTGTTTTCTAAATAGATTCGATTTTCAAGGAATCCCAATCAGGTATTTCAGATCAACCAGAAATAGTTCCAAGTTTCCAAGTATAACACCATTCCAACTAAACGACGTTCACGTAAACTACCGCAAAAGTAAGGGTCGAACGTATGCCCTACAACTTAAAAACTTATACAGACGTAACAAAACTCTTTCCGTCCCACTTGGGCGTTTATCTTCGACTGCTTCGGAAAAAGGACAATTGCGACTTAAAAATATCAAATCACACATCCATCGAAAGTGAATTTTAAATGGATGCAGTAGAGTATAAAGTTGCATTTACAATTTGAGGCGCTTATGACTGTAAGTGCAAGTAAGAAACCAACAGGGGGACATGGAACGTAACACAGGGGAACCAAAATCTTGCGAACAAACGACGATGTAATAAAGACAAGAGAAAGTGAATCTAAGGGAACGAAAGGAGATTACGTCGGTGGTTCTTTTTAATTTGACTAATATAAGTCCCGTGCCCTCCCTGAAATAGATTTTAATATTCTTTTTAAGATTACTTTTACTTATTGGTTGGTGAAAAAACTGAGAGGGAATTAAATTCTTTTCTTATTAGATGTTGTTGGATTTATAAGTTGGATTTATAGTAGTCCTATCCAGTTACACTAGATCAAAATTATAACCGGACAGATTAAATAAAACAAATTTTATTATTATTAGTACGTAAGTACCTAACCTACTACAATAGTGTGTTAGTATAATTAAGTAGCTTATAAAATAAAGTGTCATAAACTGTATGGATCTTTGTTATCTAACAAATAAAGAAATTTAATTTAATTTATAATGCAAAAATGCATTATTATTTTAATGCTTCATAGATTATAACTTCTTAGTAAAGTTATTCCTCCCGAAAGAGAAGAAGGGACAATAAAATTATCTTTGACTTTTATTATGTTCCAGCTAACTTATTGCCTACTACTTACTGAAAAATTCTAGATTTTATTTAAACCAGGTAAGTATTAAGGTAATGGAAAATTCCTAAGCCATCTTAGATTCGCCGACGACATAATCTTGTTTTCAGAGAGCCCTCGGCAGCTAAACGAAATGATAAACGACTTACACTTGGCCAGCTCAAAGGTCGGTCTCGAAATGAACCTAGAAAAAACAAAAGTTATGACCAATCATCATACGTCACCAATAATGATCAACGACACGCCGCTCGAATTTGTAGTGAAGTAAATATATCTAGGTAAACAAATATCTTTCAACAAAGACAGAAACTCCGAGGAAGTGGACCGGAGAGTCGCAATCACCTGGAATAAGTACTGGTCTCACAAAGAAATATTTAAATCGCAAATGTCACTGCCCATTAAGAAGGTAGTAATGGACACGGCTATACTTCCATGCCTGACTTACGGCTGCCAAACGTGGACATTTGATATTAAAACTAGAAACAAAATCCAGACTACACAAAGACGAATGGAAAGGAGTAGCATGGGTTTAAAACTCAAAGACAAGGTGAGAAATATAGATATCCGTAATAGAACTCAAGTCACAGATGCACTAACCTTCTGTCTACAAAGAAAGTGGAAGTGGGCAGGCCACCTCGCCAGGTACAGCGACAATAGATGGACCCGGAGATCGGTAAAGTGGTCCGGACCGCAAGGCAAGAGAGCGAGAGGTCGCCCGCACGCTAGGTGGGCAGACGAAGTAGCAGCGGTGGCGGGGCGAGACTGGCGAAGCGCCGCCAGAGATAGAGAAGAGTGGAATTCCTTGGAGGAGGCTTTTACCCGAAGGGGGTCCATCCAAAATTAATCTTAAGTTAATAGCATATAATTTTTAAACTCTGTGTTTTTTTTTGTTTGGATTAAATAAAGCTCTTTTATTATTATTATTATTATAAGTATTAAGTTAGTGACGGATTTATTTTTCGCGTTTCTGCCTACATTACTGGTCAACCTCAGAAGTGTCGCATAGTCATTTCAATATAGGTATTTGATACGAAAATCCTTTGCTCTTAAAATTGTGACGTGTTCAGCTATACAAAAAAAATGCACCGCTAAAACATCCAAACCACCACAAGATAAGGAAATCGTATCAAAAGGCATGCTCCAAGATTTTACAAGGCATAATTTCTCACTAAATTATCCCTATTCGGTTCATGCCCGCTTCAACACCCCCCCATTCTCCCCAACCTCCTCTCGCCTGAAGTTCTTTGCGAAATGTCTACAGTGATTCCTTGAATACAAACGACACCTTAAAACGAGTGTATTATGACTTTTGCACATTCATTCTCGATTGACTGCCGAGTGCTGAGTTTAACACGTAGTTTTTGGGTAACGATCGATTGCTTTGCGTTAATATAATCATATTTAAAGGTAAAACGGTACAACTCACCTCTAATATTGTTGAGATTTATAGAAAAAATATAATATTAACATAGAAAAAAGAATAAACTAGAGTTCACTCGTATAAAACTAGAGCTTCAAAAAATCCTCGGAAATGGTCCGTCCAGTCAAAGTGCATTTAGGATCAACTTTTTGTTCTAAACATTTTTATAATAGTGAACACACAGTCACAACAGAAATCAATATAATAAAGTTCCAGGCTACTTTAAAAAGATTTTTCTTTTCAAATAAAAATCAAATAATAAAAAACAAAAACGTACAATTACTGTCAGGCGCGCCATCAATACCTTCAGTAGGGTCTAGCCGCTTCGCCCTGCGGCCGTGCTTGCTGTTGTTGTGGACGAACATGTTGTCGGATATCGCTAGCAGAGGCCCGTCGACCATCACTTGCGTTGATATCACCACCTGGAAGGAAACTTCTGTTAAAGGCACACTTGCCTGAATTTAGTTCCTAAATTCAGATTTAGTCAGGCAGAAACAATACTTGCTTCTGAATTTAGGATGCTAAATGTGATTACACTTGACTTAATTCAGTAACCGACTGAATTTAGGCTTCTAAATTCAGTTAAATGTAATAATATACTTTAGTTGTGGAAAACAAAAGACTATCACTCTGATCCCGAATTATTGGGAAAAGCAAAAGACGATCGTGTTCATTGCGAATAAGAATGAACTAGATGTTTAGTTAATATGCTTTTACAGACAATTTATTAATAAATTTTCAAACTATGTTAGTAAAGAACTTTACACAAATCGGCTGTGAAATTAATAGATAGGTGGATATAGTATTGATATTTTAAAGAATAGCCAATTAGAAATAGCCAGTTTTATAATAATTCAATAAATAACGGTCAGCGCTAAACTGAAATATTTAAAACAAATTGTAATTAGTACGCTCTCTATGGTACCCAGAAAATTATTTATGTATTTCCTCTCAGAATCTTATACAATCCTATTAAACTCAAGAATTTTATTTTTCCAAAAAAGTCCCAAAAACGCAATGTACGCTCGTTGTCAGTAAACATTTAGAAAATAATTAAAGAATCCTTGTACTTTGAGATCTAATCGATACCAGAACTCTCGCTGAAAGTCCCTAAATAAGCCATATACACATTTATTTTTAACATCAAGTTCAAGATCGGCAACTCAAAGTACACACTACGGAAATAGAATGGCACACAAAGACATGTACACTACGCACACATAGAAACACGGCAGAAAGGGAGAGTCCCTAGGGAGGGGCCAATGTCTCGAAATGTATGGACTCTTCCAATCGGTATGCAAGGAAATGCATTGTGTGCGTGTGTGGGTGTGCGAGTGTGTGTGTGGGTGGTCGCTTGATGGACATCCTTTCAATCGATACGCTTTTTTCGATTTTGATCCTTGATGTGAATTGATGTATGTAGGAGGTGGAATTCGATGTGTGAATGCAATAAGAAATTCAATCGTGTAAGATCACGAAAGAAAAAAAAATACTATTCTACATGTGTCTGTGTGGATTCTAAAATTAACATTGTTTATTATTTCTTTTTTTTTAATTTAGTGAGGCAAAAATAAAAGAAAAGATTCTACGTTTTATGATTTTGTTATTACAAAATTTTAGTTTAATAACCGAGGCTAAGACAAAACATGTGTATTTTTTTCATTTATTTATCATATTAGAATCAGCTAGACAACATTTAAACAACCAATGAGTTTGTGTATTTAAAAATGTATAGCTATAAAATGACTGTAACGTGAAGTTGGATTTCAATTATCGTAAAAAACTGATAATAATATTAGTAGACAAGTATACTATAAATAGAAAGAAAAAAATAAATCTATTCTGTATCTAATATCGTATATTAATTCTAACGTTGCATGTGCATGTATAATGAAAGAATATTTCATATACAAATCAATAAATAAACTGCACTTCCATAACCACAAATACACGTATATGCACTATAATATTACACCCATACATTCTTACCCTTGAAATAGGGAACGACCACTGAATTATTCAGTGACATACAGAAAGCCCAAATATAGACATAACTCTACTTACACAACTTTATAGTGCAGACAATAATGCACCAAAACAATAGAGCCATAAGCACCAAATTCCCTTGAACATACTTAAAGCGTAAGACAAATATGTCTTAGGAAATTTAGGAGCAAATTTGTACTAATAAGTAGACTGTGGATGCACCTTTAGCATAGGGTTGCCTCTAATTAGTTTGTATTGTGAAGTATGGGTTCAAGTTTTAAGTAAGAGTTATGGAAGAAAGTAATTAGATCACCATATCTCTACATGGTATGAGATAAAGTACGCAGTCGCGTCTGTAAACTTAGATCTTCCAAACTACACGAATTTTCACTTTTTTTATCGTATTTATACATGATTTTATCAATAAAACGATAAAGGTTTGTAAATTCGATAAGACCCGGAGCTAAGTTAGGATAGGACTATTCTTCATAGTATATATTTAATACTACAGAAAAAATCAGTAGCTTACAGATTAGTTTTAGGAAATCACTGGAGGAGGTGTACTCGTAAACCAGAAAAATATTAAATTACGTTAGCCAAGAGAAACGTTTAAATCAATTTGCCATAATTTCATATTTATTTTTGGACAGGTACCTACTTAATCTTCAACCAAAAGGTATGGCGTATCTTTTGCGGTCTCATCATAGTTTTCCAGCGAATGTGTGCCAAAGGGTTAAATAAACCAACAAATCAGTGCAAACAAAAGAACAACGCAATTAAAAAATAAGTGAAGAACAAACAGAGTCGGTTGAAGTAAATAAATAAACTCGTATAAATAAATTTAATTTGATTCCTCCCCTAAATTGGGCCCGTTTCAAATATTCAAGAGTCGTGAACGGTACCCCTTCCTTCAGCTAAGGGCGATACAGACGCGATTGGTGTAAGTCACAGGAATAAAATAAGGCTATAAGTTGCCAAAGTTAACAAATAAAATAAAAAAAATAATAATAACTAGCTGTGCCCAGCGGTTTTAGCCACTGTACTAGCCTATATATAATATGTATATATGTTATTCCAGGATCTAAGATATCTCTACACCAAATTTCAGCCCAATCGGTCCACCCGTTAGGGCGTAAAAGAGCAATAAACTTACATCCATACATTCTTTCACGCTTTTAATATTAGTATACAAAAATATGATATTATGATGATATGTTTATTTTGTGAATATTAAAACATGGCTGAGCTTTTTAACACTCATATGTTTAGGAAGGGCACGCGCTACGTATAAAAAGTTCCAATGACGTCATGAGGTCACGACTTTAGTCAATTTGGCGCTTTTCAGACTGAAAGACTATTGCAGCAACTACAATAAATTTAATATCTATATTTTGAAGCACATCGCTTATGTTTATAATTTACACCATACTGAAGATGAACATAGAGACGTCAACATAGCAGTGCCTAATACTAGCGCAATACTTTTCAATGTAAACTTATTATGAATTTACGTTTACTCTAAGCAATTTACATATATCTTTAAAAGTGAGGGCGCTAGTATCCTTGAACTAGTGCATTTTGTCAATTATTTATGATATGGCGTAATCTAAAGTTCAATTTTTCGCCACATGCTTTTATAATTATTGTAGATAGTAACAAATTATAACGGAGTAACTTACTTGAAACCTTCTCATATCTCGCGGGTTGCCGGCGTTTTTCAAACAGTTCTGGTTGCATTTTAGGAAGAATTTTAGGAAAAATCTGAAACAACGAAATGGTTATCGTGTATACAAATTATAACTTTCGACATTTTTAACCCCCGATTATTGCGTTGGGGGTTTTTTAAATTTTTAATTTAATTCACTTGTGTTTAAAAGTTTCACATTTTCCGCGTACATTTTCAGTGCGGCTGGCCTAAAACGTCAAAAGCAGAACTCCCAGATATGCAGTAAAAATCACCGTAATCTTCACACAAATATTATAAATGCGAAAGTTTGTGAGTGTGTATGTTTGTTACTTCTTCACGCCTAAACGGATGGACCGATTGAGCTGAAATCTGGTATAGAGACATCTTAGACCCTGGAATAACACATAGGCTACAGTACAGCGGGTAAAACCGCTGGGCGCAGTTAGTAGGACTTAATTTAATGTTTGCAATGTACAGGCATTAACAGTAAGCACCTACTTTTCTCGTTTTGTCTCACATCAAAAAAAATACAAACCATTGCTGGCAAAAAATAAACACTTAAAAGCTCCAAATTTTTTCATTTAGCTCCAATTCCATTCAAACTCCATTCAAGATGAGGTAATAAAACAGCCTCATGTGAACAGATAATTCGATGCAAATGATGCGGACACATAAATCATGAGACAATGTCCAATTATTGACAAGGTGGTTCGTATGAAAACTTTAAAACTGAGGCATGATTTAAATGAGAATTTTAAATACTATTTTTGTTAAACGTGTGTTTTAACAATAACAATTGAGTAATACAGAGTTGATTAAAATGCTAAAAAATAAACAAATGAAAGCCGATGGGACAGTGTTTTGCTATGGTTTCAAGGTTTTTTCCCTTCTAAGTATGTAGTATGTAGTAACACGTATTTGCCAATATACCTATAAAAATATTTTTCTCCATACATACTGAAAACTGCAAGAACTGAGTCTACGTGTATAGTAATTATATAATATAATGTGTATAAATGTGTTGGTTGCCTGGAAGAGATTGCTCTAAGCGATAAGGCCGCCCATTGTGGACATAAATATTTGTACTTTAATTTAGTTTTAAGTCTATTTTGTTATTTTATGTCCCAATAAAGAGTATTTTATTGTACTAAAGCATAATAAAAATTGGCTCTTCACATAGCGTCAAGTTTAAAAGGAAATGCTGCAAAAAGGTGCGGAAAAGAAAAAAAACCGTTTAGTCTAAAGCACTTCAGTAATTTTATTAGTATCGTTTTAATATTCGATGAAGTCAGCTTCAACCAGATGTTTCCACTTCACACCCGATCTGCTATTAATTTGTCTCGTGTTTTTAAATTTGTAACCGCACTTCCGTCAAATCTGTTATTTTTTGCTTCAGCCATCAAATTGCTCCAATATGGGTTGAGTTTTTGCTACATGCGTTTAGGATTGACACACAATATTGATAAAATATCAATATTATGTCATGTTTTTATTTGGTAGCTACTTGAAATTTTAGATTACAAATGGAGTTATAATTTATAATAAACAGATATAATAACATCTTGAATTAATTCAATTTCACAAATTCGTAAAACATATTAAATTTTTCGATATACCCTACATTCTACATAAAAATTTTAGGACACACGCATGACGTCGTTACTACGATACATAATATAATTACAAAATCTACCTACTTTTGGTAATAAGATTTTTTTTAATTACGAATATTATAAATACGAGTTTGACTCTATGGTTTTCAATTTTAGTCATCAGAGCATCACTATGATGCGAAAATCACGAGAGTTCCCCTGATTTTAGATAAAATTTCAAAACTAACTGTTTCTTGCTATATTAAATTCTTTCTCTCTGGTACAAGTTTTCTAGGTTGCCAGTCAAAATAAAACCTCGAAACCTCAAACAATCGGACGCAAGTTTATCGAGCTATCGTCATATCGGATTACACACAACAGTTGAATGTCAAGTCTTAGCCAAGGGAATATAGTCCCTATTCCACTGCCTTACGGTGCATGGAAGATGTACTGACGAAGCGGATCAGGCGAGCGATCACGATGAATGCTTTTAGCAGAAATATTTTACATGGCCGGAGGCGTCGGCGATGCCGCCACGCCGAATTGCTGTGCCAACAGATATGGATTGGTAAGAGCTGTTAGACACCCCTAATTAATTTTATTGACAAAGTTTGTTCTTCAATTGTAAAATACTAGCTACGTATTCGACTACCAAAGATGCTGTTTTTAATGTTGTCAAAGTAGCTTTATAAAAAGTATAAACGATTGACCAATAGTCCTATTTGAATTAAAAATACATTTTTATGACGAAGTAATAACAGTTGGTAATATTAGAAATATAATATCTCGTTTCGTTGAAATCTCAATCGGTAAAAAATAAATTATATATCTACCTAATTAAAAAAGAAAATGATCCATGATTAAAAGTTTTTCGTAGTTTTGAACCTCTGTTAGAACTAGAACTTACAAAAGTACTCTCCTTTTACAGTGCTGAAATAAAAGTGGTTTTTCTTACTGTTTCAACAGCTCTATAAACTACACCAAAAGACCATAGAGCGCAGAACGCAGGGCTGGCGCGAACGTATTTGCGGTGCCCGAGGCACAACACATCTGTTCACATTATTTATGTTAAACACCTTATGTCGCAATATCGCGAGTTAGAGAGTTAACTCCACCTTAGAATACACAGATTTTATTTTGGGAACCCTACGCTCCTGAAATATCTAATGGGCATCTAATAATAGGTTAGGTACCTACAATATTACTTTGCGTACACAAATTCCAATGTATTATTTATTTACAAATCCTAATTTGTGCATAACAAGCTTCGTTTCCATAAAACTTTTTAAAAAATCCTTATTTTTTGTATCCTAAAAGGCGGACCGCCTTACATTACGGTGAGCAGTTACCGTCGTCTAGACATTTTTGTTTGTACATATTATGTATTAAACTTAAAAAAACTTAAAATTAGCCTGATGACAACCATGTCATCAGAGCCTAATTAAAGTGTTCAAATCACACATAAAACTTTGTTCCAAAACAAAAATAGAACAAATATCTTTAACCCAGTCACAGCAAACCTGTAATATGCATTTTTCAGAATCTTTAATCAAAATCGAAGGACTCTTAAGACGCGGACATAAAAAGCCCTCCATTAATATCATCGTAAGGGCACCTGACATGCGTTATCCTTTAGTATCGGTCTTGTGTCCGGTAAGCCGAAAAATTATGGCCACTGCGGAAAATGGAATGTATGGCGATGGCCATTTTTACGATGCCTACTCAATGATCCTTGTGGTAAAAAACTGTAGATATAATAATATATCTGCTTTTACGTATGTTTGGTTTTCTTATTATTTCGCTCGCCTTTTCATTCATCAATCAGTACAATATAATTTACTTTTTGAAAGTTTAGTATACTAGGTGCAGCATTTACGGACAGATTTTTTTAAAAATAAAATTTAGAATAACATTAAGGTAGCCAAATACCAATCTTTGTCCAAAATCATTTTATGAAAGTAAATTGATAATTTTTCGGGATTTCTTCGTGACTGTTTTTTTTTTAGGGTTAGGTGTAAAGTAAACATCCAAAGTTTTGAAAATTGGCCATATAGTGCGAGCGAGACAGTCCCTTATCGTGTGTAGTGTAAGTCCTTAATAATTATCTATATACTATACTCATTAAATATACATCAATTGACAAGTTGAAGTTCTCAAGTAGTTTTTCGCAGGGTAAATGTTCCCTTCCCCGAGATAACATTAATGAGGCCCGCGGTACTGTGGTACAATAATAATAAGAACAAGGTGAGACGACAGGTGTTAATTTGTACGAGCCGAGGGAAGATTTACGACTCAGCCCCTTTATGTTGCTACTGACGACGATGGTAGACTTTTACATGGATTTTCATAATTTGTTATGTATATTTGTAATTTGCTTGTAGCGATAAGACCGTCAACCAACCAACCATCGTGCGTTAATGAATTGCATTAGGTAGGTACTACACACGGTACTGTACACTGATGGTCAAAATAAAAAAAAAAACAAAATAAAAAATATTTTACTGTACTGGATATTGATGTAGTTATGTGATTATTTGATTAGAAGAGTAGGTGGCAAGGTTAATTTATTATAAATTATTACTCATCGTCTCTAAAATATTTTCAAATAAACGATAAATTGAGATGCAAAACTACGTTTGATCAACGTAATTTTGAATAGTTGGGAAGGTGAGTGAAGAAAAACACCACAGTGTGCAGAATTAAGTCGTTATCATAGGCATTACCTCATAATTAACTCATAATTTTTGCGATTATATTTCATAGATATTGATACAGATATACGCTAACTTGAGGTGACAGTGTGACATCTAAAAAAATCTTATTTTACTGAAAAAGCCTGCACCTTGGGAAGACACTGTCATCGAAAATGGACGAATCGAAAATTAATAAAATAATCTTACTAATTTTACAAACGTAATATTTTAAAAGTTTTTAAGAATATATGGATGTCTGGATGTATGTTTGTTACTCTTTCACGCCTAAACGGGAGGGCCGATTGAGCTGAAATTTGGTTAAAAGATAGCTTAGATCCTGGAATAACACATAGGCTACAGAAGGTACAGTGGGTAAAACCGCTGGGCACAGGTAGTTACACATACGAGTAAATCACATAGCCACATGTATCACAATTGTACATACTCTATGGTCACCTATCTCGTCATATTTTACAAGTCACACAAAAGTATAACTAAGTATGTACCTCTATTTATATAGGTTTGATACAGAGCAAGCCCCCGTGTTTACGTCGTAAAAACTGCCCTCGTATTCGACCCTTCCTTAGGTTCTGCAGTTACATGTATCTTATCGTAACGTTTAGAGATGAAACGTTGAATTTCATGTCGTGACTCATGTATTTAATGTTTAGGAGAATTACTTTTTAGTATGGAGTTAAGATGAATATTTTTAAAGTTAATAAATTCCAAAATTTATTGAATTCCAAGTCTCCTAGGACTTGTTAGATACAAATAATAATACCTCTAGACTCTTAGAGTCCATTTATGCTACTACATTGCCTATGATGGGCGTTTGGTGTCTATGCTAAGATAGGCAAGAAGTATTATAATATACAAGATCAAATATTCAATCTAGAATAACCGTGAATATTACGTCTCTCATTAAGTTTCAAATAAGAAATTACATTTCAGATACTTAGATAAACAATTCCTTTTATATTTTTTATAAGTAGGGCCAAAAAGAAATCACCAAAACGCTGGGAAACTACCGCCAATCCGCATTCAGAATCCGCACGATTCAACAGAAAATTCTGCGGAAAAAATCCAGTGCGGCATTAAGGCAAGAGACGAGTATCGGGCTGCCCTCTTTCAAGGAACACTTGATGTGTGGCGAGTATAAGTTGAGCTACCTTGGCGCCACTGTGCTACACTAAAATGCACTCTTAACAAAAAAAAAAATAACCTTTTTGGCTATTATTTTTTGCCATACAATTGCCGTAAAAACTAGGCTTTTAATTTCGTCATTGTCATTAAAGCTTTTCCTATAATAAAAGTCAAATTAGTTAGCTGTTCAAAATTAGTTCCAAAAAATGCCACGGCCAATTTATGATTGTCACTACCTCCCTGCCCCCTTCTCATACTACCGCGGACTATGTTTATTTGCATCAGATATAGTCGGAAAAACTTGAGCGTATAGTTCTCAACTCGAGGTGTTTAAGAGTTTTATCTTGTGTTTTGAAGGTTAAGCTGTGTGCCTGTGGGACGAGTTATGGAGTTTTTGAAGGTTAGATGTTTTGGACTCTTGAGTGCTGTTCTTTCAAGTTCAAATAGCGTTTGTTGAAAGTTGTGCTAAGATATTTTTTCCAAACTAAGGCAGTGCATAATTTCACAATCATCATTCATCATAATATTTTTTTTTAAAAGATAATATCTTATATGGAATCAGTATAGTGACACTTTCACTCTGTATTGACTTATTTCAGTGCATCTGCAATTTCTACATTTTAGTACTAAATAAGAAAAATTATTTAATTAAAAATATTAGTAAAAAATATCAGTAACACATAAAATAAAAAAATGGGCGCCCAAATTATTATTAGTTTCAATAAAAAAATGCATCTTCATTTTTAAATTAAGACAAAAATTTCTAACCAGCCAGCACTACCGATCAACCAGTCGCAGAACATCCACACATCGGCTACCATTCGAAAATCGAACTGGCAACGTACAACAACCGTTCTTATAACTTTTCCCTTTTAACCTTTCGTCCCCACTCGCTCCCTCGGGAGGCGGTCCCCGGGGGCAGCGACTCCCCGGACGCCCTGCCACTGCCACCACTCAATGCCGACACGCCACGGCGGCAAAGAATAATTTTGTTGGTAAACAGAGTGGACACTGAGTTGTTGATATTATAATTTTTGTGAAGTACCTAGCTATGCAAGTATAATAATTTTATTGGTAGAAAATGCCAAAATTGCGCTTACGCTTCATTGAGTAATTAATTACAAAACAAATAATAAATATGTTTGCATTTTCATAGTTTAGAATTACAGCTTATAAGGGGAGACGTTTTTTAAAAATTATAATACACATTTTCACCAGTAATTTTGTGTCATCAGTGACTTTTAGAAGAAATTTGTGAATTTTTAGAAGTTATCAATGTATTCTGGGACTGGGCACTACTCTGTGATTGTTTATGCAATGTAAAAGCTCTATTCGGCAAATAAACTGCAATTTATACTTGCTGTTAAAAAAAAAAACATGTAGACGGTCCGCTTGATGGCAAATAGATAATTGCCGCTGGTATAATATTATGGATATGTGCAAAATCAGAGATTTTTTTTTATATTCGTCATCATTTCCTACAGCCCTGATAATAACATCTCTCCCAAAAATTGGGAAGACACTTTGATAGTGAAAAACTCAACCTAGTTAAGTTCTATCTCAAAACTAATTCCCTACTTATTCTATGCGCGCATGCGACGGGCCTATAACGGGCCGGCTTTCGACTTGTTTTTCCGCGTTTCATACCAAGCGTTAATATTTCAGCGTGTACCGAATTCAAGGGTTAAATGGTACTGCGCTAATGACCTACGACGCCCGGAACGATTCCGCCGTTTTGTAGGGTCTAACTTAGTGTCAAGCTACTTTTACTTTACTTCCAACTTTTACAGGCTTAACTTGAAATAAATGTATGTGTCCGGTTCAAATTTTTTACCTATCGTGTGCCTAATAAGGGAGTATTAAAGATATAGTTTGTTGAATGTGCTTATTAACCCTTTATCCAAAATTTTCTTATCCTAGCATTAATGACATATAATATTTTTCAGGAGGCTTCAGTGTTTGTGGGGAATTAGCTATTAAATAAAAAGCAAATACTAGTATCGTTGTATTTCTATTGATATAATATATAATTAATATACTACATAAGTTATTGCTACGTTGTAAGTGATGCTAGAGCTTCACTTCGGGCAAATGTTCGTGTATTCAAAAACTAGTGTCTAATCATCTAATCTCTCTTATTTCATTGTACGTAACTCTGGTATTCTTATAGGTACGTAACTCTGGTGTGATACGTATTTTTAAACGGTTTTATTTCTGAATATATTTATTTGCAGCGGATACCAAACAAGTGGAATAAGTTATTATAATTAAATTATTTTTGCAAAATGTGAAAATGAGACATTCCTTATCATCAAAGAAAGGTACGTAACTCTGGTGTGATACGTATTTTTAAACGGTTTTATTTCTGAATATATTTATTTGCAGCGGATACCAAACAAGTGGAATAAGTTATTATAATTAAATTATTTTTGCAAAATGTGAAAATGAGACATTCCTTATCATCAAAGAAATTGATGAAACTCGCTCTAACAATTAAATGAAATAATGTGATATTTAGAAATTTGGTACATCGGTTTGGATGACTCAAAGGATTGTCCCCTGCAAATTTTCTCGCAATACCTATTATCAATATTAGATACATACCGAATTGACAACTTCGTTTTTTGGACCCGGTTAAAAATACAGCCAAACATAAAATCGCGATGTCGTTAAACTTTCTTCACTCACTTTCGCTTCCCAAATTCCTATTCGTACATATCGAACGGCAGTAAATATAAAGCAGTGTGGTAGTTTTTGCGAGGGGCACACATATATATGTATATTATATGTGGTTGTAGGTATGTGTGTGGGTATCGCGTCGCGGCATCCTACCGTCGTCATGGCAACGCGATAAAACCTCGCCTTTTCATAGCCCCACGTGAAGTATACGTCTGATCCACAGATGAACTCGATACTTATCACTGTTATTCGAGACAGGTAAGATTTAAATTAGACTTTAAGTAAAGCTATAGATTTATCAGATTTAGGTATCAATTCCAATCTACAAATATTATCAAATCTACTATGTATTATTACTATATTCTTTACTTAGAATTTTATGCATTTTGCAATAATATTGATTTTGTAATATTTAAAATGAAGTTATTAGTGAATTACAATTGATGACGTGTACGTTTAAATAGAAATAAAACCATCAGACTCATACAAATTTTTAATTTAGGGGTGTTTAGAAACCTAAAAAATTAACGTGCAAAAAAAAACCTAAAAAATTAACGTGCAAAAAAAGTCGTAGACCGTCTACGACTAAAAAACGTCTCCCAAAGTTAGGTCAGTATAAATTGGAATACGTTTGATTGATTTTATATGATTTTATATCCAATTAATTGACCCAACTTAACTGATATTTATAGATAGATAGATAGATAATCCTTTATTGAAACACAAAAATGTACAAAAACAACTTAAAACTATAATATAAAACTAAGTTCAATATGATCCTTTAAATGATTTGTCTGTAAATCGTCCCAGTACACCGCACGGAATCTAAAAGCGCTCGGCGAAGCCGCAGTTTCCAATTGACAATATACCGGCGAGCGGAGACGGAGACCAATCGCTTCGATGTAAGCGCCTTTACTCAACTATTCAACTATATTTTAAGTTAGTTTTAATAACTACACGTCACTTAGCATTCTTGTATTTCAGTGATTTTAGCATCCAGCTAACAATTATTATTATTATTATTTTAGCCATTGTCATCCCACTGCAGGGCAAAGGCGTCCGTTCCCTCCTTCCAGCTAACAATATCGGTTTTAATCTTTTTATGACAATTTTCTCATTAATGGGCCGTGTTTTGGATATGGGTCCGGCTTGTCGCTTTTTTTTAGTCTATGCTGTCCACTGCTGGGCAAAGACCTGCTAGTTGCTTATAAATTTAAAATGTAGGTCGTTCAGTCATGTTAGAAAAAATATAATGGACAATTTACATAGAAAAACTAGTTTTCTAGTCCAATCCGAGTCCGTCTGACGTACCGTATCCGAATATTGCCTGCGAAAAGATAATTATACATCCGGTCCGAATCCTTTATGACAGTTTTTAATTTCTATGACTACTGTGGTCGGTTACCGAACCGTCTTCGTATAAAGTAAAAGCTTCTCAAAATGTTCAACTGCTACGCGGGCCGTCATTGATAAAGTCGTATTGAAGTGCTCTAAGCATACCAAAAACATAACACCTATCTTACTACCTAATATTATAAACGTGAAAGTTTGTAAGAATGTATGGATGTCTGGATGAATGTTTGTTACTATTTCACGCCTAAACGGGTGGACTGATTGAGCTGAAATTTGGTATAGAGATAGCTTAGACCCTGGCATTACACATAGGCTACAAGTACAGCGGGTAATGCCACTGGGCGCAGCAGCAGCTAGTAGGTACATAATATAGCATAATATAGCTTTCGTGTTCATTAAATTAGCACTAAGTTATGTACTTCTGATAGGCCAGTATCTCAGACACAAATTCTCAAACAAAACATCATAAACGCTTTATTATGTGAGAATTTGAATCGTCATAGAATCATTTGAGTGTTTGCTTAAAGAAGGAAAAATTTCTTCCAGCGGAAAGTTCCACATATGAACCTAGTTATAACAGAACTATCTCCACAAAGCTGTTTCCAACGCAATCAACTCACAAAGACAACGGTCTACATTACGGCATCACTTCATTGTGGGCACCGTTCTAATTGTAACTACACTCTTGGGCAACATCCACCGCTCAGCGCCGTCGGTAGGCGTGGGCCACTAATCTTCGACCCTCCACACACCAAACTAATCTGCACTTTAATAACTTAGCCCTAAGACTCAATGTTGATCAGCAGTTATTTGCAAACGTAGTAGGGTTTTAACGCACACTATCAACTCATTAAATTGCATCGCCTTTTTAATGAGTCCGAACAAAGGATATAGCGATTACATTAAGCACGTAGTTTGTAAGATACGTTGGTGTTAGGACCTGTTTGGCGGTATTAATACTTAGGTATTGTTTTTAATGTGCTGAAATATTGTTATAGGTGTGTGAGGTCTTTTGTGCGAGTGCCTTTGTTGTGTTTTTATTTATATTTGCCACCTTTATGATATTACAAGTAATAGTGTTAATACAGCTAAAACATGATAAGCTCTGTTATCTTCTTAAGGGCCTGATAAACCTGAGCATTCAGTGGAAAAATCATGAAAATAGATGTTTGACTCAGTTCGTTATTCAGTTCGAAAATTAAAAAAATAAAAAGCAAATGCTCGATGTTCGTTCCAAATGAATGCTCAAGACTATCAGCATCTTTAGCATTTTTCATAGCAGCGTACAGAATTTTCTACAAGGATTTTTAATTTGTGTAAGACAATCTTATTCGTATATCATAAATTGATTTTTTCATACTCAAGCAATATCATAAAGTGATTATTTTATATCCTAGACCAGCAATAACAAACTCCACCTCATCCAGCCATTAATTCAGTACGAACATTTTGCCGTAGCACAACATATTACCGTTTTCCCTCATATTTACTGGATGAATACGCTATAAAGTGATATCACGTGATCGTTTCCAGGGTAATAGCATGGACGTACATAATACTGAACTGAGCTTGTTGAAAAAAGGCATGAAGCACCCGTAGTATGCTCACTTGACAGCACACGCACATAGATAAATAGAGGTAGGTATGCTCATACAGTAGAAAATAGAAAACGCCGAAGTTTTATCTACCTCTAGAGTCTAGAGGTATTATTATTCTACATTATCAATATTATATCTAATACGGCCTGCACACTATACTATAACTTCGGTGTTGATGTTTGTAGTAGACCGCTGACTGCCTACCAGATTGGACAATGAGATCGTAGCGATCGTAAAACTGACTTATGCTAAGGATATATTATAAAGCCTATGCCGAGCCTCCTATCAAGGAGGGATGATAATATGAGCACACATTGGTGGACAGACATTGTTGATGAAAAAGTGTTTGTGTACATGGCGTTTGTTTTCGAGTACACGTGAATGTATTATACACACAGGTGAACATTTACTGGGCTTACTAGTTCTTTATTTTCGTTTTAATGAAACTCATTCTAGTATTTTTATATGCATCGGGTAATAGTTATAAATTACCGCGGGTAGTTTATAAAAGCCGGTTAACCCGAGGTAAGCGGACAAGGAGCGTAATTTATTATTGGGAGTCGCGGCGTATGAACGCGTTGCGTATCATACGCGTATTATATTAATCTGTTTATTTTGTACACTACACTTTATTTTTTTTTATTTTTTAAAAATTCTTGCTCATTGGAACTTGGGAAGTGGTAAAATGTATCTACTCAGTAGATATGTGTAGAGCGCCGATTATATTTTTTTGTGCAACGAAGTAAGAAAAGGAGCAAGATGCACTCCTGATGGTAAGAGATAATGCTGCCCATTATTAGTACAGTGCTACCAACGATTAATATCATTTAAGTTTGTTACCAAATATAGTACCTACTCATGTTCATCTTTGTAAAGTTCGTCTTTGTTTTAGTGAAAAATTGTACTGATGTCTTTAATATAGTATTTTTATATTAGGTACAAAGTTTCACTTTTACCATACAGTACATACATAATATCTTGCATTTCTCTTCAGTCCTTAGCGTAGGCACTGTAATAAATATCTTTTTTCATGAGCCTTTTAAATATAGACCGTAACAAACAATAACCTTTTGCTTAAGGTATCAAAAACCAAAACATAAACGTTATATCGGCGATCCCGAACGGCTCCATCAAAATATAAGGGCCATGATAAAAAGAAACCAAGAATTTTCCAAAGATCGTACAATAACACCCGTCCTTGTCTAACATAAGCAAATTACATGCAGCCGTCTTTTTCTGGTAAGAATTTTCCGTTTTATAGGCGACTCGATAATATTTGGACCGCTTCAAGATATGAGTGTTAAATATTTTATGATGTCCAGTGCCGACGTAAGGTCTGGGGTCTGTAGCTTTGAACATCGAGTATTGTACCTATAAGTGGTATATTTAAGGATTATAATACGAGTATTTTATAGAATTAACAATAAGACCAAAGGATCCTTTGATGGTTTTTAGTTTAGCTTCCATTTTGTGGCAAAACATTTTGCATCTTACTACCTCGTGATAAAATTAAATATTTTTCTTTTTTAATGTAATCTATGAAGCTTGATTTCAAAGCAACAGAACTTATTGTTTAAACCATTAAGAAATCGTGGGATGACATTTTAACTTTACACTTTTGCAAGACCCTGCACTAGCTCAGCTGATATTAAAGGTCATAGGGGGCAATATAAGCATGCAATATTAATAAAAATGACGAAGAAAAATTATTTTATCTTTCAATGCAAACAAAAACCACATCAAGTCAAAACAAGCAATCAACTCGATCTACATTACAACAATTAGTTTTTTGTCTTGTCTACAAACCGTCTTATAAACATAACGTCATTAATCTTAGAAGCAGTAGCAGGGCACCAAACGATCTCCCTTTAAGACCCTCCATGGTCTGGCCCCGTAATATGCTTACAGGCCAAACAACGTCCAAACAACCGACGACGCACAAGCTAAACACGACCTTCCACTAATTGCTATTAGTCTCATTAATGCTTGGACGCACCTCGCTTTGTTACCTTCAGTCACGTGTAAGCAGAAAATAAGAAGAAATCTCAGTGTGAAAAAAGGTATAACGTAATATATTTTTTCTTGGAACACCGCACCGTGCCTGTACCATTGTTAAATATATCGGCCAATCAGTAGCTCTGAACGAGGAGGAATTAGAGTTCGGAGCCAAACGGCCGACGAATCTCGGTCTACCCTTTTATGCGATGGTGTAATAAAAAAAGAAATCTTATTTGAATTTGGAAGACGAATTAAAAAAGAAAATGAATTCTGCACTAATTTAAACAGAGAGAGTTTCGAGACGATTTTCGAGGTTCGGTGCGGCTTAATTAAATGCATTAGGGTTGAAACTCTGACGTTTCGTTTATCTTTTTTCTTACTTCAGTATGCTAGAGACAAAATATAAGGGTTCGTTTAATCAATCAGAATTTATAATTGACTTTAGACTGTCACTTAAATAAAGAACTGTTAAATTTTCTATATTAAGAACTCATTGCCATACAGGTAGTCTTGACAGATGCTAATTAATGCGTATTTACTGGTAACAAAACAATAAATGATTTTAGAACAAAAATATTTTCAAACATTAGCTAGTAGTTTCAAAGTCTTATACGAATTAATTCATTAGCCAAATCACATAAGCAGGTACTTATCGTCCATTAACTTCCTACAAAAAGAGCTTCCATCAGAATCACGTTCCAACATTCGTTTTAGCACCATTAAAAGGTGTCCCAAAAAACTAATCACAGATAAGGCCCACCCCCATTGATCCCGTCCATCGGAAAGGTTACAAGGGCACTTCGTCTTCATTCGGGAATCCCTTTAAGGAATCGTATCACTTGTAATGAAAGCTAATTCTTTCATTAACTCGCCGTGACAACGGATATCGTAAGGCAAACTAAAACAAATGGAGGTTACTTTGTTTTTGTATAGGAAGTAGGTAAAAAAACGCGCTTTAACGTTCTCACAAAAAGCTTATAAAAAGGTACTAGCTAAGAATATGTGGTTTTGCCCGCTAAGATGTAATCTTTATGCTATTTTAGGTTCCAAATTTCAGCCCAAACAGGCCAACCGTTTAGGCGTGAAAGAGTAACAAGCACCTGCAAACTACATCCAATACAAACTTTCGTAGTAATAACTAGTTGTATTAATACAAGATTGGGCGTGCAATATTTTTTTTTGCATTGAGTAGTCTTATCCTATTTTTCAAATAAATAAATTGCAATAAGATCTGACAAGGCGTTAATGGGTAGCCAAATGCAATTGAACGTACCCCTCTGCGAGAATAAACGGATTTATTTCGATCACATATACTTGCTATTAGAACATTTTTATTACGTCTCGACTGTTATTTATAACTTTCTGGAAATCTTCTCTCATTGGATAGGAGTTTAGGAAGGTCAAATTTAACGAAAACTTTAATGGATAAGTTAATATAGAAAGGACTTAATTTTTGATGTGATCACTTTTTGATTTTCAATAAATGAATTTATCAAATGAATCTTTAAAAAACCTTCTAGGGATAAGTTCTTCTTGATTTTTTTTTATAAGAAAAGAGGACCTCTACCACAAAATTCGTATTTAACAATATAAGCATTTTCTTCAAAAAAAATCGTCATTTCTCGTGTCCGTAAATAGAATTTTATTTCGATAATAATACGTATGATACATATTTATAATGTAGATATTAGTTATACTCGTGCACAAAAAATACGAATAAAACATTAAAAGGTACCGAAAAATAATGCACCACTCCAACAATATCGTATCAATATCAAGTAACATATCCATTATAAAAATGCACCCTACATCATGTGGAACTACCAATATAAAGTGAAAATTGGATTTACAACTGACAATTGAAGAAGGAGCTTCCATCAAAACGACCCCTGCTCTCACATCGTCATGTTTGCCGAAATATATTTTAAAAACTGGCTCTATTTTTAGGATGCCACATTGAATATAGTTAAGGTATTCGTACTTCGTCTGATCTGGATCGTACCTATCACAAAACAATTGATTTAATATGTTCTAAATAACGTTGTATGTAATTACAAATATTATTTTCTACTATTATCCTAAACCTAATTTTAAAATGTAGAAAAAGGTATGACTGTGTAATAACTTTACATTTCGAAAAATATACTTTTGTTACAACTTTCATGACTAAAGTTAGACTGTGTAGCGAATTGTAGAGTTAAGAAACTATAAATAAGTATTTTTAGCGAATAAAAGAGAAGTCAAGGTAGCCTTGTATTACACCAAGATTTCAAAAACAGAAACATTTTTCTTAAGAGAAGCGAAGATAAGGTGTTACATGTATTGAAAATCTAACTCACAATTTCAAAGTGCATCAATAGAATCAGTTGTAAACAGAAATGTGTTTACAAACACTCAAACACGTAATGCAATTTCCAAACAGGCAATCACTAGAGCCGGCCACATTGTTGTGCATCGTCAAAGAGCCAAAGGAAGCTAAGACGCTTTAATAATTAATTGGTACTTAAACGCGCTGACGTCTTGAGCTCGAGTAGGGAAGGGAACTTGTACGCTCTTGTGGTATGGATGTATGTTTCTGCATTTGAATTTGTAAATTGAACGTTTAAATCGACCTTAGTGCTTTAGCCGGCTTAGCTGGATATGTCTTATGCATGGATTAAGAGCGACTATGGTAATGGAGTTTGAGAGATTTAAGGCTATTATTATAAGTATAGAGGACAAAATATTATTTACTAACACATAAAGAAGTATATACCTACTAAGACATAAAGAAAAAAAACATGTAGTATGATTTGTGGAGTACTTTTTGGAACTAGTTTATAGTTTAGTCGTTTACCACAACCTCGATTGAGGAGTGCTTATGCGAATGAATATATTAAAATCAGGGTAAACTTGAAAGCCATATTAAATAATTCTTTCCCGGTTTGTTGATACTGTTAAGGAAATCTTTGATACTTTATTCATAGAGTATCAAAGATTTCCTGGGGAGCATTGATTAGTGCTTAAAGTAATTTAGTGTTTAAGAAAACATGATGAATTAAAAAAAACCTTTCAAAATTTTAAAGAAAGTGTGGAACAGTATACCTACTCATACGTAGAAAATTAAAATGATACCAAAAACAATCCCCTAAAATCTCGTAGTTAATGAAAATAGTCACGATCATCAAACTAATGGAATAAAAACGCCGTTTTGACGACGTCCCACAATCATTTTCTACTTCAAATTGAAGATTGAGCACCATCAATCAAGTAAAAGGGCATGATTACATTCACATCGCGATAAGTAAATGAAGGTCTACTCGTATTAATTGAATTTAGGTGGTGTCTGTATGATCGGAATATAAAGTTTATTTTATCATGTTGATTAAAATAAGTAGAGAGCTTTGTTTTATGAGTTGCTGCTTTTACATTCAACTTTTTTTATCTTTCTTTGCATCTTGCTTCTGTTCTTATGTGTCTGTAATCTGTAGAATAGAATAGAATATACTTTATTGAGACCAATAGAAAAATTACATTTACTTATTACTAACTACGTTACATTTTGGTCCACAATCATCACCATCATTTGGTCATTTTGGTCTGTATTTATATTCTCTTTAGTAGATTACAAATTTTTCATTAAAAGTCACTTACTTCTTATCTGACCAAAAATGTACAAATTTCTACCAAAAATCATTTTAATTTTAGCGGAAACTTACCAATTCTATTATATAAGTTTACATAATATTTTTTTAAACATAATTCTAGCTTTTAGTTAATTCATATACGGTTTTAAATAGATAAACGAAATGTTAAATATCTTTATTTTATACGGCATTATTCAAATGCTACGAAGAGCGGTAACAATTTGTTTACCATCTGACCCCAACTCACGCAATGTCATCATAAAAACCACTATTAACTTCAACATGTTTTATTTTACACCAACTACGGGCGTGTTTGTCTTCAAAGAAGATGTCACGAACTAATGCATTTAATTACTGATCCTCATTTACTTTTACAACCACAAAAATAAAGAGACAATTAAAAAAGAAAAGTAAAACAGACGCCGAAATACGCAATATTTTATTAACTTCCATTGAATATTATTTAAGCCCCGATACGGCTGTATTACAGTTGAAATTTTCAACGAATGGAAGCAAAGAGGGCGGATGATAAAACCCCGTCACTAATTAAATGGGCCCGAGACGTCCTATTCTTAATAGATTTGTCGCTAATTTGAAGTAATTTCGCGGAGCTCTTCTTAATATCAAACGTCGAATTAATTTGGGAATTTCAAAAGTAAATTTTCGTATTCCTTGCGGATGAATTTGGCACGTATTAAGTGGAATTGTAAATTCCTTTGTTAAATTGAAAGATTTGGAATGGTCTAGATGTACCCTCTATGTGGCGAACGGTAGCGGTTGGTTAGGTTCAACACCAAGAGCGGAGTAGTAGCAATTCATCATTATTATTCCGGACAATTTATCAAGCGGTTGGCTCGCCTCCGACCGGATCGCACATTCTAACGAGATGGTGAATTTTCACCGAATAATTTGCGAACCGACGAATCACGTATCGGAATCGGGAATGAGCTCTGAATTGAGATAGAAAACCCGAACATGAGTGGATAAGAGGAACAAAATATGTAAGAGAATATTTATTTAGAACGGCAATTATTAATTCTTTAAATAATTTGGCTATAAAGCCACCATAAGACAGATAATACAGATACATTGCAGCGCCGCGATTAGAACCTTAATAAGATAACGAAAATAATAACAAAATAAAAAAGCAAAATTAAACATTATTAGTCAATTGAATAACTAAAAAAAAAATACTAGTTAGAAGTGCAGAATATATTGGTCTTACGTGACTCAACCAAATCATCGAACATGATACACCTACAGGGGTTAAATTTAGCATGACATTTCGTTAGTAGCGGGCCCACTACAGGGGTCGACGCGATTACTCCAGCTTATTATCGCGACTTTATCATATTTCAATTTACGATACACACTCGGACTTATTGAGTAGAAAATCTAGGGGAATGGAGCATAAATCAGGAATGAGATGTCTCATTAGCGCTATCGATATTTATGAACATTTCGGCACATTTCTTTATGCGAGTAAGTAAGTACACAAAAATGCGCCCCAAAATAAATTCGTTTTGTATTTTCAAGCTTGAGCACCACACTATTTTACTTGTCTACTTTAATATGAACAAAATAAAATGAAGATATTAAAAGCCTTGATAAAATCCATATTCCAAAACTTGCCAACATTACATAGGAATTTTAAGCGTAACTGAGGCGTTAGATAAAGTCGTCGGACAAGAAAATGCTTGGTTAGAGGGAATACGAAAACGGTCCTAGTTGTTAAGTCTTGCACAGTTTCTGTCGCTATCTTTGGATAAGGAGCCTAATCACCGGCCGTCGTGTCTGTATCGGCCCGCCGAAGCGAGCGGGTATCCCCCAAGGTACGATACCGGGACCAGTTTTCTTTTTTGGTTTACATTACAGCGTAAGTGTGCCGAATTCTTTTGTTGCGCCCCCGTTTTTTGTACAGATTTGCGTGATTTGTATTGTGTTTACTTGCATCTGTATCGCTTAAATAGACTGGATGGCGGGATTTAGGTGACATTTTCTGAATAGGAATGGAATTATTCCAATTTTTGTATGAATGATTTTACTCGTATTTCATAGAAAAATAAAACATTTATTGTTTCCCGACGTGTATTCAAACATATAATATGTAGTGTAAATGGACGTGTATTAAATTAGTTAAGTATTTGTTGTACGTTAGAATTTTAAATATTGCCAGAACACGACGTATGAAGTTCTAGCGGTGTCCAGCCATTTACCCGCTGCAAAGTTTATACTGTTTACGCAAGTAGAGGTAACAAATACACATACATCCATACTCATACAACATATAAGTATAAGTCAGTACGATTATTTTATGAAATATATTATTATCTACTCGTAATAAATTATCATAATAATAAATATAGATTATAGTCAGGTTGATTTTGTAAAGAATTTTAAAGGAAATCAGTATGTGCACATAATAAAAATAGGTACGAGTAAATAACATTATCATAAAAACAGTTGTAGACTCCTAGGCACAGATCATAAACCGCATTCTACAGATTACACGGTTTAACTTCAGTGCGAACGGAAAGTGAAGAAAGTGCAAAGCTATTAATAAAGAGACTTACCGAAGTTATCGCAAGTTTCTCGCGTTCCGGGTCGCGCACGAGCAAACTTACACTCGGTAACTATTTGTAATATGAATTTATTATAGCGCTAATACTGGCACTGCGAACAAATATACTTTACTTGTTATATAGTTTGCTAAATAACTTGTGAATTTACTCGTAATATTGTAGGATTCTTGTAATACAAAAACTTACTAAATTCTCTTCCTAGATTCTCTGGTTCTTTAAGGGAAGGCTTTATGTTATTTAAAATTATTTTAAGTATTCCTCATCTTTTAGCATTATGAACTGTATCAATCAAGTCAGCCTGTATATAGACTACTATGAGTTTATATAGCGATCCTATCGCTAAGTTATCTAGAAGAGGTTGTGGTAATTTCTAAAATTATAATTTATGTATTATGTAAGTTCTAAGTATATTTATTATATTAGTGACAGTTTATTTAATAGTCGAAACACATTAAGTGGGTTGTGATTATTTACTTTTAAGGACAGAAAATAGTGTCTCAAAAATATGAGGAAAACGGGGATTCAATTATAATCGGAATAAACCTTAGTGGTAACTTTACCTCGAGAAATAAAACTAATGGAACAACTAGCTCGTCCCGCAAGTTTGATGACCTACCAGGCTCCTCTACTTTTTAATATCCAAAATCTAAGTACGTTTCAAAATAAAAACAAAACTGAAGTGCAGTTTCCCGACGATTTCCTATCCCGTGAGCGTGGGCAGAATCACGGCTATTACGTTATCTCATTAGATGCGGCACGGTGGAGCGAACCTCTTCGCGCCATATAAATTGTGTAGCGTATACCTATACCCCTTTTATTGCCTATTCTTCTATTCGATTATGTGCCTAGCAGACCGCAGAGTCTTTATTCTCTGTGAAGAATTGATACTTTGATTGGACCTTTTCATAAAATGACTACTGCATTGTACTTTAAGAATGTTAGCATTCTAATAGAAAGTTTAAGTGTGTGGTTAAAATTCGTTTACGTGATTTTTCTTCTATAACACAAAATCCTGCTCTTGTTGATTGATTTGCTATTAATTAGCGGTTGAGCCAAAAATTCCAAAAAATATATTATCTATATAAAACTATTTTAGGTAAAGGTATTTTCTTTGAGTAAAGCTAGTTGTATTGAAGAGATAGATAGTGATAAAGCCGCCATATATAACCCTTTTTAATTGCCAACTAAATTTAATTTTATATGAATTAATTTGTTAATATCATGTTCAAGAAGGAATTATCAAACATATACTCACCTAAAATATACACAACATAATATAATATTCATATGTCTAACATTTTTTTTGTGAAATTGAACACAGAAAATCAATTCGTCTGCTAAGTTTAAAAAGCTTTTTAGTCCCCTTTCTTTACCTTTTTGCATCACTTCATTATATGAACACTAGTGGCAAAATGTGTCTCAATCGAATATCCAGCATGCGAGGGTCATATCGAATTGAGAATCGATTTTGTCGCACCCGAAATGGGGTGTAAAAATCCCATTGTAATATAGATGTATGCCATATGCCGAACCGACTGGTTCCTTGCTTCTTACCCCTTCGTTTTATTTTTGGACTTTTTTTTTCTTTTTTTATTTAACGCTTATAACTTATAACATTTTATTTTAATAGCATGGACAATGGGATGACTGCAGACAATGTTAAAGTGATAAAATATACTACTCGTACAAACTGTCTATATATACCTAGTACCTATTATCTATTTTGTATTATATTGTCAGAAATATAATATCTATGTCCAGACGAGGGTGGTGCAGCACTAGTGGCACTAATAGTGCGTACGTAGTGTACGTAGTACGTAGTAAACTAGCGGCAAAAGCGCCCCTTAGTCCAGTCAATGAGTGTCCAAAAAGGGCATGTGGATCGAAAAGTCGAAAGCAGAAAAACTAACTTAGGAACTTTGTTTGGACTAGTTAGGAGATAAACATACTAAAAGTCCCCACCCCTCCGAGGCGAGCTGGAGGGGGGGGAGGCCGAAGAAGGTCCCAGTTTTAGGGTTTTTGCTTATATGTAAAAAACTGTGCATCATGCGATATTTTGTTGTACTACATTATGAAACCTCATAAAATTTTCTACAACTTTGGCCTTTACACTTTTTATCTATCTCCAATCGTTCTCCAGCTATGAGCTTCCAAACATGGTCTATTTTTAAAACGCTTATATTAGTTTTCGATACTAAGTCGGTAAAAAAATCTTGAAAATAAAATTTGACCAACTTCTGGTTGTCGTACCATAATGAAACTTTGCAAATGTTTAGAAATCTGATGCCAGTTTAATAATCTGGCACCACCGAGCTGATCTGATGATGGAGCCAGGATGTGTCCACTAAAACGCTTCGATGGCCATTAGTAGACCCGTCGAGTTTGGGCACTTTACATTCGAATTGATGAGTCGTGGGCACCTCCTGGTCCATTATCAGACCCTCGTCAGCAAGTGTTATGAAAAGGTCTCACCAATTAGAATGTAATGTGCCCAAACTCGACGGGTTTACAAATAGCCACTGAAGAGTTTCAGTAGACCCCTCCTGGCTCCATCATCAGATCAGCTCAGTGGTACCAAATTATTGAACTGTCATCAGATTTCTAAACATTTGCAAAGTTTCATCATGGTACGACAACCAGAAGTTGGTCATATTTTATTTTCAAGATTCTTTTACCGACTTTGTATGGAAAACTAATTTAAGCGTCTTAAAAATAGACCATGTTTGGAAGCTCATAGCTGGAGAACGATTGGAGATAGATAAAAAAAGTAAAGGTCAAAGTTGTAGAGAATTTTATTAGGTTTTATAATGTAGTACAAAAAAATATCGTATGATGCACAGTTTTTGACATATAAGCAAAAAACCTAAAAATGGGACCTTCTTCGGCCTCCCCCCCCTCGAGCTCACCTTGGAGGGGTGGGGACTTTTAGTATGTTTATCTCCTAACTAGTCCAAACAAAGTTCCTAAGTGAGTTTTTCTGCTTTCGACTTTTCGATCCACAATCCTTCTTTTACTGGGCTACCTCCCTAGTTTCTAGAAGAAAACAACCGACTTTTAAGCCGTCATGTCGCGGCATAATTTTAAAAGATATGTTTTGTGTTCAATTATAATTATTTGTCTTTAAATTCATAGTCTAATAATGTGGTTACATATTATTGGTGTTGGACTAATTAGTCGAAGTCCAGACAGTCACGGTGCCTTGCCTAAAAAAAACATGGAGGAGCCCACAGGGAGGGAATTATCCCGCCTTCTGCTGCCATCTACAACTGCATTGTCGCTTAAAATCATGCGAGATCGTGGCCAAAGGCTAACCTATAGTGAATAAAAAAAACATTGAAACTCTTTTTCTCACGAAGATTACTAACTTTTTAAATTTGAATTGTACTCATCAAATCAACCAGCGACTAATCCTATAACAGCTATTCCAGTCACAATATGTTAGAATATCCAATGCCCCCTACCGCCAAAACGTGTCCTAGAACACAAAACATCTTAATCATTACGGTACATAAATTCCCTAAGTGATTGCTTAGGGGGCGATTGCGTGGGCACGAATTGATTTCAAAGTCCATCTTTAAAGTACTCCGGCTTAATAGTCATGTAGACGATTTACTGGGGGTGATACCACTTAAAATAACAATGGTTTTTTTGTGACTAGTAATTGATAAGGGAAGTATCGATTTCGATGGATTGACGGTACACATGAATAGGTCTGATATTATTTTGATTTGTTAAAGATATAATTTAATGAGATTTCAGGAAAAATAACAAACTTTGGTAAAGACGAATTTGATAAAAAATTAACCTAAAGGCGAAGTAAGTGTCAAAGGGAGTTTCAGTTCTTAGTTTTGGATAAAAAATACGCTATCTTAATTTATAAAAAGACAAAGTGATTGATTGACTAACTGATCATTCAACGCAAAACAAATACCGCTGACTGGATTGGATTGAAATTTGGAACACAGATAGTTTTTATGACGTAGACCTCCGCTAAGAAAGAATTTAACTATGCCAGCAAAGGCGCGAGCATAAGCTAGTAATATGTACGAGCAAAAATATTTACCGCAATTTTACATAATAAATAACGTGGAATTATTTAAACAACAAAAAAAAGTACTTTTTTTCCATAGATTCGCATAAGTTAATAGTAGAGCGACGCGAGCGGCGCACAGATAATGAAATTGTGTACAGAAGCGCAACGGACCGGGCGCGTGTCTCGGCCAAAAATCCACTTAACAAATTGCTGCTGATTCGTAGGGTTCCGGATTGTTGCCTGCTTTTACCGGCGCGTCAATTATTCGGTTATTCCACGTGTTATCGATGCGAGTATCGAGTTGTTAGCGACTCGGTTGTGTCATTCGGATTTATGACGGATTGTGCTCCCGATTTTTAAGAGGGCATAATTATAATTTATGATAGCGTTAATACAGTACAAGACTTGTAATAAATCTCCTTAATATGAAGATTAAATAGCCAAGATTTAATTGGCCAAATTTCGGTTTATTATTTAATAGGACTGCACTCTCTGTTTTTGTCTTTCTGAGCTCTCATGTTGATTTTTTTAATATCGTAGGTAACACCTGATGGCAAGTGGTTACATGTTGCATACCTTTTAAGACTATATAAAGAATAAGAATAATAATTAATTTAATATCATATTATTAAGTTTAATTTTTACATGTTTACTAACCATTATACGAGATATTTAAATATGATAACCCTAAATGAATTAAACCATTAAAACCGGTATCATTTCAGCGACGGTGCATAAAAGCCAAAAAAAGATGCGGAATACACGACACTAATGAATTCGGCGCTGGGCGTTTTCGCACGCAATTGCACAATTTCAATTATCGTATTAGTTTGGCTCACTGTCAATTGACACTCAATTTAAAACTCTATTTACTTTACAATAAAGATGTTTATTGCTTTAATTGGCTGCGTGTGTCAGCATGGGCGAGGCCTTGATGAATTAACAACGTACTACACTGCCAATGATAGTAGCGACCACTTTAAAATTGTATGTCATTCCCACTAAAGTCAGGAACAATTTAGTAGGCTGTTAGATGCAATTTTAAAACGCATGGGATCTACTTAGTTATTATTCAGGTTCACTTTTATTATTATTGTCATTTGTTTAACAGTGCAATATTAATGTACGAAAAATACATACGACAGTTGTAAAGTGGACGAATTAACGAAGTCGCTTAAGTAATTAAGTGCATAGGTAATTTAAAATGCTGAATTTGATCCATAAGTAAGTGTAAATGATAGAGTATTTTTTTTACTTGATGTATCTCGAACTTAACTCTATGGTTTTATTCATATACCTAATTATACTCAAATTTATTTACGTTCTTATATCAGGAATATTTATTTAATGATGATTTAATAACCAAATCGGTTCTGAGAGGCAACTAGAAACCTGATTTTACCGTCTCCCCCAAGTTTCATTTGTCTAAGCTTTCTCTAAGAGTATCTTCAAGTTGAGGTACGTCTACGGTAGACTGACTTTATTACTACACTATACTTTACGCCGCGCCGTAGAGACAAGCTGTGTTGGTACGGCCAAAATTAGTAAAAAATACCAAAAAGGGGTTAAAGTTGCGGTCTAACAAGTACGATGTCACTTACTTGACTTTATGACATCATTCATATTCCGCGATAGATAATAGGTATATTTTTATTAATACACAACTGACGTAGGTACATGTATGTATATATTTACAACGGAGCCGATATAATTTTTTTTTATTTTTTTTTTTTTTATCTAGAGTACATTAATTAGCTACACTCTAGTTACAATACGATCTAGCCTTAACATAGGCTAATAAGTATTTTACATCTAACTTAAACTGCTATATAGACTAAAGCTAAGATAGTGTCCATTAACACTTTTCTTATTGTCTATATTGGAGAAGACACTTTGTTCATGTGTTCTTTATGCAAAATGCATATGTAGCAATTATACTACTTTACACTATTCACTACACTTTAGATCTTTAGTTTTTTATACTTGTTATCGTTAGGGCTATTTAGTATCGTTTTCTAGCTTTTTAATTCTTTCGTCAAATGCAAGCATCAAACTCAAAATTTGATTTAATTTCTGTTCTATACTAGTATCATTATTCTCTATCTGATTTTGATTGGCTTGATCGTCTTTAGCAATTTGTGCAAAGGTAACTTTATTTATCACGTTTTCGTGAACTCTAGTTGGTATTGTTCTGTTTGCTGTTGTTGTTTGTACCACTTTTGACACATTTGTTTTCTTGGTTAGATTGTTTCTAATATTTTGTAGCTCTTTAGCTACGATGCATCCCCTGTAATTTGCCGGATGGGACTCTCCACAGTGGATGCATTTTGGCTTTGCGTCTGCCGGTTTGTTGCAGTTTCTCGTTAGATGTTTTCCGGTACATTTCACGCACCGAGCTTCCTTAGAACAGTATCTTTGCGTGTGACCATACGACTGACACTTCTTGCATTGTGGAATCAACTTAGACGATTTGAGCGGTTGGACGTCAACTTTGCAGCCTAGAATAGACTTTATTCCATAGATCTTCTGGATGTCTTCATCTTTTCCAAATGAAAGAATCCACATGTTAAGTGGTTCTTTACTTTTCCACTTAAGTTTATTGACGGCACTTAAGATTTTTAGGCCTTTGAGGTTAAGATCTTCGTTAATTCTTTCGGGTAGGCATGAGGAATGCAGATTTTTTACCATCACTCTGATAGGCCTGTCTTGTTTATTCTCATAAGAATGCCAGAGACAGCTATTTTGTGAGAGTAGTTTTGTTATGGCTCTGTATGAGTCTTCACCATTGGCGTTAATTTTGACATTATCGTCACTCATCATTTTCATTAAGAATGAGTCTTTATTTACTCTATCTGACAGTAGATCATAAAACTGCTGATAGTTTATGATTTTTTCGACTACTATCGGTGGTGGTAAAGGGGTTTTTTTCACCTTTATCTTCTTTTGTTCGCTGGTTGATGGTTGAGGGGATGGTGACTTGTTAAGCTTACGTTTTTTTCGACTTTTTTGGCGCACCCACTCTGTTTCTCGTGCGAGTTCCTCCTCGTCTGTTTCGTACATATCTGGTGGAGGAACTACGACTTTTCTTGGCGGTATGCTGGGGACATTGCTCCGTTCTCGCATATCTTGCAGCTCACGCTGTAACTCTTCTAGTTTGCTGGTGAGATTATTCACTAAACCCTCCAGCTTTTGTCTCTTTTCCTTCTCGGATTCATATTGTTCAAATATTAATCTCTCCGTTTCCGTTTTCAAGGTGACTCCTAGTTTTTGAGCCATATTTGGTTGAAGTATAGCTTCACCTTAGTTGAAGTAAACGCATGTAGCACTCATTGTATCTAGGCCATTTCGATGACCCAGAATCTATGCGCGCGCGTCGCGACTGTTCGAAGGTTCGACGCAGCGTCAGCACTTTTGCTCGAGCACGTACTAGAGCAATAATTACGCGTGACGCGACCTATCTCACCGGTAAGCAAATAGTCACTGAATATAAATAATCAAAACATATCAATCTCATACAATTTCACACATGGCCAGTAAATAATGAAGCATTTTCACATCAAACGGTAGAATCAAGTATATTGGTCAGGTTAATTTCAACGTTCAACTTTATGCTCCGCCGAAAGCAAAGGGAGCTCTCACAAAGGCCATCGCTGATTTTTTTGTTTCCGAAGGTAGGAAAAATTTGAATCGAGCGAATTACAAAACCAACGCGCGACGTTTGTGTTTGTAGGGTTGGCAACGTGAGTATTTTATAATAATTTTTTTTTACGATTTTGGAAACTACCGTTATTGTTATCCATCGGACACAGAATCGGATCGGAACGGATTGGATCGGATCGGTGTTAGGACATCGTAATTGCCCAAAACGTGGTTGAGACATATCTCAACGAATAATTTACGTCCGTACAACCGTGTCGTATTCATAAGTTTTTTTTTACATTACGAAGGTTTACTGCGTGTATCTATAAAAACTATTTGTTCAACATGTGAGCAAAGTTGTTTTTTGCTGTGAGTACCGAGATTAAGTCACGAGCTCGCGAAGCAGTCTAGAATTGAATCACGAGCGCAGCGAGTGATTCAAATAATAGACTGCTGAGCACAGTGAGTGACTTAACGGTACGAAACATCAAAAAAAACTTTCTCACAAGTTGAACATACAGCTTTTCACCACGAACAGTGAGAAAATATAACAACTCGAGCCGAGCTCGGGGTAGGCTGAAAATCAGCGCTGTGCAGGACCTCCCTGCCCAGCATTACGCTGAGCCTACTCTATTTATCAGTGTATCTATTGTTTATGTTGTTTTATTATCTTCTGTTTGTATGTAAATGTCACTATATTTATGTGTATAATTTTTCATGTATGTACTTTTTGGAACTGATAATAAATATATTTTTATCTTTATCTTTATCTTTAACTTATAGTTGAAAATATTTATTTGAATCTTTACCAAGAGGTTTAGAACCAAATGGAAAATGTGTCGTGAACACCACTGTCGCAAGAAAAATGACAACTATAAGTGCCATCTCACTTACCTCATACAAAAGAGAGAGACAAAGATGGCATTTATCGATGACGTCACAACGCATTCTCCATTTGACTGTAAACTCTAAACTTCTACATCCCGCCATTTTGTATTTTTTTTTTATTAAAAGAGTTGCGTTCGAAATTTGTGTGTGTGACATATTTATGAAAAACAAATTGTAATAATATTAAAAAAAAAAACTCACTTACGACTTATTATTCTATAATAGTATTTTATTTAAAATATTATTGAAAAAATACAATTTATAAACTTAAAATTCAATAAATAACATTAAAAATTATGTGCATCTCAGTTAAATAATTGTACACAAATAAGTTTCAGAACACACCAACTTCTTCATAGCCAATAAAATTGTGTTCGAAATTCAAATCACTTTGCCTCTCTAGAGAGCAAAAACGGCTTTTGCTCACTGAAATCGATGACCAAAGACACAATTTTCGTGCGAGAGTGGTGAAAAATAATTATCTGTACGTAAAATGATATGGCCAAAATAGTAAAATATACAAACGAATATAAAAGAATAGAGGTAAAAATAGATAATATATAAAAATAGATGCCATTTTTTTTAATTATTAAATGAATAATTTGCACATTATGGAAATCATTTTATGACAGTACCAAGAAAAAATAGTAGTTTGAATTTTAGTGAGTTCGCATTCTCATAATAAGTGAGTTGAAAATTTTTCGGCTAAAAATCCTGGATCATAAATTTATTTCCAACACCATCACTTTCAACCCTATATTTCAAATATCGAACGACGACGCACCGAACGGGAGACGCCTATCTCTATTGAATTCCCGAAAAAGGACGAAAAATAAAAAGCAATAGGTACGCGGTACCGAGCCCCTATCAATACTGGCCGAATAGTGTTCGCTATTCAAACGCCGATATTTGTCAGCCTGATTAGCTCTCTCCCGCCTAAATTGTTTGAAAATAGAATCTGGATGAATGGCGCAGCGTGATGCCAATATACGCCGATCCTCTTTTGTTTTATTTTTCGGTATTTTGTGTGCTGATGAAACTTTGAGAGAATGTTCAACTATGAATTAAAATAATATACCTGCGATATTTATATACATTTTTTGCAAAGCCCCGACGATCAAGTAGACAGCCCGTTTGATGGTGAACGGCTACTATCGCTCTTTAGACGTTTATAAAACCAGTAGAGATGTTGATGCGATGTCGGTATCACCGCTTAAATAATGCCACATTATAAAGGCGTACAAATTCATACCTTCATGTTTATGATACATTTATTTGTTACCTCTTCACACTAAAACGGCTAAACCAATTTAATATGTAGGTAAATTTAGTATGTAGAATGTAGGTAGTACGGTTACACACAGGCCGATACTGAGCTGAACACAATTTTTTAATTAAACTTCATAAAATAAAACACAATAAAGAAACAAATCAGTTAACAAAATGATCCTTTTTTCGTCTGCACTAAGCAGAAATACCACCGTCTAGAATGACAATAAAAATGCACACTCAAAAGTTCCTGAAAATGCATCGTGAAAGTTCTCAGATTGGCGTCATTGCCGGCTGATGAATGGCCGCGGAACAATTCGAAACAAAGCTATTGTTCATAACTCTCGATCAACTTTCCACTTTGTTGATTTGCTTCGCGATTTTGTTTGTAAAGGTGAACAAATAAGGGTGTTTTAGCGTATAATTATATACGTTTTAATTAATACTTTATGGACGACAAAAAATGCTAGACTGAAATTGCGATATATTATATCCATATAACATGAACAAAATTGAGGCACTCATAGTAAGCCACGCTAGTGCATTTACACAAGCATACACACAAATTATACCTTGGCCAGCTCCACTTAATGCAAAAGTTTGCATGAATATTATCACACTTCAACTCATATAAAAAAGATTTTAACAAAATTGACACTTCTCGTGAACATTTGCGGGAAGTTTATCGCCAGGTTTATGAAATCCAGGTGTTAACAAGCGACGAGGCTTGCTCTTGGTGCTTCATTTCTGTTTTAATACTATATTTCTAGTGAGATGACTTACCGATCAATAATGACAGGATCCGATGGCGTTTCGTTTCTGTTACCGCAGCTTTTCTTGTCACAACACCGACTGCAAAAAAAAAAAATTTTTTAGTTCCTAGAAAAACATATATATGTACCTTATATTCAGATAACATTTAAACGGGTTAAATAGAGGAGCTCTTAATACTAAACTTGTCAGTTTTTATTAAAATAAATTCCTATTACACATTAAATATCTGCTCGACGTCAGAACAATAAGGTCAGATGTCTAATTTATTTACTATTGACATCCGACCTCACGGGTCTAACTATAGGGTCGGATATCTGACTTATACACTATTGACATCCGACCTTATGTTTGAGACCCATAAGTTTAATATTACGGTTCGTCGAGTCATATCTTACAAATATGATAAAAGTCAAGGCATCTAAGCTGTGAGGCTGTACCAATTGAGTTGTAATTTAAATTGGTATAGTAGATAGCTTAGAATAGAATAGAAGTACTCTTTATTATGGACCAACATATTTACAAAATACTGTAATAAAAATAAACACAAACTAACACATAATATGATTAGGTAACTTAAAATTAGAGAATAAGTTTGGTCTACAATGGGTGGCCTTATCGCTTTAAGCGATCTCTTCCAGGCAACCGCATTTTGAATGGATATTACATGCAAGGAAGACGCTAGCTTAGACTTATCATACTTCACATTGCACTATTCAATCCAATCCCTCTAGATGAAATGACTCAAAGGGTCACCTATCGTACAAAATCAATATGTTGCCAGTAACGTACGGCAGGTCCCGCGTGTCTATCATATACTACCACGATTTATGGGGACTTTTCCTACTATATTCGAGCTGAGATGGGTGACTGGCAATACTAAATATTTTTGAGAAGGGTTACTGCAACTAGTTAAATACGTTATCAGAATAATAACTACTATGGAATTTGTAGAAAAAATATTTAATCTACTGTAGAAAGTACATGTAGTAGAAGCTACTTAAAAAAATAACGATTAGAGAAAAAGTGTTCAATTTATTTTACATGCAACTTTTATTTTCTACATAAGAATATTTTACTATTAAATTAATTATCTTAATATGTTTTTATAAACTCCAACGCTGAACCGATTGCGTAAAAATTTTGTATGAGATGCGTAGATGCAACCAAAAAACAACAAATCACATAATATGCTATTTTTTCAGAGTGAAAACTCGCTGGTTACAGCATGTTAATAATACTCTAATAAATACTGTTGTCAGACTTACAACAGTATTCGTAATCTTTTTTAGAAGAGATAAATAGAAAGTAGCATTACTTTCTTCAAAATTATACTCAATACTTTATTTGCTTCCTTAGAATTAGGTACAATAAGGTCTTAGTTTAGTTTGTACATCATGTTATCGTATATTGAGATTCTTTAAGTTATGCTCAACCTTAGCAGGAGCAGGACATTATGTTGACTTTTATATTTATAATGACCAAATAATTATTGTAAATTAGTACGCTACATCAAAGTGAAGTAACACAAAATTGCACTTTACACAAAAACAAAGTCGTGTCCACACAAATCCAACGCGAACTATGCAAGCGCCCTACCGCAGCTCTTGACGCAAAGGGCAAAGACATCGAAAGGACAGACTCCCTTGAGACTCCTCCCCAGAAGACGTTAGAGTAGGACACACATATTCACCGGAAAGGGACAGTGATATCGACAAAGGTGGATAAAATTTTAATTGCTCACACAGACGCGGCCGTGTGTTAGAAAGGTAAACACATAGATAGGTTGGCGAGACGATTGTGCCGTTTTACGACCGGAAAAACCACCCCAAACAAATTGTTAAATTAATAAGGACGTTCACTTTTCCTTGTGCAGGATTCTTGTTCTACATTAGAGTTAGAGCTAACGAAATGTTTGATTGGTTATATTTTTCTTGTTGCATAGAGTCAACTGTGTTCTCTAATAGGAGTAGTGACCATTATTTTGTCTATCAAGTATATATTAAAAAAATATATTGAACACATAGTTTTTATTCAGTTAACTAAAAGAGGGGGTCATGACATAATTTACAACTACTTGGCGGGAACATTTTGTATTTGATTATGACGTAGCGCATCCCCAACCTAAAAACTTATGTGTACAAGTACAAAAGAGTTATGGGTCTTTAGGGTGTTTTGTGATTTGAGTAATTTTGAATTCTGTTTTTTCTTTAATTTGCCACAAATCAAACCTTAATCACAAGAAAACAATAAATAAATTTACCTGCACATAACTTCATGTGTAAGTAGAACTCTGCACATCTCTGGATTTTTATCTTGTCCTTCATAAACGATTGGCTGAAACAAAAAAAAAATAATCATCTCACAAAATTGTTAGATAAAAAAATAGAGATAAGAAAGTTTAAAAAAATGTAGATAAAATTAATTGTTTTGTCTTCAATCCCTTCCATCGTTAATTTATGTACCCCAGTGTGCATAATTGCATTTTATTATTTAAACCAAAAACTAATCAACATTAATATGCACTGCCCTATTTTAGATGAGATAACATTCAGGATTCTGATTTTTATATTCTTAAAACTGTGAGAAATTAGTAGCAATTTTTTTATAAATGTCCACATACATAATATTTCTGTTACTTTTTCAAAATTGATACATACTCTATCCCTCTATTTCCGCTTCAGGGAAAAGATTTTTTCAAAATCCTTTCTTAATATCTACAGTTTTATAAACCAGATTAGTTTATAGCATGCTTAATTTTAAACCAATCCGTTTAGTGTTCATTGGTATATAAGGCAGTCCAAGAGTTAGTTCTTCATCCATATCCATACATATAATAAGAATGGAAATTTCTCCCCATTCACTGTGATCCTTTACTAAGATGAACCGTGAATATTCGCATATGAACAAAACGACGCGAAAAAGTCGCTTGCGCGATCTAATTCGTAATACATTTTTGTCAATTTTTCCTAGGGAAACGTAAAATAAAATAATAAAATAAATAAAAATCATTTATTTCGGACACATCGCCCCTAATTTACATCAAAAATTCGAAATAAAAGTAATAGAATATAAAGTAAATTCAATTCAAAAAAATATGATGCGAAAAACTTAAAAAAAACGCCATCTATCGATGAGGCCATAAACAAAACTTTACCAGAGTAGTTTTATTAGGCTTAATTTGTAAAAAGGTTATTACTCATGTGAGATAAAACGGCACAACCGAATTGAATGCAGTTTTCGCTAAAACGTTGCAGATTTCTCTACTTTTTAAATAGTGTTAGTTTTATTAAAATCGGTTTTTAAATAAAAGAGTTATATCAATCTAAAGATTCGCATATAAAATGCTGAAAAATAACCGATCGTTTGAATAGGGTTGATGCGTGTTTTAAGTAGTGTTTATTATTAAGTACCGTGTAGAATAGAACACAAGTATATTTAAATTATAATTATAAAATAATGATGAAAAAATAAATATGTAGTTCGAAAATAAAAATTTGTATTTTCGCGCTTTATATGAATGTATTGCTTTAGTGTTGCCAGATCATGCCGCTTTTTTGCTTTTTTTTATCCGCGGAATTCAGCGGAACTAAATTTAATTTATTCAATTATAATAAAAACTGTACTTCATACCCTAAAGAATTTTTCTTTGTAAGATAAAAAATACGTAGGTATTTAATTATTAAGAAATTAACTATTATTATGTAAAATTACGAAGAGTTCAAATCTAAATGTCGCCACTGAATCACAAAATTATTCGTTACACAAAATGGCCTCCGCTTGCAATCCGCCGCGGCTCATTGCAAATATTTAGTTCAATTTCTTAAAACAAAACTTCATACTAACAAAAATGGCGTTGACAGCTAAAAAAAATCTTGATCATGAAATATGTGCATGTAACTCTACAATGTTTCTGGCCTTGCCCCTTTTTTTTCGTTTTTTTAATGCATCTATACCTAATATGATAAAAATGTAATAACACATTTATTCAATAAGTTTCAATAAGATAAGTTATTAAATATGTACCTGATTACTGAAATAAAGTCTTGACAATCACAAGCAATTTTATATATTATTATATACTACTAGCTGTGCCCAGCGGTTTTACCCGCTGACCTATAGCCTATGTGTTATTCCAGAGTCTCAGCTATCTCTATACCAAATTTCAGCTCGATCGGTCCACCCGTTTAGGCGTGAAAAAGTAACAAACACACATTCAGACATCCTGACAACTAGACCTGCATTCTTACAAAACTTTCACGTTTATAATATTATTAAGATAAATCCGCGTTTTTTTAGTGTTAGTGCCCGGTTTTTAACTTTCGCTGCTGGCAACACCTCTCAACTCTGGTCAAGAATTAGTTTGAAGTTTGAAGTTGTAACTTTAACTTGAATACTATTTATTTTTGAATGATTGAGTGTTCTTTTACGTTTTCACAAAATACTAATAATGTGTGTAGTACATAATACCTATTATTTAGATAATTATTATAAATTGTTTTTTGTCATGGGGTAAAAGGGCTAAAATTGTATGTAGTGTATCTAAGTGATATTTATTAGGTTATGTTTATTTATTTCGATTTTTGACGTAGGTAAATGTTATTATTAAAAATCTATTATATAAAATCGTTCGTACACTTTTGTTCTATCAACGCACAGCCCAAACGGCTGGACGGATTGAGCTGAAATTTGGACAGCGTATTCCTTAAAAGATTTCATCGTGCAATAAGAAGCGATTTTTTGAAATTCCCTCAGGAACAGGAATTATTCCCTAAAAACGAATGTATGCAAATCCGTAACCGCTGAACCGATCGAGCTGAAATTTTGTAAAACGATTGTTGGAATTGTGATTAGAAACATTGAATACTTTTTATGTCAGAAATTTACTTTTAAGGGGGGTAAAGGGGGGGCCGAAGTTTGTATAGGAAATTTAGAACCGCTGATCCTATAGAGCTGAAATTTGGTACGGAGGTAAATTGAGTCTTAAAAAATTGTAAAGTATACTTTTTATCCCAAAAATCAACTTCTAAGGCGGGATAAAGGAGGTCAAAGTTTGAATGGGAAATCGGTAACCGCTTCTTTGTTTAACCTGAAATTTAAACCAGCGTGTTTTTAGGTAACAAAGGCGACCTATAAAAAGGGATTTTTGCAAAATTCCTCCGGGAACGGGAATTACTCCCGAAAAACGTTTGTATGCAAATCCGTAACCGCTGAACCGATTGAGCTGAAATTTTGTAAAACGATTGTTTAGATTGTGTTAAGGAACATTAAATTTTTTTTTGACGAAAATTAACTTTTAAGGGGGGGTAAAGGGGAGTCGAAATTTGTATGGAAAATTTAAAACCTCTGACCCCATTGAGCTGAAATTTGGTACAGTGGGAGATTGAGTCCTAAAAAATGATATGGGATACATTTAACCCAGAAATCAACCTTGAAGGGGGAAGAGGGGGGGGGGGGGGTAGAAGTTTGAGTAGGAAATCAGTAACCGGCCATCTTTTAAAGCTCAAATTTGAACAGCGTATTTTTTATGTAACGTAGATGACCGATAAAAAGGGATTTTGCTAAATTTCCACGGGAACGGGAATTAATTCCAAAAACCGTTTGTATCCAAATCCGTAACCGCTGAACCGATTGAGCTGATATTTTGTAAAACGATTGTCTGAAGTGTGTTTAGAACATTGAATAGTTTTTATGTCAGAAATTAACTTTTAAGGGGGGTAAAGGGGGGGTCAAAGTTTGTGTAGGAAATTTAGAACCGCTGACCCTATTGAGCTTAAATTTGGTACAGCGGTAGATCTAATCCTAAAAAATGATATGCAATACTTTTTTCCCAGAAATCAACTTTAAGGGGAAAAAGGGGGGTGCAAGTTTGTGTAAGATATTGTTAGCCGCTTCTTTGTTTTTGCTGAAATTTGGACAGCGTGTTCTTAGTTAAATAAACTAAGACGACCGATAAAAAGGGATTTTGTGAAATTCTTACAGGAACGGGAATTATTCCCAAAAAACTTTTGTGTGCAAATCCGTAACCGCTAAACCAATTAAGCTGAAATTTTGTAAAATGATGGTTTGAGTTTTGTTTAGGAAATTTTTAATAGTTTTTATATCAGAAATTAACTTATAAGGGGGGTCAAAGTTTGTATGGGAAATTTAGAACCGCTGCGCTGACCCTATTCAGCTAAAATTTAGTGCAGAGGTTGATTGAGTCCTAAAAAATGATATGGGATACTTTTTATCCCAGAAATCTACAAGAGGAGGAAAGGGGGGTGAAATCGTTAACCGCTTCTTTATAGAAGCGGTTAACGATTTCTTACGCAAACGTAAACGCAAAAGCTCAAATAATTGAGCTGAAATTTGGATAGCGTGTTTTTAGGTGGTATTGACGGCTCACGAGAAGGGATTTTGCTAAATTAGATTAAGTCTTAAAAAAAGATATGGGATACTTTTTATCCCAGAAATTTGAGGGGAGGAAAGAGGGATTCAGTTTATGTAGGAAAGATAACAGCTTCTTCGTTTTAGCTAAAATTTGGACAACGTATTCTTTATGTAACGTAGGCGACCGATAAGAAGAGATTTTGTGAAATTCTCACCAGAACAGGAATTTTTTCACAAAAACGTTTGCATGGAATTTAGTAACCGCTGAACTGAAAATGAGCTGAGGAACCATGGAATTGATTTGAGTCGCGGGAAGGATGTTGTGAGAAATTAGTAACGAATAATAATTTAGCTGAGGTACATTACAGTAGAGATAAGTTAAAGAGTTACCGGGAAAGGACCACAAATAGTTTTAATTCCTGAAAAGAGGCGTGAAAATTTGTGAAGGCGATAAACTACCACTCAACTGAGATAATTTGACCTCTGGGAAAGGACATAGGATTGGTTGCTACGGTAGCGAACAAAACTGCATAGAAATACTCAACCCGATATTCTTCGCTACCCACAGCGGGAGCAAATAATATAGCCATGCCTTATTTTACGCTTACAAAGTCGCGGGGATGGAAATACAATCATAATCAAAATAGCAGCAACAAATTCGCTTTATTAATTGACTCTCAAGCGCAACGAAGTGCGCGCGGGTCAGCTAGTTTTATATATTAGTATTTATGTAGATACACGAACATTTAATAAAAATACATTGAGTATGTAAGTAACCTGTTAAATTATAATTTGTATTCCCTGCATCATCGCATAAGTCCCTAAAATCCGAAATAGATTTTTTCATCCCTGACAAAATATTTAATTGAATATGAAATGGCCTGGTATTATCATTCTTTGTGCTCAGGATTTGTAAGGATTTCGCCATCGTAGGGTGTTTTGTGATAGGTATTTGAGGGTTATAGAACATTAAGCAATGACTTGGGGGTTGAATGTTTAGGGTCTTTAGCATCAGGTGTGACTATTAAGCTATGTGATATATGACTTTTTGATATGATCAATGATAATATAATAAATTATACTACGAATAAAAATTGTTAAATGAAAATATTGTTTTATATAATATGTCGACCTTACTTCGCGGAAATGTTGGCGCTTTTTTATATTATAATATTATAGGTATTCGTAAATAAATCAAAATAAAAAATCTATTTTTATTTAATTATTGATTTAACTATGAATGCCGAATGAAGGAATGCCTACGTTATTATGAAAAGTTTAATTTAGTTTAGTATTTGAAAGCATGTTGTGCCCATCCTTAGTAGGTCATTTTTCATTTTTATTTTTATTAGCCTATAGATACTGTTTTAAAATAATAATTATTGTTATACATAGAATAAAAAATTACGTATAAATTCCTTATAACTGTCCTAACAAATTCACAAATTATGCTTACCCCTAGCATACATTCAAGTTAGCAGCGACTCGAGTCCCAAAGCACAGCTCGCTAGTAAAGTCCCAATTCCCCAGGCCAAAACCAGAGCCTAGTTAGGTTCATAGTGGGCCAACATTTTTCAAGTTCATCCTCAGCTGGTCCCTCAGGAGTGGCGGGAGCGAGCGATGGCCACTCCTGTCGCATGGGATTCAATCTCAAGGGAATTTGGGGGGATTTAAAAAAAATGTGGTCACCACTGCGCGGTGTTAGTGGATATTTGTGATTTTGGGGTCACTATTTAGTGGTATTGTAATTTATTCGTGATGCAAAATGTAGTCAATTAGTGATATAACTTGTGTTTACTTTGGTAAATTTTATCTACTTACATTGAGTACGTAAAATAGTTTTTTATCAAACTTACTAACCAAAATCCATTAATTCAAAAAGGGACAATAACCGCGCACTTTTGCCAGTATTTTTGTTACATAGTAAAATTTTATATTAGGTAATATCCTCTATTCAGAATGTACTTATGTGAGAAAAACGGGCAAGAAAGTCATAGAGCTGTCTTTTTTGTTTATTTTAAAAACATTTATCTAATAATTTACATATTTCAACAATGTTAATTTGGACTTTTTAAAAAAATGGACTGAAAATATAATTATTTTTAAGTTAGCGTATCATTTTGAACTTTTGAGTATATGAAGCTCCAGTACCACGATTTTACAAATGCCTATAAATTAGCACCTAATATTACTTTTCCCTACAAGACACTTTAACCTTTTATTGCTACTATAACAATATTTCGTACTAAAACAAATACTATAGCAAAGTCAAGCATTGTGTTGAATTTATGAACAAACAAGAAATAAAAGGTTTGTAAAGGAGTGGGAAGACGGGAGACGAAGTGACAACACCGAGTGGCATGCAAAGACTACTTTATTCACAACTACCCACATAACATAATAATCTAATAATATAAAATCATCATCTACCTACAACCCCCTTCTTTAAAACATAATCAATATATATAATATTATATATAAATTCCACATTCTATTATTTTTAATATTACAATATTTTTATATTCCTTCATCTTCTTCTCCTTGACGAGAAAAGTATGATTGATAATCCCATTACATAATTACAATTTAAATTCATTACAAAATTAATACATGAAAAATCTAAAATACAATTAATTTATTTTAAACCATTACTATACATATTTCATAATTCAATATCAATTCATCATTATTTAATAATAATAAAATACTAAATAATAATATTTAAAAAACATTTCATTAAGCAAATTAAAAATCAATATAAAATAATATAATAATAAAAAAAACAACAATTATTATTAAATTGTATAATTATTTTTCCCAATAAAAAAAATCATTAAATTCCAATCATGTAATTCATTTTATTCTATTTATGTCTTTAATAATAATTATACATTTCATAAAATAACCTGTGCATTAATTTATCTAATTTTCATGCTAATAACAAATTTATAATTATATGCTATACTTTTTATACATAATCATTATTGTTCTTATCATCACCATAACGCATCACCGGAGGCCATCAAGAGTATCCCCAACGATCAGGCTGTCTAACGGTCCTGCCATAGCGAGTTACATAATCATTATCAGTTGACTGTGCTTCTGTTAGACAATTATTTTGTGGCGCACTGGAGCTACGCGGTGAGGAGATGCGTGTGCCTGTCATTACGTCATCGTCATAGTTATAGCTATATATTGGATTGTTATCATTGCGTAAATAGCTGTCGAGAACGATTTGTCTCCGATTTCTACGAATTGTATTGCCCGTGTTTATTAATTTAAGCAAGTATGATCTAGGGCCACTCAAACTGGTTACCTTTGCATTAACCCAATTTCTTCCCATGCGAACTTTGACCTTATCACCTACAACTAACGGTTTAAGATTCCTGCTGCCTTTATCGAAGTATTTTTTCTGAACAACTTGTCGTCTTTGCAATTCGTTGTGTATTTGTTTACTGTCATGCAATTTCGGTTCTAATAACAGTGGTGAACAGGGGATTATGCTTCGTATTTTCCTATTGTTTAATAACTCTGACGGAGATGGTAATTTATCACTTATAGGAGTGTTTAAAAATTCTAATAATGCTAATCTAAAATCCGATCTTTCATACAGAGTCTTTCGTAACATACTTTTAACCGTCTGAATCGCTCTTTCCACTTGACCATTCGACTGCGGATATCTAGGTGATGACGTTTTATGTTCAAATTTCCATTCTTTTCCAAATTCTCGAAACAAATCCGATGAAAATTCTGGCCCATTATCCGAAAAGAATACCTCTGGAATACCCTGCCTGCTAAATATATTTTTTAACCTATCAATAATGCATTTTGAGCTCAAATTTCCAACCTCCTCAACCTCCACATATTTACTAAAGTAGTCAACCACCAAGAGATAACTTTTATTATTAAAGTGAAATATATCGCCTGCAACCTTTGCCCATGCCCGTGCAGGTATTTCGTGCGAGATAAGCGGTTCCTTACTATTTTGTTTTTTATACGTTAGACAAGCTTGGCAATGAGAAATCATATCTTGTATTTGGCTATTCATGTTTGGCCAAAACATTAACTCGCGCGCCCTTAATTTAGTTTTTTCCGCACCTAAATGACCTATGTGCACTTTCTTTAGCATATCCTTCCGCATGCATCTCGGAATCACTATCCTGGTTCCTTTCCACACTAAACCATATGCCATGGTCAGCTCATCCCTAGAGTCCCAATAGGGCGTTATCACATCCTTGACCTCACTCTTATGTATCGGCCATCCCTCCTCTATTATTCTTTTAAGTTCCTGCATCTCGTCATCATCATTTGTGTATTTTTGCAATTCAATAAAATGTGTATCTGTCAATGAATTACTAGCTGCGATAGCACACACTTGCGCTGTCACGTCCAGCTGATCGCGCGGACCGCTATCCTGCTCATCGCTCGGTGCCACCGCGCGCGACAGGGTATCAGCTATATACAAGTATTTGCCCGGTTTATATACTAACTTAAACGTATATGGTTGGAGTCTTATCAGCATTCTTTGTAGTCGCGCAGGTGCAACTACTATCGGTTTATTAATTATACTCACCAATGGTTTGTGATCAGTCTCTATTGTCACGTCACTCTTACCATATATATACATATAGAACTTTTCGCAAGCAAAAACGCACGCATATAACTCTTTCTCGATCTGTGCATAGTTCTGTTCAGTCTTTGTCAGAGACCTCGATGCATAACAAACTGGCATTCCATCCTGCATCAAACAAGCGCCTAACCCATTCTTACTCGCATCTACCGATACTGTCACCGGCTTGTTCACATCATAAAACTTTAAAACTGGCGGGTTCGTGATACACTTCTGCAGATCAAGAAAACACTTATCATGTACTTCATTCCAATGCCACGCAATATCCTTCTTCAATAATTCTCTCAGCTTGTGTGTTTTTTCCGACAGATTAGGAACAAAGTTGCCTACATACGTCACTAACCCTAAGAACCGTTCCAAGTCCTTAACATTCTGCGGCACCGGCATGTTTTTTATAGGCAGAATGTGTGAATCATCCGGCCGAATACCAGACCGTGATATTATATGGCCTAGGTATTTAATCTCAGTCATACCAATCACGCATTTTTCTTTATTTAATTTTATATTTATTTCCTTACACCTTTCCAACACCCGACGCAGACATGCATCATGCTTTTCCTTTGTCTCCGCATAGCACAACAAATCATCCACAAATAGTGTAACACCCTCTATATCATCGAAGTATTCATAAAGTCGCTTATGAAATACTTCAGAAGCCGATGATATCCCGAATGGCATTCTCAAGAATTTGTATCTACCAAAGATCGTATTAAAAGTGCAAAGGTCAGTGGACTCATCGTTTAACTTAATTTGCCAGAATGAATGTTTACAATCTAATGTGCTAAAGAATTTCGCTCCTGATAGTTTTGCCGTAATCTCATCAAGTGTCGGCAACCTGTAATGTTCCCTTTTAATATACCTATTTAAGTCACGCGGATCTAAACAAATACGCACATCTCCATTGGGCTTTCTCACCACTGCCATACTATTCACCCAGTCCGTCGGGCCTTCCACTCTAGCTATTATTCCCTTTTCAAGCATTTCATCCAATTTCCGCTTAACATCATCCTTCAACGAGATAGCCAACTTACGCGGTGCGTGTACGACCGGTCGCGCGTCTGCGGCCAGCCTTATTTTATATTCACACGGCAGACATCCTACTCCATCAAATACTTCTGGATACTCGTCAAGCAAATTTCCTAACTTCTCAGTGACCGATAATACTCGCTTCACTAAATTCATTTCTTCACACGATTTCTTTCCTAGCACGGGCGGTGATGTCACATCAGCTATTATAAATTCTACAATGAAAGGCCTATCCTTGTATAAACATTTAAGCCTACATCGACCTAACACTTTTATCTGACCGCCCGAGTAACTGACTAATCTCACCGACGTCGGCGTCAAATCGCTCTCGACAATACCTACCAGAGACATAAACCCGTACGGCAAAACATTTACATCCGCTCCAGTGTCCAACTTAAATTGAATCGAATTATTATTTATCAAGATATCCGCACACCAGTCATCTTTAGCCTTAAGATTTGACCCATGTACCTGATCCGTTGAGTTACCCTGGACGGCGTATACGCGGCACACTCTCGCGAAATGATTCATACGTTTACACTTCGCACATCTTTGACCATACGCGGGACACTTAAACTTTTCGTGTGAACTACCACAATACGCGCACTGATGTTTCATATGTTGACCTCCTCCTGCGTGCCCCGTCCGGGCGCGCTGTCCCGCCACGCTCACCTGCGGCGGCCGGTGTCCGGCGGGCGGCGGGCGCGCGCTCGGTGCGCTGCCGGGGCGCCCGCGCTGCTGGTTCCCTCCGCCTCCTGTCCTGTGTCCGCCGGGTGCGCGCGCGCTGCATTGGCAAGCGCCGCAAGCGCCTCCCGGCTGCTGTCTCTGCACCCAGTGCATAGCCAGCTCGGTGTTGCCGTCCCACTCTCTCACTTCGTCGATAATCTTCCCGTCCTGCTCCAACCCCATTGTGCTAGCTTGTTTCCGGGACATTTCTGCTATGTTACATATATCTAATGCTTTTCTTAGCGTTAAATCATATTCACGTAATAACCTCTCACGGAACACCTTCTCTCTGAGACCACAAATCAATCTATCCTTTATGAGATCTTCCTGTAAATCCTTGAACTCGCACGTCAACGCCAACTTGTTTAATTCAAATGCGTACTGTTCAACGGTCTCATTTTCACCCTGGTTGCGAGTAAAAAATCTGTGTCTTTCAACTGTGAGGTTTTTCTTCGGAATAAAAAATGCATCAAATTTTTTGAGCAAGCTATCCACCGTAACGTTCGCTTCCGCCGGGAATGTGTCACTGACATCACGACATTGTTCACCGATGATGTGTAATAATATGCTCACTTGTACATCTTTGTCTTTTGATCCTAATTGACACGCCTTAAAATATATTTGAAAAGCTTTCTTCCATTTCGTCCACTGCAAACTTAAATTACCAGATGTAATGTTAGTTAAGTCCTTCTCAAAGCAAAATGGCGGGGGCGGTTGGAGCCGTGCACTGAAATCCATTTTTTCTTGACAATTTCTTCTTGATCCGCGACGAATATTATATCACCGTGCTTCTCGCGTCGTACTGTACTCGTTTTTAAAGGTTTTTACGCGATTCGAATCGACTGCGCCATGTAAAGGAGTGGGAAGACGGGAGACGAAGTGACAACACCGAGTGGCATGCAAAGACTACTTTATTCACAACTACCCACATAACATAATAATCTAATAATATAAAATCATCATCTACCTACAAGGTTCCTACACTTGGAAGGAGCTGGAACAAACAGTGTCCGCGCGTGATTTACATCGCCGACAATGCACCGGAATTTTGTGGACTCGAGAATTTTTACAATGTATTTTATAGGACAGCCTTTTAGGTAGGTAAATACGATATTTTGGTTGCTAGTTGCTAGCTTAGAAGGTGAAATTGCTGCAATCTGTGATACTTTAGTCAAACTTGTTGTCAGTGTAAATGCAAATAGGTATATTAAAATACGTACATAATATTAAATATTATGTGTGCAAAATTATTGGTCATGGTCCATGAGTATTATTAATGAAAAGTATGCGATTGAGTTAAAATTTAGTACCTGTATATGAGTATATAAATGCTTAGAGACGGAAATAAAAGACAAACAACTTTTCAGCGTATAATCACAATTTGCACGAATGAACTTTTAATAATTTTACAACCCCCAATACAATTTCCTACCCAATACGTGCTGACTTTACTTACTTGTAGTTTTTTTTCTTCTTTTAGCTTTAAAATGCTATAATATTAAAAAACAGTCAAATATAAATGGAGAAATAACAAAGACCTGTATGAGACAAGACAAGAATTCAGTGATTTACGTCCCCGAGTTCGGGAGCTTGGTCGGTGCCAGATATGCTTACTTATATTTATTTTATTTGAAATGTTTTATACTAACATTATAAGCTTATGCTAATGTCTTCACTTATGTGGCAAAGTCTATTCTTAACGGAGGTCTACCTTATTAAACACAAAAATATCTGTATTCTAAATTTCATCCCGTACAATTCCACAAAGCTGTGCTTTGATAACCGCTGCTGTGTTGGGTTGCCGCTACTGTGGTGTTTTTTTTTTAAGTCACAGGTTTCTATAATATATTTATTTCTGTAATTTATTTTTCCAACTATTAAGAAATTCTGATATTTGCCATTAATTATACCTACATAGAATTTTTCACAGACAGCAGAACGAAATCATTCAATTTGGCGTAGATATTACCTACATTGTAATGTGACGTAGGCTATTGCTGTGCGTAAGCTTAAGTACTAATTATATACTCAATATGATGTCGAATAACTGTTTATGCGTCTGCTTATTTTATATCAACCCAGTAATAAGTCTGTTAATTGGCTTCCGAAAGTCATTTTCCCAACAAAAAGGAACCAAATTAATATGTTGTTTGAACATACTTAAAGTAAACATAATCATGTACGCACGTGTACAACACACGACCATTCTATTCAAGCTTCGACCATTCTATGGGATTTTACGAATCTCATTCCGTGGATATCTTAAGACTATAGTTAAACAAGGGGTGCCAGATTGATGTTTTAGATATTGATATGATAGTGATTTAGTATGGGAACACAAATAATCCGGTTATTAATGTGTTTTGGGGACTTTTAAATATAGATTCTCACCCTTATTACAAGGACATAAAGAATCATTTTCATTGTTATTTTAAATGTTGGAAAAATTAAAATTGCAAGTAATGCTGGTGTGACTCTGTTTTTAATAGATGGATTGTTTAAAAACAATAATTGTACTGTTGTAAACTAAAACTTGCTCAAAACTAAAGATACCATAATGTAAAGATACACTAAGTACCGTTTTGTAACATGGCCATGGAAATTACTTGGCTAAGGAGGCTTAACGTCTTATGGATCTAGATGACGAGTGTAGCGCAGTGATGCGTAACACTTAGCACCTCTCAAATACCTAGCAGCAGTAGCATTGCGACTTTAATAGGTAGGACTTTAATAGTCCAGTCATGGGTTTTGAGACAACTTTTAGGGTGTCAATATACAAGTATTTACAGACTTACAGCTGGGTATCTCGAATTCCGAGATTCTCACTTAATTTAAGCTTAAATGACTGGACTATAAGCATTATCATTGAACAACAGCCCCTTTAGTATGGACAATGTGTAGTATTGTCTTGCTGTAATGTCAAACTGTCATCCTATACATTCACAAAAGTACAATGTATGGGATGACCGTTTGCCTAGACAGCAAGACAAGTCTATGAAACGTCTGTGGTAGAGGGGCAGGCGGGCGTCTGAATTAATAATCTTATAGAGCTTCTAGCATAATAAAACACACTCAATAAAGATTTTAGAAACACAAATCTCCAAAACAATTATAAGCCATACACGAACAAAACCATAAAAGGTTACCCAACTATTCCGGGAAAGCCCGCAAATCATCAACGAATGCAGAGTACATGTCACGACGTCAGATAGCGTAATTTTTTTAATCTCGCCGAAACAAGAGTTGCGTGTCCGGTTCGCATGCACTGTACAACATTAGCTGATTGCTATTGTGCCCTCCGCCTAACCGCTGTAGAGGCACGCCAGAAACTTAATTTTATACATAACTAGCTGCGCCCAGCGGTTTTACCCGCTGTACTATAGCCTATGTGTTATTCCAGGGTCTAAGCTATCTCTATACCAAATTTTAGCTCAATCGGTCCTCCCGTTTAGGCGTGAAAGAGTAACAAACATCTAGACATCTATTCATACAAACTTTCACGTTTTTACAAGCTTTTATTTACTTTCACTTGTCTGTTGTCTGTCTGTCTGTTTGTCAGTAATCAAATCTTGAAAGTTAAATTTGACCCACTTCCCGGTGTCCGATTGAGCTGAAAATTTGCATGCAAGTATAAATCGGATGACAATGCAATATTATTATGACATGGAGCTGATCTAATGATGGAGCTGGAAGGTGGCTATAGGAACTCCATAATTAAACGACGTAACCCCATCGAGTTTGGGCTCATTTGATTCGTCTTGACGAGTACTTTATGGTAATAATAATAAAAGCTTGTTTTTAAAAAGTTTTTTTTTTAATTTCACTTGTTAATATTAGTAAGACTAGCGACCAGCCCTGGATGCGCACTTGTTGAACATATAAACCTTCCTCTCGACTCTTATGACTTTGAAAATCCGTTGCGTAGTTCAAAAGATGTAATTTACTTTGGCTCATAGGGGTAATTTAAAAATGGTTGTACCTAAAAAGTCTTATTCTACTAATTGTCAGTTTTGAATTATATAATCATTAAATAATTCAATTTTTGTTGTAATTGAATTTATTTCAACTTTTCATTTTATTACCAACACTGTTTTCAACTACATATTTCGTTTATAAAAAAATTCAATTGCATACCTATTTTATATTATGACGTCATTAAAATTTTACAACATTTTACATTAAAATTATTATTTTTACTGGTTTTTATTATTGTTTTTAATTTTTAGCTATTTGCAGTTGAAACCTGCATTATAAACAAAATTGTCTTAAATTTTTTGCATGATCTAAGTCACTGTCTCATAATACACAGTAGGTCAACGTTTTAATACAATTAAATCGACCGCCTCTCTATTATCCGAACGCCATCTTTTCATCGCAATTTTTACAGAATGACCGTTTCGCGTGTCACCCTGTCACTGTAAGTGGATATCGTTTTGTTAATCAACTTTGTATAACTTTTGTTAATTGTTTTAACTATTATACTTTAGTCGCTATTAGGGTTCATGTTTATAAAGAGATATTTAATGAGTTTTTTTTATTAATTTTAATAGGATTAAATAAATATAGACTTGAACACGTAGAGCGGATGGACGATGGGGTCAAAAAGTCCTCGAGTGGAGACCTAAACGGGAGGCCTATGTTCAGCAGTGGACGTCCTATGGCTGAGATGATGATAATAAATAAAGAAGAACTAAACTGAATTTAACTTAGATTGCATACATTTTTTTTCTGTTTTTGCTTCGTCTGCATTATCATGTAACGTTCTAATTCTCAATTTTTCCAACAAAACACCTGAACAAACCTTATCAACAATACATTAAACGTGCGCTGAAGTCCCCTCACATATATAATTTCAACACGTCCCTTCTTAGTGTTGTGAAACAAGAGACCAATTACTAAAGATTTATGCCATCAACATAATTAACTTAGGCCGATGTAGTTAACTTGGAATTACGGATTGCGCGCGAATTTCGGTGGAACGACTAATGTGAAATGTGGCTGCGAAAACTGCACATAGATATAATACAAATGACGTATAGGCTAGCCCTTCTACATGCGAAGTGTTAAATTTTCAAACATACATACAAATCTCAAAAGCACTTTTTGAATGAGAATTTTATTCGCGCGAATAATAAATCAAACCGAAAATACTTTTAAAATGTGTGCAATAACATTGTTTGTGTATTGTGTGTGCTTCTCTTAAGGAGTTTTCAAAAAGCTAATTTCAAAATGTAATCAAAAGTGCGAGTGAGAAAGCGTCTCGCGAAGTAAACGCTACGTAACGTATTTAACTATTAATTTTGTGAATTAAAATAAACTAAAATATATCTGCAAAAACAAAATTAAAATATCCATTCTTCAAACTCCAATATAAACTATTTATTGTACAATACTGCATTCAGCCAACTCATTTGGGATAATCACACCCTCTCGAATGACAAAGTCCTTATAAAAGTGCAACCCTTCCTGTCGATCAAATCTTAAATTCCCTACACCACAATGGCCACTGGTCCGGGGTCGAATTTAAAACTGACGTGGGATATAATTTTAACACGAGATAACAATATAAAATCTGTTTGTATACACAACAGTAACTCAACTTTATACAAATAATCTTGGTGCCATTCGAATGAACAAAGAATTATGTAACCAAGATAACAATTGTGAATACATAATATATTTAAGAAACAAAATTGTTATGAATTTCTTGCTCGTCCTTCTTATAGAGTAGAATCTTAAAATAGAAAAAAAAATGCAAAAGTGCTCCACGAGGTTAAATCATTTGTGACGAAAAGATGTATGTGACAGAGACTTGTACTCATTTCATAGAATTTGAAGTTAAATGTATACAACATATTTTTTCAATCTATTTTTGCTGCAAAAGTTGCCATGAGTTTTCTGTTAAAATAGAGTTTTATGTATCTGTTTAGTTTATTTAAAAAAAAATTATTTCAACCAAATTTACTAACTTATATCCTGCAAAATAATGTTTTAACTTAACATTTGTCAATTAATTTTAATATTTTCTACAATATTATGTTATTTCTTTTCCCTTGCTATGAAATGTCATGAATTTGCTGTCAAAAAAGAAACATATTATACTTGACAAAATCTGCCAACGAACACACGAAATTACCGACTATACGATTTTTAGACGATAGGACGACGACGATACGTACGATTTTTAGGTTTTTTTATGATTTTTTTTGTTGTTTTAGTTTTGACTGAGTTACTGTCTGAAGGAATACAGCTAATGATTGTGCCCAAATGCAATACAATTCAGTCCGGTAGAGGGCGCGGATTAGCCTCTAATCGCACGCCGGCGATGACAATCGAGCGCGCGTCGACACGTGACGTCACGTGCCACTTTACACTATAAACACGCCCCATAAAGTACGCGGTTGCACCAACCTCCTGCGTAATTGAAAGACATTGGGAAAATCATGACTAATTTGAATTTCTTTATTTTTTTATAATATGTTTTTTTTTTATGTCTTTTGTATTTTTATTTATACTCAATTATTATTATGTGTTATTATTTTTTCATAAAATGCAATTTTGAATATCATGATTAGTAATTATTGATATATTTTGCTTTAGAATAGAATAGAAAACTCTTTATTGTTCATACAAATACAATAATATAGCTTAGAACTAAGATTACACAGAAATAAGTGTTACAATTACACGAAATAAGTGTTACACTATAAATACGGCCCATAAAGTACGCGGTTACACCAACCTCCTGCGTAAGTGAAAGACATTGGGAAAATCATGATTAATTTGAATTTCCTTTTTTTATTTGAGTATTTGTGTCCTAAACCGAATTATTATACTATAAGTTATTTTTTTATATATTTGAATTTAAAATAATGTTTAATTCAAATATAATATTGTATAGAAAATATTTGAATAATTTTTATGATAATTTATTTATTTAATTTGCACTATAAATACGGCCCATAAAGTACGCGGTTACACCAACTTCTTATTTAATTGAAAGACAATAGGCAAATCTCCTCAAATTTGAATTGTATGATAAAAACAAAGATTTTGCCAGTGTCTTGATTTACTTATTACACAGCTGTTAAAGTACGCAATAAAACCTTAATCCTGTCCAAATAAAAAAATTAGATTCGTGAACTTACCTGTTTTGTGACAGAATCGATGAGTCGAACGAAAATGTCCTGTTCTTGTCTAATACCTGAAACAAAACAATGTTTTAAATAAAAGTAATTTTTTTAATACAACGAAGTAAGAACCCGAGCGAGACGCTCTCCTGGTGGTAAGAAATAATGCTGCCCATAATTAGTCTGTACTAACAGAACCGAATTTTACAATGGTAAAATTCTGGGTGCACTGCGCCAACACTTCTTACTTGAGAGTCATAAGACATACATACACACAAGTACATACAAGAACTTTAGGTTACAGAGCCTTGTACATCATAAATTAGATCAGTAGTTTTTGCGTGATTAAATAATACACACCTATCGCTGGAAGGATGAAGTGAAAAGGGATCTGGAAGCGCTCCAAGCTCAGTCATGGCAAAAAGTAGCCCAGAATCGGGAAGAGTGGCGTGATCTTGTATCGGAGGCCAAGACTCAGTTTGGGTCGCTGCGCCGTAGTAAGTAACACACGTCTGTACTTCCAAATATTTTGTTATTTTTTTATATAAGAAGAATGTGTACCGGGGGTAGACTTCCTTTGCAGGAGGTCGTCTAGGTGGGTACCCCAACAGTGCCAGTTATTCTACCGCCTGAGCAGTGATGTGCAAACATTACTGTGCTCCGGTAGGAGGACACTGTAGCTAGTGAAATTACTGGGCTAAAGAGTCTTAACATCTTATGACTCTTGAGTAAGCGTTGGTGCAGTGCTCCTAGAATTTCACATAATTGTGAAATCCTTGGTTACACTGTACTGATTATGGGCAGCCGTTATCTCTTAACATCAGGAGAGCGTCTTGCTCGTCTTCTACTTCATAACATAAAAAAAAAAAAAAAAAAAAAAAAAATGTAGCAAAAAAACACATAAAAGCATTCTAAAGCTAACAACACATGTTCTAATTCTAACGTCTACGTTAACATTTACACATTGTAGTAATAAAGATCGCAGCGTCTGGCTACGAGCTACGCCGTAGCACCGTAGCATCGTAGCACCACAATTTGTTAACCTCTCGAAATTGCCTCTACACTTGTTTTCTTTTTCCTTTTACACGACAAGAATTAAAGAAATAGCAGGAAAATGAAAATCTGCTTACTTTTCTATCATTGGTGGAATGTTTTATTTACACAAAAATACTATCCAACTTCATATCCTACTTATACAAATATTAATGACTAATAAGTATGGATGTGTGTCTTGGTTCCCTTTTTACGCCTATCTACGCCTGGTGTGAACATCCGGAGTACCAAACATCCATCCAAAAATCACATATACATTTTTTATTAATTTATCAAAGCTCATAATACCCCAAAGGCACTTATATCCAAAGGCAGTAATTTCCAAACCGTCAACTATTTATAGCATCGAGTATACACTAATATCCAGAATTTTAGGGTCAATTAACTCAAACCTGTGCATTTATAAGGGAGAAAATAAACCCATTAATACCCAAAAAGGCACCTATATCCAAAGGCAGTAATATCCAATACGTCAATCATTTATGGCATCGAGTATACCACTACTACAAAAAAGTTTTAGAGTTAATTTACACAATCCTTTGCATTTATAAGAGAGAAAATAAAGCTCTTAATACCCCAAAAGGCACCTATATCCAAAGGCAGTAATGTCCAATAAGTATTGATGATACGTAATACGTACGATAGTCGACAATAGCCTACAATGGTCGAGATAATATTAGCTAAGCGACAAACGTCAACCATTTATGGTATCGAGTTTACAGCACTACTATCAAGAAGTTTTAGAGTCAATTCACAAAAACCTTTGCAATTATAAGAGACATAATAAAACTCTTAATACTCCAAAAGGCACCTATATCCAAAGGCAGTAATGTCCAATATGTATTGATGATACATAATACGTACGAGAGTCGACAATAGCCTACAATGGTCAAGACAATATTTGCTCAGCAACAAACGTCTCGAGACAGACGACGTCAACCATTTATGGCATCGAGTGTACACTCCAGTACTATGTACTAAATTGCGAGATGCTATTTTGACGGTGATATTACCACGGTATATTTGGTATTATAGGATTTTTTAAAATATTATTTGCGACTATTGGATATACCTACAAGGTAAAAGAAAGAAGAAAATCTGATCTGGGAAGATCTAAATGATTATCGCAAAGTATTCATTTCGCAAAACGTACCTTTCACAAAAACTCTTTCATAAAATGTACCTTTTGCAAAATGTAACTTTAGCAAAATGTCCCTTTCGTTTTTTTAACTTACCGTTAGCGTAAAGTAACTGTAGCCTGTATTGGATGCCATTATTTGTCTTTTGTCCTTCTGCTTCCTGCAAAAAAAAATAGTAATAATTATAGATAGATAACACTTTATTGAAACACAGAAAAATATTCAAAAATAAACTTTAAAATAAAAAAACAATATTATAATTATCTATGTGCTACAATTGGCGGTCTTATTGCTAAAAGCGATCTCTTCCAGACGACCGTGCAGGGAGAGGAGAATATAGTAGTGTTACAAATGAAGTGGTTTACGCAAAACATTATATTATATAGTGACGTCACCTACTCCTAGCAAGCAACTTTAATGCGTTACATATAACACGTATTTATATTAAAATTTCAATGTTAGGTACATTATGGATATATTTTTAGTCAACATCCCATACGAGGTGCTTTTAAAACCATTTCTTTATATAATAATGGATAATAAATAAATAAAATTAATGAATTTCTCTTCAGTTCATAATGTTTGTATGGAAGACAAATGCAATTTAAAACCGGACAACCACCACTCGTGACTATCTTATACGAGTATCATAAAAGTCATGGGTCATTCAAAGTCATGTAATTGTGGTTCCACACCCGCGGCAAAAACGCGATGTTTGCTCGGTGAATAATTAAACGTCCACAAACAGTACGTGTGAACGCACGCGCCACATAACCCAAATACCTTGCGTTTTGACTTGCTTTTATCTTTAAATATTCTAAATGTACATAGTGTTGAATGAAACAGTTTTAAATTGCAATTGACCGTCTAAGAAAATGTTTCGCATGTTAAGGGGATTGACGTGCAAATTAAGATTGGTCGAGCGTAGTAGTGGTTTGGTGGGAGATTGTAATGTCACTGGTCAAACTCGGCTAAGCACATTTTATATCGGATAGTGACGTAGCACATCCCCACCCAACAACTAATAAGCGATATATACCAATTTTTATTTTATTCACAAACAAAAAAAATATAATCTTTTTTTTAAACTAACTTTATTTTAAATTTCGTGACATTTCTAATAGGTATATGAGAAAAACCTAGTAGGTACATAATTTAATAATTATTGTGAACTAGCTACAGCAGGTTTTACCCGCTCTGGCTATACCTATAAGCGCTCTGCCTATATGTTATTCCACCCGTTTAGGCATGAAAGAGTAATAAACATACAGCCATACATTGTTACAAACTTTCACGTTTATAATATTAGTAAGGTCATGTGGTCGCCAAAATACTCAAGGCTTGCACCATGACCTAACGACCTACATATTATTCCTGTATAATCCAATAAATATTGGAAACAGTCAGGACTCAAAGCGGTACCATTTTAAAGTAGCGTTCTTTCCCTGTCACTCATATCGCCCGCAAGGAATGTTGAACAAAATGCCACCAACGTTCATCCGCATTATGCAAATACGGGAACACAATAGAAATCATGTCGCGTACATCCTGATCGATGGATGCTCTGATTCTAGATAGGCACAGGATTTGTCCAGATACACCCGTAATGAGGGTTTATTGAAAGACGCGACAAGAGATACTTAAAGGTTTAATTTTTTTTATTCTGTATAGGTTAGCCTTTGACCACGAACTCCGTAATTTTAAGCGACGTTGTGCACGTAGACTAAACCTAGAAGGTGGGATAAATAACTCCCTGGCTTCACTGAACATCATGCCGGAACACGTTCATAATTACCGCTTCGGAACAAGGTTTTGTCCAGTGGTAACTAGCCACGGCCTACTAATCTAAATACATAAAAGGAAAGAATCATAATGACTGATTGACTGACTGACTGATCTATCAACGCACAGCCCAAACCGCTGAACGGATTCGCTTGAAATTTGGAATGTAGATAGGTTTTATGAGACCTCCGCTAAGAAACGATTTTACCACGCGAGCAAAGCCGCGAGTACAAGCTAGTATTAGATATAAATGCGAAAATATGGATATGTGTGTATTGTGTATGTTTGTTACCACTAGAATCATAAGTGGTTGAACTGGTGGCGCTGGAATTTTCTATAATATAGCTTGAGCCCGTGGAATAACACATAGGCTACTTCAGTGGGGAAAAACCGCTGAACGCAGCTATTTTATAATATGCATTAGTTGGAAGATGGATTTATAACTAGCAATACCAAGCGGTTTTAACAAGTTTACCTGATCCTTCTCAATAAATCCGATGAAGGCAGTGCGCTCGATCTCGACGGGCTGGCCGGCGCGGTCGTACAGCGCCACCACGAAGTGGAAGAAGTTGCTCTTGCGCAGGTTGCTGGGAGGCTGCTTCTCGAAGTGAGCTCGACCCACACCCACGGTACTGTTGAGTAATTTCATTTTAGTCTTTGGTAACAAAAACAAAATACTATAAATTATTCGGGACTAAACATAATAAGAATTTTATATGAAGCGGTACCAAAGGTTTATTTCAGATGTAATTCTGGATCACCAAATTTAAATGACCAATAAAATATGTATAATTAGTTATGTGTGCGGTTTTTTCCGCTCGTTATACCTAGCGTAGATTGTAGCCGACTAAACTTGGAAGGCGGGATAAATCCCTCCTTTGCTTTACTAATCACTAATCATCATGCCGGAACACGGATAACTTATATGGTTTAAGAAAAAACTCTATTAATTTTCGACAATTATTTAACACTTTAGTTTGATCAATGACTAATCAACAACAAAATATTTGGAATCCGTGTATCGAATCTGCAGACAATTCAGTACAAGTCCGCAAAATTTAATGAATTATGTCTGGAGACCTTTGAGCGGATAGGGCGAACTTGACCAACTTAGAACGCACCAGCCATTCATCCAAACACAAAAACGACAAGGAATTTTAAACTCTATAACAATAAACATAAGGTTCAGTAAAGAATTGTATAATTTATAAAAGGGTCTACAAAAAATGGTCACGCTTCATTTTGTTTACTACATCTATTGTAAATAACCGCAAAGTAGCTGAGACATAATGAAAACAAAAGAGAAGATTATAATCCTTTTAATATTGATTTATTGATGTCCGTTACTTGCAAAAACAACAAAACAACTGTACCCTCATGACGACTTGTTTTATGGAAATAACGGTGGTTTTTGATGTTTTTTTCTTGAGAAATGGAACACTGAATGGTGCAGACATTATGAGACCCAGAAAAAAAGACAATGCAAATATTTGACGAGATTCAGCAAGTTATATCTCAGGGTGACGAGCGCGGTGTAATGCACAGAATTTGGAATATAACTTTTGCAAGTTTCTCATTTTAAAAATCTGGCATGTGGAAACATCTGGCATTTTGCAATTCTGACGATTTGGGAATCTGTCATTTTGAATTTTTGACATTATGGGCCCAAACCTTTTTAACACAGGGTGACACTGTGTCTAATATCAGCTATCACGATACTAACCATCATACCTGATTTGCTCGGCATGTCAATGATTAATTATCACAATATAATGTCTTCTAGTCTTGGTCAGTGTTACAATTTTTTATTGTGAATGCGTATAGGTTTGTTAGATTTTAAGCTTTAACTAATAAACCTATTCACTTGAAATTTTCTATATCATAAGCTTTTTATTTTTTATGCAAATCTGTCAAAGAGATATTTGGAAAGAGGTAATAAAAAATCTCCCAGATTTGTTTTCTGACAATTGTATGATGTTTTAACTGGCCAAGTCTTAAGTGATATGACGTATTAATTATTATTATCAGATATGTATGCGATTAATTAAAGTTAGACATAGAGACGCATTCATTGTGTACTCGTATTTAAACATTTGTGGGTGGTCATAAAAAATAGAATACATAATTCACATAAAACAAATGACAGTCAAAATATCAACCACAAGTGACGATATACGAATAGCAAGCTAATATCAGCATGTGCTGTTTTTATTTAGACAAATTAAGACCTTAAATATACAGACATAAGGTTTAAAGTAGTATGGGTTGAGGATACAGATGGCGTAATAAATGCATCGATAGAGCAACATTTCAAACGCGGCGTATTCATCAAATCTTCGGGCTCATTTCTCACTGGTGTTGCACTGGTGGCGATAGAGATGCGGTCTTATTTGTTTTTTTAATATGTTAAAAGCTAAATTTGATTTATTATTGTTTTAATTTATTCGAACTAGGTATTATTACGTTATTATATTAGGGCAGACTGAAAATCAGCAACCATGTTAACCTGGTGTTAATATGGTTATCAGCTGAGTCTGCTCCTTTTGCCTACGATGTATTTTTTTAATGTAATAATTGTACTTTTTGTCATTATTGTATCTTTTTTTGTGTGGCAATAAATGATTTTTATTCTTATTCTTTCATTAACAAAAAAATAAATTAATGGCAAAAAAAATTGCAGGAAAGACTATAACTGCATGATTTGATAGACTTCTATAATATAATATTTTCTCTTAACAAAACAACATACATAGTACAAATTAGGTAATCAAATTTTATAAAATAATATAGTTTCATAAGAGTGCAGAGCCTGATGAATATATCTCGAAATTACTACGAGAACCTTGCTAAAGAAATCCAGTCAGAAATCAGCAGTGTAGCATCTAGGTTTCTATGTCCTCAGTCCTCAACTAGTATCCACCCACCGCCTTCATCGTAACCCCACTCAATATAAAATATTGTCGTATTTAAACAACTTGGCCAAAAATGGCCGAATTTGCTGATCGGGATACAGTCACTCTGCTTCTGTCGCACCTCAAACCCGAAAGGCTACAATGGAGCACTTTTGCAAGTCACTTTTACAATTTTTCTATTTTAATACTCTACCGCTCGCAAAGTTCCTCTAAGAGAAGAACGAGCAAGAAACGTATAGGGATTGCTTTTTGCTAAATACCACGAGGCAATATTCCCAACACTAACACATTACCGGGCGCCGTATTACGCCATGGTAGCTGGTAGGCCATTCATCTCGCCCGCTGCAGAATTTGCGTAAACAAATTGGTTTCGCGATTGCCATTTTATACTCGCGCGACACTCCATTGTTTTATTTATCGGTGCCTGTTTCGGCAGCGAGTGTGCGATTAGGTCGCGCTTTTTCTGCTCACAAATCTCTGGTTTTTTGTCAACTGTTGACTCGATTTTTTGGGGCGATTAGAACATTAGTTTAGTCTATTGTTTCGTTAAATATCGGTTTCACCTATTCAAACTCGCAGGGCTATTGGCTAATTCATAATCATTAAGTTTGATATCCACTTATTTTTGTGTAAATTTTGCGTAACTTCACATTCACACCTTCTGTCTCTCTTAATTTAGGACAGTTATAATATTATTAATAGCATTTTGCATAAGATTGATAGAGAAATTTAAAATGATGATAATATAGTGAATAGGTAAAAAGACGTTCATTTTGACCAACCTGTTACATGTGTTGTTTTTCTATAAAGAAAAATACAATTTGAAATTTTACTTTGTTCATGTCTATTTCAATTAGTCGAATAAACTTTTACATTTAATCAAATAATTTCAAATTTAATTCCCCAAAAACATAATTCGTTTAATTTGACAGTATTAATAAAGCCAGAGCTAATGCGCGGGTGTGTCGAGTTAATGATTTACCATAGAGTTAACAAATTACTCTGTCACCACCGACGGCGGCTATCTGTCTGCATTTGTCATTGGCTCTCTTTTACGATTGCTTTATTATAAGGCTCGGTTCAAATGGTGGACGTTTGGCTAGCTGTGGGTTTACAGACGTTTATTGTAAATTATATAGGTAACTTAACTAGACTTTGTAAAAATGATCTATTTGTAATTAAGCTTCATTAATAAAAATAATAATGAATAAAACAATTAATTAATATTTTTAAGGTAAAGTGTTATAGTGGTCATTATACTACTTAATAGTTTAGGCAAAAGAGATGGGGACACACCTCTTTACTCCTTACCTGACTTCACTAAACATCATACAATATGTAACATCATCGGTCAACATCATCATTTCCATGTCGGAACATCATGACCAATGGTATAAAATATTAATTTATTTTATTAGAAAAGAAAAAAAAAAGAAAAGAAAAAACATTAAATTAAGCACGGAGACACATGCACATAGAATATATCTATAACATTTTAACTCTTCACAATTTATCATATTTAATTCCCAATTTAATTGATGTTTTTTGTATCTAACAAATAAAAATTATTAATCTTTATCCTTCATTGTCAGCCTATATCGGTCTATAGCTGAGCAAAATGGCTCTATATTTTATTTCCAAAAGTCCTCAACTCATTAAAAGCCCTAAATTAATACGCACTTGTTTACCAACAAAATAAACCACTCGATCCAAGACAAACATCAAACAAAACAAGCGCGCAACTCGACAGATGTCGCTGCCCCATCTTCAAACAATATGCACTAATTCTGCTCCATCAATACAACATCATTCATAATTCAAGCGCCAAATGCTACGGTATTGTTGCGCAAATTTAGATGCACAAGTAGTAATTTTGGTCTTGGAAGTTTTAAAAATTATAACTTTTTTATTGGTTATCTTTGTTATGCAGTACTAAAGAAATTTTTGAGATTTTTTATTTATTATTATGTTTAACCTCAGTGGTCTCTCTGCTGGACAACGGTCACCAAAGATTTTTTAATATCCTTAAAATTTGCTGATAGTTAGCGACCTCGGCTTTTATAAGTATTTTAATTAACGTATTTCGAATCATTTTCAATTTTATAAAGAAAATATCAATTAATTCTCTATTACACGAAAAAGTTTTGCAAAAAGTAGCCATACTGAGAGTAGCGTAGACCAAAATGGAACGCAGTGCGCCATGATTTATCTCGCCCTTGTATGAATACTTGTGGCCGCTTCATTATCGACGTCGAATTTGCTCGCCCATTATTGGACACCGCCCCGAGATAATGCAGTCATTGTGATCGAGTGTTATGTGGAGTGCAGACGGTTTATGTCTTTAAAGGTTAATGTGGAATATCAGGTTTTAATGATACGCTTTATTTGTTATGTGTAAGGCGAATTATTTTGAGTAAATTCTACGACCAAATGTTAATTAGTCAACCAACTAGTAACTAATTCTAAAAAAGTAAGTTTACGTACAACAAATTACGTAAAATATTTTAGGAATCTATTAGCAAGTTAGGTAGTGATTGATTTAAATACCGAGGAGAGAGAGAGGTGATATTTTTGATCCCCCTCATTTTCGTACATGATTTTTGAGTGCAGATACATTTCCTGGCTTAAGATATTATGTTTTTTTTTGTAAAGTAAGCGCACAATTTTACTAAGAAGTCCACAATTATCGAATCTTCAAGAAAGAGAATATTTCACTCAATATTTCAAACGGCTTCAAAATGAAGAAAAGTTGCTTCGTCCGTCCGTTCTATATAAACAGAATTATATATCTTCTTATAAATTTTAGAAGAGAATTACATCCTGATCTTAACCATTAAAATTTTTAAATATCTTATTAATTAAGGCCTAGGGTACATAGGTATCTTCTCATTATCAAAATATTTAGCGACCAATTTTATACCACTGCGTTCCGCTTATCCCCAGTCTCCCCTCTGCCCGAACTTAATCTCATTCGGTTATTTAATGTCAAACTGAGCACACATTTGTTTCGGTTTGTGCTCGAACGTTAATGCAATTTTCGGCGGTTAATAAACTACTGTGGATGCTCTTTTCGTTATAAAAGGTTTATACAAACTGTAAATAAAGGCGGGTGTGACGCCCTCTGTAAATTGTATCGAGTCAATGTAAACGAACTGAGAAAACGATTTTGGAGAAAATGCATTTGTCATACTTTGCATTGGATACATTTCTTGATCATTCTTTACTGACATATCATGGTAGATTTGTTCTAGATATTTAAAGTATCTATATATTGATTTTTTTAAATGTATTTTTTAATATAACAATAGAGCTGCATTCGACCTTAATCAGGGTATTAAAACTACAGCAACTATAAATTTATGCACGGATGTCGTTAATAAAAAAAACATTGTGCCCATTCTCACTTCTCGCAACTAGTCAGGACAAAATTTAAAAAAAAAACTTTTTTTAAATAGTTTTTTTTTGCACCTGAATTAATACTGAAATTTGTTTCTTCGATTATCCCTTAGAATAACACATATGCTACTTTTCAGCGGTTAAAGCCGCTAGGTATAGCTTTGTATTCCATGAAGACTCACTTGGTATTGTCAACTAGCGAGGTAGGCGTCATCCAGGCTCTGGTGAGAGGTTCTTCCTTGAGCGAGGTGACGGGGCCGCGCGGCTGGGCATGAAGCCCGCCAGCCGCCTCCTGGTGGTGGAGCCCAAACATTAGCCCACCTGTGGGAAAACAAAAGATTATGGTGTGGAAAAGTATTCAACTAACATGAGAAAATTTATAACCTATTTTGAAGACCTGATATTTTTTTATTCAATGCAATAGTTTTTTTATTATTTATTGTACCTATTTAGAACATTATAAATACGACACGGCTGTACTCACATTAATCATTCGTTGAGATATGTCTCAACCACGGTTTACGATGTCCGACGATGACGATGACGTTGCGATGACCGTGGTTGAGACATATCTCAACGAATGATTAACGTGAGTACAGCCGTGTCGTATTTATAATATGGATAACACTTACGGTAGTTTCCAAAATCCTATTTAGAATAGTTTTTTTCTTTATATGAATTTTTAAACTTGTTCTATTGCAATATTATTAATTATGGTATCCAATTATGAGTTATTTATTCATCTGTTTACCTACCTATTTTGCGAATTTGCATAATATATTTCTCAGAGTATGTAAAATTACCTTGAAATGGCTTCTTTTATTTTAATCATCTATATACCTACATTGCAACCAAAGTACTACTGGCTTCTCTTTATTTTTACAAAGTATATAATATCAAAATATATTTTAAAATGAAAACGTGCCTGATTGTACATACCTACCTTTACCTATAATTTATTTATGTGTAAAACAAAAACAAGTAGAAATCGCATAAAAAATCTTACTGTCAAGAAATATTCATCCAAAAACTAATTTTAAAAATCCTATATAATATAATATTATGAATGTATTGTGTATATATGATGTGTTTAAGTATATTATTTATGTATTAAATATATTATAATTTATATATATTTATGTTATATTATAATATTATTATTAGTATATAAGAGTTATTTCCATTAATCTTTTGTATACTACAAACTCACCACCTACCCAAGTAAATATAATTATTTCTCTCCCTGCAAGGTTGTCTGGAAGAGATCGCTTTTAGCGATAAGACCGCCAATTGTTACACTTATGTCGTGATTTTGTGTTATAGTTTTAAGTTTTCTGTATGTTTGTAGTGTTTCAATAAAGAGTATTCTATTCTATTCTATATAATTCTCAACAAAAAATACATAACAACTTAATTCAAGCTTTACTTTAAATACATTTTATTATAAAATAAAAGAAATGCGTGACTTACTGATAGATCTATCAACGCACAATTTACACTGCTGAACGGATTGGATGAAATTTGAAACAAAGTAACTACCTATAGTTTATGGTTGAATTGTTATTAAACTGTGGGTAAAATGAGCTAACAGTTCATGTTACCATGTAACTATTTACAACATGTATCTCATCAAAAAGAAATATTACACTTGTATTTAACATCAAAATATTATAACGAGCAAAAATGCTACGATCTACGTCGTAGACCTGCTACGGACCTACGAACTAAAACTGCTTATAATTTTAATATGATGCCTTCTCTATAGGTTTAAAATATGTGGTGTTATAAATATATTACATAAAACAAATCAAATAAAGCAGCACACACACGCAAAATAAGACGATAGGGAAATGGATCTACAGCTTTTTCAGTAGTTTGAAATGAATTATTCTAAAAAAGGTATAGTTAGTATAGTTAGTGTTACCTGAAGACCTGGGCGCTCCAGAAGGGTAAAGCTTCCGTCCCCATCCCACGGGATCCAAGTCGAGCGGCGGCCAGGGCGAGCCGGTGTACCCGCCCGCCGCCGCGTTCAGCTCGTCCGACCGAATCGCGACACCCGCCCCGCTACACTGACGACACACAACTTCGCTTCGCGCTGACTGACACTTTTACACGACGCGACGAATTACACAAAAATTTCGCTTATATTTCAATAGCTTTAGGAATAGATCAAGTTCTTAAATTTTGAGTTCGAGTTTAATATCAAATTCAAAATTCGAAAAAACTTTCGCAAACTAAACACAACAAAAATCACACTTAAATAACAACTAATCGCTTTCAAATAAATCAACAGAAAACTTCGATAAATTTAACGAATCCTTTATAAAAGTTCGAAATCGAAAAGTAACTCGAATAGTGTACAGTTGTACTTGTGTTGTATCCGATAGGCGGCTCTACTGTATCGTAAGTGTGTGTAGGGAGCGAGTCCCGGTTGTGCTATCCCGCAGCGGATTTGCGGAACACTAACAAGCGTCGCGGGAGCGCGCCGCGGAGTGCCCGAGCCGGCCGCGGAGCCCCCGTCCGTCCCCGCGGGCTGGGAGGCGCCCTGGGGACACGCCTTCCCTCCAGAGCGGGACGACAACACCGACATTACCACCGAACAGGTGGCGCCACCATCGCTTCACATTCGACATTCCATTTTTGAAAAACATTTTTGATACAATTTTGCAAAAAAAAATTAATAGAATACACGTGTGAGTTTATCGACGAGTATCATTATAATGCTCGGGCAGGTTGCGAGTTCGCGAGCTCGTCCGCAGAGACCGCGCGAGTAAAGGACGGCGGATAACATGAGACGGACGATTCCTCTCTGGACTCGCCGTGCCGCGGTGTTTTGGGACGGCCCATAGCGCTACTATTACTTATTAAACCGAAGTTAGATCGACGATGATGGAATTTCACTGGGAATTGACTTTAACTGCTTCGGAGACGAGGTTTTGTCGCCTCATCAATTATGATGGGAATGTTCTCATGTGAACAACACAAGCCACTCCTGTGTGATTGCGTCGTTAAAATGAAACGTTTTCAGCGGCTGTAATCTTGCTACATATTGTAGGTAGGTATACTACATTGTTAAAATTAAAAAGATCACCCTTTTTCTATCAGCGGACTACTGAAATTGTCCAGTGAAACTGTAGAGGTCGTCTGGCATAACATGATATCACTAAAACAACGAGATATTTTATGTGTATCATTTAAAATTTAATGCTAAGGTTTAATTTTCTTTTTGTGTTCTGTTTTTTTTTGTGTAGGTATAATAAATAATTAGACGTTCAAAAGCCTTAGTTTTTACTACAACAGAACAGGTAGGTATCTTATTACCGTGAAATCAAAATTTTAGCTTGTGTGGCCAACGCCAATATTACTGCAAACAAGGCTTGAAAAATAACGTAGCGACTACCTGTATATTATAGAAAAGAGATGCCCACAGTTTTACCATGTATTCCGAATCCCGATAGCAAAAGAAATTTGTCTTGCTGAGATTTGAACCTAGAGCCTCCAGATTATAGGCCTGTAAAGTAGATTAGCGCGTAGCTATGATGTATTAGGTAATATAGTGATATCTTATTAGGTGAATTGTAAACTGTAGCCATAGACCTTAGAAACAACTCATTATTTCGTCGCATCGCTATAGATGTTAAACCTTTAGATATACCCTAGATGTTCTAGTATGGATGTAACTTATCGATTTACATATTTTATAGAAAATTATTAGAAAAGCATTGTATTCGTGCTTGATAAATAGAAACATTACAATAATACCTATGTATTTCTTATAATTTTTATACCTAGTGTTTTTACTTTTAGTTAACCTTACATAAATGTATAAAGGCCTTTTTTTATTCATTATTTAGATGCAGCCGTAGATTGCTACAGATTATACCTAGAAGGCGGGATAAATCACTCCCTGGCTTTTTACTAGCTAGATCTTACTGACCTGCTCAACTCGTTAGCATTAGATTAACAATACACGAACGATTCTTATACTTATCTATCATTATAAAAATTGCCAAATTCTTTCCAACAAAGGAAACTAAAACATAACGTCAAAAGTAGCCCAACTTTTGTTCCAAATTTTAGCTTGAACGAAAATTTTTATTTCCCAAAAGGGTTACCTTTTCTGAGCACACAACGCCTAAATTGGCAGCCGCCAACGCATAACTGAAGTTACTAGAAACAGACTATTGAAGGCAGACACCGCGCATCATTAACAAAAGTGAAACCAACTTTTATAAATCTTTAATCTTTTTTGTAAAATAAAAAGAACGGCAAACATTATAACGTAGCATGATTTGAACGCTTTAGCTTTCGTATGACTGGAATAGTGTTTGTTAAGCTTACATAATATTAAGATTGCATTAGGCTCCCAGCTTCACTCCCACCTAGAAATCCTTTCTTAGTAAATATCTAAGTATGTACGTTATAATATTTATATCTATGTGCCAAATTTCCACACAATCCATAGGTAGGTATATGTAGGTTTGAGCTGTTTGATATTTCAATCAGTCGTGTTTTATATTTAGATAGGTATACATTTAACTAATGTTTGCGGCTTTGCCTGCATTGAAAAATCATTTCACAGCAGATGTCTACGTCACAATATGTTTCTCTATGCTATAATATCAACTCAATCCATTCAGGAACATCTGTAGAGCTTTAATTTTGTTTCATAGAATGCGATATGTGCCTTAATTATTACAGTATGAGCTCGTAGGTACCAAACGACTAATATCAAGAGTTAGGGGTACCAAACAAGTTGTCCGGGAGTCAGAGTGCTAAGGGAGGTCCCAGAGGGCGGGAGGACACGCCCACTCGAGGCCACGCCCCTCCGCTGTGCCTAGAGACTTGTGCCATAAAATATTGTTGCTTAAGATATGTGATGGATGAAACGTGGTTTAGGTACTACTAGGTAGGTACTAGTTAAAGCATGTAACTACTTATAAACTTAGATTAAAGAAAATTGGAAGATGCGGCATAGCGCTATCGTTGCTGTGCCTAACTAGGGCCTGTTGGATGGGAAAGTGTCGGTTGCCGCGCCGACTTGCACTAAAATTAAATTGTGCCCAATGGGCCTAATTAAAGTGGACCATGTCAGAAACGTCAGTACCGCATCTTCCAATTTTTTAAATGTATGCTTATAATACTATATTAAGAGATTGTGTGTTTTTACTGCAATATGTAGATATAGGCCGTTTAGGAAGCTTAATCATGAGCCATCCTTTATCAGACATATAGCAGCCATGGATTGCTCGGACATCAGTACGTACGTCCGGCTTGTAATCCGGAGGCCCAGGGTTCAAATCTCAGTGTGTGACAAGTTTTGGCCTAGACGCTATCGTGTTTCGGAAGGCACGTAAAACTATGGGTCCTGGCTGGTTCTTATATATGTATATATAAAAGGCAATCGTTAGGTCATGTTGCAGGCCCTGTAGTAATCTCGGCGACCTGAAGCTGTTACATATAGCTTACCCACACACAAGCTATAATTCGGATTTGACTCTGATGCTGTAAGTAGGGTAACCTGTTCTGTTGGAGTATAAACCTTAATTGTATATTATAGTAATTATTTATTTATTAACAAAATATTAGCAATAACTAGATACTAAATAATTCATGTCGATAATCGTAGGTGTGCATATGCAAATTATTTCCCTGCAGACCTCCGCTCTAGTTTCACACAATGCTAACCTAATTGCGATGCTTGATTTAGATCCCATTGTTCTACTTAAGGTCTGCCAGGAAGCACCAAATGCTAATTATAATAGGTACCTAGTACAGATACTTTTTCTAATTGAAAATTGTAGGTGTACGCCACAGCTAATCCATGATGAATTTGAGTTTTATTCTTATCAACTTCAATAACGAATTTATGGTCAAAATTTTGTTCTACTAGTAGGTATACCTATTGCACAACATACAATCTACAAACATACCACGCGTACATAACTTGGTTAACAATAAAGAGTTTTTCTATTATATTCTATCCTTTTTTGCCTATAGTATACAATTGGACAGATTATAAATATTTATAATAATTTATAATACGAAACGTAAAATAAATGTGCGATCACAATAACATTATTATGGTTACAATATGAAAATTAGTTGATAATTGTTAAACTAATAATAAATTTATGTGTACCTACATGAGCCTCTGAATTTCAATATAAAGAGTATGTGTGGACCTTGCAGTCAATAAACACGATCCTCATTATTTTATAAACAACTCGAGACCCGATATCACGTAGCGCGAAGTCTCCTTCATTTTAATTCGAAACCCTAAGTCAGCTTTAAATTACATTTTTTCTGCCCTTATAACCCCCCGGACGCTAGTACGGGATTAAGAGGCTACCATCGGGTACTTTTTCTGGCAGTGTCAAGAAACATCGTCCTGCCTTTAGAGGCCCCCTAGAGGGCCTTTTAGACCCTTAACGTTTACGACTAGCCGATTGCTTTTCTATGAAGGAACGTCCGTGACAAAAACTCGCAGATGTGGCCAGCGGATGCTTCTATTTGTGTTTTGGCGAATTTTGATGTCCTGTGGTTGATTTTTTTTATAATTTGTTAAGTGGGTGTGAAATAATCAAAAAAAATGGTAGGTTAAGTGGATTGGATCATGATGAGAACTTCCGAAACACATAAATTTGGATAACGGTTGGCGAGTGTTGCAAATATTTAAAAAATAAAAATAGCTAAAGTAGTGCAAAGAGTAAGTATAACTAATATTTATTTACTAAAAAGTTATTTTGAGTTTTCTATGTATTGTAGATTTTTATATTTTCCATTTGTTTGTTAAAAAATAAACTAACATATATCATAGTACCATTTCCGTAAAATAGTTTTAGTAGTAAATAGTAGTAGTTATACTGATGGGAGGCTTCAGCTGTAGCCTTATGCTAACAAGGTCAGTCTAGCGAGTTGGAGAATGGGCTAGGGCTCTCATCCTTTCAACTTGAATCTCCTCGACGAATTTTTACATAGACTACTCTTTTCTAGAGATGTGTCCAAAGAAACTCAAAATTCTTTATATACGAAATGCAATGAAGTTTTTATTCTATCTTTATTATGAATAAACGAGAATAGAGAATACAAATACCTTATTTGCATGAATGTTGGTATTTTGGTATACAACGAGGTCTTAATCATTAGATGCTAAAAGGATAGCCACAAGAAAAGAAGGGAAAGAAAAGATAGGAGGACTAGGTCTAATACATTCTGCCTCTTTCAATTGCAGCAAGCAATGAGAAATAAATTTATGAATAGTACCAGTGCTAACTACCTGCCTCTGTTTTCACAAACACCAAACCACGCATCACGCTGTGAACATGACTCCGCAAATATTTGGACAAAGGTTTGACATCTTTAGCGATATCCCACTAAACAAATAACCAAATAATGCACAATGATTGTAAAGGATTACATTTGACTTCTGTGTCTCTTTGTCACTACCGTTTTAGGTGCCGACATTCTTCCGAGAGCCGTAGGGAAAGAACATTCATGCTGTGATTTCCACAATATACGTATTGCTTGAGCAGAGTTGTGAAATTTATTGTAAACTTTTTAATGTACCGACTATTTGACATGTACAAACTAACAATATCAACTTACTTTAGAAATAATTGAATGAAATTACCGATAACAAAAGATTTAACCAAAACGCCTGCCATTTGTTTTTTTTGTTCGATTACCAATGTCCTTGGTCAGAATAATGAGCGTAAATATGAGCGTTACATAAGTACTTAGTACTTCGTACCTATTACATTAGTAGTTTAAAATAATAAGCCAGCCCACTCGCGCAAATGTTTGCACGAAGTATCGCGCCGATTTAAGGCACATGTCCAATTGATTTCGTTTATCTACAAGCATCAAAAAAATAGCGTATATATTTTTTAGTTCCATAGTTAGACCAACCTCGTATAAGATTATTATACGAGTAACTCCAGGACGTAAAAATAAAATTGGTGTATGAACCTTTCCAAAAATAAAAGCCACTTTCTGAGTTGCAAAGCGAGGCAAAACGAAACGAACCAAAATTTTAATAGTCAGACTAACAGACAAGTCCGTTTTTAAAAACCGTTCTACACGTCATAAATGGGAGAAAATAAAACTAAGACTAACGCGAACTATGAAAAACGTCGGAATAACTGACAAGGTACCGGCTGGAACTTGAAAAATAAACCCTGTTGTAGAGTGCAACCATTTTTAAATTGGACCTACCATCTGAACAAAATGTTCCTTACGTCGATGGGAGGATCTGCAGTTTAATGTTTTGCACTACACGTAATTTAACGTGTTTCGACAAAAGGCTAACTTTTTGCTGATGCTGATGGCAAGAGCTAATTCTGTCCATAATTATTACACAAGTAGTAGTAGTATTAGTACCCAGGATTTAACATTGATGTAAAACTCTAGGTGTACTGCGTCAAAGCTTCTTAATTAAGAGTGCTAAGATGTTTGACTACCCGTCATTTCTCGCTACAGGGCTCGCCTACTGAAGCACATTGATCTTTAAGATATCTTCAAGGCACGAGTGAATAAGTACCTTTCTAGCCATCTAACGTGATCCATCGTCGACCGCATTTTCACTTTCCATCAGGAGGGATGTGGTCAAACGCAGGCCTATGTATAAAAAAAAATGTTATAAAAGAACCTACCGAAAACAGAAACCTCACAAAATTGCTTAATAATTTAGTAGCATAGGAATGCTATTTTCACACGTACCTATTCTGAAAATCTTCTTTTGACGAAATTTATTTCATAAAACGCGGGACAGCACAATAATAATTTTGTTATGAATTTTCTCGGTATTCTGTAGAAAAGCAATGAATAAAAATTGCCTTTAGCGTTTTACCTTATTTTTTTTACATAATAAAGGTAACTAATAAGACAGCTTTTTGAAAGATTACCTATATTTTAATAGAAATAATGTGTAAAAATTAAAAATAGTTTGCGTAAGAAATTCTTTTGAGTGCTTATCTTAAGAAGTTCTTCCTTACGTACAGAATCTTACGCTTGCACGATTTCGAAATATAAATTCGAAGAGAACTTTTTGAAAATGTACCTTGGTGAAGCTCTAAGCATAACACCCTTCTGATTCAGATATTCTTTGGTTCACATTACAGTAGCGCTTTACTTATTCAATATTTTCAAATTGGGAGCGAGCGGATGGAAGAGAAAAAAACGCAAAAAACGATGCAAATGGATTCGGAACCTCGTTATTTATTTAACATCTCTGAGCATCTTCATAACTGATTTTTCGGTATTTTCGGTTATGCTTTGGATAATTTAATTTTGCTCTTATCTGTTTTGTTGTTTATAAAAAGGCTTTTAAAGTTTTATAAGGAAGAATATTTGTAATTAGAAATGTACATATGAATCTCTTCTGGTGTCGAAAATCGCAAGCTTTTCAATGTTAACTAAGACTTGATTATAAGGTTCTACAGTACACTGCACTGCTTTTATTGCTAGGTTTTTTTCTGGAGAATTATTTTTGTTTAATAACAAAAATAATTCTCCAGACCCGAGACTTTATCTAAAACTGGAGTAGTCACCGAAGCTCCAACAATCTTGGTTTGTCAAGAACTTAGGATCTGATAAAAACTGCTTTATCATAAACAAAATTACAGCTGCATCAGAAATGTATAGTCGATGGATTCAAATAGAAGAAAAACAGTTGTTCTACTAATCAAAAAAAAAACAAGAACAAAATCCATAGTTATAGTAGCAATAAAAAACAATCACCCAAAAAATGGTAGCATTATGATAGCAACCCTAAAATATGAAAACAACCTAACGAGCAAGTGGCTCCAAAATTCGCCATATGACCGGCGTGTCATAGTTACCATTTATCATTGGAGATGTGACAACTGAATTTATTATAAAAAAACAAACAATGGCCAAGTTATGGCAAGTGTAGTGCCTCTTGATAATACTTGCGCCGGCCCTGTAGTTGTGCAGAGTAGTGATTTATGTAGAGATAACTATATTATTGAACTATTTTCGTAGAGTTTTTTGCTGATATAAGACGATTCGTTATATTTTTATGGTGCAATATTAAGAGTTTATTAGTTCAAAGTCGATTTATTGAAACTGCCTAAACTAAATCATAGATTTTTTTCTTAAATAATAAAGAATAGTTTATTCAATAGGTAAGTAATAATCGTACGCTCGTAAAAAATTTAATAGCTTTAAATCGTACGCAAGTTAAAATTACAAAAAGTTATCTTTTATCTTATTTGTGGCTTCCGATATTTATGTAAAATAAATTAGCTAGTATTTACAAAGTAAGCAGCTCGTGACTTTATATTATTATTACTTTAATTTTTTTTTATTCTATTTTTATTTTTATAATGCAGTAGTAGAGTAGTAGTATCGCAAAGATCATTACTCTATACAAAACGGGCATTATCCAGGGGTAGTCGCAGCACCCGTATGATTTAGGGTGTTTCACAATAGCGAGATAGCAATTTGATATTCAGGCCACATTTTTAATAAGCACCTCTGTCTGTACTCGCCCTAATACGTAGGGCTGGTGCGCACTAAACATGTTTTGTTGCGCCTTTTGAATAGTCGATGGTCAGTTTGATTAATAGGTCATAAAATATGACTGAGACTCTTTCTATGGAAAATGACCACCGTCATTCTAAAACATTATATTTATTCTTTCTCTATTTGGTTCCAGAAGAGATCGCTTTTAGTGGTAAGACCGCGAAATTATTGCAATCGACTTGCAATACTTTTTAATATTAAATGTATTTAAAGTTAAATACTTTTTTATTGGGGGATGAAGATGGTATTGTGAAGACATTAAAGGGCAATGTTACCAGCGAAATTACTGGATATGATAAAGAAACAAAAAGTTGTGGAAAAAACTAGGTAATATTATGCGTATCTTAAGTTGACCAGTGTCACCCAAAGTTTTTATGCCACTGGGTGGCACTGTGCCTGATAATACAGTCAGTCATGATGCTTATACCCTCATGCACCTGATTTGCTCCTGACTCATCATGGTCATACAAGAAACTATAGTAACAAGTAACAATGCATATTATTATTCATTTCTTTAACGCAATATCGACATTATCCTAAAAAAGCAACGCATATGCGCGCGTAACTGACCTTATGATGTTTTTATTGAGTACCCTACAAGTGTATAGTAACGAAGTATTGTGGAACATCTGTTCCGAGATTGTCAGTAGTGGCTTGTGTTCTTTGACGGTGACTGATTTTTGCAAGTTGAAAATTCGAAAACTAGTTTAAAATACACCGTGCATTAAAAATAATTATTCGGTAAGTATACTAAACGTAAATATTAAATTACAATTATATTATTATATTATGTTTAAATGTAAGTTATGTAAGTTTATGGTCTGAATAAAAAATTATAGACGTTTAGCAAAACGTTATAGCGTCTTAGCGTTATGCACTCTATTTTCTATGGAAATACTGAAAATAACATTACCTAAATTTTCCTCCGTGAAGGTCATTTAAAGTTCGTAATCGACGAAGCCAGTTTTTTTTTCTTGCAAAACCTATCGCGTACATTCTATAACGTACTTCTTTTTATTGCTAACCGTATCCTGTTGTACTTATTTAGTGATACACAAGTACACAAAATTTCATAAAACCAATTTTCTTCCTGGACGCTTCTTAGAACGCTATCATATCCTGCGAGCGAAAGGCTAGCCTATTACGCTTAAAAACATGCGGTTTTGTTTCTAACGCATTATATCTTCCTTCACTACAGTAACCTGAGAGACCTACTCAATCTAAAGTTAGCCCAAGTTAAGCCCAAGCTAGGCTAAGTAGACGCACAGTTCACAAGCAGTAACATGCCGTTACTAATTAGGTCTGCTAAGTTTAACAAGGTGGTGCAAATTCTAATTAACTGATACGAGACTTGAACTGATTCGAGCTGTTTCACATCGGAAGGAAAAGAACTTAAGAGCCTGGATAACTCATTCTCTTAAGGGCCTCGTCTTTGCGTGCGTACTATCTCGCTTGCGTGGATAATATGACAAGTTTTAGAATAACGTAATAAAAAGCAGCAATGCGGTCGTAGATGGGGGCAGAAATAACCTAGAAAATAATAATAAATGGGGTTTAAACCCCAACATATAACAGGTAACTCTACTTACACTATCGAGTCAAAGCACAATCTCAATTAATAGGTTGTCTGCCATCTTATACCTCTATGTTGCAGTTTATTTATTTATTTAATCCATTAAATGTAGGTTACAATATAGATGTTAAATATTATTAAATTTAGACCTATCTACATTCTACCCTGTTAGGGCGCTGTGGTTCGTTCGAGCATACATATTATGTCATAATTAAATTAATTAAAAAAAAAACATATGTCAAAATTACAAAAAATGTCAATACAAATACTTAAATTAAATTAAAATAAAATTAACATTTTCATTTGAAATTCAATTAATTAATTATCATATTACATTATATCTATTATGTCAATTTGTTAGTAGTTTTTGTTAGATTGAGTTGGTGTATGTCAATAGATGTTGAAATACTACTAAGCAGTTTAAAATTGAAATTGAAATGTCGTTATTAAATCTCGCCGAGATTGCTACAGGGCCTGCAGCACGACATAACGACTGCCTCCTACATAATATTATCTTATAGGAAATAGCCAGGACCTACAGATTTACGTGCCTTCCGAAACACAGTAGAATAGCGTCCAGGTGAAAATTATTTTCCGTACTAAGACAGAAAAGGCGGGATTAAAATAAATCCTCCGAATTCATAAGATAAACAATAAGCTTCTCAGAATAGTTATATCAACCTATTCCATAGTTGCGTGGTTAATATGCGCGGCATAATATCCGGCCAAGTTGAGGTCGTGCTAATTAAATACATGTCTCAAGACAATACTGACTGGATGGATATCTCTAGTGCTCAAACACACGGGTTGCAATTGTTGCTCTACAAATTATTGTAGTTTTGTTTGAGGTTTATAATATAAATCGGAGCACATTAAATGTCGTTATATAGCAGAAGCACGAAGCGGTCGTAATCTGGTACAAAAATTTATGTAATATTTGAATACACCCTGACAAATGTAAAGCGGCCCGATTTGGTGCGGTCATTGGTCATATATTATTACTATCTACCTTTATCGAGAGACATTTATTTTAAAAAGTATTTCATAATTCGTAACATCGTGCAAAAAAGAATTCTTAACATCAAGCAAGATTCAGGTATATCTCGTTCATCTGATCGACTAGAAATAATTATAATAATATGTCCATTACTACGTGGACGATGTCTCACTTTAAAGGGTTACCCTTTAACTCTCAGAACATTGATACAGTAGGTACCATTCAACTTATAAATTACTAGCACGTGCTCGCGGCTTTTCCTGTGTGGTAAAATCCTTTCTAAGCGTAGGTCTACATCATAAAACCTATCTACATTCTAAATTTCAAGCGAATCCGTTCAACGGTTTGAGCTTTGCGTTGATAGATCAGTCAATCAGGCACTGTTTCCTTATATTTATTTAGATTATTAAAATTAACAGTTTTCTACTTAAAAATTGAATAAAATATGCTATGAAAAATCAAACGAAAACCATCCCATGTGTCTCAACAAATCCTTCAGAGTTGAGAGTCTCAGCGAGCGGAAGTTATAATTTATGAAGCGAGTTCCGGCCTCCGCCTTCAAGCAACGTCGAGGCCTGATGAAGCACCTGATTTATAATGCACACCGTCTGAAACCTGCTTAAAACTATCAACAACATTATTATACTAAGTATCAGACACTTGAGAAAACTACTTAATGTAATAAATATTAAATTCTTCAGCATTCAAAGTAATTTTGGCATGATTCTTGTAAGGTCCTCGCTAAAACGGTTGTCCGAATGAAAAAGTGTTTCAAGTAAAATTTGTAGAAAATGGTTCGTTCTCCGATTTTTATTAATAATAAAATAATTGGATTAATAGCGAGGATTAATATCCGAGATATGTAATCCGAAGAAATTATTTTTGTGTCACTGAAAATCTTAGGACGCATAGACGATATTTTATGTAACTTTTGAGACAACTTTTAGATTGCGGCTTTAAAATAATGCCTATTTATAACTTGGTATGCAATAAAGAGTTATTGTATTGTATTATTCTTTGTCCAAAAACATTTTCAAAACGTAAATTATACGAATTTATAATTTAAAATTATTTTCGTACAAAAAAATTAGACCAGCGCTTCACAGTCGTCCTTCTTAAGAGCGTAGGTCCTTATTTAAGAGTTAATTAAAGACGTTCGATTATGAAAACACAAGGTGTAAATTTATCATAACAAACATAACAACGTGATTCGGATTGAAGGCACCACACCCTTTGATAAAGGGTTGTTTGCCCGCAGAGTGTTTGATCACTTTCGCGTAAACCCCTGCGAAGGCACCGCAGCCGATGCCATATGATGTGATTCCTGCTAGGACTCCGTGGCAGACTAATGGACCTCCTGAATCACCCTGCAAAAATATTAAAAAGTTTATTGTATTAAACTTTAGTGGTAGAGCTATATTAAAACAAATAACAATAATTGTTCTTTGTCGTCTTATTTTGTTTGGATTTTTTAAGGTGTGGCCAAGCAGTTGTTTCGTACATAAATGTGATTCTGAATCACCGAGTTCCCGGCTATGCGCCAATAACTATAATTTACTATTGCGGTTTTTCACTTGACATACTGGTAGGCTTCAGTTGTGTCTGTCGTCAATGATGTATCACGTAAGATGCCATTGGAATCCCAAGCATTTTTTTGAAGTGAAAACTTCTTTAGCGGCGCTGAGCACTTTTTTGTATGGGTAAAAACTTTCAAACTCGCGTCAGGGTCACGTGATGCTGATCGAAAAAGCGTAAGATCGAGGGGAAGGGAGAGGAACTAGTATCTCCCACTCTTTCTACCGTGCCTGAGTGTGCTGCTCTGTTTAGGCGGCAGAGGGGGCTTAGACAAGCGCGCGCCCGATATTTTTTTTTTATTTTTTATATTTTTTTTATTAGACACTTAAATAGGTTCGAATCAAAACTGTTTGTTTCTTACTTAAGTTATCATAAACCAATTGTATCAGTTGTAAAAATTTGCGATGATGATTCTGATAATAACGATGGTGTAAAAGTCGTCGAAATTATGGATGGAAGTTGATTTTTCTGTTTATATAACGAAGTAAGAAGACGAGCAAGACGCTCTCCTGCTGGTAAGAGATAACGCTGTCCATAATTGGTACAGTGCTACCCAGAATTTTACAAAGGTAAAATTCTGGGTGCACTGCGCCAAAACTTCTTACTTGTGTATCATAAGATGTATATCTTCAGCCCAGTAACTTCACAAAAAAATGGGGAGAAATGTTAATAAGGCGTTTTACACCGACCTTTATTCTCCTATGCAGTGGCAATAATCCTTAATACCTCTTCTTAAGTGGTTCTGATTCTATAGGTAGTGATATCATTAAAAAGTGATTTAAGTAAAGCTGACCTGGCAGGTATCCTTCCCCCGTACGTAAGCGCAAAAGTTTCTAGTTGTGAACTTTTCGCTGTAGAGTGATTTACAAACAGATCGTCTCTCTACTGGCAGACATACCATTTGGAGTTGTTGCGTAGGAGGACCCTGAATAATGACGATTATGGTAAGTCTGGACAAAAAAATCTCTCTACACTATTATTTGTACTATTATTAAAATAATTAATAATAGTGATTGTATACAACTTACAACGGACGAAGGAAAGCATGTCTTCGACAATTATTGTTCGTAAAAAGTGCTTTCGCGAAAACATTTTCACCTCGAGGGGATTGATCTGAACGCGGCGACAAAGGACAAGTCATGACGGAGGCGCTTATTGTTGGATGCTTAAACCTAGTTTGGGTTAGGCCGTTTTAGTAGGTATACTGGTATACCCCTGCAGTTGTCTTGCAAGGGGAGTCCTACATAACCTTTCCGTACCCCCAATGGGAGGGTATATGTAACACGTTTTCTCTCAGCAAAACAAAATCTGTGCTTATTACGCTGTGCTGTGTTTATAAAAATCTGGCATTGTAGGTAATTAGGTAGGTACCTATATCAAGTGTAAGGTAACAATTTTTTTTTAGCTTGTTTATGATGTCCCACTGCTGGACAAAGAACTCCCCAAATCTTTCCAATCTATCCAATTTAAATCCATTTTTTTTTATTATGTTAAAAACTGCCTTACCCCATATGCCATATGCCCGAATCCAGTGGCAGTGCATAATGTATTAGTTGACAGATCCAGCCCTAAGTCGGCAGTATGCATCCGTATGGGTTTTATAGCACTTGACTGTGACAGTCTACTTTTCATCTGAAATTTTATCGATATACATATTACATACGTATATCACACTTATTTTAAACAAATGCGAAAGTTTGTGACTGTGTGTATGTTTGTTACTTCTTCACGCCTAAACTGGTGGACCGATTGAGCTAAAATTTGGTATAGAGATAGATTACACCCTGGAATAACACATAAGCTACAGTACAGCGGGTAAAACCGCTGGGCGCAGCTAGTGAGTAGTGACTTTTTATATTTAAGCGTGATAGTAGAACCTACCCGACTATTTGTTTAACAATATGTCGACAATGATCGACACCGCGTTGGTACTCGTAACACCAGCAGGGCTATGATGCGCACGTCGACATAATTTAACGACGCGATGGCGTCTTAACAGCTCTACAAAAAGTCGCGATGTATGTCTTTTTCTCCCATAATAATATTATAAATCTTCGTACCACTATTTCCATTAGACTGGCTTTGGCGCCACCATCTCTCTTTCGATCCCTACTAATTGTGTCAAAATTATCAAAACAGTTTTTACTAGGGGTGCATACAGTTTAAGAAAAAAACTTAAATAAATTTACCACAACAACACCCACGTCAAACTGTATAGTTTTAGGATTATAATACTCATGTTGGTAATATGCCCGTATGCTCATCCACCTCTCCGTAGATCCGCTGCCCTTGCGTCTGGTGCCTCGGGAGTAGCTCCGTGACGTTCCGGCGACTATCTCGAATCTGTGCATATATTTGTGCAGTAGCCTACAAAACAATTAGGAATTACGATGGAAAAACATAAATAAAAATATTAAATTATTAGGTAAAAAATCCCCTTGACGCCCTGAAAAAAAATCTGTGACATTGCAACCCCTACGCGTAAAACGTCACCTTAGCCCACTGCATGTTGCCACAGATATTTTTTCTTTAAAACTATAATCGTTATTGTTTTTAAATAAAATATTTTGTCAAAATATAATAAGCAATATAGTATCTCAATACAGTCACAATAACCAAAAATAAACACTAATGAATATTATGAGTTAATATTAGCAAATAGGCATGCTCAGGTTGATGCGCATTGCTAATTTTTAGCGTGATGTTAATACTCGAGCTCAGGTGTTCGGGTTCGTTCAGGGGTTCGTGTTCAGGAATAAGTACATAAAAATATGCATACTTAGTAGTAGATATATGTACTTACTAGTATATAATACTTACTTCATATCTTTCGCAAAGCAATGAGCTGCAGTTAGAACGTGATCATATGTGATCAATGAACCTCCACAAAAAGTTCTCCATATTCTGCGATTATTAAACACAATCGCAACCTAAGGGTTAGAAAGTGCCTTTATCTAAATCTTGCTAATATTATAAACGTGAAAGTTTGTAAGAATGTATGGATGTCTGTATGTTTGTTTTCTTTCTCTTTCACGCATTAGCGGGTGGACCGATTGAACTGAAATTTGGTATAAAGATAGTTTATACTCTGGAATAACATATATGTATAGGCTTCAGTACAGCGGGTTAAACCGCTGGGCGCAGCTAGTATAAAACATAAAAGAAAAGTGACTGATTGACTGATCTATCAACGCTGCATCAACATTCAAACCGCTGATCGGATTGTGAAAGCACTCACGCAAGTACACAAACTTTTCAACTTCCTTATAATATTAGTATGGATGTTACATACATCCACGGCTGAATCGATTCAGTTGAAGTTCGGCTTAAAGTTAGCTTAGACTTTGGAATAGCACACAGGCTTTTATCAGAGGGTAAAACAGCTGGATACTGAAATTTAAATTATAATTGTCCGGTGCATCACCGAACATTTCGCATAGATTGCACTCGTGTGACCCACTTCCATCAGTCCGGCAATTATATCGTTAGTGCATTACCGATCGCAGCGTCACTCGGGTGCATTCATTAACATTCAACATTTAACATTAACATTTACCAATACATCCAGTTCTATTTAACATAATTTGTTTCACTACAATCTCACCCGCACCCCGACATCTTTTTTGGTCCTTCGAGCCGGATATGAACCAGCGACCTATGGATCCGAGGTCCGCCGTGGAATGTTAATTGATGTGCTTCGTCAATCAACAATTCTATTAAACTTAAGTCCTTTTGTAGATAGAGAAGGAATTCTGAGAGTTGGAGGAAGGTTGAGAAAGGCTAACATCAGCGAAGAAATGAAACATCCAAAAATCATTCCAAACAAAAGCAGATTAACAGAATTATTGATTGACGAAGCACATCAATTAACATTCCACGGCGGACCTCGGCTCACCTTATCCACACTCCGACAACGGTATTGGATTACAAGTGGTTATAGTACAACTAAACAGCTGTTACGAAATTGCATAACATGCAGGAAACATGAAACGCGGAAGAACTATCAGCTGATGGGTGACCTTCCCGCCGCTCGTATCAACCAAGCTGCTCCATTCTTTTCAGTAGGTGACTTGGTGATGATTCATGAAGATAACACACCGGCTGGAAATTGGGATCTGGGAAGAGTCCTAGAACGGTTTCCAGGATCTGATGGGTTAGTTAGGGTGGTGTCTGTCATAACAAAACACGGAATCATCAAAGGACCAGAACTCACCGGCTGGAAAGTGGGCTCTGGGAAGAGTCCTAGAACTGTTTCCAGGATCTGATGGGTTAGTTAGGGTGGTGTCTGTCAAAACAAAACACGGAATCATCAAAAGACCAGTAGTAAAACTGTCAACATTACCGGTGAAACCAGCAGAACAGCAACATACGTAAATATAAACTGTACCGACTACCTCCACACGACCTCATATTTCGATCCCAAGTCCATATTATAGTCAACCACAACAAATAGGCGAGAAGATGCGCGCTGGTGCGTAGCTGGGAGCGGCTCGTGGCGTAGCCATCCCCCGGACACCGAACTTCGACTACTTTTTGTGTTAGTGTTGTTCGATTTAGTGCCGATAAAAGTGCGTTTTCCCCAAAAGGCTGACCGGCAACCCAGTGCTCCCCAAACAGTGTCTTCAACGAACACAAAAACATGTCCCGTCCTCCCCCCAAATGAACTATTTAGAGACTCTAACAAGTGACTAGTGATTAGGAACATTATTTTGCATTTATATACAAACTAGAATTAATTTACTAACAATTAAATTTAAAAACAATTTGTAATTCATCTTGTGAACATTCATCTCATTTATTTCATACAACTAACACTTTTGCACCATCTCAGCATCACTATTCTGGTGCCCCGGAATATGTCCGATGCATCACCGAACATTTCGCATAGATTGCACTCGTGTGACCCACTTCCATCAGTCCGGCAATTATATCGTTAGTGCATTACCGATCGCAGCGTCACTCGGGTGCATTCATTAACATTCAACATTTAACATTAACATTTACCAATACATCCAGTTCTATTTAACATAATTTGTTTCACTACAATCTCACCCGCACCCCGACAATAATAGTTCAGATGTTTCTGTGTAAGAATGCAATCGAATGGTTTTACTATGTAAGTTTCAATTCTGAATAAAACTAATTCTAATAATTTATGCACAATGCACTTACAATAAAAATAGGAAAATATACCTGGTACGGTGCATAAGTAATAGGTATATCGACTCCTCCTACAATCCTTAGAGGACATCGATCGAGCATAGTGTATGCAACTTGCTTATTCATTTCCACCACATCCTGTTAATTAGTTACAACATTACAAACAGCACAACGCCAAGCATTCATTCATTAAATCATTAAGTAAGATGTTCTATAAAGTCAGATAGAACAGGATTAGCCCGCGAAGGAGTGCTTCGGAATACCCACTGCCCCGGCATTGTAGCGTCCCGCAGGAACACTTCCAGGTTTTTAGTGGGTATCCCCACCGCGCCCATCTTCGGCAGGGGCCCGATATACCGCCCTGCACTCCCCGGCGCAAGGTGATGATGCAAACGCATTTTTCTTGGGTTGAAGAAAAAGGTAGAATGGGATTTACCTAATTTAGTGTTTTTTTTTGCCGTTAATACGATAATGACAACTACTGGTGCAGCAGACGTCTATAGGCGACGGTCACCGCTCATCATCAGGCTTCTACTTGAGCGTAGTGTCATAAAATAAATCTTTAAGGCTCCCTGGCTAGGGACTCTAGTTTGCACGATATGACAAACTTTTGAAATAAATTTCTTAGAATTTACTTTCCAAAGTTTCATTTTGGACTTTGTGGGACTTACAAGAAATGAGAAATCATTCCCAACACCTCTGGCTACAAATTCAAACAATATTATAATTAATGTACAGCAATAGCTTATCAGCATAATTTAACTTAATTTTACAGGCGGATTCCATTTAACACTGAATAAAATTATAATATCATCAATTATTTTATGTAACTTGATCATAATATTAAAGTCCAAATTTTTCTTCCCATAACCCTAATATGACGTTATTGATAAAAATAATATCTCACATAAAAACCACATGTCAGTGTCTTTCTCAGGCAAATATGTGAAATTGTGGATCCAAAAACTTTAAAAAAAAGTTAAGAAGAGGGAGAACAAAGAAAATATAAGAGGAGAAGGAAAACTAAAAGATTTCAAAGGTTTTCAAGGACTGTGTGCAATACCACAACTACACTACTACTGTGTACTGTGTACTGTGTACTGTGTACTGTGTGCAAGGATTTAATACCAGCCTATATAGTTATATGCTAAGTTATACGGCTTTACCTGCTGAAAATGTCTTAGAGTTATTCTACTCGTAGAGTTTAAGCTCTCTACATAACAAAATTAAAAAACTGATTCAGATGTTCACGCGTGTAAACGTAACAAACACACACATACAGTTCTAATTATAATATCAGAGGTTCTTACTGTATAGGAGGTGTTATCCTACTTCTAAGTAGGATAACGTTAAAATATGTGCCAGCATCTGGCTGTATTCATAACTATGCCCGAGACCACGCCTTTTCTAGTACTTTTTGTAAAATAAAACCAGTGGATAATAATAACTTTTTTATAAAAATATATAATGTTACAAAAATAACGACTAGACGAGTTCTTGAAAAACGTGGTGTGAGAAGCCCATATGCAAGATTTGACGATCCGATGGTATCTGGAGAGTTTCCGGTTTGGAGTGGATGGAGGAGGAAGATGGAGGACCGAGTGGCATGCCACTGCTGGAGAAGCCCTTCCCTATGTCCAGCAATGAACGAACGTAAGCTGATGATGATAATGAATGATGACTATAAAAATGACGCTCCAAGCTGAAACTCTTCGTGTGTTCGAGCTTGATATAGTGTATTTAGCAGCAAAAGGTACATAGCGTCCAGTGGTGTACCGAACCAGCCTGGTGTAAACACCGGGTGCTTTACCGCAGATTGAACCGTAAGACGTGATGCCGACGAGTATGCCTCTGCAGACAATGGGACCTCCTGAGTCACCCTGGAAACCAAATAAAAATTATATCATTGAAGAGAAAGAAAAATAAATATTTTATTTTCAAAATAACTATTAAATAACCAAGACACCGATGCGGCCTTAGATAGTACCAGACTAAACTGTTCCAACTGTTGAAAAGGCCGCCCATTGTGAACCAAATTTTTGTTTAGTTTTAAGTACTAGTTTTTAAGTCCAATTATTGTATTGTTTTATTTCCAATAAAGAGTATTCTTATTTTATCTTATCTAAACCTAGAAGGCTAGATAATCCTTCCCTGGTCGTCCCTTTAGGCTTCACTGAACATCATGCCGAAACCTTGTCATAATGACGCGTACTGTCTGTCATAAAAGTAAACTAAACACAACTAAAATAAATTACTTAGTAAAATAAAGATAATGTTTAGCCTACAATGGGTTTCCATTCACCACCTCTTTATCACAATTACTTTTCCATCATCATCATCATCACCACCACCACAACCATCAAGACCACCACAACCATCAACACCACCACAACCATCAACACCACCACAACCATCAACACCACCACTTCTAAGCCACCACTAAATATTTGCGACCACCGCCACTGCAATTAAGAGTAACCTGTTATGATTTATGTTTACCTGGCAGCTGTCTTTTCCCATTTCTCCCGCGCAGAAGTTAGTACCTACGAAGTATTTTGGCCCGTAGACACCTTCACAGTAATCAAACCTCAATATTGGTACACATACTAGACGCAATGATGGTGCTTTAACGCCCTGTAAATAAAAACAGAAGTGGAGACATCTTAACAGAAGAGGAGACGGGAAAAGACCTCGGTATTTCGAATTTTCATCGTCAAAGTCTTTTCCCTGAAGCGCGTGGTCGCCTAGCGTAGACACGCTGACCATAGGCGGATCCAGGATTTGGTTCTGGGGGGGGCCAAGGTGCAGAAAGGCAAGAATATTATCATTATTACTAAGAAAAAAGTGTGTTTAGATCGCTCTGAACAGTTAGAAAGTTCAAATATCCTTAATAATAAGTGTGCGAGCAGCTTGCTGCGAGCGCCGAGAAAAAAATTATAGTCTTGACTATGAAATATGTGCAAAGTTCGTAACTCTACAATGCTTCTGGGGCCCCTGCCCCCCCCCCCCCTAAATCCACCTATGACGCTGACTACTAACTTAATAAAAAAAAACTAAAATGAAATAAATTAAAAACAATACCCAGACATTGGGGCAGCTTCTTTGACAACCCATAAGAAAAATATACCAAAACTAGCATACGCTCTTGGTTTCTCGTTAAGAATTAGTTTCTTGAAGTCCCCTGAACGTCCACGTGTTTAAGCTATAGTTTACTTTCATAGAACAGTCAACCTCGCTATTCTTTTAAGTATACGAGTTATCTCCTTCAGAGAATATTTCATAATGACATTTCATAATGACTGATGTTTCCTGATGTTTTTCCTTTTTTAGCATTTAAATGCTTAGTATCCGTGAAAGTTAACTTTTGTTCTTTGATATAAAATACACACAATAATTAATACCTTAACGTACATAAGCTGTCATTTCTCCATATCCAGTGACTGCGCACGGCATGTTCGCTTCGAACTGAAACTGCAAATCTGGTGTGTGCATCCTGATTGGTTTTATAGAATCTGATGCAGTGAATGGACGAACTAACTGTAAATAAACAAAAAAAACATACTACTAACAGGATAAAACAAGTATCATCATCAGCGAGCAAAACCAGTCAAAAATAAAAATTATTGAAACTTAAATACGGCCCAACACTTTACTGAACCAAGGAAAAGACGATGACGGATGAATCGGTACGTGGCATGAGATAGAGATTCAAGCATTCACGCGAGCCCTACCTTAGTAATTAAAAATAAAAAATAACGGAAAATCAGTAGTTATACTGAGTATAGGTAGGTACATTGTACATACCTCAATAACACCAATATCATTGTTGTGGTAAGCTGGAGAATAATACTCATGTACATAGATTTTCCTTATTCTTGCCCATGTCTCTTGCGAATTATGTCTCCTGACAAAACTCCTAGCCGTTCCGGCAATTACTCTGTAGTGTGCTAGCCTTACTGTTCTGAAAGAAATGATGAACTTCATCATAATTTATTTTGGACCTGGAGAAAATTTCCCTAACAAGGTACGCGTGCGACATTCATACATACGCACCCAGGTTTTTAATGTAAGCCCCACAGTATGGTTTGTTCTTGGGTCTAGTCCCACGTACCACCCTGCGTAGGGTAACGTAAGTAACGTATTCTTCCTGAGTTAAAAAGTAATGTAGTGGATCGTACCATAGCCAGTTCAATTAGGGACTTTTGCTTGCATAAAAATACGGTCAACTATAGTTTTTCTAGAAGTTTAATCAACATGCATACTAACTGAACATCTTCAAAGCAATGTGTTGCAGTGAGCACGTGACGAAACGTCACCAACGACCCTCCACAGAATATCGACCAACTCCAATATTTTCTTATTGCTAATGCTACCTAAAAGTTATTAAAAACCACAATAAGATGGTAACATTTGAGAAACGAAAAGAAATTGATTGAATGAAAGGGGTTCTTAGAATCAAGTATCATAATATCGCTCTCGAACTCGTGCTGAACCTAGGTTTTAGATAAACATACACCGATACCTTAAAGCCTAACACGCATATACGCCTTTGAGTTTTTAAAGGATTAATTTTCCGTTTCAGTCGCCTTTGGTCTTCGGTAACGGGTGAACATTTCTTCTTTTGGTGAAGTCCTTTGAAAACGTGACTAAGGTTCAGTTAGATTCAGTTCCTGGTATGGCTTACCGTTAAGGTAAAATAGTGAATGCTAAGACGGCCCCATCTTGACCCGCGTAAGCAGAAGATTTTCACGTGCTTTAGTGGGTTCAAGTCCCACATTCCCTTTTCCGTTAGCTCCGTGATGGAAGGTACGTGCAAAGACATTTCCCCTCCAAAAAAAAAAATTTAGTACCTGGTATGGTGCATGCGATATAGGTATAGGATATCCTCCTACAATCCTCAAAGGACAATGATCCAGAACCGGACTTGCAATTTGCATGTTTTCATGTATAACACTCTGTTGAACAAGTAAATTGTAGAAATATAGGTAATTAAACCGATTTCAAACTCGATTTCAATAAGCGAGAGCGACAACTCACCAGCTAAAGCGATTCAACGGAATTTTGTTTATAGGTCGATCCTGGAATAGGATCTGGGATCAGCTCATCATCTCAGCCATAGGACGTCCACTGCTGAACATAGGCCTCCCCTTTGGACCTACATACATACCGGTTGCAAGCGACCTGCATCCAGCGTCTTCCGGCGACCTTTACAAGGTCGTCTGTCCACCTTGTGGGTAATAAATATAAGTTTTGCTTCTTATTTGAGTTTTTAGTAATATGCATAATAGTAATTATTATGCGGAATACAGTCTGCAAGACTTACTGCAAAGTGAAATTTCTCTCCTCCAGTATATTTTATATTGCATAATAATATACACATAATAAAAAGCATATTATTTGATAAACTGTTACTCCATTTAATCTTTAATCATACATCTACATAATTCAATTATATTATATTTTATTATGTTTTCCATGGAGAACTGAGGAAACAGGGGGCTGAGCGGGATATGGGGAAAATTTCGCATAGACCAGTCTCCAATAACTTCCATACATTGAAAAAATGTATGAGATTCATTGGAGTCACGTTACCAACGCAAGGAAGCAAGTACCAACATAAAAAATAGTTTATTTTTTCTTATACACACCTCCTTTGACCTTAGAACCTTTGAAAAAAAAACAAACTTAAAATTGACAAATTCAACATATTATGACATTGTTATTTGTTGATATTATATAACTTGAGAAAATTATCTTTTTTTCTGCTTTAAACATTCGAATTTCTGGACTGGACAGCCGTGTTTTTAGTTTATATTCAATAGATTTTAGTTTGTTATAGTTTTTGGTTCATTACGTACAGTTAACGTTCGTAATTCTTAGTGCCTATTTCACCAAGAGACTGAAGAGTTATCGGCTCATCATGAGTCGGAACTCTCGCATAACACCGCATATGTGTAGTGTGTGGTAAATCTTATATAGTATGGAATCAACAACAGCATTCTACACATCATTTCCTTTGGATGACAAGTGAATTAAATTAAAAATTTAAAAAACCCCCAACGCAATACGTAATTCACCATTTTTTTGATGGCGGCCATCTTGGATTTTAAATTTTATATAATGGGCTATATTCTACTCGTCAAACCCTTTCATTTGATACCCATATTGAGGGGATCGTGGAAGAAAAAAATAATCCGCCATTTTGTAGCGGCGGCCATCTTGGACCGATTTTCACCAAACATGGCTAAGAACACTCTCGACTAACTCTACTTTCAAACAAAAAAAACTAAATTAAAATCCGTTCATCCGTTTGGGAGCTACGATGCCACAGACAGACACATACACACACACACACACACACAGACAGACAGACAGACAGACAGACAGACACGTCAAACTTATAACACCCCGTCGTTTTTGCGTCGGGGGTTAAAAACAGGTAAGTTATAAGTCACAAACAGCCACCAATTGCTTTGGAGTAGGCATTTTTTCCCCAACACTAGTTATTCTATCGCCTGAGCAGTGATGTGCAAACATTATTGTGCTTCGGTAGGAAAGCACTGTAATTAATGAAATTACTGGGCTGAAGAGTCTAAACATCTTGTGACTCCAACGAACTAGGGATGTAATAGACGCAGAACTCAACTCAAAAAGTGATTCAACGCAAAGTACAACTACATGGACGGTGCGTTAAAAGTACAACTTACCCGCCGCTCACACATCCTAATGTCTAATCGTAAAAAGGTCCAATTTTAAAATTGTCCCTTCATGAAAAACGTCCATTCGTAAAAATGTCCAATGACAAATTTTTATTTTATCCATGGTCAGTATCAATAGCTAATCCTGTAGTCCTATTATGACACTATTAATAGAACAGAGACGTACCCAGTGAAAAATCTTTATTTCTAATGACAGCTGTCAAACTTGAAACGTCAATATCTCGGAAAATACTCGTCTTAGACTGACGGTGTCATAGAAGAAATTAAAGGTCTTGCAGAGATCTTGTTTTGTCTTTCAAACTTGAAACGTAACAGTAGGTGGTTTAAAAGAAATAGAATGTTAATATCTAAGTTATTATTTAGTTCCCTAAAATTATATATAAGTACTCCTTCGTTTTGTCCATCTCGTTTGCACATGTTTGATTGAGTATTTCCGTTTCACTCAACACTGTCCGATTAAGTAAAATGACACTCCAAATGAATGAATGGGCGAGTTTATGTACAGAAAGAGCGTCTTGCTGGCCTTCTTACTTCGTTGTTTAAAAATAACCTTTTATGTTTTACAGATGCAGATGCTAAGAGTCGTAGAAGATCCTGAGCTTGTTTTTCGGCCCATTGAAAAACTTAGTCGGACGGGTTAAGTTATGTTAAGTTTTTTGGTAGTAGTTTATAGATATAAGATTCGATAAGACCATTCTTGAGAAAATTATTATTATTTATTCCTGATTCCTGTATTATAACTGCTTGCGGTTTACTGTATAATAAAATATACGTTATGTAATTTTATTGTTCACAATATTTGTATATATTTTATTACTCATTGGAACATTATTTGTAAAAACAGCATTAATAAATTATATTAAAATATTATTTTGAAATAACATGACTTTTCTTTATTTATAAAATAAATAATAAAATCATCAATTTTCCCGTCCCGGTCGCGCCGACTATCGATATATTTTTATCGACCTGGCCATCACTAACAATCGACACTGCCCATCACTAATTAATGTCATACAACAGTGCAGGCAACATCAGAAATCAAATTTACATTTTACTTTTAGGTTGGTAAGGTGACTCCAATGAATTCAGTACATTAGGCGATTTCATTTTTTTTCTTCGGAGTTGACACTCTTATTTATATGCTCAGTGGCATAGACCATAGGAATTTGTCTAGTGGCATAGACCATAAAGAATTACGTCATTTCTTGGTAGAAGCCAAAGAGAATAACAGAAGAGACAGGTTAGGTTGGATGTCTAATTGAAGTAATAAACTCTACGTTGCGTTATCATCTTTATGAAAACATTTTTTGACTTGGAAAGTGACAAATCATTGTTTACAAAAAAACCCAGTGACTGCCCACCACGATCTTGGGAAATCAACACACTTGTTGAGAGTTTTACATTACGCTCTGCATCTATTTTAACTATTTTAAGTGTTATAGAGTAATTTATGTTATTATTTTTAATATGGTATCACATAAAATTATAATTTCAATATTATGCTTAATCATGTCGCCAGAGGCAGTTGAAAAACAAAAATATATCTACCTCCGCAATAGGTTAATAGAAATAACGCCGAAAATTTATCGTGGAGTACCAGCCAAACTGGGAGACTTTCCTTATCAGGTAAAATTATACTACATTGAATAATATAATTGAGGAGCATGATTTACTTATGCTACCGACTAGCTACATAATGAACAAACGGAGGCCAATGAAGAAAAGTCGCTGCGAACACTGATTCATTTTTTGTAACCTAGGAATAATCCTTCAGGCATCGTCACCCGTCGGGGTGGTATGTGGGACTCCAACGCCAAAGATGAGCGCGGCGAGGATACCCACTAAATACCTGGGGGTGGAGGTATTCCTGCGGGACGTCATAATACGCCGAAGCACTCGTCCACGGCATTGGTTATGTTGGCCTTCACGAAGTACCTAGCCACTCAAACGTCCCGACCGCTATAGCGGTCCGAAAAAAAGTTGAGTTAAACGTTACAGCCGCTACAGCGGTCTTAGAAACTAACTACTTTAAAAACATGTTTTTATCTATGAAAACGCTGAAAAGTTGCGTAAATATGGTTGTAAATGGCTTTGTAATAAACATTTTAAATCTGTGGTCATTAAATCTGAAGCTTAGCTCTTGCCAACATTTAAAATTTATTTTTTGAAATTATAGTTTCGAAGTTTTCATGCGTGCCAGTGAAATCTGCGTTTGAAATGTTTATAATACACCTTATTTTATTAAAATTATATATTATTATGATCCTCATGATACTATCTTTCGGAATTGGTACAGATTTTAAGGAAATAAACAAAAACTGGACAATTTTACATGTCTTAAAGTCGACATGTAAAATTTTAGTCGCGTTTGCCGCGTTTCCGTAATATTTTTCCATGAATTATTTTATTAAAATACAACGTAAATTTAGAAAAACAGTTCAACATGATTAGTTACGTATACCTAAAATTTAAAAATATAAACTAAAATAGTTTGAATTCATTGATTTAATATTTCCATTCTCAGGATTTTGTTCTAGGCGCTGAAGATTTATACACGAATGGGTGTTTTGTTTTGATTTGTTGTGCTACACTGTACCTTTCAAGTAATTACATTTTGATATCAAATCAAAGCTTATATAATCTAGTTTAATAATATGCAGGTAAAAATAAGAAATATGCAGAGATGTTTCGTAAAAAAGTGTTTAAACCAAAAAAATACCTAAAATTTACACATATTGCCAAGTTCGAATTTTTTTTATATACTTTGTGTTAATATTTGAACCAAAATTTTCTGATATTTTATTTCTTTATAGTTTTAACTATATAATTCTATTTTTTCATAGAAAATGGTTCAATAGTTTGCTAGAAAATAGACGTTTAGTAGGTATCAGTAGTGAGCGCTCGACGCGATTCTATTTGGATCGCGGACGCGGACGTTCAACGCTTTTTCAGCTGTCAAGCGCGGACGTGTGAGTGGCTAGTACAGCGCCAAGGATTACCAACGATGCCCTGCGTTTTTAAAAAATAAATTAAATTACGTACTTATGAATATTGTATTGTTTGCAGATATCGTTTAAAAGACTAGTGTCGCGACCCAAGCAACTGTATGGCTCATTCTGTGGCGGAGCTCTTATTGCGCCTAACAAAATTGTTTCAGCAGCTCACTGTTTTGAGACTCGGCTAAGCAGATGCTTGCACAATGGGTAATTATTACTAGGAATCTCTCTTCTTCTTATGTGTTTTGTACAAATACCACACTAAACGACCTGAACGTTTATATTATTCCCCGTTTTTTTAGTCGTGTCTTTAATTACTCTTTATTGATGCACATGGTGTTAGACAATATTGTTTAATAATGATAAACCCATCATTATGCTGACCCCATACTAGGTAACTTGCGAGTGGGTGACCGACTCTTCGGTGGTCGCCAAAAAGTCGCCCGAGAGAAGAGGGAGAGAAGAGATCAGACTACGAGACACAATAATAATCTCGCCGCGCAGTGCTCGTCGACGTCAGCGTCCCCCATGATGAGAATCTCGTGAAAGCTGAGAAGGATAAGCTGAGCAAGTACCTTGACTTGGCGCACGAGATCACCGCCATGTGGGACGTTGATTCGACGATCATTGTTCCGATAGTCGTGTCGGTGAACGGTCTTATAGCGAAGAGCCTCGACCAACATCTCGAGAGGCTCGCGCTAGACGGTTGGATCAAGGGCCTGATACAGAAGGCGGTAATCCTTGACACGGCACGCATTGTCCGGAGGTTCCTCACCCTGTGGCCCTGACCACCGGCAGCTTGGGCTCTGGCCCCGCGGGTTTTCTAGGTTAGGTTTTTTACCATGTTTTTATGTTTTGTATATTTTTTTTTTTTTAGAAATATTGTAAAAAAAATAATTTAAGAATGTAAATAAATATAGAGATCTTGTTGAAATTAAGACAATTCTTTTTAAAGCAACTATAACGCTAATAAATGTTTTTTTTTTCAGTGAAATCGGCAAACGTAACTTAGAAAAAATAATTGCAGTCGCAGGAAACCTGTATAACGAAATTAAGTACAGGCCCGACGACAGTTTGACACATGGCCAGATAAGACAGCTGAAGAGTACGACTTATCCTCCGAGCTTTAGCTTTCCCAAGAATGATATAAGTGTAGGGGTACGTGCGTTTTATAAATATTGTGTCATTATTGTAGAAAACAGTTACCTAAACAAGCACTAGCTGACGGTAGCGTGCCCAGAACGCTGGATCCTGCAAATAATATTTATATGCATTGCGTTGGGCCATATATAATACGAGGACAATACCAAAATACCAATTTTGGTAGTTTATAACAAAAAAAAAGAAACTTGTATACCAACACATACGAGCATTATTCTCTATCTACACATAGGCCGACGCATTCGCAAATGTCATCGGCCAACGTGTCCAGTCAGAAAATGGACTCGGCAGAGGTTTAATCTAGTAGTAGAATAGCGATCACTATATACTACAGACTACAACTCTATACTACTAAACTGAATTATTTTTGTTTCCAGTTCACTAAAACGCCATTTGTTATCAACGCCAACGTTAAATTAATACCGGTGGCCACTATACATCTGGAATACAAACGTCGATGTTTAGCATCAGGGTACGGCAGGACTAGTAGTAACGTAAGTTTAACTGTACAATGTTTAAATTAATATTTTATTATCAACTCCCTCAAACTCAAAATTATTTATTCATATAATATAGGCTTCAATGGAACACTTTTGCAATTCTATTTTACAATTATTTAGTTCTATTTTAAGACAAGAAAAGAGCGAACAAGAAACTGATTTCTTTTTTATTTTAATGGGTTCACAAATTCATTTTCATGCAGACGTTTCCAGGCATATTTGTCTGCTATTTATTGGCTAGATGTAGATCTCCAGACTCTAGACTACGTAGCGTCTGTGACCCAGTGGAATTACAAGCTGGTAGTAGGCTGCTTGTAATTCGAAGGGTTCAAATCTCAGTGTGTGGTAAAAATTTGCCTGGCCGCCACCATGTTTCGGAAAGCACGTATGACAGTGGGTTCCAACTGTTTCCTATGATCTCATAGAGGTGTAGGAGACAGTTTTTGGGTCAAATTGTAGATTTTGGCGACCTGAAACTGCAACCTATACCTTAGAGTGGCCTCTTAACATGTCCTGTTGTTTTAAAATGTTGTGATTTTAATTTATAGACAAAATCAGGGGTGTTGTTGTGGGCATACCTCGATATATTGTCAACAAAAGCCTGTAGTGATATCCATAAGAGAAATATGAGGAATTCTATTTGTGTGGATAGTAATGATGGTTCAAGTCTCGGAAAGGTTAGTACTTCTGCTTCAAATGCGCCTTTAACTCAACAATTCACCTAATAATAATCCCATCAAAAACATAAATGTGAAAAGAGAGCCAAGTTCAATATTACGATGTATGTACTCATAGTTACCTATGATTTGGTAGTTGACTTCAACGACAAAAGAAGTGAGATCTAAATGGGTGCCAAGTTCAATGGTCAGTCCTGAAAAATATTTACAACATAAAATATTTTATTACAACTTAAAAGACTATTTCTTTTTATCACTAAGAATTAATATTATTTTGAAGCCTAAAGACTGACTTGGCCAGTTCTCATAATATACTAGGTAGGTACTCTCTTAACTTTAGCTTTATCACTATTAAACGCACTTAATGCTAATTAGTGCGCCACCGTCTTTTATCGTGTAAATTAGTCCGCTCCATCAGTTCGTCCGCTTCGCAGTTGGTTGTCTGGAAGAAATCGCTCTTTAACGATAAGACCGCCACTTGTACATTGTAATTTTTAATTTTAATTATGTACTTATGTATTTTCTGTAACATTATGTGGTGTACAATAAAGTGTCTATTGTCTTATCTTAATGATACTTCGTCGTATGGTACCCATGAGAACTAGCCAAGTCAAACTTTGGGCTTCAAAATAATATTAATTCTAAGTGATAAAAAGAAATAGTCTTTTAAGTTGTAATAAAATATTTTATGTTGTAAATATTTTTCAGGACTGACCATTGAACTTGGCACCCATTTAGATCTCACTTCTTTTGTCGTTGAAGTCAACTACCAAATCATAGGTAACTATGAGTACATACATCGTAATATTGAACTTGGCTCTCTTTTCACATTTATGTTTTTGATGGGATATCATTGCTTTTTGTACAGTACTTTTTAGTATGTAATAGGTTTAAGACACCCAGTCATAATAAGATTAATACCAAATGATTATTTTATTGCACCTCCCCCCACCCCACTGCTCCATGGCACGGCCGTCGCACCGCGCACCGCGGCCCGTGAGCCTCGCCGTGCTTCGATATACCTATACCTATAATTAATTTAGTACTTATTTATATATAGCATTTATGTGCACTATTGATTTGAATATTGTACCTAATCAATTGATTTTTAAACCATACTAGTTACTGATAAATTTATCTATATTCACCCAGCTATCTTATACCTACCGCCTACCTGGATGGAAATTTAACTTTTTAGATCACCTGGAACTGGATTAGAATTTCGATCAAAAGAAACCTAAGCCGACAAGACTTGTAATGACGACGACTTGGCGGGGGCACTGCCGTGCCCCCAGATACCGCCACATACCTATAATATTATGACTATACGTTACAGGTACGTAGGTAGCTAAAATGTTGACACTAACTAGCACCTAAGGCGATATACATACATTATTTTTATTGTAAACAATGTTAATATTATTACCTCTATGTTACTGAGCCGCCTTGTGCTGGTGAGTCGATATATTGATAGGTATTTACATAGGATATACAATTGTTACGTAGGTACCAGGAACCTAGTTTTATTAGTGACTAGCTGTGCCTAGCTGTTTTACCCGCTATACAGTTTAGTACAGTAGTGTATATTATGTTATTCCAGGGGTCTAAGCTATATTTTTTATTATATCAAATTTAAAGTCAATCGGCCCACCCGTTTAGGCGTGAAAAAGTAAAAAACATATATCCATACGTACAGTAGGTATAAAGTTTGTATTTATAATTATATTAGTAGGAATAGTGGACTCGCGCGCACTTCGTAGTATCTAACAGAAAATAGCCGACTACACAAAAATTATAGCAACATGCAACATGTATTGCTTTATGCGTTCCTAGGCGTCCCAAACTTTAATATCATACATTTTTTAAAAATAAATAATAATTTAAAATAATAAAAAAATACTAGTTTCTGATTTTTCCCTTTGTTACTACGACATTAACTATCGGGATGCCAAATTTCAGCTTTCTAGGTCATCTGGAACTGGGATATTACTTTTGATCTATCCCTCAGTATGTATTAACTTCACCGATTACTGGATGTTTATATCTAAATAACCGTTTGAGCTCTGTTATTGGAATTTGGAACAGAGATATAGTTCGTATATTTAAGTATATGTGCCAAATTTGACTTGTCTATGTGTAATAGTTTTTGTATAACGAGGGTGTAAAAAGTCGTCAAAACGCGTTTTGGACGGTTCGTGTAATATAACACACGGCGCGGTCGCCAGTTCCTTTGCTTGAACTTGGCTTGACTCGCTGCCGCGTGTCTAGATTAAAGATCAAGCGAGGTTGGCTTAGAACACTCTTTTTCTCCTCCTGATCATTTTCCCGGCTACTGTCAGGGTACTGCTTTTCGACTATACTTCTTCGACTTCTCGCGGTCTTGATCATTCTGCAATGTAGCGACACATTAACATGTATGTTATTTACTCGCATATTGTATTTTGTCGATTAGGCAGAATGCAATGTCCGGGGTTCGTTGCATCCGCTCACCAGTCGGTCCTTACGCGCGCTGGCAATATGTATCAAAATTATAAAATAATTCTAATTCTAAATTAATAAGTACACTGTGTTATCAATAAACGGAGAAAATATTCGGGACACGGACTTTCATTCATGAACACACCCCTCAAATGCAGTACTCTTAAGTGCAGGTTAATATTGTCTCTTCCCAAATCATCCAGTTACAACACGTCATGCCAACTAGGGACGTCAAGCCAGCGCTAGTGACGCTAGAAAGCCTACTGTGTGGTCTTGCTCTGGTGACAACAAGTTCTTAAAATGTATTCCCAACGTTCTCTGGTGGTCTTCGCATGACATGGCCATAGGTCAAAGACTTTCAATTCAATTCAACAACTGTAAAAATACTTCGCAATGTTTCAGGGCGATTCTGGAGGACCATTAGTTTGCACCAACACAAACGATCCAAACCAAGACCCCGATTTAGGAATATTGGTGGGAATAACAAGCGGTCGTAGGGAAAGAGTCGGCTGTTTTTGTACAAGAGTAACCGCTTATTCAGAATTTATTCAAACAGGAACAGGGAACTCATGTTGCATAGACTTAGTCGTATTCTTACTTTCAATATATGCAAGATTGGTGTTATTTTTATTTTGTTTTTCTTTACTTAATAAATATTTTAGACAAGTCCCAGATTGTGATCGCGCTAAGTCTCAAAACAAAATGCCATGAGCACTTTTTGGACGAGAATGTAACCTGGAGCATAATAGTGTGAGGTTGTGAGTGGTTTATGTAGTTTGTGTGTCATGTTTGAGTAAAAAATAATTTAAAACTTCTCAAATATTTGCGAAGTGGAACAGGAGCTTTACACAGGCAACACTGAAATTTTCAATTTACATGATTATGTCCTTATCAATTCAATAAAATAGCAATAAAATATTTACATCAACAGTTTATTCACCAAAAACAAAGTAATTATAATACAATAACCACAAGTGAATCTACACGTTGCATCAGTGATCCATTTGTTGAAGAGCCCCACCCTGGTATGGAGAGATGGAAGGTCTATGTTTATTAGAGAGGTCACTCCGACAAGCAGACCATCGACCTTCTCAGCTGGATCGCCGGTGCCGCGGCATATCAAACCACCACCTTCGGATTCCTGGAATAAACAAGTGAAATTTACCATGTTTCATTAGCATTTTATTTTTTCTTAATCATAGTATTTTTTTTTTTAAATTATACTCACGGAGTAAATTTCCCTACTTGTGTAATATTTTGTACATATGAACAATCTGCAACTTCTGAACAGTGTACGCTCACACTCCTTTCTAGGCATAAGTCTCACTTCTATGGTGTATAAGGATTTTACTTTTTCCCAACTCTAAAACAAAAATATTCAAACATATTATGGCAGAAGCACAGCGGCCCAAATAAACGAATCTGGTGGAGTGGATAGAAGTTGATGTAAAAACAAAGGTACTGACTTGTGTAGGTCGCGCTGCAGTGACAGCGCACACTCCATCAAAGCTCTGGTCAATAGTCGCGTATGGTATTTTGTTCACATAGTTATTAAAATCCCACGGTTTGTTCATTACCTGCAAATAAAAATAATTGTCCTTATCTTCTGGTCTCACATCTTCGCATCAATATTGCAATGTTCTGTTGAAATATATAACAATTCGTTGCAAATTGATTGAAAATTGAATTTCAATATTGATGCGAAGATGTAAGACCAGAAGGGCTGTCACCCATCCACATGCGAACCACGAGTCCATAGATACGAGTAAAATTTTGGGTGTGAATTAGCATTGTCAGCATTAGTTGAAGTAAACCAAAATCTTACCAAAACAGCTAAGTCGTAAACTGGAAACCTATAGTAACTCTGGGAGTATATTTTCTTTATGGTACGCCATTGTTCAACGGTTTTATTTAAAGGCTCTATGAAATAAGTGAGGAAAACCGCCGCTACCACGTCAATGTCCGTCAGTTTCAATCTGAATCTGAAAGAAAGCTTTTTAAAAACTAGCACGATTGTTTTCTATAACTAAAATAACGAAACGGCACAACTCACGTCTAAGTTATTATTAGACACAATATTAATTGGCACAGGACAGGGTTGAGTGGCATAACATGAAGGAGGCCTATGCCCAGCAGTGGGATGTAGAGGGCTGTGGATGATGATGATGAGATATTTTCAACAATATCAGACGTTGAGTTGTGCCTACTATTCCAATATCTTTCATATTCTACTTTCCTAATATTTTTCCTAAATAAACTTCTCCTAATATTCCTTCTTTTTAGGGTTCCGTACCTCAAAAGGAAAAAACGGAACCCTTATAGGATCACTTTGTTGTCCGTCTGTCTGTCTGTCAAGACCCTTTTTCTCAGGAACGCGTGGAGGTAGCAAGCTGAAATTTACAGAAAATACTAAGGTCCATTGCCTCTTGGAGCTGTGAAAAATTCAAACTTCTAGACCAACGCAATCAAAAGATATAGTCGAATATGTCGCAAATTTCAGCAAATTTTCGACATTCCCAAATAAATCAAAACCTACGGGGTACTTCTCGTGAACTCAGAATCTTGAAATTTGGCACGAAGCAACTCCTTAGAGCACAAATAAAGGAAAAATTGCGAAAACTATAAATTTTTATTTGCATCAAATGAAAAAAATATTTTGAATATTTTTATACCTACTACCCCTTTTCTCATGAACGCGTAGACGCATTACATTGAAATTCATATCAAATACTCAAGTCTATGATACCTTTAAACTGCGATAAAATCAAACCCCTATGTCAACGCATTCAAAAGAAACAGCAATTTTAGTCGCAATTTTAAACTCGCAACTACGCTCAAAAAATCAAAACCTACAGGGTACTTCTCGTGAACTTAGAATCTTGAAATTTGGTAAAAGGCTATTCCTTAGAGCACAGATAAAGGGAAAATTGCGAAATCTGTAATTTTTTTGTTACATCATATAAAAAAATATTTTTAAAAATTTCATACTTACTACCTCATTTCTCATGAACGCGTGCAGATTTTAAACTGAAATTCATATCGAATACTAAGGTCTATAATACCTTTAAACTGTAATAAAATCAGACCTCTATCTCAACGCATTAAAAGAAACAGCCATTTTAGCCGTATTTTTAAACTCGCGACTACTCTCAAGGGAATCAAAACCTACAGGGTACTTGCCGTTAACTCAGAATCTTGAAATTTGGTACGCAGCAACGTCTTAAATCATAGGCACAGGAAAAATTGCGAAAACTGTACATTTTTAGTTACATCATATAAAAAAAATATTTTTAACAATTTTGTATTTACTACCTCTTTCCTCAAGAACGCGTACAGGTATTAAATTGAAATTCATATCAAATACTCAGCTTTATAATAACTTTAAGTTGTAAAAAAATCAAACATCTATGTCAATGCAATCAAAAGAAACAGCAATTTTAGCCGCATATTTTCAAACTCGAAAGTACTCGCAAGGGAATCAAAACCTACAGTATATAATATATTATACCCACTTTTCCTTAGGGATCCGTACAAACCCGTAGGTTTGTACGGAACCCTCGGTGCTCGAGTCCTACTCGTACTTGACCGGTTTTTTTTCCTAATATCTTTAATGCAAAAGTACACCGAAAAGGTTTAACCGATCGAGCTTGTGTCTTAGCATTTTAGACACTGTAATATCACTTATATGATACTTTTTAGTGGTAGGTACAGAGTTCGTATTTAGAAATTTTATTTCATGTTTCTTTTTTTCCAGTACCTACCTACCTTCTTATAAATTTAGCACTCACCTTTTCCTATTTGTTAGGAAGCAGTTAGCAGACGACAGTACTCTTGTTTCCGAGATTATAGACCCAGAGCAAAATGCTCTATAATCGCGTAGACTCGGATCTTCCCCCTTGTACATGACTACCTAAAGATTAAATTGAACTTGCTGGTTGATTTGATTTATGATTAAATATTAAATTTAGAGCGACTACAAAAAATATTAAAGCCCTAGCTAAAACATACGTGAATAGTACAGTCAACTACAAAGAGATGTATCTATTTTATCTACAAAGAGATGTATGTATCTATTTTCTAATTGTATTTCAGTGCTAATATTAAGTAAAACTGTAATTTTCTTTGGTTGCAATAAAGAGTATTCTATTCTATTCTATTCTATTCTATTTTAGTCTTACAAAATGAAGGAACTTTTAGTATGCAAAAAAATTTTACCCTTACTTCGTGACATTTTCAGTATCCACCAAATCTTATACTATATTCGATTCATTTTAAATGCTATTATTATGTATCACCTAAGGAAAAGTAGTGGGATACATCATTGTTGCATATTAAACGAGTCGATGATAATATAAAGTTTGATTGTGGCAAATGAAAATTTACTTCATTTTGTAAGTCTAACATGGATACATCTCTTTGCAGTTGACTGTAAAATTGTATAACGTGTTAAGGTTTTCGACGTTGTTGTGTGAAGATTGGCTTCGCTAATTCTGCAATGCACACAACACAGAAAAGAAGAACTGCATAGTCTGTTACATAATATAGGTAGCTTGACCCAGATTTTGACCCAGGAAAAATACAGGAATAACAAAAAGGCCACTTTTAGGCAAGTAAAACGGCCAAGCAAATAATGTGTAACTATATTTTTAATTTAGGATTGTAAACTATGTAAATACTGAAGACTATGTAATAACAATATGCTAAACATTGAATTAATGTAAATTTAATCATTAATGAGTAACTAGTTAATTTGACCTAAATTTCATGAATATTGTTAAGTAGGTATTAAATAATCACATGGTAAGGAGTTTCACCGGGGGCCGCTTGTACATCGTTATATCTTATGGAAGGAATTTTCATCTGGAAACAATAAAAAGTATTTTTTGGCGAACAAATAAACGGCCCAACTGATTGGAAATTGTTGCCGTCACCTGTATAAAAAATATAGCAGATACCCTTTCTTTTAACCCCAAAACACTAGTATGCATACCAAGGGGATTAATAGAAAATCACACTTATATTATAAATGCGAAAGTGTGCGATGTTTGTTAATTTTTCACGAGTAAACAGGTGGACCGATTGAGCTGATATTTGGTATAGAGATAGCTTAGGGAATAACACATAGGCTAACAGTAGGTACATCGGGTAAGCGGGCCCAGCTAGTGAGATAATAAAACGATATTTACCTTATTATTATAAGGAAATGTGTCCATTGCATTTATCAAAACTATACAGTATAAAACAAGTATGTTAAACCAAATATTGTGAATTTTGTTATTTTAAATTACGTTTTCATAAGAAAAATATGCGAATTTTTCGCATAAACACAGATAATGTTATTTTAATTTTACGCTTAAAAACAGGAGAACGTTTTACCCCCCAAAATATTAACCAAAATTCTTTTCAGTCCAAAAACTGGAAAGAATTTTCCACTGAGCCACAGAAGTAATACAACCACTGATACAACAGACAAGCACTGAGCATATATAAACTTTTTAGATATTTAGACTTTTTGATCATTTTGACAGAAAAAGGCTAGAGAGCATTTTTTCATAGCACGGGGGTTCACATCATCGTGGCCACGTGTGAGACAAAAAACAGCTTACGGATTTTCATTATTTTATGAAAATACGCGATTTATTGGTATTTTAGGTCATAAACTAGTTGAATATTATCATTGTATTGTCTCAAATTGCTTTAAAATTTTGGAAAAAAAACGAAACACATAGGTAATATTGTCAAAGTGAAGCAGTTCAGAGTTTGACAAACAGCATAAACCGGCCACGCTGAAAGGGACGGAAAAAAATAGGTTCTCCTTTTTCTTCACACAGAATTTTCTCTATTGCCATCACACTCACACATACAATGGCTACTTCTATTTGTATTAGTTCTGTGTTTCATAGACTATTCATACTATTCCTTCATTATTAAAGGATTTATTAGAAGATGTTTGAGTATTTAAAAGAAGGTTATATCTATAGTATATAAGTAATAATATATTCCGTAACTCGTAACCAATGTTTCTTATCTATATGTTACCGGCCAAACCTGATTTCCGGACAAACTAGTTTAGCCTAGGCGAAACTAGTTCATCCTATACGCAATAGGATAAACTAGTTTAGAGTAAAACTTTACACACAAAAATACGTGGACCGCGATACTCGATCTATCACTCGCGTATTTATCACAGCTACGTGATTGACTGCAATTTTCACATTACGCTACAAAACACGAACTACCCACCAAATAACAAAAATCGAATCATTGCTCAAAAAACAATCAAGAATGGCCAAATGATCATAACTCACGTGGAAAACGCAAGTATGATACCACTTCTGATCTTGTAGACTAAATTAACAAATCGAATTAAAAAACTTACCACATAAACTCATTTTTATTAACAACAAAACAAATCCAATATTTCACAAATAATTGGAACAATTTAAGCATAGATTCGACACAATTTTAAATAACAACGGTTTCGCCAAAATGGCAGAGATGTTGCTTCGACCACGGCTGACAACCAATTAAGAGCGGGGCATTCACATTTGTTGATCTTCCTTCCCCCCCTGGAGGGAGGTGAGGGGTAGGGCGTCGGGCAATTCCCCTTAACCTTTGCGGAATCGCGCGGGGGCATCGACCCTCGGGTCACTGGGGGCCGCTGGAGCGTCTGCCGAGAATAATATCGGGCGCGTCACAGCGGCCGCATCGAGATGATCACCGGGCTTCCTGGTTCTCCCGCGGGGGGAGGATGTCGCGCGGCAGAGCGCGCGGCTGGGGTGCCTCCGATGGGCGGGCGTAGAGTGGCGCGATGTTGTGGAGATGGGGGTGCGGCCCGTTGTCAGCGCGGTTTGTTATCGTTGCGCACATAACGGCCCGCTCCCGTTATGTGCCTCAGGGACACGTTCTGTACCTCCTGGAGCCGCTTCCGCTGTGTCGCCGACAACAGCGCGTACCAGGCGGGCGCGGCGTACGTCAGGCGGAAGCGGACGTACGTTTTGTACACGCCCACCTTCGTCCGGAGCGGCAGTTTCGATGAAAGGACCGGGCGGAGGAGAGCGCGGGCCGCCTTGGCCTGATGGACGGCATGGTCCACCTGCGCAGTCATCCTCAACGCCCGGTCGATGTGGACACCCAGGTACTTGACGCTATTTTCCCACGTGATGTCTTGGCCTCGGAGAGTGAGTGGAGGCGGAAGGGTGCGGGTGGTTCCCGTGACGTGCGCTTGCGTCTTTGCTACGTTCACGGCCATCCTCCATTTGTCCAACCATCCGGGATTTTATGGAGGACTCGCTGCACCCTTCCTGCTGCGGACTTTTGGTTGATTGATGACGCGAAATACGCGTAAAGTGCGAGGAAGACTCCCAGCTCCCACACCTGGTGCTCCAGGGTCGGGATGTCGTCCGTGTAGGCGCCGTAGAGCGCTGGAGAGAGGCAGCTCCCCTGGGGCACTCCGGCGGCGATGGGTCTGGTGGTCGAGGTGGCGTCCTCCACAGCAACGTAAAAAGTGCGCGCGTGGAGAAAAGACGCCACCAGGTGGATGAGGGCCGGCTGAAGGGCAGAGAGGCTCAACTTGAAAAGGAGCCCCTCATGCCACACCCGGTCGAACGCCATCTTGATGTCGAGGAAGACGCCGACGGTGCGCCGGCCACGGTTCCACTCCTCGACCAGGAGGTGCAGGACCCTGGTGAGCTGCAGGGTCGTGGAGTGCCCCGCTCTGAAGCCGTTCTGCTCGTCGCGCGGGCGCAGGGCTGGCTGCAGCCACCGCAGCAGAAGGCGCTCAAAAAGCTTGGCTACAGCGCTCAGTAGGGTGATGGGGCGGTAGCTCGAAGGACTGCAGCGGTCCTTACCGGATTTTGGCAGCATTATCACCCTCCCCAGCTTCCACGTGCTGAGGAAGTGCTGCGTCCGGAGAATCCCGTTATACAGGCGACAGAGGGCCACCAGTCCCCGGGCAGCCACTTGATGGCTGCGTTGGAGATGCGGTCGTCACCCGGGGCCTTCCTGTTGGGTAGCTGCCTTGCCGCCAGGATGACCTCTCGGGGCTGGATAAAAGAGTCTCCCGCCAGAGGCGGGGCGGGAGAACTCGGAAGGCTGCGACTTCCTCCTGCACTTTGCGGTGATGCTGGTGGACGGTGTCGGTGGCGTCTGGCGGGACCTCGTGGAGCCGGAACTGCTGCTCCAGGTGGCCCGCCAAGAGTTCGGCGCGGTCCGCGGCGGTGTAGTGCCGCCGGCCTGCACTGTCCCGGAGAGGGTAGGTATAGACTAAAAGATAAATCCATAGGTTCGTTAAACATATACCTACTATATTATATTTTTAATTGTTTTATTTCATAATAGTACCCGAAGCGAAGCGACGGGCCGCTAGTTTTATAAATAAGAATGTACCTCCACCGATTAACCGTTTTTAGTGTATTTGACTTGAACCAAGCCTTCTTAATATCCAAGAGAAAAGATATCGAGTTCTTTTTGAAAACATATATTAACTGTATCAATTTTTAGGCTTCCGTTATTGTCAACAAGGAAACATTATTTATAGTTTCGCTTTGTCTGTCCGTCCGTCTGTCCACGACTTTAAGGACGACTATAAGTCGTAGAAAGCTGTAATTTTGCACAGATAAGGGCAATAGTAAGGGTAAGAGAACGTTATATAAAAATAATTTAAAAAAGATTAATTTAAGATGAATTATTTTTTATACTATCTGATCCCATCATGTGGGGGTATCGTTGAATAGGTATTTCAAAATGAAGGAGAGGTTGTTCAGAAACTTTTCAGATTTAGTAATCTAATTAAAATATATTCAATTTAAAAACTTTTTCTCGAGCGTCCCTCATTAAAATCTAAACTACTGGCTTTAAAAATCTGAAAATATATAGAATATGCTTTCAATCATAAACTTTCCAGGAAAACTATAGCGATTAAGATAGCTTTATTGGTTTTAAAGATATTGTTGATGAAAATTAAGGCAGTTAATATTCGATTTGCCAGTACTACGGAAGCCTATATTGCGCATAGCCCGAATAGCGCTTGGCCTATTTATTTAAAGAAAGAGTTCCTTTCGAGCTTGGTTAAATACATACCTAGCTCAGTCGCTAAAATATGTGAGTGTTATTTCATTCCCGGTAACAAATATAAATAAATTCATTATAGTCATTATAATTTAGTAATATTTACATTATGTAGGTATTCGTTTGCACCTATAGGTCAAGTAATCATGATTAATTCTTTTATTACCTACATAACGTAACTACACATTATAAATTAGAATTTTGGTATAAGCATACAATAGGTTTGAAATTTACTTATTAAAATATAACACAACCATCCATGCACGCATTTTATGTGTGTATTATAAACTATAAGGCAGCAGGGTTATTCACCGTGAAAAAACCGAACCGTAAACCGATATGTAAAAAATGTATGAAATGACGTATTATGTAGATACAACTTGACATGTCATGTCACGTTATTTCATACATTTTTGACAATTCGGTATTCGGTTCGGTTTCTTACCGATAAGGTACTTTTAAGCAAAATTCACTTTTAATCGACCTTTTTCGATTAAAATAGAATCGGGGTCCTCCGGAACGGGTGTCTCGGGGAACGGGGTCCTCCGGGACGAACCCAAGTGAATAGCCCTGCAGGTTTAGTTCCGAATTACTTTTGTACCTACTGACTACCATCACAATACGAGTATGTTCACAAAACAATTAAAAATTTCATAACGTCCAGTCTGATTGTGAGCGGTTATCGTCAACTTTATACGCCGCAACACCAGTGGTATTGCCGACAACAGGGGGGTCACGTCATCGTGGCCACCTGTGAGACAAAAAACAGCTTACGGATTTTTATTATTTTATGAATATATGCGATATATTGATATTTTAGGTCATAAACTAGTTGAATAACATTGTATTATCTCAAATTGCTTGAAAACTTTTGGAAAAAAACTAAACACATAGTTATTATTGTCACAGTGAAGCAGTTTGACAGAGTTTGACAAACAACATAAACCGGCCACGCTGAAAGGGACGGAAAAAAAATAGGTTCTCCTTTTTCTTCACACAGAATTTTCCACAGAAGTAATACAATTAGAAGTACCCATTTTATGTGTGAGTGTGATGGCAATAGAAAAAATTCTGTGTGAAGAAAAAGGAGAACCTATTTTTTTCTGTTCCTTTCAGCGTGGCCGGTTTATGTTGTTTGTCAAACTGCTTCACTGTGACAATAATAACTATGTGTTTCGTTTTTTTTCCAAAATTTTAAAGCAATTTGAGACTATACAATGTTATTCAACTAGTATATGACCTAAAATATCAATATATCGCGTATTTTCATAAAATAATGTAAATCCGTAAGCTGTTTTTTGTCTCACAGGTGGCCACGATGACGTGACCCCTCTGGAATTTTCCCTATTGCCATCACACTCGCACATAAAATGGCTACTTCTAGTTGTATTTTGTAGTGTCAATCATTGCCGACTGCCGACGCGTTGTCGGTCAAGTAGGCGGGTACAACCCTTCCTGGCTTCACTGACCATCATGCCGAACAAGGTCAAAATGAACTTTGGGGATAGGTAAGTTTTGTCCAGTGGTAACTAGGTGCAGCTGGAGTTTACCACCAGTAGATACATTTATTAACAGCGAGTAAAAAAAAAGCGCACATAATAAAGAAGGAAACAATGATTATAATATTATAATTATCTGAAAGACATTTGAACTTGGTGATCGAAAAATAGAAATGACATCTGCTCCTCATAACCATTTATTTTAAAAAGCTTACAATGTTTCGTTGAGTAATTCATCAACTCGTCCCACAAGCCTACTGCTACGCCCTTTTGGGACGAGTTTCAAAAAATAAAAATATTACATTCTGTCAATTCGTCTCTCGTTACTTTCAAAACTAAAAAGGTATCAAAGTGGAAATAATAAAAACTTTACATTGATCCTACTATAATAGTTCTGTAAAGAAATCAATCCAAAAACGGCAATATGATATTGCTGCTACTATTATTTTTACTGTTGTATTAAATCTCTTCGTAATAATAATATTAATATCCAGCCATTGATTGGATCAGAAATCATCGTGTTCATCATAAATTTTTGGATACTGATGCAGACCCACATAATGCTGCTAGAGGATTGTTCTTTTCCCATATCGGTTGGCTTATGGTTAAGAAACATCCAGAGGTTCGTAATAAGGGAAAGGTGGTAGATATGTCTGATATTTATGCCAATCCCGTGCTGCAATTTCAGAAAAGGTAATTTTGAAACAAAAAACTGTTTTTTTAGTCACTTTCCAGTATTATCTTAGTCCAGTTCTGCTATATAAAAAGACTAAATTTAAACAACTATTTAGTTGAGAAACAATGTAGTTGATCCGTTTTAATTAATAATTTCAATTGGTCCGAATGGAACATTTTTGTTATAAAAAATATCCGATCAACTGGTTGGTCCGATCAGAACAAATCCATTAATCGAGTTCCATTCTGACCAACTAGTTCATCGATTCAGTTGGTCGGAATGGAAGTCCAGAAAAAAGCAAACACGGAATAGGTATGACTGATACCCTATGAGGCCTACGAGGGTGGGTGTATTTCTTTTTGGTATTGATGATTGCTATCGATTTATGCAGAGTAAGTTTTCGTCACTGGCCATGGCTTTAAAAAAAATGGCGGACATGGTTATGCCATGCTCCGATGCTCCATAGTTACCTACAATAAATAAGCCAGGCGCTATTTGGGCTTCGCGCAATGTAGGCTTCCGAAGTACTGGCAAATCTAATATTAACAGCCTTAACTTTCATCAACGATATCTTTATCATCCACATCTTACATGGTTGAGAGGTACCCTAAATTACCGGGGTCGCTCTCCGATGTCGTCGGTAACCCCAGAGGGCTGCTGAGATTCTTCGGAGAGCTTGGGTGGCTCGAGTGATACAGCACCCCCACCCGCACGCAAAATGGGCCAAGAGGCCTAGTTGCGGAAAATTGCCCGCGTACCAGTACCAGTACCAGTACCCTAAATTAATTAATTTTTAATTTTTTTTTTTGTACCGTTCTCTTACCATTACTGTTGTCCAAAATCTGTGCAAAATTACAGCATTCTAGGACTTATAGTTTCCCCTTAAAGCCGCGGACAGACGGACGGACAGACAAATTGAAACTATAAGGCGTCCTTGTTGACTACGGACGCCTAAAAATCATCAAACTTCTTTAAAATAAGCATAATTTTAAACATCTTCATCTTCTTTTTATTCTCTTTGTAATAATAATATTACGAAGCGATTTAATACAACAGTGAACCTGCTAACTTTTTTTCTTTACCCAGTTGGACTATAGAGATATAACGCGGTTCATAGATTTTGGAGAATTGGCATTGCCTAATAAGTATTGTATGAAAAATACAAATCGGTATGATTTATTTTCTTTATTTATTAAACCTCAACTTTCAATGTATTAGAGAATAGAATAGAAATTTCTTTACACGCATATTTTTGAACACCATAAATACAAAAAATAAACTTAAAAAATAGTTATACATTAGAGAAAAATGTATTACAATGAATCATAAGTATAAACTACGACTATTATATTGTATAATTATTATAAATAAACTTATTTATTTCAGGCAATAGGACTGAAAACAAATGCAATGCACTAGAGACCCATGTCAATATAACATACCGTACAGACTAACATACATAAATAATATTATCTTAGTAGATAGTATTGTACGTACTTTTCTTGACTGCTTAAACTTTAATAAACGTGAGTTAGTCTTCACTGAAAAATTCAGAGTCGAAGATACTTGCTGTGTTTAGATCTTTATCCCTCCAGCCCCATGTGCTCGAACCATCTCCAAATCTTTTAGCCCTAGTTTTGATGAGATCTTCGTTAACAGTCTTCAGATCGTAAGCCCATCCAATCCAAGTGAAAAAGTCTATAAACTTTGTAGTCGCATTTAACCAGTTGTTCCCTAGTTCAGCGGTACGATAATCCCACGGGAAGCTATGGTGGTAATTGTGAAAACCTTCGCCGTAGCTAAAAAAAGATACACTGAGAGATTGAACTGGTCGTATGGTCTTGTCATAAGGCTTGTTACCAAATTTGTGAGCGACGCTGTTGACTAAAGACGTGACGTGCATTAGCACCACATATCTCAGCATCGTGATGTGCCAGGCGTTGTTCAAACTCTCTCCCCAGAAGTACATGGGAATAACAGTTGGCAGCACGTAGCCAATCACTCCGAACATTAAGAATGCATGCCTGCAACAATGTAAAATTGTAGGATTAAATGAAGATGTTTAAAATTATGCTTATTTTAAAGAAGTTTGATGATTTTTAGGCGTCCGTAGTCAACAAGGACGCCTTATAGTTTCACTTTGTCTGTCCGTCCGTCTGTCCGCGGCTTTAAGGAGAAACTATAAGTCCTAGAATGCTGTAATTTTGCACAGATTTTGGACAACAGTAATGGTAAAAGAACGGTACAAAAAAAATTAAAAATTAATTAATTTAGGGTACCTCCCAACCATGTAAGATGTGGATGATAAAGATATCGTTGATGAAAGTTAAGGCCGTTAATATTAGAATAGAATAGAATACACTTTATTGAGACCAATAGAAAAATTACATTTACTTATTACTAACTAGTGCTACGTTACATTGTGGTCCACAATTGGCGGCCTTATCGCTGTGAGCGATCTCTTCCAGGCAACCAACCTTTGTAAGGAATTAGGGTTGACTAAAAGAGTAGAGTGAGATTTGGTACAGGAACTATTGGCTACATATTTATATAGGTACTTAACTTCTAAATAATAAGATCATAACAAAATAGATACATACTTAAAACATAATAAAGTTGAAACAAATATACATATATAAAATTTATTAAGAAATAAATACATATTAAACAAAATATAATAAACTGATCCATAAATATAAAATTATATATAAAACATACTAATATATACATACGTATTATATATCAATATATATGCAATTGAAAGGTGTTAGAATTAATTATTGGTTTATGTATTGTATGCCTTACACGCTCAAATAAGATTGATGTAATGACTGACAGATAACTGAGATCAATCAATAGCAATACTATGTTCTATATTTTTAGTCTGTTCTCTCTTCTTCCCTTTTTGCTATGGTCGTCGCAAAGTCACCTTGTAATAAAAATAATTTTTAATCATATTTTATCGCTGAACACAAATTGTAAAATATTGATTTTGCCGTTTATTTTGATAAATAAATGTGGTGGAATTACTGAGCGCTCTGTATTTTATTTAATAGGTTATGGGCCCAGTAAAACGCAAAGATAGCAAATTCCACCACACATTTATATTATTGCGCTTCAAGATTTACGAGATATATATTCGGCACTGAAACATTGGAGATTAATATTGGGACGGGCCGTATATTTTGATGAAGAACGAAAGAAGATCGTGAAAATGGCAACCAATTATGTTCCTGGAAACTTTGGTCAAGTTAGCGTGTTGACGGCGGCGTCAATGTACATGGCGTCATCTGTCGCGTCAATCGAAATATTAGATGGAGTGAGTAATTACATCTCCTGGAGGTATATTACAAGGATGACTTTGGAAGGATTGTGGCCCGCTGTTGAAGGAACTGAAGCGGATCCTGTAAGGTATGACCGTGCACTGGCAAGGATATTATGTTTGGCAATCACACACAATTGTCATCAATTTGTGCGCTCGGCAACTAAGGCCGTGGACGCATGGAATAACCTTGCAAATGTTTTTATTTGAGGATGAAGGCCTATTTCGTCGGTAACACTGATTAGAAGATTGCATCGTTTGGATTTTTCAAGTTATGGTATGTGAATACATAGAAACTGTTATGACATTGATGCAATAATTGTCTGATATTGAAAAATACCTAATAGAAGATGCGGAAGTTACCGAAATCCAATTAAGTGGCATACCTCAAGAGTGATGCACTCGTCTACAATTTGGAATCTGCTTATCTTACCAGTAGCTTATCAAGTGAGCTTATTGAAGCCAGCTAATTATAGGTAGAGTTTGGAAAAACTTCCTTACCAGAACGACCAACGCTGCATAAGTCAATGTGAAGAAAATCTAAGATCATTTGTCATTATTGTAAGAAGTCTGGAAATAATAAATGAAGATGCTTCAAGTTAAAATATGACAAAAAGAAAGATATAATGTGTTTGACGGCAGCTTTTATGGTTAAAAGTGACAAAGACTTTTATATGGACTCTGGTAGCTCTGGTGTTCAATGACAAGAGTGTTTTTGATAGTTTCACATCATGTAAAGACTCTAATAATAGTTTTACTACTACTTATATGCATGGGTGTTGGAAACATAACAAATAACTCGGTAAGAAAACTTAAAATGTTTTATATGTTCCTCAACTTGTAGCAAATGTTTTTTTTTCTGTGAGTAGGCTTACACAGAAGGGGTCCACACTTATTTTGATAGCAAGGGATGTTTTATTTTTGATCAGTATAATAAAGAACCTGTTGCAACTGCTTCTTATGTCAATGGTATGAATGAGCTGAATGGATGTGTGTGTATGTTAGTTGGGTCGTCACAAAATAATAGTTGTGAAAGTATTGTGCACAATAGTGTAAGTACTCTCAAGCCTTTGCATGAGAGGCAAGGGACACAGAGTACTGCAGATGCTGTCTATCCGAGATCTATTGATCTTTGGCATTGGTGACTTGGACACATGGGATTGTATCGTATGCTTGCTCTTAGAGAACTTGTAACTGGTGTTGGTTTTAATAATGACACTTCACAGAAATGCATTTCCTGCCTTGACGGGAAGTTAACAGTCTGGCCATTCCCGAAAGGTGAAGCGAAGCATGTAAACGAGCCGTTGGAGCTGGTGCATACAGATGTCTGTGGACCGATGCAGGAGTGCAGCTTTGGTGGTGCGAGATACTTGGTAACCTATACAGATGATTACACGAGGAAGACTTGGGTACCTGATTAAGAAATAATCTGAGGTAATGTCTTATTTTACTCCATTTTAAAGCTCTTGTGGAAAAGCAGTTAGGTTTGTTTATAAAGGTTCTATGTTCCGATGGGGGTGGTGAATATTGTAATGATGTGTTTTTCAGCTTTTATGAAAAGGGAGGGTATAGTTCATCAGACCACAGTACCTTACTGTAGTCAGCAAAATGTTGCTGAGAGGCTTAATAGGACTTTGATGGATAAAGCGAGATGCATGATGCAGGGGGCAGGCCTAGGCAGACGATATTGGGGAAAGGCTGTTATGATGGCAATTTATTTAAAAAAATAGGAACCCCACTTCGGTGTTGTCCGGTCATACTCCAGAAGGGTTATGGACCAGGTCTAAACCAGACCTTTGTCACCTTCTTGTTTTTTGGTTGCATTGCATAATTTTTTGTTAGTTCCTGAGCAAAGGTGTCAAAAACTTGATGTAAGAAGTAAGATGTATGTATTTGTGGGTATGAGACCTCCAAGTGTTATAGATTAGCTGATGCATCTGACCCCGGTAGAAAAATTGTTTTGTTTCGGAATGTTTTTATGGAAAATAAATTTTATACTGATAACGCAAATAATAATTATGAAGTTTTATTATTTTAAGAAGAGATGACATTGAATAATGAGAATATTAATTCGAAAAATGCAATTATTAATTTCAATAATGATGACAATGATAAATATGAATGAAATTAATATGGATTCAATGATAATTTCAGATGCAGCAGACGATGAATACTGCAAGGGTAGCGAGACGAGGCCAGCTCCGCTGAGTTGCCCGCGAGTGACTAGCCTGGCGAGGCTGTGACGTCATCGCGTGGGGCGCCAGATCGAGGGGAAGTAGTTCCTGAAATGCCTGTCTCTTCTACAAGAAGGCCATTGCGTTGTACACGTAGGCCACTGAGGTATAAGGATTATATATGTATGGGCAATTGTTTTCGATGAACCCGAATCCTATGAGGAAGCCATTTTGTGTTCTAATGGTGATGACTGGAAGACTGCCATGTAGTGTGAGTATGACTCACTGGTATGTAATAAAGTATGGAAACTTGTAAACCGACCATTGCATGAGAATGTTGTCAAATGTTTGTGGATTTTAAAATGAAGCACAATGCATCAGGTAGATTTGACATGTACAAAGCTCATTTAGTCGCCAGGAGCTTTATTCAGATTCATGGTGTAGATTATGGTGATATTTTTTATGTGGTCCATCACTTTATTATAAGAATTTTTTGTTTTTCATTGGCAAATGAATTAGATTATGATAGTAGTCACATTGTCACATTGTTGTTGCCACAGCTTTCTTGAATAGTGAGCTAAATGAGACAATTTATATGGAGCAGCCTCCCGGTTTTGATAATGAAAATGAAAGTAAAGTTTGTTTGTTATTAAAAGGTTTGTTTTATGGCTTGAAACAGGCTAGTAAGTAGAATTTGTAATTGTAAGGTTCATGATTGATTTACTAAGGAATGATATATGTTTAGAGTAAATATGAGCCCTGTGTATACATAAAGAAATCAAATAAATATGTCTGTATAATAGCTGTATATATAGACGACTTTTATGTATATCTAGTCTCTAGTTAGAGATAGCTCAAACAAGAAAGAGTTATTTAATTTAGTTAGACAAAAATTGTTATGTAAAAGACTTGGAAAGTTTAAAGAGCTGTCTAGGAATAAATGTTACTAGAGATAGATCTAAGAGATTTTTTTTTAAAGTTTGACCAGTCAGAGTATATTAAATGTTTGCTTGTGCATTTGTTGGTATGGAACAATGTAAAAACAGTATCCACACCAATGCTTGTAAATTAAATTATTCTGAAAGCGATGTTTTGTGTGATGATCAATATCACTACAGGCAGTTACTGGGATGTCTTATGTATTTGTCAGTTTGCACTCGACCTGACATTTCTTTTGCCTGTAGTCAGCTTAGCCAGTTCAATAATAGCTTTGGAAAAAGTCATTGGCTAGCAGCAAAACGCATATTGCGTTATTTAGCAGGTACTATTCACTATGGTTTATATTATATAAAGTGTAATGAATTGAAAATAGCTGCTTTTATGGATGCTGATTGGGGCAATGATTGTACCGATAGGAAATCTTATACAGGTTTTATTATAAAGCTGGGAAATAATACTGTGAGCTGGGAATCACGCAAACAGCGATGTGTAGCGCTTTCCAGCACTGAAGCAGAATATTTAGCCATTAGTGATGTTTGTAAAGATATCTGCTTCATTAAAAATCTTTTTATCAGAGATTTTTGTGCAAGGAATTAAATATTGTAAAATTTAATGACAGTCAAAGCGCTCATAAATCCTTGAAGTAAAAGTAATTTTGTAACAAGCGCACTAAGCATATAGATAAGGTACCATTTTGTAAAAGATTTAATATTTAAGAAAGTAATGAATGTGGTATACTTATCTACTTAGAAAATGATAGCAGATGTATTTACAAAAGCGCTGAGTTTTTTTTTGTAAAGCATGTAGAGTACAAAACTTATGAATGTAAAGTTTTTATGTTTATATATACTTGACTGAAATATGTAATGTAGAGTCTCAAGTTTTATGTGTGTGAATTTGAATGTTTTTTTTTATACTTGAGACAAAGTGTATTGTTATAGCATTGTGACCTTGTAAGGCATAAGGGGAAGTGTTAGAATTAATTATTGGTTTATGTATTGTATGCCTTACACGCTCAAATAAGATTGATGTAATGACTGACAGATAACTGAGATCAATCAATAGCAATACTATGTTCTATATTTTTAGTCTGTTCTCTCTTCTTCCCTTTTTGCTATGGTCGTCGCAAAGTCACCTTGTAATAAAAATAATTTTTAATCATATTTTATCGCTGAACACAAATTGTAAAATATTGATTTTGCCGTTTATTTTGATAAATAAATGTGGTGGAATTACTGAGCGCTCTGTATTTTATTTAATAAAAGGGACATAGTTAATTAACATTGTGACAGATAGTAATCTCGTAATTGACTTTTAAAACTTTCAAGAATTTTTGCACATCGAATAGGGACAGGGAGAGCATTCCACAGATTGGCAGAGTAATGGGTGAAGGAGTTACCGATGAATTTTGAAGAGATAATAGGAGTAGTGGTCCGTAGAAGATAGTTATTGGAAGAGCGCAGAGAAAACGGATGAGAGTCACAGACAAATTGGAAGCGAACTTTGAGATAATGAGGTGTAGAAGGATTGAAAAGAATATTATAAAGAAGAGAGAGTATGTGACAATTCCGGCGAAGTCTGATAGGTAACCATTTCAGCTTACTGCGATACTCGGAAATGTGGTCATATTTTCGTAATACTTCGTAATAGTTTAGATTTGCCAGTACTACGGAAGCCTACATTGCGCGAAGCCCAAATAACTTCTGGCCTTTTTATTGTAGGTAGGTACCTATGGAGCATCGGAGCATGGCATAACCATGTCCGCCATTTTTTTTTAAACCATGGCCAGTGACGAAAACTTACTCTGTATAAATCGATAGCAATCATCAATACCAAAAAAAAAATACACCCACCCTCGTAGGCCTCATAGGGTATCAGGTTTCGGAGTCATTAAGCGTCCAAGTTCATTATGTGATATCCGTGATTGCTTTTTTTTGGACTTCCATTCCGACCAACTGAATCGATGAACTAGTTGGTCAGAATGGAACTCGATTAATGGATTTGTTCTGATCGGACTAACCAGGTGATCGGGTATTTTTTATAAGAAAAATGTTCCATTCGGACCAATTGAAATTATTAATTAAAACGGATCAACTACATTGTTTCTCAACTAAATAGTTGTTTAAATTTAGTCTTTTTATATAGCAGAACTGGACTAAGATAATACTGGAAAGTGACTAAAAAAAACAGTTTTTTGTTTCAAAATTACCTTTTCTGAAATTGCAGCACGGGATTGGCATATATATCAGACATATCTACCACCTTTCCCTTATTTCGAACCTCTGGATGTTTCTTAACCATAAGCCAACCGATATGGGAAAAGAACAATCCTCTAGCAGCATTATGTGGGTCTGCATCAGTATCCGAAAATTTATGATGAACACGATGATTTCTGATCCAATCAATGGCTGGATATTGGTAACACAGCGAGTTGAGGACGATGAGGATGATTTCTAGAGGTAACTTTGCTTTATACGACTTGTGGCTCCATAGACGGTGAGATCCCGCTGTCACACCAAACCCAGACAAATGGTAAAGTATGAATGCTGTAAAAAATAATAAAGATCATGATATAATACTATGATGATACTTATTATATTACAATAAAAGAATGTTATGTTGTGTAAAGAAGGAGGTGGAAATGAAATGTAGGAGATAATCACCGGTCTGTTTTTTATAGCAGACTAAACAAGCGTTTGACCGCAATCTTACCTGCTGGTAAGTGACGATGCAGTCTAAATAAAATAGAGCACGCTTGTTCAGTTAGAACCTATTCACTCTCTTTCTTATTTCATTGAAAGCTATACCCTACCTCCTTATCTTACGTCTATTCTGTTTGCGCTGTAAATTAGAATTTAGATTCGGTCTTTGCGAACGCAACGTGTGAGTGCCTTGTATCTTGAGCTTCGTTTGCCTTTCTGGACTTTAAGTAGGTACCTATTTAAAAAAGTAAAAAAGGTCTTACTTACCCAACACTAGTGAGGGCCATTTAGCTGACGAAAAGGCCAAATACAATCCGTAAAGTGCTGCAATGTGGAAGTAGGTAAAAAATACAATACTAATGTATACATATTCATATTTCCTGGGTTCAATATTTTGTTTAGAATCCAATTCCATCATTATTATCTTATGTTAATAATAACAATTAAAAAAAAAGAAGATAATGAAATTCCTGATCCGTATTCTCGTCTACCTAGTTGACAGCAACTCGTCTTAAAGGAGTTTATACGAACTGTCACCGAGAACTGGAACAGAAGAGACTCTTTATATATAAGCTAGAAAACTTGTCTTTAGGTATACCTATGCATTAGCACGATATAATGTTATTGTCACCTATAGTCATAAGCAGGTATACCTAATACCTACTTAAAAGTTATAATATACAGGTTGTTGCGTCCTAAAGTAAATGCGTTTTTAAAGCGGGATTGTTTGATGAATTTCCTGATAGCCATGATATTTCCAGCCGTTTATTTAATTTGACCTCACAGTGTTCCATAACTGTTAATAAAAAATTAAGTAAACTTAAAGTTTGAACAAATAAAAATTCCAAAATTAAATTCTACGAATTTATAACTTAAAAGTTCGTCGTATGAGCGAGGTGGAGCTGCTGCTAGACTGTTAAAAGATGAGCCTGAAAAAGAATAAAAACAGGATCCGAACAAACAGCTCGCGTTGGCATGTCAAACGCGTGACGTCACTACACGGTACAAAAACATACTTACCTAACAGTCAGAGTTACTGTAGTGACGTGCCGACTCCCGACCAAGGAACTTTAGTGCGTTGTGAGTTTATTTATTAAATTTACTAACAAAAATGCGTACCTATATAGCTATCCCATCTTACTAATATTATAAACGTGGAATGTATGGATATATTGTATGTTTGTTACTCTTTAACGGATAAACAGGATAGTTTGAGCTAAAATTTGGTATAGAGATAGCTTAGACCCTGGAATGACACATAGGCCATAGTAGGTACAGCGGGTAAAACCCCTGGGCGCAGCTAGAATCTTTATAATCTACTTGATGGACAAATTTTCAATTTTGAGAGTTTTAGCATTTCAAGTACATAGCTCAAGATGGTCAGTTATCGTAGGATACATTTCGGAAAGAAGGAGTTTCACTTAATTTTAAAATACTAACTTACCTTTTAGCGGTAAATAGACGAGCCTGGATTTAGATCAAGAAGTTTCTATTCCTTCTTCAAGGTTTATCAGAATACATCTTTTTGTAGAGCACCCTGTATTTTATTTTAAAATGTTGACTTAATATACATGGTTAGATGTTATTCGAATTTTAAATAAAACTCATTGATAGCAAGTAGTAGTTTATTATGAAGACTTTTGCATTGAACAAAATAACATTTAAATAAATTTAACAGCACTTTCGCATGCAACTCGGATCGTATACAATATACCAATTTATTTATTACAAAAAAGATGTAAGTAATGTGTTATAGAATACCTAAATATTAAACATGAAAGCTTCAGTTACATGGCGGTTATACTTTAGCGTTCATTGATATTTAAAAAACCCGGTTTCGTCACTTTGTTATCTACTAATTCATTGAAAGAAAGAAAAATCATTTAATCAAGCACAGAGACACAGGCACATAGAAAAGAAAAAATATATATATATCTAACAAATAAAAATATCCGTCCGTCCGCCCTACCACTTGCGCTCCACAGCGCCTCTAGCGGCACGAACGCGCAACTCAACGACTCTCATTGGCTAATGTCACTTCCTGTCACTTTACTTTACTTTAATGACACTTGGTGTCGACCAATCACGAAACAGCGATCTTGCCTGCGTTACACAAGAGACTATGCCACTTCCGCCTCTAGTCCACCGAAACAAAATGACAAAATGGCGCCTAAACTAAATGATTTGACGTATTTACAATAATAAACATTCTAGATGGCACCTAAACTAACTAATTATATCTCGTTCTCCGATATATATCTAATATATATATATATATATATATATATATATATATATATATATATATATATATATATATATATATATATATATATATACATATATAGGATAAGAAATCCAGCAATAATCGTCAGTGATAGCCGTCGTCGTCGTCGTCCAGTAATAGTCGTCGTGTTGATGATCATCATAATAATAATATTATTATTATTCAAGGACAGCGACCTATTTATTTCTTTACGTATACCTAACTAAAACGTGTAGTTTAAAAGACACATAATAAGGTACCTAATCATGTTAAATGTCGTCTAGACGCTTATATTGTCAAAAACCTAGTCAAACAACCTCTACAGGCCCTTTTTAGGCTTTTAGAATATGGTTTTAACCATGAACTTTCTAGGAAAACCATAGCGGTTAAGAACTATAGCGCTTGGCCTATTTATTTTACAATTTTTACAAAAAGAGGGGAGGGAGCAAGGGTTGTGTGAGACTCAGCTCGAGAATGCAAGACCTACGAGACCTACGAGAGAGAGAGGCTACGACGGCCTCGCGACAGTCTGACGCGGACATAACGTCCTTGGCGATGTCTATAACGCACGTTTTAGTTCAAAACTTCTAAAATGCTCGATCGATTTAGATAATATTTAAATGACCCATTCCGTTATTTGTATGCCATTCATTTTTGCAGCATTCATCCTCTACGTAGCAGCTGAAATTGGAGTCACGGCAGGAGCTCATCGTCTTTGGACTCACAGGGCATACAAAGCCAAATTACCTCTTCAAATTATTCTTATCGTCTTCAATTCCATCTCCTTTCAAAACTCAGTCATCCATTGGGTTAGAGATCACCGTTTACATCACAAATATTCCGATACCGACTCAGACCCACACAATAGTTCTAGGGGATTGTTCTTCGCTCATGTCGGATGGGTACTTGTAAGAAAACATCCAGACGTGGTAACCAAAGGAAAGGACATTGAAATGTCTGATATATATAACAATCCTGTGCTGCGGTTCCAGAAAAAGTGAGTTGTTTTTATTACCTAGAAGATGAACAAGAATATTGTACCTCTTTTGTCTGATACTAAAAGCGATAGGTACGCCTATTGAAATCGTAATGCTATCCGAGTGGCCTAACTCAAAAACAGCACTTTTCTTACTAAAAGTGCTTCCACTGGCTAGCAAACTGCTGCAGCTAATAGTGAAGCGCACATGCGCTGCAATTGCTGCTACCGACGTTCTCATACGAGTCCGACGCGATTATGCCTGTCGCAGTAACAGACTCTTCATAAAGTTCTTTATTTTCCAGATACGCTATCCCAATGATCGGAATGATCGCCTTCGTATTACCAACCATTATTCCCATGTACTGCTGGGAAGAGAGTTTGAACAACGCCTGGCACATCACTATATTGAGATATGTTCTAAATCTCAATGCCACGTTCTTAGTGAACAGTGTTGCTCATAAGTATGGGTGTAAACCTTATGACAAGACGATACAACCAGTCCAAACTTTGGGCGTATCATTGGTCACATTCGGGGAAGGTTTCCACAACTTCCATCACTGCTTCCCGTGGGACTATCGTACCGCAGAACTAGGAAATAACTGGTTGAACTTAACCACAAAGTTTATAGATTTCTTCGCTTGGATTGGATGGGCTTACGATCTGAAGACTGTTAATGAAGATCTCGTCAAAAGCAGAGCTAACAGACTTGGAGACGGTTCGGGACTTTGGGGCTGGGGGGATAAAGACGAGATCAAGGAAAATAATATATTTATATCTAAAATACTCTGTAAGAATACTAAGGATTAATTCGTGTTATGTTCTAGGTATATTGGCGTAAGGGACATTTTACTCAAAATGATCTAAAAATGCAGTTCGATACAGCTTTTTGAGCTCTATCGAATAGTATATGTAACGTTTTCGTAGCTTACAAAAAATGTCCAACACGCCACTGAAAATCAATGATAAGTATCTTTCTAAACAAAAATAGGACGTATCGGACAAAAGTAAAATGCAGGGGTATTTACGTCAATTTGGTTTCGCAATTTGGTTTGGTTTCATTGGTTTTGCAAATCACATTGGCGTAAAGGACACTGTCAAACCACAATTTGGTTTAGTTTCATTGGTTTTTCAAATCATATTGGCGTAAAGGACACTGTCAATAATATAATAATAATTCTGCGTAGCACTGTACTGATTAAGGGCAGCGTTATCTCTTAACATCAGGAGAGCGTCTTGCTCGTTTTCTTACTTATCCACATAAAAAAAAATCTTATTCGTCATAATTAATGGCATAAATTTCAACGAATATAAATTACTGCCACATTCGAAATAGGTAAATAGAATACAAGTTACTACAAGTCGACATCGATGAAAGCATTAGCAATGAAGAATTAAGAAGGGTTTTTTAGTATTTATTTATTAATAATATGAACCGGTGAGCTATATCCTATTAGCTATTGAAAGTTTTTGTTTTGCAAGGTGGCGCGACTTTAAGGAACGCTAAAGATGGGATGTCTACCTCTCTTAGTATCTTGCATCCTGTACCTAGCTGATCGAGTAGCCGCTAGCCACCTAGTTTTGATTTATATTTCAAGAATAATAATAAAATTACTTCTTAAAAACTAAATAGCTACCTATTTGATTTACCTGCATAAAAATTAATAAATATAGTTTTGTTAAGAGTATGAAAGTATGTAGAATGTTTCTTATTGTGATTAGTATCTACATATAAAGCGGTTTTTTTTTTACATCAAAATTATTAAAAAAATTATGTTACCAGTACATTTATTTGGTTTTATTGGGCATCTTTGATTTGTGTATAATTTAATTATTTAATAGTTACTGTTAATATAGGTACAATACAAAAGTTACGATAATTTTACTCTATAATTTAATGTAATGTTAACAGCCTTACGCCATTTTAAACTCAATTGTAATAAAAATGTGAGCTTAAAGGACATCTAATATTTTTTTAGGACGTAACGGACAAGCTATCTTTGTAATTAAACCCTAAACAGATAAACATATTATCATGTATTATAGGGCCAAAAATTAGAAAGAACCATATTTTATATACCTACCACCTATATACACTATATACCTACTTTAAAATAGCCTAAAAAAGTAAAAAGTTATGACTATTTCCAAAATTTTTTTTGTGTCCCACTATCCGCTCTATTGTTAGGCAGGTGAGAATATCAAAAAAAATTGCGTCTCACGTGCCCCACTGGCGTTTGGTGGGGCAGGTGATACTATTAAAAACGTACGGTTCCACGTATCCCATCAGGGCTGTTACTCATTTTAAAATGAATTTGTTGGGCGAGACTAAAATTATGCTGTGTTGCAAAGTAGGAACTAGGAAATGAGAAATGCCAAGGAGCTATGAAGAAGATAAACAACACATGAGAAAATCAACCCAACTGATATCCTCTTCCTCTAAATTTATAAAAAAGGAAAGAGTGACTGACTGATCTATCAACGCACAGCTTAAACCACTGGACGGATAGGGTTGAAATTTGGAACATAGATAGGTTTTATGACGCAGACCTCCGCTAACGCGAGTCCGCGCGCAACCGACATTTTCCGATCAATTACCACATCCATTAAAATCTAAAAGTGTCGGTTTTCGCGCCGAAGTAAAATTGTGTCAGGCACAATTTTCCGCTCTTAAATTAGGCTACACAATTTTACTTCGGCGCGAAAACCGACACTTTCCAATATATAATGAATGTGGTAATTGATCGGAAAGCGTCGGCTAAACTACTTGCTACATAGCTCCTTGCCATTTCTGATCTCCTAGTACTTCGCAAAATTTATTAGGTACCTACATAGATAGATTTATTATTTATTTATGTCGCTATACACCGACCCGATATCGGACTCCCTGCCCAGGTCCAAGGTGCCAGCGGCATCAGCAGCATTCGCCCCCTTATTCAGTTTCCTGCTTTGCGTGATCTTTGCCAGCTTTTCTTTTTTCTTCTGTAGGACGAGGTTTGAGGAATTCCCCGCGTGTAATTCCTGCCTTTGGTGGTCTCCCTCTACGAACCGCATGTACTTTGGTGGCCGATCCATCAGTCTGTGTCTATGTGTCTGTGTCACCCGACACGAAGATGGAAGCCAATGGATGCTTCTGGCCTTCCGCGGTCTGCCTCACAAAAGTAGCAACAGCGGGAGCAGTTTCCGCCTGCATGCAGTCCATCTCTACACTCCGCTCCGCGATAGAGTTGAGAGAGGATTCTCTTGAGTCCACCTACCGCCGAACGGCGGAGGAGGCGGCCCTAAGAAGGCCCTTTTGTTTGGCACTGAGAAGGGCCCTTTACGAAACCTCGGAGGTGTTTCGGTCTATAGGCGTAACTAGTAACTACCGACCTAAGAAAGTCAACAAATTCAGTCATAAAATGCCCGCAAGTATCGCGCTCGGAAATTGATCACCCGTCTGCCACTTCATTAGGTATGGTCAGACGGGACCCATGGCAGACTACGGGGAAGTATCCGAAATGCACTTGGCGCCTGTCCCTACTCTACAGTCCCTAACTTAACAAGTCCTCACTAACACAAACCTTCGAAAAAATATGTGAGTTAGAACTATTTTATCTCGTCCTTTTCCATCTCGCTCCTTTTGTCGAATAGTCGGGAAACCGAAATATTCAGGGTTGACATGTCAAATGGGAAACAAGCAGGGACTTACTACAAAAAATAAGTGTACAAGCGGCGGTCTTATCGCTAAAAAGCTATTTCTTCCAGAGAACCAATGAATGGAGAGAAATAATAATAGGTATAAATAACACTGGTCAACAATTTTTTTTTTGTGACATCGAACTTTTCTGCTGCTTTCTTTTTTTTTTTTATTTATTTAAAGACCAACAGCTTTACAAACATATCAAAAAGTATATACATTGTTTAGTAATACCGCCAATTACAGGTCTCGAAATATTATTATTTATACTATCCGATCCATTAACGCTTAGCAAACTCCAAAAATTAAATTTATGTGACATTCTTGCAAGCATGGTAACCATAAACAATTTAATAACTAAAATATGAGTAGATGAGTCAATGTGTGTATGTGTGTCAGTGTGTGTATATGTGTGTGTGTGTGCCTGCCATGGTTATAGGTACTAGGTGAAGAATTAACTATAACGGTGATTAAAACCCATCGAGGAGATATCCAATTAAAACCAAACAAAAACATTTTCATAATATAGATGAGGTGTCAAAACATGATTACCTATCAGAGTTCGTGTGGCATAATTCTTGTTGACCAGTGTAATTATTGTAGGTACCTACCGACTAAACTATAGATAAACTACATATAGTTTAAAGTAGGTATTAAAAGTTAAATAAATAATTACCTACCTCCTTTACAAAATAAAATTTGCAACTATTGTATGATAATACAGTCAGGTGCGTAATTTACTAGGTGCTCATTAAATATTCTTTTACTAGGTTTTAGGTTACTCGATTGTCTTGATTGTCCATCCAAAATTTCCTCATTTATTATAGACCTTCTCTTTCAAAATAACTTAGGTGAAGTGAAAATTGTCTCTCTCCTTTTTAACCCCCGACGCAAAAACGACGGGGTGTTATAAGTTTGACGTGTCTGTCTGTGTGTGTGTGTGTGTATGTGTGTGTGTGTGTGTGTGTGTGTGTGTGTGTGTGTGTGTGTGCGTGCGTGCGTGCGTTCGTGCGTGCGTGCGTGCGTGCGTGCGTGCGTGCGTGCGTGCGTGCGTGCGTGCGTGCGTGCGTGCGTGCGTGCGTGCTTGCGTGCGTGCGTGCGTGCGTGCGTGCGTGCGTGCGTGCGTGCGTGCGTGCGTGCGTGCGAGCGAGCGTGCGTGCGTGCGTGCGTGCGTGCGTGCGTGCGTGCTGACGCTACCACGGAGGAGGGGCTGGCCAAGATCGTCGCGGAGATGGGCTGCTGCGACGTACGGCTCGTCAAGGTCGGGCGCATCCGCCGTGGCATCGGTATCATTAGGGCGGACTCCAACATTGTGTCCTGCCCAGTTTCGGGAGCCAAAGTGCTTCTTGACAGGGGCAGGATCCTAGTTGGATGGAGTTCAGTGCAGAAAACTGCTATAGGGGATCTTCCTATTCATAGGTGCATGGGGCTAGGCTAAGCATGTCCCTAGTCCCCGCGGCGACGGCTGATAGGGGAAACCTGTGCATCAGGTGTGGAGGCACAGGCTACCGCTGGGGTGGAATGGTGAATGCAACTGCGTCCATCCGTGTCCATGGATACTCATCCTGCCCCGTGAATCGTGAAGACGGAACGACAGCTTACCAAGTGCCGGTCTTGCATTCTCGAGCTGAGTCTCACACAACCCTTGCTCCCTCCCCTCTTTTTGTAAAAATTGTAAAATAAATAGGCCAAGCGCTATAGTTCTTAACCGCTATGGTTTTCCTAGAAAGTTCATGGTTAAAACCATATTCTAAAAGCCTAAAAAGGGTATATATATATATATATATATATATATATATACATATATAGGATAAGAAATCCAGCAATAATCGTCAGTGATAGCCGTCGTCGTCGTCGTCCAGTAATAGTCGTCGTGTTGATGATCATCATAATAATAATATTATTATTATTCAAGGACAGCGACCTATTTATTTCTTTACGTATACCTAACTAAAACGTGTAGTTTAAAAGACACATAATAAGGTACCTAATCATGTTAAATGTCGTCTAGACGCTTATATTGTCAAAAACCTAGTCAAACAACCTCTACAGGCCCTTTTTAGGCTTTTAGAATATGGTTTTAACCATGAACTTTCTAGGAAAACCATAGCGGTTAAGAACTATAGCGCTTGGCCTATTTATTTTACAATTTTTACAAAAAGAGGGGAGGGAGCAAGGGTTGTGTGAGACTCAGCTCGAGAATGCAAGACCGGCACTTGGTAAGCTGTCGTTCCGTCTTCACGATTCACGGGGCAGGATGAGTATCCATGGACACGGATGGACGCAGTTGCATTCACCATTCCACCCCAGCGGTAGCCTGTGCCTCCACACCTGATGCACAGGTTTCCCCTATCAGCCGTCGCCGCGGGGACTAGGGACATGCTTAGCCTAGCCCCATGCACCTATGAATAGGAAGATCCCCTATAGCAGTTTTCTGCACTGAACTCCATCCAACTAGGATCCTGCCCCTGTCAAGAAGCACTTTGGCTCCCGAAACTGGGCAGGACACAATGTTGGAGTCCGCCCTAATGATACCGATGCCACGGCGGATGCGCCCGACCTTGACGAGCCGTACGTCGCAGCAGCCCATCTCCGCGACGATCTTGGCCAGCCCCTCCTCCGTGGTAGCGTCAGCACGCACGCACGCACGCACGCACGCACGCACGCACGCTCGCTCGCACGCACGCACGCACGCACGCACGCACGCACGCAAGCACGCACGCACGCACGCACGCACGCACGCACGCACGCACGCACGCACGCACGCACGCACGAACGCACGCACGCACGCACACACACACACACACACACACACACACACACACACACACACACACACACATACACACACACACACACAGACAGACACGTCAAACTTATAACACCCCGTCGTTTTTGCGTCGGGGGTTAAAAAGGAGAGAGACAATTTTCACTTCACCTAAGTTATTTTGAAAGAGAAGGTCTATAATAAATGAGGAAATTTTGGATGGACAATCAAGACAATCGAGTAACCTAAAACCTAGTAAAAGAATATTTAATGAGCACCTAGTAAATTACGCACCTGACTGTATTATCATACAATAGTTGCAAATTTTATTTTGTAAAGGAGGTAGGTAATTATTTATTTAACTTTTAATACCTACTTTAAACTATATGTAGTTTATCTATAGTTTAGTCGGTAGGTACCTACAATAATTACACTGGTCAACAAGAATTATGCCACACGAACTCTGATAGGTAATCATGTTTTGACACCTCATCTATATTATGAAAATGTTTTTGTTTGGTTTTAATTGGATATCTCCTCGATGGGTTTTAATCACCGTTATAGTTAATTCTTCACCTAGTACCTATAACCATGGCAGGCACACACACACACATATACACACACTGACACACATACACACATTGACTCATCTACTCATATTTTAGTTATTAAATTGTTTATGGTTACCATGCTTGCAAGAATGTCACATAAATTTAATTTTTGGAGTTTGCTAAGCGTTAATGGATCGGATAGTATAAATAATAATATTTCGAGACCTGTAATTGGCGGTATTACTAAACAATGTATATACTTTTTGATATGTTTGTAAAGCTGTTGGTCTTTAAATAAATAAAAAAAAAAAAGAAAGCAGCAGAAAAGTTCGATGTCACAAAAAAAAAATTGTTGACCAGTGTTATTTATACCTATTATTATTTCTCTCCATTCATTGGTTCTCTGGAAGAAATAGCTTTTTAGCGATAAGACCGCCGCTTGTACACTTATTTTTTGTAGTAAGTCCCTGCTTGTTTCCCATTTGACATGTCAACCCTGAATATTTCGGTTTCCCGACTATTCGACAAAAGGAGCGAGATGGAAAAGGACGAGATAAAATAGTTCTAACTCACATATTTTTTCGAAGGTTTGTGTTAGTGAGGACTTGTTAAGTTAGGGACTGTAGAGTAGGGACAGGCGCCAAGTGCATTTCGGATACTTCCCCGTAGTCTGCCATGGGTCCCGTCTGACCATACCTAATGAAGTGGCAGACGGGTGATCAATTTCCGAGCGCGATACTTGCGGGCATTTTATGACTGAATTTGTTGACTTTCTTAGGTCGGTAGTTACTAGTTACGCCTATAGACCGAAACACCTCCGAGGTTTCGTAAAGGGCCCTTCTCAGTGCCAAACAAAAGGGCCTTCTTAGGGCCGCCTCCTCCGCCGTTCGGCGGTAGGTGGACTCAAGAGAATCCTCTCTCAACTCTATCGCGGAGCGGAGTGTAGAGATGGACTGCATGCAGGCGGAAACTGCTCCCGCTGTTGCTACTTTTGTGAGGCAGACCGCGGAAGGCCAGAAGCATCCATTGGCTTCCATCTTCGTGTCGGGTGACACAGACACATAGACACAGACTGATGGATCGGCCACCAAAGTACATGCGGTTCGTAGAGGGAGACCACCAAAGGCAGGAATTACACGCGGGGAATTCCTCAAACCTCGTCCTACAGAAGAAAAAAGAAAAGCTGGCAAAGATCACGCAAAGCAGGAAACTGAATAAGGGGGCGAATGCTGCTGATGCCGCTGGCACCTTGGACCTGGGCAGGGAGTCCGATATCGGGTCGGTGTATAGCGACATAAATAAATAATAAATCTATCTATGTAGGTACCTAATAAATTTTGCGAAGTACTAGGAGATCAGAAATGGCAAGGAGCTATGTAGCAAGTAGTTTAGCCGACGCTTTCCGATCAATTACCACATTCATTATATATTGGAAAGTGTCGGTTTTCGCGCCGAAGTAAAATTGTGTAGCCTAATTTAAGAGCGGAAAATTGTGCCTGACACAATTTTACTTCGGCGCGAAAACCGACACTTTTAGATTTTAATGGATGTGGTAATTGATCGGAAAATGTCGGTTGCGCGCGGACTCGCGTTAGCGGAGGTCTGCGTCATAAAACCTATCTATGTTCCAAATTTCAACCCTATCCGTCCAGTGGTTTAAGCTGTGCGTTGATAGATCAGTCAGTCACTCTTTCCTTTTTTATAAATTTAGAGGAAGAGGATATCAGTTGGGTTGATTTTCTCATGTGTTGTTTATCTTCTTCATAGCTCCTTGGCATTTCTCATTTCCTAGTTCCTACTTTGCAACACAGCATAATTTTAGTCTCGCCCAACAAATTCATTTTAAAATGAGTAACAGCCCTGATGGGATACGTGGAACCGTACGTTTTTAATAGTATCACCTGCCCCACCAAACGCCAGTGGGGCACGTGAGACGCAATTTTTTTTGATATTCTCACCTGCCTAACAATAGAGCGGATAGTGGGACACAAAAAAAATTTTGGAAATAGTCATAACTTTTTACTTTTTTAGGCTATTTTAAAGTAGGTATATAGTGTATATAGGTGGTAGGTATATAAAATATGGTTCTTTCTAATTTTTGGCCCTATAATACATGATAATATGTTTATCTGTTTAGGGTTTAATTACAAAGATAGCTTGTCCGTTACGTCCTAAAAAAATATTAGATGTCCTTTAAGCTCACATTTTTATTACAATTGAGTTTAAAATGGCGTAAGGCTGTTAACATTACATTAAATTATAGAGTAAAATTATCGTAACTTTTGTATTGTACCTATATTAACAGTAACTATTAAATAATTAAATTATACACAAATCAAAGATGCCCAATAAAACCAAATAAATGTACTGGTAACATAATTTTTTTAATAATTTTGATGTAAAAAAAAAACCGCTTTATATGTAGATACTAATCACAATAAGAAACATTCTACATACTTTCATACTCTTAACAAAACTATATTTATTAATTTTTATGCAGGTAAATCAAATAGGTAGCTATTTAGTTTTTAAGAAGTAATTTTATTATTATTCTTGAAATATAAATCAAAACTAGGTGGCTAGCGGCTACTCGATCAGCTAGGTACAGGATGCAAGATACTAAGAGAGGTAGACATCCCATCTTTAGCGTTCCTTAAAGTCGCGCCACCTTGCAAAACAAAAACTTTCAATAGCTAATAGGATATAGCTCACCGGTTCATATTATTAATAAATAAATACTAAAAAACCCTTCTTAATTCTTCATTGCTAATGCTTTCATCGATGTCGACTTGTAGTAACTTGTATTCTATTTACCTATTTCGAATGTGGCAGTAATTTATATTCGTTGAAATTTATGCCATTAATTATGACGAATAAGATTTTTTTTTATGTGGATAAGTAAGAAAACGAGCAAGACGCTCTCCTGATGTTAAGAGATAACGCTGCCCTTAATCAGTACAGTGCTACGCAGAATTATTATTATATTATTGACAGTGTCCTTTACGCCAATATGATTTGAAAAACCAATGAAACTAAACCAAATTGTGGTTTGACAGTGTCCTTTACGCCAATGTGATTTGCAAAACCAATGAAACCAAACCAAATTGCGAAACCAAATTGACGTAAATACCCCTGCATTTTACTTTTGTCCGATACGTCCTATTTTTGTTTAGAAAGATACTTATCATTGATTTTCAGTGGCGTGTTGGACATTTTTTGTAAGCTACGAAAACGTTACATATACTATTCGATAGAGCTCAAAAAGCTGTATCGAACTGCATTTTTAGATCATTTTGAGTAAAATGTCCCTTACGCCAATATACCTAGAACATAACACGAATTAATCCTTAGTATTCTTACAGAGTATTTTAGATATAAATATATTATTTTCCTTGATCTCGTCTTTATCCCCCCAGCCCCAAAGTCCCGAACCGTCTCCAAGTCTGTTAGCTCTGCTTTTGACGAGATCTTCATTAACAGTCTTCAGATCGTAAGCCCATCCAATCCAAGCGAAGAAATCTATAAACTTTGTGGTTAAGTTCAACCAGTTATTTCCTAGTTCTGCGGTACGATAGTCCCACGGGAAGCAGTGATGGAAGTTGTGGAAACCTTCCCCGAATGTGACCAATGATACGCCCAAAGTTTGGACTGGTTGTATCGTCTTGTCATAAGGTTTACACCCATACTTATGAGCAACACTGTTCACTAAGAACGTGGCATTGAGATTTAGAACATATCTCAATATAGTGATGTGCCAGGCGTTGTTCAAACTCTCTTCCCAGCAGTACATGGGAATAATGGTTGGTAATACGAAGGCGATCATTCCGATCATTGGGATAGCGTATCTGGAAAATAAAGAACTTTATGAAGAGTCTGTTACTGCGACAGGCATAATCGCGTCGGACTCGTATGAGAACGTCGGTAGCAGCAATTGCAGCGCATGTGCGCTTCACTATTAGCTGCAGCAGTTTGCTAGCCAGTGGAAGCACTTTTAGTAAGAAAAGTGCTGTTTTTGAGTTAGGCCACTCGGATAGCATTACGATTTCAATAGGCGTACCTATCGCTTTTAGTATCAGACAAAAGAGGTACAATATTCTTGTTCATCTTCTAGGTAATAAAAACAACTCACTTTTTCTGGAACCGCAGCACAGGATTGTTATATATATCAGACATTTCAATGTCCTTTCCTTTGGTTACCACGTCTGGATGTTTTCTTACAAGTACCCATCCGACATGAGCGAAGAACAATCCCCTAGAACTATTGTGTGGGTCTGAGTCGGTATCGGAATATTTGTGATGTAAACGGTGATCTCTAACCCAATGGATGACTGAGTTTTGAAAGGAGATGGAATTGAAGACGATAAGAATAATTTGAAGAGGTAATTTGGCTTTGTATGCCCTGTGAGTCCAAAGACGATGAGCTCCTGCCGTGACTCCAATTTCAGCTGCTACGTAGAGGATGAATGCTGCAAAAATGAATGGCATACAAATAACGGAATGGGTCATTTAAATATTATCTAAATCGATCGAGCATTTTAGAAGTTTTGAACTAAAACGTGCGTTATAGACATCGCCAAGGACGTTATGTCCGCGTCAGACTGTCGCGAGGCCGTCGTAGCCGCTCTCGCTACGAGGCTTGGCAAATGATAATGGAAAGACGAGGAGATACGAGCGTACCGCCCTCACTCTCGCATTCTCGTTGCCTCGTCCTCGTGGAGAATGGATCCAGATCCATTATGGAAAATTTCAATGTTTTTAGCTTCCTTGGTCACTTGTGACCACGAGATTTCTGTAATCTCTTATCCGATTCTTAATTTTGATATCTCCGAAGAAAGCCACTGTAACGTAGATATTTTTCAAAAAATCTGCCTTATATTTATATCTGTGATAGATAGATAGATAATCCTTTATTGAAAACCTTGATTGATTAAAAATATGTACTTATATGTCTCCTTATATAATATCTTTATAACCACCGACGCTCTATTTTATGTATTTCCTTTCCCTGCTTGGTTGTCTGGAAGAGATCGCTATTAGCGATAAGACCGCCAATTGTAACACTTCTTTCTGTGTAATCTTAATTCTAAGTTTATATTGTTGTATTTATGTGAACAATAAAGAGTTTTCTATTCTATTCTATGGTTTTTGTTGAGATATTTAGCAATTTATGTTCAAGGGATTCATAAAAGTTGCCAAAATTGGTTACTTCTCCTCTTCTATTCTTTTAATGTGATCAATTAGATTTAATTAATTAGAATAATAATCTGATATTTTGTCTAGGTAAAGATATAATAAAAAATTAATAATAATATCTAAGGCTATTTTGTGAGAATTTTTAAACTTGTCACTACAAATTTTCAAAAGAAAAAAAAAACTTGAAATCCGAAAATTTTCGCGGACCATGTATTGCTTTCAAATCATGGCTCCCCAAATAAGGTCTTATACTTATGTACTGAATAACCAATAATCCTGTATACAGGTACAAATTTATGACCTATATAGATACATACATTGTTGTTACCTATATAGATACATATTTTGTCGACCTCTGTGGCGCGGTGGGCTAATACCCGCCTGCAACGCAGAAGGTTGCGGGTTCGATTCCCGCATGGGACAAATGTTTGTGTGATCCACAGGTATTTGTTTCTGGTCTGGGTGGTTTTTCAATATCTATTATAAGTATGTATTTACAAAAGAAAAGTATATTAGTATTATATCCGTTATCCTAACCACCATATTACAAGCATTAAGTTGCTTAGTTTGGGGTTAGGTAGCGCTGTGTGAAACGTCCTGAAATATAAAAAAAAAAAAAAAATTATGCAGTTCTTATCATTGTGATTTTTTTAGACACCGACATACATAAACAAATAAATAAAAGCCGAAGGTTCAATATTAAAATTGGTACATTACCCATTAAAATTGTAGCCCATTTAGCTGACGTGAAGCATAAGTACAGGCCGTACAAACCAGCTAAATGCCAGTATAAGAAATGTACCATGTTCCTGTAAATGTATTCATATTCTCTCGGTTCAATCTTTGGAGATTTTTTTGTATCTATTGGGTCCATAATCTTGGCTTAGAATTTTTTTAGTTCTGAAAACAACGATAAACATTTTAGAGATATTCTTTCCTTTTCAAAATATATAAAAGGAAAGAGTGACTGATTGACTGACTGACTGATCTATCAACGCATAGCCCAAACCACTGAACAGATTCAGTTGAAATTTGGAATACATATAGATTTTATGACGTAGTCGGCTAAGAAAGGATTTTGCCACGAGGGCAAAGCCGCGAGCATAAGCTAGTAATAGTATATTATGTATAGTGATTTAAAAAAAGACATCCTAAATAAGAATTAGAGTTCGGTTTTGCATCAATTTTGAAAAATTGCATCAATTGCAACCCTAAGAAGTAGGAATATTTACTTACCTTTTCTCGTTTTTTCAAAAGTGATTCACCAAATTAGAATTTTCTTTTTAACTTTTTACACAGCAGGAAAAGAAACTGATACACAAAAGTTCAAATTATTACTGCAACTTCCTTATAAAATGAATACAAATTATATACCACTGGAAAATGTATAAAGATAAGAATACACTAAGAATCAAGCTATACCTTGCTATATTTCTCTTTAGGTAAAAATCGTAGCTCAAAAAAAAAATTTTTTTTTCTCCGTGCATGATCTAAATATTACGTATAACATGATATTTATTAACATAAGTAATAAATAGGTACATTATAATACTATATGATACGAAACAAAGGCGTGTCGGATAGATCAACCTAACTACAGCTGGACAAATTGAGTTGAAATTTGGCATAGAAATACACAGATATGACGTAGAGATAATACATATTATTATTATGCCAAGAAAGGGGTTTGCCGACCATTTTTATACACAATTTTAATTACATTAACTAAATAGAGCTGCTATATTAATATCTATTATAATCTATTAATTATTTATTTTATTTGAGATATCATAAATAATGCGTTCGGTACGAGTGTCGGTTAAAATAAAAACTGAAAGTATGGTAAAATAAAATCACATAGGTACATGGGAATTAAATCGATAAAATTGATTAAGTACCTACATTATAATTATAAAGGGTGGCACAAAATTAATCACCCAATTTTCTTTTTGATTAAAACCAAATTGAATGATTAACTTTTGCTCCACCTTTTATATTTACCTACAACGGGATTAATAAAGAAATAAATAATTTCCTCGTAATTGTTCCTTTACTTTAAATTTGGCTTACGAATAGGTACTTTTACTTTGGTAAACCTGCTTATACACACAGTTCGACATTAGCTGGGTCTCACTAAAGGATATTTTAATAGGTAGGTATTTAGGTAGGTACCCTAGAATTTATGGAATATGATGTTATCGTTGAATTAAAGATGAAATCCAGGTGGTCACGGGGCGCTAGGCGGCTTAAGGGCTTATTACACTTGGCTGAATTCAGAAGCCTAAATTAAGTCATTACTGAATTAAGTCAAGTGTAATTACATTTAGCAAGTTAGCATCCTAAATTTAGAAGCAAATATCTTTTCACACTAAATCTTAATTTAGGTTCTAAATTTAAGGAAAAAATTCTGCCTAGTGTAATAAGCCTTTTAGGTCGTCCATAAGGTATACTTCAGTGTCGCATTAGAAGAAAGCTTAGTAAGCAATTTGTACACATTTGCGAATGCAGAACGTGTGCCTACCATGAGAACGGGATTGACAGCCTGAAACCAAAATTGTCAAATCAAAAGGGTTATGGTCACCGCAACCTTCTCTTAACGGTTACGTTCCGCATGGCTTTTACTTTGACCACCATCACCTTGTAGGTATCTTACTTGTATACCTATGTACCTATCTAGAGTCTAGACTCTAGAGGTATAAGGCCCTGAAGGCTAAATATGATTTTTATACGATAAAAATAATCGCCATCACTGTGAAGACCATATATTATATTACATATTTATGTACATATTTATTTTTACCTTATATATATATCTACCTTATTTCTCTATTCTCATTTACTTAAGTGTAAAAAATTAAAGCATAGTTGTAAGTGCAAGACCAGCCTAAATGGTAAATTCAGCTGTTATTTATTACGATGTTTCTGTATTTAGGCTGGACGAAGATTGTAAATATAGATAAAACTTAATTTAGCCTCAATTTTGTCATCAAAAACCTAGTCTAGGTGTTTTTCATAAGTATAACTTTTTGCTGTAGGTAATCTTCAAGATAGAAGAAAGATAGGTAAGTGCTATCATGAAATATGAGTACCTACGCTGTAAGTTTTTTGTTAAAGTAGCAAAGTATCAAAAATATAGCTAAAAAAAGCTAAAAATATTGTTGCATAATTTGGTTTCGTAACGGAAAGGCAGGGCTTTTATTGCTTTTACAGCTTTTAGTAGAAATTGACAGCAAGCAACACGTAGAAGACTATTTCTTTTGCTTTGGCATCATCTCCAGGCCTTTAATCAGATTATCTAATATCTTAGTAATATTATAAACGTGAAAGTTTGAAAAAGAATGTATGGATGTCTGGATGTATGTTTGTTACTCTTTCACGCCTTTTTATATAATTTCTTCAGGGTTGACATTTATATATATATAGTCGGGCCGGCCTAAAAGGCCACATTTGACAGATGTCAGTCATAGCAAACAAGTGTTGGGACATTGTTTGTTTATTTCGATTACAGGATATGAATCGATACGATCTTCAAACACGTTGGAATCGAATACAGTTTTATGAAAACATTCATAAAGTCTAATTAATTTTAATTAGTTTTTTTTGTAAACATGTAATGGCGTCATGGGCTAGTTTTGCCAGAAACATCTCACGAGTTATAAAAAAAACCTGTAATAAAAAAATATGTTTATTCTCTATACATTACACAATTTTATTTTAATTACATTATATCTAATATATAAAATTCTCGTGTCACAGTTTTCGTTGCCATACTCCTCCGAAACGGCTTGACCGATTTTGATGAAATTTTTTGTGCTTATCCGGTATCTATGAGAATCGGCCAACATCTATTTTTCATCCCCCTAAATGTTAGGGGTAGTCCACCCCTAATTTTTTATTATTATTTTTTAGATAAAATTTTTAATTTCTATTTTTTTATGATACAACATACAAAAATACATACAATCCTCAATTTTCACCCTTCTACGATCAACCCTTATTTTTTAAAAGCCATTTTAGTAATTTAATCATTTTTCCTCTCCGGTCGAAAACTGATCAATCGTCATTTAATTATTTTATAACCTCAAAAGTACTCAACACGTGACACGAGCTTCCAATAACAACGGATTTTGTGTTGTAAGTATACTTTTTTTTATTTATATCGAAAATGTTGTTGATCTTATAAAAATGTAATTTTAATTTAATTTTATTAAAAAAATGTAATTGAACAATTAAGATTTTCATAGTTTCCAAAAAATCAATCATTATGAATCTTTATTTTGAAATGTCAATGGAAATATTGGTTGTATAAAAAAATTATAAGAGACAATGTTTTCATAAAATTTAATTTTTTACTTTTGTTTGAAAATTTTTTCCATAAATTATTTCACGCATATACCACATTCTTACATACATACAATATACACATTCTAACATACATACATACTTCCAATAAGTAAGCTATTTTTTGTCTACACTAGAAATTACTAGGAAATTATTTATATGGCAAAACAAAGTTTGCCGGGTAAGCTAGTTTTACTATAATATAACCACAATATTAACAACATAATATTTTATTTTAATCGCAATATAGTTATTTATTTATGATGAAATATTCAATCCAAGTTATAATTGCATTCGATTCTACATTTCAAATTTCGATTTCGCGATTTTATTGGGTAGCATCCTTATTGTTTTAAAAACAAAAACTGATTGACGTGACCTTGTATAGGGTGTCCTATTTATTCATCTAATGTTTTTAACCCCCAACGCAAGAAAGGTGGGGTGTTTTAAGTTTGACGTGTTTGTTTGTCTGTATGTTTGTGTATCTGTCTGTGCCATCGTAGCCGAACGGATTAATGAAGTTTGTTTATTTTTTCGTTTATAAGATTTATTACTCGGCAATGTTCTTAGCTATGTGTATAACATATTCCTTATAGTTTAAAAATAAACACAACAATGACTTGAAACAAAAATTGAGTATTTTTTATTTCTAGTTTTTTTTGGTTAAACATAATGCCACAAAAACCGTTGTTTTATATTAGAAATAAAATCTATACCATCGGCTTATCCGAAATTGACACCGACATTTTCCTCGTGGCTCTACATGGTCTCCCAGAGTTGATTAAGTGAAGCAGGGTGGAGCGGCCCCTTTTACTCCCCTTCCTTACTGCCAGAAGGGGCACAAGGGGGGTTTTCCGGTCTTAATCAGCTTATTTTGAGCAAATACACATTTGGTAGAAATCCGTCCAAGACGGCTACGGCCGCTACAAAATGGCCGATTACTTTTTTAATTACACATTTTGACACCGTTGAGGACTTTAAATTTTTTTAATAATGTGTTTGTGTGTGTGTGTGAGTATGTTTGTTCCTTCTTTACGTTTCTTCTGGTAGAAATTTCAATTCGCACACCTAGATCTAAAAAGGTATTAACTCAAAAAAGCACTTTTTTCAGGAAAGGCGAAAAACTGATTACTGACTTCTTGAGCACTGCAGAAGTGTCACGATTAGAAATTTGCTTTAGTTATGCAACTAGAACAAGAATGATACAGGAATTTCATATTTTTCTCGAGTATTTGGGCTATAAATTCAATTTTCGGAGTTATTTCCCTACTGCTAGACAATGTATGCCTATTTATTTTGTTATTTTGAGTTGAACCTGTGTTGGTGAATCAAGTTCTTAGTTAGCTCTCTTTTGAAGAGTAACCAGAAATTAAAATGCAATTAAAATGTGTATTATTTCAAATTAGTCCCGAGTGATAGATCAATCTGACCAACAGTAAAGGGTTTTTAGGATGGAATTAAGCAAAAAAGCACTAATTGCAAAGAAATCATTCAATGTTTATTTACATTACTATTAAATCAATGAATAAGTGAGAAAATCCGTATCTTACGTTGCGTATAATAATTATTATACAAATCTTTTTTTAATATTTCATAATTCATAAAAAATTTAAGAACTTTCGTCTGAAAAAAATCATAATAAATCACATTTCAATTAAATCTATGAATACGACTATTATCTGTTTGTTCTAATTTATTCTTAGCGTCAAACTATTACTTCGCTATTATTACAAAATACAATGTTAACCTTTTTTTACTTAGTGGAATTTTACTTTTGTATGGGAAGCTATAATTATAAGGATCCTCATTGAAGTTGTTAATTACACTCGCTCCGGATTGATGAAATATTAATTTTGTGCACCTGAATTTTGTTGCTTAGACGTAATGCATCAATCAAACGAATGGGACTTCATTACTACATAACGTTATCTTCCAGTCTTCCACTAGGGTTTTATGTTGTGTAGAAATTATGGAAGGAGTGATGTTTTCTTTATCCTGTTACTAGCTGCGCGCAGCGGTTTTATCCGCTGTATACTGTAACCTATATGTTATTCCAGGATCTAAGCTATCTCTATACCAATCGGCCCACCCGTTTAGGTTTAGGTGAAAGAGTAACAAACCTACATCCAGACATCCATACATTCTTACTAACTTACACGTTTATAATAACTACTAGCTGCGCCCAGTGGTTTTATCCGCTTTTTTATAGCCTATGTGTTATTTTAGGGTCTAAGCTATCTGTATATCGAATTCAGCTCAATCGGTCCACCCGTTTAGGCGTGAAAGAGTAACAAACACACATCCAGACATCCATTCTTACAAACTTTCACGTTTATAATATTAATAAGACTAGCGGCGCCAAGCGGTTTTACCCGCTGTACTATATAAATAGCCTATGTGTTATTCCAAGGTTTAAGCTATCTCCATACCAAATTTCAGCTCAATCGATCCACCCGTTTAGGCGTGAAAGAGTAACAAACATACATCTAGACGTCCAGACATCCATTATTACAAACTTTCACGTTTATAACATTAGTAAGATTCTACCATATTTACTAAAAGACAACCACGCCTTATTGATATTGGTTCTTGAAAAGGCAATACTCAAGGTACTTATAGGGTCATGTGCACCAAATTATTTAATAAGCCTTCATTTCAGATTTTACCCCGCTATTAGAGATATTTTAAGTAATATTTGGATGATACCATCTAAAAAGAGTTAACTCGAAATTTTGCTGTAAAAGGAGATAAAGCCTTTCAAATACAAGGTTGAAAATAAAATAACACGTATTTTAATATATTCTTGTTGCTAGAAGCTAAAGAGTTCAATATAATGACGTGTTTAGAGAAATATAAGAGATTAAAATATGAATCAACAAAACAGAGTCAATTCAAAATTCAAAAATGTGTCACCAATATGGCAAGAACTCAAAATAAGATTAAAAAATATACCCAACTTGCCAGTAATATGGGCACAATTCAAAATGTTGTATTCTTTTATACAGTAGCAACCACCTACAAAGCGTTAAATCAAAATAACACCAATGAAAATTTCAACAATATAGTTAGAACTCAAAATAACTCCAATTTGCTTACAACGAGCATGCGCATTTTCTTGAAATTTTGATTACAACTAGCAATGCTCCTGTTTTGGTGGGGGTAAATGGGACTCACACTTTCAACAAAAGGGACCCTTTCCACCATCTAGCATCGAGTAGTAAACATATTTTTAATCTGTTTTATTGGTCGATAGGCCTTTGGTTCTGGAATTCGATGGTGTGCCTAACTCAAAATTGACGATTTTTGAGTTAGCTCCCTTTAGATCTAGATGTGCGAATTGTAGTTTTTGGTAGACTTTTTTATGGTAGAAAAATGCGTGAGCTCCTGATGAAGGACATCGTAATTGTCCGAAACTCAGGATCGAGCCTAACTCCGACCATTATTTCCGTGAGTTTTTAGTCGTTTTGTTTACATAGTAATATGGATAACTCTCACGTTTTCAAAAATGCACAGTAGAAAAATCTACTTAGTAGTTTTTGGTAGAATTTTTAATGATAGAAAAATCTACCAAATGATAGAAAATTAATAGTAGTTTTTGATAGATTTTTTTATGGTAAAAAATCAACTAAATGATAAAAAAGAATGGTAGATTTTGCTAGAAATTTCAATGGTAGTTTTTGGTAGAAAAATTTAATGGTAGTTTTGGCAGAAATTATGATATAAGAATTTGGTAATAAGTTAAATGGTAGGCAAAAAATCTACCAAATGGTAGAAATTTTAATGGTAATGCGTAAATTGTTAATTGTAAATTCGAGTATAGTGTTCAGTGTTCAGCTAAGTGTTGTCATATTATTTATTGTTCAGCTAAGTGTTGACATATATTATTTACAGAAAAAATAAGTAAAATTTTTAGATCACCCTGTAAGGGAATTTTGATGATGTGTCAAATGTGGCCTTTTAGGCCGGCCCGACATAACTATTAATTGTAAATGTAATAATGTACCTAAACATAATAATAATATTATAGGTAATTTGAAATAAGTGACTTTTATGTACATGTTAGAATATGAGTTATGTTACTTGAAATAAATGGATATTTAATTTAATTTAAACGGGTGGACCGATTGTGCTGAAATTTGGTAGGTATAGACATAGCTTAGACCCTGGAATAACACACAGGCAGGCTATAGTACAGCGGGTAAAACCGCTGGGCGCAGCTAGTACTGAAATAAAACTAAAGCATATTCGTCACCTGCCTACTATCGGGGGAAGAGTAGGTCGTCAATATGCAAGTTTTGAAACGAATAGACTATGATAAATAGTGGCAAGATGAGAAAAATAGGTGCCCGCTGCCCAAAGGTAAAACATTGTCAGAAACAGCGATCTGAGCAGTGATGTGCAAACATTACTGTGCTTCGGTAGAAAGGCACTGTAGCTAGAAATTACTGGGCTGAGGAGTCTTGAACATCTTATGACTCTCAAGTAAGATGCGTTGGCGCAGTGCACTCAGAATTGTACCTTTGTAAAATACTGGATAGCACTGTACTAATAATGGGCAGCGTTATCTCTTACCATCAGGAGAGCGTCTTGCTCGTCTTCTTACTTCGTTGTATAAAAAAGAAACAGTGCCACGCAGTGTTTAGAACTCTACGAATATTATTCGTAGTTAGAACTACACAATTCTACGCGGCACTGCACTGCGCAATTCATCCTGAATTTCGTCACATCCAGTATTTCGCTAGTAGATAAAATTGCTCTTCAGTCCGGAACATCGTACTGCTGTGGGAAATGAGGGCTAATTTCTGGCAGCCCCAGGCGATCTTTGCATTAGAGGCCTTACTCTACAAAAAAATAAAGACAGGTAGAAGCATAATTCGCTTAAAACAATTCAGATAAGAGTACTTACGATGTAATTTATATCCTAGAAAAAATCAGAAAGAACCTTCATTCAATCATTCTTCGTTACATCCCACTAATAGATACCTATACTAACGTGTAATTTATAGGTACTCGTAATATAGGTATTAACGGGCAAGAAAGTTCGAATGTGCGGTTGAAAATATATTGATAGGTAAGTACTACTTTACGCCTAAACCACAATCCATTGAGTTGAAATTTGGTTAGATGCTGAAAACGCAAGTATAGTGCCCGTCAAGGAACTTGACTCAATGTGGCAACTTTTTCCGCAGGTATTATAAGAAGAGAGTGCAGTCAAAGAATAGATACTATGTGCAGTCCCTCCAACTGTCATACTCAAACTCTAAATTCATTTATTCAAATAGGCTACAATGGGGTAGTTTTGCAAGTCAATTTTTAATCAATTTCAAGACTCTACCGCTCGTTCGTAAAGCAGCTCTATGAGAAGAACGAGCAAGAAACTCGTAGGGATTGTTTTTATCAGCACCTCTAATAATTATATTGAGACCGAAATTGGTAACTGCGTAACTGCAACTGGGGTCCAATTTTTTTCCAAGTTAAGGTCTAGAGTCCATGTGACCAGTTCATAGGTACATAATATGCTAGAATCCTATTACAAGTTAAAAAGTGTTGTGCACAATCTAGGAAAAGGATCGTCCAGTCAACACGTTTTACCTATATGCCGAAAACATCTCGTGGAGGTGGAATTTAAAAAAGGTCGAACTCTACAACTAGTGAAATCGTAGGGCTGTACTAGTAGTATATAAAAGGTATATTTTAAGTGCGTACTTTATTTACCGTTTGGTAATAAATCTCTCATAACTCACCGAAGTGTGTAATTAGACATTAGCTGCTGTACTAGTATTTCATCATAAATTTTAATTTTTTACCGAATTCATTAGGTAAACGCGTAATTCTGCGTCTTGAGTCTTGACATGCGAAAACTTACTACGTAACCAAAACTTATAGTACCGAGTTACCACGTCAAATAACTTTTTTACGAGTATGTATTTGAAGAATTTATGTAGGTACCTACTGCCTACGAGCTAGAGAAGACACCACACATCATTTCTGTGTTCCATTCATCCGATTTGAACAAAAAGTTCATAGCTTATTGAATTTTTTAAATGACAGTCCTGCGTATCCGTAGAATATTTGTAGAATATCCGTAGAAAATTTACGCGCTGCTGCCATCCAAATTATTAAAATGATGATCAGAATCCGTCAAAGGCAGTTCGGCGTAGTTAATAGCATTACGTTATCCGAAGCCTGCCTGTCCAAGGTAAATCTCCGTTTCGGATGGTTATAAGAAACTATAATAAGTAAGTACCTACTTATTAACCGTAGTACCTACTACTTAGTATTTGTCGGACATGCTTTCATCACTCGTCCGATCTCAGTCCAAAGTCCAAGCTTTATCCAAATTAAGTCAGTCTTCCGAATCTATCAAGACAGATTCGGACCGGAGGTAGTGCGAAAAACAATATCCGAATGCCGAATTCGGTCCGTCCTCCGAACGAGAAATTCGGATCGGATTAGGTCCGGACGTAGAGCGGAACTGCTCTTACTCACGAATGGCTGCAATTGAACGGAACACGGTAGAGCTGTGTGGTGTCATCTCTAGGGCATTGTATATTGAACTCAATGTTTACGAGTTCAGGTAACCTACGCTTAGATGCTTGATGTAAAAATTAATGACTTAATCAAAATCGAAAGTCAATAACTTTTTACTGCCTGCTAGTAAAAAGTGATTCAACTTAAATAAGTAGATATCCATTTACCTTTAAACTTTACGTAGTTTGCCAGAAACACCGGTTTAGTCTGCTGTAACAAATAACAACTTGGCAAGCCGTCTTTATCATGACTGTTTTATTTTAACATACTTTGCAAGATATTATGGTGCGGGGTGTGTAGATGGTAAACTTTAAATATATTATCTATAATCTATTATGGTAACTCTAACGTTTTAGGGCGTTAAAGTTACCATTCTACACAATCCGAGTGTAATCTTGTGATTAAAGAATTAATTTTATGCATTACACTGAGTACCTACCTAAGGCCTAAGAGCTTCTCTTCCCTAATAATATTTATAATTGATCAACACGATAGTGCGTGATAAAAAAAGCAAAAAACATTGTTTTACCCCCAAAAACCATATAATGTCAATGTTCGGCGAAGACTAATTTGCTATAAAAATTCATAAGGGTAACGCTCACTGAAATTTATTTTACAAATTGTCGTTCCACTAAACCAATGATCACACGGTGCACATAAAGACTAGACAAACTCTTTCTGCGATTAATAGTTTCACCGATCTACATAACAATGTAGCCAATGACTCATTGCATGCAAAATATCTGAATGAGAGCATTTCTCTATGAATCGAACGTACTATGACTATTTATCAACACAACGCAGGCACACTATCTACAAAAACATCAAAAGCGGTCAAAATTGGAACTACATTTGTAGTGTACTTTATTGTTTTGAAAATAGTGCAACACGTAGATACAGGTGCCATCGCATGCGCTTTTTTGTGTGTGACTGCATAATAACAGTTACGTATTCTATGTTACAAGTTTACGAGTCCGTGAAGTAGTGGAGGCAAGTGGCCGGTCCAGTGGCCGTTTGTCATTAGTTGGGAGAGTGGTGAAGCATTCGCCAGTTTGCCGGCATGGAGTACCAACGAGGTGCCGCGGCGCTCGTCGTTTTAACTCGTGAGTACCTTACCTTATACATGAGGGCCAATAGGCTAATTCACACCCACCACCATTGATGACAACTTCAATGTAGGTACTGCGTTTGTTATTTTACCCATATTAATGAGGAGGTTTGAGCAAGTAATGTATTCGCAATTTTGTCTATGGATTCTTGTGTTTCTGTGATATATATGTAATAAGTAACTTTTAGTTGTAACATCCCCATTGCCCATATTAATCGTTATTCAAAATGTAAAGGTATAATACCCAGTAATTTCAAATCCGTGGTACTTTTTTACTATAATATATTATTACCATTCCCTTTTAGGTTTAATCTGATACCATTTTCGGTCGCAGATCATGCGAGATCGTGGCCAAAGCCGTACCTATTTTATAATGATTAAAAAAGCCATTGACTCCATCTAGACGCTAGGTTAATTCGAAATCTCTTATAAGTCTCTCATTAGATGATCAATGTTGATCAGAATATTGATCACCACCTGCGCGGTTGTCTGAAAGAGATTAGCGATAAGACCAATAGTTACACTAACATTAGATTTTTTTTGGTTTAATTCTGAGTTTTCTGTATAATTGCGGTGTTTCAACTAAACGAACCACTTCAGGTCTTGTTGTTGTCATTGATAACACATAATATGATGGCCAAGACGATAGAATGACATTTGCAGGGACATTCTTAACGAAAAAACAAAAACTAAATTTACAAAATAGTCGCATGTAGGTAGGTATATAAAGTTGATATTCGATGTTCCTCTTACAGCAGATTTTTATGTCATCACAAGAACGAGACGAGCCAGAAGCTCGCTTGATCTTAAATGATGTCGCACTGTTTGACCTAAGCATTCAGTAGGTACGAAGTCCTGAGCATGAAATGTAAAGTCTCCTTAGCCCTTTATTTATCTGGCCGCCTTACTTTTCCAAGTAGAGCAAACCGTAGCAGAATATTGAGCAAGGTCGTAGTAACTAGCTCAGATGGGACCTCACATTAATCCAACCACCATAAAAAGAAAGATTTCTAAACTTTTTAACTCCTTAGCCAGTAGGCAGGTACTAAGTTTGAAAACAATTTGATAACTTTGAAGCGCAACATGAAAGACAAGGGTACCTACCTATATTCATGTTTCAAGGAATTCTATCTGTTGTATAATTGGAGCAAACCTGAATTCTATGAATTTCATTGTTCAAGTTTTCTGCACGCATTTGTTTATAAAATTCCATCATATAACATTACTTATACGGCAGTGGACTGGTATATTATGTGTATTTTTACACGTAAGTTATTTGACTTAAGTACCTACCTAATTCGATGTTAACATCTTTTTAAATGGATGTAGAACAATTAATTTACTAAAAAAATATATTTAAAAAAATTTCATGCTCTATAACGTTTATTTGATAGAGTGGTCTGTGGCCATACTTGAATAATTTAATAAATAGGCCAAGCGCTAGTCAGGCTATGCGCAATGCGCAATGTAGGATTCCGTAGTACTGGCAATCAAATATTAACTGCCTTAACTGTCAGTGACAATATCTCCGAAACTAAAATAGATATCTTGAAACTAAAATAGATATCTTAACCGTTATATTTTTTCTGGAAAGTTCATGGTTGAAAACATATCCTTGATTTTTTCATGGCTTAAAAGCCAGTAGTTTAGATTTTAGAGGGGGGTACACTCAAAAATAGTTTTAAACTTGATTTTCTTTCAAACGGAATACTAAATCAAAGAAGTTTCTTAGTAACCCGTCCCTCATTTTGAAATATCTATTCAACGATACCCCAGTCATGATGAGATCTGCTATCTTGTCCATATTATGTGTATGGAAGGTACTATAAATTAATTAAATAAGGTCCAAGTTTAAAAGGTCTTAAACTCTAAACGATATGATAGAACCAACTTAAATTGAAAAAAAAAAGTGGAGGAGTCAGTAACTGATTGATTACATTTTCTGCTCTGTTTACTTCGTGGTGTTACCATTGCGTGTCTACTAGGATCATAATAACTGTGGTCAAAACTATAACTAACGATCCGCCTCACTAGATTTCTATCAAAACGCCTTAGCACATAGATACTAGCGCCACATTTAGCTGGCCTTTACAATCGTACTAAAATGTGTGGATAACAATGTGATCAGTGACGTATTTGGACACAGCTGCATAATATAAGACTTAGAATAACGAATTGAAACTGCATTCCAAGACTGTGAATTGATCAGCTATTAAATCCATAAAACCTTTGCACAATATTAAATATTCGTATCATAAAATACAAGAGTTTACATTTTACTAGCTGCGTCTAGCGGTTATATCCGCTGTGTGTTATTCCAGGGTCTAAGTCAGCTCTATGCCAAATTTTAGCATCTGTCCACCCGTTTAAACGTGAAGAAGTAAGTAATAAAGATACACACTCACACTGTCAGAAACTTTCGCATTCATAATATTAGATTGATGATGTTTATATGATTGTGAGTGATTACTATCGCTTGAAACGTCTACTACGATCATGCCACTGCCGACGCTGCGTCGGTCATTACCATCGTGTTCGCTATTGTGCGAATCATCTTTCTCTGCCTATTAGTTACCTAGGTACATCAACGAAACTACGAAGGTTGTACCTAAGTAGTAACTAATTGCCATCATCACAAAGACAAATCCAAAGGCACTCATTTCCTTGGTTCGCATCGTACTAACTACACAGTTCTGAGGTTGACGTGCATCAGTCACCATCTTATTATTATACTTGCTGCGTCCAGCGCTTTTACCCGCTGTACTATTCCAGGGTCTAAGCTATCTCTATACCAAATTTCAACTCAATCGGTCTAAACATTTAAGCGTGAAAGAGAAACAAACATATTCCGCTTAACGATTGTACCAGAACTAAACCTGGTACTAAGCGAATATTTGACACGAGTTAATCCCAGTACTATCGTAAGTCCGCGTTTTGTAATAAGGCGGATTATATCCAGACATCCATACAATCTTACAAACTTTCACGTTTATAATATTAGTAAGATTATGTTTTTCTTGATTTTCGTATAGAAAAAGTGCCAGTGAGTCAAATAAACACAACAACAACACATCTTTAATGGGCTCTCTTCCTTTCTTTTCACTGAATTTATTTGGAGCATGCAAATGCATACACAATGCAACAACACGTACATGAATACGGTTCAATGCCTTACCACAAAAAGCTATTATTTAGGATGAACTTGGACATAAACCATTATGTTCGGTATAAAAATTAGGTATAAAATGCAGACCATAAAGTAAATTTCAATAAAAAAGAGAAAGAATACAGGCCGGAGTTTTGTGACACGAGAAATAATAGGAGCAAATAAATACATAATCTCTAATCTCGAGCATGAGAAAGATAACAAACCGAGAAATATAGGTACATACTGAAACCATAGAGAACTCTTGATAGTAATCTTAGACAATCTATTCTACAATATAGAGGTATTAAGGAGCTTAACCTCTAATACCTCTGTAATCACTCTATAAAATAATCTCTATGATATATACCAAAGTTATTATACAGTTGAAATTACGTCCAGTTATAATATACTTTTTGTTACAAGTTTATAAGGGTATACGACCTCTTCATAAGGGCATCACAAAAACTGGACTTGGCGAACCAGTTTGCGGTTCATCAAGACCAAACCGTCTTACTCTGATGATTAACGTTCACATAATACTAGCTTTTTGCTTATCAGTTTTTAATGTTCCACTTACGGTGTCAACCTAATTAAACTTGTTTTTCTTTCAGTGTTACAACTATGTCGAGCTGAAATCAAGGATACACAACAACAATGGTACTCGGCTAACATAATAAACGATAGATTTCAACCTAAACCCATTGCGGAGTTATTTTCCACGGAACCGTCCTTCTCGACTGCCAGCCCAATCATCGTGTCGTCGGACTTTAGCAACACTTACTCGGGAGATGATGGCTACATATCGTCCACTCTGGCACCTTCAACCAAGCTGTTTAATGTCCCGTCTACATCGTTCACTAGACAGACTACGTTCGCTTCGAGTCAACCAACACCATCACCAATCTCGCAACAATACATGCCGCATATGACCACTTTAACCCAACAAACTTCTCCTCAGATGGGTCTTACTTCAGTAGAAATCCCTCATAAGACGACGTCACCAGACTTCGAACAAACACGCTCTCTCTTGGTATCCGAGCTCCCAACTCAACCTCAACGCAACGTCCAAATACAGCAATCAACACCAACCCCTTGGACGTTCCATCCGAGCACTGTCACAGAAACACCGACAATTTTTCAATCACCCGTCACTGAAACAACACTTTCTGGAGAGATATTACGATATGAATTGCCTCAAACACCACAACCAACTATGAAACCACAACCTCCACCTGTACCACCGCAGCCTATTCCACCGGATTACTTCTTGGTTTATCAACAAGCGCCACAGTCGCATCGAGGTATTTTTACTCCAGAAGAAACATTCCCTTCAACACCTCACACGGCTGTACAGGAAACTTTTACAACTTCCTCGCCAGTGTTTAGTACTTACCCGTCCACTCAAAGTTCTACATTTTCCACATTTTCAAGTACAGTTCCTTCGACAATAAGTTCCACTCATTCAACTTACCCGAGTAGTCCACCGACAATCCATACCTCTCCTGTCGTAATATCCACCACAAGCGCTCCCACAACGCAACAATTATATTCATCAACCACACATAATACACCTAGAGCGACTGTGATCTCCACATCTACGCTTGGAAGCAGTGTCAGACCTAGTAGGACGACGTTCTCACCAGATTGTAGATATTCTACTACGCCCTTACCGCGTCAGATGCATATGTTGCCATTAAAAATTAGAGTATTGTCTCCTATGGGTTCCATCACCAACGTGAATATAAACCCTGTTCATAAAGTGCTCGTGACGACGAAGAAGCCTCCAACGACAACAACAAAGAGGCCCACCACACGAAGGACTCCAAAGCCAAAGAAGAACACCTACGACAGATGTTTGCATGGCTGTAGGAAACATGGACAAACACTTTGTGCTGCCCCTGTTGGACAAGATCACATTATTCCAGACGATTTGAGAGGTTTCCCTTCAGTGTGCCATATGGCTTGTCATAACTCCTTTAGGAAAATTCGTGAGTATGATTCAATTCTTTTAACTAGAAGTAAGTAATCGACCTCACTGCATATCAAATCTGCAGACATCGTGTTACAAAAATAGATTCCACTTGAAGGGTTGTTTCAGAAAAGGTGTCTTGCTCATTAGGTACTGGTTACCACATCTTGGCAATAAAAATAAAATTTATGCCCCAATCAATAACGGTGGAAGTGTCTATTACACTGAAGTCTGAAGCGTTTCGAATTTCGTGGTTTCATCACGAGCCGATGCATTATTTATAACAATTACCTATGTGTAACCAGTGCGTGCAAAATCAGTGTGAGCTAATCAAAAAGGCGCACCTATACAACCGGTTTCTACATCGTAAACCTAGACACGTTACTAATAACCCCAGTAAAGACTTTGCCGTGATGTTAAAAAAACATAGGCACGCTGTTATTAGTGAAAAACTAGTTATTGAATAAATCCCTACTTGATTTTTTTACAATACTAGTAATTGGGAAGAATTCATTCATGATTCACTCACTTTTAATACATAACGTATACTGGACGTGGTCCATGAATCTCTCCAATTTTCAATAATTCATTGCTATTCATTCATCTGAAAAGGAGTATTGTTTATTAATCAGATATTATAATTGAGGTACATATCATAGAGCTTGTTACCAGTATGAAAAAAGCTTACTACCAATCAGCCAGCTTGTTTCTAGATCCTGGTTTTCACAACAATAATGATAATGAAACAATAGCGATTAGCGATAATACTTTTGCAGGGGCGTTAGATTATATTGGGTCTTTGCACTTTCTGAAAACTACCAATAACATGCATCAAATGTTTGATTTTCCTTATCTTATTTCAGCATACGAGAAGATCATAGACGGAAGCTGTTCAAGGATTCGCGCTCGGATTCGACCAATCGATTCCAACTCCAAACTGAAGAAGGACGAGTTACACAAAGTCCAATACATTTTGGACGACCATGACCAGAAGGCAATAGTCGAATTCACTGGACTCTACTCGTAAAAGAATGAAGAATACACATTTAGGAAACTACGGTTGAAATAGGTTTTTTTGTAAATAGCACACAGATACTGGAAGAGGTTACAAAAAAAGTGTAGCAACACTTGACCGATCAAATGCATTAATTGTAAAAGAATTTACTCGTAAAAGAGTCGTAAATCTTTGTGACGAATTTTGAAATTCTTCTTTTTATAAGTTGTCTGGTTTGATTTGTTACATCCGCTTATAAATAAGTAATGACTATATTGGTTTTGTTGTGTCTTATTTTTCATACTAGACTTTCTCAGAGAAGTTTCGTTTTGAATTGACTTATAACATCGTCATCTCTCTGTTCTTATCCCGTTACATTAGGTCAGTACAACACGTTTTCCTCATCCATTCTTCTCTATTATCCATTTTATCTTTATTCACTTCCCTAGAACGTATATCATCTTCCACGTTTAACCAAATCTTTTTCGGACGCCCCCTTCCCGAATTTCCACCATATTTTTTTTACTTTTTGGCGTATAAAGCAACAGTCTAACATTATTTCGCCTTTAATGTAATTTTATAATATTAGTTACTGTTAAAATTAGGGTTATTTGTAATGTATTTTCCTAGAATTTCTGTTCGTATGTAAACCTATTAAATAAACCCACCGCCTCAGTATTGGATCGCAAAACTACGTGATACTAAAAAGCCTTAAATATAGTATAATTTATATTTTACCGAGTTTATTATTTAACAATATTAATTAAGAGGTTAATATAGTCTGGCGACACTCTCGCCTTATATTATTCCACGATATGAGATTATATAAATTACATTTTATACAAATTATTTTTTTACGGATGAAGATTTATATAGGTAATGCTTTAAAAGTATAATTATCATTCTAAAAATATGAAGTTAACACTTAGCGTTAACTTCTCTTTGCCATTATTAAAAGTATCAAATTGGGAACATTTTAAAATTATGAAAAAAAAATATGACTTTCTAGAAAAAAAAAATATCAGCGAATTAAAATTATATTTTACTATCGTGCGAGCAAGAAGATCCCGAGGCTATATTAAGCTTTTATTAAATTACCTTTACTTGGACTCAACTATAACTTAATGTCGTAATATCTCAGTGACGAGCTCAGTGTATAAAATAACACAAATTTAAGTATCGTGATACCAAAATCCTCATAATAACTCAGGACTGTGTCATAAGTATAATAACGCTAGCTGCGCCGTTATCCCTTCAGACCTTGAAGAAATAATAAAAAACACACAAAGTTTTCTACGTAATATTATATTGGTATGACTTATTGTATTGAAAAGATCTTTAGTGTTCAAATATTAAATTATTATAAATATTCTATGTTTTTGAAATAAAAATGATCCCGTCTATAAGTTTATTTTTATCAATTCTCAAATATAGGGGAGCCGAAGAGGGATTTTTGCAATTACTAGAGCGCGTCAGAAAATCATATAGGAAGAAAGCGTGCACCCTTTAAAGATTTAAATTTAAAATTGTATTATTCAATTATTATTCAGGGCTATTAAGACATCAAGCTGATCACAGTATAAAAATCTGACGCACTCGATTTTTTACCAATCTGACGGGATTTCATATTTGGTATGGGTACATTTCAAGGTGCAAGCTTTCTCCCCATATGATTTTCTGACGCGCTGGAGTAACTACAAAAATGTACTATAGGTATTAAACTGGCTTGATACTTTTAAGAACTTCCTCATTAATATTGGCTTTTTAAACTCACACCCGTGTATAAATAACTCAATTTATAAGGCTGTTTCATAGACATAAAGTGTAATTTCATAAATATTTATATTGAAAAAAAAAAACTGATTTATACACTTACACTTAGAAACTATACCTAATACTTATAATAAGATTGTAATGTACTTCAATTCATTATATTTATATCAGTCTAATGAAAAATAGCCAATACATTTTCAGACCTGTTTTAAATACATTTCAAATCATTTTAAATATAAATTATATTACAAAGAGTTTCCTAAATGAGTTTTAAAAATATTAGGAACCTGCTACTTTTTTGGGTTTATACTCTATCGGAATAGGTTGTGTGGCCAACCTATATGTTACAGTTTAGGTCGTCAAAATTACTACGAGGCCTGAAACATGAGCAAACTACATAACTTTAAGTGCAAGGGAAAATAATGCCACACTGAGATTTGAACCCTGGACCTCCAGATTACAAGCTGGACGTACAACCATTGTGCCACGGACGGCACACATATTTATTGGCCACATAATCTACAAGTCTAACCCTATATATAGTATTAAAAATTTAAATACTCTTACTTCAACAATACCCAGAATTGGGACAAAAATGGCTATTGAAGGCTATTAATAATAATAAAATATATAACCGCTGGGCAGCGAGTGAATCGTCAGCTCCTCCATTCCACAAACGGCCTACGCCCATAATTTACGAATAACATTTTACGAATCGCCTACGATATATACAAAACAACATATTTGTTGGCCACAAAATCTATAACGGACATACCCTACAGTCTATAGCGATAAATTACAATATTTACCTCAATAAAACCCAACAAAGTAAGACGAAAATAAAATACCTCAAACAATTTTCAAGTATTTAAAATCAGAATCTCTGTTGGAAGTTGTTCTGTTGTTGCGAGTTGGCGGACTGTTGTCCGGCGAACATCATTTGTTGTTGTTGATGGAACTCCTGTTGACCGGATGAAGTGTTGTTTCCTTGGTTTTGTCCCGCCATTCTCATGCGTTTTGCGTTGTTAGCGGCGTGATCGTGGCCATTTGCTTGAACTTGGTTTTGTTGGGTCTGTAATAATTTATCAAAACATGTCATTGCAATGTCTGTATACTTATAACTCCCTAAGAGATATAAGTAGTATGTATTTTTTATTTATTGTATTGTGTTATTTTATGTATTGTATTATTTTTATGTGTGTGTGTTTTGATGTTTGTGTATTACTGTATGTATGAGTCTTAGATACTTGAATAAAAATCTTATTATTATTATAAAGACAATTAGCTTTAGAACTTTTTAAGCAATTTTGTTATATTGGTCACAATAAAGAGTATATCTTTTAAAATATTGGCCTTATTAAAATATGCAAGGCTTGAACGCATGTTTTGAGACTTTGTCTGCGGCGGTTTTATTTGCCACCACAACAATTTTCTTCTATGACAATTCTCTACTTAATGCAGTGACATTCAAGGTAGATATACTAATAATACAATTTTTTACTATGAAGGATGTGCTACAATTTCATATTATGAAATATATGAAGAAAAAAAAATGAAATGTATGATGAAGATTCCAATAAAGTTAACTTACATTAGGTTGTTGTTGTTGTTGGTTCTGCCTGGCTTTAGACTCGCTCTTGTCCTCTTGGTCGTCATCGGTTAAGAACTCTCTCTTCGGGTAGGGAATGGGACAACCCGCGAATACATCCTATAATGCCATTTTTAATATACTCACAAAGTGGAAATACTTTTAAAATGTGTGCAATAATATTGTGCTTCTCTTGAGGAATTTTCAAAAAGTTAATTGTATAATAAATTTATATTTCAAAATGTATCAAATTGTACGAGCAAGAGAGCGCCCAGCGTAATAAGCTTTCTTAACAACTGCTTCCTACATATCCTATAGGAAATTGAATCGAGAAAAATTTAAAAAAAATCTAAATTTTGGCACACTAAGATTTGAATCCAGGGTCTCGGGATTACAAGCTGAGGACCTATTGGCTAATTCTCACCAACTATGATTGATGACAACTTCAATGTACATTGCTGCGTTTGTTATTTTAGTTATATTAATGAGGAGGTTTAAGCAAGTAATGTACGCAATTTTGTCTATGGATTCTAGTGTATTACATGTCGTTTGGCGATAGCCAATAGGCCCTCTGGACGTACAACCTCTGGGCCACAAACGCTACAAACTATTTTTTTTTTCTCTTACTAATAACATTTTTTTTCTAATAAGTAATAACCAATATTTTCTTACCTGTGTAGGTAATGGATCTTCTGTGAAGTAAGGGTCTTGCATGGCTTGTTCTGAAGTTATCCTTCTATTTGGGTCCATGAGTAGTAGCCGTTGTAACAAACTGAACGCTTTGCTGTCAGGCTTTATCTTGTGCCTGTCCATGTATTTGCTTAGAGAGCAGCTTTGGTAACTGTAAGAAAAATTCATTTTTGAGTCATTTACAGACTAACCTCTGGGTTTTTGTCGTGTCATCTGCCTCTACGCAACCTCAAAATCGAAATAATGGCGTCTTCTCAGCCATTTTCTTAAATTTAGAATACCCTTTTCTTCGACCTTTTCGAGGGATTCGGAGACGGGAACACGACTAAAAATATTGGGGATAAAGCCAATTTATCCGATACTAGCTGCGCCCGTCGGTTTTACCCGCTGTACTGTAGCCTATGTGTTATTCCAGGGTCTAAGCTATCTCTGTACCAAATTTCAGCTCAATCTGTCCACCCGTTTAGGCGTGAAAGAGTAACAAACATACATCCAGACATCAATACATCCATACATTCTTACAAACTTTAACTTTTATAATATTAGTAAGATTAGTAGCCGGCATATATTCAAGTCCACTTCAATGTTATGACCTTCCTGAGATAAATCTGTCACCATTTCTTTTAACAAGTGAATTAAATTAAAAACTTAAAAAACCCCCAACGCAATACGTAATTCACCATTTTGTGGTGGCGGCCATCTTGGATTTTAAATGTTATATAGTGGCCTGTATTCTACTCGTCAAGCCCTTTCATTTGATACCCATATTGAGGGGGTCGTGGAAGAAAAAAGTAATCCGCCATTTTGTAGCGGCGGCCATCTTGGATCGATTTCCACCAAACATGGCTAAGAACACTCTCGACTAACTCTACTTTCAAACAAAAAAAACTAAATCAAAATCCGTTCATCCGTTTGGTAGCTACGATGCCACAGACAGACACACACACACACACACAGACAGAGACAGACAGACAGACAGACAGACAGACAGACAGACAGACAGACAGATAGACAGATAGACAGACAGACTGACAGACAGACACGTCAAACTTATAACACCCCGTCGTTTTTGCGTCGGGGGTTAAAAAACTTGGAGAAACTTGTAGATCAATACAAAAACTTACTTTGATCTCTTAAAATCTTTCACAAGTGTAGCATGTTCGGGCATTTTCCTGATATCCTCCCAGTCCTTTTCCTGTGGGAAGCCCATAACATTGAATATCCTGTCCAATTGGTCATGGTGGTACGGGTTACTGGTCTTAATGTCTTCTTGACGGCAGTGGAATATTGGCTCTGAGGTAAGAAGCTCGGCAAATATACAGCCTATTGCCCAGATATCTGTGAAAAGTAAAAAAAAATTGTGTAAAAGTTAATAATAACAATTGGGATTCATACTCCAACAGAACTTTGTGTGGCTTGACACAAAGTTCTGTTGGAGTTTCATCATGCACTTTATTAAAATGTACTGTAATGGTTGAACCTCCTTTTTACCTCACTTTTCTTTCTTCATTACTATATGTACAATTTTTTACTTTTGACAAAGAAAATGCATGCAAGCTTACTGAGATATTAATAACATTTAAAGGAATGCTTGAGCCCTACCCTTGTGTTGGCCAAGGCTTATATTTCTTACCTTTTCTAGCATTTTGAGCTTTAGGTTGTCACGGATCTCTATGTTTATTATTTTAATCAATGGTCTAAGGGTTACCTATATATTTAAAATCTTTAATGTACCATGTTTGTTAAAAATCCTACTAATCTTGCTAATATTATTAATGCGAAAGTTTGTAAGAATGTATGTATATTTGTTACTCTTACGCCTAAACGGGACGGGTAAACCGATTGAGCTGAAATTTGGTATAGAGCTAGCTTAGACCCTGTAATAACACATAGGCTACTGTTCAGCGGGTAAAACGGCTGGGCGCAGCTAGTAAATAAATGATTTTATAATAAGTCAGCTTTATACAAAACTTTAGTTCAAAGTAAATCACATTTCACATATAAATTATATTAATATTTTGTCTTTTTAATTTGGTGTGATATAACTTGACAATGATAATTTCATACTAACCAATAGCCTTAGTATAATGCCTAGCTCCCAGCAGTAATTCAGGTGCTCTGTACCAGAAAGTGACCACAACAGGATCCAAGTCTGCGAGTGGTTTCAGTGGTGCATTAAATAACCTAGCAAAGCCCATGTCGGCAATCTTCACCCTACCACGCTCTGGACCTTCCCCCATTACTAAAATGTTAGCTGGTTTCTGAAATGTATAAAATAAAATAAATAATAATTGGGGTTTATACTCCAACAGAACAGGTTACCGTACTTAGTGTAAGTCAAATCACAATTTATAGGTTGTATGGCTAACCTATATGTTGCAGTTTCAGGTCGGCGAGATTACTTCAGGGCCTGCAACATGACCTAATGACTGCCTCCTACATATCTTATAAGAAACAGCCGGGACCCACAGTTTTACGTGCCTTCCGAAACATGGTAGCGTCCAGGCGAACTTTTTGCCACACACTGAGATTTGAACCCAGATTAAAAGCCGGACATGTGACCACTGGGCCACGGACGCTACAAAATGTATAATAAAATAATAATAATAAAATAAAACTTCAAGCTCTCTTTTATCAAGCAAGGGTCATCACTGGCCTCTTTCATCTCTGAAAGCTGATTCAAGCTGCGAGGGAGAGATGCACTTTTTAAATCACAACTTGAAAACCACTCAACCTATGTTGATAAAACTTTAATGGAGCATCTATGAAGCAATAAACACCCTTAGAACCAAAAAAGATTCTGAAATTGATTAATAAAAATACACTTCAAATAGAAATTACATTTTATTAAAAATCTTGCACTCGCGGTTTTACCCGCGTGGTAATATCCTTTCTTAGCGGAGGCCTACGTCATAAAATCTACCTGTGTTCCAAATTTCAACTCAATCCGTTCAGCGGTTTAGGCTGTGCGTTGATAGATCAGTCAGTCTTTCCTTTTATATATTAAGATTGATGCTGAGAACCTAAACTTTGACCCATAACATTTAAATTTAAAAAATGAACTAAGTAATTGTAATGCATTTACGATAAACACAGTGAAGAAGGTTTGTTTTAATAAATCCTTTAACTTCTGATTTGCAGGCTTATTTTCTGCAATTAGGCCCCTTGGCCCACTTTGAGTATGGGCACGGGGTAATCTTTTAACTTATAGAGCCACATTTAATAGTATGGACCCGTGTTCACTTACCAAATCCCTGTGCAATACCCAGTTAGAATGTAAATAATGTATCCCATCCAATATCTGATAGAGCAAGCTCTTAACCATCCCTTTAGGTACCATCACTGACTTCTTGTTAGCTTTGGCAGCTCGGTGGAACTTTATAATGTGCCATAAATCATGTTCTGCATAGTCAAAGAGGAGCCAGACTTTACGATCAGTGTGCGAGAGGAAAACTCGAATGAGATTTATCACATTCGGATGTTTCAGCTCGCGAAGTAACTGGAAAAAAAGTTGAATTAAATGCACTAAATAGCTATCCCATATGTCCCATATGGTTCTAAAATATAATAATATAATATTTTATTATACCTGCCATATAAAAATAAAGTTCAAATTCATTTTATTACTCTATAATTAAATCTATCTATTTCTAATAGTAGCATTTTCACTGGGCGTTGGTCTTTTTTTTGGAATTGTTGATTTTTTGGTAAGATGACTGTCCCTTATAATTAATTATGAGTTGTCTATTAAAAAAAGGCAAATTAAAAAAATGGTAAGTAAATAATATAGGTAAATAAATTATTCAGGATTTTTTATTACAATTACAATAATCTTTATTATAGTTACAAATCTCCAGGCTTAGACATCCACCAATCTTTTGTGGCTAATAAATACTAAATAAATTTAAGTGGGTAGGTACCTAGGTACCGAGATGAGTATTGTTGTAGAAAAATGAATGATAGTTACGGTCATTTTAGAACATTTTAAGCATTAGCCACAAGCGTTTGGTACTCATCTAGCGCTACAGAATTTAGACCATATTTCACACATGTTTAAGAAGTTACACAAGTTGTTTGCCTGTTACCTATGCATACCTATTACCTACATATCAATTTCAGGGACATTTTTATAATACTTAATATGCCTTCATTATTAAGTTCTTGAGTTACTTACCGCAATCTCTCTGCAAGCTGACATAGACAATCCAGTGCCTTCTATTTGCTTCAGAGCATAGTCTTTAGTGTCGGAACCATCTTTCCTTCTCGCCTTATAAACATGCCCATAAGTCCCTCTACCTACTTTACAACCCTCAAAGTCAAACAAATCTTCCACTTTTGACCTTTCGTTCTGAGTCTTCACTTTGAAATCATAGTCCATCATTACGGGTGCCATGGTTTTATTGTTCTGAAAGTTGTCACCCATTTTTGATGATCTTTTAACGTGGGAACGAAAGAAATTTCTATAGTATTACAGTAATCAGCTGAAAATTTACTTGTGTTATTGAGATGGATGCCTTTTTTTTTTTTTTTTTTTTTTTTGTTAACGCCGGGAAAAAATGCATTACGCATACCCTCCCATCGAGGGAATGGGAGGGTTATGTGGGACTCCCGTGCAGGACAGCTGCACGGTTTACCCACTAAAACGACCCGGCGGCACTCCCGCATCGTCTAAGTGACGGAGGACTGGGAATCGGCAGAGCCTTGGCATCCAGTCCCCCGTCGACGACCGCCCGTCTTTATAAAGACGGGCCCTTCACGCCCCTCTCAACGAGGAGGGGCCCGGGAACGGTCCCGAGTGCTCGGCCGTTCCCACCGACAGTGGTGGTGAATTGTGCAATGCGGATGAAGGCGCCCTCACGCCAATCATCCGCTATTCACCACCGGGGGGCTGGCGTTGGCTCACGTAGAGCCGTCTTCTCCAGCCCCTTCTCCTGCGGAGCTGTTCTGCGAGGGGGCCATGCTGCCTCGTACGCTCCGCAGTCTCCTTTTGCGACATCACGTCCTCGCAAAAGGAGGCAACCGCGGCCCAGGCCTCCTCACTCCCCAGCATGACTGAGATCACGCTGGGGAGCGAGAGGTCCGGTCCGACCACTGAGGTCAGACCCTGGCGAGGCTCGGCCCACGACGGGCACACCTCAAGGGTGTGCTGGGCCGAGTCCTCCGTCGCGCCACAATGGGGGCATGACGGCGTCTCCCTTACCCCAATCCGGTGCAGGAACGTCCCAAAGCTGCCGTGCCCGGACAGAACCTGCACCAGCCGGTAGGAAAGGAAGCCGTGTGAGCGCTCGCGCCATCCCTCCAGGACCGGCCCGAGCGCGTCCAACGTCCGGCGCCCATAAGTGGCGCTGGCGGCATCATCCTTCCACTGGCGGAGGATGAATTCCTCCGCCTCCTTACGGACCGCCTCCCGCTCTTCCTGCGCAGGGGTTTCTCCGCGTGCCCTGCGCTCCGCCGTCCACTGGTACACCCTGGTGAGCACCTGCGCCTCGAGCTCCCAGGGCGGGGTGCCAGCCAGGGCGCACACCGCCGGAAAGCTTACCGTGCGGTAAGCTCTCACCATCCGCTGTGCAATGACCCTTTGGGGTCTGCGGATGGCGGTGGAGACGGCGCTCAACGGCCTCGAGAGGCAGTCCGACCAGATCGGGGCCCCATAAAGGGCCATGCTTTTAAGTATGCCGGCGTACAAGCGCCGGCACCGCATCTTGGGCCCCCCCAAGTTTGGCAGAAGCCGAGAGAGGGAGCCAGCAAAGCTGACGAGGCGCTTCGACATTTCCTTAAAATGTGTGCCGAAGCGCCACCCGCTGTCGATGGTAAGGCCCAGATATTTTATCTGAGCCTTCACCTCAATTCTGACGCCCTCCACTATGATGTGGGCATCAGTGGGAATGCGCCGCCGAGGCCCCCGAAAATAAACGGCCTCGGTCTTGTGCAATGCCACGTCCAATCCTAGGCGGCGGATCCTTCCAGCGATCAACGATCCGCCCGCCGAGGCCAACCTGGCCGCCTCTCCAAAGTCTCTCCCCCGGGCAGTGAGGAGAGTGTCATCGGCGTAACAAATGACACTCGTGCCACGGAGGAGAGCCCCCCGCAGGAGCCAGTTGAAACCGACATTCCACAGGAGCGGGCCGAGGACAGACCCCTGCGGAACCCCGGTCTCAGAGCCATAGCGCCGCACGCACCCTGCCCTGTCCGCGAGTAGGACCGCACGATCCGACAAATAACTGCCGAGCAGTCGCCGCATGTATTGAGGCACTCCGTGGAACCGGAGTGCCTCCAAAATCGTCGAGTGGGGGACGGAGTTAAAAGCATTGGCTATGTCAAATGACACAGCCAGCACTCCCTCCCCCGCCTCCACAGCATGAGATGGATGCCTATAAGAATTTTCAATCTTATCGTCTTTTCCCCTTCCTGTTAAAAACACATCAGATCATTTTAAATTTTATATTACGTTTGCGATGTAGCTAAAATCATTAGCTTATTACATCATGATTCCAGCAACCAAATAATTAAATAATAAAATAGTTTCACGAAAACGAACTCACTTTGAAGTAGGGATAAAACGATACAAGCAGTCACTGAGCATATAAATAAGAGTGTCAACTCCGAAGAAAAAAAATGAAATCGCCTAATGTACTGAATTCATTGGAGTCACCTTACCAACCTAAAAGTAAAATGTAAATTTGATTTCTGATGTTGCCTGCACTGTTGTATGACATTAATTAGTGATGGGCAGTGTCGATTGTTAGTGATGGCCAGGTCGATAAAAATATATCGATAGTCGGCGCGACCGGGACGGGAAAATTGATGATTTTATTATTTATTTTATAAATAAAGAAAAGTCATGTTATTTCAAAATAATATTTTAATATAATTTATTAATGCTGTTTTTACAAATAATATTCCAATGAGTAATAAAATATATACAAATATTGTGAACAATAAAATTACATAACGTATATTTTATTATACAGTAAACCGCAAGCAGTTATAATACAGGAATCAGGAATAAATAATAATAATTTTCTCAAGAATGGTCTTATCGAATCTTATATCTATAAACTACTACAAAAAAACTTAACATAACCCGTCCGACTAAGTTTTTCAATGGGCCGAAAAACAAGCTCAGGATCTTCTACGACTCTTAGCATCTGCATCTGTAAAACATAAAAGGTTATTTTTAAACAACGAAGTAAGAAGGCCAGCAAGACGCTCTTTCTGTACATAAACTCGCCCATTCATTCATTTGGGGTGTCATTTTACTTAGTCGGACAGTATTGAGTGAAACGGAAATACTCAATCAAACATGTGCAAACGAGATGGACAAAACGAAGGAGTACTTATATAATTTTAGGGAACTAAATAATAACTTAGATATCAACATTCTATTTCTTTTAAACCACCTACTGTTACGTTTCAAGTTTGAAAGACAAAACAAGATCTCTCCAAGACCTTTAATTTCTTCTATGACACCGTCAGCCTCGGAAGAGTATTTTCCGAGATATTGACGTTTCAAGTTTGACAGCTGTCATCTGAAATGAAGATCTCTCCAAGACCTTTAATTTCTTCTATGACAGCGTCAGCCTAGGACGAGTATTTTCCGAGATATTGACGTTTCAAGTTTGACAGCTGTCATCTGAAATAAAGATTTCTCCAAGACCTTTAATTTCTTCTATGACACCGTCAGTCTAGGTCTAGTATTTTCCGAGATATTCACATTTCAAGTTTGACAGCTGTCATCTGAAATAAAGATCTCTCCAAGACCTTTAATTTCTTCTATGACACCGTCAGTCTAAGACGAGTATTTTCCGATATATTGACGTTTCAAGTTTGACAGCTGTCATTAGAAATAAAGATTTTTCACTGGGTACGTCTCTGTTCTATTAATAGTGTCATAATAGGACTACAGGATTAGCTATTGATACTGACCACGGATAAAATAAAAATTTGTCATTGGACATTTTTACGAATGGACGTTTTTCATGAAGGGACAATTTTAAAATTGGACCTTTTTACGATTAGACATTAGGATGTGTGAGCGGCGGGTAAGTTGTACTTTTTACGCCCCGCCCATGTAGTTGTACTTTGCGTTGAATCACTTTTTGAGTTGAGTTCTGCTTCTATTACATCCCTAGTTCGTTGGAGTCACAAGATGTTTAGACTCTTCAGCCCAGTAATTTCATTAATTACAGTGCTTTCCTACCGAAGCACAATAATGTTTGCACATCACTGCTCAGGCGATAGAATAACTGGTGTTGGGGAAAAATGCCTACTCCAAAGCAATTGGTGGCTGTTTGTGACTTATAACTTACCTGTTTTCATCCAAAGGAAATGATGTGTAGAATGCTGTTGTTGATTCCATACTATATAAGATTTACCACACACTACACATATGCGGTGTTATGCGAGAGTTCCGACTCATGATGAGCCGATAACTCTTCAGTCTCTTCGTGAAATAGGCACTAAGAATTACGAACGTTAACTGTACGAAATGAACCAAAAACTATAACAAACTAAAATCTATTGAATATAAACTAAAAGCACGGCTGTCCAGTCCAGAAATTCGAATGTTTAAAGCAGAAAAAAAGATAATTTTCTCAAGTTACATAATATCAACAAATAACAATGTCATAATATGTTGAATTTGTCAATTTTAATGAGTTTCTTGCTCATTCTTCTCATAGAGGTGCCTTGCGAATGAGCGGTAGAATATTAAAATAAAATGTAAAATTGACTTGCAAAAGTGCTCCATTGTAGCCTATTTGAATAAATGAATTTTGAGTTTGAGTTTGAGTTTGAGTCGGTAGCATAAGTAAATTATGCTCCTCAATTAAATTATTCAATGTAGTCTGATTTTACCTGATAAGGAAAGTCTCCCAGTTTGGCTGGTACTCCACGATAAATTTTCGGGGTTATTTCTATTAACCTATTGCGGAGGTAGATATATTTTTGTTTTTCAACTGCCTCTGGCGCCATGATTAAGCATAATATTAAAATTATAATTTTATGTGATACCATATTAAAAATAATAACATAAATTGCTCTATAACACTTAAAATAGTTAAAATAGATGCAGAGCGTAATGTAAAACTCTCAACAAGTGTTGATTTCCCAAGCAGTCTCCAATAACTTCCATACATTGAAAAAATGTATGAGATTCATTGGAGTCACGTTACCAACGCAAGGAAGCAAGTACCAACATAAAAAATAGTTTATTTTTTCTTATACACACCTCCTTTGACCTTTGAACATTGACAATAAAAAAAACAAACTTAAAATTGACAAATTCAACATATGACATTGTTATTTGTTGATATTATGTAACTTGAGAAAATTATCTTTTTTTCTGCTTTAAACATTCGAATTTATGGACTGGACAGCCGTGTTTTTAGTTTATATTCAATAGATTTTAGTTTGTTATAGTTTTTGGTTCATTTCGTACAGTTAACGTTCGTAATTCTTAGTGCCTATTTCACGAAGTGACTGAAGAGTTATCGGCTCATCATGAGTCGGAACTCTCGCATAACACCGCATATGTGTAGTGTGTGGTAAATCTTATATAGTATGGAATCAACAACAGCATTCTACACATCATTTCCTTTGGATGAAAATAGGTAAGTTATAAGTCACAAACAGCCACCAATTGCTTTGGAGTAGGCATTTTTTCCCCAACACCAGTTATTCTATCGCCTGAGCAGTGATGTGCAAACATTATTGTGCTTCGGTAGGAAAGCACTGTAATTAATGAAATTACTGGGCTGAAGAGTCTAAACATCTTGTGACTCCAACGAACTAGGGATGTAATAGAAGCAGAACTCAACTCAAAAAGTGATTCAACGCAAAGTACAACTACATGGGCGGGGCGTAAAAAGTACAACTTACCCGCCGCTCACACATCCTAATGTCTAATCGTAAAAAGGTCCAATTTTAAAATTGTCCCTTCATAAAAAACGTCCATTCGTAAAAATGTCCAATGACAAATTTTTATTTTATCCGTGGTCAGTATCAATAGCTAATCCTGTAGTCCTATTATGACACTATTAATAGAACAGAGACGTACCCAGTGAAAATTTTTTATTTCTAATGACAGCTGTCAAACTTGAAACGTCAATGTCTCGGAAAATACTCGTCTTAGACTGACGGTGTCATAGAAGAAATTAAAGGTCTTGGTGAGATCTTTATTTCAGATGACAGCTGTCAAACTTGAAACGTCAATATCTCGGAAAATACTAGTCCTAGACTGACGGTGTCATAGAAGAAATTAATGGTCTTGGAGAGATCTTCATTTCAGATGACAGCTGTCAAACTTGAAACGTCAATATCTCTGAAAATACTCGTCCGAGGCTGACGGTGTCATAGAAGAAATTAAAGGTCTTGGAGAGATCTTGTTTTGTCTTTCAAACTTGAAACGTAACAGTAGGTGGTTTAAAAGAAATAGAATGTTGATATCTAAGTTATTATTTAGTTCCCTAAAATTATATAAGTACTCCTTCGTTTTGTCCATCTCGTTTGCACATGTTTGATTGAGTATTTCCGTTTCACTCAACACTGTCCGACTAAGTAAAATGACACCCCAAATGAATGAATGGGCGAGTTTATGTACAGAAAGAGCGTCTTGCTGGCCTTCTTACTTCGTTGTTTAAAAATAACCTTTTATGTTTTACAGATGCAGATGCTAAGAGTCGTAGAAGATCCTGAGCTTGTTTTTCGGCCCATTGAAAAACTTAGTCGGACGGGTTAAGTGATGTTAAGTTTTTTGGTAGTAGTTTATAGATATAAGATTCGATAAGACCATTCTTGAGAAAATTAATATTATTTATTCCTGATTGCTGTATTATAACTGCTTGCGGTTTACTGTATAATAAAATATACGTTATGTAATTTTATTGTTCACAATATTTGTATATATTTTATTACTCATTGGAACATTATTTGTAAAAACAGCATTAATAAATTATATTAAAATATTATTTTGAAATAACATGACTTTTCTTTATTTATAAAATAAATAATAAAATTATCAATTTTCCCGTCCCGGTCGCGCCGACTATCGATATATTTTTATCGACCTGGCCATCACTAACAATCGACACTGCCCATCACTAATTAATGTCATACAACAGTGCAGGCAACATCAGAAATCAAATTTACATTTTACTTTTAGGTTGGTAAGGTGACTCCAATGAATTCAGTACATTAGGCGATTTCATTTTTTTTCTTCGGAGTTGACACTCTTATTTATATGCTCAGTGGATACAAGTAAATACAAGTACATACTCGATACTTTTTTCCGATACCAAGTATTTTAAGTATCGATACTTTGAAATTAGGTATCGAGTAGGTATCGGTTAAAAGTACTCATATCAGTATGCATATGCCAAAGTCAATATTTCATTTTAGCATTGATTATGAAAATGAAAGTTTTTGAACGCATCCATCTTTCGCTTGTTTTTTTTGCCTTAGTTTTGTGTAGTTGGCAAGCTTGTTTGTCTATGCTAGATGATTTTTGGTCACATCACAAACAACTCGCAGTTGGCCAAAAGCGAAAGCGTTCCTCGAAAGCCGATGAAGTGTCTATTTATTTGGATAATCCAGTCTGCGCTTTAAAAAAAAACATTGGAGGAATGGGAAGATTTAAAGCCCGTCTTCCCAGCGTTATATAAACAAGCTCGCATTTATTTAAACATAGTAGGTACCTCTGTACCTTGCGAAAGGCTCTTTTCTAAAGCTGGTGCAAATATTACCACTTCCAGAAATCGCCTAACTGGCAGACACTTAGAAAATTAATATTTTTAGGGGGCACTAGTAGTGCCAGAAAGAAGAGAAAAGAAATCTGATTTCGTAGTGCCGCACTACGAAATCAGATTTCTTTTCGTAAAAAATTCAATTAATAAAGAATTTTAACATTTTTAGTTTTATATTATTTTTTTCCAAAAACTTTTCGATACGAGTAAGTATCGATACTTTTAAATTGATACCGAGTAAGTATCGATACTTCACGACCGATACAGTATCGAGAAAAATTATCGATACCTCAATGGTATCGTTTCATCCCTACTTTGAAGAGCATAAATTGGCAGTGTTGCCAACTATAGTAACACCGTGCCAACATAAAAAAAATAATTGTCACATCTGTCAGAGGTAAAATAACTGTGAACGCACTATATATAGTTTGCTCTTACCCGCGCTTGTGTACGGTAACGTTTTTGAGTCCTAGTCGATTCTCCGCAGTGCGTTGAGAATCCTAGCCACCCGAAACACACCCTCCGGGCCGCGAAACAGCGAACCATTCTGTGCTCCGCGTACGTGCAGTGTTAGTTGACCAAAAGGCCGGCGTTGAGCCCCTCTTGACCCTCCTGTACCAACCGCGTAGCACCGTGCTATTGCACTCGTTGCAACACGCGAAAGAGACGATCCGCCTTTCCAGTGTCCCGACAGTGTCACTAGTGTTGTGTTGCAGTGGGAAAGGGTCATTTACTAGTTGTATTGTGACAATACATACAGTGAAGTGACCACAAACCACACCCCGGACAAATCTAAACCACCTGTCCTTTCGAGTCGCGACCGGTTGCGGTAAGCTCGCTGGGCCTTCGCTGGTTCGCCAGTGTCCTCACCTGGTTAGTGGTCCGCACAGGTTGCGACAAGAAAGCGTCAGAAAAACCGTTGGGTAACACATTCAACTTTCACTGACTACCCACGATGTCAGAAAAATCTTTTCATTTCACCTCTTCTACCATGGAGGAAAAACCTCCCCCGACTGCAACCCCCTTGACTCAGCCAAGGGGAATAAAGACTACCCGTAATCATGACAACGTAGCCAGCTCGTCACAGGTCATCACGGGCCTCTCCCCGACAGGAACTGATGTTCCTCCCCGGGGAGAACCACTCTGCGTGACCTCGATTCGTGCCGCAGACCCACGCAGGCGTGAATCGTCTAGTGACGAAGACCAACAAGACGAGAAGAGACAAAAGATCAGGCTTGTCTCTCCCCCCACACCACAACCAGAAGCTGCAAGCTCATCCTTCGCATCATTACCGGAGGACATGGCCGAGATGGAGGAAGAGGAAGAATCCACCTCCTACGCGACGATAGAGGCAGCAGCCAACACAGTCCCGCCGTCTGCCTCTGAGACTCAGCCCATGCCCCATCCACCGATCCCGCAACCGTCATACGCTACAGTGGCACGTTCGCCGCCTCCCTCCAGGCCGGAAACGCCCACCCAGAGACCAGCAGCCCAACCTGGCCCCTCTCAAGCCTCCGCCCTTGCGAAGAAAGGTTATCCGCCCATTACGGTGGATACCATGACCCGCTGGCCGGAGCACTTCGCAGAACTGAGGAGGCAACTCGGATTCGCCCCAAACGCGCGCCCCTTCGGTAAGGGTGTGCGGTTCCTGCCCAAATCCGAGCAGGAGTTCCGCGGAGTACAACGGTACCTTACTGAAGCTGCCCCACGAGATGCTGCACTTTCATGGTGGTGCTATAGCGTCGCAAATGAAAGACCACTTAAGGTGGCTATTCGAGGCCTGCCGGCTGACACAGAACCGGAAGTTATCACCACTGCACTCCAAGTCTTAGGATTCCCGGCCAAGTCAGCGCGCGCGATCCCCGCGCGCAGCCCCACGAGACCGGGAATATACTTCGTGCAGCTGGAGCATATGAGCCAAGAGGAAATAGCCCAGCTGTACCGCACCAATGAGATCCTGAACTTCGGCGGGATCTCAATCGAGGGATGGAAAGGCCACTCCACAGTGGCCCAGTGCCATCGCTGCCAGGGTTTTGGCCATTCCTCGACAAACTGCCATAGGCCCATCAGATGTGTCCGCTGCGGCGGCGCCCACGCGGTTGCCAACTGCACCGCCCCCCCGGATGGCCCCACAAAATGCGCAAACTGCAGTGGGCAGCACACTGCGAACAGTAGAGCCTGCCCAATATTTCGCCAAGAAGCCAGGAAGCGGCAGGTAAGAATCCCGGGCAGAATGCCCGCACCGGCCGCTACCCGCGCACCACGTCAACCGCGTGGCCACGCGCGGGAACCATCACCCATACTGAACCACGCCCGGGCTCCCCAGCGACAGGCACCAGCGCAATACAAACACGCGCCACCAGCCACCCCTGGGAAGCAGGTCCAGACCGCAACCAAAAGAAAAAGGAAAAGAGGAGGAAGAAAGAGAAGAGGCCGCAGAGGGCGCGACGCTGGTACGGTGCCTCCAACAGCAGCATCTACGCCGCTGCCTACCCATCAGCCCCCGCAGGCCTTCTGGCCCCTCATGCCCGAATGGCGACTCAAAGCGCAAGCCTGGCACTGCGGGCAAACTACTCGCACCCCAGCTCCCCCAGCGCCTCCTGGCGGCGCTTCAACAGCCCAGTATACGGGTCCACGGCCCCCCTCCAGACCAATCTCCCGACCTACTTCAAGAAGAGGTCGCCCAAGACGCCGCACTCCGCGCGAGTCACCAAACCCTGCGGAAACAGCGTGGAACGAGCAGGGAACAGGACCCACCCCAACGGGTCCAACAGCAGTTCCAGCTCCTGTGCCTCCTGCACCACCAGCCCCCAGCCAAGCCAGGCAGGTCACCCAGGCTGACCCGCGCACTCACTTCGCGCCTGTCACCCGGGAGGCCATCACCAGCACCACATCACGTCCGCCACTGGTCGCCCGCCCCAAAGCCGTCCACCCCGAGGCTGGGAGACCACTGGGGCAGCCTTTCTTCCCCCCCGGGATGGAACCCACTCGCCCACAGGAACCACCACTGCCGAGGCCCCAAGCTGCAGCGGTTCACTACTACCAGTCGCCCAGAGACCCCATGCTGGTTATGATGGGGATCCTGGCCGACATACTGTATACCATTGCCGCCCACGCTGACAAGCCAGCATACCGAAACGCGGCAATGAGAGGACTGACCACACTACATTGTTTCCAATATGGACAGGTCCAGCCTTAGAATTCTCTACTGGAACCCAGGTGGCATCCGGCAGAAGGTCCAGGCCCTCCAAACCCTCGCCCAGGATCAAGGTATACACATCATCTTGCTGGGCGAGACCAAACTCAAGCCGTCGATGCCCCTCAAGCTGCCAAACTTCGAGACCTACCGACATGACGAGGTCTCCCCCCAGGGTTCCGCCTACCGCGGTACGGCGGCGCTGGTGCGGAGAGACGTCATCCACGACAGTCTGGACCACCTGCCCTTCACGGACATTAGGACTACAGGGGTGAAAGTGCAGGTGACCGGCCAGGAACTTAAGATCTTCGCCGGCTACAGACCCCCCAGGGCCAGATTATGCAACGAGGACCTGAGACGTATTTTTGATGGTCGCACCCCCACACTGCTTGCGGCGGACCTCAACGCCAAGCACCGAGAGTGGGGGTCCAACGTCATCAACCCAGCTGGTCGCAGCCTCCAAGCAGCCGCAGAAGCTCACAATCTTACAGTTGTGGGCCCTGACTCACCAACCCACATACCAACCAATCGGCACAACAGGGCCGATGTACTGGATATTGCGGTGCACGACCGGCTGCCCTGCCCAATTCTCGTGGAGGTCCTGTACGACATGAACGAACAGCACCTCCCCATCCTCATAACTTTGGCATATGGGGCGGACATGAGGATACCCCGTCCTGCAAAGCTCAGAGTCAACTGGGAGACCTACGCATCCAAATTTACATGCGCTGATGCGAGCTCCCTAAACTCCGCTGAGGACGTAGAAAGGTGCACGGCCGAGATGACGCAGGCGATCAAAACCGCCATAGCCGAAGCATCCGCCCCAGCACCGCAGTCTCAAAGAAGACCAAAGATGCCACCGAGATTGGAGGCGCTGAAGGCTAAAAAGAGGCGCCTTCACAAACTATGGACCACTAACCGATGCCCCCGTCTTAAGACAGCACTCAACGCTTTGGCCGAAAAGCTATCTGCAGAGGTTCAGAAGTGGAGAGGCGAGGAATGGGATGCCAGAGTGGACAAGGCAGCCCAAGACCCGACAAAGACGAGCCTATTCCAACTGAACAGAGCCCTCACACAGGCAAAGTCGACGGTGTGTCCCCTGCTGGACAGTGCCGGGCGCTGCCACTACCCAGCCCAGGAACGAGCAGAGCTCCTCGCAGACCACCTGGAAGACCAGTTTCAGCTGCATCCGGTACCGATGGATGCAGCAGAAGATACACTGAGACATCACCAGAGGGTCCAATCTGTTGTTGAGGAGTTCCTGACCGCCCAAACCTCCCCGCTACCAGGGGAAATCTTCGTTACACCAGCGGAGGTTAAGAAGGCTGCGCGTTGGCTAAACACCAAGAAGGCCCCAGGGGATGACGGCATCACAAACGCCGCCATCAAATACCTTCCAGCCCGTGGCCTCGTTGCCGTCGCCCGTCTCTACAACGGCATCCTCCGCACCCAACACTTCCCCGAAACCTGGAAACTGGGAAGAATCATCACACTTCACAAACCTGGCAAAGACCGCCGTCAACCGGCTAGCTACAGACCCATCACCCTCCTAGACACCCTGTCGAAGCTGTTCGAACGCCTACTGCTGCGGAGACTGCTACCACACCTCCAACTAAGGGAGGAGCAACACGGTTTCCGCGCAGGGCACTCCACAACACTCCAGCTCACGAGGGTGATTCACTACATGGCCGACGAATGGAACAGGGGCCGCCGCACCGTCGCCGTCTTCTTGGACGTAGAGAAGGCTTTTGACCGGGTGTGGCACGAGGGGCTACTGCTCAAGTTGCTGAGCACCACCACACCCCCTGCCATCATCAGACTGGTAGCTTCGTTTCTCAGCTGCCGCAAGTTCTATGTGGCAGTTGAGAACACCACATCAACCACCAGAAACATCGCAGCAGGCGTGCCACAGGGGAGCTCCCTGTCGCCGGCGCTATATGGCCTTTACACCGACGACATCCCGACTCTCGACCAGGACGAACTCCGTGAGGGCGAACGGGGTGTCACACTCGCTCTCTACGCCGACGACAGCGCCTTCTTCGCGTCGTCCAACAGAACTGAAATCGCAGTAGGGCAGGTGCAGCGAGTCCTCCACAAAATCCCGGAGTGGTTGGACAAGTGGAGGATGGCCGTGAACGTAGCAAAGACGCAAGCGCTACTCACAGGAGCCACTCGCACCTACCCCCCGCCTATGACGCTGAGGAATATGAACATCAAGTGGGAAAGTTGCGTTAAGTACCTGGGTGTTCACATCGATCGGACGTTGAGGATGCGCCCCCAGGTGGACCACGCAGTCCACCAGGCAAAGGCGGCACGCGCGCTCCTCCGTCCGGTCCTAACTTCCAAGCTGCCGCTGAGGACGAAGCTTGGTATCTACAAGTCCTACGTCCGTTCACGACTAACCTACGCTGCGCCGGCATGGTACGCGCTATGCTCAGCTCCCCAGCGCAAGCGCCTCCAAGTGGTCCAGAACGTGGCGCTGCGCCACATCACTGGAGCCGGGCGATACGTCAGGAACGATGTAATCGCCCGCGACACGGGAGTCCCCGAGGTGGGGGAGTTCGTGGCCCGTCTAGCGCGTCGAATGTTCGACCGCGCTGACAACGGGCCGCACCCCCACCTACTCAACATCGCTCCACTACACGCCAGACCACCGGAGGCGCCCCAGAGGCGCCCCCTGCCGCGGGACATCCTCCGTGAGAGGGACGCCGCGCAAGAACAGAGGTCCGCTTCAGCAGAGCCGCCGTGAGGCGCCCGGCAACGGTTGCGACTCCGGCGGCCGCCAGTTACCCGGAGGCAGTTGCCTCTGAGCGACGCAGCTAGGGTAGAGGGACTAGTCCCAAGACCCTTCCCCTACCGCCCTCCACGGGGGGTCAGGAAGAACAAGGATTGGAATGCACTATATATATTGCGTTTACAGTAATAGACCGTTCACAGTTATTTTACCTCTAGCCTTTACATTGGCTAGCCTGAGAATTATGTTGCCATGTCACGTGAGTATTGAGTTCCCCATTTTTAACCCCCGACTCCCGACGCAAAAACGACGGGGTGTTATAAGTTTGACGTGTCTGTCTGTCTGTCTGTGTGTGTGTAATACGTATTACGTTGGGGGCGGAAGTTTTTAAATTTTTAATTTAATTCACTTGTAAGTATTATTTTACAGTGCTGTAGGTAGGTACTTACATGAATTTCCTGTTTCGAACCTACTTAATATTTTATATCATATTGATAGTTTGCAGTTACGTTGTACATGTGTTAACCATCCGATATTGTTATAGATAAATTCATTTTCTTCATATGAAATTAAGTTTATGGGCATTGGTAAAGCTTGGGATTACAATAATAATAATTAAAACAACGAGTACAAGTAACCTTATCAAGTAACGTTTAACAAGAAAAGTAACGCATTTTTGAAATTTTTATATTTTTACACAATATACACAGTTGAATTGAAATACGCTTACATATTCTAACATTTCGGTGATTATTTCCTAATTTTTCAGTTTATTTAAATAAGAAATTGCTAATCAACAAAAAAGTTAAATCCTTTTACTAAACCAGATAAAGTTATACGAAATTGCCTTATTCTTTTATCTCTGTTAAATCAATAAAGTAACTATTATTTTCTATACCATTACAAGGAAGAAGATTCATTTATTATAAGGTTCAATTTAAAATAAAGATCTTGAAAAGTAACGTAAAAGTCACCTATACAAGAATTCAAAAGAAACGCAAAGGTTCAAAAAATAATGCAACATAAAGAAAATAACTGTCACATCTGTCAGAGGTAAAATATAGACCATTCACAGTTATTTTTACCTCTGACAGATGTCAAAATTATTTGCTTTATGTTGCATTTTTGTCAAATTGTTGCCAGATCGTTACTTTTGTAACGTTTTATGTTACTTTTTGACTATTAATGGAACTAGGCGTTACTTTGCGGAAATCCATCACAACAATTATATTTAATATTTAGTGTTAATTCCGCTCTAAATTTGTGAGTCTAACTAAGTTTTAAGAGACGGCGAGGAATTCAATCGGTACCAAAATAGTAACTAGTATTAATTCCACCACCGAGTGCACCACTCGCCCTCCCGCATATGCATGCATTAAGGGTTATAACTATTTGTTAGTGTTAGTTATGAGGTTACGCGTAACTTAGCTAGAACAAAGGAGTGAACATCTCTCTGAAGATGCCTCGTGTAGAGGCGAAACACGTGTCAGCGTTGTAGTCTATTTTTGCGTAGCGTCCGGCAGCGGTTTGTCATCGTTGTCGTCGTCGTTTCGTATCCTTTGTTCTAGCTAAGTTACGCGTAACCACAAAACTAACACTAACAAATAGTTATAACCCTTAATGCATGCATATGCGGGAGGGCGGGTGGTGCACTAGGTGGTGGAATTAATACTAATTACTATTTTGGTAACGTTTGAATTCCTCGCCGTCTCTTAAAACTTAGAGTCACCAATTTAGAGCTGAATTAACACAAAATTTTAAATAATAACTAATAATTGTTACTTTTTGACCCTTTTTTGTTACTTTTGCATTCTTGTATAGACGACTTTTACGTTACTTTTCAAGATCTTTATTTTAAATTAAACCTTATAATAAATAAATCTTCTTCCTTGTAATGGTATAGAAAATAAAAGTTAATTTATTAATTTTAACTTAGTAAAAGGATTTAATTTTGTTGATTAGCAATTTCTTTTTTAAATAAACTGAAAAATTAGGAAATAATCACCGAAATGTTAGAATATGTAAGCGTATTAACCCATTAGTGCATAACGTCCGATAAATCGGACGTCAAAAAAATTGTTATTTCAGGATTTATATATATTTTATTCAAGGTTTATCCTTTTAAAACAGTAGATTAATATATATTCAAACGTGGCAACACTGTTTTTATAAAATGTATTAACGCGCATATGCGTCAGCTGTCCAAATCGCAAAATAGCGGCGCGCTGTCAAAATTCTTGGCGGCGAAGGTAAGATTATTTTGTGTTTTTCTTGTATTTTGATTGTGTTATGGGTAAAAAACGGATATTTTGATTGCTAAACTATTAGACTACTTATTTTCAATATAAGTTTTATGTAGCCATTGTTATTTTGAATGCTATGCTTGCGAATTTTGCACTGTCCGATATATCGGACGCTATGCACAGCGGATACTGCATATGGTGTTTTGTAAAATTGTTATAGGTTGCAAGTTCATGAAATATTATCTGTTTTGGAGTTTGAGGAGTATGATTATTATACAGAAAATATAATTTACGTTGAGCCCCCTATTGAGAATGCTGATCAGGTCACTGACTGTTTACATCTTTGAGCCTGATGAGACACCTGAAGGAGCTTGGCTATTATGCTAAAGGGACCTTGAAAGCAAAACAAACTGAGAACTGCACGGTCAAAGATGTAAAACATTTCAAGAAGAATATGCTGGTGGAATAATGTTGTCACAGTAGCCACTAGCTTTGAAATCCTCCAATTACATCTGCAACCCGCTGGTCAAACGAAAAGAAAGCCGAAGTGCAAGTTCCTCAGCCATCACTTATTTCATATTACAATAAGTATATGGGTGGAGTAGACAAATGCGACCAGGCTGTGGCAAATTTACGAACTCGGATGCATATAAAAAAGTTGTGGTGGTATTTATTTGCATATTTAGTAGACGTTTCGGTAGTGAAGACCTGATTACTTGCACGAAAGAATGGCTGCACAAGAGACACTCACTGAGTCCTTATTAGTTTTTAGATGTTTCATAGCAAGAAGCTTACTTTCCGCACATGGCACACAGCTACATCAAGGTCGCAAGCCAACAAAACCATTATCTACAACGAGATACAACGGTAAAGAACATTGGCTGGTCCCAATAAATACTGAAAGTCGCGTCGGTGTGCAAACCAATGTGGAGGGAAAAGTAAAATTCGGTGTCAGAAATGTAATTGAGGCGTTCATCCGAAATGCCACATGGCATATCACATTATAAATTAAAATATATTTAGTTTCTGTTGCATTTTATAATACATTTCTTCATAAAATCCGTACTTTTATTTTAACCTTTTTTACATCAATAATAGTGTCCGCCGTGCATGACGTCCGATTTATCGGACAGGCTATAAAATCTGAATGTTCACATGAACTAAATATTTTTTGTCAGTTAATCGTCAAAGACACTCTAAATCTTATTAATATTATAAAAGCGAAAGTTTGTGTGTATGTGTGTGAGTGTGTGAGTGTGTGAGTGTGTGAGTGTGTGTGTGTGTATGTTTGTTACTTCTTCACGCTTAAACGGATGAACCGATTGACTTAAAATTTGGTATGAAGATAGCTAAAACTCTGGAATAACACATAGGCTACTTTTTATCCTGATAAAAGAAACAGTTTTAGTAAAAAATCCAATAAATTAAGAAAAATGACAGTTCTGAAATTTGACAATTAATTGTCATTTTGACATTTTCGATTTTCAATTGTTTTTGAGAAATTTGACAATTAATTGTCATTTTGACGTATTCGGTTTGGTTTTCGGTGAAGTTAGGATTTTTAACAAATTTATTTCGATTTTCAATTTTTTCCAAATTCGGTTTCTAATTCGGTTCGGTGTTTTTTTCACATTCGGTTTCTTATTCGGTTCGGTTTTCGATGAAGTAAGGATTTGACAAATTTATTTCGATTTTCAATTTTTTCCGAATTCGGTTCAGTTTTTTTTTTCAAACTATTTTTATTATTCGGTTCGGTTTTCGGTGAAGTAAGGATTTGACAAATTTATTTCGATTTTACATTTATTCAAAATTTGTTTTCTAATTCGGTTCGGTTTTTTTTCCAAATTTGGTTTCTTATTCGGTTCGGTTTTCGGTGAAGTTAGCATTTGACAAATTTATTTCCATTTAATTTTTTCCAAATTCGGTTTCAAATTCGGTTCGGTTTTTTTTCCAAAGTCGGTTTCTTATTCGGTTCGGTTTTCGGTGAAGTAAGGATTTAACAAATTTATTTCGATTTTCCATTTTTTCCAAATTCGGTTTCTAATTCGGTTCGGTTTTTTTTCCAAATTCGGTGTCTTATTCGGTTCAGTTTTCGGTGAAGTAAGGATTTGACAAATTTATTTCGATTTTCCATTTTTTCAAAATTCGGTTTCTAATTCGGTTCAGTTTTTTTTTACAAAATCGGTTTATTATTCGGTTCGGATTTCGGTGAAGTTAGGATTTGACAAATTTATTTCGATTTCCATTATTTCCAAATTCGGTTTCTTATTCGGTTCGGTTTTCGGTGAAGTTAGCATTTGACAAATTTATTTCGATTTAATTTTTTTCCAAATTCGGTTTCTAATTCGGTTCGGTTTTTTTTACAGTCGGTTTCTTATTGGGTTGGGTTTTCGGTGAAGTTAGGATTTGACAAATTTATTTCGATATCCATTTTTTCAAAATTCGGTTTCTAATTCGGTTCGGTTTTTTTCCAAAGTCGGTTTCTTATTCCGTTCGGTTTTCGGTGAAGTAAGGATTTGACAAATTTATTTCGATTTTCCATTTTTTCCAAATTCGGTTTCTAATTCGGTTCGGTTTTTTTCCAAATTCGGTGTCTTATTCGGTTCAGTTTTCGGTGAAGTAAGGATTTGACAAATTTATTTAGATTTTCCATTTTTTCCAAATTCGGTTTCTAATTCGGTTCGGTGTTTTTCAGAATTCGGTTTCTTATTCGGTTCGGTTTTCGGTGAAGTTAGGATTTGACAAATTTATTTCGATTTCCATTTTTTCAAAATTCGGTTTCTAATTTGGTTCGGTTTTTTTCCAAATTCGGTTTCTTATTCGGTTCGGTTTTCGATGAAGTTAGGATTTGACAAATGTCTTTCGATTTTCAATTTTTTTTTCGTACATTTGTTTGATATTTTTTAACATGCACATAGTAGAGAAGGCGACCAATCGAAAAAATCATAAATTATCAAAATCGGTACAGCCGGTCATGAGTTAAGAGTATTGAAACTTTTATGAAGTACCAGGAGACCAGAAACATGTAGGAGATATTCGGCTCATTTCGTGAAATTCCGGTGAAGTTCGGATTTGACAAATGACAAATTTGACGTATTAGATTTTCAATTTTTTTTATATTCGAATACGTATAATGACGCAATTGTCAAATCTGAACTTAACCGATATCTCAAGAAATGACCCGAACATCTCCTATATTAATGTGGCAAATGCCTTTATTGAGAAAAAAAAAATTAAAAAACTAAAGCTACTACAGCAGTTGAGAACTCCTATATATTTCTGATATCCTGGTAATTTATAAAAGTTCCACCACTCATAACTTTAGAGCGACTGGACCAATTTTAATGATCTTTGGTTTGTTAACTTTGCCAACTTCTTCGCCATCGACCCTATTTGGCCAAAATCTTCGCCATCGACCCTACTTGGCCAACATCTTTGCCAATGACGCCACTTGGCAAATCTTAGCCGTAACTCCACTTGGTAAAAATCTTCACCGTAAACCTAATTAGCAAAAATCTTCAACGTAGCCACACTTGGCAAAAAATTTCACCGTAACCCCACTAGGCTTAAATCTTAGGCCATCGAAAATTTTGCAGCGGGTAACACCGCGGGTTGCAGCTAGTGATAATATATTATAGTGATCATAATAAAAAGCCGTTAAATAAACTTTATGCACTAATGGGTTAATATAAAAATTTCAAAAATGCGTTACTTTTCTTTACGTTACTACGTTACTTTCTGTACTTTATAAGGTTACTTGTACTCGTTGTTTTAAAAATTATTATTATAATCCCAAGCTTTACCAATGCCCATAAACTCAATTTCATATGAAGAAAATGAATTTATCTATAACAATATGTTGAAACAAAGAGGTTTTATGTTTTCTATAAGATCTCATTACATACATGGGTGTCAGTTTTATTTTTTATGAAAAAAACAAGTGACGAAGAGTGTGTCACTCAAAAATTTTCTATGTTGCGGTGAACATTATTTTATGTATTATTTATTTGTTTTCTTCTATATCTTGTTCAACAGTATAATAATATAGCTATCTATTATACAGATTCATGTTTTTCTTTTCGTTGAAGCTACGCAGGGACAAACTTACTCTGCTATTGACTTAGTCCAATGAGTTAGGACTGGGACACACCAAGAGGTTATGGGCAGCCAGCATACGAAGAATTAGCCGAATCATGGAGAGTTGCGGACAAGATAAAGTTGTAAGCACAGTAGGAGCTAACAGTTTACCGTCGATGGAGAAACTTGATGGTAATGCAGATTATAATACATGGAAGTTCATGATGGAATTATATCTGAGTCACGAGGATTTGTGGGAGTACACAATATCCACACCAGCAGCGAGTGATCTGCTAGGTTGCAAGAGAGACCAAAAGGCAAGAGCGAAAATATGTCTTATGGTAAAGAGTCATTGTCTGATACACGTTCGTAATTCAAAATCAGCCAAGGAGGCATGGGATGCACTCAAGGCTGCCTTCGAAGACAAAGGGTTGAATAATCGGTGTAGATTGCTGTCAAAACTGATAAATACAAAACTAGAGCAATTTTCCACTATGAGAGACTACGTGACGGCTATGATGACGATAGCACAGCAGCTTCGTGATCTTGGAAAGGAGATAGACGATGAATTACTTGTAACATTAATGCTACAGGGATTGACGGAGAGATTCGAACCCATGAAGTTAGCAATGGAGAATTTAAACACAATATTGACTACAGACTACGTGAAAAACAAACTGTTTCAAATGGAAGAAACCTACCAAGGAGAATCAAGCACTGCGACAAATGCACTTAAAGCTAACAACAAATTGTATCAGAGAGATACGAGATCGCAGAAAAGTACGAACAAATCTCGTCCGATAAAATGCTTTATATGCGATGGGCCTCATAAGGCAAAAGATTGTCCACATAAACCTACCCTGAAGAAGGATTCTACTTCGTCACTTGGAATGGCCACGTCAGGAAGCCAAGAAGCCTGGATTCTTGATTCTGGTGCATCGAACCATATGACAAATAGGAAAGAGTGGCTAGTGGACTATAAAATCTTAGATAAGAAGGTGGAGGTAACTTGTGCAAATGGAGATCGAGTGTATGCTGAAGGAGTTGGTAATGTAGTCGATGGGAAACAAGGTATGACAATAAGAGATGTTTTGTATGTACCTAAATTGGCAGCCAGTCTTTTGAGTGTGAGCACAATTGTGAGTAGAAACCTAATTGTTGTGTTTGATAAAACTGGTTTTAAGATCATGAAAGCTGATGAATGTAAGGTTACCGGTGAGGTCAGTCATGCAGGTATTGTAGATAATGGAGTTTATAAAATACAATACTCTTCACAGGATGTTGTGTTAACTGCAACAGCTGATGAGCAGATCTTGTGGCATCGGCGCATGGGACACCTAGGGGTACGCAACCTTATATTACTAAAGGACAAGATGGCACACGGGGTGAGTTTTCCTAATAATACTTTAAAACTAGAGTGTGAAGCATGTGTTATGGGGAAACAAACCAAGAGACCTTTCAACAAAACTGGTGCCACCAGAGCAACTGAGATTTTAGGGCTAGTTCACAGTGACGTCTGTGGACCTATGAGTGAGAGCTCGTACGGAGGTCTTCGATATTTTCTTACTTTCATAGATGATCTTACAAGGAAAACTTTTGTGTATTTTTTGAAAACAAAATCGGAAGTTTTCGAAAAATTCACCGAATTTTTGGAGATGGCAGAGCGCCAAACGGGCCACAAATTAAAAATAATTCGGTCTGATAATGGGTCAGAATTCGTTAACAAGCGAATGGATGCGTTTTGCAAAGCGAGGGGTATCTGTCACCAACTGACGGTAGAGTACACACCCGAACAGAACGGGGTCGCGGAGCGAGCAAATAGAACCATCACTGAGAAAGCTAGAACTATGTTAGAGGAATCTGGCTTGAGCAAGAAATTGTGGGCTGAATCAGTGAATACAGCGGTGTATTTGAAAAATCGTTCACCAACAATTGCTGTGAAGAATAAGACACCTTAAGAAGCCTGGACAGGAAAGAGAGTAGACCTGAGCCATATCAGAGTTTTTGGGTGTAAGGCTTATCTTCACGTGCCAGATCAAAAACGAAAAAAATGGGACAGCAAGAGTAAACCACTTGTTCTCGTTGGATATTGTGAGGATACAAAAGGCTACCGCCTAGTGGATCCAGCGACAGGAAAGCTGTTTAAAGGAAGAGACGTTGTTTTCTTTGAAAATAGAAACGTTGAATACAAAGAAAAAACATCAGAAAATCAAGCTATCCCTCTGACTGAGAATGTCACTAATCTAGAGGTGGAGTCAGAACGAATTCAAGTAGGAAGAGTTCAAGACGACTTGAGTGTCTTACAAGAAACTGGACCAATTGAGCCTAGAGAGGAAAGTTCTGAAAACGATATAGTTGAAGAAGAAGATGATGATGCTTGGGAAACTTCTGATGAGAGAGACGGATTTGATGCTGAAGAATCGAATAACATCGGATTATCAGAGAGAAGATACCCTCTCAGAGACAGAAAAGAGAAAAAGTTTCCAGATTTTATCACTTATAACGCAGTCTCTGCATCTGAGGAGCCATTGACTGTGCAAGATGCGTTATCTAGAGAAGACAGTGACAAATGGAGAAATGCAATTCAGGAGGAGTTGAATTCATTGAAGAAGAACAACACCTGGACTTTGGTGGAACCACCGGCGAATTGTAATGTCATTGATTGTAAATGGTTATTTAAAATCAAAGAAGAGCCGGGGAATAGAACTCGATATAAAGCTCGGTTGGTCGCACGTGGTTTCAAACAAAGGAGGGGGGTGGATTACAATGAGACGTTTTCACCGGTCGTTCGACACAGTTCATTGAGAGTATTGATAGCATTAGCTGCTAGAACTGGTCTCAATATAGACCAAATGGATGTGAAAACAGCATTTCTGAATGGATCACTGTCAGAGTCAATCTATATGAGGCAGCCGGAAGAGTTCATTGAAAAGGGAAAAGAGAATTATGTCTGTCAGCTAAACAGATCCCTTTATGGATTGAAGCAAGCTCCACGAGCATGGAACATGAAACTTCACTCTGAACTAGTGCGGCTACAATTTAAAGTATCAGAGAATGAACCATGCATCTACACTAGAAAAAAGAAAGGAAATGTTATTATCATTGCAGTGTATGTGGATGATCTTTTGATATTTTGGAATAATAAAAATGAGATGCAGCAAATCAAGAGAGACTTGAAAGCTAGTTTTGAGATGAAAGACTTAGGCAAGGCTGAGTTGATGTTGGGAATCCATATTGAGCAGAAAGAGAATGAGATCAAGATACATCAAGAGAAGTATGTAGAGAATATCCTTAAAACGTTTAACATGGAAGACTGCAAACCAGTTACCACACCAACTGTGCCTGGCCAAAAGCTGGAGAAATCTTCAAAGGAGAGAAAAGAAGATCCCATCAAAAACATAAATGTGAAAAGAGAGCCAAGTTCAATATTACGATGTATGTACTCATAGTGCACTCATAGTCACCTATGATTTGGTAGTTGACTTCAACGACAAAAGAAGTGAGATCTAAATGGGTGCCAAGTTCAATGGTCAGTCCTGAAAAATATTTACAACAACATAAAATATTTTATTACAACTTAAAAGATTATTTCTTCTTATCACTTAGAATTAATATTATTTTGAAGCCTAAAGACTGACTTGGCCAGTTCTCATAATATACTAGGTAGGTACTCTCTTAACTTTAGCTTGATCACTATTAAACGCACTTAATGCTTATTAGTGCGCCACCGTCTTTTATCGTGTAAATTAGTCCCCTCCATCCATTGGTTGTCTGGAAGAAATCGCTCTTTAACGATAAGACCGCCACTTGTACATTGTAATTTTTAATTTTAATTATGTACTTATGTATTTTCTGTAACATTATGTGGTATACAATAAAGTATCTATTGTCTTATCTTAATGATACTTCGTCGTATGGTACCCATGAGAACTAGCCAAGTCAAACTTTGGGCTTCAAAATAATATTAATTCTAAGTGATAAGAAGAAATAATCTTTTAAGTTGTAATAAAATATTTTATGTTGTTGTAAATATTTTTCAGGACTGACCATTGAACTTGGCACCCATTTAGATCTCACTTCTTTTGTCGTTGAAGTCAACTACCAAATCATAGGTGACTATGAGTGCACTATGAGTACATACATCGTAATATTGAACTTGGCTCTCTTTTCACATTTATGTTTTTGATGGGATATCATTGCTTTTTGTACAGTACTTTTAGTATGTAATAGGTTTAAGACACCCAGTCATAATAAGATTAATACCAAATGATTATTTTATTGCACCTCTCCCCACCCCACTGCTCCATGGCACGGCCGTCGCACCGCGCACCGCGGCCCGTGAGCCTCGCCGTGCTTCGATATACCTATACCTATAATTATTAATTTAGTACTTATTTATATATAGTATTTATGTGCACTATTGATTTGAATATTGTACCTAATCAATTGATTTTTAAACAATACTAGTTACTGATAAATTTATCTATATTCACCCAGCTATCTTATACCTACCGCCTACCTGGATTGAAAGTTAACCTAAGCCGACAAGACTTGGCACGGCCGTCGCACCGCGGCACCGCGGCACCGCGGCCCGTGAGCCTCGCCGTGCTTCGATATACCTATACCTATAATTAATTTAGTACTTATTTATATATAGCACTAGCTGCAACCCGCGGTGTTACCCGCTGCAAAATTTTCGATGGCCTAAGATTTAAGCCTAGTGGGGTTACGGTGAAATTTTTTGCCAAGTGTGGCTACGTTGAAGATTTTTGCTAATTAGGTTTACGGTGAAGATTTTTACCAAGTGGAGTTACGGCTAAGATTTGCCAAGTGGCGTCATTGGCAAAGATGTTGGCCAAGTAGGGTCGATGGCGAAGATTTTGGCCAAATAGGGTCGATGGCGAAGAAGTTGGCAAAGTTAACAAACCAAAGATCATTAAAATTGGTCCAGTCGCTCTAAAGTTATGAGTGGTGGAACTTTTATAAATTACCAGGATATCAGAAATATATAGGAGTTCTCAACTGCTGTAGTAGCTTTAGTTTTTTAATTTTTTTTTTCTCAATAAAGGCATTTGCCACATTAATATAGGAGATGTTCGGGTCATTTCTTGAGATATCGGTTAAGTTCAGATTTGACAATTGCGTCATTATACGTATTCGAATATAAAAAAAATTGAAAATCTAATACGTCAAATTTGTCATTTGTCAAATCCGAACTTCACCGGAATTTCACGAAATGAGCCGAATATCTCCTACATGTTTCTGGTCTCCTGGTACTTCATAAAAGTTTCAATACTCTTAACTCATGACCGGCTGTACCGATTTTGATAATTTATGATTTTTTCGATTGGTCGCCTTCTCTACTATGTGCATGTTAAAAAATATCAAACAAATGTACGAAAAAAAAATTGAAAATCGAAAGACATTTGTCAAATCCTAACTTCATCGAAAACCGAACCGAATAAGAAACCGAATTTGGAAAAAAACCGAACCAAATTAGAAACCGAATTTTGAAAAAATGGAAATCGAAATAAATTTGTCAAATCCTAACTTCACCGAAAACCGAACCGAATAAGAAACCGAATTCTGAAAAACACCGAACCGAATTAGAAACCGAATTTGGAAAAAATGGAAAATCTAAATAAATTTGTCAAATCCTTACTTCACCGAAAACTGAACCGAATAAGACACCGAATTTGGAAAAAAAACCGAACCGAATTAGAAACCGAATTTGGAAAAAATGGAAAATCGAAATAAATTTGTCAAATCCTTACTTCACCGAAAACCGAACGGAATAAGAAAGAGCTATATAGCTATAGCTATAGCTTTCAAGTCTCTCTTGATTTGCTGCATCTCATTTTTATTATTCCAAAATATCAAAAGATCATCCACATACACTGCAATGATAATAACATTTCCTTTCTTTTTTCTAGTGTAGATGCATGGTTCATTCTCTGATACTTTAAATTGTAGCCGCACTAGTTCAGAGTGAAGTTTCATGTTCCATGCTCGTGGAGCTTGCTTCAATCCATAAAGGGATCTGTTTAGCTGACAGACATAATTCTCTTTTCCCTTTTCAATGAACTCTTCCGGCTGCCTCATATAGATTGACTCTGACAGTGATCCATTCAGAAATGCTGTTTTCACATCCATTTGGTCTATATTGAGACCAGTTCTAGCAGCTAATGCTATCAATACTCTCAATGAACTGTGTCGAACGACCGGTGAAAACGTCTCATTGTAATCCACCCCCCTCCTTTGTTTGAAACCACGTGCGACCAACCGAGCTTTATATCGAGTTCTATTCCCCGGCTCTTCTTTGATTTTAAATAACCATTTACAATCAATGACATTACAATTCGCCGGTGGTTCCACCAAAGTCCAGGTGTTGTTCTTCTTCAATGAATTCAACTCCTCCTGAATTGCATTTCTCCATTTGTCACTGTCTTCTCTAGATAACGCATCTTGCACAGTCAATGGCTCCTCAGATGCAGAGACTGCGTTATAAGTGATAAAATCTGGAAACTTTTTCTCTTTTCTGTCTCTGAGAGGGTATCTTCTCTCTGATAATCCGATGTTATTCGATTCTTCAGCATCAAATCCGTCTCTCTCATCAGAAGTTTCCCAAGCATCATCATCTTCTTCTTCAACTATATCGTTTTCAGAACTTTCCTCTCTAGGCTCAATTGGTCCAGTTTCTTGTAAGACACTCAAGTCGTCTTGAACTCTTCCTACTTGAATTCGTTCTGACTCCACCTCTAGATTAGTGACATTCTCAGTCAGAGGGATAGCTTGATTTTCTGATGTTTTTTCTTTGTATTCAACGTTTCTATTTTCAAAGAAAACAACGTCTCTTCCTTTAAACAGCTTTCCTGTCGCTGGATCCACTAGGCGGTAGCCTTTTGTATCCTCACAATATCCAACGAGAACAAGTGGTTTACTCTTGCTGTCCCATTTTTTTCGTTTTTGATCTGGCACGTGAAGATAAGCCTTACACCCAAAAACTCTGATATGGCTCAGGTCTACTCTCTTTCCTGTCCAGGCTTCTTAAGGTGTCTTATTCTTCACAGCAATTGTTGGTGAACGATTTTTCAAATACACCGCTGTATTCACTGATTCAGCCCACAATTTCTTGCTCAAGCCAGATTCCTCTAACATAGTTCTAGCTTTCTCAGTGATGGTTCTATTTGCTCGCTCCGCGACCCCGTTCTGTTCGGGTGTGTACTCTACCGTCAGTTGGTGACAGATACCCCTCGCTTTGCAAAACGCATCCATTCGCTTGTTAACGAATTCTGACCCATTATCAGACCGAATTATTTTTAATTTGTGGCCCGTTTGGCGCTCTGCCATCTCCAAAAATTCGGTGAATTTTTCGAAAACTTCCGATTTTGTTTTCAAAAAATACACAAAAGTTTTCCTTGTAAGATCATCTATGAAAGTAAGAAAATATCGAAGACCTCCGTACGAGCTCTCACTCATAGGTCCACAGACGTCACTGTGAACTAGCCCTAAAATCTCAGTTGCTCTGGTGGCACCAGTTTTGTTGAAAGGTCTCTTGGTTTGTTTCCCCATAACACATGCTTCACACTCTAGTTTTAAAGTATTATTAGGAAAACTCACCCCGTGTGCCATCTTGTCCTTTAGTAATATAAGGTTGCGTACCCCTAGGTGTCCCATGCGCCGATGCCACAAGATCTGCTCATCAGCTGTTGCAGTTAACACAACATCCTGTGAAGAGTATTGTATTTTATAAACTCCATTATCTACAATACCTGCATGACTGACCTCACCGGTAACCTTACATTCATCAGCTTTCATGATCTTAAAACCAGTTTTATCAAACACAACAATTAGGTTTCTACTCACAATTGTGCTCACACTCAAAAGACTGGCTGCCAATTTAGGTACATACAAAACATCTCTTATTGTCATACCTTGTTTCCCATCGACTACATTACCAACTCCTTCAGCATACACTCGATCTCCATTTGCACAAGTTACCTCCACCTTCTTATCTAAGATTTTATAGTCCACTAGCCACTCTTTCCTATTTGTCATATGGTTCGATGCACCAGAATCAAGAATCCAGGCTTCTTGGCTTCCTGACGTGGCCATTCCAAGTGACGAAGTAGAATCCTTCTTCAGGGTAGGTTTATGTGGACAATCTTTTGCCTTATGAGGCCCATCGCATATAAAGCATTTTATCGGACGAGATTTGTTCGTACTTTTCTGCGATCTCGTATCTCTCTGATACAATTTGTTGTTAGCTTTAAGTGCATTTGTCGCAGTGCTTGATTCTCCTTGGTAGGTTTCTTCCATTTGAAACAGTTTGTTTTTCACGTAGTCTGTAGTCAATATTGTGTTTAAATTCTCCATTGCTAACTTCATGGGTTCGAATCTCTCCGTCAATCCCTGTAGCATTAATGTTACAAGTAATTCATCGTCTATCTCCTTTCCAAGATCACGAAGCTGCTGTGCTATCGTCATCATAGCCGTCACGTAGTCTCTCATAGTGGAAAATTGCTCTAGTTTTGTATTTATCAGTTTTGACAGCAATCTACACCGATTATTCAACCCTTTGTCTTCGAAGGCAGCCTTGAGTGCATCCCATGCCTCCTTGGCTGATTTTGAATTACGAACGTGTATCAGACAATGACTCTTTACCATAAGACATATTTTCGCTCTTGCCTTTTGGTCTCTCTTGCAACCTAGCAGATCACTCGCTGCTGGTGTGGATATTGTGTACTCCCACAAATCCTCGTGACTCAGATATAATTCCATCATGAACTTCCATGTATTATAATCTGCATTACCATCAAGTTTCTCCATCGACGGTAAACTGTTAGCTCCTACTGTGCTTACAACTTTATCTTGTCCGCAACTCTCCATGATTCGGCTAATTCTTCGTATGCTGGCTGCCCATAACCTCTTGGTGTGTCCCAGTCCTAACTCATTGGACTAAGTCAATAGCAGAGTAAGTTTGTCCCTGCGTAGCTTCAACGAAAAGAAAAACATGAATCTGTATAATAGATAGCTATATTATTATACTGTTGAACAAGATATAGAAGAAAACAAATAAATAATACATAAAATAATGTTCACCGCAACATAGAAAATTTTTGAGTGACACACTCTTCGTCACTTGTTTTTTTCATAAAAAATAAAACTGACACCCATGTATGTAATGAGATCTTATAGAAAACATAAAACCTCTTTGTTTCAACATATTGTTATAGATAAATTCATTTTCTTCATATGAAATTGAGTTTATGGGCATTGGTAAAGCTTGGGATTATAATAATAATTTTTAAAACAACGAGTACAAGTAACCTTATAAAGTACAGAAAGTAACGTAGTAACGTAAAGAAAAGTAACGCATTTTTGAAATTTTTATATTAACCCATTAGTGCATAAAGTTTATTTAACGGCTTTTTATTATGATCACTATAATATATTATCACTAGCTGCAACCCGCGGTGTTACCCGCTGCAAAATTTTCGATGGCCTAAGATTTAAGCCTAGTGGGGTTACGGTGAAATTTTTTGCCAAGTGTGGCTACGTTGAAGATTTTTGCTAATTAGGTTTACGGTGAAGATTTTTACCAAGTGGAGTTACGGCTAAGATTTGCCAAGTGGCGTCATTGGCAAAGATGTTGGCCAAGTAGGGTCGATGGCGAAGATTTTGGCCAAATAGGGTCGATGGCGAAGAAGTTGGCAAAGTTAACAAACCAAAGATCATTAAAATTGGTCCAGTCGCTCTAAAGTTATGAGTGGTGGAACTTTTATAAATTACCAGGATATCAGAAATATATAGGAGTTCTCAACTGCTGTAGTAGCTTTAGTTTTTTAATTTTTTTTTTCTCAATAAAGGCATTTGCCACATTAATATAGGAGATGTTCGGGTCATTTCTTGAGATATCGGTTAAGTTCAGATTTGACAATTGCGTCATTATACGTATTCGAATATAAAAAAAATTGAAAATCTAATACGTCAAATTTGTCATTTGTCAAATCCGAACTTCACCGGAATTTCACGAAATGAGCCGAATATCTCCTACATGTTTCTGGTCTCCTGGTACTTCATAAAAGTTTCAATACTCTTAACTCATGACCGGCTGTACCGATTTTGATAATTTATGATTTTTTCGATTGGTCGCCTTCTCTACTATGTGCATGTTAAAAAATATCAAACAAATGTACGAAAAAAAAATTGAAAATCGAAAGACATTTGTCAAATCCTAACTTCATCGAAAACCGAACCGAATAAGAAACCGAATTTGGAAAAAAACCGAACCAAATTAGAAACCGAATTTTGAAAAAATGGAAATCGAAATAAATTTGTCAAATCCTAACTTCACCGAAAACCGAACCGAATAAGAAACCGAATTCTGAAAAACACCGAACCGAATTAGAAACCGAATTTGGAAAAAATGGAAAATCTAAATAAATTTGTCAAATCCTTACTTCACCGAAAACTGAACCGAATAAGACACCGAATTTGGAAAAAAACCGAACCGAATTAGAAACCGAATTTGGAAAAAATGGAAAATCGAAATAAATTTGTCAAATCCTTACTTCACCGAAAACCGAACGGAATAAGAAACCGACTTTGGAAAAAAACCGAACCGAATTAGAAACCGAATTTTGAAAAAATGGATATCGAAATAAATTTGTCAAATCCTAACTTCACCGAAAACCCAACCCAATAAGAAACCGACTGTAAAAAAAACCGAACCGAATTAGAAACCGAATTTGGAAAAAAATTAAATCGAAATAAATTTGTCAAATGCTAACTTCACCGAAAACCGAACCGAATAAGAAACCGAATTTGGAAATAATGGAAATCGAAATAAATTTGTCAAATCCTAACTTCACCGAAATCCGAACCGAATAATAAACCGATTTTGTAAAAAAAAACTGAACCGAATTAGAAACCGAATTTTGAAAAAATGGAAAATCGAAATAAATTTGTCAAATCCTTACTTCACCGAAAACTGAACCGAATAAGACACCGAATTTGGAAAAAAAACCGAACCGAATTAGAAACCGAATTTGGAAAAAATGGAAAATCGAAATAAATTTGTTAAATCCTTACTTCACCGAAAACCGAACCGAATAAGAAACCGACTTTGGAAAAAAAACCGAACCGAATTTGAAACCGAATTTGGAAAAAATTAAATGGAAATAAATTTGTCAAATGCTAACTTCACCGAAAACCGAACCGAATAAGAAACCAAATTTGGAAAAAAAACCGAACCGAATTAGAAAACAAATTTTGAATAAATGTAAAATCGAAATAAATTTGTCAAATCCTTACTTCACCGAAAACCGAACCGAATAATAAAAATAGTTTGAAAAAAAAAACTGAACCGAATTCGGAAAAAATTGAAAATCGAAATAAATTTGTCAAATCCTTACTTCATCGAAAACCGAACCGAATAAGAAACCGAATGTGAAAAAAACACCGAACCGAATTAGAAACCGAATTTGGAAAAAATTGAAAATCGAAATAAATTTGTTAAAAATCCTAACTTCACCGAAAACCAAACCGAATACGTCAAAATGACAATTAATTGTCAAATTTCTCAAAAACAATTGAAAATCGAAAATGTCAAAATGACAATTAATTGTCAAATTTCAGAACTGTCATTTTTCTTAATTTATTGGATTTTTTACTAAAACTGTTTCTTTTATCAGGATAAAAAGTAGCCTATGTGTTATTCCAGAGTTTTAGCTATCTTCATACCAAATTTTAAGTCAATCGGTTCATCCGTTTAAGCGTGAAGAAGTAACAAACATACACACACACACACTCACACACTCACACACTCACACACTCACACACATACACACAAACTTTCGCTTTTATAATATTATTACCCGTGAGCCTCGCCGTGCTTCGATATACCTATACCTATAATTATTAATTTAGTACTTATTTATATATAGTATTTATGTGCACTATTGATTTGAATATTGTACCTAATCAATTGATTTTTAAACAATACTAGTTACTGATAAATTTATCTATATTCACCCAGCTATCTTATACCTACCGCCTACCTGGATTGAAAGTTAACCTAAGCCGACAAGACTTGGCACGGCCGTCGCACCGCGGCACCGCGGCACCGCGGCCCGTGAGCCTCGCCGTGCTTCGATATACCTATACCTATAATTAATTTAGTACTTATTTATATATAGCACTAGCTGCAACCCGCGGTGTTACCCGCTGCAAAATTTTCGATGGCCTAAGATTTAAGCCTAGTGGGGTTACGGTGAAATTTTTTGCCAAGTGTGGCTACGTTGAAGATTTTTGCTAATTAGGTTTACGGTGAAGATTTTTACCAAGTGGAGTTACGGCTAAGATTTGCCAAGTGGCGTCATTGGCAAAGATGTTGGCCAAGTAGGGTCGATGGCGAAGATTTTGGCCAAATAGGGTCGATGGCGAAGAAGTTGGCAAAGTTAACAAACCAAAGATCATTAAAATTGGTCCAGTCGCTCTAAAGTTATGAGTGGTGGAACTTTTATAAATTACCAGGATATCAGAAATATATAGGAGTTCTCAACTGCTGTAGTAGCTTTAGTTTTTTAATTTTTTTTTTCTCAATAAAGGCATTTGCCACATTAATATAGGAGATGTTCGGGTCATTTCTTGAGATATCGGTTAAGTTCAGATTTGACAATTGCGTCATTATACGTATTCGAATATAAAAAAAATTGAAAATCTAATACGTCAAATTTGTCATTTGTCAAATCCGAACTTCACCGGAATTTCACGAAATGAGCCGAATATCTCCTACATGTTTCTGGTCTCCTGGTACTTCATAAAAGTTTCAATACTCTTAACTCATGACCGGCTGTACCGATTTTGATAATTTATGATTTTTTCGATTGGTCGCCTTCTCTACTATGTGCATGTTAAAAAATATCAAACAAATGTACGAAAAAAAAATTGAAAATCGAAAGACATTTGTCAAATCCTAACTTCATCGAAAACCGAACCGAATAAGAAACCGAATTTGGAAAAAAACCGAACCAAATTAGAAACCGAATTTTGAAAAAATGGAAATCGAAATAAATTTGTCAAATCCTAACTTCACCGAAAACCGAACCGAATAAGAAACCGAATTCTGAAAAACACCGAACCGAATTAGAAACCGAATTTGGAAAAAATGGAAAATCTAAATAAATTTGTCAAATCCTTACTTCACCGAAAACTGAACCGAATAAGACACCGAATTTGGAAAAAAAACCGAACCGAATTAGAAACCGAATTTGGAAAAAATGGAAAATCGAAATAAATTTGTCAAATCCTTACTTCACCGAAAACCGAACGGAATAAGAAACCGACTTTGGAAAAAAACCGAACCGAATTAGAAACCGAATTTTGAAAAAATGGATATCGAAATAAATTTGTCAAATCCTAACTTCACCGAAAACCGAACCGAATAAGAAACCGACTGTAAAAAAAACCGAACCGAATTAGAAACCGAATTTGGAAAAAAATTAAATCGAAATAAATTTGTCAAATGCTAACTTCACCGAAAACCGAACCGAATAAGAAACCGAATTTGGAAATAATGGAAATCGAAATAAATTTGTCAAATCCTAACTTCACCGAAATCCGAACCGAATAATAAACCGATTTTGTAAAAAAAAAACTGAACCGAATTAGAAACCGAATTTTGAAAAAATGGAAAATCGAAATAAATTTGTCAAATCCTTACTTCACCGAAAACTGAACCGAATAAGACACCGAATTTGGAAAAAAAACCGAACCGAATTAGAAACCGAATTTGGAAAAAATGGAAAATCGAAATAAATTTGTTAAATCCTTACTTCACCGAAAACCGAACCGAATAAGAAACCGACTTTGGAAAAAAAACCGAACCGAATTTGAAACCGAATTTGGAAAAAATTAAATGGAAATAAATTTGTCAAATGCTAACTTCACCGAAAACCGAACCGAATAAGAAACCAAATTTGGAAAAAAAACCGAACCGAATTAGAAAACAAATTTTGAATAAATGTAAAATCGAAATAAATTTGTCAAATCCTTACTTCACCGAAAACCGAACCGAATAAGAAAAATAGTTTGAAAAAAAAAACTGAACCGAATTCGGAAAAAATTGAAAATCGAAATAAATTTGTCAAATCCTTACTTCATCGAAAACCGAACCGAATAAGAAACCGAATGTGAAAAAAACACCGAACCGAATTAGAAACCGAATTTGGAAAAAATTGAAAATCGAAATAAATTTGTTAAAAATCCTAACTTCACCGAAAACCAAACCGAATACGTCAAAATGACAATTAATTGTCAAATTTCTCAAAAACAATTGAAAATCGAAAATGTCAAAATGACAATTAATTGTCAAATTTCAGAACTGTCATTTTTCTTAATTTATTGGATTTTTTACTAAAACTGTTTCTTTTATCAGGATAAAAAGTAGCCTATGTGTTATTCCAGAGTTTTAGCTATCTTCATACCAAATTTTAAGTCAATCGGTTCATCCGTTTAAGCGTGAAGAAGTAACAAACATACACACACACACTCACACACTCACACACTCACACACATACACACAAACTTTCGCTTTTATAATATTAATAAGATTTATGTGCACTATTGATTTGAATATTGTACCTAATCAATTGATTTTTAAACAATACTAGTTACTGATAAATTTATCTATATTCACCCAGCTATCCTATATACCTACCGCCGACCGCCTACCTGGTTGGAAATTTAACTTTTTAGATCATCTGGAACTGGATTAGAATTTCGATCAAAAGAAACCTAAGCCGACAAGACTTGTAATGACGACGACTTGGCGGGGGCACTGCCGTGCCCCCAGATACCGACACATACCTATAATATTATGACTATACGTTACAGGTACGTAGGTATCTAAAATGTTTACACCAACTAGCACCTAAGGCGATATACATACATTATTTTTATTGTAAACATTATGTTAATATTATTCATCATCATCATCTCAGCCATTGGACGTCCACTGCTGAACATAGGCCTCCCCTTTGGACCTCCATATGTACCGGTTGGAAGCGACCTGCATCCAGCGTCTTCCGGCGACCTTTATAAGGTCGTCTGTCCACCTTGTGGGTGGCCGTCCTACGCTTCGTTTGCTAGTCCGTGGTCTCCACTCGAGCACTTTTCGACCCCATCGGCCATCCGCTCTGCGCGCTATGTGGCCTGCCCATTGCCACTTCAGCTTGCTAATCCGCCGGGCTATGTCGGTGACTTTAGTTCGTCTACGGATTTCTTCATTTCTGATTCGATCTCGTAGAGAAACCCCGAGCATAGCCCTTTCCATAGCACGCTGGGCGACTTTGAGCTTCGAGATGAGGCCATTGGTGAAGGACCACGTTTCGGTGCCGTAAGTCATCACTGGTAACACACATTGATCAAAGACTTTCGTCTTGAGGCACTGAGGTATATCGGACGAAAAGACATTGCGTAGTTTCCCGAACGCTGCCCAACCGAGTTGGATTCGGCGGTTGATCTCTTTCTCGAAGTTGGACCTACCTAATTGGACTGCTTGTCCTAGATAGATATACGAGTCCACAACTTCGAGTACCGATCCTTCAACAGATATTGGGGTGGGCACAACATTGGCATTTGACATAAGCTTCGTCTTGTCCATGTTCATTTTTAAGCCCACCCGTTGTGAAGCTCGGTTGAGGTCATCGAGCATCATGCTGAGTTCCTCCATCGACTTTGCCATGACTACGATGTCGTCGGCAAACCGAAGGTGAGTGATGTATTCGCCGTTGATATTGATGCCAAGTCCTTGCCATTCCAGGAGCTTGAAGGTGTCTTCCATTACGGCAGTAAACAGTTTCGGAGAGATAACGTCTCCCTGTCTTACGCCTCTTCTTAATGGAATCGCCTTCGTGCTCTGCTCCTGTACTCGGACTGACATAGTGGCGTTCTTATACAAGCACTTCAAAACTTCAATGTACCGATAGTCAATACGGCATCGCTGAAGTGACTCGAGCACCGCCCATGTTTCCACCGAATCAAAGGCTTTTTCATAGTCCACAAACGCTAAGCATAGTGGCAAATTATACTCCTCGGTCTTCTGTATAACTTGCCGCAGCGTATGAATGTGGTCTATGGTACTAAAGCCTCTTCGGAAACCGGCTTGTTCGGGAGGCTGGAAGTCATCAAGTCTGTGTTCGAGACGGTTCGTGATGACCCTTGAAAACAGCTTATAAACATGGCTCAGAAGCGTAATGGGCCTATAGTTCTTCAATAGGCTGTTATCACCTTTTTTGAAGAACAGCACCACCTCGCCTCTGCTCCACGTCTCAGGCGTTTTGCCATCGGACAAGACGGAATTAAAAAGTTTCTGGAGGACTTTAAGTACCGGTGTTCCACCCGCTCTCAGAAGCTCTGAAGTGATTCCGTCTTCGCCCGGCGCCTTGTTGTTCTTAAGCTGCTTCAGGGCCATCCTAATCTCGTAAAGACTGATGTCCGGGATATCTTCGGTATAATGTCGGGACAGTTTGGCTCTTGGATCTCCTACCAAGCTGTCAACGGGCTGTGCGACCGAAGTGTAAAGCTGTCCATAGAACCTCTCGATCTCCCCTAAAACCTCTGCTTTGGTCGACGCTATGCTGCCATCTTCCCGTTTCAGCTTCGTCAGCTGGCTTTGCCCAATAGACTTGTCCTTTGCGAACACTTTGGAGCCTTGGTTTCGCTCAATTGTCTCCTTAACACGGTTAGTGTTAAAGAGACGCAGATCATGACGCAAGGACTTAGATATACGTCTATTGAGCTGCCTATAAGACTCGGCGTCGTCGGGAGATTGCAACTGTAACGAGCGTCGTTCAGCCATAAGGTTTAAGGTTTGATCAGCCAATTTCTGAGGTCTATCTTTACGACGGGGTCTAAAAAACTTAGACCCTACCGTGCGTACAGCTTCCACTAGCCCGTCGTTGATCTCGTCCACTGATACTAAGTTCTCAAGGCAAGCAAAGCGGTTTGTGAGCTCGAGTTGGAAGCTTTCGGGGTTTTGAATATGGGCACTGGTAGGTCGGAGCGTAGACTTCATCAGACTGGATATTATTACCTCTATGTTACTGAGCCGCCTTGTGGTGCTGGTGAGTCGATATATTGATAGGTATTTACATAGGATATACAATTGTTACGTAGGTACCAGGAACCTATTTTTATTAGTGACTAGCTGTGCCTAGCTGTTTTACCCGCTATACAGTTTGGCACAGTAGTGTATATTATGTTATTCCAGGGGTCTAAGCTATATTTTTTATTATACCAAATTTAAAGTCAATCGGCCCACCCGTTTAGGCGTGAAAAAGTAAAAAAAACATATATTCATACGTACAGTAGGTATAAAGTTTGTATTTATATTTATAATTATACTAGCTGCAACCCGCGGTGTTACCCGCTGCAAAATTTTCGATGGCCTAAGATTTAAGCCTAGTGGGGTTACGGTGAAATTTTTTGCCAAGTGTGGCTACGTTGAAGATTTTTGCTAATTAGGTTTACGGTGAAGATTTTTACCAAGTGGAGTTACGGCTAAGATTTGCCAAGTGGCGTCATTGGCAAAGATGTTGGCCAAGTAGGGTCGATGGCGAAGATTTTGGCCAAATAGGGTCGATGGCGAAGAAGTTGGCAAAGTTAACAAACCAAAGATCATTAAAATTGGTCCAGTCGCTCTAAAGTTATGAGTGGTGGAACTTTTATAAATTACCAGGATATCAGAAATATATAGGAGTTCTCAACTGCTGTAGTAGCTTTAGTTTTTTAATTTTTTTTTTCTCAATAAAGGCATTTGCCACATTAATATAGGAGATGTTCGGGTCATTTCTTGAGATATCGGTTAAGTTCAGATTTGACAATTGCGTCATTATACGTATTCGAATATAAAAAAAATTGAAAATCTAATACGTCAAATTTGTCATTTGTCAAATCCGAACTTCACCGGAATTTCACGAAATGAGCCGAATATCTCCTACATGTTTCTGGTCTCCTGGTACTTCATAAAAGTTTCAATACTCTTAACTCATGACCGGCTGTACCGATTTTGATAATTTATGATTTTTTCGATTGGTCGCCTTCTCTACTATGTGCATGTTAAAAAATATCAAACAAATGTACGAAAAAAAAATTGAAAATCGAAAGACATTTGTCAAATCCTAACTTCATCGAAAACCGAACCGAATAAGAAACCGAATTTGGAAAAAAACCGAACCAAATTAGAAACCGAATTTTGAAAAAATGGAAATCGAAATAAATTTGTCAAATCCTAACTTCACCGAAAACCGAACCGAATAAGAAACCGAATTCTGAAAAACACCGAACCGAATTAGAAACCGAATTTGGAAAAAATGGAAAATCTAAATAAATTTGTCAAATCCTTACTTCACCGAAAACTGAACCGAATAAGACACCGAATTTGGAAAAAAACCGAACCGAATTAGAAACCGAATTTGGAAAAAATGGAAAATCGAAATAAATTTGTCAAATCCTTACTTCACCGAAAACCGAACGGAATAAGAAACCGACTTTGGAAAAAAACCGAACCGAATTAGAAACCGAATTTTGAAAAAATGGATATCGAAATAAATTTGTCAAATCCTAACTTCACCGAAAACCCAACCCAATAAGAAACCGACTGTAAAAAAAACCGAACCGAATTAGAAACCGAATTTGGAAAAAAATTAAATCGAAATAAATTTGTCAAATGCTAACTTCACCGAAAACCGAACCGAATAAGAAACCGAATTTGGAAATAATGGAAATCGAAATAAATTTGTCAAATCCTAACTTCACCGAAATCCGAACCGAATAATAAACCGATTTTGTAAAAAAAAACTGAACCGAATTAGAAACCGAATTTTGAAAAAATGGAAAATCGAAATAAATTTGTCAAATCCTTACTTCACCGAAAACTGAACCGAATAAGACACCGAATTTGGAAAAAAAACCGAACCGAATTAGAAACCGAATTTGGAAAAAATGGAAAATCGAAATAAATTTGTTAAATCCTTACTTCACCGAAAACCGAACCGAATAAGAAACCGACTTTGGAAAAAAAACCGAACCGAATTTGAAACCGAATTTGGAAAAAATTAAATGGAAATAAATTTGTCAAATGCTAACTTCACCGAAAACCGAACCGAATAAGAAACCAAATTTGGAAAAAAAACCGAACCGAATTAGAAAACAAATTTTGAATAAATGTAAAATCGAAATAAATTTGTCAAATCCTTACTTCACCGAAAACCGAACCGAATAAGAAAAATAGTTTGAAAAAAAAAACTGAACCGAATTCGGAAAAAATTGAAAATCGAAATAAATTTGTCAAATCCTTACTTCATCGAAAACCGAACCGAATAAGAAACCGAATGTGAAAAAAACACCGAACCGAATTAGAAACCGAATTTGGAAAAAATTGAAAATCGAAATAAATTTGTTAAAAATCCTAACTTCACCGAAAACCAAACCGAATACGTCAAAATGACAATTAATTGTCAAATTTCTCAAAAACAATTGAAAATCGAAAATGTCAAAATGACAATTAATTGTCAAATTTCAGAACTGTCATTTTTCTTAATTTATTGGATTTTTTACTAAAACTGTTTCTTTTATCAGGATAAAAAGTAGCCTATGTGTTATTCCAGAGTTTTAGCTATCTTCATACCAAATTTTAAGTCAATCGGTTCATCCGTTTAAGCGTGAAGAAGTAACAAACATACACACACACACTCACACACTCACACACTCACACACATACACACAAACTTTCGCTTTTATAATATTAATAAGATTAGTAGGAATAGTGGACTCGCGCGCACTTCGTAGTATACTACTAACAGAAAATAGCCGCCTACACAAAAATTATAGCAACATGCAACATGTATTGCTTTATGCGTTCCTAGGCGTCCCAAACTTTAATATCATACATTTTTTAAAAAAATAATAATAATTTAAAATGATAAAAAAATACTAGTTTCTGATTTTTCCCTTTGTTACTACGACATTACCTATGGGGATGCCAAATTTCAGCTTTCTAGGTCATCTGGAACTGGGATATTACTTTTGATCTATCCCTCAGTATGTATTAACTTCGCCGATTACTGGATGTTTATATCTAAATAACCGTTTGAGCTGTGTTATTGGAAATTGGAACAGAGATATAGTTCGTATATTTAAGTATATGTGCCAAATTTGACTTGTCTATGTGTAATAGTTTTTGTATAACGAGGGTGTAAAAAGTCGTCAAAACGCGCTTTGGACGGTTCGTGTAATATAACACACGGCGCGGTCGCCAGTTCCTTTGCTTGAACTTGGCTTGACTCGCTGCCGCGTGTCTAGATGATAGGATCCCTTATCGATCATTAATAGGATCACTAATGTATCTGGCGGTTTGCACGAGGCCTGATATAGCTCATGCGGTTAATTACTTGAGCCAATTTAATGAGTGTTATGAGGAGCAACATTGGATTGCAGCCAAGAGAGTGCTCAGATACCTTAAAGGAACCATGACACTGGGCTTGAGATATTCTAGAGAAGGAGATCTACCTATCATACAAGCGTATGCAGACGCTGATTTTGCAGGAGATTGTGATCGGCGCTCTTACTCAGGCTCAGTATTCCTAATTTCTGGAGGAGCTGTTTCCTGGCAAAGTTTAAAGCAGAGAACAGTCGCTCTTAGTACTGCAGAAGCAGAGTACGTTTCTATAGCAGAGGCTGCTAAGGAAGCCGTGTTCCTAAAAAGGTTTGTTGCAGAGATGACAGGCCTTAATGACTGTTTGACACTAACGATTTTTTCAGACAGTCAATCAGCAATTGCTATTGCTAACAACCCAGTTCATCATCAGAGAACAAAACATGTGGATGTCAGGTATCACTTTATTCGCAATACTGTAGAGTCAGGTGTTATAACTTTAGTTTACCGAGAGACTGAAAGGATGGTAGCTGATGCACTCACCAAGCCTCTTCCAAGGGGAAAGTTTGAATGGTGTGTGAAAGCAATGGGGTTGTGTGCATGAGTATGTGTGTATTAAGTGTGTGTGTATGTATGAGATGGAGGAGTGTTGAAACAAAGAGGTTTTATGTTTTCTATAAGATCTCATTACATACATGGGTGTCAGTTTTATTTTTTATGAAAAAAACAAGTGACGAAGAGTGTGTCACTCAAAAATTTTCTATGTTGCGGTGAACATTATTTTATGTATTATTTATTTGTTTTCTTCTATATCTTGTTCAACAGTATAATAATATAGCTATCTATTATACAGATTCATGTTTTTCTTTTCGTTGAAGCTACGCAGGGACAAACTTACTCTGCTATTGACTTAGTCCAATGAGTTAGGACTGGGACACACCAAGACAATATCGGATGGTTAACACATGAACAAGTGGTAACTGCGAACTATCAATATGATATAAAATATTAGGTAGGTTCGAAACAGGAAATTCATGTAACTACCTACCTACAGCACTGTAAAATAATACTTACAAGTGAATTAAATTAAAATTTTAAAAAAACCCCCGCCCCCAACCCAATACGTAATACACACACACGCAGACAGACAGACACGTCAAACTTGTAACACCTCCTCGTTTCTGCGTTGGGGGTTAAAAATGGGGAAGTCAATACTAACGTGACATGGCAACATAATTTTCAGGCTAGCCAACGTAAAGGCTAGAGGTAAAATAACTGTGAATGATCTATAACTGTGAACGCACTATACTTCTGTGATTGCCAATTTGCAATTTTCCTTTTTTTTTTAAATATTATGGCAACAGTTGCATTTTGCCAGTGTCGAGTTTTTTTTTCCTTTCTTTATGGTCCCCGTGCGTTTTGCATTGGTGCCATTCTTCAAGTCTTCAGATTGTTGCCAGTTTCATGGATACAAGTCCTTCAGTCGAAAACTTTATTATAATTTTAAGTTCCTTGTTTATTGGAGGATATTCCTTCCAAAATTCGATAAAGAGTGGGCGTTTATCGAATCACATCGATTCATTTTGTGACGATTCTTGAAAATAGCAGACTGTTGAACTTTTTTCCATTCTTCGACAGTAAATCACATTCGCAAACACTCAACGTTTATTAAACCCACTATTAATACGCGTTTAGCACTTATTGCAAAATTATTATCCAAGAACACAAAAAATTTCATCTGCTTTCCAAAAGCGCGGCAAAATGAATCCAATTTGCCATTTTACATTAGACATTGACAGCCATTTGACAGCTAAATTTGCGCACGAGAATCGGGAATTGTCAATGTCAATGATGAAGGAAAAGTGATGAGTTTTGGCGGCAAGCCTTGATCATATACTAATCATGATCATATACTAATTCCTCCAAGCCCATTCTACCGACGGACGTCGCGGCAGACGGCAAAGCGGCATCCTTACTTAGTGGCGTTACCTACTGCCCGCACCAAGCGTTTTGCTTCGTCGTTCTTAATGAGAACTGGTCGCGTTTGGAACACTTTGCCGTCATCCGTGTTTCCCGAGCGGTACAACTTGGGTATCTTCAAGGCACGAGTGAATAGGTACCTTTCTAGGCATCTTACGTGATCCATCGTCGACCGCATTTTCACTTTCCATCAGGTGGGATGTGGTCAAACGTAGGCCTATCTCGTATAAAAAAAAAAAAAAAAAAATATCATTAGCTCCACGTCTTTTGCTTAATAATCGTGTAGATTTTGATTGTTAGCGTGTAATAATGGTGGAATATTGCGTGTTAAGTGTTTTTGAATGTGCACAGATGTAGGCAAGTGATATGGTGCTGAAATATGAATTTTGGTGCCCCCTCCAAAACTCCTCCGAACTTTCAGTAAAATTCCACCCATTTTACTGGAAGACTCACGTGACTAGACGAGCTATTAAGCTCACTCTGACTCTGACCTGACTAACTAACTTATTACTTAAAAAATAACATTTAACTTGACACTGGCAAAACACGAAAGTGGAGACCATAATTTAATATCCCGTGAATATTCACGAATTTTACTCGACACTGGCAAAATGCACATGTTGCCATATTATTAAAAAAAAAAAAGGAATAGTGATGTCGTATCCACAGATCAGCTAGTCGTATCGTATGTTATGTCGTATTATTTTCATTTGATTATGTATTTATTATGAATCTGAAATTGCAAGTTTCTTTCTGAATTCGTGTCTGTTAAAGAAAACTTTATCATAATATGAAAAGTGTAAAGTGAGTGAGTAAATAGTGGTACCTAGGTACTAATTGATTAACTTTAATAAATAGGGGAACAATAAATAACAGCCCCGCCAATATCATGGCAGATATACGCGACGATGAATATATTGCACAAATAACAATTTTAAAGTCTATGTTCGGTGATACTGTGGCAGAAGACGTAATTTCGGCTGTAATAGAGAGCTGCAATGGTGATGGTGAGTCCTTTTTGTTTACAATCTGTTATCACAAACATGGTTCCACATTGCACTGGGCATGACATGATTATAACAGGTAGGTATAACACTGATTGCCCCTGATCGATATTATTAAGGCGGGGAATAGTGTAAGGGAGTAGGGAGATCGAACGGTACCTAGGTACCTAGGATTTATTACAGCCTACTATATGAAAAGAACATGGTTTGTCATCGCGTGCTTGGCAATTATTGAGGTAAGTAATTGATAACTGATAACTACACAATATCAATTGTTAATTTGGGACTGTACTTTTGTTGCACTATTTGTTTTGCACTGCAACATTGTTATAAAAAAGGTAGAATCAAAACAAGCCATTACTTATTGTAATTAACACTAGTGAACCTGCGCGCACTTCGTCGCGCTTAATAGAAAATTATCAGTGTTTCGCTACTATATTATGCATGTATTATACATATAAACCTTCCTCTTGAATCACTCTATCTATTAATGAAAACCGCATCAAAATCCGTTGTGAAGTTTTAAAGATATAAGCATACATACACACAGAGAGAGGACAGAGAGATGCGGGAATCAACTATGTTTTATACTATGTAGATTACCTATATCTAGTTTGTGTGTGTACTTGTGTTGTATGATTTATCAAGGTACAATAGTAATATGTTGTGAGTTTGATAATTGAACAAAGTATAAAATGTGTTAATATTGTAAAACCTCCTAGCTGTTTCCTGCAGTTTAGGGTGTAAAATTGTCCATTAAGAACATATTTCTGTGTACTTTAATTTTGATTGCTGATTGTAAAGTATTTAGTAATAGATATATTACTGGGCGATTTAGTTTGCAATAGTGATATTCTATTCTATCCTTCTTTGCAATCATGGCAAAGATCATCAGATATTAATATCACACTATTATTATTAAGTCAAAAGTTTGTGATTTTCACCTCTTTATGTTTAGACTAGCTGAGCCCAGCCATTATTGTAGCCTATCTGTTATTCTAGGGTCTAAGCCATCTTATACCAAATTTCAGCTCAATCGATCCACCCGTTTAGGTGTGAAAGAGTAACAAACATACATTCTTACAAACTTTCACATTTATTATTATATTAGTAGGATGATTAATAGATAGCTAAGACTAAAATAACAATTATGCTCCCTTTAGCAAACCTACTGGGCACAGTTAGTTAATATTGGCTGTATCATTAGGTAAATTACATAATTAACTACAGTTATTAACAAACAATATAATATAATAATATACCTAATGATAATGCACTTATCAAATGCTCTGAGACTCTGGGTGAAAATTGTAAACAGGGTATTCCCCTAGTCAATAATTATTGATCAGTGCATTTTATAAACAAAGCAATTACGGCAATTTTTTTTTTTTTTTTTTATACGAGATAGGCCGACTACTTTCCTATTTTCCCTGCCTATTTTTGGTTGACTACTGCTGCAAAGCTACACTGCTAACTTCTGTTCAGTGTAAAAAATGTGTTACCTATTAAGTATTACATTATATTTATTACTAGCTTTATTAATATAATTATAATAATATAATGACAATGCACTAATTAAATACTCTGGGTGAAAATTGTAAACAGGGTATTCCCCTAGTCAATAACTGATCAGTGAATTCTAAAAATAGAACAATTAGGGCTAATTTTTGCTTGGCTACTGCTGCAAAGCTGCTAACTTCTGTTCGGTATAAAAAATGTGTTACCTATTAGGTATTAAATTATATTTATTACTAGCTTATGCTCATAGCTTTGCTCCATTCTTAGTGGAAGTCTATGTCATAAAAGCTATTTGTATTCCAAATTTCAACTCATTCTGTTCACCAGTTTGGGCTGTGCGTTCAGTCTTACATTTACTTTTACTTATACAGGGTGACTGGTAAATCACTTAGAAGCTTCAAGGACAAGAAATAACATATTACTAATCGGTAAAACTAGATAAAGTTTTTCGCCGCCGAGTCGCCTGAGATAGTGTGGCCATGTCATGTGTAGTCCGCCAGAGTATGTCGGGAATAAATAAATAAATAAATTGTTTATTCAGTAAAGGCATTACAAATCACATAAATTACTAGTGAGTAATATGGGGTATAGGACTCCTTCGCTGGAGCGGGTACACATAAATATTTGCCTAATACAAACATTATTTTTATAATTGATTCTGAATACAATGTAATAAGTATATACCTATATATATATGTATATTAAATTCATTCATTAACAATTTTATAATAAAAAAACATTTTTTTATAATTTTAGAATAAATGTTTAGACCTTGTTGTCACCGGAGCAAGACCACGCGGTAGTCCGCGACGCTGGCTTGACGTGCTCAAGGACGGCTTAAGAGCCAATAATTTAACTAAGGAGGATAATAATAATAAAATAATAATTTGGGTTTTATACTCCAACAGAACAGGTTACCCTACTTACACTGTCAGAGTAAAATCGCAATTTATTGGTCGTGTGGCGAACCTATATGTTGCAGTTGAGTAGACTGCAGAGTTTGGTCGGGTGTGAGAGGTCACATGAGTACATTACAAATACTTTACATTTAAATAGGATATTTTTCAAATATTTTTTACGTACGAAAACAGTGTACTGAGTACCCTGTTTCAAGGTTCTTCTAAGTGATTTACCAGTCATGAATATTTAGACTAACTTATGCTCGCGGATTTGCTTGCGCGAAGTCCTCCTCTCTTAGTGGAGTCCTACGTCATAAAAACTATCTGTATTCCTAATATCAAACTTTATCTGTTTAGCAGTTTGAGCTGTGTTATGATAAATCAGTCAGACAGTTTACCTATATTATGTAATAGTATAGATAACTATAAGTGTCATAGCTCATTAGAGCCTCCCGGCACCCACTCCGCACCGCCTCGACTTGCTACCGAGGCGATCCGGCGACGCTACGAAGTTGATGTAGTGATTGCATACCCTTACAAGTCCATATAAATAATACTAACCGTACGAGTAATGAGCTATGACCCTAATACCCATGCACAAAGATAACCTTGACGATAAGTTAATACTAGTACTACATTTATTATTCATAGAAATCCCCTTCAAAATATTCATTAGCTGTGTTTCCCCGTTCTAGCACTGAGAATGAAAAGAATCCCCTTGAAAAGAAACTCTTTTGTGATACCGACCTGCTTACAAATTTTCTTACATTTTTTTATTCTAGGTCAGGAAGTCAGAATCTAATAGGTTATTTACTGTTGAAGATATGTATTATGTATGGTATACCAGTAGTGTACCCGCACTTCGGGCTTTAGCCACAATAATTACATACATAATTTAGTTATTTCTTGAAATTATTGTGTTAGGGTTTCAATTGCAATGTTGGCATTTTGTTTTCAGTGAATATAGCAGCCGATGCCATCATGAACATGTCCCATGATAGTGGCAATGTGAATATTGAAGAAGAGACGAAGATCAGTAAAGCCACAGCTGCAGATGTTGCACCTCCAGTTTTAAATAAAAGTACAGGCAAAACAACAACAAACGAAACTGTTAATCAATCAGTAGCAACATCTTCAGACTTCAGACAACAAGTTGATTCACTATCCACATCATTCTCTGAAGCCTTCAGGACTGGTGCAGTACCTAAAAGAACTCAACAAAATAACCATTCAAAAACGCCCAATTGTCACAATAATGTTTGGTCTGAAGAACTTAAAAAAATCTTTCAACTTCATAATAATGGTACCAGAGCGCTAATTCTACTTAGAGGTGCTCCTGGTTGTGGTAAAACCTATCTGGCCAAATACATTGTTGATACAACTGTAGGGCCATCTCCGCGCAACTATGAGACCCACATATTTTCATCAGACAGCTATTTCATGAGGGGAGGAGTATATAAATTTGATAGGAACTGTCTAGAAATAGCTCATATGACAAATCAGAGGAAAGTTTGTGATGCTACTAATAGAGGTGTCAGCCCAGTAATAGTAGACAATACTAATATTGCTCTTTGGGAGATGGAACCTTACTTGCGTGATGGTATTCGAAATGGCTATGTAATTATAATTGTGGAGCCAAATACTTCCTGGGCTAGAAATGTTAACCAACTTTCAAAACGAAATATTCATAATGTACCTTGGGAAAATATTCGACGAATGCTAGATAATTACGAAAGGTGTACAGTTGAAAGTTTAATGAAGGGCTGGAGGCTGGCTTATCCTTCACATATGAAACCACCTGTGAAGAGATGTATTCCTGCATTTACTGAAAAATCCCCAAGCCCACCAGCTGCAGCAAAAAATCCTCCTATGCAACTAATAAAAAAGGACATTGCAGGGGTAATTTTACCAGATTTTCTTAAGACTTCACCTGCTGTTGAATGTAAAACTAGAGAACTGCAGACTCTAAGTAAAGTTGATTATGATAGAAATGCTGGACATTCAACATCAAGTGCTTCAAACGTTGCAGTGGTCCATCATAAAATACCTGATTCACCAGATGAAGAAAACCAAGCTACTACTGTTCCCAAAACACCAGAAACGTCTCCCGAAAATGATCAAGAGTTTATCAAAGCTGAGGAAGCAATAAAACTACAAAAAATCATTGAAGCTCAAAAAAAATTGGAAATGTTTGAAAAAATTGAAAAAGAATGGGAAGCTGGCGCCAGCTGGGACGCAACAAATATAAATGATAGACAGAAGAAAGAATCTAACGATCAGGCTTTTTTAGATCCAAAACCACCTAGGGCTGCTGAAACGACTGTGCCAGATAACTTAATCAAACCAGCCGATATATGTGATGATTGGACGAAAATAACGGCCTTTATGCCATCATGGCAAGATGACAAAACATTGACTCCAAATTCAAATATAGAGGAAATTCCTGTTCAAATGATAGATGCAGCTACGTGCATTGAACTTAGTGATTTGCACAGTGGCATTCATAAAGTATTATCAGCTAACTCTCGAAACATAAACGAAATGATTAACCAAAGCACGGTTTTAAAGAAACCTACAAAGATAATGATAGACAAAAGTTCTAGCACTCAGGAGTATGAAATCGACTTGGAGTGTGTTGCGGAGTGTAAAAATACAGAGCAACATTTTAGAGCATTTCGCAGATTGTTCAGTACAGTTCCCCGTCATATATTGAAAGATGTTTTTGACAGCTGCTGTGGAGATGTCAATTGGGCTGTAAACATAATTCTAGACAGCTATCCTGACACTGAAATTAATGAAAAAAATGATAACTTATCAGACTCTGATGATGACGAACCTGATGTAGAGGAATGTCACTGCTTAGCGGCGTACAATATAATACCGAACGTCAAGTCAAATGCTCCTCTATCACCTGTTTTACCAAGTGAGAATATTTCACAAAGTTCGCCGGCAGCACAGAAAAAGCCAAAACGTGAGGCGGTTCTATCAGAAAGCTCGAAGCAGTTGAAACGCCAAATTGAAAGTAATGTGATGATATCAGATGATCATTATTCACAGCATTATTTGAATACCAGGAGGCGTCGGGACGAGAATGATGTAACTAGACAGCGTAAATCATCACATAAAGATCCCCTTGTACTGGTAACTTCAGATGTAGAACCTGAAGAAGATAATGCAAGGGCTTTACCACAGAATACAATGCAATATAACTTGGAATTCAATGATTCCGATTCGGAAATAGACATGAACGAATCAGAAACCAACAAAGAAGAGATGGTGTTCGTAAATATAGGCTACGAATTTCAAAGAAAGTTGGATGAATTATTTAGTATGGGAGAATTCCCATACCCTGAGAATATAAAGCCTGTTATAAACATGCCTATGTCTCTGTTACGGGAAATTAATGCGTATTGGCAGGAATCACTTGCTTTCCAATTGGACGAACAAGTGAATCACACTGAGGCAATGATCAAACAAGATGAAGAATTTGCGAGGTAAGACACCCTTTTTAAGTGCTTTTATTTCTAGAAAATTGCTATGAAACTGCGCTACTTATGCACTGTCTATTATATTATGCTGAGTAGTCAAATTTAATTTTCTGGAACAGGTTATTACCTATTGTGTTGCATAATAAAAAATTACTTTATTATAATAGTGTTAATGTGTTAATTATAAATATACATACCTAAATGTTATGCTTTTCTGAATATTTTGCATAAAATGTTATAAAATTGAGAAAAAAAAATTATTTCTCAGGCAGTTAGAAGCAAAAGAGAGAGAAATGTGTAGAGAGGGTCAGAAGCCAGAAATACCATCGCTCAAGGAGATTATGGATATGGAACTGGCATATTCTATTTACGAGAAAAACGTCTCAGAGTGGCGGAATAATGAGCCACAAGATATGGCGTCACGACTTTCGAGGGAGAAGCTTTTCAATTTGTTCCCTGACTTGAAACAGGAGATCCTTTCCGAATTGCTGATGGCACATGAATACAACTTTAAAGAAACTGTAGAGGTAACATTTTGTATTTTTTAAACTATATTTTTAGGGTTTCTCACGAAAACCATTTTTCATCGAAGTTAAGCAATGTTATGCTTGTATATATTTGGATGGAAATCATATTTTTTCTGCCGGTTTTTCGTACGGATCCCTCCGTGAGCAAGGTACGAAACACTCCTAGGCTTTTAGTATTTGAATCCCGCCGAAGATGGGCTAGGCGTGGAGAGTCCCATATCACCCCGCGCTTCCAGGGCATGGTGACGATGCGTAAACCATTTTTCCTGGGTCAAAATAAGCCATCCTTGGTCGAGATGTGGCGACGATATCCAGAGGGTCGCTGGGAGTGGATGGAGCAGGAAGACGAGATAATTCCAATGTCCATTATTTTTGAGTTGTAATTTGTTCTTTTTAGGCTCTTCTGATATCAACCGGTCGCCCAGATATGTTGGAAGATGAAAACGGCATAGAGAAGTTTGTTTTGCAAAAAGAAATGGAGAGAAAAGAGAAATTCTTACAGGAAGAAAAAAAGGTAATGCTTTTGATAATATTAAATCTTGTTTTTTTAAATGTGGGTTCTTCTGAACCAATGATACACGGCTACTCTATATTCTATGTATCACAGGAAAATAAATCTAGTCTAGGCTTAGACAAGCGCAATCGCTTGTAAACACTAAAAAATGTACTGAGATGACAGTTGCTATCATTCGTTGATGCGTAATTTTCCCTGGGTTAAAAAAGATTCCCATTAGACAGACCCAAAATATAATGTTGTTTCGTTGTTCATTACAGACCCTAGCAGAAAGTGTGTGGCCATTTGCCAATGAGCCTGACCGTCCAGTCACACTTGAGACGGTCCAATATTATCGAGGTGAAGCTGACAAGTCACTCAACGAAAGAAACGTGTAAGTATTTACCATTCATCCACAGCTCTCTACACCCCACTGCTGGGCATAGACCTACCTCATGTTATGCCACTCAACCCTGTCCTGTGCCAATCTGAGGGCCTATTGGCCACCCCACACCCACTTACCCACTACAATTATTGATGACAACTTCAATGTACATTGCTGCGTTTGTTTTAACTCATATTAATGAGGAGGTTTAAGCAAGTAGGAATAATTAACGTACGCAATTTTGTCTTATGGATTCTAGTGTATTACATGTCGTTTGGCGATAGCCTTAAAATTTTGAAATTTGGTATACCTACAGGTTTGTACGGAACCCTCTATTGTATATTATTCTATGATATATTATTAAAATATTTGTTATTGATTTTGATTTTCAATGTGTCAAAAATACAAAATTCCAAAGGGTTATCGACGGTCGTAGTAACTAACTCTTTCCATTTTGTTACATTTTCGTTAGAGATTTTTTTCTGTCTCGAGGCTTTGTTCCTCTTAACGTGTATTATAATTCTATCTCTCTCTTTCGTTCCTCTGAAGGAAAAGTCGAAACCCTTATAGGATCACTCGGTCGTCTGTATTTCTGTCAAGACCCTTTTACTTTAGCACGCGTAGAGTTGAAATTTTTACCACATATACTACGTAGGTCTACGGCCGCTTGATGCCTGTGAAAGAATAAAATTTTTAAGTTAATGTAGAAAAAAAAAATAGCCGTTTATGCGCCAAAAAACGTACATTTCTGAATAAATCAAAATTTATAGGGTACTTGCCGTTGCCCTATGTTTATGAAACTTGGGATTTAAAGTACCTACAATCTACATAATAATATATATTTTATATTATGTAGAACGTTCATCTCATAGAGGTCATAGAGGCCTTGTGAACGAGCGGTAAGAGTGTAAAAATAGAAAAATGTAAAATTGACTTGCAAAAGTGCTCCAATGTAACCTATTTGAATAAATGAATTTTGAGTTTGAGTATGTTCAGGAAAAAATCTGAAAGTATACATAATTTGTAATTAATTCATATCAGGAAAATGTATTTTTGTTAAAAGTAGTTAAGATAATCACCGAAGTTAAGCAAAGTTTTGCGGGTACATATTTGGATGGGTGACCCTGTGACCTTAACTTTTCACTGACTTTTTTGGACGAAACCCTCGGTGCCTAGTACGACTTGCACTTTTCCGGTTTTTTACTACTACTTTCAGTGATTAACTTTCAAAATAATGTTGTTATTATAATATTATCCAAAATAGTTAAAGATTTTTTGGTTCCGTAGTTATCTCTTTCACTCGTTTACGCGTAAGAGAAGGACAAATTAGAGTAATATCGGATAAGTAATTTTGAACATTAGCTCTGTGAAAATTAAGTTGAATTTTACTAGACGCAATAAAATCCGTCAATGTTACGGAGTAAAAACGCCATAAGATCGTTATGTTATTATTGCAAACTAAACCTTAACGATTTGTTTTGAGGTCGATTATTAAAAAGATATTGAAATGATTTTGTTTTATTTTTATATTATTCTCTGGGTGTACGTATATCTCAATAGGCAAGCAGATATTGTCGTAAACGCCAGCCATTTTCGTGCGTTGAGGCGTTAGGTAAAGTAAGATCTAAGGATATAGGTATTCAGTCTAAAATGTATGTGAATCCCTTACCTGTTGTATCTGGTTTAAATTCAATTTGTTTTCGATTATTTACAGCAACTTCGAAAAAGCGCGAGTGTATTTCGAAAGGAACATCCCGTCGGCGGCCACTTTCTTCTCAGACATTGCAGCGCTTCACACCAAGAAGTACGAGCAAAACAGCGCTTTGGCCGCTGCTTATCTTATGTCTGTAAGTTGACTTCAATAATTACTTTGCTAATTATTCTATCGAATAATATCCGAAGAGTTTCAGAAGGCACCTGTGGGTCCCGGCCGTTTCCTATAAGATATAGTAGTTTTTAGATCATTTTACATTCCTAATACTACCTACTAAGTAATACTCCCCAATTATAATTATCAATCGATGCACTTGTTTGACGTGATGAAGAAACAAATATACACACTCACAAACTTTCGTATTTATGACTAGCTGCGCCTAGCAGTTTTACTGTAGCCTATATGTTTTTCCATGGTTTAAGCTATCTCTCTACCAAATTTCAGCTTAATCGGTTTACCCGTTAGGCCGTGAAAGAGTAACAAACATACATCCAGACATTCTTACAGACTTTCACGTTTAAAATGTTAGTAGGATGTTATTGTATGAGTGCGAATTTTTATGTAATTTTTTTTTCAGTATCACGTGAACAGGAATCCAAACCAGGACGTGGTGGATTTACATTTTATGCGCGTCAACGAGGCAATGATTTCCATGGATATATTTATTGACAGAATTATTTTACGAGTGCGCGAACAAAATCTGCCGGCGAAGGTAATTTACCTAAAGTTTGTTAATTAATTTGACCTTTTTACGGCTGCTTTTGTACTATTGTATCGCATTGTGAAATGCTCAAATAAAACAAATTTTATCAAAAGCACTTTGCAGGGTTTCGTATTCAACAAGGCACCTTTACCGTTTCGTTTTTCCTTTTCCACAAATAGGAGTATTTATATAATCAGAGGGGCTATTGGCTAATTCTCACCCACTACGATTGATGGCAACTTCAATGTACATTGCTGCTTTTGTTACTTTACTCATATCAACGAGGAGGTTTAAGCAAGTAATGTACGCAAAATTGTCTATGGATTCTAGTGTTTTACATGTCCTCAGGGTAAGACAACGACAAGGTAAAAAAAATTGTAGTGTTTCCTTTGAAACATAGTCAAGTTGAAAACGTTTTTAACACTCCACTGTAAAATCTGAACTACTGGCTATCAAGCAGAGAAATCAAATTTTAACCATGAATTTTTCTGGAAAACGATGAATATAACTTTATTACTCTCGGAGATATTGTCACTGAAAGCTAAAGGCAGTCTGCTTTAAAGTTGAAAGGCAGTTAATATTCGATTTGTCGATTCGAATTAGCTGTGTAAAGGGCTGGTAGCTACCTCGGACAACGCATCTGTATTGCCACCCAGAGAGGTAATTCTGCCAGCATTTAGGGAACAATGCCGCGGGGTATTCAGATTTAGTTTAGTTTTATTATATGTTGTAATATTAGTAAGATAGTTTAGGTTTAGTTTATTATTTATGTGTGAATATTTAGTTGTTAACTTGTAATAAAAACGCGATTAATATAATATTTCAGATGATATACATAATAACGGGTCGCGGTCAACACAGCAGTAACGGCGCACCGCGCATCAAACCTGCCGCCAAACGACGGCTTAGAGTGCGCGGAATATAGTAAGTAGAATAGAATGGAAAATAAGCCCATCAGTAGGGGAGACCGGGGTATAATCGTATAGCTAAGGACTAGAAGCTATAATTCGAAAATTAAAACTCAAACATTTAAAAAATTAACCTTTTTATTTAATGTCTTTCATGAGGAACATAACTGTAACATAAATTTTACATTTAAATCGAAAATAAAAATAATCGTAGAACTAAAACTAAATCACTCCTAATTACGATTTTGCCCCGGGGTATGGACAAAACCGTATAGCTTAAACAATATAGCAAACTTTCTTCTTCGGAAGTATAAAAAATTGTCTTGAAGCGTCCCATACCTTTGCTTGAAGATGCCTCTAGGTTTTTAATCTCTCAAAATTTGTTAACTCGGTCTTGCAAGGTAAATTTAGGCACTTGATATGTTTGGGCTGCTCTCAGGTACCCTATGGAGCCATTATAAACGGCTTGTAAAGTTTTCTTCGTATTTTATAATTTCGTGGCATTATGATTCATCTCTAATCGTATATTACGGGTATGTTAGTCAAATATAATGAGTGGGTCAAAATCATAAGCTGCCGGTTTTACCCCGTACGGTTTTGACCCGAAGTATAATATAGTAATAACATCACTCGCAACAACTTCACACTTACTATTTTGCCAGTAAAAAACATCATAAATTATCTATAAATATATACATATCAACGCAGTTAAATGAACACGTACTAGTAAGATAAGTTAAATTTACTGTGACAGCATCAATTTTCCAAAATATTAGATGAACACCACTCAAAAACAATAAAATGTAAATATTTCTCCGCGAAAGCACATTCACCGACTAGTTTTTGTTGATAGTTAGCTCTTATTGGTTGCTACCACTGAGCAGAAAGCGGCCGAGTAATTAAAATTATTTTCGGAAATAACGACACTGTACGGTTTTACCCAGGTATACGGTTTTGCACGGGTCTCCCCTATACAATGTGATAGGACGAGCTGATCAGTGTGTTATGGCAAACATTCATGTTTGCCCATATCAGACGTACTGCCATTTACCATTGCCATTTAGTGTTTCTGCGTAGAGTGCTTTTCACAAAAAAAAGTGAAAAGCACTCCAGCACTCTACTGCGCCTCACCCTGTGCCTTTCAGCTGGCAAAACCACTGGAAGAAACTGGTTTAAAGCTTGATAACTTTTGTGTATATTACCAATTTTTCTTTTTATTTCAGCTACAGGGAGATAAACCCGGGACTTCTCTCATGCAAACTGAATGCAAGGCACAGGATGAGCAACGAGCTTTAATTTTAAGGCAAAGTACGTTTACATTTAATTTTTGAAATATTTTAAATGGACAAATCCTTGTCGCCATTATGACCGTATTCCGGTATGATGTTTTGTGGAGTCAGGGAGAGGGAATTATTCCGCCTTCTAGATTTAGTCTGCTACCATCTTAACACGCTAGATCGTGGTCAATGGCTAACCTATTGAATAAAAGAAATCTAGATAATGCATTTCAAGACAAATAATCATTTAAAGTTTATAAATGAATGCAGTGTAATCTCACAAATTCGGCACGTCCAATTATCAGGCACCCTCCGCCAACGCCTCCCTCGCCCTTCTATGTGCAAATTGGCAAAAGAATATGGCGTTGGACGTGCAGATCTTGGAAAAAGCTATCTTTTGCTTATTTTTCTTAGACTATACCACGTGAAGACGATGGATACTTGGTCAGGAAAGCGTAAAACACAAAATACTGTTACGGGAAGCGGGTAAGGGATAGGAAGAAAGCACCAATGCTTAGGAACTGGTATTTTATTGAAACTAAACACACAGTACAGAAAGCACATTACAGAATTCGCACACTAAAATATCCGCGCACAGTCTCTTGGTGCGTAAAATGTACGCGCACCACAGTGTCCACTGACTGTTCACTGTCCACTATCATTTGACTTTTCTCATTTTTCCTCACTTTTACTTCTTCTACCACTTCCTTACTCCAGGAAGCTTCAAATTGAACTGCCTCGTTCTCGCTCCTGTGGCCCTTTTTATATCGATAATTTTGATTGTCATTTGTTCAATTTCGATCTTCTTTTTCGTATGTCATTTCGATCGACATTTATTAATTTTCGATTGTCTTTTCGTACGTCTTTTCTAATTAAATATGTATCTAGAACATTGTTTACAGCTGCCCTCGTCTGTCTCTTCTAGAATTTTCCACCAAAAATCCGAGTAACATAAATTTGGTTCCATGGGATTTGAATCACGGCCCACAATCTATGCAGTCGATAGTGCAACCCATTTGGTTACCGTGATGTTATTTTGTTTGCCGAAATTTATACAGTTCCGAAATTGAAGTTGGGTTCGAAAATATTCCATGACTACAATATCATTGTTATTTTAATCATTATCTAGTAATCCGATTATTCCTATAATCCGGCACCCGCTGGTTTTTAATAGTGCCGGATTAGTGAGATTATGCTGTAGTATGTTACATGAAACGCATTTAAAATTTATACTTACTAAGTTTCTTGCCCGTTCTCTTCATAGAGGTACTTTCTTAGGTAGATCTAAAATAAATCACTTTGTGTAAAACACAATATTTAAATTATGCTATCATTTATTCTTGACATATTTGCATTTTATTCAGTTCAATTTCCCTTGTTGTATATTTCGTAGGTAACCTTTAAGTGCTACCATAATGTTTGAAATTGCTTGTGTAGATGAATAATGAGTTTTTTAGTAGACATGACACTATAATCTATATCTGTAGTTTTAAAAATGTTGTAGTCATTATAGTAGTATAGTGTTGTAAGTAAATATTAATCCATATTGAATAACCAACATACATACTACCAACCAACATATATGTGTTATCTGTGTTTTTACTCTATTTCTATAGATGGACTCTGAATAGACTCCGATAAGAATCAAGTATAATATGTGTTATCTGTGTTTTGAATCAATTTCTATAGATGGACTCTAAATAGACTCCGATAAGTGTCACATATAAAATGTGTTACATGTGCTTTGACTCAATTTCTATAGATGGACTCTGAATAGACTCCGATAAGAATCAAGTATAATATGTGTTATCTGTGTTTCGAATCAATTTCTATAGATGGACTCTAAATAGACTCCGATAAGTGTCACATATAAAATGTGTTACATGTGCTTTGACTCAATTTCTGTAGATGGACTCGGAAAAGACTCCGATAGGTTTAAGTATCACGCATAATAATATTATGTTTCTTGGGTATCTTTAAGGCACGAGTGAATATGTACCTTTCTAGGCATTTTACGTGATCCATCGTCTGCACTTTCCATCAGGTGGGATGTGGTCAAATGTAGGCCTATTCAGTGTAAGAAATATGTTACATGTGCTTGACTAAATTTCTATAGATGGACGCTAAATAGACTCCGATAAGTGTCACATGTAATATGTGTTTTCTGTGCTTTGACTCAATTTCTATAGATATACTCGGAATGGACTCCGATAAATGTCACTAATTACATATAATAAGTACGTGTTATATGTGCTTTGACTCAATTTCTATAGATGGACTCCGAATGGACTCCGATAAGTATCACTTTTAAATTAACAGCTCAAAGGGGCCTCTGCACGTTGGACCTTTTATGTTTCCGTGTATGCTAAAGTCCCGGGATTAGCCCATATTTGAGCTTAGTATGTGTCAATTGATTATAATTAAAATAAAATAATACAGGAATGTTGACAAGGTAAAGGCCTGTTCAAACCTGGGCGATATTCGCTAGCTACCGCTCTAGGAAGCCAAAACCCTGCTGGATTTCTATGTACCTAGTTTTTTGCTGTTTGAATAGGCCTTTAAAAGTTAAAATCTATTTAGTCTGTCAGTTATGGGATAAAAATATTAGACACATATTTTTTGGTTTGTGATTATAATAAAAAGGCCGACATTGTTTGCTTAACAGTTTGGCTGCGGCGGCGTTTTTTAGTACACCTACTATCCACGGGACCGGAAATTAATTTTCTATGGACATTTAAGTTGACAAAACACGACGTTTGTGTCAGTACACGCGTTCCGACCTCAAAAACACAGATGTTGTGTTTTCCCCAGTCAATGTGTTAAAAGTGTTTGTGTAGCGAAGCGTTTCGTTTAGACTTATTAGTTTAGTTTATTAATATATTCTGACCATGAATACAAGTCCTTCAGTCGAAAACTTTATTATAATTTTAAGTTCCTTGTTTATTGGAGGATATTCCCTCCAAAATTCGATAAAGAGTGGGCGTTTATCGAATCACATCGATTCATTTTGTGACGATTCTTGAAAATAGCAGACTGTTGAACTTTTTTCCATTCTTCGACAGTAAATCACATTCACAAACACTCAACGTTTATTAAACCCACTATTAATACGCGTTTAGCACTTATTGCAAAATTATTATCAAAGAACACAAAAAATTTCATCCGCTTTCCAAAAGCGCGGCAAAATGAATGTTCGTTTAGACTTGCTTTGAAATGTTGCAAGACGTGACGTCACGACCCAACACCGAGCTACTTTAGTGCGTTATATCTCACCTATTCTTTACAAAATTGTATAAAGTAAAATATGTGTCTAATATTTTTTAACAGAATACTTGACGGATAAACTTTTTTGGCACATTCCTATTTCCATTATCATATTAGAAGTATAGTTTACTAAAATAATTATGTCAGAGTCAGTATTTTATGGATTCATTTAGTTATAATTACTATTTTGTTAGAATTTATTGTGAGATAAGATTATAATTAAGTGAAAATTCGGAACAAAATTGCACAATTACTTTAATTTTTCATGTAGTTAGTAGATTTTTCGAGGCGTTTAGCCTTCTGCCTAGGTTTAATGACAATAACTTTAATCTTTGTATGTGTATTGGTGTTTTAAACCTCTTGATGGTATTTTAGGGTTAATATAAAATTATTATATAAATAAACGGGGTAAAGAGTTCCGTAATCAGTACCACATTCAATATTTTACTATGTACATTTTCTACCAGTACTTTCATGGTAGAAAATGGATTTGAATATTTCTATTTGTATTTTAATATTATTTGACATTATCGTTTTCTCTGGTCTATTAGATTAGATATAATTCTGGCAACGCCCATATTTAAAGAAAGAAAATAAATTTATTGCCAAATTTTTACACAATTTACAAAATGAATTAAATTAAAAGAAAAAAAAAAGATTAATTGATTGATTTAAAGATTTTTTAAAGTGACTAGTCATAAACAATACATAATTTCTATTCAAAAGAGGCTAATTTTCGTTGGTGGCAATTATTATAACCTGGCAAAAATTTAATGTTTTTGTAGTCATACAATAGTGAGTATAATAGGCGTTTCTTAACTGTGTCGTATAAACGACAGAGTTTAGAAACACTTTTTAACTTTACGATTCAATGGTTCTAAGAACATTTTTTTTGTCAGGTTATAAGTGCTATCAATGTAAATTCGCCTACTCTCTCAATCCCTTTTCACTTAAAATCTAAATATATAAAAGGAAAGAGTGACTGACTGATCTATCAACCCACAGCTCAAATCGCTGAACGGATTTGCTCGAAATTTGGAATGTAGATAGGTTTTATGATGTAGACCTATGTTAAGAAAGGATTTCAGTCTGCAGGCAAAGCCGCGAGAACAATCTAGTGTAAGATAAATCCATAAAAATGATCTTACTTTAAGATTGTAGGTACAATCATTTCAAAATGAATTTTCAGACTGAAAAACTGTTTAACGGTAGTATCAGTCTGATGCTCTTTCTTATTTATACCTGTATTTATCACATTTTAAATTTTCGCGAATTTCTATTATCTATTTAATATTATAAAGTTACCAGAAATACCTACCTCATAATAATGAGTATAAAATTACTAACACTTAGTCTACGCTCAATATTTGGTTACGTATATTCAGGAAATTAATTAGGGTTCGTACACACTGTGCGGTTAGCCGGAGGGCATTATTATATATCTAACGGCCTACGCCAGACGACCTTATAAAGGTCGTCGGAAGACGCTAGATGCAGGTCGCTTCCAACCGGTACATATGGAAGTCCAAAGGGGAGGCCTATGTTCAGCAGTGGACGTCTTACGGCTGAGATGATGATGATGATGATGAACGGCTGACGTAAGTCTGCGAATAGCAACAATCCGGCTGGCCTAGGCTTGTACGGTAGCGGTAGCTGAACTACAGTGCGTATAGAAACTTCAAATAAGTAATTACATATCTTTGCCGGATGGCTGACCACACAGGGGTCAACCGCAAAATGTGTACCTACTTGACTTTAGAAATGGTCCTTAAGTTGATAGCAAGATCAAGTCGTATGTAGTTAAGGGCACGGTATAATATCATGAATAGGTATAATATGATTGTCATACATAATAATATAATATTAATAACTTTACAATTAGCTGATAATTTGCATTTTTTATTTCATAAATTAACGAAACGAAATCGATGCTCGTCTAATTTAAGCACTAACCAGCGTTACCTAGGTATTTATTAGGTACAAAGTCCTGTACAATAATATCTTGAGACATATAATGTAAAAGTACTGGGCTTATGAAGCCCAGTTATTGTAAAAGACATTGGGATTTTGGAAAATATCCCACCGAGAGTCGACATGCCGTATTGGCTTATTGTTATACTTACTAGCAGAAATCACTTTATGCCGATAAAAATAAAATGTAAAATATCCAAAGAACGGTTAAGATAATATGGGCATTTCTCATCAGTGTTACATTATACAAGGCGTTTTTTAATTCTGTCGTATACGACAGAATTAAAAAACGCCTTTTAACTATTGTTTTCTGTCTCTCACGGCCACTTTTTTAGCGATGCTGTCGCGTGGCCTAATCCTTACAACCGCGATGATCTCGCGTTCTTATTTGCGCCAAGTCCTAGATAAGCGTCAATCGCTTGTGGCTAACGGTCATAAATGTACTACGATGAAATTTGTTATCGTACGTATTGCTACTATACGACCGTCATCCCAGTACATTTTTTATTTGTTAGCGGTTAGCCACAAGCCATATGCGCTTGTCTCAGCCCGCTTATTATATATCGCTAATATCGCGTTGCGTATAGCTACAAAAAGTGGCCGTTGGCAATGCACTAAGGAAATTTTATTTTTATCGATTTGAAGTGATAGCCAGTGTAAATTTTAACAATGTGGGCTCTGGACGTAGTCTATAAATTTATGCTTTTTGCCAAACGTTGAACCTTATATGGGATGCTTTTTTGCGGGTAAAATTAAATGACATTTAAGATAAACTAGTTATATTATGCGAGTGTTTCTATACACTGGACGGCAAGGGAAGTTGTTAAAGTTAAGACTGATTTAGTCTGATATTGCTTAATAAAATAAGTATATTGACGGCTTGCAGTAAGGAATGAATTGTGATGATGGACAAGCTTGCCCAAAAGTATTGTGAACCTTTTACAAAGTGTCATTATTTTACTTTTGACTTTTTATATTATTATGTAGGCCGTTAGGCCTATAGGCGTTTATGTAATGTGTCACTGGGACATAAAAATATACATATTTTGCTTTTGTAGGTACATACTTTTATAATTTGTTTTGTATTTCAATTTGTTGACCACATAAATGTTTTTTGACATGAGGAGAAGATTTTTAATAAAGTAATAAATTCATAATATAACTTTTTTTCTAATATACTAGTATCTAGTTTTATAATTATTGTTTCAGCTGAACTATTCTTACTCGCTAAATAAATAATCTTGTCTTGAAACTTTCGTCATATTTTTAAAGTACAAGTACTTATTATAGATATAAATGGTAATCAATACATTTGGCCAAGGTTGTATGTTAAAGCTGGGTGCCTAATTATAAATATTATTAGTTTGTAAGGTTGAATACGTAATAAAATTGCAAAGAACTTTCTATACGCAAAATGTCCTTTACCAATACATTCAGGGTAATCTTATATCTCTTCGTCTTAACATATTATGTCTACAATATCGCTGGTACATACTCGCAATTTAGTTTGTTCGGACTAATTCAGCTGCAGAAAGATCCGAAAGCACCTTAAATTGAGTTGCCAAGTAGTCGCCATGAGCTGGGAAGATGGCGTGTTTTTGTATGGGCTTAACCAAGACTGTTCCACTGTAAAGGTTCATTGGTTGGCTGGCCAAAATAAAAGGAAAGTTTTTTAATCGGGGATTAATTTGTAACCCGCTATTGTAATTAAATTGAAAGTCACTAGCTCGCGATAGTTAATGAAATAACTGAAAGTCACTCGTGAATAGACCTTCCACTAAATTAATAAGCCTGATTGCTAGGCTACATGGTATCGCAAATCTTTTAGATCCATCTAAAGTTGTTTGAAAGAGCAAGCATACAATTTCCTTTTCTGTTTTTATCAGCTAACACTATTAAATTACCTATTGCGGCGCCAATGATAAAAATGTACTTAAATCAATTGTTATTGGGTTGTCATTTCTGCTTCAAAGGGCGAATTGGCTACTTTCCACTGGTTGGAGTTGCAATTACTATAACCTGACAAAAATAAAATGTTCTAAGATATAAATTATAAACGTAAAGTTAAAAGGTGTTTTTTAACTCTGACATATTATTATAATACGAAGTTGAGAAACTCCTATTGACTTAATCTTAATAGTTCTATATTATATCTAATAACATTTTTTGACGGCTTTTAGAGATTGCCGCCAGTGTAAATTAGCTAGTACGAACTCACTTCGGTCAAGTTAAATTACGAGATTTGTACTACTTTGGCGATGAGAAATTAGGCAGAGCCTATTTTTATTATAATATTATCTAACCTTTGCTGTCCCACATGGGGCCAAAGGTCTTTCTTATATCCTTCCATATTTTTCGATCCAAGTCTATTTTCTTAAAATGTATGACTCTAAATGATAAATTTTGTAAATGTTTGTTATATTTTATTGTTTTACGCAAAAATGGTGCGAGTCAATTAATTATACTTTAGTTTTAAGTGGACAATTACAGGTAGTTATTAGTCTAAAGGAACTCGAGTACCTACCTATACTTTTTACTGTAAGTTTAAAAGAAATTTGGGCATTTTTTATCGTTAACCACGAAGTCCTTTGTGGGTTTAACTTTAAATTAAAAATTTTATCTACGGTTGTTTAAACCAATTATTGAAAATAAATGCCAGATTAAGCGATTTGAAACGCGCTTTTTGGTGCAGACAGCGCAAATCTTCATCTATCAGAACCGAAATTGCGCGAGTAGTTGCGCATTAGCAGTAGCCCATAACATTTACTTAATGTCGCTCATATTAAACGCGCGGTTTACTGATCGGTCAAAAACATTTGCGCTACCTGTAACACGCGTACCTATTTTAAATAATAAGAAGGTATATCTTCTATGTGTGTACTAGACGTGTGCGCCGCGCCGCCGCGCCGCCGCCGCCGGTCATTTTGGCCACGCCGCCGCCGCCGATCATTTTATCGGCGTGAAATCGGCGTGAATTTATTTTTATTTTATTAAGATATTTTACTTATTTCAATCATCATTATTAACCAAATAAAATAATTGAAGACACTAGATATGTCTCACATAAATTTAAACGTCTTGGAAGGGGTGGAAAGAATAGAAAAGAATGAAACTAGCCGGCGGGTCGGCACGCAACTGCCACTACAAGTTGCTATTGCTATTCGTGTGGTAAATTACTAACATTTTATGAAATTAAGAGCATGATATATGTATGGAGGTATGATTTCCACTTTCCACCATTTTGTTCTACACCAATCACCAAACAGGCGAATGCCAACGTTGGGGTTCTTTGGCAACCATTGGCGCTGTGTGGACTTAGCAAGGGCCAACATGACGCCGGGGTCACATTATAACATCATGGTCGAGCCCTCGATAAAATATCTTGAACTCGTCCTCCCCGGGCGGTGCAATTTCCGGGAGCACTTTGCCCGGTTGTCTCCCCGCCTGATCCGTCTCACCACTCCAGCACTGACTCCAGCATTGGACGGACAGAGAGCAGGGGTCCTTGAACCTTCCGGCTCGTTTTTTTTTTTTTATGTTATGAAGTAGAAGACGAGCAAGACGCTCTCCTGATGTTAAGAGATAACGGCTGCCCATAATCAGTACAGTGTTACCTAGGACTTCACAATTATGTGAAACTCTAGGAGCACTGCACCAACGCTTCTTACTCAAGAGTCATAAGATGTTAAGACTCTTTAGCCCAGTAATTTCACTAGCTACAGTGCCCTCCCACCGGAGCACAGTGATGTTTGCACATCACTGCTCAGGCGGTAGAATAACTGGCACTGTTGGGGTACCCACCTAGACGACCTCCTGCAAAGGAAGTCTACCCCGGTAAACCCCGTGCAGGTGTTTTCCGGGTACGGACGCTTCGGAAAGTACTTGCACGCACCACGTAGCCTGTAGAGAACTGATATCTGCTTGCCATCTCTGTGGTTGCGGAGTGGATACGCGTGCCCAGCATAAGTCAGTGAGCACCGTACCCTTATCGCAGTTATGGGGGAGGAACTCTCACTATTAACCATGAAAAGGGCCAATGGTTTCAAGTGAAGAATCGTGGCAGGCGGCGGTCTCATTCTGCGAGAGGACACTATCGCAAAAGGGGATCGCGAAACGCAAACGGGAGTTCACTACCAACCTTCCTATGCGTGCCCGGAGAAAGAGGCGCATCTTCCATGCCCTTCTGGGTCTAGATGGAGTACGAGGCTACTCGTCGCTGACAAACCGACCCACGAGGTAGTGCACTTTGGAGGGTGGGATAAAACTCTTCTTCACTCCACTGAGGGGTCCTCCTGTCAATTATGACCAAATGCCGTTTGGGCCGTGAATGAGTGCTTCGGCGTTCCCGCTACCCCAGCACTATGGCGTCATTTTTAGTGGGTATCCCCGCCGCGCCCAACATTAACGAGGTAGACCCAGATACCCCAAGAAAAAAAAGTCCAACATAACGCCAACCCCTGAACAGTCCGGAACGACCCCTCCATGAACATGGCTTTCATATTAAATCTCCCCTCCCCGTATTACAACGACCGGTCGGTGAGTCGTCTTTGAGTAGAATATAGTAGAATCGAAAAACATGTCAGCTCCCTCGTTGTATACTATTTTTTATCGTAGCAATACCTGCAGCAGTATTCATCAGCGTCGTCGTTGTAAGTCTCTGTAGGAGTCTAGTTTAAGTTTCAACAAACCCTCAAGACGAAAGTCTTCATGTTTTTTTTTTTTTTTTTATACTAAATATGCCTACGTTTGACCACATCCCACCTGATGGAAAGTGAAAATGCGGTCGACGATGGATCACGTATGACGCCTAGAAAGGTACCTATTCACTCGTGCCTTGAAGATACCCAAGTTGTACCGCTCGGGAAACACAGATGACGGCAAAGTGTTCCAAATGCGACCAGTTCTCATTAGAAACGACGAAGCAAAACGCTTGGTGCGGGCTGTTGGTAGCGCCACTAAGTAGGGATGCCGCATTGCCGTCTGCCGTGACGTCCGTCGATAGAATGGGCATGGAGGAATTAGTTCGTGTAATTCCAGCGCACACTCTCCAAAATGAATCCTGTAGAAGACAGATAGCGAAGCGACCATTCTACGATGTTCAAGGCTCTGCAGCCGAGATCGTGTGTGTTGATGATGATATGATTATGATGATTTACGGCACTGAAACGTGATCCTTCACTATTGGCCTCATCTTAAAGCTCAAAGTCACTCAGTGAGCTATGGAGAGAGCTATACTCGGGGTTTCTCTACACGATGGAATCAGGAATGAGAAGATCCGTAGACGAACTAAAGACACTGACATAGCCCAGCGGATAAGCAAAGTGAAGTGGCAATGGGCAGGCCACTGAGCACGTAAAGCGGATGGCCGATGGGGTCGAAAAGTGCTCGAGTGGAGACCACGGACTAGCAAACTCAGCGTAGGGCGTCCAACCACAAGGTGAACAGACGACCTTCAAAAGGTCGCCGAAAGATGCTAGATGCAGGTCGCTTCCAACCGGTATAAATGGCAGTCCAAAGGGGAGGCCTATTCAGCAGTGAGTGTCCTATGGCTGTGATGATGAACTATCAAACAATTACGAGTAGTTATTAACCCTTAATGCAGGCATATGCGAAAGGTGCATTCGATGGTGGAATTAATGCTTACTATTTCGTAGTGTATCGTTTAAATTCCTCGCCACCTGCCACTTCGTTAGCGTCAAATTGGAGCGGAATTAAAATATTGATATTTAATTAATAATTATCATAGATTAACGCCTAATTTCATTAAATATAACGTCATTTAGCAATTTTATTTTGATTTTTGTTGAATTTTACCCCCACGCCGATTTCACGCCGATTACGCCGCCGCCGCCGGTCATTTTTCGACCAGACGCCGCCGCCGGTCGTTTTATAATCGGCGCACATGTCTAAGTGTGTACACATATTAAATGTTTACAGTTTTAACTATCATATTCTTAAAGCCGGCGCAAACAACAGCGACCCGAACCGCAATGCATTTACATAAATCCACCTTGCCTACGTTTTGAGGCCTACTTTAGTGTGCGTTGGGTTGCGGTGCGGCCCACTCTAATTTGCGTTTAGCTTTAGCCGATTCCTTGCCACATTCATTTTTAATTCGACTATTTCCAACCCGGTCCCATACAAAGTTTAATGACGCGCGTGTCGCGTCTTTGGCCCCCGGCAATGTTAGTATACGCTATTTAAGGAAAAGGATTTTTGGTTTAATTTGAATAAAAACTTAAATTTTAATAATTTTCTAATGACGCGCTTGTCGCGTCATTGACCTCACTGAAGGTTTCTTCATGACGCGCTAGGTGCGTCATGGGCCAGGAATCGGTTAAAGCGTATTCTTCAAATTTGTAACTAGTTTACAAACCTATCATAATAATTATAATAAATGTTGTAGTGGAACAATATTCACTCTTTATCCATTGTCCATAATTATTATTAGATTAATAATATTAATATGTAATTCATTATTGTATGAATGTTGTAGATGCTTTAAGTGTAAGTATTTTTTGTTTAAAAGACAAGTGTTGAACAATTTTGGAATACATTTTACTTTTTTACAATAATATTATTTTACGGAAATTATGATTTATAATGTTCAAGTCAATATTATTGCAAATTGAAAGACATTAAATCAAAAGGAATTATGTTTTGTTATATTTTTAGATTATTTTATACGAAATTGTGTTTTATTTTTTAAATAAATGTGGAATAAATTACGTTGTTTATATTATTACTCCTTCGTTAAATTTTGGAAAATGACTTGTCTGTTACACCAATGGTATTATCATATCACGACGTCGGCATGTTATTTTTTTTAAATTTAAATTTCTCTTAAAATTTAAATAAGTTTACGTACATGAAATTTTAAAAGTAAATTTAATCGTTACTTAGTCTATAGGTCATCTAAATTAACTCCTTTTATCTAAGTACTATTATTAGACTTTGCAAAATGCGCCTGAGTCATATTTTATTGCTAATGTATGTTTATTGATTCAATCGGAAGCCGGACTTTATTGTGAGAATATTTAATACAAATACCTACAATGATTGTATAATATAAAAACTTGAGGAACTTTAACAATGAATAGATTGGTATAAAGAATATAAATTTGAAGTGCATTTTGTGTGTGACACGAGCAATTTAAAAATGGTTGAAATTTAAAACAAAACGGTAACACAAAAAAATATATCAGAATCGTAATGTAATCAAATAAGTATTTTTAAATGGTTACTAGCTGTGCCTTGAGGTTTTATCCGCCGAAGAGCCTTTAATAGCCTTAAACATTTTTACAAGCTGCAATGCAATGCAATACTATTATGACATCGAGTTGATCTGATGATGGAGCTGGAAGATGGCTATAGGAAATCCGTTATCAAACGACGTAACCCCATCGAGTTTGGGCTCATTTGATTCGTCTTGACAAGTACTTTATGGTGCTAGATGGTAATAATAATAAAAGCTTGATTTTAAAAAGTTTTTAAAATTTCACTTGTTTTAGGGTCTAAGCTATCGTTATCTGTCTATAAAATTTTAGCTCTATCGGTTCAGCCCTTTAGGCGTGAAGATGTAACAAACATTATTTATTATTGTGACCTCTTCATATCCATAATATTATTTTCGTAATAATTTTCTTTTATAAAATATTAGCAGGAAGTAGGATATTACGTTTTATTGGTTTTTATTAATGTCCAAATCACATAAAAAAACTAGAACACACACGTTACAGAATACCTAAGTAAAAAATCTAGACCCCTAGATTTAGGGTACGTTTCTACCAAAGCGTAACGTAGAAGAGGCTTTCTTCTCGGCTCAGCTTTTTGATGAAAATTTCAACTGTGTTTGGTCAATTCTAGCCCAAACTGCGTCAGTGTAAGCATAGGTATGTGTAAATAATAATAATCGAAAGTTCTTACAATTTATGACAAAGAAAATGTCAAGCGGTCGGTATACTTCCTACAACGGTGTGTTAAAGTCAAGAGTCAAGTTTCCATTCTCAAGTTACCCACTTGCAAAAAGTACAAGATACCTACGTAGGTAGGTACAGTCTACGTCACCTATGTCCGGCATTTTGCGAGCCTATGGCCTTCTTGATTTATTTATATTTAGGCTCCATGAAGAAGTGATTGTAGGAACTACTCGTACGTACGCAGCCGGTTTGCCTCGGTCATTGAGTTGGCACTAACTATTATAGCAGACGTCACTCATCACTACCGACTGTGTTCCGTTCAACTGCGGCCGCCCAGCCGCATTTCAGTTGCTTGGGAATTGATCTTGTGTTACCTCTAGAATTTTAAACCGAAAACCTATGTCCGTGTCTAAAGATTCTACTCTTTAGTCGTTCACTCTTGACAGAGTGGTCGTGGTTGATGATGCTGAATTTTCATTATTGGCTAAAACAGCCCTCGCCATGCGCCTCCACTTGTCACGGTCTCCAGCGTCTCGGGAACTCTGCACTGTGTCTAAAGATATATTGCTCTAATACCTAATTTGAGTGAAGGTCCAATTCACCAACTCTTTGATTTGATTCTTCAAAATGAAAATTTATGGATTTTAGCGTATTTACACACAACTTACAGCTAAGCCTTGCTTAGACTTTAGACACACTTAGACGCTAGAAGAGTCGAAGTAACATCGGCATTGAGTTGATGTAGTGACTCTAGTGACTCAATTACTTCAATACGGTGTACCTACTCCAAAATGATAACTTTGCAACATTTAATGAGTGAAACAAATTGCGCTTGATATAACTTCTCTAGCTGTAGGTACATGTAACTCAATCAATGGCCTCGGTAGGCTTCTTTCGTTTGTGATTATTGATTATATCAATGATCAAGTGACATTAAACTCATGCAGGCCTACTACTATGAATATAATTTAATAACATCCTTCCGGCGATGTGACCCTAATGACTTTTATGCAAGTTATTACAAAAAGGTGTAGTAACTTATAAGATGAAGTAAATTACTTAGGTAGTAGTTAAAAGTGCTTAGACTTCCCGACAAATTAAGTGCCATTACATGACAAAATATTTCCTATTAGGCAAAAATGGTAGGTATATTAATTTGGGTTTTTTAAGCAAGAAGATGAACGAGAAAAGACGCTCGTCTGATTTTAAGCTATAACGCCCGCCAAGTCTCAGCCTCAGGTTTATTATTGGTTAAAGTACCTACTTTAGCATTTGATTACCTATTGGTAGTTTTGGTGTTAGGATTAAATAAATACGTACTACACACAATTAAGTAGGTAAGTATTTATAGTTACTTCTGCGTTTATTATATAGAAAGAATACCTTTTTTTAACGAGAAGAAAAGCTTTTATGCCTATCCGTACCTCCCGGGGGAGAGGCATGGGTCATGTGGTACTCACTTGCCGGCAGGAGTCGACAATAATATCTCGCCGTGTTTCCGCCTTCACGGGACAGGATGGGGTCTCAGATGCATTCACCATCCCATCCCAGACTGGAAGAATACCTTTTTATTTTTTTATTCCAGGAAAAATGCGTTACGCATAATCACCCCAGTCTGGGGCGCGCGGAGTGGTATGTGGGACTACCCCGCCGAAGATGGGCGCGGCGGGGATACCCACTAAAAAACCTGTGGGTGTTCTTGCGGGTCGCCATTATACCGGGGCAGCGGGTACGCCGAAGCACTCATCCGCGGTAGATTGGAAGAATACCTACACCAACAACTTAATCTACACAGATTACACTATAACAATTTAAAGAAGTTAATATTTCAATTTCGTTTTATTAACTTTGTTACTAGTTTAGGGCGAAAACCCGGTGGGTGGTAGGTTTTTGCAATACGGTCTGTCCTGTGACCTGTGCTACCTCCCGCCATTCGTTCACATGGACATTACATGGGTCATGGGTCCCTTTCAATCTTATCTTTCTAACGCAACGACAGATCCACCGGACTACGCTCAATCGGCCATCCTAAGCATACTTAAGTACACTCGTTTTGCATCCTGATCCTCTCCACGTGGCCAAGTGTGCCAGTAATATTTGGCAACAGGGCTCTCCCTTTTTCTTCTTGAGGAAGATTCCAAAGGTGAGGAGAGAAGATAGAATGTGAAGCATGAAACGTAGAAATAGTCATTTTCATCTTTACTGACAAAAAGTCTACTAACTTACAACTTATTAGTATATAGTGCAAAGTTATTTTCTATGTTTGATAAAGTTATATCTATGTAGGTTTAATATGTTAGGCGGCCACAACAGCGCGTGTCGCTAATGACAACATTTCGTGGCATTCCACGCTTGCGGTTTGCGATATCGCGTTGGATTATGATCTATGAAAGGAATTTCATGTAGGCAGTCAACAAATAGATAGACATTGGCCAAATACTGGTTGAACACCAGACAGACCATGTTATAAAGTAGGGAGGTACTACATTTATTAAACTTTGTATGTTTATTATAAAAAAATTGTTCCTGATGAATTTGGATACAACTACAACAGTAACTATTCTATTGGTCAGAATAATGAAATCGCTTCAATAGAAACTAGCAGCTTGCATACAGGCTTTACGGTGCAGCATAATAAGTATAAACAAATCTTGCAAATCAATATTCACTTCCTAATGTTGTAACATGCAATAGTTTAAAATTTCATAGACTTGACAAAAGTTTTCTATTAGAAACTTTGTCATTTTCACTGAGCTGTTATTTTAAGGTAGAGCTGGATTGGAATTGGAACTAAGATGCATCTAGCTGTTAAGAATATATCTACTTATTCAAAGATAAGTAATATATATTTATTAAAAACTGCTATTGCGAGCCTAATGTTATCAAATGAAACGATCATCGATCATATACGCGATAAAAGACATACGAAATAGATATAGGCACGTACATGTCAGCATTGAATCCAAGCTTCTATGACAAATGTACCTAGACGTGATATTTAACTCCAAGGCTTTCGTAACCGCCCTAGCTTCTCACAGCGGAACAAACGAAATTGAAAGGCTATCTCTGAGTCAGAGCGTAGGTAAGTTAGTTACATGCAGTACGCTCGTTCACCTTGACAATGAAAGTGAATTGGACACCGTATAGTCATCTACCACTTGCTATAAAAACCGGAGCACTCCTTCACGAAATTATTCAGTTGCCAACATTAGCAGCACAAACATGTACGCCAAGGTGTGTAACAATGACTACTGTTCTAGTGTGAAGTGTTAATTGTCCTGTGCAATTCATCAATTCAAATTTCCTCATCGACATGTGACTCAAAGCTTTTGTGTGATTTTCAGCTGATCGTCGCCCTTTGCGCCTTGGGAGTGGCCAACGCCGGTGGTCTCTTCGGAGCCGCTCCTCTGGCCTACAGCGCCCCCGCCCTGGTCACCAAGACCATCAGCCCGGCCGTGAGCTCCGTGTCCGCCTACTCGACCCACACCGCGCACGGTAGCCCCTACGCCACCTACGGCGCTGCCCCCGTCGCCGCGTACGCCGCCGCCCCCGTCATCGCCAAGACCTACGCCGCCGCCCCCGCCGTGGCCAGCTACGCCGCCGCTCCCGCCTTCGCGTACTCCGCCCCCGTCGTGACCAAGACCATCACCCCCGCCGTGTCTTCCATCTCCTCTTACTCCACCCAGACCGCTCACGGTGGCGCGTACGCCGCCTACGCCGCTCCCGCCGTAGCCAGCTACGCCGCCCCTGCTGTGGCCAGCTATGCCGCTCCCGCCATCTCCAGCTACGCCGCCCCCGTCGCGACCTACGCCGCCGCCCCCGTGGTGACCAAGACCATCACCCCCGCCGTGTCCTCCGTGTCTTCTTACTCTTCCACCACCTCTCACGGCTCTCCCATCAGCTACGCCGCGGCTCCCATCGTGGCTAAGACCTACGCCGCTGCCCCCGCTGTCGCCGCGTACGCCGCCGCCCCCGCCTACGCCTACGGTGCTCACGGCTACTCCGCTGTTGCCGCTCCCATCGTCGCCAAGACCGTGGCTCCCGCGTACACCGCGACCTACGCCGCGGCTGCCCCCATCCTGAAATCAGCTGTGTACTCCGCCGGCCCCGCTGTCTACAGCGCTCACGGTGCTAACTATGGTTGGTAAACTGAATCCTAGAACAAATGTAAAAAATGTAAATAGAAAAATGTAAATTAAACGAATTTTTATAAAATCGAACTATGTACTTTTATTAAGATTAAACAGACTATTCTTACCGCGTCATCGGCAGCAGAGACCTATTGAAATAAGTATCTAATATTAATTTTAAAATACTCAATGAAAGTATTCATTACATCGATAGTATGTTGAGCTATCATCAGTATCAATGTAAATTATCTGCTTGTTGCATCTGTTGCGTGAAATGTGGCTTGACCCAAGCATGTATATAATATTATTTACTAGATAATTTCCTGATTATGTGAATCATAAGAAGCATTAATATATTAGCACCGTCTCCGCGCCGCAAAAAAATGTCTGAAAATCTGGTATAAATTAATAATATCAAAAATTGAACGAAATTGTATTGTAATTATGCACTTCATTATACAAATTCTAAAATAACTTAAATAAGTAGGAAGTAATAAAGTAAAGGTTATAATAAATTAATTACTACAGCTAACGAACAGTCTGTGATGACATTGCCATAAAATTTTAATTAATTAGAGGCTGAGAGAGTTTGCTTCGATGATATATTACCTGTTATATGTTTTGTTAATTATTTCGATCGATGTAAACTTCAAATGTAATATTAGGCAAAGGATCTGCTTTGTCATAAATCAGATAAATGGAGTCTATTAATTTAAATAACACTATTTTATCATGCCTATTAAACTGACCTAACAGCATAATAACGAATGACCGGCCGAAAAACATCACTTCGGTGTCTTACTCAACTCGAGGGCCCTTTAAAACATGGAATTTATCGCTGGGTTGATAGAGCTATTTAAAATATTATATGGAATGGAAGAATAGAAAACTGAGATCTTATTTAAATCTACATATTATATGGGTGGGGAGATCGTTGACCCTTATAAGTTAAATTAAATTAATTTTAAATTTAGTCGTTTGCATCATACTATTGGAAAACAATAATACTTAGGTACAACACAAATTAGGTACAAACATTAACCAAACAAAATAATTAATTATAAGAGATAGAGTTCACATTCTCCATTTCTCTTGACAAGGAGATTTTACCTATACTGTTATCTGTTGTCACTGGCTGGAAAAAATATCATTTCCATTTTTGTGGATATTAAAAACAACAACAACACAACACACAAACATCTTGCTTTACTCATTTGTAAAAGGTCTCTTTCCATGTTTCACTCTGTAATCTGAATGAAAAGAACACAGTCTATAGAGGGCATACATTTTTTAAGCCAATTTGTTGTCCATAATGTATATGTACCTATGTATTTTTCTAAGAGTGAGAATGGTAATTACTTAGTAACTAGTTATAAAATAGTTCAGCCCGGAACTAAAGCTAACAGTTTATCGGCCTTTACATGACGTGTCTAAAGGAATTTTGACTCATAAATGCCAACCTATACCAGATCAATGAAACATTCGCTCCATTTATGATTTTAATAGTATTCACGTGTTAGTGGGAGACACTACTCTAATCTCCTTATAAGCAATACATTGATCTTTTGTGAAAAATTCGACAAAATTAGTTCATCCGATATAATGCTTAGTACCTGAGCATAGAAGCTATTTCTCAATATTTTAACTTGTATTATGCAACAACGGGCCATCTCGATATCGGACCAGTTTTGTCTAGCGATATATAAGTGAATGCGACATTAATTTAGGAAATATTCTCACGACTAAACTGGAGCGCGATGTATCTCAAGGTGTGACCGAAAAATGTGTGTGAATCAATTATTAAATAACTCATTAAAATATATTTTAAAAGTTACGTTTGTGTTGCAGATACTCATTACAGTGGTGACCTTGGGATTGAGCACAGTCAGTGCTAAGGCGAAAGGATCGCCCCAGGGATTTATAAACGTTCCAGTGTCTTTCTTCCCGGGATTTGGATTAGTGCAAAATTTTGGTGGCCAACAGTTTTCTGCACAAGCAGCAGTGCCTTACAGTTTTGGATTTGCATTTGGCAATAATAATGGATATCCAGCAAACGCTATCCGCGGCCCTATATTGTTGAATCCGCAATCAAATCAAATTCCGAATTATCAGCAACAGATTCCCTTTTCTGTAGCTTTTCCATCTGCGTCTCCTCCAAGTTATGCTATTCAATCGACGAACAATTCTGGAAGATTGTGGCCAAAAAATCTAGTCGATCCGAATGGCACACCTAGTCCCCCAATATCTGGACCAGATCCAATTAACTACGTTATTGTGGCATCTACTCCCAGTCCTTTGGCTCAATCTACTATTAATTATGGCAACTCTATAATTCGAAATCCTCAACAAAGGGTGTCCCCTACACCGGCCCCCTCACCAGCCCCATACCAACAACTCATTCCTGTGCCTGTTAATGTTAATAACAGAAACAACTTCCAGCAAGATGTAATCAGATTTCCTAATGGTCAAGTTGTTCCAAACACTCCCATAATAACATCCACTATTGCTCCATATCTAGTCAACCAACAACCTAACCCATTTTTACCTTTCCAAAATCTTCAGGTTTTTGCATCTCCGGCTCCTTTTATAACAAACTTTCAATCAACTCTAGCACCTTTCGGGGTCCAATATCAACAGCCTTCCGGGTCCGCTTTCGCATTCCAAAGTCAGCAGGTGACCCCATCTCCATTTCCTTATTTTATAAATAATAACTATCAACAGCCTCCTCAACCCTCTCCGTCTCCCTACTTTAAACAAAATCAGCAGAGTACAGAGTATCCATTTGTAACACCTAATTTCCCATTACGATCTAATTTCAGAGACAATTATAATCAAAGACCTGTTACGACTCCTTCTCCTTTCCGAAATATAGTCAAGAATCAACCACCCGCACCTTTCCCTTTCGCGGTCCAACAATCTAGTCCAACGCCGTTTGTTAGAAATTATCAGCCTTCTGCTCTACCTCTTTCGGTACAGCAAGAAGCCGCTGCCTTTTCTAACGTAGGACTTCTCTCACAGCCCCAAAGCAATCCAAGTCCTGTTATACCATATCAAGATCCCACTACTGCTCCGTATATTGAAAATGATGAAACTACTCCAACAGTGCTAATAGGACAGCATAAAATAAACAAATCACCGGCGCAAAATCAAATTGAATCGGACAGTACAAAATCTACAACTCCACCTACAACGAAAGCGCACTCGAAGACCCACTCTGTAACTATTATTTCAACCACCCCTATACCACAATCTACAACAACACTCACTGATGAGAGTATCTTAAGATCAACGACGCCAACTCCAGAAACCCTGCGACCAGAAATAATCAAGACTGAGTATACGGGACTAGTGTCACCACAATACAACCACATCACTTCGACTCCTTCTACGACTCGATCATCGTTTAGAACTTTAGTAGGACAACCTTCCTATGTCCCTCTGAATTCCTTCAATGGCTACTCATCGGCAGGTGCTCCACAATATAATTACGAATCCTTTGGAAAATATAGCACCCTTAATAGCAACAAACTGTGATACGAGAAATTTATTTTAAAGATTTTTGTTGTTGATTTTGTTATGATTATAGATGTTATTTAATTTGTTTGAGTTTCATTTTGATTGAATAATTTATGGATATAGAATAATAGGTTGAGACGAGAGGTTAATCAAATTAGACGTTAATAGCCTCTATATAGAATATTATTATATAATATTGGGATTTGATAGTTTTATTATTATTCATAAGTGCATCATAGAGGTTATAAATTAATGTTTTGTCACCAATGAACAGACATTTTGAAGGAAATTTGAGAAGGCAAGCTACTTGATTATTAAATAGTGCAAGATTCATAGCCTTGCCTTGCAGAAATACTCGCAATGATGTTCCAAAAACTTTCTGTTAAAGTAGTTATCTATTACTCAAAGAAACATCAAATTAGGTAAATTTAGTTCAAATATTATTATTATATAATTTATGTTTTATCAACAAGAACAAAGTTGATGAATAGGGAAAGTTCTAGAAAATGTAAGTGAATCAGAAAAGTATATTTCTATTTTTTTTAAGGCAAAATTTCAGCGTAGCGTGATTGACCGTCATTTTAAATTCTTTGACTTATATAAAAACTTAACAGTGCATTTTTACTCAGCACAATACATTTATATTAAAACAAAAAAACTATCATTTGACCAACGTTCGAAAAGATGACGACTTTATCAATTTATCAATAACGGAATAAACGTGATTTTGTCGAGTCAATAAATTATACATTTGATCTGAATTTCACATTATCAAAGTGTCATAATTCTACCATGACAGTGTCGAACGGCAACGAAATGAAGCCACCCCGAGAACTTGTTTGGAACCGATTGCAAAACAGCTTTGTCGTGAGTTATTAATATTAATTTATTCACGCAGTTGTATTTTTAGAGACCCGCAGTGCAGTTGTGAAAACTAAAATTGGACTTTCATATTTTTCTGTTGTAAATAATAATAATTATTATAACATCTAATGTAACAAATATTATAATAATAATTATTATAATTTTATTAAATGATAATTTATTGAAAAGTTACTTATCTATCTACATGTAACATAAATATCAAAAAACCGGTCAAGTACGAGTAGGACTCGAGCACCGAGGGTTCCGTACAAACCTACGGGTTTCTCTGGAACCCTAAGGAAACGTGGGTATAATATTATATACTGTAGGTTTTGATTCCCTTGCGAGTACTTGCGAGTTTGAAAATATGCGGCTAAAATTGCTGTTTCTTTTGATTGCGTTGACATAGATGTTTGATTTTTTTACAGCTTAAAGGTATTATAAATCTGAGTATTTAGTATGAATTTCAATTTAATATCTGTACGCGTTCATGAGAAATAAGGTAGTAAGTATGAAATGATTAAAAATTTTTTTTTATATGATGTAACTAAAAATTTACAGTTTTCGCAATTTTCCCTGTGCCTGTGATTTAAAACGTTGCTGCGTACCAAATTTCAAGATTCTGAGTTAACGGCAAGTAACCTGTAGGTTTTGATTCCATAGAGAGTAGTCGCGAGTTAAAAATACGGCTAAAATTGCTGTTTCTTTTAAATGCGTTGAGATAGAGGTTTGATTTTATTACAGTTTAAAGGTATTATAGACCTTAGAATTTGATATGAATTTCAGTTTAATAACTGCACGCGTTCATGAGAAATAAGGTAGTAAGTATGAAATTAATAAAAATATTTTTTTACATGATGTAACTAAAAATTTACACTTTTCGCAATTTTTCCTTTATCTGTGCTCTAAGAAGTTGCTTTGTGCCAAATTTCAAGATTCCAAGATCACGGGAAGTACCCTGTAGGTTTTGATTTTTTGAGAGTAATTGCGAGTTTAAAATTGCGACTAAAATTGCTGTTTCTTTTGAATGCGTTGACATAGAGGTTTGATTTTATTACAGTTTAAAGGTATTATAGACTTGAGTATTTGATATGAATTTCAATTTAATACGTTTACGCGTTCATGAGAAAAAGGGTAGTAGGTATAAAATTATTCAAAATATTTTTTTCATATGATGCAAATAAAAATTTTTAGTTTTCGCAATTTTTCCTTTATCTGTGCTCTAAGGAGTTACTTCGTGCCAAATTTCAAGATTCTGAGTTTACGGGAAGTGCCCCGTAGGTTTTGATTTATTTGGTAATGTCGAAAATTTGCTGAAATTTGCGACATATTCGACTATATCTTTTGATTGCGTTGGCCTAGAAGTTTGAAATTTTTACAGCTCTAAGAGGCAATAGACCTTAGTATTTCCTATAAATTTCAGCTTGTTACCTCCACGCGTTTCAGAGAAAAAGGGTCTTGACAGACAGACAGACAGACAGACAGACAGACAGACAGACAGACGGACGGACAACAAAGTGATCCTATAAGGGTTCCGTTTTTTCCTTTTGAGGTACGGAACCCTAAAAATCAAATATATGATAAGTTGAACAGGACAAGCAGCCTTTCTGAGATAAACGCCTTGCTTACCTACTGGCTTATATTTTTTAAACATTATTAAAAATTAAAATTTTTAAAAGTATTCATTAATTTTTTATTAATGTTAAAAAATATCTCCTAGTGTACTTATTTCTTTATTCCGAAATGCGTTCAGCATAATTAAAATATACTTCATGATAAAGTGTTCAAATACTTATCAATGTTTAAATGTAAGGTAATACAAACGTTAAAATGAAAAGAAAATAATAATGTGAAAATATACGGAACACTTAACACTAATAATATATATAATGTAGTGTCTGATTTAATATGGAACTTGTTTGTAGGCAATTTGATGAATATGTATGTGATGTGTCAAAAATTATACCAACTGCTGACATGAATAGATTCAGGCTGATGGTATATGGTATAATAATATCAGACTATAATATGACATAATAGTTATAAAGGCGTGGTTAGCGCCTGTGAACTTTGTGATTGAGCTTTTATAGGGCAACTATGCATAATGCTAATAGGAATCCAGGTGGTGTACAAATAATGAAAGAAAAACAAGGTAATACAACATTATCGAAATTTTATTTCGTTTTTTGCATATTTTCAGTATTTACAGTCATTTCAATTAATAAATAATTTGAGGTAACAATAACTATTTACACGTTTACCAGCCGTAGTTGTATCCCAAGCCGGAGTAGGTGACGTGGGAGACCGCGGGGGCAGCGGAGTAGGTGATGGCGGTCTTGGCGATGGGGGCAGCGGCGTAAGTGGCCACAGCGGGGGCGATGGTCTTGGTCACCAGAGGAGCGGAGTACGCGGAGTAGGCGGGGGCGGCGGCGTACGCCAGGGGGGAGGCGTGAGAGATGGAGGAGTAAGAGACGGCGGGAGCGATGGTCTTGGCCACGACGGGGGCGGCGGCGGCGTAGGTCAGGGGACCGGCGTGAGAGATGGAGGAGTAAGACACGGCGGGGGCGATGCTCTTAGCGACGACGGGGGCGGAGTAGGCCAGAGGAGCGTGGGAGTAAGAGAGAGCGGGAGCGGCGGCGGCGTAAGTGGCGTATGCGGGCGCGCCGATGGTCTTGGTGACGAGGGGGCTGCCGTAAGAGTAGGCGCCGTGAGAGACGGACGAGTAGGAGACGGCGGGAGCGATGCTCTTGGCAATCACGGGGCCGGCGGAGTAGGCGGCGACGGGTCCGGCGGAGTAGGCGGCGACGGGTCCAGCGGAGTAGGCGGCGACGGGTCCAGCGGAGTAGGCCAAGGGGGTGGAGTGCGATGAGAAGGAGACAGATGACACGGCGGGGGCGGAGCTGTAGGCGACTGGAGCTGCAGCCAGGAGGTTGCCGGCGGAGGCGATGCCAGCCGCGCACATGAAGATTACAACCTGGTGAATTAAATAATTTTATTATTAAAATCACGGAGCTTTTAAACACTTTAATTAGGACCGTTATAACAAGCATGGCCACTAAAGGAGATGGAATAATCAGCTCAGGTAGTAGCCGATCCCATATAGGAAACAAAGTTATCAAATTAACAAGGCCTAGTGACAGAAAAATACTAATTATAAGTATTCACAGAATTTTGGTAAATATTACACTTCACTATAACAAGATAGCACTAGGTAATTAAATGTAATCACTTGGTATTTTTAATACCTATTTATTAAAAGAAATAATATATTTGTACCTTGGAGTACATGTTTGTATGGTTTGTTGTTACTGATTGTAATACTTTTTGGAGCACTTGCTTTCGCTTTTATATGAGTCGTTACAAACTGGTATTCTGTATTGGATTTCTGCAGGCACAGTGGATCAGCCTCAGGCTTTACGTTTCAATGTCAAGGTGAGTCTCTGCTCGGCATAAGCAGACTACTAAGAAATTGTTCCTCCTCAGGGGGAAAATACTTGTTGAATATAAACCAGTCAATGACTGCTTTGTTTGGAGCTTTAAATTTAAAATAAATTATAAAATTAAGATTTGGAACAGGAAGTGGATGGATGTCAGACAGAACTCGTCAAAACGGTTGAGCGGTTGACTTTCAGCGCCCTTTTAGCATAGTAAAACATTTACTTATAACTAGCAATAAGTTGAGAAGAGTTCATCCATCTTTAAAGTATTCCCTGAACCAAAATGTGAGTAAGCTGTCATCTGCTTATACTATTTACTGACACACCGAAGAAAAATAACTGTCAAAATAAGGGGAATTTAACACAAAAGTATTATAATAAAGTAAGTTAGTAGCGAGTAGTAATTGTTGTTTAGTTTTAAAAAAGTACTTTTTCTAAGTTCAATTGTATTGCTTTGGTTCCAATAAAGAGTATTACTATTCTATTCTAAAAGTCTAAAAATTACTGATTGGGTATTAGTCGTAAAATAGGTATGTATATAGGTATAGTCGTCTGTCGTATAGTCGTACAATAAGAAATTGCATTATGGAATGATGAGACTAACACTTCTTGCAATACTGATATAAATAAAACCGGTCAAGCACGAGTAGGACTCGAGCACCGAGGGTTCCGTACCAACCCTTAGGTATACCAAATTTCAAAATTGTAAGCTCACGGGAAGTACCCTGTAGATTTTGATTCCCTAACGAGTTTGAAAATATGCGGCTAAAAACTGCTGTTTCTTTTGATTGCGTTGACATAGAAGTTCGATTTTGTTACAGTTTAAAGGTATTATAGAAAATTAAAACAACTGTGTTGTTTTTATTTAAAATATGTATTTAATATGGCGCTGTGTGAAACGTTCTGAAATATTTATTTATTTATTTTAATATTCATAGTAGATGGACACAAATAAATGTATAATTTTAAATTTTGACATGCCAATTTATATTGTTACATAATATTATTCTATTAGTAGATAACCAACTATTCTTTTTTATGTAATTTATATATGATAATTTTGGACACCAGTTAATCTGGTTGATTGTACTAATTAGTTAATTTTAATTGACTTTTACCAAAAATTTAATAAATACTTGAATTGAATTAAATACCTGTTCTTGCCATGGCCGCACTTTTATGGCCGTAGACGTGGATTTCTTTTCTGACAAATACGGAATCCTGAATATATTAGGAATTTAAACTCAAAATTCATATATTACTGGGCTGAAGAGTCTTAATATCTTATAACTTTTAAGTGAGAAACGTTGGCGCAGTGTACCCAGATTTTTTCCTCTGTAAAGTCTTGGGTAGCGCTGTACCTACTAATTATGGCCAGCGTTATCTCTTACCATCAAGAAAGCGACTTGCTCGTTTTCATACTTCGTCGCATATTTTTTTTTTTAAATAACATGTCCCGATTATAGGATGTGTTATCATATTACAATCTAGCCATTTTAGGCTAATAAGTAATTTAACTCTAACATATTTTTTTACAATTTTATATAATAATCTAAGATAGTGTCCATTAACACTTGTCTTACAGTCTCTATTGGCTAAGTACACTTTGTTCATGTGTCTTACTGTAGCACTACACTATTTACACTAGTCTCACTATCACTACACTAGCTCAAAAGGCTTTGTTCTTTTGAGTCGTCTTACTAGGTCTGTGTCGTCGTATATAGAGGTAAAAAAAATATACAAATAGGCTAAAATGGAGCATTTTTGCAAGTCAATTTTACATTTTACTATTTTAAAAATCTACCTCGTTCTCGTGCCCAAAGCACCACTGAGCAGAACGAGCACGAAACTCATAGGGGATTTATATTACGAGTAAAGGATGTTTGATTTTGTAGAGATGTGATTTTCTAACTTCTTCACGCTTAAACTGCAAAACCGATTAGGCTAAAGTTTAGCTTATACCTACACTTTTTTTTAACGTGGGGGAATGCATTTACGCATACCCGCCCTGGGGAAGGACGGGTTATGTCGGGCTCGGTGCTGAAAAGATGGCATTATCAGCACCCCTACCGGCTAAACCTACCACGATGTACCTCCGGCAACGATTAGTGGTGGGGTCACGGGTCCGCTGTCGCACTCTCACACGGCCCCACCGACACCGATTTCCACTTAGAGCAGCAGAATCTCCTCGGAGAAAGGTGTAGAGAGCCTTTCCCCTGTTTCTTGCGCTAAGCGATGCGCCGGAACATAAAGCTCATCGCCGAAAGCTTATACCTACCCTTTTTTTTATCCCAGGAAAAATGCGTTACGCATCATCACCCCACGCCGGGGGGCGCGGGGCGGTATGTGGGACTCCCCCGCCAAAGATGGGAGCGGCGGGGATACCCACTAAAAACCTGGGGGTGTCCTGCGGGACGCCATAGTGCCGGGGCAACGGGTACGCCGAAGCATTCATCCGCGGCCCCGACGGAGCTTATACCTACCCTAGGACAACGCATAGAGGCGAGTGTTGCGTCCGGTGGTTGTACGTCTAGCTTATAATACAGAGGCCCTGGGTGCAAATCTCAGTGTGTAGCAAGTTTTTCTAACGTGTTTCTAAAGGCACGTGAAACTGTTGGTCCTGGCTGTTCCTTATAAGATAAGTATATGTCACAGACAGTCGTTAGGTCATATTGCAGGCCTAGCAGTAATTATACGTATGATTCGTTTGGGATCCTCTGAGTGAAACATTGTTTCCATCCTGCAAAATCCACTCTGAAAATTTGGCTTAATTTTTGATTTTGACTATTCTCTTTAGGCAGATTTATTATGATGTTGTGACTAGTAGTGTGACAAGAGCGACAATCGGCACCAAAAAATAAAGTGAGAATTAATAATTGTCATCAATGTTTTTCAGCGCAAACTAGTCTAGATAATAATAATATAATCTGTCTGTGTCTAGAGATTTTACCCGCTCAAAAGTAACCTGTGTTATTCTGAGATCAAAACTACCTGTATTCTGTATATCAAATTTCAAGTCAATCGATTCAGCTTTGCAAATATTATTATAAATAAAATTTCTAAAAACTATTACCTTTAATTGAAACGAGAATCTAGTTCCTCTAAAGATAAGGAAATGTACGCAGAAATAGAGCTAGAAGGGAGTGTGTATCAATGACACTGTACCTACAATAATTGAGGACAAAGTAGGTCCTTTTAGCAGTAGATAATTCGTATCGAATTCCATTTCGCTGGTAATGGCATCGTGCAATGCTCTTTTATTTAGAAATTCTAATTAACCAATGAATACGATGTGTTTTACATGATCGTTCACTCCACACATTCCACTTCACCGTTCACAGAACGGAAGTGGAAAAACTATTATATATCGGCGCGGAAATAACACACCAACGGTAATGGCGTTATAACTCAACCAGAACCAGAATGCTGGCAATAGAATAGAATAGAATAGAATAGAAAACTCTTTATTGTTCACACAAATACAACAATATAAACTTAGAACTAAGATTACAAAGAAAGAAGTGTTACAATTGGCGGTCTTATCGCTAATAGCGATCTCTTCCAGACAACCAAGCAGGGAAAGGAAATACATAAAATAGAGCGACGGTGGTTATAAAGATATATAAGGAGACATAAGTACATATTTTTTATCATAGCTATATAAATATACCAATACATACTATTAAAACCAATAGAATAAATAATACATACTTAATGATATAATAATAAACATACATATTATTATACTACATATATACTATACGATATATAAATAATATATATAGTATATAGATATCATAATGATAGGAAGTGAGCTTACTGAGAATACTTATAGGATTATAGGAATTATGTAGTAAAGCTACACCAGCATTTTGATCACACGTCGCGTCGCCTCGACCAAGCGTTTAGATAACGTTACCACTCGTAAATTACTAATATGCTTTACTGCATGATGTAACTCTACTCGTAAATTTAACTCGTACTATTTAGAATCCTTAATTAATAGAATTATGTAATGAAATAAGGAAAACAACATCTTACAACATTATCGAAATTTTATTTCGTTTTTTGCATATTTTCAGTATTTACAGTTATTTCAATTAATAAATAATTATAGTTAACAATAACTATTTATACACGTTTACCAGCCGTAGTTGTATCCCAAGCCGGAGTAGGCGACGTGGGAGACGGCTGGGGCAGCGGAGTAGGTGATGGCGGTCTTGGCGATAGGGGCAGCGGCGTAAGTGGCCACAGCGGGGGCGATGGTCTTGGTCACCAGGGGAGCGGAGTACGCGGAGTAGGCGGGGGCGGCGGCGTACGCCAGGGGGGAGGCGTGAGAGATGGAGGAGTAAGAGACGGCGGGAGCGATGGTCTTGGCCACGACGGGGGCGGCGGCGGCGTAGGTCAGGGGACCGGCGTGAGAGATGGAGGAGTAAGACACGGCGGGGGCGATGCTCTTAGCGACGACGGGGGCGGAGTAGGCCAGAGGAGCGTGGGAGTAAGAGAGAGCGGGAGCGGCGGCGGCGTAAGTGGCGTATGCGGGCGCGCCGATGGTCTTGGTGACGAGGGGGCTGCCGTAAGAGTAGGCGCCGTGAGAGACGGACGAGTAGGAGACGGCGGGAGCGATGCTCTTGGCGATCACGGGGCCGGCGGAGTAGGCGGCGACGGGTCCAGCGGAGTAGGCGGCGACGGGTCCAGCGGAGTAGGCCAAGGGGGTGGAGTGCGATGAGAAGGAGACAGATGACACGGCGGGGGCGGAGCTGTAGGCGACTGGAGCTGCAGCCAGGAGGTTGCCGGCGGAGGCGATGCCAGCCGCGCACAGGAAGATAACAACCTGGTGAATTACATAATATTATTATTATAATCGCGGAGCTTTTTAAGATGATTAAATAAAAATTTTACTATGAAACACTTAAATTAAGACTGCTATAACAATCATGGAAACTATACGGGGATGGAATCATCAGCTCAAGAACTGTGCTGTGCTGATCCCGTAAAATAAATAAAAGTTATCACATTAACAAAGTCCCGTAACTGAAATATACTAGTTATAATCAGCTTTCACAGAATTGGGAATGGTATAAATTACACTTCACTTAATATAAAAAACCACTAGGTAAAATATAAACACTAAATATATTTTATACCGATTTATAAAAAGAAAAAAATAATGTACCTTGGAGTACATGTTTGTATGGTTTGTTGTTACTGATTGTAATGCTTTTTAGAGCACTTGCTTTCGCTTATATATCACTCGTTTCAAAGTGGTATTCTGAATTGATTTCTACAGCCACAGTGGATCAGCCTCAGGCTTTATGTTTCAATGTCAAGGTGAGTTTCTGCTCGGCACTAGCCGATTAAAAAGTGGAGGAGTTGCTTTCCTTGTTCCTCCGCAGAGTGAAAATACTTGTAGGAATATAAACCGGTCAGTGACTGAATCATTTCTATAACGTTGAAACCCAAACCTTCAACACTATAAATGTGTATTTGCGCCAACAGATAATTTTAGTCAGGATGAAGTGCGAATATCTCTTATGACATGCTTAGAGCTATAAATACCGTGGGTAGACTTCCTTTGCAGGAGGTCGTCTAAGTGGGTACCCCAACAGTGCCAGTTATTCTACCGCCTGAGCAGTAATGTGCAAACATTACTGTGCTTCGGTAGGAGGGCACTATAGCTAGTAAATTTACTGGGCTAAAGAGTCTTAACATCTTATGACTCTTGAGTAAGAAGCGTTGGTGCAGTGCACCTAGAATTGCACATCATTGTGCAATTCTGGATAGCACTGTACTTGGGCACTGTACACTGTATTATGGGCAGCGTTATCTCTTAACATCAGGAGAGCGTCTTGCTCGTCTGCTTACTTCTCCACATAAAAAAAAGAATATAATACGTAATTATATCTTTATCACATAACCAACAACATAACCTAATTTTTCTTTGTCTAATTTAAAGGAGATACTAGATAAAATTACAAACGGTGGGTGTTTGTAATTTACTATCCTCCGATGAATAGTAGTATGAAATAGTAAAATGGAATGATGAAAAACACGCTTCTTGCACTTCTACCTTGAGAAAAGTCTATGTGTACAATAAATACCTGTTCCTGCTATCATACTTCACGATTATAGGTACACGTAGATCTATCTTGTGTATAGTTATCGAAACCAGGTAGATCCTAATTAGATAACTAATAATATTATAATTTAAATTATTTTTTGTAAAATCTCTGGGTTTGTCAATTATATCATGATTAATTTGCGTTGAAGTATATTGAGATTTAGGTGCCGATTATGCCGATTATATTTGTATTACTTCTGTTTAATTATTAAAAAATATTTAAAATCAAGTTAAGATCCTGGTTGTTAACAAAAGTATACTACACAATAAACGAATTTTTTGATGATTAGTTTCTAGTTTAGTATTAACACGGTAAAGAGATATACAGTAGTTTGACTCCATAGAAACGGGCGGAAAATGGAAGTGAATAGATGTCGGTAGATGTGGGTAGAAGTGGGTATATAATCCAGAAGCGGGTGCCACGCAGCGACGGGCGGACGTCGCGATAGTTTTTTGCAAGTATTTAGTGTTATTTACGTTATTTACTTTTGACGTATGTATACATAATATAATAAATTATATAAAAATGGCAAAAAAATAGCATACTATATTATGCTGTTTTTGGTAGCTTGAACTTATCATTGAACTTATCAGGAAATCCAGAAATAACATTATTGACCCCCGACGCAAAATCGACGGGGTGTTATAAGTTTGACGTGTCTGTCTGTCTGTCTCTGTGTGTGTGTGTGTGTCTGTCTGTGGCACCGTAGCTCCCGAACGGATGAACGGATTTTGATTTAGTTTTTTTTGTTTGAAAGTAAGGTTAGTCGAGAGTGTTCTCAGACATGTTTGGTGGAAATCGGTCCAAGATGGCAGCCGCTACAAAATGGCGGATTACTTTTTTCTTCCGCGACCCCCTCAATATGGGTATCAAATGAAAGGGCTTAACTAGTAGGATACAACCCATTATATAAAATTAAAAATCCAAGATGGCCGCCACCACAAAATGAAGAATTGAGTATTGCGTTGGGGGTTTTTTAAATTTTTAATTTAATTCACTTGTTTATCAAGCAACATGGAAAGGTAATAAAATTAAAAAGGTCAGTTAGTTAAAAAGGGGAGGAGGAGGGGGAAGGGGAGGAGAGGAAGGGGGGGAGGAGGGGAGGGGGAAAGGGAGGAGGGGGAAGGAGGGGAGGGGAGGATGGGGAAGGAGGGGAGGGGGAAGGGGAGGATGGGGAAGGAGGGGAGGGGGAAGGGGAGGAGGGCGAAGGAGGGGAGGGGGAGGGGAGGAGGGGAAGGGGGGATGGGGAGGAGGGGAAGGGGGGGGGGGTGGGGAGGAGGGGAAGGGGGAGGGGATGGGGAGGAGGGGAAGGGGAGGAGGTTGTCTTGTCTTGTCTCTTGTCTTATCTCTTGTCTTGTCTCTTGTCTTGTCTCTTGTCTTGTCTTTTGTCTTGTCTTGGATTTTAATATACGCCGCCACGACATGATAGGTAAGTAGGTAGTAGGTAGGTAGCTCAAGTAAGTAGATGATATGAAACAGGTAGGTACCTACTGTATGCGGGCAGCGGCTGCCCGGCAGCCCTATGACTTGCGCATGTACCGCGCGACTTTAGGTATTTATGTTCAAAAATCACGCTCAGTCAAACTACTGTATATCTCTTTACCGTGGTATTAAGCACTTGGTACTATATAAACCTAAAATATTAAGCTGTCATATTTTCTGTTTAATTTTAACCAATTAACTATAATATAATTTAGCTTTATAATTGAACAATATTGTACGCCTGAAAAAGGTCAACTGTTGATACTGATATACCTACGATGTAACATCCACATACACAGTTTTTTACAATAAAATATTTTCTTATTCTGATTCTGTATGATTATGGCTTTTATAACATTTCTGGTTACAGCACTACGGATAGGACTAAATAGATCGGCCAAACTAAAAGTGAATCTAATTTTGCGCAGTGCACCTAGCAGAATACAGGCATTGCGATTCTTTGAATCACAACACTGCTTCTATCCTGCCAAATCCACCCTGGAAGAATGGGATAACCAGTTTAGCAGCATTTTTGGTTTGACCAGACTCTTTAGATCTATACATATAGCCTTGTGATTAGAGCCACAACCGGTACCAGGTAATGTGGTAGTATCACACTATTCGAAAGTTTGTGAGTGCGTGTATGTAACTTCTTTACGCCTAAACGGGTGGACTGATTGAGTTGAAATTTGGTATAGTGATAGCTTAGACCCTGGAATAACACATAGGCTACAGTACAGCGGGTAAAATCGCTGGGCGCAGCTAGTTTATCATAAATGTTCTTTCTCCAACGCGAACCAATCCAGATAATATAATCTAATAGCTGCGCCTAGCGGTTTTACTCGCTGAAAAGTAGCCAGTGTTATTCTAGGATTTATATTTATAATATCAAATGTCAATTCAATCGATTCAGACTTAAAATATTATAAATGAACATCACTGCTCGGGCTAACTTGCATTGTTGGGGTACCCACCTAGTCGACGTCCTACAAAGGAAGTCTACCTCCGGTATACTGGGTATAAAGTGTACTAAGAAAGCAAGAAAGAAAGAAACACATTTATTCGACGGCTTATAAAATACAAGTAAAAAGCAATAAAATAACAATAGTTATAAAGCACATGAGCATCCACTAAGCCGCCGTATGGGAACTGCCTCAGCGTTGTGCTGCGTGTATACAGTGAAACACACAGCGCTGGTATTCTGGCAGCCCCCATCGGTCAGGTCGGTGGTCCTTACATAATCAAAAATACAAAAAAGGTACACTATAGGCAAATAAAAACTAACAAAAAACAACAATATATATCAAACAATTTTTTATGGGTTATATTATGAATCTGAAATTCTCCGATCGGAAGTGGAAAATACTATATAAGGTATATATTATGTACTCGTAGGTGTGGAAACAGCAATAGTCACGAAGCTAAAACTGAAACATCTTCTCTGTGCCTTATTGTAGGACGGAGCTTAAAGCTTCAGCGCCAGTCTTAAGAGCGCTGAAGATAGGTACTCAACTGCTCAACTTGCTAATAATTGTCCAGGATTGGGATGAATTTGAGAACGTGCTTCATAATATGACATTAGACTTTGTTTCTGCTGATGTATCTAGATGTAAATATTTTAAAGTTACTGTTTTAGTTAATTTATTTCTTGCTTGTTTTCTATTAGCTAAAGTTTGAACTTTGAATTTATTATTGTTAAGGTATATATTTTTTAAAATTTAGTTATTATTGTATGTATAAGTAAGAATTTTTAGAATGTGTTAACGATTTAGCCATAAATAAAATAAATCCTGTGGTGACTTTTTTGCAGCTGGCGACAATTAATCGATAAAAAACTAAGTCAAAAACTAAGTCAACGGGTAACACAAATAATTTTTTTGTTTAATACTGTTTGTTACTTTCACAATTTTGTTAAGTTTGCCACTTAACAATATAGAAATCGAAAAAATATGAATCGACTTGTAAAAATTAACGCTACGGCTACGGCAGATTGAGGAAAGACCCTAAGCTGACCATGATATCTGGCCGGCGATGCGCTAGGTTAGACGTCTTGCCCTTATTACAGAATTCAGAATTCGCCCTGCGAATCATTAAATCCAAAGTGTAGGCCGTTTGTGAAACGATACTATACACTACAGCAGCAAAGAACACGACTAAACCAAAAATCGGCCACACGCCAATCTACAGAAAATTAATATTTTTCAAACAACTGTCAGATGGCAGCGTGCCCAGAATGCTGCCAGCCTTGCCTTGTTGGATGGCAATACTTATAGGCAGGGCCAGATATTTCACCAGCATTTATTTGATAAGACGTTGTCAAAAAATATACTTACTAAAATACTACAGGTACTGCATAATGTTACTTCTCGTAAGTTTAACTATTCCATAAAGAATCTTTAAATCATATAATAATTAACATAATTAGGTACGTTAGGTGAGATAAGGAAAACCACATCTTACAACATTATCGAAATTTTATTTCGTTTTTTGCATATTTTCGGTTTTTACAGTCATTTCAATAAATAAATAATTTGTGTTAACAATAACTATTTATACATTTACCAGCCGTAGTTGTATCCCAAGCCGGAGTAGGCGACGTGGGAGACGGCGGGGGCAGCGGAGTAGGTGGCCACAGCGGGGGCGATGGTCTTGGTCACCAGGGGAGCGGAGTACGCGGAGTAGGCGGGGGCGGCGGCGTACGCCAGGGGGGAGGCGTGAGAGATGGAGGAGTAAGAGACGGCGGGAGCGATGGTCTTGGCCACGACGGGGGCGGCGGCGGCGTAGGTCAGGGGACCGGCGTGAGAGATGGAGGAGTAAGACACGGCGGGGGCGATGCTCTTAGCGACGACGGGGGCGGAGTAGGCCAGAGGAGCGTGGGAGTAAGAGAGAGCGGGAGCGCCGGCGGCGTAAGTGGCGTATGCGGGCGCGCCGATGGTCTTGGTGACGAGGGGGCTGCCGTAAGAGTAGGCGCCGTGAGAGACGGATGAGTAGGAGACGGCGGGAGCGATGCTCTTGGCGATCACGGGGCCGGCGGAGTAGGCGGCGACGGGTCCAGTGGAGTAGGCGGCGACGGGTCCAGCGGAGTAGGCCAAGGGGGTGGAGTGCGATGAGAAGGAGACAGATGACACGGCGGGGGCGGAGCTGTAGGCGACTGGAGCTGCAGCCAGGAGGTTGCCGGCGGAGGCGATGCCAGCCGCGCACAGGAAGATTACAACCTGATGAATTACATAGAGATTAGTAGGTATAAAAGAAAAGCTTACAAAAAATGCAAAGTGTATTAATTTACATCCGGTCAAATCTTAATAAAGATTTTCATTGAAATCATAAGCTCATAAGCCCTAGATAATCCCGATCGGAACTTTGGTTTAATGCAATAATCTCATCTTTTGTAGAATTACAAAATAGTTAAAATAAGCACACTGTTACTGGTTATCACTAGGTAGAATAACAAATATTATATTATGATAAAAAAAATGTTTTTGTACCTTGGAGTACATGTTTGTATGGTTTGTTGTTACTGATTGTAATGCTTTTTGGAGCACTCGCTTTCGCTTTTATATCAGCCGTTGCAAACTGGTATTCTGTATTGGATCTCTGCAGGCACAGTGGATCAGCCTGAGGCTTTTTGTTTCAATGTCAAGGTGAGTCTCCGCCCGGTTAATTAAATTGTGTAATAAACAAGTACGGTGTTACTTACTTTAAGCTCAATATGGTGAATCCGATTTGACGAGGAAATCCTTTTCGGAAGTGAGACAGTTCAATGGTGAATAATAAATTAGATAACTTATATGTATCTACTTTACTTATTGTATAGGTACTTATATTTTTATATTTAATTGCTTATAGATTTAGAACCAAATAAAAAGTCAAAGGTCGTATGATCAATAATTATTTATTTCGATATCACAGCTTCCGAGTTTTATAAGTCAGACTTTTCACCAGGCGCTTTTGGACCATCCGTTCTGGCCGTAACCTCCATTGGACCATCCAGATTTGCCAGCATTGGACCAGCCATTGCCATTGCCGTTGGACCATCCTGAGTTACCATAGCCGGCGTTGGACCATCCACCGTTGCCATAACCGTTCGACCATCCGTTGTTTCCGTAGCCACCGTAGGAGCCAGCTCCGGCGTTGTGCTTGGTGAAGGTGTCAATGCGGTGGACTTCAGATACAGCTGAGCCTAATCCAGATCCGGAGTAACCGTGTCCAGAAAGGCCGGCACCAGAGTATCCATGACCAGAAAGACCGGAGTATCCACCATGTCCATAACCACCATTGTATCCACCCAAGGAGCCGTACCCGCCGTGGGAACCAGCGCCGTAGCCAGAGTGGGACGAAGCAGGGATGACTCTGTCCACTTTAGTGTAGGATGTGGCAGGTGCTCCGTATCCTCCGGCGTATCCACTTCCGTATCCACCTCCGTAACCGCCAGCGTATCCACTACCAGACCAGCCACCGTGGCCTTCGTAGCCACCGCCTAGTCCAGAGTACCCGCTGCCGGACCATCCGCCACGACCTCCGAGACCGCCATAGCCGGAGCCGCCGCTGGACCAGCCACCGTGACCTCCAAGACTATTGTAGCCACCTCCAAGGCTGTTGTAGCCACCTCCAAGGCTGTTGTAGCCACCTCCAAGTGCCAGTGAGTTATGGAGGGCACCAGCATTGGCGAGGCCGAAGAGGCACGCAGCGACGGCAAAGATCTGTCGGAAGAAATGTTAAGGTTATATATGTTAAGACCTTTAATTTCTAAACGTCATCAATAATTACTATTATGTCGTGTGTCATCAAACAATTTATTTTTATAGGCGTTTGATGGGGACAGTATAATAATAATTATCTATAAATCGTAAATATTGTTTTACGGTTCGTAATTGTTCCTTACCTTAGTGAACATATTGTTGTGTCTTCAAAGTGATGAGTCGAATGTATTTTCGGCTATTGTTACACGCTTTTATATCAAATACGAAGGAAACAAACCTTCTTTTTCAAGGCTCTATTAGATTTTTGGATGGGAAACGGGGCATGACGAGATATAATTAGTGTTATCTTAAGCTGCAACGACTATAATTACGTATAAGTTGCCGAAATTGCGCACACAATTGTGAATCATGCGCGTAGGTAATAAGTTTTGTTTTTGATTCGGTGAATGTTTGAGATCGTATCGGCCATTAAGTTTATTGTAGAATGGTTTGCGAAGGGATGGCAATGACTGATATCAGAATTGAAATTAGACGGATGATTGCAAGAGTTTTTTTTTAATAATTTTTAATTGTCTTTAATAAAATAATGTAAAATTATAATTAATTTACATTCAGCGACAGAAAAAGTTACAAAAAATATTCCTTTATTTTCTTAGTGATAACCCTAGGTAATTAAGTTACCCAGATAAAGTGTTGTGATTGCGCTATGATACGTCACAGTGATGAGAAGAGTATCTACCGCTAAAAGTCTGCATTTGTTCCATCTATGTATGTAATAATTATGATATACGGAAGTCTACGTATATTTGATAATAATGTTTACTTTATCCGCAAATATTGTGGTGTCTTCGCAAAATACGGATATACCTAGTCTTGTTAAAAAAATCACAGTGTTCCTGTGCTCCAAAAGCCCAAAGCTCCCAAAGCTCCAAAAGCATATTATATGAACTAATTATGCACGCTTAAATGTAAGCTTAAATTTCTAATAGAATTCTTTTTATAACATATAGAACTGTATTGATTCCCTAAATATAATTATTAAAAATACCGTTTGGCCCATCCTTTTAATTCGTGATTTTTGTATTTTACAAAAAATAATGTATTTTTTTTAACAGCTAAATGCTTAAATCAATGCTACTTTGTTCATAAAAGGTCAGATATTGGTTATTAACACCTATAAAACACCATTCGATAATTCATCACGATCTGTTCCTTATTACGGATAGGTATTAACATCATTAATACAAAGGTACTTCAAAATATTATTATGTTCTATTATATCATAAATTTTACGGTAGAGTTTGATTATAAACGTTAATTGACATGTTTGCCTTTTTAATGGTGAATATTAATTAAAATAACATTTTAGCACCTTATTTGATCACATTATGCTGTACCTGCTCCCTTAACAAACAAATAAATACAAATATATTTATTTTCCATAAGAACAAAAACCCTTCCTTACTCTTCCTTCCTTGGCCTTTGTGTTAGACAAGACTTTTTTCAATATACGAGGTATCAAATTTGAGCTCATTTGGTTCAGCCGTTTATGCGAGGTAACAAACACACATACACACGTCCAAACTTTCGCATTTAAGATTAACATTATAGTTTAATTAATAAAGTACTCAATTGTGGTCTATTTAAATAAATACACCTTAAGTTTGTCCAAACATTATAAGAGTTAACCAGCTACAGTAGAATGCATATACATATTTACACTCTTATAATATTAGGTTATCTGACATTGCTTTTCCTCTACATTATTATTACTGTTATTTGTTTTTCTATATATATTTCATTAAGATTTGATTTTGACTATATAAAAAACCCTTCAAAATGTTGTTGCCATGATATTTCTAATTAAAGAGTTAAACTTCATTAAATTGATCTACTTAATTATGTAAAATTAATATGAATTACATTTTACTGTCAGATAAATTTGGGGGGTAGTAAAACACAATATCATGCTAATAAAATAAACAAGCTTGTTAAATATTTACAGAACAGTTTATTACGAAAATATACATTTTGATAATCTTCATATCACAGCAGTTACACTTGAATTACATGTTTGCAATAATTTAAATACCAGCTTTAAATATCTTTACAAAAATAGTAGCATCTTGGATTAAAAAACAAAAAAGATTCAACAACTACACAAATCAACTTAATAAGATAATTTGTGTATTCATTGAATAAGAAAAAAAATCTGGTAAAACATAGAAAAAAAATAGAGAGCAAAATTAGCCTCAGAATAAAAGTAAAAATAAATGAACACAACATTGGAAATAACTTAAAATCATTTCGCTCAAGTAGTTCTGATCGATCAACCAAATTTACTTGAATCGAAATCTGCTATTGAAATTCTACCAGAGTTACGTTGAAATTTACCACAGGTACTTGCTGCCGTATCCATAGCCGTGACCATAGGTCAGGGGAGAGTGGACAGAGTAGCTAGAGACGTGGGATACGGCTGGGGCGTAAGATACTGAAGGGATGACGGTCTTGACGACAGGGGCGGAGTAAGCCAAGGGAGCACCATAGCCCAGTCCTGAGTAGCCCAGTCTGGAGTAGCCCAGTCCTGAGTAGCCCAGTCCTGAGTAGCCCAGTCTGGAGTAACCCAGGCCGGAATAGCCAAGGCCGGAGTAACCAGAATAACCCAAACCGCCGAGGTAGCCGGCGTTGGCGAAGCCAATGATGGCGAGGACGGCGACAATCTGTAACAAGGAGAAGTTGTTTTAGGGTATTGTTATTTTCGCATAATTTATAATTTCTTACTAACTTCTATAATATATAGAAGAATAATTATTACAAGTTAGATGAGTTCGTTGATAGGTGATGTTTTTTAGATCATAGCGTGACAAGCGGTTTTATTTGCTAAAAAGTAGCCTATGTATTATTTCTAAGCTCTCAACAAATTTCAGTTTAATCAGTTAAGCCTTCGTAAAAGTTTTTGCGTAAAAATGAACAATAATAAATATCCATACATACATCCACACAAAAACTTTTCAAATAATATTAATAAAATTGTCATAAAGTAGTTTTTACGTGATTCTATGAATCAAATTAATCATTCACTACAAAAATTCAAGAACAAGAGACAAAAAAAAAATCTTTAATTATACGTTTCTTTCAATTATACCGCATAAATTAGCTATTATAATTTATGAAAAAAGGTTATTACTTATTTGATCACCTTCATAATGTGCAAATATAAGACATTAACGAAACAGCACCAAATTATGACTTATTACAGTTTCTTAATAACTATGCAAAGTAGCGAGATATTAATGCAAATATGATTTTAACAAGGAAATTATTAAATACAAACTGCGCCGAGTGGTTTTACCCGCTGTACCTATGTGTTATTCCAGGGTCTAAGCTATTTTTATACCAAATTTTAGCTCAATCGGTCCACCTGTTGAGGCGTGAAAAAGTATAATAACAAACATGCACACTCACAAACTTTCGCTTTTATAGTATCAGTGTGAAGTGGGATGTGATAAGTTATTTAGTTAATTATCTCTAGTGCACTTAAAAGCATTATTTCGAAAATGGATAATAATTATTTATATAGCTAAATATGAGTTTTCTAAATATGTAAAAGGATTGATTGACTGATAAAGCTTATTAAATTTAGAAGCTATTATTGCTTTATAAAGTTTACATCCGCTAAAAAATGATTTTTGAAATTAAACACCTATCGGGGTAAAAAGGGTTAAAATATGTACAGAAAAATTACTTATCACTCACTCACTTATTTTTGTAGAAACGCTATATTATAAGGTTATCAGAAATACAAACCGTAAGCGGGTTTTAAAATACAGTCAGCGCCATCTAGATACGTGTGCGTTCACTCTTAGTCCAATGCATCATAATATTATACCGGGAAGTGGGCCTAATTAAACTTGCAAGATTTAATTACAGACAGACAGACCGACAGGTGAAAGTAAATAAAAGCTTGTAGTAAAGGCGGTATGTCGATCTCTTCTAATAGTTTGGTTGGGCTCTTATTTTAGTTGGCCACGCTAGATATCGCCTGATCATAACTGACGATTTACGACACATATACACACACACACACATATATACATATACTATGCCTTAAATATATTTTGAATTAATAAGTTGGATATTACACAATTTTAACCATTGACTGCAAATGTAACTTTGTAATCCTAAACATTTATATGAGATTACAAAGTTATTTATGCAGATTAATTATCTCGAAAACGAGACCGAAATTGCATGTTTTTTTAGTTTTCCTATGGTTTATACAATAAATTCTAAGTATGTACCAAATTTTAGCTCTCTGAGTTTATGGGAAGTACTAGTTCTATTTTGATGATCATGAGTGAGTGAGTGAGTGAGTGAGTGTCGTAAATGCGAAACTTTGCTTTCGCTTAACTTCGGAACTTAATGACCTACAGACTTGAAATTTTGGATTTTAAGTATGTAATTATAGCTTACTGGATGACGAAAATTTCTGTGTTCTGGTCTTATCCAGAGGTTCTCAAATAGGGGCCTGAAAATGCGGCGAAATGGTTCCTGTAAAGGATGGTACGGCAGTGCTTGCTTCGCGCTCGACTTGGCGGGGGCACTACCGTGCCCCCAGATACCCTAAATAGGCTTTCAACTTAAAGATTAACATTATTATAATTAATAGTATGTTAGTTTTACGAAATCAATAATTATAAATAATAAATCATAATAATAACACTATGTAACACTTAGTTTTATATTATAGTTTTAAGTTGTTTTTGTACATTTTTGTATTTCAATAAAGGATTATCTATCTATCTATCTAATCATAATAATAAGATTTCTGATCTAAACTTTCTCTTACTCTTATTAAATGTTTTTACTGTACAGGCATAGAAAAGCAAAAGTGTTTGAACATGGAACATTAAGTTACTACTGTTACCAACTTAGTCAATAGGTCAAACCTAACAATAGAATTAAGAATTCTTCACATAACCGTTGCTAAGTTAAATGAACACACCTACTGCATAACTTAGGTGATAAGCACGTGAAAGATTTATTCAAAGTTTATGCAAATTAATTGCGAAAACTTGACTCGGAATGATGAAGATATCGGTTATAAATCGGGCGATATTGGCAATCTAGTTAACATTGAAACTTGTGATTTAAAACAAGGTGTGTTGAATTAAGTATTATGTGTCATAATTTAGGACTTTAGAAAATTAGAGCACTTTGGTAGATACTATTTTCCTATTCTTCTTGTTCTTGTCCAGTGGCATGACTACATTAATTAAACTATAATTTTTATTTTTTATTCCCTTGATTTATTATGTAAAAGCTATGTAAGCCAGTATTGAGCCTTTTATATAACGATCGAAAATTGTTGAGTCATTATTCTTTAGCTATTTTTTTTACAAGACTATCTCGGGTTAATTTATGTATATGAGACCATCTCTTTTTAAATTGTGATAATTTTATTCTTAATGATCGTAGCATTGTTAAACTACATAACTTTTAATATAAAATAAAAATATATCACTAAAGAAAGTTTTACAAATTTCAAATGAAACTCTTATTTAGTTAAATTTCCAAAGAAATATTAGTGCGTTGTTGTGTTGACTATCGCATACTATAAATAGACTAACAATGTGAGTAATTTTTACTGCAATGTTAACACGTTGTGCGTGTGAATGTATTTTAAATGTCATTGGATTTTGTTTAATTATGAGAAGCTAGTCTATAATATTTAAAACAGATCCCGGAGTTAAATAAAAAAAAAATAGATTAAAAGAAAATGAAAAGATGCGGCATAGCGATATCGTTGCTATACCAAACTTGGGCATGTTGGATCGGAAAGTGTCTGTTGCCGCGCCGAAGTAGAATTGTGCCCTGGGCCCAACTGAAGCGGACCATGACAGAAACGTTAGTACCGCATCTTTCTATTTTATTAAATCTATGCAACAAAGTTATACAGGGATATCAAAAGTGCCATAAATAGTTAGTATTTAAAGGGTTGCAAAAGTAAGGTACTCATACATGCTATGGATCATAATTAAGCAAATTCAATAAATGCACTAAAAGCTATTAAAATGTCGTTAGATCATGTTGCAGGCCTTATAGGAAGTAGGCCTCCTGGCATTAAGCTGCAATATATATAGGTATTATGTTGGTTAAACAACCTATGTGATTTAAATCTGACAGTGAAATTAGTTAAGACATTAACCCTTATTATAATAATGATTGAAAGCTAAACTTAAATGAAAAAACATATGAAAAGAATAAAGTGAATGTAATAATTAGATTATTACAATAATAATAAGGATTATGATTCGTAAAGTTGAGATGATCTATATAATATTACAGGCAAAAACTTTTAAAAAAAGCGGCATTATGATTTAAATATTATATAAAAAAAAAATTAAGTATATTATAAAAAAAATGATAGTTAGCATCGAATTGGCAAGACAAAATATATCAGTAATTTCTGATAGAAATCCATAGTAACTTAATAGGTCCTGACTTAGACTTCTAGCCTAAAACCAGGACCAGTTACATTAAGGTCGAAGGCAAATGATATCTCATGAATGGACCAACGACAATGGTAAGTCATGAAACCCATCTCAGTAGGTACTGGTCAGACATTGCTTAACCTGGCAATCAAGGTGGGCCGAGTGAGCTACTGTCTAAAGTCTAAAGCAAAGCTTTTTATAATTAGTTCTACAATGTTTTATTACACTTTAAGAACAATTAATTAAATTATCACCAACTAGATAGATGATGGATTCCTTATCAGGGAATCACAAAATTTTTCAAGAAGAAAGCACTAAAGCTAAACTTTTTTTCACTTATTAAAAAAAATCTTCTTCTTACCTTAGCGATCATTTTGCTTGGTATTGTTTGGGTCTAATGAGTTGACTGAGGAATTTTTCGAACCACCTGCTTATATATGTCCAAATCTTGGAAACATCGCGACCTCGGCCATTGTCACGTCTGTATAAATGTATCACAAAACGCGACCGAAACTGTGTATTCGTTATAAATATTTAATACTTTGAACATCTTTTAATATCGCGAAGGTGAGCTTGGCCGTTGGAAATAGGAAGCTCGCGGATATGGGTTTTAGGGTTCCTTGTAAATTTTTAACATTTTTATGAGACATTTTTCGTAGACTTATTTAGGCTTCCCATAATAACTAATTCCTGATTTAATTTAGTCGAAAAATTTTGTGCATATAAAATTTTTGGCATAATATAGGAATTTTTCTGTTTTGGCTATCTATTTGGCATAGTTACGAGGGAACACCATAACTAAAATGACTGCTAAAGTGTAACCAAAAATAGACTGATGTTCTTCGATAAGGGCCTAATCCGTCTTAAAGATACACCCAGGACCCAGATATTCTGAAAGATTAATATATCAAGTTTTCGTGTTCCATATAAACAATACCTATAAGGTACAGGTTTTCAGTAAAGTAAGTAATAAGTTTATATTTTAATTAATAAATATATTTTTACCGATATCTAATAAATTTCTTTAAATAACCTTAGAATTTACATAATTCTAATAATATCGCGAATTGTAAATAAAATTAGCAAATATTTATTTATTGGCAATTTGTGTCGAAAAACGAATAGATTAACGAACAGTGTACCTCATTAAAGTGATTTACTGTTTGCAATTATTATAAATATCACCAGTTTTTTATGTTATAGACAGACAAATAAGCAAACGGCCTGCCTGATGATGAGCAGTTACCGTCGCCTATGGAACACCTGCAACACCGGTGGCAGTAGAGACACGTTGTCGGTCCATTAACACCTCACCACCTCACCTTTATCCTCCTCTTGAAGAGCCCCATGCCCATTTTTAACCCAGGAAAAATTACGTCGGGAGGCACAAGGCGGAATGTGGAACTCCCCCTCCTAATATGGGCGCGGCAGAGATACCCTCTAAAACCTGCGTGTGTTCCTGCGGGACGCCATAATGCTGGAGCTGTGGGTACGATGAAGCACTCGTCCGAAGCCATCATTCCTGTATTTACTTACAACTAGGCATTTTCTAAAAATAAGTGCTTCTTTTTATCTTTTTATTAAAAAAGTTGTAGGCTCAGTTAATTTTCTACAACTTTTTTCTATATCGCGTGAAAATACCTATTCAAAAAAACGTAAAGCTCTTCTGTCTTGAGCAAATTTCATTACGTTCCTTTCCTTTGATCTTATTAATAATAATAAAGGTGTTATAATGTCCAATTAGTTCCTGAAACTGTCTTAAGGCCTGGTACTTTTAAGTACCTAATTAAAAATTTTGCTTTGCAATATAAGGTACCTACATATTATATGAAATATAATATTATGTTTATATTTAGCTCTATGGTACACATATTCTCCGCACCACTACAGATAAAAGAATGCTAGGCACCACATTATTATTGGTTCACTAACATCCGAACAACTAAAATGTCTCAAAAGTTTAGCCAACCTAACTATTCTAGATTTAAGCTGTCTTATCATCTGAAACGATGTAATATACACGTGATAGAAAAAACAATATTTCTTGTATTCAAATGTCAGTCGATAGGTCATTGACCTGAGGAATTGGTTGTACTCGCACAAGCTAGTCACGACAAACACCTACTTACTACTCGTAATCCTTCTTTGGGTTATTCTGTGGGCTTTATATTATAACTTATAACATGGTTGATTAAGCTTTTTAGTTATACCTCTAGTTATTTGGCTATTTAAGTTTATCTGGCTATTAGATTTTTTACAATGGGTTTGTTCAGATTTAAAGTACGTAGGTGTACGATCATTATCTCAACAGCTTTATCCCAAAAATGCAACTTAATTTGTTGGATATTCCGCATGTATTTAGTAGCAGTAGTTTCCAGAACAGAATCGACATGAATATTATATCAGACTTTTTTTTGTGGCAAATGCCTTTATTGAGAAAAACAAACTAATAATACTACAGCTACTACAGCAGTAAAGAACACTTTTATTAACCACAGATCGGCCACAAGCCGATCTACAGAAAATCCAAGTGCTCCAAACCACTGTCAGATGGCAGAGTGCCCAGAATGCTGGCAGCATTGCCACGTTGAATGGCAATACTTATATACTTATACGTTGGGCCAAATATACTCCAGAATCTCGGTCACACGTCACCTCGACCAAGCGCTCAGATAAATTTTGGAAAATGCGGTGAGCACTCGGACCCCAAGGACCCAATGTCTCTACCCCAAACGGCTCATAAATGTAACCGCTATCGAGGTTGGCATATATACGCCGCTAATAAAAATTAAATTAGCTTTATCCAGGAAACAGGTAGCGAACCACCGTTTAGCAAACATAAACTACTTATACATGTCACATTACTTTCGCAATAAGCTGTAGTTATATACAAGCATGCCCCCCGGCGTCGCTTGTAGTTGAGTAACTGATATATCGACATGATGATAGTAATGTTCTCGAACATGAGTGCAAATTGTGACTTATGGAATACATTATAATTTACTATACTAGCTTATGCTCGCGACTTTGCCCGCTTTGCAAAATCCTTTCTTTGCGGAGGTCTACGTCATAAAACCTATCTGTATTCCAAATTTCAACCGAATCCGTTCAGTGGTTTGGGCTGTGCATTGATAGATCAGTCAGTCACTCTTTCCTTTTATATATTTAGATTATAGTAGTTGTGCCCAGCGATTTTACTAGCAGAAAAGTGACCTGTGTAATTCCAGGGACTAAAATAATTTTCGTAGTAGCTATAAAGTTTTATAAAGTGACGGTGTTATCACTTAGGTGTTAGGGTAAATATATCATAATATATGTACAGAACCCTTAGGTATAATAACTATTATATGCTTTATTTAAATTAAGGAGCGTCCGATATTTTAATTAGTGTTATATGCCCTTAACATAATAATTAACCGACTACTTGTGTTAAAAATATCATAAACATTTAAAATATAAAACAACTTCCTCTACGATGTGATCATTATGATTTTGGTTATCGTGTTGGAAACACGCGTGTAAACTTAAATAGAAGAACAACATACATATTATTTAAAAATACGATGACGTTACAAGTATTTTTTTCATTCTAAATAGGATATCATATTCTGATGGAAAGTGCAGATGCGGTCGCCAATGAATCAGGTTTTGCCGGGGGTAGACTTCCTTTGCAGGAGGTCGTCTAGGTTGGTACACCAACAGTGCCAGATATTCTACCTCCTGAACAGTGATGTGCAAACATTACTGTGCTTCGGTAGGAGGGCACGGTAGCTAGTAAAATTACTGGGCTAAAGAGTCTTAACAACTTTTGACTCTCAAGTTGGCGTGGTGCACCCAGGTAGCTCTGTACTAATTATGGGCAGCGTTATCTCTTACCATCAGGAGAGCGTCTGGCTCGTCTTTTTACTTCGTTGTATAAAGAAACACTGTCATAGTTAAATTTCAATTATATTATTAATAGGTTGTGTGGCCAACCTATATGAGCAGTACATAAATAGAAGTAGAGCTTTTGATAATAATTAAGTATATAGATAATTTATAGTTTAACATTTTCAAGTAAATTCCTCTTGCATAGGTCACTAGAACCTTTGAGAATATGGCCATCAAATGGTGAATACTCGCAATAATACATTGTCGCATACATTTGCTACGCACACTAAGTGTAAAATAAGTGGCCATTTCAAATCATTGCCATAGACACGTTACAAATCTTGGAGAACTGTGGACTATGGTACAATACTTTGGTATAGTGGCAACAAGTGAATTAGTCTAAACATAAATAATAGAAAAGACTGACTGTATGACTGACTAACTGATATATCAACAAATATAGCCCAACTGCTGAACGGATTGAATGGAAATTTGGAACTCAATAGATTTTATGACGTAGACCTCCGCTAAGAAGGGAATTCTCCACGCGGGCATAGGCGCGAGCATAAGATAGTAAAGTATAGTATATAACCGACTTTATGATAGTAAATTATATAACCGACTTTTTATTTTTTTTCTCTTTTTTTCCGCAAAAGAGACGTACGTCGTAATTTTTTTTTTTTTGAAAATCTCGGACTATTGTAATAAATTTTATAATGGGAGCAGTGAAGATCCTTTGAAACAAAGAAAAAATCCTAATCGTTTCTGGTGTTTTTAGTTTTCGGTAAAAATACATAAAACATTTCTCCCCAGTTAGAATAATATATTAATTATGCTTAATATGCAGCCAATTCGCAGTTTATTACCTAATTAGTTCCTGTGAATAATCGTGCGTAAAATTTTTAAGCCAACTGAGTGAATTCGTCGACCTCGCCATTGCAGACCTGGCACTCTCTTATATCCTCAGTCTTGCTTCTAGATTTTTTTCTTTTTCGTTTTTAATAAATCTACCTCCCTTTACAAAGAAAAAAGGGTCCAATATATTTTCTACTTGGGGGAAGGAGGAAGGATTTTGGGGAGGTATTTGCCCAGCAGTCGTACAGTACAGACCAAACAAAAAAAATTTATCTACTTGATAAAGAAGTACTTGAAAAGTTTAAACTTATATATTTTTGTACACATCCCTATAATTATTGATGAGTGAATTAACTGATGCAATGATATAATGGTCTTAATAAATAAATAATCCTTATAAATAGGTAGGTACTGATTTCCGTGCCCCAATAACTAAAAAAAATATGCAAATGTTTTAATCCAGATGGATAAGGTATTAAGGCATGCGTAACTGTTTATAATAATAGTATAGTGAAGTGCGTAAGATGATCAAGTTATTGCAATCATTTATTGTCACAAACAAAAGTAACATGACAAGTCAAGGCATTCTATCCACGATAATGAAGAACGTGGCCAAAAATGGAACTATATGTTAGTTATTTTAAAAAAGCATTACCACGTAGAAGCTAGCGCCCTCATCAAGATACCCTTAAATCGTAGACGAACTTTATAGTGTAGGCTCACTTTCAACACAATACACGACCTTCTTGAGACAATGTACATGATTAAAACATTATGATTATTATGAATTGTTTGTTTAAAGTTTTATGACACGAATTAATCAGTGGGAAAGAGTCAATTAAGAAAACAAACTTGATTTTACAACTTGACTCAAGTGACTGATTACTCAAGTGTTTTTTTTACTTGTAGGTGGGAACTTGTGACTATCTATGCAACATGTACTTGACCGATACAAAATTGAAATATCTTTGTTTCTGCTAATTTACAAAAAATCATTCATTCATTCATGGAGAATGGCCCACGTATAGCTGAAAACATGAGGTAGAATTGAGCTCATTCCATTTACTTTGGTTAAAAAATAAAGCATATTCTCCATTTTATAAACAACTGCGACTAAAATACACTAAAATCCGCGCACATCAAAAAATCTATAATATTTTTAATGGACCATAATCGCCTTTATTTAAAAAATAGCAACGAATAAATTGCGTGGTGCGTTCTTAGACTAAGCCTTATTAAAAGCCTAGGTCAGTAGATATAGCCTGTGTTTGTCTTTTAATTGGCCTTTAATCGTGTGTTACGGTAACCATATTTTATTGGTTTACCTTATGCTGTAGAGCAAGACCTATTATGGTAATAATATATTATGTTAAATCTAAATAGGTATATAAAAGGAAAGAGTGCCTGATTAACTGACTGATCTATCAGCACACAGCTCGATCCCATTAATGGAATGGGTTGAAATTTGGAATCCCTATAGGGTTCTGCTAAAAAAGGACTTTGTTTTGTATTTTTGGTTATTTTTAACCCTCGACGCAAAAACGACGGGGTGTTATAAGTATGACAAATCAACCAATAAAGTTAAGGCTGTTTGGAATACTATTAATAGAGAGACGGGTAAAAGTAAAACTAAGGATGCAGAATATAAATTATTACAAAACAATCAATTGATATCAAGTTCTGAAGAAATTGCAAATATCTTTGCGGACTTCTTTTCCAACATCGCGTTAAATTCAACTAAGTCACTTGACTCTTCTCCCGACTTAGCAGTAACTTATCTAAAGGAAAATTTTAAACATGATATACCTGACTTTTCCTTTTCACATGTATCGGCAAATTATGTTAGAAAAACGTATAAAAATCTAAACGTTAAAGCCACTGAAGACCTCTGGGGCCTATCGGTTAAATTGGTAGATTCGCTTATAGACACCCTTGCTCCTTACTTATCGGAATTGTTTAATTTGTGTATAGATAAAGGCACATTTCCGGACCTGATGAAAGTTAGCAAAGTCACCCCAATCTTTAAATCGGGATGCAAAACTGATCCCTCTAACTATAGGCCGATCTCGGTCCTTCCTGTCCTGAGCAAAGTCTTTGAAAAGATGATGCTGCACCAACTGCTGTCTCACTTCAATCAACACAAAATATTACATCAAAGTCAGTATGGTTTCACCAAGAGTAGATCCACGACTGATGCAGGTAGTCACCTTATGACTCTGATCCTTCAGGCTTGGGAGAGTTCAAAGGATGCTATTGGCGTATTCTGTGATCTTTTCAAAGCTTTTGATTGTGTGGATCATAGCACACTGCTGAGGAAGTTGGAGGTATACGGAATTCATGGAAATGCCTCGAACTTGGTGGAATCTTACTTGTCGGACAGACAGCAGAAAGTGGATATTGGCGGTGTCATTTCGTCAAGCCATCCTGTTAGAATGGGAGTGCCACAGGGGTCAATACTTGGTCCATTTTTGTTTCTGGCATATATAATTGATCTCCCTTACATGGTTAAAGACCTAGCAGACATCGTTTTATTTGCCGATGATACCTCGCTAATATTCAAAGTGGATAGGAAAGATAGTGAGCTTGTACATGTAAATAACGCTTTAATAGTAATATCTAAATGGTTTGCAGCTAACAATCTGTTATTGAATGCGAAAAAGACTAAATGCCTGAAATTTTCATTACCTAACGTTAGGTACATAGAATCGAATGTAGTTCTTGATGGTGAAATACTAAAGCTTGACAATGCAACTTTATTCCTTGGCATGAATATAGATTCTAAGTTACAATGGGGTAATCATATTAACGTATTGTCAGGGAAGTTAAGCTCTGCAGCATATGCGGTGTATAAAATCAGGCAACTATCAGATGTAGCTACAGCTAGATTAGTTTACTTTGCATATTTCCATAGTCTAATGTCATACGGTATTTTACTGTGGGGGTCGGCAGCAGATATTGAGACTATTTTCATACTGCAAAAACGTGCAATTCGTGCCATTTATGAGATGCGCCCAAGAGACTCTTTAAAAGAGGTCTTTAAAGAGATAAATATATTGACCCTACCATCTTTGTACATTTACGAAAATATTATGTATGTCAGGAAAAATTTAGATAAATTTAAGTTAAATAGTGACACTCATAGCTTTAATACTAGAAATAAGAATAAGTTGGCTGTACCTCGATTCAGATTGTCCAAAACGAGCCATAAATCATTTTTAGGGAATTGTGTACGTTTTTATAATAAAATCCCTGAGGAAATAACGGGGCTCACAGAAGGTAAATTCAAAAGCCGTGTTAAAGACATATTACAAAAGAAAGCCTATTATAAAATTAGCCAATACATAGAAGACAAAGATGCCTGGAAACCTCTGCAACCACCTGTTAATAATTTATGTAACCAAGATAAAAATTGTAAACAAATATTTAAAAAAAAACAATCCCTATGAGTTTCTTGCTCGTTCTTCTCATAGAGGTGCCTTGCGAACGAGCGGTAGAATATTAAAATAAAATGTAAAATTGACTTGCAAAAGTGCTCCATTGTAGCCTATTTGAATAAATGAATTTTGAGTTTGAGTTTGAGTTTGACGTGTCTGTCTGCCTGTCTGTCTGTCTGTGTGTGTGTGTCTGTCTGTGGCATCGTAGCTCCCGAACGGATGAACGGATTTTGATTTAGTTTTTTTTTGTTTGAAAGTAGAGTTAAGTAGAGTTTTTTGTTTGAGAGTGTTCTTAGCCATGTTTGGTGGAAATCGGTCCAAGATGGCCGCCGCTACAAAATGGCAGATTACTTTTTTCTTCTACGACCACCTCAATATGGGTATCAAATGAAAGGGCTTAACTAGTAGAATACAACCCACTATATAACATTTTAAATCCAAGATGGCCGCCACCACAAAATTGTGAATTACGTATTGAGTTGGGTTTTTTTAAAATTATTAATTTAATTCACTTGTTTGAAAGGGTAGTAGTAATAAGCAAGTTATAGAGGTATATAAAACATCTTAGTATATATAAGTGTATGAAGTGTAATATTAAGTATATGACCCACTTCAAGTAGTGCAAAGGTCTATGTAAATTGCGTGTACCTATGTAAAAGTCAATCTGGTTTTAGGTACAGACCAATTTACCGTTTATGACCCTCAATGTTAAGTAGCTTATAATTACTTAGCAACTTGACATGCTTATGTGAAAATTAATAATAACCTTTTATAGAGTTGAAATTAACTGTTTTTTGAAGCCTTTTCATGTTCATCTAATATTGTATAAAAATCCCTTCAAAACGGCACAACCGATTTTTATTTGGTAAGTTTCTGAATAGGTCTAAAATATTATTTTTAACAGATGCAGAGGAAGTTGTGCTGGTTAGCTAGTTGCTAGTAACAAATTATAATTAATTCTATGCAGGCATATTATCCTTAAAATAATTAAAATCAAAAACAGACATAATATTTTAGAATTTTAATCGCGTTGTAGAAAAATATATACAATAATAATATAACATAACAACTAAACATGAACAGTCATCGGGGTGATCACCAGCCGTAGTTGGCGAGACCGTTGTACGCTACATGGGAGACGGCGGGGGCCGCGGAGTAGGCCAGGGCGGACTTCAGGACGGGGGCAGCGGCGTACGTGGAGTAGGGGGCAGAGTACGCGGAGATGGGGGCAGAGTACGCGGAGAGGGGGGCAGAGTAGGCTACGGGGGCGTGAGCAGCGACCACGGGGGCAGCGGCGGCGTATGTCGCGACGGGAGCGATCGCCTTAGCGTAGACAGGCGCGGCGTGCGCTGTTTGAGTCGAGTACGACGAGTATGATGACGCGATGGGCGCAGCGATAGACTTAACTACGGGCGCGGAGTACGCCAAAGACGGGGCAGCGTAGCTTGAGTACGCAGGGGCAGCGTAACTCGCGATGGCAGGCGCAGCGTAGCTGGAGTACGCGGGTGCAGCGTAGCTCTTGATGATCGGAGCCGAAGCGTAAGTCGCAACCGGGGCTGCGTACGACGCTACCGGGGCAGCGTAGGACGCAACTGGTGCGGCGTATGACGCGATCGCACCTCCGTAAAGTCCACCAGCGCGGGCGGTCGCCAACGCGCACAGAAGTACTACCAACTGAAACAATTAACACTAAATTAGACTTTTGGTACTTACTCTTTGCACTAGTCATTAGTTTCGCAATATGTTCCAATAAATTGTTCTAGTCCATTCTTGTTATCCTCATTGCGACACTGATATTAGAAGATAAAAGAACTCGTTTTATTTTGTACTTGTACTTTATTACACATCACAAGTCAGCAAGTGAAACCTGATTCAAATAAATCAAGACACTAAAAGATCAGTAGGACATGGACTAATTTGGAGCAAAGCATTTAATCCTTTGATTTGAATATTGTACAGGTATTAGATACAGTTACAAAAAAAATACTGTGATGATTTACTCTTTTTGGTTACAAAACAATTTAAATCAATTATGGTTTCTCTATTTCCCATTTCAATTATGGTATTTTTATTGATATATTTCAAAAAATAATATTATGTTTCTAAGAATTCCAGGATATTTCAGTTACATTTTAATATTATGATTATTTAATAAAAAAAATATTAGCACTTTCTTTTGATAAAACATGATAAGTATCCATATCGGAAACTTTGATATGATACAAAACTTTTTAGATCATAATTTAAACCCTTTCTCGTATTTTATTTTATCAATTTTCATTTAATCCGCGCACATGTCCTTTAATCACACAAAGTTAGTACCTTAGCTGCCATTTCGTTATATAAAGTTCAACACGGCAAGTGATACTGGTGGTCTGGTCTCAGGCACTTTTATACTAAAAGGCTTACCCCCGCGGTCGAGCCTTTGAGATCTAGTTCATACATTCTAGGATACGTGCAGTGATTAAGCTAAGGGCCTGTATTACAATGTACTTTTATGTATGTTACATTTTAACTGACTTCTAAGTTGAAAAGCTAAGTACCTACTAGGGAAATATGAGCGTTTTAGAGTTTTAACAACATATGACATAATATAATACAGGGTGGTTTCTGTAGATACTGCTGGCATCTAGGCAACATTTATTTAAGATCTTGGTAACATAATGAGATGCCAACGTTTCGTTAAACATTAGGAAAAATCTCTTTTTCTTCACGTTTGCTTTAACGTGTCTCAAATTATATTTATTACGAGTATGTATTCTAATTAGCTGTAATTGAGCTTTTGATAGTCAATTTTACTAATTAGTTCTAATTCTTCTTATAAGCTTTATAGGTAAGAACGACTCAGATTTTTATCTTCTTACAAGATCTTACAAGCAAATTATTGCTACTTTCATGTTATTTTTCTTTTTCAGGCGATAGCTCTTAAAAATCGCGCTTAAATAAAAAAAAGGCTAATAAGTTTCCCAACACCTATCAAAAGGAGAAATTATTAGTTAATTACACATTTCATTAATCTTGATCATAAAGTCTGCTACCAGATTACAGCGATAATGTTAGCATTAATTAACATGTTCGCTAATTAATTTGTCTCCTGATTAAAACAATCGAACCATGCTCTGATTACAGCCGGCTTCATTATCATTAACGCGTCACTCGGTCTTGAGGCATCGATATCATCTGACTGATTCGGCAACTTAACAATACTAGCTGCGCCCAGCGGTTTTACCCGCTATAATCTATGTGTTTTTCCAGGGTCTAAGCTATCTCTACACCAAATTTCAGCTCAATCGGTCCACCCGTTTAGGTGTGAAAGAGTAACAGACATCCAGAGATCCATTCCTACAAACTTACACGTTTATAATATTACTAGCTACGCCCAGCGGTTTTACCCGCTGTACTAAAATTATCTATGTGTTATTCCAGGGTCTAAGCTATCTCTATACCAAATTTCAGCTCAATCGGTCCACCCGTTTAGGGGTGAAAGAGTAACAAACATCCAGATATCCATTTTAACAAACTTTCGCGTTTATAATATTAAGTAAGATTATACGACTATTTGTTTTATGTTACGTTGAATCTTTGATAAAATATAATAAATCCTGTACAAATTAGACCCCTATATAAGTTTCTAGCTCGTTTCGCTCGTTAGCTGGTTTCTAGCTAGCAGCTTCACATACATGCTTTCCAAACGGGCAGTAGAGTCTTCATCGTCATCATCATCAGCCTGTGTTCGTCCACTGCTGGACATAGGACTCCCCCATGGCACACCACTCAACTCGGTCCGACGTCTTTCTCCTCCAACCACTCCCAGCGACCCTCCGGATATCATCACCCCATCTCACCCAAGGACGCCCTACACTACGTTTGCCGAGACGCGGTCTCCACTCTAGAACACGTCTACCCCATCGGTTATCGGTTCTGCGGCAAATGTGACCAGCCCATTCAGCTTGCTAATCCTTTCGGCTATGTCGGTAAAGTAGAGTCTTAAAATATAATATTAGACAAGTGGACCAGCGCGCACTTGCTCACGCTTAATAGAAAATAGAATAGAATAATGCTTTATTGCAAACCAAAAATATACAAAAGAACTTATTACTATAATATGTTATGAAGTAGGTTAACAATCGGCGGTCTTATCGCACTAGGCAATTTCTTACAGACAACCTGGGAATGGAAAAGGACAAAACATACTTTAACAGACGGTGGTGCGCAATTTGTGTTGTTATTTACTAAAACTACATAATAAACAATACATATTCCATAATGTACACAATAAATAAAAGATAAAAGAAGCAATGCTACAATAATTATACAATACCTGTTTAAGATATATACACAAATAAATACATAAAATATGTATATTATATATAAATATATAATAAGTATAATATATTTAATGAAAATAATCAATGTTTCTTTACTAAAATATATGGATGTTTTATACATACATATTAGGGTGTCCCAAAAAAATTAAATTCTTTTTTTTACAACGCATACCCTCTAATTATTTGCGAATGGTGTTAAAACATGTGTAAAAAAAATTTCATGACCCTAGGACCACAGCAACCCGTGCCGACTTTCATTTATATATCTCAGTACTTGCATACTTCGGCGCGGCGCATATTTCGTATCGAGGTTTTGTCATAACTTGTTTGTTTTATTAGTAAATGGATTATTAACATTTAGCTAATATACCGGTGGGATTAAACAGTTTAAAAAAGGCTTATTTATAATAGGGGATGTAAAAAACATCAAGTAACTGGTACAAAACCATTCTTTATTGGACATTGGACAAGTAGGAGTTTTAAATATCCGTGAAGTGAACTTAACTGTTAATGAAAACGCAATCTAACTATTTGAGAGTGCATTATTTATTGGCAAAATCAGGCTATTTTTACAAGCTTTATATTACTTTCACCTGTCTGTTGTCTGTCTGTCTGTCTGTCTGTCTGTCTGTAATCAAATCTTGCAAGTTTAATTTGACCCACTTCCCGGTTTCCAATTGAGCTGAAAATTTGCATGCGTGTGTAAATCGGATGACAATGCAATATTTTTATGACATCAAGCTGATCTGATGATGGAGCTGGAAGGTGGCCATATGAACTCCGTCATAAAACAACGCAACCCCATCGAGTTTGGGCTCATTTGATTCGTCTTGACGAGTACTTTATGATACAAGACGATAATAATAATTAAAGCTTGTTTTTAAAAAGTATTTTTAAAATTTCACTTGTTTATGCATCCCTTACTGCTTCGACTTCATCCTATCAAGAAATTCATCTTCTGATAGAAGTAATGGATTTGCAAGACGATTTGCCCGCTCTAACTGAGAGCGGTAGTCCAATATAAATAAATCATCAACGAATAAAATTAGTGGCAGCTTTAGATAAGTGTCAATTAATTCTGTGCGCATGACAGAAACTACTATCAAGACATTAGGGCCAAATACTGACGACTGAAGATCCCATAAGTACCAAAGTTCGCCATTCAAGGAATTAAAGTTAATTTTTATGTCGATTCCAAATTTCAAGACGATGTACAGGATACAGTTACAGTATCCTTTATTAGGATGGAAAACTGTTGCCAGCTGTAGACGTGCGCATAATATGTAAAAAACACCTCTTGCCGATAGTAATTTCAATAACACTGGAAGTGAACAAGCAGAAGCAGTTTGGCTTGAGGTTGGAATCTCGAAAATGAAGTCCAAATTCTTTGCGTGACAACCACCGCTTCACATTCCTTAAAAAGAAGTTTTGTTCACTTTACGAGAAAGACATCGTTAGCAAAATTTCCATCAATATGCGAGACCTTATTCAATCGTTTTAAAATTGATGACAGTTTTTTTAACGAGTGTTCTCCTTTATGGCCTAGTAATACTCTATAGAGTAATATATCTTAGTGGTAGTTAGTAGTAGCCTCTAGTATATCTTCTATTTTCGTTAAAAAACAGATGATGATATTGAAATCCGTTAATAATGTAGCAGAGACAGTAGTTAAGTTGATGCAATGTTTCCATCGAATACTCCGTTGAAGAGGGATAAAAGCAATTTTTACAACCTTGTGTACTGATATACCCTGACTGTAAAAGGCAAAATATTAGAAGAAAATTAATAAATAATGTTCTTATAATAATATATTTATAATAGAAATAAAAAAGTGTTTAATTTAATAAATAAAAAATATATTTCAAAATGTCCTCTAAAATCTCCATACAAATTTCATCAAATTTGTTCCTAAAACTTTGGCGTCAAGTCGGCACGGGTTATCGTTATCCGGGTATGCGTATTTAAAATCGAAAAAAAAATATCGCCCTTATAGGCTGGGACACCCTAATACATATTATATACCTTTCTCTTGAATTATTTCATCTATTAATGAAAACCGCATCAAAATACATTGCGTAGTTTTAAAGATACAAGTATACATAGGGACAGATATACGCTGGAAGCATGTTTATTTTATTTATACTAAATAGTGATAATCGACCGAGCGAAGCGAGGTCTTAGAGTCGAAAGCCGCGAAATGCCAGCGTTTGGACCAGTTTAACACTTGACCTCTGGTGCTTAAGTTTGGTTGACGTTTACTTGAAAACGGTTAATCCAAATTGAATGAAATTTAACACACAAGTTAAGAAGGTTAATTGGATAATTTTAGTGAAAAAATTAGCTAAATAGGTTCCAGGGTTGCAGAGATATAAGTGACTTAAAGTCTTTACGATAGGTCTGACGATTATTTCAAAACTGGAGCGCTGATAATTTTTTTTCTAACATATACACATTTTTTATAAGCGACACAAATATATTAGCCAAAGTGTATGTTTGTATGTATGTTTGTTACGCGATAACTGGAAAACCAATGGTCCAATCTGCATGAAACTTTGCAAACGCGTAATATAAATCCATAGAATTTTTAAGTTCGAACATGAGCCAAATCGGTCGAAGGGTTCAAGAGTTAAAGAGATTGCTTTATTACAATGAAACCGATGATCCAGTCTTGATAAAACTTTTTAAACAGGTAGTACAAACTAAAAGAATTCTCACGTCCAAAAATGAGCCAAATCGGTGGAAGGGTTGTATAGTTATAGAGAATACAAGATTACAATGTTTATCGATTATAATATTATGAGAACTGCAGGGATATTCAGTTATCCGTCAGGGAACCGAACCAAAGACCGAATTGTGAAAAATCGATACGACGTAATACGTCATTTCATACATTTTTGATAATTCGGTCCTAGGTTCGGTTCCCTAACGGATAATTGAATAGCCATGTTGACTTACACAAAATATTATGAATTTAAATGATCGTGCGGGTGGTGCAGGATATTATGTTCAAATTTATTAATCAAACTTAAACCCATTTTTTTTTATTCAAATAGTAGTCCAGTCAATGAGTGCCCAAAAGAGGCATGTGGATCGAAAAGTCGAAAGCAGAAAAACTAACTTAGGAACTTTGTTTGGAGTATTCAGGTGATAAACATACTAAAAGTCCCCACCCCTCAGAGGTGAGACCGAGGGGTGGGGGGGCCGAAGAAGGTCCCATTTTTAGGTTTTTTGCCTAAATGTCAAAAACTGGGCGTTGTACGATATTTTGTTGTACCTACTACATTTAAAAAAATCCTACAACTTTGGCTTTAACATCGTTGTCCAGCTATGAGCTTCCTTTTCCGAGGACTAAAGGCTACAGTGCTTCACTTTTGAAAGTAAATTTTACAATTGTTTAGATCTAAGTATTTTAAGACTCTACTGCTCGTTCGAAAAGCATTTCTATGAGAAGAACGAGCAAGAAACTTATTGGAATTGTTATTTATATGTTTATCACATGACATTAAAACCATCATTCACTCTAACACCTGCAAACATCCCTAACGCTCTGTAGTATCGAAACAGCGCCAAAAGCATCCTGAAAGCGTTGTTGTACTGGATCCGTTTTTTGTAACGTTGTTGTTTGGAAAGTTCATCCACAAGTCTTTTGTTTAAAAAAATAATTAATATTAGGCCTACGTTTGATCACATCCCACCTGATGGAAAGAGCAAATGTGATCGACGAGTTGCACGTATAAAAAGTCTGATAATGCCTTGAACAAGGACACTTTGTCTTTCTCAGTAGCTGTAGATACATCTTGAAAACCTGCGAGCCTAGATGTTACGCGTGACTATCATAGCTCTGCGTTCTCGCTCCAAGTCTAAGTCATCATCGGCTGCTACGACAAAAATGTTATAGAATTAGCTACAATATCAATATTATAATAACTGTTGTAAATTTGCTGTATAACACAAGTAAAGCTAGATATTTTTTTCCAATTTCTATTCTTCAAATGTCCACTACATCGGCAACTTCTTCGTAAACAAGTGCTACTAACTATGAAGATTTTGTGAGATTTTTTGTAAAAACTATAGTAATATTTATTATTTTATTCTATTATTTTCTGCAAGTGAATACACACATAACCTTTCATATTTTATTATTATTGAAATTTTGATCACAACAATAAAATAGTCACAGAGATAAAGATTTTTTAATGTATATCCGTTACTTATTTTTCCTTTCCTTTTACGAATATTATAGGTTAAAGTTTTCATACATTTATATTTCGTAGATACTTATAACTTTTACCCATGTATATATACCTATTTTGAGGGAAATTGGGTCTGCGAGGTCCCAGTTCGCGGCGAACTACTAGTTGTAAAATTGACTTAAAGTGTTCCATTATAGCCTATTTGAATAAATGAACTTAGAATTTGAATGTGAAAGGATTAGCTGAACAATTTTATGCGGTTAAGATAGGTTTCTATTAATTATTATTATTTTGGCCAATAAACTACTTCAATTAAAGTCTCTTTTATATTTAAACACTGGTTTTAATCTTCATAATTATTAATTTATTCTTACGACGCCATGTTACACTTTTGGAGGTTTTTCACAGAGCTCTATTGACAGCTAAAATGTTGCCATAGTAAAACTTAAAACTACTACTCTAAAAGATGAATGTGTGGGTTGCTATTCAACACCCTTCCTCAACGCACACATCCATCACACATAAATCTAACTTTTTAACTAAAATATTGAACAAACTTTTACTCAACGGCTTTGTTAGAATATCTGCTATTTGTTCTTTAGTATTGAGATATCTAATATTAATTACATTTTCTTCAACCTTTTGTTTAATATAGTTATACTTTACATCAATATGTTTCAAGAACAAATTCTGCTTCAGTTGTGCTTAAAACTACAGTATTTTGTTTTCTAGACTTCCATACTACAGTATTGTTAAAAACTTTTAGTAAATATCCAGATGTAGATTTTCTATCACCGTCTCTAGCCCAATCTGCATCTGCATATCCAATCAAAGGTTTACTATTCATATTCTTAGTATACAACAAAGCATAATTGACAGTTTTCTTTACATAACGCAACAACCTCTTAAGTGCTCTCCATAAATCAACATTTGGTTTAGATTGGAATCTACCTAAATAGTACACGGCTGCAGCTAAATCAGGCCTTGTACCTACAGTGGCATACATGAGAGAACCTATTAATGAACGGCATTGCCTTTCATATGACATATCTACTTCACTACTGTCTATTTTAAAATTAGCATCCATTGGCGTATCACACTCTTTACATTCCTGCATATTAAATTTTTTAAGTACATTCATTAAGTATTTTGATTGATCAAGTGAATAACCTTCAGATGTCCTTTTAATTGAAATTCCCAGATACATTAAATTATCATGTCCCATATCTTTCATTTTAAAGTTAGTCTTTAAAAATAATTTAACCCGCTCAATATCTTTTGAATTGGAACCCAGAATTAGCAAATCATCTACATATAGAAGCAAGTACATATCCCCTTTACTATATAAACAATAATCATTATTTGATCTCTGAAATCCATATGATGTGATAGTTTCGTGGAATTTTTCATACCAATACTTTGGAGATTTTTTAAGTCCGTACAATGATTTCTTCAGTTTTAATACATGTCCAGGTTTGATATCCAAGCCTTCTGGTGGTTGTAAGTATACTTCCTCATCTATTCGACCATATAAGAAAGCTCCTTTGACATCCATCTGGTTAATGTGATAGTCTCTATAAGCTGCTACTGATAGAAGTGTTCTTAATGTTTGCATCTTCAAAACTGGTGAATAAACTTCCTCTATTATTCCTTCTTGTTTAAATCCTCTTATTACAAGTCTTGCTTTACACATTTTTTCCTTTTCCATATCTTTCCTTGTAAAAACCCATTTTCCATCCAGTATCTTCTTATCTTTCGGTGTTGGTACAATTTCAAAAGTTTCACTCTCCTCTAATACTTTTAGTTCTTCTTTTACTGCCTTCTTCCAGTCTTCCTTATCATCTCTTTGTTCAATATCAGAATACATTACCGGAACATCATCTTGTGTACAAAACAATGCATATAAAGCATCTTCATATTCATCTTCCAAATCCATTTCATAATCCTTTTGCCATTTTGGTTTACTAATTTGTCTTTTCTCCCTTCCTGTTTCTGACCTATTTTCTTTTCTGACATTACCTTTTATTATTTCTTGTTTTCCTTCTTTACCTTCCCTTCCTTTTTCCTGTGTGTCCTCTATAATTTCAATTTCTTCTTTCTTTTCTTTATTTGTATTATCTTCATTTCCTTGGTTTCTAAATGTTTTTCTTTCCTCCATCTGTTTTGTATCTATTTCTTTTTCAGTGTTTTCATCTTCTCCATTGTCTTTGTTATAGTCAGGCAAATATACATGTGTGTTTAATTTTCCGGCGTTCTTCTTCTCATCAAAAACAACATTTCTTCCAATTACTACAGAGTTTGTTTCTTCATCATATAATTTATATCCTTCAATACTATACCCAATCATAATCATTTTCTTTCCTTTGTTATCCAATTTTTTCCTTGTCTCTTTTGGCACATGATTATATGCTATACTTCCAAATACTCTTAAATTTGTCACATCTGGTATTCTTCCTTCCCACATTTCACTAGGTGTTTTTTCTCTTCCTGCAACTGGACTTCTATTTGTTACATAAGCTGAAAATAATACAGCTTCTCCCCAAAATTCCTTTTTCATTCCAGAATCAATCAACATAGTCCGAGCTTTATCCATAAGTGTTCGGTTCATCCTTTCTGCGACTCCATTCATCTCGGGATTGTAAGGCACTGTGTGTTGCATAATAATACCTTTACTCCTACAAAAATCCCTAAACTCATTTGTGACATATTCACGCCCATTATCCATTCTCAATTTTAGAACATTCAAATTAAAATGATTAGTTGCCAAAAAATAGTAGTGTTGGAATTTTGAAAAGACTTCTGATTTATGTTTAATTAAGTATACCATTGTAAAGTGTGTGAAATCGTCAATAAATGTTACATAGTAGTTATTACCATCCCAGGTGCACGGGGAAATGGGCCCACATACATCTGTGTGAATTAATTCCAATGGTCTTTTAGCTCTATACCCGGTCTTGTTAAATGGTTGTCTATTACTCTTTCCTAATAAACAAGATTCGCATAACTCATTCTCATTTGTTTTATTCTTTAATTGTGAAAGCCCTTTCACCATGTCCCTTTTAATTAATAAATTTACGTTAGCCATACCTAAATGTCCAAATCTTCTGTGCCACAATTCACAATCATCTTTGTTTGTTTGATTTAAAAAATTACATGAACTGACATTTGCCTTAAGGTTCAAAGAGTATAAAGAGCCAGAATTATTACCGATCATTATCAATATATTGTGATTGTAAATCCTGACTTTCCCATAATCAAATACAACTGTATGGCCAGCACTTTCCATCTTTGACACAGATAACAAATTCTTTCTTAAATCTGGAACATAATAAACATTTTTAATAAAACAAATATGATCTCTAGACCCTACTTTACTTACAACTTCAATATTTCCAATTCCTATCGCTTCCAGATTTACTCCATTTTTTGCTGCTGCAATTTTCTTTGGTGTTTTCAAATCTAAATAATCTATGAAATATTCTTTGGAATTTATCAAATGGTCTGAGCAGCCTGAATCTACATAAAATTCTAACTCTGTATCTTGACTTACAATTTCCTGTTCTTGTCCGCTAAGGAATGCATTGCCGTAGTTAGCTGATCCTCCATAAGTACCTCTATTTCCATTTGAACTCTGTCCTTGTTGACTACCTTGATAACCTGCTCTTCCTCGACCTTGATAACTTCCTTGTCCACGTCCTTGAAAACCTTGTCCACGTCCTTGATAACCTCCTAGTCCTTGGTAACCTACTTGTCCTTGATGACCTCCTTGTCCTTGATAACCTCCTTGTCCTTGATAACCTCCTTGTCCATGTCCTCGATAACCGCGTCCAGAATTTTGATAATTTCCTTGTCCTCGGAAACTTCCTATACCTTGTCTACATTGATATTTCTTATGTCCTGGTTTGCCACATGTGTAACAGTTGAATGCATTAGGCTGTTCAATCTCTACATGCCCTTTCTTTCGCTTTTCTTCCTCAGCAAGAAGTCTGTCCATTACAATATTCAACGATAAATCTCCTATAGTTTCCAAAGCAATTACTATAGATTCATACGACTTGGGCATAGATAATAATATGTAATTCACTTTCTCCTCTTCGGTTAATTTAGAATCGGCTTCCTCAAGTTGTGTACAGATGTTTATAATTTTAGCAAAATGTTCTTTTAAGGGGGTTGACTCTTTGTATTTTATGTCGCTTAAATTTCTTCTTAAGAAAAGTTTAGACCTTGTTCCTCTTTCTTTAAAGTTTCGTTCAAGGTTCTTAAACATAAGATATGCTGATGGCTGTCTTACGTACTGAATGTGGCTATCTGCCACGGCTGCAACTATTATCGCCTGTGCTTTGTTTTCTATTTTTCCATTTTGACTCGTAGTGGCGTCTGTCATAAAATTTTCGTTTTCGATAGCTTGCATGCACTCATTTTCCCGCAGGATACTTTTCAATCGAAATGCCCATGTACTAAAGCAATCTCCGCTGAAGGGCACGATGTTGTATTTATTGTTTTCTTTTGTAAAAGCCATTTTTACTAATTTTTTCTTGAACACGTACACGCCGTTATTGTCCACTCTTATTACGCACTTGAAGCGGGCTCTGGGCCCATAACTATTAATTATTATTATTTTGGCCAATAAACTACTTCAATTAAAGTCTCTTTTATATTTAAACACTGGTTTTAATCTTCATAATTATTAATTTATTCTTACGACGCCATGTTACACTTTTGGAGGTTTTTCACAGAGCTCTATTGACAGCTAAAATGTTGCCATAGTAAAACTTAAAACTACTACTCTAAAAGATGAATGTGTGGGTTGCTATTCAACAGTTTCAATTGGATATTTTCTACTAATTTGTGAATTCTGCTAATATTGCAAACGCGAAATGTTGTATGAATGTATGGATGTCTGGATGTATGTTCGTTATTCTTTCACGTCTAAACGGGTGGACCGATTGAGCTGAAATTTGGTAGAGAGATAACTTAGACCCTTAATATATACAGCGAGTAAAAACGCTGGGCGCAGCTAGAATATAGTTAAGGGTTTATGACTAAAGGAAATTGGTTATTTTTCAATTATATATGATATTTTTTTTAATATCCCTAAGTTATATGCTAGCTATTACTAGCTAGCGGTCGTAAGGTTATCATGTCAGTAACTCGACTCGACTGAACTATTTGTCACGGTTAAGCCGATAGGTTTAAATTGGGTTTTTCCTATTAATGAAAAATGCAAAATAAGTAGATATAAATATAACCTAAATTATGTTAATTTTTACATTTCTTTAAAGTGTCATATAGAAAATAGCCTATATTTATTATAAACCTTCTTGTAATGTAATGTAATGTCTCTAACATAATATTAATTCCAACAGAGCAACACATTTCCATTTGTGGTCGACTCTGTTCTCCAGAATTGGTTTTAGTGTAAATTAAGTACAACAGGATGCTTTGTCTGAATTAGGCACAAAGGTTTATTTATGAAGCTTAGAGATAAGATGGAATTCAGTTTTAGAAGGTATAACGTTGATCGTAAAGCAGATAGACGCTCAAAAGGGTTACACCCACATAATATACATACAATCACATAATATTATAGTTTTTATAAGAAACTTAAATACTAATAGGCTCCACTTTGAGTTAATCTTTGCGAGAAGTTCAAAATTGTCAAATAAAAAAAAAATGCACTTTTTGTGTTATGTAAATTATTTACAGATTTTATCCCTGCGCTCTTTGTCAAATATTCGTACATGACTCATGTTTACAAAGCGTGCATCATCAAATTCTCATTCGAAAAACTTTTGACGTTGTTTGTTGCAAGTGGTTGGTGTTTGTCGCTCGGAGGGATTTATCCCGCCTTTTATGTTTAGCCTGCTTCCATCAACCGCATCGTTGCTTCACACCACGCGAGGTCGTGGTCAAAGACTAACTTATAATGAACTAGTGGACCTGCGCGCACTTCGTAGTACCAAATAAAAAAAAAGTGTTTCTGTACTATATTATGCAAGTGTTATATTATGTAAATATAAAGCCTTCTCATGAACCTCTATATATTTTTAAAAGCCGCATCAAAATCTTTTGCGTAGCTTTAAAGATCCTTAGAAAACTTATATATACAAAGGGAGGAAAGCCAGACAGCGACTATATTTTTTACTATGTAGAATAGAATACAATAAAACTTTATTCACGGCTATAAAACACAAAAAACAAGAAAAATACAAATAAAAGAAACAGTTTTTCTAACTAGGAACAAGCCGCCGCTTATGTAGCCGCGAAATGGTGCCAACTCAGCATGTGTAGGTCATATGTAGTGATAAAAAAAATAGTGGAGCCTTAAGCCTATGTAATGTGAACATATGAACCGTATCGAGTATGCAACATGCAAACACCTGGTCCGAGCCCGGCCTCGCTTGTTGTGTAAGTTCGCATGTGCTTTTGTTCGGTAGTAAGCTCGTAATTCCTTATCTTAAAGTAATGTTTGGTTTACATGCTGCGACAATATTTAAATATTTAATTTTATTAATCGGGACTCATTACGTTTTATGTTTAAAACTTACATTAAATAATTACGCGATATGTTCTGATGAATAAAATTAACATGAGTTTAAATTGCGAAAAATTTAAGTGTAACGACAATCCTACTAATATTATCAACATCATCATCATCATCATCTCAGCCACTGCTGAACATAGGCCTCCCCTTTGGACTTCCATATGTACCGGTTGGAAGCGACCTGCATCCAGCGTCTTCCGGCGACCTTTATAAGGTCGTCTGTCCACCTTGTGGGTGGACGTCGCTAGCTACGCTTCGTTTGCTAGTCCGTGGTCTCGAGCACTTGACCACTTTATCAACATATTATATAAGTTTGTAATAATATGTACGTATGTATGTACGTATGTATGTTACTCTTTTACGCCTAAACGTGTGGACCGATTGAGCTGAAATTTGGTGTACCTAGAGTCAGCTTGGACCCTGAAATAACATATGTATGTAGATACTGTACAGTGGGTAATAAGCAGGTCGCAGCTAGTATTTGAATATTTTATATAAGAATATTAGGTATGCATATCGTTTATCTAGTTTTTGTATACTTCTATCAAACCAAATCAAAAATCCAAGTGAATATCAAATTCCTCTCCCTGCAAAATTGTCTGGAATAGATTTCGCGCGCTCACTTTTGATGATTAATATGACCGACTCTATGGTGCATACTATTTTTCAATTCAAACACGCAAAGCTGGTAACCTTCGCGCTTAACGTTGCGGTTCTTCAAAGAAGCTAAAAAAATTACAATCTTAAAAAAAAGTCGTAATATTAAATTTATCAAACTTTTTTAGTTTAAAATAAAGCAGCTCAATGTAACCGTACATAATGATTTTAAATCACGTGTTGCAATACACGTGGACAGGTCAATCGTGTACCGCTAGCTGTATACCGTACATAATACGTACAAACATCACTATCAACGAAGTTTTGTACTCAATCTTATTATATTCTTAGACTGGTGCTTTTTAGAAATTGATAGATGAGGTTAGATTGCAGTGGGCAGCTTCTTAATGCAAATTGTCTAAATAGAAAAGGTGAGGTGCAAGAAAAACGGGCCATATACTCGTATTTAGGTGTATTAATAGGAATTAATGTTAATTCAACATAATATTATCGTCGCCCGCGCATAATATAATAAAGTCAACAGAAGCATGTACTAATGTAAACAATAACTCCGCAATACCGGCTTTAATTGTTTGTTTACAAAATATTCAATCATTAAATTCGAAAACCAGAAAATTAGAAGTATTGTTAAAACAAGAATTATCATGTGACGTCCTAGCACTTACGGAACATTGGTTAAATGCAAATGCATTGCAATGTATACATTTAGAAGGTTACGTGTTAGGATCACATTTTAGCCGATCTACTGCGTTACATGGTGGTAGTTGTATTTATATAAAATCTAACTTGAAGGCCTTGCAAGTAGACGAATTGTGTGCGTTAAGCTCAGAGAAATGCTGTGAAATATCTGCAATCCAATTAATGGAATGCAAAATAGTAATTATTTGTATATATAGAAGTAATTTGACTAAACTAAATGAATTCTTACCTATATTTGACCAATTACTTACTAAAGTAAATTTACTAAATTTGGACTGCATTATAGTTGGTGACATAAATGTGAATAGTCTGGTCCCTAGCTTGGAGCTCAAAAATTTAGCTGACATACTGATATCACACGGTTTCACCAACGAAGTAGATTTCGTAACACGCAAATCAGATTCATCGAGTACTTCTATTGATCACTTTTACACAAATATTCAGACCGGTAGGATAACTACTTCCGCAGTACACACAAACGTGAGTGATCATTATGGAGTGCGTGGTGAGATAAATTGCGCTGTAAACGGATCGCATGATCAGGTTTGGATCGGGCGTAGGTATACAACCGCTGCAAAAGCTGCATTTAATAATGCGCTGGACAGTATTTTCTGGCTTGAGTTGTACTCCCGCCACTATACAGCGGAAGAACTCTCAGCCTCTATTATTAATATTATAATAAATAAATTGGACATTTGTTTTCCCATTAAGAAATATATTGATAAACCTAAGAATAACTCTTGGGTAACCAATGACATACATAATTTAAAAAATTTCATATTTGACATTACTAATTTAAATTCTAATAATAATGACATTTTTATACAAAATAAAATTGATGAATTTATTATATATTATAATAAATTATTACAGATAAGACGAACAAAGTATTATACCAACATGATTTTGCAAAGTAATACTACTATTAAGACGATGTGGAAAATTGTGAATATTGAAACTGGCAAGAAAAATTGCCCCAAGTTGGACTTTACTGACACAATTGGTAAATCACAACAATTTGACAAAGCATCCAAAACTGAAATTGCGAATCAGTTAAACATGCAATTTATATCCGCAGCCAAACAGTGTGCTGCCCCTAAACCGAACATATATATGATTACCTTAAACTTAAATCAGACTTACCCATCTAATGACCGCTCAATGCGAATAGGCTTATTCACAGCACAGGAAATTTATAAAATAATCAATTGCAAGGTAGCCAATAAACCGACGAAAGACATATACGAAATCTCTGTAGAATTGCTTAGAAACGTGTCTGGGTCTATTGCTGAACCTCTTGCTATGCTGTTCAACTGCTGCATAAGGGAAGGCAATTATCCAAAGCCTCTTAAGGAGGTAAGAATATGTCCATTATATAAAGGAAAAGGCAAAAAGGACGATCCGAACTCTTATCGCCCCATCGCTATAATTCCAGCAGTTGCGAAAATATTTGAGAACGGGTTGACTACTCGAATATCTAAGTTTCTCGCTGGAACTGAAACCCTCTCCGATCGACAATATGCCTATCGCGAAGGACGTTCGACAACTATGCTCGCGAGAGAGGTCATACGCAGAGTTTTAAAAGCTAGAGAGCAGAAGAAAGAAGTTGCCGTACTGCTGTGCGACTTATCCAAAGCATTTGATGTAGCGGATCATGACGCCTTAGCTTTAAAACTCGAGCATTATGGTATAACTGGACCGGCACTTCGCCTGGTCGTTAGCTTCATGCGTGAACGGAGACAATATGTGTGTGGAGACCAGGGAAAAGTGAAATCCGTAGGACTGTCAAGCACGGTTGGAGTCCCGCAAGGATCTTCACTGTCTAACCTGGCCTTCTCTCTTCTATTGAACGATTTACCTGGCGTCATCTCAGAAGGTGAGGTGTTCATGTACGCAGATGATGTAGCAGCTGTCGTCTCTGCTTCTGACCTGGATGAGCTGGAGCAGCGACTTAACGCCGCCGCAACAGAACTCCTCGCATGGTTCAGTAATAACGGTCTGAAATTAAATCTCACGAAAACTCAATACATTGTGCTCAACCTCTCAGGCCGCACCCGGCGGCAACTCGTGGTGAACATCGAGGGAGCATCTGTGGAACAGGTACAGTGTGCCCCTTTCTTAGGTTTTCGCGTTGACTCCACCCTAACATGGGAGTCGCATATAGACCACTTGTGTGGCAAATTGGGGAGTGCCTGTTTCGCACTGAGCAGAGTGGCCTCAACACTTCCGAGGCGTGAGGTTATCGCGTGCTACTTCGCGAGCGTGCAGTCACTCCTGCAGTACGGAGTGGAGCTGTGGGGGCGCGCCGCCGACTGGCAGCGCGTGTTCCGCATGCAGAAGCGCGCCGTGCGAGTGATTGCACGAATCGAGCCAACTGACTCCGCGAGGCCTCACTTCTCGGAACTTGGCATACTGACCCTGCCGTGTCTCCTCATCCTCCAGGTAGCTATGTATACTCGAGAAAACCAGGAGTTATACAAGCGACGAGGAGACAAGGGACACATGCGTACAAGATACGCACACAAATTGTCTACCGTTTCTCGAAAATTGGCTAAAACGGCCAATACGATCCATGTGATGGGGCCGGACGTTTACAATAGGCTACCTGATGATGTCACAAATGCACCAAACGTAAATAGTTTTAAAAATAAAACCAAAAAATGGCTACTTGCAAGGTCTTTCTACTCCTATAAGGAATTTCTAGATTATAAACAGCAGTAGTTGCCTTAATGTTTTATAAATTATTATAATTTATTATTTTTATATGACCTGTAATGAAATTTACCAATAAAGTTATGTCTATGTCTATGTCTATGTCTATTATCCGACAATGTCGCAAATACAATATGCAATATGGATTATTTTTTTATATTTTTTTTGGCGACAATATCGCGTGCGTCAGTAAGTATACTTTGTGTTGCTGGTTCATTTGCCAGCCCCCGTTAAATATAGAAGAAGTATACTTTGGCACCTCATAATAGTACTATACTACGCTAGTACTACTATTTTACTACTTTTTTTACAAGCTTTATATTACTTTCACCTGTCTGTTGTCTGTCTGTCTGTCTGTCTGTCTGTCGGTCTGTCTGTAATCAAATCTTGCAAGTTTAATTTGACCCACTTCCCGGTTTCCATTTGAGCTGAAAATTTGCATGCGTGTGTAAATCGGATGACAATGCAATATTTTTATGACATCGAGCTGATCTGATGATGGAGCTGGAAGGTGGCCATAGGAACTCCGTCATAAAACAACGCAACCCCATCGAGTTTGGGCTCATTTGATTCGTCTTGACGAGTACTTTATGATGCAAGATGATAACAATAATTAAAGCTTGTTTTTAAAAAGTATTTTTTTAATTTCACTTGTGTACTACTATTTTTTGGTCTCTCCAATGATACCATTTTTTAATATTTTTGTAGAGAGCTGTTATCGAGAGCTCCAGGTTAGAGCAATTATTTTTTCAGGTCCTACGCCTACAAATTATTTTCGCTTTGCAAAGGATCCATCAAACATTTTAGATTGCCTCATTATTTTTTATATTGTGTGTTCTAATGGATTTCTTTTAACTTTTCTTTCAAGTCTAACGGTATTAAATTAGCTACCCTTGAGATCATAAAATAAATAGGGAACTAGAACGACCATGATAAACATTAGTACGAAATTATGAACAATCTATAGCGCTTCTTCTTAACTCGCACTGTGAATGCTGCTTTGAGGTTGCCTATAACATCAATTCAAAAGTGATACCCCTCCGACTTGACTCGCAGCAGTGCAAAGAAGTGTGTGATCTTTCATATAAAACTGTACCGTTTTGTATTTAACATAAAAGTACCCAAAATTTTCATAAAATACGTATCTTTCTTATTTTTCTATTTCGTTTTTTGGTCATAATTCTTTTAAGCTGTAGCTGGAGTCAGAGTGAAGGCGTTGCGTTGATGTAATGGCTTAATTAAGACCTTTAGTCGATCGCTAACCAATATTCTATGCAAAATACGAAGCTGTCTGCAGTGGCGACCCCACCCTCCTCCCCCCCTCCCCCCTCCTATAGAGAAATATCCATGAGTGCCGTTCTAATGTAATTAACTAATACGCGTTTAAGACCTTCTAATTATCCTATGTAAGCTTTGCTTAGAGAGATACTTACATAAAAGGTTACGGCTTGGTAAAGTGCGTAATTGGCATATTAGGAACGTTAAGTTAGTCTAGACTCTAGACTCTCGTAGTCTGGCATCAGCCAGAAATGTTTAAAGTTACAGCCGAATTACAGTAATAACGTGATCTATAGAAAAGTGGCAGAATATAAGAACTGGTACTGAATATAAATAAAATTATATGAATAAATGTGTTGGCCAACAGGCTGCTGATAAATAATAGGCCCCTGGCCCCTAGTACTAAGCAGACAGGCGGCAGACCAAGAATGAAGGCGATGATCAACGAGGCGATGATAAACCTTTGGTTTTAATTTTTATTTGTAAAATTTACTTTATATGTGGATCAATAAAGTGTTTCTTATCATATCTTATCGACGGATGGATAACATTATGTGGATAAATGGAAAACCATCTAACTGTAGTGCTATATTTTTGCTAATTTTGCCCTTGATAATCCTTGTTATGACATCAATGAAAGTTCATTAAATCGAGCAATAAAATATATGACCAACCTTCATTTTACAAAAAAAATAAATTAGGTAAGTCAATTAATTCACTTTTGATCAAGAGAATACAAAGTAATAAAGTTTGAAGCCTGTGATCTAGACACACCACCACAGAATGAATAACGAAGAGGAACGGCCATAAAAAGGTTTTTCAATGTGCTAAAAAATAAATTTGGATAAGACAAAATATAGTGTCAAAACACTTAGTCGAAGAAGAATTTGACACTGCGACAGACAGCTTAGTCCAACTGAGATTTTATGGTTCACATATGAGCACTTTTTCACTATATCGGGCATCAGTTCACGAGTACAAAATTTATTGTTGTCAAATAATCACATAGAAACGGGTTCGCAAAAGCCTTTTTTAGCACCAATTTTATGGAGGCCTGAGTCCCATTGTAAGCTACACGCAGAAAATGCACTATATTAATATAACATACTAACTTTACCTTTATATTTTTTGTCTCTGTCTGCATTGGTACTTTGGTTTCATTACTCTTATGATGGCTAATCTAATCTTATAAAGTAACTTGTACGTTGCTATGTGTTAATGATCTAGCTTAAATTATGTGATTCAAAACTAACACATTGCCACATAATTGACGATCATTAAAATTGTGAAGAAACGTTTACAAATGTGGATAAAATTCCTTGCCTTTTCTGAGCACTGCTAGATATAGAGCCCTTTAAAAATGACTAGACGATATTAATTTTATCTAGTCTGTCTTACTTATTCTTAAAACTCAAAATGAATGAAATAAAATGATGATAAATTTGTTAAAATATTCTATAATGGAGCACTTTAGCTACACGTAGCTTTTTATTTTTAGAGAGGTATTAATATTCACTGTATAAGGTTAGTGTTAGGTATTAAATAAATCTATAAAAAATCTATTTCGTCTGCTAAATAGATATAAGATATAAAATAATTATTAAGCTTTTACGTGATACAATTTCTTTTAATAGAGAAAACGCACAGCACTGATAAGCAGTGTCGCATGTATCGGTCAGTGTTATTGTTAAAATAAAGCTTGATTCTTATAGCCGGGGAATATCGATCTATTTTTTGTTTTAAATACAATGTTACTAGTACAACAAATTTTAAATTATATTAGTGTCACTTATATAAAACCCCTATTAAAAAGACTAGGGTTTTCAAACAGGTGGAATGAAAAAAAAATAAGTAAAAGAATACTTTGCCTTATAATTTGTAGTACAGTCAGTATATTGCCTAAATATTGTACCTGCTTTCACCCGATGGTTAAATTAATCATATCAACAGATCTGCACCTCGTAAACTTAACACTCAATTTGCATCAGGGATGTAACGGAGGTAGTTTTATCGGAACCGAAATCGGAATCGAAGTTTTCAAATTTGATTTATCGGAATCGGAATCGAAATCGGAATCGAAATCGGAGGCAGGGTCAGTTTGTTTAAGGACAAATAAAACATGATTTATAGTCAATTCTTTTCATTTTTATTTTTTATTATAAAATAAAAAATAACTGTGAAAAAAAATTGGCATAATTCCAAATAAAGAAAAGATAAAATTAATGAATTTAAAGTTTAATTAAAATTAAAACCCAAAGTAGCGTGTTACATTTGGTTACATTACAATAAATGAACAAAAGCTAAAACAAATTAAATTAAAATGGACTCCAAAAGTAATGTATTGTACTTTATGAACAAAAGCTTTGATGCTTTGTCCCCATCCAATCTATTTCTTAAAGAGTCGTAAATTAGGCCAGCACCACTAAAAAGTTGTTCGCTAGCTACCGAGCCCGGCGAGCGCGACATGTATGAACCTGTTCGGCACAGGCCGTCGCGCGCCGCCCGTTTTGTTTCGTTCGACCTCCGATTAACATCCGATACAAAAGTATCGGAACCGAAGTCGGAACCGAAAGTGTAATTATAATCGGAAGTTCCGACTTAACGGAACCGGAATCGAAGCTCCGTTACATCTCTGATTTGCATTTGCTTACAATACAACCAATTACAAATTTTATAGTACTTTCCCTCAGTAACCACTACTTCTACCTGACAGAGAAACGAAAGGGAAATTTTACTTTTCTTACTGCGACAAAGTGCGTTATTGTTTTAAGCGGCTTATAGTTCATTGTACAAAACCGGTCCGTGGCCTTCAACTTTGATACTTATGAGTCATGAACAATATAACTTTATATACCAGTCATCGTTACTGTTGATATAAATTCTATATTTAATTTGGTTCGATGATAAATGATAAAAATACTAGTGTACTACAAGTTTTACTGAATAATTAAACTTTGTAAACAATAAAAAATTAGAATTCAAATCAATTTCAAAACTATGTTCGGTAGTTTGGGTTATAATATAGAATATAAATTCTTAAACTTAAATTAAATAATTATAATTGAAATGGTAAACTTTAAATGTCTCTAATGATTTCTTTAATTTTCATCTAGTGTGGTTTGATTTTGAATAGTGAAATAATTCACTGAATAAGTGCTATTACTATAACAATAGTGAGTCGATAAACTAATTAGCGCTGAAAGACTTACTTCTTATTAACTATTAGATCTCTTTTTTCCCTTTTTGAATTAATAAGTGGCAATGTAAACGTAAGTACATAATATTATGTGATTATTCGATAATGTCAGGTCAAATTTCAGCTTAATTTGAGCCAGATATTGGAAAGGAATTTGCATACCGTTGGTAACGTGAAAAATAACCAGTTTATTGAAATGTCAATTGCAATAATTATATCGCAGTTTAGCAATAGGTTTTACGGCTTTGAATAATTTTGTTCGGCAAAGTTCATGATAATATATAGGTAATTTATTTTTTAAGGCGCTATGCAAACACAGCAACTATTGCAGCTAGTTTGCTGCATTGCCTACGCTACGGTCTGTTTTACATATCTTTAAGCAAAAGCTTCATTATTTTTGTTTTAAATAAGTGTGTTCTACATTTTATTTACATTGATCAGGCCTATTATAATTAACAAACTGCACTATATGTAGTATCTGCAAAAGAAAATGGGTTAGAAATTTATATATTTTTATAATCTACCCTTGCGAATACGGGGCGGGCCGCTAGTAAGACTAATTCCGATTTGACCGTGTTCCAGCATAATGTTCACTGAAGTAAAGGGGGATTTATCCCGCCCTCCAAGTTTAGTCTGCTACCAACTACAGTCGCATCATCGCTTAACATCGCGCGAGATCGTGGTCAAAGGCAAATTAATATTATTAATGCAATTAATCTACCACACTAATATTAAAAATGCGAAAGTCAGTGAGTGTGTATGTTTGCTACTTACGCCTAAACGAGTGGACCGATTGAACTGAAATTTAATACAGGGATAGCTTAGACCCTGGAATAACACAAAGGCTACAGTACTGCGGGTGCTGAGCGCAGTTTGTCTAAGTAAATATATAAAAGGAAAGAGTGACTGACTGATTGATCAACGCATAGCCCATACCACTGGACGGATTGAGTTGGGAATTGGCATACAGGTTTTATGACGTAGAACACCGCTAAGAAAGGATTTTGTCACGCGGGTAAAGCCGCAAGCACAAGCTAGAATTGAACAAGTGAAATTTAAAAAATACTTTTTAAAAACAAGCTTTAATTATTGTTATCATCTTGCATCATAAAGTACTCGTCAAGACGAATCAAATGAGCCCAAACTCGATGGGGTTGCGTTGTTTTATGACAGAGTTCCTTTGGCCACCTTCCAGCTCCATCATCAGATCAGCTCGATGTCATAAAAATATTGCATTGTCATCCGATTTACACACGCATGCAAATTTTCAGCTCAATTGGAAACCGGGAAGTGGGTCAAATTAAACTTGCAAGATTTGATTACAGACAGACAGACAGACAGACAGACAGACAACAGACAGGTGAAAGTAATATAAAGCTTGTAATAAAAGAAAAGCTTTCATAACCATACATCATAATTTTCTAGTAACACGTTACATATGATGTCGTAATAAGCAAGGTCGTCGGCAAGACATAAACAATGGACTTGAATGGGAATGAATAATTCATGGACAATGTCATGAATACACCGATTGTGGCTGAGGTTTTATCGATATTCATGAGTATTCCACTACATTCAACTTGCTTAATATAAATTCGGAAATGTTTGCGTTGAGGTCATGGGCTTTTTGTGAATAAACATTTCGTCGCAAATAAAATCGTAAGACTATATTTTGGGAGATTTCGCAGAACGGATTGGACCTTTAGCGGTCTGCCTTGCTAATATTTTATAAATTTATTATTGTTGCTTAGTAAGCATATAGCTAACGTCGAAAAAGAGAAAAATGGATATAAGATGGAATGGATATTTAAGATAAGACAAGAATACGTTTTATTATGACCAGATGAAAATTTCATTTTTACTTATAACACTATTAACTAGTACTAAAACACAGTTTGATCCACAGTGGGTGGCTTTATCGCTGTGAGCGATCTCTGCCACTGAACGATCATGGATATTCATAGTTAAGCAGAAAACAGTCTACTTTCATTATCTTCGCTTTGTCATTTTTTAACCCCGGACGCAAAAACGACGGGGTGTTATAAGTTTGACGTGTCTGTCTGTCTGTGGCATCGTAGCGCCCGAACGGATGAACGGATTTAAATTTAGTTTTTTTTTGTTTGAAAGTAGAGTTAGTCAAGAGTGTTCTTAGCCATGTTTGCTGGAAATCGATTCAAAATGGCCGCCGCTACAAAATGGCGAATTACTTTTTTCTTCTACGACCCCGTCAATATGGGTATCAAATGAAAGGACTTGACTAGTAAAATTCATACATTATAATAAATTTAAAATCCAAGATGGCCGCCGCTACAAAATGGCGGATTATTATTTTTCTCCAGAATACCGTCAATATGGGTATCAAATGAAAGGGCTTGACTAGTAGAATACATACATTACTATAAATTTAAAATCCAAGATGTCCGCCACCACCAAATGGCGAATTTTGAAATCGTTGCGTTGGGTTTTTTTAAAATTTTTAATTTAATTCACTTGTAAAAAGTTCGTCAGTACGTAGTTATAATTATATTATTATAGCTGATATGAAAAATGCTTTTGGCGTAATATACCTCTAAAGACTAGACATAGTTATGTACTCGTATGTCATGTAACTGTATGTATATAGACGAACATACGCCGGTATTGTGTAACCCAAACAGTTTGGTCCGGACCCATTGCAGCTGGTTTACGTCGCCCGTAAGTCTCATATCCAATTTAAATGTCAAGCACCGGAGCTACAAACTTAGGATCTTATCTCCCAAATATTTTCCCTATCTCTACTAGACAGTCTACGATTTAACTTTCATTCTTATTGCGACAAAGTTGTTAAAGGTTCAAATGTTCCTTATTTAATTGTAGATGTTTATTCTAAGAAATTACTAGGCCGTTCTTAACTATGCCCGTCAGTGAACTATGGTTATTAGTACTCATTTGATGTGATTAATTTCAGTGTAGGAGTGACCTAAATATTAGGTGTCTACTTAAGGCCCTACAGCTTCGAGTTAACATCCTTTCGAATATCATGGATATACACATTGATAGAGTCGCTATGTGTAGTCTGTTTTTTGACATAATGTATTACCAAAAGTTCTACGTCATCGCCTGTACCAAAATTTATTTCGAAGAAGTTAGGGTTTCTCGCTCAATTATATTTCTATCAAAATGTTAGGTCTCCGCCAATTTCAAGATTTGTAAATTGGGCTCTAGGTCGCCTGTCAGTTATTATTCCGAATATATTAAATATACTTATTATTTTAATTAAAAATGTTATTGGCGCTAATAGCATTTCTGCAAAAACATTCGTAGAAATGATCCCTTAATTAATTGAAATTACATATCAAGTATTTTATTACCATGATAAATAAAATGCAACCGAAATGCAAAATCGAGAAAAAATCATGAATCAGGTTTTGCATTCCCGTTCACATTGGCAAGTAAAAAAACTCCATAAACGCCAGTACTGTGATATTTACCGAAAAGTTCACAATTAATCAGGCTATTTTTATCGTGATACTTGAACTTTTGATGCAATTTTATAAAATTGCTCATAAAAATCTAGTTTGCTGGAGGATATTATGGTTATATTTTTGCTCTAGTTTTTGGCCATTTTACTCGTAATAAATGGTGTGAAGACTGCTGACCGTCAAAGTTTTGTAACTCTAAGAATCATGGGTAATATTGCGTTAAAATGTAATATCATTGCCAAATAAAAATAAACATAACTTTTTATTAGAAAAAAAATCTAATAAAGAAAGACGTGATCAAATTAATATTTATCTTAAACGTAAAAAAAACGAATGCAGATTGGAAGGCTTGTAACCTTTTGAAATACATTATTTCTTCGTAGCTCTTAAACTGTAAACAGCGGAACCAAATTGTTTACATTCAGAGAATAACACATATGCTAATACTTTTTTTGAGCCATTTGGGGTAGAGAGATTGGGTCCTCGGGGGCCGGGAGCTCACCACATTTTACAAAACTTATCTCTGAGCGCTTGGTCGAGGCAACGTGTGCCAATAATGCTGTTGTATATTGGGCCCAACGTAACGTATAAGTATTGCCATCCAACGTGCTAATGCTGCCAGCATTCTGGGCACGCTACCATCTGACAGTAGTTTGGAGCTCCTGGATTTTCTGTAGATTGGCGTGATCTGTGTTTACAACAAGTTCTTGACTGCTGTAGTAGCTGTAGTATTGTTTGCTTGTTTTTACTCATTAAATGCATAATAGTAAAAATAACAAAGATTTAAACTTTGAACACCACGTAAATTTAATGTTCGCCTTCTGCCTGCCAAATGAATGAATATGATAAAAATAAAACCAAGAGTACGAAGGTTAAACGAATGTGCAAATATGGGTTCAGATTGTTTTCACTTACGATTGGTTTAGTGATACGATGATACGACCTTGTGGCTCTAATTGTTCAATAGCTTTAGTATCAGAACAGTGTTGTAAGATGCCTAATCAAAGACCAATTCTGTATCATTATCTAGATAATTATCTTTAGCCTAGTCTAAAAGTTTTGTAACTTTACGATTCTTCGATTTAAGCCATTTCATGTTATAGGAAACATTGGATAAAATGGTTTTTACACGTCAAGAAGTCAACGCTACATTTAGCTGAGCAGTTTTGATACTCAATAATTTTTTTTAAAAAGATGTAACACTAAACGATTCGTGAGTATTTAGATTCATCATTGTAAATTAACGCCATAAACTCACTTATATTTACTTCGGCTTCGTGCCGACCGTTCCGATCCTATACTAGGATCTTCCTCAGGGAGCTGCTGCGGTAAATACAAGTGAGTTTATGCCGTTAAATTACATTGATAAAAGCTGTAACATTGGAAGTTTTATATCTTTGTATGGGTCCTGATAGAAATTATTTCGATAATGATTTTTTGTAATTTATTATTACTTTCTCTTTGTCGACCTTAATTTCGGTTGATGCTAAGCAAATATAGGTATGTAGAATAAATATATCATTCCGGCTTCATATACGAGTACATGCTGAAACCTGAACTCATTATAATAATATTATGTCTGGTGTATTTTTTGTTTTTCGTTAGATTTTTAAATAAAACAAATTTAGTTTAAAGCATTCAATCAGGATATCGACTTATTAAAGCCAGTTTCTCTGGGAAAGTATCACCCTTTGCTCTAAACTCCAAATGCTTACATTTAACGTAAGATACAAAACATGTTATGCTGGACCAATTACGATGGCTATTAATCGTAATACAACGACCTTGCATGTGTATGTTGAATAATAAAACATACAGCTATTAATTGTACAGTCAGCATGTTTATGAGATCAATAAAGATTGGCAATGGAAAAAATCATGGTAACTTTATTAATCGGGTCTTTTCGAGTAATTATTTTTATGCTAGTTTCTCAAAATCATTATAAAACCAACCTCGATGTTTCAGCACAGTTACATGCACTGTGGTCACGAGCAAAAAAGAACATCAGTTCAAAATTAACATGAGTTTAAATTGCGAAAGTTTAAAGTCGGAAAAAATCTCTTAAGAAATTGTCTATTGCGATAAGACCACCAACCTTACCCTTTCATTAAAAAAAATTGGCTTAGTAAATTCCATAGCAATTATTTGGAATGCAATAATGTATTATTCTGTTCTATTTTATTTTTTTATTATAGTCGATGTCGATATGCTGAATCTGAAAAGTCAAAACTTTTATGTATGACTTTTTGAGATTTTCGTTCTAAGTGTATGTACCTAGGTGATAGTTTGTACGTAACTTCAATATTCCTAGTAGGATAGTTTTGTATCTGTGTATAATGTACTTACCTATAGTTTTCATGAAAGGTTTTTTAATGCAAGATCTGTCTTGGATATCACATTAATAATAAAGATAATTAATAATTGGGGTTTATACTCCAACAGGACATGTTACCCTACTTACACTGTCAGAGTCAAATCAAAATTTATAGGTTGTGTGGTGAAACTACGATAACGTACTATTGGTAATTTTTTTACCGATATATCTAAAAATATTTTTATTATAATTACGACACGGATGTACTCACGTTAATTATTTGTTGAGATATGTCTGGAAGAGATCGCTTTGAGCGATAAGGCCGCCCATTGTGGCCAATGTGTTATTATAATATTGTCATAGTAATTTTAAGTACCTTTTGTTACATTGGACACAATAAAGAGTATTATAATATTATGGATAACACTCACGGTAGTTTCCAAAATCGTAAAAATATTTAGTATTTTTGCCAACGGTACTCCATATGCTAGTTCCGTTTTCACAGCTGGCGAGATTATTCTGTAGTTAGTAATTCACCTACGACTAGGCCGGTACATTAGCAATTTTCTTAAGTAATCTGACGCTTGTATGCTAAATTGGCACACGGTTATGATGGACCTTGAATATTGACCTACATTGGACTGGTTTTGTTTTAAAAATACGTATGTCAGGGCGCAATGAGCTTTTTTGTTTGGGTCTTCTTTATTGCAATAACAGTAGTGCTTGTTTATGTAGTCCACAGATGTCTGAAAGATATCGCTTTGAGCGACAATGCCGACAATTGGTACACCATTTGCTTCAATTTTAGTCGTTGTAAAATTAACTCTTCTATGTGGTGTCAATAAAGACTTATTTATCTTATCTTATACAAAACCTACAATACTCTTTATTAAGACTTTACACAAACAATGTACAGAATATTTTTTTTTTTTATGTGGAGAAGTAAGAAGACGAGCAAGACGCTCTCCTGATGTTAAGAGATAACGCTGCCCATAATCAGTACAGTGCTACCCAGAATTACACAATTATGTGCAATTCTAGGTGCACTGCACCAACGCTTCTTACTCAAGAGAACTACTACTACTTAAAACGAAATTAAACTACAATCCGCCCGCCGATGGGGGATTGGATGGTAAGATTCTTCCGATTCCCAATCCTCCGTCACAAAGACAATGAGGGAGTGCCGCTGAGTTGTTTTAGTGGGTATAACGTTCTTGTCATCCTACACAGAGATTCCGACATAACCCTTCCGATAGGAGGGTATGCGTAATCCATTTTTTCTAGGCGTCAACAAAAAAAATGGACCTTATCGTTTAGTGATATGTAGTGTGTGTATGTTCAGTAAAATAACTCTTTATTGTTATGACATGGAAAAGTAAATCTAGAGCTTAGTTAGAGAGACAGATCTATGAGCAATGGAGCAAGTCTTGTGTCGACCTTACTGTAAAAGCTCGTAAAAACTGAGTGCTCGTTTAGTATCGGCAAACAGCCATAGAGTAATAAACGCCTAGGTTTGGCGGAGAGCCTAACCTTTGTCCTGAGGTGGTGACGTTGTACCACGATAACGGCCCACTTGGCCTCAGACACGCTGGATGCAAGCCAGATGTTGTTTTTGTTACGTGTTTATGTAGAATTGATAACCTATGTTTTCTGGTTCAGAAGTTTTTTTTTGTAACTACAATATATGGCGCAAGTTTGTATGTTAATATATTTTTCATCCCCCCACCTCGGAAAGTGTATTTTTGCGCTTCGATATCTGACTGGAAAAGTCCATATTATCCTCTAGAGAAATTCAAATTTACTTTACCCTCTAGAGACAAAAACATAATTAAACCTATTTACTTCCACCTCTATGGTACCGAAATAAGCGTACAACTTTTTAAAATTTGTTAAAAACTCGGAGTAAGAACCTCTTTAGTAAACTTTTTTTTTTTAATTTGCTTTGGGCGCACCATCAGCCTTGCCAGTAAGTTACTTTTGTAACATATTACGTTTCTTTTGAACTATATTTACGTTAGTTGTTTAGATATAATTTACATTTCGAGGCAATAATGTTTTTAATGAATTATAATATATAGTACTGTAATAGTAAATAATAGTTGAGTTAATTTAGCAGAGTTAATAGAATAAGCCAATTTAGTAACTTTTTTATCAAACGATTTCTCACTGTAATAAACTGAAATTGAGAAAATAATCACTAAAACGAATAGGTAGAGTACTTTTCACGAAAGGAGACCTTTTTGCGGGACGCCACTATTGCACATTTTAAAAGTTTAAATACCTTTAACTTTTTAACGCCTCATAATTTCTCATATTTAATTTCTTAATCAAAAGGTATTTATTTTATGTAACAAATATAAATGATTTAAAATATGAAGTCAATAATAATAGAATAAAAAATTAGTTCCGCTAAATTCCGTGGGACCTCTTTCGTGAAAAGGACTCTTAAGTAAGCGTACCTACGTAAATTAAAATTGAATACTGGTTATTTTTGAAGATAGTGCACTGGCAACACTGTGCGCATCCATGGTGAGAATAATTAAAAAAAAAACTTTTAGCATTGAATTATTTCCTCGCTGAGGGGGGATGAAAAATTATGTGTCACACTAGAGTGCAAAGGTTTTTGACCTTGTGCTCTTTTGATTCCCTCGCTAACGCTCAGGATTCTAATTAATAAATCACTCGCTACGCTCGTGATTTAATTTTAGAATCCTTCGCTAGCTCGGTCATACAAACTGAGCACGCGGTAAAAAAGCAACTTTGCACTCTTGTATAACAAATAACTATTAATCTTACTAATTTTATAAACGTGAAAGTTTGTAAGAATGGATGTCTGGATGTATGTTTGTTACTCTTTCATGCTTAAACGGGTGGACCGATTGAGCTGAAATTTGGTATAGAGATAGCTTAGACCCTGGAATAACATATAGGCTACATAAATACTGCGGGTAAAACCGCTGGGCGTAGCCAGTATAATATACTATGTACAAATAAACTAATATTTAGATATCGCTTTAACCTCTAATGTTATTAGTGACTGCTAAATAGTGCGCCGCCGTCTTTTATTTTGTAAATTAGTCCTCTCCATCCAATGGTTGTCTGGAAGAAATCGCTCTTTACCGATAAAACCGCTCCTTCTACATTTAACGTTAATTTTAATTATGTACCTATGTATTTTCTGTAACATTATGTGGTGTACAATAAAGTATTGTGTTATCTTACTCGTATAGTAAATTACACAGACCGCTAGATCTCGCAACGAACCAACACATTTTAGTGTAACCGAAAAGTTAAAATGTGGACTGAGCGCAGGGTTATTAGTAAAATCCCAATGTATACTGCGATCCAATACCAAAATGCATACTTCCTCGTTACGACAACCGTTTGACAAGACTCGGTTCAAAGCTTCTTTCTGATCTTTTTCCTCCTTATCTTTTCTATATAATTATTAAATACAATAATATCCTTATATTAGATATCCTGCAAATGCCACAGCTGTTTATGAAATACTATTATTAATACTATTATATTTTTAGTTAACCCTAACATAAAATCAGGAATCAACTGCCTACGTAGGTATATCATTTTATGGTAATTGAATCTCTTGCGAAATGAGGAAAAATACAATTTTTCTACGAACTGTTTGTTCAGAATTAATCACAAACTCTTGAAGGACGAAGCTGGTCTGTACCAACCAATTATACTCTCTCCACACTCTACAAGAATGAAAGTTTGACATTTTACATTGTTCCTTTATTAAATTCCTATAAAAAGGGTAAGGCCTTTGAAAATAAGGGGGAAGAATGAACCGAGTATCAACTTTTTGGAATGTTAATCTTACTACCTAGTGAGAGGTAGTGAGAGTAGAGAGGTGGCGATATTGAAACGACTCTATGCTAAGAAAAAAAACTACTCATAACTCTCTCTTGATTAAAGGATCTTGACAGACGGACGAACGAGTGATTCTATAGATTTCGCGCTTTTAAATGAAAGACTATACAGGTTACTCTCCCGATTTAGGCAAACAGAATTCGTATTAAAATAAACAACAAAAAATATTTTCATTAATATCTCTATTATTACAATAAGAAAAATAAAACGCAAGCATCTTTTGTACAAACTAAACGTTTGTAGGTAAAGCACCGACGTCGGTTAAAAGCAATCTTTTTGTAAACCAAAAATAAATTCGTACGTAGGCGACACACAACGGCGGCCAATCTCGGGACCTTCAAATAACAATCTTGGGTATACAAAAGTAGAAAAGCCGAAATAGGAGGCAATTTTATCACAATAGAGGGTTCGCGTAATGGTAACAACGACAAGTCAAACTTATAACGATGGGGTACCTACATACGCAAAGGGTACGTAAAATGAGGCAGGTAGGTATGTTTACAATTGCAAGCAACTGGAGCGAACTATTGACATCAGAGTAATTTATTGAAGATTGGAAAGGAAAAGTACAATTTCGCATGTTGTTAGAGTATACTGTAAACTGAAAGTTATAATGCCAATTTGCAGAGATGTAGTAAACACAATAGATCAATAGCAATTCAAGCTCATTTGGATATATTATATTGTTCTCCGAAAATTTACAGAATTTGTGTAAAAAGGATTGTTAGGGTGCGATTTCAGTGAGTAAAGCGAAGTTGAAAAATATTTGTAGACTCACGGGATTTTAGACAGTTTTCTTAAGTAGCGATGATAAACTGGTAGAATAATTTCTGTTAAATTAAACCTTCAACTTTTTTTTATAGCAGACTAAACAAGCGTTTGACCGGAATCTCACCTGTTGGTAAGTGACGATGCAGTCGAAGTTGAGTTGTAAAATAGTATTGTGAAACCACCGTCCTTCCAGTATTGTATATTTCCTCTCCTAGCACGGTTGTCTGTAAGAGATCACTTTGACCGATAAGACCGCCAATTGGTACACTATAGCTTTAATTTTTGTAGTCGTAAAATTAACTTTCTATGTGGTATCAATAATCTTTTCTTAAGATGACGAATGAATTGTATATTTAAAGATAATCTTAATAAGATTAACATATTATAAATATACTATATCCGCACCTGGTAACATCTTGCATAATGTACATATATCTATAGACATGCAAAATATAATCACCTAGGAACAGGTGCTCTCGTTCTCATCGCCGTTGTTCCGTTGACATTTGCTCGGCCTTCCACCATTTGGGTCAATGCGAAATGTTTTAATAACACCACTAAATTATCTGACCTACTGATGACAGCGCTAGTATCGCTTCTGGATTGCTGTCACCTTTTTGTATCTATGGACCATGGTTTCGGACCTACTATAATAATATGTACTTGTTTAATGGCTCATTCTCATTTTAGCTCAAAATTGATGGTCACACGGTTATATTTCCTAAACGGTTAAAGACTGAGATATGAATTGTGGATAGGTGGATAAAACATATATTAAGCTACAAAATAAATGAAGATTACCATAAACGACGCAAAAAATAATACTAAAATTTAACATGAAAGGTCAAAATCGGGGCCATTTTTCGTATTCTCATGGTGTCACACTTTGCGTTGCAGTTAAACATTTGGGCACGACTTTAACAAATTTTGATAAATCTGTATGTAACATATACCAAAATTATCGCAAACAAATATACTTTAAGGTCAACAGACTACAAAAAAGTTTTCAGTATTATTTTGAATTTAAAATAATATAATGCGGCGGTCACACGATTTTAGGTGCTTTAGATTTGCGTAGTTTAACGGCTGCTGTTAAACACAAAATCAGCAATCCAATTCAGAGTTCGATTCATTTCAATGATGGCCATGTTCTGCAATCGTAGAAGTAGGATCTAGGACTTATCGAGCCGTGGGAAAAAATATAATTGCTAAGTTTCAATTTATTCATGGGTGTATCGATCACTTGCATGGACAACATTTTTATGCATTGCATTTTAGTTATTTAAATCAAAGCTAGCTTTTTGAAACGCCAAAATGTGCGAGATAAAGATGTAGTATTTAACTTTATACATTATACCTAAACTTTCCAGAATTTCACCAAAAAGGGATATTTTCGTCACCAGCGTGGCATCACCTTCATAGCGTTTTTTACCATGAAGGTGATTTTTGAGCCACGTAAGTGATTTTTAAATATTGTTTTCTTTTGAAATAGCCTTTTTACCTACTAAAAAGTATTGTATCTGTTATGTTAGGGTTTTAATACATACAAACCAAATTTCTGACTAATAAAAAAGTAAAGTGAATGGTAAAGTAATATCTCAAATTACGCATATTTTCTTTTGTAGTGAGGTTTGTTTTTACGTAAAATGTCGTTTTATTGTACATTTTTGGTTGATTTAGTCTTTTAAAAGGGTTTTATTTGAAAAAATTGTGAAAAAATAATTACTGAATCACTTTCGTGGCGTCGAAAATTTCAAAACTGTTTTTCTTCGAAATGAAACGTACGATTTAAATCATTTATATAAAAGTTCACTCGTGTTATCCAGCTCTATACAATATTATACATAAACATTACAAATAAGCAATAAATAAGAATTGCCATGAAGGTGACGATGAGAATCAATTCCATGAGAATGAGCCTAATATTATATCCCTAAAACAAGCCGTCCTGCTTTAAAAAAGAAATATACATCCCTCGACCTATCCGTAGAAAAAAAAAATCTATTGTACTTGACAGCGATTTGAAATTTGGGTTGACATAAATTTACATAACTTTTTTCTGGAATAGGTACACATAGTTATGTCTTATTTATGAGTAAAAAAGTTAGGGTAAAATTTATGAAAATCAAACTTCAACGTACTCTTAGGTAGAATATTACTATTTCTTACATTTTTTAGATGTCTACGAATATGTCGCCTTAGTTCAAAACTTGCTTATTATGTATGTACACGCTTAAACTCACACCAAAGTAATACCTCTGATTTGTTGAAAAGATGTTAATGCATTGTTGGTTCTTTACTGCTGTAGAAGCTGTAACGTTGTTTGCTTTGTTTTTTCTCAATAAACGTTTTTGCCACCCATTAACGTATTACACATGTACGCCTTATATGTAGTCATACTTTCGCTTGTTTTTCTGTGCAAGTAGTAAGAAGTTAGTAGTTCCAATTTTGGCCACCGTGTTAAGATAAGTTGGTGTTGTAATTCGAGCTGTCAAGGTATAACTGGTAGGTTTGGATGTGCAGAATTAATTCAATTAACGCGGTAGTAAAATCTATTACATGGTAGGCTTAATTCGCTTTTTTACGTCAAAGGCAAAATACGTAGTAACCCCAACGAATTAGGGAAATAAAGTAACCCTACAAAAAAAAAATTCTAATTGCAAATCAAGTTAAGAAGTATTTAAATTTTAATGATTGTTTATAATAGTTAGGTAATGTAAATAAAATTATAATTAATTTACAAAAAAAAAACAAGTTTAGAATTAAATATTTTGTTTTACATAAGGTGTAATCTACAACTAAAGCTACAACTCCACTGCAGCGGCACGGCGCGGCGTGGCCAAGTATCTTTGTATGAAAATGTATTAACTCTACGCGGGAGCGACGCGGCACGGCATTTTCATACAAAAAATACTTTTATTGTGATTCTCAATGCTTTTGGCATCAAGATCATTATTTTGTGCAAGAAGATGAACTGAACGCTGATTTAAAGCGCTAACGTTTACCCCGCACAGTCACAGTACAGTACACCTATTTACTCGTATCTCATAGGTATTAATAAGTACGAAGTCCTATTATAATACAACACTTCGCTGCTCTGGGTATAAAATTATGCATGAGGTTTATTTTCAAAACCACATTATTTCATTACATAGACAATTTTACCACTTGAAAATAAAATGATATTTAATTAACTTTCAGCTTTGTGATATCATTATGTTGATATGTTATCCGATTTGAATAATTTCAATTTGCAGCTCATTGAATAAGTCAAGTGAATCAAGTGCTTGCCAATATTTTTTTCGTAACATATAGGGACAGAAGTTTCGTTTTAGGGGACTTAATATTTCCGATATAATCACGGTTTTAGACAAAGATTTCTTTATTTTTTGATTCCAAATTTATAAATATTGTGTTTTCACTAAACTGTGTGTTTAATGCCAGTTAATAAATATATATATTAAAAATTACTAGAAAAATTACTATTTTACCTATAACATATATGTTATAGGTAAAATAGTAATTTTTCTTTGGTCTCAGTATAGAGTTACGTTTATTTATCTTTGTTAGGGCTTTAATGTGCGTTTCCAATTAGTGGTTTATATTCTATGCAATGATGCAGTGGAATAATTAATTCAAAATTGCAGGATCTTTTACACAGCGCCATTTCACCCCAAGCTAAGCAACTCAATGCTTGTATTATGGTGGCTAGATAACGAATATAGAACTTATATAAGTTTCTTTTGTGAATACATACTTAAAATAGATAGCAAGCCACTAGATAAAAAAAATGAGATGATTCAAATATTATTTGTTCACAGGCGGGAAACGAACCCGCAACCTTCTGCGTCGCATGTGGGTGTTAGCTCCCCTTAATCTAGCTTTATATCAAAACTAAACTTTAAAGTATGATCACATCATAAAAGTAGAATTTCACAACCTTGGTCCATATTCCATCAAAAGCTCACATTGTGGGCGAGGCAGACTATGGTAAAAATGACAGACACCACGTTCCAAAGAAGAAACTGACGCCATGCGATTTGTATTAAAGAATATTCGTTTTATCATGTACGAAAATGTTTCGATAGCTCTTTTACACATATTTCTTATGTGTAGTAACAACAGTTTCCATATAATAGCGTTACGTCTCTGGCCTAATTGTCAAAATCTACTTAAATTCAGATTCAAATATTAGTGTGCGAAATATACATCTGAACAATTTAATATTTTACCTCTATTTCCGAAGGCACGTAAAACCATAGGTCTTGGCAATTTTCTAAAAGAAATGTAGGAGCCAGTCTTTAGGTCCTATTGCAAACCTTGTATAAATCTTGGTGACCTGCAACTGCATCATATAGTTGCGCATACAACTTGTAACTGAGAAAGCTATTTGAGTGATTATGTCAGTGTAATTAGCGTAATCTATTCTTTAAACTAAGTACTGACAACAAAGAACAACAGGAGGTTACAGGGAGGGATTTATCCCGCCTTCTGGGTATAGTCTGCTGCCATCTACGGCCGCATCGTCGCTTAACAAAGAAAATAAAGTCAAAGGCTTACCTATAATGAATAAAAAAAAAGTAGGTAGGTATATGGACTGAGTACAAACTTCAATAAAGATTTTTTTGTTAGTAATTCAAGCTGATTTTCTACACAAAATCAATAAAATGAAAAAGGCGTTATGTTTGCTAGTAGTGTGCGGTGTCTGTCATTACAATATAGCCTGTGGTGAGCGATATTTAATTCAAAGTTCGTGTCGCATATATGATATATGACACTTACTTTATTACACTGTTCTATAATATTATCTTTTATTATGCACTCCGCTCAAAATGGTAACTGAACGAAATAAGACCTTGAAAATGAAGGGAATGGTGCTGATCTTTTTGGTACGACCGTACGAACTCTTAAGAGAATTTGATATACCGCGAAATTACGGTGCGTAACTAAAGATTGATGAGGTTACATACCATTTGGCTGTAGTTAGTCAACGGATATCGATCGATAGAAAAAATTATAATTGAGGTTTATATTCCAACAGAACATGTTACCCTACTTATTATATTGTCAGAGTCAAATCACCAATTAAAGGTTGTGTGTAAAATACAGCTGGGACCCACAGTTTTAAGTTCCTTTCGAAACACAGCAGCTTCTTGGGGAAAACCTTGTATAATAATATTATGAATTATGACCCATTATAATATAAGTATCAAGTCGCGAGTAATCTATCAAAATAAGAAACTTTAATATGAAAGTTTTGTTATTCGTCAGCTCTGTTCGAGTTGTCAAAGTATCATCATTGAAATTAATTATTATCATAACTTCTCCCGGCATTATTGTGAAACTTTTAATCTTTACTATGATGAATGAATCCTGATTTGAACTTATATAAAACTTAGTGAATTAGAAAATAGGACTTTAAGAACTTCAGTGGAATCATTTTAGAGATTTATGATAAACTTTTATTCATTTTCTTGATAGTTTTTCATGAATATTTTTTATTATAAATAATATGTAAAACGTTATCTTTTAATTGCACCTCGTATCAACCGAATTATAAATGTTCAAGAAGGACGCAATGTGCAATTACAGAGTGACCTAATTCTGAGAACTAGTGGCATTCAGCGTAAGCTTTCAATATAATTACGACCTGAAACTGCAACATATAGGTTGGCCACACGACCTATAAATTGTGATTTGACTCTGACAGTGTAAGTAGGGTAACCTGTTCTGTTGGAGTATATGCCCAAATTAATATTATTATTTATTGGTCTAACATCATTATTATAATAATTATACCTATATAATAATTAGATTGATAATGCATCGGCAATACAACTACTATTACAGATTTCTATTAACGATGGTAACCGCTTATCATCAGGCGGGCCGTCTACTTGTGTGTCTGTGTTAAACAAAAAAAAAATCTGAGTGAAACTGCCTGACTCAGCTCCTGGCATTTCCCAACACCACTTACAGGCTAGAATTCTGTAGAATCTAGGCTCGAATTACAACAATTTATAGTGCTAATTAGAAAGATTTCAACAGAAGGTAAAGGATGCAGCTAGATTCCTAGGTAACAACTGAATGTGATAATTGGTATACATGAAGAACAAAATTTTGTAATAAAGAAAATATTTCAGAAAGATGGCATATACGTTCTTAACAAGTATTTATGTAGTTAAACTGTATAAAATTAAACTGTAAAAAATACTAGCTCTATGGTGGATAGAAAACTAATAGGTACTATATAATACTTTTCTTTTGTGAATACATACATATACTTATATGAGAAACAGAAAGCCGATAAAGAGATATTATGAGATACAAAAAGCAGATATTTGCTTCTGGTCTAAGTCAGAAGCAAATATCTGTATGTCAAACAAATATTTATTCCATACGGGAATCGAATCCGCAACCTTCTGCATCGCAAGCGGGTGTTAGTCCACCGCGCCACAGAGGTCAAGTTATTTTAATAGTTTTATGTAAGGTATTGCTTAAACAGAATAACTCCAAGTTTTATGCTTTGTTTCTCATGGTAAAACACAAAGAACGGTGTAACAAAATAATGTTTTGTTCGTGATACCTAAACATTCTGTCCAACTGACAAAAGGATTCTTTCAAAAGCGCGAAACGTTAAGATAGCACACACCATATTTGGAATTTGGAGTGTTTCAATGGCGCAATGACCTCTTTTATAATCACCACGAAAAGTTACTAACAAATTGAGTTTGGTGTCCACTAACAGGAGATGTGCAGAGATATAGCAGTGGGATTTAAATAGTACCATGTCTTAAACCATTATTTTATAGCAAGGGATAATACTATCATAATTGCGAGAATTAACTTCTCACTGTTTATATTTTTCTTTTATACCATTTGTGTCACAAAAACGGAAAAGAATAGAAAAAAAGTTATGTAATGACAAGTGATTTTCGCCAACTTGCAATCCCAGAAGTACCACTGGCACGATGGTGACCTTTTAAGACTTTGTTGTCTTTTGAAGTCTCATGTTGAAGTTCAATGGAAATACTGATGGAAGCTCAACTCATTTTCGCAGGTGTTTGTTACGAGTGAGAGTTCCAAATTTCTACATAAGTCTCTTTAAGTCAGCACAGTACAAGGAATCTGGATCGTCTTTCCATCTCAATGTGGGAAGTCATTCTATGTTGTTCCCAATCTGTAAAAGCAGTCGTGGTCCTAGTGCATGTGACTGATGTACCATCCCCAATACCATTTTAGCAAACTGTCAATTATTTTCTATTGGTTCTTTATAAAACGTCTTATCTTATGTCATATTGGTGGAGTCTGAGCTTTATACTAAATCGCACGTCCAAACTTGGCCTATGACTTATTTGGTCATAAAATAATCTCAAGAAGCTTGAAATTTTGATAAATCGCCATATTTGAACTAAACTAGAGCAATCTTTTTTATCTAATACATTTTTAATTTTATATTAATTTCATAAGAATTGAAGGATGCAAGTACATTCCTATTTAGTTTTATACCTTCAAAAGGGTATATCCAAAATTGTTGCGAAATTTTTATGAGTTATTATAACATACATGACTTTATTTAAGGTAGTCCTTCTAAGCGCTTTTGTTATGAAAACGTCCAGCTGAGATATTACAAAATTACAACAGAGCTTTAATAAAAAAATATTAAAAGAGAGGACTGGTTTAAGCCAAAACGATAGAAATTCCACTTAAAACACTGTTTCTACGAGCTGTTTTTTTCATAAGAAATCCATCATATTATCAGAGACTAGCTTAGGCTTTCATTCTGTGAAGGCATCCTTTCTTAGAAAATCTACGTCATAAAACCTACCTGGGCCCTATTTTAAACTCAATCCTTGCGTAGATAGTAAGTCAAATAAAAGTATAGTAAAAATCAGCCATGAAATCAGTAAAGTTTTCATTATAAAAGTAGCTTAGTGAGACAACGTTATAACTGGTAATTGAGTAATAAAGAGCGGAATCTGTGGATAAATCGCAGCTTAAATTGCTCTTGGAAATATTCCCTTAGAAACCAATGAATGCAGGTATATTTCTATTATTCATGATGCTAGAACCTTTGCCCTAGATTCCCCTCAGCACTGTCGGGGCCCTTGGGTATTGACTTATTCATATATGAAGCAAAGTGTAGAAGTAGATCCAGTACATAAATCATTATAGACGCATTTAGGGCCAGTTATGTCGAAACTTCCTAAGACTAGCCATTTCTCATACAAAATGGATTAGCTGAGCTGACGTTAGAGGATTGAGCATTTTGTGATTAACCCGTAAACTCCCAAGCGGTTCGATCTGGCCGCAACCACCCCATTCGAATTTAAGCTTTAATTTAAGAATGCTAGAAACTAATTCAATCCAACCCTGCTACAAAACAATTGAAGCGCTAGTGGGTAAGGAAGTGCCAAACTGGGCACACTTGTGGACAGATGTCACTTGTATAAGCAAATATGGATGTGGAGCTATCAGCCAACTGCCTCCCTGATGGAACAAATCGATGGATCTCAAAAAACGACTTACACACATTGCATAGGTACGTATCATGGCCAGCTGTTATCATAAAAAGAGAGACACATTACGTGACATTACGTAAAGATGATGATGATGAAGAAGACAATTTAGACGCTTATCTTTTAAACTAGAGTAAGATGTCACAGGAAATAGATACTTAGAAAGCTATGCAAAAACCTCATTGTTTTTGCCCAGGACAGTATAACCTAACTAAAGTTAAAAATAAGTTACTACTGGTTTGATTGGGCCAAGACATCCATAAATTTATTGAAAAGTTCAACAGACCTTTTAAATGCTTAAATATAGATCGAGACCAGTTATTAAGTTACTAAACCTGACACAATACCATGTCCTTACAGATAATACATTTGGATATATGCCTTCAATATCTACTTTGGATGTATGAAGAAAATGGAGCAAAGCTCTAAATAATACTTTGGAACTTTACTCTACGACGTTTTTGCAATGGTGTACCTTAAACTAATATTTTTAAAGACAATATTTTGTATTTGAATTTCGTGTTTACACTTCCATATCGGCCTTATTATTTTGCTGTTCTCATAAACACCAAACCATTAATATTTATTATGATCTTTTATAGCTGCACTAGATTAAGCTCACGGCTTCGCTACTGTGGAAAAATCCTTACTTAGCCGGTGTCTACGTCACGATATCTTATATAAATTGGAAAAAGTCGTAACAAAGTAGAGGTACTGGAAAGTGTTTCCAGAAAGATCAAATTAGAGCTTGATATAAGTATTATGTCTGTACTAAATTTCAACTCAATCTCTTCAGCGGTTTGAGTTGTAACAGTACGTTGACAGATCAGTCAATCAGTGCCAGTACCTTTTTAATTTTTATATAATAACTAGGGTCCACTAGTTATTACGAGTATATACGCGCGCACTTCGTCGCGCTTAATAGGAAATTGACAGTGTTTTTCTACCTGTATTATACATATAAACCTTCCTCTTGAATTACTCTATCATCACTCTATCTATTAATGAAAACCGTATCAAAATCTGTAGCTTAGTTTTAAGATATAAGCATATATAGAGAAGAATAGCAGAGGAAGATCAGCAGACGCGGGAAGCTACTTTATTTTATACTATGTAGTGAAGACCAGTGAGGATGATGAATTTTTAGTACATACATAATATGTATTAACATAACATTATAGGCGGCATCTATCCTAATACATTATTACCTAGTACATGTTCTGCCCCTTGCAATTGTACGCCCACACTGTAAACAACTTAAACAATAGCTTAAACTTTCAAGATAAGCTACTGACGACATGTTTGCGAAGACAATGTAGGATGTGTCCGTATAAAGACTAAATTATGGCAACCTTGGGGACTAGCGGTTGTTTTCACTCTAGAACATAAACTATAGTGTTTGTAACAATGTAAAACTAAACTCTTGAGAAGAACATTAAACTTCAGTCTTCTACGTGAAAGTTAAGCGTCGATGAAGGGGTTTGAAGAATAAATTTATATTATAAATAGAGTCCGACCGAAACTGGTTTTACGGCCGAAACCGAAACCGAATGTTCGGCCGGGGCTTTAGTTTCGGCCGAAACCTAAACCGAAACTCACGTGGTCAAGTAAAAAAATCTTTAAAATACTGAAATTTGGTGCATTTTACCCATTATTCTGCATTAATTAGGACATGAAATGGAAGCACAGCGTAATATTAAGTTTGTTGTATCAGTTGTAATATAAAAAATATATCTATAATATTTTTAGGCTTCCATGGTCAACAAGGAAGCCTTATAGTTTCGCTTTATCTGTCCGTCCGTCTGTCCGCGGCTTTACGGAGAAACTATAAGTCCTAGAAAACTGTAATTTTGCACAGAGGAGGGCAATGATTAGGGTAAGAGAACGGTTACAAGAATAAATAAATTTAAATCAATTAATTTAGGGTAGCTCCCAAACTTGTAAAATAGGGATGATAATTTTTTTGGCTGATCCCATCATTAAGGGTATTGTTGAACAGGTATTTTAATGAAGGACATATTTCTAAGGAAATTTTTCGATTTAATGATCCATTTGAAAGATTAATATTCAAGTTAAAAATTTTATTTGGGCGTCCCCGCCCTCTAAAATCTAAACTACTGGCTTTCAAACCCTGTTAAAAATCACGAATATAGTTTCAACTTTCAACCATGAAGTTTCCACGAAAACCATTGCTGTTAAGATAGTTTTATAAGTTTTAAAGATATCGTTGATGAAAATTAAGGCAGTAGATATGTATACGATTTGCCAGTTCTACGGAAGCCTACATTGCGCGTAGTCTGAATAGCGCTTGGCCTATTTATTTAATTTAAGTTCTTATAGCAAAATGTTTATCAGTTATCAATTTTGATTATACACAACACTAATTGTTACTGTTATATTAACCCCTTGATTCAGGAAAAACTTTCAGTTCAAATCAAAATTGACATCTATTTCTAGCTTCTTTAAAATAAGGTTCAAATTCGCATGCGCAGGTGCGGCTCGATTGATCCGCTCGGTGACATACGGGTAAAATACCAAGTATTAGTATTTTGAAATCTTACTAATTAATACTTTGGTCTGTACCTATTTGTACTTAGAAGAATCATCAATCTCTTTAAGGTACCTCTATATAAAAATAATAATTCCTAAAATTGCTATTACACGCTTAGTTCCAGTCTCAACAAATATAATATGAAATCACACATTTAAAATTAACAAATCTATATTACAATTATTAGTCGTCCGCCAAAGCGTTGTCGCGAGAAACGAAGCTAGGCGAGCGTGCACGATAACTTCCGAAGGGAGTTTCGGTTTCGGCAAAAGTTTCGGCCAATTTTGGCCGAAACCGAAACTTTCGCCGAAACTCGATTTTTGGCCGAAACTCGGCCGAAACCGAAACCGAAATTTCGGTCGGACACTAATTATAAATTACAATATTTTTCACCATTTACAAGACCAGTGCTAAGAATGAGTATGTAGCGAGAGTGATGCGAGTGTGTGACAGTTTTTAAGGACTTAAAAATAATCTGTTAAGATTTTTTAAATATGTCAGTCAGTTCTCTTTACCTTGAGTTACTATGCAAAATAAATATCCATGCATTATGAACTGATAAATAATACAATATTTTAATCATTACTTTTATATCGGCAATATTAGTTGAGCTGAATCAAGGGCGAAGACTTTATTAAAAATACGGATGCAAATCTTTGACCATGGTTGCACACTGCACACGCTATTGCAAGTCTAGAGGCTTCAAAGGAGTCAATTGTAAAATAGTAACGTTAATTTTTTACATGAGAGTAAGATAAAATTAGAAATAAACTGCTATGTTGAAAATTACCACCGTCTGGGCCCACCCTGACTGCATTAAGCTTTCAATCCCAAATGATACATATCCACTTATATTCGCATTTCGTAAGAAGCCAGCGGACACACGCATTTATCTAGAACCTACATCGACCAGACTTAGTGAAAGGTCACGCAGACTTGTCTGGCGTAAGTTGCTGTAAAATTCATACGGACGCAGACTTTACACTAAAGGCAGATATCAATAAGAAAATCAAAGTGAAGCTATTTTTTTTTTAAACTATTCTTTTTTTGTATGTTCGTTAAAGGTTTGCCTTTGACCACGATATTCCGTGACGTTAAGCGACGATGTGGTGGTAGATGGTAGCAGACTGAATAAAATACCTTTAGATAAATCCCTTGCCCTACTATCAAATCAAATGAGATGATCGAATCACAGTTAAGATTATGTCATGTCGGGTTGTGCACCACACAACATAACCTAACGACTGCAACGGTGTCGTGTTATATTATGTTGCTTGCTGGCGTATTGTCGATTCATTTATTAGGCAAATTAAATCCCTCCCTGGCTTCACATACAGCCATAATGCTGTATGGTGACACGGTTTTGTCCATTAGGTGGTAACTAGAAATGGCCGAAGCTTAAATAAAAGTATTTTTTAAATTGATGTATCTCACAGATTACAAGTACAAGCCGTTTTATAGAGCGTGGTGTCTGCCTTAGTACTTAGTCTTTGGAAATGTATGTAGTCTGTGATGTTGAAACGATGGCCCACGCCCTTACCGTTTATAATATGGACTAAAACCCATATAGGATAGATTTTTTATGTAAGGGCCGTCGATCACCGTATTTAGTAACGGGAAATTTAAGTTGACAGAAACACATTTACATGTCACTTCCTATTGAAAACGAGTCAACATTTACATTTTTCTTAATATGAGAAACACCTAGCTAGCTGTACTGAGGTGGTATTGGAATGGGAAACTTGGAAAGTTTAGGTAATTTTTTTGCCGATTAGTTAGTTAGTATAGTTATTTATATTATAAAGGTAAAGCAATATAGCCCTGGTTTACTTAGGTATTTGAAAGGGAAATTAAGTACTAGGTATACGAAATTCGACGACAACATCTCAACGTGACTAACGCAACAATTCATAGTAAAGTTATTTTAAGTGACATTGCAAAGTAATAGAACTTTAAGCAAAAAACTTTTATATACTTAATACGAGCTTGCATTGCCTAAGCCTAATCCTTAGTGGACTTCATTCCTGTCGAGAAATCGTATCATAATCTATTTATAGGCCAAACTATAACTTTATTGATTTAGCAGTTCAAGCTATGCGTTGATAAGTCAGTCAAGCAATAATGCTTTTCTTTTACATACAGAAAATGAGCATTATGCTCGTCCTAAAATTCGATTATTACAAAGTTTCTTGTAGATTTGTTTTTATTTTAGAATTTGATATATAATCTGAGAACTCATCATAATGTATTTTTCAATAGAAGCAAACAAAGTTGCGCCATTCAGTAAGTACCTGATAATTTTAATAGAAGTTCATCGACCGTAGATGTAATAGTTGCAACTGCAGATGCGCCGGAGTGGATCGACCTCGTCGAGTTCAAGTGTACTCATCTTCATTCACCTACTTGCTATGAAATAGTTGCGATCGTGACGACGATCGTTGATGTTGGAAGATCTTGTCTTATATCTACATATGTTGGATGTGGTATATTTGTACTTTGGTGGAGGATATTCATAATAATTGGCGGGTTCTCTTGTTTGTGTATCAATGTCTTACATAAAAAATATATACCTATCTTCATTTTAACATATTTTAGTACAAGTACAGTTTTTTTCAGTTTTTATAAAATTTGTGTTAAGTACGCGCTGGAAAAAATGTCTTTAAACACTTTTTAATTCTCATATAGTAATCGCAATATAATTATACAAATAAGTCGAAAAAGGGAAGAACAAACATAATATTATTGAATTGAATTTTGTATAACTCTATTCTATTAAAATCACTACCGACCGAAACAAATAAAAAAAATCTTCTTACTTTTAACAATCGGTTAAACTTCATGAAGATCTAGTTACCATGTTAAAAATGATATTTAATCATCAAACTTCATGGAATACGAAACTAACATGCCACATCCATTCACTCTTAGTATTACTTCAAGTGCATATAGTAAGACGACGAGTCTAGCTCATCTTTATTGAACGGAACAAAATGTGTTATGAAGGCATTATATCAAGGTTAGCTAGAGTTCAAGGCAATTCTATACAAGCTTTGTTACATATATTTACCGCAAAGGTTAGTGCTCTTAGAAAAAAACATGTTTACTGAGATAAAGTTGCCGAAGTTCAAGATGTTTTTTCGTAAGTTGAAAAGTTGTGGAAACAGTACTCGTAAAATAACTTTTATGTCAACTTTATGGGTTGAATATAGTTCAGCGAGTTTTTGGTTTATCTTTAGAGCCTTCATATACCTATAGCGTATAATATATGTACATAATATATTCCAATACTATTTTCCGAATGGGCGTTCCGTCTTAAAAAAGAATTAATTATTTGTATAATTAACTTTCCAACCTAATTAACTCCCAAAAGTGCTCCATTGTGGCCTATTTGAATAATTACAGTTCAAATTTGATGTCCAAACAAATCTAAGCTTTGATTTTACTAGGTACTGGTAGAATCATGATTTGTTTTACTTTCTCTTTGTTATCATTATTTAAGTTAAAATTAAAATTTATATATTTGAGTACTTTATGCTTTATTTAGTACCTTATGTTTGCGGCTTAGCTCATGGATGTCTTCATCATAATTTCTACCTATGTGCCAAATTTCTACCCAATCCGTTGAGTGGTTTGAGCTGTGCGTCAATCAGTCAATTGCCCTTTTTATCAAAACCCCTTCATTCCTCACTTTCCTTTTAAATTTGAATGTAAAAATGTCATAAGGTATATTATGTCCTTAGATTAATTATTATTATAATTGTGAATTTTTGAGAGCTAAACATTCTAATTAATTTATTTGACTAAGTAATTTGCAAATTGCCAAATATTACCAAATTGTCGTTTTACAGTCATGTTACACCTAATTAGATATTTTTATTTCGACTTCTTAATCCGCCTATAAAAGAGTAACATGTCGTTAAATGTTTCATGATTGTAAAGTCCAGTTTTCAAGTCACTGATCAAAGAAAACAAAATTTACTAGAAGTAGTTCCATTATTAGACCAGGGTCGATAATTTTTAAAACAAAAAATAATAATAGTAGGATGAAACCCATTAGAAAAGGAGGGCAATATTATAAAAATAAAAGGAAAAATAATTTACGGGCGATCACTGTATCAATTATTATGGTTTAAAAAATATCAATTGGCAAAAATTAAATCATCTTTCGTTTCGGCAAACCTCCCACCTACAGAAGGAGCAGCAGAACAACATTGTTACAGGGCATATTATCATGACAGTTTGAACATAAATTTGTGCATTTTAAACCATGTCTTCGGCAACCACATTTTAAAATGTTACATCCAGTTTCACAGCTGCAGCAAATAGTTTTGAGCAATATTTCCGGAATTAATTCTTTTTGTGTAAATTTGGGCATAATTCCTCGTTGAAATTGCTTCCAGCCCCAATCTGTTGCTGTTAGTTCGTTACCCAACCAAGTTTGAAGCTGATAATATGCCCTGTAACAATGTTGTTCTGCTGCTCCTTCTGTAGGTGGGAGGTTTGCCGAAACGAAAGATGATTTAATTTTTGCCAATTGATATTTTTTAAACCATAATAATTGATACAGTGTAATTTTTTCATTTTTTAAAAAAAAATTCGAATTCAATTTTTTTTTTTAATTTTTGCATTTTTTGAGAAGATTTACTGTAGTAACATTTTTTTTTTTCACCATCGGAAAGTAGAGATTTCAACGAACAGAAACCATACGAACTTTTTGAAAAAAGCTGATATTTTGACGGGTGAATTTTCGATTGAAAATTAGGGTATTTTTATAATAATTCAAAATAAGGTGAAAAATTAATTTTTTAATCAAATAAATTACAGGGTATTTGGGACATAAAAAGGTAAGTTTTCACCAAATTTCGTTTAAAAAATATTTTTTTTGTAAAAGATAAAAATAAAAAACCAAAAACTTGGTTTTTTGAATTTTTCACATAAATTTTGAGGTTATGTGAAAAAAGTGTGCATACAAAAGTTTTAGATCTTGATATTACCTACAACTTTGCCATTTAACTTTTTTCGATAGGACTTTTAGTTTTGCTGGAAATCGAGAAAAAACGTTTTTTACCCTTAAAAACTCACCCCCATCCCCTTCCCGACCTCAGATCGCCCGTAAATTATTTTTCCTTTTATTTTTATAATATTTCCCTCCTTTTCTAATGGGTTTCATCCTACTATTATTTTTTTTCACTTTTTATTATTTTTAAAGGGATCTACCCTGGTCTATATACGAAAACGAAGCACACACATATGTAGTAAGCTTACTTCCCTAGAATAAGAATAAGAATTTGTTTATTCATAGATTTCAGGTACATAATATCAGATCTTAATGTAATGCATTGTTCTGCCGAAACCTGTCTTTTCCAGACGTATGAATAATACAATAATGACTTATAGCTAAGAATAATTAATGCCTTTAGTTACATTGTATGGAGTATGCATGACTATTTATATTTTGTATTCAAAAAATTCATTTATGCTATAAAAACATTTTTCCGCCAACCATTGCGTCAATTTATATTTAAACACATTTAGTGTTAAATTCGATTCCCTAAAATGATTTGGAATTTTGTTATAAACTTTTATACACATAATAAAACAATTATTAGAAGTCAATGCAAGTCTAGTTGGAGGTTTAATTAAATTATTCTTATATTGGGAACGTAAATTTACTTTAATTGAGCTGGCTTGCTGAAAAATGTCTCTATTATTATATACAAATAGACACACATCTAGAATATATAAAGAAGTTACAGTTAGGATTTTAAAAGTTCTAAAGAATGGTCTACAGGAGTCTATTTGTTTTAAGCCAAATATTGCACGTATACATCTTTTTTGTATTATAAAACATTGATCAATATGGGCACATTTACCCCATATTACGATTCCATATCTTAATATAGAGTTTACAAATCCATAATATGCCGTGATCGCTTCTTTCTTTGATACAGTTTGTGCAATTCGTCTTAATGGATAAACAAAGCTATTTAGACGGGAGCAGACATACTCGACATGCTGTTTCCATGAGCACATGCTATCAAGAAAGAGTCCTAAAAATTTTATTGTAGTCACTTCTTCAATGGCTGTACCTTCATAACTTATATTTAAGGCAGATTTCAAACTGTTTTTTGTGTACATTTGCAAGATTTTAGTTTTATCTACATTTACTTTTAAATTATTTGCCGAGAGCCATTGAATAGTGTTTACAATAGAGCTATTTATATCTTGTTCATACATTTCTTGGTCTTTTCCTTCTATCACAATTGTCGTGTCATCAGCAAACAAAATACATTTTTTATTAATTACATTTGGTAAATCATTTATATATAATAAGAATAGTAGCGGACCCAGGATGCTGCCTTGTGGCACTCCAAAATTATTTGGGAGATAAGGAGAGCAAGAGTTTTCAACAGTTTTAGTTTGTACATCAAGCTTTGAGACTTTTACACACTGAGTCCTGTTACATAAGTATGTTTGAATCCAGCTGTAAGCAGGTCCCCGTATACCATATCTATACAATTTTTCTAGTAAAATATCATGGCATACAAAATCAAAAGCTTTACTCATATCCATAAATACAATAGCAATTTGCAATTTTTTATCAAGACATTCTGTTACATATTTAATAAGTTTGAATGCTGCCAATGTTGTATTCTTATTTTTGCGGAAACCATTTTGCTCATCTTTTAGTATTTTATGTTTTTCAATAAACGCTATTATTCTCTGGTACATTACTTTCTCCAATACTTTGGAAAAAATAGGTATCAAAGTTACTGGTCGATAGTTATCCATTTTACAAGTATCTCCCTTCTTATGCAATGGTTTAACTATAGACTTTTTCAAAGCTGTTGGAAAGAGCCCTTGTTCCATTGTTAAATTTATAATATGGATCAATGCAGGTGCTAGAAAGTCAATCGACAACTTTACAATATCAGTTCTTATATCGTCATATCCAACTGCTTTGGTGTTATTCAAAGATTTTACAATTTTCTTGATTTCATTTGTTCCTATCGGGTTAAGAAATATACTTTTTTCATTAGAGTCAATAAGGTTATTGATCTGAGTTTTACCTATATCCATCTTAAAATCATTATTATTTGTCAAGTTTATAAAAAAGTTATTAAAATGTGAACAAATTAAATTTGGATCAGTAATCTCAGATTTTCCAATAACAATTCGGTCAATAGAATTTTTATTGGATTTATTACAAGTATTTTTCTTAATAACCTGCCATACAGCTTTACATTTATTTTTCATATTATTAATATACTGTATGTTACAATTTCTCTGTGATTCATTAATACATTTGCGCAATAATTGTGTATACTTTACATATTTCGGTCTACAATTATTGTTATTATTCTTATTAAATTTCAAGTTATGATACAATATCCTCTTTGTTTTACAGCTCTTTCTTAATCCTAATGTAAGCCACCGGGCTTTTCCATTCTTATTACTAAACCTTTTTACTCTAATTATTGGAAAACATAAATTATAATACAATGAGAACTCTCTTAAAAACTTATCATATGCCTGGTCCACGTCTGTCTCTAATAAAACATCTTCAAAATGTAAACATGACATACATTCAATAAATTTTCTACGGTTATCTACATCATAGTCTCTTGTATACTCGTACCACCAAGTCGCTGGAGTTGTTCTTCGACGTTGCACCGGCCAATGAAATGATTGGGCAGTATGATCAGAAAGGCCCAAGTCATGTGTAGCTGATTTCCCATTTTCTAAATTAGTATTAACTTGATCAATGCATGTCTGAGTTGTAGCAGTTATTCGTGTTGGTGTTTGTATCAGTTGTTTTATATTACAGCTCTCCAGGATTTGCTTGTAATATTTGGCTTCGGGAGTTTGTTTTAGTGTGTCTATGTTAAAATCACCGCACACTACTATCTTTTTGCGAGTTCTTCGTGTTGTTGTCATCAATAGGTCTTCCAATTGGTTTAAGAATAGTTTTACATTAGATGATGGTGTTCTATATATGCAGATCAATATCACATTATATTTGATGAGTTCTATGCTACAACATTCGAAAGTGCATGGCTCACTGCGGGTGTTTATATCATTTAACACTTTGAATTCTAAATCATTTCTAATTAATATACCAACACCGCCTCTTTTTGACTTTTTTCTTGAATAGAAAGTTGCATTTACAAAGCCTTTAATTTTAAGATTTTGTTCAGTTCCGTCTTGAAGGAAAGTCTCACTAAGACAAATGGCATCTATTGGCACACCATTTTCTGTGAGGTTCATTACAGCTTCATATAAATACTCTTGTTTATTTAGAACTCCAGCTATGTTCTGATGAATTATTCCTATATGTTCCTCATCAGTTACCTCGAAAAAACTCTGAAGTCTTTATATCTTTCTTACACACAATATTCTTACAGGATGATTCTATTTCTGGTTTGCATTTTATAAATGTGAGAGATGAGCTCCCCTGGAAATTATAGTTCACAGTTGAGGCAATCACCTGTGTCATATTTTCCTTAATATTGTAGTAACTATTTATTTTACCATTCTCACTTATGTTCGGGTCTACGTATTTTACATTTTCTGCTATCATTGCAAGCCTTGCAATTTTTGTGTTGATATTGTACACTTCCTGGTTATTTAAATTATGTTTATATCGCAAACCGCTAACTATTATCTTATAGGGTCTCTCTGAAGCGTTTATAATGTCACTTAATACTTTTAAATATTCTGTACCCTGCTTCTGCATGTAATATTTATCATAATCAGCTATAATTATTGCCAATGTATCTTCCTGTGTCAGAGTGATAGTCTTCTTGCTGATATTATCTAATATATTGTAGAAGTTTGCACCCGGTTTGCAATAATTTGTGACATTAGTGGTCTTACTCGAGCTATTGATAATTCTAGCCGCTATTCCCTTTCCTATTCCATCGGAGAAAATTATTGTATTAGATGGATCTTTTTTACTAATAGTATTGATGTTTTCTGTTGACCTTCCAATAGCATATAAATTATTGTGTTTTTCTAATTCATTAATTTTTTGGTTTAATTCTTCTTGTTCTTGCTTTAATTGTGTACATTTCTCTCTTAGTTTCTTTGATTTTTGTGCAAGTGTCTTAATTTTTTTCACTGTGCTCTGGCGGGTTGTATGGTGCGCTTTGCTTGTTGTTGTTTTGTGTTTTAATTTATTATTATTCGCTGATTTGTTTTCTTTTGGTTTTTCATATAATAACATTTCTTCTAGTTCTTCAATTTTGTTATTTAATAATTCAATGGTTTCCTGATTTTTTTTACTACATATTTGTTCTTCTTTGTGGGGGGTAGTCAATATCTTCGGGCTATTCATTATTTCCTCTGCCAATAAAACCCGCGGACGTTTTCGCTTTCTCCCTTGAGCTGGTGTACAATTTGGGTCACCAAAGTCAATTTTTTTAAATATTTCTATGAGTTTGTTGGATTTTTCTAGCTCTTTCTTTAGGCCATTTTTTTCTAGTAGTAGACCTTCAATTTCTTTATCTCTCGCAAGGGCACGTTGTTCGAGATTATTTATTCGTCTGTGTTGTTCTTCGATTATTGACGAGTTTTGATTTTGGTTGTTATCTGGTAGGGTAATTCTAGTGGACTCAAATATGGATGAATCAGTAAAACTTCCTAGGGAGTTGGCTCTTCTGCGTTGATGAAAATTAAAGGTTGAATTGTTATAGGTGTCCATCGGTTCCATTTTTAGTGTCCTTCTATTAATAAACTGCTGGATACTGGGTCTGCTACCCTGTCGCTGTCGGTTGTCCGATTCTGAAAATTAATTACAAAATACTTAAGTACTTGTAATAACTAGCTAAGTACCTACTGGCTGTTATAGCCTATGTGGTTGTATTTTGTGTTAACCTAAAGAAAATTGTCTAATAACTAAATCTGTTGACAATTATATATAGAATACCTAAACTACTATGGAATCTTTTAGTATGAATTAAAGTGTCTACTTTTAATAAGGCCTAAAAGGCACCATCCCAAATAAACACAATTATTATTAGTGTTGTCCCAGCTACTCCCTGTGTCTGATTTCAGACTATTCCTCCCTTTACTTAAGCATATTCTCTCAAGGTAATTCTGTCTCTCAATACATAAATAAAAACCAGTCAAGTACGAGTAGGACTCGAGCACCGAGGGTTCCGTACAAACCTACTACCGTATATTATATACGGTAGGTTTTGATTCCCTTGAGAGTACTTGCGAGTTTGAAAATATGCGGCTAAAATTGCTGTTTCTTTTGATTGCGTTGAAATAGATGTTTGATTTTTTTACAGCTTAAAGTTATTATAAAGCTGAGTATTTGATATTAATTTCAATTTAATACCTGTACGCATTCTTGAGGAAAGGGGTAGTAAATATAAAATTATTAAAAATATTTTTTTATATGATGTAACTAAAAATTTACAGTTTTCGCAATTTTTCCTGTGCCTATAATTTAAGACGTTGCTGCGTACCAAATTTCAATATTCTGAGTTAACGGCAAGTACCCTGTAGGTTTTGATTCCCTTGAGAGTAGTCGCGAGTTAAAAAATACGGCTAAAATTGCTGTTTCTTCTGAATGCGTTGAGATAGAGGTTTGATTTTATAACAGTTTAAAGGTAATATAGACTTAAGTATTTGATATGAATTTCAGTTTAATACCTGCACGCGTTCATGAGAAATAAGGTAGTAAGTATGAAATTATTAAAAATATTTTTTTATATGATGTAACTAAAAATGTACAGATTTCGTAATTTTTCCTTTATCTGTGCTCTAAGGAGTTGCTTCGTGCCAATTTTCAAGATTCTAAGTTCACGGCAAGTACCCTGTAGGTTTTGATTTTTTGAGAGTAGTTGCGAGTTTAAAATTGCGACTAAAATTGCTGTTTCTTTTAAATGCGTTGACATGGAGGTTTGATTTTATTACAGTTTAAAGGTATTATAGACTTGAGTATTTGATATGAATTTCAATGTAATACGTTTACGCGTTCAAGAGAAAAGGGGTAGTAGGTATAAAATTATTCAAAATATTTTTTTCATATGATGAAAATAAAAATTTATAGTTTTCGCAATTTTTCCTTTATCTGTGCTCTAAGGAATTGCTTCGTGCCAAATTTCAAGATTCTGAGTTTACGGGAAGTGCCCCGTAGGTTTTGATTTATTTGGTAATGTCGAAAATTTGCTGAAATTTGCGACATATTCGACTATATCTTTTGATTGCGTTGGCCTAGAAGTTTGAAATTTTCACAGCTCTAAGAGGCAATAGACCTTAGCATTTCCTATAAATTTCAGCTTGTTACCTCTACGCGTTCCTGAGAAAAAGGGTCTTGACAGACAGACAGACAGACGGACGGACGGACAACAAAGTGATCCTATAAGGGTTCCGTTTTTTCCTTTTGAGGTACGGAACCCTAAAAATTACACCGTTCTATGATAATGTATATGCAGTTTTCGTTTTTACACTGTATTTACAATTTACAAAGCAAATGACTAAGGGTGCCTCATTTTTTAGCGCGCTCAGTCTATTAGTTGTTTCCGTCCATATCGCCTACTTATAATTTATTGCACTTGTTTTGACTATAGAAAGAATAACTTAAAGGTCGCCATAATCCGGACGGCCTCGTCATGTTTACTGTTTACCAAAACAAAATTAATGGGCTTAAAGAAAACCGATACTTCAAACTTTGATCCTTCGAGTTAGAAGGAAGTTTGCGTTAACTAATTCCTGACATGATTAAATTGAAAACAAGGTGATAAAATATTGTAGTGCTAATTAAAATATATTCTACAATAAATTCAAAAAAATACAGTTCAATGGGTTATGACGTCAGAAACCTAAAGGGCTCAGGTGACATATACGAGTACCCACGTAAGCAATGCAATCGGCTTCCGCGTTGAAATTTGTAGTATTTTTTTAAGTAGATTTTTAACGCAAGTAACTAGCAAGGCGTTCTCCTGATGGTAAGAATTAAGGCTACCCATGATCAGTACAGTGTCACCCAGGATTTCACAATGATGTAGAATTCAAGATAAACTGCACTAACGTTTCTGAGTTATAAGAAGTTAAGATTTTCAGCCCTATTTCACTAGCTACAGTGCTCTCCTACTAAAAGCAGGCTAGGCGGTAGAATAACTGTTGCGGTACCTACCTAGTCGACCTCCTGTAAAGAAAGTCTACCCTCGGTATAAGATTTGAAGTGTAATTTGTATATAAAAAATAAGTCCGGCTTAAATCCGGAACTCAAATAAAGGTTACGTTCCGTGTAAAATATTTAAAAAAATTCTTCATTAAAAGCAATTTATCACCTAATTGGGTATAACCAGGCAGACAATGCAGTATTAGAGATGTAATCTATATCTTGATATGCCGTAATGTATGCAGAGTCAAGGACATGCGAAATGTTAATCGGTCGAGCAGCGGCGCGGACTGATCACATCCGATCAGCTTGTTGCTTGTGCAATACGGTACTGGACAGCACTAAAACTAGTTATTTTACCGACTTGAAAAAAGGAGGTTTTCAATGTGATCAATAATTATTTACTATACAATTCATAACGCTTTTTACCCTGTTATAATATTTCATCTATTGAGAAATCCAAAGTAACGTTTTTCTAAAAAAGAGAAAGTTAAAAAAAATGCGTAACGTTCTGTTATGGATTCCTCTTGTTTTCTAACCCACATGAAGGAGAAATGCCATTTGCTTCAAAATATTATAATAAACCACAAAGACTAAAGACGGTGGCTCATTTATACAACACCGCTTCCGCAAAATAATCTTCAATTCTAAGTGAGCTTCGTAGTCAAGAAGCGATTTTTGGAGCGATTTTGTATAAATGAGTCACAACCTTACATATTTATTATTTATACATCAAACTTATACGTAATAAGTACCAAGGGCAGAATTTGTTTGGAAGGGGCGTGGAACTGAGCCTCATAATTTAGGAAATAAATAATGGGCGGAAACTGACTATCGCGAGAATAGCTGAGGATATGATTTATTGTTATGAGTAGTCAACCGTGGATCCGGAACTACTCCGAGTTACGTTTGTTCTCGGAGGAAAACAAATATATGGGTCTACTGGATTCTATTGATTAATTATACCTAACCGCCATAGTGTTAACATCAACCACCATTGTGCATATCTTCAAATTATAATAATATTTAAAAAATATTAAAAGTATCATTGAATTTTTTCATTACTAGGCTAGCGACTACTTCACTTTTCACCTCGCGATGTAATAAATATTTATAAAATTAATAGATGCAAATTATTTAAGGCAGTATTAATTGAATAATTTAGGTAGGGTACTTTTTGAAAATGTTTTCAACTTAAGATTTGGGCGATATTTTTTTTTTTACACTTCTTAAAATCAATATGAAAAAGACGCGATAAGACCAATAAATGTACCTAACATTTCTAATAAAATGAAATGTATCATATTATAATAATTATGTTAAAATGTTTTTTGTAATTACAGTTTCAATAAACAGTTAAAAAAAACAGTATCAATAAACAGTTCAAATAAACTTATTTTTCAAATTTGTTAATATATTTAACTAGTTAAATGTTGTGAACTGTAATCTCGATCAAATTCCTCCTGTAATTTGGGTCTTAATAAGTAATCTTTGTAAAGGTCTCCACGACACGGGCCTTGAGCCTAGTGTGGGGCCGCCGTAAATACGTTCTTGGATAGGAATATAGTTTAATGTTTAGAGACACTATTATATACATAATTTAACTTCCATTGTATATCGTTTAAGAGAAATAAACTATTTTCATTTCATTTCAGTTTCCTAAACTAATCTAAAAGTATTTCAGATTCCTTAAGTATTTAAACCTGTTGGATCAGCACCGAAATTGAATTTCTGTGTAAGCAGGTAAGTATTTATTTACAACACTAACTCTACAAACTTTACGTCTTCCTCTTCCGTGTAATAATCACGTGTTTTGGTGTCGATGGAAACAAACAAGATGCTGGGGGAATACTGTATTTATTTTCTCTTAAGGGCGAAAAGTCGAAAAACAATTTTCCATCATTTGTATTTTGTTATTGAGGGATAAAATTTAAGTGGTGTGTTTTTTTGTCGGTTAAGCAAATTTAGCAAATTTTCTCGAAAAATTAATTTATGTTCTAAGGTTTCTGTTTGTTTTCTAATTGAAAGAACTTGTTTCTAAAAGGAAAGAGTGACCGACTGACTGATCTATCAACGCACAGCACAGCCTAAACTGATGAAACGACTGGGTTGAAATTCAGAATACAGGTAGATTTTTTGACGTAAACCTCCGCTAAGAGAGAATTTGGCCACGCGGCAAAGCTGCGACCATAAGATAGTAATATTATAAACGTGAAAGTTTGTAAGAATGTATGGATATCTGGATGTATGTTTGTTACTCTTTCACACACATTTTTAGTATTGCAAGAGTAATGAGAGCTCACCGCATTTTCCAAAATTTATCTGAGCGCTAGGTCGAGGCGACGTGTGACCAAAATGCTGGGGTATATTTGGCCCAACGTATAAGTATTGCCATTCAACGTGGCAATGCTGCCAGCATTCTGGGCTCTCTGCCAACTGACAGTGGTTTGGAGCACTTGGATTTTCTGAAGATCAGCTTGTGGCCGATCTGTGGTTAATAAAAGTGTTCTTTACTGCTGTAGTAGCTGTAGTATTGTTAGTTTGTTTTTCTCAATAAAGGCATTTGCCACCTTTAATAAATTATAATCATCAAAAAATAATAATAAAAAAAAAAAAGAGTAATGTAATTCATATAGTTTTGTTACCATAATCACATATCCAAAATAACACTTTAATGAGATTAATTACAGCTGATTACTCGTAAGCTACTTTGGAATGTTAGTAACAATGTAGGAGCTACTTTTGGATACAGAATTTATAAACCAGTCCTATTTTGGCTAGATATATTAGCTCTGATAACACATTAATAACTTCATTAAGAATTAGGTCACACGATGCAACAAAGTATTTAATTTAATCGGCGGTGAGGTTTTCGTCCTGATGGATGGATGGAGTTTACGGTTTGATAACCGTAAACTTACCATGCTTTGCTAAAGACGATAAAGAAGTGATGACGAACGGGTACTAATATATCAGCTTACTCCTTAACATTAGACACATGAAATGTTTTGCTCTTTAATTTCATTGTCATTGTACCTTTGTAAAATACTGAGTAGCACTGTACTAATAATGGGCAGCGTTATCTCTTACCATCAGGAGAGCGTCTTGCTCGTCTTCTTACTTCGTTGTATAAAAAAAAATGTCATTGTTTTAAACCTTTGTAATATTTACCGACCATATTCTCATCGCAAACCTTCCTAGCACAAAGTTTATGGCACTTTGAGGATACGGACATTGGCAGAATCGTAGCGCCCGGCTAAAGATTAGAGCCACAAACCAAGAAAGAAAGAAAGAAACCCTCTTTTAATCATTAATTGTTATAGGTTAGCCTTTGACCACATCACACGAGATTGTTCTCGTGTGATGTTAGGCAACAATGTGGCCGTAGATAGTAGCAGACTAAACTTAGAAGGCGGGATAAATTTCTCCCCGGGATAAATCCCTCCTTTCATCGACGATGATGAAAACCTCATAAAAATTTATAAGTAAAGCCTGTTTTAGTATAGCCTATGTTCGTCCACTGCTGGACATAGGGCTCCTACATGGCACGCCACTCAACTAGGTCCTCCAACCGCTCCTGGTGACACTCCGAATATTATCGCCCCATCTCGCCCAAGGACGCCCTACACTACGTTTGTCTAGACGCGGTCTCCACTCTAGAACGTGTTTACTCCATCGGTTATTGGTTCTGCGGCAATCTTTTCGGTTATGTCGGTAACTTGGTCGGTAGGTCGGTAACAGTTTTAGTATAATTCGATGCAATAGACGCTGACCCTAACATCAACCAGACAAGGTAAGTGAGGTGACAGATGGTAATGGTAATCTTTAATGAATAATTGATATATTCATACTACTAGTAGTAGAGTGGTAGGATAATAAATACCAATACTTATTTAGAACTAATTTAACTAGGTTTTATTGGTATTGCAATTAACATAATTAGAATTCATTGAATTTTTTAATGCATTAGTGCGCAATATTTAGAGTTACTGACGTTTAGGGGACTTGAATTCGATTTACATTATAATACTTTTTTACCTACAACTTTTATGTTTGAAAAGATGTAGACTATGGTTTCTTATGCCATCATTCGCTAAAATTACGACAAAACTTTATTTAATTAATAATTATTATTTCTAAGGGGATGAAGGTTTATCAGAGTTTTCTTTTTGAGCTCAACTTACCCATTATAAGCCAAAGTAAGTCAATCATACTCTAGGTACCTAAATAATATTATTTTGTTGTCTTACCTAATTTTCCAAACTCCATATGTCCCCATCTACTACATGGTAAACAAATGGGGTAAGAAGATTTATTCAGATAATTATAATTTAAAAAGTAGGTACAGAGTCATTTATTATTTAAACGTAAAACCCTGGGACTATCCCAGGCAATGTCCTTTTGAAAATAACAACTCAATAATTTATTTTCTTATCTTCTGGCCTTTGGCCTGGCCGTCAAAGTCTATATGCGATAAGTGGTAAAAGTAATTAATATAATAAACACTAGTTGCATCTGACGGCTTTGCTCAGATAAACTAAAAAGGATATAGGCACCTTTCATCCTAAAAATACTTCAAAGGATTCATTTAAACTAATGAGTTGGTAACATTTACTAATATATAACTGTAAAAGTAGTTTTGTATAATAAGTTTTCTTTTGACGAGAAATAAATGAAAGAAAAAGTGAAAAAAAAGTCACGGAAAGGTAAGCTTCATTACCTATATAATAAAATAATAGATAACATTTTCTTACTCTGGAGCTGTATGAAAAAATTAACCGCGCAGTATCAGTGTGTATAATAACTATTCAATTCAAAGAAATTATTCACTTTACGCTTTTTAAAAATGAATCACAAAGTTCTATGTTTCGTGCTAATTACTGGAATACTTTCAATAATGGATAAAGTTTACGCAAATACATGTGATACCCAAAAGTGTAACGCGCTTTGCATTGAACAAAACTACTTCTCTGCCAATTTGTATGGAGTCCATGGAATATGTCTATGGGCGGCTAACTTATGCCAGTGTTACAATCATTTCAATGAATGTTTAAATTGCCCTTAATTTAACGGTTTGGAATATTATCATCTATGAGTTGGTAACACTAGTGTCATCGCTATAAATGGCTAAATTTTATAATTATAATACGTGGGGACTTATAATATTATTGGATTTAAACTATAATGTTTAAAGTTAATTATAATTTTTCGAATAACAGCTGTTGGTCTTCCTAAGAAATATATTATGAATTATTTTTTTAAATTCAATACAAAATTCAATTTACCGGGGGTAGACTTCCTTTGCAGGAGGTCGTCTAGGTGGGTACCCCAACAGTGCCAGTTATTCTACCGCCTGAGCAGTGATGTGCAAACATTACTGTGCTCCGGTAGGAGGGCACTGGGCAAATTACTGGGCTAAAGAGTCTTAACATCTTATGACTCTTGAGTAAGAAGCGTTGGTGCAGTGCTCCTAGAATTCACATAATTGTAAAATCCTAGATGACACTGTACTGATTATAGGCAGCCGTTATCTCTTAACATCAGGAGAGCGTCTTGCTCGTCTTCTACTTCATCACATAAATAAAATAAAAAAAATAGTTTATTGTAATATTTTTTAGCAGGATAAGTCCCACTCCCATGAAAAGGCCTCTCTACTCTCTACCTCAGACCATTCAGCCCAGTTCCACGTTATAAATTCTTTTTAAATCAAGTTAATACATTTATTATATTATAACATATCATGCAAAAGTACTCTAAATCTGTAGAAGAAAATTGGTGTCAAAGATACGTGATTTTAGCGACACGAAAAATGCTGTGTTCAACATACTGAAGAACGGATGTTGTATGGTTTATAGAACGTGCAATTTTAAAAGACAAAGATGTTTAAATATACCGGCATACCAGTAATTATAAATGAAATTAGAGAACGAATTGGACATCATAACATAGTAAACCCAAAATGAATAGAGACTGTGTGTATTATACAGTCAGGACAAGACCTTTTGATAATATTCTTAACAAAGTTCCCTACGCTGTCAGATAGCTCGGGAAAACACAACTTTATGATAAGTAACAATTAAAAAAGCGCTTCTCGTATCATTTCGACACAAACGCTTTCACGACAAGTGTATATCAAAACATCAGTTATTAAAATTTTAAAATGAAATTCTCTTTGTTGTTTGTTTTGCTATTGGCTTTAATTATTTTAATGTCTGACCAAGTCAATGGGAACATTGTATTCTGTGAACGCCTGGCATGTCGCTCGCATTGCATGCAAAAATACTTCTTATCTTATATTAATGATTTAAATAGTATCCGTAGTACATGTATACTGGAATTAAACTTCTGTGCTTGCTACAACCGATATAACATATGTTTGAATTGCAACATGGACGATCTTTTGAGAAGCCACGAAGGCTAAAAAGTTTTTAAAGTTGACAAAGACAGAAATGTGCAAGAAGACACCAGTAATGACATTTGACTGCATAAAAAACGGATCAACAACAATCTTTTGTATAAGCCATGATAGAAAGAAAGAAGCTTTAACCTGACACTTTCTTCACCAGTATCTATCACTTTGCATGAGATAAGAAGAAGAAGAGAGGAAACATATAAAGATGGTAATAATACGAAGAAGATACCCATAAAATACGTAATTTTAACAGAAATTCTATTTTACATAATAAGTTTAAAAATAAATGTAATCAATAATTAAATATGTTGATGAAATCATAATAATCAAAAAAGAATTTAATAAATGCTTTTATTTATTTCTCTTGTTTTATTTAGTTAATCGCACAAAAATAAAACCGCCCCCACAAGCAACTAAGACTTGCATTGTTTGTTATGAGTAATCGTCTGATTTTTCAATTTAAGAATATTGTTAGGGAAAGGTACACACACATGTTACAGGAACATCTTATGATTATGGGGAAACATAATAGTGCCTATCACATCATAAATATGAGTTATATGTAAGTATAATTATTATGAGCCTAAAGGATAGGCCTACAGGGCAAAGGCCTCTCTACCTTCCCTCCAATTGTCTTGGTCAAAAGCTATGGATTTCCACCCTTCCGCATACGAGTCGATGTCATCCCGCCATCTCTTCCTTGGTCTGCACGTGACATACAACACGCAACATGACATGCATGACCTGTTGACTGCCTCCTACCGTATAGCAAACAACTGGAACCCACAGATATTACTATATTATTATTATGTACGTGTCTTCGGTAACGAAGAAGCTCCTTCTCAGGAAGCTACAATGTTACCACTTTATGAGTTTTTTTTTAATTTTACATTTCGCAGTATAGTCTAATAATGGAGTTATACAGGAAAAGACTTATTTAATAAAGTTATATACCTATAATTCCTATAATGATGACATTATACTTAAGAGATTAAGTTTTTCCACTGCTGGTCATCGGTTTTCCTTTGGAATACCATTCCACTGTGTTTTCCGTCGTTTTTCTTTCATTAGACTACTCTATTAGTTAAAGAACCTGCGATCGGCAAACTTTCGTCATTTTATAAAAGCTGAAAGTCTGTATTCTAAATATATAAAAGGAAAGAGTGACTGACTGATCTATCAACGCACAGCCTAAACCACTGGACGGATTGGGTTGAAATTTGGAACACAGATAGGTTTTATGACGTATCCCTCCGCTCAGGATTTTGCCACGCGGGGAAAGCCGCGAGCGTAAGCTAGTTTTTATACAAAGTAAGTAGTGTAAGTAGTTTTATAAGGGGCTGCGTTTGATTACAGTCTCACCTGTTTGTAATGACTTTTTTTTTAATGACCTATGTTGTTGGTCTCAGATTAAGACCGCTACAGCTTTACCGGTCGTGTGGTTGAAATTAAAATTAATTTTATTCAATTTTGGCTTGTAAAAAGATCCTTAAAATGTGATTTTAGGTTTTTAAACACTGTCTTTTATGTGAAAAACATATCTTTTTCTTCATAACATAATGTGTCATACCTTTTATTATTAGAATTAATTTAGAATATTCTAATTCACAATATTATACAGAGTAATCGACGGGAATTGGATGTATTCTTCTCTATTATGATACTTATTTGACTTTGGCATGGTTTCTGCATGTGTAACATAAATACATATTTGGGAAATATTTAATTTTATAGATAGTACATTACCAGAGCAAATAATTTTGGTTTATTCTATCTAAAGATAAATAGGGTTACTTTGGTTCTGACAATATTTTGACGTAGATTAGGAGTTTTTATGTACTAACAAAACTAAAAAAATTGCTGCCATCATGCGCATAATAATGATCCATATAGATCGTTAATAGTTATCGGAAATGAATATATATTTAATTTTGATTTAATTGATTAGATCTATTTAATGAAACGTAAAACCCCCAGATAGCACAACGACCTTTTATATAAAATCGGAAAATAACTCAATAATTTATTTTACTATCTTCTGGTCTTTCGTCAAAGTCAAAATGAGATAAGTGGTGAGCGTAATAAATAATATTATATTACTAGTTGCATCTGACTGGTTTGCTCAGCTAAAGATATAAAGGATATTATAATTATGTAACTTTTATCTCAAAAGTTTAAGAGAGGTATTTCAAGTAAAGGTGTTGCCACATCATTGTTTAAAAATGTTAGTAAAAATTAGTAAGCAGAAGTATTAAAAAGTACCTATTTATTAAAAAAATTGTGTCTACTCATATATTATTTTGTGTTACATGTCTTTGGCAAATAAAAATGCAATGTTCCGGGTGGTCAACATAATACTAAAATATACGTTTCATTTTAATCAACGAAGTAAGAAGACGAGCAAGACGCTCTCCTGATGGTAAGAGATAACGCTGCCCATAATTAGTACAGTGCTACCCAGTACACTGCGCCAACGCTTCTTACTTGAAGGTCATAAGATTTTAAGACTCTTCAGCCCAGTAATTTAACTAGCTACAGTGCCCTCCTACCGAAGCACAGTAATGTTTGCACATCACTGCTCAGGCGGTAGAATAACTGGCACTGTTGGGGTACCCACCTAGCCGACCTCCTGCAAAGGAAGTCTACCCCCGGTAATATAACGTCATGTTGATCGGAAAAAAAAGATGCTCAAAGATGATTGAATAGTATACCAAAAAAAATATATACCTCTAATATTATTATTTAAATAAGAAAGTAAAGACTGTGATAACATACATACAGTCAGGACAAGACCTTTTAATATGATTCATTAAATTCCCTGTGATATTGGATTGCTCGGGAAACCACAAAATGATAAGTACTGATTATAAAAGCTCCTCTCGCATCATTTCAACACAAACGCTTTCACGACCAGTGTATCCAAACATCAGTTAAAACTTCATAATGAAGTGCTCAGTGTTGTGTTTTTTACTATTGGCTACAATCATTTTATTATCAGACCAAGTCAACGGTGATATATTAATATGTCATCCCAGGAGATGTCACGCGCGCTGTATAAATAATTACTTCTATTCTGATATTAATTTGTACGGGATGTATGGCGTATGTCTACATGAGGTTAACTTCTGTGCGTGCTACAACGAATTTAATGTATGTTTGAATTGCTAACATATATTTGGAGACTTAAAGGCTGCAAAACCTTCAAAAAAGAAGTGCACTGGCCCCTATTGACATTGGACTGCTAAATCGGATCAATACTTCTATACAAGGAAACAATGGAAAGAAGAAACTTTAGCTTGACTCTATCTGCAACAGTATCCACCTCTTTGCATCAGATAAGACGAAGAAAAACGAAACTAAGATGGTAATGATATAAAGAAGTCATCAAACAAGTTGTTTTTAAAATAAACTTCATATAATATAATATTATTATATTTCAAAATCAACAAAGATTTAATATAAAAAATAAAGTCAATAAAATCAAACCAAAAGTTTAAAAATGTTTTAATTTATTTCTCAAAAATCACTCATGTTACCTAAGATTAATAATAAAATATGGCAGACAAAGTTTATCATACAATAATAAAATTTCACCCACAGGCAATTAAAACTCGCATTGTTATGATAGCGTTAAGGTATACGTACTCGTATATTATGTCACTGGAATATAACAAGATTCTTACGAATGGATAATTGGATTAATTATTATTTGTTATAAACTTACCAACAGACTTTGCAAATTGTAAAATTTTCGAAAATGTGGACGTAAAATGATACAGTCTATCTCTCGTCAAGAGTCTACCCTACGAACTCCTTACGAAATTGTTATTTTCCGGTGATATAATATATATTATTTATATTTATGCGATATTATATCATGCGATACAATCTATAATATCATCCTGCGTATCTTAGCCATGCTAGATTTTCTAGTTTAGAAATTGTGTAAATTAGGGTAAGTGTATGTCACATCTTTTATTCTTTACTTTTGCATTTTCTTCAGGTAGACGAATCAATTGTTTCACCAGCTGTCACTTCTTGGCGGAGGTGCAGGAGGTCTAGAAAAAATAATAATTTGTGTTTATACTCCAACATAAAAGGTTACCTTACTTGTCCTGTTACAGTCAAATCAAATAAGTGTGTAATAATAGGTTTTATGGTGATTTATTTATAGTACCGTAAAATTATGTAGGTTGTGTGGCCAACCTATATGTTATAGTTTCAAATCACCCTCGATTATGCAAGGTCTGGAACATGACCTGTCAACTGCTTCCAACAAGCTAACAACTGGAAACAACCGGCATTAAATGTAAATTTTACATCTCAATGCACAGATTTTGCAAGTCTTTCATCCAGTTATTATATTCCCTATTCATTTTCAACAGCGTAAGTGTTTCCACTGCTGGAAATCAGCGCTTCCTTTGCCACACCACTCAGCTAAGTTTCCCTTCGTTATTCTACCATTCCCAGCTACTTTTCATTAAAGTTCGCTTCCCCACTCCCCATTAGTTAAAATAAAAAAGAAATACACCATCCAACTTTTTCTTAGTGTATAAATAAAAGAAATTATTACCCAGGAGTATTCCAGTTGCTGCCATCACACGGGGCCGTCGTAGGAGTTTCTTGTTGCCTAAAAATATCATTTTATGTTTTCTATTTAGGAAACTCCACTAAGTGTTATCCATTACAAAACGCCACGGCTGTACTCACGTATTCAGGATTTTACGCCTACAGTACCCGACATTGATCGCGTTACTGCAGGCGTGAACTCCTAATGAAAGACATCGTCACTGTCCGAAACCGTGGTTGAGACAATTCTCAATAAAAATGAGAGTACAGTATATACAGCCGTGTCGTATTTTATCAGGCGATGGTGTGGAAAAATATAGAAACAAATTTTAAAAGATAACGTTTAATTAAAAGAGACTCACCCTGACAAGTTAGCTAGCGTCAAAGCATCCTGAGCTCTCAGTTTTCTTCCATAAGTCCTCCATAATTTCACGCAGAGGGGCGTTAAAGCTGTACACCATAAAACTCCCAGGAAGAATCCGCAGACCCACCAACCATGCTGATAAAAATAATACAAAGGGTTACTGGGGGGGGGGATGGGGGGGGGGGGACTGTCTGTGTTTTAAGTTCGTAAAAATGTGCTTTTTCTAAAACTCATACCCAGACCCAGGGGTTTTATTCGTTCTACGACGAATGTTACCAATGCAATTTCACTATAATTTGATTTTACTTTTTGAAGAATTGACTATTTGAAAAGGGTTCACGTTAAAATAAACTGTTCAAATCAGCAAACTTTGACGTCATGGCTAAGCAACATTGCAGTATTTTAGAATAGAACAGGTCCTTTTTATCTAGCAAAAACGCGTTGAACATTATTATCCTGCGCCGCTCCCCCGCCGAGAATGGGATGGCGGGGATACCCAATAAAAATCCAGGCGTGTTCTTGTGGGATGCCATAATGCCGGGACTGCGGGTACGCCGAAGCACTTATCCATATAGACTAGGAACCTATTTACCTATTTGCAATCATTACGATACTTCGAACGATAGATTACTAGACGAAATGATACCAGGTTCTATCGATTAATATATTAAGTCCTTACCAAAGATGATATATAGTTGACACACAAAAGAGTCCTAGCGGCCGAACAGACGTTGTAGAGCGGTCGGCAGCGACCCGCGTGCTTGCTCACAGACGTTATAACATGGGTTCGCCATCCCGCCGCGTGAGATACCAGCCGGGATACGTAGATTGATATTTTCTATAAGAAGAATAATTATATGTTCTAAGAAGAATATAGGAGATAATTAATAAATGTAGGAGGAGAAGGAAATCACATCATACTAATATTATAAAGGAGAATGTTTGTTAGTGTGTATGTTTGTTACTTCTTTACGCCTAAAAGGCTACGCTTAAGCTGAAATTTGGTATACAGATAGCTTAGACCCCGGAATAAACATTGGTCACAGCAGGGTAAAACCGCTGGGTGCAGCTAGTAAATACATATAAGAGACAAAAAATACAAACTTCTCAGAAAGTTAATTGGATCGGTATGATAATTGGGTTTCGGGGTTCCTATCAAGAACTATTAGGAAAATAAATGCCAAAGAGAATCACGCACAGAGTGTTGGTCGGCGTTCCACTCGGCGCAAATTTCTGCGCTGTGTTAAATTCTTAAACCAAAGTGTGTGAAGTGATGATAAAAGATTTTTGTGCGCTACCATGTTTCGGGAGGCACGTAAAGCTCTGGGTTGGTTATTTCCTTTAAGATATGAATGGATATTGGAGACAATCGTGAGATCAAATTGTAGGCTAAGCTATATGGGCCACCTGAAACTGCAACATATAATATTGGCCCCTCCTATGAATGTGATTATGATTTAATTCTGACAACATTGGGTTAGGGTAACCTGTATTGTTAGAGTATAAACCTTTTTGAAGCCAACGAAAGAGCCGTAGAACTGGCTCAATACTGGCTCAAACAACATTAAATCTTAAATTTTAAAAAAAGTAAGCCATACGACTCGGAAAGTAGAACAAGAGTATAAGCTCAGTAATTAGTCAAGTTTTATTTAAGTCCTTACCTTCCTAGCAATGACATCACCCTGGTTATCGATATAAAACTGCGCAGTGTGGATGTGGCTCAGCGATATGTTGAGTTTCCTCCTGAATGGCATCAGCTGCAGTTCCAGTTCAGTCAACTTGAAGACCACGTCTGCGCGGAGCTGTTCCAGCGGCTTTATGCTTGCGGCGTGGAGTCTTTGGGTTCTACTAGCTGTTTTAACAATAAAAATAAAACTTATTAAAAAAAGTTTTTGATTGTTTTTTATTTTTGTGAGAATGTAACAAAAGATTTCAATTTCATTCATTTCCACTCGCTATACTGGTGGGCTTACCACTGTGTTTCGCCGTGACTAGTTCCCAACTACTGGACAAAATTGTGTCGCCTAGCAGTCATTACGACCATATTCCAACATAATGTTCAGTAAAGTCAAGGAGTAATAAGCAACCTTCATCATCATCATCTCAGCCATAGTACGTCCACTGCTGAACATAGGCCTCCTCTTTCAAGTAACCTTACCTTACTTATGTGTAAAAAAAAACTTAAGTTATAACTGAAAATAAAAAAAAAAACAATTAAGGGTTATGATTATGTTTCCTACCACTATCAAAATATTTCTAATTTGTTGTTTGAGTATTGCGGTATTTTTATTAAAACCTTGGCAGAAAATTTGATAAGAATATTAAAATTTACCTTTCTAATGCACTATATAAAGCACTATATGGTAGAAAATATTATAATATAAAAATAATTAATCATTAATAAGGTTGCATATATTACAAATGCTATTAAATATTTACTTACATTAATTTAACCTTATAATTACTGACTTCGTAATTATTACCTACCCACATCGCCTTAGCCCCAGATTAAAAAATGTCACTTGTTGCTCTTAATTTTTGAAAGCGATTACGATCACACAAACTTGACTGTAACTGTTAAGTAAGTCATGAAATGTCACTAGTTTAGACATGCCCGATGATTACATTGTGTAGACAAAGAGCTACTGCTGTAGTCTAAAACAGCTACAGCAGCACACGATGACACTTTTCAAGATTAGGCAACTCTATTCTATTCTTATTTTATGGCTAGAGAACGTGCTATAGCACCACAACTTTGCCAGTTAGGCAACTCTTATCTTACTTCAAGAGAAGTCTGACGTATAGCAAGACGCTACTCTTTTGGTTTGGAAGTAAGGATCTAAGCTCACAAAGACGGCCGGGATGAGCGGGAAAATGGTTGCGATACGGAAAGGTTTTTTTTGTAATGTTCATATGTGTTCGCATTTTGACACACATAAAGCGGGGCGTGCCGGCGCGGCCAGGAATAACACAAAAAATTGTGGATTCCCCGCGTCAAGGTTGTTGTGTGTTTGAAGGATATCACTTACCAAGTGTTTCTAATTTTCCAGCTGTAGTAAGATCTGTAACTTGAGCTGCGATGTTTTCCAGCTGATCGACGAGAGAAGGCAGGTCCTTACCCACTACTGGAACGTTGTAGTCCATTCTGTAATAAAAAAGTATCAGTGGAAGTAAAGTGTCAGTGTAGTAGTAGTAGTAAGTTTCTATAAGTTGGAAATTACATGAATAAAACTAGTCTCACAAACAAAGTGGGCATTTTTCATTTGATAGGCTATTCCTTACTTTTTTTAAAAAAAACAAGACCTTTTTCAATTAAGGAATTCAATCCACCCTTATATGTCGCAGTTTCGATCGCTGTGATTCCTACAAGATTTAAAACATGACCTAACGACTGCCTCGTCCATATCTTATAGGAAAGAGCCGGGATACACAGTTTTACGTGCCAAAACACGGATTATTATTATTATTCTTAAAATCGAATGACTGTTGTACTTTCACCTGTATTTAGCTAGATTGACATCCGAAACTCTCAGCATCTGATTCAAAAGCGTGCTAAAATTAACAGAAATGGTCTTCAATAGTCCAACATCGACCACTTCAGGCAGTCTTCCGAGGTCTGCTTGGAGGCCCTCCCATTCAAAATACGAGGTCTCCTTGTTCACATCTAGGATTTTATCGAGTTGGAACACTATGTAGGCTGGCCTGTCTTTTTCGCAATCTCTGTAAGTAACGTTTGATTTAAAATGTATAAAATATGTTTCGATTTATAATAATACAAGCTTAGGCTTGCAGCTTTGCCCGCGTGTAAAAAAAACTTTCTAAGCGGTGATCTAAGACATAAAATCCATCTGTGTTCCAAATTTCAACTCAATCTGTTCAGCGGTTTAGGCTATGCGTTGATGGATCAGTCAGTCACTCCATTCCTTTTATATATTTAGATGAAATGCGATACCTATAAATGCGATATATAATATGAATGCCCTCTACCTCTATATGACGCATGCATTGGATTTTAGTAGAAAAAAACATGTTTGTGTTAACGCCTGATATAATTTCTAGCACGTTTATTACAAATTTGGCGTGTTAAATTAGTATAGGAGCGAATTATACAGATCCAAGTCAGGCCCTTGTCCAATTAAAACTTAATTATCATCATTATCATAGCCTTCAACCCACTGCTGGGCAAAGCGCCTTTGATTTTGCCATTCTCTCCTGTTAGGACTTACAGATTATAATATACTTACGTATTAAATTATTATGAAGCTAGAGCTACACTATTGTTGTGTATTGTGTCGTGACGTATCAGAATCAAATGTACTGATATGATTATGATACTACATATATTATAATATATAATATGGTAATTTTCCCTATGATTTTGTATGACTGCAAATAGGTATACATTATTTTGCATTGTACTATAGTAGTGTCTAGCGTTAATTTTGGATGCTGTAAGGAGTCAAAATAGACGCCAAACTAATAAGACAAATTTATTAATCGAAATAATGCACTTGCTCTACTGACCTTAAAACATCTTTCATATTAACATCCACGGTGACATTATCTAATCCTCGGAACAAGGCGTCAAACACTCCTTCATTGTTAGGAAGGAGTGGAGACGGTCGGTCTAATAGCGCCGATAGAGTGTCATACTGAGGACTGTCCCATAATGCATGGCATACGTACACCTGGAAAAAAAAAAAATAGCACTCCGGGAGTGCCGGCAGAAGTGAAAACTTCAATATTAACGTTGTGTTTAATTATAAGTATAAAAGTACTATCATTTATGAGGTAGAATACAATGTTTATTTATTGCGCTATCGTACACACATATGACAATTTATATGTTGTTATTTATAATATTATATCGTCAGAAAAATCAACTTCCATCCATAATTTCGACGACTTTTACACCATCGTTATTATCATAATCATCATCGCAAATTTTTACAACTGATACAATTGGTTTATTATAACTTAAAAAAAAATATCGGGCGCGCGCTTGTCTAAGCCCCCTGTGCCGCCTAAACAGAGCAGCACACTCAGGCACGGTAGAAAGAGTGGGAGATACTAGTTCCTCTCCCTTCCCCTCGATCTTACGCTTTTTCGATCAGCATCACGTGACCCTGACGCGAGTTTGAAAGTTTTTACCCATACAAAAAAGTGCTCAGCGCCGCTAAAGAAGTTTTCACTTCAATATGATGTACTATTTTATATTTAAATCCAAAAAGGGTGGTACGTGACTGATATTACTGACAGTGCAAAGGACTTCGTACCTGGTATATATTATTATTACGGTGCGGTTGTATTCGGCAGGCGCTATCGCTTTAGACCAGGGGAGAGTCTGATTCATTCACGAGATCTTTACCAAGAAACATTTTCTAAATGTGAATTTTACGTATTTATATTTAGAGATTCATCATATCGTGCGTTCTAGAGACTAGCAATAATAATGAAGAAGAAGCTCATAAGTAAATGGGTACGCCGATAAATAAATAACACAAAAATTCTACAAAACTTTCTTTTATTTACATCTAAGTTGAAACTACCAATATAATAAAATTATAATTTATTCGTTAGTACAATGATACTTGTATTTGTAAACTTACATAAAACCTTTTCAATATTCCTCGACTGAAAGCTAATAATGAATTACTTTTCCGCTAGCTAAAATTTGTATTAAATGCTAATACGACCAAAAAGAAAACAACAAAAAGTAACTAGCAACACACACAAAAGCGCAAACTTCACGGAACAGTAAAGTTTAAAACATTCTCCGATTATAAGGTACGTATTCTACGAAAATTCTTATAATTCTGGCATATTTTCAAAATTACCTCAGCGTGGCCTGTTATAAGGAAGATTGTCGATATCATCCCCCACAATACAAGCGAAGCGAAACATAACCAACCGGCCGACCTGAAAAACGGTTACTTTATCCTCTATTCCTCAGAAAATAAGGGCCAAATTAGTGTGTAACTTACACTTTTAAAGTTCTTTGAGCATGGTTTTTTGCATGTCCACAGCCGCAAAGTAAAGCCATTAGTATAAGTGCCATAACGAATCCCAAAATTACAATGCAGGCTGAAAATATCGTAGACTTCAGAAAAACAGGCGCTACGCCGTAGAGTTTCGTAGCGCTACGGAGTACAAAAAACATCAACGCGATACAATTTCGTTTGTTTAGTTATTTTGGTTAACATTTCTACTACATATTTTGGCTTTATAATTTAAGAAAAATCATAATTAAGCGAAGCTTTGAAAATAAATATGTAAAAAAGCTCCTTTACACATGTTTCACCAGAGAACAGCACGCAAGAAACAAAGTCTTTCAAAAACATTTAGGTACTGTTTAAAATACAGTTTTCAAAGACTTAAAGTACCTACGTCATACTTTTTTATCCATATTTTTGTCGTGTCCTCATCCTCGACTATATTTCCCTCGTTACCCGTTTCAAAAATGTTCTCTCGACCATTTCGTTCATCGAAAAGGTTCACTAGAGCATAATCTCGCGAATACGACTAAAGACACGAGTGTTAGTCCCATACTCACTGAGCATAACAGTCCACCGTCCGAACTCGTACATCTCAAGTCTATCGAGAAGCGACTCGAGTTGTCTCGACGCAGTGTGTAGACTGGCGGTTAGATGTCGCACTATGTCATGAATTACGCGCACTGAGCCGTGCACTTGTTTGCGACGGGATTCTATCACGCGTTGGATGTCTACAAATACAAGTAAAATATTAGCAATTAGCAGGCGTTAATATGTATAGCCAAAATAGTTGATTCAGTACTAGAGGAAATTGAGAGTGCAATACAACGACCAGAGGTCAAAACCCTATACGTGTAATTACTTTTTCTGTATATATATTTTTTGGAATAGCAATTCAAAAAGAAATTCACCAAAACTTACACATTCTTTTTGAATCAAGCTAGGCCTATGTATTAGTTTTGAAATACCGAGATATTAAAAAACTTGCCTGCAAGGAGCAATGTTTATTACACGGTCGATTTATTTAAAATATTTATATACTAATAAGACTATTTTACATATTACTACTGTCCCTACATAATTGTTATAGAGAATTTAACAAAACTTAATCTGACCAAATTGAACTTTGAAATTAAATGCCTAATTAACGCCATTTTTCTCATAAAATCTTTAAAAAGTATAGGAATATAACGAATTAATAAATATTACGTCAATAAATTACATAATATAAGATTGATCCTAGACTTATTCATAAGCTAGATCCAAACTAGATCAAGATCAGATGAATCTTGACCTCTCTAATTTAACCAATGTAACGTTAGTGGAATGTTTTCAAGTAAATGTTATGCAGTCTTTATGTAATTTTTATTTGTATTCATATATGATCAATATCAAATGAATATTATATAATATTTTTTCCATCGTTTTTTATAATTTTAAATATAAAGTCCAAGGAATAATAACACTGGTCTACAAAAAAAAAAAATTTTTTGTGCCACACGAACTTTTTTATATTTTTGTTTATGTTTTAGAATTGTGAATAAAAAATGAGCAGTTATTTTTTTCTAGCACGTCTGGATTTTTTTTGGCTAAGGAATATGTATTGTGAAGAATAATTGCACCAATGTTTCAAGAATATGTGTATTACAATACTTTTATCGATGGTTTTCTGAAATATTTGGCTTCTGGTTAGTCTCTTTTAATATTCCAGCAGTAATCAATCAACATTCTTGGTAGAGACCAACCCTGATGATTTTTTTTCATCTTAAAAATGTGCTGACGGAACTATTCGCCATGCTTATAGGTAACAGCCCCAATTTTTCAGGAAAGAAATATGTGTCAGCCAGGAAAATAAAATTTAAGCAACATATTGCAATCCAAAACTTCAGGTTGTTAGAATATGTCAATAGAAGCTTCTTATAGTTGTAACTTTTAAGGTTTTCAAGAAAATTTGCAACCACATTCTTGAAGCTTTAGCCATGCTTGATTTATTTAAAACATCCAATTTTTCTGCGAATATTGTATATTTTATTGACTACCTGATTTGAGGTCTAACAAAAACACCCTGTTTGATTTTAGCATAGCACATTACACGCACATTTTTAGCACATTTATGCTTTTTATTGGAGTAAGAAAAAATAGCAGTCTATAACACGAACTCTAGGCGCAGCCAATATTACAAGGAATGTAAACGGCATGATGTGACATGATCCTATACTCCAATTGCTTTTTTTTTTGCAAATTTTATGCAACACATATACATGGGGTCCAGGTTATGTCTTGATTAGCCACTGAAAAAATAAAATACTTGCAGTATTTCCTTAATATGATCGGAAAATTTTCGCTTTTGTTTTTTGTAAGTTAACTCTCTACAAATATAATAAAAGAGTTAGAATCGTAAAAAAAAGTATCCAATCATGTTCGCACTATCACGAAAGTTAACTAAAATGAACAAAACTTAAAATTATATCTGAAAAAATTTATTTAATAAGTAGTTTTTATGGCCGTTCAAATGAATTTCCCGCTGTATTTCCAAAACTGAACTTGACCTTGTCACCAGAAAACTGAGGGTGATTGAAACCAAACAAATACATTTTCATAATATAGATAAGTAGTCAAAACACGATCACCTATAAGAGTTCGTGTGGCATAATCCTTGTTGACCAGTGTAATTGATCTTATATATATTTTTTATCTTTAATCTTATATAATATTTTATGTTCGAATTTATTACACACCACCTACGTACATACATCTTTTTTAAATTCCTTTCAGCCAGGCTGTCTATAAGTAAGTGTTCACTTCATACAATACGACCAATTATAATTTACATTTATTTAGTTTTAAGCTTGGCCTTTTCAACGGGATTTCAAGCAAAAAGTTAGTTTGTTTCCGAATTCTCATTACTCATTATTAGCACTAAAACAAATCTAGTTTTCACGGTATTTTCACAGTCTTTAATACTGATCTACGTTGGTAATTTGATTGCAGTTTGTGGAAAGAAACCTTAACTTATTCACTTAATCAATGTTTGGCGAAAACACCTTAATGTTTTCGCAGTGCTTTTATTCAATTTCAAAGAATCAAAAAGTGAACTTTGGAGAGTAACTTGTTCATCTAGTTGTGAGAACGAAAAGATGTGAAAGAATTAAACGTCTGTTAAGGCGTTAAAAGTTGTAATTAGATCAAATAATTATACATAGTTTTTGCCATGGATCTTGTTATGTTAATACGTAAATAAACAATAATTGACATTTCCCACGTTTTTTTTTTTGGCTAATTTTGATATAACAATGTGTCAATAACACAAATACTGTGGCTGTAGCATGCCACACGGGATCCCGCTGAAATGTCAAGAGTAGAACTGTCACTCCATACATTGTACTTTTTTGAATGTATGGGATGACAGTTCTACTCTTGAAGTTTTGTCGGGATTCCATGTGGCATGCTACGGCCACTGAGGTGTTAGATATACTTATGCTAACAATACAACCTTTTTTTTATCAAAAATCCTATTTCTTATTCTTGTACGAAAAGTTATGTGTGTGTGTGTTACAAACCTTCTCTAATTTGAGCAGTTTGGTTGAATATTGCGCCCGGTAAAGCTTTGAATTCTTTTCTTGCATTGGCTATAGCTTTTGTAAGGTCATCAACACCTAGAGTCTTCAAATAAAGCAATTGCTGTTCTCGAAGAACCTAGAAGCATAGAATTACAACGTTACCATATTGGCCGAAAATGCTTAACGGCCAAAAGTATTTCTAAAATTGTCTAAGTAGTTTTCAAATAATTGGTAAATAAAAATAAGATAGATTCCGATGAATTCTACGAATCTTTCCACCTTTTTCACCTGTCTTGATATATATTTGTAAAAAAAAACTTATTTGCTTAAAAAGTCCCAAAAATTAAAACGGGAACATAACTGGAACCAGATAGCTAATAAAATAAAACTCTGCCAGCTCATTGGTTACTTAACATTGAACTAAGCAGGCGTTTGACCACAAACTCTTTTGCCGGTAAGTGACAATGGGATCTAAGTTACGCTTGTTCAATTAAAAAATTGCATCGTTCATTGTTTTTAATATATCCCGCTAATTATTTAAAAAGCAAAGTAGGAACACAACTAGACTTTGATACCTAGTTTCAAAGTAAAACGTCAGAGCACATGTAGTACGTAGCCCAAATGCGAGGCGGTTGGCATCAAGCCAAGCTCACTTCATTGCATTACATATAAAACTGCGTTACGACCGCATCAGGCGGCCTAATGTCGGGGAGATTCATATTGTTTTACAGCGTAACGAGGGCAATAAGGTTGCTTGTAATTAAGGTCCTCTTAGTTTTGTTATAACACTAGCTGTGCCCAGTTTTACCCATTGAAAATGCGTGTGCTATTCCACGGCCTAAGTTACCTATGTAATACCAAATTTCATTCAGTCACACTCAATCGGTTGATGACCTTAACCCTTTGACGACCACGGGTACACCCGTGTCCCAAGCACAAAAGTGTAAAAATCTAAATAAATACTAGGCCAATTTTAAATATTTTTTTCTTTTCTAATATTTAAATGTCCACTTTAACCATTCATAGCTAGCAGCCCCATAAAAGTAGAACTATATTGTGCCTATAATCTATAAAAGATGACATATCATCTGGTGCCAAAATGAAAAAGTTTACACAAGATTCACAAGATGTTAAAGTGAGAATCATAAATTAATTTCATGAAAAAACTATAGCCTGGTTAATGTTATATTTATATAAATTACTACACTATATGATAATCTGATCCTAATAAAGCTATAAAGTCATAAATAAAATGGGACAGTACTGTCCCTATGGTCGTGAAGGGATACTTTTTTCAGACGACGATATGAACAAAATATTATGATTGTTATTCAAAAACCGAATAGTTACCAAGCAATATCAATAAAAGAAAAATAACTGATTTCAATAAAGTCATAAACCTTTAAAAATATCGTGTAATGAATAGAAACAGCCAACTGTAAAACGATATAGATTCTTAGGATGGCCTTAAGGCCTTAAGGTTAAGATTATAGTAGCCGTCATAAAATGCATTCTTGTATCATATAAAAAATCCGTGTGAATTCGGGTAAACTTTCTACCTGGGTAATTAACGGTACCTACACCGTTAGAGCCGTATTATGCAAAGCTTCTCTTACTGTCCCGTTAGGATAGGACGCATGGGTTACTGTTTAGCCAGACTAGAGGGTAAGATTGGTTGCATAAAAGTGCACCAAGTGATGGTCAATCATGTCATTCCAATAATTGAAGCTGGCTACCAGCCAAGCTTCCAGCTGATTACCATGGTAAAGTCGTAACGCTCGATTAGGTACGATTTTTTACTAAATATGTTTCGTATCACACTACAATCAAAATATGGGTGGCATTGGTCTAACGGATCAACGAAATAATAACACACGAGCTTAATCGCAGGTCAAAGTTAAAATAAGAATAAGAAGATAAGATATATTATCTAAGACTATTCTTCGACCTTTTTGATACAACACTGAACAACGCATATACCATGTACACAGAGAAGTACGGTCAGAATAGATTGATTGGTTGTTTGTAGATCAGGCAAGTCTCTGTGGCTTTCTGAAAAAATGAGTAAGTACCTACCATATTATGCAAAGCTATAAAACGATCTACCCTATTACAACCCATCGAAAAAAAGATAAACAGAAAACGATGCGCGTATTGTGCACGTTCCAAAAGATAATCTCACTAACAACACCTGTATATGCAAAGTTCACCTATAATATACGACCGATTATATTGTTTTATTATGTACCTTGACTCATTTCTTATAAATTAATAATTATAGGTAGTAAATTTGCGTTTTTAATAAGTGTTTAGATCCTAGATATTCCTATAGCCTTGAAACAAAACCGAAAATAATTTCGAATAAAATTTACCGTTAACGACCATAGGGACATCCATGTACCATTAAATTCCAAAAAAACTAAAAAAGGTTTTTACTTATTGACTTTAAAATATGTTTTATAGACATCAAAAAGATCATATTATACAGAAATAACCATAACATTACCTCTCCTAGTCTTATGGTCCTGAAAGGGTTAAGTAACATAAAACCAAATGTTTTTTGTTTTCCTTTCTAAGACAAATGCCTTTATTGAAAAAAAAATGGGACAAAGATATATACACTCATTCATCTTACATTCCGTTTCTCTTCATTTCTTCTTTTTACATAATTTATTATTGAAATGAAAGCTCTTTATGTCATGTCAAGACTAAGACTGTAATCCCATACTTTCTCAAAAGTAGTATATGGGATGACTGTTCTAGTCTTGACATTACTGCGAGTCTTGACATTACCCCGGTAATTCACGCACAGCATGTTCTACAAGAGTTAGACTCACCAAATCAAACTTCATCTTGACTTCCATAGAGTTAGTGTTAACAGTGTCACAGAGTGGCATATCCTTAGTAGAGCAGAGTTGTTTCAGGTTGTTGATCTGTTTCGCAAGATCTCTGACTCGGTCGGACGCGGCTGAAGCGAGGGCGCCGGCTCGGATACTCACTTCTCGGAGAGATGATATCTTTTGAGATATTTCTTCACTTTCTATAAGAAAATATAGAATAGAATGTACAATAATAACTTACAGATATAGATTTTATAATATATATTTGCTTAACATTCGGCCATCTTATCGCACTACGCAATTTATTACAGACAACTTGGGAATAGACCAGGACCAAACATATTTTAATAGACTGTGGAGCGTAAGATTTTAATATTTTAGAGCAATCGGTTCACCTATTTAGGCATGAGTATATGTACCCACTTATTAACGATGACCTCTGTGGCGCGGTGGGCTAATACCCGCCTGCAACGCAGAAGGTTGCGGGTTCGATTCCCGCATGAGGCAAATATTTGTGTGATCCACAGGTATTTGTTTCTGGTCTGGGTGGCTTTCAATATGTATTATAAGTATGTATTTACAAAAGAAAAGTATATAAGTATTATATCCGTTATCCTAACCACCATAACACAAGCATTAAGTTGCTTAGTATTCCTGAAATATTTATTATTTATTTATTTATTATTATTAAACACGAATAAATACTTTCGTTGTTAAATTTTATTGCATAAATTTTGTGTTAATATGATATTATGCTGTGCTGTAGTATTTAGCATTTAACTGTTACATATACTTGGAGCGAGAGAAACTGTAGAGTGTATATCAAGCTTAAAACAAACAAGGGTACTAGACTGTAGTTTAAGCGTTTAGCATAAGTTTTAATGGAATAAGTGATAATCAAGACTTGAAGCGTACACGAGACACAGGAAGTCCACTTTGTGCTAAACATTTCAATCTGTGTAGCTTATGTATGATTACGAAACATGTTTTAGCTTTAGCGTTATTCGTAATAATATTCAGAATAAGGTAATTATTCACCACAAAATAATACTGCAGTCAGCATTTTATTTAGCAAAATTGAAAAAAGCTATTTGTGCAACATATTAGAAAAGTTGTTTTTTGCTGTGAGTACCGAGTTTGAGTTACGAGGTCGCGAAGCAGAGAAATTCAAATCACTTTGCCTCACTTTGAGAAGAAGTAAGAATTCGAGTAAGACTGCGAGTAAGAGTTCGAGTAAGAATGCGAATAAGAATCTGAGTAAGAATTCGAGTAAGACTACGAGTAAGAGTGCGAGTAAGAGACCGAGTAAAAGTCCGAGTAAGAGTGCAAGTAAGTGTGTGAGTAAGAGTCCAAGTCTTGTCTCTTGTCTTGTCTCTTGTCTTGTCTCTTGTCTTGTCTCTTGTCTTGTCTCTTGTCTTGTCTCTTGTCTTGTCTCTTGTCTTGTCTCTTGTCTTGTCTCTTGTCTTGTCTCTTGTCTTGTCTCTTGTCTTGTCTCTTGTCTTGTCTCTTGTCTTGTCTCTTGTCTTGTCTCTTGTCTTGTCTCTTGTCTTGTCTCTTGTCTTGTCTCTTGTCTTGTCTCTTGTCTTGTCTCTTGTCTTGTCTCTTGTCTTGTCTCTTGTCTTGTCTCTTGTCTTGTCTCTTGTCTTGTCTCTTGTCTTGTCTCTTGTCTTGTCTCTTGTCTTGTCTCTTGTCTTGTCTCTTGTCTTGTCTCTTGTCTTGTCTCTTGTCTTGTCTCTTGTCTTGTCTCTTGTCTTGTCTCTTGTCTTGTCTCTTGTCTTGTCTCTTGTCTTGTCTCTTGTCTTGTCTCTTGTCTTGTCTCTTGCCTTGTCTCTTGCCTTGTCTCTTGTCTTGTCTCTTGTCTTGTCTCTTGTCTTGTCTCTTGTCTTGTCTCTTGTCTTGTCTCTTGTCTTGTCTCTTGTCTTGTCTCTTGTCTTGTCTCTTGTCTTGTCTCTTGTCTTGTCTCTTGTCTTGTCTCTTGTCTTGTCTCTTGTCTTGTCTCTTGTCTTGTCTCTTGTCTCTTGTCTCTTGTCTTGTCTCTTGTCTTGTCTCTTGTCTTGTCTCTTGTCTTGTCTCTTGTCTTGTCTCTTGCCTTGTCTCTTGCCTTGTCTCTTGTCTTGTCTCTTGTCTTGTCTCTTGTCTTGTCTCTTGTCTTGTCTCTTGTCTTGTCTCTTTCTTGTCTCTTGTCTTGTCTCTTGTCTTGTCTCTTGTCTTGTCTCTTGTCTTGTCTCTTGTCTTGTCTCTTGTCTTGTCTCTTGTCTTGTCTCTTGTCTTGTCTCTTGTCTTGTCTCTTGTCTTGTCTTTTGTCTTGTTTTGTCTCTTGTCTTGGGTTTCAATATACGCCGCCACGACATGATAGGTAAGTAGGTAGGTATCCCTACTATGCTGGAATAAAACCTACTGTAGTTCCCAGATTAGGCTTCTTAATTATGAACCAACTTTAGTTTTAATCTACCTGTTATTATGTACCTACTTTTTATTGAATTGAAGAGTGATCAATCGTATTTATTTTTAACTCCCGACGCAAAGACGAAAGGGTGTGATAAGTTTGACGTGTCTGTCTCATAGTTTCGATTTAGATTTTGTTTGAAAAGTAAGTTAGGCGGAAGTGTTTTTAGGTATTTTTAGTCATAGCCGCTAAAACGCGGGATGAAGGGTGTACTAAGTTTGATACAATACATTTTCAAATCTCATTCGACTGTTGCATTTTTGTAACGGACATTCAGTGGTTCCTAAGCGGATGTAGTAAGGTACATTATAGGTAGGTAATATGAAAATGTAATAAAAGCTTGTAATAAAAATATCAATAAATGTACAAAAATAATATAATTAATTTATAATAACTCATCTAGATTTAGCTCAAGTAAGTAGATGATATGAAATAGCTAGGTACCTACTGTATGCGGGCAGCGGCTGCCCGGCAGCCCTATGACTTGCGCATGTACCGCGAGACTGTAGGTATTTATGTTCAAAAATCACGCTCAGTCAAACTACTGTATATCTCTTTACCGTGGTTACTGCTAGCTCTAAGTTGAATAATGCACATTCTAGTATAAATCATTACCTTCAATAATATCAGCTAAGGAATCGAATACCAGATCGATGCCACTCTCCGATGCAATAGATTGTTGAATTGGCTCTCCTAACAATGTTTCTACATCTGCAAATAAAAAAAAACATTTGAAAAATATCATGATCATATTATTATTATTGTAATATTGTGGAACTTTAAAGGTAGCACAGTCCAACTTGATTTACACTATGTTGACTACTTAAGTTTTGAAGCTGACAACAAATACTTGAGCCTTGCTTTACTTATAATTTACGTGAGTACAGCCGTGTCGTAATTATAATGAATAACACTCACGGTAGTTTCCAAAATCGAACAAATACTTGGTTCCAGATTTAAACAATCCATCTTTGTCCGCGTCATCGCTTTTCATCAGAGGAGTTTGTGGCACGGACCTAAAGTAAGCAAATGCAATGGCTTTATTGACAAAATTGTTAGCTAATACTCTTACTTACTCTTTAAATCCTCTTTGTAAGCTTGCATGACTAAGTCCATAGGAGGTACTACGCTATGGTGAATATCCTCGCAGCAGCTGACGGCCATAACGCTATCCTAGCATTCTCATCAATATTGTCAGCTTATACAAATTTCAGCATGTTAATGTTATTGAAAAACAAACTTACTCTTCAAATCCTCGCTATAAGCATGCATGCCTAAGTCCATGATCAAGCCATTTTGCAATTTTACTAGCATTCTCGACAAAACTGCTGTTAGCTCATGTAATGGCTTGGTCGACAAAACTATCAGCTGATACTCTTACTTACTCTTTAAATCCTCTTTGTAAGCTTGCATGACCAAGTCCATAGGAGGTACCAAGCTATGGTGCAGCTCTCTCGACGCAGCAGACAGCCATGCAGCAATGTCAGCAAACGCACAGTTCAACACGTTACGCGTGCTTGTAGCTGCCAGGTGCGCTTGCTCGTTGCTTACTGCCATTCCAGTTATTAAGATACTGAAAAAGTAATATTAAGATAAGATAAATATACCTAATTATTTACAGGGGCACAGGATCCAAATTAAAAGTGGAGATAGTCGCTCAGGGTCGTTCCTGGTGCAAAGAATGTCCATCGCCATACAACGTGGAAACGCTGCAAGTGTAATGGGCACCTTTCCATCAGGAACGGCTCGGAGCGGTCTTTTTGACAATTAATAGTTTTAAATTTTCGATTAGTAGTTTTTGTTAGATATTGTTTCCTTATTTATAAGTAGCATTTAATTTATAATTAGTTCTTATAGAAATTATTAAGAATTATTCTATAGAAGATTTTGAAATTAAATAAATAATTAGAATATTAATTAAATAAGATGTTTAATACATAATATTATTTACTGGAACCTTACAGAACATCTTTTTTGGAAAACTGTGCATATAGAGGAACATACCTCTACAACATACAAAACTAAAAAGACGATCGTTGCGCATAAGTTGAAGTTATGATATTCACTTTAAAAGGCTTATTAATTACTTATTTAAAATAGGTCATGTAATATGCATTATATTTTGAGGTGACACTTTAAAACTGGATAATCTCTACTATGATGATGATTAATCTCAGATAATTTTACTAAATTGATTAATTACTATAACTTTTGACACTCAATGCCAAATTCACACAATTATTATAAAAGGTGTTATAACTTTTGATTGTGCTGATAAACGATGTGCCTAATGTATAAACGATTAATAGACGTCTATATTCTGAAGGCTATTTTAATATCAAGAACAAAGTCATAATAATATTAGAGATCTGAGCACGCTTTTATCTCAAAACTCATCGGGGGTATAATGTCTGAAAGCCTATAACTGGTCAGCTTTTTTGCGCTTACTGTTTATACCGCTAAAGCTTAGCCACTATAGTAAACTAACAAGTGAAATTTAAAAAATACTTTTTAAAAACAAGCTTTAATTATTGTTATCATCTTGCATCATTAAGTACTCGTCAAGACGAATCAAATGAGCCCAAACTCGATGGGGTTGCGTTGTTTTATGACGGAGTTCCTTTGGCCACCTTCCAGCTCCATCATCAGATCAGCTCGATGTCATAAAAATATTGCATTGTCATCCGATTTACACACGCATGCAAATTTTCAGCTCAATTGGAAACCGCGAAGTGGGTCAAATTAAACTTGCAAGATTTGATTACAGACAGACAGACAGACAGACAGACAGACAGACAACAGACAGGTGAAAGTAATATAAAGCTTGTAATAGCAAGTAGATCGACACCGAACAATGGTTCATAAGCGATGTGTATGTGCGCGGTGCATACGTACACGAGAATCTCCCTAGGTTTCCGTCATTCAAGGACGCATCGTATCGCTGCCTCGTAGTTCTATTGTATTTATGGTGTGCAATAAAGAGTTTTCTATTTTATAGTCCTTGCAGATTGCCGCGAGAAAAAAAAACTTCAGTAAAAAATAAGTTATAATATAATAATGATATTATAATTACGTCAACTTTATGTTCCGAGCGATGTTCAGTTATCTATTTTCCTAAACACCTTCAGTCGGCTAACTCGGTATTATTTAATACTATGCTACTACTGTTACTCTTGTAGAATACCGTGCGTCACCCCATCATACCTTCTACTTTTGAAAAACTATGGGATGTCAGTTATTCTAGACTTGACATAAGAGCCCGCACACTATGCTTGCCTCGTAAGTGCCTCAGACCACTATGTATGTTGTCGATGTCTCATAAGCAGTGGAAACGTCATATTGCTCAAGTCAGGCGTTTTATTAACTTTCCTTTAAGACAGGAATTAATTAACAGGTCGTGATACGCTAATTAAACGCTCTGGGACTCTGAGTGTCATAACGATAAAGAGGTAATATGTTAGAAAGTTCTCATTTGATAATTAATTTTCGTTCGTTTAGAATTTTCGAATATTATGAGGATTTGGATAAAATAAAAATTTTCACCTAATTTTTTTAAAAAAAGACCCCAATAATATACTAGACTAGCCTTATTGTGCCTCATGGTTTCACCTGCGTAAGTCCCGATCCCGTGTTAAAATTGCGATAAAAGTAGCCTGTCTACCGGGGGTAGACTTCCTTTGCAGGAGGTCGTCTAGGTGGGTACCCCAACAGTACCAGTTATTCTACCGCCTGAGCAGTAATGTACAAACATTACTGTGCTCCGGTAGGAGGGCACTGTAGCTAGTGAAATTACTGGGCTAAAGAGTCTTTTAACATCTTATGACTCTTGAGTGAGAAGCGTTGGTGCAGTGCTCCTAGAATTTCACATCATTGTGAAATCCTAAGTAGCACTGTACTAATTATGGGCAGCGTTATCTCTTAACATCAGGAGAGCGTCTTGCTCGTTTTCTACTTCATCACATAAAAAAAAAAAATCTTTTCTTTCATGTTCCCAGTTAACTATGTGAGTAACATATTATTGAGTTTGATCCCAATCGACTTTGTGGTTTTTGCGCGAAACAGCAACGTACAATAATATTTACACAAAAACACATGCAAATTTTCACCTTTATAATTATCAGTAGAATGTATTATTCGTGTAAATTTTTCATGTCAAAACTACTGAATCAATTATAATATTATTATGCTGAAATATGTTAGGCTCAATGTTTGTATAAATTCAGAAATTACAAGTTTAGCATATCATCATCTATGACTTAAATGAATGGTGAACAATATCAGTAAAACTTAATTTGAAATCAAGTCCATTAAAACAGTTATTCCTTTCTAAAAATGGCTAAAGACTGGTATAAAAATTGGAAGAGAGACATTATGATTTCAGGGGGTAGTTCTCTACTTGTGTAGATCTACATAATATTACGAGTATTATATTATTATGTAACTATATTTTTTACTTACCAACAAATCAACACAATTAACAAAACAACAACTCCCAAAACCCTGTCATGGCAATTAGAGTCTTCTGCTTCAGGGAATAGAGCTCCAGTTTCCACCTCATCATCACAACGAGAGCCGGAAAGTAAAGCCAGTATAGCGAGAACGAAGAGATAACATGGTATCACTAGAGCTATGCAAGCGAAGAATATGATGAACGCCAGAAATGTTGATTCCACTTTGATTGACTGAAACATAAAAACAAATCAATAAACTTGTGTATATAGGTAAGTGACTGATTGATTGACTATTCCACTGACCTATCAACATTATCATCATGATCAGCCTCTTTCGGTTGTTATTCCTTTTTTTTTCTTTTTGAGATTATTTCAAATGGTGGGTCAAATTGAAATAAATGTATTTTGTGTTGTTTAAAATGTTTGACATTGGTAAAAATATTAGCATTCATTTTTAATTGTTAGCACTTTTGTGATTCGTCATTTCTGCTACAACTCATTAATTTTGTACCTTACTCCAGTAGTTTTTCGAAACTAATTGTTAATATCATATTATGTTTTATTTAAATAATAAAAACTTTAAACTGATTTAACCTTTGACACCAGTCTTCCTACTTTTAAGTGTCTTTGTTTATTTACATAACATATTCATAAAATTAAATTAGTCACATAAAACTAGTTCAAATAAATGACCGTTAAAAATATAAAATTTTATTTTAACTTCGACAATGACTCAGAACACCAGTTTTCAAGTATGAGGTTATTTTACCACCTTGATCTTAAGAAGCTTATTCTATTTTAATAGCCTCTAGACTCCATTTTTCAAAACGATCTTAATAAAATATCGATTATGAATAAATAATTGTTATTTTTTGGGTTAAATGTGAACCAATTTGATATTAAAATAAATAGGGAAATACCTTAAAATTTCTATGAATAATTCTGTGATGTCAATTAAACGCATTTTAAATTAATGTTTATAATGTCTAAGCTCAAGGACGAGGACGTTAATTTTTCCATAGAAACTGGCTTTTAATATTTTGTAGTGACATAAACATAACATTACATTAATATGAAATGTACAAATTTAACGATGGCAAAAACTTCCCAATGCAAAACCTACCTACCTACCTGTCTAGTCATACGACATTATTATCGTTAAAGATTTTGCCAATGCTCTTTGCTGTTATATAATAATTTATTATTATTTTATTACGGTAGAATATAATAATACTGGATCCACGATCCATATTTCTGGTCATGGCCTAGTGGCATACAATTTTTAACAAATTGTAAAACATTGGTTTTAGTAAATAATAAATAAATCAATTTTATTATTTTAAATTACTAAAGACTTTTAAAGAGCGCGTTGAAGGCCCTAGGTTACGTCTAAGACTATAATAATAGGCATAAACCGGGGTGTGATTTCATTTATTTTAAATAATTTCAAGAAAATCATTATTATTATAATTTTTTATACAAAGAACCTTATAGGGTATATCTACGACAAGATAATAATATAAAGTTTACTGAATGTTCTGTTAATGTTGCTTAAATAATATAATTTATTTGGAAAAGAACAGCATTTGAAGAAATTATGGGCTCAGTTACGTTATAATTACCCGTAGCCACAAGATTGACAAAACTGATAATTATTATGAAGCCCTGCAGCAAATGATCGATTGAAGTTCACGACAATGCTATTATGTAACATAATATGCATTGGACTGTAAATATTAAACATTCAATTCATTGTATTACATAGATACCAAGTCGATCCTGAACGTACACTCGTGGAGTTCAAATACTTTTAAATTGCAGTCCATTCGCTTAATAAAGTAAACAGCGAATTGTTTGGCTAACACATCATATTAAAAATCAACAATACGTATTGGATAATTAATTGTTTAAAACAATTTTATGAAATCACAACTAATTTCATACTTGTACGCTGCAAGGCAGAACATGTAGGACTAAAATAACTCATTTTATGATTTAAATAATATAAATTAATTTGATTCATTACAATATTATCAATGTTTAACATTATCTATTTTATCAAATACTACATAGAACTGGAAATATGTATCGATTGCTGTATCAAATTTTAATTATGACAACAAGGGTCCATTTAATGTAATAGTAATTGGAATTTATATTCGTGTAGAACAGGTGAATCACGGGCTGGCCAGACAGCTTTTAGTTTCATATTATATTACCGTTTTAGGGCGCCAAGATTCCTACATAGCCTCTAACAAGACTTAACGACCGCTCCCTACATAAGTAATAGGGCATAGTCATAGTACAAGACGTCCCCTACTTGTACAACAGATACGATATCATAATAGCTTTACGTCTTATTGCATAAACAAGTGACAAATCATATCGCTTCTCTTCGAGGATGTAATTAAATAGGTGCCCGATAAGTCATGTCTCGAAAAATGCGCCCTTCTCTGAACGACGCTTGAGAACAATGATATTGTTTCATTAGACCTAGAGTTTCCTCGTATTGAGATTATAGGTATTAAAGCTAAACGCAGAATTTCAATGGTACACACCACATGCATTGTTTAGTGATTTTACTTAATTAATCAATATTTAAATACTTATATTATAAAGTTACACATATGACAATTACCTATTATAAGCTACTCATCGCATTACATAGACTTGATCGATGTAAGATTTAGAGAAAAATCGTGGTAAAAGTTTCAGGTTTTCATTAAAAAATTAACTTGGACTACACTTCAAACAGACTTTTATTTTCACAACTTGAGATCACATCAATCCGTCAGTTTTAAGATGAACTGATTTAGAAAAATTACTTTGTGTAAAGAAATCTTTTCCTGTTTGATCTTATAAGTACCTACAAAATCGATGTATTTTTTTTCGTTTCATTTTATTTATGTATGGATTAGTTAATTAATGATTGTAAAAGTTTACTAACACATATTTTACCCCAATAGTACGCCAATTGTTACACTTATGTCGTGATTTTGTGTTATAGTTTTAAGTTTTCTGTATGTTTGTAGTGTTTCAATAAAGAGTTTTCTAATCTATTACAAGCTTTATATTACTTTCACCTGTCTGTTGTCTGTCTGTCTGTCTGTCTGTCTGTAATCAAATCTTGCAAGTTTAATTTGACCCACTTCCCGGTTTCCAATTGAGCTGAAAATTTGCATGCGTGTGTAAATCGGATGACAATGCAATATTTTTATGACATCGAGCTGATCTGATGATGGAGCTGGAAGGTGGCCAAAGGAACTCTGTCATAAAACAACGCAACCCCATCGAGTTTGGGCTCATTTGATTCGTCTTGACGAGTACTTTATGATGCAAGATGATAACAATAATTAAAGCTTGTTTTTAAAAAGTATTTTTACAAGCTTTATATTACTTTCACCTGTCTGTTGTCTGTCTGTCTGTCTGTCTGTCTGTCTGTAATCAAATCTTGCAAGTTTAATTTGACCCACTTTCCGGTTTCCAATTGAGCTGAAAATTTGCATGCGTGTGTAAATCGGATGACAATGCAATATTTTTATGACATCAAGCTGATCTGATGATGGAGCTAGAAGGTGGCCATAGGAACTCCGTCATAAAACAACGCAACCCTATCGAGTTTGGGCTCATTTGATTCGTCTTGACGAGTACTTTATGATACAAGACGATAATAATAATTAAAGCTTGTTTTTAAAAAGTTTTTTTAAAATTTCACTTGTTTAAATTTCACTTGTTCTATATTTTAGTTTGTACCTAAACTTTTGAAAGCCAAGCGACATCCCGGTCTTTATAAATCAGCGGTAGGGAGTGAGAATGACTGTAGTAATCACGCTGTAGTGCTCTAACGACACAATTTATTTGGCCTGATTCTATTTCAGAGTGTTTGTGTCGGGGAGAAATAGGAAATCCAGTTTGTTTCCGCGATAAAATGGTACAAGTGTTTATTAGTTATTTGATTAGGCTTTATAGTTTGGAACTAAGTTTGTTAAATGGTCAGACTTTTCCGAATTGTTTTTGCTCTATATTTCTAGATCTGTATAGTAATTTATTAATGCAAGAAGGCGCTAGTTTGCGGAAATCGATTTAAATTAGAGCGGAATTACATTAGATATGGATGACTACCTTTCTCACTGCACGACCTGAATTTTCACCAGGGGTAAACTTCCTTTGCAGGAGGTCGTCTAGGTGGGTACCCCTACAGTGACAGGTATTCTACCGCCTGAGCAGTGATGTGCAAACATTACTGTGCTCCGGTAGGAGGGCACTGTAGCTAGTGAAATTACTGGGCTAAAGAGTCTTAACATCTTATGACTCTTGAGTAAGAAGCGTTGGTGCAGTGCTCCTAGAATTACACATAATTGTGAAATCCTAGGTAACACTGTACTGATTATGGGCAGCCGTTATCTCTTAACATCAGGAGAGCGTCTTGCTCGTCTTCTACTTCATCACATTAAAAAAAAAAAAAAAAAAACGACCAGTGCTATGAGAAAGGCCTTCCAAAAGAAGACGAAGACGTAAAGTGTACGTGATGTGTGTTTTCTTGACTTAAACTCCGATCTCCTAAATAAATTAGATCGACTGCTGAATACCTGCATAAAATTTATTTTCGGTCTCAAAAAATATGACCATGTATCTGAGTATCGTGAGCGACTTAAATACCTCCCCATCCGAGAACGTAGGGAAGTCCGTATTTTATGTCTCCTTTACTCCATTCTAAATGACCCACACACCCCTACATATCTAAAAGAATGCTTCTGCTTTAGTAAAGAGAAGAGTGATCGGCAACACAGGTCTTTCTATGAGCTTTTCCTTTATATGCCCCCTCATACGACCTGTTTTACTGACAACTCTTTTACGGTGGAAGCAGTCAGGCTTTGGAATGCGCTACCGCTGGAGTTAAAAAGTGCGACGTCCAAAGAAACATTTAAGAGAAAGGTACGTGACCACTACATTAAAAAAGTTCACAAATAGAGTTGCTGGTTGCAAATAGATTTTGCTATTGTTCCTACTTAGCTTTTATCCGTCCTAAATGTTCAGGCTAATTATTATTATATTTATAGTATAATCTTATTTATCGTGCTCATTTCCGATTTGCTTTTATTTATTTATTTAAGTATAATATTATTATAGTATGTATTATTTATTTATTTAATTTAATTACTGTCTACGTAGTCTTTTATTTAGTATTTATATTTGTGTATTTTATTGCATGTAAGTATACCTTTAATATGTACTTATTAGTTTGGTAGTTTTAATGTTTAGTTTTAGTTTTTTCTTAATAACTGTCCTTGATATTGTCTGCACTCCTCCATTATCCATGTAAATTTTCTCCAGGAACAGGTCAACTGGTAGAAAATGCTACTTTAGCATTAAGTTAGTCCTAGCGTTGTGCTGAATAATAAAATAAATAAATAAATAAATAAAGTGTAGGACTAGGTTGAATCTTCTTCCTTCCTTCGGTATTCCTTCTGCAACAATTCTTAGCGACCCTTCCAATATCTTCGCTTCATATTATCATACATCGCAACGGCGAGACCCTCTATCGGTCAATTTTCTTTATTACAAGCTTTTAATTACTTTCACCTGTCTGTTGTCTTAGAAATTGTAGTATGAGACTTAGAAAGTGTAGAGTTTATATGTAATTTTGCAATAAGTCCTATTTATATACCCCTTTAGAAATAAATTAGATCCATAGAACTCAAAATTAAATTTATATTTAACGAAGGAGTTTATCAAGAATGTCACTGTCACTAGTAGGTACACAAGTACCTATATTTAGCTATATGTACAGTCAACTACAAAGAGATGTATCCCTGTTAGGCTTACAAAATGAAGTAAATTTTCATTTGCCACAATGAACTACCCTTGGTTCGTGACATTTCTAGTAGCAATCAAACTTTATATTATCATCGACTCGTTTAATATGCAACAATGATGTATCCCACTACTTTTCTTTAGGTATACATAATAATAGCATTTAAAATAAATCGAATATAGTATAAGATTTGGTGGATACTGAAAATGTCACGAAGTAAGGGTAAATAATTTTTGCATACTAAAAGTTCCTTCATTTTGTAAGACTAACATGGATACATCTCTTTGTAGTTGACTGTACCTAATTGAAAGGGACAATGACCACGCTCTCAATAAACGCTGAAAGACGATATCAAGTTCCCGGAAGTGATCCTTTTAAAATGTCAATGCCGTACAAAACTGAACGGTGGACAGGGAACTTTCAAATATACACGAGTGATCTCGATGTTTCTATAAGTAGATAAAAACAGTTTAAACTATTTTTAACACACAAAAATACCTTACTTTTTATAAATATTAAAAAGAGATTAGATCACACTTCACACTAATATTGTAAATGCGAAAGTTTGTGAGTGTGTGTACGTATGTTACTTCTTAATGCCTTGTGTTGTAGCGTCCGTGGCCCAGTGGTCATACGTTCGGATTTTAATCCGAAGACCCTGGGTTCAAATCTCTATGTGTGGCAAAAATGTTCGCCTAGAGTTACCGTGTTTCGGAAGGCACGTTAAACTGTGGGTCCCGGCTGTATCCTGTAAGATATGTAGGAGGCAGTCGTCAGGTCATGTTGCAGGCCCTGTAGTTATCTCGGCGACATGAAACTACAACATAATATTATGGGTTCACCACACAACCTATAAATTGTGATTTGACTATGACAGTGTAAGTAGGGTAACCTGTTTTGTTGGAGTATAATCCCCAATTATAATTAGTATTATGCCTAAACGGGTGGACCAATTGAGCTTTGGTATAGAGATAGATTAGATAGACCCTGCAATAACACATAGGCAAATTACAGCGGGACAGTAGTGGGTAAAGCCGCTGGGCGCATCTAGTTAATTATATGCGAAGCTAATAGGTAGTAAATCAATGTTATTTTTATATGTCGGCTATATACTTGGATAGATTATATATTTACATACGTATATCTATAGTTTACCCTTGGGTATATGCTCTTGAGTTGCTCAAAACAGTCAGTATATTTTGAGAGAGCGCCGGTATTGTACACACATCGGATTGTTCTTTAGTATAATTATTATTAATTAAATTTTCAAAAATGTGTCATATTTTAAAAGTAGTTATCGTGGCCGTGGTCGTCGGTGTTTGTTCGGCTAAAATTGCACGTAAGAAATTTATCTAATAATTCGCTCTTCAGTTATGTTCGTAAATATTGTTTATTACAATTGGGGTAGTACTAGTACTTAAATTTATTTAACATAAGTAATCTTTTCCCCTTAATGCGTCTACGATCCTTTAAGGTTTTAGTAAGTATTTATTATTATATCATGCTAAATACTTACTCTAGTAGTAGGAGTTTCATAGAAGCTCAAAGCATTCTCTTTTAGATATTTCAGTATACTGAAAAGTCTGAAAGTCTGAGAGTGGTTGTGAGATTGTTAACTCTCTACACCAAAATGGCTGAAGCGATTAAAATTAAGTAATTGGTATGTAGCTTAGACATTTTAAAAACAAACAAAATAACAAATATTCATAATATATAATTATCCAGGGTAACAAGGACGCTAGTTTTTAAAAACGTAGGTATTGTAAAAATGTTTAAAATTTAATTATGGATTCACTTATAACATAATATTTTTTACAGATTTAATACATGTAATTGTGACTCTATGTCAACTTGGTACCTACTGTTTTCTAAGTGGAACACAGACAATGGGTAAATTCTCACGCAATTATTTGGGATGATAAATTTGTGTCTTCGTATTTACTTATATTTATAGAAAACATGTTCATAAAAATAGTGATTGCTAATTGGCAATGTTATTGTATTAAAAAAGTATTATTTAAGTATTATTTTTTGCAATGTGTGAGAAACGAACTAGCTAAAAATTGGATACGCTGACCTGAAGGCTAAGGGCATAACCAAAACCTAAATTTGGCCTTGAAATGTTACATGTACACGTTTAAGTCAATATTGGTACTACATTCATAATATATGTATTTGGTTATGATTTCATCGGATAATTTATTTTGCACAAATCCTATCGAGCGAACTTTTTTTAACAAGTTTTCGTGGATTTTTTTGCTTAATGGGTTATTTGGTTATTTTATAGTATTAAAGTTTACAATTTTAGTTCGCTATAGCTTTCATTAAAATAATTGTAATGACTCACTTAGATCATAAAAACAGAGGTATTATGGATAATAAAAATAATACTTGTATAATGTTTAAAAATATTTATGCAATATTTGTACCATTCGACAGTCTTATAATATTTTTTTCTTTTCACAGCTGATTTCATCGAAGTATGTCCTGGCTTTAAATCAGATTGTCTCAAGAAGAGTATACAGAAAGCTATCCCAGAGTTCGCCAAAGGAATCCCGTCCCTTGGAGTGAGATCCTTAGACCCTTTAAAGGATGACAAAGTCAGTTTGGAGCTCCCTGGTAATTTCAAGGTGCAGCTAAATAATGGAGTTATGACTGGACTGAAAAAGTGCCTTGTTGAAAACGTCAAGTGAGTTTTTTTAAATAGACAGATAACTCTTTATTTCACACAATAATTACAAACAAAATAAAGAACATTTTATTCAAAAAGTGTTACAATTGGTCTTATCGCTAAAAGCGATCTCTCCCAGACAACTAAGCAGAAAAAGAAAAATACAAGTACATAATTATAATTTATCAAAAATAAAATTTTATATTATAATACACTATACCGACTACCTACTAACATAAAAATAATGTCTCGTTGGTAAAGTTTTTAAATATTTTACGTACACGACTTTACGCCGGAAAACCGGCTGTAGAGCCAATTCTAGAAATATGTTATAAATATATACCTATATTATTCAATACTTTAAGCTGCTATCTAGGGTCTAGGCACTTACTCGTACATACCAAATTTTAGATCAATCAGTCTACCTGTTTAGACGTGAAAGAGTAACTAACATCTATACAAACAAACTTCCTCATTTATTTATTTTTTAGTTTTTTATATTATGTTCATAACAATTTCTTGTATTTTGGTATTTAATAAAGAGTCGTTCTATTCTATTCTAATACTATACTGCCAATTTTTTATCACCACATTAAAATTAAAACTACACATACATACATTTATAATATAAAAGAATTAAAATCGCATGTGTGAATTTTGTTATTTAAAAAGTAAATACATCCTAAAGTTTTCAGAAAGCTCTGTGTTGCTTTTGTTGCCAGTGAAATCGAGTCACGTAAACACTTAATTACCGAATATTATGTGTCAGTTATAAGCAAATAGCATAATTAAGTTACCATGGTATTATTATTCAAAGTCGTGACCTTGGATTAGTTGACAAGGTGAAACAAATTTGCATACACAACATGTTGGGAAATCAAAATCTCCATAACATTGACTAGTTTTTCTTTAGTGACATTTTAGGTCATTGTTTTTATGTCTTCCTGCCCTTGCACCTTTCTAAATGCAGCGCAGTATGTCATATTTTCATAATTGAGTATACTATTCTATTACACTATAATACATGCAAAAGTATGGACGTATGTGTGTTTGTTACAAATTGCAGCCATCAATGGCAGAATTGATTTTGAAGCTTTGATATATAGGTAGTTTAGACCCTGAATTAATATTATATAGGCAATTTTTCAGTGGGTAAAACTGCTGGACACATACGTTATTAATAGCTAAGAGAAATAGCTGGTTTTAAAATGTATAAAAAAAAATATTTTTAATTAAGCAACAATGATTGTAATATGAGTTATGAAACAGGGGAGCACTGACTCTTGGGCCATTAAATATTTATAAGATGAATTTTTTGTAACGTTTCAATAAATAATTTTGAATTTAAATATAATTTTCATGAACGATTACATTAAGTATTTTTGGTACAGGTAACTTTTGTTACAGATATGAGAATCACGTCGCAGACTTTACTATAAGGTGCAACACTACAATCAAAGGACAGTACAAGGCCAGCGGTCAAATCCTGATCGTCTCCATCAATGGAGATGGTGATGCTAAGATTAAAACTAGTACGTTTAAAAAAAACATATACTTCCTACTTCTTGCTTTCTGAATAGTTTTCATAAATCTTTACGAGTATGTATAAACGGGTATTGGTACCGTATTGGTGAATCTTAGGAATGCCCGGTAAATCATAAGATTTGGTAAATGATGAAATGAAGATGAATATTTAAAAAAATAACCTATGTAGGTTATTTTTGTCTCGTTATTTTTTTGTGATAAAAACTTAAATTTCCTGGGATCAGAACTTAAGAGAAGTCCTAGAATACTTCTTGGATTTCTTTTTATTTCTATAATTTTGAAGAGATTTTAGCCAGTTTCGTGTAGCAAAAGCACGATACGGTGGGGTATTGAAGAATCATAAAGCCCTCTGATGGTTTTGATACGAGTATTTATTTGTCTCAGTGATGTTTAACAAGGGGTTGATGATAATCATGGAATTATATAATAATTACACGATCTTATGACCTGACGATGTAATTTGCATAATATACTAAATTGATAGTTACCATAGTAAATATAATATTAATATATTAATTACTGAGACTGTTATAATAGTTGATCACGTTACCATGATAATCGTCTCAAAATCGTACCTACATAGTAAGACATGGACACCGTAAATGTATATCAATATATCGAGGGGTCTGAGGCTAATTGACTCAAGCGCCATTTTTAGGCGATATTGAGTTATATATATCGTTGTACGGAAAAAAAAAATCGCTGATTACAACGATATACGAGTATATAACTCAATATCGCCTAAAAATGGCGCTTGTGTCAATTCGCCTCAGACCCCTCGTATGTAGTATATGTGTTGTGTATGTCTATGTATGTGTGATAATAAGGCTTTAATTTCCTATTCTGTACTGTCCCACTGTTGAACAAAGACCTATAATAAGAATTTAACCTTTATTTTTCAGCTGACATTGTTATAACGGCAAAGATTAAGTTCGAAGACAGGGTTCGTGATGGAAAGGTTTACTACGAAATCAAAGACTCGAAATTAAGCCATAATTACGGTGGCAAGGTTCAGTTCTACCTCACTAACTTATTCAAGGGGAACCCGGAACTTAGTAAGTAGTTTACCTACATTTTACGGTTTTGAATAACAATGACCGAATTAATTTCATGTGAAGTAAAAGTAGTAATAATATAAATACCAGAGACAAAGCTACATGATATTATGGTATTTTTTTCATACTGTAATTTTTAAAGTTTTTTTTAAATAAAAACAAATTATAAATTGGAAATCTTTGGCTTATTTATTGTCACTGATGTTACTCATACCTAAATGGTTACCGTCGCGCTGCCTTTAATTACGAACAGTCGTTCTTCAGCACTTGAGAAGTGGATGTTCTATACCTAATAAACATTTTTTTGAGTTACATCCTTATAGATGTGTTAACGCATTATAATCTAGCTTTATAGGATTATTAGTAATTTTAACCTTAGATAATTTTACTAAGGAATAAAAAAATTAAAGCAATAGATTTAATTTTAAAATATTTTACAGGTAACGCTGTTTTAACGTTTTTGAACCAAAACTGGAAGCAGATTTCTGAAGAATTTGGAGGTCCAGTATTCGACAGACTTGTAAACATGGTTTTTGAATCCATCAAGGCGTTCTTCCATAATGTACCGAAAGATGAACTCTGGGCATAAATTTTGATACTAGAACAAATAAGTCGCTATTGTTATTAACCCTAAGAAGTTAATTTTTGTCCATATGACGAACATCCATTAAAATATTTCCGTATTTCTTTTAAACTTGGACTTATACGGTTGCTTTCTAGTAGCGCAACAGTTAAGCGTTAATTGTTAACGCACACAAGCGATTATTTGTCGAGATTCGCTTCGACAGTGAGATTATTTATTAATCATGATTTTAAAAGGAATTTATTTTATTTTTCAACACGAGACCTAATGATAGATTAGCAAAACCGAGATAAATAATATCGCATGTGCGTTTATTGCTACAAATTTGATGTTTGTCAGTTTGATTAAAGTTTGCTGTGAAGGGTTAAAATTAATTGATTATTTAAAGCTTAGTGTTGTGAGGTGTTTTATGTTAAAATTTGGTACAAATTAATTATTGCTCATACATTCATAAATATACAAAACAAATTGTAATGATTTTATCATTATACTATTGTTAATGATAAATTAACGTTTCCCCTAAAGTTTTTGTAAGACTACTTAATTTTTTTGTTTTTTTTTTGGACATACGGCCTTTAATATTTTAAGTGTCTGTCATTGTATTATGTTATATGACGGTGTAATAAATACTATGTATTTTGTAAATACAAATAATATTTTCCATTATCTTAGAGAAGAATTTGGACGACGGATTTGGGGTTGATTTAGCAATTATACTTTTCTTTAAGTACATAATATTTTATGAAAATAAAAGTTTTTTAATGTTAGTTATTTTAAATTATTTAACTCACCTGTAGAAATGAATATGGAAATGTAAATTCTCCCCAAACAATGTCTTTGATTAGACCTGAAAGTAAAAGGTTTGTTACAATTAGGATGGTACATAATATGTTACATATCGTAAATCAATAGCTTGGATACATGGTAGATTTAAAATACTGAGCCGAGAAAACAGAAAAAGTGCGTCCATAATTCGGGACAGCAAAATTACTGTGTTATACTTAAAACCAATGGAGTGTGTGTTGTATGTGTACCTTTTCAAGTCTTAATGACTAAACTATTGAAACTGAAATTTTGTACCTTTGGATTCTAGAACGAATATTCATCGGGTAATCGCTGAGCTAAGCTAGCGACACATTAGCAATAAATATTGTTTTTTTTATAATATGTAGCAGTATATGAACTAATCGAAAATATGTAAATAATAAAAATGAAAGACACAACAGATAGGGAAACAGATCGTCTGGCTCTTTTACTGGATTGCAGTAATTATAGCGCAATACAGGAAAATTACCTTTGTATCATTGTTATATTCATCATGAACAACTCACGTTAAATTGTGTCTGAATATTTAACATCAATAAATAAAACTTAATTACTACATAATGTCTCGCATCGTGTCAAAACGCGAGTTGATTGGTCTTTTGTTCAAAATTGATGGAAGTCTCATAGGTTTAATTAAAATTGTGTATTTTGCTTACAATGACAAAACATCCTGGCTGGAAGGGTAGAAGGCTTAGAAAATACAAATTCAAGAGAGTCTGTATTTGTGTTACTCTGATTGCTCATGAATATTCATCGTGCAACTCCTTGTAGAGGCATAATAAGTTGTGGGGTATGATTGATTGAACGTACACGTTGAAAAAATGTATAAGAGTAAATGGCAACCTCTTTTTTGCTTAGTCTGTACAGGGCAAATCCTAAATATTTCTAAGTATAAGAGATCTTAGGTTTTTTTCCTAGACCTGTCTCAATGTCGTCTATCTTCCGGTACCGATTCTGTGGAGATCTTAGCAAAAACTTGATAGCAATGTACGCTACGCTTTCAAAATACAGTGCTGGAATAACTATAGAGACATGAAATAAAATCACATTTTATGAATGAATGATAAGCGCCTGACTTAATACAAAAAATAAATCGGATTCTTACTAGCGACAATAAAAAGAGCAATTTCATAAAATACACTTGTCTGTAGATCATCAAACTTACCCACTGGAAAGTCGAATGGATAAATCAGATAAAAAAACTCCGACATAAAACTGAAAGGGTAAAAACCTTCTTCAAGTCTGAGAGCAGGCACCAAATACGTTTCTCTCTGCGGCAAACTGTTAAATCTTATTTTATTTCTATCTTTTACATCGTACCAGTCTTCGGTGTAACTTGCTATTACATTACTATCAGTAACTACGTTTTGTGTCACATTTAGAGGTACTATCGCTGTCTTAAATACTTCTCTTGTTATTGGAATGATAGGGAATGTAGACGGAGATAGTTCAGTGGAAACCACTTCTGTAGTTGATGTTACTGCAGTTGTACTCGTAATAGTGCTGTCAGCAATCGTAGAAGTTATCTTCTTTATGAAAATGGAATCCTGCTTTTGCTGACGTCTCGCCTCAGTTTTACTGTTCACCAAATTGTTATACTTTTCTAACCAAGCGTTCAAGGCCACTGAGTTATTAAAATCTCTCCCGTCTCTTTTACTCCAGACGGGACCGATGCCCTCGATCTCTTTACTATAGTCCAGTCTGTAATCTTGATCAGCGATTTCCATATCCGGCGGTCTGACCAAATTCCCTTGATTTTCTCTAAAGCCGGTTTCCATGCAGTTATCCCAAACTAGACGCTCCGGCTTTATGAGATTCAAGATTTCTTTGACGTCTGCTTGATTGGAATTTGATTTGTCGTTTCCGTCGGCATTATTCTTTGATTTTTGTTCTTGGCGAAGGGAAGCGTTGGAGATTGCCTGGAAATTTTCTCGAGGAGGCCGGGGCGTGTCTGCATTTAGATTGTTTCCGGTGGAAGCCGCGAGCGCCGCTTCCGATGTTGCGTTTTGAAAAACGGTTGGTAACTGACTTGGCGTAGATTGGACCGTAACGAGCGCGATTGAAATTGCGAAGACAAAATTTATTTGCGCCATAACCACATTTTTCAGTTTATGTAAAACGAGCAATACGTTGTGTTCATTACCTTATAACGGTTAGTAAAGTACTGGCGAGGGGAGGCGGCTTGTGGACAGTGGTCGAAGGATTTGTAGCACTTAGTAGTCTGCCCGACAACGTTGCACAATCGTATCGTTTCGGCCCCGCGTCCTACCTTTACTGGATTAGGTGTAGAGTAGTTTATTACTACGAAAATATTTTAAAAGAAAATAGTATTATCGGATTTTGTATGCAGAGTAGCTTAGCGCCCTAGGCGCTATGCAGATGGAGCAATTATTGTAGCAACTGCACTGGCAACCTTTTATCTGGAAACTAGCTCTTTCATATAATATTATCTTATTCAATAGCTTACGTACATCGAACAGGCCTTAAATTAACTAGCTGATTAAAATTCAGCAGCAGTCATATTATGAGTTGCTTATAAGTTGCTGGTCCCAGTTGCTATAATAGTTGCTCAGTGTGCAAAGCACCTTAAGGAAGATTACATTGAACACATATGTTAAAGTACGAGTGAGTACACATAAATTGTTTGCCAGTAATAATAATTTGTTAAACACGAATGTGTAAGGGACTGCTATTCAAATAAGTAACAAAAATAATATTATCTTGTTTTGGTAAAGGAATCCCATTAATCAACCATCAATTTGTAAAAAAACAATGTTTTCCTGAAAGAATTCCATAAATTTCAGTAATTTGATAACACACCGATGAAGATAAGGCGGGAATTTAATAAATTATATTTCGGGAGTCTCGTACGTTTCATTACTCTACATCATCGGCCTCTATTGAATTTACTCAGTGTTATGTTTGTGAACAAATCAAATATGAAATGCTACTCAGTTCAAAATACGTACCTGTACTAATATAGAGAGAGGAGGATGTAGACAATAACGTGATTATTAGCTTTCAAAGGATAACAAATACATTCATACTATATCGTAGTAATATTATAAATGCCAAAGTATGAATGTTTGCGCGTGGATGATAATGTTATAAGAATATATATTTTTGGTAAAGCAAGTCATAAAATTATCTTTAGTTTCGTATAATAACTATCAACAACACTTAGATTATTTATATTGTGTTTTTGTTTTAAATTTCGGGTTAGGCTCGTTTCGCACTAGTTTCGTTTCGCACCGTTTCGATTTTACCTACAAAAAGGTGCCGTTTCGCACGAAAAATATTTTTGTACTGGCGAACACAAAAGTTTAAAAGCTCTTATTTTTAATTTTGTATTAAGGCAGTGATTTTACTATTTACATCAATTATATCTTTATTTATTTCAACTTTACATATTATTAATACTACCTACAGATTTTAGTATAGAGCGTACTCTAGGTGTTCAGAAATAGAGAAACACAGTACAAATATTTTGTTATTATAGGTATTTTAACCCCTGACGCAAAAACAACGGGGTGTTATAAGTTTGACGTGTCTATCTGTATGTGTATGTGTGTGTGTGTGTGTGTGCGGATTTTGATTTTGTTTGAAAGTAGAGTTAGTCCAGAGTGTTCTTATCCATGTTCCTTAAGGTCCTTTTTGAGGTCCTCAATAATAATATCCATGTTTGGTGGAAATCGGTTCAAAATGGCCGCTGCTATAAAATGACGGATTGCTTTTTTCTTCGACGACCCCATCAATATGGATTTCAAATGAAAGGGCTTAGCAAGTAGAATACAGCCCACTATATAAAATTAAAAATCCAAGATGGCCGCCACCAATACATGCTGAATTACGTATTGCGTTGGGGGTTTTTATATTTTATTGGTTTTAGCTTAATAATAAGACACAAAGCGTGCAGAAAAGTTTCTGGACGCTTTGTGTCATAAAATCTATGGAAAAAATCGTTGGAACTCATTAATTTGAAGTTTTTTAGTATTTTTGATTAATAATATCTATTCTATAATTCCCTTAGTTATTTAAAACAACAAAATAATAGGGTCATAAATTTGCACGTGCATACGAATTCTAAGAATTAAATCCCGACTACCTGGTACCTAATAGATTTTACATTATAGGGGTGACTTAATTTTTAGAATTCGTTTGCACGTGTAGATTTTATGACCCTATAATAATTAGTTTGTTTGCTCACTTCAAAGAAAATGAGCGATAAGATTAAGGTACAACCACAAAAAAAAAAAACATTGTTCTAGGGTGTTTGCGGTTGAGGTTAATAATTATTAAGCTTTTTATTTTAGTTTGTGACAACTCGCGTAACTTGCTACTGGTCGTTTTATTTAAAAATCGTAATGTCGCGTGCCTGTGGTTCAAGTGGTCCAGTTCAAAATTTTGATATCATAGATGGCCCACGTAACGGAAAAAAATTATTGCACACAGGCCATAAATACTTACAGCTAAGAATAAATAAACACACTATAAAGTGGCAATGTGCAAATAAAAAAAACAGCATGAAGTGCAGTGGTAGTGTAACATTAAGCAGAAAATCCAATTTAATCATAAATGAAAGTAAACATAACGTCAAAAAATGTTTTTACAAAACAGACTTTCCATTCCAATCCCATTTTCAAGGTATGTCTTTATACTACAAAATATTGGTCTCTTGAATTTACTTTTTTACATGACACTATGTAAAAAAGTAAATTCAAGACATAAAATAACAAAAAATATAATAGATAGATAGATAACCCTTTATTGTTACACAATAAAATGTACAAGAACAACTTAAAAACTAAAACAATACAATAGATATCCAAATACAAATAAACCAAAAAAAAGATATAGTATCGCAAAATACACAAGTAAAATATTTTAATTCCTCTAAGACACTTTTCATTCCGACTGTACCTTCCATTGTATTGCAAGTTTTTTAAAAAACCGGGCGAAACGGCACTTTTTTGTAGGTAAAATCGAAACGGTGCGAAACGAAACTAGTGCGAAACGAGCCTAACCCTAAATTTCTTTTAGGATAATTTTTTGTTTCAATGAAGTTCCCTTTTTGTTAAAAATAGATGTATAAACAGTATATAGTTGTAACTAGTGCGCTAGGATCAGAAAAACATTTTTACTTAAAGCGATGATTTAGTTTTATGACGAACAACTAAAACCAAACCACTTGTTGGTTTTATTACTATTACTTATAATTTTTTGGTTGTATATTTATTTTTTTATGCTGTATCAAAAAGAGTTATTTAACTTATCTTAAAAACCCTCCCCCTTATGTACTCTATTAGAATATCGGCCCATTTAAAGGGTCCCTTAACTTGTTTGTTTTCTCAATCTTATAATACGATATCGCAGGAGTTCGCCGTACAATTAGGATTAAACTAAAACCAATTTAAAGTGGGATTATCCTTAAAAGCATGTTAAATTAATCCGGGTTGTATGGGAGGTAGATTGATAATGTTTGTGAAACTTGATATTTGTTTGTACAGGTAACTTTACTCGCTGGGTAAAGGGCTTGAGTAAATATCTCTAAATTATACTCAGAGACTTAGAAATAAATTATTGTGTGCAAGTCTTTCTGTGGAATTGGGAACATTTTACTTGGGTGATAAATGTTACTTATAGAGGTAGAAGTTGAGGGAAACGAGGACGCAACCCAACAAGTTGGTCCGATCAAATCCGCGCTACACTGGACACCTCGGTATACGATGCGATGCAGGTGGCAAGCAATCGGGATCGATGGCGTGACATCATTAGGAAGAAGATAGTGAGAGGAGGTCACGACCCTCAGAATTGAGGAATACGACGCAAGGAGGAGGAGAGGTAGTTATTTAATGTTAGAGATATAATAATAATAATGTGTAGGTGCATGTGTCGCAGTACGCCCGGCGAAGCGCCAGATATGACTTGTTCGTATTACATGGTTCACAATTCATCATATAGGAATACCTATTCTGGTAGTAGCCGCACTTCGCAATTTAGCTGCAACCATATTACAAAGTTCCGGCTCATAATTATATCCCTAGTAACATAATTATGATACGGCCATTTCTATCTTACTGCGACACATGCATAATATGCGTAACAGAATGCCCACTTACTAGTGAGTCTTAATATACAGACTCTGCAGCACCAGTGGTATTGCCGACGCGTTATCAGTCAGTCATTGCGGATGCTCTGTCGCTCAATAAGGTAGCTAATATTTTTTTAATATTATAAAAAAAGAGTAATTTAATCAACAGAAAACGTAATTATTATCTTTGAAGAATGACTTTTTGTAGAATCTACAATGGCCAATATGCCATTAAGAAAATGACGTATACTTAAATATATTAACAAAAGTCTTCTTAATCGTGTTAAATATACAGTATCTAAAAATATTACACCTGAGAGAATGTTAATAATACTAGTAGTTCTCATTTACTATAATTCTTATACTAGTAGAGGAAGCCTAACTAAAGACAGGTCGCTCCACGTGAAGGCTATTCCCACGGTAAGGCTTCAGGCTCCAGACTTCCATCCGCTAATGCTACGTAAAGCAGGAAATCTTCAGGAAGTACCCTATCCATGTAGGCTTTCAAATGACCTATTTAAGAGCTAAATAGGTTTGACCCTTTTGCTCACACCATTTTACTTTCTATTTTTGCACTAAACGATTCGTGAGTACTTAGATTCACGGGGCACGAAGCCGAAGTAAATACAAGTGAGTTTATTCCGTTAATTTACAATTATGAATTTTACTTTGTCATGTTTTTGGACGAAGGTAATGTAGTTAATTTAATTACCATTATGATATTTTTAAAGTATTTCCAATTTGAATTAAAATGGTATAGCAAATAAATATCATAAACCAAAATCAGAAACATTTTTTCCAATTTCAGATTCTAAAAGATAATTTTGTTGTTATTTAAGACAGCAAGATGGAAAACTCAGAAAAATATAATCAGAAACTTTGTCCAATTTTTTAAAGCTTATTCTACGAATTTACATTTCCAAATTCGACATAGCGCACGAGCGAGACTGTCACCATATCAAATTAAGCACTTTAGCACATTGAATTCAGCTGATTGACACCACTATGTAGTGTAAAAGGTTGAAGATGTATGTAAGTCATAGGTAAATCTCATAAAATCGGTTCCAACAGTCAAACGTTGGCAGTCGTACATAATGCACGATTGCATTTCAAATACTATGTCCGGGCGTTTGCAAGTGGTATGAATAATGCATCCATCGCACCATCCCTGTAAAGTATGTACGATGCAAAGCAAATCCGATCGGTGACTGTTTGGTAATCCGCTTGTTACTAGTTCTTTGCTTAGGATTTGAAGGAACGCTCGCATTTTTGTAGGAAATTGCGGCACGTCACGGCAACATTTTCTATTGGATCCGTTTTGTAAATTGTTATTTTTTTACTTGTAAAATCATATTATTGTAAAAGAGTATTGGATATTTTCAGAGTATATTATATCTATTTGAAGTTGAATTTAATAAGTACAAGTAATTAAAAAATAATATAACCGACTTTAAACTGGCTCGCAGTTTAAAACTTCAAATTATAAGATATAAGAGTTGGTACCTCTAGAATGAAGCAAGACTGATTGATGATTAAATTTAAATAGGACTACCTACCTAATAATTTAAGTTAATGAAAAGTTAAATACAAAATGGTTTATTTCTTAATCAAAAAGCCTATTTCTACTTATTAAGTAGAATGACTAATATTTTATTTTTACTTTTAACACATTACAAGAAACTTTTAACAAATAACAAATATTAGGTACGTTTGGCTATCGTTAGTTTGCAACCCTGTTATGTCATCAGAGACATTAATAAATTTCATATTATACTAGCTGACCCGGCAAACGTTGTTTTGCCATATAAATAATTATGGCTATTAAAAAATAAGGGTTGATCGTAGAAGGGTGAAAATTGAGGATTGTATGTATTTTTGTATGTTGTATCATAAAAAAATAGAAATTAAAAATTTTGTTTAAAAAATAAAAAAAAATATTTAGGGGTGGACTACCCCTAACATTTAGGGGGATGAAAAATAGATGTTGGCCGATTCTCATAAATACCGGATAAGCACAAAAAATTTCATCAAAATCGGTCAAGCCGTTTCGGAGGAGTATGGCAACGAAAACTGTGACACGAGAATTTTATATATGACGGGGCGTTGTGTGGGTATAGGTCAGATGGCCCGTCAATTGATCTGATGCGTCGCGAGTCGCGTCGGATCCACAAAATAATACTCGCAGCATATTACAAAATGATTATTTTAATAAAGGATCGATACAGGTTTACACAAGAGCCACTGATTGCTTTGATATTCTAAGATTTGAAGACGTAGTGAGTTCGATGCCACATAGTGAGTCACACAACCGATCGATTCGAAATCTACAACAAGAATGTTTTTCAATAATGGAATGGCGGCCTACAGATCAGCTGTTGCGGCCTTTTTCCTTTTCGGGGAAGCCCCTATCCACAGATCCCATAATCAAAACTAATGCAAACTGTCAGTTGTCAAACAACTGTCAAACGAACCACAGATCAGATAATAAAAATGTTCTCTTTGGTCTGTGGCTTCACCACTGGCATCGACCACACTCAAGCAAATATTGCTCGACGTCTTCAATAGAATGCGCTAGGTACAATAGTATCACGCTTCGATACGGCCGTCTTGACATATCACACGTCCTCGTGTGATGAAGCTCTCGCATCTGACTCAGCTTCCACAGACTCGGTCGTCCACACGCATCACGTGTCCTCGTGTGATGTACCTAAAAAGAACAAAATTCTCGCACAGTAGGTACTCATTCTAACCGCTCGGCCAACCCTGGCCCAATCGTATGGGACATAACAGAATATTCAAAATCATTTCAAATTTCAATTAAATTCATCAAATCCTTTCCTCAAAGCTAACTGACATGTAATCTTTTCTTTAAAGTTGACTAACATGTTTACACTAAACGATTCGTGAGTATTTAGTTTCATCTTTGTCAAAAAACAATCATGCAATAATCTTTGTAAATAGCTGACTAACATGTTGGACAACATCACTATTCATTCAAATAAAAGAAAGCTCAATAGAATATCACAGTGCTCGTATTTTAACCAAGATCCACATTACTACTTGACCTCCATCCGGTCGTAAGCCTCAAACAATCGACCTCCATCCGGTCTTCATCACAAGTATCCTAAATCTAATCACTGATACGGTAAGCTAACTTCATCTAATCACTAACACGGTAAGCTCAGTTCATCTAATTACTGACACGGTAAGCTAAGTTCATTTAATTACTGACACGGTAAGCTTCATCAGGTCACCTCCGGCCACTAACAGTCAGTATTCGCCATGGTAATTCATAACGATAGTATGCAATACTCTAATCATCAACACGTCATCGGGTTCCATCCACCCGGTAAACAACAACTCACCAGGTTCCATCCACCCGGTACCCGGCTCACTTAAGACATCGGGATTTTCGACGGTACCCGGCTCACTTAAGACATCGGGATTTTCGACTGTACCCGGCTCACTTAAGACATCGGGATTTTCGACGGTACCCGGCTCACTTAAGACATCGGGATTTTCGACAGCGACAACCTACACCTGCACGTCATACGCACGCCACTCACGGTCGTGGCCACACTGAGACGGGTAAAAACAAGCCCGATTTTACACCTGTGCCTACGTATGACTATGAAGGTGCATCCGTCTGAGCGACTTGCATACTACATTACTACTCATGACATGTCTGTAAAGTCACAAATCTATTCAAGTACACTATCAGTACACAAATCTGTCCCAAATTATTTGCTTTCAACAAACTTAATCGTTACTTAGGTCTTGGGGATTCAAAAGGTTTTCAATAATCTAACCTCCAAACCTAACCTAACTGCTCGTTATATCTCGGTAACTCTTAATTTCTTGGCAACAGAATATGTTTTCGAATCGCATGTTTGCTTAACATCAAAACATTTTCTTTCGTCACCATAGTGCAATGGTATCGATAACAATAGCAAGAAAACGACTCACAAAATTCATGTCAATTTTCGATACGGCTCGATCACTCAGCTCGACTTGAGTCTTGCAACCACGCCACGGTCGTCTCGTCGCTCGAAAGCAGGAGCAGCACGTGCAGACAGGTAACATGCACGCGCACGGCGCGCGAAGACAGGAACAGGAACAGGCGCGCACACTCGAGCGCCGACCAAAAGTGCTCCACTGTAGCTATAACCAAAGCTATTACAAATTAGTGGACGCGCGCTGGCCACTGGCCACGCGCAGATAGACATGGTTACATAGTCGAGAAGATAGGCGAATTTGCGCTCACGCTGCTAGAGACACACTCGCACCGATCGCTGCTTGAGGCAGCGCTCACAACTCACAGTTACCCACCCGCACCCGCGGTGGCACCCGCGCCGCTCGCGCTGCCTGGAGGCAGCGCTCAGGCGCACCCGAGCCGAGGTCGCTGCGCGAGGCAGCGCACAGTCCCTGGCGCCGCTGTCGCTGCGTGAGGCAGCGCACAGGCGCCACTGTCGCTGCGCGAAGCAGCGCACAGTCCCTGGCGCCGCTGTCGCTGCGCGAAGCAGCGCACAGTCCCTGGCGCCGCTGTCGCTGCGTGAGACAGCGCACAGGCGCCGCTGTCGCTGCGCGAAGCAGCACAGTCCCTGGCGCCGCTGTCGCTGCGTGAGGCAGCGCACAGGCGCCGCTGTCGCTGCGCGAAGCAGCGCAGTCACAGGTGCCGCTGTCGCTGCCCGTGGCAGCGCACAGCCATGGGCGCAGAGGGTGGAACAGCGCGCACAGTCACGTCGCTCGCACTGCGCCATCCACCAGCTCCAACATACACCCACAGCTCTGTCAAACCAGAAAAACAGCAAGACAACAAACGTACTGGGATTTTTAATGAATTTCGTAAATGCGGGGATATAATTGACAAAATCGTATGGCGCTAATTTAGCATTAACGGTTGCGGCTGTAACTTGGAGTCAACAGTTATAATTCGCAAAATGATTTCTCTCACAAGGTCGTTACTAAGGCGGTTACGAATACTATACGCAACTTAAAAACAAGCTTTTATTATTATTACCATAGCACCATAAAGTACTCGTCAAGACGAATCAAATGAGCCCAAACTCGACGGGGCTACGTCGCTCAACAACGGAGTTCCTATGGCCACCTTCCAGCTCTATCATCAGATCAGCTCGATGTCACAAAAATATTGCATTGTCATCCGATTCGTACAGGAGTGCAAAATCTCAGCTCAATCAGATACCGGGAAGTGGGTCAAATCAAACCTGCAAGATTTGATTACAGACAGACCGACAGACAACAGACAGTTGGAAGTAAATAAAAGCTTGTAAAATACAAGCAATAAGGGCATTGTGGCACCAAACACACTTTACACCAAAACTGGGTTTGTACATACCTCATTACAGTTGAGACCACAACTGAATATTTCTTACTACATGGATAACGTCGTAGAATCCACTTGAGAGAATGGTCACGCGACAAGCGAACCTCGATGCTGGCTTGATTCTTGATAACTCGAGCGTTAACACAATCGCACCAACATGACACACGACACGACACTCAGCATTCGCCTCGGGAAAGGGTAGGTACGGCGAACGAAACAATAACTCTGAAACAGTGGGATAATGTTAGTTCTTTATCCCACTTCTGATGACGGGGCGTTGTGTGGGTATAGGTCAGATGGCCCGTCAATTGATCTGATGCGTCGCGAGTCGCGTCGGATCCACAAAATAATACTCGCAGCATATTACAAAATGATTATTTTAATAAAGGATCGATACAGGTTTACACAAGAGCCACTGATTGCTTTGATATTCTAAGATTTGAAGACGTAGTGAGTTCGATGCCACATAGTGAGTCACACAACCGATCGATTCGAAATCTACAACAAGAATGTTTTTCAATAATGGAATGGCGGCCTACAGATCAGCTGTTGCGGCCTTTTTCCTTTTCGGGGAAGCCCCTATCCACAGATCCCATAATCAAAACTAATGCAAACTGTCAGTTGTCAAACAACTGTCAAACGAACCACAGATCAGATAATAAAAATGTTCTCTTTGGTCTGTGGCTTCACCACTGGCATCGACCACACTCAAGCAAATATTGCTCGACGTCTTCAATAGAATGCGCTAGGTACAATAGTATCACGCTTCGATATATATTAGATTAGCTTACCCGGCAAACGTTGTTTTGCCATATAAATAATTTCCTAGTAATTTCTAGTGTAGACAAAAAATAGCTTACTTATTGGAAGTATGTATGTATTTTAGAATGTGTATATTGTATGTATGTAAGAATGTGGTATATGCGTGAAATAAGCATTATTTTATGGAAAAAATTTTCAAACAAAAGTAAAAAATTAAATTTTATGAAAACATTGTCTCTTATAATTTTTTCATACAACCAATATTTCCATTGACATTTCTAAATAAAGATTCATAATGATTGATTTTTTGGAAACTATGAAAATCTTAATTGTTCAATTACATTTTTTTTATAAAATTAAATTAAAATTACATTTTTATAAGATCAACAACATTTTCGATATAAATAAAAAAAAGAATACTTACAACACAAAATCCGTTGTTATTGGAAGCTCGTGTCACGTGTTGAGTACTTTTGAGGTTATAAAATCACTTTATTAACTAATCGTGCAAAATACACTCAAAATTGATAATTTAATTATTATTGATAAAATAGGAATGATTAAAAGTTAATATGAGAGTTACACTGAGATAGCAAAATAATAATTGTCAACGTTACTACTACACTTGATGCATAAACAATAATGATGGCCGACAACTGTGTAGGGAGTGAGAAAGAAAGGAGACCGGCTTCGTTCTCATCCCTACTCCGTGCTGTTTACTGGGTCAGAAGTGACACCTGTAGACATCTGGCGGGGATAACTAATTAAATGACGATTGATCTGTTTTCGACCGGAGAGGAAAAATGATTAAATTACTAAAATGGCTATTAAAAAATAATGGTTGATCGTAGAAAGGTGAAAATTGAGGATTGTATGTATTTTTGTATGTTGTATCATAAAAAAATAGAAATTAAAAATTTTGTCTAAAAAATAAAAATAAAAATTTAGGGGTGGACTACCCCTAACATTTAGGGGGATGAAAAATAGATGTTGGCCGATTCTCATAGATACCGGATAAGCACAAAAAATTTCATCAAAATCGGTCAAGCCGTTTCGGAGGAGTATGGCAACTAAAACTGTGACACGAGAATTTTATATATTAGATAATATAAGTTGAAGATTCTTGAAAGATTGTCTACAGCAAAGTTTCTAGAACTGCAGTTACATTAATATTCGCATGTGGTGGTAGCGACTCATTACAAGCTTTATATTACTTTCACCTGTCTGTTGTCTGTCTGTCTGTCTGTCTGTCTGTCTGTCTGTAATCAAATCTTGCAAGTTTAATTTGACCCACTTCCCGGTTTCCAATTGAGCTGAAAATTTGCATGCGTGTGTAAATCGGATGACAATGCAATATTTTTATGACATCGAGCTGATCTGATGATGGAGCTGGAAGGTGGCCATAGGAACTCTGTCATAAAACAACGCAACCCCATCGAGTTTGGGCTCATTTGATTCGTCTTGACGAGTACTTTATGATGCAAGATGATAACAATAATTAAAGCTTGTTTTTAAAAAGTATTTTTTAAATTTCACTTGTTATTACGTAGATTTCCAGCTACTTTGCAGTCAGTATTATACATAGTAAGAGTATACTACAACATCGCTCTAACTAGGTCATAAACGTGCTAAAATTTCATTTAATTTTAATACAACCGATACAACTCTCTCAACTCACGAAACATGAATGAAATCTTTTTTATATTAAGACTACACAGCTGTACTTTGTGACCATGTGACAGCAATTTGAATAACGTAAACATCGTGTTTCAGGTCTCAGCCATTCCCGAGCATTCCACGCAAAAAACTGGTCAAAACGTCTTAACTACAAAGGAAAGTGTCAGAGGAATGTAGACTTTATGAGCAAAGGTTTGTAATGTGTTTTCTAAGATTTTCGCGTGGCGTTGAAACGAGGGCGCAGCGACACCGAGTGAGGGTATGTATGTTGAGTCAACATACTGCTTTCTTTCGGGCGGAGGTTTGCGGAGATTTTTTTAAAAGGTAAATTGACTAGTCGCAGGTGGTTGAAGGGAAACGGGTCAGCGGGTCTCGGTGGCGTGTCATGTTCATGTGTCACCAGGAACGGAATAAGGACTTTGTATTATAAATTTATATAAAGAACGTATGTGTCGGATAAAATAGCTGTAGGTAGGTACAGATAATATGTAAGTAAGTTTCTTCATACATCTTCCGTATTTTGTTAGACCTTATTATATATTTAGGTTGGAAATGTTCCTTTATTTTAATTTAAATTGTTATACACTATGCTTGATCCTAATTCGTCTTTCAGATGACTAAGCATATTCGGATGCAGCTTTATCTCCGCTCTGATCAAATTCAGATACAGTAGAATCGAATGTATTGCGTGAGTTTCATATAAATACTTATGTGGCTATAACTATTCGAAGCGGATATTAACGGATGACAAATAAAAAACGGATTGCCCCCTACCATAAACTACCATGCAAATAGTTTTACGACTACGCCGTTACGACGAACCGTCATTGACAGATTCACATCGGATTCGGATGAGACGTCATGTGGATTCACTCAATCTCAATCAACGAGACTTTCAATTGAAAGTCTCGTGCCACGCATAGCAATCAAACAAGTGTTCAAACAAGCAAAGTCAAAAGAAACATAATAAAAAACGCCGGCTAAAAAGAAAGGAACGTTATTGGATCGTAGTTCGCTGTAGATATGAATTTGTTTTTGTATAGCAAAACCAACAACTCGTCTTATTTCATTAAATTACCTATATAAAAAATAAATAAAAACATAATGTTTGCTTAGAGGAAAAAATCATTATCGATGAACTAGGACACGGTCAAGCTAATGAGGAGTAATTTAATGATATGTACTACAACAAAATACTTGTAAAGTAATCAATGTATCGATGCTACCTAATAACAATTAAATGTGTGATTTTACGTTTTGTAGTTACATGAGATTATAAATAGAATATTATTTAAAAATGTACTAGATAAAGTACTCTATTATTAATCGTTCTCAGGCTAGTAGAGTGCATCCATTTATTTTTCAAATTAAATCTGTGAGCTTAGCAGCTTCCTAGAAATCTGCACATTTAAAATGGCCTGTCTCTACTATTAGTGTCGTATATTTAAAAATACGAGTATTTTAATAAAAAATAACATATTTAATACTAAGAAAAATAAAATTATTTTTTAATAAAATTACTCGTTACTTCCCACGGGAAGTTTATCGAGGTAAAAGCAGAAGATATTTTAATGAAACAGTAAGTCTATTAGGGACTTCCGTTCTGTAAAAAAAATATAATTTTTAAAAGATTCTGCGATAGACGATCACTCCAACGAAAATCAAATGCATCTGTAATCGCCTTTCTCCTCCATTAGGATAGTAAATGATGTAAGTGCTTTTTTGCTGAATTCATAATATTATTTTTATGAAGAAAAAAGCTATCTACTTGATCTCATAGTTCTTACCCAATAATATATAATACTTATGCCGCCCGTTTAGGCATGAAAGAGGAACAAACATACATCCAGACATTCACACATCAATATATTGTTACAAACATTCACGTTTTTAATATTAAATAGTAAGATATTCGAACCCTACAAAAAAGATCTTTGTTTTTTAAGAGAGCTTTATCGAGAAACATTTTCAATAAGAATACGAATACTTATTATACACAACGATTTTTAACTCAAATTTGCGCGAGCAAGAGAATCGCTCGTATAGAAGATGCTCTTAACTCTTAAAGAAATTTCTATTCCCTAAACCGTCCCTGTAAGGTCATATTGCCATTAATTACCGCGTCAACTGGAGCGACGTCCTATCTCCGGACACTTTCTAAGCTTATAAGATTTTATTCGCACGCTTTAATGGCTCACAACTTAATTAAAATTACCAAAATAAGTCTGTTCTATTATTTAATAATTGAGTAAATTATATTAAGAAGTCTTTAAATATTATCTAAAACTTAAAAAACTAAGATTTATTATTAGTATTAGTTTTATCAAGGCGTTTAACCCGTTGAAAATATGATTTATGCTAATCAAATTTTTGCAAAGACAGAATGTAAATATATTTTCTTCAGAATATTGTTTCCAAAGTAAATAATTATATGTAAAAATATAAAATTTTACAAAATCGTTGACTGTTTTTTGGATAAAAATATTGTTTATTGAACTGAAAGACTCTAGGCAGTCAAGTCAAGTGGAAACACAATTAAAACTCGTAAACTCTGGAAATTCAAAACAAGACTGCAGGTAAATGTTATCTTCAAAATTACTTCAAATTTACATTATTTTTCCAAAACTCGCCTCTTTAATATTTTTTTAGTTACTTGCATTAATATTATTCTCCTAGACATTGCACAGAGCGAACACTTCCAGATATCGGATTAGAAAAATACATCTTATCCAAGCCTAATAATTACCATATTAAAAAGTATTTAGTACTCTGACTGACCGATTTATTTATTTACCAACTAGAATTTAGTCCTTATTCTGATTACCTCAATATACATGGCGGAAAATTAATCATACGTTTTTTTTTTCAATAACGGATGATTAATTTTGCGCTTCCCAAATTTAACTTAAAATATGATATTATAATATGCCACCACGTGCTATTGTTTTTGTCAGGCACATTGCACCTGAATCGCCGCGTGTCATCAGATTCCATTCTCTAGTGTACAATAATTTATTAGGGTACGATGAAGTTACGCACTTACATTGAAGTTAATAAGCAGACTATTAGTAGGGGGTAATATTATTATAAGATATTTCAGGGGTTTATACTGCTTCGAACATTACTGATCTCTGAGTAGGGGGGTAGCCGTCTTCGGGTATATCATCTCTGGTTACTTCCTATAAAATGAAGCTCAAGGAAGTCTGTGGTACCGCGGGAATTGGAAGGCACTTAAAGTATCCTGGACATTACGGCAATGGCCGAAAATTTATTACCAATTTCCCGGGAGTGGAATTAGATTCTAATTTTGGAGATTGCACCGATTGGCTTTGTCTGACAACATCTGGTTTGGAAGTAGGTCAACCTGAAATGCCTGTCAAAGGGCAGGGTCGCTAGTGAGCACGATTGTTCCTATGATATGTTTACGACTCTTCATAAGTAGTATACGCCCAAATAAAAGTAAAATGGGACAATTCTACAGCTGTTTAAAAACTAATGATATAGCAATGAAGAGCCCTTACACTATCTACAGTTTGACCAATAAAATACTATTCTACAGAAAATCCATGTGTTATAATATAATATAACAAATAACAGAGTGCCCAGAATGCTAGCAATGCATGTATGTAGTATATAAGTAATATTTTTTTTAGTTTTGAATTAAAGGTAGGTATGCATATTATGTAACATTTATGTATGTCTTAAAAAATCATTGTCAAACTAGCTTCAAAATTCAATCAACGTTCCTGCAAGGGTGCCTAAAACTTACCTTTAATTTCTCAATTATTAGGACTGGTCTCATCAACAAACCAAACAAAACCTTAAGCACTGAGGAGGGTCGACGTGTTGGGAGAGAAGTGCGAACTGAGCCCTAATTAGCAACACAAACGAGTCTATGGAAGTCTATAGGGACTGGGGGAAAGCACAAATTGAAAGGATATAGGAGATACACCTCAGGATTTGTTTATAAATGAATAGAGGACGAAATGAAACGATTCCAGGAAAAACATCTCGAATTTTGAAGAGTAGATGAGTGAGGTAGTCTAAAGATTTTAATATTATTAAGGGACACCTTTTCGGTCGTCCAAAATGTAAAGTAAGCTCTTAATGAAATTGTTCGTCAAAATTTTGCGCCTAGAGACCAGTGAGTGTATTCAATGAGATGAATGAATTCGATAAGTTAGATTAACGCCTTATGGTTTTTTGAGACGTTGCGTAAACAAACTTTCGGGCTTATAAAAATTATAATATGATTCAAATATTATGATTGAATATCTCATTTATTGGTGAAAAACTAAATCCTCATTTTTAGCAAAATAAATTATAAAGACAGCTAAAAGTTTTTTCTTAAGGGATATAAGAAATAGAAGAGAAGTTTGATATTTTTTTTTATTATAATATTATTATAGTTTTTAAAAGTAACTAACGTATACATATAAATAAATGTGGAATTAAAAAAATATATTTTCCTCCGACGGACTGTGAACCTTTCCGGATTTTTAAAGTTTGTAGATTGTTTTATTATTCCAGGATTCATTTAAATTTTATACGTAATACCTAACCATATAATAACCTGGTAATACAAATGTAAAGTTAAAGTTTCTAGAACATTAAAACAACTTTGATCTTTTATACTAATCCACTCGCTCAGCAACATCTGGTTTACCTCTGTCATAAAAACTGGATAATGGTTCTGAACCTTGACTTCTATAATAATAAGCAATTCATAGACGTGAGTAGGCATTCAGTCATAATTATATTGTTAAGAGTAATTTATTCTCTGACATAAATAAATCACTTGCTAGGCGCCTTACTCGTTTGGTGATTTTCTCTTAAGAAACCCGTGTATCAGTGTTTTTGAACTTTGTTGTTGAAGGAGAGATTTATCCCGCCTTCTTGGTTGTCTTTATTTTTGTTTTTTTTGTTTACCGTATGGGGGTATGGGAGAGTTATATCCACATACAAATAATCAGAATATAAAATATGTAACTACAAGTTCTTGTACCAAATCCCACTCTACTCTTTCAGTAAACTTTTCCATACAAAAGTAGGTTGCCTGGAAGAGATCACTCACAGCGTTAAGGCCGCCCATTGGAGCAAATTGTGTTTCAGTGCTAGTATTAAGTAAAACTATAATTTTCTTTGATTGCAATAAAGAGTATTCTGTTCTATTCTACAATCTAAATTAATATAACAATGATATAGGAAAGAGTGACTGATTGACTGATCTATCAACGCACAGCCTAAACCGCTGGACGGATTGGGTTGAAATTTGGAACATGGATAGGTTTTATGACGTAGACCTCCGCTAAGAAAGGAGTTCGCTTCGCGGGCAAAGCCGCGTGCACAAGCTATTATAATATACAACAGGAGGATACCTATGCACATACAATAAAATATTATATATATAAGTTAAAACTATAAATAATTTTAATAAATATTATATAAAAAACATAAATAATAAAAAATAATATTTTATAATTTATTTTTTAAGCGGTCGCAACGGAAGACCAGCGCCGGCTGGATAGTCGGCATATGCTGAGTTGCGACCGTTTCATGTACAAATATTTCTATTTATGGCTTGTAATATTATGTTGTTTTTGTGTTGTGAGATATTTGTGCATGAATAAACGTTATTTCATTTCATTTCATAATATAAATACCGCACTAAAAATATTAAAAAGATATTTCCAAACGATTAAAGCTTTTTCGATCTGTTAGCATATGAACATTAAAATAACCTATTTTAAGTAGAATTGGTTATAAATAAAATACATAATTTCGAATGATGTATGGTCTATTTTTATATTTGCTGATTACACATAACTGTCTAATTACCGTTTATTGTTAAAGATTTCTAAGGAATATGTAAATACATGTACACATAATATTAGGTATTACTAAGATTACATAAAACATAATAACTAGTAATCTTGCAACAATGTAACGGTTATTATTCTGGTTGTTTGATTATACTCGTCATTATGTTTCACGTGTAGGAACGAATATGTATATAACGTACTTTTAATGGCATTAAATCATAATATATCAATAATCAAATATAACTCTAGATATTCATACAATTTTGTTAAGAACTAAATTTAAAATTTGCAAGGAATAGGTTACGAACAAGTACCACCGGGGTCCACCTTTTTTTATGCAGGAAAAATACGTTACGCATCGTCCACGCCGGGGGCGGTATGTGAGGTTCCCCGCCGAAGATGAGCGCAGTAGGGATACCCACTAAAAACCTAGGGGTGTTCCTGCGCGATACCATATTGCTGGAGCAGCGGGTACGCCGAGCACTCATCCGCGGCCACCTTTTGAATATTCCTTTTTTTTTGACCCAGGAAAAATGCGTTACGCATCATCACCCCACGCCGGGGGGCGCGGGGCGGTATGTGGGACTCCCCCGCCAAAGATGGGAGCGGCGGGGATACCCACTAAAAAACCTGGGGGTGTTCCTGCGGGACGCCATAATGCCGGGGCAACGGGTACGCCGAAGCACTCATCCGCGGCATACACCTTTTGAATACCTTTTTTTTTTTATCCCAGGAAAAATGCGTTACGCATCATCATCACACGCCGGGGAGCGCGGGGTGGTATGTGGGGTGGTGTACTCCCCCGCCAAAGATGGGAGCGGCGGGGATACCCACTAAAAAACCTGGGGGTGTTCCTGCGGGACGCCATAATGCCGGGGCAACGGGTACGCCGAAGCACTCATCCGCGGCATACACCTTTTGGATACCTGCGATAACACTGCGATGCAATATGCAGTGTTTATATCTTATTGGTGTGGGTCACAGCCAGTAATTGTAATTTCACTGTTAAGTGTAAGTAGCTTGTTCTGTTGGATAAAAAATCCCAATTGTCATCTCCCTACAAAGAGACGCTTAATTTTAATTTGTATAACTTCGCTAAAAGTTTCTACAATCGTTACAAATAGTATGAACCCATTTAATTCTTTATTTTTAATAAAAAGGTCACGCAGCGCATCGATCATGTACACGTGATATTTATACGTTTTTTTTTCTTTCTAGAAGTTTCTAACATCAATGACGTTAACACACATGAAACTCAGATTCTAATATTTAAATTAATGCATAATATTATGTCATGACGTTAATCATAATCGTAAAATATTAAGGTAAGGTCCAACGCGGTAAAAATATAAAAAAAAACGGATTAGCACATTACGATAAATTTAAATCACGCTAGAGAACAAAACATTTTTTACGTCAATAAAAAGCGCTAAAACTTTAAACACACAACAATATTTTGTCAAATAAATTTTCGCAAATTAGTATCAACTTCATAGATTTTACAACATTTGAAGATAACAAAAGAATATTTTTAGACTTTATTAAAAAACTTGTTTCAACCGGTTGTTGTTTTATGAATAAATATTTTTTTAAAAATATTTGTTTTTTATTAACGCCTATTTAACACACAATGTTTTTAATTATTGTAATTTTATGTAGGTATTTAATAATTTGAATAAAATATTATCTTTTAAAAGTTTTTAATAAAATTAAACATAATATTAATCTTAAACAATATAAAACCCAATAATAAAGTCAAGGTCAATTATATTAGGTTGTAAAAAATCTTTGGTTTAGTACAGAGTCCGCCATGATATTAGAAGTACGCGGGTGATACTGCATTGTTTTTTAAATAGTTGAAAATTTCCCTGCCCCTTTATACGAGTATATCAAATATTTTTCGGCATTTTAAGCATAAAATATTCTTACATGGTATGCGGTATATATTTAATTCACATACACGTAATTATAAAAGTACAGTAGTTTAATCCGCTGCGCTGTATACAGTAGCTTTTGTGCTATTCCAGGGTCTAAACTATCTATTTACCAAATCGTTTAATCGATCCACCCGATAAGACGTGAAAAAGTAACAAACATCAATAAATACATAATATATTATATAAACTTTCGTACTTGTAAAATTCGTAACAATCTTATCAAATTACGCAAAAAAGCTTAATAAAAAGCTGTTACTAAAGTTATTTTTTTTTAATTCTTCATTGATTTTTTTTCCATCGTACCGAAATCCTTGAATAGGTTCACATTGCAGAACCATCGACATTGACCGAATGACAATATCGTATGTTCAAATACATCAAGATAAAAACCGACATCTCTTAAGGGCATCCCGAAAATGGCATCGAATGACTCAATGTTCAATACAAAAGGTTCCTTTAAGGCACCTATTTCGCAGAACAATATGATCTCTGTATGTAAATCGTGCATTTGTGTTGTTGTTTTGGTAGACAAGTTAAAAGTTAACACGACAGCAAACATCTCAAAGAACGTCCTTGTCAAAACAACCAAATGTTTACGTTTAATAGCCATTGACCTGCAAAGTTTTTTGAAAAATCCGTTTTCATGCAAGATCTTTGTTTTTTATACGACACAATTGAGTGACTAAGCTCAGTTTATTTGTCATTTAAATATTGGATTTATCAGCTGATAAAAATAGAAGCAGCTTTCATAGTCGGCTAGTGTATTTTATTTTTGTTTTCGATTTGATTTTTTTAGATATGTGATTAAGTTTTCGTACATTTTCTTTTGTGTTTCAAAAAAGAGTTATCTATATCTCGAGTTGTCTATCTATCTATATGTATATATTTTTTTTAACAAATATCCATTCGGCTTTTTGTGAATAAACTCATTATCATTTATTGTTATCCATCTGTATTTTGTAGTGCCAAGTACCTATATATAGTTATCTATATCTAAAGCACTGAATGACAAAAACAAAGTAAAACTAACTTACAAAAGTTACTGCTTCTGGGCCCATAACTCAATAATAGATAAATATTATAGCGTTAGCGAGCGCAGACGATTCAATTATAACGTGAGCTTACAAACTATTTGTACACACTTTCATAATATTACTAGTTTATGCTCGCGGCTTTGCCCGCGTGGTAAAATCCTTTCTTGAGGTCTACGTCAAAAAACCTATATGTGTTCTAAATTTCAATCAAATCCATTCAGTGGTTTGGGCTGTGCGATAGATCTGTCAGTCACTCTTTCCTGTTATATGTATATTAAGATTTACCTTACTTTGGCACAATTTTTTCCACGTGTGACCCTTGATGTCTTTGACATGCGACATCCTTAGAATGCCGGAACTATAAATCTACGCAAGACCATGCAAAATTTAAATTTTGTATTTGAGATTGTGGAATATTTTATTGGTATAACAAAGCTCATGGTCATGATAATCGATCATAGACTGAGAATTACCTAATTACTTTTTCTGAGTCAAATCATAGGTTGTGTGGCCAACATTTATATTGCAATTTCAGGTCAGCAACATCAAGGCCTACACCATGACTTCAAGGCCTACACCATGACATGACCCAACGACTGCCACCACACATTACAGGAAATAGCGGGAACTTACACATTATTTTAAAGTAAATAGCGGGAATCCATAGTTATACATGTTTTCGTAACATAGCAGCGTCCAGCTGAAAATTTTGCCACATATTGAGATTTGAACCAAGAGCCTCCGGATCACTCGCCGTACACCACTGCAATATGGACGCTAAAGGATTACTTAAATAAGAGAGAAAAAAGAAAGTCAAATTACAGGGCTGAAGAGTCTTAACATCTTATGACTCTTGAGTAAGAAGCGTTGGCGCAGTGCATCAAGAATGTTACATCATTGTTAAATCCTATATAGCACTGTAGGTACCGATTAGGGCAGCGTTATCTCTCAACATCAGATGAGCATCTTGCCTAATTTTTTGCATTATTATCATCACTCCGTATCATCGTCCGTTGTGCTCCGGTAGGAGGGCACTGTAGCTAGTGAAATGACTGGGCTAAAGAGTCTTAACATCTCATGACTCTTGAGTAAGAAGCGTTGGTACAGTGCTCCTAGAATTTCACATAAATGTGAAATCCTAGGTAACACTGTACTGATTATGGGCAGCTGTTATCTCTTAACATCGGGAGAGCGTCTTGCTCGTCTTCTACTTCATCACATAAAAAAAAAATCACATAGTATAAAACAAAGTCGCCTCTCGTCTGTCTGTCTGTCCGTATATATGCTTAGATGTTAAAACTGAGCAACAGATTTGATGCAGTTATTATTAAATATTTGGAATGATTCAAGAGAAAGGTCTATATTATGTATAGAGGTAATACATGCATAATAAATATAGTAGAGAAACACTGTTTTCTGATCTGAATTTTCTGTTAGGTGTAACGAAGTGCGGTTCACTAGTAGTTTTTTTTTCTTGTTCTTGCGTGGTGGTAGGTGGAGTAGGTCCCTAATAGAATAGATACCTCGAGACGGAAGGCGCAGCGTCGGCAGACCGGCCCGATCCGGCCCGATGGGTCGATGACATTGCAGCAATCGCAGGAAAAACCTGGATGCGAACAGCTCAGGACAGAGTTGCATGGCACGAAGGGGAGGAGGCCTTTGCCCAGCAGTGGGACGATATGGGCTGACAATGATGATGATGATGATGATACTATCCCACTGCTGGAAAAAGACCTCCCCCAAATCCCTCCACATATCTCTATCCTGCGCCACCTCTGGCCAGACTGTCTGGCTGGAGTGGTTCACGTCTAGATCATCGAAATTATATTATAAAGAAGAAAATCTACAGTAAGTTTAAACAAGACCACGAAATGACCACGAGAGTCGAGAGTGTCCAGTCCCGATAAACTTACACCCACAATAAAACAACATTCGGAACATAATGTGGAGCGAGTCGAGTCGCCACAACAACTTGTAAACTTGCGGACTAGTTCAAACTAGTTGTTAAGACTTGTATTTGTCTACACAGTTGTGGAGCAGTATGGGGTTTCTTTTAATATTTTCATAAATATAGTGACAGTGACACAATAAATTTCACAATATAGTACAGTCATTTTAAGTAACTTTCAATCTTGCACTAACTTTGAACGATGTTGTAAAAATGGTTTACGCAATTTTTAAATAAAAAGATTGAGTATAACAGATTCTTAAGCAAGTGAATTAAATTAAAAATTAAAAAACCCCCAACGCAACGCTCTCAAAATATTATGTAATTCGCGGTTTTGTAGTGGCGGCCATCTTGGATTTTAAATTTGTTATAGTGTGATATTTGATACCCATATTGAGGGGGTCGTGGAAGAAAAAGATATCCGCCATTTTGTAGCGGCGGCCATCTTAGACCGATTTCCACCAAACATGGCTAAGAATACTCTCGACTAGCTCTACTTTCAAACAAAAAAAAACTAAATAAAAATCCGTTCATCCGTTCGGGAGCTACGATGCCACAGACAGACACACACAGACAGACACGTCAAACTTATAACACCCCGCCGTTTATGCGTCGGGGGTTAAAAATTGAGTATAACAGATTCTTATATAATAGCTAATATATATTATAACAGATTCTTAAAATATTTTCTAAATACTTTAAAGATCCGTCCATGTAATAAATTCCCAAGATCAAAGTAACCTAAGATGACTGCAATGGAAAACAATTTTTGTAACTATGATGAAGAATTACATAGAAAAGATTAACAAACCTTTTCATAATTATTTATCCCTGAATAGAATACTTACTCTTTGTATTCTCTCAGATTTTCCCAATTGAACACCCAATTCCATTAACTAGGTACTGACTGTAAATTGAACACCCAGTCCGAGTCCAATCAGAATCCTTAAAATAATGGTTAAAATAGTTTTTGTTTAGAGTAGCTTCACACTACATATATCGATATCCGACTGCTGACGGAGCAATAACAGATCGAAGTACCCACATAGTATTTTTACAAAACTGATGTAACTACTTCGGTAAGTTATTGGCCCGTTAAAACAGTCCAAAGACGTACAGATGCATATTTATTATATCGGAGCGTCATTTGACAGATTTGAATAGGAGTGTACGAGTAGAATAATTAATTATTGGGGTTTATATTCCAAAAGAGCAGGTGACGGTTTTTGATTTGACACCTATTAGATCTAGGTGTGTGATATCAAAATGTTGGTCTACCGTTCCTTCAATGTAGTGTCGTTGTACTGCATTGTCACTGAAAATAGAATAGTACGACACTCTGTTATCTCTCGTGGCTAGTGGGGCATTTAATTAAGACTTTGTGGAAAACTTTACCGAGAGAGTTGTTTCAGATCTTTTCTATTTGTGGTCTTTATGAATGTCAAGGTGATCTAGTAGAACCTCTCAAGCACAACTACAATTAAAACAACGTTTACAAAACTTAATTTTAGTGTAAACAGTTTAAATAAGTGTATTAATTTTGTTTGTGTAATTTAAATTGTTAAAATAAGAAAAAATGTTAACGTCAGTGATTTGGTTTATTCTAAAAATAATCGTACAAATACGATTGATTAAAATGATAAAAAAAAAACAAATACGTAATAACTGTATAAATTAATCATGTTTACTACAATTTTATTGTAAAAAGTTTTTTGTTGTATAATACTATGAATATTTAGTGCTAGAACAAGTCGAATAATACACGAGCTTACTTATAAATTACTTACTTAAAATTACCCGTAGTCATCTATTACACTTATTTTTGATTGACCTCCTTTTTGCCTCTCTTCTCTTTTTAATTTATTTTATACCTATTTATTATCGAGTAGGTAATGTTTATTTTTGAGAAACAAAAAGTAAAAATATAATAATATCCGATAAATTTAAGAGAAGTAGGTAGTAGTAGGTACTTTAAGCTACGTGTGCACAGCTCTGCGTTTGATTTATTCAATGACTACTCACTAAAGACTCGCTCATAAAAATCTGCATATTGCTAAAATAAATTGTATTTATGGACATAAAATGTTATACTAAAAGTTTTCACTGTCCGTGATAAAACTTACACGTTCAAAAATATGAGCCGCAGAGAATTAATAAACTTTGAGATATAAAATACGTTTTACGATCTTTTTAAACTTTAACTTTCTGATAGCTGCGAGTTTATTAAACGGTTAACATTAATCTGCTTCAGAATTATTTTTTCGGTATCCTATCACTTATTAGAAAGGTATTATTGTAAAGTATTATAATAAAGGTAGGTATATCACACAAAAAGTAATTAACTTTATTTAACTGTTTTATTAAATAAATCACAATATATTATTTAGTTGATTATAGTTTGATTACAATAGGCTAAAATAAATATATTATTATTATACAAAAACTATTATCCCTATCGATTTCAAACTTGCTTTTTTGTAACTTTAAAACCGCTTCTTAACGTCTGAATTGAATTCTTATTTTGTATTAGTGTATATAGGTATAGATTAAGGCGCTTTCTTGGTCAAATGTATAAAAATCGGTAGAGCGGTTAAATATTAATTGAAACCTTTTAACGCCTTTTGATTATTGCAAGCGAGATTGAAGTTGGTTTATAACATTTCCTTTAAATTTGTAAGTTTGCACTTTGTTTCATTACTTAGCTCATGCTCGTAGTAAATTTCTATTCGTGAAATAACTCATAACAAGTTTTAACATCATGAATGTATATTAAATATCCAGATTTCGATAAAGATATTAAAATATTTATTACCAGTTCCAAAAAGTACATACATAAAAAATATACATATATAGTGACATCTTACTAATATTATAAACGTGAAAGTTTGTAAGAATAGATGTCTGGATGTCAGGATGTCTGGATGTGTGTTTGTAACTCTTTCACGCTTAAACGGGTGGACCGATTGAGCTGGAATATGGAATAGAGATAGCTTAGACTCTGGAATAACACATAGGCTATAGGACAGCGGGTAAAACTGCTGGACACAGCTAGTATGAGATATGAACAGTAGATAATAAAACAACATAAACAATACACTGTTATATGGAATAATGCTAGGCAGGGAGGTCCTTCACAGCGCTGATTTTCACCCTACCCTGTGCTCGACTAAGATGTTCAGCGAGTTCAAAAACTATGCCAGTAGCGGGATAATAATATGTCTTAGATATTCATTTAACAATTTAAAATCAGGAAGTTAAAAGGCGGATACTCTAAAGGCAAACGAATTTCATGGAATATTTGAGCTCATATTAGATGATCATAGTAATATTATATAACCAAGTTGACCTTCGTTTTAAACCAGCTACATTAATTATGCAACTGTAAAAAACTTAAGGTAATTCAATACATTTATTAGGTTTAAATATGACGGATGAACAGGAATTTATGATTTATAGACACTAGATTAACATTATTATATCCCGAATGATAAATTATTACCAGTTTTCATATGAAAAAGCCTTTATTCTAGTTTTTTATATAAAATTATTGACTTTTTTGACGTAAATCGACTTGTCGGGCCAATAATCACATACCAAATTTCTGGATAGAACTACTCGTACGTAAAGCTTTTTTACAAGCTTTTATTTACTTTCACCTGTCTGTTGTCTGTCTGTCTGTAATCAAATCTTGAAAGTTTAATTTGACCCACTTCCCGGTGTCCGATTGAGCTGAAATTTTGCATACATGTATAAATCGGATGACAATGCAATAAAAGCTTGTTTTTAAATTTTTTTTTTTTAAGTTCACTTGTTTACAAATAAACGCCCACCTGATTATGGTCAGGTGATCAGACAATATCTTCATAGGCGTTGGTAAAAACTGGATGAGATTCGCGCAGTACCGAAAGTTGTGATTTAAATATCTCTTTGGTCGTTGTTTTAAAAGGTACCAAATTTAAACACCACCTAATTAATTGGTTAACTGAAAAATGTTTCTATAGTGTTCAAGAATATCTCGACTTTAAATGACATTATAATATTAATTAATTAATTTCGATGGGACATACGAGGGTCATGCCAAAAGTAATTAGATACTCAAAAATTATTATGTTAATCATGTTTTATTATTATGTATCATTTAAAGGCATTCAATCTGAGCACGTATACACTTTTTCATGCATTTAAACCATTTTAAAAATACTTTAGTCTACTACTTTTCAGATAGCTTAAAAATGACATAATTTTGGGCACTTAGCACATCTTCCTTGCTCTCTAATGGCTTGCCTCTTAAATTTTATTTGATTTTGTCAATCAGGTAAACTTTGCAAGATGTCATGTTAGAGGAATATGTAGGGAGAGATAGAAATAACACATTTTTTTACTTAAAAAAATTAAATGTTCTCGCGGAGGTGTGCGGCGCGGCGTTGTAGCGACGTCCAAGAATGTGCCGGAGTCTAGACTTTGGTCGATTGTCACATCAAGCCAATAATACTGCTGGAGCCCAAATTATTACCAACCATTCAAAATGTACTGTTCTATGATTTTCTAGCACCGGAGCAGCAATATGGCAGGTTTTATAAAGAAAACATACCGACGATTTGTTTCTATGTGCATTGCTCACGGCGACATTTTGTTGGTATTTGTTAATTTCCAAAGCACCATGTGGTTGATTTTCGCTTTGTTTCGAGAACGTAGTTATAGAGTTATGCTTCAATGCTATTAAGTAATATTGTATATGTTTTTATTTTTACCTCCGCCGAATTTGTCTATGATAAATGGGCACCGATCTACCCGACGGTCTCGCTACTCATCGGTCAGTTCATGCGGCACCCACCTCGAACAACGCTTATGGAAAGAAGCGTGATAATCAATAATGGTTTGCATTGCTGCTGATTCGTTACCCAATTCACGCTCTAGCCCTACATGTGAAGTTTGTCGGTTTCCTCCCAAAAATAATATTTTTTTTCCTAGGTGACAGTGGTTGGCAGACGGCCTGTTTACGCTTCGTATTCAAAGCTTCCTCATCCTCTTTTAAATTCAGCAATCCAATTAAAAAGTACTGCTCATGAACAAGCAGACTTACCAGAAGTAGTTATCAAAAGATTAAAACATTATTGAGCTTTTAAACCTTTTTATGATCATATAAATCATAGCGCGAAAATCACAGCGCTCAAGTTCTATTTCACTAAGAAAATGCACCCCACTTTATCATAGAAAAAAGTATATTGAATAAAAAAACAGATGAATTCAAATATGTTCCACATTCAAATGAATTACTAAAAATACAGTGTTTACACGATGGTGTATAACTTGACAATATCAAAGTCACGAGTAAAGAGTATCTAATTACTTTTGGCATGCCCCTCGTACTTATAGATAAATTGTTTTTGATATTGTTAAGCTTAAATTCATATAAAAATTCGCACGTCTGCTTGCAGGCTGAATACCGTTGACATTGTATAATATTAAGACCTTTTGTATATACTTATTTTGTGTGTATTCTAGCGAATGAATGTTTTTGATTTGATTTTGATTTGATTTGGTTGTTGTTATCTTCTTTGTTTTCGTTCCCTCGCCACTGTTCTGACTGAATACTCTTCCTGAGTCCAGAATGCCCTCTCCATTCTGGACCTGCTGTCCTGGGTGGACAGCTTTTATAAACGCACTGTAACGTAATCTAAACGAGACCTGACCATAGAGCTGGTATCCTGAGCAGTTAGTGTTCTGATGGAGAACCCGTCATAGGCTTCCAGAGAGCCTTTGATTAATGTTGAATTAGTCTATTATGATATATGGATTCATTGATTTCCATTCATTACAATATTATTATTCCTCATGATGGCCCATGCATTTAAAGCATTTTCCTCCATAACCTATATCGAAAGCATCCAATTTAATATGAGGATGTATTTACTTACCACCTTTACCTCCTACAGTCAGTGGAAATAATTTAGTAGATAGGTAGAACCTCTATCTAACATGTTCCCAAATTGTAAGTAGAGATATCGCACTCCTTGCAAGATCTCATTGTCGAGATGAAGAATACGCTAAAAGGGCGTAACCGTTGTCTGTCCCTTAACCTTTCTAAGATTAATCTAAGGATTACCGATTTTTTTTCCATACAACACTAAAGAACATTTTCTTACTAGAATTAGAAGCGTTGGAGAAATCCTACTCATATTATATGCACAAGTTTGTATGTATGGTTATTTGTAACTCTTTCACGCCTTAATGTTTTTTTTATACAACGAAGCAAGAAGACTCAGAAGTTGCTCAGCGAGCTATGGAGCGGGCTATGCTCGGTGTCTCTCTGAAGGATCGCATCAGAAATGAGGTGATCCGACAGAGAACCAGAGTTACCGACATAGCAGAAAGGATTAGCAAACTGAAGTGGCAATGGGCTGGTCACATTTGCCGTAGAACCGATAATCGTTGGGGTAGACGAGTTCTCGAGTGGAGACCACGTCTCGGTAAACGTAGTGTAGGGCGCCCATGGGCGAGATGGGGCGATGATATCCGGAGGGTCGCTGGGGGTGGGTGGAGAAGAAAGACGGAGGACCGAGTTGAGTGGCGTGCTATGGGGGAGGCCTATGTCCAGCAGTGGACGAACATAGGCTGATGATGATGATGATGATGAAGCAAGAAGACGAGCAAGACGCTTACCTGATGGTAAGAGATAACGCTGCCCATAATTAGTACAGTGCTAGTAATTTTACAAAGCTGGGTGCACTGCGCCGGCGCTTTTTACTTGAGGGTCATAAGATGTTAAGACTCTTCAGCACAGTAATTTCACTAGCTACAGTGCCCTCCTACCGAAGCACAGAAATGTACTGTACTGGATCCGTACTGTAGCCTAAATGTAGGACCGATTGGGCTAAAATTTAATACACTGCCACATAGGCGCAGGTAGTTCTTGTATAATTAACATAAATCAGTCATATTCTTATTATTTGAGTCCTTCCAACGAGGAAAACATTTTTAAATTATAAATTCGCCTTAATATTTTTTCTCACGGCGTTTATTAATTGCGATCACGCAATATTGTAATAGACGAGCACTTTAGTTTTTTAACTTTTCATTATTACATTCAAAATAATATTCGTGCGTAAGCTTACAAAAAACAAGTGAAGTTTTAAAAAAACTTTTTAAAAACAAGCTTTTATTATTATTACCATAAAGTACTAGTCAAGACGAATCAAATGAACCCAAACTCGATGGGGTTACGTCGTTTTATTACGGAGTTCCTATAGCCACCTTCCAGCTCCATCATCAGATCAGCTCCATGTCAAAATAATATTGCATTGTCATCCGATTTACACACGCATGCAAATTTTCAGCTCAATTGGAAACCGGGAAGTGGGTCAAATCAAACTTGCAAGATTTGATTACAGACAGACAGACAACAGACAGGTGAAAGTAATATAAAGCTTGTAATAAATGGAATTTGGTTGGAGGAGAAAGACGGAGGAGCGAGTTGAGTGGCGTGCCATGGGGGAGGCCTATGTCCAGCAGTGGACGAACATAGGCTGATGATGAAATGGAATTTAAATAAATAGTCACAGAGATTTTATTTCTTTAGGTAATGTGTATCAATGATTGAGAATAAGACATTAATAAATAAGGAAAATCAAATGTGACAATTTTGCTCATTAATTAATTAATACAACTTACTTGTAATAATTTTCGTATAATATTAATAAAATAGCCACAATTTTTGTCATTGTTAGGCGTTAGTGTTTTTTTGACTATAAGTTGTTTTTACGTACTATACGTTACCAACAAAATATTTGAGATTCTTATTCTAGGGATGACCTGAAGACTCAAGACTAAATGACAAGGATTTTCGCGAAAAATCGAGACCAATTTAGTAAACAAAGCATTTCTAAGCTAACGAATACTTACGCTTCAAGGCTTGCTTGCGCAACGAAACCTTCTTCGATACCTAATACGTGGCTAGCATGTCTATCAAGTTGAAGAAATCGTCCAGTATTAAAATGCCCATTCTACTAAATGAAACAAACATTTATTCATGAGATAAACAAAATTTATTCATATAATAAAGTAGCTTATGCTCGCGGCTTTGCCCGCGTGCAGAAATCCTTTCTTAACGGATGTCTACGCCTTAAAACCTACCTGTATGCCAAATTTCAACTCAATCCATTCAGCGGTTTGGGCTTTGCGTTGATAGATCAGTCAGTCACGCTTTCCTTTTATATATTTAAGAAGATAAATCTTTATTTCTTATCTTTTCTCTGTATTTTTTTTCTGCTTGTAAATTATCTATTTATTTTGTGTACAATAAAGTATTATCTAAGTATCTCTAGTGTATAATATGTAGGTATTGTTCTAATTATGTATTAGTAAGATCAATTTATTTCCCTTATAATTTCATTCATTATAGGTAAGTCCTTAACCACGATATCTGATGTTAAGCGATATCTAAATCTACTCGTGGAATGAAATATATAGGTATACTAATCTTTTAGAAATGTAGAGTGGCAAATGCCTTTATTGAGAAAAACAAACTAACAATACTACAGCTACTACAGCAGTAAAGAACACTTTTATTAACCACAGATCGGCCACAAGCCGATCTACAGAAAATCCAAGTGCTCCAAACCACTGTCAGTTGGCAGAGTGCCCAGAATGCTGGCAGCATTGCCACGTTGAATGGCAATACTTATACGTTGGGCCAAATATACCCCAGCATTTTGGTCACACGTCGCGTCGACCAAGCGCTCAGATAAATTTTGGAAAATGCGGTGAGCTCCCGGACCCCAAGGACCCAAAGTCTCTACCCCAAACGGCTCAAAAATGTAACCGCTATCGAGGTTAGCATATTTACGCCGCTTGAGCCGCTCAGCAGAAACTGCCGCCGCACCAGCCGCAATTTGAGTCTCTGGAAGATGTGAGGGCGCCAGTGTATCAACGCAAGTCGCGTCCCACACTAACGGCTATCTTTTAGTATAATCGTGGTGCTTTATGCAAAAAGGTATATTAGACTGACCAAGCTCAACTTAGAATTATTTGCTCTTGTAGGATTCATAAGTTTTTTGGAGATTTGGATTTTCATTAAAGCTTATACTTGACGTTAGAGCCATAGGGTCGGGTGTCTGATTTTTCGGCTATCGACTTCGGACCTTGTAGATCAAACATAAGGTCCGATGTCCATTGTTGAAGAATTCGGACATCCAACCCTTTGGCTCTTACGTCGAGTATTATAACGTATTCAAAACAATGTCTTATTGAAGGCATAAAAGGATTAAAATGAAACAATTGAATATCACAACTCATAAATCTATATTTCTTCTTAAAACTAAGTATTTGGTAATAAAATATCTCACTGCTTAAATCTAACTTATAGGAATTTGTAACCATATCACTGAGGCAAAGGAACGTTGATGAGTTCCTCATAAGGCACTACTAGGAAGAACTTCTCGATTGTTCTGAGGGCCAGGTCTACTGCGTAGTCTACTATGGGCTTGCCGAACTCTTGCGCCACTGTTCGCCAGTTCTCGTTTAAGAACGTTAGGACGGTGTCACCTGTGAAATAAAAGTAAATTTATTATTAATGTAATTGTATATTTCTTATTTCTTGTCTGGAAGAGATCATTCTGAGCGATAACGCCATTAGCTTTATTGTTGTGGTTGTAAGATTTACTTTTACATGTGGTATTTTAAATAGTTATTTATCTTATCCAGGCCTTTGTTTATATGTATCAATTCTACCCACATTACCTTAAAAAAAGAAGGTTTTTTCAAAGGAATAAGTAAATCATTTATAATGATATTGAAGTATTTGGATTTAAAAAAAAACGTTAATAATTATTATTGTATAATGAATGTGTAATTTAAGATTCATAGATATTGTAAGTATTTATTAGGGGGCTGCATCTAAACAAAGCAGCAGTTGCACAGTTTAATATTTAAAAACAAACTTAAGAGGTCAACGCAAAGAGCTATACAAACTCATTGAGTTAATGTCAAACTTAACCGCTACAGTACATAACATATAGGATAAATAGGTTAACTTTGACACACGATTAATCACTCTAATGAATGTTTAAGGAAATCCTGTACTTTGGTGATAATTACGTCCAACCTTGGTGAGGCGTCCGTTTTTGTCGCCACATCACCGACAATTAAACACAAATTACCTAATCGATTCACTAATTGGGACTTAGACCTACTAATGATATTGAATTATTAAAGAATGCTGATTGATGAAGAAGCAAGAGTGTAGATGGGTAGTGTGACAACGAGATCGGATATAACAAGTGAATTTAAGAGAAATAATTTTCTATGCTTTCAAAATTCGTCATATCGTGAGAACGATAGTCTCACGCAAAGATAAGCCCCTAAATATAAAAATATGTCTGAAATAGGTACCTAACAAGTTAATTTCAAAAACTAAATTTAACTGTATTCTGTTGTTTTTAATTCAAAACTGTAACCTGGTAAAATAATATGACGACCTCTGTGGCGCGGTGGGCTAATACCCGCTTGCAACGCAGAAGGTTGCGGGTTAGATTCCCGCATGAGGCAAATATTTGTGTGATCCACAGGTATTTGTTTCTGGTCTGGGTGGTTTTCAATATCTATTATAAGTATGTATTTACAAAAGAAAAGTATACAAGTATTATATCCGTTATCCTAATCACCATAATACAAGCATTAAGTTGCTTAGTATGGGGTTAGGTGGCGCTGTGTGAATTGTCCAGAAATATTTATTTATTTATAATATACTTACCAGCAAAGAAAGTCAGTTTAAAAGGAAAACCCTAAAATTTGTATGCACCCAAATGTAGAGATTTAGTTCAGTTAGATTTAGTAGCGTTAAAATTGGAGGGGGAAAAAGTCATATCTTCCCGTTGATTGGAATATTTACAAAGTAAAGAATTTCAATATCTGCGAATATCGGTTTCTCATAGACATTTACTAAAAAGAATTAATTCGATATTTTCGTAAATTTTGATATTTGTTTCTGTTACCAAGATAAACAAAAAAAAAGCAATCCCTATGAGTTCCTTGCTCGTTCTTCTCAAAAAGGTGCCTTGCGAATGAGCAGTAGAGTGTTAAAAATTAAATGTAAAATTGACTTGCAAAAGTGCTCCATTGCAGCCTATTTGAGTTAATGAATTTTGTTTACCAATTCCTTAGTTTGATGACCAGCAAGACGTCACGAATGACGTCACTATGCCTTTTTAACACGTCTTTTGTATCAAACATCCTTAATAGGTAAATCTGATGGTGATTTATGACTTGATTGCCTTCTTACGCCATACAAAAGTAATTATTTTCGCGGTAAAACAGCATAAATATCTTATTAGCACTAACATGTTAAAAGGAAATATTTTTAAATCATTAGTTAAGCATATAACTTACTCAGTTCCTGGCTTCCTCTGAAGAGGTTCTTGAGGTCAAAAGTCATTCTGTCTCCGTAGTCGAAGTCATATTTGTAGTTTCTGATGGCGAAATGGTTGACACCTTTATTGTCTTTGATGTATTTGGTGTTGATGTCCACCTTCATTTTTAGGTTTGCTGCAATAATAAAATATATATATTTAATTTTTTGTCGCGATTTATCTTAACCTCATCAGCCACTAAAGTAAAATTCACGGAATTTAATGGATTTAAAGCATCCAATTATTATGTTTGCGTCAAACTAAACCTTTTAATCACAAATGAAAAGTTTGACTAACTAAGAAAATACAATAGGTACAATTTTCGGATATTACCTATATGTACTTGATTGCATTATACTCGTAATTCCCCTAATTAGGTAATCAATTGATTAATTGTTAATTTTTGTAGTGGTAGGCCATTAATGCAGTGGCCGCCTGAGAAAATACTTAACCTTTGCCAGTTATTCATCCACGAAACAGTAATGTACAGGCATTATTGTGTTCCGGACTGAAAGGCAACGTTACCAGCGGAAAAAAAAATTGGTGTTTACACTCCAACAGAACAGGTTACCCTACTTCAGAGACAAACTGTCAGAGTCAAATCACAACTATAGGCTGTGTGGTCAGCCTATTTATATGTTGCAGTTTCAGGTCGCTGAGATTACTATTTACAAAAAACAAGATTTTTACTTACTTATTTTGATTTTCGCGTCTCCAGCTCCATCAATGTTGAAGAGTAGGATCCTACCGATTGCGTCATACTGGCCCTTGATAGTGAGATTGCAATGGAATTCTAGAACGAAGTGACGTTTCTCCAACTCGGATCTGAAAAATTAATACCCGAGTCAACATAGGCGAAGCTGAAGATCACCAGCCCTCGTAGCACATCGCGACATTGACATAAGACTAGCAACTCCCATCTCACTGTCAAGAGTAAACTGACATACACATATATCAAAACGCTACTCCGCTCGCACTGTCATTCCATACGATTTGTAGCTACTGCCAATGTCATTGTGCTCTTACAAACGTCAATTACTCTTGACAGTGGGACGGGTCTGCATTACTAACAAATATTGTGTTGTCCTACAGGCCTTTCTATGCACTGGTAAAGAAAACCCTGTAATAATTACCGGCCATATTCTCATCGCAGACTTTCCTAGCACAAAGTTTATGACCCTTTAAGGATACGGACATTGGCAGAATCGTAGCGCCCGGCTAAAGATTAGAGCCAAAAACCAAGAAGAAGAAGAAGAACATTCTCAAATTGACATTTAACAAAAAGATTGTTGTAGTAGCAATATATTATATCACAGTAGCAATTCGTCATAGTAGCCATAGTGTGACGTTCTGCTACTATGACGATTTTCTACAATAATTACAATTTACGAATGTTACAAATTGCTACTATGGCGATCATGACGATATAGGAAAATGACGTTTTACGTCGAAATGTTATGTGACCATATGCGTTTGATTAGAAGCTGCGAATGAAGCCAGTAAACAAATAAGGCTGGTCTGTGTTCCAGAAAATATTTAGGGGATCCTCAGAGGAAATTATTTCATGTTTATCTTGATTTCATTTCTGACCACGTTTTCACTTTTCGTCAATGATCAAAGGCTATTTATTGAATTACAAAGGCAGCAGAATATTAAGGATCCTACTAAGAAAATTTATTTATAAATATAATGTAGAGGTATGTACCTACATAAGTATAAAGAAAATGAAGTATAAACCGTTTTAGATGTTATATTGTAAAGGCACTCGTGTAGAATAAAAGTCAGCATGTCAGTACAACACAGTCTAGACTACTAATTGAACTAATTAAATACGTTTCCTGTGTTTTTATTCTCATTTTCCTTTTACATTATAAAAAAAGAACATTTACCACAGACAGTTTACATAGACAGTTTTTATAAAAAACAAAATATTTTGAATCAAACCATTAAACTTATTTGGATAATATTTGTTGCGAATATTGATTTTATGATGTAAACCTCTCATCATCTTCCAGCCCTTATTCCACACTAAGTATGGTCGGCACAACACGATTTTCTCCTCTATTTTACTCTATCATCCGTCATAATATCTTCATCCACCACCCCGCATATCCTCCCCTAAGAAAGGATCTATTTATATTTTATACAGGTAAAATCGCGAAAGCAGCGATTTTTTTGTGTCTACATTCCACATAAACTGATCCATAAGTATCAAAGCATTATAATATTAACTTCTAGAATAAGCATGAGCTAAAAATAGTAAAACGTTATCAAGGAAACATAGATATAACAGGTTTACCTACAAATGTTAATATTAATCATTTACGCCCAAAGATTCAACCTGAAAAATTACTTTTCCAAGTTACAATAATTGGACTTTGTTTTCAAGTAGAATTAATGATAATAGCTCTTTTATAAAGTTTTTAAGAAACGCTCTGAATTATGCTAATAATATTCGTCCATAACTTATAACATTGATCTCAAAAAGTGAATTTCTTTTGCATAAAGTAAGAATATTGTGCAAGAAATTACAAGGTTAACAAAGTGAATTAAAAGATCGACCTGAGATAAACTAGATAAGTGCATTTTCTGTAATAAATTGTTCTTTTTTTTAATGCTCAGTTAGAAGAAAACATTTTTTTCGTCTTGTAGTAATAGTAGTAGTAGTAGTATTGTGTGTCTTTTTTGTCTTGTATAGAGGGATAATACTACAAATACGTTGACCTACGAGTACTATCCTGCACTCTACATTCGCAGGACGATACGAAATCTTTTAATCGTTTTGTATACGAAACTAACAAGACCAACGCCGACATGATTAGGAACACTTTTAATACGAAACATTCCATCAACATCACGAATTAAATACTTTTACAAACATAAAATAGTTTAGAAATTTAGCGAGCAGCCTTCTTGACAAAGTTTGCGCGGGTAAGAGTACGATATATATCTCGCTTTTAGTCTACTGCCTTATTAAAAATAGATATTTATTGTGGTTAAAGGCTATAGTAATAAAAAACTAAACTGCACTGAGCACCTCATACTAATAAACATTTTACACATATAACAATTATTGTAATAGGTACGGGGGTATGTATAATATTATAATAGTACTCAAGGATATTGTTCAATACAATACTCTTGTAGTAAAGGATAATATTATTATAGTTTTCAATGTTTAGTGTAACCACAATGTTTAGTGTAAACCTGACTAATTGATTGACTGACTGATCTATTAACGTACAACTAAACCAAACGGATTAAGTTGAAATTTGGCACAGAGATTTATAATGTAACGCAGATATCCTCTAAAAATGCTCACTTCACAGGGGCAATGCCGCGCGCGTAAGCTATTTATTTGAAGATAAAACATAAGGGACCTAAAAAAATAATTATAACCAAGTCCATAACTTGGTCTCTGAATTTAGTCAGTGAAATATTTTTTTATTGAAAAAAACTTCCACTGTTAAATGGAGTTGTCATGTTTTAACATTAATAAAACTTTTATTACTTCAGTTGAATTTAAACAAGTCATCTTAAATTCGGATCGCGACCACAAGAAGGTAACCTTGACCCAGAATATTTGTCACTGACCGATTCGGTCAGTCAATTTGTTTACAGGAAAAATACCACGTGAAATGTTAATTTTATAAAGGCAGCATAGGCAGCATATTTTTTAATAATCTACTTGATGTAGATGATTTTATTATAATTATAGACGGAGTAAAAATCTGGTACGCTCCAATAACTAAGCAATTGTACAAGCTTAATTAAATTTACTAGTAATCTGATAATTGTTTTGTTTTTTATCGCACGTGTTTCTAGAGAATTAGTTCCACGTTAGACTTCATGTTCATTATTTATACTTTGTTAAAAGTTGCTAAATTTAACGTCTAAAAATAATGTTAAATGACTTATTAGACCTTAATTCTTATAAAGGAGAAGTCACTGCTTCCTGAAACACAGATTTTACTAGTTTCAGAGCCTATGGATTCAGTATAGGTACTGTATTTTACATTTATTGTGTCAAATAAAGTCATATTTGTATTTCTTCGTATAGTTCAATAGCGGACCAATCTCCATCCTTGAGGATTTTAAGTATGTTCATCTGGATACTGCTAGGAATAACTGTACCAATTTTCAAATTTTTTTTCCCTGATTGCCCATATTCTGCTTAAGAGCGGATATATCGAGTGACGCTCTCTCGATCGCACTATTTGACAAATTTTGAAATATTTTTTTTTTTTTTTTTATAAATGACATGCTGTTAAAGTTATTATGTCATTATATTACAATCTAGCCTAATTTCAAGTAAAGGCTAATAAGTAATTTAAATCTAACTTAAATTGCTACGTAAACATTTAAAACTAAGAATGTGTCCATTGGCACTAGTTCTTATTGTCTCTATTAAGGGGAGGCACTTTGTTCATGTGTTCTCAATAGGTAGCACTACACTGATATATATAACACTACATTTAGCTGACACTGTCACTACACAACTCAAAAGGTTTTGTTCTTTTAAGTCTTCGCACTAGGTCCGTATGGTCGAGGAGCTGGATGGCCTCGACATTTACGTGATGGTGAAGCCTTCGTTTGTGGGCTTCTGCAGATTTCCTTATCACAGTGGCAACGAGGTCTATATTCAGGTCCCGGTGAAGATCCTCGTTTCTAATGTACCATGGGGCATTTACAATACCCCGGAGGACTTTATTTTGAAATCTTTGTATGACGTCAATATTATTCTTGGTGGTACACCCCCACAACTGTATACCGTATTTCCAAATTGGTGTGAGAACTTGTCTGTACAATAATAATTTGTTATGCACAGACAATGCGGAATAACGACCTATTAGCCATTCCATATTTCTATAACGAAGTTCAAGCTCATCGCGTTTTTTTTTAACGTGTGCTTTCCAGCGAAGCTTCACGTCTAGAGTCATTCCTAGATACTTTGCAGTGTTCTCATATGGTATAGTGTTGTTGTTTACATATACCGGATAACTAGGTTTTTTGTTGGTGAAGTCTATGTGAGTAGATTTTGACTCATTGAGCTTGATCCTCAAAGTTCAAAGTCATTTATTGCAAGAGTAGGTATACAAAGGATAACAAATTATATAATAGTCCGCTACAGTCCGCTTTTCAGCATGCAAATCATTGTAATAATAATAGAAGGTACATTGAAAATTAGATAAATGTCAATGTATAGTAATTTTAATAATGTCAATATCAAAGAAATTATTATATGATAAATGTTAAGATGTCAATATTATTATTATAGAATTAATGTTATTATTGATGTCAGAATTTTGCTATTATTATTACATAACAAACAAACACATAATATTAAATGTCAAATACAGGTAGGCAATATATATAAATATTAATAACAAACATCAATCAGAACCCCTTGTCTTCAAGAAATTCTCGTATGCTATAGTATGCCTTGTCTATAAGGAACTTCTTTAGTTTTATCTTAAATGTGCTTATTTCTTTACACTCCATTATATCTTTAGGTAACTTGTTATAGACCCTCGGCGTCATGCTCAAAACACTCTTTTGCACCATAGCAGTGTGGTTTGTGGGGAACTGAATTTTATGTTTATGGCGTCTACTTTGAAAATTGGAAAATAAAAGCACATTGCGTCTTACAAACAAACATATCTCGTATATATACAGACAGGGAAGGGTTAGCAGTTTAAGGTTTATAAAGTGGGGTTTACAGCTGTCTGTAGGCTTCAGCCTACATATGGCCCTTATGCACTTTTTTTGGGCGATAAAAACAGAGTTCTTGTCAGTTGAATTTCCCCAAAAAATTAAACCGTAACGCAAAGTTGATTCTACATAACCATGATATGCAGTGATTACAGCAGATTGGGACACAATTTGTCTAAGTCTGTTAAGTGCATATGAAAATCGGCCCAGTTTTGTGCACACATGTTCAGCCTGTGACTTCCAGTCGAGACGACGATCTATATGCAGTCCCAGAAACTTTGCTGATTCTACCTCATTTATGCTCTGTCCCATATAATTTACATTAAGTTTTATGTCAAATTTAGATTTATTATAAAATGTCATCATATTAGTTTTAGTTAAATTTATTAATAGATTATTATTTTTTAACCATGTCACAATAAGATTTAAAGCGTTATTCATGTCAGTTTCAATTGCACATTTATCTTTATTTACAAACATTACAGTGCTGTCATCAGCGAACAAAACCATATTTTGAGTGATACATTCAGGGAGGTCATTAATGTATATTATGAAGAATAGGGGACCCAAGACACTCCCCTGAGGAACTCCTAATGTAACTTTTCTAAACTGTGATGTGTAGACAGTTTCTACTTTTGAATAGGGGCATATTCGGCTAATTTGTGTACATTGTTTCCTGCCATTTAAGTATGATTTGACTAGATTCAAGACATTGCCCCTTACACCATATCTTTCTAGCTTGTTAAGAAGCGTGGGATGGTCAACGTAATCAAACGCCTTAGTTAGGTCCATAAATAGAGACGAAACAGAGCATTTATTATCTAAACCCAACATAATTGATTTAATAAACCTGTAGACAGCAAGATTGATGGATTTATTTTTACGGAATCCCACTTGTGAGTCAGATAAAATGTCATATTTTTCAAAAAAGTCATATATTCTATTAAAGATGACCTTTTCAAAAACTTTTGAGAGAACAGGTATAAGTGCGATTGGTCTGTAGTTGTTCATATCATGTTTTTCTAATTTTTTATGCAGTGGTTTAATAATGGATATTTTTAATTTATCTGGGAAGACTCCTGTCTCAATACATTTATTGATTAGATGACTTATGACCTGTGCAATATTCGTTGACACCGCTTTCAGTATTTTTGTACTAACTTCATCATAGCCTGTACTGTAAGAATTCTTCAAAGAATTTATAATCCTGTAAACCTCGAGTGGTGTAGTGGGATGCATGTACAATGAATTACTGTTTTTTGACTTTACATCCTTACTGATGTCGTTGTTGCAATTCCTGTCAGTTTCCAAAGTAAAGAAGTTGTTAAAAGCTTCGGCTATGGCTGTGGGTTCCGTGATAATGATGTTATTAGTTTTTATTTCTTTCCTCCATTTTTTTGTCCACGCATGGATTGTGTTGATAGCCGATTGTACTTTTTCCACTGCTTCCTCGTGAGTGTCACCTGTGGCCATAATAGCTGTGTCGTCGGCGAAGGTTGCAATGGTGTTATTTTCTAGCTCTGGAATGTCTGAGGTGTATAGTAGGTACAGGACCGGACCTAGTACACTTCCCTGCGGAACACCAGCTTTTATGGGCTTTAGATCTGAGACAGCGTCGTCTTGACGTACTCTGAACATTCTTTGTTTTAAGTATGATTCTAAGAGCAATGAAAATTTTTGTGGAAGCATGATTTTTAACTTGTGGATCAGCCCTTCATGCCAAACTTTATCAAAAGCTTGTGCCACGTCAAGAAAAACTGTGGAACAAACCTTTTTCTCTTCTAGCGCTTTTTCTATTGTACTAGTAATTCTATGAACTTGGTCGATCGTTGAGTGTTTTTCTCTGAAGCCAAATTGGTAGTCTGGGACAAGATGTTTTTGTTCAATGATAGGTTTTAATCGCTTTAAAAGCAATTTTTCGAACAGTTTGGACATGATTGGTAATAAAGATATCGGCCTATACGACGTAGCTTCGTTGGGCGGTTTACCAGGCGAATTTTGAAATATAAAATTATAGAATTAATTTATTAAAAATTCCCTAAGACCAGCCCTCCATAATATTATTGCACTCATTTTAAGTGTTTTCAGTTTGATATATTTAAAAAATGATAAATTTTTTTTTTCAAAAATTCACATCATGCCATTTTTTAATAAATCAAACTTTTAAAATGTGTGCAATAATATTACGGGGGGGGGGGGGGGGGGGGGGGTGGTCTTAAGGAATTTTCAAAAACAATATTCTATGAATTTATATTTCAAATTTTGTCAAATAGTGCGAGCAAGAGAGCGTTACTCGATATACTCTCTTAATTTGATTGTACTAGTAGGCTTACAGTGATTTCAACTCACATGACATTATCCACGATGCATTTCCTAAAGCCGGACACCTTGCCCTTGTAGAAGGTCACTTTAAGCCCGCTTAGAGGGATAGCAAGCTTCTCTATGACGAAGGGATCAAGGGGCGGTACTCCTAGGTCGGGAAGCCCTTTCACGAAATCAGGAATGGCGTCTTGAGTGGCTTTCACGAGGCAGTCTCTCGTAGTAGCATTGCAGGGGTGAATGAAGTCCGCTAAAACAAAAGAAAATAATGGATTAATGTTTACAAATTTGGGAAAAGTTAAACATTTTTTTATTAATAAAATAAACTAGAAAAATCTCCACAGGATCGGTATGTACGTATATACCAAAGGAAAGAAGATACCACCGAGGCAGACTCAGCAAAAGGTGGAAAGATGACTCTCGTTTTTTTGTCAACTTGCTATCGACTCAAACTTTTTCTAGGAAAAAGGTTAATTCTAAAAAATGGTCGAGAAGATGACAGTTTTTCCATTTTGAGATTAAGTAAAGCTGAGTCGAGGGCGAGGACACAACTAAAAATTCGGGAATTAGACATGTATTAGGCGAGATAGGCAGAGGTGATCTTGAAGAGAGATACGAACACGGATTTGGGGTAGTTTTTGCCCAGCAGTATATTACTAAAAAAAAAACTAGGCACAAATAATGATATAAAAAGAGAAAATTTTAATAAATTTAATTAATTAAATTATACGATACGCTAGACATAAAGATTTTTCAGTGGTTGAATAGTGAAACCGAAAATACGAGATTTTTTTATTTGGCCTTAGTTGGTATTCCATTAATAAATATTCATTATTTGATTCGTCACGGTCCATGATTCCTGCATTATTTCAAAGGTTCAGTAATTAAAATTCTTATTTAAGAAAATATCTTTATTTATACATATTATAAAAGATCATAGTGTTTAGCATCAAACATAATGGTTAGTTTTATGCAGTTTTTGTACTTAATAAAATGTATTTACCTTTTGGGCCGAATAAGTCAATGTGACACTAAAGGATAGTATTTTTAGAGTTCAACTATTTTTAAGTTGCATATGACTTTCATACAAAAAGTTCCAGGCGTCTTTGACATCAAACTGCAGTTTAAAATTGACCGTCTCTACTTATTTGACCAATTTTGGCCAAATAAGCTAAGTGCATTTGTAAATATATTGTTGACTGAGAATATATTTATTAACTGAGTGTTAAATTTAACATCACTATTTGCGCAGATATAAATGGAGTGATAAAAATAAAATGCTTACCTATTCAGTCAGCTTGTGGTCAGTATTTATTTCTTGTTTACATTGAAAAATCGGGTTATTGTGACTCGATCTCGAATTACAGATCAATAATATAAAACGAATTTTGCAATAATCACTAACCTTAAATATCGTGCGTTGCTTTACTTATAAACCTACATAAAAAATGTCACACACACAAATATGAAAAATCATTACTGTAATTCATTACAACATTTCTTTCTTTTTTTTAATTTTTGATTTGTATCTACTTATAATAAATGTTTTAACGAACTTACTCTCAGTACATTTTTTTCAATTTTAAGGTGCAATCGCACTAAGCAGCAACTGCACTGCAACGGCCAAGTAATTTGTATAATAACAAGTGAAATTTTAAAAATACTTTTTAAAAACAAGCTTTATTTATTATTATTATCTTGCATCATATAGTACTCGTCAAGACGAATCAAATGAGCCCAAACTCGATGGGGTTGCGTTGTTTTATGACAAAGTTCCTATGGCCACCTTCCAGCTCCATCATCAGATCAGCTCGATGTCATAAAAATATTGCATTGTCATCCGATTTACACACGCACGCAAATTTTCAGCTCAATTGGAAACCGGGAAGTGAGTCAAATTAAACTCGCAAGATTTGATTACAGACAGACAGACAGACAGACAGACAGACAGACAGACAGACAGACAACAGACAGGTGAAAGAAATATAAAGCTTGTAAAAATGCCGCGCCGCGCCGCTACAGTGTCGTGTGGTATGTCCCATACATTTTCATACAAAGATACATGGCTGCGTCGTGCCGCGCCGCGCTGCTGCAGTGCAGTTGCTGCTAAGTGCGATTGCACCTTTATTTTTATGCGAAGAAGTAAGAAGACGAGCAAGACGCTCACCTGATGTTAAGAGATAACGCTGCCCATAATCAGTACAATGCCACCTAGGATTTCACAATAATATGAAATTCTAGGTGCACTGCACCAACGCTCCTTACTCAAGAGTCATAAGATGTTAAGACTACTACGACGAAGATGATGTTATTATTGTATACATAATAACAAGTTAAGTCACAGTAGGGGTAACCCTGACTTAGTCATTATAGTCGTTTGCCGGTAGAGTTCAACTCGTTCTTGTAAATAATAATAAACAGTATGGGTATCGACGCTGCAAGCTAGTTTTTTATTCGCCTTATTTACAGATCAGTTTCTAAGCTGAATCTTATAATTTTATTACTAATGCTTTTTTATAACAACGAATAATCAGCCGAAATTTTTTAATGAAAGGTAATTTCATGTCAAGTAAATGAGAATTAATAATTTACTACATCTTTATTTATTATACACATCATTTCTATTTATCTTTAAAAAATCTTTAAAAATGCATTTAGGTAAGTTCAATTACCCTCAAGATTTCTTTTCACGTCATATAATATGTCTTTTGGTCATGTTTTGTCTGTCAGTTAATATCAGTTTTTAATATAATTCAGATTTAAATTCAGCGCTTACAATGAAGGCTTTTTATTGTTAGCTACATACCCACGTTACCTATCGCCAAATAAAGATTTTCTTTTAAATATAATAATTGTAATTATAAATTTCAGATGTTACGTATTCATTAATATATTATCTCAAATAACTAATTTGATTTAACAAAAAAAAGCACACATTATGCATTACGTAGGTCATATGGTACTTATTTCTCCTAGGAAAAATGCGTTACGCATCGTCACCCAGCGCCGGGGGGCGTAGGGTGATATGATATATTTTCATTTTATATTATAATGGTACCTGCGTTATTTGACAAAACCCTTACTGATTTCAATCTGTATGATCATTATGTCATCAGTTATAACCCGGCAAAGTCAAGGATGTATTCGTACGAAATTTTAACCGGTTGTTCAATAACACAACTACTTTTTGTCGATGTCGTTACAATGATTTTTTAGTGTTTACGTTAAGTTTGACCACACTTAAATTGCATATCTTTTCACAGACGTTACGAACATTTTGTTTGGTGCGCGGATAGATTTATAAAATATTTTGTTTCTACTTAATTATAAAGCACAAAAAATCCAAGGTCTGAGTAATAAGCACGTAAGTAGTGCTAATTAGAATTTTGAACCAGGTTTTTTATTTTTGTTTTGATTTATCTTCCATACTTCTAGTGATATGACGTTAATAATATGAATGGTGAGTCATTTAGAGGTCATATTATTGTAATACTAGCTTGAGATTGCAGCTTTAGACCCTTAAAAATCCTGCCTTAGCGGATGTCTTGTTCTTCTATTACAATTTTATCCTAGTACGAAAATTAAACCAACTTTCATTCAGAATAGAATATGCTTGACTTTGCATTGAAATATTAATTCCTCACTAACAAACTGGTCAGTCAATCAGTTAGTGACACTTTCCTAGTTTTTAAAATAGATTAAATAAATTTAAGTTTTTTTTAAATTAATTATAGTAAAAATATTTAAGTTATACAGCACAAACCTAACTTTTTTTTTATGTGGAGAAGTAAGAAGACGAGCAAGACGCTCTCCTGATGTTAAGAGATAACGCTGCCCATTATAATCAGTACAGTGCTACCCAGAATTTCACAATGATGTGCAATTCTAGGTGCACTGCACCAACGCTTCTTACTTAAGAGTCATAAGATGTTAAGACTCTTAAGCCCAGTAATTTCACTAGCTACAGTGCCCTCCTACCGGAGCACAGTAATGTTTGCACAATACTGCTTAGGCGGTAGAATAACTGGCACTGTTGGGGTACCCACCTAGACGACCTCCTGCAAAGAAAGTCTACCCCCGGTAAACCCACAAATACCGGTTACCTACACAAATATAAAAAAAGTCCGAAGTCCGCTTAAGTTAATGACCTTAGTAATAAAATTTGATTATTATCTTCCACTATGCAATTAAAATAAATGGCAAAATTTGTTGCTAAGCGTATAGCATAAAACGTTAAAAGATTTTATTTTAAAATATAGTTCAATTAATTAATTAAAAACTACTTTAATAATTTTTGATGCTTAAACGAGTTAATTGATTTAGCTGAACTTTTGTAGTGGTGTTTTGTAGTAGCATAGTCTACTTCTTATGTCATTTTACTATTTGATTCGAGATTAAAATAATATTTTTGCTAGGGACAACACCGCGGGCCGCGAATAGTCCTAATAATAATATTATAAATGCAAACGTAGTAAGTAGATGAGTGTGTGTAAACCGATTGAGCTGACATAATTTGATACTTCACTTAGACCCTTGAGTAACACACAGGCCACTTTTACAGCCGAGAAAACAGCTTGGCACTGCTCGTAATAGATAACATACAAAATAATACATTAAGTCCTCTTCTAGTCCCTTTTCGTTCTTTTTTCCAAAACCTTTTTCCACACTCAAATCACGTGCTATCATATTTGCACATAAAATTGTGCCGTCACTTGAGACTTTTTGATTCGAATCCACTAATGAGTGATACCCTCATTAACGGAGGCTACATCATCACTGATTGATCTCCGGAAGGTTTGCTAATAAGAGAAACGGTAATTGGAATGCGCTCAGACATACTTAAGTTCCTGCCTAGAGGATGTGCAAATATAGAAGAGCCGTAAGACGTGCACGTTTGCTAGATTTACTGATTGCGTTGTGGGGCTTCAGTTCTCACTTTGCGCACTTCGTCATTTATGAACCAAAGACAATGAGAAATAAGATAATATAAGACAAGTGAATTAAATTAAAAATTAAAAAAAACCCCAACGCAATATGTAATTCACTATTTTGTGGTGGCGGCCATCTTGGACCGATTTCAACCAAACATGGCTAAGAACACTCTCGACTAACTCTACTTTCAAACAAAAAAAAAACTAAATCAAAATCCATTCATCCGTTCGGGAGCTACGATGCCACAGACAGACACTCACACACACACAAACAGACAGACAGACAGACAAAGAGACAGACACGTCAAACTTATAACACCCCGTCGTTTTAGCGTCGGGGGTTAATAATGAGAAATAATCAATAAATTTTATAATTATTATAATATTTTGTTATATTAAACTTTACGATATAGTTAAATACTGTAGTCAAGATATCTGCATAATCTTACTAATATTATAAACGTGAAAGTTTGTAAGAATGGATGTCTGGATGGATGTTTGGTACTCTTTCAGGCCTAAACGGGTGGACCGATTGAGCTAAAATTTAGTATAGATATAGCTTAGAGCCTGGAATAACACCATAGGCTACATAAGTACTGCGGGTAAAACCGCTGGGCGCAGCTAGTATAAAATATTTTAGATAACATATAATATCTATTTATTAAAATAACATTATTAAGTAAATTTTACAAACACAAAACTTAAAGCTAACAGTAATAGTACCATAATTGTTGCGGATCGACGAGCCTTGTAAATAAATATTCCTTCTTTTTTTGTACCTGTGTAAACTCCCGTAGCTTTAGTCGCATTTATTGCACATATTATGTATAGATTTCGTATTTTGTAGCTTAAGTACTTAAATTTGATAACTCGATTACGAGCAGTTATGTAAACTCTTTATTTTTTATTATTTGCTAATTTGATTTGTTGTTATGTAAAATTTGTCATGGTTTATTTACTTCTTGAATACGCGTAAATAAACTTATTGTAAACGAATATATGTACTTGAATAAGAATATGTAATCGCCAATTGCTAGAGAAAGACAGCAATATGTTAGAGCGAGACAAGTACATATAAAAACCGCGCGAACGCGTATTTTTGCCATGTTTTTGCTTATTGTAGATTATGTAAAAGAATAAGTAAAGATTATGTAATACATGGTAATAGATAACGTCGTAAGCTAGATTTTAAGATTATGTTGAGTAAAATCCTACGATGTATGAAAAAGTTATAGTCGAAAATGTGCCGGGCCCATAGTGAAAAATATCGAAAATTATTGTGAATTTTGTGTAAAAATTAGGTGCTCTCTATCCGGTAAGGGTAGGGAGTGCCTAAGGTGCCCGGCAAAAATTATAATTACGCGCTCGTCACGGGAGCCACACGCACCCTTCCGCCTCCACTCACACTCAGAGGCCAGGACATCCAATGGGAAAATAGCGTCAAGTACCTGGGTGTCCACATCGACCGGGCGTTGAGGATGAAAGCGCAAGTGGACCACGCCGTCCACCAAGCCAAGGCGGCGCGCGCTCTCCTCCGCCCGGTCCTCAACTCCAAGCTGCCACTACGGACGAAGCTGGGCATCTACAAAGCGTACGTCCGTTCCCGCCTGACGTACGCTGCCCCAGCATGGTACGCGCTAGCATCGGCAACGCAGAGGAAACGCCTGCAGACAGTCCAGAACGTGTCCCTGAGGCACATAACGGGAGCGGGCCGTTATGTGCGCAATGATGTCATCGCCAGGGACACGGGCGTTCCGGAGGTGGGAGAGTTTGTGGCCCGGCTCGCGCGTCGCATGTTTGACTGCGCAGACAACGGGCCGCACCCCCACCTTCACGACATCGCGCCACATCACGCCCGCCCGCCTGAGGCGCCCCAACCGCGCGCACTGCCGCGCGACATTCTCCCCCCACGAGAGGCTGGAGAATAAAGGAGCCCGACGAGCAACCCGCAGCGGCCGCTGTGACGCGCCCGACATTTCACTCGGTTGACGCTCCAGCGGCCCCCAGTGACCCGGGGGTCGAAGCCCCCGTGCGATTCGGCCTAGGTTAAGGGGGAACACCCCGAGGCCTATCCCCTCACCTCCCCCCCAGGGGGGGGAGGAAGAACAACACTACTACTTATAATTACGCTCTACGACTTCGCTTGAATTGTATATTGTATTATATATACACCTAAGAAGAAAACGAAATACAGTCCACTATTATTGAAGAACCGAAGTTTGATTACAAACCCCATAACGTGGTCCATCGACGCCGGATTACTCCAGCATCAGCCGTTCCGCTTGTCAACTTGGGGACAGTGGGCGGTCACCCACATTTGCATCGTTACGCTTGTCAACCTGGGGACAGCGGACGACCATCTGCATCTGCATCGTACGCCTGTCAACCTGGGGACAGCGGACGACCTTCTGCAACTGTACCGCGCCGCTTGTCAACGAGGCGACAGCGGGCGGCATCAAGCAAGCGTCGAGCGTCGCTTTGGTACCGTGTTACATTAAATACGGTACCCCAACCCCGAACGAGGTTCCTGAGTCGTCAACCGGCGCCATTTGGTGAAGAGGCCACAAGAGGCACTTCAAGAACGCCCAAAGGCGCGCCGGGTACCTGAGGACGTCCCAGGACCCACCGTCGGTCTACGAATACGAAGACTCGCTATCAACAACAATAACGCGGTTCGTCCGCGGCCTGTGCTCCTTAGCCACCTAACGGTGTCAAAGGGCGACGGAGACAGGTCCAACGCCTATATTGGTGGAGTAGTTGCTTGACACGGCGCTACCGGTGGGCAAGACCACCGACTAGTGTTCTTACGCCGGTACGGGTGTGTACAGACGAGGGCCGGACTGTAGGCACTGCTGAAGCGGGAGGACATTCCCCCCTCCCGCCGAGCACCTCGTTCTGTGCATATCTCTCTGCCGGGTAAGTCCCCCCTCTCCCGTCCCCCTTTTCCATCCCCAAGGGAGCGTATCCCGGCCTTTAAACAGGGCCGGCCCCTCCTGCGGGTCTGTTAGGGACGTTAGGGAGGTAGGGAATTTAGGGAGGTAGGGCCGTTAGGGGCACACAAGAGCCGAAGATGCCGACTACACGCAGCAAAGCCGCCGTCGACGAACGAGACGGTACCGAGCTACGTGTCTACGAGGACTACCCGGCATCACCGTCTACAAACCCCGCACCCGCGTACATCCCGCGCCCCGCACCACCACCTACCACCACGTTGGACAAGCCACCGAGCCGCGCCCCTTCCGTCCGATCGACGGTCAGCGCCAGTGCAAGGATCCGTAGAGCTGAATTGGAAGCCGCCGAGCTGATGGCGGACGTACAGCGGAAGGAACTACAGATCCAAGCCGAGCTGATAAAGAAGAGGTTAGCAGCAGACATTGACGCGATTCACGAAGAGGAATCGGAACGCGGAAGTCTGCGTGATCAAGACATAGCTGAGAATAGCAAGCGAGTTAGCGATTGGATTAATCGCGTACAAACGACCGACACCGAAGAAGCAGCGCGCCCACGTGAGCGCACGGAACGTGCGAGAGAGACAGAACGAGTCACTATCGCACCGAACCGTGCAACGTACAAGGCAACGCGGAACGAGTCGTCGCCTTACCGCGCTCCGTCCCATGATAGAGGGATTGACCGATTAGCCGAAGCTTTAGAAAAGATGGCCCGAGGGAACCGAAGCAGAAAACCACCAGACCTACCGCCGTTCAGCGGCGCACCGGGGGAATGGCTTCCGTTCAAAGCGGCCGTCAATGAAGCGACTACGGTCTACAACATACCACCGATAGAGAATCTCGCCCGTCTACGCTCGTGTATAAAAGGAGAAGCCCGACAGTGTGTAGTCGCGCTATTATACACAGCGACGGAGCCGTCCGCGATTATGGCAACGCTAGAACAGCGTTACGGACAGCCAGAGATAATAATCGATCAAGCCTTAGAAGAGCTAAGGAAACTGCCGCGTATAGGAACGACCGCGGCAGATCTGAACGTGTTTGCAATTAAGTTGCAAAACATCGTAACTGTCGTTTCGTGTCTTGATAAGAAGGGGTACCTGAAAAACCCAATGTTAGTTCGCCACATCACTGAGAAGATGAGTGAACATTTGCGATCCCGTTGGTGCGACTATGCAGAAGATCATGGATTCCCGGACGAGTCTGAGATCGTGACGTTATCGCGCTTCTTTATGAGAGAAGCGGATCGTGCGGTACGTCACTGCTACACGACAGCATCGCATACGGCGAACAAAGACACGAGAACGCAGAAAACATCGCAACGAACAACGAACGCTAAAGTTTACACCACAACTGAGAACGGTAACACACAGAGCAAGAACGTGTGTCATTGTTGTGGTTCCGAACATCCCACGCCACAGTGCAAAAAGCTCAAAGAAATGAGTGTGCAAGAGAGATGGCAATGGGCGAAAGAGACAAAGATATGTTTTGTTTGCCTCAACAACAAACATCGTCGCTTCGCATGTAAGGCTAAAAAATGTGGAATAGAAGAATGTAGAATGCCTCATCACGCATTACTCCACACAAAGAGAGTTTCATCATCATCACCGCAAGAAGACTCTGCCATCACCGCGTCTGCGAGAGTACACACACCCCACGGAGTTTTACTCAAGGTATGCCCGATTACGATCAAAGGACCCGCCGGTGAAATAGAGACTTACGGATTAATGGACGAGGGTTCTACAATTAGCCTTATCGACGACGACATAGCCGCCCAGATCGGGGCGCAAGGACCATCAAGACCGCTGAATATTCACGGAGTCACGTCAAGCCAGAGAGAGGCAAGTAGCAGAGCCGTCGACGTCGCGATTAAAGGCAGACATCAAAGCGAGTACTATAACATCAAAGCGCGCACCGTGCGACAGCTTGAACTAGGAAGTCAGTCTGTCAGGCGCGAACTACTCGACCATCGACATTTGCGAAGTCTGCGCGACAACGACTTATGCTACGCCGACGTGAAGCCTCGGGTCTTGATTGGAGCCGATAATTGGCACTTGATCGTATCAAGAAAGTTGTTGACTGGCAAGAGAACACAACCAGCTGCGTCTCTAACTAAACTTGGATGGGTGATACACGGGAGTACCCCGCACAGCGCTATAGTTTCCAGCGACGAGCGGGTCTTGCATGTTCGTACGTTACAAGAACGGGACGACGAGCTGCACGACCTAGTGAGAACGCACTTCGAGTTGGACTCTATAGGTATCTCAAAAAAGCCGAAACCAGTCGCCGAGAACGAACGAGCGGTAGAAATATTTAACCGCACGGCGACAAGAGTGGAGAACCGGTTCGAAGTGGGATTACCTTGGCGCACCGATGATGTACACCTACCACCGAGTTACGATATGTCACTGCGACGTCTGAAAAGTATCGAGCGAAAAATGGACAAGTCGCCCGAGTTTAAAGTGGCATACTCGAACGAAATAAACAAACTAGTCGAGAAAGGTTACGCGACTAAATGTGAACAAGATCACAGCGGAGACGATAAAATGTGGTACCTACCACACTTCGCAGTGACAAACCCGAACAAGCCGGGTAAAACCCGCCTGGTTTTCGACTCTGCCGCAAAATCAAATGGAGTTTGCATGAACGACGCACTCCTAGACGGACCCGACTTGTTATGTAACCTGAACGGAGTATTATATCGCTTCCGAGAGCGACCGATCGCGATAACAGCTGACGTACGTGAAATGTTCCTGCGAGTGAAGATAAGGAAAGAAGATAGAGTGGCGCAACATTTCCTGTGGCGAGGTGAAGAACGAACCCGCCCCCCGGATACCTATGTTATGACGTCAATGATCTTCGGCGCTCGCAGCTCGCCATTTTTGGCACATAGCGTACGGAACAAAAACGCTGCCGACCATCGCGACACGCACCCGCTAGCATATATACCTATAACGCGATGTCATTATATGGACGACTGGCTACAGAGTTTCGACGATGAAGAAACTGCAGCTAAAACGATGGAGCAAGTCATCGCCGTCCATAAAAAAGCCGGTTTCGAGCTCGCTGGATGGAGTTCGAACCGACTTGCGTTACTAGGGGGAGTAGATAACGCCGATCGCGCTACTACTCCAAAGGAACTCGGTACGAACGAAACCGAGTACGGCAAAACACTGGGACTTAAATGGATCGCCACTTCGGACGAATTCGCCTTCAACACGAACATGCCACGAATACCGCCAGACGTGCGAGCAGGACAGCGCATACCGACAAAGAGAGAAGCGCTCGGCGCCGTTATGTCAGTATTCGACCCTGCGGGACAGATATCGCCCTACGTGATTACGGCCAAGGTGATGCTGCAAAGCTTGTGGCGTCACGCATTGGCGTGGGACGACCCTCTCCCGCCCGAAGAAGCCGAAAGTTTCGCCGAGTGGATTCACGATCTGGAGTACATCGAAAAGCTACGAATTCCCAGATGTTATAGCCCGGAACCAGCTGTAGAACGACAGCTACACGTCTTCGTAGACGCCAGCGAGCAAGCATACGCCGCGGCGGCGTACTGGCGATACAAGTACGAAGATGGAAGAATACATCTCGTTTTAGTAGCCGGTAAGGCAAAAGTGGCACCGATGAAGCCACAAAGTATTCCGCGCATGGAACTACAAGCGTGCCTAATAGGCGCCCGGCTAGCAACCGAGATAAAAAAGGAACACGAGTACGAAGGAAGCGTCGTGTACTGGAGCGACTCGAAAACAGCGCTTCATTGGATAAGGAACGATTCCACACGCTACGCTCCGTATGTCGCACACCGACTAGGTGAGGTCGCCGAGCTCACAGCTGTTAACGAGTGGAGGTGGGTCCCCACCGCACATAACGTAGCCGATGACGCTACGCGAGCCGGCAACACTCAACTTAAAAGTACCGATCGATGGTTCGTAGGACCGCCCTTTTTGCGAGAGCCGGAAGAATATTGGCCTCAGGAAAAAATCGAGGTCACAGATGAGGTAGAAGTGCTGACTACGAGAACGACAGAGAAAGCACTACTCATCGAGTTCGACCGATTTTCATCATACGAGCGCTTACTACGAACTCTAATGAAAGTCTTATATTTTTGCGACAAGTGCAGAAAAATAAGACAAGGTGAAACCGATATTGAGCGGTTAAAGAGAAGCGAAAGTTTGTTAATAAAACAAGCTCAGTCGGAGTCGTTTCACGCCGAGATAGCAAGACTACAGGAAGGAAAAACTGTCGACAGATCGAGTCGACTAGTAAAATTAGATCCAGAATATGAAAATGGAATACTGCGCTTGCGAGGTAGGATAAACGCAGCGCCAGTACCTGTAGAAATGAAAAAGCCTGCAATACTCGACGGGAAACATTTACTGACTCGCTTACTCATAAAACGAGAGCACGTCCAGAACGGACATATAGGGCGCGAGCACCTCGTAAATAACATGAGACAGAAGTATTGGGTTCTCTGTCTACGCCCGACCGTGAGAAAAATTGTAAGCGAGTGTAACCTGTGTAGCATCAAAAGAAGGCCGCCTGGAGTACCAGTCAAGGGAGACTTACCTAAGGAGCGACTGGACGCGTACACACGCCCGTTTTCACGCTGCGGATTGGACGGATTCGGCCCTATGTGGGTAGCAATAGGACGCCGAAGAGAAAAACGATGGGGCTTACTATTTACGTGCTTAGTAACAAGAGCAGTACATTTGGAAACGTTAGCAAGCCTAAACATCGATTCGGCTATTATGGCTATCCGCCGAATGGCAGCAAGAAGAGGGTTCCCGGCTACTCTTTACAGCGACAACGCTACAAATTTTCACGGCAGTGAAGTTGAAATGAACAAGGCTTACCAAGAATGGTTACCACAGCTGCAAGACTTCGCACTCACGAAACGCATAGAGTGGAAGTACATTGACCCCGGGGCCCCTAATCAAGGCGGTGCCTGGGAACGAATGATAAGAAGTGTAAAGAGTGCGCTATCGCTATCTCTCTCTGAAAAAGCACCGAAAGAAGAAGTGCTCAACACCGCTTTGATCGAGATTGAACAAACAATCAACTCGCGGCCATTGACCCACGTATCAGTATGTGAAGAATACCCGGAGGCATTGACCCCCAATCACTTTTTACTGGGTACCGCGCTTGGGTCACCTATAGTCGGAAAATGTGATATCGCAGATAGAAGAGCGTGGAGAACGTCGCAAGCCATTGCGAACGCCTTCTGGACGCGATGGGTAAAAGAATACGTACCTACATTGACTCCGAGAGGTGACATTAGAAAACCGCTACGTAATATTGAAAAAGGTGACGTAGTGATCATAGCGGATGGGCTATTACCACGTGGTGTGTGGCCTCGTGGACAGGTAGAGACCGTTTATTGCGGACCTGATGGTGTGGTGAGGAGTGCGGATGTGCGAACACGGGGTGGAATATTTAGACGACCAGTAAGACGGCTCATCGTCCTCCCTTTTAATGATGGCTGCGATAATCTACGCCAGGGGGAGTATGTTGCGGATCGACGAGCCTTGTAAATAAATATTCCTTCTTTTTTTGTACCTGTGTAAACTCCCGTAGCTTTAGTCGCATTTATTGCACATATTATGTATAGATTTCGTATTTTGTAGCTTAAGTACTTAAATTTGATAACTCGATTACGAGCAGTTATGTAAACTCTTTATTTTTTATTATTTGCTAATTTGATTTGTTGTTATGTAAAATTTGTCATGGTTTATTTACTTCTTGAATACGCGTAAATAAACTTATTGTAAACGAATATATGTACTTGAATAAGAATATGTAATCGCCAAATTGCTAGAGAAAGACAGCAATATGTTAGAGCGAGACAAGTACATATAAAAACCGCGCGAACGCGTATTTTTGCCATGTTTTTGCTTATTGTAGATTATGTAAAAGAATAAGTAAAGATTATGTAATACATGGTAATAGATAACGTCGTAAGCTAGATTTTAAGATTATGTTGAGTAAAATCCTACGATGTATGAAAAAGTTATAGTCGAAAATGTGCCGGGCCCATAGTGAAAAATATCGAAAATTATTGTGAATTTTGTGTAAAAATTAGGTGCTCTCTATCCGGTAAGGGTAGGGAGTGCCTAAGGTGCCCGGCAAAAATTATAATTACGCTCTACGACTTCGCTTGAATTGTATATTGTATTATATATACACCTAAGAAGAAAACGAAATACAGTCCACTATTATTGAAGAACCGAAGTTTGATTACAAACCCCATAATAATAATATTGAAGTTGTTAGCAAGCTCTAAATTAAATATTTTTACATATTATTATTATGTACCTTTTTAATTTTTGTGGTTACAATGTATTTTTGTGTAATAAATAAATAAAATAATAAGCCTTTATTACCATTAAAAAAGTAGATAAAACAGAATGTTAATTAAAATTGTACAGTGTGTGCAAAAAAGAAGCCTAACATAATCAACTCGTACGTGTACTTACTTACGTACCTTGTTATATTAACTAAACTGTATTTGGTTAGACCGGAAGGTAATGCAATGTCCTTTTGTATAATATCCATAATATTATGTATGAAGTTCACTATGCTTTAATTGAAGTGATAATATTATGGAATCAGTCGCCTATAATTTTTTTTTTTTATGTGATGAAGTAGAAGACGAGCAAGACGCTCTCCTGATGTTAAGAGATAACGGCTGCCCATAATCAGTACAGTGTTACCTAGGATTTCACAATTATATGAAATTCTAGGAGCACTGCACCAACGCTTCTTACTCAAGAGTCATGAGATGTTAAGACTTTTTAGCCTAGTAATTTCCCTAGCTACAGAGCCCTCCTATCGGAGTACAGCATAAATCTATAGCAATAGGTTTTTCTTTAAAGTGTCACGGTCACCACTCACTATTAGTTTATTTTTGTTCACTCACTATTAAAAATTTTAGCGAGTATGTGCGAAAGTATAATACTAATTATTTTGTTTCGAGATATTAATAATTTTATTTACGTAACATGTTTACCACAAGTGCGTCAGTAATAAATTAATTAAATATCTAATATTTAAAAAACCGGTTAAGTTTATATTTATTAATATTTCCTTATCTATTCAGATTAGAGCTTTGTAAATACCATCTCATAATCTTTGGAATATTTTCCTAATAATATTTAATTAAAATTATTTCTGAATTGTTGACAAAACCAAGTTTATATTATTTAAAAATCAAGTTTTTCAAGGTATTACAGGATTAGCCTTGCTTTTAATCTAGTTTTGATGACGTATATTAAAATAAATATTTTGATTATATACGAGTATAGCTACCTGCTGCTGCTGTGCAAACTGTGCTCTGGTAGGAGGGCACTGTAGCTAGTGAAATTATTGGGCTAAAGAGTCTTAACATCTTATGACTCTTGAGTAAGAAGCGTTGGTGCAGTGCTTCTAGAATTTCACATCATTGTGAAATCCTAAATAGCACTGTACTGATTATGGGCAGCGTTATCTCTTAACATCAGGAGAGCGTCTTGCTCGTCTTCTACTTCATCACATAAAAAAAAAACCTACGTAATCAATTACATTTTTTATGTATATGAATCGTTGTTTCGTCATTATTGCTTTTAAACTTTTAATTAACTTTCTTCTAAATAATTCATCCTCATCATATTCGACCGAGCGAAGCGAGGTCTTAGAGTCGAAAGCCGCGAAATGTCTGCGTTTGGACCAGTTTAACGCTTGACCTCTGGTGCTTAAGTTTGGTCGACGTTTACTTGAAAACGGTTAATCCAAATTAAATGAAATTTTACACACAAGTTAAGAATGTTAATTGAATACGAATTTACAATAAAATACCAAACGATATAAAGGCACTGCATTGTAATTTATTTAAAAGAAAATTATACGCATGGTTGTTAAACCAAAATATATATAACTAGCGGCCCGTCCTCGCTTCGCTTCGGGTGCCATTATGAATAAAAAAATAAAATGAAATAATAAGACTTACGCAATAAATATTTCAATGACAAATCTACAGATTTAGTATAATACCATTGCTAGAAATAGAAAATGATCACGAACATTAAATTCGCATCTTAACATGAATTTAGTCTTTTACAACTTGTGATCCTATTTATGATATTTCTATCTTAAAATATTCTAGTAGCTTCTGGTGCTTCGCCGGCCTCTGCCGCGGCCTTTACAATGTTTTGGAGATACTACGAAGATTTCAGGGAAATAAAAACTATACTATGCTCTGTCCCAGGACTAAAATTGTGTTAAAACTTATTTCCCTAATTCGTTGGTTAAAACCAAATGAAAGCTACGTCAGTTCGACGGATACTGATTCCTTATACAAACTCTTAAATGCCTGGTTTCCTCTCTGAAAGGGCGGTTTCGGGGATAAAAGCTATTTTGTATCCTTCCTGGTACTTAAACTAACCTTTGTAGAAATAAAAAAAAGCTTAATTGGCCTAACGAATATAGATAACCCATACAAATTTCACCCCTGTTCCCCTTCTAAAAGGGGATTTCTAAAATATAAAAACAATCCTATGTCCTATTTTGGTACAAACTACCTTTATTATACTTACTAAATTTCAGGCCCAGCGGTATTAGAAATTTCAATACAACATTTGCCCCCACGTTTATAGGAGAAAAATGGCCCTCTTTTCCCCCTATAAGAGGGGAATATCTGAGATAAACACTATTTTACATCCTCTCCTGGTACATAAATACCTTTGCATGTCAAATTTCAACTCTATCAATTCAGCAAAAAGATAATAAAAATATATATGTTTAGGTATTAAAAAGAACCTATAGGATAGGTATTCCAAATTTTATCATTCTAGGTTCAGGAGTTTCATCTCTACTGTGATAATGATGAGTCAGTCAGATTACCCTACAGAGTTTAGTGTAGTCCCACATATTATGTTAGGTTGGAAAGTATCCACCATGCGCAAATCGAGCGTACGAAGCGAGAATGAGGCGATGCGCTTGAGCTTGGGAATCAAACAACTTTTTTATACCAAATTTCAGCTTAATATTCCAGTTCCCATAGGAATATTGGGATGAATAAACAATCCATTATCGTTTCTTGGTAGTCAAACTACTATTACACCAAATTTCAAACTATTCAGCTCAGCAGTTACATTTTCCATATTAGTCCCGTTCCCGTGGGAATTTTGTATTGAAAACTATCTATTGTATAACTATATATTGTATTCTTTTTTGGTAGCCAAACTACCTTTGCATTAAATTGCAGCTTAATTGGCTACGTGGTTACAAATTTCTATATTATTCACGTTCCCGTGGGAATATTGGAATGAAAACTATTTGAACCCTTCCCTGATAGTCAAAATACCTCTATACTAAATTTCGGCGTTATAGGCTTAACGGTTACAGATTTCCATTTTGTTCCCGTTCCCATAGGTATTTTGGAATGAAAATGATCTTGAATCCATTTATCCAAATTTTAGCTTAATAGGCCTAGTGTTTACTGATTTCCATTTTGTTCCCAATCCCGTAAGAATTTTGGAATGAAAACTATCTTGAATCCATTCATGGTAGTTAAACTACCTTTACACTAAATTTCAGATTGATAGACTCAACGGTTACAGATTTTCATTTTATTCCCGTTTCCGTAAGAATTTCACAAAATCCCTTCTTATCGGTCGCCTACGTTACCTAAAAAACATGCTGTACAAATTTCAGGTCAATCTATCCAGCGATTTTATCCCTGCGATGATAAGTCAGTTAGATTTCCACTTAAAATTTTGGCATAGACATAGATTGTTCCCGTTTCCGTAAGAATTTTGGGTTGAAAACAATCTTGTACTTTCTTGGTAGCCAAACTACTTTCGCATTTAGTTTCAGCTAAACCGGCCAAGCGGTTACAGATTTTCATATTATTCCCGTTCACGTGAAGAACCGTTGTGAATCCTTTCCTGACAGTCAAACTACCTTCCAAATTTCAGCGCTATAGGCGTTACCGCGATTTCCATTTTGTTCCCGTTCCCGTAAGAATTTTAAAATGAAAACGTTCATGAATCCATTCATGGTACCCTAACTACCTTTATACCAAATTTCAGCGTAATAGGCTAGAGGTTACAGATTTCCATTTTGTTCCCGTTCCCGTAAGAATTTTGGAATGAAAACTATCCTGAATCTTTTCATGGTAGTCAAACTACCATTATACCAAATTTCTGCTTGATAGACTCAATGCTGACAGATTTCCATTTTTTCTCGTTCCCGTTGTTTTTTTGCAAAATCCGTTCTTATCGGTCGCCTACGTTACCTAAAAAACACGCTGTTTAAATTTCAGCTCAATCTGTCCAGCGGTTTTATCCCTGCGATGATGAATCAGTAGATTTCCACTTTAAATTCATATTGGTTTGGTATAGAATATAGACATACTCGTAGATTTTTCCCGTTCCCGTAACATTTTGGGTTGAAAACTACCTTGAATCCAGTCATGGTAGTCAAACTACCTTTCAACTAAATTTCAACGTAATAGGCCTAGCGGTTACAGATTTTCAGTTTTGTTCCCGTTCCCGCAGGTATTTTGGAATGAAAACGATCTTGAATCCATTCATGGTAGTCAAACTACCTTTATGCAAAACTTCAGATTTATAGGTTTAGCGGTTACAAATATCCATTTTGTTCCCGTTCCCGCAAGAATTTTGGAATGAAAACTATCTTGAATCCATTCATGGTAGTCAAACTACCTTTATACAAAATTTCAGATTAATAGGCCTAGCGGTTACAAATTTCCATTTTGTTCCCGTTCCCGTAGGAATTTTGAAATAAAAACTATTTTGAATTTTTCCATGGTAGTAAAACTACCTTTACACCAAATTTCAGCTTGATGGACTCAACGGTTACAGATTTCCATTTTGTTCCCGTTCCTGTGGGAATTTCGCAAAATCCCTTCTTATTACCTGCTTACGTTACCTAAAGAACACGCTGTCCAAATTTCAGCTCAATCGGTCCAGCGGTTTTGTCCCTGCGAAGATGAGTCAGTCAGTTTTCTATTTTATATAATAGTATAGATATAGAACAAGATTTTTTGTTAAAGAAATTGTAATGAGGTACCTATTGTTATTATTTTTATAATTATTTTCCCTTGACTGCATATTAATTGTTACTATTCTTTTTTAATGCAGGAATTTATTGAGAATATTATAATTAACTGACATTTTATATTTTATTGACATTATTTAAAAATCTTTATTATTATAATTTGATGAATGTTTAAATATTACCATTGACATTAATTAATTATATCTGAAATTATTATAACTTTTAAGTAACCTAACCTAGCCCTAATTAGCTACATTTGCATGCTAAATGATGTTAGCTCAACATGTCTATGATCTAAAACTATGTATTGTAACAACTTAAACACCATGTTGCTTGGCAAATAAAGAATTGAATTGAATTGAATTGAATAATTTTAGTGAAAAATTAGCTAAATAGGTTCCAGGGTTGCAGAGATATAGGTGACTTAAAGTCTTTACGATAGGTCTGACGTATATTTCAAAACTGGAGTGCTGATAATTTTTTTTCTAACATATCGACCTATCCGTAGAACAGTGTTCTATGTGATCATAGACCAAAATGGATTTTTATAGCTTAATGAGATAAGGAAGACGAACTCTTTAGACCTGCGTTTTTGAAATTTTCCTATCATATTTAGTTTTGGAGATAATAAAACGAATATCGTTCTATGTTACATTCGCTCCGCACAAAAGCGCACGAAGTGACAATGCGACGCCGCGCGGTAATAGGACGCGCCGTGCGCTTGTCACATCGGCCGTTATTTATTGGAGAAAGGCTACATTTGAATTTTATCCGAAAAAATGACAATATCAAGATAAATATTAGAAATGCTTAACAAGGAAGATAGTTTGAATACTGGTAAATTGAAAAAGATAGAATTACATTAATTCATAATACACATTATTGAGTTTTTAATTAATGAATATAATTTTCAGTACAAAATGTTGCATGCGTTCGGTGTTTATTTAGGACGTTTCTTGACGGAGTTGTAGTTTTTGTAGTGAAACGCCTTTTTATTGCTTATATGAGATTGGTGTAATGTATTATTTAATGTAGAATAATTATTTCCCTAACAATAAAATGAAAAAATGTAGAAGTCATATGAAATATTAGGACGATTTTACACGGAAACTATCAAACATTTTAACGTCCCATGAAAAAAAGGGACGTTTTATTACGGAATCTGTAACACAATTTGTGGGTTCCATATTCATAATATGAGACATTGTTATTGGTAGAACGAAATCATATAGGACGTTATTCATTTTAAAAAACTGTTATTTAAATACATATATTTTTAAAAATAATTTAAAACTATTCCTAGATACATAGTTTTACAATAACTTATGTGAAACTTTAAAAAAACGCTGTTTTTTATTATTTATTTGGATGAGAACGTTGCACAGCACCGCAAAACGCAACAAACATCACCTTTGGTCTGGTGCTCTTACAAATAAGCCAGGAACCAGCTAGTGTATGGAAAGAGATTCTACGTAAAGATAGTAGGCCTGAGGAAATTAATAATACACCTAGTGCTAGTATATTATTGTCATTGGAAGTACCTCACACAAGCTTTGAAATTTTTTACCCCGGAATGCCGTCTGCTACTAACACCAATTGCATTTACCTCAACATATCCTGGCCTAATCTCACAAATTCACCTGCTACTTTAAATTTATGAGCCGTGACTCCTAGAATTACTAGGAAACGAAAGAAGCACACCTCGGAGTGGATGGATCTTATAGGCATTACCTTAGGAATTTAGGCCAGAAATATGTGACAAAAGTGGGACAATTCGTAGACTTAAACACTATGTATCTGTCATAAATATGCCGTTACAAATGTGTTGCTAAGATATCTCACTATATTCATTCCATGTTTACGCTGTTAAAAAGTTAAACATAAGAATAGCACACCTGTTTCTACAAAAGGGTCTCCCAAAATGAGGGAACAGTGTCAATTTTGCTATCGAGAGAGCTTCTCATACCAAAACTATCTATTATACATCTGATAAAAGGCGTTTAATAGTAAGGTGGGCCAAAAAATAAAGCAGAAACCTAATTTGTTCGCAACCTAGCTCAGAAATTTGTATTCGACTTTAAACTTCGGCAATTAGTGAGATATGGACAACATAATGTGTTGTCCATTGTCCAGTCAACTACAAAGAGATGTATCCATGTTAGGCTTACAAAATGAAGTAAATTTTCATTTGTCACAATGAACTACCCTTGGTTCGTGACATTTCTAGTAGCAATCAAACTTTATATTATCATCGACTCGTTTAATATGCAAAAATGATGTATCCCACTACTTTTCCTTAGGTGATACATAATAATAGCATTTAAAATGAATCGAATATAATATAAGAGATGGTGGATACTGAAAATGTCACGAAGTAAGGGTAAATAACTTTTGCATACTAAAAGTTCCTTCATTTTGTAAGACTAACATACACACATACATCTCTTTGTAGTTGACTGTCCATAGGGCAAAAATATCGGAGTAATATTTGAGAAGTTCATGGACAGGTTAGAGATCCTAACAAATTGTTTTTCACATATATTGTCCTGACTTAGTCCGATTATAATATTTTAGTGATAGGTACAAATATAAAAAAAACTTGATACAAACAGAATCTACGACGTCTTAGGGTATCTGTTAATGTTGTGTAAATTGTTGTTCTGCCAAATAGGTACAAAGAATTAATAGATATTTGCCGATAAAAAATAGTTTCTTTACTCTTTATCATATCACAATCACAGCAATGATGCTGTTTCTAAAACATCGGATGACATCGATGAATAGCAGATAAAATTATATTATATTATTAAAAGGTATAAAGCGTTTTTATATATTTAATTTTTAAGAACTGTTATTTTTTCATTTTGAGAAAAAATGCTTGTTACGCGTATTTATAGGTTGATTTTTACGTGATTTATTTTTATGGATTACTGAACTACAGGTGCCATAATATTAAGGAATATGATTTATATTTTGATTTAAAAATCAACCTGAGCATTACGAGGACCTGATCTAGCACAAAGACTTATAAAGGTTACCTAAACGAGAGTTGTAAAATTATAGTAATAATTTTGGTGTAAATGTAATTATTATAATTGGTGTAAATGTATGTATATACGTTTATACCTATACGTACGTTTGTACAAATACGTGTCTGCAGGAGTAATTATTTATATATTTTAGTAAATGCTCGATACCATGTTAATAATTATAATAATTGCATTTTTAACTGGTGTGCTTTCTGTTTAAAGTGACGCCGTAATAATAGTTTTGGGGACTATTTTTGATTTTACTAATTAATAAAAATGATTTGAAATAAATATTTTATTAATTATTTTGTTGTATGGGTTTTACTTAATATATAGTACTCAATAGTTACAATATTTCAAGTTTTTAATTCACATAGGACTCAAGAAAGGTTAGGTAATTCCAACAAATAAATGCATATATTAATATAGAACGTAAATTATTTCAAACATCTCCGTTAAACAACGCCATATTTTCACTACGGACTCCGTGAATTCCGCCTCTAAACGTCCTATGTTGATATAGAACTCGCTATCTTGAGAATGATGAGGAAAATAGATATATAGAATAAAGCATTTAATCATGCTAGGGATACATTACAACATACCAAAAAATCTTAAAGCCAAGTATAACCGTTTAAGAGTAATACAAGTGAACATGTTCTCTAGCCTCTCCTGAACATTGACCATTTTGCAGATAGCACACTATTCTACGGAACGGTCGATATACACATTTTTTATAAGCGACACAAATATATTAGCCAAAGTGTATGTTTGTATGTATGTTTGTTATGCGATAACTGGAAAACCAATGGTCCAATCTGCATGAAACTTTGCAAACGCGTAATATAAATCCATAGAATTTTTAAGTTCGAACATGAGCCAAATCGGTGGAAGGGTTCAAGAGTTAAAGAGATTGCTTTATTACAATGAAACCGATGATCCAGTCTTGATAAAACTTTTTAAACAGGTAGTACAAACTAAAAGAATTCTTATGTCCAAAAATGAGCCAAATCGGTGCAAGGGTTGTAGAGTTATAGAATACAAAATTACAATGTTTAGCGATTGTAATATTATGAGAACTGCAGGGATATTCAGTTATCCGTCTAGGGAACCGAACCAAAGACAGAATTGACAAAAATCGATACGACGTAATACGTCATTTCATACATTTTTGATAATTCGGTCCTAGGTTCGGTTCCCTAACGGATAAGTGAATAGCCATGTTGACTTACTCAAAATATTATGAATTTAAATAATCGTGCGGGTGGTGCAGGATATTAGGTTCAAATTTATTAATCAAACTTAAACACATTTTTTTATTCAAATAGTAGTCCAGTCAATGAGTGCCCAAAAAAGACATGTGGATCGAAAAGTCGAAAGCAGAAAAACTAACTTAGGAACTTTCTTTGGACTATTACAGGAGATAAACATACTAAAAGTCCCCACCCCTCGGGCTCACCTCGGAGAAGAAGAAGGTCCCATTTTTAGGTTTTTTGCCTAAATGTCAAAAACTGGGCGTTGATAACGATATTTTGTTGTACTACATTATAAAAGCTTTAAAATTTCCTACAACTTTGGCTTTTACACTTTTTATCTATATCCAATCGTTGTCCAGCTATGAGCTTCCAAACATGGTCTATTTTTACAAGCTTTATATTACTTTCACCTGTCTGTTGTCTGTCTGTCTGTCTGTCTGTCTGTCTGTCTGTAATCAAATCTTGCAAGTTTGATTTGACCCACTTCCCGGTTTCCAATTGAGCTGAAAATTTGCATGCGTGTGTAAATCGGATGACAATGCAATATTATTATGACATGGAGCTGATCTGATGATGAAGCTGGAAGGTGGCTATAGGAACTCTGTCATTAAACAACGCAACCCCTCGAGTTTGGGCTCATTTGATTCGTCTTGACGAGTACTATATGATGCAAGATGATAACAATAATTAAAGCTTGTTTTTAAAAAGTATTTTTTAAATTTCACTTGTTAACACGCTGAAATTAGTTTTCCATACAAAGTCGGTAAAAAAATCTTGCAAGTAATATTTGACCAATTTCTGGTTGTCGTACCATAATGAAACTTTGCAAATGTCTAGAAATATGATGACAGTTCAATAATTTGGTACCACTGAGCTGATCTGATGATGGAGCCAGGAGGTGTTTACTGAACCTCTTCAATGGCTATTAGTAAACCCGTCGAGTTTGGGCACATTACTCGAATTGGCATAAGCAAAAAACCTAAAAATGGAACATTCTCCGGCCTCCCCCCTCTTCCCTCGGGCTCACCTCGGATGGGTGGGGACTTTTAGTATGTTTATGTTCTGAATAGTCCAAACAAAGTTCCTAAGTTAGTTTTTCTGCTTTCGACTTTTCGATCCACATTTATTCTTTTACTGGACTATAGGCTACAGTTCTTCACTTTTGAAAGTAAATTTTACAATTATTTAGATCTAAGTATTTTAAGACTCTACTGCTCATTCGAAAAGCATATCTATGAGAAGAACGAGCAAGAAACTTATTGGGATTGTTATTTATGTGTTTATCACATATTATCATAATGCCATTAAAACCATCATTCACTCTAACATCTGCAAACATCCCTGACGCTCTGTAGTATCGAGACAGCGCCAAAAGCATCCTGAAAGCATTGCTGTACTGGATCCGCAGCGCCTTGAGATCCCTGTTTGTAAAGTTCATTCACAAGTTTTTTGTTTAAAAAAATAATTAATAATTAGGCCTACGTTTGATCACATCCCATCTGATGGAAAGTGCAAATGTGATCAACGAGCTGCACTGCTGCACGTATAAAAAGTCTGATAATGCCTTGAACAAGGACACTTTGTCTTGCTCATTAGCTGTAGATACATCTTGAAAACTTGCGAGCCTAGATGTTACGCGTGACTGTCATAGCTCTGCGTTCTCGCTCCAAGTCTAAGTCATCATCGGCTGCTACGACAAAAATGTTATAGAATTAGCTACAATATCAATATAATAACTGTTGTAAATTTGCTATATATATTACAATTAAAGCTAGATATTTTTTTTCAATTTCAATTCTTCTAATGTCCACTGCATCGGCAACTTGCTTCGTAAACAAGTGCTATACAAACTATGATGATTTTGTGAGATTTTTTGTAAAAATTATAGTAATATTTATTATTTTATTCTATATTATTTTCTGCAAGTGAATACACACATAACCTTTCATATTATATTATTATTGAAATTTTGATCACAACAATAAAATAGTCACAGAGATAAAGATTTTTTTAATGTATATCCGTTACGTATTTTGAGTTTTAACATTACGTACTTTCAATTTTGGCATTTTCCTTTCCTTTTACGAATATTAAAGGTTAAAGTTTCCATACATTTATATTTCGTAGATTCTTATAACTTTTACCCATGTATTTATACCTATTTTGAGGGAAATTGGGTCTGCGAGGTCCCAGTTCGCGGCGAAGTACTAGTTTAATTTTTAGGAAATTTCTTTGTTTATTCATAACTAGCTGCGCCCAGCGGTTTTGCCCGCTGTATTATATCCGGGGTCTAAGCTATCTCTATACCAAATTTCAGCTCAAACGGACCACCCGTTTAGACGTGAAAGAGTAACAAACATCCAGACATCCATACATTCTTACAAACTTTCACGTTTATAATATTAGTAAGATTATCCCTCCCTAGCTTCGAAAAACATCGTGCTGGAACATTCATAATAATAATAATAACATCTGCCCATTTGTACGTGTTTTTTAACATAGTTACGGGCAGACGCCATAGTCCCTTATAGCACCAGATCACCAGTCCATTAACAACTCATCTCAATAAACCAGTCATTTTAGAAACCACATTTTTCACAATAGTCCTACAATAATTTTGGTTATACTTCTCGGGCGCATTTTTATAGTGCACACAGGGGTTAATCATCAGCTATTGTCACATTACAATTTAGAGCAAATTGTCAAAGGAGCCTCTACGTGATGGCTTCGGCCTCACGCACGCCTACCAAAGGACCGGGACACTATTGGCCCGAGATACCTAAAGGTTGACAAACAAATAATAATAATTGGGGTTTATAGTCCAACAGAACAGGTTACCCTACTTACAATGTCAGAGTCAAATCACAATTTATAGGTTGTTTGGCTAACCTATATGTTGCAGTTTCAGGTCGCCGAGATTACTACAGGGCCTGCAACATGACCTAACTACTGCCTCCTACATATCTTATAGGAATCAGCCGGGACCCACAGTTTTGCGTGCCTTCCGAAACACGGTAGCGTCCAGGCGAACTTTTTACATAATGACCGCTTGGCGACACGGTTTAGTCCAGTGGGTGGTAACTAGCCACGACTGTAGCCTACCTCTGGTATAGCGAGTGGAAAAAATGCTGGTAACTTAATATATTTCGAAATTTAGTTTTATCTTTAAACTAGCTTATGCTCGCGGCTTTGCCATGGCAAAATCCTTTCTTAGCGGAAGTCTACGTCATGAAACCTGTCTATGTTCTAAATTTTAACCCAATCCGTCCAGCGATTTAGGCAGTTGATAGATCAGTCAGTCAGTCAATCAATCAGTCACTATTTCCTTTTATATAATATTTAGATAAATTTACATTTGAATAAATTTCGAATTTTCGCTTCGAACCCGTTGATTCAAAATCACATCTGCATCACGTAAGCTATTGACCACCACTTAAAATGTGGACGCTTAGAATAAAAGTAAAATTGTTATTGAACCACAGCTGGATTTTTTTCGATAATTTCGATAATTCAAGGCAACAAGGAGATTTTACTCAGATATTTAAACCTGTACCTTGTAACATTAATATTTTTAGTTTACTTGACCTCAGCCTTCATTCACTTATAAGTCGTTAAAATGAAAATTAACCCGGCGTTCTCTGTATTATGTTTACTTATGTAACGGTCGCTTAATTAACTTTATAATAAGTTATATTATGTCAAGTTTATTTTAAAAAGTAATTTGAATAATTTAATGAATTTTAATATTACACGTGAGGTATTTTTACCTACTAGTTTTATCTCACGTTTTATTTTAAACTAGCTTATGCTCGCGGCTTTGCCCGCGTGGCTAAATTCTTTCTTAGCGAAGGTCTACGTCATAAAACCAATCTGTATTCCAAATTTCAACAGAATCCGTTTAGTGGTTCGGGCTGTGCGTTGATAGATCAGTCAGTCACTCTTTCCTTTTATATATCTAGAAAAGTTGCTTTTTTGTTAACGCTGGAGATGCATTACGCATACCAGTTAGATACACGAGAGAGTTTTGTGCGACTCCCCATTCATTACGACTACTTTTAGAGCCAACCCAATACCCACTAAAAAACTTTTTTTTGACCCAGGAAAAATGCGTTACAATCATCACACCACGCTGGAGGGTGCGGGGCGGTATGTGGGACCCCTCCGCCGAAGATGAGCGCAGTGAAGATACCCACTAAAAACCTGAGAGTGTTCCTGCGGGACGTCATAATGCCCGGGCAGCGGGTACACCGAAGCACTCATCCGCGGCCACTAAAACAACTTGGCGCAACTCCTGCATCGTCTTTGTGATGGATGCTTGGGAATCGGCAGATCTTTAGCAGCTAGCCATATTTTTTTTAAAGAAAACATGACAGTAGATACGTTTTTAAAGGTTGTGCTACTACGCTTCCAAAGTGATTCAGGCCTAATAACGCGTATCAGTTCAAACTTATATTTTATTTTGAAAACTTTCTGTAATATTTGCGTATATTGTATATCAAACTTTTGCAGGCATTGAAGAGTTAAACGTTGAGGGCAATATATTACGCGAACCAGCCAAAATTGCTTCTGCCTTTAATAAATTTTATACTGAATTGTCAAATCCAAGTAGTTCACGCGAAAATTCAAACTACTACAGGAATATACCTAGAGTTACGAATAGCATGTTCCTTAGACCATGCAGTACAGATGAGCTAAGTAAGATTATAATGTCATTAAAAAACACACACACGGTTGGTTTCGATGATATATGCACAAAAGTAATTAAAGCTTGCTCAAAGTTAATTGCACCCATAATGGCAAATTTGATAAACACTTCTTTTTCCAAAGGTATATTCCCAGAGATACTAAAACAAAGTATAGTAAGACCTCTTCATAAGAAAGATGATAAGCGTTATCTAAATAATTATCGTCCTATAACACTTATACCTATTATATCGAAAATATTTGAAAAAACCTACAAAAAAAATAAAAAGTCAGGAAGAGTAACTGCGATCCTATAAGGTTTATAAGGAATTGTGCCGGATGAGGAGGTAGCTTAAAATTGTATAATTTCGGGCTTCAGTCTGTTATTTACCTTTCAAGTGAAAACGTCAAATCTATGTGAAAATATTTTCGTTTTATGTATTATTGATCATACCAGGATGTGTAGGATATGGTGCAGGAGCCACACATAACTGAAGTGTGTTAAGGGATCACTTTTTGCTGTTAAATAAGCGCAAAAATATGAAAATATAATATTGTTACATAAATGTTCAAAAACGTCATTAACCCTTAAAACTTGTCAAAATGGATAATTGTCAAAATCAAAATGGAGTGTTGATAAATTCAGAGCATGCGTACTACAGATCCCAATGAAAATGCCGCACAATTTATTTTTTAATCAATCAAGACCATATTTTGATAACATTCGTTTTTTAAATTTAAGTCACGTGATTTCTCGATGAGCCACTTTTTCGGCGGAATTTGTTAGCAATTACGTACACCTGGAAAAATCCATGCATTCTCGCCTAAGTAACTATCTGCAAAAATTTGATATCATTCGAGAGGAACAAAACGGTTTCCAAAAAGGAAAGTCGACAACGTTAGCTGCATACAATCTTATTAGTAAAATAGTAAACCAAATCGACAAACGCATACCGGTATCAGTGATCTTCTTCGATATGAGTAAAGCGTTCGATTACGTAAATCACGAATTACTCATTTATAAATGCGAGAATTACGGTATCAGAGGTCTATCTCTCGATTGGATAAAAAGCTATATATCGAACCGTAAACAGTGTGTAGAAATAACATTCTTGAACGAAAAATGTATGTCTAAGTGCTACAGATCAACATACGAAGCTAAAACAAGCGGCGTGCCCCAGGGCAGTATTTTAGGTCCACTATTGTTTTTAATTTATATTAATGACCTTCCTCTAGCGGTCAATCACAAATGCGTTTTGTTTGCAGATGATGTATCGGTGGTTGTGACTGATGAAAACAGGTCAATACTAAACCATGAATATCAAATTAATAACACAGCTGACTTAATATTAAACTGGCTAGACTCTAATAAATTAAACGCTAATTTATCAAAAACTAAGTGCATTCATTTTTGTAATTATAATAATAATATTTTAACTCCAGTTAAATTCAGCATATTTTGAAAAAGGGATACCTATTAACAATACTGACTCATTGCAATTTTTAGGAATAGTCTTAGACAAGCACTGTAACTGGAAAAGTCACATTGAATATGTATGTTCTAAATTAAACCGTTTTGTTTTTGCGTTAAGACAACTTCGACGTACGGTGAGCCAAAGTGCGGCCCTCACTGCATACCATGGCTACGTTGCTTCCACTCTTAGATACGGACTTTTACTCTGGGGCAACTCTACTGACATTATGAAAGTGTTCTTGGTCCAAAAAAAGTGCATTAGAGCCCTAGCTAGCATAGGTCCATTAGAGTCATGTAGACCACTGTTTACAAAATTAAAGATTTTGACACTCATAGCCCAGTCAATGAGTGCCCAAAAAGGGTATGTGGATCGAAAAGTCGAAAGCAGAAAAACTAACTTAGTAACTTTGTTTGGACTAGTTAGGAGATAAACATACTAAAAGTCCCCACCCCTCCGAGGTGAGCCCGAGGCGGGGGAGGCCTAAGAAGGTCCCATTTTTAGGTTTTTTGCTTATAACTCGACGGGTTTACTAATAGCCATTGAAGAGTTTCATTAGACACCTCCTGGCTCCATCATCAGATCAGCTCAGTGGTACCAGATTATTAAATTGTCATCAGATTTCTAGACATTTGCAAAGTTTCATTATGATACGACAACCAGAAATTGGTCAAATTTAATTTGTAAGATTTTTTTACCGACTTTGTATGGAAAACTAATTTAAGCGTCTTCAAAATAGACCATGTTTGGAAGCTCATAGCTGGACAACGATTGGAGATAGATAAAAAGTGACAAGCCTGAAGTTGTAGAAAATTTTATGAGGTTTAATAATGTAGTACAACAAAATATCGTACAATGCACAGTTTTTGACATATAAGCAAAAAACCTAAAAATGGGACCTTCTTCGGCCTCCCCCCCCTCGGGCTCACCTCGGAGGGGTGGGGACTTTTAGTATGTTTATCTCCTAACTAGTCCAAAGAAAGTCCCATAGTTAGTTTTTCTGCTTTCGACTTTTCGATCCACATTTCTTCTTTTACTGGACTATCACGAGCCTTTACATTATGCAGGTGGGAGTATTTGTCAGAGAACATCCAGATCTATTTCAAAAATATAGCCATGACAGTCGATTTACTCGAACAATCAGAGACCCGACCAGGTTAAAAATGGTTATACATAGGTCAGCTTTATGTGGTAAAAATTGCGAGATTATGGCCATTAAAATATATAATTATCTCCCACGTGAGATCAAAGAATTATCATTTGAAAAATTTAAATTTAGACTTCGGACATGGTTAATTAATAATTGTTTTTATGATCTCAATGAATTTTGGAACTATAAAAGGAATAACATAATCTCGTAATAAAATATTAATTTTCATTATTTATTATTGTAATCATTATTATTTTTTAATATTTGTAATTGTTAACAATCATCATATATTCAATATTCATATTTTGACATCTGTAAATTTTCGAACGAATAATATTTAGTTTGACATTGACATTTGACATTTAGGTATATTATTATTTTGGAGGTACATTTTTACTAATGATATACATTTTAATTAATTTTCTTCTTTTTTTTACTTTATTACTAATAATATCAATTGATTTTTAATGTAAATTGAATGTATGTTGAATTGAATTTATGTGTTTCACTGTATTATGGTTGCATGCCTATTTAGGGTAAGTTAATTGATAGATTTGGGTAGTTGATTTAAAGAATTTGCATGCCTCGAAGAGGCGGAATGTCTAGACCTAGAGAAAAAACAAGACCAAATTGTACTACATTTCTGCAAATAAAGCATTTCATTTCATTTCATCAATTGTTAATCTTTAGCGAACACAATCTATCGCTTTTTTTAATTTTTTGTAGGTATAAGTTATAAAAGCTTATGGTTTGCATGAAAGAAAGTTATGTAAATGCGATGTGATGTAAACAAAAGATTTTGAAGGATGAATTATTAATTTACTTTACCTAGGCTTACATCATACTAATCGTTATTGTTTGATAAAAATATTCTTAACGTGATAATATAGTGGTTTGCATAAAATTGATACTTTTTAAACTCAAACTAAAAATGCATAATTTGTTCAAATAGGCTACAATGAATGGCTTTCGTAAGTTAATATGTACAATGAAATAATATTATTTTAAGGCTCTACGCTTTTGGGAAAACTTCGCAAAACTAGAAACTCTAGAGGGATTATTTTTTTTACATTATTTGTGTTTTTGTTTGATACATTGTGCACCTGTGTTATCAATTACTGTTTTAAACCTTTTTTTGTAATTTGTACATTGCTCTAATAATGACATAGTTTTACTAGATACAGGGTTTCATAGTTTTTTAACTAGCTTTACCCCGCGGTTTCATGCGCTGCAAGTCTAATATTACAGTTTGTGAACATATGTATTATGTATATTGTATATAGACTAAATTTTAGCTAAAATATACACATATCTTTCATATTTAAAATTAGTAGGAAGTAGCTAAAAACCTATTACTTTTTGCTGTTAATAAACTTTAATTGGGTCATGTCAATTACATTTTATATTACTCTGTTATTATTAAATAGTCTTTAAAAAAACTATCATTACTCATGTAGATTAAGTTCATTCAATAAAACAAAGGCTCTATTATTACATTCATGTAGATAAAGCTTACTCAAAAAATCCAGTTAACTTAATAACATCATTTTTTAAGGCTTAAAAGATTCAATAAACAAATGGAATTAACACTCACGTGCCAATTTTGCGTGTACATTTCCACTGAGTACTAAAATGAGGCAAATAGCCCCTCCATATAAAACTGTTTCCAAATTCATCTTCGGACAATGTGTTCAATGAAAGGAGGCTTCACCACTGCAGGCTGCGTTGGGTTTAACGGCTATATATCGACTAAACGGTAAGACATTAGCGAGCCTTCAATACAGCGCCTTTGACATTGTAAACACTGCGGGTGTTATGTAGCTGGGCAGATAACGCTAGAACAAATATCTTTCTTGTCTAGTTGGAGCAATGCTCCATATGGTAAAAGTGCCATCTCTTCCGTCTTTCGTGTCATGTGAAACGTTATTATAAATTTGAATGTATATAATTGAATAGAATAGGAAAATCTTTCTTAAAAACTAAACACTCTGTTACATTAAAATATCTGTTACAATTTGGCGGTCTTACGCTAGTAGCGTGTGCTTTTTACCTCTTCACGCTTAAAAGGACTATACCAAAAAAAATATATTTTGAGCATAACTTTATACTTAAACTTATAATTGTTTCGGTACATGGTTTGGTCATTGGTTCATAGTTTTGAACAAGTGTCCGCTTTTCTTCTGTCCTACATAGCTACTATCGGTTCAGAGCATCTTTGTCTCTATGATTATATAGCTCATATCTCTTTTATTAGTAATCTTACTCCGCTATAAATAATTGTGCGCGTCGCATATAATGTGATTGTAAAAATAGTCAAAGCACAAATAAAATCAGCATACACAATACACAGCATACTTGATTTAAGCTAAAGTAAAATGTTTTTGATCGGTTGGTTTTCACATAAACTCACTCGCGGCATCTATATTAACACATCACATCCCTTATAAACACAGAATCTGTGACGTGACCAGTAGTGCAGCTCGTGCCCTTTACAATTAAGTAGTTTGATCGGGGCCTAGTTAATGATTATTTAATATGATTTTAAAAACGAATGGAAGTTTAGTTCAAATGATTAGTAACGGTTTAGTTATATTTTATTATTGTCTGAAGTTTCCCGTGTTTCGGAAGGCACGTTTAACTGTACGTCCTAGTTATAAGTAGTAGGACCGTTGCATTGTCACTTAAAAAGCATTTGATGTAATAGGCTATAGTGGAGCACTCTGGAAGCCAATTTTTACAAACTTATTAATCTCAAGAATCTACAACCCAATCGGAAAGAACCGCTGTGAGATGAACAGGGGAAGAATCTCACACAGAATTTTTTTCAAATATTTATTACAATGTTTGGCTTGTTTGTTTGAAAGGGATCTTTGGCCTTTGACCTGTAACACTGTAACATCTACATACGGGTTGGTCACACAAACTATAATGGAGATATAAGGTCGGGTGACCCTGCGAATGGATACAGTATAGCATATTCGGTGCTATACTTCAACCCACGGCTACCACAAGTGCATGTAGATATTTTAGTTTGGTGTTTGCTATTTTGATGCAGTATGAACTGAACAAAAAATATTCTACAATTAGCATTTAAAGGTTATAAAGATTTTTGACTGGAATAAGAAATAATGATGAAAAAACTCACAAAATAAGACGTTTTAATTACTACAAAAAATCTAAAGTTTAAGTTCTGCTTGTGTGTGCATTGCAACCGGTCTCGATTGAATCTCACGACAAATTAATATCGCAATTAACTATTATCTCATGTTTAGCTGGTATTTGATAAAAAATGCTTGATATCTAGTAGTATGATACAATCTTTCTTTCTTAGAATATATTTAATTGTTACCAGTACCACTCACCTTTAAGGAGGAACAGAAACCTCTCGTTCCAGAGAGTAAAATTTGGAAAAAGATACTAGGAAAGGTGAGAAGGGAAGATGGGACATGGAAAGTACGGAAGAACTTAGAAATTGAAGACCAAGTGGCTGAGCCAAAAATCATCGGCGAGACAAATCACAGACCTCGCTGGCTTGGCCATGTAGAGAGGATGGGAGTGGATCGGGGTGTGAAGCGAGCGTACCAGGAACGACCGAGTGGGTGACTTCCATTGGGCCGCCTACGGTATCGCTGGAAGGATGAAGTCGAGAAGGACCTCAGCAGTTTCCACGCGGAAGAATGGTGGGAGGTGGCGCAGGACAGACCGAGTTGGACGAACTTGTTATCAGCGGCCAAAACCCACTTTGGGTTCTCTCACCAATAGGTAAACGGTTGGAAGGGTATGCCAGGAAATTTGTAGGCAAACCAAGGACACTTTACATCTTATGATTCTGGATGATTAGCGCCGGGCAGAGTCACGTAGGTCTTCGTACCTATTGAATGCTAAGGCACTGCGACTGAAATGCAAATGCTCGGGCTAGTCTCGTCATAATATAAGAAATCAGTTGAAGAAAGTTTTATTTTCATTTTACCGTTAGGAAATATAGAGCAATACAGGGCTCATTCTCATGGAATCGATTCTCATCGTCACCTTCATGGCAATTCTTATTTATTGCTTATTTGTAATGTTTATGTATAATATTGTATAGAACTGGATAACACGAGTAAACTTTTATATAAATGATTTAAATCGTACGTTTCATTTCGAAGAAAAACCGTTTTGAAATTTTCGACGCCACGAAAGTGATTCAGTCATTATTTTTTCACAACTTTTTCAATTTAAAAACCCTTTTAAAGGACTGAATCTACCAAAAATGTTCAATAAAACGACATTTTACGTGAAAACAAACCTCACTACTAAAGAAAATATGCGTAATTTGAGATATTACTTTACCATTCACTTTACTTTTTTATTAGTCAGAAATTTGCTTTGTATATATTAAAACCCTAACATAACAGATACAATCCTTTATACTAGGTAAAAAGGCCCTTTCAAAAGAAAAAAAATACATAAAATCACTTTCGTGGCTCAAAAATCACCTTCATGGTAAAAAACGCTATGAAGGTGATGCCACGCTGGTGACGAAAATATCCCTTTTTGGTGAAATTCTGGATAGTTAAGGTATAATGTATAAAATAAAATACTACATCTTTATCTCGCACATTTTGGCGTTTAGAAAAGCTAGCTTTGATTTAAATAACTAAAATACAATGCATAAAAATGTTGTCCATGCAAGTGATCAGTACACCCATGAATAAATTGAAACTTAGCAATTATATTTTTTCCCACGGCTAGATAAGTCCTAGATCCTACTTCTACGATTGCAGAACATGGCCATCATTGTAATGAATCGAACTCTGTATTGGATTGTTGATGTTGTGTTTAACAGCAGCCATTAAACTACCCAAATCTTAAGCACCTAAAATCGTGTGACCGCCGCATTATATTATTTTAAATTCAAAATAATTCTGAAAACTTTTTTTTAGCCTGTAGACCTTAAAGTATATTTGTTTGCGATAATTTTGGTATATGTTACATACAGATACATGAAAATTTGTTAAAGTAGTGCCCAAATGTTTAACTGCAACGCAAAGTGTGACACCATGAGAATACGAAAAATGGCCCCGATTTTGACCTTTCATGTTAAATTTTAGTATTATTTTTTGCGTCTATTATGACAATCTTCATTTATTTTGTAGCTTAATATATGTTTCATCCACCTATCCACAATTCATATCTCTGTCTTTAACCAATTAGGAAATATAACCGTGTGACCATCAAATTTGAGCTAAAATGAGAATGAGCCACAGAGAGGTAATGTAGCCAGCTGTTTAGGTACATTACCCGTAGGAGGCAATCTTACTTATATCGTTACCCTCAAAATATAAATAGAATTTTATAAGTTATGTCTAATTAAAAGGTCTAACTCTATGTACGTAAAACTAAATAGTATTTTTAACCAACCAAAAATCTTCAAACTTGGTTTTAATTTTTTGCTTAACTGCTAATGAACGTCCTTAAAATAATGCAATTTACAGTTTTTATAACATTTGTAATGTTTTCATTGAAATTCTTGAAGATCTGCAAAAACTTAGGCCATATAACATTTTTTGGTCATAAACAAAATGCAATTATCTAACGTGAATTCTAGGTTTGGTCTTTAATACGCTTCCGTCTAGATAATGGAGGTAGTCTTTAGAGGATATTTTAATTAACGTAAATCATAACTGCAAATCCCATTAGATTAGTTACCTTGAGCTTTTATTAACTACTGCTTTTTTACAACTTTAGTTAAAGTTCAATATTACTAATAACAAATGAATATATAATATAAAAAATAGAATATTAGATTCAGTCTAGACTTCGATGAGATTAAATTTTAATTAATTTAAATTTTAATGACTAATAGACAAAGTCATACTTTAAGCAATCAAAAACTACTAATCGCAATATATACTTGAGTTCATGCGTACGCGGCAAAATGACATTGCCGCGTAGAGCCGCGCCGCGCCGCGACGCGCCCCGTAGTGTGATTTGACCTTAAGAGAAGAACAGAAGATAAAATCCAAGTGAAGTTGCTTGGTATACTATTGATTGGGCCGCGAAAATGTTCAGCAATGAATGAAGAAAAGCTAATGATACTGTGACACCATAATTTTCCGAAAATTGCAACTTGGTAACAATTGTAAAATATCGATCCAGTGTGGTCGTATATTTTATGATTCGGATCTAGAACTCAGAGTGGGTTATAATCCCTGTAAGGCACTTTTCTCATCTGGGCGCTACCGTGTTTTGGAAGGCACATTGAATGATTGTGGATCTCTAATACACCTATAAGATATCAAGTGGGCAGTCGTAGGGTTAGAGGTTGTTTTAATCTTGGCAACCTGAATCTCTAGCATATTATAGGTTGGCCAGACAAATTATAATAATACCTAATTGTGTTATTGGGGTAACCTGTTCTGTTGGAGTATAAAACCCAATTATTATTATATTCCGGCCAAAGATGAAAATAATCTAAGCTAAGAGAAAGAGTAATGCGTCCCATCAAATTACCTTCCAGCAATAGAACCAGTAAGATCTGCATTTTTATCGAGAAGAAGTACCAAACAAAATGCCGGACGTGGTTAACTCAATTATAATGTTTAAAGGAAATACCTCATAGAGATAAAGCCAAAAATCTTTACAGTTTTAAGATTGTAATAATAAATATCTTTAGTTGTTTCCGAGGCCTGGTTCGTTCAAGGTCTAGTTTTTTTTGCACATTTTTGTAAAGGTTTGATTATGCTTGATGTAGTTTTTTTCAACGATTCAAAGATAAGATTTTTTTTGCTTCCTTAATTCTGATGTTTATATAGGTATTTTTAATTTCATATTACATAACAGGTGTGGACGCAAAACTTGTTTGTTCTCTTGTTTATTTAATAATCAACTTAGATTCATTCTTTATGATAATGTGGTGTTTAAAATGTGATAATATAAGTAGTGATATGAGTAGCTAAGCTTCATACAATGCCATCATAAATCAAATTGGTTTTGTTGCTATCGGACTTCACATTATATCTTTCTTCGTCTTCATTGGACACTTCAGGCTTAACGCTTATTAAACTGGGATGACAGTAATTGTGGAAAAACATACATTATAATAATAATATAATCACGCCTAGTTCCCGCTGAAGTAGGAAGAGACTCCGTATTTCCCTCCACTTGGTACGATCTTGACACACCTCTTTTGCTTCCTCATTTTCATCTCATTCTTCAAACATGCTCGCCGGTTCTTGGAAAAATATATGACATCAATAACTGTCATCACGGGAGGGTATGCGTAATGCATTTTTCCCGGCGAAAAAAAAAAAGCTATTTATTGGTTTCTGCTGTCAGGTTACGTGTGTTTCAGTGATATAGTGGTTCAGATAATTTAGCTATTTTATAATGAAGCACAGGTTCAAAAAAATTAAGGCCAGTTTATGTTTGTAATCAATTTATTTTCCAAATAATTATTTTAATAGATACAATTTTCGAAATCTTGTTATAATAAAATGTTTGCTTAAAGAAGTAAAGGTATTATGTATGTACGGATATAAATGTTCACCCGTCACTCTATACACGTTTTCTATAAAAAAAAAATTATATTATTTTATAGATTCAACTTATCAAACTCATAATGATAAAAATAATAACAATGGAACATAGTAGAACCATATAAGGTACTTAATTATAATAAGTTATTCAAATGATTATGTTTTTAGCCTCATTTTTAATGCATAAACCATTTTAATTGTTGAAAAATTATAATCATAGTTTGGTCAATTATTTTTAAAAATACAGACGTGCGTATTTCCTTGTTTTTGTTTCGTGGATTATGTAATAAAGTATGTAAAAAGGAATTTATGTAATAACTTATTTTTAAAGTATGTAGTTAAGTTTTTATTTATACACTCGACTATTTTTATTGTCAGTTTTATCTGCTTTTTAATGAAATTAGATCTTATTTATTAAAGCTTACTTTATACATTATCAAAATAGTTTGTGTATATAAAATATCTCGTTTTGAAAAATCCAATCTACTTTTACTCGTGAACCTACCGTATCCTTTTACAAGGTCTAAGTTAAAAAATATAATAAATACTCTATATAAAGCAGCAATACAATATGTATATTAATAATTATGTTTTGACCGTTAATAAAAAAAAATTATTTATTAAATCACATTTCCTCTACTCTTTTAATTTTTTAAATAAAATATTTTAATTAATATTATACAGTTCAATAGATGTGTTTAATTTAACAAGGATCATTTAATTTCTATGCTTATTACAAAGTATTAATACTTCAATAATAATAAATTATTTAGTTTGTGAAATCCCATAGGAAAAATTTTTAAGGTATAGCAAAAATATGTCTTTAAAAAATATTATTATTTTTATTAAATTATATTTAATTTCTTAAACGATGTATTTTCAAGTAATAATAATAAAATAAGTAAGAAGATAGTAGTAGTAAATCGAAATATTATAATCATTATCTTCAGCCCTTACATCCCTCTGCCGGGCATAATATGTCTAAGTAGAATAGAATAGAATGATACTTTATTGCATACCAAAATACAAGAAATAGTTATGAACATAATATGACTAACATAAAACTAGAGGTAAACAATCGGCGGTCTTATCGCATAAAGCAATCTCTTACAGACAACCTGGTTGGAAGGGAATAACTAAGTACTTCATCTTAAAGCCCCTGTACTACCAATCTAGTCCATGTGGGACCCACCTATTACAAAGAGTTTTTATTAAAGTAGCAATATTACGATAAAAAATAATATAACGTAATATAATAAAACAGTTCGTCTATATGATAATAATAAAAATATAATTAATAAGAATAAAATTATTTTAATTGGTAACTACATAATTTTTATTTTAAGTTAAGTTTAGTAATAATAATTATCAGTGTAGAGATTAAACTCTCATGGAGTTTCTTGCAGTTGTCTTTTTGTCAGGCACTGTATTATAACAGTTTGCACTGTAGACAACGCTTTAGTTTCAGTATTTCTATAACATAATGTGCAAAGTGTAGTATACATTATTTTAAATCAAATTAAAAACAGGTTTTTGGACATTCCTTCAGATTCTATTTAAATACTGTTACAGGTATAATATATTAATGAATAATAATATAAAACCTAACAAAAAAAACTGTAACAAGAAATAATACAGATTTACATCGAGTTGAGTACTAAGGGAAGTTAGACTTCAAATTTGCAGAACGACTTTATTGTTACTCGATATAAATTTCTGAGAGAGTCCAAAATGCAGAGGTATAAAGAAAATTTTCTTTTCTTATTTTAAAAAGAGGATTAGTGCAATACACTAATCCTCGAGTATAACTTACAATTTCACACATTTACAACTCCAATGACCCAATAATACATTACAACAGTTTGAGGCACATCCGTTTAACAAAAAATCACTAAACACGCTCGATAGACTGCTGCTGCATCAGTACTTAGGTATAGGTACATGAAGTAGCTCGTCGTAAGGTACTGCGTCGAAGAATTTCTTAGCTGTGTGAACAGTAACATTGATAGCGTAGTCTACCACCGGCTGGCCGAACTCTTCTGTCACCACTCGCCAGTTCTCATTGAGGAATTGTAGGACTGTGTTACCTGGAAAATAAAAAAAATCACAAAAGTTTTAACTTGTGAAGAGTAAGCAGTAAGATGTGATAACAGAACTTCAGGCGTTTCAGGCTGAGTCTTAAGCAAGAAGTCCCATAAAATTGGACGAATTGTGACTTCATAGGTTGGTGTTACAGAAATCACATGGCACTAAATGTTGATCTTATTTCTTACTAATATTATAAACGTGGATGAATATTTGTAACTCTTTCACGCCTATACGGGTAGACCGATTGTGTTGAAAATTGGTAAAGAGATGCCTTAGACCTGGAATAACACACAGTTAATTATATTTCTTTACTTATTACTGAGTACGATGCAGTTATATATAAATAGAAAATACTTTAATTAAATTCAATTATTGTAAAGTGTTTATAGCAAATGAGATTATTCCGTAAAATGATATCAAAATACGACCCGACTTGTCATCCGCTGCTAAACAAAATTCTAAGTAGATATGTGTGTTACTTAACAATGGACAGAAAATACCGAAAAAACTTAGACGCGAACTGTCTAAAGCCGAAATGGACACAATGAAAACTAGGGCGCTGGCACTAGAGGGAATACTGAGTCAATAAGTGGGCTGATACGGGTCGAAGGTAATAATTACAAAGCTTTTAAGATATAACAAACTATATCTCAGGGTAACAAGCGCAGTGTATAAATTTGTAAATAAACGGCATAAACTCTTGTACCTATATTTACTTCGGCGCGTAACCGCAGCTACTCCCTGAAGAAGATCCTCGTACAGGATCGAAACGGTCGGCACGAAGCCGAAGTAAATATAAGCGAGTTTATGCCGTTTATTTACAAATATGAATCTAAATACTTAAGAACCGTTAAGCGCAGTGTAATTTTACGCCTACACAAAATTGCACTACGCTCTGGGCGCATCGGGCTTTAATACTTAGGTAACACTGCGATTATATGCCACTTACCAATTAACATAATCAGGTGAGCGTCAAACTTGTCTAAATCATTGTTTATCTGCTAATAAAAAAGAAAGATTACCCACACACTAAAGTGGCAGTGATGGTTTAACAAAGCTACGAAAATACTACACAAATTGAAACAAAATAATAATGACAACGAAATACAGTTTCAATTTAATCAGAAAGTCCAATACCAATGCATTAAAAAAATGAAAAGTAGCCACACAATCGAATGGAAATTACCCTGCCCTGTACTGTTTGGTTGCGAGAATGAAATGGAATAAATATTTGCATTGAGGCATTACATTCGCCGAGGTGTTTGTGGCAAGTAATAAAGCTGAAGCTTCCTAGGCTTCAGTGGTGAGCCGTAGTTTGGTTACACTTAATGGAACAAAGAGAATGTGAACTCAATTTGTGTTTGGTTCGGTTGTCTGATGAAAGGATGATTGGACGAAATCGGAGGATGTGAGGCAAAGCATTATGCTGCACGGTATTTAGTGAATTCAAGACAAGGTACAGCTTGTCTTCTAATTAGCCCAGTCAATGAGTGCCCAAAAAGGGTATGTGGATCGAAAAGTCGAAAGCAGAAAAACTAACTTAGTAACTTTGTTTGGACTAGTTAGGAGATAAACATACTAAAAGACTTTTTCATTACACTTGCTGTCGAGGGTCTGATAATGGACCAGGAGGTGCCTACGTCTCATCAATCCGAATGTAATGAGCCCAAACTCGCCGGTTTTACTCATAGCCATTGATGAGTTTCAGTAGACACCTCTAGGCTCCATCATCACATCAGCTCAGTGGTACCAGATTATTAAATTGTCATCAGATTTCTAGACATTTGCAAAGTTTCATTATGATACGACAACCAGAAGTTGGTCAAATTTTATTTGTAAGATTTTTTTACTGACATTGTATGGAAAACTAATTTAAGCGTTTTCAAAATAGACCATGTTTGGAAGCTCATAGCTGGACAACGATTGGAGATAGATAAAAAGTGTCAAGGCCGAAGTTGTAGAAAATTTTATGAGGTTTAATAATGTAGCACAACAAAACATCGTACAACGCACAGTTTTTGACATATAAGCAAAAAACCTAAAAATGGGACCTTCTTCGGCCTCCCCCCCCTCGGGCTCACCTCGGAGGGGTGGAGACTTTTAGTATGTTTATCTCCTAACTAGTCCAAACAAAGTTACTAAGTTAGTTTTTCTGCTTTCGACTTTTCGATCCACATTTCTTCTTTTACTGGACTAAATTAGATTATTGCATTTTCGACCTGCCTTTGATTTTATTCTCTTTTTACAAACTGGAAAAAACCTAGACCTTTGCGATTGCAGCTACAGTAAAACAACCATGCCTAATAATAATATTTGTTTAATTGTTACATATAGGTAGTACCTCATATATACTGACTATAAAATCATCGCTTAGCATCAGGGAATAACAAAAAAATCACTGGATGCACTATTTGTTTAGCTTTTGTTGTTCTGTTTTGTAAAATGGAAACAACAATTAGCTACGTAAACATTATAGTCTGCGAACGATTCTCGCCTTGAGTGCCTTTGAATTATTAATTGGATTAGAGCTAAACACTTCACAGCGCTTGCGATCAACTTTACAAAAGGTACTAAGTTGTTTTATGTATTGTTTTCATAGAAGGCATTACATTAAAACATTATTACAATACATAGCTTAAAACGATATTAATAGCGATCTCTAGCGATATTTTGAAATATTTTCAGGAGATCGCCGTGCTTTCATATTGTCACGATTTTTTTGAAAACCATGCGGCATTAAGTTCATACAATTCTACAAAATAAACCCTAACCTATGTACTTGCAAATTATATACTAAATAGACGTCAAAGCGTTGTAAATTTCTGATTATTTATCAATTTTTTTTTTCATTTTATTCCCAAATCAAAAAATACGTGTCTAAATTAAATTTAAATGATTGACTTGAAATCAAATTTAAAAACCTTACCAACATCCCTATCCAAGGACAATTAGTTTAAACAACTCATATTATGACACAATAATATTATGTCAGCATAGTTCCCTCAGTACCTTATCTGACATCTAACTTCGTGAAACGGTTCCCAGTCACGATTGTGGCTCCACTACTGAAATGATCCCTTTGTGCGAAGCCAATAGAGCTACTTGACACTGTGTACCTCTCCGTATCCTGTCGCAGTGTTCTGACAATGTGAAGCTTAATTCTCATAGTAAGGCTGGTTTTAGTATCACGTGGACCATCAGTACGGATCGCACCGCACAGACCGATCTGTATTAAGTTTCTATCTACTCAGCCCGTATACACCCACTGCTGGGTATAGAGGCCTCCTCATGTTTACGCCACACCATCCGATCCTGTGGGAGTCTCATCCAGTTCCCTCCGTATTAAGTTTAGGCAGCGTTAAAATTTTGGTTTTTATCTTTGCCTAGAATAACTGTGATTATTGGGTTACTCATACTCATAACTTACTCAATTAATTGGTAAGAAAATTTACATGTCACAAATTTGTTTATAATTAGTACCACAGACCAGAATACTCCGTGATTAGTATGTTTGTAGATAAAATGAAAGTTATCTATGTAATAATAATATATAATGTAAAAGTAAAAGTTAACAGATACCAACTGATCTATCAAAACACATAATAGGTTGGCTTATGATAATAGGTTGGTTTAACCAAATTAACTTTTTTGTAAAAGATATGTACCGAGATTGGCTCAAATCTTAATATCGCAGACCATATTGATGAGTAGAAGTATGCGAACGTTATTCCTCCGTGGAGTTGCAAAAGAGCCTACTCTACATACTCGCACTTAAAGGAAGACAAACGTAAAAATCTATTATAAAAAGTCCCTTAAATTGAAATTGTAAGCAAATACACATGTTTAGGCTACATATTCTGTATATTCACATCCTTATGTACATTAAACCAGTATTAAGCTAAATCGAGTGATTTGTGTAATACGTGTATTTGCGAAACGATACTCACTGAGTTCAGGATTGCCTTTGAAAAGGTTAGTGATGGTGTAATGTATCCTCTCGCCGTAATCGAAGTTGTACTTGTAGCTTTTGATGCCGAAGTGGTCGCGGCCCTCTGCGTCCTTGTAGTACTTTGTGTGTATGTTCAGTTTTATTATGGAGTTCACTGGAAACGAAACAAAAGAAAAAATGATAAGTAAATGATAAGTAGTATACAAATCCTGTTGAATTACTAATTGTAATCAATTTGTTTTTACTCAGAGTTTAAATTAACACACAAATATTTTTTTATTCATGTGTGTTTTCCTTCACGGACTTGATGTCGTATACCATTAGGTTCCATCAACTACAAGCTAGATGCACGTTTTTGATATACTTCAGATTGATTACACATCTTAGCTTACTCCTCGCTATAAGCTTGAAGCAATCGTATCCAATCAATAGTTAACGTTTCGCTTACCACTTGCTTACCACGCGCTTCAAGAGGGTGGATCGTGCGCATAGGACATCTTAATATATGAAAGGAAAGAGTGACTGATTGACTGACTGATCTATCAACGTATAGGTCTAAACCACTGAACGGATTGGTTTGAAATTTGGAACACAGGTAGGTCTTATGACGCAGACCTCCGCTAAGAAAGGATTTGTCCACGCGGGCAAAGCCGCGAGCATAAGCTAGTTTAACTATAATAATAAGTCTGACAGCTGTAAGTGCGAGGATTGCTGGTAGCTTACAAGCGTGTCTAGCGTGGCGTGCTTAGGGAATGTCGAGACTTCAACTCAAAAGTAGAAAATATAGGATGACAGTTAGTTGTAGTCTTAACATTATTGCGGGATCCCGCTGAATCTCACACGCCATGTAGATGTTGATTTGTGGACAGCGGAGTAGTCTTTTTTTTTTGTGCGGGAGTAGTGTTGTTTATGTCGATCACGACCTTTTTTATGCTTACCGATCTTTATCTTCGAGTCTCCTTCACCGTTGATAGGGAAGAGCAGAAGTCTCCCTACAGCTGTGTATTTGCCCTTTATTGTGATGTTGCATTTTACTTCTATTTGGAAGACGTTCTTTTCTAAATAAGCTCTGAAAAGATTTAAAAAAAAAATCATATAAAAAAACGTCAAAAAGTCATGGAAGTCTCAAAAAGTATTGCTTTTTAAATCTTCATAGCAAAATAACCAACGTAGTTCACTAATTCTCCTAAAATTCACGTAGGAGTCTCTGTAAGATTGACGACCTCTGTGGCGCGGTGGGCTAATACCCGCTTGCAACGCAGAAGGTTGCGGGTTCGATTCCCGCATGAGGCAAATATTTGTGTGATCCACAGGTATTTGTTTCTAGTCTGGGTGGTTTTCAATATCTAATTATAAGTATGTATTTACGAAAGAAAAGTATATAAGTATTATATCCGTTATCCTAGTCACCATAATACAAGCATTAAGTTGCTTAGTTTGGGGTTAGGTGGCGCTGTGTGAAATGTCCTGAAATATTTATTTATTTATAAGTACTTTTGAGATATATTTTTTATGTTTTATACATATCTACGAGTTAAAATGAATTTAGTTTAGTGTACAACGTCGCAGTGGTCGAGGCGTCTTTAGAAACATGTATTTATAATCTGATTCGGGTCTAACAGTTAAATTGCCATTATTGATATTTAATTAGAACGAAGCTGTGCCACTTACATTAAATATTAAGCATAATTTAATTGCGTATTAAAATATAATACATATTAAATAATAATACTATACATTTAAAAATGTATGTGATATATCTTTTTTTGTAAATGTATGTGATATAACTTTAAACATTCGCGATTAAACTCATCTTTTACCGGGGGTAGACTTCCTTTGCAGGAGGTCGTCTAGGTGGGTACCCCAACAGTGCCAGTTATTCTACCGCCTGAGCAGTGATGTGCAAACATCACTGTGCTCCGGTAGGAGGGCACTGTAGCTAGTGAAATTACTGGGCTAAAGAGTCTTAACATCTTATGACTCTTGAGTAAGAAGCGTTGGTGCAGTGCTCCTAGAATTTCACATAATTGTGAAATCCTAGGTAACACTGTACTGATTATGGGCAGCCGTTATCTCTTAACATCAGGAGTCAGGAGAGCGTCTTGCTCGTCTTCTACTTCATCACATAAAAAAAAAAAAAAAAAAAAAAAAAAAATACATAGGTGATAAGTCTCGAAATCAATCAAATTAATATGAATGTATGCGATGATGAAATCTCTCGTAACATGAAAAACAATTTTATGTTATAAACGAAGGCCTCAATTATCAAATTTTCACTTTTTAATAATTCATTACATCCTTAAACGCTGTAAAACCAGTAATGCGTGAATGAACATTCGACAAAACGTTTAGTGTGTCAAGGCGTACCGAGGAAGTTACACATCGACTTCAAGTTTCTAAACTTGTTGGAAAAACCATTCTTCAAATCTAGTTGGCCCTTAGCATGTTAGATGTGAATTGCATGGAATTATTAGAAAACATATTTATAATATACCAACTGGCAAATTTATTCAGCTCGTTAATAAACTGAAAATAATGATGTTATTTAATGGATCTATTTCAATACAAAATGGAAGCCTATGACATTATGGGTTCAGCAAGTCGCATAATTAGTGCCTATATTAGCTTTGAGTAAGACTCTTAGCTGTTAGTGAACCTATTAAATAAAACAATTTAATAAATAAGCCAAATCGATAGAGTTATTTTGATATAAAGACATAACAATAACTTATAAAGATACTGAGATTATTTGTAAAACAATAATGACAAAATGGCTTCCACCAAATCTTTCCGTCGTATCCCCGCGAAATTCAGCATAGCCGATTTGTTACAGTTATCATCTTCCTAATTGTATGTCTTTTCACATAGTTTTCAAATCAACTTTTAATAAAAAAAATTGTGAGGTTACCTTGACGCATATATAGCCATAACCTTGAGCAACAGACAGAAATGAGTGGAGGGAGAGATGGAAAGCCTTTTACGATACGGGCTTAATAATGAAAATTATGGTCCCTAGTTAAAATTGCCCTTTAGATGGTCTCATCAGGCTAGAGCCTATAATACCTACATATTTTGTTAAAACAAGCGGCTTTCATTAACCAAATAATATTACGTGCAACTCACATATTATAGAGCTGAACAATTGAGAGCAAAATTATATTCTCTCTCGCCATAATAATTGTTCAAAACAATTTTGTATAGACATCAAATAAGCTTAATAAGTAATAAGAAAAGCGAAAATACAATTTTCCTAACACTTGAGATCCGAGATACTTCAGAATTCCCTTTTCGGTTGGCATTCATTACACAATGGGAATGGGAAGCCTCTGATCCATCGCACAGCTTCGTACACCATGGAGCAGATTAACGCTATATTTTCCTTAATGGGAGTAAAATAGAAAGAGTGCGACTGAGATATTTATTATTATTAATTAATTTATCATCTTTCATCAAAATTACAAAGATTACCTAAGTACGTGTATTAATTTGCTTTTACTTATTATTAATATTAATTATCTTAAAAATATTAATTTATTTTTGTGATTACATTAATTAAGGTGAATATTTTATTATGTAAAATATGTGACCAGCAGTCGGCCACCTGTTGGGGAGAGGTTATGACCACGACGGCGACGGTATACCGTCGCCTATGTATAACTGCAATACCAGTGATATCGCTGGTTACACACAAAATACACATTCTGAAGATCCAAAGTTACGATTGTAATATTGTTTAATATTATTTTCAGAACGAGCTTATCCCACTGCTGGACAAAAACTTCCACACCCTCACTCGACCAGAATACCAGGGGTACCGCTGATACGTTGCCTACCTTTCAAGACTCTGTTCACTTGCCTTTTGAAGAGTCCCGTGACACGGCATGATTATAATATTATAGATCTAAATGTTGTTTAGTTTTCAGTAACTAAACTTATCCTCACCTCCCACTCTCAAATCCCATGGAGCAGATTACGCTTAGCTACTTATAACTCGCAGAAAGTTAATTTACCCAAGCAAGCACGAACACAAAGGGTTTCGTCAACTAAATGCACACAATACTACTACCAGAGAGAATAAAACCGTATTGTGGTGTGCCAAGGTTTTTTAAGGCTAAGCGGCGATTGACGGACGCAGCTTAGCCAAGGTTAACTTAATATTTTTACGGAATCTTTGAACAGGATAAATACTTTGACAATGGCGTCTTCAAGTGAATAAAAATATATTTCTGTAGTACCTACTAGTATTATATTCAGTATTCGATTTAGTTAGTATGTAATTATTTGGTATGTATTAGTAAGTATTATTGTATTCGAATTCAATTGAATAATAAATTATTATTTTTAGACGTCAATCACTTTCAATGACGCGTGTTTTAATTTACTCGTATTAGGTACATGAAAACTCTTTGATGTATTTCTATAAAATTTAAATAGGACCTAGAAAGTGACCTGACAGTGGTAATACTGGGATGTAATGGGTAGTGGATGATGATACTAGATTTTTTTTCTGGTATTGAGATTGAGTTTTTAGTCGCCATGGATGCGTTTTGTCCATGCCTAAATCCTACATGCCTACATACGCAAGAGGAGAAGAATACTAGATGTTTATACTACTTACTCCACATTAAGCACCTCACATTTCCTCAGCCCCGTCGCTTTTCCTCCATAGAAAGTCACCTTGATCCCCGGCAGTTGTATCGGTAGCTCTTCAATGACAAATGGGTCCAGTGACGGCACTCCAAGATTGGGCATTCCCTTGGAGAAGTCTAGGATTGCATCTTTGGTCGCTTGGATGAGACATGCTGGTTCCGTATTGTTGCACGGATGGATGAAATCAGCTGAAAAATATTAAGAAAAATTGGTATATACAGTTTGTTTTTTTACCGTTTTGACTCTTAAATTTTATCGCTCTCATACATGTTGGATAAATTTTGTTAAGCTGCTTTATTCCTATTTTCAAATCGTCTTTTTATTGAGATCAACTCAACAATGTTTGAGTCACGGTAGCATACGTCATAGGAATATAAAATCCACTACGACAATCTATGACAACAGCAATGATTTGTTTTTAATCTAGAATCTAGAGCCTAACCTACATACATACCAAATAACAGACTTAAAGAAGTAGCAAGCTTAAGTACATAGAAACTATCGGTTAACAATATTATTAATGTGATATCATAATCAGAATAAATAAATGAAATAAGAATTTCTTTAACATGAAAATTACAATGTAACAAATGAACTTAAAGAGCCTAATGAGAGAGTCACAGGTGCCTACTTATATTATATATCTTAGTTATAGTTTAGATTGTTCAATACATTTTTTTTTTCAACATAATAATACTCATGGAATTTATGAAATGATACGAACGAGACCTTTCCATTCTTAATTACATTGCAAAATAAGTCGTAAGCAAATTTACACCAACAATTCGCAATTTCCAATGAGTCAGAATTAGGATTCACTAAGTACGGAAAACGCTTACCAAATAGCTGTTATGGTTGAGCAAGAATATCATCAGACCGCTGGATATCACGCGATGTAAGGGAATTTATACAACAGATTAATGTATTTATTTTGCATGTAGTGTGTCAAGGCAAGAAAATATTAATTAGCTTTAGTAAATAATGGAGAAATGGTTCACAATTAATAGGATTTTTTAAGTATGTTCACGGATTACTCGAAGACGACGACGACGACTTAACTTTTTGAAAATTTTCTTTTGTATCAAATGGAACTTTCTGGCTGTCCTTTTGGAGGTCCCATTAAAATTTTAGCGAAATTGCTAGAATTTTAGCCGTGGATGAATTGTGTCTTATCGTCGCATAGCCCAGAGTTAAATAATAAAAACAATTATTTTTGAATTGTGCTGTAAGAACATGAAACATGTTTGTGCCTTGCCTTTTTATTCGTACCAGCTTATATTATATTCGTACTATATTCGTACGGATTTGCTCTCATAGAGAAATCTTTACTTAACGGGGGTGTACGTCACAAAACATACTCGTATCTGTGTTCCAAATTTCAACTCAATTCAGCATTTTAGACTGTTCGTTCATAGATCACTCAGTTAGTCAATCAGTCACTCTTTCCTTTTATATATTTAGATTTGGATATTATCCACAATGTTATGAGGAAAGCATACCTAAATGCATTCATTCATGTGCTTGTTTTGCGTGCGTTATTGAAGGTCAAAATAATTTTTGTGCCTTGCGTGCATGTACGTGCTTCATAATTATAGATATTTTTATGTAGCACCTTAAGTAGTACCTTTTTATCATAATATAATATTATTGTTTTAATATAATATCAGTATGTCGCTCTCAAACAGGTACTAAACCTGGCTCAGCTTTTTAATTAAAAAAAAATTCACTTATCGGAGTCTGTCTCTGAGTCCATCTACCTATAGAAAATGAGTTTAAAGAGTCACACGAGCATTAATTCAGGTTTGCTCATCTTCCGTAACTAAAAGAATACCTAGTAGGTGTTATGAAATACGTTAGCATTAAAATAGGTTTAATATTACCTATCTAAGTCGTGAATTAATTACGATACGAGATGACACAATAATTCATCATAGTAGATTAAGGCGCGGTAGTGTACTAACCTATTATAATACCTTTGTGCTATCTACGTATGACTAACCAAATTACACCAATTCATTATTAATAGTAAGCCTGATAGCTTAAAGTTAACAGATATATCTATTCGTAGATTAAGATGAGATTATATCGTGATTTGATTGCGACAATGACTCTGCTGATATTAGTTTATGATGTACATTTAGAATATGACGGCTTACGAATAATAATACTGATATTATAGAATATAAAATATTATACGGGGTCCTTATAAAACAATATTTATTTTATAAGATTTTAAATTTCCTGTTATATTTATTTTAATTTGGTTTTGTTATTGTTCTTAGACTACTAGGGTTTAAGTAAAACATGAAATTGAGTTTCGACTCACCAACTCAGTCACTCCTAGACTAGAACAAAATTCGTTAGTCATAGTCAGGTTTGACGTTGGCTCAAAGAAATAGGGCTTTCTTAGTTCAAAACAATGATCGAGAAGACGCCAATTTTTTTCATCTTCGAGATTGAGTAAGACAGAGTCGAGGATGAGGATACGCCTAAAATACAGGGGACTTTGGCTGACTTTATGTCTTTTCTTACATAGGTAATATTATAGGTTGGCTACACAATTTTATAAATTGTGATTTGACTTTGACAGTGTATGTAAGGTTACCTGTAATCAGTTCTGTAGGAGTATAAACACGAATAATTATCACTCTTACGAGGGTCATGCCAAAAGTAATTAGATACTCAAATATTATTATGTTAATCATGTTTTATTATTATGTATCATTTAAAGGCATTCAATCTGAGCACGTATACACTTTTTCATGCATTTAAACCATTTTAAAAATACTTTAGTCTATTATTTTTCAGATACCTTAAAAATGACATAATTTTGGGCTGTTAGCGCATCTTCCTTGCTCTCTAATGGCTTGCCTCTTAAATTTTATTTGATTTTGTCAATCAGGTAAACTTTGCAACACTTTATCTCTCCCTACATATTCCTCTAACGTATGTCACGTTTTTTTACTTAAAAAAATTTAATGTTCTCTCGGAGGTGTGCGGCGCGGCGTTGTCGCGACGTCCAAGATTATGCTGGAGTCTAGACTTTGGTCGGTTGTCACATCAAGCCAATAATACTGCTGGAGCCCAAATTATTACCAACCATTCAAAATGTACTGTTCTATGATTTTCTAGCACCGGAGTAGCAATATGGCAGGTTTTATAAAGAAAACATAGCGACGATTTGTTTCTATGTGCATTGCTCACGGCAACATTTTGTCGGTATTTGTTAATTTCCAAAGCGCCATGTGGTTGATTTTCGCTTTGTTTCGAGAACGTAGTTATAGAGTTATGCTTCAATGCTATTAAGTAATATCGTATATGTTTTTATTTTTACCTCCGCCAAATTTGTCTATGATAAATGGGCACCGATCTACCCGACGGTCTCGCTACTCATCGGTCAGTACCTGCGGCACCCACCTCGAATAACGCTTACGGAAAGGAGCATGATAATCAATAATAGTTTGCATTGCTGTTGATTCGTTACCCAATTCACGCTCTAGCCCTACATATGAAATTTGTCGGTTTCCTCCCAAAAATAATTAATTTTTTCTTAGGTGACAGTGGTTGGCAGACGGCCTGTTTACGCTTCGTATTCAAAGCTTCCTCATCCTCTTTTAAATTCAGCAATCCAATTAAAAAGTACTGCTCATGAACAAGCAGACTTACCAGAAGTAGTTATCAAAAGATCAAAACATTATTGAACTTTTAAACCTTTTTATGATCATATAAATCATAGCGCGAAAATCACAGCGCTCAAGTTCTATTTCACCAAAAAAATGCACGCCACTTTATCACAGAAAAAAGTATATTGAATAAAAAAACAGATGAATTCAAATATGTTCCACATTCAAATTAATTACTAAAAAAACAGGGTTTACGATGGTGTATAACTTGACAATATCAAAGTCACGAGTAAAGAGAATCTAATTACTTTTGGCATGCCCCTTATAATTATTATGTCTATAACACTTTATACTTTATGCCAGACCTAAGGTTTGACTAGTCAAAGCTTGAAGTGCCTTGACGTGAATTGTGGTTTGACTCTGACAGTGTAAGTAGAGTAACCTGTTCTGTTGGAGTATAAACCCCAATTATTATTATTATTATTTATTATTATTTCATGCCGGCCAAGCACAGAGAAACTGTCATCCCATACATTCACAAAAGTACAATGTATGGGGTGACAATCTGACTTGACAACAAGACAAGTCTACGCAAAGTCTGTGCTTGGCCGGTAGGTGCCATTAGCATACAATACTTGACATGTTAATATGTAATTATTTTGAATAGCTAAGTTGGACATTTTATTTGCTTTTTGGTATTTATGCCTTGGATTATGTATGAATTTCAATTTTTATTTGTATATTTTTAGTCAACTTAATTTAATTAATTTTCTATATAATTTATAAATGCATGTTTGAACTCTCAACAAGCGCCTTCACAGGGTATGTAGATGTACAATAAGTAAGACTAAGACCTAGATAGAATACGTAATACCTACATTATGATCGTGATGAATTAATAAATGAATAAACTAAACAGATTATTTCCTCCGGGGGTAGACTTCCTTTGCAGGAGGTCGTCTAGGTGGGTACCCCAACAGTGCCAGTTATTCTACCGCCTGAGAAGTGATGTGCAAACATTACTGTGCTCCGGTAGGAGGGCACTGTAGCTAGTGTAATTACTGGGCTAAAGAGTCTTAACATCTTATGACTCTTGAGTAAGAAGCGTTGGTGCAGTGCTCCTAGAATTACACATAATTGTGAAATCCTAGGTAACACTGTACTGATTATGGGCAGCCGTTATCTCTTAACACCAGGAAAGCGTCTTGCTCGTCTTCTACTTTATCACATTAAAAAAAAAAAATTACTGTGCTTCGGTAGGAGGGCACTGTAGCTAGTGAAATTACTGGGCTAAAGAGTCTTAACATCTTATGACTCTTGAGTAAGAAGCGTTGGTGCAGTGTTCCTTGAGTTTCACATCATTGTGAAATCCTAGGTAGCACTGTACTGATTATGGGCAGCGTTATCTCTTAACATCAGGAGAGCGTCTTGCTCGTCTTCTACTTCATCACATAAAAAAAACAGATTATTTAATCAACCATCGTAATAAACGGTATCAAACATATCAGCAAACTACACCGCCACGCGGTACGAGTATCATTACCAAGACCGGTAATGTCAATAGATTTGTAGGACACAGTTACAAGATAGCTCGCTTTACCTCGCTTGGAAACCTGGAGTTGCGATAACTGAGCAAATACGGGTATGTATAGGTATACCAAGTCTTTAATGAGAACTGGGGGACTGGTAAATCACTTAAAAGCTTCAAGGATACGATACATTAGAGAATCACATTACGTTTAAAATTAACAAAGAAATAAAATAGTTATAAATCAAAAAGAAAATTCTATTTGAACTAATTATGCGCCACGTCACAAAAAAGTATGGTCAGCATACGCCTGGCGAACAGCTGACGCTACAGGTAAATAGAACTAGATAAAGTTTTTACCGTGCCGCCTGACTCCGGAGTCTGGTTGAGTGTCATACGAGTCCATTACGAATATTTTACATTTAAATAGGATATTTTTGTCAAAAAAATGAGTACTTAGGTACCTATTTTTAATTTCGAACGAGAATAGTGTACTGAGTACTTTGTTTCAAGGTTCTTAGTTTTTACCAGTCACCCTGTATATCTTTTCTAGAGGAGCTCACGAACTCTTTGCTGCCCTATGACCTACTCGTATTTAGGACATATTATAATTTAAAAAGTATTCTGAAGTCAGCTGTATGGTGGATATTTTCTCTATGGCTGTATGTTTTGTTTTTTTACCCTTTGGTTTTAAAACACTTTTCTGTAAACTTCAATAATTCGATCCTTATACACATAATTTAATAAGTATCTACATATTTTTATAACACTGATACAAGAGAGGATTTGTCGTATACAAGGGTCTATAAGCTACATAATAATATAAAATTTTCAGCCCCATCGATCTAGCCGTTTAGGTGTGAAAGACAACTTGAAATAAACATCCATCCATACACACCTATGTGCTACATGTATACAAACGTATTTATATTACTAGCAGGTTTTCTTATTACAAACAATTCTATGATAAATATTTTTGTACAGAAAACTTTTGTTTAATACATCTAAGGTCACAAAATCACCGATCAAGTCAATAAACCTTAGGTACATAGTAATAAGATTCAGTTCAAGGGCAGATATCTGTTTATGTCTTTAAGATGTGTGACGTCACGCTTGTTACGTTGAAAAGAGAAACCCTGACCTTGCTCAACTGACGAATGAATTGTGAACTGCGTTGTTGGTAAAAATTTGTTAATACACACCGATTTTCTGTTGGTTAATAATGACAAAATAAAACATCGAGTATTATGGACATACTAGCTACACCCAGCGGTTTTACCCGCTGTACTGTAGCCTAAAGTGTTATTCCAGAATCTAAGCTATCTCTATACCGAATTTCAGCTCAACGGGTGGACCGTTTAGGCGTGAAAGAGTAATAAACATAATCCAGACATCCGTGCATTCTTAAAAAAATTCACGTTTATAACATTAGTAAGATGATGTGGAGATAAGAAAAACCAAGTGGCCGAAAACCCATAGTTATGGTTATAGTCAGATGTAACAAATGCAGTCTAGTTGCTCCCAACTACAATTTTGTATATTTTTAATTTATATGTTTACTTGTCATTAATTAATTTAGAATTCACAAAGTTTGTGTCAAATTTCCCTCTGCATATATTATTAGTAATTTATTGTAAATTTCTCTGCCTGCCTTCTGCGCGCAGTTTGTTATTATAGTATATTAATATAGTTTATATAGTTTATTTATAAGTACCTTAATGCTTGAAATTATATAACGTTCATATAACACACATGTCCTGGACTACAACCCAGGTCAGAATATATTTTTATGTAAGTTTTTATTGGTTGTAATCTGTTTTGTGTGATAAATAAATAAATAAATAAATATAGGTGGGAAGTCCAAGGAAGGTTTGAAAGGTGAGAAAATATGGAAAAATTCAAAAAGGGCTGATGGGTTTCAGCCGGGTCATTAAGGATATTGCTTTGATTCTTATTAGGATGAAACTAGGAATAAACTTAGGATTAATTTGTACCTATTACTGGAACAAAATTATAAAATTTTAATAGACGTAGATAATATTTAAATTTAGGTTCAAAACGGAGCATGATTTAAACATAACAGTTGAGTTTGATTTAAACATTGTTTATTACTATGTGTTTAAAATTTTCCAGGCACGTCGGGACTACTGACTCTTATGGAAGCATTATCACTATCTAAATCACACCAACTGGTGTTTCTAATCTTTTTGATATTGACCTTTAAAACATTTTTTTTATATGTAACCGTAACCTTCTATTTGGGAAAGCTAATATTGGTTCAGATGAAGTAATTTCCACTCTCGATTGCGTAGAGCACGCTCCTCGCACTTACGAAATAATGTTTGCACTACAGCTACTTTGCATATCATGATTATCAACTACTAGCAATAATCTTAATTTATACAAGTACTAGCTGCGCTCACACGGCCGAAGATCGGGTCCAGTGGAAGAAAATAGATTGGACAAAGCAGCATGAAGGGAGTCACGATCCTCAACATTGAGGGACCGACTGAAGAGAGAAAGAGTAAGTGTCGCCGCACACGGGCCACCGGCCACAGCCACAAACGCCGCCACGAGAAGCTAGAAGCGGCCGCAAAGGTAGCTGAAGCTCGCTACAGCCACTTGTGGCCGGTGGTCGCCACTTGCGGTCGTTGGCTGCTACTTTTTTTAACCCATGCATGCAGTATCAGAGAGAGAGAGAGACAGAGTTTTGTGTCAGTGTTTAGTGGCCGGTGCGGGCTACAAGAAGCAAGCTGCGACGATTTGTAGCGTGTGGCCACCACCGACGCCAACCGTGTGCGGCGAGTCCATATAAAATGTACGAAAATTACAGGAAATATGCCAGTGCCAATGGCGGCGTTTTGTGGTTGTGGCCGGTGGCCCGTGTGCGAGGACCCTAAGCTGCGCCCAGCGGTTTTACCCATTGTTCTGTAGCCAATGTGTAATTCCAAGGTTTAATCTATCTCAAACCAAACCAAGTCCAAGTCTATAACAAATTTCAGCTCAATCGGTTCACCATACATTCTTACAAAGACATCCATACATTCTTACAAACTTTCACGTTCATAATATTAGCAAGATTAACACTGTATACTGTGCTTATATTAAAACTACTATTTAGTAAAGCTTCAACAATTCTCTATAAATTTCTTGTCCCTTGGTCCCATAGAGGAATAGTCAAATAGTCTTAAAATATTACCTACTCTGTAAAAAATAACTTGCAAACGTGCTCCTTTATTATTAAAGCTAATGTTCATTTTTTTTTCTAAATAGGCATCCAAAATAAACAGAACTAGAAAAAAAATTAAACACAACAAAGCTATATAATTAACTTTAAATTATCTATAGATGCAGATCTCTATATTCTGATTATTTTGGTTGCAATAATAACATAGATGGTTAATTGCTTTGAGCAATCTTTACTAGGCAAGTCTTTTTCAAATCTTACATGAATTACGTTCCTTTTTAAGTTGTTTTTTAAGGCACGAGACAAGCTGTAAAAGTAGGTAAGTATTAAGGCATTTAATTTTTAAGTTTATTATACAGGGGTTATAAAGAGTTATCCATAATAGTAGGTAAAGTAAGGTGTGGTGGCCAAGGGGAACTGTGGTGCAGATGTAATTTTGGATCACCGAGTTCGAATCCCTGCCCCTCATCAAATACTATACTTTGATTATGCAGATTTTTAGAGTCGCTATAGGTACTAGTGGTAGGTTTCAGCTATGGCTAGTTACCACCCACTGGACAAAACCGTGTTGTGAAGCGGTCATTGTGATCGTGTTTCGTCATGATGTTCAGTGGTGCCAGGGATGAATTTATCCCGCACATTGCTTAACATCACGCGAGTGGCCAATGGTTAAACTTTAATGAATAAAAAAATATATTTCAAATACTCACGTGCAAGCTTAGCTGCGCCGGCGATTGCACTCGCCACCACTAGCAGCGCGCTAATCACAAATCGTTCACACATCCCGACTTGTCACAAAACCATGTAAACAATACGTCGCACGGAGTCACACTGACCCTCAGGCGTTACCACTACGCAAATGCAACAGGTTTTTTCTTCTAGGTTGCATCAATCCGATGTGCCAATGTGCCAATTTTCACGCAACACTGGTTAGTATATAAATGGTAAGTGCTTCTGTGTGCAGTTACGGGCCTATTCTGGATGACTGGCGCGTGTTTGAAGCGATTGCAACGGTCGGTGCTCGCGCGTGCAGTATGGACGTTGATGGACTCAAGATTAGTTGTACTCGTACCTACCCCCGCTCTCCGTAGGCTGTTTCAACATTGATAAAAATCTTAATAGAAACTAGCGTTGAAGGTTTATGAGGTTGCTGGAGCTTGGAATGATACGCAAACCAAAGATAGAAGATAATAGATTAGTAATGGTTTGCTTCAGAAATTTTTTTCTTGTATAAAATCTATCTTGCTTAATAACACGTAGGTACGTACTTCTGCCTCTTTATATATCTTTGTAACTTATTAATTTATTATCCTCCTTGTCTGTCTGAAAGAGATCGATATTAGCAATAAGACCATAAAGTTTACTTGGAATATTGGCTGTCCTCCATTCGAATTGATGAGACGTGGGCACCTCCTGGTCCATTATCAGACTCTCGTCAGCAAGTGTTATGAAAAGGTCTCATCAATTCGAATGTAATGTGCCCAAATTCGACGGGCTTACAAATAGCCATTGAAGAGTTTCAGTAGACACCACCTGACTCCATTATCAGATCAGCTCAGTGGTACCAAATTATTGAACTGTCATCAGATTTCTAAAAATTTGCAAAGTTTCATTATGGTACGACAACCAGAAGTTGGTCAAATTTTATTTTCAAGATATTTTACCAACTTTGTATGGAAAACTAATATAAGCGTCTTAAAAATAGACCATGTTTCGAAGCTCATAGCTGGACAACGATTGGAGATAGATAAAGGCCAAAGGCCAAAGTTGTACAGAATTTTATTAGGTTTTATAATTTAGTACAACAAAATATCGTATGATGCACAGTTTTTGACATATAAGCAAAAAACCTAAAAATGGGACCTTCTTCGGCCTCCCCCCCCCCCTCGAGCTCACCTTGGAGGTGTGGGGACTTTTAGTATGTTTATCTCCTAACTATTCCAAACAAAGTTCCTAAGTTAGTTTTTCTGCTTTCGACTTTTCGATCCACAATCCTTCTTTTACTGGGACCTACGCGTAAATTCACCCCTTTCTGGAAAAGTTCATAGAATAACCTGTTAACCTGTTGCAAAGCTTTTGATGATATTACTAGATAGACAAAGACACAAAAAAATTATCAAATTACTAATTGGAGTTATTGTTCAAAGAAGAATAAACCCGTAATTATTATATAGCCACAAATTTAATAGTCTGCCCTTACCGTCAGTAGGTCCGCAGGCTAGTGGTATGCCGGTACGATAGCTTTCAAAACCAGCGCTCAAGGATTTGGCTAGGAATGTTTGCACTACGACAAGAGCTTAGCTCCTAGATTAGATTGATGTTAAACTACTAAAAGGTTTATAGTAAACACTAGCTGCACCTAGCGGTCTTATCCACTGTACTGTAGCCTATGTGTTATTCCAGAGTCTGAGCTATCTCTATATCAAATTTCAGCGCAATCGGTTCACCCATATAGGTATGAAGAAGTAACAAACAAATACTCACACACTCACAAACTTTCGCCTTTATAATTACAAGCTTTTATTTACTTTCACTTGTCTGTTGTCTGTCTATCTGTCTGTCTGTCTGTAATCAAATCTTGCAAGTTTAATATGACCCACTTCCCAGTGTCAGATTAAGCTGAAATTTTGCTTACCTGTAAAACTCGGATGACAATGCAATATTTTTATGACATCGAGCTGATCTGATTTTGGAGCTGGAAGGTGGCCATAGGAACTCCGTTATTAAACAGCGTAACCTCATCGAGTTTGGGCTCATTTGATTCGTCTTGACGAGTACTTTATGATGCTGATGGTAATAATAATAAAAGCTTGTTTTTAAAAAGTTTTTTTAAATTTCACTTGTATTAGTGTGATATTATTTAATTTTATATTATACAACGAAGTAAGAGGACGAGCAAGACGCTCTCCTGATGGTAAGAGATAACGCTGCCCATTATTAGTACAGTACCTACTACCGAATTTTACAAAGGTAAAATTCTGGGTGCACTGCGCCAACGCTTCTTACTTAAGAGTCATAAGACGTTAGGATTCTCTCACAGTATTAATGTTAACACATCACTGTTCAGGCGGTAGAATAACTGGCACTGTTGGGGTATCCACTTTTTTTTTGACCCAGGAAAAATGCGTTACGCATCATCACCCCACGCCGGGGGGCGCGGGGCGGTATATGGGACTCCCCCGCCAAAGATGGGCGCGGCGGGGATACCTACTAAAAAACCTGGGGGTGTTCCTGCGGGACGCCATAATGCCGGAGCAGCGGGTACGCCGAAGCACTCATCCGCGTGGGGTACCCACCTAGTCGAACTCCTGCAAAGGAAGTCTACCCCCGGTAAATTTTAAACATTTTTGAAGTACATAGGTACCTAAGTATGTCTTTACAAAGTGTGATCAAATTAATCACTTATCTAAGTTAAATTGCTCTTCAGATTTTTGCGCTAGCTATACAAAGGGAAGCGCCATTCAGTTCAAATTTTTATTTGCCCTTTTGGGCTTGACAGAGTGTTCTATAAACTAAGGCAATTTTCTTTACCTGATTATTTGCGTTGCGTTGACTAAAAAACCGTAGCGCCTTGCAATTTTAAATTGTTTCATGTAAAACCAATATTGCTATTATACTAATAACGTTTGCTTTGTAATGTTAATATATTTTTAGTGACTTATTTGTATACTAAAATAATTATTTTTATAACCAGATCATCGCTTCTACGCTTGTTTGTCCTATCTATCATTGGTATTTTTTTGTACGAGAAAGTTGTTTGTTCTACTTCTTCTTCTTAGTTTCGAGTCGAAATAGCTTTTATTTTCAGTATCGCAGTTTTAGAGATCGCTTTTAGCGATAAGACCGCCAATTGTTACACTTAAGTTACGAAATTGTGTTTTAGTTTTAAGATTCTCTGTATATTTGTGGTGTTACAATAATGAGTATTCTATTTATCTATCTAGAGGATCTTGGACCAGTAAGTGGACAGATATACCTCTGTTATTTGCCTCGATGTTATCTCGATGTATTTATCGATCCTACATACATATGACAGGGCAGCTGACTGGCACATAAGTTGCTCTATTAAAAGAGTCTTAGTTTTCAGATTAAGAAAACGAGTACAACTACTGTTTCATGAAATTAATAAATTGTTAAAACATTTTCCCATCTCTCTTAAAATGTCATTATTAAGTAACTAATATTTAAAAATCTCGAGTCTGTGTTTATGTTACAGTGGGTTCCTAACGAATCACACCCCAAAGGGTGACGCTGTGACTCGATGGCACTTTTTTCCCATCCAGTCGCAGTGTGACTGGTTGAGAATCCATTCTGAAAATAAAGTTGCAACGAGTCACACTGTGACTGGATGGGAAAAATAAAAGTGCCATTGAGTCACAGCGTTACAGTGGGAACCCACCAAAATAAGTACAAGGATACCAGAAATCATAAAGAGATATTTTTAGTGCCAAAATTGTGTTCCGTTTAATCCATTCCTTAGTTGTTTTTGGTTTACCTCTTACTACGAGTAGTTTTATTTACCTCTATACATATGTAACACGTAGTATATTAATTGGTAGGTCTGAGAATAAGTCACGAATAACCACCAAGACATTTCGTTCTACGATAGGTGGTAAAGCAGCTGACGAGTGCTTCAGCGTACCCCAGGTTCAGGTTTTTTAGTGGGCATTTTGCCTCGCCCATCTTCGGTGAGGAAGTCCTACGTACCGCCCTGCGCCCTCGCTCATGAAGATGTGTGACATTTTTTCTGGATTAAAAAAATGTATTTCAAATGATTTGTTTTTAATTGTGTAGTCTCATTATATATCTTTATAACCACCGTCGCTCTATTTTATGTTTTTCCTTTCCCTGCTTGGTTGTCTGGAAGAGATCGCTATTAGCGATAAGACCGCCAATAGTAACACTTATTTCTGTGTAATCTTAGTTCTAAGCTATGTTATTGTATTTGTGTGAACAATGAAGTTTTCTATTCTATTCTATTTTTATAATATGAACTCATGAAATATTTTTTTTTTTAATTTATTTAATAGGTGACAAACAAGTAGGCGGCCCAAAAATTAATATATTCAATTAGGCTCACAATAACATGTTACACAATAAATTAATTCATTGGACTGGAATAATCGATTAGGTACGCTTCTGTTATTGTACGTATAGGTTGACTCATAAGCACCTACTGAGTACACACTAAAGCTAAGCTCAAACTACAATAGGCGGCACCGCAACACAATGCTAAGAAAAATCCACCTGCATCACTTTCGAATATAAAAAATATGAACCAATGCATACTAGAGCGGGCCGCATTCTCCGTGTACAGAGCATACAAGTGAAATTTTAAAAAACTTTTTAAAAACAAGCTTTTATTATTATTACCATGTAGCATCATAAAGTACTCGTCAAGACGAATCAAATAAGCCCAAACTCGATGGGATTGCGCCGTTTAATTACGGAGTTCCTATGGCCACCTTAGAGCTCCATCATCAGATCAGCTCCATGTCATAAAAATATTGCATTGTCATCCGATTTATACAGGCATGCATGGAGCATGGAAGGTGGCCATAGGAACTCCGTTATTAAACGACGTAACCTCATCGAGTTTGGGCTCATTTGATTCGTCTTGACTTACTCTTTATGGTACTAGATGGTAATAATAATAAAAGCTTGTTTTTAAAAAGTTTTTTCTTAATTTCACTTGTTTACTTTGCGATGCGCTGCGATGCGGCCCGCTGCTGTTGTTTGCGTCAGATTTAATCGACGTCGCAAAGAGCAGGGACACGCGATTCGGGACAGAGTTTTTAGGGCTCGAATTTGTATAGGCACCCTTACTTACATATAAAGAGTAGGTGCGATCCGGCGTAGTAAGGACTAGCACAAAAGATTCCGATCGCTTTTTCTGTGCGTCCCGACTTTGGGTGACGTCAGCTTTATTACCTAGAGTTGCGTTACAATCCATCCAAAGTGAAGGTGGTTTATCAATACACTTTCGGCTGATAATACCGATTTTATACCTACATCAAACTACACTGCACACAGTTCAAAACAAATTTGAATTTACACATGTATATTTAAATGTGTTCTGCATAATTAAAATTTATTACCTACTGTTATGTAACACTTTAAACTTTACCTACTCATTATACTCTATTCTTCAATATTGGTTTTGATACCCAACTGATTAAGATACAAATACAAATATACAAATACAAAAATCTTTATTTGCGAGAATAGGTAAGTTCTAGATAGTAAAATACATCAAAAGTATGTTCAGCTATAATCTGCCATATTATGACATGCAAATTTCGTAATTTGAGACTTAAGATTAAAATAAAACATTTGATCAGATTGTTGTTATTAATTTATTCTGACCATGGATACAAGTCCTTCAGTCGAAAACTTTATTATAATTTTAAGTTCATTTTTTATTGGAGGATATTCCCTCCAAAATTCGATAAAGAGTGGGCGTTTATCGAATCACATCGATTCATTTTGTGACGATTCTTGAAAATAGCAGACTGTTGAACTTTTTTCCATTCTTCAGCAGTAAATCACATTCACAAACACTCAATGTTTATTAAACCCACTATTAATACGCGTTTAGCACTTATTGCAAAATTATTATCCAAGAACACAAAAAATTTCATCCGCTTTCCAAAAGCGCGGCAAAATGAATCCTCACTGATTAAGATCATTAAATAGTATTTTCATCCCACTATCTCGGAAAGTGTATTTTTATTCATCGATATCTGACTGGAAAAGTTCATTTTATCCTCTAGAGAAATTCAAATTTACTTTACCCTCTAGAGACAAAAACATAATTAAATCTATTTACTTCCACCTCTATGGTACCGAAATAAGCGTACAACTTTTTTAAATTTGTTAAAAACTCGGAGTTAGAACCTCTTTAGTAAACTTTTTTTTTTAATTTGCTTTGGGCGCATCATCAGCCTTACCAGTAAGTTACTTTTGTAACATATTACGTTTCTTTTGAACTATATTTACGTTAGTTGTTTAGATATAAGTTACATTTCGAGGCAATAATGTTTTTTTAATGAATTATATAGTACTGTAATAGTAAATAATAGTTGAGTTAATTTAGCAGAGTTAATAGAATAAGCCAATTTTTATAACTTTATTTAGTTAGTAGCAAGATTTTTTCTATGTATTACTTTTTAGTAACTTTTTTATTAACGATTTCTCACTGTAATAAACTGAAAATGAGGAAATAATCACTAAAACGAATAGGTAGAGTGCTTTTCATGAAAGGAGACCTTTTTGCGGGACGCCACTATCGTACTTTTTAAAGTTTAAATACCTTTAACTTTTTAACGCCTCATAATTTCTCATATTTAATTTCAAAATCAAAAAGGTATTTATTTAATGTAACAAATAAAAATGATTTAAAATATGAAGTCCGATAATAATAGAATAAAAAATTAGTTCCGCTAAATTCCGTGGGAGCTCTTTCGTGAAAAGGACTCGTAAATAAAGTAAATAATTAAAGTAAACGTAAGTGCTTACTTACGTTTACTTTAATTTACGTACCTACGTAAATTAAAATTGAATACTGGTTATTTTTGAAGATGAAGTGCACTGGCAACACTGTGCGCATCCATGGTGAAAATAATTAAAAAAAAATTTTAGCATTGAGTTATTTCCTCGCTGAGGGGGGATGAAAAATTATGTGTCACACTCGAGTGCAAAGATTTTTGACCTTGTGCTCTTTTGATTCCCTCGCTAACGCTCAGGATTCTAATTATTAAATCACTCGCTACGCTCGTGATTTAATTTTAGAATCCTTCGCTTGCTCGGTCATACAAACTGAGCACGCGGTAAAAAAGCAACTTTGCACTCTTGTATAACAAATAACTATTTTATAAACATCTTACTAATATTATAAACGTGAAAGTTTGTAAGAATGTATGGATGTCTGAATGACAGGATGTATGTTTGTTACTCTTTCACGCCTAAACGGGTGGACTGATTGAGCTGAAATTTGGTAAAGAGATAGTTTAGACCCTGGAATAACACATAGGCTATAATAGCGCAGCCTAGTACCTAATACTTGTAATGGTAATTAATCGCTGTAATTCTATTACATTATAAATGCCATAGAATGTAGGTATGTGTGTATAAGTGCATATTTGTTACCTCTTCACCCCTAAACAGTTTAACCGAATGTGCTGAGATTTGTTCTGTAGTTAGCTCAGACTGAAATAACACAGGTGAATGTGTTAAGAAATGTAATTTTGTTATTGCATTGTTCATGTACGAATATATAAGTCGTCCTGTATGAACATAATAATAATATGTTATTATCATTCAAGGCCAAAGTTCAATAGAGACTGGAGTCAGCTTGCAATGCTAAACTACATAATACTTTCATTTAAAAAAATCCTTTATTAGCAGATTTCTACGTTTTAAACCAATATATTTGCCAAATTTCAGCCCAATATGTGCAGCGGGTTGAGCTTTGAGCTATTTTCCTTGCCTACTTGATATGAGCTCCTCTTCTTAGAAGTAGATTTTTTAACAATCCTTTCTTAGCAGTTAAAACCTATCTGCTGTTTGACAAATTTCAACCTAATCCGTTCAGAGGTTTGAGCTGTGCGTCAACTTTCCATATTTGATTTCACCCACCTCTTTCCCACTTTTAAGTTCAATTTTCAAAAATCATTTCTTTACGGATGTCTACACCTTAAAACTTAAAACCTATACGTTGCCAGATTTCAAATTAATTTGTTCTCAGCGGTCTGAACTGTGCGTTGGATAGATCAGTCAGTCAATCAGTCACTCTTTCTTTTTATATATTTAGATACAAAATGAAAATACCCATAATTTAGTTCAATGTGACCCTAACTGGTCAGGTTTATTCCTCATATTGTTTATAATTTTAAGTATATTAACATTATACCACACATAGCGCGCAGAGCGGATTGCCGATGGGGTCCAAAAGTGCTCGAGTGGAGACCACGGACTAGCAAACGAAGTGTAGGACGTCCACCCACAAGTTGGACAGACGACCTTATAAAGGTCGCCGGAAGGCGCTGGATGCAGGTCGCTTCCAACCGGTACATATAGAAGTCCAAAGGGGAGGCCTATGTTCAGCAGTGGACGTCCTGCGGCTGAGATGATGATGATGAACATTATTAACAATAAGAGGGACATAGGTACGCGTAAAATTTCTGGATGTCATTTCGTGCTTTAAACTCGGCATAAAACTTTATTTACTTGTTATACAATAAATGTAAAACTAAGTATTTTTAAATGTTAAATATATTTAAAATTGTATGTGCCTTAATAACAGGCAATGTAACAAATCTACATAAACTACTATTATTGTGTTAAATGTTAATTATAATAAATCCAGCTAGGTATAGGCGTGGGTACTAAGTTTAAATGGTCAAGTTGCAAAGTGGAATAAATGGTGCTACCAAAATATGTTACAGTAGTATATGGTAGGTAATTAAATACCGACATAGCCGAAAGAGTTCACAAGCTGTGGTGGCAATGGTCTGGTTACAATGACTTCAAATATTGTGGGATCTACTTACAACATTAAAAAAGCTAAATGATTAATTATACCTATGCATTTCTTTTAAGATACGTAAAGTGTCTCCTCAGCCCATCATGTTAGTTAGAACCCAGAGAGGGATTTATCCCGCCTTTTAGGATTGTCTGCTACCATCTACGGCCGCGTCCCATAAAATCCCATCTTTAGGCTTCCGTAGTCAACAAGGAAGCCTTATAGTTTCGCTTTGTCTGTCCATCCGTCCGTCCGTCTGCCTGTCCGTGGGTTTGTCCTAAAAAAAGTCCTAGAAAGCTGAAATTTTGCACCGAGGAGGGTAATGATCAGTGTAACAAAATGGAATGGTAACAAAAATAATTTTAAAATAATAAATTTAGGGTACCTCCCAAACATGTAAGATGAGGATGATTTTTTAAAATAGATATAACAAAATGAGGAATAATAATAAATAATATAATAAATAATATAAATATTTCAGGACGTTTCACACAGCGCCACCTAACCCCAAACTAAGCAACTTAATGCTTGTTATTATGAATGCTTGTTATAAGGAATGGGTTGCTAAGAAACTTTTTCGATTTAGTATTCCGTTTGAAAGATATTCAAGTTTTAAACTTTTTTTTGAGTGTACCCCCCCTCTAAAATCTGAACTTCAGACTTTAAAAATATGAAAAAAATCAAGAATATGGTTTGAAACATGAAGTTTCTAGGAAAACTATAGCAGTTACGATATCTTCATTAGTTTTAAAGATATCGTTGATGAAAGCTAAACCCGTTGTTAATATTCGATTTGTCAGTACTACGGAAGCCTATACATTGTGCGTAGTCCGACTAGCGCTTGGAATATTTATTTATTTAATTTATTTGGAAAATCAACAGCTCTAAGTATAGATTTTAAAGTAAGTATACAAAATGTGCTTAGCTAACAACGATTTCCACTGATATGATTTATTTAAACAGTACGGTAGACGTCGTCAATGTATACACATTTTACACAAACCTCATTGGTTTTATAAATGTTGTTTATTTAATTTGTTTTAAATGTATGTTGATATGATAAATAAATAAAAAAAAAAAACTTTAAGACAGATTTGCGGGATCGTATGTCCTGGGCCCGTAGCATGCCATACGGGATCCCGCTGAAATGTCAAGAGTAGAACTGTCATCCCTTACATTGTACTTTTGTGAATGTATGAGATGACAGTTCTACTCTTGAAGTTTTGTCGGGATTCCATGTGGCATGCTAAAGCCGCTGCTGCCAATTCAAGGAGCATCATTGACTACCGCACCACCTAACTTTAGAACTTTGTCTGAAATAGTTAATTAATCCCTCTATCTAAAGGCATTTATTTTAGCGTACATCAACCTGTACATAACTTTTAAGTATATTAAGTATATGCCTATGTCATGGTAATATATTCGTGTCAATTCAATAAATTAAAGAAAACTTAGTTTACTTGCTTATTTGAGTCTCTATTCTATATCCGTAATCACATGACTTACAGACGAGTTACCATCGACTTGACGGTCGGATCAGTTTAACATAGACATTTCGACATAAAATGTAAGTATAAAGGAACTTGTTTATGTCTATACGGTGACACCTTTCGGGACTAGCTCTTATCTTACGTCAAGACAACAACACAACAACAAGTAGTCAGACGTATAGCAATCCTCTACTCTTGCTATTCGCACTGTCACTGCATAGAACGGCCCGAACACACTTTGACATTGACATAAGACTATCAACTCCCGTCCCACTGTCAAGAGGAATCTTTCATATATCAAGACGCTACTCTTGCTACTCGCGCTGTCATTGCATACAATTATTTGTAGCTACTCCCAATGTCATTGTGCTCTTACAAACGTCAATTACTCTTGATATTGGGACGGGAGTTGCTAGATTGAAATAGTCTTATATGTATGTATCAATAACTTTATGTGCTCGGGCCGCTGATTTTCAGCTACTCTTAATGTCATTGTACTTTTACAAACGTCAGACTACTCTTGATGTAAGAAAAGAGTTATTATTATAATAATATATTATGTACGTTGTTAACCCGACTACATGTTATTACTTTCAGAATTCATTGTTAAAAAATACAAAAAGATAATCATGGCGACATTGGAATCTAAACAAGTTATTGAACCCAGAAAATATGAATATGTATACCCCTCTATTTTAACTTTTTTCTACTGGCACATTGCAGCGCTTTACGGATTGTATTTAGCCTTTACGTCGGCTAAATGGGAAACACTAGTGTTGGGTATGTCAGCTTTTATGTCCCTATAAATACGTACAAGTTGAGTAACCGCGATGCTCGGGCACGTAATGTTTGGGCGCCTTGTATCCCGACTTACGCGCAAGTGAATTCACACAAAACAAATTCGCGTAGATTTTGCCTCTTTCTGAACAAGTTCTTAGCCAGGAATCCTTAATTACAACCCAGACTTATATTTTTTTACAGCATTCATAGTCTACCATTTATCTGGGTTTGGAGTAACAGCGGGAGCTCATCGCCTCTGGAGCCACAAGGCGTATAAAGCAAAGTTACCTCTAGAAATCATCCTTATCGTCCTCAACTCTCTGTGTTACCAATACTCAGCTGCTGAATGGATCAGAAACCATCGCGTTCATCATAAATTTTCGGATACTGATGCAGACCCACATAACGCTTCTAGAGGATTGTTCTTTTCCCATATCGGTTGGTTTTTGGTTAGAAAACATCCAGATGTGCGAAATAAGGGAAAAATGGTAGATATGTCTGATATAGATGCTAACCCCGTGCTGCAGTTTCAGAAAAGGTAATTTTGAAAAATATCTATTTACTAAGCCGATTTCTGGTCAAGTATAACGCCCGTGATTTTTTTGTGAAAACAGTTCGAGACGAACCTTTCACTCGCCTGATGTGAAGCTATAAAGCCTGCGGCCTGCACATTACAGTTGCACTTTTATCTAGGTATTTAAAGTTAATATATTGAAATAAGGATAAATTCTGTGAATGTGAAAATTTTATAAAAATATCTTGGTTTTTATCCTCTCTAATTTATATTATTGCAGGCATGGATTCCTAATGTACGGAATAATTGGCTACTTGCTGCCAACTGTTATTCCCATGTACTTCTGGGGAGAGAGTTTGAACAACGCCTGGCACATCACAATGCTGAGATATGTGGCGATGCTTCACGTCACGTTTTTAGTTAATAGCGTCGCTCACACGTATGGTTACAAGCCTTATGACAAGAACATATGGCCAGGGCAAGTACCTATTGTATCATTTCTCATGTATGGTGAAGGTTTCCACAACTACCATCATAACTTCCCGTGGGATTACCGTACCGCAGAACTTGGGAACAACTGGTTAAATGCGACTACGTTGTTTATTGACTTCTTCGCCTGGATTGGATGGGCTTACGATCTGAAGACAGTTAAAGAAGATATCATCAAAAGCAGGGCTAGCAGACTTGGAGATGGTTCGAGCATTTGGGGCTGGAAGGATAATGATCAACCCAAGAAAAATATCCCCACTTCTGAAATGTCTTACAATACTAACGAGGAATAATTACGTTTATTAAGTTCTAAGCAGTCTTCATAAAAGTGCTAGATATCTACTAAGACAATGTAGGTTAATCATTACACTCGTCGTGTAATCGATTTAAGGGAAAGTTGGGATTTAAATGAAGACAAAAATAATAAGATTCCTATGGTAAGCGTGCCTTGTTGTTTTGAAGACGTTTATATATAAATGCTTATGAGGTGCAGTTGTAATATCCATTTCTGGATCACCGGTTTGATATCCCGTCCCCGCACCAAGTACTGTTATAATTATTATCACCCCCACCCCTGAGTAAATCCTTACCGTCAAACGGTCCTACTTGAACGACCACCTACTTGAACGACACCACGTCGGAAAACTTCTGGTACTGCAGAGGGAATGGTAAGCACACACCATCAGGGTAGCCGACTGGTTATCTTAATGTGTCATAAGAAATTCTTGTGTTACCAGGTAGGTACATAATCTTGACTCTTTAAGGATAATATTATATTAATTTGTACTTGTTAATCAAGGTTTTAAGAAATAAACAATTTATGAGAACGCAATTACAACGCAGCTATTATTATGGGCACCTTTCCACTGGGAACGGCCTGATGCGGTTTTTGTCAATTTGTAATAATATTTTTTTAAATGCATATATATAGGTATAATATTATATACATATAACTTACTAAAAATTTATTAATACTAGATATTTAAAGAATAATATTATAATTAAGAATTTGTTTATTCATAGATTTAAGGTACTTATTAATAAATCTTAATGTAAAGCATTAATCTGCCGATACTTGTCTTTATAAAACACTTATGAATTATGAATTTGTATGATAAAGTTAGAACAAAAACAAACTAAGTAGGTACCTATGCATTATTCAATGAGTTCAAATGAATATTAGGTTAACCTTATTCTTTATTAATGAATTATGACCTTGTAGTTAGTTTAATATGGCCTTTATTAGTCCAGTTTTATTAAACGATCAAACATTGTGAGGGACGTGATTTTTACTCTGAACTCTACATTAAATAAATAAATAAAGAGCAATTTATTGACAGTAAAACAGAAAAAAAATACACATGAAAAAAGCATACACTATTTGAACAATTCTATTGTCAAATGGGATAGACTCAGCTTTGTGCGGCACAGGGAGAAACCACTGCGCAGCGCTGGTTTTCAAAAGTAGTTTCAGCGGGGTTGCTCACACATAAAAAAATAAGACTACTTACAGCTAATTAAACATCCACAAGATTTATTACAATTATAATATAATGTCCGTATGAGTGCGGTACCTTAAAAACTTACTTTGTTTACTCGTTGAAAGTATTTTTAAATATTATCCTACTAATATTATAAACGCGTAAGTTTGTAAGAATTTATGAATTTATGTACATAATATATAATATATGTTTATTACTCTTTAAGAGCGTTTATAGAGTTGGACGCTCTCTCGTTCGCACTATTTGATACCCTTCATAATCCGGACGGCGAAGATTTGGAACTCCCTACCTGCTTCAGTGTTCCCGAAAATTACAACTTGGGTGTCTTCAAGTCGAGGGTTAATAGGTATTTGCTAGGCCTGTGTGTAACAGCTTCGACCACGTCTTCACTTACCAACAGGTGAGACTGTGGTCAAACGCAGTCCTATTTTATATAAAAAAAATAAAAAAATTGATGCATTTTGATATACATATTCATACTATAAGTTTTTGAAAATTCCTCAAGAGAAGCCCTGCACAATATTATTGCACACATTTTAAAAGTATTTTCAGTTTGATATATTAAAAAATGGATAAAAAATTAAGAAATGAGGTCCAAAATTAGAAAAAAAAATCAACCTATTTTATTTTTTGCAAAATGTATTAAATAGTGCGAGAAAGACAGCATCTAACTGTATAAGCGCTCTTAACACCTAATCGGGGAGACCGATTGAACTGAAATTTGTAATAGCTTAGACCCGGGAATAACATAAAGGTGTACAGCAGGTAAAATCGCGCGCAGTTATTAATGTATTTATAATTTAAGTGCCTACCTATTGTACAATGTAAATTAACTACTATTAATGTGTTTAATAACTTTAAAAATCCTGTTTAGGCAGGTTAACTAAGTTTAAAGTGTAATGTGAATAATTGGTGCTACAAAAATGTGTAATGAATATTATTATAGTCAAAAGAATTCGCAAGCTGAAGTGGCAATGTGCAGGTTACATAATTTAAGATCAACAGTGATGGCGATTGTGGTTGATGAACCTTTAAAGGGTACTATACCTTTTTCTCTGATGGTGTCAAGAGTTCCTGTATATAAGTTACTAATTACTACGATTAATTGCATAAAGTACTCTTTATTATAAATCTTTAATTTTATTATTCCTTATAATAAAAGTTAAAGGTAAGGTTTTTTTTTATGCAAAGACGTAAAAAACGAGCAAGGCGCTCTCCTGCTGGTAAAAGATAACGCTGCCCGCTGAGTCATAAGACGTTTAAAACTCTTCAGCACGGTAATTTCACTACACATGTACTTTTTCTTTAGTAAAAGTGTAGTATGTAAGAAATAATAGCAACAAGAATATTTATTTTAGCACACTTGTGAAAAAAAAATTATTATAGCAAGCAACTTACAATACTACAAGAACGGCTGTATTGATATTACGCCATTCTTTTCCAGCATTCTGGACGAGCAAAATGTTTAAGCAGAATGTTTGTCTATTAGATCTAGACCATTCTCTTAGCTAGGTTTGTGTGTGTGTAGGTAACATATTTATTTCGCGAGCACTTCTTTAAGACAGACTTTGAACTTTAATCACACTCAACGTTTAACACCTTGGGTTATTGAAAGGCAGCCCGTTGAATATGGCTGACCAAGATTCAAATGATACAAATTAAAAATTATCAAAATTTTCAATTATTTTACTGTAGGGTGACTAGTGACCTTGTACGTAAAGCATCATTTCGGGTCAAAAAAAGTCTGACTATCGTCATAATTAGGTACCTAATAAAACAACTCGTAACTGGCGCATCGCCAGCCGCTGCAGCGGCACGCTCGCTTCTGGTGTCTGTTGTTGATGCGTGTCCTCACCATAAAAATCGATTAATAATTCCGCTATCATACTCATACTTTGTCATACTTATCATACTTTGTATAATATATATAGGTTATATTCTCAAGCAAGAGCTAACCTGTAAAGTCAGGATATCGATTAACTAAGTTATCTACCTACACCTTAGTATATTAATGGAAAGCTAGGTAATAAAACACTGGAATAGGTATTAGGTATCCACCATTGTTATATAATATATTTCTATTTATATATATACTTGGATACCTCCCTTTCAGTACTTCAAACTACAAGAAGAAAGGGCTAGAAACTCGTAGCCGTTATCTTTTATACACATTACAATAATACAGTATATTACAGTACAATTATTACTACTAATAATCACCACTGCACAGTAAATACTAAACATATACTTAGCTTCTATATCTCGATGAATCACAAGGCAGTAGTGGCACAGAACATAGGGTATATATGCCCTAACCGAAGCGTAGACGACCAAACGCTCTGACCGACGACGGAAAAGTGCCGTGAGTCTAGCTGAGGAATCCTCAATACCCTTTCCATGCCACTATCCCTTCCTACCAACATACTTCCGGTAGAAACTATTTATTATAGACAAATGCCTTTATTGAGAAAAACAAACTAACAATACTAAAGCAGTAAAGAACACTTTTATTAATCACAGATCGGCCACAAGCCGATCTACAGAAAATCCAAGTGCTCCAAACCACTGTCAGTTGGCAGAGTGCCCAGAATGCTGGCAGCATTGCCACGTTGAATGGCAATACTTATACGTTGGGCCAAATATACCCCAGCATTTTGGTCACACGTCGCCTCGACCAAGCGCTCAGATAAATTTTGGAAAATGCGGTGAGCTCCCGGACCCCAAGGACCCAAAGTCTCTACCCCAAATGGCTCAAAAATGTAACCGCTGTCGAGGTTAGCATATTTACGCCGCTTGAGCCGCTCAGCAGAAACTGCCGCCGCACCAGCCGCAATTTGAGTCTCTGGAAGATGTGAGGGCGCCAGTGTATCAACGCAAGTCGCGTCCCACACTAACGGCCGACCTAACTTCCAGGGAATCAAAGTCATACCGTCAGGTCTTTTACCATCGTCACGCATCAGACCATTCGGTTCGAGAATGGCTGCTACATTGGCGCTGGTAAAAGCCCGGCGAATGATGTCGTTGAGACTGGAGTGGCGGGAGTTTCGGGAGACCATGGTGACCGAGTTCGTCGACTGCATTACCACACTGACAGCGGTGACCTACATAACATGCTGCACCCAGGCGCAAACAAACAGCTACACGAAAAGCAGATGAATCTAAAAGATTACCAGTATTAATGGAAGGGATGGCTTGCAACCAAAAACCAGATTCCCTAACAGAGACTGCTAGAAGTCGGGCACGGTCTGACGAGTTGGGACACGTTTGTATTAGACTATTCCGTGCCAACTCGTAGAGAGGCCCATCCCACAGTCTCTGTGAAGATGGTACTTTAGGTAAATCGGTATTGGGGCAAGCTGCAACCCAAGCATTTTTTGCCTCAGCTGAATTAGCTATAGCCAGAGATGATAATGCGGGGTCTCGCGAGGGAGCGAGTATTTTTTGAATGAGATTGTCCGAACTATGCACTCAGGACAAAAAAGCCGGGAGAGCGACACTAGAAATTTTACGGACCCCCAGGCCCCCAAACCTGATAGGTAAGGAGGCTTGAGACCAAGCCCTGTCATCCAAGCTCAAATTCAGGACCGACATCAGGGTATTTTTTATGACGTTGTCTAAGCTTACAAGAAGCTCATTGTGTTTCCACAATGGACAACATCGTAAAACGTATGTAAATTTTGGTACAAACAAACAATACCTGATAATAGGAAATGCCATGTGGGCATTAATTTTGATCAATCTGTCCGAGGCCATCATAAAATTTTGAATATTTTCCTCAACAAAAGGTGGGAAGGATTCGTAGGATCGGCGAACCAAGGAGGCGAAGTGAGCACTTATCGACAATTTTTATGCTGGGTGCCAAACGAAGGAATTGATCAAGTACCAAATCTTTGTCCAAACATGTATCTGAAATAAAAATTTCACATTTTGATAAATTTAGTTCTAGGCCAATGAGACGAAATTCGTCTATAAGAGTTTTTAAATCGTCAAGTACAGTTCCCGCATCATCTCCTAAAGTTCCGTCATCTAAGTACCAAACATTAAGTTTGGACTTTAGACGCTGAATAATCGGATGGATGGCCAGGCTGAAAATGGCCAGTCCGAGTGGATCACCCTGTTGACAACCAACAGAAGACAAAATAAGATTATTTTTGTAAACTAATTTCGAAGGATTCCCATAACATTTCCAAAGAAAATTGTAGATATCCGGGACTTTATCTTTCACTTGCGTCAACAGGGCCCCTCTGTCCACCGAATTAAAGGCGTTCTTTACATCCACCTTTAGCAGAACCTCACCACAATTTTGATCGAGAAAAGTGCGAAGAGAATGAACAACTGCCTCACAGCCACCTGGCGAGCCGAAACCAAGCTGTGTTGGTTGAAAAAGATCGCTCAAAGGAGCGACTTTTTTCTTGCAACAAACCTTGGCCGCCAGGCGACGGTAAGTCATACCGACCGCAATTGGCCTAATGCCACCATCTTTTTTTGCAAGTGCGCACAAGTTGGCGCCGTATAAAATGTCAGTGATTTCACTGTTAACTCGACCAGCCAACATCAGGTTAACTAAATCAGTTAAATCCTTCAAGAGGGTTGCGCCAACCTCGCCCGAAATAGCGCATAAAAGATCTTTTAAGTGTTGAGGTGTAAGGCCATCAAGGCCACCGGCGGAACCATTTTGAAAGGACATAACGGCTTTAAAAACCTCGCTGACGGTCGCTTGAACAGTGACGTCACCGGCTTGTGGTGGATCGGGCATGGTAAGGTCGACCGCTGCCAGTGGATGCTTTTCTATCAGGGACTGTACTGTTTCAGGGCTGTTTGGAGCTACTAAGTCGCTAGAAAATAAAACTCGTGCTGCGCCACTTATGTCTCCGTCACTAATTTTGTTCTCAACCAGTTTTAAAGAAGCCGAATTGTTGGAAATTTAATAATAATTATAGACATATAATATAAAATATCCAATATAACATTTAGATACAATATTATTTACCATGATTTATGGTTATAACATATTTATTATCCACAGCTTATTCATAACAAATAAGTCAACATACTCTGTTGATTATACGTCATAAGACTACTTTCGCTTGTAACGGTTGTACAGCAACTATCAAAGTCATAATCAGTACCAGAAACTAACATGTTATTAATAAATATACTAGTTAACATAGTCTTGACATTAAGCTGAATCAAGATTAAAAATTCCATCAACATTTATCATTGTTTTTATTTTGTGACATGATGTTGTATTATTCCTAATAATTTACAAATCTAACACGCGCAAGAACCTGTATAGTTAGTATATATCTACATAATGTCACGGTAACAAATAGTGATTCAATGCGATAAATATTAATTAACTGAGTTTTCTAGCTTATATATGTCGAGTCAACCTTCTATATGCTTTTAACACGAGTTGTAATCAACAAGGCGGGCGGGCGGATCAGTTTTACATAGGAATTGACACAATATATTGGTATGTATTATAGGTAGTAAATGAATAAATATAATAAATGAGTAAATCAAACAGACACTGCTTGAGTCGTCTGCAATAAACGCAAACTTTGATGCTGATTATAATAAGGTGATACCTTACGTGACCATACATCCTGTTTGGGCGGGACAGTCCCGATTCCGTAAAAACAAGAGTTCTTTAAAAAAATTTTGACCTTGGCAATGCGAGCTGAAACTACCGTGAGCTTCGTTATTACACATAAATTCTACTGGTGTCCCAAATCCCAAAAAAAAATGGTTACGTTGTATTTATCCCCGCGCTGCACTTCCTACACATATTTTACGCGCGCATTGTCATATTCTAAATAAAAATTGCTGACTTCTTAAATTTTTTGATAATAATTTGACACTGCGCGCTTAAAAAATATGTGCATGAAGTGGCGTTGGCCACTAAGACATTCTAACCCGGCTACCTTTAATTACTTTCAGGATTCATTGTTAATAAACAATAAGATAATCATGGAGGCATTGGAATCTAAACAAGTAATTGAACCCAGAAAATATGTTTACGTATACAGCAGTATTGCAACTGTAATCTACTGGCACATGGCAGCGCTTTACGGATTTTATTTGGCCTTTACTACGGCTAAATGGGCCACACTAGTGTTGGGTATGGCCTTTTTTTACCTGTTCATATTAAACTTACAAGCATCAACACCAAGCTTACTTAATCCAAGCAGAAAACCGAGCATCGCAGCAGCTACGACCACTCTGACAAGAGTGTACGACTTAGAAGAAGAGATTAAACTTAAGACTGTATTAAACATAAATAGTCATAGTCATAGTCGGAAAATATAATATTATACACCAGCTGTTTTTCCGTTCTATGGTATGGACGCTCAAAATTCACCCACCAAGAAAACACAGAATTTTTGGAAATTACTCGCGCGTGAGTTCCAACATTTTCATATATTATGATTTATAGATTCCATGACTCGTATAATAAGAGACTTATTGACTGTTTATAAGCCATAATATATTAGAATAAGAAACTTTTAATATAATGGGATAATATATAGTACTGTAGAATAATAATTAAATTTAGAATAGTAAGCGCTTTGGACTAAATTTGTAAGCTTAGGTACTATTATAAATAAATTTACTTGAATAACAATATTATTGCGTTTTTACAGCATCCATACTATACCATTTGTCTGGGTTGGGTGTGACAGCGGGATCTCATCGCCTCTGGAGCCACAAGTCATATAAAGCAAAGTTGCCTCTAGAAATCATCCTCATCGTTTTCAATTCTCTGTGCTACCAATATTCAGCTGCTGAATGGGTCAGAAACCATCGCGTTCATCATAAATTTTCGGATACTGATGCAGACCCACATAACGCTTCTAGAGGATTTTTTTTTTCACATATCGGTTGGCTTATGGTTAGAAAACATCCAGATGTACGAAATAAGGGTAAAGTGGTAGATATGTCTGATATAGATGCTAACCCCGTGCTGCAGTTTCAGAAAAGGTAATTTTGAAAATGTATTTATTTACTCGGCCACTTCCTACTCTTATTGCATCCACGGATTTTTGTGTAAGAAAACGTTCGAGACATACCCAACAATGGTCTAATATAAGCAATGACGCTTGTCCATTAATGTAACACTATTATCTGGGTATTTAAAGTAAATATTCTAGAAATGTGTGCAGCGAATGTGAAAATTTCTATGAAAATGATGTGTTAATTTGTTATTGGTTTGTATCCTTCTTAATTATATTATTGCAGGCATGGATTTCTAATGTTTGGAATGATTGGTTTCGTGCTGCCAACTGTTATTCCCATGTACTTCTGGGGAGAGAGTTTGAACAACGCCTGGCACATCACGATGCTGAGATATCTGGCGATGCTGCACGCCACGTTTTTAGTCAACAGCTTCGCTCACAAATTCGGATACAAGCCTTATAACAAGACCATACGGGCAGGCCAAGTACCCAGTTTATCATTTATCATGTATGGTGATGGTTTCCATAACTACCACCACAGCTTCCCGTGGGATTATCGCAGCGCAGAATTAGGAAACAACTGGTTAAATTTGACTACGAAGTTTATAGACTTCTTTGCCTGGATTGGATGGGCTTACGATCTGAAGACGGCTAATGAAGATGTCGTCAAAAGCAAGTCTAACAGACTTGGAGATGGTTCGAGCATTTGGGGATGGAGAGATAAAGATGAGATCAAGAAAAATATCCCCACCTACGAAATTTCCTTTAAGACTAGTGAGAAATAACTCACGTTTATAAGTTCTATGCTGTCATTGCTCACTTAAACCATTACACCTCAACTATTTATTAAAGATATTATTATAACTAATTATTTAAATAAATAAATAATAGGGATTATAAGAAAAACCTGTTCTTTCATTTTACCACCAATAACGTCTTCTTTATTAAGCGTTTGCAAAAGAGTACTTTTTTTTGGTTATCATAAACTTTTTTGCAAAAGTGGAGTCAATAATTCTGAACTATGGGCATACTCGTATTATTATTATGTTGTTGTTTTCATTAGTCTTCTTTAAGATCCATAGGTGGTCGTAATAAAACATAGAGCTGAATAGCTATTACATTTCTTAGCTGAAAAGCGTGGAAAACTCCAAATAAAATTATCCTGTATTCTTCTAAGCTATCTACGTGCTGAGCTTTATTGCAATTGGTTCACTGGTATTTGGATGACAAAGCATCATACATACATTCTCTCATAGCCACTTAACAACTTATTTTATAGATAATATTAATAGAATGTATTTTTCTTACACAAAAAGATTTGATAACGACGACACTCTTTTTCCAGTTGGACGTGTCCTCAGCTGAAAAAACAATGCCTCTCTCCTACTCTAAAACCATTTCTTATGGTCCAGTGCACTGCCTTGAATGCATGTTTGAATGTTCCTATTTCAAACCAAATCGCATAAACGTCATGATGGTATTAAAAATTAGTATGTGTATGAACTTAAACTTTAAAATAACACAAAAGTTACTTTTTAGCGGGTAAAACCGGTTAGCTGGTCCAAAATATCTATTAAGGACAATTTTATTTTGCATGATCAAGGTTTGATTTTTTTAATTAATAAATGTAGTGCATTATTCAATAGGTTCAAAATAAATATTAGTTTAACCTTAATCTGTATAAATGAATAAGATCTTTTAGTTAGCTTAAAGTGACCTTAGCTTGTCCGGTTTTAATAACCGATTAAACATTGTGAGGGACATACGCGTAAAATATCTGGTTTTAGTAAGTTTTGTTAAGTGGCCCGGAGCGCCATGTCTCTCTTAAATAATTCCGTTTTAATTGTTTTAAGTGTTCTTTTAGTAAAAAGCTACGCGCAAACGCAGGAGTTTCGTAAGTTTTTGTACTAATTTTACTTTTATATCATAGAACTGTAGATAAGTTTTTTATGCTTGTTAGATCAAAATAACATAATATTATTATTTTTGAGTTAATCTGCTTTTATTAAAAATATTCGTAATAATAATAGGAAATTTGGTACACAAAAATTGGTGTCCCAACCCATAGACATTTAAATTTACATTTTACCACATGAATAAAATACGAGTAGAATCAAATTGTACAAACTACAAACAAATGATTTGAAGATCACATAATGGTCCATCAGTCAATGGCGTCGAATGATGAAATAAGTAGATTGGTATCAAAATCTGTGGTAAAAATCATAAGATTAAATTATAAGTTTTAATTACGTCTCAAAAATCCATGTTACACATTACCTTTTCATGGTTACAACGCATAATATTACTAAATATATAACGCATTATTATTATAGGGATGTTGAACCATATTTTTTGTCCATCAAGTAGATAAATAAAAATAAAGACACGTATTTTCATTGTAAATTTGATAAATATGTGAGCAATACATTTTTTATTGGATAGTGAGGTAACGCGTCTCCTCCATACTTATAAGCGTTATGTTTCAGCTATTATTTATTTTATTCAAAAAATCCGTGTCTAATATTTTTTGTTATTACAATTATTAGTTATTATTTAGTGTTAATTCCGCTCTAAATTTGTGAGTCTAACTAAGTTTTAAGAGAGAGAGTTTTAGCTAAGTTACGCGTAACCAAATAACTAACACTAACAAATAGTTATAACCCTTAATGCATGAATATGCGATAAAAAAAAATAAAAAAGGGGGGTGGTGCACTCGGTGGTGGAATTAATACTAATTACTATTTTGGTAACGTTTGAATTCCTCGCCGTCTCTTAAAACTTAGTTAGACTCACAAATTTAGAGCAGAATTAACACTAAATATTAAATAATAACTAATAATTGTTGTGATGGATTTCCGCAAAGTAACGCCTAGTTCCATTAATATTATTTTTTATTAATATAATTTCGGACTACATAATTATATTTTAACTTTTTTGACCTTGTTAAACCTTCTATTGTCTGATTTTTTATGGTTTTAGTGGACGGTCTCCCAAAATGTGAACTAAAAGACCAAGGATGCTTCAGAGAGTTGTACGAGCACATAGTTCAGGGGATCGGTGAGAAAGGACTGCCTGATTTGGATATACCTCCAGTTGACCCCATACAGTTGAAGAACGTTACTGTGTCCTTACTTGGCCTGTTGGATATTACTTTAGTCAAGGGCTTTGCTACTGGCATTCGAAATTGTGTGTTTAACAAGTTTATGTAAGTAATCTGAAAGTGTCAATGTTTATAATCTATAAATAGATTATAAACATTGAGTTTAGCCTTGAACCGAGGTGCCCACTAAAAGTGCTTTTTGGCGATCGCCATTATGTAATATTATGCAGCCTAAAAACATCGCCAACTATTTTAGCAATAATTAGGGCTGGCATTGCTAGTATAATTTCATAATATTTACGAGGATTCAGCTGCTTATATTCTGAGCATCATGTTGTGGCATAAAATTTGGCGTTTTCAAAATATTTTAAGGTAATTACCTACTCGTATTTTTTGTACAACGAATTTATTCAAGCAAGAAACATTTTTACAAAAAAAGTGATTTTTTCAAGTTAAAGTTATATAACTGTAGTTATATTAAAATACTAATATTGTATTAGTATGTTATGTAACGAATTAAAATTATTATGAGTTATGAAAAAAATATAAAATTGACCTTGTAATTAAATATTATGATAATATATTTAATGTTTTATGAAGATTAAGTACATAGGTACTTACAATTCAGCACTTATGAATATTCTGCTTTATGATTTTAGAGTATATTTATTTAAGCAAATAATAAATTTTAATTCAGTAATAATAGTTATAACAAAAAATTAGGTAGCTGCGTTTAATAAGACCAAACATTATGTAATCGTATATTGTGTATCTTCACAAACTATAAAATAATATTCTATCTTCTAACCTGTTATCACCTCAACATCGTAGAAATTTCGGTACGTAAGTAGCTTAGCTCAAATTAACACAAGGCTACTTTTAACACATAGGCTACTTTTGTTTAGATAAGACCTCTAGGGATATCTAGTAGACACATAATATAATATTATGAATCTTATTGAACTGCAATCCATTAGTTTTTGTTTGTCCTAAAATATTATAAATGCGAAAACATGCATGTGTGTGTGTGTGAGTTTTGTTACCTATTCACTAGCTTAGACCCTGGAATAAATAGGCTACTTTTCAGCGGGAAAGTTTGCTGGACACAGTAATTTAATAATAATAAATAAATATATTTTTCAGGTTTAATTTAACCACTGAATCTGGATATCAAGAAAATACCTGCAGTATCAAAATCGAGGGCAAATACAAGTTAAGATCTCATAGCCCTCTAGTAGAAAGATTCTTTGGGAGTGATTCTATTCATGGAGATGGACATGGAAAAGTGTCTCTTGGTATGATCCATGTAAAGTATAATAATATTATTTTAAGGAACCAGTTTAAGGATAACTAATCATTTTTTTTCACGCGTCAAAGAGGCAAAGTGTTTGGTGCTACACTCTCTCTTTTACTTAAAAAATAAATAAAAATAATAATAATTGGGGTTTATACTCCAACAGAACAGGTTCCCCTACTTACACTGTCAGAGTCAAATCACAATTTATAGGTTGTGTGGCGAACCTATATGTTGCAGTTTCAGGTCACCGAGATTACTACAGGGCTGCAACATGACCTAACGACTGCCTCCTACATATCTTATAGGAAACCCGGGACCCGAAACACGGTAGCGTCCAGGCGAACTTTTTGCCACACACTGAGATTTGAACCCAGGGTCTCCGTATTAAAAGCCGGACGTATGACCACTGGGCCATGGACGCTAAACTACTACTACTACCGTTACTACTGTTACTTGATTCTGCAGATCACGACAAATCACACGATATAAGTATAGTCTGATGGATCTAGCTTTTCTCCTGTTTCAAGGGCATTTCTTAAAGAAGAATTGTATTTTTAGCTGTTCTATTTTTGCGTGTGTATTTTTAACATTAATATCTATGGTTTGTTTTGGGCAAAACGATTGAAAAAATTATTAATTGCCTGATGTACAAAACAATTGGTATAAAAATTGAATCTACCTAAAGGTGCTCATTCTTAAAATGGAAAATCACTTATTTTTGTATGAATGATGAAAAAAAATACAATTTTAGCTTTAAATAATTGGCCCTTTACAACGTGCTACGAAAACCAAAATCAAACCCAAATTTATGAAGCACTGGAAAAAAACCGTCATACATTAATTTTGTCTATTTTTATACCAATTCATCGAACGGCTGATCTATCTCTGTTAATCTCACGACTGTAGAACCTGCGGTGAAAGCATAGAAACAATGGAGCACATTTTATGCAATAAATGCGATGTCCTGGCCACAAAACGCACAGGCCTCTTTGGGACTGCATATCCCAAACCGGAGGAGTATAGGTGTCTTCCTCTTAGTTAGATCACTGCTTTATTTAACCATTTATTCGAAGAGTAAGAAGAGAAAAAGAGTAAGAAACGGCAACGCAAGGGGTTAACACTGTAAATCCCAATGGGTCGATGTGTTGCTTATACGAGTAAGATAAGATTATAATCTCATTTTAAAAGGCTGATGATATATCTATTACTTTATGCTTATTTTTAAACTATTATTTTCAGATGATGTGCACCTGAAATTCGACTTCCCCGTTTATGCCCAAAAGCGAACGAATGGTGAAATTTACATGAACTGTGATTACAAAAGGATCATTTACGATTATCAAGTTAGAGGTGGAGCTAAGTTCTACGCTGATAACATTTATATGGGTGATGTGGAAATAAGTAAGTATTTTATTTTCTTTTGCCTCTGCTGATGTTATGGGTGGTCGCAGTCGACGGAAGAAACATATTATTACTGTTAAATTTATTAAATCGATCCGGTGACTGAGAATTTGGTCCCAGTTTTGAGTTAAGCTTTAGGTCGCCGCGGTTGAATGCTTCGGTGTACCTACCCGCTGCCCCGGCATTACGGCGTCCCGCAGGAACACCCCCAGGTTATTAGTGGGTATCCCAACCGTGTCCATTTTCGGCGAGGAAGTCCCACATACCGCGTTGCGCCCCCCGGCGTGGGGTTATGATACGTAACGCATTTTACCTAGATCAAAAAAAAGTGTTTTATTAGGTATTTTTATGTAAGAATAAAAAATAAACGTACTCTGAATAATTCAAATTTATGTCATAAAATAATACATTAAGGAAGTTATATAATAATATTAAAATTGTACCTAACTACATATTAAAACAGTTTAGTTTAGGTAAAATAAATATGCTAGAACACAAGACATACAAAAAATATAGGTATACACTGTGTATACATCAAAGTTAATAATATAAATTAATGTTTATAGATGTGGGCACGAAAAATGAACTCAGTTATGCAAGTACTGGCATCTACGCCTTATAATTATTGCTAAATAAGTGACGATAAAAAATATTTTACAAATTATTTTTAGACCTTAAAAGATTAATTTTTCTAATGTTTTCGAACATAAATTCTGGATTTTAATTAGACTATATTTTAGCTTGTTGCGAAACATGAATAAGGTTTATTATATTGTTCCAAGCATCTGTATATTATAAATATTAACCGGGTAGACTTCCTTTGCATGACGTCGTCTAGGTGGGTACCCCAACAGTGCCCCAAGTGCAAACATTACTGTGCTTCGATAGGAGGGCACTGTAGCTAGTGAAATTACTGGGCTGAAGAGTCTTAACATCTTATGACTCTCAAGTAAGAAGCGTGGATGCAGTGCACTGAGTAGCACTGTACTAATTATATATGGGCAGCGTTATCTCTACCATCAGGAGAGCGTCTTGATCGTCTTCTTACTTCGTTGTATAAAAAAATAAAATTATTTGCTTTCTTTAAAATGCATTAGCGTTCATCTTTTGTGGCCATGTCTATATTACCAGTTTATAATATTATTACGTAAAGTATAGGTACACGGTAATTAAAATCTAGGTTTGAAATTAAACAATGATTATAATAATATACAAATTTAGCCAAATATAACAGTAATATTTTTTACTCATTGTCGTAATAATATAAGAAATAAGTATTAAGTTTATTTTAAAACAGTTTTTGTATAACTCTTCCGTATTTAAATTCATGTTTAATTCTTTACAATGTGAAAATCCATAATAATATTATTAAAATAAACAGAATCAGCAAAGCAATATCGCCCACACCTTGTTACACTGCTATCTTAAAGTATGACCGCTTTATGCACGGTATGGTGATAATTATTATAGTAATTTAAGAGTTAAGTAGCAGATTCAAAGCTTTTGCAAAGGTTCCTTTAATAAAATATAATACAAAAAACCAAGTCCCCGAGTCTTGACATCTTATTATGTTTTTAAGAAAGTACCAACGCACAGTGCACCTAGAATTTACATCATTGTCAAATCCTGAGTAGTACTTTACTAATTATGGGCAGCTCTTAACATTAGGAAAGCGTATTGTTCGTATTCTTACTTCTTTGTACATATATTTTTTAATTGTTACAGGCAAAGAATTTATACCATTCCTGAATGAAAATTGGAAGTTCGTCATGAGTACGTTTGGCAGAGCTTACATCGACAAGGCGACGGAGTTCTATTTTGACTTCGCAGGGAAATTCTTCAACGTTGTTCCTGCTAGATATTACATCAAAGATGACTTGACTTCTTTTGCTAGACCATAATAAATTATGGTGTTTTTACGGGAAATGCGGGCTTTTTTCATTTTTACGTAGAATGTTAGGTTTGCAGAATAAATAGTACCTTCAAGACTTATCGAATAGACCTATTAATATTATTTATTTATTTTAGCCATTATCGTCCCACTGCAGGGCAAAAGCATCCCTTCCCTCATTCAATTCCTCACGTGCAAGGGCCATGGTTTGCCAATTAGGACAAAAGGAGTCCAGTTCGTCTTGCCATCTCCGCCTGGGTCTGCCGCGGCGTCGTTTACCGGTGCAGAAGCATCCACTGAGTGGTACGCTTGGCCCATAGCTCGTCCGACATGCGGCAGATGTGACCTGCCCAGGTCCATTTCAAGCTGACAGCTTTTTGATCGACATCAGTAATTTGAGTTCTGGACTGCAATTCACTGTTTCTAACTCGGTCTGACAATTTAAGCCCCAAGATACTATAGACCTATTTGTTATAATAATATTATTATATTATAGCACTCTTTGTAAGCCAAAACGATTGAATGTCACATTATAATAATACTTTCATACTTTCTACAACGAGTATAGTTATATCATAATAAAAGTTAAATAAAACTTTTTAAAAGTACTTTAGAAATATTGAAAAGTATTCCTGTATAAGTACAATAAATGTTTTAGAGCGAAATATATTTTTAAATAAATTAATTTTACAAATTATTATGTTTATTATTTTTATGACCAGACAAAAGTAAACCTTTTTTTGAAACCTTTGTTATTTCTTAATAAAGTTTGTTAAAAAAGGATTTTGGCGTAAACAAACCTTGGGGCATTGAATTAACATTTTTGGTTCATTGTTTGTTACTAATGAATATCTCATTGCGACAAGCAACTGTGCCACCTAAATTTGTTAACTCTTGGTGGCAATATGTCTGATAATGGGCAATCATGGTGCTTACCATCAGGCACTAGATTAGCTCGTTTTATTGTCAAAAAAGTTCCAAATTGAACAAAAAAGTACTAAGTGCTTCTGATTAAAAAAAATTGAGGCATATAGCCCCATGCCCCCCACCGTTTCAAAACTAGCTTGAATTGTAAGAAAAATAATATAATCGCACCTTGGGTCACACACTCGCACAATTGTCCAAATACATAAACTGTAAGTGCTGTTATTTTTATAACATTTTTATAACAAATATTGTGCCCTTGTTCTATGAAAGGTGCGATATGCAAACTTTAAGTACATCTAGTATTTCTAATGTACGATGATATAGTTAAATTTCACCAGTTAAATATATTCGTTCCAGTCGTCTCAATAACGGTACATAATCATTTATTTACAAATCATTTTCGCTGCTGATGTCATTGAACTCTGTGTCCACTAGAACAACTTTGACGGTTCTAATAAAATTATAAAACGGTTTTATAAATTATGAACTTTAGTATTGAATTACCAGGCTTTGAAAACATAACTTTTGTTATAAAAATAACTTGATTTTTTGGGTCTTGTTTTCGAAACGAAAACCCTTAATTTGGAGATCCAAGGTTTAATGTTCTTTATTTTAGAGATCCAAGGTTTAATGTTCTTTTGTTTTTAGCCAATTATAATATTTGTTTAATATAGAGCCAATGTTAGGTCCTCTTATGTTTTTTTTTTCCTCTTTAATTTTGGAGTATTTATACGTAGTAAAATTAAGGTACCTTGAAATACTCGTATGTATGTAGATATTTATTTATATCATTGGCGTACCAATGGTTTTACTCACTGAAAAATAGCCTGTTTTTCTGTTTTTTTTTTTTAATTCTAGGATCCAATATACATACTTTTCACCCTAATCGGTCTAGCTGTAATACAAGTAGGTGTGAAAAAATAACAATCATCCAAATATTTATTTAAACACATTTTCGCATTTTATTATAATATTAGTAGGATGAATATTAACCCAGATACTCCTACGGGGTGTTAAAACGCCCCAAAATCTACCCACAATCATTTTAATTCTTATTCTAAGAAATGTGCACGGTAATTGATATTTCTTATCTTATTTGATTCATAACGAATGGAACTTTGATTTCGTGCAGTAATTATGACTGTTTTATTTGAAAATTGAATCTTTTTTCGTATTTAAAAGTTACAAAGTGTTTTTATTGGATAATGTCGTCAAAAAGGTATGTTTATATTTTATTATCAAGTATAAAATATAGCGGTTTGACATAAATTTTGTAAGTACATAGTACTATCAATAATTTGATGCAATGTCCGTTACTAATATCGTACAATTATAGGTTCTTTCATATCAAAATATTTCATGGGTGTTATAACGCCCCGTAGGAGAAAGGACGTCTATAATAATTTACATTGGTTTTCAGATTGCAGGAAAGAAATTGTTTAAAGTTGAATGAAATAATAGATGAATTGGAGGCAGCTGATGACGATGGTCTTTTCCAGAAGGCAGTTGCAAATTTACCACCAGAAAATGCAAACACCGAGGTGACTGATGAGGATTCTGGTGATGAAGATTACGTTAACATATAAATTTTACCAGGTTGGCTTGGCAAATTTTATATAACTCACGAATCTTCTCAGAATTTTGTCGCATGTGCAAGTGTGTGTACCATCAACTGGTAACAACCGTTTTATCTTTCTTTTACAGGGACTCAACTGAGAGCAGAAGCTGAAGTTACGCCGATTTTTCGTCTGACGATGAAGACGACATTCCCTTATCTCATCATAAGAAGACGTTCTGTAGAATTCCCTACACAAAACCCTGTTGACTATCTGAAAGATGTGCTAAGTTCATATCCCATACCAAGTACATTGTCGTCAAGTGGTAGTATACTAGTTGCCCCTACTGTGTCGAAAAACCAAACTTATAAGTGGCGTAATCGTCATAACCCTAATTGTTATCCAGAGTGGAAAGATGTTCAGGTCCGTAATAATAAACAGCCACCGATATATTATTTTAATTCTATGTTTGACGATGGTGTAATCTAGCTGCTGGTAGTCTACTACACAAGTATACAAACTTATACGCTAGCTAAAAAATAACCGAGCACTGTTACCGTTAGCGAAATGAAGTGGTTCTTGGGTATTCTCTTATAAAGTGGTTATGTTGTGGTCCATCTGAGGTCCCTGTACTGAAAAAATCGGCTGATACTTAATTTCGACAAAATCGATCATTTTATTGAATCCAAAGAAAATCAGCTCTGGTGCTTTTCTTGCAAAAAGTAAAACCAATTTCTTTTGTATGAAATGTAATGTTCAATTACATCTTAAATCTTATTTCGTTTCATGCAATACAAACTGAAAAAAATACTAATGTCACACCTGAAGCCTACATTTTTCTACACTCTCAATATAAAATTAATGCTTTGTAACAGTTATATAAAATACTTACATGTAATAATATGTTACTAATACAAACATAATATAATATAAACATAATATAATATATAATTCCGAAAATTAATAATATATAAACATAATATAATATATAATTCCGAAAATAAGTATACCTTTTGTTTTTATTATACTTCCTCGTACATACAAGCGATAGCAGTGCATTCCCCTACCGGGCGTTATAACACCCATAGTTTTCCGACTTTTCCAGATGAGTAGGATTTTTTTCAGTATTTTTCCAAGATAGTTGGTGACTTAAATATCAACATATCAAAAACTTAGGATAATCTAAGGTACAAAATAGTTTCAGGAGTATCTGGGTTAACTACTACAATAATTCAATTAGTTAGAAGTTATTAAAATAATTAAGCTTAATTCATTTTACCAAAATACATAAATTAATATATTATGTATCTTGAAATCTTTAAATCATAACAAAAAAGGACAAAAACAAGAAGTTAATTGCGGTTATCTGAATAAAGCAGCAATTCCTTTATTAACTGAAACCATTATTTGTCTAAATAAATTTTCTATATAAAATTTTCATAGGAAAAAATAAATAAATACACCTTCTATGAATACCTTTAGATATACTATGTATTTGTAGGATAAATAACACAGAACAAAAATAATACTAATTCTTACGACCGCTTTCAGACAAACTAGCAAAAGGAATAATAATAATAAAAAAAGATTTATAAAATTATTGTTGCGGTCGAGCGTGTTGCCGACCGTGGCTCCGGGTCTTAAACACGCAGGCCGAGTCGGGGTGAAACAAAGAGAAAGCCCCGGCTCGAACCTACTGATGCGCTGGAGACCCGGAGGGGAAGGGGGGGGATCAAGGCCTGACCCTTTTCTTTCTTCCAAATAAAACTTCCTATTTCTTCACTATTTACTTCTTCATTTATTTCTTTCTTCAGAGCAGCCAAGCATGACATGCAGTAGTAGTAGTGTTGTTCTTCCTCCCCCCCCTGGGGGGGAGGTGAGGGGATAGGCCTCGGGGTGTTCCCCCTTAACCTAGGCCGAATCGCACGGGGGCTTCGACCCCCGGGTCACTGGGGGCCGCTGGAGCGTCAACCGAGTGAAATGTCGGGCGCGTCACAGCGGCCGCTGCGGGTTGCACGTCGGGCTCCTTTATCCTCCAGCCTCTCGTGGGGGGAGGATGTCGCGCGGCAGTGCGCGCGGTTGGGGCGCCTCAGGCGGGCGGGCGTGATGCGGCGCGATGTCGTGAAGGTGGGGGTGCGGCCCGTTGTCTGCGCAGTCAAACATGCGACGCGCGAGCCGGGCCACAAACTCTCCCACCTCCGGAACGCCCGTGTCCCTGGCGATGACGTCATTGCGCACATAACGGCCCGCTCCCGTTATGTGCCTCAGGGACACGTTCTGGACTGTCTGCAGGCGTTTCCTTTGCGTTGCCGGTGCCAGCGCGTACCATGCTGGGGCAGCGTACGTCAGGCGGGAACGGACGTACGCTTTGTATATGCCCAGCTTCGTCCGTAGTGGCAGCTTGGAGTTGAGGACCGGGCGGAGGAGAGCGCGCGCCGCCTTGGCTTGGTGGACGGCGTGGTCCACTTGCGCTTTCATCCTCAACGCCCGGTCGATGTGGACACCCAGGTACTTGACGCTATTTTCCCATTGGATGTCCTGGCCTCTGAGTGTGAGTGGAGGCGGAAGGGTGCGTGTGGCTCCGGGATTTTCTGGAGGACTCGCTGCACCCTTCCTGCTGCGGTCTTCTGGTTCACGGACGAGGCGAAGTACGCGCTGTCGTCGGCATATAAGGCGAGGACGACTCCTCGCTCTCCTTCTTGAAGGTCTTCTTCCTCCAGGATGGGGATGTCGTCTGTATATGCGCCGTATAGCGCGGGGGACAGACAACTCCCCTGGGGCACTCCGGCGGCGATGGGCCTGGTGGTTGAGGTGGCGTCCTCCACGGCGACATGAAAAGTGCGCGCGTGAAGAAAAGACGCCACCAGGTGGACGAGGGCCGGCTGAAGGGCAGATAGGCTCAACTTATAAAGGAGCCCCTCATGCCACACCCGGTCGAACGCCTTCTCGATGTCGAGAAAGACGCCGACGGTGCGCCGGCCTCTGTTCCATTCCTCGGCTAGGTGGTGCAGGACTCTGGTCAATTGGAGTGTGGTGGAGTGCCCCGCTCTAAATCCGTGCTGTTCTTCATGGGGGCGCAGGGCTGGCTGGAGACGTCTCAGCAGTAGGCGTTCAAATAGCTTAGCTACCGCACTTAAGAGAGTGATGGGGCGGTAGCTGGCAGGGTTTCGGCGGTCTTTCCCGGGCTTCGGCAGCATAATTACTCTCCCCAGCTTCCACGTGCTGGGGAAATGCTGCGTGCGCAGGATCCCATTAAAGAGGCGGCTGAGGGCCACCAGTCCTCTGGTGGGTAGCCGCTTGATGGCTGTGTTGGTGATCCTGTCGTCGCCCGGGGCCTTTTTGTTGGGCAGCCTTCTGACTGCCAGGAGGACCTCTTGGGGCTGGATGAAGGTGTCCCCTGCCAGGGGAGGGGCAGGGGAATTCAGGAGTGCCGTGACCTCATCGTGGACCCGGCGGTGGTGCTCGAGGACGGCTTCAGTGGTATCTGGCGGAACTTCGTGGAGCTGGAACTGGTGCTCCAGGTGCTCCGCCAGGAGTTCAGCACGGTCCGCGGCGAGGTAGTGCCTCTGGCCTGTGCTGTCCAGGAGAGGGCAGATAGTCGTCTTCTCCTGGGTCAGGGCTTTATTGAGTTGGTGCAGGTTGGTCTTGGTGGGGTCGTCTGCCACTTCGTCCAGCTTGGCCTCCCAGCTGTCACCCCTCCAAGTTCGGATGGCCTCCGAAATCTCCTCCCCGAGAGCGTTCAGCTCACGCTTCAATCGGGGGCAGCGCGTAGTGGCCCAGAGTTTCCGGAGGGTCCTCTTCTTGGCGCGCTTGGCTTGCAGGTGGCGCGGGAGTGTGTCCCGGCGTCTGGAGACTGGAGCTGGAGTGGAGGAGGAGGCTATTGCCTCTTTGATGTGGGCCGTCACTGCGGTCGCATACTCCTCCACTTCTGCCGGCGTGGTGATGGGGCCGACCTCCAGGCCTTCACATTTAGCGGTGAAAGCCGGCCAGTCGACCCTTGTGCGTGCGGGCCGTGGTGCCCGCATGTTGGCTCCCATCGCGAGAGTAATGAGGAGGGGGAGGTGCTGCTCGTCCAGGTCGTACAGCACCTCCAGGCTGATGGGGCATGGCAGGTCTTTGTGGACCACCACGTCCAGCACGTCCGCGGCCTGCCGCGGGTTTGCAGGGATGTGCGTGGGCGAGTCTGGCCCCACGACAGTGTAGTCGCGGGCTTCTGCGTCTGCCTGTAGGAGGCGGCCGGCTGGATTGTTCAGCCTTGACCCCCACTCCCTGTGCTTGGCGTTTAGATCTGCCGCCAAGAGGGTGGGGGTGCGTCCATCGAAGAGCTGCCTGATGTCTTCGAGGTGGAATGCTGTGGTAGGGGGGCGGTAGCCGGCGAAGATATTCACCTCCTGGCCGGCCACTTTCACTCTCACCCCCGTGGTGCGGACGTCGTTGAAGGGAGTGTGCGGCAACTCTTCGTGCACGACGTCTCTTATGACCAGGGCAGCCGTTCCGCGGTAGCCCAGGCCCTGCGGCGTGACTTCATCCCGCCTATAAGCCTCGTAGTTCGGGATTGATAGGCGGGAGGACGGCTTGAGTTTCGTCTCCCCAAGCAGGATTATATGAACGTCCTGTTCTTGGGCGAGGACTCGGAGGGCCGCGGTCTTCTTCGAGACCCCTCCGGGGTTCCAATAAAGTACTCGGAGTGGCCTATCCATAGAAGAATGCTTGGATTGAGGCCAGTCCGCGCACCGCTGCTTCCCGGAGTTCTCTTCGTTCTCCGTGGGCTGCGGTGGTGTTAAGGAGGTCGGCCAGGATCCCCATGATTATAAGTATGGGGTCTCTGGCCAACTGGTGGTTCGGGGCCGGTGGATGATGCGCCGGTCTCTGCTGCTGGTGTACTGGACCTGGGCCCATCCCTGGAGGGGGGGGCACGGGCTGCCAGTGGGTGGCAGTCGGTCGGACGACTTGCGGCGGTGGGACTGTGGGCCTCGTAGCTGCTACGCGGGTGACCGGGACAAAGCTAACCCTCGGGTCGCTCTGGGCCTCGGTCGTGCGCGCAGCAGTTTCTACAGGCCTTGTGGGGGCTGCGGTCGTTGTGGCCTGTTGGTCTGTTGAAATTGGGCTCCTTCTGTTGGCCCGGTGGGAGGGACCTCTCTCCCGCGAGATTGGGCGGCCACGTCGCGAGGACGGGCGCGATCGCGGGGCGGATGGGGCCCTTGGCGCTGCTGCTGGTGCGGCGGATGGTGGTGGGCCGGTGAACCGGCAGCTTGGGGCGAATGGGGCGAAGGCGTGAAGTGGAGGGGTGGGCAGCGGGGTGGAGGCTGCCATGGGGGGGGCAGTGCGCTGTCCTCGCTTCCTTCTGCCTCTTGGCCTTCTCCTTCTTCTGCCATTTGTTGCGGCTTGTCCTGCGTCTGTGGTGCGGGGCTGCTGGGGTTCCGGTTGCCGTGGCGGGGCCCACTGGCGGCGGGCCTCCGGCGACGGGGCGCGCATTGTGCGCGGTGGTGCTGGTGCTGGGCGGGTGGGCGGCGGGAGGCCGGGCAGCAGGATATTCCGCTTCCGGGCCTCTCTTCTGTATGTGGGGCAGGTTCGGCTGTTGGCCGTGTGCCTGCCCTCACAGTTGGCGCAGCGTGGGCTGGCGCCTGGCGTTTTCGGGCAGGCTGCGGCGGCGTGCGGCTGGCTGCAGCGGACGCACTTTATTGGGCGGTGGCAGTGGTGGCTTGAGTGCCCGAAGCCTTGGCATCTGTGGCACTGTGCCACCGTCAAAGTGCCTCGCCAGGCCTCCACGGAGACCCCGGCGAAGCAGAGGATCTCGCGCGTGTTGTAGAGGCGTCTCATTTCCTCGGCTGGCATGCGCTCCAGTTGAACGAAGATGACGCCTGGCCGGGTCTCGCTTCTGGTCGGAATGGCGCGGGCTGAGGAGGCCGGGAAGCCCTTAGCCTTAAGGGCCTCTACCAGCTCTCCTGCGTCGGTGTCGGCGGGTAGTCCGCGGATGGCCACTTTAAGGGGCCTTTCCGCAGCGGTGCTGAAACACCACCATGAAAGTTTGGGGTCGCGGGTGGCGGCTTCCGTCAGGTACCTCTGGACACACCTGTACTTTGTGTCCGATTTAGGCACGAAACGCACCCCCTTCCCAAGGGCGTGCGCGTTGGGTGGGTGTCCCAGGCGGCGCCGGAGCTCGGCGAAATGCATGACATGCATTGTTTTGGTGCTTACTAACCTGGGTCGTACCCTTACCGTAAAGAGAGCACCTGTTTTGCGACCATTTTCGGCGCGCATTTTTACAAATTTTTACTATGCGTTACACGGTTTTTTCTACTTTTGATACATAATTAATTATTCGATCCTAACATGTTTGGTATCATTAGATAGCTCTTATTGAGCCCTATCTAGTACATAAATTCTTATTAATATAAGTTAACAACAAACAAAGTTATAGCCGAAAAACTACCAAACTTTTTCTATGTCACTATGTGACTGACCTTACTTAAGCTATTTTATGGACTTATATAAATTTTACCTACAACCTATTGTTATTATTAGAACCTATTTACCGTGTACTTATACCTAGACCTTAATCTAACCTTAACCTAATAATTTATTAAGACCTATTTTACAAAACATGAGTGGGTTCCCTAACTACTTATATCTATTGCCTATTTTACAAAACATTAATGGGTTCCCTAAACTACTTAAATTTACTGAAGATCGCCAACAATTATGTAGAATAGTAGAAGCACAGCAAAAAAATACACGATTAAAATTTGTTAAAAATACGAAAAAAAATCATATAATACAAGTTAAATGCCTATTTTATACGGAATCAGATATCTCACACATATTAATTAGCATTTTTTTACTAAAATCAGGGCTTCATTTAGTATAAATAAGCCGTAAGGTTTGAGATTGCAATAAAGGTGTATCCGAAGTGTGGAAATCATGTTTGTTGCGAAGGCAGCTTTGTGTTTGGGGTTTCTTACTATTGGATTAAGTGAAGCAGGAATATGTAAGTTAAATACACCATTAATATATTTATTATTTAGTATCTTCCAACTGCAAGGCAATACTAGCTTTTTGGAAAAAAATAATATAAAAATCAGACCGCAAAGGAGGTAGAAATTACGAGTACCATCGTGCAGAAACTTTTTGTACCTAATAATAGTAAGTTGATAGTACATTTTACGCAAAAATATTTTAAACTTTTAGTTTTACAATTAATTTTGTAAAATAAATCTGAATTTTATTTTAAGCAACTCGTAGTTTTTTTTAAAGTACCTATTACTGTATGAATAACAAATTCTGTAGTAAGTAAATTTTTCAATGGTTAAATTTAGATTTTTTGTGTTTCCTTATTTTGTAGGTATACCTATTGTTTCTCCAAGATTAATGGTTTGTGTAATTTATTAAAGTTTTTGCTAATTTCATGTTTTGAATATATAAAGAATATTATACCTAATATATGTATTTTGAACGCTTTATTTCTAGAACTAGATGACACATCCATATTATCAAATTCTTATTTGAAAGTGACTTATTTAAATGAGCCTATTTTTTACCAAAAAATATCATGTTCACTTTGTCATCATATTATTATTGGTGCATAAAATTCCCGCCACTGGTATAGCTGATCTCCAAAACTCTATTCTCTGCTTTTAAAGAGAGTCACATGTTTTAGCTTAAAGATAACTACTTTTAAGGTTTCTCAATCTGTCCACATATTTGGGTCCAGCGCTGTCTTTTGCCCTGATCCTTGAGTTTGTCCACTTGGAGAAATATTCTATCTCTTTTGGGGCAAACCACGGTAAAGTCATCTAATCTCCCAAGTCCATGCTCTTGTGGAAATTCTTAAGAGACTTTTAACAGATAGGATTTAGGATGTTTGATGTACGAGGATGGTATTGATTAATACATTTTTATTATGGAGTACAAATAAGTTTCCGCCGTTTTTTAACACAAATTAAATGTTTATTATAGAAGAACGGTAATATAAATTTATTTCAATTATTAGCAAGTTCTTTTTGTGTTTGTGATGAATCTTCCTCCAATAATTCCTCCAATTCTGCATCCTCGTAAATTTTTGGCCTTCCACTGCGATCTTTGTCTTCTACGTCGAAATCACCGTTTTTAAACTTTTGAACCCACTCTCGACACGTTCTCTCACTCAAAGCACCCTCACCATATGCTTCTACGAGCAATTGATGCGCCTCAGCAGCAGATTACTTTAAATTAAAAAATTAAACTAATAATTTCCCGCAAATGACGCTTACTTGGCTCAAATTTTGACATTTTCAACTTATAAAAATTATATTTTACCAATATAAAATCAATAATATTAATAGGTTATGTTGTTCATGAATGTCCAAACTATTTTTTAAGCCGGTTATCATCTGAGAAAGCTAACCGAAACTCAGTGCCGTGCCATCTACAATAAAACGGCGGAAACTTATTTGTACACCTAATAATTCCAGTGGATACTATAGGAAAATGCAGTATTAATGATGGAGAATGTCAAGCAAAAGTTTTCGAGAAGACAACAGGCACGTATGCCGAAACAGGAATACCAGAATTTGGCATCCCACCCTTGGGGCCTTACAGAGTTAAAGATGCAGGCCTGAATGTACTTGGACTAACCAATGTTGTTATAGACCAAGGCCTGGTTGAAGGAATGCCAAACTGTACTATTAGGGAAATGAAGTAAGATTTTTTTATTATTTTCCCTTTAAAATACAATACAAAAACTCTTTATTGTGACCAAAAAAAAAAAGAAATTTAAAATAAATTACTTAATACCACACTAAATACAATAAACACACAATAAATTACTTAATACTATATTCCTCGAAAAGGTTGGCTCGACGGCAAGAATATGACTAAAACTACAGGGGAAGTCAATTTTAATCTCATTATATTTTGAGTACCTACCTATTTTTTCCATAATTTTAGGCGAAAGTTTGTTTGTATGTTACTTCTTCACGCTTTAACGGGTGGTCCGATTTAGCTGGAATTTGGTATAAAGATAGCTTAGACAATGGAATTGGTTGTCTGGAAGAGATCGGTATTAGCGATAAGACCGCCAATTATAACACTTCTTTCTGTGTAATATTAGTTCTAAGCTATATTATTGTATTTGTGTGCGCAACAAAGAGTTTTCTATTATATTCTATAACACATAAATACAGCCGGTAAAACCACTGGGCGCAGCTAATATATCATATTTCTAATAATTTAAATTAAAAAAAAATGATCTGAAATATTATGAAAAAAGTTAAAATTATATACCTAAGTACTAACTATGCATGAGGTGTTCGCCGTAAAGATTTTGCATTAAGCATAAAATTATGTTAATTAAGATATTATGTACCTACATGAAATAATGTAAAAATCGTGTGTGAACCATAAATAAATAAATTATGTAATCAGAGAGAATACTGAATAATAAATTACATTGGATTTTTCAGAACCAGTATAGAAGAACTTTATACGTACGTAGTAAGTTATTGTGACAAAATAACTCTAAAGGGTCACTACACAGTGACGCCTGGACCTTTGTTGGCTTCGATGACTGGGAACGCATTGTCGGGTGATGGCAATGGTTTTATTCAAATTAGTAAGTTTATATTGACACTAGTTTATGCTCGCGGCTTTTTCCGCATGGTAAAACCTTTCTTAGAGGAGGTCTACGTCATAAAACCTATATATGTTTCAAATTTTGACCCAATCCGTCCAGCGTTTTAAGCTGTACGTTGATAGATCAGTCAGTCACTTTTTTCTTTTATATATTTAGATAAAATTAATATGCCATCTAGCTGCGGCAAAACTCCATCGGGGTCCTCCCGATCCCGATCCAAAACGCACAAACTTTACAGTCAATCTGGTAAAAGGCCACTAGGCTGTCACTGATGAGCTTGGCAGACAATATAAAAATGAGTGCCGTGTAAGTCAAGGACTACCAGAATAAAACAGGATAAAATCTTCAACGACGGGGAGAAACTACCTGGGAAGTGCTGAATGTTAGTTGTCAAAACTCATTTTGAGTTTACGTGCCCTCATAGTTATCAAGCTACAACATTTATATTATAAGTTAACTAGATTCAGACGAAATTGGTCAGACCGATATGGTTGTCTAACGATACGTGAAATCATGAATTCACAATAACAGCATGTATGTTGTTCAGAGATTTTCTTTGTGGCTGCAAGCTAGAATCTAATTCAATTTACCTATTGTAATTTCTAGATAAAATGATCCTGAAAATGAAGATCCCATTCAACATTAAAAAACACGAGGATGGCAAAGTTTATTTGGTGCCTGACGCGGCAAGGTCAACGTACTCTACCGATGTCAAACAAGACATTAAATTCAAATTTGACAAAGTATTGGTTAGTGGCCAGAATGTCGGTAAGTATATATTTTTTTATTCGTTATAGGTTAGCCTTTAACCCCCTCTCGCTTCACTGAACGTCATGCCGGAACACTGTCACAATGATCGCTTGGCGACACGATATTTATATATTTATTGTAACACCACATGAAAATTAAAAATAAATGTTACGGCTAAAGTCCGACGTGAGGTTACACCTAGGTTTAGCCGGTTAAACCTAGATGTAGCCGACCTCAGTCGGTTAAAGTTAGGTGTAGAAGATTTATTTTCGGCCTCACGCGTTTAAAACGTGAGACAAATTGTTATCAACATGTTTAATTGTTATTGTATGGTGATCGTCATAAAATTAGCATTAAGTACTCCTTAATGATGAATTGATAACTCTGATATAAGGACAAGTCGGACTTTGCCGGCTGGTGCCGCAGCACGCTCGCTTCGATCGTGCGGCTCGCACAACCTAACCAACTGATGTCGGTCTGCCCTGAACATTGTAATAAAAGCAAGTTTTTTTTTACAAACATTTTGTTCACACCTAACTTTAACCGACTGTGGTCGGCTACACTAGGTTTAACCACCTAATCCTAGGTGTAGCCGCACTTCGGACACATATATAACAAGATAGCATAATATAATCATTTAGAGAGGGACATAAAATGTTGTTTTTACCCCAGTAATTTTCCTGGCAACTTATTTTTCTAACCGAATCGAAACCTGGTAGAATTTTTGGTAAAATGGTAATAACCAAGACAGAATCTCATCTTGAAAATCTTGATAAAATAATGTATTGTAAATTATGTTATTAAATCCCTATTTATGAAATCTACTATTTTATGAAATATTTATTTATTTATGTATGTAAGGCCGATTAAGTTGTAATTTAGAAATAATTTATTTCAGGACCAATAATGAGTTCTTTTATGAATGAGAACTGGAGATTCATCAACGATTCTTTCGGAAAAGTTGTCAGCGATGAAATTATGAGGAGGTACTACAAAATTTTGGAAGAATTATTTGAGAAAATCGAAGCTAACCGATTATTCAAAGAAGATTTGTCTGATCGTGTCACAAATTAATTTATATTTTTGGTAAATTTTAACACGATTATTGTCCAAAAAATGAATATTAATCTAGAAATAACTTAATGCACCAAGCTTCCCGGTTTCCTTGGCCACACTTGGCTTACCAGACAGAAAACGTGTTGAGAATATATGTAATTGTAAACAATAATACACGAAAAACAATAATCAGACTAGTATGCAGAATAACTTAAGGCAACAACTTAATTTTATTATTTCTGTAAATGGATAACACCCTCCAAACTTTGAATGAAATAGACAAATCAGAAATAGCTCAATCTTTTGTTTATGATACTGAGAATCTGCAAAACTTGTTGATAAAACCACAGGATTTTACAATCGCTTCTCAAAACATTAGGGGTATCTATTGTAATTTTGACAATTTTTTATTAACACTCTCAACGTTCAATTATAAACATGGATGAAATGAAATAAACTTAAATGGATTCAAGTATTGTTTTATTTTCCATTTCTTAAGAAATCCTTTTGAATTTAATTTTCTCTACAATACTCCTAATAAATTAGTATGCCACAATGATGACCATCTATTCGCTGTACGTGCAATATAGAAAAAGGTTTTTTTGCCACATTCCAGTTATTTATTCATTTTTGCCAGTCATTGTCACTAAACATAAGGCAAGATTGTGATTAATGAATATATAATCTATAAGTCAATAAAATGGTCATGGTTCCCAAAAAATAAATAAATTGAGTTGAAATAAATATTATAAAGTAATTTTTTGTACTCAATTTTCTCTATTTTAATTTTGCGAAAGTATGTTTTTGTATGTAGGAATATTTCCTAAAAATTACTTGTAGTCGTTATTTTTCCATAAAACGGCGCGGTCGGCTTAAATTAGATAATAGGAGTTTTTGTTTAATGTTGCGACTCTATCTTGTATAAAAGACATACTACAATCTAGGCTATAATTTAGTTTATTAATTAAATTTAGTTACATCATATTTCACCATATACGTCATACCATGTTACGTCATATTTTACCGGGGGTAGACTTCCTTTGCAGGAGGTCGTCTAGGTGGGTACCCCAACAGTGCCAGTTATTCTACCGCCTGAGCAGTGATGTGCAAACATTACTGTGCTCCGGTAGGAGGGCACTGTAGCTAGTGAAATTACTGGGCTAAAGAGTCTTAACATCTTATGACTCTTGAGTAAGAAGCGTTGGTGCAGTGCTCCTAGAATTTCACATAATTGTGAAATCCTAGGTAACACTGTACTGATTATGGGCAGCCGTTAACTCTTAACATCAGGAGAGCGTCTTGCTAGTCTTCTACTTCATTACATAAAAAAAAAAAAAAAAAAAATCTACAGAGGTAAGAATACGAGGAGGTGAACTTAAAATTCTTGAAGCGCTCTTAGAAATCTATAAAATACCTACATATATATTTTAAAACTGAAGGAACAATTTCCAGCTACATATAAATATGATTATATTATCATTGCTTAAGGTAATTTGAATATAAACCTGCGAACTAAAACTCGCATCCTGTGCTTAACCAAAAAAATAAACGTTTCTGTTTACGGTGAAGATACTCAAGTTAATTAACTGCGTACTAAATACATACACACGGAAACTATATTTTAGTGAAATATGTTAATTACAGCAATGAAAGAGTTTATTTCAGGTTTTATATAAAACGATTGAGTCATTAATTTTTATTATTTTGTACATAGTGTGCTTTTCCAATTGTATTTAATTTTCAACGCACTTATCACTAAAATGCCTACCAATTGTAACAAAATATTATTAGAATTCATTTATTATTTTGCGAATTTATTTATAATAGGCATAACACTTAATATTATGCTCGTATGTCTACAAATAAATTTGTATTTCTTCCGACTTTGCTAATTATTTGTTTTCATATTTGTGTTTCATATTATGCTATTGTCAGAAAAAAGTTCTTAATAAAGAAAAGTTGCGCGTAAAATATTATTTTGTATTGACAGATTGCTAAACGGCTTAAAATTTAATAATGTAAAATTAGTAAATTCTCATAATTTTACGCGCAACTTTTCTTTATTATTAAAAAAAAAATCATGATTTTTTTATCTATTCCACAAACTAGTCATTAATACGTGTGTTAAAATATCAATAGTCTAAGATTTATCGGATTTTGTAAGTTGTTATCTAAATAAAGAGAAACTAATATTTTTTGTTGCTATAGCTTTGTAAAATGACTGATCCCTGAAATACAAGTCTTTGACTTAGTTCAGGGATCAGAACATTCCATACGTGAACTTGTCTTAGCAATCTCTGTAATATAATTAAGTCAAATTTAAACTGTTATTATAGTACTAAGTATATTTAAGATACGAAGTAACTATTTCCATCTAAATACTTTTGTAATAGATATAAGAACCATTTTAGATTAAGAACCATTGTAGATTGGAAATAAATAAATTTATTTATTTATTTATTATTATTTATTTAAAAATAACACATAATACCAATTCTTCAATATCTGCCTACGCTCATCCTTTGGCATGCCACTGATCTCTGTTCTCCGGCTTTTACCTTTAATTACTCCCAGCGTCCCTGCCTCTCAGCCGTTCCATGGTTGCGCTTACACTACGTTTGTTGAGACGTGGTCTGCACTCAAGGAACTATGTCATCATTGTTAGTCCATATCGTTCCACTGCTGGGCAAAGGCCTCATTCCCATCGTGGCATGCAACTGTATCCTGAGCAGTTTGCATCTAGGTCTTTCCTCCAAATGCTGCGATGTCATCGACTCATCGGAAAGTTGGTCAGCCGGCGCTGCGTTTTTTTTCTTGAGGTATCTATTCCATTCATTCAAGGACTTAAACTACACTTAACAGTACCTAAAAGCAATGAAATTTTAAACCACCTCACCCTGTATTTTACACTTGATTCCAACTTAGGGATTATTCGACTTTATAGTATAAAGTTAATGTGGTGTGCCATAGAATAGGCTATATAAAACTAGTTCCCCCAATTGATTGTAATTTAAAGCCTTTGTGTTCAAATACGTTGACTACGCCTATTTGAAATTGAGAAAAAATACTTATAGAAAATAACTAATATATTTATAAAATTGTTAATAATTAAATGTATTAAAGATGTTAATTTTCGTGGGTATTTTTACTATTTTGCTTGGATATTGCGGCGCTCAAAAATCAAATAGTAAGTGAAAACGGTGCTTTTTTGATTTTTTTTGGTACCATCAGGAGCGCCGTCTGCTTAAATAACAATAAACTGATATGTAATTTTTTTCAGATTTGGGAAAATGCAGTATTTTTGACTCAGAATGCCAAAGAGTATTTTTCCTAGATGTTATAAGAAACCAATTTGCCAAAACGGGCATTCCATCTATAGGTATTCCAATAATTGAGCCCTTAGTACTTGATACGGAAGAGGTTGATATTTTTGGACTTTGGAATTTTACTATCTACGATGCTCTAGCCGAAGGCATTAGCAAATGCAATCTTACATATTTAAAGTAAGCCAGTTTTCAATCAAGCTTTTTTTTATATAGAGGTGCAAGAAGTGATAAAAAGACGAGTAAGACTCCTAATGATAAGGAATAACACATCACTGCTCAGGCCGTAGAATAACTGGCACTGTAAGGGATACCCACCTAGTCAACCTCCTGCAAAGGAAGTATACCTCACATTCATATCTAGTTGATTTTCGTTTATATAGTTTTATAATTACTATTTTGATTCAATAGGCTGTTAATCTTTAATAATCGGGCGTAGATATTAGATTTTATTTTGTTTTTTTTTTGGAGTAACAAGTGTTTCAAAATAACTTTTTTTTATTAAATAAAGAAAGAAGAAAAGCAAAGTCGCTCTCCTGATGATAAGAGATAACGCTGCCCATAACTAGTACAGTGCTACCCAGTGCACTGCGGCAACGCTTCTTACTTGAGAGTCATAAGATGTTATGACTCTTCAGCCCAGTAATTTCACTAAAAAACATTTTTAATTTGCTCTTCATAATAGAGGTATAGTCGGAGGTCCCAAAGACGGATTTCTGCTACAAATAACTCTTGAACTGATTCAACACATATGGATTTTTGCGGTGACACATCTGTGAGCCTATTGTACGAGATAAAAATATCTCTAGATTTATTAATGTTCCTGTTTTTATCAGGTCTGACATGTTCAGTAGAACTAAAACACTCAACATGTTGTGCGACAAAATAGTTGTAAGAGGACGATACAAATTAGTTGCTTCTCCAGCTGTGCAACATACAAATTACAATTTTAATGGTGACGGATATTTGACGTTAACATTTGGTAAGTAAATTCTAAACCACTAATTTTATATTACACTGTTTCACTAAGACACTTTGCAAACTGAGCAACTTGCTGCAACTGGGATTGGTAAATTTTTGCAACTAGCTGTTTCATAAATCTATTACAGTTGCAAAACTTTAACTTACAGCCTGCAACAATTAAAGATCCGTTCAATATGCTAATCATTAACTAGTGCATTAAAATATTAAAACATCTAGTTGGCTGTGCTAGTTGCTGCAACAGTAGATTTATTATCTCCAAAGCGCCTAAAAGTCAGTAATAGCATCTCATAATAATATATCGAACAGGTATTATAGAGAAGACAAACTCTTTAATTTCTTTAAACATTCATACGAAACTAGACAAGCAAGAATACAGCACAAACATACAGATACCGATCTATCGTTGTAGGAAAAACAAATTGAGCGACTTCTTTAAACGTCCCGATTTGCGCACGTGTAAGACGTTTTTCGCCTGAAAGGCACGCCAAACTGTGTACCCAACCTGGTTCCTAAATATATGTAGGGGGCCGTAGTTGGCTCATGTTGCAGGCCCTTTAGTAATATTGGCGACCTGAAACTGCAATATATAGGTTAGCCACACAAATTATAATTATTGTGATTTGACTCTGTCATTGTAAGTAGGGTGACCCGTTCTGTAATACCCCATTTACATTGCCTGCCTGCCTTGCCCGTTTTGGCTGAATGTGTTTCAGCCACGGAGTGAGCCTTTAGAGTATAAATGGTCTTGGGTAACTTTAAACATTTTCTAAATACTTAAACGATCCGTCCATGTAATATGTAACTAAACCATTTTTACGCATCCATTTATTCGCCATTTTTTCGTTCAAAGTTAAACCAAAATCCAAAGTAACCCAAGATGATTGTAATGTATTTAGTATTTAACTTTTTATTTCTACCTATGTACGTGTTTTTGGTGATAAAACTTTTATACACTCTAGATACTTGATACTATTGGGCGTTCAACCGTGAATAGTTAAATAATGATAATATCATTCAATGTATTTTGTTATCATTAACAATACCTACTTCTCACATCAACACAGTTTAAAAATGCACATAGTACCGAAATATACGGTAAAGAGTAAGATTAAATAGATAAATAAAAAAATGTGCCAATGATTTAGGGATATTTTTTATACAACTTTTTCTGCGGGTAGGCGTTAAAAAAGAAAATTTGGTTTTTAAAGCTCCAAATAATATTTATTCTAAAAAATACAAATAGTGCATAATATGCAATTTATTTTGTGTTAATGCATTTGTGGTATACTTAAACACCTACCAGTGAGTGTTTTCTCCAGGTTTTGATAACAACACATCTAGTCACACAGTTTCAGTTCACAGTCCACAATTGATACACAACACAGGATGGACACAATCCAGGAAATCCTAAATTCCATGATGGGGATGTTCACGAAGAGGATGGAAGCTTTTGAGAAGAGGCAAGCCTCCACACCTGGCACCCCGACTGGAGATTGTGACACATTGGCACATGAGTTCGCAGAGTTCAAATCTTTTGTGATGACATCACTTTGGGCCCTTCAAACCCAGATTGAGGTGCTCGCCAGACAAACAGATCAGCTTGAAATGAGTGGACGCCGAAAAATATTGCTGCTGCATGGAATACCGGAGGCGCCAAATGAAGATACCAATGCAGCGGTAGTTAAGGCTCTAGCCGATCGTTTGAAGCTGACTAAATTTACTGTGGGCGACATTAGCAGATCTCAGAGAATGGGTCGTGCTGGCACTGCTGGCAGGCCCCGACCGATACTCTTTAAGCTCCGCGATATGGCTTTGCGAGGGCAAGTCTGGGCGTCCAAGACTGGTTTAAAGGGTTCCGGTATCACTTTATCGGAATTCCTCACGAAGACTCGTCACGACGCCTTCATGGCTGCTCGTCAAAGATTTGGGGTCGCAATATGTTGGACACGGGAAGGCTACGTGAACGTGCTCGGCGCCGATGGGACCCGATACCGGGTCTACAGTAAGGCAGATCTCGACGCTATTCCTGCGAAGGATAAGCCGAAAACTGCGCCGGCTACGAAAGTGGCAGGGACCTCTTCACTTGCGGTACCAGCGTCTACGGCCCCGGTGAAGACCAAACGCATAGCCAAAAAGTAGTGTTATTCGGCTGTTCTTGTTAGTTGTAATTTGTGTGCATGTCCTAGGTAAGTTTTTCTTTTGTAATATCTCCGATTGGGCTTAAATATTAGCAGGGTAGATGAACAAGTAGCTTCCTTACACGGTTACACTATTTTTCGTCTTAAAATTTATTCATAACTTTATCGGTATACCTCTTATTTTTGTTTGTGCATAATTTAAATATTTTCCTTTTGCTGTCAATTTCAAATCACATTTACTTGACAGATTAGCAACTGTCAAATTTTTAAATGACATTGACAACTAGTTAATTTTTCTTTTTACTGTACCGATCTAAAATGTGTGTCGTTCATGTTATACATTTGCCAAAATTTTAATGATTTATAACAATTTGTAAATATTGTTTTTTGCTCAGAATAAGGTTTTGTTTTTTTTTTGATAAAAATTGTTTAACTTTTTTTTTTAACAAATAAATAGTGTAACTGCCCAATCGGAAATAGAATTGATCTGTTTTAAATAATTATTTGCAGTGTGTGTTGTTTTACTTTTTTTTTTCCTTGTATCTTCACTCAACGGTGGGTGGCCGTTTAGAATAAGCAGCCACAGTTGAAATTTAATTAGATTTTATTTTATTATATAAATATATTTATTTATATATTTTATTTGAGTATTTATTTTATTATATTATAAATTTATTGATATTATGAATAATATTATATGTTCTGGTGAATCTGACAGTGATGACGACCTTAATTTTGTGTCCTGTCCATCTTCAAACACTGACAGCTGTGCTGACTGTAGCGTCCAGAGTCTTCCTTCGCTGTCAGATTCTTTAGGTTCCATATTAAGTAGTAGTTCTAAGAACTTGAATGTCCTACATTTTAATGCTCGAAGTATTCCGGCTCATTTTACAGATATGCTAGCGTCTTTTGATAATAATAATATACATGCTATCCTAGTTTCAGAGTCCTGGCTCAAGCCTTGTCTTCCTAATGCTTCTTACATGCTCCCTGGTTTTCAACTCATTCGTAACGACCGCACTGGGAGCGGTGGTGGCGGGGTTGCCATTTATCTCCGATCGCACATTCCGTTCTCCATAGTGAGTACATCGGCTCAGCCGCCTCCTCCAAGTGCGGGCGAACATCTTTTAATCGAAATTGTCCTTTCACATACCAAAATTCTTCTCGGTGTCTATTACTGTCCATCCTTACGCATAAATTTCTTTTCTTCTTTTGAAAGTCTTCTTGAGTCATTCTGTCCATTATACGACCATACTATTATCATGGGCGATTTTAATACATGCCTTCTTAAACAGGACTCCAGATCTAAGATATTTCAATCAATTGCAAGGGCAAACAATTTTTCTATTCTTCCACTACATGCGACGCATAACTTTCCAAATTCAACGCCTTCTCTCTTAGATCTAATTCTAGTTTCGTCTCCTGATTTTGTCAGAGATCATGGCCAGTGTGCGGCGGATGCTTTCTCCTATCACGATATGTAGCATATAAAATCCGCCCGCCTAAATTCAAACCCACAGTCCTTCTGCAACGTAGTTTTGGTGGTATCGACATGGAATCCTTACGTAAAGATGCAAGTGAATTGAATTGGTCCGGGATTGTTGAGACAAAATCCGTCGATGAACAAATAGAATTCTTCAACGCTACCTTAATCGATCTTTACGATAAACATGCCCCCGTAAGACCGATTAAAATTAAACATTTACCTGCTCCGTGGATCTGTACTGAGATCCGCTGTCTAATGCAAAAAAAATGTGCTGCTAAAACAAAATATAAACTGAAACCTACCGACGTAAATAAAAGTAAATACTCTGAGCGTCGTAATAAGTGCAACAAGGTGTGTAGGGATGCGCAACGCCGGCACATTCATGACTCCGTCCAAAACGATGACCCCGCCAAAGTGTGGAAGTTTCTCAGGTCTTTGGGAGTTGGGAAATCACGGCAAGATAACTTGCCCCGAGACTTAAATTTAGACCTCCTTAACAAACATTTTTCTTCCTCTTCTAATTTCGACGGCCCAGTGAAGGCAGCAACAATCTCTCAATTGTCATTAATTCCCGCTCCTGACTATTCTTCTTTTATTTTTAAACAATTCTCCGAGGGTGATGTTAAGAAAAGTATCCATTCTATCTCTTCTAATGCGGTGGGTAGTGATAGTATCAGTCGCAAAATGGTAACTCTCATTCTTGACGAACTTTTGCCGGTTATTTTCCATATCCTTAATTCTTCCATAACCGAAGCTACTTTTCCAACAATATGGAAAGAAGCACAAATCATTCCACTCCCAAAAAAATCGCATCCTGCATCTTTCTCTGATTTCCGACCTATTTCCATTCTTCCTTTTCTTTCTAAAGTCCTAGAACGTCTTGTGCACCATCAACTAAATTCCTTTCTTATTAGTAATTCTCTCTTAAACCCTTTTCAGTCTGGCTTCCGTCGTGGTCATAGTACCGTTACTGCGCTAGTCAAAATTACAGAAGTCTTACGCTTTGGTATGGCCACGGGATATTTAACTATGCTATCACTACTCGATTTCAGTAACGCATTTAACAACGTGGATTTTGATATCCTTCTCAGTCTCTTTCGTTCTCTTAACATCTCTTCTTCGGCTATTGAGTGGTTTCGCAGTTACCTGTTTGGCCGTCGGCAGCGTGTTCGCATTGATGGAAAGTTCTCATCTTGGTGTAATACGACTGCCGGTGTCCCACAGGGCGGCGTTCTTTCTCCTCTTCTCTTCGCTATCTTCATAAACTCTATTTCACTAAAGTTATCTTCTTCCTACCACCTCTATGCTGACGACCTACAGATATACAATCAGGCCCCAGTCGATGACATCGAATCGGCCATTGAGACTACTAATAATGATCTACAACACATTCTGGATTGGAGTAAGTCTTATGGACTCAGTGTGAATCCACTTAAATCCCAGACGATCATTATTGGTAGTTCTCGGATGATTTCGAAGATTGACTGGTTCCGACTGCCCCAAGTAATTTTTGACGGTACTGTTATTCCGATCAGCAAATCAGTTAAAAATTTGGGAATTTATGTCGACAGCCACCTATCATGGGACACTCAAATAACAGAAGTAAGTCGGAAAATATACGCTTCTGCGGGATCTTTGCGGCGACTTCGCAATTTTCTTCCGATTACCACTAATACTGCCCTTGCACAGTCTCTTCTTCTGCCCATACTAGATTATGCGGACGCTAGCTATCTGGACTTAACCCAAGAACAGCTTAATAGATTAGAACGACTGCAAAACTTCTGCATCCGGTTCATATTTGGGTTGCGTAAATATGATCACATTTCCGAGTACCGCAGTAAGCTGAAATGGTTACCGATCAGACTTCGCCGGAATACTCACATTCTCTCTCGTCTCTATAATATTCTTTTTAATCCACCTTCATATCTTAAGGAACGTTTTAAATTTGTATCTGATTCACACTCGCTAAATCTTCGCTCATCCAAAAACTATCTTCTTATGTTCACAACCCCTACTATCGCTTCTAAGTACAATGCTAAGGCGTTTAGTTATCACGCCGTCCACCTGTGGAACGCACTTCCTGTCCCTATCAGGTGCGCTAAAACGCTCGAACATTTTAAATCCAAACTTAAAGACTACTACTTGTCACAAACTTAGTATATATTTATAATATGTATTATTTATATTATTATTATTATAATATGTATTTTAATATATTAAATGTGTTTTAATATTTTTATTTTAAGTATGTTTGTTTTTTATGTATATATTGTCTATACATTTATACTATTCTGAGTACCTAATATTATGTAAGTATGTATATCATATTCTAGTATGTGTTAATAGGTTTATAAATTAGTATACCTTATATTATCATTATTTAGTATGAGAACCCTACTCTTCCTTGCATATTATATTCTTTCAAATTGCGGTTGCCTGGAAGAGATCGCTTAAAGCGATAAGGCCGCCCATTGTAGACCAAACTTTTGTCTCTAATTTTAAGTTAATTATAAATATGTATTAGTTTGTGTTTATTTTTATAAGTGTTTTGTAAATATGTTGGTCCACAATAAAGAGTACTTCTATTCTATTCTACAACGAAGTTAGAAGACGAGCAAGACGCTCTCTCTTGTGATGGTAAGAGATAACGCTGCCCATAATTAGTACAGTGCTTAGTGCTACCCAGTATTTTACAAACATAGATTTTAGAGAGAGAGAGAGAGATTCATCATAAAATTATTGTAATACCTAATATAATAAATTAATTCGACAAGTAGCTTGACGAGTACTTCAGTGTTGGATGACAATATATAATAATTTAAAAATTTTTTTTAGAAAAAGTTTTTTTTAATTACAATTTCACTTGTATATAATATCAAGTATTGCTGTAGGAATCAGACATGTGTGTATCTACATTATATAAACCTACTGTATTAAATTTTGGTTTTTTTTCAGATTATTGGTACTTTGAGTTAATTTATCCTTTTGTGATAGTTAGACACACAGATAACCAAATTTACTTAGAGGGCGAGTTTGAGAAAGCAAAGAATGTGTCAGATGTCAATAATCTCACCATACAAATTAACGGAATAAGGCTTGGAGAACCAAATATTGGTTTGTATAATTTATAATCATTATTATATATTAAAATTGTTAGATTAAAAAAAATAGGAAGATGCGGTATTGACATTTCTAATATGGACCGCTTGAATGAGACCCATGGGCCTAATTTAATAGCGGAAAATTGTGCCCGGCACAATTTTAATAAACGGCAACCGACACTTTCCGACCCAACAAGTCCAAGTTTAGTATAGCAACGATTTTATTTGTTTAAGAATTTGCCATTAAGCGCGAACATTTCCGCGAAGTGGGGCTTACCATAACTTAAAATTTGACACTACTAGCGAAGCAGTGTTTATTTGGCATAATTTTCATACATCTTAAGGAAAAAAAAAAAGGAATTTCCTTTGAGCTGGGTAGGTATTTATTTACCTGTTATTTACCTGCTGGATATACCCAAGATAATACGAACGTATTTTCTACTTCCTTATTATTATTGTTCCTAGTTTCCTTATATCGGGCTTAAGACACATAACCGTTTTGACTATTTTAAGTTCATATTCCGGGAGTGACGAATTGTGGCCTGTTTCGATATCAAAATTTGTCACCCTAGATGGACTTCAACTTTTTTATTATTACAAAAAAAATGATATTACGATTTACTCTGATTGCAAAGGTAATGTGATTAAGGACATTTTGGAGCTTATGATATTTCACATCTTTTATTTCGAAAATCCTTAGGTTGAAATCTTCATAACGTTAGGATAACATAATTTTGCCTTGTTCACCCATTTAATAAAAAACTCATGATTTCTACCCCACTATAATATTTTTTTTACAGATGAACAATCTAATTCTTGGCTCAACACCAATTGGAAGATGATGATGGGATCAGACATAGGAAAGCTAATAGTCAAAAGAGCTTTTGAATATTACTGTATTTCTTATAGAAAGTTTTTCACACAAGTTCGGGCATCTGCGTATCTCTCAGATGATTTAACGTATTACGTTTCAAATTAAAACTTTTCGAATAATATCACGCTTTTTATTTCAATAAAAGATGGTCAATTATGGACCTCTTTAGCCTCTTTATTGAATAAGTAGGGAGTGTATGAAGCATTCAATTTAAGAATAATTAGGGCACAATACGAAATAGCAGCAGAAAAAATATCAGGGCAGTTCAAGGATACCTCATATGGTACAAACATTGGCCAGATACGTTGAAGGAATATACCTCTACTATTAGTTATGCTCACATCATTTCTTGCATTAAATCCCCGTCTTAGCAGATGTCTATTGACATTATTATTATAGTATTATGGCATTATAACTATCCATGTGTCAAATTTCATTGCTAAGGTTCTGTGGTTTCAACTGTAACACGATTAATCAGTTAGTCCATAAATCAATGAATTCAAATGCGATAAGTGCCTCTCGTGTTTTATTTAGGCGATTTTAAATGTTGATGGCCTTATAGACCATTTCTTTCATTTTGGGTTTTTTAAAACAAAATTTTCATTTATTTTCATGATAAATAAAAAGTAATTATTTAATATGTAATAATGTAATTCCGTATAAAATGTTATAGTGTAACTGTTTAACTTGTTAATTGTGCATTTTGTAATAAAAGCACTACAGTTGGTGCGCATATAGACCGAAATACATACATATTACATAGAGCGAATAACTGCCTCCTTGATGGAACTAATCTAAGAAACTCAGAAACGGTGAGACTTGGCCAATTATGGCCTCATAGCCAAAAATACGCCTAACTAAATTAGATCTGTCTACATATGGTTTTTATACTAAATAGGCGTACGTTTTACCTGATGGAAAGTAGAGATGCGGTTGATGATGAATCACGTCAGATGCCTAGAAAGATAACTTTTCATTAGTGTCTTGGAGATTTCCAAATTGTATCGCTCGGGAAACACTGATGGCGGCAATCTGTCCTAAATGCGACCATATGTTAGGCAAACGACTTCTACTATTATTATTTTTGCATAATTAATTAATGGTGCTTTATTATAAAATGCACAACCACCTAAATCAGCCCAGCTAATTCGCTACACTATTAATGCTAATTTAAAAAAAATGCAAAACGCAATAGCACGACGCCTGCTATATTAACTCGTTTTCTTTTGTACATACATAGTGTTCCTTCTAGTTTTTAATAATAAAAAAAACTTAATTTTGAATGCCGCTTTCTTGTATTTTATGTTATTTCCCTAATTCGTTGATTTTATGTCTTCTATTTTCCATATTGTAATCAACACAGAATCGTACAATAATAAGTGCACGCGATTTGCACTAAGAAATAATATTATTATAATTATTTTAAGGCATTAGACAGACATAAGTTGCACTTATCTGATAAGTGCAACTTATGTCTGGACGAACTCGAGGCTAAGGGAAATAATTGGGGCTGTTGTATAATTCATCAACTCTTTTAAGAGTATTTTATACACGGTAACTACTAGACTCCTGAGAGTTGTATGTCCAAGTTCAACTTTTCAAGTTTGAAGCCTAAAATGTACAGTAGTGTAGAGATAAAAAATTGTAATCCACAGATTCGTGCCAAACTGCAGTTCAAGTAGCTACTCAAAACCATTGGCATAATATGACATAATAATAATATGGAGTTCAGAATATTGTCAGCGTTAAGCTTAACATTTATTATAGAGGTAGTCACACGCTCCATCATTTAATAACGAAATAAGAGAACTTAGCCAACACACCATATTCTTCCACATTTTTCTCAATATAATTATTATATATTACATAAAATAATATTTAAGAAAATGGCTTTACCCTGTACCTTACGCGAATATAATTTCTGTTATCCTTTCCTTAATTCGGTCGATTTAGATGACATCAAAATTACACTATAAAAGAAACTTCATTTATATAATAACTTGTCCTTGTCAGGTCGTTCTCAGCGTGTTATAAATAATTAACAATTTTTTTTTTAATATTTAAATTAAAATGATGTTAATTTTGAGTGTTTTCTGCATCTTATTTGGATTATCCACAGCTCAAAATTGTAAGTAATAAAAAATATTTGTTTTTTTTTTAATGACCTACGCTGTTGGTCTGCGATTGAGACCTTTACAACTTCACCGGATCTGTTGTGAGTGCGGGAGGCCCTCGACCCTAAGGACTAGCTTAAGGGCGCCTCAAAAGGCACGAACCTCGGGTTTTGATATAATTCCCTTATAATGATCTCATCTTCTAATTCCAGTTCCGCAACCTTGCAGTATCTATGACGATGATTGTCAAAAACAATTTTACTCAACCCTTCGGACAAATTTTGCTTGGAAAGGATTGCCACAAATAGGATTATCACCGGCTGATCCATTGAATCTTGTCACGGAAAAGCACAATATACTTGGACTTTGGGATTTAATTTTACGCAATGGTACAGCTGTTGGCGTTAAAGATTGCGATCTTCTCTATTACAAGTACGTATTTAGTATTTAAAATATTTTTTATATACAATTGTATTTTTGTTTGACTAATGGCATAGATTAATATATTATAATCCATTTATTCGTGATATTTGCAATTTAGATTTAAGGTATTCATCAAAATTGAGAATTTTTGCTATTTCTCCTCTTCTAATCGTTTAATTTGATAAATTAGATTTGATTTAATTAATTAAAATAATACTCTAATTTTATGTCTTGAGGTCATGAGATAATAAAAAAATAAATAATTATATAGGGTTATTTTTTATGATTTTTTTTTAATTGACACTTCTAATTTTCGAAAAAAAATAAAATATCTTGATAACCGTAAATTTTCGCGAAACATAATATTATATTGCGCACAAATCATGCCTAATGACCTCCCCAATAAGACCCTAAACACTATTGTATTGAATAACCAATCATCATCTTCCTGCCCTTATCCCACACTAGGTAGGGTCGGCACAACGCGTTTTTCTCCTCCATTCTGCTCATCATCCGTCTAATCTGCATCCACTCCCCTAGCACGCATATCCTCTTTCACAGTTCATCCAAACCTTTACTACTGTATAACTATCCTGCAGTTTCTAGAAGCTGCTATGGTCTGAGGTGAACTCTAGCGCCGCGCCTAGGGGTCAATCTCACCATAATAAGCGGCGATCACAATAAGCCAATCATGGCCGCAGTGATAACATAGCCGCATTACATAAAAAAAACTGTATATCCAATAACTCTTTTTGTATTTCAGGACCAACCTGAAAAAAAGAACGAGACTAATGAATATAGTGTGCAATAAAATTGTTGTGAATGGTCTTTACCAATTAGTACCATCTGAGGCCGTTAAAGAATCTAGTTGCTTTAATTATTGCGCAGATGGACACATAACCATAACCTTTCGTAAGTAGCTCTTAAGTACAGATAAATATTTTTTTTTAATTACACCTATTAAGAGCGCTTATGCCGCGAGACGCTCACCCGCTCGCACAATTTGATAAATTTTGAATTATAAATTTACAGAATTTATATTTTGAAAATTCCTCAAGAGGAACCCTGCAAAATATTATTGCACACTTTTTAAAAGTGTTTTCAGTGTTATATAAAATTAGAAAAAATGGTATGAGGAGCAATTATGAAGAAAATATATTCAAAAAATGTCATCTTGGCATTGTTTAATATATCAAACTGAAAACACTTTAAGAATGTGTGCAATAATATGGTACAGGGTTCTTCTTGAGTATTTTTAAAAAGTTTATTCTATGAATTTATATTTCAAAATGTGTCAAATAGTGCGAGCGAGAGAGCGTCTCGTGGCATGAGCGCTCCTAACCAAACAAAATGTTTCTTACGGCTATGATAAGAAATTAAATTTAAAACTGGTAAATCTCTTAAAAAATAGCTCAGCGAGTTTTTTATTTTTTTATAAATCTTTCAGATGAATGGAAATTTACAATAGAACATCCATTCGAATTTGAGAAACGTGCTGGAAAAATTTACTTCAAGGCGCTTTTTGATAAAGGCATTTATCTGACGGACGTGAAAAGAGTTACTACAAATGCTACTGGGATCAAATTCGGGAATAAGGATATCAGTACGTGTTATTTAATTATTTATTACTAGCTGCGCCCAGCGGTTTTACCCGCTGTACTATATATGTCTTTGTGTTATTCAAGGGTCTATGCTATCTCTAATCTTTACTACTAAACTTTAGCCCAATAACTTTTAGCCCAATCGGTCCACCCGTTTAAGCGTGAATGAGTAACGAACATACATCCAGACATCGAACATCTTACATACTTTCACGTTTATAATATTAGTAAGATTTGCTATTATGCTGATACTTATTAACCGACGAAAAAAAGATATGTAGGAGGCAGTCGTCAGGTCATGTTGTAGGAATCTCGTCGACCTGAAACTGCAACATAGGTTGGCCACACGACCTATAATTTGTGATTTGACTCTGACAGTGTAAGTAGGGTAACCTGTTCTGTTGGAGTATAAACCCCAATTATTATTATTATTTATTTAATGTATGGGATGACAGTTTGACTTGACAGCAAGACAAGTCTACGAAATGTCTGTGCTCTGCCCACTATTCTGTCGGTATAAAGGTCAATTATTTATTAATTTATCTGCAGGTGAATATGCTAACCGTTGGATCAACCAAAACTGGAGATTAATAATGGCTTCATCAATCGGAAAACGGATATATAAACGAAGCGAAGATTATTTTGATGATATTTACGAATTTATATACGCGCGTGTGCCTGCAAGTTTTATGTTTACTGATAATTTAGAACCTTTTGTGACAAAATAAAAAAAATACCTTAATATGTTTTCTCATTCTTTGCAACCTGAAACCTAAAGCCTCCTGAACCTGAAGGCTGGGCTATCGCGTACTAGTGTTTATCACTAATAACCAACAAAAACAAAATGTTCTATAGAGTCATTTTTACCGGGGGTAGACTTCCTTTGCAGGAGGTCGTCTAGATGGGTACCCCAACAGTACCAGTTATTCTACCGCCTGAACATTACAATGCAAACATTACTGTGCTTCGGTAGAAGGGCACTGTAGCTAGTGAAATTACTGGACTAAAGATTCTTAACATCTTATGACTCTTGAGTAAGAAGCGTTGGTAGAGTGCTCCGAGAATTTCACATCATTGTGAAATCCTAAATAGCACTGTAGGTACTGATTATGGGCAGCGTTATCTCTTAATATCAGGAGAGCGTCTTGCTCGTCTTCTACTTCATCATATAAAAAAAACGTCATAGAGCGGTAAAGTCAAAAGACGTTCCTATTTTTGTCGATTAATAATGATAGACCTCAGTGCACGATAGTCAATAGGCCTTCATCAGGGCTTTTGGCTAAGCTTTTGAAGTCCACTTCAATGTACATTACTGCGTTTGTTATTTGACTCATGTTAATTAAGAGGTTTAAGCAAGGAATGTACGCAATTTTGTCTTAGGATTCTGTTGTTTTACATGTGGGTGGGCGATAGCCAATAGGCCCTCTGGAAGTCTCGGGGTTTCCCTACAAGCAATCGAACTTGCATCTTGGGAGCTAGTTTCTCTATATTTTTCTACCTTATTTATTAAAAGATAAAAGTAGGTATAGTCTCGCTATAGAATTAATTACTCTAAAATTGTACTTGCAAAATTTTTCCATTGTAGCCTATTTGAATAAATAAATGCATTTGAGCAGTTCAGAAATTAGATAATTTTGGGTTTTCGAGCGTGACTAGTTTAGATTAATGATAATACTTTTAAATTATTCAAAGTAATTTATTTAAAAAAATACCTAACACATTTATTATTAACTTTAGTTATGTATTTTTTTTCATTAGACTTTCGTAGACAATAAATTGATGAATGAATGAATAATAATAATTTATTTGTATAAATACAGGTACTTAAAATAGTTCTTAAATATATGCGTAGTTCTACTGTATCTGACAAATCTGTCGTGCAAAATATTTAATTTCTAGGCATACATTAGGTACTTGTCAAATAAAAAAAGTAGTTTCAATTATATAATAGAAGAGACTATAGAGAATTATACAATGGTTGATGCATTGGTAGTATTTATGTATAGGCATTAAACTTGCTGTTTCATGGGCCGTTTAGAAATATAAATCCGAATGTGACAAGTACGTGTCTCTAACCCCATAAGGTGATTTAAATGTCAACCATGAACACTATTTCCTGCATAATGGTGTCAAAAGAAAAGTCATTTCAGTTTATGATCAAGGTAACGACAATGCAATGATAATTCAGTAATATATGTTAATTATAGCAATAAAAGAATTAATCAAATGCATCGATAAAATGCAGACGGATAATACGTAAAAAACATGTTTTATTTCTACATAGTGTTCCTTGCAGTTTAAATTCGGAAAAAAATCTTAATATTAAGACTGCTACGCATTCTTCCCAGCAACTTAGAGAGCTAGAGTTCTTACAATCTTACACTCGTCATCAACTTGAAATTTTTTTTGCGTTACCCAATCGCCAAAGGTACCGTACACACTTTGCGGTTGATTAGGTACAGTGAGGTCCGTTCGGCTGCTCAAAATCAAGAATATTACTTAATTTTGAAACTAAATCACAGTTTCTATACGATCTATGGTGTGCCGCACAACCGGACAACAAGTTGGAGGAAGAGCCGGACGGTTGCTATCGGATGGAAACCTTACGGATAGCTGCAATAATTAAAACCCCGTCCTGCGACCAGCCGGACAGTCAGTCCGGCTAACAACATGCAAAAGTACTCCATTCACATAGCATCACGACATCTTATGTTATCATTTCAATTATTTAACTATTACAATTGTGAGCCTACTAGATGCCACTACAGGGCTCCCTCCCCTTCAACTGTCTCGGTCTAGGGCTGTAGATTTCCATCCATCTGCATGTGAGTCGATGTCATCCCGCCATCGCTTCTTTAAGCTGCTGCGTGGCCATTTGGTAGAAGGGGCCCATTCAGTTGTTATTTTGGCCCAATGTTCTTCTGGTTCTGGCATGCGACTATTATCATCAATATCCTATGTTCGTCCACTGCTGGTACATAGGCCTCCCCCATGGCACGCCACTCAACTCGGTCATCCGTCTTTCTAATCCACCCACCCCCAGCGACTCTCCGGATATCATCGCCCCATCTCGCCCATGGGTGCCCTACACGACTATCATATACGAGTACGTAATATTTTAACTGCTTCACCCTGTATCTACGTTCAGTAATAATATATATCAAATATTCAGTCGATTTAGATGACGTCATCAAAAGACCACTATAAAAGTATCTTCACAAATTGTAATGCATTTAAAATAGTCTGTTTTAAATTGCAATCGATAGTTTACTGAAATACAAGTATTTTATATTTAAACGATGTTAATTTTCAGTGCTTTTTGCATTTTGTCTCTATTTGGTTTCTCAACTGCTTGTGAGTTTTTATTAATCTATGAAATTATTTGTATATTAATGCTTTCTAAAATCCTAAGTTAAATAATATGAGTACGGTGTTCTTCTGTTTATAAAAATTTTGCTAAATTGCACAAACTCTTTTATGACCATTTATTTGTTGTACTCATTATTTAATGTACGATTGAGTGTGCACACCTCCCCTCCCATCCCCTCCTCCATTAAAGAGTAAAATGAACAAGAAAATCCTCCAATCAAATCTCAGAATGAAACTAAAATTAAATTTCTGAGAGACGGCAAATGCTGGGAAAGGTAAATAACAATCATTATTCATTTAAAAACATAATCGTTTAAACATACATTCTGCATAACTGACAGGTCAGTATTAGTTGATCGGAAATCGGAATAGAAGGACAGAATAACCTTTTGTAATGTGAGTATCATTCTCACTTTTTAGTACTGAAACCATGCAGTATTAAAGACTCAAAGTGCCAACAACAATGGTACTTGGATTTTCGGAAAGAATATGCCACGACGGGAAATCCATCATTAGGCTTACCGCCCGTTGACCCATTGCAGCTAGTTACGGAAAAGGTTAATATTCTCGGACTTTGGACATTGATTTTATCTAATGGTACAGCTACAGGAATAAGAAATTGCCAACTTCCATATTTCAAGTAAGTACATTTTTTTTCTACACAAAACTGCAGCCTTTGCAATTTCTTTTAACTGGATTCCACGTACATTATATTGGACTAGATAGCTAAATGATACTAGATTTACAGTCCAAGGACAAACTAGCCCTTTGACTTTTTGTAGTCATCCAGTTTTTATTAGACAGCTCGATAGCTTCTTAACCCATTAATTCCCAAGGGTAAAAATAAACGCATATTTATAGATTTTCTTGTTAATTATGTTTGTAAATACATTCAAAAAGAGAAAATTGTAGTAAAAAAAAAAATTAATTAATTAGTATACATTCTACAACATGTTGCGTCGGCGTAACGTTGGGACTAGTGGTCTTCTATTTTACGAGCAAGTTGAACAACGCTTAAGTATTAGCCTAAGTGAAATATTTGCAAACAATCAGCATAAAGTGTGTATTTGACCTTTTCTATACATATAAATTGTACTTCTACACTGTTGACATCTCTTTGGTGTTTATTTTCATGCTTTTTTAATGAAATTACCAATATAATTGAAGCGAATACAAGAAGGTAACGGGTTTTTTGATGGTCTTCCTTGATTTGTATCTGAATTACCAAAAATGTGAATTATCTGCAAGTTAGTTCTTTGGTTTTCCTTAAATTTATAGAGTTTCGTAAGATTTGATACATTTATGTCTTCATCTTTTGACAAGTATAATATAGCACCAGGCAAAGAATGATATCCAAATAAAAGTAGTATATACCAAATATCTTTGAATTCCAATACCGTGACAGTAGCAACATTTTGGAAAAGATTTAGAAAAATGACGGTTATGGTTACGAATATATATTTTTAAAGAAAAACCTATAGTTTATTTCCAAACTTCATCACAAAAAAATACTTTAAAATGTGTTTTTCCACCTAAACATTATTTAGTAATTAGTATCATTGCTGCTTCATCACCTGAAGGAAAATGTTTACGAGTTGGATGTTCATTTTCCAGTCCGAAACATAATATTATTTTGGTGACTTCTTCGGCAGTCTTGGCTGTTTCACAATTAGTGTACATTTCAAGCATTTCAGCGCTATCAGTTATTGATTTAATTACATAGCGCGTTATCATCTATGTCTTCCTCGTCTGTAAAATTATCAACAGCCGGTGTAATAGTACATCTTTACCTCTTATAGTGTAGGTCAACTCAGAGTTTCTTGAGAAGACAATGGTCGCCTACCAAGCAACTATGTTTTACAACTTTTTACTTTGTATTTACTGCGCTCTTTGTACGCTCACTTATTACTATCTTTTGTTTTTTTTTATAAGAATTACAATAGGACCCGGTCAGCTTGACGTTTTAAAATAAAGTGACCCATAAAACAAAAGTGTTTGTTCTTATTGAATACCGAGGACCAATTGTTTACAATAAATTTTTAACATCAATGGCAAGCAGTATAACAATAAAAACTGATCCCTGTTTGTCCCAAAGTGACGCACGTGCAACGCTCTCTGTAAGTCTAAAATAAACAAAACGTGGGAGTATTTTTGTCTTCAAAAAGGGTTTTTATCGTAAAAAATATATTGTTCAACCTTTATACAATGTAAAAATTATAGCTTTATTCAAAAAAATATTTTTTATGATTTGTTAAATCTGTCGATGTTGGGATGAATCAAGTAGCAGTGATTGAAAAATAAAAATAAAATGTATTTGGTTTTAAACCACCATTTAAAAAAATAATAATCCATCTCTTAGTTCTTCTTTTTGAGATTGGTTTACATATCATAGATTTATTTACTTATTTTAACACAAAAAAAAAATCAAATCTGAACGGTAACACTCGCGCAACGTTGGGAATAGATGGGTTAAGGAAATTGTGACTGATTGACTAATCAATAATGATATCAATGCACAGCTCAAACCGTTGAACGGATTGGGTTGAAATTTGAACTATATAGGGTTTATGATGTCTTACGTGTGTAAAAACGCGAACATAAGAGTAAGTCCTTTATAAATTGTAGTATCTTTTTTTCTCGGGCACAAAGTCTAAAGGTTAAGTACTTAGTGTGATAGATTTATTTCTAATATTAAAAATATTTAAGGGCTGATGCGGTAAACAGAACCACAACATTAAAAGTTGTGTGCAATAATATTGTTGTTCGCGGCAATTTGAAATTAGTACCTTCTGCGGCTGTGAAAAAATCTTACTGCTACAATTATAGCGCTGATGGAAATATAACGGTAGATTTTGGTAAGTCCCTACTTTAAATTAATTGTTTTGTTTTTTTCTTTTTATTGTCCATATTTAAAAAGTGGACTAATTTAAAAATAATTAAACGTTAATTATACAGGCTGTCTGGTAAATCACTTAAAAGCTTAAAGGATACGATAAATATAAAAAGAGAATCACATAACATAATTAAAAATTAACGAACAAGAAAATAGTCGTATTTATAATAAATTAAAAAGAAAATATTATTTAAACTAAAGCGCCGCGTCTGAAAAAGTATGGTCAACTTAAGCCTGGTGTACAGCTGACGCTCCACGTATATATAACTGGATAAAGTTTTTACCGTGCTGCCGGAGCAGTCTAATCGGGTGTGAGAGGTCATACGAGCATATTACGAATACTTTACATTTAAATAGAATACTTTTGTCAAAATATTAATAATTTATTTCAAAGGAGAATAGTATACTGATTACCCTTTTTCAAAGGATCTGAGTGATTTACCAGTCACCCTGTATTAGTATTGATATATAATATTATTCGTTGGATCTCGTCATATCAAGTTATTTCGATGGGAACTAATGGCCTTCTCTTCTGCACAGTGCACATTACAGCTTGGCTGATGAAAAACTGTCAAAGGTGTGAACTTCCCCAGGTCGACCTTTGCAATAGAGGCCCTTTTTTATAATATTACAAAAATGTTGTTTAAAAAAAAATATTGGGTTAAAAAAAAATATTATAGAAAAATTGGAAACCTCGGCTTTTATCTTCACTCTCTCTCTCTCTTCCTCTTAGCGTATATCCCGGCTAATAGCCAGGTCCGCTTTACTGCTTCTTTTTCATCACTTTGCTCGGTCTTCGTCATCTTCCACATTGAGTGAAAACGGAAACCTCGTCATTTTATAAAACCACAAAATTGTTACTGATGACTATGACAAAGACCTACACTTAATAGATGACCTATTTACAAAAACTTTAGCAAAATTATAATATTATCTTTCAGGACAATGGAACGTTAGTGTTCAATTTTCATATGTATTTGTGACACGTGACGGGGTAAAATACTTCAAGCTTCTTTTTGATAAAGGCACATATAATACAACCTTAGCAAGAGTCACTACAACGGTTACCGGAGTTAAATATAGAAATAATGATATCAGTAAGTATTATATTAGTTAAAGCTTACGTCACACTGAGCCGGTAAAGCGAACGCGATCTGGGACGGATTTTTTGTAATGTTCTAGTTTGTACGTAACCTGTCATATATAAAGCGAACGCGGGCAGGAACAAAATGAAGATCGCGACCGCTTTACTGTTCCGTCCCGCCTCAGTGTGACGTAAGCTTTAAGCTTACGTCAGTGTTATAAAATAACTCGTAAGTACAACTTCTTGAAAAAATCTTCAGCATAACGTTACTCTCACTATACAACATTAGTTATTACTCTTTAAATATTTTTAGAATAAAATTAATTGAGGCCATGATGAGAGTGACCCCTTACTGACATTTTTTCAATGCTGATGCTGGTGCATGCTGATTTGAAAAGAACCTGGCTTACTTACTTACTGGATTGGCGCGAGAACCCAAAGTGGGTTTTGGCCTCCGATAACAAGTCTCTCCAACTCGGTCTGTCCTGCGCCACCTCCCGCCATTGTTCCACTTGGAGACTGCTCAGGTCCTTCTCGACCTCATCCTTCCAGCGATACCGTGGGCGGCCCACCGGACGTCGCCCACCACGTGGCTTCTACCTTATAATTATTGCTTTGTAATATATAAATTATTGCCTTGTAATGCTACAATAGCATCTTCTTAAATAGGCAAAACCAAAACTAGGCACGTGGAAAAGACTGCTTGCCAAAGGATTAAAACATTTATTGTTCTTCTTCTCTTCTCGAGTCAAAACGGCTCTTTTTAAAGATCTTTAACTTCTTGGAACAATAGGCGGACAGAGCTCTGTGATTGACCTCATTGTACATTATATGACGGGGCAGCTAGGACATTGGAGGAAGTGGTCTATCGATTGAATAGTGTCGCACTTATTGTACGCGCCACCGCCTTGAATAAAATTCGCTGTACCAGCCGGGACACTTATCGTTCGCAGAGAACCCCACCTTACTCGGCAAAAAAAAAACATTTATTGCAACCGTTATCAGTTTAAAGCGGTGGTGGCCAAGGGGTTATGTGGTGCGGATGCAAATCTGGACCACCGAGTTCGGGTCCCGGCCCCGCACCAATGACTTTAATTAGTTATGTGCGGTTTTTCCACTCTCTGTACTGGTAAGCTTCGGCCGAGGCTAGTTAACCACCCTACTGGACAAAACTGTGTCGCCAAGAGGTCATTGTGACCGTGTTCCGGCATGATGCTCGGTGAAACCAAGGGGGGATTTATCGCGCCTTCTAGGTTCGGTCTGTTACTATCTACGGCCGCATCGTCGCTTAAGATCAGGCGAGATCGGGGTCAAAGGCTGACCTAAAACGAATATAAAAAAACCGTAATCGAGGAATATGTAGAGTCACGCTATAGTAGGTACCTACCTCTTTTCTTATTTCTTATCTATTAAATTTCACTTGCAGGTGAATGCGCTAACCGCTGGATAAAGCAAAACTGGGACTTGATTACGGCATCAGTAATAGGAGAACGGCTTTTCGATCGAAGCGAAGATTACTTTGACGATATTTATGAATTATTGTTTTCGATTATACCTGCTAATAAAATGTTTACTGATGTATAATGTCAGTCAGATGTAAATTCATCCTGCATTTTAGGTGCCCATTTCACGTCGTTTGTTGACCACATAATATAAAATAAATGTACACTCTTTATTTATTTTTAATTCCAAACCTGAAATATTATTATGTGTGCATATTATTGTGTGTGTCTGATAAAGATTATAAACGTGTTTGTTTGAAACAAAAAAAATATTAACATTTCAAATCTAGATTGTTAATTTTTTTCTTGATATAGAATACATCATTAATTTTTTTGTTGCACTCTATTTAAAATAAAGTCTAGCTTTAACTTAGGCTAACAAGTACTTTACATTTAACTTAAACTACTACATAGTTAATAACGGAAATTCTTGAATAGCAATCTAAGAGCCGTGCCACAAAAGGAAATAATCAGTATATTGTCTACCCCGTACATTAATTAGGTTAGTAACGCTTTAAAAAAATTCTTCTGCGTCGACCTTGTAGAGTGACTCTTGTTCTCCTGTGCCACAAGCGTCCATCGTAAGAGAGAGCAACCTCTGTCTTTATTATAATGGACTCATGTTGTTCTTTAACGGTTGGCCGTATGGGTGAGGTTCCACGTTCTTGCCCAATATTCTGAAAGAAGAAAGAAAGAAAAGAAAGAAAAAACATTTATTCAACGACAACATAGATTACATAAACTGAACCACCAACACACACAAAGACAAGATGATTATATCAAACTTAACTAGGCACAAAATAATAAAAGAAAAACCAAAACATAAAAAAAAAACCAAAACATAATATACCTATAGAATATAGAATTAAAAAAGTACAAAACACACAATAAAAACACATAAAAATAATTTATAACCTGTGTCCCGGTGCATCAGTGCACTCATCCAGATCCGTGTGTCGTCAAATAGGTGCTATCTCAGCATATGCTGAAGTGGATAACACTCAGCGCTGATTTTCAGCTTGCACCCTTTGTTAGCGAAGCATAAGTTACCAATGTTAATAATAAATACCGGAGTTTATAGAATAATAACTGTCTTTACTATTATCTGTATAAAGAGATAAAATAATATTAATATTATTTGTATTTCCATATTAACTAATAAAAAAATGAAGATAAAATAAGAAAATTGAGGGTAATTATTTAAATGTCGAAAATAAATTTGGATAAAAGTAAAAATATCTTATATAGAATAGGTGCAATGATAAGATTTATAATATAGTAAGTACATTAAACTAAAAAAAATATTAAGATAACTAATTATTTGTAAATGTGTAGTATTAAATGAGACAATATTATGATATAGAGTTTGAATATTATTATGTTATATAAAAGAGAGGTCGGCATTAATATTTCCATGCAGCCTTTGTGCTGTTCTGCTATGATTCGCTCCGGTTGGAAAGGCAAGGTAGCTAGGGAAATTACTGGGCTTACGAGACTACCTATGTCGTAGGATGACGAGCGCAGTGCAGTGTTACTTAGTGTTTTCTTCCAAAATCCTTGGTAACACTGTATTTGTAATGACTCGTCGAACTTGCAGGCGAGTGTCGAGTTCACACAACATAAAAAATAAGAATCTTCATAGTTTGTCAGGATTTCGTCTGACAGTATGCCCAAGCTAGTTTTGTTTCATCAAAAAGATTAAGTTAAAAAAGATTAATATAATTATTATTCTAAGTAATCCCTGAATAAAGCTTAACATTGAGCATTAAATATTAACAGTAAAACTAGCAGTGTTCAGTGGTTTTACCCGATAAAAAGTAGCCTATGAACTCGACCAATCCGTAAAAAAATTCTATCTGAAAAATTACTACTACAAAGAAGAATATAAGTGATGATATGATCTGTATATATGTATTTTGCTCTTTTATGAGCCTGAAGTAAAACATTATGTCGTCGACAAAGTTTGGGTCTTCACACCAAACTTCAGCTAAACCGTTTTAGCCTCTTTGACGTGAATAGGTAACGAACACATACGACATTAACACATCCATTCTTTCGCATTTATAGTACTAGAAGGATAGTGGAACAAAAAATCGTTTCGCTCTGGTAGAGTAGGCTAGTTTCCAACAGGCTACCTAGCATTTGGTCCATTAATATGTCGTCATCATAATAAAACTATAAAAGTAGCTTCACATATAGGATTAAATTAATAAATCTGCGATTACATTCGAAAGCACCTGTCTAATATAAATTTCACGATTTTACATAGTTAGTTTATTAAAATTTTAATATCATGATGCGAATTGTAACTGTTTTTTGCATTTTGTTTGGTTGGTGCGCAGCTCAACAGTCGGATTGTAAGTTTTTTTTAATAGTAATTTTATAGCATTTTTCATAATATAATAGTATGTTTTCATAATATTATAATATGTGTGGGTTGATTTGAATAGCCCTATAAATACCCTGAGGATAGAGAATAATGCGAGAGCGTAGTATGCGTACCTAATGCATTATCCAGGGGGGAAAGCTGATACCCAGCTATATTAAATTTTGTCTAAATTGGTTTAGCGGTTTAAGAGTGAATAAACTAACAGACAGAAAAATAGACATATAGAAAGACATTTACATAAGTTATAGTATTAGTTTTCACCACTAAAACCGCTTTTAATTATTACAATAGTGTGGTCAAATCAGTTACAAATGAGTAGTGTATTAATTGTTAAAAACGCGCGCGGGTTAGTTTTCTCAAGGTATTAAAATATCGCAATTTAATTGATTATTTTTATTGATTTTCTTAGATTCGGGAATGTGCAGTATCTTCGACTCAGATTGCCAAAGACAATTTTTCATAGGTGTGAAGACGCAATATGCTGCAAAAGGCATTCCATCGATAGGAGTACCGGTGATCGACCCTCTAGCGCTTGCTACGGAAGAGGTCGATGTTTTAGGACTGTGGAATTTGACGTTCTATGATGGCGTAGCCGAAGGGATCGGGAATTGTGATCTTCCAGGCGTAAAGTAAGTTATGTTTTTATTAGTTATTATTTGTGATGGATTTCCGCAAAGTAACGCCTAGTTCCATTAATTAGTTATATTTTTTTTTTATTTTGAGCTTGTGTTAAAGGATTGGCCCCAAATTGCAATAGACAGAGATGAGTGGAGAAGCGAGGCCGTTGCCCTGCAGTGGGAAGATAAGGACTAAATAATAATAAATAGGCTAATCTTTCATCAAGATTTCACCTGATCTTAAGCGATGATGCTGTCGTAAATGGTAGTAGACTAAACCTAGAAAACGGGATAAAATACTGCGGGACTAACTACGGCTGAAGCCCGTAAAAAAATATGCAAAAACATTCAATAATTATCTACAATATTTGGGTTATATTTATTCAATGTTAAGTTATGATTAGACGCATTATTTTATTTTGAACTATTCCAAAATATTAACTATCGAAATATTTGAACAAAAACAATTAATTAAAGACCAAATGGGGTATTTTCTTTATAAGAAAAATAATATTATACACAGGATAGGTCGTTAAAAAAATAATTAAGAAATTTACAAAGTATGAATGTCACGTGGACAAATTCAGCTGAATAGATTAATTAAATTATCTTATTGAGAGCTGGGCATTGTTTAATTATATTGTTGTTAAAAATACACCTATTTATAAACCTTACTTACTAGCTTAGAAAAATATTAAAATGTAACGACTTGTGTTTTCATTAGAATGTAACCTATTTAGTAACCTATTACTATACTTTTAGTAACGTGATTTTTTTCAGCGCGGTTGCCGGCAGATTTCATAACATGAAGCAATGTGGCAAACAACTCGAAAAAAAATCTTATATTTAGTAATTCACGACTAAATATTAAATTAATTATTTAAATTACGCCTTTTATGTAAAAAAATTACAGACTACACACTCTTGGATGTCTATATTTTTTTTGTCTGCTACATAATATAAACCTATCGGCAGCTTAGATTATAGCTATTAAGTTTAGTTGCCACATAGTTAAATTCGGGGGACCAGAAACGGAAGTGGCACTGTTTCTTGTGTAACGCAGGCTAACATCGTTTCGTGATTGGTAGACATGTAATGGGAGTGACGGGAAGTGACGTTAGCCAATGAGAGTCGAGTAGTTGCACGGTCGTCCGCTAGGGGCGCTGTTGTGAGCGAGCGGTAGGGCGGACGGGCGTGAGGTATTATATTGAGCTGTGTAGACGACGGAGACTCACTTTACGTTTGGCTGGCGGCTGGGACGGTCACTTTACTTCGGGACGGCACCTCGGACGGACGTTATGTCCGAAGGGTGACTGGGACGGTCACTATACGGTTTGGGTATCGAATTAGTTATCGAAGCGTTCGTAGCTTTGCGGAACACTCGGTCCCCGTTAATATTGTGTAATACAGAGTAGTGTAATATCATCCCTAATTACATTGTAATGTAACTGTTTGCAAGTGTAATAAAACTAATTATATTATGGTGTGATGTCTTATTCTCTTCATCCATTATATCCACGCTGTAAACCATGCCTGAGGGGCTCCAGAATGAGCGACAATATGGTGACAGTGACACATATAGGTTACTACGCTACGCGCTCGGTATCCTGTCCCGACATCAGAAGTGGGATAAAGAACGGTGAAAGAATTTAACGTGTTTTTTTCAATGTTTCAGTTTGCCTGCCTTGTTCGCCGCACCTGGCTTTTCCTGTGGCGAGTGCCGAGTGCGCGAACTGCGCGCTGTGTTTGCGCAGATGTCTACGCGATATGCGCGCTGTGTCTGTGAGATGTCTACGTGATCTTCCTGCCGTGTCCGCGCGCTATAGCTGCGCGATCTCTGCAGTGGAGCGTATTTGCTCGCGCTCGTGTGTGCGCGCCTGTTCCTGCTTGCGTGCGTGCATACGTGCGTGTATGCGTGCGTGCTGAGTCTGCTGCGCTGTGACCTGCGACGCTGCTGGTTGAGCAACGAGTCGACCTTGGTGTGACTGTGAGCTTTGAGTCGATCTGAGAGATCGAGTCTTATCAGCGATGAAAATTATTTGGTGAGTCGATTCCATGTTTTTTTGTTCATGCCTACTTCAAGACTACGTAACCGTAGCTTGTTGTTTACTGATGTGGTAGCATTTTAGTGTGCGATGAGCGGTAGTGGAGAATTTGATGCCTGAGCTAAGTTTTAATGTCGCTCAATGCTAATTACCTACCCTCACTTTTTTTGTAAATAGTTGAACATGGCTCGCAGTGTAGTCAGCTTAGAACAAAGCTTAGAAGTGTTATCTGATAATTAATTAGGCCCTCGCGTTGTGTTAATGGAAGTAAAATAAGAAATTCTGAGATTTTAGTCTTAGACTGATTACAATAAATGAGGTTAGGTTTGAGTTAGGTTAGGTGCACTATTCAAAATTGCAATTTTAGTGCCACCGGTTTGTGTACCGGTACAATACGATATTCAGAGATCTTAGGCTTACATTACAATTGAGGTTAGGATTGAGTCAGGTAAAGGAAACGAAATTCTGTGCTGTGGTATCTTTATTACAGATGAGTGACGTCAAGCAGCGCGTGCGGTCGTGCGATGTGCTGGCCTGAGCATCGGTGCGTGTGCGGTCACATGGCGCGCTATCCTGAGCATCGGCGCGTGTGGTCGTGCGACGCGCGGTCGTTCTGAGTGTGCAGAGGAGAGAGAAAAAAAAAAAGGGGGGAGGAGAGAAAAAAAAGGGGGGGGAGGAGAGAGAAAGGATTTGTATCGCCTTTTATGTTTAGTTGCCAGTCACCACGAGAGATAGAGGTCCAAACCAAACCAAACCAACAAAACCAAAAAAAAAAAAAAAATTTTTGAATTAGTAGCCTTTTTTCACGGTAGTCGATAGCAAATTATCTTGTGCCCATGTCGTAAGGGAGAGTTTGTGTAGTTCATGCGGGTTTTTATTTCGAGTTATAATAGTTTCCAACTCTTGAAGTGAAATTACCTAGACAAAGTGGTGTGATCAGTTGCGGTTGGAGGTGACACGGCTGTTCGATGTGTGTTGTGAGATAGTCGAAAGGATTCAGATGTCTGGGTCGAACCCTATGGGCTACTGCGGGAGCTATAGATCGAAGAGACTCTGTTATCCGGGCTATTGTTATGCTGTGAGTGCATAGTGAGTAGTCGTGGGGATGCAGAGATCCGGGTCGAACCCTACTGGCCGCTGCGGTTGCCGTAGATCGAAGGGATTCTGTTATCCGGGCTACTGTTGATGTGGTGAATAGTCGAGGGGATGCAGAGATCCGGGTCGAACCCTACTGGCTGCTGCGGTTGCCGTAGATCGAAGGGATTCTGTTATCCGGGCTATTGTTGATGCGGTGAGCGCATAGTGAGTAGTCGAAAGGATGCAGGGGTCCGGGTCGAACCCTACTGGCTGCTGCGGTTGCCGTAGATCGAAGGGACTCTGTTATCCGGGCTATTGTTGGTGCAGTGAGTCCAGAGTCAGTCGAAAGGATTTTGTGATCTAGGTCGAACCCTACTAGCTGCTGCGGTGGCTGTAGATCGAAGAGACACTCTTATCCGGTCTGTACTGCTGGTGCATCTTGAGTTTTGAGCTGTCGCGTGTCACAACCGAACTTGATGGCATACTAAGTCGCTGGGGTATATTTTCTAATGAGAGCTTCAATTATAATCTGTCTCTTTTGAAATAATTATGTCAGGATAATTGTCAGGATGAACGAGCGGTGGAATATGGAATCAATTAAAATGGTGTCTTTTTGTTATAGATGTGCAGTGAGATCGCGTTGCGAGAGGTCACCCTGCGAGAGTTCGCTCTGCAAGAAGATCGCCCGAGGACGTGCGAGCGTCAGGAAGGCCGTATCGGCAGCTTAGATTATAGCTATTAAGTTTAGTTGCCACATAGTTAAATTCGGGGGACCAGAAACGGAAGTGGCACTGTTTCTTGTGTAACGCAGGCTAACATCGTTTCGTGATTGGTAGACATGTAATGGGAGTGACGGGAAGTGACGTTAGCCAATGAGAGTCGAGTAGTTGCACGGTCGTCCGCTAGGGGCGCTGTTGTGAGCGAGCGGTAGGGCGGACGGGCGTGAGGTATTATATTGAGCTGTGTAGACGACGGAGACTCACTTTACGTTTGGCTGGCGGCTGGGACGGTCACTTTACTTCGGGACGGCACCTCGGACGGACGTTATGTCCGAAGGGTGACTGGGACGGTCACTATACGGTTTGGGTATCGAATTAGTTATCGAAGCGTTCGTAGCTTTGCGGAACACTCGGTCCCCGTTAATATTGTGTAATACAGAGTAGTGTAATATCATCCCTAATTACATTGTAATGTAACTGTTTGCAAGTGTAATAAAACTAATTATATTATGGTGTGATGTCTTATTCTCTTCATCCATTATATCCACGCTGTAAACCATGCCTGAGGGGCTCCAGAATGAGCGACAATATGGTGACAGTGACACATATAGGTTACTACGCTACGCGCTCGGTATCCTGTCCCGACAAACCTATAAATAGAAAGTGTTATTTTTTAGCAAAAATATATTTCGTGTATTTTAAAACGTGGCGACTTATTATTTATATAGGTACCTTACCTACATATTTTTGCAACACTATTGAAGTTTCTTGTCGGGACCTTTCTTTCTAAATAAAAACACGTATGAAACATTCATTTAATTAGTTTTTCTTCATTTTAATAATAATAAAATATTTAACGTCCATAAAGTACAAACCTTTTTGTAACACCTGCTATTATATCTTTTTTATTTAATTACAGGTCTGACATGAATAGCAGAACCAAAACTATCCAAATAGAATGTGAAAAGTTAGTCGTGAGAGGTCGATACAAGTTAACACCTTCGCCAGATGTAAAAAATGATTATAAATATAGCGGTGATGGTAATTTAACGATGTATTTTGGTGAGTATCAAAAATTCTTCTATAGCAAAGTATACGTGAAAAGTACGTTTTTCTGCTTAACAATATAAGTACAAATAAAATGAACAATACAAGTAAAATGTGACAAATTCCTGGAAATTGTTGGTTATAATTTTAATAGACTTTACTATTAAAATTATAACCAACTATCAACCAACAATTTCTAGGAATTAGTCACATACACGGATAAAAAGCTTTTTTATGTTGGACTCAAAGGACTGCCTGACGGTGAGCAGTTTTACCGTCGACCATAGTCCACAACACCAGTGGTAATGCATACTTGGTGTTGATCATTGCCGAAGTATTGTCGAACAAGTAAACGGTATCAAACCCGTTCCCTTTTTTTTGACCCTGAAAAAATGCGTTATGCATCATCATCCCACGCCGGGGGGTGCGGGACGGTATGCGAGACTACCCTGCTGAAGACGGGCGCGACAGGGATACCTACTAAAATTCTGGGGGTATTCCTGCGGGGTGCCATAATACCGGGGCAGCGGGTACGCCGAAGCACTCGTCCGTGGCCCCGACGGCGTTTGGTACTCACTGACAAAACGATCTCTCCGCGGTGGGGTGAAGAGGAGTTTTACCCCGCACCACCTCGTGTGTCTATTCCTGGTCTATTCTCGGCGAAAAGTAATGAATCCCTTCTCTACTATAGCTGAACGTATTATTTGCTGTTGTACAAGTTAATTCTGATTTTTCTTTTTTTTACAAGCTTTATATTACTTTCACCTGTCTGTTGTCTGTCTGTCTGTCTGTCTGTCTGTCTTCCTGTCTGTCTGTCTGTAATCAAATCTTGAAAGTTTAATTTGACCCACTTCCCGGTGTCCGATTGAGCTGAAATTTTGCATACATGTATAAATCGGATGACAATGCAATAAAAGCTTGTTTTTTAAACAAAAAAAATTTAAAGTTCACTTGTTTTCAGATAAATGGTACTTTGAAATCACTTATCCCTTTATAATCGTCAAACATGAAGACAATAACATTTACGTCGAGGGTGAATTTGCGAAAGCACAAAATGTGACAAGAGTTGGAAAAGTCAAAATAGAGGTCGATGGTACCATGCTTGGGGATAAAGATAACGGTTTGTATGCATTATATTATATACTCGTACATGATAATTTTTAATTCCCAATATCACAAATAGGCGTAGATACCTGGAAGGTACCTAACATTTTATAAGGAATGGGGCATTAGTAAATGGAATAAGTACACAATCTCTCTCTCTTCACTCGTTCCCTCAATGTTGAGGATCGTGACTCTTTCCTTGCTGTTTGCCCGAGACTGTCTTCTTCCACTGGCACCGATATTCGGCTTTGTGCAATGACCGATATGTCCAATTGCTGTGCAACGTGGTCAGGCCATCGGGACACAAAAAAATGCCTCTGTGAACGTTACTTTAGGAAAATGGCATTGAAAAGTGCACGAGCAGTTTACTAGCGCCTTTAAAGATTTCACTGAAAATTTGGACATCGCATCGGGTCAAATACCAAGATGGGGCAACTACACTATTCTAATCGTTCATCATAAAATTTCTTTTATATGTGTCTTTTACTAATAATTCTATAACTAACAACTTTTGTTACAGATGCACAGTCTAATAGTTGGCTAAACAAATCATGGAAAATGATACTGGGTTCAAACGTTGGAAAACGAGTATTCAAAAAGTCCTTCGATTATTACGGTGATGCATATGACAAGTTTTTCAAGAAGTTCCCGGCGTATTTATATTATAGCGACAACTTTACTTCTTATGTTTCAAATTATTATGCATATAATTAACTCCTAAATTGTATGTTTTGAGTTTTTATTGATGATTGACTCCTATTATTATACGATTAAATTACTATTAAAATATTCTTTTCTTTTTTATTTCATTACAGCGCCGATGAAAAGATTCCTATTTGTTCCTATTATTTTATAATCTGTATGTTTTTGCATATTATAAACTATCTAAATAAAGTGTAATTGGCTATACCCGTATTAATTTTGAATAAATAATAAATTCTAAGTCAGTGCAAAATTCCAAATGAGTGCATCCACCCAGAACATGATACTTTGTAGTCAGGTCTCTTTCTAATGAATTTTTAATAAGTACTACACGTTTTTCTCGAATCTTGTGCAAAACGCTCATTTCTATTCATATTAAGGGTAATTACTATGCAATGATATGATTTTGTGAAATATATGAAATACTTTATTGCTAATTGTCGTGCCATCGCTAGCACGATAATAATTATTATTGATACATTAACTTGTTTTGATCAATACTCAATACATAGTGTTCTTAAATAGTAATAAATGAATTTTGTATGTAAATAAAATATGTAGGTACTGAATGCTAAGATAAAATAAAATAAGGGAAGATACGGTACAGGCGTCTCGCAAATGGGGTACTCCAATTATGTTCATGCACACTATTTTACTTTACCGCGAAGCGGCGCGGTTACTGAAACTTTCCAACCCAGCAGGTCCGAGTATGGTTATGCAACGATGCCGCATACAATTCTAAATACGTAAATCTTAGATTTACCGTATTTAGAATTGTTTTGTTGTTGGAGTCCTATGTCCATGAGTAGGATGAAGAAGGCTGTGGATGATGATGATGGCGATGCGACCTGAAACAAATTGACCTAAAACAGTACGTCAATATATTCGGAACAAAATTTACCAGAATTCGGCCAGTGACGTTACGACCTAGCAACTTAAATGCATTGTATCCCCACACGTATTTTAACAAATTTATAAAGATATCGGCAGCTTAGATTATAGCTACTTAGTTTAGACGCCACATAGTTAAATTCGGTGGACCAGAGACGGAAGTGGCGCCATCTCTTGTGTAACGCAGGCAACATCGCATTTTCATGATCGGTTGACAAGTAAAGGGGAGTGACGAGAAGTGACGTTAGCCAATGAGAGTCGAGTAGTTGCACGGTCGTCCGCTAGGGGCGCTGTTGTGAGCGAGCGGTAGGGCGGACGGGCGTGAGGTATTATATTGAGCTGACTATAATACTGACTGTATTTGATTTTAAAAACTAACGCGAGCGTTATCCATATTAACTATGTAAATATACCGACTAAACTCACGGATATAAAAGTCGAAGCTAGGCTCGACCCTGCCAGCGTCATGACCTCAGCGCGTGAGCTCCTGATGAAGGACTTCATAATAGTCCGAAACCCAGGGTCGAGCCAAGCTTCAACTTTTATATCCGTGAGTTTAGTCGGTATATTTACATAGTCAGTATTTGGGCTAACCACATTATGCGCATGATAGTAATCTAAGGCACCAACAGATCCAATGTGACGTCCCATGTTATTATTTCAACTATTAATTATGTAAGTATGATACTATTAATAAAACTCTAGTTTCACCCTGTATCTTCATTCAAAAACAGAAAATACATATATATCTATATATAATTAGTCGATTCATATGACGTTATAGCAAGACCACTATAAAAGTATCTGCACCATTTGTATTGTATTCAAATTCACCTGTTTTAAATTTCATTTGATAGGCTTTTGAAATATATTTGAAAATATTTTGTAGATAATAAATAATGTTAATTTTCAGTGCTTTTTGCATCTCGTCTCTATTTGGCTTTTTAACAGCTTGTAAGTTTTAAATTTTGGACAATTTTTAATATAAACTAAAAGATTTCTATCTCTTTCAATCTTTTATAATATTATAACAACATAATATTTTGTTCTCCATTTTACAATATCTTCCACAAATATATTAATATAGTAAAATACATACATTTTACATTTCTGAGCCATTTGGGGTAGACATTGGGTCCTTGGGGTCCTGGAGCTCACCGCATATTCAAAAATTTATGTGAGCGTTTGGTCGAGGCAACAAGCGACCAAAATGCTGGGGTATATTTGGCCCAACGTATAAGTATTGCCGTTCAACATGGCAATGCTGCCAGCATTCTGGGCACTCTGTCATCTGACAGTGGTTTGGAGCACTTGGATTTTCTGTTGATTGGCTTGTGGCTGCTGTAGTAGCTGTAGTATTGTTAGTTTGTTTTTTCTCAATAAAGGCATTTGCCACCAAAAAAATATTATGTTTGGATAAAATCTTATAGGTACGTATTTTAGCTTCTATTGATTTAGCTGACATTTTGCTAACTCATATAAGTTTCAGTTTGTACTTCTTATGATTATTGCATTGTTGAAGTGATCTAACATACTCGTAAATATAGCAGTAGCGTCTGGAAACTCTGAAATGGTAAATGATAGGATTGTTGAATTTTGGCTATTTCCTATCATTATAGAGATTATATAGAGATATATAGAATTTATTATGAAGCATTCTAATACTCTAACATGCAGTTTCATGATGAAAGTGTCAACGAATTGTCATTGAAACTACCATAGTAAAAGTTTTATTGATTTTTTCACACATATAAAATATAACATATATAAAATTTTAATATGGATTCCTATTTAACCTTTGGAAGCAAGCAACTATGGTGGATAATTTTGAATTTAAGATGTAACAATTATCCTTTTATTAAACACAGGTTCGTAAGCTTGGCTAAGCCAAAAGATATTTTACATTATACGAAATTCATTCTCTCACTTTTCAGTACCAAAACCATGCAGTATCTATGACTCAGAGTGCCAACGCCAATGGTACTTAGATTTTCGGACAGAATATGCTACGAAGGGAGATCCAACATTAAATCTACCGCCCGTTGACCCACTGAAACTTGTTACAGAAAAGCTTAATATTCTCAGACTTTGGGAATTGATTTTATATAATGGTACAGCTACAGGAATAAGAACTTGCGAACTTCCATATTTCAAGTAAGTTTAATTTTCACTCTTTTTTTCACAGCTGCACTTTACAGTCAGCTACCCTTTCTTTTTTCCATTTCTGTGTTTAAAAGATTACATTTTACATCAATTTCAATGAAAAATACACACATATGTGGGGTACTAGTCCAGTAAAAGAAGAAATGTGGATCGAAAAGTCGAAAGCAGAAAAACTAACTTAGTAACTTTGTTTGGACTAGTTAGGAGATAAACACACTAAAAGTCATCAATGGCTATTAGTAAAACCGGCGAGTTTAGGCTCATTACACTCGGATTGATGAAACGTAGGCACCTCCTGGTCCATTATCAGACCCTCGAAAGCAAGTGTAATGAAAAAGTCTCATCGATTCGAATGTAATGTGCCCAAACTCGACGGGTTTACTAATAGGCATTGAAGAGTTTCAGTAGACATCTCCTGGCTCCATCATCAGATCAGCTCAGTGGTACCAGATTATTAAACTGTCATCAGATTTCTAGACATTTGCAAAGTTTCATTATGATACGACAACCAGAAGTTGGTCAAATTTTATTTTCAAGATTTTTTTACTGACTTTGTATGGAAAACTAATTTATGCGTTTTCAAAATAGACCATGTTTGGAAGCTCATAGCTGGACAACGATTGGAGATAGATAAAAAATGTCAAGGCCGAAGTTGTAGAAAATTTTATGAGGTTTAATAATGTTGTACTACAAAATATGGTACAATGCACAGTTTTTGACATATAAGCAAAAAACCTAAACATGGGACCTTCTTCGGCCTCCCCCCCTCGGGCTCACCTCGGAGGGGTGGGGACTTTTATGTTTATCTCCTAACTAGTCCAAACAAAGTTATTAAGTTAGTTTTTCTGCTTTCGACTTTTCGATCCACATACCCTTTTTGGGCACTCATTGACTGGGCTATACCTATTGTTTGTCTCAGTCTGATGAAATCTGAAACGAGAGAATCTGCAGAAAAATTACATTGCACGCAAATGTTATCAAGTTAATGGGAGCGGCAGTGAGCAGGCCCCATCGCTCGAATCGGCGTAGGCCATCCTGCCTCTCGGTGGACCGACGAGCTGGTCAAGTTTGCAGGATCCATCTAAATGCAGACTGCACACAAATGCAATTGGTGACGTCTGAGGAGGAGGCCAATGTGCAGCAGTGAACGACCTACGGCTGTTGATGATAAAGATAATGTAGAATAACTTTTTTTACACTTATTTTAGGGCTAATGTGGCAAACAGCACCAAGACAATGAAAATTGTGTGCAATAATATTGTTGTGCAAGGCAATTGGAAACTAGTACCATCTGCAGCGGTGAAAAAATCCTGCTGTTATGATTATAGCGCTAATGGAAATATAACCGTAACTTTCGGTAAGTCTGACTAATGTAAGATTATAGTTATCAAAATGCTATTCAACAAAATTATCTTGTGATTAGGTCAAACACAAGTTGTATAATGGTTCATAGAGTAGATTTTATTTTAAAATATTTTTTAAATTGGTTCTAATTAACTTTCGTGTATACGATAAAGAGAACCTCGTCATTTTTAAGGCAGTTAAGAAAGCTTATTCCGCTGGAAGCTCCCTTGCTCGCACTATTTTGAAATATAACTCGTAGAATAATAGAATTAACTTTTTGAAAAATCCTCAAGAAATAAAAAAATTGTGCAATATTATTGCACACATTTTAAAAGGATTTTTCAGTTCGATATATTAAAAATAATATTATTGATATGTTTATTGAATTAATATTATTATTTTATAGATATGGAACCCACAAGACAGGCTAAGCCTAAGTTAGAGTGGGCTTCACTAGTAACATAAATAATAATTAAAAAAATATTTTTGATAAATAAATGACTTTATTATTAATATTCCTTTCAGGTCAATGGAACGTTAGTGTTATATTTCCATATACATTTGCGACACGTGATGGGGTAAAATATTTCAAGCCACTTTTTGATAAAGGCGAATATGAGACATCCGTGACCAGAGTTACTACAACAGCTACCGGAATTAAATATGGAAACACCGATATAAGTACGTAATAAATATATCACTTCTTAATCATAATAATAATTATTATTGTTGATAATGAAAAGAAAGTTACACACACATTTAAAAATAAAACACGACAAATTTAAATTAATAATAGTCACTCTACGCATGGCGAAGAGCTGAAGCTCCAGGTATATAAGACTAGATAAAGTTTTTACCATGCCACCGGACTCTGGAGTCTGGTTGATATTTTACATTTCATCATCATCATCTCAGCCGTAGGACGTCCACTGCTAAACTTTTGGACTTCCGTACCGATTAGAAGCGACCTGCATCCAGCGTCTTCCGGCGAGCTTTATAAGGTCGTCTGTCTACCTTGTGGGTGGACGCCCTACGCTGCGTTTGCTAGTCCGTGGTCTCCACTCGAGCACATTTCGACATTTTTTTTTTATATTATTACGGGATAAATAGGATAATTTACCTTTTTTTTTTTAATTTATTAAGAACGAGAATAGTGTACTGAGTACCGTTTCAAGGCTCTGATTTACCAGTCACGCTGTATAGGTATAAAAATATAAGTACCTATATAAGTTGACATCATCACTTACTATGAAATTTTGGACGCTATGTCCACAAAAAATATTTTTATATAAAATGTTGCCAATATGACACCTAAATACTAAAATGTCAAAAAGTTATAGAGAGCGCAGCTAAGAGCTAAGAGTGCCAAGCTGTTACACCACACTCCCATATTTTATAAACGTTTACTTTTACTACATCTTGTCAAAATATGTACCTATGCGGCTTGACCGTATTCTATATTATTATGACTATTCGATAAATAAATGTAGTGAATATTATTTTTAATTTTTTATGAGAGTAGGTACTTATTATTTTAATATTTAATTTCTAACTTGCAGGTGAATGTGCTAACCGATGGATCAAACAGAACTGGAATTTGATTACGTCTTCAACAATAGGAAAACGACTTTTCGACCGGAGCGAAGATTACTTTGACGATGTTTATGAAATATTATTCTCGCGTATACCTGCTAAAGAAATATTTACTGATGTATAATTTTAAAAGCTTCCTTCACAATATTAAATGTGATATTTTATTTGTGATTAAAAATACAGCTTATATATAACAAGTATAAGTTTTTGCTTATTTATTATAATGTAAACTACTGTATATGTCTTTTTTATTTATGTGGTGTGGCTGTACTATCACTGCGGCCATGCTTGGCCTATTATGATCGCCGCTTATTATGGTGAGATTGACCCATAGGCGCGGCGCTAGAGTATTCTTGGTAAATACTGTAACTACAGTAAACATCTGCATTATAAATAAATACTCTGCGCGACACTGCACTGTGCCTGCCACCTGAGAAATTTGTTGTTGAATTTCGTCACGCCCAGTAATTTCGCTGGTAACATTGATAAAAAAAAACTAAAAACAAGTGAAATTTAAAAAAAAACTTTTTAAAAACAAGTTTTTACTATTATAGAACCAAAGTACTCGTCAAGACGAATCATGAGCCAAAACTCGATGGGGTTGCGTCGTTTATTTAGGGAGTTCCTGTGGCCTCCTTATAGCTCCATCATCAGATCAGCTCCATGTCGTAATAATATTCCATTGTCATCCAATTTATAGATGCATGCAAAATTTCAGCTTAATCGAAAACCGGGAAGTGGATCAAATTTAACTTGCAAGATTTGATTACAGACAGACAGACATACAGACAACAGACAGTTGAAAGTTAATAAAAGCTTGTACAAAAGACCTCCCTGGGCCATTAAAAAGGCGCCTATTTAAACTGTATGGCAATGCACCAATAGTGACCCAGAGTGATTATCACCACAAATTACTTGAATTTTCTCGAATCATAAAATATATGCCTTTAAAAAACACTCGTTTCATTCATATTAAAGCTAACTACTGCATGCAATGATAATATAATTTAGTGAAATAATATGTTTAAATAGTTGTAAAATAATTTTATTGCAAATTGTCGTGCTATCGCTAGCACGATAATTGATAAAGTAACTTATTTTATACATAGTGTTCATTGCAGTATTCATTTGAAAAAACTTGAGAGGTGTCAAGGGACACCCGGATGGAACGAAGTTCCCACGATTTACACGATCCTCCCCCCCTGTCCCCTTTAAAGTAGTAAGTCTCTAAGACCGCTGTAGCGGCTGTAACGTTTAACTCAACTTTTTTTCGGACCGCTATAGCGGTCGGGACGTTTGAGTGGATAGCAAAAAGTGTCTTGACAACTTTTCGTACGATTTTTTTCCGTCTAGTCCCCTTTCACAATTCACGATAAGGAACTTCGTTCCAAAAATTTACTTGATTTCAAGACTACTTTTCTGATACTCATTTCAAAAAACTTTTAGAGATTGAGTTCCTATTACAATCATAAGCGGTAGTGGCCAATGCATTATTGGTGCAATAGTGATTCTGGATTACCAAGTTTCAATCCTAGCTATAATATAGTTAACTATTATGTGCGGGTTTTTCACTCTCTATACTTGTGGTTGGCTTCGGCCGTGTTGCCACCCACTGGACAAAACCCTCTCGCCAAGCGGTCATAACGAGTGTGTTCCAGCACTGTGTTCTGTGAAACCTGGGAGGGATTAATCCCGCTTTTTAGGCTTAGTCTGCTACCATCTACAGCCGCATCCAGATAGTGGTCAAAGGGTTACATATAATGTATAAAAAATCATTTCCATTATTATGTAAGTATTACTATTCAACAGGTTAAGTAATATATTAAAACTTTAGCTTCACCCTATAATTTTTCGTCGTCGAGATGACGTCATTTTAATACCACTATAAAAAATATCTTCACAAATTTTAATGTATTAAAATTTACCTTTATATTTGATTTGTTAGTGTATTGAAATATTTTGTCAATAAACGATGTTAAAATTCAATGTTTTTTGTATCTTGTCTCTATTTGGTTTCTGTGCAGCTTGTAAGTTTTAAATTTTTAACCTTTTTTTAATATATTAAACTCCTACGGAATCCTATTTATTTCTTATAACTTAATTATATTACAATTTTTACTAAATGTACACATATTATCAAATCAATAATAATACCTTCTTTATCATATAATAAGGAATTCTAATAAAATTAAACCTGTGAAGATGGAGACTGTAGTGAATCATTTTGACAATAACATCGCTCCACAGTTTTGTGTAAACCAATAGTTTGCATTGTATCGAAACTCGTTTTCGCAATTTTCAGTACCAAAACCATGCAGTATTTATGACTCAAAGTGCCAACGACAGTGGTACTTAGATTTTCGGACAGAACATGCAACAATAGGATCTCCAAAGTTTGGTTTAACGCCCGCTGACCCACTGAAGCTTAGTATGGAAAAACTTAATATTCTCAGACTTTGGGAATTGATTTTATCCAATGGTACAGCCACAGGAATACGAATTTGCGAACTTCCATATTTCAAGTAAGTTAATTTTTTCACAATTACTGCTGCTGTCCTTTATATTTCTATTAGTAACTTGGATCACACGTAATGGACGAGATTTAGAGAATCCAAGGACGAACAAGTGTCTTGACTCAGCCTGGTAAAATGTGCTGTTCATCAAGAATTTGGTTCTGCAGCGCAAACCCTTGCTCTAGTAGACGCAGCGTATGAAATCCTCCTTGGCGGTGGACTGACGACCTGGTCAAGATTGCAGGAACCCTTTGAAAGCATTTTTTACAAGCTTTTATTTACTTTCACCTGTCTGTTGTCTGTCTGTCTGTTTGTCTGTCGGTCTGTCTGTCTGTAATAAAATCTTGCAAGTTTAATTTGACCCACTTTCCGGTATCCGATTGAGCTGAAATTTTGCATGCATGTACAAATCGGACGACAATGCAATATTATTATGACATCGAGCTGATCTGATGATGGAGCTGGAACGTGGCCATAGGAACTCCGTAATTTAACGACGCAATCCCATCGAGTTTGGGTTCATTTGATTCTTCTTGACGAGTACTTTGGTGCTAGATGGTAATAATAATAAAAGCTTGTTTTTAAAAAGTTTTTTATAATTTCACTTGTTTTCTTGTGTAAATTTAAGGGCTGATGCTGTAAACAGAACCAATACAATTAAAATTGTGTGCAATAATATTGTTGTGCAAGGCAATTGGAAAATAGTACCTTCTGCGGCTGTGAAAAAATCCTGCTGTTATAATTATAGCGCTGATGGCTATATAACCGTAGCTTTCGGTAAGTTCTTTACGTGTCATAAAAATAATCATTATACATACCTATATCTAGTAGGTATATTAAAATTCTATTCAAGATAAAATAAATATACGGATAGGTCAAGCAGAAATTGTATCATCATTCATAAGGTGGATGTATTTTATTTTTGGTTTTAAATTATTTTTATGTTCATAAAAATATACTCTAATAGAGTACCTTCTCATTTTTAAGACAGTTAAATAAATGTTGCTTGTTTCTGTATAGATAGATCTATCTATCTCTAGATACAAAGATACTCTAGATAAAATACTAAAACAACTTACAACCACCAAAATAGTATAACACCTACATATTATGTACATACAGAAAATAAAGTAAAATATTACCGGGGGTAGACTTCCTTTGCAGGAGGTCGTCTAGGTGGGTACCCCAACAGTGCCAGTTATTCTACCGCCTGAGCAGTGATGTGCAAACATTACTGTGCTCCGGTAGGTGGGCACTGTAGCTAGTGAAATTACTGGGCTAAATAGTCTTAACATCTTATGACTCTTGAGTGAGAAGCGTTGGTGCAGTGCTCCTAGAATTTAACATAATTGTGAAATCCTAGGTAACACTGTACTGATTATGGGCAGCCGTTATCTCTTAACATCAGGAGAGCGTCTTGCTCGTCTTCTACTTCATCACATAAAAAAAAAAATTAAGTATTACATATTATAGAATATATAACCCACATGACAGGCCAAATTACAGTTAGTGTGGGCTTCAGTTGCTTTAGCGTAGCTTAAAAAAAATCCCATACATCGACGAGATACCCTAGTGTACGTATGACAAATAAATCTTAGTAATATTATAAACGTGAAAGTTTGTAAGAATGTATGGATGTCTGGATGTCAGGATGTCTGGATGTATGTTTGTTACTTTTTCACGCCTAAACGGGTGAAACGATTGAGCTGAAATTTGGTATAGGTAGCGATAGCTTAAACTTTGGAATAACACATATAGGCTAACAGTACAGAAAACTACTGGACGTAGCTAGTAAATAATAAAATAATTGGGGTTTATATTCTAACAGAACACTGGTTATAGTATGTTTTTTTTTATAACTATCAGTAAGAAAGAAAGAAAGGAAAAACATTTATTGCCAATCATAACATAGACCACAATAGTTTGAGCGAAGTTACAATTTTTTTGAGAAAAAAAAATGGAGCATCTGGTTTTGTACCCTTGTGTACCCTTCAACGGCCAAGTCACACAACATTAACTATAATAATAAAGAAATCGCAGTAAGGAACCTTATACTTGGCACGACTTTGTCTAGATTTCATTACTTTTTAGAGATAAACAAGCAGCTCCATCGAGACTTGGCTAGTTTTTTACAGAATGTTTTTGGTGGGATTATGTTTTCAGGTCAATGGAACGTCAGTGCTAAATATCCATATGAATTTGTAACAAGGGATGGGGTAAAATACTTCAAGCCTCTTTACGATAAAGGGAAATATGAGACGTCTGTGACAAGAGTTACTACAACAGCTACCGGAATTAAATATGGAAACACCGATATCAGTACGTAATAATGTTAATTCTTAATAATTATTTAAACAGCCAGTAGGTAATTAAAAAAAGTCACACACAAGTTTAATAATAGAAAAGAAGGTAAAAATATAAAACCGCTGGTTCTATTTTATATTATATGTAAATAATGAGGTTAGCTATATAACACTTTATATGATACCTTTTATGGCTGTCTTATCGCTCAGAGCGATCTCTTCCAGATAACCATAATAATAATAATATTGTTTACCTACGTATTTTTTGTGATTATAATAAATAAAAATTGACCAAGTCCTAGTCGGAATACGCACAATGTGGGCCTCCGTAGTGCTTGCAAATCAAATATTAACTGACTTATCCTTCAGTGTCAATATTTATGAATTTAATAAAATCTGGGGGCGCGGCAGTGCCCTCGCCAAGTCAAGCAAAAAAGCGGCATGGCCGTACCATCCTATTCTAGAAGCAGTTCAGACCATTTTCGACCCCCTATAACTTCTACTTGGCAATCGCACTATTATGTCTGCTTGTGAGATACATTGTGTTTTCATGCGAAAGCCAAGCCGATATATTTATTTAAAACATAAAAGATTTTAACGACTTGGTAATACATGCATCTCACAACTTTTTACGGTAGAACTGCGAGTTGCGAGACATGGTTTTTTATAACCAGTTATGTTTTTGAAGGCATTATCTTTACCGTTATAGTATTCCTGCAAAGTTCTTTAAATCCTTGATTCAATATTTGAAAGCAATTAGTTAAAATTTTATAGGGGGGAACTCAACAATATTAGACGTAAAAGTAATATTTTTTACATGTGATGGTAATAAACAATTTCTTATATTATTTTTTTAATTTGCAGGTGTATGTGCTAACCTATGGATAAAACAAAATTGGAATTTGATTATGTCTTCAACAATAGGACAACGACTTTTTGACCGAAGCGAAGATTACTTTGATAATATTTATGAATATATATTTTCGCGTATACCTGCTAAAGAAATATTTACCGATGTATAATTTTTTAAGGAATCTACTTTCGAGTTATCAAATAAAAGTAAGATATTATAGGAAAATACAGGAAGTGTTTTAATGTTTTTTTAACGTTCCGTATGCGACAAATTGCTTCACTTGCGGCTCCCCAACAAACATTTTGGTGCTAACGGCAACCTTTTTTAAAGCTTATAGTTACACAAATGTTATATAAGAGCTCCGGTAAGAGAATTAAGCGTTATTGAGGTGTTAAGGACAAATAATTAAACCTTCGAGAGAAGTAATGGTATTAAAAAAAATAAAAACCTTAAGGTGATAATATGAAGTTAGTCGAGACCATTATATCACTACTTTTTATAGCTTTAAAAAGTCTAAAACACTAAAAGAAGTTTTAAGGTGTCTACTACCACTTACTAACGACTGATGTCATTGAACAGAGTTAGTTTAATGTCTTGTAACACTTTTAGTGGTACTCTTATAACTTAAGGAAGAGTAAAACACTAAATGTTTTTGTCAGGTGTTAACTGACACTTGATGTTCTTAAACAGAGTTAGCCTACGTATCTTGTAACACTGTAAGGGTTAATGTTATAGCTTAAGGAAGAGTATACCACTAAAAGTTTTTGTCAGTTATTCACTAACACTTTTGGTTCCAGAACAGAGTTTGTTAAATGCTGTTTACAACCTAATAAGTTCAATGGAGCTCTTAGAGGTATTAAGAATGTTATTCGTTTTAGTGAAGTATTTTTATTATAAACTAGCTTATAATTAATGCTGTAAGAGTTTGATTCCACCTTAATAACACTTAAGGTTATATATTGCGGTTAATCGGTCAACAACAGGTCATACAGTGGTTCTTATTTATAGTATATACTGCGGCAAGCACTATTTGCAAACTTTATAACTATTATATATCACTTTTAGTGGAGTTACAGAATTAAAATCCCTTAAATAGGTACATCTAATATCTCACCCACTCCTCTAAATTTCATAATATTGACGGAAATATTATTTTTATCGATCAGGCACCCATGGAAACATAAAAAAGGACTTTGACTTTATTATAAATACAGACTAAATGCTATATAATATATATAATTATTATCAAAAATGGGTTTTCAAACAATAACAGCGGAACCCTAGAAATATTCAGCGAATGGCTCCAAATTAGACTTTTATGCAAACTTAACATATTTTTTCTGCTTTAAAACCCTATTGTAGAACTAAAAGTGGCTAAGGAGTGCTAATTATCATTCTTTAAAAACTTTGACTTGCATAACAGAGTTAACAGAAACCATAAGTGATTGCAAATTGACTCCATTAAAATAAAGATAACCTATAAAAAAAAATTGGATGAAACCTTGTTTTAAACATTATTACTTTACTTTTCAAAACAATTTTTTTTTACTTTTCTTTTAAAACCCTATATACACTATTAGAAACTATTATTTTCCATAATTGAAACAAAAGTATCTGAGACTATATTTATTTCCTACAGAATATCATCAAAAGTAGTTTATTTCAGAGGCGCATTAAAATTGAGATGAAAACTAGTATATGTTTTTACAAAAAACTTATCACCGCAGTGAGATTTAATGATTATAATCAAACAACGAATCAAAAATACATTGACTTATCAATTAATTTTTATTTGTCGTCTTTACACTTAAAAACTCAATGTTGTGCTTGACATGATATATAGTTACTCTGCTCAATATTTAGATGCTGTTGGGGTAACAAAATCACAAAAAGTATGTAAATAAATCAAACAGTTGGCGCCTAATGTTGTATAAACTGCCACTTAATATCTGCGATATATTCCTAAGATATAAATTGTTTCAAATAAGCACTAATACACAAACTAAAAAGTTACAAGAGTAATTCATACCACTTGTGTACCACTCTAGGGTTGCGATTGTAACCTGACAATAACTCATTAAACACTTAAAGTGGTAACAACAGCTCAAATTGCACCACATAACTCCTTACTATCACCCAAATATTACTCCTCTAGAACTCTTAAATAACTTTAAGTTCTAAATTCGTGGGCCCAAATCAGGGTTAAAAGGTAGTTATAGCGGCTTATACCACCTATTCTTAGCGCCTTAATAGCGCCTTAGATTTTTAAATTCTCTTACACAGCTTTTGTAGCACTAATTCTTATCACCTAAATGTTAGTTGGGCGTCTCTCTGGAATACCAATTCTTGTATAATGTGCCTTAAAACATTTTAACTACTTTCGTTACTTCTTCACGCCGAACGATTGAGCTAAAATTTGGTATAGAGATAGCTTGTGCGAACCGCTGGATAAATCAAAACTAACTGGGACTTGATTATGTCTTCAATAATAGGAGAACGGCTTTACAGCCGAAGTGAAAATTACTTTGACGATACTTACTCGTAAGAATTATTATTTTCGCTTTTGCCTGGAAAGGACATATATACACGGATGTATAGACCTATGATTACTTATTAAAATATAGCAGTTACAGATTTCCATATTTCCCGTTCATGTGGGTATTTCGTAAAATCCTTTCTTATTCCTTGTCTAGGAAGTGGAAGGAACATGTATCTGGTGTTCCACCAGATCAATTTGAAATACATGTTCCTTCTAAACACAATTTCATCATTCTAGGTTTAGGGATTTCGTCTCTACAATGATGAGTCATTCAGATTAACTTTTTATACTTCTATAATACATAAATATAATCAGAACCTCTGCATAACGTGGCTTTTTGCATCAGTGTTTTAAAGCGTTTTGGAAATGCGCTGCATCGACGAAAACTATGAATAAATTTTATATAAAATTTATTCTTTTATCATATTATTCACCGAAACACTAAATTCTGTCAATATTAGGCAAGGGTAATTAGTGATTACTATGCAACGATATAAAATACAGTAAAATATGCTAATAAAAGCAATGAGAGAATTCATTGCAAACAGCGATAGCGCCGCTTGATATATTAACTTGTTTTTTTTTTAATTAATGGAACTAGGCGTTACTTTGCGGAAATCTATCACAACAATTATTAGTTATTATTTTTGTAATTATTAGTTGTTGTTTGTATGCGGGAGGGCGGGTGGTGCACTCGGTGGTGGAATTAATACTAATTACTATTTTGGTAACGTTAGAATTCCTCGCCTTCTCTTAAAAACTTAGTTATACTCACAAATTTAGAGCAGAATTAACACTAAATATTAAATAATAACTTATAATTGTTGTTTTTGAAGTAAAACTTCTTTAGGCGCGACTAGGGAGTAACTCAGATTTTTTTTTCTGACGGAAGTAACGCTTCCGCCATTTATAAATAATAATTCTGATTGGTTGAAAACTTCTTTAGGCGCGACTAGGGAGTAACTCAGATTTTTTTTTCTGACGGAAGTAACGCTTACTATAGTCTGTGTAGTTTCCGCCATTTAAAAATAATAATTCTGATTGGTTGTAAGTATATGTCATATACTACACGCTTCTTGACTTCTCGACTTCATTCAACAACGCGTTTTTTTTTTGTTTTATACATAGTGTTTTTGCAGTTTTCCTTTATTTTAGAAACATTTATCTGATACTTTTTCTTCCCAGCAACTTATATAGAATTCATACAATCTTAAAGAGCACGATCTGAAATCCAACTATAATAATATTATAAATTTATTTATTGAACAAATGATACGAGTATAGTAAGTTTAGAGTGAGAACCAAATTACTCACAACCGAATTTATGTTATAAAACATAATAATATACTTAATTACACTTACATTAACTTAACAAACTGGAACGCTTGCAAAACGTATGCATCAGATTTATTTTCGGTTTAAGAAAATTTGACCGCATTTCCGAATATCGTTTAAAGCTGAAATGGTTACCAATCAGGCTTCGCCGGAATGCACATGTGCTATCCCTTCTTTTCTCAATACTCTTCAATCCTGTCTCTCCCTCTTATTTAAAAGACCGTTTTCAGTTTGTCCATCAAGGTCACCAGTTTAATCTGCGATCTACACACACGAGACTACTGATGAAAACTCTGTCTACCTCGCAACACTTTGACAAGTCTTTCACGGTTCGTGCTGTCCGATTATGGAACGCTCTTCCAGTTAACATCAGACAGGCTAAATCTATTGAAACTTTTAAAAAACTTGTGTATGAACATTATCTTAGTACTGCCTCATAAAACTTTATAGCTTGCTCATCAAATAATTATATATTATGTATTTATTAATGAAATAGTATGTATTTGTATATTTGGTACATATGTAGATATATATTCTTATGTATTTATTAATAAAGTATATAGTTTAGTATTATAATGTTTATGATATTGTAGATATTATTTATATTATATTGTTATTATATTATTTAATATAAGGTACATATGTATATATTATTATGATAGTATTTAAAATTGCATATTATTTAAATTATTACAATGTTAATGACTATCCGAAGTCATTATTGCACACCGCTGCTATATATTTTACCATAAATTCCCTTCCAACCAGGTTGTCTGTAAGAGATTGCTTTATGCGATAAGACCGCCAATTGTTTACCTCTAGTTTTATGTTAGTCATATTATGTTCATAACTTTTCTTGTATTTTGGTATGCAATAAAGTATCATTCTATTCTATTCTATTCTATTCTATACTTAATTATAAATTAAATAGATTCTTCTTCTTATCGAGTCGAAATAGCCATGTTATTGTATATTTATTAATTTTCGTGTTAAGCTATAATTTTTATGTTAAAGCTGTTTAACTTAGTATCGCACCAGATCCACTGCTTTATCGTTAGCCTCCAAAAGATCCTCAAATGTGCAAGTTGTAGGGCAGTTAGGGCATATGAGGAGGTGTGCCTAATTATAAAAATAGATCCTAGTTCGATTTACAATAGAGCGCATGCTGCAAATGCGAAGGTATATAAACCAGGGCTCCTTTTTAGCGGGTAAAACCATTGGGCCCAGTTTTCTATCGCAGATACACTTTAATTTGGTTTATTTGCACTTCGTCAAACTTGGCATCTCCTAGGCGAAGTGATGAGATACCAACAATGCGACCTTGAAGTCTCATTTCAACTATACAAAATACTATTAAAATGGTTTCAACCTGTATATACTTGTACATTCAGTTTAAAAGGCAATAAAAATATCTACGTCATCTAAATAGCAATATACATATAAGTAGCTACGCACAATAGTAGCCACGCACAATCTTTTCTCATATCTTTTCAGATATTATTGTGTTAAAGCAAATTATTTATATTAAATATTTTGTATAATTTAAACGATGTTAAGTTTCGGTATTTTTAGCTTCTTGTCTCTGTTTTGTTTCTCCGCAGCAAGTAAGGTTTTATTATATTAATGATTTTGCTAACATTTTACAAAATTTGTTTGATTTATGCAAGCGTAGGCTTGTTTATGTACAAAGTTGTTTCAAATAAAATAATTTTCCATTTAGAAACAACTAGCTGCACCTAGCGGTTTTACCCGCTGTACTGTAACCCATGTGTTATCGTAGAGTCTAAGCTATCTCTATACTAAATTTCATATCAATCACTCCCGTTTAAGTGTGAAAGAGTAACAAACATACATCCAGACATCCATACACTTTTACAAACTTTCACGTTTATAATATAAGTAGGATTGATTTATAAGGAAATAATGTTTATGACCACAAACCACAAGGTGGACAGACCGACCTTATAAAGGTCGCCGGAAGACGCTAGATGCAGGTCGATTCCAACCGGTACATATTGAAGTCCATAGGGGAGGCCTATATTCAGCAGCAGTAGACGTCCTACGGCTGAGATGATGATGAATGTTTATGGTGTAAATTAATTTTCACTTTTTAGTCCCGAAACCATGCAGTATTTATGACTCAGAATGTCAACGACAATGGTACCTAGACTTACGGACCGAATATGCGAACACGGGATATGAAAGTGTACCGATCATTGACCCGTTGAAGCTTAGTACGGAAAAGCTTAATATTCTCAAACTTTGGGAATTGATTTTATCAAATGGTACAGCTACAGGAATTAAAAATTGCGAACTTCCATATTTTAAGTAAGTTATTTTTTGTTGTTGTTTTTTTTGTCGCTCTAAGGATAGGCCAGGTCAAGAGTTCCAAGAACCGGCGAGCGTGTATGAAGAATGTGATCAAAGTTGAGGAAGCGAAAGAGGTGTGTCTGGATCGTACTAAGTGGAGGGAAATAGCCTCTGCCTTTTTTTTTTTATCCCAGGAAAAATGCGTTTCGCATCATCACCCCGCACCGGGGGGCGCGGGGCGGTATGTGGGATTTCCCCGCCAAAGATGGGAGCGGCGGGGATACCCACTAAAAAACCTGGGGGTGTCTTGCGGGACGCCATAATGCCGGGGCAACGGGTACGCCGAAGCATTCATCCGCGGCCCCGACGGCGTTTGGTCCTCACTGACAGGAGGACCCCTCCGCGGTGGGGTGAAGAGGAGTTTCACCCCATCCTCTCAAGGGGCGCGCGGAAACACCGCGCGCGCCACCTCGTGGGTCTGTGCTTGCGGCGACGAGTACCCCCGTACTCGCCGCCTAGACCCAGGTTATGGGGGCTGGAGAAGGGCGTGGAAGATACGCCTCCGACGCCCCCTTCTCCGGGCACGCATCGGAAGGTCGGTGGTGACCTCCCGTTCGCGTTCCGCGATCTCCTTCTGCGAGATGACATTCTCGCAGAATGAGACCGCAGCCTGCCACGACTCCTCGCTCGCAACCATGGCTCTAACCATGGTTGCCATTTAAAAAGTAATAATAATGATAAATATTTCAGACATTACACACAGCGCCACCTAACCCCAAGCTAAGCCACTTTTATGCTTGTGTTATGGTGATTAGGATAACGGATATAATATCTATATACTTTATTTTGTAAATACATACTTATAATAGATATTGAAAGCCACCCAGACCAGAAACAAATATCTGTGGACCACACAAACATTTGTCCCATGCGGGAATCGAACCCACAACCTTCAAACAGATCAAAGTCAAAGTCTTCCATACAGATGCTAAAATAGTATAATATATTATTTCAGGTCAGTGGAACGTTTCAGTCAAATTTCCATATGAGTTTGTGACACGTGATGGGTTAAAATACTTCAAGCCTCTCTTTGATAAAGGCACATATAAGACAACCGTTACAAACGTCACTACAACAGCTACTGGAATTAAATATAGAAATAAAGATATCAGTACGTATTTCGAGAACTATATATTTTACTAGCTGCGCCCAGTGATTTTACCCAATGTATAGTAGTGTCTATACGTTATTCCAGTGACTTAGCTATCTATACCACGTTTTAAAAACAAAGATAATTTTTGTAGCTAATTTGCAGGGTTCAAAGGATCAATATCTTAATAAATTGGATATATATCGGATATTTTTCATAATATATCTGATATATATCATAAGATATATCGGATGTAACAGTTTTTGTGAATATATCTATGATATTTTCATAGATATATAACCTTCGAACCCCGCAAAAATTATCTTTGTTAGATACTAAATTTCAACTACTAAATTAACGAAGTATAGATACTAAATTTCAGCTCAATCGGTCCACCCGCTTAGGTGTGAAAGAGTAACAAATATACATCCAGACATCCATATATTCTTACAAACCTTCATGTTCATAATTCTTCACGTTCTTTTTCTCCCTTTGCGTAAATCGTTTTCTAAACGTTTTTCTTATAATTTTTTTATTCATTATAGGTTTTCCTTTAAATAGAAGATAAATGACGATGCGGACAAAGATGGTAGCAGACCTATGGCAGCTAGTTACCACCCACTGGACAAAACCGTGTTGCCAAGATGTCACTACGACTGTGCTGTGGCATGATGTTCAGTAAAGCCAGGGAGGAATTTATCCCGCCTTCTAGGTTTAATTTGCTACCATCTTCGGCCGCATCGGCGCTTTAGATCAGACGAGATCGTAGTCAAAGGCTATAAGGAACAAATGAAAATACTTCTACCATAATCTAAATATATAAAAGGAAAAAGCGACTGATTGACTGACTGACAGCCCAAACCACTGAACGGATTCGATTGAAATTTGGAATACAGATAGGTTTTATAACGTAGACCTCCGCTAAGAAAGGATTTTTTCATGCGGGCAAAGCCGCGAGCATAAGCTTGTTGTAATATAATAAATGTTGTTATTATCATTTTTTAACCTTCCTTCTAGGTGAATGTGGTAACCGCTGGATAAAGCAAAACTGGGATTTGATAACGTCTTCCATCATAGGAGAACGGCTTTTCAATCGAAGCGAAGATTACTTTGATGATATATACGAATTATTTTTTTCACTTGTGCCTGCTAAGTACATATTTACTGATGTACCTGAATAACAAATAAGAAATATATTTCAATAAAGACCATCTTCTGAAAACTCTCGCTTGTCTTTCATTATAATTTGTCATTTAGCATCTTCAGTCACGCTTTTAGAAATCCTTAACACAGTTGAATCAGACCTTGTTAACATGTTCACTATGTTATGAGATTGAACCGTCACATTATGCTTGACTTGTAGGTGCACCTACAGAAAGTCAAGCATACCTTTACTCTGTAAAAATTAAAAGACAGAGCAGTTCCAAACGAGGAGATCACTTATGAGCATGATTCAAAGGGTTATAAAGTATATTTATATTGCATGATATATGTTAGGCTAAAATAACTTGACTGAGACAGTTTGCCGGGAGCGAGGCGAAAAAAGTGTGTGTGAATGTGTGCTAGAGGTACGCGGCACACCTTCCCCTGTCGGCCCCCAGTTAGTTGAGGGAGCGTATTCGCACGCATAATTTTTTTTGTCCTAATTTTGTTTCGCCGAAAATGTTTCGCATAACTTTTTTTAGCCTAATCATAATTGGGCATGATTATATCTAGACATACTTATGTCTTGCCATAACTGTCAGTTGCCCTAACGTTTTTTAGCATATATTTGTAAAGCATAAATTTGTATGTCATAATATAAGTACGCATAATTTTGTTAGTCCTAATTTAATTTGTCCGAAAATGTTTCGCATAACTTTCTCGGGCATAATATGATTATGAATAAAATTATGAATTTTACATAACTATATTAAGGCATACAACTAATATTGTAAGTTAATAAAATTATTTAGGAAAGTATGGCACCCAGTAAGACTGACTGTCACAAAACCGACTCGGATAATTTAGGTTAGGTTAGGTTTGAACAATGTCCACCGTGCCACGGCAGCGGTCAACAAAGTGCCAAAAATGACCATCCACTTTCTAATTCAGAGAGAAGGTAGGGTATAGAGGAGATTAAAATGAAACAGCCGCACAGTAGCTAGTGAAGTTACTGGGCTGAAGAGTCTTAACATCTTATTACTCTCAAGTAAGAAGCGATGACGCAGTGCACCCAGAATTTTACTTAATAAAATACTGGATAGCACTGTACTAATTATGAACAGCGTTATCTCTTACCATCGGGAGAGCGTCTTGCCCGAATTCTTACTTCGTTCTATAAAAAAAACCGCGAGAAGGCTAGGTTAGGTTTTAAGTTAGAACATTGAAATTAATAATTCGTTTCTTTTAGTATTATTTTCCCGATTACAATCCTGGTAATAGTATTATGACAAGATATCACTTTGCTAAAAAATTAGGGCTGGATATATCATTATACTGAAAATTATTAGGTCTTGATATTATTATGTCGAAAAATATTAGGGCTGAATATAATTATGCCAAAAAAATTTATGGTTAGATATTTTAGGGGTTAAAACAATATGCGTTACAATTTTATGCGTAAATATTATTATGCTTAAAAATATTATGGGAGAAAAATTTAGGCCGAAAAAGTTATGCCTAAAAACTTTAGGCGTTTTGATGTTTAGGCTGAAAAACGTTATGCAACATTAAATTAGGACTAAAAATTTTATGCGAGCCAATATGGACCCGTTAGTTGAGACCCAAGTGCCCGAAATTATGTGTTCCAAATGACAGTAAGCCAAATCTACACGTTGATAGAGTACTACGTTATTACAGTCGCCTGTTTTTCCCAAAAACTACAACGTGGGGTTATTCAAATCGAGAATGCATAGGCTTTGAGCAAGCGATACAACTTAGATCACATCATCACTTACCAGGCAGGTAAGATTGCTGTCAAACGTTTGTTTAGTCTGATGTTTCACCAGGGGTAGACTTCCTTTGCAGGAGGTCGACTAGATGGGTACCCCAACAGTGCCAGTTATCCTACCGCTTGAACTGTGATGTGCAAACTTGCTGTGCTTCGGTAGGAGGCCACTGTAGCTAGTGAAATTAAAAAAAAAATCCTTTGTAAAATCCTGGGTAGCACTGTACTAATTATGGGCAGCGTTATCTCTTACCATCAGGAGAGCGTCTAGCTCGTCTTCTTACTTCATTGTATAAAAAAATGTTACCAGAAAAAAAGGAATTTAATAAGCTACCTAGCTTTTATAAGCTCCATTGGCAGGTTGTCTTGTTTTGATCACAATTTCAGCCAACATAATACTTATATATAATTTGTTGGAAGAAATTGTGATCCTTTATAATACTTACTCAATACTGTTCATATTGAAGATAATTAGTAATTATTATGCAACGATAATTATATATTTTATGTAATTCAGTAAAATATGTTAATAAAAACAATGAGAGAATTCATTGCAAGCAGCGATAGCACTAACGATATATTAACTTGTTTTATTTTTGGTTTATACATAGTGTTCATTGCAGTTTTCGGAAAAAAATGTTGATTTTAGACGGCAATGCGGTATTCATAATAAGTTGCGCTACCAACTATTCGTATCAAACGTTTTGCTTTTACTTTAAATAATGCAACCGCAACGCAATTTTTTTTATTTAAATAAGTACTGCTTTCATGTGGAACACATTGCCGTCATCCGAGTTTCCCGAGCGAAATAACTTGAGAACCTTAAGGGACGAGTGAATGAGTACCATTCTAAGCATCTTATGTGATTAATTGTATCTGCACTTTCCATAAGTTTCTCCACCGCCATAATTGGACTCACTGGTCAGAAGCCGGGGCGCTTCTGGCTAGCTTGCACGAGGTCAACACGTCTGGGGGTGGTCTTGGTAGGAAAGGTCACCCCTCCATTGGCATAGGGTCCAGTCCAGTAGTAGTCCAGTGAATGACCGGGCCTACGCCGGGGTGGGATGGTGAATGCAACTGTGACCCCATCCTGCCCCATAAAGGCGGAAAGACGGCCTACCGAGGGGTGTTAGTGGGTATTATTGCCGGCATTGCACTCCCGCTGGCAATTGAGTCCCTCATAACCCGTGCCTCTCCCCCGGGAGGTACGGGTATGCATAAAAGCATTTCCCCTCGTTAAAAAAAAAAAGGATGTGGTCGAACGTAGACCTACTTTTACAAGCTTTTATTTACTTTCACCCGTCTTTTGTCTGTCTGTAATGAAATGCGAGTTTAATTTGATCAGCTTCCCGGTTTCCGATTGAACTGAAATTTTGCATGCATGTATAAATTGGATGTCAATGCAATATTATTATGACATCGAGCTGATCCGATGATGGAGCTGGAAAGTGACCATAGGAACTCCGTAATTAAACGACGCATCGAGTTTGGGGTACATTCAATTCGTTTTGACGAGTACTTTGATTCTAGATGGTAATAATAAAAGCTTATTTTTTAAAAAGTTTTTTTAAAATTTCACTTGTTCATTAATAAAAACCAATCATCATCATGAGCCTATGACTTAAGCAGTGTCTGTTGGATTTCATTCAGATTTGATTCTGTTTGAACTATAGGCACTATTAAAAATTACTTCAACCTGTATAATATACTCGTACGTACATTCAGTATCTATTTAAAATTAAATAGATATCTCTGTCTGAACGTCGCTTCAATTGCGTCATCAAAATCGCACTATAAAAGTTGCTGCATATATAAATTTTCTAATAACTTTTTAGAAACCTATGTGATAAAGTTTTTTTATTTTATATTATAATTTAATGTTATTAAAACTATGTTAAATTTCAGTATATTTTGCATCTTGTCTCTGTTTGGTTTCTCTGCAGCGTGTAAGTATTCATTGTTTTTCCTTATGAACAAGATTTTGCTGAAATGTAAATTTATTTCAGTACGTACTTATTATAGTACCTACCAGAAATATGATCTTCTTTTAAAATTGTAATAACAACTGAATTGAAATGGTTATTGAATTCTGGCTATAAGCGGATAAAATCTAACTACTCCGTAAATTAATGCGAGGTTATACATAAAACAAGTGAAATATTAAAAAATACTTTTTAAAAACAAGCTTTTATTATTATTACAAGCTTTATATTACTTTCACCTGTCTGTTGTCTGTCTGTCTGTCTGTCTGTCTGTCTGTCTGTAATCAAATCTTGCAAGTTTAATTTGACCCACTTCCCGGTTTCCAATTGAGCTGAAAATTTGCATGCGTGTGTAAATCGGATGACAATGCAATAATTTTATGACATCGAGCTGATCTGATGATGGAGCTGGAAGGTGGCCAAAGGAACTCTGTCATAAAACAACGCAACCCCATCGAGTTTGGGCTCATTTGATTCGTCTTGACGAGTACTTTATGATGCAAGATGATAACAATAATTAAAGCTTGTTTTTAAAAAGTATTTTTTTAAATTTCACTTGTTACCATCAAGCATTATAAAGTACTCGGCAAGACGAATCAAATGAGCCCAAACTCGATGGGGTTGCGTCGTTTAATTACGAAGTTCCCATGGCCACTTTCCAGCTCTATCATGAGATCAGCTTGATGTCATAAAAATATTGCATTGTCATCCGATTTATACAGGCATGCAAAATTTCAGCTTAATCGGACACCGGAAGGTGGGTCTAATTAAATTTGCAAGATTTGATTACAGACAGACAACAGACAGGTGAAAGTAAATAAAAGTTTGTAAAAATATGCTAATATATATTATCATTATTTTATTATTTGATGAATCATGAATCTAATGACGGTTTCGAAAATTGTTTTTCATAACCAAATTTTTCAAGTTTAAGTTTTTGGAAATAAATAAAATTAGCTACTGATTTGGTTAGTAGCGCTTACCAACTGTCCGTACCAAACGTTTAATTTCTACTTTTTAGGCTTCCGTATTCAACAAGGAAGCCTTATAGGAAACGCTTTGTCCGTCTGTCCGTCCTTGGCTTTAAGGAGAAACTATAAGTTTTATTTTGATTTACTGATCCATTTGAAAGATTCTAGATTAAAACTTTTTTTGGGGCGTCCTCCCCTCTCTCCAAAATCTAAACTACTGGCTTTAAAAAACTTTAAAAAAAAAACGCTTTCAATCTTGGACTTTCCAGAAAAACTAAAGCAGTTAAGTTAGCTTCATTAGTTTTGAAGATATCGTTGATGAAAGTTAATGCAGTTAATATTCGATTTTTCAGTACTACGGAAGCCTATATTGCGCATAGCCTGAATAGCGCTTGACCTATTTTGACCTAATTTTCAAGATGCATAGGCATATCTTACGTGATTCATCGTCAACCGCACCTTCATTTTCAATCAGGATGGATGTAGTCAAACGTAGACCTATATTATTTTAAAGACATTTATTGTTAAAAAAAAATTAAGATTGAATAATCCTCCACTTATAAACAGTTTATAGGTATAATATTATAATGAAATGATAATAACTTAACTTCACTCACCCTTTTTTTTAAACACCGCCCCCCCCCCCTTTTTTTTTTTGCTATAAAAATATGTTATTCGCCATTTTGTGATGGCGGTCATCTTGGACCGATTTCCACCAAACTTAGCTAATATCACAAACACACTCTCACACACACATACCACACAGTCACACACACCGTCGTTTTTGCGTCGAGGGTAAAAAATATGCTTAATTTTCGTGTTTTAGTACCAAAATCATGCAGTATCTATGACTCAAAATGCCAAGCAGAATGGTATGTAGAATTACGGAATGAATATGCTGAGACGGGATTTGGACCTGTACCACCCGTTGACCCATTGGCACTTAGTACGGAAAAGCTTGATATTATCGGGCTTTGGAAAATTATTTTATCTAATGGTACAGCCACAGGGGTTAAATATTGCGAACTTCCATATTTCAAGTAAGTAATTTTCATCAATATTATTTAATCCTCTGTTAACTTTAACTATTAGGTATCAAAAAGTGCATTTTTGCTGTGAATTTGTGGTGTGATTATCTAAAATCTAGTATATTTATTAGTCCATGCTATCATTAACATTTAAAAGAGTTTTGGAATTCGACGTGATAACATATAATTAAAAATATTGAACAAAAATATCATTTTTTTTCTATTATTAATATCTTTTTGTGGCTCGTCTAGGTTATTTTTGTGGTATATATTTGCTTTTTACCAACAGTATTATAAATTTGGATCATTAAATTATTTTGATCGTATTGTGAAGAATTGCCATTTCTTTTCATATTAGGCTACGCCATTAAGCGCTATTTGGTGCTGATAAGCGTCTGAAACTGGCATACCGGTAAAGGATCTCGATTGGTGAACAAAATGGACGTTGTTGGTCATTGACCCACTCTTTCCACCAGCTTTACTGACAACTGTCCACTTCTCAATGTTCTCTGGACATTTGAGCAATGTTGCCAAAGTTGTTCAGGATACGTTGAATGCAGATATTAGACTTGTGGTGATACAAAGTTGAGCAAGAATTGCCTCACTGGGTTAGGGCTGTCCAAGGACTACGCAATATAATTAACTATCTGCGCCCAGCGGTTTTACCCGCTGCCTATGTGTTATTCCAGAGTCTAAGCTCTTTTATTTTCCTTCCCTGTTTGGACAACCGTCTGGAAAAGATCGCTTTTAGCGATAAGACCGCCAATCGTTACACTTTTATATTATAAATTGTTTTAGTACTAAATTTTTGTATATAACTGTGGTGTCACAATAAAGTATTTTCTATTCTTTTCTATTCTATCTCTATACCAATTTTCAGCTCAATCGGTTCACCCGTTTAGGCGTGAAAGAATAACAAACATACAGCCAGTCATCCTGACATCCAGACATCCATTTATACAAAATTTCACGTTTATAATATTAGTAAGATATGTACCTCTTACTGATATCATATTCACGTATTTTAGGAACGATGTGGCAAAACGTATCAACACAATGTACATTGTGTGCAATAATATTGTTGTGCGAGGCAATTTCGAGTTAGTACCTTCTGCGGCTGTGAAAAAATCTTGCTGTTATAACTATAGCGTCGATGGAAACATAACTGTAGCTTTTGGTAAGTACTACACTAGGGATAGAAAAAAAATCGTCACATTAGAAGAAGTGAGAAGGATGGTTGTAGATCTTCACCCGTAGTTATAGTTACCACCCAATGGATAAAACCGTGTTGTCAAGCTGTCAATACTGTGTTCCGGCACGATGTTCAGAGAAATTTAGGAGAGATTCATCAAGATTCTGCTACTATCTGGGGCCACATTATTGCTTAACATCACGGGATATCGTGGTCAATAAATGTGAACATATAAAGAATCTTCAAAAATGAGAAGAATTCTTCAAGCATTAAAAAATGTTGCTGATATCACAGCACTTTTGGAATAGGCCATCTTTACATCATCATCATCACCTCAGCCATAGGGCGTCTATTGCTGAACATAGGCCTCCCCTTTAAACTTGTAAATGTCCCTTAGTATAATATTTATACACCATATTCATAAGAACTAGCTGTAAGTTTTCCTACAATTATAAATAAAATAACTCATGTGTTTTACAGGACAGTGGAATGTTTCAATTGTATATCCTTATGTGTTTGTGACACGTGATGGGGTAAAATACTTCAAGCCTCTCTTTGATAAAGGCACATATGAGACAACCGTTGCTAACGTCACTACAAAGCTTACCGGCATTAAATATGGAAACAAAGATATCAGTACGTATTAAATTTACTTCCTTACTTTAGTTTACCTAGGAACGTCAAAGCTAGACTTGACGTTCCTAAGTCGTCCCCTTTTGTCGTTTCTAAGTCTATCATTACCGGGGGTAGGGCTTCCTTTGCAGCAGGTCGACTAGGTGGGTACCCCAACAGTGCCAGTTATTCTACCGCCTGATCGGTAATGTGCAAACATTACTGTGCTTCGGTAAGAGAGCATGTAGCTGGCGAAATTACTGGGCTGAAGAGTTTTAACATCTTATGACTCTTGAGTAAGAAGGGTTGGCGCAGTGCAGTTACATCATTGTGAAGTCCTGGGTAGCACTGTACTAATTATGGGCACCGTTTTTTACCACCAGGAGAGCATCTAGCTCGTCTTCTTACTTCTTTGTATAAAAAAATATAGGGTGTTTCGTCTGCTGTCTCTGTCTACGTCGTTAACAAAAAAACCTGGAAAAGTGCAAGTCGGAGTCACGCATGATTAGTTGCGTAATTTTGACGTATTTTTTTTTAGATTTTGAGAGACAGACAAACAGTGGAATTTTAGTAACAGGGGGAACCTACGTATATAGAGCACAGGAATCTGTAAAGAAACTACTACCATATACCAAAGCGATAAGACTGCTGTTTGTAAAATTTACTTTATATGTAGATCAATAAAGAGTTTCTTATCTTATCTTATCAAAGCAGTCAGGATTGTTTTTAGGGTTCCGTACCTCAAAAGGAAAAAACGGAACCCTTATAGGATCATTTTGTTGTCCGTCCGTCTGTCTGTCTGTCTGTCTGTCAAGACCCTTTTTCTCAGGAACGCGTGGAGGTAACAAGCTGAAATTTATATAAAATACTGAGGTCTATTGCCTCTTAGAGCTGTGAAAATTTCAAACTTCTAGACCAACGCCATCAAAAGATATAGTCGAATATGTCGCAAATTTCAGCAAATTTTCGACATCACCAAATAAATCAAAACCTACGGGGCACTTCTCGTAAACTCAGAATTTTGAAATTTGGCACGAAGTAACTTCTTAGAGCACAGATAAAGGAAAAATTGCAAAAACCATAATTTTTTATTTGCATCATATGAAAAAAATATTTTGAATAATTTTATACCTACTACCCCTTTTCTCATGAACGCGTAAACGTATTAAATTGAAATTCATATCAAATACTCAAGTCTATAATACCTTTAAACTGTAATAAAATCATCCCTCTATGTCAACGCATTCAAAAGAAACAGCAATTTTAGTTGCAATTTTAAACTCGCAACTACTCTTAAAAAATCAAAACCTAATGGGTACTTCCCGTGAACTTAGAATCTTGAAAATTGGCACGAAGCAACTCCTTAGAGCACAGATAAAGGAAAAATTACGAAAACTGTACATTTTTAGTTACATCATATAAAAAAATATTTTTAATTATTTCATACTTACTACCTTATTTCTCATAAACGCGTGCAGGTATTAAACTGAAATTCATATCAAATACTAAGGTCTATAATACCTTTAAACTATTATAAAATCAAACCTCTATCTCAACGCATTCAAAAGAAATAGCAATTTTAGCCGTATTTTTTTACTCGCGACTACTCTCAAGGGAATCAAAACCTACAGGGTACTTGCCGTTAACTCAGAATCTTGAAATTTGGTACGCAGCAACGTCTTAAATCATAGGCACAGGAAAAATTCCGAAAACTGTAAATTTTTAGTTACAATTTATAAAAAATATATTTTTTATAATTTTGTATTTACTACCCCCTTTCCTCAAGAACGCGTACAGGTATTGAATTGAAATTCATACCAAATACTCAGCTTTATAATAACTTTAATCTGTAAAAAAATCAAACATCTATGTTAACGCAATCAAAAGAAACAGCAATTTTAGCCGCATATTTTCATACTCGAAAGTACTCGCAAGGGAATCAAAACCTACAGTATATAATATTATACCCACTTTTCCTTAGGGTTCCGTAGAAACCCGTAGGTTTGTACGGAACCCTCGGTGCTCGAGTCCTACTCGTACTTGACCGGTTTTATTTTCATTATTTTAAGTTTTTGTATTCTTTTACTTGCAGGTGAATGTGGTAACCGCTGGATAAAGCAAAACTGGAACTTGATTACGTCTTCCGTAATAGGAGAACGCCTTTTCCAACGGAGTGAAGATTACTTTGACGATATTTATGAATTATTATTTTCCGTTGTGCCTGCTAATCAAATCTGGTTTCCGAATTATGTTAGGACGCAAACACCTTCTTATTACCGGACTCCACGCAGATGACAATTTGAAACCGCCAAACCACTGGATCGAGCTCCACGAACCGAAAATTCTTTCCACTGTAGGATATTATTATCAAAGAATGGTACGTGAAGCAATTGAAATTAAAAAGCACCGTATTTTCAATCGTGAAGATGGTTTCAAATTGTCATCTGCGTGGAGTCCGGTAATAAGAAGGTGTTTGCGTCCTAACATAATTCGGAAACCGGAGGATACTATTAGTGTTGTGTGTCGTGACAACCCTGAAAACAATTTTGATCAAGTGAGGGTAGATGTAAATCTATCGCCTCGAGCGCCGTAGGATGATCGTCCCTGCAGTATTCTCGTGACCACGATACATGCAACTGTATCGAAACGTCGAGGTTAGTTTTATAATGTTTTTGTAAAACTAGCATTAAATACCAACGCGATAAGTCCCGAGTTATATAATTAATATAAAAAAAAATATATTTCAGGACAATTCACACAGCGCCACCTAACCCCATACTGAGCAACTTAATGCTTGTATTATGGTGATTAGGATAACGGATATAATACTTATATACTTTTCTTTTGTAAATATAATATACTTACAATAGATATTGAAGAACCACCCAGATCAGAAACAAATACCTGTGGATCACACAAATATTTGCCTCATGCGGGAATCGAACCCGCAACCTTCTGCGTTGCAAGCGGGTATTTCTCTATTACGTTACTCTATGGTTCAACCAAACCTTATGTTTGTTACGGACGTTCACTACGTGAAGAGACCGAAACATTACATCAAAAATGCACTTCTTTACCCTGTAAAAAATTTAATAAGTACATAATTATTATATACCTCCACACGTGCACAAAAGATACGCGGATATCTAGAGGAGAAAAACAAGGAAATGAACTCTATGGAAATGAAGTACAAAAGCACGATCGAAATTAAAGAGAAGAAATGACAGAGGAAAAGACGATCAACAATGAACAATAAATTTCTATCGAAATTTTATAGGTATCAAAAGGGCCACAGGATCGTGGACAAATCAGTTCATTTTGGAACTTCCTAGTGAAAGGATATAGAAGAAAATAAGAAGTAAAAGTGAAGTGATAGGGGTAGATAGTGAAGTGAACAGTCAGTAGACATTGTGGTGCGCGTACATTTTATGCACCAGGAGACTGTGCGCAGACATAGTGCATCGGTGTGCAAACTTTGTGCAGTGCGAACCCTTTGGGTTTTAAATAAATTACCACTTCCAAAGCATTGGTCTTTCCTTTTAATCCCGTAACCCGCTTCTGTAACAACATTATGCACCCCAAATACACATAATTCGGTTAATATTAAAGTAATGGTAAAATTTGTTAATAAATGCATCTTCATTACAAGCAGCGATAGCGCCAGCTAACGATAAATTAACTTGTTTTATGTTTAATACATAGTGTTCATTGCATTTTTCGGAGTTTAGGTACTAAATTTAAGGACCATTTTATTCTCTGCCATTGTTACTCTTCCTTCCCAGCAACTTACAGATATCTCAATCTTGTAAGTAGATAAATCTACACTAATATTATAAAGAGGAAAGAATTGTATTTTTGTATTTTTATATTTTTGTATTTTTGTATGTTTGCAACGAATAAACTCAAAAACTACTGGACGGATTTAAATAATTCTTTCACCATTAGAATTATACATTATCCTTGAGTAACATAGGCTATGTTTTTGACTAAAAATAATTAGGGATCCTTATTAAAACTTCGATAATGTTAACCAAGGTATGAAAATTCAAGTCGTAAATTGTCTTTCATCGAATGCGCTGCGGTAACTATGGACGGTAGAACCAAAATATGTTCTACAATATTAAAGTACACATTATTATCTAAAAAAAAGTCCGCGGTACCATATATCTAACTATTGTAGTTACGTCACAATAACTACTTATTTTAAAGAAATGTTATCACAAACCAGACAATAGCGAAAAGATCACGTTATTCATGTCTTGGTATGAATCCTTATCTAAATAAATTATTTGATAATTAAAGTGGTTTCAGTATCTGTAGATTGCTTTTTGAATTATCAAAATTGACCATTGCGTTCAAAAGAAATCACGATTTCAAAAATATCAATGTTCCATACGCAGCGGACTCCATACGCAGCGGACGCTACCGACGTTGAATATTTTGATTCAATTAAGTCACGTTTAAATTTAGTTGAAAGGTAGTTTGACTACCATGAATGTATTCAAGGTAGTTTTCAACCCAAAATGTCACGGGAACGGGAACAATCTATGTATATACTCTATACTCTATACCAATATATCCAACTGACTCATCATCGCATGGGATAAAACCGCTGGACCGATTGAGCTGAAATTTAAACAGCGTGTTTTTTAGGTAACGTAGGCGAGCAATAAGAAGGGATTTTGCGAAATTCCCACAGGAACGAGAATAAAATGGAAATCTGTAACCGTTGAGTCTATCTAGCTGAAATTTGGTGTAAAGGTAGTTTTACTACCATGGAAAAATTCAATATAGTTTTCATTTCAAAATTCTTACGGGAACGGGAACAAAATGGAAATTTGTAACCGCTAGGCCTATTAATCTGAAATTTTGTAGTAAGGTAGTTTGACTACCATGAATAGATTCAAGACAGTTTTCATTCCAAAATTCTTACGGGAACGGGAACAAAATGGAAATCGGTAACCGCTAGGCCTATTACGCTGCCGCGGACGAGTGCTTCGGCGTACCCGTAACCCCAACAAAGGTGTAGAGTAGAAACACCCCCGGGGTTTTAGTGGGTATCCTGCCAGTTGTTTTTGGCGGGGAGTCCTACATAACCACCTCACATCCCCCCGTGTGTAGGTGGTATGCGTAATGCATTTCCCCGGGTAAAAAAAAAAAGGCCTATTACGCTGACATTTGGAAGTTTGACTGTCAGGAAAGGGTTTACAATAGTTCTCATTCCAATATTCTTCTCGGAAACGGGAATAATATGAAAATCTTTAACCGCTTGGCTAATTAAGCTGAAACTTAATGCAAAGGAAGTTTGGCTAACAAGAAAGTACAAGATAGTTTTCAACCCAAAATTCTCACGGAAACGGGAACAATCTATGTCTATGCCAATATTTAAAAGTGGAAATCTAACTGACATCGCAGGGATAAAACCACTGGACCGATTGACCTAAAATTTGTACAGCGTGTTTTTTTAGGTAACGTAGGCGACCAATAAGATGGGATTTTGTGAAATTCCCACGGGAACAGGAATAAAATGAAAATCTATAACCGTTCAGTCTATCAATCTGAAATTTGGTTTAAAGGTAGTTTCATTACCATGAATGGCCTCGAGATCGTTTTCATTCCAAAATATCTATGTGAACGGGAACAAAATGGAAATCTGTGACCGCTACGCCTATAACGCTGAAATTTAGTAAAAAGGTAGTTTGACTATCAGGAAAGGGTTCAAATAGTTTTCATTCCAATATTTTTTCCCACGGGAATGTGAATAATATGGAAAATTTTAACCACGTGGCAAATTAAGCTGGTATTTAATGCAAGGCTACCAAGAAAGAATACAAGATAGTTTTCAACCCAAAATTCCCACGGGAACGGGAATAATATGAAAAATGTAACCGCTAACCTGAATAGTTTGAAATTTGGTATAGTAGTAGTTTGACTACCAAGGAACGATATGGATTATTTATTCATCCCAATATTCTTATGTAAATTTGGTATAAAAGTTGTTTGATTCCCAAGCTCAAGCGCATGGCCTCATTCTCGCATCGTACGCTCGATTTGCGCATTGTGGATACTTACCAACCTAACTAACATAATATGTGGGACTACACTAAACTCTGTAGGGTTATCTGACTGACTCATCATTATCATAGTAGAGACAAAATTCCTGAACCTAGAATGATAAAATTTAGAATACCTATCCTATAGGTTCTTTTTAATACCTAAAAATTTAATAAGAAAGGATTTTGCGAGAACCAGGATATTTTTATTATCTTTTTGCTGAACTGATAGAGTTGAAATTTGGTAAGGTACCTATTTATGTACCAGGAGAGGATGTAAAATAGTGTTTATCTCAGATATTCCCCTCTTAGAGGGGGAAAAGGGGGCCATTTTTCTCCTATAAAAGTGGGGGTAAATGTTGTATTGAAATTTCTAATACCGCTGGGCCTGAAATTTGGTAGGTAGGTACGAGTATAAAGGTAGTTTGTATACCAAAATAGCACATAGGATAGTTTTTATATGTTAGAAATACCCTTTTTAGAAGGGGAACAGTGATGAAGTTTGTATGTGTTATCTATATTCGTTAGGCCAATTAAGCTATTTTTACTTCTACAAAGGTTAGTTTAAGTACCAGGAAGGACACAGAATAGCTTTTATCCGAGAAACCGCCTTCAGAGAGGAAACCAGGCATTCAAGAGTTTGTATAAGGAATCAGTATCCGTCGAACTGACGTAGTTTTATTTGGTTTTAACACAGTTTGAGTCCTGGGACAGAGCATAGGATAGTTTTTATCTCTGAAATCTTTTTAGTATCTTCAAACATTGTAAAGGCCGCGGCAGTGGCCGATGAAGCGCCAGAAGCTACTAGAATATTTTAAGATAGAAATATCATAAATAGGATCACAAGTTGTAAAAAAATGAGACTAAATTCATGTTAAAATGCGAATTTAATGTTTGTGATCATTGTCTATTTCTAGCAATATTTTACTAAATCTGTAGATTTGTCATTGAAATATTTATTGCGTAGGTCTTATTATTTCATTTTATTTTTTATTCATAATGGCACCCGAAGCGAAGCGAGGACGGGCCGCTAGTAGATAATACATTATTAAACAACAAAATAAACATTTAGTATCAAAACGTGTCCTGTATGTATGTCGTTCTAAGGAAAGGTCAGAGGGCCTATTAGCTATCGCAAAACGACATGTAAAACACTAGAATCCATAGACAAAATTGCATACATTACTTGCTTCAACCACCTCATTAATATGAGTTAAATATCAAATACAGCAATGTACATTGAAGTCGTCATCAATCGTAGTGGGTGAGAATTAGCCAATAGGCCCTCAGATCAAGAGAACCAAGAACCGGTGAGCGTGTATGAAGAATGTGATGAAAGTTGAGGAAGCGAAGGAAGTGTGTCAGGATCGTACTAAGTGGAGGGACTACCTTAGCTCAACAGGAACCAGGCGTGATTATATGTACGTATTTTATATATCAAAACGTGTTAAGTGTACGTACGTACAACTTAAAAGTATACGGCTATTCTATTAAACATCTTAAATAGGTTTTTAATTTATAAGTCAAAACATGCACTTTTACTTAGCATTTTATACATTTCGTCAAATATAATTTTGTGCAAAAGTATTGTAAGGTACCAACTCAGTCAACGCATTGTCCCATTATTTTCATTTCAAAAATACAAAATACCATTAAAACTGCTTCACCCTATATTTCATGTCTATATTCAGTTCAATTTAGATGACGTCATCAAAATTGCATTATATAAGTAACTTCACATAACGTGGATCTTCGAATATTTTTTAAGAATTTCACTTGATAAAGCAAGATATTTAAATTAATTTAACGATGTTAAGTTTCCGTGTTTTGTGTACCTTGTCTCTGTTTGGTTTCTCCATAGCATGTAAGTATTTGATTTTATTCGATTTTTAATATTTATCCGATTTAAAAAAAAAAACAGATTTTTTCAAATTTAATCCAGTTTGTTTTGTTATATCATTTATTACGACTCCATAATTAATTATGTCTATTTAAGGAGCTATTATTGCAATATCGACTAGATAAATAATTAAAGGAGAGGTATTTTAATTCTTGATACCGATATACAAATGTTAGTTTATGTTGTTTCTATCACCTGCTGATAAGGACGGTGGCAACCACATATTCGTTTGAAATTGTATTTTATTTTTTGGCAAAAAAATTGTTACTTATTGTTCGACATAAGTTACAAATAGAGGTCAAAACGCTAGTCGTAGAGTATCGAGCAGGTTGATTGTTTTTTTTTGTGAAACAAGCCAATTTTTTTTAAAGGACTAAAAGTTATAGATATTTTTTAATAGTTCTAAAATAAAAAGAAAGTATATTTTTGTGGAATTTAACTGCCTGATTGAGAAAAATAACTAACAATACTACAGCTACTACAGCAGTTAAGAACACTTTTAATAACCACAGAGCGGCCAAAATTTGTGGAATTAGACGTAATAATGTAAGTATCATCGTCACTTTTCAGTACCAAAACCATGCAGTATATCTGATTCAAAATGCCAACAACAATGGTTCGTAGATTTAAGGACAAAATATGCTACTAATGGATATCCAGGTATACCAACCGCTGACCCATTATATCTTAGTACGGAAATACTTAATATTCTCAGACTTTGGGACTTGATTTTAAGTAATGGTGTAGTCACAGGAATTAAAAATTGTCAACTTCCATATTTCAAGTAAGTTTTTTTTTTATTAAAAACTCTCTATCTTCTTTTTTTTCTTTATTATTTTTTTTTGTCGAAGAACGATCCTCACACACACCTCTTTCGCAGAGGTGTGTCAGGATCGTACTAAGTGAAGAGAAATAGTCTCTGCCTACCCTAACGGGAACCTGGCGTGATTATAGTATTTGTCTCACTGTATATTGTATCTTCGAGCAATGTGTTAAAATTTGAGCAAGGAGTAGAGTCTTGTGGTGATACAAAGCTGAGAAAGAATCGAGATATTGGTTCCTAAGGCAGTACATCAGGGTACGTAATATAAATAATTTTCTAAGTCGTACACTCTTGTCAGAGCGTAGTCGTGGTTGCTCTGATGCTCGGTCTTCTGCTTGGATTTTCTGATGGGCTTGGGATTTGATGCCATTTTTGTCTGTTAGTGGCGCGGCGTTGCGAAAGCACTAAGTCATAGGATGTCTATTGGACCTTCTTGATGAGGTCAGTCCAGCGAGTTGGAGAGCGGCCTCGAGCTCTTTTCCCTAATATAAATGGTATTATGTACTTACCTGTAATTAATGTTAAATTCACGTATTTTAGGGCTGACGTAGCAGACAGAACCAAAATAATGCACATTGTGTGCAAAAATCTTGTTATCAAAGGTAATTGGAAATTAGTACCTACCTTCTACGGCTGTGAAAAAATCTTGCTGTTATAATTATAGCGCTGACGGAAACATAACCTTAGCTTTTGGTAAGTGATCGTATCGAGTCAGTATTTATTTTAAATTTCACTGATGACATATGTTGTATTACCAAGATAAAACTGTAATATAATTCATGGTCGACGGTTGCTTTATTTTCATCTTTTTAGGATTTCATACCCGACAGTCCTTTTTTTAATTAATTCTCGTACCGCGCAAATCGTAAGTGCCTACTATAAATAATGAACTGGCGAAGTAGTCTAAAATGGAATCACGAGCGCAGCAATTATTAAAAATATATCTACATCTACACTAATATTATAAAGAGGAAAGAATTGTATTTTTGTATTTTTATATTTTTGTATTTTTGTATGTTTGCAACGAATAAACTCAAAAACTACTGGACGGATTTAAATAATTCTTTCACCATTAGAATTATACATTATCCTTGAGTAACATAGGCTATGTTTTTGACTAAAAATAATTAGGGATCCTTATTAAAACTTCGATAATGTTAACCAAGGTATGAAAATTCAAGTCGTAAATTGTCTTTCATCGAATGCGCTGCGGTAACTATGGACGGTAGAACCAAAATATGTTCTACAATATTAAAGTACACATTATTATCTAAAAAAAAGTCCGCGGTACCATATATCTAACTATTGTAGTTACGTCACAATAACTACTTATTTTAAAGAAATGTTATCACAAACCAGACAATAGCGAAAAGATCACGTTATTCATGTCTTGGTATGAATCCTTATCTAAATAAATTATTTGATAATTAAAGTGGTTTCAGTATCTGTAGATTGCTTTTTGAATTATCAAAATTGACCATTGCGTTCAAAAGAAATCACGATTTCAAAAATATCAATGTTCCATACGCAGCGGACTCCATACGCAGCGGACGCTACCGACGTTGAATATTTTGATTCAATTAAGTCACGTTTAAATTTAGTTGAAAGGTAGTTTGACTACCATGAATGTATTCAAGGTAGTTTTCAACCCAAAATGTCACGGGAACGGGAACAATCTATGTATATACTCTATACTCTATACCAATATATCCAACTGACTCATCATCGCATGGGATAAAACCGCTGGACCGATTGAGCTGAAATTTAAACAGCGTGTTTTTTAGGTAACGTAGGCGAGCAATAAGAAGGGATTTTGCGAAATTCCCACAGGAACGGGAATAAAATGGAAATCTGTAACCGTTGAGTCTATCTAGCTGAAATTTGGTGTAAAGGTAGTTTTACTACCATGGAAAAATTCAATATAGTTTTCATTTCAAAATTCTTACGGGAACGGGAACAAAATGGAAATTTGTAACCGCTAGGCCTATTAATCTGAAATTTTGTAGTAAGGTAGTTTGACTACCATGAATAGATTCAAGACAGTTTTCATTCCAAAATTCTTACGGGAACGGGAACAAAATGGAAATCGGTAACCGCTAGGCCTATTACGCTGCCGCGGACGAGTGCTTCGGCGTACCCGTAACCCCAACAAAGGTGTAGAGTAGAAACACCCCCGGGGTTTTAGTGGGTATCCTGCCAGTTGTTTTTGGCGGGGAGTCCTACATAACCACCTCACATCCCCCCGTGTGTAGGTGGTATGCGTAATGCATTTCCCCGGGTAAAAAAAAAAAGGCCTATTACGCTGACATTTGGAAGTTTGACTGTCAGGAAAGGGTTTACAATAGTTCTCATTCCAATATTCTTCTCGGAAACGGGAATAATATGAAAATCTTTAACCGCTTGGCTAATTAAGCTGAAACTTAATGCAAAGGAAGTTTGGCTAACAAGAAAGTACAAGATAGTTTTCAACCCAAAATTCTCACGGAAACGGGAACAATCTATGTCTATGCCAATATTTAAAAGTGGAAATCTAACTGACATCGCAGGGATAAAACCACTGGACCGATTGACCTAAAATTTGTACAGCGTGTTTTTTTAGGTAACGTAGGCGACCAATAAGATGGGATTTTGTGAAATTCCCACGGGAACAGGAATAAAATGAAAATCTATAACCGTTCAGTCTATCAATCTGAAATTTGGTTTAAAGGTAGTTTCATTACCATGAATGGCCTCGAGATCGTTTTCATTCCAAAATATCTATGTGAACGGGAACAAAATGGAAATCTGTGACCGCTACGCCTATAACGCTGAAATTTAGTAAAAAGGTAGTTTGACTATCAGGAAAGGGTTCAAATAGTTTTCATTCCAATATTTTTTCCCACGGGAATGTGAATAATATGGAAAATTTTAACCACGTGGCAAATTAAGCTGGTATTTAATGCAAGGCTACCAAGAAAGAATACAAGATAGTTTTCAACCCAAAATTCCCACGGGAACGGGAATAATATGAAAAATGTAACCGCTAACCTGAATAGTTTGAAATTTGGTATAGTAGTAGTTTGACTACCAAGGAACGATATGGATTATTTATTCATCCCAATATTCTTATGTAAATTTGGTATAAAAGTTGTTTGATTCCCAAGCTCAAGCGCATGGCCTCATTCTCGCATCGTACGCTCGATTTGCGCATTGTGGATACTTACCAACCTAACTAACATAATATGTGGGACTACACTAAACTCTGTAGGGTTATCTGACTGACTCATCATTATCATAGTAGAGACAAAATTCCTGAACCTAGAATGATAAAATTTAGAATACCTATCCTATAGGTTCTTTTTAATACCTAAAAATTTAATAAGAAAGGATTTTGCGAGAACCAGGATATTTTTATTATCTTTTTGCTGAACTGATAGAGTTGAAATTTGGTAAGGTACCTATTTATGTACCAGGAGAGGATGTAAAATAGTGTTTATCTCAGATATTCCCCTCTTAGAGGGGGAAAAGGGGGCCATTTTTCTCCTATAAAAGTGGGGGTAAATGTTGTATTGAAATTTCTAATACCGCTGGGCCTGAAATTTGGTAGGTAGGTACGAGTATAAAGGTAGTTTGTATACCAAAATAGCACATAGGATAGTTTTTATATGTTAGAAATACCCTTTTTAGAAGGGGAACAGTGATGAAGTTTGTATGTGTTATCTATATTCGTTAGGCCAATTAAGCTATTTTTACTTCTACAAAGGTTAGTTTAAGTACCAGGAAGGACACAGAATAGCTTTTATCCGAGAAACCGCCTTCAGAGAGGAAACCAGGCATTCAAGAGTTTGTATAAGGAATCAGTATCCGTCGAACTGACGTAGTTTTATTTGGTTTTAACACAGTTTGAGTCCTGGGACAGAGCATAGGATAGTTTTTATCTCTGAAATCTTTTTAGTATCTTCAAACATTGTAAAGGCCGCGGCAGTGGCCGATGAAGCGCCAGAAGCTACTAGAATATTTTAAGATAGAAATATCATAAATAGGATCACAAGTTGTAAAAAAATGAGACTAAATTCATGTTAAAATGCGAATTTAATGTTTGTGATCATTGTCTATTTCTAGCAATATTTTACTAAATCTGTAGATTTGTCATTGAAATATTTATTGCGTAGGTCTTATTATTTCATTTTATTTTTTATTCATAATGGCACCCGAAGCGAAGCGAGGACGGGCCGCTAGTAACAAATAATACTAAAGAATGTCGGAACGTGTCTTTTTCTAAGGCAGTCAAAAATGTAGCTGGTTTTTATGGCAACGACCTATTTTTGAGTAGTTCATCTTTAAGATACTAGAATAGTATACTCTTCATTTATTCTTTCAGGCCAGTGGAACGTTTCACTCAAATATCCATATGTGTTTGTGACACGCGATGGGGTAAAATACTTCAAGCCTCTTTTTGATAAAGGCACATATGACACAACCGTGTCAGGAGTCACTACAACGGCCACCGGGATTAAATATAGAAATTATGATATCAGTACGTATTATAAGTGTTCTATTCTATTCTATTCTACGAGTACAATACTTCATAACTGTTTTTTTTATAGCAGACTAAACAAGCGTTTGACCGCAATCTCACCTGTTGGTAAGTGACGATGTAGTCGAAGTTGTAGCACGCTTGTTTAGTAAGAACCTATTCACTCTTGATTTGAACAAACCCACGTTATAGTATTCGGGAAACACTGAGAGTGGTAGCGAGTTCCATAGTTTCGCCGTTCTCATAATGAAAGACGAAGCAAATCGCTTCGTCCGAGCTGTTGGTATATTCACCAGATATTGGTGGCGCAGTGCCTTCTGCCTAGACATTCGATAGTTAAAGATGTTTACCAACGAACGCCAAATATGTCTAGTTTATAGTTTTGTTCGTCCTCTTGCATAAAAAAATCATCATGTCAACGTTTTACCTTTAATATTATACCCATATAAGCATTGCCAACACCACCGGCGCCGCAGACTTGTATAGGCGCTGGTAACTCTCACTGTCAGGCGAACCGTCTGCTTGTGTCTGTCGCTAACATGACAAAGAAACCCATAATTAATGGAAATAGGCGTTACTTTGCGGAAATCCATCTCAACAATTATTAGTTAGACTCACAAATTTAGAGCGGAATTAACACTAAATATTAAACTTAAGAAACCCATGTTAATTTTATTAATCGGGACCTATCGAGTAATTAACATGAGTTTAAATGGCAAACGATTAAAAAAAAACTACTACAATGCAATCGATGAAATGATTTATATTTTAATCTGGTATTTTGTTTTAAATTTTTTAATCTTACTTTCAGGTGAATGCGCTAACCGCTGGATAAATCAAAACTGGAACTTGATTAAGTCTTCAATCATAGGGAAACGACTATTCAATCGAAGTGAAGATTACTTTGACTATTTTTATGAATCATTTTTTTCGTTTGTGCCTGCGAAGTACATTTATACTGATGTGTAATTTTGGACAAAGTTCATTCCAATCTGTTATTTAATATCAATTTTATGTTTAGTATTATAAATTGCAACCTAAGATAGCGACAATCCAAGTAAGTATAATATTTAAAAAACAAGTTAAAGTGGCGCCATACACAACGCGTCCGCTTCACCACGGTTCCTTATATTTTTAATTTTACAAGCTTTTATTTACTTTTACCTGTCTGTTGTCTGTCTGTCTGTCTGTCTGTAATCTTATCTTGCAAGTTTAATTTGACCCACTTTCTGGTTTCCGATTGAGCTGTAATTTTGCATGCATGTATAAATCAGATAACAATGCAATATTATTATGAAATCGAGCTGATCTGATGATGGTACTGGAAGGTGGCCATAGGAACTCCGTAATTAAACAACGCAACACCATCGAGTTTGAGTTAATTAGATTCGTCTTGTCTTGACGAGTACCTACTTTGGTGTTAGATGGTAATTATAATAAAAGCTTGTTTTTAAAAAGGTTTTTTTTTAATTTCACTGGTTCCTATTACGTTTTAGTCATGGCGGCAAGTGGAATGAGTCCCTAACAGAATAGATGTCTCTAGGAGAAGGCGCGGCGTTAGCAGAATACTTTAACTCTTAAATGCATATTGTTGCCAAAAGTCTACAAACCAATTTTTGTCATTTTTAAAAGTGACAGCTGTGACAAGTATTTCAGAACGTATTTTTAATTTTTATATCATAGCTAATATCATAATGAAAAAAAAAAACGTGTAAGAGGGTATTCAGAAAATTAAATTAAATTAGTTTTTAATTAATTAATTTCGTTAGGGAGATCGGTCTGAGAATGTCAGAAAAAAGTGGTAACTCCCACTCCGGGTCGTTTTTGGTGCAACGGTTGGCCATCGCTATTCAGCGTGGCAATGCCGCGAGCGTAATGGGTACCTTTGCACCGGGAACAATCAGGGGCGGGTTATTTAATGAATAATTTTTGACATATCGTTTAGATAAAGTTGTATTTACTATCTAAAGCTCAATTGAATTAAAAAAAATGTACTTCAAAAAGTTATAATCAGTCCAATATATATTTGAAAAGTCGCTTTTTTAACATCCCTTACTCATTTTGAAAGTATCAGATTAGGAATACTTTTATAAACATGTAGTTTACATTTATGTAATAGTATATATAACATTAATCTTTGTCTATATTAATCTTATCTTGATTTGCTTTAAAAATAATAATAATATGAAGAATATAGTGCTATTAATAAAATAGGTTTTAGATTTTTTAAATTATTTTTCCCTTTATCTGTGTCTCAAAACCTACAAGGAAATATTTATTTCATAATTAAATAAAAAATCATGCATTTAAGGGTTAAACTTTTGTATACTACAAACTCACCACATATCCATGTAAATATCAATATTTCTCAATTCAATTCAATTCTTTATTTGCCAAGCAATATGGTGTTTAAGTTGTTACAATACATAGTTTTAGATCATAGACATGTTGAGCTAACATCATTTAGCATGCAAATGTAGCTAATTAGGGCTAGGTTAGGTTACTTAAAAGTTATAATAATTTCAAATATAATTAATTAATGTCAATGGTAATATTTAAACATTCATCAAATTATAATAATAAAGATTTTTAAATAATGTCAATAAAATATAAAATGTCAGTAAATTATAATATACTCAATAAATTCCTGCATTAAAAAAATCTCTCGCTATAAGTGATAAGACCGCCAATTGTTACACTTATGTAGTGTTTTTAGTTTTAGTTTAAGTTTTCTGTATATTTGTGGTGTTTCAATTAAGACTTATTTCTATTCTGTTCTATTTCTCCGTGGGTCGAAAGGTGGGTCGAAGATGTCCTTGTAGCAGGAAATACTTAATACTTTTTTACAAGCTTTATATTACTTTTACCTGTCTGTTGTCTGTCTGTCTGTCTGTAATCAAATCTTGCAAGTTTGATTTGACCCACTTCCCGGTTTCCAATTGAGCTGAAAATTTGCATGCGTGTGTAAATCGGATGACAATGCAATATTATTATGACATGGAGCTGATCTGATGATGGAGCTGGAAGATGGCTATAGGAACTCTGTCATTAAACAACGCAACCCCATCGAGTTTGGGCTCATTCGATTCGTCTTGACGAGTACTATATGATGCAAGATGGTAATGATAATTAAAGCTTGTTTTTAAAAAGTATTTTTAAAATTTCACTTGTTTATAATGCGATCTGATTTGTACAAGGCAGAGATGAATGGCATAAGAAGGATTACGCCTACTATGTCCAGCAGTAGGATGACATGGGCTGACGATGATGACCATCATACAATACAATAGGTGTATAACTACTTTATTTATCTTGCAAATAGGTATTTTTCTTTGACAAAGTCTTTGACTATGTTATATTTAATTATAATAACAAATTAAGGGCATAGTTCTTTGACCCGATTTAGTTTTTGCTCTAAATGAAGTCACCTTTACGTATCAATTCGATAAGACGTGTAAAAAATAACAAATTATTATGTTTAAACATTGATAAAGTAAATAAAACTATGTTATACAGTACCCTTTCATTTTAATTAAACATTAAAATATATAACTCTGTGTGTGCAAGGGTGCAAAGAGAAGATTTTATAACCCAAAATGCTAGTGAAGGTTACAAGGTCGTCAATGTAGCGGCTGCCCACATGTACACACAAACCAGCAAAAATAAAATGTTCTTAGAGTCATTAAAAGCAAAAATTAAAAGGCATTTCTAAAGTTTGCCGTGTAACGTGTTATTTAGATTACGCAACAAATTTGAAAAATGCGTGAGTTGTTGTTGTTGTTGAAATGTGTGTTTTTGTTGGTTGTTGTGTTGTACTTTAGCACTAAGAATATTTATCTAAGAAAATTTTATTTTGTCAGTCAATAATGTGTGTGACCAGTGGCACGATTGCCAATAGGCCCTCTGGTAATGCAGATATTATTCAAAGGCCACCAAGGGCGGATCCAGGATTTGGCTCTTGGCAAGGTGCAGAAAGGCAAAAATATTATAATTTTTACTACGAAAAGTGTGTGTTTAGCAAGTTCAAATATCTTTAATAATAAGTGCGAGAGCAGCTTGCTGTGAGCGCCGAGGAAAAATTATAATCTTGACCATGAAATATGTGCAAAATTCGTAACTCTACAATGCTTCTGGGGGCCTTGGCCCCCTGGCCCCTCCCCCTAAATACTCCTATGTAGGCCACTACACACTACTTCACAAGTGTACCTCCTGCTTGTTTGATATTTCGCATCTTTTACTTACTCTCAAATGGGTTTCAAAGTGAATAATATGTTTTCTTTTACAAGTTGCCTAGTCGATTTGCTATAATAATATACTCCGTGTAAGTTATTTGGTACAGAATCATTATCTGCTGGTCTTTCTTGCGACTACCTCGATGTACAGTCAACTACAAAGAGATGTATCCATGTTAGTCTTACAAAATGAAGGAACTTTTAGTATGCAAAAATTATTTACCCTTACTTCGTGACATTTTCAGTATCCATCAAATATTATACTATATTCGATTCATTTAAAAAGCTATTATTATGTATCACCTAAGGAAAAGTAGTGGGATACATCATTGTTGCATATTAAACGAGTCGATGATAATATAAAGTTTGATTGCTACTATAAATGTCACGAACCAAGGGTTGTTCATTGTGGCAAATGAAAATTTACTTCATTTTGTAAGCCTAACATGGATACATCTCTTTGTAGTTGACTGTACTACTCCACTTGCTTTAACCTCGCTGCTGAGTCCTACCATGCTCTTGCGTAACAATTAGTAACAATATTTATGAAATTAATCAGTCATCGTAGATACGATGACGTTTGATGCAACTAAAATAAGTTATGACGCGCAGGTCGTGGGATTATTTTCAAATAAATAATTATTTTGCACTGTAATAACAAAAAATCACGTTTAAGCAATAACATAGTAATTATTTTTGTTGTTATTATGTTATTATTCAGAACAAGTCTCTGTAAGAGTATAACAAGTCAATCTTTTTGCGCATGTAAATATCGACTTACTGTCTCTCATTTTTAACTTGAGCTCATTTTTTTTTATATTAAATCCATAGACCAAAACATATACTGGGCGGAAACTTAACTGTCATTTATAATATCATCGTTAGAAAACTATGAGAGCTCAAAACAAACAACAAAAGGGCTAAGGCAGAACCAGTGGACGAATTGGCTGGGTTCAATTTCCATCTGGCACAAATATTTCAATGAGCTACAGAACAATTATTTTTCTGGTCTGAGTGGTTTTCTCTATTTAATAATATACCTTATTTATTAATATTAAAGTAAAAATCAAAAAAGTATAGGTATTATATCCGTTATCTAACCACCATAAACCTAACATTGAGTTCCTTAGCTTGGGGTTGGATGACGATAATGTGTGAAATATCCAGCAATATTTTTTATCATTATCATAATATTATATTATCAAGTCTTCGTAAATATTGTTGCTAAATGAAATGAATTTTCTTTTAAAAACATTTCATCCTGTATGTGCTCGTTAGTATTATGTAGATATTACTAAATACGAGCTCCAAATAAAGTGTTGGCGTCATCCTAAGAACAATATAAAAGGTTTTGAATAAAGAATAACGTTTATTTTTTCTTGGGATTTGATACCTGCAGATGTTTGTTATATTTTCTAATAGACACTAAAAATATATATATTAAAAATGAATTTGTTTGTGTGTGTTTTCTGTGTTTACTTTGGATTCTGCGTGGCTCAAACTTCTAAAGGTATTTTTTATAATTTATTCTTTTATAATGCTTCCTCTAACAAAACGGATTACTCCATTTACCTACACTGTCAATCTATGTTAAGGTTTGTGGGTGACCTAACCCATAAAAGGTAGTTTTCTCCATTAGAGAAAAGAATATTACGAGCTAAGAATAATGAAAATCTCTTATACGTGAGAAAAGAATAGTTGAGAGTTGAGGCTAATGACTATAGGTATGGTTGTCTGGAAGAGATCATTATTATCGATAAGACCACAAATTCTAACACTTTTTTCCAAATGTGTAATTTTAAGCATAATTTATAGATGTTCTATAGATTGTAATTATAGTGTTCAATAAAGATGTACTCGTATGTATGTATTCTTAGCGAAATTCAGAACTAGTAAGTATATATTTACCTGTCCATACTAATAATCTACTATATAAAAATAAGTCGGGTTTTCCTTCCTGACGCTATAACTCCAGAACGCACGAACCGATTTCCACGGTTTTGCATTCGTTGGAAAGGTCTCGGGCTCCGTGAGGTTTATAGCAAAGAAAATTCAGGAAAAATTTCAACAGAAATTTAAAACGAAGCCATCTGGTGGCGAAACGGAGTTCGCCGGGATTGCTAGTATTATCTAAATATATAAAAGGAAAGAGTGACTGACTGACTGATCTATCAACACACAGCTCAAAACGCTGGACGGATTGAATTGAAATTTGGAATATAGATAGGTTTTATTATGTAGACCTCCGCTAAGAATGGATTTTACCACGCGGGCAAAGCCGCGAGCACAATCTAGTAAATTATAAATGCGAATGTGTGTCTGTCTGTCTGTTACCTCTTCACGCTAAAACCACTGAACAGATTAAGAAGACATTAATAAAACCGTTTAAAAATAGAGATACTTCTAGTCTCGTAGTTCAAGGTTTCTATTTTTTTTTTTTTTTTTCAGATACATCGAAATGCAGTATCTACGATTCAGAGTGTCAAAAAGCGTTTTTCCAAAACGTTGGAGCAACCTATGCACCAACCGGTATTGCTCCTATAGGCGTGCCTGTAATTGACCCTATGCAGCTAAGACCCACAACGGTCGATTTGTTGGGACTTTGGAATTTGACCTTTATTGAAGGCCAATGTGAAGGGATCGCAAAGTGCATCGTACTTAGTTATAAGTAAGTAAAGTCTTCTTCTTCCTGCCCTTATCCCACACTAGGTAGGGTCGGCACAACACGTTTTTCTCCTTCATTCTGATCTATCATCCGTCATATCAGTTATAAGTAAGTAAAGTAATATAATTAATTATGGTTCCGTTGAATTATAATTTATTCGTATACCTTCACGTGATATATATATATTCACGTGATATGTATTTTATAGTGCGATAACCTCTGGGGAGACGAGATTTGAAGTACCTTTAGGTAAACTTATCGTAAAGCCCGGTAAAGCATTTAGGTTGGGTATGTGAGCCTCTCTAGAAATCAGCTCTTTTTTTACAAATTAGTCTAGATTTTTACATCAGGAGAAAGAGCACGACGTTCTCCTGATGGTTAGAGATAACGCTGCCCATAATCAGTGCAGTGCCACCCAAGATTTCACATTGATATAAAATTCTAGGTGCACTGCACTAGTGCTTCTTAAGTCAAGAGTCATAAGATGTTAAGACTCTTCAGCTCAGTAATTTCCCTAGCCTACAATATATTTGATTTTTTAACGATTAGAGTCAAGAGATTTCACCCTTCCACTTCCAATTGTAATAGAGTTATTTTTTTTTTGGTATTTGTTCTCATAAAATTCATAATAACTTATCTTTTTACAGAACGGATATGAAAGAAAGATATAAGACTCCGGATATAGTATGCGATTCCATAGTAGTACGAGGTCGCTACAAATTGGTACCAGCACCGATAATAAAAGAAACATGTTCTTCTTACGAATTTAGTGCTGAAGGAAACATTACGATTACATTTGGTAATTATTCTTTTATTTATTGTTTTTTTAACTTCAGCGCAGAAGTGGGGTGTTATAAGCTCAAGATATCTGTGTAATAAATTTGGACAAATTAGTTAGTACGGGGTGAAAAGAGGGAAGAAAAATTAATTGTTTCAGAATTCACCGTAATGGGACACCTATAAAAAGCAAAGCATTTATTAATTAGAACAATCAATGCGGTTTTGTTTAATTTTATTCACATGTTTATTCAAAAACTAATTAATTATAATATTTTTCCTTAACGGATATTAATACGAGCATTAGTACATAATATTGTTTATTATTATATTATACAATAATATTTCTTAAAGTACTTTATTGTAGTTATTGGTCCGTAAATATTTACATTATCCAACTATTAAACAATCGTTAAAATTTAAATACTCTTATAAATAAAAACATCGTTGAGGTCATGACCTGCAGGAAGTGTACCTAAAAAGCTGTCTACATTACCTCTCTGAATGGCCAAACTTATACGTTGGCCGAGGTATTAATTAAAATTAATAATATTATTGTATTATGTACCTTTCACAGTACAACAATAGCGCTAATCATAATGTTTTATTTTTTCAGATAAATGGTACTTCAAAATTAAATATCCATTCAAAATTGTAAAACACAAAGATAACCAAGTTTATGTAGAGGCTATTTTTGATCAAGCCGAGTTTCATTCGGACGTGGAAAAAGTCACTGTAGAAGCTACTGGTATAAAGCTTGGTAAACGGGATTACAGTGAGTATAAATATAATAACTTTTTTAAACTATTTTATTAAGTACACAAAACAAATTACGAGTACCTACAATCAAAGAGAAGTAAATACGTGATCCAGCAGGGTCACAAAATAAAATTTATGAATTGCAACTCAAATCACGTGGACAAAAAGTACATGGACTAACGCTTATGAACACAAAACAAGTCTCGAATTTGTAATTATGAAGAATACTAACTGGACAAATTTCGTCACCAGACTAAACCGAGAAGGTGGGATAAATCCCTCCCCGACTTCACTGAATATGACCACCGCCAAGTGACCATTGTGGCTGTGTTCCGGCATGATATTCAATGAAGCCAAGGGGGGGATACCTTCTACATAATATGTTTTAGTCTGCTATGGCATCTACGGCCGCATCGGCGCTTAACATCACGACGACGAGATCGTGGTTAAAAGCTAACCTATAAAGAAAAAAAAAGTATTATTATTTTCAAGCAGCCTCAATAAAAAGGTTGTTAATTCTTCTTCTAAGCGTATAACCCGACTAATAATAGCCAGTGTCCGCTTTCCTACTTCTTTCTGTTCACTTTGCTCGAGCTTTGGCATCTTCTACGTTGAGTTCATTGGCTCTGATGTCGTCCCTTGTGGTTGTTAATTATTCTTTATTGTTTGTAGTGATATCATCCCTCTTTTCCAATATTTTCAATCTTGTGCCATTTGGGACCCAATCGGTTGTTGACTCAGACTAACCCAACACTCATCATCCTACATCCGGTAGACGACATGTTCAGCCCTATCCCATCTCATTATATTATTATTATTTAATAATGCACAAGCAGCTCTGTGAGCTAATGCGTGCATATCACTGCACTTGTTTTTATTGTTTTTTGAAACTTTTGTCAAGTCTATATTTAAAATTATTCACTGATGTTGCACTAATAACTGTTTCGGGCAATTGTTCCACTGTTTAGTGACACGGTTTGGTAAAAATTGTTTGCCTGGGTTGCTCGTGTGTGTGGTCTTCATAAGTTTCTTTGGTGTCCACGTAGATTTGTGTTCGAGTTCATTGCATAAAGTTTTTCAATATGATTGACATCATAGTGTCCGCTTAAGATCTTGTTAAGTTTCGATGAGGCCATTGATGTTAGATTCAGTTCCACGAGACGTTCTTCATATGGTTTAACAAAATTATTTTAATTGCAGGTGCACATGCAAATAGATGGATAAACCAGAACTCGAAATTACTAATGGCTTCAGACATTGGAAAACGGATTCACAATCTCGGCGCTAAATACTACTATGAAATGTACAATCTATTCTTCACAAGGACGCCCGCGAGCCATTACTACAGTGACAACTTCGATAACCTTGTTGAAAATTAAAAGGAAATTTGACTGATTTTCCTTTTATTTTATTATTCCTACTTGTAGATATATCTACTATTTAATATTACCAAAGTGAAAGTATGGATCTGATATACCTCTAATAATATAATAAATTCACAATTATGCTGAAATTTGGAATGCAGCACATTAGTAACCTTTGAAAAGCACATAGCCAGTAACAAAAGAAAAGTAATTTTCTATTGGTAGTGCCCAGTAATTATTTACCAACTGATTGAGTAATTAAGACGTTGTCCAGATTGGCAAAAAAATTATTAATTTTTATGTTAACTCACGATAAATTTAAGAAACATCTTTTAACATTTGCTCTATTAGTTTGTAGGTTATGTCACGATATTTTTTTAAAAATATCTTTTAACATTGGCTCTCTGAATTTAAACGCATTTTATTTTCGTCGGTTAATTGTTTTAGTCACCAGTGCGCTATTATAGAAAACATAGACTAATAGACTTTTTACATTCCCCACAATGGCGACCAAAGCCTAAATAGCCCAGCCCAAAAGCCTCGAAAATATCTAACCAAGAATAAATTGGTGTGACAAAAATCGATACCAATATTAATTATAATTAATAAAATTATTATAGGGCTAAACAATGTTATTCAAGATTAACTAGGATAATATTAGCATAAATAGGACAATAGGACAAGGATAATAATATTGTTACCAAGGACAAATGATTGAAGCAGAATGATTTTCCTTTAAGAAGCATTTTGTCCTTATTTTTGCATTATATAGTGCATATTAATAATACATAATATCACATATTATTATTATCACATACGAGTATTTACTAAGAACGCGCTCCATATAAGGTATGTGCAGTCACTATAAAAGTAGCATATAGAATAATTATTATCAATACACTTCCTGTAATGGGACAGAATTACTGTAGTTATTTGTATTGGATTTAAAAATGAAGTTACTTGAAAGTGTTTTCTGCATTTTGTTTGGTTACTGCACTCAAGAAGTTAAAGGTAAATTATAATATACTCCAACTCTCCTTTTTTGAAGACTATCATAACAACTGGTCTAGCATTTAATTAATTTAGCTGGATTAATACCAGCGTTTAACAAATATCTTTCTATCCTCAGACCATACTTCAAGGTCCAATGTTCTTATGTCATCCCTAACCTTCAAATGGCCATCATGGCTGGCAGCTTTTTTATCTGTTATCAGTATCATCATCATTAACATCAACTTATATTTTACTACTGCTGGACTGCTGGACATAGGGTTCCTCCATTGCGAGCCATTCAACTCAGTCCTCCGCTTTTGTCCACCAGTCTTACAATATCATTGCCCCGTCTCGCCTCTGGCCGCCCTACACCTACGTTTGCAGAGGCGTGGTCTCCACTCGGAGAGAACTCGTCTAACTTTTCGGTTAGCGATATCTATATAATTATTTTAACTTATCCAGGTGCATCAAAATGCAGTATCTACGATTCGGAATGCCAAAGGAATTTCTTCCAGAATGTTGGAAGAACATACGGCCCAACAGGAATTAAAGAGATTGGTATACCAGTGATAGACCCTTTTGAATTGAAACCTACTACGGTCGACGTGTTTGGACTTTGGAAGTTGACTTACCTTGGTGGCCAATGTGAAGGGATCTCACAGTGCGACGTACTCACTTATAAGTAAGTATAGTAGTTAATAGAATTGCCGTATAAAGTAGGAAAATACCAAAAGAGTATAATAAAATTCCTACCTACCTATTGTTATGTTCATAATATTATAATATTACATACCGCAATGAGGACTGTCAGAATACCAGCGCTGGGTGTCTCACACGCAGCACAATGCTGAGGTTCCTATTCGGCGGCTTAGTGGCGCATTTTATTAGATAGTTTCATTATTCATATAAATCACTATTGATTAATTTAACATGTATGTGTATAGTCTGTTATGTATTATATTTAATATATATGTTTTTATTTGTTTTTTTTTTCTATGTTTATTGTTTTATATAATATTTTACGCTCTTTTCTTGTTTATTTTTGTTTTTTCTGTGCCTGTGTCTCTTTGCTTAATTAAATATTTATCTTTTATAATATTTTTTTTTCAGATCGGATATGAAAGAAAAGTCAAAAGCCTCGGACATAGTATGCAATACGATTGTAGTTCGGGGCCGCTACAAATTGGAGCCTACGCTGGCTGTGAAAAAAATCGATACTTTTGGATTAAGCGCTGAAGGAGACATTAGGATTACATTTAGTAAGTTCCAGTTCCAGCTATGCCCTCCAGTTTTACTCGTAGAAAAAATTATATTATAGGTATTATTGAAGTACGCTTTACATTTTTCTCAAATTTTCGGAACGGAGCTGGATCACCGAGTTCGAATCCCCGCCCCGCATCAATGACTATAAGTTATTGTGCAGTTTTCCACTCGATATAGAAAGAAAGAAAGAAATAAAATAAATTTATTGCCAACTTTTACACAATTTACTAAATGAAATACATTAAAAGAAAAAAAATACATTATTTGGCAATAGGGATAGCCTCAGCGTGTAACTACGTCAACCCAGAGTTAGCGTAGTTGCTGGTTTTCAGGCTGACCCTTTGCTCGAACTAAGATGGTACGTCGAGAGGTTTGTCATAGCGGGTTTAAATAGATACCTACACACATTTACTTAGTTTACAGAACAGTTGACTAAAAGGGCCATACCTCACCGAGATGCCATGGCGACGTGGCCAGCGACGTCGCCAACTAGTTCTTATTGAGATGTATGACGGCTAACTCACTTGGCGACTGACTGGCGACAAGGAACGCCGTACATATCCATGGCGACGTCGCTGGCCACGTCGCCATGGCGTCTCGGTGAGGTATGGGCCAAAGACGTAATATTAAAGAGATATTTTGAATATAGAAAATTTTGATTGCTAATAATATACTATTACTATAATAATTATAATATTAAATGCGTGCGATTGTGTATGTGTGTGTGAGTTTGTGTGCGTGCCTGCGTGAGTGTGTGTATGTGTGTGTCAGTGAGTGAGTATGCGCGTGACAATGTGCATGGTAGTATGGGCGTTAATGTGATATAGAGTTTTACTATGTTTTTAATGCGTGTTTCATTTTTTTTTTTTTTATTTTAAAGGTTGTCTCAAAATGATGTTTCTGTCGGTCTAAAAGGACGTGCTTCATTTTTATTTTAAATGTTCCCGGGCAAATGTTTTTTCGAAGAGGTGGTGGGAGGTCGTTCCATATTTTTGCCGATCGATATTTGAAACAACCTTTAAAAGAAACAGTTTTATGATGGGGGATTGACAAAATATTTTGTATTGTAGAGCATTTATTAAAACTGTGGGTACCTTTCATATATTTAAACTTATCAAAGAGCTATTCTGGCCTACCACTCCAAAGGATCTTCTGTGTTGTGCACGCTAGGTGGAGCTCTCGTCTAGATTTCATGTTAAGTATGCCTTTGTTTACGAGGTAGGGAGTCACATGTTCTCTACGAGGGATGTTGAAACAGAACCTAGCGCATGTATTCTGAACTTTCTGTAAAGAGTGTTCCGTTTTAGTCCACAATCATGGACCGTAAACGGCACAGCAGTAGTTGAATGGCGAGAGGACCACTAGGTCACACAAAAGTATTTTTATCTCCTCCGATAAATATTTTTGTATACCGTACAGGACTTTTAATTTATAAAATGCATTTCTAATCTTTTCGTTAACATGACTAAAAAAAAATAAGACCTATAAGACCTAAGTTAGGTGCTATTTATTTTACGACCGTGGCTAGTTTCCACCCTTGAAAGATAAAATTTGCTTAAACGTAATAACAATCAAAAGTATGCACTTAAATAACTATTTATGAAATGTTACCTATAATTAAAAGAAAAAAAATAAGGGCGAAATCATTTTTGCAGATAAATGGCACTTCAAAGTAAAATATCCCATCAAGATCGTAAGACATGACGATAAGAAGATTTACGTCGAGGGTGTTTTTGATAAAGCTGAAGCTAAGTCGTACATGGATGACGTCACTGCCGAGGTCACCGGAATAAAGCTTGGAGGTCAAGATATCAGTGAGTATTACGAGAGGGTCAAAAGTCGTCCCTAATGGTTCCTGTACACCCACGGTGCCGGTCACCAGTTCTGTTGCTTGAACTTGGTTTAACTCGCTACCGCGTGTCTAGATTTTACTATTAAAAAACTTACAGTAAATATACATACATAATAATATAATCACGCCGGATTCCCGTTGGGGTAGACAGAGAAGGAAATAGTCTCCTTCCACTAAGTACGATTCTAACACACTTTATTCGCTTCCTCAACTGAAACAGTAAATATTCTAATGTAATATAATAAAGACAGACAGACAGACGGCCTTATAAAGGTTGTCGGAAGACACTAGATGCAGGTCACTTACAACCGGTACATAATGGAAGTCCAAGGAGGAGGCCTATGTTCAGCAGTGGACATCATATGTTTGAAATGATGATGAAGATGATTATAATTAATAATAATGTTATTTACATTATCGGCCAAAGAACTCATACTGCTGAAAACAGTTACGTTTAATTTTATTTCTGCATTTGAGTGCCAAATTCTACCAAAGGTGATCATCGTGGCAATTTGAACCCTTGACACAGCAGCTATAAATAGGGAACGCGTGCTCTTGCAGTACTATAATTACTTGCAGTACGCACTACCATTTATCATCACTATCAGCCTATGTTCGTCCATTGCTGGACATAGGCCTCCCCCATGGCACGCCACACAACTCGGTCCTCCGTCTTTCTTCTCCACGTACCCCCAGCGACTCTTCGGATATACCATTCATCATCATCATCATCATCAGCCTATGTTCGTCCACTGCTGGTCATAGGTCTCCCCCATAGGCCTCAACTCGGTCCTCCGTCTTTCTCCTCCAACCACTCCCAGCGACTCTCCGGATATTATCACCCCATCTCGTCCAAGGAGGCCCTACACTACAATTGCCGAGACGCGGTCTCCACTCTAGAACACGTCTACCCCATCGGTTATACCATTGGCATAATTTTATTTAATTGCAGGTGACTATGCGAACCGGTGGATCAACCAGAACTGGAAACTGATGATGGTTTCAAACATTGGAAAACGTATAACCGATCTCGGTGAAGCATATTACTACGAGCTGTACAATACATTCTTCACGAAAACGCCTGCGAGCGAATACTATAGTGACAACTTCGAGAACCTTGTACAAGATTTTTTATTTACAAAAGTAGAACTATAACTGTTTAAAGTATCTTAACATACAATTAATATTTCTAATAAGTTGTTTGTCTTTATTATTCTTAATATATATGAGGTAATTTTATGGCTCACGTTAAAAGTATAGGAGGCGGAAAAGTATCAAATTTTGGCAACTGCCGAGGGTAGATTTTCTTTGCAATTTTGACTAGGTGGGTATCCTAACAGTGCCAGTTATTCTACCACCTGAGTAGTGATGTCCAAACATAACTGTGCTTTGGTTGGAACTATCAGCATCTTGTGACTCTTGAGTAAGAAGCGTTGGCGCAGCGCAGCTAGAATTTTACATCATTGTGAAATTCTGGGTAGCACTGTAATTGCTCGTCTTTATACTTCTGTATATAAAAAAATAAACGTTTCATAGCTTTCTTTTGAGATATCAAAATAAAAATCGGAATCCTATATGGGATCGGATCGGATTCGGATTTCTGTAACCCTTAGGGGTTACAGAAATACATCTAGGTCACGCAAGCTCACAAGCTCTAAACACTCAAATTGTTTTATACATAAACCTATAATATATGTAATATATTATGTAAATTTAAAAATATTCATATTATTATTTTTGTTTGTCAAGTTACCAGTTTGCAAAACCATTAGGCCCCGAAAAGATCTAAATAGCCGTGAATTGATTCGTGTGACTAAACTAATATCATCTATCTTTTTAAATATAAAATGAAAAATTACTGACTGACTGTTCTATCAACGCACAGCTCAAACCGCTGAACGGATTCGCTTGAAATTTGGAATATAGATAGGTTTTATGACGTAGACCTCCACTAAGAAAGGATTTTGCCACGCGGGCAAAGCCGCGAGCATAAGCTAGTAATCTATATTTATAATATTATATGAATCGATACGGTTGAACCGTACAATCAAGATTAATTGGATGTACTCGTAATATTATTACCTATGACTGATGATCGTAGCGAAACGATTTTACTGAAATATTTTGTGCTGTATTTTTGCATTAGATATAAAAAAACCACGTAAAATATATACAGGTAATTATTATCATTAGCGGTACATACTAAGAACCATGTATTCGCTCCAAGTATTATAAAATACTAAAAAAAGAAAGGATAAATCTGCTGTTGCGTTAAATTGAGTGCTCTAGATTTAAAGAAAATGAAGTTTTTTGTGAGAGTTTTCTTTATTTTCTTGGGTCACCGGGGGTAGACTTCCTTTGCAGGAGGTCGTCTAGGTGGGTACCCCAACAGTGCCAGTTATTCTACCGCCTGAGCAGTGATGTGCAAATATCACTGTGCTTCGGTAGGAGGGCACTGTAGCTAGTGAAATTACTGGGCTAAAGAGTCTTAACATCTCATGACTCTTGAGTAAGAAGCGTTGGTGCAGTGCTCCTAGAATTTTACATTATTGTGAAATCCTAGGTAACACTGTACTGATTATGGGCAGCCGTTATCTCTTAACATCAGGAGAGCGTCTTGCTCGTCTTCTACTTCATCACATAAAAAAAAAAAAAAAAAAAATTTCTTGGGTTACTGTGCGGCTCAAGAAGCTAAAGGTAAGAAAAAATATATCTTAAAGATACGACTTGTATTGTGACTATTTTACAAGCCAATCCTAGCAATAATTATAATTTATTTAGCTGGGTTGATCCCACTGCTGGGCAAAGGCTTTTCTATACCCACATCATAATGGTTTATTTTATCAATGTTGTACGACCACGACAAAAAGATGTTTCTGTTTTGGCACAAATTAATCATTTTAATTATGCCTTTTAGTGCCATTTATCCCAGGAATTTGTGCCTCATACTTTTCGAGTAACAAGAGTATTATTGCTATATGGCTCCAATGACATCTTTATAGTAATATAATATTTTATTTCGTTCATAGGTGCATCGAAATGCAGTATCTACGATTCAGAATGTCTAAAGATGTTTTTCCAAAATTTTGGGAGAAAATACGGTCCAACCGGAATTAAAGATATAGGTGTACCTGTGATAGACCCTTTGCAGCTACAACCTCATACACTAGATGTGTTTGGTCTGTTCAACTTGACTTTCCTCGGTGGCCAATGTGAAGGGATCTCAAAGTGCGAAGTACTCAGTTATAAGTAAGTTTATCAATAATTAAACAGGGTTATTTTAAAGCACCAGCAAGCTCGCAGGTCCTGGCAGCCAACACATAAAACAACATAATGTAATATACCTGAACAGAAAATAATTGAAATATTTATATACTAGCTGCGCTCAGCGGTTTTACCCGCTGTACTGAAGCCTAAGTGTTATTGGTGGTCTAAGCTATCTCTATACCAAATTTCAGCTCAATCGGTCCACCCGTTTAGGCGTGAAGAAGTAACGGACTTACACTCACAAACTTTCGCCTTTATAACATTAGTCTGAGTTCAGGAAAAAAATGATAAATATACATTTGTAATGAATTCACAAAAAAAAATATTTATTTCAAGTACGTTATCATCAAAGTTAAGCAATGGTATGCGCTTTTTGTTGAATCTTTTTTGGATGAAACTCTCGGTGGCAAGTCCGACTTGCGCTTAACCAGGTTTTTGTTTTGTTTTTAGATCAGATATGAATGAAAGAACTAAAACCGCGGACATAGTATGCGATGAAATAGTAGTCCGCGGTCGCTTCCAAACGGAGGGTTCATCGGTTCTAAAAGAATACGAATATGTATATGGTTACAAGGGTGAAGGAGATATTATGATTACGTTTAGTAAGTATTATTTTTAATGTCCAAATAAATAGGCCAAGCGCTATTCAGGCTACCCGCAATATAGAGGTATGGGCTTCTTTATTATTGGCAAATCGAATTTTAATTGCCTTAGCTTTCATCAACAATATCTATTAAAATAATAAAACTTTTCCTGATGAGTTTACGGTTGTAATTATATTCGTGATTTTTTTGTGTTTGAAATCCTATAGCTTAGTTATAAAGCCCCGCCTCTCTGGGACGCTTAAATTTTTTTATACTTGAAATTCTTTCAAATGAATCACTAAACTTACGGTCGTTTCAACTACGTTCGAATGGCCTATTACTGTTTAAAATGACTATTGGACGTTTCGCCTACGTTCTTAATAACTATTGGTTGAAATCACTACTGAAAGACTCACCTACTGTTAACTCAATTACGGTCGATTGAGCTATGGTTGATTACACTAACGGACAATTTGACTAACGGACAATTCACGTTATATTTTTAAATCATGTTTCCGGCTATTAGTCAGGTATGATAGCTTAAAAATTCATGGCAAACCGAAATCAGTTGGTTAGGTTAGGTTAGAACATGCGCGAGCCGAGCGAGCAAAGCGAGTGTTGATACCAGTTGTTTTTTGATACCTAAATGATTTCCATCAGTAGATGTGCAGATAGCTTATTATGCCGCGATCCCATGATGAAGATGATGAAAGAAGATGTCAAGATGCCAGAAAATGCCATGACGCAGTATAAATCATTCAATAATAAGAAATAAACCCGTATCTGGCGCTTCGCCGGCCGCTGCCGTGTCACGCTCGCATTGCTCGCTCAGCTCGCGCATTGTGGTTGGTCATTGTTCAAACCTAACCTAACCAACTGATTTCGATTTGCCCTGAATGCTGTACTAAAACACACGGAACATAGAATTTATTAACCGTAGGAGAGAGAACCGTAGGGTTGAGATATTGGTTAATTCAACTATAGACGACTCATCGTCTATAGTTGAATTAACCAATATCTCAAATGAACATTAGCCGATTCGTTCGTTTGTACACCTGACCATAGTTTAATCAACCGTAGGCGAGTTGAACTGTAGGCGAGTCATCCAATATGTGTGATTGATTATTCTATTCGCCTATGTGAACATAGTTATAAGACCGTAGTTATCAAAACCCCTTTTATTTGTGAATTTTCACCCATTCAATCTTTGAACTATCTTTTCTTAGATAAATGGCACTTCAAGATAAAATATCCCTTCAAAATTAAATCGTAAGACACGACGATCAGAAGATTTACGTCGAGGGTGTTTTTGATAAAGCCCAGTCTAAGTCTTACGTGGATAATGCTTCAATTGAGGTTGTGCTTTCAGGTACCGACACGAGTAAGTATAATCATTTTATAAATTTTAATGTAAGTTAATTTTTAAAAAAAGTTTGTAACATGTTAGTTATAATTTAAATATATAAAAGGAATATATATATAAAAAGAAAGAGTGACTGATTGACTGACTGATCTATCAACGCACAACCCAAACATCTAAATGGATTGGTTTGAAATTTGGATCACTGATAGGTCATAATATGACGTAGACCTCCGCTAAGAAAGGATTTTGCTATGCGTGGAAAGCCGCGAGCATAAGCTAGTCTATACCTTTAATACATTATAATATGCTTCTATACTATTATGTAAAGAGGTAATCTAACTAACTGACTCATCATCGTACAGAAGAAACCGCCGGACCGATTGAGATGAAATTTTGTAAAACGATTGTTTGGCTTGTTTTTATGAACATTGATTGGTCTTTATGACAGAAATTTACTGTTTTGGGGGGATAGGGGTTAACTTATAAGATCCATTTTGGTAATTGACTTTTTCTTTGCTTAAATTTGGACCAACTTAGGGCACAGTATTTTTTTTTATACAACGAAGTAAGAAGACGAGCAAGACGCTCTCCTGATGGTAAGAGATAACGCTGCCCATAATTAGTACAGTGCTACCCAGGATTTGAAAAGGATAAATTCTGGGTGCACTGAGCCAACGCTTCTTACTTGAGAGTCATAAGATGTTAAGACTCTTCAGCCCAGTAATTTCACTAGCTACAGTGCCCTCCTACCGAAGCACAGTAATGTTTGCACATCACTGCTCAGGCGGTAGAATAACTGGCACTGTTGGGGTACCCACCTAGTCGACCTCCTGCAAAGGAATTCTACCCCCGGTGAAACTTGTGTACTTTGCATCAAAATCGGTTCAATGGTTTTTAAGTTATTAACAGTTAAAATGTGTCGAAATCAGGAACATGTAAAAAACATAACTTTATATGAATTCATATAAAGTAAAGTTTCGTTTTTGTTGTTATTTTTATACTTGTCATCTTACTTCTTTGTATAAAAAAAGTTATCATAATATTCTTTAATTGCAGGCTATATAGAATTTCTTAACCAAGTTCTCAATGATTACGGGAAAATAATAATGGGTACAAACATTGGAAAACACATATTCGATCTTGGTGCGGAATATTACTATGAATTGTTTAACAAATTCTTCACAAGAACGCCTGCGAGCGAATACTATAGTGACGACTTCGAGAGCCTTGTAGATAAGTCATGATATTTTTGACAGGTGCTTCTGTTTAGAAATATTGTACACAGCTATTGAAATAAATTACTATTGGAATAATATATACTATTTCTTGATGCGTTGTTTGTCTTTTTGACCCAAAATCTTTGGTGATCAAACTTATGTCTATGATACAAGATTGTAATACTTAACCCTGCAGTGGTCGCGCACCAAAAACTTGCAGAAGTGGTCGCGTGGATTACAATGGTAATCCACTGATAAATTGTGAATAAAATCAAATTGGGCTTACTTTTTTTATATTTATGGTTACCAAATATATAATTAAGGTTTTTTAAATTAGATTTATTCAACAAAAACTTTTTATAATATCTGTGTAATTAATAAATTTACAAAAATTGAAAAACCTCCAAAATGGCCGCAAAAATGACTTACTTTGCATTTATGGATATTACAAAAAAACTGATATGAAAATGACTGTTCTAAATAATGTTTTATAAACAAAATAGATGTATTATTATGAATAAATATTCCATAATAACGGTTTTACCCGATTTGCACACTTTTTGAGGGCTTTTAGTACAGCATTTTTCATAGTCGTGAAAACAGTCAACGAAGGTATTTCCTTCAATTCTTACGTTCCTGTTCCTAATTTTTGTCCATAAAATGCCTAGAATATTATCGAGGCTTTTGTTTGTGTTTACGTTATTTTCTCTCATTTTTGATAAACCATTTGACTCCATTACTAACTTTTAAGGTTCAAAAGCTGTATATATCGTGGAACTGAAACTAAATTCTACTGTATTTATCTGAAGGAGCAATATTTGACCAGATGATGGTTTCGATGATGATGATGATGAATATAATGGATGTTATTATAACCAGAACGCTTTGGGACTGTGAAAAAGCCGACTATCATCAGATTTGATATTTTTATGATTTACACCTGGAAGCTTTTTATCTTCGATGTTTTGTGATGATGGGTTCACCTTCACAAAATGATCATCACCTCTGGACCTTGGCAGACTATCAAAAATTTCATTTAAATCCTTAAAACCCAGCAACTTTCATAATTAAAGCTTATTTAAGTCAGATATTACCAGTTTCAGTGCGCCTTAAGAATTTGTAATATTTCTTTATTTTATTTATTTACCCCCAAAACTTTAAATGTTGAGATGTGCAAACATCAATTTTAATCAGTTTTATAAAATAATAATCGATAAAATCTCGAAATTTTCAATAAATAAAAAAAAATGTTTTGTCAAAAATACTTACGTATCTGGTCGCGCGGCATACAGGTGTAATCCACGTACTTTGCGGACCTACTGTGACGTAACCGTATGAGATCAGGGCTTGCAAATTACAGTAGATATTCTCCAAACATCCAACTTAAAGTACCCGGAAGGGCATTTAATTAACTGAATGCATTTTTGAGATATTCTCGATTTTCGACGAGTGGATTACACATGTAATCCGCGCGACCACTCTAGGGTTAATTGGTGTCAAATTAGTGTATGGACTTTTTTTTGATGGTTTAACAAGTCTATGAAAAAACTGCTGCAATCAGCAGTGACTGCAAACGTCGGAGACCTAAGGTACATTAATATAAAGGTCAGAGATATTTTCAATAATAAATGTGAATATAAAAAGCGGCTTAGTGCGAGTCGGACACGTCCATGAAAGGTTCCGTAGCAGCAAGTAACTTCTTAGCTATGATTGGTGGAAATCGGTCTAAGATGGCCGCCGCTACAAAATGACGGATTACTTTTTTCTTCCACGACCCCCGCAATATGGGTATCAAATGAAAGGACTTTACTAGTAGAATACAACGCATTATGATAAATTTAAAATCCAAGATGGCCGCCACAAAAAATCCGGGAATTACATATTTTGTAAGCGCTGCGTTGGGGGTTTTTTTTTAATTTTTAATTTAATTCACTTGTTACATTTATTAGTCCCTTATTTTAGAAGTTGCAGGGGGGGGGGGGGGAACTAATTTTTACATCTACTTACCAAGTTTTAAGAGTATAAATCTTATGGTTTCGGAGTAAAGTGGCTGTGACGGACGGACGGACAGACATGACGAATCTATAAGGTTTCCGTTTTTTGCCATTTGGCTACGAAACCCTAAAAGGAATAATAATTGGATTTTGTTTTTATTCTATCTAAATATTTTATGACACATTATATTACATACTCAGTTCACTAAAATATTTATTGTTTAAGTCGGCGTTGATGTCCAAGCCGATTGACCGATACGGACTAATTACAGTCGCAATTCCTAAACTTTTAAATGATCTCGAAATATTGTGCAATTCTAACATATTGAATTTGACAAAACATTTAAAAAATTATATTTGGGGTTTATATAGAAAAATTACATTAACTTTTTACTAAGTAGTGCTACGATACATTTTGATCAACAATTGGCGGCCTTATCACTGTGAGCGATCTCTTCCATCTATACGCCAACACCATTAAAGACAAATTACAATTTATATATAGGTTGTGTGGCCATCATATTTGTTGCAGTTTCAGACGACTGCACCCTACTTATCTTCTTATTATGGGAAACAACCGGGACCCACAGTTTTACGTGCCTTCTAAAACACGATAGCGTCCAAGAAGTTTTTGTCACACTGAGATATTATGAACCCAGGGACCTTCTGGATCACAAGCCGGACGTACGACCAACAGCCAATGACGCTACCTCAGGAAGACTAATTATTACTAGTAGTTTGCCGCGAACTGGGACCTCGCAGACCCAATTTCCCTCAAAATGTTAAAACCTTGGGTTTTAGGTATATAATTATACATGGGTAAAAGTTATAAGTATCTACGAAATATAAATGTATGGAAACTTTAACCTATAATATTCGTTAAAGGAAAGGAAAATGCCAAAATTGAAAGTAATGTTAAAACTCAAAATACATAATGGTTAAATATATTTTAAAAAAATCTTTATCTCTGTGACTATTTTATTGTTGCGATCAAAATTTCAATAATAATAATAAAATATGAAAGGTTATGTGTGTATTCACTTGCAGAAAATAAAAGAATAAAAAAATAAATATGACTAGGTATAGTTCAAACAAAAATTCTCACAAAATCTTCATAGTTTGTATGTAGCACTTGTTTAAGAAAAAGTTGCCAATGCAGTGGACATTAGTAGAATTGAAATTGGGAAAAAATATCTAGCTTTACTTGTGTTATACAGCAAATTTACGACAGCTATTATATATTGATATTGTAGCTAATTCTAACATTTTTGTCGTAGCAGCCGACGATGACTTAGACTTGGAGCGAGAACGCAAAGCTTTGACAGTCACGCGTAACATCTAGGCTCCCAGGTTTTCAAGATGTATCTACAGCTACTGAGCAAAACAAAGTGTCCTTGTTCAAGGCATTATCAGACTTTTTATACGTGCAGCTCGTCGATCACATTTGCACTTTCCATCTGGTGGGAAGTGGGATGTGATCAAACGTAGGCCTAATTAGTATTTAAAAAAAACTGGATGAACTTTACAAACAGGGATCTCAAGGCGCTGCGGATCCAGTACAACAATGCTTTCAGGATGCTTTGGCGCAATTTCGATACTACAGAGCGTCAGGGATGTTTGTAGATGTTAGAGTGGATGATGGTTTTAATGGCATAATAATATGTGATAAACACATAAATAACAATCCCAATCGGTTTCTTGCTCGTTCTTCACATAGATATGCTTTTCGAACGAGCAGTAGAGTCTTAAAATACTTAGATCTAAATAATTGTAAAATTTACTTTCAAAAGTGAAGCACTGTAGCCTATTTGAATAAAAAAATGGGTTTGAGTTTAATTAATAAATTTAGAAAGTATATTATATTGATACTAAAACGAATGCCTAAATTTAGGGCAAATAATTAGGTATAATAATATTATATTACTCGTATTATGCCAACTTGAAAATAAGTTTATTAAGTACCTACTTCTACTGGTAGGATCTATACGAGGATAATATTATTATCAAACTTGACGTATAGAATAAATACTATGAACATATCCTGCACCCGCATATCATTTAAATTCATAATATTTTGAGTAAGTCAACATGGCTATTCACTTATCCGTTAGGGAACCGAACCTAGGACCGAATTATCAAAATGTATGAAATGACGTATTACGTCATATAGAATTTTGACAACTCGGTTTTTGGTTCGGTTCCCTGGCGCATAACTGAATGTCCCTGCAGTTCTCATAATATTACAATCGATAAACATTGTAATTTTGTATTCTCTATAACTCTACAACCCTTGCACCGATTTGGCTCATTTTTGGACGTGAGAATTCTTTTAGTTTGTACTACCTGTTTAAATTTTTTTATCAAGACTGGATCATCGGTTTCATTGTAATAAAGCAATTTCTTTACCTCTAGAACCCTTCGACCGATTTGGCTCATGTTCGAACTTAAAAATTCTATGGATTTATATTACGCGTTTGCAAAGTTTCATGAAGATTGGACCATTGGTTTTCCAGTTATCGCGTAACAAACAAACATACAAACATACACTTTTGATAATATATTTGTGTCGCTTATAAAAAATGTGTATATGTTAGAAAAAAAATTATCAGCGCTCCAGTTTTGAAATAATCGTCAGACCTATCGTAAAGACTTTAAGTCACCTATATCTCTGCAATCCTGGAACCTATTTAGCTAAATTTTCATTAAAATTATCCAATTAACCTTCTCAACTTGTGTGTAAAATTTCATTTCATTTGGATTAACCGTTTTTAAGTAAACTTCGACCAAACTTAACCACCAGAGGTCAACCGTTAAACTGGTCAAAACGCAGGCTTTTCGACTCTAAGACCTCGCTTCGCTCGGTCGATTATATATTGGGCTGAAGACGCTGGATGCAGGTCGCTTCCAACCGGTACATATGGAAGTCCAAAGGGGAGGCCTATGTTCAGCAGTGGACGTCTTACGGCTGACATGATGATGATGATGATGATGATTGAGCTGAAGAGTCTTAACATCTTATTATGACTCTTGAATAAGAAGCGTTGGTGCTGTGTGCCTAGAATTTTACATCATTATGAAATCCTGTCGCACTGTACATTATAGGCAGCGTTTTTATGTCTTTTACCATTATTATATAGTTTTTTTTTAATGTATTCATTAATTTTTATGGGGAATTTAAGTTAAATTTTTTTTTTTTTTTATGTGATGAAGTAGAAGACGAGCAAGACGCTCTCCTGATGTTAAGAGATAACGCTGCCCATAATCAGTACAGTGCTACCCGGGATTTCACAATGATGTGAAATTCTAGGAGCACTGCACCAACGCTTCTCACTCAAGAGTCATAAGATGTTAAGACTCTTTAGCCCAGTAATTTCACTAGCTACAGTGCCCTCCTACCGGAGCACATTAATGTTTGCACATCACTGCTCAGGCGGTAGAATAACTGGCACTGTTGGGGTACCCACCTAGACGACCTCCTGCAAAGGAAGTCTACCCCCGGTTAAAATTGAGGCTTTTCTAAATAATATAATAATAAATAATTATATTTTCTAATTATAGGCACAGGAATCAATGTTAATTGGTACAATCGACGAGGTTTCCATACAAATAAAAACAACAATTACATACAAATAATGCAGAAATGAATCATCGCATCCGTATATTTTTATTGAAAACCCACGTGAACTGGCCAAACATTAGACTAAAATAAATCAAGTTAAGGTAAAAACGTGAATTTAATTGTAGCATTATCAAGATTTTCATTGTTTGTTCAATGTTTGTGACGTGAATAAATTTTTATAATAATAATATGACGTTTAGGTACTATTAAAGAAAAATTGTTCGTTTTGGCCTCTTGCAAAATTTATTGCTCATTTTGACCGCTGTTGTTATTATAATTATTCTGTTTATTTTTAATTTAAAAACACTTCTATAATGAAAAAAAGTTTTTAGTGCGAGCCTTTTAAATAAGTGATGGTTCCGTGAACATATGATTTTAACCTTTTAAACTTTTACGATTTAGTTATACTATTAAGCACTAAGTTTTCGCATCTGTCCGATTCAATCGACAGTGTGTGGGACAACATTGTAAATGTATCAATAATATCATCATCATCATCAGCCAGTGCTCGTCCACTGCCGGACATAAGCCGGAGAGCCTTAGCTCTCCCAATACGAGCCACTGAGCCCGGTCTTAAGCTCTTCTCAGCTAGTCTCTGCCTGCCTTCCTCAGGTCGTCACTCCACCTGAGGGCTACTGACTATCGCCCACCCACTTAGATTGATGTCCACTTCAATGTTTATTAATGCGTTATTTTACTCATATTAATGAAGAGGTTTCAGCAAGTAATGTACACATGTTTGTCTATGGATTCTAGTGTTTTACATATTATGGGTGAACGATAGCCAATAGGCCATCTGGTCGCAGGGCGCCCTACACTGCGTTTAACTAAACGTGGTCTCCACGCCATAACTGTGTTTGACGACTTCTGTGGCGCGGTGGGTTAATACCCGCCTGCAACGCAAAAGGTTGCGGGTTCGATTCCCGCATGGGACAAATGTTTGTGTAATCCACAGGTATTTGTTTCTGGTCTGGGTGGTTCAATATCTATTATAAGTATGTATTTACAAAAGAAAAGTATATAAGTATTATATCCGTTATCCTTCTTCTTCTTCTTAGCGTATATCCCGGCTAATAGCCAGGGTCCGCTTTCCGACTTCTTTCTCTCCACTTTGCTCGGTCTTCAGCATCTTCCACGTTGAGTTCATTGGCTCTCATGTCGTACCTTACGAGGTTAAGCCAGCGCCGTTTCGTTTATTATATCCGTTATCCTAACCACCATAATACAAGCATTAAGTTGCTTAGTTTGGGGTTAGGTGGCGCTAAAAAAACAAAAAAAAAACTCGTCGGCTCCAGCGTCAATATATGTCACGGCTAAACACTAAACACCGAAGTACGGGTACCCCTAGATTAAGCCGGCTGATTTTTAGGTACCTACTCAACTAAGATTTACCAATAGTAACCGGCTTCACCTTAGATTAGCCGGCTAAACCTAAGTGTGGCCGCTTATTTTTCCACACACTGAGATTTAAACTCAAGGCCTCCGAATTATTAGCTACGGAAACTACAATTCAATTTGCCATAATTATGTAGGTAATATTAAAACAATTTAGTACTGATTTTTGATCGTTTCATATTACAAAGGGTTTCCACCACGAAACCCAATAACAATTTGATGACTTTATACAAATTTATATAAAATATTATTCACAGAGTAAAATTATTTGAGTTCAGTTGCAAAATTGTGACTGTTTACACGATGGAAAACAAAAATATAGTCGTTATTTTTTATTTATTATTATTTGGCGTCGTAATTGGAGAAGCTGGAATACGTAAGTATTTAGTATACTCCAAAATTGAACTTGTTATGGTTTCGAATATGGAATTGGAAGGATTTATTTTAAATAGTCAATAAAAACTTCTTATTGAAATAAAGGCTATTATTTTATTACAGTTGATGGATCATCTCATTTATGTGGACTAAGTGACCAGGAATGTCACAGGAAATTCTTTCAAACATTTGGAAGCTATTATTCAAAAATAGGTATTCCACAGATAGGGTTGCCTGTTTTGGATCCTATGAAATTGTCAAACGTTACAGTTGAAGTCCCTAATGTGATGAATTTAACTCTAGTTGAGGGACACTCCACCGGAATCGCAGAGTGTTTGGCGCTCAGATACGAGTAAGATTTTGATCTCACGGTCTTAATAACCCGAATAAAATAGAAAAGAAAACTTATACACCATAAATACCATAGAAAAAGCTTATAGAAAGATTACACATAAAAAATATTTTTGTGAAGAACCAAGCCATGCTAACCTAGTCCGCAGGTCGCTTTCCACAAATCCAATATATCCATAGTCGTGGAAAAAACAAACAATTATTATTAATTAATATTCTTTTTAAATATACATTTTTAAATATATATTGTAGTAGTATATTATATTTATAATAATATGTATGTATGTAGGTATGTAATATGCAAACCATCTTATAGGTATATAGAATAGAATAGAATAGAATAGAATAGAATAGAAATACTCTTTATTGTGTCCAATGTAACAAAAGGTACTTAAAATTACTATGACAATATAATAACACATTGACCCACAATGGGCGGCCTTATCGCTCAAAGCGATCTCTTCCAGGCAACCAACTTTTGGACGAATACATTATCTTATGAAGAGTAGGGGTTATGTGGAAAATGTTAGGTATTTTAAAAACTTGTAATAATAGTTTTAATATATATTATTTTCTACACATACTAAAATACATAAACATACATATAATACATACATAGAGTTTAATATTATACATATTTTTTTGTAACTAGTCTATGTATACAGATACTGCGCACCACCGTCTAGTATTGTAATATAAGTCCTGTTCCATTCCTAGGTTGTCTGTAAGAAATTGCCTAGTGCGATAAGACCGCCGATTGTTTACCTAGCATTTAGACATTTAGCTCAGTAAGTTTATTTGTAATTATTTGGTACGCAATAAAGTATCATTCTATTCTATTCTATTAATTAATAAAATAACATTCTAGTTTTAACAACTAATATATCAGGGTGACATGTAAAGTGTAATGCTCAGTGTAGCGCAGAATTATGAATTTTAAAACACTGGGTGGCGCTGTGTTTGACATGGAGAATCATCACGCACCTGGTTTACTCGTTCCGACTCTCATTTCTATGAAAAAATTACAATATGTAGAGAGTTATGACATCCTCATTAAACTTTTCATTTTATTTCAGAACTTACATTGAAAACAAAACCAAAATATCCGAATTGACGTGTGACAATATCACAATTTGGGGTACCTACGATTTAACTATGGGACCATTGATCAAGAACTCTTTAGGTCCAGTCATTAGGGGTTCCGGACAAATTAGACTTGCATTTGGTAAGTAAATAAACAGGTAAAATAAAAAAATAACCTTCTTCAGGTTCGGTGAGCGAGGGCATGATCCACGTTCTAATTCATATCTCGAAAACAACTTAACCAATTTTGATAAAACTACCACTAGTGTACCTTAAATTGGACTATAGATTGGTTTTGAAAAAAATTGAGGCTAAACATCCCAATATACATAATATAAAATACACATTTTATTATGTTTATATGGCATATTTTTGTCAAGTGAGTATGTTGTTGACTTTGTTGATAAACCGTTGATGTTGTTGATAAATAACTTATTTGTTGCAGAAAATTGGTATTTGAAGATCCAATATCCCTTCAAAGTAGAGAAACACGAAAATGGAGATATATACATTAGATGTGTTTTCGAGGAGGCGGACTTCGATTTTAGTATAGGAAATGTTAAATTAGAAATAGAAAATGTCAAATTGGGAGACGAAGATATAAGTAAGTGAGAAACTAATTATTTTATTCATGCAATATTATATAAAAACTAAATTTAAATTTTAAAAAAATGGAGACACTTCAGCTTTATGGTGCAGAGAAGGAAACAGAATTTTACCTCTGCATGACAAGGCTTAGGCTCTAACGGAAAAAAACGGGCAAATAATAAATTGTCTTCAAATCTTTGATAAAATTAGGTGATTATAAAGTGCTACAAAATGAGTAGATGTACCTTCCTAATACCGTAGCAAAATTATAGCAAGACATAGAGCAAATAAAGGTTCATTTACGATAAGTATGTGTGCGCGCTGCATATGTAGGTACACACGAAACATCAATCCCCCCTCAGTATTAAGGTATCAAACATTCTTGAACCCACCACGTCGCGTCGGAGACCTGTTTTTTTTGCAGATTTCCACGAGAAAATATTATTATACTCTGAACGATATTCAAATTATTTACGAGTATTTTTCTAACTTGTTCTTTAGTTGTTCGTACTTATACTAAATAACACCTTTTTTGTATTTTTTCTCTTTGGGTTATCCATTCTTCTGATCTGAGGGTTAGCTCTTAACCACCATATCGCTTAAGGGCCTTATGTCGGCGCAACCCTCTCATTCACACGATGACGCATTATGAAATATTAATTCGTAAAAAAAAAAAGGTAGCACTCCGAGAGTGCCGGCAGAAGTGAAAACTTCAATATTAACGTTGTGTTTAATTATAAGTATAAAAATACTATCATTTATGAGGTAGAATACAATGTTTATTTATTGCGCTATCGTACACAAATATGACAATTTATATGTTGTTATTTATAATATTATATCGTTATTTATATATTACATTAAATTTTATCTCTCAGAAAAATTAACTTCCATCCATAATTTCGACGACTTTTACACCATCGTTATTATCAGAATCATCATCGCAAATTTTTACAACTGATACAATTGGTTTATGATAACTGAAGTAAGAAACAAACAGTTTTGATTCGAACCTATTTAAGTGTCTAATAAAAAAAATATAAAATATAAAAATATAAATATAAAATATAAAAAAAAATATATCGGGCGCGCGCTTGTCTAAGCCCCCTGTGCCGCCTAAACAGAGCAGCACACTCAGGCACGGTAGAAAGAGTGGGAGATACTAGTTCCTCTCCCTTCCCCTCGATCTTACGCTTTTTCGATCAGCATCACGTGACCCTGACGCGAGTTTGAAAGTTTTTACCCATACAAAAAAGTGCTCAGCGCCGCTAAAGAAGTTTTCACTTCAAAAACATTCTAGACACAGCAACAAGCAATCATTCCAGCAATTAAAACAGAGGTAAAAAGTTAAATAGGTTCACACACAAATGTATTCTTTAACAATATTATTACGAGTTTGTAAAATATATTATGTATACAATTATAATAAATTATATACGTAGGTGTGCTGTTAAATGACCCATTACTTTTTGTTATGTTTATTAAAGAATGTTTTTTTTTTCAGGTCAAATAATAATAGACGCTGTAACAAACTCAAAATTCTTCGAACCAACCTTGGGTAGATACATCACTGAAAGATCTCTCAAGTACTACTACATGGCCCACAATCTGTTCTTCGATGCAGTGCCTACCAAAATGTACATCATTGAAGATATGAACAATTACCTTTGACTTTGTACCTACCGTTGATGATATTATTGTATTTCTCTGTGTAAGAATGTTACCTACATTAAATAAATTAAAAAAAAAAAAAAACTTTTAATCAACCTGTGTTTATTTTTATATCGCTCAAAGAGTCCTCAAAAGCTAAGGACTATTGTTTCTGATAAAACCCGTAGTAGGTAGTTACAACAAACCACTTTTTTTTCATCCCAGAAAAAATGCGTTACGCATCGTCACCCTGGCCCTCACATCGCGCTTTGAGACGCAGGGCAGTATGTGGGACTCTCCCGCCGTAAATGGGCGCGGCCGGGATACCCACTAAAAAACCTGGGAGTGTTTCTGTGGAACGCTATAATGCCGGGGCAGCGGGTACAACTTCAACAGAACTTACTTAAACTGTGAGAGTCAAAGTCACAAATATAGCATCCGTGGCCCAACATAAGTTGCAGTTTCAAGTCGCCAATATTTCTGCAAGACAAGCATGACCTAACGACTGCCTCCTACATAGTTTTTACAGCAGAAATCCACAGTTTTACGTGACTCGTACGAAGATTTTATTGGTTTTCCAAACACAGCAATGTGCTTATGGCATTTTGCTATAAATGAAGCAGGCGCTATTATATGACTATTTAATAAAACGCCTGGTGTTTACATTATTATTGGTAATTTAAAAAAAAACACATAAAATTCTGTCCTAAACTTTTGTATGGGGACGGTGACACGTTCCCCGTAAGATCAAAGTCCAACTGAGGTGGGATATAACAAATGAAATGAAATATATTTTATTTAAGAAAAGATGTGATGGTACATGGTAACATAAAAATTAAAAACTAATTTCTTATGAACTAATAGATTATAATATACCTATGGTGTCCACTAGCCCCACACTAGGATAACCTGTGTTGTGGTGGATAGTCTCTTCCCTAAATTTTCTATTTTAATCTGCAGTAATATAGACCTTCTCCCCCGGACCCCTGCACTATGCAGACGTATTTTAGACCAGTCCCCATTTCGATTTTTAATTAAAATTACCAAATTGTTCACGTATAAATTCAAGTAAAAAAATAGGAGCGCAGAAGTTGTGAGGAGCTCAACGCAACACTTTGGCCCGTCCCTGTCACTGAATGACGCAGCGGTGAGTGCTGCACACATTATTCACACTTAAGAAGTGTGCGTCGCCGTTACCTCGTCAAACCGGTCGCCTCGCTACATCGTTGCGCTGCACACACACACACGGGTTCGGCCGGTGGTTAATGAACAGGTTCGTGTGCGTCGCGTCTAATTCATCAAACCGGTCACTACACATCGTCGCTGCGCTGCACACATAATCAAGCTGGTGGTTGGTGTTCGTATACACATCCAGTCGCTACTGCTTACGCGCATCGCTTTACGTGCACCACACGTGCATTTGTCATTTATCTGCGTGTGTGCAGAGCTAACTATTGCGCGCACCGCTTCGTACTCTCTGCTTGCCTGGTAGCTTTAGAGTATTCCACGCGCGCATTGTACGATGACGTCACGACGCGCTCCGCTCAAAGATAAAGCGCTGCATGCGGCAGGGCTGATGACGCATTGTAAGTCGGATCCTAATTTAATCGCCGTCTCAAAGCTTGCACCTTCCGCATCAAAAGAACAATCGGCAAGTGCAGAGAATATAGGACCAAAAAAACGCAAACATTGCGAGGATGATGAGGCCGATAAAGATGATATTCTTGAAATGTTTTCATTATTACAAAAGGAACAAAATGAAAAATTTTTGGCATTAATGCAAGAGCAGGATAAAAAATACACTGCTCTTATGGAAGAACAGGACAAGAAATATACTGCTCTAATGAATAAAGTTCAGGTGGGGATACAAACACATACGGATCAAAACAAAGAGATTTCCGATTCAATTGGCTTCCTAGGACAAAAATATGATGAATTGCTAAATAAAATAAATACTCTAGAGAAGGAAAAATCACTGGACCGAAAACATATACGGGATCTTGAGTCTAAAATAGAGCAAATGGAACGTAACATGCGTAGTTCTAGCATTGAAGTGCGTAATTTACCTAAAAAATCTGTGGAGACGAAACAAGACTTAGTCGACATTGTAAAAAACCTGGGAAATGCAATTGGTGTTCCGATACTTAATAGTGACATCTGCGATGTTTACAGAATAAACACACAAAAAGAAGTCAATCAACCTATTGTAGCGCAATTCTCCAGCGTGTTAATGAGAGATAGGATTATTGGCTCTGTTAAAGCTCACAACAAAAAATATCCCAACAACAAGTTTAATACAACTAACTTGAAAATAGAAGGCCCTACCAGACCGATTTTTGTATCAGAGAGCTTAACCACGCAGGCTAAAAAGCTTTATTTCCTGGCGAGGGAATTCGCTAAAAGCGCAAACTATAAATATTGCTGGCCCTCACGTGGACGTATATACCTAAGAAGAGCTGACGGAGCACCTCTAATAAAAATTATCACAGAAAGTGATATTGAAAACCTGAAGACTAAATGACTAGGTTCTAGAGAATGTTCCGCCTATAATCATAAGTCGCTCATGATATATATTGTAAATTCATACACACATAATGTTATATTTGTGCCGATAAGAACTCATAAATATTCATGTAATAGTCAACCGCTTCAACAGCTACTCGCACACACCATACAACACAATCACACACACCACACACACGCGCACACACAACACATACCGACATACCACACACACTCATATACACAACGCCATACATATTATCTTGTACCTCAGTACGTCATTAATATACAGTAATGGATGACAATTGCTTCATTACTGCGGAAATAGATAGATCTGATTCGATTGAATGCTTCCTAATAAATGACTCATCGGACTGCAAAAAGATACTTGGGTTAGACTCAAATGTTAACAGTAATAAACTTTAAATCCTAACTGTCAATATACGTAGTATACACTGTAACTTTGATCTATTTGTTGCATATGTCACTAGCATGGATATAACAGTTGATGTACTTGTACTAACTGAATGTTGGACGAGTAATGATAAGCCGCCACCGTCCCTGCATAGCTATAACATGTATTGGAGTAAGAATAGTATCAATCAAAATGATGGCGTGGTGGCTTATGTGCGAAGCGAAATAGGATCTACTTCATATGAACCACAATGCTTAGACGGAAATTGTCTAGTAATTAATATTATGCCTGACTATTCTATTGTTTGTTCTTATCGCCCCCCTAGCTTCCGAAACATAAGTAGTTACCTAGAGTCTCTAGATATTATCCTAGGGAACATTAGTAACAGAAATATTATTTTCACTGGCGACATTAATTTAGATATCTTAACTACTGATAATAATTCACATGATTATTTAAATTTGATGGCTATGCACGGCCTCAGACAAGGTATAAATTTTCCCACCAGAGTCTCCACATGTTTAGACCACTTTATGGTCAAAACTACTGGAATGTGGAAATCAGTAGTCTTTGGAGAACAGTTAACGGACCATTCACCAATCTTACTTTATATTAACAATACAAAAATAGTTAAAAATAAGATATTTTATAATAAAGTCCTTGTTGATTATAAAAAAATTGAAGATACATTAAGGATTGAACACTGGCAGGATTTGTATAATATTAGTAATGTTAACATGGCTACTGAGTTGTTTGCAACTAAATTACTAAGTATCGTTAATAATAGCATGTCTATAAAAAAAATATCGAAACGAAACCAACCATTAAAGCCTTGGATCACCAGAAGTGTGGTTCGTTCGATTAGGAAACGTAATAGGCTTCATATGAAAGCTAAGAATAACCCAGAAAATTCTGAAATACAACAAAAATATAATAGGTACAGAAATATATGCAATCGAATAATAAAATATTTGAAAAAAGAGTATTACAGAGAAAGGTTTATAAAAAGCCAAGGAAACATTAAAAACACGTGGAAAGTAGTAAAGGAAGTATGCAATTTTAAACAGACTAATACACCTGCCAATGACTTACTTAATATATGTAGAGATCCCACAGAGTCACTTAATGTTGTAAACGATTACTTTACGTCCGTTGGTAGAACACTTGCAGACAAAACTTTAACCATGATGAACATAACAGAGAGCGACCTAGCTAGGAATGCGAAAGCTTTAAACTCACCAGTTAATTCCATGGCTGTAGTTGTTACGGATCCAGCAGAAGTTAAAAGCATAATCCTGACGCTAAAACCACGTAGCGCTCCTGGTTGGGACAAAATATCTTCAGAACTACTAAAACGGAATATTGATTATCTAGCCACTCCAATATCTTTTATTTGCAATCTAAGTATAGAAACTGGATTATTTCCTGCCTTTTTTAAGATTGCATTGGTTTGTCCGATATTTAAAGCTGGAAATAAATCTATTCCTTCTAATTATAGACCTATATCACTTCTCTCAACCTTATCTAAAATCCTTGAAAAGTTGGTAAAAAAACGTGTAATGAAATATTTAGAAAAATATGATCTCCTGAGCGATAACCAGTTTGGTTTTCGTGTAGGGAGATCTACGGAAGACGCAGTCTTAAAGCTGTCATCTCTTGTCACTGGTTACCTTGATGATGGGCAGAGGTGTTTGAGTATTTTCTTGGACTTACAAAAGGCTTTTGATACGGTCTCTATCCCCATCTTATCGACTAGGTTAGAGAATGTAGGCATTCGGGGAAACATGCTAAATTGGTTTGAGGACTATCTTTCTCACAGAAGTCAGAGAGTGCGGGTCGATGAATACGAGAGTGAGAGTGCAGTCTGTAGTTTTGGTGTACCCCAAGGCAGTACACTGGGACCTGTATTATTTTTGATATATATTAACGAACTGTGTAATACCTGTACTGACTTGGATGGTCTAGATTTGCTTATGTTTGCGGATGACACAGTTCTGCTCCTACATGATAAAACGTGGCCAAATGTAACTAAATTAGCTGAAAAATGTCTTTCGAGAGTAACGGTATGGTTAGAAAATAGTCTTTTATCCTTGAATACAGAAAAGACCAAATACATCTGTTTTAGTAAATCCGCTGCTAATGCTCCAAAGTCGAATCCGTGTTTGAAGATACACACATATCCATGCAATCGTAACGTACACCAAAATGCTACATGTCCTTGTACAAGTTTAGCTAGAGTTAATATGACTAAATATCTTGGAGTGATAATTGATGAGAGACTGGAACTTGCACATACAGACACTAGCATCGAGGATCAGACGACTAATCTACGCTTTTAAAAACCTGAGAGAAGTTGCGGAACATAAATTGATAATGCTGGTATATAAATCGCTGTGTGAGTGTCTGATAAGGTATTGTATATGTGCATGGGGCAGTGCTGCCAAAAGTCACATTATTAAGGCTGAGCGTGCGCAGCGAGCTGTACTCAAAGTACTCTCGCGTCTACCATTTAGACACCCTACCACAGCGCTTTACAATGAAACCAAAGTACTTAGTGTAAGAAAACTGTTCATTTATGAGAGTATCCGTAGATACCATAGAAAAACTGTCCCAACTCTACCTTCCAACACTAAGCGAATTGACCGATGCCCGGTCCAGTGGGTAAGGTCTAGATTTGCTCAAAAAAGGTATGACATAGTAGTTCCAAAACTATACAATATTTTAAATAAAAAAATTGAGGTTAAAAAGTTAAATAATAATAAAATAAAACAAGCAATACTCACATGGTTACAGGGGTTTGATTATGATGGAATTGAATGTATGTTGAGTAATATGTCTTTCTAGAGTTACACATTACACATATATATGAATATATTATATAAACTTAAATTCACAAGCGTCCAACTCATACACATAACACATGCCATAAATATTCACGCACATAATACACACATACACACACACACGCACACACACACACACACACACACACACACATACACGCGCGCGTCCGCACAAATACACGAGTTTTTTGTACAACATTATGGTTTGTCTCACAGCGTATAATATAATCAGCGTATATTATAATATTTTCTTTTGTTATTTTTAGTATTGTATGTTTTTTTCTCTTTCGTAAATTACATTTGTTTTAATTTTCTAAATTTATACTTAACGTCATAATGTTAAATGACATAATAGACCTAAATTCTTAAATGGGAGAAGCCACTGGTTCCTGAAACACAGTTTTTACTAGTTCGGGAGCCTATGGATTCAGTTTATTGTATTGTACATTTATTGTGTCAAATAAAGTTATTTGATTTGATTTGATTTTGATTTGAATATATAAAACCTTAGCTTGAGAAGTACTTTGTTAGGATTAAGTTACATGTAGATTATAAAATATTGCAGGAACAAAATTTTTGTTTTTAAAATAATATTATTCTCTGTAGTATGTGTTATTTAAGGAGTTATCCTTTAATAATATGCAACAACTTGCTCAGAAGTTAAATCTTAGAACAATTTTCAATGCATCTCTTGCATATTGTTAGTATCCCGACATGTGGGACAGTAAACGTACCTTTGATTCGGTATCGTTGATTACCGAGCATGTATAATATGCAGGTTCTCTGTGTTAGAATGTTAACTTTTTTATCTTATCAACTTCTGATCATTTTCATTTCGCTTAGGGACTCTAAGCGAATTGTAAGTGCTAACGCCTAGTGTTGATATATTTTTAGGGTTCCGTAGCCAAATGGCAAAAAACGGAACCCTTATAGATTCGTCATGTCTGTCCGTCCGCCCGTCCGTCCGTATGTCACAGCCACTTTTTTCCGAAACAATAAGAACTATACTGTTGAAACTTGGAACGTAGATGTATTTGGTGAACCGCATTAAGATTTTCACACAAAAATAGAAGAAAAAAACTTGAAAGGTGTCAAGGGACACCCGGATGGAACGAAGTTCCCACGATTTACACGATCCTCCCCCTCCCCTCCCCCCTTTAAAGTAGTAAGTCTCTAAAGTAGTAAGACCGCTGTAGCGGCTGTAACGTTTAACGCAACTTTTTTTCGGAACGCTATAGCGGTCGGGACGTTCGAGTGGATAGCAAAAAGTGTTGACAACTTTTCGTACGAATTTTTTCCGTCTAGTCCCCTTTCACAACGTGCGATAAGGAACTTCATTCCAAAAACAATAAATTTTTGGGGCTCCCCATACTTAGAACTGAAACTCAATTTTTTTTTTCATCTAACCCATATTATACTTACAGCATTAATCACCTGACTCGACACCAATGAGCCGAGCGAAACGCAAGGGCACTGTCCACTTTTTACAAGCTTTTATTTACTTTCACCTGTCCGGTGTCTGTCTGTCTGTCTGTAATCAAATATTGTAAATTTGATTTACTTTTTTTTTACTCGAATCGGCAGAGCCTTGCATGCAGTCCCCCATCGACGACCCCCAGTTTCCAAGTTCCCAGTTTTTGAGCTGAAATTTTGCATGCCTGTACCTATACATCGTGATAATTCAATATTATTATGACATGGAGCTGATTTGATGATAGATCTGGAAAGTACTTTCCTATGGCCAGGAAAGTAATTAAACGACGCAATCCCATCGAGTTTGGGCGCATTTGATTCGTCTTGACGAATACTTTGGTGCTAGATGGTAATAAAAGTATGTTTTTAAATTTCACTTGTTTTCAAAGTCGTGTATCATTGACTTTTACATTGATATAATATTATGTAATATTACGTCCTCTGGATTAAAAAAAAATTGCTATTTCTATTTTAATTTTGCATAATATTATAACAACAATTAATTGTTTGCCTTATACATAATATTAAAATTTATTATACCCAAGTATTAATATACAATGTTTATCAATTCTTCATCTTTTTGTTTGCATTACAGCAGAAGTACCTAAGCTAAGTTTGAAAAAAAAGAAGTGCGAGAGAAGTATTTCGTACAGGGGGTTCCGTTGCTTGGTTTTACATCTTTGACGTTATCTTTACGAACCAAAAAAATATTCAGTGCAATTAAATTATAATTTATTTTATTAAATTATAATTTACTAGTTTATGCTTGCGGCTTACCCCGCGTGGTAAAATCCTTTCTTAAAGGAGGTCTACATGATAAAAACTACCTGTGTTTCAAATTTCAACTCAATCCGTACAGCGGTTTGGGCTGTGCGTTGATAGATCAGTCAGTCAGCAACTCTTTCCTTTTTAAACGGTTTTATTTAGCTCACTCCGTTTGTTTTCTTGGGTCAAATTTAGTAATTGAAATTTCACCCTCTTCCTGTCAACCGATTGATCTGAAATTTGGTATTCGCGTTTGGTTTTGGTGACAATACAATTATGTACATTCAATATTATTGTAAATCCAAGATGGCCACCGCTAAAAAATGACGGATAACGTATTTTTTTTAAATCCTATCAATATGGGTATCAAATGAAAGGGCTTGATAAGTAAAATACAGTGCACTATACAAAATTAAAATCCAAGATGGCCGCCGCTACAAAATGGCGGATAACCAATTTTTTTTCAATCTCATCAATATGGGTATCAAATAAAAGGGCTTGACAAGTAGAATACATTGTACTAAAAAGCCTAAAAATAAAAAAAGTAAAAAAAATATTTTAAGTTAAACGGTTTTATTGTAAACATGTACTAAAAGCTAAAAAATAAAATCGTGAGGCACGTCAAATATCTTAAATCTATGAACATTTTCACTGATATTGTAGATATTTGACGTGCCTCACGATTTTATTTTTTAGCTTTTAGTACATGTTTACAATAAAACCGTTTAACTTAAAATATTTTTTTTACTTTTTTTATATAAATTTAGAATATCCAATAATTATTGGAAAAATACAATATCCATCATAAAGCAAACTAATTCAAATTACAAAATTTATTTTATTAGTATACATAACATGAATAATATGATCAAGTATTTTTTAAAATTATTCAACCTCTATGGCGAGCACATCATGAGGAGGGCACTTGAAGGATGGGAATCCGGTGTTTCTGTAGGTGGCGAAAAACTCACCAACCTCAGATACGCAGACGACACTACCATTGTTGCATCCAGTTAAGAGGAAATGGCAGTTCTATTGAAACGCATTGAAATAGAAAGTGCCAAGCTCGGTCTTAAGATGAACCATTCGAAAACCAAAGTCATGTTGGTAGATAGAGCTCAAATCCTTCCACAATCTGATGCACTCAACGGCTACGAAAAAGTCAAGGAATTCATCTATCTCGGGGCGCAAATAACGTGCGAGGGTAGCTGTACTGGGGAAATACGCCGAAGAGCTGGCATGGCTAAAAATGCGATGACAAACTTGGAGTAAATATGGGGGAACCGGAGCATTCGCCGTAAGACAAAAGTGCGTTTAGTGCGAGCGCTTGTCTTCTCCATATTTCTTTACGGTGCAGAGACATGGTGCATGAATAGCCGTGATTGCAACAAGATCGATGCCTTTGAAATGTGGGTGTGGAGGAAAATGCTCCGGATTCCGTGGACTGCTTTGAGGACCAATGAGCCGATTTTAGAAGAGCTTAATATCAACAAAAGGCTCTTGTCATCTGCCAAGAACGGGTTCTGAGCTTCTTCGGACATATTATGCGATCTCCTAAGCATAGTTTGGAGAGACTCCTAATTCTAGGTCTCATTGAAGGCAGCCGCGCCATGGGCAGAGCACCGGCTCGATGGTCAGACCTCGTCAAAAAAGCAGGGGGAGGCAGCATCTATCGAGCGGTCCAATCCACCAGAGACCGTGCTCTTTGGAGGAGAATATCATGTGGTCGCAATCCTCAGCAGTGAGGAAACGACGAAGAAGAAGAAGAGAATTTTTAACGTGACGCAAACAACGAATTAGGGAAGTAAAATGAAAAAAATATTTTATAAGCAACAAATGTTAACCTATTATTAGTTACAAATTAAATAAATAAATAATAATAAATATTTCAGGACATTTAACACACCGCCACCTAACCCCAAGCTAAGCAACTTAATGCTTGTATTATGGTGGTTAGGATAACGGATATAATACGAGTTTTATACTTTTCTTTTGTAAATACATACTTATAATAGATATTGAAACCACCCAGACCAGAAACAAATATCTGTGGATCACACAAACATTTGTCTCATGCGGGAATCGAACCCGCAACCTTAATTAGTACATAATATTGAAAAAAAAAGCTGGAATAAATATATTATAATATTTTAGGAAATAAATATATTAATCTCTGCCATAATTTTATTTTTATTTCTCACAATACCTCAGGCAGTTTTACATTTGCGGAACCCAAACAAAAAATAATAGAATTACATTTAGATATTTTCTCGTCAGAATTCTATAAAGTGTTAGACACACCTGTTAATAAAATGAAATCAACAAAGCAGTCTTTAAAGCAGACACACAATGATTAAAAATATAATTTCGATTTTTACAATTTTACTGTACGTTGCCAGTTTTGGTGAAGCTGGACTTTGTGAGTATTGCCAAATATTAAAAAAATAACTTCAGTTATGTATGTACTTTATTATTATTATCTTATCCGATAACGGGGGCTGACAAAGCCAGCGGCACATCGACCCATTTGAATCTATTGTGTTAACCCCTTGCGTTGCCGTTTCCTACTCTTTTTGTCTTCTTAGTCTTCGAAGAAGAGATTAATTAAATTATTATTTATACCCGATTATTATTTTAAAAGTAAAATAAATCACACGGTTGTTTTCGCCTGTTATGTCTTTCTCGGGAAAGAGTTCTCCAAGGAAACAAAATGACAAAACGGTGAAAAAAGAGAGTAGTATTCTCATAATATAAAACAACAATGGTGACCTCCAAATTGAAAGTTTTATCTACATATTTTTAATCGTGTCTCGTGCCCTCGACTCGAGCTTTTTGGGGGAAAAGGGAATGCTAAATTAAAAAAAAAATGGTCTTTACGCACTTGCTACAGTGCCCTACTACCGAAGCACAGTAATGTTTACACATAATTTCCCAGGCTGTAGAATATCTGGCACTGTTGGGGTACCCACCTAGATAACCTCCTGCAAAGGAATTCTACCATAAATTAGGAACAAATTATTATTTTCCAACAATAAAATTACCCTTTTGTTCTATTTCAGTTGATGCTCCTCATCATACATGTGGACTAAGCGACCATGAATGTCACAGAAAATTCTTTCAAACATTTGGTTCCTATTATTCTCCACTAGGCATTAAAGAGTTGAACATACCGGTTTTGGATCCATGGCACGTTTTTAATACCACTGTATCAGTTGAAAATGTTATGAATTTGACATTAGTTGAAGGGTATGCAAGCGGAATTGCTAACTGTTTGGCGCTCAAATATGAGTAAGTTACTATTCCAAGAAGTAAGAAGACGAGCAAGACGCTCTTCTGATGGTTAGAGATAAGGATTTTACAATGATGTAAAATTATAGGTGCACTGCGCCAACTACCAACGCTTCCCACTTAAGAATCGTGAGATGTTAAGACTCTTTGGCTTCTCTTGTTTAGTTTCTAATGATATTATTATTATTTTAAGCAACTATTTTTATGCCAACATTTGCACGCGGCGGTTTTACTTAAAAAGTGGCTTCTGTTATAGACTAAGCTACGAGTACATACCAAATATAAATATCGATCCAGCTGTTTATGTGTAAATGAGCAACAGAAATCCATACAAAACCTTCCCCTAATGTCAGTACGATTAGACCCCGTATTTTGTAATAGGTACTGTAAATACCAATCTATGCCCAACTCCATTACATCTTTATTCTATTTAATCAATTCTGTCAATTTCTTTCGATTGCATATTTATTTCTAAAGTGAGATAACATAGAAATATATTTAATTTTTTATTTTTTTCAATTCAGCACTTTTATTGAAAACCGAACAAAAGTATCACAATTATTATGTGACAATATCACGATATGGGGCACCTACGACGTGGATCTAGCACCATCAATCAAAAACTCTTTGGGTGACGTGATTCATGGTCATGGAAAAGTTAGAGTTGAAATAAGTAAGTTTTTATCCACTATAGGTTAACCTTTGACCACGATATCACATGATGATGTAAGAAATGATGCAGCTGTAGCGAAACGTCAGCTTAAAAAAACAAATCGTTGCTTTGTTTTTGCTTTTCTGTTATAAAAAATAACCAATTTGAAATTTTCCATTTTCTTGTTTTTTATTAGAATTTTCTTTAAAAAAAATATCAAAATGGTAGGTTTGTTACGTATTATGAATATTCTTCAATCTGTTGTATCTTCAATCTGTAATAATAATTATAATAAAAGTTATGTTAATTTTTAGTTATTAAAATAATAAATCTTTTGTTCATATTTTAGTGCAAATAAATTAAATTTGTATAAAAATTTTAATTCAATATTGCATAATACTAAAATGAAAATTAAAAAAAAACTAATAGACCGTTAGCCGAATTGACCTTTCTTTGAAAATTTGATGAATTTAAGCAAACAAATACTTTTTTTTTTTTTTTTATCTTTTACAGTTAATTGGTGTATGGACCTCCACTACCCTTTTGCAGTAGAAAAACGTGAAGATGAGCAAATATACATCAGATGTCTATTCGATAACGTCACATTCATACAAAGAGTAGATGATATCAAATTAGAAATCGAAAATATAAAATTAGCGGATATTGATATAAGTAAGTATAAAATACTAATATACCTATACATTGCTTTAGCAACCTTGAAAGAGGATATGGCTACTCGTAAGGTGTATGCAAATATGACGGATGATAAAGTTGAGTGAGTGGAAGTATCTGCGAGGAATGAAAGAGGTTTGCTATGCTGATCCTACATGGAAAAAAGTACCTAGTTATCCACTTAAAAAATATTTTAAGTTATAATAATAAATAGTAATAAGTATAAATAGTAGCTCGTAGTAGTATTATAATAGCCCGTTTAGTGAGTAGCGAGTCATCGCCTGCATAATATTTCATAATGGGACGGAAGTGGCAGGTGCCGTAGTCCCTAGCTATAACCTAATAATAGTTCTGGCACTTGGTGGAGACTATATTTTATTGCTCCGTTTACACCTATAAAAAGGCCCGGATTTAGCCTGTGTTTAAAAACAACAATAATTAAATTAAATTTATTAACAATACACGATTGAAATAGCAAAAATAGATAATAATAATCGATGTGGCCGCAGTTGAATTAATTACCCAAAAGAGACTGGCAAAAATTCGAGAATCTTTGCTTATTTATATCCTGCACATTTAACATTATAATAATAAACAAGGAAAATGTTATAATGTGTCATCGTGCGAATATAATAATATTGATAATATCTAGTGTCTATTCAGAAACTAGAAAATTGTCAATGACATGAATGTAATTAATTAAGAAACAGACAGTTCCTGTTTTACAAGTACACGATGTATTTTTTTATTTACCTACTTCAATAATGGTATTGATAATAAAAAGTATTTCTATTATATACCTACTTAGATAATGGTATCTAAGTAGGTATAGAACAGAAATACTTTTTATTATGACCAATATACCTATATAACAAATAGTACCTACTTAAAATTATTACTTAAGCTTAAAGAAATATTAACATATTGGCTCACAATGGCGGTCTTATCGCTCAAAAGGATCGGTTTATTGATAGGCAAACGCAGTGGTAATCTTGAAGTAGAAATATGGGTGGTCATATGGTGGAAATATGGTTGATATTGTGGGTCGCACATGAACGACATTGGAACAATAGTGTAGCTTCCGAGGCCCAGTGATCATACCTTCAATTTCAAGGAGGCTTTGGGTTCAAATCTTGAGGCATAATTTTCGATCAAACACGTAAAACAGTGACTTCCGGCTGTTTCCTATGAAACTACTTCATATACAGTTGGCCACAAAACCTTCATTGTGATTTGACTCTGGCAATGTAAGTTGGGTAACTTATTCTATGACCACTATTTAATGGATTATAGTTTTTATTATTAAAAGCCCGTCGTGTCCCGCTGCAGGGCAAAGGCCAAAGGTCTTCAGTTAGTGTTGACCGCTCCTTTAGGTGTTAATCAAGGTCTCGCCATCTTTTTCTGGGTCTGCCGGGACACCGTGGTCCATTTGGCCTAATTTGTGGTTAACTTAGCCCAAAACTCATCTGACATTCGGCAGACATGCCCAGCCTAATCTCATTTTAGTAGAGCGGCTTTTTTGGCAGGGTCGGTATTTTTTGTTTGGGAGCGCAGTATGGTGTTTAGGATTTGGTCTATTTATAAGTTTGACTCCTAGAATACTACGCTTACTCTTATTTATTTTCAGTTAGGGTTTTCCCTATACTTGTCACCATGCCGGAACTGCACGTGTTTTGACAAATCCGTATCGCCGTTTTACGACACGGTTTGATTTGTCAATAGCCCACTTAATTTATACACATCAAAAACCTTGAAGATATTTTTAGCTATTCCATTTTAATAGAAGAGGAAGAGCATTTAATCATTTTTTTTCATTTATAATTTGGTTTGAGTTGTCTCTCAGCTTTACCCTTCCCAATCTCTGTTTCCTGTGTCCTGTGTATGTAGTATGAATTTACGGGAATGTTATCTCTTCAGTGTTTTCTGGACTAGCATCAGTGACAATTTCTGACTATGTGCAAAAGAATGGATACACATGCAAAAGAATGAATGAATGATTGACTTTACGTCTAAACAGCTCAAAACAATTTAGGTGAAATTTGGTATGTAGAAGGTATGCACTCCGGAATAAGACATAAGATACTATTATATTCAATTAATTATTTATAATTGTACTACTAATTACATTTCTTTTTTATAGGTCAAATTATAATGGATCTTGCAACAAACGCCGGCAGTTTCTTCTCATCGACTTTTGGCAAAATCTTTACTAATAGAGCTCTGAAGTTCTATGCCTTGGTTCACAATCTGTTCTTCGATCAAGTTCCCACAAAGCTTTATATCACTGAAGATATGAGCAATTACGTTTAAGAGTAAAGTAAAATTTTTTTTATATAATTTGATCATAAGGTATAGTACTAAACTGTGAAAATACAGAGCAAAAGAGTCTTAACATCTTATGACTCTGAAGTAAGAAGCACCCAAAATTTTACATCATTGTGAAATCCTAGGTAGCACTGTATTGAATATGGGCAGTGTTCTCTCTTACCAACAGGAGATCGTCTTTCTTGTCTTCTTTGAATATAAAAATTAACTTTAAATAAAATGACGTTTTAAAAAATATACCTTAGTATACTTTAAAACAGAACTAAGTATATTATGTATGCTTCAGTCGTAGCTATTTACCACCCTCTGGACAAATCCGTGTTGCCAAGCGGTTATCCTTTCCGGCATTATGTTCAATGAAGCCAATCATGGAGGGACTTACTTACCCTACCTACTTACACAACAATATGTCGACGACAATAACGACATTAAGTCGACAATCATAATGAAGAAACCACGTCTGCAACAGAGGCGTCGCAGGCGTCGGTAACCGCTCACAATCAGGCGGGCCGTCTACTTATTTGTCGGGGTCAATCAAAAACAAAATGTTAACTTAAATCAAAGAAAAATATCATAATCGTAATTAGGTATATGATATTTTTATTACTTTTGTTATTCTTATTAGATAAATTTAACTAAACTTGGAGACAGAATAAACAATATTTATTATAAAAGAAATTGATTTTTTAATTCGTTTATCCTATTAACTTACGACGGAAAAAAGCCAGAGCAACTGATTTTACTAAGCTAATAAAAAAACAGCAATGATAACCAACTACTACTTCACTTATTAAACCCTTTATTTTTCCCATTCTTCACCTTTCTACCAGCGAAATTACTGTGCAAAACGAGATTTCAACAACTAATATTATCTCGAAGGTGTGAAGCGCAGCGTAGTGCTGCGCAGTATTTTTTTTTTATATTTCAAAAAACATACTAGGTAGAGCTGTATCTGACATGGACAATCGGCAGTCTTACCACCGGACGCTGGCAATTGTGAAAAATATATGAAATGGGCAAAAATTTATGAAATGACGTGAAATGGTCAAAAATCTACGAAGAAAGAATGTATGTTATAACGTATAAAGTCGTGTCGACTGTAAAAACTTGTAAGAACGACTTACTTAATACGTCATTTCGACTTAAATGGTCAAAAATATATGATTTTTGACCATTTCATATATTTTTTACAATTCGGTCTTTAGTTCGGTTCCCAGACGGATGAAAGCCCTGCAGATATTCTCGACTTATCACTGCTCTATGCCATAAAAAAATGATGTCTCAAAGTAGAAAAAGAACAGGAAGATGTGAATTTACATTTTTCACAAACCTTGACAGAGTTACCAACAGAAACAAACCTGCATAATTATGTAAATTACTTTTAAGCTAGAAGTTACTTACCTATAAAAAGGATTATTATAATATTTTTGAGAATTTTAATTAAAAACAATGCAACATTACATATTACTCGTATTTACTATTCAGAAGTATTGTTTATTATATTATACCTAAAGCCGGAAGGTAGATTTTTATTGAGCTAGTTTCTACTCAAGGCTCTCTATTTGTTTAAGTAGGTAAATATCGTTTATAAAAATAGTACATTAGGCCCGATCGCAATCAAAATGTAACAACCTATAATAAATAAAAAGAAAAATATTGAATAATAAGCCCTTTAATGCAGTCCAATGAAAAAAAAAATTCAGCCAGCACATCCCTAAAGGAGATAATTCACTCTTACTTTATACTTTTTTTTTAATATTAAATACCTTTGTGAGTCTACACAAAGTAAAACTCCACGTTCCAGCCCGTTTCAATATAACTAGGAAGACGTTGATCCTACATTCAAGGATTAGTTTTCTCCCATCTACAACCTATGTCGAAACATCTGGCGAGATTGAACCAAAAACTCACTTAATATAACCGTTGTAAATTGGGAAAAAGTAGCAATAAATACAATATTCCAAATTTCGCTAAATCGGTTCATCCGTTTAAGATTGAAGAGGTAACAGACACCGATACATATATAAATATCCACGCATGATCCACGAATGAAATAAAAATTTGCTGATAAAATTATAATACTTGACTAGAAAATAACTAACTAGATTGGCACATGAACCCAAAACTGGTTCTGACCATCTATAAGAGTTTCCAGCTGGTCCTGATCAGTGGCACCTCTTACCAGTCCTCGACCTGCAGAGCGTACACCATTTTATACTTATTTATCTTTCTATTGGTATCTGGTACTGGTAAAAGCTGGGACCTACAGGGCTATTGGCTAATTCATAGCCACTAAGTTTGATGTCCACTTTAATTTACAGGTGCGTTTGATATTTTACTCATATTATGAGGAGGATTAAGCAAGTGATGTACATTAAAAGTGGACGTCGAAGTCATTAGTGACTTAGCCAATAATAGCCTTGCAGGTACCGGCCAATTCTGACTAGAAAATCGTCATGCAAAATCTACCTTTTTCAACGAGAATACTTTTTTACGTTTCATCCTGCCTGTGTTCAATGTTCAATTAATTCGTATATATTAAGGCGGTTTAAAATATTTCCTTACAGTCTAAAGTGAGCATTACAGCTATGGCGATCTATACTGTGTTAGTTTTTGCTCTGGCAGTTTTAGGATTTACTCATGGTGCTTTTGGTAAGTTTACTTTATAATAAATTGTATTTAAAGATTATTTATTTTTTTATTTAAACAGTATAATTATAATTAGTAAATATTTAAAGTAGATAGTAAGTAGGTATCTAAAACTTAATTTTAATTATGGGGATTGGCATAATGATTGAATACATATATTGCCAAATGATAAAAGAGACTACAAATTTAATGTTCCTTTGAAAATTAATTTCATCATCATTTAATAGGTATTTTATTTTAAAAAGAAACATTTAGTTGAATAGGTAACAAATTATAATTCTATCATTATTCTGATCACCATAAATCACATCTAAATTTGGACTTCTGCTGTATATATTTTCTTTGTAACACTATAAATTTTCAACTTTCGTTAAATAGGTACATACATTGGTACTTAAGTATAAGTTTAGGTAATTTTTCATATTTTCTTATTATTGCCTATGGTTAACTCACTGAGAGCAATTTTGGTAGGTATATAGGTAGGTTTGGGTTTGGTAGGTAGCTAAGAGCCTGAAATGACACAAAGGTTTCTTTTCAGCGGGTTAAACTGATAATGTGTAACTTGGATTTTACCTCTATACTACTACCCACTAAAAATCCCTGTGCGTTATTCCACGGGTATAAACTGCCTATGTCAAATTTCATCCCAATTTCTCCAGCCAAGTAACAATCATATTATCTACCTTAACAAGTTTTTGCATTTATTAATAGTAATTATAAAATATTTTCCTGCTCAGACATTTTATAATTTCTTATAAAAACTTTTACATGCGTAGCTCTATGTTAATCATTGAGTACCTACCTGTTTATAATCAGCTTATGGCTGATATCACTAAAATCAATAAATTAGTATGGAAATCATAATATTGTTTTGATTTTAGTGCTGTGTACCTATTGTAAAAGGTCAGCCTTTCAAATATCATCCAGTATTATTATAGATTATTTAAAATATATTTTTAAGAAATTAGAAATAAATGGTGAACGGTTTAATTGTATAGGTATATGTATTCACATACATTTTTCATATATGTTAGTTAGCTCTTGTGAACAAAAATTAAGGTAACGACTTTTAGATGTTATTAAATTGTACTAGCTTTGCTAAGACTTTGTTTGTGAAAAGCAGCGAACTCTAACGTTTTAAAGTTTTTTTTTTTTAGAAAAAAGCGCTAAAAATGAAAGACTTCGATATAAAGCTATTTAGCTTTTGTAACGTTAACTAATTACCTATTCATCAGGTAAATTTTTTTGTAATAATAAGTCTTATTGTTTTGATATAGAATCCTTAGTAATAGCAAAGCCCTAGGCCCTAGGTCCGCGAATTGGGAAAGTTCAATACAATTCGTTTGCGGACCAGGATATGAAGTAAATAAATAAATAAAAGTGATGCTAAACACCAACTTGCCTGACATCCCCATAAGTCTTAATATTATATTTCTTTTACAGTGGACACCCTTCATAAGTGCGAATTAAAAGACTCGGACTGTCACAAAAAGCTGATCCACCAAGTGTTGCAAGGAATCGCCGAGAAAGGTCTAGAAGAATACCACATCCCTCCAATAGATCCTATCAAACTACACAATGCCGATCTTTCAATCCCAGACATTACGAATATGACTTTAATTGATGGAACTGCTAAGGGAGTTAAGGATTGTGTGATAAATAAATATGAGTAAGTAATGCCAGTATGATATTGAGAGGATTGGATTATTTTTTTTTAGTGGTAGGCCTCTATTGATGAGGTAGCCTAGGGAAGTAACACACATTTGCCAGTTATTCAACCGCCAAGAAGTAAGAAGCATTAAGTACAGACGTGTTTCGGACTAATGCCAGCAAAAAGTGAGCATGACGTTCAACAACTTCTACCCGAGGATGACAGGCGCAGTGCAGTGTCGCGCATTTGTAATTCAAGTCATTGGGTGCCAATGTCACTCATTTGGGGAATCATGATGCTTACCATCGGGCACCTGATTTGCTCCACTCATTATCATAAAAAAGAAGAGAGTAAGCTCAATATAGAACTAAAAAATCGCATTAGAAAAACAATCCATTCAAATGATAATATCTCAAAAGCCTTTACTACGAGAAAAATGTGTTTAAATTATTTACAATAAAATTATAACGTTTCGCTTTCAGAACATTTTTTGAAAAATCAAAGGCTCTCATAGATTTGACATGCGACATTGTCATTAAAGGAAAGTATCGCATGTTCTCTGAAAGCCCAGTGTTCAAAAACTTACTCGGAGGCACGTTGCATGGTGAAGGAGATGGCAAAGTTAAAATAGGTAAAAATATTATAATGTCTTTTAAACATTATTTCACTAAATGTCTTCTTGACTATACTTTAAACTTGGAGTCTTAACTCTCAGCAATGTGAAAGTACCTCAATGTGTGAACCCAGACAATTTACCACGGTTTTGCCCCATTTTCGCTGCGGAAAGTCTAAAGACGCCAAAGGCAAACTTATTTATAATTGTCTCATTGCGACTACCAGGTTTACGCATGCAAAAAATGCATGTAAGTTCTATAAACTAATTTTTATGTAAAATTATTATTTTTTTAGGAAAAATTAACATCGTACTGGAATATTTCTTCAAACTCACGAAGAAAGGTGATGACATTTATCTTACAAGGGATGGTAAAAAATCGAAATACACCTGGGACATCAAGGATAGAGTAACGTTCACCGCAAACAATTTGTATTTGGGAGATAGAGAAGCCAGTAAGTTTGAAACATATTTACATTTTTTTTATGCTAAATAGGCCTACGTTTGAACACGTCCAACCTGATGGAAAGAGCAGATGCGGTCGACGATGAATCCCGTAAGATGCCTAAAAAGGTATTATTCAGTCGTGTCTGAAAATGCCCTAGTTGTAACGCTCGGGAAATACGAATGATGGCAAAGTGTTCTAAATGTAACCAATTCTTACATCTTGATTATAGTTACATCTTGACTATAATATATTATAGAGGTAAATAGTGGGCAGTAGTGTGAAAAGAGTTTGGAAGGGACTGAAAAGCAACATGCTCCAGAATTACTTGGAGGCACTAGGTGGTTAAAGATGTGTGTGCCACTCAAGTCAAAGTCTGCCTGTTAGAAGGTAGCGAAGAATAGGTCCAGAAGAAACCTCTCTGCAGCCTCCTATAAACTCCCCTATATCTCTATATCGCGGGTCAATTCTTTTCAGCCCGTTTGGGCTAACTACATTTCGTTCACGTACACTATCAAGACAAGTAGTTTTAATGAGGGTTTAAATATTTTCTCTAATTATTTACAGGCAAGCAAGTCATCGGAATCCTGAACGAAAATTGGAAGGCACTAATTGGTTCATTTGGAAAGCAATTCTTTGACTTTGCTATGAAAATAATTTTCAAATTCATTAATAAATTCTTCAGCAATGTACCCGTAAAATATTATATTAGTGACGATCTTTCACAATACCTATAAGTCTGTACAGGACATTCAATACTTTTCCTATGTGATACTTTTGTAGGTGTGTAATGATAATTATTATTATTTTGACATTATTAGACAATAACAAATCAATTTCTGAATTATTATTGTCATTTTAAATTGTTATATACTATATTATTATAGTTAATGTTATACATTTTAATGTATTCATTCGACCTCTAAAAGTGACTTATACGAGAAAAACTGGATTAAAAAGTAATAGATCCTAATAAATATTATGTCAACAAATTATGTGATGTGATGTGTAGCCAAAAAGCGAACTGTTTAATTTTTATAATAAAAATTATTAAAACAATCATTGGTATTTTATATACTCTACTCTCTACCCTTTGAAAAGCCCAGAATAGGAAAAGTTAATGTTTAAATATGAATTACAGATATAACATTCCAGGGCGAAAATACTTCATCATTAGACGTAGGTATTCTTTTTAGCAGTTTAAGATCTTTTTTTCTTTATTTCTTATTTAGATCTAAAGGGCTAGATTGTAGTTTATTGATGTACTCATATTATGTTAGATGAAAAAGTTTTTTTTTTTTTACGAAAATAAGTAAAAAGACGAGGAAGATACTCTCCTGATGATAAACGATAACGCTGCTCACAATCAGTACAGCTACCCAGGATTTCACAATGTTGTGAAATTCTAGATGCACTGCACCGACTCAAGAGTGACTATAAGATGTTAGGACTCTTTAGCCCACTGGCACTGTAGCTAGTGAAATTATACTAGCTACAGTGCTATTCTATCGAAGCACAGTAATATTTGCACATCACTGCTCAGGCGGTAGAATAACTGGCACAGTTGGGGGAGCCGACCTCCTGCAAAGAAGCCCATCCCCGGTAGGATGCTGTAATTCTGTAATACCTTTTTTCAGTATGTGAAACCAGCTGTCGTATCTTGTTCTACTGTTAAATACGTAATGCAACGTGACATTATAATACACCATTATTCTATTGCATAAAAATTACGTGCGTCACATTACAATAATTGCATAATTTGACGTCACTTTGATGTTCAAGTTTTAAGGCCGTCTCACATAGAGCTACCTCTTTAATATTATGATGGTCATAATAAAATCGTATTATTCTCATCATAATACAAACTTAATGACCACAACCGCAGTTGTCCTATAAATTTCTAAGACGTCACTCACATTCTTACCTGTAGCTAAAAGATAATATATGTTTACAAGTTTTCGAAAAAACACCCGAAACAGGTCACAGGTTTTATGTTGACGTAAAGAGGTAGAAAACATTTACATGACTGGATTAATAAATTTAATAAGTAATATACTTTGGCTCTAGGCATAATAATAATAAATAATTAATATTACAGGACGTTTAACACAGCGCCACCTAACCCCAAACTAAGCAACTTAATGCTTGTAATATGGTGGTTAGGATAACGGATATAATACTTATATATTTTTCTTTTGTAAATACATACTTATAATAGATATTGAAAAGCCACCCAGACCAGAAACAAATACCTGTGGATCACACAAACATTTGTCCCATGCGGGAATCGAACCCGCAACCTTCTGCGTTGCAGGCGGGTATTAGCCCACCGGGCCAGAGAGGCATGAAGGCTCTAGGGCTTACTTCGTCACAATAAAAACTCTAATAACCTTCCAAAGACAAAATGAAATTAATAACTCCCATTGCTGCAACGAGGCTGGAAATTTATTTGAGTTTGATTGATAAAAAATAATCCCTTGAGCCGAAGCAAACCGATTTTACTGTATGTACTAATTACCGCATTGTGTAAGAAGGCATAATATTATATTGTGTTCTAAAAATTCTTGTCGACGTCTTCCAACACTATTAGTATGAAGTGAATCCTCTATAGAAGTATGGATTACGCTTAATACGCGTATTTTACTCACGTGTTTACAAAATGGAGGGTTATGTGTTTACCTTCACTAATCATTACTTCAAACCCATCAATTTCTCGCTGTTTGTTTATAAACGGATAAACTGTAGACACTTAGTTTCAGTCGGCAGTGTCATTTACTGGTTACAGTGGAAAATATGTGGAAAGCCGTAATTTTTTTGTTGGGGACACTGAACAACGTCAAATCTAAGGGACTGCGTAAGAATATTTCATTTTGTTTTTTGTTCATACTGGCCTATTGCTGCTGGGTAAAGACCCCCAAATCCTGTCATTTATACTTTTCCTGCGCTACCTTTTTCGACCCAGGAAAAATGTGCTACGCATCATCACGCGGTATATGGGACTTCCCCGCCGAAGATGGGCGCGACGGGGATATCCACAAAAAAACCTAGAGGTATTCCTGCGGGACGCCATAGTGCCGGGGTAGCGGGTAAGCCGAAGCACTCATCCGTTAGGCCCAACCGACCTAGTGCGCGTTGGTACCCATTCTGTGGAGATCTTTGCCCAACAGTCGAAATGCATAATAATATATATAACTAACGTGGTCTTCCTTTTATCAACCACAAAATATTCTTGAGGAAAAAACGTTTTACACTTAACTACTTTTTTAAACACTTAAAAAGTTAAACGTATAAAAGTCAAGTCCATAGATCCCTAGATTCCGTTTATAAAAACAAGCTGTGCGTCACGGTTTTTCCTTGATTGAAATTACTTTATTGCTTTTTTTTCACTATGATGTACCTACGTGTTCGTTGATCATTAGACCCGCGTAGATTACGAAATAGACAGAAAGTTGACCGATAGATTGATCTTTTTCTCAATATCAAGATAATAATAATATAATAATAATATCAAGATATTATAAAAAACTTGTATGCAAACTATACACAGGCTATACCTTGAGAATTTGCGCATTTACGAGTACATTTTCGTAGACTTCGTCTTGATGAAAAAAATCTATATAATATTTTTAAGTAATTTATAATATAGGTACTGATCATTATGCCCACAGCTGATTACATACAAGCATGTTCAAGAAACGATCCTAATCTCAATGAGTGTGCTCTGAGATCAGCTAAAGCGTCACTACATCAATTCTCACTCGGAGACAAATCAAGAGGGTTACACCCCCTAGACCCGGTGTACGTCGAAGAAATGACGGTGTTTGTACCTAATGAAAATGGACTGCAGATAGTGTTCAAGGATAACCATTTCACTGGGCTGTCTTCTATGGAAATGGAGAGTATTAAGTTAGTTCATATCAAGCTTCATTACTGTGTCGATATAATCATTAGGAGTGAGAGCAAATTCGGAACTAAAATTCCATCATACAAGCTGCTGTTTAAACTCGCTAGAACGCAGAAGCTGGCGCCCTCACGCATTTCCATTGGACGTGGGTACATTAGTATTTGTGCACTTTGAGAAGGGTTTAATAGTAGGAAGTTAAGGTACTGTCTCTACTAATCATTAGTCTGTGCCTGAAGGCTTCGGCGTAAAGCTATAATGAACTATGCGGGCGATTAGCGACGGCCTCACGGGCAATTAACTTTGGGCCTTTTAATTACGAATAATATTATGAAGGCGATTCTTAAAGGGTCCGTTATACAATTAGGCGGAGAGATGATTCATTAGGAACAAAAGGCGTAATGAAGCGGAAGCCACCAGAGACCAGCGATCTGGACGAAACAATGAGGAAAATATTGTATCAGTTATTTTAACAATTTTTCGCGACATTTATTCGGGGTCCAGAATAAATATTGTTTGGTAGACTTGATCGGTAAATTTATTGTTTCTTGCAATTGACTTCATGTAATAACATTTTTTTGTGTCCATATTGACTGTTAAAATTCGCTGCCTGCTTAGTTAAACTTTACTGTTATAATAATGTTTTGATTAAACTCTACCTATTTCACTTATTCTACTTCTCCAATTTATGATTATATTGATCACCACGTGGCCAATCATAATATTTATTATAGACATTTATTTAAACTCAAAAATGCCCTGTTTCAGATTTAACCTCGATAAAAAGCTGATTAATTTAAATGCTCTAGTGAATTTGGATGTCAAGAGTAAATACGATCTGAGTGGAAAAATTCTCATGATCCCTATAACTTCAAATGGAGACGCCTCTATCAAATTAAGTGAGTATAACTATTTAATATACAATATTTACTATCCAATTAACAAAGTATTTTTTTAAATGTATTTAGTTCATTTTATTAACTTTGTTTTGTTTTTTGTGAGCCTGTTTGTAGTTTTGCAGTAGAAGTTATAATTTTCATAATCGACTTTAAATTAAATAAGAATTACTATATAAGAATTATTATATAAGCAAGCTATCATAATATATTTTTAATAGTACGAATGAAAATTCTCGTATATGTAATAAAAACACACATTCATCAGACTCTCACCGGACGGACCATACGATAATAAATACTAACAATAATAAGTAAATGTTACTTCATAATTTCAAAAATATGATAGAGAGAAGATAAATAACTCTTTACAGGTAGAACATAATAAAGTTAAATTTCTAACACAAAACTTAAAGCTAACAGTAGGTTATATTTAGTACCAATTGGCGGTCTTATCGCTCAGAGCGATCTCTTCCAGATAAATGTGCAGAGAGAGGAATTATACAATACCTACTGAAAGGTGGTGGAAAAATCATAATATCCAAATCGTGTTGTATGTCAAAGTGGTTGGCCGTGACCTAATATATATACATGTTTGCTAGTATTATAGCCTGCTAAGTTAAGGTTTTACGTAGACCCACTTCATGGAGAGCTTATTTCTAGACTTTCTGATTTCCCCCGTATTTTTAGTCATGTCCTCGCCACTATACATCGAAGACTCGAAGTCCGAAAAATGGCGTTCGTTGTTTATTCGTAGACGTTTACCCGAACCTCATCTAAAAGGAAGTGCTGAAGCGGTCAAGGATAGACAAGTGTTGACTAGAAATCACTCTATTTATTCCGGCCTTGAATCCTCAATTGTGACATTATGTCTTTATTAAAGGAAATATACAACAACAATGCATTATTATAACTAGTTCCATTAAACATGATCAACCGCATAATAACACAACCAGTTTTTTATATTATTTTATTTTTAGCATATTTTTATTATTTCGTGACATAATTTCTAGCAGTAAGGTTTTGTGTGACCTTTAGTCTGAACTCTGTTAGACTAGTTTTAAACTGGAATTGTTATTGTTTCTTTATTAAATCTATTATTTTTCTATGCTAGCTTATGTTATTGGCTTAGCTCCTTAAAATATAAATCCTTTTTAGGGTTCCGTACCTCAAAAGGAAAAAACGGAACCCTTATAGGATCACTTTGTTGTCCGTCCGTCCGTCCGTCCGTCTGTCTGTCAAGACCCTTTTTCTCAGGAACGCGTATACGTAAAAAGCTGAAATTTATAGGAAATACTAAAGTCTATTGCTTCTTGGTGCTGTGAAAAATTTAAACTTCTAGGCCAACGCAGTCAAAAGATATAGACGAATATGGCGCAAAATTCAGCAAATTTTCGACATTTCCAAATAAATCAAAACCTACGGGGTACTTCTCGTAAACTCAGAATCTTGAAATTTGGCACGAAGCAACACCTTAGAGCACAAATAAAAGAAAAATTGCGAAAACTATAAATTTTTATTTGCGTCATATGAAAAAAATATTTTGAATAATTTTATACCTACTACCCCTTTTCTCATGAACGCGTAAACGTATTAAATTGAAATTCATATCAAATACTCAAGTCTATCATACCTTTAAACTGTAATAAAATCAAACCTCTATGTTAACGCATTCAAAGGAAACAGCAATTTTAGCCGCAATTTTAAACTCGCAACTACTCTCAAAAAACCAAAACCTACAGGGTACTTGCCGTGAACGTATAATCTTGATATTTGGTAAAAAGCAATTCCTTAGAGCACAGATAAAGGAAAAATTGCGAAAACTGTAAATTTTTTGTTACATCATATAAAAAAAATATTTTTCTTAATTTCATACTTACTACATCATTTCTCATGAACACGTGCAGGTATTAAACTGAAAGTCATATCAAATACTAAGGTTTATAATACCTTTAAACTGTAATAAAATCAAATCTATATGTCAACGCATTCAAAAGAAACAGCAATTTTACCCGCATTTTTAAACTCGCGACTACTCTCAAGGGAATCAAAATCTACAGGGTACTTGCCGTTAACTCAGAATCTTGAAATTTGGTACGCAGCAACGTCTTAAATCATAGGCAAAGGGAAAATTGCACAAACTGTAAATTTTTAGTAAAATCATGTAAAAAAATATTTATAATAATTATGTATTTACTACCCCTTTCCTCAAAAACGCGTACAGGTATTAAATTGAAATTCATTTCAAATACTCAGCTTTATAATAACTTTAAGCTGTAAAAAAATCAAACATCTATATCAACGCAATCAAAAGAAACAGCAATTTTAGCCCTATATTTTCAAACTCACAAATACTCGCAAGGGAATCAAAACCTACAGTATATAATATTATACCCACTTTTCCTTAGGGTTCACTCGAGGTGGCACTCGAGCACCGAGGGTTCCGTACAAACCTACGGGTTTGTACGGAACCCTCGGTGCTCGAGTCCTACTCGTACTTGACCGGTTTTTTTTTCCTTTCCTTTCTACTAATATTATAAATGTGAAAGTATAGATGTGAGTATGTTTGTTTGTAGTTCAGGAGTTTGAACTGTGCGTTTTGATGTATATATCTGTCATTCTTTATACTCGTATCAGGGCACATCATCGTGCATCGGGGGGTCACATCATCGTGGCCACCGATGAGACAAAAAAACAGTTCACGGATTTTCATTATTTTATGAAAATACGCGATATATTAATATATTAGGTCATAAACTAGTTGAATATCCTCTGCGTTTTTGTCGAGCCTAGTTTCGACCATTATTTCCGTGAGTTTTAGTCGTTTGTTTACATAATAATATAGTTGAATATCATTGTATTGTATCAAATTGCTTTAAAATTTTGGAAAAAAAACGAAACTCAGGTATTACTGTCAAAGTGAAGCAGTTTGACAGAGTTTGACAAACAGCATATACCAGCCACGCTGAAAGGGACGGAAAAAAAATAGGTTCTCCTTTTTCTTCACACAGAATTTTCCCTATTGCCATCACACTCACACATAAAATGGCTATGCCTATTTATATTTTGTCTAAGAATCAGGGTTTCCTTTTATTTATAAACAAGCTTATGCTAGCGACTTTGCCCGCATGTAGAAATAAATTCTTAGCAGCAGAATTCTAGGTCATAAAATCTATATGAGTTCCAACATTTTAAGCCCATTGTGTCGAGCGCTCATTAGTTAGTCAATCAATCATTTTTTTCCTTTGATGTATTTAGAAAATATAGATGAATTTATTATTTTGCGTTATGTAATAGGTTTTATTAACCCACATTAGCAGTAAATTATAAAAACTTGTAAAAACACAATGCCGGGACTTTTTGTTTGGGTTTTTATGATTTTTTCTTTTACTCGTATTAAAACAATTATAACAACAAAAGTTTTTCTACAAATTACAAAACAAAAGGTAATTATGGATTAATAGGTTTACCTATTATTAGGTAGGTTATTTTTAAATGGACACCGTAACTTAATAATTAAAACCATTGACTTTATGTTTATGTGTAACGGCGTTCAGTAAAAGTCGTCCAAAATGATTGAAAAGTAAGGCGTGAGTACAATAGGAAATTTGTTCTAAAACTCAAAATCTAGTAGTATAATTTTCTCCTATAAAAATCTTGTCACAAATGTTTGTTACGTTGCGCAATCGAAACGGCCTAACCGATGTTTTTTTTTGTCAATACTTTGTACTTCGTCAAAGACGCTCAGTGAACTATGGAAAGGGCTATGCGGGTTTCTCTCCGCGATCGAATCAGAAATGAGGAGATCCGTAGAAAAACTAAAGTCACTGATATATGATAGGCCAGCGGATTAGCAAGCAGCAAATTGGCAATGGGTGGGCAACATACTCGTACATAGCACGTAGAGCGGATGGTCGATGGGGGCCGAAAAGTGATCAAGTGACCACGGATTAGCAAATGCAGCGTAAGACGTCAATCCACAAGGTGGACAGACGACCTTGTAAAGGTTGCCGGGAGACGCTGGATGCCGTTCGCTTCCAACTGATACATATGGAAGTCCAAAGGGGATTCTATTTTCAGCAGTGGACGTCCTACGGTCTATGGCTAAGATGATAATAATTTTGATGATAATCATCAAAATATTCTCCTCTCCCTGCATATTTCACTGGAAGAGATCGCTGTTAGAGATAAGACCGCCAATCGTAACACTTTTAGATTATTTTTTTAAGAGCCTTTTAGTATTTTTTTTGTGTTTTTATAAAGTTTTATCTATGCTACTTAATATGCATAATATTTTTCTACAAAAGCACACAAAGTTGGTGCAGCCAGCTCGTAGTACCTATCATATTTTTTTAAATAGTGCCGAGACATATATTGCATAGGTAATATTATTCTTATAATCACAAATTGACCGCAAATGAAAATGAAAATTTGACCGCATTTCCGAATATCGTTTAAAGCTGAAATGGTTACCAATCAGGCTTCGCCGGAATGCACATGTGCTATCCCTTCTTTTCTCAATACTCTTCAATCCTGTCTCTCCCTCTTATTTAAAAGACCGTTTTCAGTTTGTCCATCAAGGTCACCTGTTTAATCTGCGATCTACACACACGAGACTACTGATGAAAACTCTGTCTACCTCGCAACACTTTGACAAGTCTTTCACGGTTCGTGCTGTCCGATTATGGAACGCTCTTCCAGTTAACATCAGACAGGCTAAATCTATTGAAACTTTTAAAAAACTCGTGTATGAACATTATCTTAGTACTGCCTCATAAAACTTTATAGTTTGCTCATCAAATAATTATATATTATGTATTTATTAATGAAATAGTATGTATTTGTATATTTGGTACATATGTAGATATATATTCTTATGTATTTATTAATAAAGTATATAGTTTGGTATTATAATGTTTATGATATTGTAGATATTATTTATATTATATTGTTATTATATTATTTAATATAAGGTACATATGTATATATTATTATGATAGTATTTAAAATTGCATATTATTTAAATTATTACAATGTTAATGACTATCCGAAGTCATTATTGCACACCGCCGCTATATATTTTACCATAAATTCCCTTCCAACCAGGTTGTCTGTAAGAGATTGCTTTATGCGATAAGACCGCCAATTGTTTACCTCTAGTTTTATGTTAGTCATATTATGTTCATAACTTTTTCTTGTATTTTGGTATGCAATAAAGTATCATTCTATTCTAATCACATTATTTTCCAGAAAATACAACGCTCCACGTTCGTATTTGGTACGAACACGTTAATGGTAAAGATGGAAAAATCCACTGGAAAATAACGAAACACGACATCAAGTACGAAGTGGAACGAGCGTATTTTAGATTGGAAAACTTATTAAACGACAAAAATATTGGTAAGTTTCACCTTTGAAGAAAACAGATAAAGTGGGTATTTTTTCCGTTTTCATTTATTTGTTGTTACAGTAATCTAATAGTATACCACTAGTACCTGGGTCAGTACATGAGTATCCAAGATTCTTATACTATTAGTTTAATATAAAATGCCCGCCTTTCCACTTTAAGAATGGTTTTTAATCCTTGCATTATTATAATTCTCAGTGATGCCCTAAAACAGAATTACCTGACATTGTTGCGAATAAATTCTAAATATATTATAATTTAATCGGGTATATTCATATAATGCACGTCAAATAGTTTAATTCACCAATACCCAGTTTAAAACACCGGTTCAAATCGCAATGATGATCTCAATGATTATTTATTTTTTGCTGCCGTATTTTGCAGTAGGAACGTTTATCTTTTTAAATCATTTTTTTAATTAATTTTATATCTTAATGCAGTTTAAAATTTGCATTGCTGCAGCTGCAATTAAGATAGGTATTAAGTTCAAAAAAAAATTGAAGTTTTCTTCGGCCAGTCCTTTTTTTTGTGTCTTGACGTATGATGTGAATAATTGATTGTATTTTTTACTTACTTTACACCTTACTGCAAAAACGTTATACTGCAAAAAAGATACATCGTTTTTTACTTTTTACATGTTGCTTCCTACGATTAAATACCTATAGGTATTAAGGTGACCATCCTTCGCGCGTGGTAGGGATACCCAAAGGTCTACGTTTGCGACCACATCCAACCCGATAAAAAGTGCAGATACGGTCGCCGATGAATCACGTAAGATGCCTAAAAAGGTACCCATTCACTTGAGCCTTGAAGATACCCAAGTTTTAACGCTCGGAAAACACAGATGACGGCAATATGTTAATTTTTTTTTATACAACGAAGTAAGAAGACGTGCAAGACGCTCTCCTAATGGTAAGAGATGAAGCTTCTCATAATTAGAGCAGTGCTACCTAGTGCGCCAACGCTTCTTACTTGAGAGTCATAAGATGTTAAGACTCTTCAGCCCAGTAATTTCACTAGCTACAGTGCCCTCCTACCGAAGCACAGTAATCTTTGCACATCACTGCTCAGGCGGTAGAATAACTGGCACTGTTAGGGTACCCACCTAATCGACCTCCTGCAAAGGTCTACCCCTGGACCAGTTCTTTCAAGAAATAGAATCAAGTTACTTCTCCAAAAGTTCCTAAATTCCCAACAGTCTAATCCTCATTTTCCTATTTCAGGCGACCGCATCAACAAGCTGCTAAACGAATTATGGAAAGACATTATCACAGACGTCGGACCATCAATTTGCGACTCCCTCGGCGCAGCGGTGGTAGATAACGTTGCTGTATTACTTGAACAGGTTCCTTACGATGAACTGCTGCCGGAGTAACTGGAAAAATATTGACTAGATTAGAATTTGAATAAATATATTTTTAAATAAGTCTTGGAATTTTGTTTAATTTAGTTCCTTTCAGTGTAAATATTTAATTATTAAGTTTTATATTATTTATTATTTATTTATGTACATACAGTAGATTATCATTCTAGCCTTCCATAATTATCTTCGTTGATTCCCGTCTCACACTCACACTCACTTTTTTTCATATACCTCTATATTTTCTATACCTTATTTAGGAACATCGTTCCCTTATCTTACTAAGAGAACTATTGTACACAACACACATAACCTTTTCTTGGTATCCAGGTCCTTAAGCTGGAAATGTTATCAAGGTAGCCAATTAATAGGCTTCTGAATTTGAGTTTACGTTTTAGTTTGGACTGGTTTAATATAAACACACAAACGTACATTTAAATACAACTTTTCCATATCCATTACCTAAATATTTTTTTTAGTTATGTAGGAGTCAAAAGAGACTTTTAAAAATACAAACAGGTGATGCTTGACAGTTCGATCGCTTGGACTTGGCTTGCCTCCTGTAATGTTTGGTATATTCACCACTGCTGCACGTCCACACTCGCCTGCGGCTCTGGTGACACTGACGTGACAACATTGTTCGTGTGCATTCGAGACAGTGTAACCAGGTAGAACCCACTCGACCCCCAAAATTCGTCCCCCGGAAGAAAGTTGTAGATAACCACATACACTACACCTATTTAGTTTTCCTGATATCCTTAGCACTTATAGTCCATGGGTTTTCACTGGATCAGTGTAAACGGTTCACAACTTTTCTCTCATGTAATCGCATCTGTTCTCGAGGCGGGCGAATTGTCCCCTATCTCAGGTAAATTGCGTTTTACAGAAGCTTCCTCTCTTTTGTCCCGTTTTACGCAAATTCAGTTTTAAAACGTGCTAGAAACCCGATAAACTTTTAATTCTAGAAATGTATAGGTCTAAAAATTGGTTTATCAAATTGTTTATTGTCATTTATTGTGTCATAATTATTATCGTTAACAGAGACATACAGTTTGTCCATAGTTAGGCGTTAAATACATAACACAGCTTGGCCTTCTTGCTCCAGTTTTTTTTAAAACTTTGACAAATATGCAAAATTACAATGGGGAATCTATTGATCTAAATATATTTTATTATTAGAAGAAATTGTAAAGTACTAGCTGTGCCCAGCGGTTTTACCCGCTTTTATATATTCAGCTCAATCGGTCCACCCGTTTAGGCGTGAAAGAGTAACAAACACACATCCAGACATCCATTCTTACAAACTTTCATGTTTATAATATTAGTAAGATGAAGTGCTGAAGACGGTGCTCAAGGGAGAATTATATTAGATTGGTCTAAAGAATGAAGTTTCATAGGAAAGTAATCCCTAAAGCCTGTATCCAGTAGTTCTGATGATCATTAGGAGTCCTTACAGACACCTGTACAGATTCCCTGGTACAGATAATATTACCTCTACGCAGCAAGAATAGGTCGTCCTGGTCGTTTCTCAAATATAAAAAACATCAGAAGCAATTTTAAAATGGTTAAACTCGTTCTGTATTAATGTCTACAGGTTTTATGCGATCCATGATTGTACACCCATTCACCGAATTCCATTGATTTGCCTCATTACAAATGTTTATTCAGCTAATTTCGGCTCCGGTTATTTGCTAATGAATGTTTGCCCATTTGTGAAAGCTTTCATTTGACTTTGTAGATAAACGGGGTTTAAACCGATGACATGTCAAAAATTAGGACATTGATTTATAAAGGAGGAGTTCCACTTGCGACACACCCTGTATCGTAGAGTTATAAACTCCAACTATAGAATAGAAAGGAAAACTTTATTATACACCTTAAATACAATAAAATAAGCTTAGAAATAAGATTATACACACGATTACACAAGATACACAACACCCACGATACAAGACACCCACACACAAGATATTTTTTTTAAATAAGATTATTCATAACATTACAAAACGTTATAAAAGTACTATCTGCGCACAGCGTTTTACCCGTTTACTATTTATTTTACCTCTCTGTTATTCTAGGGTCTAAGTTATCTCTAATCAAATTTCAGCTCAATCGGTAAACCCGCTTGCGTGAAAGAGTAAGTGCTTGTTCACGCTATAACACGCGGGCGCGAGCGCGACAGACTTTGCTCACGCCGCACGTGCGTTGTACATGAACACCTTCATAGCCACGTCATATGTTTGATATTACGCGCCCGCGCCCGCGCCCGCGCGTTCACGTGAACAAGCCCTAACAATCATACATCCATTCTTTCAAACTTTCAGCCACAAGCTATTAGCGCTTGTCTAAGCTTGCTAATCAGCACCAATCGGTGATAGATTATAGGTATATCCCATCAAAAACATAAATGTGAAAAGAGAGCCAAGTTCAATATTACGATGTACTCATAGTTACCTATGATTTGGTAGTTGACTTCAACGACAAAAGAAGTGAGATCTAAATGGGTCCCAAGTTCAATGGTCAGTCCTGAAAAATATTTACAACAACATAAAATATTTTATTACAACTTAAAAGATTATTTCTTCTTATCACTTAGAATTAATATTATTTTGAAGCCTAAAGACTGACTTGGCCAGTTCTCATAATATACTAGGTAGGTACTCTCTTAACTTTAGCTTGATCACTATTAAACGCACTTAATGCTAATTAGTGCGCCACCGTCTTTTATCGTGTAAATTAGTCCCCTCCCATCCATTGGTTGTCTGGAAGAAATCGCTCTTTAACGATAAGACCGCCACTTGTACATTGTAATTTTTAATTTTAATTATGTACTTATGTATTTTCTGTAACATTATGTGGTTTACAATAAAGTATCTATTGTCTTATCTTAATGATACTTCGTCGTATGGTACCCATGAGAACTAGCCAAGTCAAACTTTGGGCTTCAAAATAATATTAATTCTAAGTGATAAGAAGAAATAATATTTTAAGTTGTAATAAAATATTTTATGTTGTTGTAAATATTTTTCAGGACTGACCATTGAACTTGGCACCCATTTAGATCTCACTTCTTTTGTCGTTGAAGTCAACTACCAAATCATAGGTAACTATGAGTACATACATCGTAATATTGAACTTAGCTCTCTTTTCACATTTATGTTTTTGTTGGGATATCATTGCTTTTTGTACAGTACTTTTTAGTATGTAATAGGTTTAAGACACCCAGTCATAATAAGATTAATACCAAATGATTATTTTATTGCACCTCCCCCCCATCCCACTGCTCCATGGCACGGGCGTCGCACCGCGCACCGCGGCCCGTGAGCCTCGCCGTGCTTTGATATACCTATACCTATTATTAATTTAGTACTTATTTATATATAGCATTTATGTGCACTATTGATTTGAATATTGTACCTAATCAATTGATTTTTAAACAATACTAGGTACTGATAAATTTATCTATATTCACACAGCTATCTTATACCTACCGCCTACCTGGATGGAAATTTAACTTTTTAGATCATTTGGAACTGGATTAGAATTTCGATCAAAAGAAACCTAAGCCGAGAAGACTTGTAATGACGACGACTTGGCGGGGGCACTACCGTCCCGCCAGATACCGCCACATACCTATAATATTATGACTATACGTTACAGGTACGTAGGTATCTAAAATGTTTACACCAACTAGCACCTAAGGCGATATACATACATTATTTTTATTGTAAACAATGTTAATATTATTACCTCTATGTTACTGAGCCGCCTTGTGCTGGTGAGTCGATATATTGATAGGTATTTACATAGGATATACAATTGTTACGTAGGTACCAGGAACCTATTTTTATTAGTAACTAGCTGTGCCTAGCTGTTTTACCCGCTATACAGTTTGGTACAGTAGTGTATATTATTATGTTATTCCAGGGGTCTAAGCTATATTTTTTATTATACCAAATTTAAAGTCAATCGGCCCACCCGTTTAGGCGTGAAAAAGTAAAAAAACATATATCCATACGTACAGTAGGAATAAAGTTTGTATTTATATTTATATTAGTAGGAATAGTGGACTCACGCGCACTTCGTAGTATCTAACAGAAAATAGCCGCCTACACAAAAATTATAGCAACATGCAACATGTATTGCTTTATGCGTTCCTAGGCGTCCCAAACTTTAATATCATACATTTTTTAAAAATTAATAATAATTTAAAATGATAAAAAAATACTAGTTTCTGATTTTTCCCTTTGTAACTACGACATTACCTATCGGGATGCCAAATTTCAGCTTTCTAGGTCATCTGGAACTGGGATATTACTTTTGATCTATCCCTCAGTATGTATTAACTTCACCGATTACTGGATGTTTATATCTAAATAACCGTTTGAGCTGTGTTATTGGAATTTGGAACAGAGATATAGTTCGTATATTTAAGTATATGTGCCAAATTTGACTTGTCTATGTGTAATAGTTTTTGTATAACGAGGGTGTAAAAAGTCGTCAAAACGCGCTTTGGACGGTTCGTGTAATATAACACACGGCGCGGTCACCAGTTCCTTTGCTTGAACTTGGCTTGACTCGCTGCCGCGTGTCTAGATAATATGAAATTATATCGTTAGTTAAATGTTCCTTTATTGAGCCATCAAGCAATATAACAACAAGACGCAGAGGGGCGCGTGCGGTTTCCACATGGTCGGTTCTCAACTTTAATTAAACTACGAAATGCCTCTATACCTAATAACACATTTTACTTTGGTTCCCTTCGGGATTAAGCTATCTCTGTAATATTATATCTAAACTTTTGCTGCGCCCAGCAGTTTCACCTGCTGAAATTAATTTCAGCTCAATCGGTTCATTACTCAATCATACATTATTTACTATTTTATTCCAAGAAGTAATAGCAAGACGCTCTCCTGATGGTGATAGATAACGTTGCCCATAATCAGTAAAGTGCTACCCAGGATTTCACAATGATGTAAAATTCTAGGTGCACTGAACCAACGATGAGTTATAAGATGTTATAAGACGCTTCAGCCTAACAATTTCTTCATTTTTCCGCATTTGTAACATTAAAGGAGGTTCTCTTTTCCACTGGCAGCCCCGCTTTGTTTTCGAATATAATATTTCTAATTAAATCTAAAACATAGTTTATCCAGCGTAATTTAAGTTTGAAACAGCAGTTAGTTTGAAACTAGCAGTGTTTGTATTGTGCAATAAATAGCATAAATATTTCTATTCTCTTCTTGCTAACTTCACTAAAAGGTTTTACACAGACTATGAAATAAAGTCAGATAGCTACACAAAAGTAAAAGTTAAGCCAAGTTCAATTAATGTATGCTAAAAATGTCTAGCTCCCTTCAGACCGTGTAGAAACGTTGAAGGGTAAATGAAACGCCCTGTAAACGATACGCGGAATGACGATATTAGCTCAGGTAATTTTTTTTCTAAACTTTTTAAAGACACTTTTATTATTGAGCAGTAAAGAAAATAAAATTCTGTATTTGCAACAATACTATAACATTTAAAAATTATACGAGTACATTAGAAAAAGTTTCTTTAAAATATACTTCTAAATATATATGGAAAACGAAAGTATGACCGACATCTATCACACACATCGCTGTGCGAACTCAATTAAAATTTGGAATAGATATAGCAGACTGACATACGTCAGAATATCTCAGCAGGATATCCACTAAGATCCAAAGAATTTCGTGACGGAAGCGAAGTCGCGAGCATAAGCTAGTTAAATACGCAATTTAAAACGTATTGTCTGCTTTTATTACAATGGTCCGCGGGTTTTAGTTCCCTTCCGTTAAAAGCCGCAGCTTGGTATTGAGGCAGCACGAACACAATGCCTTGGAAGGCAACATTAACAACAGATTCTAGTCTAAGTAACGCAATGACTTGAGTTACGGTAATGTAAGATCCCATTGTAAAGCTGCGAAGACATAAAATAGTACACGTTTTAAAACTCTGAGCTTGTGAAGAAAATGTCGCTGTAATTTGCAGCTTTGGCTTTTCCGCGGTTGTCCCAAAATTTGACTAAGTAAAATAGTCAGTTAAATTGTCATTACGTTCCTAGAACAAAGACTAGATTTCTTCGAATTTCACAGGAAATAAATATTTTATTCTACTTATAATTATTTCTTCTAATTCTAATTGTTTCTAATTACTATTCGTTTCGTATCCAATGAGGTACTATTTATTTATTACTATAATAAAGCTAAACGTTTACTTTAAATTTAATAAAACCACTTAAGGTAATACATTGTTACGGAGATTTTGTAAAATTTGTTATCGGAGATCAATCAGCTTTTTGTCCCAAAATTTTGCAAAATAAATATAAATGTAAAGCAAATTGACCTAAGCGACGCGACGCTGAAAACATAGCCATACACGTTTGAATTAAAGTAGATGTATAGAGGTATATAAAAGTAGCAGCTTGCGAGCGTTTAATATGTCTCCAACCACTCGTCGCCAGACGATGGAAATAGCCCAAAGGCACAAAAACAATTTACTCGTCTAAGACCGGTTCATAAAAGCAGGACCAAAGCATCTCTTGTGCCCTCAGAAGTCTATTTCCATCACAAAGTCTTACCTGAGGCTAGATAAGAAGGAACTACCATTCATTCTATTGTAAGGACACTGATTGTCTTCGTGAAAAGGTGAATGGGTAAATACTTTCTTTCCGCGTCAATGCCGACTCGTAAATCTCTTCCGAAGCCAAATTGTTACAAGTTTCCCTTCATTGTTAAAGGTGTAAAAGGGTATTTTTACAAACCTCTCCACGACAAATTCAGGTGAAAATAAAAACGCCTGCGAAAACTGCGAATTAGGGAAAACCTTTCATACATTTTAAACACGTATTTTGGTTGGATTTCGCCGGATTTAAATTTGGTTTGAACCGAATACTATTCCGTTTGTTTCGAGCGTATAATTTTTTGACTAGGTTTTGTATTTCACTGAATTGCAGGCATTTTTATGCTGTAGTCAACCTTTTTAAAGCTCTAATATTTCATCTTTGTGTACAAAAGAACAGGCATTATTGTATATCCGAGTTAAGCACATGATTTATCAGAGGTTTTTCGTGTGACATTTTCTACGAATAATGTCTTTTTATGTTAATTTAAATTCTTTACAGAAACGAAGAAAAGTACCCAAACTGAGCGCTCGGTGCTCACGAATGCAACTTGAATTTTAACAGTAAATTTATTTGTACTCCACTGAAATTTGCGACTATATTGGACCGTAGAAAGCTAAAGTTTTAATCACATTCAGCGCTGTTAATCGAAAGCAACTGCGACCAAATAGCTGCACTTAGCTTTAGTATTGGCAATTAGGATGCGACCGCCTTTATTAATGAAGATCGAAAGCATCTTGGTGTGACCAAGAGATGAGGATAGTATAGAACGTCTTGAAACTTTTGTATAAACAATTAGTAGGTATATAATAAGTATAGTACTCACTATTACTGATATAGGTAACTAAGGTAAGGTGATGAGACGAAAAAGAAAAAAACTTAGCCGTTGTTGTTTTTTGTTAGAGACAGACACACAAGCAGACAGCCCACTTGATGTTGAGAGGCGCTTTTAGACACCTGCAACAACAGTGGTATTAGGTTATATGTTTTATCATCATCATCATCTCAGCCATAGGACGTCCACTGCTGAACATAGGCCTCCCCTTTGGACTTCCATATGTACCGGTTGGAAGCGACCTGCATCCAGCGTCTTCCGGCGACCTTTATAAGGTCGTTTGTCCATCATGTGGATGGACGTCCTACGCTTCGTTTGCTAGTCCGTGGTCTCCACTCGAGCACTTTTCGACCCCATCGGCCATCCGCTCTGCGCGCTATGTGGCCTGCCCATTGCCACTTCAGCTTGCTAATCTGCCGGGCTATGTCGGTGACTTTAGTTCGTCTACGGATTTCTTCATTTATGATTCGATCTCGTAGAGAAACCCCGAGCATAGCCCTTTTCTTAGCACGCTGGGCGACTTTGAGCTTCGAGATGAGGCCAATGGTGAAGGACCACGTTTCGGTGCCGTAAGTCATCACCGGTAACACACATTGATCAAAGACTTTCGTCTTGAGGCACTGAGGTATATCGGACGAAAAGACATTGCGTAGTTTCCCGAACGCCCAACCGAGTTGGATTCGGCGGTTGACCTCTTTCTCGAAGTTGGACCTACCTAATTGTATTGTTATGTTGTTTCATATGTTTTATACAAAATTATAAAAAAAACTTACAATAGAAACAAAAAGCCAACAACAGGTCCTCGCGGCTCGCAACACGATATGCTAATATATACCAGGTACAGTGTGATATGTTTTGTTATATGTATCGGGTGCGGTAAATCCCTCTCTTGTGTATGGTGATCTTAATATTGCGCGTTAATAAAACGTCGTCGCACACATCCCTTACCATAATTGACTTTACTGGCCTGTCACATAACAACTGGAGCGAAGTGAGGGGGCAGTGTTCGAGTGACAGCAGGGAATAACATAATTACCCTTGCGCTTCGAACCGGTGGATGCTATCATACTATGTATATTATATAGAAAGAAAGTATATAATATTTATTATTTCAATACAGACACGCGCGTGCCCCGTAATTGATGCCCTAAACGGGAACTACTGTTCGTGAATTCAAAATTCCTGGCGATGATTGTTTGTAAGAGAGTTTTTAATGCGATAACCTTCGATCAAATATAGGATAACATAGAAGGATAAGACCGCCAATTGTTTACCTCTAGTTTCAAGTTTTTATTGTAGTTTTAACTATGTGACTTGTTATTCGATAAAAAGTTATTCTATTCTTTTCAAGAGGTATAAGTCAAGACAAGATAACTCATTTTAGTCTCATACATAATCACAACGCGTGGTCACTTCAATGAAATTCTAAGACGTAGCGTAGGTACAATTCCATTGCACGGGACTTTCCAGTAAAATATGGATCACTTAGTCACTGCAGGCTCTCTGATAACACCATAATGATTGATCACAAAATTCATTGGAATTTGAAACGCTTTCGCATCTACCCTTAAAGTAGGAACCAATGGAGTTGCGCAGTGAAAACAAAAAAACGGTAAAAAGAATTTATACTATCGTCAACCTACGTATTCAGTATGAGTAAGTAACAGTATAAGTAAGTGACAACCACTGTGGCGCGGTGGGCTAATACCCGCCTGCAACGCAGAAGGTTGCGGGTTAAATTCCCGCATGGGACAATTAATGTTTGTGTGATCCACAAAATATATTTGTTTCTGGTCTGGGTGGCTTTCTGTATCTATTATAAGTATGTATTTACAATAGAAAAGTTTATAAGTCCGTTATCCTAACCATCATAACACAAGCATCAAGTTGCTTAGCTAGGGGTTAGGTGGCGTTGTGTGAAATATCCTAATATCCTAAAAAAAAGTGATGGCAAACAACCATGACGTCACTTCTCTTGCTTCAGTTTGGTGTTCACCGCGCAAACTAAACTCCACTAAATATAAACTTCTTGCATCTACCCGTTGCCATATTCATTATTCAATCGCTAAAGCTAATATTACGATTGCAAAAGCAATTTTGAGTTGGGTAAATTGCAATTGGGAAAAACAAATAAAAAACTTACGAGTTATGTTTGAGTTCATACTCGTACTACAAAAGAATACGTTTTGTTTTAGTTTCGTTTTATTCTTTTCTGTTTTTTGCGTCTGTTACTGGGTTTGTACTTTCTTTTGTCACTATAGTTAAGAAATTAAGGACATCATGTATTCGTATATTTTTATAAATAGGATATTTTATTAGGATTAATTCATTCACGATTGTACTTTAGAAAAATAATCTTGTAAATATTATATAAATAAAACAAATACTTAAATTTATCTAGTCGCAATCATAAATAAAATAAATAGAAAAAATGTACATCTCCTCAAGTTATTATGTAATTAAAATATAACAAATAATTTTCAGTGTCATCCTACATGAACCAGAATGAACCTTTAAAATTTTATTAAAATATAAAAAATCAGCTTTAAATTTTTAAGATTTAAATTTAGTTCTAATTCAAGAGAGTCCAAATTTTTATACCTAAAAAATATAAAATAACATAAAAAATGTCGTTATATATTTGCTCATTTAGCATAAAACAGAAAAATATACGATAGGGACCTAAATTAGATAATGTTCAAAGAAATTCCCTGTAATAGCAAATCACGTATGTTCCCAAGGACACGTCATTAATTAAGGCGGCAGATGTTCGGTGGAAACTTGCAATTAGCCGGGAAACTGAAAGACGTCCAAATGGCCCTGGAAAGATAAGGGGACCACTTTTATTGCCCACTATTTTATGCTATAGGTAGGGTTGTAAAGAAATAACGCTTGTTACTTGTACATTGTGTGCTTTGAGGGCCAGATGTATGCTTGCAACTCGCTCGGGTGCACGACGAATTTTTTTTTTACAAAGAAGTAAGACGCCCTCCTTATGTTAACATTATAATATTATATAACGCTGCTTATATCAGTAGAGTACCGCGCAGGATTTCACCAATATGTAAAAACTTAGATGCTTTTCTCCAACGCTTCATAACATATTCAGACTATTCAGCCCTGTAGCTATACTAGCTGCTAATTTCACTAGCTGTAATTACTCGTACAGTGCCCTCGTTTTACGTTTCTTTCTACGGCGATGATTGTTACAATTAAATTTATTCTTCTAGTTTAAAATAAAACACGATTATCGCATAATAAACATCACTCAGTTTTCAGTCGCGCAATATTTTGCTTTTCGCATTGTTCCTCGGTCGAGATGAAAATGCCTTGAGGATAAAATCTAGGGCAGAATCTACAATATTCTAGGCCCCAGATTTTTGCCATTTTTTGCCGGTGAGAGAGATTGGCTTATTATAATATTTCTAAATCAAATCAAATCAATCATTTATTATTTGCTAGAATGCATAATTTACAATGGTTGTTTTACATTGCTCTATCATCTAATAATATGCATCTAATAATATTATTATTGTTTCATAATATTATTATTATTGTTTATTTAATTCCTATTGGCCTAAGTTTGACCACATCCCACCTGATAGAAAATGCAGATACGGTCGAGAATAAATCACGTAAGATACCTAGAAAGGCACATATTCATTCGTTCCTTGAAATTTTGATAGCTTGGTAACGTAAAATTAGTCAAAAGTTCAAAAAGTGCAGAAAAAATCAAACGGGAAAATTACTTTTTTTATTTTGTCTTTAAATGATTAGGTGACAAACATTAAATACTTTTATATTATTATCGTTTATAAAAATTATATCCCTTTTACGGTTTTACCCTCGGAAAAGCTTATGTTTTATGCCAGAGTTACTACCTATTTACAAAATTTGAGGTCAATCGATTCAGGTTATGACGTAAAGATGTTACAAACACTCGTACACACATAAATGCAATAAATTTATAATCAACTAATTATAACTCCAACTCTCCAACCTTCCTAACGCGACGTCTAAAAGCATACCAGCGCAGCAACGGAATACCAGCGCTGGATGCTTGCACCCAGTATAATGCTGAGTTGGAGACCGATTTGTGGCATACACTTTTTATTATTTTTGTTCGTTATTATTTTTGTTGTATCATGTTTGTGCGTGTAACAAATAAATTATTTTCTTTCTTTCCTTCTAAAATACGTCCATCCATTCTGTTTTCCTGGAACTCCATCAAGCCTAATTCCAAATGTGAAGCACGGTGTTAGAATGACATATAAAAAGACGCCATCTTCCTGGATTAAGGTTTCCCGGTCCTGGATGTTTTGTCTTAAAACAAACGTCGTTTGCCTCACAAACACTCGTCTAATTTACGGAGTTCCGTTTGTTTTGGGAAAACGATCAATTCTTTTTACTATTTGTTTTGAGGGATAGAAATAGTGAGACCCACTAGATGTTTTCTTGGTATGTGCGCGAGTAAATAAAGTGATTGATATTGTACATTTCTTGGAACTTAGACCGTACAACCGCAGTGTATAAAATATTAAAAAAAAAAAACCATATTGACGACATTATACGATATTATAGGTATTCTCTAATTCTTTCACAGACTATTTGAATTCTTTTTCCGCAGAATATACGTAGATACTCAATGTCTTATCTTACTAATATTATAAACGTGAAAGGTTGTAAGAATGTATGGATGTCTGGATGTATGTTTGTTACTCTTTCACGCCTAAACGGGTGGACCTATTGAGCTGAAATTTAGTATAGAGATAGCTTAGACCCTGGAATAACACAACGGCTACAGTACAGCGGGTAAAACCGCTGGACGCTGCTAGTCGTAGATATAAATTCCTATAAAAAAAATATCTTGATATTCTAAGTCTAGACTCAGGCCACAAATCAAAAGAAATGCTTAGATTATACTCGTATAATGACTAATTACTCAGAATCATCGATAACAATAATAAGTGTAATAATTTATGAAGACAGAATACCTAATTCTGCCGTAACGTCCTTTTTTCCACAGTCCAAGCCATAGCCAAAGAGATGTCTCCAATATGAATCAACGTTAAATTACATTAATTTCGCTAATAGCTAAATTATTGCCTGAAATTAAAACGAATTGACATTATTTTAAGTGGCAATAAAGCTTAATAAAATGGAATTGTCGATTTATGGTGATATTTCTTTTTAAATGTTGTAATTAGAATCATAATGGTGTTTTGTTGTTCTTTTCTTAGTTCATTCTTTATTATGCTTAATGTAATGATGCCGATTTATTGTACTTATTATATCAGTAAACAATTGAATTAAGAGATAATATACGAGCTGGCTTTTAATAAGAGAGGCGATACGAAAATTTTATGTTATACCTTGAAAATCGGTCGATTGATTTCGATAACATCATCAATGTAAAATAAGAATTTTCCAAATCCATTTAGGTGTCTTTGGGTAATTAAAACAAACATTAAAATAAAAATTCCGGTGAATTTTATTAATAGTAAAGCGTTTCACACTTAGGCTAGATAATAATTTATATCTGTAACCATATACCCTTAACTCAAAATTTAAGCCTCCAGCAAAGTCATGCACCTTTTACTTCGACCTTTAACAAAATTTCAAAAGTATTGTTCTCGCGCCGCTTTGTTTCCGCAACTCGTGAATGAGGGTAGCGGGACAATTGTCTAGATGTTTTCTTTATTCGAATAAATTTTCATTGGAACATTTCAACGGGAAAGCGACAGTTGACAAATGACGATGTTATACAGATGGCGCCAATGGGCAGCTTTTTAGGACGATTGTTTAGTGCATTTTAGGGGTTTTTTTTGGTGGCCGTAGTAATATTGTAAGTGTGATTTGTAAAATAGTATAGCTGTATTAGATTGCTTTAATGTTGAAATGTGTGATACATAAGAAGGGAGAGCTGCAAGCACTGGACAAAGCGGATAATGTTTTTTTTTTACTCGCTGCGCCCCTTGGTTTTTTCTCATGTAAGTCCAGTAAATAGGACCTTGAAATAACCCATAGGCTATTTTTAGTAGTTAAAGCCGCCGAACTCAGCTTCTGACTGTATAATTTAAGGTTCTATGAAGGATATAGATGCACTATTGAGTTTTAATTTAAATTTCAAAAGTTATACCACAACAAATTGTTAAGTTTCATAACCGGAATATTATATTTCAAAGCAGGACTAAGTGAGAAAGAAAGTAGTTTAAATTTTTGTGCCGTTCAAGAGGCCGTGTCGAGTCGCGCTCCACTTTGTGCTTCCGAAGTTATAACAAGCAAATACTTAACTTTTACCAACTAGACAAGTGCTATTTTACACTTAAAAACAAAACTTTTAATTAGAAAGACTGGGCTTTGAGGTTTTCTTTTGTGGCAGCTGACTTTGTATTTGACCAAAGTAAATTAACGTTGAATAACGCAATATTATTTCCCTATTTCATCCTGCTAATACTATTATCCTACTTCCAACTAAATATAATAAGCGTGAAGGTTTGAAAGAATGTATAGATGTTTGGATGTGTGTTTGTTACTCTTTCAAACCTAAACGAGTGGACTGATTGAAGATTTGGTATAGAGAGAGTTTATACCCTGTAATAACACATAGATAACAGTACGGCGGGTATAACTACTAGGCGCTGCTAGATTTCATATTTAAAGATAAGTTGTTACATCTAATGGATGGATGGCAAGGGACAGGGGAGAATGGCATAATCCAAGGGAGGCCTATGCCTAGCAGTGGGCAATTAAAGGATGATGATGACGATGATCTGAATATTATTTTATACTAACTGCGCCCAGCGGTTTTACCCCGCTGTACTGTAACCTGTGAGTTATTCCAGGGTCTATGCTATCTCTATACCAAATTTCAACTCAATTGGTCAACCCGTTTAGGCGTGAAAGAGTTACAAACATGCATCCAGACTTCCATAAATACTTACAAAATTTCACGTTTTATAATATTAGTAAGATATTCAAAATAAATGTTTACCAATCAAGGAAATAATCTACTTGAAACATCTAACACATCATAATATATATTACTTTGTGTTTTGATAAAAAACGCAGCCTAAATCTTATATATGGAGTAATTATCTAGAAATATAATAACAAGAAAACAATTTTATTAACATTATTATATTATCTACTCGTAAGAAGATACTTTCATCCTGCACTCGTGTTGATCTGAAGTTGGTTAAGTTTCTCGTAACGCTAAATTGCGTACCTTATGTTCCGCTTACCAACTTTGTTCGACAACTTTTTTATGAAAAAACTAAGTAGTGTAGGACGGTACAAGACTTGAGTCGTGTAAGTCGGTTATTGTACCTCTATTATTGAAAATAGTTTTCAAAGGAATTAATTCCGTTAAAGTACCACATATTTTATGTAGTGATTATACCTATGTCTAATAAACTTTCTGAGATTAACTGGGTTTTTAATTTGGTAAAAAAATATATCTTTAATATGCCTACATAACCGAAATAGATAGATTTCAATCTATACCAAAAACTAAAATCTATAATTAAAAAATATACGTACGTATTTAATGATTTTTTAATATAATAAAATGGCTGTATAGGTACATATAGGTCATAGATGTTAGTGTCCGGATAGGTGGTGTAAGTGTCCGGAAGGATACCCGCTACGTCACATTTTTTATAAGAAATGTTGCAGCTAACTTTTAAGCAGTGACTTCATTCACCCCAATCAAGCAACTATAGTGCATTTATATGCTGTTTCTTTAATTATCTGATGAATGGATATATTGTTATGTGCCCAATAAGATGGAGCTATTCTTATAACAGTCTAATAATATTATAATGTTTCTAGTGATAATAGAAAATTATCAGTGTTTATTTTCTATATTATTATGCATACATTATAATATGATCATTCCTCTTGAATTACTCCATCTACTAATGAAAACTTCATCAAAATCCGTTGCGTAGTTTTAAAGATATAAGCATACATAGGGATAGACAGACGCGGGAAGGAACTTTATTTTTGACTATGTAGTGATATTATAAGGCCAAAAGTCTTGAAATATAATATTTCATCGCAAAATATGCCATTAACAAAACCGCCAATGATAGGGACAGGGACAAAACCCAAACCCTTTCTTAAAATTGCGAAGTGAGAATACTCCACATGAACAAAGGTCCTAATTGGATTTACAATCCTACTTCCTACTAATATTACAAAAGCAAGAATATGTATGTAATAATAAATAATTTAGATTTATACTCCAACAAAATAGGTTTCACTACATATATTTCATGTTGTTGTCTGTAAGAGTCTTTAAATCGAGAGTTAATAGGTATTTACTAGGTCTGTGTCCAACATCTTCGACCGCGTCATCACTTACTAACAGGTGAGACTGTGGTCAAACGCAGCCCTATTCTTTATAAAAAATGAGAAAATATAGTCACAATAATGTGTTAAGAGACTACGGACTAGCAAACGCAGCACAAGGTGGACAGACGACCTTATAAAGGTCGCCGGAAGACGCTGGATGCAGGTCACTTCCAACCGGTACATATGGAAGTCCAAAGGGGAGGCCTATGTTCAGCAGTGGACGTCTTACGGCTGAGATGATGAATGGGTTAAGAAAGAAGGAAAGATAAAGAATAATATTATGGATTATGTGGATTTCCAAAATTATGTTTTTCGTTAAATTATACGCATTTATACGCGTAGATTCTCATTTATTTAAGTCTTTCAGTATTCATTTTGGATTTAAAGTATTCTAACATAAGAACAACTGTATTTATTCTCTAACACCCAACAGTCAATCTTTAACACCAGTACCATTCCTGTATTTACGATTACAAAAAGGACCATGTCAGTCAATTTTAACTCTTATCATCAAAACTTTAGAATGAAATTGCACTGGCAGCTTGAATAATTGAGATTTCACCTCGGCTAAACCAATTTATTGTGCCTTTGAGTCACCAGAGATGTAACGGCAATGTCAAGAATATTAGTCCAATAAGGTACGATAATTTAATTTTCTTCATTATCAGTCAATTTAGCTATTTTGGTGTGACGAGACGGCAATATTTGATTTGTGAACTAGATTACAGAAATTTTGGCCTCTTGCGAATTGTTTAAGTGGAATAGTAGAGTTATCTTCTTCTAAATGTATAAAAGGAAAGAGTGACAGACTGATGTATCAACGCACAGCCCAAACCGCTGGATGGATTGAGTAGAAAATTGGGAAACAAGTAGGTTTTAGGGCGTAGACATCTGCTAAGAAAGGATTTTACAACGCGGGCAAAGCCGCGAGCACAAGCTAGTTAAATATATTACGAATTAAAATGGACCTTTTCACACTAATATTATAAATGCAAAAGTTTGTGAATGTGTATGTTTGTTACTTCTTGACGCCTAAACGGGTGGACGGATTGTGTTGAAATTTGGTATAGTGCTTGTTCACGTTGAACGCGCGGGCGCGGGTTCGGTCACGAAATATCAAACATACGATGTGATATGACAGTGTTCACGTACAAACGGACGTGCGGTGTAAGCAACGTCTGACGCGCCCACACCCGCGCCCGCGCCCGCGCCCGTGCCTGCTCGTTCAACGTGAACAAGCACATAGAGCTTAGACCCTGGAAAAACACACCCGCTACAGTACAACGCGTAAAACCGCTAGGCTCAGCTAGTAAATAATAAGTCTCAGAATGGTCACTGATATTCAATATAGTTTATTCCAGGGTCTAAGCTATATTTATACCAAATTTCAGCTTAATCGGTCCACCCGTTTAGGCGTGAAGAAATAACAAACAAACACACTCGACACTCACTCACAAATTTTTGGTGTTTTAGTATTATGAGAATAATTCTAGACCTAGTTTTATGAGAATTTTGGAAAATTAATTAGAATAATGTTATTATTTTCTTAGAGTAAAATGAAACTTTCAAATTGAATAAATCAGAATTTATAATTATGGTCAGTATAGTTTGGGCTCGATGTTGGTAAAAGCGAGTAGTTAAATCTATTATTTTACAATTAATGATAACTGAAATGTTTATTATTTTTTTTAGGTACGTACTTTATTTTGTATCCGATCAACCAAAAATATTATGTTTAATGTACTATAAATAAAATAATGTTGCTTTAATTTCAATGCTTTAATGTAAATTTTAATTAATACTGCTTTTAAAGGTTCAAATTAATGTATTTTACCTTCTAGCAATTGATTTTTCCGAAATATCAGCTTTATTTAATAGGGATATTAAGCAATATATTTTTCTAAGCCATTATATCCCGACGCCGCCCGTACTTCCTTGTATTATGAACGCTCGTATGGACATGAAAAGGTGAAATACTTGTATTACTACAAGGAGAGGTGCGGGCAAAATATACCCTGCAGGCAACGAACATATTTAATATTGTTTAATACCTTCATATAGAAATATTATAATGGTTCAATCACATTGAAACAGTTAAACTGTTATTCTTTTGTTAAATTATTTATAGTTTTATTTTTCTATAGGATAGCTTTTCCAAAATTACTATTTGCTAATTTTTTTTTGTAGATTCACACTCTACAATTTAAATACAGTTTAGCGACAAGTCAGTCTTAATAAATCAAGAAAGTTATTAAATACATAGTGGGCTATAAACGTAATTACTTTCGCGACAAACTCATGTTCAAATGAAAATGCGGTCTTTACCTTATTTTCCATTGATAAACTACATAACTAGAAGACATACATAATAGCATAAAAATCAGCAGTACGTAGGTATAATATGAACTTTTGCAACATACTGCAAATAAGTGAATAAAATTTAAATGAATCTGTTCTTTTTTCGTATTGCCCAGACCTCCTCTAAATTGTTCTATATCAGTAGCCAATAAAAAGTGATGCGAAGATAATGCTCGTACTCTCCATTCAATAATGAGAGCTCTGCATTGGAACAGTTGAAAAAAGGTGGAATGGTAATAGAAGGAATCGACCTCGCGGCTGCTGATCGGGAGGATTTTTCGCTCCGGTGCATTTTCCACTGTAGCCGCTAGGCTTTAGACCGTACCATTGGTTACTGCTAAGCTTTTTTCAAACATACTTTTAGAGCAATTGTCGAATGTTATTTTCACTAATTGTTGTCGCTTCTAACTTTTTAAAATTCAAATCGATGACCCAAATCGAACAGAGAAGCATGTTTGTGTTTTGAAACCCCATTCTTGAGTCCTAGTGTCGTACTAAGACAACATAAATCAGTCACATTTACCGGAGAACTGAAAAATGCTGCCGTATCCATCAACTGCTGGGTAGATACCCGCTGAGCTTTGCTTTATAATCATGTCACACCTTCCAATCCTGCGCGAGTCTTGTCCAGTTCCAACCGACATATATGACAATATCGTCTGACCATCGCATCGCATCGAGCTGGTGATCTGCCTCGAGATCTTTGTCTTTGTCTTGAATACCAAACTTTTGCGGCCTTGGTCCACCGTTTTCTTCTCGTCTTGCCAAGAGTTCTGCTCATTCTCCACTTAAACCATGTGAAGGAGATAGGCGAAGGATGGAAACTTAGGTATATTACCTTGGTACAATCTACCAACAATCATTTAAAACCATAAAAGTTGGTAATATTCCATAACCGCAGGCTATAAAACGATAATAGTAGGGCCTTTAAGCTATCTCGTAATCCATGATACGCAAAATTAATTTTACAAAAAAGGCTGTTGGCTGCAACCGCGGCTTCATTTTTCTGGATAATACTGACAGTATGCGGGAATAGGTATACTAAGTTGGAGTAAAAAATATTTTTTCGCTAGTAAAGTACTTTTCTTACGCCATAGTTTAAAAATGTTAAGACTTGGTGATACATTTTAATGAGAAAGTCCATTATTCAAGCTGTACGAGTAGGTTCTCAGTTTTAATTTTATAAGGAGGATAAAATTTCTAAAGAAAATTCTTAAAAATGATAAAATATTTAAGAAAGCTTTCACAAATATTTTTTAAAGTAATTCGCACGTGCCCAAAATGACTAAATTCTTGAATAGAAAAATTACTTTAACACTTAGTTTTTTTACATTGTTTTTTAGTTTTTAAGTTACTGTTGTTTTTGGCCATTTCATTTTGTGTTTCAATAAAGGGTTATCTAAATATATAAAAGGAAAGGGTGACTGACTGAACTATCAACGCACAGCCCAAACCACTGAACGGATTGGGTTGCAATTGTGATCACAGATGGGTTTTATGACGTAGACTGCATAAGCTTGTCTTTTATTATAAATCTATTTTTGTACCATAAGGTAAAGATGAGTCAAACCCAGCGGCACAAATTTCAAACCAACCATAAATATAACTGCTGGACATGCAATTACGCTGTTATGTTGTTTAAAAAGACAAAAAAACGGATATAAACAAGCTTCGCCACAACAAAAAACAATACGATTATTTAAAGTCTAATAAAAGACCAAAACACAATAAAACCAGTCCATAAATCAATAAATAATTGCCATTAATTCATTCACCATCGCCAATTAACATCATCTAGACAAGAAGACAATTTGTTGATAATTAACGATAAAATAATTAATGATCAGGCTTAGGGAAGACTCCGAAAATACTTTACATTCGCACTAAAGAATGTAGAAACCATGAGAAGTATTTTTATTAGGAGAAATGAAGCACTGATAGTAAGCCCGTTCACTTATTAAAATACATGCGTACACATATGAAAATAATTATAAAAGGAAACAAAATATTATTCATTTAAATTGAAAAAAAATCTATAAGCACAACCACACTTGACAGTGTCTGAAAAAATGCGTATGATAAAGCTTTACGTAGTGGCACAATATGCACGTATCACTTACATAATATTAATGTATTTGTGTATATGGAGCGAGGAAGAATACGGAGGATGCATTGTTTTACAGCAAACTCAGTCCAGTGGGTATTTTCGACAACGATTTTGGCCTTTAATAATTAAAATGGAAGGCCAATCAATCTTGTTGACACAATAGAAAGATGAACCACTTTCAGGGATGGCTTCAAACTTGGCTCGCAATATTGATTCCATGATTTTGCAGTTTCATATTATTATTTTTTGTTTGTGGTTGAGGATATAATTTAACTAAGCTTCATGATTCTCAATAAGAATTATTAAATATACGATGGTTAAAAATAATCGCACCAACGCTTCTTACTTAAAAAGAGATACTTACTTATAAGATGTTAAGACTCTTCAGCCCAGTAAATTCACTAGCTACAGTGCCCTCCTACCCAATCACAGCAATGTTTGCACATCACTGCACACTGCACAGGCGGTAGAAGGGAACACCCATTGCACTCGCGCCGTTGGGGAACCCATCTATGCGACCTCCTGCAAAAGAAGCTTACCCCTGGTAAAATATCGGTAAATAATGAAATTTTTATAAGTTTAAATGTTAATATCTGAACATTTGGACGAACGAGTCGAGATACCAATCGGCTTTAAGCATTAAAACACCTCGTTGGTTCGTAATTAAAATTGGCTTAAGCCGCGTCTGCATAATCGAAAAGCTCTATTAAAAGTTGGACCACGATTTTCATCGGATCCGGTGAGTGGTAGTCGAGCTTTTCATCAAAATTTATTGTTTTCAGACTCTGAGTGGGCGGTCAGTAACATTCATTGCACAACTTTGTTTTTAGTGCCTATTCGAAGTGTTATGTTGGAAATGTTTGGTGAATTTTTGTATCATCAGCTTTTCATTGTCAACTGCTGCACATACAGTGAATAATTACAAAATTGAAGGGATGACCTTTGGTTTTGCCATTCTTCTTTGTCTCTAGTTACATTTCTTCTTCATAGTACTAAATGACGAAGTGAAATGATTACCGTTATAGTATTACTAGCTTACCCGGCAAACGTTGTTTTGCCATATAAATAATTTCCTAGTAATTTATAGTGTAGACAAAAAATAGCTTACTTATTGGAAGTATGTATGTATGGTAGAATGTGTATATTGTATGTATGTAAGAATGTGGTATATGCGTAAAATAAGCATTATTTTATGGCATTTTTTTTCAAAAAAAATTTTATGAAAACATTGTCTCTTATAATTTTTTCATACAACCAATATTTCCATTGACATTTCAAAATAAAGATTCATAATGATTTATTTTTTGGAAACCATGAAAATCTTAATTGTTCAATTACATTTTTTTAATAATATTAAATTAAAATTACATTTTTATAAGATCAATAACATTTTCGATATAAATAAAAAAGAGTATACTTACAACACAAAATCCGTTGTTATTGGAAGCTCGTGTCACGTGTTGAGTACTTTTGAGGTTATAAAATCACTTGATTAACTAATCGTTCAAAATACACTCAAAATTGATAATTTAATTATTATTGATAAAATAGGAATGATTAAAAGTTAATATGAGAGTTACACTGAGATAGCAAAATAATAATTGTCAACGTTACTACTACACTTGATGCATAAACAATAATGATGGCCGACAACTGTGTAGGGAGTGAGAAAGAAAGGAGACCGGCTTCGTTCTCATCCCTACTCCGTGCTGTTTACTGGGTCAGAAGTGACACCTGTAGACATCTGGCGGGGATAACTAATTAAATGACGATTGATCAGTTTTCGACCGGCGAGGAAAAATGATTAAATTACTAAAATGGCTATTAAAAAATAAGGGTTGATCGTAGAAGGGTGAAAATTGAGGATTGTATGTATTTTTGTATGTTGTATCATAAAAAATTAGAAATTAAAAATTTTGTCTAAAAAATAAAAAAAAAAAAAATAGCACTCCGGGAGTGCCGGCAGAAGTGAAAACTTCAATATTAACGTTGTGTTTAATTATAAGTATAAAAATACTATCATTTATGAGGTAGAATACAATGTTTATTTATTGCGCTATCGTACACAAATATGACAATTTATATGTTGTTATTTATAATATTATATCGTTATTTATATATTACATTAAATTTTATATCTCAGAAAAATCAACTTCCATCCATAATTTCGACGACTTTTACACCATCGTTATTATCAGAATCATCATCGCAAATTTTTACAACTGATACAATTGGTTTATGATAACTGAAGTAAGAAACAAACAGTTTTGATTCGAACCTATTTAAGTGTCTAATAAAGACCGCATCAATAGTAGTTTTGTATTTCGTTGTGCTAAAATTGCGATCATTTGACATAGTTAAACCAAATTCATTATTTAAAAATTCAATTAATGATTGATTTTTATCGTCTGCAAAATTTATATTGAAATCAAAATTAAAAAATAAAACGGGCGCGCGCTTGTCTAAGCCCCCTGTGCCGCCTAAACAGAGCAGCACACTCAGGCACGGTAGAAAGAGTGGGAGATACTAGTTCCTCTCCCTTCCCCTCGATCTTACGCTTTTTCGATCAGCATCACGTGACCCTGACGCGAGTTTTAAAGTTTTTACCCATACAAAAAAAAGTGCTCAGCGCCGCTAAAGAAGTTTTCACTTCAAAAATTAGGGGTGGACTACCCCTAACATTTATGGGGATGAAAAATAGATGTTGGTCGATTCTCATAGATACCGGATAAGCACAAAAAATTTCATCAAAATCGGTCAAGCCGTTTCGGAGGAGTATGGCAACGAAAACTGTGACACGAGAATTTTATATATTAGAAGAAGATTACCGTTTGTAATTTAAGAGTTATGATAATAAAATTATTGAATTTAAAATACTTCCATGGTTACACTCTGGCGCAGCTGCTTTTAGCACGCTCAGTTTGTCTGGCCATTTAAGTGTGAAGAATAATTATTAAACACATAACTTTAGCTTTCGCGTTCGTTTAATGAGGTGGTTGAAGTAACAATTGAGAAGATTCAAAACTATTTTAAACTTACTTATTATAAACATCATTGTGTGTGTGTGTGTGTCAATTCCGTTAATATTTATTAGAAATTGTATCATGAAATCAATAGAAACCCACACCTAACAAACAGGCAGTGAATCAGTGGATAAACATCAGGAGTGGCCCCATAAGTGGTACAAAAAGCTCGGGAGATGTGACATTGAGCGATCGCGTGGACATTACCGTCCGCCATTAGTCGCGGTACTCTGCTTTGCTGAACCCGGCAGAGAATCATATTAGTGGATCCAGTATCTTAGGTTGTACTTAGCTGATACCCGTCTCTCGACTATATGTAGGCAGAGAGTCCTCAAGTTCTTCGGGCACACGATCAGGAGAGACCCAAACAGCCTGGAGAGGCTGATTATCACCGGCTGTGTCGAAGGGAAGAAGGGCAGAGGGCGCTCTCCTACAAGATGGACCCACATGACCCAGGACGCTACAGGAGCCACCCTACAAGCCTCCATACAGATGGCGCAAGACAGAAGCGTCTGGAGGCATCTGGTGGCGAGGATCACGCATCAAAGTCACGTCCCTCAGTCATGAGGATACAACAAAGAAGAAGACAGCTGATGTCACAAGGCGCGGGAGAGCAGTCGCTACCCGAATTTTGTAATGTTCAAATTTGTACGCACCCTGACATATCGCACCTTTGGTAGAGCAAGGGCACAACTGCTGTTTATGCATTTGGACAATTATTAAGCCCTTGTTCTACTAAAGATGCGGCATAAATTATTTCATTATTATTTAACTTCTGTGCACTGTAGAGGTACCTTACAATTCAATGTCCGAATCACACTAGAAAAGACTATTCCAAAAAATAAAATTGTTATAAAACTTTCGTCTCTGGCTTTCACAGTATCAGCACACTTCATCAAGCCATGATATTAATGGTTAAGTCCAGTCGTTTCTCATTAATTCACTTTTCAATTATCGCGTTTCCGGAAAAATAAATACTCAAAGAATTTATTACTTATTAATTATGCATAATCGTGAATGGAAGCAGTCAGTAATAAAGTAATTAAATATTCCCTCTTTGTAATTATTTGCAATATGAATATTAATTTAAATAAGTCTTAGTCGGAACTGGTAGGTACTTAACGACAATAATTTTCTCGTAAGTTATTACAGATAAGTGAAAAGGAGTATGATAGGCAATATAATATCTTTTATTTAAAAGAGCTAGTCATACGTCTCATGTAATACCTATTTTGTTAAGGGCTTCGTTTTTGAAAACACATCTAACGCTGGCATGACAATTTACTTTTTTATTTTTTTCCTCGGTGAAGCTTGAGATTATAATACAAGTAGTATTATGATTCAATATAGTTTTAAATATTATTTTAAGTAATTCATAATTTTAAGAATCTTCCGTTGGTTTAGATCAACGTTTCATAGTCGTGTGTGAAATATTATATTTCACACACGACTATTGTAATATGATTTATCGTAATCGATTTATTCTCTAAGATCAGTTTTACGAATAAACACAGATAAAATTCTAATATAACACAGTGCAGATATTATAATAGTATTATGATTCAATATAGTTTTAAATATTATTTTAAGTAATTCATAACTTTAAGAATCTTCCGTTGGTTTAGATCAACGTTTCATAGTCGTGTGTGAAATATTATATTTCACACACGACTATGAAATGTTGAAAAATCGATTACGATAAATCATATTACAATCATTAGTTTTTTTTTTTTTTTAATGTTATGAAGTAGAAGACTAGCAAGACGCTCTCCTGATGTTAAGAGATAACGGCTGCCCATAATCAGTACAGTGTAACCTAGGATTTCACAATTATGTGAAATTCTAGGAGCACTGCACCAACGCTTCTCACTCAAGAGTCATAAGATGTTAAGACTCTTTAGCCCAGTAATTTCACTAGCTACAGTGCCCTCCTACCGGAGCACAGTAATGTTTGCACATTACTGCTCAGGCGGTAGAATAACTGGCACTGTTGGGGTACCCACCTAGACGACCTCCTGCAAAGGAAGTCTACCCCCGGTAAATAAAATATTTTCCACCAATTATGAGTCTTGATTAAATAGTATGGATATCTGGATGTGTACATGAGTACTCATCCAGATATCCATGCTATTTTATTTTTTACCTCTTAACGCCTAAAAAGCTGAACTGATCTATCTAAAATATCAGTATTATAACGTCGTGTTGTTTCGGTTGTCTGGAAGAGATCGTTTTTAGCGATAATACCGCCAATTGTTACACTTATGTCGTGATTTTGTGTTATAGTTTTAAGTTTTTTGTATGTTTGTAGTGTTTCAATAAAGAGTTTTCTATTCTATTCTATAAAGGTAGCTTAGACCCTGGAATATACATTTAGCGGGTAATACCGCATGGCACAGCTACTTAAACATAAAACAAAGATTAATAAAAACTATCTCTACACGTGTAATCCACCCACGGCTTCTCCGAAAAACTTCTTAACCACAATATGAAAAAGTTAGCAAATAAACAACTATGTTTTCCTCATATTTGAGTACTTTTCGACCATCACTGGCAATCATACTAATATGGTGGCAAATGCCTTTATTGAGAAAAACAAACCAACAATATTACAGCTACTACAGCAGCAAAGAACACTCGGGAGCTCACCGCATTTTCCAAAATTTATCTGAGCGCTTGGTCGAGGCGACGTGTGACCAAAATGCTGGGGTATATTTGGCCCAACGTATAAGTATTGCCATTCAACGTGGCAATGCTGCCAACATTCTGGGCACTCTACTAATATTATATATGCGAAAGTTTGTGAGTGTGTGTGTGTGTGATTGTGTGTGTGTGAATGTTTGTTACTTCTTCACGCCTAAACGGGTGGAGCGATTGAGCTGAAATTTGGTATTGAGATAGCTTAGACCCTTTTTTTTTTGACCCAGGCAAAATGCGTTATGCATCATCACCCTACGCCGGGGGGCGCGAGGCGGTATGTGGGACGCCCCCGCCGAAGATAGGCGCGGCGGGAATACCTACTAAAAAACCTGGTGTTCCTGCGGGACGCCATAATGCCGGGGCAGCGGGTACGCCGAAGCACTCCTGGAATAACACATAGGCTACAACTTGGTACAACAAATAACAATATTATTATAAACGTGTGTTTGTAATAATGTTTGCTACCCTCTCACGCCTAAACGGGTGGACCGATTGAGCTGAAATTTGGTAGAGATAGCTTAGGCCCTGAAATAACACATAGGCTAGTACAGCGGGTAAAACCGCTGGGCACAGCTAGTAATATCTAACAGTCCATACACATACGCCCACAATAAAGTATGCGTATGTACTGACAAACATAATCCATCAACGTCGCTGCCACAATTCACTCGGATAGTGTAAACATCCTCTTAGGACCTATTTACACCACATTCGATAAGTGCTCGTGTACATTATTTATTATGAACTGCCTGTACAGTCAACTACAAAGAGATGTATCCATGTTAGTCTTACAAAATGAAGGAACTTTTAGTATGCAAAAATGATTTACCCTTACTTCGTGACATTTTCAGTATCCACCAAATCTTATACTATATTCGATTCATTTTAAATGCCATTATTATGTATCACCTAAGGAAAAGTAGTGGGATACATCATTGTTGCATATTAAACGAGTCGATGATAATATAAAGTTTGATTGAAAGAAAGAAAGAAAGAAAGATAAATATTTATTGAGCACATAAGCACAGGCACAAGAATATTTTTCGTATAGGTACATAGGTACTGTAGTATCACAATTCACAATAATTCACCATAAAATAAAAACATTCTATTGTACGACCTATTGCGTGTGGATTGCTACTAGAAATGTCACGAACCAAGGGTAGTTCATTGTGGCAAATGAAAATTTACTTCATTTTGTAAGCCTAACATGGATACATCTCTTTGTAGTTGACTGTACATAAATAGGTAAAAAAGTTCTTTTCTTCCTTTTATAACTAGCTGAGCCCTGCGGTTTTACCTGCTTTACAGGAGCTTATATGTTATGCCAGAGTCGAAGCTATCTCTATACCTATATTTAGCTCAATCAGTCTACGTAACAAACATACACATCAGAATCTTTCGAATTTATAATATTTGTTTGAATATAAAGGGGAGAATCCAATTCTAAAGCATCTGGTAAACGAGGCTCTACTTCATCTAATAGCATGAAAAAGGTTCATAACAAATTTATTTAACAAAGGTGAAATTTTCAGATCAAAAGTGTAACAAAGTAGTAGAAATTGTGATTTGTGAAAGTTACGTAGCGCAGTAACTTTAAGGCATTCTTTAAACTATTTCCAGTTCGCGCGTTGAAATAATTTACTTTTATGGAGCCATAAATGTTCCATAACTTTTTGTTCGACCTTTTGACAACGCGATGTTTGACCGGACCATGACCGGACTTAGGAGTTATATTACTACAAGCTGCGCCCAGCGGTCTAGCGGTCAGCTAGCCTGTGTGTTATATTCTCTACATTCGGTTCAGCCGGTTAGGTTTGATGATGCGTAATGCATTTTTCCAAGTGTAAAAAAAAAGGTGTGGTGAAACTCCTCTTCACCCCACCGCGGAGGGGTCCTCCTGTCAGTGAGGACCAAACGCCGTAGGGGCCGCGGATGAGTGCTTCGGCGTACCCGCTGCCCCGGCATTATGGGGTCCCGCAGTAACACCCCCAGGTTTTTTAGTGGGTATCCCCGCCGCGCCCATCTTCGGTCGGGGAGTCCCACATACCCCCCGGCGTGGGGTGATGATGCGTAACACATTTTTTCTGAGTAAAAAAAGGTGTTTTCGTTAGCCGGACGGCTGATCCGCATATAATCATAATAGCTGCGACCAGTTTTACCCGCTGTACAGTAGCTTATATGCTATTCCAGGGTCTAACCTATCTCTTCATCAAATTTTAGCGCAATCGTTCCACTCGTTTAGGCGAGAAAGAGAAAGAGTAACAAACACACATCAACACATCTTTACATCCATACATCCTTACATACATACATATATTCTTAGAAATTTTCACGTTTATGATATAAGTAGGAAGTAGGATAAATATTATCCTCCTTTATGCTGGACAAGTAGTTAATACGCAGAAGGAGGGTAAGTATAATATTATGACAGAATTACATAAATAATTACAATATTATCCTTCTATTTAGAATCTTCTGCCATCCCAAAAAAATCACTTTAGCGATACATTACAAGTGGACCTCTCAGAAACTACGCTTATTCCACGTCTCTATAAGTAACACTCTCATTCAAACGGCTATTTTTAGAAACACTTTCATCGGGCTTTCAATACCTTCGCTACGTTACGGCTGCAAAGGAGACTTGAATCAAATTTGAATGCCCCTTAAGAATTCTACCTCCGACTGGCTACTTTAGGTACTATTTAGATGTCGCGTCGTGTCACTCAATCAATTATATCGACCTTTTAAATAATCAAATTTTGCTTTGAATTTTATTTAGGGTCGAAGTGGAAATAATTTTCAGCTATTTAATAAATTAAATTGCCTTTTATACGAGTGGAGGAATAAGATGAGCTCGACGCTTGTCTGATGATCTATTACAGTTACAGTCTTCATCATCATCAGCCAATATTAGATATCCCACATACATGAGTAAAGACCTCCCCCCCCCCCTTTGGTTTCCCCTCCATTGTTACTTAGCAGTGTTACTATGTCACACTTTCAATCACTCAAATCAATTTTATCAGAAGTAAACTTGTAGTTAGTGTTCCTTACTGTTGTAGTATTGGTTCCTTGTTATCTAAATATATAAAAGGAAAGAGTGACTGACTGACTGATCTATCAACGTTCAGCCCAAACCGCTGAACGGATTGAGTTGAAATTTGGAAAGAATTTCAGCACGCGGGCAAAGCCGCGAGCACAACCTAGCTTTCCAATAAAGGAATTTGCCTTTTTAATTAAAAAAATATGTAAATGGAATAAAATCCGTAGCGTTAGGCTCGTTATTATATCCGCAAAATAATATTTGACTTCACTGGGAATGGAGCCTGGGTTTGTTTTTCAAAGTTAGAACACTGTCCAAACCTGCCTATATTGTAACTGCCCCTCTAGCACATCACGACATTGACATAAGAGTAGCAACACAACTCCCGTCCCACTGTCAAGAGTAAAGTGACATATATCAAGACGCTACTCTTGCTACTCGCACTGTCATTGCATACAATTTGCAGCTACTCCCAATTTCATTGTGCTCTTACAAACGTCAATTACTCTTGACAGTGGAACAGAAGCTACTCTTACGTCAATGCCACAGTGTGCTACGGCTGCTGTTGAAAAGACAACCGGAAAAGAAAAAGTGTAAGATCGTAATTACTTGTCCAAAACAATTTGCGATGAGGTGAATGACCAGTGGGCTGGAAAATTAGGTGGTTTAGGATCCTTTATGAACGAAAATAACTCGGACAAAAATATACCTGGAACTGCCGTGATTTGGATTACGAATAATGAAGTCTGCGATAAGAATCGCATTGACCAACTTCTTAAAAACATAGTTTAGGCATCCATAACATATTTTACAAGCTTTTATTTACTTTCACCTGTCTGTTGTCCATCATCAGCCCGTATTCGTCCACTGCTGGACATAGGCCTCTCCTAATACGCGCCACTGAGCCCGGTCTTCGGCTCTCCTCATCCAGTCTCTGCCAGCCATCTTCTTCAGGTCGTCCCTCCACCTGGTCGCAGGGCGTCCTACACTACGTTTACCTAAGCGTGGTCTCCACTCCAAAACTCGTCTGCTCCAGCGGTTATCGGTTCTGCGCACGATGTGGCCAGCCCACTGCCACTTCAGCTTGCTCACTCTTTGGGCTATGTCGGTAACTTTGGTTCTCTGTCGGATAACCTCATTACGAATCATATCCTTCAGAGAAACTCCAAGCATTGCCCTCTCCATTGCTCGCTGAGCGACTTTCATTCTGTGAACTAGACCAACCGTGAGTGTCCACGTTTCGGCTCCGTAAGTCATTACAGGTAGGACGCACTGCTCAAAGACTTTTCTCTTGAGGCTTTGGGGGATCGACGCCTCAAATATCTGTCGAAGTTTCCCGAATGCTGCCCAGCCCAGCTGAATTCGCCTGTTACATTCTTTCTCGAAGTTGTTTTTACCCATTTGTATAATTTGCCCAAGGTAAGTGTACTCTTGAACAACTTCCAGAGAGATATCGTAAACAGCGGTGGGCCTCGGCTCTACTAAGCTGTTAAACATGATCTTTGTTTTATCGATGTTCATGCAGAGGCCGATCCGCTTGGAGGCGTTTGCTAGACTGGTCAGCATTCGTTGCAAATCTGGCAGCGATTCCGCCATTATGACGATGTCATCTGCAAATCGCAGATGTGAGATATGCTCGCCATTGACATTTATGCCCATCCCTTCCCAGTCCAGTGTCTTAAACATATCTTCCAAGGCATTTGTGAACAGTTTCGGGGATATTACATCCCCCTGTCTCACTCCCCTGCGTAGCTGGATATGCTCAGTCTGCTGGTTCTGTACATGGACACTCATGGTCGCGGCATCATACAGACATCTCAACACCTCGATGTATCGCCAGTCCACTTGGCATCGCTGCAGAGATTCGAGAACAGCCCAAGTTTCGATAGAGTCAAAAGCCTTTTCATAATCCACGAACGCTAGGCATAAAGGTTGGTTATACTCCTCTGATTTTTGTATAACTTGCCGTAGTGTGTGGATATGATCTATTGTGCTGTATCCTCCACGAAACCCGGCCTGCTCCGAAGGCTGGAATTCGTCAAGTCTTTTAGCAAGACGGTTCGTGACGACCCTCGAGAACAACTTGTAGATGTGGCTCAAGAGTGATATCGGTCGATAATTCTTTAAGAGGGTTTTATCACCTTTCTTAAAGAATAGGACCACCACACTCGTGCTCCACGCTTCTGGAGTTCTCCCACTGTGAAGAACGGAGTTAAATAACTTCTGGAGCTCACAAATAACTGGTTTACCTCCTGCTTTTAAGAGCTCCGAAGTTATTCCATCCTCGCCGGGGGCTTTTCCATTCTTGAGTTGCCTGAGTGCCGACGCGATCTCGTCCTGGCTTACATCGGGCAGGTCTTCGGTGAAGTGTCGCGTTAGAGTGGCTCGGGATTCTTCTGGGTTCGGATTAGGTCTTGGTGCATGCGATTCGTACAATCGGCCGTAGAAGTCCTCGATCTCGGCCAGAATCTCCGGCTTAGAGCTAACGGTTGTACCACTTGTCGTCTTAAGTTTGGTCAGATGTGATCTACTCAATTTCTTTGCGAAGACCTTCGACCCCTGATTCTGCTCAATTGCCTGTTTTATTTTCTCTGTATTTGAGCGTCGAAGGTCTCGTCTTACGAGCTTGGTGATCTTTTGATTGAGTTCCCGTTGTTCTGACTGTGTGGCCTGAATCTCTTCGCGTCGTATGTCCATTAGCCGAATAGTCTCTGCCGAGAGCTTCGACTTCGTACCTGTACGCTTCTGAATGTTGCATTTCCGTCCTTCCTCCCTCAATATCCTCACCACCTGTTGGAGTTCCTCGTCAACGTTTCCTGTGGTTTCCAAGACGGAGAATTTGTTTTCCAAAACTATTTGGAATCTTGTAGGTTCACCACAGGTCGGAAATAGCTTTGGTCGGAGCGTAGACTTCATCAAGCGATATCTCTCTAGCTTGTAGTTGATATTCAGAGTGCCTCGGACGAGTCGGTGATCGCTTCCGGTATTGAACCTGTTGATCACTGAGACATCCCTGAATATGTGTTTCTTATCCGTCATGATGAAATCTATCTCGTTTTTTGTCACAGTGTCAGGACTTTGCCATGTCCACTTTCGTTGAGGCTGCTTTTTGAAAAACGAGTTCATCAAAAATAGCCCCTCTTTTTCTAAGAAGTCGACAAGCATTTGTCCCCTGTGATTTCTAATTCCATAACCGTAAGGACCCAATTTGGATTCGCCGTAGGTCTGTACTCCCACTTTAGCATTGAAGTCCCCCATGATAACGTTATAGTGTGCTTTTGTTGTATTGTGTATGGCGAAGCATACATCTTCAAGCATGCTTTCAACTACATCATCCGAGTGTGCCGAGGTCGGTGCGTACACCTGTACGACTTTAATGCTATACCGCTCAGTCAATTTTAAGACAAGGTACGCTACCCTGGTCGACACACTCGATATTTCTATAACATTATCAGCAAGGGACTTATTGACAAGGAACCCCACTCCACCTTGAGACTGCTGGTCACCCTCTCTGAAGTAAAACAGATGGCCCGATTCCAGATTTATAGTGTCCTCACCCTCTCTTCGGACTTCACTTAAGCCTAGTATGTGCCATCTGATCTTACTCAGTTCCGTCTCAAGTTGCGCCATATGGTCGTCAAGTCTAATCGTGCGTCCGTTGTACGTAGCCAGGGTCAGTTTATGTTTTCGTTTAGGGTGGCCTGCTGTATCCCGGGGATTCTTCGCACCCCCTACTCCGCCGTTACCTTGACCGCCACCTTGGCCAGGGATAGCGGAGCGGCCGGGAACTGGGGGCCTTTTATTTGTTGTGCCGTTCATTAGGAGGTTTTGCCCATAATTGCCACGCTGGGCAGGCGGGTTGGCAATCGCAGAACGCAACTCTTCGCACCGGTGTTGCTGCTGCCCAACACTGGTCAGAGTTATTTGGTTACGTCTATTGGATGGATATACCGCCATCTATCGGTCGCCAGAGCCTCGTTAGTTTGTCAGCAGGGTGACCACGTGCAGGTGAGGATGGCTAATGGGACTGATTGGTGGTAGGTAGTCCCTTACACCCCGTCTCGGAGAAAAAGAACCCCTGTTTTTTAGTCAACTTTGGTCCTTTTTGTCGTAAATTTTATTCCATTATTTCAAATTATTAAACTGCAGAATTAGTTCTTTGATACTCAAGTAAATAAAATGTTTACCTACAGCTCTTCTCTTTATGTAGTTTTGCGACATCTCAAGATATGTAAATCAATGTTCGGTAAAATGTTCCAGTGATTTCTCGTGTCTGCAGTTTAAAACCTAACTCCAACAGTTGGAGCCTGGGGGATACATTCTCCACACTTTAAATTCTCACTACCAAACTACTTCGTATAAACTTTTTGCTCCACACATCTTTTTCTAGATGCAATCGTTATTTGCGTAATCAATTTTTTGTAATTTTTTCTTGTTTTTACGCTACCCACTATGTATCGAAATAAAACATGTTGTTGCAAAAATAGATTCTATAATAAAAAGTGTTTCAAGTTATCTCATCATTAAAAGCTAGAAAAAAAGGCGTTCTGTGTTTTATAGATTTTTCTAAATCTATAATACACAAAATGATAGAGACTTGTTTTATTCTTTTTCTCTTTTACGATCTATTTCGATTAAGTCGACCTTTGCTGCTGCTGGTGATATAACTTTCCTAGTTTTATAAGTAGGCCTAATAAAACAAAAATCTATTTAAAATACCTCCGTCCCAAAAAAACAATGGCAATGACTAACACCGAGTCAACAGTCGCCCATTATAATCAGTCAGGGCAAAAAAATATATAAAGAAAAATATTACTTACCTAAAATATTTGTGACCATTGGATTCATAGTTATTAACGAATATAGTTTTTTTCTAGCCTACACTGTCCCGCTGCTGGGCCAAGATCTCCCCACAATAATTCTTCTCAGTATACGCACTTACGCCTTCAAAAACATTTTCTCACCATGATCCCTGCTTATTTAATTGGAACATGTTAAAAGAAATAAAGTTTTCAAAGCGGGATAAGGCAGCTTTCTTCAACAAGAACGGCGGATGTATCGAATTACTTCCAGTTACGTGAAGTTGTTAAAGGTTTATTGATAACGAGTTGGACACGTTTCATTTTTGCTGGCTATTTTTATTTAATATCTTTCATTGTCTAACTGATCATTGAATTTTACAGCTTTCAATAATGTCTGTAATATAATATTATTATTATTGGATCATCTATCTAGATGTATATTTTAGAACTTATTATGTAAAATCACCATCATTCCAGTGTTTAATGTTTCCTCTCCCTGTTTTGTCTGTAGGAAATTGCTTTAAGCGATAAGAAAGCTAATTGGTACATCTTTAGTATTAAAAAAGAAAAAAAAATATCGTTATTATAAGAAGTAGTAAGTTTTGAACTTTTTTGAAACCACCGTACTTCCAATATTGTATAACATAGAGATAGGGATCTCTACACAGTTATTTGGAAGAGATTACTTTGAGCGATAAGCTTGCTAATTGAAACACAATTAGCTTTTACTTTTGTGGTTTTATGATTTACTTTAATGTGGTATCAATAAAGTGTTATTTCTCTTATATTAGTATATGTAACCCAATATACTCGTGCGTGTTAAGTGTCATCTAATTCATGAGCCCAGTTTAAATGCATGCGATATTAAGTTTTCATACCAACGAAGCTTACAAATTGCGTTCATCCATGAAGCTGATGATACTATCTGAATATTCCATGAATAAAACCTTTCGCATACAGTGGAGAATTATTTTACGGTACGCCCATTGTGTTGTGTTGAACCTAGTGATCTAAATAACTGAATAGATTTGATCATAGGAGAAACCTACCGGGGGTTGACTTCCTCTGCAGAAGGTCGACTAGTTGGGTACCCCAAATAGTGCCAGTTATTCTACCGCCTGAGCAGTGTTGTGCAAACATTACTGTGCTTCGGTAGGAGGGCACTGTAGTAGCTAGTGAAATTACTGGGCTTGAAGAGTCTTAACATTTTATGACTCTCAAGTAAGAAGCGTTGGCGCTGTGCACCCAGAATATTACCTTTGTGAAATCCTGGGTAGCACTGTACTAATTACGGGCAGCGTTATTTCTTACCATCAGGAGAGCATCTTGCTAGTCTTCTAAATTCGTTATATAAAAAAAAATATTCTTCCTTAAACACTTTAAAGATACCCTCTGTGGGGAACGTCAATACAACCATATTACACTACTAGCTATCCAGCGGTTTTATACACTTTACTCTGCTTTACTTGCCTATTGTCTATTTTAGTTACTTCCATTCATTAATGTCCTATGGAATCCTCTTATGGGGCAATGCAGCCAATGCAAACAGCATTTTCATCTTACAAAAAAGAGCAGTGAGATCCATATATGGTTTGGGTCCAAGAGAGTCTTTAAGAGAACGTTTTAAATCAGTGGGTATTTTGACTATGCCATGTCTTTATATATTTTTGAATATCATGTATGTACGGAAAAATAAACATAAATTCAAGTGTCATAACAATAAAATTGAAACTAGATCAAAATTTAAATTAGTAATACCAGCCCATAGATTAGCAAAAATTAATAAATCTTTTGTTATTAACAGTATAAGATTCTATAATGTGTTGCCTGATTGTATTTTAAATCTTAATGAAAAACATTTCAAACTCAAAGTGAAAAAAATACTTATGGAAAAGCTTACTATTGTATCCAAGATTTTATTGCTGACAAAGCCTATTGGCTGAAATTACAATTGTAATATTATATCTATGTAACTGAAGCACATAAGTGCATTTTGTATGCCTATATGGAAATAAAGAACTTGAACTTGAACTATTATGTTATTCAACGGTCTAAGCAATCTCTATACCAAATTTCAGCTCAGTCGGTCCACCCGTTTAGGCGTAAAAGAATAACAACGTTCTATTGTATTTAAGGTGCTCAATAAAGAGTTTTCTATTCTATTCTTCTAAGCAAATACATATATAAGATTCTTACAAACTTTCGCGTTTATAATATTAGAGAATAGTAGGATTATTTAACAATATTTTTCTACAGAGGTGTAACTGTATTTTTTTTTTAATGACCTACGCTGTTGGTCTCAGATTGAGACCTCTACAGCTTTACCGGGCGTGTGGTGAGCGCAGGAGGCACTCGACCCAAGACTGTATATTGCATTTCTTGCTGTTTATAAGAAACTAGTGGACGCACGCGCACTTCGTCACGCTTAATAGAAAATTATCAGTGTTCTACTATATTACGCATGCATCATACATACAAACCTTTCTCTTGAATCATTTTATCTATTAATGAAAACGGCATCAAAATCCGTTGCGTAGTTTTAAAGATATAAGCATACATAAAGACAAACAGACGCGTGAAGCAACTTTATTTTGTACTATGTAGTGATTAAGTGCATTTAAAATGAATGGGCAAAAAGTTTAAGATTTTTATCGCTACTACGAGTATCATAAGGATGCATAATTATACTTGTATTTCTATGAATTATGACAGACGTTTTAATAGTTTAATTTTCTAAACATCTCTTGGTTTTGTCTGTTTATAAGAAACGCAGTGCTGCAAATATATTGCATCATCATAGGACATAAAAAGCTAAATAAAATAATAATTATGTACTGTATAACATAAGTGCATAATTATCCTTTTTTTCAATGAAGTCATCCATTATACTAGTGGTACTATTATACTATTATTTATATAGCTATATTATGATTAATAATAACTAGTAGTTCGCCTCGAACTGTGACCTCGCAGCCCAATTTCCGTGGTAAACCTTAGACTTTAGGTCTCGACTAAATATATCCTAATACAAGAACTTTAACATTAATATTAAAACTCAAAATATAAAAATTCTGAGAAATTAAAACTCAATAAACCTACGTACCGAGATTTTTTGAATATAATCCTTTTTAGAGTTTCGTTCCTCTGAAGGAAAAAACGAAACCCTAATAAATAGGATCACTTGGTCATCCGTATGCCTGTCAAGACCAATTAATACTCTACATCCCGTAGAATTGTATATTTTTACCATAATACACAGGTCTATAGCCGCTTGGTGCCCGTTAAATTAAACTTCTGAGTTAACGTAGAAAAAAATACACCCGTTTATCCTTCAAAAACGTACCTAAATTTTTTTGACCCTCTGAATAAATCAACATTCATAGGGAACTTGCCGTTACCATAGGTATTTATGAAATTTGGCAGACTATAAGTACACGGCCCGCGATGCATTATGGTGTGCTCGTGCACCTTTATTGTTGAATGTGCCGGCACAAACAATTACTTTAGGTTTTAAAAAGTTATGCAGACTACTCAAATAACCTTACTGCCACCGAGAGATCTCTCAACTCTAAGAGTTCGCTTTGCTCGGTCGATGATATTTGTATGTATTCATATAAATTATGTATTTAAATTATATTTTAACATAAAACGATTCAGCGAGTTTTTTTATTCTATCACCACTTCCACAGACATTGTTACCTGCTTATTATTGTTTATGGTCTCCACTTTCGTGTTTTGCCAGTGGCCGTAGCATGCCACACAGAATCCCGGCCAAACTTCAAGAGTAGAACTGTCATCCCATACATTCACAAAACTACAATGTATGGTATGACAGTTCTACGCTTGACATTTCAGCGGGATCTCGTTTGGCATGCTACGACCACTGTAAAATATTATTTTACTTGACAGCGAGTTATAGTCCGGTACATTGTGTTCGGGATAATTTATACAAAATTTTAGGCAATGTTACGTAGTTATGTCGTCATAATTATATTATATTATAATTATGCCTATACTACTAAGTCCAACTTTGGTTGCTTGCCATTAGCGATGGGCATAAAATAACGCTATTAATAAGGTTTTTTTTTAAATAACTATTTTACTTTATTTTCATACTACTTAAATATCTTTATTGAGAAAAACAAACTAACAATTAAATATAAAAATTATATATACTTAAATTAAATATAACATTATATTTTATCGATCGAGCGAAATGAGGTTTATAAAAAGATTAAAAAAACAGCACAAAACGTGTACTTACCTACATGTATGTGACATCTATTTCAATAGCAAACTTTAGGCGGCCGGACTATAATTGACGCAATTATTGGTATTACGCAATGTACTAAAAAATTATATGAAAATAATTAAAAATAAGAAATATTGAAAATATGATAAATTGCTTGAAATTCTCGAATTATTGGACTTTATCGCTATTAATTCTTTAACTTTATCAACTTGCTTGCTCTTTTTTGCCTGTAGGATCTTTCTCAAACTTAATGTACCTAACAAATTGTGCAAAACATTATAATTTAAACATCTTCATAACTCTACAACCCTTGGATCGATTTGGCTCATTTTCGAACATGAGAATTCTTTTAGCTTATACTACCTGATCGCAAAGTTTCATTAAGATTGGAACTTTGGTAACGTTGAAATTAAGCATTTTCTAAAACTCTAGAACCCTTCGACCGATTTGGCTCATGTTCGAACTTAAAAATTCTATGGATTTATATTACGCGTTTGCAAAGTTTCATGCAGATTGGACCATTGGTTTTCCAGTTATCGCGTAACAAACATACATACAAACATACACTTTGGCTAATATATTTGTGTCGCTTATAAAAAATGTGTATATGTTAGAAAAAAAATTATCAGCGCTCCAGTTTTGAAATAATCGTCAGACCTATCGTAAAGACTTTAAGTCACCTATATCTCTGCAACCCTGTAACCTATTTCGCTAATTTTTTCACTACAATTATCCAATTAACCTTCTTAACTTGTGTGTAAAATTTCATTTAATTTGGATTAACCGTTTTCAAGTAAACGTCAACCAAACTTAAGCACCAGAGGTCAAGCGTTAAACTGGTCCAAACGCAGGCATTTCGCGGCTTTCGACTCTAAGACCTCGCTTCGCTCGGTCGACAAGTGAAATTTTAAAAATACTTTTTAAAAACAAGCTTTAATTATTATTATCGTCTTGTATCATAAAGTACTCGTCAAGACGAATCAAATGAGCCCAAACTCGATGGGGTTGCGTTGTTTTATGACGGAGTTCCTATGGCCACCTTCCAGCTCCATCATCAGATCAGCTCGATGTCATAAAAATATTGCATTGTCATCCGATTTACACACGCATACAAATTTTCAGCTCAATTGGAAACCGGGAAGTGGGTCAAATTAAACTTGCAAGATTTGATTACAGACAGACAGACAGACAGACAGACAGGTGAAAGTAATATAAAGCTTGTAATAATGTGTACATATTATGTCTCCTCATATATCTTTATAACCACCGTTTATTTTATGGGTTTCCTTTCCCTGCTTGGTTGTCTGGAAGAGACCGCTATTAGCGATAAGACCGCCAATTGTAACACTTTTTTTCTAATGTGTAATCCTTTTAAGCTTATTTTACTATTAATGGTGTGCAATAAAGTGTTTTTTATTCTTTTTTTATGTGACGAAGTAGAAGACGAGCAAGACGCTCTCCTGATGTTAAGAGATAACGCTGCCCATAATCAGTACATTGCTTCTTTGGATTTCACGATGTTGTGAAATTCAAGGAGTACTGCACCAACGCTTCTTACTCAAGAGTCATAAAATGTTAAGACTTTTTAGCCCAGTAATTTCACTAGCTACAGTGCCCTCCTATCGAAGCACAATAATGTTTTCACATCAGTGCTCAGGCGGTAGAATAACTGGCACTGTTGGGGTACCCACCTAGACGACCTCCTGCAAAGGAAGTCTACTCCCGGTAAAAAATCTTTTCTATTATTAAAATTCACACAGTACCAATAACCGCCAGAAACATTTTACTCTTACCAACATTCATTTCATTTCTTATTCATGTAGGGTATGAGAGGACATATGGAGTATGGCATATTTTATTACCTCAGGGCAAGACTCATTTTGAGTCCCAGTTTCATTTTTATGACTGCTTGTGTATTTTATAGGTCGTAACAAACCTTCGTATAGATGTCCAATTTATTTTCTCGTTGAATTCTACACCTTGTATGAACTTTAATTTTCAAAGTTCTTTCAGTTAGAGTTATTTTTGATTATCAAATTTTAATTTGAGTAGAAAAATACAATTAATCTTACATAATATTACAAAGAGTCATCTATGTATCTTAAATTAACGGCATAAACTTACTTGTATCTTCTTTGGCTTCGTGCCGTTTATTTACAAAGATGAATCTAAATACTCACGAATCTTTAAGTGTAAAAATTAGTAAGAGTAATTACAAACTTTTATTTTACTTTCACCTGTCCGTTGTGAGTCTGTCTGTAATCAAATCTTGCAAGTTTAATTTGATCCACTTCCCGGTTTCTGATTGAGCTGAAATTTTGCATGCATAATATATAAATCGGATGACAATGCAATATCATTATGACATCGAACTGATATGATGATGGAGCTGGAAGATGGCCATAGGAACTCCGTAATTAAACGACGCAATCCCATCGAGTTTGGGCTCATTTGATTTGACGTGACGAGTATCTTGGTGCTAGATGACAATAATAATAAAAACTGGTTTTTGAGAAGTTTTTTTAAATTTAATTATATTTTTCATTATAAATTGGCCTCTGACCACAATCTCGCGAGATGTTAAGTGACGATGCGGCCGTAGACGGAAACAGACTAAATAATACTTAGGTACCTACTCAAAATTAACTTTGCCCTTGCCAAAATTCCAGCAACATGACCTGATGACACTCCATCGTTGTTCAATGTCTTAAGACGTTGATACTGACCGATGCGATGGTATAATAATCGTTTCCACTCCGATAACTTGCAGCATGTCGATACCTATTTTGTCAGTTATAGCGAAAAGTAATGTAAAGAACAAAACTGTTTATTTTTATTAACTTCCAAAAGAATATCTCCTCATACAGGTATTTTTCAAATGGATGATAGTCTTAAAATAAACTAGTAGTTCGCCTCGAACTGTGACCTCGCAGCCCAATTTCCGTGGTAAACCTTAGACTTTAGGTCTCGACTAAATATATCCTAATACAAGAACTTTAACATTAATATTAAAACTCAAAATATAAAAATTCTGAGAAATTAAAACTCAATAAACCTACGTACCGAGATTTTTTGAATATAATCCTTTTTAGAGTTTCGTTCCTCTGAAGGAAAAAACGAAACCCTAATAAATAGGATCACTTGGTCATCCGTATGCCTGTCAAGACCAATTAATACTCTACATCCCGTAGAATTGTATATTTTTACCATAATACACAGGTCTATAGCCGCTTGGTGCCCGTTAAATTAAACTTCTGAGTTAACGTAGAAAAAAATACACCCGTTTATCCTTCAAAAACGTACCTAAATTTTTTTGACCCTCTGAATAAATCAACATTCATAGGGAACTTGCCGTTACCATAGGTATTTATGAAATTTGGCAGACTATAAGTACACGGCCCGCGATGCATTATGGTGTGCTCGTGCACCTTTATTGTTGAATGTGCCGGCACAAACAATTACTTTAGGTTTTAAAAAGTTATGCAGACTACTCAAATAACCTTACTGCCACCGAGAGATCTCTCAACTCTAAGAGTTCGCTTTGCTCGGTCGATGATATTTGTATGTATTCATATAAATTATGTATTTAAATTATATTTTAACATAAAACGATTCAGCGAGTTTTTTTATTCTATCACCACTTCCACAGACATTGTTACCTGCTTATTATTGTTTATGGTCTCCACTTTCGTGTTTTGCCAGTGGCCGTAGCATGCCACACAGAATCCCGGCCAAACTTCAAGAGTAGAACTGTCATCCCATACATTCACAAAACTACAATGTATGGTATGACAGTTCTACGCTTGACATTTCAGCGGGATCTCGTTTGGCATGCTACGACCACTGTAAAATATTATTTTACTTGACAGCGAGTTATAGTCCGGTACATTGTGTTCGGGATAATTTATACAAAATTTTAGGCAATGTTACGTAGTTATGTCGTCATAATTATATTATATTATAATTATGCCTATACTACTAAGTCCAACTTTGGTTGCTTGCCATTAGCGATGGGCATAAAATAACGCTATTAATAAGGTTTTTTTTTAAATAACTATTTTACTTTATTTTCATACTACTTACATATCTTTATTGAGAAAAACAAACTAACAATTAAATATAAAAATTATATATACTTAAATTAAATATAACATTATATTTTATCGATCGAGCGAAATGAGGTTTATAAAAAGATTAAAAAAACAGCACAAAACGTGTACTTACCTACATGTATGTGACATCTATTTCAATAGCAAACTTTAGGCGGCCGGACTATAATTGACGCAATTATTGGTATTACGCAATGTACTAAAAAATTATATGAAAATAATTAAAAATAAGAAATATTGAAAATATGATAAATTGCTTGAAATTCTCGAATTATTGGACTTTATCGCTATTAATTCTTTAACTTTATCAACTTGCTTGCTCTTTTTTGCCTGTAGGATCTTTCTCAAACTTAATGTACCTAACAAATTGTGCAAAACATTATAATTTAAACATCTTCATAACTCTACAACCCTTGGATCGATTTGGCTCATTTTCGAACATGAGAATTCTTTTAGCTTATACTACCTGATCGCAAAGTTTCATTAAGATTGGAACTTTGGTAACGTTGAAATTAAGCATTTTCTAAAACTCTAGAACCCTTCGACCGATTTGGCTCATGTTCGAACTTAAAAATTCTATGGATTTATATTACGCGTTTGCAAAGTTTCATGCAGATTGGACCATTGGTTTTCCAGTTATCGCGTAACAAACATACATACAAACATACACTTTGGCTAATATATTTGTGTCGCTTATAAAAAATGTGTATATGTTAGAAAAAAAATTATCAGCGCTCCAGTTTTGAAATAATCGTCAGACCTATCGTAAAGACTTTAAGTCACCTATATCTCTGCAACCCTGTAACCTATTTCGCTAATTTTTTCACTACAATTATCCAATTAACCTTCTTAACTTGTGTGTAAAATTTCATTTAATTTGGATTAACCGTTTTCAAGTAAACGTCAACCAAACTTAAGCACCAGAGGTCAAGCGTTAAACTGGTCCAAACGCAGGCATTTCGCGGCTTTCGACTCTAAGACCTCGCTTCGCTCGGTCGATTACATTTTTTAAATTCTCTTTGAAAGGTATTCCATAGTATCCTTACTTGGGTCTCGAAAAAAGGACAGCTGCCCCTAATGGAAAGAAGCCCACGATCCTTAACATTAAGGGTACGAGTGAAAAGTGAGATTATTATAATATGGGATGATATTCATACACCGATATGATAGTGTCAGTAATTTAAACTAGACGAGTCAATAACTCCATTTACATAAAATTAATATCCTTATAATTGAACTAATAATCTAGAATGCAGTAGGCATTTACACTTTGTCCTATTGTTAATGTCATTACTTAAGTCACGGAATAAAAAAAACTGAGTTTTAAGACAAAATTTTAACACTTATCTTTACGGCTGTACTGTTGGCAAGTGTTATTGTACACCGAAATGTTATTGGCTTGGCTTGTGGCCATATTGGTGCCTCAGACTTGGTTAATGGTGTTTTGGTACCAGTTTATTGTGATGTTGGCATTCCGAGCACCTTGTAAACGTCAGTTACCTGCAGGTAATGATGGAATTAATGGGTTAACTTGAGAAATATGAAACTTCTTAGCGAGGGAATTGAGATTTGAAGGGTTGGCAATGAAGATGAGATAATATATCAGTTTTGTTCAACTATTACAAAATTTACTTCTATCATAGGTATTTAATTACTATTGAATAAAAAATATAATTATAATGAAGAATTATCTCTTCATCTTACTATCTTACTAATATGATAAACGTTAAAGTTTGTAAGAATGTATGGATGTCTTGATGTCAGAATTTCTGGATGTATGTTTGTTACTCTTTCACGCCTAAACGGGTGTAGAGATAGCTTAGACCCTGGACTGAAAGCGGGTAAAACCGCTGGACGCAGCTAGTTTTGTTATATTTTAACTTTTAACTGTACATTACTATAATTCGTAAGTAGTAAATAGGTGACATAAGTATTATGTGCATGTTTTTTCTCAATAAAGTTATTTTTGCAAAAAAAAAAGTATCCATTAATATTATATCTCTATATAACTAACGGACTATAAAAAATAACCCTGTCATTATCCCTCTTAGTACACATTACCTCTAAAATATACATAACATATCTAGTATAATGTAAACCAAAATCCTAAACACACGAAGATGTGAGACGAGTTCAACCTCGAATTACTATTCGAGGTTGAGGCGTAGATATCCATTACGCCGCGAACCGCGTAACGTCTTAACTCAGAACGTCAACACGGCAGTATTGCAAACTGGGACTGTGTCAATACTGGGATGAACAAACAACGGAACAATGACTAACTTTGTTCATTTCAATTAGAGAACAAGTTCCAAGCGGACACGGCGGTTGGCCCGTTTACACTCGGTGGGAATACGAGATTTGATTACGTATTATTGTGTTTGAGCACGGATGCATAATATTCTTGTTTTAAAGCATCTTCTTATTCTTGACGTGTCGATTAGCTATAATAAGTTATATTATGTCATGGACCCTGCAACTGCTTAAAGCATTAGTCCCATCCCACTACTTCGCTCTACTCGTATGTTGAATTTGACTCTGCGAAGTAGAGTATAACGCTGATCTCTTGCCTTATATTAATAGGTCTGACAATGTATAATATGTATTTATCTGGCATACACATACTTGCCAGCTGGACCCAAAGTTTTTACCCGCTGAAAAATAGCCATTGTGTTGTCTAAGCTACGTATCAAATTTCAGTCTAACAGCCATTTCCTGAAAGAGTTACTAACTAACATCCATCCATACTACACACATTCGCGTTTATAATCTACCTATCTAAATAGCGTTGACAGTTGACGTACCATGAAATTGCAAACTACCAAAGGTTTTTTTTACTAGCTACGAAATATTTAATGCTTCAAATAACACGAATAAACTAAATAGTTCACCTATTTCAAAACGATTTTTACGGTCAGTTTGCAGTGAAAATTAAATGTTTTATTACAACTTTTAGATTTATATTTTAGTTTTTCGGCTTATAGGATTTAAATCCCATTAACTTTTTACTTTTGGTATCACTTGATAAATTTAATTTAATGTTATAGGAGTTAAAATTGTAGCTTGTATTTTGTGATGTTTTCGAAGCGATATTAAAAGTTTCCCTGTTTTAATAACGTAAAAGTCATGTAAAAATATTAAAACTATAATTTTAAAATACCTAGCATAAAAAATTAGCAAATAGTAATTTGCGCGCGCGAATAAATATTATTATAGATCCGAGATTCTGCGATGCTTATAATATAATGGATGTAATGTATGTATATAAATAGTTTCTATTCATTTTTACGCGCGAGTGGTTATGGTAAACTAGCAGCGCCCAGCGGTTTTACCCAGAATTAACAGAGTGTCTTAAACTATCTCTATACCAAATTTCAGCTCAATCGGTCCACCCGTTTAGGCGTGAAGGAGTAACAAACATACATTCTCACAAACTTTCGCCTTTATATATTAATTATTAGTTATTATTTAATATTTAGTGTTATTCCGCTCTTTTTAGAGCGGAATTAACACTAAATATTAAATAATAACTAATAATTGTTATGATGGATTTCTGCAAAGTAACGCCTAGTTCCATAAATTACCTTTATATATTAGTGTGAAGTGTGATACATGCAGGTTTTTGATTGCAGTTTCTCTTTTAAAATTATTGTTTCTATTACTAAAGGAATCTTCAATTAAATTCATTTTAAAAAGGTCTCTATTTATGAGCACTAATTAAGATACAAAAAAGGTTATGAACACCCAGTTTTAACTTCATTATCATAAGATTAAATATTAAAGCCAAATGTGTGACCCCAAGATTTACGGCGACAGACCCTGACCGCAAAACGACCCCTGGGCAGATAATATGGGTTAAATTAGGAAGATATGTTGAACATTAAAGCTGTGTTGGGTCATCATAAAATAAAATATGCTAGGGTTTGTCCAGTTTTAATTCCCACCAGCCTATAGATGTTAATTCCCTTGCGCAAGTAAAAAAAATATTCAAAGGTAGTTTTTATTTTTTTTATGATTTTTTTCGTACAGTTCGTACAGTTCCGAACAGGATTTCAGCTGAGTAGATAAATAAACAGATTTATTTTTTAAAATAACACTTTTCAAAGCTCTCAAAGCAACAGTAGCCGTGTCCAAACTGCCCGAGGTGGACAACTAACCGGCACAGTGAGCGGAAACACGCTAACTTGCACATTTTGACCGATTTTATTCCGTTTGCGTGAAAATAGAGTTGGGTTGCGAATTTCAAACAATTTTCGTAGAAGAATACGTTTAACTTAGTCAGTGCTCTGTATACTACTTATTTTAAACAAGCTTCGATATCTACGTTCTAATAATATTAATAGGTGAATTTGGGGAAAATAAACTCAGGGTAAGACCGAATTTTATCTCGTCTTAAAATACCTCCCCTCAACTTATTTTTTTGATAAATTCAAAGTTACTCATTATTTTTGGTGATTAAATGTTGACACCTCATAATAACTATAAAAACATTATACAGCTCTATTACGCTATAGGTAGGCTCGCAGAACTATTCTCCCCTTTTCTTTTATTTTATTTGAAAACGGATTCTGTGTTTGATTTACAACTACGCGGTATCAATTTCTAATTCAATCTGATCCTAGGATCCGTGGACACAAATCCAGCATCTTTTATAGCTTGTGGCGTAGCGCTTTGTGTAGATTTCTACGTGAAATTATGTCCAGAATGGCCCAGGTGGCTTTGAAGTCACAATGTTCACGCAGCGATCAAATGCACGCAAAAGCGAGTGAGATCTCGTGAAATACGCAACATTTTCTGCTTGAAAACTGTGAACAACAAATTTAACACGAGCAAAAATGCGATTGCTATCTGAATCTTACGGCGCGACACATGAAATATTCCACAATTTATTGACTTCTTATCTATACGGTTTAAAATGACTTTGGTTGTGCACTTGAGTAGTAAATGGATGATGCTTACTGCGCAACTTACTTTAAATAACCCAAACTGGGCTCCGACACCAACTGTTTCAAGTTATAGGACCGTCACTGCGTAAGATCTTTTAAGAACCACTTCGCAATTGTACCAATTGTAACCAATTGTAAAATCCTTTGCATCTACCGCAAGATTAACTACTCTGATGTAAAATTTCATTTCATCGGGACCAAAGAACGCTGACGCACAATTTTCATCTTACTGAAATTTTGATCTATACACTATTCAGGTCTACAAAATAGGTACTTAAGTAGATTTCTACGTAAAATCTATGGGTGCAGTGCTCACGACATAATATATGCAGGATCTATAAATTACCGTAAACCAAAATACGTTTGTAATTCTTTCAATAAAGAAATTTCACGCCTATCTATCTTCAAAATATTTTTAAAGTAGTTGTAAGTGTAGTAGATACTATTTTTAAGTTTATTTTTGTATATTTTGTGTGTTTCAAAATAAAGTTATCTATTTTTTCCACCTTTTCATATGTCCAAAGCTTATTTAAGCAGAATGCTCATAATGTTATCTCGACAGTAGGTAGAACACTCCACGTTCTGTAGGTACGATTTTTTATGCGGCTCTAACCCAAACCACAGAGTAATGCGTGTCAAGTGGTTGCGACACCACGCTGACACGATTTTAAATCTAATTTCAACGGGAGCAAATGCTCTCACACTGTTTTCTTCGGGAAGGGATATTGTTTAATGATTTATGCCTTTACCTTTTTTGTTTGAATTTAATAAAGTAATCTTTTTATTTTGTAGTCAGTAAATGTAATACCTATCTATTAGGATTTACACACCAACAGGTTAACCTAATAACATTGTCAGAGTTAAATCACAATAAAGTTTAGGTTCAGGATTTAGGGTCAGTTTCATATATAGGTCAAGATGTCAAGATTAATGCAAAGCGTGTAATGTGACCTAATGACTGCCTCTTACATTATACACCGATATAATTATAATATAGGAATATTATTATTGAAACTTTTTAGGCGCAATATTTGGTCTTTGGTAAAGGTCACAATTTACACTAGGTAAACTTAACATTTCAGTGAACAAGTAGGTATGCTTGGTTAATAAATAGGTTTATAAAAGTTACCGAATGGCTTACCTCAAATTTTCCAAAAAATGCAAGGAGAACTGGCAACCTCAACAAATCCTAGCTACTAAAACATTTCACATCATGCGGGTCAGTAAATCACATCTATGTCAAGTAGTCGACTTGGAAAGCCACCGGAAACCCCCAAAAGCTTTTCCACATAAATTCTCATTCGACTTTTCGTAAAACGTTGTCTAAAACATCGTTTGCGACCGCAACCGTCGCCTAATGAGTGTCAAGTGCGGGCGACGCCGCGCTTCACCATTAGTGCTGCGAGGCGATAAAATCCCGGAGTCACAATGAAATATCACGTGTTCCGACTTTTCAAAATGAAAATCTTGACGACAAAAACTACTGGACTGGTTTTTTTAAAAGAATAAAGAGGCCCCTTAGTAAGCTAAAAAGCTAAAAGAAATCACTAATCCGTTCGACTCGAAAAGAAGAAGTAAGCCTTGTAGATACAGCAAGACCAAAATAATGCTCGCTCATTACTTTGTAGCGTCCGTAGCGCAGTGGTCGTACGTCCGGCTTGTGATCCAGAGGCCCTGGGTTCAAATCTCAGTGGCAAAACGCTACACGCCTGGACGCTACCGTCCTGGCTGTTTCCTATAAAATAATAAAATATGTAGGAGACATTCGTCAGGTCATTTTGCAGGTTGTTTATAGTAGGCGTATGAGATAAGTAAGTGATTTAAATCTGTTGCCTCAGCAGCAAGCTCGTTCCAAAGTTTCCTCTATCATGCTCCTAACTTTTCAGAATGAAAATATATTTTTTGAGATAGCTGTTAGTGCGGTTGTAATGGCGCACGCGGTTTACAGTTTAATGTGAGGTGTGCGCTTGTCATTTGTTTTGATGAAACTCTGTCAACCGTTTTGTTGGTTAATTGCGTGGAAAGGTTACATTTGTGGAGAGTTTCTCTCGACAACATGTTATGTTATTTTTAAAGCTTTAATTTTGTTTCTGAATTATGTAACAAACTAGGTTTAAGTCACTTTAAAATAAGCTTTATTTATATTATGGGTATTATACTACTAAAGGTATAGGAGGAATAGGGCACAATCGACAAAAAACTATTATTATATGTTTTATTATTCCAGAGTCTAAGTAATAACATTTTAAGTCAATTTATCTAGCTTTTAAAGCCAGAAGAAGTAACCAAACAACATAAAAAAATTTCACCGAGAATATCAAACATTGCTTATTTATTATGTTCCAAGAATATGAGGCGTCTAGTTCAAACAACTTTGATTAATTAAATCATTTTCTAATAGCATTATTATGCGCACACATGAACCAAGTTCTTTGTAGGCTTAATCGTGACTTTTCATATTATATATTACTTTAATGCTTATGAAAAATATAAAAAATCTAAAAGGGTAGCGTAATAGGCCCTGGAATTATTTACAGCGCGAGCGTAGGTCTATAAAGTCAAAGTAGATTCTTCGTCAGATTATTTCGTTTAATTTAGAATTGCACTTGTCCACTAAATAAAATGTTATTGAATTAACTCTCACCCTTTTTAACTTTCGCGATTTGAGCTAATGATATAATTTTAAGATAATTAATGGAATTAGTCGTTACTTTGCGGAAATTTCGAGCTATTCTCGCGCTTTTGTGTTTTTGCTTTTTAGAGCGGATATTAACACTAAATAGGTATATAATATTAATAGCTAATAATTATTGATAATTTTATTGATCGGGACTTACCGTGTAATATATTTTGTAAAACTATCATTAAAATCTTTACGCGATAAGTCCCGATTAATAAAATTAACTTAAACTCTTACCAGTCCATCTTGAACAAATTATAATTTCCAAAAGGAAAAATTAGGTTTAATGATGTTGACAAGGTCAATATTTTAAAAATATGATTAGTCCGTAATTATAATAATATAAAAATATTCCATACGGATTATTTTTTCTTGCAAATAAAATAAAAAATGGCGTGACGTCAGACCAGTAAACAAAATGTACTAGATTTGATGGTGTGACGTCACAATCAAGCAACTTTAGGGCATTGTATCTTTCACGTTTTTAAACAGAATTAGAAAAAAAATAAGAGACCAACATTTTACAATAAACTACATTATGGACATAATTTTTTTAGTAAAGATCCCTATTGGGGCATACCTAATGATCCGAATATGAACGCAGCTATAAAACGATTCGAACTTTTAATTAGGAAACTTTCCTTCATAAGCTTACCGAGGCCTAAATGTTGATGAGTAAGGGTTTAAGTTAAAAATATTGGAGTAGGTTATTTCAATACTATTTGAACAAAATTATCAGTGACTCGAATTAATGTAAATCATTAATTAATATTATTCGAATAAAAAACACACCTAAGTAATAAACCAATAATAAGTTTCGGTTCAATAAGTTTTAAACTAATTAATAACTATAATTATTCCATTCAATGTGCATATTAAATTAAAATGATTTCTGGTTTTGGTAATGTGATTGATACCAATAGGTATGCGTTGTGTATATCGAATATTAGACCACAAACTCCATAACAGTTTACCTACAGATCGTAAATGAAGAAAAAATAGTGATGACTTAAATCCCTTGCAATTGATTTACAAGCAATTGGCATCGTTATTACAAAACTTATTTGATTATTATATTTTCAGCAATTTTCATTGTCCGAAAAAAGGCAAGCAGACGGCACGGCTGATGTTCAACGGTTAAAGCCTACTTCTATAAGTATCCTACTTCTATGTGCTTGTTCACGTGAACGCGCGGGCGCGGGCGCGGGCGCGGGCGCGACAGACTTTGCTTGCACCGCACGTGCGTTTGTACGTGAACACCTTCATAGCACGTCATATGTTTGATTTTTCGCGCCCGCGCCCGCGCCCGCGCGTTCACGTGGGCCAACGCTATACGTCATTGCAGACTCTGCACACCTTTTTTTTTTTCAGGAAAAATGGTGGTATTACATATGCGATGCCGGTCATCAACTGCACGTCGACGATCAAGTCGCTCCCTGGCTTCACTGGACATCGTGCCGGAACACGGTCATATAGTCATATAGACCGCATGGTACCATTATTTTTTTACAAGGGACGACTGTCAATTTGAGGCTGGGGACAACTTTAAAGAAGAAGTTACAATTAATAAATAAATATCCCTATTCGATTTTGGAAACTACCGTGAGTGTTATCCATATTATAAATACGACACGACTAGTCAACTTGAGTACAACCGTGTCGTAAATATCCCTATTGCCAATCTCTATGTGTCTTTATTAACTGTTTTAATTTCTATATATTGTTTTTTTTTTTCATTTTTATTATCATTATTGTTCTTTTTATCCAAAAATTGTAACATCTCCTATACGGTTGTGTTTTTTTGTAATGATTGGCAATTAATGTATTTTCTTTCTTTCTAGTTCGTGGGTTAACTAATATAAAAGAAAAGTTGTATAATAGAGGTATATAATAAAAATGTAAATTTATCTATAACTTTTCATATCTTAAATACTAATCGTGAATTTTGTCTACAAAGCCACACTTATTTCTGAAACCGTTATAAATCTTCATTACATGGATAGAGAAATACTACCGCTACTAAGAACACAAAGAGTGATAGTAAGATACGTGTTAACCTTTTGAAAAGGATCTATATTAAGCCTGAACTTAAAATAAATGCTAAAACATTTCCCAAACGATAGTACCGACGATGCGATTCAAGCGATGTAACCGAGACCCGAGATGCCAATTTGCGTCAATCATTCAGAATTGGTGAATGTATCGCATATTTTGATGTATTCGCTTTCAACTCGGCTGTCTGATCTGTGAATTATTTCAATGATATATGAGAATAGATAAGAATAGAAATGGCAAAGATCTAAATCTCAAACTGTACAGATTGAGTGTCAGAGGGATTTACCCATGCAGGGCCTAAATTCTGCACAAAAAAGAGAAGGCGGGGCAGCAAAACGTAAGCAAAAAAAAAACCTATAAACACATTTTTATTTTCAAAAACGCCACTTTGAGACGCCCAAAAGATGCTAAATTAAAAAAAAAAATAGCACTCCGGGAGTGCCGGCAGAAGTGAAAACTTCAATATTAACGTTGTGTTTAATTATAAGTATAAAAATACTATCATTTATGAGGTAGAATACAATGTTTATTTATTGCGCTATCGTACACAAATATGACAATTTATATGTTGTTATTTATAATATTATATCGTTATTTATATATTACATTAAATTTTATCTCTCAGAAAAATCAACTTCCATCCATAATTTTGACGACTTTTACACCATCGTTATTATCAGAATCATCATCGCAAATGTTTACAACTGATACAATTGGTTTATGATAACTGAAGTAAGAAACAAACAGTTTTGATTCGAACCTATTTAAGTGTCTAATAAAGACCGCATCAATAGTAGTTTTGTATTTCGTTGTGCTAAAATTGCGATCATTTGACATAGTTAAACCAAATTCATTATTTAAAAATTCAATTAATGATTGATTTTTATCGTCTGCAAAATTTATATTGAAATCAAAATTAAAAAATAAAACGGGCGCGCGCTTGTCTAAGCCCCCTGTGCCGCCTAAACAGAGCAGCACACTCAGGCACGGTAGAAAGAGTGGGAGATACTAGTTCCTCTCCCTTCCTCTCGATCTTACGCTTTTTCGATCAGCATCACGTGACCCTGACGCGAGTTTTAAAGTTTTTACCCATACAAAGAAAAGTGCTCAGCGCCGCTAAAGAAGTTTTCACTTCAAAAAAAATTGAAGTTGCATTTGAGTTTGTACAGGCATCGTAAGAATTTTCAAGATTTTTTCAAAATTTTGTTAAAATTTGACAGTGTCAAATGGGTGCCAGCAAAACGAGAAGCGATTTTGGACCGGAATAATCCCGCAGGTTTAATCTTCAGCCATCTTAGACCGTATCGTCGCTTAAGATCATGCGAGATCGTTGTCGAAAGCCAACCTATAGAGAATCACATATCTAAATATATAAAAGGAAAGAGTGACTGACTGATCTATCAACGCACAGCCAAAACCGCTGAATGGGTTGAGTTGAAATTTGGATAATAGATAGGTTTATGACGTAGATCTTTGCTAAGAAAGGATTTTGCACGCGGGCAAAGCTGCGAGCGTAAGCTAGTCTTACTAATATTGTAAATGATTGTATGTATGATTGTTACTACTTCACGCCTAAACAGGTATACCGATTGAGCTGAAATTTGGTATAGAGATAGCTTAGACCCTGGAATAACACATAGTACACCGGGTAAAGCCGCTGGGAGCAGCTAGTTATGAATAAAATCTATAATAAATGATTTAGGCACTGGATAGAATCGTAGCGATGTATAAAGTTCAAACCGCGGTTTATGCAATTACGACAAAGAGACAACGTTTCAACATGGTTTCCGCCGCCAAAACGCAAAATCCATTTCCTTCATTGTGACCTACTTTCATAAACTTGCATGAATACAAATGAAGTTAAATTAGATCATTAATATTCCCAATAGAATGTCATGTAGGCAAAGACACCGATGATTTTAATAAGGTACATCCGTGTTACAAGTGGATTGACAAGGGAATTTAAGATCTATAATTCGCTCATTCGCAAGAACGAAATCATCCTTAAACCTTTTATTTTAAAGCATTTATTCAAAAAAACATTGAGTATTTATATCGCATAATTTGCCGCAAATAAAATGACACAAATACCTACTGTTCGGACTTTATGATTCATAATGGAGGGTAGTTTGAAAAACTGCACTACCAACATCTTTAATATTGCGTTATGCTAAAAACCCAGTCAGTGCATGTCGGAGCTGAGCCGGAGGCACGTTGTCTTCGCTCCCAGTTTCTCCAAACACCCTCATCTTAGAAGTGTGCCTAGTGATTTTGTGCCGTGCGTTGGTTGCAAAACCTGCCAAATTCTACGGCGCTTTCGCCGTGCACGTGTGATAATAATTTATCTGGAACCCCTCATGTCCGTGACGGGGGTGTCTGTGAACCTTTGGAGGTATACCGTATACCTACTCTTGGAGTGCAGTGGTTAACCAATCTGCAGGACTGCCGTGTTGGACTGCGTCTGCTGTTATTCGAGGCGGCGTGGATTTAAAGGTTAGTGGTAGTAATTTAAAGCTTTCAATTCTATTCTTCCAGAGTACCTATTTTGGGACTATCGTTCCTCACCATCATTCACACGTAAACATACTTCTAGTCCCCACTTATCACCCGAGATAGTGTGAAGATTACACAAATATAAAATGGTTAAGATCTATAAATAAGTACGACCTACATCTAGAAGTTAAGGCCTCCGGCCTCGATACAAAGAAATCATAACTTTCAAAAGTAATCCTGAATCCTGAGTGATTTTAGGGTCTGTTTTATTTGTGTTCTGTTCTCGCATTAGTAGCAAAAACATAGGCATGTATCATACTTACCTAGAAAATTGAGGCATAAAACGGAATTTTCACTACATTACTATCAGAGCCTACCTTTATGTTCATTTTACGATAGCTTTGCGAGTGCACACTGCACGGGTTTTCATGCATGCTGTAAACCTATCAGATAGTTAGGCTTGTTTCATATAAAAGGCCCATTGAGAATACACGTTTACTAGTGACATACGCGCGTTATCAAAACGAGTCATTTAAACAAAGCCCATTGTTAGAACGGTAAAGTTCGTATTATTGTTTGACCAAAAATATTATTACTACGTAAGTTTCTTAGATAAAATATTTTTCTCGATTTTGCGGACCGAAAACTGCAAAAATGTAGTTGGGATATTGATTTTTCTCGCTATCCAGTAATTTATAGCAGCCCAAGTGAAATATTACCTTTCTTGAGCAAAGATTTCGGGATTTGGTTTTGGTTTGAAAGAAATATAATCTCGTGGTTCATTTCTTTCAAAATGTGCTTCAACAGATATCTGATTTTTTGAAATGTAAAAGACAAGCAAACAACACTCGATCCGCCTAATGGCAAAGAATAGAAACTTTTACTACGTAATGCTAATGGTGAGCAGGTACTGTCTACACCAGCCAGTAGGGACTGGTTTAACGGAACACCGTGCCGGAATACAACCCTAATAACAGTTTGGGGTTATGGTTTTGTAACTTACATTACTTCATAACCCTTTGCCACCACTGCTTTAAACATGGGAAATTCATAGTTAACACTTTACAAACGTATCTGTTGGAACATTCAAGATGTAATTATGTAGAGACTATAGCATATTCTCACGACTTTGCCTGAAGAATTCCTTCCTTAGCGGAGGTCTACATTATAGACTAATTTGTGTTCCAAATTTCAATTAAATCCACGTCACTCACTCTTTCCTTTTATTTATTTAGATAAAGTTTACCTTCTCGTACTTTAAATGCCAGTATATTTATACCATCTGACAGTTATGACACCTCAGCGTTTGGTCTATCCCCTTTTGAGGCAGGTTTCACACGGTATGTTTGCGAAGCTTTCAGCACCATCAGCTTGTCTTGTTTTGTTTTACTTCACAACATCGGGTAGGTATTGTTTGTTTTTCTTTAAGGCTTGTTTTAGTTGGATCAAGAATGTTTTGAGCAATTTATTTAGTTTTAGAGGTATTATAAGAAATTTCTTTTCGTATGTTTCGTTCGTTGTTTCTTTGTTGTTTCAGTTAAAAAATCAGTCACGACAGAAATATATTTTATATACGTGTAGAGGTATATTATAAGCACCCTCATTATTCAGCGTTTCGTTTAGTTACTTTAGGTACATATAATTTATTTAAAGAGCACATAAAATATTTGTACAAAATCCTTAATTAACATAAATACGCAGAGATACGAGCGCACCTGCTTGTATTTTCTTAACTTTCTATAACAAAACACAATCTTGAAAATAATTAATGACATAAGACAGATTTGCAATGCTAAATAGAAACAACGTATCCATTGAAAACTAAGTTTAAAAAACGTACCTGATAATGTAGAATATACTTACCAAAGAAAATAATTTCGAGACTCCGAATTAGGTAGGTACATAAATACTTACCTATTTACAGCTAGCTACGCCCAGCGGTTTAACCCGCTGTACTTATAGCCTATGTGCCTATGTGCTGTCTATGTGTTACATCAGGGTCTTACCACCCGTTTAGGCGTGAAAAAGTAACAAACACACATTCAGACATCCATTCTCACAAACTTTCACGTTTGTAATATTAGTAAGATATATTTAAGGTTTTTCTTTGCTTACAATTTCTACATCAATCCAACAAAACTAGTACATTAATATCCTTCATCCTCCCACAGCGACTGCAAGTGAATGTTCAGAACGTGTCTGTGAGTCTCCACGTCACATTTCCCCGGTCCCCCGCCATAAGTTGCGTCGTGCTTCCTCGCTAATAGAATTAATGCGGCGCTTGTTCTGTTCATATTGTTTTTACTAGTTTTTAACAAGTGCAGAACGTTTATATTTGAACTTTTGTTAAGACTGACGCAGTTAGTTGCTACGCTCACTTAATTATAAGCTTTTGACAGTAATTTTGTTTTGAGATAACTTGTTTAATTCAGCAAAGGTTTTATTAAACTCATACAACTTTCTCTTCAAGGTCCTGATTTGGGCAATATATACCTAATATGCTTAAAATATTTATTTTAACTTTTCATTATCTTTAGATTAGATGGATCGATTGATATATAATATCAACTACATACTGTATATTATTATCGCTTCTTTCTTATAAATAAAGTTATTATTTTCTGACAGTTTAGGTAAATTTCCAAGCAGCATTTTCTCTTTATAACTTCTGCTAATATATAACGCTAACTTAGTGGAGTGCAATCCAATCATTGCCTGAGTGGCAACTGCTAAGCATTTTCCCGGCCCAAGCCTGCATTCTGGCTACACCTCTTCCACTATTCAATTAAATATATGCAAAACTGATTACATTAAGTAACCAAATGTGTAAATAAAACAGCTACTCGCAGATAAATCTGTGTAGTCGCGGATGAGCCCATCAACACGTTTAGTGCCGTTCATGTCCCACGCTCGCAGCAATAAAACGCGGTCTGCCCATAAAAAATGTCATAAACATGATATCTCTGAGATGAGCTAGTTTTGCGGCTGCAGTTTACGATGCAGCCACTTTTCAGTTTATCTGAGGGTTATTGGATATCTTACATGGGATTTATAATGACAATTACGACGTCTAGCTTGCTCGTAGAATTAGGATTAATCCTGTAGGCCGATAACACTTTAATGCCTCAGCAAGAATTTGACATTGTTAGAAATTGTGGCCTGACCTGATCTGCCAAACTGTGTTGCTAGTTAATTTCTGCATTTTTAAGAAGACAAGCTGCTAGACGTTCCCCTGACAGTAAGAAATAACGCTACCCATAATTATCTGTACAGTGCCAATCATGATTTCACAATTATATAATATTTATTTCGCAAAAAAAAAATGTTAAAGAATTCTAGGTGCACTGCACCAACGCTTAATAATGTTAGTGACAGACAAACAAACAAACGGCTCGCCTGATGGAGAACGGTTACCGTTGCCTATCATTTTCATAGTCATTGCCGACGCAACTCGCAAGTAGGGAGTGAATATCATAAACACGTAAATACCATAATGACCGCTTGACGACACTGTTCCTCTTTCAACTAAGTGCTTTTGATATTTTGCTTGTATTTTATTTAAGAATTTTAGTTCATTAAATAATTATTCTATTATTTCTATGTTTAAATTAGATATTTAGCCCATCTAAAATACTTACTTGTTTCCTTTTAGTAGATATATTTTATCAAGAAAACTAAAGTCAAAAAGAAAGTCCATTTGATAGAGTGTGAAATGTGGAGACACGTAAAATCCATCAAACCACTCGGGGCTGCGGTAGAAAATGTACGGCCCAATTTCGTTCTTGATTCACATTATACAAGCTCTAAATTTGATGATATTTAGGTTCTCGTATCTACTTCAACATAATAAAAAGTTTTATTAACATTTTTTGGCATTGTAGAGTGCTGGATACTGATATAATTAGTTATTTTTTCATGCCTTTATATTATAATTTATTAGTTATCAATTACCGGTTTAACTATTATTTCTTTTTAGTGAAAATTTAGACGTTATAATATACTTAAAACACAAGCTACTATAAGTAGTTAACCCACTAAATAGAGTGGCTGATCTATCAATGCATAAAATATTATAGATAGATAAGCTTCTCATAAGAACAAAGAGACCATGTCGTCCCCTATTTAATTTCTAGTATTTAAAATTTCAAAGGAAAGGTAGCTTTTATTTCCCTAGCACAAAGATGTTCTAATAAAACAACAATATTAAAAACAACAGTTTATTCTTTTTAATCTGTAATATTAATTTAGACATCAACAAAGTTTAGTTTACGTATTGAAAAATTGAATGTATAGAAGAAATACATTGTGCGATTCTGGTTTCATATCTTTCCTTCAGACAGTCTTATTATTATTTATATAGGTATTTACAGTAAAAAGTATGGAAAATAATACGATTATAGAGGCTTTAGAGAAAATACTTCGGCGTAAAATAAATGTATCATCATAGCTTCAAAATTTAAGTCAAGTAATTTTTGGTACGTTTTCATTGAAATAAACTGATACAATTATTTATTTTCTCTCTAGCACCTCAACTACTTCTCAAGAGATAAAATCTCTAGTTCTATATCTTTATAAACAAAATCTAGTATATTAAACCTATTTTTACTTATAAGTACACATTCTCAAAATCATGTTCACTTATTGCAGTGTTTTTTATAATATAAATTCTAATCGTAATTTATACAACATACAACAGTTTATGAAAACATTTGAATCAATTGAATCAATGGAAATGCTTTAATTGTTGGCACATTTTTGTAATAATAATTAAGACCCATACCTACTGGTCCACAGACAACTTATAACTATTGTTCGTATCAACTTAGTCCACAAATTAGGGAGTTCTCTTTGCACACTTTCTACTACAATGGGGTCCGTGTTCCGGAGATAACTCCAAATGAACCACATTAACCGCTTTATCAAAAGTCACACGCGGAAGTCATCGCGTTAACGTCACTTCAGTATCACTCGAGCTCCTAGAACTCTCTTTAATCACATCGAGTTCACGATTAGACAAAGAGGACGTACGAGAAAATTTATGAGCACTGTAATCACTTTTGTCATCGCACGTATCACGCATACACCCGTTACAATCCTTTATCTCGTCTTCATCGTCGTCGTTATCTACACCGTTCACTTCTACCTCTAGCAAATTATCATTACCTATACCGAACGCATTACAGTTCCTTTCGTGACTCAAACTTCTTATTCTATCCAAATTCTGCTCTAAATTGTGCATTTCCTCGTTCCTACCCGGCGCATCGTCGAACTTCCACTTAATATTTGAATTGAAATGTTCAATACCGGGATACATGCCTATGCTATTACTTCTATGCCCGAAGACCGGGCAATTTCGGAATTCTCACAAATCCGGGTGTCTGCCGTTACACATTTTGCTGAAATTGCCCTCGTCTAAGCTCAAGTTGGAGCGAGAGCGACCACACTCAAGACCGGTGTTAGGTCTAAATAAACACATATCTGAGTTCTTCATTCGACATTGTCTCGAACACGATTCTATTTGGAATGCTGATCTATCTAAATGTCGATAATCTGAAGGTCCGTATCCATCGAAAAATCTGGTGTCATGTTGTTTACAGCCACTGTGAAATCCTTTGAAAGATCCAGTACATCTAGCTGAATCGCGTTGACACGCTTTTTGTATGGCGTGCAAAGACGTGGATGAAACTGTCCTTTCTAAAATTTCACCCCAATATTTTTCTCCGAGGCCCTCGAATTCTCCTTTAGAATGTACACCGTCTGAAGTAATCGGAGACCCACAACAACCTGTCGGTTTCTCATATCCTGGAAACGACTTTGTTCGTCGACAGCACACCTGAAAAAACAGTGAAGGGTAAATAACATTACAGTAAATTATTCGAGATTTAAGGGGCCCTAATATTCTCTTTCATCTTTCCAAATATCCCCTTCAGTAGTAATTCACTAAGTATAATATTAAATTCTCTATGAATACTTTATATAACAATGAATAAATCTTGCAAACGATATCGAGAGCGTAATAAGTTTCCGGTGAGCGTTTTTATGCGGGATATAAAATATTATTCACTATTCTCGGGGGGATAAACCTACAATAGTTTATTTATTACTCACGTAATATTGCAGTAGTTCGTGGCTAATCCGCCTGAAGTGGCTGTTTAGTAGCCAATATAAGAAGGGATTCCAGAAACTGTTACTCAGCGCCAACCATGTTACTATGAAATCCAAACTTGGCGGGACCTGGGTACAAAAATATCACTAAATTTACTCGTGGTAATTAATAGTTGGTAAGGCGAAATAAACATTTTAAATAAAACATATTTTGTCTGCTTATTACGAAAGCCTTCTCACAACTGGTGTAGGCTTGCGGCGTGAACTGTAACAATTATTCTTAAATAATAATGTTGGAAGTAAATAAAACAATTTGTAATAAAATGTAAGCTCCAATAAATGAGACAGTTTGCAACAACAAAAAAAAACGATGAACAAATTTGTTGCGTTGCATGATACGCAACAACTTAATTCGCACGTGTGCACCACTAACGAACAGAGGGTTCGATGTTCGCTCATATGTTGTATTCCCGCCGCGCCTATATTCGGCAGGGGACCATATACCCCCAGAGTGACGAGGCGTAACAGATTTTTCTTGGGTAAAAAAAAGTGTTACAACACAACACACACATTATAATGTGCGCCGAAATGACAATTTCGCATACTTATTAACGTTCTAAAAGCCATACCTTACAGCCAGTGCAAGCAGCGACCACCTCCTGTATGGTGGCAGGCGTGACCATCACTATGAAGCCCAAAGACATGGCTGCCATCGTCCGTGAGGTGCTCACGCTGTGAGGCCGTACCGGTGCTTGAATCTGTACCGTTATAACAAACTTTTAGAGTAGGCTAGCTGGGCTATGATCCGCAAGTCGACATATATCTCGCGTGGAATATGATTTAATATAATATAAATTATAATGCTTTATGTAGCTGTTTTAAAGTTGAGTTTTACACGCGAGTGAAATCATTTTGTCATAAATTAATCTGAGTTTTTACTTTATAATTATCTCACTTGCGTGTAAAATTCGAATAAGACGGCCACATACAGAATTATTCACATTGAATCACTTTTATTCGTGCGAGATATACATACATAGTACATAATATTATGTTGACTTGCGCATCATAGCCCTCTAGGTAAAATAAAATATAATATTTGTTTATTCATTATTATAGGTTAATCTTTGACAACGATCTCGCGTTATTTTAAGCGACGATGCGGCCGTAGTTGGTAGCAGATTAAACCTAGAAGCGGGATAAATCCCTCCGGCTTCACTGAACATCATGACCGAACACGGTCATAGTGACTGCTTGGCGATACGGTTTTGTTCAGTGGGAAACTTACCACGGCCAAAGCCTACCTACCACCAGTACAAACTTCATCATCATCATCATCTCAGCCGTAGGACGTCCACTGCTGAACATAGGCCTCCCCTTTGGACTTCCATATGTACCGGTTGGAAGCGACCTGCATCCAGCGTCTTCCGGCGACCTTTATAAGGTTGTCTGTCCATCTTGTGGGTGGACGCCCTACGCTTCGTTTGCTAGTCCGTGGTCTCCACTCGAGCACTTTTCGACCCCATCGGCCATCCGCTCTGCGCGCTATGTGGCCTGCCCATTGCCACTTCAGCTTGCTAATCCGCCGGGCTATGTCGGTGACTTTAGTTCGCCTACGGATCTCTTCATTCCTGATTCGATCACGTAGAGAAACCCCGAGCATAGCCCTTTCCATAGCACGCTGGGTGACTTTGAGCTTCGAGATGAGGCCAATGGTGAAGGACCACATTTCGGTGCCGTAAGTCATCACCGGTAACACACATACAAACACACAATACAAACTTACTAGTCCTTTATTAAAAAAAATAAAATAGTATTTAATATGAGTTATTTATGATATTTGTTTACTTAGTCACATTTTAATTAGTATCCAATAATTTTAGAGAGACAATTCGCATATGATAAATTAATTTCGTGAACCAAAATGACATGCAAAAACATCTAACAAATTTAAACATTATTCTTCAAATGAAACTGAAATCCCTTTGTACCTTTCTAAATGTAGCGAGCGAAACAAAGGTGCCTTAATAAGGATAACTTTTTGGGATGTCCTTAATAGGTACATTTTCTGTGTTCGTTATTAAATTACATCACACTATGGTCGAAAATCAATGCTCGGAACGAATAATTGGGTGCGCTATACGATATGCTACCTTAATTTTACAATAATTTTGAAGTATGCTATGTAGAATTTATAATTGCATATATAATTTATACAATTATATATTTTTACTACCAATAAAATCACATAAAAATCATGGATAATAATGTTTTCATCACCAGTTTAACCATGAAAAAGTCAGTAGATTTATTTTCTTACTCACGATGTCAATGACAAACGAGAAAAGTAGAAATAATAGGCTTAAAGTAGAATGATATTATGATGCTGATATTCACCATGGCTAGTAGGGGCCTTAGGGTAAAATTGCACTACGCGGGATTTGCACTGCGACGCGGCACGGCGTGACGCGAATTTTTGTATGAAAATGCCTCGTCGTGGCGTGCTGCGTAGTGCGGTATGTCCCATACATTTTCATACAAAGATACTTGGTCACACCGTGCCATGCCGCACCGCTGCAGCGCAGTTACCGCGTGATGCGTTTGCACCTTAACTCTAGAAGCGAATTCATAAAATTTTTCATGAAAACAACCAAACCCAAGAGAAAGTGATGCGACTATACGCAACTACTGGGTTGCCAACAATGAAATATTGTAACGGCAGAATATTTACCACAATTTCATCTCCATGCGATGTTTTAGAGCAAGTCACAGGCGGTGGTACTCCGTTAGGTCTCATCGGCTCCGGGTCACATTTACTCCTCATCTTGCTTATATGGAAGCCGGAACCGTAGCAGTACATAAGCGCCATAGTTGTGGGGAAGTAGTATGCACAACATGCTAGGATCCTGTGAAGAATAAAAGTGGATTTGTTTGATATTATTTAGGAATACCGCCTAGGGATGAAAATTTCCGGAAATATTCCGAAACTAAAAACAAAAACGGCACAACTCACGTCTAAAATTGTCGAGAATATCTCGACCACGGTTTCGGACAATTACGATGTCCTTCATCAGGAGATCACGCCTGCTGCAGTAACCGGCGCTCACTGGCGAGCGCCCGCGCCGATGCACGGACCGAGCGCTGCGACGGTGCCGGCGGTCTCCTGATGAAGGACATCGTAATTGTCCGAAACCGTGGTCGAGATATTCTCGACAATTTTAGACGTGAGTTGTGCCGTTTTTGTTTTTAGTTATGGAGAACACTCGCGATAGTTTTAAAAATAATATTCCGAAAGTTTCCATTACTTCCATGAAACTTTCCAAATTTGACAGAAACATTGGGGAATAAACCCCAAATCAGAAATCTGATTTTTTAAATGAAAATGCTAAGTAAAGTAAAATTACTGCTTATAGGATAGTAGGCTAAGTGCCTGTCTACAATACTCAATCAAGAATTTTGACTATAAGATTAAATTTCTGACTGATATACCAAGAAAAAGATATACGCTGTTCATTGATGGGAAAATCATACCAATTACCAAAAAAACATTGTATTTTTGTTTTACTTTGTTAAATAGACTTATTCTTGTGCATATGAAAGTATATTCACGTGTCTGTATGTAAAGGGTGAAACAGTGCAATGACTGATTCACAAGTTATAACCTGGGTGCTTGGTGAGCTAATGTTAAAACAGAATTATATGAATTATGTTTATATAAGTCGGTATCAATGCCCTCTTTGGTTGTTTATAATCTTTATAATTGTAAGTCAAAAAAAATGATGGGTTCAGCTATCATAAGTTACCAGTATCATAGTTTTGACTTTTTCTTTGTATATTTCCATCGTCAATTAAATATTCATCGCAATTACCATCATTAATTATAGTTTTCAGATAGATAAGTATATTAACAAAACAAAAATAAATCCAGAAGGCCGTAGTAGTAAAAAAAACGCATTCAAAAATTCAGTGTTAATCTGGAAATTTTGGAAAGTTTCCTGCAATGTTTCCCTATATTTCCGGAAACATTGGAAGTATTCCTGGAAAGTTTCGGAAACATTCGGACATTTTCATCCCTAATACCGCCGCGCCTTTCTTTTAGCAGTGCTTCGTAACAATGCGTGTTTGTGCTATCGCTCTACCCTTACCATTTTAGTGACTTCTTTAACATCACAATATGTATATACATGTTACTTCTTTCTAGATTTAAAATATTGTTGTATAAAAAATTAAATATTGCGCAAGATTCTATGCTAACTCTTAATGATTGCGGTAGAAAGACTATAAGAGCGCAGCGTACACCTTAAAACCTACAACACGGAAAATTTTAATGAAATGCGTGGACGAATTTCCCTTGAAACGAGATGACAACTTGTTCTTATGAATATAATATTTCCACTTTATATGCTTCATTAATTAACTATAATAATTAAACTCGTACAATCACATTATATCAAAAAGCGTGTTAAATGCCTTGGTACAAAACCTTATATCTCTGTAATTGCCTCATGTATTGAAACACTGATTTCTGCGTCTGACAATATCGTAATTCAGAAACGTATGAAAAGCGTGAATAGCTAACATTTCCTTTATGTGCAGTCAATATTTCAGCGACCATAACATGAAGCGGTATTATTTTCAAGCATAAAATTTAATTGCAAATTCCTGTAAAAAATATTAGTTTCCGATGATTGCGTAGAATTCTGGTACAATAAATAAACTGCACTAAACCACAGAATAAGCTATTTTACATGTTAACATATTTGGCATTTTTATTATTTGACTCTCATAGTGTAATAAATAAAGTAACTTGTTCTGTTTGAGCATAACAAACTCCAAAATTATCTTTATAAGATGAAAGTTGGTATGTAGGTACTTTTTCTGATCTGTGGTATGTATCTATGGGACTGTTGATATTTGTTGCTCTTTCACTAAAAAACAACTGAACCAATTATTGCAATGAAACTCGGTACCCATAGACATAGCTGAAAAACTGTAAGAACAAATATATTTTAGGTTTCTTTTTATCCCAATTTTCCCATGGAATTGAGACATACGTGCTAGAAACCCAAATTTAGGCCTACTTATCGCACTAATAATTATGTAAATGCGAAAGTTCGTGAATGAGTGTCTATGTTTGTTACTTCTTCACGCATAAACGGGTGGACCGATTGAGCTGAAATTTGGTAAAGAGATAGCTTAGAGTCTGGAATAACACAAAAGCTACAGTACAGCGGGCGCGGCTAGTTTAGAACAAGTCAATTAAAAAAAAAAAACTTTTTATACACAAGCTTTTATTATTATTATTACCATCTAGCACCAAAGTTTTTGTCAAGACGAATCAAATGAGCCCAAACTCGATGGGGTTGCGTCCTTTAATTACGGAGTTTCTACGGCCACCTTTTAGCTCCATCATCAGATCAGCTCAATGTCATAATAATATTGCATTGTCATCCGATTTATACATGCGTGCAAAATTTCAGCTCAATCGAAAACCGGGTAGTGGATCAAATTAAACTTGCAAGATTTGATTACATATAGGTGAAAGTAAATAAAATACAAATGATTTATTGCAGGCAAAAAACCCATATTACAAATGAAGTAAATGTAAAAGTACAAACAATAAAAACACAATAGAATAAAATAATTAAAGTAAGTTTAGGTGTACATTACAGGACTTGCAATGCTAACCCTCGTCATTTTTTGTTCTCGTTCAGGTGAACATCAGTCCTAAAAGCCATAAAAGCTTGTAATAAAATAAACGCAGCGAGTAATAACAGTGAGTTTTGAAATACCTGAAGGCGACTCTGCTGTGGAAAACGTCGCAGGCCATCAACCCGGTCGAGTTGAAGTAGTACCCGGACCTCGGGAGTACCATTACGGCGAACAACGACACGGATAGGATCCAAGTTATACTTATTACCAACACGCAACCCTGGAACAAACGGCAATTTTATATCGTGTCTACTGAAGGTTTGAATACGGGGAGTGGAGAAAATTGAGACATTTGAACTGTAGAGGAAAGATATTGATTACATGAGATTTTTTTATTAGAACTAGCATAATTGCGGCTTCGCCCGTATCAAATCTGTTGATCATCTGACTGCATGCTAAAACTTAATCTGGGTTATATTTTATACATTTAGAAATAATATTATAAGTAATAGACCGTATTTTTACGTATCTGCTACGGCTAAAGTTCGAAGTGCGGCTACACCTAGGTGTAGCTGCACTTTGGACTTAAGCCGAAACATATCTACTCAATACATTTAAACTGTAAACTAAAAATACTGAAAAAAATCGATGCAATTTCAAAAACCGTAACGTTTGTTAGTTCAAATCAAGAGTGATTAGGTTCTTACAAAACGAGTGTGCTTCAATTTTAGACCGCATCTTCACTTACCTACGATTAAGCGAAATTGCCGGTAAACGTTTTTTAGGCTGAGGTAAAAAAAATTATAGTCCTTGATTCGATCGTAAAATTGTCACATTAACTTATGTCGTGGTCGTAACTTCTTATCAAATACGAGTTGTATTTGAAAATATACCTATATTCTGCAAAAAATTACTTGATAAAAAAATTTAAGGTCATTTTTCATACCAGGTAATTTAGAGACTTCTTTCTTGAAACATTTTAATTGGAATCTCAAAATTTACTGAAAATCTATCAGACCAGTATAAAAAGCAAATTTCCATTTAATAAAAATAACATTTATGTAGGAAGTGCGAACTCGTAAAAGTGTTACGAGCGTCTTCGACATAAAGTTAGAACCGTTTTTCATCAATAAGTCATATAAAAGGAATATTATATTTGAATCTTTTATCTGGCCAGATGGGGAGAAACCGACAGATATAAATATTTAAAATAGATTTCACGACTATGTAGGACATGAACTAAATTATTTTTGTCGACTGTAGTTAAATTCTATTTATTTCGAAAACTCAATGCGGCAACATCCATATCCATATCCATACATATAATAAGAATGGAAATTTCTCCCCATTCATTGTGATCCTTTACTAAGGTGAACTGTGAAAATACGCATATGAACAAAACGACGCGAAAAAGTCGCTTGCGCGATCTAGATCGTAAAACATTTTGTCAATTTTTCCTAGGGAAACGTAAAATAAAATAATAAAATAAATAATAATCATTTATATCGGACACATCGCCCCTAATTTACATCAAAATTTCGAAGTAAAAGTAATAGAATATAAAGTAAATTCAATTCAAAAAAATCAAAAAGCAAAAAGTGCGACAAACTAAAAATACGCCATCTATCGATGTGGCCATAAACGAAAATTTACCAGAGTAGTTTTATTAGGCTTAATTTGTAAAAAGGTTATTACTTATGTGTGATAAAACGGCACAACCGAATTGTATGCAGTTTTCGCTAAAACGTTGCAAATTTCTCTAATTTGTAAATAGTATTGGTTTTATTTAAATCGGTTTTTAAATAAAAGAGTTATATCTATCTAAAGATTTACTTATCTATAATATAAAATCGTTCGTACACTTTTGTTCTATCAACGCACAGCCCAAACGGCTGGACGGATTGAGCTGAAATTTGGACAGCGTATTCGTAAGAAGATTTCATCGAGCAATAAGAAGCGATTTTTTAAAATTCCCTCAGGAACAGGAATTATTCCCGAAAAACGAATGTATGCAAATCCGTAACCGCTGAACCGATTAAGCCGAAATTTTGTAAAACGATAGTTGGGATTGTGATTAGAAACATTAAATAGTTTTTTTGCCAGAAATTTACTTTTAAGGGGGGTAAAGGGGGGTCGAAGTTTGTATGGAAAATTTAGAACCGCTGACCCTATTGAGCTGAAATTTGGTACAGAGATAGATTGAGTCCTAAAAAATTGAATGGTATACTTTTTATTCCAAAAATCAACCTCTAAGGCGGGATAAAGGAGGTCAAAGTTAGAATAGGAAATCGGTAACCGCTTCTTTGTTTAAGCTGAAATTTAAACCAGCGTGTTCTTTAGGTAACGAAGGCGACGTATAAAAAGGGATTTTTGCAAAATTCTTCCGGGAACGGGAATTATTCCCGAAAAACGTTTGTATGCAAATCCGTAACCGCTGAACCGATTAAGCTGAAATTTTGTAAAACTATTGTTTAGATTGTGTTTAGGAACATTAATTTTTTTTTTTGACGAAAATTAACATTTAAGGGGGGGTAAAGGGGGGTCGAAATTTGTATGGAAAATTTAAAACCGCTGACCCTATTGAGCTGAAATTTGGTACAGAGGTAGATTGAGTCCTAAAAAATTGAATGGTATACTTTTTATTCCAAAAATCAACCTCTAAGGCGGGATAAAGGAGGTCAAAGTTAGAATAGGAAATCGGTAACCGCTTCTTTGTTTAAGCTGAAATTTAAACCAGCGTGTTCTTTAGGTAACGAAGGCGACCTATAAAAAGGGATTTTTGCAAAATTCCTCCGGGAACGGGAATTATTCCCGAAAAATGTTTGTATGCAAATCCGTAACCGCTGAACCGATTGAGCTGAAATTTTGTAAAACGTTTGTTTAGATCGTGTTTAGGAACATTAATTTTTTTTTGACGAAAATTAACTTTTAAGGGGGGGTAAAGGGGGGTCGAAATTTGTATGGAAAATTTAAAACCGCTGACCCCATTGAGCTGAAATTTGGTACAGTGGGAGATTGAGTCCTAAAAAATGATATGGGATACTTTTTATCCCAGAAATCAACCTTGAAGGGGGAAGAGGGGGGGGGGTAGAAGTTTGAGTAGAAAATCAGTAACCGGCCATCTTTTAAAGCTCAAATTTGAACAGCGTATTTTTTATGTAACGTAGATGACCGATAAAAAGGGATTTTGCAAAATTTCCACGGGAACGGGAATTAATTCTAAAAAACGTTTGTATCCAAATCTGTAACCGCTGAACTGATTGAGCTGATATTTTGTAAAACGATTGTCTGAAGTGTGTTTAGGAACATTGAATAGTTTTTATGTCAGAAATTAACTTTAAAGGGGGGTAAAGGGGGGGTCAAAGTTTGTATAGGAAATTTAGAACCGCTGACCCTATTGAGTTTAAATTTGGTACAGCGGTAGATCTAATCCTAAAAAATGATATGCAATACTTTTTTCCCAGAAATCAACTTTTAAGGGAAAAAAGGGGGGTGCAAGTTTGTGTAAAAAATCGTTAGCCGCTTCTTTGTTTTTGCTGAAATTTGGACAGCGTGTTCTTAGTTAAAAAACTTTTGTGTGCAAATCCGTAACCGCTAAACCAATTAAGCTGAAATTTTGTAAAATGATGGTTTGAGTTTTGTTAAGGAAATTTTTAATAGTTTTTATATCAGAAATTAACTTATAAGGGGGGGTCAAAGTTTGTATGGGAAATTTAGAACCGCTGCGCTGACCCTATTCAGCTTAAATTAATTTAGTGCAGAGGTTGATTGAGTCCTAAAAAATGGGATACTTTTTATCCCAGAAATCCACATTAAAGAGGAGGAAAGGGGGGGGGGGGGGTGCAAGTTTGCGTAAGAAATCGTTAACCGCTTCTTTATTTGAGCTGAAATTTGGATAGCGTGTTTTTAGGTGGTTTTGGCGACTCACGAGAAGGGCTTTTGCTAAATTCCCACTGGAACGGGATTTATTTACAAAAAACAATTGTATGCAAATCCGTAACAACTAAACCGATTGAATCGAAATTTTGTAAAATCATGGTTTGAGTTGTGTTTAGGAACATTAAATATTTATTTTGACAGAAATTAATGGGAAATTTAGAACCGCTGACCCTATTGCGCTTAAATTTGATACAAAGGTAGATTAAGTCTTAAAAAAAGATATGGGATACTTTTTATCCCAGAAATCAACCTTTGAGGGGAGGAAAGAGGGATCCAGTTTGTGTAGGAAAGGTAACCGCTTCTTCGTTTTAGCTAAAATTTGGACAACGTATTCTTTATGTAACGTAGGCGACCGATAAGAAGGGATTTTGTGAAATTCTCACCAGAACAGGAATTTTTTCACAAAAACGTTTGCATGGAAATTAGTAACCGCTGAACCGAAAATGAGCTGATATTTTGTTAAGTTCTGTTAATGAATAGTTTTTTTATGTCAGAAATTAACTTTAAGGAGACTAAGTATTAAAGGAGGGGGAAGGAGGATCAGAGATTTAATGGGAATTCAGGAACCATGGAATTGATTTGAGTCGCGGGAAGGATGGTGTGAGAAATTAGTAACGAATAATAATTTAGCTGAGGTACATTACAGTAGAGATAAGTTAAAGAGTTACCGGGAAAGGACCACAAATAGTTTTAATTCCTGAAAAGAGGCGTGAAAATTTATGAAGGCGATAAACTACCGCTCAACTGAGATAATTTGACCTCTGGGAAAGGACATAGGATTGGTTTCTACGGTAGCGAACAAAACTGCATAGAAATACCCAACCCGATATTCTTCGCTACCCACAGCGGGAGCAAATAATATATAGCCATGCCTTATTTTACGCTTACAAGGTCACGGGGATGGAAATACTATCATAGTGAACATAGCAGCACCAAATTCGCTTTATTAATTGACTCTCACGCGCAACGAAGTGCGCGCGGGTCAGCTAGTGAATAAATAAAATCGTTCTTGACGCGTGGAACTGTGACTTTAAGTCGCGCTTAGTTGCGCAATTTTCTTTTATATATCGAAATCTGTGAAAACTTACCACAATTCTAGGATATCTGCAAATAGAGGTGTCAATATTATTTTCGTTGGCGCTATTTAAGAGCCGCGCTACTAAGCAACCGGTCCAGTGTGACCACTCCTAAAATGGCAAGCTACTGTTGACGGCAAGAACAATTTTTAAGCAGGTAATTGTCAACAAATAACATTAAAATCTACTCGTCTTATTATATTCTAGAGTTACAAAAGGGTGAGAGAATGGCTTAAAGTGACGAACGAACGCGATTATAAAATAAACTGGCGTACACCCAAGGATCTTAAAGGGGCCATACACGGTACGATTGATCTGTACGATCCGTCGTTGCAGACCGATCGAAACGACGGATCGCCAGTGTATGTTCACATCGTTAACGATTCACTTGATCGCAAACGATATCGGAGGTCGTCACAGAATCCCTTGCGATCAGACCAATCGTAACGATAAATCGACAGTGTATGGCGCCTTGCGATCAACGATTCGATTTTTGTCTCAGTCAACGCCGGCCGCCGCACGCGCTGCATGTCTATTGTCTACGTACCTAGCCTACACTCGACGAACGAAACAACAAAATGACTACATGGAGTAACGACGATTTGATTGAATTTATTGAATTATTCAGAAAACAAGAGCCTTTATGGAAAATAAGACATAAAGATTATCACAACAACGTGAAGAGAACGGTGTGTTATAATGTACTTTTGGAGAAAATGAAAATAATTGACAGAACTGCTGATTTGAATAAAGTTAAAAAGAAAATTAATAACCTAAGGACAGTTTTTCGTAAAGAATTGAAGAAACAGAATGATTCGCTGTTATCCGGAAGCAGTGCTGACGAAGTTTATTCGCCTAAACTGTCATATTTTGAAATTTTAATGTTCTTAAAAGACCAAGAAATGCCACGTGAAGGAGAAAGTTCCACAAAGTCGGTGAGTACAAATCTTTATTTAAATTCCAACTTAAATTAACTTATGTACTTAAGTGCTACACATAATTGTTCTGCCAAGGAACTGCACCGATTCCATTAAAATAATCTACAAACAAATTTCTATTTTCTGTTGCTGAGTGAAAACCGGATCCCCTTCTTCTCTCGAGACCAATCAAGTTACTATGTAGACCTTCTTCAATCTCTCCAACTTCATAGTTTTCTCTATCAAAGCTATCTTGCGGGGAGTAGGTGTCTGGATTTTCACGGCGTAAAAAGTTATGTAGTGCACAACAAGCCATCACCACTGGAGTAATATTATCTAAGTCCAAATTTATTCCATTTTTCAGTATTCCAAACCGAGCAACTAAAATTCCGAATACATTTTCAATTATGCGTCTTGCTCGGGATAAACGGTAATTAAAAATTCTTCTTTTTTCATTGAGCTGTGACTTATTAAATGGTTTCAAAAAATTATTCCTTAGAGCAAAAGCTTCATCTCCAACAAAGACATAAGGAAGCGTTATTCCATTCACTGAATCTGGTTGTGGCAACCCCAATGTACCGTTTATAAGTTTTTGATGAAAATCTGTATTTTTTATAACCCCACCGTCAGACACTCGGCCGTTTGTACCAAAGTGAAAATAAATTAACTCATAATTAGCATTAGCAATTGCCATCAGAACCTGACTGTGGAAGTGTTTATAATTAAAGAAATATGAACCAGATTCAGGCGGCGACTTTATTTTAATATGCTTGCCATCAACAGCGCCAAGACAATTGGGAAAATTCCATCGTTTTTCGAAATCAGCTCCAATTGCTTTCCATTCACTTTCATTCGAAGGTAACTGAAACAAATCAAATTTCTTTTATTACAGACGATTACAGAGGAACAACATGAAGATGCCAACGAAAATCCGTCACCAAGTGGAACTCAAGCTGAAAATGACGATATTTTACCACCTCCACCTACACCAAGTCAATTAAAGCGCAAGAAATCTTCGCAGGTGTCAAATTCAACAATAGATTTAACTCTTGACAATATAAATAAAAAAATTTTGTCTCTTAAACCTGACGATACATGTGACATATTTGGAAAAACTGTAGCTTCTAAATTAAAATCATTACCTAAAGATCAACGGATCTGGGCGGAAAAAATTATTAATGAAACCTTGTTAGAAGCCGAACTTGGGAACCTGAATAGACAATGTGTAAGTAGAGTAAATAATATTTTAAATAACTCTTCCCAAGATTGGCAACCAAATACTTCTCCATTCTCTCAACCTCGCACATCTCCATACTCTCAACCTAACACTTATTCCCCATACTCTCAATCTCACACTTCTTCACACTATCAACCACAGACATCTCCCTACTCTCAACCTAACACTTCCCCATACTCTCAATCTCACACTTCTTCACACTATCAACCACAGACATCTCCCTACTCTCAATCTCAGATGTCTCCATACTCTCAACCTCAGGAGTCTCCATTCTCACAGTCTCATTTGTCACAGAACATTCCTTCAAATCAACAAGAAATTCAGACACCACCAGAAGAACAGACTACACTGTTACACATTCCTGAAAATCAGTCCTTCAAACCTCAAACTCCACCTTTACTCCAAGCCAGACAGAGACCTACGGGAGAACAGTTGTCAGGTGCAAAAGAACAAAATTTAATTTATTTTTTTGAAAACTTTCAATCCTAATGTTTAACTATGTACCTCCCATGTTTAACTGCCTATATGAATGGAAAATAAATGATTATAACTATTAAGAATGATTTATGTTTTATTGCAGTACATACCTTACAATAGTCGTGACATGCTTCGTAAATGGCGGCGCAGGTTTCTGGGATGATTCTCCCCAGTAACTGTGGTGAAATGATAGATGAGAACTTTAGATCTTCATAGGATCGTCCAGTGGCTAGGAAACGCAAAGTTGCACTAAGGCGTTCGTGAATACTGACAGCTTGCCTCATGTTTGTATCGTGCTTCTGTATTTTAGGTGATACTAATTTCAATAATTTTAGGTACGTAGGTTCAGTCATTCTCATGTAGTTGTGCCAGTCTTTTGGATGGAACCGTAATTCTTTTAAAATATTTACATGCGAGTACTGATGTCGTTTTAATAGCCATTTCTTAACCCACATTTTTCTAGGTTTGTTTCTTTTTTTCCGTAACCGAATCAAAGTTACTGCCACAAAACTAAGAAAAAGAAGTTCGTTTTCCATTGTAGTCACGTCTTGAATGATTTGAACACGTCGTCACTCTGTTTTTTCAAACCAGCAAATGATCGATCGTGACGACCAATCGTTTCATGTGTGAGCGGCAGTTTTGTTGCGATACATCGTCACGATATCGTTTCAAATGATCGTAGCGACGGATCGTACCGTGTATGGGCACCTTTAGACGTAAACTTACATTAAAACAAAAGACGTTCATTCTCGCTCATCTTGCATAAAATATTAATATAATACTCGTACTATTCTACACTTTATAACAAGTGCCGCACAATAGCATAGATGCGGCAATATTTCATGTCCCCATATTTATGCAGTGGCTTCACTCTGGAGTTTTATAAATTCAGTTTCTTATTACATCAAATTCGGTGAAAGAGTGGCATCTGCTGCACTCGAAATTGATACAGAAGTTTCATTAAATTCTCGCGCTGTGAAGATTAATTTTTGCAGTACTGTTATAATTAATTTATTGGGGTTTATAATGCGAAATAAAATAACAGTTGAGTAATTATAATGACAGGTTATTTCAATTACACTGTACATTTAACTTTTATTTACAATTCGAAGTACTCTGCTGAACATAAATATTATTAAATTATTCAGATTCGTTCATGAACGAGGCTTAGCCACGAGCAAAAATATTATTAAGAAATCATTCTCTGACGTCTTTATTCTACAATATAATATCAATGTGCCAAATTTTAACCAAATCGTATCAGCACCTTGTGCTGTACTTTATAGAACAGTATATAATCATTCAGTCATTTAGTCACGTTTTCCCTTAATATATTATGAAGATTATATTATACCGTAAATTCATTTAAAAAAAAGTTCATAATTTCGCACCTCTCGAGGAAGAAAGAATTAACCCTAATTGTGACTTTTTATTTTTATTGCATAATAAAATCAAGAAAAATCCGATACATATTGTTAATTTTTTTCATAAATTTATCTCAAAAAATGAGGGAATTATTAAAAAAAAACTAAACTTGTACGACACTGGAATCAAATATAATTACCCCATAAAACCGTAGTTAATTACTTTTGCGACCACACTATTTACTAGCTTTCCATGTCAATAACATCATAAATACACTTACGTCAATCTTATTCGAACATTTTTACAAATATCTTTACATAACTACAGATAACTCCTTTTTAAAGAAATTTTCGTAAATATATCGTCGTACAATTACAGTTACCACATTATTCTACGAAACATTTATCAGCCTTTATCACTTTAACTACTAGTAACTCACTTCTTTCACGAAACTTTAGTCAGAATTAAAATAAATAAGTCTAATTGCTTACATTTTTTACTAAGGAATAGTTTTTGTATGGAGATTGGTTTTTATGTTTTTGGAGTCCAGCAGCACACGTATCCGTGAAGCCAGTTATGTAAACTGGGTATCGTTACACTAAACGTAGATCATAGTTACTCATTCTGCCTTGCTTCAGCTTGAAATCTGGAGAGTAGCGGGATTCAAGGCAAATGATGAGCTAACCAGTCATGAAAGAAAGTCTCGGCATGCAAGATCGTACCCGTTAGCGACTGGATGGATAAGAGGACCCAACGGACATCCCCGGAGGGTTCGAGTGACCTCGTAATTCTCACTCTAGTTTTTCTCGGTTGACGTAGTATAAGTTTTGATTTCTAATGACCTGTAGCTGAAGATATCGTTCCACTTCAGTTTCTGTGTACCGTGTCACTCTATAAATGACTAAGAAAACGGTTTCACAGCTTCAGAAATCGCTTTCTCTAAAATTGCGCCTCTCCAACATTCAACGTCTGCACTCAAATTTTCCACTACCACCACTACTTTGAATCTGAAAACCCCGCTCTCTTGTTCTTCATGGAGACATAAATAGGTTTGCCGTCAGATGTGTATTTGTCAGATTAACCGGAGGCTCACTTGAAAACAAATTCAAGCCACATGTGTGGGATGCATTTACTCCCGTGATGAACTCGACAGTTTATATGGCTCTCTTTTTACAGAATCTGAATACTTCTGGCCTCCTTCAATGTTTGTTATACCTACATATCTGATTATAATTAATCAGAGGTTCATAGAACGCAGTGGAATCATGTGAATATGCTGGCGTTCAGCTGGAATACCTGCGATAGTGTTAAAGACATGTGCACCAGGGCTCACTCCGATTTTGACTAGCCTTTAGCATTATACGCCAACGTGCAGCCTGATTTCAAAAAAAGGCTGTTGTGCTGGCCCTTTCAACCACTGGCATATCTCAGTCATGTTCATGAAATGGAGCATCAATCTCAACGAAGGATCTCCTGTATGCTCAACAATTCGGATTTTGTCCGGGTAAATCTACTGTTGATCTGTTTTGCATATCACTCACTTCTTGGGTAAGCAGATAACATCTAGCGGTAGAGCCAATAGAGACGGAAAGAAAAAATGACGACGGGGGTGCGATGAAGAGAAGTTTACTGTTAAAAGAATTTTATTTAATGAAACTTCTCCTTTCCGAAATGTATGTTTGTCGATAGCTAATCACTTTCAGGTACTGGGAATTCCTCTCATTTTTGTCTTATACTTCTGTGATTACATCAAGTCTAAGACTCAATTGACTGTCAGGAAGTTGGGTATTTTGGCAAAGGTGCAACATTACTTCACCTGGGACATTTGCTTATCTCTATCATAAAGCCGATCGTATATGTATAGAATATTGTTTTCGTCTTTGGAATGATACTGCCAAATACCAGCTTCAGACTCTGGAGTCGATTCAGGGGAGCGCCAAAAGGCTCGTGAGTGACCAAACGCTAGTGAATTGTAAGAGTTTTGAACACTGTAGAAGAGTCACCCCTTCTAACCGTTTTATTAAGATTCTTTTTGGAGAGTGGCGCAGGAATTACACAAACTAATCCTATCCCGCTCGTTCCCGCCGTTCATTAAGCCCGTTTCAACTTCGGAAGTCACGGCTTCCAGCAATACGGCATCCATACCTAGTGGCGCAATATATGATCGTATTTGAAACACTTTGCAGTCATTCGTATTTCCTTGTGTCATAGACTTTGTTTTTACTCAAGCAATGTTTGAAATTGGTTTAATCATCATTAGTACATATCGTCATACTTCATAAATGAAAAACAATGTTACAATTTAATAAAAAGACATAATTATGACACTTCTCCTGTCATAATACTATACTTAATCATTGAATACAAATGTATGAGTGGATGAATATTTCTGATTTATTTGCGCCAAAACGGGTAAGTGGATCTAGATGAAATTTTGCACAGATATACAATATATCCTGAAATATTACTTAATTTACTTTTAAAGCTGTAAAATTACTCAACATAGCTGGTATTTAATTTAGTACGAAACCTTTATGATTTTTGGTATAGTACAACAAAAGCTACCTTAAAATACACAATCAGTAATATTTACAAGATCTTTCTACGAAATTTAAATAAGTTTAAAGTTTTACACATAAATCCCTTATACTGGAGTCATTTAAAGGCTGTTTTTTATTTTGAAATTTCTTTTGTACTGAGAAACGACTAATATTTTACAAAATAAATGATTGGAATAACGTAATATGTCAACATACGCGAAAACTGTCTGTGATTTTTTTCGTTTAAAAAAGCGCTTACTTGAAATACATTATTTATCTGAATATATTTTTCGAAGAAAAAGGATGCAATTTATTTTACGCAAAAAGACCGAGACAAAGTTTTCGTGGAAAAACGTCGTAAATCATACTTACGCGTAGAGTTTGTAACGGCACCACACGCTCAGAAAGTCGTATCTGCAGTTATGTCAGCATTATAGTTTCCGTTCCATGTTAATAAAGTAGTATTTCTGTTAACTACATAAATTAATTAATATGTGTCGCTGAAAATTAGCGTAAAGCTATTTTTTAAGATTTACTCCATGACGATTAATTAAATTGCAAATTGAAATACATAGACCAATCGAGGTTAATTTTTGCTATTTTTTGCTATATACTAAATTTTTCTCAGATTGCCGATGATTTTTTAAATCAGTTTTTTGTTGCTCCTGTAAAGTTGGTGTTTTTAAGTTACGACTTTCTTTCTCGGGGGGTGCGATTTAATTGTTCAAATTGTGTGAGTTTTAAGAAATTTGTTTTTATTATATTTTCTAATCACAGCAATCAAATTATGAGTAAATCAATAGAGAAACGCTTGTATTGGATTATTATTAGGGAGCTGTATATTAATATCCCATCAAAAACATAAATGTGAAAAGAGAGCCAAGTTCAATATTACGATGTATGTACTCATAGTTACCTATGATTTGGTAGTTGACTTCAACGACAAAAGAAGTGAGATCTAAATGGGTGCCAAGTTCAATGGTCAGTCCTGAAAAATATTTACAACATAAAATATTTTATTACAACTTAAAAGATTATTTCTTCTTATCACTTAGAATTAATATTACTTTGAAGCCTAAAGATTGACTTGGCCAGTTCTCATAATATACTAGGTAGGTACTCTCTTAACTTTAGCTTGATCACTATTAAACGCACTTAATGCTAATTAGTGCGCCACCTTCTTTTATCGTGTAAATTAGTCCCCTCCATCCATTGGTTGTCTGGAAGAAATCGCTCTTTAACGATAAGACCGCCACTTGTACATTGTAATTTTTAATTTTAATTATGTACTTATGTATTTTCTGTAACATTATGTGGTGTACAATAAAGTATCTATTGTCTTATCTTAATGATACTTCGTCGTATGGTACCCATGAGAACTAGCCAAGTCAAACTTTGGGCTTCAAAATAATATTAATTCTAAGTGATAAGAAGAAATAATCTTTTAAGTTGTAATAAAATATTTTATGTTGTAAATATTTTTCAGGACTGACCATTGAACTTGGCACCCATTTAGATCTCACTTCTTTTGTCGTTGAAGTCAACTACCAAATCATAGGTAACTATGAGTACATACATCGTAATATTGAACTTGGCTCTCTTTTCACATTTATGTTTTTGATGGGATATCATTGCTTTTTGTACAGTACTTTTTAGTATGTAATAGGTTTAAGACACCCAGTCATAATAAGATTAATACCAAATGATTATTTTATTGCACCTCCCCCCACCCCACTGCTCCATAGCACGGCCGTCGCACCGCGCACCGTCTGCCGTGCAGAGATATATTTTTTATTATACCAAATTTAAAGTCAATCGGCCCACCCGTTTAGGCGTGAAAAAGTAAAAAACATATATCCATACGTACAGTAGGTATAAAGTTTGTATTTATAATTATATTAGTAGGAATAGTGCACTCGCGCGCACGTCGTAGTATCTAACAGAAAACAACCGCCTACACAAAAATTATAGCAACATGCAACATGTATTGCTTTATGCGTTCCTAGGCGTCCCAAACTTTAATATCATAATTTTTTTAAAAATTAACAATAATTTAAAATGATAAAAAAATACTAGTTTCTGATTTTTCCCTTTGTTACTACGACATTACCTATCGGGATGCCAAATTTCAGCTTTCTAGGTCATCTGGAACTGGGATATTACTTTTGATCTATCCCTCAGTATGTATTAACTTCACCGATTACTGAATGTTTATATCTAAATAACCGTTTGAGCTGTGTTATTGGAATTTGGAACAGAGATATAGTTCGTATATTTAAGTATATGTGCCAAATTTGACTTGTCTATGTGTAATAGTTTTTGTATAACGAGCGTGTAAAAAGTCGTCAAAACGCGCTTTGGACGGTTCGTGTAATATAACACACGGCGCGGTCGCCAGTTCCTTTGCTTGAACTTGGCTTGACTCGCTGCCGCGTGTCTAGATTTATTATTACATCTGCTTAAAAGCAAACTTTCCTTTGATCTCCCCAAAGATTACCTAACTCACGAAGTAATAAGTAAATTCTGAATCCAAATAAGGATTAGGTTTAGTCGATCTAATCTTGTACTATATTAGACAAACAGTACAATAAACTGATTATAACAAGCTAGTTTTTTCCCCTTAGGAATATTCGGAAATCTTTATTTGGTTCACGTCAAGGGAAATAACGAATATCATATCTTCAAGTTTCGGTATCTATTATAACATGGCGCAAAACGACTGTGGGCCGCACATTTCATTTGTTTTTAGGGTTCCGTAGCCAAATGGCAAAAAACGCACCGTTATAGATTCGTCATGTCTGTCAATTCGTATGTCACAGCCACAAATTTCCGAAACTATAAGACTACTATATACTGTTGAAGTAGATGTACTCTGCGAACCGCATTAAGATTTTTTCTCAAAAATAGAATAAAACAATAAAATTTGGGGGTTCCCCATACTTAGAATTGAAATTAAACAAGTGAATTAAATTAAAAATTTAAAAAACCCCCAACGCAATACGTAATTCACCATTTTTTTGATGGCGGCCATCTTGGATTTTAAATTTTATATAATGGGCTGTATTCTACACGTCAAGCCCTTTCATTTGATACCCATATTGAGGGGGTCGTGGAAGAAAAAAATAATCCGCCATTTTGTAGCGGCGGCCATTTTGGACCGATTTTCACCAAACATGGCTAAGAACACTCTCGACTAACTCTACTTTCAAACAAAAAAAACTAAATCAAAATCCGTTCATCCGTTTGGGAGCTACGATGCCACAGACAGACACATACACACACACACACACACACACACACACACACACACACACACACACACACACACACACACAGACAGACAGACAGACAGACAGACACGTCAAACTTATAACACCCCGTCGTTTTTGCGTCGGGGGTTAAAAAAAAAACATCAAGTGGGGTATCTATGCAGGTCATTATGATAGAACACGACCTTTATAGAACGTAGCGTGTGCTCAGCTCTCAGTCTCTCTATCCAGGCGTCAAACGCTTTCGACTTACGCTATAAAATTTAGCTGCAATGACTAAGGCGTTTGTTCGTTTTTCTATAACGGCATTTTAGTGGTAGGCTTCCATGATTACAGAAACTGCCTGGGAAAGTACAGTCAACTACAAAGAGATGTATCCATGTTAGTCTTACAAAATGAAGGAACTTTTAGTATGCAAAAATTATTTACCCTTCATGACATTTTCAGTATCCACCAAATGTTATACTATATTCGATTCATTTTAAATGCTATTATTATGTATCACCTAAGGAAAAGTAGTGGGATACATCATTGTTGCATATTAAACGAGTCTATGATAATATAAAGTTTGATTGCTACTAGAAATGTCACGAACCAAGGGTAGTTCATTGTGGTAAATGAAAATTTACTTCATTTTGTAAGCCTAATATGGATACATCTCTTTGTAGTTGACTATACCACACATTTGCCAGTTATTCATCTAGCAGTAGTATTCAGACATTACTGTATTCCAGACTAAAGGGAAATGCTTACAGCGAAATCACAAGATATGCCGAGATTTTACTTATATTGTTGTAGTAACCATACTGTTTTTATACGAGTAATATCCACTTCAGCAAATAAGATTTGCTCACACAAGTTGTTAAGCTCTTAACATGATAAAGTGGTGGTAAAAGCGTTCGAATTTATTTGCACGTGTTATTTGGTTCTTTAGACGAATTAATTATTACAGGCTTTGAAATCAGAGTTTAATATTATAGAACGAAAGTTTTGTTTCTTAAAATGGAATATCTTATTAATCATTTTATGAACTGGAAGTTTTATAAAATACCTATTAAGATATTACTGTAGGGAATACTGGAGGTATTAAATATAGGTATTATGCTTAATGAGTCCTTCAAAAATTACCTCTGTAGTAAGAAAGAAGACGCACTTAAAAAAAACTGAAGGCGTGGAGTTAATGCCAAAGTTAAAACCTTAAAGTACTTATGTTTCGAACCGGTTGCATCTCTGTGTGATATAATGTGGCCGAAACTATTTTTTTTTAGTTTATGACAGCGATATTATGCTGGCAATAAACGTAAATAATTTTTTTGTGTTAACATTTTTTTGTAATTACACGACATTTCTACATTGGCCTTAATAGAAAAGCACGAAGTATATTATTTGTTATTATTTATAGCTTACCTTTTTACTAGAATGCTTGTGGTAAGTGCCGGGGTGTAGGAGATACAAATATCGATCCATCGCCATACAGACCAATATGACGGCACTCTGTTGATTCACCGCTCCACGGAGCAATGCCTGCAAAAATAATTATTTTTAGCATTGTATTGGTTAATTGGTTGAGTTGTGAGCCACGGGGATGGCCTATATCCAGCAGATGAAGAGGATGATTGGTTATAGGGCGCACACATATTACTAATATTATAACCGTGAAAGTTTGTAAGAATCTATGGATGTATGTATGATCTATGTATGTTTGTTACCCTCGAGTGGACTGATTGAGCTGAAATTTGGTATAGGGATAGCTTAGACTTAGGTATATTATAGCGGGTAAAACCGCTGAACGCAGCTAGTTACAAATAAAGGCGAACGAACAAGAATGATTTTTTAACCTTTTTTAAAGAAAGATGCTAGGTTCACTATTCGATTTTTTTATGTTACACACATTACATCAACATTATTATGTACGCGAAGATACATGAATTTTCATTTTCGACTTCCTGGACAGTATATGTATAAATGTTTCATATTTTATACTTTCCAGGCAGTCAAATTTAAATTCAATTGAAATCACCAGAGCGGTTTTATGTGATGAATTAAAATGTGCGTCTCATCCTCGATAATTATTGAAAGCTACTTGTGCAAAAACAAAAATGTATTATGTTGTTTAAATAAAATTAAATTGACAAGTCATAGTGAGGCAGCCAAACATTACATGGAACCTAAATGGCCTCAATGAGAATACAACAAAAGGGACCTTTGAAAGGAATTACGAGTCAGGCTGTGGAGGCCACAATTAGAGGAGCTAATGAAATATGTCATCACGAATATAACACTAAATAAAAATCCGTAATCTCTGTTATTGTCTGTATCTAAAATCTATCTGTGTCTATTATATCAATAAATTTCTTGTATATAATTGTGGTGTTTCAATAAAGTGTTTGCCACTTGGGCCACCACCCACCTACTTGAACCCACTTTGGGTTCTCGCGCCAATCCACTAAGTAAGTAAGTGATAAAGTGTATTTTCTATCTTTGAATTCATTCGTAATTCAAAGGGTCTGTTCTCTAGAACTATCTAGCGTTGACTAACTATCTAAGTTTGACGCTTTAACTTACAGTTTCTGCTAGGTCACCGTCAACCATTAGCCTATATAACTTTATTTAGGCACAAGTTTGGCCAATTTTATTGTCTAAGGACATTTCACGGCTCGACAATTATCGCGCCCTTCGATGTACTAAATTGCTAACGAAATTTTAGCATTTAATTTGAAACTTTCAGGCGCTATTTTACAAAATGTTTTAAATTTCAAAGCTGCTTTTCACTTTTATAGACTTGTGTTTTTTAAACGTTTTATGGTAAAAATACAAAGTAGGTAACAAAATATCAATAATATAGTTTATAGGGAAAGTTTAAATTTGCGAAAAACAATTTATTGAGAAAAACAAACTAACAATACTACAGCTAACCAGTAAAGAACACTTTTATTAACTTTTATAATATAATATTATCATTATGCCCAGGTAAAACAGCAAGACGCTTGTCTGGAATAATATAAAAATATTTTGTAATTTCAATTAATATCCCATTTCAATTCATAAAGTTAAATTCGTGAATATTCATAATTGAGATGTGATTACCTTATAAATTCGACTCTTCTGACAACTTTTTCCAAGGAGTAACTTTCCTCATTTTCTTTCGTTACCTACTATCTGTATAGGGTCACCATAATGAAAACTGTTTTCTCGGGAAACAAATTAATGCAATTTCAATTAAAATTTAAACCAATCAAGCCACTTTCAACCTTCATTAGACATTAATTCTACCAAGGTCGGCAACGGTTAAAGGAGTCCATAGACGTCGGTAACCACTAAATAGCAGGTAGACCGACTGCTTGTTTGCCTCTTTTTATATATAAAAAAACATAATGTCGAGTATGGCCGTTTATTGTGGACCAAAATGTATCGTAGCAGTTAATAAGTTTAATGTAATTTTTCTATTGGTCTCAATAAAGTGTATTATATTCTATTCTATTCTCATGTCCATAACTACATACGAGCAAACCCCTCGCAAAACAAAAAATGTTTCAGAATACAACAGACTTGCTCGTCTTGGCACTCGTAGTAATAAAAATCCAAAACTCTGCACTGGAGACTACAAGTGGTAAGTAAATATATAGTAGATTTCTACATAATTAATTTCAAACAGAACTGACTCTCCAAGAAAATTGTTTTATTCGAAAGCTGCAGAGTAAATACAAAACTTGATCAATGTTTCGATGGAGTTGCTAAGATGGCGACCCTACCTGGTTAAATAAAGTTTAGCGACTTGAACGCCAAGTTCTTAGCTCTAACAGGATTAAACAACTTGCTGGTTTTGATGAAAGATGAGAATTTGTTTTAATTCCATATTGAAATGGTAAAAAATGATGAAGTTAGTTTTATTGTGGCAAGGTATATGAAAACAAGTGAAATTTTAAAAATTCTTTTGAAAGTTTTTAATTTGCTTTTATATTTAATTATTACTAGCATCATAAAGTTCTCGTCAAGACGAATCAAATGAACCCAAACTCGATAGGGTTGCGCCGTTTAATTACGGAGTTCCTATGACTACCTTCGAGCTCCATCATCAGATCAGCTCTATGTCATAATAATAATGCATTGTCGTTCGATTTATACAGGCATGCAAAATTTCAGCTTAATCAGATACCGGGAAGTGGGTCAAATTAAACTTGCAAGATTTGATTACAGACGGACAGACAGAACGACAAACAGACAGGCAGATAACAGACAGCTTGTAGTAAAATAGAATTACAAAGATACTACTTGTCTCATAGTTGTAGAGGTATATGTCTACATTACATGTTTTCATTCAGGTTTCAATAGATAATGTTAGGTGTAAAGTGTTTGATAACTCCTTAAAAATATTGTTTCTTGAGTATGATTTGCAACTGTACCTATTTTATATAGGTATTCAAACTTGAAATATTTTTTATATTTATTGTTCACTTTAAGTAAAATAATAATCATCATCATCACAGGACCCTGTTCGCGATCCATTGTTGGATGTAGGCCTCTAGGAGAAAAGGTCTACCTCTAAAATAATTATAATAATTTTCCATTATTCTTTTACACTAATTTCTTTGTAATATTTAAAACTGTTTACATCTCCTATCAAACTTCTACTTTATAATTATTGATAGATAAAATAAACTATTTCCTGTTTCTAGGTAGGTACTTCTTGCTATTATAATATGTAACAAGGTACTTGCATGGCGCCCGCAACTTTAGCTCGTGAAAATTCTATTTTAGTGTCCCTAAGGAACCTACGGCACTTTCCTTTCAATTTACAAGGCTTTTAGTCCTACAAATCAGATTTCTTTAGTACACAGCAGGCGTTGGTCCACGACCTAGTATGATGGCAAGCTTCCATGCGATAAAAATTGGAACATCTATGCTTGAATATAAAATAACATAATATTTTGTGGCCAACACGTATTTAAAGAAGTTCTCACTGGTAGACATAATTTCTCAAGTCTAATACCTACTGCATTTCAGCATTGCCTCGTTGGAAAGTAATCCAATGAGGCAATCAAAGGTGGACGGAGCACTCAGACACTTTTAACAAGTGTCTGGACCTAACATTACAGTCTTGGTTCGTAATCTCTGTTATCTGACGACTCTGTGGCGCGGTGGGCTAATACCCGCTTGCGACGCAAAAGGTTGCGGGTTCGATTCCCGCATGGGACAAATATTTGTGTGATCCACAGGTATTTGTTTCTGGTCTGGATGGTTTTTAATATCTATTATAAGTACGTATTTATAAAAGAAAAGTATAAAAGTATTATATCCGCTGTCCTAACCACCATAACACAAGCATTAAGTTGCTTAGCTTGGGGTTAGATGGCGCTGTGTGAAATGTCCTGAAATATTTATTTATTATTTTAGCAAACACTCATTATTTACACTGTAGACCGAAAACGACTAGGTAGACTAATATAAGGAAAAATATTAATGATATTCTAATAAAAGTACAATTAATTTACCTGAATTTGACAAAAGATCTCTCCGTAAGGCCAGCACTTGTAGAGCGCAGGTAACAAAGCCACGGGTGCCACCAGTATCCCGGTGAACAAGTCGTTGAGGGCCAACGATGTTAGTAGATATCGCGGCTGTGGGACAAACAAGGTTTTATAAATTTTGATCTTGGAGATACTTCCCCTAGGAAACGATAGCCAAGTAGGTTGTTTGTCTATATTTATTTTCAGTTTCTATCTACTCGTCCCGTATCCACCCACTGCAAGGTATAAGCCACATAATCACCTTCCAGTCCTACACGTGTCTCGCCCAGTTCCTTTAGATGTACTTGACAATATAATCTGACCATCGGGCTGGCGGTCAGCTTCAAGATCTTTGTCATTATCTTGAATACCATATGCAGCTAGAATAATTATAATTCTTAACACAAAAATATACCAGTACTCATCGGGTTAAAGATCATTTATTTCTCATAAAGAATTAACAATTCACTTACATGAGAAAAATACTAATTATGTTTAAGTTAAATTTTAGGGCTTATAGTGCTAATAACACTTAATAGTTAACGTACTGCATCTTACCTGGTTATCAATGTACTTGATATATCTTCGATTGTTCAACACGCAGATTAAAACTAGATTCCCAAAAACAATCGCCATAGACAGCGCGAAGATGAAGAATGCCTTGATGATATCAGAAGGGGCAGGGAACGTCGACGGCCACCCTTTACCGTTGAGCCAACAAGAACTGTTGGAGAGTGAAGGCGCGACTAGCAATGCGCCTTTAGTCGAGTCGAACATGCTTCGCGACTGCCGGTCGCAGAGCAAACTTCTCTTAAACAACTCATTTAGACCTTATACTTCTTTCAAACTTTATTCCCTCAATCATTTATATCAATTTGAGCAATTTCCTTTTCAATTTTCTTCCCATTATGATACACGGTTACTCACGAAGTGCCTCGTTTTTGTGTTTTTCGAACGTGTCATGCTTCCTTTTTAATCTGTAACAAACAAAATGGTTTTATTAGAGGGAAGTTTATTCATAAACTTTACATAATATCAAGTCTATTTTTATAACACAAATGATATTTTAGTTTAGGATAGTGGGATATGAATATAATTTATCTGAACCTATCTCAATGACATGATAGTCAACTATTTATTCTCTAGGTAATCATTGCTGTAGATTGTAGAATGTTGTTTTATGTCCCAATTTGTTTATTATAATATTTAAGTGCAAAGGGTACAATATCAAAGCGTTCATCAAACGATGATAATTATAATCAATCTATCATCGCCGTATTGGTATGAATAGAGAGAACGAACTAAATATGGTAACATTAAATAAATGAAAAATGCTAAATAGTGACAAAACTGTAAGTTTACGCTAGAGATACTACTCGTAGTAATAACAACTTTTGGGTGCCCGAAATATCACCTCTGAATTAAATAAAAGAATGGTGCTAACAAATATCTTATAATCTTATACAATAGTGGGTACGAATACGAGTGTAGTGTCGGTCACAGTCAATTCTTCTTTCTTAGCTGCCAAGATTACCGTGATAAATTGCCACTGTCTTTTGTAAGCTTCAAATAGATTACTTATGTCTCTGGAACATAATTTGGAAATTAAAACAAATCCATATAAAATACCGTCTCGGCTGAACATCTTTCTCTAAGCCCGGGGCAGTATTTTTGTATTAGGAACGGTAATGAATCATCTTTTTGGATATTAATAATTTTAACAAACATTAGATAATTTTCTCAGTTTAGATCAGCAGTAGTAATGTAACTTAAATAATAGTCCTTGTTCCTTTTAAAAAGATTACAGGTTATCGCTGTGATTTTAAAATTTTGTATTGAAAAAAAACATATCATAAATTTTCCTGAACGTTGTTTGGGTACCAAACAAGAAATATTTGTTTTCTTTAAAAATATTTTACTCGTGTAATGAACTCAGCATTTAATCTTCAAAGACCTTTACCTCAAGGATAAGTTCGCAAGTTCTCAATAAACATGCGCGTATCCTTAACTTCTTGACCCAAAACCTTCGGGTGGCGTCAATCTTGATCAATCACTGACACGGAAGCAACTCCACTTTCTAACATCCCTACCTCATGTTATTTACGCGTAAGACTTGAGTAAAGTAGGTACGGCGTTCTCCGAGATAATTGAGTTTTCCCTGGGTTTGAGTAACAGACAAGACTGGCATCACGGTTAATTTACCGTTTATCTATGTAATTACTAGGCTTCTATGCTCATATGAAGAAACGTAGCTCAATAACTATAATATTATCGATCGAGAAGTACTTATTTAAAAAAAAATTCAATCAGATCATTTAATCAGTTCGAACGTAGGGGGCAGACTGAAAATCAGCAACCGTGTTAATCTGGTGTTAATATGGTTACCAGCTGAGTCTGCTCCTATTGCCTACAATGTATTTTTTTTTGTGTAATAATTGTATTGTTTCTTTTATGTGTGGCAATAAATGATTTTTATTCTTATTCTTAATTCATCAGATGTTCCAGAAAGCAGCGGATCAATTTTCTCCCGCCATCCTGACGTCAAGATGGCGGAACCACGGTTTTTGCTGTGCCGTAGCTTTTCTGTTGAGGTACCTAAATTTTGATCGGTGATACTAAATAGTAGGTACTAAATAGGTATACTAAATATTGGTTCCATGCAAATCCCACACTTGGTCCCGCCATCTTGACGGTCGCAAATCAAGCAGAACATTTTTTCTAGCTTTTAGTTTTCCAATTTTTCTTTTCTATTTTAATGTCTTGCGTAATGTTCACCGTTTTTAATGTAAGAATGTATGGATGTCTGGATGTATGTTTGTTACTCTTTCACGCCTAAACTGGTGAACCGATTGAGCTGAAATTAGATAGCTTGGAATAACACATAGGCTATAGTACAGCTGGTAAAACCGCTGGGCGCAGCTAGTCTATAATAAATATCTATTAAATAACTTTAAATTAGGTCCATTGCCCATTTACCATCATTATAAAAACCAATTTTCACGTCTATCGGCATGTTGAACTAAATTTACTGCCACTTTGTTCCCTCAAAAATGATTTAAACAAGAAAACTTTTATCGATAATTTTGGGAATGGCCAGCAATTTTCGTAATACCTACGAGACTACGAGCCCAACTTATTATCACAATATTTCAAGACTTATTCGTAAACTGCCCATTTTTAGTTTTGGGCTCTATTTTTAAATAGAAAAGTAGATACAAAAACCCACAAGTACAAGAAATGTATATTGTATGTATAGTATGGGGTTAAGTGGCGCTGTATGATTTGTCCCGAAATATTTATTATTATTATATTATGTACAATTGATATCATTCAATATTGAATGTTCGGCTACTACTAAGTTAAAAAAATAAAAAAATACACTAAAATACGAATCATTACAAAATATAGGACAGTGATTTACATATTTTACATACTGTAGTGCAAACAAAAACTATTCTTAATCAGCTAAAAATATACACACTTAGAACTCCATAACGTTTCCAAACATTTTAAATCGATTTTTACGTCTATTTTCTTTAAATGTTAGACAGAACATTTCCTAAAGTTCCACCGCAATGTACGCATAATCACAGCAACAAGCTTTGAAATTGAATTATAATCAGCTAGGTATCTTCTATTCTAAGGAACATTATGGTTACATTCGCTATTCACAGTCGGAGAGGCGTATTCCCTGGAGTTCCTTTAAACACGTCAAGTTTTGCGTGAATAGAAACCTAAATATCTGATTTTGCTTTAGATATACGAAGCTATCTTGGCACAGTGGTTAAGATTCCATTCGCTTAATTAATTCTCATATCAGATGTATTTAGAGCGGTTGAATTCAGGTCAAAAGCTGTACGTATTGAAAGGCTAGCTTAATGCGACTTGAAGTAGGCATAAAGGCAAGATGGCGTTTAACTATCTCGTAAAGCGAATAGGTAGGATATCTAGACGTTCAGTTTCTTGATGTGGTCATTAGGAAGTGTATTTGAACGAGATCAAAGGAATCGTTACCTGAGATTTTATTGTTCTTTTAATTTTTGTCTTGTCCTGTCGAGGTATTTTCATATTTTTATTATGAATTAAAATGTAAGTCTCACCTAGTAATTTTTAATTCACTCGTATTACAATAATTATTAAACTGCCATCCTATTCATATTAGAAACGTGAAAGTTTGTTAGAATGTATGGATTTTATGGATGTCTGGATGTTTGTTTGTTACTCTTTCACCATTGAGTGACCGATTGAGCTAAAATTCGGAATAGAGATAGCTTAGACCTTGGAATAACACATAGGCTACATACAGTGGGTAAAACCGCTAGGCGCAGCAAGTAAATATAATTAAACTGCCCATAGGTACGTATCAATCTTCCTAATAGGTAGGTAGCTATAGGTGGGTATTTAATATACCTTTCTAGTAAATAAATACTCTGTAATATAAAACCAACACCGTCCTTGACTTATCACGGTCTTAAGAAGATAATGCTTTACAAACAAAACATAAAATCTGTGAAAATCCGCTGAAAATCCCAAAATACTGTGTATAAAGTTGTCGGGAAGTTAATGCTACATTAGGCGGCGACGTGTCTGGGATACGCGTGACCTTTGTTTCGGATTTAATACTTCCATTGGTTCCGCAATGAGAATAAGAAAGGCTTTTAACCTTTGCGTGTTTAAAAAGATATACAATTTTAGGTTTTCATGATACATTCTAACACTAGAAGCGCGGAATATTCTGACACCAACTAAATTTTGATTAAAAAAAAATGCATTAACGTAGTTGAAATCTCGTATAAATAATAATCATCATATTTCATGAAACAAATGAAGATTATACGCGTAATTATATATGAACTAGAGCAGGAAGAACATCGAAATGGGTCAAATTTAGGACACCCGCGCTTCTAGTGTTAACTGTATTCTCAATAATTGTGTAAATTTCTCAAGTAACAAAAAGTAGTTACCTACAAATATACAACCAGAAGAAATAAATAATATCGGCAATGTTATCGTATTATAAAGTAATAGCTGCGCTTTACAGTAGCCCTTATGTTATTCCAGGGTCTATACCAAATTTCAGCTCAATCGGTCCACCCGTTTAGGCGTGAAAGAGTTACAAACACACATCCATACATCCTTACATTCTTACAAACTTTCGTATTTATAATATTAGTAGTTATGGTAGGAAGTAGGATAAAGCAATCTGTATAATATAAGAGCACAGTATTTCGGTAACTTCCCATTGAAAGATCGGGTGAGTTTGGATACTTCCAATTTACCCAATTTTTGGGTTGTTATTTTAAGGGGCTTTCATTTTTATTTTGATCACGCATTTTATATCTAATTAATTAAGAAAAACAAACTAACAATACTACAGCTACTACAGCAGTAAAGAACACTTTTATTAACCACAGATCGGCCACAAGCCAATCTACAGAAAATCTAAGTGCTCCAAACCACTGTCAGATGGCAGAGTGCCCAGAATGCTGGCAGCAATGCCACGATGAATGGCAATACTTATACGTTGGGCCAAATATACCCCAGCATATTAATTAATATGAGCGCTAAAAAGATTGTTTTTTATTCTTTTTGGACACTAAGACTTATTCACTTCACTCAATTGTGAATTTGAAAACCAAAAGAGGAATAACATTTAGGAAGTCTTATATAGTTTTACATCTACTGCTGGAGAAAAGCCAACTTTTATTTCAATAAGTTTCTATCGAGACGATCCTATTTTATAATACGACTAGCTTTTGTCCGCGAATTGCTTTTACAATATCTATAATTTGTTTAGTTTCTGTTCCATAATAATATTTCCTCTACAAAAAATTGAAATAATCACACTTTTATATTTTTTTTAATTAAAATTTTTAGGTGTAGTAGTTTTAGGTGTAGTAGTACTGGAAGATATTTTTTTTCTTATAATTATTGACTTTATAATAGGAGAATAACTGCACTTCTAATATAAGTTTGACGCTGCAAGCATATTGTTTCTTTTGTGATCATTCTATTTCTTGAAAAAAAAACTCTTATTTTATACCTCTAACAGCTAACACCATTGCTTTGATTTTCATTTATTATCCTTCATACTTCACGCCTATCATTTTTGGCACGAAGAGATAAAAAATGCCCAAACTTCTGCTAAATATAAATGAGTCTCTCCATCAAAAATATAGCACTTAGTTGTAATCGTCCCCAAAACTCACTAACATTTATCATCACCACTGAATCGATTTAGATCCAACACATAAAGCCAATTTGTTATTGTCAGCTCAACTTCCAACTTCAGTAACAGCTAATAATTCACGAATAGATGTGCTCAACCGAACGATTTGTCATAATATTTTGTGTATCACTCGTAAATCTAGTGGGAACCTATTGAAACCATACTCGAGGGACGTATAAATCTATGGATTTTATTTGCCTCGACTTCCGACATTGCCAGTAAGATACTGTTTAAGAAAATTTAACATGCTCTGATTTTACTGACAAGACGGTAGTAGCGGAAATAGGGGCTGCTCGAAGCTGACTCTAAGAACATTTATTTATTTTGATTGGTTAATAGATGGTGTTGATATTCACAATTCGTCTGTACACTTTGCGGTCGACGTTGCCATTCCCGTATCGGCCTTACGAGCCATGCTTGTAAGTGTCGAGCACTTAATATGGACGCTGCTTAAATCATCTTTTATAGATGTAAAAGGCCAGTGATGATGGTGTTGATATAATTGGTGTGATGATGGTCACTAGTGGACGACAGCCTTCTGGTAGTCACCAAGTACTGTTAAAGTGGCCATATTATCCACAAAAAGATACCCAAATACCTATGTCTGTATGACCTATGTATGTGACATGAATTTGGTACACCCATTTTATAACCGGTTTTCAAACTAGTTTTCACTGTTTCGGGATCAAACATAACATTATAGAGGTACAGCAACGACCTAATATATGGATCGTTGAGGACAACAGTATTAAATCAGTCATATCAATTTAATTTAATACATTTTATTAAAGTACAATGTTGTAAAATTAATACAAAGTAGATGCGCTAAAATGTAAAACAGAATAAACAGGCTGAAAGCCTTGCAATCATCTAAGAGGTCGCATTAAGCTATTCGTTAATAGCTCAGATTAGTTATCTATGAGACTAAAGCCTTCATTGTGAGCTTTAAGTTACGGGCATTATACGCATAAAGACGTCAAATCTTAATGGGCGGAACGCCAAACTGGTGCAAGTAAATCTTTGGTATTAAATTCTATTGTATGAAAAATACATGGACTATTGTATTAATGGCGGATACCTTACCTCGTTCCAAAATCAAAGTGGGAGTAGTATTATTTTTTAAGCAGCGAAATCGTAAATCTCAAATAAATAAAGAATAGAGTAGATAGAAGTTAGGTTGTTATCTTACCACAAATTATATTGAATTACACCATTTAAATACCACCACTTCTGATTGTATTGTGTAGTAGGTAAAATATTTCCAAACTTAACTAAGATGTTATTGGGAACTAACAGTGCTGGATACGTAGGGAATAAAATTCATATAAAATATCTTAGTTAACAAAATCTTAGGCTAGAACCCTCTAACAAAATTTTGAAACCACTTCTAGTAACTGTTACTCAATAATATATATCTGTCGAATGATATTCTTAACTATCCTTACTACCTCAATTTGGTTATAGAAGCGCGGTATATGTTTTCATTACAATGTTTTGTGAATATATCTTAAACTTTGCTCACATTCATGAAATTTAAAAGCTCACGTCCCATTAAGCTTTATGCAAGACTATAAATAATATCATTTGCATGATGCAATATGCTCATATTTACTGGAAATCTGTAAGTACTTCATAAAAGCCCGGATTTTTGCAATAATATGGAAACCGTCATCATCCAGTAAAATAACGGTTTTAAAACAAAATAAAAAGTATTTTCCAACTTTATTTACCATCAAGCTTGGCAGAAAGCCACTTTCGATACGCCATGATCTATTATTACCTACAATAACTCCAATCGACGGACCATGGCGTGAGTAGGTGGTACTCTTTCATGATTTTATCCTTAGCACTAAAATGTTACTGATATTTTCTATGGTGTTCCAAAATATTGATTTTTGAATCAGTTTTATCCATTTTGTTAATAGTGCACATACTCGGCACGAAGCCGAAGTAAATACAAGTGAGTTTATGCCGTTAATTTACAATGATGAGTGCACATACTCAACCATAAATATTATAATGTGATTGGCTTTTGTAAAAGACTCGTAGTAAGGGACGATCATAAGACCGTTTTGGTTTATGAAACCCGATACACCTAACCTAAACAAGTAGAAAACATACATAGCATTATCATACACAGAAGGGTTTTAACTCAGTGGTTAGGATGAACAAACCATCCTGAGCCACCTGTGTATCAGACCTTTTGAATAAATAAATATTATAATAAGTTAGAAATTCTCCATTCGTAGAAAATTGGGTCTACGTCCAAACTATGTGTTTTATATAACGAACCAATTAGGTATTTTTTTTAAATAAATTATTATTATTAAATAAAATATAGAAAAGCAGTGCAGCGATAGCAATACTCGTAAGTTCGCTAGCGTGCACGATTTTAATAATTCCTATTAAAACACGATATTCTTTTTAGTAACTTTTTTGAGTATTACATTGACTTTTCCTTAATAATAGGATAATGTACTCTTTTCATTTCTAGTTCAGACCACTCGCTTATTAAGATAAGATAAACAAAGCTCACCCCGTTGCTCTGGTTGCAGAATAATATTATAAAGGTTGTTTTTCTGTCCATGACAACCAATCAGCGCTTCATTTTTTCATACGATGATCAAATTTGATGAGATTGGAACATCGCAATCTTGGTGTCGATAAAAATATCAGCATCTAATACAATTTCAAGCTGCTATGTGAACGATAAATTCCTTTCAGTTCATCGTTAAAGCTACTTTTTACCACCCTGAATTTATGGATTGCCTCTCGAAAACTTCCAATAAAGCGAATAAGACTTGAATTGATACAGGATTGAACCCGTCTGTTTTGTATTTCAGTAAATCCGAGTATTGAAGGTAAGGTCTGCCATTGTGAGAGTATTTTAGTGTTTGCATGAATAAGCTCTTTTGAGACAAACTACGTTATTTATATTCAAATCCAGTTTTACTGAGACTCAATAGGACGTTGATGACTCTTGTTAGCAATTTTAAAATCTGAAGAAGTTGAGCAATAATTTAGTGAAGGAGTTTTGGAAAAGTAAAAAGCTTGTCTTCTTTTAAAAAAATATAATAAAACGTATCATAGAAACATCACATAAAATGTAATTAACATTGTTTTTTATTGTTTACCTAATTCAGATGAGACGTGAATACTTTTTGATATTAACAATGAATCATCATAGATAACTTTCATTGTAATATAACAGTTCTTATAGTTGAAATATTTTATAGGAAATTAGAAATGTGTCCTTATAAGAATGATACTCACAATAATAAAATAAATATACATAACATTAAAGTTATAATATTAGACACAATACTAAAAGATGCAGAGTGTTTGGGCGGAATAGGTGATTTATGGTACTTTTTATAAATGTTTGACCAAAAATTGGCTCTGTTCCCTAGAAGCAGAGTACTTTTCAGTTCAGGTACAGGGCTATTTAGTGCCATATTTGGGGACAATGATGTGCCCATTGGAGGCCACTTTGGGTGTATAGATCCTTCTGGAACTGGATTTCTGAAAAACAAATTAATTTTATTATAATCTAAGCGCTGGTATAAAAAAATATTTAAAACTAAGCGGGTTTTCCATTTAAAAGATGTCAAAATCAAATTCTCAACGCTACTAACATACCTACCAAATTATGATCATGGGCAAAGATGTGATCGAAGATTGAAGATTAAACCTTGAAAATCGGATCACTGAACATCGTACCGCATGAGTTAATCAGATCAGCCAATTTAAGTGTGTAGAAAAACATCAAATCATTTTTTCATTATGTGAGCAACCTTTTACCATAATAATATTCGTGATTGAATAATAAGTTTAAATTTTGCAGTGCGATGCTGCTAACAAACTTACCCATGAATAATAAAGTTAACCCATAATTCTCTCATAGTTTTCTTCATTGCCTTATATTCCGCCGTTTTGTCAGTAAAATCTTCATCCTGAATAGCAATCGCATGCCTACAATGGCCAGCAGCTTTCACATTAGTATAAGGAATATAATCTGTTTGGTTATCCACGAACGAATACTCAAATACGTATATTGTCTCATTGCCAGCTTCTAATCTCATAAACAAACTTCTGAGCATAGGGAAAACATAAGATATATCAGTAAAATAATTAAAATAGTCTATAATAGTTTCTTGACACACTCTTTTATCACCAAAATAGTAATTTTTCACCTCTTTAGCAACTTCAAGTTGCTCTTCCGCACTGTCAAATTTAAGATCTCCTGGCAAAAAATTTTGAAAATTTTCATTCATCCTTTCCTTAATCGTATCAAAATTATAAATATTATCCAACGCTTCCATTTCTGAATATCCATAAAGCAATGGAATTCTATTATATTTTCCTCTGTTTAAAATACTCCACGGTGTTTCTGATAAGAACATTTCTTCTCCTGTGCCCGTGTCTATTTCTATACAAGGACCGAAGAGTGTCGTCGAGTCGTCTCTTATTATAATATCATCGGTTTTTGATGTTAAAAGTTCAAACGATGCCGTTTTGTAAAATTCTTCTAGAGCTGTAATATTTTCGACTTTTGTGAAGTTTAAAGATCTAGCGTAAATCTTTGCATTTTCTAAAGGGTCTAATTGTACTCCGCTTAAACCTAGGCAAGCCCCACTTTCGATTATGGCTTTTTGAAATAGGCCTGTGGCCATCGGTGAAAGGGTTAGCAAGTCAATGGCACCACCGCCGGAGCTGCACCCGATCACCGTGACGTCATTAGGGTTGCCACCAAAACTGGCTATGTTTCTCTGCACCCAACGCAATAACGCCACTTGATCTTTCATTCCCGCATTACCGGGAACATCTTTGGTCCCTAGGCATAAGAATCCATGCACCCCGAGACGATAGTTGAACGTGACTACTATAAGTTTCCTGGTATCGACTAACTTTGTGTAGCGGAAATAATCACCGGATGTAAATACGTTCGCTCCACCGTGAACATAAACTATTACAGAGAGATTGGTGGCGTTTGTGTCTGGAACAAATATATTGGCTACGAGGCAATCTTCTCGAATTTTTGGTAGGGGTAGATGTTGTGGACAAACTTTGCCGGTTTCTAAGGCATCAAATGTTTGCATCCATACGGGAGCGGGGAGAGGCGCCTGTGAAACAAAAATACTATAACACTGACGTGAAAACATGATGCAATAGAAAATTGTTAGATTTTATTCGTACCGACCTTGAATCTATTAGTCCCCGGCGGAGCAGTAGCGTATGGGACACTCATGAATGTGAAAAAGTTACTCCCTGAGTATCGGAAACCTCTCAATCGTCCTTGTTCTATATCTACTACCAAGCTTTCACTGCAATAAGTCGCAACCACTGGACTGATTAATGTTATAAAATACTTTAAAAATAACGTCATTTTTGCAAGTGACAATACGAATGATCCGGATGAGTCGATGTCAATAACATGATCAGAATTATATCAGTTCTATCAGCGATAACATGACAATGCCGATAAGGAGGAGACAATTTATCTTAAAAATAATATATGAGAGAGAGATTGTTGAGTAGGAGTAAATCTGTTTATCAGAGAATAGATATATACCTCTATATCTGCGTGACGTTTTATTTCTTTTCAATGTGATTGAAGGCCACTTGTACCTCTATAATCTGCCACTTGTTATATCAGGCCCGAGCGCGTGTAATGAAATCGATTTTGCGAACTAAACACTAAATCAGCAAATTGCTTGGTTTTGTCCTTTAGACGAAAACTTCTGCTATATAAACCGAACCTCAGTATAGTAGAAAGTAATGCCTACTTGTATTATAGTGATAATATTATATTATGGGATAGCAATCAAGAATTTATTATCTCGTAGTTAAATGTTAATCGAGCTTACCTATATATATGACTAAAATCTCCACCCGTTACTTCAAAATAATTGGTTTCCTAAGTACGCTGCTGAAGTCGATAGAATACGTATGGGTTCTGTTGGCAACGGCATAATAAGGATGAATTTTCAGGGCACGAATGTCAAGGACTCAAGACTGCCTTCTAAATACTGCCTATATTATAAACTCTATACGAACTCGTATAATATAATAAGTGCATGCTTGCTTTATTATGGATTTGGCACACAATGTCCAGTCTCCTAAATAATAGTCCAGTGTCATAACCTCGAGTTCCAACGCATTAGGTAGTCTAATGCGACTTCACGACTATTATTGCTGTACTTCAGGTAAAAAAGTTGTCAAATGAATCAACAGTAGTAAATTCGCTCCACCCGCTGTCCAACCGTATTTGCTAGTCACGAGTCACGATGAGAAGCCCTAGCATGAATAAATATTACGAGTATTGCATCTTCTAACGTTATCGAATCTAGTCTACAATGGTTGATTGAAAAGTACATAAGATGTGAAAATTTGTTCATTTTTAATGGTGAAAGGTGAACATTCCCCTTCTGATATGACTGTCTTTGTTACTTAAACTTCGATGTCGAAGATGGTAGCAGACTAAACCCAGAAATCGGGATAAATCCTACCATATTTTACTCGGATTTTTTGCAGAAAGGTTCAACGCAGTATTTCGTTCTATAATATTATGAGAATAGCCGCCCGGCTATTATTCTCATATTATCAATAGCGGTATAAAGTATAGAAAACGAGGATATTATTTATGCGTAACGCATGCAAACTGCTAACCATATTATCATAGTGCTGAGGTGACCTACTTGCCCTCGCAGTGCAGATTGGATGTCCCGATGTCCTATTTACCATATTATCACATAATGAAGTATTCTGTGGACGTTCTGTGTTTTGGTTAAATTGCCCTAAGCCATATTAGATCTTTCCATCATATGTATTTTAAGTCAGAAGGATTATAAATCTACTACTCTACTACTACATTATTATTGTTAATTGAATTATTAATTGTTGGCCCCTAATCCTTTTCTATTCAAATGAAACTGTAACTCTAAGGCTTAAACCCATTTGTTTGTTGTTTTTATAATGTTAACTTTTGCTTTTGCGACATCATCACCTTTAATTATATTTTAGTTGTAACTTTTAACTAATTTTCCGTGTGGTATCAATAATGAGTTGTAATTTATTTTATTTTTCTCCTTTTGTCTGATCTTTAGTACATTGGCACTTCTTACAATCACTACTACATATTATCTGGATATAAATTTGTACTCGAAAAACTGCAACTGTAATAAGTCAAAACGGTGTATTTCTTAACTTTATGCAAACATCAAGCTCGTATCGTTCATCTTATCTCATAAAAACCTTTAATATTATATCGTGAGCCGTAATCCCGTCATAGCATAAGATCACTCTACCGTAACCGCATCTCATACAAAAATAATACAACAGATATATTGAAATGATCCAAATCTGAGGATTTTCCGCAAAAATTATCCGTCTTACTGACGCCTTCCTAAAGCGTTATGTTGTCTGATATTCTGGCTTCGGTTGGACCACCGACTGCGATACTAATGTTATGGGGTCGCGATTCACTTGTTTTATTTCGTGTGGTATGTATGCGCCTTGTTGTTTGGTATTTACGATTATATTATTTTTATGGATAAAAACGGTTGGGAATAAGTTAAAGAATTGTACGACTGTATTACGCAGTATCCGCGTATACTTTTTTATACAGTGTGTGGAAAAAGTTCGCCTGGGCGCTACCGTGTTTCGGAAGCCACGTAAAACTGTACCGGCTGTTTCTTATACGATATGTAGGAGGCAGTCGTCAGGTCATGTTGCAGGCCTTGTAGTTATCTCGGAGACCTGAAACTTGCAACATTTAGGTTTGCCACACAACCTATAAATTGTGATTTGACTTTGACAGTGAAAGTAGGGTAACCTGTTCTGTTGGACTATATATCCCAATAATTATTATTAAATTAATTATATGGATACACATAGCACACGTTTTAAATACTAAAACGATATTATTATCTATTGTTTGGCATATGCCGTTATGTAAACGAAAGGGTGTAATATTACAGCTACTACAGCAGTATAGAACCTTTGTATTTTTACCACAGATCGGCCATAGAGATAGTAATGAGGATGTCAACCTCTAGATGTCAACACAGGTTAGGCTTACCACTCAAGGGGCTAAACCATGTAGGCAAACGCTTGAATGTTCAAAGAAGCCAGAGTTTATCCCATCTCCTAGGTTTAGTGTTTTGTCGCATAAAATGAGGTTAGATTGTAGCCAAAAGCTAACTTATAGTGAACTACCCGCTGTGTATAGCCCTGTGTGTATAGCCTATGTGTTATTCCAGGGTCTAAACTATCTCTATACCAAATGTCAGCTCAACAGTCCACCCGTTTAGGCATGACAGAGTAACAAACATACATCCAGACATCCTGACATCAGGTGCGATAATTTTTAATTGAATTGTTAATAAAATACACAAATCTATAGCTACATATTATTAGTACTCGTATATTAGCTGGACCAAAAAAAATATTTTATCTGTGGAGATAAATACTTAAGAAATGAAGTTATTAAAGCCCATATTTTATTCTAAAACGACGTAATGACAAAATAATTTTACACAGAAAATATTTAGGCCTTAGAAACTTCAGTCTAGATATTTTCTAGATAAAAACAGAGCAATTTGCGAACAAAATAAGCCTCGTTAAGATAAAACCGAGAGGACTGATACAGTAAAAAAGTCTCCATCTTAAACGAAAACAAAGTTTATGAAACTTTATTTAGCAGAAGTGTTGACTGGAATCGCTATATAATAGCAGCTTGTGTTTTTGTGTCACTTTCTTCAGAAAATCTTTAACTTGAAAAGATGTTAAAAAGAAAATTTGTATATTTTATCTATATCTATCTACATACACATACGTTGAAGGAAAACTTCATATTGACTTACTGATCTATCAACGCACAGCGCAGATTTCTGAACGGATTGGGTACAAATTTGGCACACCTATATGGTTTTAGACGTAGACGTTGGCTGGAAAAATACTTTAAAAAGGCGGGTTTATGAATCGTTTTTTTATGTAAGTCGGTAAATGAACGACATGAACAAAACGCGCGAGAGCTATAATGCCTATTCCGATAAAGTCGCAATATTGCCTCTGCGCTATTCTATATACATATTTATTTATATAGTATTCTGTATATAATATATGTCGTTCTAATGAAAGGCCAAGTCAAGAGTACCAAGAACCGGCGAGCGTTTTGAAAGTTGAGGAAGCGAAAAAGGTTTGTCAGGATTGAACCAAATAGAGGGAAATAGTCTCTGCCTACCCCAACGGGAACCAGGCGTGATTATATGTATGTAAGTATATAGATATACTAGCTTATGCTCACAGCATTGCCCGCGTGGCTAAATCCTTTCTTAGTGGAGGTCTACGTAATAAAGCCAAACTTCATTCCAAATTTCAATCGAATCCGTACAGAGGTTTAAGCTGTGCGTTGAAAGATCAGTCAGTCAATCAGTCACTCTTTCCTTTTATATATTTAGATAGATTAAAGGAAAACAAGGCTGAATAACCGACTAATCTCAAACCGCTGAAAGATTGAGTTGAAATTTGGCGGAGGTATTGTAGCATAGTAGACATCCGATCAGAATGGATTACTTAACTAGGGCGAATCTGCGAGCGTAATCTTGTAAAAATATTATATTTTAATAATTCATAAAGATTTCAAACAAATATCTTTTTCTTTCTACAATTCTGGAGATGAGTTATCTTTATGGCCATTTCAACACTGGCCAAAACATAAGCATGCCACAATTAACAGTAACGGAAAATTTAGTGTGTCCTACAAAATATAAATAAACAAATAGGTCAGGGATGTGTCGTCCCACTTGGCTATATGAACTGGGCTACATAGCCAAGACCTTTAGAATACTGTGGTTACCACCCTGTAATACAGGACTCAGGAGTAACTAAACTTTGATTAAAATTGTTTTCTGGGCGATTCCAAAAAAGCAGGTTGTCTATTTGATATGTGTACGAACTCGTATGTTTGTGATATTAGTGGAACTGCTATATAATTACAAAGAACAAACCTTTAAGCCTCTAAACAAATATACTAAAACAATTGTGTTGTGTATGTATGTTTGTCCTCGAATTTTCACTGAAATTACTGGTTTTATTTTGACCACGTTTGTAAATGGTCAACGTTTAGTCCAATTTAAGGTAAGGTGCGATTTTGAAATATATATTCGTAGATTTAGTTACCCTATCACGCCTCAATGGCTACATCGATTATGTAAGTATAGCTTAGACCATAGAATTACACATAAAATATGCTACTTTTCAGTAGGTAAAACCTCAGGATTCTTTATTTGTTTTTATGCATGCAATACATACATCCTCCCCGTGCCCAACTCTTACGAGGCTGGTGTCATGGATAGGGACCCTCACACACAAACTCACTCCTTTTTTTTTTTTTTTTTTTTTTATCCCAGGAAAAATGTGTTACGCATCATCACCCCACGCCGGGGGGCGCGGGGCGGTATGTGGGACTCCCCCGCCAAAGATGGGAGCGGCGGGGATACCCACTAAAAAACCTGGGGGTGTCCTGCGGGACGCCATAATGCCGGGGCAACGGGTACGCCGAAGCATTCATCCGCGGCCCCGACGGCGTTTGGTCCTCACTGACAGGAGGACCCCTCCGCGGTGGGGTGAAGAGGAGTTTCACCCCACCCTCTCAAGGGGCGCGCGGAAACACCGCGCGCGCCACCTCGTGGGTCTGTGCTTGCGGCGACGAGTACCCCCGTACTCGCCGCCTAGACCCAGGTTATGGGGGCTGGAGAAGGGCGTGGAAGATACGCCTCCGACGCCCCCTTCTCCGGGCACGCATCGGGAGGTCGGTGGTGACCTCCCGTTCGCGTTCCGCGATCTCCTTCTGCGAGATGACACTCTCGCAGAACGAAACCGCGGCCTGCCACGACTTTTCGCTCGCAACCATGGCTCTTACCATAGTTGCCAGCGAGAGTTCGCCCCCCATAACAGTGACGAGGGTACGACGCTCACTGACCCAAGCTGGGCACTCCTCCAGTGTGTGCTGCGCCGTATCCACGTCGCTACCACAGTGGTGGCAAGCAGGGGTCGGTTCCCTGCCGGCTACGTGGTGCAAGTACTTTCCGAAGCATCCGTGCCCGGAAAGCACCTGCACGAGCCGGAAGGTCAAGGACCCGTGCTCTCTGTCCGTCCACTGCTGGAGTAGTGGACGGACTGCCACCACTGTCCAGCTCACCCCCCACAACTACATCTAGAAACACAAACACAAACTCACCCCCCACAACTACATCTAGAATAGTTTTTATTTTAGAGGAGATCTTTTTAAATTATTTTGCTTATGTTTAGTTTTTTGTTAACCAACAATGTTTAATCTACTAGTTTCTAAATACTACCATTAGATATATTTAAATAAATAAATATTTCAGGACGTTTCACACAGCGCCACCTAACCCCAAACTAAGCAACTTAATGCTTAGATATAATTATCATTAAAATTAATAATTAAAATTAATTAATTATTTTAATTATTATTAGATATAATTATCATTTAAAAATGTTTTTATAAACTATATAACTATCTTTTAATATAGGTTTCTTGTTTTTATGTATGGAATAAGTCGAGATAACAATATGTCGGTAGGAGGGCGTTGATATCTGTGACACAGTTCTTTAACTCATGCGGATATCATCGATTCTTCTATGTACTCTGTATACCTGTTTTATTGTTCCTAACAAAGATTATTTTATTATTTATTATTTTTTACCTACGTCTTAGGTCATTTTACGGTATCGGATCGGACTAGGATACGATGTAGAGACGTAATACTCTCTCTGACTCGCTCTCTTATACCCAAGATAAAAGCTGTCCATACTGCTAGTAAGTAGTGGGATTGTTCCTTTACAAAAGTACGAAACGAAAATTATTCATTTCGGCGCTGTGAGTCGCGTGATGCCTCAGCCTCAGCTGTTTTATTGCTTAAGGCAACATAAAAGCGCAGTTTTTGATTAAAATTCTACTTTCGTATGTTCTAGAAACTTATACTAAGCCGTAATTTCGGCGCACAATCAAAAATTCAATTTATTGAAATTTATTTTGCATTTGCACTTCAAAAGTTAATAAACTTTCTGCGTTATTTTGTTTTAATTTTATTTTACTGATAAATTGGACTATTTTTGTTTTATTAAGTTCTTTATAGGTAGATAAATTTATAACATTAGCATAAATATTAAATTAAACTGGTATTTTTTTTTTATATTAAAGATGTTATGAACAAACCTGTCAAAAAATCACATAAAGATTTACTACCAAACCAATTAAAGTTCATAAACTACTCTAACATTACGCGCCTATATTTCATTAGGTCACCACATAAAGTCAGTAATAATAATATAGATATCAAAACAACAATATACTGCATTATCCCGGAGAGAGAGAAACTTTGTATTCCCCATTCTTCTCACAATCCTATGGTAATCTCTTCCTAAGTCACTATCATATTCCGTTATAGGGCAATAAAGGAAACTTCAGATCCAACTTTCTTCGCCAGTTTTTCGATTTCTTGATGCAGGAATTAGTAGTTTAAACTCTGTTTTCTACAGAAAAAAACAACGTTTGATATTGGGTTTCTTTAAATATACAACTGTTTGTTCAAATTGGTAGGTACCTACTCTTATTATACTTTTCTTTTACCCTGCGTATTTTGTTAGATATTTTTATGCATAGAAGCCAGAAGACGAGCAAGATGCTCTCCTGGTGGTAAGAGATAATGCTGCCCATAATACAGTCAGTACAGACAGAGGTACGGGGGCAGGGGGCTTGCAAAAGTGCTCCATTGTAGCCTATTTGAATAAATGAATTTTGAGTTTGAGTTTGGGGGGGGGGGGTTCAGGGGTACGGTCAGTACCCAGAATTTTACTATGATAAAATTCTAGGTGCACTGTGGAGCAGAATTTTCATGCCTCTTACTCAAGAGTTATAAGGTGATGTGAGACCAGTAAAGTTATTTCTCAATTCAATAAAGTGTCTCAGCTACATTGGTGGTAAACAAAAGTGCAAAAAGAGCAAATAAATCGAACCCAACGGCAAAGAAACAGACATAAACAACACAGTGAATGGGAAAAGTTTCGTAGCATTTTTAAATCCTTTTTTCTCCCCTCGCGCTTTTATGAGCCTCGCAAATACAGATTTTATTCTCAATAATATAAACAGGCTGAGAAGGAAATACTTATTATGCTTGTGTAAAAGCATGAATTTTACCATGGTTAACGGTACTTACGAAAAATTGAATACTATAATTTCCACTTGATTTACAATCATCGCGAAATCCTCGTTACGAACTTGTATCGGTTCAAAAATTATATCATAAAACAGACCTTACTCTGGTTAGAAGGACTAAAAGTAAAAGCTTTGAAAAACTACCGAATACGAAAATACTGCGCGTAGTGCAGATTGCGTAGACTTAAAAATGACGTAGAATTTTTTTACCTCATCTAAGGAAATATTACGAACATAGGTAATGTTATCTTGAATGACGCCACGATTGAACCACTTGATTTAGAACCACGTTAATATTTTTGCTTCTAAATTGAGAACTTGTCACAAACGACCTCAATTAAATACATACTCTATACTCGATATGCTACTAAGTAATAAACAAATGATACGCATAACAGAAACCATAACCGAGAAAGCTGATTCCAAAAACGGCCAGTAATTGGAAATATAGAGTAGCTAAATGCTCTTTTATTGTCCGATGTTTACGACCTCAATAAAAATAAAACGACTCAGTTATTTTGAGATTATTCCATAGACTTCCGTATATAAAAGCTTTTACCAAAAGCAGCACTTTTTAAGAAGGGATGGAATTCGGTTAGTGGTAGTAAACTTAGGCATTCATTGATCATTTTATATGCGCTTTACACGAGTGGATTTTTAACGACGAACAATTGCATGAAATTTTCCACTTTATTTTTAAGTGTCTTAAAAGAGCGGTTAGCAATTTAATATTATGGATTTCTACAATATAGTTAGTTATTCTAGATCTTCTAATACTCGCATTTATTCGAATAATTTAGCATAGTACAAAGATTAGATAAGCTGCTTGTGCGTCTATATCCAACATTAAATATTAACTTCTATAAAATGCCTACTGTTCATTATAAATCTGTCCTTGTGAAATCCTTATAACACATATGTTGCCAAATCTAAGAGTAGATAAATCTGGCTATATTGTAGACGTAAAATGCCCCCATAACTGTCCAAAAATATCAAGAATTATTTCACCATAAGTTTGGCATTCTCTGTGCAGTTTGTCTCCACCTCTGAGACATTTAAAAGTATTTTCGAGAAACGACCCCATAACATTAGAACTTTGCGCTTCCTTTTCTTTATTTTTATTGTATGTATTTGTATTCGGAATGTGTAAACAAGAAAGTGTCACAAATTACATGTTTATTCGAACGATTTCTCCTTTTGTTGTTCTCAAAAGCTACTCGATCTCTGTTCGGAGAATGACGATTGTTTTCACTGAATAGGGATTGAAACGAGCTTATTTTTTAGTCGCACACATGCTTTTTAAGGATTCTTTTATTTTATGGTTTTATAAAAATAGCATAATTACTCGTATAATATTTCTCTTTGCGGTTTTATATCAACAAAAAGTATTTTTCTTAAGATTTATAACTAATTTTATTTTCTTACTATTATTTATCTAAATTTGCAATAATGATTTTCTTATTTTTTCTCTGCTTATATTGTTCAAGTGTCTTTAGAGATAGCTAAGAAAAAATTGCATACCTACCTAATTGATTTACAAACAAGTTAATTCAGATAAAGTAGGTATATCCTTACGTAATAAAATTAACAAGATCCAAAGCAACAAAATAACCCTAAAACAGGCCTATAAAACTAGTGTTGAAGACAATGATTCCTTAACGAGCGATATGATCGTCCATATCTGCTCAAGTGGTCTGTCGTTTGTCTCTCCGTCACAAAGGGAGACGGGTATGAAGACAAGCGACTAATGGAACTACTCGGATGAATCGGAGCTTTCATGGGATAATGCAGCGGCTGTCGCGTCGAATCACTGTGGACCAAAGTTGGTCAAGATATAGGAGTGTTTTATTGGATTCATTTTTCTTAGAATCGTATTGAAACTTGTGTTATATGCCCCTTCATATTTTTATATAAAAGCGGTATATAAGCAGTTGGGCCACCTGATGTTAAGTAGTTACCGACGCCTATGGACCCCTCCAACGCCAGGCGTTTTTAGGGCGTTGCAAGCCTTGGCAGAATTTATAATAAATATTCTCTTTTTAGGACATTATGTCAATTATTTATAAAAATATTCATATGTTTCTGGGGAAATTCCTTGGCTAAGGAGACATACTATTTTATCAATAAATAGTAAAATGTGGACTTGGGCATAAACCTTTCCTAGTAGATAACCTGCCCTAGAATACTACATGTGTACGTAGAATATAACATTTCAGTGACTGAAATGAGGAACACATAATATTATGTACTTAATAAAAGTGGCTTCTACGTCATATTATAATAAAAATTTTGGTTTCGGCTTTATAACATGAAATTGGCTTCTCTTTATTTGATTTTACTAGTTTTAATAACTTGATGAACAAAAGCGATTAATTGGCTATAGTGTTGTTATTATAAGAGCGTGCATGGAATTGCTGAATTTATCCATTTTAACAAGTGAAATTTTAAAAAAACTTTTTAAAAACAAGCTTTTATTATTATAGGTATTACCATCTTGCATCATAAAGTACTTGTCAAGACAAATCAAATGAGCCCAAACTCGATGGAGTTGCGCTGTTTTATGACGGAGTTCCTATGGCCACCTTCCAGCTCCATCATCTAATCAGCTCGATGTCATAAAAATATTGCATTGTCATCCGATTAACACACGCATGCAAATTTTCAGCTCAATTGGAAACCGAAAAGTGGGTCAAATTAAACTTGCAAGATTTGATTACAGACAGACAGACAGACAGACAACAGACAGGTGAAAGTAATAAAAAGCTTGTAAAAACGAAAGCATTCTCCAGCACACATGCATGGGTAACATATGGGTACATACTATGATGTATAGCAGTGAATTTAATAATAATGGCTGAGTAATAGTAGTTTTATTTTACTAATTAGGCTTAGGTTCGACTACAATCCACCTGATGGATGGACGACGATCGAACGAATCACGTAACATGCCTAAAAAGGTACCTATTCACTCGTGCCTTGATCTTGAAGATTCCTAAGTTGTATCGCTGGAGAAACACGGATTACGGCAATGTGTTTAAAATGTGACTAGTTATATAGGCTGTATTTAAATGAATTTTCTATAGAAGATCGACTCACAAACGCTCCGATATAACCTATGAATAAAAAACTGAAAGGGGCCTCCGCACGTTGGAATTTTATGTCTTCATCATAATATCAAAAGCCTAACCCGTGTTTGAATGAGACATAATAAAATAAGTTGAACATTCGCGAAAACTTTAGCACATTTTTTCTTGAAATAGCCTTGAAAAGGCGCAGAACAAATCTTTCACTTGTACACGAGGTGCCTGCGTGACTTTCTTCGTATTATTTTCGCATTCAGTTCGCGTTCCATATATCAAAGAAAATATCGTACTTCTGTCACGATCTTTCAATTTCCTGAACTTTCTACATTGATCATTTTTTGTAGATATTTGATTGGCTACAAAGTAGAATGGGGGCAAACTATTTACACTTTGTTGACGACTTCAAAAGGGCGAGGTATTCAATTCATCTCTATTTGTTTGTTACTTCGTCATTTATTTATAAATATAGATCTGGAGCATAATTTATTATTTTTTGTTCGAATCCCTACTTTCCGTTGAGTTCCACTTTTATTATTTCATGTAACTTTCACATTTGACTATGGTATGAAAAAGTTGCGAGTCACAATTTAAATTACGGACTGTTATTTCAGGATCCAAAAAAAATATATTAACAAATCGTCGAAATGCTATAATATAAAAAATCCATATAACATTGATAAATTGGAAAAGTTCCCCAGGTAACTTGGCTTCCAGACTCAAGATTATTATCTTCGAAGCAATATTATCATAATAAAAAAGTTTCATGATTGTTGGTGAGATTAAATAGGCTCTTGAGGCCATTTAATGTTAGCATTGAAGCACTTAAGCGGCTTCAAGCAGTCATTTGATTGTAATAAAGATAGGGCGGATTAAAGGATTGTCCTATATTGTTATTAAATACCTATATAATGACAAGAGTTTATTGAGTACAATTAGTAAAATAGAATAGAATAGAATAATGCTTTATTGCAAACCAAAAATATACAAAAGAACTTATTACTATAATATGTTATGAAGTAGGTTAACAATCGGCGGTCTTATCGCACTAGGCAATTTCTTACAGACAACCTGGGAATGGAAAAGGACAAAACATACTTTAACAGACGGTGGTGCGCAATTTGTGTTGTTATTTACTAAAACTACATAATAAATACTAAATACATATTCCATAATGTACACAATAAATAAAAGATAAAAGGAGCAATGCTACAATAATTATACAATACCTGTTTAAGATATATACACAAATAAATACATAAAATATGTATATTATATATAAATATATAATAAGTATAATATATTTAATGTATATATATAAAATATCATAAATATAATATAATAATATCAGATAAATAAACTGAGCTGCAGGCAAATCTATAGAAGGGAAGATAGATAATGTTCCTTTACTAACTTTTTATCGAGAAATTTAGCATGTCTAATATGTACGGGGAGATTGTTCCATAAACGGACAGCTTGTATAGTAAAAGATTTATCAAAATGTTCGGAACGGTGTAAGGTGTGCGTCAGTAGCCGTGTATGGGCAGAACGCAGGTTGAAATCATGACACAAGTGGACATATTTAAAACGGTCTTTAAGATACGAAGGAGAGGCAGAGTTAAAAAGAATAGTATAGAGAAGGGACAAAATGTGAGAGATTTAATTGTAATAAAGATAGGGCGAATTAAAGGATTGTCCTATATTGTTATTAAATATAATGACAAGAGTTTATTGAGTACAATTAGTAAAATAAAAGCGGCCAAGTGCGAGTCGGACTCGCCCATGAAGGGTCCCGTAGCAGCAAGTTACATTATATTTTATATTTGAGTTGATTGAATGAAAGGTAAAATGAGGTTTACAATTTATGACGTATTAAAAAAAAACTAATTATTAGATCTCGTTCAAACCAATTTTCGGTGGAAGTTTCATTATAATGTACATCATATATTATTTTTACATTTAGTATTCCCTTATTTTAGAAGTTACAGGCAGGACACAAATTTTTCCACTTTGAAAGCGTCTCTCGCGCAAACTATTCAGTTTAGAAAAAAAAATATTATTATAAACCTCAATATCATTTTTGAAGAACTATTTATAAATACCCCACACGTGTTTTTTTTCTACTTTTGTGTGAAAATCGTAATGCGGTTTTCAGAATACAAACCTCTCTTCTTACCAAGTTTCAACAGTATAGTTCTTATTGTTTCGGAAAAAAGTGGCTGTGACATACGGATGGACGGACGGACGGACAGACATGACGAATCCATAAGGGTTCCGTTGTTTGCCATTTGGCTACGGAACCCTAATATTATTTACTGAAATTTTGTTCACAAGACCTGAAATGGGACAATAGCAGTCTAAGCCCATATTTATAGAAAGGTATTCATGGGGAGTTATCGTGCGAATTCACTCACGCGTAGATCGAGATGCCAGGCGCACATACATTGTGTTCACAAGCATCGGGCGATCTTGTTCTCGCAATGTATGGGCGCCTTGTATTTCGATCTACGCGCAAATCTATGCGCAGCGAGGACTAAAGTTTAGCGCAAACGATAGTGGGCCGCACCGCAATACACACGTTCATAATAAAAAGTATAAAGAGAGGTATACGGTATACCTCTCATATCCGCCTGCGTATTCATATGAGTTCATATGAGCCAATCCATACTGCAGGCGTACAATGCGACCCGTTCTAGAGTGCGTTAGTTAATATAATATTATACCATTTTCGGAAGTGAAGCAGGCGGATTATTGTTACGCATTGCGGTTGCGGCTAGCGGTCTAGCTAAGCAGTCACGAAGAGTCAAACGTTTTGGTTAATATTTGCTGTTTGTAGTAGGACTCGGTGGTGTAGGTACGGTGTGTCTGTTGTCTACAAGGGACGCCTTCTTCTTCGCCGGTTCTGCTACAAAAATCCTATGATGGAAGTTTTCTATGAAATAATCTGTATTATATGCCGCTAGAAAAAAAAAGCTGAACTTATTCCAAGGTCTTCGATATGTGGTCAGAAAATTACGAATTCATTTCATGATGATAGCTTTAGGGAAAAACCGATCGAGCAAGGAATGGACGTGGTATAAAAATGATATCGACTGCAAAAACAGAATATCACATCAAGATAGGGAATAGGTCAGATGAAAATATTTTGTTTGTGTGGCAACATTTTAGGGACAGTCCAGAGGCAATATTTGGTGGCAATCACTATAAAATAAAATGTTCTACTCGTCAAAGATAAATTTAACAAAAAAAAAACCGAAAAAGCATTGAAAAGCGTTTTTAACTCAAGTCTTGGTGTTATTTTTAAAAATCAGAGAACATTATATACGCAGCACGGCAACCTTCTAGCAAGAACTAGTACCTACAGAAAACAATTAAATTTTATTATTAACCTGCTGAGCACAGCCAGGGTATTATGCAGGGTCTAAGCTTCCTAACGTACCAAATTTCATCCCAATTGGTTTAACCGCTTAGGTGTCTGAATTCAAAAATCACCAACTTCCACCCATCTCTTATAGAAGAGATCGCTCTAAATGATAAGGCCGCCCATAGTGGATCTTAATGTAATTTCATATAGAAGTAGTTATAAGTCATTATTGTAATTTATTAGTTTTTTATAAGTAGTACTGTATTTATTATTTTCAGTTCGAAAGTGTATCTGCTATCACGTTACAATTTTCCATGAAAAATTATTATAATGTCGTTAATAAAGTCATGATTTTAAAAGTCCTCATTTTCTCCTCTAGGACGTTGTAAAGGTAAATTAATTAATGTTGTTAATTAAAAAATACTAATTAAGCTTTAATTTTTTTTATAATTAATTAATAAAACTAGTTTGTTATCTCATCGTGTCAGAATTCGCATTAAAATGAGATTAAAATTAGAATTTCACGTGTCGAACCTTTAAAGATATATAGGTATATTCAATTAAAGTTTGAGTGAACTTTTAAAATTAAACACAATGTTTTGGCTGAGTTGTTCTTGCTTTAAAATATTCAATTCAATTATTTAAAAACTTGCAATCTTTATTAACTTTGATTTGTATAAACTTTATAGCGTATGTTTCCTTAATAAAAAAATGAAATAAAAAAAAACATTTTAAAACAGCTTTTATTATTATTACCAACCAGAACTAAAGTACTCGTCAAGTCGAATCAAATGAGCCCAAACTCGACGGGGTTGCGTCGTTAAATTACCACTTATGATGGTGCTGGAAAGATCAGCTCGATGTCATAATATTATTGCATTGTCATCTGATTTATACATGCATACAAAAATTCAGCTCAATCGGATACCGGGAAGTGGGTCAAATTAAACTTGCAAGATTTGATTACAGACAGACAGACAGATAGACAGACAGACAACAGACAAGTGAAAGTAAATAAAAGCTTGTAATTAACTTTAGAGAATTAACTCTAATAGACGTTATTAGAATAATAATTCTCGTAACCTTTTCAAAGTCATTTTCAAAGCCATCTGTTATTCTTCAATCAAAATTTAAGCCTTGGTGATCGGCGCGCTAATAGAGAAGTATTTTTAAGACACCTACGCACGAACTCAATTTTTTTCCCATTTTCCAAAGGCGTTTCAGTAGGCGTTTAAAAGTTAACAAACACAGTCAAAGGTCTTGGAACCAAAAGATATCTTCCTTAAAATTTAAAATCCAGCTCAATAGGTCCACCCGTTAAATGTGAAGAAGTCGTAACAAACTTACACACGCTACATTGTTTGTATTTAATGAAAGAAAAAAAGAAAAAAGTTTTATTTACGACAAATTACAGCATTAAGGGGTTAATAGTCGCTGAGTTGCTTTGTCTCGCTCGCACGATATAACTTAGTCAAATAACAATTGATAAATCCTTCTTTTTGGAAATGTTTTAAATTGAAAATTTTGCTCATATTTTTGTACAATTTTTAAAAGTATTCCCGATTTGCTACCTTAAATAACAACACTGGCATTCTCAATTATATGAAAAATATATATCTTTAGACATGCCGCAATCATCTTATCAAATATCAAACTGGTTATACTTTTAAAAATTGTATAAAAATATGAGCTATATTTTCAATTTAACACATTTCCAAAAAGAAGGATTTATCAATTGTTATTTGACTAAGCTATATCGTGCGAGCGAAACAGCAACTCAGCGACTATTAACCCCTTAAGGTAGATTATACATAAAACACAGTAAGTATATAACATTTGCCGCAAAAAGGCCCCAGCTCAGCATTATATGTAGGTTCAAAAAAGGACCTGCGCTGGTCTTCCGCTGGCACCAACGGCAGTGAAATCACGGCCAGGCTAACAATATACACAATGACATAAAAAAATACATAATATCCTACATACAAAATTAAGACCAAAAACCATTTTTATACATAATATATGAAATTACAGAAAGAAAAACTTAAATAAAATTAATGCTGCATATCGTTTGTTTTGTCATTTTTGTATGCAATAAAATATTGTCTATCACATTAACAAACTTTCGCCTTTATAATATTAGTTTTTTTTTTTTTTATGTGAAGAAGTAGAAGACGAGCAAGACGCTCTCCTGATGTTAAGAGATAACGGCTGCCCATAATCAGTACAGTGTTACCTAGGATTTCACAATTATGTGAAATTCTAGGAGCACTGCACCAATGCTTCTTACTCAAGGGTCATAAGATGTTAAGACTCTTTAGCCCAGTAATTTCACTAGCTACAGTGCCCTCCTACCGGAGCACAGTAATGTTTGCACATCACTGCTCAGGCGGTAGAATAACTGGCACTGTTGGGGTACCCACCTAGACGACCTCCTGCTAAGGAAGTCTACCCCCGGTAAGAAATAAGATTAGTGTGATGAGAAACAGCGATTGATAATATTACCAGTCCAGTCTTAATACCGAAGATATCACGCAGCACAAAAACTTCCTGAGAAAATATCTTTAAAGACGGTTTAAAATATTTCTTAATAGAAATTACCCTCGGGCGGAAGTCGAGCTGTGTTACAAAATGTAGCTTAATGGAAAGGTGGCCAATGCCAGCGCAGCAAATTATATCTTGCTAACATTTCGCCATTCTGAATGGGGATTCATTACAGGAGTGCATAGCGCTATTCAGCCCGGGATATTTTTTACGCAGACTTCTTTCGAATGGAATTTAATGTTTGTTGATCATAACGTTATTTAATTTCTATACTTGTAGAATGGGTCAAGTGATATGACTTGACCTATATTTATCAAAAAATAGCTGAGTAGTTTAAGGCACTTTGCTGACTGAGCAACTGAGACTGGCAACATATTCGCAACTTTCTTTACAACTCTTTCTTTCACTTTTTCTTGCTAGCAACTAGCTATATAGAATAGAATAATAGAAAACTCTTCATTGCACATACAAATACCTACAATAATATAGCTTAGAACTAAGATTACACAGAAATAAGTGTGTATCATAAATATATGGCTGATGCCGCACGTTAATTGGTGCTGCTTGGCAATTTAAGCTCGATGTAGCTATTGCATTGAAATATATGAAACAACAAGTTGCCAATGCTAGTTGTTTTCAATAGTTGCTGTCCGCAAAGCGCATCATATACGTATACTGAAAAGTTGCCGAAAACTTTTCAGCCGATTAGGTGTGCGCATACTAATAAGAGGTATGATCATTATAGTCGTTACAGTGCTCATTTATCTTGTCTACCCTTAGTAAAATTTAGGAGTGAAGGTTTTTTTGCTTTATAAAAAAATACACTTCGTTGATTATAATGTATCAGGAAAGACTTCCAAATTGTCTGAAAAGTACCTAAAGTTTAAAAAAAAATGCAGAAAATCTCTTTTCCAATAGACTTCTAGAAATGTTACCTATAGACTCAGTGTAACGAATCTATTTAACACCAAAAGTAAATATGTATTTTATTTTTATAACTAAACTAAGTAAATAATAACTAAACGATTCTACGCGACATGGCGTCGAGTTATTAAAAACTTATTGTAGACATTTCTACTATTTAATATCATTCAACGACATACCACAAAATAACTTCTCAAACATTTTGATTACCTTGTTATCTTTATAGAAATAACAATTCAATTAAATTTGTTCACAAAAGTATTAAATGCCCTGATAAAAACTTTGCGTCCACAAAAATGTAGCCGGAAGCTGTAAAGATATTTGCAAATTAAAAAGTCCAAGGCGTTTTGAAATCTCCATCTTCCTTGACAACGGTCCCTTCTTTAACTACGAAGAGTGTATAAAAATATTCACTGGACTGAGCTTACTGGTAAAAGAAATTAGGCACCCTTTGTACGCCCACAATACATCATCCGTAAGCTACTTTTATTAATTATCGATTAACCTTTGACCACGTCTCGTAGTGCAGCCGTAGATGGTAGCAGACAAAACCTAGAAGGCAAGTTAACTTCTTACCACCTAACTACTCTCAACCATTAATACTACTCTGTATATGTTTTGTACACTGTAAGGCATATAACTTTGTCATAAAGACAAATATTCTATATCAATGCATAATATAACGAAGATAAGATACTAGGGAAAACTATTCAAACACCACACTATGAGCTGAAATACCTCTTCAATAGATACAATTTAAGAAATGTATGTAATACATTAAATTGTATTGTATATTATGTACTAGCTGCGCACAGCGGTTTTACCTGCACGTCGTACTATAAAAACAATATGTTATTGCAGGGTCTAAGCTATCTCTATACCAAATTTCAGCTCAATTGTTCCACCCGCTTAGGCGTGAAGGAGTAACGAACATACATCCAGACACCCAATTAATCTTACAAAACTTGCACGTTAATAATATTAGTACCTAAGAAGTATGATGTAAAATCATTGGGCTTACTAAATGTGCCTCATTGTTTATCGTGAAACTACATCAATCTATTTTTGAATTCTATGGTCCCTCGTAAAATTATTTCCTTATCAGCCTCAATAGACGAGCTAACCGTGAATTCGTCACGTACTGTCCCCTAGGATGGCATTCCGATCCCCACAGCTATTTGAGACGCTCAAAAGGTCCCCAATTATGGATACCCGGTGCCCCTACTACTTTCACAAATGGTAAGGATAATACATAAACACTTTGTTACACTTACAGAAGAGAAAGAAAATCAATGTTAATGGAAGTTGAGTAGAAGTGAAGAATTATACACTTAGATTAGATAATACTACTGCTAAAAAAAATTATAATTAAAAAAGTTTCTTCTAGACAACCTGTTAGAAAGGTGGTCATAAAATTTAAATAAAAATAAGGCAGCTGTGCTTTTTTCATAATTTATAGTTAATAGTTTTAATGACGAATATTGGCAATATTATGTGTGTTGTTGAATTTAACGTACCTACCTTATGATTTTTTTAATACATATAACCATAAACTACATATAAAAACGTCGCTTTATGTAAAGATACAAAAAGCGATTACAGAAAAAAAATTACGAGAAAATATTCATATAATTCAAAATTAATAAAACGTTAAAATGGCATCGCACTCATTTATACAACGGGTAGCTCAAAAATGGCATTTCGCTTTAATTCCATTAAGATTTCCTATCCCAGACCCAGATATTATTTAACACAATTATAAAATTAATAACAGAATGTGAAAAGACAGTAAAATTCAAATTTTATCAAAAATTGAGAATTTCGTGACACGTTTCGTAGGATTATTAAAGAGAAAACCAAATATTGGAAAAAAATTAGTAGATCTTTTTTTATGCGAGCAATTGAAAAAAATGAACCCGAAAACAATTAAATGACAATTTCATGAAAGGAAATTATATAATATTATTAAAATTTATTGTTAATTCAGCTCTTTGAGTTTAGACTCACAAATGACTTCTAATAATAATTACTTTGCCTAAGCGGTGGTGAGAAATTTAAACCAATATAAAAGTTTTTTAAAAGTCGTATGATGCGTTTGAAAGCTAATCACCTTCTTCATTTATATTAATATTATTTATTTAATAAACTAAACAGTTTTGCTTATGCATATTGCATATGTGCCACAAAATCATAAGACATGCTTTACTGCTGGCTGCGGACGTCGTTTGCGTAACTATCCGTGAAATTTATTTGAGGACGTATATTCGAGAAGTTTTCCTGTTTACTAAATATATTTTGTTGTAAGTTGGGATAAAAAACTTAGTGTTTTTATCACAACATGCGGTATTTACACTCATATTATTATTTATTTACTCATGGCGACGTTCAATGGTACCCAAACGACGTTCTAATAACTAATATCGACGTGAGTATAATTTTATCCGCGCAACGCACCTTTACTTATTAAAGATTTTCTAACTTAATCGGTCTTTAATGTTTTATAAACCTCGTATTTTAAATATTTTAATGAAATAACAAATACTTTTAGTTTTATTTAACAGAATAATGTATTATTTATGAACTCCAATTCATATATTCCTCCTAGTATGGTATTAACACAAAAAAAAACAATTATAAAGTCAGGGGACAGCACAAAATGGATAGTTACAATTTTTTTTGAAAATTCCCATTTCATTTCACACCCACTACGATTGATGACAACTTCAATGTACATTACTGCTTTTATTATTTCACTCATATTAATGAAGAGGTTTAAGCAAGTAATGTACGCAATTTTGTCTATGGATTCTAGTGTTTTACATGTGGGTAGGCGATAGCCAATAGGTCCTCAGGGGTTATGCCGACGTATTGTCCCACGATGGGACGTAAGTAATGTAAGAGTAAATCAATAAATACATATTTATAAGCAGACGTTCATTTACTATTCATCTATATTTTTCCTTAAGTAATATTTATAAAAGATATATTGAAGAGTTGCGTAAAGCGCCAATAAATAAATATAAGGAGCGATACATATTTTCGGTCCCAGAAAATTCTTTTAAGGAAATCCTGTGAGATCTTTCTTAACAACGTCTTTATATATCTTTGAACAATAAATAAAAGATTGTGATTTTAATAGATCCAGATGCTTTTGAATTGAGGTTACTAAAAGAAAGGACTAATTAAACATGTCGAACGCAATCTTGCTATTGTCTTTGATCAATTCTGATTGTTCTTTTTTAATCAGAAGTAATTGAAAAATATCGCACTTCACACTAATATTATAAATGTGAAAGTTTGTGAGTGTGTATGTTTGTTACTTCTTCACGCCTAAACGGGTGGACCGATTGAGTTGAAATTTGGTATAGAGATAGCTTAGACCCTGGAATAACACATATTATGCTACAGTAGAGTGGGTAAAACCGCTGGGCGCAGTTAGTATCTTTGTAATGACTCAAATTATCGTCAGACAAATAAACACAATGGATAGATGTTTGTATCCAACAACAGCGAACCAACCAACTACAATCGAAATTTCAACTTAGATCTCAGATATCTCTTCGAATCAAGTAAAGTATTAAAAATGACCTTACAGTGTCCCCTATATACTGCTGTGCAGAGACAAAACCGCAGTAAAAGTAAAATGTCAAAAATAATGTGTATACTTTATTTTGTGTCTAAAAAGGTTGAAAATAAAACTGTACAAATTATTTTACTGCAGTTTAGTCTCTGCACGGCAGTATAATATAGTTCCCCTATATTATGTGTCCATAGTCATCGTTATCAGCCTTCATTCGTCTACTGCTGGAAAGCTCATAACTCCCCACATTACCAACCTCTCTAAAACGGCTTTAATTCACCAAAGTGGAAATTCTGTAATACTAATTTTACCAAAACTCTGGACACAACTACATATAACTAGTAGATATATATTACATGCCGGGAACGTGTGTTGGTTTTGACACCCGAGGTCAATCGCATTAAGTTTACGCGAAGCTTTTCAAGAAATAGGACAGAGCCTTGGGCGAGTGCTTTTAATGGAAGGAACGGGGACTGAAAGATCTGTGATGCCACTAGCAATAAAACAACACAAGTATAAAAACAACATAACATTATAAAACTTTTGACCTCGACAGGGGATTATGTGCCCACTAGGTGAAGGTATGTCATGATAGGAAACTAATCAAAATCCTTTTAACGCGATCTATGGATAATAATAGCGAGGCGCAAAATACGAGTATATCTATCTTTCTTTTTGTTTTAGACAAAAAGAAAGTTGGAGAATTAATTTTGCGCCACCTTGTGTGTATATGCTGTACTTGTGTAGTTGATATTTTAGAAATATTAAAAAATATATTATATAAGACTTTACCGAAAAACATATTCAAATAAGAACAAATTAACATAACATAACGGGCGAGCGAGAGAGTCGTACGCAAAGACAGAGCACTCAATGCGAGTAAGGTGAAAAAATACCAATTTGTAAACGACATAGCGCATCCATAAGTTTCACATTTCACAAAGACGCTCACTTATGGTCACCAAAGAAATATGGGCCCTTCAATAGGGCTTTCAATCTGTCTATTCAGTGTGGGATGTTCCTCTAACCCCGAACGAGCGAGCATTAGGAGGATTCTCGCTCCATTAGGAATTAGGAAAGGGCAAACTAATAGTTAACTATTCACTCTAATCGGTTGAAATCACGGCCCTACTTATAAATATTTTTGAGCTAAAATAACCTTTTCATAAATTCGTGGAATAGAATATTGAACAGCAATTTGGGCAGATTGAAAATATCTATCTAAGTATTTCGTTGAAGATCGTAGACGATGGACAGCTCAATAATAATTCAGATGCAGATAATAGTCCTCCTCTATCAGTCGTAGTCCATATCTGAGGGTCGTGACCTCCTCCATCCATGACTTTTTTCCTCACGATGTTATGCCATCTTGTCCTATCTCCAGCCATCCGGAGAGCATCGTAGACGGTAGAGTCGAGGAGTGGTGTGGCTACGGGGTCTTTTCCCTTCCACTTTGCCAGTGATTACAAGTTTTTCGAGATTATCTCCATCTTTTATGGCAATGTGGCCGAAACAGATAATAGTAATGAATAATAAACGATTTAAAAAAAATATCTAGTCAGAAAATTGAGACCTGCCCTGCAGTAAGCTTAGTAAAATTATTAATTATATGAATTTTAAAGTTAATACCAATATTTATAGTTCATAATGAGGTTGTAATTTTAATTTGGCCTGTAAACAACGATAACCAATTATGTTCCCATTAATGTAGTGATTGAATTTTATAGTACACACAAAATCAATAATTATCCGACCGAAAATGAAAATTTTCAAGTGAAATTTGACGCCGCGGTGTCGATTGAGCATGAATAAAATGTTGGTCCATGTCCATAAGCTGCATAAAATATTCTTAAAACAAAAATAGTATTATTATTTTACAATATAGGTACATAACATCATTGAGTATATAATATTTCTTTTTATTTAAGTGTTTTATAAAGTGTATGATAAATTATAATGGGTACAGAAAGCTTGTCACACGTCGATTCTTACCCCATCGACCCTCTCTTACGTTTTTTTAGGAAAGAAAGAGGAAAAAGCGAAACCCTTGTAGGATCACTCGGTCATCCGTCTGTCTGTCAAGACCCATTAACTCCAGATCCCGTAGAGTTATCGAGTTGAACATTTTCATCAACTAATCCAAAAGCTTTCTTAATATGAAAAACTACTGTTAAAACATTACATTTCCTCATACTATTTCAACTCTCAGTGCACGTGTTACTTAATAAGAACCTTCTCTATTTACAGTAAACTATTGCACGAATCTTGCAGTTTTTACTAAAATAGTAAGGTGAGTAACCACAAAGTTTCATTTTAATTAATAGACAGGTGCGTGTAACTCGTACATAATTATCACTGTAATGTTAACAACGGGTTAATTATATTATAAACCCATGCCAAATTTCAATATACAGTCAAAGTAAGAATTGAACCTGTATAAAATTGAGTGTGACAATACCTATTAGAACGATCTAAAGAGAAAGCAAAATAAAAACAACAAAAATTTGCATATTATGCAAAATCACAAAAAAACTGTTTAAAAATTAGACTAAAAATTGATTGAAACTAGACTAAAAGCAATGTTTTGGAATACTCATAATAATACAACTTATTTAAGAGCCAAAAAAATAGGACAAAATTTATGTCAAACTTGTTCTCCTGAAGAGAATTTTCAGATATAAATTTATTGTAAGGATAATATGTCAAATTGTCTGAACCTGAACGTTATCGACCGAGCGAAATAGGAGCCTGAAACCATGACCAAGATTAGTGCTGTAGATCATACGTAGTGCTTCAAATTACGTGAGTACGTGAAAGCTATTTAACTTCACTTTAGTAACATTCATTTATCTTCTCAGCTAGTATCCACCTATTGCAGGATATAGGCCCCTCTCATAATCAAGCCACATCTTCTGGTCCCGTATGAGTATAATCCAGTCCCGACCTTAACTTTAGTAAAATCTGACAACTCGTAATTTCAGCGTTCAGTAATTTCGAACTAAGGTCTTATAATATTCTAACAAAGACTGAAATTAATTCTAGAACAAACAGGTGAAGAAAACTTCATCCAAATGTACATGCTTATTGTCGTGGAACCTCAAAAGGATGCGAGGCGTGGCTTGAAACTTCGGAGACTTATTATGCCTGCGCATGACTCATAAATGAGAGCTTTTAGATGATGGGCTACGAGACCTTCTTTACAAGTTGGGCTAAGTTCTGGGTGGCTATAAACTACTGGGTCTTCATTATGCTTTAGGCTTTAATTGGACGTAAATAGTTAGGTGATTTCACGAGGATGAAGGCTCTTACGTTGAAAATTGTAGTAAGACATTATACTTCGTCGAGTAAGACAGATATAAAAGTAGGACGGGTAGTCTTTATTATAATTTAATATTAATTGTTTATTTAATCCAAGATGGCCGCCACCACAAAATGGTGAATTACGTATTGCATTGGGAGTTTTTTAAATTTTTAATTTAATTCACTTGTATTTATGTTTTTAGCGTTGTGTATTTATGGTTTTTCTTGACAATGGTCAATGGCTTTGCCACTTTGTGGCTATTGGTAAAAATAAAAAGAATTTTATGGTATTGTGCGTTAACCTTGCCACGTTATGGTGCTATCATTCTAATGCTATTTAACCAAGTACTATAGTAATAATATTTGTCATTATATTATTAACAGAGCTTTATTATTTAACATTGTCTTCAACGAACTCCATTAAGACACGGAAACCCTCATATATAGTTTCTACTTTTATTATTTTCACCTCACAATACCGTGATTCGTGAACCTATGTTTATAACCTAATAATTCTACCCGTAATTTTTAATAAAGATTATATTATACATTCATTTTAATACAAGAACTGTTTAGGAAGTACTTAGATCCATAATTTTTTGACTAGGTATATTATAATGTACGACACAACAATAACAATTACACTAACATACATTAATATTAGGTACATTACACTAACATACATTAATATTAGGTACATTACATTACACTAACATACATTAATATTAGGTACATTGCATAGATTTTTGATAGGGTAAAAAAACAGATTAGTTATTGAACGATGTGCCCTCTAGTAAACGCACACTATAAATTACAGAGGGCAAGAGACGCGTCCTTGACTCGGAAGCAGTAAGCACTCTCATAGAAAGTAATCCTACAGTAATAAGTGCCTTATATGCCTTTCGCAGCTCGCAATTTATGACTATCTCAGTCCTTACGCCTAACTGATGTATTATATGGATAGATGTCGTGAGTTGCGCGCCTTCAATATGGCCAATATGGAGCGATGCTCAATGCTCAATGTAATAATTTCCAATCACCGTTCTTTTTATAGAGACAATAGTCCGTCGGACTCTGGGTTGTAGATAAATACTGTGCAATTTATTTATCACAATAAGGACACAATTTTATAAAGCATTTTATTTTCCAAATTTCAGAATAGAATTGAATTACTGAACTCTAACAGGGAGACAAAATTGGCATATAACCCCCTCCCTATTGAAGTGACCAATCTCAGAAACAGTGACATTTACTAACTTTATAAATACTTATCCATTCTCGTTTATGGATAGTGTAAAAAATGGCAAAACATAAGCTGTAAACAATTGTTTTAATATATTTTATTAATAGTTATTAGTTTTATAATTATTTAGCTTTCAAAGTTGAGAAAGACACAAAAATAGTAGTACCGCTAGGTTTTCATCAAAATTGACACACTCGCGGCATCTATTTCTAGGTATATATCTGTTTGTGGTCCTAACTAATGATAATTATCTAACGCAGCTGTCTGCTATCGAACTGACTATAACAAAGCCCCAAATATAGGTTTATTGTCAGAAGTCTAGGGCTTAATTAGCTCTGTCATAATATACGCGGCTCTATAACGCATCATTATGTTACATGATATACACTTCGATGATTTAGATTGGAATGCTCATTGGAACAGCAAATTGGAATATATATTTGACAATCAAGAAAAGTAGCGTGTGGAATGATGTGCAATATAAAACTGGACGATCTATACACGTATCTCAATACAACGAAGTAACAAGACGCTCTGATGGTAAGAGATAACGCTGCCCATAATTAGTACAGTGCTACCCAGTGCACTGCGCCAACGCTTCTTACTTGAGAGTCATAAGATGTTAAGACTCTTCAGCCCAGTCATTTCACAAGCTACAGTGCCCTCCTACCGAAGCACAGCAATGTTTGCACATTACTGCTCAGACGGTAGAATAACTGGCACTGTTGGGGGTACCCACCTAGACGACCTCCTGCAAAGGAAGCCTACTCCCGGTATCTATGATCATTTCTTCGTGTCCTTCTTTCCGTCTTGTCTTCATTGATCATTACTGCTTATCTTCTTCTGTCCCAATAGTTATAACGAGTGTATGTATTACATAAACAATTTTTTAAGTCTCGTCCTCGCCCACTACTTAATTGAAGTCGTAAATAATGGCGTCTTCTCGACCATTACTTTATTTTAAAATACTCTTCTCGAAAAAAGATGTGTCGAGGGTGAGGACATGAATAAAAAAATTAAACTAATAACTTAAGTAAAAAGTAGTAAACGACTCCAAAAATATTTAAATTTTGGACAAAAAATTTTGGAAGATTTTTGGTTCTAAGATAGATAAGGGTTAGTTACGCACAAAGACTACGAACACACTTTTACATAATACTACAAAATTGGTGAACGGGGAATAAAACATCAGAGGCTTTTCCCCTCCTTAATCAATACGTCACTCCCATTCCTCTCGAGAACGATTTTATCGGCAAGCCTACGTCTAAATCTAAGTTACCAAACAACTGATTGTTTATTGCAATCGTTTAACAGCACTCTGATTCTATGTGAGTAATGTGTTTACACCTATTTACCTTCGGAATGGGATCACACGTGTTTCTTAATTAGCTTATGCTCGTAGCTTAACTCGACAAAATCTTTTCTTAGCAGAGGTCTGCCTCAAAAAATTGTTTGTACTTATTCTAAAATTTCGGTGGTTAAATCACCAGTCTATTTAGCAGTTTAAAATAAAATCAAATTGCTTACTAAATAGTCATAAGACAAGATCTTTTTACTATATTTTATCATCCATAAAAAAGAAATCCATGAAAAAAGAATCAACGTAACGAATCTCACGTTGTCCTCTGAGTAAATAATTACTCCCTAGTTAACGTACCTATTGATTTGATTTTGAAAGTTCTTTATTGTTATAAATATTACAAAATACAACACAACGATAATACTGGGCTATATTAACATAAGGTATTGTTGGTTTATCAGGCTACAGTCGCCTCTCAAAACAGTTGGCACCAACAAGTGGTTAATTTTTAAGCTGTTCTCTTTAAATCATAATTACGTATTTGCAATAAACATATTTTCTCAGGTTTGAGTGCGAATAGCTTTGCTATATCTACTACGCTTATAACATTATATGAAATTACGTACCTATTACTAACCTCATACTCATTACTCTAATATTTACTGTGCGTAGTTAATTTAATTCTAAGATAGGACAGAGGGCGTAATGAGTAGCATGTCGGTCATATTAGGTGCCATCTCGACTAGAAGAGTGGAGGCCTAAGATACGAAGTTATATTATGACAATTTTGGACCATATTATATACTAGCTGCGTACTGCGTACCCACTGTACCAGGGTCACTGTACCACTGTTCCAGGGTCTAAACTACATATATACCAAATTTCAGCTCATTCGGTCCACCCGTTTAGGTGTGATGAAGTAACAAACATACGCACTCAGAAACTTTCGCATTTATAGTGTGTGATTTTCTTCATGTTTTTATAACCCTTAACTATTAGTCGCCTTTCAAAGCAGTTTCGAATAAAAAAAAAGAAGCACTTGCCCCCAGTCCCCGTTAACCCGCGTCGAAGTTTGTACTCGTATTCTAGTAGTGACCAAATCCCGGGAGTGAAAAAGTTTTGAGTATGCCGATCGATACTGATCCGTCATAACCTACTATTATTCATCATTATTTATATTATTATTATTTATCACACTAATTAATGAAAATTTGAATATAGTTAACTTAGGCCCTGGAATTTATATAAATAATTAAATTAAATGACAATAGAGTTGCTTTAAATATTTCTTAATTAACGTACATTCCTATTCACAACACCAAACCGTGCCAGTTTCCTTTGAAGTCGCAAATGTTTTGATGTAAAAAGGAACTTAATTATAACACTGAGCACGTACTCATACGACATAGCTTTCCCTTAGATTAATATAGGTAACATAACTAACTGCTATAGCTAACTGCCTACTTTCATTCTAAATACAGTGTATAAATTAATATTTTGTTACCAATAAAATATTTTTCATTATAGTACCGCATTTCACTTGCCAGAAAGTGATGATGCAGCTGAAAGGGCATCATGTTTATAATATGTTCAACCCATAATATTTCCAGTGGTCCTGAATAGTAAGGAGGGGTTAATTTGGCTTTAAGGGCTAATTTTAGCTCCAAAGAAAACAGCCTTTTTGCGGCGATTGAAGTCATAATTTTTTTTTTTTTTGGTGTTAAACGAAAGTGTAGTCTTGTTATGGTTTTGACAAAATTAACTCAAGTATATTCATCTTTTTAATAGAGTCAAAGTCGCTTAAGACTCTAAAGTTAGAGTCTAAGTAGCCCGACTTAACGGTAGTATAGATAGATAATCCTTTATTGAAACACAAAAATGTACAAAAACAACTTAAAACTATAATATAAAACTAAGTGTTACAATTGACGGTCTTATCGATAATAGCGATCTCTTCCAGACAACCGTACAAGGAGAGGAAAGCAATTGTAATATTACATTGATTTATATACGTTCCTTTAACGCCAAGATTACCCGTTCTGCAATATAGATTAAAGTGTGAAGTTATAAATTAATATCTGATTGCGATATCACGTAACAAGATAAATAGTTGGGTTATGAAACGGTTGCGGTCTACGGCTAACCGATCTCGGTGTTTACTCTCGAGGTTTTACATTTCAACCATCTCTATAAAGGATTAAACTTTTATTAAACCACTAGAATATAAAGTATTTTTTTAATATTTTAAAATGTATTGATTTTTCTTATTAGGTACAAGCTTTTATTTACGTAAGTTATAATCAAATTTTGCAAGTTAAATTTGATCCACTTCCTGGTTTCCGCTTGAGCTGAAATTTTTTATGCATGTATAAATCGGATGACAATGCAATATTATTATGACATCGAGCTGATCTGATGATGGAGCTAGAAGGTGGCCATAGGAACTCCGTAATTAAACAACACAACCCCATCAAGTTTGGGCTCATTTGATTTGTCTTGACGAGTACTTTGATGCTACGAGTAGATGGTAATTTCTAATATTAAAAGTTTGTTTTTTTTTTTTTAATTTCACTTCTTTTTTTGTTGATAAGCTAAATAAACCTAACATTTAAACTATGGTTGCTTACAAACGTAATTTCCAGAGGCATTAGTTCTTTTCCACGTTAGTTAATTTACACTAGTGGCAATCACTTTAAGCCAACAAAAATAAAATGTTCTTAGAGACACAGAAACCTAGAAATAAAAGGCGTTCATTTATTTAATTGGCTAATACGTCTTCTGTATGTTGCCTTATAGACAACTCTTTTATTGATACGACATGTAACAGGAAGGTAAGACATTGGAGGGAATTTTAAATCGCTTTAAAAATATTTAAGTTTTACTAAACAAGATGTAGTTTCGAAGACTTTTTTGTACAGCAAGTAAAAAACGGGCAGGAGGTAGCACAAGATTCACATGCCAACTTAGACGTTATAATTTCCCAACAACTTTAAGTTAGAGATAATGAACATCCTAAGTACCTTTAAGAGACGATCTTCGCGCTCTGCTCTCTTACGCTAAACACATATTACGCTAAACGCTGGCACATTACAAACGTTGTAATACCTACCTCAGTAATTAATACGAAGTTCTACGTAACGCCCGTCACCCTTAGACATAAGTTATCAGTTCTCAAAAGCCGAGGATCTGGTAACTTCTCTCATCAAGAACATTCTCGATTAAGTGACATGCTAAATTTCCTAATCTTCTAATCTTAACCGCTGCTTGTGCCAGCCTAAGATTAAACCGTATGTTTTGAGTTTGTCTATATTTGTTAAGTTTTCTTATAAAGCTAACATCAAGGTTTAATTACACCTAAGCTTTGATATTGGTGGCAAGCAATTCTTATAGTGGTAGATGATTGCACCTTTAAGTTCTGTACGCAGTTTGAGGTAAAATGTCTAGAACTAAATCACAGCTACTATACATTGATGTAGAAAATAATATTAGAATTGCTTTGTTTTGACCCAGGAAAAATGTGTTATCGCGCATCGTCACCGACACTGGGGAGAGCAGGCCGTTATGTGGGCTCCCCCGCTGAATGTGGGCGCTGCAAGGATACCCACCAAAAACCCTTTTTATCGGTACCGGTACACCATAGTGCCGGGGCTGCGGGTACTCCGAAGCACTTGTCCGCGGCTTCGACGGCTTTGCCGCAATTACTTGTGCTAATTGCACAAGGCGTACCTACACTTAGACTATTGATTTCACAAATACACTTAGCTAAACACTTACATTTACAAATCAGTTATCTATCTTGTCTCATATGAAAGAAAATATAGCAGTCTGCATAAACCCCTCAGAGAAAAATAAAAGGAAACATTTTCAATTTATTTCATACGTAAGTCTAAGAAAGTTATTGTTTATTGGTTAGAATGTCACAGCGTTTCGCAATCCGAAAATAAGATTGCTCCAGTAATTTCGCTCTCGACTCTCGCAGCCCTCCGAGGTCCATAAATAAGATAAAATAAGAGTTTAGAACGGAACAACCATGTTTTGCGACGCTATAACAATTGTCTTATCTTTAAATAAGGACGGACTATTTAGATACCATTTTATTACTATTATGGACGTAAAGATAGGTTTTAATTGTAGTGAATCTAGTTGCATTCCTCGGTATCAATCAATTTTACATTCATATATAAACAAAATTAGTTTTGATGCAAATAACTAACATTTTGCGATGTACATTTCGGATGTACAAAGGTGTATATTCTTTTGCCTTTGTAGAAATACAAAGTACTTCGAGAAAAAGTGGGTAGTGCCGTAGTGCCCTTTGCGCTTCGCTTGGCTAGTTTTGACGGGAGCACGGTAGTGCCTCCACATATCCCTACACATGTGGGCTGTGGGCATATTATAATTTTAATCTTTTCACACTAAAATATATTTATTGTATGGACTGAAATGGTAAAACTTATATTTCTCTCAGATCCTAGCAACACAAATACTTTATTTTATTGGATGAACCGAACCACGAAAAATAAACTCAAAAATTACTTTGATATTAAAAGAACAAAGTAAAAACCGCGTTAATATAAAGCAAAAACGTACAGCTTTCTAAACTTTTAAAACTTTCTTTCTAAGAAGGTATCCAAAACATTAATACTAAAACATATTTCCACGTCGCTTCATCTTCGACAAACTTTACACAGCTTCATTCCGCTCTATAACTTTGAAAGCCTTCCTTCCCATTGCAGCCAGTTTTATTTCTCCCTCATAAGATAGACATTCAAAACAAGCTCATTGTTGCGTCAAGATTACATCATACTTCGCGAAGATATTGCCGGCTGTCGGTTATATGTCCACAAATCCTTAGAACATGCCTCCGCGACTCCGCGAGGTTTATGCTTGTGATTTGTTGCTGGCTTACGAGTTTCTTTTTTATTCTTTACAACGGTGTTTGTGGCCAGTGTTTTTGAGAGGGGAAGGTTAAAATTATGGATTGTCCGAAAATCCGAGGTCTTGTCTTGCTGTCAAGTGGAACTGTTATTCCATACATTCTACTTTTGATAATGTATGAGATGACAGTTGGGCCTAGCCCAATAGTGCTATGATAAGCCAGATTTTTCATAAATAAAAAAAAATACCAAGAACGTAGCCAAATAGATTAAGTAGAAATTGTAGTAGTTAGCTCTACTTCATGAACTTCTCGTGACATTTCCTTGGCACTGCTAGTACTGCAATGGCAAAATTAAACTCTCCGTGACACGGTCGCTGCTGCGTATATTGAAACTCTACCTCTATTCAGCACCGCAACCGAACTGAGATGCGGGAGCCTTTCCATACGTGAATTATCAAAATGCGACTTTAATCCCTTCCGCTATTCAGCACCGCGACCGATCTGAGCTGCGGGAGCCTTTACGTGCATTCATTCTCTAATTGAGACTTTAATCCCTTCCGCTATTCAGATCGATCGATCTGAACTCGGGGATTGTTTTCAGAGTAATATTTAAATCTGTTTGATGATAACACATGTCTATATAGTACTGTAGACAGTGCTTCAAGAGGAAAGTTTATGTATAACTAGTGGACCCGCGCGCAATTCGTAGCGCATAAAACAGTCTACAAATACTATCTACCTTTAGTCATTTATTTATTTCTAAAATAAAAACGATTTACTTTACTCTTGTGCTTACTATTGTTACTCTTACTTTAGACTCTGACTTTTACTCTCGACTCTTACTCTCAACTCTTACTCTCGACTCTTACTCTCGACTCATACTCTCGACTCTTACTCTCGACTCATACTCTTACTCTTGACTCTTAATCTTGACTCTTACTCTTGACTCTTACTCTTACTCTCGACTCTTACTCTCGACTCTTACTCTCGACTCTTACTCTCGACTCTTACTCTCGACTCTTACTCTCGACTCATACTCTCGACTCATACTCTTACTCTTGACTCTTAATCTTGACTCTTACTCTTGAATCTTACTCTTGACTCTTACTCTTGACTCTTACTCTTGGCTCTTACTCTTGACTCTTACTCTTGACTCTTACTCTTGACTCTTACTCTTGACTCTTACTCTTGACTCTTACTCTTGACTCTTACTCTTGACTCTTACTCTTGACTCTTACTCTTGACTCTTACTCTTGACTCTTACTCTTGACTCTTACTCTTGACTCTTACTCTTGACTCTTACTCTTGACTCTTACTCTTGACTCTTACTTTTGACTCTGGATTCTAACTCTGACTCTTACTCTTGACTCTGGATTCTTACCTACTCTGATATCTGTATATATATCGGTAAAACAGTCAACAAATACTACCTATCTTTAGTCATTCATTTATTTCCTTAGTTATTATACCACGGTAAAGAGATATACAGTAGTTAGACTGAACGTGATTTTTGAACATAAATACCTACAGTCTCGCGGTACATGCGCAAGTCATAGGGCTGCCGGGCAGCCGCTGCCCGCATACAGTAGGTACCTACCTATTTCATATCATCTACTTACTTGAGCTAATATCTAGATGAGTTATTAAGTATAAATTAATTATATTATTTTTGTACATTTATTGATATTTTTATTACAAGCTTTTATTTCATTTTCATATTACCTACCTATATGTACCTTACTACGTACGCTTAGGAACCACTGAATGTCCGTTACAAAAATGCAACAGTCGAATGAGATTTGAAAATGTATTTTATCAAACTTAGTACACCCTTCATCTCGCGTTTTTTGCGGCTATGACTAAAAATACCTAAGAACACTTCCGCCTAACTTACTTTTCAAACAAAATCTAAATCGAATCTATGAGACAGACACGTCAAACTTATCACACCCTTTCGTCTTTGCGTCGGGAGTTAAAAATAAATACGATTGATCACTCTTCAATTCAATAAAAAGTATTATAGGTACATAATAACAGGTAGATTAAAACTAAAGTTGGTTCATAATTAAGAAGCCTAATCTGGGAACTACAATAGGTTTTATTCCAGCATAGTAGGGATACCTACCTACTTACCTATCCTGTCGTGGCGGCGTATATTGAAACCCAAGACAAGACAAGAGACAAGACAAAAGACAAGACAAGAGACAAGACAAGAGACAAGACAAGAGACAAGACAAGAGACAAGACAAGACAAGAGACAAGACAAGACAAGAGACAAGACAAGACAAGAGACAAGACAAGACAAGAGACAAGACAAGAGACAAGACAAGAGACAAGACAAGAGACAAGACAAGAGACAAGACAAGAGACAAGACAAGAGACAAGACAAGAGACAAGACAAGAGACAAGACAAGAGACAAGACAAGAGACAAGACAAGAGACAAGACAAGAGACAAGACAAGAGACAAGACAAGAGACAAGACAAGAGACAAGACAAGAGTCAAGACAAGAGACAAGACAAGAGACAAGACAAGAGACAAGACAAGAGACAAGACAAGAGACAAGACAAGAGACAAGACTTGGACTCTTACTCACACACTTACCCGCACTCTTACTCGGACTATTACTCGCACTCTTACACGCAGTCTTACTCGAATTCTTACTCAGTTTCTTACTTGCACTCTTACTCGGACTCTTATCGGACTCTTACTTGGACTCTTACTCGGTCTCTTACTCGCACTCTTACTTCAGCAGAATACTTTTAAAAATAAAAAAAATAATTTCTTACTAACTCACCTCAAAAACAGCATAATATCGCATGCTATTTTTTTGCCATTTTATATAATTTATTATATTATGTATACATACGTCAAAAGTAAATAACGTAAATTACACTAAATACTTGCAAAAAACTATCGCGACGTCCGCCCGTCGCTGCGTGGCACCCGCTTCTGGGTTATATACCCACTTCTACCCACATCTACCGACATCTACCTACTCCCACATTCCGACTTTTTCTATGGAGTCGAACTACTGTATATCTCTTTACCGTGGTTATACCTAGCTGCTGCTTTTTTATTTTATTCTATTCATTTCAATTTAATTTAATTTTAGAAATAAATGAATGACTACATGTAGGGAAGTATTTGTAGACTGTTTTACGCGCCACGAAGTGCGCGCGGGTCCAAGTCCACCACCACCCACCTAATACTCACTCACCAATAACTACCGTCATCATCTGATCAACTCTACTCTATGGTACCATAATAACCTATACCCAAAAAAAAATGAGAGTGAAACTCAAACTGAGTCAAAACTTGTTAAAAATTACATTGCAAGATCTGTACTAAATATATACGATTATTCCATATTTAGTATCAATAATAAAAACAAATAAAAGTTTATAGAATAAATATATTATTGTCGTATTTTTTTATTAATTTCTTTAACAATGCCGTCTCATTCAGTATTCAGAACTATAAGAATAGTAGCAAACAAACACTAAACATTCAATATCAAAAGTTTCCGCAGATCAAAAATACTTGAGTGCTGAATACTGGAAGGATTTCCAATCTATAATGGTAATATTGCGTACGTAAACCCTCCCGCATGTCAGAACTAAAAGTAGGGTAGCATTTAAACTCTCAAACTGCATGTTTTGCCGTTTAAAAGCTCCCGCATCCCAGATCCATACTGGCGCTGAATAGAGGAAGGGTTTCCATATACGCGTCGCTGCTTAAGTCAACGTTTTCTTTTGTTAGAGCAATTGTAGTGTAATAAGAACTTATTAAAAATATAAAGCCATTTTTATTCTTTTAAAATCACACTATATTATTAAAGACTAATGTTGGTTTGTGTTTGTTAGTTTTTCAAGCATAAACAGCGCTCAACCTTTTCGGCTGAAATTTGGTGGTTCAGAATAACACTTAGGCTTTTCAGCACGTTAACTAGGTTAACATAGTGACAAACTCTAAAAACTATAATATTATTAATAGAAAAGTTTGAATGTGTGTAGAGTCCTCTTTTTTTACTTAACCGATTGGATTTAAACTATGCAGGTTGCATTGGTTTGGTTGGTGCTCTATTTATGTATTAGATCATTTTTCTATTATCTAAAAGCTATTTTTATCTTCGATGTCTTATATGATTTCAATGTAATCTTAATTCTTCATATATAATAGCTTCTTCTTTTCGACTCGATCGGCTATAAGTTATATTATGTGAACCCTACAGCTGCTTTGACCAATGCGTCGCCACTGTTATTGCGTTATCATTGACCTCGAAAAGGTCTTGCATTGTGCAAGCTGTAGGGCAACTAGGGCATTGTAGGAGGTGTGCCATTAATCGAATTCATTTCGAAATACCAACAGTTCCACCATTATATTTAAAACAACATTAAATAAAAACCAATACTTACATTTATTTTATGTCTAAGAGAAAAAGCCGGTTACCGCGAAATACAATAAAATCAGAAGGCGTATCAAAGGTGTGAGAGGCTCAAATCAATTTAGCGAACCTTTCAAGTAAAGTGGTGGCGGGTAAAGAACTTAAATAAATTATTTTCCGTAAATGTATCTACTTAAAATATGTAGGTATAACGTAAATATTAAAAGCGATAAAAGACAACCAATAAAAATTCTCTTTTTGTTAGGTATTTCTTTTTTGTGTGGAGTATATAATTAAGAATTTGTTATTTAATCTTATGTAGGAACTTTTTTCGTACAATTTTTTTATCTCCATTTCATCTCTCTGGTAATGAATTTTCATAAATCCTTACTAAGCGGATATTGATGTTGCAATAGCTATCTGTGTGCCAAATTGTAACACAATCTGTTCAGTCACATACGCTTTCCTTTTATAAGTATACTAGCTTGTGCTCGCGTGCTATAATAATTATTTTTTTATTATATTGTTACTTTTAGCGGGTGAAACCGAGGGATGTTGTCAGTTAAATTAATTATGATGAATGTTCATCCCTTTAACAAAATTCTTTATTAAAATCATTTACATTTTAACTGTAAATTTTATTTCGGTTGAGAAACCCTTTCTAATTAAAGCTTTTTAACTGAAAAAACGGAGCAACTTTGCCATAAGTACTTCGGAATCCCGTTAGAAAATTGTTTTCAAAGGAACGAAAGTTTCGTCAAGTTTTTCGATTTCCATCGACTTATCATAAATATGAAATGAGTTGAACACAAAGGTCTGTCGTTATAGGGACCCGATGATAGCAATTCATGTGATAGAACCTTTTGTAGTGTTGGGATAATTCAGACCCTGAAGGTACCAATAGAGGTCGTGGCATCTATGATATTTTGAATTAGGTATCGATATTCACATATTATAATAAATATCGACCTTTTTGTACTACTAGATGAACGAGATATCATAATTCCAGCCTTTTATAGTTGCAGTCGAGTTTTTGAATGGGTCGTTTAAAAATAGTATAGGTATTACCCATCATTTTATTGCCTTTGTGTTTTAAATAAATCTAAGCTTGTAAATTTTAAAATTCAAACAAATAAAAAATCAGCCACGTTGATAAATGAAAGGCTATAACGCAATTACAGTGACCTAAACAAACACGTGGAATTACTTCATTAAAACGGCTGACGTGAATCATTGATGATATAAACTGCTAATGGTCGGAGTTCAATGCAAAAGGGAATGAAGCACCCATTTTGTAAGCCACTCGCTTTGTGTGCGTAGGTAGAAACATTTTATACATTTCTCACACAAATTATACACATAATGTAGGTATGGTAGTAATGATGTAGAGTGTGTTGAATGAATGTACTTACTCCACATGTAAAATATTATAAGAATATATTGTAGTAGTTAGTGTAACAAGCGTTTATTTACCTCAATTAACTTTTTACTAAATTAATCGGACCCTGAAAGTTGTACCATAGTGTGTGAGCGCGTAGCAAGGTGACTTGCGATTTGAAGGTTATAAATATTATTAAATTTGAAAACCTCATTTATTGATAGTATTGAAAGAAGCGGGATATCAGAACAATAAATTTGCGTTTTATTTTCCAAATTGTTTATATTTAAGGGTTTATTTATTATTTATATTAGTTCATTATATTATTATTATAGGTTTTTAATTGTTCACATTTGACAGAGTACCTAAACGACGATAAAACTACCTTAAGGGCGCTAAGTCCGTGAGACGCTCTCTCGGTCGCACTATTTATTTAAAAAAAAATATCATAATTGCTTCTTATCCCATTTTTAATATATAACACTGAAAACACTTTTAAAATGTGTGCAATAATATTGTGCAGCGACCCTCTCGAGGTATTTTCAAAAAGCTAATTCTATGAATTTATATTTCAAAATATGTCAAATAGTGCGAGCGAGAGAGCGTTCCGCGGACTAAGCGCTCTTAACTCGTTTCAAAGTTATGTATTTGATCGTACGTATCAACAAGCATGTTCGATATAAAAAAATATAAACATATAATTATTTTTCATTTATAAATTTTTCATATATTAATATATAATTTATTGTCCAAATAATACATACAACATAATTGACAAAGATAAAAAAATTTAAAAGTAAATTGTATCTATAAAACAAAACACAAATAAAAATGATAAAAATTCAGCGTATGCTGGGTGCACAGAGATGTTCACCCAGCGCTGATTTTCAATGCCTCCCTGCTCGGTCTGAGATGTTAATCCGAGTTAACAGTAACAGCGAGTAGTGAGTAGCACATACAAAACAAAAACAATCATTAGGTAAACAATAAATATTGATGTATAATAATTTACTTAAAATATAACAAAAAAATAAATATAATTTATTTATTATATAATTTACTTATTATATATGGTGCATCATTTATTTTTTAACAATCTCTGTCCAATAACTTTCTTCATCTATGCCATGAATGTTGTGGAAATAATATTAGTACCAGATTTTGTGATTACAGCGAAAAATCGCCGGAGACCTTTGTCAATCTCATGTTCCAAGTCGACACGTTGACGAATAGCTCGGGAATAATGGACTAGGGGCTTAGGAAATGTTGGTTGTATAAACGAGAAGATTTAACTTTTTTGGAAAAATACCACAGCATTTGGAAAAATACAGATTATTGTAATTTTGAAAAATTTGACAAAATTGTGAAAGATGTTTAGTTCATGTCAATTTAGAGTAAACTTGTTCGGAAAAAAATCCTAAACTTATTTACAAACGTGCTTATCGTCGTCACTTACCAGCAGGTGAGATTGCGGCAAAAAAAAGCTATAAAAAATAGAACCTTACGAACAAACGCCTATACATATACGTAAGATTATACCTAGATAACATATAATTATAATTTATTGTCCAAACTTTTCAAGGAAATGAAAATGTAAATGCGCAAATTCACATGTTGCATTAACAAATCACTACCTTTCTTTGTTTCATACAACAAAAAATTATATTTCGGTTAAACTTGTTTTTTACAGTTTATCGATCAAATACTATATAATAATAGTTGACTGCAATAGTGGGTCGCTCTGAGATGGACACAGAATTTCTAACTAAACCGAAGTCAAAGAACGTAGGAGGTTAGTTCTTTACACCTACATAACACCCACGCTTTATTAGACTCATAGATCTGGTATATTAATGTTGATGCACTAGATATGAACTGACATTCCAAAAACGCGTGACTAATTTTTATTTTAAACTTTCGCGATTTAAACTCATGTTGTGAAACGTCGTGATTGGTTTCATAAAATTATGTTTTTGTAAAACTAACATAAAAATATGTACTCAATAAGCCCCGATTGATAAAATTAACATATTTTTTATGTGAAAATTTTGAGGCGCTAGATTAATTTCAGTAGGTACTTGTGCTGGCAATTCTACCAAACCAGTCAACCAAAAACGGTCACAGTTACAATAGATTTGCTTCATTTTTTTATTTTGTTATACATTCGTATGAGATTTTTTTCTATCTCCCGCTTTTGTTTCTATTTACATAGTATGTAATATCATAAATTCTCACCCCATGTTCTGATCGGAAAGATAATAATTTTTAGTATAGTATAAACCTAACTGTGCTCGGCGGTTTTACCCACAATGAGGTAGCTTATTATCGCAGAAACCCATCCCAAAATTTCAGCTACATACAAATAAATAAATCAGCTCTATGCATGTAACTATCGCACTGTGTGTTGTGATATTTTTACAAGCTTTTATTTACTTTCACCTGTCTGTTGTCTGTCTGTCTGTAATCAAATCTTGCTAGTTTAATTTGACCCACTTCCCGGTATCCGATTGCGCTGAAATTTTGCATGTATGCATAAATCGGATGACAATGCAATATTGTTATAGCTGATCTGATGATGGAGCTGGAAGGTGGCCATAGGAACTCCGTAATTATACGTTGCTATCCCATCGAGATTGGGCTCTTTTGATTTGTCTTGATGAGTACTTTGGTGCTGGATGGTAATGATAATAATAAAAGCTTGTTTTTAAAAAGATTTTTATTAATTTCACTTGTTTCAAAATGATGTCTATATACCATGAAGCTTATAGTTTCACTAATCGCCTCATGAAAGGAACTTTATTTCGTTATCTCCCCTCGGATGTAACGGGGTTCAGAGAATTACAGTTTCACTGTTCTGTTTGTTTTCCACTTTTGGATTTAAGTTTCCTTGTTTTTGCTACGATTTATTTTATATTCCAAAGAAATTTTATTCCATTCAATTGAGCGACTATTGCAATAATATGATTTACCTAGAAAAGATATTTCTTCTTTACGTATACCTATGTACTTTTATTACTTACATAATATTAGATAGCAATACATTTTGTTAATCTTAAAATTGGAATACCTTACCTATATTATTGCTTATATTGCAATAATTATAATGAGTAGGTGCGTAATAAATATACAAAGTACAACACAAAAACAAATGAATTTTGCGCCAACCTATAGTTTTAAAACTGTTAATAAAAACAACTAAACTTATGAATACCTAATTTCCTTAGGGCATTAATTGCTAACGTACTACTTAATAATTCCCAAAGCTTTGAAGTCCAAACATTATCCCAAACAAATCCACTGTACCCTTTATAAACCCCTAAAAAGTTGTTAACGAGGAAAAACATCAGCGAAAATCTCAAATAAAGCCACTAATAAACTACTTACCGAGCTCCGTCAATGCTCAACATTCATTAAAAGTTGGCACCACCACTTAACTCACTCAACGACTAAAAATCGACACATTCGAAAATTAAAAAGTATTTAAATCTTTTCATCAGTTCATTTCATCCGTAGAGTTGCGAGATGAAATCTGCAATGCTAGAGCACGTCTGCTTCCCGTGACGTCGGAGTCGAGACTGACGGAAGATCTGAAATTCAGAAATATCTTTGAGTCCCTGCGACCAGTAAGTCACGGAGATAAAGTCCAATAGTGCTTTCGCTAAGCTGATTACGTGACTTCGAGTCCGCGGAGGTGAAGGCTTTGCCGCGATTTGATGGCCAGCAACTTATATTACGTGTCACCTACTTACCTATAGAAACGGGGGTTGAAAGCTGGTATTAGTTAGGTCGTGCGGAAAGGAAACTTCAACTACAGATTTTGTTTAATTATGTTATTAACTGATTTCAGGAAAAGAAGAAGTTTCGCTACTATTTTTATTAATATTTTATATATATTTTGTTCACCGATTACTCGATGACGTCTGAACCGATGTGGTTCTTTTAAAAGGTATATAATTCGTAGGTGTTCGTTTCAATTTTATTGAAATCGCTAAAACAGTTTTTTTAGTTATGAATTAAAACGTGCGCTTCACCTTCGCTTATTCAGAGCACGCTTGAAATCGGTTTAAGTCTATAATAAATTTATAATTGTTTAATGTATACTTTCGCCTTATAGTCCTTTTTGGTAATAAATCTCTGTACTCGTATATCTAATGAGAATAAGCTTTGTCTACTTTTAACTTTTAATTTTAGTTTAATTCAGAACTTGGTTTATTATGAATTTTATAAGCAAAGACAATTAAAAGAGAAATTAAGAAGTTTTACCTACTAAAATATACTGCAAATTATTTCAGAGTCTTAGCTTCGTAGGTTTCTTTCAGTCCTGAGGGCCTATTGGCTAATTCTCACCCACTACGATTGATGACAACTTTAATGTACATTGCTGCGTTTGTTATATTACTCATATTAATGAGCAGGTTTAAGCAAGTAATGTACGCAATCTTGTGTATAGATTTTAGTGTTTTACATGTCATTGGGCGATATCCAATAGGCCCTCTGATTGAAGATGTAACAACTATCTGTTCATAGACACATACTTAACTTTGCATTTAAGATATCGTTAATATTATCTACCTAGAGAAACCCAGTTAATAACAAAACACACTTAAGACCGGATGGCCTTCAGACCTTTTCCATCAAGGTCATAAAATTGTATAGCCCCTTATGAAACAAAGGCCTATAGAAATTTCTTTTCAGATGAAAGCGATGTGCGAAATAAAGATGTAAAAGTACTTATGAACATCCTTATCCCTATATGGCACTGAAGTGTTTTGACATTGTGGGGTCGTACATTGCCTTTACTATTAAACACTCAACTTAATATTATAAAAAACCTACCATGTGATGACGAATCAAGTTCTTTCAACTCGCTAATAATAACTATAGTTTTTAACCAAGATCAATCCATTTTTTATACTAAATAGTCCTACGTTTGCACATCCCACCTGATGGAAAGTAAAGTGCGTGAATGTTCCTTAGTTCTGGAATAATGGAATACCTACCTAATTTTATTTCTATACAACGAAGTAAGAAGACGAGCAAGACGCTCTCCTGGCGCTCCCTTCTAGGCCTGTTAAAGAAAAAAGTTAATAAGTAAATATTCTCTATTAAAAAGTTTCATAAATGAGCTGATATATAGATTATTTTAATAATATTCTTGCTTCCTTTCGAAATATCCGTCGATGACATGGCAACGATCGCAGAAAATACCTGTATGCGAACTGCTTATAACTTAGATGCATGGTTTATAGGGGAAGAGAGCTTTTCGCAACAGTCAGACGATATGGGCTGACGATGAATGAATGAATATTCTTCTATGATGTACGTCGTAAGTGTGTGAGTCCGACTGCATTCAAACACGCAAATGGCTCAATAAGTCAATAGCTAGCGAGTATATGGGTACTCGACAAAATTGACTGCAGGAAAAGTGGCTAAATGAATGATATGGCCCGAGCTATAGATAGCTTAATTTGCCATATCCTCGACAATGGTAATATTTCTGGTAACTTTTCACATCGCCCACCGACAGTTGGAAACGTAGTCCATGAGTAATGGGTGAAGTTGAAAGAGTTTAAAATTGAAATACGAGTACGTATCCCGTGGGATATTAATTTCGGGATTTCACTTGCAATCCGAATATTAATTTCGGGTAACTGTCTGAGGCGTGGTGTAGGAGGCCTATATTCCTAAATTTCAGCTTATCTCATGCAAAGGACACACAAAGGCTTATTACGATTAGTTGGCTTTTAAGAATATTTTATTTTAGGAGTTTGTCAAAAAGTCTACCGATAGTATTTACAAATTGATTGTAGATTTTACAGTCATCGCACGCTTCAGAAACTTATTTCTGTGAACTAAATATTAAAAACTAATCCTCGATGAAAAATTATACTAGCTACGCTACGTCACTACGCAGTACAATAGTACCTACCCGATTTCGGGTAGTGACATCACGAGCAGGCAACTTTAGTGCGTTGTATCACACACGTTTCTTATCAAAATTAAAAAGAAAGAAATATAATATACGTGTCCATATTTTTTACTTCATAGAAAAAATTGTAGTCAACATCCTTATTATTGTAACGTATTCCTCTACCACAGGTCTATTAGATTTAGGTCAGTATACTATTTATTTAAGTTTCAGCTTTTAGTATTTAGTTAGGTTTTAGGTTTTTAGTTTTTAAGTTATTTTAATCAGTTATTGTAAATATTATATAGTTTTATGAGATCGCCTTGTATCGTCTCGGAATTGTTTATTTTAGTACTTATCTGAGTATGATGATTGTCTGTAACATTGCGAGTAAAAGGACATTTACATAACAATGCCAAGTTTAATCTTAGAATAATATTGACATTGCTTATTGTTTATTGTCCCACGAGACTTCATTAATGATTGCAACGTTATTATGTAAATAAGATTCAACTAAGATATTATTATCTGTTAGGGTGCGTTCAGACGATACGCATCCGCTTAGCGCATATGACACGTTTGCTACGCGAAATCAAATGAAATCAAGATATTTTTATTTTTTTAAAACCCACTAAATATACGACGGTACTTGATATTAAGCCTACACGTTGAAATTAAAAAAAAATATTTTTACAAATTTCAAAATAAACTTAACTTAGTATGTTATAGAATCTATGTCGCATTTAAATTTATAACTTCGTTGCGCACTACTAGAAGATTATATATCGGTGATTCTCTACGTATATTACTATGCATGTATTATACATATAAACCTTACTCTTGAATTACTCTAGCTATTAATGAATACCGCATCAAAATCTGTTGCGGAGTTTGAATAATATATATTATGCATACACAGACAGATGCGGGAAGCAACTTTATTTTATAATTTGTAGTGATTATTAAAAGCTTTTAATTATTTTCACATTTCTGTTGTTTGTCTGTCTGTAATAAAATCTTGCAATATTAATTATTTGATCCACTTCACGGTTTCCTATTGACCTGAAATTTTGCATAAATCGGATGACAATGCAATATTTTTATGACATCGAGCTGATCTGTTGATGGCTCTGGAAGTTGGCCATAGGAACTCCGTAATTAAACGACGTAACCTCGTCTAGTTCGGGCTCACTTGATTTGTCTTGACAAGAACTTTATAATGCTAGATGGTAAATATAATAAAATCTTGTTTTTAAAAAGTTTTTTTTAATTTTACTTATAAATATTGTCGTAAAATTTTTATAAGTGAATTTTTTTTTGTCTTTAGATGTCGGTAAGCTATCACTAAAAGGCCAGCCGCTCGCTTGTGTCTGTCTCTAACACAAAACCAATTAAAGTTTTATCAAATAAATAAATAATCTTAGCACTGGCAAAACTAATTATTAAACTAATTTCCTTAGAATAATTAAAACTCCTACAAGTCCTCTTGATAACCTAGCCTTAATTGCAAGTGCATAGCGTTTTAACTAAAATGAAGTTTACCCGAGAAAGACAAGCAACTTGAATCTAGTTTCACATTTAATTTGTGCTGAAGTTCTAATGCATACTTACCGTGATATAGCTTATAGAGAAAGCAAACCTTCATGTGAAACCTAAGTACCTACCCCTATATCACATTATTAGCTCAGCGGTTTTATCCGCTTTACTGTAGTCTATGTGTTATTTCAGGGTCTAAGCTATCTCTATATCAAATTTCAGCTCAATCGGTCCACCCGTTTAGGCGTTAAAGAGTAACAAAAATGTATCCAGACATCCTGACAACCAGTCATCCTACAAAATTTCACGTTTATAATATTAGTACTCGTAAGATGCGAAAGTTTGTGTTATATATTTGTTACTTCTTCACGCCTAAACGGGTGGACCGATTACGCTCAAATTTGGTATAGTGATAGCTTAGATCTTGGAATAACACATAGGTTACAGAATAGTGGGTAATACCGTTGGGCGCAACTAGTAGAGGTATAAAGTAGTTAAGGCCATTTCAGATAAATCGGAGGATGGGCTTATATAATATTCATTTTATAGGTAAGGGCTTGTTCACGTGAACGCACGGGCGCGGGCGCGGGCGCGAAATATCAAGCATACGACGTGCTATGAAAGTGTTCACGTACAAACGCACGTGCGGTGTAAGCAAGTCTGTCGCGCCCGCGCCCGCGCCCGCGCGTTCAAACGTGAACAAGCCCTTAGCCTTTGACTACGAACTCGCGTGATGTTAATGTCTCCTGGCTTCACTGTTCTAATACCTGTGTGACATTTTTTTTATAAGGCACTATCAACTATCCGTGTTTTGGGAGCACGGTAAGCTGTGGGTCCTGGTTGTAGCGTATACGATTTGTAAGGGGAAGTCGTTAAGTCATGTTGGCGGCCTTGTATATTGGCGACTTGAAACTTATGCAAAGTTTTGTTTACCACGCTATCCATAATTTTGATTAGACTCTACAAAGACTCTAGCTGTGTAAATTCAACTGTAGGTTCTATTGAAATACCTAAAAACCCCAATTACGTTTAACTAATTATTGAGTGCGTATTATGTCCTTTCGATCTAGCGCCGCCTCTTGCCATTGGAGGAATTTGGGGGAAGCCTTTGCCCAGCAGTGGGACAGTCTAGGCTAAATATAATATAATATAATAATTATGTCCGCATATGCAAGAAATTGGGCTTACTATGGGTGTTTCATTTCTTTTTCCAAAACCTCAGTCCAGTATTTTCCTTTGTTCATGAAAGGTAAGATAAAATACGTACCAAATTACACAAACAAAGTTCACAATTCACCCTTTCTCAATCAATGTTATGTATAATTACTTAAATGTCAAGCGGAGGGAAGTTTTCGAATAAAACATTTCATTGGTTCGGAGAAACAAATCAAAATTTTGTTGGATTGGGATTATTGGAATTCCGATGTCGGTGCCCTTTTGTCTTTATTACTTGGAGGGAAAATGTAATGTGAGTCAGACGTTTTTATGTTAGTGATCAGCAAAACTACTTTCACGCTGTAACTAATGTAACATTCGTGATTTTTTAAAACAATTTTTTGCCTAGATTTGGATTGAATTAATACTAAAACAAGTGAAATTAAGAAAAACTTTTTATAATCAAAAAATTATTATTATTCAGCCTTTTTTATTGGCACCAAAGTACTCATCAAGACGAATCAAATGAGCTCCAACTCGGTGTTGCGTCTTTTAATTACGGAGTTCCTAGGCCTCCTTCGAGCTCCATCATCAGATCAGCTCCATGTCAATAATATTGCATTGTCATACGATTTATACATGCATGTAAAATTTCAGCTCAATCAAAAAACGGGAAGTGGATCAAATTAAACTTTTGAGCAAAGATTTGATTACAGACAGACAACAGACAGATGAAAGTAAATAGTAGTAAGTTTCTTAGGTTACGTACGCATTTTGTAGTAGACCACAGTGCGGTCTGAATTTTCTAGACATCGTTGTCGTCTATATTGTACCTAACTTTATAGTTTTTTACTCGAAGTTGAGAGAAACTTACCCGTTTGATTCAAAAGCCAAGACGCACCTTGGATTACCCAGCCATCAGAATCTAAAGTTATATAAAGATGAAAATATTTGTATAAATAACTGCTAGGCGCAATTAATTAGATAAACAAAAGAAATGTAAAAAGAATAATACTTAAAATATATTTTTCAGTCAGTCAGTCAATCAGTGACGCTCTACTTCAGAAGATTGTCGAAATGCGTACGAATCGGCGCATACAAACAAACCTTCATAATTTTATTCATCCGCCAAGAAGTTTAAGATTGAAGTTACTCTGTTCAAGACATTAAAATTGTAGATTAACTGATTCGGTTAACTTAATTATTATAGCCGCAATGGTCTATTAAAGTTTGCCTTGTAAAGTTTTAACTTCGGCCATTTATTATTCAATTGTAAGGCAATACAAAAATCACTAGAAGTAGTTGTGTTTAAACAAGTGAAATTTTAAAAATACTTTTTAAAAACAAGCTTTATTTATTATTATTATCTTGCATCATAAAGTACTAGTCAAGACGAATCAAATGAGCCCAAACTCGATGGGGATGCGTTGTTTTATGGCAAAGTTCCTATGGCCACCTTCCAGCTCCATCATCAGATCAGCTCGATGTCATAAAAATATTGCATTGTCATCCGATTTACACACGCATGCAAATTTTCATCTCAATTGGAAACCGGGAAGTGGGTCAAATTAAACTCGCAAGATTTGATTACAGACAGACAGACAGGTGAAAGTAATATAAAGCTTGTAATAAGAGTGAAGATTTTTCCCGAACATTTTTACCAGCTAATGGTACAAATAATAATAATAATTAAATTTTGGCCAACAGAACTGGTTTTCCTACTTACACTGTCAAATCACAATTTATAGGTTGTGCGGCCAACCTATATGTTGCAGTTTCAGGTCGCCAAGATCAAGTCAAGACAAGGCCTGCAACATGACCTAACGACTGGCTCCTACATATCTTATAGGAAACAGCCGGGACCTACGGTTTCGTGCCTTCCGAAACACGGATGTGCTACCCTATCCCATTAAGTTATTATTAGCTCTACGTTGTACTGAATCCTATAAATAGTATGAACTAGCGGACTCGCGCGTTTTCTCGCGTAACAGTCACGAATGTTCGTTCGTTCGTTGTTTCTCTACTATACATCTAATATATAAAATTCTCGTGACACAGTTTTTGTTGCCATACTCCTCCGAAACGGCTTGACCGATTTTGATGAAATTTTTTGTGCTTATCCGGTATCTATGAGAATCGGCTAACATCTATTTTTCATCCCCCTAAATGTTAGGGGTAGTCCACCCCTAATTTTTTATTTTATTTTTTAGACAAAATTTTTAATTTATATTTTTTTATGATACAACATACAAAAATACATACAATCATCAATTTTCACCCTTCTACGATCAACCCTTATTTTTTAATAGCCATTTTAGTAATTTAATCATTTTTCCTCTCCGGTCGAAAACTGATCAATCGTCATTTAATTAGTTATCCCCGCCAGATGTCTACAGGTGTCACTTCTGGCCCAGTAAACAGCACGGAGTAGGGATGAGAACGAAGCCGGTCTCCTTTCTTTCTCACTCCCTACACAGTTGTCGGCCATCATTATTGTTTATGCATCAAGTGTAGTAGTAACGTTGACAATTATTATTTTGCTATCTCAGTGTAACTCTCATATTAACTTTTAATCATTCCTATTTTATCAATAATAATTAAATTATCAATTTTGAGTGTATTTTGCACGATTAGTTAATCAAGTGATTTTATAACCTCAAAAGTACTCAACACGTGACACGAGCTTTCAATAACAACGGATTTTGTGTTGTAAGTATACTTTTTTATTTATATTGAAAATGTTGTTGATCTTATAAAAATGTAATTTTAATTTAATTTTATTAAAAAAATGTAATTGAACAATTAAGATTTTCATAGTTTCCAAAAAATCAATCATTATGAATCTTTATTTTGAAATGTCAATGGAAATATTGGTTGTATGAAAAAATTATAAGAGACAATGTTTTCATAAAATTAAATTTTTTACTTTTGTTTGAAAATTTTTTCCATAAAATAATGCTTATTTCACGCATATACCACATTCTTACATACATACAATATACACATTCTAAAATACATACATACTTCCAATAAGTAAGCTATTTTTTGTCTACACTAGAAATTACTAGGAAATTATTTATATGGCAAAACAACGTTTGCCGGGTAAGCTAGTATACATATATTATTATGCATGTTTTATAGATACAAACCTTCCTCTTGAATCACTCTATCTATTAAAACCACATTTAAATCCGTAGCGTAGTTTTAAAGATCTAAGCATACAGACAGACAGCGAGGAGCGACTTTGTTTTATTCTATGTAATGAAATATTTTTCGTCTATGATTCGGCTTACCAAGGGTGCTTCATTTTTTAACAAGTGCAGTCCAGTCTTTTGACCTGTGTTGTAAAGCTTTCAATCAGCAGGGCGGTGCAAGTGGATTGTTTTGAGAAATAACTTTGCGGAAAATCGAGTTTTACTTCATTGTTAGGTGTACGACTGTCTGCTTTGTTTTTATTATTCTCATGGAGTTTTTAGCTTGTCCGGCCGATATTAAATGATTTTTAGTTAGGCAATAGGCAACATTTGCCTTTTCTTACCTATACTTCAAACACGGAGGAAAATGGTGAAATTAGGCGTTAATTTGCAGAAATCCATGATATATATTAATTAAATTTTAATATTTATTATGTTAATTTCGCTCTAATTCAACGCTCAACTTTAACGTGATGCTAACAATCAGAGGGACTTGTTTGTCTTGTCACTCATTACCATTAAAGAAAACCTTCTTACTACAAATAATTACGAAAGCATATAAATCTATCTAAACCGAAGTCACAGATTAGTAACACACACCGCTCACAGAAGAGACGGTATCGCAACTAATTGCCTACGCTCCGACAGATAGATAAACGGATCAATCAATGTCCGTTTCACGAGTCGAATACGGGCCCGTGACAGTCGCAACACGTTAGCTATCGACGCGCGTGTCATTGGAACGCAGGGCTGTTCTGTGTTTACTTGTTTATTCTCTATTTTTATACAAAGTTTTACATAAACATGTGTAATAAGTAATGCTCGACGGTTTTGTCAATCCGCTAAACTTCTAGTCATTACTGTAAATATACGATAAATCGATGGGGATTCACTTTTCAATTCATACCACTTACTGGCAATTAAAAAAAAATATGGGAAAAAATCTTGTTTAAACTGTTCTGTTACAAAATCTAAAATAAATACTATTTTGCATCTCTAATAAATAACCCCAAAGCAGCATTTTAAAAATAAAATTTCATTAGTACATGTTTTATAGATCACTACGAACTCACGTTATCTTCTTACAGAATCCACATGCAGGTCACAAATTAGTAACTTTTTGGATGATGCAGGTAACATAATATTATAGGTTTTTGTAATCTGGTTGGTGCCTTGATTATTTCAGGGAATAACTGAGAAAACAAAAGAAAAAAATCCAGATCAAACAAAAATGTTTAGTATACGAGTCTGAACATCTGTATCTGTGGATACCTAAATACGACACATTCGGACCTGACAATTTATTTAAAAATTCACAAAATGGTTGAGGTCCAGAGCGCGTGCCAAATTCTGCGACAAAATAAAATATTAACACAGCGGCCATGTCCGACGCCTGAGGTGCCGGAAAAAAGCATGGATCATCAATTTTATTCCAAACGTCATGTTGGGGTGAGTTTAGACTAGAGTATAGAGCATTTGTAACGAACATTCGCTGCAACATTTGTTCTAGCCACACTTTAAAACGTAACGCTCGATACCTAATTTAAAAACTAATAAGCACCGTCCCTAATTTAAAAACTAATAAGCACCGTCTCTTGCAAGTTTTAAACTTCGAATCAAAGCCATTCTTTTTCATTATCTTTCACTTTAGTATCTTCATAACATTAATGTCGTATTCCTTCATGATACCTAATGTAGTATATTTTATTATATGTCAATTTATGTATGTATTTATGTATGTATGTACGTGTGTATGTATGTATTTAAGATTAATGTATGTATGTTTATGTAGGTAAATATTTTTAAGTATTTGTGTAAATAATTTTTACTTATATTTCTTTTGAAGTTTTGTGAAACCACCGTCCTTCCAGTGTTGTATATTTCCTCTCCCTGCACGGTTGTCTGGAAGAGATCGCTTTGAGCGATAAGACCGCCAATTGATACACCCTTAGTTTTAATTTTGTTGTTTGTAAAATTTACTTTAAATGTGGATCAATAAAATGTTTCTTATCTTATCTTATAAGCTAGAAGTTGCAAGATATGCAATACCTACTAATAGAAAGTTAACAGTCGAACAAAGACCTAAAAGTCGGCAATGTAATGGCGGCAAAAATACCAGGGGTTCTGCAGATTTTAAGTATCCATAGGCGGTGGTAACCACTCACCACCAAATGGGCCGTCTGCTTGTTTGAATGTAGCATAAAAGAGGAGTAATAAATGCTCATTCGCTATGAGCATTACGTCAAACGTAACACCACGTTTCATATTTATTACCATTCGCTAAAATGTTACATGAAACTTTTGAAATAACTGAACTGAATATTTTCATGAATTCGTATGTTGCATTCGTACGAAGATTACATTATGGTTAACCTTTAGTCCATATTATGCACTCACCGTTAGGAAAAACATTTACAGGTTACCTTCATTAATCATCGGTACTTTTACGGGCCGTTTTAATCTAACAAAGTGTCACTTCTGCCGTGTTAATTTTATTGTCTTTGTTTATGGATTGTTTTCATTGGACATAATTTAATGGAAAATTTTATATGTGAGCTAATGTAACATAAAAACGAAAAATTGCTCGAAGCTCAGGGGTGGCACCTTTGTCATCCATTTTAGTAGATAAATTAAATAATAAATTGAACGTTTTTAATTTAACAAGGTATGTATAACACGAAAGAAAGTTTAACATAACGTTTTGATAAAAGGCTCCATAGCAAAGTCTTCATAAATGTATAATTTGTAGTACCTACAACCACATTTACAATGAAGTCAACAAGGATACAAATTCCGGTAGGATGTCAACCAGTGTGTTGACATGGGGTCGAAATTAAATTGTACCGAAGGTCGACAGGAAGGAGGCCCTCGGGCAATGCTCACTCAAACGCACATGGGCTCTAAATTACTAAACAGTATACTCGTATATCATGGAGTAAATAAAGAATACGAACGGCCGTTAAAAGCTTAAAGAAATTATCAACTTTTTATATTCTTTATAGGTTAGCTTATGACCACAATCTCACCTGACCTTATGCGATGATGCGGCCAAAGATGGTTGCAAACTAAACTTGGGGTAGTAAAGGTAAGCAAACCAAACCTAAAGAAGGCGGGATAAATCCCTCTCTGGTTTCACTGGACACCGTGCCGGAACACAGTCAAAAGAATCTAAGCCAAATTTCAGCTTAATTGGTTTAGGTGTGAAGAAGTAAGAAACAATCATACATCCATTCTCACACTTTTAAAATATTAGTAGGACTATAGGCTAACTCTATTATTTTATTTAGTTTGTGACTTTACATATCACTGCGGCCATAGTTGGCTCATTGATATCGCTAAGGCTGACTCTATAGGAATATAGTGCCAGCGCGACTTTCGCAAGTGCAAGTCGCTGGAAAGTCGCGACGATTACGTCACATTCTAGATACAGTCATTGTTTCATGTATGCAAGTGATATCCACTAAAGACACCATTACGCCGTTTAATCCTATGATAGCCGATCTTATCTTATAAGTAATCTGTGTACATAGTAGACAGAAGGATAATTACCTACAGGGATGAAAAACCTGCGGTCGTAAAACGAGCAGCAAGTAGCTCCATAGATTTCAGGTCGATTTCGGTGGAGGGTGTTATAGGTTAGATAGGTACTTGTATTGAAATATTTTTTATTTACTTTAATAATTTTACATTTATTAATTCTTATCTAATCTGAATATATAAAGGGAAAGCGTGACTAATTGAATGATCTATCAACGCACAGCTCCAATGACTGAACGAATTGGGTTAAAATTTCGTACACAGATAATTTTTATGACACAGACTTCGACAAAGAAAGGATGTCTCCACCCAGGCAAAACCACGATTATAAGCTGGTGACCATATCAAAAAAGCCTATAATAGCTATCATTACCATTGATTCTGGTAATCCTGTCCAAAAATTTAAACTTCTCACGTATCAATTATTATCCTAAGCAAAATCTTAACTTATTAAATTTGTATTTCATTTATTATCTACTCAATTACTGCTGTACGGTATTTACTTACACATGATCCGGGGCGAGTGTCAACCCTGCTTCCTAATTGACAGAGATCAATCATTGTGCCCCACCCCTTTTGTAAAATCAATGCCCTCGACTTTACAGGGTAAATTGCTTGACCTGATACATTGAACTCGATGGCGAAGGATGATAATTTTTACAATATGTCGTATAATAGACAAATTGTAAAAATTATCTTTACAAGTAAGTATAGTGAGTATGTTCTTTCACGCCAAACACTTAAACTGATTGCGATGAAACTCTGTATGTTGATAGCTGAAAACTTGAAAGAACACATCTCGACGTTAGAGCCATAGGGCCACAGTGTCAGATGTCTAATTTTTTCGGTTTTCGACATCGGACCTAATAGGTCAAAACTTAAGGTTCGATGTCGGTTGTTGAAGGAATCGGACATCCAACCTTATGGCTCTAACGTCGACACATAGGTTTTTATTCCGATTTTTCTACATGATCCAGTATTACACAGGTGAAACCATGGTGCACAGCTAATTAGGTAATTGTTGAGAAATAATACACAGTGGGTACAAATATACGTATTTTACAGCCTTTATTAAACTTTCAACATTTAAAATTAAAAATAAATAGGTTTATTGTGTAATCTTGTTGTAACAATAAATTAAAATAACGAAGAACCAGAACATTGGCTGATTTAGAATCTTCGAGATATAGCTTAGGCTCAAGCTAGATTTTTTTTTTTTATTTTAACCTCACCATGGAATTAATTATTTTAACGACTGATAATGTTATGTATTTAAATATTAGTTTATTAAATTTCAAATCTCGACTAATAAAAATGTTTCTATATACGTACGTAGGTAACATGATAATTATCTATATAGAAACATATTTACCTTCTCAATAGCTTTACGAACTTTACATCTGAAAAAACTTAGCCAATGACTTTTGACTGAAATTATTTTATTTTTTATGAGCCTTAGTTACTGTTTAGGATTTACATGTAATTTGTGTTTGCTTATTAATTCTAAAAATTGGCTATATCGCCTATAGGCACACCCTTGAAGAATTTCGCGACGTTTTTGTATATTTTCTTGGCGGCGACGTCTACGATTGGTCGGCCAAACTCCACTGAGATTTGCTTCCAATTGTCATTCAGGAACGATAACATCGTGTCACCTGAAAATTAACAATAATATAATATATTACTAGATTTACTAAAACCTTTTCTGGATTAATATTATGACAATATCAGTAGTTGATTGCTAATGAGTTTAGATTTCACTGGACAGAGAGAGTAGGTACGTCAATTTAGATCAGATTGATTATTACTGGGTCTAAGAAGAGACTGGCCATAATAGATGTAACTACGTTTAATATTGGACAATTAATAACTTTCTAGGACGTCTTAACCCTATAAATTACACTTATTATATTTTTAATAAATATTTTTACTCACCAAGTATTTTTCAATCTTGGTTTTTCTTTGAATATTCGTGCTCGAAAGATTCGTACTCTATATATACACCTACCTATCTACAGGCGCGGATCCAGATCATAATTTTGGGGGGGGTCAGCGGCAAGTTTTTTTTTCAAACCAAGAATATTTTTGGAATCTCGTTTCAGCGTAGTCTTGAAAATGCGCGTTTTGCTTGTTCCGAGAAGCAAGGAAACTAAATATTCTTATTTATAAAAGCGCGAGCAGCTCTCTGCTCGCGCTTTTATAAATAAGAATATTTTGTTAACTTGCCACTAGAAGCAAGCTAAACGCACATCATTCGTGCTGAGAAGTTTAAAATTTTCTCGGCGCTCGCAGCGAGCTGCTCGCGCTTTTATTAATATATAGTATCATTGCCACTCGATGCAAGTTTAACGCACGTCATACGTGCTGAAAAATTCAAAATTTTCTCAGCGCTCGCAGCGAGCTGCTCGCTCTTTTATAAATAAAAATATTTAGTTTCCTTGCCACTCGGACCAAGCTTAACGCACATCATTCGTGCTGAAAAATTTAACATTTTCTCGGCGCTCGCAGCGAGCTGCTCGCGCTTTTATAAATAAAAATATAAAGTTTCCTTGCCACTCGGAGCAAGCTTAACTAACGCACATCATTCGTGCTGAAAAATTCAACATTTTCTCGGCGCTCGCAGCGCGCTGCTCGCGCTTTTATAAATAAGAATATTTTGTTAACTTGCCACTAGAAGCAAGCTAAACGCACATCATTCGTGCTGAGAAATTTAAAATTTGCTCGGCGTTCGCAGCGAGCTGCTCGCGCTTTTATTAATATATAGTATCATTGCCACTCGATGCAAGTTTAACGCACGTCATACGTTCTGAAAAATTCAAAATTTTCTCAGCGCTCGCAGCGAGCTGCTCGCTCTTTTTAAAAATATTTAGTTTCCTTGCCACTCGGACCAAGCTTAACGCACATCATTCGTGCTGAAAAATTTAACATTTTCTCGGCGCTCGCAGCGAGCTGCTCGCGCTTTTATAAATAAAAATATATAGTTTCCTTGCCACTCGGAGCAAGCTTAACGCACATCATTCGTGCTGAAAAATTCAAAATTTTCTCGGCGCTCGCAGCGAGCTGCTCGCGCGTTTATAAATAAGAATATTTAGTTTCCTTGCCTCTCGGAGCAAGCTAACCACACGTCACACGTGCTGAAAAATTCAAAATTTTCTCGGTGCTTGCAGCTAGCTGCCCGCGTTCGATATATAAGAATATTTAGTTTCCTTACCACTTGGAACAAGCTAAACGCACATCATTCGTGGTGAAAATTTCAAAATTTTCTCGGCGCTCGCAGCTTTCTGCTCGCGCTTTTATTAATATATAGTTTCCTTGCCACTCGGTGCAAGCTTAACGCACGTCATTCACCGCACGTGTGACGTGCGTTTAGCTTGTTCCGAGAGGCAAGGAAACTAAATATTCTTATTTATAAAAGCGCGAGCAGCTCGCTGCGAGCGCCGAGAAAATTTTGAATTTTTCAGCACGAATGATGTGCGTTAAGCTTGCTCCGAGTGGCAAGGAAACTTTATATTTTTATTTATAAAAGCGCGAGCAGCTCGCTGCGAGCGCCGAGAAAATGTTAAATTTTTCAGCACGAATGATGTGCGTTAAGCTTGGTCCGAGTGGCAAGGAAACTAAATATTTTTAAAAAGAGCGAGCAGCTCGCTGCGAGCGCTGAGAAAATTTTGAATTTTTCAGCACGTATGACGAGCGTTAAACTTGCATCGAGTGGCAATGATACTATATATTAATAAAAGCGCGAGCAGCTCGCTGCGAGCGCCGAGCAAATTTTAAATTTCTCAGCACGAATGATGTGCGTTTAGCTTGCTTCTAGTGGCAAGTTAACAAAATATTCTTATTTATAAAAGCGCGAGCAGCGCGCTGCGAGCGCCGAGAAAATTTTGAATTTTTCAGCATGAATGATATGCGTGAAGCTTGCTCCAAGTGGCAAAGAAACTAAATATTCTTATTTTTAGAGCGCGAGCAGCTCGCTGCGAGCGCTGGGAAAATTTTGCATTTTTCAGCACGAATGATATGCGTGAAGCTTGCTCCAAGTGGCAAAGAAACTAAATATTCTTATTTTTAGAGCGCGAGCAACTCGCTGCGAGCGCTGGGAAAATTTTGGATTTTTCAGCACGTATGACGTGCATTTAGCTCGCTCCGAGAGGCAAGGAAACTAAGTATTCTTATTTATAAAAGCGCGAGCAGATCGCTCGAAATGAAAGATACTGTACAGTTTGCTACGAGAACCTACGGATAATTCGTAGGCGATGACCGAAAAAAATAGGACCTTAGTAAAAAAAATATTAAAACAGCGAAACAATTTTATGATTTTGTACGTAAAGCTTGCAGCTAAGAGAAAATTTCCTTATTCCAACTATGAAAGTAGCGTAAAACCAGCTGTTATGATCGGATTTTTTCCCGACTAGGATTTTGGGGGGGGTCATGACCCCCTTGACCCCCCCCCTGGATCCGCGCCTGCCTATCTATCAGTACTATCGCTGTGCGCATCGTAGTATAATAAACAGTTATAAATTAACTTACTAAGTTCCTTATTTCCATTGAATAGATTAGTGAGTTGGAAGTTAGCGTTTTCTTTCACTTCAAAATCGTAAGTATATTTAACCGGTGAGACGTAATCTTTGCCGTCAGCGCCCTTTTCCATTTCGTAGAAGAAATGGAATCTAAGTTCCACGTGTTCTGGAAAATTACAAAAACGATATTATGTAATAATCTTAATTAATTTAAAAATACGTGTCACCTTTAAGTTAAAAGCTCAAAAAGCCCGGGTTTTTGTGCTTAAAAACGACATCATAATTTTATTTGAGAGCTCCTACAGCTTGTGCAGTCCGACTTTTTACATGGCTGCGCCATTGCAGCGTTTTTGTTACGCGCCGCGCCACAGCAGAATTTGGCGCGTTTTAGGGTAGTCAAGAAACCCTTATAGTTTCGCTTTGTCTGTCCAACCGTCCGTCCGCGCATTTATGGATAAACTTTAGACCCTGAAAAACTGTAATTTTGCTTATAATATAAGTTATGAGGATAATTAGGGTCAGAGAACGGTAAAAAGAATTAAAAATTAATTTATTTAGGGTACCCATTCCTACCTACACGTAAATTGCGGATGTTTATTTCTTTAGTTAATCCCATCATGTGGGGTATTTTTGAACAGGTATTGGCTTCGGATGAGCATTCTACATCAAAATGGATGGTAAATTTGGTTATTTTATAGAGAATAGACGATAATAGTGTGTATATTAATTTTTTTTTTGGTGGCCTTACTAAGTTTCAGCTTCATTTGTCCATCGCCAGTGATTGGAAGGACTAATATTCTTCCGCCTGCTGTGTAGTGGCCTTTTACAGACCCGTCCATGTGGAAAACTACATCGAAATGTTTATTCTTCAAATCCCACCTGGAAAACAAAAAATACCATTTATATTTTGAGTTCTTTGCGATGAGCTCATCACATTTTCTCCACTAAGAATAGAATAGAATAGAAAGCTCTTTATTGTTCACACAAATACAACAATATAAACTTAGAACTAAGATTACACAGAAAGAAGTGTAAGTATATCTCTTTTAAAGCTAATCCTTCATTCCCCCAATTTATGTTGCTTGTTCTTAGTTGTCTGGAAGCGATCTGTATTAGCGATAAGACCTCCAATTGTTCTCCATTTGATTTTCATAATGTCTATTATTTTTATTAATTTCTAAAATTAGTTCTTTGCTATTATTCTTTAAGTAGACATTACAAATAATTTTGACAAATTATTATAATTTATTAATGCACTTTTTATCTGTTTTATTATTATACCTCTAGTGTTTATTAAAGAGTTATCTGCTAATCTAATTACTCGTATTTTCACAGAACAAGTCGTGTCTATGTACCTACCTCTGTTATAAAATTATGTGAAAAAGTATTTTACAATAATAATAATCTTGGTTGTTATTAACTTGAACAGTTAAGTTGTTCCGTCATCCATTTTCTCACAGGATTTTACAAACAATGAGAAACGAGTTAAGCAAAAAAGGGTGAGTTTTTTTCTAAATCTGCTCTAATTAAAGTCTCGTTATGCCTTAAGAACCGAGGGCTTAATTAGCGTAACTGTTTCTGTAAACACTTTTAGATTATGTCAACGTAATTTTACAAGAGTGGTTGTTGCAATTTACAGGGTTAATAGTTATTAATAGTATGCCTAAAACCACTGTATTCTTTGGAAAACTACTGTATTCTTTGGGTGTGAGAAATGAAAATTTGGCATGGAAAAGGCACACAAAGTTTTGTTACACAAGATGGTTTACAAGATCGCCTGATGTTATCTGTGTTCCAAATCTAAAACCCAATCCCTCCAGCGGTTTAGGCTGTGCGTTGATAGATCAGTCAGTCACCCTTTCCTTTTATATATTTAGATAATTGAATAATATTATACGTATAAACAGCTGAACTGATTAATCTAAAATAGCACACAGGCTCCTTTTCGGCTAACAAACCACAGGGCTGGTAAAAGTATAATTAAATATTTACCCATATAAGCTAAATATGTCTGTATAATATGGTAGTTACTATCAAATTATCTATTTTTTTTTAATAACTCTTTTCTTTCTTTCTTTTTCTCTCTTTATTTTTCGCTTTTTGCGATAAGACCGCTAATTGTGAAATTGCTTAACTGAAATGTACTTATTTAGTGTTAATTGTTTCCTTTGTGACAATAAAGAGTTATCTATCTATCTAAACTTTTCTTTTTTTTTCCTTTTATTATATTATACTCACTTTACATTATCAATCACAGAAGTCTTCAATCCCTTCAATTTGCCACCTGAGAGGCTAAACTGTAGGCCAGACAGGTCAAACTTGAAATCTTCCATGTCCATAACATCCAGAACTTCAACGCCTAGGTCTGGCATACCCACCATGAAGACGGGTACCGCCTTTTGGAAATTTTCCTTCAAACATGCTGAGTCTTCCAGGTTGCATTTGTCCGTGGGTAGCACTGTAAATAAAACAAGTGAAATTTTAAAAAACTTTTAAAAAACAAGCTTTTATTATTATTACCAACTAGCACTAAACTACTCGTCAAGACGAATTAAATGAGCCCGAACTCAAAGGGGTAGCGTCGTTTAATTACGGAGTTCCTATTCCCAGCTCCATCATCAGATTTGATCAGCTCCATGTCATAATAATATTGCATTGTTATCCAATTTATATACAATCATGCAAAATTTCAGCAATCGGTTAACGGGAAGTGGGTCAAATTAAATATGCAACATTTGATTACAGACAGACAGGCAGACAACAGACAGGTAAAAGTAAATAAAAGCTTGCTATAATGTGGATCATTCAGCTAGTCCTGGATCGCATTATGGAATGGGTCGGCATAAGACGATTTGACCCAAAGCCCTAAAAAATGATCTTAGGGGACACCATCGCCCCCAAATGTATACTAATGTATATAGTATTTTTACACTAAACGATTCGTGAGTATTTAGATTCATCTTTGTAAATAAATGGCATAAACTCACTTGTATTTACTTCGGCTTCGTGCCGACCGTTTCGATCCTGTACGAGGATCTTCTTCAAGGAGTAGTTCAATACAAGTGAGTTTATGCCGTTTATTTACAAAGATGAAGGCTAATATATTCTATTCTTTGCTAAAGCCATGCAAATCCTATTTTTAGCGCCTACCTTTTTGGTTTCAGTGGTAAAAATAACATCAACCAAACCGTTAAATAAATTTTGCAATGTTTTTGACTAGAATAAGTACTAAAAGTCTTTTAGTACTTATGGCCTCAGACAAAAATAGGTCGTATAAGATTTCATCGTATAAAGTCTCGTAGGGTTTACATATTAAAACTGATTGGGTCAATAAATGACCTTAAATGTGATAAAACTAACAATTGTAAGTATAACTACGAGTAAGTAAGACAAATATATGTGTGGATATATCTAAAGGTATATAATATATACAAGATTCAACCATATTCAATGAATAAATTATATTAGACTCGTAACACGTGAGACGTGTATTGAATTTATGCTAAGTTCAGTAACAAGGGTCTCAGTTATTACTATTAATTTGTATTTTGATATCCAAGACATGACGGTTTAGATTAAGGTTTATTAATATTTCTATGAATGTAATACGCATGTAATCTTAGTTCTTACTAATATTATGAACGTGAATATTTGTAAGAATGTATGGATATCTGGATGTATGTTTGTTACTCTTTCACGCCTAAACGGGTGGACCGATTGAGCTGAAATTTGGTATAGAGATAACTTAGACCAGGGTCTTAACTATCTCTATACCAATAGGTAACTAATTACACAAAGGATACAGTACAGCGGGTAAAACCGCTGAGTGACACTAGTCCAATATATTTCAAAAATCCCGTCGTATTTGTGATAAAAGTAACCCATATCTAGTATTAAGAATCCATCTTATCGTATGTTACCGTAATATTAGATAGATAGATAACTCTTTATTGCACATAATAATTGCTAACAAAACAATTAACATAAAATACATTTGATTTAAAAAGTGCTACAATTGGTCTTATCACTAATAGCGATCTCGCTGATAGTAGTAAACTAACAAAGAATTGTTAAATTAAATAATTAGTAACCACATTATATGTAGTAACTACATAATTTGCTCGTTAGTTTTAAACTGCGCTCTTCAAGGCAATCTAGACATTAAGTATTACCACGGTAAAGAGATATACAGTAGTTTGACTGAGCGTGATTTTTGAACATAAATACCTACAGTCGCGCGGTACATGCGCAAGTCATAGGGCTGCCGGGCAGCCGCTGCCCGCATACAGTAGGTACCTACCTGTTTCATATCATCTACTTACTTGAGCTACCTACCTACTACCTACTTACCTATCATATCGTGGCGGCGTATATTAAAACCCAAGACAAGACAAAAGACAAGACAAGAGACAAGACAAGAGACAAGAAAAAAGACAAGAAAAGAGACAAGACAAGAGACAAGACAAGAGATAAGACAAGACAAGACAACCTCCTCCCCTTCCCCTCCTCCCCTCCCCCCTCACCTTCACCTCCACCTCCTCCCCTCCCCCTCCTCCCCTTCCCCCCTACCCTTCCCCCTCCTCCACTTCCCCCTCCTCCCCTTCCCCCCTACCCCTCCCCCTCCTCCCCTTCCTCCTCCTCCCCTTCCTCCTTCTCCCCTCCACCCCTTCCCCCTCCACCCCTTCCCCTCCCCCCTCCTTCCCCCTACCCTTCCCCCTCCTCCCCTTCCCCCTCCTCCACTTCCCCCTCCTCCCCTTCCCCCTTACCCTTCCTCCTTCTCCCCTTCCTCCTCCTCCCCTCCTTCCCTTTTCCCTCCTCCCCTCCCCCCTCCCCTCCTTCCCCTCCCCTCCTAACCCCCCCCCCTCCTCCCCTTCCCCCTCCTCCCCTTTTTAACTAACTGACCTTTTTAATTTTATTACCTTTCCATGTTGCTTGATAAACAAGTGAATTAAATTAAAAATTTAAAAAACCCCCAACGCAATACGCAATTCTTCATTTTGTGGTGGCGGCCATCTTGGATTTTTGATTTTATATAATGGGTTGTATTCTACTAGTTAAGCCCTTTCATTTGATACCCATATTGAGGGGGTCGCGGAAGAAAAAAGTAATCCGCCATTTTGTAGCGGCGGCCATCTTGAACCGATTTCCACCAAACATGTCTGAGAACACTCTCGACTAACCTTACTTTCAAACAAAAAAAACTAAATCAAAATCCGTTCTTCCGTTCGGGAGCTACGGTGCCACAGACAGACACACACACACACACAGAGACAGATAGACAGACAGACAGACAGACACGTCAAACTTATAACACCCCGTCGATTTTGCGTCGGGGGTTAATAATGTTATTTCTGGATTTCCTGATAAGTTCAATGATAAGTTCAAGCTACCAAAAACAGTATGCTATTTTTTTGCCATTTTTATATAATTTATAATATTATGTTTACATACGTCAAAAGTAAATAACGTAAATAACACTAAATACTTGCAAGAAACTATCGCGACGTCCGCCCGTCGCTGCGTGGCACCCGCTTCTGGATTATATACCCACTTCTACCCACATCTACCGACATCTATTCACTTCCATTTTCCGCCCGTTTCTATGGAGTCAAACTACTGTATATCTCTTTACCGTGGTATTACTGGTCACTAAGTAAGCCACTAGAATACAGTACTAACACGGTAAAGAGATATACAGTAGTTTGACTGAGCGTGATTTTTGAACATAAATACCTACAGTCTCGCGGTACATGCGCAAGTCATAGGGCTGCCGGGCAGCCGCTGCCCGCATACAGTAGGTACCTACCTATTTCATATCATCTACTTACTTAAGCTACTATCTAGACAAGACAAGAGACAAGACAAGACAAGAGACAAGACAAGAGACAAGACAAGAGACAAGACAAGAGACAAGACAAGAGACAAGACAAGAGACAAGACAAGACAAGACAAGAGACAAGACAAGAGACAAGACAAGAGACAAGACAAGACAAGAGACAAGACAAGAGACAAGACAAGAGGCAAGACAAGACAAGAGACAAGACAAGAGACAAGACAAGAGACAAGACAAGAGACAAGACAAGACAAGAGACAAGACAAGAGACAAGACAAGAGGCAAGACAAGACAAGAGACAAGACAAGAGACAAGACAAGAGACAAGACAAGAGACAAGACAAGACAAGAGACAAGACAAGACTTGGACTCTTACTCGCACTCGTACTCGGTCTCTTACTCGCACTCTTACTCGGAATCTTAATCGCACTCTTACTCGGACTCTTACTCGCACTCTTACTCGGTCTCTTACTCGCATTCTTACTTCAGCAGAATACTTTTAAAAATAAAAAATAAATATTATAATAACTTCATACTAACTTACCTCAAAAACAGCATAATATCGAATGCTATTTTTTGCCATTTTATATAATTTATTATATTATGTATACATACGTCCAAAGTAAATAACGTAAATTACACTAAATACTTGCAAAAAACTATCACGACGTCCGCCCGTCGCTGCGTGGCACCCGCTTCTGGATTATATACCCACTTCTACCCACATCTGCCCACATCTACTCACTCCCAAATTCCGGCCGTTTCTATGGAGTCAAACTACTGTATATCTCTTTACCGTGGTACTAATTAAGTTAACTTATAAAAACTAATAAATGCAGAAAACCTGCCTTCATTAAAAAAAACCGCAGGTCTTATGGCTAATTTACACCCACTAAGATTGATGTTCACTTCAATGTACACGTACATTTCTGCATTCGGTAAAAACGGGGTGTTATAAGTTTGACGTATCTGTCTGTCTATGTGTGTGTCTGTCTGTGGCATCGTAGCTCCCGAACGGATGAACGGATTTTGATTTAGTTTTTTTTTCGTTTAAAAATAGAGTTAGTCGAGAGTGTTAGGTAGCCATGTTTGGTGGAAATCGGTCCAAGATGGCCGCCATTACAAAATGGCGGATTACTTTTTTTCACCACGACCCCGTCAATATGGGTATCAAATAAAAGGGCTTAACTAGTAGAATACAGCGCACTATGATAAATTTATATTGCGTTGGGGGTTTTTTAAATTTTTAATTTAAATCACTTGTTTTACACATATTAATGAGGTTAGAGAAAGCAATTTACGCAATTTTGTCTATAAATTTTAGTATTTCACTTGTGGTGGGTGTGGGTGGGTGATAGCCAATAGGCCTGCTGAAGACATTACATGACGATCCGGCGTAGAACGTTTTCTATGATAGCATTCCTACGTAGGTACTACAGCCGTCGTAGCACATCGCAACATTGACATAGGAGTAGCAACTCCCGTCCCACTGTCAAGAGTAAACTAACATATATCAAGACCCTACTTTTGCTACTCGCACTGTCATTGCATACAATTTGTAGCTACTCCCAATGTCGTTGTGCTCTTACAGTCAATTATTACTCTTGACAGTGGGAGTTGCTACTCTTACGTCAAAGTTGTGATATGCTACGGGCTACGACTGCTGCCCGCCAAGCACAGACGCTGCGTAGACTTGTCTTGCTGTCAAGTGAACTGTCATCCCATACATTCACAAAAGTACAATGAGTTTTTATAAGAACTCATATATAAAACAAGCTTTGCAAAAGTACAATGTATGGGATGATAGTTCTACTCTTGAAGTTTCGTCGGGATTCTGTGTGTCATGCTTCGTGTGACCATTGATGTAGAATATTTTTCTTTGACAAACGTTTGAAATTGGACAGTTTTTGACGGTATACTATGACCAGGGGGAGGGCATCGGCGGATTTTTTGTATATCAACACTGGTTGTATTTGCTACCCCACTCGTAGCGCCACGTGACGCGCCGTTTAGTAGCGGCCAGTTTAAGGAACTACGCGGGCCTCACGGAATATTCTCTTTAACAAAAAAATCACGACTTGTTATATTTTTATAAAACTGTTTACCGTATTATTATATAATAAAGTATACATATAAAATATCTAAATTTATTAAATCGATTTTAATATCCCCAGAAATGTAAAATAATCCTCAAAATTATGATAATTATTTGTTCGAGTGAGGGATCAAGTTATACTGGTCAGGCAAATTGCCTCTCTTTCTAATAAAGCGTTTTCTCCAAATAGCTATCCTTGTCTACTGACTCGTATTTAGCCAGTGTTGTGAATATTTTGACGATTGAATCGATGCATGATAATCGATTAGAGGACAAATGCATACCACATCTTCGACCAGGTCTAATTGCATGCTATCTTTAGGTACCTACAACTAACGCATAATATGTTCTGTAGGCCCATGTTGACGACTCATAGTTCAGTACGACTACTACGGAAATTCATTTATTCCTATCCAGTTTTACCCATTGAAAAGTACCTACTGTTACCTATTGTCAAGAGCCTAGAGAGACTTATAGAGCCTAAGCTACCTATTAATTATAAAAATTATAAAAATTTTCTCCAGGAACAGGTCAACTGGTAGAAAATGCTACTTTAGCATTAAGTTAGTCCTAGCGTTGTGCTGAATAATAAAATAAAATAAAATATTATACCAAATTTGATTAGTTCAGCTGTAAATATGTTAAAAATAGCTAATGTGTACGTTCATTAGAAAATGTTCCAAAATAACATTGCAAGAAATGAGTTTTAAGGGGTTTGCCCACTATACCGTACCATATGCCCGTTTGCATTTCTTCTTTCTCTCGTATTTTGCCCGTGTTCAAAACAGAATCTAATTACGAGAATGCAGTACTAATTTGATTTTTGCATGCCTATCAATATAATATGTTGCTTACATGTTCAAGCATCTTTACGTGTTAACCTTTTTCGTTGAACTGGCAACAGATGAACTTAGAAGAGTTTTCTTTATTAATAATGAAAATAAGTTTATATTATTATCTTTTTATCGGTCATCATTCGTGGCTATAAACCCGTACATTCACTGCATTCTGGTCCCCAGTCCCCACACGCTGTTGTTTGGCAACATCGCATGCCATGGATAGACCTGTCAGTATCAGCAACATATTCTCAGCGATATTTATTGTTAACGCTCCGTGCAAGGCTCGCAACGATGTTCTCTTACTTTTTAATACATACAATACTGCCGTGGTACATATATAATATATAATGCGGTTATCTACCAAAACCTAATTTTAAGCTATGAGCAATAAATAAATGAAAATAAGGTTCATAACCACTCAACCGTCCCGACCGCTATAGCGGTGGCAAGGGCCAGATGTTTATCTTTGTAAATAAACGGCATAAACTCACTTGTATTTATTTCGGCTTTGTGCCGACCGGTTCGATCCTGTACGAGGATCTACTTTAAGGAGTAGCTGCAGTCGACACGAAGCCGAAGTAAATACAAGTGAGTTTATGCCGTTTATTTACAAAGGTGAATACTCACGAATCGTTTAGTGTAAAAAGGGCCTGATGTTATTTTTCGGTTTGGCATGTTCCTAAGACAATTATTATTATTGTATGATACGGTATAATGGACAGTCGCCTTGAAGTCCATGTCATTTATAAGTTGACAACTAGAGCAGATGATTTTTTATAGTGGGTTATTCTCATAAAATTTTATCGTGGCAGTATCGTCACAATTTATTTTTTAACCCCCCACGGAAAAATACGGGGTGTTATAAGTATGACGTGTCTGTCTGTCTCTGTATTACGGATTTAATTTTTTTATTTTTTGAGATTGTTTTTTTTTTAGGTAGAAATAGTCTAGAGTGTTCTTAGCCGCCATGAAATGGTGATTACATTTTTTCCACAACTCCCTCAACATGGGAATTAAACTAAAAAGTTTGATTAGTAGAAAACTACAAACTATTATAAACAGATTTTAATAAACTAACATCTGATAAACTAAAAGATGGTTGCAACCACAAAATTACATATTTTGAATGCGTTGGGGGTTTTTTAATTTTTAATATAATTCACTTGTGTTGTAAAAATTGGGTAGTTCCCGTGTATTCCCCACTATTCGTCCCACTAGTGGGGCAGGTGGAACTGTCAAATATTTTTTGCTTCTCACGCGCCCCACTGATTGCGTTTTAGTGTGGCGGGTGATAATATTAAAAAAGTACACTTCACGCGCCCCATCGGAGCGCTGTAACTCATGCAAAAATATAATTTATTGGGCACGACTAAATGATGAATGGTGTTATTAATGCAAATATTTTGCGAAGAACTAGGAGATCAGAAATTATAAGGAACTATGTACTATTTAGTAGACAAACAACACATAAGAAAATCATCCCATCTGATAATATATTATTAAAATCTCGTATTGCGGTGATTTTAGTCGCACTTTCCTGATTAATTCGAACTTTTATGTACCTTTGTGTAATTTATATGAATGGGATAACATGTGTTTTTTTCATTAATAGACGCAGGTACAGGCAAAGCAGTACAAGTCAACGAATACTCGTATGTAAGTCTTCATTTCAATTATGATCTCCTGGTACCTTTTTCTTGTTATCTACTTTGCAAATATGTGAAAGTGATGGAAGAAATGAAGGGTCTTGAGGAAATCTTCATTTCAAATGACAGCTATCAAAATTAAAATATCAATATCTCGGAAAGTTCTCGTAGTCTTAGGCTGATGGTGTCTTGGAAGAACCCGCCCCACCAAAACGCGAACCCGCCCCACCAGTGGGCAGGCGCGGATCCAGACCATAATTTTGGGGGGGGTCAGCGGCAAGTTTTTTTTTCAAACCAAGAATATTTTTGGAATCTCGTTTCAGCGTAGTCTTGAAAATGCGCGTTTTGCTTGTTCCGAGAAGCAAGGAAACTAAATATTCTTATTTATAAAAGCGCGAGCAGCTCTCTGCTCGCGCTTTTATAAATAAGAATATTTTGTTAACTTGCCACTAGAAGCAAGCTAAACGCACATCATTCGTGCTGAGAAGTTTAAAATTTTCTCGGCGCTCGCAGCGAGCTGCTCGCGCTTTTATTAATATATAGTATCATTGCCACTCGATGCAAGTTTAACGCACGTCATACGTGCTGAAAAATTCAAAATTTTCTCAGCGCTCGCAGCGAGCTGCTCGCTCTTTTATAAATAAAAATATTTAGTTTCCTTGCCACTCGGACCAAGCTTAACGCACATCATTCGTGCTGAAAAATTTAACATTTTCTCGGCGCTCGCAGCGAGCTGCTCGCGCTTTTATAAATAAAAATATCGAGGGGTCTGAGGCGATTTGACTCAAGCGCCATTTTGGTAAGTGTTCAGGAGAGCGATTTTAAGATAAAAATTTTGGAAAAAAATTCATATCTTCTGAAGTATTCCTCTTATCGGATTACTACTGAGAGTCAATGAAGCAATACATAATAAGCTTTAATTTTATATGAATTTCATCGTTTTATAAGTATTTTTAACCTATTTAAATGTCACTTAAGCCAAAATGACCTATTTTCTGTTCAAGGCAAATTGATTGAAGTTCAAGGAAATTCAGTGACGGATGAGAGAAAAAAGATTTATAGACCATCATTTTAACACATAATTCAGGGCTAAAAGACTTAAATCACAAGAAATTCTGTAATTGATCAAAGAAAAAAGATTTATATACTAAATAAACGACAAATAGATCACGGCAAAATAATTTAACAGTGAAAACACTAATTGAAGCTTAAGGAAAAAAGACTTTTATTACAACATTACTTTAAACACATAGATTCAAATCAAAGAAAAATGTTTATTTTATGAATCTTGGTCTTTGAGTTGTTCTATAATAAAATACTTGTCCTTTCAGCAAATAATTTTAAATATTGAAATGAAAGGAATAAAAGAATTTACGTTAATAAATCAGCGTATATTAATTTTTAATTATTTATTTTTGTATTAAATAATATAATATATAACTTTTCTTATTAATTAACTACTTAAATACTTATTGACATTAATTAAATTAGAGACCCATGGGAATCAACTACATAATAATATTAATAAATGTTTATTCTACTACCACTAGCAAAATTTGCACTCATGAAATAACTATCCATTAATTCCTAAGGGTGTAAGTTAGTTTAGAATAGAACAATAACAATGATAAAGAATATTATAATCAACGTCAACATAACGTAGTTGTAGCTTGTATAAACAAAACGCCTACTTATTTTATTATTAAAATAATACTAATAAATAATAATAATCTTACTAATATTAAAAACGTGAAAGTTTGTAAGAATGGATGTCATGATGTTTGTCACTGGTTCACGCTAAACGGGTGGACCGATTGAGCTGAAATTTTGTATAGAGAAAGCTTAGACCCCGGAATAACACATAGGCTACATAAAAATTGCAAGTAAAACCGCTTGGCGCAGCTAGTAAATAATATAACCAAAAGTACTGAGTAGCTGAGTCAAATTCCAATTAATATAATTGTTATATTGTGGTAAATTTATAATCGTAATATTCTATAAATGAGACACGCAGCGCCATCTAGTTATCCTTAATGTCAACGCTCGTAAATGTCAATGTGTCAATGACCTGTTTTGTAGAATCTATGGTTGCCTTCTACTTCTCGTTGGCTCGGATTGTAAAATGTAGGAAATATAATGTGCTCTAAAATAAAATATAAGTTAAATAACAGTTTCCAGTGTTTAATTCAATCGTCCATATCAACATGGTAGCAGAGCGTAGTTACGCATAAAAACTCAGTGTGAATAGTAAAATATCGAAGTGCAAAGAAGATACAAAATACGTTTGAGGTTATTAGCGCATGGGTACCGGCCAACGCGTTGCAGCGTAATACAATTATTGAGAAATACATCGGTTTACAAGAAATTATAGAAATGTCTCAACATACAAAGATTCAACAGGCGAAGGTAGAAGATATTATAATACCAATATTTGACGGAGCAAACTATACAAGCTGGAAATTAAGATTATTAACTCTGTTGGAATATAAAGAATGTGACGAGCCCGCCGTTGGCATGATGCCTGGAAAATATGAAAACATAGAGACACTGTGGAAGAAGAAATATTTAAAAGCAAGGACTATAATAATGAGTACAATTACGGACAAACAGCTCGAATATATAAGTGAGTGCAAGACAGCGTATGAAATGATAAAAAAATTTGATAGAATGTATTTGACTCAGTCAACAGCTATGCAAATAATATGCAGAGGGAAAATAGAAGAAATCAAACTAAGTAATTACAGTACTATAGAGGATTTCTTTGTTGAGTTCGAGAGAAAAATAAATGAATTCAAAACGGCAGGAGGAAAATTAGACGAACCCGAGAAGTTAAGATATTTGCTCAGAGCCTTGCCACCAAGCTACAGCTTTATAGGAGATTTTCTGGATGTGATTCCTGAGGAACAAAGAACAGTCGACTATGTACGTTCAAAAATAAAAGAAAAGAATATGACATCAAATGAAACTGAGAAACAGAATGTGAGTACATTTGCAACCAGAACTAAATTGCAATGCTTTACCTGTGGAAAGACTGGCCACTTCAAAAAGGACTGTTGGCACGGCCAAAATAATAATAATTATGGACAACAAAGCTTTCAAGGACGATACCAGACAAGACAAGGTCAGCGAGGTCTGCAAAGAGGTGCAGGTCGCAGCCGGGGTGATTTCTACAGAGGTCGCAGCCAAGGCAGAGGATATTCCAGAGGCGAATCATCGAACTACTCTCCATTCCAGTCATGGACAGCGGAAGTATGTAATCCGGAAATAAATCAGGTATCGGGGAACACTGAAAAGGAAGAATGTAATAATAATGAAGTAAGTTGGCTTTTAGATAGTGGATGTACTGATCATATAATAAATAATGATACATATTTTTATAACTATGTCGATTTGAAAATTCCCGTTGATGTAAAACTTCCAGATGGCAAAATGTTAAAAGCAACCAAAGTAGGTACTGTTAAAGTTCTTTTCAAAAATTATTATAATGAAAAATATGTAGATTTGAATAATGTTTATTATGTAGAAGGCATTAAACAAAATTTGTTGAGTTTCTCGAAGATAACTAAAAATTGTACAATAATAGCGAAAAATGAGAGTGCAAAAATTTATAATGAGGCCAGAGAATTAATAGTTGTTGCTGAAAAAATAAATGATCTGTATTGTATAAAAGGTTTTGTATTGAAAAATGAAATGAGTGCACTTTCAGTAAAATTGACTCAGAAAGAAAAATGGCATAGGGCACTTGGTCATGTTAATTTTCAATATCTAAATAAGATAATAAATAATAAGTTGGTAGATGGTTTGCCAGATAAGATTGAAACCACAGAAATGAAATGTTCAAATTGTATTCAAAGTAAAATGACTAATGTACCTTTTGAAAATAATAGAAAAAAGACATCTGAAATTTTGGAATTAATTCATACTGATTTAAATGGTCCTCATAGAACAACCGGTTATTGTGGAGAAAAATACTTTCTAACATTTATTGATGATTATAGTAAATGCACAAGAATATTTTGTATTAAAAGTAAAGCTCAAGTTGCTAGTTGCTTTATAGAATTTGTAAATTTAGTTGAAAATATATTTAACAAACGAGTCAAGAAAATACAGTGTGATAATGGCAGAGAATATTTAAATAAAGACATTTATAGCTTTATAAGGGAAAAGGGAATACAGTTATTACCATGTCCGCCCTACGTTCATGAGTTAAATGGGGTTGCAGAGAGATATAATAGATCCGCTATGGACATAGGTAGGTGTTTAATGAGAGAAGCTAGAATTCATAGAAGGTATTGGCCGGAAGTAATAAAAACAGCAGCTTATTTAAAGAATCGGACGATTGCAAATACAGTAGAGAATAAAACTCCTTATGAGATATTTTTTTGGGGTTAAGCCAAATGTAGAGCATTTAAAAATTTATGGAAGTAGAGTTTTTGTCAGGGTGCCTGAAGTTTTAAGAAAAAGTAAATGGGATGATAAGTCAAAACTAGGAATTTTAGTGGGTTACAATGAGAATAGTTATCGAGTCTTACTGAATAATAGAGTAATTAATGCTAGGCATGTACAGGTAGTTGAAGAGAATATTCAGTTGATTTGTTTAGAAAATCTAGATGATAAACAGGATAATGATTTGGAGAATGGACAAGCTCCAAATGTGTCAAGTGAAGTAAGTAAAATTGAATATGATAGTGATGAAGATTTTGTAGATACGGAGGAGACTAGTACCGGATATGACTTAAAAGATAATGTAAATGATGAAATTATAAATGACAAAAACAAGGAGGTAGACGTAGATTTACCTAAAAGAAAGAGAAACCAACCGATTAGATATGGAAATCCTATTGTGCAGTATATATATGTAAACTATGTAGATGCCAACGTACCTAATACTTTTGAGGAGGCGATGAACTCCAATGATCATAAACAATGGCAAATAGCTATGGATTCAGAAATGAATAGCTTAAATAAAAATAATACTTGGCAAATTGTTGAAAAGCCAAAAGATAAAAAGGTTATTGATGTAAAGTGGGTTTTCAGAAAGAAAAGTAGTGATGTTTATAAAGCTAGATTAGTTGTGAGAGGTTTCCAACAAAAGGATTATAATATTGATAATGTTTATTCACCGGTAGGAAAAACACAAACACTGAAAATTTTATTGTCATACAGTTGTAAAAATAATTTATTTGTGGAACAAATGGACGTTGAAACTGCTTTTTTAAATGGATATGTAAAGTCAGAAGTTTATGTAAATCAACCGAAAGGTTATGAAACCGGAGACAATAAAGTTTACAAATTGCAAAAGGCTCTCTATGGCCTTAAAGAAAGCCCTAGAGTATGGTATGATTGTTTTGATGAATTTATTAAAACATTAAATTTTGTTCGCAGTAACTATGATCACTGTTTATATGTAAATCGGGCAAGCAAAGATCCAATATATATATTAATATTTGTTGATGATTTTCTAATTTTCTGTAAAGACAAGAACAAGATAGACGAGGTAAAAATCAGTTTAATGAAAAAATTTGCAATGAAAGACTTAGGAAAAATTAAAAGCTACATTGGAATTGATATTGATTATAGCGATGATAAAAAGGTAATGACCTTAAATCAAACAAAATATATTGAATCTTTGGCTGCAAAATATGGTCTAGAAAATAGTAAGTTATATGATACACCGATGGAAACAAATTTGAAATTAGAGCAAGCTAAAGAAGTAGATGAAAGTATTAAATACAGGAATATAATAGGTGAACTATTGTATATTAGTACAGGAACAAGGCCAGATGTGGCATACAGTGTAAATTATTTGAGTAGATATCAAAGTTGTTATAGCCGAACGCATTTCAAATATGCAATGAGAATATTAAAATATTTGTATAAGACTAAAGATCTAAAATTAACTTATTATGATCATGTAGACACTGAAATATTAGATTGTATGGTAGATTCTGATTATGCAGGAGATAATGTGGATAGAAAATCTACATCAGGTTTTGTTATTAGATTGTTTGGAAACTTAATTTATTGGAAAACACGAAAACAAAATACTGTAGCTAAATGTTCAACTTTTGCAGAGTATATTGCTATGTCAGAGGCAGTTACAGAAGTACTTTTTATAAGAAACTTGTTGAGAGAATCATTCAATGTAAAATTTAGTAGTCCGATAAATCTGTATGAAGATAATTCAGGTGCAATTGCTATTGCTAAATATGGTAATTTCACAAAAAACTCAAAGCACATAGAAGTGCAGTATCATTATATAAATGAAAACTATGAAAAGAAATTAATTAATATTGTAAAAATAGATTCAAATTGTAACTTGGCAGACATGCTAACAAAAAGTCTAGATAAGACAAAATTTGTGAAAAACCGATTAGGCTTAAAGATAATTTAATTATAATTTAGTTAAGATCAGTATTGTTTAGTAAAGGCATGTATAAGATTATAAATTTAAGGAGGCGTGTTATATTGTGGTAAATTTATAATCGTAATATTCTATAAATGAGACACGCAGCGCCATCTAGTTATCCTTAATGTCAACGCTCGTAAATGTCAATGTGTCAATGACCTGTTTTGTAGAATCTATGGTTGCCTTCTACTTCTCGTTGGCTCGGATTGTAAAATGTAGGAAATATAATGTGCTCTAAAATAAAATATAAGTTAAATAACAGTTTCCAGTGTTTAATTCAATCGTCCATATCAACAATAATATCATCCAAAACAATAAACAAATTTATAACAATTCAAATTTGGTCACATCATGGAATAAAAAACTTATTATTTTCTACTAGAACCCGGATTTAAGTATCATAAGTACAACAATGCTTGCATAATCTTTACAAAAAAATAACTTATCTGATGGTAACTATCCCCTTAGTCCAGTCAATAAGTGCTCAAAAGGGGCATGTGGTTGGAATAGTCGAAAGCAGAAAAACTAACTTAGTAACTTTGTTTGGACTAGTTAGGAGATAAACATACTAAAAGTCCCCACCCCTCCGAGGTGAGCCGGAGGGGGGGGGGGGGGGGGAGGCCGAATAAGGTCCCATTTTTAGGTTTTTTGCTTATATGTCAGAAACTGTGCGTTGTACAATATTTTAATGTACTACATTATTAAACCTCATAAAATTTTCTACAACTTCGGCTTTGACACTTTTCATCTATCTCCAATCTTTGTCCAGCTATGAGCTTCCAAACATGGTTTATTTTGAAGACACTTAAATTAGTTTTGCATACAAAGTCGGTAAAAAAATCTTACAAATAAAATTTTACCAACTATTGGTTGTCGTATCATAATGAAACTTTGCAAATGTCTAGAAATCTGATGACAGTTTAATAATCTGGTACCACTGAGCTGATCTGATGATGGAGCCTAGAGGGGTCTACTGAAACTCTTCAATGGCTATTAGTAAAACCGGGGAGTTTAGGCTCATTATGTTTATCTCCTAACTAGTCCAAACTAAGTTAGTTTTTCTGCTTTCGACTTTTCGATCCACATACCCTTTTTGGGCACTCATTGACTGGGCTATAGTTTTTTTTTCTGTGTTTTGTTATTGTCATCAGCTGCATTTTCTCCACATAATAGAATCTCTACTGCATTTAAGAAAATCAGTCAATCAATCAAAAATTCAATTATGTAAGATCTTTATCTGTTAATGTCAAAGATGTTTTATCTTTGACATTAAAAATAATAATAAAATAATTAACCATCATAATTATGTTATAATTAATAAAAACACGTATCGCCTAACGCTTATCGCATTTTTTTACGCGCGCTATCAATATACACTTTTGTCACAATCCGATGATCGCCCTAAATGACAGGATTCAAGCGACCGTGCAGTAGCGCGTTCTTAGGATTTATGTATGATTTTAGTAGACTCAAATGACACTCTAAAACATGTCCCTTCAAAAAGGCTATGATTTAACGACCTCAAGCTGTTAGTTCGCAACCAACACAAAGAGTTTTAAGTGCCAATATTTACTTTTACAAATGAGATATATGCATAATTTTACAAGTTTAAGAAAAGTAAAATTGATTGAACTGACATTGATCAACTGTATTTATTCAAAGAAAAAAAACTTTTGTGACATAATTATCTAAATCAGTTCAAGGCAAAACGACTTAAGCGCCTATGCTACGAATATTAATTCAGAGTAAAACGATTCATATGACATACTTTAATGAGACAGATCACGACAAAATACTTCAAAGAGCAGTGTGATTTTTTATGGAGCAGGTAAAACAGATTTAAAGGACTTATAGAGAAAAAAATGAACAAGGAAAAAAAGCTTAAGTGAGAAGTAAGTAATGTTACTAGTCACTTAAATGGACTTAAGGGCATGTCTTTAAAAAAAACGTGTTTTTGTTGTCGCTTCACACCACGATTTTAGAAATGATAGTCAAATTTAGGATGGAATCAAGCGCCAAAAAAGTTGTCCGATTTACACGAAACCCAGCTCAAACGAAGGAGAAAAATTCGCTGATTGCAACGATATATATAACTCAATATCGCCTGAAATGGCGCTTGAGTCAATTCGCCTCAGACCCCTCGATATAAAGTTTCCTTGCCACTCGGAGCAAGCTTAACTAACGCACATCATTCGTGCTGAAAAATTCAACATTTTCTCGGCGCTCGCAGCGCGCTGCTCGCGCTTTTATAAATAAGAATATTTTGTTAACTTGCCACTAGAAGCAAGCTAAACGCACATCATTCGTGCTGAGAAATTTAAAATTTGCTCGGCGTTCGCAGCGAGCTGCTCGCGCTTTTATTAATATATAGTATCATTGCCACTCGATGCAAGTTTAACGCACGTCATACGTTCTGAAAAATTCAAAATTTTCTCAGCGCTCGCAGCGAGCTGCTCGCTCTTTTTAAAAATATTTAGTTTCCTTGCCACTCGGACCAAGCTTAACGCACATCATTCGTGCTGAAAAATTTAACATTTTCTCGGCGCTCGCAGCGAGCTGCTCGCGCTTTTATAAATAAAAATATATAGTTTCCTTGCCACTCGGAGCAAGCTTAACGCACATCATTCGTGCTGAAAAATTCAAAATTTTCTCGGCGCTCGCAGCGAGCTGCTCGCGCGTTTATAAATAAGAATATTTAGTTTCCTTGCCTCTCGGAGCAAGCTAACCACACGTCACACGTGCTGAAAAATTCAAAATTTTCTCGGTGCTTGCAGCTAGCTGCGCGCGTTCGATATATAAGAATATTTAGTTTCCTTACCACTTGGAACAAGCTAAACGCACATCATTCGTGGTGAAAATTTCAAAATTTTCTCGGCGCTCGCAGCTTTCTGCTCGCGCTTTTATTAATATATAGTTTCCTTGCCACTCGGTGCAAGCTTAACGCACGTCATTCACCGCACGTGTGACGTGCGTTTAGCTTGTTCCGAGAGGCAAGGAAACTAAATATTCTTATTTATAAAAGCGCGAGCAGCTCGCTGCGAGCGCCGAGAAAATTTTGAATTTTTCAGCACGAATGATGTGCGTTAAGCTTGCTCCGAGTGGCAAGGAAACTTTATATTTTTATTTATAAAAGCGCGAGCAGCTCGCTGCGAGCGCCGAGAAAATGTTAAATTTTTCAGCACGAATGATGTGCGTTAAGCTTGGTCCGAGTGGCAAGGAAACTAAATATTTTTAAAAAGAGCGAGCAGCTCGCTGCGAGCGCTGAGAAAATTTTGAATTTTTCAGCACGTATGACGTGCGTTAAACTTGCATCGAGTGGCAATGATACTATATATTAATAAAAGCGCGAGCAGCTCGCTGCGAGCGCCGAGCAAATTTTAAATTTCTCAGCACGAATGATGTGCGTTTAGCTTGCTTCTAGTGGCAAGTTAACAAAATATTCTTATTTATAAAAGCGCGAGCAGCGCGCTGCGAGCGCCGAGAAAATTTTGAATTTTTCAGCATGAATGATATGCGTGAAGCTTGCTCCAAGTGGCAAAGAAACTAAATATTCTTATTTTTAGAGCGCGAGCAGCTCGCTGCGAGCGCTGGGAAAATTTTGCATTTTTCAGCACGAATGATATGCGTGAAGCTTGCTCCAAGTGGCAAAGAAACTAAATATTCTTATTTTTAGAGCGCGAGCAACTCGCTGCGAGCGCTGGGAAAATTTTGGATTTTTCAGCACGTATGACGTGCATTTAGCTCGCTCCGAGAGGCAAGGAAACTAAGTATTCTTATTTATAAAAGCGCGAGCAGATCGCTCGAAATGAAAGATACTGTACAGTTTGCTACGAGAACCTACGGATAATTCGTAGGCGATGACCGAAAAAAATAGGACCTTAGTAAAAAAAATATTAAAACAGCGAAACAATTTTATGATTTTGTACGTAAAGCTTGCAGCTAAGAGAAAATTTCCTTATTCCAACTATGAAAGTAGCGTAAAACCAGCTGTTATGATCGGATTTTTTCCCGACTAGGATTTTGGGGGGGGTCATGACCCCCTTGACCCCCCCCCTGGATCCGCGCCTGCCAGTGGGGCGGATAGTGGGGCACGCGGGAACTACCCTAAAAATTTGATTTCAACAAAATTTTAACATAAATAAAAAGTACACGGATATTTTAGGATGTATCAAAAAAATATGACACGTGAAGTTGCGTAAAGTTACCGTCATTTTTCGTGAAAAAGATCATCTCGTATTTTAGTATATAAAACCTATGGCGAATACGAGTCAGACTTGCGCACAAAAAGCTACGTATCATTCATTATCTATACAACAGGGAGACACTTTTATAATATTATGTCTATTATTTATAATATTTACAATATTATCATATAACCTCTTGTTACGTCGCATCACGCGGCGCTGCGAGTAGGTTAGTAAAAACCTACAGTATTGATATACAACTATAAAATTTGCTAAAATATAAAAATGCTCCGATGCCATTCCCCTGCTTTCGATCGAGATACCTACAAATTTAATATTTTCTTTTTTATGAGCGGATGAGAATATACCATCCACATCATGAAAACGTCATTTTTTGTTATAGACTAAAATAAGTTCCGAACAAGAAATGAAAACTCTTTTTAAAAGTTATTCACCAAAAACTAAAACATAAAAACCTGACCTCTTTTTAACCCCGAAGCAAAAACGACGGGGTGTTATAAGTTTGACGTGTCTGTCTGTCTGTCTGTGGCATCGTTGCTCATGTACTTTGTCTTACTTCTGGGTCCCGTACAGATGAACGGATTTTGATCTTGTTTTTTTGTTTGAAAGTAGAGTCGAAAGGTAGTCGAGAGTTTTCTTAGCCATGTTTGGTGGAAATCGATCTAAAATGGCCGCCGCTACAATTTGGCGGATTATTTTTTTTCTTCACAACCTCGTCAAATGTAAGGGTATGAAATGAAAGGACTTGACTAGTAAAATATATGCATTACATTTAATACATTTAAAATCCAAGATGGCCGCCGCTAAAAATAGCTTATTAATTATTTTCTCCATAATCCCGTCAATGTGGGCATCAAATGAAAGTTGAAAGGGCTTGACTAGTAGTAGTATGTAGTATATATTATTATGATAAATTTAAAATCAAAGATGGCCACCATCCACAAAATAGGTAATTTTGAAAGCGTTGCGTAGGGGGCAATTTTTGTTCAATTTTATTCACAAGCTTTTTTTTACATTCGCCTGTCCTGTTGTCTATAATCAAATCTTGCAAGTAAAATTTAATCTACTTCTCAGTTTTCAATTTAGCTTAAACTTTGCATGCATGTGTATAAATCGGATGTCTTTAAGAATCTAAATTTATATATGGAAAGAGTGACTGACTTATTGACTGACTGATCTATCAACGCACAGCCTAAACCGATGGACGGATTGGGTTGAAATTTGGAATATTAATAGGGTTAATGACGTAGACCTCCACTAAGAAAGGATTTTGCCATGCGGGCAAAGCCGCGAGCATAAGCTATTATTTTATATTTGACTTGTTTAAAACTAAAACGCTATTTTTGCTATAAGATGAAATCGGAACTAACAATGTCTTTGGAAAGCAAAAATCTTCCTTTATGATTTCCGACATTAACACCATTTAAAACAAAAGATCAGATTTGCAACCGTGCGTATGTTCTGCCTCTTAGTCAAAAATATTATATTATCGCTTTGTAATCGATTACTTGGCATAATCGAGTTTTAAATTGAAACTTTTTCGTTGCCCATCACTAAAACCAGCGTAGCCAATAGGAAAAGTGGGCGGAGTCGTCAAATTGTGAAAAAATTTATTTCAAGGAAAACTTTGTCTATTGCCCCTCTATTGGATATGTCCTCGATGACTATGACGAACCAAAGTAGCCTTTTTTTAAAGACACGTTACGTACACACAAGATTAAAGTACCTACATAATATTATTAAATATCTAAATCAGCCTAACGAACTAAAACTAACCTAGTGTCAGGAAAGACTTCCATCTATGGTGTGTCAAGTAGAGGTTAGCATGCTTGTAATTAGTCCAATTATAATTAATTATAGCCATGATGTGCTGAATGCAAACAGCATTCAAGCATAGTAATTAAATAGTGATGGAGAATTCAAGGGCTAGGTCAAGCTTCCGGAATATAAATGTTATACGTATATTATACAATTTATTTATTAGGTTACATACTTAAAGTAACTCACAGTATTTTCCCCTCCCTCGTCCTTTTCACAGTTATTATCATTTGTCTCTCTCCCGTGTATGACGTGCATTTTTATTACATAAATAATGTAAAAAATATTAAATTAAATAAGAATTGATTTTTTTATAATAATTATGACGTCACGAATCTTCTTAGCACCTCTCCCACCCCTTATCACACAATATAACACTTCGTCGACCCCAACTAATAAAGTTCCTTATAGCCTCTAGGTACCTACTAGTGAATGTATGAGTAAAGAAATGTAAAGGAAAACAAAGGTATTTGAAACTATCATTTAAGTAATTTTTCCTTTTACCACGGTTTTATAAAAGTGTGAAAGAATTCATTCATAAATCTTGGCGCAGCGTAACGTGAAAATTAACGATCTGCAAGTTCAATAGGTACTTTTACCTAATTAATTATCCACCTTGCAATTTTCGGAAATATAGAATTGGGAAATTATTGTCCATTCATAAAATATAATTATAGAGATTACTATTACAATTTATACCAATCTATGTATTTATCTAGATACATAAAAGGCGAAAAAAAAATACAATACAAGGAAATTACAACCTCAATAATATTATTAGGCACTTCACGATAGAGTGCCCAAAGAGTGAAAATCATAAGATTCTAATTTTGTTCCTTAAAGTAAGTACCTATACAATTAAAATACAAAATATTACTAGAATTAAATTATTAAGAGGTGTAGGAGTTTCTCTTCTAAGATTAAGATTCTCTTATGTTCTACATAATATTAGGTAGATTTTTATCGAAATCTATCCCTGCACTTACCACCCCCATGTGCACTGATCACCAAAATCACCAAACTTATACCAAACAGGATCATTATAACCGAGTCCTTTGCAACCTGTTGGCACTTTTGAAAAGCTAAGCGAAGACTGTGGAGGAAGTTCAACTGCGGACGCTAATATACTATGTACCTACTTTAATGCAATTATGATGTCACTTGTGACAATAAAATCTTGAATATGTAAGGTTCTGCAGGTTTTATAAGGAAGGAATTCATTTTAATGTGAAATTGAGGCCTATAAACAGCTTGCTTTAAAACAGAGATTCTACATGTAATTTTTTTGGGTAGTTTGGTTACCAGCAGTGGGCCTATTGGTTATCATTTTGGCATTTTTTATCTTTATCTCGTAACACTAGTCACCCTATATACCCTCCAGGGTAGCCATCTCCTAGACCTCGAGGCGTGAGCTTCTGATGAAGGAATTCTTTAATTTTCAGATACACAGGGTCGAGCCTAACTTTGACTTTTATATCCGTGAGTTTAATCCTCACTTCCTCACTCATTCAGAATTTTACGAGCGATAAAAGATAATAATATTATAATTGTTAACTATGAAGCTTATCTACTGGCTTTACATGTTTGGTTTATAAGCTTACTAAAATTCAAGCGAATCCGTTTTCAATCCAACGACGGTTAATATATAATCTTATACTAGTTATATCGCAAACTAATAACGGTTCATAATTTCACAATGAGATAATATGTATAGGTACCTAAAGCAGCTCAAGCGGCGTAAATTGCTAACTTCGATAGTGGTTACATTTATTTTGAGCCGTTTCGGGTAGAGACATTGGGACCTTGGGGTCCTGGAGCTCACCACATTTTCCAAATTTTATCTGAACGCTTGGTCGAGGCGACGTGTGACCAAACCGTGTGGGGTATAATTGGCCCAACGTATAAATATTGCCATTCAACGTGGCAATGCTGCCAGCATTCTGGGCACTCTGCCACCTGACAGTGGTTTGGAGGACTTGGTTTTTCTGTAGATCGGCTAGCGGCCGATCTGTGGTTAGCAAAAGTGTACTTTACTGCTGTTGTAGCTGTAGTATTGTTATTTTGTTTTTCTAAATAAAAGCATTTGCCACCCTTAAAAAAAGATATAACATTATCTTTATGTAGGTACAAAGATTCATTTGAATTAAAAATAAATAAAATAAATAAATATTTCAGGATATTTCACACAGCGCCACCTAACCCCAAACTAAGCAACTTAATGCTTGTATTATGGTGACTAGGATAACGGATATAATACTTATATTATAATTTTCTTTGGTAAATACATACTTATAATAGATATTAAAAACCACCCAGACCAGAAACAAATACCTGTGGATCACATAAATATTTGCCTCATGCAGGAATCGAACCCGCAACCTTCTGCGTTGCAAGCGGGTATTAGCCCACCGCGCCACAGAGGTCGTCAGAATTCTATTTAGCTTGACATTATCCTTATTACATCTTGTTATTATTCTCGGTAATTAATTAAAAATACAACATAGGTATAAGTATTTAATGGTACGTAACTAGATTCAAGGTAAATCATAACACAACTTGAAAAAAAATCTAAGAACATTTTATTTAACCAACAAAGTACCTCATGTTTTTAGCAATAAAGCCACTTCACGTAAACCATTTTTGCCATACGTCATCAAAAACTACATATACTGTTTTTTAGAGGTATAAATAATATATTATTATAAGGTATGTATATTGATTATAATTGTTAGCTTCCTACGAGTATACTAAGTATGTGATTTATAACCTGCATTTAAAAACAATAAAGCTATCGATCAGGACTTGAAAAGCGTAAAAAAATCGTAATAGATAATTAACAACTGCAAGATTGATTTATTGCTTTTCCCATGTCTTGGCAAAATAGTAAATAACCTCTATATACTACCTATTTTCCTCAATATACTACCTATTTCTTTTATTCTGTTCCTTTCTACTTTTTTCCAAAATAATATTATGCTCCCTGATATTTCGTATTAGATAAAATAAATAGGCCAAGCGCTATTAGGGCTACGCGCAATATAGGCTTCTGTAGTACTGGTAAATCGAATATTATAACTGCCTTAACTTTCATCAACGATATCTTTAAAACTAATAAAGCTATCTTTACCGCTTATCTTCCTGGAAAGTTAATGTTGAAACTATATTCGTGATTATTTTCAGAATGTTAAAAGCCAGTAGTTTAGATTTTAGAGGGAGCGGGACTCTTAAAAAAAAGTTTTAAACTTGAATATCTTTCAAATGGATCACTAAATCGATTTTTTTCCTAGGAACTCGTCATTTTTAAATATCTATTCAACAATACCCCACATGATGGGATCAGCTAGAAAAAAATTTCATCCCCGTCTTAACCGTCGAAGGTACCCTAAATTAATTAAATTAAAATTATTTTTTGTTACCTTTCTCTTACCATAATCATTATCCACCTCTGTGTAAAATTATAGTTTTTTAGGACTTATAGTTTCTCTGCAAAGCCGCGGACGGACGGACAAAGCGAAACTATAAAGCTTCCTTGTTCACTAGGGAAGCCTAAAAATGATAGAATCAAGACGCCTAAAATGCATTCAATGTTCGTAGCGCAGGACGCTCTGCGTCTACGACCGAAGTGGTGGCTGCCTACTACCTACGTTAAGCAGCTGCAGAAGCTGAATGAAAAGATGTGGCGAGAATCGGCTTCACAATAAGCAGACGGGGTCCACCAAGGGGTCCAAGAAGGGGACCCAGACAAGTAGAAGGGGTTTCAATAGTCAAGTAGAAGGGGGCTTTATCCAGCGGTGGACGAATGTAACCCAATCAGGCAAAAATTATGAGATATGATAATGTTATTACAGGCCAATGAACTAAAAATTAAAAATTAGAATATAATCGAGTTATGGCACAGCACAGTGCCAAGCTGATTCATATCTTCACCAAACCTAAATACCTACGTAACTAAGCATAAAAAGTATATGGATACTTTTTATGCTTAGGAATATAGCTCATTTCAAGGCCAAGCTCCATGTTCTGGACATTATTGCATTAATAACTGCAGGAATGACAATAAACATCAAAATGAACGAGCTCTACGTGATGCTATTTGCATTTTCTTTGCTACCGCCTTTGCGAGCGATGTTTTTACAAGCTTTATATTACTTTCACCTGTCTGTTGTCTGTCTGTCTGTCTGTCTGTCTGTCTGTCTGTCTGTCTGTCTGTCTGTCTGTCTGTAATCAAATCTTGCGAGTTTAATTTGACCCACTTCCCGGTTTCCAATTGAGCTGAAAATTTGCATGCGTGTGTAAATCGGATGACATTGCAATATTTTTATGACATCGAGCTGATCTGATGATGGAGCTGGAAGGTGGCCATAGGAACTTTGTCATAAAACAACGCAACCCCATCGAGTTTGGGCTCATTTGATTCGTCTTGACGAGTACTTTATGATGCAAGATAATAATAATAAATAAAGCTTGTTTTTAAAAAGTATTTTTAAAATTTCACTTGTTTATTCAGGATCTGACCAGGCATCTTTTTTTTTTTTTTTTTTTAATGTGATGAAGTAGAAGACGAGCAAGACGCTCTCCTGATGTTAAGAGATAACGGCTGCCCATAATCAGTACAGTGTTACCTAGGATTTCACAATTATGTGAAATTCTAGGAGCACTGCACCAACGCTTCTCACTCAAGAGTCATAAGATGTTAAGACTCTTTAGCCCAGTAATTTCACTAGCTACAGTGCCCTCCTACCGGAGCACAGTAATGTTTGCACATCACTGCTCAGGCGGTAGAAAAACTGGCACTGTTGGGGTACCCACCTAGACGACCTCCTGCAAAGGAAGTCTACCCCCGGAAAGTCTCAGTCTAGTTTGTGACTTCTTGACTGGACGTTGGCCAAGGGTAGGTAGTCTCGGTCTTCTAGCAGCAAGATAAATTCATAGGTATATGCTTGGTTGGAAGAGATCGCTATTAGCGATAAGACTTTTTAAATCAAATGTATTTTATGTTAATTGTTTTGTTTGTAATTATTGTGTGCAATAAAGAGTTATCTATCTATCTATGCTACAGAGACGAGATGGCACAACATAGGGTCTAGTGGCATAAGATTAGAGAGGTGTCGACCGATGACCCAGCAGTAGTATGAGAGGCTGTAGATGATGATGATGGTATAGTATATATTATCTCATACGATGATGTAGTCAAATTTGAATTCAGGGTAAACCTTTTTCATGGTTAGAAAAAACTTGTTATTCTTAGATTTGAAAACGCTATATTTCGTATTACTGGTAAATTAGTTAATCATGTAGGTATTTTTTCAGTGGTATTTTGTAACATAAGTGTGAACACGAAATCTATACTTTACATAAATCTTATTCCTAATACTATATGACATTATGTGGTTAAGGATAGAACTAAACTAAACACACACTTATTTCTGTGTTATCTTAGTTCAAACTTTTTTTTATTGAATTTGTGTATGTAATAAAGAAATTTATATTCTATTCTATACTAATGTACTCGTATATTCTAATAATTTTGAGGCCTTTCTAAATATTATATTGTCAATTTATCATGAACTTTTTTTGTATTTTGATCTGAGGTTAAACTAAAATCTGAAGAACACGGAACGCTAATGTACTTAATACTATTATAGACACATTAAACTCTATATAGGTACCATGTATAATAAATTATTCCTAAGACTATAATTAAGTGTAATTTTATGCTATGCTGTAAATTAAAAGTAATTTGTCTTAGTGCTTCAGGTACTTAACTTTTATGAACCTAGGTGTACTTAGATACATTAAGTTCGACCAGCACTAGATAGTATATCGTGCCTTTGACGATAGGAATGTGGTGTAAGGCTAACAGGTGTAATATAAAACTGGTAAAACTTTACCTACACATTTATATATACAGGGTTATTTTTGAAATACCAGCAACCTAGTGAAATTACTGGGCTAAAGAGTCTATACATCTTATGACTCTTGAGTAAGAAGCGTTGGTGCAGTGCTCCTAGAATTTCACATCATTGTAAAATCCTAAGTAGCACTGTACTGATTTTGGGCAGCGTTATCTCTTAAAATCAGGCGAGCGTCTTGCTCGTCTTCTACTTCATCACATAAAAAAATTACCTCGCTGGACCGGTAGCCAACATCATAAACAACAACATGTCGTGTTATGTAACTCTTGATTTTTTTTAACTTTCATACACAAGTAAATTAAAATAAAAATATTAAAAATTCCTAACGCTATCCAAATATTTAATTCGCCATTTTGTGGTGGCGACCATCTTGGACCGATTTTCGCCAAACATGGCTAAGAACACTTTCGACTAATTCTAATATTAAACAAAAAAACTAAATCAAAATCCGTTCATACGATCGGGAGCTACGAAGCCACAGACACATACACACGCATGCAACTTATGACATCAAACTTACAACACCCCGTCGTTTTTGCTATGTAACACCTTTCCCCCCAATTTCCTCCCTTTATTTAATACTATGTAACACCTTTCTCTGTACAGTTTATGCAATAAATAAAATTGAATTGAATTGCGTCGGGGCTTAAAAAATAAATAATATCAGTTTAACATTCTATCAGAATGAGGTGGCGCAGGATAGAGACTTGGGAGGAAATCTTTGCCCAGCTGGGGCACAACATAGACTGAAAAAACAAAAACTAATCAAAAAAAAACTAAATAAAAGACTAATTAAAAAAATCTACCTGTATGCTCTTAATTCTTGTACGAAAGTAAAATGTAATAAATTTTCAAAAGTAGTATATCACATTATGTTGGTGTTTATGATGTTGGCTGCATGGTTTTACGAGGTTCCTGGTGCTTTAAAAATAACCCTGTATGTTTCTAGGTATAATAGGTAATAAGTTGACATTAGTACCAGAGATTACATCTAATGTTACGCTTGTCACTTGTAACAAGACTATTAAAAATTCATTAGGAATACTTAAAGACCTTTAATAGCACTATTATACGTATTTTTATTATAATTCCTAAAATATAAACTTCGGACTGCCTGCGTGTTTAAAGCTTGGGTATAGGTACAAAGTGCCAAGCAAGTATCTACTAAAATACTCAATACCTATTTAGGTAATAGTGTTCATTAAATTTATTTATTTATTAACACTTTATTGTAACACCACATGAAAATTAAAAAAATACAACAGTAATAAACAAACAAAACAAAGATGTTGCAACCGGCGGTCTTATCGCTAAAAGCGATCTCTTCCAGACAACCGTGCAGGAAGGGAGTAACATAAATTATTGTAGGTCTATGTAAATATCACACTATCGCATCACATTAATGCCTATTATTTTTTATCGGGGGTAGACTTCCTTTGTAGGAGGTCGACTAGGTGGGTACCCCAACAGTGGCAGTTATTCTACCGCCTGAGCAGTGATGTGCAAACATTGCTGTGCTTCGGTAGGAGGGCACTGTAGCTAGTGAAATTACTGGGCTGAAGAGTCTTAACATCTTATGACTCTCAAGTAAGAAGCGTTGGCGCAGTGGACTGGGTAGCACTGTACTAATTATGGGCAGCGTTATCTCTTACCATCAGGAGAGCGTCTTGCTCGCCTTCTTGCTTCGTTGTATATTATAAAAGGCGAAAGTTTGTGAGTGTGTATGTTTGTTACTTCTTCACGTCTAAACGGGTGGACCGATTGAGCTATAATTTGATAGAGATAGCTTAGACCTTACGTAATAACACATAGGCTTACAGTACAGTGAGTAAAACCGCTAGGCGCAGTTAGTACGACAATATAACTATATATTTTGTATAATACGTATACGAGTAGGAACTGAAATATTTTTAATTTATAAATGGTTGGTACTTTGATAAAAAGCGATTTCATAAAATATATCAGAAATCTGGTTTACAATAATAAAATAAAAATTTGTCACATATAAATTATTTTGTCTTCTACATAATATTATTATTATGTCATTACTATCACCCCTACATATCCGATAAAAGTTAAAATAGTAAGTTTCAACTAGTGGCGAGTACCGTACCTACTTGAATATATTTAGTAGATATTTTTAAGCACGTGCTAAAACTAATAATATAATTATTATGCAAATAATGACTTGCATCTCGTAGGACAATTAATAAATATCACGCGAGCATAAAATTAAATAATTTACTTCAACATCAATTAAAAATACCATTACTAGAAGTTGTTTCTTTAAAATTGGAATGATGCACCTATAGTAAGCCTAGTCGCTTGTATATACATTCGCGCAAGCGCGGTTCCAGGGGGGGGTCAAGGGGGTCATGACCCCCCCCCCCCCCAAAATCCTAGTCGGAAAAAAAAAACCGATCATATCAACTGGTTTTGCGCTATTTTCATCATATCATTCAGTTACAATTAAGAAATTTTCTCTTAGCTGCAAGCTTTCAAGTTCATAAAATTGTTTCGCTGTTTTAATAATTTTTTTACCAAGCTTCTTTTTTTTTCGGTCCTCGCCTACGAATTTAGGATTATCTTTCATATTTAGGATTAATTGGATTATATTAACTGCTGCAAGCTGTTCGCGCTTTATGTCGTCTTTGCAGCTAAGTCTTTGCGCTTGCAGCAAGCTGCTCGCGTGTATAATAGTTATTTTTTGGCTCGGAGCGAGCTGCTCCCGGTCTATAAATAAGAATATTTAATTTTCATATTGCTCAGAGCAAGCGAAACTCAGATCATTCGTCCTGAAAGATTCAAAATTTTCTCGAGTTGCTCGCGCATCATTCGTGCTAAAATATTAAAATTTTCTCGCAAGCTGCTCGCACTTTTTAAATAAGAATATTTAGTTTCCTTGCCTCTCGGAGCAAGCTAAATTCACGGCATACGTGCTGAAAAATTCAAAATTTTCTCGGCGCTCGCAGCGAGTTGCTCGCGCTCTATAAATAGAATATTTAGTTTCCTTACCACTCGGAGCAAGCTTAACGCACATCATTCGTGCTAAAAATTTAAAATTTTCTCGGCGCTCGCAGCGAGCTGCTCGCGCTTTTATTAATAAGAATATTTAGTTTCCTTGCCTCTCGGAGCAAGCTAAACGCACGCCATACGTGCTAAAAAATTCAAAATTTTCTCGGCGCTCGCAGCGAGCTGCTCGCGCTCTATAAATAAGAATATTTAATTTTCATACTACTCAGGGCAAGCAAAACTCAGATCATTCGTCCTGAAAGATTCAAAACTTTCTCGGCGCTCGCAGCGAGCTGCTCGCGCTCTATAAATAAGAATATTTAATTTTCATACTACTCAGAGCAAGCAAAACTCAGATCATTCGTTCTGAAAGATTCAAAATTTTCTCGAGCTGCTCGTGCATCATTCGTGCTAAAAATTTAAAATTTTCTCGGCGCTCGCAGCAAGCTGCTCGCGCTATTATAAATAAGAATATCTAGTTTCCATGGCTCTCGGAGCAAGCTAAACGCACGTCATACGTGCTGAAAAATTCAAAAATTTCTCGGCGCTCGCAGCGAGCTGCTCGCGCTCTATAAATAAGAATTTAGTTTCCTTGCCTCTCGGAGCAAGCTAAACGCACATCATTCGTGCTGAAAAATTCAAAATTTTCTCAGCGCTCGCAGCGTACTGCTCGCGCTTTTATAAGTAAGAATATTAGGTTCCTTGCTACTCGGAGCAAGCAAAACGCGCATCATAGTTCGTACTGAAAAATTAAGATTTTCAAGACTACGCTGAAACGATTCTTCAAAAAAGTTCTTAGTTTGAAAAAAATTCTAGCCGATGACCTCCCCCCAAAATTATGGTCTGGATCCGCGCCTGCATTCGCGTACAAGACACGCTTCTGCATAAATCATAAATATTATAAATAGGTACACCGTAGTTATAGAAAAAACAAAAAATAACGGTAATATCCGAACGAGTCAGAGCGCTTCTTCACTACATCCGATTGTAATCCGATCCAGCGAAGCCAGCGCAACCTATATATGTATGATCCGGCGCAGCCGTAAAAAATAAAAAATATTGTAGCCTACGCAATACAACCATTCAATTTTTGGACTGATTTTAACTTTGACGTACCAAAGTAGCCATCTAGTATTTGTTAAAAAACTATTTTATTTACTTTGGTCAATTCATTCATCGTTTGAATAATTCGAATTGGATTCAGGGCTCCATAGGCGGATTTAGGGGAACCCCCCCCCCCCCCCCCCCCCCCAAGAAGAGAGGAAGAAGTAGAGGTATGAATTTTGCACATATTTCATGGTCAAGATTATAATTTTATTTATTACACTTATTATTAAGGATATTTGAACTTTTTAACTGTTCAGAGCGAGCTAAACACACAGTTTTCGTTGTAAAAATTATAATATTTTTACCCGTCTGCACCTTGCCCCCAAGAACCAAATCCTGGATCCGCCAGTGCTGGGCTCTCTGGGGTACTAATGACCTTCTCAAAAAGGTCTTTTTGCGCCACTGTACCTACTGAATATTACCTATAACCCTGTACATAAAGCAAGCAAGTAACTATGGGTGCATCAGTTCGTTTATCAGTTTATAAATAAATTAAGTCCAGTTGTATACTTCGACCAAGACTTCAACATAAATATCTGAGATTGCTCTTCAATCAGATGGACACACTAATGGCACGTAATAATACCTTGTTACTTGTAATAAGAAAATCTATTATTTCCAACTAAACACTAGTTTTACACTTACTGCTGATTGCTGATACAGATCTTTGTCTTATTTATAACTTGCTTGGGATTCTCGGTTTGTGACATTATTAAACTTTTCTATAAGTAGGTACCTGCTAAATAGGCCTACGTTTGACCACATCCCACCGGATGCAAAGCAGATGCGGTGTGGTGCGGACGATGAAGAAAGATTCCTAGAGAGGTCAATATTATTATCTCTTATGTTTTAAAAGAGAAGCTTCCAAAAGTCCTATCGCTTGGGATACACGGATGACGACAGCGTTCCAATTACTACCAGTTCTTATTAAATAAGTACTTGAACTTTTCTTAAATCCTTAACATGGTCTTGGTCAAATTTAACTTGGTCCTCCGTCTTCCTCCTCCAACCATACCCAGCGCCCTCCATATATTATTATAATCATCGCCCCGTCTAGCTCATGGGCGTAGTAAAGGGCGCCTAATTTTTATAATATTTATTTACATCTTTCAATATTTTCTGTCTATCTGCAACTTCGATAATCGAAGGGAAAGTATAGCTAGAAAATTAAAAAAAATTGAAATTTCAATAAATGAAAGCAATGTATCTCACAGATTTTTATTTCTAAAAAGACTATTAAAAATGCCAATCACCACACCCAAATAAGAAAATTAATTTATATTAAACGACTATGATTTCTTCCATAGGATAAGATTTTAGAAACACTTTCAGCGTTTCATAGAATGTTTTAATTGGCGGGTCGAACAGTGGCTTGCTATATTCAGCGACTAAGGTTCTCCAATTGTCTTTCAAGAATATGTGGAAAGAGTCACCTGAAAATAACAAACAATATGAAAATTTAATTTAAAAAAAGGAAAACAAATTAATTTCAAACCAAACGAGACGTAACTTTTTTTTTGTTTGGGACAGACCTTAAAAAAATGGTTTTTCCAAATCAATTCATATATTATGTACTCAATATGAAGTGACGGAGATCTAAATTGAGACATAAATATTTACTTACAACAAGTGAATTAAATTAAAAATTTAAGAAACCCCCAACGCAACACCTTCAAAATATGTAATTCGCAGTTTTGTAGTGGCGGCCATTTTGGATTTTAAATTTGTTATTGTGCGTTGTATTCTACTAGTCAAGCCCTTTCATTTGATACCCATATTGAGGGGGTCGTGGAAGAAAAAAGTTATCCGCCATTTTGTAGCGGCGGCCATCTTGGACCGATTTCCACCAAACATGGCTAAGAACACTCTCGACTAACTCTACTTTCAAACAAAAAAAACTAAATCAAAATCCATTCATCCGTTCGGGAGCTACGATGCCACAGACAGACACACACACAGACAGACACGTCAAACTTATAACACCCCGTCGTTTTTGCGTCGGGGGCTAAAAATCTCGTAACTTCTAATCTCCTAATATTTGTGAAGTTGGTTGAAAATGTCAGAGGTATCTAAGCATATTTACCTATACAAAAATACAGAGGAAAACCTTGAGATAATTTTTTATTAGAATTTTACTCGTCTGGAATTTGTCAGTGAAAAGGGCTTAGGTACATTCGTACAATGTAAAAATAACCATCCTATACAAATAGGCACAGGTACTTCCAGGGATTATGAGACCTCTTATGACCCTCTTCAGCCTTTTCAACGTGACACGTGGCATTCAAGAGTAATTCAAGAGCGATGCGGATAATGGCCCAGGAAAAGTTAGATACTTATTATTATTATTATTAATATAAAAAAAGGTAAGAAAAGGGAAGGAAAGGACAGGAGGTGGGTAAGGAAAGTGGTTTTAAATAGTTAAACGGGTATATTGAAGGTTTACTGCGAGAAGCAGTTTTGAGACAATTTCTAGAGTTTGTTACTTATATATAGTAAAACGTGAAAGTTTGTAAGAATGTATGGATGTCTGGATAAATGTTTGTTACTCTTTCACGCCTAAACGGTTTGACCTATTGGGCTGAAATTTGGTGTAGAGGTAGCTTAGACCTTGGAATAACACATAGGCCACTGCAAAGCGGGTAAAACCGTTGGGCGCAGCTAGTTATATAATTTAAAAATAACAATACATCTATATTATGATTAAATGACAAAAATATGAGCATAATGATAATATATAATATCCCATAATATATTAAGAAAATTATAATTCTGCGTATAATTGTCCCTTAGTTGGTTTTCGCAGCAAACCCTCAATAATTGCTTTTGCTTTTGGTTGACAGTTCCATAGGCGGATTTAAGGGGGGGGACCAGGGGGCCAAGGCCCCCCCAGAATCATTGTAGAGTTACGAATTTTGTACATATTTCATGGTCAAGATTATAATTTTTTTCTCGACGTTCGCATCAAGCTGCTCGCGCACTTATTATCAAGGGTACTTGAACTTTCTAACTGTTCAGAGCGAGCTAAACACACACTTTTCGTAGTAAAAATTATAATATTTTTGTTCGTCTGCACCTTGGCCCCTCCCCCAGGACCAAATCCTGGATCCGCTCTTGGACAGTTCCATCCAATAATATCGTGATAATAATTAAAATATAATAAGAAACAAAACTTACTCAAAATTTTATTTCCATTAAACAGATTAGTTAATTTAAAGTCAATCCCACTTTCAACCTCATACTTGTATCTGTAGCTTTTCAGTTCTATAATATCTTGGCCGTCCTTATTCTTGCCGATGTCGAAAGCCATGTCATAGAATACTTTGCAATCCTCTGTAAAAAATGTTAGGTACTTCTTATCATAGTCCGGCTCCTTAGCTTCAAGTATGACCCCAAGCGGCAGAAAGCATGAAATGAAGCATGAATGAAGCTATACGCATGCCAAGATGCGTATAGCTTTACCGTTTATAAAAAGAAATTTTAGTAGAAAAAACAACCCCCCACGACAATGTTTCCACCTGTTACCGACATAAAAGTGGGGGGAGAGGTGGAAACATTGTCGTGGAGGGTTGTTTCTACTAAAATTTCTTCTTGTGAACGGTAAAGCTATACCTTACGCTTGCCAAGTTTCATGCTTTCTGCCTGTTGGGGTCATACCTCCATACAAAATCAAGCTAAGGAGCCGCACTATCAGGAGCCTAGCCTACCTAACCTTTAATCAGCTAAAAAATAAGGTTTTAAAGAATGCTTCGAGAATATATTTCTTAATTTACTGGGGGTAGACTTCCTTTGCAGGAGGTCGACTAGGTGGGTACCCCAACAGTGCCAGTTATTCTCTCACCTAAGCAGTGATGTGCAAACGTTACCTAGGTGCTATACTTCGTTAGGAGGGCACACTAAAGCTGAAGGGCTGAAGGGTCTTAACATCTTATGACTCTTGCGTAAGAAAAGTTGGTGCAGTGCACTAAGAATTTTACATTGTGAAATCCTGGGTAGCACTTTAGTTATAATGGGCAGCATTATCTCTTACCATTAGGAGCAAGATATAGCCTCCGGCCTCAACTCGAATGAACCGAGCTGAAATTTTGCATACATGTGTAAATCGGATGACAATGCAATATTATTATGACATCGAGTTGATTTGATGATGGAGCTGGAAGGTTTTTTTTTTTCTCCGGGAAAAAATACATTACGCATACCCTCCCATCGAGGGAATGGGAAGGTTATGTGGGACTCCCGTGCAGGACCGTGCACGGTTTACCCACTAAAACGACCCGGCGGCACTCCCGCATCGTCTTAGTGACGGAGGACTAGGAATCGGCACAGCCTTGGCATCCAGTCCTCCGTCGACGACCGCCCGCCTTTATAAAGACGGGCCCTTCACGCCCCTCTCAACAGGGAGGGGCCCGAGAACGGTCATAATTAACTTACTGAGAAGAACGCGACTGTCGCCGTCACCGCTGATGGCCAATATCAGTACCGACCCTGAGGCCTTGTATTTGCCATTTACCTCCATATCTGAGTGGAAATCGAATAAAATACGCTTTTTGTCCATATCTATGCTAAAAATAAATGAAAAATTAATTATTTACAAAGTTAATAATCTAAATATATAAAAGGAAAGAGTGACTGACTGATCTATCAACGTACCTACAGCCTTAACCGCTGGACGGATTGGATTGAAATTTGGAAAATAGATAGGTTTTATGACGTAGACCTCCCCTAAGAAAGGATTTTGCCATGCGGGGAAAGACGCCAGCATAAGCTGGTTTAATAAATAAATTGTTTTTTTTTTTTTGGAGTCAAAGAGAAAATAGCAATTTTTTTTTGGTTCGGCATTGGAGGGTTTTATTGAATGAGGGATATTATTATTAATAGATAATTCGAATACAGTGCGAGATAAAATATAAGGCAAGTTTTTTCCTACGCACCTATTAGGTACCTACTTAAATGAAGCATGAAAATTACACAGAAAGAAGTGTTACATTTGGCGGTCTTATCGCTAATAGCGATCTCTTCCTGATAACGAAGCAGGGAAAGGAGACACATAAGATAGGATAACTCCAAAATACCTGAATCTATCCACAACACTACCCAGCAATCCTTGTATGTGAGAATTTCGTACGGTTAACTTTAAACCCGACAGATCTACCGTTATATGCTTCACGTGCAATGGATCCAAAGCTTCTGTGCCAATTTCCGGGACACCATGGGATAAGATTTGGATGATCTCTTGGAATGACGACTTGAGGCAGTTTGAGTCTCGGTGTTGGCATTTTTGTAGCTGTGGCACTAGAATAATTAAAGGACAACATAATGCTATTATACCTACTAAAGCCGCGTCTCCAGCTCCTGTTTGTGATTCAAAAAAAAATCTCGGCGAATTTGATGAATATTTTGATATTATTATGTTTTGTTGTACGTGCTTTCCATCGAATATGGAAAGCAAAAAATATTGTTGGAGCAAACAAGTAGTCAAAATCGCCGAGATTTTTTTTTAATGTTGTCATGCTCATGTTGAATGTTTGAACCAAAAACTTAGCTGGAGACGCGGCTTTAGATAGATAGATAAAACTTTATTGATACACAAAAATTACAAAAAGAAATAATAAGTAATATTCATACTGCTTCATTATCCTGTTAAAAGCTGCTTCATCAACTTCCACAGCTTTTAAGTAGGACTAAAAAAACACTTCTGCTGTAAAATTTTTGGGGCAGTTAGGAAATTCAATGAGCATCGCAGTCGCACCTGTGTCGTTTCTAAAAGGAACCTTTATATAAGTAGGTGCTTAAGGATCCGTAATTGAACCTTATTATTTTCTAAAAATACACATAATCTTAATGCGCGTCTTGGCCTTTTTCGGTAACTGTTACGTCTAGATAGGCATATTTAATTGAGACGAATGTTAGGTCTGCATGGTGTGGTCTGCCATAATTTGATGCGCTCTTTGGTGGCTTCCCTACCAAACCTTGTTGATCGTGACTTTAATCATTACATAGGTAAAGGGTTTTTAAAATAATAATTGTTTATTCTATTTTATTTTTAAGTTACTTTTTGTAGACTTAATTATGTAGATAAATATGGGTTATTGCCCGAAATAAATCAATTTCATTTATATCTATTTATTTATTTTGAAACTTACATGCTCCGAACACACAGGCAGCTTGCAGTAATATAAAAACTATCCGATTTATTGAACCCATTTGAATTTAAAAGATACAACGATTGCATTGACTGAATGTAGCAGAGGTCTATCCGCAATTTAATTTTGTTTATAAACACATTTTTATATGTAGGAAATTGCAACGGCATAAAAAACGAATAAAAATCCCATATAGGTAGATACTTAGGTACCTATTTTAATACCTACTCGTTTAGTAAAAGTACTAAGTACCAATTAAAAATGAATAACACCACATAAAAACATATTTTATTGCGCTAAATACATCAATAATAGATATTAATTATAATCGTAATGATGATAATATCGCCAGGAGTCTTTACTTACGTATATTAGATATTCTTTTTCTTTTCTTCTTTTTTCTTTCTTCTTTCTTATGTGACAGTATGAATGTATGTGTGTTTGTTACACTTTTCATCAAAACGACTGAACAGATTGAGGTAAAATTTGGTATGTTGATAGGCTACTTTTCAGCTGGTAAAGGGTCGCTGGGCGTAGGTACGACGCAACTAGTAATCCTATATGAATCGATAATGATTTTTAGATTGGGCCTGAACCAATCTTCAAAGGCTTTAATTATGCCGTCACTCGGTCATCTACGCCTACATCCATATCACCACAAAACTGCCTTTTACCGAATCTCTATTGTAATTGCCAAAAACCACTAAGGCTTGGATAAAACAGAGAAAAAAAATCTTTTATGCGTTAAAACTGGCTGTGTCGTAAGGTACATCTGTAAAGTTAGTCCTGACTCCTGACTAGGCATTCGAGAGACCTGCTAAAAGCATATGTATAGACCAAACATGAATCTTGGCCAGGAAACATTGAAGCGAATGAATAATTCAAAACCGAAACCTGAAATGTGTCATCATGTAGAAAATTAATTTCTTTTAGAGGCGTACTGCGGAAGGCGGAATTTTCCCAATACTTAATCGCGATTTTATATTAATCGCAACTTCTGTCCTATCTCGTTTCTATGCAAATTGCTGCAAAATGCTTGACAGCTGAATTATTCAATGAAATCGGCAATCGGGATGAGGCTTATCTGCTAGGAACAAATCAATCCTTTATTAGAAATCTATGAGCTTTGTCTTTGGCGTCAATATTATCGGTATATTTTACTAGTGAATCTAGGTTTAGCTGAGGAAATAATATTATAGAGGCCTATTTTAAAGGATATACATCCTATCAGCTAAGAGCTTTAATAGCGAGAAACATTTTCAAAAAGTTATTTAATTTATACTCCCAAATCCGTTATATTGTGCGAGCGAGCGCGTCGCATGCAAGGAAGCTCTATTGCAAAATATTTTTTGGCCAATTTATCGATATCTATCATATTATACTTATCTTTGAGCTCCGTCAGTTTTTCCCTCATGGCATAGATGTTATGTGAGAAATGTATAGGTACCTTACCTACCTATGAAAGTTTTGTGCACTCCTCAAAATAACCCGAACCCCAGTCCTGTTCCTAAGGCCGATGCGTAAAAGTAACACCACCCTAACCCAAATATTGGTATATGTATACCTATTTACCTACCAGTAGATTTCCACAGCTAGGTAGATAGAGCGAAGATTTCCAATAAGTCGTGGCATTTGGAGCAATATTCATATTAATTTCCACCTCGACGCAGGCAGTCATTAGCTGCAGGAAATAACCCGCGTTCAATAAGGATGTTTACAGAGTAGATTAACTTGAAAGATTAACATAAATTGAAATCTTCTTCATTGAAATTATACCGAAATTTACTTTAAATTATGTCAGTTTTATTGCCTTTTCGAAGGAATTCGATAACAAACACTGATGGTGACACGTGATTTACAGGAATTTATTATTAAGAACCTCTCCCTACTTTCTTCTGTTTTCAGCTATTATTGTAGATCACTCCTTATATATTATATTATATGTTTCATCCCAATATCTCGGAAAGTGTATTTTTACTCTTCGATATCTGACTGGTAAAGTCCATTTTATCCTCTAGAGGGTAAAGTAAATTTGAATTTAGAACATCGTGTGCACCCCGCCTTTGTGTGCCAAAAACATAATTAAACCTATTTACTTCGACCTCTATGGTGCTGATTTTATCATACAACTTTTTAAATTTGTTAAGAACTCAGAATCAGAACCTCTTTGGTGAACTTTTTTTTTAATTTGCTTTGTGCGCACCATCAGCCTTGCCAGTAAGTTACTTTTGTAACATTTTACGTTTCTTTTAAACTATTTACGTTAGTTGTTTAGATATAAGTTACATTTCGAGGCAATAGTTTATCGAGACATTTTCAAAATATAAATTCTACGAATATATCTTTAAAAATTTGACATGTCGTGCGAGCAAAATGGTCGCACGTAGAGACGAAAGTCTAATGGCGAAAGGACATCTATTCGCATCGACCGCGCCGAAGGAATCGAATTTTGAATTCTTCATATTATGTAATGTCATGAAACCTCGCACTTCGGAGTCGAATCGTCCGAATCGGAAGACGATTTCCTATAAGAGAGATTTTTTTAGGGTTAATCTGACAAAACGCTGAGCCTGTTCCCATTGGCGAGTACCTACATTAAAACTTTAACACACTATGTAAGCTGAAGCTGTAAGATAGAGCCAATAAATTATTTTCATTTCATTTCTATACAAACAATCTTTCGGCGCGGTCGATGGGGATGATGTGCGGACACCATTAATGTAAAGGTACTATTAAATTATAAATCAAACCATTATGGTTCATAAAAAAAATACAACAAAATACCATTAAATAATTTATTGTAAATATAACTTTTGTCATACATACTAGTTCCAATTATATTGCCTAGATTGGTCATTTATTTATTATACAAATTTTGTGTCAATTCGGCAAAAACTTCAAATCACTACTTAGGTTTTTATTGTAAAAATTAAAAAAATACTGTGCTGTGCTGTATTGTTAATAAAGAGATCGACCAGTAATAATAATATCAAATAAGTATAAAACAAAAATAATACTCATAATAAGCGCAAATTATAACATAATAATATTATAAGCATAAAAATAGAATATCACAAATAAATATCAGACCTATTATCTAGTTTCTTAATAATACAATTAAAATAATATACTTACAGGATATTGCAATAAAATGGTATCCATTGACATTTTAAAATTACAAGACAGAATTAACCTTTTGACCGCCACGGCACAAACGCATTTTCGTGCCCTGTGCGCCAAGGCACAATTTAAAAAAAAATACCTACGATAGAACTAGTGTTGCCAAGAGTCGATAAATATTTTTATATCACTTTATTAAGACTGGGTTTTTTGTCATCTATAGACGTCGTTGGCGTACAGGACCCGCAAGTACTTGTCAAGTATAGGTGACTTTGGCGGTCAAAAGGTTAAATTATAGTTTTAAGGTAAATTACCTGGACATTGTGTCGCATCAAAATGAATGATTACACATCTGACAAGTAGTACCAATTCCATAATTTTATACGAGTACTGTTACAGTACTCAGTAATATTATATCATTAGGACTGAAAGTAATTTAAAATGTCATTGATATACCTATTTATTATAATTACTCAAAAGACGAATGCAAGCTTTGTAATTAAGTACTTATAGACCTACCTACTTAATATTATAATGACTGTTTTGAAGAGTATTAAATACTTATGAAAAATGTTTATTTTATACACACCTAATATAACTAGCTTAACTCAAAAAATCAACAAAAATCTCCACTTATTTTAGATTTTAAATTTTAATTATAAAACGTTTATTTTTGAGTTATGTCAGTATTTAGGTGTGTTATATGGAAACTGAAATCTATTTTTTTTTTCATTTACATCATGAGAGGCGTTCCTTGATATCATCATATCGATATACAATAAACAATGTACGTCGTAGGTCAATATTTTAGTTAAAGTATCATAAGGGTTGTTTGACAAAGAAGAGGGGTCATGAGTACCTATACCCTACTCACTCTCTACTCCCTCACAGTTTACTCTCTTTTAGTCATCTTTTCCGATTATTGTGACAAATACTGAATAGTGAACAAGAAAAAACAAATATAAAGAAAAAAATTCAAAACATACAGAATCTTATCCCTACTTTAGACTATAATGACCATGGCAGATGTATTTCTAACACTTAATGAAATTCATAAGAAAAACAAGGATATATTAAATTATTTAGACACAATTTACGTACCAACTTTTATTTTGTCTATTCACTTATTCTTTAGGGACCGAACCGTCAAAAATGTATGAAATGACGTATTACGTCGTATCGAATTAATAATACGTCATACGTCATTTCATACATTTTAGACAATTCGGTCTGCGGTTCGGTACCCTGACATAATATAAGTGAATCTCTGCAGATACTTAAAGTTTACTTTTCAACTATTTGTAACATCGGCTTTAAACGTGTCTAAAGAATTTAAAATATCTTTGAGACAGACATCTCAATATCTTAAAACTATCTTAATTAATTCAGACTTATAAAAAAATGGTTAATTAATTCTCTTTAAGAGTTATATTACGGCACTAACGTGCGATGCCCTTGTTAATCTATCACAAACACACAAATTTGGTTTTAGTTCGAACCAATTATATTCATAGGAAACAATAATATTAGTTAAAAGGAAAAGCTACTCACTCAATATTAACCTTTTGAACGCCACGGCACAAACGCATTTTCGTGCCCTGTGCGCCAAGGCACAATTTAAAAAAAAATCCTACGAAAGAACTAGTGTTGCCAAGAGTCGATAAATATATTTATTTCACTTTATTAAGACTGGGTTTTTTGTCGTCTATAGACGTCGTTGGCGTACAGGACCCGCAAGTACTTGTCAAGTATAGGTGACTTTGGCGGTCAAAAGGTTAAATAATCTTTTCTGATCCTTTTGAATTTTTTTAAACCGCATCGACTCTCCAGCAGGTGAGATTGCGGTTAAAATTATTTAGTCATTTTAGTTTACAAAATAAAATATTAACCCTTTAACCGACATCACCGTAATATGTCGGGATATAATGAAAGATGTGCTCCAAGCGCCACACACGTAATTTCACGTCAAGTTTCATAAATTGTTTATTACGCTGGCGTTAGGAGAATAATGAATGTAACAAAATAAAAAGGGTTAAAGAGCATAAATAAATATGCAAAAAGATATAATAATACGTATGTATAAAAACACGCACGAAAACGAAACGTGTACGAAATGATTTTTCGTCAATATTGTTATGTCAAAACTAATCAAAAATTAGTATTCTACATATTTTCACGTCAAAGGTACAAAAGTATGAATATTTTGTCGTGTAAAATTGAAATATGTAACATTGTTATTATTTAAAGTGTAGCCTTTACCTGAAATTTTTCGATCAATAATATTCTAAGTTTGTTTAAAATCACCCTGTAAATACAAAACTAGTAATCACTAGATTTATCTAATTTTAAAGTACCATTTCCAATTTATATCTATTGACATGAATAATAATAGAATGATGAAGCGTCTAGAATCAATAACTTTGTTTCATATTGGACTTATAGGAGCGTTATAACGATTTATTTTTGATCTTTAATCAATTCACCACAGAACTTAAGATGCACAATGCACACGTCGAAAACTAGGAACGAATATCATAATTTCTTTCGCTAAGTGATCACATTTACAGATTCGTGTGTGCTGTATCTTTTGCACCTCTAGCAGAAAGTGCTCATCCTTAGGCCTCAGGCCTCAGGTCAAATACTGTTTTTTATAGTGACAACTATGGTATATTGACACGATGCATTATAAGTCAAAATAAGTGCGTAACATGTACATATAAATTTTAACGACATGTCATAATATATTGAAGATTTAACGTCGTTAAATGATACTGTATCATTTATACTCCGTCAATTATATACTGTGTCAATAATACTATGACAATTATATACATTACGTGTAAAATTCCATTCAATAATTATTCAAGTCAACAGGTACACATTGTCTTAATTTTCATCAAAATCAAAAACAATTCCAACGCTTCAATTCTCTTGCTCAACCAACGCCGCTTGCGACAAAGATATCTGAGGCGAATGCGGCATCGGTTTAAAAATGAACATTTTCACACACGGCGCTAAAAGATAAATTAATACTCCACTAGCTATTATGGAAACTGCGAATAGAGCCCATTGGGCAGCCTTTATTGATGTTGCTACTTCGTGGGTGGGTGTATATAATTTGCAATATGATTTTAGAGGTACTGATGAGTTGTGCGGGCCAGTTATTCGTGTGTTGAACCCACAACTTGATGTTTGGAAGCCTATCCAGCCGTCTGAACGGTTGAATAGCACCTGAAATTAATAATATGAATTTAATTCACTTTCTTACTAATATTATAAAGGTGAAAGTTTCTAAGAATGGATGTCTGGATGTTGGGAAGTCGGGATGTTTGTACTACACTTACCAACAGGTGAAATTGCGGTCAAACGCTTGTTTAGTCTTAATCTTACTAATATTATAAACGTGAAAGTTCGTAAGAATGGATGTCAGGATGTCTGGATGTATGTTTGTTACTCTTTCATGCTTAAACGGGTGGACCGATTGAGTTGAATTTGCTATAAAAAAAAAAGGAATTCGACCAAAAACGTCACAACTAAAGTAAATTACCTCAAAACCTTCCATAGCGGTGTACCCGAGGACGGTCTCCTTATTGCCAGCCTCTATGCCCAGTTTGTAGCAATATTCGGACACGATGCCATCTTTGCCAGTGTTCTTACGAGCTTTTACTACTCGCATGTAGTTCTGAAATAATAAAAGTAAAATTATAAAAAAGATTTTCGAAATAAGCGTTTATTAAGTATACTTATTACTAGGTAAATATGGTAAAAACTCGTCACCATCTAAGACTAAAATACTCATCGAGACGAATCATAGGAGTCCAAACTCGACGGGATTGTGTCGTTTAACTAACGAGTTCATATGGCCACCTTCCGGTTGATATCCGGTGGATAAAATTAGACTAGCAGGATTTGATGTCTATTCCCATGCGCCTCCAGGTGGCAATCGGAAATAAATTCCTATTCGCCACCTGGTGGCGACAGGCCAAAGTCAAGCATTTCGTATCATGTTATCAAATAGCTATTCAAATACGTATGTACCTTAAAAAGGTATTTTAGCTAATCACTTGGTATTATAAAGGTTATCTAATATATAAAATTCTCGTGTCACAGTTTTCGTTGCCATACTCCTCCGAAACGGCTTGACCGATTTTGATGAAATTTTTTGTGCTTATCCGGTATCTATGAGAATCGACCAACATCTATTTTTCATCCCCCTAAATGTTAGGGGTAGTCCACCCCTAAATTATTTTTTTTATTTTTTAGACAAAATTTTTAATTTCTATTTTTTTATGATACAACATACAAAAATACATACAATCCTCAATTTTCACCCTTCTACAATCAACCCTTATTTTTTAATAGCCATTTTAGTAATTTAACCATTTTTCCTCTCCGGTCGAAAACTGATCAATCGTCATTTAATTAGTTATCCCCGCCAGATGTCTACAGGTGTCACTTCTGACCCAGTAAACAGCACGGAGTAGGGATGAGAACGAAGCCGGTCTCCTTTCTTTCTCACTCCCTACACAGTTGTCGGCCATCATTATTGTTTATGCATCAAGTGTAGTAGTAACGTTGACAATTATTATTTTGCTATCTCAGTGTAACTCTCATATTAACTTTTAATCATTCCTATTTTATCAATAATAATTAAATTATCAATTTTGAGTGCATTTTGCACGATTAGTTAATCATGTGATTTTATAACCTCAAAAGTACTCAACACGTGACACGAGCTTTCAATAGCAACGGATTTTGTTGTAAGTATACTTTTTTTTATTTATATCGAAAATGTTGTTGATCTTATAAAAATGTAATTTTAATTTAATTTTATTTAAAAAATGTAATTGAACAATTAAGATTTTCATAGTTCTCAAAAAATCAATCATTATGAATCTTTATTTTGAAATGTCAATGGAAATATTGGTTGTATGAAAAAATTATAAGAGACAATGTTTTCATAAAATTTAATTTTTTACTTTTGTTTGAAAAATGATTCCATAAAATAATGCTTATTTCACGCATATACCACATTCTTACATACATACAATATACACATTCTAAAATACATAACGTTGTTTTGCCATAAAAATAATTTCCTAGTAATTTCTAGTGTAGACAAAAAATAGCTTACTTATTGGAAGTATGTATGTATGTTAGAATGTGAATATTGTATGTATGTAAGAATGTGGTATATGCGTGAAATAAGCATTATTTTATGGAAAAATTTTTCAAACAAAAGTAAGAAATTAAATTTTATGAAAACATTGTCTCTTATAGTTTTTTCATACAACCAATATTTCCATTGACATTTCAAAATAAAGATTCATAATGATTGATTTTTTGGAAACTATGAAAATCTTAATTGTTCAATCACATTTTTTTAATAAAATTAAATTAAAATTACATTTTTATAAGATCAACAACATTTTCGATATAAATAAAAAAAAGTATACTACAACACAAAATCCGTTGTTATTGGAAGCTCGTGTCACGTGTTGAGTACTTTTGAGGTTATAAAATCACTTGATTAACTAATCGTGCAAAATACACTCTAAATTGATAATTTAATTATTATTGATAAAATAGGAATGATTAAAAGTTAATATGAGAGTTACACTGAGATAGCAAAATAATAATTGTCAACGTTACTACTACACTTGATGCATAAACAATAATGATGGCCGACAACTGTGTAGGGAGTGAGAAAGAAAGGAGACCGGCTTCGTTCTCATCCCTACTCCGTGCTGTTTACTGGGTCAGAAGTGACACCTGTAGACATCTGGCGGGGATAACTAATTAAATGACGATTGATCAGTTTTCGACCGGAGAGGAAAAATGATTAAATTACTAAAATGGCTATTAAAAAATAAGGGTTGATCGTAGAAGGGTGAAAATTGAGGATTGTATGTATTTTTGTATGTTGTATCATAAAAAAATAGAAATTAAAAATTTTGTCTAAAAAATAAAATAAAAAAATTTAGGGGTGGACTACCCCTAACATTTAGGGGGATGAAAAATAGATGTTGGCCGATTCTCATAGATACCGGATAAGCACAAAAATTTTTATCAAAATCGGTCAAGCCGTTTCGGAGGAGTATGGCAACGAAAACTGTGACACGAGAATTTTATATACGAGGGTGATTTGATAAGTCCGGTAAAAATGGATGATAGCGACATAGTATTGACAAGTTATTAACATGTCCTGATAGGTTATTGTTTTGATGGTATGCAGATGAAATTTTATCCAAATATATTGATAAGTTTTGATTTGACAGTCATTTAGAGTAGACAAGTTCCTAGTATACAGTGAAGATGGCGAAAAGTGAGTGAGTGGTCAAAAAAAAAAAAAAAAAAAAAAAGGATGAGCACGGAGGACGAGCCCCGACCAGGACGTCCTGTGGAGGTGACCACACCCGAAATGGTCACCAAAGTCTACGATCTCGTGTTGGAGGATCGCAGGATCAAAATTGGTGAGATAGCCAAGACTACAGGCATCTCAACTGAACGGGTCTGGAACATCCTACACGTTTTCCTAGAGATGAAAAAGCTTTCCGCGAGGTGGGTGCCGCGTTTGCTCACTGTGGACCAAAAACGACAAAGCGTGACCATGTCCAAGGCCAGTCTGGCGCTGTACCAGCGCAACCCGGAAGAGTTCTTGCTGCGTTTCATAACGGTGGATGAAACGTGGTTAATTTCTACACACCCGAGACCAAATAACAGTCCAAACAGTGGGTGGAAGCTGGCGGCAGTGCACCAAAGAAGGCGAAAGTGGTTCCGTCTGCCGGGAAGGTGATGGCGACTGTTTTCTGGGACGCTCAAGGCACAATCCTTGTGGATTATCTCCAAACAGGGAAGACAATAAACGGAGCTTATTACGCGTCTCTCCTAGATCAGCTCAACACAGAAATTTCAATCAAACGGCCTCATTTAGCGAAGAGGAAAATTTTGTTTCACCATGACAACGCACCTGCACACACGTCTGCCGTTGCGACGGCCAAGCTGGTGGAGCTGCGCTACGAGGTGCTCCCCCATCCACCCTACTCCCTTGACCTGGCTCCGAGTGACTTCTACCTGTTTCCAAACATGAAGAAATGGCTCGGGGGGTGCAGATTTTTCTCAAATTCGGAGCTCATCATGGAGACTGAGGCCTATTTCGAGGGCTTTGGAAAACCCTACTACAAGGAAGGGATCGGTAGGCTACAGGATCGCCTAACTAAGTGTATTGCCCTTCAGTGAGACTATGTTGAGAAATAAATAAAAACTAAACCAAAAAAATTAACCCTTGTTTTATTTTTACCGGACTTATCAAATCACCCTCGTATTAGATTATATCCGTTATCCTAACCACCATAATACAAGCATTAAGTTGCTTAGTTTGGGCTTAAGTGGCGCTGTGTGAAACGTCCTGAAATATTTATTTTATTTTATTATTTTATAATAACAGTGTTCTTTACTATTCTGTAGTATTGTTAGTTTGTTTTTATCAATAAAGGCATTTGCAAAACTAGTATAAATTAAATAAAACTCACCTGTGAAGGAATCTCCAGGGTAAAGTATTGGTTATCGGAGTCAGCGCTGAGCAAGTCTATCGCCAACCACGGGAGCGACCATTCTTGCGGCTCCGGCCAACATGCTGCCTGGAATTGGATAATAATAACTGGGGTTTTTGCTTTAACAGAACAACCTACCTACACTGTTGGGCTGGATGCTAAAGCTATGCCGATTCCCAGTCCTACGTCACTAAGACGATGCGGGAGTGCCGCCGAGTTGTTTTAGTGGGTATACCGTGCAGTCGCCCTGCACGGGGAGGCCCACATAACCCTCCCATACCCCCGGTGGGAAGGTATGCGTAATGCATTTTTTTTTCAACAAGAAATACCTACACTGTCAGATTTTTATACTAAGAAGTAAGAAGACGAGCAAGACGCTCTCCTGATAGTAAAAGATAACGCTGCTCATAGTTAGTACAGTGCAGGAAACTGCCAGAACCCACAGTTATACGTACCTCCCGAAATAATGTTAAAATTTTGTGACATAGGTTAATTTTGAATCCAGGTTTATGTCTGGTCTGGCTTTCTGTATCTATTATAAGTATTTATTTTCAAATTATATTAGTCACAACACAAACAACCATACACAAGCACAACACAAGCATTGAGTTGCTTAACTTGGGGTTGAATAGTGCAGTGCGAAATATCTTAGATTAAATAAGATAAAAGGGTATTTTTATTCCCTTTTTGTTTTAATCCAAGTATAATATGTAATATTTATTATTTACCTCGCCATGATACCAAAATTCATTCAGTATGAGAACATTGGATTCCTTTGCCGCATCTTTCAGTACGTCGACCACCTGTAAAAACAACATTGTATCACTTTGTATTCTGGCACACTCCCAACAATTTACAGACGCCTCTGCTGACTATACTGATTTAAATATTTAAAATATATTTCTGTAGTAAAATGTCGTAAACATAATATGAAAGGTAAACAAATCGCATGTTATTAATATCAACTGGAAAAAATAGTTTTTTTTTTGCTTTTATGCCATACTAGCGCCCAGTGGTTTTACCCGCTGTACCGCTGCCTATGTGTTATTCCAGGGTCTAAGCTATCTCTATACCAAATTTCAGCTCAGTCCATTTAGACGTGAAGAAGTAACAGATATACACCCAAACTGTCGCCTTTATAATATTAATATGCTTTAGCGCCCACAGCACATTATGGCGCCCCGCAGAAACATCCCCCGGTTTTTTAGTTGGGAGATAATAAATAATAATAATAATAATTGGGGTTTATACTCCAACAGAACAGGTTACCCCACTTACACTGTCAGAGTCAAATCACAAATTATAGGTCGTGTGGCCAACCTATATGTTGCAGTTTCAGGTCGCCGAGACTCCTACAAGGCCTGCAACATGACCTAACGACTGCCTCCTACATCTAATATATAAAATTCTCGTGTCACAGTTTTCGTTGCCATACTCCTCCGAAACGGCTTGACCGATTTTGATGAAATTTTTTGTGCTTATCCGGTATCTATGAGAATCGGCCAACATCTATTTTTCATCCCCCTAAATGTTAGGGGTAGTCCACCCCTAAATTTTTTTATTAATTTTTTATACAAAATTTTTAATTTCTATTTTTTTATGATACAACATACAAAAATACATACAATCCTCAATTTTCACCCTTCTACGATCAACCCTTATTTTTTAATAGCCATTTTAGTAATTTAATCATTTTTCCTCTCCGGTCGAAAACTGATCATCGTCATTTAATTAGTTATCCCCGCCAGATGTCTACAGGTATATACACATTCTAACATACATACATACTTCCAATAAGTAAGCAATTTTTTGTCTGCACTAGAAATTACTAGGAAATTATTTATATGGCAAAACAACGTTTGCCGGGTAAGCTAGTATCTTATAGGAAACAGCCGGGAGCCACAGTTTTACGTGCCTTCCGAAACGCGATAGCGTCCAGGCGAAAATCTTTGCCACACTGAGATTTGAACCCAGGACCTCCAGAGCTTACAAGTCGGAGGTATGACCACTGGGCCACAGACGCTACAGGAGATCCCATCATGTGTTTACTCTTCGGTGGTGTGTCCCATATACTATCACGGCTCTTCGCATCAAAACTCTGCGCCTCCTTCGTAGGGTCATGATATTATGTACGGTCATGTAACGCCCAATAAGCCGGGGGCATAGTCAGGATGCGTAACGCATTTTCCAGGCAAAAATAGGTTTCCATAACGCACATCTAGATCTAAAGGAAGTCAACTCAAAAAAACAATCCAGAAAAGGCGAAAAACTTATTACTCTGTGTCCTTGTACATTGTAGATATGCCTTTATTTATTTTATCATTCAGCACAGCACTAGGACTAACTTAATGCTAAAGTACCATTTTCTACCAGTTGACCTGTAACTGGAAATAATTTACAAGAAAATGGGATAAGTGGAGACAATGTCAATATTTTTTTTTCCAAAGATCACTTATTTTTTAATTCGATGATAGGCCTTCAGTTAGGGAATTTTGTAGTGTGCATAACTCAAACTAGTTGATTTTTGAGTTGACTACCTTTTGTTTAAGTAGTACAACATTATACTTACGGGTCTAAAATAAACTTCCGGCACTCTAATATTAGTTGTTCCACTATCAACAATACTCTTCTCCGCGTTCAGTTTCTGGCACATATCTTCATCCAGATCTTTAAATGTGTCAGTTATTTGTTTTGAACTGGAATTGTCTGTTTTGTTACTGATCACTCTTATTGATAGGATCCCCACTTCGTACCAGCGTTTGCGGAGAATTGGCGTTTTGAACGTCTTGTTGTGATTGTCATTTTGATGTTGGTCATCTGTAAAAGATATTTTAAAATAATGTAGGTACTATAAACAATGTGTGTATTATGTAAACTGGACGTAGTTAAACCAAAATGTTCCAATCCACAGGGGGGTCAATTTGAGAAAAACGCACTTTTGTGTGTTTTAGCCGTACACTTTTTTTGTTTTAAACTGTATAATTAAAAACTGTGAGTTTTATTGTAAGAAAACAAAATATTTATTTCATTTACGGAGTACGGCTAAAACACAAAAGTGCATTTATCTCAAATTGACACGCCTGTGGATTGGAACATTTTCGCTTGACTGCGTCCAACTGTTAGGGCCTAGCTTTATGATCACTATTTCACACTGATTTTAATTATTTTTTCTCACAACAGATTTGTCAGATACAGTAGAACTACAAATGTTTCATCTTTAGAAACTATTTTAAGAACCAGTATTTATGCAAATAAATTATTCATTCATTCATTCGAGCCTGATCAACACTGTCCACTGTGGCCGCACACTCTTACCAAGAAGTATTACTGAGAACTTGTCTCGAAGATTCAGTTTAGAACGCCCATAAGAACAGCACAAACCTTAATTTCATTCACTGTCGTTTCTTAGCTTTAGCCTTAACAAAGTTGGGTTTAGAAACAGGTTACCCTAATTACTCTGTCAGAATTAAACCAGTTGTGTGGACAAATCTTATAATTAACAGCCCGGACTCATATTACATGCCTTCAGAAACACATGACGATATAGACATTTTGGTAGCTCAGTTATCTGATTCTGGTCAGTGGTGATTTTCTCTTGAGGCTCAAGTAAACAATAGACTACTCGTATAATATACTATTACAATTTTAAGACTTCTTACCAAGCATATTAAACTTCCCATAATGAGTAGCATTGCTCACACCGAGTGGTCCACACAGTTTCATTTGAAAGGACATTGGTGTGCCTCTCATCCTGTCCAAGGAATCTAACCAGGATTCCACCAAGACATGGTCACCCCACGCTCCAACTGGCAAATAGGCCAGGCCAAGTAAGCCCTGAAAATATTTGAATTATACTTATAGGAAAGTATGACAAAATCTATTTATCATCTATCTATTCAGCCTGTATCCACCCACTGCAGGGTATAGGCCTCCTCATGGTCACGCCACACCTTCCGATCCTGTGAGAGTCTCATCCAGTTCCTTCCAACATACTTGACAATATTGTCTGACCATCGGGCTGGTGGTCTGCCACGAGATCTCTATCCTAGCCTTGGGTACCATATTGTTGTATTTATCATCATATGCATTGGTATATCTATTTAAGATTATTATTCAAGCAGAACTTAGACCAAAATCTATCTGACGGCAGATAAACACTTAGTGACTGTGTTTTTTTTTATACGATGAAGTAAGAAAACGAGCAAGACGCTCTTCTGATGGTAAAAGTATAGTGCGCCAATGCTTCTTACTTGAGAGTCATAAGATGTTAAGACTCTTCAGACAAGTAATTTCACTAGCTACAAAAGTGTTCATGTGTTCTGGCATGATGTTCAGTAAGTCAGGGAGGGATTTATCCCGCCTTCTAGGTTTAGAATGCCATCATCTACGGCCGCATAGTCGCGTCGCTTAACATCACGCGAGAACGTGGTCAAAGGTCAAAGACTAACCTATAATTAATTAAAAACAAGTGAAATTTTTAGTTATTATTTAATATTTAGTGTTAATTCCGCTCTAGCGGAAAGAGCGGAAGTAACACTAAATAATAAATGTCCCATTAATTAAGTGAAATTTTAAAAAAGCTTTTTAAAAACAAGCTTTTATTATATCACCATAAAAAATTTGATTTGTCTTAACGAGTAGGTACCGTCAAGACAAATCAAATGAGCCCAAACTCGATGGGGTTGCGTCATTTAATTGCGTAGTTTCTATGGCCACCTTCCAACTCCATCATCAGATCAGCTCCATGTCATAATAATATTGCATTGTCATTCGATTTTTACATACATGCAAAATTTCAGCTCAATCAGAAATCGGGAAGTGGATCAAATTAAACTTGCAAGATTTGATTACAGACAGACAGCCAGACAGACAACAGACAAGTGAAAGTAAATAAAAGCTTGTAAAAACATTAAAAGGAAAAATTAAAATACATGTTCAAATTAATAAAGATTCAACAAACATACAGTCAAGGGCGGATCCAGGATTTGGTTCTGGGGGGGGGGTCAAGGTGCAGAAAGGCAAAAATATTATAATTTTTACCAAGAAAAGTGTGTGTTTAGCTCGCTCTGAACAGTTAGGAAGTTCAGATATCCTTAATAATAAGTGCGCGAGCAGCTAGCTGCAAGCGCCGAGAAAAAAATTATAATCTTGACCATGAAATATGTGCAAAATTCGTTACTCTACAAGGCTTCTGGAGGGGGCCATGGCCCCCTGGCCCCCCCCCCTAAATCCGCCTATGCATACAGTCTTCTTTAAAAAAAGATTACTCACTCATTTACAAGTCATTAGATCAGTTGCTAAGATTACTATGTTTCAGTCAAGGGCATTTTGCATGTGTATGCTATTTTTAGTACAGTGATAAATATATTTGAAATGTAAATTAAGATACGCATCTGTCAGAAAATAAATATTTATAATACCTACTTGTAATCAGTATCTATTTACTCGTATGTAGTAGAAAAGGTAATACTGACTGACATGTAGGTACAGTGCAAACCATTGAATAGTTTGAGCTGAAATTTGGCAAACAGGTTAATAAATTATTGTCAAACTATTTTAAACAAGCAAATCAACTTAATAATTAAACTGCAACACATACATTTTGAAGTCAATTTAGTTGTTCGTATATTCATAATTTTTAAATAAATAAATATTTCAGGACATTACACACAGCGCCACCTAACCCCAAGCTAAGCAACTTAATGCTTGTGTTATGGTGGTTAGGATAACGGATATAATAATACTTATGCGACCTGAAACTGCAACATATAGGTTCGCCACACAACCTATAATTTGTGATTTGACTCTGACAGTGTAAGTAGGGTAACCTGTTCTGTTGGAGTATAAACCCCAATTATTTATTATTATTATTTATTTATTTACATACTTTTCATTTGTAAATACATACTTATAATTGATACAGAATGCCACACAGATCTGAAACAAATATCTGTGGATTACACAAACATTTGTCCCATGCGGGAATCGAACCCGAAACCTTCTGCGTTGCAGGCGGGTATTAGCCCACCGCACCACAGAGGTTATCAAATTGATTGATTATGTAAATTTACTTAAGTACTTAAAGTACTTTTTTTATCCCTATTGGCAATTAGTCATTCCTCTGCCTCATTACAATACATCTTTTGTTTTTATTATTTTTGGTATTGGTGAATGGATTAACCCTAACACTCCCAAGTGGCTGAATCAGGTCACAACCCTGTTCGAATTTTAGCCTTAATTTAAGGATGCTAGAAGCTAATTCAATCCACCACAGCTTCAAAACAATAAAAGCGCTGGTAGCTAAGGAGTTAAGTGTTTGGTTGCAAGAATATAGCAGTAACTAATAAATTGTTTTAAATATATTACCTGCCATCCAGAGCCGTTTACAAAGAAATTCTGGCTCTTCGTAATGAGAGCCAAGTCAGTTCTCACTTCATGCACTGGCTGCAGACTTGGAAAACCAATTACGTCTGATACCAATTTGCCGGACCACATTCCCTGAGAATACCTTGCTTGAACCTAGAATGAAAGTGCATTTAATGAAGTTAGATGTTAATTTTATCTTTCAACATTAATAATTCTACAAAATTAGTTCAGTAGTTTTACAACATGGGCAGCATACCCAGTATTTAGAAAAGGGTGGGGCAGAAGTAAATTGTAGGATATCAAAAATGCTTGCTGCAGATGCTAACACTAGTGTGTTAGTGGAAAAATGTATGAAAATTTTCTTACCTCTTTGCCAGAGTCATAGAAACTGCTAGAATTCTCAGATTGGTAATAAATGGTGCTATCTTCTGCTCGAGAAGCAACCGCCAGCGTTGTGCTTCCTGTGTCAACTAAAAGATGAAGCTGAAACAGATTTTTTGTTTGTAAAAACTTGAACTTCCCAGAGATGTTTAAGAGTTCAAGTAAAGACACTTACCTTTTGATGAGGATGACCTAAATTAACCTCTACAGAGTACGCCTGGCCGGCTTCACCGAACAAGTTGAATTCTTCTGCATTTACTTTTGATATGCAAACCAAACAAATAAGAAAAACAACAAACATCGTCTTCGTCATTTTGCGATCATTATGCACGCATTCTACAGTTTATAAAAGAATAATGTTTGTAATGTAGCGTCAGTTCAGTAGTACCGTTTTCACTATTTTTCATGTCTTTATTCTCAAAACGAAACTAAAAAAACATTATTTTAACACTCGAAGCCACCATCAATTTTTTTTCGATTTTAACACAGATTTTAATTCAACTAGTCAACTGACAGACAAATAACAAAGTATGAGTGACAAAAGATAACTCGAGTTTTTGGCGGCAAGCCTTGATCATATCATTAGCTCCACGTCTTTTGCTTAATAATCGTGTAGAATTTGATTGTTAGCGTGTAATAATGGTGGAATATTGCGTGTTAAGTGTTTTTGAATGTGCACAGATGTAGGCAAGTGATATGGTGCTGAAATATGAATTTTGGTGCCCCCTCCAAAACTCCTCCGAACTTTCAGTAAAATTCCACCCATTTTACTGGAAGACTCACGTGACTAGACGAGCTATTAAGCTCACTCTGACTCTGACCTGACTAACTAACTTATTACTTAATAAAAAAGGTAAAAAAAGTTTTTAAGTTAAACGGTTTTATTGTAAATATGTACTAAAAGCTAAAAAAATAAAATCGTGAGGCACGTCAAATATCTACAACTTTCAGTGAAAATGTTCATTAGAGATTTAGATATTTGACGTGCCTCACGATTTTATTTTTTTAGCTTTTAGTACATATTTACAATAAAACCGTTTAACTTAAAAACTTTTTTTACCTTTTTTATTTTTAGGCTTTTTAGTACAATGTATTCTATTTGTCAAGCCCTTTCATTTGATACCCATATTGATGGGATTGAAAAAAAAAATAGGTTATCCGCCATTTTGTAGCGGCGGCCATCTTGGATTTTGATTTTGTATAGTGCACTGTATTCTACTTGTCAAGTCCTTTCATTTGATACCCATATTGATGGGATTAAAAAAAAATACGTTATCCGCCATTTTGTAGCGGCCGCCATCTTGGATTTACAATAATATTAAATATACATAATTGTATTGTCACCAGAACCAAAGGCGCATACCAAATTTCAGATCAATCGGTTGACAGGAAGACGGTGAAATTTCAATTACCAAATTTGACCCAAGAAAAATGAATAAAACAAACGGAGTAAGCTAAATAAAACCGTTTAAAAAATAACATTTAACTTGACACTGGCAAAACACGAAAGTGGAGACCATAATTTAATATCCCGTGAACATTCACGAATTTTACTCGACACTGGCAAAATGCACATGTTGCCATATTATTAAAAAGAAAAAAAAAAAAAAAAAAAAAAACTCTTTTCCACCATTTTCATTCACCATTATTACACGCTAACAATCAAATTCTACCTACACGATTATTAAGCAAAAGACGTGGAGCTAATGATATGATCAAGGCTTGCCGCCAAAACTCTTTCCAAAAGATAACTCTTTTTTTTTTCTTTTTAATAATATGGCAACATGTGCATTTTGCCAGTGTCGAGTAAAATTCGTGAATGTTCACGGGATATTAAATTATGGTCTCCACTTTCGTGTTTTGCCAGTGTCAAGTTAAATGTTATTTTTTAAGTAATAAGTTAGTCAGGTCAGAGTCAGAGTGAGCTTAATAGCTCGTCTAGTCACGTGAGTCTTCCAGTAAAATGGGTGGAATTTTACTGAAAGTTCGGAGGAGTTTTGGAGGGGGCACCAAAATTCATATTTCAGCACCATATCACTTGCCTACATCTGTGCACATTCAAAAACACTTAACACGCAATATTCCACCATTATTACACGCTAACAATCAAATTCTACACGATTATTAAGCAAAAGACGTGGAGCTAATGATATGATCAAGGCTTGCCGCCAAAACTCTTTCCAAAAGATAACTCTCTGATTTTGAATTTGACAGAAAAAAATATTTTCTGCCTGTGATAAACCGCACGTTTTTGTTTTTACCGGTGTCCGACATGAGCACACAAAACAGTAAAATTATCAATGTCAAATAATTCATTGTTTTTTTTTAATTGTTACGTTGTACTTTTATGTGCCAATATAAAATGTTAAGAAAATAAAATCATTGTAAATAACTCAATTTACGGTCTATGACGTATTTTTCTTTATATTATGTCCCCAAGAGCATTTATTTAGCTTAGCATTTATTATTGACTACTGAGATGACAGCTCTCGTCGCTTGTCACGTGACCGACAAACGACGAGAGCTGTCATCTCAGTACATTTTTTTAGCGATTGCGAATGATCGCTACGGGCGGGCGCGCGCTTGTCTAGGCCCCCTGATAGGATTGATGACGTAGACCTTCGCTAAAAAATGATTTAGCCATTAGCCACACGGGCAAGGTCGCGAGCATAAGCTAGTAAATAATAATAAATGCTAAGCTAAATAAATGCTCTTGGGGACATAATATAAAGAAAAATACGTCATAGACCGTAAATTGAGTTATTTACAATGATTTTATTTTCTTAACATTTTATATTGGCACATAAAAGTACAACGTAACAATTAAAAAAAAACAATGAATTATTTGACATTGATAATTTAATGTAAATTGGTTGGCTGTCAGTGCAGCGTTGCCAGAACGTTACTTTTGTAACATTTTGCGTTACTTTTTGACCCTTTACGTTACTTTTGCGGATAAGTTACTTTTACGTTACTTTTCGTGACAATGATCTTTATATTAAAATGAACTCAATATAAACAAATCTTCCTTGTAAACAGTAAATAAAAAGTAAATGTGAAGCAGAGGTAATAGAATAGGGAAATTTTGAATAACTTTATCTGGTTTAGTAAGATTTTTTTAAAAATAAATTTAACTTTTTTTTAAATAGCAAACTGAAATTGCGTAAGTTTGTATATTATTATAAATACAACACGGCTGTACTCAGTTTGTATATTGTATAAAAATACGAAAAATTAAGATAATGCGTTACTTTTCTTGTTAAAACGTTACTTTTCGTACATAATGGGGTTACTTTTGAAGATAAGGCGCTGGCAACACTGTGTCAGTGTCAGTGTTCAATTTGCGCGCGCTTTTTTTGTTTACTTCCAATAATATAATTGATAGTTTTTTAATTTTTATTCTCTTTTCCTTATTTTATAGCCCAAAATTTAGAACATGAGTCTTTGGGTCGATAAGCACCGTCCGCGGGACTTGATGAAGTTAGATTTTCACAAAGATCAGGCTACACGTCTCAAAAATCTCGTTCAACAAAGTGATTTTCCCCATCTTCTTGTTTATGGACCCTCTGGAGCCGGTAAAAAAACTCGAATTATGTGTCTGCTCAGAGAACTATACGGATCAGGAGTAGAGAGATTAAGGCAAGAGACTATGAATTTCACCACTCCATCAAACAAGAAAATAGAAATAATGACCGTAAGTAGCAACTATCATATTGAGGTTAACCCAACCGATGTAGGAATACACGATCGCGTTGTGATCATGGACTTGGTAAAGAATGTTGCTCAAACTCATCAGATTGACTCATCAGGCCAACGAGAGTTCAAAGTTGTCATATTGAATGAGGTAGACGATTTGACTAAAGATGCTCAACACGCTCTTCGTCGCACCATGGAGAAATACGTAGCTACCTGTCGTCTTATTCTAATTGCTAATTCTATTTCCCGTGTGATACCTGCAATTCGTTCCCGTTGTTTAACTATCAGAGTTCCAGCTCCTACAGAAAGTGAAATTGCATCTGTGTTACATGCAGTGTGTAAGAAAGAGTGTTTGAATTTACCTTCCGAGCTAGCATTACGTATAGCTAAATGTGCTGACCGGAATCTACGCAGAGCATTGTTGATGTGTGAAGCGTGTAAAGTTCAGCAGTATCCATTCACAGCAGACCAGAAGGTTACGGAACCTGATTGGCAGCAGTTTATTAGAGAAACAGCATCTATGATCCTATCTGAGCAGTCACCTAAGAAGCTCGGAGAAGTCAGACAGAAGTTGTATGAATTGATAATACACGGGGTACCATCGGACATGATTTTTGCAGGATTATTGACAGAATTAGTGAGGAACTGTGATATGGCTATGAAATGTCAAGTGGCAAGTTATGCAGCAAAATATGAACACAGAATGAGACTGGGAAATAAAGCCATATTTCATTTAGAAGCATTTGTGGCCAAATTCATGGCTATTTACAAAAAGTTTATGGAAGAATCAATGGGTGACGTTTTCTAGATTACGGTATATTTTTTTCTGTACTTCTATTAATTTAATTTCAGTAATGTATCTGTGATTATTTTTAGGTGTGTAAAATAACGAAATTCACAATAAATGAAACATGTTTTTGAAGAATAAATCTCTTTATTTTCATTATATTTTATAGCACATAAATGATCATCAACTCATTGACTTTAGGTACACTAACACATTTTTTAAAACCAGTTTTATTTCTATATTTAACTATTATACCTACTGAGCTTGCCCACTTTCCACTGTTAACCATTTGGGAAATATACTGATGGAACAGAGTTTGAAATTAGGATTAGATCTACTAATAAAGAGATTTTAAATGTCCTCTAAACTCCCTTAATCTGCTCTGCTCACCTCATTTGGTGGAATTACATGTATGAAATTCTAAAATCATCATTACAAGTTAAGAGGACAGCGGAAAGCAGGCATTAAATTTCATCCTACAGCTATTGCATTTAGTGTGAGCTCTAAAAACAAATAAGATTACAATTTCTTTGCCTTTGAAAATAATTCTTAATACCTACATACATAGTTACTCATGAATGTAGCTAAAGACTAGAGTTTACTTATTGTACAATTTGTAAAACATATGCACTGGTACAGTTCTAGCGAATAATCTAAAATTGTCAGCAATAGTATGCATTAATGATGCAGTGATTTCATTAGCAAGGTAGTCGATGATTGCGGGCTTTGCTTGCAATGTTTTTTCTATTATGATGGCTTCCTTGGTATCTGAAACAAAGTATTATTTGTTAAAAAAAGATTTGGTACATTAATATGTCATGGTTACGCCAAAGTGCAGCTACACCTACTGCCGTGCAGAAACTAATCCGCATTAAAATAATTTGTACAGTTTTATTTTCAACCTTATTGCACATAAAATAAGGTATACATTTTTGACATTTTACTTTTACTGCGGTTTAGTCTCTGCACGGCAGCCTAGGTTTAACTTGCTAAACCTAGATGTAGCTGCACATTGGACAATAGCCATGACACATATAAAACTAAGACAGCTAACTACCTATTCTTCAGCAGTTATCCTGCTAATATCATATCTGTACCTAGGTATGGCATTTGTTACCTTTATATGCATAAACAGCTGAATTTTGGGAATTAAGGTAGCTTAGACCTTTCACAAAAGGCTTCTTTTTAGCAAGTAAATAAAACTACTACTACTACTATTTACTACTTATAAAAAAAATTCTAATCTGGTTTGCAAAGAGTTATTTTATAGTATTGTAAAATTGGTGGGCATAGCTACAAATAAACTGTAAAAGAAATTTTAAAATTCATTTGATATCATAAAAGCTAATCCATCAGTTATTTATATAGGTGTACCTATTACCCAACGAGGAAATATCCACCTTATACCTATATTATGTACAAGGTAGCGCAAAATTAATCATCCGATTTTCTTTTAGTTAACTGACGAAAAAAACAGAGGAGATTTACAAGAGTATACGCGTATGTTTTTTTAGAACAATTTCGCATCACCCTATCAAACATTATACATTTTCAAGAAGAAGGATATCCACAATTTGTCTTTTTTTATTAATGTTACTCTGGTACTCCATTGTAAGACAGGGTTCTTTTTTTTCCAACTAGGTGAGAGATATTTTTTTATTCTCACAATATACCAATAAAGGGTTCTTCTACCTAAAGTTTTGTGCTGTTAAATAATAAAAGCTATTAATTTCTTGATTTAGTTAGAATAAATTGATTATTACCTAGGACTTTAACATTCAACACCCCTGAACAGATTGCGTTTCCGAGTAAAAAACCCTAGATGCCATGACGGCCTACCTATCAAGGGTCCAATAAATCTTGATGTCGAGTCTCCTCACCTAATTTCGGCAGGACTATTAGGTAAGCGATGAAAAGCTTTCGGATAGGTAATTAAGGAGAAGTGAAGTCCCAAGTCGTTTGTTACTCAGTGACAGTCAGAAATGATAAATGTTGACTTCAGACTGAAAGCGACGCGACGGCACTTGAAGGGAAAATAGAAAGTTTTTTGTGGTTTGTTCAACCATTAGTCTGAGTAGGGAGTGATGCGTATACTCTATAGATGCGCTTACCGAAAAAATATCGTCAAGACAAGGAAATGTCAAGATTTTTGAAAAATGTCTAAATAAAAATCTAGCCCTTGGTTTTTCCATCAAGCTCATTTGTGGTTTTTTGATCCGAGTAGAAGAATTATTAATCTTCGACTCCTGGCTTAATTAATAAATGTTGGGGTTGGGTTTTAGGTTTTAACACGGTAGTAGCGCTTCAAAACATATCTACATTTTTTTGCGTGAGTGTTACCTTAAGTGTAATGTAAATACCCTATGTATTTTATTATATAAGCCCACCAGTGTCACTTCAGCCATATAAAACGATTAATCAATTAAGTAGGTGAGGATTTTCCGCTTGCTTGTAATTAATAACGGGATGGTAGGTTAAAGTAGTTCGTATATTGCCTTTGTTTCATTAATTACTAGACTTGATCCATTCTTTGTACCTGCAGAATTGAGCTCGATACCGGTTTTTCTTACACTATTGGTTTGCGTACCAAGGTTTCTCCTATTCCGCAAAATTGTGTTATCCTCAGGATTTTGCTCAGAATGGAAATCAAGCACTATATTTTAATTCTATCTCACTATTTTATTCCAATGATAACTTACTAGGTTGTAAGAAGAAACTAGGTGTGCGTGTATTCCGTACAGCTATTCTTTCTTGACCCAGAAGTAGGTAGTCATAGTTGTCGATTCCTCGTTGTCCTCGCCACGAATAAGTTATGTTACTCTGAGCGCCCTCTGCGAACAAAATGCTTTGAAATAATAGACCCATAGATACAAAGCATAAAGCATACTATCATCATATGACTCCCACTACTAACAAGTTTCCTTTGTGTCTGAGTCCCATTGATATCACTAACCGCGTCTCTAATAGAAGATATTGATTATAATGTATTAATCTGTCGTGCCTTTATTGGAATCAGAGGAGGACAAAGATGATATGATTTCGTGTCGTTTTATTATTGAGATCCTGTGTCCACCTTTTGGATGCATTTTCAGACTTTTTAAAACAAAATCACAAGTTAAATATAGGTCAATAAAATTAGGTTCTAAGTATACTTATATTTCTTCATTCAGGTTCTGTCATGATCAATCTGTAAATCTGTACCTACCGTCTGTACCTACGTTGACTAATGACATCCTATCATACTCTTGTTATGGCTAACAAAGATCGATGGGCCCTTGTTGATCCTAAATAAGCAAACGTTAATTGAATCTCATACTCGTATGCATACGATATAATGTACCTGATACCTGCCCACCTGCAATCTATTGGCTAATAAATTGCTTTCGTGCCGTGACGTAAGGATGCTTGCAATTTCAAAAGCTTAGTACATCCCACTTAGTAATTAATATCGAATGCCTCAGGCGTGTTACCTACTAAGGTTAGTAATAATATAGTAAGCAGACTATGTTACAGTCAAGTAAAGTAGGTAAGCTTGGAGTAATTCTGTGAAGCCTTAGTAGGGTCGGACTGTGATGTAGGATGTTTAGGTTTCCCAATCTACACAATCCAATATGTTATGTTGTCTAGTCGTGTCTGGGCTTAATTTAGTTGGATGGATTTGTGGTTTCTCTACGGATTCTCCATTAACTGTTATAGGTAACAAAAAATAATAGGTAGATGTATAACTCTTCATTCTTGATTAAACACCACAATAATTCTTATAAGAATTATTAGTTATTATTTAATATTTAGTGAGCGGAATTAACACTAAATATTAAATAATAACTAATAATTGTTGTGATGGATATCCGCAAAGTAACGCCTAGTTCCATTAATTAATTCTTATAAGTACCTACCTGCTACCTACATTACAAAATACTTAAAATTATAATGAAGTAACACATTATTTATTGAAAATTTAAAGTGTTAGGTACATTTGGCCGTTCATTGGTTAATAATTTAGCATTTATAATATTTAGTTGGGAATATCTTTCTATTATAAAGACAGTCGTAAACGGGTTTACCTCAGGAATGGCTCTCCTTTAAAAGCATTTAAAATTAAAAAAAAACAATCACAATCGGCATGACACACACAGTCAACACAACAAACACAGTCTACAAAAAAAAATAGTCTATCCAATTTAAGATTGCAAAGTAGGTAGGTACTAAGTAGCCGGTGTGCTTACAATCGAATCTATCGGCTTATACGTATATTAAGTAATATCTACCTTATATTGGACGTTACATTTTATTTGTTTTTTTTTTTACAATTTGTCTATATAGAACACAGAAAAATATAGAAAAATAATTTAAAAAATAAAAACACAATATTATAATCCTATTAACTTTTATATTAAAAAAAGCCCATAAAACTAAATTTTGATTAACTTCAATAACAAACCGGCCGTCACACCTTTTAAATCCATAACATATGAACCGATTTTGTTGAAACAACTTGTGTTGTTCCGTTTCCTCTGTGGAGAAACTATTGGACAAACATAATAATAAATTATAGTTATAGTCCACAGGTTGTATGTAGGTAGGTACCTAATTACTAATTACATACTTAATTACACTATTATTATAAATGTGGAAGTTTGTGAGTGTGTATGTTTGTTACTTCTTTACGCCTAATTGGGTGGACCGATTGCGCTGAAATTTGGTATAGAGATAGCTTAGACCATGGAATAACACCTAGGCTACAGTACAGCGAGTAAAACCGCTGCACGCAACTAGTATTATATATAAATAACGTGACCATTATCTCGATTTCGACGGGACAGTCCCACTTTGTGGCTATTTGTCCCCCTTGGGAAAAGAAGTCCTGCTTTCGCAAACTACTGAGAGTGCTTTTTAGCTAGGAAAATTCCGCTGGTGTCCCGTTCTGACGAAACGTTATAATCACGATAAATTATTTTGTAAGTAGGTTAAATAATAATAATTGGTGGTTTATGTCACCCCAATTAATTGCACTGTCAGAGTAAAATCACAATTTAAGGTACCTACTCATCCTTGGCCAATCTATATAGGTAGGTAGGTTAGTGATTTAAATTTGACAAATAACAAAGAAACATAACGCCTTCTCAAAACAATTCTAGGCGTTATTTATAATAGCTAACAAGAGCTCTCAGATCTGTGCAAATTAAATGATATAGCGTGGTTCTAACTTATAAAAACTTAAGGGGGCCAATATATCTGCAGGGGCCATATTGCCACCTTCTCCTCTACCTAATGTTGCAATTTCTGGTCGCCATAAAATCAAGTAAAGGTAGGTAGTAGGTACATAACCTTGATGACCAGTGACCAACCTATATTATTATGTTGCAGTTTCAGGTCGCCAAGATACCTTTAACTTTTTTATTTAACACTTACGTATCAAATCTCCCCCAACCTTCACCTATTTTGCAATCAGTTAATAATGATACAATATTATTCATACTCACGTATATCCATAGTTAGATATGCCACATACGTATTGAGCTTCTCCGGAATAGTCAAGATGATGTCTCCGGTGACATGTAGGTCGTTACTGAATATTGCAGTATTTGTAGATCTCGATAAGCCAAACCTGGGTAATAGGAACACAATGTATCTATGTATAGATAAACTAAGGCATGGAAAGTTGAAGCAACATCTTAGAGTCAAATTGTATCTAATAGATGTACCTACAGTCAACTACAAAGAGATGTATCCATGTTAGGCTTACAAAATGAAGTAAATTTTCATTTGCCACAATGAACTACCCTTGGTTCGTGACATTTCTAGTAGCAATCAAACTTAATAATATTGTCATCGACTCGTTTAATATGCAACAATGGTGTATCCCACTACTTTTCCTTAGGTGATACATAATAAAAGCATTTAAAATGAATCGAATATAGTATAAGATTTGGTGGATACTGAAAATGTCACGAAGTAAGGGTAAATAATTTTTGCATACTAAAAGTTCCTTCATTTTGTAAGACTAACATGGATACATCTCTTTGTACGATTTTGAAAACTAACGCGAGCGATATCCATATTAACTATGTAAATATACCGACTAAACTCACGGATATAAAAGTCGAAACTAGGCTCGACCCTGGGTTTCGGACTATTACGAAATCCTTCATCAGGAGCTCACGCGCTGAGGTCGCCAGCGCGTGAGCTCCTGGTCAGTTGCCAGCGTCGTGACCTCAGCGCGTGAGCTCCTGATAAAGGACTTCGTAACAGTCCGAAACCCAGGGTCGAGCCTAGTTTCGACTTTTATATCTGTGAGTTTAGTCGGTATATTTACATAGTTAACATCTCTTTGTAGTTGACTGTACACACGATATGCATCATATTACACCATTAGGTAGGGTAATTTAGAACAGTTCTAAATTAGGATACCTTATAGCTAGCTCTATTTTCAAATAGGTACCTATTTTTGCTGAAAATTATCCCTACATAGAATAAAAAAAAATCGCTTCCCGTGTCTGTCTGTCCCCATGTAGGTACTTATGCTTAAATATTTAAAACAATTTTTTATGCTGTTTTTTTGCTGATTATAATATTTTCTGTTCGGCGCCACCACGGGCGCGCTACGAAGGGTCAACTAGTTACTTAAATATATAAGTTTCTTGGCGTGATTAGCAAATATTTTCAATATCTTTATATGATCGAAGAGCATGAGGTTCAGTTTTTAGAAATTATATTAAGAGTGAAGACTGTTGCGCAAGAATGTACCTACCTCATTATAATTGAATACAGCCAACGCTTTGTGTGTAGGCCTGTATAGGCAAAATAACAAAACATCTAGCGAACATACACTCGACGGAAGTTCTTAGAAAACAAGGGCTCGCGTCGCCTTTATAAGGGTTTCTATTTATTTGCCCACACGTAGGAATAAACGGGGTCGCGGTCTCGGGCAAAAAGTAAAGGGATCGCATAGACTATTGTATTATAGGAGATACCGCACAGCAAAAACGAAAGTGATGAATTGAACTTGCTAAGTTCAATTCATCATCATCTTCATTTATGTTCAGTTCATTATTATTATGCCACCCGATTTGATCCGCTACAGTGCCAATCTCCGCCATGTTCGACTTGCGATCTTAACACTTGGTAGGTACCTGCTAGGTACAGTCAACTACAAAGAGATGTATCCATGTTAGGCTTACAAAATGAAGTAAATTTTCATTTGCCACAATGAACTACCCTTGGTTCGTGACATTTCTAGTAGCAATCAAACTTTATATTATCATCGACTCGTTTAATATGCAACAATGATGTATCCCACTACTTTTCCTTAGGTGATACATAATAATAGCATTTAAAATGAATCGAATATAGTATAAGATTTAGTGGATACTGAAAATGGCACGAAGTAAGTGTAAATAATTGTTGCATACTAAAAGTTCCTTCATTTTGTAAGACTAACATGGATACATCTCTTTGTAGTTGACTGTACATAATATTGTCCACCCATACAGCTACAGGACGTCATCTTATACTATTATGTTGACATTCAATAATTTTCAGTTAGTGGAAATTGTAGCTAAAATATTGCTCCGCATAATAACATTTTATAGGTAATGGGTATTATTGTAAGTAGGTAATTAATTATTTATTATTACTCGAGCACATAATTAGATATGTGCCCGAAAGGGTCGTTACAATAGGCATGACAACATTTTTTTGTCCATAATGTAGATTATTTAAAAATATTGGACACGTATTTTTTTTCTTGTAAATTAAATGAAAAATGAGTAAATTACAGCGACTTAAAGTTGCGAAGGAGGAGGTAATGACGTCACGTCTTGGTACGATTTGTATTGTGACGTAGCGCGTCCCCCACAATATTACATTCCTTGTATCTCAGTCAAATTCAATGAAATTGACAAATAAACAAAAAAATATAGAATATTTTTTTATTATAATTTAAATTACGGACTAATTACATTAAAAAAAAATTAACCTTGTCGTCACGCCTAGTTTATGTACGCTGATTGGTTTGTACCTACGAGTACGCCCTCATTTACGTGTTAAAAGCACGGTATCTGCGTTAACTACATTCAGTTTGATCTCGTTTCAAGTGCATGTTTCCCGCCCTTGTATTTTCCCTTGCAATTTGTTTTGCGGACCGTACTTCTGTTTTTTCGCTTAAGTGTTTGCTTTTTCACATTGGGCACCGGTCGAATAGATTTCACTCAGTATTATTGGAAAATAGGCTAATATTGAAAAGGTTGCGTCCAAATCTATTCGCTCCGGTTGAAAACAATCAGTAGGTTAATTTATAAGGGTTAGTTTAAAACAGAACAAATACAGTAAGTAGGTAGGTACTCAGATAGAGCTGATTTTATTACTTTTATCGATAAGACTGCTAAAACTGATCGTAATAAGTAGTCCATGCCCACTATAACTATTATAATTTAAAATCAATACAAATTTTAGGATAGGTGCCTACCTACCTACCTAATTACACTTATTGAAAATTAATTCTATTGTAATACAATAATAGTATAAGTAATTTAGAGCGCTTATTATCAAACTGGAAATTTGTATTTTGTATCTTTTAAAATAATAATATTGTGCAGGCCTTCTCTTGAGAAATTTTCAAAAAGTGAATTTTATGAATTTATATTTCAAAATATAGAATAGCCCTGTAAAGAACATATCTACTAGAAAATAGCACAAATTCACGCAAAAAGTTGTTTAAACCATGGAGGTGCTGGGACTTGAACCCAGGACTTTCAGCATGCGAAGCAGACACTCTACCACTGAGTTACACCCCCTGTTACTATCCCAGTTGAATTCACTTATCGTGTCTGTTAATGGACTCTTAGAAATTATTATTTGCGGGGTAGAAAATACTATTCGACCATACGATGATTAATATGTTATTATGACCTGATCCGTGTTATTACAAAACGCGAACTTATACGATTGTACCAAGACTAAATTATCATGTCCTAAGCGAAATATTGGCATGAGTTAATCCGTAATCCATGTATTTTGGAAATATTTACATAGAAATTACTAAATTGATTGAATTTTCATGATGTTGACAATAATTTATTCGGGTTTTTACTTTGTAGGTCCATAATATTATCTATCCACCTACCTACTGATATTATAAATGCGAATATGTGTCACTCTGTCTGTTACCATTTGCCACTTCTCGCCTAAACCACTGAACCGATTTAGATGAAATAAGGAATGAAGATAGTTTAAAGGACATAGGATAGCTTTATACCACGGGATTAAAATAAGGTAGGTTACATCAGGTAGGTTATACAATATATCGTAGCTGGTAAAGATAAGAAAACTCACTTTCCCTAGAGACTAAGAATTCTTAGTCGAATTCTGTCTGTAAGACTTATTTTTTAGAATTTTTGTTTTATTTTCCTTAAGACGCAGAAAAATTCTTACTTCCTGTCCATCAATTTAGTCCATCTGGCACCGGTCACGTTAAGATTCCTCAGTAAAAAGGACATTTGCTGTTCAGGCACTGCCACGGTAACACTGTTGATCACGATCGGGTCTACCGGCTTCATCCCGAGGTGACCTTCGTCCATGAGGAAGAAGAACGTCCTCAGACCACGCCTGAGGCACTGTAGGTCGTCTACTTGGCATGTCGGGAATGGTACTGCTCTGGGTTCTGAAACAGCATAGGTACCTAGTGTTATTAGCTAAGGTTATGCGACCCAGGTTGTATCTTTTGTTTCTTATTCTTCGAATGTTTACTATTGTGGAACAGCGGATAATAGCTGTTTCTTAACTTGATAGTAGGTAACACCAAAACCGCGTAGGAACCTACTTATTATAGGAACTTACAGAGTTAAGAATCGACTTTAACTTTACGATTAGGTACACGTTTCTCAATTTTATTTGTCGGCTTATAGTGATTGCTACCAATATTAATTCGGTGTGTATGGTTTAATGGTAACATGAGATTGATCTGTAGCAAATTAAAAAAAATCGAATACCTTGCTTCAATGATCATAATATTTCATAACAACATTTAACACATAATAACATTTGATATTTTACTAGCATTGTAAGGGTTCTAAGAGGCTTCTCCCCGACCACCTTTAAAATATATATATTTTAGTTATTTCATGACAAAGATGGGTAGGTATCAACAACCTACCAATTATTAATATCAAAAGAAACAATATTTAAGAATATACTCCATGTTAGAAAATAATGCACAGATTCTTCGTATGAAATTCCAGAAAACAAGCAATTTTCCCGATTACTTAAAACGCTATTCCGTATTTCTGTCAGATGGTATTTGCCCTGAGAATCTTGAAGACGGCGAATCTTGATACGTCTGTTGGCAAAGGCGGTAGCGTTATCTCCAATCTTTGTGGAAGAACAATAAAAATAAATACTTTTGGACGTATTCGTACCTACTTTACCATACTAAGTTGCTTTTAAAACCGGCTATTTTATTATTTATTTAATGTACAAAATAAATTACAATCAATTATTATTATAAGTCTAAGAAACTACCCTCCCATTGACCTACATTTAATAAAAAAACCGGTCAAGTACGAGTAGGACTCGAGCACCGAGGGTTCCGTACAAACCCGTAGGTTTGTACAGAACCCTAAGGAAAAGTGTGTATAATGTTATATAGGTAATGTAGGTTTGATTCCTTGGCGAGTACTTGCGAGTTTGAAAATATGCGGCTAAAATTGCTGTTTCTTTTGATTGCGTTGACATAGAGTTTTGATTTTTTTACAGCTTAAAGTTATTATAATGCTGAGTATTGGATATGAATTTCAATTTAATACCTGTACGCGTTCTTGAGGAATGGGGTAGTAAATATAAAATTATTAAAAATATTTTTTTTATATGATGTAACTAAAAATTTACAGTTTTCGTAATTTTTCCTGTGCCTATAATCTAAGACGCTGCTGAGTACCAAATTTCAAGATTCTCAGTTAACGGAAAGTACCCTGTAGGTTTTGATTCACTGAGAGTAGTCGCGAGTTTTAAAATGCGGCTAAAATTGCTGTTTATTTTGAATGTGTTGACATAGAGGTTTAATTTTAAAACAGTTTAAAGATATTATAGACCTTAGTATTTGATATGAATTTCAGTTTAATACCTGCAAGCGTTCATGAGAAATGGGGTAGTAAATATGAAATTATTAAAAATATTTTTTTATATGATGTAATAAAAAAATTACAATTTTCGCAATTTTTTCTTTATCTGTGCTCTAAGAAATTGCTTTTTACCAAATTTCAAGATTCTACGTTCACGGCAAGTACCCTGTAGGTTTTGGTTTTTTGAGAGTAGTTGCGAGTTTAAAATTGCGGCTAAAATTGCTGTTTCTTTTGAATGCGTTAACGTAGAGGTTTGATTTTATTACAGTTTAAAGGTATTATAGATTTGAGTATTTGATATGAATTTCAATTTAATACGTTTACGCGTTCATGAGAAAAAGGGTAGTAGGTATAAAGTTATTCAAAATATTTTTTTCATATGATGCAAATAAAAATTTTTAGTTTTCGCAATTTTTCCTTCATCTGTGCTTTAAGGTGTTGCTTCGTGCCAAATTTCAAGATTTTGAGTTCACGAGAAGTACCCCGTAGGTTTTGATTTATTTGGGAATGTCGAAAATTTGCTGAAATTTGCGACATATTCGTCTATATCTTTTGATTGCGTTGGCCTAGAAGTTTGAATTTTTCACAGCTCTAAGAGGCAATGGACCTTAGTATTTCCTATAAATTTCAGCTTGTTACCTCTACGCGTTCCTGAGAAAAAGGGTCTTGACAGACAGACGGACGGACGGACGGACAACAAAGTGATCCTATAAGGGTTCCGTTTTTTCCTTTTGAGGTACGGACTCCTAAAAATAAACATGTAGTGGTAGGCCTGTAATTGCAGAGGTCGGATGGGGAAGTACCTACCACACCTTTGTCAGTTCCATCAGTTCCTCAGATCAGAATAATTTTACTCCGTGATACATACCTACATGGTAAAGGTAGAGCCACACTAATATGGTGTGGTGTATGAAACCACGGTAAAGAGATATACAGTAATGTGACCCCCTAGAAGCGGTTGAACTCAAGGTCGCGCGAGTTGGGCAACCAATTGGGTAGGGTTCCGTGGGCAGCGAGGTGCCGAATAGACGTTTTTTATGCAGTAAGCTTCCGAATAATGGTTGTGAATTAGTAAAAATATCACAAAGTATTTAATACTTCTTGATATTTTTGAGTAATTCACAATAATAACGCCTATTCGGCACCTCGCTGCCTACCGTACCCTACCCAAATTATTGCAAACTCGCGCGACCTTGAGTTCAACCGCTTCTAGGGAGTCGCATTATTGTACTCTTTACCGTGATGAAACCAATATTACACCACTGTAGTGTGGCTCTACCTAAGACATCTAAAAAGTACTCGTAGGTACTATTACCACGTACCAACCTAATGTTTTATAAAAATTCTGTGAAAACATCCCTACTTATAAGTAAAGCCGTAACGGACCTTTTTGCGAGTTTTTCTTTGCTTAAACAATGTGAATATTTGACGTAGACCCTTTTTAACGAGTGTGGAATATTAGATTTTTCCATGCGCATACTTTTTTCGCCACTAACCCTTTTTATAAAACATTTGAGCCGTTGGCTTTGCTTGTCTATACTTACCAAGAAAATCATTGTATGATGTGATGAAAAGGCAAATTGTAATATAAATACATTTAAAAAAATCTCTTGAAATTAAGGACAAGCGATCTACTAGATTAGATTAGATATCGAACACTTTATTGAACACCATATATACAAAACAAAATACCTACCTACATTTTATATTAAAAATGTCACAATTGGCGGACTTATCGTTAATAGTGATCTCTTCCAGACAACCAAGCAAGAAAGTAACATAATATATATTCTGGAATATTCGTAGGTATGGACAGAAGTTGGCAAACTTTGCTTAGCTTTGGAAATAAAACCTTTTATCACTACATAGTATAAAATAAAGTTACTTGCCGCGACTGTCTGTCTCTATGTTTGCTTATATCTTTAAAACTACGCAACGGATTTTGATGCGGTTTTCATGAGTAAATAGAATAATTCAAGAGGTTTATATGTAAAGTACATACATAATACTATAGAAAAGAAACACTGATAATTTTCTAATAAGCGCGACGAAGTGCGCGCGGATCGACTAGTTGGCAATAAAACCTTTTATTTGAATTAATTAAATTTATAGAGCAAGTCTATCGCGGAAATGGAAAAAGCATTTTATGTGATGCAGCTGCAGGCATTAAAATTTTAAATGAATATTGCACCCAGTTCGTAGAAATCCAAATAAAGTCGAAGAATTCGCACATTTCGAGCACGGACAAGGCCAACTTCTTTACCTCTTCAATAATAACCTTTTATAGACCAAGTTGAAGGATTTCGCAAGTTTTTCTATCAAATCACATAAATAATAAATTAAGTACGTAATATACCTAATTGATAGAAACAATTTTTTTTATAAGTAAATTAAAAACTATCAAATCATTATGATACGAGTGTGTTAAATTTAAGAAAACAAGAAGATAAGTAAGTATAGGTAACAGTTCAGAAAAAGGAACAGTTAAATTAAAAAAAAAAATTTGAAACTACTTAGTCTAATTTAAATAAGTGCATGAAGTCTGACCTCGATCGGATCCATTAGGTTAACACTTGCCTATTATTGTTTTTTATAACATTATCTGATCTTCGAACGCGTCAACACTTAAATAGCAACAGACAGGTTGGTCTTTAAAAAAAATTACATAGGTACTTAGAGTGCTTTTCACAGGCTTTTCAAAGGAGTCCTATTTGCGGGGCGCCACTATCGCACGTTTAAAAGTTAAAATATATTTAACATTTTGACTCCTCGTAATTTCTCATATTTAATTACTCAATTCAATAGGTATTTACTTTATCTAACAAATTAAATTTAGGACATGAAGTATAGTAATAATCGATTAAATTAATTTTAGTTCCGCTAAATTACGCGGGACCTCTTTCGTGAAAAGCACTATACTAAATATGGTGCTAACAGTCTGAGGGGCTATTGGCTATCGTCCACCCACATGTAAAACACTAGAATCCCTAGACAAAATGGTGTACATTACTTGCTTAAACCTTCTCACTAATATTAGTAAAATAACAAACACAGCAATGAATATTGAAGTGGACATCTATCTTAGTGAGTGTAAATTAGCCAATAGCCCTGCTGATGTTTGCCGTATGAGCAGCAAAAAAAAAAAAACAAAAAAATACTTACTGATATTATCAAAGCCCCTGAACTCCGGAAACTGACCGTCAAACTGACCATCACAACTCAAAAAATGAATAACGAACAGAACACAAAACCACACATTGCACATGACCATCTTGTCTCAAACACTCTGCAATCAGAAAGGACCGGTTGTAAAGAACAACAATATATACGGCGATTTGTTTTTTAAAAAGAAACCGGATTTTATCTGTTTGTCGTTAAGATGGCCAATATATCTACCGCTGGGGGCGTTTGTCCATCCTGTATGATTTTTTTTGGTTTAAGGGCTTCCGTTCCTTAAGCAAATTGGTTGTTTTTACCATAATAAGTAGATGTGTAAAAACAGCAAAACCTACGCTAGATACATCGGCAAATGCGCCATTTACAATATAAATTACTTAATTGTTAAGTACCTAAGTATTAATTTTTGTATTTTATATCTGGCCCAATTTATAAAAGTATTGTTATTCAACAAGTAAATGCTAAATATATAGAAACTTAATTAATGGTCTACCAACTCTATACTGCAGTGAATTCATCATTAAGCAGTGTTCTTCTTAAATGGCAAAAAACTATTTTAACGAGAAACGCAAGCACCGTTTCATTTTCCGAGCGTGATGTAATGTCAAAGCCCAAGGTCTCAACTAAGCTTTTGGTAAGTCTGACCTAATTTAGCCTTTGGACCGTTTAGTGGCGGATTGCTGCGTATTTATGAAGGTCAGGCTTCGTACGCATAAGTAAGGTAAGTACCTACTACTTATTATAGGATGGGACGTTACAAAAAGGTGGCGTACCTACTTAGTACCCTTAAGGTTACCTAGATATATCGACATAGGTATAGCTGGAGATTTTGCTATTGATGTTTTATAACAAATTTTGCTGTGACTGAAGTCTGATCACAATCGGTTTAGTGATTTTTTAAACATATAGGTACACTTAAATATTTTAACACAAAGACATACTTTTATAATATTAGTCGGATTACCTTCATAAAAAGGCTCAAAATATATAAATAAGAGCGAACGGTAACTAAGTAGCAGGTGCGAGTATTTCCTATAAAACAAAAAAAAATGTTCATCTAGACTGAGCTTTTTAAATGAAGTGGTCAGTTGACTTTAGTAATCTTTTTAAGTTACCTTTAAAAAATGATCGTTAAATAACTAATATCATAGAGAGGTCGTATTCACGTTTATTTCTATGTAAATAAAATATGAATATTATTGCTAGGGTTTTTTACTCCAATTACTCTAATTTATTCTAATTACTCTTATCCAATCCAATTATCTTATCCAACTATCTTATCCAATTACTCTTATTTATCCAATTATCTTATCCAATTACTCTTATTTATTTAGGTTTCTCTAATTTAATTAGATTACTCTAATGCAGAAGTGAAATTTCAAAAAATCTTTTATAAAACAAGCGTTTATTATTATTACCATCTAGCACTCGTCATGACGAATCAAATAAGCCCAAACTCGACGGAGTTGTGCCCCTGCACACCTAGTGTGAAATTTCAATAAAATCGATTTTTTTTCATATTTCGGTAGATTACACCTTTAAAAATATAAATCACATTAAAATTTCAAATCGATATCTCAAATAGTTTTTGAGTTATAGCAATTTAAAGAGCAGCCGCTCGGCAGCTAGAGAGGCTCATTAGCTACGAGACGTACCTGAGGTATTGTTCAGAGTCTACTGTCCCTCCCACTGGATCCAGAAGTACAAGAAGCTATAAAACCTATTTATGAAGACTTATCTCGATATGAATTGCTTGATAGATGTAAAGGTAACAACACTCAGAACAACCTTATAACAGTGAAAACGATCATTTTATCTTTAAACGCGTTTTTCTCGAAACAGCATTTTCCGAATTTGCTGCAGAGATTACTCAAAAACAAATGATCCGATCACTATCAAATTTTTTTTACATGTTCTATATATAGTTCTCCGTACAATGACCTATCGATTTTTTGATCTGATCAAAAATCGAATTTTGGCAGGCCAAAAACGACCAAAATTTTGGGTAAAATTCGACTATTTTTTTAAAAACGCCGCCATATTGTCAATTTTTTTTTATCGTAGGTACAGACAATATTATCTAGTTTAACGAGAATTTTTTTTTTTAGATTTCATCCACGCCGTCCATTTTTTCGCGCCGTTGGAGATCGACTATAACTTGAAAATATTGAATTTTTTTTTCAAAAATTTCACTGTATATTCTTAAAACATGTATAAATATATTCTTAAAATTTTGAAATAATTGATAAAGTATTTTTTTTAATAAAAATTCCCAAAAATCACCTTTTTTTAGGCCGTTACACTAGGTGTGCCCCTTAAAACCGATGAACAATAAGTACAATGAAAAAAGTGATAAGTACACAGAAAGAAAAAGGAAATATAGCTTCAGTTCTCACAGGGATTTCAACCCAGGGTATCCCAGTGTCTGGATTGTAGCGCCGAATAGAGTTCTACGAAGGTACGACAAATGTACGATTGTTATGTAGAGATGAATTTAAGATTTTGAATCTGCTGTACAGCTGTACACAATAACTTTCATTACCACAAGTACTTACCAATAATAAAACAAATCAGGTTTATGATCAAATTTACAGCAATGTTCAAATTAATGACGAAACTGTTAATTAATTTTACGTAAGGTGATTTTTGGGTTAAGCTCTTAGTAAATATCCAACTCACGAAAATCCTTCTAACATTCACAATGGATTCTCGTTCTCGAGTAACCTCATAATTAACTATCTATTAAAATTAATTACATATAAAATAGCTAAACTTAGCGCTAAATATCACAAAATATAACCGCTAAACATAGCCAAGGCATGTGTACTCCTGGAATCAATGCTACACATTTGATGAACTAAATAAAAAATATACCAAATTTCAGCTCGATTGGCCTAATCCATTTAAGTGTTTAGAAGTAAAAAACATTAACAGACAATCTTTCCAATATGGTAATTGTAATAGTGTAGAGTGTAGATAGTTTAATAATACTATACTTACCTACCTATTATTTCATACTCGTAGATATCTATGTATGTGCTTGTAACTTTTCATAGGCCCAACAAAACATAGCTGGACTGGACACAAGTAAAATTAATTCTGCCCCAAAGTTGCGGCAACCCTACCTGAGCGTGCGACCACAACAAAGTTTAACCTTCGTACGGCTCCTTTGATAGATATACCAATGGTTTCATTATCTAGGGCTGACGCGCAGCCCTTTCAGAGATGTCGCTGGCTTGACACATGTCCCTTTTGCTGACAGAACTAATAATGTATTATACACGATTGCCGCGACGGGGAGGCATTCGTGCGTGTATGTTCGGTTAAATTGTTTTGAGACTTGCAGAGTTACTATTTTTTTTTGGCTAAAATAGGTCTTAATTCTTATGTAGGCGTACGGCGTAACTAATATGACCAACGTGTTAACGTAAGTTCTTAGTGACTATATAAAAAAAGTTTCCAAAATAGTTTATACTCGTATGTTAGTAAAATAGTCAGTTAGGAGCAATATTTAAGATGTAAAATCATACAGGAAGTAAATTATTTGAAAGGCAACAAACATGATGAAATTTTTATACACATATAACAGCTATTTAATACAAGAATTTTGACGACAATAAAATTAAATGCCTGTTACTTTTAATGGTACACTAACAATTAATTATGACAATTAATTATGTTAGTTGTTAAAAAGAGTATCAAGTATCAATGTCAATCAACCCACTTGCCTCGTTGTGCGCAACTTAAATCCTGCACCAGAAAGCACCCAAGTAGATTCAATTTTTCTTGTTCCGGAAGCGTTAGCTAAATTTCCCTAAACCCAGGAAGCAAATGATCTGCACTAATTTAACGAGAGTCCCTTTATTTTGTTCCTTGCAGACAATAGTCGAGATTTTCCTCATTGCGCTTTATTTGAAGGCAACCAAATTATCAACTATACATACATCTATATACCTTTTCCAGATTATATAAAAACAGAGTAGTAAGACCGGTTGTTTCACCAGTAATAAAATTGATTTTATCCCGTGGGATAAAAACTATCTCATGTCCTTTCTCGAATCTTGAACTATCTCTTAAGAGCGTATATAATATCGAGTGACGCTCTATCGCTCGCACTATTTGACAAATTTTGAAATATAAATTCATAGAATTAATATATTGAAAATTCCCGTAGAAAATTCCTTAAGAACAGCCCTCCATAATATTATTGCACACATTTTAAAAGTGTTTCCAGTTTGATATATTTAAAAATGGCATGAAAAGAATTCTTGAAGGAATCAAACTGGAAACACTTTTAAAATGTGTTCAATAATATTATGGAGGGCTGTTCTTAAGGAATTTTTAATAAATTAATTCTATGAATTTATAGTTGAAAATTTGTCAAATAGTGCGAGCGAGAGAGCGTCACTCGACTCGATATATACGCTCTTAACCAAAATTCATGGCTAAGGTTCATGAGTAGGTCTATGCTTCAGTCTATGCCCAATGCCCAGCAGTAGACGAACGTAGGCTGATGTGAGACTTAAGTATCTTATTTTTAAAGGAAGTTTCCATCATTATCTGGAAGGTGACAAAATAGATTATAACAATTCTACATGTTTTATACACGCAACAATAAAAGAAACAGGATGGAAATAAGGTATTCCATTCTTTACTCTCGCAAACAGCTACATAAACTGCGGGGGAATAACCCCCGGAAAGTAAGTCCATTATTTATTAATAATGGGATAGGATGGGTTTTACTTTCAATGGTATTTCCTTGTCTTTATGTTAAAACATATGTACTGACTTTTAGTATAATATTATGACGTAGTAGAGTTCAACAATTTTTAAATTGCACCTGTCTTTTTTAATTGCCTTACGTGGTGATATTATCTGGTAATTTTTAGGGTTCCGTACCCAAAGGGTAAAAACGGGACTACTAAGACTTCGATGTCCGTCCGTCCGTCAGTCTGTCATCGGTGTTTCTCATGAATAGTTAGACGGTGGAAATTTTCAGAGAAGATGTATTTCTGTTGCCCCTATAACAATAAATACTAAAAATAGAATAAAATAAATTAAAAAGGCGGGGGGGGGCTCTCATACAACAAAGTGCTTTTTTGCTGTTTTTGTCGTGTGAGATTTTAGCGTTTCTTTTTTGAGTGCGAGTCCGAGTCCGACTTGCACTTGGCCAGTGTTATTTGTAATTACAAAATTGTGCCCAAGATTGGAACTTAGGATAACAGCAGACGCGCAAGACGACAACATGTTATCTCGCGTTTTTCCGAAATTATCTTATTTTACATGTACGTATCTAAATCTCGCGTAAGCAGCGACGTTAAATGGACATTAAAATATGACATCACGCAAGATTTGTAGTCTTGCGTATCTTAGTCCTACTGGTTGTCCTATGGCCTATTTATTTATTTATTATTCAGCACAGCTAGGACTAACTTAATGCTACAATAGCATTTGCCTATGGCATGAAAGACTGACGATTGACGATATCACAGTCAAGAGATATAAAATTATGGCAATACTAAAAACTAAACCAGCAGTGCAAATCAAAATCAAAATTCATTTATTCAAATAGTTTACAATGGAATTTTGCAAGTCAATTTTACAAGTATTTAATTCTATTTAGAACTTTACCACTCGTTCGTTACATAAACGCATAGCATTTGTTTTAGCTTTATCATAGACTGTTGAGTGGACAATTGAGAGCTAAATAAGATGATGATTACTTGTCAGCCAATTAGTAACTCATATTATACATTGATGACGAATGACGTTTATGGAAATATCCTCCAAATTATGAGACAAGTATCCTATCCGCAGTAGCTATAAGTATTATCTAACAACCACATAATATTTACATAGCTAGGTTTATTATTATCTATGTATGTGGTTGTTATGGGAAGCCCGAATTCTTGAGGAATGTTTATGACTCTGCTATGACACCACGTTTTATGCCTTCTGGGAAATCCCTTGGACTTTTGCTAAGGATTAAGGGTATCCCACTGATTATTAAATAAAAAAGTTTCTTCAGATTTTAGTGTTACTTTTTATTTATATTTCTCCACGTCAAATGGTCCTTATATTTATAAGGTATGAGTTTCGTATTTGCGCGTGAATCTCTCATTTGCTCAATATGACGAATTTTGAAATATATATCCACTCTTAAGCGTTTTGATAGTAAATTATGTATGTGTAGATTGGTAACGACTCAAAATTTAATTTAACAAAATATATAAAAAAATGGTACCTAATCTTGCAGTAAAAATTAATATCAACCTTATAAACTTTGTAGATTTATAATAACGATTAATAAATAACATAACATTTAACTTCTAACCTATAAATAAAATACCACTTTAAGAACTTGTATCAGACAAGGAAGTACTTAATTAGGTAAGTAACTGCTGATTACAATTTAAAATAGAGTAAATCCTAAAAATATTTAGACTCCAGACAATTATATATTGATGACATTAATTTATTTACCGATTCATTTAAAAACCTGTTACATAGATCACCTTTAAAAATGCGGATCGAAGATCGTTAATATCGACCTAGTCCTTTTGCATATTATGAGCAGACGCGATAAGGACATTCATAATATTTAATACTGCATAATAAATAAGCAACACATAAAAGTTCTTAGATATTATCAGAATCTCTATTCAAGGTATGACAGTAACTATAGCAATTAGAATTGAAAACCCTTTATATCCATGAAAACAATAAAATAAACTTTAAAAATATTACACGTAAGAGATAAGTGTTAAAATTGGCGGTCTTATCGTTAAAAGCAATCTTACCCAGACAACCAAGCAGGGAAAGAGAAAAGACAGAAATAAGGCGACGGTCATTACAGCGATAGGTACCAGGTACCTATGTTAACAAGAGAGAACAGGACGTGTAAATTTTTTTTGGAGTATGTAACTTGAGATGCGGTCACATATACATATAATACATTAGACATGGAACGTGCAAAAAGAAAAAACAGTTACGGCTATGGATGTTGTCTATGTTCTGAAAGGCATTCGGCGGTTGAATTGATAAAAAAATAATTACATTATTATGTGATTATTTATGTGTTTATGAATTTAATAACGTAACTAAGTACCTATGTCCTTTTAAGGTCCAAAAAAAAATGTCAGTACATACGTAGGTAACTATTATAATATTATAATGCACGTGTAAAGAGATTGTGCAATCAAATCCGATTTAACACGCAAGAAAAACAAACAAATTGGCATAAAAGAAAGAGTAAGGTGGTAGGTAAGTTAATATTTTATTTTATTTGCAGATTGTTTAGCTCAGTAAGTTTTTGTAGAATTTTGGTGCGCAATAAGTAATATTCTATTCTACTATACAAGTATTTTCCATCCATTATTTCTCATCAGTGCAAATAGCAAGTGAAACTTTGAAGATCTAGTTTAGCTAGTTGTATCAGGTTTCTCTGGGAAAATTAGCACGGTCTTGAAAATCAACTCAGACTCACTGCTAGTCTGTTTTACTTAGATTATGTTACTTAGATGTCTTTGTTCTAAGTTAACAACTAGCACATCTTAGAACTCTACGTTCACTTAAGGTGAATTAAAGCTTTGCATCAGGTTGGTAACAACCAACAAGTCTAGTTCGAGAGTTTAAGTTAGTAGTAAGGTACGAGTAAATAGGTACCTTCCTAGGTATCTTATGTGATTCATCGTCAACCGTATCTGCACTTTCCATCAGGTGGATGTGGTCAAACGTAGGCCTATTCAGTATATAAAAAAGTACGAGAACTTAAAGTTTTTTTTAATGGATGAAAGGTTTTGGTATAACGAGGTTAACATTGTTCTATTTAAAAAAAAAACCCTATGTGTTTCTTTCCCATCCTTCTCATAGTGGTGCATTGAATGCGTGGTATTACAAGTGAATTAAATTAAAAATTTAAAGAACCCCCAACGCAATATGTAATTCACCATTTTGTTGTGGCTGCCATCTTGTATTTCCAATGTATTATAATGCGTTGTATTCTATTAGTTAAGCCCTTTCATTTAATACCCATATTGAGGGGGTCGTGGAGAAAAAAAGTAATCCGCCATTTTGTAGCGGCGGCCATCTTGGACCGATTTCCACCAAACATAGCTAAGAACACTCTCGACTAACTCTACTTTCAAACAAAAAAAAAACTAAAGCAAAATCCGTTCATCCGTTCGGGAGTTACGATGCCACAGACAGACACACACAGACAGACACGTCAAACTTATAACACCCCGTTTTGCGTCGGGGGTTAAAAAGAGAACAAGTCGATTTGAAAAAGTGCCGAATATATTTACAAAATAATTAACATTAACTATTATTATCTACTAAACATTGACCTTAAATAGTAATCTAATTTGAATAATTGCATTTTAAATTTAGACATCACGTTAATGGTAAACGCACATCTATCCGCATCAACCGCGCCGAACGAATCGTATTATGATTTTTTTTATTATAATATGAAATCTCATGAAACCTTGTATACACATGCCAGAGTCGAATCGGAAGATTTCCTATACAAAAATGTTTTCGGCGCGTCGATGCTGATAGATGTGCGATCACCATTATCGGTCCAATCCTGCTACCTTTTTTTGCCAGATTTTGGACTTGCAGTGAGTACACATCCTTTGTTACCTTCAGCGATAGGATTCCAGGACCATAAATCGACCAATGACTATTTCTTTCCAAAAAAAATCGAATCGAATCAGCGAAAGTACTAAATTTCATGTGTCATTTGGTCTATCTATTAATCTAAAATAATTGTTATTTGAGAGAAAAATAAGAATGCTCAGGATCTAGAGCTCGCGAACTTTGACCCGAAGATTTCTTACAAAAACGTTGAAATAAAAATGCAGATCACAATAATTTAACACCAGAGTCTTCCTTTAACACGTAATAAAATCAAGCCGTTAATCTTCGCCGGTGTCAAGTTATCGCTGGATAGAATAAATTACTTTTTACCAGAGTTTGTACGATAAAAAATTACTCTGCGTTTCCCTCGGTGATGATCAATAATACTTCTTTTTAAATCTGCGGCACGGTACGGTAGTGCCCCCGCCAAGTCGAGCGCGAAGCAAGCACTGCCGTACCATCCTTTACAGGAACCATTTCGCCGCATTTTCAGGCCCCTATTTGAGAACCTCTGGATAAGACCAGAACACAGAAATTTTCGTCATCCAGTAAGCTATACTTACATACTTAAAATCCAAAATTTCAAGTCTGTAGGTCATTAAGTTCCGAAGTTAAGCGAAAGCAAAGTTTCGCATTTACGACACTCACTCACTCACTCACTCACTCACTCACTCACTCATGATCATCAAAATAGAACTAGTACTTCCCATAAACTGAGAGAGCTGAAATTTGGTACATACTTAGAATTTATTGTATAAACCATAGGAAAACTAAAAAAACATGCAATTTCGGTCTTGTTTTCGAGATAATTAATCTGCATAAATAACTTTGTAATCTCATATAAATGTATAGGATTACAAAGTTACATTTGCAGTCAATGGTTAAAATAGTTGTGTAATATCCAACTTATTAATTAAAAATATATATAAAGCCATAGTATATGTATGTGTGTGTATATGTGTCGTAAGTCGTCAGTTATGATCAGGCGATATCGTGGTCTAAGGCTAACCTATAACGAATCTATCACAAGAGCCCAACCAAGCTATTAGAAGAGATCGACATACCGCCTTTATTACAAGCTTTTATTTACTTTCACCTGTCTGTCTATCTGTCTGTCGGTCTGTCTGTCTGTCTATCTGTCTGTCGGTCTGTCTGTTGTCTCTAATTAAATCTTGCAAGTTTAATTAGGCCCACTTCCCGGTATAATATTTTTATGATGCATTGGACTAAGAGTGAACGCACACGTACATATCTAGATGGCGCTGACTGTATTTTAAAACGCGCTTACGGTTTGTATTTCTGATAACCTTATAATATAGCGTTTCTACAAAAATAAGTGAAATCCCACCAAAAACATTCTGTAAAAAACTAGCCAAGTCTCGATGGAGCTGCTTGTTTATCTCTAAAAAGTAATGAAATCTAGACAAAGTCGTGCCAAGTATAAGGTTCCTTACTGCGATTTCTTTATTATTATAGTTAATGTTGTATGACTTGGCCGTTGAAGGGTACACAAGGGTATTATACCAGGTGCTCCATAACACTATTGCACCAATCTGTCCGCTACCCATTCACGATAGAAAATTTCCACTTGGAAAACGTTGATTGGATAACCAGTCAATTGTAGGCTTGATAAAGCTGCGTATTTCAATAATACTTATGTTTAGGCGATCCAAGTGTCATGGAGCATCTGGTTTTGTACCCTTGTGTACCCTTCAACGGCCAAGTCATACAACATTAACTATAATAATAAAGAAATCGCAGTAAGGAACCTTATACTTGGCACGACTTTGTCTAGATTTCATTACTTTTTAGAGATAAACAAGCAGCTCCATCGAGACTTGGCTAGTTTTTTACAGAATGTTTTTGGTGGGATACAAGATACACTTACCGACACGCTCTTGCTAAATGTAGGTCTACCCTATATTATTTAGTTTCTTCAGGGGTTATCAATATTATTATATTATTTTATGGGTTCTGATGATAGCGGTGTCAAGAAGTTGCCATTGAACCATTTATTGCATTTATAATTTTCTCGCTGAATTTTCTTGTACTTGTAGAGATAGATGTTGCAGTTGCAAATTGCGAGTTCGAAATTCATTTATTCCTAAAATTCATATATTATCTAAAATAAATAAAAAAATATTCTTTCGTTCTATTCCAGCAAATGAGGTAACAAATATTACTGTTACAATTATTGTACTACATTTTACCCTGTAAGGGCGCTATGGAATGATTATAATAAATGTCATACCTACATTTAATATCTAAGTATGACATTTATTATAAGGCGGAATTTTGACATAATCATTATCACTACATAGTATAAAACAAAGTCGCACCCCGCGTCTGTCTGTTTGTCCCTATGTATATTGGCATGAGTTAATCCATGTATTTTGGAAATATAGGACAGTTATTAACACAGAAATTACTAAATTGATTGAATTTTCATGATGTTGTTTGACAATCATTTATTCGGGTTTTTACTTTGTAGGTCCATAATATTATCTATCCACCTACCTACTGATATTATAAATGCTAATATGTGTCACTCTGTCTGTTACCATTTGCCACTTCTCGCCTAAACCACCGAACTGATTTAGATGAAATTTGGAATGAAGATAGTTTAAAGGACATAGGATAGCTGCTTAAATATTTAAAACTACGCAATTAATCACTGCATAGTATATGGTACATAATGGTTTCATAATTACATTACATACATTGCAAGTTAAACACAACCCATGTGAACCACCACCACCCACCACCTAACCCATGTGAATTTCAATATTTCTCCTCTCCCTGCACGGTTGTCTGGAAGAGATCGCTATTAGCGATAAGACCGCCAATTGAAACACATAGTTTTGTATTGTTTTAGTTTATAAGTTGTTTTTGTACATTTTCTTTTGTGTTCCAATAAAGGGTTATCTATCTATCTATCTACAAGCTTGTAAAGAAAACTATTATTAAAATTACGTGTTTTTAATTAAATCTGTGAATAACGGATAAGGATGCTTTAAAAATTCAATTAGTCTCAGTTGATCGATTCCTGATGATTAAAATCTGGTTTGTCAAGTCAAGAGTCAAGATGCCATAAGATGATCTTTAATAATTACTCCAATAAATATACTAGTTTAGTCGTAAAATACAAGTTGTGGTCGCATATTTAGTGTTTACGATGATGTGGATTTCCCGTTTACTATTATTAATTAATAATTGTGTCAGATAATTGCAATTTACACAGCCCCTGTGCGAGTACTTTATGATAATTCGTCCACCTCGTTGTCTTAGAATTGAAGAAAGATATTTTTTAGATTAATTACCTTTTATTGTAAACTACTTATATCTGTGATCACATGTATTAAAAAATAAAAGTACCTATCACTTATGACTGAACAATAATATTAAAATTAATTGAATTTTTCTTGCAATACCTAATTGTTCAAATTACACCTATCACCTTCTAATTTGCGGTAAAAGACAATCATGTTAGAACTGGATGCTCTATTGCACAATCCTAATAAGCCTTTATTTTAATTTTAATAATGTTTATTGGTAGATGCTGCAGGAATATCTCTGATTAAAAAAATATGGAAAAGGCCAATTCAGAATAAGAAAAATCACATAATATATTTAATTCTTTGGTAAAACAAGCCAATAAGATCTTATCGAGATTTCAATTATTAACAGTAATCAAAATATAATTTAGACGTCTTTAAAGAAGGCAGATTTGGGCAAGATCTTTGCTGAAGCTCTGATGTTATGAACTACGTCGGCGTAAGCCAGTTCAACAATCTTGCAAATGGTCTTCTTTCTGAGACTGGCTTGATTCGCTGTGTAGGCTGGCTTCTTTGCTAGGGCAGCTGGATCTAGAAATAAAAACAAAAAATGTTATAGTTTCCTAGGATGCGATCGCAAACAGGCTTGAACCTTCTGAATTAGGAAATACCCACTTCCACTATCAACTTTTTTAACCCAGGACAAATGCGTTACGATTCGCGGTGAGTGGGACTCCCCCACCGAAGATGGGCGCGGCGGGGTATACTTACTAAAAACCTGGGGGTGTTCCTTTGGAGCGCCGTGATATGGGCAGCGTTATCTCATACCATAATCAGAGGGGCTGTTGGCTAATTCTCACCCACTACGATTGATGGCAACTTCAATGTACATTGCTGCTTTTGTTACTTTACTCATATTAATAAGGAGGTTTAAGCAAGTAATGTTCTCGAAATTGTCTACGGATTTTAGTGTTTTACATGTCGTTTGGCGATAGCCAATAGGCCCTCTGGAGAGCGTATTGCTAGTATTCTTACTACTTTAAATATTAATAATTAATAAAAAAACCGCCCGATGTTGTCACTAAAATTGTAGGTGACGAGTATATAATTTATTTGAGGGCATCATGTCTTTTGACAGCTTCACATAAAAATTGTAGTAAATAATAAGTATAATCAACCTAACATGGCAACTCCCCTTGTTGCTCTTTTTGATATCTAAATGGCGTTTTGATATCGTAATGGTTTGATAATAACAATGTCGTTATCACTATTATGGACTGACAATTATAAAAGAGCAATAAGTGTTAAACTCCTAACTCCAAGTGAGCAAATTCGTGAGTAAATGCAAGATGAATCATAATCCTCAGTCTCATAACTTTGAGTTACAACTGGCGTCCTTCAGAAGTCATTCACCTAACGGTGAACGCCTGCCCTGCCCTTAACTTCCTGGTGTTGGCAAAACTCTTGCGTTTATTGACGGACCGGTCGTTACAGGGGTTAAAGAACTTACTCCGGACAATTTTTTGTTGGCACATAGGTACATTATAAATGCTACCTACTTAAGTTTTGTGGTGAGGCAATGAGTGCAAACAGCACAAATTTTAAAGAAGTTAAAGCTGTCGCCACGGCCTAAACCAACCACCCCTCCAGGAAAGCGCCAAAATGCTTCTAGCTAACGCTAAAAAAGTACTGCGATAACAGTTGCTGTGGAAAATTTATCTTTTGTAAAGCTGAAAGTTTGTATGTGAGTGTGTGTGTTTGTTGCTCTTTCATGCAAAAACTACAAAACCAATTACGATGAAACTCGGTATGAAGATAGATAAAAACCTTAAAGAACGCATATAAGCTTTCTTTAAGGTTTTCATCTATTAGGTACCTTTCAGCGGGCGAAACGGCTGAGCAAAGTAAGTAGTACCTATGAAGTTATTTAAAAAAAAAGTAAAGTTTTTTTAGTTAACCTTTCGATAGTTGGTCTTCCAATTCCTTATTCAGTGTTACTTTTGGCTCCTCCTTAGCCTCACAAGTAATCGTTTCAGGTCCAACCTCGAAATGCTCAACGCCTTTATCGTCTTTTTTTAGCTCGTAGTTATACTTGGCTGTTCCTAGTACCTCTGGAAAATTAAATAATATTATTATAAAAAAAACCCACATTAACCGACAATGTCTTGGCAATGACTGACACCGCTTCGGCTATGCCATAGGTGTCGCTGATACTTCCATTACCTACATAAGACATTTTTAAGTCAAGAACTTTATATTAGTACCAGCAGTTATTAGTATTATAATAGTACCAGCTGTGCCCAGCGGTTTAACCCGCTGTCTTATAGCCTATGTGTTATTCCAGAGTCTAAGCTATCTCTAGTATACACCAAATTTCAGCTCAATCGGTCTACCCGTTTAGGCGTGAAGAGGTAACAAACACACATCCTGACATCTAGACATCCATTCTTACAAACTTTCACGTTTATAATATCAGTAAGATTATATTCTTCTAATAATGCCTTTTATACGAATAATAATAATATTATAATATATTTTATTAATTATAAAATATATAATGCCAGTCACAGTGACTAGTGAGTCAACTTATCTTAAGAAATGGCATTGAATGACTATGTTTAAATTATTTTAATCTCCATTTTATAAATAACAGAAATAGCTTTGATCTGTTTTTAACCCCCGACGCAAAAACGACGGGGTGTTATAAGTTTGACGTATCTGTCTGTCTGTCTGTGTGTGTCTGTGTGTCTGTCTGTGGCATCGTAGCTCCCAAAGGGATGAACGGATTTTGATTTAGTTTTTTTTGTTTGAAAGTAGAGTTAGTCAAGAGTGTTCTTAGCCATGTTTGGTGGAAATCGATCCAAGATGGCCGCCGCTACAAAATGGCGGATTACTTCCCCCCCCCCAATATGGGTATCAAATGAAAGGGCTTTACGAGTAGAATACAGCCCACTATATAAAATTTAAAATCCAAGATGGCTGCCATAAAAAAAATTGAATTACGTATTGCGTTGGGGGTTTTTTTAAATTTTTAATTTAATTCACTTGTAATTAAAGTGCAGATAACAAGATTGAAATAAAAAAAAAAAACAGAGCTGAGTTTTATAATTATAATAAAAAAACGAGATTAGAGAAAAAACTTGCCTAGTGATAAATTAAGTAGGGTGATAATAAACAAGTACACACGGACGAAGAAAATAAACTAGATGGAACGAAAATGAAAAATGATAAGAACTCAAAGTATGATTATCACCAAGAAGGTATATTCAATGGAGTTTGCGCCGTGAATACCAAAACTGAAGCAAGAACTAGTGAAAAAAAAAATTAAATACAGCTTGTATTTATTATAATAAAAGGTTGTATGGTAATAATAATTATTATTACCATCTAGCACCAAAGTACTCGTCAAGACGAATCGAATGAGCCCAAAATCGATGGGGTTGCGTCGTTTAATTACGGAGTTCCTATGGCCACCTTCCAGCTCTATCAATCAGATCAGCTCCATGTCATAAAAATATTGTATTGTCATCCGATTTACTCATGCATGCAACATTACAGCACAAACAGAAACCGGGAAGTGGATCAAATTAAACGTGCAAGATTTGATTACAGACAGACAATAGACAGGTAAAAGTAAAAAAATAAAAGCTTGTTAAATGACGTCAGCATTGAGTGTCATCTCTCATATTTCCCTCCACTTAGTACGATCCTGACACACCTCACACTTCCACTACATACATAACGTACAATTTTTTACAAGCTTTATATTACTTTCACCTGTCTGTTGTCTGTCTGTCTGTCTGTCTGTCTGTAATCAAATCTTGCAAGTTTAATTTGACCCACTTCCCGGTTTCCAATTGAGCTGAAAATTTGCATGCGTGTGTAAATCGGATGACAATGCAATATTTTTATGACATCGAGCTGATCTGATGATGGAACTGGAAGGTGGCTAGATAGGAACTCCGTTATTAAACGACGTAACCCCATCGAGTTTGGTCTCATTTGATTCGTCTTGACGAGTACTTTATGGTGCTAGATGGTAATAATAAAAAAAAAGCTTGTTTTTAAAAAGTTTTTTTCAAATTTCACTTGTTTTTTATAATAATTCACTTACTAATAGTTTTATAATAATAATAAGTAGGTAGGTGTAACTTAGCCTACATATTTTAAATTAAAGACTTAAACTTACTCGAGTCCGCGTGATAAACGCCAGAGAAAGTTTTAGAATTCTTCGTCAGATCTATAGTAACATCTGCAACGATATTTAAATCAGCTTCAGTCTTTAAAAGGACGGATTTCTTGGTCAAATCCATTCTGAAAACATACAATTTTATTAGTTTTTTGGTTTGTTTTTGTTGGACGTCCTGCGAAGGAAAAAAGGTTGCGGGTTCAATTCCCGCCTGGGACAATTTTTTTTTTTATTATCTAGAGTACTTCAATATTAGCTACACTCTATTTAAAATACGATCTAGCCTTAACTTAGGCTAAGTAATTTACATCTAACTTAAACTGCTACATAGACTAAAACTAAGAATGTGTCCATTAACACTTTTCTTATTGTCTATAATATTGGGGAAGACACTTTGTTCACGTGTTCATAAAATAAAATGCATATGTAGCAATTACACCACTATACACTAAACTTAAAAGGTTTTGTTTGTTAGATTTATTTTATAAGTTATACGTCAACGTTATTTCATTGGGATTGCTAGTAACTCAGGCTTAAAATATAGAGTTTAAATTTGCATTGCACGCCAATTCCTTGGTGATTTTAACATTTGTCTATTATTATAAGCATGACGATAGTAAGTACTATCGTCAGGGCTTTCTATTAGTTCCGTATTCTAGCTTTTTTAGCCTTTCGTCAAATGTTGCCTGGGACAAATAAGTAGGTGTTATCTAGATACAGATATATTACCTATATATCTATAAGTGATTAGTGATAATTAACTGTGATGGAGCTATAGTGTCATGTTATAAATCAATTCCCTTTGGTTCACTTTTGATTGTATCATCGTCAAAATTGTCCCAGAAACCCAACCTACTTATCGATAAATTTATATCTATTCAAATAAACAATTTTGCATCATTTTTAAAAATTAAGTGAGCAGTAATTAATGAATACAACATGTTAAAATACAGAAACAAAGATAACATTAGCTATATATTTTACCATAAATTCCCTTCCAACCAGGTTGTCTGTAAGAGATTGCTTTATGCGATAAGACCGCCGATTGTTTACCTCTAGTTTTATGTTAGTCATATTTTATGTTCATAACTATTTCTTGTATTTTGGTATGCAATAAAGTATCATTCTATTCTTTTCTATTAGCAAATACGGAACCCTAAAAACGCTAATTGTAAGAAAAAAGATTTGCGAAAGATTTGCAACAGGCGCTCTATAAAGCACACAAATTTAGTTACCTCATTAAACTTTCAATCTAGCTTTTTTCTTCGTCCTAACTCATGCTTTGCTTCTTCATGTAAACCTAATTTAGTTATCTAGTTACACCCGAAGAACTTTACAAAGTAATGTAGGCCAAGACACATAGTTGCAAACTATTTCCCTGGAGCTTGCCAGAAAGTTACCTAGGTAATGTAGATTTATCACTTGCTTGCACGTCGTGGCACCCTGTTGAGTGTGTACCTACTGCAAAACGTTTTCTGTTGTTTTGTAATTTAACGCCGGCGCTCCACTTCGCTTCAAGGTGCGCGCGTATTTATTCCACCCATACATTCCATATATGAGAATGTATGGGATGACAGTTTGATTTGACAGCAAGACATGACTGCGCATACGTTCTAGACCCATAATATTAATAACATCCTCAGTCCGATGAAATCAAAACTGAATTAGACGTGATGCTATGAAACCCATAACTGAATAGTTTGCATTAGTATGTCAAAAAGAGTATGATGACGGATAGAAATCGGACGACTGAAAAGCGTGTGCTACTATACAAAATCTACTTATATCAATAACTAACGGATTTGATTCTGACTCGGATTTTACGTAATGAGAAAACGTTCTAACCACGATGGCAATGCGTAACATATCTGTGTTATTCTGTGTAATGACAAAGCTTCAGTCTGGGCAGCCGAAATCACAACGAAAATTAATTACAACAGTTTATCCCACGCAACATAGTATTTCGCAAAATAAAATGATGAACTAAAAGCTACTGGTGACTACGACCAGACCTAGTCAAAAATTGCAGGCTTGTTTGGATATAAGTTATAAGCAACCGAGCTTTATGCCATTCTAAAGGTACGCAGTTGACCTGTGTTTCGGCTTGTATAATTCTAAACTATGCCATTGACACTAACGTTTTCGCTATGAATATAATTTGATACTGACTAAATCTACGAATCGATTGGTATTGTAACTGAGAATTGTATGTATAGGGCACATAAATGAAATGAATACTTTATCATAAGGCGTTGAACCTTGAACTTTACTCGATAATGAGATTAAATCTGAACTTGGGTACATAAATTTAATATCAGATTTTCTTAACTTCGGTGTTTAATAATGTTAACATTGGATGAAATCAGAGTAGATTTAGTCATATAATACGTTTGTAATTCAATTTCCCTAACGTCAGACGTTCCATTACTAGGTTACTGCTTGCGACCTTTGGAAAATGAGCTTCAGACGTGACGCCACACTCGATTTGGTATCTTCATTGCATACGAAAATAACAGTCTTAGTAAACCTTTTTCTTGGAATTTGAATTGAGCTCGTTCCATACCTAAACGCAAAAAAGTCAAAATTGCGTTTTCCTTTTCATCTTGGCATACAAAGTAATTACTTCGATTTTAGTTTAAGATAAGATAAGATAATTTATTTGTCAGAATTTTGGTACAATAAATAAGATCTTAAAAATAATAGGTTCCTTCAAAATTCTGCCTTAGAAGGCATACAAATATCCAATAGTAGTTTGATTCAATAGTAGGCCAAGCACGGAGTGTGCGGGGTCTTGTTTTGCTGTCTAGTTGAATTGTCATACTAAACTTTCTCTTAAGAAATATATGGGAAGATAGTATGTATATATGTGATACGTCCATAGTTTAATATATTCATCATTATCGGTCACGTGGCGACTCTGCCAGCTTAACATTGTAAGCTCGCGTAATAATTATCCCACCAAAAACATTCTGTAAAAAACTAGCCAAGTCTCGATGGAGCTGCTTGTTTATCTCTAAAAAATAATGAAATCTAGACAAAGTCGTGCCAAGTCTAAGATTTCTTACTGCGATTTCTTTATTATTATTATAGTAAATGTTGTGTGACTTGGTCGTTGAAGGGTAGACAAGGGTATTATACCAGGTGCTCCATGACACCATTGCACCAATCTGTCCGCTAACCATTCATCATAGAAAATTGCCACTTGGAAAACGTTGATTGAATAACCAGTCAATTGTAGGCTTGATAAAGCTGCGTATTTCAATAATACTTATGTTTAGGCGATCCAAGTGTCATGGAGCATCTGGTTTTGACCCTTGTGTACCCTTCAACGGCCAAGTCACACAACATTAACTATAATAATAATAAAGAAATCGCAGTAAGAAATCTTAGACTTGGCACGACTTTGTCTAGATTTCATTATTTTTTAGAGATAAACAAGCAGCTCCATCGAGACTTGGCTAGTTTTTTACAGAATGTTTTTGGTGGGATTTCGCTTCTTTTTGTAGAAACGCTACGCTATATTATAAGGTTACTATAAGGCCGACAGACAGACAGGTGAAAGTAAATAAAAGCTTTACACAATTTTAACCATTGTCTGCAAATGTAACTTTGTAATCCTATACATTTATATGAGATTACAAAGTTATTTATGCAGATAAATTATCTCGAAAACGAGACCGAAATTGCATGTTTTTTTAGTTTTCCTATGGCTTATACAATAAATTCTAAGTATGTACCAAATTTCAGCTCTCTGAGTTTATGGGAAGTACTAGTTCTATTTTGATGATCATGAGTGAGTGAGTGTCGAAAATGCGAAACTTTGCTTTCGCTTAACTTCGGAACTTAATGACCTACAGACTTGAAATTTTGGATTTTAAGTATGTAATTATAGCTTACTGGATGACGAAAATTTCTGTGTTCTGGTTTAATCCAGAGGTTCTCAAATAGGGGCCTGAAAATGCGGCGAAATGGTTCCTGTAAAGAAGGTACGGCAGTGCTTGCTTCGCGCTCGACTTGGCGGGGGCACTACCGTGCCCCCAGATTTAGGCCAGTGTCGATTGACCTACCCCAAATCCCCAATTCTTGGATAAAACTCCAGAATCCTCTAACTTAATGGCATTAAAAGCAAAATATTAGTCGACTAATCCGTATCCTCATAGTTTGAGTAGTTCTAGTTAAATAATATTTATTATTGTTGCAACATTCCACTGTAACAACCTAGTTTCGCATTCCGTAATCTTGTTTGCAGGCTTCCCTTTTAATCATATTAAAATGACTCCAGCGAGTAAGCCGCTTGCGACTTATTAAATTCTTACAAGTATTCTTGCTAGTGGAAGTACCAGTTAATTCCAAGTCAAAATAAGTCAAGTTGAAAATGTATCGAGGAGCAAAAAACTTAATGTATGGAATTCGAGCAATGAGTAACAAAAACTCCAACTGCAATTAGGTTATTGGCATTTACCGATATAGTGCAAGGTTACTTACTGGAAGTCGGAGATCTTCTGGTTTCGCAGGCCTGTGATAGTCAGGTTCTTAAAATGCAGTACCAGACCAATATCTTTATCCACTTCATAGGTGAAAGATGGAATTACAAGCGGGTCTATAGGTTTTATGCTATAGTTTGATATCCCTTTACTCGTCTTCTCTAAGAACTGCTCCGTGGCGTGACTCAGGCATTCTATATCCTTCACTTCGCACGGGTGTAGTAATGATTCTAAGAAAAGAAAAAGTTGAATAATTGAGATAAAGATTGTTTTTCCTCGAATCGTATACTAAACAAAAGAAATCAATATTACGTTGAATATATTATTATTCTCACATTTCGCGGAAATTGATTTGTTTACATTACAGAAAAAAACAGAAATGTTTTCTTTGTTATATAAATCGGTGCTTATACCGTATGAACGTTTGTGTTCATTTCTCTTACATCTTCAATACAAAGTAAGTATAACCTCTTATCAATATTTACTCAGGAATAAGTATATCATACTTGGAAAGTTACTGACGATGTTCGTCTAGAACAACATTCCTCACAAGTTGGCATATGGAAAAGAAACTTCTACCATCTGAGATTTCCAAACTGCTAAAGTATTCCATAATTTATCTCATGATGAAATAAGCTTATCTCAAAAGGTCAGATCTATGATATTATGAGGAACAAAGATAACTTACGGCTATACCGATGACTTATTAATAAGACCCAATAGAGGGAAACCATGTTGTTGTTAGATAAGAAAAATAATATAGCAATGATAGAAACATTAGTAGCTAAAATGTAATTTAAGATATTATATTTATTTAATGAGTATTATGTTTTATAAAATTTATAGACAGAACGTTAATATTTATTCGATATCTGTTTATCTGTTACATATTATTATAACAATTTTGAAATACATAACATTACCAAAAGTTTTAATGTAATATATTAAAAAAAATATATATTTCCAGAATTTCCAGGGTTTTTCTTTACGACAGTATCAAAAATTCAAATCTAATATTCAGAAGTGGGATTTCTAAGATATCTTCAACTAGGGTACAAGTATCGAATCGAAGTAGAAAGTACTTTTATCTGTATTTATGTGCATTGTGCATGCATAATGTTACCTTCTTCAGAAATTGCGAAAGGAACGAAGCTGAACACCAACAAGCAAATCCAAAGCTCCATGATAACACTGAACTAACTGTTCCTCACAAAATGGTTACCAGACTACTGACTATATATGCTTTGATAACTTATATACGTGGACGTCGCAATACAAATATAATTATTCTTATCAGCATTGCACTAACACAACTGATGACCAATTTATTTAAGGCGCTCTGTAGACTGAGCTACTTATGTAGCAACTGGTACAGAGGGCATATTAGCTAATTTTCACCCACTACGATTGATGACAACTTAAATGTACATTGCTGCGTTTATTATTTTACTCATAATAATGAGGAGGTTTAAGCAAGTAATGTATGCAATTTTGTATGGATTCTAGTGTTTTACATGTAGTTTGGCGATAGCCAATAGGCTCAACTTTTTCGCAACAATAGATTTTGTCCATCAAGTAGATTATTAACACTTTAATTTCAAATGTATTTAATGCTGTTTATTGTTTGTTTTGTAATTTTGTTGTGAAATAAAGTGTTATCTATCTATCTCTTACAAAATATCGGACACGTATTTTTTCTTCGACAATTCTTAAGAAAAACGAGTGATATACTACGCTAAAAGCAAAGTAAAGTCTGGTACATTTTGTACAGCTTAGTGACAATAATTACGCGTCCTGGCCCAAAACTTATAAGCGTTATATCTCAGCAATTTTTTTAATAAATTCAAAAAAGAAAGCCGAGATGACTAGAAATAAAGAAAAAAATAAACCAAAATAACCGCAGAATTAATAACTCAATGACCACTGCCTGACTTCAATAGATGCTTGTGAAATCCTAGGTAACACTGTACTGATTATGGGCAGCCGTTATCTCTTAACATCAGGAGAGCGTCTTGCTCGTCTTCTACTACATCACAAAAAAAAAAATGCTGCTTGCCAATTATTATTCTAAGGCCAGATCTAGTTGTTGCATTAAGATATATCTAAATATATAAAAGGAAGGAGTGATTAATTGACTGACTCACATAAAAAAAAAAATGACTGACTGACTGACTGATCTATCAACGCACAGCCTAAACCGCTGGACGGATTAGGTTGAAATTTGGAACACAGATAGGTTTTTTGACGTAGACCTCCGCTAAGAAAGGATTTTGCCATGCGGACAAAGCCGCGAGCATAAGCCAGTTATGAAATAAAGAGAAATAGCAATAAAGAGTTACTGTTATCATTGATTCATTCAAATAGGTAGACGACTGTTCTAATGCTGGAAAAAAGCGTTGTCTATAGAGCGCCTAAAAATGGTCGAGATAAAAGCGCACCCGTTGAGCTACGAATATGATAATTGCTTTCTTATTTTAAACAAATTATCTCAAGACATTTAACAATTTAACTGTAATTTGTACGTACTAAAAGTCTTATAAAAATTGTTAATAGTAGGTACTCAGTTTTTAAGTAAAACGTAATACTTATATCTTTAAGCTTTTTAGGATCTTTTTAAGCATATTCTATTGTATTTTTTTTTAAACTAATTAGGCCTACGTTTGACCACATCCCACCTGATGGAAAGTGAAAATTCGGTCGACGATGGATCACGTAAGATGCCTAGAAACTAGAAAGGTACCTATTCACTCGTGCCTGGAAGATACCCAAGTTGTACCGCTTGGGAAACACGGATGACGGCAAAGTGTTCCAAACGCGACCAGTTTTAATGGTATTCAATAATAATTATTCTTTTCTATAATAATAAATGTAAGATCGCACAGTGCAAAGACGTTCAGTTAGACCTGGTAGATTGTTCACTACTTCTCGGTGTCGAACAAATGCTGGAAAACGTGCACCTCTATGTCAACTTGTTACTGCCTATAACACATACTTTGAACGCATGAATATCTTTGCACTGTCCGCCTCTAGTTTTAATTTTAAGAAATTGGTCTCCGATGTTCTATTTAATTTAAGTAAATAAGTAATAAGTGAGTAAGGTGTACCCTTCTCCATAACATTTAAGTGGATAATGAAGTAGGCTACGCATTTATATTAGTTATATTATTATGTTGTTTTTGTAAGCTGTAGTGTGTAGTTGTTAATTGTCCCAAATAAACTAAATAAATAAATAAAATAAGTAAGATAGAGCTACTCCATCGGTCTGCTGCCATTTCATGTTTTAAAACTGTTTTTTTTTTTATGAATTTCATTTTATTTTTTGTATAGGTATCTATAAAGGTAAAAAGAATCAGCTCTATCATTTCAGTAGTAAAGTGTGTGCTGCGCTGTGTGTGCTGCGCTGTGTGTGCTGCGCTGTGTGTGCTGCGCTGTGTGTGCTGCGCTGTGTGTGCTGCGCTGTGTGTGCTGCGCTGTGTGTGTGTGTGTGTGTGTGTGTGTGTGTGTGTGTGTGTGTGTTTGTGTGTGTGTGTGTGTGTGTGTGTGTGTGTGTGTGTGTGTGTGTGTGTGTGTGTGTGTGTGTGTGTGTGTGTGTGTGTGTGTGTGTGTGTGTGTGTGTGTGTGTAGCCTATGTGTTGTTCCAGGATCACTTCACAGACTTTCGCATTTATAATATTAGTGTGATTAACTTCTACACGTGTAGTGTGGTTTCACCTGATAAAAGAAATTTCATGTTACGATAAGAATATTATGTTCATTATTTTTTGTATGAAACTGTAACAAACATCTACATCATTATTATTTTTAAATTTCATCAGCCTAACAAAATATCTAAAGGGACAAAAAAAATATAATAAACATTAAAACGGGTTTCACCTGATAAAAGAAATTTCATGTTTGATTATAATATAATCGGTTTATTTTTTTTTTCTGATTGAGCTGAAATTTTGCATGCATGTATAAATCGGATGACAATTGAATATTATTATGACATCGAGCTGATCTGATGATGGAGCTGGAAGGTGGCCATAGAAATGGTCCCAACCCCATCGAGCGCGGGCTCATTTGATTTGTCTTGACGAGTACTTTGGTGCTAGATGGTAATTATAATAAATGCTTGTTTATAAAAAGTTTTTTTTTATATCACTTGTTTAAATTGCATCAGCCAAAGTAAATGTCTAATACAAAGGGTACGAGGTACGGGGTAAGGGTAGAGGTACTAGCCATGAGCCGCGGATGAGTGCTTCGGCGTGCCCGCTGCCCCGGCATTATGGCGACCCGCAGGAACACCCCCAGGTTTTTTAGTGGGTATCCCCGCCGCGCCCATCTTCGGCGGGGGAGCCCCACATACCACCCCGTGCCCCCCGGCGTGGAGTGATGATGCGTAATGCATTTTTCCTGAGTCAAAAAGGCTGATTAAATGCCGGACGTATGACTAGGCTACGGACGCTAAATAATGAAATCATAAATGTTGCTTACTTGCCTTCTTGACCTTATTGCTGATAAAGTTATTGTGCATTACTTTTGATTTCACACATTCTGCTTATATTAAGTGATTTACGCAAAACTGCGGAGATAGAGAACAGCTGAACCGATTGAGTTAAAATTTTAAATTTATCTTGGATCTTAGATTTGGAATAACATATAGGCTTTACGGAGTAAAACACCGCTAGAATTCCAATTTTTAAGTAATAACTCATAGATTTTATTCTGAATTTGCTCTGAAATTAATAATAACGCTGTCGCACAACTTGAGAACGCAGTAAGTATCACTTACTGCGTTTATGATTTGATTAGATATCTGAGGTCCTGAGAATGCGAACTATTAGAATCAAAGACCCGTTTTTTTGTATCTCACTCAGAAAAGCAAAAAAAAATTATCATAAATGCAGTAAGGAACACATTTTAGGTTCATTCACATAGTATAATAACAGTAAGAGCACTTATTAACTTAATGTTACGAGAACACTTGTGCTCACTTAATTTGCTACATAACAATAGTGCAGTAAGTTCCAATTACGTTAATCTTGTTATGTTTCTGCAATTATTAATTTGATCTTTTACGTAGTATATGCGCAGTAAGTTGCACTTAATCACTTAATGCCATGTCCCTATAGTTACAGTTGATGACTCGTACAGTAAATACATAAGTAAATACCATATTACATAGTATGGTTCATCAGAGTGTTGCATAGGTGAAATATGTTATGAACGCAGTAATTGACAACTACAAAAACAAAACTCTAATTTCAAAATAAATGCCGAGTTTTGCTTTATAAGCCCTCCTTGATTTTTTGCGTTATATTCCATAACTAATTGTAGGCACCTTAAAATACAATTTTAAATTTGACCACGTTTTTCTAGAAACTGTTCACATGTTTATATGCTATGGACAGGCCCGGATTTAGCCAAAATGCCGCCCCCTGGGCAGTGAGAAAATGCCGCCCCCTCCGCCGAAACATAATTTATTGGCGGGGTTGGGGGTCTCATCGGCTAGACTTTTACTAAGAAATTTGTCGAGTTCTTGCAATATATACATACGTATGTAATTATGAATATTTATAACTGTATTTAAGGTGCACTATTAGCTCGCATTTCTCGTTTCGAAATTTGCCGCCCCCAGTTAAGTTAATTTGCCGCCCCCTGAAAATTTGCCGCCCTGGGCACTCGCCCCGAATGGCCCTAGTGTAAATCCAGGGCTGACTATGGATGTGCAAATGAGGTTATTGCTAGAGACTACGGCACCTGCCACTTCCGTCCCATTAGGAAATAATATATAATAATAATTAATGTTATATTGTTAACAACGGATGTAACGACGTCCAATTAGGGGTATCCTAATAAAAATAATGTTACGGATCTCATTAAGAAATAAGGACAACAGTATGTATTCATATGATATAATATCATTTTATCTACTAACTTAGGTTAAATTAGACCGTAATCCGATTTGTAGGCCATAGAAGAACAATTTCTAAAATATAAAACGGTCGGCACGCGGCCCAAGGAAATACAAGTTAGTTTATGCCGTTATTTTTAAGAAGAATCTAAATACTCACGAATCGTTTAGTGTCAACAAATCTAAAATGTGTGATATGCCTACGTTTGGCCATAGTTCCACATTTTGGTGTGAAGAAGCGGTAAAAGATTATGGTAGGTATACACAAAGATCTACAAGGGTCCTATGAACAAAAAAGCTTAATTCATCCGTAGGCACCTATTTTATTTTTTGGGGAACACTGTAAGTAGGCAACGAATTCCATTACTTCGATGTTCAGGTAACAAAAGTGTATCAAATAGCTTGCCAAATAATTGGAAAGTCCAAAGTACTTTTGTTTGTTAGGTGGTTGGTAAAACGGTTATCTTTGACTGCAGCGGGAAGTGGCAATTTAACCTATTCATCAAATCAGCAATGCAAAGAGCAAGCCCTCCAGTATGTTTTATTCACATTTATTTTGCAGGCGTTTAACCGCAATCTCATCTGTACTTGTAAGGGACGATACTGCCTAAATTGAAGCACGTTTGTTCAGTAAAAACCTATTTACTCTTGATTGTGATATTTCGTAGAATTTCATATCAGAACGTTGTACCTACTTAGGTAAGAATAGAGAAGCACCAAGCGACCAAGTGCTACGCGATATCGCGCTTGTCATCCGAAAACGTAAATTGAACCGTTTCCGTGAAATTGCGAAAGCCTATCTTCACAGTATTCCAAAAAGGGCTCAACTGTAGGTTTATAACTTTTCATGTTCCCAGTGATTTCATGGCAAGGATTGAATTAAGATTTTGAGTGGAGATGTATTTTAGATGAAATAATTTAATATTACATCAAACTCTAGACAAGCTCTATATTTAGTTGAGGTTAAACAAAATCCCTGTGAGAAACAAACTTGTAGAGTTGACTTCTGAAAATTGGGATGTTCCTCCAAAGTTTGACGAAGCTTAGAGAACAAAGAACATAGGTACTTAGAATTACAAAATTACTTCCACTAAATCATATCCCTGAATAAATATAATTGTTCCAAGGTGCTAATTCTCTTACCGAATTTGAGGCAATTTCGTTAGCGATAAATTTTATACCGAAAACCTTATGAACTTGAGTAATTCAGGATTTCTTTTAACGAGAAAACGTGCTACTTATGTGGTTAAGTAAAATGATTGCTTCAATTTTCAATGTGTTAAGAGGTGCGTTTATTACTTGAGTTAGTTATTTTCGGGTGCGATATTTTAAGCTGATGCTTAAACGTCTTAATTTATTTAACCACTCTTAATCTATTAAAACACAAAATTTCATTAATATCAATTCTCAAAGGCAATTTAGGCGAAGTGGATGAAGTTTAGCAGATCGGTGTATCGTATCGGGGATCAACAAATTCATAACTCAGCCAACAATATAACTTGCAACCAGATTGAAGTAAAATAGGTACAGACTCCGTGCATCAAAAGACACAATTGACGCCGCGCAGTTCGAATTAAAGGCATCACAGGTTTTCCCGATCAGTTTAAACTCAATTGACAATATAAATACGTCTTACTTGGTCACAACTTGCAGCATATTTTTGATATTATCGCGTAAAGCAAAAATGGTTTACTTAAACTTGGGATTACAGTGGTTTTCGTTCATTCTTCTACACTGTAGACACGCTAGTGGCTTACGAGACGCTGTAGAATCTACAGCGTCTCGTAAGCCACTAGCGATTGAAGCTTGACTATGGGCACAGTTCTGTTGGTGTAAAACCTCCGATTTGCTCGGTGTCTGTCCTTATCACCCACATTCTGCAAATTCATAACTCGGCCTCAACAATACAAGTTCCGATCTCCGAGTTCAAACTACTCTGAACTATTAACATTATGATTTTATGTTAGTACCATCGGTCCGGAGCCGTGGCCACACCCAAACATTCCCGAGCCACTTGATAACTGTCCCGAAATTAGATCAGCCCGTCCCGTGGGAGAATTAATTTTGGACCCTAATCAAACTTGGCCCGTGTTCAGAGAAGTCAGTTAAAGTCGCTAGTAAGATATAAGACACATGTAAGGTACCTCTACGGCATGTAGCCGAGACAGTGTTACAACTTAGAATGAACCCCAACTACTGCTGCCTATATTTATTAGTTTGGGCTGGTTTCCATCGGATTTAATTAAGAAAATTGAGATAGAATAGAGTCAGTTATATCAGGAAACTCATCGTTAACGCCTCCCTTTAATCAGACAAGCAATCAAGACAAAAAGGATTTTAGGCTTTAAAATAGAAAAGTGCATGGTTTTTTCATGAGAACCTTATATCACAGGTTCCGCTTCTTAATCATAATCCTTCCTTTCTTATTTTTTGTGTTTTTTCTCTTGCCCCATTACAATAATGCCTGATCTCGTAAAAAAAACTCTAATAATAATAAGTGAAATAAAAAAAAACCTTTTTATAAACAAACTTTTACTATTATTACTATCAAACGATTCGTCTTGAATGTGCCCAAACTCGATGGGGCTGCGTCGTTTAATTATGGAGTTCCTATGGACACCTTCAGATGGACAAATTTAAATTTTATTGATATCGGTCAAGCGGTTATCAAGTCATGAATTTAAACATACGTCTCGCCCTCGCTTATTGGAAGTGATTGAAGTCTGTTTAATATTTTTTTTATATTTATTAGATATATTTCTTAAATTTTATTTGTAGGTACCTTGTGTCTATAAAGAAAGAAAATAAATTTATTGCCAAATTTTTCCACAATTTACAAAATGAATTAAATTAAATGAAAAAATAAATACATAATTTGGCAATAGTGATAGCCTCAGCGTGTAACTACGTCAACCCAGAGTTAGCGTACTTGCTGGTTTTCAGGCTGCCCCTTTGCTCGAACTAAGATGGTACGTCGAGAGGTTTGTCATAGCGAGTTAGCGGTGTAGCGGGCCTATATCATACAAAGTTCTTATCAAAAGTCGTGCCCCATTTTTTATATTATTGTTTATAAAAATTTGCACAGTTGAATGATAAAATTTTCAAACACTAATGTTACAAAAACCAAAAAGTTATCGCAATATAATAAATATTTCAACGATCGATCACTAAAACAATGGACATTATTATTACCCAAGATGGCTTGAATATTAAATTAGGTCGAGTTTACCCGGTCTTAAAATGTAGGTATGTTGTTTTTTAGACGTCGGGAACATTTTCTTAGGCTGACAGGTCCAATAGATAAGTGAATAAAAATATATATACTGACCGACCGACCAACTTCTAGGTCGCTTTTACTAAGCTAGTCACACATATAAATTTATAACTTTAAAACCACTCTCACGATTTCGATGAAATATAAGAGTAAATAGGAATCTGAAAAGTACCTATACTCTTTAAAACAAAAAAAAATCATTTACATATCGGTTCAGTCGTTTTCTAACCGGTGAACCTACTAGATAAAAAAAGATTGAAAATTGTGAACATTTTCTTAATTTTTAAAGGCAGCTAATAAATGTTTAAACTCTAGGTACTACTTGATAAGATTAGACAAGGGTTAAGGACGAAGATTTGTAAATCATAATTTTAAGCCTTTCTAAGCCCACTGCTGGGCATTGCCCACTCGCTTATTGCTACTAGCCTGTAAGGATTACTCAAATTTGCTAAAAATACGATGGCACTTGACACACTTTAACTGTATAATAAGAAAATAAGATATTTCCCGGAAAGATGAAAGCGTCTTAAATTCTTGAGGTAAGATACTATTACACATCTTTACGTCGGGATCATGATTTAGACGAATACCTCAGATTTTGTAAGGGGTCGGGGAGAAAACCCTTAGAACCCTTGTGCTGGTAAAAATATCAAATGTTGGTTTAAGAAGTTTAATTTAATAAATACCTTGTACCGTATCGAATTTCATTTATTAATACTTTTTTTTTTGATAATATAATATCATAATGTTATGTTACTCGCTTATTTCATTCAATGCAGTCTGTGTCTATAAATGTAATGACACTTAGCATGTACGAGTATATTATTTATTGATAAAAATGTTTATACAAGTTTAAGGTGTAGGTACATTATGTTGGCATGCTAATAAATATATAAATATAAGCTTATTACGGCCAATAAGGCTTTTAAATTACTCTAATGCGAAGTTATGATGACGGCACTAGATGGATAAAAAAGGTACCCATAAGCTTTTTCCGAGTATTTCCCTTTGAATGGCTTCTCCATGTTTTTACATCTTTGATATGTAAATTATAGATTCATAGAAGTATAGGTAATATTAATTTTACAGAGGAATGACATACACTATTATATTTTTTATAGCCCAGTCAATGAGTGCCCAAAAAGGGTATTACTTTGCTTCTTTTACTGGACTATTATTGCAACAGGAACGGCGAAGTTAAAATTATTTTGAGCTTTTGTAAAAACAAAAGCATGCATATTCCTACATGAAACCATATTATAATCATGGAACTTCCAAATAAAATTTTATGAATAAAAATTTATTCGTAGCATTGAACGGCTAAATTAAAATATGTACTGATGGATAGACGAAAGAATTTCAATATTATTTGTTTTCATCATTGGAACTGTTTCCACAATTCCATACATTTGCCTATAATAAGCATACGCAGGCGTTAAAGATAAATAATATGTAATTATGTCTCCTCATATTTTATATCTTTATAACCACCGTCGTTTTATTTTGTCTTTCCTTTCCCTGCTTGGTTGTCTGGAAGAGATCGCTATTAGAGATAAGACCGCCAATTGTAACACTTTTTTCTAATGTGTAATTTTTAAGATTCGTTTACTGTATTTATGGTGTGCAATAAAGTGTTTTATAATCTATTGAAGTTTAGAATATCTCCGTGCGGCAGACAGTATTTATGTAGATATCAATATAATATGTATCTAACTATAAAAATCGTTATAGAAAATAAATCTTTATTTGTAACAAATACTACTGTAAAATTAGTCGCTAGTCGTAGAACCATTTGTTTCTAGAACGATAGTTAAGTGCAGCTAAAACTATCCACAAATTTAATATTATACAAACCATTAAAATTCAGTGCAAAGTTCAACTACAACGGTTTTGTTTGCATCACAGTAACCATAAAGTTAATTTAAACCAAAGGTCATTAAAGCTGGGGTCACGTGTAAATTGTGGCGTTTAGCTCGGCCCGTATTTAATTATGGCACTTATAAATCACGGCGGCCAGCTGCTGCGATACCTAAAGTAAGTACGGTAAGGTAAACTTGGTTATTTTGTTTTGAGTCCATCCAATATGAGAGATGTTAATAAATAAAATTTGTAAAGATATTAATATCTTAATTAATATGTTGAAATATTAAAATTTTATTAATTTATATAAGCAGAAAAAGATAAAGACCTGGTAAACCTACGTATTTTGGTATATTCCCATAATCATTGGTCCCCACGTTTTTCGTCCACAGGTGGCAAATGGGAATAAGTAATGATGCCGCTTTCATCACTATTAGAAAGGTTTTCCTTATTCGTAGTACAATAAATGTGACAAAGATTTTTAGGGTTCCGTAGCCAAATCTATACTGCAGTTCTTTCGTTATAATAAAAAAGTTGTGCGATGTCTTGTAAAGTCTATGGAAGCACATAACTGTTATAAATAGAAGAATTATAGAGTATTATAAAGCCCTTCGTCGTAGGAAACTAATTAAATAAACTGTAAGGATAGGAGGAATAGTGTTAAGTTTTTTTTAAATGCATCTATTCTACGGTTTTGCAATAGCGCCTACGCTTTTTAAGTTAGCAAAGTATTACGTATTTACTTACCTATATATGTTATGATTTGTTTTCTCGTAGCACAAAGATTTTAATGACAGAGAATGCATTTTAACTTTTAAGCTTACGACAGACAGAGGCGGTAAAGCGAACGCGGTCCGGGACGGAATTTTTGTAATGTTCGAATTTGTAACGTAACCTGTCACATATAAAGCTAACGCGGGCAGGCAGGCGAATGAAGATCGCGACCGCTAACCGCTCCGTCCCGCCTCTGCCTGTCGTAACCTTAACAAAAATAATATTATTTATTATAGTTTTACTTCAACAGATCACCATACACACAGAACTGTACCTACATATACTGTCAGAGCCACATCACAATAATTATATTAAGTAGGTATACGAATAGGATACACACAGCTTTATGTGTCTTGCAAAATACAGAAGTGTGCAGGCGAAAAGTTTTGATGTGTCGTTATTTAGGACATAATTATGCTAGACTAGCTGCACCCAGCGGTTTTACCCGCTGTAGCCTATGTGTTATTCCAGGGTCTACGGTCTAAGCTATCTCTATACCAAATTTCAGTTCAATCTGTCCACCCGTTTGGCGTGAAGAAGTAACAGACACTCACACAATCACACACTCACAAACTTTCGTATTTATAATATTTTATAAGCGTGATTTATTTTTTGTATCATTTACTTCTTTGCTTTGAATACGAGTATTAAGAAAATGGTTTTTGCTTAGATTTCAGATCAATATAGCGTAAATCCGCGGGATAACACAACAGGACAACTACAATAAATCTTATAGATATTGTGTATCTTGTTATACCAGCTCTCAATAAATCCTCACGGTTTTGATGTATTACAGAGTAAATCCGACAGGTACCTGGTACCTATGTCAAATTAATAGTAAATAAATTTAATATACTTTGGACTAACGAACTGCAGCTGTCAAACTAAATAATTTAAAATTGATTGGTAACAGCTGTACTTGCATTAAAATAGTTTACTTTATTTTCTCCCATCTACGGCTGCATCGTCGCTTACCATCACCCGAATCGTGGTCAAAGGCATAATGATAAAAATATATATAATATTAGGTATAGAATAGAATACTCCTTATTGTAACACCACAAATATACAGAACACAATTTCATAACTTAAGTGTAACAATTGGCGGTCTTATCGCTAAAAGCGATATTTTATAGACAACCTTGCATGCAAGTAAATAAATAATTATCACCATTTCAGCCTCAAAGGCCTCCTCCCCTTCGTGCCATGCAACTCTGTCCTGAGCAGTTCGCATCCAGGTCTTTCGATGCAATTGTTGCGATGTCATCGACCTATCGGGTAGGTGGTCTGCCGACGCTGCGCCTTCCTTCTCGAGGCATCCATTCTGTTAGAGACCTACTCCACCTGCTATCACCACGCCTGCCAATATATCCTGCCCATCTTCATTTGCCGCATTATCCGCTTATCCACGTCAAAGACTTTCGTCCTCCTACGGATCTCAGTATTGCGGAGGTATGTTGTCATAAAATATTAACGTCTCCAAAAAAATAATAAACAAATCTTACATTTACAAAAATCATCCTTTTTATAGCTGTGAAAGTGACTGTCGCTTCATAAAAAATCGCATTACAAGCATTCACTTAAATGGATTTAATTAATCCTAAGTGAGAGCAAAAGAGCAATGAAATTATGTGCCAGCTCTGACTTCCTCATTTTAAAATTAAAACTTATACTTAAAATCTTTTCACAGCTCTGTTATGCTATGCAGGAAAGTGATTATTTTCAAACGTGACTGAAAGTCAGTTTCAAAGTTGCCAAACTTAAAAGACATTTTTGTGGCGAGTTCAAGACAACAATATGGATCATAGTTATAATCTATTATCAACCGCAGAGTGGATTGTTTCTCTAAAATATATCTTACTAATATTATTAACGTGAAAGTTGGTAACAATGTATGGATGTCAGGATGTATGGATGTCAGGATGTATGGATGTCAGGATGTCTGGATGTATGTTTGTTATTCTTTCCCTAAACGGAGCTAAACCGATTGAGCTGAGATTTGGTACAAAGATAGCTTAGACCCTGGAAAATACATAGGCTACAGTCGCCTAGCGGCTTTACCCACTGTATCGTATGCGCTATAGGCCTACGTGTTATTCCAGGGTCTAAGCTATCTCAATACCAAATTTCAGCTCAATCGGTCCACCCGTTTAGGCGTGAAAGAGTAACAAACATACAACCAGACATCCTGAAATCATACACATATTCTTACAAACTTTCACGTATATAATATTAGTAAGATTATAATAGGTATAGGCAAGTAGATGGAACCGAAGCTCAAGAGCAGTACCTATATACATACATGGACGGATCCAGGATTTAGTTCTGGGGGGGGGGCAAGGTGCAGACGGGCAAAAATATTATAATTTTTACTACGAAAAGTGTGTGTTTAGCTCGCTATGAAAAATTAGATAGTTCAAATTTTGTAATTCTGCAATGCTTCTGGGGGGGGGGGCCTTGGCCCCCTTGCCCCCCCCCCCCTAAATCCGCCTATGTATACATATATAATAGGCAAGTAAATAAGACCGTAGACCGTAGCAGCTTTGAGTTTGATCCTCACAATGTCACTGCTAAAATCTAATGTTGTTATGCAAAGCTTGCCTTGATTACGGATATTATCATTAACATTACACAGATTCCATCTAGCATGTTGATAATTAAACTTAACTGCGGTTCTATAGAATTAATATAAACGTCAATATAATATTAATTTTAGCGGTAAACACCAATCTCTATAATTCTATCGCAATCAGAATAACTGTATTGGAGTTTAGTAATGATTTACCTTAACGAGTTTTCGCAGTTTAGTTTTTCTTCAATAGAGGTAAGAAATATTACACGGGATAATATCTATAGTTTGGCCATGCTGAAGATTGGTAGCTTGCCACCTAAAACTTTAAGAAACAGGATGACGGCAAATGCATTAATTTTTTAGCAATTATAATTAAGCATAGACTGTGGAGAGACGAGCTCGACTCCTACCTTAAGAATTGGCCCCAGACTGCTACCCAAAGGAAGGAGTGGAAAGAGAGAAGGGAGGCCTTTGCCCTGCAGTGAGACGACACAGGCTAAAATAATAATAATAACATCTCGAGAGGCTCGCGTTAGACGGTTGGATCAAGGGCCTGATACAGAAGGCGGTAATCCTCGACACGGCACGCATTGTCCGGAGATTCCTCACCCTGCGGCCCTGACCACCGGCAGCTTGGGCTCTAGCCCCGCTGACGGCGGGTTTTCTAGGTTAGGTTTTTTACAATGTTTTTATGTTTTGTATATATCTTTTTTTTATAGAAATATTGTAAAAAATGTAATTTAAGAATGTAAATAAATATAGAGATAATAATAATAGACTGTGGATTTCGGCGGTTCCTGCAAGATATGTAGAAGTAGTAGGAGGCAGTCGTAAGGGCATATTGCAGGCCATACAGGAATCATGGTTTGACATTGACAGAGTTATAAGGGTAAACTGTATGAACCCTATTTTTATAAATTACTACTATCTCTAGACTACGACATCAAGTCACCAAAATTCTACTCTGTCACTTTAATAAGACTATTTTTTTTTAAAAACCAGTAAACCCGCTCGCACTTCGTCGCGCTTAATAGAAAATGATCAGTGTTCTTCTAATTAAATATGCATGTATTATACATATAAACCTTTCTCTTGAATCACTCTATTATTACTCGTAATAAAAACCGCATCAAAATCCGTTGCGTAGTTTTTAAGACATAAGAAACAAAATATAAAAGACAGACAGACGGGAAGCAACTTTATTTTTTACTATGTAGTGACACGGTAAATATCTCTTTACCGTGGTAGTGATTAAGGAATGTACCACGTTAAACACTGAAAAGTTTCATCATATAAACGCTTATCGGCCAAAATAAGTGCAAAAGTGAGTAAAGATAAAATAAGCCAGTTTATGGCGACCGAAATGCTAAGTCTGGGCAGAGACCACATGGTTGGTTTCTCACGACACTTTGGGACGAAGAGCTACGAAGGTATTCGATGTTGCGCCGGAATAATGTAACTCTGTGGCTTAACGACTCAGATTACAAAAATGTGCTATGGAAATGTTATTTTTGTGGAAAAGGTTATGAGGAAAATTCGGAAGAATAAAAGTGTAAGCCACTTTTTTGGTTATGTTTAGATATTTTAAGCTTAGTAGAGATACACACATACATATAATCACGCCTGGTTCCCTTTGGGGTAGGCAGAGACTATTTCCCTTCACTTAGTACGAACCTGCCCCCCCTTTGCTTCCTCAACTTTCATCACATTCTTCATACACGCTCCCGGGTTCTTGGTACTCTTGACCTGGCCTTTCCTTTGAACGGCGTATATTATGTTCAAGGAAAGTACGCCTAAGTCGACCAATTGCGACTTGCGACTTGCCCACAGTATAGAGAAAGACGTCGTAAATCAAATTTAAAAGTATAAAGTTATTATTTCCATCGACAACAATTAACTGATTGGAATAAAATTCCGCACCAGTCTAAATCATGTTATATAAACATACATAATATTATGTAAGAGGCTCATCAAATTTCCACAAGGTTTACAATTCGAAAAATTTTGCCTGCATGTATATCATATTCAAAAAAAAACCGTTCAAAAGTAAACAATCAAAAATTTAAAAACTATCAGCATATTAATTGGTTTTCTGGTCTAAACGCTCGATCAAAACGTGCGGAAGGAATATCCAATATTTTGAATACTACATCGTGGTTGACAAAGAGCTTTCGACTGGACTGGAAACCGTAGTCCCCACATTCGATTTGGCGCAGAACACTGGATGTAAGCTAGCTTTGTCTTAACTTTATGTGACAAAACCTGATCTTTGTTTCAAACGTAATATATGGAAGTACCACATCTAATAAGCCAGCCCCAACATTTGCGCAAAGTGTCAAATTTTTTAATGAAAATATGTCTAATGAATAAGAATAATGTTATTTCGCGCTATGAACATCGAATAATTTAATCTCGTTTTCATACTCAAAAATTAATATTTTATCTATTAGACTTAAGTAGACATGTGAATTTATTTTAAAATACAAAGTCAAAAGCATTCATGTTTGTATTTTAGGGTCTATGCTACAAACATAATATTAAACTTCAGCTCAATTGGATTTTTTAAAATTTAATTGTCAGTAAATACGTTCTCATCTAAGCCATGTTAATGTGAGTCAGTGAATTTATTAATCATAGATTCCCTTTTAAATTCTAAATGTCTAACTTTAGAGCAAAAATATTATGATTTTTATTATTAAATGGAACCTACCTACAGGGAACCAGTGCTAGTATTTGTTAATCATAATAAAGCCTTGTGCACACCTACGCACGTGCCTGAAGCCATTCCTACAAGCTTAGCTTCATTGCTCGATCCTACGGACTCCGCCGCTTCGACAAATTCATAATTCGTACGCAAGTGAGAGGCGCACGTGATTTCCTTGTTTACTTAGTTAATGGTACGAGTACCTACCTAAGTTGCGAATACACAATGCAATAGTGAATTGAAAAATCTTATATTTTAAAGGCGAATCGTTTTTGTTACTTCTTAACGCCTTCTTCTTCTTTTCGAGTCGAAAATGGCTATATATATATTTTTTTTATTATTATAAATTTTTTGTTTTAAAATAAACGTATAATGTCAAAGCTGTTTAGTCCAGTATCTCGCAAGCTCCACTGCTTTATTGTTAGCCTCCAAAAGGTCTTCAAATGTGCAAGTTGTGGGGCTGTTAGGACACATGAGAAGTTAACGCCTAAAATCAGTTGATCCTATTTTGGTGAAATTTGGTATGTTTGCTTTATTTTTTTCACTCAGGAAAACGCATCACCACTCTATGTCGGGGCGCGTACACAGTGGGCTCTCCACTAAAGCCTAGGGGTGTTCCTGGGAAGTGACATAATATTATGAGGTTGGATTATATTGCTATGCCCAATACTTTACAATTCCTACTGGTATCAATTAAGTTTGGTCATTATATTCTATTGTTTAAGTGTATCGTAGGGTTAAAATCCTTTTTTCGTATAACACGATTTTCTTTTAAAGGTAATTGAGTTTTCCTAGGATTGCTGTTCAGACCACCGAGATAGTATAGTTCAGTGGTTCAGACAAAGATTTTCAGTAAAAAGGTCAACAATTTTACGTTCAATCCACGCTTACTCTACATTCTACATACATTAATATTCCTCATGCATATTGAACGAAAAAAGTACAATTCGAACCTACTGAAATCCAATTAGAATTCTTATTATACAGTGAAAATATTTGGCTCTCAAAGAATAATATCATTAAAAGCTTCTAGGAATTACGTGAAATTTTGAAGTAGTTCGAGAAAAAAGTTTTAATAATCTGCTCGACTAGACTTGAGACTGTTTTTTCAGAAAGCTATGAAAATACAGATTAACATAGGTAATCAGAATAAAATGTTTATGGATGTGAGCGTTTATAGGTATGCTACAATATTAGTTTACTATAATTGGCTTAGTCATCATCATCATTATTAGTCTCTTAAATTTTTTTATGTACTCGTATGTTCACCGATCACACATAGACTGATGAACCGATTTGAAAAGTATTATTTTTGCGTTTTTGAAAACTAAAGTGAGTGTTATTCATATTACGATGTAAACAAACGACTAAACTCACGGATATAATGGTCGAAGCTAGACTCGACCCTGGGTCGCGACCGAGAGGCATGAGCTCCTGATAAAGGACGTCGTAATTGTCCGAAACCCAGGGTCGAGCCTAGCTTCGACCATTATATCCGTGAGTTTTAGTCGTTTGTTTATATAGTAATATAATATTGTTTTCTTGTCTTGTTTATTTTTCAGAAGTGGTCTTGACGATGGGTTAACTGTCGACCGGTTTTCAAGTCAGACTTAGTTTTTTAATTTACTCTCGTATCTTTCTGCTTATTATTCTGCCATATGCTGCTGTTTCGTCCATAGAAGTGTTTATTTTTTCTCGTATTATGTAGTTTTTTTTGTATTTTAGATTTTTGTGCTTGAATAAACTTCATTGCATTTCATTTTTTTTTCATTCATTTCCTATTATGTACGTCGTATATAATGAAAAATATTTTCAGTCTAAGAACGTATGCTTTTTTCACACAACGATCCTGTCCAATTAGCTCCATGTTCAAAGCCCTAAATTAAATTAGTTGAAAATTGTTTCAACAATTTTGAGAAAGCTTCGTGCTTCACCAGGCGGTGTTCTGGTTTGCAGTTTGCAAGTAAACATTCACTGGCAACAGACTTAAGAATTTACGTTTCAGAGCACAGGTGAAATGAGCTTCTTGAATTGTCAACTGCATACAGACTTGTAAGTCATGGCAAATGAGCAGGCTTAATTATTAAGGTGCGTCGAGAAATACTTTTTTAATTGATTACAATAAGGAGGTTGATACGTACGACGTACATACATAACTATTATGTTCATAAATCATATTATTATTATGTTTGTGTTTTGATGGAACTGCGACAAATTTACATAGGACAGTCTTTTGAGGCTGCCAAATTTTACAATGCTACTCGTATTAGATTTCATTTCGCGCCAAATGTCTTTAAGTATTTAATTTAATGTACTGTTATATTTAAATTCATTGTCTTAATTGTATTAAATTTTAATTATGTACATAATGATATCTTTGTTGAATCTTTTCGTCACCCATACCGCAGTTTTTGAAGACTAAAGTCTTTTTTCAACCAATGCGTCCTACCTGTCATGACGTACGGCGCAGAAACGTGGACACTTACGGTGAGACTTGAGACTAGTCCATAAGTTCAAAGTTGCTCAGCGAGCTATGGAGCGGGCTATGCTCGGTGTCTCTCTGAAGGATTGCATCAGAAATGAGGTGATCCGACAGAGAACCAGAGTTACCGACATAGCAAAAAGAATTAGCAAACTGAAGTGGCAATGGGCTGGTCACATTTGCCGTAGAACCGATAACCGTTGGGCTACCCCAACGCCCAACGGTTATCGGTTCTACTCGAGAACTCTCTGCAGAGTTCTCGAGTGGAGAGCACGTCTCGGTAAACGTATGTAGGGCGCCCATGGGCGAGATGGGGCGATGATATCCGGAGGGTCACTGGGGGTGGGTGGAGAAGAAAGACGGAGGACCAAGTTGAGTGGCCTGCCATGGGGGTGGCCTATGTCCAGCAGTGGACGAACATAGGCTGATGATGATGATGACATTATGATAATTTATTCCTTTAATATCACTGATTGTTTAAAAAGCCCTCCAGTTAAGGGTAAGATGCATCTAATCCACGATTCATTAACTACAACTAAATATACGAGTATAAGTCTACATTCGTATCCTAATATAGGTATTACCTATATGTAAAAAGTTTAAGGAACGGATGAATATAATTTGCTATTTTTACTAACTTCAAACGAGGAAAAGATTAAATACCCAATTGATGACACCTAAACATATTTGAGAAATTATTTTTAAGGTCCTATCTAGAATTCTATCGAAATCGGTCGAGTATTTTGTAAGTATTCGACCGATTTCGATAGAATTGTAATGTGACCTTAATGAAAGCGAGCTTGATCGAATCGCTGCAGAATATTAGGCATCATAATATTAGTAATCGGCTGGCGAATAACTCGTAAAATTTTACATCTTGCTATACGGCTTAACAATGTATACTCCGCGTTTCTACCTAAACGAACGAATACACAATAAATGCGTACTCGTATAAGGCAAGTATAATTTGTAATGGAGCGGTGCAATCCATCATAGCCGTAATTTAGCCAAGGTAGCATGACCCTGCTAATGGAGAAATGAAGTTTAGGCGACACGCCTTAATAATTCACGGTTGGTGCTCGAAACGTGTAAATTAATCTGATAAATACGCACCTGTACTGAAATGTGATCATTAATTAATGCCAATTGATTACTAGTGTATATGGGAGTTTATTTACTAGCTGAGCCGACGTTTTGTGTGTAATTTTCATTCTAAACAACTAACGGCCTTCATTATATTTAAGCCTAGGCTTAGCTAGTGAAAAAAATGTTGTATTTAGGTATCGTAATAATTATTAACTGAGGATAGACTGAACTGATGATACCGAGAAACAGGCGCCAGCTGCAACCTATACATTATGTGTCGATGTGTTACTCAGATTCTAAATAAATAAATAAATAGAAATAATACACGTCCATACTTTCACATTTACAATATTTGAAGGTTGAGTAAATATGAGTAAATGTGATATATGTGTAAGTTTGATTAAATCTTCACACCAAAATAGATAAACCGATCGAGCTGAAATTTGTTGTCTAGGTACAAGGTAGTTTATAAACCCTTTCAAAGAAACATAGGGTACTATACTCTTCAGCGCGTAAAACCGCTAGGCGCAGCTAGTACTTTCAAAACTAGCTTACACACGGCTTTTCTATAAAGCACACTATTTTTATTAACTGATATTGAATCGTAAGCTCAATGCAATCAAATCGGCGATCTGATTGATTACCACCTGCGAGTCGAGTGATCCTTTTTACCCAAATCTAGAGGTCAAAAGCTAAAGCGTACGCAAAACGCGCCAGATAAATGAATTCTTCAATCTCCGGGATAAATTTTGCCTAAACTTGCTGATCCAACGCTAAAAAGAAAATTTTTGCTAAAAATCCAGAATAGAATAAACTTACGTGGCAAATATGGTTTACCTTGCAAGGGACAATTTCAGCGCTACTGTCTGAGATTGTAGACAATATACCTAATTAGAAAAGACCTGTACCTTTTTTTTGGGTTTTTAACTGACCCTAAAAATGAGGTTATCAATTCGTTCTGCACATATGTAATATTACTAATTATATCGGACTGCGAGAAATTTACATAGAACAATCAGAAATGTACTTATGGCGATTTATCCCGCCTTCTTGGTTAGTCTGCTACCATCTTTGGCCGCATTGTCGCTCAAGATCAGGCAAGATTGTCGATCTATAACGAATAAAAAAGGGTTTATTTTTATTGGCTTATATTTAGTTCAAATTAGTAGTGCAAGATTCATTAAATTCGGTTCACTAGTTTTAAAGATATGAATTAATTTATTTTCCTATCTATTATTATCTTCTTATCTAAATATATGAAAGGAAAGAGTGACTGATTGACTGACTGATCTATCAACGCACAGATCAAACCACTGAACGGATTCGCTTGAAATTTGGAATACAGATAGGTATTATTATGTAGACCTCCGCTAAGAAAGGGTTTTACTACGCGGGCAAAGCCGTGAGCACAAGCTAGTTTATTATATAAAACGCACGTGTCGTCCTCGTACAACTTAAATAGTAAAGTGCTAAAAGGCTGATTAATTACAGACTTTCATTGAATGAAATGTCACCCCCTGATGGGATATCACGGGTCACTGCAGGGATGAATACTCTATGGGTCACTGCTTTTTCCACGCAAGTCACCCATTGTATTTTAACAATTGATTTCATAATACAAGAACTGCTCCAGAAGAGCGTTGTCACGTATGGTTACTGTGTATAAGAATAGCATTTGAGGAACTTGTTGATTTAGAGCTACTAGGATAAGTTACGTACAAGCTAGCGAGAATCTTACTAACACCTATTATAAACGTGAAAGTTTGTAAGAATATTTGGATGTATGGATGTATCAATCATACGATTGTTACTCTTTCACGCTAAAATTTGATATAGCTGGATTAACACATAGGCTACAGTGCAGCGGGTAAAACCGCTGGGCACAGCCAGTTATTTAATAAAACACAAGTAAGAAGTTTACTTACATTTCATAATTAGGTACATACATAATATTTACAAATTGTAAAATCTAAAAGGTTTCTTACTATCCGTACCTACCTACCTACTCATCTTGTAATTAGTCATAAATGCTATTTTCAATGTAAGCTAACCTAGCTAACATAGTCTAGTTTTTAAAGTTAGTTATAAGCTTAAACCACTGTTTTCTGGAATAAATAAATAAAAAAAAAAAAAAAAAGAAGTTCTTCTTACTTGTGTTTTATTCAATTGTGGTAGATGTGTGAGTGCACCTTACTTCAAACGCTTTCATCGAAAGCCGGAGAGCCTGATTCTGAAGAGACATAGATTATTGCTATAAGGAATTATGTTAGTGCAAAAGCCGGAGCACCTGTTTGTTAGTTTTAGTAACTAAACACTCATACACGGTAATTGCAACTACCTACATTCACGCAATCATGCGTAAATCGAAGTAGTTAAACGAATAAATGTATAATAGTGTCATTGCAAATCATCGACATTGTATGGGACAGTGTATGTCAGAAAATTTGGATGTAGTTGCAAAAAGTCCCTTATAAAAAATGACCTTTTGCGAAAGAACCATTTTGATAAAGGGATGTTTTGCAACCAAGTGTGACCCAATTTAAATCACAACGAATTCGACTTTTACTCATACTTTCTACGTTGCTTCCAATTAATATTTAAGCTAAATTGTAATTACTTAAAGCTTCATTAGGCACTAATTAATTATTATCGTGATTTCTTGTAGGTACATTAATTATGCTTATTCCCTCGAATTTGGGCTATAAGAGCAAATCAGTTTTATTCAGTGATCTAGAAAATTAATTGGGACTAAACATTGAAGCAGAATTTCAAGCTTTGTAGCCCCAAGTTAATTCATTATTAGGTACAACTTTAACGTTCTTTATTTACCTAATAATTGCTAGACTGTAAAATATTATAGAAAAGTCTTGGATTCATACAAATATTTAGGGATAATTGGTATTTTAACGAAGTGAACAGATTATAATATGTTACTTTTTATAAAAATTAATCCCTATTAACTTAGATTTTCTTTAACTTATTGGGCTAGCTCTGGGGCTCCGGGGGCTAGCTGTGATAAGGTCGCTACTACGCTCTATAGCTATGAATGTGATGTATCTAATAAATAATTCCTATGATAGAAACTCTGATTCCTGGATATAAATATTATGTAAGGAAAATGTGACTGATTGACTGATATATTCACATCAATGCACAACTCAAACCGACGCGATGAATGGATGGACTTGAAATTTAGCACAGATCTAAATGTTGTGATGTCCATCCAAGGATTTCTTACTGCAAAACTGCAACATCCGCTAATCTTTTTACGTAAAAAACTTATTTCACACATAACAGGCTTGACCTAGTGTGGGGTCCATTAGAAATGTTATTGTATTGTGTTCTTATGGAAAATAAAAATATTTGTATTTAAATTACCGTTGCAATTATATCAACTTCCATTATTATATCAAAACAAACGTTAAATTACTTAAATTAATTACTTATTCCATCTGCAGTCTGTAGTGGGACGATTCTTCGTAAGTATTGAATAATCTTGAAGTGCGCTATTTTAGGACTTCGGGTGAAAAAGGTTAATTTAATTGACTTTTAAGGAAGTTCCTTTTCACGCGCGAGCTTAATTTAACTTTAACAATGCTCTATTATTTACAGGCTTTTCTATTTATAATATTTATTTTAGAATAAAAATGAGGACAATAGCATTCATTTTGGAAATGAGTGAGACGAAAACAAATCAGGTGCGCAATGGTAAGCATGATGATTAATAAACTAATAATAATAATATATTTTTAAAGTCGGTGGAAATGTTAGGGCCGAAACACATAACCGTGTTGCGGCGCCGCGCCGCTGAAATCGGCAGTTTTGCGTTGCGGTGTTGCGGCGCCGCGAAAAAGAGCGGTTTACTATCGTTTGCTAGAGTACCAGTTTTTGATTTTTTTTATTCGACTGATCGACTGATCCATCCCAGAGACACGTCCATTCACCATGTCCATGCATTATAACCCTACGCCGGGTGGCACGGGGCGATAATGCATAATGCATTTTTCCTGGGTCGAAAAAAAAGGCAATCCCTCCACTTGGTACGATCCCGATTCCTGACACACCTCTTTCGCTTTCTCAATTTTCAACACATTATTCATACACCCTCGCCAACAACGAACTTACCCACCTCAAAAAAGTAAAAGTTTATTCCCTGAGACAATATAATAAACTTCAAAACTGTGTTAACAATAAAAGGTCGTATTTGTTAGTTACAAGTGGCTATAAAAGAAAATTATACCCCTTCAGGCACTTTTGCGAAATTGTCTTATTTCAGAAACCGAAATCCATTTTGTGAAACTCTTTTTATTTTTAGGTTATAACAACTTAACGAACGTAGTCGTTGTTAGTAGATAACATTTTTTTGAAACACAACAATAGATTGATTATATACCTATAAAAAAGAACTTTAAACTTAGGAATAGCGATTTCTTCCAGACCTTCAACTATGCAAGGAGATGTGAACGGGACGGAAGTTGTTTTAAAGATTTTATTGTGATATTATATAGATTTAATTTGATTTTATCTATTTATATAAAATAATCCATTCAATTGTAGATACTCCAAATCTTTTGTCGCAAATAAATTTTAATCCATATCCATATCCATACATATAATAAGAATGGAAATTTCTCCCCATTCATTGTGATCCTTTACTAAGATGAATCGTGAAAATACGCATATGAACAAAACGACGCGAAAAAGTCGCTTGCGCGATCTAATTCGTAAAACATTTTGTCAATTTTTCCAAGGGAAACGTAAAATAAAATGATAAAATAAATAATAATCATTTATATCGGACACATTGCCCCTAATTTACATCAAAAATTCTAAATAAAAGTAATAGAATATAAAGTAAACTCAATTCAAAAAAAATTTGGTGCGACAAACTGCGACAAACTAAAAATACGCCATCTATCGATGTGTTTGTAAACGAAACCTTTAATTTGGGCTAAATTTGTAAATAGTTTGTGTCACTGGTGTGGTTAAACAACACCACCGATTTGAATAAAATTTTCACTAATACGTTGCAGTTTTCTCTACTTGAACCTTAGTGTTGGTTTTAGTCAAATCGGTTCATAAATAAAAGAGTTATATCAATCTAAAGATTCGCATATAAAATGCTAATAAACAAGAAAGGTAGTCATAGGAACCGCGTAATCAAAAGACAAAACCTCATCGAGTTTGGGCTCATTTGATTCGTCTTGACGAGTACTTTGATACTATATAGTAACCAGGGTCCGATGACGGAGCTGGAAGGTGGCCATAGGAACTCCGTGATTAAAAGAAAAAACCCCATCGAGTTTGGGCTCATTTGATTCGTCTTGACGAGTACTTTGATGCTATATAGTAGCCAGGGTCTGTACATAGGTAGGTAAATTAGTAAATGTAACTTATTTCTCATATGAATCAGTGCCAGCGGAAAATAATGAAACTAATCTAATGTGCGCATGATGCGTGTAAATATCAGTAATAAATATCTTTTTGCTGCTTATTTTTAATTTCTAAAACATGTAAAATCATCTGAAGATAAATAGAAAAATTCATTTAAAGTTCATTGTAAAAGTAAATTATTTTTCATACAAGCTAGCGCCACGGAAAATAACGGAACTAATGTCCTAAGAAAAAGAAATAACGTTTATTCTGCAAACAGTTTTAGAAAAGAGTCCCGCGTAACCTAGCGGAACTAAATAATAGATTTATAATTACTGTGAATACTTCATTTATTATATATTTTTTAATTGTTAGATTAATTAAATATTATGTACCTATTTAATTGAGAAATTAAATATGAGAAATTATGAATTGTTAAAAATCTGTAGATATTTTAACTTAAAATCACGCGATTGTGGCGCTCCATCTAGGAGGATCTTTTGTAAAAATCACTGGTTATCCGGAGACACACAGACATAAAATCTGTTCACACCCATTTAGGCATACATCCAGACACAAACTTTCACGTTTATAATGTTAGTAAAATTTTGCAATGATTATTATAGAACCTTTTATCTGTGTTATAGATAATCATAGGCGGATTTAGGGGGGGGGGGGGGGGGGGGGCAAGGGGCCAAGCAACCGAGTCATTAAGCAAGCTGCTCGCGCACATATTATAAAGGATGTTTAAGCTTTCTTACTGCTCAGAGCGAGTAGGCGGATTTAGGGGGGGGGGCAGGGGGCCAAGGCACCCCCAGAAGCATTGTAGAGTTACGAATTTCGCACATATTTCATGGTAAAGATTAAATTTTTTTTTCGGCGCTCGCAGCTAGCTGCTCGCGCACTTATTGTAATGGATGTTTAAACTTCCTAACCGCTCAGAGCGAGCTAAACATACACTTTTCGTAATAAAAATTATAATATTTTTGCCCGTCTGCACCTTGCCCCCCCCCGCCCCCCCCCCCCCCCCCAAAACCAAATCCTGGATCCGCCTATGATTTTAGGTATACACCTCAGTGGTAGCACGGTAAAGAGATATACAGTAGTTTGACTGAGCGTGATTTTTGAACATAAATACCTACAGTCTCGCGGTACATGCGCGAGTCATAGGGCTGCCAGGCAGCCGCTGCCCGCATACAGTAGGTACCTACCTATTTCATATCATCTACTTACTTGAGCTAATATCTAGATGAGTTCATCATCATCATCATCTCAGCCATTGGACGTCCACTGCTGAACATAGGCCTCCCCTTTGGACTTCCATATGTACCGGTTGGAAGCGACCTGCATCCAGCGTCTTCCGGCGACCTTTATAAGGTCGTCTGTCCACCTTGTGGGTGGACGTCCTACGCTTCGTTTGCTAGTCCGTGGTCTCCACTCGAGCACTTTTCGACCCCATCGGCCATCCGCTCTGCGCGCTATGTGGCCTGCCCATTGCCACTTCAGCTTGCTAATCCGCCGGGCTATGTCGGTGACTTTAGTTCGTCTACGGATTTCTTCATTTCTGATTCGATCTCGTAGAGAAACCCCGAGCATAGCCCTTTCCATAGCACGCTGGGCGACTTTGAGCTTCGAGATGAGGCCATTGGTGAAGGACCACGTTTCGGTGCCGTAAGTCATCACTGGTAACACACATTGATCAAAGACTTTCGTCTTGAGGCACTGAGGTATATCGGACGAAAAGACATTGCGTAGTTTCCCGAACGCTGCCCAACCGAGTTGGATTCGGCGGTTGATCTCTTTCTCGAAGTTGGACCTACCTAATCGGACTACTTGTCCTAGATAGATATACGAGTCCACAACTTCGAGTACCGATCCTTCAACAGATATTGGGGTGGGCACAACATTGGCATTTGACATAAGCTTCGTCTTGTCCATGTTCATTCTTAAGCCCACCCGTTGTGAAGCTCGGTTGAGGTCATCGAGCATCATGCTGAGTTCCTCCATCGACTTTGCCATGACTACGATGTCGTCGGCAAACCGAAGGTGAGTGATGTATTCGCCGTTGATATTGATGCCAAGTCCTTGCCATTCCAGGAGCTTGAAGGTGTCTTCCATTACGGCAGTAAACAGTTTCGGAGAGATAACGTCTCCCTGTCTTACGCCTCTTCTTAATGGAATCGCCTTCGTGCTCTGCTCCTGTACTCGGACTGACATAGTGGCGTTCTTATACAAGCACTTCAAAACTTCAATGTACCGATAGTCAATACGGCATCGCTGAAGTGACTCGAGCACCGCCCATGTTTCCACCGAATCAAAGGCTTTTTCATAGTCCACAAACGCTAAGCATAGTGGCAAATTATACTCCTCGGACTTCTGTATAACTTGCCGCAGCGTATGAATGTGGTCTATGGTACTAAAGCCTCTTCGGAAACCGGCTTGTTCGGGAGGCTGGAAGTCATCAAGTCTGTGTTCGAGACGGTTCGTGATGACCCTTGAAAACAGCTTATAAACATGGCTCAGAAGCGTAATGGGCCTATAGTTCTTCAATAGGCTGTTATCACCTTTTTTGAAGAACAGCACCACCTCGCCTCTGCTCCACGTCTCAGGCGTTTTGCCATCGGACAAGACGGAATTAAAAAGTTTCTGGAGGACTTTAAGTACCGGTGTTCCACCCGCTCTCAGAAGCTCTGAAGTGATTCCGTCTTCGCCCGGCGCCTTGTTGTTCTTAAGCTGCTTCAGGGCCATCTTAATCTCGTAAAGACTGATGTCCGGGATATCTTCGGTATAATGTCGGGACAGTTTGGCTCTTGGATCTCCTACCAAGCTGTCAACGGGCTTTGCGACCGAAGTGTAAAGCTGTCCATAGAACCTCTCGATCTCCCCTAAAACCTCTGCTTTGGTCGACGCTATGCTGCCATCTTCCCGTTTCAGCTTCGTCAGCTGGCTAGATGAGTTATTATAAATTAATTATATTATTTTTGTACATTTATTGATATTTTTTTTTACAAGCTTTTATTTCTATTTCATATTACCTACCTATATGTACCTTACTACGTCCGCTTAGGAACCACTGAATGTCCGTTACAAAAATGCAACAGTCGAATGAGATTTGAAAATGTATTGTATCAAACTTAGTACACGCGGGATGAAGCCGCGTTTTTTGCGGCTATGACTAAAAATACCTAAGAACACTTCCGCCTAACTTACTTTTCAAACAAAATCTAAATCGAATCTATGAGCAGACACGTCAAACTTATCACACCCTTTCGTCTTTGCGTCGGGAGTTAAAAATAAATACGATTGATCACTCTTCAATTCAATAAAAAGTAGGTACATAATAACAGGTAGATTAAAACTAAAGTTGGTTCATAATTAAGAAGCCTAATCTGGGAACTACAATAGGTTTTATTCCAGCATAGTATCCCTACTATACCTACCTACTTACCTATCATGTCGTGGCGGCGTATATTGAAACCCAAGACAAGAGACAAAACAAGACAAAAGACAAGACAAGAGACAAGACAAGAGACAAGACAAGAGACAAGACAAGAGACAAGACAAGAGACAAGACAAGAGACAAGACAAGAGACAAGACAAGAGACAAGACAAGAGACAAGACAAGAGACAAGACAAGAGACAAGACAAGAGACAAGACAAGAGACAAGACAAGAGACAAGACAAGAGACAAGACAAGAGACAAGACAAGAGACAAGACAAGAGACAAGACAAGAGACAAGACAAGAGACAAGACAAGAGACAAGACAAGAGACAAGACAAGAGACAAGACAAGAGACAAGACAAGAGACAAGACAAGAGACAAGACAAGAGACAAGACAAGAGACAAGACAAGAGACAAGACAAGAGACAAGACAAGAGACAAGACAAGAGACAAGACAAGAGACAAGACAAGAGACAAGACAAGAGACAAGACAAGAGACAAGACAAGAGACAAGACAAGAGACAAGACAAGAGACAAGACAAGAGACAAGACAAGAGACAAGACAAGAGACAAGACAAGAGACAAGACAAGAGACAAGACAAGAGACAAGACAAGAGACAAGACAAGAGACAAGACAAGAGACTAGACAAGAGACAAGACAAGAGACAAGACAAGAGACAAGACAAGAGACTAGACAAGAGACTAGACAAGAGACAAGACAAGAGACAAGACAAGAGACAAGACAAGAGACTAGACAAGAGACAAGACAAGAGACAAGACAAGAGACAAGACAAGAGACTAGACAAGAGACTAGACAAGAGACAAGACAAGAGACAAGACAAGAGACAAGACAAGAGACAAGACAAGAGACAAGACAAGAGACAAGACAAGAGACAAGACAAGAGACAAGACAAGAGACAAGACAAGAGACAAGACAAGAGACAAGACAAGAAACAAGACAAGAGACAAGAGACAAGACAAGAGACAAGACAAGAGACAAGACAAGAGACAAGAGAAGAGACAAGAGAAGAGACAAGAGAAGAGACAAGACAAGAGACAAGACAAGAGACAAGACAAGAGACAAGACAAGAGACAAGACAAGAGACAAGACAAGAGACAAGACAAGAGACAAGACAAGAGACAAGACAAGAGACAAGACAAGAGACAAGACAAGAGACAAGACAAGAGACAAGACAAGAGACAAGACAAGAGACAAGACAAGAGACAAGACAAGAGACAAGACAAGAGACAAGACAAGAGACAAGACAAGAGACAAGACAAGAGACAAGACAAGAGATAAGACAAGAGACAAGACAAGAGACAAGACAAGAGACAAGACAAGAGACAAGACAAGAGACAAGACTCTTACTCGGACTATTACTCGCACTCTTACTCGGACACTTACACGCAGTCTTACTCGAATTCTTACTCAGTTTCTCACTTGCACTCTTACTCGGACTCTTACTTGGACTCTTACTTGGACTCTTACTCGGTCTCTTACTCGCACTCTTACTTCAGCAGAATACTTTTTAAAATAAAAAAATAACTTCTTACTAACTTACCTCAAAAACAGCATAATATCGCATGCTATTTTTTTGACATTTTATATAATTTATTATATTATGTATACATACGTCAAAAGTAAATAACGTAAATTACACTAAATACTTGCAAAAAACTATCGCGACGTCCGCCCGTCGCTGCGTGGCACCCGCTTCTGTTAGCAGTGGTCTACGTCATGAAACCTTTCTATGTTCCAAATTTCAACCCAATCCAGCTAGCGGTTGAGGCTGTACGTTATACAGATACATCAGTCACTAGCTTATTCTCATGGCAGTATTCTCAAGCTCACTAGCTCACTAGCTTATTCTCAAGTATTTTTTAGCTATCATACCTGACTAGCAGCCGGAAACATGGTCTAAAAATACGTGAAACGTCCGTTAGTTCGGTCAAAAATAGGCAAATCGTCCAATAGTTTAATCAACCATAGCTCAATCGACCGTAGCTGAGTTAACCGTAGGCGAATCGTCCAATATTGATTTCAACCAATAGTTATTATGAACGTAGGCGAAACGTCCAATAGACATTTTGAATAGTAGGTGATTCGATCGTAGTTACATATTGGCAAGGTTTGCCAGCCTTTACTAATTCTACGCCCATTAAGTCGCAGAAAACCCGTGAATTGAATCCCTCTTTTCCGTGGAATTGGAAATCGAATTAAATGGTCTGCATCAAATTCATTAATATGTGAATAATTTACTGTCACGCGCTACGAAGTGCGCGCGGGTCAGCTAGTATTAAATATAGTGCGCGTAGGTCTAACCAGACAAACCTTTTTTCGCTACAAGTCTATCAAAATAATGTTTCTATTTATAATCCCTTAGTTCGAATGGCTCGTCAGTACAACGAAATGGCTAAAGATAATGATAACATAGATATATTCTCTCCGAGTCTAACACTTTACATTAAAATACTAAAAGATATCCTCTATCCTATACAATAGATCTAGAATGGTCTTAACTCTTATGCTAAGTTATTGTTCCAAGATATTTGAGTTGAGTTATATACACAGTATATAGTTTTAACATTTATTTTTATACTGATACATTGTTTTTACCTTTGCACTTACTCTTATCATAGCGTTGAATCTCTGCCTTATTAGAGTAGTGCACATCATTTTCAAAGGTGCACACATGTTATATTATATAATCATTGTTTTTGTCTTTACTTTTTAATGTACTTATAGTTTTCCTAAGTGAGTTTTATCCATAGTATTACTACTCGAGACTTGTTTTGTGTTTGTAAGCTTGAGTCCATGTATATAATAATATATTAATAATGATTATTTAATTGTATGCCACCAAAATATAGCTTCTATTGATAAAAAAACCTCCAGATTAGAAGTATTATTGCGTGCGGAGCTTAAATGTGATGTGTTAGCGATTACCGAACATTGGCTGTCTGAAGACAATTTACGGTGTGTTAAATTAGATGGCTACAAATTAGCATCGTATTATTGTAGGAAAGAAGTCGCGCACGGAGGAAGCTGTATATTTATTAGTGATAGCATTAAGTGCACTGAGAATGTAGATTTAACTTCATTATCAAGTGAGCAATATTGTGAGATCTCCGCGATCAATTTATTAGATTTTGACTTAACAATAATATGCATTTACAGGACAAATTTGATTACTTCAAATGATTTTTTAGATGCATTCGAGTTATTGCTGGACAAATTAAATGAATTAGATAATGACTGTATCATTGTCGGAGACTTTAATATTAACTGGATAGGGTGCTTAAATAATGATTTGAAACGGCTGTTAGATACACTGGCGGCCCATAACATGACTAATAAAGTTGATTTTCCCACTCGGATAACCGAGACGACATCTACCTGCTTAGATCATGTCTATACGAACCTTCCGGAGGGTGCAGTTACTACGGCTCCAGTCGTTACTAATATCAGTGACCATCTAGCAGTGAAGAGTAGGGTGATTTGCCAAAAACGCGCGATTAATATACCACGCGTCTTGAGGGCGTTCTCCCGCGCTAATCAGCTTAGTTTTATTGCCTCTTTGGAAAGCGTAGACTGGTGTAATTTAATAGAAAATAGACAACATAGTACTGAATTAGCGATAGCTATAATTAATATCACTAGTTACCACTTTAATGTTTGTTTCCCACTTAGGAAATCAGTTAGCAAGAAATCTGACTTGTCTTGGGTTACCCAAGACATAAAAAACTATAAAATGTTGTTATTTGACATTATTAATGTTAGTAAATGTAATCCTAATAATGATGAAATTAATTTAATAATCGATGACATGAAAAATTATTATGACATTTTAATACAAGATGGGAAATCTAAATATTACTCTAATATGATCGGTTGCAACGAGAATGCATCAAAAGCGATGTGGAACGTTGTGAATAAAGAGAGAGGGAAACACAACTCCCCTGATCTTGATTTCACAGACGTCGTCAGAAATTTTGATGGAACTCGATTTTCCAGCAAGAAGAATGCGGTGGACGCTATGAACTCCAGATTCCTGAGTGCAGCGTCGGCGTGTGGAGCCCCGCGCGCTGATATCGCCAGTGTGTGTGCGGCGTTACAAGCTGCGCGCCCGCGCTCGGATCGTTCACTTAGACTCCTCCCATTTACTGCAGACGAGGTTTACCGAATTGTCACTGAGCGTATCCCTCCGAAGAGTTCAAAGGACATATATGGACTTTCCATGAAGCTCATTAGGTTAGCCATCATTCCACTCACACCAGTTTTAGTCGAACTGTACAATTTGTGTCTGAGAGAAGGATCATTCCCGACACCTATGAAAATAAGTAAAGTTTCACCGCTATATAAAGGAAAAGGTAAAAGAGACTCAATTGACAACTATAGGCCTGTCTCAATTATACCTGCAGTAGCAAAAATTTTTGAGAATGGTCTGAGTAAACGTCTCACTAATTACTTGTCCGACACGAACGCCCTGTCGGAACGACAATACGCCTACCGTGAGGGTCGGTCGACCACGGCCATCGCTCGTCAGGTAGTAAGGACGGTCGTGGCGGCTCGCGAAGACAAGAAGCAAGTTGCCGTCATCTGCTGCGATCTCTCCAAGGCGTTCGATGTCGCCGACCGCACCGTACTCGCTGCGAAGTTGCAACACTACGGCGTGGGCGGTACATCTTACGCATTGCTGACAGACCTGATGCAACACAGATCTCAAGTGGTGGTAGGGTGTGGTGGCACTGAACGTTCAGATCCTCTCTTGTCGGCTATGGGTGTGGCCCAGGGATCGTCGGTATCGAATATTTTGTTTTCGTTATTGTTGAACGACCTACCGGAAGCTGTGACACACGCAGAAGTATTCATGTACGCCGACGACGTCGCTGCGGTTGTCACAGCACCATCAGTGGACGAACTGGAACGAAGATTGAACGATGCTGCATCTCAGCTGGCCGAGTGGTTCAAAATAAACGGGTTAGCGCTTAATCTGTCGAAGACCCATTTCGTTCACTTTTGCTTATCGGGTAAGGCAACCATGCCTATAACCGTATTCGTGAACGGAATGAGGATTATGCAGGTGGAATCAACAACATTCCTGGGATTCCAAATAGATAGAGGCCTCAAGTGGGAGTCCCATATAAATACAGTGTGCGCTAAGGTAGGTAGCGCTTGTTTCGCGCTTCGACGTGTGGGGCGTGTGGTGCCAGCTGAAGCAGTGCGCTCGTGTTACTTTGCGACGGTGCACTCCCTGCTGCAATACGGCGCTGAGCTCTGGGGGCGCGCTGCCGACTGGGAGCGCGCCTTCAGAGTGCAAAAGCGCGCAGTGCGAGCTATAGCCCGTATTCGGCAGGATGAATCGGCAAAGCCGCACTTCCAGAAGCTAGGCATCCTCACCCTGCCGTCGATAGTAATATACCAAGTCGCTATATATGTGTGGCTTAACAGGGACGAGTACAAACGACACTCGCACTTCACTAGAAATAGACATCATCTTGTTGCAGTCACTAGAAGGTTGGAAAAAAGCAACAAATTGACGCATGTTATGGGCCCTACTGTATATAACAAAATACCTGTAGATATAACGGCCGCTCCGAACCTTAATAGATTTAAGACTTTATTAAAACGCTGGCTCGTCCAGAAAGCATTCTATAGTTATGACGAATTTATTAATTTTAAAAATAATGTTAAGTAGATGTAGATGTTTTCTACAGAAGGTTTTGTAGAACCCACGTATTTAATATTTTAGTATTTAATTATATAATTTAAGTTTTACAATGATAATGTAACTAGAAATTATTTGACATGTATGATTAATACCAATAAATGACTATGAACTATGAACTATAATCTATATTGTACACATACTTTGAGTTGCAATCCAGGTCAGATCAATCTTATTTTGTGATCCAGTTGGATTATGTATGTACTTCTTTATGATTGTAATTTGTTTTGTGTACTTAAATAAATAAATAAATAAATTAAATTTACTTCATTTCTATTTATACATTTTTTTCTACCTCTGATGTAGAAAGTAGAAATCTAAACCAGGAATAAAACAAGGACAAACTGGCATGATTCCAATTACAGGGGTTAGGCTTCCTTTGCATTTCATCGGGGGTAGACTTCCTTTACAGGAGGTCGACTAGGTGGGTACCCCAACAGTGCCAGTTATTCTACCGCCTGAGCAGTAATGTGCAAACATTACTGTGCTTCGGTAAGAGGGCACTGTAGCTAGTGAAATTACTGGGCTAAAGAGTCTTAACATCTAATGATTCTCAAGTAAGAAGCGTTGGCGCAGTGCACTGGGTAGCACTGTCCTCATTATGGGCAGCGTTATCTCTTACCATCAGAGGAGCGTCTTGATCGTCTTCTTACTTCGTTGTATAAAAAAAAAACCTATAATCAGGACTAAATTTGATCTTAAAAACATTACAACAGCTTTCTAATACTTACATTATTTAATTTATTGCGTCACTTGTTAGGCAGTTAGTTACCTAATAAACAGCCTTATTAGCCTAGATTTGTTAGATCTACTTCTAAACTGAATTCTTTAAAAAACTTTATTCAACTTTTAATTACTTCTAAGTGAAAAACATTGTAACACCCACGACCTACGTCAATTCACGCATATTAAATATTCTAGTTACTAATAGTAAAATGTATCGAAAACATTGTAAAGTTTTTGAAGTTTCGTTATAACTGAACTTGTGGTGCTTGTGAGCGGATCCTTGAATAAGGCATGGTATGCTTTATGAATTTAATTAACACTGCCCGGAAATGATGTGTGTATTCACTTTTTTTTTTTTCATGTGATGAAGTAGAAGACGAGCAAGACGCTCTCCTGATGTTAAGAGATAACGCTGCCCATAATCAGTACAGTGTTACCTAGGATTTCACAATTATTTGTAATTCTAGGAGCACTGCACCAACGCTTCTTACTCAAGAGTCATAAGATGTTAAGACTCTTTAGCCCAGTAATTACACTAGCTACAGTGCCCTTTCGCTTTCGTTCTTTTTGTGTTTTTATTTATATGAAGCGCCTTAAGTTTTGCAGCATTTTGGGTATTTCATGTTATAACTTACTAGTGAACCCGCGTGCACTTCGTCTCCTTAAAGATGAAGTAAAAATAAAGCTTTTTAAAAACAAGTTTATATTATTATTACCATCTAGCACCAAAGTACTCGTCAAGACGAATCAAATGAGCCCAAACTCGATAGCGTTACGTCGTTTTATTACGTAGTTGCTATAGCCACCTTCCTGCTCCATCGTCAGATCAGTTTGATGTCATAATAATATTGCATTGTCATCACATTTATGTATGCAACATATCAGCTCAATCAGAAACTGGGAAGTGGATAAGTTTACTCAGAGAAGTGATGTAGCCAGTTTTTATACACCTTACCTGCAGGACGCGGACTCTATGAGGTTTTCATTGTTTCGCCTTCTAAAGGGAAAAGAAAAACGAAACCCTAAAAGAGTTGCTCGTTCGTCCGTCTGTCTGTCGGCCAAGAAACTTTTACTCATGAACGCGTGGATTTACCGGGTTGAAATTAATGTCATAATATACTCAGGTTTTTCGGTTCCTTGAATCCAAAAGTGATTAGGCGCACTTTTTAATTAAGATGGCATATTATGCTCGATGTAGACGCTTGAGTTTGTTGTTGAGTCTTGAAGCATTCTTGTCTTATGTCGGGGGTGACAAAACTTTACCAGGGGTAGACTTCCTTTGCAGGAGGTGGTCTAGGTGGGTACCCCAACAGTGCCAGTTATTCTACCGCCTGAGCAGTATTGTGCAAACATTACTGTGCTCCGGTAGGAGGGCACTGTAGCTAGTGAAATTACTGGGCTAAAGAATCTTAACATCTTATGAATCTTAAGTAAGAAGCGTTGGTGCAGTGCACCTAGAATTGCACATCATTGTGAAATTCTAAGTAGCACTGTACTGATTATGGGCAGCGTTATCTCTTAACATCAGGAGAGCGTCTTGCTCGTCTTCTTATTTCTCCACATAAAAAAAAAAACTAGCAACACATCGACCCATTGTGATCTATTTTGTGTTTGAGACATTCGGTCGATGACCTTTTAAGATTAAATTCATAATATTTCATTGAATTATTTATTCATTCATGAGATTCATTCATGATTCTAGGGATGTTGAAAAATGGTTTTGCCCTAGTTTTAAAAAAAAATATTGGACATGTACATCAATTTTTCTTTGTTAATTTGATGAAAAACGTGTGATATACAACGCAATAAAGAGTACCGGTTAGTGTCGTCACGCATCACCCAAAAACTTATAAGCGTTATAACTTGTAACTCAGCCATATTTAATTTTATTCACAAATCAATAACTTTCTTTCCTGATGAAAAAGTTTATGTTGTACCTCAAAGAAAAACTGGAAGCTGGTGTGTAATAACCCGTTTTTGTAATAATAAATATTTCAGGACATTTCACACAGCGCCATCTAACCCCAAGCTAAGCAACTTAATGCTTGTGTTATGGTGGTTAGGATAACAGATATAATACTTATATACTTTTCTTTTGTAAATACAATGATACTTATAATAGATATTGAAAACCACCCAGACCAGAAACAAATATCTGTGGATCACACAAACATTTGTCCCATACGGGAATCGAACCCGCAACCTTCTGCGTTGCAAGCGGGTATTAGACCCGCAGGTCGAAGGTCGAAGGTCGTTTTATATAAAAAAGGTGAAAAATAAGCGCCTTATGACGCCATGACCATTCCGTTTTCATGAAAATTTCGTTCAAGTTAGTTTTAAGAGTTGTGTCTCTTAAGACTTGCAACTCTCTCACTCGCACGATATTATGACACATTTTGAAATAAATATTTGTAGAATTTACTTTTCGAAAAGTAACTACGAATTACTACGATACTTTAGGTACTATCATAAATGACAACAAAGTTATTTGCAAAACTTCAAAAAAGAAAATACATAATTTGTATTTTGAAAAACCATTTGACAATTTTTCATAGTGTCAAACTGGAAATCCTTTAAAAAATATATTAATCTAGAGCAACATTAAGAGAAGAGAGAGACATTTCGAAAAAGTAAATTCTACGAATATTATTTTTAAAAATTTGTCTTATCGTGTGAGCGAGACAATCGCACTTAAAGACCCTGGTTTGATAGAACTGTACCATCATAGAATATTAAACACTAATTTGGTATAAAGGAATCGAAGACCTTGAAAGTTAAACAGTGTTAAACAAAATAGGTCTACCCAGAACAAGCGAAGTGATTTATTGCTAGGTGTCTCAATTTACATATTTATTCAATAGACTAGCTGACCCGCGCGCACTTCGTTGCGCGTGAGAGTCAATTAATAAAGCGAATTTAGTGCTGCTATGTTCACTATGATAGTATTTCCATCCCCGTGACTTTGTAAGCGTAAAATAAGGCATGGCTATATATTATTTGCTCCCGCTGTGGGTAGCGAAGAATATCGGGTTGGGTATTTCTATGCAGTTTTGTTCGCTACCGTAGAAACCAATCCTATGTCCTTTCCCAGAGGTCAAATTATCTCAGTTGAGCGGTAGTTTATCGCCTTCATAAATTTTCACGCCTCTTTTCAGGAATTAAAACTATTTGTGGTCCTTTCCCGGTAACTCTTTAACTTATCTCTACTGTAATGTACCTCAGCTAAATTATTATTCGTTACTAATTTCTCACACCATCCTTCCCGCGACTCAAATCAATTCCATGGTTCCTGAATTCCCATTAAATCTCTGATCCTCCTTCCCCCTCCTTTAATACTTAGTCTCCTTAAAGTTAATTTCTGACATAAAAAAACTATTCATTAACAGAACTTAACAAAATATCAGCTCATTTTCGGTTCAGCGGTTACTAATTTCCATGCAAACGTTTTTGTGAAAAAATTCCTGTTCTGGTGAGAATTTCACAAAATCCCTTCTTATCGGTCGCCTACGTTACATAAAGAATACGTTGTCCAAATTTTAGCTAAAACGAAGAAGCGGTTACCTTTCCTACACAAACTGGATCCCTCTTTCCTCCCCTCAAAGGTTGATTTCTGGGATAAAAAGTATCCCATATCTTTTTTTAAGACTTAATCTACCTTTGTATCAAATTTAAGCGCAATAGGGTCAGCGGTTCTAAATTTCCCATTAATTTCTGTCAAAATAAATATTTAATGTTCCTAAACACAACTCAAACCATGATTTTACAAAATTTCGATTCAATCGGTTTAGTTGTTACGGATTTGCATACAATTGTATTTTGTAAATAAATCCCCTTCCAGTGGGAATTTAGCAAAAGCCCTTCTCGTGAGTCGCCAAAACCACCTAAAAACACGCTATCCAAATTTCAGCTCAAATAAAGAAGCGGTTAACGATTTCTTACGCAAACTTGCACCCCCCCCCCCCCCCTTTCCTCCTCTTTAATGTAGATTTCTGGGATAAAAAGTATCCCATTTTTTAGGACTCAATCAACCTCTGCACTAAATTAATTTAAGCTGAATAGGGTCAGCGCAGCGGTTCTAAATTTCCCATACAAACTTTGACCCCCCCTTATAAGTTAATTTCTGATATAAAAACTATTAAAAATTTCCTTAACAAAACTCAAACCATCATTTTACAAAATTTCAGCTTAATTGGTTTAGCGGTTACGGATTTGCACACAAAAGTTTTTTGGGAATAATTCCCGTTCCTGTAAGAATTTCACAAAATCCCTTTTTATCGGTCGTCTTAGTTTATGTAACTAAGAACACGCTGTCCAAATTTCAGCAAAAACAAAGAAGCGGCTAACGATTTTTTACACAAACTTGCACCCCCCTTTTTTCCCTTAAAAGTTGATTTCTGGGAAAAAAGTATTGCATATCATTTTTTAGGATTAGATCTACCGCTGTACCAAATTTAAGCTCAATAGGGTCAGCGGTTCTAAATTTCCCATACAAACTTTGACCCCCCCTTTACCCCCCTTAAAAGTTAATTTCTGACATAAAAACTATTCAATGTTCCTAAACACACTTCAGACAATCGTTTTACAAAATATCAGCTCAATCAGTTCAGCGGTTACAGATTTGGATACAAACGTTTTTTAGAATTAATTCCCGTTCCCGTGGAAATTTTGCAAAATCCCTTTTTATCGGTCATCTACGTTACATAAAAAATACGCTGTTCAAATTTGAGCTTTAAAAGATGGCCGGTTACTGATTTTCTACTCAAACTTCTACCCCCCCCCCTCTTCCCCCTTCAAGGTTGATTTCTGGGATAAAAAGTATCCCATATCATTTTTTAGGACTCAATCTCCCACTGTACCAAATTTCAGCTCAATGGGGTCAGCGGTTTTAAATTTTCCATACAAATTTCGACCCCCCTTTACCCCCCCTTAAAAGTTAATTTTCGTCAAAAAAAAATTAATGTTCCTAAACACGATCTAAACAAACGTTTCACAAAATTTCAGCTCAATCGGTTCAGCGGTTACGGATTTGCATACAAACATTTTTCGGGAATAATTCCCGTTCCCGGAGGAATTTTGCAAAAATCCCTTTTTATAGGTCGCCTTCGTTACCTAAAGAACACGCTGGTTTAAATTTCAGCTTAAACAAAGAAGCGGTTACCGATTTCCTATTCTAACTTTGACCTCCTTTATCCCGCCTTAGAGGTTGATTTTTGGAATAAAAAGTATACCATACAATTTTCTAGGACTTAATCTACCTCTGTACCAAATTTCAGCTCAATAGGGTCAGCGGTTTTAAATTTTCCATACAAATTTCGACCCCCCTTTACCCCCCCCTTAAATGTTAATTTTCGTCAAAAAAAAAAATTAATGTTCCTAAACACAATCTAAACAATCGTTTTACAAAATTTCAGCTTAATCGGTTCAGCGGTTACGGATTTGCACACAAACGTTTTTCGGGAATAATTCCCGTTCCCGGAAGAATTTTGCAAAAATCCCTTTTTATACGTCGCCTTCGTTACCTAAAGAACACGCTGCTTTAAATTTCAGCTTAAACAAAGAAGCGGTTACCGATTTCCTATTCTAACTTTCACCTCCTTTATCCCGCCTTAGAGGTTGATTTTTGGAATAAAAAGTATACCATTCAATTTTTTAGGACTCAATCTATCTCTGTACCAAATTTCAGCTCAATAGGGTCAGCGGTTCTAAATTTTCCATACAAACTTCGACCCCACTTTACCCCCCTTAACTCTTTCAGTCACGCTCGTACATTAAACATATTTTGGACTTTTTTGTTTTAGTTTTAGCTTCGTTTACAACAAATATGTAAAAAAAAAGTTGAAAAAAAAATCTAGATGTTAAGGCTTTCGAGGTACGAGGTGGTTAATGACACTGACCACCGTGACTATTGAAAAAAAAAACAATGATGCATTTTGTACATTATTTATTACTAATATTATAAGTTATAATTATGTTTCCAAAGAGCAAAAGTAACGTTACAATCATTTTTTGTGAAAATCTGAAAAACATGTTTTTCCTTTGCGTAGACAAAGAGGCACTTTGCATGTATTGCACTGCCATATAGTACGCACTGGAGACATTTTTGTGCTGCATTTGCAGCATCTTCTCGATATGGTTCTCTCTGGTTGATGGCGACTCCATTCTAGACGAATTTCCTCAGGAACGGTAGGCTTGTGACGTTGTATAAATGCGGGTCCAGGTAAAGAGACCACGGAACTACGACTGCTGGTTACTGATTTGGGCCTTCGGTCCTCTCTGACATATGCTGGCGCCAATAGACCCTGGTAAACGTTTCGTCTAAAATCTTTCAGAGTCAAAATGCTCAGGTCCGTGCGTGAAGAGGATTGTAATTCTTTATAAATTATAAAGGCATTGACAACACTACAATCAAGGAAATGAAAAAAAAATCCTGTGCCACCACTTGTGAGATTTTCTGTCAACAGCATAACTTCCTTTCAGCTGATCAAATTTGTCGACAAAATTCATATTTGCGTTGTAGTCTTTGACGGCTTCTGGACAGGACACTTCAACACGGCTACCATCGCGCTCTCTGCGGTTAACTTTTCCGACATTTCTAGGATCATGATAGTTTGACAAAATAAATACTGATCTCTTGTCTTTCCATTTCAATGAACTTATTTTTGTGTCACTAACCCGGTAATCTTGTTCACCACGTCGCAAATGTTTGTCTTCTTTTAGAGGAGGTAAGAACTTTCTCTGTGAGTTCACAGTTCCACAAGCAAAAATTTTGTCAGCTTTTAATTTTAATTGCAGAGGCTAACTGTTGAAATAATTGTCAAAATAGACCTTATGATTTTTTTCTTTCAAATTTTCGCAAAATTTTCTGACGACTTTACCACCTAAATCAGTTTCAACGTTAGCACCTTGCTTGCCTGTATAAACATCAAAATTTAGGCAATAACCTGACTGTGCACACAACATCCAAACTTTGACCCTCGTTTAGTCGGTTTTTTTGGCATGTATTGTTTCAAAGAATTCCTGCCTTTGAACTTGATCATGCAGTAATTCAAAAGCCAACTGAATCTATTGAAGCTCATAAACTGTGAAATATAGCTGTCATTCAAATCAGGCGCTGATGACCAATAATCTCTATAGCTGGGCATTTTTTTTATTCCCATCACCAAGTTCAACGCAATGAAAACATCAAGTTCTTCAGTTGTTGTGGGAGTATGAAGCTTTTCGGATTGAGTGGCGTATAGGTTAGTTTGAAAACATAAAATGTCTTGCAGATGCTCAGTCCAAAAAAGGCGAAACAGTATGAGGGGCGTAACATTCTGCATGCTCAAAATTTCTTCACTTATACCCACACTTTCAAAAAACTCACCAGGTATGTCCATTCTATAATTCTTCTTCCATTTTGGAGCTATTATTGTGGCCGATCTGTCTGCATCTGCTGAACCAGGATTCTGGCCAATAAAGATAATGGGACGTCATCGGAATCTAAGTTATCAATTTGTGTTTCCTCAGTCAAATCGCCTAATACCAGCAGATTTTCCTGATCATAATTTATACCTTGGTCATCCTCATCGCTACAAATACTCTCGCCACCTGAAGGAATGTCTTCCAACAAGTAATTTGTGATTTCTCTATCTTCAAGGCCGCGCGACATACTGTAACCAATACGAAAAAAAAACTCGTAGTTACATGCATAAGTATCCCCATATAAAACCACATTAGTCACAGTGGTTAGTTTACTAACCACTATTCTCGAGCTAAATACACATCGAAAACCCCAAAAGTAATCGTACTTATACATAACCACTTATAAAATAGACGAACATAAATAAATGGAGCATATAACATTTAAGAAAAAAGCTTACTTACCTTTTTTACAGATTTTTTTACAAGGCACTTCATAAAAAACGTGTTAGTGCAATTTTGAATGCAGTAATAGTAAACCGTAATTCATTCAAAGTTCTGCCAATCAGTTGTATGTTGACAAACATATTGCGAACTTACATATTAATTCAAGCCATTAATCACTAGATGGCGCGAAATTAAATAAAAAAAATCGTAAATAGGTGGTTAGCGACACTAACCACCAAGACTGAAAGAGTTAAAAGTAAATTTCTGACAAAAAAACTATTTGATGTTTCTAATCACAATCCCAACTATCGTTTTACAAAATTTCGGCTTAATCGGTTCAGCGGTTACGGATTTGCATACATTCGTTTTTCGGGAATAATTCCTGTTCCTGAGGGAATTTTAAAAAATCGCTTCTTATTGCACGATGAAATCTTCTTACGAATACGCTGTCCAAATTTCAGCTCAATCCGTCCAGCCGTTTGGGCTGTGCGTTGATAGAACAAAAGTGTACGAACGATTTTATATAATAGACTAGCTGACCCGCGCGCACTTCGTTGCGCGTGAGAGTCAATTAATAAAGCGAATTTGGTGCTGCTATGTTCACTATGATAGTATTTCCATCCCGTGACTTTGTAAGCGTAAAATAAGGCATGGCTATATATTATTTGCTCCCGCTGTGGGTAGCGAAGAATATCGGGTTGGGTATTTCTATGCAGTTTTGTTCGCTACCGTAGAAACCAATCCTATGTCCTTTCCCAGAGGTCAAATTATCTCAGTTGAGCGGTAGTTTATCGCCTTCATAAATTTTCACGCCTCTTTTCAGGAATTAAAACTATTTGTGGTCCTTTCCCGGTAACTCTTTAACTTATCTCTACTGTAATGTACCTCAGCTAAATTATTATTCGTTACTAATTTCTCACACCATCCTTCCCGCGACTCAAATCAATTCCATGGTTCCTGAATTCCCATTAAATCTCTGATCCTCCTTCCCCCTCCTTTAATACTTAGTCTCCTTAAAGTTAATTTCTGACATAAAAAAACTATTCATTAACAGAACTTAACAAAATATCAGCTCATTTTCGGTTCAGCGGTTACTAATTTCCATGCAAACGTTTTTGTGAAAAAATTCCTGTTCTGGTGAGAATTTCACAAAATCCCTTCTTATCGGTCGCCTACGTTACATAAAGAATACGTTGTCCAAATTTTAGCTAAAACGAAGAAGCGGTTACCTTTCCTACACAAACTGGATCCCTCTTTCCTCCCCTCAAAGGTTGATTTCTGGGATAAAAAGTATCCCATATCTTTTTTTAAGACTTAATCTACCTTTGTATCAAATTTAAGCGCAATAGGGTCAGCGGTTCTAAATTTCCCATTAATTTCTGTCAAAATAAATATTTAATGTTCCTAAACACAACTCAAACCATGATTTTACAAAATTTAGATTCAATCGGTTTAGTTGTTACGGATTTGCATACAATTGTTTTTTGTAAATAAATCCCGTTCCAGTGGGAATTTAGCAAAAGCCCTTCTCGTGAGTCGCCAAAACCACCTAAAAACACGCTATCCAAATTTCAGCTCAAATAAAGAAGCGGTTAACGATTTCTTACGCAAACTTGCACCCCCCCCCCCCCCCCTTTCCTCTTTAATGTAGATTTCTGGGATAAAAAGTATCCCATTTTTTAGGACTCAATCAACCTCTGCACTAAATTAATTTAAGCTGAATAGGGTCAGCGCAGCGGTTCTAAATTTCCCATACAAACTTTGACCCCCCCTTATAAGTTAATTTCTGATATAAAAACTATTAAAAATTTCCTTAACAAAACTCAAACCATCATTTTACAAAATTTCAGCTTAATTGGTTTAGCGGTTACGGATTTGCATACAAAAGTTTTTTGGGAATAATTCCCGTTCCTGTAAGAATTTCACAAAATCCCTTTTTATCGGTCGTCTTAGTTTATGTAACTAAGAACACGCTGTCCAAATTTCAGCAAAAACAAAGAAGCGGCTAACGATTTTGTACACAAACTTGCACCCCCCTTTTTTCCCTTAAAAGTTGATTTCTGGGAAAAAAGTATTGCATATCATTTTTTAGGATTAGATCTACCGCTGTACCAAATTTAAGCTCAATAGGGTCAGCGGTTCTAAATTTCCCATACAAACTTTGACCCCCCCTTTACCCCCCTTTAAAGTTAATTTCTGACATAAAAACTATTCAATGTTCCTAAACACACTTCAGACAATCGTTTTACAAAATATCAGCTCAATCAGTTCAGCGGTTACAGATTTGGATACAAACGTTTTTTAGAATTAATTCCCGTTCCCGTGGAAATTTTGCAAAATCCCTTTTTATCGGTCATCTACATTACATAAAAAATACGCTGTTCAAATTTGAGCTTTAAAATATGGCCGGTTACTGATTTTCTACTCAAACTTCTACCCCCCCCCCCCCCCCTCTTCCCCCTTCAAGGTTGATTTCTGGGATAAAAAGTATCCCATATCATTTTTTAGGACTCAATCTCCCTCTGTACCAAATTTCAGCTCAATGGGGTCAGCGGTTTTAAATTTTCCATACAAATTTCGACCCCCCTTTACCCCCCCTTAAAAGTTAATTTTCGTCAAAAAAAAATTAATGTTCCTAAACACGATCTAAACAAACGTTTTACAAAATTTCAGCTCAATCGGTTCAGCGGTTACGGATTTGCATACAAACATTTTTCGGGAATAATTCCCGTTCCCGGAGGAATTTTGCAAAAATCCCTTTTTATAGGTCGCCTTCGTTACCTAAAGAACACGCTGCTTTAAATTTCAGCTTAAACAAAGAAGCGGTTACCGATTTCCTATTCTAACTTTGACCTCCTTTATCCCGCCTTAGAGGTTGATTTTTGGAATAAAAAGTATACCATACAATTTTTTAGGACTCAATCTACCTCTGTACCAAATTTCAGCTCAATAGGGTCAGCGGTTTTAAATTTTCCATACAAATTTCGACCCCCCTTTACCCCCCCTTAAATGTTAATTTTCGTCAAAAAAAAAATTAATGTTCCTAAACACAATCTAAACAATCGTTTTACAAAATTTCAGCTTAATCGGTTCAGCGGTTACGGATTTGCATACAAACGTTTTTCGGGAATAATTCCCGTTCCCGGAAGAATTTTGCAAAAATCCCTTTTTATACGTCGCCTTCGTTACCTAAAGAACACGCTGGTTTAAATTTCAGCTTAAACAAAGAAGCGGTTACCGATTTCCTATTCTAACTTTGACCTCCTTTATCCCGCCTTAGAGGTTGATTTTTGGAATAAAAAGTATACCATTTAATTTTTTAGGACTCAATCTATCTCTGTACCAAATTTCAGCTCAATAGGGTCAGCGGTTCTAAATTTTCCATACAAACTTCGACCCCCCTTTACCCCCCTTAAAAGTAAATTTCTGACAAAAAAACTATTTGATGTTTCTAATCACAATCCCAACTATCGTTTTACAAAATTTCGGCTTAATCGGTTCAGCGGTTACGGATTTGCATACATTCGTTTTTCGGGAATAATTCCTGTTCCTGAGGGAATTTTAAAAAATCGCTTCTTATTGCACGATGAAATCTTCTTACAAATACGCTGTCCAAATTTCACCTCAATCCGTCCAGCCGTTTGGGCTGTGCGTTGATAGAACAAAAGTGTACGAACGATTTTATATAATAGATAAGTAAATCTTTAGATAGATATAACTCTTTTATTTAAAAACCGATTTAAATAAAACCAATACTATTTACAAATTAGAGAAATTTGCAACGTTTTAGCGAAAACTGCATACAATTCGGTTGTGCCGTTTTATCACACATAAGTAATAACCTTTTTACAAATTAAGCCTAATAAAACTACTCTGGTAAATTTTCGTTTATGGCCACATCGATAGATGGCGTATTTTTAGTTTGTCGCACTTTTTGCTTTTTGATTTTTTTGAATTGAATTTACTTTATATTCTATTACTTTTACTTCGAAATTTTGATGTAAATTAGGGGCGATGTGTCCGATATAAATGATTATTATTTATTTTATTATTTTATTTTACGTTTCCCTAGGAAAAATTGACAAAATGTTTTACGATCTAGATCGCGCAAGCGACTTTTTCGCGTCGTTTTGTTCATATGCGTATTTTCACAGTTCACCTTAGTAAAGGATCACAATGAATGGGGAGAAATTTCCATTCTTATTATATGTATGGATATGGATAAGTAAATCTTTAGATAGATATAACTCTTTTATTTAAAAACCGATTTAAATAAAACCAATACTATTTACAAATTAGAGAAATTTGCAAAGTTTTAGCGAAAACTGCATACAATTCGGTTGTGCCGTTTTATCACACATAAGTAATATCCTTTTTACAAATTAAGCCTAATAAAACTACTCTGGTAAATTTTCGTTTATGGCCACATCGATAGATGGCGTATTTTTAGTTTGTCGCACTTTTTGCTTTTTGATTTTTTTGAATTGAATTTACTTTATATTCTATTACTTTTACTTCGAAATTTTGATGTAAATTAGGGGCGATGTGTCCGATATAAATGATTATTATTTATTTTATTATTTTATTTTACGTTTCCCTAGGAAAAATTGACAAAATGTTTTACGATCTAGATCGCGCAAGCGACTTTTTCGCGTCGTTTTGTTCATATGCGTATTTTCACAGTTCACCTTAGTAAAGGATCACAATGAATGGGGAGAAATTTCCATTCTTATTATATGTATATGGATATGGATTACTAAACAATTAATAAAGCGACCTATGTCAACATAAAGTCATAGGTACTTAAAATTCATTATAGTGTTGGTTGAGTATGAAATAATTTTTAACGCCTAAAGTAAAGCCTTTTTAGGCTCTGTTAAACAAGTATAAGTACCAAATCAGTCCCTTTACAAAATACTAGTACCCACTACTCTTACTCGCACAACATGTCTGCTCCTATTGAAAAATACTTCGTGAACCTAATATTCTAAGACCTACCAGAAAAAATATTATAAAAATAGGTCAGGCCGCCGTTTTGGTCCAACTTTTCCCTTACAAACACTATGACATGACTTTATTTATCGCACAACTCCCTTTAGATCTAGATGTGCGATATTAAATTCAATGTTTTTACTGCTAAGAAAACAATAGTCCTAAGAGAAAAATAGCTTATTTTCTCATAAAGTAAACCTAGACTCACCTGTCGCATGATATTACAACTTGTGAGGGAATGAATGTAGGGTAATGCATGTGAACGCGTTGAGAGGGCGCAGAGTTGCCAGTTGGCACAATTTATCTCCCGGGAAATAACGGAAAATTGCACTTTTTGTAACGCCTTTATGGATGTTAAACAGGAGGATTGCATGTGTTAACTATGCAGTTGTAATTTCAACTGGGGATCAAGGAATGTTTTCGTTTCTGTAAGCGTTTTATGTGTACTTACAAAAAATATAAAAGTATGAAGTAATTATTTTTTAACTAAGACTGCCTCGGAGCTGGGAGTTTATGAGTTATTCCTAAAATGTTACTTGTTTTATTTGAAAAAAAAACGGGAAAAATATCAAAAAAAAAGAGCTTAAATCCTTTTTGTTTGTCCCAAGAAAAATGCGTTACGCATCATCACCCCACGCCGGGTGGCGCGGGGCGGTATGTGGGACTCCCCCGCCGAAGATGGGCGCGGCGGGGATACCCACTTAAAAACTTGGGGGGGTGTTCCTGCAGGACGCCATAATGCCGGGGCAACGGGTACGCCGAAGCACTCATCCGCGGCATAGAGCTTTAGACCCTGAAATAACACATAGGCTACAGTACAGCGGGTAAAACCACTGGCCGCAGCTAGATAATCAACTAGCTTTGTCATATTAGTTGAGTCTGCTACAATTCTTGGCCAAATCGTCACAGACTACATTATGATCAAAGCCCATACTTCGAGAAAAAAGCAATGTTGAAATATCAGTTACTATAATAATATCAGACACTGTTTAGTAGTAGGAACAAATATGAAAGTGGCATCTTACGAGGGCTCACTAACGACGCTGTACTGCCGCTAGTTTTATTGTTTAACTTCGGCAAAATACGACAAGGAAAATCTGTTCCGTAACACACAAGTTTTCCTGCCCCGGATCCTACTTACTTAATGTACTTAATACTTTGTTATATATCTTTTTATTGGAGTGACTTTTGGACCCATATAGTTTACGTTTCAGGTGCTCAAAGTTTACTAATAGATACTGATAGTTTTTAAGAAGATGCTTAAGATGAACATTGGTCAGTCGGAAGAGGTTATCACGGTTGTCTGGAAGAGATTGTTATGAGCGATAAAACCGCCAGTTGGTACTATAACTGTTAGCTTAAATGTTTGTGGATGTATAATTTATTTTTTTATTTTGGACCAGATTCGCACAGGACAGGGTTGAGTGGCATAACATGAAGGAGGCCTATGCCCAGCAGTGGGATGTAGAGGGCTGTGGATGATGATGATGATGATGTTGTATCAATAAAGAGTTATTTATCATTACGTAAGCTAAATGCTTAGCCATTTTATTTCATAGGTACCTATGTATTTTGTTATTAAAAATGTCATATTATTCTATTTTAAAAGGATAAAATTACTTATTTTTTAAACATAAAACAGCTTTTGTTATCCCTGTTTATTATAGCATCAGAAAGCTTTGTTAGTGCCTGTAAACCATAATATTGTAAGAGTAAGAGAAGCACCTAAAAACTTCGCTTTATAGTTGTAAAGCCCTGAACACGTTTCAACCCAGTTCTTTCTCTGCTTCCTTTTGTGCGTCGCTGGGATGAATTAAAACTTATACAAAAAGAGGTCAGATGTCTCAGTAAATTTGCAAACTAAAGTATATAACTTTAGTGTTTTGTTTATTATTTTGTTTTAATTTATTTCGTGTAAGTTGAAAGTGCTAGTGTTTTTATAATGAAGCTATACTTCATTATGAAGTGAAAATTTTAAAGTAAAATTGTTCTTTTTTTCATTATTGTTTTGCTTTTATATGACATTATTGTTAGATATTAGATAATTATTGGAACTATAGTCGGGCCGGCCTAAAAGGCCACATTTGACATTTCATGAAAATTCCCTTACAGGGTGTTCTAAAAAATTTACTATTTTTCGAAAATTGCTTTTATTTTTTAAATATATTAGTGTTGTAATAAATTTAAGGAAATAATTTTAAGACTTAATTTAACTCTTAAAATCATTAAAGACGAACTTTTACCTAAAACACTTTACGTCCATACAAGGATTCCCTTGTTATTCACTTACATACTAGCTATAGCTAGCTACGAGGGGCAAGGAAAAAATATTCTTACTTATAAAGCGCGAGCAGCTGGCTGCGAGCGCCGAGAAAAATAAAAGGCCATGCCACGCGCAATAATACCAAGCCACCCTTTAGTACCACAAAAATGCTGACCCTTTTAAAAAACGCATGTGCAGACGTAACTGTGGAAAATTGGAAAAAAGTAGTAGAAAAAACAAAGAATATCAACCGATTTTAAACGGGATATAGGTGTAATAGACAATATTGTTCAAAACAAATTTTTTGATTAGTGATTGTCCCAAAAAATAAATGCCAATGGCTCGAGGTGTTGCTGAAGTTTCCAGCCCCCTTTTTTGTTGCTCAAAATAAGCTGATTAAAATCGAAAAACCCCCCCTTGTACCTCTTCTGGCAGTAAGGATGGGGGGTAAAGGGGCCGCTCCACCCTGCTTCATTTAATCAACTCTGGGAGATCATGAAGAGCCACGAGGAAAATTTCGGTGTCAATTTCGGATAAGCCGATGGTATAGATTTCATTTCTGATATAAAACAACGGTATTTGTGGCATTATGTTTAACAAAAATAAAACCGGTCAAGTACGAGTAGGACTCGAGCACCGAGGGTTCCGTAAAAACCTACGAGTTTCTACGGAACCCTAAAGAAAAGTGGGTATAATATTATATACTGTGGGTTTTGATTCGCTTGCGAGTTTGAAAATATGCGGCTAAAATTGCTGTTTACTTTTGATTGCGTTGACATAGATGTTTGATTTTTTTACAGCTTAAAGTTATTATAAAGCTGAGTGTTTGGTATGAATTTCAATTTAATACCTGTACGCGTTTTTGAGGAAAGAGATAGTAAATACAAAATTATTAAAAATATTTTTTTATATAATGTAACTAAAAGTTTACAGTTTTCGCAATTTTTCCTGTGCCTGTGATTTAAGACGTTGCTGCGTACCAAATTTCAAGATTCTGAGTTAACGGCAAGTACCCTGTAGGTTTTGATTCCCTTGAGAGTAGTCGCGAGTTAAAAAATACGGCTAAAATTGCTGTTTCTTTTGAATGCGTTGAGATAGAGGTTTGAGTTTATTACAGTTTAAGGTTATAATAGACCTTAGTATTTAATATGAATTTTTAGTTTAATACCTGCACGCGTTCATGAGAAATAAGGTAGTAAGTATGAAATTTTTAAAAATATTTTTTTATATGATGTAACTAAAAATGTACAATTTTCGCAATTTTTCCTTTATCTGTGCTCTAAGGAGTTGCTTCGTGCCAAATTTCAAGATTCTAAGATCACGGGAAGTACCCTGTAGGTTTTGATTTTTTGAGAGTATTTGCGAGTTTAAAATTGCGACTAAAATTGCTGTTTCTTTTGAATGCGTTGACATAGAGGTTTGATTTTATTACAGTTTAAAGGTATTATAAATTTGAGTATTTGATATGAATTTCAATTTAATACGTCTACGAGTTCATGAGAAAAGGGGTAGTAGGTATAAAATTATTCAAAATATTTTTTTCATATGATGCAAATAAAAATTTATAGTTTTCGCAATTTTTCCTTTATCTGTGCTCTAAGAAATTACTTCGTGCCAAATTTCAAGATTCTGAGTTCACGGGAAGTGCCCCGTAGGTTTTGATTTATTTGGTAATGTCGAAAATTTGCTGAAATTTGCGACATATTCGACTACATCTTTTGATTGCGTTGGCCTAGAAGTTTTAAATTTTCACAGCTCTAAGAAGCAATGGACCTTAGTATTTCCTATAAATTTCAGCTTGTTACCTCCACGCGTTCCTGAGAAAAAGGGTCTTGACAGACAGACAGACAGACAGACAGACAGACAGACAGACAGACGGACGGACGGACGGACGGACAACAAAGTGATCCTATAAGGGTTCCGTTTTTTCCTTTTGAGGTACGGAACCCTAAAAAACTAAAAATAAAAAAAAATACTTAATTTTTGTTTCAAGTCATTGTTTATTTTTAAACTATAAAAAATATGTTATACACCATTTCGTGGCGGCGTGGCGATTTTAGGTTCAAACATAGCTAAGAACATTCCCGACTAATATTATTAATCTTAAAAATGAAAAAAATAAACAAACTTCATTAATCCGTTCGGCAACGATGCCACAGACAGATACACAAACAGACAGACAAACAAACACGTCAAACTTATAACACCCCACCGTTTTTGCGTTGGGGGTTAAAAACTTTAGATGAATAAATAGGACATCCTATACAAGTCACGTCAATCAGTTTTTGTTTTTAAAACAATAAGGATGCTACCCAATAAAATCGCGAAATCGAAATTTGAAATGTAGAATCGAATGCAATTATAACTTGGATTGAATATTTGATCTAAAATAAATAACTATATTGCGATTAAAATAAAATACATTGTTAATATTGTGATTATATTATAGTAAAATATAATGTAATTAAAATAAAATTGTGTAATGTATAGAGAATAAACATATTTTTTATTACAGGTTTTTTTTATAACTCGTGAGATGTTTCTGGCAAAACTAGCCCATGACGCCATTACATGTTTACAACCAAAACCTATTAAAATTAAAATTAATTAGACTTTATGAATGTTTTCATAAAACTGTATTCGATTCCAACGTGTTTGAAGATCGTATCGATTCATATCCTGTAATCGAAATAAACAAACAATGTCCCAACACTAGTTAGCTATGACTGACATCTGTCAAATGTGGCCTTTTAGGCCGGCCCGACTATAGGCGTTACTTTGCGGAAATCCATCACAACAATTATTGGTTATTATTTAGATATTAGACATATCGTGCGTGCGTGAGTCTCACGAAAAGACGAAGCTCTTAAAGAACGCTCTAGGCGTTCCATAAACTGGCTAATTTAACTAACTGTTTTAGACATTAAGATTATTAAAAAAAAATAGAATAATACTGTATTGCATACGAAATAATTACAAAGAAACTTACTGAGCTAGATATCTTTAATGCTACTACAATCGGCGGACTTATCGCACTAGGCAATTTCAAACAGAATAGGTTTAAGTTCCACAGTGGGCAGCCTTATCGCTTAGAGCGATCACTTCCTTTCAACCAGGTTTGCATAGAGCGTTTGAAATTAAAGAGTAGGGTGTTATTTTGTAGAAGAGTCAAACTAACCTATTTATACAAATCAATTAATATTATTATTAGTAAGATTTCAAATACATTATCAATATTATTCCTACAGTTAATAAATAGATCCTATCAGGAAGTGAAAATCCACCACGCCTGACCTTCGAAACTCTAATTACTTAACAAGTTGTTCAAGTAATACGTACCTAATTGAATTGCGCAAGTTCGCGTTTGGAGGTGAACTATCAAGCACTTAATAGGTCCTTAATTCATCTCCTTTGACGAAAATTAATACACGGTATATTTATTTGATCACAAACTTTGTAATAAATAATAAATAGAGATACCGCGAACCAAATGGGCGCTCGCTACGTGCTACTTTGAGCACGAGACGGTTGCTCGCCTCGCTTTGTTTGTATTAAAAGAGAGTACATAATATATATCACGGTAAAGAGATATACAGAATTTGACTCCCTAGAAGCGGTTGAACTCAAGGTCACGCGAGTTTGCGACGCGGTCGGTACCGAATAGACGTTTTTATGCAGTAAGCTTCCGAATAATGGTTGTGAATGAATAAAAATATCACAAATTTATATGTAAATTGAGTGAAAATATAATTTAATTATTTTTTTTTTTTTTTTTTTTTTTTTTTATACGAGATAGGCCTACGTTTGACCACATCCCACCTGATGGAAAGTGAAAATGCGGTCGACGATGGATCACGTAAGATGCCTATATTTTGAGTAATTCAATATAATAACGCCTATTCGGCACCTCCCTGCCTACCGAACCCTACCCATCTCGTTGCAAACTCGCGCGACCTTGAGTTCAACCGCTTCTAGCGAGTCATATTATTGTATATCTCTTTACCGTGATATTATGTAGAGCTTATTATGAGCGCGGGCACGACGGGTATTTGAGGTACATAAGTGTTGCGGGTGACTGCGGTCAGTGAAATCAGTTCCAAAAAGTAAAGTTGGTTAATTATTGACTGATTTAGCACTCGCTATACCGATGGCAGGCCGAGTTACCACCCACTGGACAAAACCGTATCGCTAAGCGGTCATTATAGCTGTCCTGGCACGATGTCCAATGAAACCATAGAGGGATTTATCCCACCTTTTAGGTTTAGTCTGCTACCATTTTCGGCCGCATCGTCGCTGGACATCACGCGAGATCGTGGTTAAAGGCTAACTAACCTATAATAAATTGTTAAAAAAAAAACCGTTGAACGAGTCTTCGCTCAAACCGTTGAACGAGTCGGGTTGAAATTTTGAACACAGGTTTTATGACGTAGACCTCTGCTAAGAATGGATTTTATTCCGTTCACATTGGCATAAGCTGTTTATACAAAGAGAAGATTTGTTTACTGATTCATTGATAAAGCGTCAGTTATGTTTATCGCAGGCCGGTATCTACTTTATTTCTATAATCTGTGTATTTAATCACCTAAACTTGTATGGAGGTATAATTTGTATTTGTATGAAATGTCAGCGTGAAACAACTTTACAGTTAACATAAACTTAATATAACGAAACCTTCTATAGGTGGGCGTCAATCAACGAGAACCTATAATGGCTTTTGATAAACAACATTCAAAGTAACTTTATTGTGCTACAGCAAGGATACTCTTTAAATTCTATGTGGGTAGGACCTGAGGGCGTTTCAAGCTAAGTCTACTTCCAGAACCGGGGAGAGTAAAGAGAGTCTATTTTCATATTTAAATTGAATAGCGTTAAATTCCCCAATTCTGTTGTTCAAATAACTTATTGATCATTCAATCCGTGAAATTACTGGGCTGAAGAGTCTTAACATCTTATGACTCTTGAGTTAGAAGCGTTGGTGTTGTGTGCCTAGAATTTTACGTCAATGTAAAATCTTGGGTGGCACTGTACTGATTATGGGCAGCGTTATCTCTTACCATCAGGAGAGCGTCTTGCTCGTCTTCTTGCTGTTACTCGGCATAAAAATATTGCCGATTTATATAGGTGGTATATAAATATTACATCTATCGTTCCAATAGCATACAAACGTTTCCAATATAAGAATATTCATTTACGATAGAAAAAACTTACGATAACCGCTGGGGTAAAGGAAAAAAAAAAATTAAGAACAATTAAAAGATAGAAGTCGGAAAAAAAAATCTTACGTTACAATATAATAGACATCAGGTACATTAGTAATAATTAATTTAAGCATGTACATAGTTAAGTTTAAAACTGTAAGTAATATTATGGAGATTATTTTAATGTGGGGATATAATGGTGCCGCATAAGCCAGAGCGGCAGTATGCTATAGTTTATTTAAAAAAAAAAAAAACCGCTGGGGTAGATGAGTTCTGGAGTGGAGGTCGAGATACTCTCGAGTCTCGGTAAACGTAGGTCATCCTTGGGTGAGATGGGACACTGGGAGTGGTTGGAGAAGAAAGACGGAGGATCATGTTGAATACCTTGAGAAGGGCTTTATCCAGCAGTTACTGAACATGAGCTAATAAATAGTAAAGATAAAGGTACCTTCTTCATCTTAAGCGCATATTTCTCACAAAAACCCAATACAAACAAAACGACATCGACTATTTATTTTATTTCGAGTAATTTTCAAGAATCGTTTTTGATTTAACAAACATCATGATATAAACGTTTTTCACCAATAGCAGGAGCAGGTATGTAACATTTGCCCATTGCTAGACATAGGTAAGTCTCTTTTTTCTTCCACTTTGCCTTAAGGAGATATACAAGTTTTTCTTGCAATAGTTAGAATAGTTACCTACAATAATTCCTCTCTATTACACATAATTTCAAACTTTAAAAAGGTCAAAAATCTTTTTCACTTAATGCTACTGATGCTTGGAAGGTAGCCAAGATCCAAAGGTCAATGACCCGCTATATGTCACACCATTTTCCCCTCATTATCATAATATATTTTACCATTCAAAAAGAGTAGGCATAGAATTTTCTAAGAGCTATGAAATGCTATTATTCCCTACACTTAAAAAGTTATATCCTATACCCTTTTAGGAAAAGCTTTTTCATAATAAAGACTTTTATATAGATTGTTGTTTATTGGTTTTAAAAATGTTAAGTAGGTAATGGCCACCTTACCTTACTGAATAGCATCACGAGCAAATTTTAGGTAAGTTTATGTAATTTTTTTTGACCCAGGAAAAATGCATTACCTTTGCATCGACACCGTGCGCTGGGGGGTGCAAGGTGTGCGACTTCCCCGCTAAAGATGGGCACGGTGGGGATACCCACTAAAAACCTGGGGCTGTTGCTGCGGGACGCCATAATGCCGGGACAAATACGCCGAAGCACTCGTCCGCGGTGAGGTTATATAACAAACCCAACCATTGAGAAAGTACCCCTTCTGCCAGCATCTTAGGACCAAGCGCCGACGGGCCCGCGCATGAGTGTTTCAGTATACCTGTAGACCAGTATTTTTCATTTTTTACCTTTTTAGAGGAAATTGTGCCTAATAGAGATGCATTGTGACTATTGCAGGGAAAACCTGATATTTTCTTAAGGCTAAGTGGAAGAAAAAAGAGACCTACCTATGCCTAGCAAAGGGCAAATGTTACATACCTTTCGCAAGAATACACCCCGATTTATTGTGGGTTTACGCTGCCTCACCCATCTTCGGCGGGGAGCCCCACATACCGATGCATATATATATATATATATATATATATATATATATATATATATATATATATATATATGACCTGGATCTAAAGAACGGTAAATAATCCAGACAGATTCTTGCATTGAATAGTCTCATAAAACTAAGCTCGTAAGCCTGTGACGTCACCGACACGTGTCATTTATCCTGTACTGAGTCCAATGTGTTTCCGTGAACTTCATCAAAGAGACACAAATCAAAAAGTTTTTCCCATTTCCTGTTTATGGTCCGAGAGAGAACAAAGGAACAAATAGAGTAATTGTATGTGATCACAGCACGTCTTGTTACTGTTAAATGAGTTTGTTTTTTTTTTATTGAATAAATAGAGATGTTTCTGCTATTTTTGGAATGGTACGATGTGTTTGTTGATTTTTATCTAAAGAACTTGCGTAATTTAATTGTTTCCGTTTCACTGTTGTTTTTGGCGCTATCCCCTCTTTTAACATGAAAGGGACGCGATGATATATCGGCGATATATTTATTAAGTGGATTGTTGAAAGAAGGCAATTAAAGAATTCAAGAAAAATATTGTGATAAGACTTCGTTAACAATGGATTAAAGCACGTGAGCAAAGCGCAGCAAGATGGAGCCTTTTAGATTCAATACAATCTTAAATGAGACCAAAAATTAACAGTATGTAAACTATTATACGAAAAGAAGTTCCTACAAAATATATCAAGTCTATATTTACATAAACACTTAATAGAATAAATAACAAATTAATTGATAAAATATATAAATTTTGGGTTTGTGATACCTTACACGGGTTTAAGGTCAAAGTATCCGAAAAACTAAAGAGCCGAACATTAGCCCTAACAAATGAGAGTAACCTGGAAGGCTTCTAGACCTTGGCCGGGCTCCAGCTCATACGTACAATATGGCATCCAGGCAGTCTGAGATTAATGTCTTATTGAGCTTCTGGCCATTGATTTACTAACCTTAGAAGTCACGACCACTCGTACTACATAGGCGTATCAAAGTAAAAGAGGTGGAAAAAATTTTAACCTTCATACTTCATTATTCATAGTTTAAATTTCTTAATTAATTAAGAAAAGTAGTGGTGTAAAGTCTTAAGTGCTATTCTATTTTATTTTACTACTAAGCTAGGCATTTACTTAATTCAAATTAGTTGGCACTACCATTTTGCCGTATGAAATTTACTGTCAAATTTCAAAGTCTGTGCTTTATTGGGTACAAAATTAATCCGATACTTGGTCCACCTTTTTTGAAAATATTTTTTTTTTCGTTGCAAAGAACACAACAAATCGTACCAACCTCAATTGTTTGTATACACAATGTGCGTGTATTATTATACGTGTACTAATGAGTCCACGCTTATCATGTCCAAGCCAATCACGAAGGTATCGCCCAAAAATGTATAGAATAACAAAACAGTAAAGACTAGAAACAACATCTACTCGAATCGTTACAGTACACTTATGAGTGTTCATGATTGTGAAAAATTTGCGTGTGGCGTTGTTTCGACTCCAAGAACACTTTTGCCTTGCATCTCCTTAAAACGCTACGTCCAATGACACAATATCGTTTCCAGTAGCAATAACGTATTGTGTGAATTTGGCTTACAGCTAATGTTTTTGGGGATTAAATGATCTTCTTCTGCAGGTAGATTTATTGCTCGTAAAGGGGCTGTAAAAGTTGCGTGTCAATCTGGCATTTGCCTCAATAAGGCTTTATGGAGCTTTATGGAATTTTTTGTGTTAGATTAGGTTAGATACCAATTTATTAATTACAAAAAAATATGTATTAAAAAGTGTTAGATACAGTTATTAGCGGTTTTATCGCTTATAGCGAGCTCTTTCAGACAAAATATGTATTAGAATGACTGTGGTTATTGTATGACTTGTGTTTTATATAGTGACTAGCTTATGCTTGCCGTTTTGCCCGCGTGTCAAAATCCTTTCTTAGCGGAGGTCTACGTCATAAAACCTATCTGTATTCCAAATTTGAACCCAATCCGTTCAGTAGTTTGAGCTGTGCGTTGATAGATGAGTCAGTCACTCTTTCCTTTTATGTGTTTAGATCAATAATATTAAAATAGCAAATTCTACCGATTAAGGTATTCCTGGCTTTACAAATATTGACATCCAGCACAATTCAGTCTACAAATCCAAGGTTCACTATTATCCTGCTATGTTATCTCTTCAGGAATTACCGGAAAGGTCAACAAAGGCACAGCAGATGTATCGTAAGAAAATATAGCCCTTATTATCTTTTATATAAGGTTTAAAGTGGGTTGAGAGCCTACTGACCGCTATTAGCTTAGACCACATCAAACAATTGGTTTCTATTGGTAGTTCCTTTGTCTCTGTGGGAAACCAAATCGTTCAGCGGAAATGGCACTTATATCCAATCGCAGTGTTACAATCAGTTGCAAAATTAGAAGCAAATCATAGCCTGGCCTGGTACGGGAATGTTGAGAAATTTGCAGGGACATCGACTTTTAAAATTATTACAAGCTTGTATTTACTTTCACCTTTACGTTGTCTATCTAGACAGACAGACCGACAACGGAATAACACTGCGATTAGATATAAGTGCCATTTCCGCTGAACGATTTGGGTTCCCACAGAGACAAAGGAACTACCAATATAGACATACAGATGTATGTCTGTAATGAAATCTTGTGAGTTTAAGCGGTTAATAGCCGCTGAACCTCTGTCTCGCTCGCACGATATAACAAATTTACTTATTGAAAATGTGTTTAAACTAAGATTTAGATCATTTTTTTCTCTATTTTTTAAAGGATAACCAGTTTAATATTTCATAAAATGGTTAAGGCATGTTTTAAGATAGGTATTTTTTTATAATTGAGAATGCCAATGTTGTAATTTAAGATATCAAACTATGAATACTTATAAAAATAGTTAAAAATATGACGTCAATCTTCATTTCAAAACATTCAAGAAAATGAATTGTACGCATTGAAATTTCAAAATAAGTCACATAGTGCGAACGAGACAGTCACCTATCGACTATTAAGCCCTTAATTTGATCCACTTCTCGGTTTCCGATTGAGCTGAAAATTTGCATGCATGTATAAATCGGATGAAAATGCAATATTATTATGAAATAGAGCTGATCTGATGATGGAGCTGGAAGGTACCACAGAAACTATAGGAACTCTATAATTAGGTTTTAGGTTTAAAGATCTTTATTGTTATCAAACAAAGGCATTTGCCGCTTACATGATAACTTAATTAACAAAAATGTATTGTTCGTTGTTACAAATAGTTGTAGGTATGTACTATGTAATAATATTACACTTATTCAAAATAAAATGTAGATGTAAGTAGTAACCAAACGACGCAACCCCAAAAGTTTGGGCTCATTTGATTCGTCTTGACGAGTACTTACTTTGTGGCTAGATGGTAATAATAAAAAAAAACAAAATTTCAAAACTAACAAGGCTGACCCCAAGGCACATAGGAAATAAGGCCCGGTAGAAGAAGAAACAACTAACATAACTTCTATCAAACATTACCTCTATAATAAAGATATGTACACTTTTCGAAACATTGAATTTTAAACAATTTAAAACTAAAAGGGATTTCGGACTAACCGCAACCTACATCGTCCGTATAACGTTAAGTCGGCCATTTAAATGTAAATGACCGTTTTCCGCGGCTATCGATTTTGTTCTTTCGCCGCATTTTATCTTTCGACAATTGTATTGACTTAATTAGGTTATGGCTTCTCTTTAAAAAATAAAAAAAAAACAGGAACTATATTTCTTTATTAGGTATATTATATTTTTTTTTACCGAAACTAATAAAAAAAATCAGAATAGTCCCGAGAAGTGGGTTAGCGACAAATAATAATTTTAAAATAAATAAATATACAAGGTATACTTTCAGTTTCATGTAATATCCATATTAGTAATACACATAGAAGACTTTTACATAATAGGCTAGCTTCTCGCCAACAGGATTAGTCGCCGAGTTTACACACACATACATACTTTCACATAATAGTATTATATATCTATTCGTAGGATAGTAAGACAAAAATTCCTGAAAACTTCTGCACAACGACATCAACCTGGCTAACCAAGTAAATATATATTGTGAAATTGCGGCGTTTCTTTTCCTCGGTTAATGTGCCTTTTTAAAAGAAATAGGGTAATTAATCATTGCGACTTACCTACTGCTTTTTAAGTGCTTTTTGATGGTTTATTTAAATGCATTTTGTTATAGGGCATAAATTAGGGGACATTCACGCACACATACACATAGACTCTTTTAGACACATTCGTGTATAATATCATAATGATCTTTATCAAAATTTTCATCCAAACCACTATTATAATAAGGTTTTTCAAACAAGTTAGCCTCATTCCTCTATGTTTAGAGATAAAGATTCCTTATCACGGTTTTGGACTATAACCGTAAGATAGTTTAGTCTGGGGACTATCGGTCGTAACGACGGCATTTACATTTACCAAATGCGATAACAGTGAGTGTTGCCAAGAAGCAAATGTGCTAGGCCATTTAGATCCAACGAACTCAACGAGTATACAGGGCCTAGAATTAGCTTAGAGAGGGAATCAAGTCGTTCTTAGTGAACCCATTTTTAATCGATTTCAAGAACAGACCCGCACTTTTTAAGTTATTATCCGTTATCCTTAGTCGTTCACTTTTGACAGAGTGGTCGTGGTTGATGATGCTGTATTTTCATTTAGTCTTTAAAAACTGCTTAACCAATTTTGATAAAATTTACATGGGACCTGGAAAGTTTTCCGATTGAAACAAAAAAAAAGAGTTTTTTAAATCGGTTCAGGCGTCTCCGAGTAATATTGGTATATACATATGTTACGGATTTAGCAATGACTTCACTTCAGTTTTTAGCCGTGATATATTTTTATATACTGAACAATGATTTCAACAAATTGTGTGAAAAATTGCTTATTTTGTCGCCTTAACTTTGAACAGAATTTTATATAAGACTTTTACTCCTACTACCTACTCTGTAGAACGAACGAAGTCTAAACAATTTAATACTTTGTTGTCTAAGACACACTGAAAAGTTGTATGTACCTACACACTTCTTTTGTTAGCTTTTTGTATCGGATTAGCTTGCTTGGTTTTCCGCTCGATTTCTGTTCTGATAAACTTTTTTAATTCTGTACCGACATGCTCTAGTTAAAATATTTTATATTCGATAATTGAAGGATCAAGTTAAGTTAATAGACATGATCAATATTGTTCCGAGTGTTCTATAAGAAAACTTAATACTCGTATTAGCATGAATAAATTTTTATACGTTTTGCAGGTGTTGCAAGTATCAGTGGCCTATATTTTCGGCCATAGTTGGCCTATTGTGATCGCCACTTGCGAGTGTGAGAAGACCATGGGGTCTTCTTTTTCGCCGCGGTTATGGAAGCGCGGCGTTAAAGTTCGCCACTGTCCCTTCCAGCATCAAGGAAATGCAGGATTTTTCTTTGGGGAGATATCCCTAAGCTCGTTCGGGCTAAACAAATGCTGATCCAGGACAATGCTACGTTTTTGCATCGGAGAGGCGATCCATGGCTTAATAAATATCCGTTCAATTGGTTCAGCCTTTTAGGCGTGACAAGGTAACACACACGCCCATTCTTTCGAATTTATAATATTAGTACGATAAGTACTTTTAAGCATAAGGCATAAGATCCAATGTCAACTTTTAGTACTAAGGTACTAATATAAAGTAAGGTTGTGTTATGCTAATGCCGCCTACTTTTCGATCGAATACAATATTTCATAGAGTCGATGTTTCAAAAGTTAAAGTGGTTTTACCATATTTAGATTGTCCGATAGAGTCAATTAGAAAACCGAGCCAGGGTTGATCGGTAGGGCAGATTTATGATGGTCGTTATACATACTAATTCAATATTACCCGTTCAGTGCTTAAACTAACACTGTAGAAAATTATTACAGTGACGTTAGTTGGTACAATACTGGATTAAATTACTAGCCCCTCTGGCCAAGCGCCAAACTCCTTGTGGCTATCACAAAAAAATGTATTTGGGATGACAGTTTTTTTCTAACTGTTATCTCAGTACAGTTTTTTATCGTTTGGTGCTTGGCTAGAGCAGCTAATATCACTTAGAAGCTCACAGTCATTGAAGCTTGGTCATTGTTTTTTTGTGAATTATAGGTACCAATAATTTTGAAATTAATCATCTACCACAAAAATGGCTGAAATATAACGCTCATAAGTTCTCATATAAGTTTTTGGGTGGGGACTCGTTACGTCACATTCTAGTACAAAATGTAGCCGAGTTTGGCCAGTGACGTCACAACCAAGCAACTATTTTATGTATGTGTACCTTTTTGATACACAGGCGAACATAATAATATTATAACAGTCATTAACAAACATAGATTTACTATCTAACAACTTAGAGCTAATAGACTTAAAGAGTTAGTTCAACTTAAATGCAAAGCTCTGCGGAACAGGCAACATTGTACGTTGAATAGCGCAATAATATTCACTAAACTACATACGACATACAGACTACATTGTTTCTCATCATAATATCTAGATAACTCAAGACCTAAGTAACCTACAGCTCCTGAACCGATTATAATAAATAAATAGGCCAAGCGCTAGTCAGGCTACGCGCAATGTAGGCTTCCGTAGTACTGGCAAATCAAATTATATTAATTGCCTTAACTTTTATCAACGATTTCTTTAAAACTCTTAAAGATTTCTTAATTGCTATAGTTTTCTTGGAAAGTTATTCTTGACCTGCTGAAAATTATTTTTGTTACCGTTCTCTTACCCTGATAACGGAAGGACGGACGGACAAAGTGAAACTATAAGGCTTCCTTGTTGACTACGGAAGCCTTAAAAAGGTGGTTATTATGTTTTTGAAACATTAAAATCAGTATGATTTTAAAAACTACTAAGTGTCTTCAATAACTAAAACAAGTGAATGGAGAATTAGAATTTCTTGTTGAGAATATCTCAGCCACAGTTTTCAATCGTTACGATGTCCATCATCAGGAGTGTAGTACGCCTGCCATACCCGACGCGACATCCAGTAAAATCAGTGATTTTAGAATTCAAAAAATACTATTTACATAATATATAATAACATTTTTTGGGTTTTCGATGACTTTGGCTTATAGAACAGCAGTTTAATCAAAATTGTTCCGGTATTTTGTAAAATATTGAACTTATTTTGATCTGATTTGAAGAGCTTGAAAGTGTTTTTTTGTCTAGTTTTCCTTCCATATTGTATTAAATTTGTCCGAGTTTATTTATTTCCCTAATTCGTTGGAGTTTATATACTGACACCAGTTCTACTAATACGGTAGAGTAAAGATCTCGATAAGGCCGATCATGCGAATGCACGACAAAAACCAATTTAAAACCCATTCCAACAAAATAGCTCCTAACAATTCTAACAGGAAATTAAAGTATGAAGCTCAGATATTATTCATAAGATAATAATTAGTGCCGAGATGAGTTTTGGATAACAGAGACATTTGCATTGTTAATAAAAAAATATTCGGCCGTGACTAAAGATAACATAATCAGAATAGATACTGCAAGGGCGCCAATTTTTTTGGAAATCTATTATAGATAGATTTCACTTAAAAATGTGGTCGAAAGTACAGTTTTAGTTTTTACAGATTTTATACGGTATAACTACACATTTTAAGAACATGTTCTGAAATTTCCAACCAGGTCTGTCAAAGATTGCTTTATGCGATGAGACCGCCAATTGTTGACATTTAATTTTAAGTTTGTATTGTAGTTATAACTATTTCTTGTAAGTTGGTATACAATAAAGTGTTATTCTTTTCTATTTTATATATAATTAGCTTGTGCTCGCGGCTTTGCCCGCATGGCAAAATCCTTTCTTAGCGGAGGCCTACGTCACATACATCTTTGGCGGGAGAGTCCCACATACCGCAAATCCAAATTTCAACCGAATCCGTCCAGCAGTTTGTCTGTGCGTTGATAGATCAGTCAGTCAATCAGTCACTTTTTCCTTTTATATATTTAGAAGAAGACTATAAACTAGATGATGCTCAAGGCGCATGTCCAAGACTAATGAAATCCTCTGTACGATTTTAGAAACTACAGCGAGTGTCAACCCTTACAAATAGGACACGGCTGTATCACGTATTAACCGTGGTTGAGATAATCTCACCGAAGTTAATACGTGAGTATATTGACAAAGGTTTAACCACATAATTGTCTTAACTTACGTCTAAGTAATATTGCTGAAACCGCGCATCAGTTCAACTTAGCAAAAGCATGATAAAGTTTTCATAAAGTGAAAAAGTTGATTTCAATTTAATAATTCATTGTGATTGCCACCTCGCTGCATTTTACTCGTTTGTCGGAAAACAAAATCTGTGTCATTTCAAAATGATTATATCTTGACTGAATCAAGTGCCGCGGACTAGTGCTTAGGCATACCCGTAGCCCCAACAAAAACACCCACGGGGTTTTAGTGGGTAATTGTTTTTTTGTTGGGGAGTCCCACATAACCACCTCACATTCCCCCGTGTGTTCGTGGTATTCGTAAAGCATTTCCCGGGGTAAAAAACCATGTCCTAAGAGTAGGTACAATTGACATGAGTTATTCCTAATAGTAACGTTAGTACTGGACAAAGCCGTGTCGCGAAGCGGTCATTGTGACCGTGTTCCGGCATGATGTTCAGTGAAACCAGTGGGGGTTATCCCGCCTACTAGGTTTAGTCAGCTACCATCTACGGCCGCAACGTCGCTTAAGACCAGGCAAGATCGTGGTCAAAGGCTAACCTATAACGAACAAAAAAAGTCCAGGTTTTGTAATAACGCGGTTTGAGTAAATTACTAGGTAACATAAATTTTGCACGAGTTGTTAACATCACATTTAAACAGGTGAGAGAACGATTAAACGATATTTGTCGTATGTTAAAAACCGCGCCATGTATTCCGATATGTTATCGCCCGTGACAGTTTCATTTCAAGTTTAAAATCCAATTTTATCGGAGCTATTGTTTGCGGAATTATAATCTTGGACGAATTAAATACCTGCCCACTGCCTACGTTTTCAGGCGATGTCATTTGCATTTATATGAGTGGGATGACTTTTTTGATTCTGTCGTGCGAACATTGTGAGTGGAACGGAAACGATGAATATTTTTGTGTGGAAGTAATCAGCGAGTGCTTTATTTCACTAATGACTGTCGAAGTTTGTTCGTTAAAGCACACACGTTGCTACTGGTTTTTTATATCTTCTGGTTGTATATTATGTTACGGCTATAGTCTGAACTAAGTACATATAGGTTTAGCTGGTTAAAACCTAGGCTAAACTAACTAACTAACTAAACCAATTAACTTTGGGCTTTAGCCGCATTTATATAAAAAAGACTGACTGAAAGACTTATCTATCAACGCTCAACTCGAGCCATTAATTGGATTCAGTTGAAATTTGGCTCAAAGATAAATATTGTAACGTAATCAACGGTCCGGTTGGCCACAAAATGTGTCAGTTAGTTTTGTATGTTTTGATTTTTGATATATATACATATTTAAAGCGTATATAGTATATCCATTTTAAATCAGCCTAAACTGACGCTGCTGATTATATTTTTTAGGTTAGCCTTCACGATTTAGCATCAATGGAAAATGGTAGCAATTTTTTATGCAAAGATGTAAGAAGTCGGACGAAACGGTCGCCTGATGGTAAGAGATAACCATAATCAGTACAGTGGTACTTAAGGTTTCACTTAGATGTAAATTTAAACCTATACGGTGAGATAAATCCCTTCTCACTTAAAATCGTGCCGGAACACCACTATAATGACCGCTGCAATAATACCACAACACCACGACCTCAATAACCAGTGGAAGACCAGCGTAGGTCAAACCAGATCTACATACGCTGAGCTGGTACCTTTTTGCGGCAGGATGTTATTTTTTTTATACATTTATTGTCAATGTTTATATTTTATTTTTTAACCTACTTATTTATATCTTGCCTTTCTACTTTTTTCTTTAAACTACTAAGTATTACTAGTTTGTCTTGGTTTTATATCTACGACACAATGCCGTGCGTACGATATTCCCTACGGAACCATTAAAATAAAACAGTTGGTAACTATGCAAGCTCATTTCCGCACGGCGTTTTTATTGCTACAAATGCGTTGCGTGTCGAACGCTCGTGGAAACCACGCTTAACTTTCAAGGATAAAAATGTTATTCGAATTCATTTTGACTGTTTTGATACAACTGCAGGTACTTGTATGCTAAGATATGTATGTAAAGAATTTTAAAAAGTCACAGACAAAATATTAGATCATTTAGATGGGCTGGCCATAAATAGCTTTTGTCTTATTTACATAGGCACCAAATTTCAAGTCAACCGTATTGTCCATACAAAGGTATTTTTGCACACCACGACTGTACGACATGATCTTAAATTTCATTCCAGCCAGGTTGTCTGTAAAAGATTGCTTTTTGCGATTATACCGTCAATTGTAAACCTATAATTCTAAGTTTGTTTGTCTAATTATTTCATAATTATATGTATCTTGGTATGCAATAAACTGTTTTTCTATTCTATTCTATCCAATCAGTTTAGCCTGGCAGTGACGTCACTGGCCGAACTCGGGTACATTTTGTATTGAGAGGTGACATAGCGAGTCTCCACCCAAAGACTTATAAACTTTATCTTAGCCATGTTTTTTTTTATGCACAAACCAAAAACTATGCACCTATCTAAAAATACATATTATGTTATATTCAAATTACGGAATAATTATATTTTAAAGTTTTGACCTTGGCCTTGGCCTTGACGACCCATTCAGCAATAGATAATTTACAAGCTTATGCTCGCGGTTTTGTCCGCATGGCAAAACCCTTTCTTAGCGGAGGTCTAGAACATAAAACCTACCTGTTTTCCAAACTTCATCCCAATCCGTCCAGCAATTTAGGCTGTCCGTTGATAGATCAGTCAGTCACTCTTTCCTTTTATATATTGAAGATTTATTATTCACCGAGTGGTCTTAAAACGCAGCGCAATAAAATCTAATTATAATTCGCAGTACCCTCCATCACGCATCTGAGTTTTGACGTTTCATGAAGTCTAATCGTAAACTTTGGTCCGACTGATGAGACGCATGCGCGGTACCACGACTCTGCTCAGATACTAGCAGTTATTACTCAAACTTGCTCGAACACACACCGAGTTCAGAGTACCTCCCTCTCACCTCTATCGCTCGAGTTACGTAAATATATGACGGTGATATTCGAACATCGAAAAATCAGATTTCCCGCGAACTGGATTTAGTGTTGAGACTTTTTAGTTTAAGTTTAGTGTACTTTTTAACTGGGAAAGTGTAGACTTAGTGTGATGGTGAAGTTTAATTAATAGTGTGGAATTTAGTTATGGTAAGTTTGTTTAAATGTTATACTATTTATTTTAAAAGTTTATGTTTATTAATAACGTGTCTTCGAAGTACGAGTTGATAAAATATTTTACAGGTAAACTGGAAATATAAGTTAATTTAAGATTATAAACAATTTTGAATAAATATTATAGCTAGAAAAGTTTTTAGAAGTCTCACTACAGATTTTTAAATTTACCTAAAACGTTAGGCGTTCTACTTTTGATTAAATGCATTTTTAAAAATAAAAACTAGAATGTGCTACATTTTTTATTTATATTTAAATTTTAAATCAGTGCATAGTATCTCTATAATAAAATCTCACAAGATTTAGGTTAAATAAATAAGGTTGAGCCGCTCCCTTGGATTCCACTTGCTGGAATAAATTCTCCGCAAAAAGGGCTGCTCTATTTTATTTCATGGTCGGAACTACATTAAATATTTAATTCCGCATAATTGGTTCTCTAATTAAGGAGTTAATATAACATTCATTACACTCTGTATCTAAGCTATGGTATATAAATTAATCGAAAAATGTATGTTAAAAAGCGAGACGCCATGTTTGCGTAACATAATAAAATGACTATTTTATTCATAGACAGAATTGTATCCTTTGACTTTTTTATAGTATAAAGCTATTTAACAAAAAATTATACCGTTGAAAAAACTTAAAAGCAAAAATTAATAAACTATTATTATTAGTAGGTATATTTATTATTTTTTGCTTTACAGTTTTTTCGTCAGTTTATTTATTTGCTAAAAGCTTTATTTTACAATAAGATAGGTATACTCTTGCAATCAGCGAGTGAAAAATCAATCATCCCCGGTTTTCCTGCCCTTAGGGTTGGATTTTTTCAGAATTTATATGGGACCACTCTTGAACACTCCAACAAATACGGAATTTTTAAATCGGTCTACACTATAAACAGTTTTGCGTAGTCATACATAAAAAAAAGTATTAAACGCAAACTCTATTTCTATTTGCAAATATCCTCTGGCTTTTTTAGTTGATTAAAACTACTTATTACTATATAAATACTTATGTAATAACTAGGTAACACTAAAAGCATTCAAAGTAAGCGTCGATCACCAATTATAACAATCTAAATATATAAAAGGAAAGAGTGACTGATTGACTGACTGATCTATCAACGCACAGCTTAAACCGATGGACGGATTGGGTTGAAATTTGGAACATAGATAGGTTTTATGACGTAGACCTCCGCTAAGAAAGGATTTGCCACGCGTGTAAAGCCGCGAGCATAAGCTAGTAATAAATATGACGAATTTCCAATTTGGTGCATTTTGGATTAGACTAAAGTCGTGTACCCCGTCCCGTTCATCTAATAAAATAAACTTTCCGCTACGATCCCATCTGTAACCTGTGCTACGATAATTCGTAGCGCTCGTAGCGTTTGTAGCGTTCGTAGCGCTCAGGCGTAGCTGCGTAGCCATTATAATTGATCGCTACCACTCAACGTAGGCTTCTATGGGTCACCGCTTTATGTAATTGTGTGGTATTTGCAACTAAATGGCGCTTGGGTAATGTTAGCACATTTTTGTTATTGACTAGATGGTTGGATCATCTATATGTTCAACTTAAAACTACTTTTGATTGTCTGGAATATTGCTTTAAACAATAAAACCACAAATTGTTACACTTTTACAATATTATCTTTAAGTTCTTGTATAAAATTTAAGTGTTTCAATAAAGTTATGTAATCTTTTAAAGTTCAGAATAAGATTTGCGATGCCATAAAGGCCCTGTTAAAAAGTTTCCTATTTTAAATAATATATTTAGTTCTGACAGGAGTAATTTCAAAAATCTTGAATCTCAGCGCATGACTAGATTCAATAACTAATACTCGTATTAGGGTGACAGGCGTAATGCAGTGTCGCTCATAAAACACTGGGTGGACTAGCGACACGCTCTCTTAATGTTAAGAGATAACGCTGCCCATCAGTACAATGCCACCTAGGATTTCACAATGATCACATCAATTCTAGGTGCACTGCACCAACACTTCTTACTCAAGAGTCATAAGATTAGTCTCTTTAGTCCAGTAATTTCATTAGCTACAGCGCCCTCCTACCGAAGCACAGTAATGTTTGTACACATCACTGCTCAAAGTAGAATAACTGGCACTGTTGGGACACCCACCTAGACGACCTCCTGCAAAGGAAGTCTACCCCCGGTAACTGATTTGGGCGATCATGATGCTTACCATCGGACACCTGAGTTGTTCATCTTATCACACAATATCATAAAAAAACCTACTTATAGATATTAGTCCACTACTCTCGACGTTGCCTTTAGAAATATAAGATCGACTTAGAGAGCTTACAAAGTCAAAGCAATACAGTGTTGTGAGCCATAAAACATCTTTCGAGAAACATTGTCGTCTGCCGCATAAAAAAACAATTCATGGAATTATTTACCGAAGAAAGGCGCGATAAGATTTAGCTAACCTACTTACTGTGAGCATATACAATATGTTTACATATTTACTTGTACGAGTATTTATATGTATCTGAGATAGAATATTGGTACATCTGCTCTTCATAGTGACGCAAAGTTTCAGCGCCATCTGTCGATTGTTTTTTGGCATTCAATTACGTCGGTTAACCTCAGGTAAGCGCTGCGATTTTTAATATGGATAAAGATATCGAATAAGGAATTTGTCTTAAATGGTGTGTTTTAAACGGAATTCCGTGAGCCGAATCATTGAAAATGGTGCAATGGGGAGTGTGCTTTATCAAAAACACGGGTCTATGAGTAGTATATAACACGTTTCCAAGAAGAAGCCGTGGAAGATTTGCCCGATCTAGTCGTCCATCAACATGAAGGTTGAAAGTCATGCTGCTCGTTTTCTTTCATTATCGTGATGTTGTACAATCGAGATTCATTCTAAATGAAGCTAAGGTAAATAAAGAATATTTTTTGGAAGTTATGCGGCGTTGCGTAGGAAACCGAATTTGTAGAACGAAAACTCATGGAGCTTGCACCATGATAACGCACCGTCGCACAAGGGTCACATTGTGAACGCTGTTTTGGCCAATAACCGGACCGTATTCACCGGATTTAGCCCCCTGTAACTTTTTTCTTTTCCCAAAACTTAAATAGCCACGCCGCGGACGCCGCTTTGAGTCGATAGAGCCCATTAAGAAGAATTCACTAAAGGAGCTGAAGGCGATCCCTTAAACGCGCTTATAAGGTGCTTTGATGACTGGATTAATCAGTAGCATATGTGTATTGCTTCGAATGGAGCCTATTTGAAAGGCGACAAAATAAATAAACTTTTATTTTAAATAATCAAAGAATTGTACCCCGTTCCACCCTATTTCAAAAATTGGAGAAAAAACCGTACTTTTTCCCATATCAAATGTTTCTTTAATTTAACAGCATCAGGACATGCAATTTAAAAATGCAACTGTGTGACATTCTTTTACTTAGTGGCTAGAATTTGTCCCGTTTTAAGTGCACCTCTCAGCTACATAAAATATTTCTGACGCTTAGTGGAAAAATGTGCACTTTCTCTTGAGATGGAATCTCTCAAGTAATGTTATTCGTCTTGCCCTTGAAGTAGGAACCAATGGAGTTTGCGCGGTGAACACCAAACTTACTTACTTACTGGATTGGCGCGAGAACCCAAAGTGGGTTTTGGCCTCCGATAACAAGTCTCTCCAACTCGGTCTGTCCTGCGCCACCTCCCGCCATTCTTCCACGTGGAGACTGCTCAGGTCCTTCTCGACCTCGTCCTTCCAGCGATACCGTGGGCGGCCCACCGGACGTCGCCCACTCGGTCGTCCCTGGTACGCTCGCTTCACACCCCGATCCACTCCCATCCTCTCTACATGGCCAAGCCAGCGAAGTCTGTGCGATTTTGCCTCGCCGATGATATTTGGCTCAGCCACTAGGTCTTCAATTTCTACGTTCTTCCGCACTCTCCATGTCCCATCTTCCTTTCTCACCTTTCCCAGTATCTTTCTCCAAATTTTCCTCTCTGTGACGAGGAGTTTTTGTTCTTCCTTGAGCGTGAGTGTCCATGTCTCACATCCGTACATCAAAATTGGTCGTATGACAGTCTTGTATATACGAATCTTAGTACGTCTACTGAGAAGTTTGGACACTAACACTTTATGTAGAGCTGCACTGCAGCGGAGGGTATTTTGAACTCGGATATCTATTTCCTGTTCCCTTGTGTTGGTGTCCGTCACAGTGCAGCCCAGGTACTTGAACCTGTCCACACCCTTAAATGTAGTACCTCCGACAGTCAGATTCTCTCTAGGGACTCGAGTATTTTTGAAGCGGCGCATGTGGATGTACTCTGTTTTTTCAGCGTTAATTCTGAGCCCCACTTTCTTCGCCTCCGCCTCTAATACCTCTGCCGCTCTGACTACTTCAGTTTTTCTTTCCCCGAGCAAAGCAAGGTCATCCGCATACCCGATTACCTTACCAAACCACCAAACACCACCGAACACCAAACTGATGCAAGAAAAATGACATCAGGGTTGTTTGCCATCTTACTTACGTCATACAAATTAAAAACAAAACAATATCGTCAAACTACAGTATTCAGTACCTACGTGTATTCAGTATTAGAAAGTGAGATGGCAAACAACCGTCATTTTTCTTGCTTCAGATTGGTGTTGACCGCGCAAACTCCATTGAATATAAACTTCTTGGTCTTGCCCTTTTAGGAAACGTCATCGCAAAAAGCGTGGAAGTGAAGTAGATCGGTCTGAGAGATAAAACAGTAAGTGAGTCAAAGCCGCCAAAGGCCTCAATCACGGAACCTATAATATGCTTGAATACATGCCACTAGGGCGTCAATTTGAATAAAAAAGTATTAATTTTTTTTGCTTTTAACAAGAATGAAATTGAGAATAAAATCAAGAACTGATGTTAACACCGCCTGTTTATTGATCGCATCATCAGTTCTGTCACTTGCAACTTCTACAATATAAAACAATTTGGGATTTAATAACTCGCTACTTCAAAGTGAATTATTATTAATATGTCGTGAGCTATCGAAACACTGAATACTAATAACACTGCATTTCAATTTATCACGAAAAAGAAAGGTCAGACTTCTATTTAAAAGTTTTTGTAAATGAAAGTTGAAATTTGATAGAAAATAATGCGATCAAATAGCTTATGACGCGCTTTTATTTTTGAGCTTTAACTGTTTTGCTTGTGTAAACCTCACCATCAATAAGATAAGTTTGACGTTTTACTGCTATGACGAGACTGTACATGAAATATTGAACTTTGCTCCATTTATTTATTTATTTATTCATAACAACAATGTAGGTATTATCTAGGTCTTAGTGTAACTTATTGTACATCTACATACCCTGTGAGGGCGCTGTTGACAGTGCGAACATGCATTTATAAACAAAGAAAAAATTAATTAAAATAAGTTGATAAAAAAATATTGATTACATTGGTTAAAAAATAAAATTTGAAATGTCAGCTAAATAATAATGAAACTATACGATGTTATATACATAAAACAAGTCATAAATACCAATTATATTAAATTAAATATAATGTCATACTGAGATAAGTTAGTCAAAATTATTACACATGTCAATTCCAACTTTAAGTCACACAAAGTACGTGAACTCGCGGCATGTATTGTGATACATTATCTACGAATATGGCCTCAATCGATGCCAAGGGGTCATACCATCTATATTTATGAGAACATTGATTTGTGACTGAAAATGTGAGGGTTTGTGACTTTATGAACCTCAAAAGATTTTCTTCAAAGGTCACTTGGAGTGGAAGGACTCGAATGTTCTGCCTTTGATTCATGTAAAATTTATTTTTTAAAAACAATAATATATTTTACTAAGAGTAGGTGATGTGGGCGTAGATGGAAAAACAAAAGTCTGAAAGCACTTTCTTTTAAGCCCATTTTAAGGTTCCATTAGGATTTCGAGTTCTGAGTCCTGAACGGGCTTAAATAGTAGCCGCGATTAAGACCTTCATTTTTGAAGAATCACTTAGCGTTTTTATTTTTATTTATTTATAAACACATGTAGGTATAAAGAATTAGGTCTTAATTATGTCAGATGAGTTCTCCAGATACTCTGTTAGGGCGTTTGTTGTGTGCGAGCATGCAATCTTATTTACAGTTATTGAATATTACTTATAATCAACTTAATTATAAGACAATACAAAGTGATAAAATTATGGAAATAAGTGGTATAAATAATAATTACAATACTGAATTTCATTTATTAAAGTGAACAAAATTAATATTATATTCTTAGAGCTTAGTTTATTCATTAACATATTAAGTCTGCACATTATGATATTCCTGTTAATTTCTTTATAGATGTATTTTTGAAATCTCTTATGTTTTACTGCAGTTTCGTGCATTTTTATAACACAATAAAATAACTCTTTATTGCACATCTACGAGTACCAAGTTACAGGAAATAGTTACACATAAAATCTATAGATAAACAATCGCTGATCTTATTGCATAGCGTCATCTCTTACAGACAACCTCGGAACGAATATTGAGTGCAAGTAGGCGGTGTAAAACTTCTGAAACTAATGCCTATTTTATAAATAATATTAAATCGCTATCAGTGATAAGACCGCCAATCGTAACATTCTTTCTTCTGATGTGTAATTTTAGTTTTAAGTTTATTCTATTGTACCTGGTACTTACTTACTTATAGTTTTCAATACAGAGTTTTCTATTTTATTCTTAGAGACACTATATTTATATACGAGACACATTGTCGAATCTTTAGCTAATTCGATGGCGTGCAGGTGGCTTTGTTGATATTTGCGCTCACTTCACAACATTTGAATTTAATTACTTAAAATGGAACAGAGGTGTTGTTCGTACCTGAGGCACAGAGAGAAGGGAAGGGGTCCATAGATATAATCGACGGCAGGAAGTTTCTTGTGTGTGTGGCCAGCATGCAAAATTGTTTTATTTTACCAGTTTTCTTGTAACGGGGTTTGATCGTCTGTGTAATGTCAAAGTAATGGCCCGAACACACATAATGTAAACAATAACTAATGATTGATTTGATCATCGACAACATCATCCCATTCTTATCATCTGGCGACTGTGATCAAAGACTAAATTTAAATAAAAATACGCGCATAATAAACCAAATGCTCAAAGGTTTTTAGAAAATTAAATCATCATTATCTCTTTCGTCAATGAACACGTATTGTTCTCCAGATCTTTGTGAAAATGAACAGTTAATGAAAGGTTGTTTCCATTGAGTTCTTTCCTTTTAATGTGGGGAAAAGGGAATCGGCCCGTTATCATTACCAGCGAGGTAGGGCAGAAAATTAGATATATGGGTAGTATTGGGCACCCAATCCCTTTTGCTACCAAATGGAGGTCATGACTTGGAAGCTATGTTACTATGTTACATTTAACGAAAGTGTTGGAGATTTTTCTTGGTGTTTATATGAAAAGCTTTTCGTTGGGTTATATTTGGTGAATTAAAAGTACTATACACATTTAAGTAGGTAAAAACTGGTTCTGCTCTACGTTTTTACATACTAAATTAAAATTTAAAAGTGCAAGAGGTTAACTATTTTTAAACTGTTTACTCATTCTGCTTCGCTCCCGTTACAAAATTATTTCCTAGTGGTAGATATCTATGGCACTTTATAAAAAAAAAACAACAGAAAATTGAGTCTAATAACAGGGAAAGAGAGTAGAGGAGGGCTTATAAAGTGAGAGATTATGCCAAATTTTATATCAAACCCTTCAACGGCTTGAGCATTGCGTTAATAAATCAGTCAGTCTTGCATTCCTTTTAAGTACAAAAAATATAAATCGTCCTCGAAAATCTTTCTATTTCCGTACGTTTACATCACGAACTTCTTTACTTAGGTACTTTAGAAGTAACAAACACTCACTCACATTCAAACTTTTCTATATTTAATTAGCAACACTCTGCGGTTTTATTTTCTAAAAATATCTCTCGTGTCACCGCTAAACCTTGGGCTCCGTGTATTTTTAGCCTTACGAGGCGACGTGGAAGTTTTTATTTTATAAGAGGTACTTTTTATTTTCACCTAAAGTCTCACTGCAGAGCAAAGGCCTCATTTCACTTGAGAGACGAGTAATTTTAGGCGTTTTGTACGCACATATTAAAGTTGCGCTTGAGTTGTATCTTTTCATACCCCTCTATTCTAAAACGCGCGTTACTAAACCGCGCGCTTTAAAACGCCTTTAAAATGTGTACTGGCTCTTATACCATAGTAACATTTTACTATAATACTAGCATCCGATAGTTTGCATTTATAATATTTAAGCGATAATAAAACTCGTATCGAATCCACGTTTAACAGAATTTCCCGCTACATTATTGGCACAAAACAATGTCTTCCAATACTTAATTCAATATTATGTTCAACTCTGCCAAGTTTAAAACGCCAGATCGTCTGATAAACAACAGGCGATGCTTTCAGCAGCGTTTTACAAAAGCTGTGCTATTTTAAGCTTAAGCTTCTGTATTTACTCATCCGTGGCGATTTTATTAACCCTCGAACGGTCACTGGATGCAATAGCATTCATGGGGAAAGCGGGTGAAACTACATCCAACCTACATAAACCTACCCTACTGATACGAATGCGAAAGTTGGATGCATTGATTGAAAGCATTGCATTCATGTGAAACTTCTAAGTTGCGGCTGGACTAATTGGCTAAAATTTATGCAATCTGCAGAACTTCATACAGTAAAAAACTATATAAAATCACACGAATTTTATAAATGCGACAGTTTGTGATTGAGTGTGTATGTTTGTTACTTCTTCACGCCTAAACGGGTGGGCCGATTGCGCTGATTTTTGGTATAGAGATAGCTTAGACCCTGGAATAACACATAGGCACAATATGCAGCAAATGGGATGGTCCCCTATTTAAACATTGTAGCAGAGTCTTGTTAAAATAGCAGACATTGTAGTTTTGTTTTAATTTTATGCATGTTACTAACAAAAATTTTTAAGTACTACTAACAGAATATATGGGCTTGAGGCCTGAAATGAAATAAATTTTATTTTATTTATTTTTATTTTATTTATAGGCTATATGTTATATAGTACGAGTATATATAGTACACCGGGTAAAACCACTGGGCGCAGCAAGTTAGTTTAAATATAAATGTTTATTATTATTGTGTGTTCATTATTATTCAAACTCAAACTCAAAATTCATTTATTCAAATAGGCTACAATGGAGCACTTTTGCAAGTCAATTTTACATTTTATTTTAATATTCTACCGCTCATTCGCAAGGCACCTCTATGAGAAGAATGAGCAAGAAACTCATAGGGATTGCTTTTTTTTAAATATGTGTTTACAATTATTATCTTGGTTACATAATTTATTTACAGGTGGTTGCAGAGGTTTCCAGGCATCTTTGTCTTCTATGTATTGGCTAATTTTATAATAGGCTTTCTTTTGTAATATGTTTTTAACACGGCTTTTGAATTTACCTTCTGTGAGCCCCGTTATTTCATCAGGGATTTTATTATAAAAACGTACACAATTCCCTAAAAATGATTTATGGCTCGTTTTGGACAATCTGAATCGAGGTACAGCTAACTTATTCTTATTTCTAGTATTAAAGCTATGAGTGTCACTATTTAACTTGAATTTATCTAAATTTTTTCTGACATACATAATATTTTCGTAAATGTACAAAGATGGTAGGGTCAGTATATTTATCTCTTTAAAGAGCTCCTTTAAAGAGTCTCTTGGGCGCATCTCATAGATGGCACGAATTGCACGCTTTTGCAGTATGAAAATAGTCTCAATATCTGCTGCTGACCCCCACAGTAAAATACCGTATGACATTAAACTATGGAAATATGCAAAGTAAACTAATCTCGCTGTAGCTACATCTGATAGTTGCCTGATTTTATACACCGCATATGCTGCAGAGCTCAATTTCCCTGACAATACATTAATATGATTACCCCATTGTAGCTTAGAATCTATATTCATGCCAAGGAACAAAGTTGCATTGTCAAGCTTTAGTATTTCACCGTCAAGAACTATATTAGATTCTATGTACCTAACGTTAGGTAATGAAAATTTCAGACATTTAGTCTTTTTCGCATTCAATAACAGATTGTTAGCTGCAAACCATTTAGATATTACTATTAACGCGTTATTTACATGTATAAGCTCACTATCTTTCCTATCCACTTTAAATATTAGCGAGGTATCATCGGCAAATAAAACGATGTCTGCTAGGTCTTTAACCATGTAAGGGAGATCATTTATATATGCCAGAAACAAGAATGGACCAAGGATTGACCCCTGTGGCACTCCTATTCTAACAGGATGGCTTGATGAAATGACACCGCCAATATCCACTTTCTGCTGTCTGTCTGACAAGTAAGATTCCACCAAGTTCAAGGCATTTCCCTGAATTCCGTATACCTCCAACTTCCTCAGCAGTGTGCTATGATCCACACAATCAAAAGCTTTGGAAAGGTCACAGAATACGCCAATAGCATCCTGTGAACTCTCCCAAGCCTGAAGGATCAGAGTCATAAGGTGACTACCTGCATCTGTCGTAGATCTACTCTTGGTGAAACCATACTGACTTTTATGTAATATTTTGTATTGATTGAAGTGAGACAGCAGTTGGTGCAGCATCATTTTTTCAAAGACTTTGCTCAAGACAGGAAGTACCGAGATCGGCCTATAGTTAGAGGGATCAGTTTTGCATCCCGATTTAAAGATTGGGGTGACTTTGCTAACTTTCATCAGGTCCGGAAATGTGCCTTTATCTATACACAAATTAAACAATTCCGATAAGTAAGGAGCAAGGGTGTCTATAAGCGACTCTACCAATTTAACCGATAGGCCCCAGAGGTCTTCAGTGGCTTTTACATTTAGGCTTTTATACGTTTTTCTAACATAATTTGCCGATACATGTGTAAAGGAAAAGTCAGGTATATCATGTTTAAAATTTTCCTTTAGATAAGTTACTGCTAAGTCGGGAGAAGAGTCAAGTGACTTAGTTGAATTTAACGCGATGTTAGAAAAGAAGTCCGCAAAGATGTTTGCAATTTCTTCAGAACTTGATATTAATTGATTATTTTGTAATAATTTATATTCTGTATCCTTAGTTTTACTTTTACCCGTCTCTCTATTAATAGTATTCCAAACTGCCTTAACTTTATTGGTTGATTTGCTTATTCTATCTCTAATCATCAAGGCTTTAGCTTGGATGCAGACGGCTTTGAAAGTCTTTGAGTAACATCTAACATATTCTACAAAGGACTCTGAACTATTATGGGCTTTGTCGCTGTACAATTGGTACATATTATCTCGGCTTTTTCTTATTCCCTTTGTGGCCCAGTCGGCAAACTCTAGTTTACCATTACCCTGTAATTTCCTCTTAGGACATATCTCCTTGAATTCTTTACTTATTACTGAGAACATGGTTTCGTAATTAATATTAGGGTCCTCTGCGGTGAGGTTAGTATTTGCTAGGTTTACCTCTACGCTGGTATTTAGTTTTTCTAATCTATACTTAGTGAGCGGCCTATGCTCAATAACAGTCTTACTTTTAGTATGATTGGTTTCAAATCCTAATGAGAGTGCTCTATGATCGGACCTAATACCTGATGTTAACGTTAAGTTATTACATTCACAGTTAGTAAAAATATTATCGATACAGGTCGAGGAATTGCCGGCTACTCTTGTAGGCTCACAGAATAAGTATTTCATGCCAAAGGAATTGAAGAGGCTAATTAAATTCATTTTATCTGAGGATTCTACCAATATATCAGTGTTAAAGTCACCGCAGACAATTATCGATTTATTGCTCCTTGATATTTTATTAAGTATAGTTTCCATTGCAGATAAAAATGCCGAGAAATTTGAGCTTGGCGGTCTGTACACACATAGTAGTATGTGCCTTCCAACCTCAACACAAGCCACCTCGCAAGTGCGTTCGACAGAACAGCCGACAATGTCAGTTCGTTCTTTATATTTAATACATTTTTTTAACAGTATAATGGAACCACCTCCCTCGGCGGATGTTCTGTTGAACGTACTAGCTACTTGAAAATTATTTACATTAAATGCCATTTTGTCGCTTTTCAACCAAGTTTCACAAAAACATAATATGTCATAATTAAATTTATCTAATAACAGCTCAATATCATTTATTTTGCCAGAGAAGCGATTTATATTTTGATAAAATAGATTTAATGTATTATTGCCGCCCTCTGTTGTCTCAATCTATTAGAGCGGTATTAACACTAAATTTTAATATTTAATTGATAACTATAATTAATTTTCGCAAAGTAACGCCTGATTCCATCAATTACGCTAAGAATATAAAAAAAACAATAACTACACCCTCGATATTCATTATAATATGGTAGGCTGAAAGGGATTTAATCAGCCTAGTTTACTGACCAATGGTGACACAGATGTCTATATAAATAGGCATTGGCATGAATAAAAGTAAATAGAATCAAGAAAGTCTTTAATAAAAAGATAAACATCAGAAAAATTTAACTAAGAAATTTCAATTAAATACGGCATTTTTATGATATCTGCCAAGATCGTGAATAAACCTGCTGAACTAAAGGCTACCCATTATAGCCACAGTAACCAATACTCATGTGAATACAAGTTCTAACATATATATATAGGTATATGTATAAGAAACTGGCATCTCACTTATTTTATCCAAGACGTTGGGACGGAATTTAAGGTGTTTACTAAAATGTATTCATAAGACTTCATGACAACGTTTGAGACTGTTAACCAATAGGGTTGTTGACTAGTTTATTGGCCATCTAGTAGATTAAAAAAAAATTGGATACCTACGTTTTTTTTTTGTAAATTTGTTAAAAAACGTGTGAGGTACAACGCACTTAAGTCGCTTGGTCGTGACGTCACTGGTCAAACTGATACTTTTGTACCGGTTAGTGACGTCACTCAACAACTTATAAGCGTTATATCTCAGCCATTTTTTATTTTATTCACAAACCATATACGTATTCATTATTTTTTTTTATTATATAAATTACGGACTAAATTATATGTTAAATTTTGACTTTGTCAACATCCCTATTCCCAATATCTTTGAGTAAGTCCACAAAATATCGAAAGGTACTAAAGCTTTCATTATAATGTAGAACTTCAGTCGCTTGACGTTTGTGTAACGTTACCCACATATTTCGTAATGAGAAAACTTTGCCCACCAGAGGTCTTCCAATAACCATTAATAGAATTGATACTTCGGGCCCTAGGGAATGTTACAATAGGTTCTATTACATGGAATCTTATCCGGAGTATTCGGACCACAAACTCTTTTATGTTTGGACACCTATATAAGCCCTATCGTAAGATTTTTTCAAAATGCTTTGTTTGTCGGTATTTTGATAACAATCCTTATTTTAAAGGCTATAATTTCCACATAAATTAACTTGAGTTGAGTATTAGTTAATATTATTACAAAAAATAAAGTACCTATTATTATAATTTAAAATTATACATTCGCACATACCAAAAATAGGGTGATATTTAATATACTCGTATATTACTCTGGTTTAGTCCTATACAAATAAGTCAGTTAAATTGTTTAAAATTATGACGGCTATTAAAATATTTATTTGTACAAATATAGATTATATACCTAAATTCAACAATACCATAGGTTTTGCAATACATTCATCTAATAAATATAGTTTATAAATAAAATTATATTAACCAATTAATTTAAAGTAGGTATTTTAAACAAAGCAACAATCAAAAGCAAATTCAATGGGCCAGCGTCAATAAAATTTAATAAGCCTATACAACGCTTTGCATTTGAGCAATTTTCAATGAAATCTCTTATTGCTATGAAGGGCATTTTAAGTACGTTTAAGCGGTACTGAATTTAATAAAAAAAGGTTAAAAAGAAAACTTGGTATTGTGGAAAGGAATGAAAGAGAAATAACCATCGAATTCTCACTTTAATGAACGGAACAAACCTTTGTGGCGGGTGTAGGAACTTTTTTGTTCTCGAACATTCGGGATCAAATAACAAGTTTTGAAAGCGATACTTTGCTGATCACAGGAAGGCCCTTGCGAGTCAATTTTGTTACTACGAGTATGAAATCGAATCTCTTTTGGCCGTGATATTGAGTAAAATAATTATGACCGAAAAAGTGAAAGGATTTTCTATCTGACCTTTTTTAGCTTTCGTTTTTCCGCCAATCCACGCGTTATAATATTATGTTTACTTTTATACTCAGGCATATTATGTTATGTAGTGGATAGGCCTTTAAAAATTAATTGTATATCTACCGGTCAAACAAAATGTTTTAACGTCTGTGTTTTTGTTAAAAAGTAAACTTTTATACTGTTAATTTGATTGTTAAAAAAAGATTAGATAACAGTTTATAACAAGTTTTTATAGGTGCTTCCGTAGACTAAAATAAGTGACTTATCACCTAAATATATAAAAAGAAAAAGTGACTGACTGATCTATCAACGCAGCTCAAACCGCTGAATAGATTCGCTTGAAATTTGAAATATAGATAGGTTTTTGTGTAGACCTCCGCTAACAAAAGATTTTGTCATGCGGGCAAAGCCGCGCGCATAAACTAGTTTAATATACAAAAGATCTCTCAAAAATGTTTATTGTGGGAAAGAAATACAAAGTGAGACTTGGCGACATTAAAATTTTATAATATTTTTGCTGGAATTATAATATTTAAAAGCAACACGAGAATCGAAACCAGAATTATTACTTAGTACGACCATTTTCCAGTTTCATCTACAAAGGATTATGTTGGTCGGTTTCCATTTGAAATTCGCAAATAATTTTGTCCACTCGTTGACAAGTCCAGTGGTCTGTCAAATATTCAGCGGACCAAATTAATGGGCGAAACTCCGCGTTGGGCTTTCTCGCCGGCCGAGCAAAAACTTTTCACGCTCCTACACTTTTTTTGCTTTTACAACCTTTATGTTAGCTGAGGGAGATGTTTGGGAAACCTATGTAACAAATAGACACTTATGTTTTTGTATTACGAGATTTGTATTCGTGTTACCTTCCGTTCTTTTCGTTGGTCGCTGTGATTTTGATTTTCGGGAAATACCTTATCCTATTTGAATCGATAATGTTTGAAATCTTCCGAAAAAAATAAGTGCTATCACAGCTCAGATAGCCCTTATTTTGTGGCGTGTTCTTGTACCAGTGGTCAAGACTCAGTTTGGGTCGCTGCGCCGCAGTAAAAGTTTAAGTACCTAAGTAATTGACTGTGATTTTACTTCTTCTGATTTAACAATAGTTTTCAATTTAATTAACTAAAATAGCGTTTTAGTTCAAAGGGATAAAAATTCATTAGTTTTGATTGTCTTCAGAAACAAATCTACGAGAAATTCATTGTCTCGGTTTTGTTGTTTACCTTTCAAAGCTTTGATGGTATTTTAAAGGACTTATTCAATTTACAAGAACAATTGGTAAAAGCTGCTTTGTGTACCTATCTTCATTGTTCACGGTGACCTTAATCCGAAAAATTCTCTCGTTTTTTCTGTTCAAATTTAATGTACCTTTAAGACCAAATAGGAAAGTTGTCTTGAATTAAGTGTAGTGACGTAAAATGTTGATTTTTTATTAATTATTATAATCATTAATTATGTTTTATTTCTTAATTTGATGTTCAAGGAACGCCCTCGATTACCGATCTCGAGCAGATGGACCGTCTGCTTGTATGTCTGTCAATAACATAATAAGTCAGGATTTTTTTAAAACTTCTATCAGCCTATCGGACACGAAAAGAAAACTACCTTCTCTGCCTTAATGTTATTTCGTTATCCTGCGAAAAATCCCTTTTTCTTATAATATAACAATGTTATTTGTTGAAGTTTTCAGGAATAAACAATATTGGTCACTTCCAGAAATGGAATTGATACATTCTTGAATTTATAGAAATTCCCTTGACTTTCAATACTCAGTACAGCAAATTGTATATCTTAAGCATACCAATTCCTGCTATCAATCCCATCATTCTTTTTCTGCTAGGCATCTTAAAACGTTATAACAACTACAAATCCCGAATTCAATATCCCCTTTATTACTTACTTCACAGAAAAATCTTCCTTCAAATAATATTCCAAGAAAACGCCACCTTCATATAAACTTAGCACATTTTGTACGAAAGCTTCTGACACTCTTTCCAGGATTTTATTGTCAGCAACATGGATTGTAATGGGAGCTTCATAAAAAGATACGTATCGCAGTCGTAACTATAAAATACGAAGGGAACCACAGTCTTGGGACAAATATATGTAATTGCCAAAAACTATGCGGCTGTTTGAGATACATGCTTGGGTTCGCAAACTATTGTTATAAAAGCAAAGATCGTGCTTCCAAAATAAAACTTTTGGCGTGAATTTGGTGTAAAAGAATACCATTTTATTGCGCAAGAAGATGAACAAGAAGAGCTCGACGCTATTATACCTATCTACGTCTTCTCTCTCTTATTTTATAGTGGTCTATAAGAAATGTTTTTCGATAACATAGCAGTCAGTTTTAGGTACGATATCTGATGCGGTTGTCTTGTAGAGATCCCTATTAGCGATAAGGTAGGTAAGGTAAGGTTTTTGTAGATTTTAAGTAGATTTAGGATTTTGTACCCATTTTTTTTTTTGCAATAGATGGCATTTAATTTTTTTTTTAAGACTGCCAATTATTGTAACACTTAATTTTTTTATATTGTTCTAGTTTTTAAGTTTCTTGTATATATTTTCTTTTGTATTTCAATAAAGTGTTATCTATAGAAGGCAGCTGCCCTTATTTACCGGGGGTAGACTTCCTTTGCAGGAGGTCGACTAGGTGGGTACCCCAACAGTGCCAGTTATTTTACCGCCTGAATAGTGATGTGCAAAGATTGCTGTGCTTCGGAAGGAGGGCACTGTAGCTAGTGAAATTACTGGGCTGAAGAGTCTTAACATCTTATGACTCTCAAGTAAGAAGCGTTGGCGCAGTGTTTACATGGGTAAAATTTTGGGTAGCACTGTACTTTTTATGGGCAGCGTTATCTCTTACCATCAGGCGAGCGTCTTGCACGTCTTCTTACTTCGTTAAATAAAAAAAAAAAATTACAACGGTCTATAGCACCTTCTTGAGATACAAGCTTGTTGGGATTAACGCCGTGGGATTAACCAACGTTTTAGTATCCCTGTGACCTTAGAAATAAAGTTAACATAATTGAATACTTAGCACATACTTCTGAACTTTAATCTAGACTATGTTCAACACCTTGATAATAAAAGTTTTAACGTCTTATTATAAATTGTTTAAAACAAAAACGATTAGTCAAGTTTGAGCTATTTTAATAATCGATCAAGCTTTTAAAATAAAAAATGAACTCTTGACTCGATATCATGAATATTATATTAAGAGATTATAATAATATTTTGCATGAATATTTAAGCAGTTAGAATGTTTAGTACAAGTAAAGAAAAAAACTCATAATAATGATAAGTGCAACTAAGAATGCCCAAGAATGGTTTCTTTTGTATAATTTACTGGTACCTTAGTTTAGAGAGACTGGTACACAAAGGGTTATACATACATAGATATTTTATAGTTTTTTTTTAATTATAGCTTTTGTTGCTCCAAAAGCTCGACTAAAAAGTTATAGCGTTCACATCAAATAACTTACAGCCAATCGACTCGACAAGAAGAATTAATTAGGTCATCATCATCATCATCTCAGCCATATAATGTCCACTGCTGAACATAGGCCTCCCCTTTGGACCTCTATACATACCGGATGGAAGCAACCTGCATCCAGAGTATCCAGCGTAATTAGTTACGCCAAAATAAATATTATCCTAATTAAACTGAAATTTAATATCAAGCTAACTCGACGAATCGATGTACCGTTTGCAGTTACTTCGTGCTCAGAATGTAACCTTCTTATTACTTGTAAGACTTGTGATAACTTTTAAACTGCATCTGTACGTGCTCCGAATATAAATCGCGGTTAAAATAATCTTTGCTGGTTCAAGTGGCAATATAAAACCATTAGTGTCTACGTTTCAATTAGGACATAAAAGTTATTGGATATTACACGTGTGATATTAGGTTTCGTATCTTTTTATAAAAGGCTTTGTACTGAGTAAATGTAACTGAATTTATGAGAAATTAGAAAGCTTTAACCAGTAAAGAAGCTTGGATTTTAAACTGTGTTTCGTGTTCTAGGAATTGAATAAGAAAGAAAGATGAAAAATATTTAATTGGTTCACATGTAATAATGTAATGTGTGTATATCTATGTATATGTAATGTAGTATGTATATACCTACTGATGTCGGTCTGCCCTGAACTTCGTAATAAAAAACAAGTTATTTTACAAACATTTTGTTCACACCTAACTTTAACTGACTGCCGTAGGCTACCCCTAGGTTTAACCGGCTAAACCTAGCTGTAGCCACACTTCAGATTTTAGCCGAAACATATAATTATACTTACAAACATGATATAAAAAACAAAGTAAAGGATTGCGAAAAGTATAATGATCCGAATACGAGACCCATTATCACTGATTTAGACAGGCATTTATCTCTGAAGACATAATGATGTCTGAATCAAACGCAATGATTTGTTTTTAAATGTCTCCACTATACCTTTAGGAGGTACTTAAACTCGTGATAACAGGTAGAAAATGGGCCATGAAAGCGTGTTTATTCCCGTAGAAAGTAAAGAGTAGGTACAGTCAACTACAAAGAGATGTATCCATGTTAGTCTTACAAAATGAAGGAACTTTTAGTATGCAAAAATTATTTACCCTTGTGACATTTTCAGTATCCACCAAATCTTATACTATATTCGATTCATTTTAAATGCTATTATTATGTATCACCTAAGGAAAAGTAGTGGGATACATCATTGTTGCATATTAAACGATTCGATGATAATATTAAGTTGGATTGCTACTAGAAATGTCACGAACCAAGGGTAGTTCATTGTGGCAAATGAAAATTTACTTCATTTTGTAAGCCTAACATGGATACATCTCTTTGTAGTTGACTGTACAATATAATACAATCGTTTCAATAACCCGTGTGGTATTATTTGTACGTACAGAAAAAAAAAACTTTTTGAATAAAATGAACGAAGGGTTTGTTTTAGACAAATATGACCTGAATAGACAGAATGAGTCAAAATGGTTGAAAACATCAAAAATGTTTCTGTGTACGAGTATATGTAGGCATTTTAAATAGAGCGCATTCACATATTGGCGACGCTGAGAATAGGGATGTAGGGATGTGTTTTATAGGAAATGGCAGCCACAGCATTACGTGCCTTTTAAAATAAATAAATAAATATTTCAGGACGTTTAACACAGCGCCACCTAACCCCAAACTAAGCAACTTAATGCTTGTAATATGGTGGTTAAGATAATGGATATAATACTTATATACTTTTCTTTTGTAAATACATACTTATAATAGATATTGAAAAACCACCCAGACCAGAAACAAATACCTGTGGATCACACAAACATTTGTCTCTGGCGGGAATCGAACCCGCAACCTTCTGCGTTGCAGGCGGGTATTAACCCACCGCGCCACAGAGGTCGTCAAAGCGTTTCGGCTAAAATTTTAACCACACATTGAGATTTGAACACACACAACCCTACACAACTACAACCCTAGGACCATGGACGCAACATAATATGTACACGAGTATGAAGGATATCGATTATAATTTTAGATTTTTAACTTTGCAAATATAGTAGAATATAATAAACTTCATTGCATACAAAGTTACAAGAGACAGTTATAACTACAAACCAAGCTACAAAGCAATAAGTGTATGTAATCATCTTGGTAAGAGATCGCAGAAATTTCTTTAATTCTTACTAAGGGAAGTTACACAAGCAGATCAACTTATTGACCCTTTGTTGTGGTTGGAAAATCTAATTACCCCAACTTGGATCCACCACTGGCCATAAGTCTATAGATACATACATACACATACACATACACATAGGTAGTATGTTGGCAGTTCTTCGAGTGAACATTGTGTTGGAACTTGGTTAGCAACACGGTGCGGGCTGTGGGTGGTAATTAGCCCGTGAACAGTTGAAACCTACCACCAGGCTTCTCAAGTGGAATAGCCACGTAAATTTATGCATCACACACACACCTTCGATGTTATGTACCTACATATATTGCGTAGATGTTATTAAGTATATGGTTCTTAAAGTTCAACTAACGTGGCAAGAGGTCACTATTATTACGAATTAAAGCACAGTTTATGTAAAACAGTTTATTGTCACACAAACGGAAAAATCACAATTATTATATTTATTTGTATTAATAACTAGTAAACTATATTTATAATTAGTTGTATTATTTACGAATAAACTATATGGGTGTATAAGACAAGTGTGTATACCGGCACTGATGGGTGACGACTCATGTAAGCGAACGTCGGTACCCCACGCATTATGTTCTGCTACATCGGCAGTACCCGATGCGTGTGTAGTGTTGCTACATTTATAATAATAATATAATCTAAGTTATAACATTTTAATAATAATTTTAATAGAGGTAGAGATGTTGACAAGGTAAACATTTTTGGGCAAATTTAGTGGGTTGTATGTCACACATTTTTGTAAAGTATGGAAGAAGAGAAGACAGCCCTTTGAAAGGGTCTATACTCTTCAGTAGTAAACACAGATATTTTTAATTAAAATTTCACGCAAATACGTTTAGAAGGAGAATTTCAAAAGGTAAAAGTATAAAAATATTTAAATTGTCTATGATGTACGAGTAAGCTATGTTATTACGATTTGGATTTAAATTCGGTACGTTACTTGTGATCGTGGAATAATTTTGTACACATGTTCATGAGTAGGTAAAACAGCCTCTCTCGATTATGAGTGTAGCGACACATGTGATTAGTTTTGAATATCAAATTGGGATTTCCTCGAAATCTTATTATTAAACTCAAATTTCTGGTATATCAAATCGCAATTTCTAGTATCGCGTGGCATGATCAAATTCAAATCCAATAACAAACCGATTTCATATAATTAAACAGGCACTAACTCGAAGTTTCAGTCTCACTTTAGTTTTACGATGTGCAATAAATAATAAGCATAGATCTTGCATACCCTTGGAAGTTAAGCTTCGGCTCCGGTTGCGCCGGCTGGAATTTCAGATATAAATTATGGTTGGGAGCCCATACTTGGTTATGTAAAAACCGTAGACGGTCTAATAATTTATTGTTCTGGTCTTCGGAGAAATAGTTTTGATGCAAAATTGTAATATGTAAGCAACAACAAATGTGCGTAACAACTTATGTAATAAGACTACTTTAAAAGTTATTTAAATTGTTATTTACTAGTAACGTTCCGAGGTGCTACCCGCGATAAATCAGTTTCTATCCCGTAGGATAAAAATAGAATAAAAGCTATCCTGTGTACGCTCTTGAGACTTAAATTAGCATTATACCAAATTTCATCTAAATCGGTTCAGTGTTACTTATAGTGTAAACAATACGCGGAAGTTAACTTAAGTACCTGACCACAACTATAACTGTTGTGAGCTAACAAGTCGCAACTTTTTTCACAGCAATTATAATTTAACAGCAATTAGCTCTTTTCCAATCTTGCTAATATTATAAACGTGAACGTTTGTAAGAATGGATGTATGGATGTGTGTTTGTTACTCTATCACGCTTAAACGGGTGGAGCGATTGAGCTGAAATTTGGTATACAGATATCTTAGACCCTAGAATAACACATAGGCTATAGAAAAGCGGGTAAAACTGCTGGGTGCAGCTAGTATCCATATAAAATATTGGCAAAATTACTTCAGTACGTGTAAAAATCTATCCACTAGACGAACACCCGCCATCCCTATAGTTCTGAAGTCAGTTATTAGAGCATTCCCAAAATCCCAAACTAACCCACAACTTTCCAAACAAGTTAAAAAAGAGCAAGTGGTCTAGTATTTGCGAGGCGGTAACACCCATTCCAACTCGTAAAACTGTCGTTACTTTTTACCCCTATTCGAGTTACAGAAAGGGAATTTATATTGCCAAGTCAGCTGTCAAAAGTCAAGGCAGTCGAGATCTCCAAAGAGTTAACGAAAAATCCAATAGGATAGAAAATGCCTACACGTATTTCTCACAATGGACTTATTGAGATATATGTTTACGATGTTGATTGCTTCGTCATTTATTAGCCCACTGCTGTGCATAAGCCTCCGTTTGTTGATTTTTCCATTCTTTCAGCTACAATATGGCCTCGTCTATTAGATACTAATAAATGTCAAATTCGGGACTCCCTGCCAAGTCTGACTTTATAGATAATCAGCTTAGCACATTTTAAAATTGTCCAAGAACCACATTTTTTTGCCAACGATTTAAATAATATGTCGATTATACTCAATTTGTAGTAGATTTAGGCTCAGTAAATTAGATTTCTTAATCAAATACAAAATAAATAAGAAGCCGTTTATCTTATTCAAAGCAAAGTGACTTCGTTACAATCAGTCTTTAAACAGAAAATGCAGATACCGCTTTCCATAAAACAAAACTAAAATCGAACTAAAAAAAATAGGTACTGATTTCCCTTGCCATTCGAACTTTCCTACAACTGAATAGACTAGTGACTAATGACCATATTGTGGTGAGTATTACAGTGGTAAAAGAGCGCTATTAGCGATAATGGCACCAATTATATAGCACTTAATTTCATTTTAAAATATGTCAAATTGTAAGTTTTTCATATTGTAATTGTGATATTCAATAAAGACTTATAACACTTGTTGCGCCTAGCGGTTTACCCACTGTACTGTAGCCTGTGTTATTCCAGGGTCTAAGCTATCTCTATACTAAATTTCAGCTCAATCGGTCCACCCTTTTGGGCGTGTAAGAGTAACAAACATACATCTTGATATCCATACATTCTTACAAACTTTCACGTTTATAATATTAGAAGGTAATCTAACTTTCCAGTGTCACAAAAAGCAAGTTTCTACCTAGTATATAAGTCTCTCGTAGCTTTCTAAACTCTATTAGTTGTTTAGGGATGATTCAACCGATTTTGGCTTCACTTTCTAATGCGCCTTTGCTGTCTGCCCTTATATTAACTTAATCTGTGTGATCTGTGGTTACAATTTAAATTTGTGGAAAATCCAGCTAGAGTTTCATCGCAGTTCAGAATAATATAAGGTTTCCCGGTGGATTTCGCCAATTTGATTACAAATAGCCTTTATATGGCTTTAGATTCGAGGCTGTTTTGCGGTTTGTGGTCATCTTTGTGGACAGAGGGACCTTTAATTTACTGGACATTTGATTTAGCATTTTCGCAGAAATTTAGATGAATGGTGTTATTTTAATAAATAATGAATTACGCTTATATTATTAAGTTGAAGGTTAGAGTGTGTTATGGCTGTTTGTATGTAAATCGTCAAGCCTAAACGGCTGAGCCGATTAAACTGAAATTCGTCATATAGGTACGTAGCTTAGACTCTGAAATAACACAAATACTACTTATAAAGATAAATAACTCTTTATTTATATAACATAACAAAATTAAATTTACAAAAAAAAACTAAAAGCTAACTTAAATAGTACCAATTGGCGGTCTTATCGCTCAGAGCGATCTCTTCCAGACAACCGTGCAGGGAGAGGAATTATTCAATATTGGAAGGACTTTTCAGTTTGGTAACTTATTGAAATAAATGCTTTTTTCATTCTCTATATGAGAATGTTATTATGATTATTATATTCTCTAACAGAAGAACGTTTTAAAACATTTTTTTTTTTTTGGTTTTACTAAAATAAATTGTAATATGAAATAGCAGTGCAATATCGCAGAGCGCATTAAGTTTAAAAGCTACGCGACTTTTAACTAACCTCATTAAAAACCGGACTATCTTGTAAGATGTGCTTACTTGAATTAGTATTTAAGGTGCCATATTTCTTAGTATTTAGCTAATGAGTGAATGAATTAAGTTTCTTAAACTTTATAAGGGTTTGGATTTACTAACGTCATTTAGGTATAAGACGAAATGGCCTGGTGTTTTATCCGCTGAAATGTAGCCTATTTTTGTGTTATTTTAGGGCTACATCTATCTTTATACTAAATTTCAGCCCAATTGGTAAAGTCGTCCTCTTGACGCCTCTGAAGAGGAAACAAACACATCCATATCATAAATACATAAAATAAAGTTTATTATATTGGTAAGCACATAAAACATTATTCAAAGCTTTCCTTTACATTTAGATTTACTTAGGTATACTTTTAAAATATACTTAGAAAATTTCCTGAAGTTATACAAACATTGGGTAAAAAACACGTGCCTACAAAAACACACACAGAATAAATTATTGAAGGAAAATACCAGTGATTGTGTTTAGTAGAACCTGCGAGAGCAAATCGAGATTTCGTATTTACTGCAGAAGGCAGAAGGCTTAAAGAGATTGGAATTCAAGTAGCCTTTTCGCGTCCTCGATCGGAGAAAGCATTGGACCTTGTCTTATAACTCCGATCGTTCCTTGGAAAGCCAATTCTGCCTCTCTAACGTAGCAATTACTTAAACGAATTTTCTAAATATATTGGAGATCATTTGGTGCAATAACAAGGAGTGATTGTTTCTGATGTGTTTATTAAGTATGTCATACCATTACTCAAAAATTAAACTAGTTTAATTTTCGAGTACCTAATGGTATGACTTATGACAGTGAATATTTACCTATTTATCCCGCTAAGAGACATATACTTTTCAGACTTTTCAAGACAGAAGGCTTAAAGAGATTATAAGCTTAAAGAGAAAATAATAATAAATTTTTTAAATATACTCGGAAGTTTACAGTTAACAATTTATAAACATCATTTTTTCGTGTTAAATGAATCTAGTGTTTAGAACAGAAAACTCTTTATTGAAACACCACAAATATACAGAAAACTAATAAATAATTAAAAAAAATCGTAACGTCACAATTGGTGGTCTTACGCAGTGGACGCAGTGTTGGTCATTGCCGACATAATATTATTGTCGGTCAAGGAGGGTAAAATACCTCCCTATAATATTTGAGTTACGTTAATCTAGAGGTAGTGTTGCTGTAATAGTTAAATAGAATATTAGTTTATTGCAAACCACAACTCTACAATAATAAGTTATTAAGCTAGTTTTTTTTTATTTATTGCAGTATTATGCAGTTAAAAATAAACGTAAAATTTAATTAATTTAAATATCTGTTCTCTGCGAATTTGTTTGCGAGCTTTTGAGCTTTTGTGGAGAATCAAAGTTTACAAAATATTTACTTACACGGAATTTTTCGCACTCCTGAACACAGTACATCCGGGTATTCAGCGAGCGCCAAAGGAAGTTACGCATGAATTGAATTACACACAAAGCAAACATTACCTTAAATTAAATCGACATTCGTTGCGTGATTTTCTTTGAGCTTATTTTGCTTTTAACATTAGCTTAATTATTTTACTCTACTTAATGCTGCAATCTCTGTAATGTGACGTGAAATCGGAGAAACATAAACTGTTACTGGCAATTCTTGAAGTGAGTTCTTTAAGATAAGAGCTCAACTTGTAAGTAAGTAGTGTTTCCATGCCACTTAAAAAAAAAAAAAGTTAAATAAAAAAAAATATATCTTAAGAGTATCAACAAATTTCATTAACATCTTACGTGTATGGGAGGTTGCCCTATTTTTTTTTTACCATTATCTTACGCTGATTAGTACCTATGTATATCTGTGCAAAATTACAGCTTTTTAGGACTTATTGTCGCTCCGTAGAGTCGCGGGTAGACGGACGGACGGACGAACGACCACACAGACAATGTGAAACTGTAAGGACTCGTTGTTGACTACAGAATTTAAAAAAAATCACAATTATAGGATAATGTAGTATACACACATCCGAAAGAGTCTCTAGGAACTTTTCCCTTCGAAGTTGTGTTAATACTTAGCACTTGACAAGTGCAATAAAAAGTAACGACGGAGGGTTAGAATTACTGTGTATTACACGCACGTGATGATATTGCCAATTTAGATAGAATTGCCTTTTTGTTCGACCCCCATTGTAGACTCAACGGTCACTGGTCAGACAATAAACATGATACTATGATACAAATGTGTATTACTTTTATTGAGCGCTTTGGTTTTGTGTTGTGTCAACTACATAGATAAAAATAATGAAGACATAAGTTGAAAGTACAACTGCTTTTAGATTGCAGGCAGTAACAAGCAAACATAATTAAAATGTTCGTGGAAATATAGAGAAGTAAAAGTGTATTGTTATACTCAGGTTAAGGATCTATTATATCCTAATCTTTTTTTCAGCTTATAGTACCTAATTGCTACCAGTGTAAATAATATAAATAGCCAATACGATCTCTGGTAATGGCTTTTTAAATGGTCAGGTATAACATATTTGACTAATAATTTTAGAACAATCATTTTTAACCCCCGATGCAAACACGACGGTGTGTTATAATTTTGACGTGTCTGTTTGTATATATACTCTGTGTGTGTGTCTGTCTGTGGCATTGTAGCTCTCGAAAGGATGAACGGATTTTAATTTATTTTTTTGGTTTGAAAGTATATAGTTAGTCGAGAGTGTTCTTAGCCATGTTTGGTGGAAATCGGTCCAATATGGCCGCCGCGCCGCTATCACATGGCGGATTACTTTTTTCTTCTACAACCATGTACAGGTATCAAATGAAAGGGCTTAACTAGTAGAATACAATGCATTATGATAAATTTAAAATCCAAGAATTACATATTTTGAAAGCGTTTCATTTGGGTTTTTTTATTTGGGTTTTTTTATTTCTTTTAATTTTTTCATCAAGTAACATGAACGTATAATTAACGTCGAATTCCGCGTCGATTGGTTACTGTTAAGAACAATAAGGATTGTTTTCAATTTCATTAAATAATAGCAGTTCCCATTTATTTCATTTATCATAATTTTATTGATATTAAATATTATGAGTACCTACAGACTGTAACAATATTGCTGTAATGAAAACAGATTAAGATGATAACAAACCAATTTTAGGAAACTGTGCTATAATTTAACAATATTGAGTAGAATTATTTTAACAAACAACCATTTATTTTTATGTTAAGGGTCGGGTTCGAAGTTGGTGATCAGAATGTATAAGATAAACTAACTATATAAGATACAGCGGTTTTACCCGCTGCACTGTAGCCTATGTGTTATTCCGGGGTCTAAGCTATCTCTATACCAAATTTTAGCTCAATCGGTCTACCCGTTTAGCCGTGAAAGAGTAACAAACATACATCCAGAGATCCATACATTCTTACAAACTTTTACGTATATAATAATAGTAAGATACTAATTCATATAATAAAGCAATTTTACAAAATTTCAACAGTGTGTGTTTGTATGTACTCGTATGTTCACTCGAACTACTCAGCCTCTACTGGTCGGACTTCTTTTTTAATTAGTTTACTTTTAGTCACAATTTAGAGTTCAGTGTCATTTTCATTAAAATTTGTAGTTTTCAAGATCAAAACGTGTGCCGCGCCTTGGTTACTAAAAGTGAGCTTGAGCGTTTTTTTTTTAATTTCACTTATTACATACATATTATTTAATACATACATTATACATGTACCTGAACAGATTTAATACATAATATTATGTACCTACATTAAGTACGTTATACAAGTCCCTTCCATTGACTTATGTCGATTACATTCTTTTGAAGCAGGCTAAACCCGTCACCAAGCGACAGATTAAGCTCGTCCTTTCCTGTTAACCCTGTGGAATTGAACAGTATAGTCCAATTAAACGGGAGTTTGATAGATCGGGACACGCAACACGGCTCCGACAATACCCGTGGACGTTCCATCATTGTTTTCAAAATGTTTGCATAAAATGATAAGGTTTGTGTGATATATTTGCAAATTTGTATTAATGGGGTAGTTGACAATTTTTTTTTGGCCCATCCAGTAATAATCAAAAATTTTGGAAACGTATATTTTCTTTGATAACCTATACCTACAAAGATAAAAAGTCGGTCGTTAAGATCACAGCGGATCTAGGTAAGTGGAAATGTAACCAGTTCCAGTTACCTCTATAATAGATACAAAGTCCTGTGCTACACTGAACATAAAAGAACCGAATCTTAAAAGCTATTATTTGTTTCACAAACAAATCGGTAAGTCCATAGAATCCGCAACCTCAGGCAAGAAACGAGCTTTACCCAAAATCAACATTTTCAGCGCATTTAGGTTTTACAAACGACCTTTTTAGAATTGACAAAACTATCACGTCTCCAACAAAAACAAAACTGAACTAAAATCGAGAAAAAGCCAGGTATTTTCATATATCAGAAGTTGGATTTATTCGACAAACTCTGTATCAGGAACCCTTTACTGTGGGACCTTTATCATTAGAATTCAGACCACGTCTTGGTCAGCCTTACCGATTGACGCGCAAGGCTTTCAAATTGCTAACTTTTTTGCCAGCTTTCGCTCAACCCGTCCTAATTTAAACTTTATTAAAAGGCTTCAAGGTTTGAATTTGCAGATACATTCGTTAATTCAGCTGAAATCTCTTTTCTAAATCCTGATACCCATCATGTGTTATGGTTACATTTGGATCTTGTGTTGACAATAAAAACCTTGGTTTAAAATACATAGGTTCGATTTAATGTACACATTGTTCCCAAGAAATTTGGTTTTGTTAAGAAATGAAAACAATCATACTTATTTCAATGATTATTATAATATCAATACCCAGAAGAATTTTTAAGGAGTACTTATTCACAATCAAACGACATTTACGGGGAAAAGGGTTCTGTCCTTTTTAATAATTCTTTGTTTTCGTTCCGGAAATCATCTTAAATGGGCCGAGGTTTTTATTTTTTTGTTTTCTTTATTCTTAATGTCCTTGTAAAGTTTTTCTTTTATGTCAATGACTTGTGAGATTAAAGTAAAATCGTAACATCTCAACATTTAAGTATTATATAATTGCATGCGAAAAATGTAAGTAGCTACAGTTGTTGAACCAAGTATAATATTTAATAAAACCGCAGGTCTTGGGCATCTCAGAATAGAACAGAATAGAATAGTGTGTTACGAAAATTTATTAGTCACATGGACGCTACAGCAGTGCTTCAGACGGTATGAAAAACTGTGGGCACATATTCTATAAGATAAAATGTAGAAGGCAGTCTCTACCTAATGTTCCAGCAATCTCGGCAACCTGAAACTGCAACATAATAAAGGCCAACCTTTTTCCACAAACCACAACCGATAATAATTAATGTGATTTGACTCTGACAGAGACTTTAGGGTAATCCATATCCATATCCATACATATAATAAGAATGGAAATTTCTCCCCATTCATTGTGATCCTTTACTAAGGTGAACTGTGAAAATACGCATATGAACAAAACGACGCGAAAAAGTCGCTTGCGCGATCTAATTCGTAAAACATTTTGTCAATTTTTCCTAGGGAAACGTAAAATAAAATAATAAAATAAATAATAATCATTTATATCGGACACATCGCCCCTAATTTACATCAAAATTTTGAAGTAAAAGTAATAGAATATAAAGTAAATTCAATTCAAAAAAATCAAAAAGCAAAAAGTGCGACAAACTAAAAATACGCCATCTATCGATGTGGCCATAAACGAAAATTTACCAGAGCAGTTTTATTAGCCTTATTTGTAAAAAGGTTATTACTTATGTGTGATAAAACGGCACAACCGAATTGTATGCAGTTTTCGCTAAAACGTTGCAAATTTCTCTAATTTTTAAATAGTATTGGTTTTATTTAAATCGGTTTTTAAATAAAAGAGTTATATCAATCTAAATATTTACTTATCTTATTATATAAAATCGTTCGTACACTTTCGTGCTATCAACGCACAGCCCAAACGGCTGGACGGATCGAGCTGAAATTTGGACAGCGTATTCTTTGGAAAACTTCATCGTGCAATAAGAAGCGATTTTTCTAAATTCCCTCGGGAACAGGAATTTTTCCCGAAAAACTTTTGTATGCAAATCCGTAACCGCTGAACCGATTGAGCTGAAATTTTGTAAAACTATTGTTAAGATTGTGATTAGAAACATAAAATAGTTTTTTTGTCAGAAATTTACTTTTAAAGGGGGGTAAAGGGGGGTCGAAGTTAGTATGGAAAATTTAGAACCGCTGACCCTACTGAGCTGAAATTTGGTACACAGGTAGATTGAGTCCTAAAAAAAGATATTGGATACTTTTTATCCCAGAAATCAACCTTAAAAAGGGGAAAGGGGGGTTGCAAGTTTGTGAAAGAAATCGTTAACCGCTCCATTGTTTTAGCTGAAATTTGGACAGCGTGTTATTTAGGTAACGTAAGCGACCTATAAAAAGGGATTTTTGTAAAATTCTCCCGGGAACGGGAATTATTCCCGAAAAACGTTTGTATGGAAATCCGTAACCGCTGAACCGATTGAGCTGAAATTTAGTAAAACGATTGTTTGGATTGTATTTAGGAACATTGAATAGTTTTTATGTCAGAAATTTACTTTTAAGGGGGGTAAAGGGGGGTCAACGTTTGAATGGAAAATTTAGAACCGCTGACCCTATTGAGCTGAAATTTGGTACAGCGGTAGATTGAGTCAAAATAAATGATATGGAATACTTTTTATTCCAGAAATCAACCTTGAAGGGGGAAGAGGGGGGGTAGAAGTTTGAGTAGGAAATCAGTAACCGGCCATCTTTTAACGCTGAAATTTGAACAGCGTGTTTTTTATGTAACGTAGATGACCGGTAAAAAGGGATTTTGTAAAATTTCCACGGGAACGGGAATTATTCCTAAAAAACTTTTGTATGCAAATCCTTAACCGCTGAACCGATTGAGCTGAAATTTTGTAAAACGATTGTTGGGATTGTTTTGAGGAACATTAAATAGTTTTTATGACAAAATTTAACTTCTAAGAGGGGGTAAGGGGGGTACAAAATTTGTATGGGAAATTTAGAACCGCTGGCCCTATTGAGCTGAAATTTGGTAGAGAGGTAGACTGAGTTCTACAAAATGATATGGGATAATTTTTATCCCAGAAATCAACCTCAAAGGCGGGATAAAGGGGGGATGCAAGTTTGGGTAAGAAATCGTTAACCGCTTCTTTGTTTTAGCTGAAATTTGGACAACGTATTCTTTAGGTAACGTAAGCAACCGATATGAAGGTATTTTGCGAAATTCCCCCGGGAACGAGAATTATTCCCGAAAAACTTTTGTATGCAAATCCGTAACCGCTAAACCAATTCAGGTGAAATTTTGTGGAATCATGGTTTGAGTTTTGTTTAGGAACACTGAATATTATTTTAGACAGAAATTTACTTTAAGAGGGAGGGGTGCGGGGGAGTAAGGGGGGTAGAAGTTTGAGTAGGAAATCAGTAACCAGTTATATTTTTCGCTAAAATTTAGACAGCGTGTTCTTTATGTGACTTTCACGACCCGTAAGAGGGGAGGGGATTTTGCAAAATTCTTACGGGAACGGGAATTATTATTCCTAAAAAACTTTTGTATACAAATCCACAATAAGATTATTGGGGATGTGTTGAGGAATAATAAAAAGTTTTATGTCAAAAATTACCTTCGAATTGAAGCGTTAGGGGGTCAAAGTTTCTATAGGAAATAGGACCCTATTGAGTTAAAATTTGATACAAAGGTAGACTGAGACTTAAAAAAAATATGGGATACTTTTTATCCCAGAAATCAACCCTTGAGGGGAGGAAAGAGGGGGTGCAGTTTGTGTAGGATATCGGTAACCACTTCTTCGTTTAAGCTAAAATTTGGACAACGTATTTTTTATGTAACGTAGGCGACCGATAAGAAGAGATTTTGCGAACTCACCAGTACTCAGAATTTTGGTTCTGTTAATGAATAGTTTGTTATGTCAGAAATTAACTTTTAAGGAGACTCAGTATTGATCCTTCCCCCACCTTCAGGGTCAGAGTTTTAATGGAAATTCAGGAACCACGGAATTGATTTGAGTCGCGGGAAGGATAGTGTGAGAAATTAGTAACCTATAATTATAATTTAGCTTAGAAAAATTATAATAGAGATAAGTTAAAGAGTTACCGGGAAAGGACCACAAATAGTATTAATTCCTGAGGAGAGGCGTGAAAATTTGTGATGGAAATCAATAACCGCTAAACTTAAATAGTGTGATCTCTGAGAAAGGACATAGCATTGGTTCCTACGGTAGCGAACAAAACTGCATAGAAATATCCAGCCCGATATTCTTCGCTATCCACAGCGGGAGCAAATATTATAGCCATGCCTTATTTTACGCTTACAAAGTCGCGGGGATGGAAATACAATCATAGTCAAAATAGCAGCACCGAATTCGCTTTATTAATTGACTCTCACGCGCAACGATGTGCGCGCGGGTCAGCTAGTGTAATAATACGAAACAAAAATCATGAGCGTTTAGAGTAGATACCGAGTAAGTATACAAGAAGTATTATGCACGATCAATAATCATGTTGGTGACATAAGTGTTCACTAAACACAAGAAATTCCACCGTACTAAATAGGTAGGTACCTACTTACTTTAATGTTGCGTTTCGGCAAAATCGTGTTGAAAAAAACCTCTGAACTGTAGTCACAGATGGCTTTAATATTGTAACGTAACATCTGAGGCTTCAGGCGTTAACGTTCCTGTCAAAGCTGAACATGTTGATTTTGCGACAGGCGGCGCGTTTTTTTCAGATTTTTTTACGCTTTACGTGATCGTTAGCAACGTCACTCTGTAAGCCTTCAAAGCGGTGGGCTTAGATTAAAGCCTGGCAGGATACATTCGTAAATAAAACTTCATCATTAACGCAGGGTTATTCAAAGCGGTTTTAATTGCACTTATGATCAACTAGCGTATGCTTCCGGCTATGCCTGCGAAATACTTTCTTAGCGGAGTTCTACGTCTTAAAATCTACCTAAGGTCCAAATTTCAACCCTGATCCGTTTAGCGGTTTGAGTTGGGCGTGGATAGATCAGTCACTCTCCCATTTACTCTCATATATAATACTTAGATGTCCTGATTCCTGAATTAGCATGTTTTAATTTTTTTTTTGTGTGAAAAATTAGGTATCAAACATTCAACTTTTACCTAAATCTATGACTTTAAGACCTTAAGTACCTAAAGACCTACCATCAAGTATTTTTTTAAAAATACTTTCTTATGGAATCTTCTTATTAGTTACGTTCTTATATAAATAGATACATAATGTTATATCACTTACTGCTGGACCGTCTGCTTGTCACACTTAAAAGATAAAATAATGTTATATAGAAGCTTAACAAAAAGAAAAACGAGCGGCGACATTTCGCTATTAGATAGAGAAAATAAAGAAATTTTAACTTTTAAAGCCGTATTACTTATTATCTGTTATATTATTACAATCATTACAAATACGTGGAATGAGTCAATAGTGTATCTTGTGTGCCTATGTATAATTTACTTTTTTCTCGTAACAGACACTTGTAATATTCTACTTCAACTAATATAACTACTAATACTAATTAGTAGATAGTTACTAATTTATTGCATGCGACGACGAACATTAATATTGTATTAATACTACATAAATTATGTTATCACGTAAGTGGCGAATAGCCTTTGTTGATAATAAAGATCTTTAAACCTTAAACCTTAAAAAATGAGCGGCGACATTTCGCTATTAGATAGAGAAAAGACCCAGGACTCAATGGTTATCATTCATGGCATCTACTACAATGGGATTTTCAAACTTTTTTTCAGTGAATAAAATATGAATCTCACACATCAGTGGCAATTTGTCAAAGCGCAATAAACACGTCCATTAAGAGTTCCATTTAGGGTACAATAAGCGGATACGTGTCCACAATTCTAAAGGTTGTTTCCACGGGACGAAAAATCTAGTGGACTGAGCTTACTAAAAAGGAAATGAGGCTTATGACGTCCGCTTGCTTGTTTATGTGCACAAATTGCATAACATGTTGTACACTTTCATATTATATTGATGTGCTTGTGTGTAGGCGTGTGTTTTAAACTTAACTAGAGTGCTTTTCACGAAAGGAGTCCTTTTTGCGGAGCGCCACTATCGCACATTTTAAAAGTTTAAATATCGATGACATTTTAATTCATCATAATTTCTCATATTTAATTTCTTAATTAAATAGGCATTTATTTTATGTAACAAATAAAAAATATTTAGGATTTGAAATCCAGTAATAATATTATCGATTAATATTAAATTTAGTTTCGCTAAATTCCGCGGGACCTCTTTCATGAAAAGGACTATACTTGTTCGATTGCTTGATGATATTGTTAAGCTCTCAAGAAAAATCGGCACGCAGAAGAGACCACATGAGGGAGATAGCACTAAATAAGACGCTTATGTTCAGCAGTAATCTGAGAAAGATTGAAGATGATGATGTGTATAGTTTTGTTTTTGTGCTAACGTGTATAGATACTAGCTAGTGGGCTAACTTTACGTGCTTCATTTCTGTTTAACCAAACTACTTCCAGTAATTTATGTTTCATGTTTGTTCCTTTATTTGCCAGCAGTATCATTAGCCACAATATGTTGGGCTCAGACACAAATATATGGCCTTGTGCGCCTTTATTGCTTTCCTTGATAAATGAAGAAAGGTGGTTGAAAAAAATCGTGTAAATTAGGAATAGTGTCCGGCCTCTAGTTTCCGGCCTCTTTTCGGCCGGATATGAAGGTTCTACTCCTTTTATGTGTATTCTTACACATTGATAAAATATATATGGATACCTTTTATCAATAGGTATAAACGCGTTTCTTTCTTCTTATGTTAGAGACAGACAAACAAGCAAACGGCCCGCCTGATGGTTAGCGGTTACCGTCGCCTACGGACGTCTGTAACACCAGTGGTATTAAATTAATAATAAATAGTTTTATTGCCAAAAATAAAATACAATTTCAAACAGGCGCGGATCCAGACCATAATTTGGGTAGTATTAGAGACGCGTTGTCGGTCCATTAACACCTAGAAAAATGTGGTGAAAATGAATGAGAATGTGTAAGGAAAACGTGGGGGTTAAAGGAAAAATATGGTTTCAATGATATTACAATTTTTAGGGTTTCGTACCTCAATAAAACGAAACTCTTATAAGATCACTCGTTCGTCCGTCTGTTTTTTTTGTACGAAACCCTCGGTGGGCTTGTCTGACTAGCACTTGTCCAAGCGCCAAGCCTAGCGGTTGTTATGACCGTGTTCTGGCATGATTTCACCGCGGGTAGACTTCCTTTGCAGGAGGTCGTCTAGGTGGGTACCCCAACAGTGCCAGTTATTCTACAGCAGTAATGTGCAAATATTACTGTGCTTCGGTAGGAGGGCACTGTAGCTAGTGAAATTACTGGGGACTAGTGATTACATCATTGTGAGATTCTGGGTAGCACTGTACTGATTATGGGCAGCGTTATCTCTTAACATCAGGAGAGCGTCTTGCTCGTCTTCTTACTTCTCCACATTAAAAAAAAAAAAATTCCAGTAAAGCCACGTAGGGATTTACCCCGCCTACTTGCGGGTGAACCAATGTTTTCATTTTCATATTAGTCTTTTACACTTTTATAACAAAATTATGAAGAAACGATTTATTGTAGAATTATATAAATAAAAAATTAACCATTAAAAAATACATCCAAGTTTTTTATGAAAAACTAACACAGATTAAATCGTTCAAGAATTCTCAAATTGTATATTGAAATAAATTTTTGTTATAATATCACGTGTTTAAATTTTAATATAAATTTCAACTCCACGTTCCCAGCTACGTGCCCATTTCAAAATACCTTTTGTTAATATTTCGTACTAAAATTTCCTGTACATTATCTCGCACCTACACCTAAATTACTAAACCTAGTAATCCTATATAGTGCCTATCATTCAGTAACCACATAATGCTGTGTAATGTGTAAGCTCAAACTGTAATAATAGGCGGACACCACGTATCAATAACAATAGTTCATAATATTATATTAATCACTACATAGTATTTACAATAAAAAGGCCCCCACTCCCGCCCCAGCCGTTGCTAGTAAGTTGTCTTACTAGCAATTTGCTAGTTATATAGTTTACTCTATTTGTTCCACTAACCATTTTATTCTGTGACTTCATTTCCTTATTCTTTTTAAATTTAAGAATACACTCTTTACAACAATGAGAATGAGACCACATGAATAAATTTACTAAGAACTCGACAAATAAACTCGTATTACTGCTCGGAATAAAATCGTAGTCAAAGGCTAACCTATATAAAGTACTAGCTGCGCTCAGCGGTTTTACCCGCTGTATTGTAGCCTATTTGTTATTCCAGGGTCTAAGCTATCTCTATACCAAATTTCAGCTCAATCGGTCCACCCGTTTAGGTGTGAAAGAGTAACAAACATACATCTAGTCATCTAGATATCCATACAATCGTACAAACTTTCACGTTTATAATATTAGTAAGAAGTAAGATAAAAAAAGAAGTATACGTATTCGTGAGTAGGTACCTGATCGGCGTCAGTATTGTTTTTAGATGGTCCATCCTTATTACTTTAGTCTTCGTGTAATCCCAACCTGACAGGTAGGATCGCGATATATGAGAATGTTCGCAGGTAACGATTTATAACGTGGATTTCACGAAACGCGATGACTGCTGCGTCATGGGAGACTTATATAAATCTTACAACACGATACAATCGGGTCAATTGCCTAACTAATATTGATAGTGGTATTTATTTATTTACTAGCTAGTAAATAACGCTGTACTGTAGCCTATGTGTTATTCCAGAGTCTAAGCTATATTTATACTAAATTTCAGATCAATCGGTCCACCCGTTTAGGCGTAAAGAAGTAACAAACATACACACTCACTCATAAACTTGCGTATATAATATTAGTGCATAAAAACACTTTAAACTCTAATGACAATCTAATTATACAAATCATGCCAGGTGTTCTCTCAATTAAGGGAGGTCTCGGAATTTACGATTAAAACAACACATTGACCTTAGAATAAGAGAAGATAGATAATATTATTTAAATAAAAAGAATACTACACAAAAAATTAACAATGATAAAATTATTAGACACTGCTGAGGTTGTAATGTTAATCACTAAATTATGCCGCCAAAAATAAAATGTAGTTATACAGATATAAAACGGTTCAGATAATAGGCACTTTTTAATTTTGTTACATAACCCAACCATTTATTATTATAATACGAGAGTGGATTGACGCCTTTACAAATTTGGTTACACACATGGTTTTGGTTAAACATATTATAAGTGTAAACCAGTGCAAATATAATTTAACGATGCAAACAATTATATTACGCACTCAAAAATGTAATATATTCGTATTTCCGAACTGAAAGAAAATGATGGGCAATTGGCACCTTTTAAAATAAATGTAAGGAGCACTTCTCTTTACACCGTTAGATTAAATTTTCCCCAATACAAACAAAATTAAAAAGTATTTTCTAATTAACTAAACTAGGTAATTGAATGGCAAGTAAACGTTAAAAAAGCTGGAAAAAGTCGTTTTCGCTCTGGCATGAATGTCTGGCCCAATTTGCTTAAATGCCTCTTAGCTCTTTTTATGTAAAAGCTACTGTAGTACTCGTACAAACATGGGGTAAATAGTGGATCACTGCCCGGCTCGTTACGTCACCAGTAGCCAGGGACAACACGTCCGCTCTCGCCAACGGCTCGCACAAGAGTGTCGCCCCCACTACCCGTGCCCCCGAGACAGGCAAATGTCATTCGTTCATTCATTCAATCATTCACTCAAATACACAAACACTACATCCCTCCCTTATTTAATGAAAACTCAATTGAATGATTTAATGAGAAAATATGACATTTACTGAGAATTTAAATTACTGAGAACCTTTGGTGTCACTTGTTTTATCCAATATCATCAATAACTTTAGAATCTGTATCGACTCGCTTAAGATGATGGTTGCTTTTACTTACTGTATACTATATGTAAATAATAACATTAAATACCTACCACGCTGTGTATCTGGCATTTCCGCAACAGCACGAGTAGACTGTTCCTACACTACTGTACTACTCTCACGTCACTCTCTCTCTCTTTCTTTTTTTTTTTTTCAATAACTTTTGTATATACATAGGTCTGTTATTGAACAGAATATTTAATATTATTATCAAATTTATTTATTTATTACATCTTAGGAAGACCAACAGCTTACAAACAAAATTATAAAAACTTACAATAGTAGCAAAAGCCAATAATAGGTCCTCGCGGCTAGCAACACATAGTAACAATGCGTTATACAGAGTCAAGAGCAGTTTTAAATCATATTATGTATATAGACAATATTATAATTAAGCCACTTACATAATCCCTTATAGCAACAAAGTACTAAAAATAACTATAATTGACTTTGGAAAACATACCTGGAGCGACCTGGAACATTCCTATAAGACAACAATCTGGAAGATATCTATAAGACAACAACCTATAATTAGGTATGTATGGTTTACCATTGACAAGAATGCCCATACTGCATATTTATAACAACCTATAATAAGGTATGTATGGTTATCATTGACAGGAATGCCCATACTGCATATTAATAACAACCTATAATTAGGTATGTATGGTTGACCATCGACAGGAATGCCCATACTGCATCTGTGTAGCCTTTACACTTCAGCTCATAACATAAATTTCACGTACGGTTCTCATTGATATGAAGGCCCATACTGCCTTTCCACGGTTACGTATAGTTCTCGTTCACATGACGGCCTATACTGCCTTTACACAATCACGTATAGTTCTTATTCACATGAAGGCCTATACTGCCTTTACACCATCTTGTATAGTTCTCATTTATATGAAGGCCCATACTGCCTATACTCAATCACGTATAGTTCTCATTTACACGAAGGCCTATACTGCCTACATACACAATCACGTATGGTTCTCGTTTACTTGATGGGCCATACTCCCTGCACCTCAAATACGTACGATGCATCTACTTGGAAGGCTCGCACTGTCTACTCACTCTTTTTACCCTGTCGAGTAGGCTATATATATGTATATAATATCATTTGTACTCTTATAGAATTAACGGAAACTTTGAAGTTTAACTTTCTCTTCACAAGCGCGTTAATAATATTTTATAACCATTAATTTAACTATGCTTGACCATGATCAAAAGACGTTGACTTACTATCTTAAGTTACAATAGTTAATAGACATTAGTCTCGGCAGTTTGCAACTGAGAAATAGTGAAATATCATTATCCTGGTATACATGTATTTTAGTTTACACTTTCTCAAAATTAATCGAAATTTGAGATAATAACTTAGAAATGTATCAAAATAATAGCAGTATCATTTCTGAGTGAACGAAATGCATACATTTATACGTTATTCTCAAGAGTGACAGAGCTCAACTACATTTTGTTGTCTCAGTTGTTATTGTTTGACAACATTCACTTTTTTATGAACTGGGTCTTATTTTTATCTTTACTACCTTCTAAATATTTTGTTTCTGTCCCGTTTGGCTGTGCCTAAAGCCCTACCTCTGGTAAGAACTTCATCGCTTCACTTTTTATTTATTGGATTTGCTTGGAGATGCAATATCTCCAATATACACGTTCATGACAATAATAATATGTATTTGTAAAGTGACAGCGTCATTTACCTACTTTGTATTTACGAGTTGGTGTTGCCTGTCTATGAAATTAGAATTGACTACTGTAAAATTATGTCGTCTGGTTTAAATAAATGAAAGATCAATCCTTCCACTAAATTAATATTGAAACGAAAACTACACCACAATTTTAAGATACAAGTAAACTCTTCATTCAACTCACCACCTAATTCCTGTTAAGACTCAAGACTAATAAATTCTTACTTAATTCAAGAATCAAGAGTATTCTGAAGTTCAACATGATGTTACTCTGACCACGGTAAAGAGATACTCTGACCAGTACAATATCATTACAAAGAGATTTGCTTTTCACATACACGAACTCGTACGTACGTAACACGTATAATATACTCGTATGTCTATTGTGATTAACAAGCCTACTTTCAATAATATTATTCTAGAACAAGATCTTCGATACCACTCTGAAGATGTTTTTCTATTACTTTAACTGAATTCCAATTCTCAAAATTATGCACTTTCATAACTTTTGTGGCACAACCCTCGCAATCACTTGTCCAACTAGGATAGGCAGCGCACCACTAAAACCATATTATCTTTCTCTCCCTCTAGCGCATAGTTAGCCACTTACACCTCTTCCTATCTTGTACAAGACCTAACAGCGCCTTCCCGACTACGGCGCATTACCTGATGTAGCGGAGATACCACCGTCCCTTTTCCTGAGACTTTATCCTTCACAATGTTTTGCATTAGTTAATAGTGATCATGTCTAACCCTACACCTAGATAAGCAGTTTTTCTCAGCTTCCTATTTTGACAAGTCTAGGATTTCCAAGTGTCATACGCTTAAGGACTTCTGTGTACGGAATTCTGTCCGTTCACTCACACCACAACCACCACACTGTCCACATTTGGAGCATGCGTCAACATAAATAATAACATCTCGATAGCACTCGTTTTTGTTGATCTTCCTAACTAAGCCCATCATTAATATAATAATATTATGATCGTCAGCTAGTGATGCCTGTAATGTTTGCTATATTCACCACTGCTGTAAGCACTGGCTCGGCAATGTCACTCCCAACTGCTGCACGTCCACACTCGCCCGCGGCTCTGGTGACACTGACGTGACAGCATTGTTCGTGTGCATTCGAGACAGTGTAACTACATACACTACGATGCCCACACATAAGTGCGAACACTGCTTAATAGTATGCAGAACAGTTCTGGACTCGTTTTTTCAACAAATTATACCTACTGCTAATGTCAACTATATTATGGCACATATTAAAACCTCCGACCGTGTTCACATAGTGTAACTACACTTACACGCAAACTACACTTTAACTGTAATAATAATATCATGACACAGACAGGAAATCTCAACCTTTCACATTTTGTTTATTAAAATAATAATTGGTTTGTATGCATTGATATATCGCATCGGACGGTGCCGCCACTTTGTCGATTTTAATAATATAACAATATTTTTACGAGTATGCACAAACCACTTCCAACCCTACGAGCGAACAACCGTAAGGCACCGTAAAGAACTCATCGCGGGGGACAATGTTTCAGCAGTCATAGGTTATCATGTACAACCACAATAGTCTAGTTTGTAGATCTTCGTGTCGCCCTCCTACGAGCCCTTCATCAAGACGGACAATATTATAAAAGATCCTTGTTAAGAACCTAAGATGTAAAACTTTTAAAGGTAGTTAATAATTGTAAATTGTTTTACTGATCATCAGTTAAACAATTTAGTGAAATCATATCCAGATTACCCTCAAACTAATCATTCAAATCATTTTCAGTTTGCCCTCAGACTATCAGTTTAAATCATTTTCATAGTACCATCAAAATAACTATTTCAATCATTTTCCGATTACCCTCAAACCAACCATACTAACGTGAAGTTCAATGCAATAGGCAGTGACCTCCTCTGTGTTCTTGCATAACAAATATCAACATCGTTTCCAGCTCCTGGGTCTTAATCCACGCACACCACGACCTCCAGCAGCGTACCACTAGTGCAAATAAAGATGATCATCTATACTAGTACACAGATCACTCCACTCAGTATATATTGTTTAGTTTTATTTGTATATACCTAATGTTAATTGTATTCCATAGTGATTTAAATGTTTACACTATTCAGATAGCCTACAATGCAATATACCTTTTGCCCCGTTTGGCTTAATAAGTAATGCAGGTTTAACACTACTTATGAATTTACTTTTTGCGAGTCCCATTACAGAAACGCACTACACAATTCCAAAGAAATGATTCGAACATTGTTTCAATTAGTATTGTCTGAATCTAAATCTAGTCATATCATATTTTGGTATTAAGGTTATAATTGTCACTATCTAATTTATCTAGATTCTTTCTAGCATACATAATAATATATTCATAAATGTACTAAGATCGTAGAATCAATATGTTATTCTTTAAAGGTTATTCTCCTTAAAACAATCTCGTGAACAAGGCTCATCGCTTTTGCAGTATAACTATACCTAGTTATTATAGTTTCAATATCTGCGTAATCACATCAAAATACTATAGGAATGACATTGAACTATAGCAGTATGCATTGTAATTAATCTCGCTGTAGTTAGTTACATCTGCAAAGCTAAATTCCTTGACAAAGTCAATATGGTTTACCCTAGCTACTGGTGACAACATAATCGTAGTGATATCCATGCTACCTACGTTGTAAACTCCATGAAATAATAAAACCATATAGCAACAGGTTTCTAATACTTAAGTAATCTTAAACCCTAATTGTTGCTCTTAACTAGAGGTTGATTCATGAATAATGTTCTAACTAGAGTCCACAACTCAAGAAGAATAAATCAAGTTAGCAAACCAATATGTGCTGGAAACACGTGAAATCTCGGTAGTTTAACGGATATATTACATTTTTTCACGAACATTATTTTTATGTGTCTATTCATTTAAAACATTACTTGTTTATGTATCAAGTATCAACCACAAATTCAAATCTTTTCAGCACAAAAGCGACCCAATTTGTGAGCCACTATTTGCTTAGCACCTATATGAATCCCTCTATTCTTTCTTGTATACAAGTAACTTATTAAATCCTCCTCTATTTTTTATTTTATTTAACTTTTTTGTCTGTATTTATAATTATCATGGAACAGATTTGTAAGTTACAACTGCAAACTGTGTTTTATTGCGTTTTTATGCAAAATAATGTTATTTTCTACACTTTATAAAAATGTTTTTCAATGACCGTAATTATTAAGCACGAAATCACATTTTTCGCACTAACCTTTTAACTCGTCGCCACATGTAGTACTCGTACAAACATGGGGTAAATAGTGGATCACTGCCCGGCTCGTTACGTCACCAGTAGCCAGGGACAACACGTCCGCTCTCGCCAACGGCTCGCACAAGAGTGTCGCCCCCACTACCCGTGCCCCCGAGACAGGCAAATGTCATTCGTTCATTCATTCAATCATTCACTCAAATACACAAACACTACAGCTACTAAAATCAGGAAGCCAAATTCCAAAGGTTTCAGAAAATTTAATTTAGTCTTCTTTGATGTAAGTAGCAATTGAAAACGCACGATCGTTACATTTGTATGTGTAATTTCTTTTATGGTCCTCCCTTTTCATGGTTTGATGGAGATTGTTATTCAACCAGCTGTAATTTACTTATAAAATACATATACATGGCTGAGGGGACATTTATATCTTTTGTGTGTATATCTTTGTAGTTATTTTGAAATATAAATGAGTTTCGGTTGAGGCTGAGTAAAGCTGCTTGAGAATGAATTGCCATGGCAATAAAATCTTGAATTATGCTATGATTTTTACATCAAAGATTAGGTTTGTTTACCAAATTTCACCACACAATCTGTGAAAGTCTACTAGGAACTTATTTCTTCTAATATTAGCAAGCTACTAGTAAAAATCGTTACAGATTGGAGGAGAATTTTTTTCGATCGACTGCCAAAGTGCCAGATTTTTAACCCCGCCTGTTTGTAACGTCTGGTTAGGCTTTTTGTCGGTTACATTTCAGGACTGATATTTTAGCGGCTATTCTTGTTTTCTCCTTATCTTTTCTATTTTTTTATCTTCTATTATATAGAAGATAAAAAAATAGAATATATAATAGAAACATGCTCTATAATTTTACACTAAACGATTCGTGAGTATTTAGATTGGTCTTTGTAAATAAACGGCATAAACTCACTTGTACTTACTTTGGCTTCGATACAAGTGAGTTTATGCCGTATTTACAAAGTTGCTCTATAATACTTTATTACTTTGTATATCAAAGTTAGACACATAAGAAGGTGTCCCGCCTGATGATGAGCTTTTACTATCTCTTATAATATCATAGACGTCTGTCACCAAAGAAGAAGTAGCAATGAGTGGCGTGCCATAGGGGAGACCAATACATATATTTATAGCAGTGGACGACTGTGGGCTGATGATGATGAACACCAAAGAATAGAAACTATTACTACGTAACGGATTTTGCCGACGCGAGGTTAGGTGCTCGTGTTAATTAAAACTAGACGCTTTGTAAATGTTCAGAATCATTTCATTGGGGAGAATCAGTTTCTAGTTTTAGCAAGCAAACATACCAGTGGTAGAAATAAACCTGTGTATGTTCTCGTATTCGTAGTTTAGAAGTTTGAACTAAAATTTAATTAGAATTGGACGAAACCCACGTTATTCACACAACTATTTATATCTAGACACGCGGCAGCGAGTCAAGCCAAGTTCAAGCAAAGGAACTGGCGACCGCGCCGTGTGTTATATTACACGAACCGTCCAAAGCGCGTTTTGACGACTTTTTACACCCTCGTTATACAAAAACTATTACACATAGACAAGTCAAATTTGGCAAATATACTTAAATATACGAACTATATCTCTGTTCCAAATTCCAATAACACAGCTCAAACGGTTATTTATATATAAACATCCAGTAATCGGTGAAGTTAATACATACTGAGGGATAGATCAAAAGTAATATCCCAGTTCCAGATGACCTAGAAAGCTGAAATTTGGCATCCCGATAGGTAATGTTGTAGTAACAAAGGGAAAAATCAGAAACTAGTATTTTTTTATCATTTTAAATTATTATTAATTTTTAAAAAATGTATGATATTAAAGTTTGGGACGCCTAGGAACGCATAAAGCAATACATGTTGCATGTTGCTATAATTTTTATGTAGGCGGCTATTTTCTGTTAGATACTACGAAGTGCGCGCGAGTCCACTATTCCTACTAATATAATAATAAATACAAACTTTATACCTACTGTACGTATGGATATATGTTTCTTACTTTTTCACGCCTAAACGGGTGGGCCGATTGACTTTAAATTTGGTATAATAAAAAATATAGCTTAGACCCCTGGAATAACATAATATACACTACTGTACCAAACTGTATAGCAGGTAAAACAGCTAGGCACAGCTAGTCACTAATAAAAATAGGTTCCTGGTACCTCCTACGTAACAATTGTAAATACCTATCAATATATCGACTCACCAGCACAAGGCGGCTCAGTAACATAGAGGTAATAATATTAACATTGTTTACAATACAAATAATGTACTTATGTATATCGCCTTAGGTGCTAGTTGGTGTAAAAATTTTAGATACCTACATACACGTACCTGTAACGTATAGTCATAATATTATAGGTATAAGGCGGTATCTGGGGGCACGGCAGTGCCCCCGCCAAGTCGTCGTCATTACAAGTTTTGTCGGCTTAGGTTTCTTTTGATCGAAATTCTAATCCAGTTCCAGATGATCTAAAAAGTTAAATTTCCATCCAGGTAGGCGGTAGGTATAAGATAGCTGGGTGAATATAGATAAATTTATCAGTAACTAGTATTGTTTAAAAATCAATTGATTAGGTACAATAATCAAATCAATAGTGCACATAAATGTTATATATAAATAAGTACTAAATTAATTATAGGTATAGGTATATCGAAGCACGGCGAGGCTCACGGGCCGCGGTACGCGGTGCGACGGCCGTGTCATGGAGCACTGGGGTGGGGGGAGGTGCAATAAAATAATCATTTGGTATTAATCTTATTATGACTGAGTGTCTTAAACCTATTATATACTAAAAAGTACTGTACAAAAAGCAATGATATCCCATCAAAAACATAAATGTGAAAAGAGAGCCAAGTTCAATATTACGATGTATGTACTCATAGTTACCTATGATTTGGTAGTTGACTTCAACGACAAAAGAAGTGAGATCTAAATGGGTGCCAAGTTCAATGGTCAGTCCTGAAAAATATTTACAACAACATAAAATATTTTATTACAACTTAAAAGATTATTTCTTCTTATCACTTAGAATTAATATTATTTTGAAGCCTAAAGACTGACTTGGCCAGTTCTCATAATATACTAGGTATTATGTGGTGTACAATAAAGTATCTATTATCTTATCTTAATGATACTTCGTCGTATGGTACCCATGAGAACTGGCCAAGTCAGTCTTTAGGCTTCAAAATAATATTAATTCTAAGTGATAAGAAGAAATAATCTTTTAAGTTGTAATAAAATATTTTATGTTGTTGTAAATATTTTTCAGGACTGACCATTGAACTTGGCACCCATTTAGATCTCACTTCTTTTGTCGTTGAAGTCAACTACCAAATCATAGGTAACTATGAGTACATACATCGTAATATTGAACTTGGCTCTCTTTTCACATTTATGTTTTTGATGGGATATGGAGTTATTCGTGAATAACTCAATAGGTACTCAAATGAATGAGGATGTGAAAATTTACTTTAAATTATATAGGAGTCATTAAATTAAGTGACTTGTATGTGTCCTAAAAGCTTTACAAAAATCATGAATTCCTTAATTAAACTGTTTGATTTTTAAATTACATTTAATAATATTATTTGGGTCGAAATATGTCGTAAACTTACCGATACATTTCGTAAGAGTGCTTCTGCACTATATCTGATCTGAATTCTTATATTCTGGCGTAGGCTGAAACATTTATTGGTATGGTAACTTAGAAACTACTGAATAACATCGAAATTGTTAAAACGAAAAATAGAAAACGTATGACTTAGATTTTGTAAGTAATCATATAAAATCTAGCGCCGAAACAATCTAAGAAAGTGAATAGGGAACTCAAATGATTTATTAAAACTTTCCTACTATTGCAATCTTCAATAACATCCTGCTCCTGCTGTCAAAAAAATAGACCACCGGGCATATAAAACTAGTTGTAATAATAAAGGTCATCTTTGTGTGTGTGTATGTGTATGTACTTGTGTGAGTATATTTTATGCCATTTGACAATTTTCGTCGTAGTCACGCTATCGAAAATTCATAAGTGTGGTATCATTATTGGTGTGCGTTGCCTCTCCCCCACTTTTTCGCACAGAAATTAGATCTCGGGTCGTCTCCTTTAATGGTTTCATACTCTTAGATTGTAATAGAGATGCGGATCAGTAAATCGAAGCATGCAAACTTTGTTCTCCAACACAATTTCCGTTGCTTTCTCATTTTGTACTCAATCACTACAAAGCATAAACACGTGGCTACAAGAACACTACCATTTTCCTCGGCGTTTAAACAACAGACCGCTCGAGGCAAACTTTCGATCAGTTTTGCTGTAAAAGCATTTAGCTGAACGTTTATTGAGACATCGTTATTTGCTCTAGTCTTGTCGACCGAGCGAAGCGAGGTCTTAGAGTCGAGAGCCGCGAAAAGCCTGCGTTTTGACCAGTTTAGCGGTTGACCTCTGGCGCTTAGGTTTAATCGACATTTACTCGAAAACGGTTAATCCAAATTAAATGAAACTTTACACACAAGTTAGATAGGTTAATAGAATAATTTTAGTGAAAAAAATAGCGAAATAGATCTTAGGGTTGCAGAGATATAGGTGACTTAAAGTCTTTACGATAGGTCTGACGATAATTTCAAAACTGGTGCTCTGATATTTTTTTTTCTAATATACACACATTTTTTATAAGCTACATAAATATATTATCAAAAGTGTATGTTTGTATGTATGTTTGTTACGCGATAACTTGAAAACCGATGGTCCAATCTTTATGAAACTTTGCAAATACGTAGTTAAAGTCAATAGAATTTTTAAGTTCGAACATCAGCCAAATCGGTCGAAGGGTTCTAGAGTTATAGAAAATGCTCAATTACAACGTTACCAAAGTTCCAATCTTAAAGGGACTTTGCGATCAGGTAGTATAAGCTAAAAGAATTCTCATGTTCGAAAATGAACCAAATCGATCCAAGGGTTGTAGAGTTATAAAGATGACTAAATTATAATGTTTTTCACAATTTGTTAGGTACATTAAGTTTGAGAAAGATCCTACAGGCAAGAAAGAGCAGGCAAGTAGATCAAGCTAAAGAATTAATAGCGATAAAGTCCAATAATTCGAGAATTTCAAGCAATTTATCTTATTTTCAATAACATTATTTTTTAGTACATTGCGTAATACCAATAATTGCGTCAATTATAGTCCGGCCGCCTAAAGTTTGCTATTGAGATAGGTGTCACATACATGTAAGTACACGTTTTGTGCTGTTTTTTTAATCTTTTTATAAACCTCATTTCGCTCGATCGATAAAATATAATGTTATTTAATTTAAGTAAAATAAAAATCAGTGGCTATTCGCTTACCGGAAAGAAAGGTCGCGTCACGCGTAATTGCTCTAGTTTGTGCTCGAGCAAAAGCGCTGACGCCGCGTAGAACCTTCGAACTGTCGCGACGCGCGCGCATAGAGACTGGGTCACCGAAATGACCTAGATATAGTGTGTGCCACATGCCTGAACTGTAACCAAGGTGAAGCTATACCTGCTTCCACCACAAATATGGCTCAAAAACTCGGAGTCACCTTAATAACGGAATCAGAGCATTTATTGTGTAAACAATATGAATCCGAGAGAGAAAGTAGACAAAAGCTGGAGAAAATAGTGCATAATCTCACCAGCAAATTAGCAGAGCTACAACGTGAGCTGCAAGATATCCGAGAACGGAGTAAAGCCCCCAGCATATCTCCAAGAAAAGTCGTGGTTCCTCCACCAACTATGTATGAAACAGACGAGGAGGAACTCGCGCGTGAAACTGAGTGGGTGCGCCAGAAAAGCCGGAAGAAACGTAAGCTCAATAAGTCACCATCCCCACTACCAACTGTCAATGAACAAATTAAACCAAAGGTGAAGAAATCACCATTACCACCGCCTATTGTAGTCGAAAATATTATAAACTACCAACAGTTTTTCGATCTTCTATCGGCGAGCGTTAACAAAGAATCATTCATCCTTAAAATGATGCATGGCGAAAATGTCAAAATTAATGCCCATAGCCAGGACTCGTACAGAGCCATTACTAAATTACTAGCTCAAAATAGTTGTACTTGGCATTCGTACGAGAACAAACAAGACAGGCCGATCAGAGTGATGGCTAAAAATCTTCATTCCTCGTGCCTGTCAGACAAAATCATTGAAGATCTCAACTTCAAAGGATTTAAAATTTTAAATGCAACTAATAAATTAAGGTGGAAAAATAAAGAACCACTAAACATGTGGATTCTCTCATTTGGAAAAGAAGAAGACGTGCAGAAAATCAACGGAATAAAGTCCATTTTGGGCAGCAAAATTGATATCCAACCACTCAAATCGTCAAAATTGATACCACAGTGTAAGCGGTGCCAATCATATGGTCACACGCAAAAATACTGCGCTAAGGAACCTCGGTGTGTAAAATGTATCGGAAAACATTTAACTAGAGACTGCGACAAACCGACAGATGCAAAACCAAAATGCATCCACTGTGGTGAATCACATCCGGCAAATTACAGGGGATGCATCGTAGCCAAGGAGTTGCAAAATATTAAAAACAGACAAACAAAGAAAACAAGTTTTTCGCAAGTTCTACAAACTTCAAATGCTGTAAAGAGGACAACACCAAGTAACAAGGTTCACAATAATGTGACAACTAAAGTCTCTCCTACGCGCAAATTGCTCAAGAAGCTCAACCCAAACAAATCGAGACAGAGAATAAAGATATAGAGCACAAATTAAACCTAATTTTGAATTTAATGACAACATTTGACGTAAGGCTAAAAAAGCTAGAATACGGAACTAATAGAAAGCCCTGACGATAGGACTTACTATCATCATGCTTATAATAGACAAATGTTAAAATCACCAAGGAATTGGCGTGCAATGCAAATTTAAACTCTACATTTTAAGCCTGAGTTACTAGCAATCCCAATGAAATAATGTTGACGTATAACTTATTAAAATAAATCTAACAAAAAAAACCTTTTAAATTTAGTGAATAGTGTATAGTGGTGTAATTGCTACATATGCATTTTATTTGCATAAAGAACACGTGAACAAAGTGTCTTCCCCAATATTATAGACAATAAGAAAAGTGTTAATGGACACATTCTTAGTTTTAGTCTATGTAGCAGTTTAAGTTAGATGTAAATTACTTATTAGCCTAAGTTAAGGCTAGATCGTATTTATAATAGAGTGTAGCTAATATTGATGTACTCTAGATAATAAAAAAAAAATAAAAAAAATAAAGTAAAATAGTTATTTAAAATAAAAACCTTATTAATAGCGTTATTTTATGCCCATCGCTAATGGCAAGCAACCAAAGTTGGATTAGTATAGGCATAATTATAATATAATATTATTAAGACGACATAACTACGTCACATTGCCAAAAATTTTGTATAAATTATCCCGAACACAATGTACCGGACTATAACTCGCTGTCAAGTAAAATAATATTTTACAGTGGCCGTAGCATGCCAAACGAGATCCCGCTGAAATGTCAAGCGTAAAACTGTCATGCCATACATTGTAGTTTTGTGAATGTATGGGATGACAGTTCTACTCTTGAAGTTTGGTCGGGATTCTGTGTGGCATGCTACGGCCACTGACCGAAAGTGGAGACCATAAACAATAACAATGTCTGTGGAAGTGGTGATAGAATAAAAAAAAACTCGCTGAATCGTTTTGTTATAAAATATAATTTAAATACATAATTTATATGAATAAACATATATCATCAACATATATCATCGACCGAGCAAAGCGAACTCATAGAGTTGAGAGCCTCTGCTTTTTCGCTGGCAGTAAGGTTATTTGAGTAGTCTGTCTGCATAACTTTTTAAAACTTAGAGTAATTGTTTGTGCCGGCACATTCAACAATAAAGGTGCACGAGCACACCATAATGCATCGCGGGCCGCTGGTGGCTCTCTCCAAAAAAGTCAGCAAAATGTTGAGATCACTACGTACGCGCCCATCCAAATACGTACGCACATAATATTGCTTAACTTCGATGTTTACGTACTTTAAATAGAGCCATTTTTAAATGAATTAATTCAAATGTATAGCTTTCAGAAATTTTCCCGAATTTAAAATATATGTACTTATAGTCTGCCAAATTTCATAAATATATGGTAACGGCAAGTTCCCTATGAATGTTGATTTATTCAGAGGGTCAAAAAAATGTAGGTACGTTTTTGAAGGATAAACGGGTGTATTTTTTTCTACGTTAACTTAGAAGTTTAATTTTACGGGTACCAAGCGGCCATAGACCTGTGTATTATGGTAAAAATATACAATTCTACTAGAGTATAAATGGGTCTTGACAGACATACGGATGACCAAGTGATCCTATTAGGGTTTCGTTTTTTCCTTCAGAGGAACGAAACTCTAAAAAGGATTATATTCTAAAAATCTCGGTACGTAGGTTTATTGAGTTTTAATTTCTCTGAATTTTTGTATTTTGAGTTTTAATATTAATGTTAAAGTTCTTGTATTACGATATATTTTGTCGAGGCCTAAAGTCTAAGGTTTACCACGGAAATTGGGCTGCGAGGTCCCAGTTCGAGGCGAACTACTAGTTAAACCTTGGTCGTTTGTCTTTCAGTGCAAGCAGTGGACCATGATTGCAAGAAAGCTACGTATTTTTTTTATTCATTGTAGGTTGGCCTTTGACCGCAATCTTGTCTGAGCTTTAGCAATGATGCGGACAAACATGGTAGTAGACTAAAACTAGAAGATGGATACATAAATCACTCCTTGACTTCACTGAACATCGTGCCGGAATACAGTCGTAATGACCACTAGGCGACACGGTTTTGTACGGTTTTTATTTGTTAAAATTATTTTTAAAATGTTTTGATATTATTATTCTATTTCTCAAAAATTTAAACTTCTTACATACCGTATAATTAATAACCTATTTTATGTAATAATTGGCAATGTTTTTCTTTCTTTCTTTCAGTGGTTGGTTACTAGCCACGGTCGAAGCATACCATCAGTATATCGAGTGATAAAACCGCACATGAGTTATTCTAGTCATTGGTGCGGCCGGAATGCAAACTCGGTAATCCAGAATCACATCATACTCTGCACCATATTATATAACCCCTTGGCCACGACCGCTTCAATTTCCTATTTTTTCCTTGGATCTCTCGCAATCAACACCCCTGTGTAGAGACATGTAGCTTAGCTAGATACATAATCGATTTTGAGATTAAAACCTATTTCGATTAGGTTACTTCATCAGCGAAGGGTACATACATAGATCCTTTTGCTAGAAAGGCAGGTCGAATAATAAGGCCTTTCTGAGAATACGGTAAAATAAAACAAAACAGCCCCAGATAAACACGTGTGTTGGATGTTTAATACATTTTCTCACGTTAAGTATTATTTTCATTAAGGTTGGGTTTTTGGAACGTATCTTAGTATAAATAAAATAATACGAGGTGTTATTGTACTCCTAGAGGAGATCTTTCACATATACTCCTAGTTTTTATTCGTGTCCTCACTCTCTACTCAACCTCGAAGTCGAAAAGAAGGCGTCTTTTTAAGCATTTTTGTTTTTTTTTTTTTTAATCTTTGCGTTGAACTACAACATCGGATTCTTTAAAAGTAGAGTCTTAAAGGCTCGACAAAGTACTAGCAACACTCCTGATGTTGCAGATCTATAGGCGACGGTAACCGCTCATCATAAGGCAGGCCGTAGGTATGCTTGTTTGGCACCTCATCATCATCATCAACATCAGCCAACTTTCGTCCACTGCTGGACATAAGCCTCCCGCATTGCACGCCACTCAACTCGGTCCTCCGTCTTCCTCCCCCACCCACTCCCCGCGACCTTCCAGTTATCGTCACCCCATCTCGCCCAAGGACGCCCTACACTACGTTTGCCGAGACGCGGTCTCCACTTTAGAACACGCCACCTATGGCATATGAAAATAGTATTAACTTCACACTCAATATGGTCAAACTTTAGTGACTAGTTTCAATACAAATCATGTGCAAAGTATTCTTTTAAAATATCGTTATGAATTAAAAATCTACGTAAATTCCACTTACCATCTTACAGCGGGTGGTTAACCCAAAAAGCTTTATAAAGTCTTTATAATAGAAGTACTAAAGCTCAAAGTATACAAGGTTTAGCTACAGTTTAGTATCGTCTTAGACGAGATAAAATTTAATGTATCTAGTGGAGGATTCATCCTATCTTTTAGCCCAGACTGTGGGCTTTATAAATACTGTGGATTACGTTGTTTCTTCGTCACATTGTTTGATGGTCCTTATATTGATATGAGTTTTATTACTGCAATTTTATATAATAACTAGCTTATGCTTGCGGCTTTGCCCGCATGGCAAAATCCTTTCTTAGCGGAGGTCAACGTCACAAAATCTACCTGTGTCCCAAATTTCAACCCAGCGCAACCCCCCGTCCAGCGGTTTAGGCTGTGCGTTGATAGATCAGTCAGTCAATCAGTCCTTTCCTTTTATATATAAGTATTTAGAAACTAACTGCGCTCAGCGGTTTTACCCGCTGTATACATGCGCTATCTCCATAGCAAATTTCAGCACAATCGGTCCACCCGTTTAGGCGTGAAATAGTAACAAAAATACATCCATACATTCTTACAATCTTTTGTGTTTATAACATTAATAGAATTTATTTGCATTTTTTGCAAAAGTGCATGTATCGTACCGGAGGTGCGATATGATACAAATGCAATTATTATATTGTTATTTAGATACTACACAGGTAACATTTTTATTGAACGCCACACTTACATTTTTAAATAGAAAACACATTTGAAAAAATACATTGTTAAAACTGGTACTGTTGATGTTTTAGGTATAATATTTATGCTAAAAATAAATGCAACGAATTTATAAAAATAATTTAATATGATAAGCAGTTTAAGTCGCTAAAAATGGTTTTATTCTCTAAAAGCTAAACTGTTATTCTAAGGTCTAGGCTACTTTCAACTTTTTTTTAACTTTAACTTAAGCTTTAACTTTTTTTTTTTAGTAAGGTTTAGCCATTTAGGCTTGAAGAGGCAACAAACAGTCATCCACACATACACGTACATTCACACTTTTACATATATAATATTAGTATCTAGGATAAGACGAAAGAAGGAGCGTATAAGAGAGATTACATGAATTTCACTCAATGTCAAAACTTTTGCGGTTTTACAAACATTTTATGTAGATTTTTCGTACCTCCAAATTGGAGCAGACAAGTATCGCTTTATTGAATCTATTCCGGCAAATAGGAAAACCGTTTTGGGCAACAAAATTCGTTGAGAGCGAATTGTATTCCCGTCGCGATGACGAGTTTTTGATAACAAAGTAACAAACAATTTGAAATGGCAAGCTGGAAACGAGGTCAATAAAATATGCAGATAAAACTGACAATAACAATAACTTAAAAATAACTTTATCTAATCTTTTCATGTCACTGAATCGACCTGTGCTCAACAATACCTTATTTATAAATTCAAACTCTACCTTAACGTCTAAGAAATAAAGTTCTCTATCGTTTACCCGAAAATGCTAAAAATATCAAATTATAAATGCGTTTAGGCGCGATAATGTTATGGGTTATATAAAAACCCTTAACGTTTTTGACTCAGGTGATATGAGCTTATCTTCTGAGGGATGACTTGCTATTCAAAGCTTTTAAGCAGAATTGGTAGATATCGAGGTAATAGTATCTGTTTATTAAGGACTTACGCACATTTTCAAGTAGTTTTATTTCTTAAGTTTCTTTCAGAATTAGGTTTTTTTTGGGAAGGGTGTTTTGGCATTTTGCGTTATTCAGAAGACTGACGCTGTGATTACAAATTCCAATGTAAACAAAAGAAATTTTTAAAATACTTTTTAAAAACAAGCTTTAATTATTATTATCGTCTTGTATCATAAAGTACTCGTCAAGACGAATCAAATGAGCCCAAACTCGATGGGGTTGCGTTGTTTTATGACGGAGTTCCTATGGCCACCTTCCAGCTCCATCATCAGATCAGCTCGATGTCATAAAAATATTGCATTGTCATCCGATTTACACACGCATGCAAATTTTCAGCTCAATTGGAAATCGGGAAGTGGGTCAAATTAAACTTGCAAGATTTGATTACAGACAGACAGACAGACAACAGACAGGTGAAGGTAATATAAAGCTTGTAATATAATAGTTCCGATTTTGCCCACTCGTCAAAATATCAAAGTCACGTTAAATTTGTTCCACTTACGAGTAGTATAAGTTTCAAACAAAATTAGGTATTCTGTCGTAACATGCTTTAATTCTAGTTATTTTACTACGCAATAACTTTATACAACTTCTATTACAATACTTCTATGTAACTTAATATTACAACTTTATTGTCAAGAGACAAATTGCTTGGCTCTAAGTATGAATATTTTTGCAATAGCGATTAGGAGATACGAATATTTTATTTATATGTATTGTATATTTATTATTTGTAGTACTCTAGCAAGATATGACAAAAATTTCCTAATTTATAGTTGTTACATATTCAAAATAATTGACTACTTTTAAATCTTGCAATAACCATATTTTTAGTTTAAAGTCGTTCCCATAGGCCATTCGGAAACGTTTTGTTCAGTTTATAAATGCAAATTTAAAATGGTTCATAATATACCTTTGGAGGCTGGCATAGCCACTGAAGTGTGCTCAAAGCCTCAATAAATAATTTTGAATAAAAAAAAATACGAGTATAATACTTTTGCAAACTCTTAAATATTTTTTATGTTCTTTTTTTATGCAAAGAAGTAAAAAGACGAGCAAGATGCTCCCCTGATGGTAAAAGATAACGCTGCCCATAATTAGTACAGTGCTACCCAGGATTTAAAATAGGTAAAATTCTGGGTGAACAGCGCCAACACGAGACTGGCGCCAAAGAGAGACTTGAGAGATGTTAAGACTCTTCAGCGCTGTAATTTCACTAGCTACAGTGCCCTTCTACCGAAGCACAGTAATGTTTGCACATCACTGCTCAGGCGGTAGAGTAACTGGCACTGTTGGGGTAGGTACCCATAGGTACCCACCTAGTCTACCTCCTGCAAAGGAAGTCTATCCCCGATGAAATATCTAAATAGGTATATAAAAGAAAAGTGTAACTGACTAATCTATCAACGCACAGCTCATACTGCTCATCGGGTTCGATTGAAATTCTCAACACAGATAGTTTTTATAACGTAGATCTCCGCTAAGAAAAGATTTTGCCTAGCGGGTTGAGCCGCAAGCTTAAGCTCGTATGTGTATAAAACAATATGTATTTATAGTACAGCTTATCCAAATAGCAGTTTCAGTACCTTCTGAACTTTACCCGCGAGTATTTTAGTAAGCTGAGCGTTTTAACCACAGGGTATTTTGCTTCATTTCGCATCGAGTATTTAAAATGCCATCGTCCCTTGCCGGAGTTATTCGCAATGTAATATTTAAAGTTAAATGCGATGTTGAGATGTGGATTATGAGTATTACTCGTACCAACAGCATTCGTTTTTATAAGAATTTTCCTGTGGTTTAAATAGAAAGTACTTCACGATTTTGGAAACTACCGTGAGTGTTATCCATATTATAAATACGACACGGCTGTACTCACGTTGTCTATTTGTTGAGATACGTCTCAACCACGGTTTCGGACAATTACGATGTCCTTCATCAGGAGTTCACACCTGCAGTAACCGACGCTGACTGGCCCGCGCCCGCGCCTCCGCGCGCGCCGCGCGCTGTGAGAGCGGGGGGGGGGGGGGGGGGGGAACCAACACGCCTAAGTCACTGCCACCTTCACTATCACTGTTATTGTTACTACCGGTGTCCAGCGAAGAAAGTACTTCGTTACATCATGGTTTAAGTTTTGATATTGAGGTATGCAAAAGTTATTTACAAGTTAATTAATTATGTCGTGTAACTCTACCTATGTTTATTATGTACGTCAAAATTTTGCAATCCTCTTATCTTGCACGCAGTGTCAAATTATCATTAAAAATGCAAAAGCATTTTTAACAAAAGTTTTGTTTGAGAATTTTAACATTTCGAGCATATATTTTTGTCAAGTGGGGCTGGCCTATTTACATGACGTACGCGCTTTATCATCAACAATAGTGCGAAATCAGAAATAAGTATCTAGATTTCTATTATACGCAAAGTAGTGTGAATGCTGCACAAAAAACCCACACAGACACGGTACACTTTTTCTCTAATGTTTATTTTATTTTTAAAAAATCCACTGTATTTGTGGTTTTCAATAAAGAGTTTTCTATTCTATTCTATAGTACGGCTGGTCGGATGGTTGCTGTTTGCTGTAGAATGTTAGAACCGGCCAGCTACTGTAGAGGAGGAACAATGTGTACGAGCTCTTAGTATAGTTGAAATGTTTCGCGGAACCGAAGCGGATTCAATACCCGATACACTGCACCTGCCTAATAGGAATGTCACTAACATATTTTATTTTAGACTAAAAAGGTTTTTAAAGGGCTTTTACAATTTTATTTACTGAGGTTGACTTACAGAGATGGAACGCGTTTTGAAAACAAGTGATTACATCCTTATTTTTAATTGTTATTATAATTAAGTCGCTATAAAAATAGGAAACCGCCACCGTTACTATCAAAAAGTGCGCTTAACCTGTAAGGTTGTAGAGGTTATTTTCTCAGAAAAATTACCTTAAGTTAATAATTAAAAAAAAATGCTATTTTCCACGTGTTATATAATACTAGAAAAATCATAGATAATGTTGAAATAACCGAAACCAACTCCAAAAAACTACTTCACGTAAAGTACTGCACCGTTCCGTATGCCACAAAATAATACAGATATTCGTAAGCGCACTCAATCAGTGACACCCATTTGGTTTATGTAAAACAAAAACACTGCTCTAGCTTTATGGTATGGCTTACGTAAAACGTACGATGTGATCGTAGTCTGAATACGCAATGTCGAGATTGATACGTCGATAGTCGCTACGCTTGAAATACCCAGATTATTCGTTTGGTAGAAAAACCATGAAAGTTTGATTTTTTTTTTATAAAGAATAGGGCTGCGTTTGACCACAGTCTCACCTGTTGGTAATGTGACGACGCGGTCGAAGGTGTTGCACACAGACCTAGTAAATACCTATTGACCCTCGATTTAAAAACTCCTAAGTTGTAATTTACAGGAAACACTGAAGCAGACAGAGTGTTCCAAACCTTCGCCGTCCGGATAATGAAGGTTGAACTAAAGTTTCAGCCAAATATATATATTTTTTTTTTTTTTTATGTAATTAAGTAGAAGACGAGCAAGACGCTCTCCTGATGTTAAGAGATAACGGCTGCCCATAATCAGTACAGTGTTACCTAGGATTTCACAATGATGTGAAATTTTAGGAGCACTGCACCAACGCTTCTTACTCAAGAGTCATAAGATGTTAAGACTCTTTAGCCCAGTAATTTTACTAGCTACAGTGCCCTCCTACCGGAGCACAGTAATGTTTGCACAACACTGCTCAGGCGGTAGAATAACTGGCACTGTTGGGGTACCCACCTAGACGACCTCCTGCAAAGGAAGTCTACCCCCGGTAAATAACGAAATGCTTGATCAAATGACGAAATACTTTTTTATTTGAATGTGGAAAACTCGTTTTATTACCAGCCAGCGCTTTTTGATTACAGATTTTAAAGTCAATTAAAGCGTTAGGCGAAAATAGAATTGAGCACCAACTGGCATTTTTAGAGAGCACTGAATAAACTAGAATTGAACTACGCAATAGGGATGCGTTTGAATAATTTAAATATACGAAAGTTTGGACAATAATAACTCTGAAACCTGACCGTACGAAATTGTTATTTTCGAAACGTCAGGTGAAATGAACGACAGTGCAGTAACACCGATACGCGCAGAGATTCGTTCGAATGGAAATATAAAAGATCAACACAGATGCCCATTGCACTACTACGAACTTCCTCTTTTCACAGAACTTTTGATTTACTTTTTCTGATCTGGTTTCTGAAATCCGATTTTGTTTTCAGTGCTCAGACAATCCGTGCTTTTGTACAGAAGTTTTTGAAACTGGGTGATTCTACGAATTGGTTGGTTTCTAGAGATTGATGTTTAATTTAACAAACCAATCTGCTATTATTCTAAAAGACTTAATAATGTGGTAGAACTAAATTATATTATAAAGTTAGTCCTTCATTTAAGTTAAAATAACTTTAGGGCATTTGAAAACGTGCCTATAATTATTTATGATGCAATTTTATGTTGATTAATTTAACTTAATCAATCTTATTATATAAAATCGTTAATACACTTTTGTTCTATCAACGCACAACCCAAACGGCTGGACGGATTGAGCTGAAATTTGGACAGCGTATTCTTAAGAAGATTTCATCGTGCAATAAGAAGCGATTTTGCAAAATTCCCCCGGGAACGGGAATTATTCCCGAAAAACGTTTGTATGCAAATCCGTAACCGCTGAACCGATTGAGCTGAAATTTTGTGAAATGATTGTTGGGATTGTGATTAGAAACTTTGAATACTTTTTATGTCAGAAATTTACTTTAAGGGGGGGTAAAGGGGGGTCGAAGTTTGTATGGAAAATTTAGAACCGCTGACCCGATTGAGCTGAAATTTGGTACAGAGGTAGATTGAGTTCTAAAAAAATGTATGGTATACTTTTTATCCCAAAAATCAACCTCTAAGGCGGGATAAAGGTGGTGAAAGTTCGAATGGAAAATCGGTAACCGCTTCTTTGTTTAAGCTGAAATTTAAACCAGCGTGTTCTTTAGGTAACGTAGATGACCTATAAAAAGGGATATTTGCAAAATTCCCCCGGAAACGGGAATTATTCCCGAAAAACGTTTGTATGCAAATCCGTAACCGCTGGACCGATTGAGCTGAAAATTTGTAAAACAATTGTTTGGATTGTGTTTAGGAACATTGAATAGTTTTTATGTCAGAAATATACTTAAGGAGGGGGGGTAAAGGGGTTCAAAGTTTGTATGGGAAATTTAAAACCGCTGACCCTACTAAGCTAAAATTTGGTACAGAGGTAGATTGACCCCTAAAAAATTATATGAGATACTTTTAATCCCAGAAATCAACCTTGAGGGGGGAAGAGGGGGGTAGAAGTTTGAGTAGGAAATCAGTAACCAGCCATCTTTTAAAGCTGAAATTTGGTCAGCGTATTCCTTGGAAGATTTCATCGTGCAATTAGAAGCGATTTTTCGAAATTCCTTCGGGAACAGGAATTATTCCAGAAAAACCTTTGTATGCAAATCCGTAACCGCTGAACCAATCGAGCTGAAATTTTGTAAAACGATTGCTTGAAGTGTGTTTAGGAACACTGCATAGTTGTTATGTCATAAATTAACTTTCAAGGGGGTGGTAAAGGGGGTCCAAAGTTTGTAAGGAAAATTTAGAACCGCTGACTCTATTAAGCTAAAATTTGGTACAAGGGTAGATTAAATCCTAAAAAATGATATGCCATACTTTTTATCCCAGAAATCAATCTTTAAGAGGGAAAAGGGGGGGTGCAAGTTCGTGTAAGAAATCGTTAACCGCTTCTTTGTTTAAGCTGAAATTTGTACAGCGTGTTTTATAAGTGACTTTGGCGACCCATAAGTAGGAATTTTGTTAAATTTCTAAGGGAACGGGAGTTATTCCCAAAAAACTTTTGTATGCTAACCCATAACCACTAAAATCGATTGAGTTGAAATTTTGCAAAACGATTGTTGGGGTTGTGTTTAAAAATTTAATTAGTTTTTATATCAGAAATTAACTTTTAAGGGGGGGGGGGGGGAAGGGGGAGTCTAAGTTCGTATGGGAAATTTAGAACCACTGACTCTATTGAGCTAAAATTTGGTACAGGGATAGACTGGGTTTTAAAAAATGATATAGGATACTTTTTACCCCAGAAATCAACTTTCAAGCTTTACCCCCTAAAAGGAGGTTCAAGTTTGTGTAAAAAATCGTTAACCGCTTCTTTGTTTTAGCTGAAATTTGGATTAGGACGGCGTGTTCTTTAGGGAACTTAAGCGACCGATATGAAGGGACTTTGCGAAATTCCCACGGGAACGGGAAATATTCCCAAAAAAAAACGTTTGTATGCAAATCCGTAACCGCTGAACCTATTGAGCTGAAATTTTGTAAAACGATTGTTAGAGTTGTGTTTAGGAACATTAAATATTTTTTTGACAGAAATTAATTTTTAGGGGGGTTCGGGGGTAAGGGGGGTTCAAAGTTTGTATGGGAAATTAGATCCGCTGACTCGATTGAGCTAAAATTTGATACAAAGGTGGGTTGAGTCTTAAAAACCAATCAATCAAATCGTTTATTTGCCAATCAAAAATGATATGGGATACTTTTTATCCCAGAAATCAACCTTTAAAGGGAGGAGGCGGGGTGCAGTTTGTGTAGGAAATCCGTAACCGCTTCTTTGTCTAAAATTTGGTCAACGTATTCTTTATGTTAGCCTAATTCTCACGAGAACGGAAATTATTTCCGATAAACATGGTTTGCATGGAAATCAGTAATCGCTGAACCAAAAAAAAGCTGAATTTTTGTTAAGTAATAAATAGTTTAGTTTTGTTTCATTAAAGGTTTTTATGTCAAAATAAATTTTAGGGAGAATCAGTATTAAAAGAGGGGGGGGGGATCCACGGAATTGATTTGAGTCGTAGGAACGATAGTGTTAGAAATTAGTAATAATAATTTAGCTTAGGTACATTACAGCAGTAGAGATAAGTTAAACGGTTACCGGGAAAGGACCACAAATAGTTTTAATTACTGAAAAGAAGCGTAAAAATTTGTAAAGGTAATCAACAACCGCTAAACCGAGATAGTTTGACCTCTGGGAAAGGACATCGGACATAGGATTGGTTCCTACGGTAGTGAAACAAAACTGCATAGAAATATCCAGCCCGATGTTCTTCACTACCCACAGCGCCTTCACTACGCGGGAGTAAATATTATAGCCATAGTTTAAACTGGCCTATACTTATTTTACGCCACAGAGAAAATATCCACTTTTAAGCACACAAAGTCGCGGGGATGGAAATATAATCATAGACTTAATGGCAGCACCAAATTTCGCTTTATTAATTGACTGTCACGCGCAACGAAGTGCGCGCGGGTCAGCTAGTTTGGCATAAAAATAGATTTTGTGACTCAAGATTTACGTACGCCGCTATGCCCGTGTCAGATTTGTAAATTATTATGATTAATACAACATCATGTCACTACATAAAAACAATGATAAATGTTGATGGAATTTTTAATCTTGATTCAGCTATATGTCAAGACTATGTTAACTAGTATATTTATTAATAACATATTAGTTTCTGGTACTGATTATGACTTTGATAGTTGCTGTACAACCGTTACAAGCGGAAGTAGTCTTATGACGTATAATCGACAGAGTATGTTGACTTATTTGTTATGAATAAGCTGTGGATAATAAATATGTTGTCATTACCATAAATCACTGTAAATAATATTGTATGTAAATGTAATATTAGATATTTTATATTAAATGTCTATAATGAATAGTTTCTACCGGAAGTATGTTGGTAGGAAGGGATAGTGGCATGGAAAGGGTATTGAGGATTCCTCAGCTGGACTCCCTTCACTTTTCCGTCGTCGGTCGGAGCGTTTGGTCGTCTACGCTTCGGTTAGAGCATATATTACCCTATGTTCTGTGCCACTACTGCCTTGTGATTCATCGAGATATAGAAGCTAAGTATATGTTTAGTATTTGCTGTGCAGTGGTGATTATTAGAGTAATAATTGTACTGTGATATACTGTATTATTGTTATTGTAATGTGTATAAAAGATAACGGCTACGAGTTTCTAGCCCTTTCTTCTTGTAGTTTGAAGTACTGAAAGGGAGGTATCCAAGTATATAAATATATTATAGAACAATTGTGGATACCTATTCCAGTGTTTTATTACCTAGCTTTCCCTTAATTTACTAAGATGTAGGTAGATAACTTAGATAATCGATATCCTGACTTTACAGGTTAGCTCTTGCTTGAGAATATAATCTATAAATATTATACAAAGTAACATCAGAAGTGGGATCTTAAAGAGCAAGATTTAATACTTTCAATGATTTCAGAAGCCGCCTGGTAATCCTGCTCATCCCACACTCCGGACAGCGGGGTGCTGTCAGTGGCCAGACGAGCCACCGCAGCAGCTGCTGAACTGGGTTACGGAGCCATAGCTGTGCTGCCCGTGGCTGGGCAGAGCACCGCCCCATCTCACTGAAGAGGATCATCAAAGATCCTGCTGCTATTCGTCACGTTAAATGGTTATATGCGGTAAGGCCTTTAAAAGGCTTTGTATTATGTATACACGTTGTGTGAAAATAGTGTACAGATAGTGTTTACCTACTTCATATGTACTAGACAAAACTGTAGCAAAATAGTTCGAGTTTTACATTTATTAGGACGTAGAATATGAGTTTTGGTTGTTCAAGGTCCGTCTGATGTAAACGTTTTACTCGGATGCTGCTACAGAGGTATTCCTTGTTGGTAGTGAAACAAAATAACTGATTTTGATGATATTCATATCCATCTTTAAGCTTTCTATCCATTTCGTGTGTTTATATACTTAATGAGGTTAATATTTAAATAGTAGGGTCAATTTCTTAAGAATAAGTAGATAAACCTGCTGAAGACTGACCTTTATTTAGCTTTCATTTGGTCTGGAAGTATCCTTTGTCTAGACAAAGTAAAATAATCTTTACTTGATCTAATTTATTTTCATAATATTTTATTTGTGATAAATGTGAGTAGAGAAGTTTTATAATTTTTACATCTGATAGATTGTTGAGAGTGATCATTTCGACATTTCTGATATTTTACGCTATGTCAATACATAAGATGTATCGTAGGGTACTTGCATATTACTAATATGCCTAATCAATGTGAAATCCTGTAAGGCAATGCTTATTATACAAGCTGATAATTTTGCACATTTTATATGCTGATAATTTTGCATAGGGTTGAAAATAATTTCTGATAAATAATAGTATTATTCTTTATATTGTTTGATCTTGATGAATCATTTATTCGAAGATCAGTTTTTATAGCTTATTGCAATATTGAAGTAATATTTCAATTTGTATTTGTAATGGATTTAGTATTTTTGTGGGTTCCCTACTTATAACCTAGATAGGGCACAATAGGTTTGGTATTTTCTAGGAAATTTAACCTTGCATTTTGGTTATTTGAAAGAGAAGTAGTAGCAATACAACGATGTGTAAAAATATGTCTAATTCAGTTATTTATTCTTTACACAGATAGATATCATTACAATTAATATGATTTACCAGGATCGATTAGGAGGATCGATAGTCTGATTGATTAGTCGAATCGAATAATAGGGTCGATTAGTAGGATCGATTAGTAGAATCGGTTGGTCGGATCAATTAGTCGGATCGGTTAGTTGGATTGATAAATCGGATTGGGTCATCCGATTGAGTCTTCCGTTTGGGCCTTCCGATTGGACCTTCCGATTGGGCCTTCCGATTGGGTCTTCCGACCGAATCTTCACATTGAATCGTTCGATTGAGTCTCAATCAATTTGTTGATAGTGGTTTTAAGGTTTTTGACACAACCATATAAATAAATTGAAGTAATTTCATAATATAAAAGTATAATAATAAAAAAAAATCTATTCATTAATGTATCAGGTTAATTGGTTTTGATTTCAATAACATTACATTGATAGGATAGTTGTTATATTATTGAAACATCTAAAACAAATAGGAATGTATTTTATTCTTTAAAGAATTTCTGAATGTACCTACATAATTAAAGGTTGTACTTTATATTTTAAGTACTATTGCCTACCGTCCCTATATAATGTAAACCTTTATAATCTTCTTTGGATGAACTTTTTACAAAGGAGTAGTAAGACAATAAGTTTTATGTTGTCCATTTGGAACTATTTCAGTATGAATTTATGTATACGAGTATGCACATCTTTGTAAATAAACGGCATAAACTTACTTTTATTTACTTCGGCTATTTACATCGGCTTCGGCTTTTTGTTTTTATAAAGATGAATCTAAATACTCACGAATCGTCTAGTGTCTTGGGCAAATAGCTTGTATACATGAAGTAACATTGCGAATTAGTTCAAATATAACTTACTTTCACTTTAATTTGTCAATGATATCATAAATAATACCTTCTATAGGTATTTAAATTTTAGTAATGTACTGTCTTCGTTGTGTGTAGCAAATTATATCAGATAAGCCGAGCGGATTAATGTGAGACTTGGTTTATGGATTTAAGATTGTTTTGATTGACTCTTTAAGTGATAGAAACTAGTGAAATGAATAACTGATAGTGTTAGACACATTGAAGTTTGTCATAAATAGGGTAATGCCCCTAATTATAATAGTTATTTCCATGAGTAGCCGCTGGTCGGTCAAAATACTTGCGTCAACTAGCTCACTAGGCAGCGAGTGAAGGGAGTTGGCATGATTAGGTATTTGGCATCTATTCATGATGATCTATGCAGCAGCTGTGAATAGCCGCTGGTCGGTCAAAATACTTGCGTCAACTAGCTCACTAGGCAGCGAGTGAAAGGAGTTGGCACGATTAGGTATTTGGCATCTAATATTCACGATTGTGATTTTAAGTCTGTACCTCTCTACCGGTGACTTGATGAACTATCTTATATACTCGCAGATTATAGATATATTATATTCAAATAGTAATTAAATATTATCATGCTAACATGACTATCAATAAATCATTCAGCATATATTTTAGGATGATTTAATAAATTGGTTATTAACAGTAACATAATGACAACATAATGTTAACTTAGTGTGTGCCCCTGGCGAGAATGTACTTCGAGGACGAAGTATTGTCAGTGTGGCCGTGTCTGATTATAATAAATGATTTGTTATATATTTTTCATGCTGTTTTATGTAAAAGTTAAATTATCTTTTGTAATGAGTAAATCTCTAATACATTATAATACTTAAGACTAGATAGTTCTCAAAGTATCTGGTAGAGGGTAGTGCTAAGCAAGGCTTTCTTCACCGGCACACAGTGGCGACGGATCGTTTCGATCTAGAGCTGTGATGCCGAGGAAGTGGGCAATGCTAAGGCATTGGGTCTATTCAAGACTAAATTCAGTTGACAAGTATGTTCATAATATCAATTATGTAGACGTTGCTTATGGCTTGCTAGGTATGTATTTCGGCGCACAGTGCCGACGGATCGCTTCGATCCAGAGCTGTGATGCCGAGATCTCCTACTGAGTACTCGTAAGTTAGTATCACTGTTAGCTACCTGTGTATGTTACGTACTTGTGTGTTGTTGTGTATCATAACATAATGCTTAGTCGTGATTAATAAAGAAAGAGAAATAAAACATTGTAAGACTAAATACATATCTACTAAATATATTATGTAAATAAGTCGGTCAGTACTTGCTTTTAAAATTCTGTGAAAAAATAAGGTTTCAGAATAATGTGTTTTAAGTATCACATATAATATCATGATGTATATTACGTATAGTTTTGGCAATATACAAATCTTATGTCGAATAATAGGTTTTGAAACATTACCTATGAACTTACCGCATCTTGTAATAGAAAAATCTCTCAATTTACCATGTATGGTTTATTGTTTCTTACACCGTAACAGCCTATAAAGTCTAGAATTATAAAGAAAATGTAACTGGCCTTGGTTACTTACCGGTAACATTTCAGAAAGCAAATGTGTAATACAATATACTTACTTACCTAAACAATTGTATTATTGTCATAAATATTATGTTTTTATATATGACATTGATGTTGTGATATAGACCTACATAATGTTTTTGATGCTTCGAGGACGAAGCATGGTCAGTATGGCCGTGTCAGATTTGTAAATTATTATGATTAATACAACATCATGTCACTACATAAAAACAATGATAAATGTTGATGGAATTTTTAATCTTGATTCAGCTATATGTCAAGACTATGTTAACTAGTATATTTATTAATAACATATTAGTTTCTGGTACTGATTATGACTTTGATAGTTGCTGTACAACCGTTACAAGCGGAAGTAGTCTTATGACGTATAATCGACAGAGTATGTTGACTTATTTGTTATGAATAAGCTGTGGATAATAAATATGTTGTCATTACCATAAATCACTGTAAATAATATTGTATGTAAATGTAATATTAGATATTTTATATTAAATGTCTATAATGAATAGTTTCTACCGGAAGTATGTTGGTAGGAAGGGATAGTGGCATGGAAAGGGTATTGAGGATTCCTCAGCTGGACTCCCTTCACTTTTCCGTCGTCGGTCGGAGCGTTTGGTCGTCTACGCTTCGGTTAGAGCATATATTACCCTATGTTCTGTGCCACTACTGCCTTGTGATTCATCGAGATATAGAAGCTAAGTATATGTTTAGTATTTGCTGTGCAGTGGTGATTATTAGAGTAATAATTGTACTGTGATATACTGTATTATTGTTATTGTAATGTGTATAAAAGATAACGGCTACGAGTTTCTAGCCCTTTCTTCTTGTAGTTTGAAGTACTGAAAGGGAGGTATCCAAGTATATAAATATATTATAGAACAATTGTGGATACCTATTCCAGTGTTTTATTACCTAGCTTTCCCTTAATTTACTAAGATGTAGGTAGATAACTTAGATAATCGATATCCTGACTTTACAGGTTAGCTCTTGCTTGAGAATATAATCTATAAATATTATACAAAGTAACACCCGCGTAAAGTAAAAGGGATGTGTAAAAAAACGTAAGGTAATACCTATATAAATATTCAAATAGGATGTTCACAAAGCAAAAAATAAGTAGGTATCCATATTTAAAAAAAAAACTGAATTATTACTATTATTATTTTTACTTTGGCAACAGCCCTATTCAATTATGAAAAGAAAACAAATATTCTTAAGCTAGGTATCTAGTTCCATAGCATTTGTACCTTCTGATTGCTATCACTATCAATTCCATATTATACCTCTATGAATCTCTTGCCGTCTTATTTTGTCGATATTAATTAATAATCATGCCTACCAAAGCATGAATTGCTACAGCTATGACATCCAGTACGATGATAATTATGCACGGTATAGCGCGCCATTATCACGCGTATTCGGACCTTCGCTTCGATAAAACATCATAAGGATATTAATAACTATGGGTAGGTTATATTAACTACCAGGCTACCCCTGCTGCCAAAAAATAGACCGCCGGGCATAAACTTAGTTGTAACAATACAGGTGATTCCTGTGAGTGTATAATGTAATGTGTGTATAGTGTACCGTCGCTCTGTTTTATGTATTTCCTTTCCCTGCTTGGTTGTCTGGAAGAGATCGCTATTAGCGATAAGACCGCCAATTGTAACACTTCTTTCTGTGTAATCTTAGTTTTAAGTTTATATTGTTGTATTTGTGTGAACAATAAAGAGTTTTCTATTCTATTTTATTCTAATGTAGGTACTTGTGTGAGTATTTTTTTTTTATGTCAGTGTTTGCAATTTTGTCGGAACGTGTGTGACGTCATCGAAAAATCATAAGTGTGGTATCGTTATTTTGGTGTGGGTTGCCTCTTCCTCGCAGACACTTGCAGACTTTTTTTGCATAGAAATTTGTAATGATTGCTACTCCCGTGGTTCAATGTTCTAAAAGTTCCTCAAATGTACAAGCCAGTAGGAGTGGGCGTTAATTCAACGAACGGCTTTTTTTAACTGTTAATCTAATGTTAACGAATTAACAGGTTTTTGTTTACTGCAAAACCCGCTAATCTATCAACTGTGTCATTCAACGATTTTGGCAATGCGCTTTTTTTATTATCTCAACGAAAAGGTATTCAAAAGTCGCTAACGTAATCTGAATCTGCTAACGCAAAACCAGCTAAAATTATCTATTTCTTCTGCGTTGAAAGAACGAATAGAAACGGAATATGCCGAGTGGACGCGAGGGCGCCTATGTGAGCGAGCGAGACGCCGCTAGCTTAAAATTGTACGAGCGAGAGTGAGAGATATCTATGTTTCTAAGTTCGCTTGCTCCATGGCTCGCGCCGCTCTGTCTTGCCGAAACGTACCACAAATCTGTTACATTAATGAAAACCTGTTAATAATGTTAACGGCTTTTTTTCTAGGTTAACATGATGAATTTAACGGCTTCGTTGCGTTAACCCAAAAATCGTTAACGACCCACCACTACAAGCCAGTGTCTTTATCGTTCTTTTACTGATAAGATCCCAACTACCTACATGTTGTTACGATTTCCTTTTTTGTTAGTTGTAAAGAGGAGGTTTATCAATTATGACACAATTTTGGATACAATTTACACATTATGTGCCGGTTTCATAATGATGTAAGATTCTAGGTGCACTGTGCCAACGGTTCTTGCTCAAGAGTCATAAGATTTTAAGACTCTTTAGCTCAGTAATTTCATTAGCTACAATGCCCTCCTCCGGAGCAAAGTAATGTTTGCACATCACTGCTAAGGCGATAGTATAACTGGCACTGTTGGGGTACCCACCTAGACGACCTCCTGTAAAGGAAGTCTGCCCCCGGTAAGACCATTATGACGTGGACATTGCCAAGGAGTATTAATCTATACTATTATATAAAATAGAAAACTGACTGACTCATCTTCGCAGGGACAAAACCGCTGGACCGATTGAGCTGAAATTTGGACAGCGTGTTCTTTAGGTAACGTAAGCAGGTAATAAGAAGGGATTTTGCGAAATTCCCACAGGAACGGGAACAAAATGGAAATCTGTAACCGTTGAGTCCATCAAGCTGAAATTTGGTGTAAAGGTAGTTTTACTACCATGGAAAAATTCAAAATAGTTTTTATTTCAAAATTCCTACGGGAACGGGAACAAAATGGAAATTTGTAACCGCTAGGCCTATTAATCTGAAATTTTGTATAAAGGTAGTTTGACTACCATGAATGGATTCAAGATAGTTTTCATTCCAAAATTCTTGCGGGAACGGGAACAAAATGGATATTTGTAACCGCTAAACCTATAAATCTGAAGTTTTGCATAAAGGTAGTTTGACTACCATGAATGGATTCAAGATCGTTTTCATTCCAAAATACCTGCGGGAACGGGAACAAAACTGAAAATCTGTAACCGCTAGGCCTATTACGTTGAAATTTAGTTGAAAGGTAGTTTGACTACCATGACTGGATTCAAGGTAGTTTTCAACCCAAAATGTTACGGGAACGGGAAAAATCTACGAGTATGTCTATATTCTATACCAAACCAATATGAATTTAAAGTGGAAATCTACTGATTCATCATCGCAGGGATAAAACCGCTGGACAGATTGAGCTGAAATTTAAACAGCGTGTTTTTTAGGTAACGTAGGCGACCGATAAGAACGGATTTTGCAAAAAAACAACGGGAACGAGAAAAAATGGAAATCTGTCAGCATTGAGTCTATCAAGCAGAAATTTGGTATAATGGTAGTTTGACTACCATGAAAAGATTCAGGATAGTTTTCATTCCAAAATTCTTACGGGAACGGGAACAAAATGGAAATCTGTAACCTCTAGCCTATTACGCTGAAATTTGGTATAAAGGTAGTTAGGGTACCATGAATGGATTCATGAACGTTTTCATTTTAAAATTCTTACGGGAACGGGAACAAAATGGAAATCGCGGTAACGCCTATAGCGCTGAAATTTGGAAGGTAGTTTGACTGTCAGGAAAGGATTCACAACGGTTCTTCACGTGAACGGGAATAATATGAAAATCTGTAACCGCTTGGCCGGTTTAGCTGAAACTAAATGCGAAAGTAGTTTGGCTACCAAGAAAGTACAAGATTGTTTTCAACCCAAAATTCTTACGGAAACGGGAACAATCTATGTCTATGCCAAAATTTTAAGTGGAAATCTAACTGACTTATCATCGCAGGGATAAAATCGCTGGATAGATTGACCTGAAATTTGTACAGCATGTTTTTTAGGTAACGTAGGCGACCGATAAGAAGGGATTTTGTGAAATTCTTACGGAAACGGGAATAAAATGAAAATCTGTAACCGTTGAGTCTATCAATCTGAAATTTAGTGTAAAGGTAGTTTAACTACCATGAATGGATTCAAGATAGTTTTCATTCCAAAATTCTTACGGGATTGGGAACAAAATGGAAATCAGTAAACACTAGGCCTATTAAGCTAAAATTTGGATAAATGGATTCAAGATCATTTTCATTCCAAAATACCTATGGGAACGGGAACAAAATGGAAATCTGTAACCGTTAAGCCTATAACGCCGAAATTTAGTATAGAGGTATTTTGACTATCAGGGAAGGGTTCAAATAGTTTTCATTCCAATATTCCCACGGGAACGTGAATAATATAGAAATTTGTAACCACGTAGCCAATTAAGCTGCAATTTAATGCAAAGGTAGTTTGGCTACCAAAAAAGAATACAATATATAGTTATACAATAGATAGTTTTCAATACAAAATTCCCACGGGAACGGGACTAATATGGAAAATGTAACTGCTGAGCTGAATAGTTTGAAATTTGGTGTAATAGTAGTTTGACTACCAAGAAACGATAATGGATTGTTTATTCATCCCAATATTCCTATGGGAACTGGAATATTAAGCTGAAATTTGGTATAAAAAAGTTGTTTGATTCCCAAGCTCAAGCGCATCGCCTCATTCTCGCTTCGTACGCTCGATTTGCGCATGGTGGATACTTTCCAACCTAACATAATATGTGGGACTACACTAAACTCTGTAGGGTAATCTGACTGACTCATCATTATCACAGTAGAGATGAAACTCCTGAACCTAGAATGATAAAATTTGGAATACCTATCCTATAGGTTCTTTTTAATACCTAAACATATATATTTTTATTATCTTTTTGCTGAATTGATAGAGTTGAAATTTGACATGCAAAGGTATTTATGTACCAGGAGAGGATGTAAAATAGTGTTTATCTCAGATATTCCCCTCTTATAGGGGGAAAAGAGGGCCATTTTTCTCCTATAAACGTGGGGGCAAATGTTGTATTGAAATTTCTAATACCGCTGGGCCTGAAATTTAGTAAGTATAATAAAGGTAGTTTGTACCAAAATAGGACATAGGATTGTTTTTATATTTTAGAAATCCCCTTTTAGAAGGGGAACAGGGGTGAAATTTGTATGGGTTATCTATATTCGTTAGGCCAATTAAGCTTTTTTTTATTTCTACAAAGGTTAGTTTAAGTACCAGGAAGGATACAAAATAGCTTTTATCCCCGAAACCGCCCTTTCAGAGAGGAAACCAGGCATTTAAGAGTTTGTATAAGGAATCAGTATCCGTCGAACTGACGTAGCTTTCATTTGGTTTTAACCAACGAATTAGGGAAATAAGTTTTAACACAATTTTAGTCCTGGGACAGAGCATAGTATAGTTTTTATTTCCCTGAAATCTTCGTAGTATCTCCAAAACATTGTAAAGGCCGCGGCAGAGGCCGGCGAAGCACCAGAAGCTACTAGAATATTTTAAGATAGAAATATCATAAATAGGATCACAAGTTGTAAAAGACTAAATTCATGTTAAGATGCGAATTTAATGTTCGTGATCATTTTCTATTTCTAGCAATGGTATTATACTAAATCTGTAGATTTGTCATTGAAATATTTATTGCGTAAGTCTTATTATTTCATTTTATTTTTTTATTCATAATGGCACCCGAAGCGAAGCGAGGACGGGCCGCTAGTGGTCATAATATAAATAATTAAGTGACTTGCTTAACTGTTACATCTATTCATAATATGATATCCAGTACAATGATTGTGCACGGTGTGCTCGGGCTGTGTCCACAATTAGCGTTTGTGCTTTCATGTAATTATAAATGGAGATTGGATATTATTTGTAGTGTTTAGGCCGTGGATTAAATTATGCAGCTGATTGCATTAATGGGTGAAAAATGTATAAATAGGGGTTTAAACTTTAACAGAATGTAATCCCAGTCTCATTGTTAGATTTTTTATGCTTAGAAGTAAAATATGAACAAGTTGCTCTCCTGATGTGTAGAGATAACGCAGCCCATACCGCAGCATTATCTGTACATAGCTACCCAGTATTTCACAATTATATAAAAATCTAGGTGCACTGCACCAACGTTTCTTACTCAAGAGTCATAAGATGTTAAGACTGACAGCTGAGCCCAGCGGTTTTACGCGCTGTACTGTATAGCCTATGTGTTATTCCAGGGTCTAAACTGTCTGTATACCAAATTTCAGCTCAATCGGTCCACCCGTTTAGGCGTGAAGAAGTAACAAACATACACACTCACTCACAAACTTCCGCATTTTTATTTTTATTTGTTTTATATAGTAGTTCTAAGTTTGTTTTTGTACATTTTTGTGTTTCAATAAAGGATAATCTATCTATCTATATTAGTCTGATTATAATTTGTGGCATGGACAAGTTACTTACAATCAGATTGTTCCCAGCAACAGCATGAAAATACTGAGAAACTAGGCTTGGTAGTAATAATTTAACACTTAAAGATTTCAAATAATTTATTCAATGTTAGAAAGGTAACAAGCCAAATTTTTCTACTCAAAAGAATCACGACTCCTCCACTCCAATTTGGCAGCCTCTCAAGATCAAAAGCTACTTGCTGATTAAATAATATTTTTTTAATTTTATCTCTTCATCGGATTTTGGAATATTCAAGGCTGAATAAAAATAACATTCGAATTATAATTTAATCCTATTTTTTCCCATAGAATTGCTTTGCTGTAAGATATTACAGAAAAACAGGTATTTCGAATTTACTTTCAATCAAGTTTGATTTGGTTAACGGAAAAATATAAAAAGCTTAATTATATGTATACCGAGTGTTTTTAGGGTTCCGTAGCCAAATGGCAAAAAACGGAACCCTTATGGATTCGTCATGTCTGTCCGTCCATCCGTATGTCACAGCCACTTTTTTCCGAAACTATAAGAACAATACTGTTGAAACTTGGTAAGATGTATTCGGTGAACCGCATTAAGATTTATACAAAAAAAAAAAACAATAAATTTTTGGGGCTCCTCATACTTAGAACTGAATCGCAATTTTTTTTTCATCAAACCCATACGTGTGGGGTATCTATGGATAGGTCTTTAAAATGAAATTGAGGTTTTTAATATCATTTTTTTTAAAAGTTTGCGCGAGAGACGCTTCCAAAGTGGAAAAATGTGAAACTTTGCGGAGAAACTATAGTAATGATCAGGGTAAGAGAACGGTGACAAATAATAATTTTAAATTAATTAATTTAGGGTACCTCCCAAACATGTAAGATGAGGATGAAAATTATTTCCTGGCTGATCCCATCATGTGGGGTATCGTAAAAAGAAGAAACTTTTTCGATTTAGTATTTCGTTTGAAAAACTTTATTTAGCGTGCTCTGAAATCTGAAATACTGGCTTTAAAAATCTGGAAAAAATCAAGAATATTTTGTTTTCAAACATGAACTTTCCAAGAAAACTATAGCGGTTAAGATATCTTCAATAATATTAAAGATTCATTACTCGTAGCCCGACTAGCGCTTGGTATATTTATTTATGTTAGACATCGACACAAAAGTAGACGTTTCGCCTGGTGATAAATGGTTATCGTCGCCTATAGACATAATAAGCCACGGCCTAAGACTACCAGTTTAGCATGTGAACGAACTAAAAAGATTTTTTTACTTTATTCACGTCTCTTACTGGCCTACTTTTAGTTACTCGTATTTCTGAGACTTAGTTTCTAAAGCAAGATACCGTACGAGTACTCTTTATCTCCCCAATAACTTACCATAAAATCTGGTGGAAGTTGTCGCTCAGTTGCCATTACAGGAAGTCTTGTAGTTTATCTCAGACGCTCCCTACAATTATGAGATAAGCCATCGTCCTTGTACAAATGCGGGCGCTATCGGTACTTTCATTCCTTAGCTTGGTCTTTAACCGCAGTCCTACCAGACAACGTTTTACAGCTTCGGTCATCAGTTCACTCGCTAGACAAAGACCTAAGTAAGTTTTAGGTTCGTGGTAGTAAAGTTCATTTAATTTACTCAGCTTTGTTTTAAATTACTAGCTTTCTAATTAAGCAATTACAAGATCCTTAGTAATTGAAGAGTTTTTGTTAATGAAATAATATTAATTATTGACCAGTGTTTTCAATTTTAAACACTAACGTTTGATATTCATATTTCTTTTGTTCGACCTAGGTATTGGAGTGGTGCTAATGACCTCGTGATCAGAGGTCGAGTTTGATTTTTTTCTATTTAAATTCTTTTATGAGAAGAAACCCGGTGTTTGGTCTAAATGGAAAAGTAATGCGTTGGGAATCCGACAGCATTTTTACTATGGAAGATAAGAAGAAGATGTTTGCAGGATTTAGAAATGGTTGCGGCCAAGGAGTTGTATAATATACCTAGATCTGGTTTCGCATTGTGGATCACAGACTTTAAATCACGGCCCCGCTGCCCCACCTAGCAAAGACATTAATTTGGTATATATGCGGTTTTTTCACTTACTATACTGGTGACTTTAATTATCGTGGCTAGAGTTACTGTCCACTGGACAAAAACGTGTTGCCAACGGGTCATTATGGCTGTATTATGGCACGATATTCAGTGAGGGATTTACCCTGCCTACTTAAAAATAAAATATAATAAATAAAAAGCAATTTATTGACAGTAAACAACAGAAAAGATACACATGAAAAAGTAATTATACGAGTATTATATTATATGTATAATTTAAACAATTCTTTTGTCAAATGGGATAGACTCACGTTTGCGCGGCACAGGGAGAAACCACTGCGCAGAGCTGGTGACGACGACGACTTAAACGGCGCGTCGGCAAGACCTCTAGTTTGTAACATAACTGACGTCTATACCTAGGCGACGATAACACCACTCATCATAATTATTACCGGGGGTAGACTTCCTTTGCAGGAGGTCGTCTAGGTGGGTACCCCAACAGTGCCAGTTATTCTACCGCCTGAGCAGTGATGTGCAAACATCACTGTGCTCCGGTAGGAGGGCACTGTAGCTAGTGAAATTACTGGGCTAAAGAGTCTTAACATCTCATGACTCTTGAGTAAGAAGCGTTGGTGCAGTGCTCCTAGAATTTCACATAATTGTGAAATCCTAGGTAACACTGTTCTGATTATGGGCAGCCGTTATCTCTTAACATCAGGAGAGCGTCATGCACGTCTTCTACTTCATCACATAAATAAAAAAAATAAAAAAATCAGGCCGGCCGTCTGCTTGTATCTGTCTCCAACATAAAATAAAGTTTCTAAGTCCTAAACCATAAAATACATCTATTAAGGATCGAAACTACATAATCCTATAGCTTTTTCTCTTTTAGCTTAGAAGTAATTAAAATGTAGGTGCTCGTTCTGAATCCACGAATAAAACGCGAACAGCTGCCGCAAACTCACATCAAAGTAATATATTCGGATTAATTAGACTGGCTGAAAACCGTATTCGTCATCATCACTCTGTAATTTCTGTGCAAATTTAATGCTACCGCTTTTGTTTGGTATACTTTGACGTATGAGTGGAATGCAGTTTTTAATTCAACGTTTTCATAATTTAGTAGAAATGGCTCGGTGTTGAAGTGTAAGTCCTACTGGCATAATTACTGTAATCACATTTTTTGCACACTTACACTTGTATTTTTGTCGTGTCGTCGCCCTCTATTTAACCTTATTCAATAAAAAGGGTATTTAAAATGAAAAAGGATGCTGAGAAGATTCCATTTTTTTCAACTTAGAGGTTGAGTAGAGCAGAGTCGAGGGCTTGGACACAATTAAAAATATGGGTATGTAAACTTTCAGGATTTTTGGAAACCGCACCGAATGTCCCCATTGACACAAATGGATTCAACATCATAATGAGCAACTTTGTCTCAAGAATGTCGTAACCGCTATCTTTCTTTTAACGCTTAATAAATAAAATCTATTGCAACTAGAAAAGCTATTACCATAAATATTTTGCAAGCAAATCCTTACAGAAAACAAAGTCGGTCGTAAAACTACGATACTGTTGAAGGAATGAAGACTTTATGAAAATGCCTTTCGATCGTTGAAAGTCGAGATGAAATTTCCGAGCAATAAATAAGAAAGAAAAACTGTCATAACAAACTTTCAAATGCGCCAAAAGTGTAGGCATATCATAGTTTTAACGCTTAGGCCACACATACATTGATCGTGCGAGATTCTCGTGGTCGTAAGTACATACATAAGTCGCGACCATCATGTCACCCAATGTGGTGTCAGCCTGAGGATTAGACGTCTTGAGTGCTGTCTCTTTCACTCCCATATCTGATGGTACCTATTCTCTTTTCTCTGGTCGTATTTGCGACATCGGATCTCATAAAAATATCCTTTGACAGCCGTTCTAATTTTATATAGTAATCTGTGGGAATTTCTTATCGGATCGAAGAACTGTAATATTTTTACCTAATGACCCATAAATGACGATCTATTCTATTTATTCTATTCTATTTCAAAATGTCTTTATTCAGATAATAACACTTAAATAATACAAAAACACCAGTGTAGATTTATCCTAGCGCAGTAAAACTTACGATGTTAATAACATTTTGAAAGCACTTAAGTAATCAAAATTTTTGTACATGTTGTTGAGAAGAGTATATAAAATGTATTAAGAAAAATAATCTAATAAAAGGTATATCTAATATAATTACATAGGTTTAAGTTGAACACTATGCTTATTTCATGAGTATCATTAATTCAATTAACTACTAGGGAGTAGAACATATATTTAAGTGAGCGGTTTACGTCGCGCTGATTCATCCACAGCAAGCAACAGGAGCCCGTCATGATCAGGGCACGCACACACGCGCACTCGAGCAGCATGGCCCGGCGTCGCGCGCGCCCTCCTCACCCGATACACACTGGTAATACGGGTGAGAATGGCGCGCGCGCCGCGCACGCACACCGCTCGCGCACGCCTGCCGAGTGACGTAGCCTATTGTTCATAGCAGTCTAAGAAATAGTGATGTGGTAGTTTGTATCTGCTATATTTATCGATAAAAGGCAAGTTGATTTTACGGGATTTGCATAAGTTGCTAATTAATTTATTTTTGTTACGGGGATTTTTAATGATATAAAACTTTTCTGATAATTTATAAATAAACACGTCAATTCGAGGTAAACCTATTTTTGTATGTAGTTTATAAAGGTTTGTACGCAATTGGGTATTAAACGCATACCTTACGGCTTTATTTTGGACTGTTTGTAATTTTTTTATATTACTTTGACAAGTGCTACTCCATACGGGGCAAGCATACGTGATGCAGGGTCGGACCAGGGTGCAATATGTTCGAAGTTTTGTCGTGCTACTTAAACAGGATTTTTTGTTTAGAATCGGATACAATGCATTAATCGCCTTGATGCCTTTGCATTGCAGTTTATTGGTATTTTCTGTCCAGTTTAGTTTTGTGTCTAAGTACAGACCTAGGTATTTAACGGTGCGGCTCCAAGGAATGGCGTAACCGTCTATTTTTAAGTTTCTAGTAGGAAAGTTTCTTCTTCTAGTAAAAAGTATTGCTTCTGTTTTAGAGGCATTGATTTTAAGCTTCCACTTAGTAAAATAAGCCAGGAGCAGGTCGATTGACAGCTGCAGCCGACTAATTATTAGATCTATGTCAGCTGAATATGTGAACGATGCTGTATCATCTGCGAAGCAAGCGATGTTGGTTCGAGGCTGTACAGGTATATCATTTAGGTACAGCAAAAAGAGGTAGGGCCCAAGTATTGAACCCTGAGGCACACCAGCGGGTACCAATTTCGGAATGGAGAAGACGGTTTTCACGTGGACGCGAAAACTGCGATTTGTGAGGTATGAGTCTATTAATTTTATTAGGTGGCTAGAAATACCTAATAGGTGGAGCTTGTAAAGCAATCCTTCGTGCCAGACAGTGTCGAAGGCTTTCTCAATATCTAACAGGAACATACCTGTTGATTGTTTTAGATTGAGATTATAAGCCACGATCTCAGAAACTTTTTTACCTAATGACCCATAAATGACGATCATGGGAGAGATTACTTACTGAGATGGGTATATTTTGATGGCTCAAGTTAGAAGAACTTAATGTAATTTGCAGGAAATATTGAAAACCATCGACAATTTGCCTCGGTAAATAACGGGGGTAGACTTCCTTTGCAGGAGGTCGACTATGTGGGTACCCCAACAGTGCCAGTTATTCTACCGCCATAGCAGTAGTGTGCAAACATTGCTGTGCTTCGGTAGGAGGGCACTGTAGCTAGTGAAATTACTGGGCTGAAGAGTATTAACATCTTATGACTCTTAAGTAAGAAGCGTTGGCGCCCAGCACTGTACTAATTACGGGCAGCGTTATCTCTTACCATCAGGAGAGCGTCTTGCTCGTCTTCTTACTTAGTTATATAAAAAAACTGATTATTATGTCTAGCTTATTAGATAAGAAACGCAACAAACACTGATCACTGAATACAGAACCGATTTAGAATGAAACTTGCACTGTGCCCTAAATTGGACTAAGTGCAACAAAAATGATCAAAATCCTACCAATGGAAAATCGAGGATATAAGTAGGTACTAATAACCACAAATTTGCTGAAATTATTATATTTCTGCAAATATGCACGAAGCCATTTATGGCTTCTCAAGTTTGTTGTTAATTAATATATTTTTTAGTTTAATTAATTTATCATTAAAAGTGTTTGCTTGAAATGCTATACGAATATATTATTATGAACTTATTTAATTTTCATAGAAAGAATATGGCTCTTTCATATTAGAGAGTATAATAAAAAAATATTGTTAACTCAGTTTTTTCCTTTTTTCTACACACGTTTTATCTAAAACATTGTTTTTACTAATTAATAATTAATCGCTATAATCCATGCAGGGTTCACAAAATAAACAAAGGAATAAAATTTTATATATAATCACCCCAGTAGCAATTGCATTATTTTCAGTAATATACGCTTTAATACTGCAAAACTACATTACTATACAAAGCTGATCGCCTATGCCGGAGGATGCCTTCATAATATTAATTAAATAAGTAAATTATGAACTATGTGATTAGGTTTACGTGCCGAGACTTCGATGTAATGTTAATCATGTGCTAGACTAAGTGTGAATAACTTACTTCTAAGTAATGCGCTAGTTTTCTTTGTACCCCTTGCTTTGTACACCTTGAGTAGGTTGGGGCGCGAACTCCTATCGCCCCACCGCGCAGGGGTCCTGTGTCCTGTGTGTTAGTGAGGATCGCATGATCCAACCCCCAAAATAATGAGTGCTTTATGACGTTCCACAGGAACACTTCAAAGTCGTCCATTATCCATCTTTGGCGGGGGAATCCCACATTCAACCTAGCGTCCCTCGGTGCTGGTTGACGATTCGTAACGCATTCATAAAAAACATGCGCTTGTTTTAACCCTTTTGAATATAAGCCCATGAATAAGACGAGGACAGTGCTCGCTAGTTGTTAAGCGATAACGCATGTCTATAACATTCCCAAGCTTATATTGTACCTCTATGTATTTAAAAGGTACGAAGTTAAATGGTAGGTACACACCCCTGCGTTCATCATCCAAAACCCAGAAACTTGCCTGGCCACTTTACCCTTTCTACGTTGAACGAATATAATATGCGTATATACAAGGTAGAATCATAGTAAAGAATATTGGATTAAGTTGTGGTAGCTAACTCAAACTAGATCTTGCATAATTACCGACTAATAAATAGTAATCACTTTAAGCTCCCGTATCGACCTTACTAGCCATTTACAGAAGTGCTGCATGTAATTTTTTATTTGACTTGTGAAATTTCCAATTTTTCAAGTTTGAAAACTTTCATTTTTGTAAATAAACGTCATAAACTCACTTATATTTACTTCGGCTTCGTGCCGACCGTTTCAATCCTGTACGAGGGTCTTCTTCAGGGAGTAGCTGCGGTTACGCGCCGGCGTCCGCGCCCCGCTTAGCACTGCCTGCACTGCACTGCACTGCTTAAAACTTTAATGCCTCTTTTCATGTATATTCTCAGGGTTTAAATGAGATTCTTTAGTTACTATTTAATTAACATTGTTATTCCAAAATATTGCAGCTCGAAATAAATTCTAAAAGAATTTTCATGGAGTAAAATAAAAGCCGTACATTTCTCTAAAGGGAACATGACTTGCGGTAACATTTATATCGCGTGTGTACAAACTGACGACCGTGTCGCGTTTCCACGAATTACTTTCTTCAGGTAAACGTCGTGTTAGGTTATACGTAATAATTTACAATGAAAACTTTAATTTGTATTTGGTTTTTTTTTTACTTTTTTTTTGTAGCGTCCGTCGTCCGTGGCCCAGTGGTCATACGTCCGGCTGGTAATCCGGAGACCCTAGGGTCTCCGGGATTTGAACCTAGGTTCAAATCTCAGTATGTGGCAAAAAGTTCGCCTGGACGCTACTGTGTTTCGGAAGACTGTGGGTCCCGGCTGTTTCCTATGATATTTAAGAGGCAGTCGTTACGTCATGTTGCAGGCCCTGTTTTAATCTTGGCAACCTGAAACTGCAACGTATAGGTAGGCCACACAGCCTATAATTGTGATATGACTCTGGCAGTGTATTGAATATAAACTCCAATTATTTTTATTATAATTAAACGCCTCAAAATTAAGGTGTTATTAATATTATAAATACGACACAGCTGTACTCACGTTAATTATTCGTTGAGATATGTCCCAACCACGTTTTAATAATTTTTTGACATATCATCCATATTATGTAACTTGATCTTGATCGTCTACTGAACAACGATTTGACATCAGCAGGGCTATTCACTTATCGGTTAGGGAACCGAACCGAATACCGAATTGGCGCTCGCCAGAGCGTCGGTTACTGCAGGCGTGAACTCCTGATGAAGGACATCGTAATTGTCCGAAACCGTGGTCGTGATATTCTCGACAATATTAAGATAAGATAAGAAGATAAGAAAACTCTTTATTGACTTAATAAAGAGTTATTCATTTGATATTAGACGTGAGTTGTGCCGTTTTTGTTTTTAGTTATGGAGAACACTCGCGATAGTTTTAAAAATCGTAAAACATAATAGTATTATGACAAGGAAGGAAAGAAAGCTCCGATATTCTTAAAACGCTAAGTTGATAAACATTTTGTGACCGACATCACCTCACGTAGATGTTATCCGTGCGGAATAATACATTAATTTCAGATTTTGAGACTAAAAAAAGATCTTTATGTTAACGAGATCAAAAGGACGATATAAAATTTCCCTCAAGCAATCTCCTCCCCGTGGCAAAGTTTGCTCGGAACCAATCGAAACAAAAATATTTTCTTACATAAGTACTTTACTTCACCTAACTTGGCAATCCCAAAGTTTTGCATCAAATTGGAAGTGACGAATGGAAATGAAAGTGCCTACCAATTTATGAAAAGAAATATGAAATTACTCGCTCTATTTGGCAGAGCATTTCAATTTGAATTTAATATTTGACTGTAATATCTTTATCGGATAAAGTACTTGACGGATATTTTGTTAGCGCACGACTGTTGAAATTTTAATGTCACCGGGCCAATTAAAAGTTTTTGATTTATTGAAATGGATGGGCCGCGAGTCGCTGCTTCTGTTCTGACACTGAAAAATATGTTTTCGTCAGACCAGTGAACGTTAAATTTGTAAAAGTTTTGTCACCAAAAAATAAATTGGTATTAGTCCCTTAGGACTTACTCGTATGATTTCAAATTCAAATGTAACCCATTTTAATATAGCAATATACGAGTTACTGAGATAAATATTTCATCCACCATACAATTACGTTGGGCGAGGGTTTGTAGTGCCCTAAAATAACAATTTCATATTTAAGTCCTTGGAGACGACATTGATTGCCTCCCTTCTGACACTATGATAATTTCACATTAATGAGAAAATAAAGGGACGGTACCATAATAATATTATGATAATGGATAATATAAAATGCTAATGCTTAAGGTCATCCCCAGTTGTCCCTACTTCCAACGAACTAACTGTTCTGTGACAACTGCCATTTATCCCCCTGCTACACAGTTGTAAACACGGCTTTCCGCAAAGGTAACTTTGGTTGTTTATCGCAATGTGGACGCATGTTCTGAACAAAATCTGGTTTGGCCTTGGTTTGATTGCAAGCCACGCCGTGGCTGGATCGCCGCACGCAGTGTGGATGCTTGTTTGCAACAGCGTTGTTTGAAACTAGTGTCCACACTGCGTACTGCGTACGGGCGGCGGTCCACTCGCAGCGCAGCGTGTTGAGAACCTACCAAAGTGCCATTTGCGGAGAGCCGTGTTTACAACTGTGTAGCAGGCCTTATTTACTTTAAACTTTTAGGTTTAATCTGCTATCATTTGGTTTTATAAGTCAATGGCTATCATCTTCGGCCGCATCATTGTTTGAGACCAGGCAGATCGTAGTCAAAGGATAACTACTACACTAATAACAAGGGATAAGAATAAAGAAATCTTATATTTTTAGAATGGCTCTCTTTTAAAACAACTAGGTTATATCAACACATTTTTCGTGCTAGGTGCTCCGATTTCAAATGGAAAATTCCATACAGACCTGTAAGTAACAATAATCTCAATTTTGAAAATACATTGAAACTTCAAACAGAGGCCTCAGAAAATCAGAGGTTTTGTTTGAAGACTTGTAAACATAAATGTTATGATTTTGTTAGAACTGTTGTTTGAAGTTTGAATAATAAAAGCTATATCAAAGAAACAAAGATTCTCGTACAGGATCGAAACGGTCGGCACGAAGCCGAAGTAAATACAAGTGAGTTTATGTAGTTAATTTACGATGATGAATTTAAATATAGAAACAAATATAGTAAAAATAGAAACAAAGATTGTTTGAAATCATAGAATGTTTTTTTATTTAGCGCACATTATAATTTGCGTTTGCATAATATGTATTTGTACAGAAATATGAATATTAAGTAGATACTCAAACGAAGAGGCAATTTCATAAAGTAATCAGTGTTTGGTGGAACGTGGCCCCTAAGCAAGTAAGCTAATGTTAGTAAACAAAATTTATTCTCAATAGTAAGTAGATACTATAACTTTGGCGAGACAATGTATTACGAACAAACTTTCACACAGTATTACTTGCTGTATTGTTACTTACTCAAGTTTGCTTAACTAAAACTGATTTTGACTATCCTACTAATGTTATTATGTTAAAGTATAAATATGTGTGTGTGAGTGTTTGTTTTTACCATCACGGCTTATTAGGTAAACGAATCATACCAATATTATAAAATAGAAAACTCTTCCTTCCTCTTTTTTGTCTTCTTTGTTTCTCTCGAATGCGAAAGGAACGAGATGTGTGTGTGTGTGTGTGTGTGTATTTGTTTTTTATCATCACTGTTTATCAGGTAAACTAATCAGGTGGAGCCGAAGGACACAACCAGGCATAACTTTCGGTATAAGATATACACCTGCACATAGCACGTTGTATCATTTTATTAGGGTTCTCTAACCCACTTATGAAACGGGTACGAGAAAAAACGATACATCCCACACGCGGCTATAAAAGTTACGTTGGATGCAATGAATACCCTACGTGAGAGTGCTATAAATATACCATTGTTTATTTGAAGATTCGCGGAATGTCTCATAAGATGATGTGAAAGGGGCTTATGCCCGCGAGAAACGTGGAAGGTACGACAATCTTTCAACGGTGACATCTCAAGGAAAATAAAGGACGAAACTATGTGGATGATGACGGGAAAAATTTGCTACCTTTTCTTTGTGTTTTTTTAGTATGTTTGTTGTTATTTATAAGAAGCATTCTTTCGAATAAATTAGCCATTTTTATATAACTTGATTGCATAGTATTAAAAATTTATGTAAGTCGATATTTTCCGTAAATGTAAAGAAATTTATATAAAAAGATCATGTTGAACAATCATAGTGAATATTTTATTATGTCTTTAAAAGAAAACGTGACTATACTCGTATTACTGATCTAAATAGATAGTAGATGTTTGGGACAGAAATTGTTTGAAATTTGGCACACCTATTAGTGTGAAATAGGCACTCGTGCACTAATTTGCAATTAAATAAAAATAAATATTAAGTGTATTAATGCTAGATGTATGCTAGAAATATTTTAACTTCCAAACAATTTTTAAACATCCGACCCTTTTTGGGGTGAAAATGGTATAATTTTCTGCATTTTTGTCTTCTATTTGGTTACGTAATAGTAAATTATACTCTTGAGCGCTCGAGAGTCAGTTACATCACTCGGTGTTTTATTATAGAAACAAATACATTTCCCAAGGAAGACAATTCATTTTGGGATCGTTTATTTCCCTCATGACTCGCTATACACAAGCTATAGTAGTCTAACATCCTAAATGACGAAAGCTCGCAAAGCGAAACGTAAATTTATTTGCTATTCCAAAAGCATGTGAATTTATAATTACAACAGCTGTGCCCCAACGGCTGTTTCTCTCTAATTGAACGACGAATGCAAAAAAATACTGGCCAATAAAATCTTTTTATTACATTAGAAAAGTTTTTAAGTTCAGGTTCCAGGATTTAATTTTAACGAGTTTTATCGCTTAATTTCGGTTTGATGCCACTCTTTTAAACTCTTTTTGTTGCAAAAAGGGATATAACGTAATGGAATTTCAATAAAAAAAAAATACAACGAATATTTAAACATATTTTTTTCATAATTTTGTTGTTATAATAACGCAAACCATTAGCCAGGTAATGGCTTTTTTAAATATATTCTTCCGAAATTCACAAAATAATAGCATTTTTCAATTTGCAATGGTGTGAAATTATTTTTAAAAAATAACGTTTTCTACTACTAGTACGTGAATAAATAAATAATGTCAATCAATTTTATAGCTTTAACTAATAAATATAAAAATAGTTAATTTATTTAAAGATTTAGCATACAGCTTGTAGTGTCTTCCATATGAGATACCAGCAAAAGGAAAGGAGAGAATACCACTATAAAAAGTAGAGAAAATTTACAACTCACATTCTCCCCGCGTTCTGTGCGAATGCTCTTAGCTTACTTTAAATTTAGCGCAATATGAATTCTAAGCATCGCGTTTCTAGCGAGCTTATATTATGAAGTCTAAAATGTGAAACATTGGTTGAAAAAAAAAAGGAGTGTCTGTCGCTTTTTTCACTAACGCAAGGGAATTAAAACTGTTCATTAGGATGGAAAACTGTTGCCAGCTACATTGAAACTTCAAACAGAGGCCTCAGAAAATCAGAGGTTTTGTTTGAAGACTTGTAAACATAAATGTTATGATTTTGTTAGAACTGTTGTTTGAAGTTTGAATAATAAAAGCTATATCAAAGAAACAAAGATTCTCGTACAGGATCGAAACGGTCGGCACGAAGCCGAAGTAAATACAAGTGAGTTTATGTAGTTAATTTACGATGATGAATTTAAATATAGAAACAAATATAGTAAAAATAGAAACAAAGATTGTTTGAAATCATAGAATGTTTTTTTATTTAGCGCACATTATAATTTGCGTTTGCATAATATGTATTTGTACAGAAATATGAATATTAAGTAGATACTCAAACGAAGAGGCAATTTCATAAAGTAATCAGTGTTTGGTGGAACGTGGCCCCTAAGCAAGTAAGCTAATGTTAGTAAACAAAATTTATTCTCAATAGTAAGTAGATACTATAACTTTGGCGAGACAATGTATTACGAACAAACTTTCACACAGTATTACTTGCTGTATTGTTACTTACTCAAGTTTGCTTAACTAAAACTGATTTTGACTATCCTACTAATGTTATTATGTTAAAGTATAAATATGTGTGTGTGAGTGTTTGTTTTTACCATCACGGCTTATTAGGTAAACGAATCATACCAATATTATAAAATAGAAAACTCTTCCTTCCTCTTTTTTGTCTTCTTTGTTTCTCTCGAATGCGAAAGGAACGAGATGTGTGTGTGTGTGTGTGTGTGTATTTGTTTTTTATCATCACTGTTTATCAGGTAAACTAATCAGGTGGAGCCGAAGGACACAACCAGGCATAACTTTCGGTATAAGATATACACCTGCACATAGCACGTTGTATCATTTTATTAGGGTTCTCTAACCCACTTATGAAACGGGTACGAGAAAAAACGATACATCCCACACGCGGCTATAAAAGTTACGTTGGATGCAATGAATACCCTACGTGAGAGTGCTATAAATATACCATTGTTTATTTGAAGATTCGCGGAATGTCTCATAAGATGATGTGAAAGGGGCTTATGCCCGCGAGAAACGTGGAAGGTACGACAATCTTTCAACGGTGACATCTCAAGGAAAATAAAGGACGAAACTATGTGGATGATGACGGGAAAAATTTGCTACCTTTTCTTTGTGTTTTTTTAGTATGTTTGTTGTTATTTATAAGAAGCATTCTTTCGAATAAATTAGCCATTTTTATATAACTTGATTGCATAGTATTAAAAATTTATGTAAGTCGATATTTTCCGTAAATGTAAAGAAATTTATATAAAAAGATCATGTTGAACAATCATAGTGAATATTTTATTATGTCTTTAAAAGAAAACGTGACTATACTCGTATTACTGATCTAAATAGATAGTAGATGTTTGGGACAGAAATTGTTTGAAATTTGGCACACCTATTAGTGTGAAATAGGCACTCGTGCACTAATTTGCAATTAAATAAAAATAAATATTAAGTGTATTAATGCTAGATGTATGCTAGAAATATTTTAACTTCCAAACAATTTTTAAACATCCGACCCTTTTTGGGGTGAAAATGGTATAATTTTCTGCATTTTTGTCTTCTATTTGGTTACGTAATAGTAAATTATACTCTTGAGCGCTCGAGAGTCAGTTACATCACTCGGTGTTTTATTATAGAAACAAATACATTTCCCAAGGAAGACAATTCATTTTGGGATCGTTTATTTCCCTCATGACTCGCTATACACAAGCTATAGTAGTCTAACATCCTAAATGACGAAAGCTCGCAAAGCGAAACGTAAATTTATTTGCTATTCCAAAAGCATGTGAATTTATAATTACAACAGCTGTGCCCCAACGGCTGTTTCTCTCTAATTGAACGACGAATGCAAAAAAATACTGGCCAATAAAATCTTTTTATTACATTAGAAAAGTTTTTAAGTTCAGGTTCCAGGATTTAATTTTAACGAGTTTTATCGCTTAATTTCGGTTTGATGCCACTCTTTTAAACTCTTTTTGTTGCAAAAAGGGATATAACGTAATGGAATTTCAATAAAAAAAAAATACAACGAATATTTAAACATATTTTTTTCATAATTTTGTTGTTATAATAACGCAAACCATTAGCCAGGTAATGGCTTTTTTAAATATATTCTTCCGAAATTCACAAAATAATAGCATTTTTCAATTTGCAATGGTGTGAAATTATTTTTAAAAAATAACGTTTTCTACTACTAGTACGTGAATAAATAAATAATGTCAATCAATTTTATAGCTTTAACTAATAAATATAAAAATAGTTAATTTATTTAAAGATTTAGCATACAGCTTGTAGTGTCTTCCATATGAGATACCAGCAAAAGGAAAGGAGAGAATACCACTATAAAAAGTAGAGAAAATTTACAACTCACATTCTCCCCGCGTTCTGTGCGAATGCTCTTAGCTTACTTTAAATTTAGCGCAATATGAATTCTAAGCATCGCGTTTCTAGCGAGCTTATATTATGAAGTCTAAAATGTGAAACATTGGTTGAAAAAAAAAAGGAGTGTCTGTCGCTTTTTTCACTAACGCAAGGGAATTAAAACAGAGTACAATTTTTTTCACTTAACTATTTTAATGTCCAGCAAAACAATTACAGGCTACTTGCCAAAATATAATCTCTTGATTATAAGCTAAACGTTATTTCAAACACCTAATTTAGTTTTCAGGCTCTTAAGTAGAGAGAGCTTTATTAATGGCATGGCTTTTAGTGTTGCCAACCTTTTACATTATTCATCCCTGACGTGCGTGGTAAAGCTTAGGTATAATACAGGATCAGCGGCATAGTGTTGGGGATTATGAATCGTTTTATTACAATATAATATATATCTATAATATATCGTCTATGACAGACTTGTCACTTAACTAAGTATATTGCTAGTAAATTTAATAAAATGTTTATTTATAAGGGAAATGAAAATTTCGTGTTTCTTTATTTTAGTAGTCAAGATAGTTATACGTACATAGTATATTTTTCTCACTTTTTCATGAAACTAAAAATTGTTATCAAACTTTCATGTTTATAGTATAGGTATTGTTCACTTGTAGAGGCTAGTGGTTATACCCTCTGAACAAAACCTTATTCTAAATTTTTGCAAAATTAGTCTAGTCTTTATTCACACCATTAAAACAAAATTAGTTTAATTGTGTTAGCGTGAAGATGTCGTAACAAACGCACATAATATACAGAACACAGTCACACACAAACTTACGCCTTTTATTATATAATATTAGTGTGACAATCTGCTTTTACCGGGGGTAGACTTCCTTTGCAGGAGGTCGTCTAGGTGGGTACCCCAACAGTAGGGTGTCCCAGCCTATAAGGGCGAAATTTTTTTTTTCGATTTTAAGTACGCATACCCTCTATATTTTTTCTAATTGACCCTAATAACCAAAATACAAAATATTATTGATATCGGATAACGATAACCCGTGCCGACTTGACGCCTAAGTTTTAGGAACAAATTTGATGAAATTTGTATGGAGATTTTAGAGGACATTTTGAAATATATTTTTTATTTATTAAATTAAACACTATTTTATTTCTATTATAAATATATTATTATAAGAACATTATTTATTAATTTTCTTCTAATATTTTGCCTTTTACAGTCAGGGTATATCAGTACACAAAGTTGTAAAAATTGCTTTTATCCCTCTTCAACGGAGTATTCGATGGAAACCTTGCATCAACTTAAGTACTGTCTCTGCTACATTATTAGCGGATTTCAATATCATCATCTGTTTTTTAACGAAAATAGAAGATGCCACCAAAAACATAACTTGTAAAAAATACCAAGTCTCGCAACTGCAGTTCTTCTACCGTAAAAAGTTGTGAGATCCATGTACTACCAAGTCGGTAAAATCTTTTGTGTTTTAAATTAATAGATCGACTTGGCCATCGCATGAAAACACAACAATGTATCTCTCAAGTAATATACCGACATAATAGTGCGATTGCCAAGTCAATCTATTAATTTAAAACACAAAAGATTTTACCGACTTGGTAGTACATGGATCTCACAACTTTTTACGGTAGAAGAACTGCAGTTGCGAGACTTGGTATTTTTTACAAGTTATGTTTTTGGTGGCATCTCACTACTTTTTGTTTTTTTTTTATTCGTTATAGGTTAGCCTTTGCCCACGATATCGCCTGATCTTAAGTGACGACGCCCGTAGATGGGAGCAGACTAAACCTAGAAGGCGGGATAATCCCTCCCTGGCTTTATACATTATTACGACATATATATTATGACATTATTATTGGGATTTTATTTAATTTTTACCGTTGACTGCAAATGTAACTTTGTAATCTTATACATTTATACGGGATTACAAAGTTATTTATGCAGTTTATGTATCTCGAAAACTAGACCGAAATTGCATGTTTTTTTAGTTTTCCTATGGTTTATACAATAAACTCTAAGTATCTACCAAGTTTGAACCTTCTATGTTTGCTAGAAGTGCCTTAGACTTTTGATGATCGGTCAGTGAGTGAGTGAGTGAGTGAGTGACAAAATTACAAAACTTTGACTAGTTATAATTTTTAAACGACTAGTTCAAATTGAATGAAATTTGGAATAAATCGTGTCTATACAATGCATACTCGGTTGTTAAAAATTGAAGCTTCTAGTTTTTTCCACAACGAAGTTATAGGGGGTCGAAAATGGTCTGAACTGCTTCCAGAAAAGGATGGAACGGCCGTGCCGCTTGTTTTGCTCGACTTGGCGGGGGCACTGCCGTGCCCCCAGATATACTAGAGGCTACTACTAACTACCACTAAGATATATTACTCTATAGTAGTATTACTAGGCCATAAAGTAGAACACTCGTTAAGAAAACTGTCATCAATTTTAAAACGATTGAATAAGGTCTCGCATATTGATGGAAATTTTGCTAACGATGTCTTTCTCGTAAAGTGAAACATACAAGACTTCTTTTTAAGGAATGTGAAGCGGTGGTTGTCACGCAAAGAATTGGGACTTCATTTTCGAGATTCCAACCGCAAGCCAAACTGCTTCTGCTTGTTCACTTCCAGTGTTATTGAAATTACTATCGGCAAGAGTTCTTTTTTACATATTATGCGCACGTCTACAGCTGGCAACAGTTTTCCATCCTAATGAACAGTTACAGTATTCTGTACATCGTCTTGAAATTTGGAAATCGACATAAAAATTAACTTTAATTCTTCAAATGGCGAACTTTGGTATTTATGGGATCTTCAGTCGTCAGTATTGAGCCCTAATGTCTTGATAGTAGTTTCTATCATGCGCACAGAATTAATTGACACTTATCTAAAGCTGCGACTAATTTTATTCGTTGACGATTTATTTATATCGGACTACCGCTCTCAGTTAGGGCGGGCAAATCGTCTTGCAAATCCATTACTTCTATCAGAAGATGAATTTCTTGATAGGATGAAGTCGAAGCAGTAAGGGATGCATAAAAAAATAGCCTGATTTTGCCAATAAATAATGCACTCTCAAATAGTAAGATTGCGTTTTCATTAACAGTTAAGTTCACTTCACGGATATTTAAAACTCCTATACTTGTCCAATAAAGGGTGGTTTTGTACCAGTTACTTAATGTTTTTTACATCCCCTATTATAAAGAAGCTTTTTTTTAAACTGTTTTATCCCACTGGTATATTAACTAAATGTTAATAATCCAGTTACTAATAAAACTAAGAAGTTATGACTAAACCTCGATACGAAATATGCGCCGCGCCGAAGTATGCAAGTACTGAGATATATAAATGAAAGTCGGCACGGGTTGCTGTGGTCCTAGGGTCATGAAATTTTTTTTACACATGTTTTAACACCATTCGCAAATAATTAGAGGATATGCGTTGTAAAAAAAAAAGAATTTATTTTTTTGGGACACCCTACCCTACAGTGCCAGTTATTCTACCGCCTGAGCAGTGATGTGCAAACATTACTGTGCTCCGGTAGGAGGGCACTGTAGCTAGTGAAATTACTGGACTAAAGAGTCTTAACATCTTATGACTCTTGAGTGAGAAGCGTTGGTGCAGTGTTCCTAGAATTTCACATCATTGTGAAATCCCGGGTAGCACTGTACTGATTATGGGCAGCGTTATCTCTTAACATCAGGAGAGCGTCTGGCTCGGCTTCTACTTCATCACATAAAAAAAAAAAAATCTGCTGCGCATACGTTCGACGTTTGAATGTCGGTACTCTAAGACAAATGGTAATAAATTTTTACACTAGCTTCCAAACTATTCACTGGTTTCCCTGTAGATCGGAAAATGGATTATTATATTGCAGCGATCCAGTAAAGCTTATCTTCGTATCTAGAAGCTCAAATATGGTTTTTGTAAGTAAGAGGGATCGGAGAGTCGTGACCCGCAGAATTTACAGCCACGGGCAAGTTTCCTTAAACATTTTTGGAATACTAAATCGTTCGGCAGTTAGGTACTTTGGCATTTAATTTTGTTCTCATAAACATTGAAATGTAATTAAGTGAGAGCCCTCTGGTTTGTTCAAAGGGAATTATTAATACAGCCTTTTTTATTTTGCCCAAATATCAAATGTTTCAGTAATATTGTGAATTCTTTTCCCTTATTATTTTAAGTATGTCTACTAATTTTATAAAGGTAAAAGTTTTTATATTACGATGTGAGTGAGTATTTTTGTTACTCTTTCACGCAAAAACCACTGAACTTACAGGTCAATCGGTTGACCCGTTTAGGTTTTTTTTTTTTATAAACTATAGCATACTGCCGCTCTGGCTTATGCGGCACCATTATATTCCCACATTAAAATAATCTCCATAATATTACTGACAATTTTAAACTTAACTACATAATGTACATGCTTAAATCAATTATTACTAATGTACCTGATATCTTTTATATTGTAACGTAAGATTTTTTTTTCCGACCTCTGTCTTTTAATTGTTCTTTTTTTTTTCCTTTGTTTTTTTCTCTTTTTTTTTCCCTTTCTTATAATGTTTTCATATTCTTTTTTTTCCATTTTCTTTAGATATCCCGTTACCCGTTACCCGTGGACCCGTTTAGGTATGAATACAACAAATACACATCAACACATTCATTATTTCGCATCTAAAAAATGAGTAGGATACTGCGTAACAGCAGCAAATTATAATAATACTAGCTGTGCTCAGCGGTTTTACCCACTGTCCTGTAATCTATGTGTTATTCTACGGTCTAAGCTATCTCTGTGCCAAATTTCAGCTCAATCGGTCCACCCGTTTAGGCGTGAAAGAGTAACAAACATACACCAAGTTAAAAACTTTCACATTTATAATATCAGTAAGATTGTTTAAATTAAGCGTGGCTTTTGAAACACTGGGACCTTGGGGTCTCATAACTAAGAGATTTATTAATGACTTTGTTGAGCGTTTCATCTACTCTTCCGGTGACCGTAGCGCTGGCAGTTTGTAAAACGAAGCTAAGCCTTTCGATGTAGCGAAGGAATGCTGCTTAACTACTCAGTATCTTTCGAGGTACTTTCGGAAAAGACACTACTTCAGAAATATTTTTATTATTTTGTATTAAATTCAGTTTTTCATTACAAACTTTTATTAACTTTCCACCTGTCTGTTGTATGTCTGTCTATCTGTAATCAAATCTTGCAAGTTTAATTTCGTCCACTTCTCGATTTAGGATTGAGCTGAAATTTTGCATGCATATACATATAAATCATGATGACAATGCATTATTATTATGACATGGAGCTGATCTGATGATGGAGCAGGAAAGTGGCCATAGGAACAATAATGATAACCAACACAAGTGATTTAAATTAAAAAATTAAAAACTCCTAACGCAATATAAATTTATCATAGTGCGCTGTATTTTACTAGTTATGCCCTTTCATTTGATACCCATATTGACGGAGTCGTGGAGAAAAAAGTAATCCGCCATTTGTAACAGCGGCCATCTTGGACCGATTTACACCAAACATGGCTAAGAACACTCACGACTAACTCTACTTTCCAACAAAACACCTAAATCAAAATCCGTTCATCCGTTCGGGAGCTACGATGCCACACACACACACACACACACACACAGAGAGAGACAGACAGACAGACACGTTAAACTTATAACACCCCGTCGTTTGCGTCTGAGGTTAAAAATACAGTTACGTAAAGTTAATTATTTTATGGAAATAATCGAATTGCTTTGAACTGAATCAAGAAAAAGAAAACCGTCAGATGGTGTTTAAAGGTAAGCCTATAAAAACAAAAGCGGGCGAAGGGAAATTCCACCCAAAACACTCTGAAAATACGACGCTTTGGTAACAAAAAACCTCAAGAAAGGGTCGGAAAATTTTGATTACTGAGTATCCAATTTTAAATTAAAAATCAACACAATATTTCGATTCCAGCGTAATTAAATTAAGTCGAGCAAATCTTTTGGCTCTTTTCTTTCAAGAGCAGGCGTTTGTTTTGATCAACATTTCTTGACAAATGATTGAAAATATTCTGTAAGGAAAGTTGGGAGAGTGAAAAGTTGTGAAGAGAAAACAACAGATCGGTCAATCAAGATGTTTTGAATGGTATAGTCTATTAAAACTATGGGAGGCTAATAAACAACTTCGGGTATATGAATTTTGGGATAGTTATATAGTAAATAACTGTAAATCATGTAACTTTAATATAATGTAATGTGTGTATGTCGTATGTATTATTAACATACGAGTAAGTTGGTCGATGAAGTTGGTTCGACAGCCGTTGCTAGGCTTAGTAAATATATGTATAATCAATTTCCCAACCAAATCTTGGTGTCAGTAAGGTCGGACATAAATCTTTAATTTCCAATTCGTATTGCGACGGCCGGTGATGTTGGCACGGCCAATGTTGTTTGTATACGTATTGTAGTTTACCATCCAAATAGCCCTTATAATCCGAATAAGTTCCTTTTCCAGAAAAAATAAGCTACCCACTAGTTTATTTGTCAGACCTATAAGATATATTATATTTTTCTAGCGCCTTCGGTTTCCTTTACATAATCACATTCCAATTTCCTTATAAGGTGATTTACTGCCTTTATTTTTCTAATATTATCTTTTATTTCTTATGTTTTTTATCCTTATTTTTCTTGTATCCAATAAGAATACGTATAATATGTAATAGGTTATGGGTAATAAGTAACATTCTTATTATCATGCTATACGGTTTCATTCGTTTAAATGTGACACAACGTATTTTTTATTCATAAATAAATGTAATGTAAGATTTTGCACTAACACATAAAATATTATGTTCATGTACAAACAGACTGATAATCTTTTAGCAGTTGTTTGTAATACTTTTTGCCTAAGTGTACTACATAATAATAAAATAATAATAATTGGGGTTTATACTCCAACAGAACAGGTTACCCGACTTACACTGTCAGAGTCAAATCACAATTTATAGGTTGTGTGGCTAACCTATATGTTGCAGTTTCAGGTCGCCGAGATTACTACAGGGCCTGCAACATGACCTAACGACTGTCTCCTACATATCTTATAAGAAACAACCGGGACCCACGGTTTTACGTGCCTTCCGAAACACGGTAGCGTCCAGGCGAAAATCTTTGCCACACTGAGTTTTGAACCCAGGACCTCCGGCTTACAAGCCGGACCAACGACTACTGGGCCATGGACGCTACACGACGCTACATATTGTAGGTTGGCCACATAGCTTAAAATATTTAGTTGTGATTATGATTAAAGTCTCACAGTGACGTGGGGTAACTGTTCAAATGCTTACTTATTTTAATGTGGTGTCTTGTTAATTATACATATTATTATACATATTGTAAAAAAATAAATAAGAAAAAATAATTATATTATTTTATTGCTTATAGGACACTAGCTGCGCCCAGCGATTTTACCCGCTGTACTATAGCCTATTATTCCAGGGTCTAAGCTAACTCTATACCAAATTTCAGTTCAATCGGTCCAGCCGTTTAGGCGTGAAAGAGTAACACACACATGCATTAATTGGTTTGTTTTTTTTTTTTTAATTTTAAATTCTCATAGCTATTTTTATATATACTATGCATTTTGTTTTTTTTTTTCTTTACTTTTTTGATTTGAGTTATAAAACCTTAAGCACTATTAATTACATTCATAAATAATAAGGTGATTACTGACATAAGCATTGTAATAAGTTTCAAATATGGGAGAAGCCACTGGCTCCTGAAACACAGTGAAAACTAGTGTACAATAATTTATGTCAAATAAACATTTGAGTATTTGAGTATTTTGAGTAAACATACAGACATCCATTCTTACAAATTTTTACGTTTATAATATTAGTAAGATAGTAAAATTACTTCATAATATTATTATCATTTACTGTTTTATACCTCTATTCTAATCAGTCATAATTTCTAATACCTATTCAAAAGTACTAAAAACATGGCTTGGAATAAACATGAGGTTGTAAACAAATTAGTTTTTGATTAAAGTTACAATCTGATAGGAGACAGTAATGCCGAGGACGGCAGCAAGATTGATGGACTCCATTACAACGAAAAGGAATTTTAAATAGCTCAATTATAACTGCTATTTGTCGTGTTAACTTAATCGTAGCGTCGCAGTTTTAAGCAAAATAAATTAGATTTATGACTGACTCTTTGGTGTCGTGGAAGGTTGCTGGTGTGGTTGGACCTGTATCCAGACCAAAACCAGAACTAGATCTACACATGCTGAGCTGGTATCCTTTTGTGGCAAGTTTATTTTTCCTTTTTATATTAATATTATAGATAGATAACTCTTTATTGCACACAATAATTACAAACAAAACAACATTAAGTACTTTGATTTAAAAGTGTTACAATTGGCGGTCTTATCGCTAATAGCGATCTCTGCCAGACAACTAAGATATAACATATTTATTGTTTTGTATGTCTTGTGTGCCTAATCCTTTTTTTCTTTCCTTCCGTCGACAAATAAGCATCTTCTCACTTACCCAAAACTTCATTAGCATCAGGCACGGCCGCGCATATGGTATGCATTAAGCGGAGGAAATATGTGTAACTCACAGATTACTGGATACATTTTAAAAGTTAACTACGTCTATGAATTATCCATCTCTATAAAATTCGTCAAAAGGCTATATCACTAAATCTATGGGTAAAGTTCTCTATAGGAAAGTAGTCAACAAAACGGTATTTTTCCGCCGCGCTTAGTTCCAGCTTTTTTGCAAAAACAATTTGAATAATTTTCCCAGTAATTGCTTTTGATTTGATTACTTTTTTCTAGCCTAGACTGTTTTATTCAGAGTATAGCGTGTGTCACGGCAATACGCCGGTGGTCTGACCGACCTAATAACTAAAGTGTTTGTGTTTGTACCACTATTTGCTAGAAATATTTATGCAGCATTGACTTCTAATTACATGATTTACGTCTCACAACTAGAGCCCTTATCTTTTACTAGCTGCGCCTAGCGGTTTAACCCGCTGTACTTACTGTAGCCTATATGTTTTTCCAGGATCTAAGCGATCTCTATACCAAATTTCAGCTCAATCGGTTTACCCGTTTAGGCGTGAAAAAGTAAAAAACATACATTCTTAAAAAAATCACGTTTATAATATAAGTAAGATTGGTAACGTTCAACGGACCCGCAATTTTTACGACAACCTTTTAAAAAGATGCATTGTGTTGGTGCTTTCGAAAAAAGTTACCAATCCTAATTACTTCGAGTAAATGTTGTTTACCAAGTTCGAATTTCAGTTGCACACCATTTATTATAATAATTCGTAATGTGCAGTTTTTACTATTGGTTGTCTTCGGCCATAGATATACTCCTTGGACAAAATTGTGTCACCATCTGTTTTGGTCGTACGTTGGCACGACGCGACGTTAAGTGAAGCCAGGGATGAATCACATTTTTATCATCGCTGCGTCTATCTTTGACGGGGGAGTCCCACATACCACCCGGGATTTCCCTTTTGGCGGGTCACAAAAAATACTACTTGACCGACAAACCGTCGGCAATGACCGACACCGACAATTTGCAACACCCTGCTGCAGATGGCTTAAATCTTAGACACGCGGTTGTGTTTCAGTCTCAAATGCAAAAAAAAATCACATATACTTACTTAAGTCCCTACTGCTAAAATCTTCCTAAGTTCCTAAGGTCACTTACGGTACTAACTAGATAACTGAATATATCTTATCTTATATAGGGGGCTGAAAAAAAAGTCAGCAACACATCGACCCATTGGGATCTATTGTGTTCACCCCTTGCCTACCGTTTCTTACTCCTCAAAGAAGTGGTTTATTAAAGTGGTGATCCCACTAAGAGAAAGAAACCTGTACTCCTCCGGTTTGGGGTACGCTGTCCCAAGGAGGCTCATGCGTTTCATAGCCAGTACGTCGCATTCGCATAAAATATGCTCCATGGTTTCTGTACCCTCGCCACAGGCTCTACAATCGTTTGTTGTAGTGAGCCTCATTTTGAACAGCATGTCGTTGGTTTCATAATGCCCAGTTAAGGCACCAATGATTGCTCTTCCTTTGTTTCTTCCATTATTCAGAATGAATTTAGAAGCATCTTTATAGCTGTTACCTAGGAATTTCTTCGAATGTCTCAGCCCTTGACTGTTTTCCCACTCTTGCGTGTGTTTTAAATCAGCATATTCCTTTATGGCCATGTTGATGGTGCATGCAGGCAAGCCCATACTAGGTTCAGGTCCATGCATAGCATTTGCTGATCCCCTTCTAGCAAGCTCATCAGCCTTCTCATTCCCTTCTATACCTACATGGCCAGGTACCCAAACTAGTCGTACTGTGTTGCTTCGGCCTAATTTATTAAGGGCCTTCACAGCATCCAGGACCAGCTTCGAGCTGACTCTGCAGGAATTTAGGGCCTTTAGTGACGCTTGACTGTCACTGAGAATGTAGATGATTTTATCATTTACATTCCTCCTTATGTTTTCTTCAGCGCATGCTATAATAGCATACATCTCTGTCTGAAAGACGGTTGTGTATTGACCCAGACTGTTCCAGAGTTGGATATTTTCCGAGTATATACCTGCCCCTGTACCGGATCCGGTTTTTGAACCATCCGTGTACCATATGCAGCATTCTGCGTCTTGTGTGCGTAGTTGCTGCTTCCAGTCTTCCCTTGAGGGAACATGTATTTTGAAATTTCTTTTGAAGATTTTAATGTGCGGCATTACGTCGCTGATCATGTTCATCTTCCTTTGTAGCTCTTCATTGAGCTTCATTTTTGTGTGCCTTGTTGTTGGCCTATTGAAGTCATGAACTCCTATAGCTTGGAGTCTGTATAAGGCTTTGATCGCCTCCTGTTGAATGACTAGATGAAGAGGTTTAAGGTTTAGGATTCTATCTAGCGCCTTACTGGGCGTAGTCTTAAACGCTCCTGTGATAGCCACAGTGGCCATCCTTTGAATTTTGCCTAGTTCCCTTTTACAAACCGTAAGTTCGGTTCTAGGCCACCATACCACGCTGCCGTATGTTAGTATTGGGCGCACCATTGAAGTGTAGATGAAGTTAAGTACCTTGGGCTTAAGTCCCCAGATCTTGCCATATGCTGATCTACACATATTGAAAACTCTCATAGCTTTTTCTGTCACCTTTTTGGCGTGCAGATTCCACGTGAGCTCCTTGTCTAAGGTCATACCGAGATATTTTACTTCGGTAGCCCATTCTAGCTCTGTGCCAAATAAACGTAACTTTTTCAAATTACCTAGCTTCCTCTTCCTTGTAAAAGGAAGAACCGTAGTTTTGCTCGGATTTATGGAAAGATGGTTAATATGACACCATTCTTCCACTATCTTTAAAGCCTTTTGCAAAAGTTCCGATACAATTTCCGGAAATTTGCCATTGATCATTACTACTATATCATCTGCGTATCCTACAGCATAGCAGGCTCCTCTGTTTAATTTAGTAAGAAGGGAGTTTACCACCAGACACCAAAGTGTTGGTGACAATACCCCTCCCTGAGGACAGCCTTTAGTAGTTGTCGCATAAATTTCATCCCCTAGTAAAGAGGATCCTATTCTCCTTCCCCTCAGCATGAAATCAATCCACTTGCATAGGGTACGGTTAATGCCGTGTTCATTGGCGGCCTTCATAATCGATTCAAAAGTTGTGCGGTCAAATGCTCCCTCAATATCTAGGAATGCCGCCGCGCAAATCTCTTGACCGTCAATAGCTTGTTCTGCTCTTGTGACTACGTAGTGTAGTGCGGTTTCAGTAGACTTCCCGGATTGGTACGCACATTGTAGCTTATGAAATGGTTTCTTTGCCAGAGGACCATCCCTTATGTATTCATCTACAAGTTTCTCCAGGGTTTTTAGTAGAAAAGATGAGAGACTTATTGGACGAAACGCCTTAGCCTCTTCATAGCTTTCTTTACCTGGCTTAGGAATGTATGTTACCTTTACTTCTCTCCATATCTTTGGGATAAACCCAAAGGCTATGCAGGCCTTAAAGAGCCGCATGAGATGCGGGCCTATTGTGGGAAGACCCCGTTGTAGTAGTATTGGGTATATGCCATCTGGTCCCGGTGCTTTGAACGGTTGGAAGTTTTGCACAACCCAATTAAGTTTTCGTTCTTCTACTACCTTTTTAGCCGTGTCCCAGTCTGCCTTTACTGTTCTCAGATTCTGTTCTGATGCAGGCATGTGATCATCTGTATCCGTAGTATCATGAATTCTGCAGTCTGGGAAATGCGTCTCTGTCATGATCCTTAGAGTTTCTATACCTGTTTCCGTTAGTTTCCCATCTTTGGTCCTAACAGCGTTTAAAGTTATGCTCTTGCTTGCAGATATTGCCTTGACTAATCTCGAGCTTTCAGGGACTGTATTAATGTCCTGGCAATGAGATTGCCACGATTTTCTGTATGCCTTGCGTACCGCCAGATTGTACTCAGTTAGCGCTCGTGAATATTCTTTGAAGCACTTTTTAGACTTTGCTTCATTGAAGACTTGGCGAGTAGTCTGTCTTTTCTTTTTTAGTTCTGGCGTCCACCATGGAACCTTTACTCCTTTTGCTACCTTCTCTGGGCAGCTTGCGTACCATGCTGTGTTGATGGCTCTGTTGATTCTTTCAGCTTCAAGCTCTATATCAACCGTAGTGTTTAACTTACCTTTGACCGATCCAAGTTCATATTTAAGTTCTTTAGTGTACACCTTCCAGTCAGTGTGTCTGGGATTTCTTCTGCGTACACTAGGGATCGAGTCCTCTGTAACATATCTAAAGCAGATATACCTGTGATCAGAACCACTAACTTCGTCAGATACACGCCAGTTAGCGATTCTCTTGTATATGCCATTAGTGGCCATAGTTATATCTATAATTTCAGCACGCCTTGAGTCCACAAAGGTAGGCTCATTGCCTTTGTTTAGTAAATGAATTGAAGAACTTACCAGGTATTCATATAGTTCTTCTCCTCGACTATTTGTGTCCGAGCTCCCCCAGATGATGTTGTGCGCATTTGCATCGCACCCCATCACTAACTCCAGGTTCTCTCGACCGCAAAACTCTACGAGTTCCTTCAATGCCCTCATGCAGGAGGGCCTTTCCTCAGTAGGGTATGCGAGATAAACCGAAGCCATTACGACGGCCTTCCGATTACCTCGCCCTGTAATTACCTTGACAGCTGTAAGGTCCCTGGAACATAGATCAGGCAAGGGCATGACGTCGATTCCATTTCTGACATACACACATGTCCTTGCCCTTTCATTAGTATAGTGGAAAATAGATCCCCCTTTACCTAGACCTGAGACAACACCTTTTGTACTTAACTGAATATAACTTCTCATCCCAACTTCAAACGGGAAAAACACTTCAAAAGGACTATCTAAAGTATCTAAACTCTTCTCAAAGAACCTCTACCAAAGCGGGTAAAAAAGTTTCATGGATTACCTCAAACTTCACGTTGAATTCCGAAGTACCCCGAGCAGGAGACATCGGAATCCGTAACGAAGTTTTAGCAAATCAAAGACTCGGCCGACTACAAGTATCAACTCAAATATACTCGACAAAATCTTTGTTGAACCACCGGATTTATCATTTCATTGTGTTTTGGCTTAACCAAGTGGAACATTGTTTGAATTCAAAAACAATTTATTCCGCAAATTATTTTGGAATTTTGAACTGTTAATGGGAGTATAATCTCGAAAAGCTGAGTTTGTTTAGGATTCTATTCGCAAAAACCATTGCGTCACTAATATTCTAGGCCTAATGATAAAGTTTTAATGTAACTTCTAACTAAAAGAGAGGGTTATCCCCATAGATCCGAAGTTACTCCGTGGTTATCCCTATAAAATTGGAATTAAATTATGTACTCGTAGTTAGAAAACGGTCTGAAAATGTTCAATTAAAACAGATTTTCAGACAAATTGATCTGACCTTGTGCATTGTATTTGAAATATTTTTTTAGTCCGCCTTGAATATAATTTTGCGTTTGTTAATATTACCATTTTTAATGAAACCTACTCAACATTATTTTATCGTTGTAGGTACCTAAATAAAGCTCAAATGTTGTACATAATAAAACGGTATTTTCCTTACCGTATTCCCGCGACCCCAAATTCTACGTGAAAATGTTTTAATCTTGTAAATCCCGATAAATACAAGACCTCCATTCCTCTCATTCATGTTCAAGTATAATTGAATATACGAGTATTTATAACGTAGGAAGATTAAGCGCATGAGCTTGTTAACTGTATTATAATGATTCTGGGTTTCGAATTTTATTTACGTAATCGTAATGATGAATTACTAGATTACACTTTCCAAACCTTAGAGAAAATAAAGGGAAGATACCTTACGCGCTATCGTTGCAATCAGGGGGATGCTGGTTAGTAGCCGCGCCGACTCGCACTGAAGTAAAATGGTGTGTACATGAACTTAATTGGAGCGGTCCATTTGCGTGACGCCTGTACCGTATCTTTTTATTTTTATCTAAGTTTCCAACAACGTACACCTGATCCGATTTCTACTAGTGATGGTCCGGTGCAGCCGTAAAATATTTTAAATTGGAACTTACAATCCGAATACTTAAAATGATGAATGTAAATAACACGTAAACTACCATATAACATTTTGCAGGTGAACTAATACTTTTTCAGAAGTTCAAATTTATGGCGGTTAGTTAAGTATTGTAAAAGAAATCGCTGTTTACATTTATAATTTAAAATATAATATAATTTCCAAAAAAAGATCACAATTTTTGTTTACCATTTTCTCTGAGACTTATTTTGTAGGTCAAAGTGCTTTTTTGTCTATTCATGATAATATTCAATTCTTAAGTGCTACGACAATTTAGTAATATCAAGGTATTTCCAAAGGATTTCTAAAACAATAGGTAGATAATAAAGCTGGGAACAACTGGAAATCTAATTTGTACTGAAGAAATTGTGCGACGATAAGATACGAGAGGACAAAGTTTCTGCCGACGAGGTCGACGGAGCAGGAATAGACAAAACCGTTGATCCAAAGTTTCAAGACTTGGAAATTGTGATTGTAGCTGAATCACTAGCGAACTTTCCGGTTGATTCTTTAAATGAGTTCCTATAGAAGAATATTAATTTCTGCTCCGCCGAGTAAAGTTCATGTTCAATGAAATATTTTAGTATTTTTGTACACATTCCCAATTATTCAAAGCGGAAAAAATATTTTAGGTCTATTCAATCGGTTTAACGAATTCAGCAGAGTGTTAAATTGCCTATTGGTCCGTGTACTGAATTTGAAAAACAAACGTTTTATAGCTTCTGCAAATAAAAAACAAGACATATGGGCACCACATTTGATTGAACGTAAACATTTTGTAAGAAAACTTTGGGAGGCACATGCTTGCCAAACAATTTACTTTGCTCACATAAAAAATAGTCGTGTCTGGGGAAAGCCAACTGAGAGGATAAGATGGTAATAGAAAAGATAAGTGAGTATGTTATGAAAAGGATTTCTTGGCCTTGCTTCAGAAGGTAGTGGGTTGGTTATGGCCGCAATAGACGTCATGGATATTTCTGGTGATTTTAATTTAGATAGGTAATGAGATGTTTTTGTACCTATGCTTTTTGTTGTTTTGAGTAAAGAAGTAATATGTATGTATATAATCTAATGCCTTAGTAGTTTACTAAACTTATATCTAGTGAAAACTTTTTTTGCAAACACTCCAAAATCATAAAATGTTATAATATATTTAATATTATTTGAATCATAGATGATTCAATTAATCGCGTAGCTTAACTTTATATAACTTGTATTGGTTATAGTATACTGAAATATTAGCCTGGGGGCATGGTGATTGCAATCGCATACGTATAATGTCACCTTAGGCCATATTAGGTTTGGTAATACCTGTCGATATTCAGCGATTTTATAATGTTTGGTTTCTTCCTAGAAATCAGCTTTGAGTGGGAAAAGGGTCAGAATTTGTATTTGAAATTTGTAATTGCTGAATCGATTTAGCTGTAATGTAGTATACAGAGTTTGAGTCTTATGAATGGACTCAGAGTAGTTTAAATTCAAGAAATCAATCTTTAAGAGGGGAAAGGGAAAGTGAAGTTATGGGCAATCATAAACTGAAGAACTAATTTAGCTGTACATTACAATAGAGATAGTTACCGGGAAGGACAATAAATATTTTAATCCAATTTGTCCAAGTTTGTGCAGGAAACCGATTAAGCTATAATTTAGTGTGGAGATAGTTTGAGTTTCGGGAAAGAATATAGGATTGTTGCCTGCGGTAGCGAAACAAAACTGTATAGAAGTACCAAGCGCGATATTCTTCGCTACCCAGAGCGGGAGCGAATATCGGCCAGGTTTGCCAGCCTTTACTAATTCTACGCCCACAAAGTCACAGAAAACCCGTGAATTCCCCTTTTCCGTAGAATTGGAAATCCAATCATAGTCTTAATGGGTGCATCAAATTCATCACTCTATGAATTGACTGTCACGCGCTACGAAGGGCGCGTGGGTCAGCTAGTTATATTATAATTATTGTACATACGAGTAAATTACCTACTGTAAGCACAGTGTAAGTAGGGTAGTCTTGTTCTGTTGGAGTATAAACACCAATTATTATATCTATATTATTATTTATAATTATTAATGTTTAAAATCGGCCTGATGTGGACGATCTGCCACATTTTCGCCGGATTTTCTGTTAAGTGGGCCAGTTTCACCTGAGACACACTGGCCCTAACCCAAACAATAAAGGTAAAAAACGTCAATATCCAGTTTTTTAATGACTAGTTGATTTTAATGTGCTCGAATTTAAAGGACCTCCTCCTGCAAAGTTTTATTTAGTTGTTGTTTAGTTGTACCATGGTTTGTCATCAAAACGCATTACACGCCCGAACTTCGAAGAAGATTAATAAAAACTGGTTCCCCCGAAAATCTGTCGCTTCCTATTACCATACATTACCTTTACTCATGCTTAAAATCGGAGGTAGCTAAATACAGTTATAAATGCAGATACCATGCCACAAAATAAAATTGAAGCCGTACACGTGCGTGTTTTCCATCAGTGTAAAAAAAATGACAAAAAAGATGTGTAGCAAAAACTGTTACTAAAAAGGCTTATTGCCCGAAATAAATCAATTTTATTTTTATTTTATTATTAAAAAAAAGTTAAACACCTACCTAACCATTTCGGTTCTACAAGATCGAACCACTAAAATTACGTAATGACTAACAATTACAAGTACCTTCTTACACATATCAAATAAACGACAACCAAGACCCTCGGCTTGCGAAGTACTGCAAACATTGAGATAAAATTTGCCATAATAATATATTTAGATCTAAAGCGGTCCCCAGATTTAAGCCGATCGCCACAAAAAATCTCTATAATAATTATAACCTTTATTGATATTATGAAACGGTTTTAAACATAGTAGTTAGGAAGTGGCTTCACTTTTGTTTTACGTGATGTCTGCTTTTATTATTATATGGTAGCGGGTATAAGAGATGCGTCCTCCTCGTCTCATAAATAAGGTCCTTGTATTGCACGATTTACGCAACGTGACTCCTGCTCGGGCAAACTCAATAATTTATGAACGCGCATGTTTTTGTACCTGACACTGTGTATTAGCGTATTTTGTCGGAGTTTACGTGGTACCGTGTTTCGAATACACTCAGTTACATTTCTATCATAATTTTATTACTCGTGTGGTAAACATGAGCCTGAAATAAATTATTCATTTTGATACTGTTTTGGTTCACAATTGGATATTATAATTATTACCTTTGATCTTTACCATTGTTTGTCTTCTTCTTGTTGCTTTTAGCCCACGCGAAATAGGCGGTAAGCATTCATAATCATCATTTAAATATGAAAACATAAGCCTTCCTTAAAATACTACATTTACTTAAACTTTTGTTAATTAAACGGTTAACCCAACTGGTGTTCATAAAGCTGAAATTTTGCGCTTATTTGAAGGTACATATTATATGAAATGACAATGCATGATAACATGGAGCTCATCTGATGATGGAGCTGGAAGGTGGATGGTGACCACCTATATATGTTCCTATGAAGGAACTGTAATTAAATGACACAACCCCATCGAGGCCTATATGGATTCGTTTGTTTCTTCTTGAGGAGTACTACTATTTGATTAGACGGATGCAATGCCAAGTTCTTTACGTTATTAAGTAAAATAAGCGTGTTTTAAAATCATTTTGAACTTGGCAATTGCCTAAACATCTAATTAACTAATTACTCAACCAAAATTACAGTGATTCTCTTTCAAGTTTAAACCAAATTCGTTTCTTTTCTTCCACAGATACACTCCAAACTTCAGTATATCGGAGCCAGGGTTAGTCAACACCGATGTGGCTGAACCATGAGTGCTTGGTGCTGCATCGCAATCATGATGTCCACGATCAGCAACGGCGTGCTGTCGCCAGCACCCATAAAGACTGAGGCTAAAGAGGCCTATGGTGAGTCTACAAATAACTATAACAACAAAAACGGCACAACTTACATCTAATATTGCCGAGAATATCTCGACCACGTCACGGTTTCGGACAATTACGATGTTCTTTGTCTTTTGTGTCTTGTGTTCCTCGTGGCGTGGTCGAGATATTCTCGACAATATTAGACGTGAGTTGTGCCGTTTCACGAGAACACTCGCAATAGTTTTAAAAAGTCTACAGATACTCACATTTTTATTAAAAGTTTCTATTTTTTCGCTTTTATTTACTTTCATCTGTCAGTTGTCTGTCTGTCTGTAATCAAATCTTGCAAGTTTAATTTGATCTACTTCCCGGTTTCCGATTGAGCTGAAATTTTGCATGCGTATAAATCGGTTGAAAATGAAATATTATTTTGACATCGAGCTGATTTGATAATGAAGCTGGAAGGTGACCATAGGAATATATTAACATCCGTAATTAAACGACGTAACCCCATCGAGTTTGGGCTCATTTGATTTGTCTTGACGAGTACTTTGGTGACAGATGGTAATAATAATAAATGCTTGTTTTAAAAATTTCACTTGTTTTATACATTATAATGTTCCTATCTTGTAGCGTTCGTGGTCCAGTGGCCGTACGTCCAACTAGTAATCCGGCGTTTTTGTCCCTGCATCTAATTTGTACCAGCGCTGTGTGTCTCAAACGCAGCAGAATTCTAAGGCAGCTGCCATTCGACGGCATTTTGTAATTTTGTTTCAATATTTAAGCCGTCGAAAAAATGTGTTTTCGTTCTTTCTTTCTTGTATACGTTTCGAGACATAAAAACGGACGCTGTTTAAAAAATACAATACGCCAGTGAAGGATCTGTTTTTGACTGCCCATTAAAATTTTGTCGATCTCAATTTAATTTTTCTAAAGTTCCTTTTGTTCATCTCCAGAAATTAACGAAAATTTCTCGACCACGGGTAAGTTCAAAAGTGCCTGAGGCCACTAACCAATTCTCCGGATCGACTTTATTATCTGTTCATCCATCTACGCAAATATATCCGCTCCGAATTTGCGTAAAAAGTTATAATTTAATTTTAAGTTCCTATAAATTTATTTTTGCAAGCTTTTATTTACTTTAACCTGTCTGTTGTCTGTCTGTAATCAAATCTTGCAAGTTTAATTTGATCCACTTGCCGGTTTCTGATTGAGCTGAAATTTTGCATGCATGTTTAAATCGGATGACAATGCAATATTATTATGACATGGAGCTTATCTGATGGAGCGGGAAGGTGGCCATAGCAACTCCATATTTAAACGACGCAACCCCATCGAGTTTGGGCTCATTTGATTCGTCTTGACGAGCAGGTACCTACTTTGATGCTAGATAGTAATAATAATAAAAGCTTGTTTTTGAAAAGTTATGCTTGCTGCTTTGCCCGCGTGGATATCTTTTCTACCTATATATTTTCTAAAACGTATCTGAGTGCCAAATTTCAACCCAATCCGTTCAGCGGGTTGAGCTGTGCGTTGACCGATCAGTCAGCCAATTAGTCACTCTTCTCTTTTGTATATTCAGAATATTATTATGTATACAAATATTTCAATAGCACAAGCTTTTCAATAGAAACTTCTTGGAAGCTTTCTTTGATATAGAGGTATAGGTATTTTTAATGAGAATCTTATACTATTACAGATTTATCTAGGCTCTGAACGCTGTAATATCTAACACAAATAATGTTATACTAGACTAGGAAAAATAATGGCTCATTGTTAAAACCTAACGTTTGCCTTTATCATATTTTTCGTTTAAGCTATAATCATAAAATCCATATAAAATTCCGTGCCACAAAAACTTGCCCTCTGTTCCCTCGTAAATAACGCCCTCCTTGAATGTCACGCGACAGTTTTAGGTTCACCTTAACAAATTATTTTATCTTATTATTTTTTGCATTTTATACATACCAGCTGCCCCCAGCGGTTTTACCCACTGTACCCCTGCCCCGCTGTTGCCTTTGTGTTATTCCAGGGTCTAAGCTATTTTATATACACACTGAGCACAACGCTGAGGCAGTTCCCATTCGGCGGCTTAGGGATGAATTATATTAGACCGGTCCGTGTCCGGGGCGTTCCGTGTAGGTGGCCCGGACGGGGCACGGATTTGAAACGTTACATACATTTTATATGAACCAGTTTATATTACACCAGCGTCGTCCGGGCCCGGACGGGACACAGATCATGCACTGTGTAATATAAACTGGTTCATATAAAATGTATGTAACGTTTCAAATCCGTGCCCCGTCCGGGCCACGTACACGGTACGCCCCGGACACGGACCGGTCTAATATAATTCATCCCTTAGTGGATGCTCATGTGCTTTATAACTATTATTGTTATTTTATTGCTTTTTACTTGTGTTTTATAAGCCGTCGAATAAATGTGTTTCTTTCTTTCTTTTTAGGCACACACTTTTTATTATTTTTGTTTTTTAATATTATTATTGTATTATTTTGGTGTGTGTCGTGTGTAACATATAAATTATTTTCTTTCCTTTTTGTCAAATTTTACCTTAATCGGGCTACCTAAACGGGTAGCGTGAAAGAGTAACAATCATATATTCAGACATCCATACATCCATCCATACATTTTTACAAAGTTTCACGTTTATATTATTAGTCGGATTTTATGTAAGCATATAATAACTTAGTTTACGTAAGTAGACATACAAACACAAAAGGCTAACAAATGGGAACTTTGTAAAAGTACACGTTGAAATAAGATACCATAAACATGCCTTCTTAAGTTAAGTGGGAACCTACATTATTGTGAAAAGTTTATAGGGCACAATCTTCGTTTCGGAATCTAAGGACTTTTTCTAAGCTGCAAAATGGCTGCAAATGACAAGCTGCTTATGTTTATTAGTTGTCTGCTTATAATAAAAATTTGCAAGATAAATCTGGGTAGATTGAGATAAATATGGCTACGCTCTGAATTTAATAGATAAATCTTTTTAGACCATATTAAAGAGTTTAATTCGTGATAATGATGGAATATTGCGTGTTAAAGTGTTATTTTACGTAAGTAAATGAAGGCAAGTGATTTAGAGTTATTGTTATGGTGATCTTCTATAGATCGGTGACTAGGTGAAGCATTTCCATCATCTTTACGTTTAATATGATTTGTTGACTTGCTCTGACTACGACTTATTGGAACATCATAAAATTGACACTGGTAAATACACGAAAGTACACTGAAAGTACATACATAATTTTATTCAGTGATGATAGCAAGCAACAAATGTTATCGGTCCTAAAAGGCATACAAAAAAAGATGTACCTATAATTTGACATTTCTGGTTTGTATCCTGCTGACATTTCTGGTTTGTATCCTGCCCTGCGGCCCGAGCTGAGTAGCAACTCCCGTCGCACTGTCAAGACTAAACTGACATAATATATCAAGACGCTACTCTAGTTACTCGCGCTGCCATTGGCATACAAATTGCAGCTACTCCCAATGTCATTATGCTCTTACAAACGTCAATTACTCTTGACTGTGTGATGTTGCTAGTCTTATGTCAATGTTTTTATGTGCTCGGCCGCCGGGAATATGACGTCACTCCGCACTACACGCTTGTGCGCCTGTTTACTGAAAACGTCATGTTTAGCCCGCCATATTGACCTTTGCTCCCCGGTCTACCCTTACTTTGTAATCTTTTTTTTTTTACAAGGGGAAATGCATTTTTGCATACCCTCACTTCTCGGGGGTGAAGTACGGGTTATGTGGGACTCAGCTTGCCGGCGGGAGTGCAAGGCCAGCAAGTAATACCCACTAAAACCCCTCGGTAGACCGTCGTTCCGCTTTAAAGGGGCAGGATGGGGTCGTTGTCGCATTCACCATCCCACCCCGGTTACTTTGTAATCTACGCTAAGAATAACTAACCATAGAGGTACTTGGTATAATAAATAGCTCACATAAAAGAAATTCAATTTAAAACTTTGTTTCAGACCGTCATTACTGGTACACGCAAGCGCAAGAAACATTACAGAAAAGGCTTCAGTACGCGTCCGATAAGAAACCTGTTGCCAAGTAAGTAATAAATTCCTCGTAGCAAAAACTTAGAGAATATTCCACGCATGTAAGTTCTGGGCAAGTTTCTCATCTAATATTGTTTTACGAACAAGTTTAGTAAACGCTTGGTGTATAATGTTTAAGAAGTTACCACCTTAGTATTTTTCTTGAATTTTTATTTTTTTATTTTTTTTTATGTGATGAAGTAGAAGACGAGCAAGACGCTCTCCTGATGTTAAGAGATAACAGCTGCCCATAATCAGTACAGTGTTACCTAGGATTTCACAATTATGTGAAATTCTAGGAGCACTGCACCAACGCTTCTTACTCAAGAGTCATAAGATGTTAAGACTCTTTAGCCCAGTAATTTTACTAGCTACAGTGCCCTCCTACCGGAGCACAGTAATGTTTGCACATCACTGCTCAGGCGGTAGAATAACTGGCACTGTTGGGGTACCCACCTAGACGACCTCCTGCAAAGGAAGTCTACCCCCAGTATTTACCTAAGTGAACCATTTTTTGAGTCATCCAATATTATTTTTAACCTAGCTGCGCCGCCGTAGCCTGTGTTATTCCAGGGTCTAAACTATCTCTTTATCAAATTTGTTGTGATGGATCGAAATAAAAATGATCAAAATAGGTTACCATATTTTTTTAAGGCGGATTATTCAATTTAATTTAATATTACCAAGCAATATTATTTCTTTCTTTATTACAATGAAGGCTTTCAACAGGAACAATAGGCAATTAAACTGAAGAACAAATTAAATCAGCTCGTTACATTGTTTACAGCTATAAAGTTGGTTTCTTCGCCAGAATTTTAATCGCCTCAATATTGACTAGACTTAATTCACTGTTATCAACAAACAAGCTAAAATTTGCGGTTCTTTCTCGAAGCTTTAGATTTGGCTTATTAATTAACGTCTTTTGTAATTTTATCGTTCAAATAATTTATAATATCTACCTAAGCAATAATTTTTTACTTAGTATACACAATATAAATTTTTTTTTTTATGTGTTTTTTTATTAAAATTACTTTTATGTAAATTTCAGTGTGCCAATTTCCAGTCAAGTCAAAAAATAAGAGTATACTAACTCTTGTGAATATATTATTATTATGTAAGCACAGTAACAGTTTAACTTGACACTCCCACAAGCACACGCTATCACGTGGGCTTAGCACAAAGTGTGCTAAACCCACCGGGAAAATTTCAAACTTAGTCAATTTCCTTATTTTTAGTGTTAATCAAACGGTAGTCATAAGCCAAAAGATTACGGTTAAAGATTTTATTTTTCTCAAAGAATTACAAATTCTCTTATAAGAAAACACTTAATTACAGATACAAAAGTTTATGCCACTTCAAAAACTTCTGATCTTGTCCTCATATTCTCAGGAACGTCATTCTGGTGGTCGGAGACGGGATGAGCTTAACCACTGCGACTGCTGCGAGAATACTCCGCGGTCAGAGGAGAGGGCAGCTAGGAGAAGATACTGACTTGGCGTGGGACACATTCCCTGCTGTGTCTTTGGCGAAGGTATGCTAAATTACCTACTTTTTTATATTTTTTCTTATGTGATAAAGTAGAAGACGAGCAAGACGCGCTCCGGATGTTAAGAGATAAAGCTGCCCTTAATCAGTACAGTGCTACTTAGGATTTCACAATGATGTGAAATTCTAGGAGCACTGCCCCAACGCTTCTTACTCAAGAGTCATAAGATGTTTAGACTCTTTAGCGCAGTAATTTCACTAGCTGCAGTGCCCTTCTAACGAAGCACAGTGATGTTTCCACATTACTCAGGCGGTAGAATAACTGGACATGTTGGGGTACCCACCTAGATGACCTCCTGCAAAGGAAGTCTACCCCCGATAAAACTATTATCTCGCTTTTTCTTCTTCCGGCCTTAATCCCGCTAGATGGGGTCGGCACAACTTGTCTTCCTCTTCCATTTAACTCTATCCGTCATATCTTCATTTACTCCGATAGTACCTACGCATATCTTCTTTCACACTTCTATCAGTGCATCCAAGCCTTTTTAGGCCGCTACTATCACATAATTTGAGAACATGATAATGGGAACATGATAACTCTAAATAATATAAAAAGTGACTGACTGCTCTATCAACGTGCAGCGCAAACTTCTGAACGGATTGGGTTAGAATTTGGAATACAGATAGGTTTTATGACAGACCTCATCTAAGAAAAGGTTTTGTCACGCGGGTAAGTCGCTAAGTGCTGCTAGTTAATTTATAAAGGTGAGTGGGAATCCTAATTGAGCTAGAGTTGGCAAGAGCGTGGCAATGGTAATTTGATAGTTTAATTTTAACTCTAAGCTGGTATCACTAAAATCATTGGGGCCCATTTATTGTACCCCTAATGCTTTTATTTATTTATGTCTATCTACTCAGCCCGCATCCACCCACTGCTGGGTTAGGCCTCCTCATATCCACGCCATACCTTCTGATCCTTCCGATTCATTTATTTATATGTTTATATTATAATTTAATACCGTTTAACAGTAACATTATTGAAATTGACATGTGCTAAGATAAAGCCCAGACTCCATCAAAACTACAACGTTCGTGCTTGAGACTTTAAAATCTCTAAATTAATATTTTTCACAAATCTGTTTAAAGATTAAAACTTCAGTGGAGATGGTTTTCTCCTCTCTGTTTTATAATATACGCCAGGGTAAAATTGTAATAACAGTTATATAGAGATAATATCGACACTATCACTGAATACATTTAAGTAGTTACAGGCCTTAGAATCATAATCTTAGTAATCATTTCGCAACATGAAATATTGGCTTTTAACGAGTCATAGAAGATCTGGACATAATACTACGAATTTCTTAATCAATAACATTATCATGATTTATTTGAGTAACTTCTCTGAAGGGTTAGAAACGTTAATTACGTAATGAAATATTATAGTCTATCAACTTAATATTGAATATTAGTAACTTGTGTCTATTTGTAGAGCCGATTATTGGGACCGATACGTAATATTACAAGAAATAGTACGAGGCTATAATATTGCTGTAGGCTTTAATATCGACTCGTATGCTTAGTTTCCCGGAACAGAAATTGTATACGAAATGTTATCTATCTTATGATGTAATATATTTATAGCTAAACCAGCATTTACTCGCTGAAAATTATATAGTTTAACTACCAAAATTTCATATCAGTCTAATTGTATTAGTGGTTTATCTATCTAAATATATAAAAGGAAAGTGAGACTGATTGACTGATCTATCAACGCACAGCTCAAACCACTGGACCGATTCGCTTGAAATTTGGAATATGAGAGATTTTATGATATAGCCCTCCGCTAAGAAAGGGTTTTACTACGCGGGCAAAACCGCGAGCACACTCTAGTACATTATAATGCTATAACATAAAAACAGTTCATTGTGTTTTTCTTACTACGGTGGGTTGTAGTCATCGTCCAAACCCCAAAGTGGGTTCTAGACGATAACAATATTTTCTTGGTATGCATAATAAATTTTAGCAAAACTTAACAGTAGGTACTCGTATCTAATGTACATTATGTGTTTACAATCTCCAAGTTTTTCTAATGTTATCTCCTCACAAATAAACACTTAGGATACGCAAATGTGACATAAAGTCAACTAATTTTATGTTCGTCAATGTAGGAAAATGTTAAAAGTAACTTTGTGTTCGAGTTACATTCTTATCTGATAACGGGATGATAAATAATGACAAAGTGGTTGTTTTGTAAGGGAAAGGGATGGACGAAAGAACATTTTAAATGCTAATATGATTTAACTGTGATTATAAAGGCCTGAATTATTCTCTAAAAATAGAGATACAGTTTGGTGGGTGTAATACAGTGTACAAATATTGACCTTTTTTACATTTTTGTCCAGTGTTTCTTGTCTTGGCTAGATTTTCGTTTAATTGTAAACTTTGGATACTTGAACATAGTTTATAGAAATTCAAGGGTCAATGTGTAATTAATGGAACTAGGCGTTACTTTGCGGAAATCCATCACAACAATTATTAGTTATTATTTAATATTTAGTGTTAATTCCGCTCTAAATTTGTGAGTCTAACTAAGTTTTAAGAGACGGCGAGGAATTCAAACGTTACCAAAATAGCAATTAGTATTAATTCCACCACCGTCTCTTAAAACTTAGTTAGACTCACAAATTTAGAGCGGAATTAACACTAAATATTAAATAATAACTAATAATTGGTCAATGTGTAACTTGTTCTAGACCTTAAAGACCACACATCTAATGATACGAGTAATATTGGTGATAACCCTGATTACCACAAGGTCCCTTGAACAATCTCGATCGCCTTGTCCTAGCACCTCTCTAGGGTTGTCCCTTTATGCCAATTTGTAAATGTTATCGTTTATAAGTGGGGGTGACCGAAATCGTTGATGATAACACGATTAAGTTATCAGGGAAACACCTTCTAGCCACTTACCGAGATGGTAACCGCACTTTCATAAACATGTTGAGTAATTTGATTTAATAATTATAAATCGATATATCGTTCGTCGTAACTGGACAACCATAGCCCTAGACCGAGATGAATGGACAGAAGGAAGGGAGGCCTTTACCTAGCAGTGGGACTAACCAGGCTGAAAATAATAATAAATAAAAATACTCATATTTTATATTAAAAATAATTAATTTTTAATTTAATTTTTGATTATCTAGGTATCGGCAGTTTCTCGGAAGTCTCAAATTTTTCAGTTAATATTCATAATATTAATTAATAATATTCTCTGAAAACCTGCCAAAAACATGCCATTTCGCCCCTGGCTACTTTTAATTACAACTGTTAAAATTATTGATATTGCTTTGTCGTTGTAGATTATAAAGTTATCAAAGGATGTTTGTTGTTTCATAATTATCATTACTCTTTCAAAAGTTTCTTTATTGAATAACCATCCATCTGGTTACCAGATAGTCTTAATTTGCTCTTCCTAATATAAAGTAAAGTTACATTATAATTAGTTAATTTAATTACATAATACACACCTACCAGCCTATTAGCGCTAACGAAGAGAGACATTTAATTACAAAGCTTTATTTTTATTTATTAATAATAATATTTCTTTATTTCAGGTACAAGTCCCATAATACATAGAAATTTACAAAATAATAAAACACAAATACATAATATGAATATAGAAAGTAGTTAAAATACAATAATAGGTGTACAAAATATAATACAATAATAGGTGTACCTATGTCTGTTGTCTGTCAGTCTATCTGTCTGTCAGTAATCAAATCTTGCAAGTTAAATTTTATCCACTCTCCGGTTTCCAATTGAGCTGAAATTTTGCATGCATGTGTAAATCGCAATATGCAATATTATTATAAAAAGGCGCTGATCTGATGATGGAGCTGGAAGGTGGCTATAGGAACTCCGTAATTAAACGACGCAACCCCATCGAGTTTGGGCTCATTTGATTCGTCTTGACATGTACTTTGATGCTAGGTGATAATAATAATAATAAGCTGACAATGAAGGCTTGTTTTTAAAAACCTTTTTTTTTTTAATTTCACTTGTTTTGAAGTTATTAGCATACTTCTGGCATATTTGAATGCTTTTAATCGTCGTGTTACTTCCGTGCATATAGGTAATCATATTTATTACAAGCCGAAAGACGTCCACTGCTAGTTCTAGTCCAGTTTCTGAGCCCTAATTGACCGACTGCTGGATAGACCTTCTCATGATCACCCTACACCTTCCAGTCCTGTGCGAATCTCATTCAGTTCTTTTTGACATATAGAACAATATCTTCTGACCTTTGGATTGCCATTGGACTGGTGGTCTGCCTCAAATTCTTTGTCCACGTCACTAGTACCAGCCTTGCTCTATCTGTTTGCATCTCGTCTTGCCAAGTGTCTTGCACTCTCTCCTCTCGGTTTTTGTGTATCCAACTAGAATCTGCAATTTTAAAATTAATATAATATGTATCATATTACTATGTAAACAAACGACTAAAAACTCACGGAAATAATGGTCGAAGCTAGGCTCAAACCTGGGTTTCGGACAATTACGATGTCTTTCATCAGAAACTCACGCCTCGCGGTCGCGACATTGGCCATTATTTCCGTGAGTTTTTAGCCGTTTGTTTACATAGAAATATGGATAACACTCACGTTAGTTTTCAAAAACGCATAATATATATCATTAGATGTTGGACATAAAGCAACTAGACTGAAGTGGGACTAGACTAAGTAAATCTTTAGCGTGAATTGGACCAAGACAACAGCCATGTGGTCACCAACCAACATAAAGCATCGCGGTGGCAAAGAAAACAATGGCGAAACGAGCTAAACGTCATTGCACCTGGGATAATCAAGCTCTGGACCCTCCTCACTCATTTAAGCACTGGCTAAATGGCGTCTTCGCTCAGGAATGGGATCAAAACGACTTATAATAACAATATATGATGACAATACCAGCAATTAATTAAATGACAGGGGAAGCATGTCTCTAGCTTCACATTGAAGGCAATAATTTAATATGTAATTGTAACAGTATCTTCAAAGCTAAAATTATCTTAATGAGCCATACGAGTTGAGAACGCCAAAGTTCTCGAATCTGCGGTCTGCGGTAACGTAAAATAGATGACATATTATGCTTATTTAATATTAATATTAAATGAATACACGTTTAAAATCTATTATAATAAGGGGGTAACAATCCGTCATAATAATATGATCATAATGAGTAGAATGGGAGGAAAACCGACTTGTCACGGCCCTTCACACTGTGGGTAATGAAAGGGAGGCAGATGATGGCATTACCCCCTATCATTGATTTAAAAATGTGTACCTACTCATATTATAAAGAACCATAGTCAGACATCTATTTCAGGCTCCCGCAAACCCCCACTAGCACGCATAATATCCTCTTTCACACATTTCATACAAAATTGATATGCCTCTAGTGCCTCCAAAATAAGAGCAAAGGAAAATAGAAATGGGTAATTAAAGTACAATAATTCCGCAAATTTAACATCCTTTGAGATTACTACACATAATAGTTAGGCGTACTATGTACATCACTTTTTTATTCGGAAAGTTTCGTCCTGATTTTTTAGATCCATGTAATACATGATATAAAAAACATAATCCATTTTACATCTTTTAAGGGGAATCCTAAAAAGTTTTAGCTGGAATTTGTACATTGTTGTTATTAAAATAACGTTTTTAATACCTTCTGAGATAGATTTTTTGCTTTTTCATGCTCTAATCGCTAGCTAAGTAAAGCTGAAAAGTTATGAATTCTTACAATTTTATACTATTTAACTATTCCCAAGAATATACTTTTACTGTTCATATTTATTTTAACTGAAATAAAGTTACCATAGTAAGCCTACTTGATTAGGGTATTTCCCGTTCGTCCACACCCCCGTAGGTCACACTGTTACCAAACGAGTAAAAACGTTTCGCTCGTTTAGTGTTGACGAACGCTACTTTTTTCCCACGAATAGGGAATAAAAAGTAGCGCTCGTCAATACTGTGAACGAACGAAACTGTTTTTATAATATGCATGCTCACATTCAAACGCTTTAATTCAAACTTTAGAGGCCGTCCGCAGATATGCGATCTAAATCATCACATTTCACACAAATATTATAAAGGCGAAAGTTTGTGAGTGTGTATGTTTGTTACTTCTTCACGCCTTAACGGTTTGACCGATTGAGCTGAAATTTGGTATAGAAATAGCTTAGACCCGGGAATAATACATAGGCTACGGGCCTAGCATGATCGACTTATAGCAGGGCAATTTAAGCCGAAATCTGAGCTGCCCTGCCATTTCGTACCATGAACTCTGTAGCAGGCCAGTCAGTTTGAAGTCACGTGACACTAGCAGCTCAGCGGTCACGTGACTCCGCTTAGCTCTAACGGTAGTAGCGGGTGAAACCGCTGGGTGCAGCTAGTTTGTCAATAAATTACAGTATGATGACGGATTGGCTAAGCCGTAAATCATTGTTGTAGGTATGGTAGCTAACGCATTTTAGTCATCTTATTGGAGTACTTCATGGGAATTTTATAAACGGACCAATGCAGTGACCGATCCGTCTGAAGTAGCCATAGTTGTATTTACACGAAAACTGTCATGTAGTGCGAAAAGGTAACTGGAATTCGGTTCGTCTTGCGTCATGACGGATCGGAATCGGATCGAAAATAGGGAGGAACCTCTCTTACTCCGTAGTCATTTTTACTATTACTTTATTTTTTTTATTAGGAAAACAAACAGCTCTTATCTTAGATATAAAATTTACGGTCTCCACCTCAGCACCACCATTCACGATCATAAACTTACACCACTGCAATACGTTATTTACTATCTGTATGGTGTGCTAGTTTTATGTACCTAAAAGCAAGTGGGCTAACTATGAGAGCCTATAGATCTTGACTTTGCCCACTCTCCTTAAAAAAAAGCTTTCTCCCGACCATTTTTGGTCTTAACTTAATGTACGCTTTTCATTAAAAAATGTTGAACAGCTGTAGTAGAACAGTAAAGGTAGAGGTAACGATGAAAAATACGAGGCTAGTCTTTATAACAAAAATTACAGTAGATTTTTTCGTCTATAATCCATTTAAACATAAAAGCGCTAACGGTAAATTTTATGCGAAAACTCATTAAACGCCGGAAGCCGACCATTTTATATTAATTGAGTTACTTCAACATTATTTATCGGGGGCCTTTATGAATTTGTCTTATTATGAGTTTATTATGAAGCCGATTTAAATAATAAACTCGCCTATTTTCAGGCGGGCTTATTAATAATTCCAATCCATTATTCGCTTGAACAAAAGGGCAAGTATAAGCGTGACTCGATCCTTTATGTGATAGAAATATTGTCGGTAATATTAAATTTTACAGGAGCAAAGTGTATTGGGGGTTGAGATTCAATAAAAATAATATTTTAATATATTCAAAGACGGAGCGGATGGCCGATGGGGTCGAAAAGTGCTTGAGTGGAGACCACGTACTAGCAAACGCAGCGTAGGACGTCCACCCACAAGGTGGACAGACGACCTTATAAAGGTCGCCGGAAGACGCTGGATGCAGACCAACCGGTATATATGGAAGTCCAAAGGGGAGGCCCTATGTTCAGCAGTGGACGTCTTACGGCTGAGATGATGATATTCAAAGACTACAGATTACTTAAAATGATAACATCAGCCTTCTAAGTAGCAGTGTGTGCCTAGAGCACAGAAGTAATAGAACACCTAGAGTGTGCATGGTGTAGTCTAAACTGTCATCCTTAACAATTTACTCTTCAAAATGTATCGGGTAACAGTTCAATTTGACACTCCCAGCAAGAATTACGTAGAACAAATTTTGAGTCAGAACTGGCCAGAATCGTTAGTGCCCAAAGCATTATTGGCCACAAAATGTAATCGTGTATTGTTTCTACTTATTCTGGTGTGTTTTAAAACATTATCATAGCCGTTCCCTTCCCTATTTATGCTCTGGACGTAACCTCATAATATTATCTATCGATTTTCATACACATTTCAAACAGAATTTTCAAATAGTATAAGGAACCTTTTACTATAGTTTATTAGAAAGGAAACCCTTTGTAATAAATACTATATGACCTGGGGCTCGGGGTATTTGTTCCCTAATATTAATTCAGGTTTTGGATAATTTTGTGTAAGGGTTATAATCTTTAATGTTTTATCGGGATTGTAATAAGATACTCGTATTAAAATTTATAGCGCGATTTTTTCAAAACACACAGTATTTTACGACTATTATTATTACTTAAATAATATTCAGGATAAGAATTAAAAAGAAAAAGAAAACTAATTAAATCCAAGTCATTGAAATCACCATATTTATTTTGTTTAAATTAATAAAACAAATTTAAAATCTTTTTGCTTACATTTTACTAAGACATCAAAGAATTACCGTGCATCCCATCCAACAAGCTGGCTAAACTCTAAATTTCTTATCCATTTTGAGCATTTTAAAGTTATGAATTCGTGATAATGATGGAAGTATTACGGGTTATAAGTATTCTTAAAGAACACTCGCAAATGAAGACAAGTGATTTTGAATTGTCATAGTGATCTTCACGACAATATTTTCGCAGAAATCCCAGGATACTTTTAGTGAAGAATTTCCATCGTCTACTTTTAAAATGGGTGATAATATAGCCTTTAAAATAAAATACTTTGTAAAATTTCAATTGCTCAAGTGCTCCACTGTAGATAATTTGAATCAATGCTTTAATTCTGATGTTGAGAAATAACCTAAACGGGTGGACCGATCGAGCTGAAATTTGGTATAGAGATAGGTTAAGACCCTGAAGTAACACATAGGCTACAGTACAGCGGGTAAAACCGCTTGGCTCAGCTCGTTATAAATAAAAATGTATTCTTCACAGACATACAACATAGACGCACAAACTGGCGAGTCGTCAGCTTGTGCCACGGCGCTGCTCTGCGGAGTGAAGGCTCGATATGAAACCCTGGGCCTCGACGCCGGTGCTCGGTTCAACAACTGCGCTACCACTATCAACTCTAAAGTCACTTCCCTAGTTGACTGGGCGCATGAAGCTGGTATGTTTACTTCCAAAAATATTTATGCAAAGAAATAAGAAGACGACCAAAAAGCTCTCCTTTTGGTAAGAGATAACCCTGCAAGAAATAGATTAGACCCCGGAAAAGCACATAAGCACAGCGGAAAAGGTACAGCGAGTAAAATCGCTGGGCGTAGCTAGTTAGATTGATTATAAACTTTATTTGATTGTAAGTAATTCTTTTAGTTTTTAATTTCTACACACAAAACTTAACCGACAAATCCGTAAATGCTCCGTAATCCTATTTCAAAGAACGCGTCTGCAGGTATTAGTAACCTTAACCACTCCTTAGAATTCTACACGGCTAGGTTTTATCTGCAAATCCTATAAAACTGTAAAAGTAGGTTACCTATGTCACCTTATATGCGAATGAGCTTAGTAGAATATACGTCAGCACTATTCATAATTCCACTACCTTTTTAATGTATGTACCTTTATAATGTAGGTTATTATATTTTTATACAAAAATGTAGTAATAATACAAAATATTTTATAATTATTAAGACTAATAATTTTGCACTACAAATCTTTCAAAGTGTCTCTTTCATGTTATCGCATTATGAGACACCTCGATTCAGTCCGCCTGTTAACTGAAAATAATAAGATTACTAGTAATCTAAAATATTAAGCCAAGGTTATTGTAACATTAAAAAAAAAGCATTTATTTGCTTTCAAATCAATTTGTTTCAGGACTGGTTGGGAAGTTGTAACTTCCCATAACTTTCCTTTTGAAACCATAACATTTTTTTAAAATGAAATGAAAGTATTGAATATAAATTATTGGCTCTCTTACAGCTTAAGCTTACATAGTATATTAAAAAAATTAATCTAGGTACTCGCCAATGGGAACAGGCTCAGCGTTTTCTCAGATTAACCCTAGGGCTAACTTGACTACTGATTTTCAGCCTGCTCCCGTGCTCGCTGGTGTTATAGCCGAGAAATAGTGTGTGTGTGTGTGCGTGCGTGCGTGCGTGCGTGCGTGCGTGCGTGCGTGCGTGCGTGCGTGCGTGCGTGCGTGCGTGCGCGCGTGCGTGTGTGTGTGTGTGTGTGACTACAAAATGGTTAATAACATATTGCGTTGGGGGTTTTTTTTAAAATTTATTTATTTAATTCACTTGTGTAATAAATATTCTTGACACGCAGGTAAATCGACCGGCATAGTCACTACAGCGCGAATCACCCACGCAACCCCCGCAGCGCTATATGCCCACGCACCGTCGAGGTATTGGGAAGACGACAGCAGAGTACCACCCACTGTGAGGAAGGATTGCAAGGATATAGCCCTGCAGCTCGTCGAGAACGAGCCTGGGAGGAGTATTAATGTAAGAAACGGTTTTTATTTTAAAACAATATGCTCTTGTTTTGTTTGTTTGACTAACAATGGTTCACTCCGCACGGACCTTTACGCCTAGTGGGGCTGCACACCTAGGTAAGGTGAAGGTATAATTTCCAACTTCGCCTTTTAATTGGATTCCATTTTCAAGCATCGCTAAGCAATAAGTAAATTGCTTATGTACTCGTAATTATAGACTGACCTCCAGTTTATCCTGATATAAATCCAATTCGTGAACCCAAAGCCGACATTTTCTCGGCTTCAATGACTATCATGTCCGAAAACTGCCATTATAATTTGTGTTGTTAGTAGATCTTAGAACATTTAACCACGGAAACAAGCTATTACTAATTTCTAAGCGAAAAAGTGCCAGTTTCTGCTGGGAGAGGGTCAACGCACGCCAATAATGATACCACAGTAATGAATTTTCGATATCGTCACTACGAACGCACCCGACAAAATTGTCAAACACTGGCATAACATATATTCACATAAGTACATACACACAGGGTTAACCTGTATTGTGACAACTAGCTTTATGCCCAGCAGTCTATATTTTTGGTATCGGAGGACGCCTAATTATGACGTATCCTGTTGGATGTCTAATCGAAGGTAGAAACTGAATAATTAAATCTCCTTTCAGCGTGTGACATTTTCATATATTAAATTTATTAAAGAGACAAAATTAATTTCATAATAATTAATATCATAATATTATAACTGTTAAATATTTTATGAGTACGCGCTTAGATAAATGAATAAAATTTGAATATTGTAATTAAATTTATTAGTTTATATTGGACTAAATACATTTCTCATTATTATTCAATGAAATATTAAATATTCAAATGTTAAAAAACGAGCAAATGAATGCTAATATAGGGAACTAGCTTATGCTCACGGCTTTGTCCGCGCGGATAAATCTTTTCTAAGCGGAGGTTTATGTACAATGTACGTCTAACATATATTATGTATTCAAAATTTCAATCAATCACTCGTTTCTTTTATGTAGATTTTTATTTCTTATTATTTATTAGTCCATAATAGTCCATATTCCTCTAGATAATAATATTATATTATTATGACAGTTTCACACAGCCATGGTCGTCCCACTGCAGGGCAAAGGCCTCCCTACCTTCCTTCCACTTTTTGCGGTTTTGGGCTATTTCTGACCAGTTTTTGCAAAAAGAGTCTAACTCATCCCGCCATCTCTAACTCATCCAATACAGTTTCACTTATCTATTCGAAAAGATTTTCCATAGTTCGCATTTTCGTAACGATTGTCTACTATTGATATGATTCTGGCTAAAACTTGAACTAAAGTTTCAGAGTACTTAAATCGCTTTTACAACATTCTAGCACATCGACACTAGCGCCTTATTTCTCACTCAACATTTTCATAAACAGAACTGTTTTTCAGAGTTCACGCCTCGCGTTTCGTTTGTTATCTTTATTGATAATAATGTGTTAGTTTATCACACATTATTTTATCTTTTGTTTTCACCCGCGATTTTATTTTATCCCATTTGTGATAGCATTAACTATTACGGTCTAACTTTTATATGGGACAACTTTTTCGTTGTCAATTTTCTTTCTTCTTGAACTACATATAAAGGGCACCTTTTTTGTGTGCGCACGATATGACATTTTTTATGTATAAGATAAGAAACTCTTAATTGATACAACAGAAAATTTCACAAACGCAACAATTAAAACTAATAGTGTACCAATTGGTGGTCTTTTCGCTCAAAGCGATCTCTTCCAGATAACCGTGCAGGGAGAGGAATTTTACAATACTAGAAGGATGGTGGTATATAAAAACATAGATTTCACTTTTTGAAAATTTACTTTGTAAAACTTTTAAACGTATTTCCTATTTGATATCTCTATAACAACAAAGTTTTTTCTTAAAAGGAGAATACACGACATGTTTTTTTTTTGTTATATCTTTGGAATTTTTTTAAAGTATTAAACTAGGAATACTTCTAAAAATATTTTAAAATGATTATCGAAGGTTTTACCAATGAAAATTTTCGAAAAGTACGAATTTATATTTCAAAATTCGTCATATCATGTGAGCGAGAGAGTGGCACGCAAAAGCGAGCCCTTAACAAGAAACGCAGAAATTTCTCGCACATCTTCGATATTTGTAGAAATAAACTTTGGCTAAATGTTTTATTCAGAACCAGATTTTTATATCGGCGATATCTTTTCTCTATTATGTTTGGGAAAAGTATAATATGTTTTATATTATCTTTAATACTGTATTTATTGTGTTTTCATTTTATTGTTGTTACTGTTTCTACATTTTTCTGTTTGTTTTACTATATTTTATAGGCAACCAACGTAGATATAACGTAGGTACATGTACTAAAGAAAAATATATATACGACACTGCTGTACTTACGTATTTATTTTGTTGATAATTGTCTCAATCACGGTTTCGGTCAAAATCGGGTACTGCAGGCGTGAACTGATGAAGGACATCGTAATAACAAGTGAAATTTTAAAAATACTTTTTAAAAACAAGCTTTAATTATTAATATCGTCTTGTATCATAAAGTACTCGTCAAGACGAATCAAATGAGCCCAAACTCGATGGGGTTGCGTTGTTTTATGACAGAGTTCCTTTGGCCACCTTCCAGCTCCATCATCAGATCAGTTCGATGTCATAAAAATATTGCATTGTCATCCGATTTACACACGCATGCAAATTTTCAGCTCAATTGGAAACCGGGAAGTGGGTCGAATTAAACTTGCAAGATTTGATTACAGACAGACAGACAGACAGACAGACAGACAGACAGACAACAGACAGGTGAAAGTAATATAAAGCTTGTAATTATCCGATACTCACGTTAGTTTCCAAAATCGTATGTATCAAAGATTTCGATATGCTGATAGAATATTTATTTGTGTAAAAATTTTATCAGTCAACAATTTATTATGGCAGAAAAAAAGGCGTTGCTGACACAATGCTTTATGGCCGGTTTCAGCGCATTTAAAAGATATCGAGATAATAAATTACGAGTTGGCTGTTTTGAAATCCGGTTGGATTCATTGAACGTGTGAACCTTTTTTACTCATCTACGTAAGCTACTGTGAAAAGCTTAACTCAGATGGTTATCAAAGCAAAGGACTACCAAATGATATGAAAAAGTATATCACTGTGAGGGATGTTATTGATGTTTTAAGTTATAAAGTGCTCAGGGACTGGAGCACTTTTGAATTTAAAGCAAACGTCTGAAATTTTTCACGTGAAAAATATATTATCAGCCTTATAATGAAACCAAATACTCCTGAAATCGCTTAAGAGCTTCTTTGCGTGCGACTTCTTGCTCGCATTAAATAAATTTTAAATTTCAAAATTTGTCATGTCGTGCAAGCAAGAGTCGCATGTTGGACCGATACTCTTAATCAGAATAGGTTATATTAGAAGTCAATTATTCATTACGCTTCTCTATAAAGCACTAGTATTAAAATTAACTTTAATTTTGTATTAGTTATCCAGTCATTTGGTCGAAAAAATTGAGTTAACCTGAAAGTTTTTTCGGTAGTTTTGCTAATTTGCAATCTTATAGATTTTGACGTGCTCAAGCAAAAATACCCAATGACTGTAATATAGGGCTTTCACAATTTTCGGAAAGTTTCATATTTTTGACGGATAGATCAGAAGACACAACACTAGTCACTACGTCACTGGACACAAATCCTTTTACTTTTATGAGCTGCAGTTTCTTAATATCCAAATATTTGCAGGTTATTATGGGAGGAGGTAGAAGACACTTCCTGCCGAACGTGACCCCAGACCCCGAGCATCCGAACCGCGAAGGAAGGAGACTTGACGGGAGGAACCTGGCCGAGGATTGGGCTAGGGAGAAGAAACGCCGGAGGTTGCGGGCCCAGTACATACATACTAAGGAGCAACTGGCCAAGTTGGATCCTAGGACTGTGGATTATTTATTAGGTAAGTTACAAATACCTTATTATTATCATAAGGTATTTTAACCCTCGATGCAAAATATTATTTTATTATTATTTATGAATTTAGCGAGCGAATGAACGTACGCATCGGCACAAAGCTAGTAGGTTTTTAGATGTTTTGTACTTAGTTTTAAGATTTATATTTTGATGTATTAAATAAATAAAAAAAAAAAACTACGTGTGTGTGTGTGGCATCGTAGCTGCCGAACGGATGAAAGGAATTTGATTTAGTTTCTTTTGTAAGTAGAGTTAGTCGAGAGTGTTCTTAGCCATGTTTGGTGGAAATCCAAGATGGCCGCCGCTACAAAATGGCGGACCACTTTTTTTCTCAACGACCCCCTTAATATGGGTATCAAATGAAAGGACTTAACTAGCAGCATACTACGCACTATAATAAATTTAAAATCCAAGATGGCCGCCACCACAAAATGGTGAATTAGATATTGCGATGGGAGTTTTTTAATTTAATTCACTTGTTATACCATAGGTTACTTTGTGGTAAGTCATTTCTGTCGTCTGCCCTGCCCCTGCAATACTATTGACGCTGTTGCAACGTTTATAGAGGTAACCCGTATCGTATGTGCGTATTAATTTATCAATCGGTATAAAAGTCGTCAAACTAATAAATCGAATAATAAATCGTAAACCACGAAAATAATAATAATACCTACTATAATGAAAAAAATGTTCATTTCTTATCTTCTTGAAAGTCTTACTTTAATAAAATATTTTTACCGTTAATTTGTCCAAAACAGGCCAAATTTATGGTTAGCTAAAATATAGATTAGCTCTCAACTAATTTACATCACGATTTCAAAATAGCACACACTTCATTAACTTAATTTATCTCTCCTCTATACTTCTATAAAGCCTTTATAATTAGCTAACTTGGAATCAGTGCACCGATCATAGTGTCCAGTCAGCGTCAAATCGGCTCGCTTTGATTCTAGTAATACCTATTGTATCAAATATCACATAATATTAGTATCTATTGCAATTGGAGTAAATTATTGTATCGTTAACTGTATCAGTGGATTTATTTGTGTTAATTAACTAGAGCTAAAATGTTTAATCGTATATTAAATACTAGAACTCGGTTTTCTATACTAAGAAGTAAGAACACAAGCAAGATGCTCTTCTGATGGTAAGAGATATCTAACGTTGTTCATAATTAGTACAGTGCTACCTAGCATTTTACAACGATGTAAAATTTAAGGTGCACTGCGCCATCGCTTCTTACTTAACCGTCATAGGATGTTAAGACTCTTAAGCTCAGTAATTTCACCAGCTACAGTCCCCTCCTACCGAAGCACAATAATGCCTGTAATGGTTTTATGCCGACTACTACTGCTGGCGCATCGTCGTTTCAAAGGCTACGGCTGGCGCGTCAGTGGGCCGCACCACAACACATCGCAAAATTACACATAACAAAATTCGTTATAAGATGAGAATTTTAATTTGGAAGCCTCAAAGAATTGGTATTCTATGTACGTACCTTGCATTTTGAATAATATAAGAGATCCATCGAGTACACCTATGACATGGCAAATCTCCATTTTTAATGTCGTACCACCAAATGAAATAGCTTGTACCACCAAATGGAAAAGTTTACGCATTGTTCAAAGCAAGAGGCACAGAAATAAAACAGCAACTGTGACCGATTGCCACGTTTAAACCCCTCGTGCAACAGTCTGTTTCGAGAGAAAATGGAGTTTCAAATAGAATATTCCGAAACCTAAAGTGTTTGTTACTCTAAACGGTCTTCGTCGACGTGACGGGAAATGGAACCTAACAAATCCGGTGTAGATTTATTTTGCAGGGTTACCTAGCTATTACTCTCGTAAAATCACATTGAATTGGAGGCGATTCAACGTGAGTCTAAACAGATGTGACATTTGATTGGAATTTTATTCGAAATTCGAAGCATATTCCATAGTTTGTATGAACGCGCCCCTAATATTTAAATTAGGTGAAAATAGTACATTACATACAGAGGTAATAATATGTACATGCAATAAAAACATATCAAAACGTCTTCAAACAGGCTTCAATAAGCAATGAGACCCTAAAACCTAAAAGTTTTTCAATATGACGTTTTAAGTTGAGTTATTTTTAGTCTTGAAATATTCGTAGAAGTCAAGGAAAGGTTTAAACGCTGAAAAATTTGGTAAAATACGAAGTTTGCCGGGTAAACTAGTCACAATATTATAAATGCGAAAGATTGTGAGTGAGTGTGTATGTTTGTTACTTATTCACGCCTAAACGGGTGGACCGATTGAGCTGAAATTTATTCCAAGGTATAGAAATAGCTTAGACCCTGGAATAACACATAGGCTATAGTACAGCGGGTAAAACCGCTGGGCGCAGCTATTATTATATAAAAACTAGAACAATAGATGACGTTGCCGTATGTTTATGATTGTAGCGTCCGTGGCCCAGTGGTCTTACGTCCGGCTTTTAATCCGGAGGCCCTGGGTTCAAATCTCAGTGTATGGCAAAAAGTTCACCTGGATGCTACCGTGTTTCGGAAGGCATGTAAAACTGTGGGTCCCGGCTGTTTCCTGTAAGAAATGTAGGAGGCAGTCGTTAGGTCATGTTGCAGGCCCTGCAGTAATCTCGGCGACCTGAAACTGCAACATATTGGTTGGCCACACAACCTATACTTTATGATTTGACTCCGACAGTGTAAGAAGCCTATCTGTTGCAGTATAAACACCAATTATTATGAATTATTATGTACTCCAAGAACTAATTTTTCTATTCAGATAAAATACGTAAACTCTGCGAAGTCGAAGAATTCAAATTAGATAAAACTATCATACAAAGAAGTCACATTGTCTTCTTTGCCAATTTCAGTTCGTAACTTCATCAGTTGAACGGGGCTACATTGACTAAGTTTCTTGACTCTATTAACATATTTTCTTATTCAGAACCTTTAAGAAAAGTTTTATAGACGCTTTTTTTTTTTTTTATACGAGATAGGCCTACGTTTGACCACATCCCACCTGATGGAAAGTGAAAATGCGGTCTACGATGGATCACGTAAGATGCCTAGAAAGGTACCTATTCACTCGTGCCTTGAAGATACCCAAGTTGTACCGCTCGGGAAACACGGATGACGGCAAAGTGTTCCAAACGCGACCAGTTCTCATTAAGAACGACGAAGCAAAACGCTTGGTGCGGGCAGTAGGTAACGCCACTAAGTAAGGATGCCGCTTTGCCGTCTGCCGCGACGTCCGTCGGTAGAATGGGCTTTTTATGATAATGTAACGTTAATGCGTATGGGTAATTTGGTCATAATATAATAAAAGACATTTTGACCTAATTGGACCAGTGATCATTTAAGTACATCTTGGCTTAAGAATCTGCGCCAACGGTACTGCAAGAGCACGCGTTCCCTATTTAGAGCTGCTGTGTCGAGGGTTCGAATTGCCATGATGATCGCCAACCTTCGTTAGAAAATGGTACCCAATGAAGAAGAAGAAGATCATTTAAGTAGTTTTTTTTTCTTGCCATTATTTTTATATTTTTATGACCGATACGGCCGAAGAGAGCAGAAGAAAGACTAAAACCTAAAAGGTGGGATCGATCACTCCCCAGCTTCATTGATCTCAAATATATTAAAAAGGTTACAAAAGGTTTTAAGGTTGTTTGTAATAAATTAAGAAGTTTAGATATTGAAAAAGTTGTTTATTGTTTTAAACATTCAAAGTATAAAATTTATTACTTAAGTTTTGAGTAATTTGGTAATAGCGTTTTTTCTATTATAAGGTAAAATAATTAAATAGAAATACTTGTTATCAGGTTTATTGCTGAAATCCAACCCCGCACCACCCCAATTTCTTTGAAATCAAATATTTAAGCTTTCAATATTTTAAATTAAAGTAAATTATATTTCTTAAGAGCTTCTTCATAGAGTGCGACTCTCTCGCTCCGATTATGATTAATTTTGAAATATAAATTCGAATAATTTACTTTTTACAAGCTTTTATTTACTTTCACCTGTCTGTAACAGACAACTGTTGTCGGTCTGTCTGTCTGTAATCAAATCTTGCAAGTTAAATTTGATCCACTTCCCGGTTTCAGATTGAGCTGAATTTTTGCATGCATGAATAATCGGATGACAATGCAATATTATAATGACATGAAGCTGATCTGAACTCCATTATTAAACGACGCAACCCCATCGAGTTTGAGCTCATTTGATTCGTCTTGACGAGTACATTGATGCTAGATGGTAAAACACAAACTACTATTGGATAATAAAACTTTATATCTGAAAAATGTGATTATAAGCAACTGCTTCTCCGATTCATAAAGCTAGCCATACACGTAACCGTGTTATCTGACAGGTTATTGAACAGTTTCATTCCTCAGATTTTGTGTGGAAGCTGTACAATATTGTACAACATACACCCTCTGGGCCCCAGGGGCCTTAAACAAGCGCCAACCGTTTGTCGCTATCGATAAAAAAATGTACTGAGATGACAGGCGTTTTCGTTTGCTTTTCCAAAGCGACTGTCATTCCAGTACATTTTTTTATTATTAGCAACAAATGATTGTCCCCAGGCTTACCTGTAAAATTCATTTGTACAGGCAAATCTGTCAATTACACCCTTACGTGTATGGCTAGCTTAACAGAGTTATAAATTAAAAAGTCATAATAAAAATTAATTTGATATTAAACTCAACCAATTAGCAACCACAAAAGTGATAATATCTCTCCTGAATCATTCCATGTTACTTAAAAATGCTTTTACCATAATACATAAAGAAACCGAAACCTGATCTTGCTCCTTTATTACTAAAAACCGCCGTTTAAAATCTGTTACTTTTATGAAATTCAGTTTTTTATGCTTCCCTAAATGGGAAGCGTCGTTGGTCGGAATATTAAAGAAATCGGGCTCTTCTGTAGTCTTTGTAAGGTTTACCTAATGGTGGAAGCTTACGCAGCAATTTGGTCGAATCTTTCGGACACGGTAAAGAGATATACAGTAATTTGACTCCCTAGAAGCGGTTGAACTCAAGGTCGCGCGAGTTTGCAACTAAGTGGGTAGGGTTCGGTAGGCAGCGAGGTGCCGAATAGGCGTTATTATTTTGAATTACTCAAAATATCAAAGAGAATTAAATACTTTGTGATATTTTTACTAATTCACAACCATTATTCGGAAGCTTACTGTATAAAAATGTCTATTCAGCACCTCGGTTCTTGCCGATCCCTGTCGATCGCGTTGCAAACTCGCGCGACCTTGAGTTCAACCGCTTCTAGGGAGTCAAATTACAGTATATACTCTTTACCGTATTTCGGACGATGCCCTTTTTGGTAAACCGTGAAACCGAGGGACATACTTCGACCTATCCAAGTAAGGAACAATTTTTAATTATGAAGGGAACCTGGAGCTATTTTCTGATTAACTGAATTGTTCCGTTCTGCGGGTTGTAAAGTTGATTGAGTGCCGATATTTTATGGAGTTCGTCTATGGTGGTATTTCCGTGAACCGAAGTGGAGGTTTCTCTCTGATAATGTGATTGTTACAGTGTCTGTGTGGATTTCTTCTTCTTCACGCCAAAACAGCTATGTTTTTTTAGTCATGTACCCATACTTTTAGTACCTACTATGAATTCTTGTCCTAAATATAAATTATATAAAAATCAATCTCATTACCTAGCTGCGCCCATCAATTTTAGCTCATAAATGTAGTCTACAATATGTTATTTTAGGCTCTAGGCTACTTATTTACGCAACGTTGGCTCAATCCGTTCATCCATTTAGGTATGCAGATGTAGGTGCAGGTGCAGTTTACTAGTCGTCTCAAATTTTAATTTCCTTCTTTTATAAATTATATACTAGGGGGTAGACTTCCTTTGCAGGAGGTCGTCTAGGTGGGTACCCTAACAATGCCAGTTATTCTACCGCCTGAGCAGTGATGTGTAAACATTACTGTGCTCCGGTAGGAGGGCACTTTAGCTAGTGAAATTACTGGGCTAAAGAGTCTTAACATCTTATGACTCTTGAGTAAGAAGCGTTGGTGCAGTGCTCCTAGAATTTCACATTAATGTGAAATCCTAAGTAGCACTGTACTGATTATGGGCAGCGTTATCTCTTAGGAGAGCGTCTTGCTCGTCTTCTACTTCATCACATAAAAAAAAGCGCGCGGAGAGAAATCCTTTTTAAGCAGAGGTTTACGTCATTAAAACTCTGTTTTAAATTTCAACCCAAATCATTCAGTGGTTTGGGCTCTGAATAGGTTTAATCATATTTTTCTTTCATATATTTAGTTTTACCGATCAAAATATTAGAAATAATTATAAACACTTGTATCAGATCCGATATTAAAATAAATTTTGACAACATTATCCAAATGTTCACAAGTTTAACGGCGCCATTAACCCAGTTTACGATTGAGTTATGTTCTGGGATTTCATACATTGGTAATCCGTTTGGAACCTTTTTAATCTGACCTGCGTTAAGCAGCATTTGCATTTTATATGAGGCCCTACTTTCATAATTGAAAAATGGTTTGTTGTGCTAAAATTAAAACTTAAACAAATATTTTTAAATGTGTTTCTAGTATATTTTTAAACGCATCAAGTAGATGCTTGATGTTCAAATCGTATCATATTAAAAAATAAACAAAAACAAAACAAAAATGATTAAATTTGTTGCTCTGGATTAAATTAATGATGGAATGCTTTTGTCTTGTAGCAGGATTAAAATATTATGATTAGCTATATGCCAGCAGCCTATTGGATCAAAGCTACATAATATTACTTCCCTAATTCGTTGATAATATCTATATTAAAAATTCAACTCATTTTTTTTTATCATTATAGGTTAGCCTTTGACCACTTTTTCTAGCGTGTTCCGTGTGATGCGGCCTTAGATGGAAGTAGACTAAACCTAGAAGGCGGGGTAAATCTCTCCCTGGCTTCACTGAACGTTGAACATCATGTCGGCACACGGCCTTTTTGACCAAATTATTTAGTCTTTTAGGCGCGAAGAGGTAATAACCTCACATATACACACCCATAACTTGGCATTTGCCTCTATAGAGATAATATAAGTAGGATACCCCAACGTAAGTAATCAATTAACTTAACGCTAAAATCACGCGACAAAGATAAAATAATACAATTTAATTAAACGTAACATAGTTTTTACCCCCGGGGCCTGGGACCAAAATAGATGATAAATATACGAGTAAGGTCAAAGAACCTACGACTTTGTATATTCATCGTTCCTGAAATAAATGATGTCTAAAGGATCTGGGACCTGAAGCTATTTACTTATTCACGATGTAAACATATTAATATTAAGAAATTTAATTTAACATGGATGTTCCATTAATTTTCCAAACTACACTAATGTACCTAAACAAAAACAAAGAGAATACCTACGGTATTATCTTTATGATTAAGTTCGGGCAAAATGTAGTCAAACGCTAACCTTTAAATTAAAGCGTGATTTATCGTTGACCGCATATGCATTATCCATCAGGTGGGATGTGGGCAAACGCAGGCCTATTTAGTACAAAAAAGCTCTCAACGACTACTAAATGTGAGCTACTTTCCCATGCAAACTTTATGACATAATATTTGCTGACAGTGAAGAAACGACAAAATGCCAGCGATTCTTTGAGTTAATAAACACATTTTTGCTCAGGTTTATTCGAATACTCGCACATGGAGTTCAACGCGGAGCGAGGTGCAGACACCGAGGAAGGTGCCGCGGCCGGAGCTACCGTGAAAGCTGACGACCCCTCTCTCGCAGATATGACGAGAGCCGCGCTCTCCATCTTATTGAAGAATGATAAAGGATTCTTCCTGCTTATTGAAGGTACGCATTTTTCACGGTACCGCCTTTCGACGGAGATATATTGAATTATAGACCTCGCAGATTTGGTTAGAGGTATTTCATATTCAATTTCGAGGTGTTTCACGTCGAATATTTTTTATTCAAATGGGTAAACGAGAATAGATTGACGTGCGCTTGCCTATTACAGTAGACATGTTGCCTTTAAAAGCATCTTACGTGATTCATCGACGACCGCATCTTCACTTTCCATCACGTGGGATAATAAAATGTAGTCATACGTAGTATAAAAAAAAAACCTAGTATATCGATACGAAATTTTACGCAGTGCCGATAATTATGAAAATATCATTTTTCACATGAACTGTAAACGCGAATTTAAACAATGTTTATTCCATTTTGGATGTGAACCAAGCTTAATTTACATATTTTTTAAAACATAAAATTGAAGATTTTTACATTTTTATAACATTGTAAACAAATTTTCATTTTATGAATGTTGTTTATTGAAACTTAGATTGAAATTTTAAACGGAAAATTTGTTATTTAGCTGAAACCGATCACCTTAAAGCTTAAACATAGAAGGCTAAATAGAATTTGTTAGTGATTATACTTACATATAAAAATATCTAGGTAGAAATCTTTAAATAGACGATAAAATTCTTTGGGATGTAATGTTACGATAAAGTTAATAATAAATTTAAACAACAAACTCTCACACGTTAAAAATTCCATTGGAAATCTATCAGCTCTATCATTAAACAGTCATCATCATAAGAAATGAAATGCAAAATGAATGATTTTGTAAAATGTATTGGTTTTATGGTCACAATAAAGAGTATTTGTATTGTAGGTATTGTAAGACTTAAAACCATAATTATGAATAATAAAACTCGTACTTGCCTAAATTTAATCGTTATATCAGCTGCCATTATGGAATTCCAGTCGGGAATATCTCAATGATACCAAAATATTGCATTTTTACAAAAGCAAATAATAAAAATAAGCAATAGCAAAATTGTAAATAAATCAGGTTGTCGTTAATTAACAACCTCAATGTTGACATGTGAGATTTGTATCGGACAAATATTCATACATGCAAACAAACATTGCAAGTCAAATAAAATCTTTTGAAAACTACTCGAAAGTTTTTTAATAATTCAGTTGCAAGATTTGTTTTGGACAAACATTCATACAAACAAAGTTAAATAAAAGCTTCTAAAAGGCACTATTTATTCACCACCATATTCAACACAGTAAAAAACATTTTGTTCGAAATTCAGGACTGCAGTTTTAATACACTCCATATAAAGAGGAAAAGAGATTTCTAGTTTACGAAGCCATCCATTTAAAAAGTCTGTACTATTGTAATCCGTCGGACGTTGAACGATTTGCACGGTTTAAGAACTTCATTTGTCGTCTCGAAATGTTCCTACAAAGTCCCGAGCTTTTTCGCTCGTCGAAAATAACCCAATCTTTTTAAAAAGGCAGTCAACGTCGGAAACTGCAAGCGTGAATCTCTGATGAAGGACATCGTAATTGTCCGAAACCGTAAAGCCGCGTCTCCAGCTAGTGTTTTGGTCTACACAATTAACAAAACTAGACAACATTCAACAAAATTCTAGGCGATTTTGATGAATATTGAAATTATGTTTCTGTTGTACGTACTTTCCATCGGGTAAATTGTAGTATTGTAGTTTGACAATTTTTTGTGAAAAATGTGATCTTTTTGTTAATGTGTAGAGTGTAGGCCAAAACATGCGCTGGCGACCCGGCTTAATATCAACAAAAATTAAAACATGAGTACATAGCCGCGTCATATTTGTAATGGATAACATTCACGGTAAACCAAAATCGTCTTTTTAAAAAGGTTCCGAAAAAACCGAAATTATCTTCTCGTTTACGCTCTTATTTAATTTGGCCGGAAAATATAACTGACAAGATTATTACGCGCGTTGTCTCATGTTCCATTCATGGCCATATTTACTCGTTAGAACATTTTTACTACCTTACTCCACCGAATGTAGCGTATCATGTAATGTTTAATAAATAATTCAGTTTGGGGGATGAGCTTTCCTGGGTATATTTGGATCAGTAACTGGATAAATAAATTTCGCTCGTTTTGGGCTTGTTATTATTTTTTGCGCGTGTAAGTGAATGAGACGAGGATGGCGTTTTTCTGATCAAGTCGTATTATTATTAGTCTTTTAAAAATGGATGAGTGATTTTCCATGCAATACTTACTTTTTAACCGACTAAACCGTAGATGTGACAACAGTGTGACAACTCAAAAAGCTTAATCTTTCAAAAAACATATAAATGAAGGATTTTAAAAATTTAAGGTTATTTTTTTAACATACTGATTTTTGAAATATTGCATTGTTGTCGCAAAGAGACGTGTACTTTTGTAATATTATTGAGAGAAGAGACTGCAAGATCATAAAATTTTGTAATAACAATATAGGACAACCTTTACGGATTCTACAAAAGATTGTTTCAGAAGTGTATGTTAGTATGCATGTTTTTCTTCAAATTTCTGTGAAACTTTTGGATTGTTATTTATTTTTTATTGCCATACATTTAGACCAAGTTTAGGCTCAACGCCAAAGTCGTTTCAGCAGTGGTTTTCAAAATATAAAATTTCAGTTGTTACTAGTTATTTAACCTACATGCAACTCTTCACTATATAGAACACTACCACTAGAATGATGATGTCGTTGTCCTGGCCGTTTTTGGCCTCGGCGACTATTAGGACTGGATAGGCTTTGAATTATTTGTACATTCAAGGTGTTGGCTGGTGATCTACCCTTTGTTGTGCTCGTTGGTGGCTTGCTTACCCCACCTTGTCGACGAAGGTTCGTGCACATTTGGGGCACTTTAACATTCCATTGTCGTAATTATATGTAATGGCTGCAGCTCGTCGAGTCTTAATCTCACCACTGGAATATATGAACTGTCAAGACAGCAGTTAGGACATTATAAGCAACAGTTTTTTTTTACTTATCACGGTTTCTCTATTATTATTTTTCATAGGTGGCAGAATAGACCACGCGCATCACTACAACAACCCATATCGAGCTTTGGATGAAACGTTGGAGCTAGAGACGGCGTTGTTGGCCGCTCTGGAGCGAGTCAACCCGGCGGAGACACTTATAGTGGTCACCGCTGACCACGGACACGTGATGACTTTTGGAGGCCAAGCTACGCCGAGGGGACATCCTGTACTTGGTAAAATAATAAACACACAATAATATACACCTTATGACTCTTGAGTAGGAAATGTTGGTGCAGTGCACCTAGAATTTGACATCATTGTGAAATGTTTGTTGTACGAGCGAGCGTACATTATACCTCGCACTGGGTGACACTGTACTGATAATTATATAGGCAGTTTTATCTCTTACCATCAAGAGAGCGTCTTGCATTTCTTCTTACTTCTTTACATGAAAATCTTTATATTGACATTTGTATTTTTGGGCAGAATATTTTTTTGTCTCTTTTTTATTATAGCCGAACATTAGTGTTGCTATCTAACGAGGCACGCTCTTTGAGCACTGAGCATGCTGCTATGTTACAGTGGATTGGAGCACTTGGATTTGATGGAATGGAATGAATTTTCACTAATTTGTGGATTGTGTTAGTATTCTTTATCATTGTATCATCAACTCGTATAGGCATTTTCTTTATTTAATATCAGATTTTTTTAAACTGTAACTAAAAGAGTTTTTCACGGTTGGATATTATCTTATTAATTACGGCCTCTCCCGATATCTCAAAGTTCAAACATAAACCACGTCTTCTGAGTTGATAAATTGACTTCAATTAAAATAAATTAATTTTATTGAAGTCTCCATAAACATCATTCCTGAACACCCCGAGAATATTAACGTCTGGAGGAAGATGAACCGGAACGGATTATTAATTTATTTTCGCAACGTTGCCAGCTTTGCATAAATAATTAACGGGAAGATGAATCATTCAAACTTCAATTTCGCGATGTAATGTAGTTGTCTGTACTGTTGTGTCTTAAGAGGTATAATTTGTAATCGAAATGTAGTTTCTGTCGTCCTGAAATATATGAGTTTATAGTGTACTAGCTTATGCTCGCGGCTTTGCCCGCGTGGCAAAATCCTTTCTTAGCGGAGATCTACGCCATAAACCTATCTTTTTTCTTAATTTCAACCGAATCCGTTCAGTGGTTTGGGCTGTGCGTTGATAGATCAGTCAGTCAGTCACTCTTTCCTTTTATATATTTAGAAGATTTATTTCGGTTTCGTGCCGACCGTTTCGATTCTGTACGAGGATCTTCTTCAGGAAGTAGCTGCGGTTACGCGCCGGCGTCCGCGCCCCGCTTAGCACTAAGCCGAAGTAAATACAAGTTATGCCATTTATTTACAAAGATGAGTTTATAATATTTATTGTATAATTAATTATTTTTTGTCATATTTATTATGTTCGTACGTATAATATTATGTAAAACTAGATGTAACCTGTAAGTGCTACAAAGTAGCGTTTATTCCTGAGACTACGCTACTCTACCAAATTCAAACTTAATCGGTACACCCGTTTAGGATAACTGCTAACATGCTTTTGTATGTGATTGAAATGTTAATAATGAAACCAAAAAATGTATATAGAGGTCACCATTACCATAAGGAACTACCCACTGGACCTGTACAAACTCTACTCTGACTCTGCTCCATCTCTCAATACAACCTTTTCAATAACGTCACTAAGCACGCATCTGACAAAATTGACAAACAAAGGCATAAATCACACAAACAGGGATAACCTGTATATGTGACAACTAGTTTTATGTTTAACCGATATGCCCTGCGGTCTTTTTTTGGCTGATTATGATCTAAGCTTCTAGTTCTAAATAAGGCCCATTATTTTGAAAGTTAATTTTAAAACATAATGTTAGCATCGCGGTGTTTAATTTTATTTTATGTGAAGAAGTAAGAAGACGAGCAGATGCTCTCCTGATGTTAAGAGATAACGCTGCCCATAATCAGTACAGTGCTACCGAGAATTTCACAATGATGTGCAATTCTAGCTTGCACTGCACCAACGCTTCATACTCCAGACTCATAAGATGTTAAGACTCTTTTGCCCAGTAATTTCACTAGCTACAGTGCCCTCCTACCGAAGCACAGTAATGTTTGCACATTACAGCTCAGGCGGTAGAATAACTGGCACTGTTGGGGTACCCACCTAGTTGACCTCCTGCAAAGGAAGTCTACCCCCGGTAAAATATTTGATATAAATGATATTCAGTTCTAATACCGTCTATAAATACCAGAGATTTTCAAAGTACACGAGTATTTTATCAACATGTTTCATTCTGGAATCATTAGCGAAATCCTATTATACGAGTAATAAGAACAAATAACACTCACGGTTGACAAAATATGAAAATGTTCGTACATCTACAATGTGAGGAGAAATGTTATTCAAATCTCCTAACGACGCTCGTGTGAGATAAAGATATCTATATATAACAAATATACTTGTACGAGTATATTCATGATATAATTATACAATTTGAAGGTTGTTTCAGTGTAACTAAGCATGTCTGATGATGTATCAGAATAAATGCCGCGAATTCATACTCGTATTACAGCTATACGTCTCTTAGGGACTGCGCAGACGGCACACTTTTTGTACGATCGAGTCTGCGGCGTACAAAAAGTCTGCATGGCGCGCAAAAAGTCTGTTGCGGATTTTTCACAGACTCAACGCAGACGACGCACATCTTTGATCATTCTGTCGGCAGAGCTGTAGGGACGTAGACAGGCCCGGATTTAGCCAAAATGCCGCCCTGGGCAGTGAGAAAATGCCGCCCCCCTCCGCCGAAATATTATTTATAAACGCTCATCGGCTAGACATTTTGCTAAGAAATTTGTTGTCGAGTTCTTTCATATTATACGTAATTATGAATATTTATAAAAAAATATATACATCTAACTACGAAAGCTGTGTGTATAGCTTGCTTTGAAAAAGAGAAATTATAATTGAGAAATTTTATAATGCTAACTACAATAAGACCGCTGATTGTGAATTGTGACACATAGATTATAATACCGGGTTTTTATGTTTAAGTTTATTTTTCAATGTTTCAATGAAGTGTTTTATCTACCTATCTATCTGTCTACGACAGGCATATATATATAGACATATTATGTTGACTAAAAAGACTGCGAGCAGCTTGCTGCGAGCGAGAAAATTTTGTATATTTGACTACACAACAGTGGGCGCATACCTCACCCTGAGTGCCAAAATCGCTGTGAGCACCGAGAAAATTTTGTTTTTGTGACTAAATAAACAATGGATGCATAGTTTGCTCCGAGTGTTAAAATAAAAAAAAAAATATTATTCAAAGCGCGAGAAGCTAGCTGCGAGCACCAAGAAAATTTTGTATATCTGACTGCAAAAAGTGAGTACGTAGTTCGTTTTGAGTGCCAAAAATTAAAAAAAGGAGGCGAGCAACTAGCTGCAAATGCCGAGAAAAGTCTTGCTACGAAAAGTGGACGGATAGCTCGTTTGGAGCAAAAATCTTGAGTTTGTGTGGCCAGTATTCCAGACTTCTTATTATGAGCGCAAAAAAAAATTATAATAATAACCAGCGTGATTGAGAATACAAATTTTAATTCAACATCGGATGTTTATGGATTGAATATTTTTTTCTCGTTTCGAAATTTGCCGCCCTCAGTAAATTTGCCGCCCCCTGAAAATTTGCCGCCCTGGGCACTCGCCCCGAATGCCCCTAGTGTAAATCCAGGGCTGGACGTAGACGCTATGGAAATCGTGCAGAGATCGCGAAGTATTATTTTGTACATGAAGTACAGAAAAAGAAGAAGAAAGCAGCGTTACGTCCACCACTAGCAAATGCAGATTGCAGACTAAAATGTATGCCGTCTGCGTTAGCGCGCGTTGAAGCAAACGTTCTATTTTTTTCACACACTTTTTGCGCGGAGCGGCGCGACGCGGCGCGATCCGGTCTGCCCGAATTTCACGGATTATTTGTGTGCCGGACTTTTTGCGCGTCGTGTGCGTTACTGCATATAATTGCATAGGTTCTATTTTCACAGACTAAAAAGTGCGTCATGGATAGTCTGTCGTCTGCGCAGCCCCTTATAAGTGAAGCAATGCTCTGTAAAATGACACTGTATTTCCGTTTTTGTGACAGTTCCATGTCACTTTTTTTTTGTTTTCAAACTCTGGCTTAACCGGGACTTTTAAGGAAACGTAAAACTCCAACGCTCAGAGCCCTCTTTGAGCTCGCAATATTTCGATAATGTAAATTACATAGTAAAGTTTGCACAACACTGCTCAAACGGTAGAATAACTGGCACTGTTAGGGTACCCACCTAGTCGACCTCCTGCAAAGTAAGTCTACCCCCGGTTATATTACAATATGATAATTTATTTAATTGAAAATTACATTTATTTGTAAAGGTGCCGACACAGTGGTGTCAGACATAGACGGGATGCGGTATACGACACTGCTGTACGGGACGGGTCCGGGCCACGCCGAGCCTCGAGCTCTTCCATTGAACGCTTCGTCACCGACTTCTCAGGCCGCGGACGCCGTCCACGCAGCCGCTGTGCCTAGGCAGTGGGCCACGCATGGCGGCGAAGATGTACCTATATATGCTTTAGGTAAGTAACTTTAGACAGATAGATAACACGTAATGTGCAAAAAAGAACCTTAAAACTTTAAACAATTATTACATATATTATAGCGCCAGAATTTATTACTCCTTCCTTTCCTTTTTTTTCGAAGAACTGTGTTGGCAATGCTGCCAGCGTTCTGGGCACTCTGCTACATGACAGGGGTTTGGAGCACTTAGATTTTCTGTAGATCGGCTTGTGGCTGAAGTGTGGTTAAGAAACGTGTTATTTACTGCTGTAGTATTATACCTAGAGGAATACCACTAAATACTATTTTTGCTTTTACAATTACCACTAAATACGACCCTACCGAGTGTGAGATAAAGACAGAAAGATGATAATGATGCATCTGTACTATACTTACTGTTCAGAAACATATTAACCTGTTGTTACTTTAAAACAAATTGGTATCCAAGAGTGGATATATTAGCGCATCTAATTTGGATGATATATGTTTGATACATAGATAAAGCAAACGATTACGAACAAATTATATAGCAACAAATGATCGACACAAGACATTGCGAGTTCAAAACCCCCAACAATTATTATAAAGACGATCGTAATGGACGGAACTGGAATTGCTCCTCCAAAATTCTAGAACATTGCAATGAAACAAAGAGGGACTTTAATGGTAAGATCAAGATATTTAGCGAAATGTACGATAACGACACGACTGGCTGCCGTAATTTGGTGCAATGAGACACAATGTGTTTCGGAAACGGAATAGAGATACCGTTTTATGTAACTTCTAAGATGAGTTCCGACGACCCTTGTTTTTAATTAAACATTCCGTGTTTGAATTGGTGTTTGTAAAAATATCTCGTTTTAAAAGATAATGGAGTGAAAATTTTATATGAAAGTTATTGTTTTAACTACGATTACCGTGAGTTTTCATTGCTCTTTTACTTTAAGTATTAAAACTTGTATTTAAGGCGAAGTTTTGAGTTTATTCATCAAGTCACTCTTAAGATAAATACTAACATTAAAATGACTTAAAAACTAAATACCAATCATCTAAAAAAAACTAAAATTAATACCCATGTATATTGTATATAACCCGAGGGTGGAGGGATAATATTATGTGGATAGAATGTTGGCGGCATAATTAGGTACTCTGCTGAATACGACAGCTAATTTTTTGGCAAAATATAAGCCAGCATTCTGGTAACCTCTTGCTTCCACCAAACCTTTGGGTAGCTCTAAATACAGGTCCCCCCTTCCCCTCCCAACACTTTTCATTTAAGCGCAAATTGTATAAAGGTTTATACAATTTGCGCTTAAACAAATGGACTGATTTGGCAAAAAAAAAAATATGTTATCTTATACCACAGAAGTAATACAAATAAAAGTAGCCATTGTATGTGTGAGTGTGATGGCAATAGGGAAAATTCTGTGTGAAGAAAAAGGAGAACCAATTTTTTTTCCATCCTTTTCAGCGTGGCCGGTTTGCTGTTTGTCAAACTCTGTCAAACTGCTTCACTTTGACCTACCACCTACCTACCTATAATGATACCTATAATGTGTTTCGTTTTTTTCCAAAATTTTAACGCAATTTGAGACAATACAATGACATTCTAACGACCTAAAATATCAATATATCGCGTATTTTCATAAAATAATGAAAATCCGTAAACTGTTTTTTGTCTCATAGGTGGCCACGATGATGTGACCCCCCCTGGCTTATACCTTGAAATAGCGAGCACAAATAAATTGTGATACATTTAAAAGTGGTATAAGTACGGGATAAGTTAATACGGGTATAAAAATGTATTTAATGAAACTTTGTAAAATCTCTTTAATCATAACTTTTTACATAAAACTTCAAAATCCATTTAGTTCATTAAAATGCTTTTAAAAGAACATAAAACTATACGAAACAAAGCAATAATATAAAATTAACAACCTTCTCCACGTAACAATGTTGTCAAGGCTGAAAAAACGTTGGTAATTGAATAACTAAGAGATCACTCTGAAAGCCGTTTAGGAAGGTTTATCCCTTGTGTAGAAAAACTTTGCTACGGTAATGGGAAATACAGAGATTGATCGAGGCAAAAAATACCGTCACACTGCTGGCACTTACACTGAAATATTTTGCAAAAATAATAAACGTGAAAGTTTGTAAGAATGTATGGATGTCTGGATGAATGGATGTATGTTTGTTACTCTTTCACGCCTAAACGGGAAGACCGAATGAGCTGAAATTTGGTATACATATAGCATTAATCCTGAAATAATACATAGGCCAAGGCATAGGCCCATACAGCAGGTAAAACCGCTGGGCGCAGCTAGTATTATATGAAATTGATACTAGAATTAGTAAAATTAAATTTAAAAGCAATAAATTATTAACAATATATCATAATGAAAATGTGAAAATTGGTGAAAATTTGTAATTAGCCTTCCATATTTTGTATTTTATATATGTGTGTAGTTAGCTGTAAATTTTCCTTCGAAAATAAAATAAAATAAGTAATAACTTTAGGTGTGTACTTGTTGTTATTTTAAATAAATTAAAGTTAAGTAACTCCACAAATATATTATCTTATTTTGTAGTCTTTATTTATTATTATGTGTTTGGTAATCTGTAGTAATGTCGTATTTATTCCATCGGTGAAATAATTTTAGAGATTATTTATTGACTACATACTAACCAATAAATATTCTATCTATGTATCTATCCACTCAGCCCGTATCCACCCACGACAGGGTATAATCTTGCCTGTTAAAACATGAAGGACTATCAAACATTCGCAAACAAACGTCTTTATAAATAAATGTGTTAAATTTATTTCGGGAAATAAATAAAATAGAGAATGATTTAAAGCTAAGAGTGAAAGCTTTTATTTTTAATTTAGAAATATGAGAAATATGAGGAATCTTGCTCTAACCGAAAACACAGACCACAAGTCTAGTTTCGGATAGAGCAGTTTTCACCATCATGATACCTCCTTATTATACCCAAATGTTTCTGTATCATTAGATCTAATGTACCTATTTTATAAATAAATAATAATTTAATTTAATAATAATTTTTACATTCAATCTTTAGATTGAAACTGGACTATTTTATGGACTATTTGAGTTAGTAAGCTCTTAGGCCTACACCCAAAAAGAGCTGAACTATATTTGATTTTATTTATATCAGTCAAGTAATTTTTGAGAAAAAAAAATTAGAGATTGGAGATAGAACGTATTGAAATGGTCAATGTTTAAAAGAAAATGTATATAGGCTGAAGAATCTGAAGCTGAGCAGTTTCATAAGCTAAAAAGAAAATTAAAGCTACAAATAATACCGGCAGTGGACGAGTGTAGGCTGATGATGATGCAAATACCATTGTTATAGCACATAATAATAATGAAATTATTAATTAAGGATCACTGTACGGGAGGAGCCAACTGGTCCACAAAATACAGTTTTAACTAATTTGGGGATCTGAGGATTCATATTTGTTTTGATATAAATTTGTGTAAATTTACTCAATAAATTTACTTTAGAATCTAAAATAGCTGCGCCCAGCAATTTTACCCGCGCTACAGTACCCTATATGTTATTCCAGTGTTTAAGCTATCTCTATACCAAATTTCAGCTCAACCGGTCCACCCGTTTAGGCATGATAGAGCAACAAATTATACACATCCGACATCCTACATACATACATCGTTACAAACTTTTCCATTTTTTAATATAATAATATTAGTAAATAGGATTTCAAACCAATTAGTTTAGTAAATCGTGTGAACAGTAACTAAATATTCACGCAGTTATGTACGAACTTCACCCCAAACATCGCAGTAACAATATTCGTAGGATCGCTAACATATTGAATATCCAGACCCTTCCCACAGCCCAATCTATCAATGTACTAACTGAAAGGGTTTATCGGTGTGAAGCATTAAGATAGAGTGGATCAGGTGTGTTTGGTCACATTCTCAAATAGCTATTATAAAAACGCAGATTGTCATAGTATCAAAATATCACAGTAGCAAATTGTCACAGTAACAATTGGTCACATTCTGAAATTGACACAATAAATTTTCACTGTAGAAAGTCGTCATAATAATAGCCAAATTTTAAAAAATAATGTATGAAAATTGGGGTTTGTAATGATGAAATTTTGCTATTATGGCGTTTTGCTACTATAACGAATTGCAACAATGACAATTTGCTACTGTGACAATTTGCGAATGTGACAAATTGCTACTGTGACAATTTGCGACTAAGACATTTTGCTACTGTGACGATGTGCGAAAATGACATTATGAGTCCAAATGTCTCATTGCGAATGTGAAAAATGCACCTGATCCGATAGAGGGATGATAGAGTGAGTAAGAGAGTAATAATTTCAGGTCCAATGGCCACGACGTTGTTCGCCGGCGTTGTAGAACAAAGCTACATACCACATGCGATCGCGTACGCTGCGTGTCTCGCCCACCAATCACGGCGGTGTCAGGAGAAGATTAATTTCACACAGCCCGTGGTGAGTCTGCTCCGACGAGATTGAATGTACTACTAGAGACGACACATAAGACAAATGTCGCTTTTTAATGTTGTAACAGGAACTTTGGAAAACTTTGGAACTGGTAATTTATTTAGCGTTTGACCACATCCCACCTCATGGAAAGTGCAGATGCGCTCTATGATGGATTACGTAACATGCCTAGAAAGGTACCTATTCACTCGTGCCTTAAAGATACTCAAGTTGTACCGTTCGGGAAACATGGATGACGGCAATGTTATCCAAATGCAACCAATTCCAATTGAAAAAGTTTACTTCAACATCCGTGTACTAAAAACCGCTGCACTGTTGAAAAACAATAATAATAGATTTCTCGTCATGTTAGGTGATCGACATCCCATGCGATTATTTTAGTATAAAAAATGTAAATGGTTACAATCTTTTATATGGTATAAAATAAAGTTTTGTGTGAATAGATTATTTAAATTACCCAACTTAATTTATGTTTTTCCCCAATATTAAATAATACTTCAATGCAGTTTTCATTAATATAATATTTATGAGAAAGTTTTAAGTGTAAACCAATATACCTAAATCAAAGCAACGACACGTCGCTTATACTTATTATCATAGTAATAATTATAATATTGTATTATGATTTACAAAATTTCTTTTACTTAGAAAGTGTAGTGCAAAGTGTGGTTCATGTGCCGCAAATAATCGCTCTCATACGACGCGATGCTCCTGTACTTGTATAGAGCTCGATGGTCTCTGGGAAAGTAATAGGTGCGTGAAATTAAATTGGCTCAAGCTGTGAAGCTGTGAGAATGGTTAGGAAGCACAGATTACGTGTAAGATTCAAATTGACAAAATGTGACAGTTTTTGTGATTAATGGACCTGTTTTTATCGAGAAATTATACGAGAAACAAGGGCGAAGAAAGGCTATTTTCTGGTACAAAATAATCAGAAGATCAACTTGGAAAAATTGTTTGAGGTCCAAAATTTAAAATTAATAGAAACGCCTTTGATTTCTTTGTTGCTGGGGTAATGTGTTGGAAAGGGATACGTGGAAGGATTAAGGCTAGGTTTTTGCCCAGCAGTGGGCAAAGACGGCATATTTAATTTATAAATCCTGAACTAAACTTAATTAGTAAAACTGTAGGTACCCAAAGTTATTACCACAATCTTAAACCCAAACTTTAATACTATAAAGTTAGTCAATATAGGTAGTTAGGTAATACCACCCCGATACCCTATACTGCACTTTTGCTAACCACGTAACTTTTTATTAGTGATTTTGCAAGATAGCGACTTCACTATTAGATTTCTAATTAGTGCTACCAGAAAGCTGCGACCCGCGCCATCTGACCCCAAGTATTTTCCTCTGATTCTCTCACAATCATACTCGTACATTCTTTTCTGGATATAGAATTATTATATAGTTAATTAATTTGGCTGGCTTTTAATTAAGCTGGCTGTCCTTGGCCAACGTAAAAGTTTGGCCATTCGAGACATAATGTTTTTAGGCACTAAGGTGACTAGGTTGTTGGTAGGTAATAATTAATTTGTTACCTTCTTATTGACTTGCACGACAAACCAATATGGGTATTACATATGAAAGTGGGTGACTAGATAAGCAAATCAGGTGCGTGATGATGAGCATCATGATTCCTCATAATATCAGACACAGTGCCAATTGTTGGGTGTATTTTTTCGAATAATAAGATCATAAATTTGGTCAAGAAGTTTTTGCTCAGCAGTGGGATATCATAGACTTAATATATACCTACATATTTTGTCATGCTTAAGAAAATGGGGAAAAATAATTATAAAATAGAATAAAAAACTAGATAATTTATAGTAAACACGCGACAGTGTTCTAGAAATTTAACTTACTCCATAGGAACCACCCATCGCACCCATGTGCGTCATAATTTCTGTATGGATGACATGTTTTGTCGTTATTTAATTTTTTCAGTGTCATTTTTATTAAACAGTGTAATAATTGTGACAGGAAAAGGTGCAAACATGCGTGTCACCAGAGGTGAGCAGCGTATCAGCGGCAGATGAAACAAGAAACGACGGCTCAAGCGGCCGCCGGGTAGTTGTCGCCTCAAGCGTCATGTCCGACGAACGAGCCCCAAGATCTTCATCTAACCTACTATTCAACCCCCACGTCATCTCACTTATTCTTCCTCCATTAAACCTAATCACCTCATTACTTTCGTTCCATAGATATTTATTCAAATTGGTCTAATTTTGTTAAAGTGTCCAATTATCGTCGGCAAACGGAAACGATTCGTGTCATTTTGTACAGAAATTTTAATGTAAATAACCAGGCACTAATGTTAATATTTTGTGGTGAGTGTAAATATAAATGATTCACCTTCATTGTCGTTTTATTTCTAAATTTATATTTAGTAGACCAACCTATATTATATTTTAATGTAAGAGCTAAGAAATAATGGAAGCATCTTCTAACTATAAAGATGACGCTGTAGGCAAGTACTGGTACCATTTGCATCGCAGTAGAATGCAGATGGATGGTTTCACGCGTTTTTTTTAATGACTATGAGTGACAAAACGAGAAAATCAGGTGCCTGAATGTAAGCATCATAATTACACATAGTAACAGATTCAGTCTAACCCAGTGTCACGGTAAAGAGATATACAGTATTTTGACTCCCTAGAAGCGGTTGAACTCAAGTTCGCGCGGATTCGCACGAGTTCGGTAAGGTTCGGTAGGCAGCGAGGTGCCGTATATAATATAAACGTTATTAATTGTGAATTACTCAAAATATCAAAAAGAAATAAATAATTTGTGATATTTTTACTAATTCAAAACCATTATTCGGAAGCTTACTGCATAAAAACGTCTATTCGGCACCTCGCTGCTTGCCGATCCCTGTCGACCGCGACCCAAACTCGCGCGACCTTGAGTTCTACCGCTTCTAGGGAGTCAAATACTGTAGATATACAGATCTAGAGAAATCTTTACCGTGCCAGTGTCTTATAAATAAAAACTTTGCGCGGCACTTCAATGCGCCTGTCTTCCTGAGTCGTTAAATCTTGCCTTGCTGGATAATTTCGCTGATAACATTGCTTTTCAGTTCAGAACTCAAATGCTTGTACATTACTGCTTGTCGGATAAATAACAGGCAAAGATGTGGTCTTTACCACGAAGCTTCTGCAATAGAAGCCTACCCCTAAAGTTATAGTTATAAATAGGTAGTAGTAGCAATAGCCTTCTGGAAAATAATGGGGATGATTTTATTGGAAATCTCGGTAACAATTTAGCGTAAATTATAGTTCGTGATTCCAGCGCGTAAATAAAAAGATAAATGTAATAGATAATAAACGCATATTTAATACGTATTTCCTTATGAAAAGGCCTCAAACAAATTAATAAACTATAATGCAGTTTATTCGAATCGATTTTATTGGTTAAGTAATAAATAATTATTTATTTTCACACGTCATATTTAACTACTAGCTTATGCTCGCGGCTTTGCCCGCATGGCAAAATCCTTTCTTAGCAGAGGCCTACATCATAAAACCTATCTATATTCCAAATTTCAAGCGAATCCGTCCAGGGGTTTAAGCTGTGCGTTGATAGATCTATCAGTTAGTCACTCCTTCCTTTTTTATATTTAGACTAGCTTATGCTCGCGGCTTTACCCGCATGACGCAATCCTTTCTTAGCGAAGATCTTCATCATTAAACCTGTCTGTGTTCCAAATTTCAACCCAATTCGTCAAGCGGTTTAGGCTGTGCGTAGATAAATCAGTCAGTCAGTCACTCTTTCCTTTTATTTAGATTCCTAAAGGTATTGAAGTTGTCGAAAGCTTATATTAATAAGAGCTCATAATAATGATTTGGACACAGTTTGTAGTTGGCAGGATTGATAAGAATAATTTTGCAGTAAGACGTTATCAAAAAGATTTAAAAAAAAATATTATTTAGAGCTTTAGACCAAGAGACCATTGACAAAGTAGAGGTAAATAATAAATTTTCGGCTAAGGCGAAAAAGTTTAATAAATATCTGGGTTTCGGTAACCAATATATCTTTGTCCCTTTTGGTATCGAGACCCTGGGTCCGTGGGGTCCAAGCAGTCAGAAATTGTTTAAGGATTTGTTTGAGCGTTTGGTTGTAGCGACCGGTGACCAAAGGGCTGGCTACCTCGGACTACCTCGGATCCAGAGAGGTAATGCTGCCAGCATTTTGGGAACAATGCCGTGGGGGCCCTTTTTAGATTGAGTTTAGTTTTATTTTTACATATTATTATTAGTAACATAGTTTTTTTATACACCGAAGTAAGAAGACGAGCAAGCCGCTCTCCTGATGGTAAGTGATAGATAACGCTGCCCATAATTAGTACAGTGCTACCAAGTGCACTGCACCAACGCTTCTTACTTGAGAGTCATAAAATGTTAAGACTCTTCAGTTGGGTAATTTCACTAGCTACAGTGCCCTCCTACCGAAGCACAGTAATGTTTGCACATAACTGCTCAGGCGGTAGAATAACCAGCACTGTTGGGGTACCCACCTAGTCGACCTCCTGCAAAGGAAGTAGCCTCTGAAAGTACTTACTCGCTTAACCTTTACCTAATACGCCTATTTTTTGAGCTTGCGTCTAACATCATTAAACGTAGAGTCTTTCTGAAATCCAACGTATGGAGTACTCTAAGGATTTATAGGATTGTTCTAGATGTTGCAATAAATGAATACCCACACGTATGTGTAAATATTTGTGTATTTGTCGATTATATTGATAAAATTATTTATATGACTTTGTGTTATTTTTTATAATATTATTATTATTTTATCAATTGGCAAGCAGTAAGCTGGTGAACGCAAACCGTGCGTTGTGGCATTAGGTAACGTTATGTCTAGATATATTAGGCCGTTAAATGTAGGTAAGTATAATGATTACTTACCTTTTGTTGCCCTGTACCCATTTGCTGAAAGGTCGTCTCAACGTATCAGACAATTGCGTTACCTACAACAATCAACTGAATGCGTTCCCTTCGGGCTTAACCTGATAAAGTGGGGTGCTCGTATTTCTACCTAACACCTATCTCTTCTATTGTCGTGCATTTACTTTTTACAAGCTTGGTCGTGTTGTGAGATGTACTTTTCTCTGTTTCTATGTGTAATTGACTGAAATTATTCGTCTGTCAATCAAAGTAAACCATCGTTTGCGGTGTCACACTCGTGTAATATAAATAAAAAAAATAAAAAATAGTTTTATTGCCCAAAAAAATAAAATACAATTTACATTTACATTAAGCTTATCGAAGAAAAATTAAGGAATAGTATTAAAAGAAATGTGATACTAATTAGGCAAAAGGCATATGCTCAGCTTTATGCTGGCAAGGATGCGTAGCGCTGATTTTCAGCATATGCCTATGCTCGAGCTTAGATGTTCGTCGAGCGGAATAAACTAAGTAATAAAAAAGTGAGTTTCGATACAATAATAATTATTAAACTACTAGCAAATTTGACATACGAGTATACTATAATATTACTAATAAACTAGGACTAGGATATACTTAAATCAACTTATAATACGCAGTTAAGTAAATATTTTGCATGTGAAACTTATACATTGTCAGGAGAAGTAAGACCTGAGTCCTTTTTTTTGACCCAGGAAAAATTCGTTACGCATCATTCGTTACCCCCCACCCGAAGCTGGGTGCGGTGGGTCTATAAAACCTGGGGGTGTTCCAGCGGGACGCCACAATGCCGGGGCAACGGGTACGCCGAAGCACTCATCCACGACCAAGACCTGAGTCCTAACCCAAGGGTCTAAGCTACTTTCGGCCGAATTTTTTCAGATGTCTAGGCGAAAAAGAGTGACAATAAACAGCGATAAAAATTTCTCATATAAGAATGTTATATAAATAATGAAGTGTACACAGTACATTGTATCTTTTATATCGAATTTCAGCGTTCCTTTGAGAATTGTTTCATAAGAAACTTGATAAAATATAATATACAATTCGTTAATGTATGAGGGCCTATTTACTTAAAACATATCCATTAGTCAAGCTAAAGATATACATCTATAGGTATAATAGGCACAGCGTTTTATATTAATATCTACATAAATTTGATAAAGTGAAAATGGTGAATTTCCTCCCGCAGTTTTTCCGTTTAGCTTCATGGCACTTCATAGCTAATAAATGTACCTATAATGTATCAAATATAAATCAGTTTTTTCTTTTAGACGACACATAATTGTACTTGCTACCTCTTTTTTGGCCCAGTAAAAATGAGTTACGCGTCGTCACTCTGCGCTGGGGGGTGCAGGGCAGTATATGGGACTCCCCTGCCAAAGTTAGGCGCGACGGGAATACCCACAAAAAAAACCTGGGCAGCGGGTACGCCGAAGCGCTCGTCCGCGGCTATGACGCCGCGGCCCTGCATTTGCTGCATTTGGTTTCACTTACAGGAGGACCCCTACGCGGTAAGTGTATTCATCCTATCCTTACCTACGGTGCTCAAACTTAAAAATAAGAATTTGTTTATTCATAGATTTCAGGTACATAAAGATCTTAATGTAATGCATTGTTCTGCCGAAACCTGTTTTTTCCAGACGTATGAATAATATTTTGGTCTGTGCGTTTATACCTCAGTCGGTCGGTATTATATATTTAAATAAATGGCCTAATAAATTGACAATACGAAACTTACGCTTAATTGCACCCGGATAACTAACAAAATTCATATTGTTTGTTTGTGTAGCGCGGCTGCTGGTATTTTGATACAAATCTCTCTCGTTATTCTAGGCTAGTTAATTTGTTTCACTAACTTTTTTTATTGAGTTGTGTAGTTTTAAACAAAACGTTAGATTTGGATTTGAAAATGAATAAAGAGTATATGACCAAAAGGTTTTTTATGCAAATAAGTAAGAATACGAGCAATACGCTCTCCTGATGTTTTGAAATAACACTGCCCACAATTAGTACAGTGCTACTCAGGATTTCACAATGATGGGATATTCTGGGTGCACTGTACCAACGATGAATATGTTAAGACTCCTTCACCCAGTAATTTTACTAGCTACAGTGCCCTCCTACCGAAGCACAGTATATGTCTGCCACAGATGCTCAGGCGGTAGAATAACTGAAACAGTTGGGGTACTAGTCGACCGCCAAAGAAAGTCCAACCTCGATAATTTTTTAAAAAATATTTCACATAACAACCACTTATTCTATTATCGTAATTCTATTACGTATTATAATCGTAGACCTCTTTGTAACAAAATACACCAGAGTATTATAAACCAAGACAAAACCACATGCGTTACGGTAACACAATCCTTTCACATAGGAAGAGCGACTAATGGTGCGTTACCAAATAAACATGGGATAGAATTATTTTCCCTATCACTGCCATGGGGGATGGAGAGTTACATGAATCTGTTACTCGTATAACTATCGTGAAATATTACGTCGAAAATTTTGTGTATCGTTTGCGTAGTAATATTAAGGTTGCTATTAATTATGTAATGCTTAAATGTATAATGTTATTATTTATCTTACAAACTTAGAATAATCATTTCAGTTTTAAATCTTTTAAATTTATAATCGATTTTATTATGTGTCTATATTCAGACCAATGATAGAAATCGAAAATGCCACTTTTAGAGTTACGAGTATAAAGGTAATATTCGTATCAACAGTCTCTTTAGCAAGTGAAACAGCATGGTGGTTTAAAGCTGTACATAATAGTTTGAATAAAAGGAAAAAATATAAAATATCTTGTTTAAATTTTTTACATAGACAAAACTTTCAGTTATTAACCCTAAGGTAAAGTTATTCCTGTTATTATAATAGACAATAACTTACCTTATAAATCAGTTTTATGAGACCTCACATAAAATTTATTGAGAAAAACAAAACCTGAAATGGAAACAAATAAATTGTGAGTTAGGTTTAAACGGCCATAACAGTAGCTTTTATCGTTTTAGCGGTTTATGATCATAAATATACATAGATAATTGTAAATCTTAATAGTATTAGTTTCCCTAATAAATAGTAATATTATAGCGTCTGTAGCCCAGTGGCTTATAATCCGGAGGCCCTGGGTTCAAATCTCAATGTGAAATACATTTTTTCTAGATAAGCCCCTTCTTTTCCTGTACGCTTCATTTGTATGTGTGCGTGTGTATGTATGTATGTTTGTGACCTTTTCACGCCTAAGTGTTTCAACCGATTGAGATGAAATTTGGTATTTAGCTCTGACCCTTCTTTTAACGCACTTATTTCAAGAAAATAATTAAACTAAGTTAAGACAAATAATTAAATTTCACTTATTTACACTAAACGATTCGTGCATATTTAAATTCATCTTTGTAAATAAACGGCAAAACCCCACTTGTATTTACTTCGGCTTCGTGGCGACCGTTTTGATCCTGTACGAGGATCTTCTTCAGGGAGTAGCTGCGGTTACGCGCCAGCGTCCGCGCCCCGCTTAGCACGAAACGGTTGGCACGAAGCCGAAGTAAATACAAGTGAGTTTATTTACAAAGATAAATTTCACTTATATTTTTAGGTAACAAGCGAATTTTTTTTCTTATTACTTTCTTTTATTATACATTAATATGAAAACTTAAATTTCCAGCATGATCGTATCTTCAGATTTTGTCGACGAAAATCGCCATTCAACCTTCATAATAAAAGCATTTTCGGGCGCATATTTGAGTCCGGCCTATCATACATTCCACCACGAGAACAACGGAGAAATTCTATTTGCTTCATATTTTTTTCAGCGTGTTTACCTCGCGCCATCTCTACCGGCATTCTAGCTACAATGGTACAATGGGGCAGAAAAGTACTTTGTCAGCATTGTTGTATTCTATTCTGGAACTGTTTTTAGTAATTTTATTTTAGTACGAGAAACTTTATAAAAGTTTTCAAGATTGTGATTCCTTTGGGGCCTTCTTAGAAATTCATCTTGCAGCAACGAGCGAGTATTGTAATTTGAAGTCGTTGTGCTTTTTTTTAACTGTCTCAATAAAGGAGTTTACCAAATTGATGTTTATTTCAAATATAAGTGGAACTGTGAGATATTAACAAAAGACAATCCTTAAGGCATTTATTTGAATAGTGAGCAACTATTGAAGCAACTGGGACTGGCAACTTTTTCGAAACTTTCGAGTAACTGGCTGTTTCATAAATTAATGACCAATGCCGTTGCTTTAATTGGTGTAGCTTGCCAATTTGAGGTCTTTTTGATTGCATTAAGATTTATATGAAACTTTTTTTTTTACCGGTTCCCGTAATTATAGCTCTGTCTGTAAAGCTTATTGAATTTATTTAAAGTACCTATTATAAGATTTTTTATGAAAATCATTCAAATATTTTTCTTCTTCTTTCAATTATTGTAGGATAATAAATAGAGGCATAAATAGAGGGTGAAATGACGACTACTAGTCTCTCCCTTTGTTCTTTATAAGATTTGTCAATGCACCATTATTTTTATTACACATGAACTTTTCATTTTATATTGCACTCCTGAATGGAAAATAATGATCACGAAGCGCTTGAGCACCTTCAAACTACAATTTGCAACTCGTCCTCCAAAGTTTCAAAGACTTTAGATTATAACGAAGGGAAGTTTCATTGTTGTTTGCACAATGTTCCTACCGTCTAGTCAACATTGATAGTTGTGAGGGTTACCATGATCTATAAGAAAACTATTTTTTTATGTAATAGGTGACAAACAAGCAGACGGCCCACCTGATGGTGAGTGGCTACCGTCGCCTATGGATACCTGCAATACCAGGGGTACCGCTGGTACGTTGCCTACCTTTCAAGACTCTATTCACTTGCTTTTTAAAGAGTCCCATGTTGAAGCTCATCAACTATTTACTTCAAACTCTACACAGTTGACTGTATCAATGTTAAAGTGCTCCGATGTAGCCTATTTGATGAAAAGCTTTTCCATACGATTTTTTTTTAGTATCTCACAAGTTAACGCGAATGTGAGGATTTGTTTGTGAAATTGTTGCTTGTTTACGCCTAAATGGCTAAAACTTATAAATAAAGATAAAATTATTATAGCAAGCAAAACCATCCACTGGGCTGGCTTTGAGTTACTTTCTGTTAAAAAAAATATCAATCATTTCAATGTTGCTGTTGCGGCTATTTTAAAACGTTACACATTAGGTCTTAGTGTGTATAAGCTTATCCTAAGAGTGAGTTGAGTACTTCAGCTATACATATAAATGACCTATACTAAGCTTGCATCATAAAAAATACTCGTGGTACTTTTAAAAATGTTATTTATTTAATTCATGTATTGCAAAGGAAGGAAAATTACATCTCTAGCAAGCGATTCAAATGGCGCTACATCATACAAGATCGCATCTTGAAAGAAAATAATTACGACGCATATGGATAATTCAATTTATGCAAGTAATTTAGTGATTCAGCTCACATTTGGTCGAAAACGGTTTTTTAAGCAAATCATGGTAACCGTTGGTTTTGAGACGCTCGACGCGGTATCCGTACATATTTGTTATTTGTTTACCAATCGAACTCAAATATCAACAAACATGAGGATGGAAATTGTGGTTTCTATATGGATGTTTATTACAATAAGTTGTTAGGATGACTCACACAGGCGCACATTTACATAATACCAAGAAATAATTAACATTGATGTTATACACATTCAATAAGATTTTGTATAAAAGGCAAACTAATCAGGCGCGAAATAGGCTTGATGTCATGTCCTACTAAAAAATCTAAAGTGTGTGTATGCGTGTTTTTTACCTCTTCAGGAGCGCCTCCTACGCCGATTTGACTGAAGTTTAGTAGCTTAGACCCTTTTTACAGGAATAATACGTTATGCATCATCACCCTGTGTTGGCGCAGGGCGGTATGTAGGACTCCCCCGACAAAAATAGGCACGTCAAAGATACCCACCAAAAACCTAAAAACGGGGGTGTCCCTGCGGGACGCCATAATGCCGGGGCAGCGGGTGGTAAAATGACTGTGCTTCTGGAAAAATCATAAAGATAATAAAAATAAAATTAATCAAAAAATACTAAGATTAGCGAGTTTAGAGTCAACACACGAAAAATCTTTTCTGATGTCTAGTTTTACAACATTTAACTTTGTAGCAAAGTAATTTGTAGGTAAACCTAAAAATGCTTAGCTCGTAGCAGAAAGTAAATTCAGGCCGAGGTCAGGAATGTGAGATCTAGCTCATAGCTCACTAAACACTAGTTTTTTTTTGTAAACACAGTAGTAAAGTTTCGCAATATGCCCAAGTTGTAAGTCCTACAGTCTTTGCTCCAACTATATACCTCGGCTAGAGGTAATAAAATAGGTCGGTTGGTGCGAACTGTTATAAACTATTGGACTCGGATTGCTGAAAAAAGAAATCTATCATCAATATCAGTCTAGCCGTTTAAGGTGACAAACAAACACATACATCCACACTTTCAAGCTGTGCCAAGTGCCTAGCAGTTGTCGGCTGAAAAGCAGCCAATGTGTTATCCCTGTTGGTTATTTTCTAGACGAGAAGAGGAAACAAAAACATAGGCATAACCATCCTTTTCTATTTTCAATGTAGTAGGATTCGTATTATTTAAAAAAAACGGTCAAATAGGTACGAGTTGGACTCGAGCACCGAGGGTTCCGTACAAACCCGTAGGTATATACTTAAGTAAATAACGTAGGTTTTGATTCCCTTGCGAATAGTTGCGAGTTTGTAAATATGCGTCTAAAATTCCTGTTTCTTTTGATTGCGTTAACATAGAGGTTTGATTTTGTTACAGCAAGGTATTATACCTGAGTATTAAATATTATGAATTTTAATTTAAAACCTCCGCGTTCATGAGGAAGGGATAGTAAACATAAAATTATTAAACATATTTTTTTAAATGATGCAACTAAAACTTTGCGGTTTTCGTAACTTTTCCTATATTTATTTTATGCTCTAAGACGTCGCTGCGTACCAAATTTCAAGATTCTGAGTTCACGGGAAGTACCATGTAGGTTTTGATTCTCTTGCAAATGTCAAAAATTGCTGAAATTTGCGTCATATTCGACTATATCTTTTGATTGCGTTGGCCTAGAAGTTTTATTTTTTCACAGTTTTAAGAGGCAGTAGACCTAAGAATTTTCTATAAATTTCAGCTTGATAACTCCCCGCATTCCAAAGAAAAAGGGTCTCGACAGACAGACAGACGGACGGACGGACAGACGGACGGACGGACAGACGGACGGACGGACAGACGGACAACAAAATGATCCTTTAAGGGTTCCGTTTTATCCTTTCGAGGTACGGAACCCTAAGAACGGTTAATTATTTTGATAACGTTATCGTGATACAAGTGAGCTCACTATGTATGCCTCATTTTTTCAGCAAGCTCATTCTAAGTCTCCTTCGTCAGTGTGAACTTTGTTTTACAGAGGCAAGTGGGTGGGCAGCCTACTCTCACCTATATTACTTTGTAATCCTTTTGTTAGCTTGTGTAAACTAAGTTTAATGATTTTTCTTCTGTATAAATTCAAGGCCGTTTTGCAACATCGAGTACGTGTCAAAAAGATTGATGCCTCTTGGTTGGTTACTTTACTTCGTGGCAGTAACAAAAATCTTATTTTTAGGAAAGTAGCACATTATGTAGGCCGTAGGCTACATACCTACCATGTTCATAGTACTACAGTTTTATATAAATTTTTACATAAACCAACTTTTCGTTAAAATTTCTTGGGAATCTTTTTTTACGTATACACACACCGATTACTCGAACATGACTAAAATCATCTTTGAACGAGCATTATTTCTATTAAAAATAGGCAGTAATGTTACGTACTTATGCGTATTGTAATAATTATAATTGGTAGTTACGAGTAGAAAAAGATATTAGCAATAGGACCGTCAATTGCATTTTTTCCAGATGTATATTTTAAAGCTAATTCTAATGTAATTAAGGTATTCATAAAAGTTAACCATTTAAATCAAATATCTTTTTAGCCAAAACTATGCAAACCAGCCTTTTGTCATTTGCTCTTTTGTTAAAGTTTTAATTACAAAAATGGTAAAAACTAGGTTTCAATTTAACTTCGACAAGCAACTTAGCAAGTCAAAGAAGTCGAATCAGCGCAAAAGTTAGCGAAGAAATCTTAAGCCGTGGTCAATTCATTCATATTACCGCAGTTGCTAATTAAGCAATGACTTCTTAACCGGGGTTTTATTGTAGCGTTTATCCAGTTTTGAATTGCACCTGGAAGCTATACAATATTTTGCTTCAAATATTTATTATCTGATGGATGAAGAATGCGTAGTAATAGCCACTAAAGCTTACGTCAGACTGAGACGGTAAAGCGATCGCGATCGGGGACGGAATTTTTGTAATGTTAAAATTTGTACGTAACCTGTACTGTCAACTGTCACATATAAATCGAACGCGAGCAGGAACAAAATGAAGATCGCGACCGCTTTACCGTTCTGTCCCGCCTCAGTGTGACGTAAGCTTTAATAGTTAAGACATAATACTGGTGGACTGATACATGACAAGGTGAGGGGTAGATCCTTCCTACCATTTTTATTATTATTCATTATAGGTTTAGCCTTTGACCACGATCTCACGTGATGTTAAGAGTGCTTAGTCGGGACGCTCTCTCGCTCGCACTATTTGACACATTTTGAAATAAAAATTCATAGAATTTACTTTTTGAAAATTCCTCAAGAAAGTCACTGTACAATATTATTGCACACATTTTAAAAGTGTTTTCAGTGTTATATATTAATAAATAGGCCAAGCGCGAGTCGGGCCACGCACAATGTAGGGTTCCGTAGTTCTAGTAGATTGAATACACTGCACAACAGCATTTTGGATGATTGGGTTATGATACATGATATTTGTCCAATTTTTGACGACGATTTCAAATTTGTGACTGAAATTTCTGTATCAGCTCTAGTTAAAAAGATATGACACATATTTTATTTATTTATTTTATTTATTTCCAACACATGTAGGTTTACATTGCACAGATCTTGGTGTGTAAATTTAGGTACTACTACATACCCTGTTAGGGCACTTGTCGCTTGTGCGAGCATGCATTATACATAATAGGTACTATAGTAAAATCTAGTAGAAACAAAATGTATAGATGGTTTAACAATAAAATAAATTCAATTGCTTAACACACATTGCAAATCTAAGTTTAAATAATATCATATTAAAGAAAAACAATACAATAACAATAAAAGGAAGTTAGAAATTAGATAACATTAGCAATATAAATGTCATAATTTACATTTAATTAAGTAATTTTGAGTATATTCAAATTATTATTATTTCTATTATTATTATTTCATATTATTTTTATATAAAATATTGATTTTTTGTCTCATTCATGTATTATTGCTACACAAGTAAGTAGATAGGTATTTTAGTGGAAAATATTTAAAGAAGTTACAACTTTGCCTGCGATTTGTTTATAATTTCCAAGCATTCTTATCTGTTAGGTATTCTTCAACGGAATAATAGCATTTAGTTATGAGGATTTTTTTGAGATTTTTATTATATGTACTATCTTCATCTATTTCTTTAATTAATTTTGGCAATTTGTTGTATATTTTTATGAATCTGCTTTTTGGGCTTTTACTCATTATATGTAGTTTAGAGGTTGGTGGCACGAGCATGTCTCTGTTTCGACGATTGTAATTTGGATTGCCATCCGCAAACGATTTAAAGAACGTTCTATATTTCCTAACGAATGTGCACACCTGTAGTATGTACAAGCAAGGTAACGTCATTATTTCTTTTGCTAAAAAGTGAGGCTTACAACTATCTCTTTGGCTTATTCCGACTAGTATCCGTACACACTTTTTTTGTAATATAAATATATCCATAAATTCCGTACTATCACCCCAGAGCACTATGCCATAGCTAAACCATGCATATGCGTACGCATAGTATGCTGAGAGGGCTGTGTCATAGTTAGTGTTAGATTTTAAAATTCCGAGCGCATAAATAAATTGTGATAGTTTTGATTTGAGATTTCCAATATGGTGTTTCCAGTTCAAACTAGTGTCTAAAGTAAGGCCTAATAATGTGAATTCATTTTTCTCTTCTACTTTTAGAATATAGCTTAGATCTTTTAAGTTTAGTGGTTTTCTTTGATATGTTTTGAATTGCATAAGTTTTGTTTTATTTAGGTTCATTTCTAGGTTATGATTTTGGAGCCATAATTTAGTTTTATTAAAGTCGCTCTGAATGCTAGTATAATAACTATCTCCATTTCCGATCGAACTAAATAAGAGAGAAACATCGTCAGCGAAGAGAACACACGGCGCATCTACAGCTTTGGGTAGGTCATTAATGTAAATCAAAAATAAAATACATCCTATCACACTGCCTTGAGGTATTGAGTTGTTGACGACTAACATGTCTGACGATACGTTATGTATTTCATTTGACTCATGGTTGAAATGCTCAATTTCTACAAACTGCTGCCTATTATGTAGGTATGACTTTAACCAATTATATGCAATTCCACGTATTCCCGCGTTATATAATTTTTCTAATAGAATATTATGTGATACTTTGTCGTAAGCTTTCGTCATATCTAAGAATAACCCTATAGCATACTTCTTCTCGTTTATCCAATCATATATTTGTTGTAGATATTTATATACTGCAAGTGTAGTTGACCTATTTTTTCTGAAGCCGTATTGATTGTTATGAAGTATATTATAGTGTTCCAAGAAATTATTTAGACGTACGGTCATAGCTTTTTCGAATATTTTGGAAAAAGAAGGTAATAATGATATAGGACGATAACTACTCGTGTTGTGAGCTTTACCTCCCTTTTTCTGTATAGGTCGTATTTTAGCTATTTTTAATTTGTCTGGGAAGCACCCTTCTTCAAATCATATTATGTTGTTTTCGTAATAAAACGCTATAAATGTAGAGATGATCCTAATTAATTTAAGTTTAAGTTGAAAAACTCTTTATGTTATTTGATTTTCTTGCTGAAACTGAAGGCAGAGGGCTATTCTAAATGCTCTAACAATATTCAGCCATCATAATATGTGCGTTCCAGAAGCCGAAAAAGTTTCTTAGCAAACCGTCCTTCATTTTAAAATACCTATCCAACGATGCCCCACACGATGGTATCAGCCAGAAAAAAAAAATCATCCCCATCTTACGTGTACGGGAGGTAGCCTAAATTAATTAATTAAAAATTATTTTTTGTCACCGTTCTCTTACCCTTATTATTACTTACCTGAATACAAAATTACACATTTCTAGGACTTATAGTTTCTCCGCAATGCCGCGGACAGACAGACGGACGGACGGACGGACGGACAAAGCGAAACTATAAGGGTTCCTTGTTGACTACGGAACCCTAAAAAATGGCATGAGAAGAAATTTTGAAAAATGCGGCCGTAGATGGTAGCAGACAAACAAACCAAGAAGCAAACTTACAGTTTTAACTTACTGATCTTACTCAAACGTTCTTTTTCCTATCCGTAATATTATTTCGGGCAAAAAAGGCTGTGCTTAAGATGTTGTGGCTAATTTACACCTAAGCGCAACTCAAACATTCCCTATCAAAGGTAAACCTACATAACTATTTTAACAATTTTGGGGTTTCCAACTAACATAGTTTGTAACTTTGCCAACGTAACTTCTATAGCCAATTCAAAGTTCGCTTATCATAATAGAGCGGTAGCTTAGGACCTTGGCTTAGAATGAGAAGTCTACACTGAAGTATGTCTAGATAGATGACGTACAAGGCTTTAAAATATCTTACTTTTATTATAAACGCGAAAGTTTGCAAGAATGTATGGATGTCTGGATGTATGTTTGTTACTCTTTCACGCCTAAACGAGTGGACCGATTGGGCTGAAATTTGGTATACAGAGCGCTTAGACCCTGGAATAACACATAATATTATGCTACAGTACAGCGGGTAAAACCGCTGGGCGCAGCTATTATAATATGATTGGAAAATGTCGACATGTTAACTCACCAATAGACGCTAAGGATTTCGTAACGAGAGCAAAGTCGCGAAATAATATCTATTTCGTGGTTATAACATTTCTACCCCCATTTAATTAATATTTATTAAATTAATTAGACGGCACTATGAATATACTGTCTAAATTAACTGCATACGTATCTAACTTGACCACCTTTAGGTATCTTCAGTCCTATGAAATGAAATGAAATTTTTTTTATTTGTAAGAATATTGTCGAGAAGATGATAAAACAATCATTTGTATCAAATATTCTACCGAGTTACCGGTGCACAAATATAAAAAAATAATATATATATATATATAAATTAAATTAAATTATGGACAAACTTACATGATTTACAAATACTAATTGTAATTAATAACATAAGACATGCACATACACAAACTCATTATAAAAACCTAATTAATAAATAATAGCAGATTATGAATTGAGATTAAATTATAATTAAATTAAATTAAAATATAAAGAAAAAGACGTGTGGCACTCGGAGACTGCCGCGGTAAAGCTATTGCATAGCATTTTTTATCAACTTATGTAATTATAGTATCACCGCTGTGCCGGTCGGAGTGGGGGTGTTAGGTTTTTTCGTTACGGAATTTCTGGATTCGGTCCCCACGCTCAAGGCCCGCGATAGAAGCTATGCAATAGCTTAACAAGAAATGTCAAAAGTAAAAGAAAAAAGCTAATAAACAATGTCATGACGTATGTAGTGTTGCTAGGATAAAAAGTTAAATAAAGATGAATAATGAAAATGTCAGATTTCCTAAGCAGTCAGTCCTAAGCAGTCAGTTTCAGTCAAAAACATTCAATTCAATATGACAAACTTATCTTATTTGGATTCCGCTGTCATTATTTTAGTGCAAACCTGAAGAGCCTGAAGTGGGTTGAAAGTTCTAATTGAAGCATTGATTTCTTTATCTACTTATTTCCGAGACGTAAAGTAAGTGAACTCACGGCATCCTATCCTGATACATATTTCTGTGGACGTCTTCATAAATGTACGTCAAATATGGAAGGTTCATAGTTTATACACACCATAAAAAGCTGGGTCACTGCATATCGCACATGATTTCTGGCGTAAAATGTCCGGCCCATTTTAGGCTAGGAGAGAGGACCAAGAAAAGGGTACCAGTTTTGTTAATCTATCTCTCTTTTCTAACCCCAGGATTCCTATTTACCTGTGCTCCATTACCCTGATCCAGGCTTTGTCTATCTAACAATTGTATAATGGTCATAAATACCTATTAGCTTATGCTCGCGGCTTTGCCCGCGCGGATACATCCTTTCCCAAATTTCAATTCAATCCGCCCAGTGGTTTGGGCTGTGCGTTGATAGATCAGTCAGTCAGTCACTCTTTTCTATTATATATTTAGATATAAGATATCTTTCTGCCATATGCATCTGGTCTTGATTTCTGGCCTTGGTTTTTAGAACTTAATGCTGACAAATATCCCTCTATGTGGCTTCAATCGTGCAAAAACATCACTTTTCATTACAAGAAAACAATTTAACTTTAAAGTAAACTGCGTTAACAAAATAATATTGTGTTTCAAAGTTCGAGAAACACAATCTCGTCTGCTTTATATTTTTAAAATTTGTTTAAAGGTCAGTACCTACTGCCTTTTAGCTATCCTCTATTCCCTAGAGGTTATGAGTGATGAGCGTAATTGTATCTTCAAAAACATTTGAATTTGGTTAACAAAATATAAGTAAATTTTCAAACTTGGTAATGTTATTGGAGTTGTTTTAAATTTTGACCGCAATATCAGTTGTAAACAGATATTATTTTATTTTGGCTTCATATACCTCTCGTGATTTAATTTAACTTACCTCATTTTAGGTAGGTATATAGATGTTAAAACCTAGTTGTTTTGGCGATTTTATGACAATTTAAGCCGGGTATATAGATAGATAGATAACACTAGAGATGGGTATATTGAAACATAAAAAATATACACTCAGATATACATTCAAAATAACTTAAGAACTAAAACAATATAAAAAACTAAGTGTTACAATTGCCGGTCTAGACACCAAACAAATCCCTCGTCCACAACTTTGATGGAAAACCAGCGGTATACCGTTTTATATTAACCTTTCTGGAAAATTCTTTTTAGGATCCACCTCTTGGTCTACAATTCACAGTACCGTCCCATCCCGACCCCCAGAAAAAGTAGTATATCTTTATAAGGTGACAGTTTGCCAGACGAAGATTTATGACAGCCCAGCGGTCCGCATCGAACGGTGGCCTATAAGTGATTAACTCCCTGTGGAACTTCGCTCAGATAATATTGTTAAGAAAGAATTGATGTTTCTAGTCCGTGGACGCATTGTAGTGTATGGCCAGGGGTCAACTTTTATATAGCTAGGTAATGGTAATCTGTATTGAGCGATGTAGCGCTGATTCCACTACTTTTTTTTTGGCATTAGAAAATTATACCTAATACCAAAGCAATGTATTATAGCGTATGCAATAGCATAATCATATTCGACTCGACAAGAAGAAAAGGCAACATTATCTTCTTCTATCTATATATATAAAAGGAAAGAGTGACTGACTGACTGACTGATTGATTATCAACGCACAGTTCAAACCGCTGAACGGATTGTGTTGTAATTTAGAATTGAGGTTATATGGCGTAGAGCTCCGGTAAGAAAGGATATTACCATGCAGGCGAAGCCGCGTGTATAAGCTAGTATTATATATTAAGAGTCCGATTTTGTCGCTCTACGCAAAAGAAAAAATGCACTTTCATTTTTCATGGTAAAAGTTCTGATTTTAAAATAAAAAATAAAATAAAAAGCCATTTATTGCCAGGAAACCAAATACAAAAAAAAAAACTTAAACCTACTTAAATCTACTTTTTGCTTAGGCAATAGGGGTACATTCAGCATGTGCTGAATGAATAACTATAATTTAGATATTCATCCAGCGCTGGTTTTCAATGTACCCCTTGCTCGGGCTAAGATGTTTGCCGAGAACAATAGATAAGTAATTGCGGATAATTCTATACTAAACGGACATGTGTGTGTTGTGATACACTATTATTTATTGCAGTTAAAAAAAAATTGTATTTATTTCTTAAAGTTCCACTACACGGACTTCATTAGAGAAGCACTGGTAAGATCAAGAAATAAGACTTGCAGGAAGTTCTTAGCAGTAGTTTTGATTTCTTCCTTTAAAACCTTACACACACAATCTCTTATAACTGAATGCGGGTAAAGTTATTGAAGAAAGCAGTATCTATGAGCGCTATAAACTTTATGATTAAGTTACAATCCTGTAAACTATTTGCTGGGGAAGTTTGAACGATGCGCTATTTAAGCTTACTCGTACATATACTCTAAACTTTGTCTTTGACACAGAGAGCGGCTTATGAAAAGTTCTCATGAAATGTATTACTTCATTTCGCTACGCTAATTTAGTTAATTTATCTTGTAATACTCTTTATAGATTTTACCGGGATTTTACCGGGGTAGACTTCCTTTGCAGGAGGTCGACTAGGTGGGTACCCCATCAGTGCCAGTTATTCTACCGCCTGAGCAGTAGTGTGCAAACGTTGCTGTGCTTCGGTAGGAGGGGACCGTAGCTAGTGAAATTACTGGGCTGAAGAGCTCAAGTAAGAAGCGTTGGCGCAGTGCACTGGGTAGCACTGTACTAATTATGGGCAGCGTTATCTCTTACCATCAGGAGAACGTCTTGCTCGTCTTCTTACTTCGTTGTATAAAAAAAAACTTAAGAGGTGTCAAGGGACACCCGAATGGAACGAAGTTCCCACGATTTACACGATCCTCCCCTCTCCCCCTCCCCCCTTTAAAGTAGTAAGTCTCTAAGACCGCTGTAGCGGCTGTAACGTTTAACTCAACTTTTTTTCGGACCGCTATAGCGGTCGGGACGTTTGAGTGGATAGCAAAAAGTGTCTTGACAACTTTTCGTACGATTTTTTTCCGTCTAGTCCCCTTTCACAACGCGCGATAAGGTACTTCGTTCCAATAAATAGTATAAAATAGATCTTTGCCAATTATTCAAAATGCGCCAAGCAGTAATGTGCAGGCATTACTGTGTTACGGACTGAAGGACAATGTTATGGCAATGTAGCGAGATTACTGGGCATGATGAGATTTGACAACTAAGGGTGAAATGCCGCGCCGTGCCGCGCCGCGTCGCTGCCTCGTAGTGTGGAATGTTCCATACATTTTTCATTTTCATACAAAGATACTTGGCCGAACCGTGCCGCGCCGCGCCGCTGCAGTACAGATGCCGCGTAGTGCGTTTGCTCCTTAATCAAGGTGACAACGTAGTTGCAGTGATGCGCAGAATTTTGCACAAAATAATACTTTTTCAAACCACTGGGTAACGCTGATTTTGATAATATAACAAGTTTTTTTTAACAAGCTTTTATTAATATTACCGTAAAGGACTCGTCAAGACGAATCAAATGAGCCAAAACTCGATGGGGTTGCGCCGTTTAATTATCGAGTTCCTATGGTCACCATTCAGTTCCATAATCAGATCAGCTCCATGTGATAATAATATTGCATTGTCATCCGATTTATACGATATGCATGCAAAATTTCAGCTAAATCAGAAACCGGGAAGTGGATCAAATTAAACTTGCAAGATTTTGTTACAGACAACAGACAGGTGAAAGTAAACAAAAGCTTGTAAAAAACAATCATGATGTTTATCATTGTGCACCTGAAAAAAAAACGATATAAACAACAGCCACGTTAAAGAAATTTGATTTAGAATCCACATGTAATTGTAGGCTAACTTTATCGCTAAAAATCAAACAAGCTGCTTGTCTACGTAAGACTATTTATAAATATTTTTCTCGTCTTAAAAACATAATAAGAGACCAAATACGTTCCAGCTGTTATTTATAATCTTACTTTAAAAAAATGTCTTTATATTTTTAGAGAAATTTTTCCGCTAACCGACAAAGGGTTTAAAAAACAAATTGCTTTCCGCTTGTCAGCGTATTAAACGCGGGTAAGTACGTACAATCAGAAAAAACCTTTCGGTAAATTACTTTTCGATTGAGATAAACGCGTCCTTCCACGAAAATTTGGAATCTCAACGCTTTGCTGTAAGCAAATTTGTTTTATTTACTAAGACGAATGGCGAGAATAAACATGAATCATCATTTTGATATTTTTGTAGAATTCTAATTTTTATCAGGAAGGAAATGAATACTAATACTTATGCTGAATAATAAAGTTAATAAATTAAAGTCAATGCTATGTCTTTTTACAATGCACAAGCTTATGATTGCGCCTTTGTCCGCCTGGAAAAATAAATTCTTAGCAAAAGTCTTCGTCATCAAACTATCTGTGTTCCATATTTCGACCCAAAACGTGCAGCGGTTTAAATGGACTGTGCGATGGTATTTACGCTTTCCTTATACAATATTCTGACTAAAACGTTTAAGCAAAAAATTAAATCGCTGAAAAAAATTTAACCAATATTTGTATACCTTAATATTTTTTTGTCACATCGCATCGGCGCCAATCAAGCAAGCAAAAATAGACAGAGCGTTTACAAAGCGAATTTGTTATTTTTTACATTATATTATCTTTTTTTACCGTTTAATTTTTTACTAAAAAGTTTTATTTTATAATTTCAATATACCCTTACAAGCAGCAGAAAACCATAAATTATACCATTTTCCTAGTCTAGGTTGCTTATATTTATATAAAAATTATTTGTACCACCCTTTCCAATAAAAAGAGATTATCGAAATCGAACATTTATGTAAAAAAGTTATAATATAAAATTATAAAGGTCTACGCGTCGGCCTACGCATCGCCTCGTAAACCTCCTCCGTCTTTTTTTGTCGGTTTAATTGATATAATATTATTTTATACTTTAGAGACTTTGTTTTTTAACTAAACTACTCGCATCAAGCCTATTCACGATCAAATAACAAGACAGTATTTTTGATTGATTGCGCTGTGTTTATGATTCATTTTAAACGTATTTTGTTTTGAATAATATATTCCAAAATAATAAACTGTAAAATAACAGCAATTTAAAATATTCTGTGCAGAAATTCTAAATAATATTATAGTACAACTTTAGCTTCAACTAAAACTGTAAATTTAAGATTCACATGGCGGCTAAAGAAAAATCTGGTACAAGCTTGATACTAGATAAAGTAAGTAGCTTTAACATAATAATATACGGACATAACTAATTGAAAATAGAGCTATATCGACTCAATAAGAGAAGATCCACGTTTTCCATTACCATTAGCTTTTTACTTCAATTTTCCTCTACGTAGCAGTTTCGCTTTGACTTGCCTAGTCAGTGTGTCATTTAGCTTTTTTTCACATCATACATCTCTCATGATATTGCGACCATGCGCAAGAGTGTGTGTGTGTGTGTGTGTGTGTGTGTGTGTTTGTGTGTGTGTGTTTAATTATTAATCAGCATTGCTATTGGCTAATTTGCGCCTATAAGATTGATGTCCACTTCAATGTGCATTACTGCGTTTTTATTTCACTCATATTGTGAAGGTATAAAATAAAAGCCTTATTACACTTGGCTGAATTTAGTCACTAAATTCAGAATCTAAATAAGGATGAACGATACTTTCTTCTAAATTTAGGATGCTAAATGTGATTACACTTGACTTAATTCAGTGGCGATTGAATTTAGGCTTCTAAATTTAGCCAGGTGTAATAAGCCTTTTAGCAAGTAATGTACGCATGTTTGTCTATGGATTCTATTGTTTTACATGTGGATGGGCGATAGCCAATAGACCTGCTGGTCAAGGTTTAATCAATCTACATACATATGTATATCTAAACATGTAAATAGATAGATTAGATCCTTGAATCATTATATTATATTATTCATTTATAGTTTGTTTTAATTAATATTAGTGGACATAACCTCAAGGCGCTGCTAGTAAGTATACAAAGAAGTATGGTTGAAATTCCTCGCGCAATATTTTATGTTATCCATCTGAAGATAGAGGTTGCCGAGAGCCATTGAGTCAGGTCAAGTGTGCGCTCGGTGGTCGAGGATTTATTTATCTGACGGTTCGATGTGGCCCTTACCTACTTCTGGTCACTTCGTTATCTATTACAATATTTATATTTTTATATAAATACGGAGAAAAGAACGAAGACAATAATAAAATTGTGTATAAAAAAACCGACAAGATTATCAAAAAATTCTGAAAACGTATTTTTTCTTTGCAAATTTTTAACCCCCGACGCAAAAACGACGGGGTGTTATAAGTTTGACGTGTCTGTCTGTCTCTGTGTGTGTGTGTCTGTCTGTGGCATCGTAGCTCCCGAACGGATGAACGAATTTTAATTTAGTTTTATTTGTTTGAAGGTAGAGTTAGTCGAGAGTGTTCTTAGCCATGTTTGGTAGAAATCGGTCCAGGATGGCCGCCGCTACAAAATGGCGGATTGCTTTTTTTCTCCACGACCCCCTCAATATGGGTATCAAATAAAAGGGCTTAACTAGTAAAATACAATGCACTATAATAAATTTTAAATCCAAGATGGCTGCCACCACAAAATTTTGAATTATATATAGCGTTAGGGTTTTTTAAATTTTTTAATTTAATTCACTTGTATCTTGTAAACGGCTGGGATATAACTAAAGTAACTTGGTTATAATGTGCGTGCTACTTGACTGGGACATTTTAAAGCAAGACGTGACGCGTCCTAAAACTCAAGAATCTGGGTCAAATTTTTAATAAAACCGATCTATTTATATCTTGTTACAAAAAATAGATAAGATAAAATATTAAAAGAGTAAAAACTAAAATCATGAGAAGCTAAATGTTATTATATAAGTATCAGTGAGTGTTAGTAAATGTAATTAGACTGTTCCATTTGCTCAACAAAGTTCGCCAGGTCAGCTAGTTTTTGATAAAAATGAATACTCCTTATTTCAATAAAAAAGAAACTTCACAATATAAATATCACAATAAATAAATATGTACTCATATTTGTACAGAGAAAATTCTTAGCACACCATTGTTTGTATGCTTGCGAATAGCTAGCCAGTGAACTTAAAATATCAACCAACGATAAGTTAAAAATTGTTCTAACCCGCAACTTTCTAGAACAAATTAAATAAAACTCGAGACACTCCGCCTCAGGAAACTTGTACCTAGCTTTCAGGCTATTAACTAAATGACTAGTAGAGTGGAGTGCAAACAAAAACAGCGATATCGGCAAGTTTGTCGGTGAGACGTAAACCGCTTTTAACTCCCGGGCGTTAGATAAAGTTTTGAGTTAAGGATTAGGCTCTATTCATAGCGAGACCGCTAACGCGTGGCGAAGCAAAGAACATTTTTTTAAAGTTATCTAAGTGATTTTTTTTCTCATAGGGGGACCTGTCCAAAGTGCTCCTTTTGCATGTAAAATGTCAGTGAGCAGTGGGTACGTCAAATGCTTTTTCATTGGTCACACAAATTATGCTTTGAAATTAACATATACCAGCAAATTGACTAAAAACTAAAAATTGTATTTTTGTTGATTAAGTACATTATAAAACTGATTTTACACTGTTTTTCTTTAAAAATTTGATAAAAAAGTGCTTGCAACTACTATTATTGCTGGTTTTCTTCTCACCCTTTGGGGAGTGGGAACAGGGTGCCAGGTCTATTGACCTTTATCCCTGGCATGTCTTCCCCCATTACAATGGGGGTAGCTTTGCTCACATGTTGAAATTAGCGGAGGACTGCGTCATAAAACCTATCAAAACAACCTCAACCCAATATTAGTCCTTCAATACAATACATCATCGCGGTGTAACATTGCAGTGTAACACTGCTTTAACTGTCTTCGTCTCGCTCGCTTAGCACTCATAGTAACTCGCTTCCGCACATCTGCTAACCCTTAACTGATGCGGTATGCGGTATCACGTTGGGACACCGCGCACTTATACTTACACTTTTCACTTTAACGTGGCAATCTGAAGCTTGCTAACTCACATCTTGGTTTGCTTATTAGTCGTGAATAGTCGTGGATTAAATAGAAGGAAACATTGTAGACGTTTTTAAACGTCCCAGTTTGATGTTTTTACTGAATCCTACTATCCTACTGGTCAATGTTATTAATATTCCTAGGTTGGCTGTAAAAAAAATCCCAATGTGATAAGACCGCTTATTGTTTTTTTTTTTTTTTTTTTTTTTTATTTGCTTTTAGTGGCTTTTCGTATCACTGCGGCCAGAAATGTCCTATTGTGATCGCCACTTTGAGGGTGAGAAAAACCCCGTTTGCGCGGCGTTATAGTTCGCCACTGACCCTTGCAGCTTCGAGGAACTGAAGGATTGTTTACCGTTTATTATAAATTCTGTAAAATTCTCTGATTAAATTAATTTTATTTCTGTAATTTTTTTGGTTTTCATTTTTAATTCTGTAATTTTTTTGGTTTGTAAAGTGTTTATACTGTTCTTTAAATGCGAAATTAAGGATGTGGGTTGAGGATGTTTTTTTCTTCATTGTTATATACTACAATCTACTAAAGATACTATTGATCATCAGTAGATATAGTGGAAAATCCGCTCATTAATAATTATAGCTAATGGGGCAAAAATTCACTCGCAGTGATCCAGAATGTAAAGGCATGAAAAAATTATTTAAAAAAAAAAAAATTCTTTTAAAAATTCTTTTCATGACATTTTTAAATATATCAAACTGGAAACACTTTTAAAATGTGTGCAATAATATTATGGAGGGCTGATCTTAAGGAATTTTCAATAAATTAACTCTATGAATTAATATTTCAAAATTTGTCAAATAGTGCGAGCGAGAGAGCGTCACTCGATATAATATACGCTCTTAAACACCACTGCTACAAAATTCACATATCCCCTTAAATGTATCGAGCTGAAATTAAAAAGCTAGATGAATAAATAAAGCGAATGTAAAGTATGAACGTACATAAAATTATTTATCATATTTAACGTCTGTCTGGGACTTCTAAGACCTAAGTTTCAGCCTTTTAGTTTTATTTGTTGAGTCAATACATCTTTATTATTTCACTAATATTTACTGCGTAAATAACTTTATTTACTTCGCAATATGAGTTAGTTTTTTGAACTACCTCTAGCCTGTGAATTCACCCATTTATTTTCTGTTATAAACTCTTCTTTCACTTTTCCAGCTATGTTACTACATGTTGAAATTCACAGATCATTTTAAAATATTAGATGTTAGTTTTAGATTGATATCACAGATTGTTTTACCACGGTAAAGAGATATACAGTAGTTTGACTGAGCGTGATTTTTGAACATAAATACCTACAGTCGCGCGGTACATGCGCAAGTCATAGGGCTGCCGGGCAGCCGCTGCCCGCATACAGTAGGTACCTACCTATTTCATATCATCTACTTACTTAAGCTACTATCTAGACAAGACAAGAAACAAGACAAGACAAGAGACAAGACAAGAGACAAGACAAGAGACAAGACAAGACAAGACAAGAGACAAGACAAGAGACAAGACAAGAGACAAGACAAGAGACAAGACAAGAGACAAGACAAGAGACAAGACAAGAGACAAGACAAGAGACAAGACAAGAGACAAGACAAGAGACAAGACAAGAGACAAGACAAGAGACAAGACAAGAGACAAGACAAGAGACAAGACAAGACAAGACAAGAGACAAGACAAGACAAGAGACAAGACCTGGACTCTTACTCGCACTCTTACTCGAACTCTTACTCGCACTCTTACTCGAACTCTTACTCGGACTCTTACTCGGACTCTTACTCAAACTCTTACTCGAACTCTTACTCAAAATCTTACTCTTATTCGCACTCTTACTCGGTCTCTTACACGCATCCTTACTCAGTTTCTTACTTGCACTCTTATCGGACTCTTACTCGCACTCTTACTCGGTCTCTTACTCGCACTCTTACTTCAGCAGAATACTTTTAAAAATAAAAAATAAATATTATAATAACTTCATACTAACTTACCTCAAAAACAGCATAATATCGAATGCTATTTTTTGCCATTTTATATAATTTATTATATTATGTATACATAATACATACGTCCAAAGTAAATAACGTAAATTACACTAAATACTTGCAAAAACTATCGCGACGTCCGCCCGTCGCTGCGTGGCACCCGCTTCTGGATTATATACCCACTTCTACCCACATCTGCCCACATCTACTCACTCCCAAATTCCGGCCGTTTCTATGGAGTCAAACTACTGTATATCTCTTTACCGTGGTTTTACTATGTAAAAATTTGAAAAGTGTGTAGGTACCTAATAGAAGCAGTGCGCATAAAGTGTGTACGTTTTTATACGCGTTTTTGTCCAAGCTTTGGACAATCTTTGGCGTGTTTGCAAGCTTATTATGCAAAAATTAGCCCAATCATGTCTTGTTATTAGTTTACTTAAAGAATTTACTATAGTAACTAACACACTAACTCTGTATACTAGTTATTATTCACGTTAAACTACTTGAATTCTCCTTCATCATATTTATTATTCATGACAAATTGAGAAATAAGACGTTACCAAATAATATTCATGTTTAAATATCTAGAGACAAACACCGAGCAAAATTGTTCAAACATGTGTGAATGAATTACAATAGAAAGTAGGTACTCGTATTATAATAAAAGTCTTGCATTCGTATTTTTTGATAATAAAACCCGAATTAACCCCTGAAAATTTTTATACGCTGAGACGAATTGACGCTTGCAATACTCGTATAAAAGAGGAATGAAGAAACTGGCGCCATTCGCTTTAATGTGAAATAATGTTATCAAATATTTTTACGTATCAGCGTTGATTTCTGAGTCTAGGAAAAATAAAATAAATTAAAATTCAGTTTCAGTTTATGTAAATTCTTAGCAACTTAATTGCAAGGCATAGCATACCAAAAAAAATAACGTATCTTGGTTGTCTGAAATAAAAACATAGCAATTTTGAAGAGATAAATAATAATAAATAAATAAATATTTCAGGACGTTTCACACAGCGCCACCTAACCCCAAACTAAGCAACTTAATGCTTGTAATATGGTGGATAGGATAACGGATATAATACTTATATACTTTTCTTTTGTAAATACATACTTATAATAGATATTGAAAAACCACCCAGACCAGAAACAAATACCTGTGGATCACACAAATATTTGTCCCATGCGGGAATCGAACCCGCAACCTTCTGCGTTGCAGGCGGGTATTAGCCCACCGCGCCACAGAGGTCGTCTATGTATGTCGTAGATGCCTAACTTAATAGTTGTTTTACAATAAGAGACAAATAATTAATCAGGTAACCTAACAATTCATATTCTAAAAATAAATACTATCTTTTAAATATCGCAAAAGGGATTTAAGAAACCATTTAAAAATTTTACTTCACTTGTCAGTTTTAATGGTTAAAAAGACTTTGTCGAGGAATTTCATCGTCTCGACAGCCTCTGGAGGATAAAACTTAGCGAAAGCCTTTTTTGCTTGAAATATTGCAACGGCATGACTTGGGTCTTCCGGGTTATCGAGCCTTTCCGGCTGCCCTTAGGAAACGTTTTGTGTTGCCTTTTCATATTTTTTTGAAATTAAAGCAATATTTCGTGCGTCGCTTATGATATTAATCGTTGTTATTTGGGTAAGTGAATAAAAAAGGACATAATAAATTCGAAAACTGGTTATAAAATACAAGTAACTTATCATAATAAATATAAGAATCAGTAAACGTATGTAACCTTAATGTTTTTTTTTTCTTCAGAATTTAACTGACTCGTGCAACTTTTTCTTCGTCTCGATGAGAAATATTATAATATACTTTACGACCTATTCTCAGACCTACCAAATATAAAAAAAATACAATTAATGAAGCCGTTTTGGAGAAGTTCGATAACAAACACTTTGATACAAGTTTTATTTAGTTAACATCTATGTTCGAACGTAGGGGGCAGACTGAAAATCAGCAACCGTGTTAACCCTATGTTAATATGGTTACCAGCTGAGTCTGCTCCTTTTGCCTACGATGTATTTTTTTATGTAATAATTGTACTTTTTGTCATTATTGTTTCTTTTTTGTGTGGCAATAAATGACTTTTATTCTGATTCTTATAGACCTACTTTTTAAAAACTTAATTGGGCTATAATACGAAAGACACATTTATTACAGATATAAAAGTTAACTCGTGTTATCCAGCTCTATACAATATTATACATAAACATTACAAATAAGTAATAAATAAGAATTGCCATGAAGGTGACGATGAGAATCGATTCCATGAGAATGAGCCACAGATTTCAGTGATCTTTTTTCGAACACTGTCCCCCAAACTTTTTAGATTTTCTCATTTAGTCTGGGCCATTCGTATATGATTTGAATGAAAAATGCTCGCACAATGGCCACAGCTTGAACATTAGCATATTTTCACGACGATTTGTTTTTAAACACATAATATTTGAATTTGTATTTTTTTTGATATTTTTTGAGTTAAAATGATTTGACGATTTGATGTTTTAATTATGATACGATTCATTTATTTACTTTTATTTTTACTATTTTATACTATTATAACCTGTAACAATTATTTATAAGCAAAGACAATAAATTAAACGTTTTTAAAATTCTAAATTATTTAATTAATAAATTGATGGACTGGAAGAAAAAAATTGCTTACCTATTAGCGATAAAACTGACATGCTGATTGTACAAGTTTCTACAGATTTTCTCCCGTGATTAAAATATAATAATTTTAGTGTAGATACAACACAAATTATTTTGGATTATTTTGGACTAATATTACTAAAGTCTTTTTTCGTAGATATATTTTAGACCGCCAATTGTCACACTTATTTTATTTATAAATGTTTATCATAGTTTAAACGTGCAGCAAGTATAACGTTTACGATCAACATAACGTGCTTAAGAGTGATCTTGTTAGTAATCGTGAATCGCGTGAGAGGCGGGATGGTAAACATATCACCTTCGTCAACTGTAGGGTTGCCACTAATAAAAAACCACTTGTTATCCTACACCAAATAATATTATAAAGGTGAATTTTTGTATATTATATGTTATGACGAATATTATATGACGAATGTACATATAATATGACTTGCAATAATTTCTGTTTGTAATACGAGTATACCTATATTATCTCCCTGTAATTTGAATTTTTGTGTTGTATAAATAAAGAGTTATTTATCTTTATGTGTGTTGTACAATAATTATCTATACATCCATCCAAAACGTACCCACATGCATACAAACTTTCACATTCAGTAGTAGGATAATATAATCATTCCAAAATGATAATGAGATATTGGGTGAAGACGATGGTTTGCATAGAATATTTCATACTTATTACTATGTAACTGACATAACTGTACTATTACTGTACTGTACTGTACTGTGTACTGTTTCATACTTATTACCTACTGTGTATGTGTGTACCGTGTATTTCATACTTGTCTGTTACAAGATAAGGTAAACATTATGTGTATGTAAATTCCATAAATACATTTTTATTATACTTATTATGTACAGACTGGTAATATTCTTAGCCCTGCTTCGCAACTTCGCATTAAATGATTAAAAAAACTTGAGAGGTGTCAAGGGACACCCGGATGGAACGAAGTTCCCACGATTTACACGATTTATTATTTACAAAAAACCTGTATACACTCAACAAAAATTATAATCGTCGCGACACCACACTGTTCAATGCGAAATAGAAATGAAAATATCTGGCTTGCTTTCTATAAGATAGAGAGAGAGAGAGACAGACAGAGAAACATGCGCACGCCGCACAGCTTACAATAGCTTATTATAGCAAAAAGTGTTGTGTGTTACAACTTTTCGTAAGAATTTTTTCCGTCTAGCCCCCTTTCACAATGCGCGATAAGGAACTTCGTTCCAAAATTACTCAAGGTTTCAGCCCTATTCGTAATTTCGCCTCTTGGCACATCCAATTTGCTCGTATCGTACCCGAACAATGGACACCACAATAGGGCTTAGCCTATCCGTAATACAACAAAATTAATAATCAATATTATCCCGTTTAATCCCGAAAATAATCTACTTGATTCGGTGTTACGCTCGAAACCATTTATTCATTTAGTTACCTATCGCCAAGATTTTTTTTTTTTGATGTTGTCTCTCTCATGTTGAATGTTTGAACCAAAACAGAAGCTGGAGACGCGGCTTTACACACACATCCATAAAGATTGTTATCTATTATAGATATATGTGTTTTCTCTTTATGCCAAAACTAGTTACATAAAAAATAAAATTTTGTAATAATATATATACAGCTGATATTCAGTATCTTTGCAGGAATACCTTTTTCAAATTATTTCCTGTTATAAACTTTGCCATTTCATCGCGAAAACCTCTTATTAGCCCGCGTTGACTTTAATACTCCAATAACATCACGACGAAAACTAAAATCGTCACCAAATTTACTACACAAACTTATTATTGCCATAAATCTTTGATTACCTATTACTTACCGTGCCAAACTGTCACCAAATCAAAAACCTATTCCCGGGATTCCTTTCATTTGCCATAATTTGAACCCAACGGATAGAAATCGGAATTGAGACACTCAATATTGGAGCCCAGGAAAATTCCCTTTGCCGTTAAATTAAAGTGTCACTAAATCTGAACGACCTCGGATTTGCCAGAGGGCTGTCATAATCTATGACGATCGAGTGCCCCTTACCTCGTATGCCCCATCAGAGCCACTTCAAAATAAAACGTAACCATCACATTTTATCTCCTCGCAAAAATGTCTCATGCACGCTGTCTCTAGGCCCTCGTAAAAGAGGCTCTTCGATGTGGCCGTGTTACTATTCTGAAAACAATAATCGGTTCTGCTCCCTTAAGGCCACTTGGCACTTTTTCGACGGACAAGGGCCTACTTTGACACGTTCGTGCTGTCAGCGGCGGAACGCAGTGGAGGGTCGTTTTTAGTGAGCATTTCAACAATAGGTGTAAGTAGGAAGGTTTTAAGTACATTACAGGGTTATTACATATAATTTAAAAGATATTGAAACAAATGTCCTAGTGTAGCTGGTAGTTCATGTTTCAAGCCAAGCAATACAATAAAATTAGCTTTTTAAGCATAACACAATAAAATAAGCTTTTTAAACTTATTTTATTGTATTATGGTGTTCAATAAAGAGTTTTCTATTCTATTTTAATTTAAGTTATCTGAAACGGTAACATATGTATACACTATATTTTACTTCATAAGTTACATGCCTATATGGAAATAGCATAATTCGAATGGTAATAAACCATTAAGAAAAATATAATATAATACCAATTAAAAATTAACGCAACAACCTAGATAAAGTTCGCAGAAATAAGTAAAAGACAATTTCCAAAAATATGGTTGAAAGCTGAACTGAATATTTAATGAGCCTTAACTATTGAGTTCGGTGTGTCAGTCCCAACCATTCAGAGTCAATTAACGCTCAAACTTTTAATAAGACTTAATTATTAATAGAAAAGTAATAATTACGATCGAGACGGCGACAACTGACGCGCATAAATAATGATTTGTTTTGAAACTATTTCAGAAACTCTAAGGAAAAAAGATTCATTTCAACAATATAACGACACAAACTCACTTGTCTTTACTCCGGCTTTGTGCCGACCAGTTCGATCTTGTACGAGGATCTTCTTCAGGGTGGAAAAAAGGAAAAAATAGGCAAACTGTTCATCCTTTTTTAACTGTTCCTTTGCAGGAGGTCGTCTAGGGGGGTACTCCAACAGTGCCAGCTATTTTACTACATGAGCAGCTATATGCTTCGGTAGGAGGGCACTGTAGCGTTAGTGCAAAATGATGTAAAATTCTAGGTTGTGAATTTACACCTAGAATAACACGTCATTGTGAAATTCTAGGTGGCACTGTATTGATTATAATGGGCAGCGTTATCTCTTAACATCAGGAGAGCGTCTTGCTCGTCTTCTTACTTATTCGCATAAAAAAGAAGATAAAAAACTTGAGAGGTGTCAAGGGACACCCGGATGGAACGAAGTTCCTTTCGATTAATGAAAATATCTGGCTTGCTTTCTATAAGAGAGAGAGAGAGAGAGAGAGAGAGAGAGAGTGAGTGAGAGAGAGAGAGACATGCGCACGCCGCACAGCTTACAATAGCTTACTATAGCAAAAAGTGTCGTGACAACTTTTCGTAAGATTTTTTTCCGTCTAGCCCCACATTTCACAACGCGCGATAAGGAACTTCGTTCCAAAAGCGTATTATAAGCCTGTAGGTTCTTCCCTAATGAAAAAAGTACTTCCATAAACTAATAAACATAAATAGCTTAACATTATGCATATGAAAGGGAATGAAATACATAAAACAAATAGTGAAATAGTAGATAATATAGTGATATTATTAGATTTTTAAGACTCTGCAAAGAAAGTATATATACCTTTTGTTTTATAACACTTATTTTCACGCTTCTGCGAAATCGATCAATTAATTCATTAGTCCAATATATTATGTATAACTTAAAATGTTTTGAAACTTCTGTGAAAACTTATAGTTTGACCTAAGGTTAAAAGCTAAATTGCCTAGACTAAAGGTAAATTCTGTTATGCCTATCATCTTCAGACCTCTCAAATTACATGGGTCCCTAAAGACTTTACGGACCAAATATGATTATATACATAGGGTACATAAATAAATAAGATGTTGTTTTTAGACTTTGAAACATTGTTTGTAGATGGATATTAGATACTACTCGGTCATACTTGACCGCTCCACGAAGTGTATCTATCTTTCAAACTAATAATAAATAATATTAATAATATTGTCGGCTATGTAATTATGGGGGCCCGTTTAGTGAGTGGCGAGTCATCACCTGCCTATATATTTCCTAATGGGACGGAAGTGGCAGGTGCCGTAGTCCTAGCAATAGCCTCATTAACCATCCATTTAGAATACACATCCATAGCCTTTTTCAAGTAGTTTCCATTAATTAGCAATAGTCCTGTCACTTAACGGAGACTGTCTTTGGATGGACTCACAGACAGACTCCAATAAGTGTCACCCATTACATTTATATTAAAAGCTCAAAAGGGCCTCTGCGCGTTGGACTTTTTTAGTCTCCGTGTACGCCTATAAAAAGGCCCGGGTATGACCCGTCTTTTTGAGCAACATAATAATAATATTATAATATTAAAAGTTTGTACAACTGTATGTTTATTACTGTTTCATTGCTAAACATTGGGACGGATTGGTCTGATTTTTTTTTATGATTGCTTGATAACACTTTATGAAAACACAAAAAACATTTATTTTTCATTAAAGTGTAGACTTCTTTTCAGGTGATCGACTAGGGTACTTCTACAGAGAAAGATTTTTTATCGCCTGAGCAGTTATGTGCAAACTTTACTATGCTTCGGTAGGCGGGCACTGTTGCTAGTGAAATTACGAAGAGTCTTAACATCTTATAGAAGCAATAGTGCACCTGGATTTGCACTTATTGTATATTATTGTAATAATCCTGGGTGCCACTGTAATACAGCGTTAAATTTTACTCGTTTTCATACTTTTTTGCATAAAAAATCAAGACGGACAATACAAATGGGTATGTATGTACAAGAACACACAATAACAAAAAAAAATGTTACAAAAAGATACAGCGAAAAGGTCGTCTAGCCAAATGCTTATCCAAAAGTAAATCTAGTAAACAAATTCATCAGAAAAGTAATAATGAAATTGCTGAAAGTTTAGCCAACGCGCTGGCGTCCTCGCCTTTGACATTTAAAATAATCATAATTTTAAAGTTTTAAAATTATGTAACGTTCAGTATCGGTATATTCGCTCGCAATCGCTTAAATTAAATGTAGGGTAACAAATTTAAAAAATATAGCAAAGGGGATCCAGTAACCTATAGCTTATAGGTATCTTATAAGCCTTAATGAACTTCTGCACTTTGCTTTTGTGTATTAAATAAATAAAAATATTTTATTGCCCAAAAATAAAATACATTTTTAATTTACATTTATATTAAGCTTATACAAAAAAATTAAGGAATAGTATTAAAAGAAATGTGATACTGTTAAATTAGGCAAAAGGCATATGCTCAACTTTATGCTGGCAAGGATGCGCAGCGCTGATTTTCAGCATATGCCTATGCTCGAGCTTAGATTACAAGCTCAAGTTTAGCTCACGTTTGAAAGCAACATAATACTGCTAATAATATTATAAAAGTTTGTATGTAAGTATGAATGTTGTTTTTTCAGGCAAAAAACATTGAACCGATTGCGATGAAACTCTAAATTTAGTTTTTCAACTTAGGGGGTTACTCTTACGCCTGACCTTAATTTCGAGAGTAACATCGAATCTAAGGCTCAATTGGCTGCCAGGAAGCTGGGTATTTTGGCAAAGGTGAGGCAATACTTCACACCAGGACAGCTGCTAACGCTGTACCAAGCATAAGTCCGGTCGTGTATGGAGTACTGTTCTCATCTTTGGGATGGTACTGCCAAATACCAGCATCAGGCACTGGAGTCGATTGAGAGACGTCCCAAAAAGCTCGTAGGTGACCAAAAGCTCATAGAATCTCGGCTGCAGAGCCTTGAACACCGTAGAATGATCGCTTCGCTATCGGTCTTCTATAGGATTCATTTTGGAGAGTGTGCGCAGGAATTACATGAACTAATTCCCCCAAGCCCATTCTGCCGACGGATGTCACGGCAGACAGCAATGCGGCATCCTTACTTAGTGGCGCTACCAACTGCCCGCACCAAGCGTTTTGTTTCATCGTTTTTAATGAGAACTGGTCGCATTTAGAACACTTTGCCGTCATCCGTGTTTCCCGAGCGGTAAAACTTGGCTATCTTCAAGGCACGTGTGAATAGGTACCTTTCTAGGCATTTTGCGTGATCCATTGACGACCGCATTTGGGATGTGGTCAAACATAGGCCTATTTAGTATTAAAAAAAAAACGGGTGGATTGATTAAGCTGAAATTCAGTAAACAGATAACTTAGACCATAAAATAACATAAAGGCTTACTGTTACTGTACAGCTGGTAAAACCGCTGGGCGCATTAAGAAATTAATATTTAAGGGCTAGTTTGTATTAAGACACGGGGTAGTGGATTAAGACCTTAAATACGTGTGGTCAGCAGCAGCGCTTATACAAACCATAAGTTGGAGGAAGAAAGCTTTTGTGCAAATCTCACATAGTGCTGGCAATTTAATCACTAGCCTCCTATTTACTGAGTTACTCGTAACTTGCAGCGTTCGTACGGCTCAGTATACTATGTCTATAAAATGTAATCAGTGCTGAAGATTCTTTTTTTTTCAATTAGTTCTTGACAAGTCAAAGATAGGCGTGTTTGTCTGTGGCATCGTAGCTCCCGAACGGATGAACCCATTTTGATCTTGTTTTTTTTTATTTGAAAGTAGTCGAGAGGGTTCTTAGCCATGTTTGGTGGAAATCGGTCCAAGATGGCGGCCGCTACAAAATGGCGGATTACTTTTTTCCACATCCCCCTCAATATGGGTATCAAATGAAAGGGCTTAACAAGTAGAATACCATGCATTATTATAAATTTAAAATCCAAGATGGCCGCAACCACAAAATGGTTAATTACATATTTTGAAAGCGTCGGGGGTTTTTTAAATATTTAATTTAATTCATTTGTCATTATATTATTTTATTGAACCTTAATTACTGTATTATTGAGGCGGCGTGGGCAAGGCGCGTGCATTGTACACTGGTTAATCCACGCCCTGCTTCCACCGTCATGAACAAAAGGCGTTTAATTCCATTGTATTCAGCCACCGCGATCTTACTGTTTTATAAATGAACGCAATAAAGCTTCCTTTCATGGACACCAGGTTGTATTGTTGAATAATGACATGCATATTACATTTGTTGAAAAATACGGTCATCCCGACAATTAGTAGGACTGAGGCTCTTTGCAGATAGAGCCACTATTACAGTTTATGTAGGTTAATTCAAAAGCCTTGTAAAAGCCATATTATTACAAAAGAAAGCCTATTATAAAATTAGCCAATACATAGAAGGCAAAGATGCCTGAAAACCTCTGCATGATAAACCATCTGCATCTCAAACGTACAATAAATATTATGTAACCAAGATGAACATGGCAAACACATATTTAAAAAAAAGCAACCCGTATGAGTTTAACTTCGACAGCGATCATGAATTTATGAAACAGCTAGTTCCTAGAAATTTGCGAGTCCCAGTGGATGTAATAGTTGCTCAGTCCGAAAAGCGCCTAAATTTTTATTTTCACCAAAAAAAATAACATCGAGCTCGCTTTCAATAATGAGACACACATAATATAATACTTGTAATAAAAACCTCTCGACTGTTATAGAATACTCGTAAATTTTAATGGGATCTAAAAAAAAAACTCCGTTTCTATTGATGCTTTAAAAGGAGAATTGAAAATAAAAATAAAAACTTCTTCTTCTTCCTGCCCTTATAGGTAGGGTCGGTACAACACGTCTCCTGGCATTCCACTCTATCATCCGCATTCGCACTCTATCTTCATTCACTTTACTAGTTCGCATGACGCATATATCCTCCTCACAGTTCATACAAAAGTTTTTAGGGCAGCCCCTTGTCAAAAAACATAAAAATATAATATGCGTCTTAGTTTGGAATATTTTCACCCGTCTCCATTTTATTACGCCAAACCTATAACAATGTTTATACGTCAAAGAGAACATCGAATAAATTGAGACATCGTCGCATCCTATCTGCCAAACGATCAGCTCATCAGGTTTTTCACGGTTTATTGCTCAAATACATACGCCATTGATTCCCCATATACTTCGTTTTCTCACAAATTGTCCGCCACCTCCACGTGAGTATTTTTTTATAACAAATACGACGAAGTAAGAAAACGAGCAAAACGCTTTCCTAATTATTGTAAAAGATAACGCTGTCCATAATTAGTACCTACAGTGCTACCCAGGATTTCACAATGGTGTCAAATTCTAGGTGCACTGCGCCAACGCTTCATACTCAAGAGTCATAAGATGTTAAAACTCTGTAGCCCAGTATTTTCACTAGCTACCGACCTCTACCGAAGCACAGTAACGTTAGCACATCGCTGCTCAGGCGGTAGGCTGGTGGCGTCAGACGACGGCGGCGGAGCTAATCTTATTTTGTTTCAAAAAGGCAATGAAACTCTCGAACAAGCATTTGGTCAACAGGAAAAACGTCCAATTTGAGTCACGCTAAGCTTCCATTATCATTTACTGTTCCGCTAAGGATTTAGTTAAAACCCAATTTCAATTAAGAAGTTGTTTATTAATGCTGAAATTTGAGCTTATTTTTACATTCTTTGAATAGACCGGAAAATAAGACAGGATTTTATAAATTAAATAAAACCGGCAAGTACAAGTCGCACGCTACGGGTTTCGTACAATTTGTATTTTATTTCATAAAAACACAAGCAAAAAGTTGAGGGACCTCTGGGACCACATCCAAATACGTACGCAAATAACATTGTTTAACGTCGATGATTTGCAAGTACCCTATGAATTGAAAATATTGTTTTTTTACGTTGACTTAAAAAAAAATTCAGAACTTTAAGGAACTATAGACCTGAGTATATGGTATTAATAATTATTTACTTAACTCGATAACTACACACGCATTCTTTAGATAAAGGGTCTTGACAAATAGACGGACGGACGTGAAGTGAACTTTATAATTCGTTATATTTGTCGAAAAAAAAAAGAGTAGCACTCGTCGCCAAAAAGTGGTACTACACCACGTTTTCAAGCGAAACACATGTTTCGAGTACTAGGTAAATGAAAGTGATAAAGCCTGCCCAACGTTATACATACGTGGTCACGGTCGCCGCGTGCACCAAACTACGCCATTACAACTCAGCACCGTTCCACTACTTCCGATGGAACCAATAATCATGTAAACATTGTATCCCTGTGTACACTGTATGCAACTCCACCAGAATACTAAGTACTGAGCGAATCTTGGGACTGGAAATTGAAACCTTTAGATATAAAATAATAATACATCATCATCATCAGCCTATGTTCGTCCACTGCTGGACATATAAGGCCCCATGGCACGCCACTCAAGTCGGTCCTCCGTCTTTCTTCTCCACCCACCCCCAGCGACCCTCCGGATATCATCGCCCCATCTCGCCCATGGGCGCCCTACACTACGTTTACCGACACGTGGTGAATGATAATACAATACAGAATATCTTGCAGCAAATCACATTGTAAACAAACGTTGCATAATATAGTTATTTACGTTAGAAATTTTTCTGTGGCTTTTATTGAGAAAAATCAAGCAAAAGTATACAGCAGTAAAAAAATACTTGTATTTTAACCATAGATCGGCCGCCGCCAATCTAAAGAAAATCCAAGTGTTCTAAACCACTGTCAGATGACCACAATGCTCGCAGTATTACCACGGTAAAGAGATATATTTACCGTGGTATTACCACGTTGGATGCATTTTGCCTCGAACAAAGACATTTCAAAGTAAAGCGCGGCAATTTAAGCTACTCGTGCTAATTCAAGCTCAGCAGAGTCTTTTCTGGACAATATTATAAGCTTAGTATTATATTTGGAAAATCATTTTATGTTTATTTTATATGTCATTTTTTTGTATAATATGCCACATGATAAAACATTTTATGAACATAATAAAATGTATATCCAAATTAATTTCCAAAATTAACTAAATATTATACCTATCCAATTTGTGTTTATTATCGTTAGGAGCTAATTAAATGTATGAGGAGACAGGCAGGTACATAATAAGGAGAGCAATATTAATTTACGAATTGTTTGAAGCATATATACAAGGACATACAGGTAATGTGAAATTAATTGGGTACCTAGGATCTGGTATGCCCTAGGGCCTATTTAAATCACTATTCACGTAAATAAACTGTATTTCGCATACCTACGTTTAATATTTCATGTAACCACTTTAATCTATCTTCTATCTAAATATATAAAAGGAAAGAGTGACTGATTGACTGACTGACTGACTGATCTATCAACGCATAGCCCAAACCACTGAACGGATTCGGTTGAAATTTGGAATACAGATAGGTTTTATGACGTAGACCTCCGCTAAGAAAGGATTTTGCAACGCGGGCAAAGCTGCGAGCATAAGCTAGTAAATTATATTTCTATCCCTGGGCGGTTTTTCATTATTAATCGTAACTTTTACTTTAAAAAAACCGGTTAAGTACGAGTAGGACTCGAGCACCGAGGGTTAACAAACCTACGGGTTTGTACGGAACCCTAAAGAAAAGTGGGTATAATATCGATGGCTCCTACGTAAACTATCGTAACCCACACTTTTGAGTTTTTCACTTTTTAAGGCCCATTGTTAGCTTGTTAAACAATATTGCTTTAAATTATTTAGCTTTACACGTTTTTTTATGATCACTATGAATATAAGAAAAGGCCAGGTATGGATTACCAAGAGCCAGCGAGCGTGCATGAAGAATGTGATGAAAGTTGAGGAAGCAAAAGAGGTGTGTCAGGATCGTACCAAGTGGAGGGAAATAGTTTCTGCCTACCCCAATAACGGAAACCAGGCCTGATTATAATATGTATGTGTATTATGAATATTTGTGCTTAAAATTGGCCTGTGTGTTATCCAAGGTCTAAGCTACCTTTTTACTCACATACCAAATCAGCCAAATTGGCTAAGCCGATTATGAAGAGCCAAAACCATACTTCTGCAATTATAATTTAAGTAAGGCAATAAGGCCATAATGCCCACACGACGTAAGATTTTTAATATTAAAATTCAAAATCAGCGCTCTTATCTATTAATATTAAGATCGTCCTGTACATTAATTTAAAGCTACTTTATAATATTTTAGGAGTCCAAGGTTTTTAATTATCTAAATGACAAGCTTTTAAGAACGCTAATTTTCTAATCTCACCTGAAAATTTGTTATATTTTTTGTTACTAACTAATGAAGTTCATTTGTTTACTACTAAAATGTTTAAAGAAAAACGTGTTTAGGGTCAATTAGAAATAAGCTCTAGAATTTTGGTTACATTAAAAACTTTTTCTCTTAATGTTTTGGTTAAATCGTAAAACGTTTGGTAAGTGTTTAAAGACACCTAAACTCAGACCGCATTGAACCGTGGAATTTATTCTGTTTGACGAGGCATCGCAATCTGATAAAAAATGTCAGAATATTTCAAACGATTTCAAATATTTGCCCGCTTTGTGTGAGGTTTATCAAACCTGCGTGAAAGTGACATGTGTTGGTATCTTAGGAGTATTTATATCGGTATCTGTTCGGTGAACGAAAAAGATGAATGAGGTACCTACTTATTTCTTTATTATACAAGGAAAGTGTAATAACATAAGCCTATTTTCATTCATGATTATGAAATTCGCTGAGGTTCTTATATCGGTATTTTCAAATGTGCTCTTTAAATGAGCATTGTCACGAGTGAATAATTGGGGTTTGTAGTCCTCAGGCTACCCTACTTACACTGTCAGAGTCAAACCACAATTACCTATAGGTTGTGTGGCCAACCTACTATACATTGCAGTTTAAGATCGCCGATATAATTACAAGGCCTGCAATATGGCATAACGATCGCTTCCTACATATCTTATAAGCCAGAACCTACAATTTACGTGCCTTCTGAAACACGGTAGCGTCTAGGCGAAAAATATGCCATACACTGAAATTTGTTCCCAGAGCCTCAGGATAATAAGCTGGACGTACGACCTCTGGGCCACGGACGCTAAAATAGTGGAGTCTGAAGAATATAAGCACCAGCTGTACTGTCTTTCAAGTCTTTGTCTGCATCGGCTGCCTCAATGCAACCCGGTAGACACCCACGAATAAATTATAGAGTTAATATTTAGTTGCAACCCGGTGTTTTCACACCAGGAAATCCCGATCTTATAACAAAATCGGGATAAAAAGTAGTCTTTGTGCTTATTATCTATTTATTCAGCTATCTCCTAAGTTTCATTGCGATCGGTTTAATTTTTACGTGAAATGACATCTTATTGTGCACTGACAAAATATTAACGGAATTAGTAACTAATACCATTTTAACTAGCACTGAACATAATATCAGAATCTCATAGATACAATATTCATCAACAACAACTTCCATATATTAAAATTACCAACAAATACACTTAACATTTCCTGAAGCTAAGCATCCATAACGTACGAGTAACTATCAAAGCAAAAAGGCATCGTAGTATAATTCACGGACCATTACGCAGTCAATTTTATTAGTGTGCTCAGCCTACGTTTAGCTACCCTATTAACGAGGCACACCCGCGACTCTGGGTTAAAGAGATTTGCCTCATCCTAATATTATATCCTATGATCTCATACATATTTAGTGGCAGGAAATCTTACCCTTGACGTCACCATCGCCTGTTGTGTATGCTTGTGACGGAAACTTAATGTGTTGAGACATTAGGTGTGTTTACAATGTAGTTCCATTCCTTGATAAATTGAATTTGTATCTTAGTATTCACGGAAAACGATGAGGTGACAGAATAATATATCTTGCAAAAATAATTGTTGTTTTTTCACCTTATTTTTTTTCCTTTTAAACCACGAATCCTACTAATTTTATACATAGATACCTAAAGGTGAAAGTTTGCGTGTATGTGAATATGTTACAATATGAGCATAATGTATGTGTTGCGCATCCACGCGAAAACTACTGAACCGATTGCGATGAAACGATCGGTATGTACTAGAAACCTGAAAAATAACTTAAGGATATAGGGCTACCTTTTATTTTATTTTTCCAAGAGGTTACTAACGATTTTAACATTGAAGAGTTTTAAACCAAACAATAGTGTGTACTGGAATCACTTATACAATCTTATGGATGAGAAGGCCTTTGATACTTTTTCACAGGAAAAAACAATACTGTATTGTCTCGTAGACATGTAAAAAAGATATCAAGCTATTTCCGACAAGTAAAACTATATAGGTCACAAGTCACAGCCAATAGACAAATAAAAGACATATAATAGCCTTAGATAATAATAGACATCTTATAGCTCAGTTAGATTCCAATAAAATCTATCTATAACGTACCTGTCCCACCGAAGGCGAGAAAACGAGTAACTATCAGCTATTTTCTAGCTTAAGAAACGTAGAAAATATATTACATGCTGTGTAAACAAAAGAGATGCATATAATATAAATAGTTGATCGCTGACTGTTCACACTGCCGGCGAGGACTCTCTTCACTAGCTTGTCGCTAAGCTATGTAAGATAACACTCGCTCAGCGATACTCGCGCTTAATCAGAACTCACGCCGAGTAACCAACCAGCGGTGATTTCTCGTCTCACTCGCACACTCGCTTATAGCCGAGCTACACTACTATACTGGTCCGCACTTTGGTCTTCTCGATTTTTCTGTACGGCGTGGAGACATGGACGCTGAGAGCCGCAGACCGAAAACGCGTCGATGCTTTTGAGATGTGGTGCTGGAGAAGGATGCTGCGTATTTCCTGGACAGCACACAGAACCAACATATCGATTCTGACGCAACTAAAAGTGAAGACAAGGCTGTCGACAATCTGTCTTCAGAGGATTCTCGAGTACTTCGGCCATATAGCTCGGAAGGGGGATGGAAATCTAGAGAAGCTCATTGTCACCGGCAAAATCGAAGGAAAGAGGTCCCCAGGGCGTAGCCCGATGCGTTGGTCAGACCAGATCCGCACCACCCTCGAAGCTCCTGTTCACGAGGCCATGAAAATCGCATCTAACCGACCCAGATGGCGCTCCATCATCAGAGATCGAATCCTACAAAGGAGGGGTCACGACCCCCAGGAATGGGGAATACGACACAAGGAGGAGGACACTACTATTAGAACTACGCACTCGCTCCTCGCCGCTCGCCAACTCGTTTCTACATTCTAGCTTTACTCGTTACTCGCTCATCGTTGCCGGTGGGACAACTGCCTAAGTCTCTAGTTCTAGGCACAAATGGAAAGGTAAAGTTCTGCCGCAAGATTTAGTATTCGGGTCCCATTTTATGTCAAATTTTATTCGAGCCATTGACCTGCACAAGGGTACGGTTATTCTACGGGCGTAGACTTGGAAGGTAAAACACAAGTTGCTTAAGTTTATTGGTAAAACTATTCTGAGCCCCGGCACTTGGAGATGGAAGAAAATTTTGAAACTAACTGAAATATGCTACATTATTCATACAACGTGTAACAGGCGTAGTGCTTAATACAAAAAGATATGCAGGTACCGGTCAATCAAAAGCATGGAAAACTAGTACTTCAAGATACGATAAAATAATTCACTTTTCATACACCACCTACCTACCTACCCACCCTATGACCTATGAGCTGTACCGTTTTCTTTTCTTTTATGATTTCATTTTATGGGTCCATTGCACATTTTATTACGTATTATTAATGTTTACTCGTATCCTAATCATATTAAAAATGGGATGTGTATGTGTTACCTCTTTTCCCCTTAAATGCTAAACCAATTGTGCTTACAGAGGGTTTACTCTGGAATAACACAAAGACTAAAATTCTCAACGGATAAATTCGCTGCGCACAACCTGTATAAAATATTGCAATTTGTAATAATAAATCATAGTCAAGATCAAACTTTAAAAATTACCTACTATTAAATGACAAGTATCAAATCTCCATCAATCAATTACTTTCAAAACTTTATGAATAAATACTAAAATACGAAAGTTATAATACCAAATTAAGTCAGATGGAGAAACTTTTGTCATGCATGCAGACAGTCGAATAACTTTTTGAGCTCTGATTGCTTCATAAAATCTTGCAATTCAACGCCGTTTGCATTGCGAAGAATAAATGAACTTAAGTTTTAAAGTGTGAAAAATATGATAAAATTATTCACATGAAAAATATTACCACTGCTGCATACATCAGACTTTTACTATTTGGTAAAATATATAGTCTATTTCTTCACATTACGCACAAGGTACGTGAAAACTTAAGCCTTTTTAAAATCTTTTATTATGTTTGGTATATAATATATAATATACCAACCTATTTTAATAAAAAAAGTTAAGCCATAATGTAGGTATATTATATACTAACTGATATACTTTATATTGAAAAAAAAACACACAGTTCAAACAAAGTTCTCCGAAATGTTCGGTACATCTGATTTTCAATTACTGTTATTTTATTTACTGTAGAAAAGTCAATGTAATACGAGAGATACAATCATCGAGATAAATTTAAAGATACTATACACTTTTGTTCACTGCTTTGCCTCATAATCTAATGAAGATGGATTGATAATAAACCTTCAAGATTTCTTACTAGGCTTCACGTTACTTAAATCGTTTATTTGATGACTTCAAATATTTAATGAAACCTCTTTCTATCTCTCATCTCATTTCAATAGAAGATGAAAATACTTTAATTAAGTACCCATGCATTTATGTAAATAGCAGTTCATTACAAAATGTGCACTGCAAATAAATACACCTTCTCTAGAGTATATCGCTACAGAGAGCTCAAATAGGTACGTTGCATTTACAAACTTTGCAATGCAAATCATCACAATGAATGTACAAAATATTTTAAGGGAACCTTATTTACATTTTTGTAAAAAAGTACTTTAATGTGGGTGCCATTCCACTCGGTAAAGTTGGTGATATTTGTGTACGGTTTCAAAACTTTGCCTACCTTACATTTACATTTATAAAATGTACAAATTGTGGAAAATTGCTCTCAAGGCTTTCGTGTGAAATGAATATTTCGAATGTTTGCAACATTTCCGACATTTCGACAGCTACTTGCCGTAGTGGTTATATTAATTCGGTCCCGTTTCCCCCTGAATATTATGAATGCAAAAGTTTCAATGTGAAAATGTTCGTTAGCACTTTTCAAAAATATTTTCTTGGCAACATAGAACTTGGAATTACACAAAGACGTTTTTTTTTTTTCAGAAAACATCAGTTACTGTTATATTTTTAATGCGTGTAGAGATCTTTAAATATTTCTCGTATTATCTAATGCAAAACTACCAAATAGATGTTGATTTTGACGTAATAAGCTACCCAAAATAAAGTTTATAAATATTTTAGACAACGTTAAAATTTGTCTTTAAAACCGCAAAAATATAAGTACACCTCATACTTTGTGCACCCCATCCAGCGTCTTATCTTTATCACGAAGCAGATTGAGTGGAAAAAATAATTCTTTTGTCCCAAAAGGCAGTAGATAAAACCAAACAAACCCTTAGGGCTTCGCGCTGCGAGATGATAGATTGCGCTGCTAGGGTTGGAAATGAGAGGTTTCGATCCAACTTGCATTTATATAGAAACTTTATTGACAGTTTTTTCACTATTTGTTATGGGTGGGCTTTTAATCACAGTGTTTGTAAATTTACTTTATTTTTTTGTCTCTGCATCCCAAATGACCTTTTCTAGTTGAATGTTTGAAGATAAAATTGATTTATAGATTGAAAGAAAAACAAAGTGCTGTGTCAACCCTACTTAGTGTGATACCTTTTACAGGGTGACTGGTAAATCTTAGAACCTTAAAACAGGGCACTCAGTATACTATTCTCGTTTAAAATAAATTACAAAATGGTACTTATATTTTGTCAAAAAAAAAACTATTTAAATGTAAAGTATTCATAATGTACCTACGCGTATGATCTCTCACACCCAACCATAGTTTGTCCGCCGACACGGTAAAAACTTTATCCAGTTTTATTTCCTTGGAGCGTCAGCTGTTCACCAGGCGTATTTTGAACATACTTTTTGAGACGTGGCGCATTAGCTCAACTAAGATTTTATTTTTCCTTTTTTTGTTAATTTTAAACGTAATGTGATTCTCTATTATATATCATATCCTTAAAGCTTCGAAGTGTCCATAGTGTCCTTCTAAGTGTAAGTTACCAGTCACCCTGTATAGTTATAACACATTTAGCGGGTAGAACCAGCAGACAAGCAAAAGTTGAAAAATAGCACATTTTCATTGTCATTCAAGACGTAATGAAAAAGTCCCTGGGGTACTTTACTGCGGTCGTAAGTCAGAAAGAAGTCAGCTGGTATTTTTTTATTTTATGATGGGGGTAAAGAAGGCATAGTTCAACCGAAGTTCAATCAAAACTCAACAGGTACACACAGGGTTAAGTAAACTTTAGATACCTATATACATTATACATAATATAAAGTAATTAATTTAGAAAGGACTAATATAGGTACCTACTTATTAATATAATTATTTTATCTAGATATAAATATTATTTAAGCCAAATATCGTAAGCCGAATAGTGGTACTTAAACAGCTACAACGTAAGATTCTCTTTGTGGCTTTTAATATTCTAGAGGTATAATATACTCTATTCGATCACAACGCGTCATGATACAAGAAAAAAAACGCATAGTGCCCTGTTATTTTTCGTAATAACTATAAAAAATACCGACAAATTCAAGTTCAAAAACTATTTTCATAGGTGCGTTTATATCATACGCGCGGTGCGGTATTCATAGGTGTAGTTATATCAGTCAACGTTTTCGCGATCTTTGAGATCATGTTAAGCATATAATATAACAAATTAAACACTATAAAAGGCACAAAAAAGGCTTAAACATAGAATACAAAAATTCGTCTAAAAGCACGCGTGGACTGAACAAAGTGGGACGTCCCAAAAGGAAACCATAAAAGCAGCAAATTAATGTCATTGTTAACTTTTTCATAACCAGGTTGTAGCAAAATATTATTGTTAGGCTCACAACATTGTGTCTGTGATTTTATTTGAGTTTCTCTGTTTTAAAAAGCCTTTTGAACTCTGCTTTTAAAATTATTGTTTCTTTTTGGGTAAACCAAAATTTCCACATTACCTCTATGTCACACCTTTATGGATTAAGGGAATAAAATTATTTTAAAATGAAGCAGACCCTTTATAAATCCCTCCCTTGCTTCACTGAACATCATGCCGGAGCACGGTCGTAATGTCTGCTTGGCGACACGGTTTTGTCCAGGTAAGCTGAAGCTCTACTACTACCACCAGTAAAAGTCTTTTACCCAATAATCAATACAAATTTGTTAAGCTGGTCAAACATTACGCCATGAATGTGTAATACAGTTTATAAATAAAAGTATTCAGACTCAAACTCCCACCTAATCTTCTTTGTATAATCGACCTATTTCCGTGAACATTGAATAAATATAAGGAATTTAAATGAAAATACGATTTCTTAGATGCGGAACAACCAAAGAAGTATTTATTAATGTTCAATCCCCTGAATTATAAGACCGTAAGCGTTTTATGCCAGCTAATGGATATTGCCCTAACCAGATATTCAAAGTCACCCAGAAAATTACCCGGAATAAATTAAATAGGGTGAGGGGTTACCAGTGTGAAAAGTATTGATAGATTTTGAGCCTGTGGGCTATATTAATTTGAATAATCAATAACGTTAAGCTATCAAATATTTATAGTTGGTTCGTTTTTGAGTGATTGGTATTATGCGAACAGGCCAATCATGTAAGTTGATATGCGGATGTGGATATTGATTTATTGAGCACTAACTGCGCCCAGCGGCTTTACCTGCTGTACTGTAGCCTATGTTATTCCAGGATCTAAGCTATCTCTATACCAAAATTCAACTCAATCGGTCCACCCGTTTAGGCGTGAAAGAGTAACGAACATACATCCATACATTCTCACTAATTTTCAAGTTTATAATATTAGTAAGATAAGATAATATTATATTTTGGGAAGTCACTGTCTCTGTGTGTTATGAGTAACATAAGGGCCTTCCAATCTATACGAGTAACTCTAAATAATGTTCATTGCATTAATAAATGTACAATTACAAGAGCTGCACTTAGCGGATTTTTGGGTCATTTTATTTCAGCCCAATCGGTCAAGTCGTTTAAACATGAAAAGGCTACATCCGTCTACAGATACACAAATCTTTCGCATCTATAGGACAGGACAGAGGAGGACGAGAGCACAGGACTGGAGGACAGGGCAGGAGGTTGGTTAGGATTTTTTTTAGTAGGACTTGACAAGAATGCTAATCACACGATAATATACTAGAACGACACGACTAGAAAGTCACCAAATTTTATCCAACTGCCCTCAAATTAGGTCCAGCAAATCAGATGAATCTAACACACCCCAGCTATCTTATATTGTCTCGGATCTCGTGAATCTTTACTCGTCCAAGGGATCTCACATAAATACCCGCGCGTTACTGAGGACCCAAAATAATTAAGGGCGAGCGTTCGAGGGACTAATGTTGCAAACGTTGCATTATTGATGTGACTCTCAAACACGCCAATCAAACAAACCCTTTCAACAAAATTCTGTAGGTATTCAATTGTTTTCCGACGTAAATATCCTTTAGAGCTGGTACACATTGCGCGCTTTCAAACGCGCGCTTTGGTAACGCGCGTCTTGCGAACCAAAATATCTAATGAATTGGGGTTTTGAATAAAAAAAACATTTTTTAGGCCATAGTGTAGGTTATTAAAAATGTTTTACACGTATTTTTTTATTTGTAAATCTGATAAAAAACGTAAGTGATACAAAGCACTAAACTTGTGATGACGTCACAATGTTATACTCGAGTCAATACAAAGTAACTTTGGAGCGTTGTATCTCTTACGTTTTTTATGAGATTTACAAATAAAAAAATACGTGTACAATATTTTTTGATAATCTACATTGTAGACAAAAAAAATTTCAAACCCTCCATTGTAGGTACACATTCAACGCGTGTTTTATAGGCGTAAATCCAACGCAAAAGCGCCCGATTGACGCGCAATTCAAAGCACCCAATGCGTACCGGCACTTAGCATTTTATTGACACGCTGTCAACGAAGTTCCGAAAGCAAATGGATATTTTGTCGAGTAATGAATGCGATACAATCCAAGGTTTCATGGAACACAAATAAATCTGTTCTGGGACGGAGATAAATTATGGCTATCAGGAATCCCATTTGGTGAAAGGTCCAGTGAGCAATCCTTCACTAGAACCTACATGGTTTTACAGTAGACTAAGTAATAGAGGATGTTTCTTAAGTAAAATATCTACAAAATATTCTTATTCGTCAACTCGGGTTACTTTGGCTTTGAATGGTAACTTTGACAATAACTACAATACTTACAAATTATTTTAGATACGCTTAACAAATCTAATTATAATTATTACTTCCATGGCTGCAAAAATACTAAAAGCTAATCGGAGATTTTCTTTTTGAGCTTATGTTATTTTCAGCTTGGCTTATCCTGTGGGATACACAGATGAGCAGGCTCCCTTTTCCTTCTTATACCTCCTTTTTACTCCTGTACCTACTGTAACAGTACATTCCTTTCGTTGAAATGCTATAAAAACTAAAACTTGAACTTTTGAAAAGAAAGTATTACGTAGGTTTAAGTCCCATATTGCGAAATTATGAGGTAGACACAAATATGATAAACACTGTTTCTTAAGGAACTATAAGTGATAGGTAGGACCCCATTTTTGAACGTCTTCTTACAAATAAACGCGCTTTGTCAAACTACTCTGTTTGGCCTATTTTTTTTTAATATTAACAATAAACGATTTTTTTCTCAAAGGGAGGTTGTTTCCCCTGAGAATTCTTTGATCTCAGGAAACTATATTCTGTGATTGTTCGAGGAGCAATAGTAGAGAAGCAATAGTAGAGAAATAACAATACACATACGACACGGTTGTATTCACGTATTAGTTTTTATTGATTATCTCAACCACGGTTTTGGACAATTACAATCATCAGGATTTTCACAAAAACTAATATAAACGGCTTTTGCGCTGAGATAGCAAAGAGCAAAGTAAACTCTTTCCTAGATGGGCGATGAAAAAATATTTACACTACCTTTATCGTCTATTCTAACTATTCCTAGCTTTCTTGCCTAGTGTGATAAGACCGCTGATTATTAACCTTGCATAATTTATTATCTAGCTCTGTAAGTTATGATTGTATATGTGTGGTTTGCAATATAGAATTATTCTATTCTATTCCAACTTAAAATTAAATAACCCAATAGTTATTAAGCTTTACTAAAGGAAATATGTTTCTTAACCCAAAAACTTGCAGCACAACTATAACTATTATCTATGTAATGCCGTAATAACAGTTCTGGGTTGGTTAATGGGAATAATTAACACCGCCTATTATAACTTGCCTTCACTTAGGAAGCGATGAGTTGAACTGCTGTTGCTTTAACTCAGTTATTTGAGACTGTTAATTTACTTTATGTATCTAACATACCACTTCTAGATCGTCTTTGCTCGAGTGCAATAGGGATATTCCCCTAAGCTCTTTAAGTTTTTTCAGGTCCAACGAACCTTGGCCTTATTATTCTAGGCTCCTAGGCTTAGCTGAGATAATCTGACTGTTAGACTCGTAGATTTACATTCTCGATCATAATCTCCGATCGAGATCCTCTCGCTTCTACCTTGGAGATTCTCATTTTTTCTTATTCTTATTCTCTTCTCAATTCTCGCACTTACTGCTAAACCGGTTCAACTGAAAGTTGATACGCAGATATATTAGATTGTAAAATAATACATAGACTACTATACAACGTTTAAAATCGTGTACTCAAGTTTATAAGACTGGTTTGTGGGTTAGTGCATAATTAAACTGAACTAAAAACAGAAACGCTTTTAAGACCTATGACCTACTTTTTGCATTACTCAAAGTAGGTAAAATTTCCAACAGTCATTCAAATCGTACATTTCCACGTGCGTCATGACACTAACAATTTTCCTTGCCAGCCTTCCAGGATATATGCGCACACATCCTTTGCATCCAAGATAGGCGAGACGAGGCATCAAAGGCGACGCTCCGTTATTGTTCTAAGGGAAAAGCAAGCTTTTGAAAAATAAACTACCTCTACATAAACATGCGCAGAAATACGCAGTCATAGCCTTAGCATGGATTTTCTTGTTACTTTAGTAGCGAAAAAATGACAAGCTCTGGAACAAAAGTTGATAAGTGCGTTTTTGTTGTTTTTGGTTTATAATTTGTTTCTTTTTTGGACAAAAACCATGCTTAAAAATTTTTTTTACCTATGCTGGGTAAAAATATGATTGGTACTACTATACTATACTATTATATTTATTTCTTGAAAGAGAGAAAAGGGAGAGCAGTGTTGTTAATTATCTGATGAAAACAAGGATTGAAAACCTAGTGTCACTTATAATATTATATCAATTAATAGTATGTTGAAAGGGAAACATCCCTTCGCTTCTGCATACAGATAAATACTAAATACATAATATTAATTATTATTATTATCCAAGTTTTTTTGTTATACTCGTACCTATTATATTTTCTTCAGTCGTATACCGTCGTCGTTTACTTTGAACAGGTGAATTGCGTCTAACGCAATCTTATTCATAATAACGTCGTAAAATAGCTTTATCGAGTTTTGTTACATTCCTCAAGTGTAGTCAAAGAAGCTGAAAAGTGATTGGTCGACGATTGTCGGCACGATATAAATTCCTATGAATTGCAGTCGTAAATCGAAGTTATTATCAGTGCGACCTATCACCAGTTTTATTGGATGTCGTACGTGATAACATAAAAACTGAGATGCGGCAAATTCTTTGTACCTATTCGTGCCCAAATCAGTTTGGTACGCGTTAAATATTACTGTGATGGGTATTTTTTTTATATAAGCAAGACGCTCTCCTGTTTGTTAATAAGTAATAATTAGTATGCTGCCTATAATTAGTACACCATAATCAATAATAATTTGGTGTGGGACGCGACTTGCGTTGATACACTGGCGCCCTCACATCTTCCAGAGACTCAAATTGCGGCTGGTGCGGCGGCAGTTTCTGCTGAGCGGCTCAAGCGGCGTAAATATGCTAACCTCGATAGCGGTTACATTTTTGAGCCGTTTGGGGTAGAGACTTTGGGTCCTTGGGGTCCGGGAGCTCACCGCATTTTCCAAAATTTATCTGAGCGCTTGGTCGAGGCGACGTGTGACCAAAATGCTGGGGTATATTTGGCCCAACGTATAAGTATTGCCATTCAACGTGGCAATGCTGCCAGCATTCTGGGCACTCTGCCAACTGACAGTGGTTTGGAACACTTGGATTTTCTGTAGATCGGCTTGTGGCCGATCTGTGGTTAATAAAAGTGTTCTTTACTGCTGTAGTAGCTGTAGTATTGTTAGTTTGTTTTTCTCAATAAAGGCATTTGCCAAGTTAAAAAAAAAAAAAAATAATAATATTATCTGGAATACGAAATAGGGGCGAATATTGCTAATTAAAACAATATTACATAAACAATAATATTATATAGTACTAAAATAAACCTATAATAGTATATGAGCAAACTGTTTGTTTTCCTAAATAAATATTATCTTTTTAACTTTAACGATAACGCACATGCAATTTATTTTTCGCGATTGGCTGAAAATTTTATTTTTATTATCTCAATATTTGATCGCTCTCGTATAAATAGGTAATTTTGCATGAAAATTTTCGCTCCTATTGTAAGCAAACTATTGAATTTCTTTACAATAGCTTGTAAGTATGCCTTTTTATGTATACCCCAATAGAATTAATCTACCACGACCCAGAATCTATGGTAAATATAAAAGGACGTAAATGGTTTTACAAAGCTCATTCGCATATACATCTTTTCTTACCACTTATTAAGGAATCTTATGCTTGTTATAAATTGAGAAAAGCTGAGATAGCTACTCGTGTACCTACTCCTCGCTACATTAACTAAATTTTAATTATTTCTTAGCATAATACTAAATTAATATCGGAATAATTATTTTGCATGTGCGTTCGCTAATTTCTAATTTGTAGGTACATTATTGTTATTAGCACCTATTATCATTATTTTCGACTCAATTACTGTGCCTTTTGTCCCTTCCGTGACCTTATTACAGACGGAACAATTAGGGTCATATTAATGTTAAGCACCCACTTCATTTCGTGCTTAGTGATCACAAGATGCTCACCTGAAAAAAAAAAAAAAATATTTATGGATTTCCAGCAATCGTTAAGCGAAAATACTCTGATTTATTTTTATGTTTTATTTTTATGACACGTCAAGAGACAGCCCACATGATGTTAAAAGGTTAATACCAGTAGTAATAAGGATGTAATAACAGTGGTGTTGCCAACGTGGTGGCAAGAATTAGCCGACGTATTGTCGTTCAAGTAAGGTACCTATAAAAAAATAATCAGTGGCCGTAGCATGCGGGATCCCGCTGAAATGTCAAGAGTAGAACTGTCATCCCATACATTGTACTTTTGTGAATGTATGGGATGACAGTTCTACTCTTGAAGTTTTGTCGGGATTCCGTGTGGCATGCTACGGCCATAGTAAGTAGTGACCAAGAAATAAAACAAAACGTCAATTCTAAGAATTTATATTTCAAAACTCATCATAATAGTTATGAAGATCGCTATTAGCGATAAGACCGCCAATTGTAACACTAAATTTTTATATTGTTTTAGTTCTTAAGTTCTTTTTTGTATTTTTCTTGTGTTCCAATAAAGTGTTATCTATCTATCTATCTATAATAATATTATGAGCGAGAGAATCACAGCGTTCACAACATTCATGATCAGATCTTGTGGAAATAATATTGGAACATTATTTTAATGGAATGCAAATTATCTCAAAGAAAAATAAAATCCCAGCGTGAACACAGGTAAAGTATTAAACGAAGGAGAAATAAGTTGAAAGAAGTATGCAGAGTGACTTGTAAAGAAAAGTTAAGCAAAATATTACAGTATGTAAATCAACCACTTTTTTCCGATGAATACAATGAGTTTACTATACTAGATGAATACCAAATATTATGCGGGTACTGGGTATTATAATATCAAAAAATATCTCGTTAAATGCATACCTCAAATTTGGTGCACTGTTGATTAGGCAATCAGCCCAGGGCCTAGTTATTCGAACAAATAATTTTGTTAATTTTACTAATACTGCCGTGCAGAGACTAAACCGCAGTATTCGACATTTTGCCGATTTTTAGTTATATATGCCACCTTATTGCGCACAACATAAGGAATACACCAATCTAATCCATTTGTCATTTAATACATTTTAAGGTAGTAAAAACCATGATTGAAAAAAGTTACTGCGGGTCACATTTGCGTATTATTTATCAATACACCATTTAAAATACAGTAAGAGCATTTACGTCTTTTGTGACCTATAGTATCCCTAGTTAAAATGCAGTAAACGTAGTCAATATAACGCATAGTACTGTTTTATACACAAAAACCAAAAATGATGCATTAAACGAAAATGCAGTAACACGATAATGTACTGAAAAAAATAATACTGCACTTTGGTTTTCTGATAACATTACTGACGAAATTGCAGTAAAATTTTTTTTTACTGCAGTATGGTTGGTTTTGTAGCAATATTTAAAATTATAGCTACTACTGAATTTTCAGTTAAAGCTCATTTTACTGCATTCTAATCGGCATTTTGAATTGTTATTCTGGGATTTACTTCATTCGTAATAGATTATACTGCGATTTAGTATGCACCTACCCTTGATTTGTCGAGTAGTTAAAGTGTCAGTCAGATAAGATTTGATTTAATTTACATTACACACAACAGTTTTATTTAACAAACAGGTTCATCTGCCAAATCTAATGGCGTATAGCCATTCACTCAGATAGTACACAATTCTAGGATTACAATGCTACCTTCATCAGACTTCAAAGATGCACAAGAAACAGCCTTGGAACAGTCAGTAATGGGAATAATCTCACAATTTTGACTCCTTGAAACGAAATGAAATGAAATTTGTTAATTTCTAAGAATATTGCTGAGAAGATGATAAAACAATCATTTGTATCATATATTCTACCGAGTTACCAGTGTATCCACACACAAATTTATTAAAAAAAACCCCATAATAATATCAGATTATATATGAATTGTGATTAAATAATGAAATTAAATTAAAATAATATAAATAAAAAGAAATGTCAAAAGTAAAAGAAAAAAGCTAATAAACAATGTCATGACGTATGTGGTGTTGCTAGGATAAAAAGTTAAATAAAGATGAATAATGAAAATGTCCGATTTATATAAATTTAAATGTCCGAATGATTATTAAATTTTTTATTAAATCTTAGTTCGATTCGATTTTTTATCATAATTAGTAATAGTGTTGAACTAATGGAAAAAAGTTCTACCGTTTGGTTCGTATTAATTTAGTAAAATAAAATGCACAACAAACGCCAAAGTGTTTAAAGCAAAGGTTTTCTTAAGTCAAAATCAAACTAAAGAAAAAATAACTACACAGGCCAGTGAAAGGGGATAACTTTTTCTATAAATACAAGGATTGTTAGAAGGAATTTTAGATATACCAATAGAATCGCCTTCTGCTCAAGGTCAACACACCTAAGCCATTTAACACCAAACTGCTTATAACTCAAAAATGATGACAAATATATTATTATAACCTTTTTTATTGATGCATCTGGAAGCAATTCAGATTTTTATTTTCTGAAACCGCCAGAATACACTTAGCATAGATTATCAATACCTAGAAAACGTTCTGATTACGCATAACGAAGAAAAACGAAAATCGTTTTCTCTGAATGGAATTGTGATTGATCAAGGAAATGCAAGTTTAATCCAAGTTTCATAGTGTTGCTTAATCTGATAGTGAGAAGAGTATATTACGTTCCGGAGTTGTTTTTTCCATAACGCATTGTTTGTGAAAAAAAATCGATAAAATAATGTGACTAAACCATTCTCATAGCAATTTTGCCATTTCGTCCAATTTGGTATTAGAAAGGCTCTGCAGATTGTGTTTAAATAAATAAATTGAATAGAAGATTAATAAATAGGGTGGCTAAATAGTACCAAAGTCATTTCACATGATAATACATATAACTTAGGACATAATTTTTAAATGACAATCGTTTAAATAAAAGGTTTGTAAAGCTGCTACAGACAAAAAACATACTTACATAAAATTATACACACAACCTCGCTATGCTACATCTGTAATAGAGAAACCTTGAAGTGCTCAATAATTTTAACAAGAATAAAGAAGTGGGCCAACAAGTCTTAGAATTCGGTTTGTCTGATTTTTGTACTAGAGTTCTATAATTATTTGAAAGTATAATCCATCTACCGTATAGCTATCTAAACCAAAATTTGAGACAAAATTCTGACAAGAAAAAACTGAAAGCATTAATAAAAGGCTGAAATCCAACTCAGATTAATAAAAAAAATAGAAACTTATTTATGTTTCATATATACTTTCCACATTTCATATTTTAGTTTTTAAAATAATTACATACTGCTGACAAATTTATTCAAGACATAAAATTAAAATGCAGTAAGTCCAGCTGGATACTGCAACTTAGTTGGTAATGTAATACAAAAATCAGAAAGTTTGCAGTAATGTGTATTATTGCTGCATTTTAATTAGTTAATATATACTAATTTACCTGTAGTAACTGACACTATTTACAAAAAATATTATTTTCTATATTATAAAACAGATGTTTTCATTATTTTTTGTGCTTAAATTATACTATTGAGGTATCTAGTTGCGATAGCAATAAAATATAAATTAATTTTTATACATAACCGTCAAAAAAACGGCTTCAAAACGTTTTTCGCGATTTTCTCGAAACCGCGATTTTGCACTTACTGCGGTTTAGTCTCTGCACGGCAGAATATTATGTATCATTTTCGCTGGTTTGTTGAACTGGAAAACTATTGTTAGCACGACATATTAAAATTATTATAATGAATAATAGTTATTGCATTAATACATCAATTTAATAAAAGGGACTATTTATGTGGTGTAGATGTAATTTCGCATTCTGGATCACCGCACCGTATTCAAATCCCAGCCTATGGCTATAATTTTGCCATTATGGCACGAATTCCAGGTTTTATTTTTAATATAATATTTATGTTCCTAATATAAGTTAAATGTATCATATTTTAACGAAATCTCTACATCCTTGGTCTATTGAACCTCCTATAATTACCTACATTTCATCAGCAGCCTACATTCGTCCGCTACTTACTAGAAGTAGGGCGATTTCCTCTTCCAGCTACTCCCAGCGACCCTCTGGAAATATTCGCTCCATCTCGCCCATGGGCGCCCTGCACTACGTTTGCTCAGACGCGGTGTCCACTCAAGAACTCGTCTACCACTGAATTATTGAATAATTAGGTAATAATAAATAACATGAAAAATTACGAAATATATTTTTATTCATTATAATTATAGCTTGATGTTAAGCAACGATGCGGCCGTAGATGGTAGCAGACTAATTATACGTATATTATTGAGTTATGCAATGTTTATATTACGTATTACCAAAATATTGTTAGTTAACTCTCCTTTGCGTCGTATTTCTCAATTCTGTGGGTCGTGACCTCCTCTCACTATCTTCTTTCTTATGATGTCACGCCATCGATCCCGATTGCTTGCCACCTGCATCCATCGTATACCGTGGTGTCCAGTGTAGCGGGGATTTGGTCGGACCACCGTTTTGGGCTGCGTCCACGTGGTCTCTTCCCCTCTGCTTTACCGGTGACCATTAGGTTAGTTTACTATGCACCACTGAATGCTTAGTAGTTCAAATTATATCTATCAAAGATCACGTACCACAATTAAGCCAAGGCAGTCGATAGACTCATTAAAGTCGAGCATCGAACACCTGTGACCCTCTGCACTTGCGCCGCAGAATACATAATTATGCGAGTAGTACCTGTATTTTAGGTGATAGACGTTCGTACAAAAGTTATTTTCACTATAATTATGATGGAGGGCCGCATAAATGTAAAAGTTTGTTGTATCTTATATGTGTGGATTTAACATAAAAACATTTCAAAATATAAAGGTACTTACTTTCTAGTTGGTCCCATTAAAATTTTATCGAAATCGGTGTAGCGATTGCAAGTCATGAATTAAAATGTTATGCCTCGCTTATTGAAAACCATCTTTTAAATTCAGTTTAGTATTTTTAAAAGTCACTTGTATTGTTTATAAAAAGTTTAAAAAGGCTTGACAAAATTAAAAAAAATTAACAATTTGGAAAACCCGTTATTAATAATGCGATCGAACGTGGAAGTAGGTACGAGCACTAAAATTGAAGAGTGTTAAACCATGGCTTTGGGTTCACTGAATACCATTAAACAGAAATATGAAGGAGTATATAGCAAATAATCATTTTTTTATTCTCTATTCTCTATCGATTTATTTATTTTATTCTCTCTTTCTTATTAAGATCTACGATCTCGCCTAGTTGCGGCCGAAAATAGAGTGTTTTTCACGAAAGAAGTCCCTCAGAATTGAGCGGAGCTAAATTAAATTTAAGCGATGATTACTGTACTTCATGTCCTAAATTATTTAATATTTAGGCAATTACATTTAAATTAAGCTGAGTCTAAATCTGTAGATATAGTAACTTGAAAACGCGCGATTGTGGTGCTCCTTCTAAGGGCTTTTCTTTATGAAAAGCACTCTAGTAGCAAACTTAACCGAAGATATTTTTTAATAAATCTAAAGAATTATACAGTTATTGAAACTTTGTAAAAAGTTAAGGGTAGATGTTTAGTCTTACAAAACCTTTAAATGTAAAGCGGAAATGTAACCGAGGGCGAAATTATAAATAGTCTTATCTTGAACAAAGACAGGGCTGGATTCAGGAAGAAATTATGAAAGGGTGACTTTACTCAAACTTTGTACAAAGTTTCAGTTATCTTACTAAGAGTAAACGCAGTTTTAATTTCTCTTATAAAAATACTACTAGAAAAATTTAATATTACTGTTATACTTATTATTACATAGATTTAATATTTTAGTGAAATATTTAATTACCTGAAAACTCTATAATTCCATGACAACTATTAAAGTTATCACTGTTTAAAAGATTTTTTCTTAGGTTAAGAAACATACTTATTTATTGCTGAACTAAGTAATGTCTGTTATAATATATTTTTCAATCAAATACCTACCTAAGTTTAAAACCGCCTTTTTGACCAAAAATACGTCTACAATGACTTCTTCAGGCGACGGTAACCGCTCACTACACGCAGGCCGTTTACTTTTATTTCAGTGTCTAACATAAAGAATCATAACTTTAAAAAAATAAGTTACTAGCAGTTAAAAAGCATTTTTTCTCTAATATCTAAATGCGTCCTTCCTAGAAAGTTTATACCAACTCAAACGGTGACCGTAAGTTTCAATTGAGAAGTTCCCGTGTTCGATGGCCCTCGTGATTAGAGGACTTGTTCCATCACAGAGACTTCAGATAGAGCTTGCACAAAAAGAAAAGAGTCATACATATTGTGATGGCATGTACATTCCATGACGCTTCACTTTCTGCACAGCTCCTATTAGTTGAGTGCAAAGAAAACGAGCTGCATACTTGAAAACTTTAAATAAATCTTGCGATAGGAAAAATATACTTGAAAACTTTGGAGCGTATAAAATAAAATTTTATAACTTACATTTAGTTTATAGATACACTTTTAGAATACAAATATGAAATTTGACTCAACCTTTATTTGAATTTGAATAACAACATAAATTCAGGTGGTAGGTACTTGGTACAGTAAACTTTTATCATTGTTTTACAGCACTGGAAGCTAGAACAAAAGGAATGAGCATAAAATGCACGGTACAATAATTTATTTCAGAATTATTTTTAAAATACACTCAATTATAATGTAGGTACGGTCTTTATGAATTAGCATATTTTCTGCCGTTTGAGGTTTTCAGCCTTATTAGCCGCGGCACCAGCGTGTGACTTTGTCGCGGATAGGAACAGTACAGTCTACAGTACACGTGGCGGCCCAAGCCATACTCGATGATAATAAAATATATGTATGTACATATTTTCATAAAAATATTTAAAGGCACTCACTCAAGCACTCTCGCTTAAATTCTAGTCGGGTGGTTGCGGCCCGATCGAGCCGCTTTGGGCTTTAAGGATTCTGTATAATGTAATAATGTTATCTTTTTTTTTATGTGGTAAGAAGACGAGCAAGACGCTCTCCTGATGTTAAGAGATAACGCTGTCCATAATCAGTACAGTGCTACACAGAATTTCACAATGATGTGCAATTCTAGGTGCACTGCACCAACGCTTCTTACTCAAGAGTCATAAGATGTTAAGGGCTCATTCTCATTTTAGCTCAAATTTGATGGTCACACGGTTATATTTCCTAAACGGTTAAAGACAGAGATATGAATTGTAGATAGGTGTATAAAGCATATATTAAGCTACAAAATAAATGAAGATTGTCTTAATAGACGCAAAAAATAATACTAAAATTTAACATGAAAGTTCAAAATCGGGGCCATTTTTCGTATTCTCATGGTGTCACACTTTGCGTTGCAGTTAAACATTTGGGCACTACTTTAACAAATTTTGATGAATCTGTATGTTATATATACCAAAATTATCGCAAACAATTATACTTTAAGGTCTACAGGCTAAAAAAGAGTTTTCAGTATTATTTTGCATTTAAAATAATATAATGCGGCGGTCACACGATTTTAGGTGCTTTAGATTTGCGTAGTTTAACGGCTGCCGTTAAACACAACATCAACAATCCAATACAGAGTTCGATTCATTTCAATGATGGCCATGTTCTGCAATCGTAGAAGTAGGATCTAGGACTTATCTAGCCGTGGGAAAAAATAAAATTGCTAAGTTTCAATTTATTCATGGGTGTACCGATCACTTGCATGGACAACATTCTAATGCATTGTATTTTAGTTATTTAAATCAAAGCTAGCTTTTCGAAACGCCAAAATGTGCGAGATAAAGATGTAGTATCTAATTTTATACATTATACCTAAACTTTCCAGAATTTCACCAAAAAGGGATATTTTCGTCACCAGCGTGGCATCACCTTCATAGCGTTTTTTACCATGAAGGTGATTTTTAAGCCACGCAAGTGATTTTTTGTATTTTTTTCTTTTAAAAGGGCCTTTTTACCAACTAAAAAGTACTTTATCTGTTATGTTAGGGTTTTAATACATACATACCAAATTTCTGACTAATAAAAAAGTAAAGTGAAAGGTAAAGTAATATCTCAAATAACGCATATTTTCTTCTGTTGTGAGGTTTATTGTTACGTAGAATGTCGTGTTATTGTACATTTTTGGTAGATTTAGTCTTTTAAAAGGGTTTTACTTGAAAAAGTTGTGAAAAAATAATGTCGGAATCACTTTCGTGGCGTTGAAAATTTCAAAACTGTTTTTCTTCGAAATGAAATGTACGATTTAAATCATTTCTATAAAAGTTTACTCGTGTTATCCAGCTCTATACAATATTATACATAAACATTACAAATAAGCAATAAATAAGAATTGCCATGAAGGTGATGATGAGAATCGATTCCATGAGAATGAGCCTAAGACTCTTTAGCCCAGTAATTTCACTAGTTATTTTACTTGTTTTAAAAGCAGATATTGAACCACTTTCAGAGCTTCAGCAACACATAGATTCAGCCGCAAAAGCTTCCAAAAGCACGTGTTTTAATTAAACAGGTGCACTGACGTATCTCAATCACGCTAAAAGCAGTAACCACGTGACTATCAGAGCGCTATTGCGTCATAAATGCTTTAAGTCACTAATCGATAGCTGCTCTGGGGTTAAAATACCCAACTTACGCAGTACTTGAACTTTATTCATGCTTTTTAATTATGATATTTGTGCAGGGTCGAGTTCCTGAGGCAACTTGTTGGATTGACATCGTAAACGGCACGGATAATGCTCCCTCACGCTATGGGATATCATCGATAGGTTACTCAGAGGAATGCAAATTAAAGAAAGGGGGTTTTATGTTGCTCGCACTTCTGTCTATACGCATCGACCGCGCTAAAAGAATTTTTGTATAGGAAATCTTCAAGTCTTCTGATTCGGACGATTCGACTCCGACAACTGTGCGAGGTTTCATGACATTTCATATAAAGAATTCAAAATTCGATTCCTTCGGCGCGGTCGATGCGGATTGATGTGCTTTCACCATAAAGTAACCATGACCACTGACCACTCTTGATAGTATTATTATATAACTAACTGCACGCTGCAGTTTCATCCACGTAAGTCCCAATCCAGAGAGTAAATAAGAATAAAAAATACCTTCTTCCTTAATGTCCAGGTTTCCAGCGCTACATATAAACTTTCACGTTTATAATATAAGTAGAATACCTCACCCACGTGCGGCGTGCTTTACTTGTTTTCCATCAACGTTTAACCATATTGGCAAGGAGACCACATAATAATGCGGTTAGTGTGTGTGGCGTTGCCATTTGTACTTACTTCTTCTAAATATATAAAAGGAAAGGGTGACTGACTGATCTATCAACGCACAGCCCAAACCGCTGGACAGATTGGGTTGAAATTTGGAACACAGATAGGTTTTATGACGTAGACCTCCGCTAAGAAAGGATTTTGCCACGCGGGCAAAGCCCTAAAGGTAAGTTAGTTGGTTAAAAAGTAGATCCAGTGATAAGCTATAACGACTAGGAATAAACTACCTCTATAATAAGTAAGCACGAACTAGGTTTCTGGTAATGGTAGGTAAATGGTAGGTCAAGATATGCATTTTCAGGTCTCTAATTTACATTTTAAAAATCGTATACATTTTTAAAATATCATGTTGACTCCGGTTAACCGTCAAGGAGATAAAAATTTATATGATGCTGATTCCGTATTAAATGAACCCATAGACAGGTCGCGTTACCCATGAAATAGACTGCATAATGCTGCACCAGGGGACCCTGAATAAGAGACCCTCTCCTATATCTTGGAGCTTATTGAGCACCGATATAAATTTTGTCATCTCCAAATACAATGATCCAACTGTCTCGACTTCAAAAAAGTTATAGAATTTTCACTTAAATCTTATTTAGGTCATTCTTTCACTGCTGAGAATCGTGACAACATAACAATGTAGTGTTCCAAGACCCTATTATGTTTGGTGTCTTCCTAGATCACGTTCATACTTATTTATACTTGTTCATGAATATATACAACGTGTTGTCTCTTTTATGTTAGTTCAGGCGAGAAAAAAGTGTAACACAATTTTATATGATGGAAAGGATGGATGAAAGTTATAATAATCGATCCTTTAAGTCTTAGGTGTAGGCCTAAGGACGCGACATCCGATCTCATCGGAATTTGAAAATTGATTTTTGCGCTACCGGTGGTCCGAATTTGTCAATTTAATTATTGATGAATCCGTCATGACGGTTTTCGTATAAATATTGCTATGGCCGATAACCAGTACAACCCGTCATCGGTCCGTTATTAACAATCCGATGGCGGACTATGCGAATTACTCTACCATGCAAAGTACCTATGCTGCGTCAATGCCATACCTTCAATTGACGGATTTGGATTGAACACGGATCGGATCTAGTACGAGAGCATACGACACACAAACTTGTAGACTGCATTGAGGCGGAGGAAACGCCTCTTCATCTATAAAAGTGAAGTCCTGATGCAAAAAACGCAGCATCGTTATGGGTAGCATTTGCTTATCTTTTTTTACTCACGCAGGTGGCGATCACAATATGCCAACTATAGCCGCAGTGATATTTAAAGCCACAGAGTAATTAAAAAAAAAATAGTACTGAAACACTTTTAAGCTGAACATGAAGCTTCAAACTTCAATACTGTTTGAGTTTGCACAGTCGATAATGTGTAGGTAATTTTCGATGAGATAGCTCGTCATTTTCATCGGAACCTCGCCTCGGCGATGATACGGCACTTTTTATTAAAATGTTCTTTTGAATGATGGACGTTTTGTCGGGGTTCTGGAACGTTCTGACTTTAATAAAGTGCTCATAAGCTTCGATTGGCAGTTTGACAAAGCATTTTTGTTTGTAATCGGCCCAAGGTTACCATTGAATAATAGGGCTTATGTCTACAAAAATACTCAATTTTAACGATGTAATGAAATATATAGAACTCAGAACCTAATTTATAGAGGAGTTAGGCGTATCTATAAAAATGTCTTATGTTAGGTCAAATATTTAAACGGCCTAGTAAGTAAGTACATACAATTTTAAACCAAAATTTTAAGTAAAGAAAATAATGGCTAAAATTTGACAACGACATCCGTACAAGTACATTTATTATACACTTTTGTTTATATAATATTATTTCTTATTGATATTATATTATTTAAGTTTAAAGAATTGTTCTTTGTAATAATGTAAGTAAAATTTTTAAGTCTCAAGCCTTCTCAATAACACGAATCACTTGAATCTTAAATAAACAGAGATAAGAAGTCTCGAATGAAACAGAGGTATCAAATCACATAAAAGCTGAAAGGATAAAAATAAAATTACAGTCAAAGAAAGCTTCCAAATGGAAAACAAAGAAGGGATTCCTACATGTTGCAAAATTGATGGTGCGCATCGAATGCAATAGCCCCAGTTACGACTTAGTGCATTTGCATTTAAAAGGTTCTTTGAATGATATTTTCCTACGACGCAAAAAGAGAGGTGTTTAAAGTTTGACCTCTCTGTATGTGTGTCTGTGTAACTCTGAAACAGGTGAACCAGGTAAAAAAAGATGATTTGGATGCAGTTTTTTTTATTTGAAAGCATGTTTCTTAGCAATGGTCATAAGATCCTCTTTTTAGCAGAGGTTGGAATGTTAAATGCATACTTACTTATTGGATTTTTTGACGTATTGAATATTCGCTTTTTGCATTAAATTATTTTTAATTTTATATCATAAACATTTTAATGGAGTTAAAAGTTTTTTTTTTTTATATACAACGAAGTAAGAAGACGAGCAAGACGCTCCCCTGATGGTAAGAGATAACGCTGCCCATTATTAGTACAGTGCTACTCAGTATTTTACAAAGGTACAATTCTGGGTGCACTGCGCCAACGCTTCTTACTTGAGAGTCATAAAATGTTAAGACTCCTCAGCCCAGTAAGTAATTTATTTAGCCCAGTAGTTTTATTTGAGAAACTTTTTATTAAAGAAATAGGAGAGCGTTTCAATTCGCATTTCGTTTGCGCCTAACCGAAAATTATATATGAATGTTTCTCTACTACTTGCTGTTTCTTTTACTGCATGTATTATACACATAAACCTTCCTCTTGAATCACTATCTATTTTTTCTAAACCGCATTAAAATCCGTTGCTTATTTTCAACGATTTATGTATACATATTCGTTTTTTTTAAGATTTAAGTATATAATCCGTTGCTTATTTTTAAAGATTTATGTATACGACATATTCGTTTTTTAAAGATTTAGGTATAAAATCCGTTGCTTATTTTTTAAGATTTAAGTATACATATTCTTTTTTTTTAAGATTTAGGTATAAAATCCGTTGCTTATTTTTAAAGATTTATGTATACATATTCGTTTTTTTAAGATTTAAGTATAAAATCCGTTGCTTATTTTTTAAGATTTATGTATACATATTCGTTTTTTAAAGATTTAGGTATAAAATCCGTTGCTTATTTTTTAAGATTTAAGGGAAAAACAGACACGGGAAGCAACTTTATTTTATACTATGTAGTGAAGTGATAGGTACCTACTATTTTTTTACTGAAGATTTAGAAAGTCCATTGAATTGATATCGTGATCTTATAGACCCTAAAGTTCGCTAAGGGGCTTATGTAGGTAAAGTAATGTTTTATTTATAAAAACTTATAAGCCCACCCATCCCACCTGGGACCGGTGGGCTTACATTTCTGTTAACGCCGGATCATTGCTTAAGCCACTGTGAGCTTTTTTACATCCTTCAGTTATCTTTTGATAGTTTTTCGCTTTCAAGATTTTGTTACAATATGTTATAAATCTTATATCTATATATATATATTAAAGGAAAGAGTGACTGACTGACTGATCTATCAACGCACAGCCTAAACCGCTGGATGGATTGTGTTGAAATTTTGAACATAGATAGGTTTTATAACGTAGACCTCCGCTAAGAAAGAATTTGGACACGCGGGCAAAGCCGCGAGCATAAACTAGTCCATTATAAAGGTTATAATTTACAATTTTTATTTACTTTCACCTGTCTATTGTCTGACTGTCTGTAATAAAATCTTGCTAGTATAATTTGACCCCTTTCCGAGTTTCCGATTGAGCGAAAATTTAGCATGTAAGTACGTATAAATCGGATGACAATGCAATATTATTATGACATCGAGCACAAAGTGGCAAATATATACTTACATGGTCTGATATACTGATCTGATAATATACAAAGTGGCCATAGGAACTCCGTAATTTAACGACGCAACCCCATCGAGTTAGGGCTCATTTCATTCGTCTTAAATAAATGTTTAACGATTGTTTATGAATATTTTTTTTTTTTTTTTCACTTGTATCTGCTAACGTGGTGTGGTTTTCTCTATACAAACGTGAATTTGTTGTATGCAAAAAAGTAAGAAAACGTGCGTCTCCTGATGGTAAGAGATAACGCTGCCCATAATCAGTACATTGCCACCCATAATATGAGTTTTTCAACAACTTTGAGCAGTGTAATTGGAAATTTCGTTTTGCTAGAGCAAAAATTGTTGTCATTGTTACGAAACCCGGAATGAATAACAATACAAATTCATAGCGGCTCGTATAAAATTGTCAGCCTGTACCGCTTATCGGAAAGCAAAACGTTTACGATAAGGCAAGTCAAACCATCTTTTGGAATTGAATTACCTATAGCGAAATAATTTCGTTATTCTTTAGTACAATGGGGTAAGATTATAACAATATTATTATGTTTTTAATAAAGTTAATATTTTTACGTTGTAAAAAGGCAGTGTTCAAAGAGATATTGAAATTGAATTGAAATTCACGGCCTAGGCTTTGATGACCGATTACTCTCGAAGAATTCAATATTTGAGGTTTAAAGTACTTTGATGTTTCAGTCACCTTTAGCTGTATTTTTACGAGTAAGCAATCTTTGGATATAATATTATTTTCATAATATTTTTGATTTAAACTATTATACTTAAATTGTGAAAATTTTAGCGCTTGGTCGAGGCGATGTGACCAAAATGCTGGTGTATATTTGGCCCAACGTGTAAGTATTGCCATCATTCTTGGCATAAAATAAATAATACCAGGAGGTAAGTAGACATTGAAAAGAAAAATAAATATCAATATTTAAAAAAACATAATATAATAATATTACAAACTCACCACCTAACCTGTAAATATCAATAATATCAAGGTTGTCTGGAAAAGATCGCTTTTAGCGATAAGACCGCCAATTACATTTATGTCGTAATTTTGTGTTTTAGTTTTAAGTTTTCTGGATATTTGTAGTGTTTCAATAAAGAATTTTCTATTATATTCTATTCTGTCGTCTACCTATAACCTAACATACACTTCATACGAGTACTATCTGCACGTAATAACACACTTATAAAATAAGTATATTTCAACGTATTACGATTTTTAAAAACTATCGCTCTACATAACTAAAACAACGAAAACACAACTCATTAGATGTCTTGATTTCGAGAATATCTCAACCACTGTTTCCGGACAATGACGATGTCCTTCATCAGGAGTTCACGCCTTCTTTCAACGTATTGTTTTAGCTTTTATATAGAGGTAGCTATGCATATCCTTCGCATACACATAAACCTGCCTCTCCTTATGAGCACTCTATTATTAACAAAGGTGGGCTGCACCTACATAATCCTGTAAGACCAGTCTAATAACCGGCCCGGTGGGGGGCCGCTGGTATTCACTTTGAATATTAATTACGTACTCTGCATATATGGGATGTTTTCGTGAGTGTTAACTTTCACATGTTTTCAAATTTTCGCTGTAACAAAAACATCACTCCACATTCTGCTAGTTATTGGATAGTTAAACATATCGGAAATATTTCATCCTAGATTTAATAGTTACTGACTCATTTATTTTACATTAAAAATAACTCTTTGAACTTTCTGGATGCCTAAATACCTCATAAGCTAAAACCATTGCCTAAATAAGTACCTCATAAGCTAAAACGCGAGTTAAGACTCCTCTTGACGATCTGTCGCTCGCACTATTATTGTTCAGAACTTTTCTTGAGGAATTTTCAAAAAGTTAATTCTGAGAATTCATACTTCGAAATGATAATAATGGAAGAAGAATATTAACATTCGCTTTAAACTGGCAACCTTACCCTTCAATCAAAGCGAATTGCGGCAGAATATTAGTTCGTGGTAACTAACCTAGATGGGATCTAGTTATTGAGCAACACTACCATCGTTGAACCGTTGAAACTTGGCATTAAATTTATAACAATAATATTTCAGTGCTGTAAACTTCGTCACAGATGTATTTACTCTACACTCAATCTGCATCTCAGCTCATGGAGTCAACCAATAAATGCTAATCAGACAGAAATTCAAATCAAAGCTGAACAAGATACTTCAAGGATTCAAAGCTCAATAACTTCAAGGCATCAATAAACATTGATCTTTGTGTCAGTTTACTGAAGACTGTACCTCTATAATCCGGTTCATTATAGAAATTAATTTAAAATGGCGACGCCCTAGCTTGCTTCCAAGGCCCATAATTTATTTTATGCTCTTTTTCGCGCGTAGCATCAATAAGATAATATTCCCGGGTATTCCCGGGGTATATTTTTACCGGGGGTAGACTTCCTTTGCAGGAGGTCGTCTAGGTGGGTACCCCAATAGCGCCAGTTATTCTACCGCCTGAGCAGTGATGTGCAAACATTACTGTGCTCCGGTAGGAGGGCACTGTAGCTAGTGAAATTACTGGGCTAAAGAGTCTTAACATCTTATGACTCTTGAGTAAGAAGCGTTGGTGCAGTGCTCCTAGAATTTCACATAATTGTGAAATCCTAGGTAACACTGTACTGATTATGGGCAGCCGTTATCTCTTAACATCAGGAGAGCGTCTTGCTCGTCTTCTACTTCATCACATAAAAAAAAATTCTGAAAGTTATTATGTAATATGTACCTACATAATGTTTTTTCCTAAGTGTTGCTGTATTTTTTGTATGTCAATAAATTTATTTTTACTTTTACCTACTTACTTACATATACCTAATGTATTGCTCGTATTTGTCTCGTAAATTAAGCAAAGAAGCAAGAGAACAGGCAAGACGCTCTCTTGATGGTAAGAAATAAAGCTGCCCATAATCAGTACCTACAGTGCCATCCAGGATCCCACAGTGATGGAAAATCCTAGTTGTACTGCACCAACGCTTCTTACTCAGGAGTCATAATATGGTAAGACTCTTCAGCCCAGTAATTTCATTAGCTACAATGCCCTCCTACCGAAGCACAGTAATGTTTGCACATTACTGCTCAGGCGCACTGAATAAATTAATATAAATAAGGATTTGAAATATCTGTTTTTTTTATGTTTTTGCACGTATCGTAATATGAATGCAATTTGAAGGTCAAAAGCAAGTTGATTGATTATGTTATATTCGTTGCTATTTGTTTATATTTTAATATACAATTTTTAACGGTGGGTATTTGTCTGTGGTACCCAGGTGTACACAGTAATTAACTGATTTTCTCCCATTATAATTTCCACCATAATTTGTCATCAGGCGTAGGCCATTTTAGATTCGTTTCTCTTATGGACCGCATCATATTATTTAATATTTTAGTAGAAGCTGCCAACGGTTGTGCAGCTTGAAAGCATTATTATAATATATTTATGTTTTGTAAGTATCGCTGAGAACTCTTTAACTGCAATTTAATAAGCCATTTAATCTCTTTTAGCCGCCTTTCAGACAACGCAACTATTGCACCAACTAGCACGTGCAACTTTCTGGCATTTGCCTTATTTTTATTTTTTTAATGCAAAATAGCTACATTGAACAGGCCTCAGGCATTCAAGCAAGCTGCACCAATTAAAGTTCCGCAGCGGTCATAGATAAAACAGCTAGTTGCTAGAAAGTTGCGAGAAAGTTTTCATTCCCAGTTGCGTCAAAAATTGCTAAGGCTGCATAGAGCCTTAGATCCCATACAGACCTTTTAGAGGCCTACAGTTTGGTCGGTTTCTTGAACGAAAGTGTATAGAGGCAAACATATTATTTATATCAGCAGATAATTTTGTCGGTCATACTAATAAAATAAAGTAATCAAACTATCGCCCGATAGAAAGTTTGAAGTTGACGCGGATCTCAGCAGATTAGCGATACCTATTAAAAAATAACACGCTGAAAGCAATAAATAATAATAACATTTTTGATATTGCCCATAATATTTTATTGGTAATTAAGAGTAAACTTAAGATAGGTTTCTCCCAAACAAACGAAAATAGCTTTTCTTTGAACAAATTGCAAAAGATAACGACATTGCAATTTATTGGAGAGATTATTTCAAATATTTGCCAATGTCAAAAGACTTAATTGAACAGCTTCAGGCAATTTGTTCAAAGAATTGATGAAAATAACGATCAAACAAAAATGCAATAAAAGTAATAAAATGTTCAATATTTCGAGAAACATTTTTATTAATATGTATCTTGCTCAAACATTTGTGGATTTCATAACAAACGAGTATCTTCCGCAATAGGTTCCGATGTCGAGCGATAAGCGGATATTTTTAATTCTCTACCAATTCAAGTAAATATAAACAACACAACAAACATAAAAGTACTTACACAACCTTTAAATTGTGATTTGACTCTGACAGTGTAAGTAGGGTAACCTGCCCCTTTAGCATAGTAAGACATTGACATAAGAGTAGCAACTCCCGTCCCACTGTCAAGAGTAATCTGACATATTATTTTATCAACCTCTCAAGAAAAGACGCTGCGTAGACTTGTCTTGCTGTCAAGTCAACTCTCATCCCATACATTCACAAAAGTACAATGTATGGGATGACAGTTCTACTCTTGAAGTTTCTGCGGGATCCCACGTGTCATGCTTACGGCCACAAGACTCAAGACGCTACTCTTGCTACTCGCGCTGTCATTGCATACAATTTGTAGCTACTCCCAAAGTCATTGTGCTCTTACAAATCTCAATTACTCTTGACAGTGGGACGGGTCTTATGTCAATGTTTTTATGTGCTCGGGCCGCTGTTTTGTTGGAGTATAAACCCCAATTATTATTATTGTTCTCTGTATTTATTTTCCTTTATGTATTTATTATATTTTTATTATTATTATATAAAAAACCTTTTAGCAAATAAATCACTTTTACGGTTCGTACACAAAGGGTAAAAGGCACACTATTACTAAGACTCCACTGTCCGTCCGTCCGTCTGTCACCAGACTGTATATCATGACAGACAGTTGAAAAATTAACAGATTACGTATTTCTGTTGCACCTATAACAATAAATACTATAAAATAAATACTAAACTAAATAAAGATTGGTGTGGAATCCATTGTGTGCGACTAGCACTTGGCCAGTTTTATTCTTCTCGCTATACTTTTTTCACCATTCGATAAGTACTCCCCCATTCATTGTATCAAAGTAGGGTCAACTGCACAGAATTCTTAAATCCATATTTTAGACAAAAAAAATTTCTTTAATGTAGAAAATTAAAAAATATTGAACAAGTATATTTTAACTTGTAATTTTAATAAAAACCATATTATTTACAACGCACTAAAGTTGATTGGTGGGAGTGATGACGACACTTGTGGATACTCGAGTCGATACAAAATGTACAAATGATGTCACGCGTCCTCATCCAATAATAATAATAATTAATTGGGGTTTATACTCCAACAGAACAGGTTACCCTAATTACACTGTCAGAGTCAAATCACAAATTATAGGTCGTGTGGCCAACCTATATGTTGCAGTTTCAGGTCGCCGAGATTCCTACAAGGCCTGGAACATGACCTGACGACTGCCTCCTACATATCTTTTAGGAAACAGCCGGGACCCACAGTTTTACGTGCCTTCCGAAACACGGTAGCTTACAGGCGAAAATCTTATAATAAGCGTTATATAATCCCAGCCATTTTTTATTTTATTCGCAATCAAAAGAATACATAACGAATTTTTTTTCATTTTTAAAATTACAGACTAGTTTTATTTTTTTCCTGTTGTTATTTAGTGCAAGTGTATGTAAATAACGGCCTGTACCTATATTTGGGTGTGAAGCAACGCATGTATTACGAAGTTAGCGTACCGCAGCGCTCACGAGCTCCCAAGGGTCTGCACTTTACAGAACAATACACGTCGTTGACGCCGCACTTAATGACGTCACTGGCCGCTCCCTATAGCTTCACTGGTTTTCGTTACAAGGAAACAGCCAAAGAGCTTAAATTATCTATACCTCCAGGTTGTCCTCAGCGATTTAATATTCTAGGAGGAATGAAGCGATTTAGCTGAAATTTGGACTAGAGATGGTTGAATCGTGGATAACACAGTGGGACGTTACTAGTAGAATAGAATAGGGTAGAATAGAAAACTCTTTTTTGTAAACACTACAAACATACAGAAAACTTAAAAACTATAACACAACACACACAATAGTATGTATTTAAGAAGACTTATTTCACTCTACTACTGACTGCGCTTAGCGGTTTTACTCGTTAAAACCCCTATGAGTTACAGTTATTTTAGGGGTAGTCTGAAGGCCGCAGATGAGTGCTTCGGCGTACCCGCTGCCACGGCATTGTGGCATCCCCACCGCGCCCTTCTTCGGCGGGGGAGTCCCACATACGCGCCCCCAAGAATAGAATAGAATAGAATAGAATAGAATAGAATAGAATAGAATAGAATAGAATAGAATAGAATAGAATAGAATAGAATAGAATAGAATAGAATAGAATAGAATAGAATAGAATAGAATAGAATAGAATAGAATAGAATAGAATAGAATAGAATAGAATAGAATAGAATAGAATAGAATAGAATAGAATAGAATAGAATAGAATAGAATAGAATAGAATAGAATAGAATAGAATAGAATAGAATAGAATAGAATAGAATAGAATAGAATAGAATAGAATAGAATAGAATAGAATAGAATAGAATAGAATAGAATAGAATAGAATAGAATAGAATAGAATAGAATAGAATAGAATAGAATAGAATAGAATAGAATAGAATAGAATAGAATAGAATAGAATAGAATAGAATAGAATAGAATAGAATAGAATAGAATAGAATAGAATAGAATAGAATAGAATAGAATAGAATAGAATAGAATAGAATAGAATAGAATAGAATAGAATAGAATAGAATAGAATAGAATAGAATAGAATAGAATAGAATAGAATAGAATAGAATAGAATAGAATAGAATAGAATAGAATAGAATAGAATAGAATAGAATAGAATAGAATAGAATAGAATAGAATAGAATAGAATAGAATAGAATAGAATAGAATAGAATAGAATAGAATAGAATAGAATAGAATAGAATAGAATAGAATAGAATAGAATAGAATAGAATAGAATAGAATAGAATAGAATAGAATAGAATAGAATAGAATAGAATAGAATAGAATAGAATAGAATAGAATAGAATAGAATAGAATAGAATAGAATAGAATAGAATAGAATAGAATAGAATAGAATAGAATAGAATAGAATAGAATAGAAATACTCTTTATTGTGTCCAATGTAACAAAAGGTACTTAAAATTATTATGACAATATTAAAGTGTCGGTTGATGATGCGTTACGCATTTTTCCTGGTTCAAAAAAAGGGGGTAGTCTGAAGGAAATAGCTTTTTAGCGAATTAGAATTGGATAATTGTAAAATTATCTAAATATAACATTCACAGCACTGCCTTGTTAACAAAATTAACCAAACCACCAGCATCGAGATGAAGATTAGAGAAACTTGCTCACATAACACTGAACCGGGTCTAATCCATTAGTAATAGGTAATCTCGAATGCTGTGCATCAAACGTTAATTAAACTGAAGCGTAACTTACTCTGCACGGCTTAGAATATCAGGAATTAGGGGTTGATTCTGTAACTATTAGTACTTTAATGTCTAATTTGAGTGTACGTACCCTACATAATATCGTTCTCCTATATGAACACTTCAGTAACTCGAAAGTGCCCTTTTTATACTCATATAGAAAGGTCATTTTTGAGTAACTGATCCCTATGGATGTAAAATATACTGCTCTATATGGTGTCAATAAAGAGTTATTTTTCTTTATCTTATTAAATAAACTCCTAATGAAATATCTTAATTGTGTTTTAGTTTTAAGTTTATCTGTATATTTATGGTCCAAAAATATAAGTTTTATATCAGTGTTAGCTAAGTATTCATCAGGTACAAAGTGCTACAAGACACCAGTTTAAGCTTAAAATTCAGTCTTTTGCAATCCTTTGACCAGTAATTAATGGTGACGTAAAAGTAACTAACACTATAGATTTTATACGAAATAAAGGCTACGAAATTAAAATGTAAAAGAAATACATTAATACGTCAGGGGATAAAGTAAGTGTAAAGCTAAGCAGCTAAAATATAGTGCACCTAATTAACCGAGCGGAGCAGTTTAGTTTGTTTTTTAAGAGCTGTGTGCTCATGCGAAACGTTTTAATTACAAATTTAGCGCTGAAAATAAGCTAGAAATCCTATAAAAATGTTAACTTGCTCTAAATAAAATCTAATCTAGTAGCGCAAACTTTTATGTAGAGATTAACGAAACATGCGATTATTTTTTATATAAGTTTAATAATATATTATAACTATGAACTATTTTAAATTTAAATATCGTTGTAACTTTGAGTGAGTAGGAGGTTTTTGTCAATTGATGTGGATCGAGTTTAAGGAGCCGTGAGCAAGGTAAAAACTCTGCTCTCCAGATTCTACCTCTCTCAGCGCTGCGCTGCACCAGCTTGCACCGCATCAATGAAACAATAGACTCAAGCATTTTCGAAGAAAATGGTATTCTTCATTAAAACGGTCCAGCATACGCCATTTTTTCCACTTCGATGTTTAGTAGAGGGCAAGAACACGGCCACAAATAGGTTTAAAAGGGATGTACACCACAAGTAACAAATCCCTACACTCTTAATAAAAAAAAAAGAGCCCGAAAAAAACTAAACAAACGCGACTCAAAGCGCAACTCGACTATTCACAGCAATATTCTTTCAACAGACAACAGGGAAAAGCTCGTATTTTTTAAAGTAGCTAGAGCATAGTACAATAAATCACGGGTTCTATAAAAACAGAAATTGAGCGCGCAATTTCATGACACTGATGCATCTGTCACGCGCGTCCCGGTGAGAAAATATCCGGGACAATATGTTTCGGCCAAGTTCCTGGAATATCCGGCATAATCCCGATGCAATTTGTCGGGGTACCCTCACTTAGTGTCGTAGTCAGTGATTGAACTTCATAACATAGGTATAAAGTTATTATTATAATGTTTATTCACATCTATCTATATGTACTCGTATAACAGATCGCAGGACTAAGAACTGTTTTCAGTTTCACTCTCACGGTATCTATCGATACGCCAATTTCTATTCAATCTTCTCAGCTATTTGACCTATAATACATATATTAGAGGTATGATTATGGATTATTCAGTTACATTTTACTTCGATATTGGCAAAGTACATAAGAATAAGTGTTAAAAAATGTGCCGTGTTATCAAATATCATAGACATTTATTTGTTTATACAGCGAAGCAGCGCACTTTAAGAGCTTCGTTTTTACATGCGATTTTTTATTTTCAAATTCGTCTTATCGTACAAGCAAAACAGTCCCGCGTGCAGAAACTTTTTTTTTCATTCAACCATTGCAATATATGTATATGTTATACATAAAAGATGTTTACTATAATATTTATTAAGTAGCTTCCATAGGAATTCCATAAGAAAGTGTGACGGATAAAAAGTTTTAATACTGTGTCGCAGTGAACGTTACGCTGTGATGAACCGTGGCACGCGTGTTCCTACATAGAAGTGGCTTGTCGTCAAGTTTGTATGTTGATCACACACATCAAATATGTCTGTAACATAGGAACAGTAAAACACTCTTTGGTGTAATATACATAGTAGTTGAATATAATATTATAAAATTAATTCATAAAAAAATATTACTAGAGAAAAACGTAAATGAAGAGGTATGTTTTATATACCTAACACGATAAATTATGAAATGGAGCTTGGTTTAAGTTAAAATTAATTATGTAATTATTTTATGTATTTTTGATATCGATATCTACGCAAAATTTAATATCAAAGACAATATTTAATTCTAAGAACGATACCCTCTTTAAAGAGATGCAATATTAAATTTAGGTAATAAAATTGAAGGTTCCTAACATTTAATTTCTTGCCTTTTATAGGTTTAAAAGTTTCCACGGCGGCTCTGCAGTATATAAGAATTCTCTATCCAAAATATTTGATGTAGAAAGGTCTAGCATCTAGAATTCGCTTTGAAGCTTTGTGAAAGTTTTATCCAATTCCCTGACCGAGAAAAAAGTTTTGTTTGTATTTTCGGAGAACTATTTGCTAAGACAATTTTCACATACGTTCGAGAATAAAGAATTCGTTATGTTACTTAAAATATTTATTCTATTTGACCAACGTTACGATTTCTTTTACCCACCTATAATAGCTTCCAGTCTTCTTTGATCATGTCTGCTCCTTTTTCAGCGATCATATATGTCGGTGCATTTGTATGTCCAGAGGTTATTGCAGGCATTATACTGGCATCTACCACTCTTAATTTTTTTACTCCATGTACTTTTAATCTAGGGTCCACAACTGCGGATGGATCACTTGCGGCTCCCATTTTACAAGTCCCACTCAGATGATAAACAGTAAAAGTTAACATTTTCGCCTGACATGCAAAATATGCATTGCTATCAAAATCACCTTCCTCTAAACATTCCTTGATTGGTATGTTATACAATTTGGCTCCGACTTTCTTCAAAGAAGGCTGTTTAGTTAATTCTACTGCCAGTTTTGTTACTTCTACTAATTTTTTGACGTCTTCTTCAGATTCCAAATAGTTTGGAATCAGTTTTGGATGTTCATATGGATCACGACTTTGTAACGTTACTCTTCCTCTTGACTTTGGCCTCAGTAACATAGGAAATATTAAATATAATGGATATTTTCTTAATGGCTTAAATAGATCGTTGTATAACTTGTCTCCTATACCAAAAATGTGTTGATATTTCGGATCCTTAGCGAGTCCATGTGAGAAAAATAATAATTCTACATCGGGCAAGAGACTAGAATTAAATTTATCTTTGAGATCCATATAAATTATAGCTTCACTGGCACCCGGCAGAGACAGAGGACTGTTATGATCTTTCATCCATTCTAATATTTTGTCTAAACTATTAATTGTGTTTTCTAAATTATATTCTTGCTTATCAACTATGAAATGCATTGCACCCGTAGCAATGTGGTCCATCAAATTATAGCCTACTGGCAAGTCTTTTATAATTTCAATATCTAATGTCTTTAAGTGATCCTTTGGACCTATTCCTGATAGCATTAAAATGTGAGGAGAGTTTATGGCACCAGCCGATAGTATTACTTCTTTATTTGCTTTAATTTGGTACGTTTCATTGTTTTTCACAAATTCTACGCCAATGACTTCAGAATTTACATCATCATACAGTAATTTAGTCACGAAGCAATTTTTTCTCACAAAAAGATTAGGTCTGTCTTTGATGGCATGAATGTAAGCTCTATTCGAACTGTGTCGTGTACCATTCTTCGTGGAGGCTTGCATCCGAGACACACCAGATGGATAAGCACCATTATAATCAGTATTTTTGAATCCGAACTCTTCAGCCGCATTGATCCATGCCTTACTCAATTCTGACTGAAAAGGAGCGTTTTCTACATTGAGATATCCATCTTTTCCGTGATACTCTGGATCGAATTCTGACGGAATGTTGAAATTCTCAACTTTTTTTAAATATGGAAGGACGTCTTTCCAGCTCCATCCTTCGTTGCCCATCGCATACCAGTTATCATAGTCGCCTTGAGAACCTCTTGTGTAAATCATGTAGTTAAGAACACTGGATCCTCCCATGACCTTTCCTCTGGGCCACAGACATTGTTTATTTTTCATTCCAGTGCAGTATTTGTTGGAAGGTTCGGTTTTATATTTCCAATTAGCTTCGGTAAATTGATTGTAGGCAGCTATAATTGGGATATCCATTAAGAATGTTTCATCACTTCCAGCTTCAAGGAGCAGTACATTCCAGTTTGGGTTTTCGGTTAACCTGTTTGCCAGGACGCAGCCAGCAGTTCCTGCACCGACAACAATAAAATCGTATTCCGGCAGTTAATGGTTTTGGTCGGACAGATCGCTGTAAAGTTCATTTGAACTCTCTTGTATTAAATTTAGTAGTGGCACAAATTTGTCAAGGAATTGGCTTTTACTCGGAAATGCAAGAGTAAATAATATGCAGATTATAGTCCATTTATTACACTGATGCTGCATCTGAAATTTATTTTGGTGTTGTTAATATACCTAGTATTATTTCTCCTGTAGTCCGAATAAGCAAACCATAACCTAGCAAATGAAGAATGGAAAGAGATAAGAAAGACCTTTGCCCTATAGTAGGACGATATTATTGATAAAATAAATAATAAAATGAATAAATTCCTTATGTATGATTTTATTTCAAGAGTATTCAGAGATTTACCTTGATAATTAATAAGTAAATGAATATTACTGTCCACAAAGAAACAAACTTAGTGCACGACTCCGCACAATTAATACAACAGTATCACTAATATCACTTTATAAAATGATGTTTAATATTTTTATCAATGTTAAAAATAGCTAAATTTCGAAAATAAACATGTTATTCTCGTCAATTTACGAGATGTAAATCTCTTTATTATTATACTTTTTGTAATTTCTCAGAATTTTAATTAAACAAAATTATTATTAAAGCAAAAAAAAAAACAATAAGAAAATTGCGTATTATTTTATAATTTAGTATAATATAATTATTTATGTAAATTGTAAATGAATATACTGGAAACATGACAATGAAGATTACAACTATTATGTAATAATTTTCCGAGCGTCATCAACATAATAATTATAATTTATTTAATTTTACAAAAAATCCCACCAATAGTTATTTAACGATGGTATAATTTAATACGAGATCCAGTTTGGGTTAGTTACCACGACTTTAACCAATATATTCTTCCACGATTCGCGGTTAAAAAGGTAGGCATTACTTCGTAGCTATCGAAGGCCTAGGTAATCCTGCGATGGGAACGCTTATGGTCAGGGGAGCGTAGTATATTCAGAACATTATGATCACTTTAAATAATAATATTCATACTCGTACAACGTATATAATCTTAAAAACGAATAAGTACCTATTTGCAACCTTGGTTTACAATTCACAATGAGTAATTTAAAAGGATGGAGGTTTATTTCTATCTTCAGAGTTACCTAATACCCTTCCATGTAACCTCCTCCTCCCCTCCTCCTTGTTGTTCTTTGTTCCTTGGAATTTAAATATAATTATAATAGGAAATAGTGACTGATTGAGTGACTGATTGTCTGATCTATAAATGCACAGCTCAAACTTTAACGTTGAAATATAAAATAAATAAAGGGAGACTTCCGCTAAGAAAAGATTTTACCACGTGGGTAAAGCATAAGCTAGTCTTAATGTATAAAAGTAATGATAAACCGACTGATTGATCGATCAACGCACAGCCCTAACGGATTCACAAATTATAAGGTTGAAATTTGGTACTATGACATAGACATTGCACTAAGGATGGAGTTTAGAAAATTTTACCTCTATGAGGTATGAAGTATGAAAATAAAAAGGAGGCTCAACATTTGCAAAAAAATATAGATTTATTTTATAATATCAATTCAAACTGCCAGGATAAAAAATAAAAATATTTTAATGTCGCCAAATTAACCAATAAACACACAAACATGACAAAATACATTATCCTTACTTAATCTCACTGAATAACAGGTAACGAACAGACTAATAATAACTAATCCATTGGATGTAAGGATTTGTATCGATGCGTAGACGATACGAACAATAAACACAGGACGTTATTATAATTAAATGATGTTTAAGCCAAGTTTAGTATAAATTTGACTCTGAAAAAATATTCTACTTATATGAAGTTTTATACAAATTTATTGATAAAATACAAATCTTAACGCCAATCTTATCTTATCTAAACGCGTTCAAAGCCTCGCCTCGGGAAGAAGCTAGTTTTTAATATCCGGTGGAATAAACTACAAGTAAAATATATCCGTGAGTGTACTTACATAAGTACTTAGGTACTTTACCTAAGTAAAATACCGAATATAATCTTTTTGTTTTTTTATTAATTTCCAGTCGTCCTTAATCATATCTGCACCTTTTTCAGCTATCATAAATGTGGGTGCGTTTAAATGTACCGAAACAATTTCTGGCATAATGCTAGCATCAACGACTCTTAACCCTCTTATACCGTGGACTTTTAATCTTGGATCTACAACTGCAGTTGGGTCACCTTTAACCCCCATTTTACAAGTACCACATGGATGACTAAAGGGTAAGGTAACTGTTTTTCGCACGTAGCAAGCTAAATATGCGTCGCTACCGAAAGTTCCGAATTCTAAACACTTCTTTATAGGCACGTCGTAAATTCGAGTGCCTAATTTTCTCATAGATGCCTGTTTTGATATTTCAATGGCAACTTTAACTGCTTCGACCAATTTTTCCAGATCTTCTTCATACTCAAAATAGTTAGGTATTATTTTTGGGTGTAATTTGGGATTACGGCTCTGTAACATAAGCCTGCCTTTAGATTTTGGTTGCATTAAAGTAGGGAAAACCATAAAGGCAGTAGATTTATCAAGCGGCTGAAAGACTTCTTGATATAAATTTTCATCAATGCCAAAAGTAATTTTTGCTAATGGATCTGAATTTATTCCTCTAATATCAAAAACCAGTTCGGCATCTGGTTGAAGAGTGAAATTTAACTTGTCATTCAGATTTAAGGTCAATAAAGCATCAGCACCAATAGGAAGTGCAAATGGCCCACTACGGTAGTGCAACCACTCCTTTATTAATTCGTTTTCAGTCAAAGATATATCAACGGAATTGGTAAGAAAATGGATTATACTTCCAATATGATCCATCAAATTGTAACCGACTGGTAAGTCTTTGACGGTTTTAATTCTTAAAGCTTTTAAATGATTTTTTGGACCAATTCCTGATAACATTAGTAGTTGAGGAGAATTTATTGCACCTGCTGAAACTACTACTTCCTTCGTGGCTAATACTTTATGAGTTTTATTGTTTTTGATCATTTCTATTCCTATTGCAATAGTGTTTGTGTCATCGAATAATAATTTGGTGACAAAACTATTCTGAGTAATATGCAGATTAGGTCTATACTTGACAGGATACAAATAAGCTCTAGCTGAGGTGTGATGGGTGCCATTTTTTATAGTTGATTGAATACGAGAAACTCCAGAAGGAGTTTCAGCATTATTATAGTCAACATATTGAAAACCTAATTCTTTAGCAGCCTCTATCCAAACTTTCCCTAACATAGACTGATAAAGGGGATACTCAACATTAACAGGACCATTTTTATTGTGGTATTCCGAGTCATAAAGAGCAGGAATGTTAAAATTTTCAATCTTTTTAAAGTATGGTAGAACATCTCGCCATCCCCAACCGGCGTTTCCCATTTCTTTCCATCTATCATAGTCATCTGATGATCCTCTTGTATAAGCCATATAGTTGATAGCACTAGAACCTCCGATAACTTTTCCTCTAGGCCATAGACATTGTTTCTTGGTTAGCCCAGTGCAGTATTTGTCCGATGGTTCTGTTTTGTAATTCCAATTAACTGGTGTTAGTTGATTGTGGGTAATTTTGATAGGAATGTCTGTCAGTATCTTATCTCCACCAGCCTCAAGTAGTAGCACCTTCCAATCCGATATTTCACTAAGTCTGTTTGCAAGGACACATCCAGCTGTTCCTGCACCAACAATGATAAAGTCGTACTCGGGCAGTAGGTCATTTTGATCTAATAGATCTTGAATGTCCTCTTTCCACGACTTAGTATTAACCACAAATGTTAAAAATATTAACAGATATAATTTTGACCACATTTCAAGGTTAAGCTTCATCTGAAAATAAAAAATACGGATGATAAGAAATGTAAAAATACTCAGACACAGTTTTTTTTTAAATGCTTGACTACAAAAATTAATTTACTTTACAATAAAATACCCATATACGCGAATATTATATATATAATGTAATTATTAGTTTCGCTATATTTACCATTTTTTAACAAAGTTTCATTTTAGATTACTTTTTATCGCCTACCATGACACACCGTAACTACAATTAATGAATTTAACTCCACAAAACAAGGCGCACTTAAATACTTTTATTTAACAATGAGTTAAGGTATTGTTGTATGAACTTCATAACATATAGTAGTTAAATGGTTCTCAGAGGCATTTCTGAATATAATATAGTGTAGCTAGACAAGATAGACTACCTACGGAAGTAATTTAACGGTTTTTTACTAGGAGCAAATTGAATTAATTTCAATATTAATTTACTATTTTTATTTCCATTAGAACTTTAACACACAGTGTTGCTACGATATTTTGCGAATTCTATTACTACTTATTGTAAAATAGGAAAAAATAAGCCTGTTTTTTTTTATATTTTTACCAAAAAGGCATTGTTCTACAGCAATTATTTTTTTATGTTCTTACGTTAATTTGTACGTTAATTAGTTAATTATAATTTTTTTATAGGTATTTAGTTATAAAAACAATAATGAGAAGTTACGTGTTTCGTAGAAATCGTTCTTTTCATAAGAGAGAACTCCAACATTTTTACAGATTACTAGTACAATAAAAAAAGTTTATAACTTTCATTAAGGAACTTAATAAATTATGTACTTACATACAATAACAAAATATTTTAAAAGCAAATGAATAATATAACAATAATTTAAGTGTATAATATAATTTACATTTCAGATTTATTTGTCGAAATAAATAAAAAAATATTTTAAAGCAGTGTTATAATATTAACTTCTGGTTAAATTTAATTCCAGTCATTTTTTATCATGTCTGCTCCTTTTTCAGCAATCATAAACGTGGCTGTATTAATATGTACAGAAATTTCTTCTGGCATGATGCTAGCATCTATTACTCTTAAGTTTTTAATTCCATGGACTCTTAATTTATTATCTACTACTGCAGACGGGTCACTCTCGACACCCATTTTACAAGTACCACTTGGATGATACAGAGTAAAAGTAAACAAACGTACATAACAAGCAAAATAATCATCACTACCAAAACTTCCCTTTTCAAGACATTCTTTTACTGGCACGTCGTACAATCGAACACCTAATTTCCTCATAGATGGTTGTTCAGATATTTTAATGGCAATTTTCATTCCCTCCACAACTTTTTTCAAGTCTTCTTCATTTTCAAAATAGTTAGGATTTATTTTTGGATGCACATTAGGGTCTTGACTTTGTAAAAGAAGTCTTCCTTTAGATTTCGGTCGCATCAGCAAAGGAAAAATCATAAACGTAGTTAAATTGCCAAGCGGTCCAAAGACGTCCGTGTAATAATTTTCATCTACACCAAATATACACAGTGACTGGTAAATCACTTAAAAGCTTCAAGGATATGATAAATTATATAATCACATTATGTTTACAATTAACAAACAAAGACAATACTAATACATTTAAGAGAAAATCTTATTTGAATTAATTCGCCATGTCCCAAACAAAATGGTTAAACTACTGGCGAACAGCTGACGCAGGTAGGTAAGTAAAGCTACATACAAAGTAGGTATCGACAACACCGACAAAGGACGCGATCTGTGACGCGACATAGCTACGCGATGCTACACACTCACGTGATGTTAAGCGATGATGCGGCCGCATGTGGTAGCAGACTAAACCTAGAAGGCGGGATAAATCCTTTCCTGGCTTCACTGAGCTTATTTTCCTTTGCTGGTTATCAATACAAGCCGCAATAGAAATCCGCAGTAAAATTAAACCCGCGAAATAACAAATTGAATTTTAAGACTAAAATACTCATCGATGAAAGGAAATACCTTAAAAGCGTCTAAACGCGCGCGCTCTGGATAAATAAATTAGGCTTAGTAACTAAATAATAACTAAGTAGGTAGGTATGATCCGTTTTTCCTTCATACTTTACCTGGCTTAGGACAGGCAAAAATACCAAGGTAAGTGGACAATGACATATCAAAGAAATCCATATTAATCGTTCAGATATTAGGTACATTATTACCTATTTATTATCGATACCTACCAGCTGACCGAATATGCCGCCACAGGTTAGATTGTAGCGCGCTACGACCGCGATTTGTGCAAATACCTACCGCATCGCAAAAGATTTTGAAATGTGAATAAATAATAATGATTTTGTAATATGAATTATGTTCTTATTTGATATTTTTTGTCAAAATTAGATAGGTAGGTACCTATTTTTACGAATCGTGGACTGGGTACTCTGTTTCAAGGTTCTAAGTTTTAAATGCACGTCAAATTAAAACCGCAATAGAAAGCCACGCTAGTCGTAGCTTTCTGTAGTTTTCTGTAGCTTCTGTACAAGATAGCCGGTCGGCTGGTAGATTTCGATAAAGTACCTACGTAAGAGGGCTACAAACCTATTAGGTACCGACTATGACGGTGATTTTTGCGTATACCTATTGTTTCCGCCGGGAGGTCTGCGTTATACAAAATTACAATCGGAAATCATGAACAACGGAACAGAACCCACTTACCGGACGGAGAGCCGCCGACCGCTCGTGTCCACCTCAGGGAGGCAGGTGGCAGGACCACTTCCACGATAATTGTACAAGAAACCACTGGCTCAGAGGTGCCGGCACACAGTACACACTTAGGGGCACACCCACGAGACGCGTTAAAATTATACGACGCAGCGTGCTTCTCGCTCGGTAACGTTCGGACGACTGACGTTCGCGGCGGCGATGCGGGCGCGGGTGCGCAGAGACGCTTGTGGCGGTGTGGCGCGGGCGCGGGTCGGCGTGCCACAAAGGGCGCCGGTGCGGAGTAGCGGGGGATAGGCGCGTGTGAATCGGGCCGTTTAGATTACAAATACTTTATAGAACACATAGGATATTTTACCCAAAATTTAAGTACCTATTTTTATATTTTTTTTAGAATGAGAATCGTTAACTGAGTTCCCTGTTTTAGGCTTCTAAGTGATTTACCAGTCACCGTGTATGTTTCAGCAATGGGTCTAAGTTTAATCCACTAGAAGTGAAAAGCAGTTCCATATCGGGAAGAAGAGAGGGATTGAACTTATCTTTTAAATTAGTGTATATCACAGCTTCAGAACCCCCGGGAATTGTTAATGGACCTCTCTGATACTGCATCCATTCTTGTAACGTTTGTTCTTCATTCAAAGAAGGCACCAGATTATCAGAATCGACAATAAAGTGTATTCCGGTGGAAATATGGTCCTTGAGATTGTAACCAACTGGTAAATTTTTAATTATTTTAATTTCCATTGTATTCAAGTGTTCATGTGAACCGATCCCTGATAACATTAGTAGCTGTGGAGAATTTATTGCACCAGCTGAAACTATAACTTCTTTTGTTGCATATATTTTGTAAGTATTATCATTTTTATTCATTTCTATTCCTATTACTGTTGTATTTGTATCATCAAATATTAATCTTGTCACTAAGGTATTTTGAATGATGTGCAGCTTAGGTCTATCTATCACGGGATATAAGTAAGCTCTAGCAGAAGTGTGATGAGTGCCATTCTTTATGGTAAGTTGAAAGCGTGAAACTCCAGAAGGAGTTTCGGCATTATTATAATCAACATTCTGAAATCCAGTTTCCTCTGCTGCTTTTATCCATAATTTACTTATCACAGACTGATAAGGAGCATATTCAACGTTTACGTGTCCATCTTTATTGTGATATTTTGGGTCAAAAATTTGGGGAATATTAAAGTGTTCTAACTTTTTAAAGTATGGCAAGACATCTTGCCATCCCCAACCGTCGTTGCCCATCGCTTCCCAGTTATCATAATCACCCGGTGATCCTCTTGTATAAATCATGTAATTGATAGCACTAGACCCTCCAACAACGTTTCCTCTTGGCCATAGACATTGCTTATTGGTGAGTCCAGAACAGTATTTGTCCGATGGTTCTGTTTTATAATTCCAATTGGCTGATGTCAGTTGATTATAGCCAATTTTAAGAGGAATGTCTGTTAATAACTTATTTCCACCAGCTTCGATGAGTAAAACTTTCCAGTGAGGTATTTCAGTTAATCTGTTTGCAAGAACGCACCCAGCAGTTCCTGCACCGACTATAATAAAATCATAATCTGATAGTAGACTGCTTTCATCTAATATGTCATTATTCAATGAACTTGTATTATCAACCATCAACAAGAAAATGCTGGATATGAGAATCCATTTTGTGTGAGAAATTACCATCTGGAAATAAAATTCATTACATTATTATGAACAGAAACTGTGTTTTCTTTTTAAATAATATAAATGCAACAAAAATTTGCATGTTATATAATTACCTTTACACCAGTTTTGCAGTTACCACTATTTAATCCAAGTCACAAAATTATTTATCAAGCCTTTTGTTTATTTTTCAAGGTTTTACTTTGGTTTCTGTGTTTCTTTGAAAAGTGCAATGACAATTGTGTCATTGCATTAAACTTTAACATTAATTTAAGTGTTTAATAATACAGATTTGGTATTTATAATTGTTTTTCTGCTGATACGAGAGCGAGTAATTAGTTCCACTACCATGTTACTTTGCTGTTCTTTGTTATTTGAAAGACTATTTATATACTTTTATGCAATAAATACCTATTTGTTTGTTATCAGTAAATTTGAGCAAAAGGAAAGAGTGACTGATTGACTGAGATATCAACACACAGCTAAAAAATTTGGAACACAGATAGCTGTTAACAGCTAAGGTGTAGACAACCAAAAACAAGTAAAATTTTTTTTTTTTTTTTCAAAAACAAGCTTTTATTATTATTACCATAAAGTACTCGTCAAGACGAATCAAATAAGCCCAAACTCGATGGGGTTACGTCGTTTAATTACGGAGTTCCTACAGCCACCTTCCCGCTCCATCATCAGATCAGCTCTATGTCATAATAATATTGCATTGTCATCCGATTTATGCATGCATGCAAAATTTCAGCTCAATTGGACACCGGGAAGTGGGTCAAATTTAACTTGCAAGATAAAAAGCAAGATAATTAAAGCTTGTTTTTAAAAAGTATTTTTTAAATTTCACTTGTTTACTTTCACTTGTCTGTCTGTCTGTCTGTCAGTCTGTCTGTAATCAAATCTTGCAAGTTTAATTTGACCCACTTCCCGGTTTCCAATTGAGCTGAAAATTTGCATGCGTGTGTAAATCGGATGACAATGCAATATTTTTATGACATCGAGCTGATCTGATGATGGAGCTGGAAGGTGGCCATAGGAACGCCATCATAAAACAACGCAACCCCATCGAGTTTGGGCTCATTTGATTCGTCTTGACGAGTACTTTATGATGCAAGATGGTAATAATAATCCCATCAAAAACATCAATGTGAAAAGAGAGCCAAGTTCAATATTACGATGTATGTACTCATAGTTACCTATGATTTGGTAGTTGACTTCAACGACAAAAGAAGTGAGATCTAAATGGGTGCCAAGTTCAATGGTCAGTCCTGAAAAATATTTACAACAACATAAAATATTTTATTACAACTTAAAAGATTATTTCTTCTTATCACTTAGAATTAATATTATTTTGAAGCCTAAAGACTGACTTGGCCAGTTCTCATAATATACTAGGTAGGTACTCTCTTAACTTTAGCTTGATCACTATTAAACGCACTTAATGCTAATTAGTGCGCCACCGTCTTTTATCGTGTAAATTAGTCCCCTCCATCCATTGGTTGTCTGGAAGAAATCGCTCTTTAACGATAATACCGCCACTCGTACATTGTAATTTTTAATTTTAATTACCTATGTACTTATGTATTTTCTGTAACATTATGTGGTGTACAATAAAGTATCTATTGTCTTATCTTAATGATATTTCGTCGTATGGTACCAATGAGAACTAGCCAAGTCAAACTTTGGGCTTCAAAATAATATTAATTCTAAGTGATAAGAAGAAATAATCTTTCAAGTTGTCATAAAATATTTTATGTTGTTGTAAATATTTTTCAGGACTGACCATTGAACTTGGCACCCATTTAGATCTCACTTCTTTTGTCGTTGAAGTCAACTACCAAATCATAGGTAACTATGAGTACATACATCGTAATATTGAACTTGGCTCTCTTTTCACATTGATGTTTTTGATGGGATATCATTGCTTTTTGTACAGTACTTTTTAGTATGTAATAGGTTAAAGACACTCAGTCATAATAAGATTAATACCAAATGATTATTTTATTGCACCTCCCCCCACCCCACTGCCACTGCTCCACGGCACGGCCGACGCACCGCGCCCCGCGGCCCGTGAGCCTCGCCGTGCTTCGATATACCTATACCTATAATTAATTTAGTACTTATTTATATATAGCATTCATGTGCACTATTGATTTGAATATTGTACCTAATCAATTGATTTTTAAACAATACTAGTTACTGATAAATTTATCTATATTCACCCAGCTATCTAATACCTACCGACTACCTGAATGGAAATTTAACTTTTTAGATCATCTGGAACTGGATTAGAATTTCGATCAAAAGAAACCTAAGCCGACAAGACTTGTAATGACGACGACTTGGCGGGGGCACTGCCGTGCCCCCAGATACCGCCACATACCTATAATATTATGACTATACGTTACATGTACGTAGGTATCTAAAATGTTTACACCAACTAGCACCTAAGGCGATATACATACGTTATTTTTATTGTAAACAATGTTAATATTATTACCTCTATGTTACTGAGCCGCCTTGATGCTGGTGAGTCGATATATTGATAGGTATTAGGTATTTACATAGGATAGACAGTTGTTACGTAGGTACCAAGAACCTATTTTTATTAGTGACTAGCTGTGCCTAGCTGATTTACCCGCTATACAGTTTGGTACAGTAGTGTATATTACGTTATTCCAGGGGTCTAAGCTATATTTATTATACCAAATTTAAAGTCAATCGGCCCACCCGTTTAGGCGTGAAAAAGAAAAAAAACATAGGTATATCCATACGTACAGTAGGTATAAAGTTTGTATTTATAATTATATTAGTAGGAATAGTGGACTCGCGCGCACTTCGTAGTATCTAACAGAAAATAGCCGCCTACACAAAAATTATAGCAACATGCAACATGTATTGCTTTATGCGTACCTAGGCGTCTCAAACTTTAATATCAATTTTTTTTTAAATTAATAACAATTTAAAATGATAAAAAAATACTAGTTTCTGATTTTTCCCTTTGTTACTACAACATTACCTATCGGGATGCCAAATTTCAGTTTTCTAGGTCATCTGGAACTGGAATATTACTTTTGATCTATCCCTCAGTATGTATTAACTTCACCGATTACTGGATGTTTATATCTAAATAACCGTTTGAGCTGTGTTATTGGAATTTGGAACAGAGAAATAGTTCGTATATTTAAGTATATGTGCCAAATTTGACTTGTCTATGTGTAATAGTTTTTGTATAACGAGGGTGTAAAAAGTCGTCAAAACGCGCTTTGGACGGTTCGTGTAATATAACACACGGCGCGGTCGCCAGTTCCTTTGCTTGAACTTGGCTTGACTCGCTGCCGCGTGTCTAGATAAAAGCTTGTTTTTAAAAAGTATTTTTAAAATGTCACTTGTTATTAGCTACTTTTGTCAAATCTTATGTTCAATGAAATTGGTCAATCAATCCACTGCACTGGGTTCATTGGTTCATTGGTGATTCGGTGTCGCCCAAGTCAGCATGTCGATTTGGATGATTTCAATAACCTCATGTTCCAATGATTTTATGTTTTTTTTTGAAATAAAAAATTAATGATATTATAAAAAATATATTTAAATACTTTCCCATAAGTACATACATAGATTTGTTATGTACTTATGCTTAAACAATGCTTTGAATCTGTGTCTCTATTTTACGAGTAGATACTTCACAGGATAACAAAACAGACGCGGCTCGGTTTTAAAAATCAGATAATAATAGTGTGAAAGGTTTTCAACATTTTAATTTCCACACAATAAAATACAATATTTTTTGTTGCATTTCTTATTTATTTTTTAATTTATCCGTAGACGAACTAAAGTCACCGACATAGCCCGGCGGATTAGCAAGCTGAAGTGGCAATGGGCAGGCCACATAGCGCGCAGAGCGGATGGCCGATGGGGTCGAAAAGTGCTCGAGTGGAGACCACGGACTAGCAAACGAAGCGTAGGACGTCCACCCACAAGGTGGACAGACGACCTTATAAAGGTCGCCGGAAGACGCTGGATGCAGGTCGCTTCCAACCGGAACATATGGAAGTCCAAAGGGGAGGCCTATGTTCAGCAGTGGACGTCCAATGGCTAAGATGATGATGATGATGATGAATAATTTATCTCGCACGAGGCCAGTGTCTTGACCAAACAATCAAAATAATCTCTTATTTTTTTAAATAACACTTTAATTTGAAATAAAATATGTTAAAAATTTATTACCTATATATCTAAGTGTAAGTCTTCTCATCAAAACCAAAAACTTGTTTCATCAATAGATCAAAATTGAGACCAACAAGCAATACCTCCCAATTAGAGACTAGTTAACTACTCGCTACCACAAATCAGCTGTTTCTACGCTAATTATAATGAAACCGTATCCTGAGAGCAAATGCTTAGAATCTGGAACTTTGGTGTTGTATTGTACAGTTCCTTCACTAAACGTCTTTAGTAAATAGTAATTGAGTCAATTAATTGACTGGTAACCGGCCATGTTAGAAGACTAGGTAATATATAAAATAAAATCTGAAGAGTATTATATCTGAAAACAAAGAATTTAATTCATAATGCTGCCTAAAATACTCGTATCTCTTATGAAAACTATTATCAATAGAACTTAGTTAAAGTATGTTATGGCGAAAATATTTTATCTCTCTGCATAGCTCCAAAATTAACATTCGTAAACTCTTTGGATTTAGTACAGCCGATAACAATACTGATGAACTGGTATTTGTTAGGAATATTTTATCCAAAACAATGCGACAGTAAAATCTATGCAAGATGGCATCAATTTGAGGACAATTTATTCATGGGCCCCTATGGGTGATTCCTGAGAGACAAAATTTTACGTGTCTGGGGGAATAAACTACCCGTAACATAAAAATTCTACCCAAAGGTATTTTTTTCCTGTTAGTCTAAGGTTCAATCTACTTAATGCATGATAGACATCAGGTTATATTTCGCTGCAAGTATCTAAAAAAAAATGTAAAAGCCCTGAAATTTGATTACCGTGGGCTGTCCCTTACACATTTTCGGAACAAAATATATTTTTTTCACTAATTTATAAAAGGAATTTAATTAATTCCTGTGATCAAAGCTGTAAAGGGTGAACTGTTATATGATCAAAAAAATACGCGAAGGCTGTACTCAGCGTAGTTTTAGAAAAAATAACAAATTTAGGTTTGTCCCCGGACAAAAAGTGATTCCCATGGCGCGTGACATAACTACCCACATTTCACAAACCACAATACTTAGAAGCTTGTACGCACGCTATTGGCTAACTTCGATTGCGCTCTAAACATAGTGAAGAGAGGCTCCTCCTTTCGTTGTTATAAACTGGATTTACGAAGGTGAGAAATTGATTACCGTGGTTTTGGTTCACTAGATCTTTGATTACCTTTTCCATGTTTAAAAATATTTTTTTATCCATTACGGTTTTTTGACTAGGGTGTGCAGTTAGGAAAAGGGTATTGTTTATCATATATTCTATTAATTTTGGTCTATAATTATGGTATTTAAAAATATTGACAAAAAACTATACAATTTTGATTTCCATGGTATTGATTCTTATGGCATTTTACCACGGTGATCAATTTTCCCCTGAGTTTTCTTGCGCATTCTTTCACTTTTTAACCAACTACAGCGAAGCCGCAGGTATGGAAGTGATTTTGACAGTTTATATATGTATATTTCATTATTTCAGATATTTTTTTATATTGTATACATCAGATTTTTTTATATTGTACTATAGTAGACAGCCGCTCTGGCTTATGCGGCACCATTATATCCCCACATTAAAAAGTCGCTCAGCGAGCTATGGAGAGGGCTATACTCGGGGTTTCTCTACGTGATCGAATCAGGAATGAGGAGATGAACCAAAGTCACTGACATATCTCCGCGGATCAGGAAGCTGAAGTAGTAATGGGCAGGCCACATAGCACGTAGAGCGAATGGCTGATGGGGTCGAAAAGTGTTCAAGTGGCTACCACAGGGAAGCAAACGCAGCGTAGAACGTCTACCCACAAGTGTGGCAGACGACCTTATTTAGGTCGCTGAAAGACGCTTGAAGCAGGTCGCTTCCAACACCGGTGATATAAATGGAGGTCTAAAGGGGAGGTTTATGTTCAGCAGTAGACGTCTTATGGCTGAGATGATGTATGATGAAAAAATAAAACGAAACTATGGGCTGACTGCAACTTTCAGTCCAGATTAACCTAACTAATGATAAATGTACAATCTGATGACAGCTTCTGGAGTGAATCCTGTCAGTGACTGTGACTGAGAACTTAATCTCATATTCTAGGACTATATATTCAATATTTTTACATTGTTTAAGACTGCAATACGTTGATTTTATTTAGTTTACATGATTATTATATAGAGAGCCAATATAGACCTTTTTAATACTTTATGTTTGGTGTATATCTGTTTGGATCACCGTTTTTAATCATTTCTATTTTATATGATTAGTATGTAGAGGTCAATATTTAAATAATAACATAGAATTCAAACAAAATAGTTTTAATTTTGATTCCCATGCCACACTTTATTGATTCCCGTGGCACCAAAAATTTAAATTTAAATATCTTCTAAACAAAACAAGTTATAATGATGCCTATTTGATTGATGTGCTTATAATTATGGGAAATTTGATGTTTTACATGTAAAATGCAATAATACTTTGATTTAAAATCTGCCACGGAAATCACTTAAATACGCCCGATCTCAGGATTTACCCCTATCAGACATACAACCTATTTTATCAAGCCATTTAAATCAGTCATTGACCCGTGAAGAGGAAAACAATAAACGGAAAATCCTTGTACAAATTGCCGGCAATACCGTGTGATGGAACCTTTAGTAGATTGGCTCCAAGAAATACTTTCATCTGATGATTTGGGTTGTTTTAATTCAATCAGACGCCCAGGACGTAACGAGGGTTCCTTCTTAAATCAACACAAGAAAGGAATGTGTGAAAACCCCTTCATTGTTACGGCGAATACGATTTCACTAATCTATTTAAGCCTCACGTGTTTTGGATAGAATAACGTGTGAATAACAACAATGTATTGTGATTCTATTTGCAGTTCCATTATGACGTCAATGAAAAGTATTAATGGGTATTATAAGACCCCCATTAATTTAATTACGCAATACATAAATCAGTTTGTGGCAAATTATAAAGCACAGACGAGGCACTGGGTGGCGGTGCGGCAGTTTCCTTCAAGTATTGGTTCGACCCGAGCTGCTTGAACTATTGACGAGGGTCGTCGGCTTAAACTTAGACGTGCGAATTCACACAAAGCCTGGTCATAAGATCTGTAGTTTGCAGACGAGATCCCGTTCTCGACGCCTCATTGAACAAATTAGAAACTACGCATTTGTAAGACCCCGTCTTTTGTTTTCTCTATTGTAGGAGACCTCTTGAAACTGCCTATGCTCAATGCTCATATTATCTTTGCGTACCAAATTATTAAATCCAGTAAGTCAGTCCAGTAAGATGAATATAAAATATGATGTTTTTGTTAGAAAGTATTTTATCACATAGTTTAACCTTTTGTCATGTTTAAATGTCTACCAATCAAATCATGCAAGTTAAATTAGTTTGTTCGATCGACTAGTTTTCCAATTGAGATGAACTTTTGCATGCGTAATATTGTGGTATCTGTGATAGTGCAATATTAATATTACGAGTAAAATAAAAACACAAAAAGAGGCATTGCAAGTCTATAATAAAATGATAACGTAAACCTATTAATTGTGTGATTTTTCGCCAAAAAAATTTTATAAAAAAATACTGGGAAGAGAACGAAATGAGCAGATTGTTTGATGATCTAAGTCCTAGGTTGTCAGGAGGAGGTGTGTCAGGATCGTGCCAAGAGGAGACCCCAACGGGAACCAGGTGTGATTATAATAATATGTATGTTATTATTCTATTGCTACTCACTGCGTTATTTTTGGTTAATAATCTCTTCGATGTTATAGAGATTATAATAACCACAAGAATTTCATAGGCAGGTAGAAGTATGAGTACCTTTGCCTTAGTAACGCACGAATGAGTAGCTTATAAAAGTTTTAAGCTTATTTTGATGGCAGCTAAAAGATCTCGGCTGTGAAATTAGGTAGGTAGAGCGCGAGTTTCATTTCGCTGAGAGCTGTAAACAGGGATGCTTAGCCGGTTATTATTCCGCATTTTGCATTGTAGCTTGAACCGGGTTTTACTATCGTATATTTTTATTAGTTTCCCTGAACTAAACGCTTCTCGAAGTCGACCACGGCAGTTATAGTACCAGGACTTTTACTGAGTACTGTAAAGTTAATATGTTTGCAGATTTTTTATGAAAAAGGTAGTAGAAGACCTTCGGTACTCGAATATAATATTATGTAGTTGTTTTAGTATTGAACTTGTGTACACTAAGTTTGTTTTTCTCTTTTCTGCTGGATGTGTTTTGAAGTTGGGCTTAAACAAAATTTCTTAGCGTATGTCTTTAGTACAAAATAAGTAGCAGTAAATAATGTACCTATATAAAATTTCAAGATTTTAGCTTTCTGCTATAAGACCGCCAATTGTTAACCTGTAAGATTGTTTTTTTTTTTAATTTAGAACTACATATTTCTTGTTGTAACCTGATATGCAATAAAGTGTTATTCTATCCTATTCAATCAAAAATATGTCCTTGATAAAAGTATCGTAAATAAAATCCAGTATAAAATATTATAACAGGATGTGCCTGCCCTAGATATCGTCTATCAATGACGCCGTTCATGGAAATATGAAATATCACTTTACAAATATAAAATTTGAGAAGTTGAAGATCGAAATAGACTCAATATTCGCTTGAATTTATTCCGTGGGAGGCATGTGGGATAAGTGAGACATGTTTATGCATCAGGGGATGATATAGAAGGTGATATTGTATGCTGAAATTGTATGCCAACAGCCGATATTGAAAAGCTGTTTGGTAAAACTACGGAAGGGATTTTTGAGGTTGGAGCGATAAATTGTTAGGTGAAAATAGTGAGCGAAAATATTCATGGTTCAGCTTGTATTATAACAGACTGAGTTTTGTTTCCGATAAATGAAATTATTTTAAACCCTTAATTTAGTGTTAATTTGTATACTTTTAATACCCAAGTACATTAAGAGCGGCTTTTTTAGGCTTCCGTAGTTAACAAGGAACTATAGTTTAGTTTTTTCTGTCCATCCGCAGGTAAGCGGAAAAACTTTAAGTCCTAGAAAGCTGTAACTTTGCACAGAGGAGAATATAATGATAAGGGTAAAAATATATTCTTTAAATTAATTAATTTAGGGTACCTAGTACCTACCTCCAATTACGTAATATGGGGATAACATTTTTTTTCTGGCTGATCCCATCACTTTGGCTATCGTTAAATAGGTATTTTAAAATGAGGGATGAGTTTCCAAGAAACTTTTTAAATTTACCGTTCCGTTTGAAAGATATTGAATTTTAAAACTTTTTCTCAGCACTATCTTAAATCTGAACTACTGGCGTTAAATATCTGAAGAAAATCAAGAAAGAAAACAATGCCACCAAAACATAACTTGTAAAAAATACCAAGTCTCGCAACTGCAGTTCTTCTACCGTAAAAAGTTGTGAGATCCATGCACTACCAAGTCGGTAAAATCTTTGGTGTTTTAAATTAATAGAACGACTTGGCCATCGCATGAAAACACAATAATGTATCTCTCAAGTACTTAATATACCGACATAATAGTGCGATTGCCAAGTCAATTTATTAATTTAAAACAACAAAGATTTTACCGACTTGGTAGTGCATGGATCTCACAACTTTTTACGGTAGAAGAACTGAAGTTGCGAGACTTGGTATTTTTTACAAGTTATGTTTTTGGTGGCATCTCACTACTTTTTGTTTTTTTTATTCGTTATAGGTTAGCCTTTGCCCACGATATCGCCTGATCTTAAGTGACGACGCCCGTAGATGGGAGCAGACTAAACCTAGAAGGCGGGATAATCCCTCCCTGGCTTTATACATTGTTACGGCATATATATATTATTATGGCATTATTATTGGGATTTTATGTAATTTTTACCGTTGACTGCAAATGTAACTTTGTAATCCTATACATTTATACGGGATTACAAAGTTATTTATGCAGTTTATGTATCTCGAAAACTAGACCGAAATGCATGTTTTTTTAGTTTTCCTATGGTTTAAAAAATAAATTCTAAGTATCTACCAAGTTTGAACCTTCTATGTTTGCTAGAAGTGCCTTAGACTTTTGATGATCGGTCAGTGAGTGAGTGAGTGAGTGACAAAATTACAAAACTTTGACTAGTTATAATTTTTAAACGACTAGTTCAAATTGAATGAAATTTGGAATAAATCGTGTTTATACAATGCATACTCGGTTGTTAAAAATTGAAGCTGCTAGTTTTTTCCACAACGAAGTTATAGGGGGTCGAAAATGGTCTGAACTGCTTCCAGAAAAGGATGGTACGGCCGTGCCGCTTTTTTTGCTCGACTTGGCGGGGGCACTGCCGTGCCCCCAGATAGTGGTTAAGATAACTGTGTTAGTTTTAAAGCTATCGCTGATGAAAGCTATGGCTGTTAATATTCGATTTGCCAGTACTACGGAAGCCTACATTGCGCGTAGCCCGACTAGTGATTGGCCTATTTATTGACAAATAAGTTGACTTCTTATATATATATATATATATATATATATATATATATATATATATATATATATATATATATATATATATACAATACAATACAATACTCTTTATTGGGACAAAAAATTACAAAATAGACTTAAAACTAAATAAAAGTACTAATATTAATGTCCACAATGGGCGGCCTTATCGCTTAGAGCGATCTCTTCCAGGCAACCCACACTATATATATATATATATATATATATATATATATATATATATATATATATATATATATATATATATATATATCTGGGGGCACGGTAGTGCCCCCGCCAAGTCGAGCGCGAAGCAAGCACTGCCGTACCATCTTTACAGGAACCATTTCGTCGCATTTTCAGGCCCCTATTTGAGAACCTCTGGATAAGACCAGAACACAGAAATTTTCGTCATCTAGTAAGCTATAATTACATACTTAAAATCCAAAATTTCAAGTCTGTAGGTCCTTAAGTTCCGAAGTTAAGCGAAAGCAAAGTTTCGCATTTTCGACACTCACTCACTCATGATCATCAAAATAGAACTAGTACTTCCCATAAACTCAGAGAGCTGAAATTTGGTACAAACTTAGAATTTATTGTATAAGCCATAAGAAAACTAAAAAAACATGCAATTTCGGTCTCGTTTTCGAGATAATTCATCTGCATAAATAACTTTGTAATCTCATATAAATGTATAGGATTACAAAGTTACATTTGCAGTCAATGGTTAAAATTGTGTAATATCCAACTTATTAATTCAAAATATATTTAAGGCATAGTATATGTATATGTATGTGAGTGTGTATATGTGTCGTAAATCGTCAGTTATGATCAGGCGATATCTAGCGTGGCCAACTAAAATAAGAGCCCAACCAAACTATTAGAAGAGATCGACATACCGCCTTTACTACAAGCTTTTATTTACTTTCACCTGTCGATCTGTCTGTCTGTAATTAAATCTTGCAAGTTTAATTAGGCCCACTTCCCGGTATAATATTATGATGCATTGGACTAAGAGTGAACGCACACGTATCTAGATGGCGCTGACTGTATTTTAAAACGCGCTTACGGTTTGTATTTCTTATAACCTTATAATATAGCGTTTCTACAAAAATAAGTGAAATCCCACCAAAAACATTCTGTAAAAAACTAGCCAAGTCTCGGTGGAGCTGCTTGTTTATCTCTAAAAAGTAATGAAATCTAGACAAAGTCGTGCCAAGTATAAGGTTCCTTACTGCGATTTCTTTATTATTATAGTTAATGTTGTGTGACTTGGCCGTTGAAGGGTACACAAGGGTATTATACCAGGTGCTCCATGACACTATTGCACCAATCTGTCCGCTACCCATTCACGATAGAAAATTTCCACTTGGAAAACGTTGATTGGATAACCAGTCAATTGTAGGCTTGATAAAGCTGCGTATTTTAATAATACTTATGTTTAGGCGATCCAAGTGTCATGGAGCATCTGGTTTTGTACCCTTGTGTACCCTTCAACGGCCAAGTCACACAACATTAACTATAATAATAAAGAAATCGCAGTAAGGAACCTTATACTTGGCACGACTTTGTCTAGATTTCATTACTTTTTAGAGATAAACAAGCAGCTCCACCGAGACTTGGCTAGTTTTTTACAGAATGTTTTTGGTGGGATATATATATATTATATATATATAAGGAGACATAAGTACATATTTTTAATCATAGCTATAAAAATATACCAATACATACTACATAATGATTTAATAATAAACATACATATTATTATACTACATATATACTATACGATATATAAATAATATATATAGTAAGTATATAGTGTATATGTAGTAAGTTTCAATTCAAAGGTACTAATCACTACATAGTATAAAATAAAGTTGCTTCCCGCGTCTGTCTGCTATGTATGCTTATATCTTTAAAACAACGCGACGGATTTTAATGCAGTTTTCATTAATATATAGAATGATTCAAGAGAAAGGTTTACATGTATAATATGTGCATAATATAGTAGAAAAACACTGATAATTATCTATTAAGCGCGACGAAGTGCGCGCGGGTCTAGCCGGCGTTACACACGAGGCCACGGCAACAAAGGTCATCCCGCACACCCGCATGATTATTATTAGAGGGGAATTAATACTTAATATATTGTTAATATTTAATTAATAATATTGTAAATATTACAGTCACTAGTTATTATATCAATAACTCAAATATAATTCGCCGGATTTAGCAAATGATTCGTATAATTAGGTATGTTACATACATAGATAGGAGAGCCCCCAGCTGAATATCATGGATATCATTTGCATTAGAGCAATCATGTGAAAGCTATTGTGAATAATCTATTGAAAATTTAAATGAGCTATTTACGTTCATAGGCCAAATTCAAAACTGTACGCTCTGTTATCAAGATAAACATAATTATTAACACATACTCGTATATAAATAAAAACTATCCCCATGAGTTTCTTGCTCGTTCTTTCCAAAAAGGTGTTTTGCGAACGGGCGATAAAGTCTTTAAATAATAGAGCTAAAAAATGTAAGATTGACGTGCAAAAGTGCTCTATTATTGCAGCCTATTTGAATAAAAATTAAAAATGCATTCTGAGTTCGAGTTATTAATATTAATAGCTGGCTATATTGTTAATATAATATTAAATTTAAATAATAAGGAATTAATATTCAAATTATTAAAGATAAAATAAATCTAACCCCTTAAGAAAACGCATAAACCTATTTTTTTGTATCAATGGATATAGTTGTATAACTTTCCAGGTCCATTTAAATTTCCATTTAAATTTTATCGAAATCAGTCGAGTGGTTATCATATTATGAATTTAAATAGGAGTCTCGCCCTTATTAAAAACATGCTTAAATAATTTATTTCACTTCAAAATAGTTTTAATGCACATAATTGAGTTATTATTCAAATGAACAAATTTGAAATATGATTGAGATAACACGAATAATGTTTTTAAAATGACAACAAAAACTTAAAAATATTAAATATTTTATATTTTACTAACAATATTAAGATTGCTTGCTATTAGTTAAATGAAAAGTTATGTTATCGCTTCAGGCGCTAAAGAATTTTATTAGCAAAAAGCTTTTGTAGTTTATCGCTATTTTAAACCTTTAATAAGTTTTAGTTAAAAGGCTTCGGCATCATTGTTTGGTAAAACAACATAAATTTTATCAATTACATTGTAACAAAGATACGATTGTAAAAGTTATAGGAAACTTTAACGATAATTATTTTCAATCCTCGATCAAAAATCCTGAGGCACCGCAAAAATAGTAGCACAAATACATATTTTTAAGTGATATTATCAAAGAACTTAGTTATAAAAACTCAATGGTGATTATGCTACATATTATATGATGGGCAAATGCAGCGTCAGATAATTCAAAAAAAATTGGTCGATTTGCTAAATGATATAAGGGAATGAAAGCAAAAGAAATTAGAGTAAATATTTAATCTATAGGTACTTGTGAAAGAATACTCATAATTATATGTGAGACTTTGTGTGGTTGTGATAAAAATGCAATTTAATGGAATAGTTAAAAATTCTACTAATATTATAAACGTGAAAGTTTGTAACAATGTGTGGATGTCTGGATGTATGTTTGTTTCTCTTTCACGCCTAAACGGGTGGATCGATTGAGCTGAAATTTGGTATAGAAATAGCTTAGACCCCGAAATAACACATAGGCTACAGTACAGCGGGTAAAACCGCTGGGAGCGGCTTCTTTAAAACGTACTTTACAAAATAAAAACACGATAATTAAAAAAAATGTAATCTTGTCTTTTCTTCAAATACATTAATTTTATTTTAATATGGTGGCAAATGCCTTTATTGAAAAAACAAACTAACCCACACACCAATAAAGAACACACACACACTACAGCTACTACACCAATAAAGAACACTTTTATTAATAATACGAGTATCTATATAATAGTTAATAGATACTGTTGAGTTATCTAAATCATTTCACATTTCTGACTCTAATTTCAAATTCAATTCGTTACACAAGTACCTACATTCGAAATGGGTTTCACGTGAGACCTGAATTTTGATCGGGTCATGCTTCGTTCAACCGTAATTAACGTGACCAGAGGCTAATCTGGGGAAAATTCATTGATTTCGTAACTATAAAGCATAACTTACACATGAAATAATATCATATAAATTACACTAATGTTATAAAGGCGAAAGTTTGTGAGTGTGTTATATTTGTTTCTTCTTCGCGCCCATAGTTATTGATAAACTAGCTGCGCTTAGCAGTTTTACCCGCTGTACAGTCAACTACAAAGAGATGTATCCAATTACAAAATGAAGTAAATTTTCATTTGCCACAATGAACTACTCTTGGTTCGTGACATTTCTAGTAGCAATTAAACTTTATATTATCATCGACTCGTTTAATATGCAACAATGATGTATCCCACTACTTTTCCTTAGGCGATACATAACAAAAGCATTTAAAATGAATCGAATATAGTATAAGATTTGGTGGATACTGAAAATGTCACGAAGTAAGGGTAAATAATTTTTGCATACTAAAAGTTCCTTCATTTTGTAAGACTAACATGGATACATCTCCTTGTAGTTGACTGTACTGTAGCCTATGTCGTCCTCGATGACCTCTGTGGCGCGGTGAGCTTATACCCGCTTGCAACGCAGAAGGTTGCGGGTTCGATTCCCGCATGGGACAAATGTTTGTGTGATCCACAGGTATTTGTTTCTGGTCTGGGTGGTTTTCAATATCTATTATAAGTATGTATTTACAAAAGAAAAGTATATAAGTATTATATCCGTTATCCTAACCATAACATAACATAAGCATTAAGTTGCTTAGCTTGGGGTTAGGTGGCACTGTGTGAAATGTCCTGAAATATTTATTTATTTATATGTTATTCCAGAGTCTAAGCTATCTTTATACCAAATTTCAGTTCAATTGGTCCACCCATTTAGACGGAAAGAAGTAACAAACATACACTCACAAAATTTCGCATTAATAATATTAGTGTGATGTAACAAGAAATAAAGTCTTAGAATGAAGTGAATTGAAATCATAAGACAAATTTGCTCGCATCATCATCATCATCATTTTTTTTTTTTTTATACGAGATAGGCCTACGTTTGACTACATCCCACCTGATGGAAAGTGAAAATGCGGTCGACGATGGATCACGTAAGATGCCTAGAAAGGTACCTATTCACTCGTGCCTTGAAGATACCCAAGTTGTACCGCTCGGGAAACACGGATGACGGCAAAGTGTTCCAAACGCGACCAGTTCTCATTAAGAACGAAGAAGCAAAACGCTTGGAGCGGGCAGTAGGTAACGCCACTAATCACTAAGTAAGGATGCCGCTTTGCCGTCTGCCGCGACGTCCGTCGGTAGAATGGGCTTGGAGGAATTAGTTCGTGTAATTCCTGCGCACACTCTCCAAAATGAATCCTATAGAAGACCGATAACGAGGCGACCATTCTACGGTGTTCAAGGCTCTGCAGCCGAGATTCCGTGAGCTTTTGGTCACCTACGAGCTTTTTGGCACGTCTCTCAATCGACTCCAGTGTCTGAAGCTGGTATCATCATTATCAGCCCACGCTCGTCCACTGCTGGACATAGGCCTCCCCCATGGCACGCCACTCAACTCGTTCCCCCGCGCGTTTAATTTGCTCGCATATATTCAATAATTTAATAAATTAACTGGTTAGGGAAATTGATCAAATAAATAAAGGTCAAATTGGAACAAATAAATGTATAGTTAAGCTTAGTTTTATTCGGATAAAACTTTTAAATTGGTACGAATAAATAAAAGCTTGTAAAAAGTATACAATGTTCGGAACACTATGACTAAAATTCCAGAAATTTTTATTTGTTTCATTTTGTTCATTCGTTTTATTAATACATTTCGTTTACATTCTTTAGTTTCGTTCATTCATTTTATAATTCTTATCATTTAATTATTTTAAGTAATTAATCATTAAATACTAAAATGAACGTTTACGTTTATTAGTACTTATGCCTCTAAAATTACAATGATTGTTATTACCAAGATGAAAAATGTAAAACAGTTTCTCGCCCGTTCCCCATTGAAGTACTTTCGGGGTTAGATGGGAAATCCCTTTCTTAATCAGCGTTAGAGTCATAAAATAAAAGTTTTAGTTATATGTATATATTTTTTTTAATTTTAATTAATTATTATAATTATTCTGTAAAAATTTATTTGCAAAAGAGCGAAAAAAAATATAAATGAAAAAAAAATATTAAAAATTTAAATTTAACTGTAGTCTAACATTGAAAATGTGTTTTGAGTTAAACCCTAAAATACTATGAACATACGTATAAATATGAAGTGAGTGTGTCTCAAGCCACTCAATCAATTGCAGTGAAACTCGGCTAGTGTTTAAATGTAGATAGTTTAAAACCTAAAAGAGCACATAGGCTACTTTTCGTCCTCATTTTCCCATAAGCTTGGAACTTAGGCGAGTGAATCCGGGTTCCTCAGTTAACCTAGCTGCTAATGAGATTTAAGGGTAAATCCTGAGATCGGGCGTATTTAAGTGATTTCCGTGGCAGATTTTAAATCAAAGTATTATTGCATTTTACATGTAAAACATCAAATTTCCCATAATTATAAGCACATCAATCAAATAGGCATCATTATAACTTGTTTTGTTCAGAAGATATTTAAATTTAAATTTTTGGTGCCACGGGAATCAATAAAGTGTGGCATGGAAATCAAAATTAAAACTATTTTGTTTGAATTCTATGTTATTATTTAAATATTGACCTCTACATACTAATCATATAAAATAGAAATGATTAAAAACGGTGATCCAAACAGATATACACCAAACAAAAAGCATTAAAAAGGTCTATATTGGCTCTCTATATAATAATCATGTAAACTAAATAAAATCAACGCATTGCAGTCTTAAACAATGTAAAAATATTAATATTTAGTCCTAGAATATGAGATTAAGTTCTCAGTCACAGTCACTGACAGGATTCACTCCAGAAGCTGTCATCAGATTGTACATTTATCATTAGTTAGGTTAATCTGAAATGAAAGTTGCAGTCAGCCCATAGTTTCGTTTTATTTTTTTATCATACATCATCTCAGCCAAAAGACGTCTACTGCTGAACATAAACCTCCCCTTTAGACCTCCATATATAACACCGGTGTTGGAAGCGACCTGCTTCAAGCGTCTTTCAGGGACCTAAATAAGGTCGTCTGCCACACTTGTGGGTAGACGTTCTACGCTGCGTTTGCTTGCCTGTAGTAGCCACTTGAACACTTTTCGACCCCAACAGCCATTCGCTCTACGTGCTATGTGGCCTGCCTATTACCACTTCAGCTTCCTGATCCGCGGAGATATGTCAGTGACTTTGGTTCATCTCCTCATTCCTGATTTTATCACGTAGAGATACCCCGAGTATAGCCCTCTCCATAGCTCGCTGAGCGACTTTTTAATGTAGGGATATAATGGTGCCGCATAAGCCAGAGCGGCTGTCTACTATAGTACAATATAAAAAAATCTGATGTATAAAATATAAAAAAAATATCTGAAATAATGAAATATACAAATATAAACTGTCAAAATCACTTCCATACCTGCGGCTTCACTGTAGTTGGGTAAAAAGTGAAAGAATGCGCAAGAAAACTCAGGAGAAAATTGATCACCGTGGTAAAATGCCATGAGAATCAATACCATGGAAATCAAAATTGTATAGTTTTTTGTCAATATTTTTAAATACCATAATTATAGACCAAAATTAATAAAATATATGATAAACAATACCCTTTTCCTAACTGCACACCCTAGTCAAAAAACCGTAATGGATAAAAAAATATTTTTAAACATGGAAAAGGTAATCAATTATCTAGTGAACCAAAACCACGGTAATCAATTTCTCACCTTCGTAAATCCAGTTAATAACAACGAGAGGAGGAGCCTCTCTTCACTATGTTTAGAGCGCAATCGAAGTTAGCCAATAGCGTGCGTACAAGCTTCTAAGTATTGTGGTTTGTGAAATGTGGGTAGTTATGTCGCGCGCCATGGGAATCACTTTTTGTCCGGGGACAAACCTAAATTAGTTATTTTTTCTATAACTACGCTGAGTACAGCCTTCGCGTATTTTTTTGATCATATAACAGTTCACCCTTTACAGCTTTGATCACAGGAATTAATTAAATTCCTTTTATAAATTAGTGTAAAAAATATATTTTGTTCCGAAAATGTGTAAGGGACAGCCCACGGTAATCAAATTTCAGGGCTTTTACATTTTTTTTTAGATACTTGCAGCTAAATATAACCTGATGTCTATCATGCATTAAGTAGATTGAACCTTAGACTAACAGGAAAAAAATACCTTTGGGTAGAATTTTTATGTTACGGGTAGTTTATTCCCCCAGACACGTAAAATTTTGACTCTCAGGAATCACCCTTAAGTAGGTACTGTGAGAAGTTATGAGTACAATAAGTTCGTACTTGCTCATAAACGATCAGCAAATACTGTGGTATTAAAATAATTAGTGAAATGGATGTTTTTGTAATTGCTTTTATATAATAAAAAATGGTAGTAATGTAAAATACATCGACCTCTATCTTACGAGTAATTATAATTAAAACACTAATGATAGGTCTGATTTTATAGAATAGTATCAATATGGAAATACGTAGGGAAAATAATATATTATACTTACGATTTTTAGAAATATCTTGTGTGTTCTCTATAACTAAAACAACAAAAGGATATCTTTTTGAGGACATCGTAATTGTCCGAAACCGTGGTTGAGATATTCTCCCTAAAATCAGACGTGAGTTGTGCCGTTTTGTTGTTTTAGTTAGAAAAAATTGTTTTGTAAGTCATTTAGATTTTATTCATGATCACGGTGAGGTTATTAAAACAAGTGCGACCAGCTTATAAAACCTTTTTAGCAAGGAATTAAACCACCGAAACACTGGAAAGCAAACAATAATAAACTAATGTTATACCTAAGTAATTTTGAGTCGTTACTTAGGTATACTACCACAAGTTTATTACTTTTTGCTTTTCAGTATTTCGGCGGCTTAATTTTTAACTCAGTTTTATTTTTTTTATTAATTTTAGGTGGCTATATTCTTCCAATCAGCGAGTGCACAAACAATCAACCCCTGTTTTCTTACGCTTAGGGTTGGATTTTTATATTAAACATTTTATGGGACCACCCTATAACCTTTCCGATAAAAAAAGAATTTTCAAAATCGGACGACTCTGTAAAAAGTTTTGCGTGGTCATACATAAAAAATATATATAATACGCGTCGACTTGTAAACCTCCTCCGTTTGGTTTCGTCTTTTGCAAAATATAAACTAATTAATTATATTTAATCCTAACAATCTGCGCTTTTAAAAATGCCCATAATTCTGGCAGCAATATCTCGTTCAACTGCTATCGAGATAATATCCTGTCAGCGCAAAAAATACCATGACAACTATACTATTTTAGAATATTTAAATAGCCAACAACGAACGTCGAATAACTAGACAGTGCGTAGCAAAAATAAACTTTATCTTCCACAAATTTTAATTCAGCTCACGTTTGAAGTGTTCTTGACTCGACATAATGGGTCGGCATACAACACTCAACACTGAATACTAGCTAAAATAAACAACAGAATATCATCTATACACCTAATTCTTATTACGTTTTGTGTATTTATATAATCGGTACAAGGATACCAAAAATGAGCGCTTAGAGAATATTGAGAGCCTGAGCTCGCTCGCTTGAAGATTTCTAGAAAATATTCTTTAATATTTCTAAAAAAGTTATGTTTTTATATGGCAACAGATTTTCTATAATCTTCTGTATATATCCAAGAAAAGCCTCACTGATTGAGTTACAGACTGATCTATGTGCCAAAGCTCAAACTGCTGGTCAGATTGAATTAGATTGAAATTTGTCACACAGATTTTTTTATAATTATTGACCCTCTAAGAAAGGCTTTACGTGGACTGGGCTGCGAGCACATTTTATAGTAGGTAGTAGAAAAACTTCAAATAAATCAAAGAAATAAAAATTATAATTAGGTATCTGGGGCCACGGCAGTGCTCCTACCAAGTCGAGCAAAAGAGCGGCACGGCCGTACCTATCCCTAACTAGCAGTGTCCAGCGGTTTTACCTGCAGAAGTAGCCTTTGTGTTATTTCGGGGTCGAAGCTCATCTCTAAATTTAAGCTCAATCCGTTCAGCCGTTTAAGTATGAAGCGGTAACACACACACAAACATCTAAACTTTTGCATTATTAATAGAAATCAGGATAAGTGATTATGATAATATTAGTTATTATAACATCTAAGTCACAAAATCGAATATTTTCGGAGTTACTTATGTTATGAGTAGACAGAGGTAACTTTCTCGATCGAACATTTATGAAAAGTCATGAACTTCCTTTGGGCTTACACGCTTACACATTGAGGTAGATTTTTTCAGGCTATAAAAAATTACAGTTTGAAGACTCTGAGACTCGTGACACAAAACTTCATGTCAAGAGTTGTTATTTTTTACGTTTAAGTATGAAACACATCTGTGCCGAAAGCCTATAATATTGTAACACGCTGTAAAGGTGCTACAAAGACATTCGATCGGGTTTTAGTAACGACTGTTTTATGTTGATACTTTATGTGTCTTTCTTAGCTTTGAGGGTTTTATACGTTGGCTTTAGCGAATCCTTTCAGCACAGCGAGACACTTCTAATAAAATTCAGGAGAAAATTTCGACCGTGAGCTTTGAACTTCGTGACCTATTATTTTATTGCTTTGTATTTTTTTCTGTTTTATTGTATTGCATCAACTTTCAGTTTTATTATATTGTATTTAAAGTTAGTAGATTTGTTATCTATACGGCGCCGCGGCATAGCCAAGAAGATGGTGGGACTTGGGACTAATTGGTTTGAATCGATCAATTTCACCAAATGAAAATTCACATGTGGGTTTTTTAAGGTTTATGGCTAAAGGCTTTAGTGGTAGGTATAGGACATGGCCGCTGACGAGTGCTTCAGCGGGGAGCGTATTCGCACGCATAATTTTTTTTGTCCTAATTTTGTTTCGCCGAAAATGTTTCGCATAACTTTTTTTAGCTTAATCATAATTGGGCATAATTATATCTAGACATACTTATGTTTTGCCATAACTGTCAGTTGCCCTAACATTTTTTAGCATATATTTGTAAAGCATAAATTTGTATGTCATAATATAAGTACGCATAATTTTGTTAGTCCTAATTTAATTTGTCCGAAAATGTTTCGCATAACTTTCTCGGGCATAATCATAATTTTACATAACTATATTAAGGTATACAACTAATATTGTAAGTTAATAAAATTATTTAGGAAAATAGTTTATGGCACCCAGTAAGACTGACTGTCACAAAACCGACTCCGATAATTTAGGTTAGGTTAGGTTTGAACAATGTCCACAGTGCCACGGCAGCGGTCAACAAAGTGCCAAAAATGACCATCCACTTTCTAATTCAGAGAGAGGATAGGGTATAGAGGAGATTAAAATGAAACAACCGCACAGTAGCTAATGAAGTTACTGGGCTGAAGAGTCTTAACATCTTATTACTCTCAAGTAAGAAGCGATGACGCAGTGCACCCAGAATTTTACTTTGTAAAATACTGGGTAGCACTGTACTAATTATGAGCAGCGTTACTCTTACCATCGGGAGAGCGTCTTGCCCGAATTCTTACTTCGTTCTATAAAAAAAAACCGCGAGAAAGCTAGGTTAGGTTTTTCCATATGTACCGGTTGGAAGCGACCTGCATCCAGCGTCTTCCGGCGACCTTTATAAGGTCGTCTGTCCAACTTGTGGGCGGTCAGCGTACCCGCTGCCCCGATATTATCTTCCTGCAAGAACACCCCAGGTTTTTTAGCTCGCTCTTCGAAAAAAAGGTACGAAAGAACATGAAACAAAAGCAGATTCAAACTTATGGCTTTATTATAACATTGAGGCGTTTGCAAACTTTAATCCCTAAAGAAATCAAACATCTAAAATTATATTTTAATTATCAAGCCGTAGGTAGTATTTAGTATAATTCCGTAATGATGAAAATATTACACAAAAAACAAAGCGGTTCACTGAGATGCTAATTAATTTTAAGGGGTAAACCCGTATATATACATTTTAATAATTTATAAATAAATTAGCTTCTTAAATCAAAATGTTGACCGCATTGGGAATTTCCTTATTGATTGGAAAATTGTATTACGTACAATAATAAATTTAACGCAATATATTAAGCACTAAATACCTATATTATTATAAAAATTCGTTATTTGAGACCTTTACTTGCAACTCTATCAAGGTTAAAACCATAGATCTAGCATATACCTGGTTGACCGGGGATAGACTTTCTTAGCAGGAGGTCGTCTAGGTGGGTACCCCAACAGTGCCAGTTATTCTACCGCTTCAGCAGTGATGTGCAAAAATGTTTGCACATCACTGCTGAAGTGGTGGTGCTTCGGTAAGCGGGCACTGTTGCTTTTGAATTAGAAATTACTGTATTACTGAGGTCGCGACGCTGGCAACACCTACCAGCCAGCGTCGCGACCTCAGCGCGTGAGCTCCTGATGAAGGACTTCGTAATAGTCCGAAACTCAGGGTCGAGCCTAGTTTCGACTTTTATATCCGTGAGTTTATTCGGTATATTTACATAGTTAATATGGATAACGCTCGCGTTAGTTTTCAAAATCGTATAGAAATTACTGGGCTAAAGAGTCTTAACTTCTTATGACTGCACTGTACTGGTTATGAGCAGCTTTATCTCATAGCATCAGGAGAGCGTCTTGCTCGTCTTCCTACTTCTCACATAAAAAAAAAACTTAGTAGATAAATTATGACATTCAAAATTTGCGTGGCTTATTTTGAGTTGACAAAAAATATAATTCAGCTTCTCTACCACAGACGTTTCGTAGACTTGTCTTGCTGTCAAGTCAAACTGTAATTCTATACATTGCACTTTTGTGAATGTATAGGATGACTGTATGACTTGACAGCAAGACAAGTCTACGCATTGTCCATGCAAGAGGGGCTAAGGCGCTAGTACTTTGCAGGCAATTCCTACAAACTTGTCTCACCAAACCTCCCTACAAACGGTCACAGTAACAGTAACAATAGATTCGCTTTCCTTTTCTAACTTATTAAATATATGTCAGAGATTATTTTTTGTCTTTCTCGGCTCTTATTCTATACGTTAATCTATGGTTAAAACCACTTTTGTTAAAATTGAGATGGAAAAAGTTTTCGCTATCTCATGACCCGGGCGGAATCAGGTTTTTATAATCGACCAATTATTATAACTCATGTGAATGACCCTTCAACTTAGGATATAAGAACTCCGTATGGAGAATGAGATATATTTTTTAAGTTACTACTAATCCAAAACTTGTTAGCGACGTGAAACCAGACGTCTAAATGGGAACGACCTGTAATTATTAAACATGGTTATATTGATAATTTAGTATAATATTGGTTAAGGCCTTATTGGGAAGGTTATTTAGCTATGATTTGATCGCAGTATACTATGTTCCGCAAAATTTTAGTTTTTTTTTTATTTTATTAAAAATAACTAAGCGTGGATAATTATGTTTTTTTAATGTCTCGTTTCCTACGTTGAATTTTAAAGCCGTTATGATAAAATTCTTGAAAAGCATCTTTTAGCTTTTTTTCTGCTCAAGTAGGTTACTAAAATAAAATATCGAACTTTTCAAAGCAACAATCAAGGAATCATCATTTTAGTATTATTATAAATAGAAGAAGACACGTTAAAATTGCTTAATAGGCATTGATAAAATCTCTTGAATTACTACCAAAAATGTTTCCTAACTTTGCAACGGATGTTCAAGTATTAAAAATAAACCTTTTTGCACAAGTGTAGGTACGAGTATCAATGACCCAATACACCTTCAACCTTTACTGAGCTACTATCAGATATTCTGTGTACTGATGTTTTGATGTCCGAAAGCAAAAAAAGCAAACTCTCGACTTCGTGCGTCAATTCCTGTTTTTAGTTTTTTAGTCTTAGTTTTTTATTTGGGTATTTTAAATAGACCAGTTTCAATAACGACGTAAATGCGAAAGTTTGCATTAGCTTGTTCTTTGTTACAGTAAAACTATGAATGCATTTTTTTAAACAAACGTTTGACCGCACTCTAACCTGTTGGTAAGTGACGATGTAGTGTAAGTTGGAGCGCGCTTATTCAGTATGAATCTATTCACTCTTGATTTGAACAAACCCACATTAAAGGATTCGGGAGAAACGAACGACGGTAGCGAGTTCCATTGCTTCCATAATAAAAGACTAAGCAAATCGCTTTGTCCGGGCTGTTGGTGCTTAGCTTTAAAATAACATATCATGTGTTATTCTAAATACCTTATACCAAAATTATTATTACCCTATGGGGTATTACCCTATGGAATAATTAGAATTTAGGTATTCTACCTATGATCACCTGATGCTCACCAACAAAGTAGAGGGCAAAAGACCGCGAGGACACATCGTTACACGATCCGATTAAATTTGGCTCACACTATATATAATCTGCCTACATGTCGATATGGGATGCGATGAAGCTGACCCAGTCATCAGTCATCATAGTTGGCGTGACGTCATCTGGATGAAGAGAGTGAGAGGTCACGACCCTCAGAAGAATGCGAAGTAAGCAGAACAAGATGTCTATACTTGTAAACAATGAGACAGTAAATGAAACCGTTATAATATGTTAAGTTTTCTAAACGTGCCTATTGTTTTTATGTAAAATAACTTTGATAGTTAAAATTAAAAAGACTAGTTTAAAACTAGAAAAGGAGTGCTACCTTTTCTAGTTTTAAGCGTAAAATACTTTATCAACATAACTCACTGCTGGCATGAGCCTCCTCATTCTTGTGCCATTGTGAGTTATGTGACGATTTCGGTTATGTGGCGTATAAAAGTAACCAACATCAACATTACCAAAATCCTTGAATTTATAGTACTAATGGGATACAATAAAACTCTATTTAATCCAACATTTAATCTCAATAATAGAAGTACCTTTGTCGGTCGCAGTAGTCGTCATAAGTTAATCGTTCTTATTTTAATTGTAAGTTTCCATACTTCCTGTTTTGATCGCCTTCCTATGTAAAATTTAATTCCTTTTAACAAAACAGGTCTTTATTATTTTTTTACTTTTTAAGAAACCTTTCGAACAAGCCAATCAAAGTCCGATTGGCACTTACCTCTGTACTAACAAAATGAAGGAAATCCCAGATTTATTCTTTTTAGTCCACTAAGTGCGTATAAATTATTATACTTAATAAAATATTCCATTGGCTGTATTTACACCGTAATGTATCGCACCGTTAATCACAGATTAAAACAACACGAGTAAGCTCGAACGCTGTGGTTAAATGAGCTTAATGCCAGAGCTTGTTAATTAATCAATAAACATCGTTCACGTACCAACAATGTCGATGCGAATATATTAAGTTCCATGGAGCTATTTTTGTAACGAGGAGATGGGGATTTCTGAAAATGAAATTCCTGTAGATAAAATTCCGGTGAATATATCTAGGTATAATACATAAAATTGTCATGAGTTGCAAGCTTTAAACAATTTAGTGAAAATAACACAAAATTATATTGATTATTATTAAGTAGGTACATTAAATTATGAAATTACTTTAAAACGTAAATTATGTATCTGTAAATCCTCTAACTTAATAAGGTACGCTTAGTGCTACAGGCAGGTGCTTCTACAGGAATTCTGTGAAAATTTGAGTAGTTTACATCTACACTCTCGAATAAAAAAACAAACGTTAATTAGGTTTAAAAATAAAAAAAAATGTATATATAAACTAATACTTTACTTTGATAGGTAGGTACTGTTGAAATTAGTACTACCGATTCTTAATAATATTTATTTATTTCCGATAGTGGTAATTTCAATCATTACGCATCCGAATGGTTGCTATTACTAAGCAATGGCGCACATTCGTTGCAAAATAGGATATTGTAACATAACATTACCGCTCGGTGTAACAGTGATCGAGGAACCGGTATGCACGGTGTGACGCGGGCCCGCGCGCCTGGCATGCCGGCATCAGAGAGAATGGCCGAGGCCTTACTACAAATAGATAGTTTTCAACCCAAAGCCTTCGACTGCGCACGCGATTCTGGAATACGCACTAGTTACGAACTTTTATTTTATCGAGTGTTTTATAGACCGGTAAGTTTTTAATTTTTAATTTTATTTAGATTTTTTTTTGTTATTGTGTTATCGTATTATAATCTAAGCTTCTACCCTTTTCTGGGCTTATAAGTAATTTTACTCTAACAACATACGACCTATCTACTTAATCACAAAAAAATAATGTCTATTAGCATCTCTAGTCTTATAGTAAACCTCAGTTACCCGTACTTTTTAAAAGTAATACATAGCTCAGAAATGATAGATAAAAAGCAAATAATAATAGACAATATGATACCTATAGCTTAAAAAGCTTTGAAACTTAATTTCAAAGTTTCATACTAAGCCTTCCTAGGCATAAAACGATGTTGTTAGTATATAAGGGTGCTGCAGCTAAACAAAACAGCAGTAGAGTTAAAAAAACTATGCCTACCTCTAAATTATTTTCCTTCGTAGGAAATAAGGTAGGGTCATCTAGAATTATTATCCACGAAGTAATGTACATATTTGATTTAATATCATCCAGCTTTTGTTTTTGCAAGACTTTTAGAGCTTTGAACACTTAATATTATTTTATTTGCTACCAATGAATTTGCATTTTGTTTTGATCTCGTTTTGTAATCAAAATCATACATGACAATTTGCGCGTCTCATTTTAAAACAAAATAATGTTACTTACCTTTATTAGCATAATATTATGACAAACATACAAAAAACAAAGATTATTATATAAAAAGATACTAGCTTGTGCTCGCGGCTTTGCCCGCGTGACAAAATCCTTTCTTAGCAGAGGTCCATGTCATAAAATCTATCTGTATTCCAAATTTGAACCCAATCCGTTCATTGGTTTTAGCTGTGCGTTAATAGATCAGTCAGTCACTCTTTTCTTTTATATATTTTAGATAAATATTAAAAAACAAATTACAAATACAAATTACTTTATTCTAGAGGTATATCAGGCTGATCACGACACAATCCCACCGGATTGTAAGCAACGAAGCTGCTAAAAATAGATATAATAATAAATAAGTAAATTCGATCCAAACAAAATAACAGGAAAATTTCAACAAAACCAACCTATGTAGATACCTCAAATTTTTGCCGTCGATCGTTTATTTTTGCCGTCCTTCATACAACGTTTTACATTCTAGTATCATTAGGGATATAGATCATTTGCAATATTCGGACATGTCAAACAGTATCACAATAGACCGCATACGTCATTGTTTCCAGTATTCACTCCCTAATTGCTCTGAAACTGAACATCATTCTCCATAATGCGACACACGGTCTGTTTCTAAAGCATATTCAATTTGTCCAACTGTGGGACAGTTTAGACTTTCATTTTTTACTGATTAGTGATTATTATTCACTAATAGATGAACCTAAGACACTCTAGCCTGATTTCAAGAGACTAAAACTTCACAGGCGGATTCTCTCCAAGGCATAAATACAACTTCGCTACACATAGTTTAAAATAAAGTTGCTTCGCGCGTCTGCCTGTAACTATGTATGCTTATATCTTTAAAACTACGCAACGGATTTTAATGCGATTTTCATTAAAAGATATAATAATTCAAGAGGAAGGCTTATATGTGTAAAATATGCATAATATATTAGAGAGAAACACTGATAAACGCGACTAAGTACGCGCGAGTCCACTAGTACCACATACATACATACACAAAATAACTTACTGAGCTAGATATCTTTAATGCTAGGCAAATAATCGGCGGTCTTATCGAACTAGGCTATTTTTTTTATTATTCAGCATAACGCTAAGACTTAGCATTTATTACCAGTTGTTCTGAAGCTGGAAAAAATATAACTACTAGATATGTGGAGCGGGTAACTTATGTACAAAGTTTAACAATCAATTAATAGACAATGTCATGTTTCAGTTATATTTGTGACTGAAATAGATACAGAATAAATTAGATTTTAGCTTCTAGTAATAATAAAATTCAGACTTTTCTGGGACTTTGGCTTGTTTTGAACATTGACAATTCGAGATATTTGAAAATGAAAATATATTTATTTAACATTTGAGCAAACATTAATGTGAGTACTTGTGGCCCTCACACTAGACGTGGGTCTGTGTTGTGAGGGCCGAAATGACGATTAACAAAAAAAACGAATTATATGCTAAGTTGACTATATCTAAACATGATTTTTTTACTTTTTTTTTTTTTTTTTTATACGATATAGGCCTACGTTTGACCACATCCCACCTGATGGAAAGTGAAAATGCGGTCGACGATGGATCACGTAAGATGCCTAGAAAGGTACCTATTCACTCGTGCCTTGAAGATACCCAAGTTGTACCGCTCGGGAAACACGGATGACGGCAAAGTGTTCCAAACGCGACCAGTTCTCATTAAGAACGACGAAGCAAAACGCTTGGTGCGGGCAGTAAGTAACGCCACTAAGTAAGGATGCCGCTTTGCCGTCTGCCGCGACGTCCGTCGGTAGAATGGGCTTGGAGGAATTAGTTCGTGTAAATAAAGTTATACCACTTAATACCTAATATAAAACTTTTAATACTATACAGTTGTTATAACAATTTAAAGAAATTTTTTTCTACATACTCAGAAAAGTCTAAAATTTCCCTAATTTAACAGGTATTTATAATACAGAAGGACAAATTTCTTCTTGTAATTTGTCTACTCTGTGACTGTAATTTGTTTCGTAATAGTCTTTTTTTTACCTCATAAATTTTGTACTTTGATTTTGTTAATGAACTTTGTTTTTCGTTAACTTTATCATTTTTATAATGGTGGGTGTCATGTCCATGACCTTGGTTAATTTCTTTAATCTCTACGATTGACTTTTGATAAGAGGTATTAAGTGGGCATTTTAGAACCTTAAGGGTTCTAAGGAGTCCCTAAGGAGGAAGAGGTCTCCCTAAGGAGGGGCTTTAAAGATTCATTTCAATTTAGTGTTTGGTACGACTATTTTTATATTCCCTACCTCTTCCTTGCATGCTTCAATGATCCCCTATAACAGTACCCTATAGCTTAGAATAAATAGTTTCCTTTTAGTATAGCATGTATTATTAGGCTGCGTCATAACTGTTCATCAGGTAAGACTGTGGCCAAAGGCGGGCCTTTCAACAATATAAACAATTCAGTTATTCTGCTATGACGCGGTCTAATAATATAATACTCTCTGGGTTTGCACATGAAGGGCTTCCTAGTGCCCATATTTGGCATCATTTGGTGACACGGACTTTGTATTGACCTCGGTTTTGTCTGTAATGACCGGCGTATTGCTTAACCATAGGTGAACGTCTTATTCATTAAGATGCATTTGTGGCTTGGAGACAATCCGCCTTTCAAGTTTAACAATCTTTTGAAATCAGGCTAGAGTTTTTAAGTTCCTATTAGAGAATAATTAGTAAAACATGTTAGTCTCAACTGTCCCACAGTTGGGCAAAAGCCTCCCCCAAATTACGCCATATATAAAAAAATGTGTTTTTTTTTTGCGCCACCTTAGCCCAGCCGTATGTTAACAGTCTATGTCTCCTAACTCCTATCTCCCACGAATTAGCGGAAACAGCTCTGCACATACTATGCGACTGCGGCCCACTCATGTTCAACAGAAGTATCCACCTGGGACGACACATAATGCCGCCGGAAGAGATACAATTAGTCACTCCCCGAAACATCTGGAAATTTCTAGAGGCCACGGGTCTAAGCAGTGAATTGTAACTCAACTGGACTGCCACAAAAGATCAGAAATGGTCGAAGCGGCTCAAATTCCTTTTGAGGTCCCCAATAATAATAATAACTCCTATCTCTCTCTCATCTTAAAAAATCACATCATTATCTTTGAATAATTAGAATGGTTATTAGTAGTTTTATTTATTTCATCCTCTATTAATTAAAAGTCAGTCTTTTGCAGTTACATAACGACTAATATGAGCAGTTTGGTGACTTTTCAAGAGAAAATTATTATTTTGCAAAACAGGTTAATAATAAATTCTACGATCTTTAGCATTATCATAAATTATACACAGAGTTTTTACTACGTATGTAGCATTTTTTACGACTAAGTGATGGCTTTACTCATAAAAGACACTTAACATCTTTGTTACATTGGTAGGTGATTCTAAAAATACTCGTATATCCTACTTGAGCTTGTAAGTTTCAATTAGTGCCTTTAATATCTACCTACGTCATAAAATAAAATATTTTATGACGTAGTTAGATATTAACAAGTTAAAATGTCATCTTCTTTGCTTCTACATACATTTTAGTTCTATCATGAAATAAACCATGGATCATTGTTAAAATACACGTTTACATACGAGTAAATTTAAATTTATTTTGTTAACGAAAAGCAGTGTTAATTAATTTCATCCAATGCTATTATGGCCTGTTATTGTAATTAATAATGACATTCATTAATTAATCAGGTCTTTATGAAAATTTCTAGGGTAAAGATATAAATTATTCTTTAATAGTGCCATTGAATTGGTATATTAATTGAAAATAATTTTGTTAAATTCAATTTCTCGTTAGTCGAAATGTAACTAGCATTAGGTACTAAAATCTCAACCAAAATGTGATGATATGAAATTTAATTAAAATTAAGTATAAACAACTGTGAAAGGCATGATCCGATTTCCAGAGCTTTGTTAAAACTAATTATAGTATAAACAATTTTGCCAAAAAGTCACATAAGTTAGTCATGTCCTGGCATATAATATGTAGCACCTACTAAAAACCTATTATTAAGCCCTAAGTTATATTTTTCAAGTAACACTGAGGTGGTGCTTCTGACCTTTGCCGTCCAGATAATGAATGTGAAACTAAATCGATTAATACGAACGAAAAGGATATCTACCATGTAGCAATAGCATAGCGTGGAGGCGCAATAACAAAAACAACCTCTCGTTAAAGAGGTATAATGAAGTAGCAATAAAAAATGCACTATTTTTAACAGGTAAAACCGTGGGACTCGAATAATGTGGTTTAACTTGTTCAGGCTACGCACTTGAAGTGGAAAAGTACAAATCAGATATTATCTTTAAAAAGTAGTGACGACACAAATGGGCGAGTAGAGTCTGACTATTCTTTAATTGCACATTGTTTCTTAAGACGTCAGTAACATTTTGTTCGGTTAGCAGATGAAATTTCAAAATAATTCTACCTTTATGCATCCGTGAGTAAATTACCTACTGCGCAATGTGTGTAAGTTAATCCTTAATATAAGGTAATGTTTCAAGTTTATTTATGGTTCTTGACATTTTTGTATTATGCAACATTTAGTATGATACGTGCTTGACGAAAATTATAAAAATAACCTCCATAAACCTATGTTACTTACTCGTTTTACACCTTTATTAAAAAATAACCCATCAGGCATTTACCCTTTTGTCAATGTTTAAGGGCCAAAAATAATCTGTTTACCGCTTTCGTATAAGACAAATTTTACCCTTTTTAATACCTTTTAATTTGAAATTATAGTACCTAGTAAATTCTTACTCTAAAAAAATAGTAAAAATCAACTTACAAAAGTGCTCAAAATTATTATAGCCTATTTGAATAAAAGCATTTTGAGTTTAAGTATGTCGGAGATTCGTACAAACTATTAATATTTAGTAAGATACGCACTCATAATATATCTAGTGATTTGAAACAATGGAATCTATGCTTACCTTCAACGTAATAGAGAGTCACAAAAACAATAGAACAACTTTACCTATACCTACATCATACAAAAGTCACATTGACAAAGGAATACCCAAGAGTGAGATATCTATTTCATTGCTGCTACTCGTCCACCTGACCTGCTAAGGGCTTACAAATGAGCACTATAGAAACTACCTTTAATAACCATTATCAAATAAATATAAACCTAAATACTTAAGGCAGAGAGCTTAAATTGCTCTTTATCAAATTGGAATGAAAATTTAACGCAGCCAAGTTAAAACGTCCGGAATTGAACTAGATTTCGCAATCGGTGACACTTCACAGCGGCACGTCCAGATCAGAAATTCATTTAATGGTCACTTTCCTTGGCTTTTGCAGACGCAAAATGAAAAACCTATTTCAAAATCGTGCTCTCTTAGTATTCGATTTTACTGTGCAGACTATATACATTATAGCAGATATCGCACAACAAAAATTAATGTTAAACCAAGGTAAATAAATTCTCAGAGGCGCGAAGCGTAGTAAAAGAATTATAATAATCAATGAAAGATTAAACAAGATAAGCATAACAGTAAATAAGAAACTAAATAAGAATAAATTATAAAAGAATAAGAATCTAAATTAGTATATTAGTAAATTTTCTGTAATCTGTATCATAAGATTATTGTGACCTCATAAGATTATGTACGACCTGCCTGCCACATCTTTTTTTACTTTTATTAACTGCTAGTTACATATACGAGTACCTACATAATTAAAGGGAATTAAATTCGCCTTATCGCTATTACCGATAAGACCGCCGAATTCAAAACTTTATTATATTAAATTTAATTATCAGGTCATTGAAGTAATTAAAAATATCATAAAAAATGAAGCTCATGGGTCATTAAAAAGGTAATTAACTTAAAATTTGACAATTAGATTCGCGCTAATTTAAAACTTTTTCTTCTGCAAGTACCATTTTTAATGATCGCGGCGTCTGCCTGTTTTACCGTAGTTTGGGTTATACAGGGTGATTGTAACTTTTCACGTGTGAAAAGTAATGTGGCAAGAAAATGGTAGAACGATTCGTATTACCCCGCGATAAAGCTAAGCGTCACATTATTCCGTATGGGGGACAGATTAGGCTCCGCGTAGCCATGCTGAGTATTACCATTCGTAAAGGGGCCTTTTATCGAAAACGGCCCCAAACCGCGGCCTTAATAAGCCTTAAAGCATTTTTCAATGAAACGTTTTCCTTGGTAGTTTTCTTTTGTGGCTCCTTTTATGCGAGTTTTATTGTCTGTGGTGTGAACGGTTTTACCTACCGAAACGTAAACTATAATAATGTGTCATTCCAGGGTCTAAGCTACCAATATAGATGACTAGAAATTTTGAATATTTAATTAAAACATAACAAAAATAATTGTAAAAGAATCAAAGAGACCTAAATAATAAATCTCGGTAATATCGTGTATATAATATTGTTATGTCGTAGTCTAATTGCTGACTTAATAACTTAATGATTATCTTACTACCTTATGCTCGCGGCTTTGCCCGCATGGACAAATCCTTTCTTAGCGGAGGGCTACGTCATAAGACCTATCTGTGTTCCAAATTTCAAACCAATCCGTTCAAGGGTTTGGGCTTTACGTTGATAGATCAGTCAGTCAGTCAATCAGTCACTCTTTCGTTTTATATATTTAGATTTAAAAATACCCACACTACGCGTTTGGACATACTGTGTCGTTAATGATTAAATTAAATATTAATATTATAATTATTTTATGACTTTAACCACAGATATTATAATTGTTGCTATTTTAACCACAATAAGCTCATATTATTTTCAAATACCAATACATTAATTAATAATTCAAAATTAATAAGTCACTTCAACCGAAATGGGTTAATATATAATTAAAAACAAGGTTACAGATCGCTAATTACATTAGTTAATAGAATTAGATCAGTCATAGTAATAACATTATTGAACCACTTCTCGCCGCCTCAAATAAAGATATCTGCAAATATGAAATCCCTTCTACGTACGTCCAAGAAAATATTATGTGTGTCAAATTTCAGCTCATCGCATCGGTTCAGTGGTTTCTATCAGTCACGTTGACTGATAGATCTTCTCTATCTCATCTTTATATAATAAACTAAAAAGAAAACGTTACACTGTAAATCTGTCTCACTGAAACTGACACTGTGAAATATAAAAATATGTGCCTGATCGACTGTCTCACTCAAACCAATGAACGAATCAAGTTAAAATTTGGCACACAAATATGTACAATAGAAACGATTTTGCAATGGCAACTAAGCCGCGAGCGTAAGCTAGTAAAATATAAACGAATAAGCGGTTGATTGATACAACGCGAACTCTCACGAATTGTGGTCATTCTAAATACGGCATAGAAACTGATCTTGGTCGTTCCGCTACCCTATTTATTCCCTAGTTAATTTGATTATGCCAGTTCGCTTTATAGAGTCAAAGAGCGGATTTGTATCTGCAAATGATTAGCAATCACACCAACGTGATCGCGGAGGCAAATGACAATAATTAAGGTCACAATTACCGGTGTGACTCATTAACGTTGGTTCGGTGTCGGTTGGATCCAGGATTGTATTCAGGTAGGGGCAAATTAATAACGTAATGTTGGGCGAGATGGGGTGACGATATCCGGATGGTCGCGGGGAGTGGGTGGAGGAGGAAGACGGAGGACCGAGTTGAGTGGCGTGCCATGGGGGAAGGCCTATGTCCAGCAGTGGACGAACGTGGGCTGATGATGATGATGATGAGGGGCAAATTTTGTTCGCTGAGTTCGATAAGAACATTTTTTTTTGATAGAATAGTTTATTTTTGGAAAGCCACGGCCGAAGCCATTAAATAATGTAGAGTTATGTTATAGGTAGTACTGTGTCGATCACGATTGAACGAATCTCAAAGATTCGTTCACGACCCATACACGAATGATTCGGTTACAAATCTCAAAAAGATTCGGTTATCTCGGTCATTTCGATCACTTGTCACCGGGTCGCGCTGGCGTTTCGATCGCCATATTGTCTAGTCTCTTTTAACTGCAACCATTGATTTAGGATATTTGCCTATAATATAGGCAAATATCCTAAATCAATGGTTATAACTATATTCTTTTTAAATCCTACCAATATTATAGACGCGAAAGTGTTTCTTAAGTAGTCGTAGTAGTTTTCTGTATGTTTGTAGTGTTTCAATAAAGAGTTTTCTATTCTATTCTGTTCTATTCTATTCATAAAAAAGGTTTCAACGAATTTTAAATTCTTATCTTCTTTACTATCTTTTTTTAAATCTAACAAATTAAACTACATATTTCGTATCTAATACTACGTATTACTTTCTTTAATTTATTGCAAAATATAAATTAATCTTTTCAACTTTTCGGACCTTATTTTTATTACTAAGGTTGACTTTATATTTCATTTAATATTTACGTTTTCAATAACGTAATGAACTATTTAACTAATGATTTTAATGAAATAAATTTTATACAGACAAAATAAATTGCGCTAGCTTTTGATACGTCCATTAATAAGTTTATCTTATTTAATTAAATACCTCTTCAAATTAATAGGATTAACAGTAAACTTACCTAGTTAGACCTAGATAGGAATTTTAGATAAAACAATATTTAATTACTATCTTGTGCTCGAGGCTTTGTCCTCGTGGATAAATCCTTTCTTAGCGAAGGTCTATGTCATAAAACCTGTGTTCCAAATTTCAACTCAGCTTTTTAGCAGTTTGGGCTGTGCGTTGATCGATCAATCAGTCACTCTTTCCTTTTGTATATTTAGATATCTAAGACCTTTTAATTTGACTTTTAGAAGAAAGATGAGGTATTTGTCCAGTGACAACATTGTTTTCGCCTGTTGTCCTGAACGGCGAAAATGTTGCCACACAAACACAAACATATAGATTTGAAGTCAGGGTAACGTATGTTTGTTATTTCTTCTCGTATAAACAGCTGAATGGATTATACAAAATTTGTTTTTGACTTTTTTACATTAGATAAATAAATTGGGAAAATTTAGTACCTACATGAAATAGGTAACCTATTTAAAAATTGTTACAATGGCGGTCTTGCTATAGCTATCTCTTCACATAACTAACATAATATGCTAGACCGCCAATTTGTTACGCATAGATTTTTATTAACTTTGTCATAGTATTAACCTTTTTTGGAATGTAGAATGAGGAGTTATCATTCATTCATTCATTCATTTTTGCAAATTCTCTACAAGTATAACTGCGTTTTCACTTTAACTTGATCGGTAAGATCTAGTATTCCTTTAATACACTAAACTCAACATTTATAGCATTCAATATTCATGCATTTGGCTCTATATTGTGAAAACGTTGGGACTCAATTAAAGAGTGATCCATTGTCCTAAATTGCAACATCCACTGTGCCCTGTAACTTTACGCCCCATTAGTAGTCCTAATTTCATCCGATTCCGCTTTATATCAATGGAAGTCTCTTTGCCGCTAATTACCTAGCGTTTAGACGGTTGATCGAATGGCTTATGTTGGAAACTAAGCTTTCATCTAACTTAGTTTAATGTACAGTTAGGAAACTTGATGAGTTAATGCGGGATTATTAGATTTAGTAATAGAATAATATGATTTTTAAAACTATCGCGAGTGTTCTCTAAAGCGAGTGAATTCAATAACATTTCTCGGATTTGAAATCGATTGTGGGCTGACGTGGAATGCTCACGTAGACAAAGTGTGCAAAAAACTAGGAAGCGCCTGCTTTGCACTAAACCGACTATCCCGAGTAGTATCCGCAGAAGTGGTACGTACATCCTACTTTGCCACCGTCCACTCTGTCCTACAGTACGGTGCTGAGCTGTGGGGCCGCGCTGCCGACAGGGAGCGCGCCTTCCGCATGCAGAAGCGAGCAGTGAGAGCTATAGCCCAAGTCTCGCGGTTCACATCGGCAAAGCCGCTCTTTGGAACTCTGAACATACCTACTTTCCCTTCGCTGGTGATACTCCAAGTAGCTGTCTTCGTGCGACAGAATCTGGAGCTGTTTGCAAAACGGGGGGATAGACAGTGCCATGTAACTCGTGGTAGAAATAAGCTGGTAGCTGTGAGGCACAGGCTGGCTCGGTCAGATAAGCTTACACATGTAATGGGGCCGACAGTATACAACCGCCTCCCAGACACCATCAAAGAAGCGCCTAATTTACTAATTTTCAAATATAAACTGAAAAACTGGCTTGTCGAGAAATCGTTCTACACTATAGATGATTTTATGAAAATACCCACGTAACAAATGATATATACACTATACACCTACAGACTACATAGTACGTGTAATAAATTTAATTTAACAATATTATTATAATATTATTATTTTAGAATGTAAAAAATATTTAATTTATGAATATAATTAATTTATGCATTGATCTTGACAATTTAAGTTCTGATTTTGAATTGTAAGACGTTTGTTTTATGTACCTTACTGTAATTTGTCGTAAATAAAACTTTTTTCTTTCTTTCTTTCTTTCTTTCTTTCTTTCTATAATTTTAAGGAATTATCAATAAATGGTTTATTCTGTTTATTTTGTTCTTCATAACTAAAAACAAAAACGGCACAACTCACGTCTAATATTGTCGAGAATATCTCGACCACGGTTTCGGACAATTACGATGTCCTTCATCAGGAGATCACGCCTGCAGTAACCGGTGAGTGCCGTTTTTGTTTTTAGTTATAGAATAATATGAAAATATATAATAATAATTGGGGTTTATACTCCAACAGAACAGATTACCTTCTTATACTGTCAGAGTCAAATCTCCCTTTCCAACGAATTTTTCTAGGCCGAGGTGGCAAATATAGAGGTGTCCTATAAAAGCCTTGTCTGAATAAATGACGTAAAAGCGGTGGTAAAAGTGATAAGGGTAAAGAGTATGTCGAGAATACAGGCGGCTGTAAAGGCGTGTTCTAAAAATACTAAATTATAATATTATGCGAATAAAAATATATTTTTCCGCTCAGTGCGTGCTAAACGGTGCCAAACAACTTTATCCAAAAATGATATTATCGTCGTGACAGTTCTTTTGGGAGAAAGAAGCGTGTGCCCAGGTAAAGGATGTAAGAGTTTCGGGAAGTGTACATTGGATATAGCATGCACTTTTCCCCTGCTTACCTCTGCTTAGTCACCAAAATAGGTTCTATTTGTTTTGAACTATAATATTATCCTCCTCCTCTCCTTGCACGGTTGTCTGGAAGAGATCGCTATTAGCGATAAGACCGCCAATTGCAACACTTAATTTTATATTATAGTTTTAAGTTGTTTTTGTACATTTTTGTGTTTCAATAAAGGATTATCTATCTATTATGCTAGTTTTGGATATATATAATATCACGTAGAAAAACATTCCCAAACTGGTTTTATGCATGTTAGTGATAAGACTAGGGCCGAAAGGCAATAGGTGTACAGTGTACGTGTCTAGCTTTCGCAATCAAAACATAGTTAATGCAATGTAGGCAGTAGGTCGGAGGTAGAGGGTTTTGCGTTTCGATCAGTGAGTTGCTTCATTTACACATTGTGTAAATTGCTACATGTCAGTGTGCAGTCGACTGCATCATACTCGTTTTTTGTTTAACTATTAATCAATTGATGAAATAATTAATCTTAATCTAAGTAATGAAACGGTGTAAATAGTAGTTCGTTAGCTGTCAGAACAGTAATTAGGTCTAGTCATGGCCACTTTACTAAAACATGATCGATTTATCGAAATAATATATTATAGATATTACTCAGCTAAATATGATAATACTAATCTCACGGAGTAAAGATCGCAATCCATAATGTAGTATAGAGTAAAACTAGAGCCACACTACTGGGGCCTTATTCACAACCAAATGTATGCCTCGTCTCGTCATCGCGTTTGCTTTACTAAGCCACAGTAGTGTGACTTTACCTTTGGTACTAACGATCTACTCGGTAGGTAACGTAACACGAAGAATAAACGTTTCATTCATTATTACGCATAAAAAACAAAGAACTTAGCATTGAAATGTACGAACTTCAACTTTTTGTCGGCTAACAAACGTTGGCGTATTTCTTTAAAAAGAACTAATCGTGGAATGGATACAAAACTGGACTCACAAACTCACAACTGCGTACATTTTAAAGGTACGACAGGCGACCTTTTATCGTCGACACAGGAACGACTAATGGGTGCAGTCTCCCAGAAAATTGGGTTATTCGTTGTAGACTGAGAGGATGCGCCATAAAAATTCACGATTTCAACGTTAATGACAGGGACTCACTTTTGACTATTAACATTTCAGTAAATTTCAGAGCTGTCGGTAAATATTACCTACTGTAAATTACTTATAATATTAGAAATTTTCGTAATTAAGGAACACGAAAAGATACTACTTTTTATTTTATTAACGTGTCCTGTCTCTCTACTAATAATTCAAATTCTTGTCTAGTATTTAATAGTAAATTAAATTCTAATTACTAAAAACTGTAAATGGCATAAAAAACTTATATATTAGGAAAATTATTTATTATTACTAGCTATCCCCGAGGGCTTATCCGCTGAAAGTACCTTAAGAGCTCAAAGTACCTTATCAGTGGGTAAATACCAAATTTTAAGTCAATCAGTTCAGCAGCAGGTTAGGCGTTAAAAGTAACAATCTCACATAACACTCACACATCCCTTGGAATTTATAATATCAGTAGAGTAAGTTTTGCTCTCTATATTGATGAAGCAATATCAAAACTCAAATTATCTAATACCCAGTAAGTATTGCGAGTACTGTGTTAAATTGCGGCACGCAACTGTCTCGTCTTGCGAAACCATAATATAATTGCCATAACTACTGTTACAAGTTTGGAGTAATTCTAGTTAAAACATCATGACAATAATGATCTGAGAGTCAGTAGTAAATTCTGAGAACAAAATCTTACTTAACATTATAAACGTGAAAGTTTGTAAGAATGTAAAGATGTCTGGATGTATGGTCGTTACTCTTTCACGCCTAAACTGGTGCACCGATTGATCTGAAATTTGGTTTATAGATAGCTTAGACCCTAGAATAACACATGGGTTATAATATATAGTAGGTACAGCAGGTAAAACCGCTGGTTGCAGCTAGTTAATAATATAATTGTTAAAAATGCACTAAAAACGATTATTTATTAATGGACTTTTATATGAATCTATTAAATTAAAAAGGGAAAAATATGAAAATAAGATGTATTTTTTTATCTATTCTTTTATTAATTTGATTTTTTAATGCAAAAAAGAAAGAAGATGAGCAAGACGCTCTCCTGAATAATGGTAAAAAATAACGCTGCCCATAATCATGTCTTTATTTACATATTAAATTCGTATATTCGCCTGCTATGACTCTAGAAATAAATAGATAAATAAAATATAATTAAGAGATTACTAAAATAATTACTCAATAAAAAATAAACACCTCAATCGATTTGGAATTATAAATTTCGATATTTACAAACTACATTGAGATAAATAAGTACATAAATATTATCTTACGAGACTCTTATTAACCACTCAAGCTGATCTCTATTTGAACTTATGCAATTAAGTAAGGTTTATTCTATGATGAAAAAATATGTTTTATAACTTCGCATAATTTTAATAGGCATCATTTCAAAGTGAAGAGATCTTTAAAAATGTTTCAAATGCACCTTGAGATTGCTAAACGTTACCTCTTAAGTCTTAATATTTTAACCGAGTGTCATAATAAATTGTCTGGACAAGTGAAAGGTGAGGTGACGACACCTTAATGCAATCAACTTGTTTTACGCATCGGAAACATGACTTTCGCTCATGAATCATTGTTGTCATTGAAAAATCAACGAAATGAAAATGATACCAGTTGTTTCCGCGCAGTTTTTGTGGTATACTTGCTCTGTGTGGTATCTTACACAAGACTTCACACAATTTGCAAATTAAAGCGTCGATATGCCAAAACTAATAAATCAAACGAGAGTGATGCATGTTTTTATAACTACACAAAAATATCTATTATCAAGTAAAAAAATATTGATGATACTGCACTACTGGGCTTTATTTTAATTGAAAATTTTAGACGACGTTTAGGCCCACCCTCTTAAGTTTCAGTACACCTTTTTAGTACACGTCGAACAGACAACCTCTTTTTTTATGTGATTAAGTAGAAGACGAGCAAGACGCTCTCCTGATGTTAAGAGATAACGGCTGCCCATAATCAGTACAGTGTTACCTAGGATTTCACAATGATGTGAAATTTTAGGAGCACTGCACCAACGCTTCTTACTCAAGAGTCATAAGATGTTAAGACTCTTTAGCCCAGTAATTTTAGCTAGCTGGCTTTTTTTAGTATTTTACCTCTACAGTCGAATCAATCTTTCCCACTTTCCACACAAATTCAAACACCGAAAGACCAGCAAATTGTATAGGTACTCCTACAAGACCATGCCCTGTAACAAAGCCTCCCCGTGAATTTCACTGCTTCCTGCGTCACACAATGGCCGTAGATTTCCACGCATCCGGATTAGGTTCACATTCGTATTCGCAGTTGCTATTACCTGATTAGGGCGAGCTACTCGTATGCTCTGAAACTCATTTACATTTTCTCCCTTACAAAACCTGGCATACCTAGGTAGAAGAGGAAAGTACAGTTTAGAGTTAAGCTCAAAATCGTAGAATTTGTGTTTTGAAATTTTATTTAGGTTTTACTTTAGATAATGTTAGGTACATTTTCTAAAGTTAGACCAAAATGAAATTTAATTGTTTTTAAAACTATTGCCCCTTAAACAAATATAATTTTAAAATGAAAATTCTACAAATTTATGTAGAGGTAATATCATGATTTATCAAATCGTGCAGGCGAAAGGAGCCTTCAATTGAAAATTTAATATCAGTATAAATAACCAAAGATTTCTAATCAAAAAGTTAACGTCCAAAGTTTTATAACAAGATCTCAAATATCATAAAACTTTGCGCTATGAGTATTAATTTTAGTATATTTATTACCGAATTCGCTTTAAATTTAACAAATTTTAGCTAACAATAACATTCTACTTCGAAACTTGCGTATAAATGGAAATTCTAATTTAAATCTGAGTCAGAGTAATGCCTATTTCCTACGTTGAATGAATGGTATGCTGATTTAATTAGACATTCAGAAGACATTCTGATCACGCGTGCTAAAACGACGTTTGCATTTTAATCCAGTTTTTCCGTATCACGTGGAAAATTGATGATTATCACAATATTTTTTTTATTGTATTAAAATAACAACTGAAAATTCCTTTTTTATTGTATATGTGTTTTATAGAGAATGAGTACACAGTACACACACCCACTAAATCGAGAGCGATGTCACAAAATTCAAAATTCCATCCCACCCATTTAACTAATATTAGGCCTAATCCCTTTTGACTAGACCAACCAATATCAGCCTAAAAAATCACAAAAATTATTCTCTACCGGCTCTGATCACACGTCTCACCAAGTTTCCTGTCTATTACTCAACGCCTTGAATTAAGACCAGAATAAGTCACTCGAAAGGTTGACCTCAATTAAACACGCCGACTTCACGAACCTTCGAGGATTAGATGTACCACAACTATATCAATCAAGGCAAATACCGCGCTATATAGGAGAATACCGAAGCCCTGCAATCTAAAATAATAAATACGTTTGACTTGTAAATGTTTTTAATGTATTTTACGTATTGGGTTTTCTGCATAGATCTAACACATACGGCATTCTGTATGTAGGTATCTACAACCTACAGTGTACAACAAAGACAATAAAATCTATGTTTATGGTTTCATGACCGGTGCAAATTCAAGCAACGGTGGTAAGTCTACATAATGTGATCTACACAATATTATGACAATGCTAGCTGCGCCCAATGGCTTTACCCCCCCCTGTACAGTAGCCCATATTATATTATTCGAGGGCCTATGCTATCTCTACAAAAATATTCAGTTTAATCGGTTCACTCGATAGGTCGTGACAGAATAACAAACATACATCCAGACATCCATACATTCTTACAAACTTTCACGTTTAAAATATTAGTAGGATTACTCGCTAATTTTGACATTATCGTAGAAATACGTATACCTACCGATATAACTTTCCTTGAATTCATTACTTTATGAGAATACATTTTTTTCTCTTATTATCTGTGGTATATCCTCATTATGTTTCTTTCATTCATTCAATTCAATGTTTTAATTCCTCAACTTTTATCGTATTTATTCTATTATGGTGTAGTAGTATTTTAATGTTTTTTGTGCTCTATAAAATTCCATTTTAAATTTGTAATCTATCGTTTGGTGGTTTATCTTTCCACGAGTCATTGGCAAAGTTGTGGGGCTATAGCACGTTCTATAAGGCTATAAGAATAGAATAGAATAGAGAATACATTTCTTGCACAATAGTTGTGGTAAAAATTACTTCACTTTTATTTTTGGTGCGTGATGTCTATTTCTATAACATAGCTTGTGATTTAAGGTTCAAGTTTTGAGCTACGCCCTGCGATTTTCAACCTTAATTACAAATTCAGAGTTCAGAGCCCAGCACGTATTCTAGTGACTACTAAAGATCAGCAGAATCGAAATATGTGACGTAGGCTTATTGAAATTCGGACGGTTCTAATTTCCATAGGTCCGAGGGACTTGATATGCTGATCTCATGAATAAAGGACATTCGGTAGTGTCTGTGAAACTATTCCATTTAGAAGTCACCTGTGCGCTTAATAAATCATGGTTTGATAGGAACCTCGAGCCCGAATTCATCAGGTCATTAATATTGGAACGTAGGTCTTACGTAACTACGTCTGAAGTCTAAGAGTAAAATGTACTAATTTTAAGAGTTTCGTACCTCTGAAGGAATAAACGAAACTCTTATAGAATCACTCGGTTGTCCGTCTGTTTGTTTGTCAAGACCCTTTTATTCGTTTTATTATAAGCTGCATTTTACAGCGATGCTATTAGGGCACTTACACACGAGCGGCACGTTACAAACTGCATTGGTAACTTCATATCTCAGTAAACACACCCCAATAGCAGTCGTCAGGAATCATCGGCACGTCAACAATCGTCGACGACTAGTGCCGACATCTAAACTGCCGATTATGCGTGTCGCCAGCTGAGTGTAAGAGCGTAGGGTTCCTACGTTGAGTACCTAGGTGCAAGCTTCGGATGCATGAAGAGGGTCTTTCATTCACGTTGCACGTGTAAAGGACACATCGCATTCGTTCCTTATAGCGTTAGTATAAAACAAAAGTCGCTTCCCGCTGTCCCTATGTGTAGATCTTTAAAACTACGGAACGGATTTTGATGCGATGTATAATAGATAGAATGATTCAAGATAAAGTTTTATATGCATGTATAATATATATACACGATACGGATTTCGCACGAGTCCACTTATATACAACTAGCTAACGCTCGCGACTATGCCCGCGTGGCAAATTCCTTTCTTAGCGGAGCTCTACATCATTAAACCTATCTGTGTTCCAAATTTCAACCCAATCTATTCAGTGATTTGGGCGGTGCGTTGATAGATCGGTCGGTCACTCTGTCCTTTTATATATTTTCAAACAAACTTATAAGTACTACCGCTATAATTTTCCTACAATTACGCGCGGCAGGCGCCCGCGTGCTTTCAATCAAAGTGGTTACTGTCGGGCAAAGACACCCTAAAAGTTAATTAGATACAAGTTGTACCAAAATATTAAAACTAAATTGCGGTCATCTGAAGTTTAGAGGCGTGAAGCAGAATATAATAACTTTTTATTGCATGCCAAATTACAGGAAATACTTATAAATACAAAGCAAACCAGGTCTTGTAATTGAGTACACAAATGACACATTTGTACTTTCTAGCGGTAATATGACATTGTACGGAATTCTGACTCACTTTTAAAATGTACGAAATTTAACGCTAGACGCTTAGCCGACGGAGCAACTATTGCAGCAACTAGCACTGGCAACTAACTGTTTCATATCTTTACAGACGAGTACTTTATGGTGCTAGACGGTAATACAAATAAAAGCTTGTTTTAAAATTATTTTTTTTTATTCACTTGTTTAGTTATTGTACCTACTTATGCTATGCTAAGTTCTTCTTTTATAATATCTATTCTATTCTTATTTTATTAAGCGCTCTTTACAAACAATCTAGTATAATAATATTATGAATGTTAAAACATGAAACTATATCTACTTCGTTTTAATAACAAAGATAATTTTTGCAGGGCGCGAAGGTCATATCAATGAAAATATCATTGATATATTTACAAAAACTGTTATATCTGATATATCTTATGATATATACCTGATATATTATGATAAATATCCAATTTATTAAGATATTGATCCTTTGTAACCTGCAAAAATTATCTTTGTTTTTGAAACGAAGTAAAGGTAGGTAATCTAAATAAAAATATCTAAGCACATGTCTATTTTCGGATTTTAAGGACGGTATTTTAATGATTGAGTCATTATTCGTGTAAGAAAGTAATATCCAATATTTATCTTCCAAGTCACAAACAATATTCGGCGTAATCTTTAATATTGGAGGAAAAATTAATAAGTTCTATGAAGCATTCATTTAATGAAATTTCAAGATCTTTTTTTATCATTACTTAATTAAATACGTCAGTATTTATTTGCTATAATAAAGTCATTTGCCTAAATTGCCATGAGTTAAAATTTAATTTTACTTTCAAAAATTCCTTGAATACTTTTTGGACTTTGTTTCTCTTGTTTTAGTTAAGGATCTTTCTGTGAATTAATTATAGCCGAGAGCTTGCAACGCAGAAGGTTGCGGATTCGATTCCCGCATGGGACAAATGTTTGTGTGATCCACAGATATTTGTTTCTGGGCTGGGTGGTTTTCAATATCTTATATAAGTACTAGCAGCCCGTCCTCGCTTCGCTTCGGGTGCGATTATGAATAAAAAAATAAAATGAAATAATAAGACTTACGCAATAAATATTTTAATGACAAATCTACAGATTTATAATAGTATAATATTGCTAGAAATAGAAAATGATCACGAACATTAGATTCGCATCTTAACATGAATTTAGTCTTTTACAACTTGTGATCCTATTTATGATATTTCTATCTTAAAATATTCTAGTAGCTTCTGGTGCTTCGCCGGCCACTGCCGCGGCCTTTACAATGTTTGGAGATACTAAAAAGATTTCAGAGATAAAAACTATCCTATGCTCTGTCTCAGGATTCAAACTGTGTTAAAACCTAATAAAAGCTACGTCAGTTCGACGGATACTGATTCCTTATACAAACTCTTAAATGCCTGGTTTCCTCTCTGAAAAGGCGGTTTCGCGGATAAAAGCTATTATTCTGTGTCCTTCCTGGTACTTAAACTAACCTTTGTAGAAGTAAAAAAAAGCTTAATTGGCCTAACGAATATAGATAACTCACCCCTGTTCCCCTTCTAAAAAGGGGATTTCTAAAATATAAAAACTATCCTATGTCCTATTTTAATATACAAACTACCTTTATACCTACTAAATTTCAGGCCCAGCGGTATTAGAAATTTCAATACAACATTTGCCCCCACTTTTATAGGAAAAAAACTGACCCTCTTTTCCCCATTATAAAGGGGAATATCTGAGATAAACACTATTTTACATCCTCTCCTGGTACTTAAATACCTTTATGCCAAATTTCAACTCTATCAAATCAGCAAAAAGATAATAAAAATATATACTGGTTCTCGCAAAATCCTTTCTTTGTTTAGGTATTAAAAGAACCTATAGGATAGGTATTCCAAATTTTATCATTCTAGGTTCAGGAGTTTCGTATCTACTCTGATAATGATGAGTCAGTCAGATTACCCTACAGAGTTTAGTGTAGTCCCACATATTATGTTAGGTTGGAAAGTATCCACAATGCGCAAATCGAGCGTACGAAGCGAGAATGAGGCGATGCGCTTGAGCTTGGGAATCAAACAACTTTTATACCAAATTTTAGCTTAATATTCCCGTTCCCATAGGAATATTGGGATGAATAAACAATCCATTATCGTTTCTTGGTAGTCAAACTACTATTACACCAAATTTCAAACTATTACATTTTCCATATTATTCTCGATCCCGTGGGAATTTTGGATTGAAAACTATCTTGTATTCTTTTTTGGTAGCCAAACTACCTTTGCATTAAATTGCAGCTTAATTGGCCACGTGGTTACAAATTTCTATATTATTCACGTTCCCGTATAAACACGGAATATTGGAATGAAAACTATTTGAACCCTTTCCTGATAGTCAAAATACCTTTATACTAAATTTCAGCGTTATAGGCTTAGCGGTTACAGATTTCCATTTTGTTCCCGTTCCCATAGGTATTTTGGAATGAAAACGATCTTGAATCCATTCATGGTAGTTAAACTACCTTTATACCAAATTTTAGCTTAATAGGCCTAGTGTTTACAGATTTCCATTTTGTTCCCGATCCCGTAAGAATTTTGGAATAAAAAATTATCTTGAATCTGTTCATGGTAGTCAAACTACCTTTACAACAAATTTCGGATTGATAGACTCAACGGTTACAGATTTTTATTTTATTCCCGTTCCCGTAGAAATTTCACAAAGTCCCTTCTTATCGGTCGCCTACGTTAAAAAACACGCTGTACAAATTTCAGGTCAATCGGTCCAGCGGTTTTATCCCTGCGATGATAAGTCAGTTAGATTTCCACTTTAAATATTGCCATAGACATATTGTTCCTGTTTCCGTAAGAATTTGGGTTGAAAACTGTCTTGTACTTTCTTGGTAGCCAAAATACCTTTGCATTTAGTTTCAGCTTAATCGGCCAAGCGGTTACAGATTTTCATATTATTCCCGTTTCCGTGAAGAACCGTTGTGAACCCTTTCCTGACAGTCAAACTACCTTCCAAATTTCAGCGCTATAGGCGGTTACCGATTTCCATTTTGTTCCCGTTCCCGTCAGAATTTTAGAATGAAAACTATCATGAATCCATTCATGGTACTCTAACTACCTTTATACAAAATTTTTGCGTAATAGGCCTAAAGGTTACAGATTTCCATTTTGTTCCCGTTCCCGTAAGAATTTTGCATTGTGAACTATCTTGAATCTTGTCGTTTTTGTTTTTATTCTTAATCTGTATGTCCTTCCGTTTTATAGATACTTTATTTTTCTACTACCTATCACTCATTGTTCGTAATCCCTACAAATCAAATGTGATTCAGATACTAAGCAAAGACTGAAAAACGGTATTGCCATTTTTTCATGATTTCTTGTTAAACAATATATACGATCTATTAGTAATCTGTGTATACGATTTTATTACATTGAGATGTTTATTTGTTCGTGTTTGTATGTTATTTTATATTTTAATTGTTGATGTCACCAAAGCGGTCGCAACGGAAGACCAGCGCCGGCTGGGTAGTCGGCATATGCTGAGTTGCGACCGTTTCATGTACAAATATTTCTATTTTTGTCTTGTAATATTATGTTGTTTTTGGGTTGTGAGATGTTTGTGCATGAATAAACGTTATTTCATTTCATTTCAATTTCATGGTAGTCAAACTACCATTATACCAAATTTCTGCTCGATAGACTCAACGGTGACAGATTTCCATTTTTTCTCGTTCCCGTTGGAATTTCGCAAAATCCGTTCTTATCGGTCGCCTACGTTACCTAAAAAACACGCTGTTTAAATTTCAGCTCAATCGGTCCTGCGGTTTTATCCCTGCGATGATGAATCAGTTAGATTTCCACTTTAAATATTGGTATAGAGTATATACATAGATTGTTCTCATTCCCGTGACTTTTGGGCTGAAAACTACCTTAAATCCATTCATGGTAGTCAAACTACCTTTATACAAAATTTCAGATTCAATAGGCCTAGCGGTTACAAATTTCCAGTTTGTTCCCGTTCCCGTAGGTATTTTGGAATGAAAACGATCTTGAATCCATTCATGGTAGTCAAACTACCTTTATGACAAATTTCAGATTTATAGGCTTAGCGGTTTCAAATTTCCATTTTGTTCCCGTTCCCGTAAGAATTTTGGAATGAAAACTATCTTGAATCCATTCATGGTAGTCAAACTACCTTTGTACAAAATTTCAGATTAATAGGCCTAGCGGTTACAGATTTCCATTTTGTTCCCGTTCCCGTAGGTATTTTGGAATGAAAACGATCTTGAATCCATTCATGGTAGTCAAACTACCATTATGCCAAATTTCAAATATATAGGCTTAGCGGTTTCAAATTTCCATTTTGTTCCCGTTCCCGTAAGGATTTTGAAATGAAAACTATCTTGAATGCATTCATGGTAGTCAAACTACCTTTATAAAAAATTTCAGATTAATTAATAGGCCTAGCGGTTACAAATTTCCATTTTGTTCCCGTTCCCGTAAGAATTTTGAAATGAAAACTATCTTGAATTTTTCCATGGTAGTAAAACTACCTTCACACCAAATTTCAGCTTGATAGACTCAAGGGTTACAAATTTCCATTTTGTTCCCGTTCCTGTGGGAACTTCGCAAAATCCCTTCTTATTACCTACCTACGTTACCTAAAGAACACGCTGTCCAAATTTCAGCTTAATCGGTCCAGCGGTTTTGTCCCTGCGATGATGAGTCAGTCAGTTTACTATTTTATATAATAGTATAGATGTACAAAAGAAAAGTATATAATTATTATATCTGTTATCCTAACAACCATAACACAAGCATTAAGTTGCTAAGCTTGGGGTTAGGTGGCGCTTTGTGAAATGACCTGAGATATTTATTTAAACAGGCCCTTATTATATGATAGGTGTTGCATCATCTTAACTAACCTACAAATGTTTTATTTCCAGATAAAATGCGGCACACAAGCGCTTTGTTACTGTTGGTGTTGGTGGCACACGCATATTCGGTAAGTTGTACTCGTAAAATATACGTGTCAAGGCAAAAAGTATGTGAGAATTTTACTAAGTGTCGCAATTTATCATACCAAGATAGCACTTGTTTTTTCCTTAAAATTTCCATTTTATGAAACATAGCTGTTGTAAAGATAGACCACTTTTAAACTGCAGATCGTTACCAAAGAAGTCAGGAAACATTTACCAGTCCACGCTGACAAGTGTAATTTTAATATTATATATATTTTTAAATCTTCTAACTTTTATAACGGAAGAAACCCTCCCAGGTATTAAAATGCGAAACATCTAGGCTAGTCATCACGACTTCACTAAATAATATAATATAGATAACCCTTTATTGTAAATCAAAGTTACAAAATAAACAATATCCAAAATTAAATAAATACACTTAAAAAGGGTTACAATTGGAATCGCAATTGTTTGTTAATGTGATTTATTGTAAGTTATAGTTATTTAAAGTACGTTGGTTAAATTGGACACAATAAGGAGGAGGAGTATTTATATTCTATTCTAATATTTTATCGCAATTTGCTCCAGTTAGTGCGAAGTACGAGTATAAGCTTACTAAGAAGATACTAGTCTAAAAACACTTAGCACCTTATGTATATCCTTGGGTTACGAGTGTAGCGCAGTGTTGCATAGGGACTTTGTACCCTTTTAATTACCTAGTAGAACTTCATGTCTAATAAATACCTAGGTAACACTACAATAAATTTAATAGGCTTAACATCAATCGAGCGTCGAGCTAAACGCGTTTATTTGCTTATGTAAAAAACCTATCTTGTCCTACATCGTTTCAAATGTATTAAAATATTATAACAAACATTATCCAGTTTCATAAAATCACATCTAAAATGGGACTTATTTAGTAAATCTCATCCAAAATGGGACACCAGATCATTTGTCTCTGTCACACCATTCCGCCAACGGTTTGTGACTCGTAAAATATTATGCGGTCTCACCATCATTTTCCCTGAATATTTTGCTTTAGCACCTAATTATCTTCTTTTCTCTCCGCGCACCTATAAAGTTTGCAGTGTCTTTTCTATTTTTTCTTTAACATTCGGCGTCGTAAGTCGTATTATAGGTTTATTGTGATTATACTGACTTCATCAAGTTTTGTTGTAAGATAAGTTATGTAGACGTAAAAGTTCTTCCTTCTCGCAATTACTTCCTGGTAATGCAAAAGTACAACACCGTTGTAATACCGGGAATTATTTACGAATATAAAAGTTTACCTGTTAAAATTAAATGGCTTCTGTTTTTCTGATATATTTGAACTGGTTATTAACATTTTTACCCATCTGTTCTAAGAAGACTCAATGATCAGGTGTGTTCAAAAAAAACTTTGTCGAATTTTGCACCAATTTCTGTTACGTAAAATTTAACCCCTTTTTAATGTGCTAGTGGGTTGTTGATGAAGAATTCTATGAAATTTTATCAAACTAGTGAAAGAAAATAATATCCAGAATTCATGTGACCTATTTCTAGTCAAAAGTTTGGTAAAATTCACTCAGTTCAAAGATTAATTTGTCCCAAATTTTGCTTAAAACAATTAAAATTGACGAGTGTTAGAGCAGTCGTGAATTCATCATCATTATTTTTAACGTACCTACTAATGAAATGAAATGAAATGAAATGAAAATGCGTTTATTCCAGATTTTTACATCCATAGTGACTATTAATGAATCATGCAAAATTTAACTAAAATTAGCTCAGTCGTTCTTGGTCTTAATCTTTAAAGCATTTTACTTATTTTTGATGTCCTTTGCTTGAACTTGTAATAAAAACCACTCCGTAAAATTATTCGGACGGTGCTTTGGAGTGGAATAAATTAAAGAAATGAATAAATCTGATTTAATAATTCGGAAGTAACAGTACTGGAATAAAACATTATTTTCTTTGAAATATTTTGATCGCACATTTTAATTATTCGTATTTTATCACTGGCTCGTATAACCACTATAAATGCTATTATCGATTAATTATTAGAGTTTTACCACTCATAAATTTTAGGTCATCTTCAGCACGTTTAGACCAATCGGTTATGGCTAACGATACAAAATGTACGGGATAACAGTCGTTGTGGAAAAACGAACGATAACGACCGTCATCTCAGTACATTTTTTTTTGTGTTAGCTACAAGTGATTGGCGCTTGTCTAAGCCACAGGACACAAGACACAGGAACATTTTGTTTAGTTCACAGGGGAAATTGTAAACAATTATGACTTTCTTTCTACTATCTCTAAAACCGCTTCACTTTTTGTGACACGTTCTCATTTGTAAAGTAAGTGCCTTTCACATTTTGTTTGAAATTTGAAATTTCGGGTGAAGTGGGGTTGGCTTATAAATAATTGAAAATTTCACATCTCTTTCACTTACTGACTCATAAAGAATGTATAATTTGCCATTACCAAGGCGAATAATAATTATCTAAAACTCAGTAAAAAGTTCATTGTTTCTTAGAGAACGGTAGGTAATTTTGTTTTGACAGCTCTAACGATGTTTTGTCTTCCAAATACTTTAACAGTAAATTATTCATTAGCAACTATGACTACTTTGTACATAAACATAGCAATTATCTTAACGTTAAGTATTTCATGTCAAAATAACATAGTTCCATGAGAGTAACCGCTATCTGTTTTAAATCTTTATGCGAATAATTAAAATAATTAATTAGTGTTTACAATTCTAAAGAATGGGATTTCCTAATTAAATCGCTAGAAGTATGTACATATACTTACCGTATACACCTACTTTACTTACATAATGAACTGTCTCAAAAGAGTCTTTCAATTAAATCTTCCATAGTTTTTTTTTATAGAATCTGTATAAGTAAACACACACTAATATTATAAATGTGAAAGTTTGTGAGTGAGTGTGTATGTTTGTTACTTCTTCACGCCTAAATGGGTGGACCGATTGAACTAAAATTTGGTATAGAGATAGCTTAGACCCTTGAATAACACAGGCAGTACAGCAGGTAAAACCGCTAGGCGCAGCTATTAAAATATAAATGCGAGATATGGAACGATTTTCCCTGCCTTGTCCGACAATAACCGACACCATGTAAAACCAAGGGAATTGCAGACGTCAATAAGTGGCCATGGTAACCGCTCACCACCAGGCCACCTGCTTGGGTATCTAGCATAAAAATACAATTAAAAGAAACTACTAGGAAAGGACTGTGTATCCTATTCAATAATTCCTTAAAGAAAGGCTTTGATCATCAACATTAACGTTCAATTCCTCGCTGCTAACTAGCTGGGTAGTTTGGTCTTAGATTTTGCCATATTTTCTGTGACTTCATAAGGACTATAAAAAAACCATCAAGATAAGCACGGTCGGAAAATTATATTCAAATCAGAACAGGAAAAAACATTTTAATCTACTTATATTAAACGATTTATTTTTATGTTAGAGACAGACAAAAAAGCAGACGGCTCGCCTGATGGTGAGCTGTTACCGTCGCCTATGGACGTTTGCAACACCAGTGGCTTTAGAGATGCGTTGTCGGTCCATTAACACCTTCTTTATCTTCCTCTTGAAGAGCCCCATGTTAATGGAAGTAGGAAATACGTCGCTTGGAAGGCTATTCCACAACATGCAAGTGTGATATTATATGATGATATTATATTCTTGCTGGATCACGTACTGCGAATGTTCTGAACTCTTTAATATTCATTCAAATAAAAGCAACTAAAATTTGGGGTAGAGACTTTGGGTCCTTGGGGTCCGGGAGCTCACCGCATTTTCCAAAATTTATCTGAGCGCTTGGTCGAGGCGACGTGTGACCAAAATGCTGGGGTATATTTGGCCCAACGTATAAGTATTGCCATTCAACGTGGCAATGCTGCCAGCATTCTGGGCACTCTGCCAACTGACAGTGGTTTGGAGCACTTAGATTTTCTGTAGATCGGCTTGTGGCCGATCTGTGGTTAATAAAAGTGTTCTTTACTGCTGTAGTAGCTGTAGTATTGTTAGTTTGTTTTTCTCAATAAAGGCATTTGCCACCATTCAAAAAAAAAAAAATTAAAAAAAAACTAAAATTTTAATATTATAATTGTTACTTTACAATTGTGTTGTACACAATCAATTGTTTTATGACTGTTCATGACATTATTACGATATGTTGTAACGTTTCATAACGTTGGACGCAATTACAAAGAGTAATTGTCCGCGACATGGAAATATCTAGCGTTTTATAATTAATCTCATGACTAAACAGATTCTCGTGTTGTGTTCATATCATGAATGAATCCACAATCTAACTTGTGGCGTTTTCCTATTATTTCATAAGAAATGTATCTTATTGCCTCTGATTTTATTGTAGCAAGTCCTTCATTCAGAGCGTGCAATACCCGACGTTTGTTCTCAACAATATTTTATTTACTGTACTTGTACCAACATTTCATCTTTGACACCCTATTCCCTTTATATGCAGAATCCCTACATTTTCCATTAGACAATGTGAGCTCAGAATGCCAAATTCGAGCCAAAGCTACAGAATACCAGGTTTGTGCGTTGTAAATCAAATCCGGTCCTTAGCCATATCTCACTACTCACTGCATCCTATGTATGCAAGCGTCGATGCGTCGCTCGCATAGCTTATTGATTTTTGTATCGTGTGAAAGATAATTCACTCACAATAAATTTTGAAATGTATTTTGAAGCACCCAGATTATAAAGCTATATTGCGGAAGAAAGCCTATTATAAAGTTAGTAGATAGAGATGCCTAAAAACTTTTACAAGACAAAAAAGCCAAGTATTCAAACTAAAAATTAATTATAATGTAACCAAGAATGTAACCAAACATATGTAATATATATTTAAAAAACAATCTCTATGAGTTTCTTGCTCGTTCTGCTCATAGTGTTTTCGGAGCGGGCGGTAGAGTCTAAATAAATAATTGTAAAATTGACTTGCAAAAGTGCACTGTTGTAGCCTATTTCAATAAATGTATTCTGATTTGATAAACATTGTCAATATTTATATATATATATATATAATATATAAAAATCATTTCTTAAAGACTGAATTTACTTTGTACGCTGTCATAGGAAAAAACATTATCATACGAGTAGAGTAGAAGTAAAATATGAAATAGTTACCAAAATTCATATGGGCTATTACAATTTAACTGCCAAGCACCATTTACCTAATTATTCATATCCTAAATATTTATCCATCAAATATTAGTGTTATCAGCATTACCTAAATTATGCTATTTTGATGAGGGCATTTGTCATTACCTAATTTCATGGAATTTTTCATAGAATTTGTTTTGGAACGAATGATTCATGGAATTTGGAGAGCACAATCATTTTAATACCTACACCTAATAGCGTGTACTGTAACCATTATCTCTGCATTAGTTAAGCAAATCGCGGCAATCATTATTAAATCTACTCGTAGTTACAACATTTCGTTCTATTCACGATTAGAAAATATTTTTAATGTCTTTTTTGTTATTTCTGTCATACCTCTATAATAAAAAAAATTAAAAGAAACATAGGTAGGTACGCAAATGAATAAACAAATTTTATTATTACATAGCTAATAGATGGTAATCATCGATATTATAATTATCTTTATTTTACTGATTTACGTTTTAATTAGTTAACAATGGTTGCTTTTATGTATTTAACTATATTATGCCATTTTCAAACTAGTCTCTTTGACCACGATCTTTGTGTTTTATACCTATTCGTTTTTCAGAAAGTCTGTGTTTAAAAGTCTTTAAAATAAGATTAAACAAGAAACTCTTTATTTATCCACATATAAAGTAAATTTTACAAACAAAAATTATCAAAGGTGTATCAATTGGCGGTCTTATCGCTCAAAGCGATTTCTTCCAGACAACCGTGCAGGTAGAGGAAATATACAACACTAGAAGACGGTGGTCTTTAGTACTTCTTTACTAAACTATGTGCATGTAGATAGATAATTATATTCGTGCATTTCATAACAACACAATGCCGACGGACCGCAGACCTTGGTCTATTTTTCTAGCTATATGTGGACATCGTGGGAAATTACCAATTAGAGGTATTTTGTACTAAGAATATCCGGTAGGTATGCTACTTTTTATTGTTAATATTTAAATAATATATCTTTTATACAAACAAAAATTATGTGGTAATATTAATATTATTATAGTACAATAATATTGCTATTATTATTACATTTTTGTTATCTTAACGAGCTCTATGGTGAATGCTATGTACGCCTTAATTGTTATACGTATAAGAACAAGCCTATGTTTAAAAATTTAATCTAAATGTATAATATGTATAATGTGGCTGTACTTAATAAATAAATAAATTAATTAAGACATTTAAATTTATTTAAATAGGTGTTCATTAAAATAAAACAATTAGGTAATTCTGGTTTTTGAATTTGGTATTTAATGTAACCTAGTGTATGCAATATAGAGTCATTTTATTGAATTGTAATTTTGTTTAATAATATGATATAAGAAGATTTTTTTTCTAATAAATTTATCATAATTAAATTATTGAACATAACTGCTCTACTATCCATTTTATCACTCTAGAAGTAACTCAAGTCAGCAAAATTACAAAAACATTTGTGTTTTATGGAGTCAACACACACCTTAAAACATTAAACTGTCCACATGGAAAAGTATATCCCGAAGAAAATAATGGCAAGGATTTGTATTGTTGAATTAAAATATCTTTGTTCTGCGTTGTCAACACTTGCTTAAGGAATTGCCAGTCGTTAAATTTTATAAACCATAATATATATAAAATAGCACCAAGAAAATTACTGACACTGGACATAAAACATAGAGTCATTTGTACTAAAGCACTTGCGCAAAACATTCGATTAGGGTTCAAATCAAGGGACAGTCGGCAGTCAGACGTACCCGTATAACATTTTCTCCTTCATTCTGATCTATCATCCGTCATATCTTCATCCACTTCCCTAGCACGCATATCCTCTTTCACACAGTTTATCCAAACCTTTTCGGGCGCCCCCTTCCCGGATTAACACCTATCACCATATGCATACGCACTCTAACTGTTCGCTTAAAAATTACAGTGTTCTACGTAGTTAACACGTACCTTAATAAATTGCCAGTCGTTTATAATCTCAGTACAACTTCCGTATTATAATGTTGTGATGCAAATGTCGTGTTAGTAACTTCAGGTACTCAAGCGTTACGCAAATTGAATGTTATGTACGAGTAAAGGTCATATTTTTGTTTGTTAGTATTTTTATATAATAACTAACATTTAATTTGGTGTTTTGGTTATAGTGTCTATCGAACTTCTCGATTTTTATTGGTAGTTACCAATAAAAATCGAGAAGGTTTTATGCATAAAAAGATAATAAAAAATAAACACAAAATAACGAGCCAAATTATATTCAGATTTTAAACTCTTCTCTTTGTTAGTTTGTTCAGTTCATAAAACACTTCCCCTTTATAAAAATTCTGACCAACGCGACGCGTCGTTTAAAACTACGCCGTGCACTTAAGTCTTAAGTTTACCAATACCAATTTCACCTTAAGACTAAAGTTTTTAAGTCTATCTAATAATTATAATTAGGGTTTATACTCCAACAGAACAGGTTACCCTGTCTGTACTTACACTGTCGGAGTCAAATCACCATTTCTAGGTCGTGTGGCGAATCTGTACATTGCAGTTTCAGGTCGCCGAGATTACTACAGGGCCTGCAACATGATCTAACGACTGCCTCCTACATAATATGTTTCCTATAAGATATTATCTTATAGGAAACAGCCGGGACCCACAGTTTTACGTGCCTTCCGAAACACGGTAGCGTTCAGGCAAACTGCATATTCGTCTCTTAATTTTTCTGACCACTTAGATCTAAAAGAAGAAACTTTAAAATTTTAAATTTTGTACAGGAAATCTTCTTCCGATTCGGACGATTCAACGCGGCGAAGTATGCGAGGTTTCATGAGATTTCATATACAGAATTCAAAATTCGATTCATTCGACGCATTCGGCTCGGATAGAGATTTGATGTGCGTTCAGCTTAACCACAAGGCAAATCTAGAAAGAACTGGCACGTATGCAACCTATATTAGAAGTATACAGAACAGCAGACAATATCTATTGTTTACTGGATGCGTTCTTGCATTCTTCCTATTGCTTGCTCTATACGTGATCTGACTTTCAATGATAATTTTTAATCAACGATGGACAATACACAAGTTTTATTGTGTTCAATAAATGGATTAGTTAGTGCAGTGACAGTAAAATTATGTAGTGTTACTATAAGTGTAGTGTTACTTATTGAGTACACAAGAACAAAGTGCCTCATTTTAATAGAGACTATAAGAATCAGTGTTAATGGACACCTTCTTAGTTTATAATATTTTTACGTAGCAATTTAAGTCAGATCTAAATTACTCATTAGCCTATAATTGAAAGTAAGGCTAGATTGTAATACAATGCCATATCTAATAGCTTATGGCATGTACGAAAAAAAAAAATGGATTAACTCATAATATTAAACTTAAACTATTTGTAGTTAAAACACGACTCAGTTATAAAATTTAATAAGTAAAATCAAACGATGGTCCTAAGGTCTTAATAATAAATTAAATATTATGTATTTATGATTTTATATACATAAAAGTTAAGTTCCTACATTCTAAGAATCTAATTTTAAGAAGCCTTGGTTATGGTTAATCTTATCTTATAGTAATCCTTGGCGTACGTCCGTCTATAATCGGGAAATTCTAGGTTTAAATTCTTGTGTAGTACTTTTCTCATCTGTTTCGGCAGACACCTTTGATAACTGTTTGGAAATTCCGGTTGTCGCCTATAAGAAATTTAAGAGACAGTGTTTATGAAGTTACGTTGGAGGCTTTGTAAAAATATTGGCGACGTTAAAACTAGAAAAAAAGTCGTTACAAACCTTTAAAACTGTGATTTTACTCTAGAAATGGCATTATTTATTTATATTTATTTATTCAGCACAACGCTAGAACTAACTTAAAGCTAAAATAGCATTTTTTACCAGTTGACCTGTTTACTGGAAAAAAATTACAAGATAATGGGAGGAGTGCAGACAAATATCATGGACAATTCTAAGAAAACTTGACATTAGTAGTCGTTAGGTAGGTACTTAATAAAGTAGTTTATAAAAAAAACAGCTTAATAAAGACAGCGCATATATCAGTTGTTTATATTTAAGATTCACTTAATTTATCTTTATCAGTTGTTTATATTTAAGATTTACTTAATTTATCTTCTTCAAAGCTATCTCCGAAAAATCTCAATCTCATTTGAGAGCGGTTCGTGTAAAATAATTTACTTGGTTTTCCTCGCACTGTGCAGTGGTATTCTAATTCTTCGGCATCCGGAGGCTGTACTAATGGGGTGTCGCATTAGCGTGTGGTTTGGAAGCTTTGCACTGATTTCAAATAAATATATTGCGAACATTCCTCTTTAGTACAGATTTTTAGGCAATCGTTTTACGATGTTATTTTGTATGATTTAAACGGATTTTTAATTACAGTTGGTGTAATAATATAATGGTTGTGTATGATTCATATATTGCCTATAAATACTTGTAGTGGAATTGTTTACATCTAAACAATTCCACTACTTTTTATAATATTATTGCAAATATTTGAATATGTGTATGTAAATTATAAAGATATTATTAATAAAAATAAATTAACTTTACTAAACAGGATGTTTATTAAGTTTACTATTAATAAATACTTATAATAGATACTATTCATTAACTGTTTGAAAATTCCTCAAGACAAGCGTAGCACAATATTATTGCACACATTTTAAAAGTGTTTTCAGTTTGATATTTAAAAAAATGGCATATGTTGATTTATGTTGTAAAATGTATCATATAGTGTAAGCGAGCGACCGTCCGTATAAGCGCTATTAAACTTGTTTAATATTATCTAGTTAATGATGATGTTGTCCTGGCCGTTTTGGCTTCGGCGACTGCAAGAACTAGGGCCCTAGACACGCGCAAATGATCTGTCGCTATCAATAAAAAAATGTACTGAGATGACAGTCGCTATAGAAAAACAAACGAAAACGACTGTCATCTCAGTACATATTTTTATCGATAGCGACAGATGATTTGCGCGTGTCTAGGGCCCCTGGATAGGCTTTGAATTATATTATGTACATTCAGAGTGTTGGCTGGTGCCCTTTGATGTGTTCGTTGGTGGCTTGCATACCCCACCTTGTTGATGAAGGTACGTGCACATTTGGGGCACTTTAACATCCCATTGTCTTAATTATATGTAATGGCTGCAGGTGGTTGAGCCTTTATATTATCGCGCTTACGGTCAAGTTCTTCGCGAAGCTCTTCTTCAAAGACATAAATCAATCTAGTTAATATATTTATTGGAACGAAGTTGTCACGACACTTTTTGCTATAGTAAGCTATGGTAAGCTGTGCGGCGTGCGCATGTTTCTCTGTCTCTCTCTCTCTCTCTTATAGAAAGCAAGCCAGATATTTTCATTTCTATTTCGCATTGAACAGTGTGGTGTCGCGACGACTATTTTTGTTGAGTGTATACAGGTTTTTTGTAAATAATAAATAATAAAACCCCGAACCCCGGATGGAACGAAGTTCCATCCGGGTGTCCCTTGACACCTCTCAAGTTTTTTTATTTCATGGCAAACAAAACAGTTTACAACACAAATTAAAACAATATTGTAGCTAATGATAACATTATAGACCTATGTCGTAAACCTAAACATGTATGCCTAAAAAGAACAGATAACTGTCTCTGATAATAATAATAATGTCTGTAATAATAATGCGTTAACCCTTAGCGAGCGTCCTTGTTTCCTTCATCAGATGACATAAAAACACCAACGGATTTTAATTTGATTTATATTAGAAACCATTAAAATAATTTAGAGTACCAGTTTTTTGTCTTAACTTACGTAGATATCATAGCCATATAATTATATTAATCAAGACCTAACGCGTCGCGTCGCGTCTTAAATGTTTTTGTAAAACTAGTTGAATAGCTACGCAATAAGTCCCGAATAATATAATTAATATTATGAGTTTAAATCGCGGAAGTTTAAAATATGATATTATAGACAGTCAATTTTTTTTTGGTAGTACACCAATCATAATTATATTTTTTACTAAATCTTTGCGACAATCTCAATGTGTGATATTTTAAGTGTGGAAAATACCGAGAACTTTAATGAATTATGTACAAGCAATTAGCGCTATGAGCAAAGCAGGCAGTGGTTTTTGCAATAAAATTACTCATGCTATGAAATGACGTTTATTAATAAACCTTAGAGTTTAATTTGATTAAATTATATCCGTAATGTAGTTTTGTTAATAAAAATTGTGATAGATGAAAATGGAATAAGAAATATGACTCCTAACTAGACCAATGTCTAACAACAACAAAAAAAGAACATTCTCAACATAAAATATTTTTTTCATATTAGTTCGTAAATAGCAAAGATATTATGGCTATCAGAAAAAATGCATCCAATCCACATACCTACAGATCTGTCTGTAGAGTAAAAATTAATTATTTATTGAGCTCGGATTACATGTTATATAGTTTACATTATATTATTAGTACGGTCCCCAATACAAAAAAATAAGACTTCCGTGGGACACATCTCCGCCATACGAATTATTGGTATGTACTTATTTGGCATTTTTTCCTGAACACGAAAAGTGCGGTAGTCACTTCCTAAGTGTATGGAGGGGGTAGTTATGACGTCACAAAGATGGCCGCCGGGCCTATTCTATTGTGCGGGTTATTGAAATATCTACTGAACCGATTTACTTAAATAGGGTGTCAAATGAAAGGTTATTAAATAAGCATTATTTTATTCCTAAGAACTATCGACATGAAGTAAGTACCAAAGGAAATATTTCCAAAAAACATAATTCCAAAAAAAAAATTTTTTCTTCTTATGTTTATAACTTGGTAACCGTTAGGATAATGCAAATATAGGTTATGATAAAATATTTAGTTACTTTCATATATTTAGTTATTTAGTTTGAAAGTAACTAAATATTTTATCATAACCTATATTTGCATTATCCTAATCCTCTTATCGGTTGTCATGTTTTCTAGTATATACATATGTCGCTTTTAAACACGGGGTGAACCCGGGCCTTTTTATAGGCGTACACGGAGACAAAAAAGTCCATCGCGCAGAGGCCCCTTTGAGCTTTTACTATAAATGTGATGGGTGACACTTATCGGAGTCTATCTGTGGCGAGTCCATCTATACAAAATGGGCTCGAAAGAGAGTAATTAATGGAAACCACTTGAACTAGGCTATGGATGTGTATTCTAAATGAATGGTTAATGAGGCTATTGCTTAAGACTACGGCACCTGCCACTTCCGTCCCATTAGGAAATATATAGGCAGGTGATCACTCGCCACTCACTCTCACTAAACGGGCCCCCATAAAGGCCGGCATTAAATAGCCGACAAGAAGGGCAACGTTGGTGCAAGTGGCTATAAGGGGAGAGGTGTTCCTGGACTTTAAACACGTAAAAGGCCAACTCGCTACTTATGCTTCACATCCTCCCGCTGAGCATGCAGCTCTCGCGACTCCACTCTGGCCGGCCAATGAAGGCAAGCCGGAGATGAGGAACAGGATCCTCCCCCGGGAGCACTCGGGTCCCGGGCGTGGGGCCGCTACTCCCCAACAGCTCGCCATAAGTAGCCCTGCGGCACTAGTATGTTATAAACGTTAATAAATGTTGGTTTTTTGCTAGTACCGGATTTAATCAACACAATTCTTGGTAGTTCCTCAGAGAAGTGCATAACGAGAAGTAGCACGTCATTTACTATTAACCGTTCAAAGCCCGATTGTTTACAATCAATCCCATGTAGTATGAAACGGATATCGGGTTCTTCTTGAGTACCTCTCAAATGATCAATGAAATCAGAGGAAATCATTGCTGTTTTATTACACTCTAATTCTGGGTGTGACTTGTTAAACTACGAGCGCGTTGTCAGGTCTCACATTAAGCTGGCCAATTTTTCAAAAACATTATCAACTCCTTTCAAATTATGATGTTAGCCCACAGCTTACAGACGAACAATTTTGTAACGCTGAAAGATTTGTCATTCTTATGTATACAAACAAGAAACCCAGTCCGGGTTTCTTATTTGTATACCAAGAACTGGATAGCCTAAACAATTTAAGAGCAGTAATGTTCCAGAACATCAAAGAACTTGATTTGTAGTAACTGCACTCAGTAAACATTGTGAATGTATTAAAGGGACCTTTTCTATTTATCTACAGGCTCCACAACTCATCAGCTGGAAGGATGGCAAATTAGGTGTCAACTTCGGTGGATACCACGCCGCCGTTGGACTCGGCGGAGCTGCGGGTAAACAGACATTTTAAGTTTAAAATAATTATTACTAAAAACTACTACTACTATTTACATTAATACTACTATTACTATTTTTTTAACGTTTTTACTTTAAAACTTTTAATTTACTGTCTTTCGGTAGGAGGGCACTGTGAAAAAAAAAAGCAAGTGAAATTACTGGGCTAAAGAGTCTTCGTATCAGAGCTCTTAACATCAGAAGAGCGTCTTGGTCGTCCTCTTACTCATTCACATAAAAAAATATATAATATTCACGGCCTAACCAAATATTTTGCCGAGATTCATGCCGGTTAGAAAGGTAAGGTGGCTAGGATTTTTTTATACTAGACTTCTATACAGGAATACTAGACTAGATTTCTAACGTACAAGCAAAAAGCCTGGCACGTTAGAAATTCGTAAGAACACAACACACATGATAGACATACAAAGGTACACACATTATTACATAATATTAGTACCTTACCTAGAAAATCGTGAATAGGGATGTTGACTAAAAACAATTTTTTTGTTGTTTTTGTGTAGATTATAATTGGACACGTATTTTTTTATTTGTAAATCTGATAAAAAAAGTGAGAGATACATGCTCTTAAATTGCTTGATCGTGTCGTCCCGACGTATTGCACTCAGTCTGGTGCATTTTTGTTCAGTGTGTGACGTCACGCAACCTAACAAAAAACATATAACGCGCGCGCGTTGTATCTCTGCAATATATTATTTTATCCATAAACCAAAAAATAGGTATGTATCTACGTAATATTATTAAAATTACGGATTAATTTTTTTTTTTTTTTTGACCTTATCAACATCTCCATTACATTTTCTTATATTTATATTATAATATTATTATATCTATGTATGCGATATTAACCAAGAACGAATTCAAACATTACGATGCGATGTACACAAATTCCTTTACATAGCAATGTTATTATTATTCATTCCTCATCTGTTTCTCGATTTTATGCAAGAGGGCACAGGCATCCCATCAGGTGGGATGTGGTCAAACGTAGGCCTATTTAGTATAAAAAAAAAAAAAAAAAAAAGAGTACGAACTACCGGACCACCTAGGACTTAGAGCCTTGTCCATTATTCTGCAACCTTACTTTAGGTACAGAGCGAGCTAATGCCGTGCCGTGAAAGCTTTCACATTACCTCACACATTAGGTTATTCTTGCATAGTAACGCGACGTGCTGAGAGCATTTAAGCCACTGGTATACAGGGCTATTTTTCAAACACCTGCAACCTCCCAGGACGCCTGCTCCTAACATCACAAACAACACCATGTGATATGTAACTTTTGATAACATGTTACATTTTACTTTTAATTTTCAAACAAATCTATCTATCTACTCAGCCCGTATCCACCCACTGGGTATAGGACTCCTCATGTTCACGCCACACCTTCCGATCCTGTGCTAGTCTCATCCAGCTCCCCCCGACATACTTCACAATATCGTCCGACCATTGGGCTGATGGTCTTCCTCGATATCAATATTTATTTAATATTACATCTAAACGAGATCGCGAAGCATAGAAACGCGTGGTAAGACTTGGGGTATGTATTTTCCTAGCAGTGGGACAGCACAGACTAAAAAATTCCACTTAAATGCTCTGAATATTTATTTTTGTATGAAAGTAAAATTTAAAAAATTATAATCAAAATTATATTACATGTTGTTATTTACGATGTTGACTGCCTGGTCCTGCGAAGTTGCAGGTGTTTTAAAAATAACCCTGTATACACGAATATATCTACTTATGACTACGAGTATATGAGCATTTATTCCGTTTAAAGCTCTCTCTCTCGCACTATTTGGTACGAATTTACGATATTTGAAATTTTAATTCGTAGAAGTAACTTTTCGAAAATTCCTCAAAAGAAATCCTGCACATTATTATTATTACACAAATTTTAAAATTGTTTTCAGTTTTCTACCGTTAATTACAATAAGGTAATTGTAAAAATATTAAATAGATAATTTCTTTTTCCTCCCCGTGCTATTTTTTTAATATATGAAACTGAAAATACTTTTTAAATGTGTGCAGGCTTTTCTTTTGAGAAATTTTCAAAGTGATCGTAGATAATTAATGGAGCTAGGCGTTACTTTGCGGAAATCCATCACAACAATTATTAGTTATTATTTAATATTTAGTGTTAATTCCGCTCTAAATATCTATGATATAGAGCGGAATTAACACTAAATATTAAATAATAACTAATAAAGTGATCGTAATTATATTTCAAAGTGTACCCAAATAGTGCGAGCGAGACAGCGTCAAGTGGAGTTAAGACTCTTAAGAATTCATGACGAAGTACTGAGCGGAGTAACGCCCGCATTTATCTTGCAAACTTGTAACTCAAAGTTCTAAATGGTCGCTAAATTTTGTAGCTTTGGGTGAATAACCACTAAACTACCACTAAACCACCACCACCACTAAACTCCACCACTAAACCCCACTACCACTAAACTTGAAGTGTTGCTAGGTTGCATGAAGTACATATATTAAAAGTTCTTATTAGATTCTTAATTTTTTTTAATTAAGTCGTTATTGAAATTGGAGAGCGCTCACGGTAGAGGCCAAAATCGCTTTAGATTTATTTATTTATTCATTAAGATAAGATACATTCAACAGACAATTATCAATACATGATCTTAGTTCTAAATTATAATTAGGTTATATAGTTAATCCACATATTGTCCAAAAACAAATGTATACGAATAGGTTAATTTAAATGACACTAAAATAATAATAAGATTAATCTTAATTAACGCAACAGATAGAAAACATTTCTTTTCAATGAATCCACTAAAACTTTCTGTGGATTAATTCATAAATTGTTATTTTAATTGACCTATACGAGTAAATGTGAACAAAGTGTAAAATGATTTACGAGAATACAGAATAGTGATGTAATTTTTTTTAACGAATTTGTAACACAATATTATAATAATGATTATACTCGTATTAATGCAATAGTTGTAAAGGAAGTATACCGGGGTGGACTTCCTTTGCAGGAGGTCGTCTAGGTGGGTACCCCAACAGTGCCAGTTATTCTACCGCCTGAGCAGTGATGTGCAAACATTACTGTGCTCCGGTAGGAGGGCACTGTAGCTAGTGAAATTACTGGGCTAAAGGAAGCGTTGGTGCAGTGCTCCTAGAATTTCACATAATTGTAAAATCCTAGGTAACACTGTACTGATTATGGGCAGCCGTTATCTCTTAACATCAGGAGAGCGTCTTGCTCGTCTTCTACTTAATCACATAAAAAAAAAAGTTATGCTCCAGTATTGGCTAAAATCTTTGTTTTTTTAAAGGTAGTGGAGGCTTTGGAGGTTTACACGCCGAGGCTGGTACTCCTTACGGTCAAGGTGCCGTAGCTGGTTTAGGTGGAGCCTATGGAAACGGAAATGCAGGTAAAAAAGAAATTAATAATTTTAGGTAAAATTGAAATATCCCGTAGTGCTAAGATACGCGTGTCAAAATTATCTAGGTACTCTATTCTGATCCTTGTAGCATGCGAAAATTAGGGGGATCCATCAGCAATGTCACAAAATTAAAACTGTTATCCCATACAGTTATTCTACCGCCTGAGCGGTGATGTGCAAACATTACTGTGCTTCGGTAGGAGGGCACTGTAGCCAGTGATTTTACCTTATTTTAAATAAGTACTTACAATACTTTATAGACAAGCCAAGTCACTGTAGCCGAAAACGGCTAGGTAGATTATTATTATTATTACTGTAGCCAGTGAAATTACTGGGTGTCTTAACATCTTATGACTCTCAAATAAGAAGGCATTGACGCATTGCACTTAAAATTTTACCTTTGTAAAATCCTGGGTAGCACTGTACTAAATATGGACAGCGTTATCTCTTACTATCAGGAGAGCGTCTTGTTCGACTTCTTACTTCGTTGTATACATTCTACTTTTGAGAATGTATGAGATGAAAGTTTGTAGTCTTGACATGACTTAAGAGCCCAGCATAAATAATATATGTAAACCGTAAAGTCATCTCTAAAAACAAAGTCAGTCAATCTCAGCCGGTGCCAAGTATTATAAAATGTCTCGTGATATCTCCTCAGCTTATCAAGTTGGCGGCACTAAGAAGTTAATTGAGCGCACACCTTTGTCTCGAATGTTAGAAGGGCAAGGTTGTCATAAAATTATTTTCAAATTGACGCCACGTTGAGGAAAATTACTCTAAGATTGTCTTTCTTGGAGTTTATTATTTGCACGAGCGGTTTTGATAGGACCGTTTATCTGCTTACTTTTGTGCGATTAGATTTTGTTTCTTGGACTCACTGATATCAGTGACCCCAATCTAAAATATAATAATTCAATAATATAGAAGGATAAATTCTTTATCTCACCACATGCAATCTTTATTTTGACACCGTATTTTTACGAATTATATTTACCTAAACTCGCTTTTTAACTACAATAATTTTTAAGTTTACAAAATAATTTTTAATTTAAACATCTCCAGGTGGTCTGTATGCCGGTGCTACGGCTACACAAAATGTTCACGCATCAGCCGGACTTGCAGGTGTTGCTAATTCAAACGCTGCAGGAGCTGGCTTCGCACAAGCTCAAGCTGGAAACCACTACGCTGCTTCTGGCATGGTACGTCCCAAAAGGATCAAACCAAAAAAGAACCGTAACAAAACTCGCAAGGAATCCCCTGAAGCCATCCCGCAAGGATTCTACTGGTGAAGGACATACAAATAACTTCATCAAAAAATTACCTACCCAGTAATCAATTAATCATTAATTTAGGTGCATAAGCATTAAAACATAGTTTTAAGCCATAACTTTTATGTTAATGTGTGCTAACAGTAGAAAATACTAATATATTAAACAACTACTAGTATTTTTTTATTTTAACTAATTCCTTATCGATTTCCTTAACAGCGGCGAGGTTCTATAATTTAGATGTCTAAGGTCCGCTTAGGTGGACGTGTGATACTGGAATAAGGTAAAAGTACCCATTTCTCCAACTAGCTTTCACAATGCACCATTCATTCGTATTTCACGTCTCAGTTTTGGGAACCCCATTTTGAAAAGTGGATGCGCTAAATGAAAATGGAGTTCTACATCATCGCATGCTCGAGACTGGCGACTCATTGTTAATGCATGGAATGCAGCAAACATTTGTATGAAATAAACAACATTAAACACACATTTGAATTTAATGAAATGTTTTACAGATCGGAGAATCGTCTGCGGCAGGATCAACTGGCTTCAAATACTCCGGGACGAAGGACGATGGAGTGGTAAATGCTGTTATAAAAGAAACAGATGTTTCTGTAGTACCTGTAGCACATAAAAAAGTTCATACCGAGTTAAAACTTGAAGCTGCAAATGAAGTAAACCCTGTACCATTAAGTTCAGCTGCTGAGGCTCATGTCAATGCTAAAGTAGATGTTAATGCTCGAGCTCAGCCTGCGACCGTCCTAGTCAAAGAAGTAAGTAAGTCGTTGTATTGCTCAAAATGATCAGTTACAACTTTTTATTTCAGAACTTATTCATGTCGCTCCTTTTCACACCAATCAAGCTCTTTCAAAGGTCATTATGGATGCCACAAACTATAGATAATCAGGTTTGAATGATAAATAGGTCAAATAATTATAATTGTGCGCACCAAAAACTCCAAGGCAGTCAAAGAATCAACACGAATTAATGTGACATTCATAAGCAAAACTTATGTACATGTTCATAATTCCTAATTGACTTGGAAAACCCGATATGCGATAGTCAGAAAAAATAGCTGTTGGTATTATAACTTTTCCTCAAAGCAAAGTTGTCGAAACTTCGATGTCATTTGTTGCACAATATTTTCGAACAACTGGAAGAACTTTAGATTCTTGGAACTTATGTGTTAACATTTGTTTCATGTCACTTGTAGCTAACACTGAAGACTTGAGTCTTGAGTATGTGCATAATATTAACCCATATACGTCCGCCGTCCCCAAACAGGGCCACATAATTAAGAGAGCGTGTAATTTTATAGGTGTACGTCGAGCCTCAACCACAAATTGTCGAAGTTCACAAATTCAAAACACACTACAAGCCTCATCGTCATCATGTCCATAAGACAGCGTTCATCGGTGGTTACGTTGGTGGCGGCGCTGACGTAGTACCTTCATACCAGCCGATTCAGAAGAGAATCGACGTTGGTGTCGAAGGTGCAGGAAATATAGGAACAATTGACGCTGGTAGTCAAGGATACGGAGGATATGGAGGTCAGACTACATTTACAAAAGAAGTTACGGTCGCGAGAAACCCCACTTTCTTCCAGGATATTTTCAATGTAAGTTGTGATATACCAAGATTTATTGTCCTTTTAATATGACTAAGTTTTGACGTCAATAAACCAATTGACGCGCAGTGCAAAAACCAGTTCCATAACTAGTTTTATTTTATAGCCATTTCTACATTAATTTACTTATTATTGTCAAATGAATGATGATTTTCAAGATCATAGAAGAACTCATACGACCTTGATGTATCTTGGAAATATATTCAAATATGTAGGGAATCACCACAATTCAAATAAGTAAGGAGTCATCTTTGCACAATATTTTTATTAAAATAAAGCCAATGACCGAGAATAGGAGTGGAACGTAGAAAAGTGTTTAAAAGGGAACAACTTTGCTTTCAGATCCCCATTTCTACGCTACAATCTGTGGGTAATTTCCTTAGTAATTCGGCTGCGAACACCAAAGTCTCAGTGCAAAAATCCGCTACAGTCCAAGCAGGTGGTTATTACTAGATATTCATAAGCATTACACCTAAGATACTCGTAATTTGATATTTTTGTATTCTAATAGAATTTAAGAAAATAAAAAATAATTGGGAAAAAATATTCTAATACCTACGTTTACTATTATAATATACCTATAAAGTCTCAGCTTTGCCACGCCATACTGTCACAGGGTAAAATTTTTATTTAAAAAAGTACTTTTTTTACTTTGAGATTTTGACGCTGTGGCGCAGAGTGTATCGCAAGTAAAGCTGGGATATTAGGTGTTAAGACGAAATCTGAACGAAATCTGAACGAAATAAGTAATTCACATCAAGGGGAATCTTTTAATTTAATGTACCGTTTTTATGAATATATAATTTATTTATTTTGTAATCATATTGCAGGTACAAAAGTATAATCAGAGTAAAACTCTTAAGTGTAAAAAATCACGCATACCCCCATGACTTCTTAAAACAGTTCACTTTTCGTACCTATGTACATCTACGTATTATACCTATTATAATACCTTTTTATTTGGGGTTGACTTTATCTAAAATTGCTCTTAGAATTATGTAGCTGGTTTTAATTCCGGAAGACGAATTAGACTTTTACGAGGCATTATAATATCTAGGTTTTAATTTTAATGAAAACAGGCTATTTTATACCAGTTTTACAGCTGCGATAAGGCATTGAAGGGACCAGCAGGAAGAAGGGGAAGCGAGTGATGGATAATCGTGGTGCTTTTTTGGCTCGTAATCTTGATGATATTTTTTATCTCCTAGCTTTTATTACGTTTTTATTTTTTACGAGCACCCCCTTTTGCGCAAATGTTCAGACTTGTAAGGAGTATATAAGTACAGCTGTATCTCGTTAGAGTAAAACCTTCGTTTCATTTAATTTCAAGTTCATTTGACCTGAATGTTGCTGTTAAACTTTAGTTTCTTTTATTAACTTTGTCTTGTATTTTCTAGTTTTCGTTTTCATTGTACTTTACATTTAAGTGCCATAATGTTGGATGCTTTTTTTCTTAGACCCAGTTCACACTTGAGGAGTTTGAGTAACGTACGTTTTCAAATTTACTTTCATGATTTCTTAAGATCGCGCGTATGTCTTGTGATAACGAACATTAAGGCGTATTTTAAGCCTTTTTTGTGAACTGGGCCTAATTTTATAATATTGTACACTCTTTTCCTTCATTGTAATTTTATTATACCTTGTATTCTTACATCAAAATTTTCATTATTAATCTATTTTCTTCCTCCAGAAACAGATGACATAAAATCGAAGCATGTTCCTCTATCATCATCATCGTCATCATCATCATCAGCATCTGATACGCATATATCGGTAGAGACACCGAGCGTTTCATCAATCATTGACAATATCTTTGCAGTAAGTCTATCATCATAAAGTGAAAATATATGTATGATATATTATATACTAGCTTATGCTCGTGGCTTTGCTCACGCGGAGAAATCCCTTCTTAGCGGAGGTCTACGCCTTAAAACCTAAAAATATATATAAAAAAAATATGTACGCCAAATTTCAACTCGATATGTCCAGCGGTTTGGGCTGTGCGTTGATAGATCAGTCAGTCACTCTTTCCTTTTATATATTTATAAGATATGTGTATATGTGCTCACATTACTAACTAAAGATTTTGGAATGGTTTTAATTTACTGTATGTCCTAACAAGTTGTTTTTTCCGCTAAGTAAGTCAATACTAATCGTTACTTTACTAATCAAATATAAAAGAGTAACCCTAGAATACTAACTAAAGGCTAACTTTAAAAAAAAGGCCGTTGTCCGACTCGATGTTCAGTAAAGCCAGGGATGTATTTATCCCGCCTTCTAGGTTAAGTCTACTATCATCTTCGGCTGTACCATCGCTTATTATCAGATGAAATCTTTGTCAAGGGCTGACCCATAATATTATGAATTTCAGAAAATCAGTTCTTTCTTATATTTCAATCCGGCTTTGTTTTCTTCATGATTTTTAACAAGATTTTAATATCACCTTTTCTAGATTTCTTTGTAATCACACGCTTTTAAAAATAGAAGCGTAGCGTAGATAGAAGCGTTGGTGCAGTGCTCCTAGAATTTCACATAATTGTGAAATCCTAGGTGACACTGTACTGATTATGGGCAGCCGTTATCTCTTAACATCAGGAGAGCGTCTTGCTCGTCTTCTACTTCATCACATAAATAAATAAATAATAAATAATCATCACCTTTCAAAAAAAATTTTTTTTTATACGAGCAGTATGTACCTACACTACATACATACATAATATCTACTGTAATATTATTATACAGAGTCTAGCGTAAATCGCTTTTGGAGCATATCTATCAAACATAATGTAAACCATAAAAAAAATGAAAATAAATCAGGAACGATCTTAACTTGTGGGTTTATTCTACTACGCACTTAACACTTTGCATATAATATGAGTACAAAATAATATTGGACAAAGTATTTTGTAAAAATAACTTTGTAATTTAATCGAATTACTTAGTTGCTAATATGTCGTAATACCGTCGACTGCTGCTACATTTAAAAAACTTTTTATGTCCAAAGAGTGGCAAATGACGTCGTTTTTACAAGCGTAGTTTGATGTTTTATCGCCCCTAGCCTATATCAAAGTTTATCCGTTAAAACATCAGGATGTTAACATTTTATGGTTCTTAAAAAATTATCTACTGCTTGAATGCTTACAACGGGGTTTTGATGTTTGATTTTGTAATATAGGTACCTCTAGTAGGTGTTTAAAAATTGGAATAAAGAAGATTTTATTTGGTACTGAGTGGTGTTTTGTTTTTAGATGTAAATGTGTTGGGAGATTAATTGCTGTTTTGGTTTTACTTTTTGTGTTATCTAACACTTTTTTTGCTTTTAATTGAGCTTTTTGAAAAGGATTAGGTAACCCTTTCTGGCATTGTGAAAAGTGAGTATTAATTTTATACAATTAAAAATTTTAATGGTGCAGGGAAAGTCAGGATGGGAACTGATATATTTTAAACAATTTCAGATTCCAATTAACACTCTCGGGGCAGTAAACAAGTTTTTAGAGAACAATGTACCGGCGAGGAAAAGAATCCAGGTGAGCATTGTAATAAATTGTCAAACAAAAGGTTTGTCTTTGTTTTTTCGAGCAAAAGCTTTTAATTCAAAGCTCTTTCCATCGAAAATAATGTTCTTCATTAAAGTTTGTCTTTTCGTCATATTTTTCTTTCATCTCCATTTTCCGTAAGCTCCGCTTCGGCTGACCTCCTGCATATTTTATTTTAGGGTATTTTAAACAAAAATATAAAATGTTTTGAAGAGCGGAAAAGTGACGTCAATCTGTTGAACGAATTTGATGATAACAAGGAAAAGAGTCTCTTAAATAATAATATTTATATAAAATAGGTACAAAATTCTGTTTGAATGTTTGAGCAAAGACGAAGTAGCTGACCCAGACGGGTTTCTCAAATTGAAACCCTCTTACCTCTTAATTAACTATTAATTAATAACAGAATTCCTTCGCTCTGGAATGGCACGCCGCGCCGGTTCATTGAACGCTTAAAATTTTATATTTAGTGGAAAAATGAAAATTGACGTACGTGCTTATGACTAAACCTTTTCCTATCCTTAGCTAAATCATTATAATAATAAAGGATATTTCTTGGAAACTTTTAAGACAATGATGAAAAAAAGGAATACATTTTTAATTTTCACTACCGTATATATCGCACCTTTTCTTATACTTAATAGTCCTACGTTTGACCACATCCCACCTGATGGAAAGTGAAAATACGGTCGACGATGGATCACGTAAGATGCCTAGAAAGGTACCTGTTTACTCGTGCCTTGAAGATACCCAAGTTGTTGTCAGATTTTTTGTTTCCAGAGCAATCTAAATTAATGCGATTAATCTGTTCTTCGGCACGAAGCCGAATTAAATACAAGTGAGTTTATGGCGTTTATTTACAAAGATTAATCTGTTCTTCTTTATATAAAAGGTGCAGCAAGATGGCTCAGAAGAATCAGCTAACGTAAGGCTGGGTCCACACGCAAGAAGGAGGGCAAACAAACAGAAAGTCATCTACGTACAACAAGAAAGCGGTGCTCAACCAATCACAGAGGCTAAGCCTGAGGAAGCTCATTAGTATTTTAATTACTTATAATTAGTACCTGAATAATTAGTTTTACTACTACTATTTTACAATTTTGTATATAGAATAGGTATGGCTTTATAGTATTATACAGTTTTTTTTCAAACGTTCTTTTATTTGATATGGGCAACGCACACAAACGCGGAGTCGAAGTAAGATTGATTCTGTGTGTGTTACCCTTATAAAATTAACATAGGAGTAAGTCCTATTAAAATTACAAATACTAAAGTATAATAAATAAATAAATAATAATAATTATTTCAGGACATTTCACACAGCGCCACCTAACCCCAAACTAAGCAACTTAATGCTTGAATTATGGTGATTAGGATAACGGATATAATACTTATATACTTTCTTATTTTTGTAAATACATACTTATAATAGATATTGAAAACCACCCAGACCAGAAACAAATACCTGTGGATCACACAAATATTTGCCTCATGCGGGAATTGAACCCGCAACTTTTTGCGTTGCAAGCGGGTATTAGCCCACCGTGCCACAGAGGTCGTCAAGTATGGATGATTGTTACCTATTCAAACCGAAACGGCTAATCGATTGAGATAAAATTTGGTATATAGGTAGCGTAGACATTGAAAAAATAAATAAGCTACATTTATTCAATCGCGGTAAACTTACCTACACAGCTTGTTAGTGTAATAAAACATATTATGAATTACTTTCATGCATTTTCTGTTATAAAACACAAGCTAATCGGCTTAACCAATTTTTATTAAATTTTTAAATAGGTCATAAAGTAACTTTCAACCAGACGCAGAAGAAAATGCGTAAATCAGCTAGTTACCATATAATAGCTCAGGCATATTACAGACACTAGCACGATAACCCACATTCGTTGAAATCGCAGACGTAATGTACATATTTTCCTAATCTAGGCCTAAAATAAGCTGGCTTTATCTTGGAAAATCTAGCTTTGAATTTATTTGGAACTAGCTGACCCGCGCGCACTTCGTTGCGCGTGAGAGTCAATTAATAAAGCGAATTTGGTGCTGCTATGTTCACTATGATAGTATTTCCATCCCCGTGACTTTGTAAGCGTAAAATAAGGCATGGCTATATATTATTTGCTCCCGCTGTGGGTAGCGAAGAATATCGGGTTGGGTATTTCTATGCAGTTTTGTTCGCTACCGTAGAAACCAATCCTATGTCCTTTCCCAGAGGTCAAATTATCTCAGTTGAGCGGTAGTTTATCGCCTTCATAAATTTTCACGCCTCTTTTCAGGAATTAAAACTATTTGTGGTCCTTTCCCGGTAACTCTTTAACTTATCTCTACTGTAATGTACCTCAGCTAAATTATTATTCGTTACTAATTTCTCACACCATCCTTCCCGCGACTCAAATCAATTCCATGGTTCCTGAATTCCCATTAAATCTCTGATCCTCCTTCCCCCTCCTTTAATACTTAGTCTCCTTAAAGTTAATTTCTGACATAAAAAAACTATTCATTAACAGAACTTAACAAAATATCAGCTCATTTTCGGTTCAGCGGTTACTAATTTCCATGCAAACGTTTTTGTGAAAAAATTCCTGTTCTGGTGAGAATTTCACAAAATCCCTTCTTATCGGTCGCCTACGTTACATAAAGAATACGTTGTCCAAATTTTAGCTAAAACGAAGAAGCGGTTACCTTTCCTACACAAACTGGATCCCTCTTTCCTCCCCTCAAAGGTTGATTTCTGGGATAAAAAGTATCCCATATCTTTTTTTAAGACTTAATCTACCTTTGTATCAAATTTAAGCGCAATAGGGTCAGCGGTTCTAAATTTCCCATTAATTTCTGTCAAAATAAATATTTAATGTTCCTAAACACAACTCAAACCATGATTTTACAAAATTTCGATTCAATCGGTTTAGTTGTTACGGATTTGCATACAATTGTTTTTTGTAAATAAATCCCGTTCCAGTGGGAATTTAGCAAAAGCCCTTCTCGTGAGTCGCCAAAACCACCTAAAAACACGCTATCCAAATTTCAGCTCAAATAAAGAAGCGGTTAACGATTTCTTACGCAAACTTGCACCCCCCCCCCCCCCTTTCCTCCTCTTTAATGTAGATTTCTGGGATAAAAAGTATCCCATTTTTTAGGACTCAATCAACCTCTGCACTAAATTAATTTAAGCTGAATAGGGTCAGCGCAGCGGTTCTAAATTTCCCATACAAACTTTGACCCCCTTATAAGTTTATTTCTGATATAAAAACTATTAAAAATTTCCTTAACAAAACTCAAACCATCATTTTACAAAATTTCAGCTTAATTGGTTTAGCGGTTACGGATTTGCACACAAAAGTTTTTTGGGAATAATTCCCGTTCCTGTAAGAATTTCACAAAATCCCTTTTTATCGGTCGTCTTAGTTTATGTAACTAAGAACACGCTGTCCAAATTTCAGCAAAAACAAAGAAGCGGCTAACGATTTTTTACACAAACTTGCACCCCCCTTTTTTCCCTTAAAAGTTGATTTCTGGGAAAAAAGTATTGCATATCATTTTTTAGGATTAGATCTACCGCTGTACCAAATTTAAGCTCAATAGGGTCAGCGGTTCTAAATTTCCCATACAAACTTTGACCCCCCCTTTACCCCCCTTAAAAGTTAATTTCTGACATAAAAACTATTCAATGTTCCTAAACACACTTCAGACAATCGTTTTACAAAATATCAGCTCAATCAGTTCAGCGGTTACAGATTTGGATACAAACGTTTTTTAGAATTAATTCCCGTTCCCGTGGAAATTTTGCAAAATCCCTTTTTATCGGTCATCTACGTTACATAAAAAATACTCTGTTCAAATTTGAGCTTTAAAAGATGGCCGGTTACTGATTTTCTACTCAAACTTCTACCCCCCCCCCCCCCCCTCTTCCCCCTTCAAGGTTGATTTCTGGGATAAAAAATATCCCATATAATTTTTTAGGACTCAATCTCCCATTGTACCAAATTTCAGCTCAATGGGGTCAGCGGTTTTAAATTTTCCATACAAATTTCGACCCCCCTTTACCCCCCTTAAAAGTTAATTTTCGTCAAAAAAAAATTAATGTTCCTAAACACGATCTAAACAAACGTTTTACAAAATTTCAGCTCAATCGGTTCAGCGGTTACGGATTTGCATACAAACGTTTTTCGGGAATAATTCCCGTTCCCGGAAGAATTTTGCAAAAATCCCTTTTTATACGTCGCCTTCGTTACCTAAAGAACACGCTGGTTTAAATTTCAGCTTAAATAAAGAAGCGGTTACCGATTTCCTATTCTAACTTTGACCTCCTTTATCCCGCCTTAGAGGTTGATTTTTGGAATAAAAAGTATACCATTCAATTTTTTAGGACTCAATCTATCTCTGTACCAAATTTCAGCTCAATAGGGTCAGCGGTTCTAAATTTTCCATACAAACTTCGACCCCCCTTTACCCCCCTTAAAAGTAAATTTCTGACAAAAAAACTATTTGATGTTTCTAATCACAATCCCAACTATCGTTTTACAAAATTTCGGCTTAATCGGTTCAGCGGTTACGGATTTGCATACATTCGTTTTTCGGGAATAATTCCTGTTCCTGAGGGAATTTTAAAAAATCGCTTCTTATTGCACGATGAAATCTTCTTACGAATACGCTGTCCAAATTTCAGCTCAATCCGTCCAGCCGTTTGGGCTGTGCGTTGATAGAACAAAAGTGTACGAACGATTTTATATAATAGATAAGTAAATCTTTAGATAGATATAACTCTTTTATTTAAAAACCGATTTAAATAAAACCAATACTATTTACAAATTAGAGAAATTTGCAACGTTTTAGCGAAAACTGCATACAATTCGGTTGTGCCGTTTTATCACACATAAGTAATAACCTTTTTACAAATTAAGCCTAATAAAACTACTCTGGTAAATTTTCGTTTATGGCCACATCGATAGATGGCGTATTTTTAGTTTGTCGCACTTTTTGCTTTTTGATTTTTTTGAATTGAATTTACTTTATATTCTATTACTTTTACTTCGAAATTTTGATGTAAATTAGGGGCGATGTGTCCGATATAAATGATTATTATTCATTTTATTATTTTATTTTACGTTTCCCTAGGAAAAATTGACAAAATGTTTTACGATCTAGATCGCGCAAGCGACTTTTTCGCGTCGTTTTGTTCATATGCGTATTTTCACAGTTCACCTTAGTAAAGGATCACAATGAATGGGGAGAAATTTCCATTCTTATTATATGTATGGATGGATGGATAATGGATATGGATATGGATATGGATATGGATAAGCCAAAGTTGTTTGTGAAAAAGATATATTAATATACATTTTTAACCCCCGACGCAAAAACGACGGGGTGTTATAAGTTTGACGTGTCTGTCTGTCTGTCTGTCTGTCTGTCTGTCTGTCTGTCTGTGTGTGTGTGTGTGTGTATGTGTCTGTCTGTGGCATCGTAGCGCCCAAACGGATGAACGGATTTTGATTTAGTTTTTTTTGTTTGAAAGTAGAGTTAGTCGAGAGTGTTCTTAGCTATGTTTGGTGAAAATCGGTCCAAGATGGCCGCCGCTACAAAATGGCGGATTACTTTTTTCTTCCACGACCCCCTCAATATGGGTATCAAATGAAAGGGCTTAACGAGTAGATTACAGCCCACTATATAAAATTTAAAATCCAAGATGGCCGCCATCAAAAAATGGTGAATTACGTATTGCGTTGGGGGTTTTTTTAAATTTTTAATTTAATTCACTTGTATTTACCTGATGTTGAAAGTGCCTGTCACATATTTTAAATCTCTAGACTTGTATAAAATATAACGCAAAGCTACCCTGAGCTCTTTTTAAGACAATTTCATTATTACTAAAAACAAAAACGGCACAACTCACGTCTAATATTGTCGAGAATATTTTGCAGGCGTGAACTCCTGATGAAGGACATCGTAATTGTCCGAAACCGTGGTCGAGATATTCTCGACAATATTAGACGTGAGTTGTGCCGTTTTTGTTTTTAGTTATGGAGAACACTCGCGATAGTTTTAAAAATCGTAATTTCATTATTATCAGTACCTACTTATAATTAAGTAGAGAATCAGAATAACATGAGAAACGAAAATACTTCAATTAAGAAGTAACACAGCCGTGTTCCAGCATGATGTTCTGTGAAGTCAGGGAAAGATTTATCCCGCCTTCTTGGTTTAGCCTGCTACCATGTACGGCCGCAACGTCGCTTAACATAACGCGAGATCGTGGTCCAAAGGCTTACCTTTAAGGAGGTATAAAAATAAAGAAACAAGAAAAATATACCACTGGTGTTGCTGACGTCTTCTATAGACGCTATAATAACAACTTACCATAATGCCGTCTGCCTGTGTGTCGGTGACGAACATAAAAAACATTAATACGTATATCGAAATATTTTATGGAATGAAAAATGTTTCGCAGAAATTTACTGACATGAAAATAAAAAAATCCTTGAATTATAATATTTTTTATAAGTGAAACAATTAACAAAGTACCTACATATAACTATATTAAATAATTTACTCTTAATGGTAGGCATTTCAGGCTGTTGAGATACAGGCGCAGATGGTGCGACAAACTCGACGTCTCCAATTACCAAACCACAAATGCTTTATACCAACGTCCCAGCAAATCACGGAGGCTTCCCCCAATATGAGACAACCGAGATTAGAGTATTAATTCAGATATGTAAATCTTACTTAGCATAATCTTATTTAGCAGTAGGCAATTTCTTGTTACAACTCGACTCTACGATGAAATTAGATAAGCAAAAAATATTTGCATAATTCTATTTGTTAGTTATTTATTCATAGTGAAATTATAATTTGACTATTTTACTATTGTTTCTATACCTAAGAAGTCTATTAGATACTGTAGTTAGGTAGGTACTAATAGTGCTCGTAAAATTATTGTTAATCAAGCTACTCGAATTCTAGAGAGAAATCCATTTTGGGTATCAATTTGAGGGCGACTGGGGATGGGTGACAATACTCTCGCACACGGCATCTTGGCATCTACTAACTATATTCGCTCGTCTTTTTCCTATTGCACCTTGTGTATGATAAATGTGCCCATTTTCAGTCTAGTTTTAAGTTTTATGATATGATGCAAATAATGCATATTTTTGTCATTTGTTATTAGGATTTATTAGGATATTTATTAGGATTTATTATTAGGGGTGTTATGGTGGTTAGGACCACCATAACACAAGCATTAAGTTGCTTAGCTTGTGGATAGGTGGCGCTTTGTGAAATGTTTTGAAATATTTATTTATTTGGGAACTACATTCAAAATTGAACCAAAATAGTTACTGATTAGATTACAAAATCTTTGCAGCTGCACCTGTAATTTTCTTCGCTAAAATTATAAAAATACCCACTCACTCTATATTATGTTATCTAAGTGCCTACGCTGTACACAAAATTTAGTAAAATATCAATTCAGTAGATAGTTCGTATAAAGAAGTAAGTACCGAAAATTCATCTACCTATAACATTGATGAGAGACTAGATCCCAATGGGTCGACGTGTTGCTGGTTTATTTGCCAGCCCCCGTTAAAGATAGATATTTAACATTGATAGCTTTGTATTTATGGAATTGCTAAGGTAAAATAATATTTCCACGGGGCGTTTAACATGTTCATTATCCGTGAACCCAAACAAGGCTCAAACATTATAAACACATTAAAATATTGATCACGGTACATACTTTACTATTTATACCATTCACCATTACCACCGAAACAGTACTTATACAAACGATGTCTATTTTAAAAGTGAGTTTAATTTTAATAAGTTGGAACTTTTCTTCTGTGTTCGGTGCCTCAGGATACAAATTGATACTCAAAGACGTACAAAAATGTGACAATGCAGACCCGCCTTATGAAACAAACAATATGACTGCACTGAATATATCCACATACATCAAAGGAAATAAAACTATTATAAAAGGTACCTATCCTACTTATATTATAAACGTGAATGTTTTTAATGTATGGATGTATGATCGTTACTCTTTCACCCCTAAACGGGTGGACCGATTGAGCAGAAATTCGGTATAGAGATAGGTTAGACCCTTTTTTACCCAGGAAAAATGCGTTATCATCACCCCACGCCGGGGGGCGCGAGGCGGTATGTGGGACTCCCCCACCGAAGATGGGCGCGGCGGGGATACCTACTAAAAAACCTGAGAGTGTTCCTGCGGGACGCCATAATGCCGGGCAGCGGGTACGCCGAAGTACTCATCCGTAGCAAGATACAGCGGGTAACTCCGCTGTAGTAGTATTACTCATAGGCTACATTTCGATGAGATTCTTGATTCTAGATTTGATTTCTTTTTGAGATGAGTAAAATCTAATGATGAGTAGAAGCTAATTTTTACTTATTATAAAACCTAGTGTGGGGCTAGTGGACAGGACACCATAGGTAATCTATTAGTTCATAAGAAATTACTTTTTAATTTTTACGTTACCATATACCACCATATCTTTTCTTAAATAAATAAATATTTCATTTCATTTCATAAATACGTTTTAGGTATGATCATTTTCATCAGCCTTTACTGGGTAAAACCTTTGACTGGGTATTTAATAAAAACTTTTGCCTAAGTCAATTATTACTGGTAGTAACCATAATGACTAATTCATAGTAACAGCTCTAGTTTTATTTTAAAAGGTACATGGACATCAAAGGAAGACCTCAGCGGATACTTTTGGCGGCTTCAATACGGATCAGAACAATCCGGAGTAATCAAATACAAATTGGATTATAAAAAGATAACATGTCAAAACATCGTTCCAAAACTTATTTTAGTGGCTGCAAAATTGAAGTATGATCCGAAAACTTGTACTTTTTATAAAGGGACGTACAATTTTGATAATATTGACGTTAGTAGGTTGGAGCAAGGAGCTTTCGCGTTTCCTGCTAGGGAATTGGGTGATAAAATTTTGGTTGTTAGTTTTTACGGGCCAATTGGTACCTGCTACTGTCTCAAATTGATGGTTGAGTATGCTTTGAAATAGATAGGGTATACAATTATATTATATTTTAACACTACATAGTATAAAACAAAGTAGAACCTCGCGTCTGTCTGTCCCTTTGTATGCTTAAATCTTTAAAAGTACTCAACGGATTTTGATGCGGTTTTTTAGTATATAGATGAATTCAAGAGGAAGGTTTATATGTATAAAATATGCATATTATAGTAGAAGAACACTGAAATTTTCTATTAACCGCGACGAAGTGCGCGCGGGTCTACTAGTAATCAATAGTTTCTTATCTTATCTCATCTTATCTTAAATAGGGGGCTGACAAAGTCAGCAACACATCGACCCATTGGGATCTATTGTGTTCACCCCTTGCCTACTAGTTTCTTACTCCTCGAAGAAGTGGTTTATTAGAGTTGTAGTAGTTAATAAAAGTATAAATTTTATTTATTTTTATTCCTCTATCTAATAAGATTATTTTTTATTTCTCTTGTCAAAGTTTACGATTAGGTAGAATAAAGACCTTGAAGAGTGTATGGATGCCTGATTTGAATAAAACATTGTATGCATACTAATAGGTAGGTACTAATGAAGAGATCTTTTGACGAACTAAAGTCACTAATATAGCCCAGTGGATTAACAAGCTGTAGTGCAATGGGCAGGCCACATACCACGCAGAGCGGATGGCTGATAGGATCGAAAAGTGCTTGAATGGAGACCACGGACTAGCAAAAGCAGCGTAGAACGTCCACCCATAAGGTGGACGGACGCTTCCAACCGGTACATATGGAAGTCCAAAGGGAAGGCCAATGTTCAATAGTGGACGTCCTATGGCTAAGATGATGATGTACTTATGGGATATTCTTTTCTTTGTAAAGTTTTATAACTTTTTATTTAAATTATAGAGGGAGGATTTACGACTGATAACATGTCGTTAATAACCGACACCGCATTGCCAATATCACTAGTGTTGCTAAAATGACGGCAATAGGCGTCGGTAATAGTTCACAATCAAACCTTGCTGTCTGTGTGTTGTTAAAAAAATGATACCTACTTTTTTTATACAACGAAGTAAAAAGACCAGCAAGACGCTCTCCCGATGGTAAGAGATAACGCTGCCCATAATTATCACAGTGCTACCTAGTGCACTGCGCCAATCCTTATTACTTGAGAGACATAAGATGTTAACACTCATAATTACCAGCCCAGTGATACCTGCTTTTAAAAGAAAGAGCAATACCTTAGTCTACAATAAAAAATATAATATTTTATTTTACCAACTGTTGCCTCAATGTCATAGGTCGCTCCTCTTGACCTTTACAAACGCCGAACTCTCAAAGTCCCAAATAATTTTGACCTATACGTGAATTTATGTCAGGAATGAATAAAAGTATTTCTCTGGCGATTTCATTTGGTTCAATGCTTTGACAACGGTCTGTTAAGCACCAAATAATACTCGTATTACTTGACATGTTTACAACCTTCTATTTTATATAACAAATAATTTCATAAAAATGTACTTAATTATATATATTGTAAAGTGATTCAGATTATGTACAGTCAACTACAAAGAGATGTATCCATGTTAGTCTTACAAAATGAAGGAACTTTTAGTATGCAAAAATTATTTACCCTTACTTCGTGACATTTTCAGTATCCATCTAATCTTATAGGTACTATATTCGATTCATTTTAAATGCTATTATTATGTATCACCTAAGGAAAAGTAGTGGGATACATCATTGTTGCATATTAAACGAGTCGATGATAATATAAAGTTTGATTACTACTAAAAATGTCACGAACCAAGGGTAGTTCATTGTGGCAAATAAAAATTTACTTCATTTTGTAAGCCTAACATGGATACATCTCTTTGTAGTTGACTGTACATAAAAGATTTTTGAAAAAAGGTTCTGTAATTAGAATAAACCCAAGTTCAGACCTAGCTCCCTTCAACTTTTTACGGTGAATTTTGCCGCAAAATAACATAATTCCAATAAGAATAAATCCAACAAGATTCCACTGATACGAATATATCGATAAATGGCTATAATATTAGGTATATGAAACAACTTACGAAACTTACTGGTACTTTTGAAACAATTTCTTGTAACCTGGTTTGCAATTAACAGTTATTGTATGGTATGTGTGGTGCATATAGAATACAATACAACACAAGTTGTATTGTATTCTATATGCACAATCACGCGATTGAATGAGAATATTAATCAAACATCATCATTATTGTCAGCCTATATCATCCCACAGCTGGGCCTCCTCCTCCCCTTCGTGCCATGTACGTCCTGAGCAGTTCGCATCCAGGTATTTTCTGCGATCGTTGCAATGTTATCGACATAATAACAAAATATTATGTTTAATTAATGGATCGATGACTTCCTTCTTCTTGGTCGTTTTCCTCATCGCTGAGGATCGTGTCCTTATGGATTTCTGCATAGATGTTTATCACTCTCCGCCATACATCTCTATCTTGGGCATGTCTGAGAGCATTATTAAACGACATTCCAGAGCTTACCTGTATTTGGTCCGATCAAAGAGTTGAGGTCTCGTTGCTTGCCCTATACTTTGCCTACAAATACAATTTTCTCGCGTTTGTCTACTTTTCGCCTCGCTATATGACAAAAGTATGCAAGTATCCATTACAAAAAAACAAATACAAATACACAAACAAAAACAAATACTGCAAACAAAAACTGGGCAACAAACAAATACAACAAAAAACTACTGGGCAATTACAAATTACTGGGCTAAAGAGTCTTAACATCTTATGAGCGTTAGTGCAGTGCACCTAGAATTGCACATAATTGTGAAATGCTGGGTTGCACTGTACTGATTATGCATCAGGAGAGCGTCTTGCTCGTCTTCTTACTTCTCCTCATAAAAAAAAAAACATTAATTAAATATAATTTGATTCAGTTTAAGAATTCTACAGCAACAGTCCTCACAAATATTTCCAAGTAGAATCCTTTTGTGTTATTCTTTAAGAGTTTCGCAAGACAGTCACATAACGATACCACGTCTCATGTGCTCTCGGAGTCACGGAGCATTCTTCACGACGCACGCATCGCAGACGTTTCATTTTCTAGTGAGTATTCACTATAAAGAATTTTAAAATTGCAGCGAAACATCTGAACGTTGATCTCGCTTTCTAGAAGACGCGGCTTAAATTTTTAGTCTACAATCTTAAAGAGCTTACGATCATTGCTACAACCTTAAAGATCGTGTTTATATGCACGATAAAAATATCGAGATTTAAAAATAGATTGCTACTTTATTTGATACCAAAAATACAAAGAAACTTACTGATATAACTAGATTTCAAGATAAAATTAATCCTGTCTAGATAGAAGCTATTAATTACACAAGTTGTCATGTCAATATAAAAAAAAAGCAAAACTCATTTGTCACTGTCATATTTAGAATTGTCAACGTCACTGTCGGTAGACTGTTTTTCGCTCCAAAATGAAACTCACATGTATTACGTTGTAAAATTCCAATTTAATTAATAAAATTCAAGGTTTGATTACAAAGTGCACAGTAAAATAGTTTGCTTTCACATCACCATCCAATTAACAAAACATTTTGGTCCGTGTCGAGCTGGATTTAGTGGAAAATGTCGGAAAGTGGCGCGACGGAAGATCAACTTTTGGATTTGTTAGAAGATGCGTTAAAAAAGTTACGACAAACCCAAATAAACCTAAAGAAATGTCCGAAAACACGACTTACTCAAGGCTATATTCAAGCGCGTATAGCTATTGTGGAGGAATATTGGCGGTCCCTTCAAGTTTCGCATCAAGAACTCGTAAAAATAACAACCAAAGAGGAGAGGGTGAAAATACCTTATTTTACTAACGAAGATCATTCTACCGGAGAGGAACTTTACCTCACACTAATAGATGACCTCAGAGAATTAAGCGGCCCGTCTGTAGAGAGTCAAGAACAAAAATCAGATCACACCCATCACTGCCCCAGCAACAATACAGTACATTTACCCCGGATTCACCTGCCTACATTTAATGGAAAATATGAAGACTGGACAACCTTTAAAGATCTATTCTACACACTAGTACATGATAATAAATCTTTGAATGAAGTGCAAAAATTACATTACCTGAAAACATCCATCACTGGAGAGGCTGGAGCATTACTAAAACACATACAAGTAAGTTCCGCCAACTATGCAACAGCGTTGGAAACCCTGAATGCGAGGTATGGTAACAAACGTTTAATTATCCATAACATTATGAAAAGGATGTTCAATCAAAAAAGAATGACTACTCAATCGGCAACCCAATTACGTAGTCTTTTGGATACAAGCATAGAATGCTTAAATAATTTAGAAAATCTAGATATCTCCACTTCCTCATGGGATATTATAATGATTTACCTTTTAGTCCAAAAGTTGGATCCGGAGACACACAAATCTTGGGAAGAGTATGCTCAACGTGATACGATTGACAAGATACCTACCTGGAGTGAATTTAAGATTTTCCTGGAGTCAAAGTTCCGCACGCTTGAATTAGTATCAGCAAACACCCAGGTATCACGGGAAATTAAGGTAAAGGAGCGTTCATTTCATGTTGCCACACCTTCCACTGAAAGAAAATGTATTATGTGCACTGAGAATCATACATTATGTCATTGCAAGGAATTTACCAAAATGGAACCTAAAGACAGAAGCGAATATGTCAAAACCAATCACCTATGTTTCAACTGTCTAGCCCCAGGGCATTCTGTATTTAAATGTAAATTACGAATGTCTTGCAGAATATGTAAAAGGCGTCATCACTCCCTGCTCCATGAAAACAAGAATACAGAACCTGCGGCATCTACGAGCAACATTTCACAACCGCTGGTTTCCCAACATGTGACTGCAGAGGAAGAGGAAGAACTTCAAGTTAATACAATGATCACGCCAAGCCCTACATCTAGACAAGGAGTAGCACTATTAGCGACAGCCGTGGTGGAAGCAACAAATGAGCAAGGATACACCATTCCACTTCGCGTCCTTATAGATCAAGGTTCCCAAGCAACATTCATTAGTGAGAAAGCAGCTCAACTATTAAAACTGAAGCGACAATCAATCAAAGGCACAATCGTTGGAGTGGGATCTTCAAGAACTGATATCAAGCATGTGGCTCAGCTACAAATAAGATCACGGTGGGACAAAACCTACAGTCTATCCATTCAAGCCTACGTGATGTCTAAACAACTGACCACAAAGATTCCTGCTAAGACAATCAATGCACAACCATGGCCTCACATCAACGGTCTTGACCTGGCAGATCCAAGCTACCTAAGACCAGGTTCAATTGATCTTCTCTTGGGTATTAAGGAATATGTACAAATCATGCATCCAGATATAATCAAAGGTCCACCAGGTACACCATGTGCCCAAAAGACAAACCTGGGATGGATACTATTTGGAGAAATAAATGGACATCAAAACGAGAATATTGTTGTGATGCATCATCAAATAGATTTTGATGAAATGTTAAAATCAATCTGGGAAGTGGAAACAGACAAAGATAGACATTTAACCAACGAGGAGAAAAAATGTGAAGACATTTACAACAAAACTACAAAAAGAAACCAAGATGGTAGGTACATTGTTAAGTTACCATTTAAAACAGACAATCTACAATCAACAGATGGAAATTCAAAGGAGATAGCGACCCAGAGATACTTACAATTGGAGAGAAGATTCAGGAAATCACCAGATCTGCAATCAGAATATACAAAGGTTATAAATAATTACATTACACAAGGATACATGGAAATTATACCAGAGAATGAAAGAGACAAAAAAGGAACAGTTTACTTACCTCATCACGCGGTGATCCGCGCCGACAAAGAAACCACACGTACTAGAGTTGTCTTCGACGCCTCCTGTAAAAATACAAACAATACTTCATTAAATGATGAACTACTAGTGGGACCACAATTACAAGAAGATGTCAGAAATCTTCTAATGAGATGGAGAATGAAGAGGATTTGTTTCATGGCTGATATACAACAAATGTACTTACAAATACTTGTAGCAAAAGAAGATACAGACTTCCAACGAATTCTCTGGAGACCAGATACTGAGTTACAAGAATACCGGCTGCTTCGAGTGACATTTGGTACAGCTACAGCCCCATACTTAGCTGTCAAAACACTTCATAGAGTTGCTGATGATGAAGCAAAAGGGAAGCCTCTAGCCACCCAATCAATTAAAACCAACTTCTACATGGACGATTGGCTAGATGGCGCTGATGGGCCCGAGGAAGCCATCTCGCTCGCGACAGAAGTCACCAACATACTCGCAAAAGGTGGATTTAAGCTAACAAAATTCGCATCAAATAACCTACAATTCATGAAGTCCATCGAAGAAGAGAAACGATCAGCCAAAGCAAATGTAAACTTGAACCTTGACGGTACAGTAAAGGCATTGGGCATAGTCTGGAATCTCAACAAAGACATTTTCCAATACAACTTAGATTTACCTACTACAAAAACTGGAATGACCAAACGAAGTATTTTATCGGATATTCAAAAATTATTTGACCCACTTGGATGGATATCACCTTGCACAGTACTGGCTAAGATGTTAATGCAAAAACTGTGGCTTGAAAAGGTTAGCTGGGATGAAAAGGTGAGTGAAACCTTACAAGAAGAATGGAAAAGAATAAAATCTGATTTTACCAATGTTAATGACATCAAAGTACAGAGATGGCTCGGAACAACAAATGCAAACAAAGAGAAGACACAGATTCACGGATTCAGCGACTCTTCAATGAACGCGTACGCCGCAGCGGTATATATAAGAACTGTGACAGAAGATAACACGATTGAGACACACCTGATAGCAGCTAAAACTAGAGTAGCACCGTTGAAAACAATCTCATTACCCCGCCTAGAATTATGCGGCGCTCTACTCTTAGCTAAGCTGATGAATCAAGTTGGCTGTGCCATGCAAATACCTACTTCAGAAATGTATGCATGGACAGATTCTTCCATTGTGCTAGCTTGGCTTGCTGGAGAACCAAACAGATGGAAACTATTTGTCGCCAACCGTGTAGTAGAGATATTGGAGATCCTAAACGCCAAGCAATGGTTTCATGTAAAATCAGGCGACAATCCTGCAGATTTAGCTACACGTGGGATGCTGCTGTCTGAACTGAAGAACTCCGACTTGTGGTGGAGAGGACCAGGCTGGTTATCTGAAACAGAAATTAAGATTAGTAATACAGAAATCATGACAACAGATATGGAACAGAAAACAACAAAAATAAACACTTACCTGAACACAGAACCAGATGAGCCTGAAGCATCCATCATTGAGAAATTTGAGATGTTTGACAACTTACCGGAGTTACTGAGGACCATCACCTATTGCAAACGGTTTTTAACCTGGAAGAAAAACAAAGTTAATAATATTCAAAATATCACTACAGAAGAATTAGAAAATTCATTAAAGTTATGCATCAAAAGGGTTCAAGAAGAAGAATTTAAAGAAGAAATAGAAAGATTACACATTAACAAACCTGTGAAGAACAAGAGTCCTCTGCGTTTCCTCAATCCATACTTAGATGAAGAACAGATTCTCAGGGTAGGCGGTCGCCTGAAACATACAAAACTATCAAAAGATCAAAAACATCCAATTATTTTGGGCAACAAAAATGCACTCACCTCATTAATCGTTGCTGATGCACACAAGAGAACACTACATGGGGGAGTCCAACTCATGTTATGTTACCTGCTCTCAAAATTTTGGATCCTGAAAGTAAAATCATTAGTGAAACAATACATACATAAATGCCTCATATGTGCAAGATTAAGAGCTATGACTAAAACACAAATCATGGGACACTTACCAGAAGCAAGAGTAACACCATCCAGACCCTTCCTACATAGCGGTGTGGACTTTGCAGGGCCATTCGAAGTTTTGAAGACCAAGGGACGTGGAAGCAAGACATCAAAGGCTTATATATCCATATTCATATGCATGTCTACTAAGGCGACTCATCTTGAACTAGTAGGCGACCTTACTTCAGAAGCCTTTATAGGAGCCTTCAAAAGATTCGTCTCCAGAAGAGGAAAATGTAATCACCTGTGGAGTGATCAAGGTCGCAACTTCGTGGGGGCCAATAAAGAGCTCCAAGAAGCCTGGAAGGAAGTCAGTCTGCAATTTACCGGGGAAATAGCACAGAGTCTGGCCACTGAGGGAACACAGTGGCACTTTATCCCTGCCTACAGCCCTTCATTCGGCGGTCTGTGGGAAGCTGGCGTCCACTCCATGAAAAATCACTTGAAACGAATCCTGACCACACATTTGACATACGAGGAGATGACAACAATACTGTGTCAGGTTGAGGCATGCCTGAACTCGCGCCCGTTATGTCCACTCGACGGCACTGATCCAGACAACACAAACCCACTTACACCCGGACACTTCCTAATTGGAGATGCACCAATCGTCGTTCCAGCACCTGACTTAAAAGATATAAAGGTATCAACCCTGTCCCGTTGGCAACACACTCAGAAGCTCCTTAACGACTTTTGGCGGCGATGGCAAGATGAATACCTATCGAGATTACAACAACGACCCAAATGGCTCAAGAAGGAGGAAGAATTCAACATCGGAGACATTGTGTTGATCAAGGTCGACAACCTGCCACCAGGCAAATGGTCCCTTGGTCGCATAGTTGAGAAACACCCCGGCTCTGATGGACTTACTAGAGTGTACAGTGTGAAAAGTGGTAGTGCAGTGATAAAAAGGATTGTTAGTAAATTGTGTGCTTTACCAATAGACTCAAATTAATTCTTTGTGTGCTTTACCAATAGACTCACTAACCTAATTCTAACTCTACTGTGTAATTTGTTTACACATTAATGTTTCAGTTTTTTTTTACACTTTAATGTTTATGTTGTTTGCACATTAATGTTTTAATTGTTCACACATTAATGTTTCATTTGTTTACAATTAGTTTTTTTTACACATTAATGTTTCAGTTGTTTACACATTAATGTTTAATTGTTCACACATTAATGTTTCATTTGTCTACAATTAGTTTTTTACACATTGATGTTTCATTTGTTTACAAATTAATGTTTCAGGTTTTTACTCATTAATTTTCATTTGTTCACACATTAATGTTTCATTTTTTCACATTAATATTTAATTTGTTTGTGTAATCAATGTTCAGTTTATTCACACTTGATTCATACTAATCATGTTATGTTCATTTGTTATTTAAAAGGACCTACTCCTTACGTCATCCGTCCTTTTGGTAGGCGGTATGTCATGTCAATATAAAAAAAAAGCAAAACTCATTTGTCACTGTCATATTTAGAATTGTCAACGTCACTGTCGGTAGACTGTTTTTCGCTCCAAAATGAAACTCACATGTATTACGTTGTAAAATTCCAATTTAATTAATAAAATTCAAGGTTTGATTACAAAGTGCACAGTAAAATAGTTTGCTTTCACATCACCATCCAATTAACAAAACACAAGTCTAAAAAAAAAAATTTTTTTTTTGGTCTGATATTTAATGCATAGATTCTGGTTGGCTATATTGAAAAGTAATGTGAATTGCTGTTTTTATCAATTAAAGTTTGTTTTTGTACATTACACAACGAAAAAACAAAATTGACAAATGTTGACGAATTTATGTGTTCTGATCGGGTGTTATGCCTCTATTGCATATAAAAATGGGTCTCATGAAACAGTTTGTTAAAGCTCCTGTTCCAGGCTATCAGGTTTTTGAATATCTATGAAGATATTTTACCCTAAATGGTCAGAATGTTAAATTAAAGCAGAAATTTTAGAGGGTTCACAAACCAAAAAGATAATTGTGAAATAATACAAGTAAAAAAAAAATTAAAGATATTTAATACCCACAAAAAAGTAGCGTGGCTTAGTCTTATAGCCGTAATTCATGATTTCATTGCAAATAGCAACGTAGAAATTACCAATACTTTTTTTTGTCAATACTTCTACACTTATAGCATAAGTGAAGTAAAAGAAAAGTGAGTAAAATTTATATATAGGAATCGTTGTAGTGAATTTACTCAAAAATTAGTGGACCGATTTTAAAAATTCTTTCGTCAATATAAAGCTACATTATCACCAAAAAATATAGACTACATTTTACCGCGAGAAAATATCTTATTCCTATAAAAAATTCTGAAGCTTAAATTGAATTTTAGTTAGAAGTGCATTTTTAATTTTCGTTCTAATAACTATAAAAGCAAACTTTTTAAAATATAAATGATCAATATTTAATTAGTTAAGTATAATTAACCAAAATCACACATACAGAACCCAGACTCAAAATTCTTGTTGACTTGTGTTATTTTTGGTTTTTCATTTCGAGACATTATTTTTCAAACTCTTTTATACTTTTATTTTTGCGAATCAACGCGTTTTCTCACATTTTAACGTACCTGTATACCGTTGTTTCTATAAAAAGATATCAAAGAACTCCTCACAAATTCCTGTGTTGGCCAGGCATTCGACTTAGGCACGCCTCGTTTTAAGCGCAAGGGATTTATTTCATAGATGCTTATCCAAAAATACAATTTGAATATTTTACTTGGAAAACCTTTTCACTATTGAATAATGTTACCATTTTTGTGTGAAAATATTTAAACCTGATATGAAGGGTTAAAATACGTTTTATAAAATGTTTACTGATTTTAACTATAAACAAATAGCGTAAAAGCGAATGAAATAATTTGTAATACTGGACTTTCCATCAGCCCCTTTTGCATAGTAAGACATTGACATAAGAGTAGCAACTCCCGTGCCTCTGTCAAGACCTCAACTGACATAATATATCAAAACGCGACTCTTGTTACTCGCGCTGTCATTGCATACAATTTGAAGCTACTCCCAATGTCATTGTGCTCTTACAAACGTCAATTACTCTTGACAGTGGGACGGGTGTTGCTAATCTTATGACAATGTTTTTATGTGCTCGTACGGCTAGCGGGAAGCGGTCAAACGTACCTCTACATTACGTAGATATTATGAGGGATTTTTTATACTGATTAAGTATAAAAACTCTCTTATAACATATAAAGCTTCTCTGGGATTTTATATATTAAAAGAATACTATACAACTTAAAATTCAAAAGAGTTTTAATAGAATCTTGTATTGACACCTAATTGCTCAAAAAAATTAAGTCCAAACCCAAATTCGAAACTCGAGCTAGTCCAGTTTAGTCAAACATTTAGTAAAATTCAGAGCGGAGTTTCCCAGAAACTTAAATCTGAGCTATCTAGTTTGGAATTTCATAATATTCCTATTATAGTTAAGAAGCCAGATACTTGCAGTTAACAAGATTAAATGTATGACTCTCGCTGAGCTAAAGCAATTCGTTTTAAACTTCATTACAGGCGTAATCAAGGCGGCGCGACGCTTTGGGGACATCTTTGTGGTTACTTGCATATTTTACTTTGAAAACTTCTCATGAACAATTCAGTTTCTAAATGAGGTAAATATAATAATCACTCATCATCATCATCATCATTAATTAGCTTATGTTCGTCCACTGCTGGACATAGGCCTCCCCCATGGCACGCCACTCAATTCGGTCCTCCGTTTGTCTTCTCCACCCACCCCCAGCGACCCTCCGGATATCAACGCCCCATCTTGCCCATGGGCGCCCTACACTATGTTTACCGAGACGTGGTCTCCACTCGAGAACTCGTCTACCCCAACGGTTATTGGTTGTACGGCAAATGTGACCAGCCCATTGCCACTTCAGTTTGCTAATAATCACTCACTTATCACTTTTAAAATTAAATTGTATTGAAGGTTTTATTTAAACGTAGGTACCTGCTACATTTTATACAAAAAAAAAAGGACAATGCTATGAAAGCAAGCCAGGTCATTCAAACACAGTTCTGAGCACAGATCTGCCTACTGCTTTCAGTCTCACGACCCCGCATCTACAACGCATCAGTAATGACCGACATCTTGACGGGTACCCCATTGGTGCAGCACACGTTTGACCTGTATAGGCGAGGGTGACTGCTCACCATTAGAAGGGTCGTCTGCTTGTTTGTCTCTAACATATTAAAATGACCTATTAAACCTTAGTAATGCCAACCTAGTTAATTTATACATGGACTTTCCTAAAACATGATCATCTAGCTGGGCCCAGTGATTTTACCAGCCAAAAACCTCATTTGATATTAATAAGCTACCACCCAATGGGTTAAAGCTGTTTAGGCATGAAGAAGTAACAAACAAACACCTTTAATTTCACATTTATAGTGTTACTAGGATAATACTTATAGCAAACCCATTTTAAGAATAAGAATATATTTATTTGTCCATAAAACACATGATTACATTTTAGAAAGTATCTAGTGGTCCCACTAGGGCAAGCCTGTCTCGTGGTGGCCTTACAACACTGTTAACAAGGATGTGAATTACAAACTGTTTCAACTTAAACGATATCATAATAATATGTTTGATAACTTGACAGTAGAAAAACGGAAGTAGTTAATATTGCTTAATAAAATAAATTATAACATAAAAATACATTGAAAAAGTATGAAAGTAAATTTATAGATAGGTACCAACACGAAGAAAGGTTATAAGAATTTATACTTATACTCCTGTATTCCTCCTGTATTTTAGTTACTATACATCAACTTTCCTAAACATGTAGCTAATTCCCAAATTACTGCATATTGTATAAAGGCGGGCGTAACGTATCCCCATCGGATTGTCTTGGTTATTATCTTAATCTGTTCATCTAATAGTCTGTTGAATTGTTAATGTTTCCTTATGTTTAACTTGATGACGGTTATTAAGTTTGGCGGATCAGATAATATTTGATGAAATTTACCTATTGCAGCGAACAAGTGAAAAAACGCTTCAACGCGAAGTTGGGCAAGAAAAGCGGCGATGAGTTGAGAGTGGGGCAATTTGGATATGGGCAACGGAACCGTAGGGGACAGAGGCTGGCTGATTTCCTGGAGAGAGAGGAACTCTTCATGATGAACTCTGTCTTCCAGAAGCCGCCTCACAGGAAATGGACCTGGATGAGCCCCGATGGTTCCACGAGAAATGAGATAGACTTCATCATGACCGACAAGAAACGGATATTTAGTGATGTCTCTGTGAACAACAGGGTTAAAACCGGCAGTGATCACCGACTTGTACGAGGCTCACTAAATATTAACGTTAAGCTAGAGAGGTCCAGTCTGATGAAGTCTACGCTCCGACCTACCAGTGCCCATATTCAAAACCCCGAAAGCTTTCAACTCGAGCTCACTAACCGCTTTGCTTGCCTTGAGAACTTAGCATCAGTGAACGAGATCAACGACGGGCTAGTAGAAGCTGTACACACGGTAGGGTCTAAGTTTTTTAGACCCCGTCGTAAAAATAGGCCTCAGAAATTGGCTGATCAAACCTTAAACCTCATGGCTGAACGACGCTCGTTACAGCTGCAATCTCCCGACGACGCCGTGTCTTATAGGCAGCTCAAAAGACGTATGATCGTGGCGCAAGGACTTAGATATACGTCGTATATCTAAGTCCTTGCGCCACGATCTGCGTCTCTTTAACACTAACCGTGTTAAGGAGACAATTGAGCAAAACAAGGCTCCAAAGTGTTCGCAAAGGACAAGTCTATTGGGCAAAGCCAGCTGACGAAGCTAAAATGGGAAGATGACAGCATAGCGTCGACCAAACCAGAGGTTTTAGGGGAGATCGAGAGGTTCTATGGACAGCTATATACTTCGGTCGCAAAGCCCGTTGACAGCTTGGTAGGGGATCCAAGAGCCAAACTGTCCCGTCACTATACCGAACATATCCCGGACATCAGTCTGTACGAGATTAGGATGGCCCTGAAGCAGCTTAAGAATAATAAGGCGCCGGGCGAAGATGGAATCACTTCAGAGCTTCTGAGAGCGGGTGGAACACCGGTACTTAAAGTCCTCCGAAGAAACTTTTTAATTCCGTCTTGTCCGAGGGCAAAACGCCTGAGACGGGGAGCAGAGGCGAGGTGGTACTGTTCTTCAAAAAAGGTGATAACAGCCTATTGAAGAACTACAGACCCATTACGCTTCTGAGCCATGTTTATAAGCTGTTTTCAAGGGTCATTACGAACCGTCTCGAACACAGACTTGATAACTTCCAGTCTCCCGAACAAGCCGGTTTCCGAAGAGGCTATAGTACCATAGACCACATTCATACGCTGCGGCAAGTTATACAGAAGACCGAAGAGTATAATTTGCCATTATGCTTAGCGTTTGTGGACTATGAAAAAGCCTTTGATTCGGTGGAAACATGGGCGGTGCTCGAGTCACTTCAGCGATGCCATATTGACTATCGGTACATTGAAGTGTTAAAGTGCTTGTATAAGAACGCCACTATGTCAGTCCGAGTACAGGAGCAGAGCACGAAGGCGATTCCATTAAGAAGAGGCGTAAGACAGGGAGACGTTATCTCTCCGAAACTGTTTACTGCCGTAATGGAAGACACCTTCAAGCTCCTGGAATGGCAATGACTTGGCATCAATATCAACGGCGAATACATCACTCACCTTCGATTTGCCGACGACATCGTAGTCATGGCAAAGTCGATGGAGGAACTCAGCATGATGCTCGATGACCTCAACCGAGCTTCCCAACGGGTGGGCTTAAAAATGAACATGGACAAGACGAAGCTTATGTCAAATGCCAATGTTGTGCCCATCTCAGTATCTGTTGGAGGCTCGGTACTCGAAGTTGTGGACTCATATATCTATCTAGGACAAGTAGTCCAATTAGGTAGGTCCAACTTCGAGAAAGAGGTCAACCGCCGAATCCAACTCGGTTGGGCAGCGTTCGGGAAACTACGCAACGTCTTTTCGTCCGACATACCTCAGTGCCTCAAGACGAAAGTCTTTAATCAATGTGTGTTACCGGTGATGACTTACGGCACCGAAACGTGGTCCTTCACTATTGGCCTCATCTCGAAGCTCAAAGTCGCACAGCGAGCTATGGAAAGGGCTATGCTCGGGGTTTCTCTACGTGATCGAATCAGAAATGAAGAGATCCGTAGGCGAACTAAAGTCACCGACATAGCCCAGCGGATTAGCAAGCTGAAGTGGCAATGGGCAGGCCACATAGCGCGGAGAGCGGATGGCCGATGGGGTCGAAAAGTGCTCGAGTGGAGACCACGGACTAGCAAACGCAGCGTAGGACGTCCACCCACAAGATGGACAGACGACCTTATAAAGGTCGCCGGAAGACGCTGGATGCAGGTCGCTTCCAACCGATACATATGGAAGTCCAAAGGGGAGGCCTATGTTCAGCAGTGGACGTCTTACGGCTGAGATGATGATGATGATGAAACGTGAAAGTTTGTAGGAATGGATGTCTGGATGTTTGTTACTGTTTCACGCCTAAACGGATGGACCGATTGAGCTGAAATTTGATATAGAGATAGCTTAGACCCTGGAATAACACATAAGGCTGTACTGCGTGTAAAACCGCTGGGCTAGTTATTACATAAAGTAGATTCAGTCAAATTGCTCCTACTTTTCACTCAGTTAAAATGTTTGTAATATAATTAGAAATCAAACTGGTTTGGTTGCTCAAAGCTATAGGTAGTCATTAGTGCTAATCGCGTTCCTTTACTACCTGCAATCTTAATTGTATTGAAGTGCACTAGGATAACTACATTTTCCTAGACAACATCAATCTGTAAGCAACAAATTTACTCTTTCAGATAAACTGAAAACGCTTGTTGTAGAAGCACAAAAACCTCGGATCACACTACCTTTATTTAGGCATAATCAATATTTAAACAGCATCACGGCCAAATGTCTATAACTTTTTATTTACACCTACCACATACAAATTGCGAGAAATCATAATTGCAATAACGATGAAGATGAATTTGCAAAAAAAATCGCAACATATGCGCCAATTTGCGCAAAATGGTCGCCTCACCTGAGGGGATATCCAACTGCCTCGTGCCAGTCCCTTGATGTCATCAGTCCATAATCACGGATTCTTCGCCCTAAATTAGACAATCCAAACTTAATTTCATAAAGCCACCGCAGCTGACCCAAATACAAAAATTGTTTGCTCAGTTATCTAAACAGCCACAAAGCGGGAAACCTCTTGTTGATGTTTAGGTACGCGTTTTCACTTAAGTTAAGCTCCTACCTAAATCGTATTTTACAAGATTAAGTCATTCCCGCACCCTCCCTTTGTTTAATCCGTAAGAATCCGGTGATAAATCGACCATAACAGGAGCCAGTCTCGGGATCCAATGAAAAACTCTGGACATTTGTACAGATCCGATAGATATCCGGAAGACCGCAGCAAATCGTTACTTTATTTCCCAAAACCTCTCCATTGAGCACATTCCAGAGATTATTCAAATGTTTCTCATTGTTAAGCGTAAAATTAGCAAGTTAATTATAATGAAATTCAAATAAAAGGGCCTATTGTAGAGTTGTAAAATTATGTAAACAGATGTTGTTGAATTAGGGCAAAAATTTACAAAAGTCCAAATCAGCATACATTTGAAGCCTCCAGAGGGAATATAACGAGTATGTCCGACTTTCAAAGCGCTTGGTTTGAAATATATCACAATTGAAATTTACTACATCTGGGCACTATATGTAGAGAGTCCAGTCTTTAAGTGCACGCGACAATATTGAAATTCGGGAATATTCGATAGAGCGGAGAAATACATTTTAAAACTGTACGAACTTTACCTAGGTACATATTTACCGTTTCGGAGAAGGTACGATAAACTACGGGTCCCGGTTGTGTCTTGTTATGAATTATTTAGGGGACAGGCATTATGCCAGGTTTTATTTTACGTAGACGCCCTTAAAAGTCTGATCCATAGGTTGGTGCTAGATTTACTACTGAAGAAACCTAGTAAAATGGACACGAAGGAAATGTTAAAAGGCGGATCTTCAGTTTGTCAAAGAAAAACATCAAATAATAATCTCTGAAGAGACGGGGCTCACGTAAGGTAAATATTCAAAAGCCAAAAAGAATTTCTGTGAATTTCTTGCCTGTTCTTCCTACAGATTACAGATGTACTTTCCAAAACGACTTTACTAACGTACGTAAAGTCGTAGGGTCTAAAATTAATTTCCTTGTAAAAATTTACTTGCAAAACTGCTCTATTGTAGCCTTTTGCTATTGAGCTTTCGACTCAAAAAAAAGTCTTTTTATCGTTAGGAAATAATGTGCTCCAATTTAATACCTCATTTCTACATGTAAATTTCCCCGCTATTATTTATATCAATTTTTATGACTAGATTTCCCATAAATATACTGGTTCGCGGCAAAGTTGGGCAATAACTCAAGAGGTCTTGACACCGTGTCACGCACCTCGTATGATATCGTTATCGGTCCCCACAAGAGCTCACTCGAGCCACAACTTAGTTCGCGAGCGCTTGGTATTCAAACGATATGGCAAATACATTATGTAGCTGCTGTCTTGCTGATAAAGTATTTATTTGAATACCTATGCGTACGTGGTAATGGGGAAATATTATCTGGAAACCTTTATATAAGTGGTTGTTTATTAAAGACCACCAGGGGTAGACTTCCTTTGCAGGAGGTCGTCTAGGTGGGTACCCCAACAGTGCCAGTTATTCTACCGCCTGAGCAGTGATGTGCAAACATTACTGTGCTCCGGTAGGAGGGCACTGTAGCTAGTGTAATTACTGGGCTAAAGAGTCTTAACATCTTATGACTCTTGAGTAAGAAGCGTTGGTGCAGTGCTCCTAGAATTTCACATAATTGTGAAATCCTAGGTAACACTGTACTGATTATGGGCAGCCGTTATCTCTTAACATCAGGAGAGCGTCTTGCTCGTCTTCTACTTCATCACATAAAAAAAAAAAGACGTTATTTTACTAGATGAAAAATACGTTTAATTATGGTTTAAGGAGGTCGCTGGAGGTGGGTGGAGAAGAAAGACCGATAAGTAAATAATGGAAGGTGCAGGTGAAACAATTAGTTCATTAACTATATACGAAGTCTACCTATATCCCAGTCATGGTTATTACACCCTACACGTTTTCTATTCAAACTAATTTAACTTGAGACGTAACTCGGGATCGGCTGAACTTTCAAGTAGCTAACCTGTGAATAATGTACCGTTTATAACTACTACAACTTTCTGACTAAATGAGCTTCGCTACATTCGTGTGGGAGGTTATTCTTGTATATTAAATAGAGATTGCACTTTGCTGTTTTAGAATTAGTGCTTAGTGTTATAATAAAGTGATTCTAGATCAGCTATAAGAACGACCCATTCGTTTAGTCGATGAAAATTGATGTTTTTTTTATTGTATCTATTATAATTAATTATTCTATTTTTTATAAGTACATATTATTATGTATTTACAAAAGAAAAGTATAATATAAGTAGGTATCCGTTCCGGTATCCGTTTTCTAGCCGGTTAGATGGCGCTGTGGGAAATGTCCTGAAATATTACCTGAAATATACTACTATTATTATTTACTTAAAATAGGAACTAATGAACAAACTTTAAAAGCACGTTCTAAGCCGTGATAATCCGAATCCTCTTAAAGGTTCACAGTTCGCAAAATGTATGTAAACAACCGTGTTTGTGTTTAACTTTTTGATATTAAAATTTCTATTTGACTGTACACAGGATCAAAGGACCTAAATGATGTAACAATATGGATTTCACAGTTCTTAGAACTTCAGAGAAGTTTTATTGCTTTAAGAGCGTATATATCGAGTGACGACTCTCTCGCTCGCAGAATTTGACAAATTTTGAAATATAAATTCAAGGAATTAATTTATTGAAAATTCCTCTATACAAGTCCTGCATAAGATTATTGCACACATTTTAAAAGTGTTTTCAGTGAGATATATAAAAAAATGGGATGAGGAGCGATGTCGAAAAAGTTTTTTTTTTTTTTCAAAAAATCTCATTATTCCATTTTTTAATATATCTCACTGAAAACACTTTTAAAATGTGTGCAATAATATTATGCAGGACTTGTATATAGGAATTTTCAATAAATTAATTCCTTGAATTTATATTTAAAAAATTGTCAAATTGTGCGAGCAAGAGAGTCGTCACTCGATATATACGCTCTTAACGACAAAAATATTTACGCATCTATTACCTAATATACAACCTACTTACGGTAATTTAACGTGCTACCATTGTGGTAAAATTTTCAAGCCAGAATTGGCTACATTAGCCACATAAGAGCTTAAACGATACGGTTACTTGAAGCAGAAGAGTCGCCGTAGCCGAAATCGGCATGGATGACTATATACCTACTTACTTAGAGGTACATACAATTAAATCTTCAAAAGCAGTCGTAGGTAATTTTAATTATCAAAACGTTGAGTCATGAGAAAAGTCCTTTATTTTATATTACGGCACAATGTTATTTTAATTCATAATTAAATTAATTATTTCATTACAACTACTTTCCTCTGAAATCCACTGAACCGAACTGTTGCTATTTAAATGCATTCGTGTGAAATTATTCCGGTACAAAATTATATGAATTAGTATAGACATTATTATAAAATAACACGTATAATTGCCAGTAGAATGCAGTGCATGTGGTACATATGTGTAGGCTCTTCGAAATCAAACATTTTTGAGATGAGATTTAAACGGGCGATACGAGTAGACTGTAACAGACGTAGAAGTATGTGTAAGTACATGTGATCGAGGTGAGGAACACGGAACAACCGTCCAGGTCTTTGCAAAACATTCTAGAAGAATAGTATTGAAGGACACCACCAACCTTTAAATCCACGCCGCCTCGAGCAGCAGCAGACGCAGACCAGCACGGCAGTCCTGCAAGTTGTCTAACCACTGCACTCCAAAAATAATCCTCCATAGGTTCACGGACACTCACATCACGGACTAAATAGGTTCCAAAGAATATCACACGCGCACGGCGAGGGCGCCGTAGAATTCGGCAAGTTTTGCAAGCAATGCACGGCACAGAATCACTAGGCACACCTCTGAGTTGAGGGTGTTCAGAGAAATTAGGAGCGAAGTCAACGTGCCTCCAGCTCAGCTCCGTTATGCACACACACTAACTGCGCCTTCGGCAAAACGCAGTATTTAAGATGGTGGAGCAGTTTTCAAAACTACCCTCCATTATAAAAAATAAAAGGACCAAACAATTTTGAACTGTATATTTGTTTAAAAAGGTGTAAAAATAAAAATTTGCCCCTATTTGACAAATAAGTGGCGCTCCTTATAATGTTTTCCACCATTTCGATGCGAAGTTATCAAAATATAAATTTTGTCTATGTCCATTTTTTTATGATACCTATTTACATTTCTTTTTATGAAATCATGCTTATTAAATATTATGTTCAAGCTTCTATAGTTCTATAAGAAACATTTTTGTGGTAAGATAACAGTATTTGACAGTAAAAATGGGACTCTAACTTCTATAGTTTTGTAACTAAAGGTTTTTGTGGTCAAAGTAAGTCAAGACTTAGTACAGCTTACACAAAGCTGCACGGACAGCCAGTGGAATATTCATAATTTGTTAGACTAAGCTCGAATCTCACGACGGCTTAGACTGCATTTCATGGATCATATAATTAACCATTGGTGAAGATTTGACTATGAACATTTCAGAGAACTGACTTTAGAATAATAAAGTGTAAGGATTTAGTTTGTAAGATATTTTAATTAATTGTAAATATACTGTTTTTAAAATAAAGTCTAACGTTTCTAAAACTGACTATATTTTTCTAATACAATTGAACAAGTTCAATTCTAGTTTTACAGTTTTAACAAAGAATATTGGTAGGTACAGAATGCAACATTCAGATCTCTTATTAAGTTTCTAAAGATTATTATTATTCAATTTGATTATAATTTAATTCATAAATTTGATCTCTCTTACTTTAATTAATGGAATTAGGCGTTAATCCATTATAATTACATATTATTAATTACATATTAATATATAATAAAGTGTTAATATTTAATTATTTTTCCCTATTAATGAAATCAATGTAAATATTTAATTTACTTTTCCAAACAAAAACATATTATTAATATTTATTTAAATTACTTATATTAATTAACGATTTCATGAATGTATCTGACATACCTATAATAACATTGCTGTTGTTTGTTCAATAAATAATTACATTCAATAGTCATTGAGGACTCTGTATTTCCTTTTAAACATGCCATAATTTTGTTAAATTTATGCCAAATCTTGCGGATTTCCTGCATCTAAAACCCTATATACTACACCACAAGATAAACTTCCACTTCAAAGAAGAAAAAATCAGATACCCACCAAGACATTGCGTACAAACCGAGATTACCATCATTTAGTAGAAGTATTCCGTTGGAATGTTACGTCACTCCCAGATGCCCATTTTTTGCGTATCTCTCTTGCTAATGATGCTAATTTATGAGGCGTAGCTCCGAAATCGTTGACCGTCTGTAAACAAATCGCGACCGGTCGAAAGACCGTGTGAATGTATGAAAGCTTCGCGAAGGATTAATCGGTGGCTGATTTCTCTGATAGATTCTTTTATTATTATCGCTCTCTCTTGCTTCTCTAAGCAATATTTTCGAGCTAAAATACTGAGATATTCTTTTAAAACGCTTTAGACGAACGAACGAGTGTGTGTGTGTGTGTGTGTGTGTGTGTGTGTGTGTGTGTGTGTGTGTGTGTGTGTGTGTGTGTGAGTGAGTGTGTGTGTGTGTTGTGTGTTGTGTGTGTGTGTGTGTGTGTGTGTGTGTGTGCGTGCACGTGCGTATGTGCGTGCGTATGTGCGTGCGTGCATGCGTACGTGTTGAAACAATGACTGAAGCTTAGAATTACGCACTAATAATAAACTTATAATTTTTAGTGTTGTTTTTAGTTACATACATTACATATTTGGATCGGTTAAGATTCATCAGTTTGTCCCTATAAACATTTATAAGAAATTAACTCCCAAAAGAAAGCAATAAAACTATAAAAGCTTTAATAAAAAAATGCCAACAAAGAACCAAACAGATGTTTTTATTAAATTCGAAATAAACTTTTTGTAAAAACCTTTTGCTTGTAGTGTTTACCGAACTTTTGCACGAACAGTTTATTTATTTATCCGTGCGATTGGCCAAAAAAGTAATCAAAACTTCACTTTACGAGAGTAAAAATTTAATGAAAATCATTTATATGTAAGCTCTTTCAATCGCTACTTGCGAGTATTTTATATACAAACTAAATAGTATCCTACGGTTTCCCTACCTACTCGTAGTATATTATGATTACCTAGATTATCATTTTCCGATACTTATACTACCTCTTCTTATGATTTACAATTTAGTTTGAAGAGGTGGTTGATTGTCGCGAAGAAGTAAAAACTCAAAATAAATTTTATATCTAGTATTTAAAAAAAAACAAAATGTCAATCTATTAAGTTAAATGTAATTAAACACACACACATACGCACGCACGCTCAAACGCACGCACGCACGTACGCACACACGCACGCACGCACACACGCTCGCATACACGTACGCAGTACGCACAAACGCACAGACACACTTTACATACAAAATTATATTACGAAACTAGGATTTGGGGCTCAAATATCCTATCTAAAGTATCCCGTAATTGAATGATATAATTTCCAAGATTCCCCAATAAGGAATGAACAAATTGAAAGAAAACCGACTTCGTCAAATCAAGGGGATAGAATGTCACAGTAGCTCAATACACTTGATGAGATTGAAGGAAACAAATCTCAACGTTTGGGAAGTGAACAACTTTGGAATGGAAACTTTTTCTTATTTGAGCCACTTCGAGAAGGCTTTGCAGCTTTAGCGACTTCATTGGGCGAGATAGCGGGTCTATAGCTTCTCTGATTGAAGAAAATCAAGTTCAAGACTTGAGAAATTATACTTCTGTAGAGACACTTGTAATTTATTTCTATTTTTTATTTAATCTCATTTTCAAATCATAAATTTACTAATAGGTATCAGATGAACTTTGAAATTAGTACATTTTAGAGTTTTATGTATTTAGAAATTTCATTTAGCTGTAAAACGTAGTCATAGAATATAATATAATACAATATGTTATGTATAATAAAACATAAAATGATTACGAAATACAACTCATTTATATAGTGCTTCACTTCGCGCAAGTTTTTGCGTCAAATTCTCATTCAGCAAAATGTTTTTGACATTTTTTTTTTTTTTTTATACTAAATAGGCCTACGTTTGACCACATCCCACCTGATGGAAAGTGGAAATGCGGTCGACGATGGATCACGTATGACGCCTAGAAAGGTACCTATTCACTCGTGCCTTGAAGAAACCCAAGTTGTACCTCTCGGGAAACACAGATGACGGCAAAGTGTTCCAAATGCGACCAGTTCTCATTAGAAACGACGAAGCAAAACGCTTGGTGCGGGCTGTTGGTAGCGCCACTAAGTAGGGATGCCGCATTGCCGTCTGCCGTGACGTCCGTCGATAGAATGGGCATGGAGGAATTAGTTCGTGTAATTCCTGCGCACACTCTCCAAAATGAATCCTGTAGAAGACCGATAGCGAAGCGACCATATTTTGTTTGAGAGTTTAATACTTTGATCAAAGATTTATGCGAAGTGGGGATGGACAATAGATTTAGGTACCTATATATACGTAGATAAAGTTCCACATGATTTGTCAAAATACAAAATACTGAGGCGCTAGTTAAGAGTGCTTAGTCCACGGGACGCTCTCTCGCTCGCACTACTTTACACATTTTGATATATAAATTCATAGAATTAACTTGTTGAAATTTCCTCAAGAGGGTAGCTGCATAATATTAATGCGCACATTTTAAAAGAGTTTTCAGTTTGATATGTTAAAATATGGCTAGATGAGATTTTTTTTTTGGATTGAAGTTCCTTATCGCGCGTTGTGAAAGGGGGCTAGACGGAAAAAATTCTTACGAAAAGTTGTCACGACACTTTTTGCTATAGTAAGCTATTATTGTAAGCTGTGCGGCGTGAGCATGTTTCTCTTTCTGTCTGTCTCTCTCTCTCGCTCTCTCTCTCTCTTATAGAAAGCAAGCCAGATATTTTCATTAATCGAAAGGAACTTCGTTCCATTCGGGTGTCCCTTGACACCTCTCAAGTTTTTTTTTTATTTGCTTCTCATGCCATTTTTTAAGCACGCCTAGAAGTGAAGCGTTCAATTTGCGACCAAAAGTTTAAGAACCATGTCGAGTTTTGTTACTCGACAAAATCAAAGTTTTGTACAAAACCAGCGACAGAACAGTAACTCACGTCTTTGTCGGGAACATTCACAGCGCAGGCACTGGGGACTTGTGTGTTACCTAACTTGTCTCTCTTGACAGCAATGTACCAATGTAGACTATTCTTACTGATTCCTTGGAATCCCTAGTAGCTTCTCGTACTACTTTATACGAAAAGAATATAAATACGACGTCTATAACATTTTTAGTAAGAAGAAGGAACAAATTCCAGTAACTTTCTGACTAAACATAGCTTACTAGCTAACTTTGTATCTACCTCTAAATCTCCCTCTATTTAATGAATGAATCTGCATCTTACTAATATTATGAACGTGAAAGTTTGTAAAAATGTATGGATGTCGGGATAAAAAAAACTGGATGTACTCTTTCATCCCTAAACGGGAAGACCGATTGAGCTGAAATTTGGTATAAAGATGGCTTAGACCCTCGAATAACACATAGACGGGTAAAACCTTAGGACGCAACTAGTATGAATATAATTTTACAATTAATATTTTCTATAAATTTATAAAATCCGCTATAAAATTATACAACTACAATAAAACAATTTTTTCTCCCAATCCAAACTAACCAAATGTCACCCAAGAATGGTTTTTACAAGCTTTTATTTACTTTCACCTGTCTGTTGTCTGTCTGTCCGTCTGTAATCAAATCTTGCAAGTTTAATTTGACTCACTTTCCGGTTTCCGATTGAGCTGAAATTTTGCAAACATGTATAAATCGGATGACAATGCAATATTATTATGACATTGAGCTGATCTGATGATGGAGCTGGAAGGTGGCCATGAGAACTCCGTAACTTAACAACGCAACCCCATCGAGTTTGGGCTCATTTGATTCGTCCTGACGAGTACTTTGGTGCTAGATGGTAATAATATAATAAAAGCTTGTTTTTAAACAATTTTTTTAAAATTTCACTTGTTAGAACAATAAGCTTAACCACGTAAAAATCATTTTCATATGAATGAACTGTTCACTCAAAATTACATATATTTTCTAAAGGACTGTTTTTCACGGTATACTTAATTTACGATTAGGTAAATCCTATGAGACACACATACATAAGTAAATAATAACAGGTAATAAGAACTTATTTACAAATCAGGGCAAAGATAAAAAAACTAGGATAGAAGTTATCGACTCCACTTATCACCTGGGACCAGTGATAAGTGGAGTCAGGTCGTTTTTCTTTTCCGAGGACAACTACCTCTGTCCGAGTAAAGACATAGCTTACCAGGTTACTCATAAAAATCCTATTTATGTCACAATAATAAATCCGACATTTTTCTCCTGGGGCTAACTGTTTTATATATCGGCTGATTTATCTGCTCAAAGACAAACATTGTAATAACAAGCCAATTATGTTATAAATTTATATGTACTTGTTCGTTTTCTATATCATAATATTTTTACAAAAATATCTGGGGGCACGGTAGTGCCCCCGCCAAGTCGAGCGCGAAGCAAGCACTGCCGTACCATCCTTTACAGGAATCATTTCGCCGCATTTTCAGGCCCCTATTTGAGAACCTCTGGATAAGACCAGAACACAGAAATTTTCGTCATCCAGTAAGCTATAATTACATACTTAAAATCCAAAATTTCAAGTCTGTAGGTCATTAAGTTCCGAAGTTAAGCGAAAGCAAAGTTTCGCATTTTCGACACTCACTCACTCACTCATGATCATCAAAATAGAACTAGTACTTCCCATAAACTCAGAGAGCTGAAATTTGGTACATACTTAGAATTTATTGTATAAGCCATAGGAAAACTAAAAAAACATGCAATTTCGGTCTCGTTTTCGAGATAATTCATCTGCATAAATAACTTTGTAATCTCATATAAATGTATAGGATTACAAAGTTACATTTGCAGTCAATGGTTAAAATTGTGTAAAGCTTTTATTTATTTTCGCCTGTCTGCCTGTCGGCCTTATAGTAACCTTATAATATAGCGTTTCTACAAAAAGAAGTGAAATCCCACCAAAAACATTCTGTAAAAAACTAGCCAAGTCTCGATGGAGCTGCTTGTTTATCTCTAAAAAATAATGAAATCTAGACAAAGTCGTGCCAAGTCTAAGATTTCTTACTGCGATTTCTTTATTATTATAGTTAATGTTGTGTGACTTGGCCGTTGAAGGGTACACAAGGGGACAAAACCAGATGCTCCATGACACTTGGATCGCCTAAACATAAGTATTATTGAAATACGCAGCTTTATCAAGCCTACAATTGACTGGTTATTCAATCAACGTTTTCCAAGTGGCAATTTTCTATCATGAATGGTTAGCGGACAGATTGGTGCAATGGTGTCATGGAGCACCTGGTATAATACCCTTGTCTACCCTTAAACGGCCAAGTCACACAACATTAACTATAATAATAAAGAAATCGCAGTAAGAAATCTTAGACTTGGCACGACTTTGTCTAGATTTCATTATTTTTTAGAGATAAACAAGCAGCTCCATCGAGACTTGGCTAGTTTTTTACAGAATGTTTTTGGTGGGATATATTTTACAATCTGATATTTACCGAAAAAGATTGGATATCATGTATTTGAATCTTCGTTTTGTCCTCGGGCTACCTACAAGCTCTAATATTATAAGAATACATTTCTATTTTAATCACATGTTTTATCTACAATGTTTCGTTATTTCTTAGTAAGATTTTAAATGCTTAACATTTAACTAAACTGTACAATATACCTACATAATGTACATTTGATAGAATCAATTTTTGGTTTCTCGTATCATTTCGCACCGTTTGCATTTAAATCGATGCCATCTCCCACAAAATATTAGCCATTAGCATGCCTTTGGCACATAACTATGCACATTTATGGCTAGAACAGGCGGGTCAAGTTGTAAATGGAAAATCCTTGAGTAGACTCCCACTCACTCTTTATGCACCCGGCCTGGCGAGCTGCCAACGCCATTGAACGGGACAATTCGATTCTGAATCAGGCTATTGCGGTGCGGTGTGACGCCGACAGGCCCTTAGATAACTAAAACTACCAGAGTAGCTTTACAAACATTGCCATGAATATAATCAACTTGATAAAATGCCAAAATTGTATTCATTTATTTACCTCGTTTTAACTCTACATTAAATTAAAAAGACATACGAGAGAGATCAAAGTTTTTTATGTGACATAGTCAATGGACAAACCCTGTTCAGAACCCTTTCATAATGTTGTAAAACAAACCCGAACATCCTTGTGTCTCTCATAAAATTTACTCAATTTTGGGCAATAAATCAAATTCACAACTTTTTACATGGAAGTGTCGGGAAGCAATTTACGCAAGTTGTTATGTGCACACCCGCGATGCTCACTGGCGGTCAGCCTCAGGATTTATGGAACTGCACGTTAACCGTTAAAACTTCTGGATTTTCATTTTTACTAGATCAACCTTAAATTCTAGGTCATTGAAATCATTTTCGTTTGATCCTCAGACAATAGTAGTATCCGCTGAGCAATATAGCGGCAACCTGAATAACGGGCGGGCTGCCTGCAATTTATGCTTCGCAAAATCTGTTATTGGAACCCAGTTTAATAGCCGCTTCGTTATTCTAAGTAGGTGGGTTCAATTCAATGTTTTTCTAGGCTCGAATGAGGTCCCGAAGGGTATGTTAATGTTTTTTGAAATGATTAGTATGAATTGAAGGATGAGTTTCTAAATAAACGTTTTCTTTTTCTCAGTTTTAAACATGTGTGATTCTCAAATTCATAAATAGACGAAAAAAAGTTTGTATATGTGTATGTTTGTTACTTCTTCACTCCTAAACGGGTGGACCGATTGGGCTGAAGTTTGGTATAGCGAGAATTTACCAAAACATCCGTGACCGGAAAGCACCTGCACCAATCGGAAGGTCAGCGACCCGAACCGCCGCTTTACCCACCTGTGCAGGACCAGGCGAATGGCATCCACCGTCCACTGTCCAGGAACCTGTGCAGTCAGGTCTTCTGTCCACCGCCTTAAAAGGGCGCTCCCCGCCTGTCGCCGCATGCGCGTGACCCTGGCTGGGAGCTCTCCGCGCGACTTCCTCGCGGAGATGTAGTGATACACCTCGGCAAGGACCTCCGCCTCCAGCTCCCATGGGGGATCACTGCCTTCCAAGACACTGTCCGGTACCCGCGTATCACCCTCGTCACGATGACCCGTCCCGTTGCGGACGTCGTAGGAGAGTCTTATTATCCCAAACAGGTGTCCAGTACAGCGCCATACTCCGGAGTACAGCCGACGACAATTGGCACTCGGGCCACCCACATTGGGTAGTAATCTCCCCAATGAGGCAGCGGCTCCCATTACTCTCGGCGCAAGTGCAACGAAATGCGCCCCAAATTTCCAACTCACCCTGAAATAACATCTAGGCTACAGTACAGCGGGTACAACCGCTGGGCGCAGCTAGTATTACAACATAAATATCAAAATCAGGATTCATTTGACATTGAATAATCTGATCTTATCTGGTTTTTATCCAATAAATTATCAAAAGGAATCGAAATTGCGGCCTTAGTTATAACTTCTTACTGTGCACCAATTTCAGAGCTGCAGTAAATTCCTACTACAGTTGCACAAGTCTTTTGCCGTGTGCCGCATACCCTCTGTGTATACCGTAAAGCTTTTCCCTTGAATTCAAAGGATTCTTATCTACGTTGTCGTGAATTTAAAGAAACGTCTTTTAAAGATAAGGAGGAGGAGGGAGGGGGTGTAGTGGATTTAATTGTACCGTTTTTAAATATGCACATTTACTTTTTTCTTCTTATATATTATAAAAAAAACTGTCTGATCTATCAACGAATAGCCCAAACCGCTGAACAATTTGAGTAAAAATTTTATAACATAGATTTTATAACGTATGTAGATCTCTACTAAGAATTAATTTGTGCACGCAGGTATAGCCGCGAGAATACTAGCTAGTTTTTACATTTCATAATAATATTATATTACGTTATAGTAAACAAGTAAGTAGTAGCTAGACGTGGTGATGGCAGGTGGTGTCGCTTAATGACAGAATGGTGGCCCATAATAGGACATAGGAATCCGGGTCGACCGATTGCTAAATGGACCGATGACATCAGGAGAGTGTGGCGGGAAATGGATGGATAAGGGCGGCAAGGGACAGGGGAGAATGGCATAATCAAAGGGAGGCCTATGCCCAGCAGTGGGCTATTGAAGGCTGATGATGATGATAGTAAACCAATTCAAAGACAAATATCTCGAATCAGACCACCACCCCGATGATCAGACGATAAATGTGCCAGGAGGAACTGGATGAGATTCGCAAAGGACAGGACTGGAAGGTACAGTGCTAAAGGCAAGGCATTGGCTGAGTATTATTGAGTTCAAGCAATGTCGCTTTTACTGACTTAATATTCAATAGGTACTTAGGTAGGTATTGAATATTTAGTCTACTTAAGTATACCACTTTAACTTTGCATCTACACGTACTATACCTACTTACAATTTTGATATCTACCGTGAGCGTTACCTGTGCCTGTGTATTACTAAGTCTAACCGGCAGTCCTTAGCCTAATATAATCAGTATTCTAATAATTGAAGGCTGCTGATTTAGTTAAGCACCTAATGTAATTTTATTATTGCTAGCTCTATGTAAACTCTATTTTTATATGTGCTAAAACCACTAGTTTACAACGAAATAATGTACGAAATATTTTCCTCAAGGTATTTTGAATACGAACATAATAATATACTCGGAGCAACTATTTTTATTTGGACGAAATTATCAAATTTCCCTCTTTGTGACCCACTCCTCTAGACCTCACAAATTTTATTGTGAATATTTTATTGTTAACTTTTTAAAAGAGTATTTACAACAACTCTTTTAAATAGAAGTTTGAATATGATCAATCTCTTAGAAAAAGATTATGAGCGTGTTTAAACTAAGGTTTTAATTGTATCATAATAGAATAATACTGTATTGCAAACTAAAAATGATATAATATGATATATAATTTTCTATGTGCGTGGGGGTCACTAGTACGTAATATATATTTTGTATGTGTTTTACATTATTAAAAGTCGCGTTTTTTATTGTTCCGTACTATTATTATTATTACATTATTATCATCCCTATACATACATACATCAAACTTCTGGGCAAATAGCTCACATCTCATACCGTCCGTGGCCCATTGGTCATACATCTGGCTTTTAATCCGGAGACCCTGGGTTCAAATCTCAGTGTGTGGCAAAAAGTTCGCCTGGACATAGCGTGTTTCAGAAGGCACGTCAATATGTGGGTCACGGCTGTTTCCTATAAAGTATGTATTGGGTCAAGTTGCAGGCCCTGTAAAAATCTCGGCGACCTGAAACTGCAGCGACATATACATAGGTTCGCTACACAACCTACAAATTGTGATTTGACCCTGACAGTGTAAATAGGGTAACCTGTTCTGTTGGAGTATAAAACCCAATTATTATTCTTGTTATGCCTTGCCATCCTATCCTCATAATTATTGTCCTTTTCATAATTATTAATTTTAAACTATCGGCTATTAAAAATTGTTTGATATTTAATATTATGCAGAGTATTATAATTATCAATATTGTTGGTTTGTTTATATGAAAGGAATTTTATTCAAGTTTTTGCTGTGCTGTGTTATCTTATCCAGATGAAACATGCATACGTATAGACTCATTCAGATTAAGCATACATGCCTTATATCTCTCGGGACCGCATCTCTTCCGTGCTCCTCCAATAAAGCAGCTTCACGTGAATTGCGGTGGTGATGTTTGTAGATTGAATCGAATACATTGCTTAAATAAATTTGCTACCTCTCGCTCTCTGTGGTCGGTGGCACACTTTCGATATAGGTAATTAGTGGATATTGGTTGTGGTATTGCTTTATATGTCCGTTGTAAGACACTTTTTATGTTGGAAATTGTAATATTTTTATTTGTGTGTTAAATGTAAAGAATACCATGTTGAAGACCAGTATTATGTTAAAAATAAAAATAAATATGCATTTTTGATTTTCTGTTAAAATGGGCCTCTAATTAAGTGACGACACTATTTCTGATATAAATTATATTTATAATAATTTATGCTCCTGTCTGTCAACCGTTAGTTATTTTTTTATTAATAAATTTCACAGCGAAGTTCCATATTATTATAAAATTTACACCCTGCTGACGTCACTCGTGTAGCTATATTGGTGTATCTCATTAGGTACTTACGTCTTATGTTTTTTTTTTATTTCAGCATTTTTCATATAAATTCATATTAATAATTATTAATAATAAGTAAGCCACACGGCAGCTTATGGCCATAATAATAATAATAATTCATTTATTTCAGGCAATAGTACACTGCCACAGACCCAGTGTACCAGAGGCCCATATCATAATATATACCTTACAGACTAATATACATAAAAAAATTATAAACTTAAAAACTAGCCATAGCCTAGTTCAAGTAGTTTCCATTAATTAGCAATAGTCCTGTCACTTGGCGGAGACTGTCTTTGAGCCCATTTTCTATGGATGGACTCACAGACAGACTCCAATAAGTGTCACCCATTACATTTATATTAAAAGCTCAAAAGGGCCGCTGCACGTTGGACTTTTTGGTCTCCGTGTACGCCTATAAAAAGGGCCGGACTAAGCCCGTGTTTAAGAGCGACATAATAATTAAATCGTTCTTATTTTGCATTTTTATGCACAAATCGCTCATACGTTTTGTTACTTCTATTGTTAGTTAGTTTTCTATTGTAGCTATAGTTTTCATATTATTATATTTATTGTCTATGTTGTTATTACTCATTGGAGCCGCAAAATGATAATTTTAATGTGAAATTCAGTCATCTTATTACATAATTCTTGAGTCTTATTCAGGGAAAAGGAGCATACCAATAGTTAATAGACTTAATACCCCCGGGACCACAGCGATTCCGTGCTCCTGCAATAAGCCGGCTCCACGTGAACTGCTGCGGTGGTGATGTTTGCTGATTGAATCGAATAGATCTTTTTAGTTTGGTTATCTCTGTGCGGTCGGGTGTCGCTGGCTTTTGCTTCAGCATGGCATTTATTGAATACTAGCTGCACCCAGCGGTTTTACCCCCTGTACTGTGTAGCCTATGTGTTATTTGAGGGTCTAAGCTATCTCTATATCAAATTACAGCTTTGTAAATAAACGGCATAAACTCACTTGTATTTATTACGGCTTCGTGCCATCAAATTTCAGCTCGATCGGTCCACCCTTTTAGACGTGAAGAAGTAACAAACATACACACTCACAAACTTTCGCCTTTATATTAATTAGTGTGATTATTTGCATTTTAACTATTGTGGCTATAGTTTTCATAATACTTCTATATTATTGTTTATGTAATTATTGCTCATTCGAGCCGCAAATAGATAATTTTTATGTGATATTCATTCATCTTTTTAAGGAATTCTTGACTTTTATTCAGGGAAAAGAAGCATACCAATAGTTAATAGGGTTAATACCCCCGGGACCGCAGCGTTCCGTGCTCCTGCAATAAACCGGCTCCACGTGAACTGCGGTGGTGATGTTTGCTGATTGAATCGAATAGATCTCTTTAGTTTGGTTATCTCTGTGCGATCGGCGGTCGCTGGCTTTTGGATGCGGATGGTGGCAATTATTGGACATATCGGTGAGTACAGCTTGTTTGTTACTTATTGTGTTCTATATAGTGATTTAATTATTAGTTTTCAAAGATTTACATCGCACCTTAAAAATGCGTTTTTGAAAACTAACGTGAGTGTTATCCATATTAACTATTTAAACAAACGACTAAGCTACTGTCACTAGCCAGCGTCGCGACTGAGAGGCGTGAGCTCCTGATGAAGGACATCGTAATTGACCGAAACCCAGCGTCGAGCCTAGATTCGATATATCCGTGAGTTTAGTCGTTTATTGAAATCGTTAATAAGGATCGTCGTCAATTGTTTACACCTTAAAAATCCCTACGAATGATTTTTATTATTTACTGTGTTAAAGACAGAAAAACAAGCAAATTGACTGACGTATAAACGGTTACTGTGGCCTATGGACGTTTACACCACTACTGCCCCTGAACATTAAAAGGACGTATCTAACAAAAAGTAGATAAGAGTATCTAACAAGAAGTAGATAACTAACAAGATTTGACTAATGTACGCAAATGCGTTTTTCTTATTTTACTTCCATCAAAATGTGTCTTTTTATCTCAATAAATTACATATTATGGAAACGAACATGCGCCCTGCTTAACTTTGGTAAATTCGATACTAAAAATGATAGAAAAATAAAATAAATATATCAGTAGATGCGTCTTTTTTCGCTGATTCCGGCTATATTATGTAACAAAATTTCAGAAAATTGTTGTATACGCCCTTTTAATCATCAGGGGCGGACTAGTTGTTGCCAACGCATAGTCAGTCCACAAGTACCTTCGTAACCCCTCATAATGAGCCCCATGTTACGCCCAATTTCATAGCACGCACTTCCTAGTTACATTATAATAATACTAGATGAAAACCCGGCTTCGCTCGGGTGAAATTTGACTCATAACATACATCCAGGTGCAAAATGTAGGTAGATATTTCTGTAGTCATCGGTTCTCAAAGAATATTAAAGGTATAAGCAAGCATAGATTCGCATGGCTTCGTTCGTTGTGTTTAATAAATATAGTAAATAAAAACTGCAAAAATGTTTACACAAATAATTTTTATTTCAAATCAACAATCATAATAATAGTAGAGTCCCCGAGCCAAATAAAATAAACTTCCGTGGGACATCTCTCCGTCATACGAATTATTGGTATGTGCTTATTCGGCATATTTTTCTGAACATGAAAAGTGCGGTAGTCACTTCCTAAGTGTATGGGACAAAGATGGCCGCCAGGTCTATTCTATTGTACGGGTTGTATTAATATCTACTGAACCAATTTACTCATTTAGTTTAGTTCAACAGCGTTCTAAAAAAACTTTATTTATTACGATAAAGCTATAAACAACGGAACTGCAGCCGTTTGAATGAGCCTCGGTAGCGCTGAACTCATAGCGGTAGCTAAGCCATTAGGCTACCGAGGCTCATTCAAACGGCTGCAGTTCCGTTGTTTATAGCTTTATTGTAATGAATAAAGTTTTTTTAGAACGCTGTTGAATTAAGCTAAATATTATAATTGTCAGCTCTGAGCTGTTTTTGATTCATTCGAAGAAACAATAATCGTTGAGATTCAATCCTAACATAGGCCAAGACACAATATTCATGAAAAAGTTTTTCGGCGTAAAATAATGGGCTAAAATTTTTACGAACAGCAAGTCTATACTGATAAAATTGTAACATTGTAAGACGGCTTCGAGCAGTTCGTCTCTCTTCTCTGTGTTGAAGATTTTCATGCCATCCGAGTTCTCCATTAGGAAAAAGTAAAGGAAAGGCTAAAGGGTCAATATTGGGACTGGTTGATTTGAGTGTAGTTAAGTGTTGAGAATATTCTTGTACAGAGAAGTCTATATTTAATGGAGGTTCGCCGTTTTCTCCTACAAAAATGACCGCTACCTCATTATTTGATGGTGTGTTATACCGACGCAAATCAAGAGATTTATGTTTATAAAACTGCATTGATACCGAATATTTGGGTCGATTTTCTGAGGCTGCTTTTAATTCCTCTTCAGCTAAAATTGCACCCACCCTTTTGTATATTTTGACAAAAGGATTAGATTCATTTAGCATTGTTTGTAAGGACCTCATTATATTGCTTCTACAATTGTTATTTCTAGAATCAGATAAACGTTCATTTAATGCTGCTTCATTTTCAATTATGTACAATTGGTTGTATTGTGGTTTATGACCTTGCAACGGAATCAAAGATCCAGTTTTTATGTAAATTTGCCCTTGTACCCTATAAGTGAAAAATCCTGGAGAAAAATCCTGGAGTGTGTTCAAGTTTGAATTTATAGATGCCATTGCAAATGCTGAATTATATTGTCGTATATTAGCCTTAAAATGATTAGCATCAGACGTATTGCTTTTGTATAAATCTAATAATATATCAGGAATTGGCTTTAATGCTCTATCTGGGTCTATGTATACCTTCCCATTATGACAACAATTTTTAAAATGATTTTTAATTTTTTCACCAAAAAAATGAAGTGCTTGACATTGAACACATTCATAATTCATAGACCCAACTGAATGTACTGATACTTGAATGGTGTTATTTGAAAGTGCTAAATATACATAGTTAGTCCTGGGGGGGGCTGATGTTCTGTACTAAACCTGCTTGAATATTTACGTTTCTTCGGGGGTCTGCCCGCCATTTGGTATGTTTTCTTTTTCCTCTTCTTCTAAATAAATAAAATCACTGCTGACTGACAGCATTGATTCTTGTGTTTTCTCGTTGTCCGAAGAAACATCATCAGTCACCAGTGACTCTTCGATTACCGTCAACTCTTCGTTATCGACCTTAAAGGGGAAAATATATTCAAATAATAATAATTATTGTGAATGTATGTAGGTATATTAGAGTAGAGTCCCCGAGCGAAATAAAATAAACTTCCGTGGGACATATCTCCGTCATACGAATTATTGGTATGTGCTTATTCGGCATATTTTTCTGAACACGAAAAGTGCGGTAGTCACTTCCTAAGTGTATGGGACAAAGATGAAAACTAACTTTTTTCTTTTCTAAGTATTATTTTTCATTACACTGTACGCAGTGACCTACACCATTAACTTACCTGAAAGTCATCAAATAAATCTTGGGATTTGTCAGGTTGTGTAAATGTAACAGGAGCAGTTTGATTTTTTGGAAAATGGTTTGATAGTTCCCAAGCCTTGGTTATTCTTAACTGCCTCATTGTTTCTAGGCCACAACACTCGCAATAATTGAAATTGTCTGCAAAAATATATACAATTAATAATGTCAGTAACGTAGTCAGCAGTAAAAAGCCAAGTTCAAGTTGAACTTGCACATAGGGGTCCATTCCATTATCAAGAAAAACGGTAAAATTTCGTGTCTGTTTCTGTTCATAATACCTCAACACAGGCTAGGTATGCATGTGGTCATTGATATTATTTATCATTTGTCGGGTTATAGAGAAAAAATATTGCGCCGCTTACCGAGTATAATGTTGTCGCATTCCACACATCGACTGCACATTTGCATTTCCTTGCAGTTTCTTGCAAATATATTGCCTTTACAAAAATTGCATGTCACTGGAAGTAAATAAGTACTTATTTTATTTAAATGCAGAATGTCTTACAATCTTATTTCATCTTAATTCACTTAAAAACACAACCTGCCTACATACCTACTAAAATACTACTCACCATCTTTGCGGAGAGCCCTTCGCTGCATCCATTTTGCCAGTGTTGAGTAAATTTATTTATATTTATATGATAAAAATAGTGTTAAAAACAATATTTTCGCGAAACGTCAACAATTGACGCCACCGCAAAAATCAATATTTTTTTTATGTTTTGTTATTCATATAAGGTTTTGATCGAGTCTACCGTACTCCTTGACGAAATTATATCATTAAAAAAAAAAGTGCCAAAAACAATATTTTCGCGAAACGTCAACGATTGACACCAAATGAAAATGGCGATAGCGGTTTGTTTGTCAGTGCCGTCGGAATTTAACGAAATTCTCCATAATCCGAATTTTGCGGATACATGTTGTCGACTCAAAATCAATATTTTTTTATGTTTTGTTATTCATATAAGGTTTTGATCGAGTCTACCGTACCCCTTGACGAAATTATTAATATAGATTGTCTCTATATTCGTGATGTGACATAAATGTTCGGTTTTCAAAAGTCACCATAATATAATAATAGTAGCTTGTGTTGACGCCGTTTCCTAATTATATTATAGTAATTATCGCCTATATTGTTCTATAATGAGCAATTAGTAATTCAAATCCGGAAGCTCGATAAGGTTCCTATTGACTATAGAGATAGAGGAACATCTCCGATACAATATTAAGACGTTGCAATGTTTGGTTTTGATATTGTCTTATTTGAATTAGTCATCAGCTTTATCTAATGGCTTATCCGGTTGCAATGATGCTTAAGTTGTCCAGATGATCCTACTGAATAACAATAAATAAACAAATAGTTGCTACCTAGTCTAAATTTTGATATTCTACAAACTTTCAGTTTGTCCTACGTACGTCCAGTTTAAAAAGGCCTTTCCGCTAAACGTCATGTCAGGTACATTTTGTTTGGCGACGAGATTCAATTTAAAAGCAACCCGAAGTCTGTTAAACTGAAAGCAATTTAACAGGATGAGGCAATTCGAATAAATGAGCGGCATATAATTACACATAATTCTAGACCCCGATGCAGATTTTCTCCTTTAGCCCTACAGCAAAAAGTGCGGTTAATGCGAATAATTTAATTGTACCGCGCTGTAGTTTCAGCGTTGCAACTAATTAGGTTTTTGCGATTGCTCCCAACTCTTGAGCTTGTAGTTTAATGTTGAACTTCAGGTTCCTTCAAATTAAGGTAACTTCTCATTTTAAAGTGCTGCGAAAAACCTCTCAAGTCCATAACATATTCTAAGAAAAAGCAGAGGTATTTTTCGTATTCTTTTGGGAATGTCTCTAGAAAAAGTCTTTCATAACTTGAATTGCAAAAGAGCTTCTTTAAAACCTATTTGAATAAATGAATTTCAACTTTACTTGAATATGAAATTGATACATGAATATTGAGAACTCTCATATACGGTTACTAAGAAAACATTTTAACTTTAAACACTTTTATCTTGATTTGTTCAATATGTTGTGAAGTAACTTTGGTGCTGTTTGTAGCTTATAATATAGTATTGTTACATTCTTATCATCTACGTAAAAAATGTACGTGGGAAATTTTAAGGCAGCGTCATTATCGTGCGAAAATCGAATTATTTTTGGCAGCTCAAATAGTTTTGAATTGAACATCGAAAACTCGATATTAAGACCTAATTTCTATTCATTCGATCCCAAAATCTGTGACTTTATCTGTAAACTTTTTCTGGGATTAATTTTGGTTAGTTTAAGTCACGGAATAACACAAATTCATTTAAACCTATTTACATTATTATACTAGAGGATCTGCGCGCACTTCGATGTTCGTAACAGTAAATTGATATTCCTAGAAATTTACGCTATTCTATTATTTCTTGGGACTCTTCTCGCTGTCCAAATTTCACCTCAATTTAGTTAACATTTTGCGTTTATTTGAGGTGTTTTACTAAATAGTTTTCTATGGTATTCTAGACTACTTTTCAGCGTATAACCATGGTAAAGAGATATACAGTAATTTGACTCCCTAGAAGCGGTTGAACTCAAGGTCGCGCGAGTTTGCTACGCGGTCGACAGGGATCGGCAAGAAGCGAGGTGCCGAATAGACGTTTTTATGCAGTAAGCTTCCGAATAATGGTTGTGAATTAGTAAAAAGTTCACAAAGTATTTAATTCTTTTTGATATTTTGAGTAATTCACAATAATGATGCCTACCGAACCCTACCCAAATCGTTGCAAACTCGCGCGACCTTGATTTCAACCGCTTCTAGGGAGTCACATTACTGTATATCGCTTTACCGTGGTATAACCGCTAGAAACACCTAGTATTATTAGAATTAACATGTAATAATATTACGTAGCAGGGCTCCTGTCAACAAGCTGTTCAAAAGGCTGTCCAGTGTCCACCCGCGTAATTACAAAACACACAATTGCCGTGATAAACTCGTTAGCTATTCCGGTACGGTAGCTTGCATTAATTCCAGTCACGGCATAATGTCAGTGTTCTATTCGGAAGTTACTACTGAAACTCGTATTACCGTGACAAATATTAAAACGGAGTATAATTTCTAAGCGACATGTTAGATAATGTTCATAGTTTTTACCTGTCCATTGTCTGTCTGTCTATAATCAAATCCTGCAAGTTATTTTTGACCCACTTTCCGGTCTTGACGTACTTGTCAAGACCGGAATGGTTGGTGCTAAATTTATAATAATATAAGCTTGTTTTTAAAAAGTTTATTTTTAAATTTCACTTGTTTGTGCTAATTTTGAGTAGATAAAAAAGTCATGACACGCTCATTGCTCTTTGAATTTGGGATATTCAATTGAAAATAGCATACCAACTTACTCTTTAAACTTAAGTAACTTTAATCTTATTATAGAGATAAAAGTACAAATAAGGTTAATTTTGTTCGGAATAGGGATGCCTAAAAAATTTTTTAGTAGATTACTGAGACCTCGTATTGGTTATATATGTATATATTTCTTTGTAAACATGATGAAAAAGTGTGCGATAAATCGTATCTACTAAAGCTGCTTTTATACAACGAAATAAGAAGATGAGCAAGAAGCTCTCCTGATGGTAAGAGACAACGCTGCCCATAATTCGCACAGTGCTACCCAGTGCACTGCGCCTACGCTTCTTACTTGAGAGTCACAAGATGTTAAGACTCTTCAGCCCAGTAATTTTACTAGCTACAGTGCCCTCCTACCGAAGCACACCAATGTTTGCACATCACTGCTAAGGTGGTAGAATAACTGGCACTGTTGGGGTGCCCACCTAGTCAACCTTCTGCAAAGGAAGTCTACCCCCGGTGCCCCCCCGCTGCTTGGTCGTAACGTCACTCTGAACTCGGATACATTTTGTATCGGATAGTAATGTTGCCATCCTAAAACATATAATATAAGCGTTAGAATATCTCAGCAATTTTTTATTTTATTCACAAAACCAAACACGTGTCTAAAATGTTATATTATTTAAATTACGGGCCTATTATGTATTGTTATTTTTACCTTGTCAACATCACCATTATTACCGAGAAAATTCATAAAGGTTTTTAGCAAAATATTAAACCGACGAAAAAACTGAAAAGCAAAAAATAATATTAACTTACTTAGGTAATGTTAGTACATTATATTATTATATTTTTTTGGTTTTTAGTGTTTTAGTCGGTTTTAATTTTTTGCTTAAAAAAAGCTTTATTTTCCAATTTTTTGTGCGTATATTCTAGCAATCAGCGCCTGATAAAAAGTTCATCCCCTGTTTTTCTTCCCTTAGGGTTGGATTTTTTTTCCAAATTTATATGGGACCACACTTAAGGTACACCCTTTCCAATAAAAAAAGAAATTTCAAAATCGGACTTCTCTGTAAAAAGTTATGCGCCATACATAAAAAAAATAGGCATCGACATGTAAACCTCTTCCGTTTTTTATCCTCGGTTGAAAATATTCTCAACATCATCTATTTTACAGTCTGATGAAAAACATCAAGTTTAGGCTAAAAATACTACTTTTACAGAATGTGATCGAACTTAGACTCAGGCCTCAATGTATGCTATTAGAGATGTCAATAGCCGAAAGCCAAGCACACTCCAAACGACTAGCCACGCTCGCTCATTCAGGCGCATTCATGTACTCATTAATCTCCTTTTAATTACGACGAGTGGACTCCAGTTGGCAATCGAAACTCGTAACGAATTTAGTACAATATTAAATATTCTCTTTGACTGATGATCCATACAAAATGCGAATAGTTGCAAAACGATTTCAATTCGAATTGGATTTAATACGAAGTTGATAAATTTAAAATTCATATTCACAAGAACTTTATTGCTCTGCCATATTTTTCAATTTATTTTTTTGGCATTACTATGCAACATGCGGCTGTTCTTACATTAACAGGAACATGGCTCTGTATCGATGCAGAATTAGTCTTACTAGCCATTCACGGAAGTGCCGGACAATTTTTTTTTAATTCTTATTTTATAGGTTACCCTTTGACCACGATCTTGCCGGATCTTAAGCGACGATGCGACCATATATGGTAGCAGATTTTAACTAGAAGCTTAGTTAAATAACGTAAATAAGCGCGCGTCTTTTTGAATAATAGTAGCAGTAGCCCATATGTACGCAGTCTAACGGCTAACTGACCAAGGGCTAATTAAGATCATTCCAAATATATCAATGGCCTCGAACAGGCTGTTGTATGTTGTATGTTTGTACCATACGATTTGAGGAACACAAATACCGAGGGTATTTGTGCGGCATGAGCCAACAGCAAACAGGCGGTTCGCGCGAACCCCGCGCATGAGTCGTCACGTTGTTTTGACCTACAGTCCTTGGGACAATGTAACACTGATCACTAAATCAATACAGTCGAAATAGTTAATTACAATTTTATAAAGGTTTATAGCTTCAAATAAATACGCCTATGTTTCACTATTATTCGTTGTATTTTTAAACATTTTTTTAGAAATAATCATAGCAGTACTGTAATGTGATTGCTAATTGTTTACCACGTTATTCAATGAAACATAGTGCATAATCAGACTCAGATGATATCGCTAGTTCATTGTACTGCTCTCGTGTACTGGCTATTCTCTAGTTTCTGAAATGGTATACAAACAATAATAATGAAATTAAAGCTAATTTCTTAGTGCACGTTGTTTTCACTAAAATAGTCTCAGAATGTTGTACATTTTGAGATTCACCAGATGGACAAGAATCTGCTTTAATTTAATTATGATGAGGTCATTCTATATTTATATTTTAAATTGAACAACTATAATACCTTTACTATTTTAATTAAATTAATCTACAAAGTTACAAAATTTAGTTTGAAATACTTATTGAGATAACTACCGTTTATTGTTTGATTTGAAGATATTTTTTAATAAAAAAAACTTAATAAAATAAATTGTGTTTTCCCGTAATATTTACTCTTTAATATTATGAATTATTTTGAACTTTATCATAAAAATATTGATTTAAAATTTAAATCAGTATTAATTTCGTAATTTAATTCAATAACAAACATTAATGTTCAAAGAAATCATACTACTTAACCTTTTTTTTTGTTCACGCCGAGAAAAAATACTACTTAACTTAACCTATAGAAAAAATTAAACATCGTTGCTCTACTAACACGACCCATTCAATTTCATTATCCAGTCTACAGAAGTTCCTTCAACTCCCATTGCTTACGCAAATAATGCCAGATTTGCCAATAAAAAACAAACTCGAATACACCCCGACGGAGTTGGCAGAGCGAAACTAATCATAATCGTTGTCTTTATAAGAAAAGTTTTAGGCTCCTAAGGAAAATACGCGCGAGAAACAGTATGGATAATGAAGACTTCATTTTGTTGAAATCGAGAAAATAAATTGTTACGAATTGCAAAATGTTCTTATTTATTGTCGAAGTGTTTAGACGTAGACGCATTGTAAAATTATAGAAAGCAGACTGGCTACATATCGAAAAATAAATAATAATTATTGATAATTGATAATTAATGATTATTGAACATTGCTCGGAGCATAGGGTTGACATTAAAACTTATTTTTTTAAAGATGACTTATCCCGGGGTAACCTTCAAGGACAACACCACGGTGACGCAGTGCGACCTTGAAAGACAAATACTGAGGAAGATTAAGATTTCGTGTGTGCATGCGTACGTCTGCGCACACATACACATTGCGTATGTAGTATGTACCTTTGTTTGTTGTCGGCCATAGAGAAAATATCCACTTGTCGGCCTACTTACTATAATTTTACTGTTGTAACGTGAAATATTCGCAAATATTTTTTGTGATAAATTTATCAATAAGTCACAAATCGTAGAAGACATTGCGGCATAAAAGTATGGCGCAAACAAGGGCAGGCCGCACCGCATCGTATCGCAAAACAAAAATCCGACTTTTAATATGAACATGATGAATTATTACACAATAGGCGAATAATGAGGTCAGGTACAGCGGGCCTGTAGATAGATAACCCTTTATAGTACACCAAAAGTGTGTATAAGTTTACATAAAATGTACAAAAGTGATAGAGTAGAATAGAATTGAAAAAAAATGAACACGACAAATACAATAGAGAATGTTATCAAAACAAAAGATTACACATCAGAGAAAAAGTGTAACAATTGACGGTTTTACCGCTTATTACAGACAACCAAGAAAAAAATGTAATGCAGGAGGATTTTTGATATAAGAACCATGGCAGTGCGGCCCGCCGTAGTTTTTCGTCAGCTATTAAGATGCAATTAATTTTACCATCTCGAGCTAGAAAGCCAGTCCTTCGAGATCTAAATGAATTTTAATATTATGATGCATCTGATGAATAATACTCAGACAACAGTTTTGAAAAAAGTTATATAGACACTATTTTGTCCAGTGGGTAACTACGGCCGAAGCCTATCACCAACTCAGTAATAAAGTTTTTTTTTACATAGAATAGGACTGCGTTTGACCACAGTCTCACCTGTTGGTAAGTGAAGACGTGGTCGAAGCTGTTACACACAGCCCTAGCAAATACCTATTAACCCTCGACTTGAAGACACCCAAGTTGTAATTTTCGGGAAACACTGAAGCGGGTAGGGAGTTCCAAATCTTCGCCGTCTGGATTATGAAGGTCGAAGCAAATCGCTTCGTGCGGATATCATAATACGGTTTCAATTTCTTGTATCGTTAATACTGTTTCCATCTCGCGACAGTATTGTTTATGCTTATTAGGATCTTATCTGCACTGTTTGCTCACGAGTTCTTATCGTTGCTACTCGTATTCACATGCATATGAACGTTGTGATTGTGTTCAGGAAGTACTCGTACCATGTGTAGAAGGGACTTCGATAACAATGCCAAAAATAAAAGGGCTTTTGTATTTTATTATAATTCCTAAGTTTTGTCTGTTGATGAGAATCTTTTATCTTTTTGGTGTGGTATGAAATGAAGTGATTACGCCTCATCACCATTTTCAGCATGACAAGAACATCAAACTGTTATCTAAGGTATAAAATACTATATTTTTTATCTCAGCATACCACGACCAGGTAGCAGACTTCATAAACCTTTCTTTTTTAAACCAGGAAAAATGCTTTACGCATCATCACCCCACGCTGGGGCGCGCGGGGCGGAATGTGGGACTCACAAAAAACCTGGGGTGTTCCTGCGGGACCCCATAATGCCGAGGCAGCGGGTACGCCGAAACACTCATCCGCGGCCCCGACGGCGTTTGGTCCTCACTGACAATAGGACCCCTCCGAGGTGCGGAGAAGAGGTGTTTCACCCCACCCTCTCAAGGGGCGCGCCGAAACACCATGCGTGCCACCTTGTGGGTCTGTTCATGCGGTGACAAGTACCCCCATACTCGCCGACTAGACCCAGGTTATGGGGGCTGGAGAAGGGCGTGGAAGACACGCCTCCGACGCCCCTTCTCCAGGCACGCATCGGAAGGTCGGTGGTGACCTCCCGTTCGCGTTCCGCGATCTCCTTCTGCGAGATGACACTCGCACAGAACGAGACCGCGGCCTGCCACGACTCCTCGCTCGCAACCATGGCTCTTACCATGGTTGCCAACGAGAGTTCGTCCCCCACAACAGCGACGAGGGTACAGCGCTCACTGACCCAAGCTGGGCACACCTCCAGTGTGTGCTGCGCTGTATCCACGTCGCTACCACAGTGTACGACGTAGACCTCCGCTAAATAAAATAAATAAATAAATATTTCAGGACATTTCACACAGCGCCACCTAACCCCAGGCTAAGCAACTTAATGCTTGTGTTATGGTAGTTAGGATAACGGATACAATACTTATATACATGAAAACCACCCAGACCAGAAACAAATACCTGTGGATCACACAAATATTTGTCCTATGCGGAAATCGAACCCGCAACCATCTGCGTTGCAAGCGGGTATTACCCACCCCACCACAGACCGCCGCGCCGCAGAGGCTAAGAAAGGATTTGGCCACGCGGGCAAAACCGCGAGCATAAGCTAGTATATTTTATATTGTTATATGGATTCAAATCCACCAAAATGATGAGCAATTACAGCTGAATTTTATGGCATGAATGTGTAAGCAAGAATGATATATATCTCATTAAAAGTTTAGAAACCTTCCACGAAGGATTTACGAAGTTGGAGGTACTTACAGTACAAAACACGGTAAGAATTTCAAATTATTCATTAGATAATTACGGTGTGACTTACATAATTGTATCCCTTCTTGTTAAGATTGGTAAAAAAAAAAAGTGGTTTATGAAGGATTCATATGCCAAGAAATGGGACATTTTTTTTGCAAAAGAAAACTTAGATCCATGTTTCCTTGAAGTGTGTTAACTTAACTTTTAAAATGTGTGCAATAATATTATACAGGGGTGATCTTGAGGAATTTTCAATAAATTGATTCTATGAATTTATATTTCAAATTTATATAAACGCTCGGTATCTTCATATAAATGTATCGTAGGTGTATTTGAAGGGTCAGGACAGACAAATTCGAATTGAGATAAGTTTCAAAGTCACGTAGGTTACTTCATAATGGACACTTTACTCCTTTCCCCTAGAGATTTAACTGTACTATGATAAAAAGGGTTAGAGAGCTACAAGAAATGTGGGTAAAAAATAAACAGCTTCTTCAAGATACAATAAGATAAATCACCCTTTATTGATACCACTTAAAAAAGTAAATTAACAGTCTGCACTTCCTTTTTTATTTCATTCTTCTAACGTTGCTTAAAACTGTTACTTTGGTATGTGAAATGAAGAGGGCATTATCCTACTAATTAAATCTTAGTAACCGGATCTTCCAGAGTCTTTACATTCTTCTCCACCTAACCTTCTTTGATTCTTTTCAACGGTTTTACCCTAAAGGTCAAAAATCTTTAAAACATACAACAGCAACATTTATCTAAAGCTAGAAATGTAGGGTTTTAGAACAGAGTGTACCCATAAACGTCAAGTATCAAAGCCGTAGGTTGTTGGAACGTTTTATGGTCACATGCTATAGTAATAATGACAGATACCGCAGTTTAAAAATTTAAAGTAACGCTGTTTAAGTAGTACTTATGTGAGTTTGTTTCGTTTCATCTATGATTGTAAATCCAATTAGCTATAATATTATTATGGTCAAATGTACGCTTATAATAGGGGTATCAACGCCGTATAAAAGACTATAGGCGCGACTATGATGCTTTTCTATTGATAGCACACCTCATTCAATGTCCTAGCTAGTCTGAATTAATTATACCTACCATGTAAGATTTCAATTTCTATGAAAACCCTTTCGTCAATACAGTTGTAATCTTTATTTTATTTATATTAATTTATTTAACAATTTTGGGAAAGTTTACATATTATGTCTAATTAGATTTTTTAGATAATAAGAATAGGTACTTAAATATTGAACTTAAGGATATTTCCAAGTTTCAACCCTCATATATTTATAATTCATCTTCTTTTAAAGAGGAAACATTATAAACATTATATAATGGTCTGCGATAGACAAGTTTGCGGATGAACAATGCCTTATATTACCCCAGATGTCGATGTACCTGCAATCTTCATATGAATAAACGATTTTTATTTTGTTTTTATAGAATGTATTGGCTTCACTTTTGTATTTGATGCGAGGTGTCTGCTTTCACAATAGTCTGTGTTTACGGTCTATAAATCGGTGCGAAAGGACCCGTTAACTCCGTTTGGCCAGACATCGAGATGCTGTGAGATTTTAACGAGCCAAACAAATTCTATACCAACAAATTGTATCCTTGATTACGGCTCTTTTAGTGCATTGGTTTTTGTAGCTTAAACAACTCCTTTTGTAAATTACCCAGCCTACTTAAGTGTCCGTAAATGCAACATAATGAGAGTATGAGACTGTCAATTATTGGTGCAACATTATTGTTAATTATATATATTTATAGCTGTAAGTTTTTCTTCACGAATTATGAAATACTAGCGGACCTGTGCGCACTTCGTAGCGGGGATATGGGTTTGCATACAAACTTTTTTCGGGAATAATTACCGTTCCCATGGAAATTTCGCAAAATCCCTTCTGATCTTAACCTACGTCACATAAAAAACACGCTGACCAAATTTCAGCTCAATCGGTGCAGTGGTTTTGCCTCTACGATGATGAGTCAGTCAGTAAAGATAAATTCGTAGAACTCTTAAAAATGTTTCACAATAGCAGTAGTTTAGATCATATTGTTTTATTATTTTTAATAGTATTTCCAGCTTGATATCTTAAAATAAGAACAACGTTATTCTTAAAACGTAGAAAACATTTATTAGTGTTATACCATTTTTTAAAGTATCAAACAGGAATACTTTTCAAAATTTTAAAAATATAAATCTAGCTTTACCGCGGAATATTTACGAAAAATTTATTCAACGAATTTACATTTTAAAATTAGTCATATTATCGTGCAAGCGAGAAAATCGCACGCAAAGGAGAAACTCTTTTGACATCGGGTTAAGGAAACCGCTAGGACCACTTTAGTATTATTATAAAACCAACCAACATAATGGAGCTCAACCGCGAGTCCCATTTATTTCTGTTAAAACTTTGCACTTAACACTGGTTTAAATAAGCTGACTCGACGGGTAATCCGTCCACTATTTTTTAATGGACAAAAAGTACTCACCGCAGGTTTTTTTTTATGTGAAGAAATAAGAAGACAAGCAAGACGCTCCCCTGATGTTAAGAGATAACGCTGCCCATAATCAGTACAGTGCTGCCCAGAATTTCACAATGATGTGTAATTCTAGGTGCACTGCACCAACGCTTCTTACTCAAGAGTCATAAGATGTTAAGACTCTTTAGCCCAGTAATTTCACTAGCTACAGTGCCCTCCTACCGAAGAACAATAATGTTTGCACATTACTGCTCAGGCGGATATTCTGTAATTCCTGACTTTCATAATTTATTTATCGCTGGGACAGCTTTTAACTACCCCACTCATAGATCAAACTAATCATCCTAATATAATTATAATTGCGAAAGTTTGTATGGATAAGAGTAATATATATTTCTCTTTCACTCCTAATCAGATTTTACTGATTGAGCGGAAATTTGGTATGTAGGCCACTTAGACCTTAAATTAATAAAATATGCTACATTTAAAAGGTGAAACCCCTAGGCGGCATTATAAATGCGATAGTTATTCCACAGTTCCACAGTGCCAGTTATTCTACCGCCTGAGCAGTGATGTGCAAACATTACTGTGCTCCGGTAGGAGGGCACTGTAGCTAGTGAAATTACTGGGCTAAAGAGTCTTAACATCTTATGACTCTTGAGTAAGAAGCGTTGGTGCAGTGCTCCTAGAATTTCACATAATTGTAATATCCTAGGTAACACTGTACTGATTATGGGCAGCGTTATCTCTTAACATCAGGAAAGCGTCTTGCTCGTCTTCTACTTCATCACATAAAAAAAGGTATAATGACGATGTGTGATTAAAGTCAACAAACTATTCTCGCCAAAACTAATAAATCGGTTGGGCATCTGTAATTTATTAATCTATCTATCTACTTTTGTATCTTAAGTAAATAATGTGTGCCTATACAGCCTGTTTTCATCTACTGGTTATTATAGACCTCATTTTATTTATATTAGTTGTACTTTTTTTCAATGACCTATGCTGTTGGTCTCAGATTAAGACCTCTACAGCTTTACCGGACGTGTGGTGAGCGCAGGAGGCACTCGACCCAAAGTTTTTAGTTGTACTTTGTATGCGTTATAACTTATTTTTAGTGATCAGAAGTACACTATCACGCCTGAAACAGATTCTGCACAGCGCTGATTTTCAGCCTACCCCGTGCTCGACTAAGATGTTTAGCAGGTTAAAAAACTATGCCAGTAGCGGGATAATTATTTTTATACAAACACTTTATTTAACACTTAATTTAGATCGCGCGCGCGTTTGTGTGTGTATGTGCGTGTGTTTGTGTGTGTGTGTGTGTGTCGGAACATAAGTATGTGCGCGTGTGCAGTCGTTGTGGAAAAACGACCGATAACGACTGTGATCGCAGTACATTTTTTAACGTTAGCTACAAACGATTGCCGCTTATCTAAGCCTGGTGAGTGCTGAGAACACCTTGAAACCTGAAACATTTTTTTATTAAATTAAAATTATTTAGGCATTACAAAAAATTTCTACTTAAATATAGTTGGCATTTCTGTGAACTTTATTTTGTCGGATGGGAGTGGTGTTGTATAGTAAGCTACAACCTTGTTTCAGTAGGTTAATGAATTACGCCAGTCGACATGCTACACGGCCTTTCATTTCGATTTCAAGTAATTTTCCCACAAATCAATGAGTAGTAAACTAGGGTATTCTCGTATCCAGTCTATAATTCCCGGAAAGCGTTTAGTGATATAGAAAATTACAATTCGGATTCCCATTTTATTGAAATACTCGCCTAAATAAATACAGAATACAGAGCCATGGAAATGTATTGTTACGAGTAAATTGCCGATGAAATAAAGTTTCCTTAACGGGAACTGATATTTCCTATGAAACAGATTTCATTTTCAACCTACAAATAACATGAAAAACAAATGTTATTACCTCTATGTACTTTCATTACAGATTTTCGGTTCACTTTTTGTTGAAATTTTCGCGTTCCGTTTTGTTAGATAAGATAAGATAAGATAAGATAAGATAATTTATTTGTCAGAATTTTGGTACAATAAATAAGATCTTAAAACTAATAGGTTCCATCAAAATTCTGCCTTAGCAGGCGTACAAATATCGAATTCAATAATTGTAATTTATAAAATTAGTTATTATTCATATAATGTGAATTATTACATACAAAGTCAAACAAATTGGATAAAGATAATTATTTGAGATTATTGTCATTTAAAAAATCCTTAACAGAATAATAACATTTTGTCAGAAGCATTTCAAACAATTTTCTTTTAAATGTGTTTAGATTATTTTCTGTAATATTGTCTGGAATCTTATTATAAACTCTAATAGCCATACAGTACACATTTTGGCTGTTTAGTTGTAATCTTTGTGCAGGGACGTACAATTTATTAGTTTTTCGGCAGCTTCTCTTTACAACGTCACAATGCTTTCTAAACAAGTTTGGATATTTTTTTACAAACATTCCGATCTCAAAGATGTAGAGAGATGGTAATGGCAGAATTTTAAGTTGTTTAAAAAGATTAGTGCAACTGTCTCGATATCCTATACCACACATAGAGCGTATACATTTTTTCTGTAAAATAAACGCTCTATCAGCGTCAACGGAGAATCCCCAGAGAATAATTCCGTACCGGAGATTAGAGGAAACATATCCATGATACGCCGACAGAGAAGCCTCTTTTGTTGCTACTTGCCTAAGTCGATATAGCACGTATACAAACCTATTTAGTTTCGAACACAGTTTATCTAAATGCGGCTTCCAATTACAAAATTTGTCTATGGTTATGCCTAAAAATACTGTGTCATCTACTCTATTTATTGCATCACCTTTATAAGAAATGTTTACATTGTGTGGTTTGCTTTTATAAGTTTGAAATTCAACATGTTGAGTTTTCGATAAATTTAAAGACAAGTTGTTGTTATCTAGCCAACTTATGACGTTGTATAATGCTTCGTTAGCATCCTTTTCAAAAGTCAATTTATTTTCCGCTTGTACTATTATTGTAGTATCATCCGCAAACAAAAGACATTGATGATTTGTGGCGTCTGGTAAATCATTTATGTAGAGGAGAAACAGTAAGGGCCCAAGAACGCTGCCCTGAGGCACTCCAAACCGATTTATACGATATTGCGAACGAAAGGCTAGTTTTGTTGAACCTACTATATTATTAGTTTCTACGCATTGGTACCTATCACCTAAGTAACTTTCGAGCCATTCATGTGCCTTTCCCCTTATACCATACTTGTATAGTTTTTGTAGTAATATTTCGTGGCGAACAAAGTCGAAAGCTTTACTCATATCTAAGAAAATCGTAAGAATTGGTACACTTTTATCTAGGCTCTCCATAATTTTTTTAATCAGAAAGAAACACGCATTTATAGTAGAACTTTTTTTCCTGAACCCAAATTGTTCTGGTATTAGGATTTGATTGTCATCTATAAAGTGTATGAGTTTACTGAACATAATTTTCTCAAATAGTTTTGATAAAATGGGTATTAACGTTATAGGCCTGTAATTACTCATTTCACAAACATTCCCTTTTTTAAAGATCGGTTTAACAATGGAAAATTTTAAACGCTCAGGAAAGCTTCCTTCTGTGAATGACAAGTTTATTATATAACTTATAGGTTTACATAGCTGAAGCGCACATAATTTTATTAATTTTGTATTTAGCTCATCATATCCGGTTGAATTTGATTGTTTTAGTGATTTAATTGCCTTTAAAATCTCAATATTATCTGTAGGCGTTAAAAAAATTGTTTTATTAATATTATTTATGTTGTTAAATTTAATAGATGACGTATCACTTGGTTGATTTGCATTATTTGTTAGGCTAATATAGTAATTATTAAATTGTTCAGCAATATCTTGCGGCTTTGTATATGTAATACCGTCAGCTACAACTTCGCGTATATCGGAAAATTCAGTTTTATTATTGAAGTTGTTATTAATTACTTTCCAAGCAGCTCTACAGCGGTTATTAGATTTATTTATAAACTGTGTACTAGAGTTTTTTTGGGCCCTCGCAATACACTTTTTTAAAATACGCGAGTAATTGAGATACCTTTGTCTGTTTCTAGTTTTATTTGAAGGCGATAACGTATATTTTAAATAGTACATTCGCTTACGTATGCAGCATTTTTTTAGGCCCTTGGTAATCCATCTGGTAGCAGTAGGTTTATTTATAATTTTTACCTTTATAATTGGAAAGCACAAATCAAAAAACAGTTTAACAGTGTCATGAAACAAATTGAAGGCGTCATTTACAGTTGTTTGCTCCATGACTTCACTAAAAGACAAACTTGACATGCATTCTTTGAATTTACTAATGTTTTCTACACTGAAATCGCGTCTTTTCTCATACCAGGCTTTTGGTTTAATTTTACTCTCCCTAACAGTTTCATTAAAAGAAATCGTTTGGGCAGTTTCATGGTCGGAGAGTGCTAGGTAGTGAGTATCGCTAGTTGGTTGTTTTAAATTGCTGCAAATTAAATCTAAACAGGCTGATTTTCTAGTCACTTTTAGTATATGATTGCTTAAATTATTATTTGATAATACCGCATTTAACTCTTTAGATATTTTATTATTTTTAAGTATATCGATATTCCAATCACCGCACACTATTACAGATTTGTTGTTATTAATATTTACTTTTCGCAAGAGTTCATTTAATTGTTCAAAGAAAATTTGCACGTCGGAGTCAGGAGTTCTATATATGCATATTATGATCACGTTGCAAGTTAGAAGTTTAATAGCACAGTATTCAAAATGTCTTGTGATCGCTTTAATTGAACAGTTTAGGGGTTCACAAGGTATATGTGATTTAACTAGGATACACGACCCGCCTCTACGTTGCGTGTCTCTTGAGAAGCTTGATGCTAATTTATAATTTTCTAGTTTCAAGTTAGCCTCAGAGCCACACTTCAAAAATGTCTCCGTAAGGCAGACGATATCTACACTACCAATCGTTTTTTCAAGATCTTGTAATGCTATTGATAACATATCTCTCTTGCTCAACACACCAGCTATATTTTGGTGGAGCAAAGTGATTTTTTGTGTCTTATTAGGGACGAAAAAGCTGTTTAGTAACGGGACCATGATTTGTGTCCAGAGTAGCATTAACATTATCAAAATCGTTCTGTTGTATGTCCTCGTTGAATTTCAAGCTTATACGATCGATATCTAATAACTTCTGTTCACATAATATTTTGTCCTTCCTATTGGCCAATGAGCTTAAAAATATATTGCGGTGGTGTACAAATGCAAATTCAACATCCAGCCTAAATATTAATTTTTTTATGTATTGCTTATGTATATGTGTTGGATACAAGGGTTTATCAAAATTTTTAGTTTTGTACATTTCTACAAAATGGCAATTGCTGAAGTTTTTAGACAGTAGTTTTAATTGAGAATTCAGTAGTTTAGTATTTAGGTGGGCATTATGGTTTACATTGATTATAAATACCTTGTTTGATTTTATACGTCCTAACATGGCACTCAAATCTATTATAAGTTTTAACGGATTCTTATCATGAGAGCCCATTCCAAATATTACAATATCATCCTTATTTAAAGTGCTTAAGGGTATTTCACAGCTTGACATAATTTGACTACATTTAGCATTTGGCATAATATATCCTTTTATTTCATATTTATTGCTCCAACTTCCCGTAGTTCTGCGTAACATTTCTACTGGTAGCGATTTAATTTGTTCATCTCCGAGGATTACTATTTTCGGTGGCACATTGTTTGTATGCTGATCCTCTTTATGACCCTTGTTGAAATTTTGTGGTAATTCATATTGATAATGGTTTGAGGAAAAAGTATCAGCAGGTGATTCAATAGACGACTTCCTAACAGTTATAGTGGATGGAGCGGTAATCTGATCGTATGCTCTTCTTGGGGGCGTACACATTGTTTCCATTCTTCGAAGAGTCTTCTCATCCGGAGGTATAGCAGAATGCGCGCTGTTTTGGAAATACAGTGGTGTTGATCGTCGAGTGTTTATCTTTATTTTTGAAAAAGAATTTTGGGTCGATGTGCCTTGTAATATATTATGTATATTAGCAATGTGTGTGTCCTTACTTGTGACTTTTGTCAACAAGTATATTTGCCTATCTTTTTCATCTATAAGTTTTTGTAAATAATTATTTTCTGAGTTTAACTTCTCTACTTTGCCATTGGCTAGCTCTAAATTTGTTCCTAGGGTCTCTAATTCTTGTTTGAGCTCTATCGTTTCAAGGGACTCTGCATCTAAAGACATTGCCAAGCTTTTAGCAGTAGCATCATGCATAGATAATTCCATTGTAGAGCTCAGTGTGCTATTCAAGATAGAGATATCTCTTTCTGATCTAGATCTTATTAGGGGCCTTTTTCTAATAGTCACGTGGTCCATTGTGAACAGATTTATATTTTATTGTGTTTACTTGTTATTATTGATTTTTATAATTATTTTGGATGATGAAAGAGTTCTTACTGGTGCTGTGTTATTGGTAACTGTAAACCTGTGGGATATCTCTTAATCTCTCATCACACAAAGATTTTCGTGCAAAAATTAGCACCGTCGCTGAGGTTCGATCTGGGGTGTTCATGCACAGATCATCGTGTTCTCAAGCGCTCGAACCACTTGGCCACAGATGCGGCGGGATCCTAGGCGAAATTGTCGAGTCGATGCATTCACTGCAATATTTGATGCATACCTTCACGTTTTTTTTTCAATAATCAATAATTGTGACAGTTCTTATTATTAAGATACCTCCAAGCAGTTAATAAATCGTAAATAATGGGATTTTTACACAATCATTGTGTTATTTTCTTGAAAATATGAGTGTTCAGTGAGGTGTTAATAGAATTATGAACTCTTAGTGGTACTATGGATGGAACTCACAGTGTCCAGGTTTGTGGAGTGATATTCGCCAGCACCTATATCTTAGATTTTTCCCACTATTATTGTTTATTTTAGGTTTAATAACACTGTCACACAAATTTTAGAACTAGTTTTTAATATTTAATTGTTAATTAAACTTTTTTGCAATGATTTGTAATTTTAAATAATAAAGTAAACACAGTGTAACATAACTTAATGTTTATCGATCAGCGCCACCTAGCGGAATTTAGAGTATTATGCAAAAGCATTTAGAGTATTATGCAAATTATTACCCGTAGTACGTGTGAATGTTAACATCGTTCACTCTACGCTAAAATTACTAAAACTACTGAACCAATACTGAACCAATAATGTTAATAGTCAAATCGTGGGAATACTAAGAAATACATGAAATTGTAACTTATTATTTAATAATGGACAGAATGGATAGGTGAGAGCGGCAAGGGACAGCGCATAATGGTACAATCAACAGTGGGCAATTAAAGGCTGAAGATGATGATTTAACCATAGATTATTTATTATTATTCAGGAATTTATCTATGACAAAGATTTAACAATATCGTACCTCTCAAAATAATATTATAGTTCCGTAGATAATATCATAAAAGCATCCAAACGTGCGTCTCTCTCGCTGGCTCGTCATAATGAATTTTGAAATATAATAAGTGTATACTAGCTGCGCCCAGCAATTTCACCCGCTGTACTGTAGCCTATGTGTTATTTCAGGGTCTAAGCTATCTCTATACTAAATTTCATCTCAATCGCTCCACCCGTATAGGCGTGAAAGAGTAACAAACAAATGTACATCTAGCGCATCCATTCATTCTTACAAACTTTCACGTTTAAAATATTAGTAGGATTCGTGGAATTTGAAAATGTTTCATAGTAAAAGCTCTAGATTTTTTTTTTTTAAGTATTTCCAGTGTTTTATTGAAAATATTTTCGATGGCGCTAGCCTAACTAATGCGAATGCAATGATCGATAAACGCCAAATTGTTTCAACCGTACCCAGTCCCTATTTTGCTCGAGCATAGAGCAACTAACGTGTGAATCGGTCACATTGCCGAACCAACATCGCATTACTGGAGCTCAAATATGGTTACGATAGAACTCATCAAACTACGCCAGAGTGAGTGAGCATTCTAATTGGAATATCACAATCACGTTTGATTGTATTTCAATCGAATCCTTAAATTATAGCATCGACGTAATACGAATACGACAATAGTGGATACAATACTAATTTTCTGTAGACTGTAGAATTTTCTGTAGACGTGTGTCCGATCTATGGTTAATACGTGTTATTTACTGCTGTAGTGTTGTTTGCTTGTTTTTTATCAATCAAGCTACTTTCTACAAAAAAAGCACAATTCGTAGAATCTTTTTTATGCATGTTCACCGATTACATAAAGACGCCTGCGCCGATTTGAACAATCCATTTTATATTTATTTTATCGAAGTAAGTCAAGTCGTTTTTTACATAGCTAATTTATATAAACAAGACCGAAATATCCCATCTGCGCGTCGCCACACCATCCTAAAAATCATTTGAAAGCAAGCCTCTTCAGAGACTTGAGGATTGAGGACTATAAAATCTTCGTAAACGTTAGAATTTTTTGGGACTGCAATGCTCGAAGCGGTGGTAGCAAAGGGGGGATGTAAACTGGATCACCGAGTTCGTTAGGTCCCGCACCAATGACTTTATATGACTTATGATTGTGTAGTTTTCTTAATTGCTACTGAGGTAGATTTCTGCCGTGGCTATAGTTACCCACTGGACAAAACCGTGTCGCCAAGGAGTCATTACGTCTGTGTTCCGGCACTATGTTCAGTGAAGCCAGGGAGGGATTTATCCCGTCTTCTAGGTTTAGTCTGCTACCATCTTCGCATCATCGCCTAAAATCAGGCGAGATTGTGGTAAAGAAAATGCTTACTTACCGTACCGCTTTACCATTTACCGTAGGTTACACATTCATAGTAGATATCGAATTAAAGTGAAAGATCCCTTAAATAAAAAATATCAGAAATGCCGATTGTAAAATGTATCCATTCTAAAATAGTTCAGGCAACGAATATGAATCAAAATATGAGACAGTCTGCCGCAATATGTTGCTGACTAAACTAATGATAAAATTTTACCACCACGTTTGAAAATGTGTTCGAGTGTGAAATTCGCCACGACCCAAACAACGTGGCCGAAGCGGTGTAATCAGCATTGTAAAACAGATTCATGTCATTATGGAATCAATCACAGACTAAACCAGGCCCCGCTTATGTGATTTTCTGTATGATAACAAAATCTCCAAAACGTGGCGGGGTGCGGGGGGCAGTTGGCAACGCACGTAAAACTGTGAGTCCCGGCTGTTTCCTATAAGATATGAAGGAGGCAGTCGTTAGGTCATGTTGCAGGCCCTGTAGTAATCTTGGCGACCTGAAACTGCAACATATAGATTAGCTACACAACCTATAAATTGTGATTTGACTCTGACAGTGTAGGTAGGGTAACCTGTTCTGTTGGAGTATTAACCCTAATTATTATTATTATTGGCTAGTTTTGATTGGCTCTTTCAAAGCAGAAACTCTTTGGTGACATTAGACGTGTGTTATGCAGTGTCAATGCGTATCGTCGGCGAGAGCTTACCTCCGGTAATGCGCACTCTTATGGTTAAGTGCTCTATGGCATCAATGGATAATATGTTGTAGCTGTGGCTAGTTATATCTCGTATAATTGGCTAGTTCATGATTTGTTCTGCCTATCACATTTGGTCAATGTGTGAAGCGAATATTGATTTCGCATGCAAAGTGTAGCTAGAGAATACTGAAACGAAATCTTAGTTCTAAGCTATATTATTGTATTTGTGTGAACAATAAAGAGTTTTCTATTCTATTCTATACTAGCTGACCCGCGCGCACTTCGTTGCGCGTGAGAGTCAATTAATAAAGCGAATTTGGTGCTGCTATGTTCACTATGATAGTATTTCCATCCCCGTGACTTTGTAAGCGTAAAATAAGGCATGGCTATATATTATTTGCTCCCGCTGTGGGTAGCGAAGAATATCGGGTTGGGTATTTCTATGCAGTTTTGTTCGCTACCGTAGAAACCAACATAGGATTGGTTTCTATTCCCAGTCTGTCCGTGTCCGTCTTCCTTTCCCAGAGGTCAAATTATCTCAGTTGAGCGGTAGTTTATCGTCTTCATAAATTTTCACGCCTCTTTTCAGGAATTAAAACTATTTGTGGTCCTTTCCCGGTAACTCTTTAACTTATCTCTACTGTAATGTACCTCAGCTAAATTATTATTCGTTACTAATTTCTCACACCATCCTTCCCGCGACTCAAATCAATTCCATGGTTCCTGAATTCCCATTAAATCTCTGATCCTCCTTCCCCCTCCTTTAATACTTAGTCTCCTTAAAGTTAATTTCTGACATAAAAAAACTATTCATTAACAGAACTTAACAAAATATCAGCTCATTTTCGGTTCAGCGGTTACTAATTTCCATGCAAACGTTTTTGTGAAAAAATTCCTGTTCTGGTGAGAATTTCACAAAATCCCTTCTTATCGGTCGCCTACGTTACATAAAGAATACGTTGTCCAAATTTTAGCTAAAACGAAGAAGCGGTTACCTTTCCTACACAAACTGGATCCCTCTTTCCTCCCCTCAAAGGTTGATTTCTGGGATAAAAAGTATCCCATATCTTTTTTTAAGACTTAATCTACCTTTGTATCAAATTTAAGCGCAATAGGGTCAGCGGTTCTAAATTTCCCATTAATTTCTGTCAAAATAAATATTTAATGTTCCTAAACACAACTCAAACCATGATTTTACAAAATTTCGATTCAATCGGTTTAGTTGTTACGGATTTGCATACAATTGTTTTTGTAAATAAATCCCGTTCCAGTGGGAATTTAGCAAAAGCCCTTCTCGTGAGTCGCCAAAACCACCTAAAAACACGCTATCCAAATTTCAGCTCAAATAAAGAAGCGGTTAACGATTTCTTACGCAAACTTGCACCCCCCCCCCCCCCCCCCCTTTCCTCCTCTTTAATGTAGATTTCTGGGATAAAAAGTATCCCATTTTTTAGGACTCAATCAACCTCTGCACTAAATTAATTTAAGCTGAATAGGGTCAGCGCAGCGGTTCTAAATTTCCCATACAAACTTTGACCCCCCCTTATTAGTTAATTTCTGATATAAAAACTATTAAAAATTTCCTTAACAAAACTCAAACCATCATTTTACAAAATTTCAGCTTAATTGGTTTAGCGGTTACGGATTTGCACACAAAAGTTTTTTGGGAATAATTCCCGTTCCTGTAAGAATTTCACAAAATCCCTTTTTATCGGTCGTCTTAGTTTATGTAACTAAGAACACGCTGTCCAAATTTCAGCAAAAACAAAGAAGCGGCTAACGATTTTTTACACAAACTTGCACCCCCCTTTTTTCCCTTAAAAGTTGATTTCTGGGAAAAAAGTATTGCATATCATTTTTTAGGATTAGATCTACCGCTGTACCAAATTTAAGCTCAATAGGGTCAGCGGTTCTAAATTACCCATACAAACTTTGACCCCCCCTTTACCCCCCTTAAAAGTTAATATCTGACATAAAAACTATTCAATGTTCCTAAACACACTTCAGACAATCGTTTTACAAAATATCAGCTCAATCAGTTCAGCGGTTACAGATTTGGATACAAACGTTTTTTAGAATTAATTCCCGTTCCCGTGGAAAATTTGCAAAATCCCTTTTTATCGGTCATCTACGTTACATAAAAAATACGCTGTTCAAATTTGAGCTTTAAAAGATGGCCGGTTACTGATTTTCTACTCAAACTTCTACCCCCCCCCTCTTCCCCCTTCAAGGTTGATTTCTGGGATAAAAAGTATCCCATATCATTTTTTAGGACTCAATCTCCCACTGTACCAAATTTCAGCTCAATGGGGTCAGCGGTTTTAAATTTTCCATACAAATTTCGACCCCCCTTTACCCCCCCTTAAAAGTTAATTTTCGTCAAAAAAAAATTAATGTTCCTAAACACGATCTAAACAAATGTTTTACAAAATTTCAGCTCAATCGGTTCAGCGGTTACGGATTTGCATACAAACATTTTTCGGGAATAATTCCCGTTCCCGGAGGAATTTTGCAAAAATCCCTTTTTATAGGTCGCCTTCGTTACCTAAAAAACACGCTGGTTTAAATTTCAGCTTAAACAAAGAAGCGGTTACCGATTTCCTATTCTAACTTTGACCTCCTTTATCCCGCCTTAGAGGTTGATTTTTGGAATAAAAAGTATACCATTCAATTTTTTAGGACTCAATCTATCTCTGTACCAAATTTCAGCTCAATAGGGTCAGCGGTTCTAAATTTTCCATACAAACTTCGACCCCCCTTTACCCCCCTTAAAAGTAAATTTCTGACAAAAAAACTATTTGATGTTTCTAATCACAATCCCAACTATCGTTTTACAAAATTTCGGCTTAATCGGTTCAGCGGTTACGGATTTGCATACATTCGTTTTTCGGGAATAATTCCTGTTCCTGAGGGAATTTTAAAAAATCGCTTCTTATTGCACGATGAAATCTTCTTACGAATACGCTGTCCAAATTTCAGCTCAATCCGTCCAGCCGTTTGGGCTGTGCGTTGATAGAACAAAAGTGTACGAACGATTTTATATAATAGAAGATAAGTAAATCTTTAGATAGATATAACTCTTTTATTTAAAAACCGATTTAAATAAAACCAATACTATTTACAAATTAGAGAAATTTGCAACGTTTTAGCGAAAACTGCAAACAATTTGGTTGTGCCGTTTTATCACACATAAGTAATAACCTTTTTACAAATTAAGCCTAATAAAACTACTCTGGTAAATTTTCGTTTATGGCCACATCGATAGATGGCGTATTTTTAGTTTGTCGCACTTTTTGCTTTTTGATTTTTTTGAATTGAATTTACTTTATATTCTATTACTTTTACTTCGAAATTTTGATGTAAATTAGGGGCGATGTGTCCGATATAAATGATTATTATTTATTTTATTATTTTATTTTACGTTTCCCTAGGAAAAATTGACAAAATGTTTTACGATCTAGATCGCGCAAGCGACTTTTTCGCGTCGTTTTGTTCATATGCGTATTTTCACAGTTCACCTTAGTAAAGGATCACAATGAATGGGGAGAAATTTCCATTCTTATTATATGTATGGATATGGATGTATGGATATGGATGATATTATTATTAATGGCCCAAACTACTATAAACTGAACTCTTTAATATATCAACATTTTAACTTTGATTCGTTATACAGTCTTTACGTTGCGCGTCCACACTCAAAAACTTAAAAGCGTTATATTTTCTCAGAAATTTTCTTTGTACTCATTATTTTTTTCATTTAAATTACCTATGTACTTCTATCTATGTATTTCATCACTAATATAGTGTGTAAAATAGTTTAAAACCTACTTGTATGGCAAATTTCAACTCAATCCGTCCATCGGTTTGGACTGTGCGTTGACAGATAAGTCAGTCAGTCACTCATTCCTTTTATATATTTAGATAGATGTAGATTGCAATATATGCAAAACCGCCATTTTCAGCTTTGCCGTACCAGTTAAAGACCTTCCCGTCACTGACTATAAATTAACATAATTTAATCAAGAAATCTAAGTAAAGCTAGAGTTTCATTATGACAGACCATCATAAATTAAATAGGAATCTAGGGCGTCTAAACTCGACCCTAGAGGATAAATCCACTAAACGATCTTCGTTTTCGAGGAGAAAATGCAGAATGTGCTTTACGCTATGTACTTTATCTTTTTAAAAGCTTTTTAAAGGAAAATGTGAGCGTTTATTTATTTTCTGTCCGAACCTGAAGTCTCTTGAATAAGGTGAGCCTGAAGCAAGTAACCACGAAGGTTAACTATGAAGGTCCAGCCGTTCTTCAGTAGAAGTGTTTGAACAAACTACAAACCGAACTTTGTTTTATATATAACTAGGTGTGCCCAGCGGTTTTAGCCGCTGTGCTGTAAGTAGCCTATGTGTTTCTTTTTTATGTGGAGAAGTAAGAAGACGAGCAAGACGCTCTCCTGATGTTAAGAGATAACGCTGCCCATAATCAGTACAGTGCTACCCAGAATTTCACAATGATGTGCAATTCTAGGTGCACTGGACCAACGCTTCTTACTCAAGAGTCTTTAGCCCAGTAATTTCACTAGCTAGCTAGTAGTGTAGAAGCTAGTAGTATGCTGTAAGTAGCCTATGTGTTATTCCAGGGTCTAAGCCATCTCTATACCAAATTTCAGCTCAATCGGTCCACCCGTTTAGGAGTGAAGAAGTAACAAACATACACACTTACTCACAAACTTTCGCCTTTATAATATTTGTGTGATATGTAAAGATAAATTGGCCAAGCGCTATTCGGGCTACGCACAATGTAGGCTTCCGTAGTAGGTACCTACTGGCAAAACGAATATTAACTGCTTTAACTTTCATTAACTATAACTTTAAAACTGATAAAGCTATTTCAACTGATATCGTTTTACTGGAAATGTTATACATAGGTTTATAGGGTTGAAACTGTATTCGTGATTTTTTCAGAGGTTAAAGTAGTTTAGTAGCCAGTAGTTCAGATTTTAGAGGGAGGGGGACGTCCAAAAAAAAATTTTTAACTTGAATATTTTTCAAATGGAAAAAGTTACTTAGAAACCCGTCTCTCACTTTAAAATACCCATAGGCGGATTTAGGGGGGCAGGGGGCCAAGCCAAGAAGCATTGTAGAGTTACCATATGCACATATTTCATGTTTTTAAATTTATTTTTTCTCGGCGCTCGCAGCAAGTTGCTCACGCACTTATTATTAAGGATATTTTAACATTCTTACTGTTCAGAGCCAGCTGAACACACACTTTTCGTAGAAAAAAAAATAATATTTTTGCCTTTAATATGATGTAAATCCGTTGGGGTAGGTACTTAATGTTACAATCATAAGTTATAATTTAGGTACCTACACAAGACTAGTGGATTTTATTAACATTTTTTTTTAAAATCAAACAGATACCTAGAAACGTTTTGACTATTCCCACGTTTTGTTGATAAACGTCATACCTTTCACGATTAAAAAGTGAGTGATGGGCACGAAGATCTAACCAATGGAGTTTGCGCCGTCAACACCAAACTGAAGCAAAAATAAATAACTTAAACTTTCATAAACGATACCTTTAAAACTAATAAATCTCTCATAACCGTAGTTTTCCTGGAAAGTTCATGGTTGAAACTATATTCGTGATTTTTTGAGAGTTTTAAAGTCTAATAACTAAGGTTTAGATTTTAGGGCGCTGAAAAAAGTAGTATTATGGGTGATTCCTGAGAGTCAAAATTTTACGTGTCTGGGAGAATAAACTACCCGTAACATAAAAATTCTACCCAAAGGTATTTTTTAACCCCCGACGCAAAAACGACGGGGTGTTATAAGTTTGACGTGTCTGTCTGTCTGTCTGTCTGTCTGTGTGTGTGTGTGTGTCTGTCTGTGGCATCGTAGCTCCCAAACGGATGAACGGATTTTGATTTAGTTTTTTTGTTTAAAAGTAGAGTTAGTCGAGAGTGTTCTTAGCCATGTTTGGTGGAAATCGATCCAAGATGGCCGCCGCTACAAAATGGCGGATTACTTTTTTCTTCCACGACCCCATCGATATGGGTATCAAATGAAAGGGTTAACGAGTAGAATACAGTACACTATATGAAATTTAAAATCCAAGATGGCCGCCATCAAAAAAATTTGAATTACATATTGCGTTGGGGGTTTTTTAAATTTTTAATTTAATTCACTTGTTTCCTGTTAGTCTAAGGTTCAATCTACTTAATGCATGATTGACATTAGGTTATATTTAGCTGCAAGTATCTAAAAAAAAATGTAAAAGCCCTGAAATTTGATTACCGTGGGCTGTCCCTTACACATTTTCGGAACAAAATATATTTTTTACATTAATTTATAAAAGGAATTTAATTAATTCCTGTGATCAAAGCTGTAAAGGGTGAACTGTTATATGATCAAAAAAATACGCGAAGGCTGTACTCAGCGTAGTTTTAGAAAAAATAACAAATTTAGGTTTGTCCCCGGACATAAAGTGATTCCCATGGCGCGCGACATAACTACCCACATTTCACAAACCACAATACTTAGAAGCTTGTACGCACGCTATTGGCTAACTTCGATTGCGCTCTAAACAGTGAAGAGAGGCTCCTCCTCTCGTTGTTATAAACTGGATTTACGAAGGTGAGAAATTGATTACCGTGGTTTTGGTTCACTAGATCATTGATTACCTTTTCCATGTTTAAAAATATTTTTTTATCCATTACGGTTTTTTGACTAGGGTGTGCAGTTAGGAAAAGGGTATTGTTTATCATATATTTTATTAATTTTGGTCTATAATTATGGTATTTAAAAATATTGACAAAAAACTATACAATTTTGATTTCCATGGTATTGATTCTCATGGCATTTTACCACGGTGATCAATTTTCCCCTGAGTTTTCTTGCGCATTCTTTCACTTTTTACCCAACTACAGCGAAGCCGCAGGTATGGAAGTGATTTTGACAGTTTATATTTGTATATTTCATTATTTCAGATATTTTTTTTATATTGTATACATCAGATTTTTTTATATTGTACTATAGTAGACAGCCGCTCTGGCTTATGCGGCACCATTATATCTCCACATTAAAAAGTCGCTCAGCGAGCTATGGAGAGGGCTATACTCGGGGTTTCTCTACGTGATCGAATCAGGAATGAGGAGATGAACCAAAGTCACTGACATATCTCCGCGGATCAGGAAGCTGAAGTGGTAATGGGCAGGCCACATAGCACGTAGAGCGAATGGCTGATGGGGTCGAAAAGTGTTCAAGTGGCTACTACAGGCAAGCAAACGCAGCGTGGAACGTCTACCCACAAGTGTGGCAGACGACCTTATTTAGGTCGCTGTAAGACGCTTGAAGTAGGTCGATGGAGGTCTAAAGGGGAGGTTTATGTTCAGCAGTAGACGTCTTATGGCTGAGATGATGTATGATGAAAAAATAAGATGAAACTATGGGCTGACTGCAACTTTCAGTCCAGATTAACCTAACTAATGATAAATGTACAATCTGATGATAGCTTCTGGAGTGAATCCTGTCAGTGACTGTGACTGAGAACTTAATCTCATATTCTAGGACTATATATTCAATATTTTTACATTGTTTAAGACTGCAATACGTTGATTTTATTTAGTTTACATGATTATTATATATAGAGAGCCAATATTTTTTTTAATACTTTATGTTTGGTGTATAACTGTTTGGACCACCGTTTTTAATCATTTCTATTTTATATGATTAGATTGTAGAGAACAATATTTAAATAATAACATAGAATTCAAACAAAATAGTTTTAATTTTGATTCCCATGCCACACTTTATTGATTCCCGTGGCACCAAAAATTTAAATTTAAATATCTTCTGAACAAAAAAAGTTATAATGATGCCTATTTGATTGATGTGCTTATAATTATGGGAAATTTGATGTTTTACATGTAAAATGCAATAATACTTTGATTTAAAATCTGCCACGGAAATCACTTAAATACGCCCGATCTCAGGATTTACCCTTATACTTGAAAAATGGATCACTAAATCAAAAAAGTTTCTTTGCAACCCGTCCTTCATTTTGGAACATTTATTCAACGATATCCACAAGATGGATCAGCCTGAAAAAAATTCTTCCCCATCCTACATGTTTGGGATGTAATCTAAATAAATTAATTTTGAATTACTATTGTCCTTATCTGTGCAAAATTACAGGTTTCTAGGACTTACAGTTTCTCCGTAAAGCCACGGACGGACAAACTCAAACTTAAAATTCATTTATTTAAATAGGCTACACTGGAGCACTTTTGCAAGTAAATATTACATTTTTTTTTTCTATTTTAACAATCTACCGCTCGTTCGCAAAGCACCTCTATGACAGACGGACAAAGCGAAACTATAAGGCTTCCTTGTTGTCTACGGAAGCCTAAAAGTGATGTCAGCGTTGAGTGCTATCTCACTTACTCGTACTAAATACTTAGATTGACGTTAGTGTTTTGTTTATAATTTGTATGAGGTAAGTGAGATAGCACTCAACGCTAACGTAATTTTTCTTGCTTCAGTTTGGTGTTTAAGACGCAAACTCCATTGAATACAACCATCTTGGTGACGGAAATCTGATACCACTCGAATGACAGCTGAAACTGAAATATGATTCGATTTACGAAGTTATTCGATTTTTGAAAACATGAGGTTTTTTTTGTTTTTATGGCTATAAACTTCGACATCAGAAGTGGGATACCTACATTTAATACGTTTTTATAACGGATTCTAAAATATAGTTTTTATTGACAAGAAGATAATATTGTTACTTTTTTGGGGTGTTTTTACTTTGTACAAAAACAACGTTAAAAAACTAAAGCAATTAATATGAAAGTGCTTTTCACGAAAAAGGTCCCGCGGAATTTGGCGGAACTAAATTTATTAATAATTTACCTAGGTAATCTTCTATTACTATACTTCATGTCCTAAATATGCTTTATTAATTAGTAAATACCTATTTATTTAATTAAGAAATTAAATATGAGAAATTATGAGCAATTAAAATGTTATTAATATTTCAACTTTAAATCACGCGATAGTGGCGCCCCACAAAAAGGACTCCTTTCGTGAAAAGCACTCTACACTCTACAGCCATACGGTAACGAAAATGTTCCTATATTACTTTAATTAGTACATTTTATATGCACTATCGCACTCTACAGGCGAACGATGTGGCCAAGTACGTGGTCTACGCCAGTCTTTCCTTTTGCCTACCATGCTAGTTAATAAGCAGACAGACGGACAAACGAGTGATCCTATAAGGGTACGAAACCCTAAAAAGACGAAAACTATTTTTATTATTCTAAATAGGCATGAAGACAGAAAAACATTTTTTTGTCCATAATGTAGATTTAAAAAAAATATTGGGCACGTATTTTTATTCTTGTAAATTTAATGAAAAACGAGTAAGTTACAGTTGCGGAGAAGGAGGTAACGACGTCACGCCTAGGTAGAAATCGTAGCGTTTCTCCCCCATAATTTTAGATTCCTTATATCTCAGTCAAATTCAATAATATTGACAAACAAAAAAATACGTATCGAATATTTTTTTAATATTTAAATTACGGTCGCCTATTACAATAACACCCACACTCTTACTACCACCACCACTTTTATTACTCTCTATAATATAAATTCAGAACTCAGAATGGATATGCTGATACTTAAATATTACTTAACATGCAGTAAACAAGCATCTTATTCGTAGTGTTTACGGTACAAACTTCACTAATGAGCAAAATTTCCTCGCAATCATTGGATGCTTATCTCTCAATGCTGTTACGTGTGCCGCAATAGCCTCACCCGGTTATTTTGCACAAGTTTTAATAGAATGTTTGGGTCTCACAATTTCAACATAATGTTCGCAACATCGCGTAATTTAAAGTTCTGTTTCTGTGTTTAAACCACTGATTGAAACCACTGTGCTGTATTCGTAAAATTACTTGTAACTAACTTATTAATTTTCGGGTCAGTTGCGTATTGTGCGGTTAGCCGGACAGTCAGCTATCCGGCAGGACGCGGTTATAATTGGGATGTTGATAAAGACAAAAAAATCAAAATCTAATAGGTCTCCGTAGGTATTAAATGTATTTGTATGGTATTTTGGTATTTTGATAAAAAAACATATTATTATTATAAAACTAACCTCGAAGTTTCGGCTCAGTTACATGAACCGTAGTCATAAGAGGTTAATTTTATAATATTATGTTTTAGTAAGACTAACAACAACATTGGCATAAATCCCGAAAGTTTGTTGTACCTAATTGGTTCATATAATAATAATAATAAAAACATCAGATAAGTATTTAATGGTCAATGTCCTGTGTATATTCAATAGAAAAATTGCGGAAATATGATGCACTTCGATTTAGTTTAGTTTTAGCATCCGTGGCCCAGTGGTCATACGTCCGACTTGTAAGCTGGAGGTCCTGGGTTCAAATCTAAGTGTAGCAAAGATTTTCGCCTGGACCCTACCGTGTTTCGGAGGGCACGTTAAACTGTGGGTCCCGGCTGTTTCCTATAAGCCATGTAGGAGGCAGTCGTAAGGTCATGTTGCAGGCCTTGTCGGAACCTTGGCGACCTGAAACTGCAACATATAGGTTGGCCACACGACCTATAATTTGTGATTTGACTCTGACAGTGTAAGTAGCGTAACCTGTTCTGTTGGAGTATAAACCCCAATTATTATAATAATAATTATTATTTAGCTGTGACAAAATTCTAAAAGTGACATCCTATAAAAGTACAACAATAATGGTGTCTATTCAGCGGCAATAATAGTTGGATAATAACAAACATTAATAATTGGATAGTTTTTCAACTCGAAGTAATTTTAATCATTGACCAGAAACGGAAATCAATTGAACCGATATCGGCCCGGGGGACCGTAAATAGAGGGTCGTAATCGAGAAATTCCTTTCAAATTGATGACCCCCAATCCATGGGTGAAACTAATATTGATGATTTAGACTTAGATTTATGTTCTTTTATAAAAACTTCTATTTTTAGTTTTAATTTTGGGCTGAGCAAAAATACCAGTGACAGCGAATTAAATTAGTCATTGTCATTGGTATCTAATCTTTTGTGAATGTTAAACTTTAAAAAATGTAAGGAAGATAATTATTAGCCAGCGAAATTTTGTTTATTATTTTTTATTCAGTGTGGTCTTTTTATGAACATGATTTTACTGCACTGGCAAAACAATTTACTTCTAGGCGCGTATCGTGTCCGTATTTTCATTTATTTACTCAAGTTTGCACCTGGTTGCGACTTTTTGAACTGATAAAAAAAAAAGAAAGAAGAAGAGAAGGAAATGAGAATAGAGTTTTGAAGAATTGAAAAAAGATAAAAAAAAAAAGAATTATTTGTTATCTCTACCACGTGAGACTCCTTTTGACATAACATTCCGAAAATTGCGCTTCCGTGTGCTCCGAAGATAGGTAACAATCATAATATTATTATTTTTCACGCACTCCGCAGTGTTTTATTCTACCAATCTCGTCCGTTGTTTACGACGTGTCAAAACGACAAAAAAGCTTCTTCCATCATTTTTGGGCGCCATGTAAAATCGAGGGAACGAAACCAAGCGACAACCAATGATTGATAAATCCATAAAGTCCAATCCAAAGAATACCACAAATACTAGAAGTGGTTTTATTCAAACAGAGATGAAGCACAATATATAGATTCATATATATCTGCTGCTAGGAACACCATAAAAAACAACAATTAGAAAATCAAGCACGCAATGTTCTTCACCAAAAAACCAGCGTCCACTCGCTTCTAAACTTACATGCACGCACACAGACACGCCTGCCTACTATTTTAATATCACATTATATTTTTTTGTGGCAAATGCCTTTATTTAGAAAAACAAACTAACAATACTACAGCAGTAAAGAACATAAATATTATGTTATAACAGTGAAGTTGGTGAGTAGAATGTGTTTTTGGTGCTTGCGTGAATGTACCAGTGCTCACAATCTCAGTCCAGTGCTTATTCGTCCACGCATCGGTGTTGATATTAGGTTGCCAAAAATAAGGAATCGCTTCGGAGCTCATTTCTGAGAAAACACCACCAATTTTCAAGGCACCAATGATTTGCAGCTGACACTTCAACCGGTTCCGTAATTTTGTTTTGAAAGTCCAACATATACTAACATTAATACATAAATATATTTTCTTTGGGGAATATTGGCTCGTATTCTATTTGATAAAATGTGGAGCTATTTATAGAAAATAGTATTTTCAAATATTCTCCATATTTATTCTCATGGGACTGAACGTTGGTAATGTTTGAAGAGTTGGAAGAGAGGTATTTTTCTACGAAAGGAAAGGTTTTTTAAGAAATCGCTTTTAGCGAAAAAACCGTCAATTGTTACAATTAAGTCATATGTTTCAGTTTTCTGTATTTTTTATTGTAGTGTTTCAATATCTATCTATTTTATTGAAATACATTGAAGATTTTGACTAGTTTTGTCCTGCGGTTAACTAGCTTAAAATGGTCCTAATGTTACTGAATAATGTATAGTGTTACAAAATGTATGCTATTATTGTACCTACCTATCATTTTTTCCATCATTTACCACAATTATTCCATCACAGGTGTTGATGGACTGGATGTAAGGCTCTGCCGATTCCCAGGCCTCCGTCCCAAAGACGATGCGGGAGTGCCGCCGGGTTGTTTTAGTGGGTATACCCGTGCAGCTGCCCTGCACGGGGAGTCCCACATAACCCTCCCATACCCCCGATGGAAGGGTATGCGTAACGCATTTTTTCCCGGCGCTAACAAAAAAAAAAAAAAAAAAATCACAGGTGTTGATAAGTTATTTATACTACGGACGGTCATCAGCTTTTTTTTGTCATCCACAACGAAAACGTCTCATTAGTCGAGTAACAGAACTTTTAGAAGATGGTATTTTTGTTTTTTGCAAAAAGTTAAAAGACGAGCAAGGCTCCTGATGTTAACAGATAAGCTGCCCATAACCAGCACAGTGCCGTCCAGGATTTCACAATGATTTAAAATTCGTGGTGCACGGTGCTTCTTACGCAAAAGTCATAAGATGTTAAGACTCTTCAGCCCAGTAAAATTTCACTACTTCTTCTTTCTTTTGGTACTAGTAGTTTTTTTTTTTATAAAACCTCTTATAGTGCATTAACGTCGGCTCTTCACCTAATACCACAAAGGACACTATCAAACAGGTAAAGTGGTCATATTTATACTGAATATATTGCGGCGAGAATATTCAAAACGTGGTCACAATATCCTTTCATAGGTAACTCTGGTGTAATATTTAAGTTATTACATTTTTATGAAAGTGCCGCTACCTTTAACAATGAGAGATTAATATTGGCTGGTGGTTGGTAAACCTTTTGCTCGCACAATCTGACAAGTTTTCGGATAGATCATAATATTATACTCGTATTTCACAAAGGAATTAATTTTAATTCACCTAATGTTTAAGCTATGTATTATTTAAGTTAGGGCTTATAGAGCTAATTGCATATTATGTTCTAACAATTTAGTATTTTTTAGGTAGGTACCTACTTATTAGTAAGTCTTAAAGCTAGGATCCACGCGTTTTTTCAATATAATTTCTACGAGAATTTCCGTTTTTTTGTGCGATGGGCTCATTATTGTAACACATTAAACTTACAAAGATGGTAAATATTAGAAGGTATACGGAGATGATACAATTGGCGGACTTATCGCTAAAAACAATCACTGCCGTAGGCTTTTAGTTCGCACAAATAAATCAGAAACTTTAAGCACATTATATGGGTCAATATCATTAACATACTATTATGCACTGCCTAATTAGCAAGTTGTTTATTAACTCAGTACCGGTTTGAACAATAAGCTATAATTTAAATTGGCATTGTAATTTTAATAATTGCCTTATTTATTAAAATTACATTGAATGACAAATATTATAAATCATGAAATATACATTAGGCACTAATTTTTACAATGTGTAGTGTACGGTTAAAACCAAGTAAGTAATAACATTTTTTACAAGCTTTTATTTACCTTCACCTGTCTTGTCTGTCTGTAATCAAATCTTGCAATTTAATTTGATCCACTTCCCGGTTTCTGATTGAGCTGAAATTTTGCATGCATGTTCAAATCGATTGACAATGCAATGTTATTATGACATCGAGCTAATCTAATGATGGAGCTGGAAGGTAGCCATAGGAACTCCGTAATTAAACGACGCAACCTGATCGAGTTTGGGCTCATTTGATTCGTCCTTACGGTCTTTACTTTATGATGCTACCATCTAGCAATAATAATAATAATAAAAGCTTGTTTATAAATTTTTTTTTTTTATTTCACTAGTTTTTATTATTCATTAAACAGATAGTAAATACTTTCCATTATATATTTCAAAACGTAGAGATATCTATGTGTAAACAAAATATAATGATGTACATTTGCTGACAAAGAACACACTTGATTCACTGGTTTAGGCATCTGTTATAGTTTTTTGTACCTTTTAAGAAAAAAGCTTCCGGCTTCCTATGCTACCCACCAACACCAATGAAGGATTAAAATTTTGGGCCATCCCTTCTTGTAGGTACTGTTTTAGCAACTATTTAACCCCCCTGATAATAAGTATGCGGTGAGGGTTAAGGCTCAAACTTAAACTCAAAATTCATTTTTTCAAATAGGTTACAATGGAGCACTTTTACAAGTCAAATTTACATATTTTTTATATTTTCATACTCTACCAACTTATATCTAAACGACTAATTAATTAAATACATTGAACAGCCAAATTAGAGGGCGTTTAGAAACTCTCGTATACAGAATGTGCTATGCAACCAAGTTTCGAACGCGCCTATCATCTTTACCATACTATGTTTCTTAATACATTTTATATTTTGACGGTTTAAAATAACAATGTATATAAATATGATAATAATCTTAATCTTCTAAATATATAAAAGGAAAGAGTGACTGACTGATCTATCAACGCACAGCCCAAACCGCTAATCGGACCGGGTTGAAATTTAGAACATAGGTAATAGGGGTAATAGGTAGGTTTTATGACGTAGACCTCCGTTAAGAAAGGATTTCTACACGCGGCGCGCAAGCATAAGCTACTAATAGTATAAATTAGCCCATACGGTCTCAGGATGGATTTAGAAAGCCCTATAATATTATGTTTTCAACAGATTTTTAAATAAACGTAGGTACGTCCAAACCAGGCGTTTGCGGTGGGGCATAACGCTCACGTGGTGATTTACTGGGCACACCCTTAACTACGGTAATGAATGGCTAGTAGTTTACGGAATTCAAATTAAATTGAAGCTGATAAAGTATTTTTCATTTTTAACTAACCACGCCCAAGTTTATACTTACTCGATTTAAAATATTCTGTGTTATTTTGCTACTTCCTTAGGGATACAGAGCAACTCTACCTCTAAATTTGCACGGAACGAGAATGTATAATGTATATTATATTGTAATGATGTAAAAGAAATTTTGAAACATGATGATGGGCTTATTGCTATACAATTGCCTTACATATCTTCTTACAACGCAACGATCTCCTACGGGAACTGTAACGAAGTGCGGGAACACTACAATATATTATGATTTTACCTCCAATTGTGACCTACTTATATGTGCATGTTAGGTTCATTCAAATCCGATCAGTAGCTTCGGTGTGATGCTTGGTCAAGATTCAAGATACAGACAGAAACTTTTTTTTTTTTTCATTTTCTACTTAAGTATCGTTACTAAAATCCCCCAAATTTCCTCTAATTCTTAATATGCACAGAATTTGACCTTTAACATTTATTATTATAGGTAGGTATAGAAGATATTACTTGACGACCGTGAAAATGCTCTAAAATATAAGCTTTTATATGAATTTTGCAAAAGTGGTTTTATATGAGACACTAAGTTTGTTTTCACTCAAATCATATTCGTTGTGATGCTTTCAACGGTTTTAAGATTTTTTTTTTGTATTCATCTCGCTTTTAACGTAAATGAGTTTTCGCGTATTGAACTGAATAAATGATTTAAAAAGAACACCCTTCACGTGTTTTGTCAGAGAATAAACGTTTTTGTTCGACTAATTTTGGTTTACGGGTCTCCGTCTGCTGGTACTCGAAAAACATTGAAGATTTTTCAAAGGATATTGAGAACAAAAGAGACTTTAAAAAAAATACAATAGTAGTAGTAGATTAAAAAAAAATGGCCAAGTGCAAGACGCCCGCCGAGGGTTTCATGTTTGGAACAAATTGTATTTTTAGAGACAGACGGACGCGCATGTGCTCTTAAAAGGTGTCGTTTTTCATTTAGAAGTATGCAACCCTAAAAATCTTATGGAGGATATTTTCTACACTCGTTTTGCTTCAGTGGTACATGGTATGGCCAACAAGTCGTCGACAACTGCCGAACCAAGCATGCTCTGTTAACACTACGATCGTTTCACACTAACCCACCCATTTTTTGGGGGATTCTTACATACCATATATAAAAGGTAAAGCCTTCTTTCGCGGATGCGTATTTCAGCGTGTACAGTGCACGTAGCCCCGACACAATTTGCTGTCCTGTAGAAACACCCCTGATTTTTAGTGGGTGTAAACCCTCCACGAGTTTTAGCAGGCTGAGGAATCCTAAAAAAACCATGCAACCCGGGCGAAATTGACGTGTTTATTAAGTAAAAAGGTGATACCTTCCTGCGTAAAAGTAATTACAAACAGGTGCATGTTTCAGGATACGAAAGTCTTAGATTATTATCTACCAACGGGAAACGGCGTCAAACTAATTCCTATAGGAAAAGTTCTGCCAGTTTTTGCGGGAGGAGAGGCAACGCACATCAATAATTTTTAATGATACCACACTAATGAATTTAAGATCACTGCGCACGCACGCAACAAAATTGTCAAACACTGGCACAAAATACAAATTTTGACATTCTTAATTAATTATATAATTTTATTTTTGCCCTGAAACTATCTTTTATGTTTATTATAATATTATTATAGTAAGTAGGCAATTGTACATATTCTTATTAATATAAGTTTAAATTATGCTTGCGTTTACACTTAACCACAGCGCACAATGTAGTAGGTACATTTAATCATAACAATAAATGAGATCTGTAATAAATTAGCTATATTTGCCACATACATGAATTATTATGAATTACACACCCAGGAATAACCTGCATTGTCGTATTGTGATGACTAGTTTTATGCTCGGCGGTCTCTTTTAGCGCCTGTAAATGACGTATCCAGATAGATTTGTGATCTAAGATGAAAGTAATACAAACTTGATCGAGTCCATTACACGTGCACTGCGAACTATTTAGATCAAACTTGTAAACTCGTTAGTTGGGTGTTGCACGTTCGATGCGGTACTGTGTTTAACAACTCAATGTGATATTCAGGGAAAATAGATTCATCAATTTAATTAATTTTATTTTCATTTCAGGTGGCCGGAAGACGCTGGATGTAGATCGCTTCCAACTTCCAACCGCTGCATATGGAAGCCTTTGTTCAGCAGTAGACGTCCTAAGACTGATATGATGATTATGATGATTTGAGACACAATATAACATTGTATACGAAATTACAAAGCATAAATAAATAATTAATAAACCAAAAAGCATAAAATTACAAATTAAAATGGAACAGAAATTAAATCAAATGAATTACATAATAGGGAATTAGTCCAGTAAAAGAGGAAATGTGGATTGAAAAGTCGAAAGCAGAAAAACTAACTCAGTAACTTTGTTCGGACTAGTTAGGAGATAAACATACTAAAAGTCCCCACACCTCCGAGGTGAGCCCGAGGGGGGGGAGGTCGAAGAAGGTCCCATTTTTAGGTTTTTTGCTTATATGTCAAAAACTGTGCGTTATACGATATTTTGTTGTACTACATTATTAAACCTCATAAAATTTTCTACAACTTTGGCCTTAACACTTTTTATCTATCTCCAATCGTTGTCCAGCTATGAGCTTCTAAACTTGGTCTATTTCGAAGACGCTTAAATTAGTTTTCCATACAAAGTAGGTAAAAAAATCTTACAAATAAAATTTGACCAACTTCTGGTTGTCGTATCATAATGAAACTTTGCAAATGTCTAGAAATCTGATGACAGTTTAATAATCTGGTACTACTGAGCTGATCTGAGGATGGAGCCAGGAGGTGTCTACTGAAACTCTTCAATGGATATTAGTAAAACCGGCGAGTTTAGGCTCATTACATTCGGATTGATGAGACGTAGGCACCTCCTGGTCCATTATCAGACCCTCGACAGCAAGTGTTATGAAAAAGTCTCATCGATTCGAATGTACTCGTAATGTGCCCAAACTCGACGGATTTACTAATAGCCATTGAAGAGTTTCATTAGACACCTCCGGGCTTCATCATCAGGTCAGCTCAGTGGTACCAGATTATTAAACTGTCATCAGATTTCTAGACATTTGCAAAGTTTCATTATGATACGACAACCAGAAGTTGGTCAAATTTTATTTGTAAGATTTTTATACCGACTTTGTATGGAAAACTAATTTAAGCGTCTTCAAAATAGACCATGTTTGGAAACTCATAGCTGGACAACGATTGGAGATAGATAAAAAGTGTCAAGGCCGAAGTTGTAGAAAATTTTATAAGGTTTAATAACGTAGTAGAACAAAATATCGTACAACGCACAGTTTTTGACATATAAGCGAAAGACCTAAAAATGGGACCTTCTTCGGCCTCCCCCCCCTCGGGCTCACCTCGGAGGGGTGGGGACTTTTAGTATGTTTATCTCCTAACTAGTCCAAACAAAGTTATTAAGTTAGTTTTTCTGCTTTCGACTTTTCGATCCACATACCCTTTTTGGACACTCATTGACTGGGCTAAATGCGATGAGACGGTGGATATTATTAAAACTAGAACTCATCAATATCCTCCACGCCGACATACACAATCAATATTAATTAAATAAAATCAAAAACACACACAATTAAAAAAGAAAATACAATTTCACGATCCCGATCTTAATTATTGGGCTACAAACAAGATTATAGAAATATATATATTCATATTATAGAAGTACAGTGACATTACCACTAAGGGAGTTGTCCCACCGAAGGCGAGAAAACGAGTAACTATAGGCTATTTTCTTGCTCAAGAAACGTACAAAAGATATTCATCCTGTGTAAACAGTAAACAAAGAGCTGCATACACAAATATATAATTGATCGCTGACTGTTCACACAGCCGGCGAGGACTCGCTTCACTAGCTCGTCGCTAAACAGCTAAAGCTAGAAAGATAACACTCGTTACAGGGCGAGTAATCGCTGTTCTCACTCGCAGACTCGCTTATAGCCGAGCTACACAACTATCGGAACTACGCAATCGCTCCTCACCGCGCGTCAACTCGTTTCTCTACATCGTCATTCTAGCTCTACTCGTTACTCGCTCATCGTTGCCGGTGCGACAACTGTCTAATCTGCTAACCTAACTTTAGTACGTCGAATCCTACACTTTTGTCAAAGTTACAAATCCAATCAATCTATGTATCTATCCTTAATTGATAATATTATGGTGCAAGCAAGAAGATCGTCGTCTTATTTTAGATATGGCTCTAAAATAAGACTCGTCACTGTTCACAATTTGTCAATCCGAACATAATTTCAATCGACGGCTAAACTCGAGCATTACTCATTCCATCTGTCAAAACAAAACGTTAAATTCTCAACTTAGCTGTACTTTGAAAAATGATTCTATTGAATGAAATTTATAAGTTATGATGAATTATAAAAGTCATTTTACAGTTTGTTTAAATATTTATGGAAACAAGAATTAACAAGGGCTGCCATCACTAGTATTTATTAAATTAATTAGTTACGTAAGATATCAAAGTATAATTTTAATAAATGTTTTTTTATATATATACGAACAAGCAAGAAGACGAGCAAGACGCTGCGCTCTCCTGATAGTAAAAGATAACGCTGCCTATAATAATTATAATCAATACACATGGGCATGCTCTAAGTATCAGATTACAACTACGCAGTTACAAATTTGGAGCAGTTTTACGAAGAACTTCCTTTTGAGGTCCTAGATAACATTGTCATGTTCTAGTGAACTAAATTTATAACACCAGGCCTGCTATGAAATATTTCATTAAAGCATCAGGCGTACTTTTGCTGGTTTTCTTAATTTCTAGCTTATGCTCACGGCTTTGCCCGCATGGCCCATAATGGTTTAAACTTTCGACAATTATTACGTAGGGTATTATTAGGTATTCCGACAGTATAAGTTTACTTACTTTACGCAATTTTGTCACATGTCTCAAGGATATCAATCTTAACTTCTTGGTACAGCCTCTGACAAAATTTTAAACTGCCAAAACGCTCACGTACGAGTATATCTCGAAAAGTACACCAAAGTTCTTAATTTATTACCAACTCGTGGAAATTTATATTACTCAGTATTGTACTCAAAATATGAGTGTTTTCCTAACAAATGAGTAAGACTGAGACTGAGGTACCAACCGCAATAATTACTGAATTGAAGATGTGACACTTTTTCATCTTATGGAAACTTTATCGTGTTTTTGCTAAGTAGAAACTGCTGGCGGTTTCAGTAAAATTACTTAAGCGTAAGTTAAGTCAATTATGTGGTTAAACTTTTGCTAATATTTTGAACCAAAGAGAATTTTATTTACATCTGAAATTGTTTTGTATTACTTGTTTTGCATCAGTTATCAGTGGATTATCTGTGTTGTTTTTTTCTTTTATGTAATTTTCCTTTTGTTTCATAATATTTAGTTCTAACATGTCGCTTTTAAAATATGTAGGTATCTTTTTACTGGTCGCTTTTAAAATATGTATAAATACTATTTTATCTTTTTTTTTATCTTACTTGAAATTGGTAAGGAAAAGACTTAAGTTTTCACCTGTTTTTATCTGAAGTACCTTTTTAACACCTTATAACTTGCATAATAATAAGCCAGTTTGTTCAGTGAAGCCAGGGGGGGATTTATTCCGCCTTCTAGGTTTAGTCTGCTACCATTTACAGCCGCATCTTCGCTTAAGATCAGGCGAGATAGTGTTCAAAGGCTAATCTATAACGAATAAAAAAATAATATATACGAGGTTCTACGAGGTTCGTACCGTTATCTGTATTTCTCCAAAAATACAACGTAGGGTTGTTTAAATCAAGAGTGAATAGGTTTTTTGAACAAGCGTGCTGCAACTTAGACCGCATCGTCACTTACCAGCAGGTGAGATTGCGGTCAAACGCTTATTAGTGTAACATAAGCTGATTCGCAGATAGATCAATCAATCATGTTTTCCTTCAAGAGCTTCTTCCTTGAGTGTGACTCGTTTTCACACACGATATGACGAATGTTGAAATATAGGTACATTTATTGTTGAATATTTTTGTTTATTGAGAAAGTGACAGATTGACTGACTGACTGATCTATCAACACACAGCCTAAACTGGTGAACGGATTGGGTTGAAATTTGGAACACAGATAGGTTTTATGACGTAGACCTCCGCTAAGAAAGGATTTTGCATTGCGGGCAAAGCCGCGAGCACAAGCTTGTACTTTTAAAAGATTCCCAGTTTGCTAATTTGAAAATGGCAAAGGGTTTCCAAAATACTGCGTTTTAAGAATATCGTTGTTGTTACAAGTATTTTATTTTTACCGTCAAAACATTTTCAAATAATAAATTATACGAATTTATCTTTCAATATTCGTTCTGATATTTTGAGAAATTTACAAACATTAGTCGGAAGCTTACTGCATAAAAACGTCTATCCTGCACCCAGCTGCTTGCTGATCCGTCGACCGCGACGCGAACTCGCACGACCTTGAGTTTGACCGCTTCTATGGAGTCAAAATACTGTATATCTTAACCGAGTCTACATGCAGTTGACGTTCTTTCATAATTCAAATTATGATTGTTTCCAGTGCGACACGAAGTGTTTTTGCGAGTATAATCTCTATAAATCTGTCAGCAGTTTGTTTTCTCGTCGTGTTTATAATGAAGTGTTCTCGCCCCAGATGTGAGCTTTTTCTTTATTTTTTATGCTGCTTGCTGCGGTAAAGACAGTTTACAGTTCAAAATAAATTAAAATCGTAAACATTATGGTTTCAGATAATGGAATCTGTCTAAAATTAAAAAAAAATCGTTTCGTAGTGTTTATTTTCGAACAGTAACTCCACTGTAACGGTTTGACCGATTTTTAAGAATTTTGTGTTTATTTGGTTATCTGAGAATATATTATTATCATTCGTTTTTTATTTTTTTTCAACAGACACAGGTGAAGTTCCGAGAGTCAGCTAGTGTTTATTTTCAAGAACATTTTCAAAAGTATAAAGTTTAAAACCCATGTAAGTTCAGAACGAGATTAGGATGTCACTAATTTTCAACAAACACACTAGAAAAAATCAATATAGGTTATAATATTATGCACTAGAAAATAAATACATATATTTAAAATAATTAAATAGTGTCCTTTGACCTTTGAATATAATATATGACCATTCAATGAAAAAATATGAAATAATATTAAACAGGTTATTTTTTATGATATTTTTAAATTGAAAACTCTACATATTTTTCGAAAATTTTAAATAACTCGGCAACCGTAATAAATATTATATAAATCGCGAAACATGGTGCTAAAATCATAGCCAGTTTTAAAGTCCTTAAATTTTTAATACCTAAAAATAAAAAATCTGCTGACGGTAATAACAAAAAAAATCAGATTCCTCCCGGACGGGCATTCTCGCAATCGACCCTTATAAATGTCAATAATCTTGAAATAACTGACCCCTAAAATAACTTCGCATTGGAAGATACACGACGATATAATATGGTAGATATTTTTATATGATAAGTTTTTTTTTATAATAGGTTTATTTTTTTACAATAACAATACTTTCTCAGTTAAACCATTACAAGACAATACTCTTTATAAATTATACGTTCAATTAACTCCTTTTAAACGATTGTTCCAAAGAAATCTGCGTGTTTTAGAGTAGAATGGCAGAGAGGTCCAAATAATTAGCTAACATTGTTTGTATCATATATTTTATTTTTCACTTGGGTTCAGTAGAAAATACCGATATACTCGTAAATAAAATCGATTTGGAGTTTTGAAAGTTTGATTGGTTTTTACTTGTTTTGTAATGTAACTACTTAAACTTAAGCATTAACCTTAAATTGTGTACAAATAGGGTGAATTTAAAATCGTGTACTCACACGAACCAAGCACTAATCATGTAAACTGCAAATGGCAACCGGCAATTTTTTTATTTTTAAAAACAGGTCGAATACGTTATTTTGGTTTCACTAAGAGATTTACACATTCTATTGTAGCGAACTAGTTAGAAGACCCTTTGACTTATTTTAAATATCGTGTTTCATAATGATCAGCTATACTAAGCTACTTAAACATACGACCAACGTTGATGCTGTGCATCAAAAGTTGTTCCATAAACAAGTGAAATTTTAAAAATATTTTTTAAAAAACAAGCTTAAATTATTATTATCATCTTGCATCATAAAGTACTCGTCAAGACGAATCAAATGAGCCCAAACTCGATGGGGTTGCGTTGTTTTACGACAGAGTTCCTATGGCCACCTTCCAGCTCCATCATCAGATCAGCTCGATGTCATAATGATATAGCATTGTCATCCGATTTACACACGCATGCAAATTTTCAGCTCAATTGGAAACCGGGAAGTGGGTCAAATTAAACTTGCAAGATTTGATTACAGACAGACAGACAACAGACAGGTGAAAGTAATATAAAGCTTGTAAAAAAGTTAACTATCTGTGTTTCAGGTTTTAATTGAGTTAAAATTGTGCACTAAAACCAGACGTGTAAACCGATCTTTAATTTGTTTATTAGTAAAAGCCCCGCAGAATTTATTGTTGAAGCACCCACTAGTGAATAGTGAACCAAGTTTATATAAAGGTTGAGGTCTGGAGCTAAAATAAAGACGGTTTATGTAGACCACAAAGAACCCTGAAACGGGATCGTTACCGCCTAGAACAAGTTACAGTTGTTATCAACAGTATGGGCATAGTAAAATTATAGCAAGTATACGAACTGACGGTGTTTACGAAAATAAATAACTGAATATCACTTGGAGCATATGGTTGACATATTATAAATTTCTTTTTAACACTCATATATATAAAGGATGTTGTATTTATTGAAATTAAACTAAATATAATTTGCAAACTATGTTTTATTGAGAATTGACAACAGACCACAGAGTATAGAGTTGAGCAAAAATTACAGAGCATCTAGTGATGTGCCAATAAATTAGGGATGAGAAAAATAGGTAACGAGGAAGCTATTTACAACTATAAATAATATTAAATTCAACACTCTCACCAAATAGCATTCCTCATACAAACTTGAAAACAAAAACTTAACAAAGAGAAACAAACATACTATTTCTTTAGTTATAATAAGACTGCAAAGAAAAATATAACATAGGCACACTAAAACAGTATGTGTTAGGTATTTAGATTTCTAAAACATAACAATTTTAATATAAATACTCTCACCCAAATAAAAATATCTAATATCTTTTGATTAGACAGTTAGACAATACTTTAACTTAAATTTTAAACAGATAAAACACATATGTTACTCTATGTACTTAACTTGAGCTTAAAATACCTATTTTATTTCTTAAGTACTGAAATCTAACTTTAGGAAGAGCTTTAGTGAACAGATCAGCATATTGTTCTTTGCTACAAACATATTTTAAATCAATTTGCTTTTCTACATATTTCTCTTTTATAAAGTTATATTTTACATCTATGTGTTTACACCTTTTATGATAGTCCTTATTTTTTATTAAACAAATTGCACTTTGATTGTCTATGTTAACACATACTAAATCTTGTTTAAATGCACTTATATCACATAATAATTGTTTCAACCACATCGCTTCCTTGGTGGCTGAGCAAGCAGCCATAAACTCGGCCTCAGTCGTGGATAAGGCAACACTTTGTTGACGTTGTGTAGCCCAAGTTATGGCGGCTCCATTTTTTATAAAAACATATCCAGTTATTGAACGACGTGTGCTTGTGTCATTGGCATAATCTGAATCGCTGTATGCTTGAAGCATAGCATCTTGTGTATATGTATAATGCAAACCATAGCTTATTGTTTCCTTGAGGTATTTCATAATCTTTTTGACAACATTCCAATGTGTGTGATCATAGCAATTTAAATATCTACTTACCAAGCTGACGGCATACATGATATCAGGCCTGCTTACTATTGCTAGATGCATGAGTGATCCAACAGCCTCTCTATATGGAATGTTCTTGTCAGAAGTCTCGATACCCTTTTCTAGAGCTGTATGGGGATCAACTGGAATGGAATTAGGATTAGCATTATACATCTCAAACTTGTTCAGTAGTTTTTCTATATATTTGGACTGATGAATGTATATATGTCCTTCTGACTTTTCAATTTGCAATCCAACAAAATTTTTAGGTTCACAACATTTTATTTCAAATTTGTTCTTTAATTCAGCTAAAACAATGTCCAGTGATGCTTTTGATTTTGAAAACAAAAGTCCATCATCTACATACAATAACAAGAACACTTTGTTATTGTTTACATTTCCTATATAAACACACTTATCTGCATGACTATTCTTAAAGCCAAATTTCTTCAGTGTAGAATCAAATTTATGATTCCAGCACCGTGGTGCCTGTTTAAGACCATATATAGAACGATTCAGTTTACATACCATGTTAGGTGGAACATCCAAACCTTCTGGTGGAGTCATGTATATGTTTTCTTGAACGTACCCATATAAAAATGCAGTTTTAACATCAAATTGCATCATTTCATAATCATTTTGAGCAGCTTCTGACAATAGAACTCGTATTGAATCATATCTTGCTGTGGGAGAGAAAGTTTCAGTGTAGTCCACTCCTGGTTTTTGTCCGCAGCCCTTAGCACACAATCTTGACTTGAAGAGTGGAGCTGATTCTCCTTCTTTTATTCGAAAAACCCACTTACAGCCAATCAGTCGTACTTTTTCTGGCTTCTCAACAATAGTCCAAGTATTATTCTTAGCATGTGACTGTAATTCATCTTCTATTGATTGTTTCCACTTGTACGAGTTAGTATTTTCTGAAGATATCGCTTCACTGTATGTTTCTGGGATATCTAACTCTGAACTCACATTAGAACAAAGGTAAGTATTATTTTCATTATTTTGAGCTTTATTTTTAGATCTTGTAGTTATATTTGTCAATTGCATTTCATCAAAAGTCATTGTTTCATCTGGTTCGTACAACGACCCTTCATCAGTTTGATAATCTTCACTAGATTCATGTTGGTTAACTGTATTTTCTAATGATGTAGAATTATTTATATCACTACTGGTAGAATCTGTCTCATTTTTGTTTTGATTTATTGATGATTCTGTCAAAGGTACTGCAGCAAAGTCTCTTTTTATCATACTTTCTAGAAATGTTACATCTCTACTGATAACTACTTTCTTTGTTTTTGGATCTAATAATCGATATCCTTTGCTTTGTTCACTATATCCAACAAAAATCATTTTACTTGCCTTTGAGTCCCATTTCTTAGTTTTCTCCTTTGGAACGTGTACCATGGATTCAGATCCAAAAATTCTCATGTGGCTGATATTTGGGGCTTTGCCTGTCCACATTTCTTCAGGCGTAGAATAAGCTAATGATCTTGTTGGACAGCGATTGGTAATGTATGCGGCAGTTGTCACTGCTTCCCCCCAATATTGTTTCTGTAATGAAGCATTTATGATCATACATCTTGCTCGCTCTAACAATGTTCGATTCATTCTCTCAGCTAAGCCATTTTGTTGGGGAGTGTATGGCACGGATGTTTGATGTATAATTCCGGATTTCTTAAGAAATGTTTGAAAATCATTGCTTAAATATTCTCTACCATTGTCTGTACGGAGAATTTTTACAGTGGTACCAAGTTGATTCTCCGCATAGGTTTTAAATTCTTTGAACTTGTCGAAAACATCTGATTTATTAGTTAATAAATAAACAAATACTTTCCTGGTGAAGTCATCAATGAACGTTACAAAATAACGAGCTCCTCCGAATGATGGTACCTCCATTGGGCCACATAGATCTGAGTGAACCAGGCCTAGTTTCTCCTTCGCTCGAGAACCTTCAGAAGAGAAAGGATTCCTAGTCTGCTTCCCTTCTTGACAAGTAATGCATATTACTTTACCATCATTTTTCACTTTTACACCAGTTGATTCTGATAATTTGTTCAAGTCTTCATAGTTCAAGTGGGCCATTCTCTGATGCCATAAATAAAAATCATCCTCTTTGACAGCTGATATGTATGCCGGAACACTGTGTGTATTTAGCCTGTACATATTATTAATTAATTTTGCTGAAGTAATTAGCTGATTGTCTTTATTAAATATCTTGGAGCCATCTTTGTCAAACTGTACATTACATCCCTTCTTTATAATCTGGCTGACAGAAAGAAGATTGGTGGCTAGTTCGGGCACATACAGAACATTTTCTACCTTTATTGTAGAAAGCTTGCCATTTTCACCGACAACATTTAAGTCCACCTTCCCACATGATTTCACGATTAACTTCTTGTCATTAGCCACTCTTATAGTACTTACAGGTGGTGTAGTTTCTTCGTATAGCCATTCACGGTGCATCGTTAGATGCATTGAAGCTCCTGAGTCAATGAACCAACTACTGTTACTATTTGAAGTTGTTGCAGAAAATACTGCTACATAACCAGAGTCCTCTTTTGACTTTTGTTCTTTCTTCTTATTTCTGCAGTATTTACTTATATGCCCATATTTATTACACACATAGCATCTAGGTCCTTTAGTTGTTTTGTTATTAAAAGCTTGTTTGGCACCCTGCGTCTGATTTCCTTTTCCTTTATTAACATACAGCGCAGCTGACTCAGAGTTCCTCACATCTTGAAGAAGCTTAGTCTTAACAGCATCTGCTGTTATTGCCACTCCGGAGCTTTCCAGGGCCATTATCATTGGCTGATACATTTCTGGTAAGCCAGCTAGTAAAAGTGTTCCTAGCCACTCGTCATCCACCAGAAAACCAATATTCCTGAGCTTATGTGCGGATGTCATGATCTTGTTGACATACTCTTCTATATTTTGACAATTTTCTAACGTTGTGGTTATCAATTCACGTAACAAACCAACCCGTCGTGTCAATCCTTTATCATCAAAGGCCTTGGCTAAATTATCCCATACCTCCTTTGCCGTTTTAGCTTCTTGTATATGAACAAAATTAATTGGATTTACAAGCAGAATTATCTTAGATTTTGCTTTTGTGTCGAGTTTTCTATCTATAACGACGCTTGAAGAAACACAACTCCACAATTCTTCGTGTTCAAGGTATGTTTGCACTGCAAATTTCCAAGTAGGATAATTTTCTCTTCCGGTTAGCTTTTCAATCAGTGCCATTGTATTATTTGACGACATTTTGCTGTTTGCTAATGAAGATTTCGCCGACCGACATGTGCTTTGAGGTTATACTGAAATACTGAATAGTTCGCAAAATTGTTCACTTATACTTTCAACTTTTATTTTACTTATTTACTTTTATTTTTGAACAATCAGGAAGGTCTGGTCCATAACCTGTTGTATTTATTGAAATTAAACTAAATATAATTTGCAAACTATGTTTTATTGAGAATTGACAACAGACCACAGAGTATAGAGTTGAGCAAAAATTACAGAGCATCTAGTGATGTGCCAATAAATTAGGGATGAGAAAAATAGGTAACGAGGAAGCTATTTACAACTATAAATAATATTAAATTCAACAAAGGGCTATTCAAACCTGAGCGGTATTAGCTATCGCCAGCGGGAACGAAACAAAAGTGCATAGGTACATATTTCTACGCAGTTTTGTTTTGCTACCGCCAGTGGATATCGCTCAGATTTGAATAGAGCTTTAGTAATTCTTTTCGTGCCAGTCTGCAAGGACAACAATAGCGCGACGACACGTTGTATCCTTGAATGTCGGATATCGACGGAGATTGCGATTTTGTGTGTGCACACATCCGTATGCGTACTTAAAGAGGTTTTATTTTTTATGCGGTCTGATGGTTTGTGGTAACTGCCGCTTTTCGCTCAAAAAGTATCGGACTACGTATTTACAGAGAAAATTGAATATGATGATGTTTCATGCGTCCTTACTGACAATATTCTTTGTAGTGATGGAGCTCGCCTAGATCTAAATTAACGAAGAGATTTACCGCCAGAGAAAAGAATTTTTCCATTATGCTAGCTTAAAAAGAAGCAAGACATTGCTAAATCAGTAGAGCGTTAAAATAAAGTGAATATAATTAACATGACGCGTCTTGAAGAATAAGACTAGTTGCTGCTAGTTAACGAAGGTTCAACTTTAAAATTTGAGTATAATGGAACGTTATGAAACCGCATTGTAATGTTGCTCGTTCAAAATGAGAATTATTATTAGATAATGTTAAGCTAAAAGTGCTGAATATATGTGGTATAATAATTGAATCATATAAAATGGAAAAATATACTACTAGTAGTTTCTTTGTGACAAAATGAAGCACCTTTAGTAAGACTACTCGCTTGAATACTTTTAGGTAAGCACATAAGCTTGCACGCAATTACACTGTTGTAATGTAGCTAACGTATTCTTTTTCCAAGCTCAGTCCAATTTATTTTTCCATTTCTTTTCAGAAATTAGCAGAGCGAGAAATGCTGTCTTCATCATCCTCAGCCCACGTTCGTCCACTGCTGAACATAGGCCTCCCTCATGGCACGCCACTCAACTCGGTCCTCCATCTTCCTCCTCCACCTCTTACGACCCGGAAATGCAGTAGGTTTAGGCCAATATTGCGCAAGACGGACCTAAAAGGACTGATATCCATAGTCAAAATAACACTCGACCGTTGAAGACAGACGGCGAGTAAATAATTTGGCACTAAACGGTTCGCTTAATTAACGCCTTAAATATATAATAATTGGGGTTTATACTCCAACAGAATAGGTTACCCTTCTTACTTGAGACTTGAACCCAGGGACTTGAATCCGGAGGGATTAAGGAAGGATAAGAAACTAGTTATTATGAACATACATTATAATATTTCGTTTGTACCATTTTAATCAGTGCTTTATAAAATTACATTTAGTAGGCATAGCTCTAATTCGATTAATCGGGTATTTTCGCGTACCTAATTATTTTTATGTTAGTTTTACAAAATCATTATAAAAACCAACGTCGACGTTTCGGATCTCAATTACAGGAACCGTGGTCACGAGCAGGCTCCCGAGACGAGACCCGAACGCGAAAAGACCCGACTATTAAAATTGACAATAATAATTTAATAAGTTAAAAATATAATTCATTTTCAAATATACATTTCACTTATTTGTGTGTGTATGCACATGAACAGATGGTTCCTATGGCTCGACAGAGAAGGCTGTTTACTGTTCAACGCCCTCTAGAAGCTTCGTTGGTCTTACTGATACCAGTTTAGTTCCAAACCTCTTGAATTGCTCCGCTCCAAGTTTATTACTACAATCGCAAAGGAATGGAGCTCTCAGTCGGTGTCAGTATACGGTGCAATCTGCTGCCCAACTTGGACTAGAAATTCTGAGATGTATATAGATATTGAATTGAATCCTAAGTTTGCCTTATAAGGATATCTCAAAGTTCCGGAGCAGTATGGTGTTAGTAACTTAGTGATAGTTTTAATTTAGCTTCATTGCTATCGTCATTCTATCTTTGGGTTTTTTTTTACTAACAAAGGTGGTACTTTAAAAAAAAATGTTAGTCAACATCCCTATTGTCTTCCATTCGTTTTCCCTTTATAAATACCGTTTATTTACTAAAATGCTCGCTGTATTTTAACTTTATTAGGTAAATAAGAGAAAAACAAATACGATTCCAACATCGACTTCATTTGGTATCTACCTAACAAACATGTGTCAGAAAATGAAAAACAACTATTTGTTCCGTCGTGTGGTAAATTATTGTTTTATTGTTGTGTACCTGAATATGGAAAATGAAATAACTTATCTGTTACCTTGGCAAATAATATCTAAATAAAATCTTGTTTTTTTTATATAGGTAGGCTACCAAATTATACAAGTTTTGTCCTAGACGTACGCGGAGAGAAAATTATGTAAGTTCAACTTGAGGATGTACGAATACATTCTAGCGACCGATAACAGTTTTATCGATCTTTAAGGTTTAGGTAGTCTTTGCTATACTGATGTTAGGACCATGTTCCATCCCATGCCACCTATGGTTGGTTGCCTGGAAGAGATCGCTCACAGCAATAAGACCGCCAATTGTGGACCAAAATGTATCGTAGCACTTGTTAGTAATAAGTTTAATGTAACTTTTCCGTTGGTCTCAATAAAGTGTATTCTATTCTATGTCTCTTCTTAATCGCTTCGTTCTTGGCAGAACGGTCGTGGTCGTCATGATGTGTCTACGGTATGGGCTGCTGTTGCTCGCCTCACTATATATCGCCATTTCTCCCTATTACTTGTCAGCCGGGAACACTCATGCAGCTCCAGGGGGACACCCACTGCGGTTTTTATTTGGTCTATGTCTATTCTATATAGTTTTGGTAAAATGTATCATTCTATAATATTTTCGTGACAATCCTTTTAATTTCGTTAAAGCTGCCCGTAACCTAGTTGTAGATGTTAGCTTTAAATGAAGTTTAGAATTGGAAAGTATAACAGATTTAAAATAACAGAGTGGGGTGCTATTTTTACAAGCTTTTATTTACTTTCACCTGTCCGTTGTCTGTCTGTAATCAAATCTTGCAAGTTTAATCCGGTCCACTTCCCGATTTCCGATTGTACTGAAATTTTGCATGCACATATAAATCGGATGACATTACAACATTATTATTACATCGAGCTGATTTGATGATGGAACTGGAAGGTGGCCAAAGGAACTTCATAGTTAAACGATGCAACCCCATCGAGTTTGGGCTCATTTGATTCGTCTTAACAAGTACTTTTGTGTTAGATGGTAATCATAAAAGCGTGTTTTTAAAAAGTTTGTTTAAATTTCACTTGTTCAAGTATGTGTTTCGTAGCTAAAGCCCAATTTTTAAAAGCTATATAGCGATAGGAAATCATCAGGCAGGTAAAATTACTCAGAAATTAAGACTACTCGGTATTAGCTTGCATAACTTTTAAATAAAAGTTACAGATATTAAATGGAAGAAGAGAAAAATGCACGCTAAGAGGCGGACGAATAAAAAAATATATTTTTCAAAATGTAAACGAATCGATTTAAACAACTGGTAATATAATATTATGTCCGGGGTACTCGTTACATACGTGATTCACTGTGTGTGCGTGTAAATCATCTATTTTCTGACGAGTTCGCTTTGTAAACATAGAAGATAGTTCGCCATTGTAGCGCCAGCTATTGTGCGATAGTGTGAAAGGAACCCCTAACTATTATGACTTTGGATATTAGACGTAAGTAGGTAGTACATAAGTATTAAATAACATTAGAAGAAAATACATGATTAAGTCTATGTCAACCGCCAATTGTATTTTTGTGTTTCAATAAAGTGTTATCTATCTATCTTTTAGTTTTGCAACAGACAAGTACCGCCTAAGTGTAAGCAGTAACAGTGTCTTATAAAAGTCTACAACACCAGTGGAATCACAGATATCCAAGACAAATATCCTAAATCAATAAAGTGGAATAGCCGACGCGGTGTCATTCCGACGGCTCCTTTGTCGGACCAGTCAGGTTTTAATAATATTGCACTGTCTACAATTTAGATAAGAATATTATTGCCGCATGATTGTACCTATTGCCTATAATATGAGCTCAATCGTAATCTTCGGAGTAGGGCAAACTTGCTAAGTTTGATAGCCTATTACAGGCCGAGTAACAGTGTCGCCAAGCCTGATCGTGCTCGGACATCAATTTCTGTGAAGGCAGGAAGGGTTTACCTACTTGTTCGACAGTACATCGGCATTAGTCGACATCGCGGCATTATCACTGGTGTTGTCGAGGTGAATAGCTGACGGTGACCGCTCACCATCAGGTCGGACATCTGCTTGGTTCTATATATCTAAAAGAGACCGATATACACTACAGGCACAGAAACCGGTGACTATAATATACTTTTGAAATAAAAATTTAATCTCTATAAATAAATTATAGCCTTTTGGAGGTATGTTTTAATAATTTACAACTTTGATGTATGCTAGCTTTTCATCACGACTTTTTCACAAAAGCTAGTAGGTTTTGTGGTATTTATCAGCCTTTTATATCATCGGTCATTCACGCTCTTCACTGTATTTGTCGTATCGAAGCCGAATTTGATATTTATGAATTGTGCATCAGAGTGCTCTCAACGTAAAACCACTCCAAAGCTCTCCTCATAACTCATAAGTTATTCATTAGTGTTAAGTGATATGTTTAAAAATATGAATTGGGAATACCTATATATAGGTAGATAACCATTATGTACTCGTAGATAACTAGCGGCTATCCCCAAATAGTTTTACTTTCTTAATAATAGGTTATATTATGAAGAATCATCCAGAGTCATAAAACCTATCCAGAAGCTGCTTTTTAAATTCCTATCAAACATAAATTTTAATTGCATAAGTTGTTACTACGACCAAAATATCCTCCGGGCGCGCTAAACTCCTCAAGAAAATTATTGTACAGGGCTCATACCAATGTAATATTATATTTTCTACTTGAAATCAAGGATTGACTGCGCCCACAGATCAAATTTAATCCCCACAAGAAGCCTAATCTACATAATAAGTCACTGAATATTCATAGCAAATACGGACATTTCTATGCTCAAGTAGACAACAAGGGCTTAGGCTAAATCTACGCGAATAACTTAGCTTTATTTAAAGTGGGTTATAAATTTACTGTCAAAATGCTTCCTTTAAACCACCTGGGGGCTGCACCTTTGACTACACTTAGATCAAGGCAAAGAGATTAACGTTTTGTGGCACGAAATTCAACTATAAATATTATCTCTCTAAAACGATTGGAACGAAAGTGTTGGATTTTCCACGAAACCTGAGATCGGTGTGGACTTTTTGTGAAAAATAAGCTGTGGCTTGCTACGGTTTTTATTATACGAGTATCATTTTTCTCTGGAAATTTTATTATTCTAATAATTTAAGTATTTGTGCAATCTTTCTCGGATCTCTATCGGATCTACTCGGATGCGATACATTTTTATGAAAAGTACCTACCTACGTATTTTTTATTTTTGTTACTTAGCCTCACGAGGAGTAGGTAGCGCACGTTTTCTTTTCTTAATAATTATATTATTGTCATAATTACTTTTCTCATAAATCCGCTTTGCAACATAATTTGTATAGATATAATAATATGTAATATTATATAATGCGATATGATATAAAATTATATATTATGCGATGGTGCATCAGCTTGTCTGCTGCAGCGCTGATCCTAGTTAGATGAGAGTTATAGTTTAAGCCCCGATATATAACATAATAATTTTTTTAACTAAATAGTAGTAAATAACAAAATAGTTTTTAAAATAGTTTTTTTCCCAGATAATATCTTACTTTGAGGGGTTGAAAGGGTAGTGAGAGTTTGTATAGGAAATCGTTAATTTGGTGAGGAGATCTAGTAGGTATACCTAGGTATATTATATAAACTCACGTAATGTCTGGCGCAAACTAGGGTTAGCCGTAACGCAGCGCAATGCATTAAAAAACCAGCCTGCCACATTTTGTTATGAATCAAAGCACACCAAGTGCGCCGCACTGAACCACATTATCAGCCTGCAGTATGCGTTTTTTTCTATAAAATTTACATACTCAGCTAGATATTTGTATGGTGCGGTGTGCCCCAGCTTGCGCCTGCCTCAATAGTTTGATATTGAAACTGCATGAAATATTTAAGGTGGTTGAAATGAGCTGAGCTGAGCTGAGCTTCAGCTCATTAAGGTAAATTTTACCTATCCGGCTGACTTCATTTCAAATCAACTCAGCCGGTGACTCTAATACAGCATGCTACGTTCTTCTCCTTGAATATAAGAGGTATAAGTCCCTAAGTTCGCACCAAAACCTAAATCAGACTCAAAACTTTTAGATTGAAATCATGAACTTTTAGATTGAAATTATAATAAAGGCGGACACCGCGCACTTTAATCCAAACTGAAATGAAATAATAACAATGAGCATGTTCGTGTAGCAAACAAAGCTTTTAGAAACGCTTTAATTTATGGAAACTGTTTTTGGTCAGCTTAGGGAAACTCTTTGTTTGGGAAAACCATTTTCGATACATATACAACAGGAAATAGACAAAAGCAACCGGTTTTACCCGCTTAAGACCCGATCCCGTGGGAAATTGGGATAAAAAGTAGCCTGTGTTTTTTTTACGTTTCCTGCTAATCGTACATATACCGATTTTATTACAATAGGTTCAGTTGTTTTTGCGTGAAATATAAACTAACATACTTACATATACACAAAGTCACATACAATCTTCCACCTTTACAATATTAATAATAGAATGTCGAAAACTAACAAGCACAGGAAGGCATACCACGGGATAAATTAACTAGTTTTATTTTTGGTGCGGAGTATCTACCATAATTACAATAGTCGGTTATTAAAACATTGCTCAATGTCTACTTGTGAATTCCTCATGCTCTTTTACAGGCACCTTTAAAGCATATCGTGACCAGAATATAATATCAGTGCCGCCATTTATTCAGAGCTTATGTGACAAAATTGCTTAATTACGATGGAGACTGAAATCTTTAATTAACGAGCAAACTACGAGAACGGAATGCAGGATTACTACAGACTACAGTATGAAGTGTCTCGGTGAATAACCAACGAAGTATTTCCCTTGAGCTGCTCTTACAACTTGCCAACTTCGTGATATCTGGCGCTAAGCGACGCAGTCCAGGTGATCTCTTTGAAGAACTAATTTAAGAGCGTATATATCGAGTGACGCTCTCTCGCTCGCACTATTTGACAAATTTTGAAATAAAAATTCATAGAATTAATTTATTGAAAATTCCTTAAGAACAGCCCTCCATTATATTATTGCACACATTTTAAAAGTGTTTCCAGTTTGATATATTTAAAAATAGCATGAAAAGAATTTTTAAAAGATTTTTTTCCGAAGAATTCTTTTCATGCCATTTTTAAATATACCAATCTGGAAACACTTTTAAAATGTGTGCAATAACATGATGGATGATATACGCTCTTAAACATTGTTTTACTTTAAATTCATCTGCGTCCGACAATCTTACTTTCGAGTTTTCATATAAATGACACTTTTTGAAGCTTTAACGTCTTGTTATCTGCTGGACGAACGCAGCGCAGTGTTGTGTAGAATTTCTACCTGTTGAATACTTAGACTACGACTTATAGGCAGGCGTTATCGCTTAATATCAGATGGTTGAATTGTCTTTGATGTCAAACAAGCACATGCTTTTCTCATTCATATTGTGCTTGAATAAAATACATCAAACTTTACAGATATTATAAAACTTTCAAATAAAGACTATAAAAAATATGACAAGTGGGCGTCACAATAGATCAATGATCGAAGCGGCGAAGTCTTGAAATAGATCGCAATATTAATAAAAGATATAGACGTGAAGGATTAAGTTTTATCTGCGCCCTACGAGCCCCAACTTCTGTCATTATTTCCTTTCAGAAGAGACTGTGTACAAACACAGTTCAACCGATTTTCAAAAAAAACAATTTTAAATCTGGACACACGTGAACAATTTACTGATGTAACGTGGCAAAGGATTAACGGAGCCGACCCACCTCGCCCATAAATCTAAAGGCCGGCCGTCTATGGAGCAATTAGTAAACAAAATAATCCTTCCTCAGCATTTACTCGATTAATTGACGCCTAATTGCTCTCAAAAAGTGCCATTATGGGAATGTGGGGCGGATAAAGTGGTTTGTTTTTGCACCATTCTGAGTTTTCGGTTTTCTTTTGAGGTAATCAACGAAAGAATTGGTGTACGGCCATTATGAAATAGAGATGTTGACGAAGTCAAAAAAAAAATTGTCCGTAATTTCAATAAAAACACACCTGATAATATATTGGATATGTACGTATTTTTCAGTTTGTGAACAAAATAAAAAATAGCTGATATTATAATGCTTATAAGTTTTGTATGGGGATCGTATGCTACGTTACATCCAGTACAAATAATGTACCTGAGTTCGGCTAATGACGTCACCAAGCAAGTTTAATATGTTGTGTCTGTTGTAGGTATCTGTTGTTTTGATCGTTGTATATCCTTAGTGTGTTGTCTGTTGTTTTTATCAAATTTACAAAAAGTCGTGTCAAAATTTTTTAAAAAAATATGTTTAGTCAACATCCCTATTGAATTGTGGTACATATATAAAATATAGTAAACTAAAGTCAGTTCAAGTGACGACGTGAAAGGCACGATCCTGGATTTTTTTACAAGATGTTCGTGACAGACCCTCCATCATGAAGTAAACCTACCTTAGCGAATTCAAAATTGACTTATGTATCCACACAATTTATTTTTTGTAGCAGTATTATTGGAAAAAATATATCAGTTAAAATATTTACTCTATTTTGTATTATTGAAAAGTAACATTCATAAATTATTTCTGCCAGTTTAATTTCCATTTGTTTGTGGTAAAAATATAGCTCTATTGAATAATCAGCAGTACCGGCCATCCCTTAAAAACAATGAATGCCGAGAAGAAAACTGATTCGATAAACATCAATAATATTGTTTAGGTCCGCATCGGATATCAAAACTGTTCAATATCCCTGAAGGGTATTGTTACTATCATTTATTGAAACAATAAGGGCATACAAAGAAAATCAAACGCCTCTTGCGCGAAAGTTAATCAAATTCTTTCTGGGAAAATGGCACACGAGAGCAAAGACTCTTTGTGATACGTTCCCACGAGTTGGGATGTCTCGTTATTACTCCTACATGTTGGATTTCGATGTTTTTGGGTTATTTTGCCACCGAGAATCGTGCGTCTTATATTCTGATAAACCTTTTTTTGGTTCAGTAAAACGTGTGACTTTATCCCACCATATTATGAAATGATCAACTGGATCTTGGTTGTCCATCCAATGTTATTCATCCATTTAGCCTTAGACCAATGAATTCCTTACTAGTTATGTGAGCACAGCTGTGATATAAAAGTTCCTGATTTGAGTGTAAAAGCGTGTGCTATAAAATAAAAAGTTCAGGTTATATTACGGACAATTTTCCACTTTGAAATAGAAACACTAAATTGGCTTGATCCCAAAAAACAATGTTTTTTGGTAATTGGTATGATTGTTCCAGCAATAAACAGCGTATTCCTTTTCCTTGGTATATTAGTTAGAAATTTTATACTGTATATTGTAGTCAAAATTCTTGATTGAGTATTGTAGACAGGCACTAAGCCTACTATCCTATCAGCAATAATTTTACTTTACTTTGCATTTTCATTTAAAAAATCAGATTTCAGATTTAGGGTTTATTCCCCATTGTTTCTGTCAAATTTGGAAAGTTTCATGGAAGTAATGGAAACTTTCGGAATATTTCCGGAAATTTTCATCCCTAGGTATGACGTCACTGGCCGAGCTCGGAACTTTTTGTACTGGTCATTGACGTAGCGGATCCTCACCAAAAAACTTGTGCACAACCAAAACCGCACCCCCACCTACCAACCGCATACCAAACTGTTTTTTTATTATTTAAAAGACGAACTTATATTATATTTTCTTTTGTAACATCCGTATTAGTTTAGTGGGCGATATATCCAAAGGACTATATTTGTTAAGCAGCATTAACTTGCAACTGAATGCAGTACAGTACACACACGATAAATTCGCAACGCAGTCCATGACTGCGCCCGGAAGCTGAACCTCTCCCAGTGTGTAACAAGCCGAATGCACCACAACATAAATTACGCCAGTTCAATGTGTTAACTTAAGGCTGGCGTACATTAGCAATTAGCATAATCGAGACGTTGAATGCCTATTTTGTTTGTGTGTGTTTGCCTATTTTGTGTTTATTCCGACTTTACAATATTATAAGAGTCTTTAAGAGCCAATTAAGAGCAGGAAATTTAAGACTTAAGTATCATAAAGCCAAACTTTTTCTATAACTACGTAATATTTGAACCCATCATCGAATTCGAACGCAATACATACTCTAAATTTCAATCGATAACGTTGTCAACCGATTCCATTAGAGGGCGCTAAATAAAATTTTTGTATGTTACACATTGCTAAGACAAATTCATCGCAATGAACAACAATAAATGTGCGGGATGCCACCAACCCCTACCAAGACGACGATACCTGAAATGTCAACTATGTTCAAAACAATATGACCTAGACTGTGCAAATGTCTCTGAAGCAAGATTTTACAGTACAATGACAATAGAACATAGAAACAAATGGACATGCCCATCTTGTAACTGCAAAATGCCTAAAACAGGAAATCAAAATACTCCAATAACACGTAACCATTATTCAAACAACGAGAGAGAAAATTATTGCCTTAACGTTACATTCAGGAAAAAAACAACAAACATACTCAACGATAGTCAGAGTTCCGGCGAGTTTAGTATACTGGGAGACACTTTAAAAGAAGACAAGGATATACAGGATGGAAATATAATACAGGGTGACAACCACATACAGGGTGACAACAACATACAGGGTGACAACCATACACAGGGTGACAACAATACACAGGATGACAATAATATACAGCGTGACAACAATATGCAGGGTGACAACAATATAATAGGTGACAACAACACACAAGAAAAGAACATTATACGGAATCCCAATAGAATACAGGGTGATAATACTATACAGAATGACAACATTATACTGGCTCAAAAAATACCTGCCAGTCGTAACTTTGAGCAGCTAACACTACAAAATCTGGTTGAAATATTAGATCTACGCCTAAAAGAAAATAACAAGTCAATTATATCAGATATTAAATCCACAATACAAACTGAAATAAATAGAGCATTGGGAATACACAAGCAAGAAGTTAATAAGAAAATTGATACATTAACTATATATAAAAATAAACATGAAACTGACATTGAACAACTTAACTTTAAAATAGAAAGCCTACAGAAAGAAAACGAAGAACTAAAACAAAATATAAAAGAAATTTCGGCAGCAACCAAGCCGGTCGCAAACCTCGAAAGTGACAACAAGAAAATAGTTATATATGGCCTCACAGACTACCACAACGAACCCGAATATGACCTCCACAAAAGAATCACCGCTTTGTTCCATGACGTCCTTCAAGTAAATTTGACTGGTTACTTAGAAGACACTTACAGGATTGGAAAACCCAAAAATCATACCCGACCACTAGTAGTAGAATTGATAAGCAAAAGAATGACAAAATACATTATTGGGAAAAGCAACTTTTTCAAAGGAACCAGCATTTATATATCAGAATACTTGAATGAAGAAGCTCGAAAAGAAAGAAAGAATCTACGGGATGAGATGATAGCTGCACGTAAAAAGGGTCTTTATGCTGTCATACGCAACAACAAACTTTTTATTGACACTAATCATAGAAGAAATAATGACAAAGATTTCAACCTGAGCTATGACCAATTCCCACCACTCGATAAACAGCAACAACATAAAAGATCGACCACTAATGAAAATAACAATATAAATCCTGGATTCGTAAGAAGCTCAGAAACCAATAATACTTCCTTTCGTGACAAACTCCTCCTTTAAAATTCTATACCAAAATATTCAAAGCCTTTGGAATAAGCAACACATCATGGAATCGTTTTTAGATGATAACATAAACACTCCATTTAATGCACTTTGATTATCAGAATCTTGGTTAACTAAAGAAAAACTTAAAATGATTAACTTCACGGGATATAAAGTAGCTGCTTCATATTGTCGAACCTCCAAACGTGGCGGTGGTGTTTGTATCCTCTTACAAGACTGTATAGAAAGTGTTGAAAAAACTGATATAAGTGCAATATCGATAGAGCATAATCTAGAAATGTGTGCAATTGAAATTTCCAAAGAAAATACGTTAATTGTCACTATGTATTGGAATGGTAGAGAGGAAGATATTTTTTATAATCAATTAACAAAAACATTAGACTACATAAAAAATAAATATTCAAAATTAAATATAGAGCGGAGATTTCAACATAAATATCTTGCAAAATAACACTAAAACCAATACATTTATAGATACTATGTGTAGTTACGGATTTAAACAGCAAATAAAAGCCCCCACTCATATAACTCAAACGTCATCAGCATGTTTAGATTTAATATTTACAAACTTTAACACAAAAACTATTAACAGTGTTAATGTAGAAGACTTTGGCTTTTCCGACCATGCTGGAACCATATTAGACTTTCAAGTTCCACATCTTTACAAAAACAAAAAAGACACCTGGGTTATTCAAAAGAGGCAATTTACACATAAAAATATGGAAAACTATAAAAACTCTCTTAAACAAATAAACTGGCAAGATATTTTAGACTATAACAAAAATGTTAATGACAATTGTAATACTTTTTCAAATATCCTCAGTGAACTACTAAATAAATGCATACCAAAAAAGAAAATGAAACTCACATCTAAGTACAAAAAATATTGGCTAACTGTAGGTATTAAAAAATCATGTCAAAATAAAAGATTACTGAAAATTCATGCAACAACCTCCAACAATTATATTCTAAAAAATCTATATAAAAATATGAAAAAACTTTAAAACTAACGGTAAAAACATCTAAACGTATTCATTATATAAATAAAATGAAAAAATCTTCTAATAAAATCAAAACAATGTGGAATATAGTCAATGAACGAACAAACAAAAAAATTTAACACGAAAAAAACAACATTAAATTAACAGTAGACGACTCACTTATAACTGACCCAAAACAAATTGCAAACCACTTTATAAATAACTTTACTGTAGAAAATAATACCGAAATCGACAACATTAGCTCAACCATCCTACCCAACCTATCTCCAATAGAAAATTCCATATACCTCAGCCCAGTTGATAACCACGAAATAAATAAACTTCTTAAATCATTAAAAAACAAAAACTCTCATGGGATGGACGAAATTCCACCATCCTTAATGAAAAATTGTGCCGACGAATTAACTTCCCCATTTTGTTTTCTAGTTAACCAGTCCTTCGACCAAGGCATCTTCCCCAATTTTCTCAAAAATGCAATCATAAGACCAATTCACAAAAAAAAATTCAAAGACAGACCCAAATAACTATCGTCCAATAGCTCTTCTCCCGACTGCATCAAAATTTTTTGAAAAAGCCATTTGCAACCGGGTCTATAGTTTCTGCGAAAAATATAACCTATTTCACGACTCACAACACGGCTTTCGTAAGAAAAAATCCACAACGTTGGCGGTATTTAAATTCATGCAACAAGTTATAGACTTAATAAATACAAAAAAGTACGCAGTAGGTATACTACTGGATATGAAAAAAGCATACGACAGAGTAAACTATAACATCTTATTAGACAAACTATACAATATAGGGGTTCGTGGTACAGTTCATACCTGGTTTAAATCATACCTTAAAAACCGAACACAAGCTGTAGAAATTGAATACTTTAATAATAACTCTAAAACTATATTACATGTAAAATCCGATATCAAAATAACAAATTCATCAATTCCGCAGGGCAGCGTATTAGGTTGTTTGCTCTTTCTCATTTACATCAACGATTTACCTAAAATAATATTAAGAAGAACCCTGTATTTGCTTTGCAGACGATATATCTATACTAACGTCTTGCCATAACAATTCAACCATAGAAACTAAGCTAAACAATTTATTAACAAAAACATCAAAGTGGATAAACTCACACAAATTAGAAATTAACTACAATAAAACTAAAATCATCACCTTTCACCCACATCAAAAAACGCCCCTTCACATCGACTTCTCATTTAACAACATCAAATTAGAGACAGTAAACACCTTTAATTTACTAGGATTGAATATAGATAAAAATGTAACTTGGAAACAGCACATACAACATCTACGAACAAAAATCTCAAGTTTTACATACGCGTTTCGAGAGATAAAATCTACAACAAATTTTGAAACAGCTTTAGCCACTTATTATGCCTACGTACACTCTTGGCTCAGTTACGGGATAACCCTCTGGGGAAACAGTACTGACGCACCTTCTCTTTTCATATTACAAAAGAAACTCATTCGAATCCTAGCCAACATAGAACAGACCGATAGTTGCAGACCATATTTCAAGAAATATAAACTCCTTACCTTGCCCTGCATATTATACATTTCAGAACTTTGTAAATTTGTCCGCGATCACCTCCATTCATACACAAACCGCGACGATAACCAAAACCAGTACAATTTAAGACTTAGAAATAAACTTGCTCTTCCAAACTCCTCACTGTCCATCCACTCCAATAGTCCATACGTAATGACTATAAAAATTTACAACAAACTACCTTATAACTTAAAAAACGAACCTAACTACAACAAATTTATAAAAAACCTAAAATCGATACTTTTAAACAAATCATATTACAGTATAGAAGAATATCTGCAAGATTTTACACTAAAATAAATAAATTATAAAAATATGTACATTTGTATTATATCATCCTCTCTAACACGTCCTATTAAAATTATTAAAATACTATTAATTCATTTCTTAATTTTAATAACAATTATTGTACCTTCTAAATTGCATGTACCCACCAGGGTCCTTAGAAATACTTATGTGCAAACTACACTAAGACTTTATTATGTACCTAATTATAAGGGAGCAAATAAAGTATTGAGTATTGAGTATTGACTTAATGATATTTGTTATAATGGAATTTTATGTCAATAAATAATTTTAATTACAAGTGCGATTGCGGTGCTGTCCAGTCAATGGCACACCTCCTCATGTGCCCTAACTGCCCCATAACTTGCACATTTGAAGACCTTTTGGAGGCTAACGATAAAGCAGTAGAGCTTGCGCGATACTGGGCTAAACAGCTTTGACATTATACCTATTTTCTAAAACGAAATGTAATAAATAATAAAATATAGCCATTTTCGACTCGAAAAGAAGATGTACTTAAATGAGTTGTATTACTCCTAATGCTGGTATTAAAATAAGGTGTGGAGACCGCTTATTTAACAGTAGGTTCGTCAACTTATTTGACACCTGTGGGTTCATACATACGAGTATGTATACAATCCGAGGTAGGTATCACATAAAATTCTACATCGCTTATGTTCATCCTGATGCTAAGAGTAGGTAATCCACACTAAAATGAAATAGCAAAAATGACAGAACCAACTAACTGTGCAATAAATAAATAAGCAAAACAAGTACGCCAAGGGGTCATTATCTATCAGCTCGATTTCAGCAGGAAAAGAACTAAGCGTGAGATTTGACTCACCATCTTCAACTTTTCGGTCATCGTGGAAGAAACTCATCTAAAATAAATAAACGTAACAAGCGGTGACCCGTCGCGTCGCTACTGTAGTGTGCTCAGTCCTTTAGTTGTACTTGGAAGTGAAGGTGGTGAATCTCCATTTCACAGCGCTCCAGTGATCAGAACAAAGATGCAGGCGGTGACTCGGTGACGTTCCATTTGTTCCTGACAACTTTCCACTGTTTGCACATTTATCCTAAATCGTTTGAACTTAAATTTTAGCAGACCAATATTGGTCTAGCCATTTTTCAGTTTAACCAAAGGTCCAAAGGTAAGGACTTTTTCATTGGCAGAATTTTTACAGGCCCATTTTTGTGTAATCTCTTTTGTGTAATATAAGTGTAGGTGCATTGAATGTAAAAATTATAGACCTAAGAGAAAATAAACAGGTATCTTATTTGTCTGAGAGATTCATGTGAAATAGATATAGATGTAGTATAGATGTGCCCTTAGGTGCGCTCTGTGATTTTACTAATATTATAAATGCGAATGTATGGATATGGGTGTCTGTGTTTTTGCCGCTTCACGCCTAAGCGGTTATACCGATTTAACCGAAATTAGGTTTATATACAAAGCTTTGACGCCGGAATAAAACAAAGGCTATTTAACCAGTGCGAGAGTATTTCAACAGTGAGAATCATTAACCAATTGCTATTTAACTGCGTTTCCTAGAAAATCGAACAGTAGCGACATATTCAATTTTCCACTCCAGCATGTGTGCAATTGAGCGGACAATGAAAGCTTGTCAGCTTTTGTGACCCTCCACCGCAGAGCTTCGCAATGCTAAAGGCTTTGTCACACCTCTGATGTAATTGAAACTGCCACTTTCGTCATTGGAGTGTGTCCTAGTCTTTTGTATATCTCTCTCTCTTGCTTGCATGATATGATGAATTTTGAAATAAAAGTAATTTCGTAGAATTGACTTCAAGAAAATATTAGTCGATTAAGATCTAGATATTTTTTAAAGTATTTTCAGTTTGCTATCTTAAGCAGTTGTTCTTAAAATGAAAGATCATATCGTGCAAGCGAAGGAGTCACAGGCAAAAACAAGGCTCTTAAGCATATTTCCGTATAGGATTTATACAACTGGTAGTCCACCTTTGCCTTTGACCCAGGATATTGACGTAATAAAGGGGGACGGAAGGGACGAAATGAGAACTCATTTTTCTAACATTTTCTCCCAAAATATTCCGCGATGTGGCCCTTTGCTCGTAGATCAAATATTAATCCCGATTATCTCTGTTGTTTTAGTATTTATTTTCTTTTATTTGAACGTTAAAACAGGAAATTATATCCAGGATTTCAGTACAAATGGCCTCTTTTGAATGTAGATATAAATAGCCACTTAGATTGTTCAATGATTTATTTAACTGCTTTCCAAAGTTATAACAACAAAAACACAACGAATGAAGAAGACACAACGACGACGACGAACGACGCGACGACGACTACTGGAATAACGATAGAAGTTAGAAGTGGGATAGTCGAGGTGATACGTAATCACATATATATTATCTCGTAGATAATATTATATAGGGAACCTACTATTCCTAAAGCCTCGCGCTTTTACCCATTATAAACAGTTTTTATCCCGTTGGATTTAAATGGAATACAAACTATCCTTTGTCCTTTCCCGAGACTTGAAGAATCTCTAAACCAAATTTAATCTTAATTCAGCGGTTGAGGCCATGAAGAGGTTACTGACAGACACACATTCGCATTTAAAATAACAAGAATTATCTGGATGGCTGACGTCTATTTCACATAAAGGAAATCCGGATCGCTTTGGTAAAATATAATTATAACCACTCACAATTATAGGTATAACCCAATGAGTTTTTATATAAGCTCTTTGGTATAACCACATTTCAGAAGCAGGAAATACGATTCTCTAAACAATTTTTCACCACCAAAGGAAATAAAGGCAGATGTTTTAATCGAATTTAAGTCCCCACGTGGTGTGTATCAAAAAACGGGGCGATTGTTATTCTGTGCAGTTAGCAGAGAGTCACGTCCGGTCCGGATAGGTATCGGGCCCATTTCAAACGTTAACATTACACGGGTCACTTGCCTAGGGCCACCACACCGATGGTGCCTCCGGGACATCTCAATAGCCACTATCTAACTTCTTGGAAAGGTCGTTGGAGATTAAATCAGATACTGCGAAGATATCGTTGCAATCACGAGCGAGCGTGGGCCTTTACTTCAAACTGAAATTCGTATACAGTAAGTACACTTTGATGTATAGACGGACCTATATTATATAAATAACTAGCTACACCCCACCATTTTAACGGTGTAAGTCCCGATCCCGGAACAAATTAAATAACGAGTGAAATTAAAAAAATTAAAAACAAGCTTTTATTATTATTCACCTCCCTGTTATTATATAACAAAGTTTGTAGCATTTTACGGTGCGGTGTGCAATTTGACACGGAACGATTTACCTATGTGTGAATCCATCTGCAATAGTTCCCAATATTTCCGCTATGCTCTGCCTAGGCATAGAAATTGCAGAAAGGCAATCAATTTCGCATAGGCAGCGCAGCATAGCGTGAAATTAACTTTGCTGTTTGCTCCACTTCCGTGTCTCTTAAACAAGGAAATCCTAGATATCCTACACTTGAGATCCGGACACGTCGGAGGCACTTTACCAATAAAAGCTGATGCGAACAGTGTAGTAACCCACATACTATATAAAAAAGACAGATAGATCAAACTTGAAACTAAAGTGAAATCAATTGCGATTGAGGGGAAGGGAAGACTATTCCATGTTGTGGAACTACACGCAATATTATAAAAATGCGAAAGTATAGATGTGGTAGTCTAGAATAACACACAAGCAGCTAGGGCTAAATAATATTGAATCTGTAAAAAATCAGTAAGTGAGCGAATCGTCAGCGTAAGTAAAGTCGCAACAATTACTTACGTTGCGTGACACTCCAATTGTGAGGTCAACCTAACTGCGTCAGTTTTGTTTTGAATAGCGAAGTCTGCATTTATTACTAGTCTATAAGTAAACCCGTTGTAAGTTTGAACTCCCCTATTGTTACTGCGGATTGAGCACGCGGAAACTTTCTCACCGAACAAAGAGCTTTTTTGAATCACTTTTCCATAAAGAATACTGCTCGGAATTTGTGTAGGACCTAAATGTATTTCACGATTGAATCTCCTGAATGGACAATAATAAATTGAAGTGCTTTGAAGAAAATAGCATAATGATAATAAAAGATGAAAGATTCTTGAAAAGTTATTGTTTTAAAAGTCTGTTTTATCTAAAATTGATGGCATTGTTGAAAATGTACCTATTAAAATCCCCTTTAAAAATAATATAAATAATTGGATAGGGCCCATGCTCATGTTAAATCGATCTGACTGTTTATATTATGCACATAAATAAGGTAAATTATTAAAATCAATTATTTCTTCTCAGTAATAATAAAACGAGAGTGAAGTTTGAATTATAAAAGAAAAACAGCGCTTATGAGTTCTGTTATTTTCGCCTTAAATGTGATTCTAAAACTGCTAGAATAATTGGAAATTTTCTCTTTAGAGACACGACAGGTTATATTGAAGACATAAAATATCATACTGTTCTATAAAGCTGGGTACACACCAAACAAACGACCGCCAACGAATGATAACTAGTGTTCGCTCCACACGTTGGTTATGTAAAGGTAGTTTTTTGCTAAGTCATCCACACAGCGTCAACGAATCACTTCGTTTGTTTGGTGCACACCCAGCTTAATACGAGTATAAAACTGAAAGTATTCTTCAGCCAATTTCGCGATGCCATCATTCCACACTTTCACAGTAGCCATGCGCTTTTTACGACTTTGGCAGGACGAGATGTGTCAATGGTGGCAAGTACCTTGGAATTGATTCTAGCAACTTATCTACAATGTAGCAGCTCTTGGCCATACGAAATAAAGATAAAAAGAAATAGAACACTGTGTAAATAATGATAAAAGTAGTTTCATTAAAACACTAATGAAGCACCCAAAGTAAGCCCGCTGGTTTGTGTACATGCACAATGCACACATATGTACGCTAGCATGATAAGAACGCTTACACACTACGTACGGTCCAAATCTGATCCATGTCAGTCATGACTCATGACGGACCGAATTCTGAAAATGTTTTTCGCACTACCTTTAAAACTCATACGATCCGTAGTGCCTTAAATAAACAGTAGGTGTTTAAGTATATGACAGTACAAGGGAATTGGCTTACCTACTATGGTGGAGGTACTCATTTCGTTTTTTAGCAAGCTCAGTCCGTACGGTTCACACAATGTCTCGAGAAATGTTTCGACTACATAGAAACACGGTTGCCACCTAAGGATTCCTTTGATGAATAACCCACGCTACGTAACGAAAATTTGTACGCTTTTGTTTATTTAGTGAAGCCATCAAGAAAATGAGAAATCTGGGTTTTTCTATTCGCAGCTTCTTTTATTGCTTGTAATCTGAACAAGGTAATACAATGACAACACCAAGGTTGTTCGGCTAATAGGCAATCAGGGAAATATTCTTTTTATTGTGACAGTAACAAGATATTTTCTTTTACGTAAGTACCCCTACGTAAACATGTCATTGTATCTATCTATACACTGATCTGCGATATTATGATACGTATTTTAGTAGTACATATAAATAATAAGGAGAACAAGATATGTGTAGGTTTTTTGATTAGTTGCAATCATAGAAAAAAAGTAAGTCCCACGCCTCGCATCATAATTGAGGAAAACCGTGTTATTCACTTTTCTGAATTCTTTTTTCCGTGGTAGAAATAATATTTTGCTTTTATAATGTAACTAGCTAATGCTCGCATCCTTACCCGCACGGCAAAATCCTTTCTTAGGTTAGGTCTACGTCACTACGTCATTAAACTTTCTGTAATCCAAATATCAAACCAATCTGTTCAGTGGTTTAATATTCGGTAAATCTATATTTCAATGCCTGTATTATAATATTATTTTGTTGCACACTATCTTTTTGATCAAAAAGACAATACTAGCAAATCAGGTGTCCGATGGTAGTCATCATAATTGCCCACATAAGGCACAGCGCAGCGCTACCCGGTGTTTTAAAATACAACATTCTGCGTGGCACTGCTCTGTGTCTGTCTCCCTAGTATATTAGTTATTGAATCTCGTTATGTCCAGTAATTTTGCTGAAGTATTGCAAAAAAGAAAGTAATACTTATAGTTATCAGACTTAGCACCAAAACGCGCGCATAACTCCCACTTTCCAACCATTTAAACCATTCTAGAGATTGTTACTATATTCATTTAACTACAACTACCACTTGAAGTTCACGTTCATTTTGTATTCCATTTATGTTAGCAAGTAGCAATCAAATCAAGAGGCTCGGAGTAAATTGAATGCAGCAGCTTCAGACTTGGCAAATCTCTTGTGGGCCGTCGTATCCGAGGCATTGCCACTCCGCCGAGTTAAGAGTATGTATGAAACTGCTAACAAAATTGTTTTGAATCAATCGAATAATTTTCTAGTTATGATTGAAGTTGTGATTATGCCTCTAATAACTAAAAAAACCTACACGTTTTGTATTACGCCCAGAACTTTCACTCGCTGTTACCTACGACCTACCCATGTGTTATTATAGTGTCTATTCGTCTAATGTATTTGTACACTAGCTGACCCGCGCGCACTTCGTAGCGCGTGACAGTAAATTATTCATATATTAATGAATTTGATACAGACCATTTAATTCGATTTCCAATTCCACGGAAAAGAGGGATTCAATTCACGGGTTTTCTGCGACTTAATGGGCGTAGAATTAGTAAAGGCTGGCAAACCTTGCCAATATGTAACTACGATCGAATCACCTACTATTCAAAATGTCTATTGGACGTTTCGCCTACGTTCATAATAACTATTGGTTGAAATCAATATTGGACGATTCGCCTACGGTTAACTCAGCTACGGTCGATTGAGCTATGGTTGATTAAACTATTGGACGATTTGCCTATTTTTGACCGAACTAACGGACCGTTCACGTATTTTTAGACCACGTTTCCGGCTGCTAGTCAGGTATGACAGCTAAAAAATACTTGTTTATAGTACAGAATTCAGAAACGTGTTGTTTTTATTATGCCACTTTGCCATGATGAGGTAGATGAAAGAAGATGCCTAAATGCCTGAAGATGCCATGACACAGGATAAATAATTCAGTAATAAGAAAAATATCTGGCGCTTCGCCGGCCGCTGCCGCGGCACGCTCGCTTCGCTCGCTCGGCTCGCGCATTGTGGTCACTGTTCAAACCTAACCTAACCAACAGATTTCGGTTTGCCCTGAATACTGTACTAAAAACACGCGTAGCAAAGAATTTATAAACCGTAGGTGAGTCGTCCATAGTTGAATTAACCAATATATCAAATGAACATTGGCCGAATCGCCCATTAGTTCACATGCCCATAGTTTAATCAACCGCAGGCGAGTTGCACTGTAAGCGAGTCGTCCAATATGTGAAATGAACTTATGCGAATCGACCGTAGTTATATCGACCGTAGTTGAAACGACCGTAGGTATTATGAAACGTAACCCGTCCATGCGGGCAAAGCCATGAGAATAAGCTAGTGACTGATGTATCTGTATAACGTACAGCCTCAACCGCTAGATGGATTGGGTTGAAATTTGGAACATAGAAAGGTTTCATGACGTAGACCACTGCTAAGAAAGGATTTTGCCGTGCGGGCAAAGCCGCGAGCATAAGCTAGTAAATAATATTATGAAACATTTTTTGTGAATAATACTTAGATTTCAGAGACGTCCTGGGATAAGTCCCAGAACTATCGTTATACCTATACCACAGTACAAATTAGAACGGCAATAAATTACCACTTACACATATAGTACATCAAGATTAAATACAGTAAACAAAAATATATCAAATTATCATTTAAATCAGAAAAACTAATAAAAATACGGAATAATAACAGCTTGATTCCGTACAGTTACTCTTGACTTTTTTCCGCGTCATTTAATGGTGATCTCTTTACCGTGGGTAGACTTCCTCTGCAGGAGATCGGCTAGTACCCCAACAGTGTCAGTTATTCTGCCGCCTGAACAGTGATGTGCAGACATTACTGTGCTTCGGTAGGAGGGCACTGTGGCTAGTGAAATTACTGGGCTGAAGAATCTTAACATTTTATGACTCAGCAGTGCACCCAGAATTTAACCTTCGTTAAATCCCAGCGTTATCTCTTACCATCAGGAGAGCATCTTGCTCATCTTCTTACATCGTTGTATAAAAAAAACTAAAATGAAATTTTCTGAAATGAAACTATCATATACCTACGTACTCAAACTATTTATTATAATATATCTATCAAATTTCACCTTTCAGCTCCATCATCAGACTTCAGATCACTTCCATGTCATAAAATTATTGCATTGTCATCCGATTCCCGGTATGCAAAATTTCTGCTCAATCGGGAACTGTGACTGATAGGTAGAGTGCTTTTCACAAAAGGAGTTCTTTTTGCGGGGCGCCACTATCGCAAATTTTAAAAGTTAGCATATTAAATAACTTTAGAATCTTCGATGTATCCTTCTGCAATCTTGTTACACTTCTAGCCACCATGGCGTTTAAGAACTGTAATATCAGCGCCTGAGTCAGCTAAGAGTGTTGCTGACGTCCGCCTCAGGCAATGCCCAGTGTAAAGATGGGAGTCCGGAAGCTGAAGAAATTTAACAATCGTTTTTGGCATATCACCGATTTTATTGATGCCTATGGGCTGTTTTTTACTTTTTCCATTATCATAATGTAAGAAAAATCTTGAAGTTTTTGTATTAACGGGTCGTAATGCCATATACTTGTCCACCACATTCACATATTCTTCACTAATGACGAATGATCTGTCGATTTTAGTCTTTGTATTCAATAATTTTACTAATATTAATTTGTCCGAATGCTTTTCAACGTCGTTTACCTTAAGATTCAACAATTCATTTGAGCGGCACGCACCATTTATGCCAATAATTAATACAACCTGTAAAAAATAACAATAATTTAGTTTACTTATTTTTAGATAGGTACAGTTAGATAGGTTTTCTTTGAAATAAATTAGCTTTTGTATCAATTTACTTACTTTTAAAGCGAGGTATTTACTGTCTGGTGCTTCATTCAGAAATTTTTCTATTTCAAGGTCACGTTTCGTTTTCAAGACAGCTTTTATCATAGAAAAAATGCTCCATAATGTACTGGATTTTCTTGTTTTAGATAGTTCCATGAAATATGATAGTATCACGGTCTCGGAATATGTTTTTGCATTTTTTGAGAGGCGCCAATTATTGAAGGATTCGTACGCCTTTACATATTTCACTTTAGATTTTTCAGGCAAATAGCTGAACTCGGCATTCGAAACTTGTTCTTTCAACTTTTTTGGCGTAAGACAACTACCTTCATCACTGGGGTCACTCATTTCTTTGTAATTAAACAGACTATTAGATCACAAATAGAAATTTGCAAAAGTTTACAACTTAAGTTGAAAATATTTAGTTGAATCTTTACCAAGAGGTTTAGAACCAAATGGAAAATGTGTTGTGAACACCACTGTCGCAAGAAAAATGACAACTATAAGTGCCATCTCACTTACCTCATACAAAAGAGAGAGACAAAGATGGCATTTATCGATGACGTCACAACGCATTCTCCATTTGACTGTAAACTCTAAACTTCTACATCCCGCCATTTTGTATTTTTTTTTTTATTAAAAGAGTTGCGTTCGAAATTTGTGTGTGTGACATATTTATGAAAAACAAATTGTAATAATATTAAAAAAAAAAAAACTCACGACTTATTATTCTATAATAGTATTTTATTTAAAATATTATTGAAAAAATACAATTTATAAAGTTAAAATTCAATAAATAACATTAAAAATTATGTGCATCTCAGTTAAATAAAAATTGTACACAAATAAGTTTCAGAACACACCAACTTCTTCATAGCCAATAAAATTGTGTTAGAAATTCAAATCACTTTGCCTCTCTACTCTCTAGACAGCAAAAACGGCTTTTGCTCACTGAAATCGATGACCAAAGACACTATTTTCGTGCGAGAGTGGTGAAAAATTATTTATGGCATGAAGTCCAGAATTTATCGAAAAAATGTAATTTAGTTCCGCAAAATTCCGCGGGACCTCATTCGTGAGAAGGACTCTACCACTGAGGTGTATACCTAAAATCATAGGCGGATCCAGGATTTGGTTTGGGGGGGGGGGGGGGGGCAAGGTGCAGACGGGCAAAAATATTATAATTTTTATTACGAAAAGTGTATGTTTAGCTCGCTCTGAGCGGTTAGGAAGTTTAAACATCCATTACAATAAGTGCGCGAGCAGCTAGCTGCGAGCGCCGAAAAAAAAATTTTATTTCAGAAATATGTGCGAAATTCGTAACTCTACAATGCTTCTGGGGGTACCTTGGCCCCCTGCCCCCCCCCCCCCTAAAGCTTAAACATCCTTTATAATATGTGCGCGAGCAGCTTGCTTAATGACTCGGGGGGGGGGGGGGCGGCTTGGCCCCTTGCCCCCCCTCCCTAAATCCGCCTATGATTATCTATAACACAGATAAAAGGTTCTATAATAATCATTGCAAAATTTTACTAACATTATAAACGTGACAGTTTGTGTCTGGATGTATGCCTAAATGGGTGTGAACAGATTTTATGTCTGTGTGTCTCCGGATAACCAGTGATTTTTACAAAAGATCCCCCTAGATGGAGCGCCACAATCGCGTGATTTTAAGTTAAAATATCTACAGATTTTTAACAATTCATAATTTCTCATATTTAATTTCTCAATTAAATAGGTACATAATATTTAATTAATCTAACAAATAAAAAATATATAATAAATGAAGTATTCACAGTAATTATAAATCTATTATTTAGTTCCGCTAGGTTACGCGGGACTTCTTTTCTAAAACTGTTTGCAGAATAAACGATATTTCTTTTTCTTAGGACATTAGTTCCATTATTTTCCGTGGCGCTAGCTTGTATGAAAAATAATTTACTTTTACAATGAACTGTAAATGAATTTTTCTATTTATCTTCAGATGATTTTACATGTTTTAGAAATTAAAAATAAGCAGCAAAAAGATATTTATTACTGATATTTACACGCATCATGCGCACATTAGATTATTTTCCGCTGGCGCTGATTCATTTGAGAAATAAGTTACATTTACTAATTTAAATGAATTCTAATTTGTTTGGCTACTATATAGCATCAAAGTACTCGTCAAGACGAATCAAATGAGCCCAAATTCGATGGGGTTTTTTCTTTTAATCACGGAGTTCCTATGGCCACCTTCCAGCTCCGTTTCGGACCCTGGTTACTATATAGTATCAAAGTACTCGTCAAGACGAATCAAATGAGCCCAAACTCGATGAGGTTTTGTCTTTTGATTACGCGGTTCCTATGACTACCTTTCTTGTTTATTAGCATTTTATATGCGAATCTTTAGATTGATATAACTCTTTTATTTATGAACCGATTTGACTAAAACCAAGACTAAGGTTCAAGTAGAGAAAACTGCAACGTATTAGTGAAAATTTTATTCAAATCGGTGGTGTTGTTTAACCACACCAGTGACACAAACTATTTACAAATTTAGCCCAAATTAAACTAAAGGTCAACCACAAGTTTACAGCCACACCGATAGATGGCGTCTGTAGCGTTTTTGGCACTATTTTTTTTTGAATTGAATTTACTTTATATTCTATTACTTTTATTTCGAATTTTTGATGTAAATTAGGGGCGATGTGTCTGATATAAATGATTATTATTTATTTTATTATTTTATTTTACGTTTCCCTAGGAAAAATTGACAAAATGTTTTACGAATTAGATCGCGCAAGCGACTTTTTCGCGTCGTTTTGTTCAGATGCGTATTTTCACAGTTCACCTTAGTAAAGGATCACAATGAATGGGGAGAAATTTCCATTCTTATTATATGTATGGATTATACCAAACTTTACCTAAATCCTTTTAGGATTTTTTGTTTGAACACTTTAGTATAATACTAATATAATAAATACTATTATAAATGCGAAGGATGAGGACGTGTGTGAATGTCTTTATAACTTCATCACGCTAACACTAAACCAATGTGGTGATCAATTTTCAGCTTATACCTTTAAGTAATAAGTAACCAATACCCTAAACACATGGATTTCTTTTCAGTGGGCATAAACGCTGGGCACGGATAGTCTATATAATAGCCAAAACCACAAAAGACAATCTACCGAAACTTTGTACCTAAATAGTAGCGATATTCGTGAAAGCGCCAGCTTATACTAGTATATATTTTTATAGCGGTCGATCTTGACAAAGTAGAAGCCACTATCAGCGAAGGCCGACAAAGCGGCGATGCATCGAAGTTTCGTGCCAAACCGAACGGTCAACAAGAACGTAAAAGCTCTATAAACAAGATATTACTGAAACGTACCGCCATCGTTCTCAATAAAACCTGTGTTGCTATGTTTACGCGTTTTCCCTTATTTTTGGGCACCATAAAGTTGGTAAATGACACTCCAAGGTCAATGCTGAAAGCCAAGTCTAATTCTCACAAACAAGATGCTGTATTTTATTATGGAACAGATTCGGAGATTCGATACAATTATTTTATTCTATCCAATATTATGTCACTTAAGTATTCAACACATTTTCAAAAGAATAATGACCATATCCCATCTTTCAGGGGCATCACTTAGTTAGATACGTTATATTCTCTCCAAATCAAAAACTGATAAAATAAACGATAAATAATTTGTACTATGTAAGAAGCTTTTAACTGCTTTTTTCTTCTTAAGGTGAAAGAAAAAGACATCACGGTTTACCTTTATGTAAAATTTGAAGTAGGTAAGTAATACATAAAAACCTATATTTGGGGAATTTTAAAATAAAAATCGGGTAACACCAAAATGCTCAGTGGCGAGAGCTATTTCCAGCGATCCTGCACACAAAAGAAGATATTTGCAGGGGACTTTTAAAAATTGTTGTGCTCCAGATTTGTGCTTCTTTGTCCCAGTCACGAGCACGTCCTTCGAGCAGTCTTGAATTATGCTTACACTGCGCTTATGCAAGACCCGAGGGGCTATTGGCTAATTCTCACCCACTACGATTGATGGCAACTTCAATTTACATTGCTGCTTTTGTTACTTTACGCATATTAATGAGGCGGTTTAAGCACGTAATGTACGCAATTTTGTCTATGGATTCTAGTGTTTTACATGTCGTTTTGCGATAGCCAATAGGCCCTCCGTTCCTAAGATTACATCGTGGCTGAGGATTAAGTAGGTATTTAGCTGCATGCGCGTACATAGCCAGCGGGAGTACACTGGTTTAAAGAAGAGGTTTGAATTCCAACAAAAATGTGAATATTATAGATAACTAGAGGACCCGCGCGGACTTCGCGAGCTTAATAGAAAATTATCAGTGTTCTTCTTCTTGAGTCTTCCTCTTGAATCAATCTTCCTCTTTCTATTAATGAAAATCGCATCGAAATCCGTTGCGTAGCTTTAAAGATATAAGCATACATAGGGACAGACATACTTTATTTCATACTATGTAGTGATTATTATAATATTTCATTTTTTTCCCTGAATTTCTTATAATCGTTTACCATTTACCTCATTTCAAAAAAGTGTAATGTAATGTTACCATTATCCTACTAATGGGTACAGTTAGGTACTTAATATAAATTATAAGAACTAGATTTAGAATTTAGACGTAGACTTCTCTTTTAGTAAACCTGTTTAGTGTAGTTAGTTTACCTATAAATTTGATTTACTCTATAAGAGTGCGATTTATCTCACTGAAAAAATAGTACTCCGTGCTTCGTATGATATTAGTATTTCTGGCTCCCTTTAAACCAATTTCAGTCCTTACTCTGGAAAATGGCACACCACTCAATCGCTTACACTTCCATTTGGCAGTCCTTGAAGGTAAACCAACCTTTAAATAGGTATAAAACTATCAAGGGTCCAGCTCATTCATTATTTACTAAAGGGGACCAATAAAGCGACAAAGTCACTCGAACCCTCGGAGATTTTCCGAACAACGCTATATCGCTTTCCATTTTAATAATGAAATATGGGGTTTAATAAAATAGACGCCTGAGGATGCCTGTCTAGCATCATTATGTAGACAGTTCGCGTTTAGTTCATTTATCATACTACGCGTGGACTGTCGATTTTATTCCTTGTATCTAGGAGAAATTTCGCTAAATTCACAGACACCTTTGTAGGTGTTAGTCGTTAGTACTAAGGATTTAGAAATTTAAATAGGAACTAGAAGACCCGCGCGCACTTCATCGCGCTTAATAGAAAATGATCAGTGTTTTTCTACTATAGAGGGATTATGCATGTATTTTATTTATACATTATATAAACCATTCTCTTGATCACTCTACCTATTAAGGAATTAAGGTGGTAAGAAATCGCATCAAAATCCGTTGCATAGTTTTAAAAATATAAGCATATATATTTATACTATTTAGTGATGATGTTATTAGATCCCATGTAAATTACGATAGCATCACATCATTATTTTAAATTAATTAAATGATATCCGTTTTGAAATAATATTTAGGATTAGATTGAGTAATTTATATAGAAAAAATAACTTACTTGCGCTACTTTATCCATGTCTGTTACTTTTTTAAACTCGACCTATTCTCAAACTAAAAATTCATAAAAAATCACAAAAAATAGAGTGGGCAACGCTGAGAGCACCATCTACTTAATATATTATAATTTCATATAAGTAGCTATAGTCTTTAACTATCTGTATTATTTTTTTCCTAGTAGAATATTAATCACCATGAGCACTTCCTTATGTACTGAACAAAATCCCTAGACACCATAATACAACATTGCTTCGAGCTGACTTATCACATCAGGGGAATAGAACGCAATTCTAGTCTTGTTCAATTACGTGCATTAAAAAAATCATCCTCCTAAAATCCAATATCTAAGATTGATAGCAGCAAAACGTTTTCATCTATATTATTCTTGTTACTTAATATAATTTGGCAGCTCTGGGATTTAAGGAAACTCTTTTTTTTATCTTGAACACGTTTTAGAAGCCTTACACGAGTCGCTCATGCGAAAGTAGGTACGCCGTACGACAATATTTTTCACATATTCTGAGCAGGTTCATCGCGATGCAGAAGATATATTTTCTTGGTTATGGTAGTAATATTAATGAGTTCTTGATTTAAGACAGTTGTAGAGGTAATTTTAGAATCTCTTTTATAGAAATTATAAAAGATGGTTATATTTTCAATAGACGTACATTTTTTATTGTACTCGTATTAAACCAGGTAGTCCAGCGATTTTACCCATATTTTTAATCGAGGCGTCGCTCTCAGTTCTGCTCTATTATCGTATATTCGGAATAAAAAGAAAACGTGAAAGCTTATAAGAACTTAAAAGTAGAACATTTTCATCTCAAGCATTCTTGCTAAAATATTGCCGAAACATGTAAACAAATTCTGTATTCAGCGTTCATAGCATTGCAAGTACAAACAGACATTACAGACGAATAACCATAGACACGCACCGTTCACCAAAAACAGTAAGGCCAAAAGCCTTGTTGTTAAGAATATTAAAGTTTTTTTATGTGTCTCTCTGTATACTCTGTACTCCCAAAACTGCTGCACCTACCGAATGCCTATAATTTTGTTAAGTAACCTTTGAATTCGTAAAATAACATGCCATAAGATATATTAATGAAACCTGCTTTTCAGCCGAAAAGCGCAATTCACATCTAATTGAGTATTAACTGGCAACATCATGACATCACTTTATATTACGGAGTGAGGTATCCGATTCTTGGAGTGCAATCGTATGTGGCACATATGCTTTACGAATACAAGCGTACGCGTATGTACCGAGCAACAATTATCCGAGCAATAATTTAGCGGGAAAGTTCAGGGTGGCACTCCCGACTCCGCATGATTAACGATCCAAATTGCCGTCACTGTGGGAACTTTTTGATGAACGAGTAAACATACGCTCATTGTTTTATATATTATACGGACAAAAGGTAAAATACTGGATTGAGTTTGCTGAAAAATGACGCACCCTTAACGTACTACTCCAATGTAGTGTACATTACTCAATTCAGTCCGTTTCCACCCACTGATAAAGACCTCCTCATTTGTCTGCTCGTATACGTACATGTTGTGTTACTTTTCCAGACCTATGTAGCTTGATTTAACTTGATATTTAAAATGTTGTTCCGTAGAGTCTATACACACCGGGATTTTCTTTCACGGCGCACTGTCAAAGCACCGTAGCAATGATACAAACTGATTTGTGGGATGAAAACTGTGATTGAAAACGACATCGCGTCAACGTGCCGCTGCTACACTTTCTCGAAACACGATGCAATGGCACTGCGAAAAGTTACTAACTACATCGTAGTTTTTTAGATTTTATACCCTATACCAGGGTCTAAACACACACGTAAAGCGAATAAAACCCGTTGAACTAGAACCCGCTGAAGCATTAAAGCTTACACTCTATACAAGCGTCTGGGCTTACTATATGTGCTTCATTTCTGTGTAAATGAAACAACTTCTAATTATTTTTGTATTCTTTGTTTATATATTACTTTTGATGTAATATACTTGGGTTGAATTTAATTTCGTTTGGCAACATCTTGGGTCGCTGCCGGCTGGTGTAATTTACACTTAATTTCTAAGCGTGTTATTAACACAAAAAATGTACTGAATTTAAATAGAAGTTTATTGATATTGTAAAAGATGCAATTAGATATTACAGATTTACTAACACGGGAGAGATAATGTTGTAAGTAGTTTAAAAATCGCAATTTTTAGGTCGAGTCTCAATAAACAAAGTCATTACCGAATAGAGTATTTTCCACTGAAGAGATTAATTCGAAAAATATTTGTTTATATAAAAGCATGATTATTTATTTCTACAAATTTATTTTGTACGCAAAACTATTAAAAAGACAGTTTGACCACATTTTACTGGTTCACAAGTGCAATTTGAAACTGGTTGAACTCTAAATTATAATGTAACAAGCAAGTCGCTTTAATTGTAATTTAGAAACACATCTTGCAATTCCTTAGGTGGTAATTAACTTCTTGAATAAGTAAGTCAAAGTTACTTCGAAACGGATTTTATTATGATTTATTACAGAAGCATGTCTAAAATACATTGTTTACATTTTGTTAAGGGCAGCCATTTTATAAACTGAACGGATCAGTTAATCTCTGTTATGTTTTCCTTTTATATTATTCTTAGAAACAGAATATTTTTAAGCTAACTAAACATATTTGATGCCAAAAAATCTAAAATGTTCCCAAAATTGCACAAATAAACTCATAATGTACCTATACCTGTACCTATACACACAATTTGTCACAATTTACGTTCAAGATTTTAAAGAAATACCGCTAGCAAGAAAAGTACCAATTCTCACAGAGAATTCAAATAAGTTTGTAGAATATACAATACATTTTAGTGTAAAAACCTTGAGTTGAATTTATCACGAGATATCTAGCTTAATACAACGTCGCGTCGAGACGTCCATTTAAAGATTTTAAAATACCTTGGCCACTATACAGAAATTTATTTTTTATTTAAAATGTTAAATAAAAATTAGGATGGAACATGGGTAATGTTAATATCAGATATTTCACAATTTATAAAACTTATGATAAGACTAAGTTGTTTCAAAATCTAAATTTCTTTTGGGAAAAAGGTTGAGTAGAACGGAATCGAGGAAAGGATAATATGACTAAAATACGGGTATTATTAGTTACAATGTTTATCCCTGTGCCAAATTTTGAATAAATCGGTTTGAAAGTCAAACTCAAAATTTATTGATTTTAAAATAGGCTACAATAAAGCACCTTTGCAAGTCCATTTTAGTTTTTTAGTTCTATGTATGTATATTAAGATTCTACCGCTCATTTACAAAGCACCTCTATGAGAAGAGCGAGCAAGAAAGTTATAAGGTTTTTTTTTTAAAGTATTTTTTTAACAATATTTATCTTACGTTGTGGTTGATCGATCAATCACTCATGGCTTCTTCTTATATGATCAAAGAGTTTGTACGAGTATTTAACGTAAGCTCTTTGTATATGATACAAATTTCCTAACTTATGCTCGGCTTTATGTTATTGACAAATACCTTTCAGCAGAGGTCTACGTCATAACACATAATACTTATATTCCTTTCTAGCTAATCCGTTGGTTGGCGTTGGATAAATCAGTGAGTCAGTCACTCTTTTCTAATATACACTTATATTTAGAAACTGACAGATGGTCATCTCAGTAAAGATAGCAATCTCATACAGAGAGAAATAATAGTTACCTATACGACCTAAGCGACTGATGGGCTTTTTGGATAGTGGTAATATTCTAGCTCCAAACCAATTTGGTTTTAGGAAGGGAATGTCGACGGAGGACGCAGTTATGGAACTGACAAAAGTTATTTCTGAAGGTCTTGACAAAAAACTTAAAACTCTTGGAATTGTCTTGGATCTCTCAAAGGCTTTCGACACTGTCTCCATACCTCTTTTAATCTCCAAGTTAGAGCTAATTGGTATTAGAGGAGTAGCTCTGGACTTATTCCACAGTTATTTAAACAATAGAACACAGTACGTGGTCATTGATTCTGTTACCAGTGATGAAGTTTCCATTGATTTTGGCGTGCCTCAAGGTAGTGTCCTTGGACCTAGCCTCTTTCTCGTTTATATAAATGATTTATGTAAATTATTGATCCCCAAATGTAAAATTATATCTTACGCCGATGATACTGCCTTTATAATAAATGGTAAAACGTGGAAAGAAACAAAAAATAATGCGGAAATAGCTTTAAAGCTGGTTATGGCTTGGTTAGATAATAACCTTCTCACGCTCAATACCGCCAAAACAAAATTCATACCGTTTACCATAAATCTAAGCACACAACCACCATCAACTCTTGCACTTCAAGTCCATACATGCCAAACATCTGTTTCATTAAGACCATCTTCATGTACCTGTTCTACTATTGAATGTGCTAATCTTATCAAGTACCTAGGTGTCACTATTGATAACACGCTTTGCTGGAAGCAACATATTGCCGTGACTGCCTCTCGTATAAGAAAATTAATTTATGTGTTCAAATCCCTACGTAGTATACTTGATATAGATTCACTGAAAACTATTTACTTTGCACTCGGTCAATCAATCCTCTCGTACTGTATTACTTCGTGGGGAGGAGCAGCAAAAACTTCAATGTTACGAGTAGAAAGAGCTCAAAGAGCTGCACTAAAAGTAATGTTACAAAAACCCGTTTACTTCCCTACAAACGAACTCCACTCCCTTTCCGAGGTACTAAGTGTTCGACGTATATTTATATTAAACACCGTTTTACGTAAACACTCGGAATTATTATATGACCCTCAACATGCCATTACAAAACGACGTTCGGATATAGTTTGCCAAATTAGCTCAATAAATACTGCTTTTGCTAGTAGATTCTATTCGTTTCTAAGTTCGAAATAATATAATAGAATGAATAAAGAATTAGTTATATACCCATTGAATTCGCATAATTGTAAGCTAAAATGCCATGAATGGTTATTGCATCTCACTTATGAGGAGTCAGAAACCCTACTAAAATAGCTTACACACACACACGCGCACACAAACACACACACACACACACACACACACACACACACACTCACACACACACTCACACACACACACACACACGAGCACACGAGAGCAAAAAATCCAGTTGTTTTTTTTTTTATATTAAATCATACATGCTAAAATTACTTCTTTCATAATATTACTTATAACTTTTCTTTAAAAAATAAGTTATTTGTTAACCTTAAATTACGGTAACTATATATTGTATAACCATAAATGTATTCTATCTCTCTGGAGGGGGGCGTTGGTATCTGCAACACAGTTGTTTCAACTAAAGCAGGTATCATCGTTTTCCATTGTACTCAGTGACTGTATTTTGGTTTGATAAATAAAGTTTTTATTATTATTATGTCGCTCTTTAACACGGGCTAAGCCCGGGCCTTTTTATAGGCGTACACGGAGACAAAAAGTCCAACGCGCAGAGGCCCTTTTGAGCTTTTAATATAAATGTAATGGGTGACACTTATTGGAGTCTGTCTGTGAGTCCATCCTTAGAAAATGGGCTCAAAGGCAGTCTCCGCCAAGTGACAGGACTATTGCTAAGTAATGGAAACTACTTGACCTAGGCTATGGATGTGTATTCTAAATGGATGGTTAATGAGGCTATTGCTAGGACTACGGCACCTGCCACTTCCGTCCCATTAGGAAATATATAGGCAGGTGATTATTATTATTATTATTATTATGTAGATTGGCCATATTGCATGATACAACTGGATCCAATCTACAAGCCGGCGCGTCGGTGGTGCAGTGTCAAAATGTTCACAAGTCCAATATGAATTGTGAGCCCGCAGGGAACTCGCGCAAACGCCGGCTTCCGTCGCCCTGTCTGTATGGATTTATCTCGCTTGCAATGTGATAACATTTGTGCTGTCTGTTTATATTACTGGCAAGTGACTTTATTAAGAAAGGAATAAAATAAAAGCAACTATTGAATGTAATGTGGTGTTTCAATCAAGATCTATAAACTATTTGGGTTTAACTACTTTTAATAAAGATAATAGAAGAATAATAGGTAATCTACAGAATCTACTTTGAAATTAATTAATTTGTAAAACTGACTTTTAAAATATTCTGCATGGTGTGCTGACCAAACGACTTCCACCTGTCTACCTACATACATAATATTATATATTATACGAGTAGAATACCACCGGTACTTGCAGATTTACGCGCCTTCCGAAACACTGTAGCGTCCAGGAGAAAATAATGACACACAGATTTTAGCCTAGGGCCTTCAGATTTATGCACTTTAACTGCCACTGGAACATGGACGCGACCTACATGTTTTCTCATGCTACGTATTACTACACCTTTTCCTACGACGTTGTTTATATTAAATACTTTTGTACACAAGGATATAGTGTTACGACTATTTTATTGGGTGGACTAAAGTCGATGAAATTACGGCACTTGGTATACGAGTATTACGACATGAGAAACTCATATAATAATATTATGTTCGGACAAAACACCTTTGTTTTGTTAATCAAAGTCCTGATGGGGATCTGTACGAGTAGACATAATAAATCTAGTTTATAGACAGATTGAGTACCTTATATACCTACTGTGTGTGTGACTTAAAAAAGGGAGGAACTGTTAACAATCCGGAATCTTTTTACAATACAATACAAAATCACACATAACGAAATCTCGCCTGAAATGTATTTATTAGTAACCAAATGACGTTAAAAAACTCTTATACATTTTAATAATTTATCCTACTAATATTTTAAATGCAAAAGTTTTGAATCACATCATTAGTACAGGTGTTCGTATGTGTAGATGTAAGTTTGTTACCATTTTACGCCTAAACGGTTAAAGAGATTATGATAGCAGACAGCTTAAACCTAGCATAACACAATATGCTACTTTTCAGCGAAAAAAAACCGCTGCTCAGCTCTATGTTACTCTTTATTCAACGACTACCTAGGTCCTAGGTACTCTAAAACTCATCAGGAACGTAACTCAATTTTACTAAGTACCAAAAACGATTTTTGCTCACGTTGAAGAGTTATTAATCAAGATTTTAGACGCGGCAAGGATTCGAGGCAGATGCCAGAAGCTATTAAATCCTCGGAGACTATCTGTAGAGCTCTCGTCAAGTCATCAACTATCATAGCTGTCGCCGCCATTAGTTGGAGAGAGCTTAGCTTAACCGGAAAATACTCGCACGTTGGTCTCTTAGACCGGTAAATATGTACCTACCTAGGTACTATAAACAGTAGGTAGGTACACATAACATTTATTTTGTCTATTCTGATGTCTGTTGTTAAAACAAACTCATTTTCAAGTTTTAAAAAGTGAGTGACAAAAAAAGTTGAGTAGAGCAAAGGCGAGACGAGACGAGTGGAACACGACTGAAAATACGTAGTTAATCTCTTAGCACCATATTCCGATTTGTGTGAAACGTTTGAACGTTGATTAAGCTCAAGGAAGCAGATAGTACGATGTTAATAATTTCGGTCTAATAGACCGGCGTGGTTATACAATATGATGCATTTGCCGAAGCTATAAGTAGGTTAAAAGGTCTGTTGAGCCCAGCCTCAATGAGGACAATAGACACCGTCATCCTAACAAAGTCTGGTATAAGAGACCGCCGCGGGTATACGATGTGATGTAATTTGACGGAGCTATAAGTAGGTTAGAAGTCTCGCTGAGCCGGCTGAAGCGGCATCTACATGAGATTCTGGGCACGTTTATCGGCAAGTGTTACGAAGACCCGAGGACCGAAGCAAGAGTCACAGATGGTTCCACACAAATTTTGGAATTTTAAACGTTTTGCTGGAGCTAAAACTGTCATAATATATGAATCTGGTTCATTGAACTACGGATTTCATCACACTTGTTTCGTACGCATCGCTACTCGTATAGAAGATTAAATTCTCATTATTGAAACCAACATTTTGCATTATTCACAGCAGAGACGTGAACAACGTTAAGAAAGATTTTTTTTATTCATTAAATATAAGTTATAGGCTTATTAACATATTATAATATTATTATATATGCTTATGAATTTTGTTATGGTTCCGCGTTATGTATGAAAGTTAGCGAAGATTTGTGCAGTCTTTAATTTACTCCAACACAAAAATGCAGCAAATAATTTCAAGGCCTCCTAATACGAACGATGGATACCTCGATATATACGATACATCGACCGCATATAGACCCCATCCTTTAATGTACAATTAGAGAAGATAGGTACACACTGTTACACACACATAAGCGCTTTATTTAGAGTAAAATTGACAAAAGAGCGTTCCCCGTACATCGAGTGAATTAGTTACAAAAGCCCTTGTGTTCGACGCTTCGTTTCTCAGTAAACAGTAAACAATACTTAATTAATTTGTCGTTTGAACAAGGTTTCGGGATAGCAATTCATTATTTATTTTACGTGGTACTTAATTAGCCTGCTGTTCAAATAAACCTACACGGTTAATGTCTGTTTGACCTTTAAACTCAAGGAAGGCTAAAGGTTAGAATAGTTTTCAATAATTCATATTTAGGTACAAAACGGGGAAATGGTAGTGAATCTTTGCCTTTTTTTAACGATATTGCACGTGATCACTATTTTATGTCCTTAGTGTGAAGTAAGAAGATGAGCAAGCCGCTCTCCTGATGTTGTGTGTGCTATGAAATTCTAGGTGCACTGCACCAAGAGGCTCCTTACTCAAGAGTCATAAGATGTTAAGACTCTTTAGCCCAGTAATTTCACTAGCTATAGTGCCCTCCGACCGAAGCATAGTATTAATGTACACACAAAACTCAAAACACTCTCAAAACTCTCTTTGCAAAACACTCTGAAAGAATAGAATGGAAGTGCACCACCAACCTTTTCAATCCACGCCGCCTCGAGCAGCAGCAGACGCAGGCCAGCACGGTGGTCCTTCAGGTTGGTCAACAACTCAAAAATAAACCTACACACGATCACAGACACTCGTCACCCACAAGAGAGGTTCCAGGTACCAGGTACATATAACACGCGCACGGCGAGGGCGCCGTAGAATTCGGTAGCAATACACGGCACAGAATCACTATAGGTATACCTCTGAATTGAGGGTGTTCGGAGAAATTGGGAGTGAAGACAATGTGCCTTCGGCTCAGCTCCGTTATGCACACGCACTGACTGCGTTTTTGGGATAACGCAATATAAGTATATAAGATGTGGGTGGAGCAGTTTTTAAAACTACCCTCCATTATGAACCAAAGACCAAACAGAGTATTCCCATGTATTATAATTATTTTTTATTTAAAACGACGTATTCCGGCCCCCGGCACGATGTACAGTGAAGCCAAGGGGAGATTTATCCAGCCTACTTAACCGACCATATGACTGTAGACGTCTGACGTCTATAGGCGACGTTTAGATATAGGCTATAGGTAACCGCTCATCATCAGGGTGGTGTCTGTTTGAGTGTCCTATCTATCACATAAAAAAGAATATTTAACACGGGCAGCCTATAGAAATTAGCGTAGGTACTGAAGTCATTTTATTTGCCATAATATGTTTCCAATAAATCAAGAAACTCGTATTATGAAGGCGAAAGTTTGTGAGTGTCTATGATTGTTACTTCTTCACGCCTTAATTGGTGAACCGATTGGGCTGAAATTTATTATAGAGATAGCTTAGACCCTTTTTTTACCCAGGAAAAATGCTTTACGCATCATCACCCCACGCCGGGGGGCGCGGGGCAGTATGTGGGACTCCCCCGCCGAAGATGGGCGCGGCGGGGATACCCACTAAATCCTGGGGGTGATCCTGCGGGACGCCATAATGCCGGGGCAGCGGGTACGCCGAAGCACTCATCCGCGGCCAGATAACAAAGACCCTGGAATAACACATAGGCTACAGTACAGCGGGTAAAACCGCTGGGCGCAGCTAGTTTATTATTATAATAAATGTGCCAGATCCAACCAGTATAGTAGTACAAGTAAATCGTGATCAAAGCTTGTAATTACTGTAACAGATTTGAGAATCGCGTGACCAGATTTATAAAGAAAATGTTAACAATATCGCTATTAATTTTGTAGTAAGTTGTAATTACAACAAAGTTTCTTAATATGAAAATGTATATGTTGCGGTTAAACCCCGACAAAGTTATTTTCAATTTTCTTCGTTATTTCTGGCAAATATTATGTGGGGCATTGGTAGTGCATAAGGGTCATAGCTCATTAGAGCCACCCGGCACCCACTCCGCACCGCCTCGCCTCGTGCGGTTAATATTCTTTATAATATGAACTTGTATTGGTATGTATGCGCCATGCACTCACTATATTAACACCATCGTTCGATCCGTCGCCGGATCGCCTCGGTCGCAAGGCGAGGCGGTGCCGAGTGGGTGCCGGGTGGCTCTAATAAGCTATGACCCTTATGCACTACCAATGCCCCACATAATATTGCCAAATACGAGTATTCAAGCTTTACAGAAAGGAAATTCCATTCAGTTGACGTTTAGATACCTACTTCACCGCGACCTGCAAATGATTTATTATTTTACTCTTTGTACATACTCTATCGAGTTTAAATTATTTGAAATTGTTATATTGTGGTAAATTTATAATCGTAATATTCTATAAATGAGACACGCAGCGCCATCTAGTTATCCTTAATGTCAACGCTCGTAAATGTTAATGTGTCAATGACCTGTTTTGTAGAATCTATGGTTGCCTTCTACTTCTCGTTGGCTCGGATTGTAAAATGTAGGAAATATAATGTGCTCTAAAATAAAATATAAGTTAAATAACAGTTTCCAGTGTTTAATTCAATCGTCCATATCAACATGGTAGCAGAGCGCGGTTACGCATAAAAACTCAGTGTGAATAGTAAAATATCGAAGTGCAAAGAAGATACAAAATACGTTTGAGGTTATTAGCGCATGGGTACCGGCCAACGCGTTGCAGCGTAATACAATTATTGAGAAATACATCGGTTTACAAGAAATTATAGAAATGTCTCAACATACAAAGATTCAACAGGCGAAGGTAGAAGATATTATAATACCAATATTTGACGGAGCAAACTATACAAGCTGGAAATTAAGATTATTAACTCTGTTGGAATATAAAGAATGTGACGAGCCCGCCGTTGGCATGATGCCTGGAAAATATGAAAACACGGAGACACTGTGGAAGAAGAAAGATTTAAAAGCAAGGACTATAATAATGAGTACAATTACGGACAAACAGCTCGAATATATAAGTGAGTGCAAGACAGCGTATGAAATGATAAAAAAATTTGATAGAATGTATTTGACTCAGTCAACAGCTATGCAAATAATATGCAGAGGGAAAATAGAAGAAATCAAATTAAGTAATTACAGTACTATAGAGGATTTCTTTGTTGAGTTCGAGAGAAAAATAAATGATTTCAAAACGGCAGGAGGAAAATTAGATGAACCCGAGAAGTTAAGGTATTTGCTCAGAGCCTTGCCACCAAGCTACAGCTTTATAGGAGATTTTCTGGATGTGATTCCTGAGGAACAAAGAACAGTCGACTATGTACGTTCAAAAATAAAAGAAAAGAATATGACATCAAATGAAACTGAGAAACAGAATGTGAGTACATTTGCAACCAGAACTAAATTGCAATGCTTTACCTGTGGAAAGACTGGCCACTTCAAAAAGGACTGTTGGCACGGCCAAAAGAATAATAATTATGGACAACAAAGCTTTCAAGGACGATACCAGTCAAGACAAGGTCAGCGAGGTCTGCAAAGAGGTGCAGGTCGCAGCCGGGGTGATTTCTACAGAGGTCGGAGCCAAGGCAGAGGATATTCCAGAGGCGAATCATCGAACTACTCTCCATTCCAGTCATGGACAGCGGAAGTATGTAATCCGGAAATAAATCAGGTATCGGGGAACACTGAAAAGGAAGAATGTAATAATAATGAAGTAAGTTGGCTTTTAGATAGTGGGTGTACTGATCATATAATAAATAATGATACATATTTTTATAACTATGTTGATTTGAAAATTCCTGTTGATGTAAAACTTCCAGATGGCAAAATGTTAAAAGCAACCAAAGTAGGTACTGTTAAAATACTTTTCAAAAATTATTATAATGAAAAATACGTAGATTTGAATAATGTTTATTTTGTCGAAGGTATTAAACAAAATTTGTTGAGTTTCTCGAAGATAACTAAAAATTGTACAATAATAGCCAAAAATGAGAGTGCAAAAATTTATAATGAGGCCAGAGAATTAATAGTTGTTGCTGAAAAAATAAATGATCTGTATTGCATAAAAGGTTTTGTATTGAAAAATGAAATGAGTGCACTTTCAGTAAAATTGACTCAGAAAGAAAAATGGCATAGGGCACTTGGTCATGTTAATTTTCAATATCTAAATAAGATAATAAATAATAAATTAGTAGATGGTTTGCCAGATAAGATTGAAAGCACAGAAATGAAATGTTCAAATTGTATTCAAAGTAAAATGACTAACGTACCTTTTGAAAATAATAGAAAAAAGACATCTGAAATTTTGGAATTAATTCATACTGATTTAAATGGTCCTCATAGAACAACCGGTTATTGTGGAGAAAAATACTTTCTAACATTTATTGATGATTATAGTAAATGCACAAGAATATTTTGTATTAAAAGTAAAGCTCAAGTTGCTAGTTGCTTTATAGAATTTGTAAATTTAGTTGAAAATATATTTAACAAACGAGTCAAGAAAATACAGTGTGATAATGGCAGAGAATATTTAAATAAAGACATTTATAGCTTTATAAGGGAAAAGGGAATACAGTTATTACCATGTCCGCCCTACGTTCATGAGTTAAATGGGGTTGCAGAGAGATATAATAGATCCGCTATGGACATAGGTAGGTGTTTAATGAGAGAAGCTAGAATTCATAGAAGGTATTGGCCGGAAGTAATAAAAACAGCAGCTTATTTAAAGAATCGGACGATTGCAAATACAGTAGAGAATAAAACTCCTTATGAGATATTTTTTGGGGTTAAGCCAAATGTAGAGCATTTAAAAATTTATGGAAGTAGAGTTTTTGTCAGGGTGCCTGAAGTTTTAAGAAAAAGTAAATGGGATGATAAGTCAAAACTAGGAATTTTAGTGGGTTACAATGAGAATAGTTATCGAGTCTTACTGAATAATAGAGTAATTAATGCTAGGCATGTACAGGTAGTTGAAGAAAATATTCAGTTGATTTGTTTAGAAAATCTAGATGATAAACAGGATAATGATTTGGAGAATGGACAAGCTCCAAATGTGTCAAGTGAAGTAAGTAAAATTGAATATGATAGTGATGAAGATTTTGTAGATACGGAGGAGACTAGTACCGGATATGACTTAAAAGATAATGTAAATGATGAAATTATAAATGACAAAAACAAGGAGGTAGACGTAGATTTACCTAAAAGAAAGAGAAACCAACCGATTAGATATGGAAATCCTATTGTGCAGTATATATATGTAAACTATGTAGATGCCAACGTACCTAATACTTTTGAGGAGGCAATGAACTCCAATGATTATAAACAATGGCAAATAGCTATGGATTCAGAAATGAATAGCTTAAATAAAAATAATACTTGGCAAATTGTTGAAAAGCCAAAAGATAAAAAGGTTATTGATGTAAAGTGGGTTTTCAGAAAGAAAAGTAGTGATGTTTATAAAGCTAGATTAGTTGTGAGAGGTTTCCAACAAAAGGATTATAATATTGATAATGTTTATTCACCGGTAGGAAAAACACAAACACTGAAAATTTTATTGTCATACAGTTGTAAAAATAATTTATTTGTGGAACAAATGGACGTTGAAACTGCTTTTTTAAATGGATATGTAAAGTCAGAAGTTTATGTAAATCAACCGAAAGGTTATGAAACCGGAGACAATAAAGTTTACAAATTGCAAAAGGCTCTCTATGGCCTTAAAGAAAGCCCTAGAGTATGGTATGATTGTTTTGATGAATTTATTAAAACATTAAATTTTGTTCGCAGTAACTATGATCACTGTTTATATGTAAATCGGGCAAGCAAAGATCCAATATATATATTAATATTTGTTGATGATTTTCTAATTTTCTGTAAAGACAAGAACAAGATAGACGAGGTAAAAATCAGTTTAATGAAAAAATTTGCAATGAAAGACTTAGGAAAAATTAAAAGCTACATTGGAATTGATATTGATTATAGCGATGATAAAAAGGTAATGACCTTAAATCAAACAAAATATATTGAATCTTTGGCTGCAAAATATGGTCTAGAAAATAGTAAGTTATATGATACACCGATGGAAACAAATTTGAAATTAGAGCAAGCTAAAGAAGTAGATGAAAGTATTAAATACAGGAATATAATAGGTGAACTATTGTATATTAGTACAGGAACAAGGCCAGATGTGGCATACAGTGTAAATTATTTGAGTAGATATCAAAGTTGTTATAGCCGAACGCATTTCAAATATGCAATGAGAATATTAAAATATTTGTATAAGACTAAAGATCTAAAATTAACTTATTATGATCATGTAGACACTGAAATATTAGATTGTATGGTAGATTCTGATTATGCAGGAGATAATGTGGATAGAAAATCTACATCAGGTTTTGTTATTAGATTGTTTGGAAACTTAATTTATTGGAAAACACGAAAACAAAATACTGTAGCTAAATGTTCAACTTTTGCAGAGTATATTGCTATGTCAGAGGCAGTTACAGAAGTACTTTTTATAAGAAACTTGTTGAGAGAATCATTCAATGTAAAATTTAGTAGTCCGATAAATCTGTATGAAGATAATTCAGGTGCAATTGCTATTGCTAAATATGGTAATTTCACAAAAAACTCAAAGCACATAGAAGTGCAGTATCATTATATAAATGAAAACTATGAAAAGAAATTAATTAATATTGTAAAAATAGATTCAAATTGTAACTTGGCAGACATGCTAACAAAAAGTCTAGATAAGACAAAATTTGTGAAAAACCGATTAGGCTTAAAGATAATTTAATTATAATTTAGTTAAGATCAAGTATTGTTTAGTAAAGGCATGTATAAGATTATAAATTTAAGGAGGCGTGTTATATTGTGGTAAATTTATAATCGTAATATTCTATAAATGAGACACGCAGCGCCATCTAGTTATCCTTAATGTCAACGCTCGTAAATGTTAATGTGTCAATGACCTGTTTTGTAGAATCTATGGTTGCCTTCTACTTCTCGTTGGCTCGGATTGTAAAATGTAGGAAATATAATGTGCTCTAAAATAAAATATAAGTTAAATAACAGTTTCCAGTGTTTAATTCAATCGTCCATATCAACAGAAATAGTAATTTAATATTTAATAGAAATACAGTAATTACTAGTAGGTGTGTTATAATGTGGTATTTACCTAATATATGTAATATTTAGCGAGTTAGCTGTAGTCAGGTAAATTATAATTAATGTCTTTATAAATCGATGGCTCCTACGTAAACTATCGTAACCCACACTTTTGAGTTTTTCACTTTTTTATGTTTTCTAAATGAGCTTGATTAGTTCTATAAACTGTGTAAATTTCAGATGAAAATATTAAAAAATACGCATTTTATTTTTCAGTTTTCTATCGTATGTTGTTTTTTGAGCAGAGAAAATAATCGTATGTATCACTTACCGGCATTTACACTGATCTTAGGCATGTTATAACCTGCAATTGTTTTATTCAATTTTTTATATATTGTCATAATTAATGTTAGATTTAGCTAAGTATGAGTAATTTGAATGTCGGAAAGTATTCACAAGCACAAAAACAGAAATTACATGTGCATTTCATGTTGAAAATAATGATGATTTTTTGATGTTATTCGTAAGAACGATAATATAGCCGCAATTTAAATTATAACACTGAAAACAGACCACTGGGTAAGTCACTCTCATAATAGTAACATTATTTTCTCAGATTAAGCAAAGAATATAATTTTTAATATTAATTTTGATAGAAGTCAACTAAGACTATGGTTAGTACCTCATACGACCATGTACGTTATAATTTTTTTATAAAAATGTGTCGTATAAAACACATACGGTATTTTACTGCGTTCACCATGAAAAGTTTTTTATCGTAACTTAAACATACAACATTTTACCTGGTTCATTCAAATTTGTTTTCTGTCGTATTTACTACATACAACAAATTACGTGGCACTATCAATAATCGTAACTAAACAATACAATAGTATACATGGGACTTCATAAAAATAATGCTATCTTATGTCATACTAGCTACGCCCAGCGGTTTTACTTGCTGTGCTATATGGCCTATATGTTATTCCAGAGTCTTAAGCCATCTCTATACCAAATTTCAGCTCAATTGGTCGACCCGTTTAGGCTTGAAAGAGTACCAAATATACATCAGACATCCATACGTTTATTTCAAATTTTCACGTTTATAAAATGAATACCTATGTCATTAGAACGATCACGTTTCTAAGATAGAGATCTACCTCTCTGATAATTTAAGATTAAAATATATTTTACGGAATAATTTTACGGTCTAATGTCTAGAAAAAGAATCTGGAAGATAGCTCAACACCTCACGCTGCTTCTCCCCGTAGCTGTTCATTTACCATTTGGATTTTAATTGCACCTAAGATTTTTATCCGTATTTGATCTGTATTAATACTCTACTCTCAAATACTCTACTAGAACAAACCACTATCCCGCCTTTCTGATATTTATTTTGTTATTACCACACCTCAAGGCAATATTTGAAGAAGATAAATAAAAGAATGGGTTTTAAAGAAAAACACTGAAAATCTAGGTAAAAATATTTGAGCCGTAATACAACATAAACCGTATCGGGCTTGCAGCATATAAAATGTTTTTTTTCTGAGAGCTTATAACTTAACAATAAAACACAGTTTATAAAGACAATTACGCAACAATAATTTAACAACGTGGCTGCATTGATTAAGAAAAATGGACGAATAAATTAACATACACATCTTTTCAATGGTTCACATTAGTCCGATATTTTATGCTAAAACAGAAGGAATCTCATACCAAGTTATTGAGATGAATAACCACCCATTTTTAAGACTTCAAATCCACGCTACATGACAAACATTAGTGGAAAAAAATAGTTACCAATACTGGTCAGTGAATAATGATTAAGGAATTGAAGGATTGCTTGCAGGACAACCGCGCAAACTTCTTTATAAATTGTCACGACAAAAAATTCCCCGCGCCTACAAAAAAAAGCGTTGAGGTAACGAGACTTAATGCCCATACATCAAGCGATAGCAAAAATGAATCGATAAGTATTTGTACATACTAGAGGTGTTATTCTAGCAATTCATCACAAATTTTCCTTTTCGAACCTTCAACGTCCCTGAATATTCAAAGTACTTGATTCCGAATAAGTCTTATGATTTGTTATAATTATTTCGTACATGCGAGTACATTACATGTATTAAGTATTATACTGATTGATCCTAATTATAAAAGTAACTAGATCTCTTACACTGACTGATGACTTGATATTATCCTAAGTACAATCATTATGTTTTAATGCTTGAAAAATATTGAAAAGTGTAAAAACTTCAATATTATTTTGTGAGACCGACAGTCAACCTTATATAGGACGTCGAATGGTGCTGATGAACTTCGATTCTAACGGGGTCCAAAGAGGAAACCTGTGCTCAGCAGTGGACGTCCTACGGCTGAGATGATGATGAGAGAAAATAAGCGAGTTGAGTCTTTACGGTTACCTAACAAATTTTTATTTTGTATTAAACATTATAAATAGTATTATTATATTACTTTGAAATAGGTGTTTTGATAGTTTTGATATTATTTAGTTTCTTTTTTGTTGAAATCATTGTTAGTTGTTGTATGAGTACTATACTACTTATGATAGTAATAAAATGAAAAACCTATTACAATCTACATATCTCCATTAGATTATTTTTATTTTTTCTTTAAATTAATTCTGTTAACGCCAAGTAACTTGCCTACTAAAACTTTAGATAAAATCATAGCCATCGAACATAGGGTGCTTTTGAGACAGTCATTGTAGGCAGGTATCAACTTAATATATAATATTTAGTATAAGATAAGTAGCAAAATCAGATCTTAGGGTAAAACATAATATTTATCTTACGTTATAAGAAGAAATAATAATTTAAAGTTGTAATAAAATATTTTTTACGAAACAAATATATTTCAGGACTAACCACTGACCTTGGCAACTATTTGGATCTCACTTTTTTTGTCGCTGAAGTCAACATACAACCAAAAAATAGGCACCTATATCGTAATATTGAACTTGGCTCTAATTTCACATTTATGTTTTTGATGAGATGTTATCATACATCTACATACTTAAAAATAAATACATTATCTCAAATCTATCTATTTTGTTGATTAAAATGACTTTATGTTGCATTTTTACCATGTAATTATCATTTACTATATCAAATAAAATGAAAATGAACCAGGTAAATCATGGTATGTGCATGTTACGACACATTTTTTTCTTAAACAGTCATTGTATAAAATCGTAAGTTCCACATACGATATTTTTTTGATTCTTTGAGACGATGAATAAGATCGTAAATATCACTTAGATACAATTTTTTTTACATGCTCTTGAGCCAAGTATAAAATCGTAACAACAATATCTAAAAAAATACAAATAATTCTTTATTTATTTTTAGTCCATATTATTCCCCCCTTAATAATTATTCCGTGATATAAATTTCAAATAAAAATGTTTATATTCAAAGATACCATGCTAGAAAATATCTTTAAAGGCCCGTCCTGAAAAGTTAGCAAAACGAACATACGATAGTTTACGTAGGAGCCATCGAATGTTAACAAATTTTGCAATTAGAAAACTTGATCGCATTTAACATACGGAGCATATTAAATACCTATTTAACACCGTGATAGTAACAATGTGTTACTAAAATGAATGCAAAATCAGTAAAAAGTAAAATATACACACGTAAAATAAGTACACTAATGAACTTTATTACTTTAGAACTTTATTATTTATTGTAGGACCTTGACTCGCACAGTATGACTATTTTTCAAATATTACGAATTATAAGTATAATACGTTCATATTTATTTTGTTTTGTGGTTCAATAAAGGGTTATCTATCTATTTGTTTCTTTGCTTTTTGAAAATGTTTGCGGACGAAGGCTTAATTAAGACTTTGAGTATTGACTTTTGTATATAATTTTAAATGGCAAAGGGAGCATCCCAAAAATAAGTTTTATTTTCATGTTTTTAGGATTACTCTGTTATTATAAAAAAATAAAATTAAAAATATAGATAATAATTTATCAAAAAAACTAAATCATGGTAAAAAAACTAAAACTCTGCGAATTTATATTTTAAAATTCGTGTGAACAAGAAGGTCGTTGTCCTGAATTATAATATCAGCTTATAAAATCAAGAGAGCACCAAGCTAGTCTCGTTCAACGTTGCCAGAACGTTACTTTTGTAAAATTTTACGTTACTTTTGCGTTATTTTTTTACGTTACTTTCAGGTTACTTTTCGGGACTATGGTTTTTATTTTAAAATGAATTAAATATGAACGAATTTTCCTTGTAATAGTAAATATTAGTTAAGGGGGTCGATTCAAATCTCATCTAATCTTACGTTGGAGAGAGGGGGGGTCTCGGCAAATATCAGCATTTTTTTTTCTGATTGAAATAAAAAAAATATATATATTATTTTGGTCCATTTAATTCAGATTGTACATGCTTGTGATGATTTTACTGAAAATCATATGGACATGTTGGTTCCAATAGTCTCTCTTGAGACCGCGCATGATACTCCATGGACTGAATTAGAGTAGATATTGTTTTTTTATTAATCACATTAGTTACGATTTAATTTTTTTTACGATTTTTTTTTTTATTCTATTGTTAAATTTTTATTACAATTATAATTAAACTTCTCAACAATATTGATTACTAGTCTTAACTAGTCGTAAATAAAAGCACGAAGCAATTTTTTTTTCTTTTTACAATAACAATCCAACGTGTTTACGTAAGAAACCCACATTTTGAAAAATCTCACGTGAGATTGGGGGATGGGGGAGGGGGTTGAATAAAATCTCACAACATCTCACCAGGGGGGGGAGGGAGGGACAGAAAATTAAAAAAAACACCTCACGTAATTTATGGACGCCCCCTCAGTTGATAAAACAGTGATTTGGTTCAGTTGCAAGAATTTTTACCAGTTCTTATTGTAATAAACTGAAAAATGAAGAAATTAGTACTAAAACGAATGAATAAGTATGCGTTTATTAAAATTGAGTAAGTAAATTGTATTAAAATATGAAAAATTTATAAAGCGTTACTTTTCTTGTAAAAGTAACGATTTAAGTTACTTTTTGAACTTGGCGAGGCTACTTCTGAAGATAGGGCTCTGGCAACACTGGTCTCGTTCATTGGTAGGTAAGTAGGTACACTTGCACAAAAACACGCCAAACTCTTACTTTTAATGACGAACGATCTCCACAAACAACCTTTTTCATATGCACAAACACAATCCCTGTTTATATCTGAACTCCCAAAAACAAAACGAACACGAGCATCACATAGGGAACAACATAAGCCTAACAAAACAATAAAAACGAAATGACACCGAGTTACAAAAACAGGCAAACAAACTGTTTTTGTAAATAAACAGAACATAAAGACATTTATTCATAGTCGTGACAAACGAGGCGACACGTCGTTCCTTTACATGTTACAGTAGAATACAATGATTTAAAATCTTTAGGATGTCGCCCAAAAACGTCCCAACTAAAAGTATACAAAATACAGCGGTATACAGATATTTTTATAACCTACAAATGGCATCAATAAAGGACATGCTGACTTAGATATTTGTTAGAAAGAACGTAGCCAATCCCACCAATTTTATATATAAGAAGTTAGATACACCTACGTATACCTAAATAGAAAAACGTATCTGCGTTTAATATGTGCAGGTGTGTACGCAATTTATCTAGGAAATTTGCTGATCATTATCATCTTCCTGCCCTAATCCCACACTAGATAGGGTCGGCACAATACGTTTTTCTCCTTCATTCTACCCTATTATTCGACATATCTTCATCCACTCCCCAAGGACGCATATCCTCTTTGACACAGTTCTTCCAAATCTTTTTCAGGCGCCTCCGTCCCGTATACCATACCTATCGCTATATTCATGGACTGTTCGGTCACATGATTTTTATCGCAACTCTAGTAGCCCAGCATTCTGGTCCATACAATACGACAGGTCTTATTACCGTCTTGTATATTTTTCCCTTTAACCTAAGGGGCATTCGCGGGTCACAAGTTGCTCCAGAGACCTGTCGCCACTTCATCCAGCCAGCATTTATTCGGCTTGCAACTTCGCGGTCAATATCAATATTTTTTTCTTTCCTGTGACATCTACCAATAATTCCGTTTTTAAAACATTAACGAAGTTTGTGTGCTCTTATTATTTAATGCATTTAATAGATACACCATAAATAATTTTTGTAAATTTTGCACTATCATTACTGTGCGTTTCAAAACTCTATATCCACGCTTACAATATCATTACTACGTTACACTAGAATCTGCGATTTTATCTCACGTAGACGAATACTTAGTAAACTTCCTGGGAGTTATAAATGGTTCTATTTCGTACGGGATCGGTGGATTCAAATCCCAACAGTATAAAGTAAGGTTTTTCATACATAATGCAAGGTCACGTCCCGCTCTCACGATATGACAAGCTTTTGGACTATCTTTGGTGAGTAACTTGCGATGTACCTTCAAAAACCACACTAACTCATATACGAGCGTGACTGGTAAATCACTAAGAAACTTCAAGGATACGATGTAACAGAATCAAATTACATTTAAAATTTGACAAAATATCATTAATTAAAAAGAAAATCTTATTTGAATTAATACGCCACATCCCAAAAAGTATGGTCACCCTACGCCTGGCAAACAGCTCATGCTTCAGGTAAATGAAGGACCACGGGTCTAGGTGGCAAGTACGGGGGTACTTGTCGCCGCACTAATAGACCCACGAGTCCACGAGGTAGAGCGCGTCGGGCTTCCGCGCTCCCCTTGAGAGATTTGGGGTGAAAAATTCTCTTCACCCCGCCGCGAAGGGTTCCTCCCATCAGTGAGGATCAAACGCCGTCGAACGAAGAGCTTCAGCGTACCCGCAGCCCCGACAATATGGCTTTCCGCAGGAACACTCCCAGGTTTTTTAGGGGGTAGGTATCCCCGACACGCCCATCTTTTTTTGTTCAAAATTTAGTACCTACCTATTTTATTTATTTATATTTGAACAAGAATAGTGTACTGAGCATAGGCGGATCCAGGATTTGGTTCTGGGGGGGGGGCAAGGTGTGTTTAGGTCGGAAAAAAGTGTGTTTAGGTCGCTCTGAACAGTTAGAAAGTTCAAATATCCTTAATAATAAGTGCGCGAGCTGCTTGCTGCGAGCGCCGAGAAAAAAATTATAGTCTTGACCATGAAATATGTGCAAAATCGTAACTCTACAATGCTTCTGGGGGGGGGCTTGGCCCCCTGCCCCCCCCCCCCCCCCCTAAATCCGCCTATAGTACTGAGTACCTTGTTTCAAGATTCTAAGGTGATTTTACTATTCACGCTGTGTAGGAAGGAGAATTTAATATTGAATATGTGTCATCGGGTTAAATAAATAGAGTCTGCTTGCCAAGCTCAAGTCCTGTCCCATTTTAACTAAAATTTACCAAAGTTCGCTGCAGCGCAGAAATTGAATTACTTATAATCTAAACCGTATAAAGATGCAGCGCCAGACAGCTTTTAGAGTGTTAAAATATTTGGATTGAATAAAATGTTTATCTAGTTACGCACCGATGGAAAATTATTTCATGGACGTGTTGCTGGAATTCTATATGTCCAATATCGTAGCACTTTTATTTTTATTAAAACTAAGCAAAACTGACGCGCTCAGGAACAACTCAATGCAGTATAGTGCACCTTATTAGATTTTGAAATACTAAATACCTATGTGTACTTTTACTCGTATTTACATTTGATTCATTAAGGAACGCATTAGGGTGTTACAAAGTGCATCGTCACCTTGCTTCTAGTAAATTTCCAGTCACCTCGATTGTTGTATTAATTTAAAATATTCAACCACGATTAACTTCAAACAGAAAAATAATTGGGCTGGCATTACATTATATCCTATACGCTATATATCTCAGGATGAAGAGTGCAATGCAGAGCTGCAGTACCTAGTATAATATTATGGAATGAATCTTTCTATTGATTAAAGTTTAATCAATGAAGAATTCAGTGAATCGTTTAATCTAAAAAATAACGTGTGCGGTGAGCACTGATTTCTTTGTATGTACAGTTATTATGTGTAATTCTGTAAATTGTTTGGAGAGTAAGAACCTATTTAATATTATGTAACTTATTGTGTTATCGTTTACCATAGTAATAATATAATAACAGGCGAGCCTGCCTTTCATCTGCTTGAACAAAATATTAGATTTCATAGTAAACCTTCGATAAATACTGACCAATAGGTAATCCTCCTTAGAGACGAAAAGGATTACCTATGAATGACCGGGCTCTGTTCACTGTCCGTTCACTAGGAAGAATTTAAAGATCTGAGAAAGGGTTTAGAGAAGCTTGACTCGTCGTATTGATGGATGAATGGTGAAGTTAGACTACTAGTAACTCTTTATATTATCGTACTCCTAGTGCTTGTTCACGATATATAACGCGGGCGCGGGCGCGGGCGCGACAGACTTTGCTCACACCGCACGTGCGTTGTACGTGAACACCTTCATAGCACGTCATATGTTTGATATTTAGCGCCCGCGCCCGCGCCCGCGCGTTCACGTGAACAAGCCCCTAGTGTAGGATATTGCATTAAGATATGAAACAGTTTCCAGTGCTATTAGCTGAAATAGTTGCTCTTACTACAACGCGCCTAAGCCACCTAGGGCTAAGTGATATCGACATCTCAATAAATTTGATCTCTGAAGTTTTTACATGACAAAAATGCATTTGAAACGGACGAATTCAACGTAAGTATAAAAGTTAGGAGTTGTAATAAATACTTAGAGTCATGTACGTGAACGTCTTACGCTTATGATAAATTTTCACTCGGCATGTGTTTCTCTGGCCGGGAGCCAGTTACTGGAGCCAGTAGCTGGATCCGTGACCTGCGTTACATTCTGTGCCTCACACAAACGTGGAATTTCATTTCGGCGACGAATGGATTAAAAATTGCTCGGTAAGCCGTGGAGTGATTTGTGGCGGTAATTTGGGAAGAACCCAAGATGCTGGGAAGCGTTTAGGATCTTTGTAAATCACAAATATTTTATAAAGGCTACTTAGTACAACTACTGTAACTTAGTGCAGCAAAGACATCATAAAACTATTATAATTGAAGAACTACTAATACAGGTATAATATAATATGTAGTAGGTACCAGGTACATGTACGAAAAACTTGAGGCCATACGTATGTTGTACAATTCCCAGCGGTATATATGTATGCCTCTGAAATACAAAATACCCTATGTAATATTGGGAAGGGTTAAGCTACCCTTATACCAAATTTCAGCTCAATCAGTTTAGCCATTTGGGAGTGAAGAAGTAACATGCATCCAAATTGTCACATTAAGATACCTACTCGTTGTCAAATGTAGCATACATTGGTTAAGCGGATTATAGGGTGCTAAAAATCGCTCAAGGATTTCGTATATTTTTATAGCAATTTTTTCACAAGAAAAGCTCTTTTATACCGATATTTCCTTCCACACTCTATATAATGTTCAAACATTCTTGTACGTTCAGATTTTCATACTTAGCTGGAAAGTATACCATTTCATGGTACTGTTTAAGAGTTTATCAAGCACTTTATGAAATCGTTTCCTGCGATAGAGACACTCAAGAAAGCGTATTCTGAAAAATACTAACTTCTATGTATAGGTATGTTCTATGTATAAGAAAGTAGGTATAAGGGCATAAAATTATATCGGAACGTGTATAGTTTTTGATCATCGATATCTAGAACCTAAAATGTTCTTTGCGAGAAGAGGCTATAATTATATTAAAATTTGTAAGCTCAGCGGCATAAGGAAAAGACATCAAAATATACTAATACAAAGTGTGATTCGAAATGAATGTCTACCTATTTGTCTTTATGTGACCATGACAAGGGCGGATCCATTTTTTTTTTCTTGGGGGGCAAAAATATTACATATTAACTACGAAAAGTGTGTGTTTAACTCTCTCTGTTCAATCCTAGATTGATCATAAAACAGCGACGTGCAGATTCCTTCACGTCACCTTATCTGAGCCTGATAAGGTGCAGATTTCCAAGATAATGGTGAAGCACGTTTTAAACAGACTGCTGCGTCAGTCTTTACACGGACGCACACAACTAACTAAACTGTAAATGTGTACATAGAGATAACTAATATATAAGGTCAAGTTTTATGATAATAAAGTTAGACATCAAATATCATCCACACACCGTGGTTTTGATTCGTCTCACCCAGCACACTGCGACCACTCGCAGTGGCTATGAGAGTAGACGTACCGTCCTCTCACAGTACGGGCTCCGCTTGACCCACCCCAGGGTCGCTCCCGTACATTTGGTCCTTCGAGGAAGAATTACTCACGGCAGCCAGCAGCCTTACCGGACGTCGGCTACTACATACAAGACACTACAGGCCGCCAGTCAAGGAAGGGGTGAACACATACAGGACGCCGCCGCCGTTCGAGTAAACAGCGACTACGGACTACAACTACAAACAACAAGTAATCAACGAAGACTCAAGAACAAGTTCCAGTATACCTACCTAGAAGAAGTTCAAGGCCAAGAAACATGGAGTCGGTCACTGAATCTGCAAATATGCGCGGACAGCTGATTCGCGTCAGCAGAATGCGAAAAATGCTGAACTACGCACAACAGACGCTAGCAAAAAGCAAAGTGTCGCATAGTTTATTGAATGACACGATCACGACCTTGCGAGAGCCTTGGTTACATATAGAGAATGCGCATATCAGTTTGACCGTAGAGGGGAAAGATTCACGTCATCAGTACTTCCGTAACAACGTTTACGAAGAATTAGAAGCTGATTACGATATGTGCATACAACAATTGATAAAGGCTATAGAAGAAAATGAGGCATCAACAAGTACCGGCGGTTCCAAAGCGTCGGTAAATTTGCCAAAAATCATCATACCTACATTTACTGGAAGTTATGATTCATGGAATTCATTCTACGACTTGTTCCTGAGAATAATACACGAAAACGTTGCATTGACCGATACGGAAAAAATGCAGTATTTGAAAACGCACGTGCGAGGCGACGCCGCGAAATTGATAAGGCATTTAACTGTCTGCGACGTGAACTATGCCACTGCGTGGGAATTGCTAACGAAGCGCTACAAGAATGAACGTATAATTACAAATAAGCACATTGACAACATACTAAATCTAACGAAGATAAACAAAGGAACGGCAGATAACTTACGAAACCTTCATGATACAATTAACGAGAACTTACGGGCGCTCAAGAATCAAGACGTGGAGACCGCATCTTGGGATCCGTTTTTGACAAGATTACTCGGGCGAGTATGGGATGCGGAAACCAACGAAAAGTACGAACTGCAACTACAAGAACCAGACAAACTTCAAACGTTTACCGAGATGATGCGGTTTCTGGAGAGAAGATTCAAGAGTTTAGAGGCAGCTACTACAAAAATAAACTATCAAGAAGTACGCTACGAGCCAATTACGAGCTGCTGGTTTTGCGATAGCCAGGAGCATAATATCTACAGATGCATGGAGTTCAAGGAATTACCAGTCCCCGAACGCATAGAAGCTGTAGAAGAGAATAAAATTTGCAAGAGATGTTTAATGCACGAAGATTCAACAGAATGTTATAGCAAGAAAGGATGTTGGTTCTGTGGCCAGAATGGTCATCATACACGACTACATGATGAGAACCAAGAAAATGAAGAGAAGATGAAGAAGCCAGTACCATTCAAAAGAACAAAAACAAGAGTAGTATCGAACCTGTCAACCAGTAAGAAGGCGGGTCAAGTTACTGCGCTGCTTACAACAGCGTCAGTAAAAGTAAGGGCTGTTGACGGCACTCAACATATATTAAGAGTCTTGGTGGATCAAGGATCCGAGGCTGCTTTCTGCACAGAGGAAGTAGCTAGACTGTTGGCGTATCCCCGGAAAAGTATTCAAGCAGAAGTCGTCGGAATAACGGGAGAGAAGTCGAGTGTATCAAGATCATCGATAGAAGTCACGTTAGAGCCGAGGTTCCCCAGCGATTACAAGCTTCCAGTTATGCTGATGGTTCTTCCGAAGCTAAACGACGCATTGCCGCAAGAAACAGTACCACAAATACATAAGCAATCAAGCCATTTGAGATACAAGCGAATGGCTGATCCAGAGTATAACAGAAGTGGTCCCATCGATATAGTATTGGGGGTCCAAGAATATAGCAAGTTTTTGTTGAATGGATTACTGAAGATGCAGAATGGAATAATCGCCCAAAACACAGAATTTGGGTGGATGTTGTCAGGAACGTGCACTGACAAAACGTCGACTATATGTCAATATACAGCGCCTCAAGTAACGCCCGACCAAAAGAAGAAAAGAAGAAGAAGAATTAAGTTAAACAACGAACAAAACTACAACAAGAAGACGAACGATACAAGAACTATACATGAACAAACAAACGTCACGCAAACTACGTACACTATAGAACAAACTATTTCTACGTCACCGGAGCGACACCGAATAAGCAAAAAGTACCAAGCCTGTCTACGAGCAAGATCCAAAGGTCCTTGCCGAGCAATAAGAAACAGGAAGGATAAACAAAAGACGCCTATTTGTTGGTCGAAAGGTGGCAAGACCATGCAATATAAAAATTGCATCGGTGAATATTTCAGTAACAACGGCACACTGAACTCAACAAAATCACGTACTCAGCAAACTATAAAGAAAACATACGATACTACAGAAATTAATCAAACGGCGCTGCATCAGCAGTTGAATCATCGCAGCAGCGGAAACTACAGTACCAGACCTCAACACGGCGGGTCCAGCGTAACAAGAGGTTCCGAGCGCAGCCTGCCCAGCAACCAGAGATCCCGAGCAACACCAGCCACAGTCCTGGTCCCGAGAGGCCCCAGAATGTTCAATCCTAGATTGATCATAAAACAGCGACGTGCAGATTCCTTCACGTCACCTTATCTGAGCCTGATAAGGTGCAGATTTCCAAGATAATGGTGAAGCACGTTTTAAACAGACTGCTGCGTCAGTCTTTACACGGACGCACACAACTAACTAAACTGTAAATGTGTACATAGAGATAACTAATATATAAGGTCAAGTTTTATGATAATAAAGTTAGACATCAAATATCATCCACACACCGTGGTTTTGATTCGTCTCACCCAGCACACTGCGACCACTCGCAGTGGCTATGAGAGTAGACGTACCGTCCTCTCACAGTACGGGCTCCGCTTGACCCACCCCAGGGTCGCTCCCGTACACTCTCTGAACAGTTAGAAAATTTAAATATCTATAATAATAAGTGCGCGACAAGCTTGCTGCAAGCGCCGAGAAAAAATTTATACTCTTGACCATGAAATATTTGCAAAATTCGTAACTCTACAATGCTACTGGGGGGACCTCCTTTCCCGGGGGTAGACTTCCTTTGCAGGAGGTCGTATAGGTGGGTACCCCAACAGTGCCAGTTATTCTACCGCCTCAGCAGTGATGTGCAAACATTACTGTGCTCCGGTAGGAGGGCACTGTAGCTAGTGAAATTACTGGGCTAAAGAGTCTTAACATCTCATGACTCTTGAGTAAGAAGCGTTGGTGCAGTGCTCCTAGAATTTCACATAATTGTGAAATCCTAGGTAACACTGTACTGATTATGGGCAGCCGTTATCTCTTAACATCAGGAGAGCGTCTTGCTCGTCTTTTACTTCATAACATAAAAAAAAAAAACCTTGGCCCCCTAAATCCGCTTATGTGACCATCTCCTGTGACTAATAGTTTATCATCTCCACCCGGTCGTACATAATGACCGCTTAGTGACATGGTATTGTCAAGTACGGCCAAAGCTTGCCACCAGTATATAGTTAATGGAAAACCGCAGACCGCCCAACATAGACATTCATACGGGGCCGGAAATCCAGTCTATAGTTTGATACAATAAAACTTTAATGTAATAAAGTATGTAAAGTGTTGTAAAAGGTTTAATGTAAAATGGGAAAATTAAAAAAAACTTTTAAAAAAATAAACATCATAGAGTACTCGTCAAGACAAATCAAATGAGCCCAAACTCGATGGGGTTACGTCGTTTAACTACGGTTTTCCTATAGCCTTCCAGCTCCAGCATCAGATTAGTTTCGTAATAATATTGCATTTTTAATCCGATTTATATATGCATGCAAAATTTCAGCTCAATCGGAAACCGGGAAGTGGGTCAAATTTAACTTGCAAGATTTGATTACAGACAGACAGACACAGACAGGTGAAAGTAAATAAAAGCTTGTAAAAAAACACATCTTGTTGTACCTTTTTATGACAATGAGTGACAGATGAGACTTTATTGGAGGACTGACTTGACAGGACGTGATGATGAGCATAATGATTAAAGATTAGGCATATCAAACACAGTCCTACCCAGCGTTTTAAAACTTAAAATACTGCGCGGGACTGCGTTGCACCTGCCACCCTGAGATATTAGTTGTCATATCCAATAACTTCGCTGCAGGGCTATTCACTTATCCCCCAGGGAACCGAACCGAAAACTGAATTGTCAAAAATATATGAAATGACGTATTAAGTCGTATTAACTTGACAAGACATTTCACGTCATTTCATACATTTTTGACTATTCGGTCTTCGGTTCGGTTCCCTGACGGACAAGTGAATAGCCCTGCTGGTCACAATGCCCTTCAATCAGGAACACAGTACATTACTTGGCGGAAAAATAACAAAAATAAAAAGATGTGGAGAATAAATATGTGTGTGTGTTAAGATAAAGATGTGGTACTTCTCCAGGCCTCTGCAATAAAGGCCTACCAATACAAATCCTTTATGAGAGATCCCGGTAAAAAAGTCCCGTGGAAGTAGACTAAAAATGTTTGTAATGAGATGATTCGTCTTCACAACCCTGTTTCGGATAAGATATGAGCTTATCACACTGACACATAACAGCAATATTTGGCACACAAATGAACGCCATCCGATAAAGCACCGCTGATATAAATCAACCCATCAAACCATAGCACGACTCTGTAGGTTGGGAGATGTGGGAGAAAAAGTTATCGACAAACAAAACCACTGTACCTATCACACGACTTTTTAGGAGATAATAATAATTCTGAATGGTATTAGACAAAGGAGCCTACGTCCAGTGGTATCCGATAATATCTAAGCTTTTCGACTAACTCAACTGCAGAATATTGTCACTCTCGCTTAAAACGCCACAGCAGCCCAGCGCATCGTCCAGAAGTAGGTACGTAATTATTTGCATATGCCTGTAGTTTTATTAAAATGGTACATATAATGCTACTAGAGATATTGTAGGCAATACATGTTGCTCTATTGTCAAAGGTTTGATGTATTTTTTTCTATTTAACCATATTTTCTATTATTAAATTAAATTATTAAATATCTTTGTCTTCTTATTTTATAAATAAAATTTTAACTGAAATTTATAACATTTGCACGAGGTTTGCCTTTGCATACCTAATATTTTAGTAGCTATGCATATTTTACGATTAATTAATTATTTATGTCCTGAAACATTTATTTATTATTATTTATTTATTTACAACATTCGTATCATAAGACATTTCATATACCTAATCAAATCATCCAGCACCTCCCATCCTACCGACCAGCAATGATTATTACCATATTATTACGTTCCATTCCTTCATTTTACATTATAACTTAATAACATGCGATTTGGAGCATAATTTTTCATTTCGCTGAACCTAATTTTCTTGAGGGAGTAATGGAACTGTATTTGTGAACATCGTGCGCTATAATAAATCACGTTGAATTAAATTACTGATTCAGTAAAGGCGTGCACGTCAAATTTTAGATCGACTTGTACTTTTCCACTAGGAAGTGGTTGACAGAAAGTTAGTCTGTTCCATGTGAGTTTATGAACATTGCAATGTAACAGAATGCATAATGCATACCTGTGACATTGATGCGCTAAAATACTTAATACTAAAAGTTTTCCTACTTATAAAAAATATTATAGCGTCTATTTAGGTGTATTGTCTGTGTAATTCTTACTAAATAGTAGGTAAGTACATAGCTTATTAGACCCATTGTCTATAAATGCAGAGGTATACAAAGACAAAAGCTTTATTAAGGATCAAACAACTAATGACATGGGCAGGTTCTTCGTACGTTTTTCTTTTTATAAATCCCACTAATAAGAGGACTTACTCGTATGGCCGAATGTTTTTGTTATGTAATGGAGGTACAATTTGGATATTCATGTTCGTTTATTTTGTTCATTCATCCAGCCTTGATTTCCTTTTCTGAATTATTGTTTTAAAAATGGTATTGGCGTTGAAAATCAAGTCATAACATTACGTAAGGCCTCACATATTCACATGTTGGATTTTTATGTACCTACCATAGTTTACGTCTAATAAAAACCCAGTTTAGACCGTACCTATTTGAGAGAAAAATATGAAGTTGTTAAAATTTTACTATTCATTAAGAATGCTCACCAATAGCGCTGTTTAAATAGTTTTCATTCATTTTCAATCCTGCCAATTGAAGGTTGTGTTTTTTTCTTTTCTATCGACGGACGCAGATATACAGTCCCTTAGATTTTAATTAAAAGCTCAATAGAGGCCCCCTCTACATATTGGACGTCGGACGTGTAGAGACCGAATAATTAATACTTCATTTTCCATCGGCCATCCCGATATATATTTAGACCCACAAAGCAAACAGTCTTTTTACAAGCTTTTATTTACTTTCACCTGTCCGTTGTCTGTCTGTCTGTAATCAAATCTTGAAAGTTTAATCTGACCCACTTCCCGGTATCCGATTGAGCTGAAATTTTGCATGCAAGTATAAATCGGATGACAATGCAATATTATTATGACATGGAGCTGATCTGATGATGGAGCTGGAAGGTAGCCATAGGAACTCCGTAATTAAACGACACAACCCCATCGAGTTTGGGCTCATTTGATTCGTGATAAGAATTAAATGAGATGGTAATAATAATAAAAAAATTGTTTTAAAAAGTTTTTTTTTTAAATTTCACTTGTTAATTATAAATAAGTATTCCGATGTGCGATAAAGGTTTAAAATTCTTAAAAGTGTAAACGTGTTTTTGACAATACAAAATGAAGATGAACTAAGATTGAACATGTTTCCAGAAGTACCTAATTGCTTTATTACCCTATTTTGCAATTAACAATGGTGCTAAGAAGAATAATGGAAATAAAACGTCTAGGAAACACTAAATAAGTTATATTGCCACATCTCTTTTAAATTGTGAGCATCTGTCTAGTCTGTCTTCACTTTACAAGATAATTGTACTTACTCTCCTGATTACTAAATCAGGAGAGTAAGTAGGAAGCCAAATTTAGTACCTTTAGCTTAATATTTTTGCGCGTTTAAAACACAGGCTTAACATAAGAACATAAGTGAGCAATGACAGCCTTGTCAGCTACGCAAAAGGTCGTGATTGCTTAACTTACTTTTATTGAGTTAAGTCTGTGTTTTGTTAAGCTCACGTTTTGTCGAGTGACGACGGTGCGAGTCCAGTTTATTTTTCATTAGACGGAATCTCATTCGGTGTCCTTAATTAAACAGAATGTTACGACCCACTCGATTCGTGTTCCCGTGATGGGAAACTTTTCGCGGTTGGGCTGCGTGCCGAATGCCGAGTTACTGCTTTGATTTCTCCTTTTGAGATGATTGGATTTTCGTGGGACAATTGGATTAAAATGTGACAATTCTTTCGAATATTTAGCAGGAAACATCAAATAGCTACAGGTACTGATAATAAATCTCGTGTCACAAGTCAGTGTTTATTATCGAACTCCTCCTAAACGGCTTGATCGATATTTATGACTTTTTCGTTATTGATAGGTCTGAAAATATGTCGTAAAATAATTTACAACAGACGCACACGAAATTGTGGAAGTCAGCCAGTTTTTCATGTACCTTTACGACGAATTAAAAAGCTTGTGAAGTATTATGAAAGTTGCAATGTTGAAGCTGTAAACGCGGATGTTCTTGTAAATTTTACACTATGAGTAAAAATCTGTCGCAAATTTAAGTTTGTTTTTACATTAAAAATGTTGGTAGGTACTTAGCCTGGTGGCCATGCGGTCATGATAGACGATTTTCGTCGAAGCCGGAGAGGGATTTACCCTGCCTCCTTGACCGACAATTACCACTGGTATTGTAGACGTCCATAGGCGATGGTTCCTCTTACAATCAGGAAGATTGTATACATGATGGTATACATGATTGTCCGTAACGTAGAGCAATATATTATAGACATAAACACAGAGTTAGGACTATCGCGGGTAGAAATCAAAAAAGATATCCTAAAGCTTCAACCTCGTATATCTACTGAAATGGCTTCCTTAAAACAAAAGCTAAGCATCGGCTTTTCTCGCCTCCACGATACCCATGATAAACAGTTACTTCCATGCAGTAATGGACGCGCGGTTAATGGACTCTTCATGCCAAGATTAACTGTTACTAGAGAATTGGGTCTTAACTCTTAGTGGATGAATCTTGAAAGCGCCGCGTTAGCACCGTCTCGCCGAGCCGGTAGTGCAAGTACTTCAAACGTAATTGGATGAAGTCGAGATGTCATAATTTAGTCGATTAGTGCTGGATAGCTCACTATTTACTTCAAAACTTTTTGCACTAGACTAGATAGATTCCTTTGATTAATATTGATACTTCAGTATTCTCTGCAACTTGTTTTTTAATTACTTATTGATAAAATTTGTTAACTACTAGTTATTTTTATTGAGACAAATAATAATAACAGTAGTTTATAAGCAAACAGAATGTATTTTTCAGTTACTCTGTATTTGTGAAATTTAATTTTTTCAGTATTAAGTGACCTCCAACATGTAAACTGACGATCTATCCACCACAGTTTGTATTTATAAATAATTAAAAAATATTATCTAGAACTTGACCAAGAAAAAAATCATCATAATATTATCGTGTGAACAAGAGACATAGGGACCTTAAGGCAGCGTGATTGAGACTTCTTAACAGACATTAATTATACTTACATTTTAAGATTGTAACAAGTGAATTAAATTAAAAATTTAAAAAACCCCCAACGCAATACGTAATTCACCATTTTTTTTATAACAGCCATCTTGGATTTTAAATTTTATATAGTGGGCTGTATTCTAAGCGTTAAGCCCTTTCATTTGATTACCCATATTGAGGGGGTCGTGGAAGAAAAAAATAATCCGCCATTTTGTAGCGGCGGCCATCTTGGACCAATTTCCACCAAACATAGCTAAGAACACTCTCGACTAACTCTGCTTTCAAACAAAAAAAACTAAATCAAAATCCGTTCATCCGTTTGGGAACTACGATGCCACAGACATACACACACACACACACACACGCACGCACGCACGCACGCACGCACACACACAGACAGACAGACAGACAGACACGTCAAACATATAACACCCCGTCGTTTTTGCGTCGGGGGTTAAAAAAGATGAAATATAACGATTGGTAGAGCTCACTATGTATTTCCCACAATTACAGATATGTTTATCTTCGAGCCATAAACTCATCTTTCTCAGTCCCTCTTTTCGTTCCAAACGTGGTTTATCGCATCGTTGACACCAAGATCTTTCCTTTTACGGTATCCAATGCTGTTATCGGCAGACACATGTGAGCGTTCAAAGATGACTTACATTTCGACTTGTCGATTCAAAGCACACGTAAGATATACGTGATCGGTATATTTTTAAAGTAAGCTAGGTTTTTAAAATATATTTTGCTTTTGCAAGAATACGCTTTGAGTGAACCCTCTTGAAGGAAAACGTTTCGAAAACAGTTTTTAACGGATCATGGAATATTTAATATTGGACATTGAAAGCAATAACGCGGAAAATGCTGGCGGATATAGTAAAAGCGATTGTTTATAATAATAACTCTTTAATATCGAATGAATTGACGAACCCAGAGTTGTCGGCAAGGTTTTGCCTGTTTTAAAAAACCTTAGTAGTAAAAAGTTGTAAAATTTAAATATATAAAAAGGAAAGAGTGACTGATCTATCAACGCACAGCCAAAACCACTAAACGGATTAGGTTGAAATTTGGAATACAGGTAGTTTTTATGACATAGATCTCTGCTAAGAAGGGAATTCACCACGCGGGCAAAGCCGCGAGTATAAGCTAGTAATAGATATAAACGAGATGTAGAATTCGACTATTGCTAATTGCAGTTCATCCTAAAAACGTCATGAGCATTATTTTTCATACTGAGAGGTGCGGTTTAAATATAACTTTTTCCTACGAATAAATTTTAAGTCAGGAAATGAAACTGCACTCAAAAATGACCCAACAAAAATCGGGCACAAATAGGGGGTGATTAAAAACTGTGCTCACGAAGCAATTCCAGCTCTCTATTTTATCATGTCTACTAGTAAGCTGCAAAATAATTAGTTTTTAAAAAAAACACGTCATTGACGTCTTTCATATCCTTTCCAGTTTCCAGGGAAATTAGTTCGCAGTTTGACTTAAGTATAATTTATTTGTAGTATAGTTGATACATGTAGGTACTTAAAGAGATAACTGTTTTATGCTAAAACATCAATTATATGTTAACTCATCAACTCATGTTAAAACATCAATTATATCCGTCGCGTATGACGTGTTCTATTAATTTACACGGTAAAACCAAAGAATAGAAACTATTACTTCGGTAAAAATAAAAGATAAATGATACCAAATGATGTATCAACTCAAATTTGCTTTCCAAAACTTGTAAATTTAATGTCACATCTATCTAGGTATATTCTTGAGATAGGCAATCATTTATCAATCATAAAGATGAAAAATTTAAAGCACTTCCAAATCTATGCTGCTCATTCGAAAACGTTCAGCGGCACATAAGTCTGACAAAGTGCTTGTGTCGGGAATAGTTGAGGGAGCATCAAGGCCCGGAGCTGCTTTACTTTAGAACTGAATAATTTAACAAAGCGTCGTGAGGGCAATAACTTTAAATGTCAATTCAGCTTTTCGGTCGCTTCATTGATAACGTATGCACTGCGGAACTTATTTGAGACCTAGCTTCGATTTTGTAACTGAGGCCTCAATTTAATGTCTATCGTTGGGCATTAACATATTATGTATAACAACAATAACTGATATCCGATTTTTTAAAAATATTTTGAAGTAATCTTATTATCCAAACTAAACTTCAAAAATACATCATCAAGACGAATAAAAATTGTCGAATAAAGTTTTGAAATGCCAACATATTATAATTTCACTAAGTAAATGTCTTGCTTTAAACATTCCACCCAGATAACAGCTGAACGGAAGCGAGCAGCCGCAGTGAGAAAGCTTATCCGAAAACTACACAAGTTCCAGAGTAATTCCACAGTTTGCGGAGACGAATGCGCCAACAAGCCAGTAACGTACATCGACACTCCAAACAAAACTACGCGGGTCGAGTGTGGTTTACGGCTTACGCTGTATCTAGTGCCAAACGATATAACTATAAAAGACTTGTGGGTGTAATCGGTGGAGTGACACGCTTTTTAACCAACTTTTTTGTAGTGGTAGGTCGCTATAGCAGAGGTCATCCCGAACTCAGAACTTTTGCCAGTTATTAATCCGCCCAAGCAGTACCTAATATGCAGGCATTAGTTCCGTTATACTAAGTAATATTCAAAATCATACATTCAAACTTTTCATTTTCACATTTATAATATATCAGTAGGATTTATTTATTGTAGTTTCCAATCGGCAGTACATAAGTACGAATAGTTTTGTTTGTGGTCAAAGTAAAAGATTTGGAATCACCACAGGCTCCTGAAAATTTATTGTATGGAACAGTGCCAAATAAAACACGGACAACATACTTAGAGAATAGTATTCTTTATTGCCCGAACCTGATTTATTTGGCCGTTTGAAATATATTGCACTTTAACATCACACAAAACACTACAGAACTATTGTGTTTGATAATACTCGTATTTGTGAGGATTTATGCGGTTTAACTCGTTGTAAACTTTTTTATTTATATAGGCCAGCTCCACTTCACGCAAATTTTGGAAAACAAATAAAATTTTCAATTTATTAAAAAGAATTTGATGCCCGCAAACATTTACGCATAGAGGATCAGCGTTATAAACAAAGATTTACTATTCTAAATATCTATTATGAAAGCAAAGCAAGCAGGGCAAATTCAGTTTGTCCGTAAAAAGTCTATCAAAGATTTGTAGAGTGACCGAGGGGGCGACACGTCGCTTTTGCAAGACAAAATTATGTTATTATGAAAACATATGTACGTTTATGAGAAAGTGTGACACCTAGCTAAGTGAATATGCACCTATCTATTTATCTTTAAATTAAGTTTAATGATACTTCGTATATTAAATAAATGAGGTAGATAAGTAAATAACTAATAACTCTTCATTGGTAACATACAAAAGAGAAAAGCTGTTCATAATCATAAACTTTGGGTCAATTGATATTTTTATCGCTCAAAGCTAAGCTCTTCCAAACAACCGCGTAGAGGACAATTGCAGCACTTGAATATCACATAAGTATAAAGATTATCATCCGGCCTTTACGTTTATTTCAGGCACTTCAAGCAATACCCGTGAACCCAATTGATAGGTACTTCAGTTGGAAACTAATAAAAATCCGTGTAAATAATTGCCTGGTTAACTGCGAGATATCCTTTTGTCCGAAAAACGCTAGATTCTAGATTTTATAGCGGGTAAAACAGCTGGGCAAAACTTGTATGTGATTGACTTGACTTTATGGCAACTTAAAATATTATTAGTATCTCATAAGTATCAGAGATGCTGTTCAAGAATTTCCACTTTGTCGTACTTTAAATCGAAGATCTGAGATCGGTTCGATAGCTTCTTGATTTAAAGCCAATTTAAACTTTACAGCGGAGCGCTAGTTCCGAATAGGCTAGTCATCCAGACAGATAAAAAACGAGGAATTTCAATTTCTAAAGAAGACTCAAGATTGTTCGGTCTTGAAACTGCGGTCTTGCATAGCTTGTGATTTAGTTTTTGTAAGCTGTCTGTAACTAACTCTGAAGCTTTTCTTTGTAGTTCAATTAAAACCTAGACATGAAATTGTAATTAACCGATGAATGAAACATAGGTAGTTGACTAGCTGCGCCCAGCAGTTTTACCCGCTGTTCTATAGCCTATGTGTTATTTCAGGGTCAAACCTATGTTAATGTCTATACCAAATTTCAGCTCAATCGGTCCACCCGTTTACGCGTGAAAGAGTAACAAACATACATCCAGACATCCTAACATTTATACATTCCCACAAACTTTCACGTTTATAATTGCATTTTCATCCGATTAATACATGCATGCAAATTTCAGATCTATCCCAGGGAATCTATCCCAGGCTTCACTGAACATAGCATCGTGCCGAACACCGAACATTGTGTAAAAACAAAAATCATGAACGTTTTGGTTGACTACTAGGCACCTGGGCTGAAGAGTAAGAAGCGTTGGCGCAGTAATGGTAATACTAATAATGGGCAGCGTTATCTCTTCCCATCAGCAAAGCGTCTTGCTAGTCTTCTTACTACGTTGTATAAAAAAAAACCTATCTTCTATGGAAGAAGAAAATATACGTGTACAAGACTAAACTTTTTTAAAAAGTATGTAATACATTTGCCGACCGATTAATTTATCGACCGCATCATCGCTTACGATTCGGCGAGATCGTTATCAAAGGCTAACCTGTAACAAATAAAAAAGGAAAAGTTTATCTCTATTTCATACAGCCTTGATATTAATTTAAAATGTTCCTATCATGTTTACCATCAGTTCGGTAAGCAATATCTGATAGTTGTTAATTTAAATTTCAGTTGGGACGCAGCCAAGCCAATAAGAAGTTTCGCTAGCACCGCCCAACTTCGACTCCCATGCTCAATTTGTCTTCGACGTTGTATAAACATAAACTGTACAAAGATAAAACAAGCATAAGTTTCCATAGACGTGGACAGCGGACATTCCCTTGAGGTTTATAGGTAGGTACCAACTACTTTTATAATGTCCTAAGTAGCTGTTTTATAGTCTATATCCGGGATCTTTCCTGAAATTTACACCCGTAGGTGTACATTTAGTCGTATCCTCGTCTACTCAGCCTTTTACGAGGAAAATGATATTTTAATTGGAGGATTGGAGGGTGAGGACACGACTAAAAGCATGGGTATTTTGATTTGGAAGCCTCAAAGGATCCTACCTACTATGTTCATTTCTCGCAGTTCCACCAACAATTAGAGGTGGGGAAAAACGTTACTTTACAATCACTGTGACTGTCGTTCCAGTTCCAAAAAAATCACAGTGATTAATTAACGTGACTTCGTCACGTCGGTCGCGTCGATCACTCTCATAACGATATACCCTCCATTTGGTACGAGAAACTTTCTTAAAGAAACACAGTTGATCAGAAAATTTTCATTTTATTTTTTAATATAATTTTGAAAATTCCAAAAATTTATAGGGGCATATTTTTGACATCTGCAGTACGCGGCACAAATCTTTGGTTATCACCGTTATGGTCAAAACCAAAGACTTGTGCCGAGTGCCGCGTACTATAATCTTAACACTTTTACAAGCTTAGGACTGTCGCACAACTTTATTGTAACTGAATGCGGCGTGTTTATTATTTTGAATCAACAACATCAATGTACATTGATTTTAAATTTACAACATGTACAGTTTTTTTATCGCTAAAATAATAGATCGCGAAAAAAACAGGCCAGAAATAAAAAAGTAATTCTCTTCCACTCGCGCTTAAACCGAAGATACACGATGGCGGACGGTAATTTACGAATGTCACTGCAATCGCAAATCGCAGGCAGCTTCGTTCATTGTCGTTATTATTCGTTCCGAAGTGACTCGGAACTCGGAGTGACGCCGAACGGAGATAACGACCTATGTGATTTTGGAACGTTGTTACTTGGTTTCAAGTCACGGTGATACTCAAAGAAGTTAAGTCACTGTGACATTTTCATCGTGACGTTATTTATCACTCACCTCTACCAACAATATTAGGTATAGGTACCTATGTACATACATGTTGAATTGATAACCTCATTTTTTTGAAGCCAACTTAAAAGCAAACGGCGCTCCGTCGTCTTTTCATCTTGAAACGCTTACCCTACCTACTTATAATAAATAATGTACAGTTTCTCAAATAAATCAAAGTAAGTAAGTAGGTATAAGATTGTTTATATGCCTACGCCTTTCGTAGAACAACTTGGAATTTTCAGAGTCACAGATGTAATATTTTCTCCATTATCCAGGTACTAAATAAATTTGTGTGATAAACCAACGAAATAGAATTCATTATTTCACAGTGCCTGTCTAATATTAGTATATATTATCAATGCAAAAGTTTGAATGAAATAAGTACCTATTACAATTAATATTCCAAGCGCTAGACGGGCTACTATGTTTATTTCATCAAATTTTAACCAATTTTGAAAAAGAAGGAGGTTGTAAAGTTCGTGGAATATTTTTTTACATAAATTTTGTCGAAATTAGTTCGAAATCGATCGGTTGCATCACTTGTTGATAGAAAGAAAGAAAAAGATAAATCAGCATAAAGATGTGTGGCGTTACTAATACTACATACCTACCTACTCGTAACAAGCACACTAATCCAAGAAGATATTCACAAGTGAATTAAATTAAAAATTTAAAAAACCCCCAACGCAATATGTAAATCACCATTTTGTGGTGGCGGCCATCTTGGATCTTAAATTTATTATAGTGCGTTGTATACTACTCGTTAAGCCCTTTCTTTGATACCCATATTGACGGGGTCGTGGAACAAAAAAGTAATCCGCCATTTTGTAGCGGCGGCCATCTTGGACTGATTTCCTCCAAACATAGCTAAGAACACTCTCGACTAACTCTACTTTCAAGCAAAAAAAAACTAAATCTAAATCCGTTCATCCGTTCGGGAGCTACGAAGCCACAGACAGACAGACACTCACACACACACACAGACAGACAGACACGTCAAACTTATAACACCCCGTCGTTTTTGCGTCGGGAGTTAACAAGACAGTTATAACCAAAATTCAGCGTCTTCAAATATTATAAAACATGGCTATATAGCAGCACGAGTACAGCCGTGTCGTATTTGTAATATAATAAGTGGTTGCTATATTGTTTGAAATTTCATTCACAAAGGTGTTTTATTAAGCCATTTAGCGTCGGTTTATTATTTCTAAAGTAAATCATTTCGTTTTGTGTAAAGAGTTATTTAAGTATTCATAACTTTAGGGCTTAGGGGTTTGAAGCAATAACGTGCGAGCTTTTTGCATGGCGAATTTATTTAATTTTGTGTAGAGATTTGTGATTTACTTAGGCGTATAGGATTACGTGTAGTTAGAGCGCGCAAAGGTGATTTTAAGCGGTTTTATCCACTGAATTTTGAGTTTGAGGATCTAAGTTAGTACTTACATACAAAATATTCAGGTCAATAGATCAACCCCTCACAATAAGTGAAGGCGAGAGGCACAACAAGAAAACTCATAATTTGATTTTAATATAAAATAATTTAAAAGTAAAGTGTAGTAATGGGTACCTATTCAGTTCAGGCGTTTTTTGAGTTATCGGTGACATATATAAAAAAGATTCTAACGAATTGTGTAAACATTTTCATTTTAAATTCGGTTATAATTACTTTTAATAAAAACACCTTTTTGAATGGTTATTTCAGTAAAAGATATTTTAGACCTAAAATGAAATTAATTGTGATAAAAATCAGGCACTACGCACACACGTCACGTAAGGGGTTGAAAAGGGTGTTGCCCGCTCGTTGTCTCCTATCTTTTGCAGGAAAGGAAATCTTCCGTATTATTTAAGGCAGTATAACGTTCTTATCGTCATACAATACCGTGGGTCTTTTTTGTCTAGTGACAGGTTCCGTAAGTGATATTTATGCTGTCTATGAATTTAAGCTTGCTTATACATTTTTTTCTCTGTATTGGAATGATGATGACAAACTTAATAAAACGGGAACTAACAGAACAGGTTATTCATTACAAAATACCCTAATCAAAGTTTGCAATAGACTTCCCAATTATAGGGAAATCAGTGATCTATGGCGCGGTGGGCTAACACCTGCCTGCTGACGTAGAAGGTTGCCGATTCGATTCATAGGAACAAACATATTATGTAGAGGTACAGAAAGATAGATATACAGAAATGTTGTATCCGATCTGGGTGGCTTTATGTATAGATTTGATAAAAAGGTAATATGTATTTAGAAGGGTATTACAATATACGTTAAGTAGGTATAAATCGCACAGTCTATTTTACTTAAATTATTGTATTGGATGGATGATCAGTATATTCAAACAAATCGCGGGATACAACATATTGGGTTTATATGTAACATATAAAGTCATATTGCCAGCCGCCTGACTGAAACGGAACGAAACCCTCCATCCATTAAAATGTCGATATCCTTAGTTTTATTTGCAAATACTGTTAACTAAAGAGTATTCCATTTTAGGTAGGGGAGTTGCCAAAATTCATTCAGTTTAAGGATCAAATGGGGTAAGGACACTGACAAATGATCGCTAGGATTGAACGGTTGGGAAAGGCGTTCACGCGATCGCTGTTTTCAAGCCTCACCCATAAATCCAGATGGAAAAAGCCAAATTAATCTTAGTGGACGATGTTTAGCTATCAGTCGCTGCCCACCGTTTGAGGAAACGATGGCTTTATAGATGGACATCTATCGATATTCCTTTGCCTCTACAAAACCAGGAACATAACAGACAGCATTAACATTTCTCTCGCTCAGTTCTAATATCAGAGGGTTTAAAATAAGGAAAAATCCGAAGCTACGATAGAAATCTGCGGAGAATTTTATCGGTCAGCTATTACAAAAAGTTATGCACTTATATATTTGCTACCATAACCCGTAACTATTGTTTGATCAAGCAGAGTTTCCTTTTATATTTTAAATGAAAAATGTACTTAATTATTCATGTTTTATATTTTCTAAAATCATTTTATGTTGACGCTTATTTTCGTGTTTGGGATTAAGACAAGGCGTTTAATGATTTCCATTATTTTAAAAGCAGCAAACAACATTAACTGGTCAGTACCATAGAAGCAAATGGTAAGGAAGTTATGTTGTTGAAATTATGACCATTGTGAAAGTGCGGCCCACCGCAACAATTCAGGCCAACTGGACCCTTAACACTTACTTTTAATTGTAATGTAATAACATAAGTTTTCACAGAGGTTTTCTCAAGTTTCTGGCAGTCTCGGGTTCTCGGTTCTGGCAGTCCTACACTACCGACATTTATTTGATAGCTCCAAGGCCCTTTCCCCCTCAATTATTTCCTTGCTACCACTCGTAAGTAGATTAGGAAAATTATACAGTTTATGAACACATAATTTGATACTTTCTTAAACATAAGGAGAAGTCAGAACTTGTACAAAGCGAGTTTACATTTCAGACATAAACTTTTACCAAGTGTAAAAGTAATTAGTACTTCATACTGGCAAAAGGTGTGCTAAATGTTTTATTAAGTTACGGTGGGTAGGGCAGTTAAAAAGAGCGGAAATTGGCGTAAGTATATTCAATTATGTTCCTTAATTTTGTATTTATTTTCAGATTAAAGGTTTGTTTGCAGGTCATGTCGCAGCGTCATTAGGTACATAAGGGATAGATAAGAACTGTATCCTGTATTACGAATGGGCATTAGTCATAGGTTTCTGTAATAATTTACTTAAAAAAGTGCTCTATTTTATTGTAGCCTATTTGAATAAATACATTTTGAGAAGTATGAGTATAGTATTGGAATTGTTAAAGCCTAGACTTAACTTTATATGTAGACGCATTTTTTAGTTAGATCGGGGGAAACTGAGCGCCTGGATAAACCTTTATAGGTATGTAGATTTTGTAGATAGGTACTTCTCCACTAATTCTAGATGGTACACATAAAATTAAATTAGACCAAATTTGTAGAATCATTCAAACTTTTAAAGAATCAGAGGCCGTATTGGCTAAATTAACACTGGTGGCAATACTATAAGAAAAATAATTGTTGTTATAGGGACAGAACCGTTAAGATACTAATTAGAATCGGGAGCGTATTCGCACGCATAATTTTTTTTATCCTAATTTTGTTTCGCCGAAAATGTTTCGCATAACTTTTTTTAGCCTAATCATAATTGGGCATAATTATATCTAGACATACTTATGTCTTGCCATAACTGTCGGTTGCCCTAACGTTTTTTAGCATATATTTGTAAAGCATAAATTTGTATGTCATAATATAAGTACGCATAATTTTGTTAGTCCTAATGTAATTTGTCCGAAAATGTTTCGCATAACTTTCTCGGGCATAATCATAATTTTAATTAACTATATTAAGGCACACAACTAATATTGTAAGTTAATAAAATTATTTAGGAAAGTAGTTTATGGCACCCAGTAAGACTGACTGTCACAAAACCGACTCGGATAATTTAGGTTAGGTTAGGTTTGAACAATATCCACAGTGCCACGGCAGAGGTCAACAAAGTGCCAAAAATGACCATCCACTTTCTAATTCAGAGAGAGGGTAGGGTATAGAAGAGATTAAAATGAAACAACCGCACAGTAGCTAGTGAAGTTACTGGGCTTAAGAGTCTTAACATCTTATTACTCTCAAGTAAGAAGTTATCTCTTACCATCGAGAGAGCGTCTTGCCCGAATTCTTACTTTGTTCTATAAAAAAAACCGCGAGAAGTCTAGGTTATAGTCGGGCCGGCCTAAAAGGCCACATTTGACACATCATCAAAATTCCCTTACAGGTGATCTAAAAATTTTACTTATTTTTTCTGTAAATAATATATGTCAACACTTAGCTGAACAATAAATAATATGACAACACTTAGCTGAACACTGAACACTATACTCGAATTTACAATTAACAATTTACGCATTACCATTAAAATTTCTACCATTTGGTAGATTTTTTGCCTACCATTTAACTTATTACCAAATTCTTATATCATAATTTCTGCCAAAACTACCATTAAATTTTTCTACCAAAAACTACCATTGAAATTTCTAGCAAAATCTACCATTCCTTTTTTATCATTTAGTTGATTTTTTACCATAAAAAATCTATCAAAAACTACTATTAATTTTCTACCATTTGGTAGATTTTTCTATCATTAAAAATTCTACCAAAAACTACTAAGTAGATTTTTTTACTGTGCATTTTTGAAAACTAACTTGAGAGTTATCTATATTACTATGTAAACAAAACGACTAAAAACTCACGGAAATAATGGTCGGAGCTAGGCTCGATCCTGAGTTTCGGACAATTACGATGTCCTTTATCAGGAGCTCACGCATTTTTCTACCATAAAAAAATCTACCAAAAACTACAATTGAAATTTCTACCAGAAGAAACGTAAAGAAGGAACAAACCTACTCTGGGAGACGATGTAGAGCCACGAGGAAAATGTCGGTGTCAATTTCGGATAAGCCGATGGTATAGATTTTATTTCTAATATAAAACAACGGTTTTTGTGGCATTATGTTTAACCAAAAAAAACTAAAAATAAAAAATACTCAATTTTTGTTTCAAGTCATTGTTGTGTTTATTTTTAAACTATAAAGAATATGTTATACACATAGCTAAGAACATTGCCGAGTAATATTATTAATCTTATAAACGAAAAAATGAACAAACTTCATTAATCCGTTCGGCTACGATGGCACAGACAGATACACAAACAGACAGACAAACAAACACGTCAAACTTATATCACCCCACCTTTCTTGCGTTGGGGGTTAAAAACATTAGATGAATAAATAGGACACCCTATACAAGGTCACGTCAATCAGTTTTTGTTTTTAAAACAATAAGGATGCTACCCAATAAAATCGCGAAATCGAAATTAGAAATGTAGAATCGAATGCAATTATAACTTGGATTGAAAATTTGATCATAAATAAATAACTATATTGCGATTAAAATAAAATATGTTGTTAATATAGTGATTATATTATAGTAAAATATAATGAAATTAAAATAAAATTGTGTAATGTATAGAGAATAAACATATTTTTTTATTACAGGTTTTTTTATAACTCGTGAGATGTTTCTGGCAAAACTAGCCCATGACGCCATTACATGTTTACAAAAAAAACCTATTAGAATTAAAATTAATTAGACTTTATGAATGTTTTCATAAAACTGTATTCGATTCCAACGTGTTTGAAGATCGTATCGATTCATATCCTGTAATCGAAATAAACAAACAATGTCCCAACACTTGTTTGCTATGACTGACATCTGTCAAATGTGGCCTTTTAGGCCGGCCCGACTATAGGTTTTAAATTGGAACATTGAAATTAATAATTCGTTTCTTTTAGTATTAATAATATTTTGCCGATTACAATCCTGGTAATAGTATTATGACAAGATATCACTTTGCTAAAAAATTAGGGCTGGATATATCATTATACTGAAAATTATTAGGGCTGGATATTATTATGTCGAAAAATATTAGGGCTGAATATAATTATGCCAAAAAAATTTATGGTAAGATATTTTAGGCGTTGAAACAATATGCATAACAATTTTATGCGTAATTATTATTATGCTTAAAAATATTATGGGAGAAAAATTTAGGCTAAAAAAGTTATGCCTAAAAACTTTAGGCGTTTTGATGTTTTGGCTGAAAAACGTTATGCCACATTAAATTAGGACTAAAAGTTTTATGCGAGCCAATATGGACCCATTAGAATCATCGGTAGATACCACCACTAATACCATACATCTATAGGCGACGGTAACCGCTCAACATCATGCGGGTCATCTACTTGTGCGTCAGACCTAACATTAAAACAACAATGCATACAAAATAATATTGTTAAAATAATATTATCATCGTGGCCACTTAGCTTAAGTTTTATCAAGTCTTAATATAGTAAAGATTTCCATCGTTAGAAATAGAAGATAAGCCAAAAACACGATGAAATTGCTTACGATGACAGGTTTTATTGCTCTCCCGTTCTCCCTGTTTTTATGGCATGAAATTTATTGCTTTTACGAATGCCTATTACTCTCACTAACACTGGTTTTATGTCTTTATTTTAACTGATTACTAAGTGGCTGTAATTGTTTTTGTAATTTAAAGGAGAGTTAATTTAAGATCCCTCAGACGTGAATGTTAATGCTCATGTAACTAGGAGCCCTCAAAGATTCTTGCTGAGAAATATAATTAGGTAGGTACATAGTGGGGCTCGTTATAAGAACATTTAGAAAATACTTATTTGTTCAATATTACAAAGAGCGTATAGGTACTCATACTCTATTTGTAAGACCTATTATAGATGTAAGTTATCCTAAAATTTAAAATAAAATACAAACCTTGGAAAAAGTCACTGTAAGATAAGATAAGACAATACTTTATTGTACACAACATAATAAAGTACCACCACACTGTATAGAGATTTCTGAAAAATGTATGAAGAACCGACAATATTTAATTGGACAAATAAGTCAATAAATCCGTGTTAGTAGAGACAACAGTGGTGCCCACTAAAACGATACATCTTTACAGAAATGCACCATAAAATACCGATGAAGAAAAGAGGAAAAGGCAGGTAGATAATAAGTTTTTGAACGTATAATAATTAAACGTAGTTAGCATGTTTGTAACAAGTGGGCTTGATTTCTGTTTTGAATATACTTCGTCTAGTATTTATTGTATTCGTTAGATAAAACATGCACAATATAAATAAATGACATTGATTTAAACGCTGGATCCAAATGCAATTCCCTGATCCTGGCAACATCAGGTGGCGGAACTACTTAACGAACCGTTCGTGAGTTCCTTATACTGAAAACTGTACACAAATTACACGGTAAGTTTTGCTAAGTACTTTACAGTTAAGTTTGCAACTTAACAGTCTGGTGTTTTGTTAACTGTCTATTAACTAAGGTGGTAGTAATAAGGTAGAAATAGTAAAGTAGTTCTGTAGAGTTCGGGTCACGGCTTAGGTCCTGTCACGGGTATAGTATATTATTTTAGGCATTACAATAGTTTTTAAGAGGACACGGACTAAGGTTTTACATTATTTTCAGGTATATTGAGGTTTTTAAGGATATAATAAGCACGTTAATAAGTATATATATTATACTTACCTAGTAAAGCAAAAAATCTAGTTTTCTAGAAAGTATTTCACCATATCTGTGCGATTTTTTTGATATCGCATATCCAATTTGGCAAAGTCCAGACGTCCGTATTTGCTAACCTAATGACGTTTTCTATAGACGACCAAACAAAATACAAAAACGCCAAAATTCTTCCGAGCAGGTAAACGCGACTAAAGTTGTCAGGATACATTATACAGTCCACAGTTACAGCTCATACGGCATTAAACAAGATGCAATTTGCCTCCATGTTTATAAATGGCAGCAACCACTCATGTCATCACCGCCCTTTTATTTAACAGGCTTTTTATGTCAGTCCGTGATAACATGTCATTATTTTTATGTTCCTGGCCAATTGCTGCCGAGGGCTACGCACATTGCATGCAAACCCTTTGTTATTCCACTTTCTTTTTATCTTTTTTTTTCAAATACTATTCTGGCGCTCTGTTACAAAACCGTCGCTGCCAAAAAAGCTGCTCTACTTAAAGGTAGGATAGAAAGAAGACGTAGGTAATTTTAATTGACTTTCACCAAATAGAGAATTGAATTGAAGGTAGGTATTGGACTAGGCTTGTCCACCGGATGTCGGACGAGTACAAGGGTACCACCAATTGGATTAACAAAATACAACATGTTCTAAATAATACTTCATAATTTTGTCTCGTTTATCTTGCATGTAAATCTTAGTACAAGAAAATCTAAAAGTGCTTACCATTTTTCTTTCAAACTTCCCTATATTTTGCCAACCACTTGTAAAAACACTAGCAAAAGCCAACTTCCTAGTTAACAGCGGCTAGCCCAACGGAAATGCAAATATTTAGCCTTAACCTCAGCCTAATTAAAACGCTCCCTTGTATGTTTTAAGCTACAAACAATTTAAAGCGTTCATTAATAAAACAGGCATAAACTACTAGCCAGCTTCCACGGTGTTATTCGGGGATATAAACTATGTAATGTAAAATTACAGCCAAACCGATTTCGTAGAGTTATGGCGTAAAATAGTAATACTTTTAAGGACATTTTACAAGCTTTTATTTAATTTTTCGTTGTCTGTCTGTCTGTCTGTAATCAAATCTTGCAAGTTTAATTTGATCCACATCCCGGTTTCCGATTAAGCTGAAATTTTTCTGCATGTATAAATCATGTGTAAATCGGATAACAATACAATTTTATTATGACATCGAGCTGGAAGGTGGCCATAGGAACCCCGTAATTAAACGTCGCAACCCTATCGAGTTGGGGCTCATTTGATTCGTTTTAACGAGTACTTTGATGCTAGATGGTAAAAATAATAAACGCTTGTTTTTTTTTTTTTTTATTTCACTTGTTTAAATTTCTATTCTCAACATTGTTTTCAACGCCTACGGGAAATTATTTTAAGTATCTAAGTATTCAACTTCTACATTAAATCGAATTTAGTGGTATGAATTATACGAAATTCGTAGGAGTTTTAAAGTGAAAATAAAAATTTCAATACTCAGTTAAATATAAAGCAAAAAGTGATTATGTAAAATGTATATAATTAAAATTATTTTTTGTGCCAATTGATTCTTGATACACTTTGTAGAGAAGTATGAGATGGGTTTTGATTGGCTGAAAATACAAAACAAATATTTCTATTAGGTCCTGGCTTGCTATCAATACGGGAGGAGGGCAAACCGTTTGCGACATGAAAACCGCTGGACCGGATTTGATTAAATTTAAATGGAACCTCTGAATAAGGTAGGTATTCCCCTTTAAAACAAAGTAGAATTTTCCAAATCAGTTCAGACTTTTTTTTTTATGTGGTGAAGTAGAAGACGAGCAAGACGCTCTCCTGATGTTAAGAGATAACGGCTGCCCATAATCAGTACAGTGTTACCTAGGATTTCACAATTATGTGAAATTCTAGGAGCACTGCACCAACGCTTCTTACTCAAGAGTCATAAGATGTTAAGACTCTTTAGCCCAGTAATTTCCTAGCTACAGTTCCCTCCTACCGGAGCACAGTAATGTTTGCACATCACTGCTCAGGCGGTAGAATAACTGGCACTGTTGGGGTACCCACCTAGACGACCTCCTGCAAAGGAAGTCTACCCCCGGTAAAAAGTCTCCGAGCAATAGGTGAACATACTTTAAGAAAGCATATTTAGACAATTTGTGAACATTTTTAAGGCTGTTTAAAAGACAAGTGTTTTAAAAAAATTACCAGATTTGCCAAGTGTGTTATCAGTGATAACGACAGGTGTGGGTCGAGGAGCCACGCACAGCTCGAGTCGGAAGCTTTTCAGTTCAGCCGTTGTTGGCATCTGGCATCGAGTCGGGAATGTGCGCAGCTCACTCCCGAGCAAACGACCGATTTTTAACACTGCCTGTGTAATCAGATCATATGATCTTTAGACGTAGAGAAAGGCTATATATATCATATAACCTTAGATTAAAAGAAAATGGGAAGATGCGGCATAGCGCGCCTACAGTTGATATACCAAACTTGGGCCTGTTGGATCGGAAAGTGGCGATTGCCGCGCCGACTCGTCCCAAAGTAAAATTGTGTACATTGCCACGCCTTAAGTTATTGAATTTATCTGCTATTGGCATCGAGACTGAAATGTGTCAGACTCCAGCAAACTATTGATTTTTAACACTGCCTGTTACAATTAGATCACTTAGTCTATCCGCGTCTAAAGACTGAAAGCTTTTTGATAGCGCAAGCTGTTAAGTTTATTAGGACACGTTAATTCCATTTATGGTTCAATTCGTCTACTTGTCTTCCATGACAAGTACCTACGTCAAAATAAATAAATACATATGTCTTCAGAAAACACCTAAAAAAAATATAGTGTTAGCTCCTGGGACAGACAAAACGACGCGATGATATATTATATACCAAGACGAGGTAAGTACTTGAAGTTAAGGAATAAAGACTAAACTCTGAAATGGATTTAGGACTGTGATGGTCTATGACAGACAAATATAAACTTATGATGACATAATATACAATAGTATCTTACTGATCTAGTAGGCAATGGTAGTGCAGGTCGAGCATAAGTAGGAGGGCATGCCAATAGAACTCCCAAAGGAACGAACATCTTTAGAATTATAAATGGAACTGCTGCTGCTAGTAGTTCTGTAAATAAACACAATAATTATTGCGTAGGTGTAAGAAATCTGTTCAATTAATATAAATAATTATTTATTGAAATTTAATACTCCAGTATAACGGCAGCCTTAATATATAACATAACCTCTTTCCCTTTAAAGTATTATTATCAAAGTAATTAGGCGAAAATGGTTTGGTTGCTTGGAATGGCACAAAAGGCTTCAAATAATAAAAAAACTTATGTACTAAAACAATACGGTATAATCACCAGGATATATCCTAGTGGAGTATCTTGCAGAACACGAAAAATTAGGCATCACATCTGGATAGAAATCTTCGGTCATGTCCCACACTTGCAAAATATAACCGTCTCTAGGGCCCTCCAAATATAAGATCGCTACATTTCCAGTGTCCAATGCAAAACCTGACAATAGATCGTCTTTTATGCCCGTCAATAGAATATCATCATTTATGTCTGTTATCTTCCGCAGTATTTCCATTATGGCTACAGAATTCTTGATGGCACAGAACATTCTCGAAAAACATAAAGGTTGTTTACGAGTCTTGCATCCGACTACTCCGATAGAGAGTTCTAAACACATCTGTGATTGCAATATGAGATCTGATTTCACAGTCAAATCTGGCACCAATGGAGTTCTTATTGAATTGATATCATTTGTACAATAACCCTCGCGCTCTAAAGGTTTTGGGGCTACTGGTGGGGGGTATAAAGGAAACTCTGCTCTTAAAAATGAATTCATTCCTTTAGCTAAAACTGTGCCGTCGATTTTGGTGATAGCGATGAGGAAATCTAACTCTTCTTGGGTTGGGCTTGGAACGTGCCTGATGAAATCGCGGTCTTTTCTTTCGTAGCCAAATAGCTTGGGTTCTTTTGGTATGGGAGGTAACTTTTTGCCTCGAAGCTTTAGAATAAAAAATGTATGATTAGTGCCTAGTGCTAAGAAACTAATAAAATACAGTTCAATTCAAGTAATAAATTGTTCGCAGAGAACAAAACTTTCGTACGAGTCGCGCACGCATCAGCATAGTTGAATGCTTAGTTTGAAATTCAACAATAGGGAAACTTTGCATCGAGAGAAATGAAATTTAAGATAGAGACTACGTAAGATTTACCTCAATGGTATATTTATCGAGAAATTCTGACATTATCTTAGAAAGTTGTTCATAAGGTATAGGAAGAGCTCGGTGATCGTTAAAATTTATGGTTGTTTTACTTTTCAAAGGCTGAGGTTCAGAGCAATGTACTGTTTCACCTATTTTCCATTTTGTGTACACCTGTGTTATCCTGTAAAAATAGGTACCTACGCGGTTAATCTATACAATAGAAATGATTACTATTAACTTGGAGAGAAAAACTAATTGTTTTGACGTAAAACATCGTTACTACGAGTTTGAATTGGTTAATCTCCTGATCCAATCCAGCCATTTTTCCTAAATAGTTTAGTTTAGTCACAGATAAAAGAATACTTGTAGTTTAGTGGTTAAATGCTTCAACAAGTGTTCTACTTTTTTGTAACCCCTTGTTTTATTATTAAAGTAGCTGTCAGCTATCAAGCCACTTTATCTTCAAGTTTATAAAGCGATAAAATTTTGCCAGAATGAAGCCCTTAACATCAAAGTTCTAAAGTTCTTGGCTATATTGCAACTGTAGGCTCAGGTAAACGTAGAGCTCGTCTTGTTCATTTATTAACTTTAAAACTTCACAATATGCATTACATAATGCAGAGAAGTTATTTCCGTGAATTTTCAAGTGTACTTAAGCGATTTTGTTGAGAACCGAAGACGAGAGTTCGGAAAGTTAGTCAACATAGTAAAAGTTAGATCGTAGCTGGAAATTGAAACACACCGTTGAAAATTTCATCGAATCCACTTTGCTTGCACGTGCTGGTGTTCACATAAAACTTTAAGTTTCATTAGAGAGCATTGCTTCATGCTTCGTGGTTACACTCTAGTGGAAAACCTGTACACTGTACCTACTCCCAACTGTTGACTTTATTTTTGCTGGTCATTTAAAATTGAGATATTTAAGGACAATGGTTCTATGAAAAATAAAGCCCTATGTTTTTAGAGCACTGTTCTCTGAGATGGACTATGGATCTATAATATTCTAAATGGACATCATAGAACTTTAACATAAAAATGTAATAAAATCCGCACGACTGTAAAAAACATTAGATATACATACAACACTGAAAATAAACACTAGACTAGGACTAATATTAATTATGAAGATATTACCTCAACTTTTTCAGCTCATTCACAGGCACATCGAACAATTTCTCAATATTCATGAAGACTATCGGCAGGTCGTCCTGCGCTGGTATATTATTGCTGCTAATGAGAACAATCATTTCCGGAGTATCAGGGGGCAGTTCGCCGACTGTTTCAAACGGTATGATGCGACCTGTGCCTGTTTTTAATTGATTATAATATTATCATTCATTTTAAAATAAGAGCAACCCTTTGCGGTCGCTCTTGCAAGTTGCAGGCTAGTTCAGCAATCAAACGAAGTGCATCACCCATTATAATTTGACCCAGGAAAAAGGCGCTACGCATCGTCAATCAATCGGCGGGACGCAAAGCAGAATCGTCGAATATGAGTACGGCAAGGATACCCCCTAAAAACCTGGGGGTTTTTCTGCTGCGGGTACGCCGAAGCACTCGTTCGTTAGGGTGAACTGTTTGATACTTACATTTTACATAGTCTTAATTAGATGTATAAAGGTGATGTTGAGATATTACAAAGTGGAAATATAAGAGCAATGTCGGGTTGCTAATACATTGCTCAACATTCTACGGCAATTAATTCTGTTTGGGATGGCAAGCTGGGCAATTGCGCTAATTGGTGGCCGATGGGCTGGCCGATGGGCTGGCCAATCGCTTAATATCACACACCTTGGGATGATTAAAACGATTCATCTTTGATAAATAATAATAATATCATTAGATATATTTTAATGCGATTTTGGCAGTGTTGCTTATGGTAACCCTTTTTTTATCCTAGGAAAAATGCATTAAGACTATTCTGTTTGTCAAACAGAAAAAAAAGGAAATAAGTGATTAATGAATAACTAATGATCTATTTAGGGTCGAAGTTCTGAAGATATTTAGTAATAACACTATCGTCCTATCATAGAGTCAACCAATATGAAAAGTTCACTACGATGTTACTGTAGTTAATAGGTTAATATGTCAGAACCGTCTACAAAATAACTATAATATTATTATTTGCTAATACATGAGTGACCGGGGCTACCCTTAAATATTATATAATCCATATCAAAAGCTATTTTTGAGGTATAAACCCTCTTCAAACAGGTAATTTGCTGTGCCCTGAAACGACAAGAGTATACTTCCGACCACAACTTATAGTGGCTTTCGGTCCCTTCAAAATCTTGAAACTTGAATGAACCTACTTCAATTACACGCTTATGTAATATTATTATTGAGGTAACTACGCAAAATTACTTTGAGGCACAAAACATCATAATATTTTACTTACCTCAATACTCTATATGACAAAACGGATTCATAAATTTTAGATTAGGCAATTATTAAAATTTTCAAGGAAAACGTGTCTGAATCTGAAGCATCAGGGTCCAATTGCACTATTAATAAATATAATACCTCCAAAAACATAACTTGTAAAAAATACAAAGTCTCGCAACTGCAGTTCTTCTACCGTAAAAAGTTGTGAGATCCATGTATTACCAAGTCGGTAACATCTTTTGTGTTTTTAATTAATAGATCGACTTGGCCATCGCATAAAAACACAACAATGTATCTCCCAATTATTTTAATATACCGACATAATAGTGCGATTGCCAAGTCAATCTATTAATTAAAAACACAAAAGATGTTACCGACTTGGTAAGACATGGATCTCACAACTTTTTACGGTAGAAGAACTGCAGTTGCGAGACTTGGTATTTTTTACAAGTTATGTTTTTGGAGGTATCTCACTACTTTTTGTTTTTTTTTATTCGTTATAAGTTAGCCTTTGCCCACGATATCGCCTGATCTTAAGTGACGATGCGCCCGTAGATGGGAGCAGACTAAACCTAGAAGGCGGGATAATCCCTCCCTGGCTTTATACATTATTACGGCATATATACATATTATGGCATTATTGTTTGGATTTTATGCAATTTTTACCGTTGACTGCAAATGTAACGTTGTAATCCTATACATTTATATGAGATTACAAAGTTATTTATGCAGTTTATGTATCTCGAAAACTAGACCGAAATTGCATGTTTTTTTAGTTTTCCTATGGTTTATACAATAAACTCTAAGTATGTACCAAGTTTGAACCTTCTATGTTTGCTAGAAGTGCCTTAGACTTTTGATGATCGGTCAGTGAGTGAGTGAGTGAGTGAGTGAGTGAGTGAGTGAGTGAGTGAGTGAGTGAGTGAGTGAGTGAGTGAGTGACAAAATTATAAAACTTTGACTAGTTATAATTTTTAAACGACTAGTTTAAATTGAATGAAATTTGGAATAAATCGTGTTTATACAATGCATACTCGATTGTTAAAAATTGAAACTTCTAGTTTTATCCACAACGAAGTTATAGGGGGTCGAAAATGGTCTGAACTGCTTCCAGAAAAGGATGGTACGGCCGTGCCGCTTTTTTTGCTCGACTTGGCGGGGGCACTGCCGTGCCCCCAGATAAGTTCATGTTATTATTACATAAAATATTATAACTGCTATATAATTTGTTTGTGTTACTAAAACTCGCGCTTTTGAAGTTATTGATATCCTATATACGCATTTCAATTAATATGTTCACTAATGAACCGATTTACAAAACTCCATTAAATTTAAAAATAGATAAATGAACAATTAATGCATACCAGCCATTAATGTTTCTCCTGGTAGTTTAATTTCAAACTTGATCGGCACCACCTTCACCTTTTCCATGAGCTTTTTTGACGGATTTTTAAGCTTTGCTTGTTCTTCTTCTTGTGGTATTTCCTCGTTTTCTTCTGGTTCAATTTTTTTCAAGATTAGTTCTCGAACGCTATCTATAACGGCATCTTGGTGTCTTACATCTAAAATTAAAGAATTTTTATTTTTCTACTCAACTTTGTCAGCGCGACTCAATCATCTCTCGATAGGTAGTAGTAGATTTTAAAAGTGGAGATCACCCAGATTTATTTACACATTACACACACATAGGACATTTTAATCGACACACAATAACGAGTACCATAATTCGTCAGATTAATTTTTTATGTGTTTTCGAATAATCAAAGACTCCTGGCTCCTGAACTAATGTAGAAAATTCTTATTTTGTTTTAAAGGGTAGGTGTTCAAGTATTGCTTGGGTTTTATTATGTAGGACTTTTCAGGTGATCCAATTAAAATCACATCGATACAGAATGGTTTTTAAGTTTTAAATGGGTGTCTCGCCCTTTCTTACTGAAAGCGAGCTTGAAGTCGGTTTAATTTTATTTTTTTAATTTACTTGTTTCAAGTGCCGAGGTGTCCTGCAAGATTGAACGAATTCAATCAAATTAGATCTATTAAGGCCAAATACGAATAGAAGCAGTCATGCCCACCATAATTACTTCACATATTTTTACGCATATGACATGGAAATTAAGATTCAATCTATACAGGATGTAAAGGGTGAGCCTTAAAACACCACACAGACTAGTGAGTCTTGGTGAACTGTCAGAAGTCAGAACCTTATTTGTGTTTTTTTTTACCACAAATTAGTAAACACATTTCACATTTACCTGAAACAGTATGAGGCTCGTCAAACGATCCATCGAAAATAGACGACGGTATGTATTTTTCAACAGGCTCCCATATCAAATCTACAATGTATTTGCTCAAGGACTCTTCTGCTTCCAAAACTGGAGCAAAGTACCGACGCACACCGAATCCCAGGGGTGGTAGCAACACTTCAAAGTTCTTGTCGTTTTTCGCACTGAAAATGATTTTTTCGCTTTCTCGGAGTGTGATTGTTTTAAAACTTTGCATGAAGACGCGACGGCGTATCTATTTATAGTTATCGATCCTATCTTATCTACATAAAAGTCCAAAGTTTCGAACTTTGAGATAAACACCGGCTTAAGGTTTCTTGATTAAAATGGATACTTTTTAAATCTAACTTCCTGCTAAAATATATTATAAATTATGCAAAAGTATTTCTGTATATGTATTCGTTACTTCTATACGCCTAATTAGCATTAGATCAAGTTGAAATTTGGTATATATGTAGTTTAGACCCTGAAATAACACATAGGCTTTTTAGTGGGTAAAACTGGTAGTAACTAGTTTTGAAAATACTTCCAACAAAATAACTATATAAGTTACCTACACACGGATGAAGTATCAATAAATATAAAATAGAAACTGAATAGATGTTATTTTATTAATTCCTACAGTGTGTTGTGTTCCTACATTTTAGGGTTACAAGGTATCGTAAATTCCGATAAGCAATTAGTTATCTGTTTTCACCTAGTTTTCACGAATTAATATAATTAACGAGGTAGTTATAAAACAAGGGTTTGTTAACTAACTTGGCTCCTAACCCTCCGACACCTGGTACCAAGTTGACCGTGGCGGTATAAGTCTGTAAATCTATAACTCTGATTGGAAACGCGTGTGAAATTGAAAACGTCAACCATCTGCGCTCTAAGAAATGCCACGTTCGCACCCAACCGTACTGAGTACCACACCATATCTGGAAAAAATTGGGAACATGTATATATTAAAAAAAAATGCATTTATAACAGACTTTGGTCCCGGGGGATCCTACTAAAGTCTCTTCATCACTAAGTCAATCTTACCATAATATGTATTTTGTATTTATTTATCGATGTCGGAAAAGTTTAAGGAAGCTACGAGTATTGCTGGAACAATTTTTTGTAATCCGTGAAGGTTTCTGGTTGAATCTTGAACCTAAAATCATTTGGGATCTGGATTCATATCTGGTCTAGAGATACAGAGCATTTGTTGCAACGCAAAATTTTATGTCCTGCAATCTATTATACAGTAGGTACCTATATGGGTTTATATAGGTCGCCTGCCCTAGTACCTACCTGTAGAATCCTTGAATTATTTAAAGAGAACCTATGCCTTTCAGTTTTTGGTGTTGGTTGGTTGGTTGGTGCATACCTTAGCCACGTGAGGCCATATCAAAATGTCCAAGTCATAAGACTGACCAGGATACAACTGATATTGAATCTTTGCACCACTAACGTAAGGTCCAAGTTCTAAGGGCCCTTCATTAATATCCTCCCAAACATCAAGTCCCAGGACTTCCACGACAAAAGTAACGGTGAAGGTACTCCTGTGAAATCGGGATAATAGTTCAGCATTCGGTGCCGGTTTAGCTGCTTTGGCCATTTACGTTTGCAGTTATTGATCAAAGGATTTTCATTCACTGCTTAGTTCGTACATAAGGTACTATTCCCGACTAAATACGAGTAACTATGTCAAAGACCCAGCCAAAAATTTCCTGTGTTTGATTTTCCGCAATGAGTAAGCTCTTTGTGGCTCTTTGATTTTTCGGAAATATATTTAAATGTCAACCAAAACTGACTTTTTAAGGCAAAGAGTTTATTCATCTAAGGTGAATAAATAAGGAATTAATATAAAGGTTTCAAATCTATTGTATTATCAAAAAGTAGGTTACTCTTTGTAGAAGCCGGAAGCACAAAGTTTTTTATTGTACTTGGGACTTAAAACAAAAAGGTTAACGACATAAAAGGGCCTTAAACATTCAACAATGAAACCATTCTAATTGAAATCGTTAACGCATTCATATTCATATTGGAGGAGACCCTAGTAACAGGTGACCAGTTGCATTGATATCGACGTGTCGATCGAGAATGATGCCGGAACATTTTGATCTTGCTCGGCGTGGCTCAAGGGTATATTATGTACTTGTTGAATAATATCTCAACATACAAGTCCTACAAAGACCATCGTGCATAGGGCTTCGAACTCGCTTGAACTTACCTTCACATTCATAACCTTCATGATAGATGAAAATAAATCGGCCATACGGCCATAGGAACGAATGATCATGGTCATTATACGAGAACACTCAGGTGCTTTGTTGTTATGTATTGATAAGAAAAAAATGTATTGCCATGAATTGAGTTTATTAAGTTCCCATACTATAATTGTTTTTTTTTTTTTGTAATTGGTGTCTTGTGCGTCAGACATTTAAATAATACTTAAGTATTATACTAAGTGGTAATAGTCAAAACAAATAATTCCCAGATAATTTTTTTTTTACGTTTTTTATTTTTATCACACCAAATAATAATACGGCCTGCGGATATCATAATTAAAGGAACAGGAACACAAGTGAAAAGTAGGTTAACGATATGTATATTTTATACTTCTCATTAACGTATGTAATAGAAGATATTATATTATATATTACTAGCTGCGCCCAGCAGTTTTACCCGCAGTACGTATGTAGCCTATGTGTTATTCCAAGATCTATGCTATCTCTTTACAAAATTTCACCTTAATCGGTCCACCCGTTTAGGCGTGAAAGAGTAACAAACATCCTGACATCCAGACATCCATTCTTACAAACTTTCACGTTTATAATATTAGTAAGATATAAATAATAAGGTTCCATTATAATAGGTAAACAGGTATCTACGAAATTATTTAAATAGGTACCTACCTATTTTGTAAGGTGTACTTATATTACCGACAGGTAGATAATATGCACTTACATTTAAAAACAACTTTAAAATAACAGGTCGTCGTACCACTAAATGCAAAATTTTTACTACTCTACTTTGTTTTTCTGACTTCTAGAAAGGAAGATAAATTCAATATACGAGTACTATATAAGTAAGTAAAAAATTGAAAAGATACCAAAATTAATAAACATCATACACACAAAACCATATAAAATAAATGGTAAGCCGTTTTGCAGGAGTTCAATAACAAACAACTGTGACATGATTTTTTTATACTTATAGAGTAGGTACACTGTACCTCTACACAGCCAGCATACGATCCTGCAGGTATCCTAATTAAAAAATACATTTTTATGAATAATTCATTAAGAACAATTATTATTAACGCATACATTGTAACAGAGTAGGTATTATTTTACACGCTTATGTATTTCTTAAGAACCGTTTACACTAAACTTGTCGTATTGGTAACCTTGCGACCACACGAGATTACTACAGGGCCAACGTGACTTAATGACTGTCTCATATAATTTATAGGTACTATATAATAATACTAGCTGCCCCCAGCGGTTTTACCCGCAGTACTTATGTAGCCTATGTGTTATTGCAGGGTCTAAACTATCTCCATACAAAATTTCAGCTCAATCGGTCACCCGTTTAGGCGTGAAAGAGTAACAATAAACAAACATCATGACATCCAGACATCCATTCTTACAAACTTTCACGTTTATAATATTAGTAAGATTTTGAGGCGTATGAGATTTTCATTTCTTCCGAAACACATTAGCGTCTAGATGAAAATTTCGTTCTGAGATTTAAACCGGTATGTATTCGGATTTATGCCACAGACGCGATTGAAATATTGTACAGAGTTCCATGTCAGGGATGCGTCAGGGATGAGCGATACAAATAAATATTTCGTGACGGAGGTGCTATGTTTTGTAGTCCAGTAAAATGCAACCAAATAAGTTTGTAGATTCTTCTTAAATGAAAGAATCAAGTAGGAAGTGAAAATAATGGTGATACCTGGTGCGACGGATTCGGTAAGTGTAAATGACACTTTAGATGAAAACGTGATAAGCTATTAGACAGGTATGCGAGGTATATAAATGAATGCAAGATGCCAGTAATCTTTTAATAGTCATTATTACACCCGAATGTTCACACGTGTTCACAATAAGGCTAAATAATTAATTATAAGACTGCATTATTACATTTAGCCAAATTTCGAAAATAATTTCGTCTAATAGGTAAGTTTATTTATCTCATTAATTAATATGTTTACTACGAGTACCATTATCTACCTATATTTAGACTCAATGACGTCTTTTGAGTAACTTTTACTTATGGAAAGGAAAAAACATAATAATATTATGGACCTTGAGTTTCGTGTCGAAAGTCAAAACATGCTACTGCATAATGCAGTAGGAATGCACTTTGAGAAAACTGGTTTGGTACACAAACTGGATTAGCATTCTTATTTATTTATTGTAGAGGTTACAAAAGATACTTAGTTAAGTTTTAATATTTTTATATAATAGCCGACAAACGTTAAATCGACCAGGAAACGGAAACGGTGCACGATCCCGGATGTCTACTGTCACCTACAGGACAATACCAACATTCCTGCTGTTTGAACGGACAGATTTAGTCCAAACAGATGAAGAAAAATGAACTAAATCTGTCGGTAGAAGCAAAAGACTACCAAGCGAGTGGAAAAACCGCACGTAACTAATTATGGGCTCTGGTCCTCTAGTCACAGGACCGGCATTTGAAGTCGTTGGTCCAGAATGCGAAACAACATAATATCTGTGTGTCCTACGATCTATTGACCGCTTGTCGAGGAGTCGAGACACGATTTTGTCAAGTTAGTGGTAACATCCCCGGGTGAAACTTACCACCAATAAAACGAATCTAAGTTCTACATACAGCACATAACCTCTTGGCCCCTGCCACTTAACTTATAAGGTTACCTATTAATTAATTATAATACGTGTTCTTCAATATGATTCCAGCAGACTAACTACTTGCATGATATCGTTTAGTACAACTCAGACCTAACAAGTAATATGGACTCTAAAGAGACAACTACCATCTATCCGGAGGAAGTCGAACAGTTTTCAGAAAAGGCCCATGCTTGGTGGGACATAGAAAATGGACCAGTGAAGGCGCTTCATACATTAAATGAATTAAGGTGAGACATTAAAATAATCATCATTTTCTCTACTTTTTTTTGCGCTTAGAAAATTACCTTTCCTTCGGGGTACAGAGAGGGTTATGTCGGACTCTACAAGGGTATATTCCCACTAAAACGACTCAGCGGCACTCCCGCATCGTCTTTGTGATGGACAGGACTGAAAATCGGCAGAGCCTTTTTACAAGCTTTTATTAACTTTCACCTTTCTGTTGTCTGTCTGTCTGTAAACAAATCTTGGAAGTTTAATTTGATCCACTTCCCGATTTCTGATTGAGCTGAAATTTGGCATGCATCTATAAATCGGATGACAATGCAATATTATTATGACACGGAGCTGATTTGATGATGGAGCAGGGATCGAGTTTGGGCTCATTTGATTCGTCTTGACGAGTATTTTGGCGCTAAATGGTAATAAAAGCTTGGTTTTAAAAAGTTTTTTTTTTATTTCACTTGTTTTACCAGTATCTCTTTGCTATTTTGAAATGATTATTATTTTTTAAATACATTGAGATTCTTAATAGGGAATCTTAATCTCAGACAATTTCAGTCTTTCTGTACCTACCTATACCCTACCAAAGTACTTAGAGATAGGTAAGTACTTATCTACAACTTTATTTATTTTAACTTTATTTTTCAGAGTGCCTTATTTTGTTGAAGAGTTAGCGGACAATAACGGGAGTGCACCATTGAAGGATCAGAAGATCTTAGACGTCGGGTGCGGCGGTGGAGTATTATCAGAGGTAAAGTCGGACACCATTAAATATAAATAATTAATAGAAAACTAAGTTCATCCAGGCTTAAAGGAATCTTACCGCCGCACCGTAGAAATACTTATTCGTAACGTTTGTAGGAATGGTTTGTAGGGTGGTTTTGTGTTAAAATTAAATAATTTGTTGTTATTGTGAATAAATATTACCTATATTACTTATGTAGGTACCTAATCCTTTAGTTACCTCTGATTCCTGATTCCCGATTCATGTCAACACGTCGCCTTCTAGCTAATCTCTGTCAAATTTCAATAACAATTTAAACAAGTGAAATTTTTAAAAACTTATTAAAAACAAGCTTTTATTGTTATTATTACCATCCAGCACCAAATTACTTGTCAAGACAATCAAATGAGCCCAAACTCGATGGGGTTGCGTCGTTTAATAGGGATGTTGACACATGTTACGAATTCATATAAAGTTATGTTTTTCACATAAAAGACAGTATTTAAAAACCTACAATCACATTATAAGGATCTATTTACATGCCAAAATGAAATAAAATCAATTTTAATTTCAATAATTTTTACTTATTATTACGCGAATGCGAACGCCAATCAGGGCGCGTGACGTCACACCATTGGCCTGTACTTACGCTTCCTAAGCAATGTTCCTGATTTCGACACATTTTAATTATTCATAACTTAAAAACTACTGAACCGATTTTTATGCAACTTATACTGTGCTCTAAGTTGGTCTAAATTTAAGCAAAAAAAGTCAATAACCAAAATGGATCTTATATTTTCAGAGAGACATTTTAGTTATTGACTTTATTTTTGGCTTAAATATTGACCAACTAAGGGCACAGTATAAGTTACATCAAAATCGGTTCAGTGGTTTTTAAGTTATGAATAATTAAAATGTGTCGAAATCAGAAACATTGCTTAGGAAGCGTAAGTACATGCCAGTGGTGTGACGTCACGCGCTGTCAGATGACTGTTCGGAACGTTTTAGCCAGAATTCAAAAAATCATTTTTATTTACGTATTTTTATATTGAAATATCATATAATTTTGCATAAAAATATGATATTCGTGTATGAAATGGGTCTATCTATCATTTAAAAGCAATTCCAAAAATTAGTCAACATCCCTATTACGGAGTTCCCGTGGCCACCTCGCAGCTCTATCATCAGATCAGCTCGATGTCATAATAATATTGCATTGTCATCCGATTTACACATGCATGCAAAATTTCAGCTCAATCGGATACCGGGAAGAGGATCAAATTAAACTTGCAATATTTAATTACAGACAACGGACAAGTGAAAGTAAATAAAAGCTTGTAAGATAGGCTTGAAAATCCCTACCGTTCTTTGCTACCATTCATAAGAAATCAAAAAACCTATAGGAAGGTAATGTATTAAAAAACTTATCATGAATATGAAAATTTCAGGCTCTTGCAAAATACGGTGCCACGGTAACCGGGATCGACGCCGCAAAGGATGTGATAGCAATAGCTACTCATCACAGTAACGCTAATGAGGAAATAGAGTTGAAGCCAACTTACCTCTTTGCAACTATAGAAGTAAGTTTCCCAGTCTCAAAACACCAAAAGTATAGAGATAATCACGAATTTAAAATTTAACTTCGGATTTGAGCGATTAGCGATAATGGCGGGAAAAATATTGAAGGTTTTAATTTTTTTCTTCTTTAACTCCAGATCGGATTTTGGCGCCGAATGTCTGTGCATTTGCCAATTTTAGTTTTTGTTGTATTCTACTTATAATTAAAATATTACATATTGTTTTTATTTTAATTTTCATATTAGATATAATACAATTAAACAACTCGGCCTTCTCATTTGCATAGTTCAGCAGCAGTAACAAAATCGCTTCTCAATTCAAAGTTTATAAAAAAGAAAAGATCAAAGACATAGAGCCTATAATAATGTTATTTTTGCATTTCAGGATCATGCAACAAAATACAAAGATTACTACGACGTCGTGGTGGCCTCAGAAATTATCGAACATGTCAACAATAAGGAATTATTTGTGAAAGCGTGCGTGGAAACGCTAAAGCCAGGAGGAAAAATATTCTTCACGGCTCCAAGCAAAACTAGACTGTCGCAGATTGTTAACATTTGGTTCGCGGAACACGTAATGAACATTCCGCCCAGGGGAACTCATCAATACGATAAACTTGTAACCCCAGACGAAGTCAAAACCTTATTGGAATTAAGTAAGTATAGAAAATATCTTACTTATATAACAAACGTGAAAGTTTGTAAGAATGGATGTCTGGATGTCAGGATGTTTGTTAGGTACTCTTTCAAGCCTAAACGGGTGGACCGATTGAGCTGAAATTGTGTATAGAGATAGCTTAGACCCTGGAATAACACATAGGCTACATAAGTAGGTACCTACTGCGGGTACCGCGGGGCCGCGGGGCGCAGCCCGCAGCTAGTAGTAACACAAGTGAAATTTTAAAAATACTTTTTAAAAACAAGCTTTAATTATCATTACCATCTTGTATCATATAGTACTCGTCAAGACGAATCAAATGAGCCCAAACTCGATGGGGTTGCGTTGTTTAATGACAGAGTTCCTATAGCCACCTTCCAGCTCCATCATCAGATCAGCTCCATGTCATAATAATATTGCATTGTCATCCGATTTACACACGCATGCAAATTTTCAGCTAGCTCAATTGGAAACCGGGAAGAGGGTCAAATCAAACTTGCAAGATTTGATTACAGACAGACAGACAGACAGACAACAGACAGGTGAAAGTAATATAAAGCTTGTAATAAAAGTATTTTTCCCAAGTATTAAATAAAATGTTTAAGAGTGGTTTTTATTTTAATTTCAGACAATTGCTTCGTAGAAAAAGATATAAGAGGATTTATGTTCAATATGTTTTACAATAAGTGGTCGTGGTCACGCACTAAAAGTTTATATTTCGCAATGTATGCTGTAAAAAGAACGTAAATTAAATCATTTATGTTATAATTATGTGATTTTTACTTTTTTTAAATAAAAAAATATTACCTTTCTTATATTTATTAAATTTAGGTAAAGCACATAATAATAATAAAATTTATTATTATTAAGGATTATTATAATAAATACACATTATTATAATAATAAAATATGTAAATTATTAGTTTACAATTTACAAGCCCTTGCTTATGTTACCGACCTATAAAGAATGCTACTTACAAAGTATGTAAAGTTGGTTGAAGATACTTAAGTATCTATTTTTTAGCGTTCCCTTCAGATTTAAACAAAATCTTGAACAATTCTATCACCAAAAATATATAAGTTCATAATTTATTCTAATGAACAGGGTAAGCGAGGAGATAGATACAACGAAGTAAGAAGACGAGCAAGACGCTCTCCTGATGGTAAGAGATAACGCTGCCCATAATTAGTACAATGCTCCCAGTGCACTGCCCCAACGCTTCCTACTTGAGAGTCATAAGATGTTAAGACTCCTCAGCCCAGTAATTTCACTAGCTACAGTGCCCTCCTACCGAAGCACAGTGATGTTTGCACATCACTGCTCAGGCGGTAGGATAACTGGCACTGTTGGGGTACCCACCTAGTCGACCTCCTGCAAAGGAAGTCTACCCCCGGTGAGATAGATTTTTTATTTTGGTGATTATTAATAGACACTGGCAAATAAATCAAGGTGTTATGAAAAAACATACTTATATTAAAAAAATATTTCAAAGCTATTTAAAAAATTAAGCTGTCATTGTCATTATACTGTCAACTGCCAAATGTTAGTTTTTTGTTTCTTTTTAATAATATGGCAACATGTGCATTTTGCCAGTGTCGAGTAAAATTCGTGAATGTTCACGGGATATTAAATTATGGTCTCCACTTTCGTGTTTTGCCAGTGTCAAGTTAAATGTTATTTTTTAAGTAATAAGTTAGTCAGTCAGGTCAGAGTCAGAGTGAGCTTAATAGCTCGTCTAGTCACGTGAGTCTTCCAGTAAAATGGGTGGAATTTAACTGAAAGTTCGGAGGAGTTTTGGAGGGGGCACCAAAATTCATATTTCAGCACCATATCACTTGCCTACATCTGTGCACATTCAAAAACACTTAACACGCAATATTCCACCATTATTACACGCTAACAATCAAATTCTACACGATTATTAAGCAAAAGACGTGGAGCCAATGATATGATCAAGGCTTGCCGCCAAAACTCCTGTCCCAAATGTTAGTTAAAGTTGGGGAGTTTTGGCGGCAAGCCTTGATCATATCATTAGCTCCACGTCTTTTGCTTAATAATCGTGTAGAATTTGATTGTTAAAGCGTGTAATAATGGTGGAATATTGCGTGTTAAGTGTTTTTGAATGTGCACAGATGTAGGCAAGTGATATGGTGCTGAAATATGAATTTTGGTGCCCCCTCCAAAACTCCTCCGAACTTTCAGTAAAATTCCACCCATTTTACTGGAAGACTCACGTGACTAGACGAGCTATTAAGCTCACTCTGACTCTGACCTGACTAACTAACTTATTACTTAAAAAATAACATTTAACTTGACACTGGCAAAACACGAAAGTGGAGACCATAATTTAATATCCCGTGAACATTCACGAATTTTACTCGACACTGGCAAAATGCACATGTTGCCATATTATTAAAAAGAAAAAAAAAAAAAAAAGTTAAAGTTGACAGCTGTCAGTAATTATTTTTACTATCCGCTGTACATATTTCGAATTTCGCAAATTATTAATATTATTAAATATTAGATAATATTGTAATAATTTGTTACACATAAGTCGCAAGACGACTTGCAACGAAAACATGACGAAAGCTCTTCGATTTACCTGGTGCATGAGTAAAAAAAACGTTACTAAAAATTTGTAAGTTTTCGCCTATGGTTTTTTCTTATAAATTTTGTTTTAACAAAACCTTTTGATCAGGTTCTATTCTAGATATCCTTCCACAAAATGTGAAAATCGCCAATTTACTACATCATGTGTTGCCTGGGCCAAACAAAATCCTCGATCTACAGTAGATGATGCTGAAATTCAGATGTTCTCTTCAATGAAGGACTGGTGGAATCTAAATGGGCCTATGAAACCTTTGCATTCTATGAACACTATAAGGTGAGCAATTTGAAGCATTTTGCCAGATTCCAGATCGCTAAAATAAAATTAGTATTGTATAGGTATGTACCTAACTTCATTTAAAATAACAAGTAGATAGTAAACTCCATTTTGTTTTATTTGAATTAAAATATGACCTCATATTGAATTTATCGGATTTTTGTCTTACCGAGAATGTCATATTTACCTGATTGCCTGAAAATTTAATCTTAAAACAACTAATAACTGTGGTTGAAACATCAGGCATAAATATATACCTAATTATAAATGTTATCTTGAAAATTTTCAGAGTTCCGTTTGTAAGAGATGGTTTAGTGTCATGTCCACATGAATCAAGAAGTATTCAACCATTGAAGGGTAAAAATATCTTAGATGTTGGCTGTGGAGGCGGCATATTGTCAGAGGTAAATATTTAATACAAATACATACCTTTCTGAAAACCTGTTTAAACAAAACTGAGTTAAATAGGTAACCCAGAGTATTTTTATGCAGTTTTGTTACAATACCGCAGGTGGTAATGAATATTGCTCTGGTTTCAATAGGCCTTAATACATGTTTAATTAATAGCTTTTATTATAAATTATCAAACAAGACTTTAATGGGCTACATAAAGGCTACAAATTAATAAGACTGGACATGTAACTTTGAATAAGTAGAAAAGAAAGTAGCATGTTGTTATAATGTGCTAGAAGAAAAAGCACCAAAAATTTAACTATTTTTCAACTGTGATTCTGAGTTAAATATTACTGAAATACATATTAACAATTCATCTTTTCATAAAAATAAAGTAGATACTAATTTCAGGGCTTGGCGAGATTAGGAGCAAATGTAACGGGTATTGATGCTAGCAAAGACCTAATAGCAATAGCCCTAGAGCACAGGGATGTTGATCCAAAGATAGCTGAGAATAAACCAGAGTACCTTCTCACTACTATTGAGGTAAATATTTTTAAAGCTACAAAAATGTAACATTCATAAAATAATAGAATAAGAATTTTAAAGAGGCAGTCGTTAGGTCATGTTGCAGGCCCTGTAGTAATCTCGGCGATCTGAAACTGCAACATATAGGTTCGCCACACAACCTATAAATTGTGATTTGACTCTGACAGTGTAAGTAGGGAAACCTGTTCTGTTGGAGTATAAACACCAATTATTATTATTATTTTGTTGCTTGATAGATTTCAGGATCATATATAATGTTCAGGACAGATAAAATTTAGTATAATAGTTCTACTTAAACCTGTCTTTTTCGGATTTACAATTATAATCAAAAAAATTGCAACAAAGGCATTCTAAAAATATGAAGAGAGCCACTTTTTCTTAACATCCCTTTATAATTTTTTAAGGTATTAAACTTCTTTACCAAAATCTTTGTCTGAAAACAGTTTCAAAAACTAAATTGTACAAATTGAAATGTCAAAATTCGTTTTATTGTGTAAGCGAGACAGTATAATATAAGACCAGCAGGGCTATTCACTTATCGGTTAGTGAACCGAACCGAATACCGAATTGTCAAAAATGTATGAAATGACGTGACATGACATGTCAAGTTGTATCTACATTATACATAATTTCATACATTTTTGACAATTCGGTATTCGGTTCGGTTCTTTCACGGATAAGTGAATTACCCTGCAGGTATACCTAACCATATTTTTTTGTCCAAAATACCAAACCAATATTTTTCTTGCAGAAACATGCACCAAATCACAAAGACTATTACGACGGTGTAGTAGCCTCAGAAGTAATAGAACACGTCAACAATAAAGAAGTATTTGTGAAATGCTGTATAGAAGCAACCAAGCCAGGCGGTAGAATATTCTTCACCACTCCTAATAGGACAAGAATATCTCAGTTCACGTCTATATGTATGGCCGAATATGTACTCAAAGTATTGCCTAAAGGAACGCATCAGTACGAGAAGTTTATCACACCGAACGAACTTACGTTTCTTCTTGAAAAAAGTAAGTAGAGATTATTTTATTTATGCTCCAACTATATGACTGAAAAACTATTGTTATTCAAATTGTAACACATAGATTAATAGTATTGTGTTTTTACTCTTAAGTTTGTTTTGTTTATTTTTATATTCAACAAAACGGTTGAAGAGAGCGCAAATCTTCGACAAACTACGACCGGAAGGAAGAGGGGCTGATGAGCCTGAGCCTTAAACGACATCATGATGTAACACCAAATCTGCTCATAGTCTTGCGACTGATCGCTGATATATAAAAAAAATATATATTCAGCTTTACATTTTAGATAATGATGGTCATAAAAACGTAAATAAGTTTGGATGTGTATGTGGGGTATTGGGACTTATATGGGCAACCAGGCGGAGCAGTTTGTTATAAATAATATTTGTCTTGTTTCAGATGACTGTCTCGTAGAAGCTGTTTACGGAACATTTTATAATTTCCTATCAAACACTTGGGAATTTGTCAAACCTCAACATCTTATGTACGCGCTTCAAGCTGTGAAACTAAATTAGAAATATTTTAATAATGTATGGCCACTACTATGCCCACTATTAAGAGCGTATAATATATCGAGACAAATTTTGAAATATAAATATAAATTCATAGAATTAATTTATTGAAAATTCCTTAAGAACAGCCCTCCATAATATTATTGCACACATTTTAAAAGTGTTTCCAGTTTAATATATTTAAAATAGTCATGAAAAGAATTTTTGAAAGAAAAAAAATTCTAAAAAATTTTTTCATGCATAGGTATAATGGAGGGCTGTTCTTAAAGAATTTTCAATAAATTCTATGAATTTATATTTCAAAATTTGGCAAATAGTGCGAGCGAGAGAGCGTCTCTTAAATGAATTATTTTCAAAGTTAGCTCAAAGCATATTTAGTTAATTTATTTTGTATTAAACATAGGTACAAAAAACTTATTTCTTATTATTTTAACTTTAAAAGTAAGTACACTTGATACACTTTTGTATCTCTACATCTTTAGTAAAATGCCTCTTTCGATATAAGTATTAAGTAGGTATATTAAACCTCTTTTCACTGTCCACAAATTATTGTCAATGGTTTTAAAGCCGTGTACACAGTATACACACCAATCGATTCAATTAAATATGTCAATTTCATAGATTTAGGAAGTTTGTCTATGGAACTCTGTGGCTAATTTCATGTTTTCGCGGCGCCAATCTTGAATCTTGAAAAGGGCTTCAAAAATCTAAACCCACAAAATCGAAGATGTTATAAAAAATAAATATTATAATGGTGTTGCTGGAGCATCAGTGATGTGAACATCCAACATGTATCTCACGAAGCTCCTGAAAGCGCCGATAAAGTTATTCGAGAAGGATGTGATTACCTTCCTCATCATCCGCCGGTATGATTTAGGAGGTAAGCAGTTTCTGGCCTACTGCTGGGGTGACACGGTGAAAGCTACCGCGGACCGCGATCCCATCTCACCATTTCTGCGAAGGACTGTTATTTATGGGTGGTTTTTTTGTCTCGGCAAATTCCAAGTGTTCAAAAAAAAGAGGAAAGAAGTTACTCGAAAAAGTGCTCCATTGTAACCTTTTTAAATAAATGCTTTTTAATTTAATATAATGTAGTTATATTATTAGTTTACTTATGTACCACAGTACTAAACGAAATGCTCCAGTACATAGCGATGAAGCCTTCAGCCTCCATATCAGTGATGCGTCGGAAAGTGTGGCATTTGCTTGACCTACCCGACTATTGTGAAGAGGTCATCGTTCTGAAGACGCAGAACAACACCCAGATACCACTGACGGAGCTACGTAGAGGAAACAACCCTCACTGCCCTTATATTATGGAGGTCTGGCTACCGGTGGATGTACCGAGAGAGTATGGTAAGTTACTTGTAACGAATTAATTTAAAATGTTGCGTACTTACATATCTTTTCAAGGCCTTCTTGGAAGGGGGTATAAGATCAAGAAGTTTGAGAAATAACGTCTTCAAACTCTGAACAAAGAAGCGCCAATAGACTAACAAATAACTAACGAATACTACCTTTTTTTGACCCAGGAAAAATGCGTTATCTACGCATCATCACCCCACGCCGGGGGCGCGGGGCGGTATGTGGGACGCCAAAGATGGGCGCGGCGGGAATACCCACTAAAACCTGGGGGTGTTCCTGCGGGACGACATAATGCCGGGGCAGCGGGTACGCCGAAGCACTCATCCGCGGCAAACGACTTACTTCCTTGACTAAATCTGAACAAATAAGCCCTCATGCACCATTATACGTAGGCATGTTAAGATGGGGGATGGAGCTATGGGCTCAAGCATCAAGCAACGTTATTACTAAGGGGGAAATATACTCAAGGGATAAAACCAAAACTTCCTCTTTTCAGGACCGTCAGGCATGTATAGCAATATGATACCTATGATCAAGAATAACACTGCCAAAACGCTTCTATCAGGTGAAAATAATTATGATGAACGGAAAGAAACTCTCGAGAACAATTTAAAAAGATGTACTGGTACGTTACCACTGGCGGATCCAGGATTTGGTTCTGGGGGGGGCAAGGTGCAGACGGGCAAATATATTATAATTTTTACTACGAAAAGTGTGTGTTTAGTTCGGTCAGGGGGCCTAGACAAGCGCGCTCCCGCCCGTAGCGATCATTCGTAATCGCTAAAAAAATGTACTGAGATGACAGCTCTCGTCGCTTGTCGGTCACGTGACAAGCGACGAGAGCTGTCATCTCAGTACTAGTCTAGGCCCCCTGAACAGTTAGAAAGTTCAAATATCCATAATAAGTGCCGAGAATAAAATTATAATCTTGACCATGAAATATGTGCAAAATTCGTATCTCTACAATGCTTCTGGGGGGCCTTGGCCCCCTGCCCCCCCCCCCCCCCCCCCTATATCCGCCTATGTACATACGTTACCAACACGTTTGGTCTAAATTTTACCTATTTAGTCCGTCCTTATTCCCCTAATCCATAGGCGGATTTAGGGGAGGGGGGGGGGGGGGGCAGGGGGCCAAGTCCCCCCCCAGAAGCATTGTAGAATTACAAATTTTACACATATTTCATGGTCAAGATTATAATTTTTTTCTCGGCGCTCGCAGCAAGCAGCTCGCGCACTTATTATGGATATTTAAACTTTCTAACTGTTCAGAGCGAGCTAAAACAAACACTTTTCGTAGTAAGAATTATAATATTTTTGCCCGTCGACACCTTGGCCCTTGGCCACCTTGACCCCGGAACCAAATCCTGGATCCGCCCTTGCCCTTATCCATGTACTTATTTGTGGAAAAGAACTCAATGTAATACGTCAACTCAACTCATTTGTTCTAAAGACCTTCAAATAACTCTTGGAACTCGTCCTGAATCCGGCATCTTATTTCAAGTAAAATCTTCATCCCATACATGGAATTTGCAGGTCTGTCATCTAACCCTAAAAGAGACCTTACAATAAACTTGTTTTATTTATCTGTAAATATCCCTGACCTATAGGCAGTTTTTGGATGCAAAGTGCGGAATCTACTCATTAACTCATTATTATATTTTCGAAAGAAGCCGATTTGGAAAAAATATATTCTGTTGGTAGGGGTTTGGTTTCATTTAAATTTTATCGAAATCGGTCGAGCGACTTTCAAATTATGAATTAAAACGTCATCACACTCGCTTATTGAATGCGAGCTGGAATTCGCTGTAATATTTTATTAAAATCTATGTAGGTATAATACTTTAAAGTAGATATTCGTAATAAAGGCATTTAATATTTTTATATTTTCAGATAATTATGTAATGTCAACGGACACCATCGCCCAAATCAAGCACAGGGTATCAAACAACGTGATTTATCCTAAATACAAGACTAAAACAGAATTATCGTGCAAATCTAAGACCTCCTTGTTCAGACTCAGCGGCAAGAAAAGTCAAGAAAATTTCGCCAATATATTGATGAAAATTCAAAGCGATCTGTCTGCCTTGAGTTCTAAAATTTACGTTTTGGAAAATAAAATTATTAATTGATATCAAACTGAGTTATTTACATTGCTTGCGCCAATCGACGAGCCATTACTAATTATTATTAGACAACCATGATTTTATTGATTAAAAAAATATCGCCAGTGATCGCATTCCAGCGCGTTCAGTTTCTGTGTGACGTCGGCTTAATATACTTAATGGTTACATTTATTCCCTTCATACTATGACAACTATAATAATATTGTTAGTTTTTAGTTAATGGTTAGATGGTTAGTTACGTGACCGACTATAGCAGCAGAATATACCTGGAAGGTGGGATAAATATCCCTGGCTTTACTGAACATAGTATATAACCATAAACTATAATATTCCTTAGATTTAAGTACAGTTGTAATTCATAAATAATAATAATAATACCTTGTTGCCCTTCTCGTCGGCTATGTAATGCCGGCATTTATAGGGGCCCGTTTAGTGAGTGGCGAGTCATCACCTGCCTATATATTTCCTAATGGGACGGAAGTGGCAGGTGCCGTAGTCCTAGCAATAGCCTCATTAACCATCCATTTAGAATACACATCCATAGCCTAGGTCAAGTAGTTTCCATTAATTAGCAATAGTCCTGTTACTTGGCGGAGACTGCCTTTGAGCCCATTTTCTATGGATGGACAGACTCCAATAAGTGTCACCCATTACATTTATATTAAAAGCTCAAAAGGGCCTCTGCGCGTTGGACTTTTTGTCTCCGTGTACGCCTATAAAAAGGCCCGGGCTTAGCCCGGGTTAAAGAGCGACATAATAATACTAAATCAAAATATTAAGTAAAACCACACAATTTCAAAAATAAATAGGTACCTATATTATGTCATAATAACTTAATTTTACTATTATTCAACATCAATATAACAAACAGTACAAAATCTTACATAATTTGATTGTACATAATATACAGAATATTACATAATGTACAAGATTGTTCGTTAGTCACCAAAGAGGTATATTGTTGCGACTAGGTATAGCTAAATAATTATTAATTACAAATATGTTAAAGGTAGACTTCTTTGTATTAAAGCTCAGTGGACTGTAAGAATATCAAAAAATATACACCTACGGACCAATGACGGATCCAAAAAGAGCAAGACAAGTAATTAAAAACCCCCACGCAAAAAAAGTCAAATACCCTTTATGTGACTATGATTATCACACCTAACAAAAGAGCTAGATATTTTGGACCTCTGAAAACTACAATTTAAAGATCCAAATTGACAATAGTGTGTTGTATAAGTTTTAAACATTACAAATCTCTTTTCTCTGTAATGTAAGTAGTAGACAGTAATTCATTACGTAAGCCCATATCGAACATCTAATTCTTAAGCCATGTTGATTTAAAAAAAATTAACTATCAGACACGATTATTTGATGAGACGATTATTTTACACTATTATTGAGTTCTATTTTTTTAAACTCTAATCAAAGCACTCTACTCAAAATTTTAAAAAACCTTTTGTGAGTTTAAACTTATACTTCGTTTCAAAAAAGATCATTTTTGCAGGGTTCGAAGGTTATATATCAATGAAAATATCATATATTCACAAAAACTGTTATATCCAATATATATTATGATAAATATCCGATATATATCCAATTTATTAAGATATTGATCCTTTGAAACCTGCAAAAATTATTTTTGTTTTTGAAACGGAGTATACTCCGTACTATATATAGTACCTATCTGACAAAGCACTGATAAAATTTAAATGTGATAAACATAATATCTGCGCTTTTTGGATACCGCCATTTCTATCAATATACTTTGAAACTATCCAAATAATCAAGTCCTACAACACTTATCACGACATATTCAACTTATAGAACATTGTTAGATATAAGCTGTACATGTACAATACAAGCCTTGACCAGCTGTATCTTAGTGTTAAAACCTGCTTTTTAAACACGTTTTGTTCATTCTGAAAAAAAAAAACAAGAAAAATTAAAAATAAATTGATGATCAAATATCGCTGAAAAAAAAAATCAGGTTCAATTTTTAAACGATACTTTACAAAAAAATTATAATCAGATATAATATCAGCAAATGATTATTATTTTTGTGTTTGGTTTTACATTTTTGAATTTGGTTCGTATAAATGAAGACTTTTAACTTTAGCACGAAATTTACTAAAAGAAGATCTAAGTATACCTAGTAAAAGAATAATAAGAATAAAATAAAAATCGTTTTTACCTTGTATTCTTGCTGGTATACACTTTGATAGCAACATTTAGACATGACAACGAATCCACACATCCTATCCTGGGTCCCCAGAGCATACTCTATGCTTTTGATCAAATCATTGGTCTTCAGTACGAGTAATGCTTGTCTATCTACATATTCCAAGCACTGGGTCACATAGTGCAGGATATTTGGTAACTCTTTTTGGAATGTCGATTTCTGAAAAAAATGTAAATGAGATGCAAGATTATGTCTTAACTAGCCTATGTGTTATTCCAGGCTCTAAGCTATATCTATACCAAATTTCAGCTCAATCGGTCCACCCGTTTAGGCCTGAAAGAGTAACAAACATCCATCCAGACATCCATTCTTACAAACTTTCACGTTTGTAATCTTAGTAAGATTCCTTATGCTCACGGCTTTACTCTCATGAAGATTTTTTTTTAATGTTGGAAACTGATATAAGCAACGGACCTCCTGATGGTGAATGGTTACCGTCACCTATAGACATCAGCAATACCAACGGTGATGCCAAATGCTGACGCGGTCAATGTTGACTTTTTTCGGACAAGTAGGCGGAGAACCTCTATCTTTAGTCCATTGAAAAGTTACATTTGGGGTTGCGTTTTTTAGAGGACGCAATTTTATTTTTTTGATGTGTAGGGGGGGTCAGTGTAAAGCTAAAACCAAGTTTGTGGGGTCGCCACCCTTGTCCCACGGCCGCCATCTTGAAAATAGGGGTTGAAATGGTTTTTACGATATATCTCTTAAATTATTCATCTGATTAAAAAAAATTATTAACATTTTTTGTTGCAGATTAAATTCTCTACAACTTTGGTCCAGTAACTTTTTGTCGTAGATCTATAAATAAAAAAGTTATAAGCGAAAATTAATTTTAATTAAAATTCATATTTTCGAAAAAAAAAAACACCTTTCCAAAATTTCAGCATTTTTGAAGATTACTTCACTTTTAACGATTTTCGAAGATTAAAAATTTGGCATTTTTCAAAATTTTTACTTAGGGCTATTAAAAAAAATATTTTGTAAAAAAATTTAACAAAAACAAAAAATGTTAATAATTTTTTTTAATCAGATGAATAGTTTAAGAGATATATCGTAAAAACCATTTCAACCCCTATTTTCTAGATGGCGGCCGTGGGACAAGGGTGGCGACCCCACAAACTTGGTTTTAGCTTTACACTGACCCCCCCTACACATCAAAAAAATAAAATTGCGTCCTCTAAAAAACGCAAGGTAAGGCCTAAAAAATGTAACATTTCAATGGACTATCTGAACATTGTGCCAATGGTCATAATGACCACTTGGCCATTTTGTTGATATACAGGGTTATTATATTGGACACCTTATTCCTTTCCTTTTCCTTCTTATAATATATTTTTATTTGAAAAATAATATTAATAACTCCGTAAATTCGTACATTTTCGCGAACATTCGCACTCCTCGATAAATACTCTACACTTTTTATAATGGCGACCTTAAATAACTACAGATAAATTTGTAATTGCAATAGCATATTTTTGACTTAAGCTGTTTTATAAGGGTGCGATATATAGCGCTTAAATCATATCTGCGCTTAAATGACCTCCCAATAAGGATTTATACACCAACATACTGAATACTGAATTACCAATAACCATGAATGAACCATAATACTGAATTATCATAATATGTCGTAATCACAAATATGGTTGCCGAAATGTTATTTACACATGATAAACATTAACGCTAATATAAGTATTTATTTAATAAATTTACCTCCTCCGACGATGGTTTAGTCTTGTTGATGCCTCGCATAATCGTATCCCAAGGGCGACCAGTGACCATACAAGCAAACAATCCATACAACTCATTACGTATGCCCAACTGCTCGGCATGATGTCTCATTGCATTTTTATCTCTGTTGATTATTGAGAGCCACAACTTTGAGTAGTCATATCTAAATTTATCTGTTAATTGCTGAAAGGTTAAAGTATTAAGATTAATTTGAGTTAAAAAGAGTAATGTATGGAAATCTTGTGTCACAAAGTTTATTATTGCTTGTTGACTTATTTTATGAATATTTTTGTCTATATCTGATAGGTCTGAGAATAGGATGTAGAGTATTTTTTACAGACTTAGTCGAAATTTTATTAAAATAGAGATGTTAAAAAAGGTCAAACTTAATAATATTTTATTATTATTAGTCCATCATTTAAATAATAAAAAATACATAGGTACAGTCAACTACAAAGAGATGTATCCATGTTCATGTTAGTCTTACAAAATGAAGGAACTTATAGTATGCAAAAATTATTTACCCTTCGTGACATTTTCAGTGTCCACCAAATCTTATGCTATATTCGATTCATTTTAAATGCTATTATTATGTATCACCTAAGGAAAAGTAGTGGGATACATCATTGTTGCATATTAAACGTGTTGATGATAATATAAAGTTTGATTGCTACTAGAAATGTCACAAACCAAGGGTAGTTCATTGTGGCAAATAAAAATTTACTTCATTTTGTGAGCCTAACATGGATACATCTCTTTGTAGTTGACTGTACATATTTTATTTTATTTGTAAAACAAGGAAAAAATGTCTGAGATATTATTTATGTATCTGAGGTATTATTTATTTATAAGTGTTATTTATACGTATATACCTACCTACTTATAATAAATAATATCTCAGACATTTTTTACTTGTTTCAAAAACAAATAAAATATGTTTTTTGGGGGCACATAATATTACCATTGTGTAGATAAACAGATAGTGATTTCATACATAAGGTCTCCTCGAAACATTAGCCTATAACTTACAGCATACAAACCGTGGTCCAGCAAATACACAGTCACATCCTTGTCTTCCGGCTTCTTGTTGAGCAGAATGTTGCCGGGATGTGGGTCACCGTGCACAAAGCCACAGATGAATATCATGTGCGAATATAGATCTCCCAGCTTTGTACATACGTCTATCCTGTCTATTTTGTTTTTCTGAAAAAAAATGATACAAATTCTAATGTATAATAAAAGCAAACTGTTGACCTTCTTTATAAAATATACGAGTCTTCTATTTATGTATTTTACAAGCATTTTAAGGTAACAAAAAAAAGAAAAGATTTCAGAAAATTTCAAACAAATCTAAAGCTATAAGGCTCCTGCATTTCTTAGATGTTTTGAGTTACTCTATCTTCTTTGATATTTATTGAAATAAGTTAAATTCCTTGATCAGTAGTAACCTTGAAAAACCAATTTTAGGAGTGAGTCTAATAAAATTTGTGGTCTTTAAAAGTCTAGTAAAAGGTTTAATTACAATTCTAGTCTCACAGCTCATATGTTATTCAATGCATGTAAGGTTTAAATGTGTAGGAAAAACATGTCAACTACATTTTCTCAAAGCAATTTCTTGCCTTCTATATAATATCACCATCCCCGGTGAGTAAACAGATAATCCCCATTATCTTGTTTTTGTTTTTATATTTGAATTAGGTATTACATATAGGTCCAAACAACAACAACTGCAAAAGGTCAACTTTACAGGAAAAAATTCCAGAAACTGCAAAAAAATGTTTAAAAAATTGACTATACATACATCTAGTCAATTTTCTTTGACTTTTTGCAGTTGTCTGTTTATATATAGGTTATCTATGGATAATATCTAAGGATCTGCATACCAAATTTCTGATTCATTTGTTTAGGGGTGAAGAGGTTACAAACACACAGACACACACACACACAACCATATTTTTGTATTTATAGGTAACTAGCTTACCCGGCAAACGTTGTTTTGCCATATAAATAATTTCCTAGTAATTTCTAGTGTAGGTAGACAAAAAATAGCTTACTTATTGGAAGTATGTTTGTATGTTAGAATGTGTATATTGTATGTATGTAAGAATGTGGTATATGCGTAAAATAAGCATTATTTTATGGATTTTTTTTTCAAATTAAATTTTATGAAAATATTGTCTCTTATAATTTTTTCATACAACCAATATTTCCATTGACATTTCAAAATAAAGATTCATAATGATTTATTTTTTGGAAACCATGAAAATCTTAATTGTTCAATTACATTTTTTTAATAATATTAAATTAAAATTACATTTTTATAAGATCAATAACATTTTCGATATAAATAAAAAAAAGTATACTTACAACACAAAATCCATTGTTATTGGAAGCTCGTGTCACGTGTTGAGTACTTTTGAGGTTATAAAATCACTTGATTAACTAATCGTTCAAAATACACTCAAAATTGATAATTTAATTATTATTGATAAAATAGGAATGATTAAAAGTTAATATGAGAGTTACACTGAGATAGCAAAATAATAATTGTCAACGTTACTACTACACTTGATGCATAAACAATAATGATGGCCGACAACTGTGTAGGGAGTGAGAAAGAAAGGAGACCGGCTTCGTTCTCATCCCTACTCCGTGCTGTTTACTGGGTCAGAAGTGACACCTGTAGACATCTGGCGGGGATAACTAATTAAATGACGATTGATCAGTTTTCGACCGGCGAGGAAAAATGATTAAATTACTAAAATGGCTATTAAAAAATAAGGGTTGATCGTAGAAGGGTGAAAATTGAGGATTGTATGTATTTTTGTATGTTGTATCATAAAAAAATAGAAATTAAAAATTTTGTCTAAAAAATCTAATATATAAAATTCTCGTGTCACAGTTTTCGTTGCCATACTCCTCCGAAACGGCTTGACCGATTTTGATGAAATTTTTTGTGCTTATCCGGTATCTATGAGAATCGGCCAACATCTATTTTTCATCCCCCTAAATGTTAGGGGTAGTCCACCCCAAAATTATTTTTTTTATTTTTTAGACAAAATTTTTAATTTCTATTTTTTTATGATACAACATACAAATATTCATACAATCCTCAATTTTCACCCTTCTACGATCAACCCTTATTTTTTAATAGCCATTTTAGTAATTTAATCATTTTTCCTCTCCGGTCGAAAACTGATCAATCGTCATTTAATTAGTTATACCCGCCAGATGTCTACAGGTGTCACTTCTGACCCAGTAAAAAGCGCGGAGTAGGGATGAGAACGAAGCCGGTCTCCTTTCTTTCTCACTCTTTACACAGTTGTCGGCAATCATTATTGTTTATGCATCAAGTGTAGTAGTAACCTTGACAATTATTATTTTGCTATCTCAGTGTAACTCTCATATTAACTTTTAATCATTCCTATTTTATCAATAATAATTAAATTATCAATTTTGAGTGTATTTTGCACGATTAGTTAATCAAGTGATTTTATAACCTCAAAAGTACTCAACACGTGACACGAGCTTCCAATAACAACGGATTTTGTGTTGTAAGTATACTTTTTTTTATTTATATCGAAAATGTTGTTGATCTTATAAAAATGTAATTTTAATTTAATTTTATTAAAAAAATGTAATTGAACAATTAAGATTTTCATAGTTTCCAAAAAATCAATCATTATGAATCTTTATTTTGAAATGTCAATGGAAATATTGGTTGTATGAAAAAATTATAAGAGACAATGTTTTCATAAAATTTAATTTTTTACATTTGTTTGAAAAATTTTTCCATAAAATAATGCTTATTTCACGCATATACCACATTCTTACATACATACAATATACACATTCTAACATACATACATACTTCCAATAAGTAAGCTATTTTTTGTCTACACTAGAAATTACTAGGAAATTATTTATATGGCAAAACAACGTTTGCCGGGTAAGCTAGTAAATAAAAAAAATTAGGGGTGGACTACCCCTAACATTTAGGGGGATGAAAAATAGATGTTGGTCGATTCTCATAGATACCGGATAAGCACAAAAAATTTCATCAAAATCGGTCAAGCCGTTTCGGAGGAGTATGGCAACGAAAACTGTGATACGAGAATTTTATATATTAGATAGTAGTAAGTTAACATTATTGTACTCACATCAATATATTCTGTGTCATTAACTAATCCTCCAGTGACATATTCCATAACAAGGACCCTCTCAGAACTATAATCCCAAAATATCTTAGGTACTTTCAACCATTTGTAATCACTAAACATTTTAGCAATCTTCTCTGCATTGTGACCTTCTTGTATGAAATCCAATTCTTTTGCAATATTCCTTTTAGTCTCATCTATTAACCATTGCATTTGAAAATCAGGAAAAACTTTTGACATTGTGTTTAGAACAAATTCCATCCATCGTAAGTCTATGTTAATGTTTTTTTTAACAAAATGATGTTGTACTTTCACTGCTACTTCCGTGCCGTCTTTTAGCTTAGCTTTGTGCACTTGTGCTAATGATGCAGTGCCCAATGGTTCGGGTTCAAAATCTACAAATAACTCATTTGGCTGAAATATTAAAATATAAAATTAGTTGTAGGTATAACTATGGTATATATACCTACTTCAGTACAAACCTAAACCCTAACAATAGTCATCTGAGTTAAAAAAATGCCTGTCCAGATATTACAGTTGCCGAGGCCAAAATCGTCAGGATGACATCATCATTATACTTCAGTTGTGTTATTTTGCTTATTGTAAAAGTTTTAATATTATTTAGGTATTAGTGGCATGAGTTCACTTTGAGTTTGTTGACAGTGTTCAATCACAGACTCTGTACCTATTACATTAACACATACCAACAACATTTTTCATATTATGTTTTAGTTAGGTAGACTATAATTATTTTAGTATTCAATAAGTTGTGCACTTTAAACTATTAGGAACAGGAACATTTTATGTGCTATAAAAACTGTAAAAACTCACATAAAATAAAAGCTAATAAAAATACAATTATTCAATATACATCAAGTAGGTATTAGGTATGCTATTTCAACAGGTGTAACTTATTTAATAACCAGGGTTTATGCAAATTAAATTCAATATTTTTGTTTAGCAGTTTCAATGTAAAGTAACAAACATTTGTTCAACTTTGATATTTATAATTTAAAAGAAAATTTCCTGCTTCATTCGCATTATTACATAATCATTTCATCAGCTGCAAAAAATTAATTATTTGAATCTATTTTCTGGTAGCTATTTATTTTATACCTAATGCAATTCAAAGTTTAATACGAAGGAGTGTACTGTAACTTACATTTGCTTTTAAGTCTTCTTTAATAACTTTGTAAAGTTCTTCTACAGTATTTTTTGGGGCATCTTTGTGTAAAATTCGCATAGTATTAACATATTCGTTAGGCAGCAAGTAATCCAGCGCCCCAACGTGCTGTCCCACTTTAATATACACGCCTTTGTTGGCTTTGCATAATTCCAAAAGTTTCTCTGCCCCAATTTGGTGCGCGCGACTTCTTATTTCAATATACTCGTCAGAATTTCTGTCCCACTCTTTACTGTACAGCAAAGAATGATACGTCCTTCCTATTTCCACTGCAGTGTACGCTGTTCTTGTGATCCTGACGATGGTAAAGGAATCTATGTCGAAATCATCTTCTTTTATTGTAGCTGCTGCAACACTTCCACCGACTAATACACTGCCGTACAGCCCGTATTTAAACGCACGTGAAAGACTTTTCCTAAACATACTGATATAAATGAGATTGAGCCTCTGATTTATCACATATTCCGATTTCGTATTTTACTCCGAACCACAAAATTATTTCAATTTTGTCTGAGTACCAATGTGCGGATGACAGCGGATGACTGATGACATTTGACATTAGTTGACATTGACTGGATTGACTGATAAGAAAAGTCAAAGTCCACTGACCACAGAATCATAGATACTGACTATTTTTTTTAATGGCAAGAAATTAAAATTTATTGTCATATAAATGAAAACACCTCCTTTTAATAGGTAATTTTAAGCTCAGTGTATGAAGAATAACTAACTTAGTTTCCTATTTAACTCGGTTAGTGGGGGACTTTAGTGCAAAACCTGTTTTTTTCATGCAGAAGCATGAAACTTTACACATTGATTCCTTATGTCAAAATAAGCTAATTTCGATCGGTAGCCCTCGGTAGCACCCCCTCTGGCAGCGAGGAGGGGGGGTGCAAAGGGCGCTCCACCCGGCTTCACTTTAAAAATTCCCGGAGACCACGTATAGCTGATAGGTCAAGTTTGGTATCAATTTCGAATAAATTGAGGACGTAGATGTCATTTCTGGTATAAAAAAAATACATTTGTGATGATTTGTTTAACAAAAAACTTAAAAACAAGAATTACATAACTTTGATTTTGTTGTTCAAGTTGCTGTAAATTCAAAAATACTAGTTTTTTTAACAAACAAAAAATATGTCGATAAAGTCTAGTTTATGTAGATTAAAAAAAATAATAATTTAATATTACCTTTCACAATAACAAACCGCATAAAAAAATCTTTTGGTGTCCCGGGTCGCAATTTTCTTTGTACCGCCATAGTAAGGGTTGTTAGTAAAAAACTTACTATTTCACACAGAAGTTTAAAACTTGCCACAATTACTATTCCTTATGTTAAAATAAACCGATTAATCGGTAGCCTTCGGTAACCAGCCCCCTCTGGCAACAGGGAGGGGGGGTAAAAGGGGCACTCCTACAGGCTTCATTAAAAAAAATCTGGAAGACCATGTTAAGCCAATAGGTCATGTTTAGTATCAATTTCGAATAAATCAAGGACGTAGATTTCATTTCTGGTATAAAAAAACGCAATTTCTGATATTTATCTAAATAAAATCACACAAAAATATTACTTCGTTTTTTTTATTAAGAGACATTTTTTTCTAAATTATACTGCTATTTTTGATAAATTTTTGTAAAGTTTATTTCAAGTAAATACAATTTAATACAACTTCTCATTAGTTTTATTAACTTTGAGTTGTAAATTTTTTTTAAATACGAGTAGAGATAAGAGTCGCTAATCTCTTGTTACCGCTGCGTTGAAGACACCCACCAGCCGAAAAATACGATGTACATTCACTAAACATGTTATTGATATAGGAACTTGATGTTGTCAAACATAAAATACAAAATAAAAACTTTGGCACATAATAATTTAATCTCCCTGAGACAAACTTTTGAAAATAGACGCGATAAAACGCGAATGAACAGAAACTGCTATTGTTATTCATCTATTTTTCAACAAAATGTAATGTAGCTAAATTATAAATATAGCTTATTTACTCGTATATCAGTATGTTACATTCCAAGACGGATTCTTCCAAAGATATTATTGATAGCTCAAAACATTTTAAGATCGTCTTCATGCAGTTACATCACGCTTAGCAATCTATCTTACATTTATTTATTAAGTCAGTTCCGTGCATAATATACTGGCCACCGAAACGTTGTCAGATGAATAATGTGTCCATTTGTCTGCTTCTTGCTTCTAAAACCAAGCAGGGACGCTGGCAAAACAGCAAGACTCGTATCCTTCAACTGACATAAAAGTGCCGCACACAAAGCTGAATCTACTTAATATGGTTTTAATATGATGATTTGCGGTCTCGGTCAATGATACTACAGATCAAGCAGTAATGTCTACTCGACAATCAATTATGTAGGAAACACCTTATCACAAAAAAAAAAAAACTATTTGGAAAATATACTACCATGATAGGTCTGTACCAGCATTTGTTACGCGCAGTTTACAAGAAACTTTGTTTAAGAGAGGCCAGGCATAATTTCTTGGCTAAGTCTTATCTATCCTCCATCCTCGTTGGTTTTAGAAGCAAGAAGTAGACCACTCCCTCGTCTGACAACCTTTCAGTTGCAAGAAAATTGCGCATGGAAGTCATTAAATAAATAAATGCAAGGCAAATTACCTCACTCCTTTTAAGACGCATCATGATAAGTATCATGATGCATCTTAAAATGTATTGAGCTTTATTCGTATTATATATATGGAGGATCCGTTTTAAAACAAAACGTAGCGATATAAATAAACTGTAGATATGCCTGTAGAATGTGTAATTTTACTACATTACATTTTGTAGAAAAATAGATGCATAAATAACAGTGTTTAGCCGTTTACTGTAAAAGAGCTACGAGGTGTCGCGATTAGATCGCTGACTTCTCGCCTATTTAAAAAAAAATTGTCTCAGGGAGATTAAATTATGATGTGCCAAAGGTATTTTCTGTATTTTATGTTTGACAACATCATGTTCCTATATCAATAACATGTTTAGTGAGTGTACGTATTTTTCGGTTGGTGGGGATCTGCAACGCAGCGGTAACAAGAGAATAGCGACTCTAATCTCTATTTTAAAAAAATGTACAACTCAATGTTAATAAAATTAATGAAAAGTTGTATTATATTGTATTTACTTGAAGTAATAAACTTTACAAAAATATTTATGTTTATCAGAAATAGCAGTATAATTTAGAAAAAAATGTCTCTTAATAAAAAAAACGAAGTAATATTTTTGTGTGATTTTATTTAGATAAATATCAGAAATTGCGTTTTTTTATACCAGAAATGAAATCTACGTCCTTGATTTATTCGAAATTGATACTAAACATGACCTATTGGCTTAACATGGTCTTCCAGATTTTTTTTAATGAAGCCTGTAGGAGTGCCCCTTTTACCCCCCCTCCCTGTTGCCAGAGGGGGCTGGTTACCGAAGGCTACCGATTAATCGGTTTATTTTAATATAAGGAATAGTAATTGTGGCAAGTTTTAAACTTCTGTGTGAAATAGTAAGTTTTTTACTAACAACCCTTACTATGGCGGTACAAAGAAAATTGCGGCCCGGGACACCAAAAGATTTTTTTATGCGGTTTGTTATTGTGAAAGGTAATATTAAATTATTATTTTTTTTAATCTACATAAACTAGACTTTATCGACATATTTTTTGTTTATTAAAAAAACTAGTATTTTTGAATTTACAGCAACTTGAACAACAAAATCAAAGTTATGTAATTCTTGTTTTTAAGTTTTTTGTTAAACAAATCATCACAAATGTATTTTTTTTATACCAGAAATGACATCTACGTCCTCAATTTATTCGAAATTGATACCAAACTTGACCTATCAGCTATACGTGGTCTCCGGGAATTTTTAAAGTGAAGCCGGGTGGAGCGCCCTTTGCACCCCCCCTCCTCGCTGCCAGAGGGGGTGCTACCGAGGGCTACCGATCGAAATTAGCTTATTTTGACATAAGGAATCAATGTGTAAAGTTTCATGCTTCTGCATGAAAAAAACAGGTTTGACCTATTTTTGTCGCTTAGTGACTCCACTAGGTTCGTTTTGCGCTTTGAAGATTATCAATACTCTTTAATCCTACATAAAAAAAAATTCTGTAACTTTTTATTTGCAGGCATATTTGGGTAATTTAATTTATATACTGGTAAGTCCTAATGCGCCATATTTCTTTACGTCTGAGTTCCGTTTCCGTTGACAGGTTCTTTTAGTGAAAAACCTCCGAAAATGAAGGCTAAAGGAGAGGTAAGTTTTGTGATTTATTAGTGAAAATGGTGAAAAAACGTTGTTACGGACAAAAATAATTAATTATGTGGTAAATTTAGTGACAAAATGGTGTTAGAACAGTTCAAAAGTGATATTAAAAACTGTGTGATGCTTACACGTTGTCGGCGCATCCTCAACGTTGGCTCATTTATTTAACGCTCCATTGTGAAGTAAATGTAATCTTTAACTTATATTATTTCGTAAACCTATGAAGTAAATTCATCACAATGATATACTCTTTGTATTTATTAAAAAATAATAATTTTGCGTGATCCTTTGAGGTTATGTCATGTTGTGATTGGTGATGCTTTTGTGAACTTTGCTAGCGAGACTTGATAAATATTATTTCTATATTTTGAGAATAAATTAAGTTTTATTGTATCCCTTTGAAGGAAACATATTACCTTTTATTGAAACTTTCGTCTTGAACTTCGAAACAACCTGTGAATTACTATGTACATATTCACTCTACCTATTTTATAGGCTATAAGTTTTTTTTTTATATACGCATAGCTCAGTATATAGTTCCTATCAGACTTAATATAGGTCCCATTTAAAATAAGCTTTAAATATTTTATTTTTCAGTTGAAGGAATATGAAGTCATTGGGCGCAAGCTCCCCTCGGAGAATGACCCCAAGCCTCCCCTATACAAAATGAGGATCTTCTCACCAGACAGGATCGTAGCCAAATCCCGCTTCTGGTACTTTTTGAGACAACTGAAGAAGTTCAAAAAGACCACTGGTGAAATTGTATCCATCAAGGTAAGAATCTTATCTCAATATATTAAAGAAAGCATGACTGATCTACTAATGCCCAGATCAGTATTATTTTACTAATATTATAAACATGAAAGTTTATAAGAATGGAAGTCAGGATGTTTGTTACTCTTTCTCGCCTAAACGGGTGGACCGATTGAGCTGAAATTTTGTAAAGAGATAGCTTAGACATTAAAGAGATAGCCTGGAATAATACATAGGCTACATAAGTACTGCGGGTAAAACCGCTGGGCGCAGCTAGTTGTTCATGTAATATGTGCTCTGAGTGTGTAATACAAATCAACAGTCTGCACTTTCTATTGCTTCGATGATTTGCTCGTTGTGAGCTCTAGGAATATATTTGCAAATAGTGTTAATGAAACATCAGTATTGTTTGCTGTTTCTAAAAATCTTGTGTCAAGGTAAGTTCTGCCCAGATTGCAGACATTTTATTGGCTGACTAGCTTGTGCTCGCATCTTTGCCCGCATGCAGAAATCCTTTATTAGCGGAGGTCTACAGCATGAAACCTATTTGTGTTCCAAATTTCAACTCAATGCGTTCAGCGGTTTGGACTGTGCGTTGATAGATCAGTCAGTCACTCTTTCCTTTTAAATATTTAGATGTAGTTAACAGTTTGGGACAATTTGTATTTTCCCAGTATGTAAGGTTTGCAACATTTTCACACTTTGAGAGACAAAACTATCATCTTTATAGGAAAAAGTAGCTGTGTTATTCCAGGATCAAGGGACCTATTTACAAAATTTCAATTCAAGTTGTGCTATTTAGGTGTGAAGACAAAGCAAACATAATAAGTTATAGTGGTAGCCCTCGATACCAGAGTCCGCCTGGAGAAGTTGTGTTATTATTACCTTTGCCAGTTATTCATCAGCCAAGCATTATTGTACGGGATTATTATCTTCCAGTCTGAAGGGCAATGTTACCAGTGAAATTACAGAGCAAAATGAGATTCAATAATTAACTCCTCAGCTTCTAGCGCTTCAATTGTTTTTAGCAGGGGTGGATTGAATAAGTTTCTAGCATTCTTAAATTAAATAAAATAATAAATTTTTTTATATAATTAATATGTATTCTTAAATTAAAGCCTAAATTCAAATGGGGTGGTTGCGGCCCAATCAAGCCACTTAAGAGTTTGAGGGTTAATATGTCAGAGTGAAGGGGCAGTGCAGTGCCATACATGATTTTGAATTTTAAAACACTGGGTCCCCTGAATCTAATGTGAGGTAATCATGATGCCTACCATCATACTTTCACATTTATAAATTTTTTGAAGGATTACTTAATCCTTGTATCCTATGGCATTACAGAGAAAGATCAAGAAGGTTTAAATTCAATCTCAATAACTCATTCATAAATGTACATTCCAGGAAATCCCAGAAAAGAGCCCCATCAAGATCAAGAACTTCGGCATCTGGCTGCGCTACGAGTCCCGCTCGGGAGTCCACAACATGTACCGGGAGTACCGCGACCTGAGCGTGGGCGGCGCCGTCACCCAGTGCTACCGTGACATGGGGGCTCGCCACAGGGCTCGTGCTCACTCTATACACGTAATTATTACTTATATTATAAGAAAAAAATATAAATAAAAAACTGACAGTGTGTGAGTTAAACTCACACTTAAAGGGTACCTCAAAAAAACACTAGACACTATTATACTTTACACACTGTTATAAGAATAAAGAAGAATAAAAATGATTTATTGTCACACAAAAAAGAAACAATAATGACAAAAAGTACAATTATAACCTTTTGTTCACTTTTCACCTGTCCCTGAATCTGTAAAAAAGTCACCCCCTAAGTTATGGGAAACCCTTTTATTCTATTTTTACCGTTTGGAGAGAGTGAGAGTGATAAGCTTATTCGTCAAAGCCTCCTTCGGACGCCAAGGCATACTGCAAAGTGGCATCTATATTTAGTCCCATAATCACAACTATCCATGCTGAAAGTTATGCTTCTATTTTTAATAATAGCCCAGTCAATGAGTGCCCAAAAAGGGTATGTGGATCGAAAAGTCGAAAGCAGAAAAACTAACTTAGTAACTTTGTTTGGACTAGTTAGGAGATAAACATACTAAAAGTCCCCACCCCTCCCAGGTGAGCCCGAGGGGGAGGAGGCCGAAGAAGGTCCCATTTTTAGGTTTTTTGCTTATATGTCAAAAACTGTGCGTTTTACCATATTTTGTAGTACTACATTATTAAACCTCATAAAATTTTCTACAACTTCGGCCTTGACACTTTTTATCTATCTCCAATCGTTGTCCAGCTATGAGCTTCCCAACATGGTCTATTTTGAAAACGCTTAAATTAGTTTTCCATACAAAGTCAGTAAAAAAATCTTAAAAATAAAATTTGATCAACTTCTGGTTGTCGTATCATAATGAAACTTTGCAAATGTCTAGAAATCTGATGACAGTTTAATAATCTGGTACCACTGAGCTGATCTGATGATGGAGCAAGGAGGTGTCTAATGAAACTCTTCAATGACTATTAGTAAACCCGTCGAGTTTGGGCACATTACATTCGAATCGATGAGACTTTTTCATTACACTTGCTGTCGAGGGTCTGATAATGGACCAGGAGGTGCCTACGTCTCATCAATCCAAATGTAATGAGCCTAAACTCGCCGGTTTTACTAATAGCCATTGATGAGTTTCAGTAGACACCTCCTGGCTCCATCATCACATCAGCTCAGTAGTACCAGATTATTAAATTGTCATCAGATTTCTAGACATTTGCAAAGTTTCATTATGATACGACAACCAGAAGTTGGTAAAATTTTATTTGTAAGATTTTTTTACTGACTTTGTATGGAAAACTAATTAAAGCGTTTTCAAAATAGACCATGTTTGGAAGCTCATAGCTGGACAACAATTGGAGATAGATAAAAAGTGTCAAGGCCGAAGTTGTAGAAAATTTTTTGAGGTTTAATAATGTAGTACTACAAAATATGGTAAAACGCACAGTTTTTGACATATAAGCAAAAACCCTAAAAATGGGACCTTCTTTGGCCTCCCCCCCCTCGGGCTCACCTCGGAGGGGTGGGGACTTTTAGTATGTTTATCTCCTAACTAGTCCAAACAAAGTTACTAAGTTAGTTTTTCTGCTTTCGACTTTTCGATCCACATTTCTTCTTTTACTGGACTATAACTAGTCACTTAGAAACATATTGCCATCATGTTTCCGAAGCGATGGGACTGGCTGAACACTGAGCATACACAATGATCTGCCTAACATAGATTCCGTCCATAGTGTCTCTAACTACAAGAATACTTAGTTGCTGCTGTTGTCAACTGTTCAGGGCCAACTTTTCACTTGATTCCTCCATCTGACCCTGTGCGATGCTGAAAAAATTATGTACTGTGATGAGTTGTGGAAAACGACACAACAAGCACTTAATTTATTGTCACAAGCATTTGGTTATGGACTACACTGGCTCATTGTGGTCCCAAATATGATCAGCTTTCCAAGGCACTCCTCTTCGGATCTTATATTAATCTCGCCTTTCATTTGTCCAGATCATCAAAGTGGAAGTAATCAAGGCAGCGGCGTGCCGCCGGCCGCAAGTGAAACAGTTCCACAACAGCAAGATCAGTTTCCCGCTGCCCAAGCGCGTGCACCACTACAAGAAACTCAACACCTTCGCGTTCAAGAGGCCAAGCACATACTTCCTGTAATTATATTGTATGCAATACGTTTAATTAAAACCATGTGACGTGGACTCAATCTTTTTGTATTATTTAATCCTTCCCAGACAAAAAGGTAGGCTCGATGGGGCGTCTCAAGTATCGCTCTTTGATGCAGAGAATCCCAGATTGGTCTAAGCTGGATTGGGTATAAGATAAATATACACACAAACACATAACTACATAAGAAAGTAAATTTTACAAACACAAAACTTATAGCTAACAATAATAGTACCAATTGGCGGTTTTATCGCTCAGAGCAATCTCTTCCAGACAACTGTGCACGGAGAGGAATATAAATAAAAAATCCCAGTTGCAGCGGATGGCGATCATCTACACAGCAAGTTATATGCAATGATTTGAAGTGGGAACAATAACTTCGCCAGTCTCATCACTTGGGTCCACACGGAGAGAGCAGCCTTGCGAGGCTACTTGCTCTGTGTGGACCCAACTATTCGGTTTTACCTGGGGGCAAATCAGCATATACCTGAACTAATAAATTATAATAATAATATACATATACTACTTATTTGCAGTTATTAGTCGTGGATTAATAGTTGCTGTTTTTTTTTTTAACTCCAACTCGGAGTATTATGGCTCGAACGTGCGATTGCCAATTTCAGGTCTTCATTTTTCTTCCTATCCTTCAGTGTTCAATCTTCAATTTCCGTAATTCTTTCTTGCATCTTCATACAGACGTCTTCTTGGAGAGGAAGAGACTCAGAGGAGGAAATAGATGTGACAGGAAGTGAATAGTTGCTGTTGTGTTTATTCAAAAATATGAAATAAACTGTAGTCAATATTGAATTGGTTTTTCAGATTTTTTACTGATACTTCAAAAAAAAGACACTCAGTGCAGATGGTGTGCATCTGCACTGAGTGTCTTTTTTTGAAGTATCAGTAAAAAATCTGAAATTTACAGGGGAGTTAGTAAAAATATAGTAAAAAATAATGCACAGGGTCTCGAATTTCTAAAACTTGAATTGAACGAGATATGACCAAAAGATTAGGACATTCAATCCTGATGCGCCGCTAAATACGAATATTTTCAAAAGTATTGACCCTAGGATTATAATTTTTAGTTCTGGAGTTAGTAAAAAATTTCTAAAAACTTTTGGGAAATTTTCAAATCAATAGAATGTGCCGTTACAGATTTATAACGGTTTAACTAGGACACTCAGTTCTTACGCCGTAAGGATTGAGTGTCCTGCTAAATATGGGTTTATTGGAATAAATACATAAAAATAACATTACCATCTTGTAGTCTGACCCTCAAAACAATTTCTAAAAGAGAAACTATGTCGAAAAAGCTTACCCTTTTAAAATAAATGAAAGATTTCATTTTTACGAAACGTCTGTACTGAGTGTCTTTTATTTTTGAAAAAAAAAGGGTCAAATAGTAGTTTTAGAAATTTGGCACTTGGTGCAAAAGTTTTTACTAATTGAATACTAAAACATGATATATAATTTGTTTTTCTAAATTGTATATTTTTAGAGTAAATCCACTTTTTGCGGTTTTCTGTGAGTGTCTTTTTTTTTTCGAGGTTGAGCAAAATTAATGAAATTCACAGGGGAGTTAGTAAAAAATTAGTAAAAACTTTTGTAGTAAGTGGCGAATTTCTAAAACTTAAATTGAATTTTTTATGAGCAAAATACTAGGACACTCAATCCTTACGTTTTAAAAAAGTGAAAAACCTCGATATCTAAGTGAAACTAATTAAACCGCTATAACTCAGTAACACCACGTGTTAGCCTGTATATTTTTTTTTACAAAGTTTTTAGAAATTCTTTACTATAGAAAAAAAATCCTGAAAAAAAAGTTAATACTTAACGAGATATCGAGGTTTTTCACTTTTTTAAAACGTAAGGATTGAGTGTCCTAGTATTTTGCTCATAAAAAATTCAATTTAAGTTTTAGAAATTCGCCACTTACTACAAAAGTTTTTACTAATTTTTTACTAACTCCCCTGTGAATTTCATTAATTTTGCTCAACCTCTAAAAAAAAAAGACACAGTAAACAGCAAAAAGTGGATTTACTCTAAAAATATACAATTTAGAAAAACAAATTATATATCATGTTTTAGTATTCAATTAGTAAAAACTTTTGCACCAAGTGCCAAATTTCTAAAACTACTATTTGACCCTTTTTTTTCAAAAATAAAAGACACTCAGTACAGACGTTTCGTAAAAATGAAATCTTTCATTTATTTTAAAAGGGTAAGCTTTTTCGACATAGTTTCTCTTTTAGAAATTGTTTTGAGGGTCAGACTACAAGATGGTAATGTTATTTTGTGTGCATCTGCACTGAGTGTCTTTTTTTTGAAGTATCAGTAAAAAATCTGAAATTTACAGGGGAGTTAGTAAAAATATAGTAAAAAATAATGCACAGGGTCTCGAATTTCTAAAACTTGAATTGAACGAGATATGACCAAAAGATTAGGACACTCAATCCTGATGCGCCGCTAAATACGAATATTTTCAAAAGTATTGACCCTAGGATTATAATTTTTAGTTCTGGAGTTAGTAAAAAATTTCTAAAAACTTTTGGGAAATTTTCAAATCAATAGAATGTACCGTTACAGATTTATAACGGTTTAACTAGGACACTCAGTTCTTACGCCGTAAGGATTGAGTGTCCTGCTAAATATGGGTTTATTGGAATAAATACATAAAAATAACATTACCATCTTGTAGTCTGACCCTCAAAACAATTTCTAAAAGAGAAACTATGTCGAAAAAGCTTACCCTTTTAAAATAAATGAAAGATTTCATTTTTACGAAACGTCTGTACTGAGTGTCTTTTATTTTTGAAAAAAAAAGGGTCAAATAGTAGTTTTAGAAATTTGGCACTTGGTGCAAAAGTTTTTACTAATTGAATACTAAAACATGATATATAATTTGTTTTTCTAAATTGTATATTTTTAGAGTAAATCCACTTTTTGCGGTTTTCTGTGAGTGTCTTTTTTTTTTCGAGGTTGAGCAAAATTAATGAAATTAACAGGGGAGTTAGTAAAAAATTAGTAAAAACTTTTGTAGTAAGTGGCGAATTTCTAAAACTTAAATTGAATTTTTTATGAGCAAAATACTAGGACACTCAATCCTTACGTTTTAAAAAAGTGAAAAACCTCGATATCTCGGTAAGTATTAACTTTTTTTTCAGGATTTTTTTTTCTAGAGTTAGTAAAGAATTTCTAAAAACTTTGTAAAAAAAAATATACAGGCTAACACGTGGTGTTACTGAGTTATAGCGGTTTAATTAGTTTCACTGAGCGTAAGAACTGAGTGTCCTAGTTAAACGGCTCTACAGATAAAACTAAACCTCGTAGATAAAAACAACTTATATCCACGAGTTTTACTAATTTTTTACTAACTCTGGATATAAAATTTATTTTTGTAAGTTTTATATTTTTTGAGAAAATCCACATTTTCATGTTTTTCACTGAGTGTCCCATTTTTTTCAAAATATCAAAATGATTTTTTCAGGAGAGTTAGTAAAACATTAGTTACATCGTTTGCACTAGGTGTCGAATTTCTAAAACTAAAATTATTCTTTTTATGATCAAATAACTACAGTCCAGACGCCCGAAAAACATGAAAAACCTCGATATCTCGATAAATATTAACTTTTTTCCTAGGATTTTTTTTCAGTAGTTAGTAAAAAATTAGTAAAATCTTTTGCACTAGGTGCCAAATTTCTAAAACTGAAATCAAATTTTTTATTATCAAAAAACTAGGACACTCAATCCTTACGTTTTAAAAAAGTGAAAAACCTCGATATCTCGGTAAGTATTAACTTTTTTTCAGAATTTTTTTTCCAGTAGTTAGTAATGAATTTCTAAAAACTTTTACAAAAAAAACCAACAGGCTAACATGTGTTGTTACTGATTTATAGCGAATAATTAGTTTCACTGAGCGTAAGAACTGAGTGTCCTAGTTAAACGGCTCTACAGACAAAATTAAACCTCGTAGATAAAAACAACTTAGATCCACGAGTTTTACTAATTTTTTACTAACTCTGGATATAAAATTCATTTTTGTAAGTTTTATATTTTTTGAGAAAAAACACATTTTCATGTTTTTCACTGAGTGTCCCATTTTTTTCAAAATATCAAAATGATTTTTTCAGGAGAGTTAGTAAAACATTAGTTACAACGTTTGCACTAGGTGTCGAATTTCTAAAACTAAAATTATTCTTTTTATGATCAAATAACTACAGTCCAGACGCTCGAAAAACATGAAAAACCTCGATATCTCGATAAATATCAACTTTTTTCTTAGGATTTTTTTTTCAGTAGTTAGTAAGGAATTTCTAAAAACTTTTACAAAAAAAACCAACAGGCTAACATGTGTTGTTACTGATTTATAGCGGTTTATTAATTCTGTTTTACGGAGCGAGCTAAATGAATAAAGCCGTGAGTTGTTCTCACCATGAATAATTCTTATACCTAGGCACTATTATTCAACTGACCACTATTTAATTTGTTGGCAATACTTTCTCTCTGATAACATACACGTTCAAACACTTGGCTGCCTCCCGACTCCCGGTGCCCAACTTTTACGAGGCTGCTGACTTTGGGAAGATCAACTTTTGCACACAGAATTAACACACACACGCACATACACACACACACACACACACTAACACACATAATACACCTAGGGACCTGTTTAATTGAATAAGAAGGAGGGCGCCGGCAACTGCAACATAGTTTTATAAACTATCGCAATTTCCAACGTTCATGGCGTTTAAGATTAACGTGTATTTTAAGCGCAAATAAAGATTTATTATTTATATTAAGGGGTACGATTTTGCAAATTTACGCTAGGGCGTATTACAAGACGGATGTCGCAAAATTTAACAAAATTTATAAGAAACCAGTTGTTTAAGGATTTGAAATTTTAAAATTGGCGCCAAATGTATTTTTATTTATGTTATTGGCAAATGCTTCAGATGTACAGAAAGCAAATTAGAAAAAATTTATGTCAAATATTAACCTGTCAAAATTTTCAATTATATCTGTGCATTTTTGTCATTCAATCTTCTCTCAATAGCGCTTCACGGTTCTGCTCGTAATTTTGTATCAATTAATTTTTAAGGAAATAAAAGCCTTCCAAGTTATTTTTTGTTGTATAACTGTACACTGTACACTGTACACCCCGTACACCAGTTAAAGCAATTTCAACCATAATCATAGCCAAAACAAGTTCTCAAATAAATAGTAGTGATTACGACTTTACTAATTAAGCAAAGGAGCGATGCAAGTCCATTAGTTATTTTAAACAGGGATTTTAGGCCATTCGATTGTAGTTGACATGACCGTAGGTATACGTAACCTACAAGACGGACGTTGCAAAATTTTACCTTTAACCAATAGTAAGTGGCACGTTCTTATTAATAATAAGGAGTATTTCTACTCTAAGAGTAGAAATACTCTTTATTGTGTCCAATGTAAAAAAAGGTACTTAACTTACTATGACAATATTATAACACATTGGCTCACAATGGGCGGCCTTATCGCTTAAAGCGACCTCTTCCAGGCAACCAACTTTTGGATGAATACATTATCTAATGAAGAGTAGGGTTTATGTGGAAAATGTTAGGTATTTTAAAAACTTGTAATAATAGGCATAATATAATATGTTCTACCATACCATACGTATAGGGGCTAGGGGTGTGCATGATAAATCTGCATTAACCTATAATTAAATAAATAAATAAATATTTCAGGACATTTCACACAGCGCCACCTAACCCCAAACTAAGCAACTTAATGCTTGTGTTATGGTGGTTAGGATAACGGATATAATACTTATATGCTTTTCGTTTTTAAATACATACTTATAATAGATATTGAAAACCACCCAGACCAGAAACAAATACCTGTGGATCACACAAACATTTGTCCCATGCGGGAATCGAACCCGCAACCTTTTGCGTTGCAGGCGGGTATAAGCCCACCGCGCCACAGAGGTTGTTAAATCTCAACCTGAGCCTATGCTCAGGCAGTATAATGATTTACTTACCGTTGTGCAGGTTTGCAACCAAACTTGCCTTGAGATCGCTATTAGCGATAAGACCGCCAATTATAACACTTCTTTCTGTGTAATCTTAGTTCTAAGTTTATATTTTTGTATTTGTGTGAACAATAAAGAGTTTTCTATTCTATTCTTGTCTGACACGTGTTACTGTAAGTATATGCGAGCCCGTCTTACTTACGCGAGAATGAGGTACTGCAGCGCTAATATACACCACTCGTGCGTATTTGTATGAGTGACCTATTCACTATGAGCTCCTTTTGCTAGCTGCGAATGGATTAGCACTACGCCCGTACGTAAACTTGCAAAATCATAACAATATAAATAAAAGCCAATAACATAAATAAAAATACATTTGGCGCCAATTTTAAAATTTCAAATCCTTAAACAACTGGTTTCTTATAAATTTTGTTAAATTTTGCGACATCCGTCTTGTAATACGCCCTAGCGTAAATTTGCAAAATCGTACCCCTTAATATAAATAATAAATCTTTATTTGCGCTTAAAATACACGTTAATCTTAAACGCCATGAACGTTGGAAATTGCGATAGTTTATAAAACTATGTTGCAGTTGCCGGCGCCCTCCTTCTTATTCAATTAAACAGGTCCCTAGGTGTATTATGTGTGTTAGTGTGTGTGTGTGTGTGTGTGTATGTGCGTGTGTGTGTTAATTCTGTGTGCAAAAGTTGATCTTCCCAAAGTCAGCAGCCTCGTAAAAGTTGGGCACCGGGAGTCGGGAGGCAGCCAAGTGTTTGAACGTGTATGTTATCAGAGAGAAAGTATTGCCAACAAATTAAATAGTGGTCAGTTGAATAATAGTGCCTAGGTATAAGAATTATTCATGGTGAGAACAACTCACGGCTTTATTCATTTAGCTCGCTCCGTAAAACAGAATTAATTAACCGCTATAAATCAGTAACAACACATGTTAGCCTGTTGGTTTTTTTTGTAAAAGTTTTTAGAAATTCCTTACTAACTACTGAAAAAAAAATCCTAAGAAAAAAGTTGATATTTATCGAGATATCGAGGTTTTTCATGTTTTTCGAGCGTCTGGACTGTAGTTATTTGATCATAAAAAGAATAATTTTAGTTTTAGAAATTCGACACCTAGTGCAAACGTTGTAACTAATGTTTTACTAACTCTCCTGAAAAAATCATTTTGATATTTTGAAAAAAATGGGACACTCAGTGAAAAACATGAAAATGTGTTTTTTCTCAAAAAATATAAAACTTACAAAAATGAATTTTATATCCAGAGTTAGTAAAAAATTAGTAAAACTCGTGGATCTAAGTTGTTTTTATCTACGAGGTTTAATTTTGTCTGTAGAGCCGTTTAACTAGGACACTCAGTTCTTACGCTCAGTGAAACTAATTATTCGCTATAAATCAGTAACAACACATGTTAGCCTGTTGGTTTTTTTTGTAAAAGTTTTTAGAAATTCATTACTAACTACTGGAAAAAAAATTCTGAAAAAAAGTTAATACTTACCGAGATATCGAGGTTTTTCACTTTTTTAAAACGTAAGGATTGAGTGTCCTAGTTTTTTGATAATAAAAAATTTGATTTCAGTTTTAGAAATTTGGCACCTAGTGCAAAAGATTTTACTAATTTTTTACTAACTACTGAAAAAAAATCCTAGGAAAAAAGTTAATATTTATCGAGATATCGAGGTTTTTCATGTTTTTCGGGCGTCTGGACTGTAGTTATTTGATCATAAAAAGAATAATTTTAGTTTTAGAAATTCGACACCTAGTGCAAACGATGTAACTAATGTTTTACTAACTCTCCTGAAAAAATCATTTTGATATTTTGAAAAAAATGGGACACTCAGTGAAAAACATGAAAATGTGGATTTTCTCAAAAAATATAAAACTTACAAAAATAAATTTTATATCCAGAGTTAGTAAAAAATTAGTAAAACTCGTGGATATAAGTTGTTTTTATCTACGAGGTTTAGTTTTATCTGTAGAGCCGTTTAACTAGGACACTCAGTTCTTACGCTCAGTGAAACTAATTAAACCGCTATAACTCAGTAACACCACGTGTTAGCCTGTATATTTTTTTTTACAAAGTTTTTAGAAATTCTTTACTAACTCTAGAAAAAAAAATCCTGAAAAAAAAGTTAATACTTACCGAGATATCGAGGTTTTTCACTTTTTTAAAACGTAAGGATTGAGTGTCCTAGTATTTTGCTCATAAAAAATTCAATTTAAGTTTTAGAAATTCGCCACTTACTACAAAAGTTTTTACTAATTTTTTACTAACTCCCCTGTTAATTTCATTAATTTTGCTCAACCTCGAAAAAAAAAAGACACTCACAGAAAACCGCAAAAAGTGGATTTACTCTAAAAATATACAATTTAGAAAAACAAATTATATATCATGTTTTAGTATTCAATTAGTAAAAACTTTTGCACCAAGTGCCAAATTTCTAAAACTACTATTTGACCCTTTTTTTTCAAAAATAAAAGACACTCAGTACAGACGTTTCGTAAAAATGAAATCTTTCATTTATTTTAAAAGGGTAAGCTTTTTCGACATAGTTTCTCTTTTAGAAATTGTTTTGAGGGTCAGACTACAAGATGGTAATGTTATTTTTATGTATTTATTCCAATAAACCCATATTTAGCAGGACACTCAATCCTTACGGCGTAAGAACTGAGTGTCCTAGTTAAACCGTTATAAATCTGTAACGGTACATTCTATTGATTTGAAAATTTCCCAAAAGTTTTTAGAAATTTTTTACTAACTCCAGAACTAAAAATTATAATCCTAGGGTCAATACTTTTGAAAATATTCGTATTTAGCGGCGCATCAGGATTGAGTGTCCTAATCTTTTGGTCATATCTCGTTCAATTCAAGTTTTAGAAATTCGAGACCCTGTGCATTATTTTTTACTATATTTTTACTAACTCCCCTGTAAATTTCAGATTTTTTACTGATACTTCAAAAAAAAGACACTCAGTGCAGATGCACACTGTTATTTTTATGTATTTATTCCAATAAACCCATATTTAGCAGGACACTCAATCCTTCCGGCGTAAGAACTGAGTGTCCTAGTTAAACCGTTATAAATCTGTAACGGCACATTCTATTGTTTTGAAAATTTCCCAAAAGTTTTTAGAAATTTTTTACTAACTCCAGAACTAAAAATTATAATCCTAGGGTCAATACTTTTGAAAATATTCGTATTTAGCGGCGCATCAGGATTGAGTGTCATAATTTTTTGGTCATATCTCGTTCAATTCAAGTTTTAGAAATTCGAGACCCTGTGCATTATTTTTTACTATATTTTTACTAACTCTCCTGTAAATTTCAGATTTTTTACTGATACTTCAAAAAAAAGACACTCAGTGCAGATGCACACGTTTCGGCGCTATTCGTCAATAGAGCATCTCGTCTAAGAAGCAAATCGTCCAAAGAGCATATTTGGTCAAATGAAAAGCGCAATTAGTCCATTTTTATAATTTTCCTGTTTTACACTAGATGATGTGTGTTTGTCACTTATTCACGCTTAAATTACTGCAGCGATTGGACAAAATTTTTAAATATTGGTAGTTAGTAATATTATAGTAGATCCTGAAATACAGGATTGAGTAAATTTCAGCATGTTAAATGATCTGAAGCAGCTAAAAACAGAGTAAATTTAAAAGTTGACCAATCGTGCTCTTGACAATTTGCTCAGTTGACCATTATTGGTCAACAAAAAGCGCAAATGCGCTGATTTGCACCTCGGTTGTCCAAATGCACTTATGACGAATAGCGCCTAAACCAATTGAATTGTCTATGAGTCAATAAAACACAGTTTAAATATAAAAATATTATTTATTAAAATATAATATTATTTTCTTAACAATCTGCGTGCCTTAACAAAACAAAAATTATGCAATTATTATCTTTTCACTCGTCATTCAACCCAAACACAAATACAATTTTTTTTGGCCAATGAGAATTATTTGAGACATTATGACAAATTAATGAATTTATAAATTCTTAGTTCTTATAATTTTCTTAAGTAAAAAATTTGGTAATGATAATATTAAAATAAACAGCCTAAATTTCTCTAATATGAAAAACACAATATATAATAATCATTATAATTTAACTTTATGATAAATATAATTATACATTACCGTATTATATTACAACATACATCTCATTAATATGTTATAATTTAATAAACATATATTAGCTATTATTTAATATAACTAAACATTAAATAATAGCTAATATATATTGTAATGGATTTCCGCAAAGTAACGCCTAATTCCATTAATTATGTAATAATTGATTTGGTGCGTAAACAAGGTTTACTTAAATACCTACCTACACAATTAGGTTTTATGTCAAACTTACTGAACAAATAAGATTTATAATATTCTACCTTAATTATTATAAAGTTGTAAATCTTTTTCGTTTAAATTAACGGTATGTTCTCATCGAGTCACACCAAAACCTGTAACACTGTGACTGGTTGAGAAAAATAATGTGACTGGATATGGATGCGAATTTTTATTCTGACCTAGTAAGTAACACGGAGTTTAAATAGTGTTACTCGTTCGGAAAAATAAATCTCAACAAGCAACAGTGCGACTCGATGCGAATATATTATAATCTCACCTAGTAACACTGGAAAAGTAAGTGTTACTCGTTAGGAAAAAACACTCAATGAGTAACAGTGTGACTCGTCAGTCACACTGTTGAAACAGTGTGACCTTATGCGATTTTTTTTTCAACCAGTCACAGTGTTTTGTGTGACTGGATGAGAACATACCAAATTAACCATTATTGCAAAACGTCACCAAAATTACACGAAGGCAAAATTTTCTATCTTTCACGGCGAAACGGCTAAACCAAACTGTGTTGAATTTTGACAAGTTAGCTTGGACCTAGGAATAACATATAGACTATTTATCTAATACATCTAACATAATTTTACTTAGGTGGCCTTATAATAATACTCTATAAAATATGTTTATGAGAAAATAATAATTTATGTAATATTATGGGTAATGTTGTTTCTTAAAAAGCACTCACAAACATACAGGAAAAGAGCTTGTTACTTATAATAATATAAAATGTAATAAATTCAATATTTACGCGTATACCTGTAGGAAGTAAATATAGTTTAAATTTAGAATATATAAAACAAAAGTGCAGTTAGGGCTATTGGCTATCGCCCACCCACATGTAAAATACTAGTATCCAGACAAACATATACAAAAAAATACCTACATTACTTGCTTAAACCGCCTCATCAATATGAGTAATATAACAAAAGCAGTCTTTTTTTTTTTTCTTTAACTCCGGGATCGGAGTTTTGGCGCCACACGTGGGGATTTGCCAATTTCAAGTAAAAGCAGTCTTCTTCTTCTATTCGAGTCGTATGGCTTTTTATGGTTTTTTTTTAAATTTAGGACTTAGAGTTGTTTGAACCAGTATTGAGCCAGTTCTACGGCTCTTTGGTTGGCTTCAAAAAGGTCAAGATATGGCTACAAAAGCAGTAATGTACGCTGAAGTGGACATCAATCTTAGTGGGTGTGAAATAGCCAATAGCCCTGGTGTGGCTTTAATACGGTACTAAAAACGTTGGTTCAATATTTTCGTCTATTCGTGACCATTTGTGTATTCAGTCTCACAACACCCCCGGGGGGGGTAAATTTCAAGGAATGTCCCGTATTAAAAATGCTTTAAACTAGAATATCTTTCAAACGGAACACCAAATCGAAAAAGTTTCTTGGCAACCCTTCAATAATTTTAAAATACAACAATAACTCACGTGAAGAGATTAACCAGAAAAAAAATCTTCTCATCATACGTTTACAAGAGGTACCCTAAATTAATTAATTTTAAATTTATTTTTTACAGTTCTCTTACCCTGAATTTTTTAAATTATCTCTGAAAAATTACAGCTTTTTAGGACTTATAGTTTCTACGTAAATCCATATTTTTTAATACAAATAGCTTGTGCCAGTGTGTTCGACACGACACAAGTGAAATTTTAAAACACTTAAAAACAAGCTTTTATTATTACTACCATCTAGCACCAAAGTACTCGTCAAGACGAATCAAATGAGCCCAAACTCGATGCGGTTGCGTCGTAAAATTACGGAGTTCCTATAGCCACCTTCCAGCTCCATCATCAGATCAGCACTCGAGATAGAGTCAATAATATTGCATTGTCATCCTATTTATAAATTTTAGCTCAATCGGAAACTAGGAAGTGGATCAAATTAAACTTGCAAGATTTGATTACAGACAGACAGACAATGGACAGGTGAAATTAAATAAACGCTTGTAAAAAATAAATAACTTCTCCCTCCTTGTGATTACATAAAATTCAAAAAATAATCATGCCTTTTTAAATATAACAAACTGGAAACACTTTTAAAATGTGTGCAATAATATTATGCAGGGCTGGTCTTAAGGAATTTTCAATAAATTAATTTTATGAATTTATATTTCAAAATTTGTCAAATAGTGCGAGCGAGAGAGCGTCACTCGATATATACGCTCTTAAGCGGCTAATAGTCGCTGAACCTCTGTCTCGCTCGCACGATATAAATTGATAAAATTTACTTTTTGGAAATGTGTTAAATTGAAAATTTTGCTCATATTTTTATACAATTTTTTAAAGTATAACCAGTTTGATACTTTATAAAATGGATGAGGCATGTTTAAAGATAGATATTTTTCATATAATTGAGAATGCCATTGTTGTTATTTAAGGTAGCAAACTGGGAATACTTATAAAAATAGTATAAAAATATGAGCTAAAATTTCAATTTAACACATTTCCAAAAAGTTAATTTTATCAATTGTTATTTGTCAATAAGTTATATCGTGCGAGCGAGACAGAGGCTCAGCGACTATTAACCCCTTATGTGGATATAATCTTAAGAGCCAGTTTGGCGGCGGCTCGTTTAGCTTGCGACTTGTTGCTGCCGACGCCGTAGACAGTGTAGGTACCGTCTCCTTTGGTGAACGATACGGGGACCATGATCTTTGGGACGTCCGGGTCGATTATACGGGCTTGTCTGGAATATAAGTATTATTTATTGGTTAAATAATAAAACAGCAGGGTTTTTCAGTTATTCGTTAGGGAACCGAATTGTCAAAAATCCACTATACGTTTTGGTGTCATACTGTAAGTGTAATGGATAATTGAATATATAAATAAATGTATGCAATGACGTCGTATCGATTTAATGTATAATACGTCATTTCATACATTTTTGTCAATTCGGTCTTCGGTTCGGTTCCCTGACGAATAAGTGAATATCCCTGCAGTTATGCTAACGGGAAACAAACTATGAAGTGAGGGACATATCCCGCCTTTTCGGTTGTCTGCTACCATCCACGGCCGCATCGTCCCTTAACCCTTAATTACTCGCATGGGGCATATTTCACCCCAGTGAGGTGTTAAAGTATAATAACTCCACCATTTTTAAATTACACACCACACCGTGTCTAGCGAGCCGCCGCTGTCCAGGTATATAGCGGCTATTATACTAACAGTTCCCTACACTCACCCTACTGAGGGACAAGTGTGTATACACTCGTATAACACGGCGACGGGCTGGCGCGGTATGCTCGCGCTGAACGTCTGTATCTCCTCGCACATGATCGCGTACACTACACACCACACCGTGTCTAGCGAGCCGCCGCTGTCCAGGTATATAGCGGCTATTATACTAACAGTTCCCTACACTCACCCTACTGAGGGACAAGTGTGTATACACTCGTATAACACGGCGACGGGCTGGCGCGGTATGCTCGCGCTGAACGTCTGTATCTCCTCGCACATGATCGCGTACACTACACACCACACCGTGTCTAGCGAGCCGCCGCTGTCCAGGTATATAGCGGCTATTATACTAACAGTTCCCTACACTCACCCTACTGAGGGACAAGTGTGTATACACTCGTATAACACGGCGACGGGCTGGCGCGGTATGCTCGCGCTGAACGTCTGTATCTCCTCGCACATGATCGCGTACACTACACACCACACCGTGTCTAGCGAGCCGCCGCTGTCCAGGTATATAGCGGCTATTAACGCCTCGAACAAGTCGCTCAGTGTCTGTAACAAATGTATGATCATCTGATTACTGCGGCAGTGGCCGGCGAGCGCCAGAATTCCAGTTAAAATTATTTCCAAGTTAGGTTCATCGTAATAAAACATAAGATTTTCATTGCCAAAAATATTGTACGATAACTATAATACATATACGATAACACATGCCAAATCGTCCGTAATTTTTTGCAGGATGATGTCACTAATATAAACCCACAACCAGTAAAGAACGGATATCATACTTGGCTTAGGCGAAATTTCTAAAATTTCGAGAAAAAAGAACAGACACTATATAATAATAATTGGGGTTTATACTCCAACACAATAGGTTACCCTGAGTAGGGGTAGTGTAGAGGTAAGTACACTATCAGAATCAAATCACAGTTTATAGGTAAACAATGTCTTACAGTACGCATATCGGCAGAAAGAAAATCTTAAAATTACCATAATATGTTGAGATCCAAACTCTACGCTTGAGTTCAGGACTCAGGGGTTATAATTAAAATAGATTTTGAGGTTAGATGGCACGCGATGATCTGTCCTGCAAATATTTATTATCATAATATGACATAATATGATAATAAATAATTGCATCATATGACATATGATAATGAATATTTGCATCATATTATGATAATGAATATTTGCATCATATTATGATAATGAATATGGTGATAGGTGGTAATCCGGGAAGGGGGCGCCCGAAAAAGGTTTGGATGAACTGTGTGAAAGAGGATATGCGCGCTAGGGGAGTGGATGCAGATATGACGGATGATAGATCAGAATGGAGGAGAAAAACGTGTTGTGCCGACCCTACCTAGTGTGGGATAAGGGCAGGAAGATGATGATGATGATGATTATGATAATGAATATTTGCATCATATGACATGTGATAATGAATATTTGCAGGACAGATCATAGCGTGTGATTTGATTCTGATAGTGTACTTACCTCTACTACCCCTACTTATGGTAACCTGTTGTGTTGGAGTATAAACCCCTATTAACACTTTGGCTGCGGCGGAGTTTTATAGAACCAGGTGCCTGATAATAATTTTGCAAAGAAAAATCCTTTGACAAGACACAAAGTTTGTGTTTTTCAGCGCTCGCGTTCCAACTTCAAACACAACTGTTGCGTTTTCAGCAGTCAATGTGTTAATGTGTGTTTTATAATTATAATAGTCCTGTAACTTTGCGGAGACTGTCTTTGAGCCCAATTTGTATAGATGGACTCACAGATAGACTCCGATAAGTGTCACCCATCACATTTATATTAAAAGCTCAAAATGGCCTCTGCGCGTTGGACTTTTTTAGTCTCCGTGTACGCCTATAAAAAGGCCCGGGTTTGACCCGTGTTTAAGAGCGCCATAATAATAATTATTCATTTATTTCAGGCAATAGTACACTGCTACAGACGCAGTGTACCAGAGGCCCATATCATATATACTTTACAGACTAATATACATAAAATTATGATAAAACATATTAGCCTTACCTTGGGCACCTCGACGTACTCTGCGAGATGACACTCCTCCTCGTCGATGAGATAGAGGACATCCTCCACGATCTGATGCTGGCTGAATGTTAGCCGGAGCCTTACCTTGGGCACCTCGACGTACTCTGCGAGATGACACTCCTCCTCGTCGATGAGATAGAGGACATCCTCCACGATCTGATGCTGGCTGAATGTTAGCCGGAGCCTTACCTTGGGCACCTCGACGTACTCTGCGAGATGACACTCCTCCTCGTCGATGAGATAGAGGACATCCTCCACGATCTGATGCTGGCTGAATGTTAGCCGGAGCCTTACCTTGGGCACCTCGACGTACTCTGCGAGATGACACTCCTCCTCGTCGATGAGATAGAGGACATCCTCCACGATCTGATGCTGGCTGAATGTTAGCCGGAGCCTTACCTTGGGCACCTCGACGTACTCTGCGAGATGACACTCCTCCTCGTCGATGAGATAGAGGACATCCTCCACGATCTGATGCTGGCTGAATGTTAGCCGGAGCCTTACCTTGGGCACCTCGACGTACTCTGCGAGATGACACTCCTCCTCGTCGATGAGATAGAGGACATCCTCCACGATCTGATGCTGGCTGAATGTTAGCCGGAGCCTTACCTTGGGCACCTCGACGTACTCTGCGAGATGACACTCCTCCTCGTCGATGAGATAGAGGACATCCTCCACGATCTGATGCTGGCTGAATGTTAGCCGGAGCCTTACCTTGGGCACCTCGACGTACTCTGCGAGATGACACTCCTCCTCGTCGATGAGATAGAGGACATCCTCCACGATCTGATGCTGGCTGAATGTTAGCCGGAGCCTTACCTTGGGCACCTCGACGTACTCTGCGAGATGACACTCCTCCTCGTCGATGAGATAGAGGACATCCTCCACGATCTGATGCTGGCTGAATGTTAGCCGGAGCCTTACCTTGGGCACCTCGACGTACTCTGCGAGATGACACTCCTCCTCGTCGATGAGATAGAGGACATCCTCCACGATCTGATGCTGGCTGAATGTTAGCCGGAGCCTTACCTTGGGCACCTCGACGTACTCGGCGAGATGACACTCCTCCTCGTCGATGAGATAGAGGACATCCTCCACGATCTGATGCTGGCTGAATGTTAGCCGGAGCCTTACCTTGGGCACCTCGACGTACTCTGCGAGATGACACTCCTCCTCGTCGATGAGATAGAGGACATCCTCCACGATCTGATGCTGGCTGAATGTTAGCCGGAGCCTTACCTTGGGTACCTCGACGTACTCTGCGAGATGACACTCCTCCTCGTCGATGAGATAGAGGACATCCTCCACGATCTGATGCTGGCTGAATGTTAGCCGGAGCCTTACCTTGGGTACCTCGACGTACTCTGCGAGATGACACTCCTCCTCGTCGATGAGATAGAGGACATCCTCCACGATCTCGTGCTGCCGCTGCACCTGGTGCTCCACGAACTGCATCACCGCGCGGTCCAGCACCGGGTTCAACTCCTTGCACAGGTATCTACGACAATGGATGGTCAGCGGATAAATATGCAATATTTTTTAAAGAATATATATTATTTTTTTTAAATAAGTAGGTACATAATGTGTCATTCATTTTAACTTTGTTCTTTTTTTTATTTAAAGGTTTAATCCAACATTACGATTCAGACTATAAGGACAAAGTCCGTAAATAAACACTTGGATTAAGACGATCGCATCATAGTCAGGATTATAATATTAATTATTATCGGCGCTTGCAGCAAGCTCCTCGCGCATGTGTTCACGTAACTTTCGTGGTCAGAATGATGTATTTTTTCTAGTAGTCTGACATATAAAATTGTCTCGGCACTTGCTGCGAGCTTGTAAGCGCATAAAATAACTTAACGCACACCTTTTTTGTCGATAATATACAGTATGTATATATTTTCTCTTTTAAGTAGGTATTCAAAATTGCAGGTATAAACTCGGCATTGGCAAGGCTGCATCTAGGGCCCTTCCAGATTTTTATTTGATCCGCCTTTGATTTTGCCCGCAAAGAAAAAAGTTGTGGATTCTCCGATGCTCTGCTCACACTTACTTGTGTAATCCTAATTTAACGACATAAGCAGCAAAAGTGACGTTGTTAACCAACGCGGAGCGCAGATCCGTGAGGTCCCCGGGCGACAGGGTGGGGTTGCACTCGAATATGTGAGACGTGATCAGGAAGTCCAAGATGGCGTCGCCGAGGAACTCCAGCCGCTCGTACGAACGCGTCAGTCGGTTGCGTAGGTACGACGCGTGAGATATAGCCTGAAATAATAATCATAAGTGTCACCCATTACATTTATATTAAAAGCTCAAAAGGGCCTATGCGCGTTGGGCTTTTTGTCTCCGTGTACGCCTATAAAAAGGCCCGGGCTTAGCCCGTGTTAAAGAGCATCATACTAATATTATAAACGTGAAAGTTTGTATGAATGGATGTAGCCCTGTCAATGAGTGCCCAAAAGGTACATGTGGATCGAAAAGTCGAAAGCAGAAAAACTAACTTAGGACACATTTATTCTTTTACTGGACTAATGTCTGGATGTCAGGATGTTTGTTACTCTTTCACGCCTAAACGGGTGGACAGATCTGACTCTATGGCTCTAACATTGAGAACTGTGTTCTGTTCACAAGGGCAATGTTACCAGTGAATTTACTGGCCATGATGAGATCAAACCAATATTTGGTATTAATTTTGGTTTTTATTTTGGTTTTTAATTTTTTTATTAATTTTTTTTTTTTTTTTTTTCATGGATGGCGGCATCTTCCGCAGATTTTTTTTTCAAAGCACTATGGCACTATGTTTGATATGGGCAATCATGATGCTTACCATCAGCATGAAGCACTTTTGATTTGCCTATCACCTACTGCTGTCATTAAAAAAAAAATCTTATAATATCTAATAATTATTTTAGTTGGCTTTCATTGCCTTAAAATACATTATAGTTAATTATTACTTATAAGAAGGTGAATAATTAACAAAATAATAATTATCCAATAAAAATAAACCAACGATAGAGATAGAAAGAAAAAATGAAAATTACCTCCAATAAGAGCGACGGATCTCTAAACTTGTAGTTCAAAATCTTCTCAATGTCTGGTTGGAAGCCATTCATTAGGAACTTGATCTCGTCACCGGTCGCCTTCCCTTCGCTTATCACTGTCGGTACTCGCTTGTGAAGTAGCGCTTCGAAATTGTCCTAAAAAGGTATCGATAAGGTGTAAAAATTATAATTAGAGTCCTTTTCACGAAAGAGGTCCCGCGGAATTTAGCGGAACTAAATTTATTTTTATCGATTATTACTGGACTTCATATATCCTAAATAATTTTTATTTGTTAGATAAAATAAATACCTACCTATTTTTTTAAGAGTTGTAGTACGAGTGCTACAATTAGTATACTCAGTTTTAGTAATTTACCAAAATTTTGGCGCAGAACATTCTCTTAACACTAAAATTGTAATCAACTGAAATTTGGTTTGTATCTCTTCTGATTGTAAGATATAACGCTGCCCATAATTAGTACAGTGCTACCCAGAATTTTACAAAGGTAAAATTCTGGGTGCACTGCGCCAACGCTTCTTAATTGAGAGTCATAAGATGTTAAGACTCTTCAGCCCAGTAATTTCACTAGCTACAGTGCCCTCCTACCGAAGCACTACTCAGACGGAAGAATAACTGGCACTGTTGGGGTACCCACCTAGTCGGCCTCCTGCAAAGGAAGTCTACCCCCGATTTCTACTTTGAACGAGCCAATCAAAACTAGTCAACCTCCCCCGCCATTATTTGGCGATTTTGTTTTCAAACAGAAAATCACATAAGCGGATCTGGTTTAGTCTGGTATTCTTCGCTCACCGCTTCGCAAGTTTCGAACAGACTGTCTTTCCAGCGACTTAGGCTATCTTGCCCTTAAGCACTTAGACAAGCCTAAGTGGCTTGTTTCTGTGTAAACAAGTTTTCAGTGTTCAAATTCCCATATCGCTATAACATTGACATACGAGTTAGAACTCACTTGTTCAGGTAATATTCTTAGCCATTCCGTTACTTTGACTGCAGCGAAGATCCCGCCGCTCAGTAGGTAGGTTCCAATCAAAGCTTCAACACAATCTGCCACCGACTGAAATCAAAATCACTATTTTTTACAAATAAAATTGTAATCTTTTTATTTCAATAGGATTATTATAACAATTACATATTCTCCACTCTGTGCATAATTGTCATTAACGATAAGACCGCCTAGATTGTGTCATACAGAAATATGATACAGCAGAAAAGCCAAAAAAGCTTTTAGCTTATTTTGTTGTGTTTCAATAAAGCGTCAAAATTCATTATGTTAATTATAATATTTAATTTATTTGTATAAGTTATTATCTTACTAATATTATAAACGTGAAAGTTTGTAAGAATGTATGTTTGTTACTCTTTCACGCCTAAACGGGTAGACCAATTGAGCTGAAATTTCGATTAGAGATAGCTTAGACTCTGGAATAACATATAGGCTACTGTACAGCGGGTAAAGCCCGCTAGTAAAGTTATAAGTCTTAAAAAAGAAAAAAATTAACAGACGAAAAAAATATTAATTAATTAAAAAAAAAAAATTAAATGCGAGTAGCTGGAGCTAACTACTGAAATTATCTTTTAATATCATAGAGTGACCTCGTGGTTGAGACATTTCTTTACAGACGTGAGTCGGTCGTTTTGTTGTCCATTAATCTTTACTTTATTATAAATAATAAATTATGTTACATTGGACAGGTTACTCGTCATTCATTTATTTGTCATCTGTAGGTACGAAGTGCATCGGGTTCACCAGTGTTTTTTATACAAAGAGAAAGTAAGAAGACGAGTAAAACGCTTTTCTGATAAGAGATAACGCTACCCATAATAATTAGTACAGTGTGCTGAAATTTTACAATGATGTAAAATTTTAAGCGCACTGCGCCAACGCTTCTTACTTAAGGGGTTAATAGTCGCTGAGCCTCGGTCTCGCTCGCACGATATAACTGATTGTCAAATAACAATTGATAAAATTTACTTTTTGGAAATGTGTTAAATTGAAAATTTAGCTCATATTTTTATACTATTTTTATAAGTATTCCCAGTTTGCTTTTTTTTTTTTTTTTTTTCCCCTTCTGCCTATCCACGATCAGTTTTCAAACTATAAGTGGATTTGTTGAGTTGAATCATGATGTTTCAGGCTCGGGCTCATTAGCCCCTCTTCCTTCTGGAATCAGCTTCTCAAAGATATGCTCTCTTCAGCCGTTTTGTTGTTTGCGGGTTCTCTATTAGCGCTCTAGCAAGAGGATTTTGGTGAGACTTGAGACGATTACAGTAACGGCCTCCCACAGTCTTAATTTCTTCGTCTACCGTTGGGACCTCCAGGTATTCGTGAATTTCTTTATTATTGGTGAACCACGATGTATTTGCTATGGCACGTAAGATCTTATTTTGTGCTCTCTGGATGATGTCACGATTAGATTTACATGTGGTACACCAGATTTGAATTCCATACGTCCACAACGGTTTCAGAATGCTGGTATACACCAGGCGTTTGTTACTCATTGAGAGGCGTGATTGTGGGCCAAGGAGCCAATATAGGTTTTTAAACTTGCGGTCTAGTTCTGTACGTTTCGCCTTTACGTGCTCCTTCCAGGTCAGTCTTCTATCCAGTGTAAAGCCAAGATACTTAACGGAGTCTTTATGAGGCAGCTCTTCTCCACCGAGTTTTACAGGTGGACAGTTACCTTTCCGTAGAGTAAAAGTGACGTGGGTAGACTTGGCGGCACTCGTGCGAATTCTCCACTTTTGTAGCCAACTCTCAGTGAGCACTAGACATTCTTGGAGTGCTGTCGAGGCTTTGGTAGGAGAGTCTTCGCACGCCAAGATAGCGGTATCGTCTGCGTATGTAGCAGTCACTGTATTGGATGATTGTGGTAAGTCGGCGGTGTAAATATTGTATAACACCGGGCCCAGCACAGAACCTTGCGGTACACCGGCTTTTATGTCAAAAAAGGAAGACTTGCATTCTCCGAACTTGACTTGGAAGATTCTATCTGACAGGTAGGAGCGAATCATAGGAGAGTATATGTGCGGCAACTGGGTTCCCAGTTTGCTAACTTAAAAAACAACAATAGCATTCCCAATTATATGAAAAATATCGATCTTTAAGCTTGCCTCAACCATTTTAAAACGTATCAAACTGTTTATACTTTAAAAAATTGTATAAAACTATGAGCTAAATTTTCTTTTTAACACATTTCCAAAAAGTAGATTTTATCAATTGTTATTTGACAAAAAGTTGTATCGCGAGAGGTTCAGCGACTATTAAGCCGCTAAAGAGTCATAAGATGTTAAGATTTGCCCAGTTCTTTCATTAGCTAGAGTGCCCTTCTACCAAAGCACAGATTACTGTGTTTGCACATCACTGCTCAGGCGGTAGAATTACTGGCACTGTTGGGGTACCCACCTAGTCGACCTCCTGCAAAGGAAGTCTACCCCCGGAGACCTTGTTTAGTATAGATACTTAAATTACTAACCTCCACAATAATAGGCTTATAAAATAATAAAATAATCTATTGAATTGGGATGTTAACTAAAAGAAAAACTTTTGTCCGTAATGTAGATTATTGAAAAATATTGGACACCTATTTTTTTATTTGTAAATTTGATAAAAAACGTGAGAGATACAACGCACTAAAGTTGCTTGATCGTGACGTCACACCACTCAAACTACACACACTCATTCACTCAATCCAGTACCAGTATCCAGTAGTAGTTGTTTAGTGGTATGACGTCACGCGTCCTAACACAGAATCTTATAAGCGTTATATCTCAGCCATTTTATATTTTATTTGCAAGAAAAAAAATCCGTATCGAATATTTTTTTATTATAAAAAATACGGACTAATAGTATTTTAAAAATGTTGACCTTGTCAACATCCCTATTATCAGCCCTGTATATTAAGCAAATTAATATGGTGAAATAAGTTCTATTGACGTCAACGACTGATAATAATTATATCCAAAAAATATTATTATTTTATCGTTATTATAATCGTTACCATTATTTATTGCGTTTCAAGGAATCACTAACTGCGCCCAGCGGTTTTACCCGCTGTACTGTAGCCTATATGTTATTCCAGGGTCTACGTTATGTCTATACCGAATTTCAGCTCAATCGGTCCACCCGTTATGACGCGCGAAGAGTAACAAACATACATCCGTAAAATTTCGCGGAACATATATTGCGCTCAAAACATGGCCAATGACTTCCCCAATAAGGCCCTATAAAACATTTATTTCGGACTCTCGGCCCATATATCCACAAAACAATAGATACAAATTCAAATATAAAATACATAAGATTTTAAAATAAATTATCATATAAATTACATATTTAAAAAAAATTATCAAACGAAAACTAGATAAAATTAAACCAAAAAATAAATTAAATTAACCATTAAAAAAAAAATTTGATAATTAAAGTTGCTCTATACACCAATGTACTGAATAACCAAAAACCCTGTATATGTACAGCGGTGGACGAACATAGGCCTGATGATGATAAAGTATCGTACGCATTGCACCAAGCTGATTATTTTTTACGTATTTGTAGATGCGATTATGCGATACTGATCTATAGACTATAGACGCACTCGTATGACTTCCAAGTTTTTGGTCAGAATGTAAACATACTGTTAAGCCGCGTCTCCAGCTCCTTTTTTGGTCTACACTCTCAACAAAAACACGTCAACACGCAGCAAAATTCCACTACACAATAAAAAAAATGTCTAAGCTTCAAGCTTCAACAAATGTTTTTGCTTTGTTTATTCATTTATTTATTTACTAGCTGAGCCCGGCGGTAAGCTTCAACAAATGTTTTTGCTTTCCATAGCCGATGGAATGCAAAAACATTTGTTGACGCTTGAAGCATAGACATTTTTTTTTGTTGAGTAGGGGAATTTTGCTGTGTGTTGACGTGTTTTTGTTGAGAGTGTAGACCACAAAAGGAGCTGGAGACGCGGCTTTAAGCTTACCTTATCAGAAACAGCCTGTGAATGCACATAACACTGCATGGCGTTCTGGGCGTGACCGGGTGGTTCTTTTTCAGCGCTGCCATCGTCTTCCCTGAATCTCTTCTCCAAAGCCTCCCAACTGTCGGGATAGATCTCACCGCTTAGGGCTTCGTCCAGGGAGAATTGGGTACCGATTAAAAAGGTTGGGCGAATCTGTAACAAATAAATAAACTTAAAGTTGGCCTTTGATCACCCAGAATTACCTGAAAAAATACCTGATTATTGATTATCACCTACGATAGTTTGGAGCTCAGGTCGTCTGCACTTAAATGGTGATGAAACAAGGAAAAGGATTCGAATATTATCTATGTATATTTATGTTGGAGACCTTTATCACATACGCACGCTTGAGTGTTGAGGGCATTGATAGCGTGTGCATCTGCACTGAGTGTCTTTTTTTTGAAGTATCAGTAAAAAATCTGAAATTTACAGGGGAGTTAGTAAAAATATAGTAAAAAATAATGCACAGGGTCTCGAATTTCTAAAACTTGAATTGAACGAGATGTGACCAAAAGATTAGGACACTCAATCCTGATGCGCCGCTAAATACGAATATTTTCAAAAGTATTGACCCTAGGATTATAATTTTTAGTTCTGGAGTTAGTAAAAAATTTCTAAAAACTTTTGGGAAATTTTCAAATCAATAGAATGTGCCGTTACAGATTTATAACGGTTTAACTAGGACACTCAGTTCTTACGCCGTAAGGATTGAGTGTCCTGCTAAATATGGGTTTATTGGAATAAATACATAAAAATAACATTACCATCTTGTAGTCTGACCCTCAAAACAATTTCTAAAAGAGAAACTATGTCGAAAAAGCTTACCCTTTTAAAATAAATGAAAGATTTCATTTTTACGAAACGTCTGTACTGAGTGTCTTTTATTTTTGAAAAAAAAGGGTCAAATAGTAGTTTTAGAAATTTGGCACTTGGTTCAAAAGTTTTTACTAATTGAATACTAAAACATGATATATAATTTGTTTTTCTAAATTGTATATTTTTAGAGTAAATCCACTTTTTGCGGTTTTCTGTGAGTGTCTTTTTTTTTTCGAGGTTGAGCAAAATTAATGAAATTCACAGGGGAGTTAGTAAAAAATTAGTAAAAACTTTTGTAGTAAGTGGCGAATTTCTAAAACTTAAATTGAATTTTTTATGAGCAAAATACTAGGACACTCAATCCTTACGTTTTAAAAAAGTGAAAAACCTCGATATCTCGGTAAGTATTAACTTTTTTTTCAGGTTTTTTTTCTCTAGAGTTAGTAAAGAATTTCTAAAAACTTTGTAAAAAAAAATATACAGGCTAACACGTGGTGTTACTGAGTTATAGCGGTTTAATTAGTTTCACTGAGCGTAAGAACTGAGTGTCCTAGTTAAACGGCTCTACAGATAAAACTAAACCTCGTAGATAAAAACAACTTATATCCACGAGTTTTACTAATTTTTTACTAACTCTGGATATAAAATTCATTTTTGTAAGTTTTATATTTTTTGAGAAAAACCACATTTTCATGTTTTTCACTGAGTGTCCCATTTTTTTCAAAATATCAAAATGATTTTTTCAGGAGAGTTAGTAAAACATTAGTTACAACGTTTGCACTAGGTGTCGAATTTCTAAAACTAAAATTATTCTTTTTATGATCAAATAACTACAGTCCAGACGCTCGAAAAACATGAAAAACCTCGATATCTCGATAAATATTAACTTTTTTCCTCGGATTTTTTTTTCAGTAGTTAGTAAAAAATTAGTAAAATCTTTTGCACTAGGTGCCGAATTTCTAAAACTGAAATCAAATTTTTTATAATCAAAAAACTAGGACACTCAATCCTTACGTTTTAAAAAAGTGAAAAACCTCGATATCTCGGTAAGTATTAACTTTTTTTTCAGGATTTTTTTTCCAGTAGTTAGTAATGAATTTCTAAAAACTTTTACAAAAAAAACCAACTGGCTAACATGTGTTGTTACTGATTTATAGCGAATAATTAGTTTCACTGAGCGTAAGAACTGAGTGTCCTAGTTAAACGGCTCTACAGACAAAATTAAACCTCGTAGATAAAAACAACTTAGATCCACGAGTTTTACTAATTTTTTACTAACTCTGGATATAAAATTCATTTTTGTAAGTTTTATATTTTTTGAGAAAAACCACATTTTCATGTTTTTCACTGAGTGTCCCATTTTTTTCAAAATATCAAAATGATTTTTTCAGGAGAGTTAGTAAAACATTAGTTACAACGTTTGCACTAGGTGTCGAATTTCTAAAACTAAAATTATTCTTTTTATGATCAAATAACTACAGTCCAGACGCTCGAAAAACATGAAAAACCTCGATATCTCGATAAATATCAACTTTTTTCTTAGGATTTTTTTTTCAGTAGTTAGTAACGAATTTCTAAAAACTTTTACAAAAAAAACCAACAGGCTAACATGTGTTGTTACTGATTTATAGCGGTTAATTAATTCTGTTTTACGGAGCGAGCTAAATGAATAAAGCCGTGAGTTGTTCTCACCACGAATAAAGGTATTCTTATACCTAGGCACTATTATTCAACTGACCACTATTTAATTTGTTGGCAATACTTTCTCTCTGATAACATACACGTTCAAACACTTGGCTACCTCCCGACTCCCGGTGCCCAACTTTTACGAGGCTGCTGACTTTGGGAAGATCAACTTTTGCACACAGAATTAACACACTCTCACACACGCACATACACACACACACACACACACACACACACACACACACACACACACACACACACACACACACACACACACACACACACACACACACACACACACACACACACACACACACACACACACACACACACACACACACACACACACACACACACTAACACACATAATACACCTAGGGAGCTGTTTAATTGAATAAGAAGGAGAGCGCCGGCAACTGCAACATAGTTTTATAAACTATCGCAATTTCCAACGTTCATGGCGTTTAAGATTAACGTGTATTTTAAGCGCAAATAAAGATTTATTATTTATATTAAGGGGTACGATTTTGCAAATTTACGCTAGGGCGTATTACAAGACGGATGTCGCAAAATTTAACAAAATTTATAAGAAACCAGTTGTTTAAGGATTTGAAATTATAAAATTGGCGCCAAATATATTTTTATTTATGTTATTGGCAAATGTACAGAAAGCAAATTAGAAAAAATTGATGTCAAATATTAACCTATCAAAATTTTCAATTATATCTGTGCAATTTTGTCATTCAATCTTCTCTCAATGGCGCTTCACGGTTCTGCTCGTAATTTTGTATCAATTAATTTTTAAGGAAATAAAAGCCTTCCAAGTTATTTTTTGTTGTATAACTGTACACTGTACACCCCGTACACCAGTTAAAGCAATTTCAACCATAATCATAGCCAAAACAAGTTCTCAAATAAATAGTAGTGATTACGACTTTACTAATTAAGCAAAGGAGCGATGCAAGTCCATTAGTTATTTTAAACAGGGATTTTAGGCCATTCGATTGTAGTTGACATGACCGTAGGTATACGTAACCTACAAGACGGACGTTGCAAAATTTAACCTTTAACCAATAGTAAGTGGCACGTTCTTATTAATAATAAAGAGTATTTCTACTCTAAGAGTAGAAATACTCTGCTGCCTGACTGCCTGAGCATAGGTCAGGCAGTATAATGATTTACTTACCGTTGTGCAGGTTTGCAACCAAGCTTGCCTTGAGATCGCTATTAGCGATAAGACCGCCAATTATAACACTTCTTTCTGTGTAATCTTAGTTCTAAGTTTATATTGTTGTATTTGTGTGAACAATAAAGAGTTTTCTATTCTATTCTTGCCTGACACGTGTTACTGTAAGTATATGCGAGCCCGTCTTACTTACGCGGGAATGAGGTACTGCAGCGCTAATATACACCACTCGTGCGTATTTGTATGAGTGACCTATTCACTATGAGCTCCTTTTGCTAGCTGCGAATGGATTAGCACTACGCCCTCGTAAACTTGCAAAATCATAACAATATAAATAAAAGCCAATAACATATATAAAAATACATTTGGCGCCAAATTTAAAATTTCAAATCCTTAAACAACTGGTTTCTTATAAATTTTGTTAAATTTTGCGACATCCGTCTTGTAATACGCCCTAGCGTAAATTTGCAAAATCGTACCCCTTAATATAAATAATAAATCTTTATTTGCGCTTAAAATACACGTTAATCTTAAACGCCATGAACGTTGGAAATTGCGATAGTTTATAAAACTATGTTGCAGTTGCCGGCGCTCTCCTTCTTATTCAATTAAACAGCTCCCTAGGTGTATTATGTGTGTTAGTGTGTGTGTGTGTGTGTGTGTGTGTGTATGTGCGTGTGTGAGAGTGTGTTAATTCTGTGTGCAAAAGTTGATCTTCCCAAAGTCAGCAGCCTCGTAAAAGTTGGGCACCGGGAGTCGGGAGGTAGCCAAGTGTTTGAACGTGTATGTTATCAGAGAGAAAGTATTGCCAACAAATTAAATAGTGGTCAGTTGAATAATAGTGCCTAGGTATAAGAATACCTTTATTCGTGGTGAGAACAACTCACGGCTTTATTCATTTAGCTCGCTCCGTAAAACAGAATTAATTAACCGCTATAAATCAGTAACAACACATGTTAGCCTGTTGGTTTTTTTTGTAAAAGTTTTTAGAAATTCGTTACTAACTACTGAAAAAAAAATCCTAAGAAAAAAGTTGATATTTATCGAGATATCGAGGTTTTTCATGTTTTTCGAGCGTCTGGACTGTAGTTATTTGATCATAAAAAGAATAATTTTAGTTTTAGAAATTCGACACCTAGTGCAAACGTTGTAACTAATGTTTTACTAACTCTCCTGAAAAAATCATTTTGATATTTTGAAAAAAATGGGACACTCAGTGAAAAACATGAAAATGTGGTTTTTCTCAAAAAATATAAAACTTACAAAAATGAATTTTATATCCAGAGTTAGTAAAAAATTAGTAAAACTCGTGGATCTAAGTTGTTTTTATCTACGAGGTTTAATTTTGTCTGTAGAGCCGTTTAACTAGGACACTCAGTTCTTACGCTCAGTGAAACTAATTATTCGCTATAAATCAGTAACAACACATGTTAGCCAGTTGGTTTTTTTTGTAAAAGTTTTTAGAAATTCATTACTAACTACTGGAAAAAAAATCCTGAAAAAAAAGTTAATACTTACCGAGATATCGAGGTTTTTCACTTTTTTAAAACGTAAGGATTGAGTGTCCTAGTTTTTTGATTATAAAAAATTTGATTTCAGTTTTAGAAATTCGGCACCTAGTGCAGAAGATTTTACTAATTTTTTACTAACTACTGAAAAAAAAATCCGAGGAAAAAAGTTAATATTTATCGAGATATCGAGGTTTTTCATGTTTTTCGAGCGTCTGGACTGTAGTTATTTGATCATAAAAAGAATAATTTTAGTTTTAGAAATTCGACACCTAGTGCAAACGTTGTAACTAATGTTTTACTAACTCTCCTGAAAAAATCATTTTGATATTTTGAAAAAAATGGGACACTCAGTGAAAAACATGAAAATGTGGTTTTTCTCAAAAAATATAAAAACTTACAAAAATGAATTTTATATCCAGAGTTAGTAAAAAATTAGTAAAACTCGTGGATATAAGTTGTTTTTATCTACGAGGTTTAGTTTTATCTGTAGAGCCGTTTAACTAGGACACTCAGTTCTTACGCTCAGTGAAACTAATTAAACCGCTATAACTCAGTAACACCACGTGTTAGCCTGTATATTTTTTTTTACAAAGTTTTTAGAAATTCTTTACTAACTCTAGAAAAAAAAATCCTGAAAAAAAAGTTAATACTTACCGAGATATCGAGGTTTTTCACTTTTTTAAAACGTAAGGATTGAGTGTCCTAGTATTTTGCTCATAAAAAATTCAATTTAAGTTTTAGAAATTCGCCACTTACTACAAAAGTTTTTACTAATTTTTTACTAACTCCCCTGTGAATTTCATTAATTTTGCTCAACCTCGAAAAAAAAAAGACACTCACAGAAAACCGCAAAAAGTGGATTTACTCTAAAAATATACAATTTAGAAAAACAAATTATATATCATGTTTTAGTATTCAATTAGTAAAAACTTTTGAACCAAGTGCCAAATTTCTAAAACTACTATTTGACCCTCTTTTTTCAAAAATAAAAGACACTCAGTACAGACGTTTCGTAAAAATGAAATCTTTCATTTATTTTAAAAGGGTAAGCTTTTTCGACATAGTTTCTCTTTTAGAAATTGTTTTGAGGGTCAGACTACAAGATGGTAATGTTATTTTTATGTATTTATTCCAATAAACCCATATTTAGCAGGACACTCAATCCTTACGGCGTAAGAACTGAGTGTCCTAGTTAAACCGTTATAAATCTGTAACGGCACATTCTATTGATTTGAAAATTTCCCAAAAGTTTTTAGAAATTTTTTACTAACTCCAGAACTAAAAATTATAATCCTAGGGTCAATACTTTTGAAAATATTCGTATTTAGCGGCGCATCAGGATTGAGTGTCCTAATCTTTTGGTCACATCTCGTTCAATTCAAGTTTTAGAAATTCGAGACCCTGTGCATTATTTTTTACTATATTTTTACTAACTCCCCTGTAAATTTCAGATTTTTTACTGATACTTCAAAAAAAAGACACTCAGTGCAGATGCACACATTGATAGCTCAGTCAATCCATCAAGCTTTCCTTCTTTAATTAAATATTAACTTGTAGTTTCTGACAAATTTAAGGACAAACATGCATACTAATACAAAATTTAAAAATTTAGTATTCTTGTTAGAAGCCTTACATAGGACTGTCCTATTGTAAATATTTTGGTGTTTCAATAATATCACAAACATACATATTAAATTATTTAAGCAGCTGAAGTGGCAGGCCACATAGCACGCAAAAACGGATGGCCGATGAGGTCGAAAAGTGCTTAAGGTGACCACGGACTAGCAAACGCAGCGTAGAACGTTCACCCACAAGGTGGATTGACGACCTTATAAAGGTTTCCGGAAGACGCTGGATGCAGGTCGCTTCCAACTGATACGAGTACATTATGAAAGTCCAAAGGGGAGGCCTATGTTCAGCAGTGGAGGTCCTATGGCTGAAATGTTGATGATGATGATGATGACATATTAAATTGATAACCCCCTTTTAGGGTTTCGTAGCCAAATGGCAAAAAACAGAACCCTTATGGATTCGTCATGTCTGTCCGTCCGTCCTTCCGTCTGTCCGTATGTCACAGCCACTTTTTTCCGAAACTATAAGAACTATACTGTTGAAACTTGGTGTAGATGTATTCGGTGAACCGCATTAAGATTTTCACACAAAAATAGAAAAAAAAAACAATAAATTTTTGGGCCTCCCCATGCTTAGAACTGAAACTCAAATTTTCTTTTCATCAAACCCATATGTGTGGGGTATAGGTCTTCAAAAATGATATTGAAGTTTCTAATATCATTTTTTTCTAAACTAAATATTTTGCGCGCCAGACGCTTTTTTAGTGGAAAAACAAGTGAAATTTAAAAAAACTTTTTAAAACAAGCTTTTATTATTATTACCATCTGGCACCATAAAGTACTCGTCCTGACGAATCAAATGAGCCCAAACTCGATGGGGTTGCGTCGTTTAATTACGGAGTTCCTATGGCCACCTTCCAGCTCCATCATTAGATCACCTCGATGTCATAAAAATATTGCATTGTCATCCGATTTATACATGCATACAAAATTTCAGCTTAATCGGAAACCGGAAAGTGGGTCAAATTCAACTTGCAAGATTTGATTACAGACAGACAACAGACAAGTGAAAGTAAATAAAAGCTTGTAATGAGTGTCCCCCCGTAACTTCTAAAATGAGGGAATGATAAATGTAAAAATAATATATGATGTACAATTACCATGCAAACTTCCACCGAAAATTGGTTTGAACGAGATCTAATAATTAGTTTTTTTTAATACGTCATAAATCGTAAACCGCAATTTAAGTCACAACGAACTACAAAAACTTTTATATTATGTTACTTGCTGTTACGGAACCCTTCATGGGTGAGTTCGACTCGCACTTGGCCGCTTTATTTGAGGTCGATTAGGAAAAAATCCGTTTCGTTGGAGTTTGAACTTAAAAATAAAAAACAATGATTTGCACTTACTTTTGAGAGCATTAGCTAATTAGTATTATCACGTATTTATTAATTTGCTTGATTGATGGATATTTCAAGGATAATAATATGGTATAATTTGTCGGATCACTTTCGATAAGATTTTTTATATAGATAGGTAGGTACTTCGAATTATCTCTTCTTACGTATATTTCTTGCTAGTGACGGCTCTATTATGTGGTCCGGATATAATTCTGAATTTCCGAGTTCGAATCCTGGCCCTGCGACCAACGACTATAGGTACATATAATTCCTCCACTCACTATACTGGTGGTAGTGGGTTAGGCTTCGGCCGTGGCTATAGTTACCACCCACTGGACAAAACCGTCATAATAACCGTGTTCCGGCATGATGTTCAGTGAAGCCAGGGAGGGATTTATCCCGCCTTCTAGGTCCTGCTACCATCTACGGTCGCATCATCGCTTAACATTACATCAACATATTATGTTTTGTTGTACGTGCTTTCCATCGAGTATGGAAAGCAAAAACATTGTTGCAGCAAACAAAAAGTGTAGTTTGAAAATGTTTGGTGAAAAACACTTTTTTTTTAAACCTTTTCATAACACTTGCTGACGAGGGTCTTATGATGGACCAGGAGGTGCCTAGGTCTCATCAATTCGAATGTAATGAGCCCAAACTCGCCGGTTTTACTAATAGCCATTGAAGAGTTCTAGTAGACACCTCCTGGGTCCATCATCAGATCAGTTCTGAGTTCTGTGGTACCAGATTATTGAACTGTCATCAGATTTCTAAACATTTGCAAAGTTTCATTAATGTACGACAACCAGAAGTTGGTCAAATTTTATTTGCAAGATTTTTTTACCGACTTTGTATGGAAAACTAATATAAGCGTCTTAAAAATTTACCATGTTTGGAAGCTCATAGCTGTACATCGATTGGAGATAGATAATATGTGTAAAGGCCAAAGTTGTAGAGAATTTTATTAGGTTTCATAATGTAGTACAACGCACAGTTTTTTTGACAAATAAGCAAAAAACCTAAAAATGGGACCGTCTTCGGCCCTCCCCCTTGGGCTCACCTTGGAGGGATGGGGACTTTTAGTATACTTATCTCCTAACTAGTCCAAACAAAGTTCCTAAGTTAGTTTTTCTGCTTTTGACTTTTCCATCCACATTTTGAGTACCCATTGACTGGACTATTTCTCAAAGTTTCAGTTTAATAAAATAATAGCATATAATTTATAGCACGTCTAGTTGTATACTGCGATAACGCTATTATTTTATATTTTATCATCATCATAGTGCACAAGTCTTACACGCTAACCTTTCAAACTTGTTGTTAGTTCCAATAACAATTACTTATCAGAGTATTACTCTACTGTTGTACAAATACAAATTATTTATTCGTAGTTTTTAAGTACACGTCATACACAATTGCATATACATATTTGTAAAAACATAGTCATCACATTGATTCATACTAATTAAATAATTGCAATAAATTTACATTGATATTATAATTATCTAGATAATAATAAAATAATAAGAATTTTAATAATAATTAGACTATTGCATATATAGAATGTAAAAAACCAAGATAATAGAATATAATAATTGTATTAAGTACATATTTAAGGTTAATAACCTTATCACTTGACATTATCAAGAATTTCCGATGAATTTATTATATCAATTATATCATGGTCATGTGAAACAGATTAAATACAAATTAAATGCAGGTATATTATGTTATAGGCAAAGTAATAAATCCGATCATTATTATCTATAACCGGTCATTAATGAAAAGTAACTCAATTTGGTCAAAATGATACATTTATAATGACAGAAATAATCACATTAATTAGTAATAATACATAATATTTTTGATTGGTTTGACTTGGTTAAAGTAATAATCTAAATATATAAAAGGAAAGTCACTCTTTAGTCACTCGCTCAGTCACTCTTTAGTGACTGATTGACTGACTGATCTATCAACGCACAACCTAAACCGCTGGACGGATTGGGTTGAAATTTGGAACACAGATAGGTTTTATGACGTAGTCCTCCGCTAAGGATTTTGCCACGCGGGCAAAGCCGCGAGCATAACCTAGTACAATATAAATCACACTGACTAGTTATTTTCCATAAAATTTAGGTATATCTATACAATATGGACCAATCGCACACCTGGCACATCGCCGGCCGCTGTCTCGGCAAGGTTGCTTCGCTCGCCGGCTCCCGCATTGTGGACACAGTTCAAACCTAACCAACTGATTTAGAAATGCATCGCATTCCGACATACAAAGAAAGTTGGAAAAATGGGAATATTTTACCAAAGATAGAACATTTTATGCTGATTACATCAGCCACAAAATAGCAGGGATCACGCCACGCTGCAGACAAATGAGACGGTAATAGAAAGAAAAGGCAGTCGAACCGTATTTACCACTTTGATTATTATCGTTGTTCTACTATTTTATGTATTAGCCAGACAAAGTGATTGATGTATTATAATAACCAGTTAATATGTATACAAATTAATGACTTTAGCTGTAACATTTACATAACGACACGACGATATAATATTATAATAATCTATAACAACATAACGAAATTGTAGCGTTTGTAGTGAGGGAATGATGATTTATGAGAGAATATTTCTGATCAAGCTCGGCATACCATTTAACTGATGTTATTTTATTTATTTTGTATGTACCACTTCCGTCTTATTGTAGAGTCAAATAATGCCAAAATAAACATAACTTTATTGAAATAAATTTATTAATTACTTGATACCTCACTTCAAATTAAAAATAACGTATATTATTGGGGACCACTATACCACAAACTGGGACCACTATATACCCATATACACCATATTGGGGGTTTACTCAAGAGACAAATTATATTTTTTTTCGGCGCACACTGTTATCTTTTTATGTATATTCAAAATTCTAGGTAATAATGGACCTTGCCCCCCCTAAAAAAATTTGGATCCGGCCATGACTATATTATGATTAACCACGTAATGTCCTGGCTCGGCGGTCATTAACAGGCAATTCATTGTAGCAACATTGTTACCACTGCTTTAATCTTCATCATACAATACAAATAAGTACTCTTTAGTGAGACCATAAATATACAAATTAATTTACTTAAAACTAGACAATTACAATCATTACATCATTACTACATAGTATGAAACAAAGTCGTAACCCGCGTCTGTTTGTCTCGATGTGTATGCTTAAATCTTTAAATCTGCGGAACGGATTTTGATGCCGTTTTTCAATAGAGTGATTCAAGAAGATGGTTTATATTATAATATATTTATATTATACATATATAACGTACAATATAGTAGAGAAACACTCATATTTTTCTGTTAGGCGGGCGCAAGACCACTAGTAAAATATATGTAAATTTAAACTTAATAATAAAAAAAACGGTCAAGTACGAGTAGGACTCGAGCACCGAGGGTTCCGTATAAACCTACGGCATTCTACGGAACCCTAAGGAAAAGTGGGTATAATATTATATACTGTAGGTTTTGATTCCCTTGCGAGTACTTGCGAGTTTGAAAATATGGGGCTAAAATTGCTGTTTCTTTTGATTTCGTTGACATAGATGTTTGATTTTTTTACAGCTTAAAGTTATTATAAAGCTGAGTATTTGGTATGAATTTCAATTTAATACCTTTAATACGCGTTCTTGAGGAAAGGGATAATAAATACAAAATTATTAAAAATATTTTTTATATGATGTAACTAAAAATTTACAGTTTTCGCAATTTTTCCTGTGCCTGTGATTTAAGACGTTGCTGCGAACCAAATTTCAAGATTCTGAGTTAACGGCAAGTACCCTGTAGGTTTTGATTCCCTTGAGAGTAGTCGCGAGTTAAAAAATACGGCTAAAATTGCTGTTTCTTTTGAATGCGTTGAGATAGAGGTTTGATTTTATTACAGTTTAAAGGTATTATAGACTTTAGTATTTGATATGAATTTCAGTTTAATACCTGCACGCGTTCATGAGCAATAAGGTAGTAAGTATGAAATTATTAAAAATATTTTTTTATATGATGTAACTAAAAATGTACAATTTTCGGAATTTTCCCTTTATCTATGCTTTAAGGAATTGCTTTTCACCAAATTTCAAGATTCTACGTTCACGGCAAGTACCCTGTAGGTTTTGGTTTTTTGAGAGTAGTTGCGTGTTTAAAATTTCGGCTAAAATTGCTGTTTCTTTTGAATGCGTTGAGATAGAGGTTTGATTTTATTACAGTTTAAAGGTATTATAGACCTTAGTATTTGATATAAATTTCAGTTTAATACCTGCACGCGTTCATGAGAAATAAGGTAGTAAGTATGAAATTATTAAAAATATTATTTTTATATTATGATGTAACTAAAAATGTACAATTTTCGGAATTTTCCCTTTATCTGTGCTCTAATGAAATGCTTTTTACCAAATTTCAAGATTCTACGTTCACGGCAAGTACCCTGTAGGTTTTGGTTTTTTGAGAGTAGTTGCGTGTTTAAAATTTCGGCTAAAATTGCTGTTTCTTTTGAATGCGTTGAGATAGAGGTTTGATTTTATTACAGTTTAAAGGTATTATAGACCTTAGTATTTGATATAAATTTCAGTTTAATACCTGCACTCGTTCATGAGAAAAGGGGTGGTGAGTATAAAATTATTCAAAATATTTTTTTCATATGATGAAATAAAAAATTTATAGTTTTCGCAATTTTTCCTTTATTTGTGCTTTAAGGAGTTGCTTCGTGCCAAATTTCAAGATTTTGAGTTCACGGGAAGTGCCCCGTAGGTTTTGATTTATTTGGTAATGTCGAAAATTTGCTGAAATTTGCGACATATTCGACTATATCTTTTGATTGCGTTGGCCTAGAAGTTTGAATTTTTCACAGCTCTAAGAAGCAATAGACCTTAGTATTTCCTATAAATTTCAGCTTGTTACCTCCACGCGTTCCTGAGAAAAAGGGTCTTGACAGACAGACGGACGGACGGACGGACGGACGGACGGACGGACGGACGGACGGACAACAAAGTGATTTTGGGTGAATGATGATAAGGGTTCCCTTTTTTCCTTTTGAGGTACGGAACCCTAAAAATAACAATAATGTACAACACTATGATCCATAATGGGCGGCATTATCGCTCATATAACATAAAAACACACGTTCACAAAGTTAAACAATTTATTTACCTACATGGAGAATAGTGGCATGAGTAGCGGAAAGGACGCTATTAAGTAATCGACGTAACAAACATGTTGTTAGAGGTAAAGAAGTTGTACAATTCCGTTGAAGATTATAATGCTCGAGCAATTGTGCACATTTAAAGCCGCGTCTCCAGCGCCTGTTTTGGTTCAAACATTCAACAAAAACATCACAAACTTTATCAACAAACATTGTCAAACTACTAATGTTTTTTGCTTTCCATATCTGATGGAAAGCACGTACAACAAATCTTAATATTCATCAAAATCGCCGAGATTTTTTTTTAATGTTGTCGTGTATATGTTGAATGTTTGCTAAAGCATGCGGTGGAGACGCGGCTTTAGAGCGGTGCGATAAGTCGCATAATATAAAACTGCACAGCGCATAATATAATAAAATACATAGACCTAGTAGGTGTATACTATGTAGATCAACTGTCATTCTAAAAACGGGTGACCAATTTTGATTAGTCAAAAATCAATTTCTGAGGCTTGTTAGGATTTGTGCAACTTAAAACGGCCACAATAACAATAAATTCGCTTTCCTTTTCTATGTTTGTTATATCCGATAAAGAATTAAGTAAATAAATAAATATTTCAGGACATTTTCACACAGCGCCACCCAACCCTAAGCTAAGCAACTTAATGCTCGTGTTATGGTGGTTAGGATAACGGATATAAAATATTATGTCGTCCAGGGTCCAAAATGATATTTGAAACGCCGCAAGTACCACTCCAGTACATCGTGTGGCGCAGGTACGTTCGTTATCGCTCGAGCGAACCAGCCTTCTGTGTACAATATCTTTCAGACGGCCGTCTGATCAACCGCAAGATTTTGGCGGCCACCGTCGCCGACGCACGTGTATATCACAAAAATACGGAAATATACATCGCGAGTATATTATTCTCCATCTGTGTTGTTGTTCTTCGGTAAGACAAATTATGTTTTCACGGTGCATAGCGGTATCGTTTGAAATTAATTGGTGTTATTATTATTTTATATTAGTTAATATTTTTTAATTTGTGATGTTTTGTGAAAACGAAGGTGTTTCGAATTCAACGTAACTTATAATTAATAATTACTTATATTGACTTGCAGTTTCATTGTTAGACCGTAAGTATGAAGCATGATGAGCCTGCTAGCCATGCGCTATAATTTTTTTATACCTACAATTAATTAATTTACAATAGAAGCTAAATACATATACCTACAGTGATATGGGTCCAATATTTGTCACAAACAGCATGAGTAATTTTAAATGTTAATCGGTAAAGATTTAGATATTTTTTAAAAGTAGTAGTAGTATTAGTTTCGGTTTGGTATCTAAAATAACAAGAAAGTTAATCTTGTATTTTGTAAAAAAAAAATATTTGAAATATTTTAAAATTTGAACTTTTAAAAATATAAAATATATTATTATCCAAAGCTTTACCGAGGAATATTTACAAAAAGTATATTTTACGAATTTATAATTCAAAATTCATCATAATATTGTGCGAGCGAGAAGGTCGCGCGCTCATATAATAATATGACCCTGAAAAATGAAACATTTCATGATGAAACTGCCTCTACATGAGTTTAATAATAATAATTTGTGTGGTCTGTATTTTTATCTTTGAAAATGAATCGCATTGGACTCTCAACGAAAGTGGGACACACATTGCATAAAGGATATGACCTAAATTATGAGTGAATAAAAAGATGCAAATGAAAAGATGAGATATGAATCATGTTTGTTTTGATACGATGGTATCGGAAGGTACTTATATATATACTCGTATCAGAACGGTATACCAAGGGTGGATCCAGGATTTGGTCCTGGGGGGGAGGGGGGGACAAGGTGCAGACGAACAAAAATATTATAATTTTTACTACGAAAAGTGTGTGTTTAGCGCGCTCTGAACAGTTAGAAAGTTCAAATATCCTTGATAAGAAATGCGCGAGCAGCTTGATGCGAACGTCGAGAAAAAAATTATAATCTTGACCATGAAATACATATGTGCAAAATTCGTAACTCTACAATGATGGCGGGGTCGGCCTTGGCCCCCCCCCCCCCCCTCTAAATCCGCCTATGTGGTATACCATATTCATAAATGTCATATCATTAAAAAATATATCAGTAAATTCTATAATTTATTAGCATAAACATAATAATCCATCAATTATAATCAATCCATCTAATCTGGTAGAGTTCTTCACATCCGCCCTGCGTTTACGAATCACTATTATGGGTACTATTATGAATCACACTAATATTATAAATGCGAAAGTTTGTGAGTGTGTGTGTGTATGTTTGTTAGTTCTTCACGCCTAAACAGGTGGACCGATTGAGCTGAAATTTGGTATGGTGATAGCTTAGACCCTGAAATAACACATGGGCTACTGCAAAGCGGGTAAAGCCGCTGGGCTCAGCTAATAGTAATATAATATAAGACACAAATATGTTTCATGAATAATGTACGAGATTAAATAAAATATTGCCAAAAACAGAAAATATTCACCACAATTAAATACGATAATTTAATTCGCAACACAATCACGACACCGACCGCGCCGGCGCGGTCGAAGATCTCTGAGATCCTTTAGATCAGTTATATTCTCTCCAAATAATCAAACAGATCAAAACATTGTTAGGGTCCTAGGACACGCCCCTTCAGGGGTGCCAGGGCAAGTCTAGTCCCCCGTATCTGGCGACGGCCCAAGCCGAGGTTCGTGCCATCTGAGGCGCCCTTGAGCTAGTCGCCCACTATAACTTTGGGTCGAGTGCCTCCTGCGCTTACCACACGTCCGGTAAAGCTGTAGAGGTCTTAATATGAGACCAACAGCATAAATAATACAAAAAATATTATGATTCAGATTTTAATATATAATTAATGTATCAAACTGTAATTCCGTATTCTTTTGTTATAAATTTATATTTAATTCTTATCTTTACATAATTAATGTAATTAGCATAGATACTGTTTAAATATATTAAAATAAATAAATAGTTTGAGTGGCATAACGTAAAAAGTATAAAATATTTTAATCGTGGTAGATAGCCCTATCAATATACACCTATCATGCGTAGAAATAACTAATTTTTCATCCCACTATCTCGGAAAGTGTAGTTTTACTCATCGATATCTGACTGGAAAAGTCTAGAGACAAAAACATAATTAAACCTATTTACTTCCACCTCTATGGTACCGAAATAAGCGTACAACTTTTTTAAATTTGTTAAAAACTCGGAGTAAGAACCTCTTTAGTAAACTTTTTTTTTTAATTTGCTTTGGGCGCACCATCAGCCTTGCCAGTAAGTTACTTTTGTAACATATTACGTTTCTTTTGAACTATATTTACGTTAGTTGTTTAGATATAAGTTACATTTCGAGGCAATAATCTGTGGCACCGTAGCTCCCGAACGGATTTTGATTTAGTTTTTTTTGTTTGAAAGTAGAGTTAGTCGAGAGTGTTCTTAGCCATGTTTGATGGAAATCGGTCCAAGATGGCCGCCGCTACAAAATGGCAGATTACTTTTTTCTTCTACCACCCCCTCAATATGGGTATCAAATGAAAGGGCTTAACGAGTAGAATACAGCCCACTTAAAATCCAAGATGGCCGCCATAAAAAAAATGGTGAATTACGTATTGCGTTGGGGGTTTTTAAATTTTAAATTTAATTCACTTGTATCTAAAGGATCTGAGGAATGGGTAATGTGTACCCTAGAATACGACCGCCTTTAGAGACAACTAGCTGGGTTTTACCCGCTGTACTGTTGTAGCCTATGTGGTATTCCAGGGTCTAGGCTATCTCAATACCAAATTTTAGCTCAATCAGTCCACCAGTTTAGGCGTGAAATGGTAAAAAACATACATCCATATATTCTTACAAACTTTCACGTTTAACATATTAGTAAGATTTGGCAACAAAGGTTTGTCTTTGCTCTTTGAGTAATTTTTGAATTCTTGCAGATTTCCAAAATGATTCCGATACTAGTGGCTTTAGCTGCGATTGGTGCTGCAATACTATTCACGTACAGGTTCTATAAAGTTCCAGAATTGCCGAAATTAGAATTTGAAAAATGGTGGGGCACAGGTTCAAAAGAAACGGATGAAGACACATCAATTAGACCATTCAAAATAAAATTCAATGATACGGTAAGTGACAATTCAATTACCTAATCGAAATTAGATCAATTTCCTTACATTAGCGTGACAATTAATTATAAAACATTTTCCTGTTGTAGATATGTGTATAGGTATAGACAAATTAAAATTTATCAATATATTAGAGGTACATATTATCATCATAAACGTATGGTTTTACGTACCTATATTCTATATCTACTGTTATGGACAGATTATAGTTTTAAAGTACATAATAATATGTATGTGTATGCTGCTAGATTATTAAATTTATAAATAAGTTAAACTCAATAACCGAATATTACATGAAGGGTGAGAAGTTTTTAGTCCTGCGGCAAGTAACACAGGAGTTGTAAACGTTTACGCGTAAGTAGCTGCTCCCTTTCAGGCTGGCTCTTTGATTATTATTTGTCCCTACAGCACATTAAAAGTAACGTCCCTAATTATTTGTACCTACAAAATGTTCATATTTATCGGCTTGACAAATAGCAAACACGATTTTTAAAACTATCGCGAGTGTTCTCCATAACTAAAAACAAAAAAACGGCACAACTCACGTCTAAAATTGTCGAGAATATCTCGACCACGGTTTCGGACAATAGGCATGTGGACAGAATTTTTTTTTTTGTCCATAATGTAGATTTAAAAAAAATATTGGACACGTATTTTTATTCTTGTAAATTTAATGAAAAATGAGTAAGTTACAGCGCCTTAAAGTTGCGGAGAAGGGGGTAATGACGTCACGCCTCAGTACGATTTGTACTGAGGTGTGACGTAGTGTTTCTCCCCCCATAATTTTAGATTCCTTATATCTCAGTCAAATTCAATGATATTGACAAACAAAACAATACGTATCGAATATTTTTTTATTATTTAAATTACGGACTAATAACATTTAAAAAATGTTAGCCTTGTCATCACGCCTATTACGATGTCCTTCATCAGGAGATCACGCCTGCTGCAGTAACCGGCGCTCACCGAAACCGAAACCGAAACCGTGGTCGAGATATTCTCGACAATTTTAGACGTGAGTTGTGCCGTTTTTGTTTTTAGTTAAATAGCAAATAGAAGCCAGTACATAAATACTGTTACGTATCTTATAAATACATTAATTTACAGATTATACAAGACTTAAAGCAAAGACTTAAAAACAAGAGACCGCTAACCAAACCACTGGAGGGTATACAATCTCAGTACGGAATGAACACGGATTATTTGGAAGAAATTTTGAGCTACTGGGTCGAGAAATATGATTTTAAGAAGAGAGAAGACCTGTTAAACCAATTCTCTCATTACAAGACTAGAATTCAAGGGCTAGATATCCATTTCCTAAGAGTGAAGCCTCAAGTAAATGGGAAGAAAGTGTTACCGTTGCTGATGATTCACGGTTGGCCAAGTTCTTCCAAAGAGTACGTTAAAGTCATACCAATGTTGACGACACCAAGGGATGGATACGATTTCGTATTTGAAGTCATTGCTGTGGATCTCCCTGGGTTCGGATTTTCAGAAGTAAGAAAAAGATTCAATAAATAGACGTAATGTGCGTCGACAGCAGTGGTGAAGTAATTCTTATAAACATATTCAATTAAATGGAGGTGGTACATCCGCATGAGTCATCGAGAGCCGAGAGCTCGTGTGTTAAAGATTTTCCGTACTTTTTTGGTCTTTGTGCCCCGTCAAATTCATAGTTTTATTACCCTACTACATGTCATGTGATATTTTGTTGTTCACAGTGTTAAAATCTATCCCGTTCATAATTTTGTAATATCTAATCGGATCTTAATCCTTTCAATTTGCTGATTTATTCATATAGTTTCAACAGCAGATTAGACCAATCTATTAAAAAACATCAATCTATAAAAAAAACCCAGTACAATAATGATATTAAGATAATGAATAGGTTCACACACAGTTTTTGTAGGTAGGTTTGCATAAAGCAGGCGCCATATTTAGCTTCCCTTGTTTGAGAACACTTGCTTGATTGCTATTTATGTGTGGTCTGTGGCACGAGACTTTGAATATAATGTATTATGTATGTCTCGTGCCACATATAGTAATTAAACAAGTGTTCAATCATGTTACAGTTAAAAAGAGTAAAGCTAAATATGGCTTTATGCAAACCTCCTTACAAACACTGAGTGTGTGAACCTATTCAATATTTTAATATCGTTATTGAATTTATTTTTTTTAAATATCCATATGTTACATTAATTTTAACTTGACTTTTCAGGGTTCAAGTAAGCCGAGATTCAATCCGGTGCAGATGGCCATTATAGTTCGGAACCTCATGGGCAGATTGGGATTTGAAAAGTTCTACATTCAAGCGGGTGATTGGGGGTCCCAAGTTGCTACACATTTATCGACTATATTCCCTGATCAAGTCTTAGGGTAACTTCTAGATAGAATAAGTATTCTAGAGTAGGTAGTTACTTATTAGTTTTAGTAGCAATAATGATCTAAGTTGTTTTTCACTCGATTTTACTAATTAAATTTAAAGAAACCCTTTCAAACGAACGAATGTAACCAAGCTAAACATTTTAGTGAGTTCCTTGCCTATTGTTCTCCGTCTTACAATATTAGATATCAATTAAATTTTCGACTCGAAAAGAAGGTCAATTTTGTAAAAAGGGTTGTAAAAATGCTTCATTGTAGCCAATTTGAATAAAAACTGTTTGGTTTGAAAGTGTTGAGGCCGGTCTACGTTAGAATACTCTGGTATAGTAAGTTTATCTTTTCAGGTTTCACACAAACATGCCTATATCGTCAAGACAGATAAGTAACGTAAAGATCCTTCTTGGATCTTGGTTTCCATGGTTTACACCGTATTCAGAAAGAATATACCCATTGAAGAAATTTTTGAGATATATTATTAGAGAGAGCGGTTATTTTCATATACAAGCAACGAAGCCAGACACCATAGGTGAAAATTATTATTTTTTTAATATTTATTGGAACGAAGTTCCTTATCGCGCGTTGTGAAAGGGGGCTAGACGGAAAAAAATCTTACGAAAAGTTGTCACGAGACTTTTTGCTATAGTAAGCTATTGTAAGCTGTGCGGCGTGCGCATGTTTCTCTGTCTGTCTCTCTCTCTCTCTTATAGAAAGCAAGCCAGATATTTTCACTTCTATTTTGCATTGAACAGTGTGGTGTCGCGACGATTATTTTTGTTGAGTGTATACAGGTTTTTTGTAAATAATAAAACCCCGGACCCCGGTGTCCCTTGACACCTCTCAAGTTTTTTTAATGTAATTCAGGATCTCGCCTGGTGCTAAGTGACGATGTAAAATCGATACAAACAATAAGTACCTATATATTATATCAAAAAACAAAAGAGTTATTTAGGTTGTAGGAATAGGAGTGCTGCAATGACCCATAGCAGCAGGATACCATTGTCTGGAGTCTGGACAGGGCGAATGATAAAAACAACGCGTTAATTAATTTCAGGGGTGGGTCTGACAGACTCCCCGGCTGGTCTAGCAGCATATATGATGGAGAAGATAGCCGTATGCTGTAACAGAGACCAGCTGAACACGCGGCACGGTGGCCTTGAGAACTTGGACCTGGATGATGTACTGGATACAGTCACTATCACTTGGGTCAACAACTGTATTGTCACGTCGTCTAGGATATACGCGGAAGGATATTCAGCTCCGGATGTCAACATTCTACATAAGTAAGCATTTGTTTGTATTAAATCTACTTCTACCCAACCTCACCCCTACGCCCTTTGTTATACAATACAATACAATAATACTTTATTGCAAACCTGGTTACAAGAAATTGTTTCATAAGTAGACAATACACATAAAGCTAAAGGTATACAATCGCCGGTCTTATCGCATAGAGCAATCTCTTACAGACAACCTGGTTGGAAGGAATATTGAGAACATGTATAGAGGCGGTGTGCAATACTTCTGGAAATAAAGTTATCTATTCTTACAATAATTAGATAGTTTACACAATTACGAGTAATATTATGTTTATTAATGTTATATTTTAATTTATGTCATTGTTTTATGTCAGTGCGTGACAAGAAAGGCAAATCAGATCTTTGTTAGTAAGCATCATGACTGCCCATATCAGATATAGCGCCACCCAGTGTATTAAAATTAAAAATTCTGCGCGGCTCTACACTCCACCGCCCTGAGATATTGATTGTTGCATCTCGTCATGTCCAGTAAATTTCGCTGGTAACATTAGTAGTGATATTGAAACAAGTAAAATTTTAAAAAATACTTTTTAAAAACAAGCTTTTATTATATTATTATATTACCACCCAGCACCAGAGTACTCGTCGAGACGAATCAAATGAGCTCACTTGATGGGGTTGCGTCGTTTAATTACGGAGTTCCTATGGCTACTTTCCAGCTCCATCATCAAAACTGCTCGATGTCATAATAATATTGCATTGTCATCCGTTTTATACAGGTATGCAAAACTTCAGCTCAATCGGATACCGGGAAGTGGGTCAAATTAAACTTGCAAGATTTGATTACAGACAGACAGACAACAGACAGGTGAAAGTAAATAAAAGCTTGGTAAAAGGCAGTGTTTAAATAGTACTAGGCGGGACATGTCTGCCGCATACCGAAGAACTTTGGGCTAAAATCACTACTAAATGGGTCCATAAAGCCACGCAGCAGTAAAAGGAGGAAATGGAGGGACGATCTTGACTCACACACGAAAAGATGGATGGTCCCTATTATGGTCAACAATACCAAAAATCAGCCCAATCGGTTCACGAAGCTGTAATAAACTTTAAAAAGTACCTTTAAAAAATCGTTTAATGGTATTACGACCCAAGTGTGAGTATATGGACTTTGCCTGCTTACTCGTGCAGTTTCTACTTAATCTAATCTAAAGTATTAATTAAATTCAAGATTAAAAACCGTTTAAAAATGGCGAGTTATATTTTCGGAAGCACCTATGACGGTTTTTTTATCTCTGTTGATAAAAAAAATATCTGTCATGCTTGAGTATTGTGAACCACCGTTCGAGCAGAACTGTGTCGGTAACAGAATTTCTTGTTGCATAATATTTAATATCCGACATGACAGTTTTCATAAAATACATATTACCTATATAATACGGGTAAATAAATGATGGCTAAATTCGAACAAGCTTCGAATATTGTAAGATAATGTTATAAAATTCAGGTCTAAACAGCTTAGCGAATGCTGAGATTTGGATAAACAATGGAAATTTCTTGGTTTTTTTTTATGTGATGAAGTAGAAGACGAGCAAGACGCTCTCCTGATGTTAAGAGATAACGCTGCCCATAATCAGTACAGTGCTACTTAAGATTTCACAATTATGTGAAATTCTAGGAGCACTGCACCAACGCTTCTTACTCAAGAGTCATAAGATTTTAAGACTCTTTAGCCCAGTAATTTCCCTAGCTACAGTGCCCTCCTACCAGAGCACAGTAATGTTTGCACATCACTGCTCAGGTGGTAGAATAACTGGCACTGTTGGGTTACCCACCTAGACGACCTCCTGCAAAGAAAGTCTACCCCCGGTAAAAACCAATAAAAATCATAAAATACAATGTTTTTTTTTAAATTTTTAAAAATATCAAGTTATATTACCCTTCAGATTTATACCTATTTTTTTTTCAGTATTCCTACGGACGTTCCTACAGCTGCCATCAAATTCAAATACGAAGTGGTTTACCAACCAGATTGGGTCCTGAAAGACAAATTTCCAAACTTGGTACATTCCACTGTATTTGACTACGGCGGTCACTTCGCTGCCCTTCACACTCCGAAAGAACTCGCCGATGACGTATTCGCTGCGACGGTCGAATTTAATAAGTTCAACAAAAATAGATTTGTAAGTTAGTACTAAGATATTCATACGGAAGAAGGAAAATAATATTTGAAAATAAATTCATGATTATTGGAACAAATATATTATACTGTTACATTACAGTCACGCTGTTTTAATTTAGGACTGGCGCACATAAACGCAATGCGTTATCGCCGAACTTAGGCCGCTATAATGGTGTAGATGTGATTCTGGATCACAAAGTTCGAATCCCGACCCCACACCAATGACATGACAACAATTAGTTTTGTGCGATTTTTTCATTTTGCACTCGCTATACTAGTGGTAGGTTTCAGCCGTGGCTAGTTACCACCCGCAGCAAAACCGTGTCGCCAACCGGTCATGAGTACCGTGCTCCGGTTCATCATCATCATCATCTCAGCCATTGGACGTCCACTGCTGAACATAGGCCTCCCCTTTGGACTTCCATATGTACCGGTTGGAAGCGACCTGCATCCAGCGTCTTCCGGCGACCTTTATAAGGTCGTCTGTCCACCTTGTGGGTGGACGTCCTACGCTTCGTTTGCTAGTCAGTGGTCTCCACTCGAGCACTTGCTCTTGCACTTGTGCTCCGGTTACCTTCTATAATATAGTCTTCTATGACCGTGATCAAAAGATAACTTATAAATATAAAAATATAAGTACCTACAAGTACCTATTATGACGGGTATAATTCGAATTACAATAATTACTTAGCAACGCCTAATAATATAGATAATATTATTATCTGTTATCAATCTTTTGAATCTGTCACGGCTACTACCAATAACACAATTCGCTGTTGTTGTATTGTATGGTGATCGTCATAAAATTAGCATTAAGTATTCCTTAATGATGAATTGAGAACTATGGAACTTACACCACTTACAACTATATAGTAAGTTACAACTCAAGAACGACTGGATAGAGGTTGATCATTGATCTATGATTTGTTAACATTATTTCCGCGGGGGTCACAGCATAACTATTAAAACAATTCAAAACTTCATGCTAAAAAATATGATGCACATTCGTTTTTCCTTACATTTGGCGTACCAAAGTACACCGGGAAATTTAGTGCTCATAAAAGACAGCTTGACTGATTGACTGACTGATCTGTCAATGCACAGTACAAAGTGCTGTAAAAATTGCAGCAGAAATAGTTACTGTGACGTGCGAGTAGATGACTGCTAAGAACGAATTTCTTAAACTTTAGCAAAGACGCGTGCGTAAGTTAAGCCGTGTCTCCAGCTCCTTTTTTGGTCTACACTCTCAACAAAAACACGTCAACACTCAGCAAAATTCTCCTACACAAAAAAATAATAATGTCTATGCTTCAAGCTTCAACAAATGTTTTTGCTTTGTTTATTCATTTATTTATTTACTACCTGAGCCCGGCGGTAACCTTCAACAAATGTTTTTGCTTTCCATAGCCGATGGAAAGCAAAAACATTTGTTGACACTTGAAGCATAGACATTTTTTTTGTGTAGGGGAATTTTGCTGTGTGTTGACGTGTTTTTGTTGAGAGTGTAGACCAAAAAAGGAGCTGGAGACGCGGCTTTAGTATGCAATATAGTGCGCATATGTCGGAAATCTTTTTTTTTTTCGAGGAAACGCATTCTTTTGTTTTAAATTGTTACCATTGTTAGCAGTTAATGTTCAATGAATGCAACTAGGTCAATGAATACGAAATAAGTGATATTTCTCCGGATGTTATGATTATTTTTTGCAAGGAAAGATAAACTTTGCCGTAATGATTCACTTCTCTCTCTATCTTTTGTTTGCAAAATCGTAAACCAAAATGTTTTTTTTATTTTTTATAAATAACATATCCTTATGGATGTGTTATTTTATTACAATCTAGCCTATTTTTAGGCTAATAAGTAATTTGAGTCTAACATATTTTCCTACTAATTAATAAAGCTAAGATAGTGTCCATTAACACTTGTCTTACAGTCTCTATTGGTGAAGTACACTTTGTTCATGTGTTTTTATTGTAGCACTACACTATTTACACTAACTTTCACTGTCACTACACTAGCTCAAAAGGCTTTGTTCTTTTGAGTCGTCTTATTAGGTCTGTGTTATCGAGGAGCTGGATAGCCTCGACATTCACATTATGTCAACCAAAATGTAAAGTAATTTTATTTGTATCAAACATGGTTACATAGAGATGTTATGTTAAGATGCATACATTTCAATACGTCAGTGCCAAGACAATGATGTCATTATCAACAAGTGAAACTTTAAAAAACTTTTTAAAAACAAGCTTTTATTATTATTACCATAAAGTACTCGGTCAAGACGAAATGAGCCCAAACTGGATGGGGTTACGTCGTTTAATTACGGAGTTCCTATAGCCACCTTCCCGCTCCATCATCAGATCAGCTTCATGTCATAATAATATTGCATTGTCATTTGATTTATGCATGCATGCAAAATTTCAGCTCAATCGGACACCGGGAAGTGGGTCAAATTTAACTTGCAAGATTTGATAGACAGACAGACAACAGACAAGTGAAACTAAATAAAAGCTTGTAAAACCACGCTAAATGGTAAAGCGAGTCACCACAATTAAAGCCAAGATGATTTCTATGTCAGTTAGGGGCTGCGCAGACGACAGACTATCCATGACGCACTTTTTAGTCTGTGAAAATAGAACCTATGCAATTATATGCAGTAACGCACACGACGCCGGCGCACAAATAATCCGTGTAATGTGCGTTACTGCATATAATTGCATAGGTTCTATTTTCACAGACTAAAAAGTGCGTCATGGATAGTCTGTCGTCTTCGCAGCCCCTTACAGAGATTTATGACCGTTATACCAGCACTTGGGTAAATAGTAAATATTCACAGCAGGGGCCTATCATTATAATAATATCTTATCACTTTTATAGAATTAAGCATAGATTAATAAAAATAGGAAAATCCGGTACTGACGTTTCTAAAATGGTCCACTTCAATTAGGCCCAGGGCACAATTTAACTTCGGCGCGGTAACCGACAATTTCCGATCCAACAGATGGCCTATTGGCTAATTCACACCCTTCATTGTACATTGCTGCGTTTGTTATTTTACTCATATTCAATCAAGCAAGTAATGTACGCAATATTGTCTATGGATTCTAGTGTTTTATTTACATGTCGTTTGGTGATAGCCAATAGGCACTCAGACCCAAGTTTGGCATAGCAACGATAGCGCTATGCGGCATCTTTCCATTTTCTTTTTTTAAACAAACTAAGCACTCACCTGTTTTTGTTCAATAAATTTTTCCACCTTTCTGGGTGCAAAGAAGCCCGGAACCATAAAGTCTTTCTTGGGACCGAAATGATCGATCTTCATGCGTCCGCCGAGATTGATGCGCTCGCCGGCGTAGTACAGATTTCTAGAATAAATATACTCAATTAGTTATATTTTGCGTATGACCCTGGTTTCAAATCTCAAAGATTTTCACCTGGATGCTACCGTGATTTAGACGTAGAACGGTGAGTCCCAATTATTTCCTATCATCATCATCATCTCAGCCGTAAGACGTCCACTGCTGAACATAGGCCTCCCCTTTGGACTTCCATATGTACCGGTTGGAAGCGACCTGCATCCAGCGTCTTCCGGCGACCTTTATAAGGTCGTCTGTCCACCTTGTGGGTGGACGTCCTACGCTGCGTTTGCTAGTCCATGGTCTCCACTCGAGCACTTTTCGACCCCATCGGCCATCTGCTCTACGCGCTATGTGGCCTGCCCAATGCCACTTCAGCTTTATATTTAACTTTAGCTTTATTATTTCCTATGCCTACGTAGAAAGCAGTCGTTAGGTCATGTTACATAGATTGTAGAAACCGCTCGACCGATTTCAATAAAATTTTACTTGGAAACCTAAGCCTAAAGAAACAACATAATAATTTTTCAAATCGTTTTAGGATATCTTCTAAGAACAATTTTCCTTATTTTGTAGTCGATTAAAACATAATTAGCAAAATAAGTAATTGTTATGAAATTATACGAATTCTGCAAAATGATGACATACTAATCAGCTATATATCACTAGGTGGACAGTAATTACGAAGATAATGAAAACAACATTTATCGGATGACTTTCCATTGTCTATCTAGCCCAGTCAATGAGTGCCCAAAAAGGGTATGTGGATCGAAAAGTCGAAAGCAGAAAAACCAACTTAAGAACTTTGTTTGGACTAGTTAGGAGATAAACATATTAAAAATCCCCACCCCTCCGAGGTGAGCCCGAGGGGGGGGAGGCCGAAGAAGGTCCCATTTTTAGGTTTTTTGCTTATATGTCAAAAACTGTGCGTTATACGATATTTTGTTTTACTACATTATTAAACCTCATAAAATTTTCTACAACTTCGGCCTTGACACTTTTTATCTATCTCCAATCGCTGTCCAGCTATGAGCTTCCAAACATGGTCTATTTTGAAGACGCTTAAATTAGTTTTCCATACAAAGTCGGTATAAAAATCTTACAAATAAAATTTGACCAACTTCTGGTTGTCGTATCATAATGAAACTTTGCAAATGTCTAGAAATCTGATGACAGTTTAATAATCTGGTACCACTGAGCTGATCTGATGATGGAGCCAGGAGGTGTCTAATGAAACTCTTCAATGGCTATTAGTAAACCCGTCGAATTTGGGCACATTATATTCGAATCGATGAGACTTTTTCATAACACTTGCTGTCGAGGGTCTGATAAGGGACCAGGAGGTGGCTACGTCTCATCAATCCGAATGTAATGAGCCTAAAGTCGCCGGTTTTACTAATAGCCATTGAAGCGTTCCAGTAGACACCTCCTAGCTCCATCATCAGATCAGCTCAGTGGTACCAGATTATTAAACTGTCATCAGATTTCTAGACATTTGCAAAGTTTCATTATGATACGACAACCAGAAGTTGGTCAAATTTTATTTGTAAGATTTTTATACCGACTTTGTATGGAAAACTAATTTAAGCGTCTTCAAAATAGACCATGTTTGGAAGCTCATAGCTGGACAACGATTGGAGATAGATAAAAAGTGTCAAGGCCGAAGTTGTAGAAAATTTTATGAGGTTTAATAATGTAGTACAACAAAATATCGTATAACGCACAGTTTTTGACATATAAGCAAAAAACCTAAAAATGGGACCTTCTTCGGCCTCCCCCCCCTCGGGCTCACCTCGGAGGGGTGGGGACTTTTAGTATGTTTATCTCCTAACTAGTCCAAACAAAGTTGCTAAGTTAGTTTTTCTGCTTTCGACTTTTCGATCCACATTTCTTCGTTTACTGGACTAATCATAATTCTAAAGTAATCCTTTGATACAAATCTTTTTTTTTAATTATGGAGTAAAACAAATTATATGATACTAATTAGCTGATATGGAGAGGCTTGGAAAACGCAAAAAAAAAATTCACAAGATTTTTCTTTTAGCTAATGCAAGAACCATCCTACTAATTTTATAAACACGAAAGAATGTAAGAATGGATGTCTGGATGTATGTTTGTTACTCTTTCACACCTTATCGGATAGACAGACATATAATTTTGCATGCCAGAAAGCTGATTGTAGCGGATTCATATTAGTCTATAATATTCATAAGATCTCTTTGTACCTACTTTCGCAAAATAAACAACTTTGAACTTTGAACAGATTGAGGTAAAGTTTGGTATAGAGATAGCTTTAACCCTGGAATAACATATGACACAGCAGGTATAACCGCTGGGCGCAGCTAGTATTATTGTATTTAGAACTAGTGGACCTGCGCGCACTACGTCGCGCTTAATAGAATAAAATAGAAAACTCTTTATTAAAACACTACAAACATACAGAAAACTTAAAACTATAACACAAAATCACAACATAAGTGTAACAATTGGCGGTCTTATCGCTAAAAGCGATCTCTTCCAGACAACCTTGCAGGGAGAGAAAAAATTATATTTACGTGGGTAAGTGGTGAGTGGTGAGTCTGTAGTATACAAAAGTTATAAATCGAAGATTATATCAGTGTTCTACTCAACTCCCTGTAACTCCCTTAGTTTTTCCGCAAAAACGTGGTCCCAAACTCACACCACTAAATTATAATACTCACGCGACACACGGACATTGACAAGGCATAACCATGCTAAATTTATTTTCCGTACATGAACTCGCCCATTCATTCATTTGGGGTATCATTTTACTTAGTCGGATAGTGTTGAGTGAAACAGAAATATTCAATCAACATGTGCAAACGGGATGGACAAAACGAAGGAGTACAAATTTAATGAGAAAAATCTAAAATAAAAATGGCAACATTCTACCTATTTCTTTCAAACTACTTCTGTCAAATTTGACAAAAAAAAAAGTAAACAACATGTGTTGTTCGTATTTTTAGTGATTAATAAGTTATTTCGAAGATTTTTCACAATAATGTTGATGAAAATGAATAAAATAATCCGTGGCGATGCTTGCCAAATGAATTACAAAATGTAAATATATACGGCGTATACAGCAGTTGCAAATAGAAAAGTGGTTGCTGCTTTAACTAAGTGTTTCTAAGAGAACAGCGTATATCTCAGGTACGTTTAAGTTAGATTAACAGTACATCATCAAGCTCATTGAATCTTATCATTGAAAACGTAAAATAATCGTTATTTTGTCCATAAATAACTATTTTGTGTTATATATTTGTTTACAACTAAAGTCATAAAATACATTATAGTATGACTGAAAATTTTTGATACTTTTCATATTGTCCAAGTTTAATGATGATATTATGTGTATGAAAAATTGCGTTTTAGGGTTCCGTACCCATAGGGGAAAACGAGACTATATAACTAAGACTTCGCTGTCCGTTCGTCTGTCTGTCTGTCATCTCACGAACCGTGATAGTTAGAAGGTTGAAATTTTCACGGATGTATTTTTGTTGCAATACTAAAAATAGAATAAAATAAAAAAGGGGCTCCCAAACAACAAAGTGCTTTTTTCCGTTTGTTTTTGTATATATGAGATGTTTCAAGAAAGAGTTCAATTCAAACGAGTCCGACTTCGCACTTGGCATTTTTATTTTGTTTTAATGTCTATAAGATGTCCCTACGTACAAGTACAAATACAATTGCTTTATTTGAGAATTTCTTTTAACATTATATTCATGGCACCTATTTTACTGTTACCATACTGGTACGCCTTTTTTACTTTTAAAAGATGATATTAATCTTATTTATTTTGTATTTTCTAGGCGAATCGAAATCATCAGTCAGAAAATTTGTTTTGGAAAGTATTAAAAATAAAGGAAAATGCCCGCCTACGAGACATCGAAAAGACCACCCCACCGCAAAAAATAAAGAATTGGATTACCCTATATAAACGATTTATTACTTTATTTTATGTATTTTTAATATTATATTTGTGTCATATAACACATCGTCTTTTATTATCATTTTATAAAAGTATCATTATTAGACGCATGTCTGTTTTATGTGAAGCATGTGTGTTACTTTTTCGCGCCAGAGCTACTTATCTGATCAAACAGAGGTCAGTGACCAAGTACAGTAGCGATTTTTTTAAAAATAATTAAAGTATCAAAATTGTTTATAGTTAAATTCGGTATTGCCATACGGGTAACTCAAATATATTATTTTATGTCAGACTAGGGTAACCTTGGTATGCTTGAAACAAAACGAATATCTCATCAACCATGCGTTCGACAAGGTAATGGCAAATTTGCCAAATTTGGTACAGAGGTAGTTAGAATCCCCAAAAAGGATATGGAAAAGTTTTATCGGTTTGTACGACAAATGTCCAAAATCCAAATTGTCCAACTAGTATTAATGTCCAATACTAATTTGGTCAAACACTAATTTGGTCCAACATGGCTTACGTCCAACTAGGAAAAATGTCCAACACGAATAATTTCCAACATGAATTTGGTCCAAAATGAAATATCTCCAATTAAGAATAATGTCCAACACGAATTGGTTTATTTCTGACGCTGTCATAGAAGAAATGAAAGGTCTTAGGAAGATCTACCTTTCAGATGACAGCTGTCAAACTTGAAATACCAAAATCTGGAAGATCTTCAAAGTTTTTTCATTTCTTCTATGACAACGTCTGCTTAGGACGAGTATTTTTCGAGATATTGACGTTTCAAGTTTGACAGCTGTCATCTGAAATGACAATCTCTCCAAGACCTTTAATTTCTTCTATGACAGCATCAGCCTAAGACAAGTATTTTCCGAGATATTGAAGTTTCAAGTTTGACAGCTGTCATCTGAAAACAAGATCTCTCCAAGACCTTTAATTTCTTCTATGACAGCATCAGCCTAAGACGAGTATTTTCCGAGATATTGAAGTTTCAAGTTTGACAGCTGTCATCTGAAAACAAGATCTCTCCAAGACCTTTAATTTCTTCTATGACAGCGTTAGCTTAGGACGAGTATTTTCCGAGATATTGACGTTTCAAGTTTGACAGCTGTCATCTGAAATGAAGATCTCTCCAAGACCTTTAATTTCTTCTATGACAGCATCAGCCTAAGACGAGTATTTTCCGAGATATTGACATTTTAAGTTTGACAGCTGTCATCTGAAATGACAATCTCTCCAAGACCTTTAATTTCTTCTATGACAGCATCAGCCTAAGACGAATATTTTCCGAGATATTGACGTTTTAAGTTTGACAGCTGTCATCTGAAATGAAGATCTCTCCAAGACCTTTAATTTCTTCTATGACAGCATCAGCCTAAGACGAGTATTTTTCGAGATATTGACATTTCAAGTTTGACAGCTGTCATTGCATTGGAAATAGAGATTGTGACACTGATTGTGATTGTGACACTACGTGACACTTTTTATAGGACTACGGGATTAGCTATTGATAGAACCACGGATAAAATAATACTTTATTGGACATTTTTACGAATGGACGTTTTAGAATGGACAATTTTCAAATTGGACCTTTTTACGATTTGACATTTTTATGAGTGAACTATTTTCCGAATAGGCATTTGTATGATTGAACGTCTATAATATTTGTCATTTTTCATAATTGGACATTAGTCGTATAAACCTGGGCTTTCGATCGGTGTCGGCTCGTGCGGTGATAAAAGCGCGATGCCAGAATCAGGTCGAATCAGGCCGAGCCGGGGGGGGCCGGGTCAGGTGAATTCTTCACTTTAGAGGTTTTTTCTTTCTTTCTTCAGACTTTTATAAAAGTCATTATTGATTTAATTCAAAAACAAATGCTCTTATTTATTGTACAAAAATAACATTTTTGTAGCGGGGGTGAAGCCGTGGGTTTAGCTAGTAAACAAAATAAATATAACGTTACCTAATCGAATGCGAATGCAATGAACGACAAAAATAAAATTGTTTCAGCCATGCCTAGTTTACCCTATATTTTTATGTATTTTATGTCAACTAAAATCGAAATTATATAATTTGGTTTAAAATAATATTTGTTAGCTGTGATAAGTTTTTCCTGCTTTTTACTGCCTTCTTTCTATTTTTACACCAATTTACCACACAAGAGGTCATTTTTGTCCGTTAACTATATTATTTTGGATATTTTTAAAAATCAAACGATGCGTGCATCTGTCGCTGAGCGCGTTGTGTGACTGAGCGGCGGGTGAGTTGTACTTTTTACGCCCCGCCCATATAGTTGTACTTTGCGTTGAATCACTTTTTGAGCTGTGTTCGACTTCTATTATTTCCCTAATTCGTTGGTTCTACTACTATATTATGCATTTATTTTACATACAAACCTTTCTCAAGAGGAACTTATCAATCACTCTATCTATTAATGAAAACCGCATTAAAATCCGTTGCGCAGTTTTAAAGATATACATAAATAAATATATAAATAAATATTTCAGGTTATTTCACACAGCGCCACCTAACCCAAAGCTAAGCAACTTAATGCTTGTGTTATGGTGGTTAGGATAACAGATATAATACTTATATACTTTTCTTTTGTAAATATATACTTACGAGTATAATAGATATTGAACCACCCAGACCAGAAACAAATATCTGTGGATCACACAAACATTTGTCCCATGCGGGAATCGAACCCGCAACCTTCTGCGTTGCAAGCGCGCATTAGCCCACCGCGCCACAAAGGTCGCCACAGACGCAGAAGGCGACTTTGTATGACTATGTAGTGATTTCATTTCGGAGTGTGCAGAGAAATTACACGAGCTAATTCCTCCATGGCCGTTCCATCTTTGGACGTCACTGCAGATTGCAATGCGGCAATCCATATCTTAGTTTTGCTTCTACTTTTTGATAAGATTCAGTTGTTTTTTGAAAACATTGACGTCATACGTGTTTTTTGGGTATTCCCAAGTTATATCGCTCGGGATATCGTTATATCAAGACACGAACGCGAGCGAACTTTTTTCGGGAGCGTATTCGCACGCATAATTTTTTTCGTCCTAATTTTGTTTCGCCGAAAATGTTTCGCATAACATTTTTTAGCCTAATCATAATTGGGCATAATTATATCTAGACATACTTATGTCTTGCCATAACTGTCAGTTGCCCTAACGTTTTTTAGCATATATTTGTAAAGCATAAATTTGTATGTCATAATATAAGCACGCATAATTTTGTTAGTCCTAATTTAATTTGTCCGAAAATGTTTCGCATAACTTTCTCGGGCATAATCATAATTTCACATAACTATATTAAGGCATACAACTAATATTGTAAGTTAATAAAATTATTTAGGAAAGTAGTTTATGGCACCCAGTAAGACTGACTGTCACAAAACCGACTCGGATAATTTAGGTTAGGTTAGGTTTGAACAATGTCCACAGTGCCACGGCAGCGGTCAACGAAGTGCCAAAAATGACCATCCACTTTCTAATTCAGAGAGAGGGTAGGGTATAGAGGAGATTAAAATGAAACAACCGCACAGTAGCTAGTGAAGTTACTGGGCTGAAGAGTCTTAACATCTTATTACTCTTAGGTAAGAAGTTATCTCTTACCATCGGGAGAGCGTCTTGCCCGAATTCTTACTTCGTTCTATAAAAAAAACCGCGAGAAGGTTAGGTTTTAAGTTAGAACATTGAAATTAATAATTCGTTTCTTTTAGTATTAATACTATTTTGCCGATTACAATCCTGGTAATAGTATTATGACAAGATATCACTTTGCTAAAAAATTAGGGCTGGATATATCATTATACTAAAAATTATTAGGGCTGGATATTATTATGTCGAAAAATATTAGGACTGAATATAATTATGCCAAAAAATTTTATGGTAAGATATTTTAGGCGTTAAAACAATATGCGTAACAATTTTATGTGTAAATATTATTATGCTTAAAAATATTATGGGAGAAAAATTTAGGCTAAAAAAGTTATGCCTAAAAACTTTAGGCGTTTTGATGTTTAGGCTGAAAAACGTTATGCCACATTAAATTAGGACTAAAAATTTTATGCGAGCCAATATGGACCCACTTTTTTCTGGGTATCTTACGTGATTCATTGTCGACCGTATCTGCAATTTCCATCAGATGGGATGTGGTCAAACGTAGGCTTATTTAGAATTTTAAAAAATAAACTCGAGAACTCTACGTGTTCTCGAGTAAAAAGGGACACACGGTCAAACGAGTGTTCCTATAAAATATAAGGGTTTCGCTTTTCCTTTAGAGGAGGCCTAAAAATATGGCCAAGGTAGGCAGGGTCGAGTAGGTTAGGAAAGCTTCGGCGTATCCGCTGCCCCGGCATTATTGCGTCCCGCAGGAACACTTTGGCGAGTCTCACATACCGCCCTGCTCCCCAGGCGCAAGGTGACGATGCGTAACACATTTTGCCTGGATCGAAAAAAGCTTACCTGTTGCTAATGAGTCTGCACTTGATATTAGTAAGTTGTCCTTCATTCCTGGTCGGGAACTTGTGGAACAGGTACAAACTGACGGCGAACTTGAGGAACGAGTCTCCCAACGTCTCAGCTCGTTCCAAACAGAATGCATCTTGAGATTTGATGGTTGTAAGCGCGGCTGTGACGTCACGCAGCTCCGGTCCGCGACCCGTTGGCTGTTTGTCGAGCATCGCTATTTTGTTTACTTTTCTGTAAGGAAATATACAGATATATAAATTTTTCTGGTCACAGTGTTTGCTCTAGAACTTTTATTGAAACGGTTTGACCGATACTGATGTTTTTTTTTGTGGTTTTGTAGGTCTGAGAATGAAGATGAAATTTCGTGAGTCAGCTAGTTCTAGTACTGATACATGTAGGTTTTCATTTTTAATCAGTTTTTGACGACCTTCCAGCAGGCCAAGAAAGACATAACGGGACGAAGTAGAAGACTTCAGGGAATATATAGGTATACATATAGTAAAGTTATAGTAAAAGTCGTATAGAGTAAGAAGCTAAATTATGATGATACCTACTTTATCATCAACATAATTTTACACGAGATTGTTTTTGCTTGCTTATTTCAGGCTCTAAGCAAGCTACATTTACATTATAGGTAACATACTTCAGCTCAATCGGTTCAAACAACACACACATCCATACTTTCATATTTATAAAACTAGCTTATGTTAGCGGCTTTGCACGCGTGGAATATCCTTTCTCAGCGGAGGTCTATTTCCTAAAACCTATTCAAAAATTTCAACCCAATCCGTTCAGTGGTTTAAGCTGTGCATTGAAAGATCAGTCAGTCATTCAATCTTCTTTTTATATATTTAAATTAGTAGGATGAAGTTACTTGGGAGGCGGTGGTTTGATGGCGGCCCGGAGCGTTCCTTCATCTCTGTTGACACAAATTCCTCGTAGCCACTGTATGTCCACTGGCTAATGTTTCTAATTAGTATAATGTTAATATATTACTTGGGAGGCGGTGGTTTGATGGCGGCCCGTTGAGCGGTCGGTAGAGGTGGCGAGGCGAGCGGTGAGAGTTCCTTCATCTCTGTTGACACAAACTCCTCGTAGCACTGTATGTCCATCACTGTCACCGTACTGATGTTGCGCTCTATGTCCACTGGCTCTTGTTTCTCCTGTGTATTATATAATAATAATTATATTAATATTGGGCTCTGGCCCCGCTGTCGGCGGATTTTCTAGGTTAGGTTTTTTACAATGTTTTTATGTTTTGTATATATATTTTTTTTTTTTAGAAATATTGTAAAAAATTTAATTTAAGAATGTAAATAAATATAGAGATATTAATAATAATTGGGGTTTATAATGTCCGAAATAAACTTTTAAAGGAGTAAAAGGGGGTTCAAAGTTTGTATGTGAGATCAGTTACTGCTGTATCTATAGGTTAGATAAAATTTTGTTCGGTAGTTTGAGTCTTGAGAAAAGATATGAGATAGTTTTTATCTCCAAAATCATCGTTTTAGAGGGGAAATAATGGTGCAAGTTTTTATGGAAAATCAGTAACCACTGACTTTATTTAGCAAAATTTTGGAGTAAATAATTTTAGAATAGAATAGAAAACTCTTTATTGTTCACACAAATACAACAATATAAACTTAAAACTAAGATTACACAGAGAGGAGTGTCACAATCGGTCTTATCGCTAATAGCGATCTCTTACAGAAAACCAAGCAGGGAAAGGAAATACATAAAATAGAGCGACGGTGGTTATAAAGATATATTATATGGAGACATAAGTACATATTTTTAATCATAGTTATATAAATATACCAATACATACTAAAAACCAATAGAATAAATAATACATACATAATGATATAATAATAAATAGAGATACACCGAATATTCGGTTACTATCCGGTATCCGGCTTATCCGGCCCTTTTTTACTACAAGTATACAATAGTACATTACTATCCGGCCGGATAGTAATGTACTATCCGGCCGGATACCGGATAGTAAACTTGGTAGATTTTATAAATGGAATCTAAATAATGACACAGTAGGTGAATGTTAATTAATACAAAACCACTAAGTATCACACGATAACACCACCAACTTATTTTATTATCTAAACAAGTGAAATTTTAAAAAATATTTTAAAAACAAGCTTTTATTATTACGTATTACCATCTAGCATCATAAAATACTCGTCAAGACGAATCAAATGAGCCCAAACTCGATGGGATACGTCGTTTAATTACGGAGTTCCTATGGCCACCTTCCAGTTACATCATCAGATCAGCTCCATGTCATAATAATATTGCATTGTCATCCGATTTATACATGCATGCAAAATTTCAGCTCAATCGGAAACCGGGAAGTGGGTCAAATTTAACTTGCAAGATTTGATTACAGACAGACAGACAGACAACAGACAAGTGAAAGTAAATGAAAACTTGTAAAATACGCGAACGTTCACTACGAAACAAGTCAAAACCTGCACGGCGCGCGGGCGGCGTGGCGGTACGCGACACGCACCTACGAAACTCAAAATGTAGGTATCACACCGCCGGCCGAATATTCGGCGGCCGGATACCGAATATTCGGCTGGTGGTAAAGCCGAATATCCGGTATCCGGCCAAACAATTATTCGTTGCATCTCTAATAATAAACATACATATTATTATACTACATATATACTAATGTATTAATAATCATATTAATAATAATTGGGGTTTATAATGACCGAAATCAACTTTTAAGGGAGTAAAAGAGGGTTCAAAGATTGTATGGGAGATCATTTAAGAGGGGAAAGGATGGTGCAAGTTTTTATGGGAAATCAGTAACCGCTGACTTTATTCAGCTAAATTTTGGTGTAAATAATTTTACCTTTAGGACTCAAGAGCAATAAGAGAATAATTTAAATGTCTAGGTATATTAATTAATTTACTGTTACGCGCTACGAAGTGCCCGCAGGTTCGCTAGTAATTAATAAATTGTTACTTACATCCCATGGATATTCCTGGGCCAGTTTCTTTTTCTGCAATTTGTAGAGGCTGTCCTTCATAGACGATATATTGGGCATCGATTGGTTGCTTCCCGGGGGATTGTTTATCCTAAAACAATATACGTTTTAACGAGAACTATACTGATAGCATCGAGCCATCCCCTAAAACTCATCTCCAACTAACTTTAAAAAAAACTCAATTTTCGTGTTTTTATAAAAATATCTTAATATATAAAAGGAAAGAGTGACTGATTGACTGACTGATCTATCAACCTACACCCCAAACCGCTGAACGGATTGGGTTGAAATTTGGAACACAGATAGGTTTTATTATGTAGACCTCCGCTAAGAAATGATTTCACCATGCGGGCAAAGCCGCGAGCATAAGCTAGTTAATGTATAAGAAAGAAAGAAAAAGCTTTATTTATGGCAAAATACAATTTGGTTAACGTATAAGTAGATGGTACATTATAGAAGACAAGCAAATCAGATGTCTGATGGTAACCATCGTGATTGCCCATATCAGACCCGTAGTTTTTTTTAAATTTCACTTGCTTCAGTAGGTATAGAAGTGAAAAGAGAGTCAAATCAGTATTTGACATTTAGTTCACTAAAAAACCGCGGCTCATCTCATTTTGCAAACTTTATTACCTGTCTATAGTTTGAGACGCCATGTTATCAGTTTCCTCTATATTTGCAAGCAGAGATTTGACTGCAATCGTCATGTCCACCTCGATCGGGAGCCATTCTTCCGCTGAAATTAAATTACTGTTATTACTTCCTAATATTAAATCATATTATATTGTACTAGCTTGTACCGCGTGACAAAATCCTTTTATAGCGGAGGTCTACGTCATAAAACCTATGTTCCAAATTTCAACCCAATCTGTCCAGCGGTTTGGGATGTGCGTTGATAGATCAGTCAGTCACTCTTTACTTTTATATATTTAGAAGATATTCGAAACACTGATTGAGTTGAAATTTGGTATATAGCTAGCATAGGTCTTTGAATAACACATAGACTACTTTTTAGTCGCAATCTTCAGTCCGTTCATGAAATGAACCGATTTGGAAAATTCATTTTTGTTTCAAATATACAATACTTTTTAGGTGGATCAATTTAAATTTTGTCTAAATCGGTCATGCTGTTTTCAAGTATGTATTGCGTTGCGCAAAAGGGAAAAGTTAGCAGAAAGGTATTTTATTATTCAATAATCTTACTTTTAGGCAATACGCCTGTTCCATAACCCGTGTCTCTGGATATTTCTATCATCAATTCTTGGGCTACCAGAAGCATGTGAACTCTAAAAAAGAAAAAAAAAACAATTAAAAAACAGTTTTTCTTCACAAACATGTGATAGCTCAGCGAAACAGGTGGCAACTATTTACACTCACACTTTTGTAATTATTATATTCTATTCTATAAGATTTTAATACACTTTTGTTCACTCCATATTATTATCATTCTACACGATACAAATCGAATCAGAAGATGATACACCATACCAAAATATATGTATGAATGGTATATATGTATACATAGGCGTACCCAGGGGGGGCAGGGGGGGGCAGCTGCCCCCCCCCCCTGGAAATCGAATGTCTTATATTATAACTGTAGAATAAAAAATAAAAATTTCTTGGCGCTCGCAATAAGGCCATCATACACGTTTCGTAGTCAAAATTATATATTTTTTTAGCTTTTTAGTAACAATACCTAGATATTAAATTTTTTCACCACTCAGAGCACTAAATGCACACTTTTTGTTATCATATTTATAAAATTTCTTGCCACTTGCACCAAGTTCGTAGGTAAAGAGCAGTATATACCAAGCTATAGAGGTAGTAGTAGTAGGTATATATGTCTTACAAGTAACTGTCGTGGTCAGAAATTGAATATTTTCTTGGGGCTCGAAATAACCCGTCCTCCGCACATTCTTCATAATCAAGATTTGAAATTTTCTCGGCTCGCAGCATACTGCTTACGCTTTTATTAGTAAGAACATCGAGTTTCTTGCAGCTTGAAACGAACTAAGGACCTTTTGTAATCAGAAATATAAAAAATACTCTGCGCTCGCAGCAAGCTGTCCGTGCTCTTATAATTGAAAATATTTAAATTTCTAACCGTTTAACAAAAGATAACTGCACGTTTTCGTTGTCAAATATATACAATTTTCTTGGCAATAGCAGCAAGCTGCTTGCACTATTTTACGTAAGAATATTATAATTTCCCTACTGCTCGAAGCAAAATAACTGCACTTTTTCGTTATCCAAAATATTAAATTTTCTCACCGCTCGCAGCAAGCTGTATGCGCTCCTATATGTCAGGATATTTAATTTTTTAACCCCTCAGTGAAAGATAACTTCACTTTTTTCATAGTCCAAAATATAAAATTTTCTCAGCGCTCACAGCAAGCTGCTCGCGCTATTTTAAGGAAGAATATTTTAATTTTACAACCACTCGGAGTAACTTAACCGCACTCTTTTCGTAGCCATTGATATAAAATTTTCTCGGCGCTCACAGCAAGCTGCTCGCGCTATTATCCATACATATAATAAGAATGGAAATTTCTCCCCATTCATTGTGATCCTTTACTAAGGTGAACTGTGAAAATACGCATATGAACAAAACGACGCGAAAAAGTCGCTTGCGCGATCTAATTCGTAAAACATTTTGTCAATTTTTCCTAGGGAAACGTAAAATAAAATAATAAAATAAATAATAATCATTTATATCAGACACATCGCCCCTAATTTACATCAAAAATTCGAAATAAAAATAATAGAATATAAAGTAAATTCAATTAAAAAAAAAATAGTGCCAAAAACGCTACAGACGCCATCTATCGGTATGGCTGTAAACTTGTGGTTGACCTTTAGTTTAATTTGGGCTAAATTTGTAAATAGTTTGTGTCACTGGTGTGGTTAAACAACACCACCGATTTGAATAAAATTTTCACTAATACGTTGCAGTTTTCTCTACTTGAACCTTAGTCTTGGTTTTAGTCAAATCGGTTCATAAATAAAAGAGTTATATCAATCTAAAGATTCGCATATAAAATGCTAATAAACAAGAAAGGTAGTCATAGGAACCGCGTAATCAAAAGACAAAACCTCATCGAGTTTGGGCTCATTTGATTCGTCTTGACGAGTACTTTGATACTATATAGTAACCAGGGTCCGAAAGGGAGCTGGAAGGTGGCCATAGGAACTCCGTGATTAAAAGAAAAAACCCCATCGAGTTTGGGCTCATTTGATTCGTCTTGACGAGTACTTTGATGCTATATAGTAGCCAAACAAATTAGAATTCATTTAAATAAGTAAATGTAACTTATTTCTCAAATGAATCAGCGCCAGCGGAAAATAATCTAATGTGCGCATGATGCGTGTAAATATCAGTAATAAATATCTTTTTGCTGCTTATTTTTAATTTCTAAAACATGTAAAATCATCTGAAGATAAATAGAAAAATTCATTTACAGTTCATTGTAAAAGTAAATTATTTTTCATACAAGCTAGCGCCACGGAAAATAATGGAACTAATGTCCTAAGAAAAAGAAATATCGTTTATTCTGCAAACAGTTTTAGAAAAGAAGTCCCGCGTAACCTAGCGGAACTAAATAATAGATTTATAATTACTGTGAATACTTCATTTATTATATATTTTTTATTTGTTAGATTAATAAATATTATGTACCTATTTAATTGAGAAATTAAATATGAGAAATTATGAATTGTTAAAAATCTGTAGATATTTTAACTTAAAATCACGCGATTGTGGCGCTCCATCTAGGGGGATCTTTTGTAAAAATCACTGGTTATCCGGAGACACACAGACATAAAATCTGTTCACACCCATTTAGGCTAAGAACTAATACAACTAGAAGTACCCATATTATGTGTGAGCGTGACGGCAATAGGGAAAATTCTATGTGAAGAAAAAGGAGAACCTATTTTTCTTCCGTCCCTTTCAGCGTGGCTGGTTTATTTGTTTGTCACAAGTTCAAACTATGGTTCAAATGATTTCTTTGTGACAAATATACCATCATTATCTTTTATTTTTTAAGATTTTAAGTGCTTTCAGGGAATAATTAATGGTTTATGTGTACTCATAGTGGTAGTGAAATGGTAGGATGTGCAGTTTTGGGCTGTAAAAGCCGTAGTGAACAACATTAGGAGAAACTATTGCTGTCGCATAGGCGGGCACGCAGTAGTGAACCACCTGCATTTAGGCATACATCCAGACACAAACTGTCACGTTTATAATGTTAGTAAAATTTTGCAATGATTATTATAGAACCTTTTATCTGTGTTATAGATAATCATAGGCGGATTTAGGGAGGGGGGGCAAGGGGCCAAGCCGCCCCCCCCCCCCCCCCCCCGAGTCATTAAGCAAGCTGCTCGCGCACATATTATAAAGGATGTTTAAGCTTTAGGGGGGGGGGGCAGGGGGCCAAGGTACCCCCAGAAGCATTGTAGAGTTACGAATTTCGCACATATTTCTGAAATAAATTATTTTTTTCGGCGCTCGCAGCTAGCTGCTCGCGCACTTATTGTAATGGATGTTTAAACTTCCTAACCACTCAGAGCGAGCTAAACATACACTTTTCGTAATAAAAATTATAATATTTTTGCCCGTCTGCACCTTGCCCCCCCCCCCCCCCCCCAAACCAAATCCTGGATCCGCCTATGATTTTAGGTATACACCTCAGTGGTAGAGTCCTTCTCACGAATGAGGTCCCGCGGAATTTTGCGGAACTAAATTACATTTTTTCGATAAATTCTGGACTTCATGCCATAAATAATTTTTCACCACTCTCGCACGAAAATAGTGTCTTTGGTCATCGATTTCAGTGAGCAAAAGCCGTTTTTGCTCTCTAGAGAGGCAAAGTGATTTGAATTTCGAACATTATTTTATTGGATAAGAAGAAGTTGGTGTGTTCTGAAACTTATTTGTGTACAATTTTTATTTAACTGAGATGCACATAATTTTTAATGTTATTTATTGAATTTTAACTTTATAAATTGTATTTTTTCAATAATATTTTAAATAAAATACTATTATAGAATAATAAGTCGTAAGTGAGTTTTGTTTTTTTTTAAATATTATTACAATTTGTTTTTCATAAATATGTCACACACACAAATTTCGAACGCAACTCTTTTAATAAAAATAAAAAAATACAAAATGGCGGGATGTAGAAGTTTAGAGTTTACAGTCAAATGGAGAATGCGTTGTGACGTCATCGATAAATGCCATCTTTGTCTCTCTCTTTTGTATGAGGTAAGTGAGATGGCACTTATAGTTGTCATTTTTCTTGCGACAGTGGTGTTCACAACACATTTTCCATTTGGTTCTAAACCTCTTGGTAAAGATTCAACTAAATATTTTCAACTTAAGTTGTAAACTTTTGCAAATTTCTATTTGTGATCTAATAGTCTGTTTAATTACAAAGAAATGAGTGACCCCAGTGATGAAGGTAGTTGTCTTACGCCAAAAAAGTTGAAAGAACAAGTTTCGAATGCCGAGTTCAGCTATTTGCCTGAAAAATCTAAAGTGAAATATGTAAAGGCGTACGAATCCTTCAATAATTGGCGCCTCTCAAAAAATGCAAAAACATATTCCGAGACCGTGATACTATCATATTTCATGGAACTATCTAAAACAAGAAAATCCAGTACATTATGGAGCATTTTTTCTATGATAAAAGCTGTCTTGAAAACGAAACGTGACCTTGAAATAGAAAAATTTCTGAATGAAGCACCAGACAGTAAATACCTCGCTTTAAAAGTAAGTAAATTGATACAAAAGCTAATTTATTTCAAAGAAAACCTATCTAACTGTACCTATCTAAAAATAAGTAAACTAAATTATTGTTATTTTTTACAGGTTGTATTAATTATTGGCATAAATGGTGCGTGCCGCTCAAATGAATTGTTGAATCTTAAGGTAAACGACGTTGAAAAGCATTCGGACAAATTAATATTAGTAAAATTATTGAATACAAAGACTAAAATCGACAGATCATTCGTCATTAGTGAAGAATATGTGAATGTGGTGGACAAGTATATGGCATTACGACCCGCTAATACAAAAACTTCAAGATTTTTCTTACATTATGATAATGGAAAAAGTAAAAAACAGCCCATAGGCATCAATAAAATCGGTGATATGCCAAAAACGATTGCTAAATTTCTTCAGCTTCCGGACTCCCATCTTTACACTGGGCATTGCCTGAGGCGGACGTCAGCAACACTCTTAGCTGACTCAGGCGCTGATATTACAGTTCTTAAACGCCATGGTGGCTAGAAGTGTAACAAGATTGCAGAAGGATACATCGAAGATTCTAAAGTTATTTAATATGCTAACTTTTAAAATTTGCGATAGTGGCGCCCCGCAAAAAGAACTCCTTTTGTGAAAAGCACTCTACCTATCAGTCACAGTTCCCGATTGAGCAGAAATTTTGCATACCGGGAATCGGATGACAATGCAATAATTTTATGACATGGAAGTGATCTGAAGTCTGATGATGGAGCTGAAAGGTGAAATTTGATAGATATATTATAATAAATAGTTTGAGTACGTAGGTATATGATAGTTTCATTTCAGAAAATTTCATTTTAGTTTTTTTTATACAACGATGTAAGAAGATGAGCAAGATGCTCTCCTGATGGTAAGAGATAACGCTGGGATTTAACGAAGGTTAAATTCTGGGTGCACTGCTGAGTCATAAAATGTTAAGATTCTTCAGCCCAGTAATTTCACTAGCCACAGTGCCCTCCTACCGAAGCACAGTAATGTCTGCACATCACTGTTCAGGCGGCAGAATAACTGACACTGTTGGGGTACTAGCCGATCTCCTGCAGAGGAAGTCTACCCACGGTAAAGAGATCACCATTAAATGACGCGGAAAAAAGTCAAGAGTAACTGTACGGAATCAAGCTGTTATTATTCCGTATTTTTATTAGTTTTTCTGATTTAAATGATAATTTGATATATTTTTGTTTACCCACTCACACGTCCGCGCTTGACAGCTGAAAAAGAGTTGAACGTCCGCGCTCGCGACCTAAATCGAATCGCGTCGAGCGCTCACTACTGATACCTACTAAACGTCTATTTTCTAGCAAACTATTGAACCATTTTCTATGAAAAAATAGCATTATATAGTTAAAACTATAAAGAAATAAAATATTGGAAAATTTTGATTCTAATTTTTACACAAAGTATATAAAAAAAATTCGAACATGGCAATATGTGTTACTTTTAGGTATTTTTTTAGTTTAAGCACTTTTTTACGAAACACCTCTGAATATTTCTTAATTTTACTTGCACATTATTAAACTAGATTATATAAGCTTTGATTTGATACCAAAAAATAATAACTTGAAAAGTACAGTGTAGCACAATAAATAAAAAAAAACCACCCATTCGTGTATAAATCTTCAGCGCCTAGAACAAAATACGGAGAGTGGAAATATGAAATCAATGAATTCAAACTATTTTAGTATATATTTTTTAATTTTAGGTATACGTAACTAATCATGTTGAACTGTTTTTCTAAATTAACGTTGTATTTTAATAAAATAATAGTTGATTGAAATTATTTATGAAAAATATTACGAAAACGCGGAAAACGAGACAAAGATCTTACATGTCGACTTTAAGACATGTAAAATTGTTCTAATTTTATTTATTTCCTTACTATATCTACTAATTTTGAAAGATAGTATCATTAAGATCATAATAATATATAATTTTAATAAAATAAGGTGAATTATAAACATTTTAAAAGCAGATTTCACTGGAACGCGTGAAAACTTCGAAACTATAATTTAAAAAAAATAATTTTAAATGTTGCCAAGTACTTAACTTTAGATTTAATGATCACAGATTTAAAATATTTATTACAAAGCCATTTACAATCATATTTATGCAAATTTTCAGCGTTTTCATAGATAAAAACATGTTTTTAAAGTAGCAAGTCGCTAGGACCGCTATAGCGGCTGTAACGTTTAACTCAACTTTTTTTCAGACCGCTATAGCGGTCGGGACGTTTGAGTGGTTATTGTATTTAATCTTGATGTACTATATGTGTAAGTGGTAATTTATTGCCGTTCTAATTTGTACTGTGGTATAGGTATAACGATAGTTCTGGGACTTATCCCAGGACGTCTCTGAAATCTAAGTATTATTCACAAAAAATGTTTCATAATATTATTTACTAGCTTATGCTCGCGGCTTTGCCCGCACGGCAAAATCCTTTCTTAGCAGTGGTCTACGTCATGAAACCTTTCTATGTTCCAAATTTCAACCCAATCCATCTAGCGGTTGAGGCTGTACGTTATACAGATACATCAGTCACTAGCTTATTCTCATGGCTTTGCCCGCATGGACGGGTTACGTTTCATAATACCTACGGTCGATATAACTACGGTCGATTCGCATAAGTTCATTTCACATATTGGACGACTCGCTTACAGTGCAACTCGCCTGCGGTTGATTAAACTATGGGCATGTGAACTAATGGGCGATTCGGCCAATGTTCATTTGATATATTGGTTAATTCAACTATGGACGACTCACCTACGGTTTATAAATTCTTTGCTACGCGTGTTTTTAGTACAGTATTCAGGGCAAACCGAAATCTGTTGGTTAGGTTAGGTTTGAACAGTGACCACAATGTCAGATATTTTTCTTATTACTGAATTATTTATCCTGTGTCATGGCATCTTCAGGCATTTTGGCATCTTCTTTCATCTACCTCATCATGGCAAAGTGGCATAATAAAAACAACACGTTTCTGAATTCTGTACTATAAACAAGTATTTTTTAGCTGTCATACCTGACTAGCAGCCGGAAACGTGGTCTAAAAATACGTGAACGGTCCGTTAGTTCGGTCAAAAATAGGCAAATCGTCCAATAGTTTAATCAACCATAGCTCAATCGACCGTAGCTGAGTTAACCGTAGGCGAATCGTCCAATATTGATTTCAACCAATAGTTATTATGAACGTAGGCGAAACGTCCAATAGACATTTTGAATAGTAGGTGATTCGATCGTAGTTACATATTGGCAAGGTTTGCCAGCCTTTACTAATTCTACGCCCATTAAGTCGCAGAAAACCCGTGAATTGAATCCCTCTTTTCCGTGGAATTGGAAATCGAATTAAATGGTCTGTATCAAATTCATTAATATATGAATAATTTACTGTCACGCGCTACGAAGTGCGCGCGGGTCAGCTAGTACGGAATAATATTAAAAAAATTCTACCACTTGGAGCAAGATAAGCACACTTTTTCTTTGCCAAAAATATAAAATTTTTTTGGCGCTCGCAGCAAGCTGCTCGCGCGCTTTTATGGAAGTATATTTTAATTTTTCTACCGCTAGCAGCAAATTAACTGCAGTATTTTCGCTATCAAAAATATAAAATTTCCTCGGAGCTCGCAGCAAGCTGCTCGCGCTATTTAAAGGAAGCTCAACGTTAAAACATATAGGTACATAACACAGGCATAAAGTTTAAGTTCAGTAAAAAAAAATCAGAATCCGCCCTTGCCTGCCCCTCCCTAGGCCAGAAGCTGGGTACGCCTATGTATGTATATGTACCATATACATATACATACCATTCTATATTTGCCCATAATATTTAGACTCTTACTACCAATTTATGATATTAAAACTATTTTTATTGCTGGAAATTTAACTTTTTTCCTGTTACCTGTGTAAGATGGTAGGCAGCATCATGGCCTTGTACCAGAGTACTCCAGGGTAGTCGTACTTGATGCAGAACTCCGGTATGAATATCTCAGCGTATCCTCGCGGCTTGTCGTCCCCTTGGGCCGCTCCAATCTGTTTCTTCTGGACTCTAGACCACTTACTACCAATTTATGATATTAATACTATTTAACTTTTTTCCTGTTACCTGTGTAAGATGGTAGGCAGCATCATGGCCTTGTACCAGAGTACTCCAGGGTAGTCGTACTTGATGCAGAACTCCGGTATGAATATCTCAGCGTATCCTCTCGGTTTGTCGTCCCCTTGGGCCGCTCCGATCTGTTTCTTCTGCTTGTCCGTGAACGACTTGATCGTTGCCGCTCGGGGAAGGAGGCAGTTCATCTTGCTGCTGATGTTGCGGACCTTAATACAATAGGCGGAAGGGCTATTTTAGTTTAAACCTGATTATACACTTCGGTTTTGCTGCACTGATTAGATATATTCCCAGTCGCCACATCGACCACATCGATTTCCCCCAGGTGGCAATTACCACTCAATGGCGACTCGGTTATTGTTCCCACTTTAAAATTGCTTTATACTGCTGTGTAGGTCATCAAACCCCCTCATCATCCTGCACTAACTTGGAATTTATTCCCAAATGCCACCTAAGGCAATTGATGTGGGGGCGAATGGAAATATACCGCTGATTAGACATTATTCCCGCGCACGTTTCACCTATCTATTGCAACGCGCTCAATACTCAATATACGCACGCCCTGCGTTGCCTGCGCCTGCTTTGAAATGTTATGAAATGTGAATAGAATTTCTATATTTTTTATTTACACATAAATAATTTTCAAATGGTTGTAATATATACCCGTGATTTCTGAAAGCCGTTTCCAAACAATGCAAATTTAAAGATATAAGTCTAAAATTTATCCAACAAATTTCGAAGTGTGGGGCGTGCGAATGGCGGGAGTATGAACGCACCCTTAATTTTTTGCCATAAACACGACATAATATGGATAAGTCAAGAAAGGCCCAAATATAATAAGTTCACAAAGTCTAGAATGCAGGATTCATGGTCTCTCTGACTTTGCTAAACTGAATGTTATTAAAATTTAAATACATTTATTTATACAAACGTACCTCAAGTAAAGGTTGATCTTTAGGCCCCAGGACATCGAGGTTGTATTTAGACGAGTAATAGTCCTCGTACGTGAGATACGACTCGGAATCGAACAGCGACCGCGGCGTCATGTGTTCCAGAACATTCGATACTATGTACCTGAAGAAATATACAATAAATAGATAACGCTTTATTGAAACACTAACAAAAAATAAACTAATAACTAAAATCACAATGTATAATAAACTAAGTGTTACAATCAATACTCTTAGCAGGAGGGTCACATCATCGTGGCCACCTGTGAGACAAAAAACAGCTTACGGATTTTCATTATTTTATGAAAATACGCGATATATTAATATTTTAGGTCATAAACTAGTTGAATAACATTGTAATGTCTAAAATTGCTTTAAAATTTTGGAAAAAAACGAAACACATAGGTATTATTGTCAAAGTGAAGCGGTTCGACATAGTTTGACAAACAGCATAAACCGGCCACGCTGAAAGGGACGGAAAAAAATAGGTTCTCCTTTTTCTTCACAAAGAATTTTCCCTATTGCCATCACACTCACACATAAAATGGCTACTTCTAGTTGTATTACTTCTGTGACTCTTAGATATAAGTTATGAAATAGTATATTACTTTATTGCATACCAAATAATTACGAAGAAACTTACTGAGCTAGATATATTTAATGCTAGGTAAATAATCGGGGGTCTTATTGCACTATACAATTTCTTGTAAATGTGTGTATGAGTGTGTTCTTGTGTGTGGCAATTTGTTATTATTTTTACTCTGTAGTAAAAAGGGTTCATACTTTAATAGAGCAAGTTCCCAACATTTGATGAGATTAGATGAACGAGATTTGGTCGAAATTCAGCGCATAGATAGATCTATTAGCGTTTTTGTAGTGGTAGGCCCCAGGCAGAGGTCGCCTTGAGGAAGTACCACAACTTTGCCAATTATTCATCTGCCAAGCAATAATGTGCAGACATTACTATAATATCCCAAGCTGAATTGCAATGTTACGAACTAAATTACTGGTCATGATGAGATTCAACAATATTTTATATGTATATTACATATCAGGGTGAAAGGCGCAGTGCAGAAAAACCCATAGCAGATGGCATTAAGCAAATAATTCTTGATTTGACAAGATAAATCGTGCTTATATGTGCTTTTCTCCTTTCTATGTTATTAACACATTGCGGCGGCGTAATATAGAACTATCCCAGGTGCCTGAAATTAATTTTGTATGGAAAATCCTTTGACAAAAAACAATCTTTGTGTTCATAGGCGGATTAAGGGGCCAAGGCCCCCCCCAGAATCATTGTAGAATTACGAATTTTGCACATATTTCATGGCAAAGATTTTTTTTTTCTCGGTGCTCGCAGCAAGCTGCTCGCGCACATATTATAAAGGATGTTTAAACTTTCTAACTGCTCAGAGCGAGCTAAACACACACTTTACGTAGTAAAAATTATAATATTTTTGCCCGTCTGCACCTTGGCCCCCCCCAGAACCAAATCCTGGATCCGCCTATGTTTGTGTTTATCAGCACTCGCGTTCCGACCTCAAAAACACTGTTGTGTTTTCCCCAGTCAGTATGTTAAATGGTAGTTACAGCCATGCACTTTAATTCAATTCAATTCATTTATTTCGACCAAAGTACATAAGTCATATACATAAAAAGACCATCCATTTAAAAATAAATTAATTAAATTTATACGATATCAAATTAAAATTACATAGTATTTAAAATAAAAAAATTATGTCAAAAATAACTTTACATACAAAATAAATTAAATTATAATAATCAAAGCAAACTAAAAAAATTAAAATGGCTCAGCCAATCTCCTTTAGGACGAATTGAATAATAGGATGAAATTGTTTTGTTACCTGTCCGGCAAAATAATTCCTCTGTACCAGGGCGTCACAACACTATACTGATATAAGTCATTTGTCACGCGAAGGGTTTTCCGTTCCTGTAAACACAATCATTTTTAAATATTTCCTGCTAAAAACAATTTCCTGCTAAAAGGAAAAGCCCATCCCACATGGACAATTGTATTTAGATTTTGGAGCTCTCACACATCCCAGGTTTTACGTTCTTTTGTACCACGCATCTGCAAAATATTTGATTGATTTACTTTTAGGTGTTTCCACAATCATTTGACATGACCACTTTTAATCCATATCCATACATATAATAAGAATGGAAATTTCTCCCCATTCATTGTGATCCTTTACTAAGATGAACTGTGAAAATACGCATATGAACAAAACGACGCGAAAAAGTCGCTTGCGCGATCTAATTCGTAAAACATTTTGTCAATTTTTCCTAGGGAAACGTAAAATAAAATAATAAAATAAATAATAATCATTTATATCGGACACATCGCCCCTAATTTACATCAAAATTTCGAATTAAAAGTAATAGAATATAAAGTAAATTCAATTCAAAAAAATCAAAAAGCAAAAAGTGCGACAAACTAAAAAAACGCCATCTATCGATGTGGCCATAAACGAAAATTTACCAGAGTAGTTTTATTAGGCTTAATTTGTAAAAAGGTTATTACTTATGTGTGATAAAACGGCACAACCGAATTGTATGCAGTTTTCGCTAAAACGTTGCAAATTTCTCTAATTTTTAAATAGTATTGGTTTGATTTAAATCGGTTTTTAAATAAAAGAGTTATATCAATCTAAAGATTTACTTATAAAATGCTAATAAACAATCGGAACTAAATTTAATTTTATCAATTTTTACTACTGGACTATTCTATTTCCCAAATAATTTTTAATGGTTAGATGAAATAAATACCTATTATTAAGAAATCAAATATTGTAAATTAAATAATAAAAAAAAAGATAGGTGGTTATAGATATTATGAAAACTTTTAAAATGAACAGTGGGCCCCGCATTATGTACGTTTTTCGTGAAAAGCACTCTAATAGCATGGGGTCTTATTCCCTACAATGATTTTTTAGTTCAAAATAATTTCGCTAGATGGCGTTACATGTATCGATAAATTAATAGAGGTTGTGAAAAATTCAGAGCAGGAAAATATTATAGGTAAAAAATTGTATATACTACTTTAAAAAAATCCCTTTTGTATAGAGAAATTAAAATAATTTGCTTTTAACTTAAATTTCGATAATTTTACAAAATTCAATAATTATCGGCGTTCCTCTGGCGGAAATTCCTTGGTACTACGTTGAGACTGGCAAACAATCACTGTTCACTTAGTTCAAATTAGGAAGGTGGCGCTGTTATAAAGTTTTTCTCGCGTTTTGTTTTTTATACATGTCTACATAGTATAATGTATTGTATAGTGTTAATATAATATAATTGATAAATGAACTACAAAGGATACTTAAAAAAACTTTAGCGAATTAATTTTCCTCGTGAATGATATTTTATTCCTGAATAGGTATTTTGTATTGAAATTTAAATTCTTATGAACTTAGTTGGTAGGTATGTTTTTTTTTTATTGCTGAGTAGTGAGTAGCGTGAAATTACATGAATAATGGTCATTATGGGATAAACTATTGTTCCACATTAGGGCTTGCAAAAACCGGCCAAATTTAAAAATCGGTTTTTTCGGTTTTTGGATTTTTAAAAACCGGTTAATCGGTTTTTTCGGGTTTTTCGGTTTTTGATAGTTTTTTTAATAAAAAAACAATAAAAAGATAAAAATGGTTATTTTGTACACATATCTAAGTACAATTGACCATTTCAAAAAAGAAAACATGCAAACTCTACATTATATTCATAAAAAACAACCGTTTAACGGTAACTTTCTTTTATTCCTACGAAAACTACTTCCGAATTAGTAATATTGACTAATCTGTGAAATGAAATACAATATTTTGCGCTTTCCTTTCCGCATCATTTTATTTCACTAAATAATACCGCGTTATGACAATTTAATTTCATGTAAAAATGAGAATATATTACCGTGATTGTCGGCCGCAGCACATTGTGCAGTGTGCAAATTTGTGGAGAATTTATTATCCGGAAGGTGCTCCAAAAACTGGCATAAGGGATTTTCGATAGGCGGTAAACGCATATCAAATCTTTGCTGATGACACGGTCATCTTGTCGACGTCTGTAGAAGACATGCAGGAGCTGTTCCAAAGACTCGAGACTCAGAGCAACTGCATAGGCTTCGCAGTAAACAGAGACAAGACGAAGATTATGGTAGTAGATCGCGCCGGAAAATTTTCCACTATCAATATAATCCCAGGGGTTGACATTGTGGACCATTATGTGTATGTGTTTCCGAAGAGACTTTAGTACCATAGACCACATTCATACGCTGCGGCAAGTTATACAGAAGACCGAGGAGTATTATTTGCCATTATACTTAGCGTTTGTGGACTATGAAAAAGCCTTTGATTCGGTGGAAACATGGGCGGTGCTCGAGTCACTTCAGCGATGCCATATTGACTATCGGTACATTGAAGTGTTGAAGTGCTTGTATAAGAACGCCACTATGTCAGTCCGAGTACAGGAGCAGAGCACGAAGGCGATTCCATTAAGAAGAGGCGTAAGACAGGGAGACGTTATCTCTCCGAAACTGTTTACTGCCGTAATGGAAGACACCTTCAAGCTCCTGGAATGGCAAGGACTTGGCATCAATATCAACGGCGAATACATCACTCACCTTCAGTTTGCCGACGACATCGTAGTCATGGCAAAGTCGATGAAGGAACTCAGCATGATGCTCGATGACCTCAACCGAGCTTCACAACGGGTGGGCTTAAAAATGAACATGGACAAGACGAAGCTTATGTCAAATGCCAATGTTGTGCCCACCCCAATATCTGTTGGAGGATCGGTACTCGATGTTGTGGACTCTTATATCTATCTAGGACAAGTAGTCCAATTAGGTAGGTCCAACTTCGAGAAAGAAGTCAACCGCCGAATCCAACTCGGTTGGGCAGCGTTCGGGAAACTACGCAATGTCTTTTCGTCCGATATACCTCAGTGCCTCAAGACGAAAGTCTTTGATCAATGTGTGTTACCGGTGATGACTTACGGCACCGAAACGTGGTCTTTTACCATTGGCCTCATCTCGAAGCTCAAAGTCGCCCAGCGTGCTATGGAAAGGCTATGCTCGGAGTTTCTCTACGAGATCGAATCAGAAATGAAGAAATCCGTAGACGAACTAAAGTCACCGACATAGCCCGGCGGATTAGCAAGCTGAAGTGGCAATGGGCAGGCCACATAGCGCGCAGAGCGGATGGCCGATGGGGTCGAAAAGTGTAAAATTACATGTTAATAAGTCCAACCGGTACATATGGAAGTCCAAAGGGGAGGCCTATGTTCAGCAGTGGACGTCCAATGGCTGAGATGGTGATGATGATGATGATGTGTACCTGGGCGCACATATACAACGATGGTGACTGCGCACCGGAAATAAAGAGGCGTATAGGTAATAGGTATGGCTAAGGATACCATGAACCGACTCAATAACATCTGGATGAGAAGGGGTATCCAATGCCACAAAGACCCGGTTGATACGCGCCCTGTTATATCCAATTTTCCTATATGGGGTGGACACATGGAAAATACGAGCTCGAGAGAGACAAGACACAGAAAACAAAAAAAAATGCAAATAAAAGGATTGATGCATTCGAGATGTGGAGTTGGAGGCATATGCTACGGATACCGTGGACTGCCAATCACACCAATGCATCTAATTCTTTCGCAGCTTCATATCCGAACCCGCCTCTCAACTATCTGCCAGCAGATAATACTTACCTATTTCGGCCACATAGGAGGGGAGACGAGAGGCTTGAAAAGCTGATCTTAGTTGGGAATACGGAAGGCAAACGAGCCCGTGGTCGCTCTCCCACCAGATGGGGTGATCAAAAGAAAGGCCTCCCTACCAAGTTTTGCTCGGTCGTCAGGGATACAATGGATAGGCACCGCACCAGTGGAGGCAGATCGTCAGACGAGTCACAACACCAACGTCCATAACCAGTGATGACCACGATCCTCAGTCATGAGGGGACGACGGAAGAGAGTGAGAGAGCCGGCCGCAGAATTTGAAAGAGAAAGAAGCGGAACTGCGCGTGTGCTGTGTGAAATCGCCCCAGAGTGGATGATTGATCATGTTTTAATGATTAATTCTACAGTTATTCGCAATTTAGTAAGAGTATACTCAGAACATTTTATATACGTTTATCGATAATTTTTGAGTTAGCTTATGTTTAAGAGCTATACACGGTCCGTGTAACACGGAGCGCCACACGGAGACAAAAACGTGGCCTTTTTGTTGAATTTATATGTAATGGGCGACTGGTGGCACTTATTGGTGTCTTTCTGTGAGTCCATTTATAGAAAATGAGCACAAAGACAGTCATTTTATAAGATTTCATAGCAATAAAAAAAAACCGAAAACACCGAAAAAATCGGTTTTCTGCCCGTATAAAAACCGGTTTTTAAATAGGTCGGTTAATCGGTTTTTTCGGTTAACCGAATAATCGGTTGCAAGCCCTATTCCACATACATTCTTCGTGACGCAATGAAACAAGTAGAATTAAAAAATATCATTATTTTCAATGGTTTCCATTTTCATTATAAATTTAGATCCATAAGTTAGTTTAGAACCTATCACCACACAAAATTACATCGATCAAAGCCTGTAAACTGTCAGATCACAAAAATTAGTACCTACCTAAGAACAAGTTTTTTTCAAAAGTCAATAACTGCATATTATAGGTATTTTTTTAAGATTTTGCTTGGGTTGTCAGAGCAACCTTATGTCACGGTAAAGAGATAGGTATATATACAGTAATGTAGGTAACACCTAATGGCTGGAACGCGGAGTCAGTAGATATGAGATTGAGCGCCGAGGGGTAAAACCGCCGGCGGCGGAATCGGCGGCGCGAAGCAAAGCATGTTTTTGGTCAAAATTATAGAAAATTCAAAAAGTACAGTGATTTTAGCTTAGGAATATTTTTGTTTATTATATAAATAATTAAATAAGTACTATTAAAATATTTTTCATCCCCCCACCTCGGAAAGTGTATTTTTGCGCTTCGATATCTGACTGGAAAAGTCCATATTATCCTCTAGAGAAATTCAAATTTACTTTACCCTCTAGAGACAAAAACATAATTAAACCTATTTACTTCCACCTCTATGGTACCGAAATAAGCGTACAACTTTTTTAAATTTGTTAAGAACTCGGAGTAAGAACCTCTTTAGTAAACTTTTTTTTTTAATTTGCTTTGGGCGCACCATCAGCCTTACCAGTAAGTTACTTTTGTAACATATAACGTTTCTTTTGAACTATATTTACGTTAATTGTTTAGATATAATTTACATTTCGAGGCAATAATGTTTTTAATGAATTATAATAAATAGTACTGTAATAGTAAATAATAGTTGAGTTAATTTAGCAGAGTTAATAGAATAAGCCAATTTTTTATAACTTTATCTAGTTAGTAGCAATATTTTTTCTAAGTATTACTTTTTAGTAACTTTTTTATTAACGATTTCTCACTGTAATAAACTGAAAATGAGAAAATAATCACTAAAACGAATAGGTAGAGTGCTTTTCACGAAAGGAGACCTTTTTGCGGGACGCCACTATTGCACATTTTAAAAGTTTAAATACCTTTAACTTTTTAACGCCTCATGGTATTTATTTTATGTAACAAATAAAAATGATTTAAAATATGAAGTCAATAATAATAGAATAAAAAATTAGTTCCGCTAAATTCCGTGGGACCTCTTTCGTGAAAAGGACTCTTTAAGTAAGCGTACCTACGTAAATTAAAATTGAATACTGGTTATTTTTGAAGATAGTGCACTGGCAACACTGTGCGCATCCATGGTGAGAATAATTTAAAAAAAAACTTTTAGCATTGAATTATTTCCTCGCTGAGGGGGGATGAAAAATTATGTGTCACACTCGCGTGCAAAGATTTTTGACCTTGTGCTCTTTTGATTCCCTCGCTAACGCTCAGGATTCTAATTAATAAATCACTCGCTACGCTCGTGATTTAATTTTAGAATCCTTCGCTAGCTCGGTCATACAAACTGAGCACGCGGTAAAAAAGCAACTTTGCACTCTTGTATAACAAATAACTATTATTGAACTATTATAATTGATTATAAATATTATTGGAGCGATATTTGTAAAAAATCAAAGAAACTTTAAAATTCTTATGAATCTACATACAATTACAAAGGTGCCACATAGTGCGGCTCCTTAGCTCGATTTTGTATGGAGGTATGACCCCGAGCGGCAGAAAGCATGAAACTTGGCATGCGTATAGCTTTACCGTTCATAAGAAGAAATTTTAGTAGAAACACCCACCCCCCCCCACGACAATGTATCCACCTCTCCCCCCCACTTATATGACCCTATTTTTGGTTTTTGAGTTTTTCTTGAAAACTATGAGAGCTAGAATAAAAATGTCAATGACAAGTTTATTCTCCATAAAATTCTCTACAATATTGTTTTTAATAGTATATTGCCAGGACTTACTTCAATAGTATATTTTCTAAAATGCCATACAAGACGTTCTCTGGGCGCAAAACATGTCGTTTTCATGCAGAGGTTTGAAACTTGGCACAATGTTTCCTTATCTCCAAATAAGCTGATTAAGATCGAAAACCCCCTTATTACCCCTTCTGGCAGCATGGAGGGGGGGGCAAAAGGGGCCGCGCCACCTTGCTTCATTTTTTTTTTATACGGGATAGGCCTATGTTTGACCACATCCCACCTGATGGAAAGTGAAAATGCGGTCGACGATGGATCACGTAAGATGCCTAGAAAGGTACCTATTCACTCGTGACTTGAAGATACCCAAGTTGTACCGCTCGTGAAACACGGATGACGGCAAAGTGTTCCAAACGCGACCAGTTCTCATTAAGAAAGACGAAGCAAAACGCTTAGTGCGGGCAGTAGGTAACGCCACTAAGTAAGGATGCCGCTTTGCCGTCTGCCGCGACGTCCGTTTGTAGAATGGGCTTGGAGGAATTAGTTCGTGTAATTCCTGCGCACACTCACCAAAATGAATCCTATAGAAGACCTATAACGAGGCGACCATTCTACGGTGTTCAAGGCTCTGCAGCCGAGATTCCGTGAGCTTTTGGTCACCTACGAGCTTTTTGGCACGTCTCTCAATCGACTCCAGTGTCTGAAGCTGGTATTTGGCAGTACCATCCCAAAGATGAGAACAGTACTCCATACACGACCGGACTTGTGCTTGGTACAGCGTTAGCAGCTGTCCCGGTGTGAAGTATTGCCTCACCTTTGCCAAAATACCCAGCTTCCTGGCAGCCAATTAACTCAAGGAGACCATTTAGAGCCATTTAGAGCCAGGAAAATTTGTGTCAATTTCGGATAAACCGATGATATAGATTTCATTTCTGATCTAGACACGCGGTAGCGTGTCAAGCCAAGGTCAGGCAAAAGAACTGGCGACCGCACCGTGTGTTATATTACACGAGTCATCTGAAGCACGTTTTGACGACTTTTTACACCCTCGTTATACAAAAACTATTGCACATAGACAAGTCAAATTTGGCACATATACTCCAATATACGAACTACATCTGTGTTCCAAATTCCAATAACACAGCTCAAGCGGTTATTGAGATATAAACATCCAGTAATCGGTGAAGTTAACACATACTGAGGGATAGATCAAAAGTAATATCCCAGTTCCAGATGACCTAGAAAGTGCAAATTTAGCATTCAGATAGGTAATGTCCTAGTAACATAGGAAAAAATCAGAAACTAGTAAATTTTTATCATTATTAATAATTTCAAATTTAAAAAAAAATAAAAATTTAAAATTAATAAAGAAATAAAATAACATAAATTAATTAATTATTAAATAAATAATAAATAAATAATTTTAATAAATAATTTTAATTAATTATTTAATTTTTTTTTTTTTAAAGATTTCTAGTTCATTAAGCTTCTTTGTAATTGTTTGGTTTGCAATAAAAAATTATTCTATTCTATTCTAATAATGTTAAAGTATGGTAATAATTTGCAAATTAAATATGATCCACTTCCCGATTTCCGATTAAGCTGAAATTTGGCATGCATGTAAAAATCGGATGACAATGCAATATAATTGTGACGTGGAGGTGATCTGATGATGGAGCTGGAAGGTGGCCATAGTAACTCCGTCATTATATGATAGATAGATAGATATAACACTTTATTGGAACACAAGAAAAAATAAAATATTTTGATTTATATGATGAAACCCCATCGTGTTTGAGCTCATTTGATTTGTCTTGACGAGTACTTTGATACTATATAGTAACCAGGGTCTGATGATGGTGCTGGAAGGTGGCCATAGCAACTCCATAATTAAACGACAACCCCATCGAGTTTAAGCTCGTTTGATTCGTCTTGACGAGTACCTTGGTGCTAGATGGTAATAATAAATGCTTGTTTTAAAACAAAATATTTTATTTAACCAAATTTATCGTTTTAATATTTAATAATAATACAATTAAATTATAGGTATTTTGGACCACGGCAGTGCATTACATTATCATGAAATCATGGATAAGTACCTACTATTATCTGTATAAAAAGTAATAATATCCTATCAAAAACATAAATGTGAAATTAGAGCCAAGTTCAATATAATATTTTTATTATATAGGTACCTATGCGTTGGTTGTATGTTGACTTCAAAGACAAAAGAAGTGAGATCTAAATGGGTGCCAAGTTCAATAATTAGTCTTGAAAAATACAGCATAAAAATATTCTAAAAATAAATATTTATAGCCTGAGATCTGACTTGGCTTGTTCTCATATTATATTATACTAATTATTATAATTAACTTGCCTACTAAAACTGCCGATAAAACTAGCCGCCTTGGTACGTAGGTCTCTTTCGTGACTGTTTTTGTAAGCAGGTATCTCATCATCATCTCAGCCGTAAGACGTCCACTGCTGAACATAGGCCTCCCCTTCGGACTTCCATATGTACCGGTTGGAAGCGACCTGCATCCAGCGTCTTCCGGCGACCTTTATAAGGTCGTCTGTCCACCTTGTGGGTGGACGTCCTACGCTGCGTTTGCTAGTCCGTGGTCTCCACTCGAGCACTTTTCGACCCCATCGGCCATCCGCTCTCCGCGCTATGTGGCCTGCCCATTGCCACTTCAGCTTGCTAATCCACTGGGCTATGTCGGTGACTTTAGTTCGCCTACGGATCTCTTCATTTCTGATTCGATCACGTAGAGAAACCCCGAGCATAGCCCTTTCCATAGCTCTCTGTGCGAATTTGAGCTTCGAGATGAGGCCTATAGTGAAGGATCACGTTTCGGTGCCGTAAGTCATCACCGGTAACACACATTGATTAAAGACTTACAGCAGGTATCTACTTAATAGTATTTCGTATATGAGAACTAGCCAAATTAGATCTCAGGCTATAAAATATTTATTTTTAGAATATTTTATGTTATAATATATTTCAGGACTAATTATTCAACTTGGCACCCATTTAGATCTCACTTCTTTTGTCCAAAAACCTAAAAATTAAAAAAATTACCATTTTTTTGTGTTTCAATTCATTGTATGTATATTTTACACTGGTAGTTTTTTTTTAAATTAAAACATCATAATATAGTCTATACCATATTAGGTAGATTTTTATTTGGGCAATTAATTTTTGAGAAAAATAATGTAAACTAAAAATTTTCTAACTATAAATTCGTGGCTAAAATATTTTCTTTTGGCATTAAATAATAAAACATTTAATTTAAAGTAATATTCTCCCAGAGTTAATAAAATAAAGGGGCCACGCCACGTGGCCCCTTTTGCCCCCCCCCCACCCCTCCTTGCTGCCAGAGGGGTTATAGGGTTTTTGATCTTAATCAGCTTATTTGGAGATAAGGAATCATTGTGCCAAGTTTCAAACCTCTGCATGAAAACGACATGTTTTGCGCCCAGAGAACATCTTACATGGCATTTTGAAAATATTCAAAAAAGAAACTAATCATATTTTTGAAACTATAAGTCCTGTGAATATACTATAAAGGACAATATTGTAGAAAATTTTATGGAGAATTAAACTTTTGTTATTCTAGCTCTCATAGTTTTTAAGGAAAACTCAAAAAACTAAAAATAGGGACAAAAAAGTGTTTCTACTAAAATTTCTGCTTATAAACAGTAAAGCTATACGCATGCCAAGTTTCATGCTTTCTGCCGCTCGGGGTCGTACCGCCATACAAAATCGAGCTAAGGAGCCGCACTTTTCTTACAAACTTTCAAGTTTATAATTAATTTTAGACCCACTTAGCTGTGCCCAGCGGTTTTGCCCGCTGTTCTATAATCTATGTGTTGTTCCAAAGTCTAAACTATCCTTATACAAAATTTCAGCTCAATCGGTCCACCCGTTTAGGCGTGAAAGAGTAACAAACACACACCCAGACATCCATTCTTACAAACTTTCACGTTTATAATATTTAGTAAGATGTTATCGTGTACCTATGAATAGTAGGTAAATATCATGAATTAGGTACCTACACGAAATTATTCATATTCAGCATAATATGAAGTAGAGTAACTTAATCGATTAAATTCAATTTAGTTCCGCCATGGATCATAAATTCCGCGGGACCACTTAATAAATGAAAAGCAATCTACTACTACTACTCTGCGGTCCTTATCAAAAGTGCAATAACTCGGTTTTCGGGTGAAACAGAGTTATTTACATATTCATGATCAGCAAATCGAGCTCTATATTGCCGTCTTTGATATTTTTAACTTATCTGTTGAATATGCTGATTTTTAGGGTTCCGTAGCCAAATGGCAAAAAACGGATTCCTTACAGATTCGTCATGTCTGTCCGTCCGTCCGTCCGAATTTATGTCACAGCCACTTCTTTCCAGAACTATAAGAACTATTACTATTACTGTTGGAAGTTGGTCAGTAGATGTATTCGGTAAACCACATTAAGATTTTTACACAAAAATAGAAAAAAAAACAACAAACTTTTCATCAAACCCAAACGTGTATCTCTGGATAGGTCTTAAAAAATTATATTGTGGTTTCGTAAATTTTTTTTTTCTAAACTGAATAGTTTGCGCGAGAGACGCTTCAAAAGTGGAAAAATGTGTGTGTCCTCCCCCCGTAACTCCTAAAATAAGCAAACTTCCACCGGAAATTGGTTTGAACGAGATCTAATAATTAGTTTTTTTTTTTAAATATAAATCTTAAACCGCATTTTACCTTTCATTCAATCAACTCAAAGAATTTATTATGAAAAAAATTATATTATGTAACTTACTGCTACGGAACCCTTCATGGGCGAGTCCAACTAGCACTTGGTCCTTTTTTAAAATTATAACCGCAATATTTCTGAGATATGGTCTTGGTTTACTTAACAAGAGTGAAATGACTAAAGTAATGGCAAGGTGAGCTAAAATAATGCGTTATTTTACTAACGATAACTGCAATATGTGTGGTTACTTTATTTGTAGAAAGTATTCAAAATTTGAAAGTCTCATTCACTAGTCGTAAGGGCAATAACAATGAATTATTGCATTTTAACTTAGCTTGTCTTACCAATGAAAACTACAAAAGCTCAGGCACTTATTGCACTTATGGTTAGAAAATAGGTAGGTACTTGTACCTATCTGCAACTCAAAACTGAAAAATATGTTGATTAACTAAAGATAAGGGCAATAACTACAAAACTTGTTACGGTTATGGCTAGCAAACATTTTTTCTATTTATGAAATAATCTTAGATATCATTACAATACCATATTTTTAAATAGCTATATTAACATATTTATTATTTCTAAATAATTATTGTTAAAAAAAAACGATTTTTTCATGTTTTATTATTTCATAATAGATAATTAATGGAACTAAGTGTTACTTTGCGGAAATCCACAATCATTTTCACTTTCCATCAGGTGGGATGTGGTCAAACGTAGGCCTATCTCGTATAAAAAAACCATCACAACAATTATTAGCTATTATTAAATGTTTAGTGTTAATTCCGCTAACCACCGCCGGTTTTAGCGGAATTAACACTAAATATTTAATAATAGCTAATAATTATTTCATAATAGTCTATACATTTTATTATTTCATAATATTCTATACATTTTTATCTATAATCTTGTAAAAGTTTCGAGTCGATACGTTGTATGGGCATAGAGATACAAACAAAACAAAAATTAAAATATATATCTGCCTTTTTCTCGAAATTAAATTCATCGACGTTATTGCACTTTAAAATAAGGACGGCAGTACTGCTGTAGGTACTCGATGAGCGCCATCTGTTGGCCCCTTACTATTAAGCGTTTAGTAAATCCATAGGCACGCGACAGATGGCGCTTGAAATCGATCCTGTCATAGCGCCATCTAGCGACAACAGAGGTCAAACAAAATAGCCCGCAGAATAGCCCGAGTTAGGACGGTCCAAATTTTTTGTATGAGATGAGGTATCTGTACTAGTATTCTTTTATCTGTGCTAATAGTTATCCGCTGAGGTATAAATATTATAGGCATAGGCGGATTTAGAGGGGGGGGGGGGGGGCAGGGGGCCAAGCCCCCCCCCCAGAAGCATTGTAGAGTTACGAATTTTGCACATATTTCATGGTAAAGATTAATTTTTTTTCTCGGCGCTCGCAGCTAGCTGCTCGCGCACTTATTGTAATGGATGTTTAAACTTCCTGACTGCTCAGAGCGAGCTAAACACACACTTTTCGTAATAAAATTTATAATATCTTTGCCCGTCTGCACCTTGCCCCCCCAAAACCAAATCCTGGATCCGCCTATGATTATAGGTATACACCTCAGTGGTAAAGTCCTCACGAATGAGGTCCCGCGGAATTTTGCGGAACTAAATTAAATTTTTTCGATAAATACTGGACTTCATGCCATAAATAATTTTATTTGTTAGAAAAAATAGAAACATATATAATAAATAAATTACACATGAGAAATTATGAGGTGTTAAAAAGTTATTTAATATGCTAACTTTTAAAATTTGCGATAGTGGCGCCCCGCAAAAAGAACTCCTTTCGTGAAAAGCACTCTACCTAGCAGTCACGGTTTCTGATTGAGCTGAAATTTCGCATACCGGCAATCGGATGACAATGCAATAATTTAATGACATGGAAGTGATCTGAAGTCTGATGATGGAGCTGAAAGGTGGTCATAGGAACCGCGTAAACAAAAGACAAAACCTCATGGAGTTTGGGTCCATTTGATTCGTCTTTACGAGTACTTTGATACTATATAGTAACCAGGATCTGATGATGGAGCTGGAAGGTGGCCATAGGAATTCCGTGATTAAAAGGCAAAACCCCATCGAGTTTGGGCTCATTAGATTCGTCTTGACAAGTACTTTGATACTATGCATATAGTAACCAGGGTCTGATGATGGAGCTGGAAGGTGGCCATAGGAACTCCGTGATTAAAAGACAAAACCCCATCGAGTTTGGGCTCATTCGATTCGTCTTGACGTGTACTTTGATACGATATAGTAACCAGGTCTGATGATGGAGCTGAAAGGTGGCTATAGTAACTCCATGATAAAAAGACAAAACCCCATCGAGTTTGGGCTCATTTGATTCGTCTTGATGAGTACTTTGATAAGATATAGTAACCAGGGTCTGATGATGGAGCTGGAAGGTGGTAACAGGAAACGCGTAATTAAAAGACAAAACCCATCGAGTTTGAGCTTATTTGATTCGTCTTGACGAGTACTTTGATACTATGCATATAGTAACCAGGGTCTGATGATGGAGCTGGAAGGTGGCCATAGGAACTCCGTGATTAAAAGACAAAACCCCATCGAGTTTGGGCTCATTCGATTCGTCTTGACGAGTACTTTGATACGACATAGTAACCAGGGTCTGATGGTGGAGCTGGAAGGTGGCCATAGGAACTCCATGATAAAAAGACAAAACCCCATCGAGTTTGGGCTCATTTGATTCGTCTTGATGAGTACTTTGATAAGATATAGTAACCAGGGTCTGATGATGGAGCTGGAAGGTGGTAACAGAAAACGCGTAATTAAAAGACAAAACCCATCGAGTTTGAGCTCATTTGATTCGTCTTGACGAGTACTTTGATACTATATAGAAACCAGGGTCTGATAATGGAGCTGAAAGGTGGTAACAGGAACCACGTAATTTAAAGTTAGCATTTATTACACGATATCATTTTATATTGCTAAAATTAAAATTATAATAAGGCCAATTTGTATTTTAGTCGAATTTCGTCGTTACACGGTCTTTTATATTATTATTATTCTACTTTTAATACCTAATATTTAAAAAGAAAGGATTTAACGTTATTTCGTCGGGTATGAGATATTTGAATAATATCTGAAATTTGATAGATATATTATAATAAATAGTTTGAGTACGTAGGTATATGATAGTTTCATTTCAGAAAATTTCATTTTAGTTTTTTTTATACAACGATGTAAGAAGACGAGCAAGATGCTCTCTTGATGGTAAGAGATAACGCTGGGATTTAACGAAGGTTAAATTCTGGGTGCACTGCTGAGTCATAAAATGTTAAGATTCTTCAGCCCAGTAATTTCACTAGCTACAGTGCCCTCCTACCGAAGCACAGTAATGTCTGCACATCACTGTTCAGGCGGCAGAATAACTGACACTGTAGGGGTACTAGCCGACCTCCTGCAGAGGAAGTCTACCCACGGTAAAGAGATCACCATTAAATGACGCGGAAAAGAGTCAAGAGTAAGTGTACGGAATCAAGCTGTTATTATTCCGTATTTTTATTAGTTTTTCTGATTTTAATGATAATTTGATATATTTTTGTTTACTGTATTTAATCTTGATGTACTAATTTGTGTAAGTGGTAATTTATGGCCGTTCTAATTTGTACTGTGGTATAGGTATAACGATAGTTCTGGGACTTATCCCAGAACGTCTCTAAAATCTAAGTATTATTCACAAAAAATGTTTCATTTTATTATTTACTAGCTTATGCTCGCGGCTTTGCCCGCACGGCAAAATCCTTTCTTAGCAGTGGTCTACGTCATGAAACCTTTCTATGTTCCAAATTTCAACCCAATCCATCTAGCGGTTTAGGCTGTGCGTTAAACAGATACATCAGTCACTAGCTTATTCTCATGGCTTTGCCCGCATGGACGGGTTACGTATCATAATACCTACGGTCGTTTCAACTACGGTCGATATAACTACGGTCGATTCGCCTATGTTCATTTCACATATTGGACGACTCGCTTACAGTGCAACTCGCCTGCGGTTGATTAAACTATGGGCATGTGAACTAATGGGCGATTCGGCCAATGTTCATTTGATATATTGGTTAATTCAACTATGGACCACTCACCTACGGTTTATAAATTCTTTGTTACGCGTGTTTTTAGTACAGTATTCAGGGCAAACCGAAATCAGTTGGTTAGGTTAGGTTTGAACAGTGACCACAATGCGCGAACCGAGCGAGCGAAGCGAGCGTGCCGCGGCAGCGGCCGGCGAAGCGCCAGATATTTTTCTTATTACTGAATGATTTATCCTGTGTCATAGCATCTTCAGGCATTTTGGCATCTTTTTTCATCTACCTCATCATGGCAAAGTGGCCTAATAAGCTGTCTGCGCACCTACAGATAGAAATCATTCAGGTATCAAAAACAACACGTTTCTGAATTCTGTACTATAAACAAGTATTTTTTAGCTGTCATACCTGACTAGCAGCCGGAAACATGGTCTAAAAATACGTGAACCGTCCGTTAGTTCGGTCAAAAATAGGCAAATCGTCCAATAGTTTAATCAACCATAGCTCAATCGACCGTAGCTGAGTTAACCGTAGGCGAATCGTCAAATAGTGATTTCGACTAATAGTTATTATGAACGTAGGCGAAACGTCCAATGGACATTTTGAATAGTAGGTGATTCAATCGTAGTTACATATTGGCAAGGTTTGCCAGCCTTTACTAATTCTACGCCCATTAAGTCGCAGAAAACCCGTGAATTGAATCCCTCTTTTCCGTGGAAATGGAAATCGAATTAAATGGTCTGCACCAAATTCATTAATATATGAATAATTTACTGTCACGCGCTACGAAGTGCGCGCGGGTCAGCTAGTAAACAGGCTACGCGCAATGTAGGCTTCCGTAGTACTGGCAAATCGAATACTAATTTACCAATTTACCGAGGGTAGACTTCCTTAGCAGGAGGTCGTCTAGGTGGATACCCCAATAGTGCCAGTTATTCTACCGTCTGAGCAGTGATGTGCAAACATTACTGTGCTCCGGTAGGAGGGCACTGTAGCTAGTGAAATTACTGGGCTGAAGAGTCTTAACATCTTATGGTGCTTCCACACTGATAGGATCCCGCGTGTCGTGTCGCGTTAACGCGCGTGATGACGTCATCTGTCGCGTTTCTAAACTATGGAATTGTATGGAGGTGTGCACATTTATAAGATCCCGTGTGTTGTGGAGCCATGAGGAGCTATGAGACGCGGGTGTTCACACTTGTAACGTGTGTTGTGTCGCGACAGATCGCGACTTTCATTCAGTAAATTACTTTTAAACATATTATGTTTCTTATACATTCTATTTTTTAAGCAATGATTCGTCATAAATCATTAAATAAATTATAATCATTATAACATATTTATATTTGCTTGTTATTAATACAGTGGCATTTTACAAATTCAAAAGTAATAGTTTTGTTCGGAAATCGCCACCATTTTTTTCTTTTGGTGTTGTATGCAAGCTGCATTTGCCAGTTTTTTTTTTTAAATTCGAATATAATATAATTGAGAGTAAATTGCTAAACTTTCTATTAATATGCACTGTCATATTATATTTCCATTTTTTATAATGATTTTGACTTGAAATATAAAAAATACAATATTTGATACTTATTTAGTGCCATTGAATTTACTTATTGGCTACCACAATAATAAATACAAGTAAAAATAACATTTTTATTTTCAAAACAAGCTTTTATTATTACTATAACCATCTAGCAACAAAGCACTCGTCAAGATAAATAAAATGAGCTCAAACTCGATATGGTTCCGTCGTTTAATTACGGAGTTCCTATAGCCACCTTCCAGGTCCACCATCAAATCAGCTCTATGTCATAATTATATTGTATTATCAACCGATTTATACATGCATACAAAATTTCAGCTCAATCGGAAACCGGGAAGTGGATCAAACTACACATTTTGTAATATTATTTCGATGTGAAGCCTACGGTGGTTTTTTTTTTATTTTTTTTATTGAGGCTGTTGATTGGCACTTTGTGAAAGGGGCTCGAGGCTAGTGGGATACTTCTTACCCCCCTCGTGCAGAGATAATTTAAATGAGAATTAGTTGATTTAATTATGGAGAGATTAAGGATTTAGAGAGGGAGGGAGAAAGAAGGCTTAGAGAGAAAGGATTTGACGATTGGAGGAATGAGATGGTTGATGTTGGGAGTTAAGACTGTTGTGGAGGAATGAGAGAACATAAATACATAGATAATAATATATGGTTTATAAGTACATACTATTCTGAAGTTGCTTGCCGAGCGATAGGATTCATAAGATTATTTGAGAATAAATAAAAAGACTATAGATAAAGGTACAAGATTAAACAAATATAGATACATAAATATGAGGGTACCGAAGTCACCGAGGCTACCGATTCGGTGATTTAGGTAACCTGAGAGACCTGCAGGGTTATTCACTTATCCGTATTTGGGAACCGAACCGATGGTTAAGGAACTTAACAACGGCTCCCGATTTTGAGCTATTCAAGTATCCGTCAGGGAACCGAGCCGAGACCGAACCGATTTGATACGCTATAAATGTATGAAGTGACGTGCAAATCGGTACGATGGCTATTCACTTATGCGAATTTTATACCGAGTCGATGGTTTTTGACATTGATTAAATCAGTACAATGACAGACTTTCTTCCGACGCTTATTCGCTTCCGAATATAAAGTATTCGGTTGGGAACCGATTCGCGGTTCGCGCCGTGCCAATTTAAAACGTCGAAATGAAATGACGTATCTATCGATATGATGGCTATTCACTTATCCGTATTTGAAACCGAGTCGAGGATTTATGACGTAAAAATCGGTGCAATGGCATATTTTCTTCCGGCACAAATTGATCCGCGGAATGCTTTCGAATCAAAGTTTTATACTTAAAAAATACATATTTTGATGCTATTCTCGCTTATTTATTGCGGTTTTAATATGTGTGATAAATAAAAAATATCGTACTATACTTCAATTACTATTATAATGAGTTAAAAGCATATTTAACTTTTAAATATCGTGTAAAATTAAATACGCACTTTGCAGTTGACCGCAGTGCGGACCAATGTAAAAAACCGCAGTCTTTGTTCGCACGGTAGTGCGGACGTCGTACAGCCGGATGCTGCGATATCCTACACAGTACCTACGCGTCCGGCTAGCCGCAATTTTACAACTGTGTCCCAAGTCCCACGGACAGCCGGACAATCTGCCGTCTGGCTAGCCGCAAAATGCGTATTACATATACATACACACACTAGCTGCGCCCAGTGGTTTTGCTCGCTTTTCAGTAGCCTATGTGTTATTCCAGGGTCTATACTGTAACAAATTTTAGCTCAATTGTTCCAGCCGTTTAGGCGTGAAAGTGTAACAAACACACATCTATACAACCTTACATTTTTACAAACTTTCACATTTATAATAATATTAGTAAGATTATTGTAACAGTTAACAGTACGTACGTACTATAAGTACAAATGAAGGACAACAATAAATAACAACAGCAAATAAAGAGTGTTCATTATCATTATATTATTTTTAATTAAATTTAAGGGATACATTATAAATAAGTAGGTTTACCTAATTGAATAATTTAAAGTAAAAAACTTGAGTTATTAAAGGGGCACATTCAGTGGCGGATTTACAGTCTAGGCCGCCCTAGGCCCCAGTCCATGTAATACCTGCACCTACGTCGTATATAACATGTCTACTCCTACTTACTCCTTAAAACATTCGGTGCCACCGACTCGCGAACAAAATGAACGTGAACTCGCATGGCGAGTCGGTGGCACCGAATGTGTTAAACAGTGGCGGATCCAGAATTTTTTTCTTGTGAACAAGGTAGGTTTGTACATTTCAACGTTTACCTACAATTTGAATCTCTAAAATAGGAAATGTTATATATCTCTGACAAGAACGTGTGCGTTAAACTCGTTCCGAATAGAATAAAATTTTAAAAACCTTGTAATGCGCGAGCAGCTTGCTGCGAGCGCCGAGAAAATTTTACGTTTCAGACTACAAAAGATGTGCAATCAGAGCCGGTTTTAACATTACCAGCGCCCTGGGCGAGATTTCTACGGCGCCCCCTAAAAAGCAATTCAAACCCATACTAAAAAGGAAAAAATTCCAGGATTTTTTTCTGGGCCGTTTCCGATGGGCAAAATCATGGGCGTATCTAGAAAAAAATCCACCTTTCCAGCTTGCTGCGAGTTCCAAGAAAAATTTGAATTTTTCAGCACGAATTATGTGCGTTAAGCTTGCTTCGAGTGGCAAAGAAAGTAAATGTTCTCATTTATAAAAGCGCGAGCAGCTCGCTGCGAGCGCCGAGAAAATTTTGAATTTTTCAGCACGACTGTTGTGCGTTTAGCTTGCTCCGAGCGGCAAAGAAACTAAATAAGTATTCTTATTTATAAAAGCGCGAGCAGCTCGCTGCGAGCGCCGAGAAAATTTAGATATTTTACAGCACGAATGATGTGCGTTTAGCTAGCTTCGAGTGGCAAAGAAACTAAATGTCCTTATTTATAAAAGCGCGAGTAACTCGCTGCGAGCGCCGAAAAAAATTTGAATTTTTCAGCACGAATGATGTGCGTTTATCTTGCTTCGAATGGCAAAGAAAGTAAATTTTCTCATTTATAAAAGCGCGAGCAGCTCGCTGCGAGCCCCGAGAAAATTTTGAATTTTTCTGCACGAATAATGTGCGTTTATCTTCCTTCGAGTGGCAAAGAAACTAAATGTTCTTATAAAAGCGCGAGCAGCTTGCTACGAGCACCGAGAATATTGAATTTTTATTATAGAGCCCCATTATAAAGCCTGTGGCGCCCCTTTTATCCGGCGCCCTGGGCGGTCGCCCAACCGCGCTCCACCCTAACGCCGGTACTGTGTGCAATGAGCTCGTTCTGAGTGGTGAGCAAAATACATAATATTCTATTTATAATTGCGCGAGCAGCTAGCTGCGAGTGCCGAGAAAATTTTATATTTCAGGCTACAAAAGATGTGTCCTGAGCGGTGAGAAAATAACTTTTAGTTATTTCTTGTCATCAGTGATTTTTTTGTCACAATTGGCCGCCCCTAATATCTGGCCGCTCTAGGCCCGGGCCTACTGGGCCTTAGGGCAAATCCGCCACTGGGCACATTAACATAACACATACACAGTAGGTATAAAACAAAGTTGTTTGTGTTGTCACTTGCTATGAATACATAAATTTTAAAAATACTGCAACGGATCTTGATGCTTGAACGGATAACAGCCTTTATAAAATAAATGCGTCCATTCCCAAGAGTCAAATGGTCCCTATTGGGAGCGGAAGAAATTTGTTGTGTATCACACTCGTCTTCTGCTAGAATCATTTCCTCGTCCTCTGCGGCTGTGCCGGTCACCTTTGATGCTTTTGGTAAATGAGCGGACGCTTGTATGTTTTAACACAGGCAGCATCTCACATCAACACTCCAAGGAATCAAAATATTAACAAGACGTATTTTATTTCTCTACTAGTCGTCCAACTTTCTTTTACACGTCATGTTAGAGTCCGAAACCTCGGCCCCTTGCAAGATTAGGATGTTCCAATTCAATTATTACTCTACTGCTCTTTTTCTCTTAAAAAATCTAAATTTCTTTAATAAACGTAAATATGATTTTTATCTACTTCAATACCTGAATTTAACAGTAAAATGGAAATAAAGATCAGTGAGCCGGAGAGGGAGTCACCGCTCTTTTCTGAGATCCTCAGACCGATCTCCTTAACGAAACCGCGCGCTTCACTGCCCCAACTGCCCATGGTCTCTACGGCAACGTGGACGAAATGCCATGGCGTACATAAGCCTCTTCTTCAAAGTGGCGTCTTCCGCGGCTGCTGACGGTGAGTGGATGGTACGTCAAGTGGCTGGCGGCGACAGTGCAGGCACAAGTAGCGTCCCACACTAAACACTTCCCGTTCTTCCAAGGCACCAGAGTCAGCTCTTTCGGCCTCTTACTGTCGGATCTACTCAGACCCGGAGGCTCAAGCACGCAAGAGACGTTAGCCGATATTAGGGCTATACGTACGATTATATATATTTTTTTGTTTTATTAGTTTACATTTTACATTAAATTAGTACTTTGCTTTCAGGCTTGCAACTCAGTTGACTGCTTTGGAGTTTTAAAGAGCCGTTTTAGATGCCTAAACAAAAGTCCCGTGCTGGAGTATGCACCAGAAAAATGTGGAAGAATTGTTATTGCATGTGCAACACAATGCATGGCATATTGTATTGTGCATATTATTGTCCTACACAATATGTGCTTAAAAATGGCCTAACTGCGAATATGATACCAGCAGTGATGACTCGATCGCAGAACCTATGGAAAGCCAAGAAAATAATTCCCTATTATAAAGAGGATTACAGGCCCGAGTAGCCATAATTAATAGATTATTATAAATTATCTGCAGGGTTGTATACGATATAATATTCTACTAATATTACAAACGCTAAAGTTTTAAAGAATGTATGTATAATGTATTTTTGTTGCTCTTTCACACTTGAACGGATGGTCATCCGTTCAATTGAAATTTAGTATAGAGTATAGAGGTAGCTTAGACCCGGGCATAACATAATGTAGGTTAGTGCATCAAACATGTTAAGTATTGTTACTTTGCGTGCGTATAAGTAGTAGTTTTAAAACTCAGTAAAAATTAGGTACCTACTTGCATTTTGTTGCAGTAAAAATAAAAGGCTAAGAATTATTCTGAGGTTTTATTGGCTTATTTGAGGTGCTTTTTAAGGCACTGAACTGAGACAATTAATATTAATCTAATTTAAGACATTTACAAACAGCTTAATGATCAAAATGTAAGCTGTACCAATGTGTGTACCAATTTTCATTTTAAAGCCTCTTCTTGATAAGTCGCGTACTTTTTAATAGTTCTTGATATATTCCCTAGCGCATTTGCTAGATTTGTTGATAGATTATTGCACCCCTCGGTGATGGCCTTGGAAAGGTTCTGCTCACCATCTGCCACTCTTTCGAGAGCAGCAGCTTGCCGCTCCAAAGAAGCTTCCAATGGATCTTCTGTGCAAAAACGTAGTAAATGAGAACTAAATTTATTTTATATATCAAACTAAACATTACTTTTACATAACTAATCCTAATACGATAGCGCTGTAAAATATACCTACAATACAAATATGGAACTAAATGCTTACGCATCACATCTAATTAAAGTAACTAAAATTATTAGCAAGTAAATTTAAAAAAACTTTTTAAAACAAGCTTTCATTATTATTCATGCAAAATTTCAGCTCAGACAGACAGACGGACACATGAAAGTAAAGTGTGAAAATTAAGTGAAAAACTTGTATAAAACCATTATCTTCTCGTGCTTTTTCAATTATACAATAACGAAAGAAATGTGCCTTCAAACCATAACTGTAAAAAGACCAAGTGTCGCAGCTCGCAGTTCATCTACCGTAAAAGTTGTGAGATCCATGTATTACCAAATCGATCAAATCTTTTATGTTTTATATTAATAGAACGACTTGGCCATCGCATGAAAAAACAATTTAGGTATCTCACAAGTAATATACCGACACAATAGTGGTTACTCGTGTGCTCTGAGAATACGAACAATTTTAAATCAAATTAATACTCATTACGGATAATATGAACAGGAAGGAATTGTAGGAAAAGTAACTTTATTCATAATTTTAAAATTTAGATAAAATAGCAAATAAAAATCCGTCGATTGAAAACAATGATGATTGACATAGACAAATTATAATTTGAGTTGACAAAGATGATTGATGCTTGACAGTGAATGACTGGGGCTCCTGTCATGAGTGATATAAGTCGAAAATCGCCCTTTCCCAGGAGAGAAAAACAAGATTCAAAAAAATCTCGTGTACGAACTATGTGTGCTACATTAGCTTTTACTTAAACTTTTACTTAAAAGAGTTTTTATCATTCCGCATTACAGTTTTTCTTAAAATTATTTCATTATTTAAGTAATTTATGAAAAACCAGTGAGTTGTATCCGCACCAACGATAATTTTATCCAATCAATAATCATCAACAATGTAAATATTAATACAAGTAAATTTTTTTTCACTTCTAAGTATGGGGAGCCCCAAAAGTGTAATGTTTTTTTTTTCTATTTTAGTGTGAAAATCTTAACGCGATTCACCAAATACATCTACTTACCAAGTTTCAACAGCATAGTTCTTATAGTTTCGGAAAAAAGTGGCTGTGTCATCCGGACGGACAGACAGACATGACGAATATATAAGGGTTCCGTTTTTTGTCATTTGACTACGGAACCCTAAAAACCATCTTGATATTATCATTTATTTAAAAAAAATCATTTACCTATTAAATTATGTTGTTAGTAATATTGTCCAAGTTTGCAGATATCTCAATATTAAGCAAGTTGTTTATTTATTTATTTATTAAAGCATGCCAACATAATATACACCTTTACTAACAATTACACACATTTTTATATAATACATGCTAAGTGTCATTACATTTATAGGCACAGACTGCATTTAATGAGGTGTGCGAGTAACATTACATTAAAATAATATAATAAAAAAGAAAGGAGATTAGATGGTAGGCAGAGTTATTACTAAAACTCAATTGAAAATTAATTTAATACATACTATATAATATAAATTAATGATACATAAATATGAAAATAAATACGAATGAATTTCTTTATAAATATTTGTTGAATAAATGTTCGATTTATAGGTTTACTGTTAAACTTTTTTAAAGAATATGTCCCTAATTTTGGACTTTAGATGAAAACTGCCCCATTACACATTAGCCATTAGGTTTTAAGGTTTTATTAGGCCTGATATTGATTGGCGTTAAGACTTCAAAGCTCACTATAACACAAAGTACTTTTTTTGCTTACATTTAAAAAAATAATCTATGTATTTTTAGATATAATTTAAATGGCAAATATTGTAAAAAATCGTGAAAAGTAATATATCAGTAACGTATAATGAAATTCAAGAAAAAAAAGGTGTTTTTATGTGAAAATGATTATAATCACAATTGTACCACCAACCACAAAATACTGATTATATTTGAGTAGATGAAATCGGAGATATAACTTGAAATATATTCATTACCACTTTGTTATTGCAAAAATAGTGCACTTGTATCACTTTTCACAAAATTATCTCCCAAACTATAGAACATAGAAGAACGTGAGTAAGACGAAAAAAATCGTTATTTTGTTTCTCATTATTTAAATGTAAAAATCTCAAAAAGGCTAAAACTCAAGTTACATCACTCATCACTGGAGGCACATATGGGAAATGTTTACGAAGTGTGCTAGCTAAATTTATGCATATTAACTTTTCAACAGATTATATGGGTAAATATTTTTACTACAATAAACCACCAAAATGAAACTATCTTCGTAAACAGTTAGATCTGTAATTTATGCTCTATTTTACTGTCCAACTAACGTGTAGGTGGTTCCTTACTCGGTAGATCCCGAAGATTTACGAAGATACTTTCCAGTCGGTTTTGTAAAACGGAATTGACTTTTCGATCGGTTCCTTTTCCTTTCGGTAGCGCACTCGGTTCGGTTTCGGTATCGGATAAGTGAATCACCCTGCTGGTCACCTCGGTGACTTATGTCTCCGTGAGTGGTACACAAATAATTCCTGTACATAAATAAATAAATAAATGTGGTAATACATATAAATAAAGAGAAAATATAGAAGTATGCGTTATCCCCATTGTAAGTTATATGTACCTATATGTACAATTTCGCACAGATGGCTAGGTTAACCTATTTTTAGAACATACCGACCGTTTCGCCATCGAAGGACCGGCAACAGAGTTTGCGGTCCACAAGATTAAAGTAAGTGACGATCAGGAACCCATAGCTTGTCAACCGTATAGGTTACCTCAGACTAAGAAGGAAGCCTTGAAAAAGGAACTGGAAAAGCTATTAGATGCAGATATAATAGAAGAATGCGAGTCACCGTGGGCCGCCAACGTCGTACTCGTCCCGAAGAAGGACGGAGGTATGCGCTTATGTATTGATTATAGGAAACTCAATGCAGTAACGGAACCAGACCGTTATCCATTGCCCAGGATGGAAGACATCCTGCACGCTGCAAAGAGAACGAATTATATGACGACATTGGATCTCCGATCAGGCTACTTTCACGTAAGTGTTCATCCAGATGACAGGGACAAGACTGCGTTTATTTCACCTGTGGGCACTTTTCGTTTTAAACGTATGCCAATGGGTTTGCGTAACTCCGGAGCTACTTTCCAGCGATTAATTGATAGGTTTAAGTCCAACCTAAAGGGAGTGACCTTGTGGGGATACCTAGATGATTTAATTGTTTTGTCGGAGACATTCGAACAACATCTTCAAGACTTAAAAGTGGTTTTCGACCGTCTAGCTATGTTCAAGCTCAGGGTGAACCGTGAAAAGACATTTTTTGCGAAAGACTCTGTGAGATTTCTAGGACATGTCATCGTGCCTGGAGGTATTCACATGGACCCAGGTAAGACGGGGGCTGACAAAACCAAAAACACATAGACCCATTAGGATCTATTGTGTTAACCCCTTGCGTTGCCGTTTACTACTCTTTTATTAAATCTGTGGTATACTTACATTAACATGTGGTATTTCCACGGCCGGTATGGATTCGAATTGTTGCATAACGCCCCAGTTGATATCAAAGCTATTAATGGCTGCTACAGGCACTACATATTATATGCGGTTCTCTTTGCAATTTAAAGGACTATTCATAAAAATAGTACAAAATTCAAAATTAAACAAGTGAATTAAATTAAAAATTAAAAAAAAACCCCAACGCAATACGTAATTCACCATTTTTTGATGGCGGCCATCTTGGATTTTAAATTTTATATAGTGGGCTGTAATCTACTCGTTAAGCCCTTTCATTTGATACCCATATTGAGGGGGTCGTGGAAGAAAAAAGTAATCCGCCATTTTGTAGCGGCGGCCATCTTGGACCGATTTTCACCAAACATGGCTAAGAACACTCTCGACTAACTCTACTTTCAAACAAAAAAAACTAAATCAAAATCCGTTCATCCGTTTGGGCGCTACGATGCCACAGACAGACACATACACACACACACAGACAGACAGACAGACAGACAAACAGACAGACAGACAGACAGACACGTCAAACTTATAACACCCCGTCGTTTTTGCGTCGGGGGTTAAAAAAAAACAAATCATTTTTTTCAAATAAGCCATATAAATAGCACTATTGCAGTAGGCACTTACATTAACATGTGGTATTTCCACGGCCGGTATGGAGTCGAACTGTTGCATAATGCCCCAGTTGATGTCAAAGCCATTGTTGGCTATAACTGGTACCACATACATGCAGTTCTCTTTGCCTTCGAACGTGACGAACTTCTTTGCTACAGCCAGCACTTGGTCGAAGACGAAAAAATGGAACCTGGAAATGGTGTTAGTGGATATTATTTAGAACTAGTGGTTCCGTGCACTTCGCAGCGTTTAACAGAAAATTACCAGTGTTTATCTACTATATTATGCATATTAATCTTCCTAATGAATCACTCTATCGATTTAAAAAAACTGCATCAAAATCTGTTGCGTAGTTTTAAACATACATAGGAACAGACAGCGGAAAGCGACTTTGTTTTATACTATAACACATATTATAGGAATCAATTGAATTTACAGTTATTATCAGTTACACTGGTTGACTTCAAAGTACCAGGACACCAGAAACAAAAAGAGATCTTCACTTAAATTTTGTCACTTAACTGCCCACTTTTATTTTGTTTTTGGTTATACTTACCTCTTGACCAACTCGAAGAGATTCTCATTCAGGGCAATGACGGCATAGTTCATACTAATCTGTGTGCTCACTTCCCCTGACGTCACAAAGCTGGGGAAGTCACAGATCTTAGCCAAGGGCTGTTGTGTGAGGAACCCGTATCCTTCAGTGGACTGTATGAATTTGTACAGAGCTTGCTCTCTGGATTCTGTTGGTTCAGGGAACGCGGCCGTTAGTTTTATTATGTGGAGGTAGAATTTTCCTGATCCTGGTACCGCCCTTAGGCATTTTGGGAACTGAAATTAATAGACAGGTCAAATTAATGATTTAAGGTTTTAGGTTTGGTTTAGTTGTACTGTAAACAGTTGACATCTCACACAAAACAGATCAGTTGATCGGGTAGTTCGCATAAAAATAGTTTTTTAAGCTTCCGTCAACAAGAAAGTCAACAAGAAAGCCTTATAGTTTCGCTTTGTCTGTCCGCCCGTCCGTTTGTATCTCTGTCAGAACTTATAAGTCCTAGAAAGCTGAAATTTTGCACGTAGAAGCCTACATTGCGCGCAGCCCGACTAACGCTTGGCCAATTTTTTTAAGAAGTCATAATCAGAATCGAACATTTTAACTTTTATTGATTACAGGCGGTTTATAGTGCTTGGTAGCAGGGTAAAATAGGCAATATGGCCTAATTTATTCTTGTGGCATCAATCACTAAGGAAGCAAGACATCAAAAAAGGTATCTAACATAAAAAAAGTCATCACTTACCAACAGAGTAGTCAAACGCAGCCCTATAAAAAGTTTAAAACAACAGGTATACTCACAGCGATCTTGTGCCTGCGTACATTTTTCTTAGAGCCAGGTTTACGGCCTTCTTCATCGTTCTTTTCCCAGGGCCAGTTAGGGAAGCAATCTCGTACAGTGGGTTCGTCGAAGTCCACCGAGTGATAAGTGCGGGGAAGTAGAGACACTGGGTCTAGTTCACCTTCTGAATGCAGCCTTATACACGCTTGTAGCGCCGCCGAACGCTTTGCTGACTTTATGGTCACGTATGGATCACCCTGTATTATGACAAACAAATAAAACACATAATAATTGAAAAACAGGTTACCCTTCTAACACTGTGACAGTCAAATCACAATTATAGATTGTGTGGCCAACCCATATGTTGCAGTTCCAGGCGAGATTATTACAAGACCTGCAACATGACCTGAGGGCATATTGGCTAATTCACACCCATTACGATTGATGATAACTTCAATGTACATTGCTGCGTTTGTTATTTTACTCTTATTAATGAGGAGGTTTGAGCAAGTAATGTACGAAATTTTGTCTATGGACTACGACTGTCTCCTACACATCTTATTGGAAACAACCGGGACCCACAGTTTGACGTGTTTCAAGTAAGAGTCCAGGCAAAAATGTTTGGCACACTGAGATTGACACTCTACAAGCCAGACGCACGACTACTGAGCCACGGACGCTACTAAACTACTAAATAAACTGGATGGCATTAAAAAACAATAAAATGTACGTACATACATATCTACGGGACATTCGCACTTTTATGACACAATGTACAAAACCTTCATTTAAAGCAATTGAAATTTGGCACAAAAGTAGACTGTAACGTACACAGCCGTTAAAAAAAGATTCTTCAATGCGGGTAAAAAGCAGTGCGTATAAGCATATTATACATAGATCATCATCATAGCAAAGACAACCGCCAAAAATGCTAATACTAATTTTGAAAATATGCCCAAGTATGAAAGAGTGTGTGTTTGTGACATCTTCACGTGGAAACGGCTGAACCTATTGAACTTAAGTTTGGTATACAGGTAGCTTATAGGCCTCAGCATAACACATGGGCTTCTTTTCTTTTTAAAACCTTAGGGCACAGTTGAATAAACTCCTACCTGAATAATATCCTTGACAGGGCAAGCGAGTGGCAAAATGATCGTGACCATTTTGTAAGGAATGTCTTTCACTTGCACAACTTCCTCCAACCAAGCTGCCCTGATGATGGTGAACTGATCGTGAGGCAACGTTGAAAAGTAACGGTTTAGCAAACTGATTGCCATCACTGAAGTAAGTCGACCCCCTAAAGGCGTAATATAAGGGGGTATGTCATCAGAATCATACAGGTTCTCTTGAATATCATCCTGCGTAGGCGCATCTCTATCTTCCGTGCTCCCGACCAGTAGTCTTTGAATGTATGATTCGATTCTCTGAAAGTCGTCGTAATTCTTCCTGAATTTTGTCTTGTTTTTTGAGTTCACCATTATGATGAAGCTGGCGTTTTTGCTGCGAGCGCGTCCTGAAAAGAATATTTCAAATGTAAAAGTAATGTTATTAAAAATTTCAAAATTCGTGAAGAATTTGTTCATGTACCTATTTCAAGTCTTTTTTAAGCTTTGCCAGATGACATCAAAAATTACAAGAAATTAAAATTTCCCGAAGGAATTCGTTCAAGTATTCTATTTTAAGTCTTTTTAAACTTGTTAAACATTATACCTTTGCTCTGAATATAGGACCTGTATTCCAAAGGCGGGTCGTATCGCAGCACCAACAGACATTGTGGTATATCCACACCTTCCTCGATCACACTCGTCGATATAATGCAGTTCAATTCGCTGAAAATAACATATAGAAGGGTATTATCATCACGAATAAGAAGAGGAACGTCAATGAGCAGCTTCAATTTATTATTATTTATTTATTTATTCGGAGCGGGATTTATTTTTTTATTCAAGGGCGGATTTAGACACTGGTTGTGAAGTTTCCATCACAAGATAATTTACACTAGACAATATTATTTCCAGATGTATTGCACACCACCTCTGTACATATTCTCAATTCTTCTTTCAACCAGAGGGCCTATTGGCTATCGAAAAACGACATGTAAAACACTAGAATCCATAGACAAAATTGCGTACATTACTTGTATAAACCTCCTCATTAATATAACTAAAATAACAAATGCAGCAATGTACATTGAAGTTGTCATCAATCATAGTGGGTGAAAGATTGCTCTATGCGATAATATTTCCTGTAAATTGGTATTTATATTGCATTGTAATTAATTTACAAACTCCAAAGCCACCAGATGATAGGCGACTGTCAAAATCAACATTAATTTTTAATTTAAAAACCCTACTTTTCGTTTCAAAATTCAATGTACCTAATTGATTATGCAGTATGCATTACTATTTTTGTCCATTTCCATTCTGCACACATCCATACTTCATCTTGTTTTATATAACCAAGTCCCATAATAGAAACATAATAGAAATACAGATGAATTTTGAAAAAAAAATTCTTTTAAAAATTCTTTTTATGCCATTTTTAAATACATCAAACTGGAATTTTTTTTTAAATGTATGCAATAATATTATGGAGGGCTGTTCTTAAGGAATTTTCAAGAAATTAATCCATGAATTTACATTTCAAAATTTGTCAAATGCGAGTGAGAGAGCGTCACTCGATATATACGCTCTTAACGGAATTTTATAACCTTTTTTTTAAATCGTTCTAAACTTACTTTCTTCCGAACTTCAGTAGCGCTTGTTGACTGGATTTCTTCAAGTAATATTGCTCCCTCGTAACTTTAAAAGGGTTTATACCGAAGCCGACTATGAAGTCATGTTTCAGGAAATCGAACTCTTCCGGGTTTTCTTCCTTGACCGCTTTTAGAATATTGTACAGCACTTTCGCTGTGAACCTTTGTCGTGTGAATATAATGGCGCACAGCGGCTTTTTAGCCCTGTTCACGTTTAACACCGCTGAAAATTATAATTGGGAGTTTATAGTAGAAGAGAACTTGTAACAGAACTTGAATTTACTGGGTTTAAGTATATCGTATATATTTATTGAGTAGGTACCTACATAAAAAATATTTTACAAGAGAAAAGCACATAAATGATCCAGCTAACATAACGATAATAAAAGAATCATTTTTTACAAGCTTTTATTTACTTTCACCTGTCTGTCTGTAATCAAATCTTGGAAGTTTAATTTGATCCACTTCCCGATTTCTGATTGAGCTTAAATTTTGCATGCATGTATAAATCGAATGACAATGCAATATTATTATGACATGTAGCTGATCTGATGATGGAGCAGGAAGGTGGCCATAAGAACTTCGTAATTAAACGACACAGCCCCATCGAGTTTGGGCTCATTTGATTCGTCTTGACGAGCACTTTGGTGCTAGATAGTAATAATAATAAAAGCTCGTTTTAAAAATTTATTTTTATATTTCACTTGTTAATGCCGTTTTTAAAAGTGCTTATAAACACGAATTAAATCGCGGTTTTCAATAAGCGTTGTTACAAAACATACCTCCAGGCTGCTCGTACACTTTAGGATTGTATTCCTTTAGAATATTCAACAAATGCAGAATTTTGGGTGATGAATGTTTAATTATTTGGTGAAATCCACTTTCGTTTTCCATCGTTTTCAGTAGATCCATACGCGCCCTGTAATTAATTAGTTTTTTAAAGGGTGGAAAATTACACCATAGAGAAATTTGGCCACACATACTTTAAAAGACGTGGATATTCGCTCCGTTGACACGATATATTTAAAATATCATCTTTGTTTTGAAGTTCTTAGGGAAGTAGTAAACGCACGCGGTACATAAGAAATAACGAACTACATCGGGACCTTAATATAGAGTTTGTTGATCAAATCATCCAAAAATATGCCGAAGCCCACCAAAAACGGCTTCATCATCACGTGAATGTCGAAGCAATCCGGCTGCTCGACACCACTGACTTAAAACGAAGACTCAAGCGAACCAAGCTGTTCGAGTTAGTGTAGTGTAATATTAGTGAATAGTATAAAGTGGTATAAAAAGTGCTACATGTGCATAATGCATAAAGACACAATAATGCATAAAGTGACTTCCCCTTAATAGAGACAATAAGAAAAATGTTAATGGACATGTTCTTAGTTTTAGTCTACCTAGCAAAATAAGTTAAATGTAAATTACCTATTAGCCAAGGTCATAGGCTAGATTGTAATATAAATAGAGAACAACAAAGTTAATTTTGTTCTCTAGAAATAGAAAAAAAAAACTTTGTTTTAATCCATAACTAGCAGACCCGTGCGCACTTCGTTGCGCCCAAAAAAAACGTATGAGTGTTTCTCTACTACATGTATATGCACTATGCATGTATTATACATATAAACCTTCCTCTAGAATCACTCTATCTAATGAAAAAAAACGCACCAAAAACCGATGCGAAGTTTAAAGATAAGCATACACAGGGGCACACAGACAGACGCGGGGTTCGACTTTGATTTATACTATGTAGTGAAATTCTATGATACCTCTATAAAAACATCCTTTATATTCAATCTCAATTACAATTTGCAATTATTTTACAATGATTACAAATTATTCTCCCTCTCTTCTAAAACCTATGCAATGCCTGACAGGGTCCATACTGCAATAAATTAATATGATATATGAAATAACTATGATATATGAAATATAAAATAGTAGAATATGGGATAATAAAGGCATTGTTATCGGCGAAAAAAGGTTAACAAACCTTCGTTTTGCGGATGACATTGTCTTGTTCTCCTCATCAGCGTCGGAACTTTGCAAAATGCTTGAAGACCTTAGCGCGGCAAGCTTGGAGGTCGGACTTCGTATGAACATTTCAAAGACCAAAATCATGACCAACCACACAAAACGCAAAATCTGTGTAGGGAGTGTGGAGATTGAATATGTCTATGAGTACCTTTACTTGGGCCAAATTGTCTCCTTCCAGGCGAGACAAGACAAGGAAGTTGCTCGACGCACGGAAAACGCCAGGAGGAGCTTTTCGTCCATGAAAGACCTAATGAAAGGATCACTTCCACTATCCTTAAAAAGAAAGCTCATGGACATGTGCATTTTCCCCATTCTCACATATGGTGCACAAACGTGGTCTTTGACCGATCATCAGAGGTTCGCGCTCCGAGTTTGTCAGCGTGCCATGGAGCGCAGTATTCTAGGAGTGAAACTCATAAGACCATATCCCAAACACCATACTGCGCTCCCAAACAAAAATTACCGATGCTGCCATAAAAGCCGCTCTACTAAAAAGGGATTGTGCTGGGCATATCTGCCGGATGCCAGACGAGTATTGGGCTAAATTAACCACCTACTGGGTCCCACCAAACAGAATACGGCGTCGCGGCAGACCCAGAAAAAGATGGCGAGACGACCTTGACAAACACCTGAAGGAATGGTCAACAATAGCTGAAGATAGAAGAAAGTGGAGAGAGGGGAGGGAGTCCTTTGCCCTGCAGTGGGACACAACGGGCTCTTAATAAATAAATAAAAAATAAAATAACTAGCTGTGCCTAGCGGTTTTTCCCGCTGTACTATAGCCTATGTGTTATTCCAGGGTCTAATCTATAACTTTACCAAAATTCAGCTCAATCCACCCGTTTAGTGGTGAAAGAGTACCAAACACACATCCAGACATCCATTGTTACAAACTTCCACGTTTATAATATTAGTAAGATAACTAACGCAGTAAAAATCCATGAATATAGTAATAAGTGGTATCCGGGAAGGGGACGCCCGAAAAAGGTTTGAATGAACTGTATGAAAGAGGATATGCGTGCTAGGGGAGTGGATGAAAATATGACGGATGATAGAGCAGAATGGAGGAGAAAAACGTGTTGTGCCGACCCTACCTAGTGTGGGATAAGGGCAGGAAGAAGAAGAAGAAGATAACTTACGCAGTAAGATGTGTAATAGTGAATTTGAACAGCAAGTCAGTCTGTTCGCAAGCGGTCTTCCGTTTGAGTCTCTCCAGTAGTATGATATAGGCTAGAATGCCTAGTGTGCCACCGTACACGCCCAGCTCTTCGGTTAGTTCTATTACAGACACAATCATGTTCCTCACTTCTTTCACTATCTGTAAAGATTAATGCCTTCAAAAACAAAACTTGTAAAAACACAAGTCTCACAACTCGCAACCGCAGTTCACTCGAAATTTTGACCAGTTGTAATACTTAAACTACTGGTTCAAATGGAATGAAATTTGAAATATACTCTGTTTATACAATCCCTACTCAGTTACTAAAAATTCAATTATGTAGTTTTATCCACAACGAAGTTATGGGGGGTCTAAAATGATCTGAATTGCTTCCAGAAAAGGATGGTACGGCCGTGCCGCTTTTTTTGCTCGACTTGGCGGCACTGCCTATATTATGTTTTTCAGACAAATATTATGTTTCATATTGGGATGGAAGTGGCAGGTGCCATAGCCTCTAGCGATAACCTCATTTACCATCTACTTAGAATATCTAATCTAATATATAAAATTCTCGTGTCACAGTTTTTGTTGCCATACTCCTCCGAAACGGCTTGACCGATTTTGATGAAATTTTTTGTGCTTATCCGGTATCTATGAGAATCGGCCAACATCTATTTTTCATCCCCCTAAATGTTAGGGGTAGTCCACCCCATATTTTTTTTTTTTTTTTTAGACAAAATTTTTAATTTCTATTTTTTTATGATACAACATACAAAAATACATACAATCCTCAATTTTCAACCTTCTACGATCAACCCTTATTTTTTAATAGCCATTTTAGTAATTTAATCATTTTTCCTCTCCGGTCGAAAACTGATCAATCGTCATTTAATTAGTTATCCCCGCCAGATGTCTACAGGTGTCAATTCTGACCCAGTAAACAGCAAGGAGTAGGGATGAGAACGAAGCCGGTCTCCTTTCTTTCTCACTCCCTACACAGTTGTCGGCCATCATTATTGTTTATGCATCAAGTGTGTAGTTACTACTACACGACGCGACGCGACTACACGACGTTGACAATTATTATTTTGCTATCTCAGTGTAACTCTCATATTAACTTTTAATCATTCCTATTTTATCAATAATAATTAAATTATTCCAAAAAATCAATCATTATGAATCTTTATTTTGAAATGTCAATGGAAATATTGTCAATGGAAAGTTGTATGAAAAAATTATATGAGAATGTTTTCATAAAATTTAATTTTTTACTTTTGTTTGAAAAATTTTTCCATAAAATAATGCTTATTTCACGCATATACCACATTCTTACATAAGTACATACAATATACACATTCTAACATACATACATACTTCCAATAAGTAATCTATTTTTTGTCTACACTAGAAATTACTAGGAAATTATTTATATGGCAAAACAACGTTTGCCGGGTAAGCTAGTATTATATACATTCATGGCCTAGTCCTGTCACTTGGCGAAGACTGTCTTTGAGTCTATTTTCTATATAGATGGACTCCCAATAATAATTGTCATCACCTCTTACATTTAAATTTAAAACTCAAAGGGCCTCTGCCCGTTGGACTTTAAGATCTCCGTGTACGCTTATAAAAAGCCCCAGGTTTAGCCCATGTTAAAGAGCGACAGCGAAGATAATAATAGGAAGATTATAATAAGACCTCTGTGTGTTGGACTTATTTGTTTTCTACTTCTTTTTGTTCGCCTATTAAAAGCCTGTCTTTAACTCGTCTTTGACAGTGATGTAGAATGATAATGAAATGCTTTACAGAAGTGGCAGGTGTGACTAAAAACTAATCTAAACATATAAAAAGAAAGAGTGACTGACTGACCTATCAACGCCCAGATCAATCCGTTGAACACATCGGGTTGAAATTTGAAACACAGATAGTTTTTATAACGTAGAACTCTGCTAAGAAAGGATATCTCCACGCGGGCAAAGCCGCGAGCATAAGCTAGTATTTAATATTTACCTAACAATTATCATGGATTTTCCGCAAAGTAACACCAAATTCCATAAAGTACCTTGTAACTATCAGTAGTAATGTCGTGTTGTCCCGCGCGCAGTTTGAACGTGTATTCAACTTTAGGGCCGGGCAGCTTGATCGTGAGGATCATTTCCTTCAACGCGTCCAGTTCTGCTAGTACTGAGGCGACGCTCGGCGACGGCGTTGGCGTGTGGTGATAGTGGACGCATTCGAAGGGATTTGTTGAGTAACTGAAAACGAATAAGACCTATTTGCAACGAAGTAAGAAGACGAGAAGGACGCTCTCTTGATGGTAGGAAATAACTCATAATCAGTGCCATACCACTGCATATTTCACAATAATGTAAAATTTTAGGTGCGCACCAACGCTTCTTAAGCCGGGTTCAGACGTGTAACGCGTAATGTAAGATTAACATGTAATTTAGCGTCAACAGTGTGGACGGCACACGAACTCAAAGCGAATTATGTACGAGAATCTATTTCAAGCACTGCGAGCGCCTTTGTGTTCGCGCAACAAACCGATGGCGATGGATCAGCCCGAACGCAGTCGCGAGCGTTACATGAAACGTTCGTAGTGCCGTCCACACGTAGAATTCGCGTTACATTTCACGGTCGATTATATTACACGTTACATTCGTCTGGACCCGTCTTTAATCTAAACATACATAAATATATAGGCACAGACACGGAAATGAACTTTGTTTTATACTATGAAGTAAGTGATAGTGATAGTTTAGCCTTTGACCACGATCTCGCGTGATAGCAGACTAAACCTAGAAGGCGGGATAAATCCCTCCCTGGCTTCGGTGAACATCATAGCGGAACACAGTCTGACTGCTTGGCGACACGGTTTTGTCCAGTGGATGGTAAGTGGTAACTAGCCACGGCTTTTATTTTTGACCCAGAAAAAATGCGTTACGCATCATCACCCCACGCCGGGGGGCGCGGGGCGGTATGTGGGACTCCCCCGCCAAAGATGGGAGCGGCGGGGATACCCACTAAAAAACCTGGGGGTGTTCCTGCGGGACGCCATAATGCCGGGGCAACGGGTACGCCGAAGCATTCATCCGCGGAACTAGCCACGGCCTAAACCAACCACAAACGTGCTTACGTTAAAACTTCTCCCAATTCGTTGACGGTAGCGATGGTGGCGTGGAAGGTAGTTTCCAGCTCCCTCAGCGTGTTCTCTACTTGGGTTATATTCACATTTGCATTGAGCAGCGTCGCCGTTAGACCTGAAATGTACAATCATTGATAACCACAATGGCTAATCTGTTAGGTATATTCCCATTCGCCTTCAAATAAATTGCCCCTAGGTGACATTTGGGTATAAATTCCATATTATCGTAATAGTGAATCGCATACTGCCCCCGTTGATTACAGTAAGTCGAAAACCTGCGATGGTGGGAAATGAAACTTATTTATTTCACTGAAGGTCAATTTTTTTTTTTTATGTTGAGAAGTAAGAAGACGAGCAAGACGCTCTCCTGATGTTAAGAGATAACGCTGCCCATAAACAGTACAGTGCTACCCAGAATTTCACAATTACATATGTGCAATTCTGGGTGCACTGTACCAACGCTTCTTACTCAAGAGTCATAAGATGTTAAGACTCTTTAGCCCAGTAATTTCACTAGCTACAGTGCCCTCCTACCGAAGCACAGTAATGTTTGCACATTACTGCTCAGGCGGTAGAATAACTGGCACTGTTGGGGTACCCACCTAGACGACCTCCTGCAAAGGAAGTCTACCCCCGGTAAAAATTTCTCACCATCACAGTTTTTCGACTTACTGTGATTATGATAACGGTGGCAGCATAGTGCACGAATGCCAAGTGTTGATGGGCTTTAAAGCGGTGATAAAATCGTGACACTAAAATTAGGTCGAGACTAGATCATCGTTTAAGCAATTTTTTTTTTGTGACATGAAAAAATATAGAAATAAAACAAGCTAAATTCTACAAGTTAGCAATAAGAGAGTTGTAAGTATAGTTCTAACCAGGGCAGCATGTTTGCATATTATGGTGTTATATTTGTTACTAAATTCTAAATTAACTTACCCACAACCCGTGGTTGATCTTCCACGGGGTAATCTTCGAAGTACTTCATGATGGTCCGCATGGGGTGATCGTCCACCCCATTGTGGCACTCGTCGAATATTATCAAATTTATTTTGTCTATGTGTATGTAAGAGTGCGCGAGCATATTGCATAGGATCTGACTTGTCATTACGATCACCTGTAAAACCAAGTGTGCCTGTTACATATAAAATAATATATAGAGATCTCTTATAGGGAACAGTCGGTACCCACAATTTTGCATGTAAAACAGAATTTGTTTTCATAAAATGCAAAAGTTGTATGCTTACTGCAACAGTGCGCACAGAAGCCTATTTGAATAAATTAATGGTGAGTTTTGACTTTTAATAACCCTACGTGTAAGCCAACCTGCCTATTTAACTGGATCAAGGGTGATTCGTCATAAACGGAGTTAGACAATCGACGCCTAAATCCAAGCAAAAGGTGCAGCTAGTAAAGCAGGGTCATTTAAAAGTTCTGTTGCGCTTTTCCGTTTTTTTTTTTTTTTTTAAAGAAAAAACCGTTTGATTCGAATGCGCTTTCAACGGGTTTGGTCTTTTGACGAAATGCGCTATTAACGTAATTATTACAAGCTTTTATTTACTTTCACCTGTCTGTTGTCTGTCTGTCTGTAATCAAATCTTGAAAGTTTAATTTGACCCACTTCCCGGTGTCCGATTGAGCTGAAATTTTGCATACATGTATAAATCGGATGACAATGCAATAAAAGCTTGTTTTTAATAAGTTTTTTTTTAAAGTTCACTTGTTTATTTTAGCCATTATCGTCCCACGGCAGGGCAAAGGCCTCCCTTCCCTCCTTCCACACCTCACGTGTAAGGGCCATGGTTTGCCAATTGGGACAAAAGGAGTCCAGTTCGTCACGCCATCTTCGCCTGGGTCTGCCGCGGCGTCGTTTAACGGTGCTGGCCATCCACTGAGTGGTACGCTTGGCGTATTAACGCAATTTTAAAAACTTGCGCTTTCGACGAAGTGCGCTATCAGCTTGCTATCAGTTGTCCAATAGCGCTTGTGATGAATCGCGCCTGAGCCATTTAATTTAACTCACCTGATGTTTCTCCAGTTCATAATCCCATTTTCCCTGGTCCCAATAGTCGACTCCGCCGTCACCGCTGTAAGCTCCCACCCCATTTACAGGACATAGTGCCTCGATTACTTTTTTCTGGATAGAAAACATAGAGAAAAATAAGCATGTATGTATATTATAATTTTTACAAAAATAACATAATAGGGACAAAAAACAGGCAGTCTATATAAAAAGAAATATAAGACAGAGATACGTATTTTCTTTAATTTATAAAAAGGAAAACTAAAATAAAAAAAAATCTGAGATATAACTACGAAGAAGGGAACTTCGTAGGAGATATTATTTAATGGTATGTAACGCTTTTTATAGTTTTTGGATGGGGACACGCTACATCATATTTTTCTTCCAACTTTAATCTTATTTGAAAAAATCATAATATGCTTAGTAATTTAAAACAATATATACGTAGATAATAAAAAATGTTTTACATACCGACGTAAGTAGCATCAATCGATTCTATATTTACAAAACAGCACCCTTTGTTTCTGAATACAGGATGTATACCTACCTACCTTACTAGGTAGGTACACTGTACACTTATAGTTTACTAAACTCTACTGTTCTTGGAATTACTGGAGCTAATTTAGACAAATGAAACGTGCCTTTGAAATAAGTACGCAACAAAGTAAGCCTAATATTATAATTAGGACTGCAATGTTATCATAGAACCCAGTTCTATGATAACATAGCAGTTTCAGGCGGCTTCAACGCAAAATTTCCCTCGATCACAAAACGTCTCTTTCGCAAAACATCTATTTCACAGAACGTCCCTTTCCCAAATGTCAGCCTCACTCGGCGTATTATATATTATGTTCGAGTGAAGTGTCAAATTCCCAAAAAGTGCTTCGGGTTTTTTAGGCTTTGAATAAGATTCTATTTTGCATCGTTTGGTTTCCACGAGTCATTGCCAAAATTGTGGTGATATAGCACTTTCACAAGCCACTAAGCAAAGAATAGAATATGATTTTGAAACATAGCGCGAACTTTATCACAAAGTATGGCTGACCTACAGATGCATACCTGTTGTATAACCAGAGGAACAGTGTTGACAAGGAAGAATGTTCTCTTGCCGCCCGCTCCCCAAGGCGGTTGTAGGGCCTCTCTGAATCGCCTTATCAAACATATTGCTATGTATGTCTTACCCGACCCTGCAATATCAAGAAAAATATAATTTACAAAGGGGTTAAAGATTTGTGGCATCCCTAATAAAACTAAAACTATTGAAGCTGACATTTTACAAGGGCGGGTGTCAGAATATTTTTTGTTGGTATTGATCTCAGCTTTCGAGTTATTTAGGCGATTTTAAAGATCAATCAAAATCGGGGTCTTGTATGTAGGTACTAAGTACTAGGTATGCCACATACCTTTTAATAAAAAAAAAGGGAAAATGGTTATTTAGTTTTATGTTATTCATATGTAGTAGACATGTGCGCCGATTATAAAATGACCGGCGGCGGCGTCCGGTCGAAAAATGACCGGCGGCGGCGGCGTAATCGGCGTGAAATCGGCGTGGGGGTAAAATTCAACAAAAATCAAAATAAAGCGTGCTAAATCACGTTTCTTAAATATTATTTGTTATATTCAATAAAATTAGCCGTTTTTTTTGCGAAAATCTATGATAATTATTAATTAAATATCAATAAATAGTGGAAATAAGCTAGAACGCGCCCGATTGATGAAGTCCACGCTCCGACCTTGCCCACTTCCAACTGTCGCTGGATCCAAGCATTCCAGATTAAACTGGAGAACCGATTCGCAGCCTTAGAAACCACAATTGACGTTGACGTAGACCAGGATCTAAATAGAGTGGTAGAAATCTTGCGGGAAGAAGGTGCTAAATTGAGCGAGAAGAAACGCACAGGCAGTAAGTTGAAGCTTTCTCAGGAATATTTGCAGCTGATGAGGGAGCGACGTGAAGACCCACCAACAAATTTGTCAGAGAGACGAGCTCTCAATAAGACAATCTCCAAGGCAGTAAGAAGAGACCTCCGGAGCTCCAACACACGCGCCATTCAGGAAGCGATAGAGTAAATACGGGGGAATAAGGTCGTCCTGCAGAAATTACGGAGGAGTCAGTTGACAAAGCTGACTACATCAGGTGGAAGCGTCGTTACCTCTCAGCCTGAGATTCTTGCTGAGGTGGAAGACTTTTATAGCAAGATGTATGCTTCGCAGGCGCCTCAGCCTGATATCCGCAATGATCCAAGAGCCCCTCTAACGCGGCACTATACCGAAGACCTCCCGGATATCAGCGTAGACGAACTGTCGATGGTCCTTGGTCAGCTTAAAAATGGAAAAGCCCCTGGTGAAGACAGAATTACATCGCAGCTCTTGAAGGCTGCAGATGCACATGTATTGAGAGAGCTCCAGCGAATATTTAATTATGTCCTCTTCTCTGAAAAAACTCCAAAGGCGTGGAGCAAGAGCGTGGTAGTGATGTTTTTCAAAAATGGTGACAAAACCTTTTGAAAGAACTATAGACCTATTTCGCTCTTGAGCCATGTCTATAAGATTTTCTCAAGGGTTATCACAAATCGTCTCGCACGAAGATTTGATGAGTTTCAGCCACCGGATCAGGCCGGCTATGGCACCATAGACCACATCCACACAGTGCGGCAGATAATACAGAAGACCGAAGAGTACAATCAGCCCCTGTGCTTAGCTTTTGTGGACCATGAAAAGGCCTTTGAGTCCATTGAAACCTGGTCTGTTCCGAAGCCAAATCGATTGGCGATATATCCAGGTGTTGAAAAATTTGTACTATACCGCCACAATGACTGTCCAAGGCCAGAACCGGCAGACTAGACACATCCCTTTAAAATGAGGTGTAAGACAAGGAGACGTATTTCCCCTAAATTGTTTTCCAAGGCTCTAGAGGATGTGTTTAAGACGCTACACTGGACTGGACGGGGCATCAATATCAACGGCGACTACATTTCACACCTGAGATTTGCAGATGACATCGTCATCATGTCAGGAACGCTGCAAGACTTGCAACAAATGCTAATCAGCCTAGCTGACTCCATGGTTGATTGTAAGAGTTCTTCCCCCATAACTGCGATGAGGGTACGGTGCTCACTGAACCATGCTGGGCACGCGTATCCACTCGGCAGCCACAGAAGTTGCAAGCAGGGGTCGGTTCTCTGCCGGCTACGTGATGCATGCAAGTACTTTTCGAAGCATCCGTACCCCTGGAAAACAACTGCATGAGCCTGAAGGTCAACGACCTGTGCTCTCTGTCCATCCACCGCAGGAGTAGCGGACGGATCAGGCGGGGAGACAACCGGGCAAAGTGCTCCCGGAAATTGTACCGCCCATCGAGGACGAGTCCAAGATATTTCAACGAGGGTTCGACTGCGATGTTATGTGACCCTGGCGTTATGTTGGCCTTCACAGCGACAACGATCAAGGCAAGTCTACACAGCGACAACGATTGCCAACGAACCTCATCGTTGGCTTTCGCTTGGCTTGTTTGGTGTGGAACATAATGGTGGAAAGTGGAGATCATATTTTCATACGAAAATCATACGTTTAATTTCACAAAATGTTAGTAATTTACTACTCGGGTAGCAATAGCAACAGTTAGTGGTGCGTGTCAACTCGAGGCCCCGACTAGTTTCATTCTTTTCTATTCTTTTACATACATTTGTACGTGGACATACCGTATAAATTTATATTCAACCCCTTTCAAGTCGTTTAAATTTATGTGGGACATTTCTTGTGTCTTCACTTATTTTATTTTGATGATAATGATGATAACAATATTATAATAGCGTTAATATAGTGAAAAAAAGTCACGCCGATTTCACGCCGATAAAATGACCGGCGGCGGCGGCGTGACCAAAATGACCGGCGGCGGCGGCGCGGCGCACACGTCTAATATGTAGCTATTATAATATTAATTTTAAGGAATTTAATGCTGCATAAGCTAGAACAGCAGTTAAATTGAGTTATTTTAAAACCTACCTCTTTTAATTCATGTCGAATAAATAGACTTATACACTGAAACAATTTCACATTCACTGGGAATGGGAAATAGTAAGGCCCACCCCACATTGAGTGACAGCGAGTCTCGAGCGGGTGATGAAAGTCGTCAAGAGCTACGATGACAACATCACGATGAAACAATTTTCACTCGCGACACACGCCTGTCGCCGGAGAGCCGTCAGACAGTCGCAATGACAACGACGATGTCGTCAAAACTCGCTGTCGCTCAGTGTGGGGTCAGCCAAACAAAAGAGTACTTACCAGTAGGTAAATGTATTATGGTATTTCTTTGTGCTGAAATCTCTTCTAACTGCACTTGATATGGTCGCGAGACCAGGTCTTCGTCCATTATTGTGTACCTTTTAGGAGAGTTAGTATTAATTAGTATATACATGAGGTGATACTCGCTTTGGGTCATTCTTGAAACGCAGATAGTGTTATTGGCATCTTTCCATTGGGGATGGCCCCAGTGGCCTTTTTAACAATCTAAAATTATGCTATTTACTAGCTGCTCCCAGCGGTTTTACCTGTACTGTGGCCTATGTGTTATTCAAGGGTCTAAGCTATCTCTATACCAAATTTCAGCTCCATCGGTCCACCCGTTTAGGCGTAAAGAAGTAACAAAGATCACTCACACACTTTCACCCATTTATAATATTAGTGTGAAGTGTGATGTTATTTAAATTAACTATTATTATTACTAGCTGTGCCCAGCAACTTTAGCCAATGCTTAAATGTTAGACCAGGGTATATTCTATCTGCCGCCAGGGCTGCGGATGAGTGCTTTTTTTTTGTTAACGCCGGGAATAAATGCGTTACGCATACCCTCCCATCGGGGGTATGGGAGGGTTATGTGGGACTCCCCGTGCAGGGTATACCCACTAAAACAACCCGGCGGCACTCCCGCATCGTCTTTGGGACGGAGGCCTGGGAATCGGCAGAGCCTTGCATCCAGTGGATGAGTGCTTCGGCGTACCCGCTGCCCCTGCACTATGACGTCCCGCAGGAACACCCCCAGGTTTTTTAGTGGGTATCCCCGCCGCGCCCATTTTCGGCGGGGGGAGTCCCACATACCGCCCCGCGCCCCCCGGCGTGGGGTGATTATACGTAACACATTATTCCTGGGTAAAAAAAAGAGTATATTCTATCGGTATCCCAAAGTTCAGCTTAATTGGTTCATTTTTCATATTTCTTACACAAATTTCATGATTGTTGTGTATGGGATAAAGGAAAATTCAACTGCACTACTTTGCAATTCAAAATGAAGTTACTTGTCCCCACACATTTATTCATACTATTTTGGTTTTTTGAATGTATGTTTATTCTTTATAATATACTAACTTATGAAATTTTATTTTTTCAGTTTCAAGGGACCGTAAACACTGAGTACACACTGAGTGCACTGAGTAGGGTAATTTCGCCAGTTTTCCGGCCAGTGTTAGTTTGCGGCTATTCAGAGACTTAGCTTCAGAAATTCTTAGAAAACAAGACGTCTATCTCCATTTTTCAAATAAAATGTAGTCCTAGACAGAGAGGGATATACGGCTAATCCTTGTCAACAAATAATGGTTGTATAGCATTATCAGAATTTTAACAAATCACTGTTGATTTTTGTGTCTATACTAAGCTTGTTTAGTTTCGTACAAAATTACAAAAAAAATTAATGATAGTTTTTGAACGTATTTTAACAATTTTTAAACAAAATATGTAAAAATAGGTAAAATAATGAGTGGTCGCGAACTAAAATATAATTATAATAGAAATTTTAGTTTGGGGCCATATGGTCGCAAACTGACTACTCAGTTTACTTTTTTATTTCTTTCTGGTTACCATAATATTCAAGGTATTATAATTCAGTTAACCTTTTTCACATTTGCTAAATGGCTTCTTTGGTTTCATTAGTTTGAGGCCATCTAAATATTCGTAAATAGTACAAATACTCCACACATCCACATCCAGGTCACAAACTAACAAGACGTTAGTTTGCAAGTTGGATGAACGTCATTTTGCGACCGCCTCAAAATGTATGGGAAATTAATAACCGCTTACTGAATGTGGTCATTTGATGCATTCATTATAGTTATAGGACCACTTGAATTCATAAGTTCATACAAAAGAAAACACAAAAAAATATCCCTAGGTGTAAAAGGTATATAAAAAAAGGCTCCTATTAGTATCCTCTAACAAAAACTTTCTCTAAAAATGCTTCAGATTTTTTTCAACTACGTTAGTTCTAAAATTTATACCTAATAAAAATAAGTTTATTTTACTTCAATTTCAATTTAATTATTATTGTTCAGAAAGGGAGCTGAAGTTCAATATAAAGAGAAAATTGTTACCTCTTATTGTTCCAGAACTTTACGTACCTACAGATTACAGATTTATCTGATGCAATGTTATGCAAATGCTACAATAGCAGTTAGGGAAAATAAAGCAGAACTGAATTTCAAGCCAAATGTATAATATTACATTTTCTATATTATTAGTGTAAGACCTAATAATAATAGTTTTATTAACATATCCATTTAATTTTAGTACCTGTGACCTATTGAACAAATACACAAAATTCAAAATAAGGTGCAAGTCTGTGGTGCAAGAGTCGACAAGTAGAGACTTGAATAATATTTAAAACAAAGGGAAAGAAATTATTACATACCTACCTCCACAAAATTCACTTAGCGCATTTTTTAAATAAAACTACGACAATTAAGGTCATAGTTTTATTTTCTAATAGGAAACTGTAGAAATTCGCAATGTTTTTATTAAAAACTTGTTTACTTTCGACTTACCAGAATCCCTGCCGGCAAAATAATGCACATTACCTACTTACTGTGAAAACTGATATAGATCATTCACAGTTATTTTACCTCTGACAGATGTCAAAATTATTTTCTTTATGTTGCATTATTGTCAAAATGTTGCCAGATCGTTACTTTTGTTACGTTTTATGTTACTTTTTCACCCTTTGAGTTACTTTTGTATTCGTGTCTAGATGACTTTTACGATACTTTTCAAGGTCTTTATTTTAAATTGAACCTTATAATTAACGAATCTTTTTCCTTGTAATGGTATAGAAAATAATAGTTAATTTATTGATTTAGCAGAGACAAAAAAATAAGGCAATTTTGTATAACTTTATCTGGTTTAGAAAAGGATTTTTTTTGTTGATTAGCAATTTTTTATTTAAATAAACTGAAAAATTAGTAATTATCACCGAAATGTTAGAATATGTAAGCGTATTTCTATTCAACTGTGTATATTGTGTAAAATTTTCAAAAATGCGTTACTTTTCTTGTTCAAACGTTACTTTTTGTACTTGATAAGGTTACTTGTACTCGTTGTTTTAATAATTATTATTATAATCCCAAGCTTTACCAATGCCCATAAACTCAATTTCCTTTGAAGAAAAAGAATTTATCTATAACAATATCGGATGGTTAACATAATATGAACAAGTGGTTACTGCGAACTATCAATATGATATAAAATATTAGGTAGGTTCGAAACAGGAAATTCTTGTAAGTACACACATCACTGTAAAATAATACTTACAAGTGAATTAAATAAAAAAAATAAAAAACCCCCGCCTCCAACGCAAAACGTAATTCACCATTTTGAATGGCGGCCATCTTGAAATTTAAATTTTATACAGTGCCCTATCATTTGATTTCCATATTGAGGTGGTTGTGGAAGAAAAAAGTAATTCGCCATTTTGTAGTTGGTTAAAAATGGGGAAGTCAATACTCACCTGACATGGCAACATTATTTTCAGGCTAGCCAATGTAAGGGCTAGAGGTAAAATAACTGTGAATGATCTATAAAATATTGCAAAATCTCGTCAGACTGTCAGTGTCAGTGTTTCCAGATAGAATATTAAAAACTCCCGAAAAATTAAAAATAAAAGTCTGATAATGCAAGATAAAACTAGCTGCGCCCAACGGTTTTACCCGCAGTACTTATGTAGCATATGTGTTATTTCAGGGTCTAAGCTATCTCCATAAAAAAATTCAGCTCAATCGGTCCACCCGTTTAGGCTTTAGGCGTTAGAGAGTAACAAACATGCTGACCTCCAGACATCCATTCTTACAAACATTCACGTTCATAAGAATAGTAAGATTAAGATAGTAAAGCCGCGTCTCCAGATCCTGTTTTGGTTCAAAAATTCAACATGAGCATGAAAACCTCAAAAAAAATGTATACCTATTATAATAACATTTTAGACTTCCGCGATTTAAACTCATATTAATTATATAACTCGGGACTTATCGCGTTGGTATTTAATGCTAGTTTTACAAAAAACATTATAAAACTAACCTCGACGTTTCGATACAGTTGCATGTATCGTGGTCACGAGAATACTGCAGGGACGATCATCCTACGGCGCTCGAGACGATAGATTTACATCTACCCTCACTTGATTAAAATTGTTCTCAGGGTTGTCACGACACACAACACTAATAGTATCCTCCGGTTTCTGAATTATGTTAGGACGCAAACACCTTCTTATTACCGGATTCCACGCAGATGACAATTTGAAACCATCTTCACGATTGAAATTACGGTGCTTTTTAATTTCAATTGCTTCACGTACCATTCTTTGATAATAATATCCTACAGTGGAAAGAATTTTCGGTTCGTGGAGCTCGATCCAGTGGTTTGGTCCAGACTCAATAAGGTGCTCAGCGATCGCTGACTTGTTAGTCTGTCGGTTCTTTACCGCTGCAATATGCTCTTTGACTCTTTCTACGATGGTGCGCTTAGTTTGTCCTATGTACGAGCTACCACAACTGCAATCCACCTTGTAAACACCCGGTGTTTGAAAGGGAATAACATCCTTTGCCGTTCGTATACCTATTGATTAAAATCGCCGAGATTTTTTATAATGTTGTGATGTTTGTGTTAAATATTTGAACCAAAACAGGCGCTGGAGACGCAGCTTAGTAGCGTCAAGATACATCATTAAGTTTTCTCAATATTTATGGTAGTATTATAAGATGGAAACATTTTAATTTGACATTTGGGTTCCATATCACGTACAGTGTATTACAATTAAATATTATAGCTTACAAAGTCATTTCAGGCAGAAATCTTTAATCGTTGTTATTAAATAAAACTTTGGGTAATTACCACAGATCAGAAAAATTACTCCGTGGTAATAACCAACAGAATACCCTACAGTTAAATTTGAATGATTTTCTTAAAAGTAACGAATACGGAACGTTAAATGAGTTGGTGCTTATATTGAAAAAAAACCCCAAACAGAGACAATCAAGTCACTCATGTGCATGGAACCTCATGTGCTTAGAATATTCTAGAAAGGGAAATTACTTTGTCATAGACAAATTCTAAAAAAATCTTTAATTACCATCACTGAGCATATAAATATTACCATGTCAATCATAGTCATAGGGGTAAAGTCGTGCATTTAAAGTTTAGGTGGCATTTTTAAGAACTAATCTTGGTTCAATTTGCTTGTGTATAAAAACCATAGACTATGTCATAGTCCAGCAGCGGATGGACGATTTGGTAAAAATGGCGGGTCGCACTGCACATGGACCAGATTGGCACAGGACAGGGTTGAGTCCGTTGAGTGGCATAACATGAAGGAGGCCTATAACCAGCAGTGGGGTGTAGAAGGCTGTGGATGATGATGATGAAAAAAATAAATTGGCAAATACACTACCTAGATGGTAATGCTGCAGGTAATAATATTATGAAGAGTAATAATGTCATAATATTTGATTTTGACACTCGGTGTTGTGACAGTTGACAGCTCTGTGCGCGCTGTCAATCTGTCAGTGACAGTCAAGATTTCGGAATTTTCATCGTCGCGAGTCAAATATAAATTGTTTTAATTTATAAATAAATTAATAAAGAGATCTCCAGTTCCTAATAGAACAAATTTGCTAATCACATTCTTATGTAAATTCAAAATGTCTGAAACTTACGGTAAGCTTTACGTAGTTATTTAATCAGATGATACAGTGGTGTACTATGTAACTATGTTATACACCTTTAAGCCACCTACTTCCTAGCTTGTTACACTATTGTTTATTGCGTAGGGCACAAATTGTAAATGTAAATCTTTGACGCTTATGTAGTGCGTTTACTGGAATACGTCCTATGGATTCAAATAACTGTATCTCTAAACATAAAACATTAGGTACTCCTATGGATATTGAGATAGTACATAAATATACCTATCTTTTTTAAATTACACATCATACTCTTAAGGTTACGAACATTTTGTTCATCTAATAGGTGTAATTTTAAACTTCCTTTTACCTTAATTTTACTACCTATACAACTACTGCTGACTACTATTTATTGATATTTCCCTTCATATTAATCTCAATTGTTTATTTTCAACTTCCAAGCTTAGGGTTACAAGGTCTAAAAATAATAGCTAATCTAAATAAATATAAATATAAGGAAAGAGTGACTGATTGACTGACTGATCTATCAATGCACACCCTAAACCACTGGATCAATTGGGTTGAAATTTGGAACATAGATAGGTTTCACGACGTAGACCACCGCTAAGAAAGGATATCGCCATGCAGGCAAAGCCGTGAGCATAAGCTAGTAATACATCAAATGCACTAAGTTTGAAAACTTGCAATATATATAGGTACTTAAATTAAAATAAATCAATCTGGAGAATACAATTTCATTCAAATCATTATTAGGTGATATCTAATTTTATAATTATAAGGTTATTGCTATGAATGTTATTACTGTCTACTTTTATCATCTTGTTTTATTGTGCAAGTAGTTATTATTGAGCATATACTTATAAATACATGTTTTCATTTCAGATTATCTTTTTAAATTCCTAGTCATAGGAAGTGCTGGTACTGGAAAATCAAGTCTTCTCAACAACTTTATTGGAAACAAATGTAAGTGCTATGAAAATTGTGTCTGATATTTTATGTCATATTGCCATCCCCGATGAATAAACGGATAACTGCAAAAACTCAACTATACAGGAAAAATAAAAAACCTATTTTTCCTTAGTAACATTTTTTTCCTGAAACCAGAACTTTTAGTGGGCATAACTTTTTTATTTATTATAAAAAAGTTATGCCCACTAAATTTAATAACGGATGTGTGTGTGTGTATTTGGAACTTGGACCTATAGAATTCGAATATATATGAAAGAAAAACAAGACAATGGCGATTATCCGTTTATTCACTGCGGATGGCGATAATATATGACATGCAAACCCTAACTGCTAGACGAGAGAAAGTACTTTACGGAATTGGGATCAAGACAAAAAAAGAATTTGGGGAAGGCAGTGGGACAGTACACACTAAAAAAATCTTAAAGCTAGTTTTTGTTGATATATTATGCTTGGTTGAAAATCGGTCTAATCGGACTAAAATATTTCGTACAGAGAACCTGAGTATATAAAAGGACAAAATAGTTTAACAGACCTATCTTATTTATAACTATAAGTTACTTTCTAATCATAATTATTGAAGTGAAACTTCTTTATCGGCGTTGGAAAAAATTTACCGTCACATTTTTTCGGTTACGCGTCACGGTTACGCGTCACATTTTTCAGTTACGCGCCGTCTTTTGTTTCTTGCCCCTACCACGGTTGGTTCAGACGAAGAGTACTTTCACTTTCTCCAATGAACATGAATTTAAAAAATTTATAAATTTAAATTTAATTTAATTAAAGAAGTTTCACTTCTTACGTGTGTAAACTAGTACACGCACAAATTTTTATTTTTAATTATTCTTACAGTCAAAGAAGATAGATGTCACACTATCGGTGTTGAGTTTGGTTCCAAGATTGTGAATATTGGTGGCAAATCAACAAAACTACAAATATGGGACACGGCCGGGCAGGAAAGATTTCGATCCGTGACCCGATCTTATTACAGAGGGGCTGCAGGGGCTTTGCTTGTCTACGACATAACTTCACGAGATTCCTTCAATGCTCTTGCGAATTGGCTCAGAGATGCACGAACATTGTCCAGTCCAAACATTGTTATATTACTGGTCGGCAATAAAAAAGACTTGGAAGATTCTAGAGAGGTCACATTTACTGAAGCCAGCCTATTTGCACAGGAAAATGGTAAGTTTATAAAACACCTACATGAGTTACCTTTATGAAATATATGTCATTGCGGAGGATATTGATAAGTCTTATTACAACCTAATGGCACTGCTTGGATCAGGAGGTGGATGGATGGCAGACATCATTTGTCAGGATGGTCAAGCAGTCAATTTGCTATTTTTATAATGATTTTAATTAAAATGACAGTATGAATATTTATATGTGTGTCCTCTTTATGCCTAAACTTCAATAATTATCAGTATTCATTTGGAGTTAGTTACACACAAAAGTAAAAAATAATTTATTGACATTCAAAAATTACTAAAGTTAAGTTTTTGTTTATAATAAAATTTACAAAAAACAAATAATTATTTCAGAATTAATGTTCCTGGAGACCAGTGCTAAAACCGGAGAGAATGTTGAGGAAGCATTCTTGAAATGTTCCAAAACGATACTTGCAAAGATTGAAACAGGAGAACTTGATCCAGAAAGGATTGGGTCCGGCATCCAATATGGTACCGGCACTTCTAAACGCCTCACTGCACCAAAGAGGCCTTCGAGAACTCCGTCTGATTGTGCCTGTCGCATCTAAACTCTGGTATGTTTAGGCACTTATATTGATTGGACACTTTCTCTATATGTGATGTAATTTATGATTCTCATAGTGGGTAAATATTTCTGTAAGCAGTTGTTTATGCAACTATAAATGTATAAAACGTGGGTCACTCGACGAAATTCCTAATTCAATAGATATATTTTTGCAATAAGTGTTTAAAATGGGCTTTATGTTGCATGAAGTGAAACTTCCCATCTGTAGCTATTCACTTCTGTCAGGAAACCGAACTGAAGACCGAATTATCAAAAATGTGATTCAAAAGTGTGAAATGATGTAATTAAGTTGTATCGGCTTAATACGTCATTTCATACATTTTTGTTTTTTTTTCAATTGATTTGAATTCAGTCACCGGTTCTGTTCCTTGATAGATAATTGAATAGCCATGCAGTACATTACCCAGTGTTACATAAGGTTAAATATCAATTTTCTTGGCTGGAACAAAGTACAGCGCGCCGCAACGCAACACATTTTATAATAAAAATCCTCCCATCACTTTCATACATTTTATATAACGCACAAACAGGCCACAACGTCCGCATTATCCGCCTGTAGTGTATGTTACTTCATCTTTTGTACACAGGAGGATTTTTTTTATGAAATGCGTTGCAATGCGGTCAGCTTTAATTTGCGCCCGCCTCTAAACTTATCTTCACAAAATCCCTAGCATTGAATATTTTACTATACGATTTTTAAAACTATCGCGAGTCTTCTCCATAACTAAGACAATAAAAACGGCACAACTCACGTCTAATATTGTCGAGAATATCTCGACCATGGTTTCGGACAATTGCGATGTCCTTCATCAGTTCACGCCTGCAGACTCCTGCAGGGTGAGCGTCGGATTCTGCAGGCGTAAACTCCTGATGAAGGACATCGTAATTGTCCGAAACCGTGGTCGAGATATTTTCGACAATATTAGACGTGAGTTGTGCCGTTTTAGTTATTTTGGTTCTATATTAGTGGGCTGATTCATATAAAAACAATGCTTTCACTGCTGAAAATTCCTTACTTATTTCGTTATAATTATGATTTGACGAAAAATTTCTTGCCCTAGCAAGAAGCTCATTACATCAAATACATAGATACCTATAGCAAGAATAATCCTGCTGTTTATAAAAACGTTAAAAATCCTGCATATAATAATATACCTAATAAAGTTATTGTTTTTACTAATTTATGCGAATTGATATGACAATGAATGGATCTGACATAAGGTCTTCGCACATAACGCGTAGTGTAAGCGTAGCGTAAGCGTAATTTTCATATCTATTGTACCTACTGAATTTTGAAGAGACTGTTTTGAAAGTGTGAATTGAAAAGATAAATTGCTCCTCCAATGACTTGGAAATTAAAATAACGCTTACAATACGCTTACAGCTACTATAATAAGTGTTAATGGAGGCTTAATTTATTTACTTTTATGAATGAATCAATATAGCCAATGAAAAAAATACAGGGTTGATGTCACCTTGTATGTTTCATTGGTTTTCTTATAAATATTATTGGCGAGTTGCAATAACTATCAATAAATTTAATGTTGACTTAAGAGTATCGTTAAACTAATCTGCCATTTCGAATTGGTTAGTATATTAGGAAATTAAAATTTAACAAATGTTACTGCAACGCGTCTCAAATGAAAATGCGAATTTATTTTTATTTTTTATTATAATCTTTTGTGAACTATATATTATTATAATTTATATGATTAATGTTAAAGAAGAATCCACCTTTTTGTTGTGAAATTGTGTAGGCACGTCAATGGACTTAGGGTCTTCGCACACAGCGTTAAATGTAAGCGTAGCGAAGTATTATGCGCAGATTTGTTGTAACAGTTTATTTGCGCAGGCAGTCGGCAGCCATTTTTATTCATGTTACGTGTCGCGCACAATATCTGCGGTATAGTCGCGCAAGTCTTTTTGAATGACTTAAAGTTAACCGATTGGATGCGTAGCCTTATTAAATATGGGCAAGTGCTAAAGCATAGCCAAACGGGTAATTTTTGATTATTGAATAAAGCGTGACCTATTCAATTAGGTACATATAATGCGTTTGTGTGCGAAGGCCTTTATAATGATAAATTAATCCTTAGTAGTTGTAGTTAGTGCCTTTAAATGTTCTGTTGGTGTAATTAGATATAATTTGTATACCTAAGTAATTCACGCGAAAACTCGATGGTTTTATAACACGTTAATCTAAGACTTGTAAGCGTAAACATTATTTTGTTAAATAATAAAATGTGACCAAAAATAAATCTTTAAAACAATGCCATTTTGTTTTTAAAACTTCGTACGTTCTATTATATTATTATATCTACCAAAACATAAAGCGAAAGAGGTGTGTCAGGATTGATCAAATAGAGGGAAATAGTCTCTGTCCTTTATTTTTGACCCAGGAAAAATTCGTTAGGTACGCATCATCACCCCACGCCGGGGGGCGCGGGGCGGTATGTGGGACTCCCCGCCAAAGATGGGAGCGGCGGGGATACCACTAAAAAACCTGGGGTTATTCCTACGGGACGCCATAATGCCGGGGCAGCGGGTACGCCGAAGCACTCATGCGCGGCCAAATAGTCTCTGCCTACCCCAACGGGAACTTGTCGTAATAATATATATGTATGTATTAATGTATCTACCAATCGCCAAAAAAAACTTACTCTTGTTCTGTTAAAAACGTTCGCAAGAAAAAAAACAATCTATAAAGTATGAATGCCAAATAAACCCTACGAATGGGGAAAAACAGTCTACTATAAACAAAAAATTATTATGTAAGTATATTATGTACCTACTATAAATATGATAGGTATGCAATATGCGCCTACTATAAATATAAATAACAATTCTAATAGGAAACCGTTGCTGCGAATTTATTTTCCTCTTATTACAGAGGTGCTAGTTGCGTCCAGCGGTTTTGCCTTTCTAAAGTAGCCTTTATGTTACCTGTTATGTGGGTCGTGGGTATTACCAACCTATATACCAAACTTCAGCCCAATCGAATCAGTCATTTAGGCGTGAAATAGTGACCAACATCTATTCCACTGAGCATATAAAGATATTCACAGAAACAGACCTACATACCTACATTATAAATATATTTTAACGCATTTAACAATAATATATTAATTATAATTAAGTGAATTAAACCGACTTCAAGCTCGCTTTTCAATCCGTGACAAAACCACTCGTCGCTCGGCCGATAACGATAAAATTTTAATATGCAATCAGGTATCTACTTGTGAAATGTACATACCTACTCTTTTTAACAAACAAATGCCAAATCGGTTCAGGCATCTGAGGATTCAATGAATAAAAAAGATTCTTAGAAATTGTAAAACTTCCCTTTTAGGTGAAACTGGCTGTGCCCAGCGGTTTAACCCGCTGTACTGTAGCATACATATGTGTTATTCCAGGGTCTAAGCTATCTATATATACCAAATTTCAGCTCAATAGGTCCACCCGTTTAGGCGTGAAAGAATAACAAACATACTTACATCCAGACATTCTTACAAACATTCACGTTTATAATTTTGTAATTAGTAAGATTAACATTATCTCTACATTCTTCTAAATTACATTACTTTGTTTACTACGAGTTGGAATAATCAAACAAACACATGGATTTAAATTCATTTATTGTTGATTTAAGTAACATTTTACTCTATAGGCCACACGGACCTGACTATACGATTTACGCCATAATGGCACAACAAAAATAAAATCAATCAGTAAAATATACATTATACATACAATACAATAGCTTATCTAGAATAGATTTTAATATCATATTCACTGCACCCTATCTATCAATTTATAGTGTGATATTTTAACAATCCAAAAGTGTGATATTTCACATAAGCATTTATTTTACATTCAAAAAACCTTTGGAATGCATACACTTTTCTACAGGTTATAAAATCTGACCTAAAACACAAGCAAAATTTGTTATAATATACTTAAACAGTTTTCAATGATCGTATAAAATTTGTCTATAAATATTCAATATCTGTACATTGACTTGGCAATATATAAATTTGTCGGTGTGATGTACCTAATAGGCATATCTATATGCAAAGTTACGAACAATATATAAAGGCCTACACAGACTCTAGACAATCTACATGTTTTTTTTTCGAATGACATTTTCTCCCTCAATATCTCCCAAAGACGTACCGAGGACAAAAATGCCCATATTAATTATATTAGTCACGTCTTATCGTGCTCTTTAATATAATTTATGAGTTTAAATCGCTAAAGTTTAAAGTGTTAAATGACAAAATATCGCAGTCCCAGATAAATACTGCACCAACCAAAAAGTATTTTTACTGCAATTTAAATTTTATCTATACTTGTTTAAGCGTGAATTTTTTTTTTGAGTTGGTGCAGTATTGATCTGGGAGTGCGTATCCGTAGTCATGTTTTCAATACATCGCGATTTAAGGTAATAAATGAATGCCAAAAGTTTCCAGTCTGTGCAGACCTTTATGTTCCGGAAAATTAACAAAATGATGAGGAAAAAATTTGCTAGTAAATATTTATCCTTCTACTCATATATTCAATCGTTGTGAACAAATATTGAGCAAAAATAATTAAGTACCACTTTGATTAATATCTAAGCCAGATTTAAATAAGGGCTTTTTAAATATTTGATCTACTGGTCGGATTTGTACCTACTTTAAGTTAAATATCTATATTATTTTTTCGTCATTTTTGAATGATGAAGAATATAATATATCTGTACAAGTAATGTTATAATACATTCGTTGAAAAACTAAAATAAATTAATAAAGTTATTGTTTTTGAAATTCACTATTACGTGCACCTTTCATGTTTTATTCTTGCACATACGCGCTTAATATGTATGGGTCTACATGAAAAGCCAGCTGTTAAAGCCAGCTGTTAAAGCCAGCTGTTAAAGCCAGCTACATACTATGATCGAGATCGCTCGCAAAGCTGCGAAGCGAGAGTGGATATTCTTGTCCATACTAAATCTTCGTGCGAAGTTATTGCAAATAAATAAACTTTTTTTTCAAGAGTTCGCATTAAGTGTGGAGTAGCCTTAAAAGGCTCACGCATTTGTGAATAACAATAACAAAATAACAATACACATGCTCGAAACATTTCCACCCAAAATTTTATTATTTTTTTATCTAATAATTATTTATTTTTAGGGCAGATTAGTCACAGCATATGCCTTAGAATACATACGATAACTTAAATGATAACTTAAGTATATTACAAATATATAACTATGTGACAAATACAATAATGTACTTATCTAACTGAAATGCACCTACTTTATAACTAGGAACTATGTGGTGTGGATGTGTATGGGATATTAGTTTAATTATTGCCATTATATCGCAGTAAAACTATAGATAATTGATTAAATTTGTCTTTCGTTTAAAAAATCCAATTTTTTTGAGAATTTTATGTCCTCTTTATCGGAAAGTATGTTTTAATTTTTTGATACAAGATTTTTAATTTTTTTTTTGTTTCATGATGACGGATATTAAGATTTAAAACATATTTTAAGTATACTCCTAGCTCTATCACAGTAAAATATCAAACATTAAAATATAATATACTTAAAATTAATTACTTAATGTCTCGGACATCTCTGATGTTAATAAAAAAATCAAAGTACATTAGCAATTTTTGACAGTCACATTATATGATTCCATACATCATTTTTATAATATAGTTATATCATACAAATTATAATGAACTTCATAATAAGAATTAAAAATTTCAGTTTATATTTGTTCTAATTTCAAACATAATTTATAAAAAAAAATATTTCCATGATCCATTAGTGGAATGATCAATTATATGAAATACTACTTGTAGGTATCGCGTGATATATACATACATAATATACAGTATACATGTATATCAATAAGTACTGAGATTCACACGTAAATAAAACTACATGCATATACACAATCCACCTAAAATAAATAATTCACACAATTTACATATGTAGCAAAACTATTAAAATTTATTTATAGGCAATTGGGGATATTGTACATATTATACATTGGAGAATTACAGATTTTTCTAAAAATCCCTTAAAGTAACCAAATCTAGTATAATAATTTCTGGAATATCTTACTGGTTATGGTATGGTGACTTTCACTTTTCGTCCTTGCAATTTCCCCAACTGACAATTTATGTTAAAATTTTATAAATATGTTATATATTATCATGTATCTATTTTAGCACGTTTATACAATTGCTTTCAATTATTTGCTTGAATGTCTATATAATATAAGTGCCCTGTTGCTTAAATTATAATTACCGGTAGCTGTATAAAATTACAAGCAAATTTAATACTAAAAAGAGCTTCCTCCCCGATATTAATGTACATTGCTTTTAACTAATTACTACTTATTGCTAAATAACGAAAACCTATCTGCCGGTTAAATTTTGGGCGAACAACTGTGTGCTAAGCTGGCTAAGATAGGCACTGACAGAAATTACTTTTTCTTGTGCACTAAGACACTAAGATTCATTGAGAAATTTAAAAGCTCACAGCTTTGAAACCCGACAATTTTATCAGTCTTCTGTTTTGAAATATTAAGTCATCATGTACTCGAATTCAATATGTCGGAGCAAAAATAAGTAACCGTTTTCCTTTCAAATTTGTGACTAGACTAAAAAAGTAAGTACAAAGGTCCCTATATCCGTTTACTTGCCAGCATTGAATCTTAGTGCCCGAACAACTTGTTTTTGGAAACGGTTTGAAACCTTGCTTTCTATGAGAGAGCTTGCGCGAACACCGACGTTAGCACACAGGGGCGTAAAACTTACGATTACTAAAACAGCCTAAATCATGTACTGACGCCTTAAGTATTGGACTCGGACGCGGCATAGACGTGTTCTATAAAAAATACCGACTATGAAGCTACGTAGAAGTTCTAAATAAAGCTGGAACTGCATACCGCGTAGTCCAATGACGCACGAAGGCTGGAGAGATCTGCTCTGGTATAATAAAGCTGGTTTTATTATTTATTCCCTACGCGCCCATCACCTCGCGGCACGCGACCGCAGCGACTAGCGCCGCGCCGCGACCGCTGCCGTCCTCTGACAACATCAGGTCGAACTGAAAACAAATGGAACAATACATTGCACATTGTCTTACGGTCATAAATAGAACTAGACGTTACGCCATGAGTTCAATACGCCCTAGGACTCTAGGACATGAGTGCTGGCGCCTCTAATTGAGATTGTTCGCAGACGCGCATATTTTAATAGATTATTATATTATTTTAGTAGGACCCTCAATACTATTATATATACCAGTTAATTTATGTATCAATACGAAGTCACGTAGTTTAGTATTATACAGCGCAAAAACAAAATAAACTTTTCTCTTTTATTTTTACATCCTTTTATCAAAACCTTCGTGAGTAGTTTTATGTTCTCTTCTTCTATTGAATGTAAGTACATTGTACATCATAGGATTTTTTTACATTCATGGTTAGTAAAATTATAGTAATAATAATGTAAATAACACTGAACCGGTTAAAAAAGTAAAATTGTCTAGTTTCTACCATATTCGTATAACAGAAACTTCTACCTAAATTACAAACTACCTAGAGGTTGTCCTCACAAAAGTTTTGATTTCATAATGATTAATTAGTGTTGGTAATGGGCATTAATTGACGTCACATCGCAGACATGATGCAATTCACCCTCAACATTATCAAACTGACTAGTTATCATGCCTGATAAACGTCCACCACACCCAATAATTTGGCGCGTTGACATCATAATACTTTTTAATCTATATACTTATTATTATAAAAATTTCTTGTAAACTAGGTGTGTCATTCTGATGCGTTAAATATTATCATTTGTAATCCTACTGATTGTGGATTTTATAAATAATTTCAATGTGACATTGAAATGCGTATCTTGAATCTTGACCACACCTAGCGATCGAAAAGTACTAAAATATCCGAAAAAATAAATAAACAGACTTCATCTGTGTGGACTTCACCGCCAATAATATTTACAGAGCTTCAAAGATGAAAATCTAAAATTGAATTGCTAAATTCATATGGTTTTTTGAGTGTGAAACAAAAATACTAACAAACTTTATTATAAGGCTTACTAAAAAAGGCGAAGAAGAAAGGTTGTTAAGTTTTCAATCTGTAGTCAGTTTCAAAGTCCGAGGGCACAAATATTATTCACCCGGACGTAATCGCGACTTGAACCGAATAAAGTCCATTGATATGACCTTAGTTTTTAATATAAAAAACAATTTTATCTCGTTGACGTTAACAATCAACAGTATTTATTAAACAAAAAATACGTTGAAAGGGGCTCGACTCTGCGATCATAACAAATATTTATCATGCAATAGTTATCTCAGGGTCCAGGGGCCAAGTTTGAACGAATGGGCCGGATCTGTTTGTTTGTACATCGAGGACGATATTCCAATCATCTTCAAACTTCTAGATTAGTCAGTTTATTATCTCCTCTTTAGTACCTACTATATTATACTTCAAAGAAGCCTGTACCGTCGGTATTATTCCACATATTCGATAAGTCACTTTGATAATGTTATCTCTGTCTAGACGTCATATTATTTTTGGCGGTGTGTGGCCGTTATCTCTCGTCGGCTTCCCAAATGTTAAATCATCGGAAAGGACAAAAACTGATTATGGAATCCTTTTTATGTGAAGTTTTAAAATAGCGTTGGTTAATAATATTTTAACTGTTTTGTGACATGTTATTAAAAGCGAGCAACTAAAGACGAGAAACTTCTGATAAACAAAATCTTCCGAATTGCGCATTGTTGATCTGCGGAGTTTTTGTTTCGAATCAAGTTTTGCTTGGATTTTCAAGGCAATTCACACTGTCTATAATAAAATATACGATATTTTTTGTCAGGCATACTATAAAATTTAAAACAGGTAGTATAAAAACTGCACTACAAAAGATAATAGATGAGTTTTACCTTGATGCCAGGGCGGACGAGTTGCGCGATCTTCTCGCACATGAGCGTGTGGAAGTGCGGGTGGAAGCGGTAGACGGAGCCGTCGATGCCGACGGTGACGTGGGGCTCGTTCATCTTGTTCAGTAGGACCGCTATACCGGCGGACACCAGGTGGGCCGCGCGACGCGACACGCATTCACACACGTGTCGCACTGCCGCCATGTCAGACTCTGTCGCGTGCGACAAACCTGCAAACAAGTTCTCGTTAGTAAAAATCTATCTATCTTAGCTCGTATCCACCCACTGCAGGGTACAGGCCTCATGATCACGCCACATCTTCCGGTCCTACGTTAATAAACATAGTAACTACCTAATCGGTAAAAGTTTTATGCTCCTATAGGTACAGTGAATATCGGATACAGTCAATAGCTATATTTTTATTGAAATGTTTCCTTAAGCTGTGTTACAGCCTTTTATTCAGCCAATTCAGGTAGGGAAAAAGAATAACGAGCATATATCGATCGCCAATATAAGCCTTTGAAGATTGAGTAGGTATCAACCACTGTTAAATCGTCGGTCTTTAGTCTTTTCACGCCATGCTTCGTTTTAAATTGAATGGAAAGTATTTGTCTATTTAATAATTACACAGCTGTAATAAAGTTAAGTGTTCATACAAATGAAATGAAACTAGTTAAAAGCGGTTTCGGTCTGTACAATCAATTAGTACCTACGTAGATATGTCATGTTGAATTTAATGCACCCGAAGCTATTTTGATACTCATGACGTTAAGTAATTCCACACCTGACCTGAGTAGTAATTACGTAACTGTCTTCGTATGGGTACATTTTTAATTTTATCAACGTAATTGTGTCATATCTGATGACTGATGTAACTTTGCATAACTCTATAAACACAGTTCAAACAATACGTGAACTCTTTGATTTAGGTACACTGAAAGGTAGGTACCTAATTCGAGGGGGTTTATCGAGAAATAAATTTTCACATTATTCACGGAAAACTGAGTACAACTCAAATATGTCGCTTATTAAATTTAACTTTGCATTTCTAACGATATTTTTTTTGTACTGTTTTGTGGACATATGGGCCGAGATTTTGAAATGTTTTTTTTTAATAACAGGACACAGAACAAAAAATCTGAAAAAGGCGCAGTTGAAATTTCCAAACTAGTCTAGCAATAAAAATTGCAATAATGCGGAAACACGTATTCAACCTTACTCCACCTATACGTAGCCTTTCAGGCCTTAAAACCTGTCGCCGCTTGCTTCAACTAAACTAATATAAATATTCTATTTCCGCGTGATATTTTGTCTCGTATATTTTAAATCTGCATCGATTTACCTACTTACGAAATGATGTGGAATCGAGTTGATTCTCAAATCTCTCAAATATGATCAAATGTAATCGAGACGTCAATGACAAGTCCAAGACAAGGATGCCATAATGAAAAATACTCAAAGTGAAATTACTACTTTCGAGTAAAGTGAAAACCTAGCTCAATTATTGATATCCATTTATCGTAATATTATTCATTTGTAAATCTGTGACATTAAAAACGCATACAGATAAAAGTATCAAAAGATTTCATGATTATACTCGTGTCTACACCTGTTCTTGATAAATGAGGGTATTCACATCCAACGTAATGCAGAGTAATGCTAAGAAAAGCACGTGCAGAAAGAAATATTTTTACAAAACTGCTTTATCAATTAAAATGTGTTTACCTATGAGTATTGTCTTTTCATTGTTGATTAACTACAGTCGCGTGGGAATATGCAAGCGTGTATTTTTGTCATTGAGAAAATTAAAGGTTTACGTTTCATTGCAACCTTTCAAGGCTGTTTAATTATTTTTATAGTGTTAAGGACTCGAAGATGAATTATAATTGATAGAATCTTAGCTAAAATCGATTGAAGCAACATTATACGTGATTGTAGGTACTGTACTTTGGAAAGAAAAGTGAAACCATGTACGCACTAGCTGACAATGGATGGAGCTGGCACTAGATGGCAATTTTAGACACCATTACTCAAATAGACTGCCCATTTGATGGTGAGCGGTTACCGATGCCTGCAGCCTGCATCACAAGTGACCAGTGGTGATACCAACGCAACGCGGTGTCTGTCATTGCCGACGTCTAATAAATATTGTCGGACAAGTAAGCGGGGTAAATCGGTTACTGAATTAACAACCTCCCTTTTTGAAGTCTCCTTACATCAGACTTCAGACAAAAACAATCTCATAATAATAAGGTACATACCAAGTTCTTCAAGCACATCCATACAGCTGGTGTAGTCTCCGATCTTGTCAGACTCTATCTCGGAGACGTATTTGGTGTAGAAGCTGCCTCGTTGGAACAGCAGATCTGATCCTCGGCCTCCGAACATCAGGCCCATCCGCGTAAACTTCACCAGTGCCAGTCTCACTAACTCGCCCATGTACATGCCGGATATCATCTTCTCTTGACTGGAAAAGGAAAAATATAAATAAATATACTATACCTGAAACCTGAACATTATTCTTCTGAAAGTGTAGAATTAGGTTAGTGCCCGGTCCGAAGAGTTTGGTATTGCATACTCAAGACAGTAATTATTCTGTTCGTAGCCCAAATAAGCCTATATAAAAATATGTTAGTATCAAAATTATTTATACGTTTGAAGAAATTTAATACAATTTCAATTACATATTTAAATTATTGTACTTTGATGTTCTTATAAGCCAGCCTCTCTTTGCGGAAATCTTCGCGTGAAGGGTAATTTTTTTAACAAAATGTCAAAAGCACGTTTTGAAGTGAATATTTCTCTTCGCGCAAACAAGGAAACCTCACCAAATTTTTTGTGCTATCAATTACATATAGATGGGTATCTACTGCATTTTGTTTTCCTGAGACTTTGGGATTTACTTGGGACTTTCCCGATACGTTGCATTAATTACCCATGTTATTAGCAGTTGCGATGCCATTTAAATGAAATTAACTCGCTAGCGTTTATGCACTAACGCGTATTTTTGACTCGAGACTAGTCATAATTTGGTAAAACATCTGTATTTATAGTACATATAGTTCATCTTTTAGTCACGTGTATTATGTTTTGCATTTGTAAACCGAGTAATTTGATGCAATTAGCTTAACGAGAAGATTAAATTGGCATCAGTAGGAATATAATGAGACCACCCTGCAGTAGGTAGGTATATCTAATTTCAGTGATTATTCACAGTTACTTACATTGTAGCGATTCTGAGTATTTAGATTATGTCGTTAACTATGTAAACTGTCTAAGGTAACGCTAGACGTGGCCAAAAGTTGAACTAATGTTTAGCAGTTATCAAAACGTTGTTCCTACATATACACAGTGGCGCACTCATATTCATTTAGTGTTAGACGTTACAATGAAGTACATAGTCGTATGCGCAAAAACGTGTACGGAGCATGAGTCTTCAAAGTACGTATGGTTACTCTTGACGTAATCCGAGGCTATCAGTTTCAGTTTTATGAGGAAAACTTGCCATTAGACGCAGGGCATAAAATACTTTAATTATGTTAGGTAGCATGACTTGACACACCTTCAGGTGGGTGTATCTGATATCCTATTTATCGCTATCCACATAAGTATTTAGGTAAATAATGTTATCGTTATGCGTCCACGGGCCACTTCAATAGCCCACGGTGACGTGATTCATTTATCACAAAAATATCCAAAACAATACTTAATCAAATTAAGTATTTGAGTAGCTTTGTATTGTCGAGCAATATCCAATGTCCACGGGGGGCAAAGAACACCTAATAAATCCTTGATAAGCTGAGCTATTTTTATTTAAATCCCTATTCAGCTTGTTGGGTGGGTGAGATTAGATAGGACCCCCTCAGTCTTAAATGTTTTTTATTCCCCATTTTAAAATGTTCATACTTTTTACTGAGCAAAACACCAAAAATGTGAAATAAGTATTGTATTTTTGTAGAGAGGTCCTACTCATAACAATGTCAATAGTCGTATTTTACTCCCAAATAAAAAAGGGGTTTTATGATAAAAAAAACCTGCTCCATTTTGTGCACATGTCGTACGCGTGCAATGTCAAATTTTCAAACAATAATCATCATCAGCCCACGTTCGTCCACTGCTGGACATAGGCCTCCCCGCTCCCCATAGTACGGCACTCAACTCTCAAACAATACAAACTCAAACATCAAAAGAATTTTTGAATGAGAATTTGATAATGGGCACGTACATAATGTGCACAAAGTGGGGCACGGGAATTAGTGAAAAGATGTCCCCAATTTCGTACCAGACATGAAATGAAACAAGAGACAGTCTGAGATTAAAAAAGAGGTAATCTGAGATTAATTTTAAGAGACAAGACCAAATGTAGTTACTGCGGTGCCATATACTCCTGTAGAGTTGAAGAGGAAAAATGTAGTTACTCACATTTGTTTGCCTCGGTTGATGGAGTTATTGTCGACTTCCCTATCGAACTCAGTGCGGATGATGTCCAGGGTTCCATCGTCTCCGAAGGCGCCCCATTCAGTGTTGATGAGAAGATCCGGCTTGCCAGGCTCACCGTCGAACATTTCACAATTCTCAGTTTTCTCTACGTAACAAGCGTTACTGCCAGTGCCTGTATTAAAACATATTTTAATTAAAATACTATATTCCTATAGCTTTTTCGCTGTACAGTTCTTTAGAGGGGTTCTTTCTTAGAAGTAACTAACTGAAGAACTTTCACAAAAGAAATATCGCGAAATAAAGTTTTGAATACCCATAAAAGGCGGATATTGCTTTTCGCTAAACCATTTTTAACCCCCGACGCAAAAACGACGGGGTGTTATAAGTTTGACGTATCTGTCTGTCTGTCTGTCTGTGTGTGTGTCTGTCTGTGGCATCGTAGCTCCCGAACGGATGGACGGATTTTGATTTATTTTTTTTTGTTTAAAAGTAGAGATAGTCGAGAGTGTTCTTAGCCATGTTTGGTGGAAATCAGTCCAAGATGGCCGCCGCTACAAAATGGCGGATAACTTTTTTGTTCCACGACCCCCTCAATATGGGTATCAAATGAAAGGGCTTAACTAGTAGAATACAACCCACTATATAAAATTTAAAATCCAAGATGGCCGCCATCACAAAATGGTGAATTACATATTGCGTTGGGGGTTTTTTAAATTTTTAATTTAATTCACTTGTGAATGGTATTTTTTTTGATCCAGTGCTTCATTTCTTTGTGCACATGCACCTCTAAGTATAACTACATCTACATATGTTTGAAACACGACGCAAATTATAATATGTTATGAAGTAAATCGCTAGATAAGTCGACTATAATATTATGGTCTCAAAGTTCACAGATAGATTATAAAGTAGCATTCACATGCAAAGTTGATAATTGACAAGCAAACTCCGGATTTATGTACTTTGCTATTCAACATAGGGCGTAAGGTTACACATTCACTTAAGCTTTGTGTTCAAGTGATGTACAAAATAAAATGTAACTATAATTTTAGCACATTTCTTATGCTCATTATTAAAGAAAAACAGATAAAGAATTGGTTCACCCGCGATACGCGAACAACTTTCTTATTTACTTAATTAGTCAATTCATTTGAAACCAAGCATTTATAATTACGGTGCAACTCTATTATAAACTACATGCGATAAGTTAGAGAAAAATGTGCTAGTTTACAATAACGAGTTCGAATAAAACTGTAGGGTAACCATGACTAGGGAATATTTTGAGATAATCTAAAACTAACATTTTAACAAACCAAAACCAACTTAATTAAAAGTTATATAGGTATACAGGCGTCATGCTGTTATAACAATGATGAAAGCTTGAAAATTTGACATCATCTAACCCAAATGTTAACGTTGAATAAACACACATTACAAATGTCATTGACCACACATGTTTACCAAATATTAGAGTTACTTAGGTTATAATATATAAGCATGTGTGCTTTAATCAAGATAACCATACTATTATTATAAGAAATAATAGGATAAATTAAAGCTTAGTATATTACACAAAAAATACCAACACCAACGTATACTTATAAACACATTATAAATAAGGTAAAACCTACCGACGATGAGTCCTATTTTACAGTTGTGGTTTTTCCACGCGCAGGACATTAATGTACCCGTTGTATCATTCAGAATAGCGCATATGTCAATCTGAACATCCTACAAGAATGAGAAAACATGCATTTTAGGTAAAGATATAGATGACATTCCTTATTATTTTCAGTGGAAGTAATTGATAAATTTGAGATTAGGTTGAAGATGATTGATGTAGAGGCTTTCAATGTTATCGATCCAGTACCAGTAATTATAGATAGCATGTCATGTTTGCAATGATGCATTTACGAATATATCAACGATTTATATTATCTTGGACTGCTAATAAGTTCGTGAAACCGTCGGTAGTTTCAACTGAAATTAATATATTGGTAAATTAAACTAGTTTCCTTTATATTTCCATTCTATCAAATTCCAAGAGTTTTGCTTTGGTCTATATCCAATACCCAGTATTAGATAAAATGAAAAAGATAACCGTATGGTAATGGCCAATGGTTCTGAGCTTAGTTTTAATACCAAAGTTCAATGATATTCCTCCATATCCCAAATGTTTTTTCATTACAATTTGTCACCATCTTGAAAACCTCTACGCTCTCATTTTAGCTTTATAGATCATGCCTTATCGCTAAAGAGAGCTGTTATCATCATCAACTCACCAATAATAACTGCCATTCGACAATCACGTTCTTTTTGTGCACATGACAATAGAGCACCAGAGGCATCATTAAGGATGCCCATTACAGATAGAGCAAGGTCCTGTAAAATTATTTTATTTAACATCACTGGCCTTTGTATTTATTATAGTTACCATGGGATCGCCTAACGAAAAATGTAGTTTTAAAATGTGAGAAATGAATGTGACTTACCCCACGTCTAGCGATTGCGTCTTTAAGTCCTTGAACGACATCTTCATCAATAACGCCAGAACATGAGAAACCTTTCGTCCATCTCTGCAGGATGCCCTTAGTAAGCCCCAGTTGTTTTAATGGAAAACTGAATGTGAATCCCAGCGCTAAGCGCTCTTCATACACTCCATGTTCCTAAATAAGATATCTCATATTATTTTCATTCACAAGTGTGTGTATTAATGTTTAGAATATATTAATACTTATTTTTTTATCTAGTTACCTTCATAAAATTAGCTAAACATTCCGCTATGTGGTCAAACAAAGCTATTCCAGTGCCCGTCATTATATGGTTTGGTATCGCATAGATTTTGGACTGCATATCGAAGTGATTCTCTCCTAAATTTATAATAAGTACTCTGAAGTTAGTTCCACCTAAATCTAACGCCAAAAATTTACCACGTTCTGTAACAAAAAGTAATTGCCTAAGTGTCAATGTTCAATTTCAATCCAAAATATACACGTAGCTGTATTCAAATTTTAAACATTGAGATACTACTTATCAGTATAATGTAAATTGGTCATTGACATAGAACTTCGATGTTTATTTATACCTTTTCCATTGGGCAAGTCCTGTATGTAAGTGATCCAGCACTTTACAATGGATTTTGCATGAGTGTCTTTGCCGAGTCCTTTCAAAAGATCGTTGTGTAGTCTACTCATAATTTCTTTGATATGTTTATCACCGAGGTGGAATACTTCGCATTCTTCGCGAATCTGTAAAGAAAAAAAATGAGTTGGACCGGTGCTAATGATCGTAAGCTCTGACGTTCACCTCGTGACGAAGGTTCCTATTTATAAACCAATAATTTACTTGCGTTTACATTTAAAATAGGCATTAGAAAAAATAGTGAGGGTACACAAAAAATATTATAAAACAAGGCAATTAGTACAAATTCTATGTTTTGCGACTTTGCTTCATATACATAAGCCAAAAAAAAAAAAAAAAAAAAAAAAAAAAAAAAAAAAAAAAAAAATTGATAAATATTAGAGTAATAGATATTAAATTGTATTTAAAAATTGGGTTGTTGTTAAAATTCGTTAAAAAAAAATTTTAATCCCGACTTAACGTTTATAAAACAACTGACCCTCATGTTGAGACATAAATAAATTCATTAAAGTAAATTAATTTTTGCAATAGAAAATTTAATCTTATATTATTAATAATACCTTATTATAAATGAAAAGCCTATAATAATGAATGCAGTCCTTGTAGACAAACAAGTGTAAGTTATTCACTACGGTGAGTGCGTTTCACAAGGTCAAAGCGGTCATTACAACACTACCGTTGCTTTCCAATTTGAAGCCGGCTATGGAATTCGTTAGCGTTCAATATAATTTATTACCATAACCTCGAGCTACTTACCAGAGGCAAATTATTCACAACTATACCCATCTTTGATCACTGCGTTTACGATTTATTTAACAATAGAAATTATACAACACTGCGCAAGTTATATATTATATTTATAGCGTTACGGCACGTCTTGCCAAACCGGCGAGGAAATGAAGAATACGAACGGTTGACTGCGGACACCAGCGTCACAGCGGCAGTGGTAGTGTGGTAGCGAACATCGTCCCACAAACGTCGATCACGATCGCACACAGCCGCAAATTTTTCATTCATGATAATAAACTATTGTCGTCTCTCTCTTGTGTTGTAAATCGTTGTGCGCAAAAGCAGTGCAGATATTATTATGCTAAACTTATACAAACGGCAAAATTTTCTGGAAAAACCGTTTCGGACCCTTGGAGGTATGCTTTAAAAGATTTTATTATGAGTATTAATAAAAAAATGTAGTAATATTTTGAATTAGAGTTAATGTTTCATATCCCTCACAATGTTTACTTCTTTCCCCTAGTCGTGCCTCTTGGCGTTCGAATCTGATTGGCCAACGCGTGGGCTCGCTCGTGACGTCATGCACATTCTTTGGCCTCTATAATAGCTATGCCTCTGTAGTAGTGGATTATAAACTTGTGTGCACTTGTATAGCGTGCAATCTGCCGTGTGTATGTTATCATGCTACTTACACGCTATGCTATGTATGTTATACCTACTCGGCGTACATATAAAACATGGGTAATGGTGAAAAAAAAAACGGAATTTAAAGAAGGAATCATAATTTTTACAGACTAAAAAATTTTAAAACAGCGAATGTTTTTGTACTGACAACAAGTATTACATTATAAAAAACCTTTTTAAAATCAAAACGTCATGCTGATATTTTAGGATACTACTCCTAGAAAAAAGGCTCATTGAATCTATCTTATTAACAGTACATAAATTTAATCATATAAAAAGTCTGTCTATAAAAGGTAGTTCTTCATACAACTACACATTTTTTCTTTGCCCACAAAATGCTAAAAAGCCGTCACAAGTCGCTAATCAACTGTGTTGATAGCGATAATAAACATACAATCCAGTTCGATCCGCTTCTATCCACTGAGCCGGTATTTTTTGTAGCCAGGCTGGGTGGAATAATACGTTAAATCGTGGCATATCTATTCGATGTTTGGTATTTAGAATTTATTTTTAATCGATTTGGATTTGGTAAAATGTCAGCGGGAAATGTCCTTATAAATTTTTTATATTATGGTTAATGTACTCGTAGATTCACTATTTTGCATTAGAAGAGTATTAAGTATACCTATTTATGTGATTAACTGTTTTTTTTTTAACTATAGGTAACTATGCGTTTTTATTTTTTAGATGCTTTACATAATTTTGCATTCAAAAATAAATAAAAAAAAGTACGGGTGTTGTTTTTCTGTCTATTTTAAACTTGGAGTGTTCAGGAGTCAGGTCGAATCGCAAACGCACGCCGGAGTATTTTCTTGGCAAAGCGCACGTCTGTTTATTTTTGCGAAGATAATGTCACGTGATGACGCCAGTGCGACGAACTACGGGCAACTTTAGGTATTTGACGTAATGCACTCGGATATTTATTATCCCAATTCACTGTTTTTAGAATTTGCGTAGATTACAATGCGAAATAATAGCATGAACGATTTTCATATCACTTTGGCAAGGTTGGTTGCCTGGAAGAGATCGCCCACAGCGATAAGGCCGTGGACCAAATTATTGTTTAGTTTTAAATATTAGTTACTTTTGTTGTTTTAAATACAAGTCCAATTATATTGTTTTAGGCCCAACAAAGAGTATTCTTATCTAATCGACGAATTTCTTCGTTTCCATTGGGGTGTGGCCACCCCAATATTATGTTACTAAACTTAATATAATAATATAATTTTCATCCCCCCACCTCGGAAAGTGTATTTTTGCGCTTCGATATCTGACTGGAAAAGTCCATATTATCCTCTAGAGAAATTCAAATTTACTTTACCCTCTAGAGACAAAAACATAATTAAACCTATTTACTTCCACCTCTATGGTACCGAAATAAGCGTATACAACTTTTTTAAATTTGTTAAAAACTCGGAGTAAGAACCTCTTTAGTAAACTTTTTTTTTTAATTTGCTTCGGGCGCACCATCAGCCTTGCCAGTAAGTTACTTTTGTAACATATTACGTTTCTTTTGAACTATATTTACGTTAGTTGTTTAGATATAATTTACATTTCGAGGCAATATTGTTTTTAACGAATTATAATATATAGTACTGTAATAGTAAATAATAGTTGAGTTAATTTAGCAGAGTTAATAGAATAAGCCAATTTTTATAACTTTATCTAGTTAGTAGCAATATTTTTTCTAAGTATTACTTTTTAGTAACTTTTTTATTAACGATTTCTCACTGTAATAAACTGAAAATGAGAAAATAATCACTAAAACGAATAGGTAGAGTGCTTTTCACAAAGGAGACCTTTTTGCGGGACGCCACTATTGCACATTTTAAAAGTTTAAATACCTTTAACTTTTTAACGCCTCATAATTTCTCATATTTAATTTCTTAATCAAAAAGGTATTTATTTTATGTAACAAATAAAAATGATTTAAAATATGAAGTCAATAATAATAGAATAAAAAATTAGTTCCGCTAAATTCCGTGGGACCTCTTTCGTGAAAAGGACTCTTAAGTAAGCGTACCTACGTAAATTAAAATTGAATACTGGTTATTTTTGAAGATAGTGCACTGGCAACACTGTGCGCATCCATGGTGAGAATAATTAAAAAAAAACTTTTAGCATTGAATTATTTCCTCGCTGAGGGGGGATGAAAAATTATGTGTCACACTCGAGTGCAAAGATTTTTGACCTTGTGCTCTTTTGATTCCCTCGCTAACGCTCAGGATTCTAATTAATAAATCACTCGCTACGCTCGTGATTTAATTTTAGAGTCCTTCGCTAGCTCGGTCATACAAACTGAGCACGCGGTAAAAAAGCAACTTTGCACTCTTGTATAACAAATAACTATTATTCAACATAATTTTTTTTTAAGGTTTAAAACATCTTTATATTATTTTTATTATTATTACGTAAAGTTGTAAAGTTTCGTTGGATTGTTAACCGAAAATAAAATTGTTATCTAATATACCCACCTAACTTACATAAATAAATATTTTACAATATACCCACCAACATTAAAAAAGGTAAAGTAGTTTACAATCTCACTATCTTTTATCGCGCGAAATTGTAAACTATCCTCTGATTAGTAGGATCTATACCATATCGAAGTTTTAAAAAGGCCCTGATCATGACTTTCCCTATAATATGCAGGAGATGATTGTTTTGAAGTGCCTTACGAAACAAGCAGATAACCTAATGATCTACATAAAAAATGTTGGCTACATAACATGTTGGTATTCTATTGAGATACATATATGTGAATAAGATAAAAGAAAATGTTTTTCCAACAAATCTGGGTGCGCCAGACAGACAAGTTTATCGTACCACTCAGTCTGAAGTTGATTCTGAATTCAGATAAGCACCGTATCGGCGTTAGTGCGAATTCTGGTAATCTTTGTTTTCATACCACTGATAACATTTTTAATTGCAGTAATTACTGCTTAAATAATTAATTTATACAAATATAAAATATACGCAGATCAAAATATACTTAGGTAAGTATTTTCTACAGAGAATAGGTACTACGAATCTAGAATCTAATAATCTAGTCTAGACTATTGCAATTGCAAAAAATCTCGCTCGGGGAAATACTAAGACTTATATTAAAAAGTTTCTTTTTTCTGGAATTGGTTGTCACCAAAGTGGACTGTATGTATTGTTAAAGCCTAAATTGTATTTAATTGTAACAATGTCTACACTATTATCCTAATAAACCAAACTTTAATAAGTATCTATAACAAGTGAATTAAATTAAAAATTTAAAAAACCCCCAACGCAATACATAATTCACCATTTTTTGAAGGCGGCCATCTTGGATTTTAAATTTTATATAGTGGGCTGTATTCTACTCGTTAAGCCCTTTCATTTGATACCCATATTGAGAGGGTCGTGGAAGAAAAAAGTAATCCGCCATTTTGTAGCGGCGGCCATCTTGGACCGATTTCCACCAAACATGGCTAAGAACACTCTCGACTAACTCTACTTTCAAACAAAAAAAACTAAATCAAAATCCGTTCATCCGTTGGGAGCTACGATGCCACAGACAGACACATACACACACACACACACACACACACAGACAGACAGACACGTTAAACTTATAACACCCCGTTGTTTTTGCGTCGGGGGTTTAAAAAAGATATAATTACTTATATTGATAAACTTTAACATAAAGGAATGTGTTTATGAAATTCTGCGTAAGTGAAACAAATAACAAGTATCAAAGTACCTATTTAATGATTTCTTATAAACTGCTGTAAACAACTGATAAAGTAATTTGTAAAAAAATCCCCTAAATTATCTATTAGCTACCTAAATACAAATCGATATCATTCAGGTTATATTTCTATGTTGATGACTGCTAGCGATAAAATTTTTCAACCATATACCTACCCAGGTACATATTACGAGAGTTTATTTATATTCTTTCAACTGAATGGTCGTCGTTCTCAGTGGCATACAAACAAGTGACATTTAAAAAAACTTTTTTATAACAAGCTTTATTATTACCATCTAGCACCAAAGTACTTGTCAAGAATCATACGAGCCCAACCACAATGGCCACCTTCCAGCTCCATCATCAGATCAGCTCGTCATAATAATATTGCATTGTCATCCGATTGTCACATGCATGCAAAATTTCAGCTCAATCGGAAACTGGGAAGTGGATCAAATTAAACTTGCAAGATTTGATTACAGACAGAAAGGTTTACAGGATTAAAGGATTACAGACAGACAGAAAGGTAATTAACAAACAAGTGAAATTAAAAAAAAAAACTTTTTAAAAACAAGCTTTTATTATTATTACCATAAAGTACTCGTCAAGACGAATCAAATGAGCCCAAACTCGATGGGGTTACGTCGTTTTATTACGGAGTTCCTATGACCACCTCCCAGCTCCATCATCAGATCAGCTCCATGTCATAATAATATTGCATTGTCATCCGATTTATGCATGCATGCAAAATTTCAGCTCAATCGGACACCGGGAAGTGGGTCAAATTTAAGTTGCAAGATTTGATTACAGACAGACAGACAACAGACAAGTGAAAGTAAATAAAAGCTTGTAAAAAGGAAAGGAACTAGCTTAAGTTATTTTTGTGCTTGTGAGATAAAACACCCTTAAAAGACATCTATCACTAGGTACAGGTGCTAATACAAGAAAATTGTAAAACTCTACAAAATCATATACACACATCACCTATGATATTTTGTTTGAGTTAAGAATATTCAGCCTTGATATTTATATTGGCTGTAAAACCTGATCGACAGATTAACATATTATTATAAAAGGTTTGAAAGGTATATCACTGTAGCAATCGGACCGGTTGTATCCGACGAGGCATCCGCTAATGGGATCATAATGTTTGATTTACGCGTTATCGTTAATTGTACATGACAAAATAGATAGGTACGCTTGTGGGGAATATTACAAACTAATAACTAAATAGATGATAAGCGTTTCAGACCCTACGTCATAATATTATAATACTTATATAGATGAAATACATAGATGAAAAGGGGATTAAGGAAAATGGACAGCAATAATTGCAATCGAATATTTCAATTGTTAGTATGTTTTTCTCAATAAAGGCATTTGCCACCCCTTATAAAATAATCAATATTTGAGTATTGGGAATTGGGATTACATTATATTTTAATTATGTGAAATGTATACTCGTCTTATAAGTTCATAGTTTTTAATTTTGTGTAATTTTGTGTTTGTTTGTATTTTGTGTTTATTTGTATTTTGTGTTATTTGGTGTTTGTTTGTATTTTGTGTTTTTTGTATTTTGTGTTTTTTTTTTGTTTTTCGTGTTATTTTGTGTTTGTTTGTATTTCGTGTTATTTTGTGTTTGTTTGTATTTTGTGTTATTTTGTATCAATAAAAATTCAAATGATCATAATACTATAAATGAAAATGCTAATCCGCTCAGGTCAAACAAGAAAACAATAATATAAAAGATAAGAAGACCAACGGAATAATAAAAATGCAGATGTGCAAGGATCACTTTAAAGCTTTTTGGTCAAAGGCTAACCTATAAAGAATAAAAAAAGCTTTAAAAAATCAAATTCTTTGTTTCTGTATGTCTTTGTAATGTAAATTAAGGATTGCTAATTACCATGAAAAATAGGACTTTATCTAAAGATAGGATTTAAATCTGCTTTTATGTTGTTTGAAGAGTTTAGCCTGATGTCATTGAGTAAGTATTTTTGTTTGATATCATAATTTTATATCTGTTTAGAGTTTAGATAACAAATGATAACATTTTATATCTTTTCGATTTATCTAAATTATTAGGCGAGTCACTTATTGACTTGTCCCAGGCCCATCAAAAGGTACACGTATAAATCGTCATTAAATTCTAATTAAACACTAATTAAAGAAACCAAAAAATCCAGTTTTATTGAGAATATTGCAACCTGTGTACCTATAGGTAGCAAGTAGAAATTTAGCACAACCATGCTTGCTACCTATATCTATAGCTTTGTAAACAAGACGTTACTGTCGTTTTTATTTATAAAATCAAGTCTATTTCCATGATAAGGGAGCGAAATGTGTAGGATTCCATTCATTCACGGAACTGTAATCAAAAGATCTCGGCTTATTTATTGAAGGTTCACGGGCGACCTTGAGGCGTGACCTTGTTACGTTTACTTATGATGGCGGATGTCAAAGCATATTATAACTATCATTATAAGAGATAAAACGCTGATTAAACGCATAAATGCTTTAATAATGAACAATTTTTTATCGTTCTTCATTTCAGCTTTGACTATCATAGTCCTCTAGTGCCATACTAGTAGTTTGACCTCACTTGACCTTTCAAGCCATCTCACGTCCCGAATCCTAGACTACTGGAACTGCTCAACATCTTGGTTACCACATTCTTCGGGCAGCTTAGGAAAAGTTCTAATCAGGATAAATATTTGGATGTGATAGGTACTCACGATGTCTCGCGGTTGACGCATATCGATTCGTCTTGTCAGGCGAGCTGACTGCGATAGCAGGTGATGAATGAGGAGCGTTGACGTCCACAGGATGCCGGCATAAATTCCAACCGCACAAAGACAGGGCGATATCCGCGTAGAAGCGAATACCGGTAGAGCTGGTGGCTAGGTGGCCGTATGTACGTGGAGAAGTGAAAGGAACGGGGTATAATGCCGCGAGCGACACAGAACACTGGTTCGGCAAGTCGAGGGTCACCTTGAGACGCGGTCAGCGGCGCATGTGCACCACACCCTCGTCTCTCCTCTCCCCGCGCTCGAGTGACGTCACAAGCGCCAGACCCCCTCCACACCCGCTCCAAGCCGCCATACGCACTCGGCACACGTGATGCCCTTCACGCAATATAGCGCCGGCTCGTGCAATAATCCATTTCATGATTCATGTGGAAACTATATACAACGATTCTTTCATTGAAGAAGATCAAGGTTATAGTATCAATGCGACACTGGAGATAGCAGGATCATTATTGCATGTACAACGCACTTCATTGCATAACATTGCTTCCTGTGACTAAACCAAGAGCAAAGTCACACTTGTTGCCTAATTCGAATATTCCTTTAATCATCCTTTACCTTGTGACTAATGAATCAAGTACATTCTTAGTACAAGTGGGTATATTAGTAGTAGTAGGTACAGTACGCTTGAGTTAAAGTACCTATAGTAAGTATTGAAAATTGGAATTCGGAATTATATAGCAAATCAGGTAGCTACCATATTTTGCAATCAAAGATTCCAATTTATTAACTCACCACGTTTATTTATGTTTCATCATTTTGGTTTTGTATCTCTATTTATGTTTCATCATTTTCCTCGTTTATTTTTAATATTAAGCACCAATTAGTAACTCTGTAGGTGACACATACCTAATGATTGCTTCTAGATCAAGAATCAAGATCAGGGTCATTCTCAAAGGCTAAAGTGCTAAAGTAAACTATGTGTATTGGTAATATAATCTTTGCCAAGGTCCCATAAAACAGACGGAATGAAATTTTAGGTGCAACATTAATACACACTGAGAACAAAGACATAATTTCTGTGATTCTGTGTAGGTAGCAATCACACTTTTTATTCTGTTTATAAATTTTCAAAACAGTTTTGTTTAAATTGTTCTACAATTTGGCACCACAACCAGGATAAAACAGTCATTATAACCCCCCCATAACTTCCTGTCTTAACTCCATGGCCATGGTTGATACCGACGAATCCGAAATCACTGCCATTATAACTACACTAAAAACAGATAGATCAGTTGGATGGGATAATATATCCACTAATATTTTACAGTACAACAAGGAGACGCTTTCTCCAATCCTATCTCACATGGTTAATATAACGCTGCAAAGCGATTGTTTCCCTAAACAGTTGAAGCATGCAATTATAATCCCGATACACAAGACGGGAGACAAAAAGGTTATAGGAAATTATAGACCAATATCTATATTAACATCAATCTCTAAAGTTTTTGAAAAGGTATTAAATAAAAGACTGGTTAATTATCTGGAATCTAACTCTTTGCTTTCACCAAATCAATACGGTTTTCGTAAAAATAAATCCACTTCTGATGCAGTACAGGAATTAACTACTTTTGTAGCTAAAACTTTGGACGCAAAATATAAGTGTTTGGCTCTGTTTATCGACTTAGCAAAAGCCTTTGATACAATATCGATCAAATTACTAATTAACAAGCTGGATAGGCTAGGAATTCGCGGGAAAGAACTGTCCTTGTTTACAGATTATCTCCAGGGAAGAACCCAAAGTATTAAAATAGGTGAAAACATTAGTGATCCATTACCTGTTACCTGCGGCGTTCCACAAGGTAGTATACTGGGACCAACTCTATTCCTAATCTATATAAATGATTTATGCTCTCTCAACTTTGATAAAACTCGCATTTTAACGTATGCCGATGACACAGCAGTAATAGTACGGGGAGAGAGTTGGCCTGCAGTAACGGAATCTACCCAAAACGTCTTCAACATCATTTCAAGTTGGCTTAGAAATAATAAATTAACACTCAATGTAGACAAGACAAAATACATGGCATTCTCTATAAGGGACCCTCCACAACAGATTCTTCAGGACATAATTTTAATTGGACATAACTCAGCTAAATGTTATAACTCCTTATTAACTACATGCAACTGTACTAAATTACAAAGAGTCAATACTATTAAATACTTAGGAGTAACAATAGATAAAGGATTGACATTTAAGTACCACATTCATGACGTTGTTAAGCGAGTTCGAAAATTAACGGCCGTCTTTAAAGAAATTAGGGACTGCGCGAGTAGCGATGTCATTATGATGGTATACTATTCTCTATGTCAATCCTTGATCACGTATTGTATAACATCATGGGGTGGCACTAGTAAAACACATCTCCTTCCGCTTGAAAGAGCCCAAAGAGGAATCCTAAAATGTAGCACAGGGCGCCCATATAGATATCCCACATATGACTTGTATCAGGAGTGTAATGTTTTGACTGTAAGACAATTGTATATACAACATCTAATACTACAACAACACAAACTGCAAAAATTTGATTCTCAGGCAGAAATACACAAGAAAAGAGTATCATATAATGTGTGTAACATACCACGAGTAAATACCAATTTTGCAAATAAATTTATAGCTATGGGTCCATACTTATATAACAAAATAAATAAATCAAACATACATCACCTATGTACTTTTGAGTGTAAAAGAAAAGTGTTTGATATTCTGCATAGATTAAATTACGAAGACACCGAAAAATTACTACAACCGCTCAAATAATACAATAAAACACATATACGCGCATACATACGACATACACCACCTCCCCCTCCCCCCCAACCACACACACACACACACAAACACACACGCACAGACACGCACGTACGCACACATACACTCACACACACTCTCTCTCACACACACACACACACACACACACACACACACACACGCAATTTCTAAAATTATAAAAAATGTCTTTTTATTATAAAATTGTAAATGAATGAATTTAATATATATATACTTATTATAATGTATTCAGAATCAATTCTAAAAATCATGTTGTATTAGGCTAATATTTATGTGTACCCGCTCCGGCGAAGGAGTCCTATACCCCATATTACGGGCCTTGAGCCTAGTTTGGGGTATAGGTTCTCACTAGTAATTTATGTGATCTGTAATGCCTTTACTGAATAAACAATTTTATTTTTATTATTTATTTTTATTATCCTACTCATATTTGCGCCTTTAAGTCAGTATTAGGTACTTTTTGTCATTTGCTCTATACTTCTATACACATTACTAACACATCTACCTTAAATGATAATAAAAACATGGGTAGGTATAGAGGTACGAGATAGATAGGTAGATAGATGGGTAGATAGATGGGTAGGATCTTACGCGAGGATGGCATTATATATTTAGTGTTCTTTGCATTGATACTTTTTTCATGAACTCCAGATGTATATCTTATTAAGTAGGTAGTTGGTTTTTTTTTCAAAGTTCTTTCAAAGAAACCTTTTGAATCTTTTGAGTTTGCCTGCTTATTCGGCAGTGGCATATCTTGCGATGATTTTACATCACATTTTACATTGCAATGTTTGGTGCAAATGTGCATGCATGTTGGTTTCACAAGAAGCACCGCAGATGGCACAATCTTGCAGACAGGTTTTGGGTGTGGTTGTTACGCGGTGACGTGCCTCCAACCATGTCGTCCTTTTGCATTCTATATACAAAACTATAGAGGTATTGTATAAGGCGTGCAGCGTGACTCAACTCACGCGCCGCGCACACTTCTGCGACTGAATCTATTAACTGTTATTAAACACGCCGTTTTCCTCTCTTTATGGTATTCATTGATGTGTTTGTTGACTGAGTCATCAGCCTTTTCGATTTGTCTCAAGTTCAGTAATACAGGTTCCATTTACAGTAACAAACTAGGCAGGTATATGCATAACTGGTCGTGATTAGTTTTTGTGATATTCATGCTGTGTCTGAGATGGCATATTTTCGTAGTATAGGTACGTAGTTACTACTACTTCTTTAAAAATTTAAATAGTAACATGGTAATATTTTTTCTATTTAAGAATGTAAACTGCAAACAGTTAAATGCACGAAAGAGAATAGAGTAAGCAGTATAATAGTACTTACTGATAAAGGCTCAGGTTGATGGAGAACATCATCAGAAGTAAAAATTACGGATAGCCCTACTACTTCAAATACTGGGGAACGGTTATACCTTACATATGAGCATATATAGGTATAATATTAGTAGATAAGATAATTTTAAAGTACGTGTACGATGTACAAAATGTATACGTATTCATCTAATTTTAGATTTTGCAAATAAGTTAGTGCGATGTACGAAACCTATTTTAGAATTGATGGTCGATGCGCTGTGCGCTTGATATTTTAGAAAATTTCACGAAGCGATGAGACTTGAGGCGTATGTAGCGCAAGTCACGTTGACGTACCAGTTTTTAAAATATAATATATCTTTTTTTGGAGGCACGCGACCTTCAAAATAAACAGAGCTTTTCGCATGCAGATATAACTGCTTATTGCCGGAATAAAAGCCAATACCTACTCGTACATATATCTAGGAATAATAATTCTACACCTCTTGAGATAGACTCGATCTTGGAATGAAGTTTTACAACTACTTTGGCAGGTGTATCGGTGTAACATAATAATATCCACAGAAGATGTCTTGATAATAATAAATGGAATTAAATATTCAGAAGACATATTTTTTTAAAAAAGAAATTCACCAACAAAATCCAAAAATAAGATCATAAGAAAATCACGGAGGCTTTTAATATAAGAACTATAATGATACCTATAACAATTATTGGAGCTCCTAAAAAGGAATGCTGCGTAAACCAACAAAGACACAGGCTATACGATTTGTATAACTACCGTGATTATTTACTAAAATAACAAAACGGAAAAACTAATGTCTAATATTGCTAAGCATATCTCAGACATGGTGTTTCCCCGACGTTCCGTTCGGTTCCTTACTAGGGTATTTCAAGCGTGAATTTCTGATGAAATCCTCCAAAGATATTCGAAACAATAAAAAAGTGAGATCTACCGTTTTTTGTGAAGACATATTAATATTTTTTTAAATTCTTTTCCCTATTTTGTACGAACGTTAAAACCAACATGCATAAGGAAAACATTATAAAAGAGTATACAAGTAAACTTCTCGCTCAAAATTGACGTAGCTGATTCATATAAATAGTCCAACAATTTGTCCATGCAGTTAAGTAAGATATTTTCCTCAATTTGTTCAGGGATTACCCGTGACAAAGATATTCTGTTTGAACCTATCATACCATTTCGTTATCTTGCAGATAAACGCAACCCTATTGCAAACATACTATTGTTTTGAACTATCTATTGTTTATTAACAAACATTCAATTCTATAGAATTATGATGATTCTGTGTAATGAGACAGGTTTATTATTATTTATTTATTACAGTATTTAATCAAGATGATTGAAAACATGGCTACTTTTACAATATCATCGCGGTATTACCTAACCATTATTATTATTCTGGTTAATGATGACTATATCCAGATTCTTTACAAATATGTACCTACTTCTATTCTTCCTTTTCTTTCTAAAGTACTTGAACGACTTGTCCACCAACAACTCAATTCTTTTCTTATCCAAAACTCCCTCTTAAATCCTTTTCAGTCAGGCTTCAGACGTGGACATAGCACTGTTACAACATTAGTCAAAATTACTGATGACGTGCGCCTTGGTATGGCCACTGGACAACTTACTGTGCTATCACTACTCGATTTTAGTAATGCTTTCAATAATGTGGATTTTGATATCTTTCTCCTTCTCCTTCGTTCTCTTAACATCTCGTCTTCAGCTATAGAGTGGTTTCGCAGTTACCTGTTTGGACGTCGGCAGCGCGTGCGCATTGATGAAAAGTTTTCATCATGGTGCAATACCACTGCCGGAGTTCCGCAGGGCGGCGTTCTTTCTCCCTTACTTTTTGCTATCTTTATAAATTCTATCCTCCAACAATTATCTTCTTCCTACCACCTTTATGCAAACGACCTGCAAATTTACACCCAGGCTCCAGTCGATGAAATGGAAACTGCTATAGCTACTACCAATAATGATCTGCAGCTCATTCTGGATTGGAGTAAGTCCTATGGGCTCAGTGTTAACCCTCTTAAGTCCCAGACAATTGTTATTGGTAGTTCTAGAATGATATCAAAGCTCGATTGGTTCCGCTTGCCACAAGTTATTTTCGACGGTAAGTACTATAATCCCTATCAGTAAATCGGTAAAAATCTAGGAATGCATATTGATAGCCATCTAACATGGGATACTCAAATAGCTGAAGTCAGTCGAAAAGTCTACGCTTCTGCGGGTTCTTTGCGACGACTTCGCAATTTCCTGCCGATTGCCACTAAAACTGCTCTTGCACAATCTCTTCTGCTCCCCATACTAGACTATGCTGACGCTAGCAATCTGGACTTGACCCAAGAACAGCTTAATAGACTTGAACGCCTACAAAATTTCTGTATCCGGTTCATATTTGGATTACGCAAATATGATCACGTTTCCGAGTACCGCCGTAAGCTAAAATGGTTACCGATCAGACTTCGCCGGAATGCTCACACTCTTTCTCTTCTATATAATATTCTCTTTAATCCATCTACTCCTCCCTATCTTAAGGAACGGTTCAGATTTGTTTGTGATACTCATTCGCTATATCTTCGCTCTTTGAATAACAATCTTTTAATGTATACGATCCCGACCTACTCTTCTAAATTTATTGAAAAATCGTTTACCCACTATGGCGTTCATTTGTGGAATGCTCTTCCTGTTCCTATCAGATGTGCCAAAACTCTACAAAGTTTCAAAAGTAAACTTAATGATCACTATTTACTACAAGCTTAGTTTGTCATGTCAATCCTACCACCGTATTTATATTATGTATTATTTTATATATGTTTATTAATGTAGGTATTTATACTTATTAATTTAAGTATTATATTATGTAATAATTATGGTATTTATATATTTAATATGTAGTATAATATTAAACTCTGTGTATGTATTATATGTATGTTTATGTATTTTAGTATGTGTAGAAAATAATATATATTAAAACTATTATTACAAGTTTTTAAAATACCTAACATTTTCCACATAACCCCTACTCTTCATAAGATAATGTATTCGTCCAAAAGTTGGTTGCCTGGAAGAGATCGCTTTGAGCGATAAGGCCGCCCATTGTGGGTCAATGTGTTATTATAATATTGTCATAGTAATTTTAAGTACCTTTTGTTACATTGGACACAATAAAGAGTATTTCTATTTTATTCTATTCTACTTCAATTTCTTTGAAAATACGAGTAGGTGGTAACCTGAATAAGCAGTTTTTCATAAGACCATAAATGACGTGTCTTTTAAAATTGCCAGCTAATTTAACGCCTACCTGGTAGATTAAACGCCGCGCCGGAACCACTAGTCATGTGCGAAACGTTAGACAGAGTGAAACGTTAAACTTGATTGCTGAAGTCGTTTAATTTGGGCATTGATAACAATAACAATACAGACCTAAAAAAACTGTGAAACTGTATTTTTTTTCAGGCTATTACCGATAAATAACCATAGGTACTTAAGTTTTATATCTATGTGTTTTATTGTTGAATCATTTTAAATTTTTAGAACATAGAGCACAAGTCACTGTTATTGTCCTGTAAATAGCAGGATAGCAGAAAGGAATGCTCGCTTCACGATTCTGCTGACGTCTGTATCTATCTATGTAATATGTAATTATATACCTACATATTATGTGCATAGTCTGGCTTATTATGTTATTTTATTTTCAAAGAAAAACTTGCAGCTAGAAACATGTTCCACACTCAAATGTTTCCATAAAATTGCGTTTTGTTTTAATTATTTTCCAACAAAAAAATATTTTTAGTTTATAAAACAGATATATTATATTGTTAGGTATGTACTAGCTATTACACGTGGCTTATTTGAGTGTATACGGGTTTTTATCTACTAATTTATTCTTAGCGCATTTTACATCCATATTCATATTTTATGTAGGTATTACTTTTAGCTATAATTGACATATTATTATGCACTAGAATGTTCTAAGAATGAGACATTATGTATGATAATAAAGTCGTAGTATATTAATTTTACGTACTTATATGTAGTCAATTCGAATAAAATGACTTTTCGACGAGTACCATGTCTGATATTTTAATACTATTTAATAGGTGTTTGTGAAAGGCAGTTGTTAGATCATGTTGGAGGCTTTGTAGTAATCTTCACAACCTGAAACTCCAGCATATAGGCTGACCACACAATCTTTAATTGTGATTTGACTCTAGCAGTAATATAAGGGTAACCTGATCTGTTGGAGTATAATCCCCAATAATTATTAATATAAAATCATTAATATGCATAATATAAAATCATTAATATAAACCTACCTACAACATTATCTATTATGTAATCATTCTTGGGGTTGTATAATTCATTATGTACTGTTTATATGCTGCAAATGTACTTGTGCAATAAATAAAATACCTGTGTCAAAATCTAATCTATAAAGTGCTACGAGCTCTACGAATTTCGTAGCTTGTAGAGGCATCGTAGGCGCGTTGATATTTATTGGGATAACGATTCCCATGGTTTATTTTATAAAGTATTTGGTAGTTTATTGATGGTCATACACACAAAATATATATACCCAAATTATTATTCCTACGTTCCATTAATAAATAAGATGATAAGAGCATTTTTGCGGTATATTTTCCTAGGAAATCTACATTGAATATTATATAAGTTCCATTTATTTATTTTAATTCAGCACAACTCTAAGAATTACTTAATGCTAAAATAGCATATTCTATCACCTGTAGCTGGAGATAATTTACTAGAAAATGGGAGGAGTCGAAATAATATTATCGACAACATTATAATAAATCTAATTATAGGATCTTACTATTTATATATTACTGGTTGTTAAATGGACTATAAACATTTTATCTAATATTTAATTAAAAGTCAACTGTATCTATAAATCTATTAGCCGCGCAAATTACAAGGACTTAGGTAGGTATAACTTGTCTATATAAATCATTCAAGTTAGAGGCCATATAGCTGAATATTTTACCTTGAATTCAACCAAGTCCTTGGCCATGATGTCCAACAAGTTTGTATGGTAGTTCTGAGCACTCTTCACCACAGGTCGTCAACAACTGAACCGAGTATTTCTTCAACGAGTCTTTTCTATGAGCCCAACAATAACGCTTTATCTTTCAGTTACACTACAATAATCTTTATCTAAATTGCGAGAATACGACGTATTGTAAAGTTAACAATCGCTTGTTGTTCTATAGACAATAAATTAATTTAAGTATCGCGATGATATTGTTCCGATCGGGGTGGTCTTTGGAACTAGCGTATGCATTAGGTAACATGTTACAAGCCACTGTGTTCTTGGTGAAGTTGGCGATATTAATGAAAGAGGTCACTAGCTTCTACGCTCTAGGTCGTTTCGACTGTGAATCATAAGGTAGATCTTCTAGTTCCATTTTTAGACACAGTCGTTTGCATAGTGAACGTGTGTAGTTCAATTGGCACGCGAAACTTGGATCCGGACCAAGTGACGGCTAAATGTACGATCTTGTGTATGTGATTCGTAATCCCAATCCAAAATAGGTGCAAACAAGACGTACGTTTATTGACATAGCAAAAACCGCTGTTCATTGATTAAAATATTCAGTTTTATTTTCTACGTTTCTATTTCTTCAATGTTATCGCAGTTACTAGGCACTAGGCAGTGAATAACCTTTAGCGAAAACGAACTAAAAGGTTTGGCCTTGAAATCTTGAACGTAATAAAATACGTACGAAACGGACCAAAAAAAGCAAAGTTTGTACCTAAATTAAAGATAATATATTTTCATTGTTAAGTAGCAAACAAAGAAGAAAAGCACAGAATGCCATCTGTAAGAAGATAAGTAGCTGATAGCGGCATCCGCCGTACTAATCCTAGGTATCTGCTAATACTTATTATATTATAAATGCGAAAGTTTGCATGGATGGATGATTGGTAGGGTACGAGCTTTGTTAGCTTCTTTTAGCGAGTCTAAGATCCAACGAAACTAATTATAAAACCTTGTTGCAAAAAAGCATCTAAGTAAATTTATACATAATATTTGGGTAAATCCTGAGATCGGCCGTATTTAAGTGATTTCCGTGGCAGATTTTAAATCTAAGTATTATTGAATTTTACATGTAAAACATCAAATTTCCCATAATTATAAGCACATCCATCAAATAGGCATCATTATAACTTGTTTTGTTCAGAAGATATTTCAATTTAAATTTTTGGTGCCACGGGAATCAATAAAGTGTGGCATGGGAATCAAAAATAAAACTATTTTGTTTAAATTCTATGTTATTATTTAAATATTGACCTCTACATACTAATCATATAAAAAAGAAATGATTAAAAGCGGTGATCCAAACAAATTTACATCAAACATAAAGTATTAAAAAGGTAAAGGAAAAATATTGAATAAATAGTCCTAGAATATGAGATTAAGTTCTCAGTCACAGTCACTGACAGGATTAACTCCAGAAGCTGTCATCAGATTGTACATTTATCATTAGTTAGATTAATCCGGACTGAAGTTGCAGTCAGCCCATATAGTTTCGTTTTATTTTTTCATCATACATCATCTCAGCCATAAGACGTCTTCTACTAAACATAAACCTCTCTTTTAGACCTCCATATATAAAACCGGTGTTGGAAGCTACCTGCTTCAAGCGTCTTTCAGTGACCTTAATAAGGTCGTCTGCCACACTTGTGGGTAGACGTTCTACGCTGCGTTTGCTTGTCCGTGCTACACTTGAACACTTTTCGACCCCATCAGCCATTCGCTCTACGTGCTATGTGGCCTGCCCATTACCACTTCAGCTTCCTGATCCGCGCGATTCGGATCTCCTCATTCCTGATTCGATCACGTAGAGAAATCCCGAGTATAGCGGCCCTCTCCATACCTCGCTGAGCGACTTATTTTAATGTGGGGATATAATGGTGCCGCATAAGCCAGAGCGGCTGTCTACTATAGTACAATATAAAAAAAAACCATCTGATGTAAGTATACCATATAAAAAAAACATCTGAAATAATGAAATATACAAATATAAACTGTCAAAATCACTTCCATACCTGCGGCTTCGCTGTAGTTGGGTAAAAAGTGAAAGAATGCGCAAGAAAACTCAGGGGAAAATTGATCACCGTGGTAAAACGCCATGAGAATCAATACCATGGAAATCAAAATTGTATAGTTTTTTGTCAATATTTTTAAATACCATAATTATAGACCAATAATAATAAAATATATGATTAACAATACCCTTTTCCTAACTGCACACCCTAGTCAAAAAACCGTAATGGATAAAAAAATATTTTTAAACATGGAAATAGTAATCAATGATCTAGTGAACCAAAACCACGGTAATCATTTTCTCACCTTCGTAAATCCAGTTTATAACCACGAGAGGCGTAACATTTCTTCACGATGTTTAGAGCGCAATTGAAATTAGCCAACACCGTGTGTACAAGCTTCTAAGTCTTGTGGCTTATGAAATGTGAGTAGTTATGTCGCGCGCCATGGGAATCACTATTTGTCCGGGGACAAACCTAAATTTGTTATTTTTTCTAAAATTACGCTAATTACAGCCTTCGCGTATTTTTTTGATCATATAACAGTTCACCCTTTACAGCTTAGATCACAGCAATTAATAAAATTCCGTTTATAAGTTGGTGTAAAAAATATATTTTGTTCCAAAAAAGTGTAAGGGACACCCCATGGTAATCAAATTTCAGGGCTTTAACATTTTTTTTCAGATACTTGCAATTAAATTTAACCTTATATCTATCATGCATTAAGTAGATTAAACCTTAAAGTAACAGAAAAAAAATACCCTTGGGTAGAATTTTTATGTTACGGGTAGTTTATTCCCCCGGACACGTAAAATTTTGTCTCTCAGGATTCACCCATTTTTACTAAAAAAATTTTTTCGTAAAGAGCAGCAGTCGAAAGTAGAATGATTTGCAGCGAGATTCTCTGCATAGCCGCGTGTCTGTATTCGTACGGGTTTACCTTATTGCTATGGTCCGACTTCTATTCTGTAAATTTTGTGTAACAAAAGTTTTAATAACAATATTATTGTTTACGTGAACAAGGCCGAAATTCTAAAATAACAATTCGTTTTGCAGGTCATTTTATATTTTATTTAATACATTACGTACTCTTATGGAGTCGATAGGTACTTCATTGGAAAACATCGATTTTATTGTTTCTAATAAAATTTTACAATGTTATGATAGGTTTAGCAATAATCTATTGTCATAAACGCTTTAGTACTAAAAATTTCCGCCCTCAAATTGCCTACTTACGTAATTTGGTATTACTATTATCTACCAAATTACGTAATTAAAAAACATAATTTTTATAATATTATTGTTGTAATATTAAAATATTGTAGGTAATGTAGGTGCGTATCTCTGTGGTACGTATGCACCTAAGTAGCGTAAATATAAAGCAACTTCTGCACCTACGTGTATAATGTAGTAGGTATCTAGAAATGTAAGTAAATATAGCAGTTGCAACGTCTATGTATGCAGATACCAGCAAGAGTGAAAATCACTCTGAGCAACAAGAATGAAAATTATTATAATTACTAGCTGACCCGCGCGCACTTCGTTGCGCGTGACAGTCAATGCATTAAGCGAACACAAAATTTTTGTTGCAGCCATTTCAGAAATGTTTTGATTTCTTTCTATGATTGTATTTCCATCCCCGCTACTTTCGATCGTAAAATAAGTATAGGCCTGTTTAAACGATGACTATAATATTTGCTCCCGCTGTGGGTAGTGAAGAATATCAATCTGGGTGTTTCTATACAGTTTTGTTTCGCTACGGTAGGAACCAATCCTGTCCTTTTCCAGAGTTCCTTTTCCTTTTAAACTATCTCGGTTTAGCGGTTGTTGATTGCCTTCACAAATTTTGACGCCTCTTTTCAGGAATTAAATCTATTTGTGGTCCTTTCCAGGTAACTCTTTAACTACTCTAATTTATCTGAGCTAAATTATTATTAGTTACTCATTTCTCACACTATCCTTCCCGCGACTCAAATCAATTCCATGGTTCCTGAATTCTCATTAAAACTCTTACCCTCATTTCCCTCTCCTTTAATACTGAACACGCTATCCAAATTTCAGCTAAACAGAAAGGCGGTTAACGATTTCTTTGCACCCCCTTTTTCCCCCCTCAAAAGTGGTTTTCTGAAATAAAAAGTATCCAATATAATTTTTTTATGACTTAATCTACCTCTGTACCAAATTTTAGCTCAATAAGGTCAGCGGTACTTAATTTCCCACACAAACTTTGACCCCATTTACCCCGCTTAAAAGTAAATTTCTGACAAAAAACTATTTAATATTCCTAAACACAAATCAAACAATCGTTTTACAAAATGTCATCTGAATCGGTTCACCGGTTACGGATTTGCATACACAAAATTTTTGGAAATAATTCCCGTTCCCTTGAGAATTTTGCAAAATACCTTCTTACCGGTCGCTTGCGTTACCTATAGAATACACTGTTGAAATTTCAGCTAGACCAAAGAAGCGGTTCACGATTTCTTACACAAACTTACACCACCCTCCCCATTGCCCCCCTTGAAAGTTGACTCCTTGGATATAAAGTATCCCATATCATTTTTTAGGACATAATCCACCTCTGCACCAAATTTTAACTCAACTGGGTCAGCGGTTCTAAATTTCCCATACGAATATGGACCCCTTTTATCCCCCCTTTAAAAGTATTTTTTAATATAAAATCTAATTAACATTCTTCTACACGACCCAAACAATCGTTTTACTAAATTTCAACTCGATCGGTTGAGCGGTTACGGATTGCATAAACAAATTTTTTGGATATAATTCCCGTTTCCATGGGAATTTCGCAAAATCCCTTTATATCGGTCGTCTACGTAACATAATAGAACACGCTGTCTAAATTTCAGTTTAAAAAGATGGCCGGTTACTGATTTCCTATTCAAACTATGACCTCCTTTATCCCGCCTTATGGGTTGATTTTTGAGATAAAAAGTATATCATACAATTTTTTACGACTCAATCTACCTCTGTGCTAAATTTTAGCTCAATAGGATCAGCGGTTCCAAATTTCCCATACAAACATTGACCCCCCTTACTTTCTTAAAAGTAAAATTTTGTCATAAAAACTATTCAATGTTCCTCAACACAATCCCAACAATCGTTTAACAAAATTTCAGCTCGATCGGTTTAGCGGTTACGGATTTGCATACAAACGTTTTTCAGGAATAATTCCCGTTCCCGGGGGAATTTTGCAAAAATCCCTTTTTATAAGTCGCCTACGTTACCTAAAAAACACGCTGGTTTAAATTTTAGCTTAAACAAAGAAGCGGTTACCGATTTCCCTTTCAAACTTTGACCACCTTTATCCCGCCTTAGAGGTTGATTTTTGGGATAAAAAGTATACAAAACAATTTTTTAGGACTCAATCTACCTCTGTACCAAATTTCAGCTCAATAGGGTCAGCGGTTCTAAATTTCCCATACAAACTTCGACCCATCCATACCATTCCCATACCCTTTACCCCCCCTTAAAAGTAAATTTCTGACAAAAAAACTATTTGGTGTTTCTAATTACAATCCCAACAATCGTTTCACAAAATTTCAGCTCAATCGGTTCAGCAGTTACAGATTTGCATACATTCGTTTTTCGGGAATAATTCCTGTTCCTGAGGGAATTTCAAAAAATCGCTTCTTATTGCACGATGAAATCTTCTTAAGAATACGCTGTCCAAATTTCAGCTCAATCCGTCCAGCCGTTTGGGCTGTGCGTTGATAGAACAAAAGTGTATTAACGATTTTATATAATAGATTGGTAGGTTCAAAACTTACCACTAAAGTCCTAAATGCGGAAGTAATAGATGTTTGAGGCTAGTTGGTTCATGATCCCGCACACCAAAACATTTTCATGTAAAACGTTGGCAAGACTCTATGATTTCATGTAGAGCAAGTTTCTTACTCGACACTGCTACGGCCCATACTTTTCAAGTCTTAATTTCACAAACCTTAGTCTAGTCTTAACTTCACAAACCTTAGTCTTACATATTATTTTGTGGCTAAGCCGTTTTGTGACAAGAATACTGGTTCCGAACTGTATTTGTTTTTGTTAGTGTAGGTGTTGTTAAGATTATTTTTACTAAGTTTTCATAAAAATATTTTTAAGTTTACCCTCATTCTTGTATTTAAAGTTTACTCTCACTCTCGTAATGTAATAACGGGTTAGTTGCAGTTCGCTCTGCTCTAGTGTTATTTGGCATCGTTTCAATTAATAATTATTTATTATGCTTCCCAAAAGTGCTTGGATCGAAACATTGTTTTTTTATTTTTATAAAAAAGTAGGTTAGTGATGGACGGAATAAGGGTGTAATGGAGACGCTATTAGTATAAAAATATGTAAAGCCAGGAGGGATTTATCCCGCCTTCTAGGTATAGTCAGTCGGTTCTAGGTGCTGCCATCTACGGCCGCCGCGAGATCGTGGTCAAAGGCTTACCTATTATAATAAGTAAATAAAAATACCTACTTAACTAATTGACGTGTAATTATGACTTGGTGAATAAGTATCTATCTATATTTGACTGAGTTTTCACATTATGATAGGAGCCGAGCGTGATGTGGATTATATCCGGCCTCCTTGATCTCTACAATAAAGTTCTAGGAACAGTTAATAGATAAGCTTATCGCTATTTGCTTTTACTAGGTAGGTATTTCATAAGTAAGAGATCAGGGCCTAATGCTGTAGACAGTTTTATATCACAGAAGATAAACTTTGAAAAGCAAAATACAATGATGTACCTACAGCTAGATATTAACAGTGTTCAATAATTAAATATTATTTAAGTAAGTCCCTACTTATTTCACACGTTTTATGCATCATTGTCTAGGACAGGTTGGTACCTACTATCACCATCTTACCACTTTATTCTCAATTATTTTTAATTATGAAGTGTTTAGAATAGAATAATACTTTATTGCGAACCAAAAATATACAAAAGTGCTTATTACTATAATATGTTATAAGTAGGTTAACAATCGGCGGTCTTATCGCACTAGGCAATTTCTTACAGACAACATGGTCGGTGGTGCGCAATTCGTGCTGTTACTTTCTAAAAATATACATATAATAAATACTAAATACATAGATATAAATACTAAATAGGTACATACATATGTTTTGGTACTTTTAAGAAACTATTCGTGTATAATTTACTGTAATTATGAACTGTACTACAATGCACTGCTGTAATTAAAGTGTTTTATGTCAAGTCAGACTTACAGACATTCCTAATTGTAGAGTCTCTAGAGTAGATGATGTTCTGTGTAAAGTAGATCAATATCACCCACCGTTAATGATAAACATTACCTTTACTCAACGCAGCCAATTGGTCAATAATCCATCGACTGAGCGTTACAATTTTTTCAAGGCCGATTATGATTCGATTAAAACATATTTAAATGAAATTGACTGGAATCACATTTTTTCAACGTGTGCAGACGTAAACGAAATGTTGTCCAAATTTTATGATATATTAAAAGAAGTTATTAAGCAATATGTACCACTAATTAAAGTGAAAACCACAAAGAAACCACCATGGTTCAGCAAAAATTTAATAAATCGCCTCAAAGAGAAAGATCATCTTAGACATCGATTCAACACTTATCATAATCCACGTGATAAGCTCGAATTAAACATTATTAGTAAACGCTGTGAGAAGATAGCATTAGATGGTTATAATTCATATATAACCCACATTGAAAGAAAGATTACAGGCAATTCTAAATATTTTTGGGCTTTTGTGAATTCCAAACGTTCAGGGGTTAGCACATTTCCTTCAGAAATGACTGACAACGAACAGACTTCAAATACTGGATCTGGTATATCAAATTTATTTGCTAAACATTTTGCATCAATATACTGTAACACAGACAGTAGTAGCTCCCAAACAAGTATGATACCCTCCTCGTTAAATCAACTCAACCATTCTTTTGGCAACTTGCAATTTAAAAATGACGCTGTATACAAGAAACTAAGGGCCCTTGACACTACAAAAGGTATTGGTGCAGATGGAATACATCCATATTTTGTTAAAACATGTGCTTCAAGTCTATCTGGTCCACTAAATCACATTTTTAACACATCACTGAATTTAGGGTCATTTCCAACACAGTGGAAAGTAGCAAAAGTTGTGCCTATTTTTAAAAGTGATGATGCATGTAACGTGAAAAATTATAGACCCATATCACTTTTAACAACTTTTTCAAAAGTATTCGAGTCATTAATATGCCCCATTATTCAGGCTTATTTCAAGAACATGTTGTCAATTCATCAACATGGATTTGTCTATGGTCGTTCCACAACAACAAATTTAGCAGCCTTTACAGAAACTGTAGTGGAGGCCATGGATAGGCGGAAGCAAATTGATGTAATCTATATAGATTAGCAAAGCTTTTGATAAAGTTTCACACAGAGAGCTAATTCAAGAGCTTTGTTATTACGGGTTCTCTGGCACCATATTGAAATGGTTTGAGTCTTACTTATACGAACGAAAATTCTATGTTGTTGTGGGAGGACATGAATCCGATTGTTACCAAATAGTATCTGGCGTGCCTCAAGGCTCCCATCTTGGACCAGTCCTATTCAACGTCTTCATCAATGACCTACCTCAATGTCTAAACTATTCAGTACCATTTATGTTTGCAGATGATTTAAAGTTCTTGAGAGTCATAAATAATTTGGAGGACATTGTATTGTTGCAAAAAGATGTTGATACTCTAGTAGATTGGTGTGCACGGAACAGAATGCAGCTTAATTACAAAAAATGCTCACACATAAAATTTACTCGAAATCATAATATAATCCCATCCAAATACTTTATAAGTGGAATTGTAGTAAAAGAAGTCAGTGAGATTAGAGACCTTGGCGTAATTTTAGATAGTAAAATGACCTTTGTACCACATTTAGATCAAATTATCAAAAAATCTTCAAAATTGCTGGGCTTTGTAATACGTAATGGAAAAGTTTTCAAAAATACTTTAACTAAAATAATTCTATTCAACAGTTTGGTAAGAAGCACTTTGGAATATTGTAGTGTAATATGGAGACCACACTTTGCCACACATATGCTACGACTTGAACGGGTACAAAAAAGATTTCTGTGGCACTTGGCATATAGTACTAATATCAATAAAAAAATCAAATCGTATGAAATGAGATTACGACACTTCAACATGTACTCCTTATCAAGTCGTCGCGATGTGTTAGATGTTATATTCTGTTATAAAATCCTAAATAACCAATTAGACTGTACGTCAATATTACAGAGGTTTAAAATTTATGCACCAAAGAAGTACCCGCGTGGATTCATAAAATTATTTGTCAAACCACATCGTAGAACCACACTAGGCGTAAATTCAGTAGTACCTCGGTTCAAGTAAATTATTGAACCAATGTGGGGAAGTAACAGATGTATTCAACGACGCATTGGGAAAATTCCGTAAGAAAGCTCAAGACTTCTTTTGTGGTAGACGTAACGGAAACATCGGGAACTCTAACCTTTTAAGTCAAAATAACGAATAGATATCCGACTGTACAATATAAACAAAACAATATTTTCTTCTACAAACTATATATAAGCATCTATAATAATATAAGTAAACTTTGTTAACTGGATAAATAAACAAAATATATTGTAAAATTATGTGTATACAAATAAGTACTTACTAAGCATGAGGTGTTCATCGTAAGATTTTGCATTTAGCATTAAACTACTGTTAGTATAAGATATTATGTATATGAAATGATGTAAAAATCGTGTGTGAACCATAAATAAATAAAAAGTCTTATCTTAAGTAGTAAATATGATGAAGGAAGGTAGGTATGTAGTTGCAAAAAAAAATGGTGTATTCTAAAATCCTAAATATCTACCGAGAGACTTGATAAATAGCATAAAACCTCTCGTTTAAATAATAATGATATAATAAAGGAAGGCCTATTCAAAATAGAGCAAACTCAAATATTTTCAACTGACAGCGCCATCTTGTTTGGAATCGAAACAACATAAACCCACAATCTGTGCCCACAATGAATAATTCTACCGAACAGCTACGCAGTGCGCGGTACGCGATGCCATACAGCGTTCTTATATAAAACCACCCAACTTGCGACAACATCTGCTCTACGTTCATTCATGATATCAGTTCAGATATGTTTGCTCTTCGTTATTTTGTTGCCTTTCGTAGTAGATAGATGGCGCGAATAGTTTGACTCTTGCGCAGAACTGTGTAGCATTAACAAAATAATATTTTGTAGTTTGTGTATGTATAATGTATAATATATAATATATCTAAGAATCATAATATGATTATCAACTAAAGTTATCTAGGAATAAATAATAACTAGGAATTAACGAACAACAACTAAGAGATGGCCTAGACAATATGTCACAGACGAGCTATGTAGAGTAGAGTGCTTTTCACGAAAGGAGTCCTTTTTGCGGGGCGCCACTATCGCACATTTTAAAAGTTAAAATTTCTATTACATATTAACTCTTCATAATTTCTCATATTTAATTTCTTAATTAAATAGGTATTTATTTTATCTGACAATTAAAAATTATTTAGGATATGAAGTCCAGTAATAATCGATAAAATTTAATTTAGTTCCGCTGAATTCCGCGGGACCTCATTCGTGAAAAGGACTCTATGTGATTCTAGTAATCTAGATTTATATATTATAATCATGGAAATGGCTAAAATTGATGGATACAGGATAGAATTTTTGGTAATCAAAGCCTGGTTTAAATTCCTGAACTTGGAACAGGACTTAAAATTATAAATCACAATAACAGGAAGATAGGTATAATATGACAGTAGTCCAGAAGGGTTAAATCAGCAAAAATATCCACAAGTCCGAAAATTATTCGCACATATTAAATGTTTCATAGAATTTAAGAATGTAGCGTTGCGGAACAAACTGAAAAAGGGAGATAAGAAAGGAAATGAAAATAAAAGTGGGAAAGTTGAAGTTATACCTACCTAAAATCATACTATACTAAACAGATTAAAAGCGTGGGACGCTAGCAATGGCATGTAGCTAAATTAATTGAACTACGTGTAAATTGGTAGAGCTCAGATCAATCTTGCAATGTCACAAATTAATACAATGCGACAGTGGGATAGATAATTAGTAGTTTCTATAACCCACGACCTTGCTCGTCTTCTAACATACTAAATAGGCGCCTAATATAATATTATAGAGCTATAAAACAAACTGAATGAATTAGGATCAACAAGGTTAATGTAGAGTTGATTGTACAAGTATGTGAAAGTTATTGACTGGAGTGTAGAGAGTAGAGAGGGATTAAGTAGGAACCTATTTAATGATGATTTATATAGTCTGCACTCTGCGCCATAGCATGGAAGACCGTATTGAAGAAGATTGGTAACATATAGGCAACATTTCTAAATCCAAATTTATTTGTTGAAAATGCAATGAAACTAGACTAGATTGATAGTATTTAATCACCTTATATCACCGTAATTTTCTATTATTATCATCAACTTCAACAAAAGTTAATATAAATTTCAAATCGCATCTGTTAGGAAAATAAAACATTTCTAATGTTCAGCGGAACGATGTTCAATTATGAACAGACTATTACTAGGTACGAGTACATGGCGACAATTTGGAAACAAGTGCACAAAATCAGGCAGGTGTAACGCGAGGGCTAAAGGACATAATGGGTGTAGGCAGGGCGCTGGAGGCGGGCGCCGGAGCGCGGCCTCGCAGCGCGTGCGCCGGGCGGATGCTCAGTCCATGAGTAGCGGCCGAGCGCGCGCGCCGAAACACCCGCACCACCCGTCACCACGAACATGACGATTCCCGCGCGCTTTCCCTACTCACACCCATCATCCTGACAAATTTTTTCACGACCTGTGAAGATATGTGCGTGTAAAGTGCATCGAAGGATCGAACAATGAACGTTGCGCAGAATTGGCACAAATGGCTAGTGTTGTCGGTGCTCGGATTGGCTTTGTCCGCTCGCTCAATTGGCTGCGATTACAGTTCCATCACCGAGAAATTTGGAGCGGAAGCTGTGGCTCGGTGCAATGAAAAATGCCCGTTTCAGGTTTGGTTCATTATAATATTTTCCTAATTAGGACATTTTCAAGAACTATGCCCCCAAGTATACAGGCAAACATAGCAAGGCTATTCTGCTATATTTTCGTAGTTTTCGGCCATGATCCCGCAATTAGTCCCAGTTTCTTGTTTAACTTAGCCTTAAAGACTTTTACAAGCTACCCGCAATTCTGTACAGTTTCGTAAGACGGTTATTTTGAATGTAGCGCAGTAGCCGCGTAGAGACCAGTTTTTAAACATTTGCTGTGGCGATATACTCGTATTTGTACGAAAATATACAAAAAAGTATATCTAAGTATCACCATGAGCTTCCTGTGCAAAAATATATACCTATGTGTAAACATTTAATTATCTAATGATAACCTGATGATGATGGATTAAGAATTTCTCGTACATCATTATATTCTCTTTTTCTCGATAAACTTTTTGCCATGTGCTGACTTTATCTACTAGTAACTAGAGCATTTCGCGTGTACAGATGAGTAATTCAGTAATTACAAATGAAAACAATGAATGATTTACGACACATAATGGCATTTTCATTGATAAAGCCGCGATGAATAGAGCATATAGGATGCAATGTCTAGTCTGGTACATTGGTTAGTTTGCGGCGACTGTTGGTAAAGTTCAACGCACATCTAAGCAATTGTAACAATTAGCGAGCCATCGTAATCAACGCCAACACGCTAAATATAGAACATTATTTAGTAAAACTTTATGGCATACAGCAGTTAATGTGCATATACCTCTATGTAGAGGTATAGATATTTTTATTTGACACGTAATGATGCTCTACAGAAAAAAAAAACTTAAATTAGTTATGATAAAAAAATATCAGTACCTTATGGATTGGAGGAATATTTTCTATTAGTAGAAAAGAAAAGGCAGGTAAATCAGATCAATTTATTTAACATGAATCTTTGATAACACAGCAACGAAGTATGACTTATAGAAGCAAACGATGTGCTAATGCATATAATATATGTATGTAAGTACCTATTTGCATAAGAACTGACAAAGAAAACATTTGAAAAGGAAAACTTAAAATTTATTTTTGCTTTCGTTATCTTGAGTTATGTTAACTAACACCGAACACCATACGTATTAAGTTAGTAATTCACAACAGCAGGTATCTAAATGAGAAAAAAAAACCAAAAAGCGAAAACCACAGTACCCATATCAGATTCCATGATGGAAACCTTTCAAATAGGACCGGTCTGGTTCCGGTCGCACGCTGCAGAAATATAGAAGTATAAAAACATTGTGACCCTGTGGGATATTGAGACCTCAAAACATTACAGTTAATACCTTACGAAAACATACATAGCTATGATCTAGGAATAACAAAATACTAAATAGGACTGGATGGCGATTAAACAACATTACAATAATTAGTAAGTAATAAGACAGGCTAATTAAGCTGTCTAGAAGGCCAATTTGAACCCCAACATGAGAGATATTGTATTATGTAATTAAAAGCTTTTATTTGCTTTTACTTGCAATGTATGTATGTATGTCCGGTACAAATATTGCAACTCATTTTTTAAAATATATATTTCTTATTCATCCTGTGTTCGTTATCTAATGACATGACTCAAAAATTATATGCGACGGCTGGGTAGACAAAGTCAGGGAATCAGAGTAGCACATATAAATCGTTACATCTTTACAAAGAAAAATAATTAACAATTCTTATTATTTTTGTATCGATTTCATTTAATAAGTATGCCTACTCGTTGTCTAGTAAGTAGTAAGTTAGGACTAAGAACTTGGTTTTAAGCTAGGAATCACACTTTCTGATTGTCACAGGTAATCCCATCAAACTGTAGGGATTGCATGGTTGGCTGCGTCTGCGCAGGCGACGGAAGTCATCACAACACCATCAATGCGCATCCCATGTAAAAACGATGAAAATGACCAATTAACAATAAAAAATGCCTGCTTTATTATACAAAAAATATGTCAGGTCATCGTTCACGGTAGACTTTTATTCAAGGTATAATCTAGAGTATGTCCCGCTAACTATTTACTATTTAGTACCTAAGTTAGTTTGATCGAAACTAAAAGTATTCTCTAGCTAAAAGTATTCTAAGAACGGTTTTTAAGCTTCCGTTGTCAACAAGGAAGCCTTATAGTTTAGCTTTGTCTGTCTGTCCGTCCGCGGCTTTGCGGAGAAACTATAAGTCCTAGAAAGCTGTAATTTTGCAGATAAGGGCAATAGTAAGGGTAAGAGAACGATACAAATTATAATTAAAAATTCATTTGGTTGGTTCATTTTGGTTGTCTGGAAAAGATCGCTATTAGCGATAAGACCGCCAATTGTTACAATGCTTACATTACAAATTGTATTTAGTTCTAAGTTCTTTTATGTTGTATCAATAAAGCGTTATCTATCTCTATCATTTATTTAGGGTGTAAGAAGCGAATGATTTTTTTCTGTCTGATCCCATCATGCGGGGTATCGTTGAATATGTATTTTAAAATGAGGGTCGGGTTTCTAAGAAACTTTTTCGATTTAGTTATCCATTTGAAAAATATTCAAGTAAAACTTTTTTTGGTCGTCTCCACTCTAAAATCTAATGGCTTTAAAACTCTGAAAAAAAATCACGAATATAGTTCCAACCATAAACTTTCCAGGAAAACTATAGCGATTAAAATAGCTTTATTAATTTTAAAGATATCGTTGATGAAACAGTTAATATTTGATTTGCCAGTACTACGGCAACCTATGTATATTGCTTCTACCGGCAACCTATATTCGGGCTACGGAATAGCGCTTGGGCTATATTTATTTAACATCGGAATTATGGGCTGAGAACAATGTTCTTGAAATTCTATATCCTTTTGAATCTGATAATAATATAGATAAGTAGATAATATAATCTGATTTGACCAGATTTTGATCTGACAAAATACACAGTTAGTTTTCCTGGGTTGAACATAATGCCATATTTATACATTATTATTTTTGTTTTAGAACCGAACTGGCGATGGCCACTTTGACGTCAACTGTGGATCAGATTGCAGCTTGCAGCACGTGAGTTTTTTCTAGATCATAGGTGCAAAAGTTTACATTTTATGCAAAGACTATGCTTATCATGGTATAACTTATCATGTTTTTTTCAATCTTACTAATATTATAAAAACGTTTTATTATTACGTATACAATTTGTAAGAATGTATGGATGTCTAGATGTCTCGATGTTTCTTACTCTTACACGCCTAAACGGGTGGACCTATTGAGCTGAAATTTGGTATAAAGAGCTTAGACCCTTTTTTTTGACCCAGGAAAAATGCGTTACGCATCAGCACCCCACGCCGGGAATAACACATAGGCTACTCTGTACAGCGGGCTAAACCGCTGGGCGCAGCAGCAGCTAGTCGTCTATAAAATTTTTATAGGGGTTTATAGAGGTACTCCAACAGAACATTGCCCAAATTACGGTTGGTCGTGGTGGCTCCTCTCTACCCACTATCCAGTCACAATGTTAAACCAATCCTCTAACATTGTGACGGGATGGCATTTTTATAAGCTTTTATTTACTTTCATTTGTCCGTTGTCTATTGTCTGTCTGTAATCTTGCAAGTTAAATTTGATCCACTTCCCGGTTACCGATTGAGCTGAAATTTTGCACGCATGTATAAATCGGATGACAATGCAATATAATTATGACATCGAGCTGATCTGAAGATGGAGCTGGATGGTGGCCATAGGAACTCCGTATTCAAACTACGCAACCTCTTCGAGTACTTTGGTGCTATAGTAATAAATGATGATCATAATAAAAGCTTGTTTTTAAAAAGTTTTTTATAATTTCACTTGTTTCCCATCGTGTCACACTGTTATAGAGTTGAAACCTTATTATTTAGTAGGGTCAACAAGTCACACCCAGGTTAATGTGTGACTCGATAGGAAACCTCTTCGGACCAGTATCAGCAACTGGTTTAATTTAAATTTGATGAGAGTAAAAAAAGCATAAAGATAGCCTAGTCTAGTTAAAAAGACGTAAAGATAGCCTATTCTAAAATAACTGACATAATATCCACTTATTATAATTAATGTTCTTTACGTTATTTTGGCTTTCAAATCAAAATAACGCCTAAATTAGTTATCATCAACCAATTATCGTAATAGTACAACAATTATAATTGTAGTAGCCTACAGTAATGCTTTAATTTATATACATACATACAAGTAAAACAATATTTAAACACGAAATTTGTTTGAATCAGGTGATTTTCATAGATTGTTTCTTTCGACATGTACATTGTACATGTAACCAATCGTTAAAAGCTGTAAAATAGCCGATAAGTTATTGTTTATTTGTATTTTCAGATATTGTGTAACGATATTGCAGCGGAAACAATAAAAAATAAGTGCTTATTATTTTTGGACATAAATAAGCTAAAAGACATAATAAATGTAGAATTAATTTTCCTTGACTCGAATTGTAACGACGAAGATTATAAAAAATACAATAGAAATGTTGTGTCTCTACATAAATGTAGAGAAAGAAAGAAAGAATATAAAATTTATTTGCACACAAACCAAAGAGATAAAGAAACACAATTGACAATAAGTAATAAGCAGGAGGGGGAGAGGGTGTACTCGTATGTAGGTATTTAAAAAAATGCGCTAATTTGGGTTATTAAGTCTTTTTAGTAGGATAGATGGGTACAGCAAAGAGTTTATTATAAGGCAATTCCACAAGGAAATGATAACCACAGAATTCTTCTATACTACATATTTGTTTTGTAGCAATAAAATAATCACTAGAGACAAAAAAAAACAATTCAATCATAGTAAATGATACAAGTCTAGCTTAAAAAAAAGGGGGAAAAAATATGATTAATTTCGAAGATGTATCACGCCAAAATAAAATGCGTAATCTCAATAATATTTCCCAAATTTAAATAAATCACATCTCCTGGCCTCTGACCCGCAAGTGATATCAACAGTTTAATGAATACTGTATCCAAAACATTCGATAATTTATAATGACCACGTTTGGACTGTACCTAAATTAATTTGTCACTGGCCTAGTTAAAGTTGCGCTCTATTTTCTATTTTACTCAATGAGATAGATTATTTTGTTATTGTGACAAGGTACCGTAACTCTAGGCTATTAGCCTGAACTGTAACTAGATGAACAATTTGGAAAATAGGCCAGAGATGTTTTCAAAGCAACCAGACCGCATAGGATTGGTTGAAACAGGCTTGTCTTTGCTCCTTTTGTTGACCAAGAGTCAAGAGTACAATGTGCTGAAATGAATATGTTTAACATAATGTAAATCACGACTCGCATGTCTTTGTGACGTCTTCTCGTCTAATAGACAAACGAACTAACGAATTGAACTTACTGAATGGGTGTTTATACGTATTGGTAGCCCTATAAAAACACAAAGGCTACTTTTCAGAGGGTATTTATTCCGCACACATGCACGACTTTTTCACCCGCTCTAGAGTATCTGTCATCAATTTAATCGTGCGTCAATTGGGTTACTTAAAAATTTAAAATATGACTAATAATACCTACAAAAATCACGACGACAACGCCGTAATGTCGCGTCGTGGCGATATCGTCAAAAGTCGCTATCGCCCAATGTGGGGCATAACTTAGCAATTAACAATTATTTTATGTCTATTTCAGATAAGAAACCGAAAGCCATTAAACACGTTAGTTTGAATTCCAACGTTAAAATTTAAAAGCTTTTTCCTCTTGGGCATAATAAACTCTCATAACAGCTTTACCAATATGCAAGTAAACAAAGTTTACGTTATCCATCACCATTTTACACCAAAACTGACATAAAACGAAACGTTCCCATAGTATTCTGACAGTCGCCACTGGTTTATGTCAAAATTATCTCTTATGAGCAATTTGTGCCCCTGTGAGCGCAAAAAAACTTTTACAGTTAACTGTTTAGTTTGGTTATGCACTTTGTGTCAGAGTCTAAGGTTCGCTTAAAATGCTACGATAGAGCTACGTTAATTTGTTTCGTTACTTAAAGTCTAAAGTTACGAAATAAACGTAAATTATCTCTATTTTTATTATTAATTCGTATTTCATTTGATATATTAGAATGAATTGATCACTGTGATGAGTGATGACGTTACCAAAATGGTAATACACATATTAAAAGTCTAGAATTAGAAAAATAGAGAAGAAAGTACTTGTAGAAGTAAAGAAAGTAATTTAAAGAGGGTGTTTTAATTTATTTAACTCTAAGCTCGGATTAGCTTAATTTATTTTATACTGGAGAAAAATATAGAAAACAATAAGAAAAAATGATTCAAAAAAAATTTGAAATGGGCTAAATCCGAGGTACTGTATTATATCGGTGGTGATCAAGTGGTGAGTCGGGGCGGCGCACACGCACCCTTCGGACCTTGCGACTTAGTGTGCGGTAAACGAAGTCAATTGACTTGTTTCCATTTATTATTATTTGACGACCGATGCCTTTGTTCACTGCGATACTCCATGGCGGTTATGGCTGTTTGTACGACTATTTGTGTATGCTAAATGTTTCAATTATGAGTAATTGGCAGTTAATTGAAGGCATAAACTTTTTCGAGTTGAAACTACAGTTTGATGAATATTAGGCATTATTTACAGGCCTGCTAGTTGCACCCAGTAAATTTAGCCGCTGAAAAATAGCCTATGTGTTATTCCCAATTCCCATGCTAACATACCAAATTATAGCGTTCCGTTTAGGCCTTGGACTTAGGTAACTTGGACACTGGCGTAGTTTAAAATAGCATTGTTAGACATTTTTGAATCCTATAAAATAGCATAAAGTTAAAATGAAGAATATTATTATTACTATCCATCTCACTGCATAGTCACTAATCTTTCTTACTGTCCTTATTTCGGCAATTTGCAAAATTCGCCTATTAAATACAAAAAAAAACTTGTGCAAAGGCGTAAGCTAAATCAGGAAGCCTTCAATGTTGCATTTGTTTATTTAAACCAACATCGGTTCCTATCTCTCATCACCATGCAAAGGTGTGGCAGACAGAATGCAAGCTCTAATAAGCACATTGCTCTGGTCCCTGTCCATGCACACGTCGTGAAAGTTAACGTGTTTATGTTCACAGTTCCTGTAAAATAACTTCACTCATTAACCACTTTGAATGATTGTTATTGAAAATGTTTTCTTGGAATGTTCTCTTTCATATTCTAATTAGATGTGTTGGGAGTTGGTACTAGAAATGCACTTGGTATAATGTTAATAAATTTTTTACTGACTACAAATTCACGTCACTAGAAACCTATATAATCTATGTGAGCTTTACGTAAAGGTAATTTTAGAGTATGAGGAATTTAGGATAAGTTGACTTTTTGAACTCGTATCTGATAATATACTCGTACGAGTTAATAGAATAAAAAAATACGAATGTTTAGAAGTATTTCTCGTATTTTTGGTCTATAAAGCACTAGTAAAATTTTTAGAAAAAAATGTAAATCTGCCTAAGAAATTAATAGAGAAAGACGGGTAAGAGAAAACTTTATGTCGTGAAACGTTGACTTGGATGAAAGGTTGAAGATTTGTGTTGGTCGGTGGTCATCCACCATACCCGATGGTGTGTAGATGGCGGGCCCAGGGGTCGCGTGAGAGTGCACGCCGGATGGTCGCAGGAAGGAAGCAGCTAGTTGCCAGCCCCCCTCGGCTCTATTTTAGAGTTCGTTCGTTTTGTTCTAGCATTTCAAACGCTCTTGACTTATTGACGTTTTGTGCTCGTAATTAGGATGTGCTTGCGATATTACTTTTAGAACTTTCGACCCCAAGGGTCAAGGGTTCATTGAGCTTTATTTTTTTATGCTTGTATTCGTAGTTACTACACAGTCCTCATAATATTGCCATTGTAATAGGCCGATGTATCGCTCAGCTCTAGGCCACCTCGTGATTACCTTGTTCCCTACTTGCTAAAAAATACAAAGCACAAAAATGTAGAGGTATTATGTCAGTAGGTACCCATTTCATACTTACTTCAAAATTTATAGAAATATTTTCATTTCGGCTATAGCCAGGGGCTTGTGCCCTTTTTTCTCCACATAAATAAGTACCTACATAAGCACTCGCTTTAATATGAACTTATTTTATAGGTAAAATTTACCTAGTGAAATTTTTACCAAGTATAAAATAGTATCAGAAAGTTTTAATTAAACTTCCTATCAAGAACTATTATAAACTACTGGACCATAACACGTTATGGTGATTGAGCTTATGTGGTGGAATCCATTTCCCATACGGTCGGGTGCTCTGAGTTCGGAAATGAACAATCACATATCGGAAGCGAAGGCACCATAGGCAGTCTCATGGTAATTTATGTGTGAATTGGGGTCTATTATTTTGATTTTCTAATAGACAAATATAATATAAAAAAAAATTGTGAACTATTAAAACATGTACACGTATATAAAACTGAAGAGTCTTACTTCTTATTATTACTGAAAAATATGCCGAAGTAATAATTCAATTCAATCATTTTATTTCGGAAATCTTCCATATAGTGTTAGTTTCACGCTTTAAAAGCGTGCCGGTCCACTGCTAAATGAATGTGTAGGCGTGTGTTTTTTATAGTTTTAAGGATCATACTAACATAGGTTTTGTAAGTTAATGTAACTAACACTATATGGAAGATTTCCGAAATAAAATGATTGAATTGAATTATTACTTCGGCATATTTTTCAGTCAAGTTATCTTCGCTGAATAACACGACTGAAAATTATGCTTTAATCTAGGCTCATATTTGTCGGAGGAAAGTAGACATGTTTTAAAATAGCTGTCCAACGTAATCAAAATTTATCAATGCAAATTATATATGAAAGGGTCTCACAAGTTTTTAACCATAAGGTATTTAGATTACCATAATATAGGTACATTTAGAATAATTAAAACAAATAATGTAACGGATTCTATGCCTACCGTGGGAATCTTACTCCAAACCTGAAATTATGCATCACATTTGAATATTTAATTCACAAAGTCAGTAGAGCAAAAACAGCACAATATTTTGAACAAGCGGCGCGGAACTGAAACTAGAACGACCACCGTCAGGTGCACTTATGAATATTCATTTGACTTATTTTAGAGATTTAAAAAATATTGAGCTTATTTTCAACTGACGAAATAAAAAGGAGGAGGTTTCTCAATTTGATTACCTACCTTTTTACTATACAAGGGCGGATCCAGGATTTTTTTCTGGGGAGCCAAGGTGCAGACGAGCAAAAATATTGTTTACTACGAAAAGTGTGTGTTTAGCTCGCTCTTAACAGTAAGAAAATTCAAATATCCTTAATAATAAATGCGCGAGCAGCTTGATGCGAGCGCCGAGAAAAAATTATAACCTTGACCATGAAATATGTGCAAAATTCGTAACTCTATAATGCTTCTGGGGGGGGCTTGACCCCCTGCCCCCAATATATTACTGTGTGATTGAGTCTTCTTGTCACATTCTTGGGGTTGCTATTTTAATTTTTTGCATGTTTCTTTTACGACATGTGATTCTAAACAGGAGGAACACATTCTGTGTGACTTACTACTTTCACACGAGAACTGCATTCAATCCTGAGAAGTTGCATCCATCCTAATGTTCTGTGACCATCAATTGGGGAACTAATTGAAATATGTGCGATATGAAGACGACGCGAGCCCTTCAATTAGGCAATCAAGACTGAGGATAATGTTTGTTTTATTAATAAACTCTCTCCGACTTACTTTAAAACTCCAGTTTTTTTTTTTCGCGTATACTTTCGGCTTTCATTTAAAGAAAATGAAAGTTTCATTTGATATTTATTCAATTAAAAAAACTCTATGTTTGTATCAGGCCCGGATTTAGCCAAAATGCCGCCCCCTCCACCGCGGTGTTAAGGAGGTGCGTGTACATTAGATTAGAAATTTGCCGCCCTGGGCACTCGCCCCGAATGCCCCTAGTGTAAATCCAGGGCTGGTTTGTATGTAACTAAAAGTAAAACGATTTTTTTCTGCAAACATGTGTTGAAATTAAAAATTTTATAGTACTTAACTTTAATACACTAGCTGCACGGAGTATCGGCTGCTCTATTTCAATTTTTAAGACATCAAGTTCATCATTCAAGTTTCACCAAAATCGGTTTGTTATTCAAATAAAAAAAAATAGCAGATAGAAGATTACGCAGCTCGCAAGACCTATGCGGAAAATGCCTAGAACCAACTGCCAGTCTAAATTAAAGCACGCATTCATTAAACTCTTTTAACAGCTTCTTCAAGGACAATCTTTGTTCAAATCTTAATGACAAAGACCTAAGCATCTTCTGTAATTAAGAGCCTAAAAATAGCATTCTCCTAAGACCTAATTCAATTGTTTCTATTTAGTTAGATATGTTCTAAGCGCTAATCTCACGTTGAAGTGTCTTGGAGTCTAGCGTCAATTGAGAGCCAGACGGTTTTATTTCATTTGTTACTACAAAATGTTAACCATAATTATTTGCTGCAGTAGACAAGTTCTATGTCGCCATATTGTTTATTATTCTGGATTCATGTAATTTTTAAGCACCTTTCACAGATGATAGGTGTTTATTTGTGTATTTTCCATTGTTAGGACTTTGTAATTAACATAAAACTATTTCACAAACGTATATTCTAAAAACATGTCAGCTTGTTCTAACCATAGAGTAAATATCTTAGACAGTTTCACAGATAATATTATTGCTATCCTTAACATCTCCCCTTTTCTAAATAAAGAAGTATAACAAATCAATCATCACTATATTCTACATAATCATTAAATTTAATAGGTTTTCTAACAATACGACCCCTACGTGTAACTACACACTGTTCTGGCACATTTTCATTTATATTATTATCAGGCAATATAGTTGGTGAATCAGGAGTATGTATGTGATTGAAACTAGACTTAGAGCTACTGCTGTCACATACAACACGACTTGAGGAGACATCTGTGTTTACACCGTTATTAACAATCTGGGTGTCTATATTAGTATTATCTCTATGTAAATTATTAGTTGTACAAGTGTTATTCATAATTTGAGGATCAACATCAGGGGCCATGTCTATATTATCATTGAAATTTCTTTTATTGTTAGGATCACCATTATCATTAACATTTTTCATTTTGCTTTCATTTATGTATTTTCTATTTCTTCTAAATATATTTCCTTTATCATCCCCTACTAAATAAGAACGAGGTTCTGTGCATTTCTTAACAACTTTCCCTTTAATCCAATTAGAATCTAAAGATCTTTTGAAAAATACCTCTTGATCTACTTTTAACTCTGTCAAATTTTTAGCTGATTTATCATAATAATTCTTTACATTATCTTTATGATCATAATATTTACTAGTATAATGACTTATTTTCGGTTTTAAATCTTTTCTGGGAATAGGTAGCAATGAATTTAAATTTCTTGAAAACATCAACTGAGCAGGAGATGGCATATATGGCTTAGGAGTATTGCGATAGTTTAATAATCCTAAGTATGGATCCGAATGATCTTCTTTGCATTTCTTCATTATATTTTTAAATATTTTAACACCACTTTCACTTTGACCATTTGATTGTGAGTGTTTTGGACTTGATGTTGTGTGATCAAATTTGTATATTTTAGCAAAATGTTTAAATTTATCAGAAGTAAATTGAGTACCACAATCAGTAACTACTTGCGCGGGAATGCCATGTCTTGCAAAAACTGATTTACAATTTGTGATTGCACAGTCAGCTGACAAATTATCTAACTTACTGACTTCAATGTACTTTGAATAATAATCCATGAACACCAAAAAATCCTTATTATCAAATGTACAAATATCTATGCCCACCTTGTGCCAAGGTATTTTTTCAAAAGAATGACTGATCAGTGGCTCTTTTTGCAAGTTTGCTTTGTACTTGGCACAAGATTCACAATTTTCAACAAATATTTCCAAGTCCTTATTAATATCTGGCCAAAATACACATGAACGTGCTCTAGTTTTACAAGTACTTATACCTACATGTCCTTGATGTATGATTTGCAACATTTCCTTCTTAAGGGACTCTGGTAATACAATCAAATTGCTTTTCAGAACTATTCCATCTAATAGACCTAGTTCATCCCTAAAAGTCCAAAAAGGACGTATATTATTGTTGACATCGTTAATACTATTGGGCCAACCATTTTTTATATACAACATTAAATCTTTCAATGTATGATCTTTTGCTGTTGCTAATTGTATTTCTCCTAATTTTGTATCTGATACAGGCAAGCAGTCCCTATGCAATTTGACATGACATACAATATTCTTTTGTAGCTGTTTCATTTTTGATTCTTCATAATCACTATGACTCCGAGACAATGTGTCAGCTATAAACATTAATTTTCCTGGTTTATACTTAACTTCTAAATTATATCCTTGTACTGCTAACATCATACGTTGTAATCTAGCTGGTACTTTATAAAGTGGTTTCTTAAATAATGACTCCAAAGGTTTATGATCAGTTTCAACAAATACTTTACGGCCATATGTATATTGATGCATTTTAGTACATCCAAAAACAATTGCTAACATTTCTTTTTCTAACTGACAGTAGTTTTGTTCTGTAGTGTTAAGAGCACGAGAACCAAATGCAATTGGTTTGTCATTTTGAAGAACTACAGCACCCATTGCTGTAGATGAACTATCCACAGATAATACAATGTCTTGGTTTGTATTGAAATAGGCTAGGCAAGGACTACTACATAAGGCCTTTTTTAGTAAGTTGACAGACTCTACTTGGTTGCTATCCCAGGTGAATACAGTGTCTTTTTTCAAAAGCATACGCAATGGCTCAATTAACTTTGAATAATTTGGTATAAAGCGCGATAAGTAATTACACATACCTAAGAATCTTTCCAAATCTTTCCTACACTTGGGTTGCTCCATATTCATTACTGCCTGAATTTTGCTAGGATCTGGAGATACACCATTTTCTGTGAATATATGGCCAACAAAACATAGTTCCTTCACAAAGAATTTACATTTACTTTCATTGAACTTAATTCCATTTTTTAAAGCAATCTCTGAGACCTTTTGTAATCTTGAATTTAATTCTTCAACAGTGTCCGCATATAAACACAAATCATCAATATAAGGAATAACTCCTTCTACATTTTCAAACATTTGAGTAATTATTCTACTGAATTCTTCAGGCGCAGAACTTATACCAAATGGTAGTCTTTTAAATTTATACCTGCCAAATGGCGTTATGAAAGTACACAGGTCTGAACTAGATTCATTTAGATTTAACATCCAAAATCCATTGGAAGCATCAAGCAAGGCAAAATATTTAGCATTTTCCATCTTACTTTTAATTTCATCAATATTAGGTAATTGATATTTAGGCTGTATAATGTATTTGTTGAGAGCCCTGGGGTCTATACATAATCTCAACTGACCATTTGGCTTTCTGACAGTAACAAAGTTATTTACCCATTTTGTTGGTTTATGTACTTTTTCAATCACACCTAGATTTTCCATTTTAGTCAATTCTTTGCGCAGCTCAGGCAGTAGTGAAAATGGAACTCTCCGTGCCGCTTGAATTACTGGAACTGCATCATTTCTCAAGTGGATATTTACAGACCCTGGGATGCTACCAAGTCCTCCATCAAACAGCTCACTGAAATCATTTTTTAACTTTTTTATATAATTATCTACATTTGTGTTATTTTTCACTTGGACATTATGAACATTAACCAAATTAGTATTTGCTGAAACAAAATTATATGTGAGACAAGTTCGACAACCTAATAAAGTAGGAACATGACCATTTATTACAATGAATTTTACATTATACTTCTTACAATTTGGGTGTGTAATTTCTAACCAACATGTTCCACGGACAGGTACACATTTCCCATCCAGTTGTACTATCTTTTTATCACAGGGCGAGATCTCACAGTCTAGAATACCAATTTGTTTACATACCTCAGTTCCTATAACATTACAGGCTGCACCAGTGTCCATTTTAATAGGTAATTTCTTATTTCTAACAGTGAAATTTTGAGTTATTTCATTACCCGCATAACCAACGAAGAACTGGTCAGTATAGTCTTCTGTATCATTTTCCTCTTCCACTATGTGTATTTGGTTTCTATTATTATTATTTGGATTATTCCCCTTGCGACACACTTTACTAAAATGATTTGGCTTTTGGCAATGGAAGCATGTTTTACCAAAAGCAGGGCATTTGTTTACTTGATGTGACTGTCCACAGTTCCTGCAGTTTCTTATGATTTTCTGATTGTATTTTTGATTATTGACAACCAAGATATCTTTCTGGGAATCCTCTTTGTCATTGGACGATTGATTTTGGTCTTTTTCTTCGACATATTTCCGTGATGCCTCTGCAGACAACAGGTACTTCATGACATATTCCAGAGATAGCTTGCTATCATCTTCTGACATCAATTTGGTTTTTAATTGATTATAGTTATTGTCTAATCCTGCTACTATTTTCGCTACTGTCAGACTTTCTCTAAGTTCTCCGAGCTCGCATGTCATTCCCAGATTTATAACTTTCTGAAAATAGTCCTCTAACTTCATACCGCGTTGGCCCATAGTGAAAAATTCGTTTCGTTGTATCGTAAGGTTTTTCTTTGGCTTAAAGTATGTGTTGAATTTCTCGAGCACGTTGCTAACAGTTTCATTTTCTCCACAATTAAAGGTATTAAATATCTGTATTCCCTTCTCCCCAATAAAATTAAGTAAAATATTGACCTTCCTCTTTTCAGAAACCTTCTCCATATCGTTAGCAATTATGTAAATGTTATACCTCTGTCTCCATTGTTTAAAATTTTCATGGAGGTTTCCCATGAAACTCATTTCAGGCAGTTGTAGCGGTGGATACCCACCTGACACCATGTTTATTTGTGTATTTTCCATTGTTAGGACTTTGTAATTAACATAAAACTATTTCACAAACGTATATTCTAAAAACATGTCAGCTTGTTCTAACCATAGAGTAAATATCTTAGACAGTTTCACAGATAATATTATTGCTATCCTTAACAATAGGTGAGGTCTATTGGATATTATAGACTTGCCTAGGTCAAAACAAGGTATCCCTTGTTATTTCGTTTTGAATACCACGAATCGTGGAAAGTTATGCCAGCTTGATAAAACTGGGCTTGACACGCGTAGGTATCTAAATTTGTGTTAATCCAAAAAATGAGTTATCTAAATAATTCTAGCAAGGATCATTAATTAACGACGCAAAAATTCTTAAAAATTTCCGGACTTTACACACATCTCAAAAAGTAAAACACTTTTCACTCTGGACTTTCGTTAAATGAGGTCAATGTTCAAAGGAAAAATAATAAATCCAAGAATGTCAAAAATAAATCACAAAGAGACCGTTAGTGATGATAAAGAAGTGCACTCTGGTTGCTCGGCCGCTAATTCTTATTTCCTCATTAGTTGGTGCGTTCCCCGCCCGCGCTGCGCCTGCGTCCATTCAACACATCTTCTCTCCTCCTTACCCCTCCCTGTAACTCGGTAACATCTCAACACTCGGCTTAATCAGCGAAATTGTCGCACTGTGCTCGGCTGTGAATTTGATTTATAGCCCATTTATTGAATACTCAACGGCTATGCTTGAATAAAAACAGAAAACTCGCGCGGATCATAGCAATGATCTCGTTAAGCCACTTATATTATGGTTCTGTTGGTACCTAGCTGGCATTGTGACTGTTAAACTATATGTTTTTTTAGTTCCATTGCCATCGTAATGTTTTCGGTCTTCCAAGACTTTAGACTGGTGATGTATTCAAAATACATACATATATTATTATGTTCTTTAGAGATCACTTGGCTATGATCTGCCTATAGATTTATAACGAGAGGTAATTCATTCTAAAGGGAAAATTCTGAAAATTATAGTTAACGTCCTTGCAACTTCAATATACTAGTATATGATTAATAATCTCTAATTTCTGTCAAATAAAGTTATATTATCTAGACAGTTAAAGCTGATAAAATGGCTCACCAATTCTAAACTCTAACCTTAATCAATATTTACTATCAGTCGTGCTGTAACTAAGCAAATCAAATGCTCTTGCTCATTTCGGTGGCGAATGGTAAAAGGCCATCGAGTACTCCATTCGCTACACTAGATAGAAGAGTCCTCTAGAGGCGAGAGCGGGAAGCGCTCCGGTAGACCCCAATTTGCCCCCACATTATCCAATTGTCAGAATCAAGTGGTTGGCGTGGGCCAACGCGTGACCTGCTCACATATTTTGGTGGATACCCTTTATGTCGTATTAATATCTATTTATGATTTGAACTCAATTGGCCCGTCACGATAAAGTTGTGTATTCAGCGGTATGCACCGTCTGGTAACTGGTACCATCCCACTACTGCTTTAGGTATCCCATTTCCTGAGATATTGTCATCAACGTACTTGCTTTTGAATAAGGCAAGATTTTTTAAAAAGTATTTAACAAATTGGTCAATTTGAATAGACCACATAATAATAGGTAAGCAACAAGCAACAGATTTACTTACCTCGTAACTCGTATCAACCACCCTAGATGCAGACGTCATGCAGCCGCGAATATTCGCGTTCGCTATCTAAGCTGTGGAACAAAGATGGCATATGGATATAATAGGCCTATGTTCAGCAGTGCACCTCGTACGGCTGAGGATGATGATGATCATGGAACCCCTAGACAAAACGCACAAAAAATATTCTGAGATTGTCTTTCGTTTTCCCACTTCTGCCAAGCAAGCATTTTCCTTTGTCTGATGCTTTTTCCTTAGGAACAACTAATTTATATCATCAAAATATAAAATTGTTTGCGTTGGAACTTCTAAATTAAGAAAATTTTATATACTGACAAATTCTGGTACCTACTCAAACAATAATATTTTCATACCAACACCAATCTCAGCTGATACTTGTATATACTCGTGTAGTATAGGTACCTAGTACCTATTATTGCAATTTGTGTAATGTGGTAAAACCATACTCATATCACACTATCATAGGGTTTATCGCCAGGTCAGAAACGTACGTGAATTAGGAAAACAAATCTTGCGTAGGCACCCTCTGGCGCCTCTGCACTGATACCCGTATCTTATGTTTCTCTACTCCATATCATTAATTAATTTATAGAAAAACTAGTATAATAGTAATCCCGTGTCTCTCGCATTTCTTTAGCAATTGACGATGATAACTAGCAACTACCAAGGCAATGTTTTTCAACTTAAAATTATATTATGTGTTCTAAAGAGCAGCTGCAATATAAAAGCCAAATCGAATATACATAGATTTACACAGTATACCAAGTTTCCTAAAATTGGCGTTTACATTTAACTCAATTCCCGAACCAAACGATTCAATATGCTGTTTACAGAAGAGAACCAGAGTTAGTTACCGACATAGAATAATGGATTAGAAAACAGAACGCTGGTGGCATTTGTTACGAGTTACGAACCCAATAACTATTAGGCATAGCCGAGTACTTAAGTGGAGACAACTGCATAAATTCTTCTCATGAAACGTTATGTAGAGTGCCTAAGGACGAGATGAAAAGCCGATATGCGAAAGGAGAGAGAATTATTATTGTGAAGAAGTCGATTAACCGAGCAAAATAGTGTTCCGGGCCATAGGGGCCTAATTTTAGACAAGAAAAGACATGGCTCAAATGTAGCCAACATTCAAACTTACTTCATTACTTTCTATATATATAAATCTCACAAGATACCATAGTTAGCAAATTAACGTTGTCAACATTATGACCATATCACGCTGCTTTTATAATTATTATAATCTATCGGGTAAGGTTACATTAGGTCAGGACTCCAGACTTCAGATTGTACGTGGGTAATAACACTTTTATAAATATAAATTCAAAACAACACATATTTTAACGTAATTGATTGTTACTACGGCCTCAATCATACGTTGAATAGATATAGATATCTTATTTTTCTTGTATATTTGATTAAGTATTTGTTATTCTTAGTTTTTATAGACTTGCTTCAAATGAACGGGCTTCCCCAGGATCACTTCTAGACCTACTGTTATTTAACTACGTGCTTAACCTTCTCTTGTTTGGAACGTTTTGAAACATTCATATCTTTGCAACGACAGTAAAGCTTCAGACATGACCTTTTGGTTGCCTTCTGTATATTAAACTAGGTTACCCACACTTAATATTTCAGTCTATTATGTTTTTATATGTTACAATCAAAACCTCACTTGCTTAAATTGCAGTCTCAGACAACGTAGGTTAGGGGAATGGGCAAATACTGTTTGTTAACTGCAGAATTTTTTCTAGTAATAGAAGCCACATTTTTCTTTGGACCGGTATTATTCAAATCACAATCACAAATTTGCGTGGCCAACCCATATGTTGTAGTTTCAGCTCGCCAAGATTACTATACAAGCCCTGCAACATAACCTAACGGCAGTGGCGGCGCTAGACCACGCATGGGCGTCGGCGAAATTAGGTTCGCGAGGCCCCCCTTTTTCAGCTAGAATTTTTTTCAAACTAAGAAGGGACACATTTAAGCGTAGTCTTACAATTTTGAATACTTTATACCTTTTTTACACTAAACGACTCGTTAAATTCATCTTTGTAAATTAACGGCATAAACTCACTTGTATTTACTTCATCTTCGTGCCTTAGATACGCCTCGCTCCGAGCGATGATATATTTTTAAATTCTGTGAGTATGAATAAGTATACGTTTATTTCGCTCCGAGTGGTAATAAAAGCATTTTTATCTGTAGGAGCGCGAGCAGCTCGCTGCGAGCGCCGAGAAATTCTTGCATTTTTCAGTACGAATGATGAGCGTTTAGCTTGCTCCGAGTGGCAAAAATACTAAATACATATCTCTATTCTAATTTATAAAAGCGCGAACAGCTCTCTGCGAGCGCCGAGAAAGTTTTGAATTTTACAGCACGAATAATGTGCGTTTAGCTTGCTCCGAGTGGCTAGGAAACTAAATATCCTTATCTATAAAAGTGCGAGCAGCTCGTTGCTAACCTCGAGAAAAATTTAAATTTTTCAGTACGTATAATGTACGCTTTGCTTGCTCCGAGTGGCTAGGAATCTAAATATTATATTCTTATGTATAAAAGCGCAAGCAGCTCGCTGCGAGCGCCGAGAAAATTTTGAATTTTTCAGCACGAATAATGTGCGTTTAGCTTGCTCCGAGTAGTTATGAAACTAAATATCCTTATCTATAAAAGTGCAAGCAGCTCGTTGCTAACCCCGAGAAAAATTTAAATTTTTCAGTACGAATAATGTACGTTTTGCTTGCTCCGAGTGGCTAGGAATCTAAATATTATATTCTTATGTATAAAAGCGCGAGCAGCTAGCTGCGAGCGCCGAGAAAATTTTGAATTTTTCAGCACGAATAATGTGCGTTTAGCTTGCTTCGAGTGGCAAGGAAACTGAATTAAAATTAAATATTCTATCTAGTAAGAGCGCACCCAGAGAAAATTTTGTATTTTTGAATGCGAAAGATGTACGTTTAGCTCGTTCTAAGAGTCACGAGATTACAATAATTTTGCTTATTAGAGAGCGAGCACTTAGCTGCGAGCGCCAAGAATATTTTAAAAAGAGTTTGCTAGCCGCTGATTTTGACAAGAAAAAAAATAAAGCCACATTAAACTACTTAATTTCTTTGGCCCTCATGGCCGCCGGGCCCTGGATCAGCGCCTGATATTAACATGGAGTTAGTAGTACCTTTATTAGTTCGCAAGGCTGTATGTCGCAGTTTTCGCCTTCCAGTAAAATATATTTTAAGTCCTACTTAAATTATTTTTCATCATTATACTTGAAAAGGTCTTCTTTTGATGCATTTTGATGAATGCTCTTAAGTAGGTACTTCTCAATCACTTAACTCGCGCATATATGTTTAAAAAAATTTATAAATAAATTTTAAATAAGTAAAATTTTGCGAGGCCCCCTCAAGCGCGAGGCCGTCGGCGGTCGCCGACGTCGCTGACGCCTAGCGCCGCTACTGCCTAACGCCTGCCTCCTACGCTTACGTGCCCTCCGATACACGGCAGCGTTCAAGAGAAAATTTGATGACGATTTCTGTAACATTCCATAAATAAATAGTCCAGAATTAAGTACTTGTAACAAAAGCAATTAACAAGCAAATTATCCGTGAGTGCTTTCACAGCGCCCTGCGTCCGGTCGTGTGCTCTCAATTGGACTTCCGACTGAGACCCGTTTCCGAAATCTACCGAGTGACGCGACCATTTTAATAACTAAAGGGACTTATTGTTTTGTTATTATTAGGGCACACGACAGGATGCTGGTTAATTACCCGCTCATTTACTTACTAGAGCTTTATTAATGTTATCGTTCTTTTGTTCTAATTGTACACGATCACGAAAATATCGATATCAAGTACGACTAGAGAAACAATTTTCTCACTTGCATAAGAGACCATAAGCGCAAGAAAATGACGTTTGGTACAGATAAGGTCTAAAAGTTATTTTGGTTCTTTTCATTTTCATTACCATTGCCATTGCAAAGGTTGAATTAGGTGATATTTTTATGTAAATATATAAAAAATCCAAACTTACTTTTCTCTTTGTTCATTATACCTAAGCCGAATAAAATTGACCCCATTAAAAAACATGTACCTACTGACTACTGCTGTACCATCTCAGTACAGCAGTAGTCGGTGTGTCGGTAATCGGTGTGTATGCTTCAACGAGCCTCACACAAATTTAGTACAATCGTTGTAAAACATCGCAGTGATAAATGTGACAGCTTCCATGTTCAATATTTGTTTATTCAATAAAGATCGACAGCGTACAACCCATCTATCACCAGAGTAACACAACATAAATGAATAGTCAGTTAAAGAATAAACTGTTGCCCATTCTGTGACGATTGGGCGGGGTGTTGTGACAGACGTGGCGGAAGACCCTGTTAGCAAGGGAAGACTTCGACACAAATAAACTTCACTGGGAGAGAAAACAGATTCTAGGATGTAACCCATCGCGGTGTTATTTTCTTTCGCCTGTGGACCCACCTGCAATGAAAGAACAAATCTGCACCAATTAGTTGATCGTCGATCGATGATGACCTTTGGAAACCTTTTCGGGAAAAATAGTTTCTTATTTTAGCAGTATCTTATTAAACCAAACTCATCATAATATAAAAACTTTATGACCATCGGATCTATATATTTATGAATTAGTCTGAAACACTATTAGGTACTATTGGTGACAGAAGATAACATCGGATGACGTAGTTGCTAGAGCATGAAGCGACATCGCCCGTTATAGAATGGATGAGAGTCGCAATAGCGCAGATTATCCTTGAATGGAATCAACAATACCGTGTACACTAACGTATCTGAACGATCACATCGGTTTCTCAGGTCTAAATTATGTTATTTGCAACGTGACTTCTGAATAGATCTGGGAATAAAATGTATTTGTAGAGCATAATGGAAATATATCTTTAGCAAAACCCTTTTTTATTTATGTAGTGCGGCTGTGGTATCACTGCGACCATGATTGATTTATTGTGATCGCCACTTATTATGGTGAGATTGACCCGTGGGCGCGGCGCTAGAGTTCACCACTGACCCTAGCAGCTTCTAGAAACTGCAGGATTTACCTTGGAGTCATCTCTCTAAGCTTAGCTCTAGCAAAACTCTCAGCATGTAGAGGAAATTGGAGAAATTATCAAGATATTTGGCACTGAAAACTGAAAAGAAAATAAATAGAGGAAATATTTTTTACTCCACTTACATTTCTACTCCACTTACTTTAAACTGATACCGCACATACAATATTTTACTTTTCAAAAATGAAGTAAACGAGATTCTTAACATACAATCAAGTTTAGTTGACGCCTGATTTCTAAGGATGATTTAAAATTCATTAGTGTGTGTTAGCATTCAATTAATTGAAACAAACACCAAAGTGTTTTCACCAGCTCAAACCTATTAAAGGTACAGTGGCACGGCTTTGTTGTGGTACTTATCAGACAGAGTCTGATGACGGCAGGGTTACTCATGCCGGCTCATCCCAGTAGTGATTGCGAGCTGAGGAGAATGCGTGCGAGGCCGCGACCTGCAATTACAGAGCCGAAACAAACAGCACAGATCGCGTACATTGCATCCGTTTTAATTGTTGTGCGCATGAGCTCGTCACTCTCAATGGGTGTCTGCTCCCGATGACTCAAATGCTAAAATATCCTCATTATGCGTATTGTTGTCTGCGATTTTGTAAATACGTTGAGCTCTTCCGGTTTATATATTGGTAACTAACACTAATTATATATTTTCGACAATTTATAGTAGTGTATCTGTGAAAAAGTACTACTATATTATAACAATATTTAGTAGCGTTTTAATACTCTACAAGTTAGGTAATGGCCTGCTGTTACACCGTGGTTGAGATAATCTCACCAAAAATTAAAACGTTTGTTAGCCGTATGACACGGCTAGTGTAATGGATAACACTCACGATAGTTTTCAAAATTGTATAGCAAAAAAAAAAAAACAAGACATTGTGCAACGTGCAACGTGAAATGTCGTGAAGAGAAGAAAGTATCTACTGGAGAGTACCTACTAGAGGTGGACAGTGGATTACATAATTCTATTAACATTATAATCCGAGTAATTAGTGCATTATTTCCCCGCTGACGTTTATTATAAGTTTATCAATGTGAGGACACCCACAGAGAGAACAATTAAAATTATCTATTATCTACACGCCACAATTAAAATGTAACGCGTTGATGTCTTTATTAATGGTTAGGTACAGAGCTAATTTAATTTCTGATAAACAAATTGGTTTGTCCCTTTATAAATTAAATAAGCATTAAAATATGTATATTATAGGAATATACGACAAAATAGCTAAAAGAAAAATAATTAATAAATGGAAATTTGGTTGGCTCGTATAGAGCAAGAAACGCGTAAGTTCGCGGGGTGGCTTTAATAATTCATATTTTAAAAACTACTGAACCGATCCTCATTAAACCTGCACTGGGTCCTAAGTAGACCTAATAAACGAAAAGAATAGTGAAATACCTATCAAAAGTTTTGGAGTTGGAATGGTTTGGAAGATATTTTTTATAGGACTGCCCCATGTTCTCACAGTTTCTACAATAATTATAATACATTGAATTGATAACCTCCTTTTTTTAAGTCGGATAACACGTGGTTCTAGTAATAACATTTAAAGGTAGGTACCCCTCGCACTACATGTCCAAATATTATGGTGTAGGTTGTACCTATAATATAATTAGCCAAGACACACACTTGTCTTCCCATCAGGTTCACCATCCGTAAAGGTCGCCACCCAACCGTAGAAATCCGTTACAACGAATTACAGGTAGTAATCATAGACGGAACCATTTCCTTGGGGAGCCTTTGATAAGCAGGTATGAGATATTAGGCGGTTAACTTTACGGACGGTTACTGACTGTATGTACTGAGGTTGATATTTGATATTTTTTACTTACTTGAATACTTGGGTGAGACATGGAACTTGGGTTCGGCAGTTTTACTTTTGACGACTTTTTTTAAGGGCTCTATAGGAAAAATAAGGGACAATGCTGTAGCTGTTGAAACAGCATTAAGAACACTTTTATACAATTCACATCGACCACTTGCTTATCGACTGAAAATTTAACTGCCATCAATGCTAGTAAGTAAAAGTGGTTGATTTGTACAAGTCATGCTCTTTGACGACTTATTATTTTGTTAAGACCTAGCAGTGTTGGTTCTAATTAGAGCTAACAACATTAACTTACACAACAACAAAACATTTACATTTTTTACATATTTTTATGTGACTTCAAATTGTTGTTATAGAGGTAAATTAAAAGCAAATCAAGGAACAAAGCTTTAGTCTTGTGCCTTGAGAAAAAAAACTGATGAAAAAGAACTGACGGATTTACACATAGGCGTAGCTAAATAATTTTCCCACTCGTACCTAAATAATTTTCCCACTGCAATTGAGTCATAAATCACATTGCGATCATAAAATCTGTAATATTTACAATTCCAAATAAGTACCTAAAGCCGGGTGAGCATTGTTTGATTGATGCTTCAGAATCTCAAAGCTCGAGATAATGTGTTAGTAACATGTGTTCTGGTTAGGATGTAAACATGCAAATCGATTCTTTCTTGCGATCGGTAACACGTGAGAGATATCGTTAAATCTGTTTGCCCTACTTCTTACAATTTGAAGCACTTTAGTGTAGAAATCCATCGGGTTTTGTCTTTCAACACGTTCCTATATGCCATCAGGTACCTACAGGTTACAGATATTATAGTTGCAATAACAGTACTTAAGGGTCGCTAGGAGTAGAGGAGGAAGACGGAGGACCGAGTTGAGTGGCGTGCTTTATGGATAACTTATGTCCGGCAGTGGACGAATGTAGGCTATTGATGATGGTGAATCAATGTACTTAGTCCATAAAAAAGAATGGTGAAAATCCGATTAATTGTTTTGAGGAATAAAGAAATTTATTAACAATCTGAATATAAAGTAATTCACTAAGTTGATTTTTTTTTTATTTATTTATTCTCAGATAGTTAAATATTTTTATTGCCATTGGCCATTTAGAAAATGTTAATAAAATTATCAGACACTGTTTTAACTATACAATTAGTTCATTACAGTCAATTATGTAGTTACAATGCAATTTCCCTAAACAAAGAATTCAATGGGATTAGCCGATTAGCGCCCGCACCATTACCCACTAATTGGTGCATCTACTCTATTATTTTGTGCGTGTATTACGTTAACATTTGGTTATCTGATTTATATAATATAAGTAATGAACCTATTAGTTGAGGTGCTTTAGCATTCAGCACTTGGGTCTGAATAAATGATCACAGAGTTTGGTCATGTCATATTATAGGGTCTGAAGTTCTGAAGTTAACTTTACTTCATACTAGTTAATTAGGTTCAAAAGCCCGCTGAACAGATTTGATTGAAATTTGAAACACAGGTTTCATGACAAAGACTTCCGCTATGAAAGGATTTTGGTACGCGGGTAAATCAGCAAGTATAAGCTAGTCTCTATATATAAATATTATCAAGATTCCACTCATTGAAACTAGATAGTTTGACCTCAGATATTTTTCATTGTGCTAAGTGCTATCTGCCTTCTTTCGTCAACTTCCACGTGGAAACACTTCAACAATTTATTAATTTGTCATTATATTTTCAGTGCAAACTTGGCTGCAGTCTCTGGCAGCGTGGATTGGAAAGCTCATGTCAGATCATATGCGTAAGTTACATTTACTCCACTTTAAATATCGTCCCTTTTATGCCGTCTGAATCATTGGCTAACCGTTCCCTTTATTTTCAGAATGTCACAACGGACATGGTGTATTCAAGGGAGCTTTATTGCGTGATGGGATGCAATGAAGCTTTGAATACATACTTTCAGAAATTGAGAGGTCAGTGCTTAGAAAATTTTGCGATACCGTTGGTTTTTTTTTCCGCAACTTTCTTTGTATAAGTATTTAAAGTTATTTTCACCAAGAACTATACAACTGATACCATTCGAATCTACTTGGATACCTAATTCTGTGATTATATCTAATAACAAATAACATCAGGAAGCTTCTGAAGGTAAGTAGGTTGGTACATAGAGTAAAAGAGTGCGAGCGTGTGGGCTTTGGGTGGCGGGTGGTGTAACTCTTACTCATTGAATAGTCGTATAGCTAATCAAAGAAAAGCTTTGGTATCCTTACGTTGCACTTTATCTTCTCTTGACTTACATTCCACGTTCTTTTCACAAATTTCCGTTATTGTAATATTGTGCATCACTTCCTTTAAAATAATATATTTGTTGTTAGAATTGATCGGAACCCCATCAGCGCCGGCCCTCGTAGCCGACAGCCTCACAGCCACCTCTCTATCTCTGACCTGGGAGCCGCGCAACCTCGGCAACATGAGCTACCTGGTGCAATGGCGCTACGAAGAACTGCCCGGCACCTGGCAGTACTACTCCAATACTAGTCATTCCGATAGGTCTATCATACATGTGGAGAACTTGAGGCCGTATACCAAATATAGGGTGAGTTGAGAATATGCGTCTTTGTTTCAATTGTTACTTGAATATTTTTATTTGACAACAAATGTTACAAAAAATGTTTAGAGCCTCTGGCTAACGCAGTACACTTTTGGACGCGTGCGCACGGTTCGTCGTCTTGGACTAAACTGACTTACTCGCAATGTTGCTAGTGATTTCTATATAAAGTCCTTTTTATTAATAATGCACTGTGCTCGTTACCCAGATACACTTGTTGAAGGCAATAAACCTAAATAGAAAAAAGTATTAATGAAATCAACAGTATAAAAAAAATATTTTGAATGAGAGCGAAATTTGCACCTAGCATAATTAAGCAATGATTTTATTTCAGTTCCGCGTGGCAATATTCCTCTCGGGTCGCGGCGGGACAGGCGACCCAGTGTACTCAGAACCCTCAGTGGTGATCTCAACGTTAGAGAACGGGAAGCCAAGTTCATCCCCCACGGCTCTTCGTGCCGCGGCGCCCGATCCCAGCCGAGTGGCTATATCTTGGGAGCCGGGACCGTTCCCGAACGGTCCATTGATCTCTTATGTGTTGAAACTGACGGATACGCAGCCTAATACTATTGCTGCAGTTGAGGTAAGCAACATATTTACGTTAAATTAGGGCGAATTTACAATATGTTTCAAGATTCTTTTCTGTAAAGATGTACGAGACGACCTCGATGCTTGCTTATCCCTGTGGATTTCATTGTTTCTTAACCGTTTCATCGTAGTTGTATGGATTTGTAAGACCATTTTGTACCTATCCCACACTTCTTGTTCCTCTAACCGTGTGACAAAACTTACATTTCTCCTTATTTGCAACAGTCTTCATCAAACTTCATAATTTGAAAATTCTAGGACATGCCAGCATCAAACAACACCTTATTCTACATGTTTCAAAACCTGGCCCCAGCTCGGGAGTACGAAGTGTCAGTGGCGATGAGAAACGCGGTCGGTGAAGGACCGAGAGCTTACGTTAGAGTGTCCACTCCACCTTTACCTACGTGTAAGTACCACAGTGTGTCTATTTTTTGTTGGATCGACGGGAAGAGCGTGATGTTCGCTTAATCTTAAGCCAAAACGACTGCCCATTAGAGTCGCACGTTAAACACGAGTAGGTACTAAAGACACCTTATGTGTTTTAGTGTTGATTTGGAGATCAACACGAGGGCCTATTTTGATATTATGATTTGATTTGTGGATGTGCGTAAGTCTTAGGAGAAAACAGGAAAATAATTAAAACTTAATATGGCGCCCACCAAACGGCCCCACATTATGTTAAACAGTTTTTAATTGTATTTTTGTGAAAGTTTATCCACAATGGATTAAAATGTTGGATTGCTGATCATGTGTGTGTTTTTCAGCCATTCCTAGTCAACAACCTATTTTAATATTGGGAGGAGAACACAATATTTTAGCAGCGCCTGCTAACGACATGCTATCAGTTCCTGTGGAACTTTATAATACAGAACACAATATTACAGGTTCGTATTTTAATACTATTAAAAATATTTAAGAAGTGACTGCTCACATAACTGACTGCGGAAATAAATGCGCTCTATTCTACAAAATGATAGAGGAATATTTATTTATATAATAACGATCTCAAAGTATTTTTACTTGTTTTATTTTAAACTAAATAATATAATTCTTTTATTTCAGGAGTTGGTTTGGATATTTCAAGCGATTCTCTTTTCGTATCAACCTCAAGTGGCTACGTCTACCGAAGTACTCTCTCGAAGAAAAGTATATCTGAACCAATTCTAAGTCCAAAGAACATCAAATACAAACCCCTAGATCTGTCCATTGATTGGTTGAACCGGCATTTATATGTTCTTGCTGAAGTTCATTATACAGAGCCAGCTACGGTCTGGGTGAATGTGACTTTGTATCCTAATTGGAAGATCATTCGCTGCGACTTTGATGGAAAGAATCAGATTGTTGCGATCTCTGGGTTTAACTCGAGGCCCATTCATTTTGAAGTTGACGCTTATAATGGGTAAGTTATAATATATTCTTTGGTGTCTCAATTACCTTTCTTTTTCGCAAATTGTACTAAAGATCTATATAATCAGAATTTAATAATGTTTTTGTTTTAGGTATCTTTTCTATGCTCTTCGAGGAGTAGAACGTGGAGGTCTTTACCGACTAGATCTGGCCAATATTTCCAACGGTGTTCATCATGATGCACCGCCAGAAATCATAGTCAGAGACCCCTACCTTGGAGCTTTCACTGTAGACCATGCTGACTTTAGGATACTTGTCGCTCATTTGAGAAGAAACACTGTCTTAGCTGTGTCTCTAGACGGGTAAGGCTCATTTTGATTATTTATTTAGAAAATTTAAGTTAGGTGTTCTTTCATCAAGAGATCTGAAGCTGAGATGCAGCATTTAATACTCGTATACATAAGTATTTATTGACTTTTATTCCAGTCGAGAAGTAACAGACTTCCGCAGTAACACCCAAACTCCAAAATTCCAATCAACTCGCTCCATCGCTTACGCCAGCGGTCTCTTTTACTGGACGAATGGCAAAGAAATGCTTACAGAAGAATACCACGCACAAAGCGACAGTTACTTTCACAACGAGTACCCTCTTGCTTACAACACTAAGGACATTGAGACAAGACAAGTGCTAGTGGCTCTAAGAAGTTGTCAGCCGATACCTGTGCCCGTGAATCCACCGTTAGGGGTCCAGAGTGTGATGGGTATAGACAGAGCAAAAGTTTCCTGGTCACCGCCACATTTGTTGGGACATCAGGGAAGTGGGGCGTGGCAGCAATGGACATTCCATCTACAGCTCACGCATGTCGAATCTGGAGAAGTTATTGACATGTAAGTTCTAATTTACCTAAAATTTTGATCATCTTTGGTGAAACGGAAGGTACTGATTTATTTGGTTTCATTCCAACAGAAAGAACATCACCGAATTACTTTACGTCGTCGAAGATTTACAACAAGATGCGGAATATGTTATCAAAGTTGCAGCAGTTACTAAATCTGGTTCAGGTAATTTTTACTACACTGAATTATTCTCTTTCTTCTGTCAATTTCAAGATTTACACATTTTTCTAACGCCTTCTATATTATTTACAGGTCCTTGGTCAACAGTATTCATAGGCAAGACCCTGGCATCATCTCCTACAACTTTACATAGCACCTTACTTTGGTCCGGCCCTGATGGCCTTCTACAAACAGATTTAACTGGAGACAATATGCAGACGTTAATCCATAGATCGAGGATGATCAAGTTCCACATAACTGATATATCGTGGTATAGGGATAAGCTTTACTTGGTTACAAATGCTTCGACAGTAATGTGGTACAACACGACTACGACTGATATAGGTTTGATGCATAATATGGATAATGTTGGGAGTTTGGCCGTGGATTGGGTCGGAAAGAAGATTTATTGGTCCAACCCAAAACAGCAACTGGTAAGCATCCATGCAACATGTGTGACACGAGTAGTTGTATGGCTCTTATGTTTGTTTTACAACTAAAATTTTGGATTTTTTATGATTATCTTCCCGATTTCCAGATAACTCGTGGTAACTTCGACGGTAGCAACCGAGAGCCAGTGCCCATAGTGACCGTAGCTAAAGAACTTACGATAGATTCCCTCGGAGCCTACATATATTGGAATACTGGACACGCAGTAGAAGCCGCGAGACTAAACGGGGAGAACAAGATGGTTTACTATCCAGCTCAGTTGTTTAGTGGGAAACAAGGTAAAAAAATTGTTGAAATTTATAAATCCAAAGGAACTGAAGTTATATAAATTGTTAATGATAAAATAACGCTTTGTGACTTTGGCAGTGATGGGCCTGACAGCAGATTTGGAGAATAAATGGCTTTATTGGTTGGTGAGAAGCTATGACGGATCTGAACTACATAGAGCTCCCACCGCCGATATGATAGGGCCTGGTGTCAATGAGGTTTGTACCACTAATTTGATATCATGCGATACGCCAATCTATTAAATCCGTAGTGTTATATCCGTAGTGGTATATTATGGTATTCAGTACTAAGTTCTTCATCTTATTTTGGGCAAAGTTTGCGCAAAGTCGTGATTCTAAACCAGGGTTTTCACTCTGAAAAGAACCCTAAGCGTACCCTATTCTATTTTTTATGAATCATTTTTCGTGAATTATAATATGCTGTTGTTTTATAGTTGCCATAAAATCTACATGCGATCATCTTTAGCTTTAACGATCCATTAAATTCCAGGTAACTGGAACCCTAGTGACTCGGCTAGCAGGCACTGGCACGTTGGGTCCACTCTGTTACTTCAGCGGGCGTTTGGTCTGGGTCCAGGACGCATCTCGAGCGGTGGTGTCCGACTTGGCTGGGAAATATACCGCGGAGTTAGTGCCGAGAGTGCATGTCATAGCTGTCAGGGATCCTACGTTACATGCGGATAGTGGTAAGTTGGACAAAACTGAGGATTATTTTAAATGGCCGGCCTTCATAGATTTCGTGTCAGTTAGAGAGGATTATGAGGCCTTTATTTTAATTTTCTTGAAGATCAGACATTTTCTATCATTTTTGCAACAGGATTAAATTACAACATCTTTTTTACAAATAATTTTTCGTAGTAGGTAGGTATTTAAAAATTTTGTACCGAATGGAACTGTAGCTTATGTAATTTAGTATAACCAAACATTAAGTAGACCCAGGAATGCACTTTGTAATTTTCTTTCAGAATCTCTAATCGCGATACCAGAGACGATAAACGCCTCATCAATATCAGTGGTGGGTGTGTGGGACCGGTTCAACGTGACGTGGGCACCAGCTGAGAGGGTAAACGTCAACAACAGCCGGGTGTTCTACGACGTCAGCCTGGACTTTGCATCGCAGAATAAGATAGAGGTAAAAACATGCCCTTCTTTAATTCACCATGCCTTTAATCTGGTTTTTAAGTCTTTCAACCATTCTTCATAATCTTGTTCGTTTCTTCGATTTTGTTTGTCAATTGGAATCATTCTGCTTTCTTTTTTTTCTATTTTGCCACTGAATAGGATGAGCACAGTTTATTTTTCTCTTCCATTCCAATGTCATTTGTTGTCTTGCTATCACACTCTTGGTACACCCTCATTCTCTTACTCGCAGTTCTTCCAAACTCTTAAGGCTCCAACCTTGCTTTTCACAAATTCAAAAGTTGGCGCCTTAAAGTAGATAGGCCATTACCAAGATATTCAAGAATATGACGCCTTGGGTTTGAGAGATCTGCGAGTAAGAGGATGTGGGCCCAGATAGTTCCAGTATTAGTACCTATTCTTGAATATGTAATCACCAAGACCAAGTTGGTATAGCCCAAGGTCAACTTCTATTTCGTTCGTCAATTGAAGATATTGTGTTCAGAAAACAGTCGAAGTCCCGTGGATAGAGGTGTCCTCGGTGGGAGTGTCGCCGTACAGCAGCATGGAGGTGACGGTGCGCGCGCACAGTGCTTGGGGCGGAGGAGCGGCGGCGCGAGCCTCCCTGCGCTCGCCGCCCGCGCCACCTGCCGCGCCGCGCCGCCCGAGACTCTACGTGCACCAGGCTAACAGGTACTATAGAATATAGAACTAAGGCTTTCAACCACACCTAAAACAGAAAATGGTGGAAGTCCCGTGGATAGAGGTGTATTTCGTAGTTTAGCCGTACCTACAGCAGCAAAGAGGTGACAGTGCTCGCGCACAGTGCTTGAAGCGGAGGAGAATAATAGAAAATAACTAATAACTATAACGTAAGCCTATAACGTATTGTATAACTTCACAAAAAAAATTGTCCTTACCTACATCTAAATGTTTTATTATTCAGTGGCGGTCCCCTATCGGCTACCTTCCGTTGGTCCCCGCCGGGGCGCGCTAACGGCGTGATCCAAGGCTACGAGGCGGCGTGCTGGGCGTCCCGCGCCGCGCCGCACGCCGCCGCGCCGCGCCGATCCGCCTGCGCCGACGTCAAACTGTCGCCGGCGCACACGCAGCTTGTTCTTAGGGACTTGGTGCCGGGGTCTACTTATTACTTCCAGGTGAACTTTTATCCTATACAGTAATATTATTATATTTTTAATAGTATGATGCATTTGTGTGTTGTGTTATTGTTACCTCTTAACGCCTAAACGATTGGACAGATTCAGAAGTCAACTTCAAAGTCCAACTTTTCAGGCCAACACAGCGGGCGTTTTATTTTTTTTTGTTATTTAGATTTATTTCTAGATTAGGTATTTCTGAATCATCTCTTTTATTTTTTTGCGTGGCAACGATTTAACAAAGTTGCAATAAATTGATAAGAGTAAAAAATAAGTATATCGATAAAAATGTAATTTAGATTGGTAGCTTTTTATAATTATTAATAACAAACTATTAAGATATGTCAAACCATTACGATAGGTTACGAAGTTTTTTTATTAAATCGTTTTTTCTTCAGGTGCGATCTTTCACCGATGCTGGTTATGGTCAATATTCAGAAGTGGTAAACGCATCATCGGACGAAATAAATCCCGTTCCAAGAATAATGATTTCCTCACAAGAATCAATTAAAATCATCGACTTGGATTCTGGAGAAGCGGAGATCATTCCCAAAAGCACTGGCATTCCGGTAGACTTTGCGATATCGATCGAGGAAAACGTGGTGTACTGGGCTAATAATATGGAAGAGATATTTTCAGCTAGAATTAACGGCAGCGGTCATTATAAGGTAAAACTATCTTAACGTACCTACTGAAATTATAGAATCTTTTCGTTAAACTGACACTTTTTTTCGACTTCCCATACAAAATGGTCAGCAATTTCGTTGAACAATTTTAATCCAATCCCCTTGAAAATGTATCCTGATTTGGACTTCTAAGTAAGTTACACGTCGCGGTCCGCGGTTCGTCGTATGTATCTGATGATGCGGGTCAATGTAAGTGCCCTCTGAAATCTGAAATATTCTGTAGTCGCCCATAAACATTGTGCTCTTCTTCTAAATTCCCCTTTTTTCTATTCCCCAGCTAATAACAATAAACGTGTCGGCAAGCAGTATTTGTGTGGACTGGATTAGTCGCAGCGTGTTCTTCACGCAACTGGAAGCTGATCAGACGGTTATATACCGCGCCGCGCTTGGAGCCGCTCGACCTCAGGTTGTTAGAGTTCTGGCGAGGAACAGCACTGCGTATAGCTTGCAGATTGCACCTATGCATCGGTAAGCAGTCTATTTTTTCTACTACCTATCTGTCGTTATGTCATTAGTTTACGTACCAAACACAAAACAACGTAAAATTACGTAATAATATTTAAAAACTCCCAACTTTTATGATTATAAAAATGAAGTACCTACATAGGTAATAGGGTAGGTATCTTTTTTAAATGAAATAATACTAACTTAACAGTTCAAACTTAAAACGTCATTTTCGTAAATTTTAATGCTATCCGTTTCCGTTTGGCGCAGTCGGTAGGATCGAGTACTTTTAAACAGCACAAATTTAGACATGAGCTTCCTTCTTCATTTTCAGATCATTATTTTGGTACGAAGAAAGCGGACACCCAGGCTTAGGAACACTGATGATTTCAGACATAGATGGATCTAACATTAGAACATTTTTCAATAGTTCAAAAGAAGTAGATTTCAACGATTGCAACTGCCCCGAAAACCCACAAGTGGCTAAAAGCTTCGTAGTAGACATGACTAAGGGAGACAACTACGAATTGTACTGGATAGATCCGTGGACTCACAGAATAATGGCCGCTGATATGAACGGCTGCGAATGTAGAACAGTGTTCGATGCTACTGAGAAAAAGAAATACGGATTCACACCGATGTCAATCACAGTTGACAGCAAATACGTGTACTGGTTTAACTCCACCGAGAGGGAAATTTACTACACAAACAAATACAAAAACGCAAAGATCGAACGTATGAAGATATCGTACGGGTACAAAATAATGGCGTTAGATGCAGCCAATCAGAAGTACCCGCCGAGGCAATGCTTATTTCCGACAGCTCAAGATTTACAACCGACAATACTTTCAAACTCAGCTCATAGCGTCACCTTAACCATGCCTATTGTGGAGAAGCCAGAACTATGCGATGTTTTCACTTATGAAATGAGTTTAACTGAATACACGATAAACTACCGAGCTATTTCAAATGACACACCATGTACAAAAGAAACGTGCACAGGATCCGTGGTGACTACGAATACGGAAGTAATTCTTACTGATTTGGAACCTTTCTCAAACTATACGGTGACTTTGGAAGCGACCAATTACTACGCGAAGCTTCATGAAATCAAACCCATTGTGGGTTCGCCTCTGGTTGTCCAGACAGCTGCTGAGGGTAAGTAACGAGCATACCAAAAGTAGATACTTTACCTATAACAAGCAAGTAATGTTACAAGGGTTTCGTTTGTTTTCCTTTAGAGGTGTAAGAAACCCTAAAAATAGTAAAGACAACTAACCAATTTGGACTCATAGCTAGAGAAAGAGGACTGTGGAAAATATGAAACGTTTACTTGCAAATAACAAACTCACTTCACTATCAAATGAAAGCATATTTGAAGGAATCCAAGATGTTTACGCCATGATGATGTTTGTTGTCTATTTTAGCTCCAAAAGCCCCAAAGAACGTGACAGCAGTAGTACTAAGCCCAGTACTTGCTCACGTAGAGTGGACCCCCGCGCCTGGTCTCTGGTATGAAGTGCATTGGAGGACTGATGACTACGCTACACTCACACATCGACTGAAAGGCAAGTCTTATTTGTTGTTGAAATAACCTTTCATCATTTGGAAACGTCCTCTATTATTAGCATATTTGAATATAAATGCAATTTGTGTAAATTTTTGACTCTCTGGAGAACCGTCCGGGAGTTTCTCTCTGTTGCTGATCAATTTACCCATCAAATATTGTCAGAGATCGCATAAATGTCACAGATGTTTAAGTGCAAAAAAATGAGAGCAATGATTGTCCTACAGAGCACAACATGTTCGAAGTATCAGCAGCGGGCAGCGCTAACTTGACTCGCCTGTCTCCCAACACCACGTACCGCGTGTGGGTGCGCGCGCGCTCCCCTCACAGCGTCGTGCCGGCCGACAGTGACCCCGTCAAACTGACCACCTACGCCCCGCCGGCGCCTCTTGCTTTACTCAACAAGACGTCCACTGAGTTGAGGGTGCATTGGCCTTCACCTGCTGTTAGACCGTATTTGTAAGTATTACCGTTTCCTACTCCTCTTTAGACTTCAGAGACAGATAGTGGTAGGTATGTTTATGGTATCGAACTTCGATGATCCGCGTTGAGTTGGTTAATTTGCATAGATATATGTATGGCAATCACTACAATACCACAAAAATAAAATGTTATAGACAGAACGGTTTAGATGATAGGCGGTTCAAAACTTACGCATAGAGCAACCGTGCATTATACGGTAGAGTTACGAAACGCCTTTTGAGTTTACCTACGCGGTTCGTTCGGAGTAAATTAGCTAATAGCTTCTCTCCACTTGGAGCAACTTGGATGCTAGATTATAGGATCCTAGGACAGATCAAAAGAAAGATTCAGAAGTCCAGCAGTGCAGGTTGCCGTTGCCAAGTATCTCGAGAATAAGAATTACACTTCACTACATACTTCAGCAACTTCAAGTCGTAACTTCTATGTGATAATGTACCTAACCTAACGTTTCATTCCAGGTTCAAAGTGGAGTATACAGAAGCGACCACCCCCCTAGGTTCGTGGACAGCCTGCGAGCAAACGAGCAAGTCAGAGTGGAGCGCGCGTCCTTTACGACCCAAGACTCGGTACCGGTTCCAGCTGCATCTGCAGTATGTCGCCGGCGCACCGCCTTATCACTGGCCTCATGATGATCGATACACTTTTGAAACTAAGGGTAAGAATTTTAATAAATTAAGATTTCTGAATTGATTTTTGGTGGAGTTTGAACTGCACGGTTAAAAACATGTACTTATCTTAATTTTCTGGAGCTGAAGCTCAATTTAGCTTTGCTCTCGGTCATCAAGGTCTACGTCGCCTTGGCTGGCTGTACTTTAAAAGGCCTACTGTCGCGGCTATCTTTTCATCTCGTCTATGGGCGAGATACAAGCTGCGAAATAGAGAATAAAAACAGCACGAGAGGTCTTCAACTTACCAGCAGTATCCTTGATATTGCAGGTAGGCGGTAGTAACCGCTCAATATCAGATAGGACGTCTACTTGTTTGCCCTTTATGACATAAAAAGCGTCTTCACCTAGAGTGAAATAAGAGTAAGATGATGATATAATTGTTCCAAATAGTTAAAAAGCAGCATCATCAACCACGACCCCTCTGAGAGTGAATGACTAAGCAGGAGGAGGAATATTTGAAGCTTTTGTAACATGTTGTCCTATTTGTATGTCCAGGCGACGTGCCCGGCCCCCCCGGAGCCGTGCGGGCCGCTAGTGTAGGCGCGGTGCTGCGGGCGTGGTGGGCGGAGGCGGCGCCGCACGGGGCGCTCATCACCGCTTACAGGGTGTGGGGACGACCCACGCACAGGTATGGTTTACAAATAATATAGTTTTACTACGGTAAAGATATATACAGTAATGTGACTCGCTAGAAATTGGGAAGCCATATCTACACGCATCGACTAGTTATATATACGGTGTTACTTTCATACGATGCGGTGTTTGGTTTTAACTGCAACATATAGGTTGGCCACGCAACCTTTTCTCTATTTCTTTTATAGATAACATATAAGCAGTTAATTGAATGTTCTGTTAATTTACAGGATCATACACCAACCGGTCAACATAACAAATATCGCCGACCTGTTGCCTCACAATCTACCCTCGGACGTAGACGACGCCATGAAGATACGCATCATTACTGAGGGATTGGAACTCTTGCACAATGGAACTGGTAAGCCAAATTAAATTTTAAATTCGTAATTTTGCATGCATCATACGAGTGAAATAAAATAAAAATAAACCGACTTCAAGTTAGCACACAGCATACGCGAAGGTGTCCGAATACGGTTAACTTCATTGCAATACTCGTATAAGGTATACGCGAGTATGATACGCACGATTTAATTCATATTTTAAATTTACTAAATAAAAAGACTGACATCGCTAACAGTGATCCTTTACAAGAAAAAAATCCTGACATACTTGTAACATTATGGTGTTGATCTACAGAGCCGTACTGGCTGATCGAGCCGTCGGAGTTAGGCAGCGGGTACACAGTATGCGTGCAGGCCCGTAACGGGTACGGATGGGGCGCGGCCTCACCGACGTCTGAGCTGTCTCCGGGGATGGTGGCCGCGGCCCGCGCTCCTCACGCTGCTCTAGCACTGGCGTTAGGAGCAGTTCTGGCCTTGCTTGTAGCTGCTGGAGCCGCTGTCTTCTATGGTAACCTATACAACATATCTACTGTCTCTAAAGTATGGGTGGGGCACGGCGTCACCGACGTCCGAGCTGCAGAGCTCGTGGCCTTGCTCGTGATTGCCGATCCGTCTTCTACGGTAACGGTACGGTATGCTAAACCTCTATATTATGTGTCGCCGCTCTAGCACTGGCGTTAGGAAGAGTTCTGGCCTTGCTTGTAGCTGCTGGTGCCGCTGTCTTCTACGGTAACCTATTCTATATATCTGATGACTCTAAAGTACGGATGGGGCACGACATCACCGACGTCCGAGATGTCTCCAGGGATGGTGGCTGCGGCCCGCGCTCCTCACGCTGCTCCAGCACTGACTCTCGGAGCAGTTCTGGCCTTGCTCGTGCATGCTGGAGCCGCTGTCTTTTACGGTAACCTATACTATTATCTAACGACACTACGGAGAAATGTCCTCTGGGTGGTATTGTCCGTGATTCGTGATCCATTTAGGCCCAGGCAGGATGTTGACACCTGCCAAAAAGGGTCACCCTTCCCAGTTCTCCGATCGGGAAGCTGGGAACACTCTATGTGAGTTTTCGGATTCACCCACTGAAAAGTTGCTTATGGAATAGTATTCCAGGATATGAGGAACCAAACCTACCACAAGAAGTAGATGAAAAGCTGTAGTATTTCTTTGGGACTTATGAAATAAGATCAAGTGATCTGCTCCAAACTCGAGGGTTTTGGGGAAACAAATCATCGAAGCCATAGGCGGATTTAGGGGGGGGGGGGCAGGGGGCCAAGGCCCGAAGCATCGTAGAGTTACGAATTTTGCACATAATTCATGGTCAAGATTACATTTTTTTCTCGGCGCTCGCAGCTAGCTGCTCGCGCACTTATTATTAAGGATATTTGAACTTTCTAACTGTTCAGAGCGAGCGAAACATGCTTTTTGGAGTAAAAAATTATAATATTATTGCCCGTCTGCATCTTGCCCCCCCCCCCCCCCAGGACCAAATCCTGGATCCGCCCTTGATCGAAGCTACTCATAATGCAACAACTTCCACGTTGGACCTTTACATTTTAGGCTCAAACTTAATTGGAATTTTCTTGCAGCATACAAAAACCGCATCAAAAAGAAGACAGCAGTAGAAAACCAATTGACGACCAACGCGCCGCGGAGAGGACCCGACGTAGAGCTCGCCACACTCCGACAACTGCCCATTAGACATAACACTAACATACTATATAACCAGGTAAGTAGGTGCTCGCTATCATACATGTATCGCGAATTTTAGAACTAACATAAAAAGTTACGTAATCAAAAGCTAAATTACTTATAATGAAAATGATGAAAGGATCTAATCAGTGCAAGATTTTTTCATACGAGTCGACGACACCTAACAGGCGTTTCTTAACTTTATCCCTTGTACTTATACAATAAATTTAAGAAGTATTATTTAACTTTACGGTTCAACATCTCTATAAAAAAAAATGTCGGCTTATAGTAATTGCCGCTAGTGTAAATTAGCCTCAGAGAAAAATTTGCCAATACAGCCTTCAGACTCATTTCAAGTTTGGAATTGCTAGAATTTTATTGTTTGAATTTGATAGAATTTTTATGAGAGAACTTTATAGAAACAATGTAGGTATGTTTAAATTTTTACTATTTTTCCCCAGGGAGTCCATTGCCCCTCAGACGCAGAGATAGCCAACCTACCTCACATCCGTCGTGAACAAATCACGTTGACCAAATTCCTCGGTTCAGGCGCGTTTGGAGAAGTATTTGAAGGCATCGCGCGACAGATCAATGGAGCTACTGCTGATACTAAAGTTGCTGTTAAGGTATGGACACTGTTGATTTAATTAATAATTAACTTTTAGTAGCTGCATTGATAGCTAGTACTTGCATAGTCCTTCGATAGTATTTGCCTAGTCTTTACCTAGTCTTTGCATAGTATTTTGATGGTCTGTCGCCAGTAGATACGCTATTTTTTAAAGTTTTAATAATACCACGCCATTTTTTCTCTGTTCAACTTCGATAATAATTATTCGTGCTGAAGGGAACGGGCATACCTTTTTCGTGTAATTTAAAAAGGCGAAAACTAAGATTCCTACGAATTATAAACAGATAATGCTTTTTTTTTTCTTGAAGTCATACAGGTCTTTTCCTCCTTACAGACATTACGCAAAGGCGCCACCGAACAAGAAAAGACTGAATTCCTCAAAGAAGCGGCGCTAATGTCCAATTTCAAGCACGAGCATATTCTGCGCCTGCTCGGGGTATGCCTCGATAATGATCCCAATTATATCATCATGGAGCTCATGGAGGGAGGCGATCTGCTCAGCTATCTACGAGCTAAGAGGGCTTCTTTGGTAAGTTTATTATATTGACTGGCGAACATTGACGGACATAGGGAACTCCAAGTATCATAGGGGTCTTTCTTGAGTATAGATAAGTCTTATTGGGATACCTCTCGATTTGCAGGAGGCAGTTGAGGTAGGTATGAGAACAGGCTTATTAGTGTAATGACCTCTTGATACCGCATCATGTGCTTTCAAACCAGGACCAAGTATAGAATTTTCGCCTGGATGCTACCGTCTTTCGGAACACACATAAAACTCCCATTGTTTTCCTAGCTGTTTTGCTAAAAAAAATATGTAGGAAGCAGTCATTAGTTCATGTTGCAAGCCTTGTAATAGGCCTTGGGGCTTGTAGCCTTGGTCTTGGCGACCTGAAACTGCGAAATCATTTGATTCTGACAGGGCAGCGTAACTTAGTTATAATCTGTTCTGTTGGAGTTCAAGTTTTACTTTGTTGAATTTTTCACATTATTTGGCACTTTATAATAATGATAAGCATTTGAATAGCGTATTCTTCCTGTTACAGTACACAACAGAATCTCTAACCCTATTGGACCTGTTCAACATGTGTGTCGACGTGACGAAAGGCTGTCGTTACTTAGAGGAGATGCACTTCGTCCACCGCGACCTGGCGTGCAGGAACTGCCTCGTGGCGCACAGGAATAACGGGCGACAGGTCAAGATCGGGGACTTCGGCCTCGCCAGGGATATTTACAAGAATGATTATTATAGGAAAGAGGGGGAAGGTAAGGATTTTGACTGTTTATACAAACAATACTTGACTATGACGACTGTGTTTACAGCTACCATAAAAAATATTTAATTAGGTTATGGCAAAAGTGGAGCTCTTCCCCATTACATCGGATCCGAATCCGCCAAATGATAGATGAACAAATCGGATTTCTCAGATGTTCTACGGCTACGTCAGTCATTTCACGGATTGGGATCTGATTTAGTGCGGTGCGGTTTAGTGGATTATGTATTTTGCGTGACCATTTTAAATAGTGATTAACGGTTTTAAACATTGGTAGCTATTCGACATGGGTTATAAGTTATATTATATTCACCACTTTGGAGTTTCTTACTTTTTGCGATAAGCCATTTTGAAAAATTTTAATAGGTAAGGCTTGTTTTGAAATTTACCTAATTTAGGTTTTCCTATTGCAGGTTTGCTGCCAGTTCGATGGATGGCAGTAGAATGTTTAGTAGATGGCGTGTTTTCATGCCAATCCGATGTGTGGGCGTGGGGAGTGTTATGTTGGGAGGTAAGTCTTCGGCAGAAACTTTATCTTTGGATAGAATAGCGATCATTATCCCCGTTGTTATAAAACGCGGACTTAGGTACACTGGTTCAGGGATTAACTCATGTCAATTGCTCACTTAGGACCTAGTTTAGTTCTGGCACAATCGTGAGTCCGAGTTTTATAATAACATGGCATTATAAAACTTTTTTAAATCATTATTTTTTTAGTTAATAATATTCACCTTTTTAAAAAATAACGTACCGTACCGTGATTGGGGCATTTATTTTCACTTTGTATATTTAAACTCAATATTGTGATATATTTCAGGTACTATCATTAGGTCAGCAGCCGTACCCGGCGCGTACAAATCGTCAAGTGTTGAGCTACGTGCGCTCGGGCGGCAAGCCTGACCGCCCGCCCAACTGCCCCGCTGTTTTGTAAGTACTTAATACATAGGATATATCGGTATTCTTCTCTTCTTGTTCTAACCGAATCATCTGTAATGGTGGGCTCATCATAATATTATAGATATTGAATTGGGCGATGAATTTGCGGGCACATAAAGGAAAGAAAATCAATATCGGATCAGGGGCCCTAGACAAGCGCCGATCGTTTGTCGCTATCGATAAAAAAATGTACTGAGATGACAGTCGTTTTCGTTTGTTTTTCGATAACGAATGTCATCTCAGTACATTTTTTTAGCGATAGCGACAAACGATCGGCGCTTGTCTAGGCCCCCAGATCGTAGTAGTACAAGTACTACAACTTGTTGCTACTTCTTGAGTTGAATGCTGTCGCAGAATGCAGTAGATCCTGGGTAAAGAAGTGAACAGACTTCTCGCTTTTATGCCAGCATTGTAGTATTTTCCTTGTTTTACGAAATGTTCCGGCCAAGTATGCTAAAAATTTGCATTTAATGCGTTGTATCATGTATGTATCTCACCCGATTTTTTAACCCCCGACGCAAAAACGACGGGGTGTTATAAGTTTGACGTGTCTGTCTGTCTGTGTGTGTGTGTGTGTGTGTGTGTGTGTGTGTGTGTGTGTGTGTGTGTATGTGTCTGTCTGTGGCATCGTAGCGCCCAAACGGATGAACGGATTTTGATTTAGTTTTTTTTGTTTGAAAGTAGAGTTAGTCGAGAGTGTTCTTAGCCATGTTTGGTGAAAATCGGTCCAAGATGGCCGCCGCTACAAAATGGCGGATTACTTTTTTCTTCCACGACCCCCTCAATATGGGTATCAAATGAAAGGGCTTAACGAGTAGAATACAGCCCACTATATAAAATTTAAAATCCAAGATGGCCGCCATCAAAAAAATTTGAATTACGTATTGCGTTGGGGTTTTTTTTAAATTTTTAATTTAATTCACTTGTATTAAATTTACTTAACCCTTTAACCGCCAGACTTAAAATCACTTGTCGTGCCCCTAGCGCCAGGCAAGTTTTTTGAATTATACCTACAATAAAAGTGATGTCTAATGTTTATTCTATTTGGGAGAGAAGCATAAAACCAACTGTAAATCATAACTTTATTCACTATTTATCTAATTACGAGTATAGTTTTATAAAATACAGTGTTATGACTTAAAAAATGTAGTTTTAAAGTGCAGTCGGAAATATACGACTCGTCGGAAATATACGACTCTGGCGGTTACGCAACAGAACAGGCTTGTCGGATATATCCGACGGTGGCGGTTAAAGGGTTAATAAAAATATATTCCCAACATTCTTTTAGTCTATTTGACGTACAAAAATATATTTTTGATATCCTAATTTATAAATTTGTTGTTTTCAGTTACGATCTCCTCCAAAAGTGTTGGAATTACAACGCGGAAGCGCGGCCGTCGTTCCGCCAGTGCCTGGAAGTGGTGACCTCTATCCGCGACTTGACGTCTCCTAACATTACTCTCACCGCCACGCCTGCGCCCGCGCCGCATTACCTCACATTACTGGGAGACGGTAAGACATATACAGTTAAATTTTAAAATATAATAATGCTTTCAATAAGCGAGCACAACGCTGGTTTTTAAATAAGAAGCTTAGTTGCGAAACTGTGGCACATTAAAATCATGTCAAAATTAAAACGTAGCTCCTCACACATTCCGCCAATACATAGGTATTTATATAGTTATATTTTAATTAATATCTTGAAACAGCTCAATCTCAAAAAGTATCCTGAAAAATATACTTTTTGAAACAAAATAGAATTTTCGAAATCGATTCAAGCGTCTTTAAATATTCAGTAAAAATATATTCATAATATTTCTAGGTGTTATTTAGGTTTCTAAATAGGTAAGTAGCATTTAATAAACAACCATAAAGATCAATTATTATAATAATTAATCAAAATAATCATAAATTTATGCCAACCAATTAGTCTAATTACTAATTCAATCATTTTCAATGCTATTCATCACATTATGGCATGAATTATGATAGTTTATCATTGTTATCTAAGTCATTAATGTTCAATCGATTCATTCGCATGATTAATTCATGTTATAGGGCTTTCATAACATAATATGCATCATATACATGTACCAACTAATATGATAGGGATGATGACAAAGGTAATAATATTTAAAGTCTATTTAGTTCTTCAGCTAATATAAGGTAATTTTAAAAATACTAAATAAATTTGTTATGAAAACTAACTAAGATAATATGAATTTTGTAATTTGTTGGCTAAGGGGCGCGCTACATCACATTAGTACAAAAATATTCCTGCAGAGTACTTAAAAATTACGTCAACGACGACGAAAAACGTCGAACGTGACGATGGATGACGTCTTGATGGGTCCACCAAGCAACTTTAGGTTGATTTTTATCAAATTTAATAAGTAATGTGTTAATATGGCAGAGGCATGTCCTAATATGGCAGAATATAGCTGAACATTTTTCATGTATTTTACTATCTTGACTGTACCTATATTCGCAAATAAAGATTTTTGTATTTGTATTGTATAGTAAAAAATAACTGTACAATTTTTTTTATTCATCCACGTATTGGTCATTTTTTGTCGTCATCCCTTTTGTTCATAAATGTGCATGTTTTGCATGTTCAGACGCTGTCGACAACCGCACGTATCTGCTGGATGAAAACGACAATGCTTTCATAGGTTTGTATCATTTTTAATATTTACTCAAGTGAGTTTATGGCTGGAGTCTGTAAAAAGAGTAACTAACTAATGACAAATGTAGTCTAATTCTGATCATCTGTTAACCCCTTCTATCTTCATTGGATCTTCATTAATAATAATATTATCTCGATCATCCATTTAACCATTTTAGAAAAAAAAACATCAACATCAGCTTACATTCATCCACGCTTGAACATTGGCCTCCCTACTCCCTATGGCACGCATCAAAAAGGTCCTCTGCCAACCATAAAAAAAAATTGGTCAACAAAATAGCTGTAGTTAGAAATAATTACTGGAGAAATTAAACATTTTCTAAATGTGACTTCTATTCACAGACGAAGACTTCCCCGAGCAACAAATGGAGCCATCGCGACTATTACCGCGAGCGCCAAAATACCTAGAACTGATGTACGACAGCGACTCCACACCGAGCCAAGTGTGCGACGGTTACGAGATTCCGCGAACACCCTTCACTTATTTACCATTCTCTCGACACAGTATAGTGGGCGTCGCCCCCAACAGACTGATTAGACCGGTGCATCGCACGCACTCCCTCAGACATTCACGACCTCCTAATGCGACTATAATCCCTCTCAGAAATGGCATCGTCAAACGAGCGTCCCTATGCGAAGAACTCCAAAGACCTCGCCGGGACCCCGACGATTTCAAGACCCCATTCTAAACTGTGATATCTTAGAATCTCCGTGTACATTTCCACCGATAGACTTTTATATTTAAAATTATTTATTTTCACTAGTTTTAATCTGTAAATATTCGATGTACATAATATGTTAGCGTAGTAGGTTTGTGAGCGGAAGCGAAATGTGAATATCGATGCATTTATTGTAAAATGTTGCTGATTAAATATTTGCCTTACTCTAATGAACAGTTTTATTTATATTAATCGAAGATAATTCTAAAAGCGCAATAAATAAAAATCTTTATAATTTATGTAACTGTTATTTATTAAAAGACATTGCCTTACAATATTGTAGGACATTTATTGACCTATTATGTCATAACTGTTTACTATAACTAACAAAATAAATGATTTATTGAAACAATTTCGAACGCTCGCAGAGATATAATGGTATGTTGAGAAAAAATATACATACCTACGTTAAATAAAAAATAAATGATTCCCATTTTATAATGTTATTGATTTTAAAGTCATATCCCTACGCGATTATGTAAACTCAAAACAATACTAGGTTTCTTATTATATTAAGATATCAAATGCGCACGCGCTTAAAATGGCAATAAAATTAACAACTTCTTTTCTTCATCAACATTTTATCATGACATCATTTTTTTAAATGTAATTCAGTATAGGTTAGCCTTAGACCACATGTCGCGTGATGTGGCCGCAGATGGTGGCAGACTAAACCTAGAAGGCGGGATAAATCCCACCCTGGCGTCACTGGACATCATGCCGGAACACAGCCACAATGACCACTTGGCGACAGAGTTTTGTCCAGACCAAAATTACTACCCTTATAACACTTATTTTCCAATATTAACTTTATACATATGAGAGTTATTGGGAACAAGTGAAATTTAAAAAAAACTTTTTAAAAACAAGCTTTTATTATTATTACCATTTAGCACCATAAAGTACTCGTCAAGACTTATTAAATGAGCCCAAACTCGATGGGGATACGTCGTTTAATTACGAAGTTCCTATAGCCACCTTCCCGTTCCATCATCAGATCAGCTCCATGTCATAATAATATTGCATTGTCATCCGATTTATGCATGCATGCAAAATTTCAGCTCAATCGGACACCGGAAAGTGGGTCAAATTTAACTTGCAAGATTTGATTACACACAGACAGACAGACAACAGACAAGTGAAAGTAAATAAAAGCTTGGAAAAAAACTCATCAATCTACACAAAAACACCTAATTTCATAGTCACATTAAATCCACACAAAAAAAAAAATTATTGCCATTTTAAGCTTAGATTCGTCTAACCTACAATGTAATAAAAACTTCACTCGCCATCTTCAGCGACCTCCTCTTTAATCCTCTTGTCGATCTTCATCTGGTCAGTGGTGACGACGGCGGCGCCGACGTCGGGCGGCGGGTCCTGGTCGTCGTCCTGGGCGTCGTCCTTACTGTTCTCGTGGAGGAGGACGTACTCCCGGAGAGAGAAGCCAAACTTGACGACGTCCTTCTCTAGCAGTTCCACGTATCGACGCGGCTCGATTTTCTTGTTGTTCACGAATGTGCCGTTTGCTGATTCTGTTAAGAAAATACCCAAAGATTAGAGAAAGTAAAGCCTCCGGAATAGGTTGGCTTGTATCATTGGCGACCGTAATGATGCGTGGCCAGATTTTAAGTCAGCAAAAGCAAATCGCAGTAGTCTTTCAGAAGGGAAACGCTGAAAATATTATGGGTACCTTTAGGCAGGGTTTACACAGGGATTTAAATGACTGATTTACGTATTGATATTTCAAAATACGTCATATTATCGTGGGAGCGACAGGCGCTCAGCGTATAAGTCCCTTAAGATCAGGCGAGATCGTGGTTAAAGGCAAATAGCGTCCGTGGCCCATCCAGTCGTGGTCGTACATCCAGTTTATAATATGGAGGCCCTGGGTTCAAATCTCGACATAGCAAGGACGCTGACTAGAAGGCACGTAAAACTGTGGGTCCCGACTATTTACTATAAGATATATGTGTAGAGGACAGCGGTTAGGTCAGGTTGCAGGGTTTTTAGTAATCTTGGCGATGAAACTGCAACAGTTTGGCTACACAATTTTTATATCTAGCACTACTGTATGTACATAAATAAATAAATATTGTGATTTGACTCTGATAGTGTAGTAGAGCAACCTATTGTATAAACTAGTATAATAACGTGGTACAGTATGATCAGTGACCTAGATCGATGACGTATGGCCTGACGCGGCGTCCGGTGGAGCCGTCGGCCCGGTTGAAGGGTGTGATCCGGTGTCCGCCACCTTGTCGCAAGTATTATAACATTGTATAGTATGATATATGATATATACGTCACTCGTCTTGAGCGTATTCAGAAACGCTTCCTTAGGTACTTACAATTCAAAACTAAATCTTATATTGATAACTATGAGAAACGATGCCAGAAATTTCATTTACTTCCCTTAATTGACAGAAGGCGTATAGCAGACCTCGTTTATCTGTTAAGCATTGCAAATGGCACGGTTGACTGCTCAGAGCTGTTAGAGCGCATACACCTACGTGTACCTACTGTATCTGTCAGGAAGCCCGCGCTACTTCATATTCCGTCGTGTAACAGCAGATACAGGCAAAACGCGTTCCTGGTCCGGGCGTGCAGGAGTTTTAATGAACTGGCTACTCGGTGTGACATTGATCTTTTTGTTACATCAGTAACTCAATTAAGACGGTTACTTAGTAACATCTTCTTTGATAAGTAATATAGGTTAATTTCATATATTACCGGTGTGTGACACTTTGTTAGGTAGCAGTTTTCTATGTACTTATTGTTTGTAATCTTATACGACAGACATATCTTTTTATTTATATCTTATATATGTTAATACTTATATATTGATATATACTTATATTTTATTTACATACAATTATATTTTTGTCGTCTTGTTCTATTTTACCTTTTTTCTGAATTTATCTATGAAAACTTGTAATTGGCCTTTCGTGTTTATATAAACTATCTATTCATAAGCTAGCTGTAAGTTTTCTTGTTATTAATAAAATAAAATAAATAAATAAATATACCTAGATCGATGACGTAAGGCCTGACACGGCGTCCGGTGGATCCGTCGGTTCGCTTGAAGGGTGTGGCCCGGTACTGCAGCGCGGCGTGCTGCTTGCTGATGGATGGGTGCTCGAGGGGGATGTCCGCCACCTTCTTGTCGCGTCCGATCAGGAACGCAGACTGACGGTGGATGTACAGGATGGGTAGCGCCTTGTCGCCTTTGAACGGGTAGAACCTGGGGAACAAGTATACATACAGTAGTACATTAGTGTTTTAGTACACTAGTAGTATGCATTCTTGTGAAAAACATGCAGAGATTTATGCCTGTTTTCACCATCGAGTACCTAAGCATCTCCTAAGTGCCCCCTAACGTAAGGTACCCCCTAAATCTACCCCTTACCCAAAATCATTTTCACCAGAATAGGTGATACCTAGCTAAGGAACACTTAAGTAGGTGACCCTTTTTTTTAAATAGTGTTGTTAAAATCATTTAGTTATCGACTATTTTATCTATTCGCATTTTATTTCTGTATTAATGGGAATTTGTGCATATAAATAGAAAATTTAAGTTTTAAGAGTGAAATCACAAAAGAGAATGTTGACTAAACAAATTGTTTTTTGACCATCAAGTATATAAGTAAAAAATATTGGATATCTTATTTTTTTTCTTTGTAATTTCTTAAAAAAAACTTGTGATATAAACGTAAAGTCGCTTAGTCGTGACGTCACTGGCCGAACTCTGGTACATTTACCGGTTCGTGACGTCACGCGTCTCCACCGAAAAACATGTAGGCGATACATCTTAGCTATGATTTTATTCACAAAGCAAAAAGTACATATTCATAATAGGTATACGCTATTTTTAGGGTTCCGTACCTCAAAAGGAAAAAACGGAACCCTTATAGGATCACTTTGTTGTCCGTCCGTCCGTCTGTCTGTCAAGACCCTTTTTCTCAGGAACGCGTAGAGGTAACAAGCTGAAATTTATAGGAAATACTAAAGTCCATTGCCTCTTAGAGCTGTGAAAAATTCAAACTTCTAGGCCAACGCAATCAAAAGATATAGACGAATATGTCGCAAATTTCAGCAAATTTTCGACATTCTCAAATAAATCAAAACCTACGGGGTACTTCTCGTGAACTCAGAATCTTGAAATTTGGCACGAAGCAACACCTTAGAGCACAGATAAAGGAAAAATTGCGAAAACTATAATTTTTTATTTGCGTCATATGAAAAAATTATTTTGAATAATTTTATACCTACTACCCCTTTTCTCATGAATGCGTAGACGTATTAAATTGAAATTCATATCAAATACTCAACTCTATAATACCTTTAAACTGTAATAAAATCAAAGCTCTATGTTAACGCATTTAAAAGAAACAGCAATTTTAGCCGCAATTTTAAACTCGCAACTACTCTCAAAAAACCAAAACCTACAGGGTACTTGCCGTGAACGTAGAATCTTGAAAATTGGCACGTAGCAACTCCTTAGAGCACAAATAAAGGAAAAATTGCGAAAACTGTATATTTTTATTTACATCATATAAAAAAAATATTTTTAATAATTTCATACTTACTACCTTATTTCTCATGAACGCGTGCAGGTATTAAACTGAAATTCATATCAAATACTAAGGTCTATAATACCTTTTAACTGTAATAAAATCAAACCTCTATCTCAACGCATTCAAAAGAAACAGCAATTTTAGCCATATTTTTTAACTCGCGACTACTCTCAAGGGAATCAAAACCTACAGGGTACTTGCCGTTAACTCAGAATCTTGAAATTTGGTACGCAGCAACGTTTTAAATCTTAGGCACAGGAAAAATTGCGAAAACTGTAAATTTTTAGTTACATCATATAACAAAATATTTTTAATAATTTTGTATTTGCTACCCCTTTCCTCAAGAACGCGTACAGGTATTAAATTGAAATTCATACCAAATACTCAGCTTTATAATAACTTTAAGCTGTAAAAAAATCAAACATCTATGTCAACGCAATCAAAAGAAACAGCAATTTTAGCTACATATTTTCAAACACGCAAGTACTCGCAAGAGAATCAAAACCTACAGTATATAATATTATACACACTTTTCCTTAGGGTTCCGTACAAACTTACGGGTTTGTACGGAACCCTCGGTGCTCGAGTCCTACTCGTACTTGACCGGTTTTTTTTTAATTTAAATTACTATTAGAAGACTCAAACGAACGAAACCGTTCGAGTTAGTATAGTGTAGTGTAATAGTGAATAGTGCAAAGTAGTGAAAGTGCTACATATGCATTGTGCATAAAGAACACATGAACCAAGTGTCTTCCCCTTAATAGTGTCTCTATTATAAGAAAAGTGTTAATGGACACATTCTTAGTTTTAGTCTACCTAGCAATTTAAGTTAAATGTAAATTACCTATTAGCCTAAGTCATAGGCTAGATTGTAATATAAATAGAGAACAAAAATTATAATATATTATTTGTTATGCTCTAATTCATAAAAAAAAAATTTAATTACAAAAATAAAGGTCCAATATTTTTTTAACAGACACAAGATGGACAAAAAATGTTATAATCAACATCTATTGGTACACTTTTCTAATAAAATGTTAACACAAACCTCCATCTCCTCTTAGGTTGCTTAGCATCATCCGGTTCAGTATACTTGATGACGACTCCGTTGACAGTGTTAGCATCAGCAGTCAGTTTGCCCGACAGACCAAAGTTGGGTTTCTCTTTATCCCCGTCTTTGGAGCCTTCCTTTTTCACTTCCGTTTTACCCCAACTGTAATCTTTTTCATTCACAGTTTCTGCGAATCTAGAATTAAAGTTACACATATTTAAAACCCAGTAGCTTGCTCGTTTAATAAGTTTCTATCGTTTGTTTTCGAAATATAAAGAAATTATTTTTTGGTAAAACTTTTAGGAGAATAATTTCTATAAAGTTAGTCGGATACATAGATATACTACTACTGGATTACGCCTAACCGCTTCAAAATCGACCAAACTGAACAGTGCCTAAATCCATAATGAGCACTGTTTCGGCGTCAGTCTCGTGCCAACCATCAAGTGGAACGTAGCTCTTAAGAATTCCAAAAAGAATAGTATATCTATGGTTGGATATGATCATAATAATATTTGATGATTTTTGTACATGTATCTTTAACCATTGATTTTTATATAGGAAAATATTTTTCAGCTTCGGACATACATATCTCAAAAGTAAGTAAGGTAAGTTAAAGAGTATGTCTAATAACTGTGTACCTGGACTTCCTCTCCCGTCCCCTGTTATCATTATTATCGGAACGAGGCGGCGGGCGACGACGATCCCTGTCATCCCTATGTTCCCGATCATCTCTGTGTTCCCGGTCATCTCTACGTTCCCTGTCATCTCTACGTTCCCGATCATCTCTACGTTCCCTGTCGTCTCTGCGTTCCCGGGAGTCCGGTGGTTCCCTCGATTCACGGGGTTCCCTCGAGACAGGTGGTTGCTGTTCCCTTTGTTCCCGTGGCTCGGGCCGCCGGCCGCGTTCCCGGGATCTGTCTTCTTGGCTGTGGGACCTAGGCTCGTCATTCCTGAACAAATTACAATTATTGTTCATATATTAAATGATATTTATTTTATTCATTTATAAAAATAAGAATTTGTTTATTCATACATTTCAAGTATAATAACAGATCTGAATAAACCTACATAATGTGTGTACAAAATAAATTGAAGAAGAATATTAGAATGTAAGAATATTCCTAAGAACGTTCCATTTCCGTTCCGTTACTAATCACCATAACACAAGCATTAAGTTGCTTAGCTTGGGGTTAGGTGGCGCTGTGTGAAATGTCCTGAAATATTTATTATTATTTATTTATTTAAGTTGTATGGAGCATGTATGACTATTTATATAACAATGCTCAATGGTTTCAGCGTGCGAGTCTTAGTCTTGGCATGATATAAGATCCCACACACCACGCTTGTCCCGTTAGTTGTTCAACCTAGTCTCAAGATGACCAACACAACAAATCAAAGGGCAACTTATCAATAATTTAAGAAACAACAAGAAAATAAAACTAAACTCTGTACATTTATACTTTTTTTCCAGAGTATTGTAGTAAGTTTATTATGGGACGATAGTTGAATACAGAATTTTTCTCTAAGACTCTTTATCTTCAATGTTAGGTACTGATCTAAATGATTTTATACTTAAGCTCACAGTTTCTAAATATTATAAATTTCTTAAAATACTTTGTGTTATATATGTGTGTGTGAACCTTTAATTGGCTGTATTTTACTTTTTTTTTTTTTTTTTTTTATTTTTTTTTTTTATTATGTAATGAAGTAGAAGACTAGCAAGACGCTCTCCTGATGTTAAGAGATAACGGCTGCCCATAATCAGTACAGTGTTACCTAGGATTTCACAATTATGTGAAATTCTAGGAGCACTGCACCAACGCTTCTTACTCAAGAGTCATAAGATGTTAAGACTCTTTAGCCCAGTAATTTCACTAGCTACAGTGCCCTCCTACCGGAGCACAGTAATGTTTGCACATCACTGCTCAGGCGGTAGAATAACTGGCACTGTTGGGGTACCCACCTAGACGACCTCCTGCAAAGGAAGTCTACCCCCGTACTCGTTCTTTTCATAGAGGTGCCTTGCGAACGAGTGTTAACCTTTTGACCGCCAAAGTCACCTATACTTGACAAGCACTTGCGGGTCCTGTACGCCAACGACGTCTATAGACGACAAAAAACCCAGTCTTAATAAAGTGATATAAAAATATTTATCGACTCTTGGCAACACTAGTTCTTTCGTAGGTATTTTTTTTTAATTGTGCCTTGGCGCACAGGGCCCGAAAATGCGTTTGTGCCGTGGCGTTCAAAAGGTTAAAATAGAAAAATGTAAAATTGACTTGCAAAAGTGCTCCTGTAGCCTATTTGAATAAATGAATTTTGAGTTTGAGTATGGCGTATAAACTGTTATTAAGTTTTATTTTTAGCTGTCGGTTTACCGATAAATAAATTAAAATTAATTACCTAGGTCGAATGGGCGGCGGTGGCCTCTCAACTCTAGCAGGCGGCTTGTCGCGTCCCGGGTCGCGTCTGAAACACAAATCAATCACAATTAACTCACAATTTATACTATTGTACCTTCTATATAGTCTGCGAAAAAGAGAAGAGTTAGAAGCATTTTGTAACATTTTCTATTTTGAACGTTATTTGTAAAAGTATATAAGGATGACAATAGGGATGTCGAAAATGTTAAAATTAAAGCTATTTCGTCTGTCTGCTATATAATAAAATATGTAATAGATACGTTGTTTTTAGTTTGTGTTGAATTAAAAAAAAACAATGCTTATTATGAGCTTTTGGGTGATACGTCACGCCTTGCTATATAATGTTCCAGCCAAGTCGCCGTGACGTTATGACCAAACAAATGTTGATGCATTGTGTCTCAGCTCAGAAATATTCCAGTATTCTTAGTAAAGTACTTGACGTGTAAACTTTTTGTGGTCATATAGTATTACATTTTCAGACCTCGATGATGAATCAAATAAATATGTATTGACAAAAACAAAATCGGTATCAACGTACTGGTTAAGTTGCTATCTAAATACCTATTCAGAATAATTACACAACTTTTCTCTTATCACAAACTTTACCAGAAGATACATTATATTCTTACAAGCATTCAATAAAATCAAAAGTATACCATACTCAAACATTCCACCAATTTTTTAAAAGTTATTTACATTTTTGTTTTCTTGTTAGCGTCATAGTGTAACGATATGGTCCGACGCGAAGAACCAATTTATTTTGTCACTCCTAAAACATACCACTTACCGTAACATTGATTTAATTGATGATCGTTGACTTTACCTACTCGAGGCTCATCCAATCGTGGATTTCTCGTTTTATTTATTATTTTAATATTAATTGTAGTTTTTTAGCAGTTGTTTTGTAGTGTTGAAGCAGAATTAACAGCATTTCTGATGTCTATTGTTAATTACAATGTGATAGATTTCATGGATTTTCTTTTCTTTTCTTTCAATATGATGGATTTCATGGTCATAAAGACCATTTTCTTTAAGATTTCTTTGATGTAAATTTCTTCTTTTATAAATTTTAGTTGATGTTAGAAGTATATATTTCAGTTGTTTTATAAACAATAAATTTATTGCACAGCTTGTCTATTTAGTCTGTCTGCTATAGCTAGTCATATGACAAGGTTTTTATGCATAAAATCCCATTCCAATGGATTTGTAAAATTTGTATTCCCAATAACTGCTCTTTTGCAGTTAAAAATCATAAATAGGCACTGTGTATTCTTTTCGTAATATGGGTGATAATTTTTTTGTATCTGGTGTATTTGAAATGGTTATAAAAATGTCTGCTTTGAAGTTATCTGGAGTGAGGATTAATCCTTCCATTTGTGCTTTTTCTGTATGTGTTTTGAGTCAAATAGAGTAATTTCCATTATGTTGAATATTTTCACTGCATAAAATTGTTCATAATCAGATTTTAACTTCTAATAATAATCTGACATCATATATGGGCAAATCAGCCTTTCTTTATAATCGCCATTTATGTATTTCTGTTCATAATCTTCTGCTTGGTGTAACAAATACATTTTAATTGTGTTTTTATGATCTTTCTCATTATTTTTAGTTCGTTTTGTATTTTCTGTAGGTATGTATATTCTGAGAATATTTCACATTGATCGAGTGGTCCATAAATGTCAATTATCGAGTCATTTTGATCCATTGTGAACCTTACCATCTTCAGAGATCCTCCATAGTTTCCATCATTGGAGTGTATAAGATTTTTTTTTTTGATATTAGTTGTGTCCGAGATAATATGCGTCAATTCTGATGTAAAATCGAAATCCTTGCTATCGATATAATCCAAATAAAGAACTTGTTACTTATGTCTTTTCTAAAAAATGTATTCTTACTTATGTCTCTTGTACATATTGGGTCACATCTCTCGTTAACCTGATTGAAATATGATTACAATCAGTTATAATCATATAAACAATATCTGTTCTCATTATTTTTCAATGACACATTTTCAATAGTTTATCACAACTTCATAAGTTGTCAAACATTCACAAGTGCCTAGAACAATCCTCATTTATACTGCAAATAGATAAATATCTATGTAACACCGACATTTTCTGTTTGTTAAAATTTTCTGTAGAGTGGTCACTGTAAAAATAAACATGGTTATTTAACGCGTTTGACGGCATTGTATTGTTTGCCACACGTAAAAACTGTAGCTTTAAGTGTGTGCTTAATTTACTTATAATACTACTCAAGGCTAAACATATTTATGAGATGTTGGCATCAACAAATAGGCCTAATATTGACTTATGAAGCAGAATGCTTGCAATCAAGATATCTGCTTCAGAATTAATTTAAACACCTTTTTTACAACAGAATGTACAAATGTATTCTGTTAGCTCAAATTATTGTAAAAAAAAAAAAATTCTCATTATTGACCAACACCTCAAAAACATGTGACCCATATTTTTAAAAGTATATTCAATGGTAAAGTTACATACCTGTCAGGATGGAATGGCTCTTCCTTAAACCTCTCTCTTCTCTCAGGAAACTCTCTGTCGCGGAATCTCTCAGGTTCAGGTGGACCGCGCCTGGCACAAGTTAATAGGGTGTTACAACAAAAAGTTGGTGTTTATTGATGGTGTTGCTGCTGTTGTTGTACGTTGTTGATGTGTTGTAGTGTTTGTCGTGTTGTTGTGCGTGTTGTGTTGTTGTAATTGTCCTAACCGTCTTTCATAAAACAGCTTACCTATCCCTATCGCGGTAGTCTCTGCCTTCGTCAAAATTTCTCTTGGGTCCTCTCTCTTCAAAATGATTTGGGCGATTGAAACCTGAACAAAAATTATGATAGATTATAATAAACACGCGCGAAGTGATCTATCCATACTCTTACGATTTGTTAGCATAAAATATCTCACTTGTTTGCCCATCAGTTTAATTTATTTATATTGTTTGTTGACTCTGGTTTAGATTTCTGATACAGAAGAATAGATTAGAAAACTCTTTATTGCACACATACAATAAAATAAACTTAAAAAGATAACAAGTTAGAAAAAAAGTGTTACAATTGGCGGTCTTATCGCACAATCCTATAAAGAATTATCTAATCTTTTATAATATTCAGATATATGCATATTTTTATGCAAGTAACACATCTACGCTCTCTAATTGTCATGTTAAATTATTTGGTTAAAAGGGATAATATACCCATCGAAACATACAAATTACAGTATAAATATTTCCTAATTTTGTTGTAAATGACATTCCACTGTCAGTTTATTTTGTTTTTTGATATATCAAACATGATTGAATATCATATTTATATAATATGACTAGCTTACCCGGCAAACGTTGTTTTGCCATATAAATAATTTCCTAAAAATTTCTAGTGTAGACAAAAAAATAGCTTACTTATTGGAAGTATGTATGTATGTTAGAATGTGTATATTGTATGTATGTAAGAATGTGGTATATGCGTGAAATAAGCATTATTTTATGGAAATTTTTTTCAAACAAAAGTAAAAAATTAAATTTTATGAAAACATTGTCTTATAATTTTTTCATACAACCAATATTTCCATTGATATTTCAAAATAAAGATTCATAATGATTGATTTTTTTGAAACTATGAAAATCTTAATTGTTCAATTACATTTTTTTAATAAAATTAAATTAAAATTACATTTTTATAAGATCAACAACATTTTCGATATAAATAAAAAAAAGTATACTTACAACACAAAATCCGTTGTTATTGGAAGCTCGTGTCACGTGTTGAGTACTTTTGAGGTTATAAAATCACTTGATTAACTAATCGTGCAAAATACACTCAAAATTGATAATTTAATTATTATTGATAAAATAGGAATGATTAAAAGTTAATATGAGAGTTACACTGAGATAGCAAAATAGTAATTGTCAACGTTACACTTGATGCATAAACAATAATGATGGCCGACAACTGTGTAGGGAGTGAGAAAGAAAGGAGACCGGCTTCGTTCTCATCCCTACTCCGTGCTGTTTACTGGGTCAGAAGTGACACCTGTAGACATCTGGCGGGGATAACTAATTAAATGACGATTGATCAGTTTTCGACCGGAGGAAAAATGATTAAATTACTAAAATGGCTATTAAAAAATAAGGAATGATCGTAGAAGGGTGAAAATTGAGGATTGTATGTATTTTTGTATTTTGTATCATAAAAAAATAGAAATTAAAAATTTTGTCTAAAAAATTTTAAAAAAAATTTAGGGGTGCACTACCCCTAACATTTAGGGGGATGAAAAATAGATGTTGGTCGATTCTCATAGATACCGGATAAGCACAAAAAATTTCATCAAAATCGGTCAAGCCGTTTCGGAGGAGTATGGCAACGAAAACTGTGACACGAGAATTTTATATATTAGATATCGAAGTTGCATGTTTTCATAACATTCACTTATCAGCCATTTGGAATAAACAATAAAACATAATATTGTTTTTTGCAATTGAAAATAGTAAAAAAAGAATTTTCCTTATTATTGTATAAGATTTTGTAATCCTACAAGGCCTTTAAAAATAAAATCCAAGCATTCAGTTGAAAAATGCATTACTTATTATATAGACACCTCCATTGTACACAGATAAAATAAACAGAGACTGGAGCAACATCATAACCCTCTAGCTGGCATCTTGTTACAGCAACCAACAGTCAAGCAACAGAGCTGTTACCTGTTGGTTATCTATGTTGGGTAAACCTTTGTTGACGTTAATGTTGTGTATACTGCGTTACTAATGTCTATGTGTGTGTTTCTCCTGACTCCTGCCTTTAGAAATGTTCTAAGTGTAGGTTGGGTATAGTAAAATTAAATCACACATCACTGTTAGTTGGGGCTGTAGACGAACGTACGGAACCCGGGCGAGTGAGCGTCAGTTGCATAAAGTAAACCTGCGAATTCGTCACTTTTCGCTCAGCCGGTGGTCCGTGTGTCCCTACAAACCCATGTGATCTTTCCTAGAGATGGGTCAGTAATCAGACATTCTAAAATGCTAATTACACAATGCATCTCAAATCGAAATGCAATGACTGGAACAATATGAAAACAAAAACTTAGAAAATATTTTAGGATTTCCAAACATCTATGACAGGGCCACAGCCTTTTAAAATGAAAAGTGTTCACATCTGGTATTTTTCAATTGACTGAACTTCTAGATTAGTCCTGGTTCACTTACCTCTTGGTTCCCTGGAATGATAATTATTATTGTCACGTTGTCTCCTGTGATATTCTTCATCTTGAGGAGGCCTGTGTTCATATCTGTTCCTACAATGATGATAACAAATAACAATATAACAAGTATATACAAGGATATATAGGATCAGCAGACTAAGGTGCACAAGTCAAAAACGTTAACTATAATGCATACTTATTTTTAAATTGCATGGTTATATAACTACCTAGTCAGATCATAAATTCTGTCACATGTTTAATATAAAATTATTGGAACAAGTTTATTTATTATGTAACCATTTATATACCAAAATGAACTTAACAAAACATAGATTCTTATGACAATAAAGTTTATTCAAAATGACCTCCGTGATTTTGAATACAGGCCTTCAATCTGCGCGGCCAGTTGTCTATCGCAGCACGAACGAGGTCCATGTCAATATCGGCTGCTGCCTTAATCAAGGATGTCTTGAGTGACTCCAAATTGGGATGAGGCTTTGAGCACGCCTTTTCCTCCAAGTGTTGCCATATCTTGTAATCTAACGGACTCAAATCTGGACTGGAGGAGGGCCAGTCTTCGTGCCGGATGAAGTCGATTTAACGCGCCGCCAGCCAGTCTTGTGTGCTCTTCGCTCTATGAGCTGGCGCCGAATCTTGTTGGAATACCCAGTGCCTGTTATTAAACATGGTATGAGAAACAGGTTCCACAAGGTTCGTCAGGACTGTATTTTGATACACAACTGCATTCGTTTTTACACCTTTCTCACAAAAATGTACCTCTGTTAAGCCCCAATAAGAAACTCCCAACCATACCATGAGCGAGGATGGAAAATGACCTCGTTGGACACGCGGAATACGGTTGCTCGCTTCTTCACTACTGTGTGCGTACACCTTATCATTTTGTTTGTTGTAGCTCTCTTCTACGGTAAAAATTTTTTCATCCGAAAAAAGAATTTCTCGATATTTTTTTCTCGCGTACCGCTTCAACAAAGCGCGGCATCTCTTCAGTCTCAGGTCCATTAGACGAGCATTTAAACGATGTCCTGTTTTTCTTCGATATGCCCGAAGCCCTAAGTCTTCATTTAACACCCTTTTCACCGTGGTTCTGCTTAACCCCATCTGAAGGGCCAACAGTTTCTGCTTACGTTTGGGATTTCTTTGAATTCGCGCCTTCACAGCTTTTATCACTGCTGGAGTCCTAACAGACCGAGGGCGACCACTTCTAGACCTGTCATCTACACTAGAGTCTTCATTGTATCGTTTGATGGTACGATAAACGAATCTTTTGGTTATATTCAAATTTTTCAGTACGTCAAAAATTTTAATTGGCGCGTAACCGCAACGATACAACGCAATAACTGCAACACGGTCTTCTTTAAGCGTCCACTCCATATTTAAAAATGAGTAAAATTCTAAAAAGTATACATTTTTATTTTCATGAACAATTCGAAATTCGAATTCAATAAACTTTTTTGTGGCCAGCATTCTAAAAGAAAAGTTTTTACTGTGTGACAATACTTATGACCTGACTAGGTATATGGGGTTATTCAATCTGCCCCCTGATTTGACCCACTAAGAAGGTACAAAAAGTTTCATCTGTCCCCCTAATGTTAAGAAAGGGACAGATAAAACTTTCTTATTCTCAAGTCAAATTATATCCATGATATTTGTGATATATATATATTTGTGATCTTTTGACTTATATTCTTTAGTCTGCCAGATATAATTATAATATGAAGTAAAACAAGTAAAATAATAAAGATGATAGATAATAAAGACAAAGCATTTTTAGTCCAGCCAGTTACAAAAAAAAGAAAATAATTTGGATCCACAACATCAATTCTGCACCAATGTACCTTTGGTTATGGATATCTCTCTGCCCTTTTTGATAAACATCAGTGGGGACATTGATTTGAAATTTAAGCCTGTAATTATGTGCAACCTCTTGATGGTTGGCTGGCTCATATCTGCAATGTTACACATTTCAACAATCCAAGATGCTTATTGCATTGTAAATGATGTAAGTATAGAAGTCATTTCCAAACAGCTGTATATGATACAGTGACAGAGGAATGCAACAATAAGACTCTAATATTCTAACATTGTTCTTCTTTTTTATATTAGTAGGTAAATAGGTCGAAAGTTTAGTATATTTTTTTTATACAACGAATTAAGAAGACGAGCAAGACGCTCTCCTGATGGTAAGAGATAACGCTGCCCATAATTAGTACAGTGCTACCCAGTGCACTGCACTAACGCTTCCTACTTGAGAGTCATAAGATGTTAAGACTCCTCAGCCCAGTAATTTCACTAGCTACAGTGCCCTCCTACCGAAGCACAGTAATGTATAGCTCGAAAATACTTGATAGAATTAGCCACTATATTTACAAGTGGTATCTAGCTAAGACATGGGTTCTATTAAATGCAAGGGGCCTATTTAGTAGTACAGAATAGAGTATATACCAAAAAATACTTATGCTGACCCATTGCCATACTCATTTGAATAGATTTGAGCTTCAGACTTAATTTCTAGGTTTAAATGTATTAGTGAAAATTACCTGTCATGGCGCTGCCTTTCTTCAATATGATATTGTTCTTGTATGCGTCTCTCTTTGCTGGAGCCCCGATAAAACCGCTGCACTTCACGCTCCCTTTGTTTATACTCATTTGCAGGAGAATGTCTCGGAAATTCTTTCCTAGAAAGAGACATTGATATAGCAGTCATTAACTTATGTGAGCTTTATGTAAGAATTTGTTAAAGAAAAACAGAATTTTAACCCAAAAAAACCTCTACCGTCTTATTACAAATTGCGGACTAACAATTGTACCAGGATTAAACCAGATACTACGTGAACAAATGACATTAGTTAATCCCAGAACTAGCGTAAGTCCACGTTTTGTAATAACGCAGATAGGGTTCAAAATGAATTTTATAGGTATTAGGTGGTCAGAATTGGCTAATATTATTTGACACCTACACCATTAAACGCCTTGGAGCCATAAGGTAGTTTTCTGTAAGTAGGTGATAGGTTACAGGACACAATAATAAGTGTGCTAATGAAAGTAATCATAATAAACACATAAAAACTTACTGATAATATGTGCGCGCCGGCCTCTCTTCTGATGATCTCCTGCGTTCTTTCACAACACTGTGAAGCCGTCGCTCCGGTTCCACTTCTATAAAATTACATATTATGATAATAGAGCTCACACCACAAACATTAAGATTTTAAAACATTGTTTAAATTATTATATCTAACCTATCACACTAGCTGATGAACTTCGCGATCGCTTTACTTTAAGTTTTTTATGTTTTTTCTTCGGTGAAACTTCACCCTCACTGGCTGAGCTATCGTCGTCTTCAGAACTGCTGTGAGCCGCCGAATCAGAACGCCGCTTCCTTTTAACATGCTTCTTCTTCTTCTTCTTATGCTTTCGCCTCTTGGAACGTCTGTGATCATCCGATTCGCTATCAGAATCTGAAGAATCGGCACGCTTCTTTTTTTTCTTGTGTCGATGTTCCGATGCAGATGATTCCTCACTTTCACTCTCGGAACTGCTGGATTGTTCACTGGCATCTGAATCCTCAGATTCGTCTGATGATGAATCGTGACGTCTTTTGGATTTCATTTTAATCGATTGGTTATAAAATACAAATAAATAAAAACTAAATTCGACGCGCCAGCAAACTAAATTTTCTTTTATGAATGAATGAAATGAACGAATTTATCAAAATAAGTGCACAGGCTAAACAATAATCCATAGATTTTTAAGCTGGCGATAGAAATGATGATTATTATTTTATAGAATGGGGCGTTGCTCCGTGGAGATGAGCCCTTAGAAATAGTCTAAAGTCTATGATTTTTGACATTTGACAGCCTACATTTTTGACACTTGTTAATTTTCAAGTTACAAGTTTGCTTTTTTACTGCCTTCCTGTAAAAACTTTATTTTAAATAAGAAAATTTAATTAATTATTATCTCAATAAATATGTGTCTCCTTTAGTCACTAATTTTATACCAAAAACAGTACCTGTGACATTACCGCTCCGTTATTAGTAATATTTGTATCCGTAAATAACCATAAATACATGTAACACGTAGCAGTAGCTGAGATTAAAAGAAATCTATTAACTCTGTTACGTTACCACGGTTTTAAATATAATGGCTATGAGAAAGCGGAGTGGTTCTGGCTCCAAACGCCACTTGAAAGAGAAAGTGGTGCAGATATACGAATCCTTTTTTCGTGGAGAAGATATAACCACTGACAATCCAACGTTTTGGGATGAATTCTTTCTGTTGAAGCCTAAGATACCGCAGTTAGAGGCGGAGATTCAAAAGCTATCTGTTGAACAGCTTATGAACATGAAAGATAGCATGAATTTATTTGTAGACCAGTGCATTGAAATGTTAGGCCAGGAACACCACATCAGGTATTTTAGAAACAAATCTTGTTTTAATATTATATGCATAATAACTAGAATAGCCACAGGTTAGCTAACTGAAGTGTATATAAAATTACTCAATTTCTATCATTCATATTATACATACCTACTTGCTAAAAGTTTTAAAAATGTATCCTTCAAATTTTCTTGACTTACTATATTAATATATATTTTCTATACATTTCAGACTTGTATATGGTCTCCAAACACTAAGTGCACTGCTGATTACCATGTACCAAAGAGCAAGTCAGGACTCCAACCTGAACATCAAGACTGTTTTGATTGGTGCCGATCATCATGCCGATGCCAAGATGCAGAAGCTATTTGATCACTGCAGTACAATACTTTCAGGTAATTTAGAAAATATTACATAATAATTTCTATGGGTGATAACTCATAGAACTTAATTATCCTAATTGCTTCCCTTTTGATGTCAATCAAGGGTGGATCCAGGATTTTTTTCTGGGCAAAAATATTATAATGATTACTACGAAAAGTGTGTGTTTAGCTCGCTCTAAACAGTTTGAAAATTCAAATATCCTTAATAATAAGTGCCACCGAAAAAAAATATAATCTTGACCATGCAATATGTGCAAAATTCGTAACTCTACAATGCATCTGGGAGGGGCCTTGGCAACTAAAGGCGAAAAAGGTGGCTAAGAACATAAATTTATTTTATTATGTTAAAAATTTTTACCAGTTTGTAATATCTCATTTTTAAACTAAAAATAAACGGTAACTTCCAAAATTTCCCTAGGTGATGTCCCGGAAAGTCTAAAGTCAATGGTGTTAAAGTTACTGCTAGTGATAGTAACTGGTTTAGAGAACATAGATGAGAACCCCCTGGTGGAATACTTCATGCAGAACTCTCTCTTTGAACCAATGGTGCAACTGCTGTGTACTTCCACTGAAAGACAGCAACATGGTATGTACAACAGTTTTTTTTTGTTTTGGTGTACATTCTGTGTACATACGAGAAGTGGGACTAAGCCGGCCATATCTGCCACATGAATGATGCTTGTTGAGCCAAATTAACAACCACATGATCACCAATCAACACAACAGGCCTAGAAAAATTGATGGGATGAACTTGACGCCAAGGCAATTGGAACGGAACAATTGGGTCCTGTGAGCCTAGCAGAACAGAATGGCGCGACGGAAGGGAGACCTTTGCTAAGCAGTAGAACTAAAACGGCTATTAATATTAATAAAGAATGGTGTTGGATGGACTCACAGATAGATTCCAATGAGTGTCACCCAGGCAAATTGTACTTTTATGACTCTTGTAGAACTCCTATAGAAAGGCCCGTACTTTGCCCATGTTTAAGAGTGGAATTATGATGTTTATATGAGCGACAACAGTTTCACACTATAAACAGACAAATCTTAATAAACTGAGGTGTTAACATACTGCTGATCTATGTTTTTTTTTTTCAGGATATGATGTAGTAATGTTACTAATGTTCTTAGTAAACTACAAAAAACAGGAATCAGCCAATCCATATGTTGTGAAGCTATCAATACTTGACGATGAACTGGCTTTAAATGGGTATGGTTTTGTTATTGCTCATGAAAACGGTTAATTATAATTAATCAGATCAATTAATTGTCTTAAGAGACATAGAATAAAAATACTCTTTATATTGACCAATTTAACAAAAATAACTTAAATTCAATTCAATTCAATTCAAAGCATTTATTTCGATAAAAAATCATATTCAACACAATTCAATTCATAAGAAATAAAAATGACTATTGCTTAAAATCTTATTTTGGAGAATCATATGCTCAGACATCATATTTTGGAGTGAATTATCTGAAGTTGGCAACTCACAAAGTGACCATACTTAGCCTATCTATAGCCTATAGCCATGTGGCATTTAACTAAAAATAGAACATAAAAAATAAGATTTTTTCTAGGTATGGTCAAGTAATAACAGCAGCACTAAGCGACTATGTAATGTCAACGTTTGGAGGAATGCAAGGTAATGGGGGAGGGAGCGGATGGCTCTCATCGTTGACCAGTATGGTGGGCGGAATATTTCTCACCAGTGATGAAACTCAGCCAGTTGTCAGAGGGCAGCGGACTAGGTAACATAGCTTTATAACACTAAGATACTGAACTCAAAATCCACGCGGAGATGTTGTCGCGAGTCGTCTGCCAAAAATAATATGTAATAAAAAAGTCGAGTTGTCTGCCAATGTGGGGGTTGCCTTTTTTTATCCCAGAAAAAATGCATTACGCATCGTCACCCTGCCCGGGGGTGCAGGGTGGTATGTGGGACTCCCCCGCCGAAAATCCCTGATCTATCTTCTATCTAAATGTTTGTTTTAATGTTGATTTGTAATATTTTCTTTTTATAATTGTGTCCTGTTAAAATTATTTTATTGTGTATTTTATTTTTGTAAATATTGTGTTGATTACTGTAAGTGGTTGTATTACCGTTGTAATTAACAATAAATAAATAAATCTAAACATAATAAGAGGATGGAGTGACTGATTGACTGATCTATGAATGCACAGCCCAAATCGCCGATCAGATTGGGTTGAATAGCTTTTATGACGTCAGCCTTCGCTAAGAAAGGATTCTCCGCGCGGGCAAAACCGCGAACTTTAGCTAGTTCTCTGTATTGTAACATTGTTCACTTTACATGATTTGATATGAAGATAAGATACTATGACTAATTCGAGTTTTGTGTACATTTGATAGATAAACTGATAAATAACAATCGCATGGATTAACTGTTGAGTAACACGTTCTGTTTTATTGTAGTCAAATATTTTCATTGTCTATTTAGAACTAGCTGCGTTCAGCGATTTTATCCCCCTATGCCCTATGTTACAATAAAAAAATGAGTGTGACAAACTAAAAATGAGCGAGCTAAATATAGGTTTATTTTTTAGATTGACTAGTAGCTCTATTTAGACTTTATAGAGGAGGTCATTTCGATAATAATATGTATCTATGTATCATCATCATCTCAGCCGTAAGACGTCCACTGCTGAACATAGGCCTCCCCTTTAGACTTCCATATGTACCGGTTGGAAGCGACCTGCATCCAGCGTCTTCCGGCGACCTTTATAAGGTCGTCTGTCCACTTTGTGGGTGGACGTCCTACGCTGCGTTTGCTAGTCCGTGGTCCGTGGTATCTATGTATTACCTATTATCATTATTATAATTCAAGCATTTTGTATAACTACACATTATGATAAGGCGCAATGGAAGGGAAACCTTTTCCCATCAATGGGACAAATACGCCTAATAATCATAATAAAAAGTTGTTCAACATAAGTTCAAATTCCATATTGGCCTTAAGCATAACATAATATTACCTAGGTGCATACTGTATACCTAATACCTAGATATTAACCCAATAGAGATTTTTGACTGTTACCTATAATATGTAGGCAGTCGTCAGGTCATGTTGCAGGCCTTGTAGTAATCTCAATGACCAAGTGAAACGAAGCAACATATAGGTTATGTGGCTACAACAATTGTGATTTGACTATTACAGTGTAAGTAGGGTAAGCTGTTACCCCAATTATTTTATATTTTTAAACAGCCTCGAATTACCTAACTTCAATAGTCCATTAACATTTACAGTGGCGGCGAAGAAGGAATGTTACTAGCGTTGTACGAGGCGTCACATTTGAACCGGAATTTTATGACTACATTAGCACACTCGTCATCCGCGGCCGCCTCGTCCGCGCCGCCGTCGCCACCAGCCACATTACCGCCCCATCAGGTATATTGAAAAAAAAATATATATATATATATATATATATATATATATATATATATATATCTGGGGGCACGGTAGTGCCCCCGCCAAGTCGAGCGCGAAGCAAGCACTGCCGTACCATCCTTTACAGGAACCATTTCGCCGCATTTTCAGGCCCCTATTTGAGAACCTCTGGATAAGACCAGAACACAGAAATTTTCGTCATCCAGTAAGCTATAACTACATACTTAAAATCCAAAATTTCAAGTCTGTAGGTCATTAAGTTCTGAAGTTAAGCGAAAGCAAAGTTTCGCATTTTCGACACTCACTCACTCACTCACTCACTCACTCATGATCATCAAAATAGAACTAGTACTTCCTATAAACTCAGAGAGCTGAAATTTGGTATATACTTAGAATTTATTGTATAAGCCATAGGAAAACTAAAAAACCGGTCAAGTACGAGTAGGACTCGAGCACCGAGGGTTCCGTACAAACCTACGGGTTTCTACGGAACCCTAAGGAAAAGTGGGTATAATATTATGTACTAATGGTTTTGATTCCCTTGCGAGTACTTGTGAGTTTGAAAATATGCGGCTAAAATTGCTGTTTCTTTTGATTGCGTTGAAATAGAGGTTTGATTTTTTTACAGCTTAAAGTTATTATAAAGCTGAGTATTTGGTATGAATTTAAATTTAATACCTGTACGCGTTCTTGAGGAAAGGGGTAGTAAAAGTAAATACAAAATTATTAAAAATATTTTTTTATATGATGTAACTAAATATTTACAGTTTTCGCAATTTTTCCTGTGCCTATAATTTAAGACGTTGCTGCGTACCAAATTTCAAGATTCTGAGTTAACGGCAAGTACCCTGTAGGTTTTGATTCCCTTGAGAGTAGTCGCGAGTTAAAAAATACGGCTAAAATTACTGTTTCTTTTGAATGCGTTGAGATAGAGGTTTGATTTTATTACAGTTTAAAGGTATTATAGTCTTGAGTATTTGATATGAATTTCAATTTAATACGTTTACGCGTTCATGAGGAATAAGGTAGTAAGTATGAAATTATTAAAAATATTTTTTTATATGATGTAACTAAAAATGTACAGATTTCGTAATTTTTCCTTTATCTGTGCTCTAAGGAGTTGCTTCGTGCCAATTTTCAAGATTCTAAGTTCACGGCAAGTACCCTGTAGGTTTTGATTTTTTGAGCGTAGTTGCGAGTTTAAAATTGCGACTAAAATTGCTGTTTCTTTTGAATGCGTTGAGATAGAGGTTTGATTTTATTACAGTTTAAAGGTATTAAAGACCCTAGTATTTGATATGAATTTCAGTTTAATACCTGCACGCGTTTATGAGAAAAGGGGTGGTAAGTATAAAATTATTAAAAATATTTTTTTATATGATGTAACTAAAAATGTACAGATTTCGTAATTTTTCCTTTATCTGTGCTCTAAGGAGTTGCTTCGTGCCAATTTTCAAGATTCTAAGTTCACGGCAAGTACCCTGTAGGTTTTGATTTTTTGAGCGTAGTTGCGAGTTTAAAATTGCGACTAAAATTGCTGTTTCTTTTGAATGCGTTGACATAGAGGTTTGATTTTATCACAGTTTAAAGGTATTATAGACTTAAGTATTTGATATGAATTTCAATTTAATACGTTTACGCGTTCATGAGAAAAGGGGTAGTAGGTATAAAATTATTCAAAATATTTTTTTCATATGATGCAAATAAAAATTTATGGTTTTCGCAATTTTTCCTTTATCTGTGCTCTAAGGAGTTACTTCGTGCCAAATTTCAAGATTCTGAGTTCACGGGAAGTGCCCCGTAGGTTTTGATTTATTTGGTAATGTCGAAAATTTGCTGAAATTTGTGACATATTCGACTATATCTTTTGATTGCGTTGGCCTAGAAGTTTGAAATTTTCACAGCTCTAAGAGGCAATGGACCTTAGTATTTCCTATAAATTTCAGTTTGTTACCTCTACGCGTTCCTGAGAAAAAGGGTCTTGACAGACAGACAGACAGACAGACAGACGGACAACAAAGTGATCCTATAAGGGTTCCGTTTTTTCCTTTTGAGGTACGGAACCCTAAAAAACATGCAATTTCGGTCTCGTTTTCGAGATAAATCATCTGCATAAATAACTTTGTAATCTCATATAAATGTATAGGATTACAAAGTTACATTTGCAGTCAATGGTTAAAATTGTATAAAACTTTTATTTACTTTCGCCTGTCTGCCTGTCGGCCTTATAGTAACCTTATAATATAGCGTTTCTACAAAAAGAAGTGAAATCCAACCAAAAACATTCTGTAAAAAACTAGCCAAGTCTCGATGGAGCTGCTTGTTTATCTCTAAAAAATAATGAAATCTAGACAAAGTCGTGCCAAGTCTAAGATTTCTTACTGCGATTTCTTTATTATTATAGTTAATGTTGTGTGACTTGGCCGTTGAAGGGTACAAAACTAGATGCTTCATGACACTTGGATCGTCTAAACATAAGTATTATTGAAATACGCAGCTTTATCAAGCCTACAATTGACTGGTTATTCAATCAACGTTTTCCAAGTGGCAATTTTCTAGCAAGAATGGTTAGCGGACAGATTGGTGCAATGGTGTCATGGAGCACCTGGTATAATACCCTTGTGTACCCTTCAACGGCCAAGTCACACAACATTAACTATAATAATAAAGAAATCGCAGTAAGAAATCTTAGACTTGGCACGACTTTGTCTAGATTTCATTATTTTTTAGAGATAAACAAGCAGCTCCATCGAGACTTGGCTAGTTTTTTACAGAATGTTTTTGGTTGGATATATATATATATATATATATATATATATATATATATATATATACTAAATAACCAAAGACCCTGTATACATACATAATATATATATATATATATATATATATATATATATTATGTATGTATACAGGGTCTTTGGTTATTTAGTACATTGGTGTATAGGGCCTTAGTAGGGAGGTCATTGGCCATGTTTTGAGCGCAATATATATGTTCCGCGAAAATTTACGGTTTTAGATATTTAATTTTTTTCGAAAAACCGAGGTGACAATTTTAAAAAATCATAAAAAAAATAACCCTGTATAATTGTTTATTTTTTATTATCTCATTACGTGGAAAAAATATCAGAATATTAAATTTTCGCGGAACATATATTGCGCTCAAAACATGGCCAATGACCTCCCTAATAAGGCCTTATACACCAATGTACTGAATAACCAAAGACCCTGTATAACTAGATGTAGCCAGCGATTTTACCCGCTGAAAAGTAGCCTATGTGTTATTATGTGTTATTTGCAAGTGTCTAAGCTATCTATCTGTCTATTTTCGGCTCAATCAGTTCAGCCGATTAGGTGTGAAGCAGTACCTGTTCACGGTTGAACACACACACATTCATAATCTTCACCTCAGGCGATTGAGCTGAAATTTGGATGTATAGATAGTAGTTAGCTTTGACCCTGGAATGACATATTAGGCATTAGGCCACTTTTAAGCAGGTAAAACAGCCGGAAATAGCTTTCTGATATTGATGGAATAACGTTTCATGGAATTCATGGATGGAATACCTACATATTTAGTAGTTTTGTGCGCAGTCTGCATTAAAGATAAATGAGAAAATTCGATTTATTTAAAATGAAGCAAAGAAAGGTGGCATAGGCGAAGTGAAGGATCTCGACGTTAATATAGTTTTTTATTCTGTTATATACTCGTATTACTGAGGTTTACATTTTGTATATTTCAGAGTCCGCCCAACTTAGCACAGATACAAGCGCTTGATAATGAGCAACCAACGAATTTACTAATCACATTCTTCCAATATTGGTAAGTTTACTTATAAAAAATCATTTATAAGTGAAATTTTAAAAACAAGCTTATATTATTATGTCGCTCTTAAACACGGGCTAAGCCCGGGCTGTTGCTAATTAATGGAAACTACTTGAACTAGGTACTTGCTGACGGGACTATTGCTAATTAATGGAAACTACTTGAACTAGGCTATGGATGTGCATTCTAAATGGATGGTTAATGAGGCTATTGCTAGGACTACGGCACCTGCCACTTCCGTCCCATTAGGAAATATATAGGCAGGTGATGACTCGCCACTCACTAAACGGGCCCCCATAAAGGCCGGCATTACATAGCCGACGAGAAGGGCAACGTTGGTGCAAGTGGCTGGAGGGGGAGAGGTGTCCCTGGACTTTAAACACGTCAAAGGCCAACTCGCCACTTATGCTTCACATCCTCCCTCCGAGCGTGCAGCTCTCGCGACTCCACTCTGGCGGCCAATCAAGGCAAGCACAGAGGTGGGGGACTGTTCCTCGTCAGTGTTCACTCCGTCCGGCCGGTGAAGGCAAGTCGGAGATCAAGAACAGAATCCTCCCCCGGGAGCACTCGGGTTCGTGGGGTCGCTATATTATTATTACAATCCAGCACCAAAGTACTCGTCAATACGAATCAAATGAGCCCAAACTCGATGGGGTTGCGTCGTTTAATTACGGAGCTCCTATGGCCACCTTGAGCTCCATCATTAGATCAGCTCAATGTCATAATAATATTGCATTGTCATCCAATTTACACATGCATGCAAAATTACATCTCAATCGAAAACTGGGAAGTGGGTCAAATTAAACTTGCAAGATTTGATTACAGACAGACAGACACACACAGGTGAAAGTAAATAAAAGCTTGTAATAAAAAAAACTTTTCTCAAATGATTGAAAGTATATTATGTAATTTCCAGTTCAATAGTAATGGCGGACATAAAGAGTGAGGCGAGCGTGAACAAGTGCAGCCTGTGCTTCATCACGCTCACCTGCATAGTAGAGGAACAGTTCGCCAACTCTATCATGCACGACCAGAACCTTACTTTCAAGGTAAATTAATCTAAATTTATAAAAGGAATTAGTGACTGATTGATCTATCAACGCACACCATAAACCACTGAACGGATTGGCTTCAAATTTGGAACACAGAAAGGGTTTGTCCATGCGGGCAAAGCCGCAAGCATAAGCTAGTCATAATATACAATTAAAACAAGTGTGTGTATTTTGAAATCATTATCCATGTTTGCAAATAAAACATGTTTTTGTCCGTAACAGTACATAATATTTTTGCTTTGTAAAATTAATAAATAACGTGTGAGTTGCTAGGTGGAAGGTCATGAAGTTATTTATACGTCACTTATTTATAACGTTTACGTTGCCACAACATTTTATACTTTAGTGCGACGTACACAACGTAACGTAAACGTACAGTATCTAGTATTTTTATAGCTGACATAGTAAATAGATTTTTTAACCTTATCATCATCATCCTCATCCCTTATAACACCTTTTTAGCATTTAGTGCGCAAAAAAATCCTTTAAATATTGTAAATAATGTTGATTTTTTTTAACAACACCAAATTTTTTTTGTTATGAAGTAGAAGACGAGCAAGACGCTCTCCTGATGTAAAGAGATAACGCTGCCCATAATCAGTACAGTGCTACTTAGGATTTCACAATGATGTGAAATTCAAGGAACACTGCACCAACGCTTCTTACTCAAGAGTCATAAGATGTTAAGACTCTTAGCCCAGTAATTTCACTAGCTACAGTGCCAACTACACAACAGCAACAGTGCCAACTATTCTTTTTTCATGCTCTTCACATCATGCAAAAGTAATAAAATTGTGCAGTTGTAAAATAATAATATTGTCTGCAGGTACAATTGTATAGATTACCAATGAGACATAGAAAAATAGTTCCTGAGGAAGCGCCTTCACAACCTCTGGCTTCCACTTTAATAGGTAAGTGATTAGTTAATGAATTAAGTTTATGAATAATATCAAACATTCAATTTCGTACAAATGCTAAACAAAGAAGGGAGGGCAGCGTCTGCATCACCATTGGTATTAAATACTGCTATAAGTCACTGTAACCGCTCACCATCAGGCGGACCCAGTAATATCTCAGTTTATCTTATTATCTGAGTTCTGATCATTCCAACATTACTTGGATGGATTCGATGTGAAAAATGTCCATAATACGTGAACGTGCCGCGTCAGCAGCTGGCTAAGCGCCAGAAATGACGTCCTTATTACCGAGTTTCCAAAACTACTTATAGAATAGAATGATACTTTATTGCATACCAAATACATAATTACAAAGAAACTTAATGAACTAGTCGGCTCAGTTACATGAGATGTTGATTTCTGATATATTGTTTCCAGACCTGCTAGTAGAGTTCATAATGTGCCACCTGCTAAAGAAGTTCCCCGGAGAGTTGTACCAACTATGCACGGGCGTGTTACTGAGGTTGCTGAGCTACCAGAAGCGAGGTCGGGTGCGGCTGGCTAGAGACTGGCGACCGTTGTGGGCCGCGCTCATTGCTCTACTCAAGTTCCTCGTCACAAATGAGGCTACGCTGTTGAGGAGGCATAATATATTCATCATGGCGCAACAGGCGAGTCAAACTAAGCTGATTTCTCCAATATTTATTTATTTAACCAAAACATATTATACAATCATTACAGGCTATGTCCTAATGCGAGAGTATAGTTATTTAGACACGCGGCAGCGAGTCAAGCCAAGTTCAAGCAAAGGAACTGGCGACCGCGCCGTGTGTTATATTACACGAACCATCCAAAGCGCGTTTTGACGACTTTTTACACCCTCGTTATACAAAAACTATTACACATAGACAAGTCAAATTTGGCACATATACTTAAATATACGAACTATATCTCTGTTCCAAATTCCAATAACACAGCTCAAACGGTTATTTAGATATAAACATCCAGTAATCGGTGAAGTTAATACATACTGAGGGATAGATCAAAAGTAATATCCCAGTTCCAGATGACCTAGAAAGCTGAAATTTGGCATCCCGATAGGCATAGTCATAGTAACAAAGGAAAAAATCAGAAACTAGTAAATTTTAATGATTTAATAATATTTTTAAATTTAATAAAAATTGTTAATTTTAAAGTATGGTTATTAACTTGCAAATTAAATATGATCCACCTTCCGGTTTCCGATTAAGCTGAAATTTGGCATGCATGTATAAATTGGATGACAATGCAATATTATTGTAACATGGAGGTGATCTGACGATGGAGCTGGAAGGTGGCCATAGGGACTCCGTAATTATATGACGCAACCCCATCGAGTTTGGGCTTATTTGATTTGTCTTGACGAGTACTTTGATACTATATAGTAATCAGGGTCTGATGATGGAGCTGGAAGGTGGCCATAGGAACTCCATAATTAAGCGACGCAACCCCATCGAGTTTGAGCTCGTTTGATTCGTCTTGACGAGTACCTTTGTGCTAGATAGTAATAATAAATGCTTGTAAAAAAAAATTTCATGTTACCTACTATAAGTACAAACTACCTCTATGATTGATAATAATAGTATGGTAATTTTAAGTATATACTTTTGTTATATTGTTTATGAGTCACGATAAGGAGTAAATACCTAATACCTATTCTATTCCACCGTCCCATGGCCGGTGCACCGGAAATAATTAAAATCAAATAAATATAAATTAAGTTCTAGTAAGCCCAAAGGGCTTGATAATTAATCTATATGATAGGGCTTACTATGACTATTTCATTTCTGATATGCGTCTGGTATTGGCTCAGTTATTTATTACATGTGGATTTTAAGAGCTTCACGTGAGAATAATATTATAACGAATGGAGTAGGTATTATACCACCTTTATTTTATTTAACCTTACTCTTATCAGTTTTAGTATACTTACATACAATTAAATGATAGGTATTTCGGACCACGCCAGCGCATTAGGTATACATCATTAAATTATGGATAAGTACCTACCTACTATTAAATTCTGTACAAAAAGTAATGATATCCTATCAAAAACATAAATGTGAAATTAGAGCCAAGTTCAATATTACGATATATGTATTATGTAGGTACCTATGCGTTAGTTGTTTGTTGACTTCAAAAACAAAAGAAGGGAGATCTAAATTGGTGCCAAGTTCAATGGTTAGTCCTGAAATATATTTATAACATAAAATATTCTATTACAACTTAAAATATTATTTCTTCTTATAACTTAAGATAAATATGTTATAGCTTGAGATCTGACTTGGCTTGTTCTCATATTGTATTATGCGAAATATTATAATTAACTTGCCTTCTAAAACTGTCTATAAAACTAGCCGCCGTGGAACATAGGGCTCTTTCGTGACTGTTTTTGTATGCAGGTATCTACTTAATAATATGTCGTATATGAGAACAAGCCAAATTAGATCTCAAGCTATAATATATTTATCTTAAGTTATAAGAAGAAATAATATTTTAAGTTGTAATAGAATATTTTATGTTATAAATATATTTCAGGACTAACCATTGAACTTGGCACCAATTTAGATCTCCCTTCTTTTGTTTTTGAAGTCAACAAACAACTAACGCATAGGTACCTACATAATACATATATCGTAATATTGAACTTGGCTCTAATTTCACATTTATGTTTTTGATAGGATTATTTATTCTAGACACTAATTATTCCTATTATTGTAACATAAAATATTTAAAGTTACTAGAGTAAACTCATTCAGAGTGCACGTAAATATATCCACTTGGTCGGCTATGACATTGATAGTGCGAAGTGGCCGCGTCAGAGGCGCCTCACTCAGGAGTTTAGTTCTAGCGGGCGGCACCCACAGGAGCGGGGGCCGTCGCCGCCGCCACACCTACCTATTCGGCACGTATAACCCTACCTGCGACAATATATCGCCATTATAAACCTTTGCCCTTATTATTTTTAAAATATAACTAATGAGCGCTAATTCCCTTCTAACCCTTAGTTCATTATATCCCACCATACCCGATATGTCCATATATGCTACCAGAAGCGAGGTCGGGTGAGACTTGCGACTGTTGCTGCTACGGAACCCTTCATGGACGAGTCCGATTCGCACTTGGCCACTTTTATTTTTGTTTTTGCAAAATGGCGTTTTTGGCCGCCATATTGAATTTTTATCGTTGTCAGCATAATTTGACGTAGGAACCATTAACCAAAAGGTCTACGCTTATGGTTATATCATATAATCCTTTAAGCACATAACTCAATTTATTCTTTGGCAGTGCTTGTAATTGCCAATAATATTCTCGGAGAAGGTGCGGAGTTGTTGAATGAAAGAATGCTTGAGGTTGACTGAATGATTTATTTAACTTAATTCTAGCTTATCTGCTAAATCACTGCCCGCACGCGGACCTTAGCTTAGGACGAACAATAGTGGATGAGGGAGACGGAAGTGCGAGTGAGATGGATAAATGCCCGCACATATATCCTAGTTCAAGGCGTAAAGTAAGGGATGAGCGAGACAGATGGAAGTGCGAGTGAGACAGATGATTTTCAACTCAGTATGCTGGGATGCTCCAGAGCGGTCGGACGGACTTTGTCTTGAGCTCCCACAATTCCATATGTTTTACAAATAATATTGTTGTTTCAGATAGTGAACATATTCAATTTGTTCATAACATTCGGTGACACGTTCCTGCCCACTCCTGCGTCGTACGACCAGTTGTACTACGAGCTCATTAGGATGCATCAAGTGTTTGACAATCTCTTTTATATGGGTAAGTTATGTTTATTGAAACTTGGCTGGTGGCTAGTTACCACCCACTGGACAAAACCGTGTCGCCAAGCGGTCACGATGTTAAGTGAAGCCAAGTAGAGTTTACCAGATAGATAGATAACTCTTTATTGGAACACAGAAAAATATACAGAAATAAACTTAAAAATAAAACACAATATCATAATCTATGTGTTACAAATGGCGGTCTTATCGCTAAAAGCGATCTCTTCCAGACAACCGTGCAGGGAGAGGAGAATATTGCTATTATTCACATGGGTTTGTGGTGAGTATTTTGATTCTGTAAGAAGACAAGTAAAACAAGTTCGTAGCAAAACGATAGGGATTTATAGGTTGTAATAAGTATTTTATTGTGAAAAACGCCTCTTCGGAAATACCAAAAGATGCAAAATTAAGAAATTTGATCACAAAATATAATTACATACCTACCTACTTGATAAAAGTGTGCGTGAGAATATCTATGTAGTGCAGCCTTAATTTGACGTACCGTATTTTTCCTTTTTATTTTAATCTAAACTTATTATTTCTATTATGAGCCTACGGAATTCCACTGCAGGGCAAAGGTCTACCCTCATTCCAACTGTCTCGGTCAAAAGCTATGGATTTCATTTCGCATACGAGTCGAGGTCATCCCGCCATCTCTTCCTTGGTCTGCCGCGTGGCCGTTTGGTAGTAGGGGCCCATTTGGTAGTTATTTTGGCCCAATCTAAGGTTAAATCATTTTAAAATTTCCCTTGTTTTCATTCCAGCTTTGCGATATTCGACTGGTGACGGTGAATACAAAGCGGAAGCGCTCCGACTAGCCAACTGCTTAGTGAACGTCAGAGCTATCATTCAACACTTCTCGCCCAAGATAGAGTCGTGGCTCGCCTCGCAGAACTTATCTACACCCACTGAGGATCAGGTATTTTAATTAAATAGTACCGAAAAATAACACTCATGTTAGTAATTACTGGGCTAAAGAGTCTTAACATCTTATGACTCTTGAGATAAAAGATAAAAAAGTATTTATTATCAGTAAACAGAAACATATTTTAGTGACATGTTAGAACTCTTGAGTAAGAAGCATTGGTGCAGTGCTCCTAGAATTTCACATCATTGTGAAATCCTAAGTAGCACTGTACTAATTATGGGCAGCGTTATCTCTTAACATCAAGAGAGCGTCTTGCTCGTCATCTACTTCACCACATAAAAAAAAAAAAATAGTCGTATGCACCCCGATCGCCAATCGCTGGGCAAAGATCTCTACAGAGTGGGCACCACAAGACCTAGAAAATGGTGGGGAAACGATCTAGACCAGGCTGACTGGCCAGAGATGGCGCAGGATAGAGATGCGTGGAGGGATTTCGAGGAGGTCTTTGCCCAGCAGTGGGAAAGTAAGAAAAAAACAGCACTAAAAATTAACATTTTCGCAAAGTAACGCCTAATTCCATTAATAATGTTGACAAAAAATCTTTCGTCCATCAAGTAGATTGTTAAAATCTCGGCAATAAGTAAAAATAATTCATTATCTTAACTCTCTGAGCGACACCTGTCATTGTCAGAAATATAATATTTTAACGGCGCTTGCAGCATACTAATCGCGCATCATTTGAGTGTTCGACGTTGAAATGAGCCGACAAAAAGTCTTAGTTTAAAGCTCTAGCCGATGATCCTTTATCAAAATCAAGGTGATTGTAGTTTTGTCGATCTACACTTTGGCCTAGAAAAACATCCTGAATCCGCCCATGTTCATGTGAAAGCTAGATCTATGCATTTATATTGTTGGTTGTTCTTTTCAGATATTAGAAGTAGTCCGCAAAAACTACGACAGCCTAATACTAAAGCTGCAAGAGGGCCTGGAATCATACGACAGATACAACGAGAAGGAACACAGGCCGTTGTTGAGCAAACTAGTGCTAGCGGCGCGACAGAGAAACGATGCACTCTCACTTAACGACCACACCACGGCAGCTTTGAACCACTACACTAGTACTGTCCAGTAAGTTGTATGAATTGATGCAGAAATATAGATTAACCAAGTCCAGTTTGTATACCAAAGCAGTAAATGTAGTCTTTTTCACGAAAGGGGTCCCGCGGAATTTAGCGGAACTAAATTTAATTTGATCGATAATTACAGGACTTTTTAACCTGAATAATTTTTATTTGTTTGACAAAACAAATACCTATTTAATTAAGATATTAAATATGAGAAATTATGAGACGTTGAAAAGTTATAGATAATTTAACTTTTAAAATGTGCGATAGTGGTTTTTTTTTTTATGTCATGAAGTAGAAGACGGGCAAGACGCTCTCCTGATGTTAAGAGATAACGGCTGCCCATAATCAGAACAGTGTTACCTAGGATTTCACAATTATGTGAAATTCTAGGAGCACTGCAACGCTTCTTACTCAAGAACCCCCCCCCCCCCGCAAAAAGAACTCCTTTCGTGAAAAACACTCAACAGGCAATAATACTGTGTTTCGGACTGAAGAGCAATGTTACCAGCTAAAATACTGGGCATGACGAGATTTAACAACTTTTTGTATTATACCCATTTTCGCTTGTGATTAAATGAATTATATCTCCAAGTTAACGCATTACAGTGACGCGTCAAATTTGCTAGTCTTCACTTATTGTCTAAACAAAGTGAAAAAAAAAACTTATGATACCGACATCAAGCTCGCTTTCAATAAGCGAAGAATTGAAAACCGTTACAGCTATTTTGTTAAACCTGTGAAATGTAGCCTTTCGCTCCCAGCTCAAACTCACTAAGGTACTATACCTAATACCCAAAATAATATTTTTATAACAAAACTATTATATAAAAAAACATTGACAAAGTGTAGTGAATGTTGCATTATGAAATAAAGTTTCCACCATTGCCAACATGCCATAAAAATCATCAGCTAATGGTAGTTTATAAGAAAATATAGGTAAATAGAAAACTAAAATATTATGTATTTTGATGTAATAATAACTCATGAACGGAGAGCATATCAAGCTTAGCTTATTATTCAGTTTCAAATCCGTTTCATGTAGAAAAGACTGAGAAAATTGAAAATAAATTAAATTGTGCATTTATAGGGAAGCTTAGCGCTAATAATTTGTATTGGTATATGGCTCGTCCACAGTCCACAAATACCGGCCAATGACTCGGGGAGTCGTTGGCCCAACGATGGCCCGAGCGCACAGATTATATATATGCGCTTAGGGCACAGATTAGATAAATCAAAAAATAAAGAAAATTTAACTAGCTTCAAGTAATTATTCACGCATGGCTTCAAATGATTCATAATTGATTAATATTCAAAATATGTATAATTAAAGTCGTTAGCTACGGAGCCCAAAATGTATACCGTAAAAAAACCGTAAATATCCGAAGACATTCGTCTATAGTCTATAGACAAAACTTGTTCGTCCATAGACAAAACACACACTCGGCGAATCATTGGCCGGTATATGTAGACGAGCCAATAGATTTTAGACCTAGTATTGCAATTATAATTATTATGCTAGTGTGGATGATAAGTTATAATTAATTATATATTTAAAAACCGTGTTTTATACCAATGAAAACTCCTATAGTAGGAAAACAATATTTACGTTTTCTTGGGCATGTTGCCAGCATCTCGGGGATATTGCCAGCAACTTGGGCATGTTGCCAGCATCTCGGGCATATTGCCAGCAACTTGGGCATGTTGCCAGCATCTCGGGCATATTGCCAGCAACTTGGGCATGTTGCCAGGAGCTGAGTCGTGTTGCCAGCATATTAAGCATGTTGCCAGCATATAAGACATGTTGCCAGCATATTATTAGGCATGATGCCAGCATCTGACAGTTATTTGGAGCACTTAAATTTTCTGTAGTTTGGCATGTGACTGATCTATGGATTGTACAGGTGTTCTATAATGCTGTTTTAATAATTTATAAGAAGTTGTAGTAGTACTGTCCTTTTTTTTAAATAGCTTACTTGCAAAAATGTTCTGAATTAACATTATGTAAATGTTCATAATTTTAATTGTCTTCAGTTATTTTTTGCTTGATGCACTACCTCGACTTGCACTGTAATAATATTTTTACAGACTACTACTAAAGTAGTTTAAGCGGTTTTTTTTATTACAAAATATGAGTTAATAAAATTCTATCTATTGCCTCTTTTCAATGCTAAAGATTTAGTAAATGGAAGATTTCTGCATAAAATATACAGACGTTTTTGCTCCATTTTTATTAATAAAATATTTAATAAACATTATTCAATGTATGTTTCTGTTATCTAATTGGATTAGGTTTTTGCTGTTTATTTTTATCTTTAAAACAAAAACGATGTAACAGTCATATTACTGTAATGTGTACATAAAAAATAACTGTATTGAGATAAAAAAATATTATTGTTACCTACTTATGTTTTAACTAATACTAAAGTATGAAAATGTTTTAATATATAGGTTGTATTTTTGTTGTAATAAATTATTTTCTCTAATCTTGTGTTTTCCTACTAATTTGTATTACGCTGTGCTGTATGTAGCCTATAATGGATTATTCCAGAGTCTAAGCTATCTCTATACCAAATTTCAGCTCAATCGGTCCACCCGTTTAGGTGTGAAAGAGTAACAAACATAACATCCATACATTCTTAAAAACTCTCACGTTTATAAGTAGGATAAATACGAAAGTATGGATCTGTGTGTATATTTATAACCTCTCAAGGGCTGAAACTATTGGGTTGATATTTGGTATTGGGTGGGTTGTCCAAGGATGAACCAGGCAGCACCGCATCGCGATATTTTTTTTTATGTAATAGGTGACAACCAAGCAGACGGTCCACCTGATGGTGAGTGCCTACCGCAATTTATTATATTAAATATTATGTTTAAATTAATGAAGAAAGAGATAAGTAAGAAAGAGGTAAGTAGGTAATAATATATTATAAAAGAGTACCACCCTATACCAAATATCAACCCAATAGTTTCAGCCCTTTAGAGGTAATAAAAACACACACTGATCCATACTTTCGTATTTATCCTACTAATATTTTAAACGTGAAAGATTGTAAGAAAAAGATGTATGTTTGTTACTCTTTCACGCCTAAACGGGTGGACCGATTGAGCTCTCTCTTTTTCCTTATTAAAAATCTCTTAATGTTACTGGGCGCCTAGTACCTCTGAAGCAAAAACGATTTACAAGGTTTTTTGTTTCTGACTGTACTTTTCTAAATTCGACGTAACGGGAATAGAAAGCGTAAAAATCAAAATCTTCGGAGAACAATAGGCTCGAAAACTCGACGTAACGGGAATAAACCCCGTCGCCTGTGGATACCTGCATACCAGGGGTACCGCTGGTACGTTGCCTACCTTTCAAGACTCAATTCACCTGCCTTTTGAAGAGTCCCAGCGAGCGAAATTTTAAAAATGCAACATTACCATTCTGTTCCAATTCCGCCAACGTAAAGACGTATTCGTACCTATATATTAGGTAGGTAGCTTATTAGGCTACTTTTTAAATAACCGCTAAGCTGATAAGCCGCTGTGCACATCTTGTATTTAAATAAAACATCAAAGTTATCAAAACAAATATAATTCATTTAAACATTAAATATAACATTTATGTAAGACTAGATAAGATTATTGACTAGAACTCGTATAAATTAGGAATGTAAGCTTCGGTCACTATAATAAGATCAAGGTAATAATAATATGTAACAATGTAAGTACTGACGAACATTTTAATCGCAATCTTATGAGGTAGGTACAAAAATGTAGGGCTCCATTTCAATCGTTTGCGCAGAGCCTTGTCCAATTTAAATTTGTCCAGCATATTATCCTAAGCGACCTAAGCGTGGTAATAGGCAATTATGCGCTGACTTTTCTATGGCCACCAAATTTTCATATTCAGCGATAACACAAATTTCTATCGCGATTGAAATATAGATCAATATGCTGTGTAAAAAATAATTTAATGATCATAGCACAATGTTAAAGCTCCACATCAACATTGCTCCGAACTTGTCATAAAAATTTGAGATTTAAATTGTGTGACAATATACTCTGCGCAATAGCCCAGTCAATGAGTGCCCAAAAAGGGTACCTATGTGGATCGAAAAGTCGAAAGCAGAAAAACTAAGTAACTTTGTTTGTACTAGTTAGGAGATAAACATACTAAAAGTCCCCACCCCTCCGAGGTGAGCCCGAGGGGGGGGAGGCCGAAGAAGGTCCCATTTTTAGGTTTTTTGCTTATATGTCAAAAACTGTGCGTTGTACGATATTTTGTTGTACTACATTATTAAACCTCATAAAATATTCTACAACTTCGGCCTTGACACTTTTCATCTATCTCCAATCGTTGTCCAGCTATGAGCTTCCAAACATGGTCCATCTTGAAGACGCTTAAATTAGTTTTCCATACAAAGTTGGTAAAAAAAATTTACAAATAAAATTTGACCAACTTCTGGTTGTCGTATCATAATGAAACTTTGCAAATGTCTAGAAATCTGATGACAGTTTAATAATCTGGTACCACTGAGCTGATCTGATGATGGAGCCAGGAGGTGTCTAATGAAACTCTTCAATGGCTATTAGTAAACCCGTCGAGTTTGGGCAAATTACATTCGAATCGATGTCTGTGCGTGTCTGCCATGACCATAACGCTCTGACTGCAACAGTATGTGATAATCCTTAACTTGCAAAAATTATCCAGTTTATGGTGAAAGCACATCTATCTGCAATCTGCATAGACCGCGCCGAAGGAATCTAGTTTTGAATTCTTTATATGAAATGTCATGAAACGCACACTTGCCGGGAGTCGAAACGTCCGAATCGAAAGAAGATTTCTGATACAAAAATTCTTTCGTCGATATGCGAGCACCATTAGAGAAATATTAAGCATCAGACTCCGGCGAAGAAACCGGTTTCATTTCAGCCAGCGCTTCTTTGACTAGCTCTTGTAAATCATCAGGAAGCACAGTTTTAGTCATACTCCTTCTTTCAATATACTCCTCACTCTCATATTTCCTTCCATTTGACGAACTGTCACTAATGTCCTTATTTTCTTCGTCACTATCGGAATATTTTTCCTTACTGTCTTCAGATCCGTTTGACTTGTCTTTACGGTCTTCTTTGAAAGGAGCGTCGGGAAAGAATTCTTCGAGCAACATTTGTGACGGAAATATTGGGATGTACTTTTGACCATTGCACCAACTGTCTAATGTTTTTTCCAGTTCGGTTATTCTGTTGGCTAAAATTCTGTAAAAAAATACAAACTATAGCAAAAGATAATAAAAGCGCTTCCACACTACATTTGATCAGAATCCGTCAATTGACGGATCGAATTTTGGAACAAATACAGCCAGTATTTCCTTATCGGTCCAGCAAAAACAGTTCAATGACGAACAGAAATCGGTTAGCTGTAGTGCGTAAGCCTGTAAGCTACCATATAAACGTAGGACCGGCATTTTACGGATTCGGATTGGATATAGTGTCAAAGCGCTCTTAATAAATTTGTATATAATTTGGAAAATATTTTTTTTATGAATTTATTTTCATGGAATATTTGCTTGCACTTACTGATTTGTTTTTCTCTGATGTTGCAAAGCAATTGACTTGTCATTCATGGCTTCAAATAAGCCTAAACAAAGTGATTTCAATTCCGCTGCTGAACTCTGTTTAGAACCTGACTTCATAGTTCTTTCTAGAAATTCTCGTGCTGAAAAATAAAAAGACAAGGGTTAATAATATTATTTGAAAATAACTCTTACAGCTATTAGTATAAGTTAGTATTTCCCAAACCTTGTTTTTGAGTCATAACGTCAGCGAACCCTCGTTTTAAATTAACAGAATAATTTTTGCTTCTGTTATCAAGGAGTGTCTGAAAAATTTGCATTTTATCAGTGACTTCCGTTAGTTTTGTTAAAGCGATAATGTATTAGAAACCAACCAGTATACCAGTGGGCATAGGCGGATTTAGGGGGGGGGCCAGAGGCCCCCCCAGAAGCATTGTAGAGTTACGAATTTTGCACATATTTCAAGGATAAGATTATAATTTTTTTCTCGGCGCACACAGCAAGCTGCTCGCGCACATATTGTTAAGGATATTTGAACTTTCTAACTGTTCAGAGCGAGCTAAACACACTTTTTTCGTAGTAAAAATTATAATATTCTTACCTTTCTGCACCTTGGCCCCCCCAGAACCAAATCCTGGATCCGCCCTTGCCAGTGGGCATTATTTTACTAAACTTTAAAACATTTTATAGAGTGGAGAGGTGCATTTTAAGAATGTACAAATGACTAATATTGTTAGCATTACAGACCTTGTATTTATTTAGCGTCCCTTTAAGTATTTCCTTTTCAACTTGTGACTGTGTTATTCTTTCTTGTAGATATTTGTTTTCGGTGACTAAAGAATCAATGTCTATGATAGGTTTAGGGGTGTCCACTTCGTTAATATTTTGTAACTTGGTTCTGTTGGAGAGAATGTAGCTGATCTGTTGGTTGAGCCGTTGCACCTTATTCTTGTAATAGTCTCTGTCTGATACCAGTTCTTCTTTTTCGTCTAAAGTCGCTCTATAGTCTAACTGGATTTGTTGATACTGGAAGTAAGACAATGCCGCCTGAGCAGTGATGTGCAAACATTACTGTGCTTCGGTAGGAGGGCACTGTAGCTAGTGAAATTACTAGACTGAAGAGCCTTTAACATCTTATGACTCTCAAGTAAGAAGCGTTGGCGCAGTGCACTGGGTAGCACTGTACTAATTATGGGCAGCGTTATCTCCTACCATCAGAAGAGCGTCTTGCTCGTCTTCTTGCTTCATTGTATAAAAATAATAATTTTGTAGAGAGAGATTTTCTTAAAGCAAAAAAGTATTAGTCTCGTGGATAGGCATTGGTTTTATAACATTAGATTTTGAAAATCTTCAATGAGGGAATAGGTGAATAAGTCAGGTCATCTTACGTAATTAATTGTCTGCTTTCCATCAGGTGGGTTGTGATTTGTGATCAAACATAGACCTATCTAGTATGAAAAAAAGGCTCAGAAAATAAGTTACTGGGGGTCTGAACTACACTGATAGGCACAGTTCCAAAATTTGAAAATCTTTAGATTGTTTTAATTAAGAACTTAAAAAGGCATGCAAGTCAGTTGCTGAACAATATGAATAGTATTTTGGGTGGGCTTGAGACACCTAGACGCTGCTTTGTATCTGCCACTGGTTTTTTATAATGGGTATTATGTAGATAAGCATTTAGTTTTTTACCTTCTTCTGAAACTTTTCTAACTCTTGCACCAATTGTTCATAATCTTTATTAGAAGAACCATTTGTTTGTTTGTTTCCACTATCCTGTATAGAGTAATTTTTCTGCTGCTGTTTACGAAGAGCCTCTATGTCACCCTGTGCTTCTTCTAACTTGCTGCGTAATGTCTCCAACTGGTAAAATTAAACGTTTTTCTTCTAATTTTGAATTAAAATAAAAATATATCAAAAAAATATTTTCAATTCAAAATTATTTATTTCTACTTTACAAAAATTAAAATTTAAAAATAATTGGCGCCCTGACTCCTGGAGTAGCGTGAGCTGTGGCCCAAGAGCCAGTTCTCCCCTGTTTTATAACTCTAATATTACATTTTTTTTATAAGTTGACTCTCGAGATAGTTTTCCCAGAAGAGAACAAGGTATGACAACTGGGATCCATAGTTTAACACACTTTTGATGCCAGATCAGAGAAGTGTCTAGTACTATTATTAAAAATGTGAACCTCTTCACATCTTAATAGCTGACCAATTAAGCTGAAATTTGATAGGTAGCTTGGGCTCTGAAATAAGTAGCACATAGTTTATTCAGTGGATAAAAACACTGTGTACAACTGGTATTTCTGTAACCAAAAGGAACACATACCTCCAATTTCAACATGTTATTTTGTTCCTTAGTCTTGGTAAGTATATCTCCACAGCTGATTGTATTTGTTGGAGTGAATCTGTACACACTGCTCTCACTTATGTTAGGAACCGTCTTCTTACATTTTATCTGCTCGACTAAAAACTTGTATCTGTCTCTTTCCATACTGCATTTGTCTAGTTCTCTACTCATTATTGAGAGCGCATCTATCTTGCTTTGTAACTTACTTTTTAGGACTGAATTCTGAAAAAATAAAATTAAACCAGAGAGATAGGGTTTAGGTATTGAAAATGTGTAAATAAAAAATATTATTAAGTAAATTACCTCCAGAAGATAGTCATCCAGCTGTTGATCTTGAAATTTAACTTTATTTGTTGAAGATTTGAACATTTTCCTAATTATTTTTTAATATGCAATTATATTATGGGAACGTAAAGTACTTTATCTACTTGTGTAAGAGATCATTAATAGTTTAACGATAAAAAATATACACCATCGTCACAACACGACCAAATTGCTGGAATAAATGTATTTTTTAAAACAAATATAAATATTTTTTCAAATTCGCGTCCACTGATAACGTTATCATCTTATCAGTGAATGAACATGTTTATCGATTGAATGAACGAATCAACGCTCATCTATGGAACGAATAAACCGCAACAGATAATAAAATAAGGCTCTCTTACACCATCCAATTTAAAGGAAATTAATAAAATTCTGGCAATACTGAGAACTTCGATTATTTTCATATATTATCTGTGACTTCTATGATATTTATTATCTGTGGATTAACATAAAGTTTTGACAGTGGCTGTCATTTATCTCAAAATGACAGCGACATCAACTGTCAAGCCAGTAAAAATTTGTGAAATGGTTGGTCGTGGTGGTTTTCATTGTTGCAGATGTTTTGTGAATCGTTTAATTTAGTAAATATTGTGAACAATATTAATGCAATGCCTGTGAAACAGATACGTAGAAGTAGAGTGCGTTTAACGTAACGCATGGTAAGAATGGCCGCTTCTTCTACCGAAATCGAAGACTTCTTGAGCGGGCCTCTAGTTTCGTGGGTGAGTGCACAGCCATCCGTGTCTTTTTATTACTACCTGCGTGAACCGTGAGACAAAATACTTGTTCCGTATGAATGAACCTGTGTTATTGACGATATTTATTAGAAGTTTGATGTTTCCGACCTTGTGTTATCGTTGTTTATAATTTACAACTTTTGTAATTTGCTTGGTCATTCAAAGTACATGGAGATAATATCTGATTTCTAACATGATCTCACATACACCGGGGAATAATCCTAGTTTTACACTCGTATAACTGACCGTTAATAGTATCTGAAGAGAAATCTATTCACTAATAGATTGCCTGCAATATTATGTTTTGTATTAGTAATTTCCATTAATTCCCAGATGTGCGCTATTATATCCATTGTTATTTTGAGAATGTAGTTATACTGGATAAATGCACTCAGAATGATGAAGCCTGTGAACTCTATGAACCTACTTTCATTATTGTTATTGGTTTTTTATTTAAATTAGCTGTTATGTTTACAATACCATATTGGTAGGAATCTAGGTCATTTATGTAACTCTTTTGTGACAAATCTACATTTTTATGAGAAAATTATATCAAATAGGTGTGCCCACTGTCTCAATCCTATTGCATTTCTAATTTATCCTATCACTTCTTCATTAGTATTGAGATGAGATGTTAATTTGTGGTGGTTGATTTAAGTACCTAATAATTTTTTGTTAGGAACTTATTATTCATTATTATTTAAAACAAATACAAATATGGCAATGGTATGTATAAGGTAAGTTGGTTGCCTGGAAGAGATCACTTTGAGCGATAAGGCCGCATGATTGTGGGCCAATATGTTATAATATTGTCATAGTAATTTTATGTACATTTTGTTATATGGTCACAATAAAGAGTAATTCTATTCTTTGGCCTCAATAATTAAAACCTAACATAGTCATCAAAACCTTATCTGACACAATTTTCTTACAGATAAAATCGAGCATACCAAACCCAGAATGTATAACAGAATACTCATCACTACACAATGGAGACATACTCCATCAAGTCTACCTGCAAATAGACCCGGAACCTTCCTTCCACATCACAAAACTAGCCGGCCTAGAAGACCAGGCATTGATCCTGGGTAGAGTCAAGAACTTTGATGCTATAGTGAAAAATGTGAAAGCATTATATGATGAAGAATTAGGCATGACATTGTTAGTGGTCCCGGAATGCATATGTCTTGGGAAAGCGCCGGAATCCAGGGAAGGGTTGGAGAACATGAAATTGTTGATATTGCTCCTCCTTGGTGCGGCTGTACAATGCCCTAATAAAGAACTCTTCATCACAAGGATCAAGGAGCTAGATCTTGAATTGCAGCATAGCATTGTGGAGTGTATAAAGCAGGTATTTATTATTTATCTTTTTCATAATCATTTATTTATTTGCTTTTAACAAGATGTAAGTACAATAATGTGTAAAAACAACATGTTATACATCACACTAATATCACCACAACAGTCTGTAAAAATGTGTTTCTAGTCTTACAAAATGAATTAAAGCTACAATTCTGACATATTCTGATGTATTTTCTAGACTTTAGCCATGCAAAGGAAATTTGAGATGTATGTTTGGATGGTAGGAATACCTAGCCTGAGCTTGAACAAAAATGTGTTTTGTTTTCTACACATATTAGCACATATTGTATTAGTACATATTGTATGGCTGTGTATTGTATGATGAAGATTAAGTAATAATAATTATTATTTCTAATAGCTGACTTATAGGTTAGTCTTATAGTATTCCTCTGTTGAGAAATGAGTCTCTATGGTAATTGCTTAATGTGTTTACAACCAAACATCATTCCAATTATTCAGATTACGAGATTAAATAACCATACACACATTCATGCATAATATTATTCAAATTATAGTATTTGTAAAACATAACTTGTATGTGACATAATACCTACCTCTTATGTGTACCTATAATATATAATATGATTACTTAACTAGTCATATGGGTCCACCATGTGACTTATCAGAAAATTGACATTATTTCTCTGCTATAATATGCATGTATTATACATATAAACCTTCCTCATGAATCACTCTGTCTATTAAATAAATTGCATCAAAATCGGTCACATAGTTTTTAAGATTAAAGCATACATAGAGACAGATTGATGCGGAAGGCGACTTTGTTTTATACTCTATTGATACATCATAAAAAAATTAAATTTACAATCACAAAAAGTAAAGTAATAACTAACAGCAATAGTACCAATAGTATAGTATATTAAGATTTTTTTTTTTTTTTTTTTTTTTTTTTAGTCTATGCTGTCCCACTGCTGGGCAAAGACCTCCCCCAAGTGCTTCCATTTTTCTCTATCCGGCGCCACCTCAGGCCAGCCAACCTGGTAAGAGTCGAGGTCATCCCTCCATCTCTTTTTGGGCCGGCCTCGGCGACGCCGCCTATTAATATTAAGATTATTATTTATTAATAGATACTGACCACACCTACCAATAATCAACAAACCATCCACATCTCCATAGTAATAATCTACTTCCTATGCCCCTTAAACAAAGGAGCTGTAAACAAGGTAACCAATATAACTTGTCACCCACATGCAGAGCCCAGCCAAGCGGCACAAGATTCCAAGTAGATAACTGACAAGACAACAATGTTTTACTTGCTATGAACATGAACTTCCTTTTGGTATAGGTACAGTTAAAATAGTATTCATCAATATATAATTTGTATTTTATTTGCTTTTTTAGACCACTCTATTTAAAAAAAAATAGTCTTGTCTTAAAAGTATGATACTCATTAGTTTCTAGATAAACATAATATATTTATAAACATTATTAAGTTGGCAAATTTGAGAAGGCAAAGAATAAATTTGTAGAAAATTCATTTATGTTTATTTAAAAAGAAATTTTATTTAAATAAATACACCCATATTAAATTAAAAATAAAAACTATCTATCTATTTTCAATTTTGTTACACTAGTATGAAAAATCTATAGATGTTATCTGTAAAGTACTATCATAAAATGCTATTGTTATAGGTACCATATTTAATTTTTCCACAAAAAAATAAGATAAAACACACAGTACAGTAACCTATGTATTTTAAAATAATTTGTTCAGTAATTTACTCAACAAAGTATGTAGTTCTGTTAGGTTGACCTTGAATCATCCTTTTTAGAATCCTAATTAGATTATTTATATTCCAAGCATGGGCTAGTAAAATTGCATCCCATTGTATATCTAAAAGGGGAATCATTTAAATAAAATAATTGGCTGGATTCTTCATTAAAATCTATAAAAAAACTTACTGATGTAAGTCGGTGTCCTTGATTTAGACTTGTCACTATAGCAAGTAGTAGTTAGTGATGAACCATTTTAATATTGAACCTATAAGTAAACAATATGTTCCTGAAGTCTTTGGGAATTACCTGCAAATTAATAATGGCTGAGGTCTACCTACTCGTAGTTGTCAGATTTCACAAAGTACATTGTGTAATTTGACCATGACTTGCCCTTTGCTTAATGTTGACTTATTGCGGTGCTACTCTGCAATGTTTGTGATAAGTGATAAAGATTGGTAAATAAACAGTCAGCCATTCAAAGAATGCAGCTTTTACGTAATCATGGTGTATATATTGGTCAATGATTAAGAATTGTGACCCTTCGTTTTAGTATAGATGTGATCTTTTACGTCATTTGGACCTATTGAGGTATACCTACATAATTACGTGGGAAATAAAGAGTCTTAACAGACAACCAATCTATGACAGACAACCTATGCTAGCGTCTGGCTTAAACTCATATTGGGGCGCTCCTTTTTTAGTGGCTATTAGACTTCCTCTCAGAGTTCTTGCAGACAACGAACAAAAACACGTGTTTCTTTCATAATAATATAATATTATCAATTAGGATTAAATAACATTAAAAAAATCCTTTTAACCCGCGCCGCACACGGTGGCGTCCTAATTTACCATCAAAAAATAACACGGAAGTCGTCAATCATCAAAATTATGATCCAAAACATAAAATCACTCTCGCAATAACTGAACTCATCAAAAGAAAGCACTTCAAGTTTGATGTTTTTCTACGAGAGATCCTTAAAAATAGCTATTTCTGAATGTCTATTTTAGTCCATTCGTAGTCAAGCATTTTATAGCTGTTATGTGATATGTGCTTCCGTAGTAATTATAATACCACTGTTTAGGTAATATTTACTTTGATATGATGAATGAATAATTATGAAACACATGTAAAATATGGAAGTGCGTGTTTTAACAATGCAGGCAGCCATGAACGAATTCCTAAATGGTTGGTTGTATGTGCAGAATCCGTGCATGGCCTAAATGGCATTGATATTATTACTAGAGCCACTATGATATTAAATACCACCATGATACTAAATAATTTTATTTTAAAATACGCTGTTGTCCAACTTCAAAGAAGGAGAAGGTCTACAATTTGTTTGCTCCTAATGTTATTATTAAAGTTTATTTATGCATAATTCCTTAATTTATAAGTCAATTAATTTTTTTTTGTTTGGGAGAGTATGATTCAAGTTATGTAATTTTGAATCGTTTATCTATTATTATCTAATAATTTCATAGAATAATGTAGATGAGTCACAATGGTTGTTATTGATATCCTCCGAAACAGCTAGACGACTTTTTTTGTGTATGTTTGGGAGCTCTGAGTCAGTCTAGTGTTTGGGAGTTTGGTGTGGGCTATTTTTCAACAGATGCAGACGAAGATGCGCGAGTCAGTTAGTATTTTTATTATATTTGTGGTTTATGAGGTAACAAGAGATCACCCAAGGAACGGTCGTAAAAGCCCTTGAATGAAAAGTTCCGTGAAAGAAACGACGGATGATAAATTAGAATGAATGAAGTGAACTAGCCGTTCGACGCTGCCTAGCAGGAAAGCGAGAGATGATAATTATCATCTTTCAACACAAAAATAAATGTAAAAATCATTGCGATATGCTGTTGTGCATTAAATAAATAAATAAAAAATGTTATCAATTTATAATCGGATCTATTCTCGAAATGTATAGTCCCAAACATTATTTTTAAGGTTACGGACATGCAAACGGTAGTCCTCACGCCAGACGCCATAGACCTCTTCCAATCACCGACAATGTTCAACCACATGCGTCGCCTGGCTAAAGAAAGGGACCATTACCTACAAAACTGGGCTTCCTTGGTCCTTCACGAGGGGTTGTGCGATAATGACAATGAGAAGAGAGACGGGAAGAGTCGGTCGACGCAGAACGTCAATCAGAATAATGGGGACAGTCAGCATTTGGCTGTTGAGCTTGCTGATTGGAAGGCTAGACTGAGAAAGCAGAGGCAAGAACTGTAAGTAGCAATGTTTTTAAAAGCTTTACAAAGTAAAATTATCTATTTTCGTATCTAAAAACAAGATTTTAACTTTTTATGTATCGATCGTAACTTTTTTAACACGAAAACTTTATGTAAAATACTTTTTGGCTAACATCAGAATCAGACATAAGTATATTTTTTGCATTGACATCGGAGGACTAAGATGCGCAAGACTTTATTCCGAGTCAGAATTATTTACTCGCAAAATAATACTCGTATTATATTATTTTAGTTCAATAAACTAAGTGAAGTTTTATATTTATTTCAGTGAGGAAAAATCAGAGCAGCTATCAGAATGTCGCGAGGAGTTGGAACACACAAAATTAGTTTTAGGAAAATTGCGCACTGACAGCCAAGAATGGTTCAACGAAGCAAGGAAGGCGTCAGGATATCGAGACGAAGTTGACGCACTTCGAGAGAAAGCCGAAAGATGCGACAGGTAAAGAATGGCGAAAGTACATTAAAATTTAAATACATTTATTATCGATTATGCTTATTTTTTATTCATTTATGCAGATTGGAACAAGAAATTCAGCGTTACCGTGATCGTTTAGCGGATGCGGAATATTACAAGACGCGGGTGACTGAACTAAGGGAGGACAATAAAGCTTTGATGGAGACAAGAGATGCCCTTGAAGAACAACTGCAAAGGGCCAGGAAGCGAGCTGAACAATGTCTCAATTTAGAAGCTGCTATGATCAAATTAAAGAGAGAAGCTAATGACATTGCCTTAGTAAGTATTAAAAATTTCACCTCGCCATAATTAAGTGATGGCATTATACTATTTTTAATTACGTATTTTTATCAATTTTAGGAAAGAGATGCTGACCAACAAAAAATTCAAGAGCTAATAGAAGAAAATAATCATTTGCAATATATCACAAAATCAGTACTGAGTGAGAGTAACAATAGTAACCTAGATACAGATAATGAATGTGAGAGCACTTTAGAATCAGGAGAAAACAGTTTATCGGAACAATTAACAAGCAACGCTCAAGCAAGAGCTCTTAAACTTGAGTTGGAAAATAAACGACTTCTATCAACTATTGACAACCTAAGAGAGCAATCGTTATTGGAAAGCAGTGACAAATTATTAGAATTAGAAAAAGAAAAGAAAAGGCTGACATTGAAATGCGAACAGCTTCAAGAAAATTGTAACAGGGTAATGCTACAGAATTCGGAACTCGAAGAGGTATTTAAAAATGCTTTAGAAGAGAACCGAAAATTGCAAGATTCACTGGACAGCAAAAAAACATTCATAGACAGGCAATCGATAGATAGGGAATCGGAAAAAAACAAATTGCAAGATTTCGAGAAACATTTGGAATCTTTGACAAAAGATAAACAGCGGATACAAATGCTATGTGACTCCATTCAAAGAAGAGCTGACGACTTAGAAAAGTCTTTGGACGCAAAAACTAAAGAATTGAATTTGGTGAAACCGGAGGCCGATAAAGTAACGGGGCTTATCATTCAGACAGAAGAGCTTAAAACCAAGTTGACTTACAGCGAAAGAGATACGCATAATCTTCAAAGGGAAGTCAACAAATTGCGAGAAGCCGTCGAAGAAAAAGACGTATCTCTAGATAAATTTACTACTGAAATAGAACTAAAAAAGAAGGAGATCGAGAGATTATCAAAGGAACTAGAAATCAATCTAAACATAGCCATAAGAGTAAAGGACTTAGAACAGAAAGCTCAAGAACTTAAATCACAAAAGAAAGTTGATTCTGAAACTATTCAGACACTACAAAAAGATTTGATTACTGAAAAAGTCAACTTTGATAAATTGAAAAATTGTATGGATAAACTTGGCATTAGTGCCTCAGAGATAATCAGTAAAGATGTCAATGTGGAGGAGCTATTAGAAAGAATAATAACTAACACAGACCATGAGACGCTAATAAGTGAAATTGCAGCTAAAGCTAATCTAATGAAACTAGTTCCGTGTGACTGTAATCATGATGATAAGTCAAATGAAGACGATAGCCTAACAAATCCTCAAATAGAACAACTCACTGCTGATTTGGCAGCATTACAAGTTTCCTTAGAAAACAGTCAAGCTGAAAATGCTAAATTGCAAGTGAACATTGCAACTCTCAATTCACAAAATGGATCATTAATGTCTCAGCAAATGACGTTACATTTAGCTAACAGTCAATTGGCAGCTGAAAAAGAGGAAATCAGTAAGCAATTAGAAGTATTGAAAGATAAACAAGACAACTTGATGAGAGACCAAGTTGCTTTGAAAACTCTTCATGAACAGTTGAACACTGAGTATGAAGAATTGCTCAGTGAAAGAGAACCTATCAAAGTTACTCTTAGAGACTTGAAACTCGAAAATAGAGAACTAAAAGAAAAATTGTCTGCCTATGAGAAGAAAGTGTCAGACTTTGAGAAAGAACGAGAAAATCTAAAAGTTGAATCAAGAAATTTGACCAATCTTCGAGCGGAGCATTCCAAATTAAAAGACGATTTTAGAAATTTGTTCACGGCAAGTGACCGACTGAAGAACGAGTACAGAAATATGCAGGAAGAATACAGGAATCTTAGAACTGAAGTTACACAATTGAAACTTCGTAACACTGAGATGTCTGGAGAAATTAATACTAAAGCAGAAGTGATCACGAGCATGGAGCTTGAAATGAACAAAACGAATCAACACTGTGAGATGTTAATACAAATGAATAAAAGCTTAGATGCAGACAGGCGTTCACTTATGGATCATGTATCGCAACTTTTGACTCAATATCACGAGTTACTGGCACACTCCTTGAAAGATAAGCAACATTATCACGAAGAAGAAAAAATGTTTGCCGATAGAGTTAACGCTTTATGCAGACAGAAGGAAAAGTTAGAAGAAAAGATCATGGAACATTATAAAAAATTGGACAACTGCACTACGAAGAGACGCGGTTTTGGTGCATCGTTCGTGAAACGAGTTCGCAAAGCAGGCACTGACCTGATAAATAAAGTTCCCTCTAGAAACAATAAAAGGATAGAAGACGCCAGTCGATCGAAGTCGCAGCTTACCCTCGCTGGCTCAGAATCAGGAGAATCAGATCCTGGTAGTCAAGAATTAGAGAAAATATCAAAAAATTCCGACCCAGACCAAGGTTCCTCAAATCCCAGTGTAGAATCCCCGAGACATAGTTCTGATTCCAGTTTCAGTCGAAGGTTTGACGAAAAGCTTTTGAAGAAATCTGAAAATATGGATATGAGTGGATCTATTCCTAGTTTGGATTCATCAAGGTTGACGAGTGAGAGTAACTTTGTGCGGAGACTTTCTGCAGCTTCTATACATAGCGGCGGTGGAGACGACGCGCTGATAAGAGCTTCTTTGCGAAGGCGACCTCACAAGGCAGTTCCGCCGTCTTCTCATAGGAACAGTTATCAAGGCTTGGAAGGCGATACAGGCCTACCACCAGGTATGTGCTATAAATTATTAGAGACTTCAATTGCAGCAGATTATACAGTCACACAACCTATAATAATTATTGACTTCAGCAGTGTAGAGGTGACCTATATATTCTGTTGTGAGCATTGAGTATAAACCTAAATTATAATTTGACTTTATGTCGACTCTTTTTCAGCATCAACACCAACGTTTGGTACCGCTGGCACACGTCGCACAGTCTACGTCGCTGATGATGACCCAAACGTCAACATGAACTCCAAGCCACAGAGCACACCCATCAAGGAAAACCCCACGTACTTGGTGTACAACAGAATTTCTACCGTCATAGGGGATGGAGCCTGTCAAAGCATCAATGATAGATCCAACAATGACCTTCATAGATCAATGTCGGAACAACCACGGTCTACCGAAGAGAATAACGTAGAAAGGGAGGACCTTAAAAATGATAGAAGATCGACAAACCGTAACGAAAAATCTGACAATTCTAAGGAGTCTGCCATCTGGTATGAATATGGTTGCGTATAAGTTTTGAATGTAGTGTGGAATAACTGTTGTGATTGATGCCTTGGATTTCGAATGTTTATAACATCGAAATCAGCAATAGTGTGATTGGATATTGTTATAGTACTTAAGATTTGGCAATATTGGCACGAATATAGATGTGATAGAGATTTTTACAGTATTACTTCGGCATTTAATTATAATGATTTTGCAGCGACGGGTGAATTATTGAGCTTTAAAACTTTGATATTACCATTTACTTCAAGGTATACAAACATGTAAATGAAATATTGGGCTGCTTTAGTTATAATATACAGAATACTCCCGTCGATATTGAGGCTACAATAAATATTTTGTAAATATATATATTCCCATGTTTCACAAAGAATTCAGGGTTGTGTGTGAGTTGAGAAGATGAGATTGGAATGTGCCTTGCCAGTGTGTCTGTGACTAAATAATTATTTCCCAGTTTTTAAGTTACTTAAGCATAATTTTCGTACGTACAAATCATACCTAATATTCTTTTTGTAATATTTTTTTATTTTTTTGACATTAATTAATAAGTTACATAAAATACCAATAATATGTAGATTTTATATTTATTTAATGAAATAGAGATTCACAGTTGAATTATAAGTAGATTTTCGATGTCAATCAATAAAAAAAAATAAGTTAAATGATATTATTTAAGTAGGTACGTAGTTTATTCCAACTACTATTATAGTAGTTCAAACATAAAATGTACCTAATGTAGGTACATAGAACATTGAGATAAATATTGGGTATTGGAAACCATTTGAAACAGTTGTAAATTCCAAAAACTATACAAGTAAAATGTTTTACAGGTAGCTCAAATCTTTAAGACCAATTTGAAGTTAGTTGAGTGGGCGCTCAGTAGCTAATGAAATATGGGCTTTTGATACTGCGTAGCAGCTCAGCAAACATTAGATCGGTCAGAAATATCTCCTGTCAGAAAGATTGACTGATCTATATAATATACAGCCCAAACTCCTGTATGGATTGGGCTGAAATTTGGAACACAAATATAGGTGTTATGACCAAGACAACGAGAAAATTTGTTAAGAAATTGTTCTCACCACGGGCAATGCCGCGAGCATAATATAGTGAAAAATATACTCAACATAATGTATTGGAATATGTTCCATATAATTTAAACAATTTGTGGTAAAAGTGACAAGTCAAAATTATATTATTGAGCTCAATTCCATGTCAATATTATTTTGTATTTTAAAATAATTTGCTTTGAAATAAAGCACATAGTTTTTATCGCGAATTGGATTTTCTTATGTTTGGTGCTCTTTGTTTAATTGTAATAGTTATAGAATCCAATACAATATTACTGTAATCAAAGTTAATCACAGAGTAGTTGATTTAAAATTGTTGACTGCTAATTTGCACTTAGTCGCCTTTCACCGAATTTATTATATTATTTAGATTATGTAATATCTACATGACAGTACATACCAATTTTTTAATAAATCAGAAATCTCAATTGCTTGTTTTATTTATTTAATTTTTATAATATAATAATTATATTTACTAGGAAATTGCCAGCAAAATTTAGTGTGGTAAGTTCAATTGTGAACAGATTAATCGAAATTGTCCAAAAAGTATACCCTTGTGAGCAGATGCTTTTGATATTCTATTATCATGAAACTATAATATAGTTTCCCCGCTTATGATTTGACCAATGAGATATCACACTAATTTAGAACATTTAACTTTTTAACCGCCACCGTCGGATATATCCGACAAGCCTGTTCTGTTACGTAACCGCCAGAGTCGTATATTTCCGACTGCACTTAAATTTACATTTTTAAGTCATAACACTGTATTTTATAAAACTATACTCGTAATTAGCTAAATATTTATAATTCAAAAAACTTGCCTGGCGCTAGGGGCACGACAAGTGATTTTAAGTCTGGCGGTTAAAAGGTTAACATCTAAACAGGTGGACTGATTGAGCCGAAATTTGATATTATGAAGGTATTCCTTGTCCCTTGAACAGTAGGTACATAAGTTTATAATTATCATTTTTATAATACTAATCTGTGAACCATAGGCCCAGCTAGTGAAAAAAATAAATAAAATCAGAATACCTACATCATATAATTTTAATCAAGTCATCCTTACAACTAAAATATAGTGAATAATAATACTAAAGAGATCCATTGCAGTTGAGTTCAGTCTTGACTTCCCATTGTAATACTGGTTGCGGTTGTATGGGCACGTTGAACGGGTAGCCTGACACCACTGCCTTCCTGCCAGGTTCCACTTTTGGAGGTAGATGAGATATTATACACTGAAAAAAATAATTAAGTGTATGAAGAATGTGTCAGTTAACTTTCAGTTAAGGATCGAAAGAGCAGTGACAGGATTCAGGATCATGTCAAGTGGAGGGGGTCTCTTCCTACCCCAGCATTAAACCAGACGTGATTAAAAATATAATGTATGTAAAATATAGGGCTCTTTTATACCTTAATCAAAAGAAACTATTTTACAGCAAATTGATTCATGAACGCAATGTATAGGCGCCTTGTGTCTCCACCTCCAGACACAGCTTTTTTTATGCTTTGTTCTTGTAAAACTGTACTTCAAGTATATTTGTATATTTTTATTATGTAAAACTGTACAAGTATTCGTCGCAAATCAATTTGCGACGAATTCCCCTCTTCTCTATTTAAAAAAAATTGTAATTTCAAAAAAAAGTTGCTAACCTCAAGAATATCAGATGAATAAAGTAATAAATACCTTTGGCCTTTCACTTTCAGTAGACATATATCCAATGCCCATAGTTTTGGTAGTGTGTCCCCAAAGGAGTTCTCCTTCTCCAACTTGAGGGTCAAATCTCAAAGCGAGCGTCCCACCCAATCTTTCAGGAACATCCCAGAGAAATGGTGACTCTATAAAGTTTTCCTTCAAACATTTGTCTAGGCCTAATGTAGGAGTAGGGTCTAATAGACTTTCTGCAGTGTTTTTGGCTAATTGGGTGCGAATCAAGTGTTCACCACATCCTGAGGTACAAGCGGCTATTGATGGTGTGACTCCATCTCTACTCATGACGGCCCATACTCCACTGCCAAATGACGCTGCCTGACCTACTCTGCCTTCATGCTTCAAGGAAACTCCTCCAGAACTAGCTCCCGATGCCACTATCCCACTCGAATCCACACATATCGCTCCAACTGTATCTAAAGGGCTGAACTTAATATCATTCTGAATTGAGTATCTTTTTAACTTTCGTTTACAATGTTTATAATTCCTGAAGGCCCTGGATGAGACCATTTTGAGATCATCTACTATTTCTAAGCCCATTCTCTCAGCCCAGGTCTTTGCCCCTTGCCCTGTGAGTATGCAAGGAGGTACTCTGCCTAGAGACAGGTTGTCACATTGTTTCAAGCATAAATGTTTAGCTAGAGAGATGGGGTTCCAAACATTTGAGACGGCACCACACGCTCCAAAATGTAATGTCTGGCCATTCATGATGGAAGCATCACATTCCACAGATCCATTCCAACTGAGATTAGATCCATATCCTGCATTGGTGAGGGGACTATTTTCTAGCTCTGAAATATAAAAATTTAGTTAAATATATTTAATTGATTTTCTTTATCCTACTAATTTCACTAATATTATAAATGTGAAAGTTTGTAAGTGTGTATGTATGTTACTTTTTCACACCTAAACGGGTGGACCAATTGAGCTGAAATTTGGTATAGAGATAGCTTAGGCCCTGGAATAACACATAATATTATGCTATTGTACAGCGGGTTAAATAGCAAGTATTATAATAAATTTAAAAAGCATGGAGTTCTTGATGTGTTTATATTTGTTACCTTTTCACAACTAAATGGCTGAGACGATCGAGTTGAAATTTGGTATTTAAGTTACTTAGACACTAGAGTAACATTTTTTTAACACTTTTGAGAAAGTAAAATTTATAGGTACTAGATAAATGATAACAAAAATTTAAATTGGTAGGTACATTATAATTTATAATTGATTGAGCCTTTGAATAAATCAATTTTAAATTCACTTATTAGCTATTTAACTGATGTTAATTATAAAAATATATATTAGCTGACTTATGTAGGTATACCAATGATTGCCTTTTCAACAGCTTCTACTGCATTACCGCCTTGCTTGAGAGCCTCGACTGCTTTTCTACAAGCTACATAGCACGTTTTCTTATATTCTCTCTTGAGGGACTCGCTGTGATATCCAGCGCCTTAAAAATTAAATAATATAAGTTGAACACTGTACACATTTTAATACTATTATCGTAATCTAATCAATAATAAAAGAAAAATTAAAAGAATACGCTTACCACAATGCACTGCTATAAATCCATTCATCGTTATAAGCAGCAATATAGTGCATTAACACTAAGACTAAGAATACCATGGAATAACATCTACTAAATAAAAATCAGGCTTCAACCCTAGATATAACTATAATATAGTAAATAAATTTTTAAAATGAATCCAAATTTTATACACGCAAAACGAAAACCCATAAAACAAACACTGAAAATAAAGGCAATTACTGAGTGTCACAGATAACGAAATATAGCTGATCTGTGATGAAAACAAAACATTCGAAATTTTCATTCGTTCTATAATTTCAATAGAATAGTAAAAAAAAAAGTGAGAATGGGGCGACTATATATAGTGCATTCACAGTTATCTTACCTCTGACAGATGTCAAAATTATTTTCTTTATGTTGCATTCTTGTCAAATTGTTGCCAGAACGTTACTTTTGTAACGTTTTACGTTACTTTTTGACCCTTTGCGTTACTTTTGCATTCTTGTATAAAAATGACTTTTACGTTACTTTTCAAGATCTTTATTTTAAATGGAACCCTATAATAAATGAATCTTCTTCCATGTAATGATATAGAAAATAATAGTTTATTTATTGATTTAGCAGAGATAAAAGAATAAGGCAATTTCGTATAACTTTATCTGGTTTAGTAAAAGGATTTAATTTTTTTGTTGATTAGCAATTTCTTATTTAAATAAACTGAAAAATTAGGAAATAATCACCGAATATGTAAGCGTATTCAACTGTGTATATTGTGTAAAAATATAAAAATTTCAAAAATGCGTTACTTTTCTTGTTAAAACGTTACTTTTTGTACTTGATAAGGTCACTTGTACTCGTTGTTTTAATAATTATTATTATAATCCCAAGCTTTACCAATGCCCATAAACTCAATTTCCTATGAAGAAAATGAATTTATCTATAACAATATCGGATGGTTAACACATGAACAAGTGGTAACTGCGAAATATCAATATGATATAAAATATTAGGTAGGTTCGAAACAGGAAATTCATGTAAGTACCTACCTACAGCACTGTAAAATAATGCTTACAAGTGAATTAAATTAAAAATTTAAAAAACCCCCGCCCTTAACGTAATACGCAATTCACCATTTTTAATGGCGGCCATCTTGGATTTTAAATTTTATATAGTAGGCTGTATTTTACTTATTAAGCCCTTTCATTTAGTATCCATATTGAGGGAGTTGTGGAAGAAAAAAGTAATCTGCCATTTTGTACCGGCGGCCATCTTGTACCGATTTCCACCAAACACACACACAGACAGACTGACACGTCTAACTTATAACACCTCGTCGTTTTTGCGTTGGGGGTTAAAATAGGAAGAGGGAAGTCAATACTAATGTGACATGGCAACATAATTTTCAGGCTAGCCAACGTAAAGGCTAGAGGTAAAATAAGTGTGAATGATCTATAGTCGGGCTATACGCACACTAGCGGATCCACGATTTAGTCCTGGGGAGGTGCCAAGGTGCAGATGGGTAATATTATAATTTTTACTACGAAAAGTGTATGTTTAGCTCGCTCTGAACAGTTAGAAAATTATTATATCCTCTTGACTCAATCTTGATCATCAATCTAGACAATGAAATATGTGCAAAATTCGTACCTCTACAATGCTTCTGGGGGGGGGGGGGGGGAGTTTGGTCCCCCCCTCTAAATCCGCCTATGTATACTTAATTTTATTTTTTCTACCGTTCTTTTACCCTCATCTGTGCAAAATAATAACTTTCTAGGTCTTATAGTTTCTCTGTAAAGCCACTTACAGACAGATGAACAAAGCGAAAAAAAAATAAACCTTTCTTGTTGACTACAGAAGCCTAAAAAATCATCCCTAAAAGGTGATGTGTACCACAGTTGACCTATTGCTGTTTCACCATTCTTCTCAAAAGGCTATTGGTCTAGCTATTGAAAAAGAAATTCAGATTGTATGGTTGTATACTAATATAACACAATTTCCTGTCGGGTCAAAAATACCTGAGTCTGCTCTAGTACAATATAAGTTTATAAAATTATTTTAACTTTAAAATTCACAATAACTGATTTATTACAAATATTATGACTTTTTTTTAATAGAGAATAGGGCTGCGTTTGACCACAGTCTCACCTGTTGGTAAGTGATGATGCGGTCGAAGATGTTACACACAGACCTAGTAAATACCTATTAACCCTCGATTTGAAGACTCCTAAGTTGTAATAATCAGGAAACACTGATGCTGACTATGATAAAACCAACACAAAAAAACACAAAGGATAATTATCCTATTATAATAGGTCATTTGAGAATAAACATATCAATAATTATTATTCTGAATGCTAAAAAATATATTCAAATAATTTACAACATATTCCCAAAAATAACTAGATATTATAATATAATATTAATGTTTGAGGTAGATTCATATTAGTTGAAATCATTTCAGTGTTTTGCCTGTCATGACAACTCCGAGTACAAGGGCTGTTATGGTGAATCCTTGAGCTACTATTCGGAGACGCATCATTTGTTGTGATAGCTGCTTTCTGCCAGTTCTGAAGCTCCAAAGACCAAATGAAAGAGCACCAGCTGTGGCAAGGCAACCTGAAATTTATAAAATTAGACAATAACACTATTATATAAGAACTGATGCTGATGACTTGAGATTGCAACACACTGCGTGTAAATTTTGTGACAGAAAATAAATATTTTTAGGTTGTATTGTGATAAAACAATAAGCTTCAAGGTTGTTTATAAATCTTAGCAGGATTTAAAAAGAAATTATGTTTTACTACTGGGTAAATAAATACTTAATTTCATGATAAGAAAAAGGTACTTAAATTATTACCATTATGTCGCAAAATCATTATGCATAGGTTTATACAATTGTATTATTTGATAATTAAATAAGAACAAACCTAAGGGAACAAAGGGGTTTTCAGTAAATTTCCTGTAAAACTTCTCCCCTGATGTTTCCACATGAGCTGTTGTGCCCATGTCCTGGCGCAACTTTATCCAGTCCAAGTCTGTAGGTTCCTCTTCGATAGCCATTTTGCTCATTAGTTAAAGTATATAAATGCGTTGATCTTAAGAACTATTTGTGTTATTTCCAGTTTTTTGTACTTTTACTTTTAATATTTATTTTTTCACAGTCAGCTGTCAACGGATAACAAACGTCACGTCAACTCACGTCATTGTCATTGTCGCTGTGCAATACATTAAATGTCTTGCTTTCTCGCACATAAGAGGAGAATTTGTTCTAAATTCTGTAATTTTATCGTGTAATAAATGTTTATAAAATGTTATAACAAAATAATGTGCTTTACTAGCACCATTGAGAATTACATACATATTTTTATAGTCTCGCAAATACAGTAACACGACGTTTCTTAAAATTAAGAAATTGTAAAACGTCAATCGGGATGTCAATAATGTCAATTTCTATGCAGTTATTTATATTCTGGAGTTTTTGGCGGCAAGCCTTGATCATATCATTAGCTCCATGTCTTTTGCTTAATAATCGTGTAGAATTTGATTGTTAGCGTGTAATAATGGTGGAATATTGCGTGTTAAGTGTTTTTGAATGTGCACAGATGTAGGCAAGTGATATGGTGCTGAAATATGAATTTTGGTGCCCCCTCCAAAACTCCTCCGAACTTTCAGTAAAATTCCACCCATTTTACTGGAAGACTCACGTGACTAGACGAGCTATTAAGCTCACTCTGACTCTGACCTGACTAACTAACTTATTACTTAAAAAATAACATTTAACTTGACACTGGCAAAACACGAAAGTGGAGACCATAATTTAATATCCCGTGAACATTCACGAATTTTACTCGACACTGGCAAAATGCACATGTTGCCATATTATTAAAAAGAAAAAAAAAAAAAAAATATTTATATTCTGTGATCTGTGGTCAAATTAATGATTTCTTTTGCGTGGTGTGGCAGAATATTTGGGACGCAAATAATTTAATAAAATGGTGCATCAATTGTGTGCTTTTGTTTCGTTTCTCGATGTAAGTTTATAATTTTAGTTATTATAGCTTAGTTGTGCAAACTCAATTATTAAAATATATCAGTAACATCAACCAATACGGTAATTTTCGATGTTTCTTAGTTTCATTACGTGTTTATTCCTTCTATAATAATTATTATTATAGGAGGAATAAACCAAGGTCCGTGTTTTCTATGTTATTTTTCATCTACATCGCATGATTTCAATAGAATTTGTTTCTGCTTGGAGCCCACAACATACATTATTCAAGACCTTGAGGTTAGATCCATAGGTATTCGTAGACCTAATGTGTTTAATTTAAGAGGTTTTATTCTTGATGATTTGGGTTTTTCCATACCGAGTACAACACATGGTATCAGAATAAATCACTTGCACATGATTTTAACATCCAAGAAAGCAGTTATTATACCTACTGCCCTATCTATGTTGATGTTGAAGTTTTTGTTCTACCCTCTATTCTTAATGCTTTTTTTAAATTGTTACTATTAAGCGCAACACACAGAGAGCGGGCGCGGGTCAGGACGTTATAATAGTACCCCATACTATGACATAGTAATTCTTTTTTTTTTATGTGATGAAGTAGAAGACGAGCAAGACGCTCTCCTGATGTTAAGAGATAACGCTGCCCATAATCAGTACAGTGTTACCTAGGATTTCACAATTATGTGTAATTCTAGGAGCACTGCACCAACGCTTTTTACTCAAGAGTCATGATGTTAAGACTCATTAGCCCAGTAATTTCACTAGCTTCCTTGTAATTAAATGAGAGAGAGACATCTCAACCCATCCAACCATATGAAAGACACCTGTGCCCACTCTCTCTGTGTGTGTTGCACTTTATTTCAAAATTGTTTCTTATCTACTTGTGTTCTACCAGAGGGCCTATTGGGTATTGCCAAACGACATGTAAAACACTAGAATCCATAGACAAAATTGCGTACATTACTTGCTTAAACCTCCTCATTAATATAAATAAAACTAGCTGACCCGCGCGCACTTCGTAGCGCGTGACAGTAAATTATTCATATATTAATGAATTTGGTGCAGACCATTTAATTCGGTTTCCATTTCCACGGAAAAGAGGGATTCAATTCACGGGTTTTCTGCGACTTAATGGGCGTAGAATTAGTAAAGGCTGGCAAACCTTGCCAATATGTAACTACGATCGAATCACCTACTATTCAAAATGTCTATTGGACGTTTCGCCTACGTTCATAATAACTATTGGTCGAAATCACTATTTGACGATTCGTCTACGGTTAACTCAGCTACGGTCGATTGAGCTATGGTTGATTAAACTATTGGACGATTTGCCTATTTTTGACCGAACTAACGGACGGTTCACGTATTTTTAGACCATGTTTCCGGCTGCTAGTCAGGTATAACAGCTAAAAAATACTTGTTTATAGTACAGAATTCAGAAACGTGTTGTTTTTGATACCTGAATTTCTATCTGTAGGTGCGCAGACAGCTTATTATGCCATTTTGCCTTGATGAGGTAGATGAAAGAAGATGCCAAAATACCTGAAGATGCCATGACACAGGATAAATCATTCAGTAATAAGAAAAATATAACCCGTCCATGCGGGCAAAGCCATGAGAATAAGCTGGTGACTGATGTATCTGTATAACGCACAGCCTAAACCGCTAGATGGATTGGGTTGAAATTTGGAACATAGAAAGGTTTCATGACGTAGACCACTGCTAAGAAAGGATTTTGCCGTGCGGGCAAAGCCGCGAGCATAAGCTAGTAAATAATAAAATGAAACATTTTTTGTGAATAATACTTAGATTTCAGAGACGTCCTGGGATAAGTCCCAGAACTATCGTTATACCTATACCACAGTACAAATTAGAACGGCAATAAATTACCACTTACACAAATTAGTCCATCAAGATTAAATACAGTAAACAAAAATATATCAAATTATCATTAAAATCAGAAAAACTAATAAAAATACGGAATAATAACAGCTTGATTCCGTACACTTACTCTTGACTCTTTTCCGCGTCATTTAATGGTGATCTCTTTACCGTGGGCCGTGGGTAGACTTCCTCTGCAGGAGGTCGGCTAGTACCCCAACAGTGTCAGTTATTCTGCCGCCTGAACAGTGATGTGCAGACATTACTGTGCTTCGGTATGAGGGCACTGTAGCTAGTGAAATTCCTGGGCTGAAGAATCTTAACATTTTATGACTCAGCAGTGCAGCCAGAATTTAACCTTCGTTAAATCCCAGCGTTATCTCTTACCATCAGGAGAGCATCTTGCTCGTCTTCTTACATCGTTGTATAAAAAAAACTAAAATGAAATTTTCTGAAATGAAACTATCATATACCTACGTACTCAAACTATTTATTATAATATATCTATCAAATTTCAGATATTATTCAGATATCTCATATCCGTCGAAATAACGTTAAATCCGTTCTTTTTTAATATTAGGTATTAAAAGTAGAATAATAATAATATAAAAGACCGTGTAACGACGAAATTCGACTAAAATACAAATTCGCCTTATTATAATTTTAGTTTTAGCAATATAAAATGATATCGTGTAATAATGCTAACTTTAAATTACGTGGTTCCTGTTACCACCTTTCAGCTCCATTATCAGACCCTGGTTACTATATCGTATCAAAGTACTCCTCGAGACGAATCAAAGGAGCCCAAACTCGATGGGTTTTGTCTTTTGTTTACGCGGTTCCTATGACCACCTTTCAGCTCCATCATCAGACTTCAGATCACTTCCATGTCATAAAATTATTGCATTGTCATCCGATTGCCGGTATGCGAAATTTCAGCTCAATCGGAAACCGTGACTGCTAGGTAGAGTCTAGTATTCTTTTATCTGTGGTAGAGTGCTTTTCACGAAAGGAGTTCTTTTTGCGGGGCGCCACTATCGCAAATTTTAAAAGTTAGCATATTAAATAACTTTTTAACACCTCATAATTTCTCATGTGTAATTTCTTTATGAGACATTTTAGTTATTGACTTTATTTTTGGTTTAAGTATGGACCAACTAAGGGCACAGTATAAGTTGCATCAAAATCGGTTCAGTGGTTTTTATGTTATGAATAATTAAAATGTGTCGAAATCAGGAACATTTCATAGGAAGCGTAAGGTCCAGCCAATGGTGTGACGTCACGCGCTCTGATTGGCGTTCGCATTCGCGTAATAATAATTATATTTTTTTGAAATTAAAATTGATTTTATTCAATTTTGGCTTGTAAATAGATCCTTAAAATGTGATTTTAGATTTTTAAATACTGTCTTTTATGTGAAAAATATAACTTTATATCAATTCGTAACATGTGTCAACATCCCTATTTAACCTCAAATTCACGATCCACATAATTTACACAGTTCAACTTACCACCTTAAAGACAAATGCCTGCTGTTGAAATTTAATAAAAATTTGCCCAAGAACACGCTTTTTTTTGTATTCATCCAAGGAGAGCCATTGGCTACTACGTTGCCAGTATTAATTCGAAATAAGGTTGCAATAAAACTTATCAATATCCTCCGCGCCGACACGGCCATTACCACCTTAAAGACAAATGCCTGCTGTTGACATTTGCCCGATACGCGCGTGGTTTCTAATTGAATAACTTATTTTTTTTACTTTTTTTTCATTTCTTTTGAAATTTTTCCTAAATTTTCTTTGCTATAAACCTCGCGGAGCCCGAGACCTTTCCAACGAATGCAAAACCGTGGAAATCGGTTCGTGCGTTCTGGAGTTATAGCGTCAGGGAGGAAAACCCGACTTATTTTTATATAGTAGATGACAAACGCAGCAATGTACATTGAAGTTGTCATCAATCGTAGTGGGTAAGAATTAGCCAATAGGCCCTCAGGACTGTCAGATAATGTTAACTTGTTTTTCAAATTAATACTAAAGTATGAATCACTGGATTAAAATTATACATACATAGTTGCCTACTTTGATAGTAGGTAAACATTTATATTACAAACACTAAAATACTGTAATACAAATGAGATATTTGTGTGGAAACTTTGTTATTTGTGTTTTTGCCAAGTTTTGGTTAATGAAAACAGCCATTATGTGAGAGAAGTGTAATCTCTAAATTCTTCTGAACTTACAAAATTTAAGTTTAATATAATATATAAATCATTATAATATTATGTAACTAATAAGTGAACACAAAACCTACAAAATAATAATTAAAAAATAAATAATTCTTGCTTTGTTTCAGATGGGATCATCAATTCTCTCTTTGATTTCTTCCGAATCGCAAAGGGTTTCTTGAAAACAATTAGTTATAGTTGATAATAAGTTAATTTAACAATATACTTAATAATATATATTTCACCTTTTTGCCCCTTTTATAATGTTGTCATTCAGTTTTACCTACTGAGGCAATCTTATCATTTCTGCTCAAGATAAAGTTACATTCAGTGTTTGAATTTCCACGGAGTTGGTTGTTCAAACATAATTCTTTTATTATCTTTATATTATTACCCGGTATAATACGACAATGGCATCAAGTGACCCTGAAATTAAGGATGGATTAACCCTTCCTGTTTGGATGAAGACTAAGCCGACGAGGTGAGGAAAATTTCTGTTTTTACATTTGTTTTATATCTTGTAACCTTCAATGCACAGGTGTTTGTACAATAGTTACATTAATGTAGAAACATTCAACTTGCTTATGCTTTGACTTTTCATTATTATTAAGGTGTTTTTGTATGGGTTTGGTTTTATGTGGGAATTTGTATTTTGTTATTTCTTTAATGATTGAGTTAATATTGACATTTTGCATTATGAATTATAATGTAAGAAATAATATGTGAAATCATTATTAATGATGAATTTAAATAATTGAGTTTTTTGTATTTTCACTAAAATTATAATTAATCTAAATAATAAAAAATTTAATGAGGAATTAGTAAATTTTAACATTGTACGCCCTCTGGTCGTAACCATGCTGAACTGAATGTGAAATGTATAATAAGATCTGTATCCAATCCAAACAAACCATGTTTTCACAAATAAATATTTTTGAATTTTTATATTATGGTATGGCTAAAGTCCGATGTGCGGATAAACCTAGGTTAACCCGGATGATTTTGATGGGCATTAAGTTGCTTATCTTGGGGTTAGGTGGCGCTTTGTGTAATGTCCTGAAATATTTATTTATTTATTTAATGTGCCTTATGTGACAAATTTCTAATCAATCTATTCAGCTGTTTGTGTAATAATATCAAACAGCTTTCTTCTAATATATTATTGGAAAACTTTTATTCTTTGCATACAATAAGTAAATATCTTTTTTTAAAGCAACTCTTACTAATATTATGAAGTGAAAGTTTGTATTTATGAATGGATAGATGTTTTTTACTCTTTCACGCCTAAACGGCTGCAGTTTACCCGTAAATTATTATGTATTTCTGCATGAGGTACTTATTCTGTGGGTAAAACCATTTTGTACAGCTAGTTTATTATTATAACTAGTGACCCACGCTCACTTCTATGCGCTTATGAGCGTATATGGAGTGACAACTCTCGCTCGCACAATTTGACAAATTTTGAAAATTCAAGGAATTAATATATTGAAAATTCCTCTATACAAGTCCTGTATAATATTATTGCACACATTTTAAAAGTGTTTTCAGTGAGATATATTAAAAAATGGAATAATGAGATTTTTTGAAAAAAAAATCTTTTTCGACTTGGCTCCTCATCCCATTTTTTTATATACCTATCTCACTGAAAACACTTTTAAAATGTGTGCAATAATATTATGCAGGAGTCGTAACTCGATATATACGCTATTAATAGAAAATTATCAGTGTTCTACTATATAATGCACATATAAACCTTTTGAATCACTCTATCTATTAACGAAAACCACATCAAAATCCGTTGCTTAGTTTTAAAGATATAAGCATGCATAGGGATGTGCATATGTGGGAAAAACTTTATACTATGTAGTGATTCTCTGCAAACTGTTAGTGGGTATTAAATTCTTGGCAGCATTTCTACATATAAGCAGAATTGATGGCATACCTAATTGATTCATGTCTAGTTTCTAGTACACAATACAATAACTTATGTTTTGAGTTATTCATCCATTCTAAACTGATCAATAATTATTCAAGTGATATTATATAAATATGGATTGATAATAACAATATATTTACCTCTATATTATCTATGTATCATCACATAATGGATTATATCTTTGTAATATTTCTGTGAGCTCATAGATACAATTTGAAAAATTAATTAATTTGATAATAAATGCTTCTAAAATTATAAATGCGAAATTATGGATGTTATTACCTCCCAAAGTATTTGTTGGGCGTAGTTACATAGTTACATTTATTTTATACAACGAAGTAAGAAGACGAGCAAGACGCTCTCCTGATGGTAAGTGATAACGTTGCCCATAATTAGTACAGTGCTACCCAGGATTTTACAAACGTAAAATTCTGGGTGCATTGCACCAACGCTTCTTACTTGAGAGTCATAAAATGTTAAGAGCGCTTAGTCCACGGGACGCTCTCTCGCTCGCACTATTTGACACATTTTGAAATATAAATTCACAGAATTAACTTTTTGAAAATTCCTCAAGGGGGTCGCTGCACAATATAATTGCACACATTTTAAGTGTTTTCAGTGTTATATATTAAAAAAAGGCATGAGAAGCAATTTAAAAAAAAAAGCCAAAATCCTAGTTTGTGTGTGTCTTTATCTTAGTTTGTTATAAATTGTTTGCGGGTAACAAACAATAATAAACAAACCTTTTGTTAATTTGTATGTTCATTTTCATTTACCTATTAAATCTAAATATTTATGAAAGGAAAGTGCCACTGATTGCAATTGGATTGAAATTTGGAATACATATAGGTTTTATGACGTAGGTTCCCTTAAGATAGGATTTAGCCACACGGTTAAAACTGCGAACACAAGCTAGTTTATTATAATTTCAAAGTGTTATTGGATAAATTTATAGTTTAAACACGGCAACAAGATAGTGCTTTAAACTATAAAATGACCCCACAAAACCTCGGTGATAATACAATATTGTTATTATATGAGTAAGACCACCAATACTGTCGAAAATTCTACATAATATTGTACTCAGAATATTGCAATTAAATCAGATATCGCGAAATCTCGATAAAAAAAAAAACTGACGCATATGTGACCCGCACTAGCTGCGCCCAGCGGTTATACCCGCTGTACAATAATCGCCTGTATAATATTATTATTCCCGCGTCTAGGTTAGATCTCTAAACGAAATTTCAGCTTAAACGGTCCATCCGTTTAGACGTGAATAAGTAACAAACATACTCACAAACTTCGCCTTTATAATATGTGATTAGTATGAAACCACTACACCACACATCATTTCCACTACCACTTAAACCACACCACGACATACCAATTTGACCGACGAATGGCTATGAAAAAATGCGACTTAGGACATAAGCGACGCCATTTCACACATGTCGAAGATCGTGAAAAAATCTTTTTTTCAATACGTCGTCGCTTCAAATGGTCTTTTAAGCGCGTTATTTGCCATTATTACAATGGTCTTTGTTAATGTGTTATTGCTGGGGGCTTGGCAATGACGTCACATGTTTGTTTGCATTTCACATTGACGCGACGCGGTTTGCCAATCGTGTTTTACCACTTAGCATTAACATAAATAAAACACATGATAGTCACTTTGCCTATCACTATATTTACTTGTAGCTAGGAATACATATATACAGGGTTATTTTTAAAAAACTTGCAACCTCGCAGGACCAAGTAGTAAGTAGCTAACATAAAACAACAACATGTGATATTTAACTTTTGAGAATTTGTTACATTTCACTTTCATACAAAAATCAATATCAATTTAATATATTCCATCGGAATTAGGTCGCGCAGCATATAAATACGTGGAGAGACTTGAGGGAGGTCTTTGCCCAGCAGTGGGATAGCATAGAATAAATAAAAATATATAAAAAACACACATCTGAATGCTTTGAATAATTATTCTGTATGAAAGTAAAATGTAACAAATAGCAAAAGACACATATCACATGTTGTTGTTAATGATGTTAGCTGCCTGGTCCTGGGAGGTTAGGGGGCGTCCATAAATTACGTGAGGAGTTTTTTTTAATTTTCTGTCCCTCCCTCCCCCCCTGGTGAGATGTTGTGAGATTTTATTCAACCCCCTCCCCCATCCCCCAATCTCACGTGAGATTTTTCAAAATGTGGGTTTCTTACGTAAACACGTTGGATTGTTATTGTAAAAAGAAAAAACAAGTGAAATTTTAAAAATACTTTTTAAAAACAAGCTTTAATTATTATTATCATCTTGCATCATAAAGTACTCGTCAAGACGAATCAAATGAGCCCAAACTCGATGGGGTTGCGTTGTTTTATGACGGAGTTCCTATGGCCACCTTCCAGCTCCATCATCAGATCAGCTCGATGTCATAAAAATATTGCATTGTCATCCGATTTACACACGCATGCAAATTTTCAGCTCAATTGGAAACAGGGAAGTGGGTCAAATTAAACTTTCAAGATTTGATTACAGACAGACAGACAGACAGACAGACAACAGACAGGTTAAAGTAATATAAAGCTTGTAAAAAATTGCTTCGTGCTTTTATTTACGCTTAAATTCATAATTGAGCTATTTACAAATATGGTGGTTTGACAGTCAGTAGATGTATAACGTCGAAGTATGAATGATTTTTGAAGTGAAAACTTCTTTAGCGGCGCTGAGCACTTTTTTGTATGGGTAAAAACTTTCAAACTCGCGTCAGGGTCACGTGATGCTGATCGAAAAAGCGTAAGATCGAGGGGAAGGGAGAGGAACTAGTATCTCCCACTCTTTCTACCGTGCCTGAGTGTGCTGCTCTGTTTAGGCGGCACAGGGGGCTTAGACAAGCGCGCGCCCGATATATTTTTTTTTTATATTTTATATTTTTATATTTTTTTTATTAGACACTTAAATAGGTTCGAATCAAAACTGTTTGTTTCTTACTTAAGTTATCATAAACCAATTGTATCAGTTGTAAAAATTTGCGATGATGATTCTGATAATAACGATGGTGTAAAAGTCGTCGAAATTATGGATGGAAGTTGATTTTTCTGAGAGATAAAATTTAATGTTATATATAAATAACGATATAATATTATAAATAACAACATATAAATTGTCATATTTGTGTACGATAGCGGAATAAATAAACATTGTATTCTACCTCATAAATGATAGAACGTTAATATTGAAGTTTTCACTTTTGCCGGCACTCCCGGAGTGCTATTTTTTTTTCTTTCGAACGAATTAGTGAATGATCTTAATCGTATTACGATAACGCTTAAGATTAAATCTTAAGCATGTACAATCTGAATTAAATGGACCAAAATAATAGATTTTTTTTTGTTTCAATCAGAAAAAAAATTGCGTGATATTTGCCGAGACCCCCCCTCTCTCCAACGTAAGATTAGATGAGATTTGAATCGACCCCCTCCCCCCCTTAAAAATATTTCAAGATTTTTTCATTATTACCTATAAGGTACAATATCGACGGAAATTTCACAATGTTAACTTGAAATCTAAATAAATATGACGCAGAAAGATATAATAGATACTAATCAAATTAGGTCTAGGTGCTCCATAAAATACACCTCTACATTTAGTTATTTAATTTTAATATTATAAACGTGAAAGTTTGTAAGAATGGATGTCTGGATGTGTGTTTGTTACTCTTTCAAGCCTAAACGGGTTGACCGATTGAGCTGAAATTTGGTATAGAAATAGCTTAGATTCAGGAATAGCACAGAGGTATAGGACAGCGGGTAAAACCGCTGGGCGCCGCTAGTTTAATATAAAGGCCCCCATTATGCACTCATTATTCCATGAAGCTATTCAAATCCTTAAAATAACATTTCTGTCAATCTCTGAGACGTTTCGAATGCCTTATTGAGATTATTAGGATTAATATACACTAGACTTTATATAGCTGCTATCACAGAGCCAAGGGTAGGCGTACAAATCGTCAAATTATTATTTTATAGGTAGTTTAGAAGCCTTGTCCTATGTTTCACAACCAGCTATGTGATAGGCGTCGAGGTCAGCCGGTACCAGTGGTACATTTTATATCTTTGTTCAAACAATCATTGTTTGCATCTATAGACTAAATTATATTGCTTTGTGCATTGGCCATGAAAACTTCTAGACTGTTGAAAAATCCTTTTACATTATATTGCGGAAGAATGCCGGTTCCAAAACCTAAATCAAACACATTGCCAAAAATGTTTTCTTCCACGAATTATAACAGGTATCTATTATATATTTGTCACGTTATAAAATAGTCGTAGTTGCACTTTAACTTTTTTAATTCTTTAATTATAAAACATTATATTATATCAATTCTATATTATATCATTATATCAATTCTATTTATTTAAATAATAAACATACAGACTAAACAATGATACAATGAGCACAAAGATACTATTATTTTTTTAATAGGGAATTCGGAATTGTGATGTAAATATACTCGGTCATCATTTTATAGAAGCTACCTCTATATCTTCATAATGATACATTTCTCTATCATTGTTATTTTGAGAGATGACTCATATAGGTACATAAAGTAATGCTATATTATAAGTATATCTTTTGGCCATTGACATTAATATAATATATTGTTTTTCTGTATGTTACGTTTCATTGTTATGTTGTCTTTCTCAAGGACAATCTTCAATCTAATAATATGTCATTGATACCGATGATCGATGTTTGTGATATATTTTCAACGTGTTATCTTTCAGCAGGGTCTTGAATCTAGAAATTACTTTCTTTTCGTATCGGATTACTTAATTATTGATAGATTATGAAGATTAAGAGTAAGTGCAAAAGAGTTAGCGATATTGATGTTCAACACTTTTTGGAATTTATTTGCTAACATTAATTTTTATTATTTGACTAAGCTGATCAATTTTTATAATACATATTATATCGAATTGCTAACTCGTTCATATCAGCTCAAACGTTTAGAAGATAAGAGGTAATAAGAAGGAAGGGGTATCAAACAGCCATAATGTTACATTTACTAATATGTATTAGTAATGTAGCTACTGATTCATAGGGCTTAAACCTAGGTAACGGGTGCCAAATTTGTAAACATTATTCTAATGATAAAAATTCGTCATTGTTCAGCAAACATTACAATACGAGTTTCCTGTCTCTTGGATCGGATCTATGTTCTACCTCATGTTAATAATATCATCTATTAAATCGACCTTGTATGAATCAACTGGTCGCATAAGTCACCTCTGCTTGTTGCTAATTTGCAAAATACATTACTATAGTCAATTTCACATAAATAAGTGCTATACCAAGTAACTGTAGAGAATTTGAGACTCATGCTAGGTAGTTCTAATATGCCTTCCTATATTTGACCGCATCATTGCATATCAAGGCTAACGACAAGGTTAAGGCTTACTTGAAAGTGTATCCAAATAAAGAAATCAATATTATAGAGATTTGAAGTTAAATAAATAAATGCCAATAATTACTAAATGAAGGGTCATATTTTTGGAAGAAATATCAGTCCTCATGCTCTTTTTGTTTGAATTTCAAAAATATTCAAGCACTGTGATTGGTCAATTCAAGCCTACTCCGGTCTGCGTGAATTGGAAGAAACGCAATTTTAGGTGGGACAACTTTTAGCCAACCTATGGGATACTAGATGGATTATTTTGTTAGATGCACGTTTGCTTACCATTATGTATATAGAAAGACTATCTTATGCTCGCAGCTTTGCCCGCGTGGCAAAATTCTTTCTTAGCGGAGGCCTTACCCATCTGTATTCCAAATTTTAACCGAATCCATTCAGTCAATCAATCGGTCACTCTTTCCTTTTATATATTCAGATAGTCTGGTGAATATCAAATAAGCGTATTTATTTAGTGTTGAAAATATTATGAATTATATAATGTAGGCTATCAATCTCATTAAATAAACACATAATATTATGTTAATCTTTATACTGAACCTGAAAACAAAAACTCTAAGATTATATTATTATTGCTAGGCAATCGGCTGTTATCTTTTGCATTTGTTTGCCCCCAGCAACACTTAGATAAAGAACATGTCAATATGCTACGTAGGAGAAGTTAGTGACTATTTCTTTTTATAATCACCCCACACGTTTGCTTTATCGTTCTTTGTTTTTATTACACGCGATAAGCGCATTAAAAACATCTCGACTTACTAAAAGTAGTGTGATTTAATTATTATAGGTTTATGTTTTGCTATTATTATTATTTTTTGTAAAATCTTACTGTCGTAGAATAGGTTGATAAAGTTGCGCAGCAAGCTCTTTAAAATTTAATTAAACAAGCCGCGCCATGGCAACCGCAACATAAACAAAATAGAAAATCTATTCGGTTTGAAGCTAAAAGTAAAATTTTATAGTAGTTTTGTAGTTCTCTATGTAATAAGGTAAGTAAATTTAAAAGAGCGCGTAAAATAAGTGGGCTTTTAATTTACGTTAATATCTAGGTACTGGTTTCAAGTGGTTTCTATTGGTTTTCTGTGTGAAAGAGGATATAATATGCGTGATGAAGATATAACGTATGATAGAGTAGAATGGAGGAGCAAGACGTGTTGTGCCGACCCTACATAATGTGGGATAAGGGCAGGAAGATTATGATCTGGTGTCTGATACTAGTTTCAGACTTCACGTGATTATTTCTCAACCATGACTTATATGCGTCGTGCTGTAAGTTTGTGGTAAATATGTGTACCTAGAAGCATCTAATAGGTGCTACGTCACAATTCTCATGTTTTCAAACGTGAGTGATAAGTGTACACGTAAAATATTTGCCAAGAATATTATATATAATGAGTACCAACCGAAACAAGTGCCCAATACACTAGAATAATAATTGTACATTGTATAGATATGCGTGGCATAGGTTAAGGTAAATCTGTTATCATTTCGGAGTAAATAGGAAGAGGAACAGCCATGACTTACTTCTAAACTCCAAACTTTCGAGAAGGATTAGCAAACCCGTGCCCTTCTACAAAAAATCATTTGGAAAACATGAAAGTCTGTCAACAATGAACATCAGAATACACTAAAATGCGCGTACTGAGAAAATCTGGATTGATTAATTATACACTTAAAAAAATCACAATGAATATTTCGTGATAAACGGTTAGACTAAACGCACGTGATTTTTTTTAGCTCAGTGTGAACTGGCGACGCTGCAGCCAGCGCGCTTGCTGGATCGAAAGCAAAAATCTTATGGGCCCATGTGACATCTATATTACTATCTTATTTAGGTAATTTGTGGTGTGTGTGTGTGTGGGTGTGTGTGTTTGTGTGTTTTTGAGTTAGTAGTAGTTACAGTAGTTTTTCTTTAATCATTCTGTTTAATTTTACTGCAAATTATAATGTATAAATGTTTTGCGTATATTATCATATACTAAACTAATACCTGGTAGGATATACAAATAATCCTACTAATTATACTCCTAGTATATCCTAATTATCCTACTAATATAAATATAAAAATGCAAGTATGGATGTTCGAATGTGTGAGTGTGGACTGTGAATGTGTATTTGTTATCTTTTCGCGCTCAAATGGATAAACCGATTGATCTTAAATTTGGTATCTCTTAGCTTTGAATAACACTAACACAACATAGGGTACTTTTAAATTTTAAACGGATTAAACCGCTAAGTGCAGTTAGTACATAATATTTACAATCCTCTCGCCATTTGCTTAGTTTGTTTCAAAATGTGCATAATATTATTCTCCAACGGCCAGTTCTTCGCAATAATTTGCATAAGTATCGTCATTGTTTTGATACATATCGGGTTTAATAACAACTTAGATAAGCCACGTTCCTGTTTCATTCTATCCGGAAAATTCCACTATAGTTCTAACAGGTTTAATGACAGAAAATCTAAATTTATGCAGTTTCGCCTGGATTGTATTCGGCGGTTAGCTGTGCCAAGTGCCAACACCAGAACTGAGTGCGTCTATTCCGAGCCCCACCCTGTCTTTAACCTCTACGTGTCTACGAACTATGTACTATATTACTGTCGTGTCATGTGCTCAGTTCTCTCACATTTTTTTATAAAGTGGGAGTGATCCAACCGCCGCTGTTCATTGGCTTCTCCGTCCCTGACGTCATTGCGTACGGTGTTTATTTCAAACTTGTTTTCTAGAGTCACTGTGTGATATTCTCGTGATAAGATAAAATTCTCCGGTTCGACGATAAGTATAAAACGCGAACTGGATGTATTAACGTTTTCAGTTCGTTCGCAAACTTTGTGTCAAATACAACTTCACATAAAAGTGCGTGTAATTAGTTTTATTTCAATAATTTCTTTGATCGTTATATAAATATATCAACGTCGCGCCGCAGTTGCATCTAGCCGGCTAATAACAGTTTTAGGTCAAAGTAAATATCAGTCTCATCATGTTTAGAAAGAGGAATGTGGTTGCACAATTCAACAACGTATTATCGTGAGTGTCAATGTTCCCTCTTGGTTACGTTAAAAATTAATCGACTCGAGTATCAATTGTTATTCGCTATCGTTGTTTTGCTTTCGTGATACTGAACAATTTGTTTTAGATTCGTGTACAAATATTGCTAAGTGTGTGAGTGTCCCCTTATCAGTGTTATGAGGTGTAGAAATAACGTTGCTGGTTGCGATTGTCCGCAGGGAGTTCGAGCCTTTCGCGGCATCACCACCTGCCCCTGAAGACTCGTTCTTTTACATCCGCTACCCGAAGACGGACTTGTTTGGGAAGACTCAAGACGATCGATCTGTGATCTTGGAAAAGAAGGAGGTGACCGGGGCGAGTGCATACAACATCGTCAAAGAAAAGGACTGGTCTAAACATACCAAGCCTTGCCAAGAAGTGCTGCACGGCATCGCGCCAATCAACACAGCCGGTGAGTTGTGTTCCTTATTTTAGAATTTGAACAAGTTCCACGCGGTATTAGGTGCGCTGATTAGATAAATTCAACATTCAATAGGTAATCATTGTTATAATAGCGAACATAAATACAAGACTAAAGACTAGATAAAGTACCTAATGCACATAAAACATCATCTACCTTTTCAACATGCCGAAATTTTAAATAAAGTTAGTAGTTGGTAGAGAGTAGAGGTTGATCTTTCTGTGATGTTTTCTAGTTTTATTTTTCCACGATATCCATTTTCCTTTAAATAAGCTTCGTTTGTTGTTTACTTGGCGGATTGTTTGGGTGCCAATTTACATATATCATAAACACTTCGGAGAATTATTTGTTTGGATTGGCCGTACGCCGTATTTTACTTATTATGTACCCATTTCCTGGTAGACAGCAGATTCATATCGAGGAAACCTTTATAATTATTGTTTTTATACAAACTATTGCTAAAAACTACTCTTTTTAGGTCTTGGTTTTGCACATAGGATCAGTATTTCTCTATACTTACTTTTTATTAAAAAGTTTTTAATAATATGCTAAGCGGTCATTATCCTGTCTACTGTGTTACGGCATGATGTTCAGTAAAGCCAGGTAGGAAGGGGTTTACCTTGCCAACTTCAAGATAATAGGTTTCTACGTCGTCAACACCGCGTCGGCAACATCATTGAGGTTGCAGACGTATATTGCGATTACTGTCGCCATATACCATCTCCACTCACCATCAGGCGGGCCGTCTGTTTGTGTGCCGGTGTCTAATAAGGTGTAGATATATTATACAAACTTTATTGTGCACCTTAAAAAGACAAACAAAATCAAGTCATGCAATAATCTATGCTTATCTTATGTTTTTAATTTTGTGCTTATAATGACAAACTTTTATTGTATTAGGTATGTTATTATATACCGTAATAATAACCCGTAGAATAATGTACATAAGTACTAATTTTATCAACACAATCCACGAGCGTAACGACCTCAGATAACCTTTCTTAAAACAAGGATTCTTGTTCACCGATAGTACGACTTGATTACTTTGCACATACATATTATAGCTACATAAGTTAATATTATAGTAATTCTTACCATATTGTACATAATATATCTTCTACTAAATGCGGATATTCCCTAATCACATTGCTAACTCCGCACTGCGTTTTACCGGGTTTCATTGCCAAACATACCTCTAGGTACGGGAATTTCTGCTTATCGATAGACTTCAGTTTTGCAAAGACGTAATGAAATGAGCAATAATCACGGAGATGTTGTCCCTGCATAAGCTGTGGTTCCCAGAACCTTAACGAGTTTCTTTCTTCGTGAAACCTGTACACTATACACCCATTGTTTTGCTGGGTATATTGTCTCATCATAATATGATACAGCTGAAGTCCTGTATCCGTCGGATACCAGCTAGTTGGGTCGAGTTGGAAACGGATACTTAGAATGATTTAGGGCGTTCTTTGCCCGGCATTTAGACAATACTTAGTATAGACTTTTTTATATTAAGAGCGGCAAGCAAGCAGTCGGCCCACCTGATGTTAAGTGGTTACCGACGCCTATGGACCCCTTCAACACCAGAGGCGTTAATGGACCGTTGCCGGCCCTGGTAGACTTTATAAATACCCCTTTTTTTGATAGATTGAGGGTAGATCCAAGAAGGAAGGTCGTTCCACATTGACAGACTAGCAAAAGCAAAATGTACAGAAGAATGACGTGTTTTAATTTTGTTTCCAGTAAACTCAGTGACGTCGAAGCCCAAGCCCGCGGGAACTGACGATGGGTTCAAGGGCGAGGGCGCCGCTTGCGGAACCTCCATCGTCAAGGTTAGTCTACTTCTATCTTACTTTGTCACTATTGCAAGGTTTTGCACGAGTGAGGAAATGACGGTTGTGTTTTTATTGTAACTAGTTATTTTCTTTAGGTTATAAACGTTATAGTCTAAGACTGACCTAAGAACGACTTTCGTACATCGGTTTAGTTGATGAAAATTGGTTTTTATCAAAATTTGTAGGTTTTAAAATACTAAATACATAACCATATGTAGGTAACCAAAAAATCTGACTAGGCTATGATTAAGAATTAAGCCCCTTTACCCCTATGTTATGTTTTTGCTTACTCGAATAAAATTGGGTTTTTATCAAATAGCAACACTTTAAATATTAGAAAAAATACACGTGATTTATTACTCTGGAAAGTGGGAATTCCACTGATGTTAGTACAAACATGTTACGTTTTTACTTGTTTATAATGTGATCACATGTTTACGCACACCTTCCAAAGTACATACATAATGTATCTTGATAACCTGTGACAGGGGTCTGGGGGGGTCTGTCACTCTGTTTACGGATGTCTCGTGATAAACGCAACTATATCTCTAGGCTTTTCCACTTTTATAATTGCGACAGCTTGTGTATTTGTTGGTTGTCTTACTAAAACAACTAATTTGGTATTTGGTAGGACTGAAATGGTTAAAATGTAAATGGTGATTAATTTGTTTTACATTTGTCATGACCACTTATAGTCATGATTTTTACCTTATTAAAGGGTTTTTAAAATTTTACTTATATATGAAAAGAAAATGACTGATCGACTGATCTATCATCATCTATCCCCCGCTTAAACCACTGAACTGTTTATGTTGATTTGGCATAGAGATAAATATTGTGACGAAGACTTCCGCTGAGAAAGGAATTTACAACTTGAGTAAAGCAGCGGGCATAAATTAGTATGGTAAATGAGTAATTAATCTATAAATGTAACGTATATTTTTCACGAATTTTAAGATGTCTTCATCTACTTCGCCTATTTTTCCTTAAAGATTCTTTTAAAGTAAAATTGATATCTTTATAACGGACGAAACCAGGGGCGTAGTTAGTGATTAAATAGCGGTTATCTTTGTCTCAGGTCTTGATCTGTCTAATTCAATGTATAAATAACATTGCATCAGTCAAAATTAAACGACCTTGTATGGCCAGTGGCCATTGCATCATCCGCTTCTAGGAATATAAATATTAAATAACATATTATTTAAATATGTACCTATATAAAAATGTGACTAATTGATTAGTCATTCATCCACATTAAAATATTTTTTAATACTCTTATTTTAACAGATGTTCGTCCTAAAACCTGTCCTTATGCCAAATTTCATCCCAACAAAGTATTGCGAAATTAAGAAATTTAAAATGCATGTTAACTTTAAATTGTTTAATTTCTCAATACTTTAACTTTATATTATTATATAGTTCACACTGTCAATAAATATTTGTTAATTTATACTTCAATAGAAAGGCCAATTACGTTACTAAAGTTAGAAAATTATTATTATAATAAAGTTAAAATATAAAAGTATCGAAGAAATATAACTAACATATTACATAATTGGAAGCCAATTATAATAGGTCCTCACGGATAAATCTAAAAGTACAAAACAACAATGAAACACCGTTAGAACAACATTATAAGAAAAAACATTAAAGTAGATACTTAATAAAATGCAAAAATCGCCTACAAGCATTATGATGCAAAGAATTCTTCGCTCAAAATTTTATACATAATAATATGTTCATAAATGTTGTTTGCAGGTGGCTAACCAGATGATATCGAATCGCGCGCGGTTCACAGTGGCCACGCCTGAAGAAGACGCGTCTACAGCGGCGCAATACAGCAGACTGTCGCACCGACGCGGGTCTAAGAGTCTACCGGTGACACCCAGCGGCAGTCCTACCACACGCAGGAAGATGTCTTCTAACCGGTAAGGAAAATTTAAATATACTCATGCTCATTGCAACTAAGAGCCCGCTGCCGCGAGACATACTCCCCACAGGGAGAGCGACGCAGGAGCAGGCAGTCCTACCACACGCAGGAAGATGTGTTCTAACCGGTAAGGAAAATCTAAATATCCTCATTTATGCTCATTATTGCAACTCAGCGCCCGCTGCCGCGAGACATACTTCCCCCCAGACCCCCCCCCCCCCCTCCAGACCCCTCTACAGACCTCCCCTCCAGACCCCCTCCAGACCCCCTCCACCCCCCTCCAGACCCCCCCTCCAGGGAGAGCGACGCAGCAGCATAGGTCCGCCAATGCAGAGCCGCCGTGAGGCGCCCGGAAACGGCAGTCGACTCCGGCGACCGCCAGCTACTTGAGGCGCCTGGGCAAAGAGGAGTAGCCTCGAGACCCACTCCCTACCAAGCCCTCCAAGGGGAGGCTGGAAGATCTGAATTCAAATTCATTCTAGTTCTGCGATAACTTCACCGGGGGTAGACTTCCTCTGCAGGGGGTCGACTAGGTGGGAACCCAAAAGTTAACAATGTAGCACTCGGTACTCAGTTGTGCACTCCTAGTTTGAGTATGAAATTATAACAATAATATATTACTGGCCAGTCTTAGTGGTGAGACCAACAAACTATATTTTTCGTCTTCACGCTCTCGACTTTGCTCTTCTTAATCTGTATTGAAAAAAATGGCGTCTTCTAGATCTTTCTTTTTTAATTTAGAATACGCTTTTCACATTTCCTCGAAAACGGTTGAGTCGAGGTCGAGGACACTACTAAAAATACGGGTTTCAATGTATTTACTTGGTTGTTCTGGCTTAGTGATGGGAATCTTCCAGTGGAATAAATACCTAATCCCGCTAACAACCGATTCAATATTATTGCTTGCTGAGCTTAGTTCAAGCGCCGGCGAACAGAAATAACAGCTTTATTTAAAGAGATTAGTTGTCTGATAATTGTTCGAGAAGTGTAATACGAAATGTATGTCCAGTTTGTTTAAACAGGTTTGAAAAGTCAATTAAGTGACTAGGTTTTTTCCTCTTTGTAATGACATTAAGGTATTATTGTCGTGGGTGTGTCATAGTCGTCAGCAGTTATAAAGAAGTTTTCCTTGGGGCCTTCCTTTTGTAGAAATTAAACCAAATTTTGTGCATATTATGCAATCACTGAACCCAAATGTAAACAAAGATAGGTGAAATTTGTTGAGATTTAAATAGTTGCGCTCTAATTAGCTTAATTTAAACTTAAATATGAAAATGAGAGCCTAGGTTTACGAATTGAATTATAAGAGCCAAATAGTACCTAAAAGCCAACAAAAATGTAAATTCGTGTTTAACCTGAACCAGAATCTGTTAAGAGTTTTTAAGATTCAGTTATGTAGAGACTTGTGTTTATTACAAAACGAACTATCTTTATGTGAGTCCCTTTATATAATTTCTTATAACATTTCATGCCACCTATAGTTCCTATAGTTTTCTTTTCAAAGGCTAGTTACCAAACGAGTTGCGATTTCCTTGACATTTACACTACTTGTCCAGAGTCCAATGTACATTACTTATTTGGTTCAGTCCATTCACTGATGGCTTTAAACGGTCTTGAACTTGATCATTGTTGTTGTATTTTGTACTCTTTCGTATGGACTAGATCCGGGTAAATCTTTGTCTAAACGTACACCCGTTTCGAAAGGCACGTAGAAGTTTACATCTCTATTGTTTCCTATAAGATATTATGTTGCGGGGGTCATCTTGCAAGTCTTGAAAGGAATCGGGATTCTTGGTGATCTGATACTGCAACGTTTAGCCACAGAACATATTATGTACCTATAATCACACTTATATTTATAAATCCGAAAGTTTGTGAGTGAGTATGCATGTTTGTTACTTCTTCAAGCCAAAATGGGTCGGCCGATTGAGCTGAAATTTAGTATAGAGATAGCTTAGAACACCTAAAACAACACCTGGACCCTGGAAATCCTGGAATAACACTTGGGCTACCGTATAGCGGGTAAAACCGCTGGGCTCAGCTAGTAATTGTATAATTTGACTCTGATAGTGTAATTAGAATAACCTGTTTTGTTAGAGTATAAATCCCAATTAATAATAATCCCCATAATATATGATTTTAGGTGTCAAGTCTATTTAGTGTTAGTTCTATATACGATATTTAAACTTTTGAAAGTCATCATCTAGCCAGATTTCACCATATTGCGTCATATTTATTTTAGTCCATACTTTATCTGGCTACGTCAATTGTTTACAAAAACTGGTTCGATGCATATTATGTCAGGTAATGTAATCGGATTAAACTATATATACAAGAGAGAAGAGTACCTAATTAATCTAGGAATGAGAAACATTTTAATGCTTAACAAAAAGGAATTTTGTATAAACTTACTGCGCAAATGTAAACTGACTATATTTGTCTAATCTGAATCGCAATTGCGTCTTATGTCTATCAAGGTTGCTTCTTTTCGTGTGTCATGAGGTAGGAATACTTGAACAATTTCTTGTCGAGATTCGAGGCCGTAATTTTTGAGTATTGAGCCGATTGAGCTGTAATTTGGTATAGAGTAGACCCTGGAATAACACATTGGCTACAGTACAGCGGGTAAACACGCTGGGCACTGTAGCTAGTGAAATTACTGGGCTGCAGAGTCTTAACATCTTATGACTCTCAAGTAAGAAGCGTTGGCGCAGTGCACTGGGGAGCACTGTACTGATTATGGGCGGCGTTATCTCTTACCATCAGGAGAGCGTCTTGCTCGTCTTCTTACTACGTTGTATAAAAAATAATAAAAAAAAATTAAAAAAATACTTGAGAGGTGTCAAGGGACACCCGGATGGAACGAAGTTCCTTTCGATTAATGAAAATATCTGGCTTGCTTTCTATAAGAGAGAGAGAGAGAGAGACAGACAGACAGAGAAACATGCGCACGACGCACAGCTTACAATAGCTTACTATAGCAAAAAGTGTCGTGACAATTTTTCGTAAGAATTTTTTCCGTCTAGCCTTTCACAACCCGTGATATCCAAAAAACCGCTGGGCTCAGCTAGTAAGTAAAATTAAACAATGTTTTTCTTTTTGTTTATAGTTACTTCACGTCACCCTTTGAGCAAGTAGAGGATTCATCCAACAGATCATGGTTGACAAACGCCTTGCTCGGCTTCAAGAAGGATCTCACCACTTCCACATCAACTCTCGCTGAGGAAGATACCTTGGAGACTAGATTACAAGGTATATTTTATTTACTAGTCGTATTAAGGCCTGTTCAAAGGGTGGTAGCTAATATCTCAGTTCAGAGGGGCTATTGGCTAATTCTCACCCACTACGATTGATGACAACTTCAATGTACATTGCTGCTTTTGTTACTTTACTCATATTAATATACCTTACTCATATAATAGGAGGTTTAAGCAAGTAATGTACGCGAAATTGTCTATGGATTTTAGTGTTTTACATGTCGTTTGGCGATAGCCAATAGCCCCTCTGGTTTCAATAGGCTTTTGTTTTTTCTTGAGTTGGTAGCTGACCTTTATAAAATTCACTTCCCTGCCATTAAAATGTTTCTAATATTGGTGTAACAGTGTGCACTTAAAGGGTGTACCTTACCTCAGTTTATGCTTACATTTTCTCGGGCGTTATAAGTCTGTTTCTGTCCTGCTTGCACGTCCATGCTTAGTTGGGAAAGCTTGGGTATTTTATTAAACATTACAGTAAACATGGTCGTTTAAAATTTATATAATGGTTATTTTTTAAATTTATATCAAATTAATAATTAAATTATAATGGTTATTTTTTAAATTTATATCATTGAAATTTTATTAATGTCGCAGACGTATAATTCTCCGTTTCTCAAACGGGCGTAAGCCGTTTAAAAACGAAAATTGTTATGATACATACTTAGGAAAAATGTGAATGTGTTTTCTATTCTTATAAATAAATATTTCGTGAAGTGGAACATTTTAAAATGAATAATCCGAGGCTAACAATAGAAATTTATCAAGTGGTGATTATCTTTAGATAAAGTATAAATCGAGTCATGTTGCAGTCTGCACGTGATTGTACGTCATGAAGTTTCCACTGAGGAAATTTACTATTTATCACTTTATGATAAAAATATATTTATAAAATTAGTCTATTTTGTTGTAAGTTGTATGCTAGTGGTACTCAATGGGCTTTACTTATTTCTAACATTATAATAGACGATTCTATACTATTTGAGATGAGGTTTATCTGATGTTGAACAATGTGTCGCGAGAATTTTTCCTTCTTGCTAAATTTACCGAGTATTAATATAAGCCGATGGTCAAAAGCTTGAAAGGGTATTTATTCTAAAAAGAATAGCGTTTGACCGCGACTTCCCATTGAAACATTGAGATGCATAATACAGCCTTGGCCAAAAGTATTAGGCACCCCCATAAAACGTGCAACTCATAAAATATTGGAATAACAACTAATCTGTTAAACAATAGTGAGAGCGGCAATGTTAAACGTTCATTTTAAACAATAGCTAGTGTAATTGAAGGTACCATAAAACACCTGGGCCACAAAATATGGCTCAGGTGATTTTTAGAAAAAAATTCAAATAAAATCGTCAGTCTATTTTTGACCTCCGTCGTGTTACTAAGCTACTGTGTGTATTTTTTTGTGAAGTGTTTGAAGTTAACTACTCAAAATGCCGAAGCAACGTGAACTTGAATTGGAGAAACGGATAAAAATCCAGATTTTGTTTGAAGAAGGGAAGACTCAGGTAGAGATTGCCAAATTATTAAAATGTTCCCGCTGGGCCGTGCAATCAGCTTTGAAAAGGTTTGCGGAGACTGGCTCTCACGCGAACAAACAAAGAACAGGTCGAAAACGCGTGATTTCTGCCCGCCAGGACCGAAAACTTATTCGGGAGTCCCTCCGGGACCGTAAGAAAACTTATTCCGAACTGGCTGCTGCTCTAACAGAGGCAATAGAAACACCAATAAGTTCAAGAACGGTAAGAAGAAGGCTAACTGAAGCAGGCCTAAGAGGCTGCAAAGCCAGAAAGAAGCCATGGCTCTCCGACAACAACAAGAATAACCGGCTGCAGTGGGCTTTAAAGTACCAACACTTTACAGAAGAAGATTGGTCCGACGTACTATGGTCCGACGAATCCAACTTCGAGGTAAGGTTAATACTACACTTTGCATACGATAATAATAATAATTACCACATAATTAATTAGCCTTCTAGAAAAAAATAATAAAATGTCTAAAACAAGTGTTTTACTTTCATTCCAGGTATTTGGAACTCCAGGTGTCACCTACGTAAGGCGTCGTATAGGCGAGGAATACCATCCCGAATGTGTGGTGCCAACTGTGAAACACGGAGGCGGCAGCATTATGATTTGGGGATGCATGGCTGCCAGTGGTGTCGGCGAAATGTTCGTGTGTGGAGGTCGGATGGACAGCCAAAAGTACATAAATGTGCTTGAAACTGCCCTGATGCCGTCGCTAACGCGTGTTTTTGGCGATACCAATCTGGATGAGGCGAAATTCCAACAAGACAATGCTCCATGCCACAAATCATCACTCACTATGCGTTGGTTTCACAAAAATGATGTGGTCCTGTTGGACTGGCCGGCACAGTCACCAGACCTGAACCCAATCGAGCACCTTTGGGGTATACTGAAGCGCAAGATACGGGAGCATAGCATCACTTCAAAAACAGCTCTCAAAAACGCTTTAAGAGACGAGTGGGAAGCCATATCAACAACCGAGTGTACAAAGCTGGTACGCAGTATGCCCCAAAAGATTGCTGCGGTGATAAAAGCCAAGGGAGGTTCCACTAAATATTAATAGTTTTTAATATTCTAATAAATATATATCTATAAACAACAAAATTGTTTTAATTTTTTGCTTTAAACAGGTGAAATCCAAAAAAATTTAGGGTGCCTAATACTTTTGGCCAAGGCTGTATAATAAATTAATGAATAAAGTGTAATGAATAAAATCTTCTTTATTGAAACACCACAAATATACAAAAATAATAACCTAAGTGTAACAATTGGCGGTTTTATTGCTCAAAGCGTTCTCTTATGTGTTTTCTAAAGTTTATTGTTCTTTGTCCGCAGGTTTAGTAGAGTCCGTCGAAAGTCTCGGCCCAGCGCCCAAAGGGTTAGAACCTCAGAAGGTATCTCACGACACCGGCCCACAGACCCAACCGGCCAAGACCGCCTACAGACCCAAACCAACAGAACTCAGAGAACTCAACTTCTGGTCGCCCACATCCATGTGAACATCATGACTTGAGTTACTTTCGTAACTCGTAGGGTTAATTTATTTATGACTACTTTGTAACATATTCAACGTTGCCCAAATAAGTGGTATAAACTCTCAAAATGTTTAATTTTCACAAAGGAAAAACGTTAAAGTTACAAAATGGCGTCGCAGAGTGAAGCTTTCTGATTGGCCTAAAAGTCGGGCGGTCATTGGCGGAGGTGACCATAGATAACGCTGCGTTCTTTAACCCTTTAACCGCCACCGTCGGATATATCCGACAAGCCTGTTCTGTTACGTAACCGCCAGAGTCGTATATTTCCGACAAGTCGTATTTTTCCGACTGCACTTTAAATCTACATTTTTTAAGCCATAACACTGTATTTTAGAAAACTATACTCGTAATTAGATAAATAGTGAATAAAGTTATGATTTACAGTTGGTTTTATGCTTCTCTCCCAAATAGAATAAATATTAGACATCACTTTTATTGTAGGTATTTATAATTCAAAAAACTTGCCTGGCGCTAGGGGCACGACAAGTGATTTTAAGTCTGGCGGTTAAAGGGTTAAAGATGCGTTCTGAGTTTTGATATTATTTGTGGGGCTACAGTGCCCACATTCAGTGTTCGTTTTGAAGCCCATATGTACTCCAAGATGTGAAATTGTGAACGGTAAACCCATTCACGATAACCTATTTGATATAAAAAGTGACGCAATGTAGTGGCACTGAAATCTGAACTTTTGTATAGTTTATTTTGATAATGCACTAAAAATTCGCACAAATTGACTAAATATAAAATATGTCTTTATATTTCTATACAATGTGAATTGGTGTAAAATCATATAGGCTCTACTAAAAGGTGACAATTCTATGTATTCCATATAATGTAAGATTTTCATGTCATTTCACGAATCATATAACATTCATTTTTTACATTTATTTTACTGCTTAATGATATTATTTACAAGTTAAAAATATTAAATAGCATACATATCTATTTTATTTTTAATTGTAATATGGCAAAATGAACTCTGTCTTTTCGATATTAATAATAAAAATTATAATATTTTTGTAAATGTGTTGTATGAATGAATTGTACGTGACAAAATTATCGAATTTATGTGATTACTATAGAATGACTTCAAAGCAAGTATTATTATTTTAGTATGTTTAAATCATATTATATTTTTTGAGCAGAAGTAATATGATTGTACTTAGATATAAGTCAATTTACTAACATTGTTTATAAGCAATAATGGAACCGTCTATATAAAAGTTTCAAGCACAATAAAAAATAATTCTCTTTCGATCTAAACAAGTTTTTTATTTTACAGCATATAGTTTGTCCTAAAGGTTCGGCTAGATAAGAATCACTACAGATCGTAAACGCCTCTAAATGTTAATTTTTTTTTTATTTGACTAGGCATAAATTTATTTCATTAGTTTGAAAGATAGAAAACACTGTAATTATATATTGATAGTTTACACAGTGTAACATTAATTCACACTGAAAAGTACGCATTATGCCGCATGCCGTACATACCTACCAATGTTTTTGGTTGTATAGAGTCATAGAGTACCTACATGCAACTAAGCAGCCGTTCCAAAGAACATAGTTTGTACCAACGAATTAGGGAAATAGTTTGTACGTGGTTCGGAAATCTGCTGCGAGCGGTACACGTACGTTTACACTATGTCTGTTTGTAACAATATCTAATATATAAAATTCTCGTGTCACAGTTTTCGTTGCCATACTCCTCCGAAACGGCTTGACCGATTTTGATGAAATTTTTTGTGCTTATCCGGTATCTATGAGAATCGACCAACATCTATTTTTCATCCCCCTAAATGTTAGGGGTAGTCCACCCCTAATTTTTTTTATTAATTTTTTAGACAAAATTTTTAATTTCTATTTTTTTATGATACAACATACAAAAATACATACAATCCTCAATTTTCACCCTTCTACGATCAACCCTTATTTTTTAATAGCCATTTTAGTAATTTAATCATTTTTCCTCGCCGGTCGAAAACTGATCAATCGTCATTTAATTAGTTATCCCCGCCAGATGTCTACAGGTGTCACTTCTGACCCAGTAAACAGCACGGAGTAGGGATGAGAACGAAGCCGGTCTCCTTTCTTTCTCACTCCCTACACAGTTGTCGGCCATCATTATTGTTTATGCATCAAGTGTAGTAGTAACGTTGACAATTATTATTTTGCTATCTCAGTGTAACTCTCATATTAACTTTTAATCATTCCTATTTTATCAATAATAATTAAATTATCAATTTTGAGTGTATTTTGAACGATTAGTTAATCAAGTGATTTTATAACCTCAAAAGTACTCAACACGTGACACGAGCTTCCAATAACAATGGATTTTGTGTTGTAAGTATACTTTTTTTTATTTATATCGAAAATGTTATTGATCTTATAAAAATGTAATTTTAATTTAATATTATTAAAAAAATGTAATTGAACAATTAAGATTTTCATGGTTTCCAAAAAATAAATCATTATGAATCTTTATTTTGAAACTAGCAATCCCGGCGAACTCCGTTTCGCCACCAGATGGCTTCGTTTTAAATTTCTGTTGACATTTTTCCTGAATTTTCTTTGCTATAAACCTCACGGAGCCCGAGACCTTTCCAACGAATGCAAAACCGTGGAAATCGGTTCGTGCGTTCTGGAGTTATAGCGTCAGGAAGGAAAACCCGACTTATTTTTATATAGTAGACTAGCAAACCCGGCGAACTCCGTTTCGCCACCAGGTGGTTTCCTGAAAAATTCCTGAATTTTCTTTGCTATAAACCTCACGGAGCCCGAGACCTTTCCAACGAATGCAAAACCGTGGAAATCGGTTCGTGCGTTCTGGAGTTATAGCGTCAGGGAGGAAAACCCGACTTATTTTTATATTTTAGATAGACCCATTTCATAAACGTATATCATATTTTTATGCAAAAATATATGAAATTTCATTATAAAAATACGTAAATAAAAATGATTTTTAAATACTGCCTAAAACGTTTCGAACTGTCATCTGACAGCGCGTGACGTCATACCATTGGCTGGTCCTTACGCTTCCTATGAAATGTTCCTGATTTGGACAAATTTTAATTATTCATAACTTAAAAACCACTAAACCGATTTTGATGCAACTTATGCTGTGCAGTTGGAGCATACTTAAACCAAAAATAAAGTCAATAACCAAAATGAATCTTATATTTTCAGAGAGACATTTTAGTTATTGACTTTATTTTTGGTTTAAGTATGGACCAACTAAGGGCACAGTATAAGTTGCATCAAAATCGGTTCAGTGGTTTTTATGTTATGAATAATTAAAATGTGTCGAAATCAGGAACATTTCATAGGAAGCGTAAGGTCCAGTGATCTGTGGGTCCAGCCAATGTTGTGACGTCACGCGCTCTGATTGGCGTTCGCATTCGCGTAATAATAAGTATTTTTTTTTGAAATTAAAATTGATTTTATTCAATTTTGGCTTGTAAATAGATCCTTAAAATGTTATTTTAGGTTTTTAAATACTGTCTTTTATGTGAAAAACATAACTTTATACCAATTCGTAACATTTGTTAACATCCCTATTTAACCTCAAATTCACGATCCACATAATTTACACAGTTCAACTTACCACCTTAAAGACAAATGCCTGCTGTTGAAATTTAATAAAAATTTGCCCAAGAACACGCTTTTTTTTTGTATTCATCCAAGGAGAGCCATTGGCTACTACGTTGCCAGTATTAATTCGAAATAAGGTTGCAATAAAACTTATCAATATCCTCCGCGCCGACACGTCCATTACCACCTTAAAGACAAATGCCTGCTCTTGACATTTGTCCAATACGCGCGTGGTTTCCAATTGAATAACTTATTTTTTTTACTTTTTTTCCATTTCTTTTGAAATTTTTCCTGAATTTTCTTTGCTATAAACCTCGCGGAGCCCGAGACCTTTCCAACGAATGCAAAACCGTGGAAATCGGTTCGTGCGTTCTGGAGTTATAGCGTCAGGGAGGAAAACCCGACTTATTTTTATTATTTTGAAATGTCAATGGAAATATTGGTTGTATGAAAAAATTACTTTTACATACTCTTTGGAAAAAATTATAAGAGACAATGTTTTCATAAAATTTAATTTGAAAAAAAATTCCATAAAATAATGCTTATTTTACGCATATACCACATTCTTACATACATACAATATACACATTCTAACATACATACATACTTCCAATAAGTAAGCTATTTTTTGTCTACACTAGAAATTACTAGGAAATTATTTATATGGCAAAACAACGTTTGCCGGGTAAGCTAGTAGGTAATATACAATGGTTACGGCTCGCTAGTGAGTTGAGTATCCGGCTTAAGAGCGTGTATATCGAGTGACGCTCTCTCGCTTGCACTATTTGACAAATTTTGAAATAAAAATTCATAGAATTTGAAAAAAATTATTGAAAATTCCTTAAGACCAGCCTAAGCCCTCCATAATATTATTAAACACATTTTAAAAGTGTTTTCAGTTTGATATATTAAAAAAATGGCAAGGGGAGCAATATTATTTTTTTTTTTTTCAAATATTCTCATCATGCCATATTTTAATATATCAAACTGAAAACACTTTTAAAATGCAATAATATTATGGAGGGCTGGTCTTAAGGAATTTTCAAAAAAAAATTTGTATGAATTTCAAAATTTGTCGAATAGTGCGAGCGAGAGAGCGTCACCGATATACACGCTCTTAACTCCAACGCAACACAGCGCCTACATGATAAAAAACCTGACAATAGCAGTTGTTAGCATTTTGTAGGCGTAGACTTATGTTCGTCTCCAAAGAACTTAATTTATTTTTCATTTCTCCCAAATGCTCGCAAATTATATTATTTTATCTCGTAATTATCAGGTTTATTCTAATGTACTTTCCTTGAGCATTCTAATTTTCGTCGCTTTGTTTATCCAATCGTCGGAAGGAATAAATCTCGGTGGAGAAATAAACGGCTCTCGACTTAAGCTCCTGTTTTCCCACAATTTTTCTTGTGACTTTTTAATTAGTCTCTCTTCATTACTCAAATCGGATTTGCGTTCACGCCCCGGCCCTTAGGGTGCGACTAATTCTGCCTTGGGAGATTTAAACAGAACATTATTTCGGTGGATAGGTATCCATTTAATATTTTTCTTATACATATTGATATAAAATAAGTATAAAAAAAATAAAACGAAACGTGGACACTTACGGTTAGACTGGTCCACAAGTTTAAAGTTGCTCAGCGAGCTATGGAGCGGGCTATGCTCGGCGTTTCTCTAAAGGATCGCATCAGAAATGAGGTGATTCGGCAGAGAACCAGAGTTACCGACATATCCGCTGGAATTAGCAAGCTGAAGGGCTGGTCACATTTGCCGCAGAACCGATAACCCGATGGGGTAGGCGTGTTCTAGAGTGGAGACCGCGTCTTGGCAAGCGTAGTGTAAGACGTCCTTGGGCGAGATGGGATGACGATATCCGGAAGGTCGCGGGGAGCGGGTGGAGGAGGTAGACAGAGGACCGAGTTGACTGACGTGCCTTGGTGGAGGCCTATATCCAGCAGCAGTGGACGAACGTTGGCTGATGATAATGATGATATAAAATAAGTAGAAGGTGTACGTAGAGTACGATCACTGTTAAATTGCACGTTCATCTGGGCGTCAGGAGCTTATATTATTTCAGTCTATTACTGTCCCACTGATGGGACTGATCTTGTCCATCCAATGTCAATTAAAAAAGCGTAAAACTAGCACGATACTGGATAAAAAGCTTTTACACAATAATAGGTATGGGTACATAAATTGTTGTTAAAGGAATAAATGTTTATTAAAGCCATTTCAAAAAGAATAAAAAAGTCCCTTCCTTTCGTCACTTCTGTTAAGTCGTGTAGAGCCAAAGTATTAGGCGTATCTTCATCTTTTCCTGGTACGGCCTAGGCTGCTTCTTTCTTTTGGAACATAAATTACCAAAAACATTAAAAACAAATTAGTTTCCTTCTCCAAGTGTAGCATAATATTATACATCGTCCACTAGCAGTGTGACTTCTGAAAAAGCATTATTTTACAGAGATCAACCTTTTAGTAAAGAGTTTAAACATTATTTTGTAAAATTACTTTTTTTGGGATGTCACACAGTCGACATGGTGTCCGAGGTGGAGATAAGAACTTTCAAAATACCCTCTATTCCAAAATATATGCTGTCCTTTAGCATGTAAACTACGGGAGACTTATTGGTCTAAATATGTAAATCAGTTTGTAATTGAACCGACCTGTCGCATGTCAACCGCTTGACGAGTCAGCGAGGCAAGTGTAGTTACTTATACCAACTCACAAATTATTGTAACATAGGCTGATACCGGTAACTAAGATTAAAGTGAAGCCAAGTATAATATATGACTCGGGCCGATCTCGGTGGAAAGGAACCCATTACGCTTGTAGCGTTACACGTTGTTTGATGATGGACGCCCTTTATGCACAAGTTAACAAAAACACATAATAATATGTACATATTTCGTTAAAAAAAATATCTTGTATAAAATAACTTACAACAGTTAATTTTTCACATTGACTATTTGAATTTTAAATCATGCATTTTGAGTTTTGTGTAGTCTTAGCTACGCAGCTTAGCTATTGTAGCAAAGAAATTGTATTAAAAACAGTTTCCATAAACGCTGGAACTCGCTGCTATTATCAGTATCTGTCGATAACTGTTGGAGTTATCAGTGCAGTGGAGTTGTTCAAATCGAGGGTAGAGACGTTTTTGAACGAGGCTAATCTCACTTATGCCGCGTCAACACCTACCAGTAGCTGAGATTCAGATCAAACACATGTTTAGTCCAATGTATAAAATACATTCTACATATTATATGTAATAGTAACTGCACGTCACCACTTATTTTTGGAGCGCGGTATCGATCTTTATTTCAGTAGTGTGCTTGTTCTATGATTATTAAACAAAGGGCACCAATATCCGTTATGTGTCACCCAGCTGCTGTTCGAATTAACCCTATAACAATTTAATTAATTTTCGACCTTCTATACAATGTCGCGGAATTAAGGAACAAAGTACATTATACCTATATAATAAATAATATGTGTCTACATACTTATTAATTATGTAAAAGCATTGTTTTAAATATTCTTAAGCTTGTGACCGCACTGCTGTTTACTCATACAATATCTCTTTAATGCATACCAGGTTACAAGAAATTATGATGTAAAAAATTTTTAACAAACATAATTGGAATACTGGGAAATGTAATGATAAATAATTTATAACATCATAATAAAAATATAATTCGTCAATAATTATTTAATGATTAGTAGATGTATTAATAGCATTTAAAAATATTTGCAATCAATCTTAACAGCAGTGTGCAAGCGCCTTACCTATAGGTTTGGCTACAGATTTAAACGTGAGAATTATTCATAATTACGCTATCATCAGACGGGCCGTTTTCTTGTATTCCGAGTACATACAAATATTTTATTACTCGTATCGTGTCATAAAAGACTCAATTATATGAGCATTACTTATTATAGCTAGGCATGTAAGTAGGTAATGATATAAAATATGAGATCCTAAATTTTAAATGTAGCCGAGCGCTACGCCGTAGGCGCTCTACGAATGGTCTACGTTTTTTATACAATCTACTTTTGCCAATATTTTATTCGATCAATACATAAAATATTGTAGTACAATGTATAGTTACTCTTGTTCTAGGGTTAACGCTATATTATGCGCATACCACACACACAACAACAACACAACAACACAACACAAACACATTACAATTTCGGTCCAACCTGCTACCAGTTCAATCGGTTTTTTTATGCGAGGATGTAAGAAGACGAGCAAGACGCTCTCCTAATGTTAAGAGATAACGCTGCCCATAATCAGTACAATTCCATCTAGGATTTCTCAATGATGTGAAATTCTAGGTGTACAGCACCAACGCTTCTTACTCAAGAGTCATAAGATGTTAAGACTCTTTATCCCAGTAATTTCACTAGCTACAGTGCCTTCCTACTGAGTAATGTTTGCACATTACTGCTCAGGCGGTAGAATAACCGTTTAGACGTAATGAGGTAACAAACACATCCACACACACACGCACACATCAATACTGACGCATTTAAAATATTAGTAGGTACATAGTACAACATAAAAATAAAAATAAGTAGGTACATAATATATAATAAGTTTTCCTAACACAGTATAAGACTCAGAGAGAATACAAAAGCTTGTAATACCAAGACGCATCATATATCGTTGTCATAATAAGATCTAATCTTATATTGATTCAAGATCTGGCCAGCTTAGCTCCGTCCCCCTGTTAAGTCTGGGCACGTCTTGTAAAGGTGAAGGGAATGTAGGTACCTATACCTAGGACCTATATGTATATATTAAGTATATATTTGCAAAAGAAAATTATATAAGTATTATATCCGTTATCCTTACCACCATAACACAAGCATTAAGTTGCTTAGCTTGGGGTTAGGTGGCGCTGTGTAATATCCTGAAATATTTATTTATTTATTTATATACGTAGTTCAGTATCTTTTTGTTTCATATTAAAATTCAGTTGACAGCAATAGTTTAGATAAACAAAAAAAAACCTAAATTCGGTCTCAAACACGAGCTAAGGCTAAACCTGGGCTTAGGCATATTACGTAGACATAAAAGTCCAACGCGTAGCGGTCCTTGAAGATTATAAATTTAAGGTAATGGATGACATAGTAACTTATTGTTAGGTATCGTAATGTGATGTTCAGTTTATTTATCAATGTTAAATTTAGACATTTCATGTCCGTTTTAAGTAATAATAATGTAGTATGGAAACTTGTCTGTAAATTTAGAGAACGAGAAAATTTCTGAGTTTTTTTTTGCTTTTGTAACTTGATATTAATGAAAATACCTACCATTAGATATGCTGTTTGCCAGGGTATATAACATCTAATTATGTAGAGTCCAGAACTATTTCCAGAATTAACTATTTACCTCTCACTGCACTAAAAAGAGGTAGTAAAGAATCCGCATTCGAACAGAACCTTTCGTCCTGATTGAATTTTATATGCATCCGCGATGTTCGACGCTGTTCTATTCCGACCGTAGTCCAGCCTTACCCTGCCGTGTTATCATTACTCGGAGAGAATCCTTCTGCTCCAAACTCTGACGTTTAATAAATGTACCCTTACCAACACTACAGCGGGCCACATCAGTTTAACTGTCACTTGCCGCTATTCCTGACTCGAAACAATTCCACAAATGTAATATTTTTAAAGCCATTTGTTAGAAAGCCTTCCAAAGTGCTGGAATCAAACTAATTCTTTATTTATCCCTCGTGAGTCGGTTGGAAAGGAACGGAATTGAAGCGTTAAATGCGTAATCGAATTACCCATACACGTATATTATAGGATCGAGTTAAAGATTGGCATTGGAACCTTCGAGAACGAAGTAATGAAGTTTGTTCGAGTCGAAGGACGAATACACGTAATAATAACAATAGGCAGCCTTGAATTCCAACACATACATATTATAGGCCTACCGTATGTGTGTAGTAATGCTAAATAAATAAGACATGTTAGTATTTATCCAGCCAACGCGTCTTTGACCTAAACAAATACAAAATAATGTTCCCTGTGAGTAGGCGACAGTGTTGCTACGAGTATATTTTTTTATACCCCAAAAATAAAATGAATTGGGCCCTAGCAATCTCTTGGGCCATTAAGTTTATTGAATGGTAAATAAGTCCGAATATACAGCGGGTGCGGCGATGGCACTGAACCGGTCAATATGGTCGGATTAACCCCGCTTTGTTCCACTGATGAATAATTGTGTCCACTGTCCACCAATCGGTCGGGATTAAGCCGCTTTCTACTGATATTATTGACAATTCTAGTATAATTGTTGCCTATTTATGGGACAATCGGGGGATTGGTAATCCGATCTTACCTTGAATAAAAAGGGTGAATTTTCCGCAGTTCGTTTATAACGAATTCCGTATACTCCAAGTACAATAAATAGTTATATAGGTATCTACTCAACCCGGTATCTACCTATTGCTGGGTTTATGTATATTTTGCTTGAACTTGGTTTGACACACTACCGCGTGTCTAGATAGGCCTTACTGCTGATCCTGTGCAAGTGCAAGTAGCTATAGTATCATATTAACCAAAAAATATTACATTTGCATGGACGCTATGCTAGTACCATCCATTTTAGAGACCGCAGATAAGTATTAATAAATCTTCATTAAAGGCTCTATGAAGCAACGAATATAAATATAGGCCCTCGTAGTAAGGCTATAGGACTAGGCTATATTCGGATAACATGGTGTCGTCCCGGTTGAATTACCGGCTTTGTGTAACTGATGACTCGTTGTGTCGACCACCCGTAAACTGTTATTGGAAATCCCGGTCGCTTGTGTGAAACCTGATGGCTTCCAAATTGAAAATGTCAAGTCACCGTATAATTTTGTTTTGATTGCATTGGAGACAATCTTTCGGCACTTTTTAAAGGTACGAGAGATTTATAGAAAAAAACTGATGTTAAACGTTTTCAGAATATTATAAAGTTTTCAAATCCGTCACAACCCCACCATTTATATGACTTCGATATTCTATTTGTTTGCAAATGTATCTACTTTTACAAAGTTCTCGTTTGGTTTAAAGTTATTTTACTATTCAAAATATTATTTATCAACTGCAATAGAAACTCTTAGTAATCACGAAGCGACATTTAAAAGACGAGCTAAAAGGAGTTTCCGTCCCTTTAGACCCTATACGGTAATTAACGCCACTGTAGCCTCCAACGAGGTCATAATTTTGGGTACAGTTGACCGCAGATGGGCATTGTCTACATTTAATTATAATTATTGCGGAAAAGTTCTAGTTTAAAATATGTAGCGTGGAATATTTTGTAATACGAGAAAGTTTGGAGTTCCATGAGGAGTAATTTTTATAATTTTGCTAAGGACTCGGACATATGGCAAGGTTAAGCAGGCGCAAGCAGCGGGAACCTTCCTCGTGTATTCGTATTGAAAAATAGTATGAGCAAGATAGTACCTAGATATGAACAAATTCTAATGTTGGCAAGAATTATAATCAGCTCCTGGGATCGCATCATCAAAACAAATGAACAAGACTATGGCTATACATTCTATATTAGTCTAACACTGTCGAATTTACTCCAACCTTATGTTATCCAAACTTAGGTAAGTAAATCTCAAGTGAGGAGCTTAGCCTTAGCTTCTTAGTTGCTCTAGGTTAAGTTTGAAACTATTAATAAAATAGATCTTAAATTGTAAACTAACCCTAGCTAAGCGAAAATATTTATGTTATAGGTAACGTTTACTTTGAATAGTTGTGTCTATGAGGATAGAAATACATACATAAAATAATATCTTATCAGTTTACAGAAACCGCTTATTTGTGCTAAACATGTTTTTCTATTAATCTTTCTCTATATATTTATTAATCTAAGTTTTTATTTTTGACCTCTGCATGATAGCTGGTGTAAACCTTCACAGATAAACGCAAACTCTTGCCGACGACGCGCGGTCCTCTTCGCTTGTTATAAAAAAAACCGACAACCTTAAGCTTTTAATATTTAAACAAGAAAAGTAGAAACAATATCAGCGGTACTCGTTAATGTTAGGAAGGATCATATTTCAGATGCTCTTAGTAAACTCTCCAAGGTATCACTGAGGGGAAAACGGTGTCAAGTTGAGGAACAAAACGTGATAAAACATTAAGCTATTGTGAGAAAACAGAAAAAGGATGTTACGTGGAACTGTATATTTTGTTGGCACCTATGAGTAAGTACCAGGTTTTTATTAAGAACGTAGCTACCATAGCTCTCGCTTTCCACTCCTTCTTTTTAATTTTATTTTTGTCGACATTCTAATTACTATCTGTGTGCCAAATTTCAATACAATTCGTTTAGCGGTTTGGGTTGCGCTTTGATTTAAGTCAGGTAAGGTAAGGTAAGCGAGATGTTTTCCTTTAACACATCAGTAGGAAACAAGTGAAATTTAAAAAATACTTTTTAAAAACAAGCTTTAATTATTGTTATCATCTTGCATCATAAAGTACTCGTCAAGACGAATCAAATGAGCCCAAACTCGATGGGGTTGCGTTGTTTAATGATAGAGTTCCTTTGGCCACCTTCCAGCTCCATCATTAGATCAGCTCGATGTCATAAAAACATTGCATTGTCATCCGATTTACACACGCACGCAAGTTTTCAGCTCAATTGGAAACCGGGAAGTGGGTCAAATTAAACTTGCAAGATTTGATTACAGACAGACAGACAGACAGACAGACAGACAGACAGACAACAGACAGGTGAAAGTAATATAAAGCTTGTAATATAAAGCTTGTAATATAATTATGAAATTCGCCTAATTCTACTGACTGTACTCAAGTATGTATGTATATTAGATGTTTCTGTTTTGCGAGTTCAAACGAATTTTTAAATATTTACACATGTACCTCCAATGTTTTAGGTTTTCACAAAATTTCGCAAACTGAAATTCGTACAAAATATCTAGATAATAATATAATTATGTTCTAGGTATACCTACTATCCAGGTACAATGCTACGCTCGTATGATTTCCCCGTAGGCCTGTCAATTGTTACCAGCTAGAATATCATTAGTGCACTTTACTTGATTAAAAATTTTCATTTTCAGCCATGATACTGTCATAAACTTTATGATATTTAATTGATTACGCGTAATAAAAAGTTTACTACCTACTTACCATGTTAAGTACTTACCTCTATTAAGAAAATTATACTAGCTAAAGGAACTTACGCACTTATTTCCATCCTCTTTGCTACACAGAGTAAGGTACTGAATTGCACATGATTCAGCAAAGCCCTGTTGGAACCTGGATTAGAAAATCCATGGTTCAGAATATCTTCAAAGGAACTGCCCCTCTAGCTTAGCACCAAATGCTTGAGGAATAACACTGAGTACTGAGATGACAGTCGTTTTGCATAAACTAACAACTTTAATTCCAGTAGGTAAGAACATTATATAGCGTTAGCCACAAGAGTTTGGTGGTTTGGCAAGAGGGGTTGAAATGAATATTATAAGCAATTTAAATACTATTAATTAGTTAAGTAAATTCATTTACTAACTCAACCTACTTGTAATACAGTAACTTGTAATATACCAAAGTTGGTAAGTTTCTATATTTATTATACAAACTATTTGTAGCAAATTGGGGTAAGTTCGGCCACTCGATCAATTAACCCACTGGATACTATCACCCTCGGATATTGATTTTGAACTTCATCCTTCTCTTGGTGAGTTCTCGTGGTGAAGGCAAGTCAAAATTACAACTATCTCTTGAAAGAGATTATATCATTAAACATATAGAGTACATAAGTGGTCCAAGAAAATGTATTCCATACCGTAAAAATCAACATAACTATAAAAGATGTTAGATAGATAGATAATCCTTTATTAAAACACAAAAATGTACAAAAACAACTTAAAACTATAATAGATGTTTGTTGATGTTTGTTTTTGTATGATAGATGTTTTGCAGGTTGTGGGTCAAAATATCATTGTGTGGATGCTGCAATGTTTCGAAGACACGTAAAACTGTTAATTTCAGCTGTTTCTTATAAGATAGGTAAGAGACAGTCCTCAGATCACGTTGCAGGTCATGAAGGATTCTTGGCCATCTAAAACTGCAACATTTAGGTTGGCCACGCAACCTATAATTAAGATTTGACTGTGACAGTGTAAGTAACCTGTTTTTGTTGGAGTATAAACCCCAATAACTTGTTAATGAACTCTACAATTACGAGAGAATTTGTGTGGAGTGCAAAACTAGAGAAAAACAATTCGATCTAATACTTACATAGTAACCGATAAAGTGACTGTTCTACTATGTAGTTAGATTAAAAGGTTTTGACGAGTGTCTTTTACAAGCCGTACAGATACGTGACAAAAAGATGAGAGTGGTCTTAAGTATGCCAGAGTAAGTAGATTCCTACACCTTTTTGTAAATCCCTTGCAACGATCATACTGTGTAAAATTTACACTATTTATTCAGTGATTTCACCTGGTGTAATCAAAGCGAACAATGATGCTAATACTGCTGTTCAAGCGACGTGTTTACCGAAATAAATAGGGTTTCAGTTACAGAAGGCGGTTATGGCAGCTAAGCACCACAGCTGGAGAGGTTAGGTGATGTACAGAGAAATACAGTAACTCAAATAGGTAAATTCTTTTAGATGATAAGACTAGGATCCGGTACAGAAGAGCGGCGTAGTTTATTAATTTGGCAGGTTAGCTTTGATATATTGCTGGCTAGTCATACAGGTAAAATTAGGTAGGTACTCAATGTAGATCTACTCAATGTAGATAACTATTTCCTAACAAAAAAATATTGGTTGGAATCAGGGCTGGATTCAACCTTAGCGCCGGGCTGGGCACGGATGGAAATGCCGCCGTACCACCTATATTTTAAATTTAAGTGGAAGATAAGATAAGAAATCTCTTTATTTATTGTCTTCCCACAGTTTGTATAATAGCTTAAATCTAAAAACAGTTAACATGAAGACGACGAAAAAAAAACAAAAGTTGCGTGATGATCTTGATCGTATACACATAATCACGACGTGAAGCTCGTGAATCTATTAGGTATTAAGTACTGAGTGAAAGACTTTGTGAAAATTGAAGGACGATAAACGACACATCAATATTAAAAAATATATCGATTAATGCACATACCTACTGGATAAATTTTTATATTGTGCTTAGGTACACGGTGGCGCACAGTTAATTTTGCAACGATGTAGATAGGGCACGTAGCCTTTTGCCTTAGGCTCGTTTTCAGTTCCCACCTTTTAATTTCTCTCCAAATGTGCGCATAAAGTAAATATTTGAGGCCCTTTTATCATGAAAAATGACGTCACTTTTACGTCGTAATAAAATGTGGCCGCACGACGTAACAGTTTGCGGTTTCTATTTTCTTGTTAGTATTTGTAGAGTTGTCTTGTATTAGTTAGTAGTTAGTAGTCTGTAAGAAAAAGAGAAATCACAGGAATGAAGAAGCGCAGCTCGTCCTTTTTAATTCACTGTCAATGTACCTATCGTATATTATAATCATTAGTTAATTCCCTATGAATGAGATGACCTTATATCTAAAGTCAATATGTTGTTGTTTTTATGATGTTGTCTGCCTGGTAATGCGAAGTAGCTAGTGTTTTTAAAATAACCCTGTATAGGTACATTTTTCTGCTTTTATAAAAAAAATCTCACAAATAAAACAAAAATACATATTATAAAGAGTTTTAAAAGCGCGTAAATCATAATAAAGTTAGCAAGATTAAATAAAAATATTTAAGAGGTAACTTTACAATGAATAAAACAGTAGGTACAACGATACGATAATGAAATTTTTTTGACAAGAACTGGAAGTAATTTCTTTATTCCGAGTGATTTAAGCAAAAAATACAAATCGTTGAGCAACAAAAAAAGGTTCTTGTGTAAAAGCTCTCGCTCTACTTTGACGTATCAAATATTATGCAAAAGAGCTTTTCACATTTTGTTTAGAATTTAACACTGCGACGCAGAGTAGTACCTATGTCACAAGTGGAGATTGCATTTAAAGTAGGTGCTACAAAAATCTGAAGCAATACTAAAAGGTCACTTATACATAATTGTCAAGAAAAAAACATAAGTACTCGCTAAATAACAGTCTTCAATTTTTCATACATTTTAAACGATTAGCTAGTATTAAAAAAATGTTCGTTGTACTTTAAACCTTTTACTACATGAGCTTATGGAAGGGAAGTCTATGCCCATTAGTGGGATAGTATAGACTAATATAAAAGGGAAACAGCTTCGTGTAGGTACGGATTTACGGGTCCTGACGTCCCTTGAGTCCTATTACATCATCTGCATCACTTTATTAAGGTGACCATAAACCTCATACAGAATGGAACACTACAGAGCCCTATGGCCAAAGATAATATCGGATCAATGGGCACCACTGTGAGTCCTCCACACTGCGCTCCGGGGCACTATAACGGCACGCCGAGGCTTACCGGCCCCTAATTAATTATATAAATTCACAACCCCTGTCGCGATTTATTGTCATTGATTTAAGCCACGAATGGGGCCATAAATTTATGCGTTCGGTGACCAAGATACCTTGGGAAAGGATGCCGAATATTGAGACACATGTACGCAATTTCAAATTCTGAACAAAAGAGTGACGCAAACATGCGAATATAAAATTTAAAGTAATTTGTTATAATTACTTTAAAATAAATAAATTATCTACCTACTGTAAAATTTCCAGAACATAATTACTCACACAAGTTTATGGTCAGAATACTCACAAAACTCAATACAAAAACAACGAAAGGCATTAAACCTTTTATAACACACCTACCTAAAGCATATCAGTAGTTTCCGTGTGAGCTTTTTATATCTGAACCGCAGCACTTGCCATTCAATTTTTTTTTTGTACAATCTTTATCACCCATTTACAGGCTTTGCTTTGCTCGTCTGTCCGTCCGTCCGTCCGCGGCTCTATAAAGAAACTATAAGTCTTAGAAAGCTATAATTTTGCACAGATAAGGGCAATAGTAATGGTAAGAGAACGGTACAAAAAATAATTTCAAATTAATTAATTTGGGGTACCGCCCAAACATGTAAGATAGGATGATTTTTTTTCTGGCTGATCCCACCATGTGAGGTATCGTTGAATAGGTATTTTAAAATGAAGGATGGGTTTCTAAGAACCTTTTTCGATTTAGTGCAAAACTTTTTTTTGAGTAACCCCTCTAAAATATAAAACTACTGACTTTCAAAAACTGAAAAAAATCCAGAATATGGTTTCAACCATTAACTTTCCAGGAACACTATAGCGGTTAAGATAGCTTTAAAGATATAGTTGATGAAAGTTAAGGCGTACTACGGAATCTTGCACGTAGCTCGAATAACGCTTGGTCTAATTATTTAATGTCAGACACCGACATACTTGCATACGGCTCATCTGACAGTCATCGGTTGCTGTCACCTATAGACGTCTGCAACATACAGAGGGTATTACCGAAGATTTGTCGGTCAAGTAAGAAGGGTTCTTCTACTTGGCTTCACTGAACATCATGCCAGAACACAGCCATAGGTAATTTGACGACACGGTTTTCTCCAGTGGGTGGAAGCTGTAGCTAGTCTACAGCTGAAGCCACCAGTTAAAAAATAAAAATAAATTGTAAAGGTTAAATTAATACATAAAAGGTTAAATTAACAATAAAGAACAAGTAAATTGTAAAGGTTGAGGAAATGAAACGTGAAGTGTGCCGAAAAAGTATTTCTCAGAACACGCTTTTAATCCGAATCTGTATATAATAGGTTACCTTTGAGGACAAATTCTCCATAAAATATTATATTGACACCTTGAACTAAATTGAAAGAACATTTTATGACTAAGGAAAAAAGCTTGTAGTTGATCTTGTATCTAAAGTGGTATTGATAGAGGTAGGAAGTTATTTCGAGGTATGCTCAGGACATTAAAAATGTTAACATGTCGAAATGTGTAATAATTCAAAAATGATTATTTTTTATTTGATGAAGTAGAAGACTAGCAAGACGCTCACCTGATGTTAAGAGATAACGCTGCCCATAATCAGTACAGTGTTACCCGGGATTTCACAATGATGTGAAATTCTAGGAGCACTGTACCAACGCTTCTCACTCAAGAGTCATAAGATGTTAGGACTCTTTAGCCCAGTAATTTCACTAGCTACATATTATATTATATTTTTGAAAACCCTTAGCAGTATCTACCATATTAATATGTTGAGCTTATATTAATCAACAGGTAAATCTGATACATAGAGCAAATAGTTCTGATACAACTCGACTTATTTTGACACTTATCTTTAGAAGTATAAAGATTTTCTTATCTTTAGAAGTATAAGATTTTAAGCGTCCTACTTATATATTTAAGCAAACTCTATTAAGAATTCACTATTGTAGGTACATGTTAATAAAATCAAGTAGATGAGAAAGGGGCTTAATCAAAGTAAATTAGGCGGTCCGCATCGCATTAAAAAAAATACTCCTGCGTACATTTTATATGTATACGAACGCGAATATATTATGTACCCATTATTATTAATTATAATTAAACATTTACAAGTTAACTATACATACATATAAACAAAACACTTCCCATGACTACCCATTATTAATATAGCGACTACCAATGGGTTGCATTTTAGTAGAATTCGAATCGTAATCGATATTACATCAATTTGCACCAAGTTCTTGTAAACAGTCGGCTATAAATCCGACAGTGCATCGAGTATTCCCAGACAAAGTTTGGAAAGGCCGTCTGCCGAACAAGAACCAATGGAAACACGCTTGTAGTGAAGTACCTACAAGATCCAGTTGGAGAAACATTCAATGATTCAACACTAGACATGCGGCTAACAGAGATGCCTATTTACTGGACCAATACCTATTGTGCTAAAAGAGAACAGTTGTAGAAATTGAAATGTGTTGATTTAAGAATAGTTTTTCCTTGAATGTGATGACTGATTGTTTCACTTATTAGGCGCCTTTCAGACATAGCAGCATTGGCAACTTTCTGACGCTGGCTTCTGACACTGCAGGTCGCTTCCAACCGGTACATATGGAGGTCCAAAGGGGAGGCCTATGTTCAGCAGTAGACGTCCTATGGCTGAGGTGATAATGATGATGAACTTTCAGACAAATAGCTGTTTCATATAACTTAATGCAAAAACGGCTCGATGCTTAATGCAACAGCTACTTTGAACATTTATTGAATTGGCATGTTGCACTGATCAAAGTTCAGCAGCGGTCATAGATTTATGAATTACTAGCTGCGCCCAGCGGTTTTACCCGCTGTACTGTAGCCTATATGTTATTTCAAGGTCTAAGCTATCGCTATACCAAAAAGTTATCATCACCTTCACTAATTAAACGATAATTATATAATCACCAAATAAAATTATTCCATATTGTAAAATCTACAATGCCAGGTCCAATAAATCCAGTTATTTTAAGAAACTAGACGGCAAATGGAATGATCGTATATAAATATAAGGTTATCCACTACAACGCTGAGTTTTAGCTTGAAAATAGAGTGGGAGTCTAGAGCCACATGTCAAAATCAATTTTCAAATTTACAGGTTTCTATTTTCATTTTAGGCTAGACTCTGCCTTTCTAGGCCGAGAGCTTACTCAGCAATATTTTGTTATTTTTAATTACAATGTGATCTATAGGTTGACGTAGAAGCTTCTACGCTTTACCATAATAGTAGATTCAGTGGCCCGCAGCTGTCTGAAAATCTGAAAAATCTAGAAAAGTGCAATTTCTGAGTGTTTTTATCTAGAGGTTAACGAGTTTTAGAAGTCTCGATTGTTGCCTATAAGATACCTATGCAGGGCTGTTACTGTTTAAGGCCTTGTAGGAATCTTGGCGACCTGAAATACTCTTACCAACATAAATAGGTTGGGCATACAACTGAGTATTGTGATTTGGGTAACTTGTTCTGTTGGAGTAATAGAGTGTAGTAGTCGGTCTGTGCTATATATCTGTATTTACAACTTTTTCTGTCAAATACCGCTTATATTTTTAGAAAAATTTTGGTGATTTAAAAAAAATAGTGTGGATGTGTTTCATTTATTGCACTCTGCACACATACCATTTAGATGTCGATTACCTCTTACACTACATCAGGTCGGATCTATTTGAGGAACAGAGATACCTCGATTAATATAACACAGTATCAAAGGTTACGTCAATCACGAAGACCGGACCTATTATAATTCCACTATAATTTTTACTAACAAAAATGCTTCAATTTTTATGTGGAGTTTTACCTTTTTATTAACTTTTTAGGCTAAAATGGCTCAGGGTATTCTGGAAGATTTGTGAGCTTTTTTAAATGACTGCACTACTAAGCTAAAATTTGTATCTTAGAGGAAGCTTTGATCCTAGAGGTAAAATAATACAAAGGCTACTTTTCAGCGGGTAAAACCGTTCGGCGTTCCCAGTCTTTAATATTCGAATCATAGTAATAGTAAACAAGCAGAATACTATATAGAGTTATACTCGTACATAGGCAAACAGAATAGACTATAAACAACGCAGCCATGTTGACTTAACATAGAGTAGGTAATATACGGAGCTAGCAAGACAACGACCGAGCTGGACACTCATCTTCACAAATAATGCAAGCTTAGCTTCTGCCCCACGTTGTACCGTCCATAGTTTGCGACCTGTCCAGACCCGACAGGCTAAATGCAACCGCGACTGCAACGACACCGATTTGCACTTTGCTATCTGAATTTTTAATAGCCTGCGCTATTTCGCCGTGAACAGACTAATTAACTTAACTGACGGTTTGGAGATACACTGTTTTGGCTGAGCTCGAGAATTTTAGCTTAATAAGGCTAGGGAAATTACGCTATGATAGTCGACGGGTTTTGGAAGATATTAAAGTAATGCGTGCAACTAGCTTATACTCGCGGAACGATTCCGTAAGAAATATTTTATTAGTGTATATCTATGTATTTATCACAATAACTATTTTTGTGACAAATTTCAATTTAATTCTTTTAGCGGCTTGAGCTACGAGTTTATTAGATCAGTCAGTCACGGTTTCATTTACATACAGAAGACTAAAAAATATGAGGTTTAAATCATTAAACCATTCCTATAGTTAAACAAATCAATTGCTACAAGATACTATATACAAGATACCCTAAACAAATGCAGCGTCAAGGTACCAATATCCTCGAAATCAATCAAATTACCCCGCTCGTAATAGCCACTGAGACCATCGCTAACAAGAATTGACAGCTCAAGCTTAGACCGATATCAGAAATAGCCCCGTAACTCGCTGACAGAGACAAACTCTACCTTGGAGCACAAGAACGAAAGAGACAGAGAAAATCCCCCATTACAAACTGCGAGGCCTACTCATTGATCACAGAAGAGCGAAAAGCCTTTAAAAATCCGGCAATTTATTTAGTCGGTAACAACAGCTTACTTCGCCAAATTGTATATAATCATAAAATAAGATTTTCTTTATTTGTGAGATTTTTTTACTTTATAATAAACTGAGCAGTGATGTGCAAACATTACTGTGCTCCGGTAGAAGGGCACTGTAGCTAGTGATATTACTGGGCTGAAGAGTCTTAACATATTATGACTCTTGAGTTAGAATCGTTGGTGCACCATCTAGAATTTTACATCGTTGTGAAATCCTGGGTAGCACTGTACTAAAGGTAATATTATGGACTGCATCAGGACAGCGCCTCGCTCGCCTTTTTATTTCTTTGTATAAAATAATAATAAACTATCATTCGCTAAGAAGTCTAAGTCATAAAACCTATCTGTCTGTTTAATTTGCACATAATCCGTTCAGGTTCGAGCTGTTCAGGTTCAGATGTTCAGGTTTAAAGAAGTAGTTGTGAAAATTAAACAACAATAACCAAAAATATAACTATAATAATAAATTAATTTAAGGTAGGTATGTACATTTATTATGTATTGTTAAATTTTAATTAAATACGTAACATGGTATAACTAAATAAATGGCTCTGTATTAAAATTAACTTAAACAAATATCATATTATGCATTTTGTACTAAGATGCTACATAATATAGGTACAGCTAATGATTATTATTCCGTTTAGTGAGTTTAATCCATATTCCGTTAACAGGGGTCATCGTGATGCTTATGGAGTCAAATTCAACTTTGTTCTTGTCAGTGTTCGTGCAGGGACTTACTTTGAACCTTCTTAGAAGTGCGACCGCCGCAATCATTATGTGTAGTCTTGCAAACCGTAGACCTGCAAAATCAAAACCGATGTAATAATAATTATCAAGTTAATTATAACATTTTTGGGAGAAAACGGGTCAATAGGGATTCTGATAAAAAATATTTCCATCAAGTTTGTACTTTATTAAAAAAATATTGGACTCTTGTTTTTTCTTGATAAAAAAAAGTGTAAGATACAACACACTAAAGCTACTTGGTCAAATACGTATCTGATACTTATTTATTATTTTTAAATTAAGGAAGAATTAAGTTTTTTTTTACCTAGTTGAAAGCTCCATACCCTTTACCAAACAAAATGAATCCATTCATATTATTGTTATGCTTAACCAAAGTTATTTATAGGTAGTACGTAAATTATCACAAAATTAAGAAAAGAACAAGTATGTATTAGATACAGACAGCAAACTCGCGTAATACTCGTATCATGGTGTTGCGTTATAATTAGTAACGACAGGGTTGGAGAAGATAGACTCCCATCGAAGGATAAGGGTGCGTTATGTGGAACTCCCTGTGCAGGACGACTGCACGAGTACCTAAATATAGCCTCTAAAACAATTTAATGGCACTCTTGAATCTTTTTGATAAAAGACTTGGAATCGGCAGAGTCTTAATATCAAATCTTATCCAATAATGATATCCGACAATGGCATTAACAGTGGTGGTACATACCTACGCAGTTGCGTGGTCCGGTTCCAAAAGGCATGTAAGCACATAGTGGTAAATTCTTCAAATTTTCGGGTGAACAATTTTCCGGATTGAATATGTCTGGATCATCAAAGTATTTTGGATCGTTGTGTAAACCTCCCGGCGAGATTAATAAAACAGTGCCTGCTTTTACACTGATATTTGTGCCTGGAAAAGTATAGTCTTTGAATGCTTTACGAAGAATGAACCCTACGACAGGATGCTTTCTCAAGGTTTCATTAAATACTTGTTGTAAATAAGACATTTCACTTATAGAGTCGTATGTCAATTCTCCGTTATTCTTATCCAAAACTGTACAAATTTCTTTATAGAGAGTTTCTTGGGCACTTTCATTTAAGGCTAATTCATAAAGAAGAAGTGATAATGTCGAAGATGAAGTCTCAAATCCTGCCGTGTAGAAGACGAAAGCCTGACTGGCAATGAAGTTTACGTCCACGGTCAGGTCCGGTGAAGGTTTATTAGGAATCAATTTAGATTTATCCTGTTTATAAAATTTCATCATGATGTCCATGAAATCATGCCTCTTTTCTTTAGTCTTTTCCCGTTCACTTATGACATAATTCACAAGCTCTGTAAAGAATCGGCGAACAAATACAGCAAGATCCACTGCCTTCAGCTTGCGCTGTATTCCAGGCACTATCATCTCGGCCACGTACCACAATCTAAATAATACTGAAGGCGTTATAATCTGCTGACCTATTTTACTAAATTGTTCGATTAGATCAGAATTTAAATCTAAACTGAGACCGAATCCACAGGAGCACACCAAATCCAGCGAATACTTGGCTGCCAGCTCTTTGATGTCAACGTCTATTTCAGAGTCAGTAGTGGCCTCAATCTGGTGTATTAATTTATTGACACATTCATGTATTAACGGGATCATTTGCTTTAGTTTGGTGCTGGTAAATGCGGATGACATTTTCTGTCTAGTAACTCTCCACGTGTCGTCTTCGGCTATCAATAAATTATTGCTGAATCCTTCATCCGTAGTCCTCATTCCTCTGTTCACAAAATTATTAAAGTCTGTGGTCATCACTTGGTTGATAAGTTCAGGGTCTCGTAGCAGGAGAACAGGTGTGAATCCGCAGTAGAGGCCGACGGCTTTTTCCTCAGGAAACTGGCTGTACATCGTTTCACTGAGTTGGCTGATTGTTTGTTGTTGTATCATTAACCTTCCAAAGTTGCCTACTATTGGTATGGGTGTAGGTCCTTTTACTCCTATTTTGTTCCAATAATTGTACTTTGATTTAACGATTATGTAAATGCATGTTGATATTACGAAAATTAAGCCAACAAAAAACATGGTAACCAATATTTTCTATGGGCTTCTATACGAAATATTATGTTCTTTCCTTAATAACTGTCTCTTGAGATGTTTTCCTTTGTTATAAAATGCACTATTCCACAAAAAATATTACGTGTGTTACTTCTAATGAAATCTAGGCACGAGTGCGCAGAATCACTGTAAGATCATCAATAAAACAATGAAATTATAATCTTGGTAGTTGGGCTCATTTTTTTATAACATTGAATTGCTTATAATTATGATTACGTAGTAGGTAATAGCTATTTTCAAATATTTTCATGCATTTATCCTTTGTTTTAAAATCATGCAAATGAGTTTATTTATGAATTTGTGAACAAGTTATTTCAATATTATTATTGTATAGATGATAAGAGATAACGCTGGTCATAATTAGCAGTCACCACTACACAGGATTTTACCGTGATGTAAAATTCTAGGTGCACTGCACCAGCTCATCTTACTCAAGAATAATGAAAAATGTTTGCACATCACTGCTCAGGTGGTATGAATAACTGGCACTGTTGGGGTCACCTAGTCAACCTCCTGCAAAGGAAGTCTACCCCCGGTATGCGAATTCAAATATTTCCTACTGTTGATAATTAAATAGCTCTGATTTAAAACTTACTAGCAAAAATATCACATTTTTCCAAAACACAATATTTTTTATATATCTTTAATTATTGTAATTTTGTGGTTAATTTTATAATTGCAACTACCTTTAATTAATTATTTTATTGATGATTACTTTATTTGTAATTTAATATTTTAACAACACGTTATGTTTCACTGAATGTAGAATTGGACTGATTGTTTTTTATTTTATGTTTAACATCACTGAGGTTCACTTATATTATGAGCTGTAGGTATTGGACAGGATGTATTTTAAATAATTCTGAGAAAATCGGCGCTTTCATTATTGTTAATTAAGAGTGAGAACAAAACAATATTTTTGGCAAACTTATACGTCATGGGGAGTATTTTTTTGGATTTGTACGTCAGCTTGTTAAACTTAAATGTTGGAGTTAACTTAGGAGTATTTTAAGAATGTACTAACAATATATTTTTTCTCAGGTTTCTGTGGGTTCTTTTCATGTCTGGTAGCAACCTAGTTTCGGAAGGCCGTGGGTCTCGGTTGTACGAGCAGTCGTTAGATCATGTTGGAGGCCTTAAACTTCTGCTTATACTCGTAGGTTGGCTCTAGCAGCCAATAGTCAAGAGTCAGGGCAACCTGTTCTGTTGGAGTATAAACCCCAAATTACTATTCCACCAATTCTGCAGATGTTAATAGATTTGTTGGCTAATTACAGTTACATTAAAATTTCATGAACAAGTTACTCTCGTATATTAAAAAAATATTAACTGATTTCTTTGTTATAAAAATATTTGTTTTTGTTATCATAACTTCTAACTAATACAAGTGAATTAAATTAAAAATTTAAAAAACCCCCAACGCAATACGTAATTAATTTTTTTTTATGGCGGCCATCTTGGATTTCAAATTTTATATAGTGGGCTGTATTCTACTCGTTAAGCCTTTTCATTTGATACCCATATCGATGGGGTCGTGGAAGAAAAAAGTAATCCGCCATTTTGTAGCGGCGGCCATCTTGGATCGATTTCCACCAAACATGGCTAAGAACACTCTCGACTAACTCTTCTTTTAAACAAAAAAAACTAAATCAAAATCCGTTCATCCGTTTGGGAGCTACGATGCCACAGACAGACACACACACACACACAGACAGACAGACATACAGACACGTCAAACTTATAACACCCCGTCGTTTTTGCGTCGGGGGTTAATTATAAATACGAAGGTATAAGGTATGTGTATATGCATGTTAGTGTGTTTATTTGTAACCTCTTAACTCTTAACGCCTAATGGGCTGAATCGATAGTGTTCAAATTTTGTAGGTATGGAATAACGCGTAGGCTACTTTTGTTCAGATAAAAAAACGCTGGGCAGTTAAAATTTAAAATAAAAAATATAAAGGCGAAAAAATTGTATATTTTTGGTTAGTAATAACGTATTACGATATTCTATATAAATTTTTCGAGCAGAGTACTCGTATTATTATAACGAAGTGTCTCAAAGAAAAGTTGATCCCAACCACCAAGTAATCCGAAACAGTAACAGGATTTTAAGCTACGTTACGTTGACGAATGTCGCAATGTTGGGAATCCAATTTCCAGAATGAGTTTTTATGAAAAAAAGTCTTACAGGAACCTGCTTACCCCGCGTTATCCGAGGAGCCATCAAAATTTAATTTGGTAGAAAGCGCACTCCGGGCCTTGAGTAATGTGTATTCTGAGTTCTGAATACGTGTGGGGAGCAGTAGTTGGTCTCGCCTCTAACGAGTCCACGTTTAGGACTACACGGGCTATGGAACAACGTATTGGTACATACTGCGAATAAAAAACCAAAGTGAAGCCTAATTCAACTAATTAACTAACTTCATAATAAGGAGAAAAAGGAAAAGGAAGGATTTCATTATAAGGCTTATTATTCGGCGGAATCTAGAATTTAAACTTGTCTATGTAGTATATTACTCGTAAGACGTCTGCACCGATTTGGAAAAATCTTTTTTTGGTGACTCTTTCTTTCATTTTATACTCCACAAATAGTCGTTTAAATTTTATCGAAATCGGTCGTGCAGTTTCCTGGATATGAAATGAATCGTGCGTCTCGCCTTAGCTTCGTTGAATGAAAGCGAGCTTAAAGTCGGTTAAATTTTTTATTCAAATCTGCTTATGCTATTTTATGTAAAAAATACATAAACAAAGTAGGTATAGGTCAATGGAATCAGCTTCTACATAATATTCCGTTTCTAAATAATGTCAAATGCGCTGATTGAAATAGCGTATTTTTTTGTTCTATATATGGCGTCAGTTTTGTCTCTGGAGTGCAGTAGGTATCTGTTTTTATTATACATATCTCTGCTCTAAAGAGCAAAAAAAAAACAAAAAATAATAATTATGCAACCTTTTCGTTTTCTAAAGGCTTAATCTATAAAAGTTTAACTGCCATAATGGTGCTCTATAATTGTGGTCTATTAAAATATTCGAATTTGAGATTTTATAGGCAAGTCTCATTATTATTTTCGCCTGAAATCATGTTGCAACATTTAACGTGCTTTTTAAAATTATAATTTGCATAAATTAATTAATTAATTTAATAATAGCAATGTGATGCATTCAGACTACCTATTAATATTTTTTAACTATTTATCTTTTTTGAGGCATTTACGTTAATTAGATGTTTTAATTAATAAAAAAAACACATAATTTAATTTACTTAATTACCAAAAAATATATGAATTGGTTCTAAAATAGGAATGTTTAAATTTATAGCCGCAATAACATTCGCACGCCCGCAATGCGTAATCATATAAAAATATCGAATCATGGAAATTGTTAGGATATCGAGACTGGGATTGAAATTCTCGTTTCCTAATCGATACTAATTCTCGGTACGTACGGCTACTTACTCGGGTTTAGGGGGGAAGTGGGGGGAGTACGTGCGCAGGAGAGAGCGAGGGGGTGCGATTTATTGCCGCATTAGATTCGCATTTGTACCGGGAACACCGAATGTACGAGTACTTTTCGAACGTCGAGATAGACCACTGTCCTCTTCAATATCATACTTACGTACATATTGTCTAGTTTGTTCTCTTACTGTTACAATACGCGGACTAACGATTTACAAGGATTCATTCGTGATGATGATGTTTTTTCTTTTTTTTGTCATTGTTCTATTAGAATATGATTTAGTCCTGGTACAATCGTAAGTCCATGTAATGTGATACGAGTTGATTTTTGATACCTAAATGATTTATATTTGTAGATGTCCAGAGTGTCCATGACGCGCCCACGTCTCTGAACATCTACAGATAAAAAATATTCAGTAAAAAAAAACTCGTATCTGGCGCCTCGCCGGCCGATGCCGCGGCATGATCACGGTTCACAATGCGCCAAACCAATAACTGATTTCACTGTTTTGGTCGTGGCCACTATTAAACTTTCCTAGCTCTATGGTAAATTTCACACTTAGTTTGTTCACACTCTAAGCGTACTCGTATAATTTGTGTTTTGTTATGTGCACATTATAAAATGGGTATTAAAACTTAATTATATTATCTGTCAAAATGACATGCCATAATGATTTATATATATAATTGGTAATATTATATATTTTTTATTATTTTACATATTGATGTATGTAGGTATAAGTGAATTTGCTTTTTTGTTTAAGAATCTTATTTACCTACTTGTCATTTCAGTTTTTTCTTTTAAAGTGTAATTAAGTATTTTTAAGTTAATTAAAATGCTTTAGTAAATGGTTTTGGTTTGTTTTATTTAATACCTATATGAGATGCAATGACTGTGTTTTCAAGAACATTCTGGTATTAACAGCAATTAACGACGAACATCATTCTTATTAATGTTATGAACGTGAAAGTTTGTAAAAATTGATGTATATTTGTTACTCTTTCACGCCTAAGCGGGTGGGCCGATTGAGCTGAAATTGGTACAGATATAACTTAGACCCTGGAATAACATATAGGCTATAGTACAGCGGGTAAAACTGCTGGGCACAGCTAGTATTATACAATTGTATTGTATTGTATCTGAGTGCCTATAGGCTAATTCACACCCACTACGATTGATGACAATCTCAATGTACATTGCTGCGTTTGTTATTTTACTCATATTAATAAGGAGGTTTAAGCAAGTAATGTACGCAATTGTCTATGGATTCTAGTGTTTTACACGTCTTTTGGCGATAGCCTGTCCTGTGTGTATAATGACAATCTTATCCTCGTATAGACCAAAGTAACCTGACCGCCAAAGTTATATGGTCTCCAAATGTTTCCAGCTTTCATTAAAGGCAAATATTGCTACTATACTTTCTCGGAGACTACAGAGGGGCGCGGCTAGCGTTTGCTTCGTATTTACCAGAATTTATGATTTCATTTCGCATCGCATATTTCAACGAGCGGCATTTTGCATCGAAACGAGCCGCAATGACGCACACCATCCGCATTCTTACTTACAAGTTTAATTTTGCTATTGTCTTGTTTTAATTTTACCTACAGATTTTATTTATAATATGGCCAAACACTGGGGATAGCTAGACAACTATGTATAGCCCTTGACCGAGAAGATGTGATGATAGAAACAGGGAAGAGAGCCCTGTCCCTGGTCCCTAGCAGTGGAACAAACCAGGCTGAAAATAATCTAAATATATAAAAGGAAATAGTGACTGATTGACTGATCTATCAACGCACAGCCTAAACCGCAAGACGGATTAGGTTGAAATTTGGAAAATAGATAAGTTTTATGACGTAGACCTCCGCTAAGAAAGGATTTTGCCATGCGGGCAAATCCGCAAGCATAAGCTAGTAATAAATTATGGCCAAATATTTGTTTACTACTACTAGTTAACAAATGTTTGGCCACAAACACACACACACACACACATACAAACACTTGTTAACTATTTAGTTTAATTGTGAAAGTTGCTGGCTGGTCTAAAAAAGCATTTCCACGCGTTTATTTTTGGTTTAGTGGTATGTTCAAAATGCGTACGTACCTATGATTAAGTTTTTGGTAAAAAACAAGTCAGGAGTCTAACCTCCAGGAACAAATTCTCCAGAAAAAGGTGGTCTAAATAAAACCAAAACCACGTATACGAGTTTATTATAAAACGAATCAATTAGCATTAGACATCATTTGCGATTGGTTTAATACATAAATAGAGCAGTGGTTTGCGAGCGTGCACGACTTTTAATCCTTAGCAATTTGTACACGATTTACTTTTGTTGAGTCATTACAAGCTTTTATTTACTTTCACCTGTCTGTTGTCTGTCTGTAATCAAATCTTGGAAGTTTAATTTGATCCACTTCCCGATTTCTGATTGAGCTGAAATTTGGCATGCATGTATAAATCGGATGACAATGCAATATTATTATGACATGGAGCTGATCTGATGATGGAGCAGGAAGGTGGTCATAAGAACTTCGTATATAAACGACGGAACGCCATCGAGTATAGGCTCATTTGATTCGTCTTGACGAGTACTTTGGTGCTAGATGGTAATAATAATAAACTTTTGTTTTTAAAAAGTTTTTTTTAATTTTACTTGTTTTTATAATAATAATTCTTTATTTCAGGCAATACACTTCCACAGACGCAGTGTACCAGAGGCCCATAACATATATACCTTACAGACTAACATACATAAATACACACACACACACTCACACACACATTGCACATACATTTTAGTGTGCAGTTATATTTCTAGACTTATTTATAGATATTATAGTATACTGATTACTACGAACTTATTTATTTTGGTAGATGTATCTCAGTACTCAGTATCTCCTGATAAGTCCAACGAGATCACAAGGTATTTCTCGGAAATGTTTTTCCAGTCCTTTTTCCACGAACGGCTAAAACATAAAGCCTTTTTGTAATTAAACATAAAGCCTTTTTGTTTTACATTAGGTATCCATAGTTATTCAACGTTTTATTGTTTTTCTAGGTAGCAGCAATCTCTTTCATTGCTAGTCTTAACAATAAGGCCCACGCAAGTGAAACATTACTTGTTTGCAAGAAGCTAGTTGTTTATTGTCCACTTTTAATTATGTGGTAAGTAGGTGTGTGGTAACACTTTTCGCACGGTTTTTAGTTTCCACCAGTTGACTCAAGTCCTAGTTACCTTGTTGATCTAATACTAGATTCGTTTGAGAAAGTTTAATGCATATTATACAAGTTTTACATTAGTACTTTAACTGCATAGAAATTTGTTTAGGTTTCGTACGAGTAGGACTGATTATAAGTAGGTAGGTAATTCAAGCCCCGTTTTACCTCCTTAAGGGTTGGATTTGCAAGAATCCTTTCTATGTAGACCTACTTAATACACACTAGGTATCTGTAGGGACACATATTGTAATATTAGACGATTCAGCGAAATTATATAGGGCGACTGTCCAGACACCCCCTCCGTCGGCAGTCGTCTCGGCAACGTCACGGCCCTAAGGTGTCCATGTAAAATTAAGAATTAAATAAAAAATGTTTTTATATATATAAACTTTTTTTTTTTACCACACGGAGTTAAACCCATTTCTACACCTTCCCTAGCATATTTTATTGTGCGATTCTAAGACATAAAAAAACGTGTCCAATATGACTATACAATTGCACCATACTCATCTTACAAAAGCAAATCGGGACCACAACTATAGCTATGGCGTGAGCGAAACACGAAAAACCACGAGTCATTTCGCTCCGGCTACAACATTTCCCGTTGGAGATGTGGTACCAGCCTTATCCAGATATATGATGAGGGCGAGTGCAGCGGTGGAGCAGGAAGCGCGAGGGTGGCCATAACCGTAACTCACGGCACACTCGGAGTGTCCAAACGCGGCCATCCTTTTAACTATTTATGCCGCGCGGCAGATTGATTGCGATAAACACCAATAAAAATAAACTTTAAACGCCTTCCACGGTCGATTGATCACTCGCTTTTTGAATGTTAATTGTCGATTTGTAAGATAAACTCTGCCACTTCACATAGCGCCATCTAACCCCAAGCTATAAGCAACACATGCTTATGTTATAGTGCTAGATAACTAATATTATTTTGTTTACCTACTTTCATATTGGTATTTTTCTTTGCAAAATACTATAATATGTCTATTCTCTCTTGTAATTATCATACCTTTTGGGTACCATTGCAGGTATTATTGCTTAACATCATTAAAGCTTAACGTTATGTAGTTAAAAAAGTTTTTACATACTCCATATTTTAGGAAAGCTTTAATTATTTATTAATCGAGCCATAGTCAAATGGGCAAATCTAGCAGAATTAAACTGCAGTGATTTTAATCAGGAATAAAAATAGGCCAAGCGTTAGTCGGGCTACGCGCAATGTAGGCTTCCGTAGTACTGGTAAATCGAATATTATTTACAGCCTTAACTTTTATCAACGATATTTTTAAAACTAAAAAAGATATCTTAACCGTTTTTATATTTATTATACAGTTTACCTGAAAAGTTCATGGTTGAAATCATATTCCTGACTTTTTTCAGATTTTTAAGTTCAGATTATAGAGGGGGGGACGCTCGAAAAAAAAGGTTTAAACTTGAATATCTTTCAAACGGAAAGCTAAATCGAAAAAAAATCTCAGCAAACCATCCCACATAAAAAAATACATATTCAACAATTGCCCACATAATGGGATCAGCCAGAAAAAAAAACAATTCCATCTTATGTGTATGGGAGGTACTCTAAATTCATAAATTTAAAATTATTTTATTATATTGTTCAAGAAACAACGGTGCTTGTAATAGTCGTGAGACTATGTGACTGACATTGGTTGCACACAGTGGCAAACTATGTCTGAAACATCTTTGTAAATAAACGGCATAAACTCACTTGTATTTACTTCGGTTTATGCTGTTTATTTACAAAGATGATTGTAGATTCATCTTTCTTTCGATTCACGATTCGTGAGTATTTAGATAGGTACTCACGAATCGTTAAGTGTAAAAATATGTCTGAAACATTTCCAATTCAGTCGTGCTCAGAAAATCCGTCCCTTTTTAAAAAGTCATTGTTAATCTTAATCTTACAATAGGTCCAAACTTTCGTGGTTTGGAAGTGGCCGATCTTCTCACATAGTATTTCTGTGTGTGCGAAGGTAAGTCAAAACGAGTGCCTTAAGATTTACCCCGTTTCCTTGGCCGCTGCGTCGCGTAACGAAGTGTGTGCGAACGGTATATTTATAGACAGGCCGTTCTTGACTCACTTTTTGTGAGAACGTACGTGTAGGTAAACATAACTGCTTTGGGTGTTTCTGCGAATATTTTTAATTGGTGATCCCAGTTTTATGAGTATATTTACCCCAATAATTTATATTAAAGAAGAATTAGGCATGTTTGGTAGAATTGGGTAATATTAACTACATAATGTACAAACGACACTATAAGACAGATTGGCATAGCATAAGAAAGAGGATACACAGCCTCTTCACTGCTGAACAAAGGTCACGTCTAATCTGAGAATGTTTTATTATTTCAGCTTCTAGTGATCGTCATCAATCTGACCCGGCCAATACGGCAATATAGCCGCTGATCATATTAAACTAAATAAGCCCCTGGCCAAATAAGATGTGTAAAACAAAAATGGCTATAAAATAAAACCAGTTCCATAACATGTGCACCAAACACTATCCAACACATCTGGCGTACGTAATCTTGTTATGAAGAAAAACTTTCTTAATAAGAACGCCGTTTGGCTTCGTATTTCCCTCTAAGCCTGAATGGGAAACTACGAAAATAATTGCTATTAGTATTACCGTAACGGAAAACCTTTTGTTATTGTTTGCGATTGATTTACCTCTGTATAAAGAATGATGTCGCGATAATAATGTTGATTCAATTTTATTGGCGGAATAATTTATTACGTCTTGTGTATTGGTTAAATTGAATCTATTCCAAGAAATAGGAAATTTTATTTGGTACGTTATCTACGGGTCCTACGGGTAACGAAAAGTTGTAGGTACCTAGTAATAGTAGGTTTCCATCATAAAAAATCTACTGTTATTAATTTTTTGTAATATGTTATTGCAAGTCTATTATTACAAAGTAAGTATTTAATTTAAAGACTCTCCTCCCATTCGGAAAGTAGGAACCTACTTCTGTAAGAAGAACAGCCAATACCACTCACTAGGATTTTATGATTTTATATCGTTTTTACAATGTTTGGCTTGGTTAGGTATATGATTGGGTATATATAGTTTGTATGATTAAGTTTGGAAACAATTTCTGTAGTCTACTATTGTTTGATGTGAACTATTATTAGCCTGGACAAACATCAACGGCGAGATAAAGTCCCAAAGACTTTGCTGGCCTGGCAACTTAGAATAAATGGAAGAACTTCGTGATCTGAAAAGGGTACGTAAGCGACAGGTCTTAAAATGAAACGAAATTTAACGAAAACATTATTTTATTGAAGTAATTTCAATAAAATGAATCACAGAATATTAACACTCCAGAAATACGCAGGTACTACATTGGTACGAACAACATATTCTTCAAAAAGATAAAAGCTATAAACAATATCGAATTAGCTTCAGCTGATTAGATAAATACAATATTCATCGAACTGATAAACATGTTTACAGATCTTGACATTTAAGTACAATATAATGAGTATATTGTGTTTTAAAGATCAATTATAATTACACAATGACAGTTCAAAAAGGAGGAAAAACTAAAATAATATATCCGACACAGTTGCTTACTTAATTATGTTTGAAATATTTCCAATTCATTCGTGCTTAGAAAATCTCTCCCTTTTGAAAAAGCAATGGTTAATCGTTTCATATTTTGATGGGTCGTCGATAATAATAATATATTTGAGATAATGAGAATAATTAATAATGCAAAATTGCAATCTACTTCGTTCTTTGATTATTAACATGGTTAGTAGGTCTCTAGGATGCGCATAATGTTTGATTTATATAGTTTTTAAGTACTCTTTTCATTCTCAAATGCTTCCATTTCCTTTAAAATGTAAATATTGGACAAAATTTATCGATCTTTACCGCCTTCTCACAGAATGCATTCTCTCCATCGACTTAGTTGACATTCAAAATTGTCGCATCCTAGTCCTTAGTTTTCAAATTAACGCATGTGAGGTCCATGTCCGAATGGGTGATGATGATGATGATGGTGTGGCGGCGGCGGTGGGTGGTGATGATGGGGCGGCGGCGGCGGGTGGTGATGCGGTGGTGGTGGCGGGTGGTGATGGAACGGAGGAGGCGGCGGGTGATGATGGAAGGGAGGTGGCGGTGGCGGCATCACTCGACCGCGGTGGTAGCAGTGCGGTGCGCAGTAGCCCGTGCCGCAGTGAGGCCCGCACGGCAGGGCGTGTGGGGGCGGCATGCCTGGAAATTAATCATCATCATTATCACTTCAGTGTTTTCTGATGATTTTAAAAGTAGAAGACCTAACCAGTCTGTCAGTTCATGCATGCAAACTCTATCTAGCCTACGAATATCGAGTAGCGTGATGTACGTGGTGTAGGTTCATGAAGAATTTTCGTTGATTTATTATAATTCATCTCCTAAATATACATACAGAGGTTGAAAATAAACATCACAATTGCCTCGAAGCTTCGAAGGACGCCAATATAGCATAGTGCGTGTAAGTATTTCTTATAACTCGAATAGTAAAATTTTTAAGTAACCTAAGTTTGTGACGCATTCGCATAAAAAATATGTAATTACCAAATAATGTTGATCCCATGTGATTATAAATTATAATTCAATGATTAATTATAATTAATACTTATTATAACTTTTGTTCAGAGGCTCCTAGTGGAAACTGATTAAAACGAACAAAATACTGGAAACAAAGAAATTAATGACGTTATTGTTAATTGAATATAATCACTATAAATAATAACATTAAATTTAATTACACAAAATGCACTGTTGTGTGAAGAATGTGGTATCTGATTAAAATGATTTGAAACTCACCTTTTTTTGAAGGGTTTGCACAAAAAATAGGTTGATAGTTGACCAGGAAACACTACAAGGTTAGAGTAAATGTGGTAGTGTTTTGAACGTGGCTATCGTATCGAATGATAGTGAATCGAACGTTTAGTCTATTTATCGCTGATTCGCTAATCTTTGGGCTGCGTATCAGCCAGTTCGGGGTAAAAAGATAAAAACGCCACGTGACGTATGGGATATGGGCTGTGGCTGTGGGCAGTTCATGACTAACAGGACGATATATGTACCACACAACTATGTATATCAGGATATACGTAGTTGTGTGGTTTGTGCACTGCACACAATCATAAATTATTGTGCAACTTTGAGTCTTTTAATCTTGTTTTTACGTTGTAGTAGTAGACTAGTAGATGCAATCTTGAGTCTTGTTGAAACCTGTTGTTTTAGCTTTAAGTATAGGTACGTAGTGTTGGACAATTTTAATTTGTTTATAAATGAATTTTTTAAAAATGTAATTAATTTTGGATGAAGCTAATTAATTCGTTTTAGGTATACCTAAGTAATAATGGCTTTAATTGTTGATTAAATGCGGAAGGTAATAAATTTTATTTGAGTTATATCTTTTATTTCAGGTTTAGGCTTTAAAGCATTTGTATCTATTTTTATAAGCATAAGTACAAAATATTATTTTACTAAAGTTATTTCATTAGATTTCATTCATTTCGTGTTACAATTGTAAAAATCTTGTTAGTCATAAATAATTATTATCGCGTTATCACAAAACTTCCTAAATATTGTATGCATTATACGAGTACGTGTATAGGTATATGAATCATAAAGAACAGAACACGTGAGCTATGATAGCCAATAAGGGCGCATTATATTTGAAATGTTTTATCAACACCACTGTATAGGTGCAGGTGATTAGCGATAGGCCTTTCAAAATAATTTCTAGGTACAAACAGCAATGTTATTGACTTCTTGTATTAAAATGATAAATATCTTATACGATATTGGGACAGGTGCGGCTACTTATCATTTCACCACCTCCCTTGAGTAAATCGATTTCATTGCGGTTCACTATTACTTCTACATTTTTTAATTGAATTCGATGTTCGCAGTAATAGATCCAAAGTCGCTGACGTAGTCTGAAGAATACACAACCTGGGGCCCTAGACATGGGCCAATCGCCTATTTGTCGCTATCGATAAAAAATGAACTGGAATGACAGTCGCTGTGAAAAAGCAAACGAAAACGACTGTCATCTCAGTACATTTTTTAAGCGTTTGGCGCTTGTCTAACCCCCCTGAAGTGGAATGGACAGGTCACAGGATATGTATACTTTGGACAAATTATGTGGGCTGAAGAAGTAATAAAAACTGATCCTGGAAAATTGACATAAGACATATGTAAGTAAGTGTGTGTAAAACACACGCCAATTTACTAAATTTTAGTAACATTTTATTGTTCTTGAATAAAAGTAAGAAATTTTATATCTCAGAGTTACAAGATCAGAGAAAAAAGTAAAAAAAGGCACTTATGTTTTAAGAGTTTTAAGAGTTTTAAGAAAATACTTTTTTCCTGGAAATATCGATGTCTTCTGTTTAGGTATATTTATCTTATCAAAGTGTTTATCAGCGTTTGTTTTGGGAGATTACGAAGGATCGATATAAATATCGATAACATTCTGTACCTTAGTCAAAGTTATACACATTTTGCGTATCGACGTTATCAAGGGATTTTCAGTTTTTGTTCAGTAAATAGGTAAGAAAAAAAGTTGTTTTATATCACAAAATATCAACTACTTGAACATAATTAAGCTTTCTCAGTTTATACATAAAAGTCTTTAAAATGTTCATGCTTAATAAGTAATATCATCATTTTTAAAAGGAATATATTAAAGGAAATTCAATAATTGCCACTCATCTAAATTGTGACAAAAAATTTAGCAAATTTTTTTGATCGATGGATAACTTTTTACCTCCCACACTTTTTATTTACATTTCGTAATTTAAGTGATTTTTAATAAGTCTTTTGTTTTTTTTTCAGAGATGCCACCGCCGCCACCTCACCATCCTCCTCACCACCCGCCGCACCACCCCCCGCACCACTCCGGCCCCCCAGGACCCCCCGGACCCCATGGGCCCCCTGGATTCCACGGCCCTCCCGGACCGCACGGACCACCTCATCACCCGCCACCACCTCCGCATCATCACCACCCGCCACCACCTCCGCATCATCACCACCCGCCACCACCACCCCATCATGGCCCCCCTCGATTCTAATTAAGAGTGATGAATATTAAGATCTCCACGCAATTTAAACTTTATATTTATTTTATATACTCGTGTTAATTCCTATAATATTTTATGAATAAATGATTTTAAAAGGTTTCTTAATTTATTCCAAATGTATGGTAGAAAAGATTAATATTTAAAATGTAAGACTCGGCAAACATAGGGTTGTTTTCTGAAAGACTTACATAATATTTGATATCGTAGTTGTCTTTTCCACTGACTATTTTTCTCAGAAACTTTTCTTATAATGTGATGTTTATATTAAAATAGAAAACTCTTCATTGAAAATTGCATATCTACAATATGATAAACTTAAAAATTAAACACATTTAAGAAATAAACTAAGTGCTACAATTGACATTTAATATTCATGTTTTTAAGAGTATAAATAATATTCAATGCATTGTTTTATGTTTAACAAGGCAAACGTCGTGCTGATCACTCAAAGAAATCATTGTTTCAAGAATATTCTTTAATGCGTTCTCATGTAAATTTTATAAAATTCATATTAGGTATATAAATATTTATATTCATATTTATTTATAAGCGGAAAGAATCGTGAGGGTAATCTTATCAGTTTGTCAAATTTTCCATCGTTCTTAATTTGTTTCAACTTACATATTATATCAGTTATGAAATCTTCATTCTTGCACTTATGAATCTGAATTTATTGCATTGTGTTGAAAAAAACATTATGCATACTCGTACATGTACCTATATGTTATATACATTACAGTGAGAATTATTGTACATTACGGATGACATTAATTCATTATTATTAAGCACATTATTATTCTTTTTTAAATAAGTAGCTGCGCCCAGCGATTTTACCCGGTGTACTGTATAGCCTATGTGTTATTCCAGGGTCTAAGCTAACTCTATACCAAATTTCAGCTCAATCGGTCCACCCGTTTAGGCGTGAAGAAGCAACACACATACACACTCACAAACTTTCGCATTTATAAAATCGCATTCTTCAAAAAAAATTTTTTTTTAAATATTTGTGTGATAAAACAACGAAGCCTTTATATACAGGTCCAATGGTATGTATCCTAATATATAAAAGGAAAGAGTGACTGACTGGTCTATTAACGTACAGCCTAAATCACTGGACAGATTGGGTTGAAATTTGGAAAACAGGTTGGTTTTATGACATAGACCTCCGCTAAGAAAGGGTTTTGCCATGCAGACAAAACCGCGAGCATAAGCTAGTTATAACATAAAGCTTTTTAGCAAAAAATAAATCAACAAAAAAACTGAAAAGCAAGAAGAAATAAATAATACAATGTTAGTATACCTAGGTAATTTTGAGTCGGCGCGGCACCAAACAGGCAAGCGCCGTATCAAAATTTAAAACTATGAAATCTAGCTTATCTATACATACGTTATTCCAAACAAATAATGAAATATCTTCAAACATCGCCCAAATAATGTTTAAACAATAACAAAAATAGCAGAATTTGTCATCTCTCCCCGATATTTGAAAATACGTTCAAAGTAGAGAACGCTATTTACTTATTGCGCCTCGTTTACTTACAAGGTATTTAGGTTTGTCGAGGGTTCTCAGTTTTGTGTTTGGAAAATGGAATTTTCCTGTTGGGGTTACTGTAGGGGCGGTATTCCCAATTGATTTTGAAAAAGGACTCTTTGTAATGGGTATTCGGTATCGGTTACAGATGCTTTGTTTTATTTAACGTTGTTTGCTCTTTAACTTTATTGGAAAGTATGCTTTTGGTCTAGTGATGCATTTATTTAAGATTTTTTCTTAGCGACTGTGTGACACAGGAGTAGGTAGTACGTTTTCTAATTGTTTTTGTAACAAAATACTATGAATAACACATACACATTACTTTTGCAAAAAAAAAGCACCTACTACTATTAAAATTAAATTGGAATTTAAATTAAATGAAAGAAAAATAACAATTATACAAATATTTTAAGCGTGGAACAATAATAATTAAATTCATATTCAAACATAGGTAATAAAAAGGCATAAAGACATTCAAAAATTTAGAAAACACATTATTCGTGCTGCTTTATTAGTCTCGCGGATAATTCTTATCATAGGCAGATATCTGCCGAAGAGTTAATATTTTACTTTGATATCGATTAATGTATTATATTATATCAGTGCCCTACTAATATAATAAATCCGAAAGTATGATCCGAAAGGTTTTCCACGAAAAATGAGCTATGCATCTTGCACCGGGGGCCCCAGGACGGTAAGCGGATTTTTATTTCAAAACTGGGAAAAAACCATAAGAAAACTGGGGGTAGGCTGAAGCACTCATCCGTGGCCCCAAAGGAGGTACCCTAGACCTTGAAATAGCTCATAGACTACTTTTCAGGCTAAACCGCTTGGCACAGCTAAACTAAATATATGAAAAGAAAGAGTGACTGACTGATCTATTAAACGCAGAGCCCAAACCACTGAACGGATTGGGTTAAAATTTGGAATACAGGATTTAGGGCATTGACTCAATTGGTGGCTAAGAAAGGATTTATACACGCAGGTAAAGCCGCGAGCATGAGCTATAGTTTATAATAATATGTATAACGTTCGTAAATTTTATGACATTTATCAAAGTGATTATGATAAGGATAAGAAATTATAAAATTTTGAGTCATTCGTCACAATGATAGTCAATTATAATTAAGGTGATTCATAGCATTAATCATTTTAAAATGATTGGAGAATATGATTTTATTGTATGTATGTGCTGCGGCTATAAGGTAGTATAACTGTGGCCATGCTTGGCCTATTGTGATCGCCGCTTATTATGATGAGATTGACCCGTAGGCACGGCGCTAGAGTTCACCACAGATCCTGGCAGCTTCTAGGAACTGTAGGATTTTCCTTGGGGTAATCTCTCTTAGCTCATCCTGGCTTAGCAGGTGCTTTCTCAGAACGGTGCTCCGTTTTAGTATCAGTGCTCACTCCCCTAACAGATGGAGAGGCGTTTCATCTACATCACTACAATTGATTAGCTCTTTTTATTAGAGCTAGCAAAATGATAACTAGCAGATGGCAGAATTACATTTGTAATGTAGATATTTTTATCATTGTCATGGATTTTATCAATATCGGTCGTGCGTTTATCAAACTATAAATTAAATTGGGCATCTTGCCTTCACTTTATTGAAAGCGAAATTGAAGAAAACCAAAATGCGGAATTGAAAACCATTTAAAGAAGGACAAGTTTCTTAAGTAAGCTATATTATGTAATAGCTGCTAATGTAAAACTGGTTACATTTATCAGGTGTTAGTTAGGACAAGTGTGCCAAACTCAGTTATCACTTAGCTCGTTCGATTAGCCACTGCCAAGTCTGTGATGGCAGCCTGACAAAAACTTGCAATTTTCAATGGGATTAGGTAAATATTTACTTAACCAAAAAAAATGTATTCGTTTTTAAATTCTGTTTCCTAGTTAAATCAATTATTAACTTATGGGTGGTAATATTGAAAAAGAGTATTACTCTAAAAATTGACTTGCTGAAGTGCTCTTTTAAAACTGGCGCAAATAACAGCGGGCCGCACCACAACGTATCGCATAGAAAAATCCGTCTGCGTACATTTTATATGAACTACAGGTGGATAAAACGGCTCGCTCTAGTGTACATCGGTTCATATAAAAACTTTAAAAGTGATGCAAGCGGATTTTAGTTGTTGCGGTGCGGCCCACTTTAGTTCACTTAGCTTTGTTGTATTTGAATAAATTCAGTTTGAGTTCAAGGTCTGATGTCATCAGAAACTAACGTTGTATTTATATATTACTAGCTGCGCCCAGCGGTTTTACCCGTTGTACGGTAGCCTATATTTTATTCCAGGGTCTAAACTAAACGTTGTATTTATATATTACTAGCTGCGCCCAGCGGTTTTGCCCGCTGTACTGTAGCCTATATGTTATTTCGGGGTCTAAGCTAACTCAATACCAAATTTCAGCTCAATCGGTCCACCCGTTAAGGTGTGAAAGAGTAACAAACAAACACACTCACAAACTTTGGCGTTTATAATATTAGAGTGTTTATGTACGAAGGGATAACTAGGCACGGCCTTCAGTCGGCGTTTCACCGAAGGATGAGTATTTCATTAGGTACAATACGATAGGGGATATCTATTGCCAATGCTGATAAAATGGAACATTGTCGATATAAAAGGATGGTTGATAGTGGGCCCATCAGTCATTTGACAGTGGTGAATATTAATTGACAAGGTGAGGATTTTCAATATTTTTAATATGTACCTATATAATATGATTTTTATTGTTTTTTGTGTTATACTTAAATAGGTATCTAGTAGGTACCAGTGTCTCTGGTATGAGTTCCTTAACCGCTCCCATCTTATATGGGATTATGAATGTAATAGCGACCCCATCCTGTGCTGTGAAGCCGGAACGCCGGTCTCTCAATTGTTTTAGTGGGTATTCTTGCCGGTCTAGCACTTCCACCGGCAAGCTGAGTCCTACATAACCCATGTCTCTCCTCCGGGAGGTGCGGGTATGCATAAACGTATTTTCCTTTGCAAAAAAGGGTAGAAAAGTAGAAACCTGCATGAATGGTTATTCAAAATTTCATATTATTTTAATTATATACAATCTTCTTGAGACCTATGTAAGATGAGAATATATTAAGAAGAGAATGTCAACACCCTTTTTTCCCGAGGAAATGCATTACGCATACTACCCTGAGCAATTGTAACGCTAGTCGTAGGGTGGTGATAAGAAACCGGTAGATATACCCACTAAAACCCCGGGGTCCTTCCAGCCGCTGTTCAGCGGGGACGAAGGAGGTACGCTCTCGCATTCTTCTCCATAGAGAAGTTAACACCCAGTATTGTGTTTCAGATGCCGCCTCCACCACCAAACCACCCTCCGCACCACCCCCCGGGCCCGCACCACCCGCCGCACGAGCCGCCACCACCTCAGCATCCTCCTCATCATCCACCACCACCTCACTAACTTCAGGGGGTTGGGAGTCAAGCTGTGATGATCGGTTAATTGGCGAATAAAATGATTTTAAAATCCATTTGTGTATTGAATTATTATATATACTAGCTGCGCCCAGCGGGTTTACCCGCTGTAAAGTAGCTTATAATATGTAATTCCAGGGTCTATACCAAATTTCAGCTCAATCAATCTACCCGTTTAGGCGTGAAAGAGTACCAAACGTACAGCCAGACATCCATACATTCTTACAAACTTTCACGTTTATAATATTAGTAAGATTATAAATACTACTAAGGCTTTGACCAATGCGTCGGGGCATGAAAAGAGCCTCATCGTGTGGCGTATTAAGCAATCATATACAAAGCACTCTAGACAATCTGCAACGACAGTGTAGTCGCGGCAACGCAGATTGACTCATCCTTTCAACACGATATGGCTATAAAAAGCTTTGACTTGGTATGTAACACACTAATAAAACTAGTAGAAAAAGAGAGCATTAATTGAAGAGCATTCATTATTGTGAAGACTGATACAAGAGCGTGGCGATAAAACCAACTCTTTTAATCATTTTTATTATCAAATAAAACAGTGTCTAAAGCATATACTGTCGCAGAATTCGTCACTGCGACACACTGTATGACGTGGTGTGGATAATATTTTAAGAGTTATTGAAATAAGATCAAAATGTATTAGAGGCACATAGAAATTCCGGACTAGGACAACAATAAGCTTTAAGAAGTGTGCGTCAATTTGTTCATGACAATCAGAAAATGTAACACTATTTACCCGATGACCCTTCACATGAAAAATTACAAGTTTTTGTGTATTTCCTAGAACGGACGCGGGACTATTTTACGGATCGTTGCTCTCAGGCGTTTCGTGTTATGTTTCCTTTCTGAGGGATTCTCATTTTTTTTGGGCTTTTATTACTCTACCCCGCTGAGAGGGGAAGAATGGCTCACCGCGTCGCGTCATACCAAATATCATCTCTCTAGAATATTTTCTTCAACTGTTTTTTTAGACATTTTTCCGCTGTTCTTACGCACACCAATAAGGAGGTATAAGTACCTTAAATTTTAATCTGAGGTACCAAATAGTACTAAATTTTGTTATGTGTATCATGCAAATCCCAGACATGGTTCCGCCATCTTAACGCTCAGAAGAAATGTATAACAAAAAAGTGAAGATTCTTCAGAGGGTGCCTGCTTTCAAAAGAAAAAAGTGGTACATCAAGTTCCCGATTGCACCAAGTCCAAGCTCTTTAAGTGACAGTGTCAGTATAAATTATCAAGTGTTCAGTCTAGTGTAAGCCCCTAACAACTGGTTCTCTACTAAAGTACTATCACTTTCTAGAGGCGCCACTCGCCACACTTGAGGCTGACCACGTCACATTGAGCCTCGCGACCCTTGAACGTGTGCCGTGTGACCGATGATGTAGTTGCGTGGTCGTCGCGACAACGCAACTTGATCGTCACGATTCACGTGCGGCGTGAGTCGCCGAGTGGTCGCCGTGACCAGTGGCCATACGACTAAAAAAACGACAAATCGTCCCAATTTACCAGCGATCTTTCTTACGCCCGCGAGAGGCGAGCTCTCCCAATGTTACCGGGGGTAGTAATTTGCAGGAGGTCGACTAGGTGGGTACCCCAACAGTGCCAGTTATTCTACCGAGCAGTGATGTGCAAACATTGCAGTGCTTCGGTAGGAGGGCACTGTAGCTAATGAAATTACTGGGCTGAAGAGTCTTAACATCTTATGACTCTCAAGTAAGAAGCGTTGGCGCAGTGCACTCAGAATTTTAGCTTTGTAAAATACTGGGTAGCACTGTTAGCCCAGTAAAAGAACGTTTGGAGATAGATAAAAAGTGTAAAGGCCAAAGTTGTTGAGAATTTTATTAAGTTTTATAATGTAGTACAACAAAATATCGTATGTCGCACAGTTTTTGACATATAAGCAAAAAACCTAAAAATGGGACCTTTTTCGGCCTCCTCCCCCTCCAGCTCATCTCGGAGGGGTGGGGACTTTTAGTATGTTTATCTCCTAACTAGTCCAAACAAAGTTCCTAAGTTAGTTTTTCTGCTTTCGACTTTTCGATCCACATACCCTTTTTGGACACTCATTGACTGGACTATGTTCTATGTGTAGCGTTATCTCTTACCATCAGGAGGGTTTGCTCGTTTTCTTACTTCGTAGTTTAAAAATGTATAACCATCCAAATGTGCGAAGGATTTGGCTCCACAAATTAAAGCAGAGCAAAAAGATCAGGTGGAAACAGAAAAAGCTCCCATTAAACTATCAAGAGCCGGTTAGTTAATTACAAAAGAAGTCGCAAACCGGAAGGACGAGGAAATTAGGTAGCCGAGAGCTCCACTAAGCAAAGTGTGCACTTATTGACCGGAAGTACCGCGAACATTGCCGTTACCTATCTTTGCTTTTCATTAGTGCGCGCGCCGTCGAAGCTTTTATTCATGTTTTATTCTTATCGACAAACGGTATTGTTCATTTGTAATAATATGTAGGAATTTTACACAGCTATAACTTTATTTTGAAGTATTTTAGTTGCGTTTGATTAGTTTTTGTATGCAATGATCATGCTAGATTTAAATAGATTGTCCAAAACAAATCACTCTTAAGGAATTGTTACGTTTCTGTAATAAAATCCCTGAAGAGATAACGGTAAGGAAGTTAAAGTCAAAAGCCGTGTTAAACTTATATTACTTAAGAAAGCCTATTATAAAGTTAGCCAATACATAGAAGACTGGAAACTTCTATTCCTGGAAACTTTTCCTTAAGCTCAAGTGCCATTCAAATGAATAATAAATTATTACGTAACCAAAAGATAATATATAAACATTGTAAACAAAAAAATCTTTATGTTTCTTGTTCGTTCTTCTCATAGGGGTGCTTTCCAATCGGTGACACTGTGTATAATAATATAGGTAATCATGATGGTTACCATCACGCACCTAATTTGCTCGTTTTGTCGCTCTTTATACCATAAAAAACCCTTTTTGCGCTGAATATTAGGTACTTGTCCTAGTAAAACAACTTTTAGAATATTAAAAAAAATATTATTCTTTTATTCTTCAATAGTAAAAGCTTGCAGTGATTATAGTTTTCATTCCGAACGATTTCTATTTTCCTTTCTGACAATATCAAAATTTTAACAAATAAATGTTATTTAATTTTAACGAGGAAATTCTAGAACGGAAAATGTTGACTCACATTTAAAGCTTAGCTTATTACGTACCTGATTGGTCGGCCCCGCGTCCGTCGAATTCTTAATTTAAATTCACTCGGCTAATTGGTCAGCTGTGGGAGAGTTACGTCTTATTGGCTTTTTGATAGATTGCCGCCGGGGGCTTTTGGAATTTTGATTGCGTTATTTCAATTTACGCAATGTGATTTACACCCGCGATTTTTCATTTAAAAATTCTTTTGATTTTACTGATGTATTTTTTATTCAAAGAAAAATAGTCATAAAAAGAAGTGTCACATTAAGCAAAAAATTGTTGGTAAGTATTAACTCTTTGATAACCAAAAATGTAGGCATCTAAATTATTTTTTTAGGTATCTAAATTAGATGCCAGTTAAAAATTTGCTCACTGTTTAAACCCAATTTAAATCACTTTACAACTTTTCTCGTTAAATATTACTCTTCAGGGACTAAAATCGCTGGAAATCAAATCCATACAAACAACAACACATCTTTTGGATAATAAATCGACTTGAATCTACGAGTAATTTGATATAGACACTTATTTCAAAACGCAATTGATCCTGAATGCCAATATCCCCACGAGTACAACCAAAACCACATGTTCTATACAAAGTTGATGGCATAAACCATTGTGTTTGAATAAACATTTCAATCGAGAGGTTCCATTCGGCGCGGTCGGTCGACCGAGCCCGCTCATTCAACTCTTTTTCACACACCACTGAGTCGCAATGAATGAACCGCCCGCTTCAATATTAGAGCTTCACCTATGAGCTGTGTCAACAAAATGGATTCATACATTATCTACCTATGTATTTTGAATATTGCAGCCATATATGCGTGTAACTAATAGATTTTAGATAGGCCTCTATAGATTTTTGTATCACAACGAGTGTATCTAGTCAACGAATAAATTAATTAATACGTTAGGAAGTCTCAAGTTGGAACTAATAAACTATTATAGTAAAAGTGGATAGACGTGAAACCAAACAGACGTACCCTTACAATGTGCTAAAAATCAATTAACATCTCACTATTAAGGGTTAGCCCCACTTCGTGCTTATGTGCATGCGCAGTGTAAAATTCTTAAACAACACAAAACGTCTTTTTCGGTCAGCCAGTTTGATTTGTCAGTCATCTATAAACCAAATGTTTCATCATCATCATCATCACACATCATAGTCAGTCACATATAAATCAAATGTATACCCATAAACATTTGGTTTACTAACTGATTGACTGACTGATCCTAGTTTTGTAGTTTATGCCTATGAGGCGACAAACCGCATTATCACATATTTATATAGCGTATTCTTATTAGTAACGAATCTACGTAGAATGGTCGTTAATACTAAATAATTTTCACTTTTGACTGATGAGTAACTCTGAGTGTTTACATAATTTTCACACTAAGCGTTAGATTACCAAGGGATTGGCATTTCTAGTACAATATCTAATCACAGTGATAACAAAAGATATAGGCCATGCAGCCAATATACTCGTTCTGGCTGTGCCCACTGGGTTTATACGCTAAAACATACCTAATGTGCTATTTACAATTTTTAGATCTTAGTCGTTTTAGCGTGGTTCTACATCTCACTAAACAGACACACGCAAAGACTTGCGTCGCTATTATGTAATGGTAGATAGATAACAATACAATACAAATACTCCTTATACTCTTTATTTTCTTTATTTTTATTTTTTTTATTATAATAGTGTAAACAGATAGATGTTGGTAGTGGAGTTTCTCCAGAAACAGGTCAACTTGTAATGTTAATTTAGCATTAAGTTAGTCCTAGCGTTGTGCTGAATAATAAAATAAATAGATAAAATCATTCTTCCCTCCCAAAAACGTGCTAACATAAGGGCACCTTCAGGCTCAAGCCGAAAGTCCCAAAAATGTGTATGAGCTTTTCGTTTTTCGTGCGATATCTCTGCAAATTTCTCGCGTGAGTCTAGGTGCGCTATCATAAAACTTATAAAGTCAATCGTTTCCATAAGACTCGTTGAGACCAACCAAACTTCTATTTACTATATTAGAGTGATACCATAATCATGACGACAATTACATTATTAGAGGTATAAAGGTGGAAGTTTAATCTGTCTGACAGTTACCCAACAGTTATCTCAAATATAAACTGTCGAATTTATCTTGACAGGTAAGTACAAGTATTGCGAAACTTGAGACATGTGACTGACGCTGCCCCAAACTTTGGAATATCGCCATCTTGACTGACTACGGAATTATAGTATATGAACATTTATTATTGTAACAAGCATATTATATAAGTAGTTACACATATTTAAAACACATTCAAGCTGTGTATAAAATAATGCATTATTGCATTATGAATTAATATATTGTTATTCAATTTAAAAACTACTAGCTTTTCAAAAAAAAAAGTGATGTCTCAAGTCGAGATTTCATATAAAATATCTTTCTTGACCAAAAAAAACTACCATAAAAGCACTTCCCAAAATGATTTGAGCACATATATTTTGCAATAGAGTTGTTTTCACAATTTAATGTCAGCGTTGGGTTTCTGCGCGACTCTCGAGGGGCTCTACATCTAAGTTAGGTTTAAGTTAGAGCTGGCTTCGTCGTTTTATATGTCCCTCTAGTGGCACATCCGACGACGAATTTTTGGACAAAATATCTTCCATTTCACTGTAAATACTGACTTTACACTGAATAACGGCAAGGAAACGAAATCTCGATTTGTAAAATTAAAGTTGTTTACAGAACGCTCACCTCGCCACCCTCGTTTCTATTTAAGCAGCTCAGCCTTCGAACGCGGAAATATATTCAATTGAAATAGTACAATGTCACCCTGAAATATTTTATGAAAGGAGCCACGACCCGACCCCGGTGCCGGGCCGTATCACGTTCCTTCCTCGCTACAAATGCACCAAATAAAACGGCAAACAAAGAATACGAAACCGGACTGCAATCGTAAAGTAGCCGAGCGCCATGCTATATGCAAATACTTCGAATCTAAAATGCAATCGTTTTCACCGCGGAAATATCGAGGAATAAACCTTTTCCATTAGCCGTGGCGCGTGGAGCTGTCAATTTGCTTTATTAATCAGCGTTGCGCTAAAATAATCGCAATTAAATATTCAAATTTGCGAGTGCAGAGTCGTGTCGGTGCAGCGCGGTGTCAGGAGTTGCATTCGGCTTGTCGGCGAAATGAACATGTCTGGGCTCCGTCGTATTCCAGGAATAGAGTGGAACGGGACAGGTCGAACGGAAATAAAGCAGCCTGCACTCAGCCAACTTTGGACATGTCTGATACTTCGCTGGCGGCTCGTGAATAAAATACACGCTATTTCTGTACGCCTTTTTCATATCCATTCGCGAGCTCTATTGCAATTGTCATCAGAGTTACTTTAAATTTAAAAATCTCATTTGACGCTCAATTTTTGTTTCCAGTTTGAAATGGTGTTTTAAGTGTGTATAAAAACCTTTATAAAATGACCGTTTGAGATTAGTGTGAGAGCGTGAAGTTAATGTTAGTTGTTGTGTTTAGTAGCGAGAACTGAATGGCGCCCAACGTGGGGCGGACTGCGATCTCGAAATTACGTTCTCATTGCTTGCGTTAATACTTCAGATGCTGTTTGCGGTCAAAACTTGTATTCACACGGCTCGCAGCTCTCCTGCAGAGCTTAAGACAAAGTTTGTTAAGTATTGTAATGTTGTTGTGTTACATAGTTTGTTAACTTTTAAACACAATCTTGACTATTTTCTTAGTGTGTATTATGAAAAAGTATTTCTATTTTGATACCAATAAAATTATTATGTTAAGTACCAATTAAATGCACTTCTTTAAATTAAAAATAAATTGATGCTGACATGATATTTAAAGTGGCAGTCGGCAGTATTCTCCTATAACTTTTTGTCGAAATATTAAAACCGAAGCCTCTGTCACGTACAGTTGTGTGTCATCTGATAACAATTGCGCAACGGACATAAACTTGGCAGGGGTCGGGTTATAAGAAAATGTATTATGAAAGCGAACGGTTTTATTGTGTGGCAGTAAAACGAGGCATTTGCATCGGGAATCGAACCAGACACTTGCAAATCGACGCTCGTAAAACCATCCTGCGCCGGTCACCAACTTCATGAATAAAACTTTACTTTCAAATAAAAAATACACCAACAAAATGTGGCACCACTTGACATACAATACCTTTGCAGAACCTGTATACTAACAATTCTATAATACTTCCTAGGTACAAAACTTACTATTATTATTAGGTACATACGAAAGTATGGCTCTGTAGATTATGTATGTGTATGTCTTACCTGATCACGCCTAAATGGCTGAGCCGCGGCCGATTGAATTGATCCAGGAGGATCAATTCAATCCAGGAAGATATGTATTCCTGGATCCATCTTAGATCCAGGAATACATAGGTTACTTTTAATCGAGTAAAACCGCTGGGCACAGCTTATGGATGTCGCCTTGTCTAATCGGTGAACCGATCTGAATTTTTTTCTCGGTCCCGTTTAACCATTTCAGTTTTATTGAAATCGGTGGATAGGTATAAATATTGAAAGCGTGCTTGAAGACGGTTAAATATTTTTAATGCACTTATCTCTTAACTGCTAGTTGACAATAGAGGTAGACTGGTCAGTACAAAATTGTCCAAATTGATGTACAGGAGCGGTATGCTCTGTGTGTGCTACAAAATAATACTTATAAGGACTTCCCTGCCCAAGCGAGAGGTGACGTCATCAAAACTGCGCCTAGTTTGAGAACATCCTTATCTACAAAGAGCGTAGGCTACATGAAAATGTAGCAACATGTTTATGTATAGAGTGAACATTGCAAGAGTCACGTTCTGGCAATATTTGCTGTATAAAATTCAGCACCGAGTCGGCTTCTCGTAATGTATCCTCATCACATGCGCCGTTGGTACCTACCAGCTGGTATACAGGGTTATTATTTGTTTTATGCGAGCTGATGAACGAGGAGCTCGACGATCGTGATCACTGGTAATCAGAGGTCCAAGCACGTTGTGTCCAAGTTTATTTATATATCTCACTTAATACATTACACCTTTACAGGTGTAGCCTAAAACGATAGCGTTAAAAATTTTACAATATTAAATTGATGACTATATTAATTGATGATGATAATCACACCAAAATTATAAATGCGAAAGTTTGTTAGTGAATGTGTATGTTTGTTACTTCTTCACGCCTAAGCGGGCGGACCGATTGAGCTGAAATTTGGTAGATATAGCCACGGTAAAAAGATATACAGTAGTTTGACTCCATAGAAACGGGCGGAAAATGGAAGTGAATAGATGTCGGTAGATGTGGGTAGAAGTGGGTATATAATGCGGAGAGAAGCGGGTGCCACGCAGCGACGGGCGGACGTCGCGATAGTTTTTCGCAAGTATTTAGTGTTATTTACTTTTGACGTATGTATACATAATATAATAAATTATATAAAATTATATAAAAATGGCAAAAAAATAGCATACTATATTATGCTGTTTTTGGTAGCTTGAACTTATCATTGAACTTATCAGGAAATCCAGAAATAACATTATTAACCCCCGACGCAAAATCGACGGGGTGTTATAAGTTTGACGTGTCTGTCTGTCTGTCTCTGTGTGTGTGTGTCTGTCTGTGGCACCGTAGCTCCCGAACGGATGAACGGATTTTGATTTAGTTTTTTTTGTTTGAAAGTAAGGTTAGTCGAGAGTGTTCTCAGACATGTTTGGTGGAAATCGGTCCAAGATAGCCGCCGCTACAAAATGGCGGATTACTTTTTTCTTCCGCGACCCCCTCAATATGGGTATCAAATGAAAGGGCTTAACTAGTAGAATACAACCCACTATATAAAATTAAAAATCCAAGATGGCCGCCACCACAAAATAAAGAATTGCGTATTGCGTTGGGGGTTTTTAAATTTTGGGGAGTAGGTATTTATGTTCAAAAATCACGCTCAGTCGAACTACTGTATATCTCTTTACCGTGATATAGCTAAGACTATAAGTACAGCGGGTAAAACCGCTGGGAGCAGCTAGTATAAAATAATGTTTCTTCCATTTTTTTAAAATGTCCCCGCCATTTTTACATGCAACAGGAGTATTGTTCGTTTTTTTTATATAGGCGATGTGATAGTTTGAATTCAATATAATATCATCCCAGTCAACGAGATTTTTTTACAAATACAAAGCACTACAGAGCCTTTCCCGAAAAAGTCTGTAATAAACTGCTCGGTTTTGCTACAATTCTATGGACAGCTGTGAATATATTTGTCAATACCATTTAAGAGCTTTATCCATAGTTATGGTTATTTAAAAATGTACCTAAATCGTGATACTTTATAATTATGTTAATTGATTACCAGAAACCCTGTATATGCCGCTCGCCGTTCGCCCAGGAGAGAATTCTGCACATTTTGACACAGGCTCGCGCGGATCTACACACGGAATGTTAAAGCGAGCCCCGTACAAAGCCGACGAGGATGACGTAGTTATATTTACTCGACTTAAATCTAGGTAATGAAGCAGGCCTGGAGAAAGATGCCTGGAAACCTCTGCAACCACCTGTAAATAAATTATGTAACCAAGATAATAATTGTAAACACATATTTAAAAAAAGCAATCCCTATGAGTTTCTTGCTCATTCTTCTCATAGAGGTGCCTTGCGAATGAGCGGTAGAATATTAAAATAAAATGTTAAATTGACTTGCAAAAGTGCTCCATTGTAGCCTATTTAAATAAATGAATTTTGAGTTTGAGTTTGAGGCTTGCCTCTTTAATCTTACTTACTATTATAATAAACGTGAAAGTTTGTAAGAATTGATGTCTGGATGAATGTTTATTACTCTTTCACGCCTAAACCCGTGGATCAATTGTATAGTTGTAACTACACAAGTAGTAGTAGTTGTAGTTGTACTGTTGTTGTGTGTTGTTGTGTTGTTGTTGTGTGTTGCGTTGTTGTTGTTGTTGTTTGTATAGTTATATATCATATACATTATATAATACTGGCTGCGCCCAGCGGTTTTACCCGCTGTACAGTAGTCTATGTGTTATTCCAGAGTCTAAGCTATCTCTATACCAAATTTTAGCTCAATCGTTCCACCCGTTTAAGCGTGAAAGAGTAACAATCATACATCCAGGCATCCATTCTTACAAACTTTCATGTTTATAATATTAGTATGATAATAATGTAATACTGCGTGACCACATGTTATTTGCATATTTATTATGTATCCATGTTTATTATGTCCTAAAATTACGGCACAGTTGAGTCATGTTCACAATATTCCCCTACATATTTTCAAGGTTAAGTTTGACCCTTGCTTTCTCATGGGTCCTATCTTTGATATTCCACATGCACACAAAACTCTATAATTTAAGTAGAATACATGAATTCGTAAATTACTTAGTTCTTCTCAGTCATATTATTCAGGCTGAAAATAGTCGTGATAGACTCTGCCAAGTGGTTCTCTTCTAATCTCACGGCTTTGGATACGATATTTGGTCACTTCATCACGTTGTTGACCATCCACGTGTTCGCTACATTTTAGATCTAACTTTTAATTCACTTTGAACTGCTAACCGTGGTAATAAAGTGATCCGATGTCCATAGAGGGCAAATACCGCGCCGCGCTGTGAGGTGCGACTGCGGGATTCAGAAAGTTACTCGTATTATGAACTCACGCCACGTTATGGGGCTAATTCACAGCACGCGTTGTTACAATATTTGTACGGGAGTTTCGGCACAGCTTTCTGTGCACTTTGTCTTCATTTACCCAAATGTACCTAGCAAAATACGCATTTTACAGTCACAACGGTTTTGGTTTGGAGCCAAGTTTTCGCTTATGAAGTGGACAATTTATAAGAATTTGTATTTAATCTGCTCACATATTGTTCTGATATTCCACGTTTTCATACTGATAAAAGTGCGCTTAATATTGTCCAACCATTAAATAATGTGTGGTTAAGGATATTTAAGTACTTAACGATCATCGCAGGTAGTAGCTCTATAATCTGACTTGTAGGAGAATAATGGAAAACCAATGTGTTTTACTAATATTATAAATACGAAAATGTGGATATGTACTTACATATACTTATACATTTGTACATATATGTGTGCGTTTGTCACCTCTTAATGCCCAAACGGGTCGTCCCATTAAGGTGAATTTTATATATTAGGTACCTACTTATTATATACCATGGCTTAGACCCTGGAATAACACATAAATGAATTATTTTCAGCAGGTAAACCGCTGAGCGCAGCTAGTATACATATAAAAGCAAGTGTCACGATCAGACTGATTAACTGATCAATTAACGCACGGTAATGTAGACCTCCACTAAGAAATGGTTTTACCACGCGGCCACGCGGGTAAAGCGAGCAAAAGCTAGTATAACTTATTACAATAATTATTATTTAACTGATATAAGTCTTATATATAAGTAACCTCATCGCAGATGAGTGCTTCGGCGTACTCGCTGCCCCGGCATTGTGGCTTCCCGCAGGAACACCCCCAGGTTTTTTAGTGGGTATCCCCGCCGAGCCCATTTTTGGTGGGAGAGTTCCACATTATATCCCACGTATTTTTTCTGGGTCAAAAAAATGTGTGAACCTAGTGGTTCATCTAAGCACGCCAAGTGAAAATCACACAGTTCAAAACAATAACATTATGTTGGCACATTAATTAAAAAGTTTCCTATACGTCGTTAACAGAAGTGTGCAGTAATACTAGACCGTTGTTTAATTGAGCATCCTAGTTGTACAGATCACTACATAACAGCATGCCTGCATACATTAATAACTACCATACTTTTCATATAGCCCTTAACTGGATATGCAGTAAACATTACAATAACACAAAGCATACTCTTAGACCCGTATCTTTATATACAGTATGATTTTTTGATTTTCTTAATTCAAAACCTAGAGGGACTAGGTTAGTTTTACCACGATCTCGTGTAATTTTAAAAGCGACGATGCGAGATAAATCCCTTTCTGATACAGAATAATAGTTTATAATTAGAATACAAAGAGAACATAATTATAAAATAAAGAGATCATAGGTTATACATAGGTTTAATCCCGCCTTGTATGTTTAGTCTGATTCAAACTTCAAACGCATTATCACTGAATACCAGGTAAGATCATTCTCATGGGCTCACTAAATAAATAAAAGAAAAAATCTGTTTCCTTGGAAAATACCGAACAAATTGCCTTGAGAATTGTTTCCAATTGCCCAATAGATTCTACGTTTGGAAATCGACATCGTAAATCCCTAAAAAGTATGTTATATAAGAATTGTGTTATCGAGTGTACTCACTCTCACCTTCCTACAAGTTTGTTAAAAGTTCTGATTAATTTATTCTTACTTAACTTTTGCAACAAAGTTTGTGTTCTATACCAATTATCTAGCTTAATGGAAGACAAGAGATGCTTAGCTAAAACAGTCAAGGTCTTTTACGATACGTAAGCCTGCACACGGAGGTAAGTAAATTTACAATACTTTTAACAAGTAAGTAAATAAATATAGGTGATGACTTACGGCACCGAAACGTGGTCCTTCACCATTGGCCTCATCTCGAAGCTCAAAGTCGCCTAGCGTGCTATGGAAAGAGCTATGCTCGGGGTTTCTCTACGAGATCGAATCAGAAATGAAGAAATCCGTAGACGAACTAAAGTCACCGACATAGCCCGGCGGATTAGCAAGCTGAAGTGGCAATGGGCAGGCTACATAGCTCGCAGAGCGGATGGCCGATGGGGTCGAAAAGTGCTCGAGTGGAGACCACGGACTAGCAAACGAAGCGCAGGACGTCCACCCACAAGGTGGACAGACGACCTTATAAAGGTCGCCGGAAGACGCTGGATGCAGGTCGCATCCAACCGGTACATATGGAAGTCCAAAGGGGAGGCCTATGTTCAGCAGTAGACGTTCAATGGCTGAGATGATGATGATGATGATGAAATAAATCTAAAATTGATTTCAATACGCATCTAAAGACAAAAAAAAAGCAAAAAGACTAAAAAATGTGTTCTTTTAAAAAGCTTGATAAAAGCGTGGGTGGTACTAGAGCATGGAACTAACGACATTGACGCATGTTTCTTACAACAACGCGACAAAGCGACAGCGACTTAGGCCTGCGAGAGTCACGCACGCTTAATAATAAATAATTAAATCGTTTGCAATGGGTTAACTTATGAGGCCTACATAAGGTTTAGCATTTTTTTTATATAACTAAGTAAGAAGACGAGCAAGACGCTCTCCTGATGGTAAGAGATAACGCTGTCCATAATTAGTACAGTGCTACCCGGTATTTTATAAAGGTAAAATTCAGGGTGCACTGCACCAACGCTTCTGTAGTAGCGTCTGTAGTAGTGTAGTGACTTCACTAGCTACAGTGCCCTCCCACCGAAGCACAGCAATGTTTGCTCAGGCGGTAGAATAACTGGCACTGTTGGGAGACCCACCTAGTCGACATCCTGCGAAGGATATCTACCCCCGGTAAGTATGTACTTAAATTTGACATAATGTCAGTTCAGCCTAAAAATATACCTTTGAATCGGTACATTTTATTTACAGTAATAACAACAAAAGCTTCATGATGTTTTATTTCATCCAACAAAAAATATTACATAAAGTACTCCATCATCCCACTGAACAACGTTGGGGTTTAAAATCTTGCTGTTTCATTCCACTGAAGGGATTAGTGTTTGAATACAAAATATTAAGTCCGAATAGCGCGCGCCTCGTAAATTATGTTTTTACACATTTTTATACGCAAGACGTGACTGTTTGCACATTTTCGTTGAGAATCGGATAAGGTTTTATAAATATAAAGAGAAAAAAAAACTTTTTAATAACAAGCATTTATTATTATTATTACCATCTACACTTCGTTTCAAAAACAAAGAACGGGGGTTGCGTGCGTGCGGGGTTCAAAGGATCAATATCTTAATAAATTGGATATATATCGGATATTTATCATAATATATCAGATATATATCATAAGATATATCGGATATAACAGTTTATGTGAATATATCAATGATATTTTCATTGATATAATATAACCCTCGAACCCTGCAAAAATTATCTTTGTTTCTGAAACGCAGTATAGTACCAAAGTGCTCGTCAAGACGAATCAAATGAGCCCAATGCGTGGTTTAATTACGGAGTTCCTATGGCCACCTTCCAGCTCCATCATCAGATTAGCGCCATGTCACAATAATATTGCATTGTCATCCGATTTATGCACGCATGCAAAATTTCAGCTCAATCAGAAACCGGGAAGTGGATCAAATGAAACACGTTTTCACGGTTTGATGGTGTTCTTTGCGACGCTGTTCAAAGTTTTTGACGTGATTACTGTTACAGTTCTTCAATTATAACATTTTCTAATTAAATTTTAAATTATTTTATTAGGATTTATACTATTATTCTAGTAGGATTATGATAAAAGTATTCAAATAATTTATCTAGCACCTTTCTAAAATACGAGTAAGATAAACCGAATTGGTTAACAAAAATACTTGTTAAATAAAATGTAAATTCAAGTAACAGCAAGTTCAATGAAACAGAGAGTTTTTTCTAAGCTCTTTGGGCAGTTATAGGGCATCTGTATATAACCCGCCGTGAAAGCCTTCCCACGCACCTCACCGCTTTGAAACTACATCAAAGCCTACTGCCGAATAAACAGATTCCTATCAAATGTTACTTTAGAAACAAGTTTTTTATTCACGTTTTTATTTTATTAATCGGTTTGGATAGATTTTATATAAAAAATACTTTTTTATATAATATATTCTACAAAACACTAAGTCTCTCGCCCACATACTCGTATATTTTGAATCTTAGCTACGTAGTATGTTTGGGAGCGGGAAGTTATTACCATTCCATGTTACATTAGCATAAAACTTTGACCTAGAATCCTAAAACCTTAACGTTTATGAAGTCTAATTCATAATTCTGTCCTCATGCCAAATGTTCACAAGCTGTACTAGTTACGAAACAAATAGGTAACTAGAACGGTCATTATAGACTTTGAAAAGCACCGAAGTATGAGCAACTGTAGTATGCTATGTAGTGTATGTGTATTCTATTAGTACATATAATACTCGTTAATGAATATTCTCTCCTTTATTATTATATGTCAGTTTTGACGATTTTGGAAACTAAAGAATCTTGACTAGACTATTTACGTGAGTATACAGTTGTGTTATATTATGACTAGTGTTTAAGCTTCCAACATTTCGAATTTTAGTTAAATCAATTCTGTCGTTTAGATTTGAAGAAATTACGAGCTTACACATATGTATACTTTCTCGATTATAAAATAAATGAACTGTGTTCTCTGTCTGCATTGGTGATACCTTTTTAAGTACGAAAATTCAATAACTGATTTTTTTTTTAATAAAGTACCAACAAGAACCGATGTGTTAGGGGAGTTTGGAGCACCGATACTAAAACGCAGCTCCATTCTGGGACAGCACCTACTCAGCCCGGATGAGCTAATGTAGATTACCCCAAAGAAAATAGTTCTTAAAAGCTGCATGGTAACTTAACCATAATAAGCGGCGATCACAGTAGGCCGCATTACAACCGCAGCACTTAATCTTAATATATAAAAAGAAAGAGTGACTGACTGGTTAACTTACTGATCTATCAACCCACTGCTCAAACCGCTGAACGGATTCGCTTGAAATTTGGAGATAGGTTTTATGATGTAGACCTCCGCTAAGAAAGGATTTTACCACGCGGGCAAAGCCGCGAGCACAAGCTAGTAAAAAAATAAGAGAACCGATCTAGTCTTAACAAATAATGTTTGGTACTAGTAGGTACCTCTACATAAAGCTGTGTGTACAAAGTACATTCGAAACTTTTCGCCGCTGAGCCCAACTTGCTATTAGCTACACGGGCAAGATAAACATAGGGTGAGTTTACCGACTTGCCGCTTTGCATACGTAGGCTTAGGTGCTACGAGAGCTTCGCCGCTACGGCGCTACGGTGCTACGCTACGCTCAAAAGCAATTTAACTAGTGAGGTACGTGTTTGTTTAATAGCTTACTACGAGTATATTATTGTTTCGAGGAGAATATTTTAAGTGTTAAGTTGGACTATAGTCTATAGGTTACTTAGAGACAAAGTTGGGAAACTCTTTGTTTTACATACTTTTACATGTTCTACATTTTTTTTAAATTACATCTACAAGTTATACCAGTAGGTATTTTAAAAATAGCCCGGTATATGTTTAACATAACTTTTTTGTTTGTGGCCTTATAGCAGAGCGTTATCGAAGCTAGCCAAAAAATAATAAATAAATGAAAGATAACTCTTTATTGTAACATCACGAAATATCCAGAGCTTAAAACTATGATAAAAGTTTAATAAATAACTAGCTGTATCTAGCCGTTTTACCAGCTGTACTTATAGTCTTTGTGTTATTTCAGAGCCTTAGCTATCCTTTTACCAAATTTCAGCTCAATCGGTCCACCCGCTTAGGCGTGAAAGAGTAACAAACATTCATCTAGACATCCAGATATCCATACTTTCTTACATGTGAAAGTATGTAAGAAAGAATGGATATCGTTTATAATATTGGTATGTTAGAAATGTGATAATTGGTGGTCTTGTCGCTAAGAGCGATCTCTTCCAGACAATTATGTATGGAGAGGAAAACAATATATTCACACAACATAGTGTAATATTGTTTCATGGTTTCATTAAATCTTTCAGTTTAGCCGCAAAGAAGTAATACAGCTGTATCCTACCGGATCATGAGTGACCGCCTCACAGCGCGGGAAGGGTTAACGTCGGGTAATTTAATTCCAGTATCATTGTCCCCGCAGACACGTCGTAACTCATAACCAGGTGTTCGGATTTACGCCACAATATGTTGTAAAATAACCCCTTTTATGTCATCATCATCATCATCCACAGCCCTCTACATCCCACTGCTGGGCATAGGCCTCCTTCATGTTGTGCCACTCAACCCTGTCCTGTGCCAATCTGGTCCATGTGTGACCCGCCACTTTTATCAAATCGTCCATCCATCTGGCTGCTGGACGACCGACACTGCGTTTGCCTGTCCTTGGCCACCATTCAGTCAAAATCTTACTCCACCTGTAATCACCTCGCCTAGCCAGGTGGCCTGCCCAACTCCATTTGAGTCCCATTACCCTCGTTCCGGCATCTTGAACTTTTGTTCTCCGCCTAATTTCGATGTTTGGAACTCGATCTTGAAGTTTGATGCCGAGCATGGCGCGCTCCATGGCTCTCTGTGCTACTTTGATGCGGTACACAGCCTCATGTGTTAGCGTCCATGTCTCGGCAGCATATGTCATGGTGGGCAGGACACACTGGTTGTAAAGCCTGGTTTTCAGACACTGAGGAATTCGACGTGACTTCAGTATGTCGTCTAATTTGCCAAACGCGGCCCACCCTAGCTTTTATGTCATGGACTTTTATATTTAGGATTATTTTTCTTCGTGCCTGTTCTCCCACTAATGTTATAAAGACTAAACTTTGTGTATGTGCGCGCCGTGCGTGCGTACGTTTATTCTTGTGTTCGTGCGTGCGTACGTGCGTTATACTTGTTCTTTATTATCAATTTATGAAAAATGCCTTATTAAAAATTTTAAAAGTTGTTTTATGAGTGCTATATGAATTCGAAGGTTCAAAGTCCGAGTTTACCTACTAAACAGTAGTTATTTCAAAAATATTCAATTATTAAATTTAATATATTTATGTTTTATATATTCAATTCTTACATTATTTTCCATATTTACTTAAATGTAATACATGCAAGTTACTATTAAAACTTGTAATATTTTAAAAGAAACCAGAAATTCTCCGAACAAATGGCATTTTCCAGGTAAAATAAAAATGACACATCATTTATTTATTGGAACGCTAATCCTCCCAAACCACGCGATCTTCCAATTTCCAAGCAACGTACACTGTTATTACTTTCAAATAAATCAATACAGCGCTATAAGCTATGATGAAATTGCTCTTTTGAACCGTACCTTCAGACCGGTAAATATCTAGATAACATATTTAGATAGTTGCCGTTAGTTAATTAGGATGTCTCCAGTGGAATGCTTCACTTAGCACTTGAAATCACGGCCGCCTTCGCAGAGGCACTATAAAGGCTATAATTGTCTTGTATTATACAAAAAAGCGGTGGTGGTCAAGGAGTTAGGTGATGCAGATGTAATTCTGGATCACTGAGTTCAAATCCCGGCCCCACAGCAATGACTGTAATATAGTATGGTTATGCGTGGTTTTTCCACTTGCGCTTACTGGTGGTAGCCTTCGGCTGTAGGTTCGGCAGGGGGTTGGAATAGTACTGTCTGCCAATGGACATATTATGGACAGATAATTTCTTTTGTAACCTAGCGAATATATTATAAAAACTAGCTTTTATACTATAAAGAATTTGAGAACCAATTTCATTCAACTTTTTTTTTATACCCCAATTTCATCCAATTTTACTCGTATTACCTGATATCTGCTAAAGACACTAGTGGTGGAGGTGATTTTAGTTTCATATTTGGGGCCAGTTTTAACCTCTAATGGGCTATTTATACACAAACTTCAGCTTTTATAAAAGCTCTGCCAATCGCAGGCTCTTGCTCTAGAAATATTTCAATGAGAGCGAAGCCACGAGCTGACGTTAGTTTTCATAATTAAACGAATGTATTCGCGTCATCTATTCGGGTGATTTCTCGTGTCCGGGGGTAAATCCCTACACCTGGCTGTAAATCATACTACCTCTTAGCGCGGCCTCCTGCTATCTTAGAAATTAAATTAACTTCTTATCGAATATTTAATTAAACGACGGAGTGTTAGTCATTTGAATTATGCTCCTTTGAAAGTTTGTACTTCCAATATAATTAATAATTAGGAGTAATATTGTATAAATTTTGTTTATGTTTAGTTTTGCTTCATTTGACATAATTTTATCTCTTTTTGTTTTCAATTTGAATTTTTGTGTTATTGACATCTAATTAATTGATATTGTAAATAGCAATTGCATGCACTGTGCGACAGGAATAAGTGGAGCCATTTATTTTTTAGTAGGTACTTAAACATCTTATAATGAACAATGATTAAATGTTTAGATGAATGAATGAATGAATGAATGAAATATTTATCTACACAAAACCTTCAACTTAGAACAAAACATAAGATAGACATTTATACACAAAAAGGTCGCAACTCAGCATATTGCCGGCCGTTCGACCGACGCTGGTCTTCCGTTGCGGCCGTTTTGGTGACTTCATAATATAAAATTACTAGTAGTAGATGTACCCCGCCTATCAACAACGCGTCAGCAATGACGGACCCCGCATCGGTACCACTGGTGTTGCAGACGTCTAAAGGTCACAGCTCATTAGAGCCACCAGGCACCTACTCCGCACAGCTTCGTCAGACGGCGTCCACTCGTTGTCGACAGGTGGTCCACGGCTGGACGCCGCGTTATAACCAATAAACGTCACGCGGTCAACCGGTGGACCCCGCGCGGTCAACGAGGGTACGCCGCGTGATCAACGAGTGGACGCCACTTAGTCCACGAATTTTCATCTAGTCTGTTAACTGTATCAGGTGACCGGAATGCTGGCGTGTATTTTGCACAAAAAATAAGTATATGTATTCAGCGGGGCAATGCCGCCAGCATTCTAGCTACCTATCCCTCCACCATAGGTTTATTAGATTTAAATTTAGATTAAGTATTTATAAGTTTTAGATTGTAAGTTTAGTTTTTAATGTTTTTTATTTATTGTCTGTAAAGTTTTATGTATAATTGTGTAAATAAAGTTTCACCCAGCTGTCTGTTAACAGGCACTAGGTCGACACGTGTGTTTCATAGTGTATTCAACGTATCAACCAACGTATCGTCCTCGCGTGAATCATTCGCGGGCAGCGCGCGGTCAACTCGGGACCAACGCAAGGCAAGCATGCGAGCAGCGAGTTGTCACGAGTTAAAAAGTCAAATTATTCGTAGCTTTTAAAAGATTGACAATGCGCTCAATTGCGTTACAATATTGTGTTGGAAATAATAAAGTCGCGTGACTTTCGTGTCATGTCGATGTGAGTGATATTCTCCGGTACACATAAAAACCCTTTTAACGATAAATACCGGTATTGCGTGCGGCGCGCCTTCGTGATCGGTAAACTTCGTTCTATTCTCGGTAGCGGGCATTTTTTAACTAATGACTGAATTTAGAAAATATAGCTTAAAATGTTTTATTACAGCGTTATTATCGAGATTAGGCACGCTGGTTATAATTTAGGTAAATGTAATAAATGTTTCTTGTGATAAGGCGTTTTACTATTTAAGTTAATAGTCACGCAGAAATTACGAACATTTAAATTACGAATTTCAATATTTAGTGTCGTGGTAGAAATTATAGAACCTTGAGTTTATAGAACTTAATTACTTTCATAATTACTAGCTGCCCCAATCGGTTTTACCCGCTGTACTGTAGCCTATGTGTTATTCCAGGGTCTAAGCTACATATCTCTATAACAAATTTCAACTCAATCGGTCCAGAGTAACAAACATACATTCATTCTTACAAATAAATTTTCACGTTTATAATATTAGTAAGATTCAAGTATATACCTACTTACCTAATTTTTCCTGAACGCGAAGTTTTTAAAAATACAAATGAGCCTAACACCTACGTATATTCTAAGAAATCAAGCTCGTTCTACTAATTTTTTAATTTTCTTTCTTTTTAAACTTACATTTCGCACACGTAGTACAATAACGGGTCAACTCAAAAAGTATTTTTACTGCAATTGCAACTTTATTTATACTTGTTTAAGTTTTATATTATAAAAAAAATATTTTTTTGAGTTGGTGCTGTATTGATCTGGGAGTGCGATTTCATAGTTGGCTAAAATCGATTTCCAAGGGGCTTTATCGCCAAAAACTGCAACTGAATCTACTAACAAAACTATGAAGAAAATAAGAGGTAAGTCTCCTCTAAGCAGAAATCGAGAGAACTGTTAAGTTGAGGCTAAGTTTAACGTAATAACGCTGATGAAAAAGCGATAAGTGAACAAGAAGTGTATAACAGCGATATTCATATTCGCAGTACATAAGGCGGCGTGCGGCGGGCTCGGTCGCTCGCAATTAGTTTTTACTGGCGGTAATTAGGGAGGGCCGATTGCGCGGCACTCGCTGCTTCCACCGGGACCGTGTGCGGGAATATTTCGACCTGGCTCGTGGTTCAACAACTTGTAACATTTAACATTATCTAATACCTTACATAGCATAAAAACTGACATTCAAAAAAAAGTGTAAACAATTTAAATTTCTCAAAAATCAAAATAGGCGCTCGCAAGAATTTTGCACCTTTAAATAAAGAAAACGGCAAAGCTGAGTCGATTGAGCTGAAATCTGATTAGAAAATTATAAAAATGATAAGTGGAATTGATTTAATTAGAGATTGAACGATATAAAATCTAAACGCGATAGATACGATAGATTATTATAATCGGTACCGATTAGATTATAATCGGTTCTAAATTATTGTTGTCCGTTTTTCTTAAAGAAATCTATACAAAAGAGTAAAAAGGTCCATTAAAATTAACTGCGGCAGATCATACTTATATTTTAAATGCGAAAGTATAGATGTCGGTGTTTGTTACCTCTTTACGCCTAATCTAAACCCATTGAGCTCAAAATTGGTAAACTTACCCTCTAGAATAACACAAAGATCCCGCAGGTTTTATCTGAGCACAGCTCAATATTTTATAAATAAAATTTGTCCTGTTCTAAATATTACAAGCTCTTTTCAGAAACCGGAAAGTACCCAAAAATAAAAGTTCCCGTCATCGCCACATGCGAATAAGAATTAGCAATACTCTGTATCCAAACCAAACTACATTTGCAAAGGAAATTATACCTTATTGATGCAGAGCTTTGAGCACAATTAGTTTATTCACTTCTCATTTCATTAACTATATGAAAATGCAGAAATGATAAAGGAAAACCGATTTGTTTTCCGTTTGTTTGATAACTTGGCTGCGTAATGCTGTATTTGACTAATGTTAATGTTTCACGGTATGTGAGCAATCTATTGTATTATTTTGTCTTGTATCTTGGGAAAAGTTATAAAATTAAACGTATGATGTTTCTCTGTCGTTTCTCTTGCTTCGTCGCTGCGACCCAAACAGAGCCTTCGAAACAAAAATACGTCATGCGATTTGAACGTAATTTTTTTTTGACTTAGTAGTTGACATTTCTTAAGATTTAGCTGGAGTTTTAGGTCGTAGCTATTGTTTAGTAACAACATTCAAGTTGTAGTACGTAGTGTAGTCGTAGTACGCATGTTCTTGTGGTAAATAGTTTCAAAATTATTTGCAGGGCGCTGGCCTCCAGAAATTTTAAAGTTTGTTAATATGTGGTTTAGGAGGCGTACATACTGCGCCGTTTTAGGTTGACCCCACATTAGGGGGGCAATCGAGCGTGTGACCTACGATATCTTACGTGCTCCTGACTCCTGCGACAATGCGACGTGATCTTCGCGACTCACCAGCCGCCGTGACAACGGGACATGTTCTTTGTGACTTACCAGCGACTTTAGCCAGCGAAGTCAGTCTCACGGGTGCTAGACTAAGAGTGTACAGATCTCCATTTCTTTACTCTCAAGGCGTGCGCTTTAAACGCCCTTCTACATGTACAGGTGTAAATGTGAAAGACATGAGAAATAATTAAAGTAGAAAACTAAGTGTCCACTTTTTATTTTTATATTAGCCTAAGTAAAATCTCCAGATAAGTAATACTAGAGAAAAGCTCCTTAAGTAATGTAATCCACTTTTTTAAGACGGTGGCACAAAAAGATTCTAGAACATTGTTGCATTTCAGTCTCCGAGAGAAAAATATTTTTCAGCTAAGGCTTTCCGCGCAATCTCTTTAAAAATGCTGCTTCACGTTTCGAGAGTTTGTAAGCTAAAGAATTAAAGGGTTGGCGCACTTTAGCATAAGGTGGGGCTAATGTAATTCATGGTGGAGAGCAAGGCGTTACGGCGCGATCTGACGTGACGTCATGCGGGGATACGTGCGCGCATAATATGTAAAATAGTATATACATATTATACATACTCGTAATATTCCTGTATGGACGAGCTGCGGCCCGCGACTCACTCATCGTCAAATTATGACATTATCCTACTAATGTTATAAGGGCAAAAGTTTGTATTTGAGTTTGTATGTTTGGTCCTCTTTCACGCGAAAACCACTTAACCGATTGCTGGAACCCTGAAAGAATATAAAGATACAGGATATAAATAATCGGGGCTAACGCGGATAAAACAGTGGGTGCAACTATGGTATATCTATAATCTCTTGGTTCATTAATTTTCAAGATATTAATTAAAACGTGCATTTCGGTTACGATTAGATACTAAAAGCGACTTTGAAGTCGGTTGCATCTATTCAATACACTTACACTCACTTCCACACTACTATGTTGAACTGCTGTATATAACTGACTCCTTGTTAAGCTAAGCATAATGCATAATCGAATTATAGAGGAAAACTCATATATAAAAACAAACTCAATTATAAAAAAAAGCCGGTCAAGTACGAGTAGGACTCGAGCACCGAGGGTTCCGTACAAACCAACGGGTTTGTACGGAACCCTAAGGAAAAGTGGGTATAATATTATATATAGTCCAGTAAAAGAAGAAATGTGGATCGAAAAGTCGAAAGCAGAAAAACTAACTTAGTAACTTTGTTTGGACTAGTTAGGAGATAAACATACTAAAAGTCCCCACCCCTCCGAGGTGTGCCCGGGGGGGGGGGGGGGGGAGGCCGAAGAAGGTCCCATTTTTAGGTTTTTTGCTTATATGTCAAAAACTGTGCGTTATACGATATTTTGTTGTACTACATTATTAAACCTCATAAAATTTTCTACAACTTCGGCCTTGACACTTTTCATCTATCTCCAATCGTTGTCCAGCTATGAGCTTCCAAACATGGTCTATTTTGAAGACGCTTATATTATTTTTCCATACAAAGTCGGTAAAAAAATCTTACAAATAAAATTTGACCAACTTCTGGTTGTCGTATCATAATGAAACTTTGCAGATGTCTAGAAATCTGATGACAGTTTAATAATCTGGTACTACTGAGCTGATCTGATGATGGCGCCAGGAGGTGTCTACTGAAACTCTTCAATGGCTATTAGTAAAACCGTCGAATTTAGGCTCATTACATTCGGATTGATGAGACGTAGGCACCTCCTGGTCCATTATCAGACCCTCGACAGCAAGTGTTATGAAAAAGTCTCATCGATTCGAATGTAATGTGCCCAAACTCGACGGGTTTACTAATAGCCATTGAAGAGTTTCATTAGACACCTCCTGGCTCCATCATCAGATCAGCTCAGTGGTACCAGATTATTAAACTGTCATCAGATTTCTAGATATTTGCAAAGTTTCATTATGATACGACAACCAGAAGTTGGTCAAATTTTATTTGTAAGATTTTTTTACCGACTTTGTATGGAAAACTTATTTAAGCGTCTTCAAAATAGACCATGTTTGGAAGCTCATAGCTGGACAACGATTGGAGATAGATGAAAAGTGTCAAGGCCGAAGTTGTAGAAAATTTTATGAGGTTTAATAATGTAGTACAGCAAAATATCGTACAACGCACAGTTTTTGACATATAAGCAAAAAACCTAAAAATGGGACCTTCTTCGGCCTCCCCCCCCTCGGGCTCACCTCGGAGGGGTGGGGACTTTTAGTATGTTTATCTCCTAACTAGTCCAAACAAAGTTACTAAGTTAGTTTTTCTGCTTTCGACTTTTCGATCCACATACCCTTTTTGAGCACTCATTGACTGGGCTAATACTGTAGGTTTTGATTCCCTTGCGAGTACTTGCGAGTTTGAAATTATACGGCTAAAATTGCTGTTTCCTTTGATTGCGTTGACATAGATGTTTGATTTTTTTACAGCTTAAAGTTATTATAAAACTGAGTATTTGGTATGAATTTCAATACCTGTACGCGTTCTTGAGGAAAGGGGTAGTAAATATACAAAATTATTAAAAATACTTTTTTATATGATGTAACTAAAAATTTGCAGATTTCGCAATTTTTCCTGTGCCTATAATTTAAGACGTTGCTGCGTACCAAATTTTAAGATTCTAAGTTAACGGCTAGTACCCTGTAGGTTTTGATTCCCTTAAGAGTAGTCGCGAGTTAAAATATACGGCTAAAATTGCTGTTTCTTTTGAATGCGTTGAGATAGAGGTTTGATTTTATAACAGTTTAAAGGTATTATAGACCTTAGTATTTGATATAAATTTCAGTTTAATACCTGCACGCGTTCATGAGAAATAAGGTAGTAAGTATGAAATTATTAAAAACTAGCTGACCCGCGCGCACTTCGTTGCGCGTGACAGTCAATAAAGCGAAAGTTTGGTGCTGCCATTTAGGATTGTATTTCCATCTCCGCGATTTTGTGAGCGTAAAATAGTTTTAACCCAGTGGGAAGTGAATAATATCGGACTGGGTATATCTATGAAGTTTTGTTTTGCTATCGCAGGAACCAGTCCTGTGTCCTTTCCCGGAGGTCAAACTATCTCGGTTTAACGGTTGTTGATTGTCTTCACAAATTTTCACGCCTCTTTTCAGGAATTAGAACTATTTGTGGTCCTTTCCCGGTAACCCTTAAACTTATCTCTACTGTAATGTACCTAAACCTAAGTTAAATTATAATTATTGGTTACCAATTTCTCACACTATCTTTCTCACGACTCAAATCAATTCTGTGATTCCTGAATTCCCATTAAAACTCTGACTCTCCTTCCTCCTGCCTGTAATACTGATTCTCCCTAATAGTTAATTTCTGACATAAAAACTATTCAATAACTTTCCATGCAAACGTTTTTCGGAAATAATTCCCGTTCTCCTGGGAATTTCACAAAATCCCTCCTTATTGGTCGCCTACGTTATATTAAGAATACGTTGACCAAATTTTAGCTAAAACGAAGAAGCGGCTACCGATTTCCTTCACAAACTGCATCCCCCCCCTTTCCTCCCCTTAAAGGTTGATTTCTGGGATAAAAAGTGTCTCGTATCATTTTTTATGACTCAAACTAAAGGTTGTATCAAATTTTAGCGTAATAGATAGAGTCAACGGTTCTAAATTTCATTTTGTTGCAGCTATTTCGAAATTGATTTGATTTCCATCCCCGCGGCGTTGAATTAGTATACATAGTTATATTTCCTCCCGCTCTGGATAGCGAAGAAAATCGAGCCAAGTATTTCTATGCAGTTTTTTTTCGCTACCACAGGAAACAATCCTGTGTTACTTTCCTGGAATTCAAAATATTTTAATACAAAATTACAGCTAAATCAATTTAGCGGCTATTGATTCCTTTTTCCAGAATTCCTTATTCCATAAAACTATCTGTTTTCCTTTTAACTATCTATATTGGGAATTTAAGCTAAATCGGTTCCTCATGCCTCATACTATCATTCCCGAGACTCAAATCGATTCCGTGGTTCCTGTAGGTATGCCCATAAAACTCTGACCTTAAAAGTGAGGGAAGGTGAAAGGCCCTTTCACCTATATGCATTGTTGACTTAAGGAACTAAGACTAAGGGACTATCTCAATTATGTCCTTTCTTTTGGCTCAAGCTGTATCTATTTCGAATTTCTGCAAAATTAGAGCTGCGGGTACTAATTTCCCATAAAAACACCGATCCCCCTTTCTCCCTTTAAGCTTGGTTTCTGTAATAAAAGCTATTCCAGGCCTTTTAAGAGTCTCCAATTAACAACAAAATCACAAAAAGTAAAGAACAATTTTATTTTCTACAATTTTCAGTTTAAATGTTCATATTAGGGATTTAGAATTTAGATATTTAACGTGCCTCACGATTTTATTTTTCAGCTTTTTAGTACACTGTATTCAACATGTCAACCCCATTCATTTGATACCCATATTGATGAGATTAAAAAAATTGGTTATCCGCCATTTTGTAGCGAGTGCCATCTTTGATTTTTATTTTGTATAGTGCACTGTATTCTAGTTATCAAGTCCTTTCATTTGATACCCATATTGATTGGAAAAAAAAATGTAATCCGCTTTTTTGTAGCGGCGGCCATCTTGGATTTAAAATAATTTTAAATATACGTAATTATATTGTCACCAGAACCAAAGGCGTACACCAAATTTCATTTGAATCGGTTGACAGGAAGAGGGCGAAATTTCAAATTTGCGATTTTTTTTTTACTAAATTTGACCCAAGAATAAAAAATAATAAAACAAACGGAGTGAGCTAAATAAAACCGTTTAAAATAATAAAAAATGATATTAGAAACCTCAATAATTGAAGACCTATCCGTAATCCGTAGATACCTAAAACGTATGGGTTTGATGAATAAAATGAGTTTTAGTTCTATGGGGAGCCCAAAAAATATTTTTTTTCTATTTTTGTGTGAAAAACTTAATGCGGTTCACCGAATACATCTACTTACCAAGTTTCAATCGTATAGTTCTAATAGTTTCAAAAAAAATGTGGCTGTGACACATGGACGGATGGACGGACGGACAGACATGACGAATCCATAAGGGTTCCGTTTTTGCCATTTGGCTACGGAACCCTAAAAACCACCTCAACAAAAAAAATAACTTTAGAACTTCCGAAGACTTTTATTAAATAAGGCATGCAAACGAATTTACTCACATAAAGTTAATAAAATAATAATAATTCAATTAGACAAACTCAACATAAAATTAAGGACAATGATTTTTCTGATTATGTGATGGAACTTTAAAGTGAATATATATAATATATCTAATATATAAAATTCTCGTGTCACAGTTTTCGTTGCCATACTCCTCCGAAACGGCTTGACCGATTTTGATGAAATTTTTTGTGCTTATCCGGTATCTGTGAGAATCGGATTTATAATAAAATTATATATTTATAATAAAACAATTATTATTTTGCTATCTCAGTGTAACTCTCATATTAACTTTTAATCATTCCTATTAATTATTTATATGGCAAAACAACGTTTGCCGGGTCAGCTAGTTATTTATAAAATTATTCAACAAATATGGTATATGGTATGTAATAAAATAATTAATATCAGGTATTTTAAAGTTACATTAATTTTATAGTAATTATTAAGTGTTAAATTTTTGACTCGCAGTCTGTAAAACTCTAGGATTCAGGAATAACGACATGGACTGTTGACCGCCCTTTGGAATAATTTATTTATTTAAGGACATCCAACGCAGGAAACACATTACAATTAATGTCTTTAGTCTGTGTGATCCTACAATTATAGGATGCCACAGCATGCACAACTAAACATAATACTAATAAATAATACTACATAATAGCAAAAAGGTTTGGTTTCATAAGTCGTTTAAAAAGGTACTCATGTCCAACAAATCGCTTGCGATTTTTAACGACGAACAGCGCCATCTAGTTTCATAATGGGTAAAATAGTGGCACATCGGAAAAGAGTTTGTATTTTGTATGTGTTCTTTATAAAATATGTTTTTGAGCGTTAAAAACTATTCAAAATCAATAAATAAATGTCCTTTTTGGAGTCTAACTACATACATCCATATCAAATAGGGCTAGCGGTTACTGATTTCCTATACAAAATTTGACTTCCACTCTAAGGCCAATTTCAGGGTTAAAAACTGTCCCATATCCTTTTTAGAGGCTCAAGCTATATCTAAACCAAATTTTAGCTTAATGGGGTCATTAGTTACTGATTTTTCATTCAAACTTTGACCTCCTTTATCCCGCCTTAGAGGTTGATTTCTGGAATAAAAAGTATTCCATATCATTTTTTACAACTTAAACTACCTTTGTGCCAAATTTTAGCTCAATAGAATCAGCGGTTCTAAATTTCCCATACAAACTTCGACCCCCCCTTTACCCCCCTTAAAAGTAAATTTCTGATATAAAAAGTATTCAAAGTTTCTAATCACAATCCCAACAATTATTTCACGAAATTTTAGCTCAATCGGTTCAGCGGTTACGGATTTGCATACAAACGTTTTTCGGGAATAATTCCCGTTCCCGGGGAAATTTCGCAAAATCGCTTCTATTGCACGATGAAGTTTTCCAAAAAATACGCTGTCCAAATTTCAGCTCGATCCGTCCAGCCGTTTGGGCTGTGCGTTGATAGCACGAAAGTGTACGAACGATTTTATATAATAAGATAAGTAAATCTTTAGATTGATATAACTCTTTTATTTAAAAACCGATTTGACTAAAACCAACACTAAGTTTCAAGTAGAGAAAACTGCAACGTATTAGTGAAAATTTTATTCAAATCGGTGGTGTTGTTTCACCTCACCAGTGACACAAACTATTTACAAATTTAGCCCAAATTAAACTAAAGGTCTACTTTCGTTTACAGGCACATCGATAGATGGCGTATTTTTAGTTTGTCGCACTTTTTGCTTTTTGATTTTTTTGAATTGAATTTACTTTATATTCTATTACTTTTACTTCAAAATTTTGATGTAAATTAGGGGCGATGTGTCCGATATAAATGATTATTATTTATTTTATTATTTTATTTTACGTTTCCCTTGGAAAAATTGACAAAATGTTTTACGAATTAGATCGCGCAAGCGACTTTTTCGCGTCGTTTTGTTCATATGCGTATTTTCACAGTTCACCTTAGTAAAGGATCACAATGAATGGGGAGAAATTTCCATTCTTATTATATGTATGGATATGGATATGGATATGGATATTTTTTTATATGATTTAACCAAAAATGTACAGTTTTCGCAATTTTTCCTTTATCTGTGCTCTAAGGAGTTGCCTTGTGCCAATTTTCAAGATTCTAAGTCCACGGGAAGTACCCTGTAGGTTTTGATTTTTTGAGAGTAGTTGAGAGTTTAAAATTGTGACTAAAATTGCTGTTTCTTTTGAATGCGTTGACATAGAGGTTTGATTTTATTACAGTTCAAAGGTATTATAGACTTGAGTATTTGATATGAATTTCAATTTAATACGTTTACGCGTTCATGAGAAAAAGGGTAGTAGGTATAAAATTATTCAAAATATTTTTTTCATATGATGCAAATAAAAATTTATGGTTTTCGCAATTTTTCCATTATTTGTGCTCTAAGGAGTTACTTCGTGCCAAATTTCAAGATTCTGAGTTTCCGGGAAGTGCCCCGTAGGTTTTGATTTATTTGGTAATGCCGAAAATTTGCTGAAATTTGCGACATATTCGACTATATCTTTTGATTGCGTTGGCCTAGAAGTTTGAAATTTTCACAGCTCTAAGAAGCAATGGACCTTAGTATTTCCTATAAATTTCAGCTTGTTACCTCTACGCGTTCCTGAGAAAAAGGGTCTTGACAGACAGACAGACAGACAGACAGACAGACAGACAAACAGACAGACAGACAGACGGACGGACAACAAAGTGATCCTATAAGGGTTCCGTTTTTTCCTTTTGAGGTACGGAACCCTAAAAAATGCTAACCTCGATAGCGGTTATATTTTTGAGTCGTTTGGGGTATAGTCTGTGGGTCCTTGGGGTCCGGGATCTCACCAAATTTTCCAAAATTTATTTGAGCGCTTGGTCGAGGCGATGTGTGACCGACTCAATGAAGGTATTTGCCACAAAAAAATTAAATAAAAGTAACAATGTATTTTAGTAACTGACGTCTTTTCGGTTCGTATTGTGATGACGTAGGTTTATAATTGCTTACTCATTCTATTTAAATTAGTTTTTGTTCTATTCAAATGTTTAGTAGATTTGTGAGAAGAAATAAAATATTTATCGATAGGTATAAAATTTTTTTTTTTTTAATGGCAAATGCCTTTATTGAGAAAAACAAACTAACAACTATTAAAATTTAGGTATTAAAATTATGTTCTATCAATAACTGTAGGTACTATTGTTGTTATTTAACACATACATTACACACATACACATACACACACACACATCTCACATCACACATCTCTTATATACATTTTATCTCTATCATTCCAAGAATTCTACCGGAAAAATACATGTGCACCGATTACGTAGTTCCTTGGATCTAGTTGATATTCGAGCGCTTATCCCACCACATTTCACCAGCGCCGGCTGCTCTCTCAGCGGATCTTCAACTTTGTTATTTCACGTACCCTTCTCCCGAGGTAGTACATTTTGCCGCATGCAGCCACGTTTTGAATATTTTTAGCGGATTATTAAAAATATAAAGTATCTAGACTCGACGCTAAGATTTATGTTCTGCACCTTGGCCCCCCCCAGAACCAAATCCTGGATCCGCCCTTGCCTAGAATATCATGATTCTTGCGTTTATTATTCTACTAGCTGCGCTCAGCGGTTTTACCTGCTGAACAGTATTTAGCCTATGTGCTATTACTATGTGTTATTTTATGCTATCTCTATAATAAATAAATAAATAAAACGTTTATAATATTAGTTGTTAAGATATATATTTTTATTATTTCATTAAAATAAACTTGATGCACAAACGCACATTTTTTTTCTGAGATATTGTTGAATTGTATATATACGAGTTAAAAAGAACGATGAAAAGCTCGTTTTAACTGAATGATATGGCTCATTTACATTACGCAAATAAAAGTTTCTAAAACTAGAGAATAAAATCAGGTTGATTTAGAGTGAAGAAATTAAATATAAAATAATACCGAGCTACGTAGGCATAATCAAGAACAATATTGTTCTATTAATTAGAGTACGTGTTCGTAATATTTTTTGCAAACGCCGATATAATTATTAAAACAAGCCGATGCTCCGATCCAGTGCTCGCTGCGCTGAAAACATGTAAACAAAGCTTGCCTGGGGTTGCCAGTTAACCCCAATTTCGCCGACCGCACCGTAGCGTTTTGATTTTTTTAGTTCCAACTTGATTTGTGTTGCCGCCGCTGACTCGACTCGCTATGAATTTAAAACTGAGATAAATTCTGAACGGTTTAGCTGCAGCTCTGTACAGCATGTGAAGTTTTTAGCGAGTGTAGATTGCATCTTGTGATAAAGTTCTTGCAAAACATGATTGCGCCCAACCTTTGTATACATACGCATACATACCTATGAACATATTATGTATCCTATGTACCTGAATATGTGTGTGTCCACACAAATGCGGGTTCACACTACTACAATGTACACAGTGTAGTACGACCATTTTTAAATTGCAAGTGGTCTCCACCGACTGCGAAAATTTTGTGTTCACTGGCAGGCGCAATTATAAAATGGTGATATCTACCAGAACGTGTGGGCTCACAGGAATTGCTATAGACCAACAGTTTAAAATAGGTTGTCAGTGTAATACCATGTAAAATATTCAACGTCAGGTGGCAACGTTCACACGGTGTTATGTGTAATTAGTGGGTGAATTGGGGCGTCCGCAGTTTGCCTTTATGACGTGTTGCCATACGTCGCCTTTTGATGTACTCCCCGTTTGGGTGGGTGATTTATTACCGTCCACTTGGCCTATTTCTAACTTTCTACTCAAATGGGTACATGAGTTAATATAGACTGTGATTTTAGAAGATTAAGGCCTTTACACATGGTGTGTGACATATCGGTAACTTGTCATTTATGGACTAATTCTGTATTAGTAATTGTTTTGAAACTTCACAGCGAGGAAGTGGGGGATAGTTGATAATATACATATATCTACATAGAAGAGGTAGCCATCTGAATGTGGTTTGGCTAATTACATGTTCTGTAGGATCGCATGTGGTCAATCTGTGGATTGGCTGTGTTGTAAGTTTAAGTTAACGGACCCGCGCGCACTTCTTGCACCTAACAGAAAATTAACAGTGTTTCTCAACTATATTATACATGTAATACATTATAAACCTTTCTCTTGAATCACTCTATCTATTTAAAAAAAACCGCATCAAAATCCGTTGCATAGTTTTTAAAATTTAAGCATACTTAGGAACAGACATACAGACGCGGGTGCGACTTTACTTTGTAGTGATAAGTAGCTGTATTATCGATTTTCCAATAAAGCCCCTTAAAGACAACTCGATTAAAAAGGCACGCACTATATACGTTAATTGCTATAAATTAAGCTATTTTCTAGGATGTGGAAAATAAACTATTAACATTAAAATTATAATATAAATAGACATCAGAGAATTCAAATTCATCAAAAAAGTATAAATAGAGTTATTTACCTCTCAAGCATAGATATACTACTCGACTAGTATATCTTATCTATGCTCTTTGTACAAAATAATTACAGTTTACAATGACGTACGCACTAACAATGGTATGTATTTATAAATAGACCCTACATTTTACTTAAAATGAGTAATTACCTGAACGGCTATTTTTAGACCTTTTATCGTTGCCTTTTATAATGAAGGACTGCCAGAATTAATCAGAATTATTTTTGTGTTTAATTTCATTTCTAAAGCTTTTTTTAACAAAAAAATTAAACCGCAGAATAAACTGAAATGCAAACAAAATATTATACTAATTTTAGTATATCTAAGTAATTTTGAGTCGGCGCCAAACAGGCCAATAAGAAAATGCCGAGAGATTACTAAGCGCCGCGTCGACTTAAAATTACTATATATGGAGGTATATACATATTTATACAGTAAGTGGTATTTATTTATCAATGGTACCATTAGTAGTAGTAGTGGTAGTTGGCGACCTACTCAACTTAGTCTTATGAAACAGACTTTACGACCTATTCTCAGTCCTACCACACGCACAAAAATTCCATAAAAAACGGTCGAGCCTCGTCGAGTTTCCCAGGAGTTGTATAAAACAAGCACTGTGACACAAGATTTTTTAAAAAATATTAAGATAAGATAAGATTGATTAAAAAATATAAGAATAATAGTATATAAGGTGTTATATTAATATTAATTTACAGTAATATTATTTTTCTAGTGTTGATTTATTCCAACGTGAAAGAATTCATTCGCTTAGTCATGAATGCAAGACATAACAATGTTATAGATGTCGAAGAGCCCTAAATCAGCCCCAAACGTCCCGGATTGTTCTTGTCTGAGCACGCAAATAAAGATTTACGAACTCGGAACTGTTTGACTTAAACGCCTCTAAATTTACTCGGAACAGTCACCCTCGTACGATTCCTTATGTAAAGAGGCAGGCGTTTCTATAACACGGCGCTAAGATAGAAATGGTCATTGATTTACTAAAAGCGTTCTGTCGCGACAGCGCTCAAGTCCGGAATAAATGAGTATTGTAAAGTTTTTCTATTGTGTTTGACTAATAATATATAATTTATTGTAATTATAACCAGACTATAAATATAGATTTGACTAAACAAAACAAAAGAATTGATATTTTATAAGGATATTATTATAGCGTATGCTACGGCTTTACCTACATCGAAAAATCCTTTCTTAACGTATTCTACGTCGTAAAAACTAGGTATATCTGACAAATTTCAACTCTCTCCGTTTAGGGGTTTACGGGTGTACGTTCATAGATCAGTTTTTAGCCACGCTTTCCTTTTATATATATTTAGATTTCTTCCGAAATCGTAGTTCATTGCATTGTTTTTATGAATATAGAGTAATTTTAGAAAGTCAAAGTCCAGTAATATAACGTCGTTGCTGAGATAGAAACGCTTATAAAATATTCAGCACGATCTCGATTCCGTTTCTAAGTCACCCCTCGCCCTTTTTACGATACTTTGACTATTAATGTGGTAGTTTTTCCATAACTGCGCCGGTCAGCGCATGGGTTTCCGTCCTACAACTTTAATTCCGACTCGATCTGGAAGCCGAAAGCTGAGCTCTAAATAAGCTTGCTCCACAACTTTTTGATTTAAATTTTCAAATACGACTGAGAGGAGAGGATGATTTCATTAGCTTATATAATGTTATTTTGATAATAACTATCAGTCCTTTGAATATTATAATTTATGAATTGTATAAAATTAATGGAAAGATATAATCATCATCATCATCTCAGCTATAGGACGTCCACTAATGAACATAGGCCTTAGAAAGTATAGGTATAGTTAAAATACACGCTCATTAAATTCTATCACCTTATATTTCTATCACCAATCTTACGATTCTCGATTTTTTAAAACAATATAAATAATAATTTATTTAGTTGCGATATCCCATACAATAAAAATCATGTTTGTTCATAGCATCGACAGTTGCGATTACCTACCTGTAAGATATTTTATCGAAGTATTTTACTCCCTCATAGGTAAAATATTGTGTAGGTGTTATTTTTACTCACATCTGCGTCAAAAGACCCATCAATATTAGATACAATCGAAGTCAAACTTATACGTAAGCTTGCTCGAACACTGTTCAAATACCATTTGGTTCGATGCGCGTCCTTGGTATTATCGACCGACTAATTTCTACTAACTTCTATGAATAGACCGACATACTTACATTTATACATTTATTAGGTACGGACTAATGTAAACGAGAATCCTAGATGCCATTATATAAATGCGAAAATAAAGCTGTGTAGTTTTCCTTTTTTTGTATGTGTATGTACTTCTTTTCGTCAATGCTATTGTGTACCAATGTATTCGGTTGACGGGTATCTTAAACGTGGGGAAAACACATGTCGTAGCACATTTTAGAAAATAATATAGTTTTAATTTTTTTAAGACAAGGAAAAAAATAGGTGGCTGTTATATTATCCTATTAACCATACAAAGAGAGGTAATGGAGTCGGCTTCTTAGGCACTTGCATGTAGAGGTAATTCCATGAAGCTTTTATCTGTTAAGTGTGTTGAAACTTATATAAAATAATCTTACTAATTCTAAGAGATACCATTATTTTACAGAAATATAATACAAAAACCATAAGACGTGTGTTTTTCCTAGTCCGTTCAGAAGTAAATAAATAAACTGGAATTATTGATTCAAAAACAGTGGAATGTACAGCTGTTCGCATATTTTCTTTAATCCAGTGACGCAATATTAGTGCCATCGATAGTTTAAAAACTGATTTTACCAAGAAATGAATGGAATTAGCACCGTTCTTATTTCATGTGGCTACGATTTTGAGAAGCATCTGGGATATGTCTTTCGCATGTCTATTACAGAAATGATACGAGATCTGCGGATCAACGTGCCGCTCACAGATCTAGCGGGAATATGCCACTATACATGAATATAGCTAGGTATGTACATATACCCAGAGTTGATATTCGGTAGATAGAACGAGTTAATTCAAAGAAATGTTGAACCGACTTCAAGCTCGCTTTCGATAAGAGAGGGCGAGTCGCATGTTTTAATTTATAACTGAAAACCCCTAGAACGATTCAAAGGCCTGTAAAGGCCAAAGGTTTGTAATAATTGACAAACCAACCAAAAATAATTATGCAAATCTGTTCAGGCGTCTTCGCAGTATGTAATCGGTGAACATAATATTATTATCTTTTTTGCACATTAATAGGTACATAATGTTTCGAACCCATCGCTCTGACAAAGTAACAACTGACATGCAACAAAATAACTAAAAGAAGGCATGCAACTGACAAAGTAGAATAGAATATATTATATTATCTTTATTGCAACACCACGAGTACATAAAAAACTTATAACTGAAACATAAAAATAATGTCTGCACTCCTCCCATTGTCCAGTACATTTTCTCCAGTTCCAGGACAACTGGTAGAAAATGCTATTTTTGCATTAAGTTAGTCCTAGCGTTGTGCTGAATAATAAAATAAAAATAAAATGATAATTAAAAATTAGTATAGAGGTATACCTATTAAACACAAAGTATGTAGGTGTGGGATAGTAAAAGTATGAAAATAACCAGGACATATTGTCCAAGAATGATTTTATTACAAGTCATAAACCGTTTTACAACAGTTGACACAAAATTATTGATCCGTAACAGTGTTCTCTCACATCCTCACCTAATTCCGAACGTCCAACTGTCGTTGCCAGTATATTGCAGCTTCCATCAATATATTGCACATCGGACGTCATTACGCTGATTAGAAACAGATGGAATTTGAAAATGTTGTAGCTGAGCCAGAGGAATTCGTGCAATAAAATACTGTTTTATATAATATAGACCGACAAATGTTATTACTGCAGATGTCGCCCACTAAGTACATAATTGAAGTCAAGTTTTTATTTGTTATAAGTACTTTTGTGCCGAAAAATGGTTTTCTAGACAAAATACCTAATTTTTTTTTTCTACATAATCATGTTATTTTTTTTGAGAATAATGATAACGTCGTAAAGGAGCAGGATACATGAAATTATGTACAGCGGGCTTAAAATTTCTGAGTCCTGGTTTGAATTTTTTTAACAGAGTTATCAACATCATAATATTATATTTCTCCGTGCAATAGTACCAACCAATTAATTAGTTTTCCTGCGTCAACAGAAGATGATAGATCAGTTGATTCCTTTTTACAAGTTTTTAATTTATTTAGACTTAATATTATACTTATCAACGCTTTTTTGTTTATCTAGATCCAGCGTTGTTTGTACCTTTATTAAAGGCGTGTGAGTGTTAATATTAGGTAACTGCATACATTGTGGCTTATTTGTATGGAAGCTTTTAGCGGGCCGCAGCATGTGCGCCCAAAGTTTTATAATAAAATGTTTGATGTTGCTTTCCAGTTACATCCTTACTTTATAAACTTGAACGTGCCGGGCTCTTTAATGCTGCTTTACTTATATACTGCGAAACGAGGTTTATGAAAGGAACTGGCTGTAGGTATCTGGCAGTTTTTACTCGTTTTACATACTACTTATATACTAGAAAACTAGCAAAAATAAATCCCTTATTTAAAGCCAGTCACTGCCAAAATGAACCTTGGCCTAAAATGTACTTGAAAAAATAAAGTTCTGTAATCTTCTGTGTGGCTTGTTATTTCAAAACACCATCATTAAAAGAAATTTAGTTTCTTAACTTCAAATTTAATTAAACTAAACATACAAGCCTATTAAAATTATTTAGTAAAATAACTGGTTTATACTTACTACGTAACTTACCTACAAATATGTAACTACAAATCGTTTATTTATAGATACCATTCTTTACAGAAATAATATTATAAATAATTCGGTTATGCAAGTTATACAAGTAACTCATGTTACTAAAAATGTCAGTATTCTATTCAATTACAAACTATAGTTCATTAAGCACCAATGCATATTAAAAATAGAATTCATAATAACATTGGTCTCATAACAAAGACCATTGAAAGAATGATCGATTCGCGTTCTAATATTCCTTTCAAAGCAGACATTGATTTCTAATCCAAGATCTTTAATACCAAAGGGGAACGCGCCATTGTTGTTATTCCGAACAATTAATTCAGTTTAGACTCAATAGCTTTGTTTCGGAACGGAACGACACCTCCGAACTGAAATTGGGTAGAGACCGGTAGCTATGTTTAGATGTATGTATATTGTAATAGCTCTTATTGAACAAGCCTTTGTAAGGTTTCGAGAAGTTTAGGCTGTTTGTTAAGCGATAATCATAATAATTATAAGCCTACTACCTCTACATAGTTTGTACCCTGTATTATGTATTAGTTCTTATTTGTGTTTTGAGAGATTTGGGAGGGCCGCAATTAAAATAATACAGGCAAACACCTGCTACATGCATGCAAAAAAAATAGCTCAATATGATGCCTCAATAGTCAATATGAGGCATAGAACGTTAAACATAATTATACAGTCCTTTAGTTGTTATATTAGCAGCGCTAATCAATAGCTAAAGTTGCATCAATGGTTGCCGCCCGCCTTTAGAGAGGTCGTCGATGGGGACTGGATGTTAAGGCTTAGCCCATTTCCCAGTTGTTCGTCTCAAAATAGATCCCATGGTGAAATCCTTTCAGAATGAAAATCTACTTCATGTATTTTACGTGTAATGTAGGTACGTTTTAAATTTCCATTAATTATAAATATACCAAGGAACTTAACACACGAAACTCAATTAGGAGTCAGTAGTTTCTTGCGTGTAGCAGCGCAATGAAAACTAGGCAATTCCCACAGTTGTGAACTTCTTTAAACTTGATTCTCTCGTGTAAAATAACGGCGGATTGCACTGCTTTGCTTGCACACAATTCCTGCATTACACATTATAACTTACCTATAGATCTGGCTCAAGCTCGTAGCTTTGAGTTTGAGAGCTACTGAATTATTATGCACACACGGGGGCTTCGTAGCTATGGGAACATAAGCAGTTACTGGCCTTTTGCATCTATAGCAGATTTCATCTATAAATGAATTAAAAACCGTCCATGGGAATCTCTCGCTCAAACGCGGCCAGAATGGAGCCGAAACTTCCGGGATAAAGTGTATTCATTTACAGATGAAAGAAGGCGATAACTTGATTTAAAACGTGACTAGCTAAAAGTGAGAGCGCCTGCTAAAATCCAATACAATTATTTTGGCGTAGACTTCCTTTGAGGTCGACTTGGTGGGTAGGTACCCCAAAAGTGCCAGTTATTCTACTGCCTGAGTGCAAACATTACAGTGCCTCGGTAGGAGGGCACTGTATCTAGTGAAATTACTGGGCTGCAGAGTCTTAACATCTTATCAGTTTTGAGTAGCGTTAATGCAGTGCAATTTTATATCATTGTGAAATCTTGGGTGGCATTGTAGGTACTGATAATAAAGGGCAGCGTTATCTTTTACCATTAGAAGAGCGTTAACTCGTATTTTTATTTCTATGCATAAAAAAAACTAATGGTACTCTCTCTGGCAACGTCGACACCAAAACGGACAGACAGATTTCTAGTGAAGCTGGAGATACGTATTACCGAGCGATGGTGCTAGCCATGAATAGAATAGAAAACTCTTTATTGTTCACACAAATACAATAATATAGCTTAGAACTAAGATTACACAGAAATAAGTGTTACAGTGCCATGCCAGTGCTAGTAACTCGAACCAAGCCAAAATTTTAGTTTAATAGAATCAATCGTTAAAGTGTGAAGAGGTTAAAAACACACACGAACATCAAAGTAATTCGTCTACACGTTAATACTTTTTGCATTTATTGCATGATCAGGAAGAACTCTTAATTCAATTTTTATTAGCAGAATACCTTTTCATTATTTATTTTATTTATTATTTAGTATAAAATTATGAACAAATTATTTTAATGATCTTTGTCGATCTTTCAATCGATACTTTTTTGAGGCTTGATAACCTAATGTTTAGTACCTACTGACAATTGCACATATAACATACCTACATCACTGAACTATACGTTAACTCTATCTCAGTGACTTACATAATAATTTTTATAACCGTCCGTCCAGGTAATACAGCTCGTTGCTCATCGAAGTCTTGAATTATGCGCCACCATTTTATTGATTCTTTACTTTTATTACGAAGACCTGCATGTGGATTCTATACCCTCTTCCTGTTGTGTAGCTTTGGCATCGTTGTCGTAGAGCTGTCATTTTTCTAAATCTATATGAAATTGGACAGCAACCCGAAGGCAACTAGTCGTTTTAACAAGAATTCAATCGTGAATCACCTCCCTTAGCTGCCCTTAATTCGTGTTATGCAGTACACGCAGTTAAGAAGAGACGACTAGGAAGCGGTCGGAGCCCTTCCCGCCGTGTAAGTTAAGTGTGCAGGTAGATGCTGCAGTGGCGCAGACCGAGGCAGATGGCCCGGTACACCGTCACGAATATGAGCAACGTGCAGGAAACCACGCGCTGGTACAACACAGCTCATTGCTCATCGAAGTCTTGAATTATGCGCCACTATTTTATTAATTCTTTACTTTTATTACGAAGACCTGCATGTGGATTCTGTACCCTCTTCCTGTTGTGTAGCTTTGGCATCGTTGTCGTAGAGCTGTCATTTTTCGAAATCTATATGAAATTAGACAGCAAACCGAAGGCAACTAGTCGTTTTAACAAGAATTCAATCGTGAATCACCTCCCTTAGCTGCCCTCAATTCGTGTCCTTAATTATGTTGAAACATTATCATACCATTAATATAACTAATGGTTAAACAGGCTAATCGTTATAATTTCCCTAAATTCGAAGTTTCCAACCGGGTCACTGATGTTTTAACTTTTAACTCGCAAAATAATTACTGCTCTCCCCTCAGTAATACATTTTGTATAGGTACATAAGTCAGAGATTAGGTTACCATCATAAGTCGAGCTTAGCGCATTAACCTAATAGCTTCAGCAGTTAGCTATTTCGGTAAGTGGTAGTGTGATGTTATTTGTAGAGATGTGCCTAAATGCTATTTCTTGATTAAGCTTTCACACTATTTACTTACTATTAGTGTGTTATTTATACGCTGCTTTTATTTCGTTTACAATTTGTACAGAAAAAGCGAATTTAGTCACCAATTGACTATCGCGAATTAATTTGCGCATAGATCTCACATCTAGATACATTACGCTCATACTTTGGGTCCACAAGCATTGCGCGATTCTACATCGCATAGTACTTGGGGATGCAATGTATAAGCACCTTTAATTCGATCTTTCTGGGACAGAGCTTAGCAAATAGCTTCCTATTAGTTGTAGAAGCTTATAAAACTATTAGAATTTACTTCAATTGACTTACTTACGAATAATGCTAAGTTGATAAATTAAATATTTTATTAAAATTGCTACTGCAATTCTTTTATGGTATACTGATACCTCTGAAAAATGCTTCAATATTGCTCAATTCGCACTGTTTTAGCAATAAGTATATTATAGATATTTTGCAATAGCCTTGGAAGCATATTGGTTTAATTTTAAAAGCATGCTATTTAGATAAGTTGCTGTTAAAAGTGCTAATTATGAAATCACCCAGCTCTAGTTGTTTACCTGATTAATCTGCATGTGTATTTGTAATCTCTAGAGGGATAACGACCATCCTCAATAAATTTGATCAGACAGACGTTGTCAAATAAATAAAGTCTTTAATATTTTTACAATATATTTATTCCAATCTTTGGACCCTAAATACTTTAAAGTAACAAAATACAACATTGCTTCGATAAAATAACATGAATTATCAACCTTAATTTTAATGAAATTACTTGATTATAATGTTACCTATCTCAATGTGATAGAAACAATATTGTGTGAACAGAAACAATATTGTATATGAACAAAGTCGCACACATTTATCTACAAGGCTAATAAGCAAAGATATAAGCTTTAATTAGATATCTAATAGAACTACGCTAGATTATTCAGTACCAACTTAATATTTGTTCTGATAATGTCCATATTGCGGCTTCAGTTACTTGTGCCTAATTTCTGATTTATGCGACAAACTACATTTTAATTCATTGGCTGTAACAGATTACGTGCATATTCAAGGATCAGTTTATGTGACGGGTGTTAATTAAAAGCACGATTAGGCAACTTTTGTACCTGCTAATTCACGTTCAAATGAGTTTTTTTGATCTAGAAGGCTTCCTCACTTTGACTTCAATATTGTGATTCAGACCACAGTAATAAAATCAAAATCTCTAATTTAGGTACGTTATGTTTGAATATATCATAAAACTGTTCGTTATTTATAGTTATCAGCCTGAAAATGTAAATAAAATCTAGTTTGCCGCATGAAAACGTAGCTGTATAAAATTTTGATCAGATTCATCTACCTACCTTTTATTATTCAGAATTGTTATCTCAATAACTATTTGGAGACATAATGGGGCTACGGGTAGTATAAATAAAAACTTCATATATTGAGGATGAGCTCAATTTATTTGAATTAACAATGACGTCTCCAATGCCACAATACTCAATGAAGTAAGAAAAGGAAAGTAATGAACATCTATAAAAGTTGTAATAATGATATATAATTAAGCTAATTTTATCACTATTTTTACAATGTCATTATGTTTTTTTTTTCTTAAACCACAATAACACTTTACCTCTGCTCTAAAAGCATTTAAATAATCCAAGTCACACAAATCTAACAATTAATTACTAGCTATATAGTTTGTATTCTCATATTTTGCTTCATATACAAATAAGTATCAGCAACGCTCTTGTCGCTTGTAAATAATAACAATGTCATTTAATACTGAATACAAAGCGAACTGTTTAAAGTAAATTTGGTAATAAAGCCATAATGTATCGTAACGATTAGTCTACAAATAATAATAAAGTAATGTTAAGTCCTAGAGCGATAAGTAAATAAGTTGCGCGACACTACTCGGGTTGACATTCCTCGCCGGGATCAATACAACTGTGGGTACTATTACAATCGAGCGTCACTTATCTCGACAATACAAAACAACACTTAGCAGGTATTTTATACTCCGAACGATTATTTTGTCTTCATTATTTCTATTCATATTGTATCTCTTAGAATAGTATTTTTAACTAAATTTATTAAGGGGCACAGAATTGATATGTTTCCGATGCACGGCGTTTGTGTGATACCGCTTCACTTAATCCTAAGTTGCAAGGCGACGCTACACCCCTACTCTACGCCGCATCTACACCGCCTAGCCTATCACATGCGGGTGGTCGCGCGCTCGCATGTCGCGACTCTCTCACCCAACACTTCACTACACGATTTCACAGTAAACGTTAAGAAAATATCGCTTTTTAGATTTACATACCACATTTATTTTTATAGTCCGTATTTTATAACATAATCGACATCAAGCGAAGAATTTTATAGACGAAACGCAGCGACAGCCAAGCGAGAATGTCGGAAACACAAAATAGTTTATAACATGCGTTTAGCGTGACATATAGCCGATTGCATTTAATATGTATATATGTTATAGACGAGAAATACAGAATAAAACGTCTCTATGAAACCGCTCTTTACTCCTAATTACACATTAAATATTACACGATGATATGTATCGAGTAGTCCCGCAAAAGGTGACGTAGCCGTGTCCGCAGCCACTGGACGTCTCTTACTCGCTATCTACGGTTGTTGGACGGAATCATGGCGGCGCCGGCCTCCGACGCATGCGCATGCCTACGCCGCCCGCCATTTTGTACAACCGCTTCACGACCCTACAAAATGGCGGACTAACAATACGCGCAAATCAAAACATTGGAATCATACGATGACTTCAAAGTCCCATACTTTTACATGTTTACGACAAGAAAGCTCTCTCGAGCTTTTACCGAAAAGTCATCGGAGAACTCCTTTAGCTACAACAGAAAAGAAAATAACAAACTTTTCGTTGTACTTTTGTACGCGAGCGAGGACGACCGACGCCGAAAGAATGGGAGATCACTACATTACACAATTACTTACATACAAATTAGCGTTATACTATATAATCATATCGAATTAAATAAGTAAACATTGACTTAGCTTAATTATTAGGTAAAAACTGACATTGAATAAACAATCTTAACAAGAATCCGATCAGGTATTTATGGAATTTTGATTTGTAGATAAAATAACATGTATACTGTATACGGTTGTAAATATCATAACTTTGTCTATTATTTGCAAAAAATTGCATATTTAGCTAATGAAAAATATAATTCAACTCTTAATCAAAGAAATAATTAATTATATTTTGATAAATTAGAAAAAATGCAGAAACCCAGAAAATGAAACTCCGTTTAACGCAAATAGTAAAATACCTTGTAGCTTTTGTTCGACTGTACCTAAAAACGAGTGAATATTAATGTTCTCATGAAGAAGCAAGTTATCTTTACAAAATCAGTACAACGTTGCCTACAAAATATAAGTTTGGTACGGTTTGAGGTTAGTATTACAATAATTATGTATATAATTCATTTATCTTTGGTCTATACGCCACGTTCGGTACACTCTGATAGTTACAATCACTATAAACAACGTATAAAATTTTGCTAAGTCAAAAATTGACGAAATTTCTATTTATATATTGACTAAGAGATTTTCATAAGAATTCACTTGCGGTATCGTCGTTGCCACACAGTGACAACATCAGCGCGAGTACCTCAATAGATTCTGTCGCGTCAACATTTATTATTAACCCAAATATCCGAAACCTTATTTTTATAGCCTAAGCAGGGATTTTTTTTTAGTTTTTTAATATAATTTTTACATGTTTACATCAGCAGAATACGTCACTAAATATCTATAGATAACATTAAGATTCCATTTTTGGTTTATTGCTATCTCGCAGTGTAAGTGTACCTACAACACCGCCGGGGCGGCGTCTTGTTCGTCGCATAGGTAACTATGTAGGTTACATTTTGTATGCGATAGTCAACTAGCTAAAAATAAAAAATATATTAATCTTTCATTTGATTAAACCTAACGTTTCAGTTAATTTAAACTTCATTACATCGTTTCATTATTATGTATGAATAACAGTTTCATTAAATAGTAATGTAACTATGCTCATTCTCTACAATAAATACCCTTATCTAGTATTATTATTATTCACCTAACGATTACACAATAAAAGTAACTACTAAACTTTAAATTAGATATTATTACCAAAAAGCTCGTCAAAGCATGCAGATAGGTATTAGAATAATCGTTTCACTATTCGGCGCGGCGTTCCGGCACGAAGACCGCCGAGCCATTACAACTATTCATTTATTTTATTAATGATTACATTAATTAACTCTCATAAGGCCAAGGCTAAATTCTCGCAACAAGACTGAACCAATCTCGATATTGTCGCATCGCATTCTCACGACAAATGTAAGGGACGCGGCGGCGCGGCACTGCGCACCTCGTGCCGCCCGAACTACAAACGAGGGCTCGAAACAAACGCGGGTAAAATGTAATCACAAATATGAAATAGTATAGAAAATTCTAGGAAAACTTTTCACAAGGCACAAGAAATTTTGGTGAAACACCTAATAGATTAGAACGAGGTGAAAACAATAACAAATACGATGCGAGTGAGTCTCGAGTGACGAGCGAGCGTTCAGTGAAGTGGGCGCGCGGGCGCCGGCGCGAGTCTAGTCGCATGCGCATGGTACGGCTCGCGATATACCGCGCCATGCGACCGGTCACCGATCGCGTCCAGTCGCACCTCGATTCAATAATTAACATTATTGCATTTATTCCATTACTAGAAAGAATATCGTAAGTCCAACACTGGTGTGCTAGCTTTAACGAGTGATCGAACATTATAAAAATTACTAAGAAAGTAGGTAAATATAATTTGAAATAGTCATGAAATTTCATAAAATACGCTAACATTATCGAGGCTAAAACAAAATCGTTATTATACCATTACGATCCGTTAAATCATTCAACTTGAAATAGGTATTCATTTAACAAAACGTAATCTTTCTATGAAGGGCACCTTTGGTTTTAGCTTATTCGAATGAAATATTATCCTAAAACGTTTAATTTCTGGTATTATACTATATCCATAACAAATCCATACAGTTGTATATAATTACATCGGCCTTGTCAAAATAACATACAAAAAATTTGTCACACAATAAGTTAGTTGTAAATAAATCTTATTTTACACAATAAAATGAATAATATTATTAAATAAACATGTTTACAAAATAGGAAAATTAATAATTTAAAATAACTTATGATAAATTTTTAATTTTATTACGAACGGTAAACAATAAACCTGGAATGTTAATAATACAATAACACTTGCTAGATTTGGTATAAAATATAACACCACATATACCACCGACCACACCCTTGACGCGGGGAGACAACTGAAACAAGTGAGGAGACTGAGCTCGGTTACTATAAGGCCAATGTGTTTTACAATTATATTTTGGAATCTTGATCCGCTGTTAGCCGTAGCGCTGACATCCATAGTAGCACGGTGAGGTGGTTCCGTCGCCCATCGCTTGTGCTCCGATACGATGCAAAGGATCAAGATTGTGCGTCCCTCAGGTAGCTGGTTGTCAAGTGCCGAGAGCCACGAAAGAATTAATGCTGTTCGCCCTCTTCTCCGTTTTTGGCTCCCTGACAAAAACATTACGATTAATTAACAAAACATAATACATATTATCGTTTTTCACACGAGTTAGTAGTTCTGGTTAATTTTAGTAACAAAGCATTTAAACAATAAAACTATTGTGCTCTGTGCAACGTGGTCAGTCGTTAACTGTTCCTGTTAAATAATAACAGGAAGCTATTTTCATGCATGCATTTGCAATACAAATTATTCACCTACTACAACACATTTTGAAATGTTAACAAGAGCAGATTTATATCCGCTTTTAAACTAAACACGTATATTTTTTATTATTCTATTGTAAGAACTCTGGCATTGACCAAGTAAAATTATAACGTGTAACTTCACATCATAAATAAATTTATTAAGCTTATTTAAGTAAAGATTTTGTTGATTTTCACAGTAATACAATTTCATACAGTTTCTATCTAATGTATCATTCAAAAGCATCGCCCACGAAATAAATAAGGAAAACGAGAGATCGCGATAAGTTTACAAGTAGAACAAAAGTTGTGGTCTCGTCAGAATTCTCCCAAATAGAATCGTATAAACAAAAAAATGGTGCGCGTGCATACTTCATGTGCGAGAATCCATCCGTTGTGTGCCATCTTATGCCTCGCGTATTCGAGGAGTATGGGCGCCTCGGAGCTAAGCAAGAGGGCGCCCTGGAGGCGCTGCATGGCCGCGGAGGCGTCGGCGGCGGTCGCGAACTCAACGAAGGCCACGGGGCCCGAGCTGCCGCCGTTGCCGCCGCTCAGCAGACGAAGCCGCGCGAATCCGCCGCAACTGCATTAGTTCATCTCACTCTATTGCCTTCGCGCCTTGTCCCCGCACTCGTACCGAAGTCGAAGTGTTCCGTGTTCGCGTAAGATTTTTGTGGGTGACAAGAGAGCATGATGCTTGATGACGTCATGATTGCCAATATCAGACACAGTGCTACTTAGTGTTTTGAAATACAGAATTCTGTGCGGCAATGCGCTTGTCACCCTGAGATATTATTGTTCGTGTAGTCTTTAATTTCATGCAAAATGTCGTACAAGTAGGTTGTATTTTTTTGGGTTGTTACCAAATTGTTGTTCACTGATTAGGCAAATGTATATAGTTTGAAAGGAAATATTTCCCGTTTGGACCCTAACATATGAAGTGTTTTTTGTTTTATTGTCAGCTCGTATCGTCGGTTCCTGGGCATAGACCTTCCCATTTTTGTTTGTTAAGTTCAATTATTATTTAAGTTAAATATTCATTGGTCCGTTCTACATATTTATGAGGATGGAATTATGTGCCATAATTTTGTCATTCATTATAATAATACGCTCTACTTCACGTCATTCGTTTTAATTAATGATAATTATTTCTGCAATCATGTAAATCGATATACTTACGAGTACATACTTTACATTATAATATATTTTACTTTGACTTTTGTTCGCGTATTGACAGGTGTTGCGTACTATATTTTTAAATATTGTCATTATTAAATTATATTATTAATTAAATATTGATATTTTAATAAAAAAAGTAAAGCCATAAAAATCATATTTGTTAAAAGCTTGATCGTATTTAGTATTCCTCAGTTTAGACACTAAGAAGGACCAGTCTGTCCAGGTACTTATTTGAAAAAAAAAAAAACAAAAAATATACCGAGTCGAGTGTATCACGGATGAAACATTGAAAACGCAACAGAAATGTGCAACATTTATAACGTAACACATTGTAACAGTCTCGGAGGGACAGTGTATGTGTGGGGTAAAGGCTGGCACAAACGACAGCGGGCCGCAGCGCAACGTATCGCAAAAAATATCCTCCTGCTTTGAACATTTTATATGAACCAACGCAACGCTGCATTATCTGCCTGCAGTATGCGATGGTTCATATCAAATGTACGCAGGCGGGTTATTGATATGCGTTGTGTTGCCGTGCGGCTCACTCTGGTTTGCGCTTAGCATTACAGTGCTCGGTACGGCTAGAGGCTAGTCGTGTATCGTTTGTCATGCTTCGTGGTACGGGTGCAGGCATAGCGCTCCCACACAAACTTTACTTTAAACTAATTACGTTTTTTTCAGTTTGTGTGAGTAGCAACGTAAATAAAATTCATAACATATAGGCTGGCGCATATAACACGGCGGATCGCAACGCATCGCATTTGAAACAATTCTCCTGCGTCAATGTTGAACATTATGAACCAACGTACAATTAGGCACGGGCCGGTCTAAAGCTGAGTGATATTCTTACCGCAATGCCAGCGTAGCGGCCGGTGGCCGCCGCGAAACAAAACTGCATAGAAAAATCTATGCCGTTTTGTTTCGCTGTCACAGGCGGTTGCTAATATCGCTTAGGTTTAAACAGGGACTTTATTTGTTTGTGGTGTGCACATTAGATCAAATAAATTGTATCAGAATATTTGCCATGCGATGCGTTACGATGCGGTCTGCTATAGTTTACGCCAGCTTCAAAAACACAGACGATGGTAATAAAGGCACACGTCGCGGTACAAAAACAAAACTGACAAGTTAGCAGTATGCAGCAAAAACAGTTTTACCATAAGCTTTTTAGTTAAGGGCAGTTGTGAAAACTGCTATTGCTGGCTGCATATTATTATGCCACGTGACGGTTCAATTTAACAAATTTTAATTTTTAAAATTTTGGTAAGTACCGATCAGCAAAATCTACCAGCGTATTTAGTACTGAAGCTCAGTTTGGTTTTTGGAGCGGGCCGTTGGCTTTATTACCATCGTCTGTACATAAAATGAACCGAACAGTTATTAACGTGGGCACTGTGAGAGTCGGTGCTACATGCTCTGTGGAAGTTATTACTTGTAATTATAATATATTTCCTTATATTAGGTGCCATTGCTGGCGTTGTTTGTGCGTGAACATGCTCATGGATGACATTGTGTTTGTTACTTTCGACTGGAAATACTTAAAGCTATCACATTTTTTTAACCACAAGGAATCGTTAGGTCCTCGGTCTCGTTAAGAAGTTAGTATATTTTAAAGCTGTGTTTGTGAAAATTAGGTTATTTTCAGTCGAAATTTTCTAGGCTCACTGCACATTTTTTATTGTTAACTAAAGAAACACACTCATTAAGGTCGCAAGTGTAGCGTAGCTATAATTCTGTATAAATTCAGTCATCATCATCTTTTTTAGAGACGTGGGTCAATGATGATAGGTAGGTAATAGGCGAGGTGAAAAAATAGACAATATTGCGCCTCACGTCGTCGGTGTACCACCAAAATGTGTCGTGGTTACAGTATAATCTATACCGACAGAAAACAGCTAACGGCGGATTGGTAAGGCTTCAATTGACGTGTATAACAGTAACTGGTGTGGATTAAGCCGGCGCCATATTAAGTTTCACTTATTTGAATACTTATTACACTTGGCACGAGACTTCGAATACAAAGTCTCGTCAAAGTCACACATGGCAATCAAACAAGTGAAGTTAAGCCTGGCGCGGGTTTAGGGGAACGACCCAAATGAGAGTGTCATCCATTACAAATAAAGAAGTATTCGTATTCACCTGCTAAATATCTCCTTAAGCTCGTGCTCGGAGACGAACTGGCCGAGGTTGGCGACGAAGAGCGTGGAGCAGGGCGGCGCCGGCGCAGCGTGGTTCGGCGCGTGCGCTGCCACACCGCCGCCCGCGCCCGGCGAGCCCAGCGCCGGCGCGGGCAGCACGCACGCGCCCAGCGTCAGCGGGCTCTGCTGCGAGTAGTAAGGGCTCTACTTGGGTTCGACTGCTGTACTTGCTTAGCATTGGGGCGATGGATGATGACCACAAAGGGATTGTTTAACCATCATAAAGTGACACTAAGTTCAGCGGGTTCTGCTGCGAGTAGTAAGGGCTCTACTTGGGTTCGACTGCTATACTTGCTTAGCATTGGGGCGATGGATGATGACTACAAAGAGATTGTTTAACCATCATAAAGTGACACTAAGTTCAGCGGGTTCTGCTGCGAGTAGTAAGGACTCTACTTGGGTTCGACTGCTGTACTTGCTTAGCATTGAGGGCGATGGATGATGACCATAAAGGGATTGTTTAACCATCATAAAGTGACACTAACTTCAGAGGGTTCTGCTGCGAGTAGTCAGGGCATTACTTTTACTTTGCTTTGGGTTTGACTGCCGTACTTGCTTATCATTAAAGAGATAGTGGAGCTCAATGTAATAGATATAAAGACTTTCCATCAAAAAATGCTGTTTGTTAACCTGACGCTGCTAACGTAATCATTATAACATGGAACTAACCCTCCAGAATTGAGAACATTTGGTTTTAAGTGGTTTTCATTGTAAATGGAGGGAGGGAAAGAGAAGCAAGGAACTTCTCTATAGACCGCATCGTCACTTACCAGCAGGTGTCTGATCTATCACACACACACTTTACGGTCTTATGCGAGTCTCATTCCTTCCTACTTGACAATCAGGTCTAATTAACAAGATGGGTTGGTAACTCACGTGGTGTGGCCTATCGGCAGCTAGTCAGAGGTAGGAGCGCACCGGCGCCATCTGAGGGTGGATGGCGGGATGCACGAGCCCGTGCGACAACGTCGGCAGCTCCCCTCCGTACGCCAGCGGGTGATGCCACAACTCAGCGCCTCCACCCGGGAAGAACGGACTCGCTAGGTCTGCACAATCAATCACTTATTAAATGTACTGCTTTGAAGAATATCCAGCCTTATCTCAACCATCATGTATGTACAGTGTGCTTTAGCATGTTTTCAAGGTTGTTATTCTTGCTAATATTATGTGCAAAGGAATCGTAGGTATTCAAATAGGCTACAACAGAGAACATTTGGAAGTATTTTTTTTACAAAGTTATTATTCCGTAGTATCTTAATAACGTATTGGTAACAGAAGATTGTTGCTGAAGTCAAAATGGTCCAGGATGTTGATGAGTTATCTTCATATATAACTCATCTATCAATAAAACTACGATGCCTTTGCACATACCTAGAACCTTTGGAGATAAAGTAGGTCTATAGTAATAATATCCATAGCTCTAAAGGTTCAACTATTTCCTCGTCACGTTCCATAGATATTAGCAGTAGATGAAAGTGTTATCATGAAAACATGTAATAGTCAACAGTGGTAGAGAACCCGACAGATCAATCAATAGGTAGGTTCGCGAGCTAGGCCTTGCCTTGCGTGTGTACGTGTAAGCGATCACAGATACTTGCCCCGCGCGCTCGCTCGACGCCCCCGTCTCATATGTTTTGCTCTCACACGGTTGTATCGCCAGCCGCTCAGGCGGTAATAGCGAGGCTTCAGAGGGAAGCGCCCTATAGACGATGGGATTTATTTATCCGCGGAATTGGATGCTTTGTAACGACAGATCCATTATCGTATCAAGCTTTATAAAACGAGCGCTTTGAATGGCGACGTCAAAGATAAAACGACAATATTTTCCAGTACTTATTTTTACATAGATACATATTGCAAACTATACAAAAGATACCATGGATTAGCTGTAGGTGCAGGTACTTGGGTGCACTAGAGCTAGATATTCGTTTCTTGGCTAGGGGTCCCACCGTCTGCAGGACGGCGATGGGTTGTTTGTCGTCCGAAGGTCGTGAATTGGTGTAGCAGAGACACGGGTACGGGTGTAGGGGCGGTCGAGCTCGCGCCGGGCGGTGTGTGCGTTCGGCGGTACTTACGTCCAGTGAGTGGGTGCATCAATGCGGGGTGTGCAGCTGGCGCGGCTGTGGCAACTGCCGGCTTCGGCTTGCTGACCTTCGTGTTGCTTTTAGCGAACTCCAGCCGAATCGTTTGCGGCATGTCGGGGTCGAACCGGACGCCCTGCTGTGAACAGCCGCGAGCGGTGCGGCGCTCCGATATAATGACGATGGAAGGGTCACCCGCGAAATACCGACTGGGACATGCGAAATCGTTCGTACGCGATTTGGGATACAAATATATAAATTTTAAATTAATAAGGATATATTTCCATAATTTTCGAGTCATTGAAATAATAATTGATATCTTATAATTGGACAGGATTGATTGTCTTCAATATAACGTTAAGACAGTATCGAGGTCCGCGGCTGAGCCTGCTAGAGTGACGGAACACAGTGCTTGGGTAGTGACATCAAAACCTGTCAAACAGTGACATGCATTTGCTTATTTACACCGTATTATCACAGTGAGGCGCGTCAGAGCTCGATGTATCGATGGCACCGACTCGATCATCCGACGTGTCTATTCGGTATGTGCATGGGTTTAGCATAACTTATGATGCGGTTACTCGAGTCAGGAAAATGTTATTCCAAGTCTACAATGAGAATATTACTATAGTGCTCGTTGGCTGTGTTGAGGCATGTGATGAGAAGAGATTTAGTAACACCGTGCGTTTACATATTTTAGTTATTTACAATAATAGCTGTAGTCTGACCGACCGTGTATCTCGGTCGTCGGCTGACGTATCGGATTGCACTGTATCCTATCATATAGTGTTTCGAAGCCAGTCAAGTAGATTAGGCGGTATGTGTAGGTAATACGTGATATTGTATTATAATCAATGTTAGATAGGTACTGGGTTGTTTTCCGTTCTGTAGGAAGAATTTATAATACAATATTACTCAAAAAGTTATTGCTACTTGATATAATTAAGTTGTAGTTATTCAGTTGAGTTTGTTCCAACAATAAGCATTATAGTTTCGGGATCAATAAGGAACAAAGTCAACTGGCGACGGTTTTATACGTGTCCAAATGTATAAAGGCGATACCAACCTGAAGGTCTTGCTTGGCCGCCTCAGCTCCGGCGCGCGTGTGGAACGTTACGAATCCGACCGGCTGCAAACAATTCAATGTTTGTGTTACATTATTTAAGTAAATGCCGGGTATAAATTGAACATTATATATGCATGAACTCACCGAAGCCGTTTTCCCGTTCTTGCTGGTAACCTTCAGCAGGGAGCCCTCGTAGCCCTGCGAACAATATTACAAAGGTTATTTAACTCCGTTATCCAAACAAGCCGGTCGTGGTTCACACGTTTGAGGAAGCTTTAAAAGTTTTGTAAGAACATTACTGAAATTATTTGTGCGGGCGGTGTCACCCTAGAGAAATGTTGGTGTACGCGGTATCGAATGGTGTCATGGCGTCGGGTGGTACGGAGGTAGCACGCGATGCCTCCACGCCGACCCTCGTATAACTTGAGGTACCTTTATGTTCGCGGCGCTATCCGTGCCAGCCTAGGATCGAGTGTAATCCTCCTTATCGGTAGACAGAATCGATTCAATCCGAATATTACGAATCGGAGCATGACATTTGATATTTACGGCGCAGTAATCCGAGTCGAGATCCTCTAGTATCGTTGCGTGACGGAACCGATGTTCTGCTGGAAGTATCACACAAACGTTTTTTCTTTTCCTGGTAAATATTTGCCCGTTTCTAATAAGCCGCAGGTTTTAGTGTAATACCACTAAGGAAAACGTTAATAGATATCAATTTGTAGATAAACCTCTTTATTTTGTGGTCGGCTTGAGATCGTTGTTTGCGGTAACAATCTATACTTATGTCAAGATATAGCAAGCAACGGTGACTCACCTCGTAGGCTCGAAATAGTAGATATAGCTCTCGAGGTTTGGCGTCCATCGGTAGACCACTGACGAACAATGTCCGCACCTGAAACAAATTAAACGCACACTTAATATATATTGCACATCATTTTTGAAAACAATGCTTTAAGGTAATTCAGGTCGGAAAAAATGAGGAACTGCCTCGACAGAACAGATACTTTAAAAAGTCTAATATTTGTATGAAAAAGTGCTTATCTTACGTACTTAGATAAATAGCTCAAGTTCTCTCCAATTTTTTCCAGCCCCAGGACAATAAAATTGCGGATATTCTTTAGGCACTGGCTATAAAGTGTAAAAATCTTTCAGATTCCTTTATTCTTTGTAAACCGTAGTAGCGCATTAATTCGGTGGGTCCATTTAATGAAATAAAACAGAGTCAGTAATGGCGCCGCGATTTGCCGAGTGCGGAAAATGGAGATTGATCGCTGGCAACACCGCTAGTAAGCGCCGCCATATTGTTCCCTAGCATATTTATTATGTTTAAGTCATTTCCTAATTTTATTGCTTTAATTTTCTTTTTATTATGATTTAGGCATTCAGACGGTTTTATGGTGGCAATGTACCTTCTATACAAAGCGTTTTTCTCTTTGCGAGAATCGAATGTAGCAGAAATGAAACCTAAATGTAAAGTAGGTACCTGAAAATTACTCATGTCCAAAACTTGAAGGTATTCATTAATATAATTTTTTTCCTTGCTTTTTACGTCTACTTAAGAATATGATTATATCATTCGGCCTTGTTTTAAAAACACATTATCAAGTTGATAAGTGTAACAAATTGTCGACTGTACTCACAACACACCGGACAAGCCAGCGAGGACATAATACGACAGCGACAGAGCCTGAAATGAGCCTTCACATTGATTAAGCGCGGACCACTTGTATTGAGGGTTCACATCAATATAATATTTTATCGGCAGCATCCGCGCTCGGACGCTGCCAGAATGTCGGACCTTTATGTCGACTATTTTCCGCTCGAGCGCACAGGAATTCCCTGTTTTATATAAACGGTAGATTTTACAGCGAATTTTCAATATCATATTCTGACTGAACTAAATCGGTGTTCGAAGTTTTACGAGTTTTATAACCTCACATTGTTATCTATCTAAAAATTAACATCTTTGAGAGCCACGATATTTTCTTTGTTGTGATCGGATTCTTATAAGAAAACGTTGGTTGATGCAAAGACAAAACAGTTAAAAAAAATTAACATAATATTATAATTTGCATTTAATTAATACTGCAGGTATCACTATGCCTACTTATTATGGGAGTAGCCAATTTATACCATTTATGTTACTGCCTTTAACAATAACATAGCAACTATCTTCCATGGCACAAAGTAATAACAATATTTTCAATAAAATAAACCTCTATTACGGAATTGGTACAACATATAAAATTGTCCAAGAAGATTGGGGTAAAGCACGTACTCAGATATAAGTGTCAAACCCGAATTCACCTCGCATATTTCAGGCGCGTGCACGGCAGAGGGCGCGTCCGGTCAGTTTGAAAATACCCCTACATGTCCACCATTTTACGGTCGGTTGCGCCGGAATCCCTACACCTCACTATTGAGTTATATTTCATACTCACCAGAGATGGGAGAAAGGGAATTTTTGTTGGCAACACTGAAAGCGTTCACATTCCCCGATACTACGTAGTATTTTTGCTTTGTTGATATAGTGCAGGTTGAGCACTAGATTGTATTGAAAGCTGTTATTGACGTACCTACTAGATTTATCATAAAAAGTAAGTACGGTAATATTTATAAAATATAATTAGAAATGAGATCAGAATACATTTTCAAGTGAACGAAAGTATTGTTCTATTTATTTTTATATGCCATTGACCCGGTTGAACGTTTAATCTCCAGAGCTTAGTTCAATTTTACGCGTTCATAACTGAGAGAGCGCGAACGAACATCAGATATGTCCACGGAGGGTGATAATATCTATGCGTTGACATTAATGCCAGATAGAGATGAGATATATTAGTTTCTCGGGGGGCAAATAGAAATAAGCGTTTCATTTTAGAAACATGGAGTAAAAATTGTTTTTGGTTCAACGTAACGTGACCTTACGTTACGTGGTTTTACGTTAGTCGTTTATATTTTTTTATTAAGTGATTTTTGGGTTAATTTACGCGTGAGGTTCCTTTCTTTAGCTAAATGTTTTATGATAACTTTTTTTCTCAAAAAAGCTTTGAAAGTAGTTTTTTTACCGAAATGTCAATAGATACAAGTGGAGGACTAAAGAGCTAAACAACGACAATAAATAGGCGGTTTACCGTAAGGAATGAAATAATAGAATTGTCACTCACTCGTACTTTCCCTTGTCAGGTTCGATAGATTGGATCGTGTAGGTAGGATAAACCTGTCGAATCAAGTGACAATCGAGTGTGCTCGGATAAGCGCACCATTTACCATCGACAAGCGATCGATGACCGTTCCCGGCCGATTTCACTCGCACTGTCCGAAATTAATTTAATACCAACGAGTGGCTGACGTGATAATTGTAATGCCGAGATCGGGGACTCCAGTGTTAATATGGCAACACCGAGCGGAATTATGTCACTTTAATATATTCCTGTCGATAAAAGTAAATAGTGATTGTTCGAAAACTGAAATGAAAAGCGCTGTGAATACCTATATAAAATACGCTGTGAGCATTTGATTAAAATTGTGTAAATTCTGTATTACTTATTTATACTCGTATTATGATGTATACGTAGCATATTACGTATTAAAATAGTATATTTCAGGCCAGTGCAATGCGTGGGGCATTGGGTCACTGACAAACTTAGTTACTAGTCTGTGAACCGCATATTGGGTCACGCGATGACATACAAGTTTGAATATTGTATGGTTCGGGCTTATAAAATGTTACAATATTTTATGACTATCAACAGCGGAAGAAAAATTTATTATTAATAATAATAATAATTCATTTATTTCAGGCAATAGTACACTGCCACAGACGCAGTGTACCAGAGGCCCATATCACATAAATAAAAACTAAAACCCGTATCGTACCTCGACCCCGTATTTATTAAAAAACTTAATTCTAGATATGATATATTTATAATATTATAGTCATGTGTACGTAATAATAATATGATATATTAGAGCACAGATTTGGTAAATCTATACCGGACGTGATTTACAGGGATGTCTTAACAATTTGGATGGAGACAATTAACGTGTTAATAGATTCGCATCGCATCGTGTAACCAAAAATAAAGATTGAATCGTTTGATATAGCTAACATAATTTATCAAACTGAAAATCAAGGTGTATGTACCTAATATAATTGATCGGGTACGAGCGTGTATTCGGAGCGATCGGAGCGGAAACGCCGGGGGCTCTGCACTCTGGACTGCGAATATATCATACTATGACAGTATGTACAGCTCCTAACTTGTAATGTGTAACGGGATATACAGTTTCAGGAATAACTAGGTTGTTTTGATGATGGAGCACTTGAAAGAAAAATATAATATACTAGCTGCACCCAGCAGTTTTACCCGCTGTACAGCCCAGCATTTTGCCCAATATCTCTATACAAAATTTCAGCTCAATCGGTCCACCCGTTTAGGCGTGAAAGAGTACATACATACATACATTCTTACAAACTTTCGTGTTTATAATATTAGTAGGATTAGGTATCTCAAGGATTGGCTCCTAACCGCTACTCAGAGAAAGGAGTGAAAAGAGAGAAAAGAGGAATTTGTCCTGCAGTGAGATGATACAGGCTGAATAATAATAATAACTAGCTTGTGCTTACGGCTTTGTCCAAGTGAAGCAATCTATGCAGCCCCGAGACACAGAGTGACTTAATATACGTTTGTTCTGGTTGAGAATCGAACAGTTGACATTTAGAAAACAGGATTAAATACTGCCAATTACCTAGTTACAAAAGTAATAATCTTATAAAGGCTTCATAAAAATAAATTATTATGAAATGGAAAATTCATATAATGACCAATAAAACATTGTAACACCATGCTTAATAAATTCACTGTCGGTAAATGAATATCAACACATAAACTACGTAAAACAAATACGCTATTCGCAAACAGAGCCGGTTAATCAAATTGATCCCGTGCGTAGGCATCGGTCGTCGACGTGGTGCGGTGTAGGTACTCGTATCATTCGCAAAAAAATACTGGAATGAAAAATCAGTAACTGTAGCAATAACAATGGTAGTGCGCACTGAATATGTTTTGTCAGGCTGGTTACTGGTTTGTCTTACATGGTCACATGCAGTGTAAGCTTTTGAGCTTGGTGTTGGGAAACAATTCCTCATAACTTTGAAACGGAAGAAACGACGGAAGAAATTTTGATGAAATACACGGTATCCAAATCAGGTTACCCGTGTCAGAGCTCTGGCGCCACACAGAGTACTTAATTCGTATAGAACGGTATTATTGCAGCCAAACTTATAAAACCCCTATTTTTGCGTCGGGGGTTAAAAGGTTAGTTTCAAATGGCACTTTTCTATTTAGAGTCGCCGTCATTGATGGGAACTATGCCGAGATATTAATTGAACTTACCCCAGTTGCGCGATATCTGCCTTAATTAAAACAGTATGAACGAAAAAAAGCTTTCATTTCGAAACACATCACCGCAAACAGGAATTGAAATTAAATGTCAGCCTGATGCCAATGAAAAATAATCAACGATTTATCACTTTTTACCACTGCGATGGGAATAGGCGAGCGCACGACAAAAAAGAGCGCTTTGATTTGTACCCTTTGCGGTCAATCTCTTTTACTTTTTGTGGAATTGATATGTATTGAAATATGTAGTATTTATTCTGTTTGGCTGCAATACAGCAATGATACCTGATACCGTTAGATAAGAATTATTAGTTACTAGTAATCTTGTTCCAATTATAAATATATCAAAACTTAAGGATGTATAGAAAGAGGGAGGAGGAGGATAATAGTTCTTAAAGATATGTTACGTAGTTTTACTGTATTTGACAAATCTAGCATGCAAAAAAAATAGCAAAATTTAACTTTTAGGCATACATAAGTAACTGCAAAAATTTTTACACAATTCACCTGATATTATCTAAAGAAACTATGTGTAACTGGCAAAATGCACAAACTGTGTTGCATATTAAAAAAAAAAGATATGCAATTTCTGTATTCGATAGTTCGATCTCGTGAGTACGTTACGCAAAAACCAATATTATTTTACTTCTGTTCCCTTTCTTGATTGAAAATTGAAACAACTCGCTTCGAGTCCGGTGAATAGAAAATCGGTGGTTAACTTTCTGTCCGACCACTTTAGCTTGAACTTTGGCAATCCATTTTGTTTTCTACGTTTACTGGCGGATGGACGAAAAAGAAAACCAAGGTGAGCCTTTGTTATTCTGGTACCAAAGCGAGTTTCGTATTTAACTGGGGCCATGATGCACTTCCACCTTGGCAATTTAATTATTTTCGCGGTGGATTTTTAATCTGGCCGGGTTCGGGAAAGAATAGGAAAAATGTGCTGGAAATGTAAACGGGTTCATTTAAATACAATCTACCTAACGAAATTCATTATCAAGGTTTCCGAATCTACGTTCAGAGTAGTTAAATATTTTTATAGTTATACACGTAATTGCTGTAGGTATTATTTTCATAAATATTCGATTATCCATGTACGAGTAGGTATATTAGTAACCCACCCCATGTATATACATATTATATTATAGTACCTGTTGCCACCTTGTTACACTAATTTGTTTATTTTTTTGCTATTTTGGTTAAAACCATAACACAATAACAAAAATCCGCTTTAAACAATCTTTAAGTAGGTAATAACAAAGACGTTCAAAGAATCTGTAAAGCAAAAAAAGTGTCGACTTGTAAACCTTCGTTTATTCGTTGGTTAAAAATACAATCAATTCCATAAAGCCGTCAGTCAATAAACCGGTAACTTATAAATAAGTGCTAAAGTTGGACAGTGGAGTGCTGAAACTTGTGGATGGCAATTTTTCTTCGAGCTTCAATGTCAGCAGCAATAATTCACAAGTTTTCGTCGGCCTTCCAACCATCGAAAACTGATTTGCAAGGCAGTACAGTAAATAGAGTATTTGACATTTCAATATTCACTCGTATATCTAATATATAAAATTCTCGTGTCACAGTTTTCGTTGCCATACTCCTCCGAAACGGCTTGACCGATTTTGATGAAATTTTTTGTGCTTATCCGGTATCTATGAGAATCGACCAACATCTATTTTTCATGCCCCTAAATGTTAGGGGTAGTCCACCCCTAAATTTTATTTTTTATTTTTTAGACAAAATTTTTAATTTATATTTTTTTATGATACAACATACAAAAATACATACAATCCTCAATTTTTACTATTCTACGATCAACCCTTATTTTTTAATAGCCATTTTAATAATTTAATAATTTTTCCTCTCCGGTCGAAAACTGATCAATCGTCATTTAATTAGTTTTCCCCGCCAGATGTCTACAGGTGTCACTTCTGACCCAGTAAACAGCACGGAGTAGGGATGAGAACGAAGCCGATCTCCTTTCTTTCTCACTCCCTACACAGTTGTCGGCCATCATTATTGTTTATGCATCAAGTGTAGTAGTAACGTTGACAATTATTATTTTTCTATCTCAGTGTAACTCTCATATTAACTTTTAATCATTCCTATTAATTATTTATATGGCAAAACAACGTTTGCCGGGTAAGCTAGTATAATTTAAACTAGGCTTATTGCAGATGTCGTTATTATAGTAATATGGAATAATTCTTTTTTTAAACAATTTGATTGATTTTATTCTATACTAGCTGCGCCCCGCGGATTTACCCGCTGTACTGCAGGTATATGTTCTAGGGTCTAAGCTATCTCTAAATCGGTCCACCCGTTTAGGCGTGCAAGAGTAACAAACATACATCCAGACATATAGACATCCAGGCATCCATACATTCTCACAAATTTTCTTGTATATAATACTAGTAAAATTTCTACATGCATAATAAATATTATGTATTTCAATTCTATACCAAAAACATTGTTAACACATATTTTAAAAACAATAGCTCCATTTCTTTTCCACTGGTATCTTTTTTGAATACAAGCTATTTGAATTTGAATACCTATCCAGTTAATATAAAAACTATTTTACAAGCTTTTTATATGCCAAATTTAAGCGGTGCAGCCGTTAAGGCTTGAAGTGAACAAACATACAAACATAAATCGATCCTTTCACAACTATAATATTGGTAAAAAGTAGCCTAAACTTTACTGTTAAAAGTTGTGTAAACACAAAGTGATGTTGTTCTTGTCTAGAGGAAACCGTTTTTCCTCAGATAAACAGATATTTCCAATTTTTCGGTTGACCTGCGCTCGGTGGAAGACTGTCGGTTTCGAAAAATAGATCCATTTGCGTCGTAGCAAATAGATTGGAAAACGAGAGAAAAAACGAGCACAAATTGTAAAAGAACAACTAAAATACGGACCTAATTGAAATCACTGAATCCCGCTCAAATATTTTACTTTTAATTCAGAATCTTTCTTAGTATTTGAAAATTTGAATCGAATCATTGAACTTCAGCGGCAACTACTGAGGAAATAAGTGAATTCCAAGTTTTATAATTAACTTTTCAAACTGTTGGCGACCTTTCAGGCAATATTTGTCGATATCACAATATTAATGACTTCATTCGAGTCATTGTCCGTTCCGAAGCCGATGCTTTTGTGCGAACTCCATTTCGTTCCGCCGCCAAACGTCAATTTAACCAATCCCATTAATAACTTACTACCTTCCTGCTACCAGGACTATTACTTGCGAGAAATCTGAGGGAGTGTTTTTCTTTTGTATAAATTCCGCAGAAAATAATTATTTTACAAGTATGTTCTATATATTATAACTTATTCAATTTCAATGAAAGCTTAGCGCTGAAATATATGTGTACTACCATCAGTATCATCAGGAAAGAAATATGAGGTTAAAGTAAAAACAGCTTTTCTTATTATATGTAGAAGGAAGTCGTTAGGTTAAGTTGCAGTGGCGACCTGATACTGCAACACATGGGTTGGCTGCACCGATGACTTTAACAGAATAAGTTGGGTAACTTGTTCTGTTGGAAAATAAACCCCAATTATTCATTTTATTGCAATTTATGTCATCAGTATTCGTTGCTGCCAAAATAGCAAGTAGTCATCAGTCTCAAAGTAAAACCCACTTAAGTCCGCACTCCAACGCCCGACTAAATTGCACAAAAGTAATAAAGAATTCAGAGCGAACAATTAAAATCTCAAAAGGATGGCAAAGAAAGAGTTCCAACGGGGCAATAATGTCGACCACCTGCTCCGCTGAGATAGGGATCATAATGTTAATTTAATTAAAGGACTAATCTAAATTGCAGAGGACCCGACACTCCGACGACCATTAAAAGGATATTTCGACGCCGACAGTAAGTCGGGGAAACTTGCTGATTATAAATATCTTAGGAAAGACCTCGCCCAGGGGAGGCAACAAAGCGACTAAAACCTCTAGTAAACACACAACCTTCTAAATTTATGGAGCGTGTACTCGATTTTTAAAATATTGTTGAAGAGGATATTAGGATAAAAGAGCGCTGCAGAGAGTTATTTTTACGCATCTAACTTTAAGTTTTAATCCCAAATGCTCTTTTGAAATTAATAAAAAATATTTTATTTCAAAAGTCAAAGTAGTATTTAATTAAAAACAAGTATCATACTTATCTAAATTACAGAAGACAGACCCGTTTAAGTTTCATTAAAAGGGGTGCTCCAAGACTCTACACAAGGAAGAAAAAGTTTTTCAGCGATAAAGATGCCTTTCGTCTCGGCAGCAGACAAAACTTGCTGGGTGGCGGGTGGAAAACAATTTATTATTTCCTTTGATAGCCCCTACAATCCTTATAAAGGCATTCCCTTATATAAAAACGCGGATTGGCCAACTTTTGCTTTAATTAAACAGTAGATTTACGACAGTATTTAACACTCTCAAAATCTTTTGGCAGCGCTAAACTGCTGAAGTTAGCATTTGATAAATAACTAGCTTTTAGCCTGTATACTTGTGGACTTGTTTGCATTCTTTCTTAGCAAAAGTCTATGTCATAAAACTTGAGTCTCAAAATACAACCAACTAAACTGCAATTTGAGTTGTGCGTTGATAGATTAGTATATTATAGATAACAGTCAATCAAAATAGGGCATTCTATATACGAATATTTAGCTGTCATTATCTTACACAACATTCGTATCAAACAATCGTTAGTAATCTGATTCAGTATTGTAATGAATTCGAATTGAGCATGAATAACGAGCATATAATTGATACATCCAATGCCGGTTTACAAAGAATACAGATCTGCTCACGACATAATAATGAGACAGTTGATATCAATTGATTGGAAGCAGTCGGCCAGTGCGACAGACGCTCGGTTCCGCCCAAATTATGTTCAATGGATAATTAATAGCCACAGCCGTTTCAATAACAATAGTCGGTATATCGAGATCATCATTACTAACCAATACTAGGGATAATTGGACAAACTCATACTTAATGATGCTCATATAAAATGGCTCATTCTCATGGAATCGATTCTCATCGTCACCTTCATGGCAATTCTTATTTATTGCTTATTTGTAATGTTTGTGTATAATATTGTATAGAGCTGGATAACACGAGTAAACTTTTATATAAATGATTTAAATCGTACGTTTCATTTCGAAGAAAAACAGTTTTGAAAATTTCTGCGCCACGAAAGTGATTCAGTCATTATTTTTTCACAACATTTTCAAGTAAAACCCTTTTAAAAGACTAAATCTACCAAAAATTTACAATAAAACGACATTCTACGTAACAACAAACCTCACTACAGAAGAAAATATGCGTTATTTGAGATATAACTTTACCTTTCACTTTACTTTTTTATTAGTCAGAAATTTAGTATGTATGTATTAAAACCCTAAGATAACAGATAAAGTACTTTTTAGTTGGTAAAAAGGCCCTTTCTAAACAAAACAATACAAAAAAATCACTTCCGTGGCTTAAAAATCACCTTCATGGTAAAAAACGCTATGAAAGTGATGCCACGCTGGTGACGAAAATATCCCTTTTTGGTGAAATTCTGGATAGTTTAGATATAATGTATAAAATTAAATACTACATCTTTATCTCGCACATTTTGGCGTTTTGAAAAGCTAGCTTTGATTTAAATAACTAAAATACAATGCATAAAAATGTTGTCCATGCAAGTGATCGATACACCCATGAATAAATTGAAACTTAGCAATTATATTTTTTCCCACGGCTCGATAAGTCCTAGATCCTACTTCTACGATTGCAGAACATGGCCATCATTGAAATGAATCGATCTCTGTATTGGATTGTTGATGTTGTGTTTAACAGCAGCCGTTAAACTACGCAAATTTAAAGCACCTAAAATCGTGTGACCGCCGCATTATGTCATTTTAAATTCAAAGTAATAATGAAAGGCTTTTTTTAGATTATATACCGTAAAGTGTATTTGTTTGCGAAAATTTTGGTATATATTATATACAGATACACCGAAATTTGTTAAAGTAGTGCTCAAATATTTCACTGCAACGGAAAGTGTGACACCATGAGAATACGAAAAATGGCCCCGTTTTTGACCTTTCATGTTAAATTTTAGTATTATTTTTTGCGTCTATTATGACAATCTTTATTTATTTTGTAGCTTAATATATGTTTTATCCACCTTTTCAAAATTCATGTCTCTTTCTTTAACCGATTAGGAAATATAACCGTGTGACCATCAAATTTGACCTAAAATGAGAATGAGCCAAATATAAATCTACACTGACTCGTGCAATTTTCTCTGTTTTTGTCTATTGAAAGACACTTTACGACCATCTTTTAGACCATCTTATATAGGTAATGCAACTTAAATACATATTACACGATAATAAATAAAAAAAAAACGGTCAAGTACGAGTAGGACTCGAGCACCGAGGGTTCCGTATAAACCTACGGCATTCTACGGAACCCTAAGGAAAAGTGGGTGTAATATTATTATATACTGTAGGTTTTGATTCCCTTGCGAGTACCTGCTTGAAAATATGCGGCTAAAATTGCTGTTTCTTTTGATTTCGTTGACATAGATGTTTGATTTTTTTACAGCTTAAAGTTATTATAAAGCTGAGTATTTGGTATGAATTTCAATTTAATACCTGTACGCGTTCTTGAGGAAAGGGATAATAAATACAAAATTATTAAAAATATTTTTTATATGATGTAACTAAAAATTTACAGTTTTCGCAATTTTTCCTGTGCCTGTGATTTAAGACGTTGCTGCGAACCAAATTTCAAGATTCTGAGTTAACGGCAAGTACCCTATAGGTTTTGATTCCCTTGAGAGTAGTCGCGAGTTAAAAAATACGGCTAAAATTGCTGTTTCTTTTGAATGCGTTAAGATAGAGGTTTGATTTTATTACAGTTTAAAGGTATTATAGACTTTAGTATTTGATATGAATTTCAGTTTAATATCTGCACGCGTTCATGAGAAATAAGGTAGTAAGTATGAAATTATTAAAAATATTTTTTTATATGATGTAACTAAAAATGTACAATTTTCGGAATTTTCCCTTTATCTGTGCTCTAAGGAATTGCTTTTTACCAAATTTCAAGATTCTACGTTCACGGCAAGTACCCTGTAGGTTTTGGTTTTTTGAGAGTAGTTGAGTGTTTAAAATTTCGGCTAAAATTGCTGTTTCTTTTGAATGCGTTGAGATAGAGGTTTGATTTTATTACAGTTTAAAGGTATTATAGGCGTTAGTATTTGATATGAATTTCAGTTTAATACCTGCACGCGTTCATGAGAAATAAGGTACCTAGTAAGTATGAAATTATTAAAAATATTTTTTTATATGATGTAACTAAAAATGTACAATTTTCGGAATTTTTCCTTTATCTGTGTTCTAAGGAATTGCTTTTTACCAAATTTCAAGATTCTACGTTCACGGCAAGTACCCTGTAGGTTTTGGTTTTTTGAGAGTAGTTGCGTGTTTAAAATTTCGGCTAAAATTGCTGTTTCTTTTGAATGCGTTGAGATAGAGGTTTGATTTTATTACAGTTTAAAGGTATTATAGGCGTTAGTATTTGATATGAATTTCAGTTTAATACCTGCACGCGTTCATGAGAAAAGGGGTAATAAGTATAAAATTATTCAAAATATTTTTTTCATATGATGAAATTAAAAATTTATGGTTTTCGCAATTTTTCCTTTATCTGTGCTCTAAGGAATTGCTTCGTGCCAAATTTCAAGATTCTGAGTTTACGGGAAGTGCCCCGTAGGTTTTGATTTATTTGGTAATGTCGAAAATTTGCTGAAATTTGCGACATATTCGACTATATCTTTTGATTGCGTTGGCCTAGAAGTTTGAATTTTTCACAGCTCTAAGAAGCAATAGACCTTAGTATTTTCTATAAATTTCAGCTTGTTACCTCCACGCGTTCCTGAGAAAAAGGGTCTTGACAGACAGACGGACGGACGGACGGACGGACGGAAGGACGGACGGACGGACAACAAAGTGATCCTATAAGGGTTCCGTTTTTTCCTTTTGAGGTACGGAACCCTAAAAATGGTAATCGGTTAAGCCATTTCGGGGAAGTTCAATATCAAACATTGTGACATGAGATTTTCATGTAAGTATTAGATGTGCATGCATTAAATTGAGTTCTTTTAGGAAAAATTAATACCTAAGTACTATATTTTGAGAATTGGCAGCAGGCCCAATAAATAACTGAAAGAAACATTGGTGTAGTTCCACCAATGTTTCTTTTAGTTGTAAGTTTACAACTGCAGTAGCTAGAAGGTCATTAGTCATTGCGTCTAGTTTGCAGTATACAACACATTTACGACAGGTAAAGATGAGGGTAGAGACTTTGGGTCCTTGGGGTCCGGGAGCTCACCGCATTTTCCAAAATTTATCTGAGCGCTTGGTCGAGGCGACGTGTGACCAAAATGCTGGGGTATATTTGGCCCAACGTATGTATAAGTATTGCCATTCAACGTGGCAATGCTGCCAGCATTCTGGGCACTCTGCCAACTGACAGTGGTTTGGAGCACTTGGATTTTCTGTAGATCGGCTTGTGGCCGATCTGTGGTTAATAAAAGTGTTCTTTACTGCTGTAGTAGCTGTAGTATTGTTAGTTTGTTTTTCTCAATAAAGGCATTTGCCACGACTAAAAAAGTTACGACATAATAATATTATTATGTATTATATATGCCCGGAAGACATGGAAAATGTACCTCAATACTGTTGTTATTAGTAATTGATATTTCAGCCGCTATGATATTTGTACTCATCTACATGTACACATTACGTGTGATTAGGATGTAACGTCGAGGCCTCAATTCCTCAGATTTTATCCTCAAAAGAAACATAGACACTTGTGCACTGTAGTGTTATTTTAATGGGCCCCAAAAGGAGGGTCGTTCGCAATTAAAATTTTCCATTTTATTAAATTAACGAGCGCAGGAAAGTGCGTTGAAGAGCTCCGCTGAGCTTTTTACCAAACAAAATACGCGGGTGGAGACGCCTCTACAAAATCTACTTAACATCAAATATTTCGAGACCCTTCCAAAGATCAACTTGTAGGCATAAAATCTTAATACAGTGTAATATATTATTTCATATGTTCAACGTAATCATAGGTCTTTGCGCATATATTTAAATAACAAATTCAAATTACCTACACATGGTGCAGTATGTATCTGTGGAATTTCGACCCAAATAATGTTGCTGATTAAAAATCTATTATATGTAAAATGTATATATATATATATAAACCCTAGTTAAACTCTTTCAGAATATTTTGAAAGCAGCTTTGAAATGGATACCTCAAAACATCCTAGTGTCCTAAATGGCACCACGTACGGTGTCAGCATCGAAGGTACCCTCGACAATCACTAGCAGGCTCCACAGCGACCCGGTTTGTCTTGCCTTATCTGAATTTCAAATCCAGCTGCAGGTGGGGACGCGATTGAGCGAAACTTCCTGTACGTTTAGATTTACCAGCCACAATTGAATCCGCCGCCGGAACTTCGGGTCCATACACTTTGCAAAGTGGCTTATGAAACAGATACGGGCTCTTTGAAGAACTGTGCAATCGTCACATGCACGTAACTTCACTTCGCTTGGCCAATATTGTACGAATGTTATTTTCCGGAGACAAAATAAAAATGCAGATTTCACAGATACTGTGAGAAAATACGACAGTAGCCATTGCAAAAGAAAACAAAGAAAGTGGGATTGGCAATATGAAAATTATACTAGTAGCGACTTTTCAATATAATATGAAAATGTTAATAAGTTTTCTAAAAACTATCATAAAAGGCCATTAGACCAATTAAGAGTAGAGGAATTTCAACATTAAGCTTAAAGTCGTCTGGAGTAAACATATTAGATATTTCATATTTAAAAAATACATAATATACTAGCTGAGAACGCATAACGCAACTTCATCTGCATCAGTGGAAAAACTTTACAACCTATTCACACACCTTCCAAATATACTTCTATTAAAACCGTTCAAGATGTTTATAAGTTTAATAAAAAACACGAGATTTTTATACACCACGGCGGGCCGGATGTGTCATTAATATAGCTTCTCATGTGACATTTAGCTTCTCATAAAATTAGGCTACAAAAATTCACAAAAATGACGCCGAAAAATAAACAAAGCATCACTCACATTACCATAACATAATAATGCAGTTTCCTCAAGATAGGATGAAAATGTCAATGGCTTCCTCAACAAACAGTAAGTGGAGAGAAAATGAAAACATGTGGTTCGAGAGGCCGTTCACCATGATTAGTGCGACATTACACGCCCGAAGATACGAAGGGGAAGGATTTGTCGAAGAATGTGCTATTCATGGAAATTTATACATGCGTAGATTTATATCATTAGATAGACTAGTAGTGCCATATGGTTTTTTTCCTTCAAATACTTCTTCAAATAATATTCCAGAATTTAAAGTGCAAGCAAATTGTTTCTCCAATCGGATGTTTACTTTTAATCATTTTTGGGTTTTATAACTGGATAGACTACATAGTCTATTCTATTAGTAATTTTATACAATATTTAAAAAATGTGTTAGTAAAAAGTGTGTGTTATTAGTTTACTTTCGTACATATTTTCTGCCAATAGCATTATAACAGTGTTAGGTAAAGAAGTAACACTCATTTAAGCTGACGTTCCCACTTCGTTCCTAATTTTGAACTATAATGCTATATTAATTAACGTTTTGTTTTGTTTGACGATTTAGCTCTTTGCGCGAACATTTGCGTGAATTGTGGCGTATATACTAAGGTTTGTGGCTAGTATTAGGAAAAAAATTACGTTTTTATTAAGTAGCTACGAATATCCATTAAATTTAGTGTTACGAGTAAGTCTCCCAGGATATCAAAATACATCGCAATAATTGGGCCGTAGTGTATAAAGTATATCGCCATAAATAACGCTCCCATAAGGGCGATTAAATTCTTTCCTGCGGTGAAGGAAGAGGGAATTCCTCTGAGCGGACGTCTCCATCGCGTAGGTGACACATGCTTCTTTTATTTTTGGGACAGAATTAAAATATTGAATAAGTACTATTTTCATATCGACTTAAACACATATTGGTTATAAAAAGGCATTCCTAAATCCGTACAAAGGCCTGTTCGTCCCTGTGTAATCGGTAGAGAAACAAAACTGCATCGGAATACCCAGTTGGACATTCTTCACTACCCAGATAAATTGCGAATAACGCCTAGCAAAATCTCCTACGCCGCGCATATTATTACGAGTATCTTATGTGTAGCCAAAAACTGAATGATAAATAAAGCATGTTCTAAAAGCATATTTATAAAGATACCTTTATAAATATGCTTTTAAAATATAAATATGTATTTAGACAGATATTAAAAACTGTGTATTGTAACAAATATCAACATAAAATTTTAACCTATTTGATGGTGACCCTACAGTCACGGCTATTTTTCACAAGTCCATGTCTCGAGGCTGGGTTTAGTGTGTTTGGGCGCAATTCCCAAACTGAATGAGGTGGTATTATGGGTAATTATTGTACTTAAAATTAGAATTTAGTACACGTTCATAAAGAAAACTCACGTTTTCTCAAAACCCAATCAGTAAAACTATGAGAAAACCCACGATTAACTATATTTTAAGACTTTTTTGCATAATATGATGCCGTGTCTAACATAGTTTTACGTGCCATCCAAAACACGGTAGCGTTCAGGCGACAATTTTGCCACACACTTTCTTTTTAGAGTTCCGTACCTCTAAAGGAAAAAACGGAACCCTTATAGGATCACTTTGTCCGTCTGTCTGTCTGTCAAGACCCTTTTTGGAACGAAGTTCCTTATCGTGCGTTGTGAAAGGGGGCTAGACAGAAAAAATTCTTACGAAAAGTTGTCACGACACTTTTTGCTATAGTAAGCTATTGTTAGCTGTACGGCGTGCGCATGTTTCTCTGTATGTCTCTCTCTCTCTTTCTCTCTCTTATAGAAAGCAAGCCAGATATTTTCATTAATCGAACTTCGTTCCATCCGGGTGTCCCTTGACACCTCTCAAGTTTTTTTTTCTATGGTATATCCACAAAATCTGATCAATAGTTTAGGAAAAATTCATAGACAAACATACAGTTCCGAAATATTCTATATTTTAATAACAACATACAAAACCTGAGTAAGTCATATGACATACCCATTTGAGGCGAAGTTTGGCAAATCGCCCGTAACTTACGCCGAAGTGATAGAGGCATCTCGGCAAGTGGTTCAGAGTACCTGATTGATGGCTCTAATCTCTACAGCTATAGAACTTGCACGAAGATAGATAGTCCCTGGATATGGGAGCTTACGTGCAATATTCCAACAGGAATTATGCGAACAATATCTATGTATAAGATAATATACAAGAATTTGATGTTTAGGTAATTATATAAAATCTCAAATTAAGGTGGTTATTATTGACCTCCTCTGAAACGGCTAAGCAGATTTTTATGTGTTTTTTTCTGCATGCGAATAGGCCGTAGAGAATTCAACAGACGCAAATGAACTTTCGCAAGGCAGCTACTTTAATTTATACTAGCTAGATAATATACCTCACGGATGTCAACAAGACGTAATAATATTATAGTCAATCAGTAGAGTCACATCGCTTAAAAGTTATTTCATCAAGACAACCGGAAGAATTTTATTTTATCAAAGTTTATAAAAATATTGAAACAACGTAATGACGTTATAAACTTGAGGAAAAAATTGGGGAGCTTAAAATGTTGTTACCGACCTCAAATTTTAAAATCTTCTTAAGATCGAGTCGGCACGCCAAAAATCATATAACTACCTATCAGGAGCAACCGTAGTAAAATGATAAAAGTGTTTGCAGAAGTCGATTTAAATAGCGAATTCAATCAGTCCAAACAAGCAGAAAATCGAACTCCAAGCCCCAAATCATCCAATCGTAGTAAATCTCAAATTCCGAGTACGCAAGCTAAGGAGCCGGCCCGTCCCGGCCAAGTCCCTGATTTAAATTGCAGATGGCCCTCGGGAACGCAGACTCCCGCGATATGCTAATCATAGTCAAGCCAAGGATTATCCCTGTTTACACTCAACAAACTCACTTAATTTCGCACCGACCGATGTCTTGACATATCTGTCGTCTGAGGAACACTGGAGCGACGGCCTCAGCGTCTGACAGGGTTATTATGTAGTATGTAAATCCCGAAATTACTTAGTCTTCTGCTTTTGAAGATGTTCAGTGTTCAGGTGTCTATCAAAGCTTATCCTTGACACGAATTGTGACACTGAACTTGTCTTGAACATTTACCTAATACTTTAAGTTTTTAGCCCCCGACGCAAAAACGACGGGTGTTATAAGTGTTTAACCCCCGACGCAAAAACGACGGGGTGTTATAAGTGTTTAACCCCCGACGCAAAAATGACAGGGGTTATAAGTTTTTAACCTCCGACGCAAAAACGACGGGGTGTAATAAGTTTTTAACCCCCGACGCAAAAACGACGTGGTGTTATAAGTGTTTAACCCCCGACGCAAAAACGACGGGGTGTTATAAGTTTGACGTGTCTGTCTGTCTGTCTCTGTGTCTAGGTTATTATATAGTATCAAAGTACTCGTCAATACGACTCAAATGAGCCCAAACTCGATGTAATTGCGTCGTTTAATTACGGAATTCCTATGTCCACCTTTCAGCTCCATCATCAGATCAGCTCCATATCATAATAATATTGCATTGTCATCCGATTCAAATATGAATGCAAAATTTCAGCTCAATCAGAATCCGGGAAGTGGATCAAATTGAACTTGCAAGATTTGATTATAGACAGACAGACAACAGACAGATGTAAGTAAAACAAGTGAAATTTTAAATAAAACTTTTTAAAAACAAGCTTTTATTATTATTACTCCCCAGCATCATAAAGTACTTGTCAAGGCGAATCGTTTGAGCCCAAACTCGATGGGGTTGCGTCATTAATTACGGAGATCCTATGGCCATCTTCCAGTTCCATCATCAGATCAGCTCCATGTCAAAATATTGCATTGTCATTCGATTTATACATGCATACAAAATTTCAGCTTAATCGGACACCGGGAAGTGGGTCAAATTAAAGTTGCAAAATTTGATTACAGACAGACAGACGGTCAGACAGACAACAGACAGGTGAAAGTAAATAAAAGCTTGTAATAAAACGGACTTTAATATCAACAAACACTATAGTACTATAACATTATGTGACCAAAAAAAAAATTCCGTTATTATTATATAGAGTATCAATTTTTGCGGTCCAACTATAATCGCACTATATGTGTGGGTTAGCGACGAGAATAATTTGGAGCGCGGAGCGACACGTCCACTCTCTGAGAGGCCTTTGGGCCGAGTGAACCGAGAACCGACGCGGGCCTCGTTTTATAGTGATTTTGAAAAATTCGGCAAAAATATAAATATTACATTTTAAGTAAATTTAAAAATACGATTGGATCAAAAAAATGTTATTATTTAATGGTAAGTAATTATTTTGAGTAAATATAAAAGAGTCATGTATAAAAAAAATGTTTTGTAAACAGTAATTTCGTGATAATTTCACATCTTTATGATTTTATTTTAATAAGAAATACCTATAATTCAAACTTTTCCTTAATAAATATATACTAGTTTAGGATCTTTCCAGTAATAATAATTTTTTAGATTCTAATAAAGACATGTATATTTGGATATACCCATGTCCAAACATTGCTTCAGAAGTAAATCTATAAAACCTTTATCCATTTACCTTGACGTAATTTAAAAACGGTCAAAACTAAAAAGGTTTTTCTGTAGAAATTGATTAGATTACAAGTTTTTTTAAAAGTTGTGAGTAAAAGTACCGTTCTAAAATAAGTATTTTCAAAATAATCCATGTTTGAACATCACAGATTTGCGCTTGGGTCAACTAAACGCTCTTAACACTTTACTAATAAGTCATTATTAAGAGTTCGACGATCTATAATAAATGCATGTCGTTGCCAGAGGCGTCAGTAACATTATAATATTAATTTTACAGATGCAATTTAATAATGGATGAATTCTAAATTAAATACGACAATTAAAAACCCTTTTAACAAGAACCTTGAAACGTTTGTAACGATGTCATCTGAAGAAAGTTACTCCTTGGAGTAAAAGTTCACTTTTTGCGGCAAGTACCTTTATTAAGAAAGTTAACTTCCAACTTTTTATTCAGATTAACTAAGATTTTACTCTTTATCATTTCATAAGAACTACTTTATTCTTGAAGAATAAATCTATTACTATTAGATACGATTAGAACTCGTGTTTCAATCAATAAAGAACAGAATAACTCTATATTGACTAATAGGTTGGATGGAATTTTGATAACATGTACAGCAGCGGGGTGAAAATATAGCTTGGTAAATAATGTGTAGTTTTATTGTATCACTTTTAAATCAACTTTAATTTATTGTTTTTAGTTTACTTCTGCCAAAACATTATAGTAACGATCTAAGTACACATATAATTGTACTTGAATTACGTATATAGGTGCTGTTAATAAAATGAATAATTATATTATAATTACTCATACAAACTCAACAAGTTTACTACAAGTGATAAAACAAAAGGGATAGGTGGTACCGTTAACATTTATACTCTGCCAACACATATACGAAACTCTCCACATCTTTTGTGATAAAACATAGACCTAACGGCCCTTCAAATAACATACGAAACAAAACACGCCATCAATAACATCATTTTATTTCCAATAAACATTAAACGTGTCGGGGGTAAATATCTAGACCGGGCAATAAGTACGCTTGAGGCATCGTAAAGTCGACCTGAGTTGGCACTAATACGAATTTATGTCGATGGACTCGCGGAGCCTTGCCGCCGGTATCGATCCAATACAGCCTATAAATGTTTCAATTTACAAACCAACCGTTTTATGTTAACCATGATATATTTTACAACATTACGGGGAAGAAAGAAAATGAAGTTATGGACGTATTTTTACGTAATAAACGTCCTGAAACACGCTGGTGTTGGTCTTATTTTGTTTCGTTAGCTCATGACAGAATAAACAACTCTATATTACAACACAAGCTCCTACTTGAATCTCATTAAAATTAATATTTCAAAGCTAGCTTACGCCTGTAACTTCGCCTGCGTGAAGTTATCCATTCTTTGCGGACTTTTACGTCATAAATCTAAGTGCCAAATTTCAACCCGATCATCCGGCTTTAGCTTCAGTTTAAAGTCTTGTTAAAACGGTAATAATTTAATAATCTTTTTAGCGAGTAGTAGCACGTGATGCAGCGCAGTTATTAAACTCACGCAACCATCCCATCCATAAACTAAGATTACAACTACAATGCACATAAAACAAACATATAAAAGTTTTGCGCGTAGAGGGCGCGGTACATAGGAAGTCTCCCGACAGACTGGCGACGTCGCGCGACGTCTCCGCCCGCAAACAACCGTCACCGACACCGTTTAACTTTTATATCGAGTTTTGGTGAGGAAATCCCGACAATTTACATGAGAAAGCGTCCCCGCACCGCTCGCCCTGGATCTTCTAACAAGGGCCAGGAATGTAGGCGGCATCCGACGCAGGCATGCGGAATACGTTCCCAGTTTCGAATATTTGATTGAAATCTCTGAAAGTGTTCGATATTAAATTTTTGCCATAAAATAATTTGCCGCGAACACGTTAAATATTCAGGTTTCAGTAATTTTCCGTGTTTAATATTATGTAGGTGTACGTGTGACACTGATCAAATGCTTTATATCTATGTTACGATCGAGATCGTTCGAGCAAATTGTAATTACTTAACACGACCTTTGCACTGTGAATACTATTGATAGACACAGTATTATAATACGCCACTATTTCTAATGACTTACTGCTTTTAGGTCAATTATTAAGTATCATTTAACTATGAAAAATAAATGAGTAACAATTATTGGCAATAGTGAATACATGACGGATATGACGGATGATAGAGCAGAATGGAGGAGAAAAATGTGTTGTGCCGATCCTACCTAGTGTGGAATAAGGACAGGAAGATTATGAGTAGGTACATAATATTAGCTACAATTTTTACTTTTTTTACTGAGTATAATAATAAATAAGCATAAACCAATTAACTTTGCGGCTGACTTGACAGCTGGTTGTCAGTCTGCCTCTGTGCTCGAAGCTGTCGAGTTAAGTTGCCTACCAAGTGTTACTATAGAATATTTAAATCAAACCACATCGATAAACGTGTGTATAGCTTAGAATTTGTCTACAAACATTGAGAGACAAACAGTACAACGTTGGGCGCCAAAGTTCGCGATATGTGGTATGCCGCATGAGTAGTAATTAACACCACCTCGCTTCCACTTCCCTCTCTCCTCGCATGTTCCCTCCGCCCGGCACTCACTGGGGCCGATTGAATTAAACTTCGGCACGGTTGTTGTGGTTCGAATCCGTTGGTTTTGTCGCCGTTTTGTGCAGCTGCGATTACTGGCAATACTTGTCCAGCTTTCATTAGTTTTACTGCTCGCGACGTGAGTATCGAGCGGTTGCAGGTTTTACTGCAAAAGGTACGACACCAGCTGTAATTACTTGTTTTTATCGAGTCAACTGAGCACCTTCTGCTTTATTGATTAAAGTGCTTAAAAACACCGGACAATGGACACACGATTAACTAAAGAAAACACTTTTAAAAGCTTAAATTAGTAAATTTTTTCTTTAAATAATAACATTCATATGGGAGTGAATTTTTTTTACATCTTTTTAATATCACTCTGTCATGAGCACATTATTTTTTGTTTACAATGAGTTTCTTCACAAAAAGTCTGTGTATATAAAGGTGAGGGTTGCCAGATGTAGCACGCCATGTTTCCCTTCTCACTATCACTGTCCTAGTTTTTAGGGCAACATTTTAGGGTGCGACACACGAACAAGGTTTTGCGACGTCCGACCCGGTCTTCGTCTGCTTTCTGCGAGATGCCAAGTTCTAGTACTAAACTAGGGTAACTAAAGTTAAATTTTGGTATCCAAATATAGTGCTGTATTATTATTTATGTCATAATACATAGGAGCTTCTAAAAAGTTTACTTTTGAATTGATAAAATAATCTAACTTTTTTCCTTAACTGTTTAATGATTTTACTGATCAAGTGGCTTGACCACATAACTTCATAAATTGACACGATGTGCAAGCAAATTTGAGTTTTGTATTATTTCCAACATAATAAAAAGAGAAACATAAAATTAGGTCTAACCGTTTCGGAGATCGGTACAAGATTGACACAAGATTTTTTTGTATAAGACCGTTACTGAAAAATGTCTTTGTTTTACCAAAGTTATGATGACATCTTGCATCAGTGACATACACATGTAAGCCCTAAGTGCAGTGGAGTGGGGCGGTTCTCTCCCTACGTAGCACAATTAGCGCGCGCGACTCAACGCGGCTTGAGTTTTAACAACGGCGCTCGGAACACTCGCCGTCATTCACTACTGATGAGGCTCCACCTTGCGGGACTCTTGGGTACATGTGTTAAAGGAAACTGTGACACGGTTTTTTTTATACACATAACTTTACCTCTACTTATGTTTAAAGATATAAATATGTAGATATATACTCGTACATGTACTTATCTTACCGATATGTCGGTCACTGAAATACGTAAAAATGGGTAATTAATATACCATTTTGAGTACATAAAATGTCGTAACATTATTTGATATTAAAATTAAATTAAATAGTTTTTCACGGCACAACATCACAGCCAATTGACATTGAATTTGGTATATAGGTAGTTTTTTTTTGTATATAGGCACCTAGTTAGACCCTAGATTTACACTTAGGACACTTTCCAGTAGGTTACGCTGTAAAGCACATCTAGTCAGGAATGAGCAACGAATGAAAAAGAATTTTTGTTTCAACTCCTAAGAATCAACGACGAAAATGCAAATGTGAAAAGCTTGGTTATAAATATTTATTTTCAAAATGAAAAAAACCTTCGAATAATTTAGAGTTTAAAGCAGTCGACAATGGAACAATATTTAGACAGACTCGTAAAGATAGTGCAGTGGTAATAGTTAAAGCAATTAAGGAGATAACGAGGAATACATAACCTCGCTGAAAGCTCTAAATCTTACTTGGTAATTAACACCAGACGGCGTAAACGGTGCCTGAATAAACGTTCTCTATAAAATATAAACATTTACAAATACTTATTTATTTTATCCAACTCAGTATTATTATTTCAATAATACACCAGTCGCGCTTATGTTTCATCCATTGAAATGTATATATTATAACCTTTGTGTTATTTAAGGTTTTCATCTATTTTAGTTTAAACCTAATCCGTGTTATTACTAAACATAGACTTAATATTTGTACAAGGGCTAAACCATGTTCAAAGCGAACAATTGACATGAGTTAATACTAGTACTATCGTAAGTCCGTGTATTGTAATAAAATGGAATCAATTTAATAGTTTGGGAGAGAAAGTTGAAAAAAAAGTCCTAACGTTGTACTGAATAACAAAATAAATATATAAAGTTTTAGCCTCTAGCAGGCGAAACCGGGTCACTTACCTAGGGTGATGCTAATAACTACATTCAAAGCTTTGATTTTATATTACTTTGATTCTCATTCAGAAACCCTTTGTAATAAGAAAATTATACGTGCAAAATTTTCAACAGCATTGTACTTTACTCGGAGTTGTGCAATAAAGCGGCTTTATTCAGCGTATTATTAGACGGTAGAGTATTCATATAATCAGAATCTCATTAAGTATTAACGCCTAAGAACCGAGGCGGGTAGGTACATACATATAGTAGGCACGTACCTATCGAACGCAAGTGAAATCCTTCCTAGCATAAAAGTTAATAGTACGACCAAACGGTACGGGATCTCCCAAGACGGCGATAGAATAACGCAAGTGTGCAGTGCACATGCTCTAGAGGGGAACCCGACGGATAAAGTTAAAGCATACTAATGTACGAACATAAATGGAATCTGGCCATGATAGCTGTGCGCTGGGGAATGGCCGCCTAAAGTCTACAGCTAATATTAATCAGCCTTCGAGAATTAATCTAACGTCATGGTGAGAGCCATGTACCGAATTTTTCTTCATTCAAAAGAGCGCTAATTTTGTAATTATGTTGAATATTATGTTATATGCATTTAATGAATATTTGATTAGTATTTAGAGAAATAACATATTATTGTGGCGCCATGCGGTGATATTGTCCGTATTTCGGCATGATGTTCATTGAAGCCAGGGAGAAATTAACCCCGTCGCGCCTACTTAACCGACTTAACGACCGTCGGTAATAACGGACACTGCATGTCGTCTTCTTGTATGTCGGTCTCTAACATTAAAGATATCACATGTTATATCTTGTTGAATCCAAATGTCGTCGGCACGCGTTGTAGAAGTCGATTCGTGTGGATCTAGAATTCGCATTTATTATCGCCTAGACTTAGATACGTGTTTGCAGCGGCTGGTAGAACTATAAATAATGTAGCTCTACTCCACAGCTCTAAACGAAACACACAGTTTGTAGAATTGTCTCGAGCTCCGGCGCTGTCTGTGTTATTATTCCGTAGGTATCGTAGGCAGTACTCGCATCTGCACTCTTGCCACTCCAGGCATTCAAATAGCTGCTTTAGCATATAATATTTGAGGGAATCTTCATATGGTGCGGGTATGCGCGCCCTGCAAATAGAATTTGTATACCATCGGCTTCCGAAAGGGTTTGTGTGCGATTACACTTCACGCATTCCGATCTTTGGATGATTCCGTGTTTGCTATCACTTTCGTATCGAACATCTTTTATATTAGATTTCAAATATTTTAAGCACGTTTGTTTACTTGGGATCAAATCTATTTGAATTATTTTGTATGTATTGTACATATTTTCTTACGTTGGCAACACGACCTGAGGATCGCCCACAGAAAGGTCTAGTTGCCCTGCAGGTGGGAAAGGTCACCTTTTAAAACAGATAATTTGTTGGAGACTACCCCTTGCTAGTCTACTTAAGTATTGAAACGGGGTGGCCCCACAGAACTAACGTATTCATGACTCCGAGCCACCCTTTACTTTACGACCGGTGTCATGGCGGTCGCAGTGAATCGGAAAGGTAACCTATTCGGACCCGACCTATGTGAAATATAATGCCACCATATGTTACGTAATTTGGGAGATTTCCCGAAAGCTGGGTCAATGGTTCAGTCTTTATGGGACTGATGAACTACCAAACGCTTAGGAGTTAGGAGACATATCACCATTTCAGTTGGATTGTCTATCGAGCACGTTTTTGTTTAAGGTTTTTAATGACAAAAATATGTGGTCAAGCTATTATAATGTAATCAAATAATGTTGTTTTTGGAGAAAGATTGCAAAAAATAGGTATTTTAAAAAGTCGATAGATACTAGCGAATTTTGTATGTTTTTATATTTAACTTATTGGGTTTCACATTGTTTGGTCATATGAAAGATTGCAGCTCGCAAATTTATAGTTAAGTACGTGGGAAGTATAACTTTAAGTATTTAGAGTTCGGCTATTGTTAATTACAATTCGCTCCCATTCACGTTATAAAAATTCTGTTTGTCTCACAGGTCCAATTTAAAAATGGTTTGTCTTTGTAACATTCGAGTACCTACTCGTACTCATATTCTAAACACGAATTGGGGAAATTGAAAAGATGCCCTTAAACGTCTCATGATATGAGATTTACGACTCCTTTGAAGTGTATGAAATATCGCGGAGATATTTTTGATATATACTTCCATGAACTGATGTTTCTATCACATACCACAAACGGCTGTCTCAACCAGGAAATAGATATTTTGATTACCTGAAAAAAGAAAAAGATATGTCAATGGAATTCAATATCTTGCGAAACCTACGCATTACATTTAGTTCTATAACTGAGTAAAACCATACCACTTATTATTATAACAAAAAATACAATATTATAAAAATCATATATAAAAACAATATTTAATTACAAAAGATTTTAGGATTTTTTTCTCAAAATTGTAAAAAAAGATTTTCTTTTTACTTAATATAGGTAAATATACTATTATAGCGATTAATTTCCGAATATGTAAAATAACACGCAATGTATTTCTACGTACGAAAAATTGTACTTATAAAAGTTTCAAGAAAGTTCTGTAAAACTTAACAGGCACCACGAAGCATATGATAAAGTAATCTTTTGAAGCCTTCATAAAGACGAAGTTAGTTGAAGGTTATTTTTTATACCCACTTTATCATAAAATATATTTCGAGAAAAGTGAATATTACAAAACCGCTAAAACTCTGCCTAATCTTGTAAAATACAACGTTAAAGAATTTCAAGAAAAGCTTCTTAATTGTTAAAATCACGAAACTTTTAAGCGTCTTGAGTCCGCACATGATACCTCTTACTTAAAAGTTTATGTTTAGATTACATTAGCACATCTAAGTTTGAATAGGTAATAGCATAAGCATAACACTTTGCAAACAACTAATTTACAATAATAACTAACAGTGCCAGATTTAATAATTAATACTAGGTTAACAATCGGCAATCTTATCGCACTAGGCAATATCTTAATACACTTAAAAGATTAACATATCGTATGGTAATAAGAGGTTTTCAGGAAACAGCGGTACAGACGAGATCCGTCCGCGGGGATTTATCGAGAGATAAATTGCAAGTCGTCGTAGCGGCGGACATTTGTCGCGCCTCGCCATCCTTTGTGCAAATGAGATGCGTAACAATGCTCCAAACGGTTAGCTAAATTAATGTATGCCCGTTATAAACAACGCCTTAATTAAATTTTGTCCATAATATTCTTGATTGTTGACATTCATAGCGCTGCGTCCGCTCATTGTTGCCATTTGCATAATAATATTATCTGTTGTACAAATAAATTCTGTACGTATCCAAGTCAAAATAAACAAGGCAAATAGTAAGACAGTAAACGTCTATCAACATTATCTCCATTTAAATAATTACCTCTAAAAGCCACAACAAGTCCGATAACAAAGACGACAACTTGACAAAATTTATCCCTTCATCTCGGTTTGTTTAAACGTTAATTATCGCTTTATTTATGTTAGAAATATTCTAATTTACCCGGAGCTAATACCCTGTTTCCTCGTCGAGACGAGACAAGACGGCGCCCGTCGCGCCATCTGACAGGTGTCTTACGCGTGCTCGGATTTAGCTTCACAACAATTTGCGGAGACCCGTTCCGTACATTAATATCGTGTGGACTGCCCGCTCACTATTCCTGTTAACCTTCCAATACAGACTTCTTCAATAGAATGAGCTTTCGTTTTCACCCTTTGATTTTAAATATGCATAGAAGCGTCTCTACTCTCTGGAAAGTGTCGCAAAAGTGTTTCGGAGCTCGTATTAATATTTGATAAAGGAACTCCAATTGAGACGCAATTTTCGTACGGACGGATCCCGCTGTCTCATATTTTGATGACGCCATGAAAACGGTAAAGGTCAACCGAGGTGAATATTGTAATTTAGCATTAAGAAAGAAGCCTCTTAAGTTAGATTATTTCAGTCACTTATACACGAAGCACTTTATATTAAAGCTTGAATATTATACAACGGATAATGTACTCTCTCATTACACGACGTACTCAAGCCCACGCCACGCGCAAAATTTAATCAACTAAAATCAATGCGTTCGTTAAATTCATATTAGTGTCAATAATGAAGCCACAGCTACAAAATTACATTTAAAACAATGTGTCAATGTAAATTATGTTTGTAATACGACTGTTTACGCATTCATAATATTTGCATTCAATATTTCCGCTTTAATTATCATATTTCCGATGGTGATAAAAGAATGAATATATTAGAATAAAGTTATGTTTAATATTATAATATTAATATTATAATATTATTGAGAGCTTTAATCGTGCTCAAAGCGTAAGTAAACAGTAATGAAATGACAAATGATGAGAGTTGAAGTCTAAAACAAAGAGATGAGTGCACAGTGCACGCTAGATACATTAGACCGAGGAGCACTAGAAAACTGCGAGTACACGAGAGTAATTATAATAAAATATTAAAAGCTCGCTCGCCGTAACCAACCATTAAATAAAGTAAAGCTAATGGTGTAATGCAGTGAGCTCGGCACTCGGCGCGATGCAGGAGCGAGTACCGACCTCAGTCACGCTGCAATGGACTAGCGAAGGATGCAATCTGCATACATTAGCCTAACGTCTCTTAGTTTTGACACCTGCTCTCGCCTCTCCTTACTATGAAAATACGAACACTCGGTAGATGGATGGCACAAACATGTCAAGACTAAAGGCAGTTGTTGCAAACTTGGGACTTGTCAAGAAAATCGCGCCGGCGAAATGTATTGTTTTGAAGCGCCAGAGGAGTTTGACTTGGAAAGCTTTTTAAGTAACTAAGTGTTAAATGGCTGTTTCGAAGTATCATTTTGTGTTACAAGAAGGCTAGGGTATGACTCCGGATAACGGAGTTATGATGCAAAGTTTGCTGTTGACGGGAACAGAGTAAGCTTTCTTTACGATAAATGAATTAAGGCATTAGCAAAATCATGACGAATTCTTTTATCTCAATATAATAAAGGAAAAGAGTGACTGATTAACTCATAAATATATAGCTCAAGCGGCTGAACAAATTGAGTTCAAATATGGAACACTACTAAAAGGTTTAATGATGTAGACTATTGTTTAGAAATTAATTTGCCATGCGGGTAAATCCACGAGCATAAGACAGTAACAAATATTAACAAAAAGTAAGAGATGGTTGAGATGATATCTTTTGATTATGCTCAAAAATTACCAAACGAAAAGTTTAGTAACAAGTGGATCGATCTGCATATTTAGACTGGACGATCTACGTATTATGCCAGAGATTTATTAACCGAGGCATAATCAGACCAGAATGTACGGTCGGTTATAAATGAGTGCGAAACAAGCTCGTAAACCGGTGGCCCAGTGTTGCAAACACCTTAAATACTTAACAGCTCAGTTACTGAGTCAAGTTTAAATGTTCGGCGCGCGCTTGAGAGGGTTGTCACGTCAGAACACATTTTAATAATGCACTTGCTCGTTTAGTATGAAAATTAGCTGGCGAGCGCACTATGGAGCCTGGTTTATTGATGGGCTCACTTGTGTCGCCTGAACTACTAGAGATACCTTTATACTATGATACTTTTGTACAGTGCAGCAATACGAGTACAGCTTCATTTATCAATTCGTATCATCTGCACTTGTGAAAAGTTTTCTCATAAAATGAATGCTACAAAGTCATGTTTGATTTCTATTAGAATAACTGGTTTTGGGAGTAGGTATTAACTATATTTTATATATATATATACATTTCTTCATCTATATATTTATAGACTACTTCGTTTTATATTTATGTATGTATAATACTAATTTAGATCTTAGAAAATAAAAAAGTTTAATTTGTAAAAAGGATTACTCATGTGTTTATTTGATTGCATTTATTCTACTACCGTGTATTTTGATCTAACTTTACGTTATGATTGCACGAAGTTCAATCACTGGAGGTAATAAAGTTCCACCGTAGCCTGCATACACGCCAGTGCTTGGGAAATTAATGCCAACTACTGGAGTCACGCTAAATTGCCCTACGAAGTGACAAAGGCGGCCGCTTTCGTGTTGCAAACACCGAAAAATGGAAAAAAATATACTCCGTGCATTGTGTTAAAGTGGTGCGATGGACTCTGAACAAACTTTTTTATAAACACTGATGGTGCATAGCACACAAAAGAGCTTATGTGTTGACATCCGTTAGCTTTTAGACTATTAAAAATAACGATTGGACATGGTAGAACTATTTGTGGTACCTAACAAAAATAACGAATGCAATCAGATATACCTAATAGCCTAAAAAATAACCAAGAGTTGTTTTTATTGTTTCTTTACAATAATGTTTTAAAAAAATAGAGCGTTTATAATTTTAGAGGTGGATAAATTTGAACTATCATGGAAATTGTAATTAAATTAAAATAAATATTTATAGCTGAAACACAAGCAAATTGACTTCTCACTAGGTCTTACTCTGTTGGTTGCTTTTAACTACTCGTATATAACCACGCAATATTTACTTTTTCAAATAAATGTTTTTAAATACATTAGTAATAACGCACCATCGATACCTCTGGCTACCGCTGGCTTTACCAGAGATTATCTAGACAAAGGTTTGACAAGGATTCCAAATCTCATGATCACCGCCTGATTAATGAATCTGTCTAACAGGTTCAAGCGCCTCACTTGATTAATTTACCTAATTGATTGCTTATAAGAGCCAAACACTGGATCGGACCGCAACTTCGCCCTGAGGGAATAAAGGAAAACCAATTACTTATATTATTGCCTTTCAGGTATGATTCTTAAAGGAATGTTAGAGGTTGTTTGACGGTGGGAGGTCTATATCACACTAATATTATAAATGCGAAAGTTTGTGACTGTGTATGTTTGTTATTTCTTCACGCCTAAACGGGTGAACCGATCGAGCTGAAATTTAGTATAGAGCTTAGACCCTGGAATAACACATAAGCTACAGTACAGCGGGTAAAACCGTTGGGCGCAGCTAGAAGTACGATAAAATCAATTAGCAATACTGGTGAATAGTTACAAGCTATGGTTTAATATATTGGGTTATGCGCTTCAGTTGGATTGGAAAAATGACAATGATCTTAGGATTATGACACTGAAAGATTTTTGAAATGTTAGACGCCGACACACAAACAGACGGTTTTCCTGGTGAGCAGTTATATTACCTATATAGATTTCTGTAACACCAACAGTAGCGTTGCGATTTTCGTTATTGTCAGTCAAGTAGGTAGGGTAAATCCCATTCTAGAGGTACTCTAACTATTAATGTCAAAATTTTCAAAGAGACCTTGCATATCTTCGTTGTCCATAAATTCTAATAAAAGGCCTAATTTCGTATAACTAAATGTCGGACTTAAGGTAAATTCACTTTCCCTTTTTATTTAGTGGCATAAAATTTTAACACATTAATACGTTAAGTTCGGTTTTCAAAGAACATTCAGGTACCAATTTACAGTTATTGGATATCAAAAGCAACGCTTTCCAATTTACCAGTGTCTCACCCAGATGTAACTACGAGTATCTAAGTATCTAAGGGTAGACCCGGACCAATCACTAAAAGGATCTTTACGTTTGCAAGCGCGGTACGTGACTCGATTCGTAGACACGATTTTTGTAAAGTCGTTTAAGAAAATATAAGGCTTTATTTGGAACGATTCTTTTCTAACAGTTTGAACTAGACCGTAGTAAATTAAATGAAGGCCTTTTTCTGTAAAGTACATTATATGTATGTACCTAAGGTAAACTAATAGGCAAGCATCATTTGATGAAATTTTCGCGTAAAGTGTCAAATTATGCTGAATCAAAAAATGCTTTTGTCATTTTGTATGAGAATTGATACTTCACGAAAATTTGCACTAATTAGGGCTGTTTTATTAAGATACATTATACCTATTCGTTAAGCTTACATATTGATATAGGATTTATTACACACTAATTGTTATCAACTATTAAACCCTTGACAAAATACTTCAATTAATTTAAATAGAAAGGATGCAGAGTAATAATAGAGAAAGGATGATGAAGTAATGCGAGCATGTATAATTTGTACATTATGTACATATTATGTGCAATTCGCTGATACTATAATCATAACAATACGAGTATTCTTACCCAAAATATATTATGTACCAAATTTTCCTAGTATTTTAATCATACCACTCAGTTTTGTAATGAACTACTCTACAACTAATTAAAATTGTACAACCGAATAGGTAGTTTTGTTTGACGTCGGATCTCATTTCTCATTCCAATCAAACTTTGACCGCGGCGCACATAAGAACAGTAAAAGTAAAACCGCATGTTTACATTACAAATGTTATGCGCGAACCTCGGGAACTACGGTTTAAAGTCAACACCGAACGGGAGCCTTTAAAATATTCACTACACTGGAAATTCAATTTGAAGTTTTCCGGTGAAAGTATTAAGGTAGTTTAGTGCCCTCTATTATAATAACTAGACGGGGAAGCCGCGAGCCGCGGCGAGACACATTTTTAGTAAAGTTCCGTTATTAAGTAGACACTGACTGCGTACAAGTTGGCCGTTCATCAACTTAAACAAAACTTGGGAATTGAATGAATTTGTAGGAAACTATTTTTCATATTTCACGACGGTACCCATTAAGAGAAATTGAATAGGGTAGGCACGAGCGAACGATTACTTCGCATAAATCAAGCAGATTTGAATGCGCAGAGTCGTGCCGCACCACGGTCCGCTCGAGCCTCGTGGCCACCAATGTGGCACCCATTAACCATCGCAGGCTCTGTTTGTTATGGTTGTTTTCCTTCGTTCTTTCAATAGGATCCTCTTAAACACACAATCTATTTATATTTATTTGTATAATCTAAGAACATATACGATTTATTACCTCACTGACTATGCTAATAACATATTTAACTAACATCAATAAACTTTACGATCTCGATCTTCCCTAATTTAAATTTTATTAAAGCAATTGTAGGTTCACGCTGGAAAACAATAATACGGTCTGGAGCAGTGAAGTCAGCCGATCCCATAACACATTTAAACCATCGGGGTGCCGTTGGAAATTTTCCGGGTTCTTTAACGGGATTCATTCATAACTCACGGTCGAGTGGAGCCTTCGAATATTTCAGCCTGTAGAGGGCCCTGGCTCCATAAATTCCGCGCGTCGGGTTGCCAAATTAGGCGCAAGGAACTCTAAATGCGTTGCAAGGCAGTACCTAAAGTTGCAGGATTTTTCAACTATGACTTGTTTAATGTTAGCAAGACTAGATACATAAAGATAATATTTTCAATAATCGCTTCAAAAGAGAACCTTCGATGAGAAAGTCTGATAAAATTACTCATACTTTTTCGCTACTTATTTTTTTTGGTCTCACAGTGTAGCTTAGACGTCATCACTGGATCGTTGTGTATTTCAATGCGCCGAAGTTTGCGACGTCATCCTGTCTTCTCTTATGACTAATGGCTTTCATTGCAGGGAAAGAAAGTTGTGTAAAATTATCCAAACAACGTTGCTAAAAAGCACGACGAGGTTAACTGGAGGATTATTACTTTATTTATCACATATATAAATTCCTGCCATTTATTATCTTGGATAATAAAATTTTGTTAATACAAAAGATGAATAACTGTATAATCCGTCCATGTAGCGTCACCCGCCATTACCCCGAGCCTCAGAGCAAGACGACTTTTTGGGAAGTTTCCACGTGTCGCAGGTGCTGGAGTTATAAATAATTATGATTCTCGGTAGAAAGCATGTATGAACTGCCGATGAAAGCTTGAAAGGCAGAATATCAAGTTAAAGTTCACAACATAATACAAGTAACAATAAAACAGAAACTAAGATCGTAAACTTTTATTTCAAAATTACAAGTTTGTGCGGCTAATTTGTTTTTGTTTTGTCTGATCAATTAGTTAAGTTCTGGAGCTAGCACTAGATTTGACGTAACTGCTTACCATCAGGTGATATAGTATACTCATAGGTACTTAGACGTCTGCAACACTGGTCTCTTAATAAAAACGATATTCATAAAAAAAGGTAGCAGTATTTCAACATTGGTAATAAACACATAAAATACTCTTATTTATAAGGAGCATTGATATATGGGTCAGAATAGACAAGCCAACCCACACATAACGTGAGCACATTCTACTAACAATCGAATGAACTTCCAGCCAATTTACTTTATGTGGCATCCATTATTATAATTGCTACGATATCAGACTCGGGATCCGGTATCAACCGTAACTGACCGATTTCGAGATACAAAGAGCTGATAAAACCCATTTAGGCTTTGTTTTATTTTCCAGAGCTATTTATATAAAATTTGTTAACATTGATCCTTTTCCGTGTCGTTTTCAGGACTTTGAACTCTAACGCCAATGTTTTATCCGAATCGATGTAATGTGAAACTATGTACTATCGCCATTTTTTTTGCCATTTCTGATTGTCATTTATTTCGTAGTAAAACATCCTTGTTTTCAGTGCTTGATGAAACGATAACAAAAAATATCGTGCGAAATGAAGTAAAAATCAACGCCAATATTTGTTCACGAGTCGTCATCGAAATAGCACCGCGGGCCGCGGCGGTACCACAATGACCGGTAATTTAGCGAGAGTAATATGAATACGTACGGTGGGTGTTTGGAGAATTAATTTTATCAGGGAAGAACCCTGCGCGGTAATAATTCATGGAAACCACGCGCGCCGCAAACGCTCTGTTTTGGAATGGAAAAAATATATCACGATCCCAAAAAGCCCCAGCTTTTACGATTTTCAACAAGCGAAATTAAAAAATGCCTTAAATAGACTTTAAGTAGCATTCATTAAGCCCCATTTACGCAAGCCTTTTAAATTGTGAATTTCCGTTTGGATGACGCAAGGAACTGTCATAATATTATATAAACAACAGTTCCATTCATATTACATGGGATCATATCGATAGTGCGACTGTGAAGCAATTCAATCGAATGTGCATGTCCATGACAGTGCTATAGTTCTGTCCATTAACAGGTCCTAGCAGTTATAGCAGTTTAAGCCATTTCGACTTGAATAGAAGCAGGACCATATCGAATTATCAATTTGATTCTTTTCAATCTTCTTTATTATGTTTATCAAAAATGATTATTCCATTTAAGTTGTAAGTCACCAAAGAAAACCAATTCGGCAAGCGGTAACACCCGAAATTAGGTTACCCCAGCAGGTGTTTACTAAAATAAACAAAAGACAATATAAACTGCTCAATGAATTGGCTTCAGCGTTGAAGCGTTCAAAACAAGGAACGGAAACCTTAGCTATAGTTAAGAACACATTTTACGAGTATCAAGGCAACAAAACCCGAGTGAAGGCGAGGCGACCCGCAAGCTGAATGCTAAACTTAACATTTGTAGGGAGGTGAAACAGAGCAATAGAATTAATTCTATCGGCGTGACTTTGTATTCAAACTCGAAGACAATTGTTTCAATTCATGTTGCCTAAACAAGGGAATCCTTAAAAGGTTAAGTCAACGATCCCTCAAATGATTGATGAAATTGTTCAGATAAACAGTAAATATTGTTGTTGGACTGCGGCCTTTCACAAATATTTTATCAAACTTTTCTAGGTATATTGAAATTAAGCTAAACATATTATGTAGCGTGACTGGTTGTTTGACTAACTCAAACGCACAGCTGGTACAAGGACAAATATTAAGCTGTGGACTAAGAAATCGTAACCGAGGCTAAGCTGTTTTATGTAATAATATTGGCAAAAATGTTTTACTTTCTTTCTTTCTAAGAATAGATTACGACAAATGTGAGAAACCCTGACCAAGCTTAATATTTTGACGAGATTTTATAGTAGAAAACTGAAGAGGGATAAGGATTGCATAATAAATGAAAATGATAAGTAAAATTCAACTCCACAAGCTCTACAACCGGGAGAGAACCCATTCGTCCCCCAAAATTCGCCTCATAAACGCGCTTAACAACATTTGTTTATACCGCTGCGATGTGTAGATACAATATTAAAAACCATAACATCACGAGTACAATCCCCACTGTAGACGAGGTACGGCGGAGGTACACCTCGTCATATCTCGTCCAATTAACGTTCGTTTGTTTTGCATTTGCGCTGCATCTCGGCAGTAACAGTAAGGGTGTAATAAAACGGTCACAACAATGCGGATCACGTCACAGCGGAATTATCTCGCAGCGCCGACGACGATCAATTACACTGACAACGACCACGTGGAAAAAGGGCGGACGGCTCTCGGCGAGAATGTAGAATACAGTAACTAAGCTTGTAATACAAGTAATTGTATTATGATATTATGTTACTCTGTTGTTCCATACCAATATCTTTATAACCACCGTCATTCTAAAACAAATATTTTTCCTTTCCTGCTTGGTTGTCTGGAAGAGACTGTTTTAACACTGTTTAATTTCAAACGTATTTAATTCTGCATATTGTTTGTTTTGTTATATTTGTGTGCAATAAAGTGTTATCTATCTTTCTATAATAATTAAAAGGTTATATAAGTAGTGATAGGGTGGGATTTATCCCGCCCTATAGGTTTAGTCTGCTACCATCTACAGTTGCAACGTCGCTTAACATTACACGAGACCGTGACCAAAGGCTAACCTATATGGAATGAAAAAATATTATTTATTTCACTCTCCAACACGAGTCAAAGCGGGATAGGCATACACGGAAACATTATACGCCAACGTGCAGAGGATTTGAGCTTTGAATTTAAAGGTAAAAGATGACATTTATATCAGAGTCTGTATCTGAGACCATCTATACAAAATGAGCTAAAAGACAGTCTCCGCCAAAGTTATAAGCCGTTTTTCTCCCACTGCTTTTCCAAAGGAAAGGAGATTTCCTGTTTTCCCTCTCATCGCGTCATTCCAGAGCTGAGATAATGCCATGGTGTGTAGTAGGAGTCGGGCTCGTACCGCCAGCGTCTACTGGGCCTACAGCTAAGACGCTTAGTTGTTATATTGATCCAACTTTTATCGTTTATACAGCAGATGTAACCAGTCCCGTAATATTTTATTCGAAAATATCTGAATGCTATGTAGAATAATGGTGGAATCACGACAAAATCCAGTATAAGCCCCTTGAAAGCTTTTAGGTTATTAATTTGAGCTTACACAAAATTACGATATAACACCGCAATAATATTAAACTAACTACATCATGATATTAAATGCTATTTTAGAGTAAGTATATATTTTTAAATAAATTGACTTGAAGTACGGAGTTTTTACATGCACTGTTAGCATACTGTTGATGCCTTTAGCCCGTGATTTTTGCAAAACGAACCTTAGCACTCCACATTTTAAAGTTACATTCGCGTAAAACGGAACGGGGACAGTAATCGTAAGCCCAATTAGGCGTAGTGGGGCCTGCACAACGAGAGTCGTTTCGTTCCCGCTTAAAGACTCAACCTCTGCCTTTATTACGGCTACATTGTCGGTCTTATCATTTTCGGTTTTTATCTAGTTCTCGTGAAGTTTTAGAGTCTGCTATATCCTTCGTTTAGTGCTCTAACGTTCCTAGATTTATAGCCTACATCAGGAGATTACGGTCTAGTCACGCGAAGCTATCATTTTGTACGAGTAGTAATCTATATAGCACTTAGATAACATATGTGGGTGCTCTCTTAATATACTTAAAGGAACAAGACCAAAATAAAACCAGATATTTTTCATCATTATCTCGTGGAGCTTAAACGCCCACTCTCTTGTCTTGTAATTTTCACAGTGAAATAAAACACTAATTGTCCGTACATGATACATAATAATAGAAAAGTCGCTTCATTAAGCAAACGTAAAATATGCACACAAAGAATTACGAGAATTGTGCTTTACAGAGTATTACATAATAGGTTTATGTACCTATGTATCTGTTCTGTTTTGATCAATCCATATAATTAGTTTTATCAAAACTATTATTTAAGTTAGATTTAGAAGTATGTGATACGAAGTTCGGCGGGTCCTTTAGTAATACATAAAGATACCACACAGACCTGAAACAAATATCTAATATAACTAACTAGCTTATACAACGGCTTTACCCTCTCAGTAAAATCCTTTCTTACGTCATGAATCCTATTTACATTCAACGAAATTCATTCTGTGGTGTCAGCTGTGCGTTGATAGATCAGTCAGTCAGTCACTTTTTCTTTTATCAAATCAAATACTTTTATTTCAGACAAAAAAGATCCATGGGTTAGTAAAAATTAAAATAAAATGGGTTAGTAGGTAACAACAGGAATAAAATATAATTATCGCTATTATGTTATTAAACTAAATAATCGTCTTTCTGTGGGTTATTATGTTGTGTAATGTACACGGTGTTCTGTCCACAGCCCACGCCGCGCCGCGAGACGAGAGTGTATCGTGTAGACTATATGTGTTAGGTAGTTAATTGAAATTGTGTTTAATGACTGGCTCGGAGTGAACGACTTTTAATCGATTTCGCTAAATTTGTTGTTCACTGAACGACAAACATGTTGCGGTATCCAATATCGAAACTATATTGGGATTTATTTTTTTTATGTTAGAGACAGACAAACAAGCAAATGGCCCGCCTGATGGTGAGCGGTTACCGTCGCCTATGGACGTCTGCAACACCAGTGGCATTAGAGACGCTATATCGACGAGTTTCGTAGGTGTTTTCTGTTAACGTATGTATATAATACTCGTATATGTATTCATCAGATATTTTTAAAACTAGAGCTCTCTCTATATACTAATGTGTTTGTTTTCTTTATCACGGTGTAAACCAAGATACCTTGAGGTTCGATTTAAATACCGCAAAAGTTACATATTATAGGCTTAATATTACTAGTAGTTCGCCGCGAACTGGGACCTCGCAGACCTAATTTCCCTCAAAATAGTAGAATATATACATGGTGTGTATATATACATGGGTAAAAGTTATAAGTATCTACGAAATATAAATGTATGGAAACTTTAACCTATAATATTCGTAAAAGGAAAGGAAAATGCCAAAATTGAAAGTAATGTTAAAACTCAAAATACTTAACGGATATACATTTAAAAAATCTTTATCTCTGTGACTATTTTATTGTTGTGATCAAAATTTCAATAATAATAAAATATGAAAGGTTATGTGTGTATTCACTTGCAGAAAATAATAGAATAAAATAATAAATATTACTAAAGTTTTTACAAAAATTCTTACAAAATCTTCATGGTTTGTAGCACTTGTTTACGAAGAAGTTGCCGATGCAGTGGACATTAGAAGAATTGAAATTGGAAAAAAATATCTAGCTTTACTTGTGTTAAACAGCAAATTTACAACAGTTATTATTGATTTTGTAGCTAATTCTATAACATTTTTGTCGTAGCAGCCGATGATGACTTAGACTTGGAGCGAGAACGCAGAGCTATGACAATCACGCGTAACATCTAGGCTCGCAGGTTTTCAAGATGTATCTACAGCTACTGAGCAAGACAAAGTGTCCTTGTTCAAGGCATTATCAGACTTTTTATACGTGCAGCTCGTCGATCACATTTGCATTTTCCATCAGGTGGGATGTGATCAAACGTAGGCCTAATTATTAATTATTTTTTTAAACAAAAAACTTGTGGATGAACTTTACAAACAGGGATCTCAAGGCGCTGCGGATCCAGTACAACAATGCTTTCAGGATGCTTTTGACGCTGTCTCGATACTACAGAGCGTCAGGGATGTTTGCAGATGTTAGAGTGAATGATGGTTTTAATGGCATAATGATATGTGATAAACATATAAATAACAATCCCAATAAATTTCTTGCTCGTTCTTCTCATAGATATGCTTTTCGAACGAGCAGTAGAGTCTTAAAATACTTAGATCTAAATAATTGTAAAATTTACTTTCAAAAGTGAAGCACTGTAGCCTATCCAGTACAAGAAGAAATGTGGATCGAAAAGTCGAAAGCAGAAAAACTAACTTAGGAACTTTGTTTGGACTATTCAGAACATAAACATACTAAAAGTCCCCACCCCTCCGAGGTGAGCCCGAGGGGGGGGGAGGCCGAAGGAGGTTCCATTTTTAGGTTTTTTGCTTATGCCAATTCGAATGTAATGTGCCCAAACTCGATGGTTTTACTAATAGCCATTGAAGAGGTTCAGTAAACACCTCCTGGCTCCATCATCAGATCAGCTCAGTGGTACCAAATTATTGAACTGTCATCATATTTCTAGACATTTGCAAAGTTTCATTATGGTACGACAACCAGAAGTTGGTCAAATATTACTTGCTCTCTCATAGCTGGACAACGATTGGATATAGATAAAAAGTGTTAAAGCCAAAGTTGAAGGAAATTTTAAAGCTTTTATAATGTAGTACAACAAAATATCGTACAACGCCCAATTTTTGACATTTAGGCAAAAAACCTAAATATGGGACCTTCTTCGGCCCCCCCACCCCTCGGGCTCACCTAGGAGGGGTGGGGACTTTTAGTATGTTTATCTCCTGAATAGTGCAAACAAAGTTCCTAAGTTAGTTTTTCTGCTTTCGACTTTTCGATCCACATGCCGCTTTTGGGCACTCATTGACTGGACTACTATTTGAATAAAAAAATGGGTTTAAGTTTGATTAATAAATTTGAACATAATATCCTGCACCACCCGCACGATCATTAAAATTCATAATATTTTGAGTAAGTCAACATGGCTATTCACTTATCCGTTAGGGAACCGAACCTAGGACCGAATTATCAAAAATGTATGAAATGACGTATTACGTCGTATCGATTTTTGACAATTCGGTCTTTGGTTCGGTTCCCTGACGGATAACTGAATATCCCTGCAGTTCTCATAATATTATAATCGATAAACATTGTTATTTTGTATTCTCTATAACTCTACAACCCTTGCACCGATTTGGCTCATTTTTGGACCTGAGAATTCTTTTAGTTTGTACTACCTGTTTAAAAAGTTTTATCAAGACTGGATCATCGGTTTCATTGTAATAAAGCAATCTCTTTAACTCTTGAACCCTTCAACCGATTTGGCTCATGTTCGAACTTAAAAATTCTATGGATTTATATTACGCGTTTGCAAAGTTTCATGCAGATTGGACCATTGGTTTTCCAGTTATCGCGTAACAAACATACATACAAACATACACTTTGGCTAATATATTTGTGTCGCTTATAAAAAATGTGTATATGTTAGGAAAAAAATTATTAGCGCTCCAGTTTTGAAATAATCGTCAGACCTATCGTAAAGACTTTAAGTCACCTATATCTCTGCAACCCTGGAACCTATTTAGCTAATTTTTTCATTAAAATTATCCAATTAACCTTCTTAACTTGTGTGTAAAATTTCATTTAATTTGGATTAACCGTTTTTAAGTAAACGTCGACCAAACTTAAGCACCAGAGGTCAAGCGTTAAACTGGTCCAAACGCAGGCATTTCGCGGCTTTCGACTCTAAGACCTCGCTTCGCTCGGTCGATTATTTCTCGGGCACATTATACCTTTATTCAGATTTTACCATTTATATAACTAACTTATGACACACAAGTGCAAAACAATGACTTATTGTTTAAATCTATAAAAATAGTCTAACATAATAACATCTAACACTAACTTCAGTCGGTCTAATATCTTTGTAATGACTCAGAATTTAGTCGTCGATGTCTCGCAGACCACTTGCTCGAGAGCAATAAAACTAAACTTCAACCAATTGAAACTCGCGATAGGAACCTACGTAGGTAGGTTTTACACTGATCTATCGTGTGGTACACGTGGAAAAACGTGAAAAAATTCTATCACTCCAATATTAAAAAACCAACCAACCAATATTATATATTATTTTTTATAATATTAATATTGTAAAGGCGAAAGTTTATGAGAAGAAAAATACCCAGTACATCAGCAGAAAAATATAACAAAGCAGCGTAAATTCTGCCAATGCCTGTTAAGTCTATTATAAAATACTGCTAGAATCACACTTATATTACAAAGGCAAAAGGAGTGTGTATGTTTGTCACTTCTTCACGTCTAAAAGGGTGGACCGATTGAGCTAAAAGGTCGCATCAAGATAGCTTAGAATAGAATAGAAAACTCTTTATTGTTCACACAAATACAATAATATAGCTTAGAATTAAGATTACACAGAAATAAGTATTACAATTGGTGATCTTATTGCTAATAGCGATCTCTTCCAGACAACCAAGCAGGGAAAGGAAATACATAAAATAGAGCGAGCTTAGATCCTGGAATAACATATTATTGGCTATTACTGTACAGCGGGTAAAACCGGTGGGCGCAGTTAAAATATTTAAACTGTGTGGAGGTGTAAGGTAAAAAGAAGTTATCAAAATGCTTTTTACTAGGTATATAATGATTAAAAATATTTTCATCAAAACGGCTATTAAATATTCAGATGAAAATTAAATAAAACAGCTAATTAAATATTCTATTGGTCGGATTTCATGAACATTTCTGAGTGACAAACGCTTGTTATCTCATGTATTTCAAACAATTTGTGCTGAATTCGATTAGCATGAATTACAGTATCGCATTGCCAATGAATTTTAACCTAATTAGAGACCACGTAATTATTTTAATTAAAGTTAAAAACTAATTAACTGAATATTGTGACTCATAATGTGAACCAATCGGTTAAATATTACAAATTTAAATTTAAATTCAATATTGCATGGGACAAATGTTTGTGTGATCCACAGATATTTGTTTCTGGTCTGGGTGGCTTTCTGTATCTATTATAAGTATGTATTTACAAAAGAAAAGTATATATAAGTATTATATCTGCTATCCTAACCACCATAACACAAGCATTAAGTTGCTTAGCTTGGGGTTAGGTGGTGCTGTGTGAAATGTCCTGAAATATTTATATTTATTTATTTATTTAAATTAGCTAAAACAATATTCAAACAATATTCACTCTTGTAGTTTATTTAGGTAGATTTATATATTTTAACTAGCTTACCCGGCAAACGTTGTTTTGCCATATAAATAATTTCCTAGTAATTTCTAGTGTAGACAAAAAATAGCTTAATTATTGGAAGTATGTATGTATTTTAGAATGTGTATATTTGATGTATGTAAGAATGTGGTATATGCGTGAAATAAGCATTATTTTATGGAAAAAATTTTCAAACAAAAGTAAAAAATTAAATTTTATGAAAACATTGTCTCTTATATTTTTTTCATACAAACAATATTTCCATTGACATTTCAAAATAAAGATTCATAATGATTGATTTTTTGGAAACTATGGAAATCTTAATTGTTCAATTACAGTTTTTTAATAAAATTAAATTAAAATTACATTTTTATAAGATCAACAACATTTTCGATATAGAATAGAATAGAATAGAAGTACTCTTTATTGTGGACCAACATATTTACAAAACACTGTAATAAAAATAAACACAAACTAACATTAATATATAAATAAAAAAAAGTATACTTACAACACAAAATCTGTTGTTATTGAAACCTCTTGTCACGTGTTGAGTACTTTTGAGGTTATAAAATCACTTGATTAACTAATCGTGCAAAATACACTCAAAATTGATAATTTAATTATTATTGATAAAATAGGAATGATTAAAAGTTAATATGAGAGTTACACTGAGATAGCAAAATAATAATTGTCAACGTTACTACTACACTTGATGCATAAACAATAATGATGGCCGACAACTGTGTAGGGAGTGAGAAAGAAAGGAGACCGGCTTCGTTCTCATCCCTACTCCGTGCTGTTTACTGGGTCAGAAGTGACACCTGTAGACATCTGGCGGGGATAACTAATTAAATGACGATTGATCAGTTTTCGACCGGAGAGGAAAAATGATTAAATTACTAAAATGGCTATTAAAAAATAAGGGTTAATCGTAGAAGGGTGAAAATTGAGGATTGTATGTATTTTTGAATGTTGTATCATAAAAAAATATAAATTAAAAATTTTGTCTAAAAAATAAAAAAATAAATTTAGGGGTGGACTACCCCTAACATTTAGGGGGATGAAAAATAGATGTTGGCCGATTCTCATAGATACCGGATAAGCACAAAAAATTTCATCGAAATCGGTCAAGCCGTTTCGGAGGAGTATGGCAACAAAAACTGTGACACGAGAATTTTATATATTAGATTATTAAAATAATAACCTCCTTATAATCAATAATTAATTGGCGAATCTAATTAAATCAACATTATCCTTTTCTGCGCAGCCAGACAACTATGAAAAGAACTATGGATGATACAACAAAGTTTTTGAAAACTTTGTTTACTTATATTTTAATTGATAAGAGAAGATAAAATAAATAACACTTTATTGATCCTATTACAAAAAAAAGTAAATTTTACAACAAACTTAAAGCTAATAGTACTATTACTATTAGCTTTGAGTTTGTTGTAAAATTACACATTGATACTTATATATTATCAATGTGTACTTTGATATCTTCGCAAAAAGGGTATCGAATTGAAAAACTCTTGTTTCAATAAAGTCACACTCAAAGTCGATCCAATTTTAATTAATTAAATAAAAATCGTCGTAGGTACAAAAGCAATTATATTCTTGTTACCAGTTGCATGCTCAAGGGTGTAAGAGGACGCGGATTAAATACGAAAAGTGTTCCGATTACGGCGTCGAGCCGACCCTTAGGCGCGATTAAGAATTCTACCAACGAATTGGGGACATCGAATCTACTAAATTGAGCTTGCTTCATCTTTTCTCATACTGTATACCTAGTAGGTAGTAGATACCTATAGGTTAACTAGAACTTATTCTTTTCTCGCGACGATGCGGCCGTAGATGGTAGCAGTTTAAACCTAGAAGGCGGGATTATTCCGTGGTCCCTGGAATTATAATGTTAGTTTACATAGTATGTACCAAGTACAAGGTACCTATATTGTATATAATATGTAGGTACATAAGAAGTTGCAGTTTAGTCGTGGCCATAGGCGGATTTAGGGGGGGGGGGGGCAGGGGGCCAAGGCCCCCCCAGAATCATTGTAGAGTTACGAATTTTGAACATATTTCATGGTAAAGATTATAATTTTTTCTCGGCGCTCGCAGCAATCTGCTCGCGCACTCATTATTAAGGATGTTTAAACATTCTAACTGCTCAGAGCGAGCTAAACACACACTTTCCGTAGTAAAAATTATAATTTTTTTGCCCGTCTGCACCTTGGCCCCCCCCAGAATCAAATCCTGGATCCGCCTATGGTCGTGGCGGTGGTTTGTACTAGGTAAGGTTAAATAAGTAGAAAGGTACTATTTTTGTCTATTACGTATCTAATCACTAGATTTAGAGACCACAATCTTTTTATTAGTATCAAATACTGGAGTAATGTGAAACCTCTACGAGTTTCCGTAGCGCGTGCTACGGAGTGCTACGCAGAGCTACAGCGGAGATTGTTTTATTGTGCGATAGTGGCACTACATTAGTAGTCACAAGATATTATATGTTAATATAATATGTGTTATCCGACTTATTAATCCAATAACTAATAACTGTGAATCTATTAACAAAAAATAAAACCATTTTTGACTTTTCATAACTACTCGTATAGTTTTTGATTTATATTATGTCGCGCTTAATAGAAAATTATCAGTGTTCTTTTACTATATTATACATGTTTTGTACATGTAAACCTTGCTCTTGAATCATTCTATCTATTAATAATGCCTCATCAAAATCTGTTGCGTAGTTTTAAAGATATAAGCATACATAGAGACCAACAGGCGCGGGAAGCAACTTTATTTTATACTATATAGTGATGAAATATCTCTCATTCTAAAGCCGCATCATCCAACAGAGTAAGAACCAGATATTTTAATATTTCCCCTCTTTCCTCAGCCGACCAATGTTTAGATGTACTCACAAAATACACACATTTCTGTGCAAACACACAATATTCCCTCCCTGGGCATAACTTTGTGAATACGTCGCTGAATAATGCCCAAATCTTTTATGAATGAGATTTTTTCGGTACGTTCCACTGAGAGGCGGCCCTTAAGCAAACGACGCGACGAAACACTTTTTGTTACTTACCCGCGGATAAACATTATCTTATGAATTTACAATGACGATGTATTGTTACCTGAAACAGAAAAATATTTACAGTTTAGAACTTACACATAAAAACTTGTATTTATTGTATAAATAAGGGAAACCCGACTGTCTGTCTGATCTACATATCTCCATCAACGCACAACATATAAAACCACCGAAAGGATTGAGTTGAAATTTAGAAGTTCACCACAGAGCTAGATAATGGTAGGGATACATTTATTATGACATAGGTTAGTTAGATGCGGCTATATGACCAAAATGCTTTTTTCAATGCTTTACTGTATAAACTACGAAAGTTCGTTTCGACATAAATACACAAAAAGGATTAAAAAGATAAGATTAGTCTTTATTGAGACCAAAAGAAACATTACATTATACCTATTTACTCGTAATTCAATTTAATTACTGCTAAACTCCAAGTACAACGTACTAGCCATCGACTAAATTCAATAACCTTCAATAAAGACGCGTAACGAGATGATTCATATCTGCATATAATCGAGTTCCCTTTCAAAGGTGAAACCATTTACCTGTCTACAGGCTGGCAGTGGCCAGCTAACGAGTATATAACTCAATTAACCCGTGGTTCAATACGTAGCAGCTTGCATGTAACAAGCCTCTAGACAAACCGCACTCACTATACGATACACACAGAAAGACGGCACAGAATGCGCGTGTAGCTCAGGCATAAAACTTGTCAGTGATTCTCGAGAAAATTGGCGTTAGTTCAAACTCAAATGAATTTATTCAAATAGGCTACCATTAATGGCGCATTTTTGCAAGTAAATTTTTACTGAGAAATTAATTTCGGAAAGCCCTAACACCTACCTATTTAGAGCTAAGTTTGCGATTTATATAATGTATGTCGTTTAAAATTAATTTGATATATTTAGAAAAGGAGTGGAAAGAAGCATCAAGTGTATAGCGATATACCTTAGCTGATATTAATTGAAATTTACAAATTAAAAATATTCTCTTTTTTAATTATGACTATTTTTAATTCAACCATCACTTGTTTAAGGGGCTGCGCAGAGGACAGACTATCCATGACGCACTTTTTAGTCTGTGAAAATAGAAAAGTGCGTCATGGATAGTCTGTCGTCTGCGCAGCCCCTTAGTCATATTAATGTTGTCTCAGTCGTTGTCATAGTCGGTTCATATAAAAAAATAATAACAGAGCTGCGTTTCTGTGTAACCTGTATTCAGTAGCGCAGTATAGTGCGGCTCTCGCTGCCCGCACACAATTAAACCACTTGACCCGGCGAAAGGTGCCCGAGACATGAGGGCTTAATGGGAGTATATTAGATCCTTATGCGACAATAATTACTCATTATAATTATTGCTTAAGTAAGATTGAATTGTACGTTCGATACATTTCATCTTGCTTTAACTCTACATTGACTTAAACGTTTTTGACTACAATTTAACGGTTTACGATGCAGCCTAAGGAGCAGCCTTCTTTAGTAAAAATTTAATCATTCTTTATGTTAACTTTATAGAGCATATTAATGGATATAATAGGTAATACATATTATGTACTTTCATTTGAGTGAGTAATTTGAGGCATAAGATTTATTTGTAGCTCTAATAGCTTATATATATCAACAATTCAAAAGTTAAGTAGACACCCATTAATTTGACCCGAATTTCAAACTATAACAAAAATTCTTTTGTTTATACATTTTAAAATTGGACAAATATTCTATTAGGGCTAATCTCGTAAATATGATTCAATTTCAATGTGTACTAAGCTCTTAAGTGTAACAGCTTACCAAAGCATGTAAACATTTACAAAGTCTTCGAAGGAAACTGTCGCACCTACTCGTATAGGTAACACTACCTTTACAGACATTGTGTGATAAGGCGAAAAATGGCATCGTATGTATTCACACCTCCTCCGGTGTTTGCCAAACTCTCGCTACGTAAACACAGAGTGATCGGATCGGGCCAGCCCGTCCTTAGCACCGGCTCTAGATTGTGTCACGTGATATCAAACATCCTGGGTTTGGTAAAACGTGCTGATAGGGCGGTGACAAAGAAAGAACGCTGAAAGGCTACCTTTTTCTTGAGGTTCAGTAGTAGGGAAATTACGGGCATTTTAGTCTGAGCAATGTATTTGTCGGGATGCGATGGTAAGCTTGAGTTGGACTTCACGTCAAAATAATGACTATCATTATAACTGTTTTAGGTGTATCGCCTAGAATCTAAGGCATTCATCAAATTCATTTATTTGCGTTTTTTAACAGTTCGTCTAAGGAATTACGAAGTAAAATAATAATACATTGTAACTTAACCAAGAAAAATATACCAGAAATTTCAGAAAGAAAAATAAGAGTTTTATTGAAAAGGAAACCCTAATAGGTTAATACATCAACATTTGCGCGAGTGGACAAAAAGCGACCCGGCTCAGTTTACTTTACAACAATGCGAACATTGACGACAAAAAACGAGCTAGACGATGCGGTGTCAAACAAAGATAATAATATATTGCCGTATCAGGTCGCTCCATCGGCATTGTTGTCCTAAACGTGGCCATGATCCCGGGATCGCAGCGCGCCGCCCTCGTTTGTCCCGGGATTTCCTTCGGCAAACATCACCCAAAACCGAGATTCACTAGACCTTTACACGAGTGCTTTGGTAAGCCGCTCGACGATATAAAAACATAAATAAAAACTTTTCTCGGAAAATCTAAGCCGAGTATCACCTATATTGTATCGATAGCGCCGGCTCAGATTACTGGAGGATATTGTTTCAATGTCGGATAATATCGCTGCAGGAAGTTTCCTCAGACACCGGATTTTCACAACGCTATTTTCTATACGTTATTTTAGGAAAAATATTTTATTATTTCTATCTAGCATTGGGCTTTTTATAGTTTAAGTGTACACGGTATTGTTAAAGGAATCGGTCTCGGAAACATTGTTCAAAGATCACGTCGATTGTTGGAGTAGTAAAACGACGAGTACGACAAGTTTGCACGGAAACATCCAATAAAAAGAAGTGCGCCACTGTGCGAGGGCTGCACGTAAAAAGTTAGGCGCTTACAAGTTGGCCGATTGTTCGTGCGACTTGTTGGCCCAACGTGGCCCAACTTTGATATTAGTTCGCGCGTGATCGATTTAGCAGCTCACTTTGACAGTTCCGATGGTGACAGATGATGGTAGACGCCATATCGCGCGGGTGATTTGTCTTCTACTTTACCTAAAGACAGTTGTTTGGCAATTCGAATTCGTGATAACAATTGTGTCAAAAATGCATTTCTGCACAAACATTTGTTGAATCTAAAACCATTTTTACGTTTTATATGTTTTCAAAAATGCATTTTTATATTTATTATTTTGAGTACGGTTCCATCTAATTAATGTCTGAATAATTAATACACTACTCACTACACTATTACTCTATCTACCTCTTGTTTTAAGATTTTAACTTCATTTTGTATTTTTAACCATTTCTTGCATCATGGTATGCAAAAAAGTGTTATTCTTTTCTGTTCATAATACTGTGTAAAATATAACTCCACCTTATCTCACTTTCCTTGGCAGTTTCCAATAGGGAAGTGTTAAACGCTTTTACTGTCATTTGAGTGATTAATTAGCGTCGGGCTGTCGTTCTAATGGGCTAAAATAATTTAGTGGGCGACGCTGTTTATTTATCGTCGACGCGGTTTATATCGCTATTTATTATCGTTACTCCCTTCGCTAATTATTGTCGTTTGACAAGAATTTGTTCCCGTAGTTATAATTGCAAAGGTTAATAATATTCCAGGTAAAATTGAGGATAATAAATATAAAACAGTTAAAATTAGAGAAAAAAAGGTATGATGCGTAAAAATCCAAAGCTTTTAATATTTATCTTGCGGCAAATGTTTTTATTAAGAAAATACTACCACTCTTATTTACCAGCTTCACCACCAACCCATGTGATTATAATTATTTCTCTCCATTCAAGGTTGTCTGGAAGTGATCGCTTTTAGCGATAAGACCGCCAATTGTTACACTTAAGTTACGAAATTGTGTTTTAGTTTTAAGATTCTCTGTATATTTGTCGTGTTACAATAAAGAGTATTCTATCTATCTACTACCTACAGCTACTTACATTAGTGATACAGGAATAAAGAACCTTGTACTATCCTTATCACGGTTACATGCCAATCTACAGAAAATCCAACCAATATCAGAAGGTAGCGTGTCCAGAATGAGAGCAGCATTCCCTAGTTTGATAGCAATAATATAGTCGCCAGATTTACACAAGTACTTTTAATATTAAATTAACTTGCAAAATGGTTTCTCCTTACTACACATGTATAAAAACCACAAACAACACAACTTTCCAGTTTTTCTTTTTAAATTTTAAATAAACTTTCATAAAATGGTTTCTCCTTACTCCACATGTATAAAAAGGCACTTATACGTGCAATTAAGTTTGTTTAGCCAGGTTTTATTAAAAGTCTGTTGCACCTATACTAACAACAATTATTACAGTTTATATCTAAAACGCCGTCGGCAACTAAGCGTTTATCAATGCAGTAACCACAACCTAACCAGCCACAACAATACCTGTGTACCAATACCTATATCGTTATACACTCAGATCTAATTACTAACAAAAGCTCTGAAGCCATTTGAATTCAGCTTTAGTCGGCTATGTTTTCACTTGTGGGCTTAAGCTCGGTTCCATCGGTGTTATCGCGGGGTTCACAGTGATACTATTAGATTATCATATTACCATAAAAAGCTACTGTTATTAAACGATTTTTAAAGCTGTCGCAAGTGTTCTCCATAACTAAAAGAATAAAACGGCACAACTCACGTCTAATATTGTCGAGAATATCTTAACCACGGTTTCGGATAATTACGATGTCCTTCATCACTGCTACTGTAACTTGTAGTAGAACAACAAATATTTTCTAATATACAATAACTAGCTTATGCACGAAGCTTTGCCCGCGCGGAGAAATCCTTTCTTATCGTAAGTCTATGTCACAACTTACATATATGTATGTATTTCAAATTTCAACCAAATCCATTCAGTGGCTGGAGCTGTGCATTGATAGATCAGTCAGTCAGTCAGTCATTCTTTCTTTTTATATAATTAAATAAGATAAGAACTACTAACGTGTTAAGAGTAAAACCATTCTTAAATAACAGGTCGTTCAAAATATGTACGTGTCCAATATTTTTAATAGACATTTTTTGTAAGCATACCTATGGCTATTAAAATTTAAAATCACAATATGCCGCTAAAGGGCCTGAAGCGTACGTTTTCGCGGTCATAAAGTCGGCGGCTCTTACGTGATTCGCCTGGAATCATACGTTATGCAATAGCTGTATCTTTTCCTTCTTTCTTCAACTGGCCAAGTTTCAAGTGGTTCTGTGGTTTTATGACATACGTCCGTGCCATGTATCCCATAGAATTCATGACGTCATATTTGTTTTACTAAAGTTGCTGTCCTTTAGTGGGACAATAACATAAAAAGTATGTACATGTCTCAGGGTTTGAATTGTAGTTCGTACATAATCTCAAAAGTTTTAAAGTAATATAATACATAATATTATGTAACTAATAGTTTAAATTTAGTATTGAGAAATAACAAATGCACAAAGTTCATAAAAAATATATAGTTTCGTGTCCTAACTTTTAAGTTATAATATTTATATATTATGTTAAAAATTTAATTACATTTAAGACAAAATGTATGTAATACAAATGACTTGCCTTTTATAACGCTCATGTTATATTTATGGTTAAATAAATGAATTGAATTGAATTGAATTGAATATGTATGTTATGAGCCGTTAAGGTGGGTATTTATTGATATAGGCCTTTGGTACATTATACATATTGTCAGTGTACTATTGTCTTAAATAAATAAATTATTTTTACACCTACAACATAATCATTTACCTATTAATATATAGCAGGCGAGATAACAAATCTTTTAGTTAAGAAAATCAACTTGATTAAAATATTTCGGTTAGTAAATCAAAGGAAATAATACTAGGCGCGCAGAGAAAACAAAGCATCCACCCGCTACTAGAGCAATTCAGAGCTTTGTAACTTGAGAGACGAGAGATGTACTCGTAGGCACTAATCACACTTGAAATGTAATGAGCAATACGATTCGCGGAGTCTTCGCTCGGCGTTAACTAATGTTCTCTCATTATATCGCGAGATTTGTGACTGGAGTTAATGGTGCCGAGCTATTGTGCTACTTGTTTCTGTTATTACTAATTAATAAAGGGTTGGCGAATTTATAATTTGCCGTTTAGGTGGGGTGAAGGTTAGGTGGGCGGGGGCAAAGTTGGCGTGTAATTTAATATGTATTTAAATAGGTAAAAGGAATGAAATAATATATTGTATAAATAATAAATTGTATAAATATTACAATAAGATCCATACATTTAAAAATGACTAGGTAGATATTAAAAATAAAGAGAATAGGTATTGAATATCAACACAGCTCGATAAAAAATAATAATGACAAAAAATACGTCTTGTTATACAGAATGCATACATTTAATACTTTTAGGTAGATAAACTTATTTTAGGTAAGTACCTCTATATATTATAAACATTTTTTTATTGACGTTACGTTAACTTATAAAAAAACAACGGTGAAGTAAAGCACATTTATTTTTTAAGGTTAAAATATATTGATTGCGGTATCAACATATCAACAATGAAGCAAACAACCATAGACCCGCCGGGCGGAGGGTTGCTCCCGTCTATAATTAAACTCTCAGCGGATAAAGAACAAACTTGGGGTCGGGAGTCGGGAGACGTCACGCAACAGCCAACTTGGGAATGAAAACCCACCAGGAATAAGATGTAACTTGTCTGATTCCACAGAAGTTGCCGCAATCGACCGACGAGCCAACTTTCCTCACAACAGATCGCGGCCCGACCGACAATGCCTCGACAAACAAAAGAGCTTTCTCAATAAATACTTGGCTAGTTTGCGGTTCAACTCTACTTATACAAAACTTTATCACCTATAAATATAGGACCTTTATACCTTTAATTAGTTATTTGCGTTTTTTCACTCGGTATACTGGTGGTAGGCTTCGGTCGTGGCGAGTTTACCCACTGGACAAAACCGTGTCGCCAAGCGGTTATTGTGACCGTGTTCCGGCATGATGTTCAATGAAGCCAGGGAGGGGTTTATCCCGCATTCTAGGTATAGCCTGCTGCCATCTACGGCCGCATCGTCGCTTAACATCACGTGAGATGGTGGTCAAAGGCTAACTTATAATGAATAATAAAATTGAATAATATATCTTACTTTTGCCGTAAATAACGCATTTTTTCCATTTTCTGTGTGATAGCTTTAACTGGAAAATTTATGTTTATGTTCTTTTTATTATCATCCCTCCTATTTTAGAGCCACATTAAATATGATTTTAGTGCACAACTAGTGCTAAATGGAGATAATTAAAGTTCAGTTATAAGTGTTTTTAAACGACGATATACTATTAAAAGAGCTTGAAAGTCGTGTGTTATAAAAAGCAGTTTAATTTCGGTAGTTTTAAGTCTACACACAGACTGTCTTCGTTCTCTTTTAGTATAACGAATTTCGACTCAAAAAGAAGAAGTATAACAAAGTCAAACAACGCACTTCATGGATAAAACTGAGGCCGAAAATGTGTTCATTTAATTCGGGCATACGTATAAAATGGTCACATGTGAGGAACATGTTTTCATGGTTAGTAGTAGAAAAAACCATAGCAACAGCATTAGAGAACTAATGGAAACCGTTTTTCCACAATAGTGTGACTTAAACTTAGCTTCAACATCACACGTAGTGTATTCCTTGACTGCTATAAATAATTTAAGTGTGTTATAATAACTTTTGAAGTGGCTAGAATAAACCTCTCGTGTCTCCATAACAGTTCGCTCACGTAATGCGAACGGGAGCGAGCTCCGGCTTCTAGTAATGTGTGCGAGTGACAAGTTAAATCTAAGTCGGTGGCCACAGGTGCTTTCAAGTTCGAGCGGTTCACTCGCGTCTGCGCTTCATTTGCCTGGATTCTGGTAACAAAGATATTGTCACTGGACGTGGTCTTGTTTATTCACTTAAAATGTGTCAAAATCAAAATGCATTGTGCAGTGCAGTGGAGCACGTTTTCAAGTAAATTTTTACAAAGTGATTTATTTGAATCTTCTCATCTCTACCCATTCGGAAAGTACAACCACCCAATTGCAAAGTACCTCTGTGCGAAATACAGGCGAGAAAATTACAGGATTTTTAAAAATAAGTATTAATGTTTAGCCTGGTTATTTTTATATTCGTTTGCGAGGCACCACTCTGTTTATCATGCAGAATTTTCCAGACATCTTTATGTAAGCATTTGACCGCTTATGTTAAGCGACAATGCGTAGCAGATTAAACCTAAATGGCGACATAAACCCTTCCGATCGGTCCCAAAATTCACGGTAATAGTTTGACATCAAATAAGTACAACAAAAAATGTTGATACAAAAATTTTACGTTCTAAAGTAAACAATAATACAACACTCATTGAAATAAACATGTACCTTTAACGTAGAACAAGAAATAGGCGTTTTTGGAAATATTATTATTATTTAGTTAAATTAGTCTGGAAAAAATATTTAGTTATACGAGTATCACCCACATCACTTTTATACCGCTTAAAGTTGGTTCGTATTTTTGGTTCGCTACATCCCATATTCAAAATCAGCACAAAGGTGATTCCGTTGTATAATTTCGTCCCGCGGGTTTCTGATTAAGAATTTTCCAGAGCAGGAAATCCTTTTGTTGGTCGAGTGGTACGTCCCTGTTATTGTCGCCCCTCGTGTTTCCTACCCCAAAGAGCCACGAGAGAGGCTAAGCCGGCTTTGGCCGATCGATGATTGTGAAATTGTAGGTATTACACGGCCTTGTTAAGTCGAGCGGTTTTGTTTCGACTTCCGTTCGTGTGAAACGAGAAATTATTAGGATCGCTTATAATAAGGACATATCAATTGGCCTACAACATAGGTGTTTTTACCGGAGCAAACATTACTGTGCTTCGGTAGGAGAGCACTGAAGCTAGTGAAGTTACTGGGCTGAAGAATCTATCTAGAACATATAGTACAAACCTATACTCTAGTAACCAGTACATGCTGATATTTAAAAGTCAAACTAAATCTTTGGACTTTTCACTTAAGCTAAGCATAATATACAAGCAAGGTACTTGTAATGAATATTATAGTAATAGGTACATAGATAGATTTCCACATCATTTTTGTCCACTTTTTAGTCAATATTTCAAAACGAAATTAATTGTGCTATTATTCCAATCGATTATTTCAACATATCTTTTAAAAATATTCAAGCAACCGTAATAATAACATGATCTTTGAAATAATAATCCCCCTAAAAATAACATCAAATGTATTTTATTCTTCACACAGGAATGAGCTTCATAATTCTGTATAACATGTTTCGAATGGATGCAAGAATAAAAATGAGGGTAGAGTATTTGTAACAGCCATTACAAAATATTGGAAGGCTCTCGACCCTTGTTGGACCGGGCTTAGTGAAACTTGGGGTGATCGATTCTTGTATGTGAACTTACACTACATGCCGTAAACACAACCTACTCGGGCTTCATAATATACCCGCTGTACTATAGTATGTAGCCTATGTGTTATTTCAGAGTTTAAGCGATCTCTATACCTACCAAATTTCAGCTCAATCGGTCCACCCGTTTAGGCGTGAAAGAGTAACAAACATACATCCAGACATCCATACATTCTTACAAACTCTCACGTTTATAATATTAGTAAGATTGAACATCGAGATATGCTCTTTCACATTTTAATAACTAGTCGTTATTAAAATATTTTAAACCTTGCTTACAATAACCGATATATATTTCTTTAAAAAATCGCTTGCAATAAAGGTTTAATAGAAGCACCAGTTAGTATTATAATAGCCGCATTGTGAACCTTTCTTCCTCTATTTGAAGTCAATTAAAATACAAGGATAACTTTACGTTGGCTTTAACAAAAAAAATATTTTCGAATAAAGACGTGGTGATTTACAGACAAGTGAAAAAAATGTTAGTGGACTAGAGGGTGATCGAGGGGTTTCTCATAATTTACATAGATCTTTTATTACGCATAGAAATAGAGAGAGTATTATGAAAACTTTTTTTATTCCAAAAAGGAAAAACGAACTCAATACCAGATAAGTCTTTTAATAAAAGGAAAACATTCTTCATTTATATCAACATAAAGTAAGATGGACACACAAAGACGTCCACAGTCAACAGTCACGTAAGAAAAGGTTCTACTAAGGAAGTGTTAAGACGAAAGAAAAAATATGTGCGACATTTTTCATGTCGGCGCGTGTATCCTACAGAACTAATGCTCTTGTCATGGCGAATGAACTGTGACTATTGTTCTATCCTCCATGTTTTCGGATAAAGCACCTCTTGGGCAATCTTTTGTCTCTTAAGAAGTTTTTGATTATACCTCGTTCCAAGGGTTTTCCCGGGGGATTTTCTTTTTTTGTGCCACCTTTACTATGATAATGGAGACATAAAAATGTGCTTATAAATAACTTTTGGCGTGTTGAGAACCGGATACGATAGTTTTGGTACTCTTTGTTAAAATGTGTCATTGGGTGAAGTTGAGATTCGATTTAGTTTTTAAGGTAAGGACAGACACACATGTTGATAGTCTTTAACATCAACAATAGAAGTCTACGACACCAGCCGACGAATTGTTAGCTAATCAAGGTGAGGTAAATATACGTTCCTAGTACCTACGACCTACATAATATGTTAAGGAAGGCGCCTTAGGCGCTGAACAACCTTTTAGATAATATAATATATAAATATTAAAAACGTTGTATCTTTGTAATCTGTAAGTCGATTTGGCTGAACAATAAACTTGTGTTTATAAAGAGCTAATTTAGGAATTTGAAGCTATGAAAAATATAGGTTTGGAACTGTAGGTCCCAGCTGTTTCCTATATGTAGGGGGCAGTTATGTCATGTTGCAGGTCTGTAGTAATCTCGGCGACCTGAAACTGCGACATATAGGTTGGCCACACACCTTATAAAATTGTGATTTGACTCTGACAGTGTAAGTAGGGTAACCTGTTCTGTTGGAGTATAAACCCCAATTATTATTATTAATGTATATTCCTCGTGTGAATCCATGAGGCAGTATTAGTGAGCGATAAAACATCGTGTCAGTGAGGCGAGGCGAGGTGTCGATCGATATTTGACGTGAGCCGACACACCTGCCGCCCGCATCGCCTAGCGACGACGCGCAAACATACTGTGCGTTGCTGGTTCATCATACACTGTATACAAATAGAGTCACGTCACTCCGTCGAATTTGTTAATAACTATTATAGTTTGGACGTCATTTTACTGACTTATAGCCTACATGCAGCCGTAGCATATTAAGACATTGACGTAAGAGTAGCAACTTCCGTCAAGAGTAATTGATGTTTGTAAGAGCACAACGATATTGGGAGCAGCTGCAAATTGTATGCAATGACAGTGCGAGTAGCAAAAGTAGCGTCTTGATATATTTTAGTTTACACTTGACAGTGGGATGAGAGTTGGTACTCTTATTGCAATGTTTTGATGTGCTTGAGGGGCTGCTAACCTGTATGTCATTAAGAGAGTCAAAACTGTCTACTGAACGCGCTCGGTATAAACACTCTGTGCGTTACTAGTTAATCATACACTGTATCCAAATAGAGTCACGTCACTCTATTGATATTGTTAAAGACTAGTTTTGGACGTCGTTTTACTGATTTATAGCCTACCTGCTACACCGGGTGTCATTAATAGAGTCAAAATAATCTACTGAACGCACTTAGTATACATATATATACTCTTTGCTTTGTTAATCATTAATTATACTGTACCCAAATAGAGTCACGTCACTCCGTCTAATTTGTTAATGACTAGTTTTGGACATGGTTTTACTGAGTTAATAGCCTACTCTGTATGTAATTTAACAACCATACTCAAGCAAAGACGGCACTAAGGTTTATAAATAATATTTGTTGAATGAATAAAATGTTCAGATTATTCAGGCATAAACCTGCAATTTGACTTGTGAAACGATCATTTATTACCTTAGCATTTTTAATATCTGACTAAGAAATAGCACAGTAAATGCAACTATTACAAAAATTACAGAGTTCCATCTAGCATGTTGCTTTTAACATTATCGATTTAGATTTAAAGTTAAACAAAAGACGATTAATTTGTCCGCAAGACAAATGATTGTTGTTATGTAAGCCGGTAAGAAGCCTCACTCCAAGCCTGAGCTTATTACACCATCTCTTTAAAATTTCACGCGATCTTTGCTACAGTTTGAGAGGCTAATTAAAGTCGTCACCGGTTTTATAACCCGAAGGGGCGTTAACGCGAACTTGCGCCTTTTCGTTACAACAGTCTATGTAATAAAGGTGGAAACCGCGCACCGAAAACAAAAGTGACGCCATGTGAAATTATAAAATACTAGCTGCGCCCAGCGGTTTAATTTGTTATATTATAGTAGAATAGAAAACTCTTTATTGGACACCATAAATACAACTAAAAAGAAACACAAGCTTTAAAAGATTACACATTAGAAAAAAGTGTTTTAATACACATCACACACTTTGTGTTTACAGTCTATATTATGGTATTTGAGGGTCTAAGCTATCTCTTAACCATATTTCAGCTCAATCAGTTCGTTTAGGTATGAAAGAGTAACAAACATATACACATACATTCTTGCAAACTCTCGCGTTTATAATATTGGCAGGATGAGTAGGTAATCAATGGAACTAGGCGTTACTTTGCGGAAATCCATCACAACAATTATTATTTAATATTTAGTGTTAATTCCGCTCTAAATTTGTGAGTCTAACTAAGTTTTAAGAGACGGCGAGGAATTCAAACGTTACCAAAATGGTAATTAGTATTAATTCCACCACCGAGTGCAAATGCATGCATTAAGGGTTATAACTATTTGTTAGTGTTAGTTATGTGGTTACGCGTAACTTAGCTAGAACAAAGGATACGAAACGACGACGACAACGATGACAAACCGCTGCCGGACGCTACGCAAAAATAGACTACAACGCTGACACGTGTTTCGCCTCTACACGAGGCATCTTCAGAGAGATGTTCACTCGCCGACCGCTAACTATTAAATAATAACTAATAATTGTTGTGAAGGATGAGTAGGATTGTGTAGAAGAAATTATGTAGTATTGTGTAGAAGAAAATCTATTTATAAGTCGTTAAATGATAGACCATTAAATGCGACACGATTTTGTCCAGTGGGTAACTAACCAAAACCTAAGCCTACCACCGGTACTTTGAGCAAGTGGAAAGAAAAAAAATTGTTTGATAGAGCGCGGTATCAGCGTTCATTCGTACAGTTCGTGGCCGCGGAGTAATGGGTTACAGTTATTGCTCCCCGTTGTTTGGTTGACGTAATGCAATTACAGCGGGAGTGCCGCCGCACACGCGATGTCTCGTGACGACTTTCGTACCGAACGTTTTCAGTACATCGACGGTCGCAGGGTTAACAGCCTAGCTTGATAGTAAGCTAGTCAGTGAAAATGAAATAAACTAAATAATGAAATGTACAACTGTAACATCTTTTTATGTATATTATGTAACAAGTCCCTCGCATAGAGAGATTTATTCCTTCAGTTTAATCAGGGCTTTTAGGTGGTTTTTGGTTATATATTGACATAAAAGAAGTTAACGCACTATTCGTTAGGTAAATGTAAAAGTCAGACAAATCTAAAATGTTGGTTAAAAATTACACAAATAATGATAAATACTTCATTTTAACTTATTAACCATAAATAAAAAACGGGCATCGAATTGACGTAATCAATTTTCACTCAATGGATCTAAATATATATCCTACCCAAATAGGATTACGTAGAAACCACGTTGTTATTTAATTCAGTGTGTGATTAAATATGGTCTACCTTTCGAAGTATATCTGAAATATAATTTGTAAGAAACGTGTTAAATTGTTATTTCGGGAAATAGGTTCGAAGCAATCAATATCCGATCATTATTCAAACACGAATCTATTTATGGGTCAGGCTATTACATTATTCGTCGTAAAGTCAATATATTCAAAACGATTAATAATGATAACAATGCGTCAATACGTAGCCCATTTATCATGGGGAATCGGTGTTTAGCCCCCGCCCCTGTACCGACGCGATGGTTGGAGGCCGCGAGTTGGTGAGCCAACGGCCTCTTATCTGCACGCAGCCTAATGTAACAACCATGGAGGAAATAGGGCAAGGAACGGTCACGATCAGTTTTAAAAAAGCTATAAGTCTATACTGAGCTGGAAGAGATAGCTCACAGCGATATGGCGGCCCATTGTGGACCTAATTGTTTAGATTATAAATATTATTTCTAAATCCAATTGTTTTGGTCTTAATATTGAGTATTTTTATCTTATCTTATGAGCGTGAGGAGCAAACCACAGTCTAATGGTCTTCAAATCGTTATTCGTGTATTCGTCCAAATACGGCGATGAGAAGTAGCTCTATTCTTCTATACTTGCCAATTCTCAACGACATTATTCGGACATCAACACGATCAAAAACCCAAACGCAGAATAGTAATTTAAAATGCCACCATAACAACTATCATCGCTCTGGCTTTATGTTTACTCCAGTTTAATAAATTGATAAATCCTGTGTAGACCGATCCAATTTTAAAAGGCAATCTGTGGTAAAACCATGCTACAAAGGGAGGGGAAAAGAAAATGTTTATGGTATTAATGAACTTTCCCCTACTTATTTTTATAGCGTAATTTTGATGAAAATTTTATTGTCGCCAAAGTGGGGTCATTAATGTCAACCAGAATGATTGACTGCTTAACTATATGGTGGGTATAAAGCCTATTCACGAAACGACTGACGCCACGCCGCACGCCTAAAAAAGACTGCAATATATAAAAATAATGCTCGGTTTGATATAAACTAATCTAAACAATGTTGTAATAATCAAGCTTTAAAGATGAAATAGAACGAATCACTAAGACACATAGTAAAACACGTATTACTCATGTAAGCAAACTATTGGCTCAATAGATAAGAGGAAAAAAAAGGCGTAACACATTATGGGGACGGAGCAATGTTAGCTCTAAAGAGCCCAATAGAGGCAGACGCGGCTCAAAGGAGCAAAAAGCCTGGCCCATTACGGGGCACACGGTGCCGGAAACCACAAAAGACCCAATTATTCTAGCGTGTGAAGCCAAAAAAGGGTTGGACCGAAACCAAGTTGTTGAGTGTCCCGTCCCGTTTTACTTTACGAATGCACAAAGCGAAATGTAGGGCTACTTATGGGTCGACCGACTCGCTTGCACTTTCTCTAATTTCACGAGTTTTGTTTTACGCAGCATCAACTTTTCCTTTGATATTTGGGGCGGCTATAACGAATTTTGGACCCAAGAAACTTTCACGTACGGGTGCATTAATTATAATCACCCCCATACAATACAAACCATACTTAATTTGACTCATTCAAGAGGAAGCTACCATAAAAACTTTAATACATTTTCAGATCCAAATAAATTTTACTTAGTTTTGAATTTAAAGTAATGCACAGGAGAATTTCATTTCAGCTATTGTCATTTACTACAAATTGAGATTTATATAGCGTCGGTATAATGCGTCGATAAAATATTTTATAGGCGTAAACTTTGGTAAAATTTGCCCAATATCGTGCGTGATTTAATAAAAGCCACATGTGGGACGATGTTGTTTGGAAGTACTCGTTTCAAACTTGTTCAAGATAGCCTTCAGCTCGGTTCAAGTTAAACACTAATGTTTCACGTCTTGTATTCTTCTGCAGCTACATTTATTTTTCTAAACTTTATACAGAATATTCAATCTTTTTCAAAAAATTAATCTGAAAAAGTTTTGTTATAGTTTCCTGGAATAATGGGAGTTTTTGCTTCGTAAAATTTTAATGGAAGATAAATCAAAGAAACTTGCCCAAAGCAGTGGACGAAATGAAGGAAAAAACAGAGCCATTTTCATAAGAGGGAAAACAATAACTCGAACCTAGCGCAAGGCCCGCCATTTAAGGGACATAAATCAAAATATACGTACAATATTTTCGGAGCCACGCTACGCGGGATGGGCACTTTCAGTAAGGCTTTTTTTGGGACACATTCGGATTAGTGTTGTTTTTACGATTCACTTTCTACTCTGTTGTTCCTTTATTGGTATCGTAAAAAGTATTGGTTTAATCTGGTTTCCTTGTTTTACATGTCGGGCACATGAAAAACTGATTGGGGGTGCATTTTCTTTATCTTTTTTGAAGTAATTTAAGTTGAGTTGGGTTATCTCTTAAAGTTTATGGGTTCATTTCATTCATATACTAATAATAATAGTCTTTTAGGGCAGATATTAAAAATCCGGGACTTTCTTCATACTATTTTTACCTGCGGATTTCTCAAAACTCAAAAGCTTTGAAATGGCCGAATAATCCACCTTTATTATACACGTCTGTCCACTTTGTCCTGACGAGCACTTCTATCAAAGACCAGTTGATACAATGTTCAGTCACTGCACATAGTAAAATTTGCTTTTACCACTTTCGGTGGAGAGTGCTGCGATGGCAACACTGATAATTCAGCATAAACGGATTTGCCGGGATTGCTCCGAGCACGAGATGCATATTGTTTAATGTTCCACAGTCTAGGTGAACATAAATTTTAGAACCAGAGTCTGCGCGGCTAAAGTTATATGCTTTATGAACACTCACGCCGTAAAAACCAAGAGGATTTACATGAAAATTAAAAACTCGGCCACTAGCGTAAACATCGCTGAATCATTTTAATGTAATTTGTTTACGACGAGAATTTATATGAAGAAATAGTGAGGGCACGGCTTCAAAGAAAAACATTACTTCGGGAATCCAGTGCTCGTTATAAAGTGACAAATTGACGACATTTTTTCCCCCCAAAGCTTGGAGAATTAGCGTGATCAATTGCGTTCTTCGGCAGTTCTTAACTTCATCTCCCTTGCTCTCCGAGATCGGGACAAAGTTGTCTCGTTTCGCCGAATTAAGGTGAGATTCGTGGCGCGCTCTGCATTTTACTACACTTTTATGATTTCAATAAGAAATTCATCTTCATTTAGCAATAAAATTTCGTAATGTGAATCTTCGTGCTACATACATAATTTAAATTATTATTCTTAGAATGAGATTCGGTATAATTTTGTTTTTTGTGCTAGTAAGTGAACGAAACTGTTTTTAGCGGAGTTTTTGCAGCTGGTCCGTTATACTAAAAACTATTAATATAATCTTAATTAATAAAAAAACTGTGTGTATAAATAAACGTTTACACTAGGAAAGTCTATCAATGAAAATTTTACATTAAAATTATTTTCATATTGCCATTTAACTATACTAAAATGAAATATCACAGTAAACGTGTCAACAACGTATATTTCCGGCAAAAGTCAAAGGTTTGTGAAGGAAAGGTCACCCGACGGAATCTCGATCTATTCCTGGAGTTACCTGGCGGAGAACTATTTAGGTTAAATTATATTAAACTGTGGAATTGTAACAAGGACAGAACTACGTTACGAAATTCTCATACTAATTCAATTTATTAGCTGAACGATGCGTTTCATTCGAAATTTAAAATCGAAATTTAGCCTGTGTGTTATTATTGTATAATATTATCAAATCATCAAATCAAACCACATCAAAGGCAGGAATTTTCGCATTGTAAGTATCGGACGTATCGGCATCCGGCTTTGGTCGATTGTTGATGGGTAGATTCGTGCGATTGAAAACTATTGAAAACCACCAACTATTGGTAACATGACTGTAATGGACATGTGATATCGGGCGAGAGTCGGGCTCGTCTCGTTCATCTCCATAAAAAAAATACACCTTCCTATTTAACAGTCATCGGCAGGGATATTTACTTATCCGTCAGGGAACCGAACCGAAGACCGAATTGTCAAAAATGTATGAAATGATAATATATAACGTATCTATTATTAAATCGATACGACGTAATACGTCATTTTATATATTCTTGACAATTCGGTCTTCGGTTCGGTTCCATAACGGATAAGTGAATAGCCCTGCTGTTCCCCGAAGTCTACGACGATAAATAAATATAATAATAGTGATGAATGTAAGACCTTACGGATGAATAATGGCCGGCATTTAATAACCCACCGTAATTACGTTATCTAGCCTCCGCGGGGCGGTATGCTATCCATAACCTCTCAACTGGGGCCCCTCATAATTGTCACTTGCAGCATTATCGCTAGAGCGACGCGACATGCCGATTGGTGTTAAGGTAATGATTATAGTTGGTCTCGCTCATTACGTTAACGTTTAGAACACACGGTAAAGCGTTAAAATGTATGCAACAGCAAGTTATTTTCAGTTCATTTATTGAGTAATAATATCATACTAACTTTACCCGCTAAAAAGTAGCCTAAAAAGTAAAAAGGTTTAAACTATCACACCTAATTTCAACTCAACATATTAATTGCGTAAAACACAACAGCTGTGTTTTTGAGGTCGGAACGCGAGTGCTGAAAATTACATTATACGTTGTGTTTTTTCAAAGGATTTTTCCATACAAAATTAATTTCAGGCCCCTGGGATAGTTCTATAAACGCCGCCGCAGCTAAAACCAAAAATGTCAAATCCATACTTTCACATTTATAACATTAGTAGTTTGGATCCCGTTTAAAACGTATTTGAAACTAAAAATGAATAGCGAGGTGTATGGTGTATTTCCTATTAGTATTAGGACTATTCTTATATGACATAGCTAAACTCTAATTAAACTTAAAGTAGATTAGTTACAGTTTCGTCATTTTTGCGTTTCACTGAGTGTTTTGGACCTAGGGTGTTAAAAAAACTCGTTTTAAAAAATTGTTTTCAAAAAATATATATGTTATCCAATTAAAGTTGCGCAAAGCATGAAATAAAACATTGTTAAGTAGACAAAGAGAACCTAAATTTTATGCAAGAATTATGAGCACGATAAGCACGAAGCAATACGCCAGCCCATTACACTCGCAGTGTTATCTTAATGCAAGTCTTTAAAATGCAAGCAGGTAAAAGAAATGAGCACGACATTTGGATAAGAGGACTTATTCCGCTAGACGCTCTCTCGCTCGCACTATTTGATACATTTTGAAATATAAATTCATAAATTCATCATCATCATCAACTAAGCCATAGGACGTCCACTGCTGAACATAGGCCTCCCCTTTGGACTTCCATATTTATTATTTATACCGCTTGAAAGCGACCTGCATCCAGCGTCTTTCGGCATAGAATTATCTTTTAGAAATTTTCTCAAGGGTATTTCTTTGCAATATTATTGCACATATTATTATATTGTCATTTTTATATCAAGGTTTACAATCTAGCGACAGCTTATAATTACATTGATCATAAACTAATGACTATTCTAGTAGCTATTTTGTTAACGATACTATGCCAATAATTATGGTATCAAGAGAGAGTTGATTGAAATGCTTCGTGTGATTATGGTTGTTGATTCACTTGAGGATGTACTAATTTATACCTAGAGGCAAATACCAATCTATATCTATACACCAATTAATTAATCAACCAATAATATAAAGTAAATTGTGGCTGAAATGGTAATAGGTAAAAGTTGTTCCGTGTTTTTGACGGTTTGGTGTTTACTCTTTAGATCGTATCGAAAAAAGCCTTAAATGATGTGTAATCCACCGTCTAAATAAAATATTAATAAAACGAACAATAAGTTGAACGATCTGACATTTTTCATAAGATCAGAGCGCGACGGAGTGAGCGCAGCCATTCTGAAAGCCGGCGCTCAACTCACCGAATTATTCACGCAAAGAGTGTTCCTTCAGAGCTATTTCTTTATTACATCCATTCGGCTCGCCTCGCCGCCTTATTTCACATGTTTTTATTGTTCTCTTTTAAGGTTAAAAGAAACACGGGAGAGAAAATAACGTTAGAGCACAAAAGCTGGTTAAATCCTAAGTATTTTATGGCGTAATTACGAGCCCTGAATATTCGTTTGTGATCAAATTAGGGAAAATTTAGTGATATTCCCTTGAGTTTCCAATTTCACGTTATCTAAATCTCGGCTAGTATAATTATTTTGCGAATTAGGTACTACTTGGATGCCTAAATCGGTGTTTCTATTTACTTGAATAAATTGAGAATGCCTAGAATATTTAGGTTATCAGGATAATCTTGGAGTAAAGTTTCGGTAACAGGGTAAGTAAAAGAGGCTGTTACATGTAATTTTGTTTTCATTCTGGCGACTAACGAAACAAATTAATGGATAACTTAACAACTTTCATTATTCTTAACCTTTGTGAAGAAAAGAGCTTTAATATTTAATCATAGGTTTAAATATTCAAATTTAAAATGTATTTATTCAAATAGACTACAATGTAGCATCTTTCCAAGTCAACTTAACAATTATTAAGTTCTATTTAAAGACTTTACCGCTCATTCGGAAAGCACCTCTATGAGATGAACGGGCAAGAAACTCATAGGGGTGGTTTTTATTTAAATATGTGTTTACCGAAGAACTAATAGAGGCGAATTAATGAATACTTATTTTTTTTATTTTTCTTTATCTATCTAAAGAAAAGAGCGTTGTAATTTATCATAGTTTTTTTTATTCATTATAGGCCAGCCTTTGACAACGATCTCGCGAGATGTTAAGCGACGTTGCGGCTGTAGATGGTAGCAGAAAAAACCCAGAAGGCGGGATAAATCTTTCCAAAGACATTCTTGCACGAATATAAATTTAATACTCTTACTCGTACGTACATACAGAACGTACACATCCACTCGTAAAACAAACGTTTTATCGAGTGAAATTAATTCAAATTTGCAAAAATACCTGTGAAACTCTTTGCGAATAGCTTACCAGTTATTTTTGTTATCTGAACGCGGCGACGGCACCGACGGGGGGGAATTTATCGCCGTTTGGCTTGTTAACTTGTAAATGCATTGCACCTTGTTAGTTCGGCTCTTATCGATCTGTGCCGCACCGCCTTGTGAAAAAAACCTAATGAATTCTTCAAGGTACGGTATGTTTTATGCATGTACTCCTCTACATTTATTCCTACGAGTACCTGTTGTTGTAGATAAAAACACACGGTTTTTTGCAGGTTTAAGTTTTTCTTTTCCAGTGTTTTGGATAAATAGATGTTATTATAAGTCACTTAATGCCTAACATGACATTAACCATCTCATTTTCATTTATAGAAATATTATAAAATGTGTTTAGAATTTAAGATATTTAAAAGTAGTCAATTTGATATTTTTAGACTTCCAGCAAAAATGTTTTAAATTCTACGCCAAGATAGCAGCAATAAATGAATATCTATCCAATCAGTTGTATTTTAATGATGATATTATATTATAATGCAGCATCACTAGATTCCCGCTAATGAACGGTTTTATTTTATTTATTTTATTTTATTAGGAAAACAAACAGCTTCTTATCTTTATTAACTATGTAAATATACCGACTAAACTCACGGATATAAAAGTCGAAGCTAGGCTCGACCCTGGGTTTCGGACTATTACGAAGTCCTTCATCAGGAGCTCACGCGCTGAGGTCGCGTCGCTGGCTGCTGTAGCCAGGTCGAGCCTAGCTTCGACTTTTATATCCGTGAGTTTAGTCGGTATATTTACATAGTTAATATGGATAACGCTCGCGTTAGTTTTCAAAATCGTATAGCTTCTTATCTTAGATACAAAATAGGAATACAGTAAACAATTAGCCTAAATAGTTTTCACTGATAAAAATAAAGAATATTAAGTAATTAAACTAACTCTTCGTTTATAAATAAATAACTCAAAGCCATGCTATATTAAAGCTTTAGTTGAATAGATAAGCACAAACAAGAATATTTCTATGAATTAGACAATTGTAACTTCACTGTGGTCTGGAAGTAGAAAGCCAATAATGAAATAATTTGATGAACTGGAATAAGTATTAGACAGATTTAATTTTAGTCTTGATTTGTATAAAAAATACGATTTCTGAATGATTTAATTATCCCATCACACTTGACTAATCTAGTGGGATCCAAGCGTCAGGCGGCGGACGACGCTTAAAGATAACACATCGCGAATGATGCCGCAATTTTATCCAATTAGGGTGTCTAAAGTAATTTAAGCGATGGCACTTTCCAACTTGACCATCTATGTTGCAAGAGTATTTCAAAAATGACAAATCATAATAAATACTTTATGTTTGAAATTGTAAAGACAATAATATTTTATTTGTATTTGTAGAGACCACGAAAAAGCCTACGATTTTGGAAAGTAGCATAAACATTATTCATTTTAAATTACAATAAAGCCATGGGAAATATAAAGGCTCTACGAAAACTAATAATTGTAATTGAGTTATTGTTAAATATTTGTATTTATTTCTAAGTTCTTGTATAATATCATGGTGTTTAAATAGTGTTATCTAATCTAAGTGTTCACTTGGCTTTTATCCATATATTTTAGTATCACCCCAATCTATCTTTGCCAACGAATCTTTGCCTGTTTGCCCGCCTAGTATTGTAAGAAAATGGAAAAGTAACAAAAAAGTGACACGTTTTTCAACCGATTCCAGCATTTACGGCTTTTCTCTGTGTCATCGCCTCAATCTGTCTCGTACAGTGTGTAATAGAATCGATGGAGGTTGACCGGTGACCCCGTCGCCCGGATATGACCTGTCATCTGATGACTCTCCGTAACATAGGTCCGGGGCTGTTTGCCTGCCTTAAACTGACGACAGACAGAGGCGGGACGGAGCGGTAAAGCGGTCGCGATCTTCATTTTTTTTCTGCCCGCGTTCGTTTTATATGTGGCAGGTTACGTACAAATTTGATCATTACAAAACTTCTCTCACACCGCGATCGCTTTGCCACTTATGTGTGACGTCACCTTTAGTGTGTACAAATAACAACTCCCAAAGGAAAAAGTGGCACGTTTTACAGAATTTAACGGTATATACCCTAATATAATTCTGTGTCGTCGCCTCAATCTGTCTCGTACAGTGTAATAGAATCGATGGAGGTTGGCCGGTGACCGCGTCGCCCGGATATGACCTGTCATCTGACGACTGTAACTCCGTAACACAGGCCCGGGCATGTTTGCCCGCCTTATTGTGTACAAACAACACTTCACTAAGGATTATTGATGCGATATTCTATATTGAAGACGTGTTTGGATTTTGATGGGCTTCCCGAGATCGTGAGCGGAAAATCTACGCGACCCTTGTAACGCGACTTTGAACTTTGTGAATAAAATATTTTTTTTATTATACGAAAATATTTTGTGATTTTGACGTCCTTTGCATATTTGGTAAACAAATAATTTGCATTTGAAATGTTTTTGATTAAAAATGTCATTTTCTTAATATTATAAACGTGAAAGTTTGTAAGAATGTACGGATGTTTGTGTATCTGGATGTATGTTTGTAACTTTTTCACGACGGATGTACCGATGAGCTGAAAATTGGTATAGAGATAGCTTAGACTCTGGAACAACTCATAGGCTACACGTACAGGCTGGGCGTAGCTAGTATAAGAATAAGAATAAGAATTTGTTTATTCATAGATTTCAGGTACATAAAGATCTTAATGTAATGCATTGTTCTGCCGAAACCTGTCTTTTCCAGACGTATGAATAATACATAAATGAAATAATGACTTATAGCTAAGACTAATACCTAGTTACATTGTGTGAAGTATGCATGACTATTTATATTTTGTATTCAAAAAATTCATTTATGCTATAAAAACATTTCTCCGCCAACCATTGCGTCAATTTATATTAGTACTTTCATATACACTTACCCTTGCCCAAACTGGGACTCTCTGCTCAGGAAAGACAGCCATAGAATTTTACAGCGTTATCTCTTACTATCAGTATAGCGTTTTGTACTTTTTTGTCTAAAGAAAAAAATAACACATAGGCTACTTTTTAGCGGGTATAAACCAATAGTCACAGCTAGTACCAGTAACAAATAAAACTCATCGGTCCCCATGTTACTTTCACACAAGTGCGGTGGACATATCCGTAACTTTAATTCTGGTGCCGTGTCGGTTTGGTACAGTAATTGTTTGCGGGTCGCTCGATTGCTCAGACACAATTGCACTCTACCTTTATGTACTCGCTGTACATAAGAAGAGTTATGTTTGAAAGTTTGTTTGAATAATAAATAGACATCTTATTTACACTAACTGTTAATGAAGTACCTCTACTGGGTTTATTATGCCATAGGTGGCAAACATTATGCAGATGGCTCGCCTGGTGGTGGACAGTATCCGCCGTACCTATACTTCAATACCAGGAGTATTGCCCTACAATATTTAATTATAATTAAAAAATATATAAAGAGAAGAAAAATATAATCTATATAACCTTACTACAGTTTCTACCTGAACTATATAATTATGTACATATTCAAATAAAATATGGGCTTAAACAAATTTCCATTCAGAATTATTCCACACATAAATGGTAAGTAAAAGACAAACAAAAAAAAACAAATCTCACCGTTGCGCATAAAATTCCACGATTTACTTATTCAAAGAACCCGAACGAAACTTACCTGAAAAAGAGAAAACAATTTTGTTATAAGAGAATAAATACTCGTGCAATCGCGAGATAAAAGAGATAAAACAATTTGTGGAGTAAAAAATTGTCATTCCTCTGTCGGAGGTGTCGACGCGTAATTAACAGTTGGCATTCGTCAACGTCTTCCGACCGTATCGACACTGGGACTATCACAGATAGTATGTCTGTATTCTGTATAGATGCCGAGAGTTTAAATATTTTGCTAATCTGGAAAAATGTGCAATCTTCATACATGCACTTTTTTTTTACATGCCATTTACATGCCATACACGCCATTTCAAATTGTAGTGGTAGAAACACAAAATGATATTTTATCTTACTATAACTATTCTACGTACATAATAAGGCTTCGTGCAAAAAAGTACTGCCATGGCTGTACTCCCGTAATAATTACTAATTACGTACGTTATTGTAAAACATAATTACAATAATATTACAGTTTTAACAGCATAAATTGTAAACATTTGTAGCATCCAACGGTTCCATAATACGTATATTGCTCGGAGCATAGACTCCTGTACTTAGGTACATTGTATATTGTGCAAATAAATAAATATAAGAAAAAAGCAAAAAATATGAGACTAGATTATTCATACAAATTAAGGCACTCGTGGCATCTACCTGATGTAACATCTATGCTGTAAACAGACAAAAGTGCGAGCTACTCGTATATATTTGGTACATCGCGCTCGTGAGCCGTTGATCCCCAGCGAGCAGTGTGTATCAGTTGATTGGACAACGGACCTGACGTGAGTGGATTGATTCCGTCCCCTGTTCCCAACCTACCACTACCTATAAACTTTCAATACAGTACACGTATTTTTGTTTTATTGTATACTTTTTAAACAGACGAAAAACTGGAGGTTTCTATTTGACCGAACATTTTTTTTTTAGTTTATTTTGCTTTATTGGTCAGCTTCACTCCCAAATTTTCCGACCTATGCCAACTTTATTGTGTGTATTTCCTTCACGCGTTTTACGAGTCAGCAATTTTGAATATATTTTCTCACAAAATTACAAATTCTCAAACAAAATAACAAAGAAGTACTTTTTTAGTTTTAGAAATTGACTCTTCGTGCAAACATTTTCACGAAATGGAGTGCCGGCTTTAGTGTATTCCGTCATATTATATTTACGCAACATTGACAATATTTTCTCACCAAATTAAAAGAATTTTGAGTGACATAATAAACGCTTTAAAAACTGGTGCCAGAGGACACGAAAGTGTATTAACTTCTATATAACACTGATACAAATAAGCTACAATAAACATCATGAAGTTTAAACCATTATGACAATTTTCTGTGATAAACAATATCAGCAGAATTATTATCTATCAATATTTAAATCATACTGAAAAAAAAAATCAATCATAACTTTGTTTACCATCAAAACATACCGACTCGTCACTCCCACATTGTTTATATTGGATGGAAAGCTCAATAACTGAGTTATACGTAGTCTGTTATCTTTTCGCCCCCGCGCCGTGAGTTCCGCGACAAATGTTATTACCGAAACTATCAGGTACGTATATTGACCCACTTCGGTAATTATTTCCGGGAGCATATCACGGGATAACTTTGCGGCGCTAATCACATTACGTTTTCGATCATAATCTCGCGCGGAGGCGGCGCGGCGCTCTAATACATCGAATAATCAACTTTTAATGTAACTAGCTTTTCACTAAATTAGTAAACACGAGTCATAGACACGAATATAAATATAATTAGCGATATGGGATTCTTGCAATTTCTATAATATTTTTTATAATTGTCATTCTTGATGGCTGCTGACTGAATACAGTTGGTCAAAACTAATAAATATGTCACAGTATTTGTTTTCAAACGCCTCCGAAACAGCTTAACCGATCTTAATGTATTTTTTATATATCTCTCGACCTACCAATATATGTATAGGTATAGTCTATAGTAATAAGTCGTATGTTGAATAATATCATTGTTTCAACATACGCAAAGTTGCGCCGGTCGGCTAGTATTTCTATAAAATTTTATCGCTATTTTCTTATTGAAAAACTCAGGCTTACAATATTACCGCAAACATATGCCCGGTATCAAAGGTTGTCAATACCTTCACACATATCCCTTTAGCCCACAGCCAGATTATCAAAGAATGTGTACAATGTGCTTGTCATGGAAAAATATCTAATAGATAACCTTTAGAAATCATGTGTTATTTATAAAAAGAGTAACAATTCAATCTAGAGAGAGAGGGTGCGTGACGCGTCACCTGTACCGCTGCTCAAATGGCTCGTATGCATCAAAAGCTGGCGTATAAATCACGAATCATTTTAAGGGAATGACATTGCTAGTACGCCCATATTTCACTTGTGTTTTTCCTACAAATTGACGTGGAAGTTGCGTTGGAAAATATTTGCAAAGTCAACGTTTATGGTGCTGAAGAATTTTTGTATAGGAAATTTTCTTCCGATTTGGACGATTCTACTACAAGTGTGCGAGGTTTCATGACATTTCATATACGTAAAGAATTTAAAATTCGATCCCTTCGGCGCGGTCGATACGGATAGATGTGCTTTCACCATTACTCTGCGTGCTTGAATGTCGGACATACCTAGAGGGTGACCATTTATAATGGCTGTGACATTTCGCAACCCTCAAGCGTGAAAGGTCAACGAAAGATATACAGTTGTAAGAAACACAAAAGAATATTGTAGTATGAAATTAATATTAATAAGATCGCAAACCTTTTGGTCTTGGTTCTATTTGGACTTATAAAGATGTCTAGACGTCGATGAATAATTATATTAGTAGAACCTACTTTTTTAATCATCAGTATATTATTACAGTTGCTTTACATCTCGCACTTTTATAGAAAACTTTATAAGTAGAATTAGATAACAAAACTCTTTCTTGAAAAAAAAAAAAGAATTGTTCTACATATTACAACTATTATAATTTTATTTTACTCTAGTTTTCAATAAATAGATAATATCATCCTCCCTATCCCCTTATCATTGTGAATGATCTCTTCTAGGAAATCAATCGTATGAATGTATAATATTATGTATGTATATATTACCTATGTATGTCTTTAAAGTTATGAAGCGCAGACATCGCTACGCAATCTCGTAGCTTCGTAGCTCGTACGTTCTACGACTATACCAATACAGACCTATACTATAATATTATACAATATATTATGTAGCTATTGATTTATAGTAATTTCCAAACCTATGTTTTTTTAGAAAAATATGTTAACTATTGAATATTTTATCCTCATGGTAGTCATCTTTTATCATTGAGTATATTACCTATTACAGACAATTAAAGCAATCGATTTAATTAGCACTTTTGTAACTTGTTTTTTATTTCATTATAGGTAAGTATTTGACCATGATGGTGATGGTGATTTTAAGTGACGATGCGGCCGTAGATGGCAGACTATACCTAGAAGGCGGGATAAATCCCTATCTGGCTTGACTGAACTAATGAAATAAATCCTGAAGTAGCAGGATCGACATGTTAGACAGTGTATGTTACAACAGATTAATACCACGAACATAAATATAACATTAATTACATAATTTCATACGTAGGTATAATTTTATAACGTATTCAAACACCCTCATCCGTACGTTCACGTGTGAACGCTTAAGTATTTTACTTTATTGTTCCCGTTTTGCGTGTCGTTTCCTTTCCATCCATCTCCTTTTCATATGACTGTAATTGGTTCCTTATGACGACGTGTTCCTTCGCCGTAACGTACCCGCGACTGCTTTGAACCAACTTTTCAATTTAAATTGTGCGGCATTATACTCGTGTGTACGTACTTTTCTATATGTGTACTGAAAGTAATAAGGATTAGAACTAAGTTATAAATGACGGCGCGGCGGTTATTGAATGAGTATTTTAACAAAATACGAGTATATAAAACCTTATTATAAGTACTGGTATTATAAGTACGTAGTGGAACTCTTTGGATCTGGAGGTGGACTGATGTCAGAGCTTGACAGAGTAGTCGAATGGTTATTTAAGTTTTACCCGCTTGCAACGCAGAAGGTTTCGGGTTCGAATCCCGCATTTAAGTTGCTTAGCTTGGGGTTAGGTGGCGCTGTATGTAATGTCCTGAAATATTTATTATTATTTTTATACAGTATTCTCTGAGCCAATAAGAGAATTTAATACTTCACAAAAATGTAAATCAAATACATAAAGCAAAGGTGCTTATTCTAGTTTTTCCCTGTAACTATCTCATGTGATAGGTGGCTCATTCTCATTTTAGCTCAAATTTGATGGTCACACGGTTATATTTCCTAAACGGTTAAAGAAAGAGACATGAATTTTGAATAGGTGGATAAAACATATATTAAGCTACAAAATAAATAAAGATTGTCATAATAGACGCAAAAAATAATACTAAAATTTAACATGAAAGGTCAAAAACGGGGGCATTTTTCGTATTCTCATGGTGTCACACTTTCCGTTGCAGTGAAACATTTGGGCACTACTTTAACAAATTTCGGTGTATCTGTATATAACATATACCAAAATTTTCGCAAACAAATACACTTTACGGTACACAGTCTCAAAAAAGCCTTTCATTATTATTTCGAATTTAAAATGACATAATGCGATGGTCACACGATTTTTGGTGCTTTAAATTTGCATAGTTTAACGGCTGCTGTTAAACATAACATTAACAATCTAATACAGAGTTTGATTCATTTCAATGATGGCCATGTTCTGCAATCGTAAAAGTAGGATCTAGGACTTATCGAGCCGTGGAAAAAATATAATTGCCAAGTTTCAATTTATTCATGGGTGTACCGATCACTTGCATGGACAATATTTTTAAGCATTGTATTTTAGTTATTTAAATCAAAGCTAGCTTTTTGAAACGCCAAAATGTGCGAGATAAAGATGTAGTATTTAATTTTATACATTATACCAAAACTTACCAGAATCTTACGAAAAATAGAGATTTTCGTCACCAGCGTGGCATCACCTTCATAGCGTTTTTTACCATGAAGGTGATTTTGTAGGCCACGAAAGTGATTTTTTGTATTGTTTTGTTTAGAAAAGGCCTTTTTACCAACTAAAATGTACTTTATCTGTTATGTTAGGGTTTTAATACATACATACCAAATTTTTGACTAATAAAAAAGTAAAGTGAAAGGTAAAGTAATATCTCAAATTACGCATATTTTCTTCAGTAATGAGATTTGTTGTTACGTAGAATGTCGTTTTATTGTACATTTTTGATGGATTTACTATTTCAAAAGGGTTTTACTTGAAAAATTTGTGAAAAAATAATGATTGAATCACTTTCGTGGCGTCGAAAATTTCAAAACTGTTTTTCTTTGAAATGAAACGTACGATTTAAATCATTTATATAAAAGTTTACTCGTGTTATCCAGCTCTATACAATATTATACATAAACATTACAAATAAGCAATAAATAAGAATTGCCATGAAGGTGACGATGAGAATCGATTCCATGAGAATGAGCCAGGTACTGATTGATAAAAACTTATTTTTATCGGAATTTTGTCTGCATTTCTTCCATTATAGGGTTTCCTAAACTCTTAAAATAAAAAGGTTCTGGGAATCAACAAATCTAAGAAAAACAAAGTACCTGTTGTTTCCAAAGAAAATAGTTATTTAATCGTGGTTCTACGCAGTTGGACACCTACGTATTATTAAGTGTACCTACCTCAATATATGTAGAACTCATAGGAGGCAGTTGTTAGGTCATAGGAGGTGTTGCAGGCCTTATAGTCTTTTTGGCGACCCCTTTAGGTGTGAAAGAGTAACAAACATATATAAATTCTTACAAACTTTCGTGTTTATAATATTAGAAGGATTACTCAGACGGACATTATGTACATGGATATAATTTAATTATGTGTACTAATAAAATCTCACATTACCTACATATATATGACCTATATTTTACATCGCTAAAGCTCAAACAAAATCCTGAGATAAAAAAACCCGGCATACATATCACACGTACTAATTACAAATCGTAGTCACCCTCGGCGTACTTATCGGGGTGACCACACGCTTGTGTTTATTTAGGACGCGGCTATAATGGACCGGGGGAATGTTACGACGCGTTGTTTCAGAGCCCTAATTGTCAAATCCCAGGGAATGAGCTTCGTCAATTTTAATTTAACGAAGGGTTGCCAACGGTTTTTTGTGTATTGGACTTTGGAAATGTTTGAGGTATACATTTTCTGTTGTTTTATAATAAGTAGTTAATATATTGTTATTTAGGTTTAGCTAACATTAAAATTCGAAATAACGAAGAAATACGATATTTATTGTTTGCTTATTGATATATATATGTTACGGTAAGAGTGAATAATTGATGATTATTAATAATTATCTGTTATTATTAATAATTACCGAAAGTCGTGGTTAAAGTGATAAATTAATCACATTTGTCGGTTATTATTAATAATTTAACCCTAGTAGTGATAAATGTAATAAAAGTAACGTATCATCATACCTACGGTCGTTTCAACTACGGTCGATACTGCGAATATACATAGAAACACAGATAGAAATTATTCAGGTATCAAAAACAACTCGTATCTGGCGCTTCGCCGGCCGCTGCCGCGGCACGCTCGCTTCGCTCGCTCGGCTCGCGCATTGTGGTCACAGTTCAAACCTAACCTAACCAACTGATTTCGGTTTGCCCATAATTCTGTACTAAAAAGAAGTAATTTTTAAATACCTGCTGGTCAAAAAACATTAGGTTTTCATTTATTTTATTACTTTTACCAATATGTGTCGTGAATTATTAATAATTACTAGTAAAAGTAATAAATTTCGATCGTTTATTCACATTTACCAAAACATGTGGTTATTATTAATAATTTTGTAAAATTATTAATAATTTTCAATTAATCACATTTACCGTGACATATATACAGGGCTGTTTGTAATACAATGTGTGTGTCTTTTAAAGCAACTTTGTGCGCGAACAAATCTTGTTTTATGTTTGCAGAAGTGAATTCGGAAAATTATTACCTAAATTTTCAACAAGCTCAAATTAAATAATGCTGGAGGCACTATCCCCAATCTAATCTTGATCCATTCCACTAATATTTTTTAATGGATGTATGGATTTTTGTTACCCTTTTACGCCTAAACGGACGGACTTAGCTCAGACTTAGCTTAGACGCTAGATCGATTAACATGTACTTTTAATGGATAAACTGGGTGTAACTAGTCGCACTAATATTATACATGCAAAAATGTGTGAGTAAGTGTGTATGTTTATTACTTCTTTACGCCTGAACGGGTGGACTGATTGAGCTGAAATTTGGTATAGAGATAGCTTAGATCTAAGAATAACACATAGGCTACAGTACAGCGAGTAAAACCGCTAGGCACAGCTAGTAACCCGTAAAAAGGAAAAAAAGGTTTTTTTTATCCAGTAATTATAAAAGTCATGGTGAATATATTTCAGGGCAATACAAGCGAATGTTTACGTCACCCCACGTAGAGAAACAAGGTGGAATAAGCTGCGAGGGTCGGAATTATTTCACGCGGTGACATGACGAGCGAATTCCATTGTCGGTTCGAGGACACTCATCATTTATGGCGTTTTGTATTTATTCATTATGATGATTGCTAACAAAATGACATGCAGTATAAAAATATTCAATAGAAATCTAGTTAATTAAAGTGTCCAAAAAAATATGTATACCTAAATCATGTAGCTCATGGCTTTTCATAAAGATTATAATACTCTGTGTCAGCTATCTTCTCACTGTTACCTTTTTAGTCTTTCTCCAGTGTTTTTATGCCACAATGGAAGACAAATCCTAGCTAAACGGTGAACGGTTACCGTCGCCTATAGAAACCTACAATACCACAGGTATTGTCAATACTTTGCCAACCCCTCGGAGACCAAGACGATTATGTACTAAATATTTCTTTTCATCATGTTCTCTAAAACAGATCGTATCCGAATTTGTCTGGATATCTTTACCAGAACATTAAAATCATGCGTATATTATAATTTTATATTAAGCAATATTTTCGGTTTCATTTTCAATTCTTCAAAGTATGAAGTATCCGGAACTTTCGAGTACTTTCCCAACAGGCAACTTTAACTTTCAAGGGGGACAACTTATTTCAAAAACTCAGCTTCGAATTTCATTTCCTTAGACCCTTGAAAAAGATCGGGAACATTCTAATAATTAAAGCTGTTTGGTTTAGTGAGTGTTATAGATTGATCTTTTGGGAATAGAATTACTTTGCTTACATTGAGGGGTAGTAACAATCCCTAACTTAGTGTGATCTGACCTTTAGATATCGAAATAGAATTTGTCTCAAGGGATAGAAAAGATAAATTAATTAGATTTACAATTTGATCCATCGATTAAATAGGAAAGAGAACGGGTACGACTGTTGTAGCCGTCGTAACCACTGTCACAAATTTGTCCAATCTTGTCCAAATTTTACAAGAGATATTATGCACTAACAACATGTCTATTGTGGTAATGATGATTGATTGTTCGTCAAGTTCATTTAAAATAATGCCTTTGTCATTTTGTTTTCTTTGAGAAATTAATAATGCGATACAGAGTGTGTCACTATAGAAGCTGATTGTTGACCGATTAGTGCAAATGCCTCCCACAAATCATACCATTTATCCCTTTTCTTTACCCTCTTCACATACATAAATATAAAGCCTATCTACCTATTATAATAATATATATTCTTATCTTATAATCCATGATCAGGACAGTTTGACGCGACACTGTGTTGATTACCAGATCACTTTGTTTTACGTCGATCTCCAACATAAAGGAAACCCAAAACACTAAAGGAAGTGATCTCACTCGGTCAAATGACCCACCGCTTGTGTAAACGTGGCCTTGGTTTATTTATTAACATATTAGTAAGTAAGTTACAAAAGAAAAACAAAGACTAGTTTCCAATGAGAAATTTAAAAAATGATGTATTGGATTTACAATAAAGTTTATCTATCTATCTAACCCGTCTTGCTCACTTGCTATCATCTATCAAACTCATTTTGCTCATTCGCTATTATTTATTTCAGCCATTTTGTTTAATCGCTATCATCTATCTGTCTAACCTATCATGGTCACTTCTATTTATCTTACCTACCCATTTTGCTCTCTTCTTATCCATCTTCTTACCACGGTAAAGTATATCTCTTTACCGTGTTCTTACCAAACCCATTTTGCACTTGCGTAAACCAATGACCTCCCTAATTTGTATTCCCCTTAAATTACTGTCGTAAAAGAAATAGATAAAGTTTCAAGACAAGAACACACGTCCTTTAAACCGCAGACTACAACATCGCACCCACACGCTCAGCCCGCATGTAAACAAATCTCACACAGGCCCGCGTTGCCATGACAACGGGGATGTGAGCCCTCGGCAAATAACTCGTCGGTAACGGGGTGTCGCAGAAATTAGGGGAAAGCACCCGACCTCGAAGCACTACTTGATTAGAACCACGCACAAGGCGGAAAATTACTTAAACACACTAATGAGTGACGGCAACTCGTTAATAAATATTTACATGGCACCGTGGATAAATAAGTACATGTACATAATATAGAGATATAGAATACTGCTTATATGTTCATTTGATAAAATGAGTTTTTGGTGAAGGCGTGCTCTAACTTAGGCCACATCGTCATTTATAAGCAGGTAAGATGGTAGTGAAACGCCAGTTTGGTTCGTTGTAATAACTACCTAAAACGAGTATATAGGTATAGGTACCTAGTACCTATTGTAACAGCGATGGTGGGACTAGTTTGTATTTGTTACAACTTTAACCCCAAACGGTTGAACTTAAATTTGGAATGTAGGTTTATCCTAGAAAGCCCTATGTAAAGACCCAAGACGGCTAGAAGGTCTGACAGGTCCTATAATAACACATAGGCAATTTTTCAGGCGGAAAACTGTTATTCACACCTAGTTTTAGTTTTAATTCATGCGGGCTAAAAGTACGTGTTGATTAATTATTGTGATAAATATCTGTAAAATACTCCTAAATCGTATAGGAAAGTACTTGCAGCGCGTAGGCGTAGGCTTACTACAAACTAAGAATAGGTAATCCTTCAGAGTAAACACATTATGTGACACACTAAACGCGTTTTATAGTCGTGTTAGGAACTTGTTCGTAAATCATTTTAAATCCATCGTAAAACAATGATACTGTGACGTACAAAATTATCGAGTGTCTAACGCCTGATCAAATTTATTCAGCAATTCTCTCCTAGCGTTGCTGTAAGCTTATCATCTGGGACTGCGATAACAACAATAACAAGTAAAATTTTTAACAAGTGAAATTAAAAAAAAAACATTTATTATTATTACCATCTAGCACCAAGCGTCCAGACGAATAAAATGAGTCCAAACTCGATGGGGTTGTGTCGTTTATTTACGGAGTTCCTATGACCACCTTCCAGCGTCATTATCAGATCTGCTCCATGTCATAATAATATTGCATTGTCACCTGATTTATACATGCATGCAATTTCAGCTCAATCGGAAACCGGGAAGAAGATCAAATTTAACTTGCAAGATTTGTTTACAGACTAACAGACAACAGACAGGTAAAGGAAAGTAAATAAAAGCTTGTAATTATTCTATGTATGAAATTTCTAGCACTGACTATAAAAAGGCACAAATTCATTAATTGAAGGTAGCTGATATTTATAATGCTTACTAATTTTGTAAATGTAAAAGTTTGAATAGCTGAATACTTAACACTCCTTCACGCCTACATAAATGCCTCTACCGATAGGCGTGGTAAAAGTTATGTAGGTAGCTTAGACTCTACCTCTAGTATCGAGGTAACACAGACTAATTTTAATTACTAGGAGCAGCTTACTAATATTATAAATGTCAAAGTTTGTAAGAATGGATGTCTGGATGAATATTTGTTACTCTATTACACCTAAACTGGTGGACCTATTGAGCTGATATAGAGATTGCTTAGACCCTGGAATAGCACATAGGCTAGTAGCTAATAACAAAACTTGAATTCACATTTTCGCGCACAATATCTGCTTTTACAACATAATACGTAGTGTATGAACCTCACATTTCTAAGCTGAAATTATTCGAAGACGCTCCAAATAAGTAATATCTTAAACCGCTGCAGTCGTTTGGCTTGAGAAGTTACTTTAATAACTTTGAAAGGATTTCGAGGGAGTCTAATAACTTTTGGGTTTTAGTGCAATATTCTTCGAGCTCGAAATGTTTCACCAACAAAAACTTGTCTATTACAGATAAACATAAAATAAAGTACAATTTGGGTAAGGTTTATTGATATATTATAATAGGTAGGTTTAAATCGATATTATATTAATTTTTATGATCGCATAAAAAGGCAATTTCGATGCTAATAGTTACTTTTAACCAATTGATGTTCTATAAAAGAGAAATAAATAAGTATTGCGTATTTACTACTTTATGATTAAAGTTAGCCAGTTATATATTATGGCGTATAGAATTTGGATACGGGTACGTTTATTACTTGCTATTAATTTCTTTAATAGATTTGAAGGTCTTTATAAATGTATTCATTACTAAACACAATAGTAGCTTACAATGAATGGTTAGAAAAAAAAGGAGATAACATTTTTATTAATTTAGAAAATTGTAGAAAAATAGCTGTAAATCAACGATTTTTTATGGGTTACTAAATACTAAACAATAACCTCGCAAAATTTTGTACACCAATTTCGACATCTCACTAAACTTAAATATTCATTTAAATTTACTTTTCATGAAGCACAAAGATTATTCCTATAAAGCGTATCTAGGAGTTAATTATTAAGTACCTATCTAAATCTAGGAAACGGCGGTCGTAGGAACGTCGTCCCCTACAGCATTAATACATTTCCCCGTTCTATAGCGAGCGAAGATGGATTAATTTCAACCAGCCAGATCCGCCCGTCGCAGCCGCTTTCAGGATTTCAACGTTCGCAAGAATACTAGGTACTTTACTTTAGTTCTGACTAAGTTCCAATTGAAACTTGAGACGAGGGGGATACAGTTTGACAAGAGATTTGCGATCGGATTCCTTTCTAGGACTCCCCTCTGGAAGTTAATGAGACGTTGTAGAGGTATGGAGTTTTCAAAATCACGACGGTTCCGCGTGTTAAGCACGAGTGAATCACTTTTCTGATTAAACTCAGCTATTTTTATTTTACGAAATAAAGTTGACAAAATTGAAACCCGACACTGGACGCTGGTCAGACAAATCGTATGTTGCCATTTAAGAGAACATGACGTAGAGCAATTGTTGTATTGAATGTTAGGTAAATAATATACTTACAAAATAGCGAAAATAAAACTTTAAAATAATACACTTATAATTATATTATTAATAATCAGATTCTTCCACATTTCAACTTATCCTAACAATTATACCCGCTAAGAAACTTAAGTTTGAAATTTATTTCTAATCAAACTAATTTAAGAAGGTCGGATCGATTGAAGTTTTCCGGAGTGAAAATGTTTTATGGCGTGTTCCCTTTCGATCTTTTCATCGAGGACAGGAAGGAAAGGAGTCTTCCTTTGATAAAATGAAAAATAGGAGCTTCAAGCCTGGCCTTCATAAGGGCCATACATCGCTACAGGCCTTTTGGGTCTTTGTAAAGAAAGGGTTCTGGCAGTCATCAGTTTTTCTGAAATATCTACTATGAGCCGCTATAAAAAGCTAAACATTATGATCACGATGTATGTAGGCGTACATTGTACGTTATTAATATCATAAGTCTGCGCGTAATTCATGTGAGGTATCCAGTAACATGTATTCATGAAAATACAGGCAAAGAAATTTCAGTGAAATGTGGTTCATTTACGTTTCTTAATTATGTTGTATTTACGAGTAAATAATCCGCTTTGTACAGAGAGCGCAACATTTTTAACTTGATGAACTTGTTAACAGTAATTTAATACGTAATAATTTTTGAGCCAAGTACAGGTAGTCGAGGGTCGAGCTGGAAGGTTCAGTATTGTTGTGAAAAACATCACGTACCCGGCAGCGCGGCCGGCAATATTTCATTATAAAACCTGTTGAAATATATCCTATTTTTTGCCGTGGCGTGGTGCTAGAGCAAGTGTCGTCATCAAAGCCCCTTCAGCGTGACTCGCGAGTTAACAATGCGCCGTCGCCCCCGCCCTTTGACCCGCTACGCTTTGTCGCCATAAGGACGCAGAGATGACATCTTGCTATACGATGGTAGATACTAATATGTATGTCGCGACGGTGAGATAGCGCGGTCAAAGCTGCCGCTGCGACAAGAATCGTCACTGTGAAAGTAATGAAGGTTATCAGGCCTGGAATTTGTGTCAAAATATTGCAATATATATCGACAAAATATAAAAACATTTTTTAGAAATATCGCTTCAAGCAAAAAATTGTTACAAATTCGATAAAATCCTTGACACCTTCTGAAGAAAAATTATTATTGTCAATTGATTTTTGGCTACTTTATTTATCTATATATTATCTTAACCGTGATATTCATTTTCATACCTAAAATTTATAAAAAAAGACGTTAACTAATGAAATTAAACACAATAAATAGGTATAATATTTTCGATCATATTCAAATTATGTCATAGAATGGAAGACAAATATTTTCGTAGGGCCCACGAATACGTATAGATACAAAACGAGCGTCTGAAGTTTCATGTTTTCCTCGTTAACTTTCGAGACTTGGCCAAGAATAATTTCGCTTGCGGCGTTTTTCTACGAACGAACCTGCCTTATATCAAAGCAGCAAAGGCCAAAGTGACACGACATTTTGATGGCATACGAGTTTATCTTTACCTCTCTTTGCAGTCCTTCTGAATGCGTTCAAGCGAAAATATCCGACGTCTTCTAAAAATTGTTAGCTCGAGTTTTCGACGTTACAGAGTTATGAAGTTACGCTCTGACGCGAATATATGAACTTCAAACATACATTTTTTTGTTCTTTTGGAATAACTTGGGGAACTTGGGTTAGAAGAATTAAATGCACTAAGATTAATATCTTAGTGCATTTAATATCTTATATGGTACGAATGTAGGTACTATGGAAGATATTAAGTGTGTGTGAAAATAGTGTACGTATATAACCTACATATTAGCCAGGATCGGACACCTAATATTTTGATTTCTTTTGCCCCATGCTTTGACAATATGAGCTAAATATCACATATACGATAAAATCGACATTGTGTGAAATTACAGCTGAATCGGTTCGGCCATTTAGGGAACAAACACACACATACATTTATACTCTCGCATTTACAATATAAGTACGATAGAAGAACGTCAATCAATGATTTCCGATAGTAATTGTTTCTAAATGACTAAAAAATGTTTCTTACAAACATGTTGATTTTAATTATAATTAATAAATATTACATTACAATCAACGTCAAATACAACGACTTGTGAAACATATCTCAGTGGAATAAACCAGATTTTCGTCACCAACAGAGTACAGAGGTCGCGTTCACAAGTCCGCGCACGTACCCCGACTTGATATCTAATATTATGCGGAGGAAAAAATGAGCATTACAAAACTGGCTCAGCTCACGCGACGTGAATAAAACCTACAGTTTCACACTACATCTGTACACGCCACATACTTTATGTTTATAGCCGTAGCATTACGGTAACTAGGTTAATTATAATTATTAACATTATATTGTGTTTATGAGGGGCATGTTTTGACGAGAAAATTTCCAAGATCTCGACAGTTCACCAGCTCGATGGTCAGATATTGTATGAAGAGAAATATTTTATGAGACTCACACAGGAGCGAAAGGTGCATCCGACGGTTTCTATCAGTCATCGGACTGATAACTGATCCATCAGCCAGAGTAGTATTTGTTCGGGGAAACCGGGATGACGGAAAGGTAAAGACGAAGACGAATAAAAGAATAAAGGATATATAATATTACTTTTTTAACATAAAGCTAATAGCAAAATCTCGTAAATACCAAGAATTAGAAACTAAAATCTGTAAATCAACTTAATAAAAGCGAAACATTGACGACCTATCCAAACTGAAAGTGTACTCAATAAATATGGCTACCACCTGTGTCGCGAATTTACTCGAGGTATTCCGATGGATTTAAATATTTTACGACATTATGATTTACGTTCAAATTTTATGTTCCCTTTATCACCTGAACAACTGCACCGCTTGCAATAAAATGGAAATTTACGAACTTTTGTAAACTAAATGTTGGTATAAACGTATTTATTACATTGGCTAACGACAACAGATAGGTAATTACAATATATTATGTATAAATTAGTTGCATCATTAAGTTTTACCTGTTAAAAATGTGTGATTAGGTAATACCTAGGTCCTAGGTGTGCAATTTCAGGATTTTAAACATTGGTATATTATGATGTAGGAAAAATTGTTTAAGAAAATGTCACCGATTTGTCTAGACTAAACTACATGAACAAATAGAAATTGTATAGAAAACATACTAAGCAACCGTGATACTTCAAAAAAAAATTGAATTACACACGCATTTTGATCTTATAAAAGATCTAGGTAGCACTGCGACTGAAAATTCTAGCCGATTTGAACTGCGTACAACATATTCTCAGACCTACTAAATATACTTGTGTATCATAAAAAATATTGGTCAAGCCATTTCTAAGGAGTTTGTTAACAAACATTGTGACACATTTTTTTTATTTTACAATCTGGCGCAACAAGTCTAGCAGCAGACTTCATCTAAACATAGCACAATTAAAACAATTAGTTTCACTAAAATGAACGCAAAATTAAACATAATAAACTGAAATGAAGTCAAAATATTAAATAACATCTAAATTAAATGCAAAACTACATTAAAATTCAGGAGAAAATCGTAAATATTTGAATATTAAAAGTGGAAAAATATAAATGAGTGTTGCGATCTAAATGGCTGGGAAGGAAATTTTATCAATCGAACTTGGAATCCCTAATTCTACCAATCTCGGGAGGTCGATCTGTTTTATCTATCAACATAATAAAAGGTAACATTTTCCCTAATATTAAAAATATTTATATTTAAAATAATAAAGTTGCTATGTGAGGAAGTAGTCTACGTTGGTTTCATATTGTTTTTAAATACCGTATTTTCGGGCTACTTTGTTCCTGGGCGTTAACTTTATCTCAAATAAAATAAAAGTTTTAATCTCCTGCCCCTTTGCAGCAGTGAGAGATCGGTTAACCTAAGCCAGGATTTTTAAATGACATTACTGGCGCTTTATAATAAATAATACGCAGGGCAGCTTGTGGCGAGCTGTTGGGGAGTAGCGACCCCACGGACCCGAGTGTGGGGAGGATTCTGTTCCTCATCTCCGGCTTGCCTTCACCGGCCGGTCGGAGTGAACACTGACGAAGAACAGTCCCCCACCTCTGTGCTTGCCTTCATTGGCCGGCCAGAGAGGAGTCGCGAGAGCTTCGTGCTCGATGGCAGGATGTGAAGCGTAAGTGGCGAGTTGGCCACTGGATGCGGGCACCCACTGGGTGTTCGACATCCTCGTTTAAAGTCCAGCGACACCTCTCCTGCCTTCAGCCGCTCTACCAAATGTTGCCCCCTTGTCGCTCCGAGCGTGCGACCGTTTGGGGGGCCCATTTAAATGAGTTGGCGAGTCACCGTCTGCCCATTTGTACGTGTTTTTTAACATAGTTACGGGCAGACGCCATAGTCCTCCATAGCACCAGATAACCAGTCCATTAACAACTCATCTCAATAGACCAGTCATTTTAGAAACCACATTTTTTACAATAGTCCTACAATAGTTGGTGGTTATACTTTTCGGGTGCATTTTCATAGTGCACACAGGGGTTTATCATCAGCTAGACGAGAAGAACAAGGCTGACGTTAGGAAAGTAGCAATCAAAGAGTACGAGTAAGCTGTTTGTTCACTTTGCTCAAATAAAAGCACGAAGTGTTCAATTGTCAATTAGAACAAAATAATGCATTTTTAGTTATGCCTACTAGGTATATAATTGAACATGGTAATTTCACGCGTAAAATCGCAGGATTAAACTAGTTCTCAACAAATGAACTCGCGATCCACAGAATTAATATAAGTTCAATCTGAATATTGAAGATTATTGGAAAATACCCGATAATTCATTACAGGCATGATAAATGTTCCGTTCCGCGGATCCATTCAAATGGATCCCTTTTTACTTTAACAGTGATACGCAAAAAGGGGTGGAAAGGGCGACCGGAGGAGGAAAGGGGATGATATAATCAATCTAGGGCTGTTCCAATGCTAGGCGGTGCGGTGAAGTGGAATTGACATTTGTTCCGGATTGTGTCATGCCACAAGTACGGTCTATGTTAGAACAATAAAGAAATACGGTTAAAGAAAATAATAGGAAAATAGCTGCCAGGACGCTTTTTATAGCGCAGCAAAATAAATGTGGTAAAAAGTCTATACGACCAATATATTAAAAAATTCGTCAATTCAATATTTCACGTTAGTTATTTGATGCATAAATTCCACCAAAATTAATCCTCCACATCTAAATGGAACGAAGCTTTTAACGGATAAAATGAAATTCACGAATTACCTATTTCATCAGTTTTCCACATGAAAGCATTAGTTAGTAACATTAATGCAAAAACAGTTTATCAATTTGAATTTGTTCAATAACAGTGTGTTGCGTAGAGATATAAATTAGAGGAAAGCGCGACGTGTGACACAAAATGCGGGTAGAAATAAATCAGCGTACATTGCACAAAACTGCAAAGCGAGCGAATCCCATCGAATACATGTCAACGATGCGTCAACACAGTGTACAGTGCGATTACAGAGCGATATATGCCTCCCGCCTCCCGGTCACAACGATACGGGGGTAACACAACTAGCGACCTATGCGGTTGTCGACTCAAATCAAATCTCAACCGATAAACAGGAGTTACAGGGCAATTGCGTGTACTTACAGAACCCTATTCGTATCTACTATCTACCACTATAATACATAACTACCCATATGAAGTAAAGTTAAGCAGAACAACCCAGCAGTGAGTCAGCATAATATAACTTTGAACTGTTTCACATGATTCGAATTTAATACAAGTTTTGATAGAGTTTGAAAAGCAAGGATCGCAAGATCACGATTTACATACAATGAAATTTTAGTCCTAAAAAGTAAAATATACTGACCCCACAAAGTGCATGCTGAATGCTGGATAAGGAGCTTTTAGGAAATCTGGCTTGCTCTTTCCTAAATTGTGATTTGACTTTATAGTTTTAATACAAAATCTTCTTACAATAAATTTAACCACATGAATACTGTATTAATTGTAGGTAGAGTATTTATTCTCGTTTTTATCATCCGCTCCCGTGAAGCGATTGCCGGTAAGAGATATGGACAATTTTCCACACGGCTCTGTGACGCAGGAAATGTGGGTTACTTTTTCAACCAAATTGCGTAGATATATCTTTATCACCCGCTCTTTTGGTGAAAATGTTTCCTTTTATAGAGTTAACTCTTTGAAAATTGTGTTTGAAATTATTGAAATTTAAATGTATAAAATAAAAGCAAAAACTGACTGGCTGACGGGTCTACCAACGCAACGTACAGTTTAATCAGTAATTATTACATTGAGATGAAATTAAGAAAAAAAATAGTTCTAAAGACACTCGTGGGAATATAAGGTATTCAGTAACTGATTCGATATACTACCGATAGGCTTCAGCCGTGGCTGGATTGACATTACAACCTTCACATTACCAAACGGCATCACGACCTTGTAGTAGCACGATGTTCAGTGCAGCCAGAGAGGGATTTTTTTTATTTATATTTTTTTTCAGGACATTTTACAAAGCGCCACCTCACCCCAAGCCAAGCAACTTAATGCTTGTGTTATGGTGGTTAGGATAACGAATATGATACTTATATACTTTTCTTTTGTAAAAACATACTTATAATATAGATATTGAACCACCCAGACCAGAAACAAATACCTGTGGATCACACAAACATTTGTCTCATGCGGAACCCGCAACCTTCAGCGTTGCAAGCTGGTATTGCATTGCTGGTAAGCATCATCGCTTAATGATATTAAGCGATGATGCTGCCAATGATGGCAGCAGACAAAACCGAGAAGGTGGCATAATTTGGTGGGATAATTGACGACCTCTGTGGCGCGGTGGGCTAATACCCGCTTGCAACGCTGAAGGTTGCGGGTTCGATTGAAAGTTAGATGGACGCCAGGCTAACCTTAAAGACTTTAATAAAAATAACTAAGAATATCAATCTAATACATTCTGAATTCTGTTATTTTTCAACGTGAAGAAGTAACAAATAAACAAAATATAAACACTCCCACGTTTAAACTTTCGCTTTTAGTTGAGTGGGAAGTGCGACAGTAGCTACTTAGTCTAATTAGTCATTAATCAAAATAGAAGCAACTCCGCCTAATTAATGATTACCAAGTAATTAGCAGGATAAATACAAAATGAGAATGAGCCAGGTTTTCCGAAGTAAATCAGTGAAAAGTAAGGCACCGGTGACATAGTTATTTTAACTGGCAATAAAATAGGACAGTAAACACATTCTACACACAAATCAAGTCTAGAACGTTCGGCTAGACGGATTGCGGACTCATTTATAAATTACCTCTTTGGAAACCTCGGAATGTGTGTCACATTCGATATTATACACATATGTAGAATAGACTTACCCGCATATTACTTGTATGACTTGTTGGTAAAATTAAACTTTAGCCTAGATTTTATATATAATATACCTACATACATAAAATATAACTTTTTATAATAAGATATAATTATTGTCAAATATGACCCAAAATATCCTACGATCTATCTAATGATAACTAAGCATCGATACGTGGTAGGCTTAAACAAAAATAAAAATCATATTGGTTGTTGGTACCTGTGGTACCTACTCGTATATAAAAAATATATATTTGAGATATTTTTCTATCGAACATTATGTATCTAACTAGCTTATGCTCGCGGCTTTGCCCGCATGACAAAATCCTTAGCGGAGGTCTACGTCATAATAAACCTATCTATGTTCCAAATTTCAACCCATCCAGCTTTTTAGGCTATGCTTTGATAGATCAGTCAGTCAGTCAATCAGTCACTTTCTTCCTCCTTCGTCCTTTCCTTTTATAAATTTATATTAAAAAACTATTTTGGCGATTTTGTGCAGAAAACGGAATATTAGATGTATAAAAATCCTAGCTTACAAACAGCAAACAGCACTAAGATATCAAAGATTCTGAGAGCAAAATAAAATTCTTGAAAAAAGTCTTAACAATCTAGCAAATTCCAAATAGGTACCTATTCTAGTAGGAGTAGATTCTAGATAGATAATATTAATACAGAAATTTATTTCTAGATATTTTCCTCGTATGTTAATAAAGTTATTTTTGTCCCTAGGCATCGTATACTGCGTTTATGACTTGTCATATAAATTAAAATTTCACACAGACATTGAAAGCAACTTCGCAATATCTGTACTATAATAATTAACTTGAACAATGTTGGAAATACATGTCATAAGTCTTTGACTTAAATACAACATGGCGCTCTTCATAGACCACAGTAATCGTTTACCATCAGGCAGGCCGTTTGCTTGTTTGTCTCAACATTATTAATTAACTATTAATATTTAATGGTATCATTTGAATTCCTCGACACCTCTTAAGCTTAGTTGGACTGACTTTTGACGTTTGGTAAGAGACCAAGTTTGTAGAGGTGTTTGTACTCGTATTATAATATGAAAAACTAAAATACATTATGCAAAAGGGTGAAGTAGGTTACCTCAGCGATCTGTCGGTTTAAGGTACCTACTGATTTTAGCTTGATCATGATACATTTTGACGTGAATAGACATGTTTTCAGATTTTTGTCCTTGAAGAGAATATGTAATTTAAACATGAGCTTAACCGCCCGTGATATTAAATCCAAAACAACATTATATTATTTTGCCAATCGTCAGGGTTAATTTTTTATGAGATATACGTGTATTATAGACAATAATCTTTTTTAATTCGAAATCAAACAATTACCTTTTTTAAAATTCGAAATCATCATCATCATCACCACCAATCATATGATATAAATCTAATACTTATGACGTAATAAGTTAACTTGAGCGTCTCAAACCTACCGATAGCCGATACGTCTAGCTTATTTCCGAGTTTGCGATACGCACAGAAATATAACTCGACCGAAATTCGATACCGATATGCTCAGTGCTCAGTGCACCGCCCGCACCGGTAACTTTAATCTCGAACACGGTTACTTTTTCACCCTTTTCCAATTTCCCCGTCGGTATTACATATGCACCAGTCTGTTTCCCACGGATTGGCCGCGACGACAGTTGTGTCAACCGTTCCATTTCGTAACATTGTCTTTATTAAAACTGTCCTCGTATAATCATAGCTTCCGCTCGTTTGGAAACGATTTTAGGACGCGCGATTGAATCTTTGTAGGGAACTGGAGAATATTACTGCTATTGCATAATATTGAATTGCAAAAGTGCTCCATTGTAGCCTACTTGAATACCTAAATGAATTTTGAATTTAAGTTTAATATTATACTGTTATTAGTATGTATATCGAAATCAATGGTTGTTTATTATTGAAGACCTGATGGGGCTTCAAGATGAGTCGAGATAGCACAGGAATGGCAGAAGAAGCGTCTTCTAAAAAATAAATACTCTGTTTGGTTCGCTGTGCTTTGTTGCTTGTTTTTTTGTACTGTCGAGAGTTAGGAGTAATATTTAAAGAAAATTTGTGAATTTTCAGTGGATTAAAGTTAAGAAAGTGTCAAATAACTATCCCTCTTGTTGTACCAACTCTACCTTTTTAACAAGTTTAAACAATGATCATTAGAATTTGGTTCGACTTGTTGCCCTTGTCTACAGTTTCAAAGCAAATAGATAAATAAAAGAGTAATAAGTTCCAAGGAGTATCATAATTCTCATTTCTGAAGATGATAATGAAGTACTTACTCTCTGTCTGTTCCTTATCCTTTCACCATTTAAAAATTCAAATCGGTCCCAATTTCCATATCTTTGAGGAACATTCATTGAGATCCTTTCAAATAATATCGAGATTGAATATTTGATTTAGGTAGAAACTTCTCTTTCTTTTTTTTAGTTCAATAATGCAATTATATTATCAAAGAGCTATAAAAAATGCGAGTACCTAATAATATTAAAACTTATAAGTCCACCAGGTTTGCGACCAAACGTTCAATTAATTATATCGTACACGACGTAAAAATTTATATCTAGGCTATATGTTTTTGTTTACAATTTGCGTTTGAATCTAAAATGTAGGTAACTGTACAGCTGAACACATATTTCATCTAAATTTTACAGTTATCACCTGCAATATCTACCTCTACGCATAAAATAATAACAAACGAGCTCGAACGTAATAATTTGCAAGCCATTTCGTACCTACATCAAACGTGAGTAAAACCATTGAGCTCATCCAGTAATACGACCATTAAATCACCATATAGGTACGCTAAATATCGCCCAGTTTAAAAGCCTACACCAATCTGCTGAACATCAGCTACATTTTATATGACGGAGAAGTGCAAATCAAGAATGATCGAAGTAAGGCTATAATAATTTCTACAAGTCACCAGGTAAAATAATATATCTGTCAGAACCCTCTCTAATGAAGGCGAATCTAGATTAATTGCTACACATTTCTGGAAAATAGGCCGATAAAATATTATACGAGTTACCTACAAATCAGACTGGGGCTCGTAATATTCGTGCACTTAGATGAAAGTTTGAAAGTGGGTAGAGAAAGATGGAAAGACATGGATTTCGATTACTCTATAAATTGCATATGAATTACTAGTGGACTCGCGCGTACTTCGTCGCGCTTAATAGAAAATTATCAGTGTTTCTCTACTATATTATGCATATATTATACATAGAAACCTTCCTCTTGAATCACTCTATCTATTAATGACCGCATCAAAATCCATTGAGTAGTTTTAAAGATATAAGCATACATAAGAATAAGGACCAACTTTATTTTAGACTACAATATATTTTAACAATATTCAGTAAAGTTAGGGAGGACTTTACCCCGCATACCTACTTATTAACCATGTTGAAGCCTTCGAGTAAAATAGTTTAATATATGCCTACGAGTATGTCTCCACGATGGCATACATAATACATACCAGTGTTTGCATTTTATGAAATTAGACAAAACTATGTACGTCAACCATTAAATACGTGGGAGCATCAGAGACAATTCTATTCTAAGCTAGAATATGAAACAGTGAGTTCGACGTAAATCTATCATTCTAAACGAGCCGTGAGCTCTGACTGCGTGACGCTAAACTGTAATCATATTTTATTTATAACGCTCATTTTCTTATATAATAATCCTAAAGATAACTACTTCTATTCATACTTTTCATTCATGGCTCATTCTCATGGAATTGATTCTCATCGTCACCTTCATGGCAATTCTTATTTATTGCTTATTTGTAATGTTTATGTATAATATTGTATAGAGCTGAATAACACGAGTAAACCTTTCTATAAATAATTTAAATTGTACGTTTCATTTCGAAGAAAAACAGTTTTGAAATTTTTGACGCCACGAAAGTGATTCAGTCATTATTTTTTCACAATTTTTTCAAGTAAACCCCTTTTAAAAGACTAAATCTACCAAAAATGTACAACAAAATGACATTCTACGTAACAACAAAACTCACTACAGAAGAAAATATGCGTAATTTGAGCTATTACTTTACCTTTCACTTTTCTTTATTATTAGTCAGAAATTTGGTATGTATGTATTAAAACCCTAACATAACAGATAAAGTACTTTTTAGTTGGTAAAAAGGCCCTTTCTAAACAAAACAATAAAAAAGAAATCAATTTCGTGGCTAAAAATCACCTTCATGGTAAAAACCGCTATGAAGGTGATGCCACGCTGGTGACGAAAATATCCCTTTTTGGTGAAATTCTGGAAAGTTTATGTATAATGTATAAAATAAAATACTACATCTTTATCTCGCATATTTTGACGTTTCGAAAAGCTAGCTTTGATTTAAATAACTAAAATACAATGCATAAAAATATTGTCCATGCAAGTGATCGGTACACCCATGAATAAATTGAAACTTAGCAATTATATTTTTTCCACGGCTCGATAAGTCCTAGATCCTACTTTTACGATTGCAGAACATGGCCATCATTGAAATGAATCAAACTCTGTATTAGATTGTTAATGTTGTGTTTAACAGCAGCCGTTAAACTACGCAAATTTAAAGCACCAAAAATCGTGTGACCATCGCATTATGTCATTTTAAATTCAAAATAATAATGAAAGGCTTTTTTTAGACTGTCTACCGTAAAGTGTATTTGTTTGCGAAAATTTTGGTATATTTTATATACAAATACACCGAAATTTGTTAAAGTAGTGCCCAAATGTTTCACTGCAACGGAAAGTGTGACACCATGAGAATACGAAAAATGCCCCCGTTTTTGACCTTTCATGTTAAATTTTAGTATTATTTTTTGCGTCTATTATGACAATCTTTATTTATTTTGTAGCTTAATATATGTTTTATCCACCTATTCAAAATTCATGTCTCTTTCTTTAACCGTTTAGGAAATATAACCGTGTGACCATCAAATTTGAGCTAAAATGAGAATGAGCCTCATATTTACTTACTAGCTGACCCGCGCGCACTTCGTTGCGCGTGAGAGTCAATTACCTAATAAAGCGAATTTGGTGCTGCTATGTTCACTATGATAGTACTTCCATCCCCGTGACTTTGTAAGCGTAAAATAAGGCATGGCTATATATTATTTGCTCCCGCTGTGGGTAGCGAAGAATATCGGGTTGGGTATTTCTATGCAGTTTTGTTCGCTACCGTAGAAACCAATCCTATGTCCTTTCCCAGAGGTCAAATTATCTCAGTTGAGCGGTAGTTTATCGCCTTCATAAATTTTCACGCCTCTTTTCAGGAATTAAAACTATTTGTGGTCCTTTCCCGGTAAATCTTTAACTTATCTCTACTGTAATGTACCTCAGCTAAATTATTATTCGTTACTAATTTCTCACACCATCCTTCCCGCGACTCAAATCAATTCCATGGTTCCTGAATTCCCATTAAATCTCTAATCCTCCTTCCCCCTCCTTTAATACTTTAAACGTTTTTGTGAAAAAATTCCTGTTCTGGTGAGAATTTCACAAAATCCCTTCTTATCGGTCGCCTACGTTACATAAAGAATACGTTGTCCAAATTTTAGCTAAAACGAAGAAGCGGTTACCTTTCCTACACAAACTGGATCCCTCTTTCCTCCCCTCAAAGGTTGATTTCTGGGATAAAAAGTATCCCATATCTTTTTTTAAGACTTAATCTACCTTTGTATCAAATTTAAGCGCAATAGGGTCAGCGGTTCTAAATTTCCCATTAATTTCTGTCAAAATAAATATTTAATGTTCCTAAACACAACTCAAACCATGATTTTACAAAATTTCGATTCAATCGGTTTAGTTGTTACGGATTTGCATACAATTGTTTTTTGTAAATAAATCCCGTTCCAGTGGGAATTTAGCAAAAGCCCTTCTCGTGAGTCGCCAAAACCACCTAAAAACACGCTATCCAAATTTCAGCTCAAATAAAGAAGCGGTTAACGATTTCTTACGCAAACTTGCACCCCCCCCCCCCCCCCTTTCCTCCTCTTTAATGTAGATTTCTGGGATAAAAAGTATCCCATTTTTTAGGACTCAATCAACCTCTGCACTAAATTAATTTAAGCTGAATAGGGTCAGCGCAGCGGTTCTAAATTTCCCATACAAACTTTGACCCCCCCTTATAAGTTAATTTCTGATATAAAAACTATTAAAAATTTCCTTAACAAAACTCAAACCATCATTTTACAAAATTTCAGCTTAATTGGTTTAGCGGTTACGGATTTGCACACAAAAGTTTTTTGGGAATAATTCCCGTTCCTGTAAGAATTTCACAAAATCCCTTTTTATCGGTCGTCTTAGTTTATGTAACTAAGAACACGCTGTCCAAATTTCAGCAAAAACAAAGAAGCGGTTACCGATTTCCTATTCTAACTTTGACCTCCTTTATCCCGCCTTAGAGGTTGATTTTTGGAATAAAAAGTATACCATACAATTTTTTAGGACTCAATCTACCTCTGTACCAAATTTCAGCTCAATAGGGTCAGCGGTTTTAAATTTTCCATACAAATTTCGACCCCCCTTTACCCCCCCTTAAATGTTAATTTTCGTCAAAAAAAAAATTAATGTTCCTAAACACAATCTAAACAATCGTTTTACAAAATTTCAGCTTAATCGGTTCAGCGGTTACGGATTTGCATTCAAACGTTTTTCGGGAATAATTCCCGTTCCCGGAAGAATTTTGCAAAAATCCCTTTTTATACGTCGCCTTCGTTACCTAAAGAACACGCTGGTTTAAATTTCAGCTTAAACAAAGAAGCGGTTACCGATTTCCTATTCTAACTTTGACCTCCTTTATCCCGCCTTAGAGGTTGATTTTTGGAATAAAAAGTATACCATTCAATTTTTTAGGACTCAATCTATCTCTGTACCAAATTTCAGCTCAATAGGGTCAGCGGTTCTAAATTTTCCATATAAACTTCGACCCCCCTTTACCCCCCTTAAAAGTAAATTTCTGACAAAAAAACTATTTGATGTTTCTAATCACAATCCCAACTATCGTTTTACAAAATTTCGGCTTAATCGGTTCAGCGGTTACGGATTTGCATACATTCGTTTTTCGGGAATAATTCCTGTTCCTGAGGGAATTTTAAAAAATCGCTTCTTATTGCACGATGAAATCTTCTTACGAATACGCTGTCCAAATTTCAGCTCAATCCGTCCAGCCGTTTGGGCTGTGCGTTGATAGAACAAAAGTGTACGAACGATTTTATATAATAGATAAGTAAATCTTTAGATAGATATAACTCTTTTATTTAAAAACCGATTTAAATAAAACCAATACTATTTACAAATTAGAGAAATTTGCAACGTTTTAGCGAAAACTGCATACAATTCGGTTGTGCCGTTTTATCACACATAAGTAATAACCTTTTTACAAATTAAGCCTAATAAAACTACTCTGGTAAATTTTCGTTTATGGCCACATCGATAGATGGCGTATTTTTAGTTTGTCGCACTTTTTGCTTTTTGATTTTTTTGAATTGAATTTACTTTATATTCTATTACTTTTACTTCGAAATTTTGATGTAAATTAGGGGCGATGTGTCCGATATAAATGATTATTATTTATTTTATTATTTTATTTTACGTTTCCCTAGGAAAAATTGACAAAATGTTTTACGATCTAGATCGCGCAAGCGACTTTTTCGCGTCGTTTTGTTCATATGCGTATTTTCACAGTTCGCCTTAGTAAAGGATCACAATGAATGGGGAGAAATTTCCATTCTTATTATATGTATGGATATGGATGGATATATGGATATGGATTACTTAGTACCTTTACTAACTACGCCATTCCAATTAAAGCGGAATTAGAACCATTTTCTGTTTTAGGTACCTACTTTATCAATTTTGATACATGATCAATCCTTACCCAACATTTTCTACTTGATGAAACTTTTCCGTATTTTTATTCTCGAATGTACTATTGTGATTTACTTATTGTAGAGAAACAAACTTTGAACGAAATAGCACAGCATTATAAGAATTACAAATGAAAATCTTATAAGAGAAATCTCAACCAATAACAATCTCTAAGCCAAAAACATCTCCGCGATATACCTAATTACGTGGAAAATGTGCACGGGTTTAGCACGGGCGAATAATTTGGTATCGATCAAAAGACAGCGCAATCGACGTCCAGGCGACAGACGCGCGTCACATTTTACGACTTCCCGTGTCGACGACGTCGCCGCTACCGCGACCAAAATTATTTAGAAAACCCATCAAAATAATGTGCCGGTCTTCGATATTAAAGCTAAAAATATTCGTTAGGTATGCTTTATTCTACTTCCTACTAATATTTTTTTTAATTATTTGGGTAAACAAACAATGACATTGTATGTGCTTGTAGACAGATTAGATGGGGCAACATTGTAATTACGCCATTTCCTTTAATTTTATCGGTGGGCAGAGTTGAAAATGGCAAACTCTGGCGTAACACTTATAACGGGCGCTGATTTGTTTAAATAAAACTGCTTCGCTTCGTGGCGGCGTGTGATTGGTCGATTGTTGGGTGACGTAGGTTAGCCAATGAGCGCGTAGCAAAAGTATTGGAAATGATCCGATGGTGGCGCTAGTAAACGAGTTTACTTGGTACGGATCTCGGTGCGGAAGCTCACTTTTGGCTTGGGATCTGCAGAGGCGCGTTGGGACTCGGACAACTGGGAATATTAGCGTCCATTACGAGTGGAACGCCGAGTCCACCGAATAACTCTAAAGCTAAGTATAAGTAGAGTCTTTAGCTAGGTCTCATGATAATTATCATTGTCTATTGTCTAATTATAATAAATTGTGCTAATGCTTGTAATGTTTTATTATCCTCGGCCGTTATATCCACACATTCTTATGATGAGGGGCTTTAGAAAGCGACCATATATATAGGCAGGCTGGCTCACCTATTCTACATCAGAAGTGGGATAAAGAACTAAACGTTTTTCAATGTTTCAGATTTCCTGTTTTATTGTTCGCCGCACCTGCCTTTACCGGCGGCGGCGAGTGCCGAGCAACAATCTGCGCGCTGTGTCTGCGCGCTTGGTCAGCGCTCGTGTGTACGTGCTCGTGTTTCCTGACTGCATACGTGCGTGTTTGCGTGTGCATACACATGCATACGTCCGTGCGTGCAGAATCCGCCGCGATGTGACCTGCGACGCTGCTGGTTGAGCAACGAGTTTTTATGACCGTGAAATTTGAGTGGATTAGAGTGATCGAGCCGGTGAGTCGATTCCATGATTTTTTTGTTCATACCTACTGCAGACTACGTTTCCGTAACTTGTTTTGTCTAGTCGTGTAGTGTAGCATTTTTGTGTGCGATGGGCGGTGGTAGATAATTTGGTTCGTGAACAAATTTTCTTAATGCGATTCAATGCCACATACCTACCCTCACTTTTTTTTTGTTTGTCAGATTTTTCTGGGTTTAACCTTGTAGTATCGCCATAGCTTATGAAATAAGTAACCTTTTAGTATGCGATGGGCGGTAGTAGATAATTTGATTTCTGAACTAATTTTCGTAATGCGATTCAATGCCACATACCTTTTTTTTTTTTTTTTTACCCAGGAAAAATGCGTTACGCATCATCACCCCACGCCGGGGGGCGCGAGGTGGTATGTGGGACTCCCCCGCCAAAGATGGTAGCGGCGGGGATACCCACTAAAAAACCTGGGGGTGTCCTGCGGGACGCCATAATGCCGGGGCAACGGGTACGCCGAAGCATTCATCCGCTGCTAAGCATTCATCCGCTGCCAATGCCACATACCTACCCTAACTTTTATTTTGTCACGATTTTCGTGGGTTGAAACTTGTAGTATCGCCATAGCTTATGAAATATGATCGCTATAGCATATAGCAGAGGTATCTGAACATTTTCTAAATTTGAACGCAGATCTTAGTTCGTGTAGTTTAAACAACGCCGAACTGCATTAAGAATTACAATGAGGTTAGGATCAGGTCAGGTTGTCCGAACGCAATACTGTGCTGTGGTATCTTGTTACAGATGAGTGATGTGTATCGGTGCGTGCCTGGTGCTCTGTCCCGAGCAGCAGCGCGTGCAGAGCTGCCCCGAGCAGCAGCGCGTGCAGCGCTGCCCCGAGCAGCAGCGCGTGCAGCGCTGCCCCGAGCAGCAGTGCGTGCAGCGCTGCCCCGAGCAGCAGCGCGTGCAGCGCTGCCCCGAGCAGCAGCGCGTGCAGCGCTGCCCCGAGCAGCAGCGGGTGCATTGCTGCCCCGAGCAGCAGCGCGAGCAGCGCTGCCCCGAGCAGCAGCGCGTGCAGCGCCTCCCCGAGCAGCAGGGCTACCCCGAGCAGAAGAGGAGGAGTAGGAAAAAAAAGCGGGGAAGGGAAGAGAGAAAGGATTTGTATCGGGTTTTACGTTTTGTTGCTAGGCACCACGTGCGATTGAGGTCTAAACCAAACCAAACAAAAAAAACAAAAAAAAAAGTTTTGATTTCCCCTTTGCTTTATAGTAAAAATTGTTCTGAAAGCTTAAGACGATTTTTTAATTGCAGTTGTTCTCTGATACGCTTATTTATTTATTTTATTATTCAGCACAACGCTAGGACTAACTTAATGCTAAAGTAGCATTTTCTACCAGTTGCCCTGTAACTGGAGAAAAACGTAATGGACAATGGGAGGAGTGCAGACAATGTTAGGGAAATAACGCAATCTTAAAACTAACATTTAGTTTCAAATTAAGTACCTACTACCACTACAAGCAGTCATATATACTTACAAAAAATTATTAAATCTAAAGCTTTGATTAATTATTAATGCTAAAACTAATAATATAATACAATATGATTATTAATACTTACATAAATATTACATAATACATACAATAAATAATACATATTACCTATAAATATATAAACTATAACCAAATAGATACGTTAAACATAATATTATTCATATTATATATATATATATATATATATATATATATATATATATATATATATATATATAGATATAGATATATGATGTTATCCTGGAATTGTATAAGGGAATACCATAACTGAATCACAGAAGACTAAGGGGAAATTTAAGATAATAAGCAGGGATCACAAGTTCTTATATTAGAGTTATACATTCGGGTGAACTTTTTTAACGTAATGCTCTCGAACACGTTTTTTGAATAATTGTTTAGACGTCGCAGATTTTATCTTCATTGGCAGCGCATTCCAAAGCCTGACAGCCTCAACAGTGAAGGAATTGTCTGTGAAACAGGTGGTGTGCGGAGGCATGATCAGGAAATGGGTATAGCAAGACCTAAGTGAACGAACGTTGTTGTCCTTGAGATAAGTGAACCGATCTTTCAGGTACCTAGGCGTGTGAGGATCATTAAGAATAGAGTAAAGGAGATTGAGGATATGAACATCTCTTCGCTCGCGGATAGGTAGCCATTTAAGTTTTTTGCGGAATTCAGAAACATGATCGAATTTTTTGAGGCCAAAGATAAATTTAATGCAGGTGTTTAGAAGCCGGTCAAGTTTGTTTAGAAGATCACAATTTAAATCTAAAAAACGCTTGGTGTGACATTTCTCAGAAATACTTAGTATTGAAATTAAAAGGATGTTAGTTTCTTAGAATGATGTCGTGATCAGTTTCGGTTGGCAGTGACATAGTAATTCAGTTCGTTGTAAGGATACCGAGGTCTTTCTCGAACCCTCCGGGGCTTGGTTGACTGCTGTATGACCATAGATCGATGAGGCTTTGTTATCCGAACTATTGTACGTGTATCAGATGTGTAATAGTCTATCCTGGCCGAAGGAACTGTTGTCAGGCCCGCGGGGTTTAGTTGGATGGGTTTCCTTCTGGTTCAGAGGCACTGTTTTAGATGTTATGCTATAGAGAAAAGCGTCGTTCAGACCTAACTTGTTACTGTGCAGTTCCCACCCGGATGGTGATCACATCATCAGTCATTTTTTAAATGGTAGTGTACTGAATGTTTTGCGAATCTTTCTAGAGAAATGACACTAATTGTGTCAGGATGAACGAGCGGTTGAACATGAAATAGACTGAAGTTGTTTCTTTGTTATAGACGTGCAATGAGTTCGCCCTGCGAGAGTTCGCCCTACGAGAGTTCGCCCTACGAGAGTTCGCCCTGCGAGTGTTCGCCCTACGAGAGATCGCCCTACGAAACGCTCTGCAAGAATACCGCCCGAGGACGTGCGGGCGTCAGGGCTGGCCGTGTAGACAGATTAGATAGGGCAACATTGTAATTACGTCATTTCCTTTAATTTTATCGGTGGGCAGAGTTGAAAATGGCAAACTCTGGCGTAACACTTATAACGGGCGCTGATTTGTTTAAATAAAACTGCTTCGCTTCGTGGCGGCGTGTGATTGGTCGATTGTTGGGTGACGTAGGTTAGCCAATGAGCGCGTAGCAAAAGTATTGGAAATGATCCGATGGTGGCGCTAGTAAACGAGTTTACTTGGTACGGATCTCGGTGCGGAAGCTCACTTTTGGCTTGGTATCTGCAGAGGCGCGTTGGGACTCGGACAACTGGGAATATTAGCGTCCATTACGAGTGGAACGCCGAGTCCACCGAATAACTCTAAAGCTAAGTATAAGTAGAGTCTTTAGCTAGGTCTCATGATAATTATCATTGTCTATTGTCTAATTATAATAAATTGTGCTAATGCTTGTAATGTTTTATTATCCTCGGCCGTTATATCCACACATTCTTATGATGAGGGGCTTTAGAAAGCGACCATATATATAGGCAGGCTGGCTCACCTATTCTACATGCTTATACTTATAAAACATAAAACACTTTAATAACTATGCCACCAACATCGGCTAACATTATAAATGCGAAAGTATGGATCTATGGTATGTAGATATTTATGTTATAAGTTTGTAATTGTTTATAACCTCTCCACAATCAATACTAAAACCTAAAATTGCTGAATAATAATTATTATAAAATATATATGTATGTCAGCCGATGCGGAATTTACGACTTACGACCAATACAATTGATTGAGCAATGGGTATTAAAACTAACAAAAACATAAACTGATACTAATCTGAGAACACGACACTAGTCAATGCAGTTATATTTTCAACGCAAGGTATATTTTCGACTCTATTCCTATAAAATAAAGGTGAATTAAAAGCAATGACCGCCGTAGACGTCGCATGCGCACATAGATCGGTGTGAATCATGCGCACACTTCCAGTGTGTCGCGTTATTGCGACCTCGACTATCAAAGCTAGTGATGGGATGGTATAATGCGAATCTTTATCGAAATGTATCGATTGATCGATAAATTTTTTTTAAAGTCCAAAACAACGTCAACGTCTCATATCGCAAAAGATAATATAGAGCTAAGGATCGCTATCGTACGGTATTAAAATGTAACCTCCATCAGTGCGCAAGGTTCCGATTTAAATAAACAGCAAAAGGTATAATAATATAATAATGGCACTACTTTTAGACGAGATCTAACGAACGAGTATGCTCATAGCGTAGTTGCCTTCTCTTTATTATGATAGCAAAAAATACGATTTCGATGTAACAGAGGACCTCAAACGAGTCAAACACTCCTGAACCAATTTGAAATTGTTTCTGCTATTCCTAGTCCTTTCGATTTTATCTAAATCAATCGAGGGATTTTCAAATTCAAAAGGGAAGTCGTTAACTTTATATAATTTAGTTATAATATCGACAATACAATGCGCATTTTAATCTTTGTACTTAATAAAATAAAAACAAATGTAAGTTAAAATGTATCGTTAGAGAGACATCACTACAAGTTATGCTAATCTCCTTAGCTCGGATGTCATCTTGCGCAACAGGCGACCGCGTGTGTGCCCGGCTTAACTCTATAACTACAGACTGTGCCACTTCCAGACTTCAGATTGTCCTAGCCAATTACTTGTTATTATGTACAATCTTGGATTTGTTTCGTAGATCTACGTAAATAGACACGACATTGGAAAGTGAACAGATGGACGTGAACATTAAAATGCATAGATTTAAATAAATATAGTAATTTGAGTATTTACCCATTCAAAATTGATTTAGATAATTATTGGTTTCAGAATTTTGATTCATTTTAAAAAGGAGACTAATAACTTTACTACCTCTAAAGAACTAAGGCCATATTAAGCTAGGTAATAAGCTAACCGGTTATCACGAAAGTTCATGACAAAGAAAAAAATTTGCATGAACAATGACCAGCTCAAATCCAAGTTAAGACCCTTTAAAAACCAATCTCAAGCTAATTCGGAAAAGAAGAAAGGTTCCGAACCGATTGTTATTATTATAAAAAGGTTCTAATAATAACATTCTTACAGGTACACGTAAATTTTCATACTATGTCATTGTTTGTTTACCCAAATAAAGTAAAAAAAAAACTCCGCCTTATCCAGTCCACGTACTTATATCATAAACAAAGGTACACTGTGATTGATGTTGAAAAATATCTACGCCCAATCCAGCCCACGTACCTACATAACCACCAAAACAAAACTCTAATTAATACCATATTTTCTTAATCAATATTCGTATATTCTACCGTTCAGCAGTAGGGCGATGACGCGGTCAGGTCAGGAAGCGAGCAGTTTGGGGCACGCCGCGCCGCACGCCCCACTTCCGTTGGTCGCGCGCCACTGAATGCAAATCGTTTCGTGACACTCAGGTGACAGAGGTAGCGTCGTATGAAAGGACGGGATACTCCATTCATGTCTCAGCAAATTGAATTACAATATTAGTTTTTAAGGTCATCGTCCATTACATCGAGAATTGTAAACAAATTTTATATTTGTACGGTAATGAATATTTTACAGTTGTCAATTGAGGACGTGTTATCGTCTTAACTATTAGTGGATGTCTAAATCACCACTGCGGACCCACGATACCCTCGGCGATACCCCTGGTGGTATCGTGGGTCTTTTAAAATCAAACGATACCCCCAACAAATAGTGTTGTGACACTAATTATTAAGAGCTTTATCATATCTTGAAACAATACATCATTATTATCTTTGTGCCAAATTTCAACACATTTTAGCGGTTTGAGCCATGTTTATAGATCAGTTATTAACATTTTCTGTGATGATGATGATGTACTTATTTCTTTTTTTTACTTAGTATATATTTTTTTAAATATATAGGAGAGTGTTCACAGCATAACACTCAAAATTCTTTGCTTAGCTATACGAGTCGAGTCAAAGAAGCTTTGGCGTGGGGTTGATGTAATAGACTCAGACCTTGAAGGTGTCACCGTTGAATAGAATACGTCAAATTTAAAAAAGGTCGTCCCGCTAAACTTCAGAAACAATGAGAGTGGTAAGTGTAAGTCAGGTGCATTTAAAACTGAAGGGTCCCTTTCAGTTTAAAAGAGATGTAAACTTTGAGAGATGACATTTATATCAAAAACCTGCCCGTCCCGGCTTCGCCCAAATTTCTATATCCTATGTTACATTGAAATAATGTAGCATTCTAATGGTGAAAGAATTATTGAAATTCGTCCAGTAGTTTTGTATTTATTCATAATGAACATACAAAAATAACATCTTTCCTTAGTACCTACATAACAATAATCCATGTTTCTTGTCCATTTTTCTTATTGAGATATATTTCTGAATGGGCGATTGAGTCTTAAAATAGAATTATATTACTGTAGCCTAGATCTATTATTGTAGTCTATCTGAAGAAATGTCTTTGGAGTTTGAAAGAACTCTACCATTATAATATAAAGTAGTATGAAAAAGTCTATTAAATAATATTAGCTAAAAGTTGCCTTTCAACAGATCTCATTAAGAATTGTAGCTTATAAATGGATTTCAAGATGTAATAACTATTAACTAATTTTAGAATTTGTAATTAAATCCATCTTTAGAATTATCTTGCGTAAAATTTATTCTAGTCAAAAATAAAATAATTTTGTATTGTAATATTAGTTACTTACAGTTTGAATGTATTTGAAGGTAAAAGTAACGTATGTATTTATGTGTGTGTGTGTGTCATGTGAAAAATATAGTATAGCTTTATATTTCTTAGTTCTAAAAGATTTACTTCCTTAGGTACCTAACCTCGCTCATTAAGTACAGTGGGTAAGGTTGGATTACTTTAGTTCTATAGCCACAGTCTACATTAGAAAAAAAAGTTAATTTATTTACCCAACAAATCAACTACTAAAAAATGTATGACTCCAATCACGGAACAATCACCCGAAAAGGTCCCAAAGCCAAGGGCCTAAACGAGATAATATCTAACACCTAACAAATTACTTTCCCCGACTTAGAAACGAGGGATTTATTTCTGATTGCTGGAAATGTGTGGGGTTTTTGTTTCATTATCCGTCGCGTCGTAATATCAAGAACTGAGTAACATCACTCGGTTACATCAAAAAGCTTATTTCATTTCACATGTTATATGAAACATAACATAAAATCTTATGAAGTGATAATTTGGCTTGTTATGCATAAGCACTGTTTCTAGAGAATACTTGGAATAGTAGTCCATAGAATTGTTTGCTTTTCAAATGTTTTTTTTTTTTTTTTTTTTTTTGTGAAAGTGAACGAAACACCAACACAATGGTCGCTTGACTTAAAATGATTCGTCGCCATTCTTGCTACAGCGATTTTTCCCAAACTTCAATAACAATTTAATTGTCTGGAAGAGATCGCTAATAGTAAAGGGGCCGTCAATTGTAACACATTTTTCCAAATATTTGTAATTATTTTGTTCAATAAATAGTTATCTAATCCAATCAATAAAATTTATTTCTACACTTTACACATAATATGTCAACAACAAATATTAACAATCTTGTTTTAGGATTGTTCCATAATTTTGTTGAATACTTTACTTTTGTAAGTAGAGTGAATCGCGCTACCATATTAAGAAAAGTTGGTGCCTGAGGCGTATTTCTTGCTAAGCCTTATAAACCCTTCCTTCTTAATATAAACTTTGTTCCAACTCATGCACCTGTCTGCAATATTAGTTTCATAGACAATGGAAGGCGTCTTCAGACCGGCTGACTACTTGTGCGTCGGAATTCGGAATTAAACATAAAAAACAAGAAAATATTTAAAAACTAGCTGACCCGCGCGCACTTCGTTGCGCGTGAGAGTCAATTAATAAAGCGAATTCGGTGCTGCTATTTTGACTATGATTGTATTTCCATCCCCGCGACTTTGTAAGCGTAAAATAAGGCATGGCTATAATATTTGCTCCCGCTGTGGATAGCGAAGAATACCGTAGGAACCAATGCTATGTCCTTTCTCAGAGATCACACTATTTAAGTTTAGCGGTTATTGATTTCCATCACAAATTTTCACGCCTCTCCTCAGGAATTAATACTATTTGTGGTCCTTTCCCGGTAACTCTTTAACTTATCTCTATTATAATTTTTCTAAGCTAAATTATAATTATAGGTTACTAATTTCTCACACCATCCTTCCCGCGACTCAAATCAATTCCGTGGTTCCTGAATTTCCATTAAAACTCTGACCCTGAAGGTGGGGGAAGGATCAATACTGAGTCTCCTTAAAAGTTAATTTCTGACATAACAAACTATTCATTAACAGAACCAAAATTCTGAGTACTGGTGAGTTCGCAAAATCTCTTCTTATCGGTCGCCTACGTTACATAAAAAATACGTTGTCCAAATTTTAGCTTAAACGAAGAAGTGGTTACCGATATCCTACACAAACTGCACCCCCTCTTTCCTCCCCTCAAAGGTTGATTTCTGGGATAAAAAGTATCCCATATTTTTTTTAAGTCTCAGTCTACCTTTGTATCAAATTTTAACTCAATAGGGTCCTATTTCCTATACAAACTTTGACCCCCTAACGCTTCAATTCGAAGGTAATTTTTGACATAAAACTTTTTATTATTCCTCAACACATCCCCAATAATCTTATTGTGGATTTGTATACAAAAGTTTTTTAGGAATAATAATTCCCGTTCCCGTAAGAATTTCGCAAAATCCCCTCCCCTCTTACGGGTCGTGAAAGTCACATAAAGAACACGCTGTCTAAATTTTAGCGTAAAATATAACTGGTTACTGATTTCCTACTCAAACTTCTACCCCCCTTACTCCCCCGCACCCCTCCCTCTTAAAGTAAATTTCTGTCTAAAATAATATTCAGTGTTCCTAAACAAAACTCAAACCATGATTCCACAAAATTTCACCTGAATTGGTTTAGCGGTTACGGATTTGCATACAAAAGTTTTTCGGGAATAATTCTCGTTCCCGGGGGAATTTCGCAAAATACCTTCATATCGGTTGCTTTAGTTACCTAAAGAATACGTTGTCCAAATTTCAGCTAAAACAAAGAAGCGGTTAACGATTTCTTACCCAAACTTGCATCCCCCCTTTATCCCGCCTTTGAGGTTGATTTCTGGGATAAAAATTATCCCATATCATTTTGTAGAACTCAGTCTACCTCTCTACCAAATTTCAGTTCAATAGGGCCAGCGGTTCTAAATTTCCCATACAAATTTTGTACCCCCCTTACCCCCTCTTAGAAGTTAAATTTTGTCATAAAAACTATTTAATGTTCCTCAAAACAATCCCAACAATCGTTTTACAAAATTTCAGCTCAATCGGTTCAGCGGTTAAGGATTTGCATACAAAAGTTTTTTAGGAATAATTCCTGTTCCCGCGGAAATTTTGCAAAATCCCTTTATATCGGTCATCTACGTTACATAAAAAATACGCTGTTCAAATTTCAGCTTTAAAAGATGGCCGATTACTGATTTCCTACTCAAACTACTACCCCTCTCTTCCCCCTTCAAGGTTGATTTCTGGGATAAAAAGTATTCCATATCATTTATTTGGATTCAATCTACCACTGTACCAAATTTCAACTCAATAGGGTCAGCGGTTCTAAATTTTCCATACAAACTTCGACCTCCCTTTACCCCCCCTTAAAAGTTAATTTTCGTCAAAAAAAAAAAACAATATTCCTAAACACAATCCAAGCAATCGTTTTACAAAGTTTCAACTCAATCGGTTCAGCGGTTAAGGATTTGCTTACAAACGTCTTTTAGGAATAATTCCCGTTCCCGTGGAAATTTTGCAAAATCCCTTTTTACCGGTCATCTACGTTACATAAAAAACACGCTGTTTAAATTTCAGCGTTAAAAGATACTGATACTGAAGTTACTGATTTCCTACTCAAACTTCTAACCCCCCCTTGCCCCTTCAGGGTTGATTTCTGGAATAAAAAGTATTCCATATCATTTATTTTGACTCAATCTACCTCTGTACCATATTTCAGCTCAATAGGGTCAGCGGTTCTAAATTTTCCATTCAAACGTTGACCCCCCTTTACCCCCCCCCTTAAAAGTAAATTTCTGAGATAAAAACTATTCAATGTTCCTAAATACAATCCAAACAATCGTTTTACTAAATTTCAGCTCAATCGGTTCAGCGGTTACGGATTTCCATACAAACGTTTTTCGGGAATAATTCCCGTTCCCGGGAGAATTTTACAAAAATCCCTTTTTATAGGTCGCTTACGTTACCTAAATAACACGCTGTCCAAATTTCAGCTAAAACAATGAAGCGGTTAACGATTTCTTTCACAAACTTGCAACCCCCCTTTCCCCCTTTTAAGGTTGATTTCTGGGATAAAAAGTATCCAATATCTTTTTTTAGGACTCAATCTACCTGTGTACCAAATTTCAGCTCAATAGGGTCAGCGGTTCTAAATTTTCCATACAAACTTCGACCCCCCTTTACCCCCCCTTAAAAGTAAATTTTTGACAAAAAAACTATTTCATGTTTCTAATCACAATCCTAACAATAGTTTTACAAAATTTCAGCTCAATCGGTTCAGCGGTTACGGATTTGCATACAAACGTTTTTCGGGAATAATTCCTGTTCCCGAGGGAATTTAGAAAAATCGCTTCTTATTGCACGATGAAGTTTTTCAAAGAATACGCTGTCCAAATTTCAGCTCAATCCGTCCAGCCGTTTGGGCTGTGCGTTGATAGCACGAAAGTGTACGAACGATTTTATATAATAAAAGAAGATAAGTAAATCTTTAGATAGATATAACTCTTTTATTTAAAAACCGATTTAAATAAAACCAATACTATTTACAAATTAGAGAAATTTGCAACGTTTTAGCGAAAACTGCATACAATTCGGTTGTGCCGTTTTATCACACATAAGTAATAACCTTTTTACAAATTAAGCCTAATAAAACTACTCTGGTAAATTTTCGTTTATGGCCACATCGATAGATGGCGTATTTTTAGTTTGTCGCACTTTTTGCTTTTTGATTTTTTTGAATTGAATTTACTTTATATTCTATTACTTTTACTTCGAAATTTTGATGTAAATTAGGGGCGATGTGTCCGATATAAATGATTATTATTTATTTTATTATTTTATTTTACGTTTCCCTAGGAAAAATTGACAAAATGTTTTACGATCTAGATCGCGCAAGCGACTTTTTCGCGTCGTTTTGTTCATATGCGTATTTTCACAGTTCACCTTAGTAAAGGATCACAATGAATGGGGAGAAATTTCCATTCTTATTATATGTATGGATGGATTAAACCAACTTCAAGCGAGCCTGAAAATGCGAGGACGACACATTAATGTCTTAACAACCACTAAAAGAGACATAAGAGGACAAACATACATACAAACATTTTTGAAATTTAGTATATTGGTTTGGAAGCCCGAAGTAGACTGGAGGAGAAAAACGAGTTGTGCCGACCCTACCTATTGTGGGATAAGGGCAGGAAGATGATGGTTTTGAAGCCCGAAAGGATTGTCCGACGGAACTTTACGATGTTACAACTATTACATAATATCGAAGTGATAACCTCTTTTTAAGTCAGTCACAAAAGGATGGACCCACCAAGTCATAGGAAATATTACCAGTGTTATTACTACCTATATGACATGATACAAGGTAAACACCGCCTAACTAAAGTACACCGCCAAAGCAAACAACTTAAACTGCTATATTTTCGTAAAACCAGCTCTCAAGTGTGCCATCAACTGCCCCGACGCTCCACAAACGTTGACAAGAAGTGGATGTTTGCAGTTGTCAGCTGTATTACGGACTTGTCACGGACATGGGCTTGTCGAGAAACATGACCGCTTCCCAACAGAAATATGGTGACATTGACCGCTGCTGTGCTGGCGTAAGCAAGCAAACTGTCACTCGTTTTGATGTATTCTACAGTTTTAACGCTGCATTTAAGTTTGTTTCGAGTGTTTAGTAAATTCTTCTGTGGAAGTATTTGTATGATATTATGATATGGTCAAATAGGATACCTACTTTGGAAACATTTATGGAAACAATGCGGTTAGTTTCAGAAAATGTAATCTACAAGTAAATATAGCAGATTAGGTTATATAGACACTCGTATATATGAAATAAAATATAGCACTTTAATGATTAGCTGTAAGGTTTTCCTCTTTTTTGTGTAGTGTAAATAAAGAGTTGTTTATTTTATTTATCTTTATTTTATTCTGTCGCAGAATTTATTTCGTATAAAGTCAACATGTCAAGCGCCATCATGGTCTCAAAACACTGCACGAACCGCACATTTTTAATATCGCCACCCATTCCCATGGGCCACATGAGGCATATCATAATACAACTCTTGAATATAAAAAGGACGGCAAGGTTTTACCGCATCAAATATTCGGGTCGGCAGCTAGGCTGAGGCTCGACGGAGCAGTTGACGAAGGGGCAGGAAGAGAGGGGAACAACCTGTCACTTGTCAAGTTATCCTTCCGGTACTTTACTAGGTACCGTTGGCCACGGCTTCGCGCTGAATTTTTTATTCACAATTATTTCCCTCCACGGACATTTATCCGGTCTATTTAATCCTATGGAAGACTTCACACGGACCATCGTACCGTAACGCAACGGTAATCGCGCGTAAAGAAAAAACTTTATAAGAATCTATTTCTCGATTGTACCAAAGTGAACGAAGTCATTTAGTAAATCAACCGCACAGAGACTGTTCTAGAAAAGTAGACACTGCGTACAAAAAATATAGTATGGAATATTATATGTACGTATAGAAATTTTCATAAAGCAAAGAGTTTATATTTTGTTTCGTATTCTTTAATAGTAACTGCATGGCGTCATATTTAATGGAACGTGACATCTACCACTGTTACCACAGTCTGAATTCAACCGATGTGAATTTCAGGAGATAAAGGTATATAGTTTCATCTCGTTAGGGAACGTCATTAATTTACTAAAAGCGGGTACGTCCCCGTAATGTTTTCAGTTATTTAATTACATTAAATAACTTTGCGTTACTTAGGGCAAATGAAAACTGAAATGTGAGTAATTGTCGGCAAATGTTTTCTATTTCTTTGAATCTTTAAAATGAATAATTGTTATTTATAAAGATGTTCAAACCCGAGTGCTTCAATTAAAGTGCTCCTTAAGGTTTTTACATTTAAGTTAATTTAAGTTTATCTTATAAATTGGCAATTAGAAACATTATGATAATACAACTCGTTCGTTTGATAAACTTTTAAAAGAAGACCTTCCTTACTTACTGGTCAAAAGACATCGTAATATTTTACTGTATTTTTTGTCCAAGTCCTAACAAAGGCATAATACTAAAGCTGGGCCAGTTCCACTTACGACATACTCTGAGCAAGTATCTGACAATGCACGCATACATAATAATATGCATAAATAGTAACTATTTAAATATCTACAATACGTATTTATAATAATTGAGCTGTAGTAGTTGTAAGCAAAAGTACTTGTAACTCCCACGCAGCGTTCCCAGTCCCATGTTCAAATTTAGTAATATTGAATTTCACTGAAACCTGACTCGCGATACCACTGAATGCACTACAGCTCTATTGATTTTCCAAAACTCAAACAAACCAATTACAATAAGCATAATAGACAATAAACAGTTGCATTGCGTGCAAGAATCTTGTGGTACTAGGTCCACAGAATGAATAGGAAAGAGGAACAAAGGGATGATTCACGACTGAATGCATGCCGAATCGATAAGTAGTCTTTAAGTCGTTCGTAGATTTTTTCAAAAAACTACAGCATAACAACGAAAGCAACTTGGGAACATAATCAACATGCTGCTGTGATAGCGAGTTAAAAATGTTGAAGGTACACCTTTTTCACAAAAAAACATAAAATCATAATACTGATTTTGCCAGATCTTAATATCACATATTTGAAAACCTCGGTCGCGTCGGTCAGTCTCTAATAAGCTTTCAAAAAAGCAAAAAAGTTTGTACCACCCGTAGTATACATTCTCCATGTATCAGTATGCTCGTAGTTTCTTTGCTCTGAACTGACGCCAATTCTAATACAAAAATTCCCCAATAAGCCGACTTTTCTCATATGATTTTTTGTGACAATGTTTTATAATTTTATGTGACCTATGCGAGTTGTAAAATTTTAACATATCTCTTTTTATAATGACCGTTCTAATCATATAAGTATTCAATTGTAGACCAAGTAGAACAATGCTGAGCCCCGGGCGGCGAGTAATCAGGGCTGAGTTGCAGCACAATGCTTCGGATTACCGCGTCTGCTGGAGCCATTTGTACTTGTTAACTGTGGGACTTGGGGCTGCTGCTGTTCTTGAGCAACATACTACGTAACATCATGCCTAGAAATGCGTGTTGAGGTACCTGTGTACCTAATACTAACATTGGTTCATTATTAGTGTTATAGGATTATACTCTAAATCTCCAACAGAACAGGTTACCCTACTTACTGTCAAAGTCAAATCAGAATTTATAGGTTGTGTTGCCAACCTATATGTTGCAGTTTCAGGTCGCGGAGATTACTACAGGGCCTGCAACATGACCTAATGACTGCCTCCTACATATCTTATAGGAAACAGCCGGGACCCACAATTTTACGTGCCTTCCGAAACACAGTAGCGCTTGGGCGAAAAGTTTGGCCACACTAAAATTTGAGCCCAGTGGTCCGGCTAGCCGGACCACTGGGCCACGGACTATACAATAATAAGCTTTTTTACAAAAAAACATGGCACAGGTGTAAAAACATGATGATGGTGTTTAATAAAGCGTTATCTACATATGTATGACGACGCATTATGTACATCTTTCAACAGGCATATTTTTTTCAGGTTGTCTGTAAGAAATTGCCTAGTGCGATAAGACCGCCGATTGTTAACCTACGTTATATAAACATATTATAGTAATAAGTTCTTTTGTATATTTTTGGTTTGCAGTAAAGTATTATTCTATCCTATTCTATCTTTCGCAAAATGATTTTAAATATTGTACGCTACTAATACTATAAATAAATATCATTAATATTAAGCTAGTTCTTCTAAAGGCTTTGGTGTGGGCAAACTACGTGGGATCCCAGGGCAATTCATAAAATGAATTACAAAAATCCGCCTGCATAACTTTATACATTTTAAATGATTTTCCACTATTATTCGCCTATAGTATGGGTTAGTTAATATAAAATATACGAAGGCGGGATTTAGTTAGGCGATGCATTGTGGTGGTTAGTAGGTATATCTTCTTGGGCTTGTTAGGTTCCAAATCCCATTTTTATAAGTGTCTTGGCGTTTTGTTGACAGAGCAACTATTGCAACAACTAGTACTAAAAACTAGCTGATTCATACATCTTAATGCAATAGCTACATCGAACAGGCCTAACATTGGCAAGCTGCACCAATTGAAGTTCAGCAGTGATCGTAAATTTATAAAACAGCTAGTTGCTAGAAAGTTGCAAAAGTTGCCAGTCCCAATTGCTGCAATATTCAGCAAAGTGTTTTAGTGTCCATCTTCACCTAAAAGCAACATTTATGCCTTCTATTGAAGTGCATAACTTTAATGAAATTCATTAAATTTTAAACCTATACCTACTTTACGAGTACTTTAAAGAAAAGTAAGAACTCTGCAACATAACATCTCACGACCAACGTCACATTACCTTCATATAATTTTATAATATTTCATCCGGTTGTTCGTCGCTTTGTTACGGTCGTCCATCTGTATTCTGTTGAAACACACAACAAATAACAGTAATTTTGTTCAATGTCGTGAGAAAACGTTGGACAAGGTAATAGTGAACTAGTTCACGGATTAATCTCGGTTTAATCTTAACAACGATCATCAAGATCCGGTGGCGGAATAAGGGTAAATTTAAACCAAAAGCGCGGTGAAGCATTTTCTGTGTTAGTTGATTTTGGCAATAGTTTTAATTAAATTAAATTCGTTTATTTGCGTATAAGGGTAAATAGAGTTGGTACAAGAATAATATTATGAACAGTCCGCCTTATGCTGCCTGCCGCTTTTTCATATTATTTATTGTCTATAGGAGTGGTATACATGACCAGCTGCCTAGTGGTCAGTGTTTATCGCCTATGATCTGCAACACCATAATAATTTTTCATATTCGTAAATCATTCAATTGAATTCAAACTTGAAAAGATAGAGATAGACTGAGATTCGCTTCAAGCAAATCAAGAATTTTCAAGCAAATCTTATTTTTAAAACTATGTAAATAAAGATTTGCACCGCGACGCAGCTTTTCTGGTCTCAATTGAGGCGCTCTCGGTGATAAAACGCTTTGATTAAAAGCTCTCGGTCTAACTTTACAGCGCTTTCCTTCCTAATAGGTGATTGATAAACACTGGATAAGCTATTCGTCTAAATAAAGCGAAATCTAACAGGTGGTTTTAAGACGTAACGTTATATATTTTGGAAAGAGATTGATTGTAATCGGATGATATATTGTTAAAATATTGCGTAAAAGACGTGGGTTTATACCTTGAGGCTAAAAATGCCACAATATCCGAACTTAATTATACGTACATCATATATTTTTATGACTCAACAAAAAGCTTAAATCTTCCTATAGAGCAGTATTTTTTGTAATTTTATCCTAAGTTAGTATTTATACCTAACTAGCAAACCCGGCGAACTCCGTTTCGCCACCAGATGGCTTCGTTTTACCTATGTAACATTTCGTTTGGTGATTAAACAAGCGAATTAAATAAAAAATTTAAAAAACCCCCAACGCAATACGTATTTCACCATTTTTTGTATGGCGGCCATCTTGGATTTTAAATTTTATATAGGGGACTGTAATCTACTCGTTAAGCCCTTTCATTTGATACCCATATTGAGGGGGTCGTGGAAGAAAAAAGTAATCCGCCATTTTGTAGCGGCGGCCATCTTGGACCGATTTCCACCAAACATGGCTAAGAACACTCTCGACTAACTCTACTTTCAAACAAAAAAAACAAAATCAAAATCCGTTCATCCGTTTGGGAGCTACGATGCCACAGACAGACACATACACACACACACAGACAGACAGACAGACAGACAGACAGACAGACAGACAGACAGACAGACAGACAGACAGACAGACAGACAGACAGACACGTCAAACTTATAACACCCCGTCGTTTTTGCGTCGGGGGTTAAAAATGAAGAATTTTTTTTATTTTATATTTGAAAAGGAAAAATTTTATTTCATTTCAAAACAGTAATAAAGTCATTTCGATTACAAAAATGAAGTGTTATTTAGTTGAACTTCTCTAAGTAAATGAAAGTGAATCCAAAGTAAATACTGAATCGAAGCGTTATACGTGTCCGCAAATTATCCGTTTCATTGAAGTGCTCTTTGGTAAACCACTGGTTATGTGTGTTGTATATTTTACCTTGCAAGTCGGCATAAAGCCGCCTTCTCGAATGATATTAGCTCCAAAAGAAGTCATGCGAAAGCAGTTATTGTATTCAAGGATGTGTTGAAGAAAATGGCTGGAATCGGGATCACTTCCATCGAACAATGGTTTCAGTGGCTGTGGTGGTGTAAGTAATGGATCCAGTTTGACTTTTCCACTTGCGCAGCATAATCCAGCCGTTTCTCTTTTGAACTTTAACGCATTGCAATATCGGCATATAGTCGTCATTAGTCATTGGTCCAATATCTAAATTTTCATCATCACTGTAGTTTGCAGTGGGATCATATTGGAATGCCAAGCGATTGTATGATGCCAATGATCTTCGTGTGCTCACGCGTTGTCTCAATCGGTCATTTTCTCTTATTATATTTTGTCTTTCTTCGCTTAAGTTCTGTGAATACACTTGTTGCTGGCTTGCATGTCTTGTGCGGCGGCCGATGTTCGCACGTCGTCCTCTAGGCATTTTGGACTATGGACAGAGTGGTGAATAGGGATGTTGACTAATTTTTGGAATTGCTTTTATATGATAGATAGAGACCCATTTCATAAACGTATATCATATTTTTAACCATTTTAAACCAAAATGAATCTTATATTTTCAGAGAGACATTTTAGTTATTGACTTTATTTTTGGTTTAAGTATGGACCAACTAAGGGCACAGTATAAGTTGCATCAAAATCGGTTCAGTGGTTTTTATGTTATGAATAATTAAAATGTGTCGAAATCAGGAACATTTCATAGGAAGCGTAAGGTCCAGCCAATGGTGTGACGTCACGCGCTCTGATTTGCGTTCGCATTCGCGTAATAATAAGTAATTTTTTTTTTAAATTAAAATTGATTGACTGCTGTTGAAATTTAATAAAAATTTGCCCAAGAACACGCTTTTGTTTTGTATTCATCCAAGGAGAGCCATTGGCTACTACGTTGCCAGTATTAATTCGAAATAAGGTTGCAATAAAACTTATCAATATCCTCCGCGCCGACACGGCCATTACCACCTTAAAGACAAATGCCTGCTGTTGACATTTGCCCAATACGCGCGTGGTTTCCAATTGAATAACTTATTTTTTTTACTTTTTTTTCATTTCTTTTGAAATTTTTCCTGAATTTTCTTTGCTATAAACCTCGCGGAGCCCGAGACCTTTCCAACGAATGCAAAACCGTGGAAATCGGTTCGTGCGTTCTGGAGTTATAGCGTCAGGGAGGAAAACTCGACTTATTTTTATATAGTAGAAGAAGATAACGAATATAATAGGGATGTTGACAAGGTCAAACAATTTAAAATCTAATTAGTCCATCAAACAATATAATAACAAAATATTAAATACGTATTTTGGATTTTGAATAAAATAAACAAATAACACTTTTAACGCTTAAAAGTTTATGGATGGGGACGCACTACGTCCAACATTACGTATTTGAAATATTTTAAGTTGTGACATCATGTTTCCCCCATCAAGCAACATTAGTACGTTATATATATATCAGCTAGTGTGTAATGTACAATTCAATAAACACATGTCCATTTTTTTTTTAATATTATACAACTTGACGGGAAAACTTATATTTTTGGACACATCCCTATTTCGGAAGTAATAATAATCTAGATCAAAATCAGAAACAAAGTGATTATCAATACAGCCAAGCATTAATATTCTAGATCAATTAATTAAAGCACTTCCTAACAGCTTTATTAGCAAAAGAGTAATAAGTTAATTACCTTCTGACACAGCCAGGAGATTGGCGCAATTAGTGCATCCGGCCTTCGCTTCATAATGGAGGAATTTATACTATTAAAATAGGCTAGTTTCATTTATTATTTGGTCATTGAAACTGTATGAATAAAAACTTTTGTTCGTATTATTGTGAGGTATTGTTAAGCACATTATGATTCTGTTTGATAAGCCTATCTAAAACTTAATCTACCCTCGCTATAAAACACACAATTACACAAAAAACATCATTTTATTATTTTTCAACACTAATGGTAAGAATTTTGGTTCAGTGATATACGTATTGAGTACCTATGAGTACAAATATCAAGCTCTTAGAGAGTCGAATGGGAGAAAAGTCATTCGTGTGCTTAGAATAACTTTTCTTATTTTAGGTAACAAGAACTAAATTTTATTTATTTATTTATTTATTTATTAGATGCACATAACAAATTACAATCAGTTTTTAACAATAGTGATATCTTAAACTAAACTTAGTTCTAGATTGTAATTCAAGAGAATGTACATTCAGAAAAACTAATTTATATAATATCGAGCGGACATTAGAACTAATATCTAACAAAATACATACATGTAATTATATAAAATAAACACATACATACACACACTATACATAACAATTAAGGGAAAATATACTATAACATGTTTAATATTTGTATAATATCTAAATCTATAAAGTATAAAAAGCATAATATAGTGTAAATTATTATTTTAAAATTGTGCTTAAATTTTTATTTCTTTTGAAATTTGGTTAATAACTTGCATATTATTGCAATTTGCCCGTTTTGAAACATCCTTTCTTAGAGAATGCCAATCCATTCAGCGCAGCGGATCGAGCTGTGCGTAGATAGATCAATCATATGAATTAGTCATGCCTTCCTTTTATAAAGAAAAAGACAACAAGATCTTATTTTATATACTTTAAAGCTTTTTTACATCTGCCACATCTATTTTAACTTACATCACATAAAATAGATGTATGTATAACATGTATAGATAGAGTTTGTAAGTGAAACCGTACACTATGCAACTTCCGTCCCACAATGTACGCTGATATCCGATGTCGGCGGATACGCAGCGGGCGCGCCACGGTCCGCGGCGGACGCTTGCGGTCACTCGCGTCCCTTTCCATCTATTTACTCTTGCTGCTTTATAATGCTGCCCTGCAGCGAATGTTATATATACTATACGAGGTGTGTTCAAAAAGTAAGGTGACTTTTCAAATTTCGCGGGCAAAGTACTTTCGATTATCAATTTTCTTATTTTGTTATGTTGGTACACTCTTTCCGAACATCTGTACCAAGTTTCAAGTGTATAGCATTTTTTGTTTGGTTGTGAGAGGCGTAAAGGTTATAAGTGTTTTGCGTGCTTGGCGATTTCTTGCTATCGAAGAATATGGATCGATTGGACTTTGGTTTCGATATCATAACCATATACCCATGATTCGTCACTAGTTATGACCCTTTTGAGTAAATCTGGGTCGTCGTTGAACTTGAAAAGTCACCTTACTTTTTGAACACACCTCGTATACCTATTTTGTTCGTCAACTATACCATGATACGTATTTCTTGGTAATATTTTTTTTTATCCAACCTAATGGTTTTTGACCACGATCTCGCGTGATGTTAAAGCGACGTTGCAGCCGAAGATGTGATATACCTAATTAAAAAAGGTCCAAACATTTTTTGTAATAATTTCGAGAATCATAAAACTCATCAATGGTTTGCTAAATCAACATCCACGTTGAGTTAGCAAACCATTATTATTATCAAGCAAATTTTCTTGATTAGAATTTGAATGCAACTAGCATACAAAATCCTGTTTTCACGCATCTTACAGTATATTATATTAGTCAACATCCCTAAGCTGTTTGTCCTACGAAACAAAAGATGTTAAAAGTAAATGCGAGTTAGAACATACGAGTTGGCGAGTGTTTCAATGAGTAAATCCGTAATTTGCTCTGCTCAAGGTACACTAGCGGTCGTAAGGGAAGCGCCGCCCTAATCATGTTCGCAAATACCTGATGTCATCGTACTGACGTGTTTAGGAAGCTTACATTGAGGAGTCTGCCCATTACACCGTATCATACCATGATCGTACTATGAACGTATCAGGAGAGCAACATATGCCCACTGCAACAGATCTTCAGTGTTCTATACCCGTATGATAGCCATATGTAACCAATATGATGCCCGTGTACCGATAATAATTTGCAGGTACAGACAAGGGTAGTGTCGGTACCTGGAAAATATTCTCGTTGGCATTTGTTTAAGCTCCGTGCATGGCACGCGACGATGCTGGTCGGTGACACTCCCATACTTTTCAATTAAAAGAATATAATAATACTTTATTGTATATCAAATAATTACTAAGAAACTTACTGAGCTAGATATAAAAAAAAACTAATATTTTTGGGTTTGGCACGTATTAATGACGGACATTTTTTTATTTAAAGAGGCAAAATTATCTTAAGTGATAACGCTGCCCATAATCAGTACAGTGCCACCCAGTAACTCACTATAATGTAAAATTCTAGGTGCACTGTACCAACGCTTCTCACTCTAGAGTCGTAAGATGTTAAGACTCATCATGGTTTGGTACGGTGTTGTGGACAGTCTCCTTTAGCTAATTCGGTCAGTGGTCAGCACAACGAGATGCAATGTGGAGATAAGCCTAATGACTAGTTAACATTAGTGGGTGAGTGTTTATTTGCTTAGTGCGTATGTTTCGGAAGGTTAAATGTGGGTCTTGATTGTCACGCAAGATTTGTTGAGGGCAGTCGTTAAGTCAAGACTGTGGGTCCTGGGAACATCAAATATATTATGGTATTTTTCAGGTAGCTAAGCTCCATCTAAATAGATGCGCTCTAGCAAATGGATCTAATAAATCTTAGATAAAATATCGTATCATACAGCTTCATGCATCATTCTTCGGCATCCAGAATCATCCATAAAAATATCATAGATGATGTTGAAGTCCGAACAATGTATTTGTTAGGAAACAAACCGAAGACCGAATTGTCAAAAATTTATGAAATGACGTAATAAGCCGATACAACTTAATACGTCATTTTCACGTCATTTCATACATTTTTGACAATTTGGTCTTCGGATCGGTTCCCTGACGGATAAGTGAATAACCCAGCAGATCACTTGTAGAATTTTATTACAATCTGAATCATAGGAAACTCCCGCCTATTTCTTGTTCAGACTAACAAATAAAAAAATATTATATTGTTAACCCAAATAACAGCACATTAAAAGAATATTAAAAAGTTTATATTTCCCGAGCGACAATACTGTACAACAATAACAAGACGAAGGAAAATATTAAGGAAAACGAACATTGTAAAGGAGATGGTTTGTGGGCAATATCATATTTTATTTCAATCCTTGTCCCAGAAGCCTACAACTACTATAAGAAACATGTTTTATTTCATTTACATTTTGGAATGATAGGATTGTTTCGATGACATCACAATAACCGCAGAAAAGACCTGGAAGCGATCTGCTCAGGACAGAGATGCATGGAACGAAGGGAAGGAGGCTTTTGCCTAGCCGTGGGACGATATGAGCTGACTATGATGATGATGATTATCTTTTCAATAGCTTAAAGCAACTTTTATAGGGCAACTGGTAGAAAATGCTACTTTAGCATTAAGTTAGTCCTAGCTGAATAATAAAATAAATAAAAAATATCTAATTGTGCTCCACTAATGAAGTAAAACTGATGACTAATGACAATTCGATATGTATATGTAATGATAATGTACATATCTTTAGTAACAAGTAATCCATTGTGCTTTTATCTCATAAAGATACTTCAAATAGTACTTCAAATTATTGATATTGGAAAGTAGACTACTACGACGTTAAGAGGGATCTTCAGCCTACACTCAGATCGAGTACTTAGTGAAATGAGAGACTAATGGATAACAAAGAAAGCGTACCAAGAAAAGAAAAGATTAGTGGAGCGGTAATAAAAATATACAAGTCGCCGTTCGGACTAGCTGAGGCGCCGGCCGATCCTCCGGGACTAATAAAAATGATATACGGCTTGCACTGTCGTCTGCCGAGGAAATCAATAGGTGGAAATGTTAGAATACTGGCGGAAAACTTTCCTTGTTATATGAAAACTCTTTTGTAAAGCACTTATAAATCACTGCGCAGTATGAGCTGATTTAAAATTTTGTTGGAATATAACATGTTCTTTATCTTCTACCACCGACATTCTAGTATTGTATATTTTCTCTCCAAGCACGGTTGTTTGTAAAATACCGTTCTGAGCGATAAAATCTCCAATCGGTACCCGGTACACCATACTTTTTAAGACAATTCTGTTCCACTGACCAAAAACCTCCCAAGTATCTCCTTACGCCACCTTAGGCTAGTCAGTCTACTAATACTTAGTTCAGAACACCATTTATCATAATAAATAATTCCATTTCTGTCCTTTTCAATATAGTCTCAATAAAAAGTTATTTGTCTTACTACTTAAACTTACCACATTACTGTATTTATATGATTTTGTAATATTTACCTGTAACAGAAAAAACACAAATTAATCCTTGAACTATGAGCAAACAAGCACAGGAAGTATAACAAACGGATACTCTTATCTGATGTGAAACAATGTTTACTTTCATTTTATTCGGAATTCCGACCGAAAGGTAGGTTAAGGTGCTGATAGACTTGAGCATTGACTTGTAACAGAACATCGAACATTCGGTGTTCTTTTTTTCGAACTGAACAACGAACAGAACCAACCATAGATTCAAATATTGATACGAACATTTTCATGATCTTCCTAGTGAACGCTCTAGTTACTAGTCAATCCTCGTCGAAAACGGTACGGGTAGGGACAGAAACTCGGTAACAAACTCGAAGTAAATTACCTATTTACTGTCCTTCGTACCGTTCGATAGAATGCTCGCTAAAACATGTAACATTCGACAAATTATTACAAAGTGTGCTCAAGCTTATCAGCACCTTTAGTGAATGATGCCAAGCAATTTGAACGTGATAATTTGTCAACATAGAAATCGAATGAGCCTTGGTTATATTTGTCTTGGATGCAGCGTCCACTGTAAAATTAAATTGATACAAGAATATCTAGAACAGCTTTGATGTGAACCAATTGGCGATATCCCTGCGTAACATCTGCTCTATGTTCTACAGTATTCAAGTTTTGAACGTTGTTTGCTTCTCGTATAATAAAACATCAATTTATCAAAGGTCTGTCTACTGATATTTAAACACGTACTGCATACTCTAGCGAATACATCAAAAATATATGGGCGCCACCAAGTTATCAATTTTGCCCTTTTTTACTTGAGATATTTTGGTCCTTAGGTAAAACAATAAGCGGCAGCATTAATATGGGTTTTTAAATAAAAACCATGCTGCTTATTATACCACATCAAACCTACAAACTTGTGGTTTAACGCCTGTTTAATCCATTGCAAATAATGGTGAGATAAAATTATAGGTACTATATAGCATGACGTTGATATCGTCTTTGTATACTTTGTACATTTTCTATACTTAGTCTAACTATTGACTAGAAGCATAAATAGCATGTTAGGTCCTCTCATGTGAGCTTTAGTACTGTTTAACGCAGTTCCACTCCACCTCTGTAAAACCAACACATTACGCACACACCGCCTGTCGGCGACAGATTTATTGTGCGTGTGTGGGTATAACGCGACTGTTCATTATTAAGAATCAATTGATTACAAAGTTGGTGCAATTTAAGAAGCGTCGTTGATGTTCACAAGATGTGTTCACGTGGGTGTTACTTATGGCCACTGAGCTTTAAATTATTTCAACTGTCTACAGCGACACGTGTTTCTGAGAAAACGCAATAAAATTGATGAGGCTTCTATTTCTTAAATTTATAAAGAGAAATGTTTGAGGTTCTGATATTCATTTAAGACTCACTATGTGAATCAGCACAAAACAATAGATAAAATAAAGTTAGATATAAAAGTTATAGCTATTTTTTTTATATTATTAGACTATATTTTATTATTATGACGGGTCACGCACCACGGGCATCACGGGTTTGTTTAAAATATAGAATAGAAAACTCTAAAGAGAGAAGAAAGAAAGGAGAAGTCGTAGAGGGATATCGTAAGTACAAAGATTAAAAAAGTTTATTAAATACGCTAAAATATCTATTAATTACATTATGTAGTTCTAATATTAAATGATAAATTACAATCTCTCACACATTGCGCTTGTCTTCACCTTGGTATGTGGAGTATTTATTCTAATATTTCAACGCTCATATTTATACAGGGGTGACATTATATTTTATTATAATAATAGTTGTGTGAAACGGTGTGTAGCCGCATTTGTTAAATTTATGTTGAAAATATGAAATATTTTTAAGTATTCATAGTGACGATGGCATATATTAACTATTAAATGAATAACACCTAATAATTCATTTTATGAAAGCAAGGGGAACAGTTGTGTAAGAATACAAAGTTTGAAATAGTGTCAACTAAATTCTGAATAGATAATGCATTGAACAACCATCTGATGAAAATGAAGCATAATGGTGCTACCTGCATCGACCGTGCCAAATTAATTTTTGTATAGGAAATCTTCTTCCGATTTAGACGATTCGACTCCGGGAAATGTGCGAGGTTTCATGACATTTCATATAAAGAATTCAAAATTTGATTCGTTCGGCGCGGTCGATGCGGTGCGTTCATAAAGAAAAAATCAATTAATATTGTATTATCAGACAAAATACAGAATGTTTTGTTTTTAACGTTATAGGTACGGTAAATGACATAAAAAATGCAGAACTTTTAAACAGTCCATTAAAATGTTTAAAAAATAGTATTTTCATTTCTATTTTATTCGAATGTAGAGGACGAACAAAAAACCGGGAGAACAGTGAATGACTGTAAAATTTCAACGGTAGCTGTTTACGCGGGACCTTTTTACGATGTTGTTAAACTGTTGATTCTTTATAAACATGGGCCTGTGACTGTTAACTACTTTGTTCTTTGATTTGAGACACTCCAATGATGCTGTGAATCGAATTTACTGCTTTATTACTATGGAATAAATAAGAAAAGGAAACGGATATGATGAGCTTGGAAACGCACCAAACGTTTGTTAAAATTTGAGTCTATAACCAACGTGCGTAAGTGCTGTCTTAGACTTGCGTGTAGGTTTATTGTACTCTCTGTCATTACTTTAGACGTCGTCTGATACAAAAATTTTATGATGACCTATCTAGTCTTCATAAGTAATGTATAACGGAGTGCGTGACACTGTCGAGACATGAGACAACTCATTTTATTTCAAGTAGGTATACTCATTTTTAATGTGGCCCATTTGTCATTGACCATTATATTTTTAACTGTTTTATTGCGTCAAGGAAATTGCTGCTCTGAATCTGTGTGATAAAATTTTAAATAAAAGTTAACAAAATCTGATAATGATAAGATTTTACAAAAGCGATTCGGCCTATAGGTAATTTAAACTTAACTATTTTTAAAGTCACATAAATGATTAATTTATTTAACACAGGAAACAATGACGGCATGACTGCAAAGCTATCATAACATTAAATTATAGGAAGAGAGTAGAGTTCACTTTTTTATCGCAATGAAAAGAAATTGTTCACATGTTGTGTCGACTGACACAATATTTATTTTGAGTACTTTCGAAAAAACACAGGAAATGTTTCCAAATAGGGGAGTGTGAGATCAGAGCATCATAATATTATAAGCTTTTGTAATTGGGTTCCCTCTCGAAATATTTCCACGTTTTAAGCGATACCAAACGTAGAAATGAAACACAATAAAAAGGAATCCAATAACACCGTCGATATAAAAGGTTATAGGATCAAATATCGTAGAAGCTCGATCGTTAAAGCGATTCGATTTTTCGCGCAACTAATTTTCTTTTCTCGCTGCATCTCTACAAGCACGGAAGCCTTAATAGCTCCCAGCATCGATACAATTTAAATTGGAATAAAACGAGCAAAGCGAATCGATCTCTATCCTATCGAGAGCAAATCGTACGACTGAAGACGTACTCTCGCGTGGAATGCTCCCAGGCGATCGGAGATACTCCCAAGTTCCGAAACAAAAAAGTTAATTGGTACTGTTAGTGTTTTTGTCGCTGCACCGCTCCGTTACTCCTTCGACCAATCTCTCTATTCGGCACGATCGAGACGTCTCTCCCACCTACTTTACACTGTTTTACAGCAGAATTGCGAAAGTGTGAAAAAGCGGGTCGCAAACTTTGCTATCGGTTCAGTGGCGATGAAATCAATGTCTCGCCTTCTTCGGTTTATTTCGAAACAGTCCAATTTCACTGAACGTGATGGTGATTTTGCAAATTAAGGGGAGAGGACTTTAGATTATTTACAGTTATTCGTCGCGGTACGAAACTTTCTACATCGCTGTTAAGTAGCTTTTCTTTAATAATTCAAATTGAATTAATAATTTCACCTTTCATTAAGATGAATAGGCAGAGTCGTGTTTTGTAAATAGCATTAAGAAGAATCTAGAATTACAATCTGAGCGACGCAACAGAGCGGTGTTGAATAACTCTGAAATTGAATGGTTCGCAGTTGTTGAATAATAAATCATAAGCCAGCGTCGTTACGAATATCAAAGGGATCTTCAAAGTGTTCACTTCACTCTGTTATTAAAAACCCATGTAAATGTGGAGTTTATTTACAAACTACCATATTTCGCTGTAAGAGAACAAAGAGATCTACATTTTTACTGATTACGCTTTTGCTTTAGCAAACACTTACGCAGGTACTGACAAGATGATTACATTTTGCAAACCCTGACCAGCCGATATGCATAATCTATTTCCAATTTCTCAAATGAATAAAAACCCATGAAAAAAGTAGAATGTTGCATGCATTAGCATAGTTGTTGTTGTAGTTGTTGTGTGCATTAGCATAGTTTGCATCTATGATATTTAAGAAAATAAATAAATAAATTTGTATTGAAATAGGTCGACAAAGAACTTTAAAAAAAACTACAGAATACTTCAGCATAGTATTGGACATGGTTATTAGTAGGTACATACTGTAATAAAATTAAATGATGTGTTTAAATTAATAAATAAATTAAGTAGAAAAAAAAATCCAAACGTCCTTAGTAAAAGCAGAGAAATAAACACCAGTCAGCAGAACTTAACCGCGACCATTAGACCGAAGTTGGAAATCCTCATAATAACAGTAACCACAGCGGTAATGTATGTCATTATATCCCAGCACTGTATCATATTGGCTGATGGCTGGCATGCGTCCAAGGCTATATTTCCTACTGATATTTAATCACACGCTTGTTTTATTACAGCCGCGCCTACCTACAACCACATAGAACCTACGTACCTACATTCTTACCTTAGAGAGTGCTTTACCATGTTAGATTAACATCTATGAGACTATGAGTTCCGTTTACAACTCGCGTAATTTCATATGCCGCTATTTGAAAATAAACTTTATGTCGTTGAAGTAAAAGTTTATAATACCATGATGATAACAGTAAAAGTTGATCATGATACATTTCGGTGCGCATATGAGCAGACGCAGGCGTGTTATGAGAGGCACGCATCGTAACGGTGCTTGGTAATATTACCGCAGATTGCTGGCAACTACCTTTAGCCGCCTTATTTACAAAGACTATCCTAAGCCACTTTACTCTGTGTTAGCTTTTTTCTATATTTTTCTGTATAATACGTGGACTTCTACGTACTATAATTTCTATATAAATAATGTGGACTGCTGTTTCTTTTTCTCTGCATCATTTTTAAATATCCTCTTATATACATTTAGCGTAAATCTTATCTTCTTCCGTATACACAGTTTAATTTACACTGGCAACTGAACTGACAAAAATAAAATGTTTTAGACCTAAGGGTATAATAATAAAGATAATGATGAGCTTTTTCAACTCTGTCGCATAACCCGACCCTATATTATACGACAGAATCTTAACTTCAAGGTTTTATAAAGTTTTATTTTTCTTAGCTTATAGGTAGTGATAGCCACTATTGTAGATTAGCCACACAGCCTCTTTTTTACATTAAAGCTATATACTCATGCTGTGTTGTTTTTATGCATGTATACGTACACGTATGTGTATTTAATCTGTTTATTTAACAGTGCCTTTGTTTCGGTTCCGGCAATGGCACGGCAGTAAACATTGGATAAAACATTTTAAACTATGTTAATGATCTCCCCAGGCGACTGCTTTCGGCTGCGAGGACCAAAATTAATTGCTAAAGTGAATATTTATTCAATAAGTTTTTCATTGTTCCCCCAGTTTGGACGGAGCCTGATTACATTTTCACGTCACTGTCACCCACAAACAAAGACACCGGGCGAAAGCCATCAGTCATTATCAGGAGAAAGAACAATAAAATGGCGAGTCACGGTCGTTAACCGAATCCACCTTACAATAAGGGAAGTCAGACCTCCGAACTTCAAACCGAACACTAGGGCTTGCCGCATCCCATACTTTGGCATTAACACAAATACGAACAATCACGACCAGTTTTCACCAACTATGTAATTAGTTATCACAATGAATTAGTTTCTGAGTTGAGGGACCAAAACGTTAAGGATTTTAGGCAAATTAGTTAACCTTAACAAGTCGTATTACTGAGTAACTTTGTATTGGTAACAAGCTTTCAAACTATCGCGTCACCAAAAGCCGCAATCGAATAGATATAAATGAACCTGAAATTCGAGTAAGTCAGATATGTGTTCCAACTTGGCTTGACTAGCGAACATGCACGTTTGATAACCCTTATTTAATACTGTTGTTGGCATAAATCGTCTCGAGGAAATGTAAATTTTATCACCTACATGCGTAAGGGTTACATTTCCTCGAGCTCGTATATTGTCAATCCATTATGTTTTGGAGTGTGACATGCGGAGACCATTAGAGAAAATGACGGTATTTGTAGATTGTATACTAAGTACTCTGCTGACGTTGACGTAAATTTCGTGGGAGTAGTTAGAGCTGGATCTTGGAAGCAGTAATTGCTCGCTGCCGACTAGATAACTACCGTTTCGGCGACAACTGCAAGCTACGAGTATCCTACCGCTTACAAAATTACTCCATTAGTAAATGAGAACTGTACAACCTTCTACAGTTAAAACTATGCAAAACATATTTTAATTAATCACCTTTTCTAAGAAATACAACGTTTAATCACGTCAATGTCTGTGTGAACTAAATTGAAATCGTAAATCATAATAATTTTAGTTATAATACATTTTGACATTCAGCACATGAGACCGCGTCGGAATAAGAATTAGATTTACTCGTAGTTGCGCAAACATAACCTAGATAGAAGTTCAACAAATAATGTTTTCAATGTTTGTATTCGTAATAATTCTTATGTCATGGGATATAGAAAATGTTGAATCATTTACATGGGACGAAAGCAACTAAACAACATAAAATCTCTCTGGATCAACAAATTTCCACACACGTGTATCTAAGACGTAAAAATCTCATATCATAGTGTTTGTTATCGAACATCTCCGGAACTACCGGGCAGACTTCCTTTGCAGGAGGTCGTCTAGGTGGGTACCCCAACAGTGCCAGTTATTCTACCGCCTGAGCAGTGATGTGCATACATTACTGTGCTCCGGTAGGAGGGCACTGTAGCTAGTGAAATTACTGGGCTAAAGAGTCTTAACATCTTATGACTCTTGAGTAAGAAGCGTTGGTGCAGTGCTCCTAGAGTTTCACATAATTGTGAAGTCCTAGGTAACACTGTACTGATTATGGGCAGCCGTTATCTCTTAACATCAGGAGAGCGTCTTGCTCGTCTTCTACTTCATAACATAAAAAAAAAAAAAAAAAAAAAAAACTACTTGAACGATTTTTTTTTACATAAATCTGGTAGGTCTGAGAAATACGTCGTAAATTATTTTTCAACCATACCCAAACGAAGTTGTGCAAGTAAGCTAGTATTACATGTAATAAAACTTTACTTATCAGTTCTTAACGTAACATGCTACAAGAAGAAGCCCTCAAGGCATCAACTAGATCTCGGAATGTAAGTAATTATTACAAGTAAATGATGAACAGTCCACGCGAGATAGAACTAGTTTCGTCACCGCATCAATCATTAGAACACTTTCTAAACTCTTTGTTGGCATTGAACGAAGCTGTTTTGTTAAGATGCACTGCTGAGGCTGAGACCAACTTCGTGCATCGCTTGGAGGCTTGTAATTTGTAACATTAAAATCACATTACGTCACTCTGATCCTATGATAAGATTATTACGATAATAACGCGACATGACGACGCGACTTGTAGGAATATAACCATAATTACAGAATAATAAAGGCGCTAGGGCTAGGATCTAAAACGTGATTAACTAGATTTTAAGTTTAGATCTTTTTCCTGGAGAAGTTAAGGTTATAAGTATAAATTCATGTATTAAACACTTAGTTACTTTCAAATTTAATTTAACCCATTATGACCTGAATTATTTTAAGGTTCCTGATTTCTATAACATTTCAATATGTTGTTGTTAGGGGTTCCCTTAATCATACCTGATACTTAAAATTTTGCTCTGATTATTACTTTTGGAAAAAACACCGGGTGCCAATTGGCACCGCTAGGCTCCTTAGTACACATCCATTGAATAGACTGCATATCAGCCTAGAGGTGCCGAACGGCACCCGACACATTACTCAAGCTATATATTGAGCACTGATGCAAAATTAACTTATATTTATGTATAATCAACAAGAACACTCTAAGAAAAAAGAAAATAATAGCATTCCGATGCAAAATTACTAGTAGTTTACAAAATATAAGCCATTTACTTGAGGGGTGCGTACATTTTGTACAACAATTTCCAAACACTGATTGTTAATTTTCTGTATCGGTCGCACGATGTTCACTTATTAAAACCACGGTAAAGAGATATACAGTAGTTTGACTCCATAGAAACGGGCGGAAAATGGAAGTGAATAGATGTCGGTAGATGTGGGTAGAAGTGGGTATATAATCCAGAAGCGGGTGCCACGCAGCGACGGGCGGACGTCGCTGCGTGATAGTGGATAGTTTTTTGCAAGTATTTAGTGTTATTTACGTTATTTACTTTTGACGTATGTATACATAATATAATAAATTATATAAAATTATATAAAAATGGCAAAAAAATAGCATAATATATTATGCTGTTTTTGGTAGCTTGAACTTATCATGGAACTTATCAGGAAATCCAGAAATAACATTATTAACCCCCGACGCAAAATCGACGGGGTGTTATAAGTTTGACGTGTCTGTCTGTCTGTCTCTGTGTGTGTGTGTCTGTCTGTGGCACCGTAGCTCCCGAACGGATGAACGGATTTTGATTTAGTTTTTTTTGTTTGAAAGTAAGGTTAGTCGAGAGTGTTCTCAGACATGTTTGGTGGAAATCGGTTCAAGATGGCCGCCGCTAAAAAATGGCGGATTACTTTTTTCTTCCGCGACCCCCTCAATATGGGTATCAAATGAAAGGGCTTAACTAGTAGAATACAACCCATTATATAAAATTAAAAATCCAAGATGGCCGCCACCACAAAATGAAGAATTGCGTATTGCGTTGGGGGTTTTTAAAATTTTTTAATTTAATTCACTTGTTTATCAAGCAACATGGAAAGGTAATAAAATTAAAAAGGTCAGTTAGTTAAAAAGGGGAGGAGGAGGGGGAAGGGGAGGAGGGGAAGGGGGAGGAGGGGAAGGGGGAGGAGGGGAGGGGGAAGTGGGGGAGGGGGAAGGAGGGGAGGGGGAAGGGGAGGGGGGAAGGGGAGGGGGGAAGGAGGGGAGGGGGAAGGGGAGGGGGAAGGGGAGGAGGGGGAAGGGTAGGGGGGAAGGGGAGGAGGGGGAAGGAGGGGAGGGGGAAGGAGGGGAAGGGTATGAGGGGGAGGGGAAGGGGAGGGGGAAGGGGAGGGGGGAGGGGATGAGGGGAAGGGGAGGAGGTTGTCTTGTCTTGTCTCTTTTCTTGTCTCTTGTCTTGTCTCTTGTCTTGTCTCTTCTTTTGTCTTTTGTCTTGTCTTGGGTTTTAATATACGCCGTCACGACATGATAGGTAAGTAGGTAGTAGGTAGGTAGCTCAAGTAAGTAGATGATATGAAACAGGTAGGTACCTACTGTATGCGGGCAGCGGCTGCCCGGCAGCCCTATGACTTGCGCATGTACCGCGCGACTGTAGGTATTTATGTTCAAAAATCACGCTCAGTCAAACTACTGTATATCTCTTTACCGTGTTAAAACGAAGTAATACGATTAATAGCTATATCTTTGTGGCCCTTAGAAAAAATATAATTAGTTCAATTTAGCCACTCATATCAACTTAACGCGCAAAAGTTAAAACATGTAAAAATGGGTGCCGTACGGCACCGCTAGGTCATAATGGGTTAAGATACGTGTTACAATAATACGTCATCTTATAAAATTTACTAGAGCAGACGTCACACAGATCCGCGATGCGTTGAAACACAATCGTGATCTTTTGTGCTGTCTTAACCGCGTTGTATCGCGCCCGCTTTATATGTGTCAGTGTGCGTACAAATTCGAAAATTACAGAAGTACCGTTCCGGATCGCTACCGCATACCCACGCGTTCCGGCTCTGTGTGACTTCAGCTTAAATACTTTTCTTTGTTATTGAAAAGAAAGAACCCATAATTTGAGTGCTTTCTTTCCCCTTATATCTATTCACTTTCAACACAAACAAGTCTTAAAAATAGCCAATTCAATTAAAATAACAAAGTAAGAAAATAAAACTAAACGTGTGTGATTACTCCAACAAGACAGCGGGAAGATCCAACAATGGCCGAGAAAGTTTTGTACAACGGTAGTTACTATAGATCGCGAACTGAGAACGTTCTCACAACATTAACGAATTTACTTTGTTTGCAAACGTTTATGTGGCGATAGTTGGATTCCCGTTTCCGTTCACCTTACATACGAGTATAATACAAAAACTATAATTTTGACTCAAACTTTCTATTTCGAGGCTTTTGTTTAAAAAATTAAGAAAATCATAATCATAAAATCGTAACCAGGATCGGATCTTTTAATAACTTCAAAGTGAAGTGGAAGGTTTTCAAAATAAAATTATTTTTTTATACGAGTTATCTACGAGTTGCATTTCGTTTTGCTACGCCCTCAAGCGATTTGTTACAACATGTAGACTTGAATTAAAAAGAGCACAGCGCAATACTTTGTTATTTTCTTCACTTATATAGGTACACTGTTGACTAAATATTATTTAGTCTACTCGATAGCTTATTAACTACTTACTGATAATCCGTAGCAGCGACCAAAACTGCCTTTAGATTAGATTAGATAACACTTAATTGAACAGAGAACAAATTATTCAACATTGAACGTTTTATATTAAAAAGTGTCTTATCCCTAATAGCTTTAGTTTCTCAGTAAAAGTATGAAAATAATTGTCAAAATAAGTATGTTTTCTAGAAAAGTGAGAGTTGTTAGTAGGGGTCCGGTCGTTGCACCGAGTTGCGCTTCGAGTTCTAGTTCAGCGATAGTGGATAAGGAACAGTCAACACTCGCCCAAACAAAGGACGCACTTGTTTTGCTTTATTTCGCAACGTGCCACTTTTATGGACGCCTTTCCGGTCCGCAATATTAAACTATGAATTGTATTGCGGCTAGTTCTGCGGTTGGTTTCCGACTACTGTTTATGCCGGATCATACTATAAGCGGACATTTTAAAGTGAGTGAGAATGACGTTTATAATATGGAACTTAAATCTTATTCTGACTTAGGTATACAAAGTTTAGCAAGTATGTATAATGTATGCAGTAATATGTCCAAGTGGGAAATAGTCTTTACTCGTACAAAAAACACTAGTGCCGTCACTTTATATGATCAGGAAAAAAGTTAGATATTTTTCAAATAGGTACACTATGTACCTACCTTGTCACCTCCTCTCAGTACAAAGTCAAGTCCTTTAAGTGCGTCCGATTATACTCCCTCGTAGTTTTCCGACTTTTCCAGATGAGTAGGATTTTTTTTCAGTATTTTTCCAAGATAGTTGGTGCCATAAATATCAACATATCAAAAACTTAGGATATTCTAAAGTACAAAATATTTTCAGGAGTTCTGGGTTAAAAGACCGTACAGACTAAAAATACCACTGTTTTTTCCGTCGAAAAGTCCTTCACATCTCTATAGAGGCACTATACTCTATAGTTCACAATTTTTGCATGCGCCAAAGCTCTGGGTGGCAAGAGGTTCGAAGGAAGCGTCGACTGTGGCGGCACGTGAATGCGATGTGACTTGGAAATGTTTACCTATTCCGGGTGGTCTTTATCTCTTTAGAATTTACGAGTATTTTAAAAATCCAGCTGCGATTTCACTTGCTAAAAGTTACAATGTTTTTCTAGAATTTCATTTAAACCTGAAGTCAAGTTTCTTCGTATCGCTTTTATAAACTTTGCGTGAAAAGTGAAAAGGTTACAAAGGTCATAGTTCAAATTCACGCATTTTTTATATCAAGTTGTCGTAGTAACCATGATTAGTGTCCCTACAGTGAAGACAGTTTTATTTTCTAATTTGTACTGTAGTCTACTACCACCACCATTAAATACCTAAGTACCTAGCTAGAGACCCTTTCTAATAATGCCTCTTACTTACTTTAGAAACTCTTTAAAAAATCACAACAATTTAAAAGCAGCCGCCGCCAAATGATGATGTTGATGCAAAGAGGTCCACAAACGGCGACCGTTACAGGAAAATCACGCCTAATTACCTATTCGGAGAGAGCAAATAGTTACTTATTCAAAAAGAAGGTAGGTACCCCCTTTCCTCTGTCACCTCCCCTCTCGTGTTACTCAACACAACACGGCTCATTAGAACCGGGCCGTGGGAAGCTGCGGTCGGTAGGGATGTCCGTAACTGACACTATTCTTATCGATACGATAGTCCTATCTCACGATCTGACGTCATTTGTTTCATTAACACTTTAAAAGGCTTGTAGAACCGGTGACCTACGTGCGGTATTGCATATTTTGCTGTGGCGGTTAATGTGTTAAGTGCTCATGATTGTGTCTTTTTAATTATTATAAGCTGTCGTTTAGATGCAAGTAAAATTTTAAATGAGATATTAAGTGAATTTTCTTAGTAACTAATTAATGCAAAATAATTTATTTTATTTATAATACAAAAAGTACTGAATAATAAAGCGGGTTATAAATCAAAATTATTATAAAAGTAAGATGTATTTTTATGTCATAGCTGGCGAACAAGCCAACGGTCCACTTAACGGAAAGTCAGTTGGATACCCTTTTTTTTTTTTTTTTGACCCAGGAAAAATGCGTTACGCATCATCACCCCGCGCCGGGGGGCGCGGGGCGGTATGTGGGACTCCCCCGCCAAAGATGGGAGCGACGGGGATACCCACTAAAAAACCTGGGGGTGTTCCTGCGGGACGCCATAATGCCGGGGCAACGGGTACGCCGAAGCATTCATCCGCGGCCCCGGCGGCGTTTGGTCCTCACTGACAGGAGGACCCCTCCGCGGTGGATACCCTAGGAGTACCACTAGAATAATGCCTACACCTAAGTATCTATTCAAAAATGCAATGAGTCACAAACTAAACACACGTGAAATTAGTAAAAAAACCTATTTTAGTGTAAAGTCTATTCATGTAATTCAGTTATATCAAAACGAGAAAAGGTAAATAGAACGCCCTGTTTCATTCATTTTAAATCACACTAATCAACATGATTTAGTTTAGAGATCTGTTTGGAGTAATAGAGATTTATGAATTGGTAAAAACCAACTGGAATTTTCTCGAATAAACCCTGATTTCACTTGTTTAAAGAATGTAAACATATTTCAAAGAAACAACAATGTTTGTGAATTCGTAATTCGTACGGTGAGAGACAAAACACAGACATCTTCTAATGGTGTTTCTTTTACAATATACTTTGGGCTTGAAGTTCATTAACATTTTGTGTTAATTTAACGTTTGTTGAATGAAATTAAACAAGTACTAACCTATATAGTTTATGGATATCCGGTGAACTTGAAACAGTTTCCGATTCAAATGTTAAGTGTTGATATATTTATCGTTTGTTTCTCACATAATTTATCGATAAGAGATTACATTTACTAAAATTATAAAACAGTAAATAGACACTAAAATTATAGCCATTTTGAAGCGGGTGAAAACGACTACAACTTTACAAGTAAGTCTTCCTCAACACATAAGAAGCGAAAAAATATCAGATATATTTTATAAGTAGAAACTGTTAGCAATTTTACCCATAATTTCAGCACTATTAGTTCTGCCGTTTGGGCACTTAAGACGACCCTTTTACATCATATACGCATGTTCATTCGTTCCTGCGTGGACTTTAAACTTTAGCATTTATAATGTTAGTAAGATATTTGAAATGAAGAATAGCAGCCGAAAAATTCAAGGTAGATTTTATAATATTCCATCGATATGAAAACTTTTTTCGTCGATAGAGATCAAGCTCTATCTTGATTGCAGCGCGGGGTATACAAACAGCGGGCGAGAGACGCGAGTGACTGAATGCATGCGAACATTCTGTACATATGCGACTGTCGCCGCTGGCTTCCTACATTTGTAACTTAAAGTGTTTGCAAGTTATAAAACGTTGAAATAGGCAGGTGTTTTCAGGTAAATAATAATTAAACATTAATAATAAACATTTGTTTAATCAGCCAATTGAGACCACACTTGTTAGTTACATTACTCTTAAATATATGTAGTTACATTTCAATTATTATATTATAAGCGCCAAGTGAACAAAAATAATAATAAAATAAAAGTTAAAATAATAATATTAAATCCTACTAATATTAGAATTGTGAAAGTTTGTACGAAGTATGTATGTAAGGATATATGGATGTGTGTTTGTTACTCTTTCAGGCCTTAACAGGTACGTTTGGAAAACATAAAAAAATTCCAATAAATTCAGACATTTTTGAGTAATCAGTGAAAATTCATGAAAAGGAAAAAAAAACCAACGAATTGTATCTCCTTTTTATTGCCGGTTAATAATCGAGTCTGTGCATCTTGCTCTCGCTTATTGAAATCGCGCTTGAAGATTTAATATATTTTTAATTTATTTGTGAAAAACAGGCTGCAATTTTATTCCCGCGTCGGTTCCAAAGTTTTTAATCTTACATGAGCGAGATTAACTCTGTATACCAAAAATTCATGTTAGAGTATAACCCCAATTTAAAGTTGTCCTTTATCTACATCTCAGGATCTGAATCTTGCGGTCCCGTATATAAACTGAAAGTGACATTACAAGGGAAATTTCAACTTCCTTAAAAGTTAAACTCCTACTCTTTATGGGTGGTGTTCGCACGGAGTCACTTTTTACATTTTTATATGACATGGAGAGATAACTGTGGAACTGGTTTGAAACTTGTACGACAGTTTTAAGCTAAGTTAAGATTTATATTTGTATCTACCTCAACTATAGTTATTTATAGTTCAATTTTTTTTATTGTTTAACATTCTTTAAAAATGAAAATTAGTTTTTCGCTGTGATTTTTAGTTAATTTTTTAACTTTGTTAAGGGCAGTGGATTTTGAAAATAAATAAATACCCCTTAGGCGCTTAATATAAAGCTGATATGAAGTTATACACTTACTTCGTTAATTGTCATCCTTTAAAATAAAATTTCAATGGGGACTTACGTTGGACTTTTATATTTATCTCCGTGTACGCCCATTAAAAGCCTAGGTTTAACTAGTGTACAAGAATATACATATTATATTATAGCTATAACAAGTAATTATAGTAAATCTCTAAAGGTTAATAATATCTTTTATTACATAGCCTCTAGAACAAGTTATTAAAATCTGCCAAAATAAATGGAAATAATGGAAGCCTTAATCGGTGAAAGCTCGGTTCAACAAAGTCCCAAATTGAAATTGAGTTAAACAAAGGATTACCTTGAATTCGACTTTGATTATAAAGTTTATGAGAAGGGCTTATGTCTAAATTAAAATAGATAAATCTCAACAAGTAGAGTCCATATTTGTTAGATAAAAATGGTTTTGCTAACTAATATTAAAACAGTAGGTAATAGCAAAACCACCAAGCACCGGGGGTAGACTTCCTTTGCAGAAGGTCGACTAGGTGAGTACCACAACAGTGCCAGTTTTTCCAACGCCTGAGCAGTGATGTGCAAACATTGCTGTGTTTCGGTAGGCGGGCACTGTAGCTAGTGAAATTACTGGGCTGAAGAGTCTTAACATCGTATGACTCTCAAGTAAGAAGAGTTGGATCTCTTACCACCAGTAGAGCGTCTTGGTTGTCTTCTTACTTCGTTGTATAAAAAAAGCAATAAATTCAATAATCATCTTCATCCGTAATGGAAAAATATAGGTACAGGTACAACATAAAAATAAAATTATTCCCTTAATAATAATATTGGTCAATTGGTGGCCTTTTAGCTCTATCAGATAACAATGTAAGGAAAGAATAAAATACAATATTTAAGGACGACTTGGTTTCGAAGATATATAAGGGAAGAGAAGTACATAATGTTATTTTAGCTATTACTAACTCAATTGCATTTATTGCATTGCATCTGCGTTTATTGAAAATTACGACTTATTCTTACCAAATTTACACAAAATTTCATAAATATCGGTCAACTAGTATCAGAGGAGTTCGATTACAAACAATATGTTACACAAAACTTTTATGCTATCCTCTAAGACGTATTCAATATGTTGTGAATCAATCAATTGATCCATCAATCACTCCTATAATATTACTTCTGTTGGATGTAATGTATCTCCCTTAGTTTATTTTTTTTATGCAAAGAAGTAAGATGAAGAGCAAGACCCTATCCTGATGCTAAGAAATAACACAGCCCATAAATAGCACAGCAGTGCTACCCAAAATTATACAATGTAAAATTCTAAGTCGAAGGGCACTACACCAACGTTTCTTATACAAGAGTCATAAGATGTTAAGTCCCCTTAGCCCAGTGATTGCACTATATTGACATTTTCATAGGTTATATAGTTTACTATAATAGCTGCGCCCAGCGGTTTTACCCGCAGTACTTATTTAGCCTATGTGTTATTCTAGGGTCTAAGCTATCTCTATACAAAATTTCAGCTCAATCGGTCCACCCGTTTAGGCGTGAAAGAGTAACAAACATCCTGACATCCATTCTTACAAACTTTCACGCTTATAATATTAGTAAGATTCATTTATTCATATTATAGTTATTTCCATCTTATTTAAATATCTACAAGTAAATTTTCTACAGGTTTGTCTCAGTAGAGACGACACGTGTGTATATATTTCGCGCACAACTAAAATACATTTAATATCAAAAATGAATCGCAATCTCGGAGATTATTACGCGTGACGGAGTCACGGATAATGCTTATTCTCATCCTAAAATATGTTTGATGGTCCTAAATTTTTTTTTTCGTCGCACACCTGAACATTTACCGTTTGGATGTCATCCAACGTAATATAAACTATAATACGATAATTATATTAGGATAGAAGCCGTGATTGGTGAAATTTTAAAAGCAAGCGTGATATAATACGTTTATGTTTTCTCTAAAAATTAAAAAAATATAAAATTCTGCAAAAATGCTTTTGATTTTTTTGTTCAAAAAGAGAAGATGAATGTTTACCAAAAGTAATGTTTACCGATTACTCCGAAATTTCGTTTTTTTTTCTAGGGGTAAAGTTATTACGAGGATATCAGACTGAATGTGGCGTATCGTCGGCTTTAGGGTGTAAACCTTTTAAGTCTATTTTATTGGTTGCTATGACGTTTTTATACCATTCGGAAGTATAAAAAAAACACTAAGGCGACGTTATACCTTTAAAGATAACTTTGGTCGATATTAAACAGCAAACTAGGTGAACTTGCGGCTTATATCCCAATATATATTTCTGTGATACAAACGTAAAATTTCAACTACACGGACTGCGCTGTCCATCGCCGGTTTTTGCGCTATTAAAGTTAATAAAGTGCAAACGCATGTGTCAATGGAAAACGTGAATATATTTTACTGCGGCGGGCGCGGGAAATGTTTATTAATATTTTAATGTAGCATTGCATCGTGATTTCAGTACTTTATAGCGAGAGCGGGAAGGATTATAACCGCGAAGTTTTATTCGGGTTTAAATTTAGGTCAGCAGGGCTATTCACTTATCGGTTAGGGAACCGAACCGAATACCGAATTGTCAAAAATTTATGAAATGACGTGACATGGCGTGTCAAGTTGTGACATAATACGTCATTTCATACATTTTTGACAGTTCGGTATTCGGTTCGGGTCACTCACGGATAAGTGAATAAATAACCCTGCTGAACATCTCAACAAGCTAACAATATTACACACATGCGTACCTATTTAAGACTTAAGAGGTGGGTATGGATTATTACGAGTAAATTTGTATAAAAACTGTATTGATATATAGAATACTTTTGAAGTAGGTACATTAAACCCTCAAATTATACATGTTTGTTAAGAGAAACCGCCTTTAGAAGACATTGATAGCAATTAAATTGAACAGGGGTGTTGACATAAAAAAGTTCTAGTAAGTTTATCGAAGTAATTATTAAGAACTTAGACTTATTAAGCCTTATTAAGAACTCAGGACATACTTTTTACTTTATAAATTCTATCAGAAATGTTTCAGATACAACACACTTGGTTGATTGGCGTCAAGATATGTTGAAACTGGAAGAATTATTGCTCGAGCACTACTCTTACACGTATCTCCATTTCTACATGCACGTTGAACATGATATTGTTCACACTACATAGCATACACTAAAAATGTTTTTACTCTGTTAAAACAAAAGCTGCAGCGTGAAATATTGAAAAGCTTTTAAAAGATGTACCGGGTTCAGTTCAAACACTCGCTCGACTCTACACGGTGTAGGTCACGCATCGTTTCACCGGGACTTCATTCATCACAAGCAATATTAAATTCACTTTGTTTTTTTTTTTTTAAAGGAATATTTGATTCCTATAATAAAATATTAAATCTCGCTTTCCACATTTTCATTTCTATAGATACGAGTAGATAATCACCAAGAAAGTCAGACGAGATCGCGAACAAATTGTGCCGATGTAAACACGCGGCTTGGAAACGCCTTTCGTTTATACTGTACCGAATATTGTATTATAATAAAAAGCTTACATGACTTTGAAAAGTACCTATATTTTACCCCAGATGTAGATATACCCCATTTCAAAATCCACAAACCCGCAGTAACGCCCGATTCCGCCGAAAAATATTCGCGTCCTAAATAAAATGTCATATCGAAATATCGAGGCGTACGATCACTAAAAAACTTACAAAAGCATCTGGCCCCGATCGTTGGAAGGCGGCAGATGTCCGACATCAAGACGTTATGGAGGGTAATCCTGCTCACATGTTATACGAAAAACGATCGGGCGTGATATCACGATCGGGGATGCCTCTACTCTTCAACTATCGATTCAATAACCAACATTCGACTAAATCGTCCTTTACGCGACGATTTAAATAATGTTGCGCTCGTTCTACATTGCGAGATATCTGGCTGTGTATTTTAGCAGAACCGTAATTAGGCAAACACAGCGTGTGAGTAATCATGGTGGCTCGTACCTGCACCGAGCCGAGTGTTAATCCTAAATACGGCCAACCTTGCTACAGTTTACACAAACTTCTCAGAAACTCCGACATCTGACGCAATTCCGGCCGTGAATCTCGCTTCGCTCCGAATTCGCACCACTTCGGGCTAATTTCCGAACGTCACTTTGTTCTTTATTCAATTTCCGATATTGGCCGTTCCACGATTCCAATTTCAAATTCTATTTATTGTTTTCTTTTTAAAGTAAGTACGACAAGGCGGGCTCAAAGACTATTACAAGCTGGCAGTATTTAATTAATGATGTTTATTAAGAAGAAGAAAAAAATAAAAAGGTTAGGTGCCTGGCGTCCTAAATTAAATTCCACACCGGGATTAACGTGAATTACGCAATTAGGGAAAATAAATTACGATTTGGATTCCGAGGAGAAGGAATGGTAAGGGAACCTGTTGAGGAAACCAAATAGGTCGAATTGCGAACATAAAATCTCCCTCAGCTTAGTATAACATACTTTTCTTATAAATAAAAGAATCTGTGATTAGAAAAGAAAAATAACCTTCATTTAATTTCCTAACTTTATCCAAACATCAAAACATCTTTAATCAATTTTATTGCTGAGTTTCGAAGCGTAGTAATTTAAAAATGTATTTTAAGCTACATCTTAACTTTAAAGATATCTTCTAAGTGGAACGAAACAGTAAAAGATTTATAATTCATATGAAAAAGACAGTGATTGATATGCGGTAGGAAAATTTTGCGTTTTCCTCGAGAAAGTTCCTTTATTTCACTCCCGAAGTTGAAACAGGGGTTCCTTGAGCGAATATTAAAATTGCTTCGTCTGTAAAAAGAGGCAGAGCTTAGGAAATATTGTGACCTTTGTATTTTATGGCCCAGGGAGCCTGAATACTGATTGTATTAGATTTGATGCTGCCTTCATTTTATGGTTCTAATATTAAATATTCAATTGTGATTTAAATTCATCCTTAATGTAAATGCTACATTTCAATTAATTAATACATTTTTTAAGCAGGAATGTTAAAAACAAATATTAATACTTGAAACATATTTAGTTTAACGAGTAGCAAAGATAAAATTTAAATATTTCTTGTCATAAAAAAATATTATAGATATCCAAAATATCGCCTAATTCCATCAATTATACAGAAAAACTTACTCAAATTCAAAAATTGTTGCTTATCTCACGGCATAGAAACGATAGGCTTACCTGAAAAACAAAAAAGCAAGATTAGAAGAATGCCAGGAATTAAAGTTTAATTTAATTTTACAACGGCAAGATAGAAAATATACAAGACTCATTAAGGCTAAAAGGACTTTCGCTTCACGTAATTTTATTAACAGATTGAAAGAAAAGGTAAGTGCCGTCTATCAAAAAGTATCAAAATAGCTTCGGCTGTTGCCAGGCAGTTAGGTGAGCAAAAAGAGGAACGGGTAAAAAATTAAAAACAAAAAAGTGCATGCCCCCGACAGATGTCGGCGCATCGCGCCTGAAGCATCGGAACAGGTGGAGCTCAGGTAGGGTTGTCACTTCAAAGAATTTATAGTTAAAATTTCTTTTCATTTTCTTTCTTTAAATTTAACCTATGTAGAAATGAACTGACTTTAATTTTAATTGACATGGATATTGGTGTATAATGCATTATTATCGGCGCATATTGATTCTCGAATTCAACAACAGTGGAGCATTTATTAAAGTGCCAGTGGATTAATTGGTCTTATTTTTATAGGCTTGCTCTGTTTTAGGATGCATAAACGCTCTCTACCATAATGATTGTATTATGTAAACGCAATTACAAGTAAACAACATTCTGCTTGTTAAAGTTTAAATTTACGCCAACAATGACATCTCAAGACAACAGATTACTGTATTCTACGTTATTGCAGTGCAGAGAGGGCAGTGTATTTATCACGCGTCTGAAATACGAGGCTATACCCTCAAAGGGCCATTGATCCGACAATTTGGCAAACCTCGCAATTAGTACTAATCGTTATAGTTTCCCAGCAATTTGTGCAAATGACGCGTTGCCTACGACGCGACTGCTCTTTGGTTAATGAGCTATGGACGCAATAATAGCCGCATCGATTGTTATCCACCACTAAGGATCACTAATTAATATGGGACATTACAATTAACCGTATTGATATGTTCTGCGTTAATTATATGATTCCTTGATTGGGAATCTCTTTGGGAAATAAACATAGATATGTATATATTCATAGATTTTGCACAAACTCGTCTTTGTTTGTTACTTCTACACTTCACGCCTAAACGGTGAGAGAAAGGACTCAACTAAAAGGTGTTAATCACCACTTTGTATTATCTACGGCCGTGTCGGTGCTTAACATCACACAAGATCGTAGTCAAAGGCCATTACTAAATAAAAAAACCATTAATGTAGAATTATCCAACTATTAAGTTGTATGTGACTTAACTGATACTAGGTATTAATCTCACATATAACATAAACTGTATTATAAATGTTTTAATAATAATAAATCATAAAAGTTTGTGTCAGCCCTACAGCCAATGCAAGCATCGACATCGCGGCGGTATCTTGGCCCGTGCTAATCGACCCACTAATCGTTCGACCGCCGCGCGCTGCACACTCGTTATCTCACATAATGTCGCACATGTTATTATTCAAACCGGCATTTGTCGCTGTCAAATTATCCTTTCAAATTCCGAACACATGCTATTAATATTTGCACCACAGCTAAGCTCTGACGACCATAATCCCTCGCAATTTGCATATTTGTCGTAAAAATAATTAACCCGATCGTTATAGCCTGACGCCTAGTTAAATTAAATTAAAATTTGCGAATTTTCTCCAGTTTTGAATTAGTAAGTGGGTTTAATATTTACAAACACAGAGTAATTTAATCTGCGTATTTATAAATGAGCTGTAATCGAGACCATAATATTTATGTAGTTGAATAAAACAAACTCGAACAGAAAATAGGGGAAGAGGAAGAGAATAAATGCACAGTCCGTAGTCGCCAAACCAGAAAAGCCTCTTATAATCACCGTCGAGTAAGAACACAGACTACTTAATAGATTATGTCATCATTGGACTTTAGGATCACCTAAAACTAGCGTCACCAGTGCAGACAGAGATACCACAATAATTACGGAAGACCAGCGTAGATCAAACCAGATCTAAATTATGCTGAGCTTGGTACCTTTTTGCGGCAAGATCTATTTTTTCCCCTTTTATTGTCAATATTTTTCTGTATGTGTTACTTGCGGCAAATATTTTTTTGCTTCCTTTCTTAGATAAAGAATAATACATGGACGAGCGAGCAACTGAGACAATATTCACAGACTGTAAGCGTTTAGACTGTGGTTTGCTTTTAATTGTGACGTGTTTAGTCATGGCCGTTCCTCTTCCCTATTTATTCCAGTGAGTAAAACAAAGAAAAATATAAGTGTAGCCAAATATATTGCAATATAAAGCTATCTTAACAAAGACATTCCACAAGTCCGGCTTACACCGCCCCCCGCACGCCGCTCCGCACGCCGCGCCGCGGTGAAACCTCCCTCTAGCCGTTGTTTAATTCCATTAAACCACCCCTTTTATCTTTTTCGCTTTTATCTTTTCCCCACTATTGGATTACTGAACAAAATGGCGTACAAGAGACACACGCAATCTTTCACCTTTGCCATTACTTCGGCTGTATTTGTAATGGCCTCTCAGGCATTTTGTTGAGTGACGGATTTTATACGCGATTAATGTTAACAAAATCGCCCTGTTCATTAAAACCACATTGTGAATTATCTTGTGGACTGAAGACTATCCACTTCCTATAAATGTTGTCGTATTCAGTAAGAAATTCACAGTTGTTTCCGATTTAAATGTATTTATTTAAATACTTGATATACATTATATAAACAGAAACAAAACATGAAGCAATTAACTAAGTCGCAACTCACCCTTTATTAACGATAGATCCACCCGTTAGTTAAACTACAATTGAAGGCGAATTTAATTAACTTCTAAGTTCTAAGCACCTGAGAAACTCACTTTGATCTCTGTGTAAGGTATCAAAGGTACTATCTAGCTCCATATCCCTTGCACCACTTTAATCAGTATGCCGTAAACAAACGGTTTCAATTCAATTTAAACTCGAACGTGAGCGATCCAAGTAAACTGTCAAAGTAACAATAGTGTAGTTTAACTGACGCCCTCAAATTGAAATAGTTGTGTGGTGACGACGAATCGAGCAACTCATTTGGTTTAAAGCCTTGTGCGCTTTCATTCCCAATTTGAGGAAAGCAATGTGACACACGAACCATTCAACTGAAATTCATTTTCTGATGATATTGAAATTTTCTACATTTGGATGGTAACCCACGATGCCATAGCAAAAGGTTACTTGAGTGATTCCGTCAAAATGCTACTTCAGTGGCTTGTAGGTATACAAACACTTTTTTCTGGAAACAACCCATTTCCATACTTTTGTAACTTTGTAATGTTTCCTAGAGCAATCAATCATACATTCACTCAGTGTCACATGCTAATGTATGGGGGAACTCAATAAATTATTACACGCGTGCCACCGAAAAAGCCGGGTGAATTTCTCGATCGAATTATTCAATGTGTTACAATTCCTCTGGCGTTACGGCCTCCGAGTGATATAACTTCTTCGTTACTCCAAATAAATTTCCTTATAGGGTTTTCTAGGGACGATCAAGGAAGTAAACATGCGTATAAAGCTTGTACGCGTTCAGGACCCGTATATTATGGGAAGAACTTGCGTACGACACCCATCAAAGTGATAGTCAAAGTTTTCGCAGGTCGATTAGGGTTAGTAACGCAACTAATTTCTAATATGTTTGGTTAACGGCTGTTATATGAGTTTCCCCTCACGCCGGCAAATTTTCATCGGGTTCCTCGGAAGCATAGTTGCCAAACTAACTTAGCACTTTGATGTTAATCTATAAACGACGTACAATCAGTGACAAGCTGCGGGCACAAATGGAATTATCTGCGAGCTGTGATTATGTGCTTAGGTTTGCTCGACCGATTACAATTCACTAATTAATGTAACACACAATAATTATCTAATTACCGTTTGGTAAAGATTATTTAGTAGGATTTAGCTGTGCGCGAACATGTTACGATGGTAAACATGGATTATGTTAGGAAATAACCTGAATTAGTAATACTAATATGGGATGAAACGCGTAATGTTTAACATTCAAACTCATGAAACATACAGTTCTATTTAGTCAGACAGATACTATAGAGTCAGAATCATCATATAATGTTTAGGGATAGTGTAGTCTAGGCCAATGCAACCTCAACGTTTCAAAGGCTGGCAATAATTGCTGCTGACATACAGAGCGGTAATGAATGCATTGCCAGTTCATCATTGGCAGTAGACGCGCAAAAAGAGAACTCAAGCTACGTGCTTAGAATAACTTGATTTTAGGGTTGACATTATTTTTTACCGTGAGTGCTATATTTTATTATAAATCTTCGAATATTACAAGTGCATACAAGTTTAAAAAATAATATACACAATTCAAGCTTGGTTCAAAATTATTATAGTAGCTAGGACGAGACCACTAAATCGATGTAGCTAAAATTTTAATGAAAAAATTTAATGGAATATGTTTGGTGATGTTTTTTAACCTTTCCTCCTTTCTTGAAAAATATAGAGATTATCATATTAGCTTCTTCCAAATAAATTATTTTATATTTTGCTATAGAAGATATTATTATAAAACGTTTAATAGGTGAAATATTACAAAGTGTCTTTGATATCCGCACACCTATTGCATAACGCAGCATACGAGTTATCCAACGTAAGAATGCAATCAATAGACACATACATTCAGTACCAGCCCTACTGGTAATGGTAATGGTTGGCTGGTTGTCATGTACCATATCGACTGTCCACTCACTTTCCTGCGCTCGCGCGTTGAATTACACATTACAACTAGATACGGCTTGTGCGCAGATTTCTTCCACGTAATGACTGCTTGCGATGATAGATTTTAACATCTGATTTTATTTATGTATCTATTATAGCATAGATAGATAAATCAAAGGTGCCGGGAAACAGACCCTGGTAAATGACCTGACTAAATACTGGGAAGAAGAAAGTACTCTGTATTATTAGACACCTTCCGACAAGTCAGTAGTCAGTTTCAGTAATTTTCTTAATATGGCCAATGCAAATGGTGAAAACTAGCTTTTTTCCAAACTCTATATTATAATAAGGTCACTAGCTCCACCATCAACATTCATTTCGTTCCTACACTGTACCGTGCGCTATTTGAAATCGCATCGATGCAATCCGTTTGACTGATGACCACGATGACAGCTGAGCACTGACTATACATCAAAACACATCAACATCACTTATCGGTCAATTACGGTGTGAGAGTGGCTGCACGTGTTTTCGAGTCAATCGTAGTTTATAGTTATTAACTTACTGTTCTACCTTGTTTTGTTACGAAGTTGATTACTTTATTAAGTGTGCTTGGTGGTGGGCTATTTATAAGTGAGTGATTTCGTGAAATCAGGGGAAATGGAATCCATTTCCCCTGAGCCGGACCCGGCTCCTCCGGATCCTATGGAAATAGTAGGCATCTCAAAGAAACGTCCTCACGACGCTGACGCTAGTCTAAATAAAGCAAAAAAAGTTATAGTAAACCCAGAGACTGCGACCGCGTCAATTCAGACCGTATATACAGATCCCGCTATAACGGTGTTAGGTATTAAAAGCTATGAAGAATCTGACTTAGGTCCATTCCTAGTCCATGTCTCGCGTATTGAAGCAGACCCAGCCGGAGGCTCAGCATTGAAGCCGATTAAATTCGGACAATTCGTTCATGCTAATAAGATCCAGGATGTATGCCAAGATGGAATTAAACGAGTTGGACGCAACAAAGTCGCTATTAAGTTCAAGTCGGCGAACGGTGCTAACAAGTTTCTTGAAAATCCCATTCTGAAAATGTGTAAGTATGAAGCTTTTATCCCGACATTCAATGTGACGAGGATGGGACTGGTTCGGGGAGTTCCAGTGGACCTCTCCATGGAGGAATTTGTAAAGTCAATTCAAATCCCGGGCAATGGTACTGCATCAATTATTAAGGCTAGAAGGTTAAACAGAAAAGAAAAGACAGGGTCAGAGGTCTCTTGGCTCCCCACTCAAACTGTTGTGCTGACTTTTAGGACTCAACATCTCCCAGAGAGGGTATATTCGTACTACTCCTCCTTAACTGTAGAGGCATACTATTTCCCCACAATCCAGTGTATGAATTGTTGTCGCTTCGGTCATATAAAAGCCCAATGCCGATCCTCCCCACGATGCTATAGATGTGCCCAACCCCACCCTGGAGATGAATGTGCTGTCTTAGAGGCTGAGTCTACCTGCCTGAACTGTTCTGGACATCACTTCACCACAAACCGGTTTTGCCCTGAACAGAACAGGCAGAAGGCCGTTAAAATGACCATGGCTCAAAATGGAATTTCCTACGAGGAAGCTTTGACACACTTTCCAAAAAGCTCTCGTTCCTTTACCGAAATCCTGTCAACAGCTCCCTCTGCTTCTTCTGCAACTACATCCCTGCCACAACAGACACAGTCATACAAGAAAACTTTTGTTAAAAATCCTCGCCCTAGAGCTCCCCTCGGAAAGACATATGATAGAGTTGCCCATCAGGCTATTGTGGCAACAGAGCCTTCCTCTCTTCCAAATGGGTATGCACTTCAACTATCACAATCCTCCCAATCAGACGCCAAAATCCCCAATGTACAATCCCAAGACCAGATCCATGTCCTAATCCAAGTCCTCACCACTATTCTTAACATCATAACCCAGAAATCTGGTGTACCGTCCAACGTTGCCCAAACTATTTCACAACTCTCATCCCTCATCAACCAATATGGCCCAGTCAATGATAATGCAGTGGAACTGCAAGAGCCTTCGTAGAAAAAAACATGAGTTACTATACCTTACCAATAAATATTCTCCAATTCTGGCTGCCATCTCGGAGACATGGTTTGTGCCTGGATCTCATTTCAGATTTTCGGGCTACTCCTGTCTCCGGGATGACCGCCAGGATGGATATGCAGGCTGTGCCCTGCTTATCAATCGCTCCCTCCCCTTTTCCCAGCTTCCCTTACCCCAACATAGTGCGGAATTTAATGCTGTTGCGGTAAGAGCCCTTAATATATCTTTTATATCTATCTATATCCCCCACCCTCATTCTTCTCTGATTCCAGATATCCTCCTTGTAATACTATCGGTCCCAAGTCCTGTTGTTGTTATGGGAGACTTCAATGCCCATCACACATCTTGGGGTTCGGACCGATGTGACTTGTTTGCTCTTTCCCTATTGGAAATATTTGACGAAGCCAATGTGTGTGTGATTAACAATGGTTCCCCCACCCGTAGAGTGCTTCCTACCCAAAACCCTAAAAGTGCAGTTGATCTCACCATTTGTTCCCCTGCTCTTGCCTCTATCTTAAACTGGAATATTTTACCCCTTTCTTATGGTAGTGACCATTTCCCAATTTTAATCAATCTACCTCATCGAGTTTCCCCTCAAGCATCTCCTAATCCCCTTTTAAAATATAATATAGCCCGTGCAGACTGGACCATGTACTCATCAGATCTAGATTTTAAGTTAGACTCCTTAAATCTACCTACCCCTCAGAACTTTCTAACCTGCTACTCAAAATTTATTGAAGCCATTATTGAATGTGCAGATAAAAACATTCCCCCTAAAAACAGTAGGTGTGCTTTAGCTTCTCCCCCTTGGTGGGATTCAGAATGCACAAATAGTGTAAAGTCTCGCAAGGAAGCTGAATTGAATTATAATGCCTGCATGACAACAGAGAACTTTTTAGCCTACAAAAAATTTGCTGCTAAAGCAAGACGCCTACTTTCCAAAAAGAAAAAACAAGGATGGACCTCTTATTGTGAAAGTTTGTCACCTGCCACCCCTCCATCTTTGGTATGGAAGCAAATCCGCAGATACCGTGGGTATTGTAATTCTCAAAATCTCACTTCTTCAGATAATTCATCTTGGGTGGAAGAATTCTCTCATAAGTTAGCTCCCGATTTTGTACCATTACCTATCCCTCCCCTAATTATCGATTCTTTCCCTTCACCCAACAGATTAGACGGTTTTTTTACCTTGGATGAATTTAAATTAGTCATCAATGGTCGCGTAGATTCCTCACCGGGAATAGACGGGATCCCATACTCATTTTTGGTTAAAAGTTCTGACAAGGTTAAAACATATTTCTTAAACCTAATCAATATGTTCTATGAGCTAGGATCCGTCCCGGAATCATGGACTACCCAAATTATCATACCAATCCTCAAAACTGGCAAAGACCCTTCAGACCCGAACTCATACCGTCCTATAGCACTATCCTCAGTATTGGCTAAAATAGCTGAACACCTAATAAAAAACAGACTTGAGTGGTTGGCGGAAAATAGGAATCTCCTCTCTAAAACCCAATTTGGCTTTAGGAAAGGCTTGTCAACTTTTGACAGTCTCTCCATTTTAACAACTGAGATTCATCAGACCTTCAAAAACAAAGAGTACCTTGTAGGCGTTTTCCTTGACATTGCCTCGGCATATGACAATGTACATCTTCCTCTGCTCAGAACTAAATTGTTGCAGCTGAGTATCCCCGCGAAGTTAGTGCAGTTCATATGTTGCCTCCTGATGGAAAGGTCTGTTCATATTAGATCCCAAAATTTGCTGTTGCCGGCAAGAAAAGTGTGGAAAGGCCTCCCTCAAGGCTCCGTCCTGAGTCCCCTTTTATATAGCCTCTACACTAGAGACCTAGATTCCACCGTGTCATCATTCTGTCAAATCTTACAATATGCAGATGACCTAGCCCTTTATACATCGTCTAACTCAATTGAGGAAGCTAATAACAGACTTAACTTAGCACTTGGGTATCTTGGTGACTGGTTGTATGAACATGGCCTATCTATATCTGTAAATAAAAGTTCTTGTGTCGTGTTCACCAGAAAAAGGTTAATTCCCCATTTAAACGTAACTTTTGGTGACGAATCCATACCAATTCAAGACTCCGTAAGATTTCTGGGAGTGTGGCTTGATTCAAGGCTGAGTGGCATTCCTCATTATAACCAAGTTGCCAAAAAATGTGAAAAAAATATTAATATCTTGAGAGCTTTATCCGGAGTTTGGTGGGGTTCCCACCCATATACCCAAAAACTGCTATACAATGCTTTAGTAAGAAGCCATCTTGACTACGGGTCCTTTCTCCTTAGTACGGGTAATAGAACATATTTAAAAAAATTGCATTCAATTCAAGCTAAGTGCCTCCGAATAATTCTGGGTGCTATGAAGTCGTCTCCGATCAATGCTATGCAAGTAGAATGTGTAGAACCCCCTTTACATTTCCGTAGCCAATTCCTTTGTGACAGGTTTCTTTTTAAACGTTTCCAAAATTCCAACCACCCCCTTCTTCCCAAAGTTGAATTGCTCTCGGGACATTTCAACTTGACTGGTAATGTACCTGATTATAAAATCCCATCTATTTTACATAGTCTACATAAAATCTATCATTTACCTTGCCCTGTCGTCCAATCATCATATAACAACCCTCTTTTTGGAATCCCATTTGAAGCCCTCATATTTCCCCCAAAAATTATTCTAGAGTTCGGTATTAATAAAAGTACAGAGGATTCTAGTAGTTTATTCCGGAACAAAATTTGCAGTGATTGGGATGGATGGTTGACCATGTACACCGATGCATCAAAAAAATCTCTAGATAGTGATACAGGAGCTGCTGTCTGGATTCCGAAATTCAAAATTATTTTAAGTTTTAAATGTCCATCAATTACGACAGTTTTTACTGGTGAAGCAATTGCCATCCTGGAAGCCATATCCTACGTCATCTCCCATAATCTGGACAAGGTTATAATTTTCTCAGATTCTAAGAGTTGTTTAGAAGCAGTTTTGAGTAATCCATTTAAAAACAATAATGGTTCACTCCTTATTTTTAAAATTAGGGAGGCATTATACAAATGTCATGATATAGGCCTTAATGTAGTAATGGCCTGGATTCCAGGCCACATGGGCATACCTGGGAATGAAAATGCAGACTCCTGCGCTAAGCAAGCAGCCACTATTGGAAATATGGAACATTTTAATATACTCCCCTCGGACTTAGTTGCATCCTCTCGTCAAAATTTATTAAAGCAATGGGAGTCTTACTGGCAATCTTCCAAGATGATGAAAGGAAAGTTTTATGGAAATCACCAAACAGTAATTCCTCCTAAACCGTGGTTTTTTAAATTTAAAAATAAAAAAAAATGGGTGACGTCCACAATATGTCGCCTCCGGCTGGGTCATTTATGCACACCTGTTTTCCTAGCTAAAATAAGGATTAGGGATAACTCCATCTGTGAGTGCGGACTGGACGAGGGCACGGTCGACCATATATTTTTTAATTGCCCAAAACTGCATGCTTCTTTATATGATATCCTCCCTCCTGAAATCCCCCGTCCTGTATCCTTTAATAACCTTTTACCTTTAGTATATACTCCTTTCGTTAATATCCTAGCTAACTTCATTCTAACTAACAATATTAAGCTATAAACATATTTTGTGTTTGTATTTATTTTTTATGCAATTGTTACCTATGTAGGTATATTTGTTTGTCAAATTCATTATGAATAACAATAATAATACAATAGATATAATAAGTATGTTTATGCATGTTATATTGTGATTTCTTTCTTTCCAGGTATCCAACTTTACATAATAAGCAGTCTTTAGTTAATTTTTTTTTAACCGATCAATCTTTTCCGTGTAAAAGCTCTCTATCCACGGCGACATTGGCTCAATCAATGGCAACCCCAAGCCAAGCCATTAAATTAAAAAAGTGAAGTGAACATCACTTATCATCAACATCCATCCCATATCAGAAATGTAAACAACTTCTCACAATCAATTCCAATATTTCAAACGATTTGTGAAACCGTATTATTGATATGCGAACGGACGGATTTCGTCCCAATAGCTATTAGATATGGACCCTCATTAGGATAATTAGATTCGATTAATCGAGTGATTTCCATTAATCGAATTGTAATCATTGTCCAAATTTGTCCTGTCCATTACAGATTCAAATAGGCTTGTGTTTAATGTATGTAACAGCTAGTAGCCTACTCATATTAGGTAAATTAAAATTCGCTGCTCATTTTTTGCATGCATATGTAGATGCAAAAATAATTTCGTAAAACATATCAATTAATCTGCTGATCGTAGTTTAATCATGAGTAATAAATTCAGTAATAAATAATGCTGATATAGTCCATATTAATCAATTTAAAACATGATCATTACAACACGGCAATTAGAGTTAGTCACGGATTTCTCTCGACTATTTACTCAGCGTAGTTAAACGATTAAAAGGTTTGAGTTGCGGGTGATTCCTTTTACCGATTCGACTCGGTAATCATTCGATAGGAAATCGAACAAACCGATGAAGTCGATCAATCACTATCGTCATACAATTAATCGGCAGGTCAAAGCATCCCCCACCGTCGGCGCCGGTGGTTTTATAACTCTTTGTGATGGAATCACTTTGATCAGGAATCGGAACTCGGAACACAATTGTTGGAACGGCTACAGAGGAAACGCGTAATCAAGCGATGGTGTGCTTACACCACCGAAAATCGTGGTTACATTCTGGTTTCTCATTTTATCTGCCTTCATCAGAATAGAAGACGCAAAACTACAAAACAACAGGATCATACCGTTTTTGATAACATATAGTCAAAACATTGTCAAAATAAAATATTACTGACAGCTTTCCATTCACTTTCATTTTAAGGAAAATCGTTACACTTTTCGCAGCCACGGAATGGACTTATAATTTTATTTCATAAAATATTTCGTCACCTTTTCATTGTCAGATACTCCGCCGGCACATTTAATCACGTCCTTGAAGAGGTTCTTTGAACTTGTCCGTTCACAAATCAAACGCTTCAGAAATTGTAACTCGGAGCTTACCAGCCATCTCGAATCACTGTTCTCGACTCAAGTCAGAAGCCGAGCGTCCTCGAACGTGCTCCGAGCTCGAATATAGAGCACCAATTACTTACAAAAACGTCCCGCTCGGTGAGTATTAAAGCCACATCCAATTTCCATCTGTATGAAATGAGTGGTACGTCTAATGTTGCCGAGTCATGCATTCTGTAATACCCCTCCCTTCCCCGGCCAGTTGCAGGGACCTCAATCTGTGCTGATTGAAACGTGGCGATGTGCTTAGTGAGCGTTTTGGTCTTCTCTGTAGACTTAGGTGAGGTTTTACTGAAGCAAACTTTATGGACGACTGGATACTGATTAAAATTTATAACTTGCTGTAGGATTAGGTTCTATAAAAATGAATATGCAATATTAAAATTAATGACGCTATGATCTGCTGTTGTAACATCTTAAGCTCCTTGATATCTTATCTAACTATCGCATCGCCTGTTTCTGCCAGATGGTCAGAACGAGTTTACTGAAGACCAGTTATTGTTATGTCTTACGAAAGAATTGACCAGTAGATTTCAGTGCACTCGGGCTTTTATTGCTTCATAACAAAAGTATTATTCAACATCCAGCTGATTTACCTGTATACCTGTCTAATGTTTTTGTTATTTTTTCTATAAGAAATTCAATCAAATAACATTTATAAGAGTATGAAATCCTAAAGTGGTATATAATTTATTCAAGACTGCGGAAATAAGGATGGACCGATGAGTCTCCTTAATCCTTTGATGGATTCTATCTCGGGGCGTCGCGTCGCATCGGGCAAGAACGAGAGCACTTGAGGAGGGAAAACAAAAAACAGTCTACAGGGGATAGATTGAAAATTTTATCCATGGAATTTACAGATATAGAACTTGTAAATCTTAATAAGAACGATAAGGTATCTCTAGAAATTCAAAGTACTTCCATCTTTTCACAAATATGCAAACTTTTCTCAGTAGTTTTACTACAAAGCTATATCTCTAGAAATTCAAAGTATCTACATCTTTTCACAAATATGCCAATTGTTCTCATTAGTTTTACCCGTTAGTATATTTTCTATCAGATACGCCTAGCTCAATAATAATTTTTACTGAACTATTTAGGTTCAAAGATGTAAAAATAATTCGCACACACACACACAATCATTCTCTTTTATAATTGCGAGATATGGAAACAAAATTGTAACATGAAAATCCAATTACTTTTTAAATTAACGTTCATTTCAAAGTTAGCATCTATTTAATTTAAGCAAATGAAAGCCGTTGCAAATTTTGACATTAACTGATGAAACAGCTCTAGTTTTAACTAGATAGAGGAATAAATACGAGTGGTAATGGTAACATTTCTTTACAGTCAACGACCTGCGCGGCCAATCGCGACGGCCCGACAGCACCGCAGCGACTCGCCGGCTATCGTCATCCGAGACAAATTGATGTTATTTCTTCTTTTTATCTACAACTTATTTTCTTGTCACGACGCTGTATCGCATCAGAATGTTTTCATACAAAAAAAAACAATTAACGCGGACACGTTTCAGGTGTAAAAACTACTTAGAATATCGAGTTGAAGACCTCTTACAGTGTAATGACAATCTTTATGGCTACATCCTGCTTTGTATTATACTAAAATTTGTTTATGCATGTTTAGGCTACATAACAATATTTAACAAAATTGACAGAACTTTTAACATGTTTAATATTGATATACGTTAGACACCGACAAACAAGCAGACAGCCCGTTTATGGGTAAGCTGTTACCGTCGCCTATATGTAAAAAAGAAAAGTCAGCAACACCAGCGGTGTTCCGTTGTGGTTGAGGTACATTTATTATAATAATAGTGGGCCTACGTGCGATATTACCGAATATAATATTATGTGTCTTATACTATAATGTGATGATAAAGCTGTCTTTTGCTTACTATAATTAGTTTAATATTTTAACGTAATCAATTTACCCAAACTTTCTCATTTATAAAACCAGTGTGCTCTATACAAGAATAATTTGTAGTAGTTAGCATTTCCCCGCTCTACATAGTAACAAATTACAGTGATCGTACATTATCGTGTATCTACTCGTATGTTTTACAGTGAATGTATAAATAACTGTATGTAAAGGCTTGGTTACACTGTGCGAGTTGGCGTGACATGATAGCTACTGTGCTTACTCGCATAGCAGTAGCTCGTCATAGCAAACAAGCGTGCGAGTTGTAGTCTGTGGCAACATAAGTAAAATCATAAATGCTGTAGTAATGTGGCCAGGAAAATTACTGGCCTTAATTAACATCCTATTTCTTTATGACGATCGTTGCGTAAGACTTCTTACTTATTGAATATCTAAGTAAAATTGACTATATGGATAAACTTTATCGTTTCAGAAAACTAGCGTCTAGCGAGTCTCCTTCATCTAGTTGCATACAAAAGCGATGTACCAGCCTAGTCAGTTAAAAATAATAAAAGTGGTTTCAGGATTAAAATGTTTTGGGACATATTTAAGTTGCTAATAGTCAAGAGTGCCCATTTGAACGGAGCAGCAGTATTTTATTACTTAAAAAAAGCTGGCTGACTTGAATAATTGCAGTAACGCGTACAATGGATCTTTGGGCTGTGTGACCACAAACCAAGTAGCTTCACTACAGAGACTAGACTACAAGTAACTCGCACAGTGTAACTTCAACATAAGTATAACTGTATGAAGCGAGCGAGTGGCGAGTGGTTCAGACGTTCCGCTTCAAGTTCAGTGAGCAGAACTCATGTGCAATAAGCATTGCTGGCGGTTAGCGTACCCTGTTAATTCTATTAGGGCTTGTACTAACAAGATGCACTTTACTATCTCCATCAAACTAACATTGAACTTGGAAGAGATGTTAATGACGGTAAGCGAAGACTAAGTAATCTTACTTAGTTTCTATATCAACTTCAAAGACATCACAGCTACATAGCATCCGCTAGTAGTCGCAAGTATTTTTAAAAATAATTTTATTTCAAATTACCATCCCATCAAGCGATGTTTGACCGGGACCGTGGTTTGATCAAAAATCGTGGCACTACAAAAAATACACAGAAAATATACAATTACCTAAATCTTTAATCTAAAACACTTTACTCCTTTAATATGCGTCGGACACAGTCTTTAAGTTTTTAACCACAATAGTAACAAATTATTTTAAAAAATGTAAGTCATTTTTTTAGCTAAACATTTGGTCCTTTAAGGCACTCTTAGGTGTCATGGGCACAGTTTTAAAATTCTAAGCCATATTAAAAAAAAAAAACGATTTATTAATACATTATCACAACAAAGGCTATTTGCAGAGGCAGGATTACCCGCATGACCTACAGCACTCCAGCAACCTTGTACAAAATTAGCTGTTAAACCAACAATTAATATTAATACTCAACCCATTTATAAATAGCTTCAGAATTAACAGTACTTCAAGCGTGGAAGATTAGGATGCATTTTGTGGAGTGAAGCCAACTTACCCGTTCGCCGGGATTAAAGCGATCGTTACTTGTGAAAATGCATTCTTTAGAGCCTTCTCAAACGAAGCTTAGAGTAATTTTCTGTCATGTTACGAGAAATATATCTCCCGTGACTGAAAATTTAGTGTTATAGTAGATCTTTACCATCTTATAATTTGCACCTGTCTATATAGAAACTATGATGCACGATTCGAAATTAAACTCTTAAATTTGAAAAAAAATGTTTAAAAGTAGGTATCTAAAATCTATATGTAGTAGTAGCTATCAAGCTACGAATAAAAAATCAAAATGACCCAATTACCGAACCATAATGTGTAAAATCTAATTAGAAAGCAATTATTTAATTCCACTAATCAGCTTTGTCGATATCACAAAGGTATTTAAAGTGTCCTAATTTATGCGATAGCCGATAAAAATGGGACGGATTAAGTAACAAGGATTTAACAACGGCTAATATCCTTCAATACTTATATAGCCATTTATTATTAACCATTGACGCATTAGCCGTGACGATGTGACGGGCGTCACATTAAAGTGTTACGTCACCAATTACGTAAAGGGTACGATTTTACAACGCTTCGTTTTCTCCCTAAGTATACAGGGTGACTGGTAAATCACTTAAACATTGAAACGGGATACAATACACACAGGCTACAATTCTCTTTCTCATTACGTTAAAAAAATAGTTATCATTCTGTGCATTCCTCTCCATTAATTGGTTGTCTGGAAGAAATCGCTTTTTAGCGATAAGACCGCCGCTTGTACATTTATATTTTTGTCAATTATTTTCTACTTGTAATGTATTTTTTTGTGTGGTGTACAATAAAGCATTATTAATCTATCTACCTACCAAAATTTTGTCTCGGCAGTCCGGTGGCACGGTAATTAGTACATCTAGCTTTATTTACCTGAAGTGTCAGCTGTTCGCTAGGCGAGTGTTTATCATACTTTTTGAGACGTGGTGCATTCCTTCAAATAAGATTTTCTTTTAAATTTATAACTATTTACTTTGTTTGTTCTAAACGTAATGTGATTCTCTAATGTGTCGTATTCTTGAAGCTTTTATTGATTTACCAGTTACCCTGTATATTGTAGCACTATCTGAACCTATGTGTTACTCGAAGAAGTTATCTTTAACAATATCTATAACATAAAATATAATTTCAATCGCTACAACCGCTTAAGCGTGAAGAAGAGGTAGCAAACGCACATAGCTCTAAACTTTTTTTCAAAGGAAGTAAAACCCAAAAATACACACGTTGACAAGATGAGTCAATAAGGCAAATATGAAATAGAAACGGCTCCGCCCTTCCTCAATGCAATGGAATTTCGGCGTCTCACAAATACCTCTGCAATCTTACCGCGAAGCAAACACACTACAATAATGTGCAAAATGAGAAGAGACTTGGCATTACGCTGAACAATTCATGAATTTTGTAACTGCCTTTTGTTGTTTCTACTCTTGTTAAGTAAATGTATCCTAGAGGTATAGAAGAAATTGGATCTTGCCCTCTGGATCACCATTGATCTTGAAATGGCCCTCGAAAAAGAGAATTTCAAATAGGTTCGCGAGTTACAAGTTATTTGAAACTTGAAACCTCCTTCCTGTGATATCAGTTCCATCTTTACATACGTGTGACCTCAATTCTACGACTCTTCTCTTCTTGCACTCTCATCAAAGACGTCAACCATGTTATGAAAACAACCGCCAACAAACACAGGTGCGAAACAATTGATGATAACAGGGAGGAGACGGTATGTTTCATATTCATAGCTTTATGACATTTTTCGCAAATACAGCGTCTTTTTGAGGTGACATCAAACGCTTACGAACTGCAAATTGCTTTGGATTTATGACGTAATTCTTACGTGATGGATAAATATATATAGTAGGTACATAGGTATGAGGCATAATAACTTACGATTCTGATACGATTTATTGAGAGTTAAGAGTGGTCAGGGAAATTACGTGATACTACAGATTTAACTTAAATCAGATTGACGAATGTTCGGCTTACATGTACGTTGGACATTCGTTTTGAAGACTTTGCAACTCTAACCCAAACTCAAACACTAGGTTAAGATGAAGTTTTCTGCATTTTCATGAAGCTTCGCTCAGTGAGTCTTTATAATTAACATTTTATGATTTTCAATTTTATTCAATTTATATGGAACTTCTAATATATAAAATTCTCGTGTCACAGTTTTCGTTGCCATACTCCTCCGAAACGGCTTGACCGATTTTGATGACATTTTTTGTGCTTATCCGGTATCTATGAGAATCGGCCAACATCTATTTTTCATCCCCCTAAATGTTAGGGGTAGTCCACCCCTAAATTTTTATTTTTTAGACAAAATTTTTAATTTCTATTTTTTATGATACAACATACAAAAATACATACAATCCTCAATTTTCACCCTTCTACGATCAACCCTTATTTTTTAATAGCCATTTTAATAATTTAATAATTTTTCCTCTCCGGTCGAAAACTGATCAATCGTCATTAAATTAGTTATCCCCGCCAGATGTCTACAGGTGTCACTTCTGACCCAGTAAACAGCACGGAGTAGGGATGAGAACGAAGCCGGTCTCCTTTCTTTCTCACTCCCTACACAGTTGTCGGCCATCATTATTGTTTATGCATCAAGTGTAGTAGTAACGTTGACAATTATTATTTTGCTATCTCAGTGTAACTCTCATATTAACTTTTAATCATTCCTATTAATTATTTATATGGCAAAACAACGTTTGCCGGGTAAGCTAGTATTTATATAAAATGCGCTAATATTGTATTAAATTAAAACAGCGCTTTACATTATCTTAAATTATTCAAACAATGTCTGACTATCTGCAGTGTAACAAGCTAAAGTGAACCACGAAAAGCAATTGACAAAAACTATTTCTTAAACGGCACATTATCTAACACGACGAATATCGTGACAGCCTGTAACCTGACTAACATAATTGAATATGTGGCGGTTTGCCAGAGGAATATATGCATTATCACGTGGGAATAAAACTCAAAGTGATTGGGGTAAAATATCGCGACAAGCCGGCGCGGCGCTATCGATGGAGGGTTGGTTAAAATTGCGTTTAGCTAAACTCAATATCGATATTTTTGTAGCCAAAATATTGCTATAGTAAATTGACTTTGGTCATAGTTAGTTACCATCAAATTAAACAAATTCATGTGAGCGAATGTTGGAAGTATTCTGTGGATAGTGGATAAGGCCGCGTGTAGACAATTTTTTTAAAGTGAAACATGTTAAAAACTTAATTCGCCTTTGTTAGTTGTCATTCGATCCAATCAGATGCATCGTCATAAATGCATTAGATAACTATTGCGTCAGCATAGCGTTATATATAATTAATTAATATTAAAAAGGAAAGAAAAGGTATATGTAAGTAACAATTTTATTCTTTTTCTCTATTGTTTCATTTTTAACTCAAAAGGTAAAAAAATATCTACCAACAGCTAATTTCGAAAAGATCAAGCGCAACCCTACTATTTAATATTTTCATAAAGCTGCAACTTTTTAATCTAACCTGAGTAAACCACCCCAATTTAATGGTCAAGGGGAGTTAACAGCTTAGCAAATAAACTAATTCAACCCAGCCATTTTGCAATATGGCGGACATCATAACCTCTTTTATCGGAACCATTTGCCAGTTGCTGTTTTTTCTTTTAACTACGTACTTTAATTTGACTTGTAATTATCTTGAACTTAATTAAGCAACGGTAGGTATACTTATTTACAACTTATTTAAGTCAATGTACCCGTTTAACAATTTAAGACGAAGCTGCATTTTAATCTAAATTAACTAAAATGAATTTCGCAAAATTAAACATTAGCAGCACTAGATGTTTCTCTAAAACAATTCTAACTAAAATATAAACAATTAATGAGCTTCAATATAAGCTAAATAGGTATACAAAAATAAAAATATTCCACAAAATAAACTTAAGAATATTAAAATAATTTAAATGGAAAAGTGATACGAGTACACATACATAATATAGCAAACGACGCAAATATAATATTTTTATATAATATTATATTTAGCACAACGACTATTCGTGACTGACTGACTGGTCTATCAACGCTCAATCCGCTGAACCGACTGAATCGACATTTGAAACATTAATAGTTTTATGGCGTTCGCTTGGATATTCATTCATGCGGGCAAACCCACGAGCATAATGTAAGTTGGTTTTAAATTACTAAAACTTCTACCATTCACTTGTGTACCTGCCCATGATTCAAAAGCTTTTAGTCCTAACAATGTTTTCTAGTTAAACTCCAACAGAGTAACTACCTGTGGACCTCAGCTGTAAAGATTTAAGTGCGTAAATAAAGATTAACGTGATTTTTACAGTCCCGAGGTGCCTCTAATGAAAATGCTCGAGCCGTTAATGTCAGCATGTTTTCCCTATCAATAACCTGCTAATTAACTGATTCTAAACTGCTTAATTCAACGTTATCGACCAAGTATTTAACGAGCATTTAAATTTAACTTTACAGCTGCCTTTATCATTCGCGGTTTCAATAAAACCAGTTATATGACAGTTAAAATGATATGATAATAAAATTCAGGACATCTCTTGTTAGGAGTTACTTTATAAAATAAATAATTTATAAATTAATATAGAAACTTATGTTAAGTTTTCATTTTGTGAACAGGTATATTTCAACCAACTGTGCACAGCGGTTTCACTGCTGTAAAGGACACATCAAGGACACATCAATACTTTCAGATATAATCCCTATTTTTTGTAGGTGCATGATATTCATTTTTTTTGTGATGAAAGTTGAGGAAGCGAAAGAGGTGTATCAGGATTGTACCAAGTGTAGGGAAATAGTCTCTGCCTATCCCGATGGGAACTAGGCGTGATTATATCTATATACCTATGTAATTTTAATTTTTTATGGCCCATTCTACCTTACAATTTGCGGCTATAATAGTAGAAGACAAAAGACGGAAACCAAAGTCATATAAAAGTATTAGTTGACCCGTATTATTTTATCTGACTGTACAAAACAGCTTCATTTGTTTTAAAGTGTCCGAAATGTCACTAAAATAATTAATAAAAATAGAGTAGTCTTTTGGGACAAAGTGTCCGAAAATTTAGTGTCCCAAATGACAATAACCCATAAAACTGAAAAAATGTAATCATATATTACGCGCTTTGTAGAACATCAAAAACTTGTAAGTATTGGTACGTTCCGCATCAAAAGTATGCAAGAATAAAGTGTACAAAGTAAAGAGGCGTACATTAAACACGAAGAGTGGTTCAAAGGCGAGCCACCGCCGCCTCGGTCCGCGGTGAATCTCCGCAGAAGCGCCATAAATTTTTAGTAAAACAAACATGCTCGGCGAACAAACAAACACGGAACACCGCGCATGCGCCCGGCACGCGTTTCGCTCCCCTGAACTTTAGCAAACGATATTTTAATATGTGGAAAATAAATATCACGCATTGGTTACTGAAACACATTACCACGGTTCAAAGACTTTTCAAACGTTTTTATTCATTTCTTTGCACTGTAAAAGTTACGATTTTTATATAAATTACTCAGAAATATTTTTATGGCATATTTAAAATTCTGATGAATGTGTGATTTAACTTCATTACCACGGTATATATAACGTAGAAAATTGGTTGTAAGTGAGATTTCCATGAAACTACAGAATACCTTCTAATAAAATATTCGTCTACAATCACAACGTGACCACTCAAAAACTTTAATTTGCCAAACTTTGCACTTTATCAATATTTTAGTATGTATCTTTATCTTTATTTTAGTATGTATGCAAAATAACGCTTTTTGAGATGTCACACTGTTATAATAAATGAACGTGTATGTATAATAAAAAGTTTCAAATAAAAAATGTGACACAAAAACGTGTGTTTTTATAACAGGAAATTACATACTTCTCGTATTATAATGTCATTATCTGCTACTAAACGCACATCCTGTCTCTTTGACACTAAATCGCATGTAATAAAACATTTATTTTTAGACCTAAAATGTGTCACACATAAGTCAGATTTCATTAAAAGCGAAACCAATCTACCTATTTCCAAACCATGTCTATGATAATAATAGAAAGAAATGTAAAAATAAACTATTTTAAATCTGCTTGTCGTTTCACTAAATTTGGGAACTTTTGTGTAAAACAGGTAAAAGTTTTCTACTGGTCGAACTATACACTACCTAAATCTACTTGACCCATTCCGTACAACCGATACATTATTAATTTTATATATTATATTCAATTCCCATCACCCTTCCAATAAAATAAAGATCCCGTTTATCATCAAACAACCCGCTACAGAATTGAAAAAAATCTTCATCACAGCGAGCTGTCAAATCAGTTCCCCAAAGACGAAAATCACAATATTAATATCCGTAAAGGATCGACTACAGAAAGGAAGAGAGAAAATTTATTTCTATATTATTTTCATTCGAGAGAAAACATCTCACGCCTCATAAGTTTAAGTCGATAAATCAAGACTTTAGACAGCACCTCGAGGGTGGAGACTACGGAAAAATGAAATCGTCTTTCATCAATTATCGGAAGTTGAAGCTTTTCTCTGCTTTATTTATATTCAAATTCGTACTGATGACGGATTCTGGAGCTGCATTTGACAAATGGAATAAAATATGAGATGAAACGAAAATCGAACGAAAGAATTTATAAGAAGAGAAAGCGTGTTTGTATCTCAATTGCTAGCTTTGAAAACCGAGGCTTTGGCTTAAAATTTTAATGAATGGAAAAGTTCAGCAAAATCCCTTCTTATACTATTCTCATATTATAATCTAGATGTCTTAGAAGAAATAGGCAAGTACCTATTTCAGTCGTGATATCTTATAAGATTAGTTTTAATGTTATTGTTATAAATTTTACAAAACGTACATAGGTACCTTCATTTTAACATACCACCACTGATTCTGACTTAGGGGAGGAATTTATTTGGAGGGAGAATTCCTTTGACATAGTTCTACAGTGTTATACATATTGAAAGATGACTGAGGAAGAATAATATGTCAAAAATTAGTTATAAAATAGTTAGCTACCATTACTTTAAAACTTACATCTGCTGAAATTGTGCTTGGAATACTGACCAAAGCAACATCAAAGATGACATTAATAAAATGAGACAGCACAATTATGACGCAAGACAAATCATATCTAATAATGATCTCTGTCACGGATAACTCTAGCGTAAGAGACCTATCCGTGGATAGATGAGGCTAGATTCATCAAACCAATTACATCATTTATGACTCATGTTATATTTCCACCAGTTCTAGTAATGCGTACTTGCTATTGTGCGTACTTGATATTACGCACATTAGAAAAAAGGTGCCAATTGAACTAATCTACTGAAATGAGCTCAAAAGCCAAATTAAAAAAAAAACATAATATATTATTAACTGTTAATGATCCATGTGGTGCAAATATCCTACTAATATCTAATAGCATTAATGCGAATGTATGGATGGATTTGTGTTTGTTACCTATTAACGTCTAAACGGCTAAAACAGGAATAAAGCTACCTTCAGAGAGTATATAACCGCTGGGCACAAAATTTTACAAGCAAATTTTTAAAAAAAATGTCATATTTTCTATTTTTAATTATGCTAACCCATTTATGTATACTTTCCTTCTTAGTAAAGCAAAAGAAGATAATCAAGCCCGCGGGTTTGTTTCGCCCCTTATAAATGCGTACTAATGTAACGTTAAAAGGGTCTAGTTCCAAAAACGTCACTCATAATTAACTATTTCGCTTTTAGCATTTGTCTTTTAATTACTTGTCACGGAGTGTCGCTAGTTGCTTTTATAATTATTTTATTGTGCAAAAAGTTTAGCAAAGCTTTACAATTTGTTTAAATTTTTAAAGTAACAAAATGTTGCTAAAATACATAAGTACCCAAGTACCCAAGTACCCAAGTAGCATAAATAGCCCACTGGTCTACCTCCCATGACAAGACTAGCTGTAACAACCGGATTCACCTGCTGTAAAAATACACTAGATATCGCACCTCTCGAGGAAGAAAGAATTAACCCTAATTGTGACTTTTATTTTTATTGCATAATAAAATCAAGAAAAATCCGATACATATTGTCAATTTTTTTCATAAATTTATCTCAAAAAATGAGGGAATTATTAAAAAAAAACTAAACTTGTACGACACTGGAATCAAATATAATTACTCCATAAAACTGTAGTTAATTACTTTTGCGACCACACTTTTTACTAGTTTTCCATGTCAATAACATCATAAATACACTTACGTTAATATTGTACATAACTACAGATAACTCCTTTTAAAAGAAATTTTCGTATATATATCGTCGTGCAATTACAGTTACCACATTCTTCTACGAGACATTTATCAGCCTTTATCATTTTAACTACTAGTTACTCACTTCTTTCACGAAACTTTAGTAAGAATTAAAATAAATAAGTCTAATTGCTTACATTTTTTATTAAGAAATAGTTGTATAGAGATTGGTTTTTATGTTTTTAGAGTCCAGCAGCACACGTATACGTGTAGCCAGTTATGTAAACTGGGTATCGTTACGCTAAACGCAAATCATAGTTACTCATTCTGCCTTGCTTCAGCTTGAAATCTGAAGAGTAGCGGGATTCCAGGCAAATTATGAGCTAACTAGTCATGAAAGAATGCCTCGGCATGCAAGATCGTACCCGTTAGCGACTGGATGGATAAGAGGATCCAACGGACATCCTCGGAGGGTTCGAGTGTCCTTGCAATTCTCACTCTAGTTTCTCTCGGTTGACGTAGTATAAGTTTTGATTTCTAATGACCTGTAGCTGAAGATCTCGTTCCACTTCAGTTTCTGTGTACCGTGTCACTCTATAAATCAATGACTAAGAGAACGGTTTTACAACTTTAGAAATCCCTTTCTCTAAAAGTGTGCCTCTCCAACATTCAACGTCTGCATTCAAATTTTCCACTACCACCACTACTTTGAATCTGAAAACCCCGCTCTCTTGTTCTTCAAACCTGTCAGATGTGTATTTGTCAGATTAACCGGAGGCTCACTTGAAAACAAATTCAAGCCACATGTGTGGGATACATTTACGCCCGTGATGAACTCGACAGTTTATATGGCTCTCTTTTTACGGAATCATAGCGTCTGAATACTTCTGGCCTCCTTCAATGTTTGTTATACCTATATATTTGATTATAATTAATCAGAGGTTCATAGAACGCAGTAGAATCATGTGAATATGCTGGCGTCCAGCCGGAATACCTGCGATAGTGTTAAAGAGATGTGCACCAGGGCTCACTCCGATTTTGACTAGCCTTCAGCCTTATACGCCAACGTGCAGCCTGTTTTCAAAAAAAGGCAGTTGTGTTGGCCCTTCCAACCACTGGCATATCTCGGTCACGTTCATTAAATGGAGCGTCAATTTCGACGAATGATCTCATGTGTGCTCAAAAATTCGGGTTTTGTGCTGGTAAATCTACTGTTGATCTGTTTTGCATATCACTCACTTCTTGGGTAAGCAGATAACATTAGCGGTAGAGCCAATAAAGACGGAATGAAAAAATAACGACGGGGGTGCGATGAAGTGAAGTTATTTACTGTTGAATTTTATTTAATGAAACTTCTCCTTTCCGAAATGTATGTTTGTCGCTAGCTAATCACTTTCAGATACTGGGAATTCCTCTCATTTTTGCCTTTTACTTCTGTGATTACATCAAGTCTAAGACTCAATTGACTGTCAGGAAGTTGGGTATTTTGGCAAAGGTGCAACATTACTTCACCCGGGACATTTGCTTATCTCTATCATAAAGCCGATCGTATATGTATAGAATATTGTTTTCGTCTTTGGGGTGATACTGCCAAATACCAGCTTCAGACTCTGGAGTCGATTCAGGGGAGCGCCAAAAGGCTCATGAGTGACCAAATGCTAGTTAATTCTAAGAGTTTTGAACACTGTAGAAGAGTCACCCCTTCTAACCGTTTTATTAAGATTCGTTTCGGAGAGTGGCGCAGGAATACACAAACTAATCCTATCCCGCCCGTTCCCGCTGTTCATTAAGCCCGATTCAACTTCGGAAGTCACGGCTTCCAGCAATACGGCATCAATACCTGGTGGCGCAATAACTGATCGTATTTGAAACACTTTGCAGTCATTCGTATTTCCTTGTGTCATAGACTTTGTTTTTACTCAAGCAATGTTTGACATTGGTTTAATCATCATAAGTCATACTTCATAAATGAAAAACAATGTTATAGTTTAATAAAAAGACATAATTATGACACTTCTCCTGTCATAATACTATACTTAATCATTGAATACAAATGTATGAGTGGATGAATATTTCTGATTTATTTGCGCCAAAACGGCTAAGTGGATCTAGATGAAATTTTGCACAGATATACAATATATCCTGAAATATTACTTAGTTTACTTTTAAAGCCGTTAAACTACTCAACCTAGCTGGTATTAAATTTATTACGAAACCTTTATGATTTTTGGTATAGTACTTACAACAAAAGTTACCTTAAAATACACAATCAGTAATATTTACAAGAACTTTCTACGAAATTTAAATAAGTTAAAAGTTTTACACTTAAATCCCTTATACTAGAGTCATTTAAAGGCTGTTTTTTATTTTGTAATTTCTTTTGTACTGAGAAACGACTAATATTTTACAAAATAAATGATTGGAATAACGTAATATGTCAACATACGCGAAAACTGTCTGTGATTTTTTTCGTTTAAAAAAGCGCTTACTAGAAATACATTATTTATCTGAATATATTTTTCGAAGAAAAAGGATGCAATTTATTTTACGCAAAAAGACCGAGACAAAGTTTTCGTGGAAAAACGTCGTAAATCATACTTACGCGTGGAGTTTGTAACGACACCACACGCTCAGAAAGTCGTATCTGCAGTTATGTCAGCATTATAGTTTCCGTTCCATGTTAATAAAGTAGTTTTTCTGTTAACTACATAAATTAATTAATATGTGTCGCTGAAAAGTAGCGTAAAGCTATTTTTTAAGATTTACTCCATGACGATTATTTAAATTGCAAATTGAAATACATAGGCCAATCGTGGTTAATTTTTGCTATTTTTTGCTATATACTAAATTTTTCTCAGATTGCCGATGATTTTTTAAATCAGTTTTTTGTTGCTCCTGTAAAGTTGGTGTTTTTTAGTTACGACTTTCTTCCTCGGGGGGTGCGATATGTGTATTGGCTCAGACGTACAGTAGTTCGGAAATTGATTCCATTACTTTAATAAAGTACATTACATACGAGTACACTATTTTATAAAGCGCTTTTAATAATAATTAGTAACTCGTTCTACAAACGACAAACACGTTTCTAATCCTATTTATAAATGCAAATTAATGAAATAGAATAGATAAACAATAATAGAATCATTGTAAATACGCAATCCAATAGCTACACAGCGCGGTAACCACATCAAAGTAGTCGACCTTGACGGGTATCAAGCGCCCACTTCTCGTAACTATTATGTCAGTACTCGCTACTCGCCTCCGTACTATTCCGATGTGATGCAGATGTTCTGCGAGCTTTCTCACTTTGGGTAGTCATCATTTGTAATCCATTTAGCTGAAGATATGTAGATAGATTGATAGATGTAGGTAGATACCACTATTATTATTGTTGAGTCCAATATTTTGTTATCTAATAAAAAAAACAGTACAAGTGCCTACCGAAGTTTTCGTTCAAAAATAATCAGTAAAAATTTGATAGATCAAGTAGTCACCCATACCAAAGAGGTAGAGTACGCGTATAACATTGTTTTACCTCAACAATTATTAATTCATGATTACACTTACACGTACACGTACCCTGTGGATTACAATCCATAGGGTACTTGCCTAATAATTTATTAAAAATAATAATAATTATAAAAAATTGTTGAACTTTCAGAACGAATCCATTGCATCATGCATCCATTCCATTTATAAGGTAAACTGTATATAAGATTGATATTTGCAAGCAACGCCTTTGTATGGCCTTATTAATGGCATCCACCATTACACTACCTACATAGTAATCTCTCAGCTTATGCATTATTAAACCATTCCAATAAAAACTCAAATTTATATCGTCGAGGGGTGGAATCGACATAACCTAACAAGTAACATTTAATATTTCCACCTTTAGGGGCGGGTCGGGACTGGCAGGTGAGTCGGCATATGCCTCCCTGGGTTCAACGACCTCACATATATCGCTGTTTGTATATCAACAGCTGATCTTTTAATACCCCTCAGGAACGTTATGTGCCAGTTTATTGCGCTCCTTTGGTGCTTTAAACTTGGTTTTAAAAGTGGCAGGCACTAACTGCCGTTTAGACGCTAGGCAGACAGATCTTTTTACGCATTATCAAAGAAGAAACATAACTTTTTCATATTTGTGAAAATTGTAAATAACATGTGTAGTTTTCTCGTATTTTTACTAAGTTACCATATTTAAGCTTTTGTCTTACTCTTGGTGAGGTCATCGAAAAGTTTTTCAAACGTATGAATAATGTAATAAATGTTGATCCAAAAATGCTTGCGAAAAAAAACTAGCTCAACAACCATAACACAAAAAATTCTTTCTTTCTGGATAATTGTGAAATTCAGTATTCGATATCGTAACTCCTAAACATCAAGACGGTAACTATTGAAAACCTCAAATAATATAATTTAGGTACCCACTACCCACCCAATATGAATGTAGTCATGTTTACGGGACAAACACAGCGAATGTTTATTTACAACGAACTGATGAAAACCAAACACCCAGGGCAAATGGATAATGTTCCTAAACAAAACTAGCTTTAACAAACATAACCGCAACTATACCTACATTATTTCGCTGAATACCTATTTATTAAATTATTGTTTTACAGATAGATTCGTGTAATTTCACTCGCTGATATATGTTATGTTATTTGATGATCTAAGCTGTTGTTAAACACCCAGGGCAAATGGATAATGTTCCTAAACAGAACTAGCTTTTACAAACATAACCTCAACTACGCTGTACAAATATACTAAATTATTATATTATTGTACTTTTTTTTTATTATTGACATGCCCTAGTGGTTATGTCTGTATATTAAAATCTAGCCTAATTTCATCTAAAGGCTAATAAGTAATTTAAATCTAACTTAACATGCTATGTAAACAATTAAAAACTAAGAATGTGTCCATTGGCACTGATTCTTATTGTCTCTATTAAGGGGAGGCACTTTGTTCATGTGTTCTCAATAAGTAGCACTACACTGATTAATTATAACACTACATTTTACTGACACTGCCATTACACAACTCAAAAGGCTTTGTTCTTTTAAGTCTTCGCACTAGGTCCGTATTGTCGAGGAGCTGGATGGCCTCGACATTTACGTGATGATGAAGCCTTCATTATTGTACCTGTACTTATTAATATATTCCTGTAATTTCACTAACCCAAATATGTACGTTATGTTATTTGAGGATCGAAGCGACCTAAATACGAAAATAATAATTCACCTAAATTACTTACATGATTTTGATCAGAAAGGACAACGATCTAATATTATATCGATTTGGACGGATATATTAGATCGTCGAGAACGGGCGTTTCCCTGCAAATTTATTAGTGTGATCTCGACTCACGTAGCATTTTAGTTTTATAACGCATCAATAAACTAATGACTATCTCTAATTCATTTATCGGAGTTTACCCTGCGCCTATTAATACATTTCCAATTAGGGGAGGCCTATGGCAAAATTTTGTGCAGAACGGTAGCCATTTTAATTCAGGTTAGATGTACATTTTGCGATCTATAATGAGATTCAACAATGAGCTCATTGAGACTCAAACCTACATGAAGAGTTAAGAGTCTAGTCTTCGGTGTTTTCACCTATATTAGCAAAACCTATTTGTTGCAATTCGCATCACGCGGGCAAACAATATTATGGGTAAATCCTGAGATCGGGCGTATTTAAGTGATTCCCGTGGCAGATTTTAAATCAAAGTATTATTGAATTTTACATGTAAAACATCAAATTTCCCATAATTATAAGCACATCCGTCAAATAGGCATCATTATAACTTGTTTTGTTCAGAAGATATTTAAATTTAAATTTTTGGTGCCACGGGAATCAATAAAGTGTGGCATGGGAATCAAAATTAAAACTATTTTGTTTCAATTCTATGTTATTATTTAAATATTGACCTCTTTATACTAATAATATAAAATAGAAATGATTAAAAACGGTGATCCAAACAAATATACACCAAACATAAAGTATTATATAATAAAGGTCTATATTGGCTTTCTATATAATAATCATGTAAACTAAATAAAATCAATGTATTGTCTTAAACAATGTAAAAATATTGAATAAATAGTCCTAGAATATGTTCCCAGTCACAGTCACTGACAGGATTCACTCCAGAAGCTGTCATCAGATTGTACATTTATCATTAGTTAGGTTAATCTGGACTGAAGTTGCAGTCAGCCCATAGTTTCGTTTTATTTTTTATCATACATCATCTCAGCCATAAGACGTCTACTGCTGAACATCAACCTCCCATTTAGACCTCCATATTTAAAACCGGTGTTGGAAGCGACCTGCTTCAAGCGTCTTTCAGCGACCTTAATAAGGTCGTCTGCCACACTTGTGGATAGACGTTCTACGCTGCGTTTGCTTGTACGTGGTAGCCACTCGAACACTTTTCGACCCCATCAGCCATTCGCTCTACGTGCTATGTGGCCTGCCCATTACCACTTCAGCTTCCTGATCCGCGGAGATATGTCAGTGACTTTGGTAGAGAAACCCCCGAGTATAGCCCTCTCCATAGCTCGCCGAGCGACTTATTTTAATGTGGGGATATAATGGTGCCGCATAAGCCAGAGCGGCTGTCTACTATAGTACAATATAAAAAAAACATCTGAAATAATGAAATATACAAATATAAACTGTCTAAATCACTTCCATACCTGCGGCTTCGCTGTAGTTGGGTAAAAAGTGAAAGAATGCGCAAGAAAACTCAGGGGAAAATTGATCACCGTGGTAAAACGCCATGAGAATCAATACCATGGAAATCAAAATTGTATAGTTTTTTGTCAATATTTTTAAATACCACAATTATAGACCAATAATAATAAAATATATGATAAACAATACCCTTTTCCTAACTGCACACCCTAGTCAAAAAACCGTAATGGATAAAAAATATTTTTAAACATAGAAATGGTAATCAATGATCTAGTGAACCAAAACCACGGTAATCAATTTCTCACCTTCGTAAATCCAGTTTATAACCACGAGAGGAGTAACATTTCTTCACGATGTTTAGAGCGCAATTGAAGTTAGCTAACTGTGTGCGTACAAACTTCTAAGTCTTGTGGCTTCTGAAATGTGAGTAGTTATGTCGTGCGCCATGGGAATCACTTTTTGTCCGGGGACAAACCTAAATTTATTATTTTTTCTAAAACTACGCTGTGTACACCCTTCGCGTATTTTTTTGATCGTATAACAGTTCACCCTTTACAGCTTAGATCACAGCAATTAATAAAATTCCGTTTATAAATTGGTGTAAAAAATATATTTTGTTTCAAAAAAGTGTAAGGGACACCCCATGGTAGTCAAATTTCAGGGCTTTAACATTTTTTTTCAGATACTTGCAGCTAAATTTAACCTTATATCTATCATGCATTAAGTAGATTAAACCTTAAACTAACAGAAAAAAAATACCCTTGGGTAGAATTTTTATTTTACGGGTAGTTTATTCCCCCAGACACGTAAAATTTTGTCTCTCAGGATTTACCCTTATAATTAACTCATGTTAACTATTATTAATTATATTAAATTTAGTGTGCTCATCACTGAATATCATAATTACAATAAAATAAGCTAAAAATAACACATTCGGAAATTAAAAAGCTACACCAAAACTAGTGGTGTTTATTCAACACTAAAAATAAACCAAATACACAAAAGTTCAAATGAGTTCACAACAAAATGTGCCTAATATTTAGGAGTCAAAAAGTCCGAATTTGATATGAGCCGGACGCTAACAGTCGTTAATTAATAAGTCAGTTTAATCCGCAACGCTGGGGCTTAACACATCGACCGGACGAACTTCCGGTCAAATCCCGCGCCTCCACCCCCGAGCGCTTCCGGTCAACGAAACTCCGACGGAAGCTTACAAAATAACTCTGCTCCTCTAAATGTACCAACACACGAGTATTATGTACCTGCGCAGCGAACTGTATTATATCACAACAATTATAAAAGTAAAAGTATACCAAAACTTTTACTTTTTTTACTATGTTTGTTACTTCTTTACGCTAAAACCGCTGCACTGATTGAGCTGAAACTCGGGACGTAAATAACCGAGAACTCGTTACAAGCTGGTAAACGTTTCAGTAGTTTCAATTTGTAAGCCTCATGTTATGTGTTACGCCATTCCAATGTAATATTCCACACACAAAAATACATCAGAATTAAATTCAAATATATGTTCATTCAGTTTTGATACGAGTTTGCAACTTTGCCTATTTTGTCGAAACTCCATTAAAAATAGCTTTAAGCACTATAAAAGCCGCCGAGTCCTCATTGTACATGCATAATTTTTATTAAAATCACAACAAGCTGAGCAAAACTTGTGCATTGCGACTCAAATTAAATTTAAAGGGGAAGATGGCTGTAGAAAAACTCTTGTACCGAACGAGAAAACGCGTCTCCGGGGTATTGTTACAAACAGTAATTTAGATCTGTATGTAAGATATTCGATTAAGGCCTGAATTACTGTGGAGCCGAAGCAGAATGTTTTTATAATATAAATAATGATTTATGTTATTATTATAAATTGGTATTAATATTTGAAAAGCTACGCTGCCTCTCTTTGTAGTACGAGTAGCTCATAGTCTTATCACATTTTCATAACTTTAGATTTTCAAAAATGTAGCATTACTACGCTTTACTAGGCTTCCAAAGTAATTCAGGCCTTAGAGTGTATATGAATTTAAGTTGTTAATTCGCAAAGAATCATGCTCAATGCATTATTTGTCTTTGCTTTACCCTTTCAGCAAAACATGAAAAGTAGTGTAACCTCGTAAGGTCATATCCAGTTGACGCGTTCTGTTGCACTAAAACAAACCTAACAACGTATTATACTGCAGTTTATTCGGTCTGCCTGTCATGTGAACACACCCTAATGGAATTCGGTAAAGTCATTACACGTCCAATCTAAGTTTCAATAAGTACCAAAATCGTAATATGATTAATACCAAGCGAAAGCATTTAGAGTCCAAACACTATTGAATAGTACCTGTATCAAAACAATCGTAAACCTTAAGTACTGGTTAACAGTTAATCCCGTTCAAGGGTGCTATACAACCCTCACATAATCACGAGAAGACATTTGCCTCGAGCTGTATATATCTAAATATTTAAAGGAACGAGTGAGTGACTGACTGATCTATCAACGCACAGCCTAAACCACTTAACGGATAGGACACCACGCCACCACGCCACTTAACGGAACACAAATGTGTTTCATGACGTAGACCTCCGCTAAGAAAGGATTTCTTTATGCGGGCAAAGCCGCTAGCAAAAGCTAGTACATAAAATACTTCTTGATAAGCTATATTATATGCGTATTATTTCTTTATTTTAACTTTACAAAAAAAAATTTACACTAACAATCCGTTGAGCAGAAAAACTGATGAACTAAATCTCACTTTCACAGAGCCAGACAATGTTGCAAATAGACCTCAGAAAACTTAACAAACAAGCTTTTACTTTGTCGGTTCAAAATTAAATGTGGACAATTTTTCAACGCTTATTGCATTTCGACGTCGCGTCGCGTCGCCCAACTTCTTCCAGGAGAGTGAAATTAATCAAGCTTCGTCGAAAGTGAGAGGTGTCGTTTTATAACTCCACTAAACAGGTTAACTATGCACCATTAAACAGCTTTTAACAAATAAATCTCAAAATTGACGAGACAGCAGCTATTACGGAGATAAAATGCGGAAAAAACAAGCGCTGGTGATATGGAAAACTTGTAAAAGCTCAGCGAGAAAATTAAGTTAAAAGTTCAGTGGGAGTCGGTAAGCGAATCTGGTCGTATTTATTTTATTGAGTAGTCGATTTTGTTGACATTGAAGATGCTTTTATATTTGAGAAGATTACCTGTATTTTATTTCAGGAACCGTTTGTGTACATTATTGTGATGATTCATTTTGGTATATTTTCTTATATTGCAACACACAGCGCTGCCACTTATTTTCTACAGATTGTGACGAGTCTCTTTTATACTCATATCGTGATTCTCATATTAGAATTGATTATGTTCTTTTGTAATGTTTTTCTCATAATAATTCTTAATGTAGGATTTCCCCTTGATTGCATAGTGCCATTAAAATATTAAGTATCAGTAATTTTAGCCATCAATTTAATTAGTATGACAATTACGTAAAACAAAGTGCATACAATGGAAAGTAATTGTATTATTATCTGGTGTCACACCATATTTACGTGAGGCAGATAGCCATTGTGCTGAGATCAATTTAATTTAATTTGTAGATATATCGTTATCACGATTAATGTTTTATATATATTTCAAACTGATAAAAACCTCTTTTCAATGTTTAAACCAAACCTCTCCAAACTCGCAGATTGTGGCCGCTTAACAGGCAGAAGTATTGTAATGAAACGCAAAAAGGGTCTAAAATAAATGTCAAGATAAGCTATTCAAAGCAATAAATCGGGAACATTTCAAGTGGACAGTGGGCAAAACTTCCAAATTTCGGTAAGCGCTCGCGGTACACCGCCGACCCGAAGTTGGCAAGGATTACTGAAATTTCGGAGGCAAGCAAAGACAGAGGGAGGGCATACGTAAGCTCTTTTGAACCTCGACCCTGCGTCATCATATATATAACGTAACAAGTCAACTAGATAAATAACCCTTACGCAGAATTAATTAAACTCGATAACCTAGTTAATATGACATAATAATTGAAATAAGATAACCAAACAACAGCTATATGACCTTTAAAGGTGAACGTCTGTTGCAGATAAAGATAGACTAACTAATGCACATTGCAACGGCTAAAAGTGCTACTGGTTCTTTGTGCAAAAAAAAGATAAAAAACCTATGTTGGTAATTTGCTGTCGGAATTCATATTTAGAAGTGCAACTCTCATAAAAACTAATCAAATATAGATGAGGGCCGCGCCAGGTGACGTGACGGCAGGTGTAAAACAGCAGTAAAACTGGCCTGCGTCCCTTTTACACCTACTACCACCCACATATGTCTATCTCACTTGGACATTAATATTCTTTTTTGATGTTTTTAGAGGGTATATAGCAGAGTAAACACGCATAGGGTTGGTATACCCTTCCGGCTCATATGTCGTCATCATGCATTAAAAAAGCTCTGTTAGTTCGCTTCATTGTCGTTTTGCCTCGTTCTAGTTTGTCGTCACAGTTTTCGTTTACTTATTCTAGAGGCCGCGCGCTAACTAGGCGCTGACTCAAGTTTTTAAGCTAATTAGACTACTTTTGAACAGTCATTACGTATTCTGTAATAAACACTGATTTTGAAGTGTATTGCCAATGTTAATGTTATATTGCAAAATTGACCATTCAAGCCACTGGTTTTTTTCAATTAAGCAAATAACACAGACGCTCAAACGCGCGGGAGTGGTCACGATCCGGGAGTGTAATGTATAAATTAGTACGCATCCTAATATATAGGTACGAGATATGTCAGAAACAACACAAAGATCACGACCAAAGAAGTTATATTATTGTCATAGTAGGCAGGCCAAAAAGATTTTTACATTGAGAAATCCACCGCAATTGATTACAACTGGCCATAAATTAAGCAAAATTAGTATACTCGTACCATCATATAAAACAATGGGTATGAGTGTTAGATAAACGTGAGATAGTTTATCACCGGATCAATAAACTATGTTTCAAAACATCGCACTACAAATTAGAATTTGTGCGAAAATACAAGAGTTGTAAGATACTTACGGTAAGACTAGGTACACTCCACACGTTCAAAGTTGCTCAGCGAGCTATGGAGCGGGTTATGCCGTGCGTCTCTCTAAAGGATCGCATCAGAAATGAGGTGAACCGGCAAAGAACCAGTTATCGACATATACGAAAGGCTTAGCAAGCTGACGTGGCAAGGGGCTGGTCACATTTGCCGCAGAACCCAGAAACCCTGGGGTAAGCGTGTTCTGGAGTTCACTCTAGAACACTGCATCTCGACAAACTTAGTGTAGGGCGTCATTGGGCAAGATGGGGCGAGGATATCCGAAGGGTCGCTGGGAGAGGTTGGAGAAGGAAGACAGAAGACCGAGTGACATGCCTTGGGAGAGGCCCATGTTCATCAATGGACAGACGTTGGCTGATGATGATGACTAAAGTAAATCGTTTATAAGTCTAAGTGTGTGTAGTTTCATTTGCCTTCATAACATTTTGACGTGCATTACCACGGCTATTCTCTTTTCGCACAAGCTCTTCAACCAAGCTTTCGTAATAATGCTCTGGGCGGATGTTGAAACGTTAATTGCGGCGATGTACGATAACTGCACACCTATGTCTCATGAATATTATGACTATCATATTAATATTCAACTTTATATCGAGTACTTGTTTGGAAATATCGGTTTGATTGGTGTTGAATAAAATTGAACACGTGTGACTGCTGAATGTTTTAAGTCGAGTATTGCTTTATATTGATTTTAATTACGGTTGGATTTAATTTTATTCAAAAACAATTATTACGTTATTAATTGGCTAATTAATAATTGTAGTTCAATGGAAAAAGTAATATATCCATAGGTTAGAAAAGCTATTTAGATGTAGAGACTATGTCTGGTACGTAACAATAAGCAAGAAACAGATATGTTTTTTCGTCGCACTAATTTTTATTGTAATTACCTAAAGGAAGCATAATATTATTTAAAAGCGCAAAATTTGTGCCTTCGCGTATTTCAAATAGTACAAAGAGACCCTTTCATAATACATTTACAAAATGTACATATATTATGATAATAATAATTTTTAACAAAAATGCTAACCACAAGAAGGTATGAATTCATCTCAACACTTCAATGCGTCATTATCAAAAGTTTTTAATTTAACACTCAATTAATCACGCTTTAGCGGGGTAATAGCGGAGTGGCCATCGCGCTGATTATGTCGTGTGGTGTGCGGTACGACCCCTGCCAACGAGGGTCACCGCTCATTAAACTAATATTAGCGGCGTCGGCGCGAAACCGAAGTAAATACAAGTGAGTTTATGCAGGTAATTTACAAAGATAAATCTAAATACTCACGAATCGTTTAGTGTAATATACCTATGTCTTTCACCTATCTTTTTTCACCTATCTTGGATATTATTACAGTTAACAGATAGACAAATTAGAATACTAGTAAGCACTAGGAAGTCATAATTCTTCTTCACATTTCAATGAGTAACTTTTAATTTACGTCCAATTAATATATTAGGTCTCAGTGGAGTGGTGAAGTGACCATCGCGCTGATTATGTCATGTAGTGTGCGGTACCCCTGTCACCGAGGGTGACTTCTCATTAAACTAATATAACTACCTAGATGTATCGTTCACCTATCTTTTTTCACCTATTTTATATATTATAGCTAACAGATAGACATAATGAGAATACTAGTAAGCACTAATAGGTAGAAAGTCGTAATTCTTCCTAATATTTCAATGAGTGACTTTTAATTAACACCCAATTAATTCATTACGCCTCAGTGGGATATAGAGTCACCTAAGGTCACCGCTCATTAAACTAATATACTTACCTATATCTTTCGCCTATCTTTTTTCACCTATTTCAGATATTTCACTTAGCAGATAGACAAAATGAGATTACTAGGTACCTAATAATAATTATTCTTAACATTTAAATAAGTAACTTGAATTCAACACCCAATTAATTAATCGCATCTCAGCGGGGTAATGGTGAAGTGGCCATCGCCCTGATTATGTCGTGTGGTGTGCGGTAGGACCCCTGTCACCGAGGGTCACCGCTCATTAAACTAATATGCCCACATTTTTCTCCGCGAAACCATTTGGGATTGCGGAGATATTAAAGTTACAAGTTAGACACAACGTATTTATACTCGTTATTACTGCAGGTGGCATTTAAAGTAATTATCATAATAATAAAGGATTTTTAAAACTTCAATAGGACTAGTTATCCTAATTAACTACAAATAGGTAAATTAAAATGGGTAAGTAAAGACATATAACTGCACTCAAAAAATATCCTACAACAATCTTGCACAAATATAAATAATATAAAAATATTCACTCTACCTGGCGACATGATTTAGCAATACTTTGCGTAAAAATCACAATTTCCACATCACACTTTCTTAATAACAAGTGAAATTTAAAAATACTTTTTAAAAACAAGCTTTAATTATTATTATCGTCTTGTATCATAAAGTACTCGTCAAGACGAATCAAATGAGCCCAAACTCGATGGGGTTGCGTTGTTTTATGACGGAGTTCCTATGGCCACCTTCCAACTCCATCATCAGATCAGCTCGATGTCATAAAAATATTGCATTGTCATCCGATTTACAACCGCATGCAAATTTTCAGCTCAATTGGAAACCGGGAAGTGGGTCAAATTAAACTTGCAAGATTTGATTACAGACAGACAGACAGACAGACAGACAGACAACAGACAGGTGAAAGTAATATAAAGCTTGTAAAAAGCGCTATTTTTATAACAATTGAATACTATTTAAACCGCTTCGTTATACTAGTAATTAATTTCTTCAGCGCTGTATCCACTTTATAGTGTTATATTAAAAAATATGACTTCACTTTTTCATGAATGAAGAATAGCTAGATAAAATACTAAAATCATAAAATACCTACCTTATTATTATTTTATACCTAGGTATATATTATTTTGATGAATGCGGTGTCCATTGATTTATTGAAATCAATACGCTTCGTTGTGAAAGTGACAGTTGTATTCCGTAGGCGAGTTTCAGTTTTCAACGGACACGAGTATCTTGCATTTTATTTTTTCTGTGTTGACAAAGATTTATACAATTTTATATTGCTATTTCTATTAAAATTACTTTGATGTTTACATTATAAACATTTTATTAAGCCGCAGTCTATGCGAAAACGTCACACAGGTTATAAAATAAGAACATGTGGAAATAAATTTGAGTATTAAAATTTTATAGGAACGTGGAACTATCGAGGTTGTGATTCGTGTCACGCAATATAATTATTTCACGACACAACATTTTTTTCTGTGTCATTCGAGCATAACGTGGTCACGTGATAATGTCACCTACATAATAATATTATTGTAAGAGTATATGAAATATTGTCGGCGGCAGCTAATGGTGTGTTTGCGTGTGGGCGCGCCCTTACCATCGGCACGTTTTGTTGCTTGCTCATCGTGTGGCCGCGCCTTTACTTGGTAATGACATTATTGTTTATTAAAACTGATGACGTCATTCATCACCATACACGCGCGCACCATAAAAACTGTCCTAACTGGTGTTAGTTATTGCAATCTCGTTCTTGTCTACTTGTTACATAAGGTAGTTATTTCAAAATTAGTGTTTGAAGTCAGTATCTATCTAAGTGGGCACTACAAAAGGAAAAATCTCATAATCAATTTTACGACGAGAAAATCTATATGCAGTTAGAATATTATTATTCAAACATGAGTAAACAATTCTGATAGTTATATTATGATTATACGTTTTATAATCAGTCTTTAGATTGATTCACGTAAGTGTTTTATGTAAACATATAAAAACCTTTTTCGATTTCACCATAATGGGATAGTAAACGTCACTCGCGTTGAATTCTTTTTAACCAACGAAAAAATAAAGTTTTTCAATTCGACAGAATATTATATTCTTAAGTCAAATAGCAAAGAGTTTTCAACATTCATTTACAATAACAATACTCAACTGTATATTAGATTTTACTGCCAACACATTAACTATTAAGAAACGCCATTTATTAATTAGCCACATGTGTTAAATATCATTAAAACATTTGGAGTCATGTGAAAAAATAACAGACGTAAATCACATGAACCAACGAAGAGTGAAACAGAATTCACAGCGAGTAAATTACGCGTTTTGTTATAACATTGTTTTACAAATAGCGCTAATAACACTTCAAATAACAATTTTGAGGCCGATTGAAATCTAAATTGCATTACATAGTGTTTTTTCACAGTATTGTGTCACCTGATTCATTGGTTCGGCGATTTGCGGTCGCGACACACGGGCGGAAAGGTTAGCGTGCATTTTGATCCGGCGCCAAAATATTTGCGCTGACATTAATGTAAATTATTGTGAACAACACACGTGTCTCGTCGACGCTTCAAAGCTGATTATTGTTTGGGAACTTTAACAATATGAAATAAACAACTTAGCAGTTGCGAGACTGACATTAAAATAGAAATGTAATTGTCTTTACGATTTATTTTATAAATTAATTTTGTTGTCGCTTGAAGACTTCTAGAGCCAGAAAAAATGATCACCGTCTAGGCTTAGACCGAGTCTATCTAATATTATAAGAGAAATGAGGTATTTAAAAGTTAACGTATGCAATTAATTAGGTTTTTTTACCGTTTTTGAAATAAGGAGAGGTTTACAATTCTTTAAAATATTGTACAAATGTGTTTTCGATTACTATAAGATGCCTGAACCCATTTCAACTATGCTTTTTGTTTCTAAAAGTTCATAATTCCTAGGTTCCATTTACTTAAATTTGATTAAACTCGATAACATTTTTTCAAAGATATAAATTAAAACATGTCTCTCAATTATTGAAAACATGCATATTTTTTTATTTATATTTGTGTCTCTTGCATCTTAGTTATGAAAGAGCGTGTATCATGTAAAGGTATACTTATAGAGCCTACGTGCATTATACGTTCTCCAGATCATTCATAAAAGATTTTTCCCATGTTTGTCGGGGCGTTCGCCAGTGTTTAACAGTTGTTAGAGATTCCCAGAGCATTGTTCCGAGCACAATGTTGTTTTCTTGTGCAATATTGCTGAATTCGCTGTGATTGCGAAACACAACATGGACACGTCCGCTTCACAAACTGTTTGCACATATTTCTGCCTCGTCATGTGTAGAGGAATTTTTCATAGCACCTTTTAGCTATAAAAATAAGGAGTGAATCATGTGGCAACACGATATATTGCCAAAAGATTGAAAAAATGCCATGAGAAAAAATGACTTGCTAAATAGATAATATGATGCCCAAGATTGACCAAAATAAAGAACAAGTGACCAAATGAGCCCAAACTCGATGGGGGTTGCATTATCATGGAGATCATTTAATTATGGAGTTCCTATGGCCACCTTACAGTTCCATCATCAGATCAGGTCGATGTCATATTAATATTGTCATTGTCATCCGATTTATACATGCATGCAAAATTTCAGCTCAATCGGAAACCATGAAATGGACCAAATTAAACTTCCTAGATTTGTTTACAGACAGACAACGGAGAGGTGAAAGTAAATGAAAGCTTGTAAAAAATTAAATTAGACCCAGTTAACATATTATGTTGCTTGTAGATACAATAATAGATATTTAACTTTAATTACTCTCTCACTAAGATTTAGATGTTCGCTCTCATTAAAAGAAATATATACACGACAGAGACGACAAAGATCGTTTAAAACTAAAACCGATCCATAATGTACATCATATACCTATATGTTTATATATGTATCATATATATGTGTATGTATATGTGTGTCATTATTTCTCTCCCTGAAAGGTTGTCTGGAAGAGATCGCTTTTAGCGATATGACCGCCAATTGTTACACTTATGTCGTGATTTTGTGTTATAGTTTAAAGTTTTCTGTATGTTTGTAGTGTTTCAATAAAGAGTTTTCTATTCTATTCTAATGTAAAACAATATTCATCTAGAACTTTACAAAAAACAACTACAGAGATTAATCTCACGACGAAGTTTATCGTTTAGAATCTTGCAAGATGGTGATGAAATTGCACTTATAATAAAAAAAAGGTTTGCATAATATTGTAAAATAAATTATACAAATACTTAACAAATAATAAATAAGCAACACTTTGACACGCTTTTTAACCGAAAAAATCGCTGCATGTTTTCAATCAAAAGTGTGATAAACCTAAAAACACAGTAATAACTCTTGTGAACATTAGCAAATATGAAAACAAGGCATTACCGTTTGAAGAATTACTCGTAAATTCGAAAGCGTTTTAGACTTACAAACAAATAGCTAACAAAGTGGTTGAAACGTTAAAGAATAAACAATATTTATTACAAATGAACGTCAAAGGTGGAAAGTTAAAGTGGAGAAAAATAGGTTCATTTGAAACTTGAAAGAAAAAAAAAATTAGTTAGCTTTAATGGTGATAAGAAACCAACAGAAATAATAGCCAAATCCATATTTGTGTTGCTGCGTGCGCTGTAATAATTTGAAAAAGCTCTAAATGTTTATAAAATTACACTTGAAAGATATAATTATACATAGGAATCACTGTTTACCGTTTATCAATACAAAGAGAACTTTTTAAATTTAGAATGTTCTTGATCTTCGATTAAGTCTTCTACTCGAAGTTAAAAGCAGATTTTAACCAAGAAAACGGAATAAATTCCTCCTTGGCTTCACATCGTGACTACAAACTTATTGGCAAGTCTCGATTTCAGATTAATTGACTTATCTGACCGTTTTGAGCGACGTCTATTGTATCTTATGTACACATGTCTTAAATAATTAGGTTTGACGTCTTAGGCTTAGGGGCCTATACTGTGAAGGGATTTGTACCCATATTATTTACCTTCCCTGGGGATGTTGGTTATAAAGGGTTCCTACGTAGGCTAATGTTGTGTGCTGGCGTATAATAGGACAAAAGAGTATTAACTTTACTGACTTTACTCATAGCAAGTTGAACTTAAGAGTTCCATCCGCTTATGAGTCTTAATGGTAGTAGTTGAAATTTAGAAAGGTAATAAACGTACACTTATTGCGTCCAATTTGAATGTAATATCAGAAACATAGACCTAAATAAAATGACGAAAAAGCATAAACTTAATCAAAATCAATTAGTAATTAGTATAGTAGTAAAAAGTAGAGGTAAATAAGCGAAATTTCGTAAAATATGTTGCACTTTGCACACACAAATTAATGCCAAATTAGTTTCATAAAATGGTTAAATAATTCAGGTGACAAACATCAAAGTGTAATAACGTGTACGAATAACAGTATAATCGCAACCGCAGCTCAACACAAAATATTCTGCAAACGTGTAAACAAAGTTCAATGCAAATAATATCCCATTCCTAGAGCAGTTTAATAGGTTTTCCGCAACACTCGTGTTATTACCCCAACTGAATAAAATCCTCTATGAAAATATGAGTACAAAACGAGTTAAAGAGAACAAGCGTAGTGTTCACACTGACAAAAATGAGTTCTATTCGGAAGCGATAGGGAACGATTACGAACGGTTCGCGCAAATGGTATGCAGTTACCACGATGTAAAACTACGCCTTACATTTTCATTTATTGGCAGAACGGAAATAGGACACGAAAAGTTTTAATATTCAAGAATTGTTCTTGAACACAATGCTGGAAACGTTTCAACCAAAAATCTAATATCAGAGCCACCGATAGTGCCTTGGCATCTGTAATCCGAGGTTTGCGTAGAGCACGCCGCTGAAACTTGCCGCATAGCAGTATAACGTTACATTACGGTATTCTCGTGTTAAGACCAAGAGAAATCACTTGAGACATAAAAGTTGAACTGCAACCGTTAGTGCAGACAATTTTGGTCTCTACGTATATTATATTTTATTGCATAAAGTAAAAAACGTGTCCAATTTACAAAAGCTTAATAAAAAATTACGATGTCTTACCAAAGTGTACTTTCATTTTCGACTCTTGCTTATTTTAGCTCGACTCAACTTACCTGTAACAAAAAAGTAAACAGATAAGACATTTTACTCGTAATATTATAGTAATAAAATTTTCACATCTAAAGAAAAAAAAACTACTTTTAGGCAAATGAGTGTCCAAAAGCATAAAATCATTGCTTATACGAGAAAAAAGGCTATATTATTAAAGTCAGGATAACTCTGATTTGATAGAACATAGAAATAAAATCCTTAAAATTAAAATTACCAAGTGGTCTTATAGCTCCGTGCGATCTACTATCTCTACTACTATCATGCAGAGAGAGGAAATTTGATTTCTTATTGTCCTTTATCAGATGTATAAAGTGGTTATCACTTTATTATTAATCTAAATAAGAGAACTCATATTAATCGCTTAGTAGAAACAAGAAAGTGAAATGAAGCCGTATCTAAATTATCAGCGCGAATCAAAATTCTCTAACCATGCTCCTGTTCCATATTCGATCACTTGCCAATCGTGAATGAATTCGAAATGAGGCAAATAAGCAATTAATACGCCCATAACGGTCATATTCGGGTTCGATTACGCGATGTGGGAAATTTTAGACGCACCGTTGGACTCACGCACATTAGCAAACTGTTCAACAATGATAGAAATGACCACAGAGTTTGAATTAACTCACTAGATTTTTTCAGGGGGAATAAAATAATTGAGAAAAAAAAAAATAGGTATATATTAATATTAAAAACCTCGTATCAGGCGGGATAGCAAAAGGTGGTGCTAGATCGAAAGGAATTGAGAAATTTGGGGAGGCCTTTGCTCAGCAGTAGAAAATAAGTCTAAAAGAATTTGAATTTGTTTATTCATAAATTTCAGGTAGGTACATAATAACAGATCTTGAAGTACATCATTGTTCTGCCAAAACCTGTCTTTTCAGACTTATGAATAATACCCACATTATTACAACGATGTGACTTATAACTAAGAATAATGTATTAAGTTAAGTTGTATGAAGCATGTATGACATATGCATGTATGTTATATTTTGTATGCAAATTCTCAGAACAACGCAGTTATGAACTTTGAATTAAAGTAAAGTTTAAACTGCAGATCGTTCATTTATGTTGTTAGGAATATTACATGAGATGTTTGCATGAGAGGTGCAAATTAATAATGGTTATTATCTAACGATATGACTAAATGGGCATCAGGTAGCGTTTTGTGAGTCAACATCGAGCTTTCTGGTCAAAATCTTAGGCCACATCTCATACCAACAGGTTACGAGTTTGCAGTCAAAAAACCTGCTTATTCTGATGCAAAAAACCAGCCAGTTAACAAAACATCTATTGAATAAATTCGAGATAACTATAAAGCTTATTATAAACCGCGTAGTCAGTAAGGCGCCTACAATTTTATCAACAAAATACATGAGGGATCGCATTTACATAATAAGCTCCCACCCGCATTCATACGAACAACACGGGCCAACGTATTCAGATTTCGTTATTATTTCACTAGAGATAAGCATTGCTTCAACGTACTGCTTTTTTAAACTACTTTCTGTTAAAAAAAGCATTTTATACAACAGCATTTATCACTAAGCAACTGAAACACATGTCCTACACGTAGTTTTTTAACAAGTATTTACCTTGTTATAATACGTAACGAATTATAAAACTAACAACGTTGTTACGAAAATTAAAATACTGTTCTTCACTAGGTAATAGGTATGAATAAATTAAAAACGCACTTACATTAGAGAGATTTTTTGTTAGAGTTATTTATAAATTATTTATAGTTATTTATAAAAAACAGAAACATTTTATTTGGTATACTGATGCAAATTTAAAACGTTTTAAGTCAACCAATCTGGTGCGGTCCAAATTCAATCCGGTGTCGAATTATATCGCGTAGTTAAATCACATTGATAACAACTAGTTGAATTTCATATTCATCGTCGCATGCAAGATAATCGTGTTTGTGCGATTAACTTGCACTAATGTGACACTGGGAAACATGATAAAACTCATGGCGTTTGACCCGTGATTAACATATATTTGCAAACGCAAGCAAATTTGTTTCAGGCTTTGTTTTATTGAATTGTTTTGCAGTAAACGCATTGTTGTTCGCGAGTGGAGACCGCTTCTCGGTAAACGGGTGTCCTTGGGCGAGATGGGGTGACGATATCCGGAAGGTCGCGGGGAGCGGGTGGAGGAGGAAGACGGAGAACCGAGTTGAGTGGCGTGCCATGGTGGAGGCCTATGTCCAGCAGTGGACGAACGTAGGATGTTGATTATGATAATGAAACGCAAGCATCGGCTTTTGCTCAACAGTGGGGCGGTTTGGACTGACGATGATGATATTGGTGATGATGTAATGCATGGCCTGTTAAATATATTAGGTACTACTAGCTACAAACCCAGGTGCTATCCCAGTATCTAACCTACATTCGTACTAAATTTTAGCTCAAGAAGTACAGTTGTCATTTTATAGTAAACTTGTGAAATTAAACATCGTCTCAAAATATAAATATTGAGTAGTTTAGATGTTTTTTTGAACCTATCGAAAATAGATTTTAGTTTAACATACTTACTCGTATTACGAGCTAGCTTAACATAAAGAATGTGTCACATGTGTCATACTCGTTAGAATAATATCTTGCATATAAAAGCTCTGTTCACTGAGTCTACTCGTATCCTTCACCCGTGTCCTAAAAGTATCTCTAAACCAATATACTATCCACGTTACTAGTGCACAAAACACAGCGGTGCACAACAGCTAAATTATCCCGATGAAAACATAAAATAAAAGCGAACGGTCAGTCTATACACGACACAACGTTGGTCGGGGGCCAACTGTCCGCCGATATCTGCGATGCACACTGCAAACGTTACTTCACTAATAATTGAATCCACTTATCTGATATCTGGCACATTTATATCGCGGCAAATTAAAGTTGGCTATGAAATAATTTAGATTCAAAACATAAATAATTTGACGTTGATGTATTTTGACAAAATTCACATACCTGAAAAACCCCATATTTAACATACCTAATAATATTATGCCATTGTATGGTTGTGTCTAAAAATATATATTATAGATATAACATAGAGGTAGAACACTTTTATTACTAAGTAAATTGAATATAAAACGGCTGACATACAGCGCACACTACGTAAAGTTGCTGGAACTTTTTATAGGAAAACGTGACGTAGCGCATCCCGCCCGAAACTTTTAAGCGTTATATCTCAGGCTTTTTTATTTTTATTTTTTAAAGTTATATCAAACAAATGAAAACCGCGATGTAATTTATAATACCTATAGGTACACCTGTATTACAATAAATAAATATACACACCTACACAGTTCACATACGAGTATAGCAATTCAAAAAGTGCATTTTTATTTCATAAGATTCCTGAATATCTTACGACTTATGAGTACGTGGGTGGCGTGTGTGGAAGTGCACAGTAAGTATTGTATTTTTTAAGACCGGATAATATCAACCCAATTAAATGCTCCATAAAACAATTGACATTTATTGTTGTCACCGCGTCCCGGCATTTGACGTAACAGAAACAAATGAAAGTGTGAGACAATAAAAGATGAATGCATCAATTACCCCCGAGTTAATGTAGCGTCAACATGGGCCAGTGCCAAGTTCCGTTCTCGATTGACTCTTGATCTCGCGTCTTCAAATCGACACTACACTCTATCAATCTATTTAACTTTATGCGCCAACATTTTTAAATATAGTATGCTCTATGCTCAGAAGACAATTTTACTTATGCTATAAACTTGCTCAGCGTTTTCTCGCTGAAAAGAAACATGCTCCATTCAAGGCTCTACCTAGAAACAAAACGAAAGCCAAATCGGTTTGGACGTGAAGGAGCGACAACGCACATAATTATTAGGATTTGAAAGTTTAGATGCATAATAAATAAATTATGTGTTTTAACAATATATCACATTGGGTGAAAAATCGTATGACTTTAATTATTTAAAACCACAAATTTTAAATTTCTAAAGTTTTAATTGAAAATTGAATGACGTGTTTAAAACCTGCGCATCAATATAACCGCCAACACCTCCCACACATAAAAGTCTCGATTACATTTCTTCCTTATACAGTTTGTATAGACCTGTTATTGAACACCTTCCTTTTGGGGATGCCCTCGACCCGACTCGACTCGATCGGGCCCCAGGACAGATTAAAACAAAATAAGGCACGAGCTCAGCTGGTACGCGGTACGAATTCTAATGACATCCATGTATCCTTGCTACGGCCAAATTTGGAACTAACGTCTCACCATATTCAGCTACTGCCAAAACGACAGGACATCTCTAGGACATAGACGCTCGCGCCCCCATTCACGTACATCTTGATCGTGGTCTATACAAGATTAGAACCACTGTATAGTGTATAGTAATAAGTCATAGTTCCTGCGGTGAGCCATCTACGAGTATGTCATGCGTCTTATATTGTGTTTCTAGTTTAATGTTGTTACCGTGTGGTTGGTTATCAAACTTGTGGGCCTAATATTATGTTACCTATACATAATAACTGCGTATATTCTTTTGCTTGCCTCTATTTGTAAAAAATAAGGATTTTTTTTTCTCGGCACTGGCATAATAGAGGTAGACACATAAGTGGTGTGTTGCTTTATTTCTTATAAAGTAGGTAACATCCAGGATGTGTGGTCTAACTTTTTTAGGTTTATAAAGATTTTGACTCTAACATCATTATATATAATATAGGAAAAAAATAGGAAATAGACCATTTTCTTATTTAAACGGATCCTCTTCCGTTGTTATAGTCGATTTCCGCCAACCAATTTCGGTACATTTTCTCTAACTATTCACGTTTTTTAAACTTTAGCAGTAAGATTCTATTCCATAACTTTCTCTAAACATCACTTATAAATAAGCAATGTAGAGACGCGATAGAAGTTACCGAGAAATCGCTCGGTCAAACGATTTGATTTACATTTCCATTTGATTTCTCAGTCAACAGCTCTTTAGGATGCAGGTGCATCGGTTACGACATTCGCGAAAACTTTGCATCAAACGCTTAGGTGCAAATATTGCTAGTGTTGTGTGTTTGCGAGATAATGTTTATTTTGCATCGTAATAGGAAATTGGATGTCACGCGTTGATATCAAATAAATAAAGATATTTCTCTCTTATTCATTTCGCTTTATTATTTTCATAGACAACAGCTGCAAATATGATTTTCTACTCAGATATTGAACCTTATCTTACTAATATTAAAACGTGAAATTTTGTAAGAATTTTTGGATGTTTGGATGTATGTTTATTACTCTTTCTCTTAAACGGGTGGACCGATTGAGGTGGTATTTGGTATAAATATAGTTTAGACCCTGGAATAACACATAGGCTACAATAAAACTGGTAAAACCGCTGGGCGCAACTAGTAATTAATACTTTCAAAGTTTTGTAAAACTGAGCTTTTTAAAACCTAAATTACAGAGTGTCAGTCAGTTAGTCAATCAGTCACTCTATCCTTTTATATATTGAGACTATTATACAAATAGTTCTACAGAGCGGTGACTATGACATGTAATAGAACAATTAGAATGCAAGACGCATCGCATTCGATCCACCGATGCGATGATTGCAATGAGGTCACACCGCCTATTGTAATTATTTACTCTTGATATTGCGTTCTGATGCGTAAGCGCAGTTATTGTGTACTGTTATTGTCTTCTATAGCAAAACTTTTATAACAAAACGATCGCTTAGCACTTGTTTTCTAGTGCTAGAAAGTCTAAAAACTTTATAGGTAGATATACTAAGGTAAAATAGGTAGGTAAACTAGCTTGTCCATTGGGAAGAACATACGCACTATCATTAAAAATCATGTAACATGAAGGGAACTGCGGTCCGTTGCCGGTTCAAGTGAAGGCTTTACCTTTTTTAAAACTGTTTACAAGTTGTAGGTAATCGCAAAGTTACACTTGTGGCAATTACTATAAGCCAACAAATATAAAATGTTATTGTAGATATAGAACTATTAAGATATTTTTTCAACGTCTAAGGAGGTCGTCTAGGTGGGTACTCCAACAGTGCCAGTTATTCTACCACCTGAGCAGTAATGTGCAAACATTACTGTGCTTCGGTAGGAGGGCACTGTAGCTAGTGAAATTACTGGGCTAAAGAGTCTTAACATATTATGACTCTTGAATAAGAAGCGTTGGAGCAGTGCACCTAGAATTGCACATCATTGTGAAATTCTGGGTAGCACTGTACTGATTATGGGCAGCGTTATCTCTTAACATCAGAAGAGCGTCTTGCTCGTCTTCTTACTTCTCCACATAAAAAAAAACGTTTCCGCGCATAGCTCATCTGTGTATTACCATCATGTATACGACATGATGGTAATACAGAGTAAAAAAATGCCTTTAAACTTTGAGATCCCATATCCCTTAGAACATTTCATTTTTGACGGCTTATAGCGATTGCTACCAGTGTAATTAACCAAAGAGGCTTCTGGACATAGAGCTGGGAAAGATCAACGGAAGACAATCATCCCACACTTTTGAAGTGTGTTTAGAGTAACATGAAGTGTATTTTTCATTTATATTATGATTAATAAAAACTATAGAAGCATATCTCTTTAAGGTATTGTCTCTTAATATTACCATATCCCTTATAGCTATTGTCTGTTTAATATATTGAGATTTATATTTCCATGTGGGTGTTTCATATTTCACAAAAATATTTTCACAGTATTACCGCAAACGCGATTACAAAAAGACCAAAAACTTTGACTCTCCAAGGATTGGTGGGAAGGAAAGCCTATTAGGATTATCTTGTTAACTTTTGTTAGCAACTGCGCATGAATTTTTTCATAGTATTTTTTATGATATACTTCACAAGTATGTACAGTAAATGCCTTTGGCATTAAGTGAAATACTTTATAATGTAGGTAACTCAAATAAAAACTTATTTTTAATTTGTATTGCGTATTTAAACAGTACTTAAAAAATATAATTGTATTAATATTGGTCCACTACTAAGCAAACCTCTTTACCTCCCAAATACCATATAAGGTAATAATTAACACTGGCAATCACTATAAGTCGACAAAAATAAAAATGTTTTTATAGAGATAGAACCGGGAAGAGAGGAGTAATCTTGTATCGGAGGCCAAAACTCACTTTGGGTCACTGCGCCGTAGTAAGTAGGTAAGTACCTATAGAAAACCCAACCGTGTATTATTCAACAGAGTTAAGATACACGTTTTAATTTTACGATTCAATATCACCGTATTTTTATTTTTGTCGCCTTATAGAGCTCTAAAAATACCTATAAAAATTGATACGTTCCAGTGTAAAAAAATCCTATAAAATTTGGTAAATGAAGTTTCAAAACTAGCGTAAAAGGATTTTTATAATACCTCGCACGAAATCCAATAGAATTAGGTAACAATCCACATTAATTCCTTCAAAATCTCCACATATACACTAGCATGTTTGGTTTTATGTTTGGTGACCTTTCCGTTCGTGAAATCCCCGGCGAAGCTATCGACTCACGTTCCTGATACCTGTCCTTAGAATCTGTGCAAAATGAAAAGAGCCGTACGAATAAAATGGCTGCTTATATTCTACAAGTCTTCTCTTATCGCACGGTCTCTCCTAACTTGAATACCAATATTAAGCGGGTGTATAAGCATGGTACGTGACAATAATTTCGTTTCGCCGCTGCTCCCGTGCATTCCTTTATGTTCTGGCCTATTAATCGCCTCACCTCGGCATGGCAGTGCGTTATTAAAATGGTTGAGAATTTTGTATTGTGAATTATTAATGAAAATCATTATTATTTAAAGTGCTGCTTTTGTAACTTGCTATATTAAGAAAAATAATATTAGAGTTAGAAAAACTTGCTTTATTAAGAAAAATAATATTAGAGTATGTCGAACATTTAACTGAAAATTAGCATATGTAAAGATCATACGGCGTCTACCATTACCGAAAAAAAAATTGTTCTTTCAGTGTCAAAAATTACATTTTAATCACCTCTTGCCTTTCCTAGAAAATTTATAAACTTACAAATCTTATTATTTTCCGGTGACATTGCCAGCAATCCAACATTACTACTAAGTATTTTATACCACCGCACTTTCACAGACTTAAGCCTGCTTCCACAGGATATTCATGGACCCACAAGTAAGTTTATTTGCTAGTTTAATATAATTATTACTATGATTAGGTTTTGAAAGCTCTTTGGCATCCTACTTTCAAATTCATTTCTTCTTTATAACTTCGTTAAAAATAACCATTAAGCAAACAATTATTAGTTGAGATTAAGATAATTGTTTGAAATAGTATCTCCATTATTATTAAACTAGGACTAATTTATACTTGTAATTGAGTCCGCGCCAGTTTACAGCCAAAATAAAGAAGCAATGAGTGAACACGTGCAATAAACACAATAAAGTGGTTACAACAGCTGCAGATATAAAATAGACCAGTTTAGTACATCTACGAGTAGACAACGCCTATTGCGAAGATGTTACTAGGCGAAATATAAATATCCTGATATTAGACAAAACTAAAGAAACACCACAAATGTAACCGAAATACGAGTATACGCGGACAAGGTCGAAGTAAGTTTATTTAATTAAGGAAATGAGGTTAAGTTGTTAGTATTATTATCCTACTAACTATGCAGTACTAAAGTAACAAATTAACTTTTTTTAAATAATTCTCACTATTACTTATAAAAATGCTTTAATAAGATACATATTCGTTTGTCACGTGGTAGACAATATACACATAACCTACACAAATTCCTCAACGTAAATACTAACACCCATACTTTTAGTAGTGTCCTTGCCCTTGACTCTTCTTTACTATGTACCCTTTTCCTTGAAAAAGGTTGAGTGGGAGTGGGAGTCGAGAGCAAAGACACGACTAAAAATATACGAGAGTGTATACGCTTTCCTTCCGATCCAAATTCTATGACAGTCCGCTATTTAGACCAGGGTAGATCCCTTTAAAAATAATAAAAAGTGAAAAAAAATAATAGTAGGATGAAACCCATTAGAAAAGGAGGGGAATATTATAAAAAATAAAAGGAAAAATAATTTACGGGCGATCTGAGGTCGGGAAGGGGATGGGGGTGAGTTTTTAAGGGTAAAAAACGGTTTTTCTCGATTTCCGGCAAAACTAAAAGTCCTATCGAAAAAAGTCAAATGGCAAAGTTGTAGGTAATAAAAAGATCTAAAACTTTTGTATTCACACTTTTTTCACATAACCTCAAAATTTATGTGAAAAATTCAAAAAACCAAGTTTTTGGTTTTTTATTTTTATCTTTTACAAAAATTTTCTTTTTTAAACGAAATTTGGTGAAAACATACCTTTTTATGTCCCAAATACGCTGTAATTTATTTGATTAAAAATATTTATTTTTTCACCTTATTTTGAATTAATATCAAAAAAACACCCTAATTTTCAATCGAAAATTCACCCGTCAAAATATCAGCTTTTTTCAAAAAGTTGGTATGGTTTCTGTTCGTTGAAATCTCTACTTTCCGATGGTGAAAAAAAATATATGTTACTACAGTAAATCTTCTCAGAAAATGCAAAAAAAAAAACTTGAATTCGAAATTTTTTTGAGCTATTTATTAAAATTTACACTTTAATTACTCGAAAAACGTTAGATTACTTATTTGCAATTTTTTTGTTATCAATGTCACATGTAATCTAACGTTTTTCGAGTAATTAAAGTGTAAATTTTAATAAATAGCTCAAAATTATTTATAATTATTTAAAAAAAAATCGTTTTTTTTTTTGCATTTTCTGAGAAGATTTACTGTAGTAACATATTTTTTTTTTCACCATCGGAAAGTAGAGATTTCAACGAACAGAAACCATACCAACTTTTAGAAAAATGCTGATATTTTGACGGGTGAATTTTCGATTGAAAATTATGTTGTTTTTTCGATATTAATTCAAAATAAGGTAAAAAAATAAATATTTTTAATCAAATAAATTACAGCGTATTTGGGACATAAAAATGTATGTTTTCACCAAATTTCGTTCAAAAAAAAAATTTCTGTAAAAGATAAAAATAAAAAACCAAAAACTTGGTTTTTTGAATTTTTCACATAAATTTTGAGGTTATGTGAAAAAAGTGTGAATACAAAAGTTTTAGATCTTTTTATTACCTACAACTTTGCCATTTGACTTTTTTCGATAGGACTTTTAGTTTTGCCGGAAATCGAGAAAAACCGTTTTTTACCCTTAAAAACTCACCCCCATCCCCTTCCCGACCTCAGATCGCCCGTAAATTATTTTTCCTTTTATTTTTATAATATTCCCCTCCTTTTCTAATGGGTTTCATCCTACTATTATTTTATTTTGTTTTAAAAATTATCGACCCTGGTCTAATTGTCGTAGACTAATCTCAAAAATAAGTCAAATTTTCTCTAAAATTTTGATACTGTGGGCCAAGCACAGAAGTTTCGTAGACTTGTCTTGCTGTCAAGTCAAACTGTCATCCCACACATTGTACTTTTTGAATGTATAGGATGACAGTTTAACTTGACAGCAAGACAAGTCTACGCATTGTCCATGCTAAAGGGGCTAAATCTTAACAACGATGGTAAATATGCCACACTTTATGACGCCGTATTGATCATGCTTACACAAATCGTCCCAAAAATCCACAATTACCAATTTTCATTTCCTATTGACGCAATTCAACCAAATCATTTCCAAACTGTAGCTGTAAGACTAACTAAATCGGAGTTTGTTAACCCTGATTTCACCACCTACTGTCACGCGGCACAACTCAACCGTGGCTCAGTTACAAAAACTTGGCCGTATCTTATTCGGAATTAGCTAATTATTTATATTTATAGCTGGATACTTACTTTCACCATTAGTCTAGGTGTTTGATATATAGTCTTATTTAAATCCAATAAAATTGGTGTTAAGCGATGATGAATTGCACGTCAATTGTAATCGAATGCGCTTTACTACTTCTTATCGCCTATTATAACTCAGAAATATGGTCTCGATGAGAATTGATCAAGCTCAAAAGTATCAATTTCAAATTTTATATCAAGTTTTTTGTATTTTCTTCATTCCTCATACACATAGTTTATAGGAGAAACACTACAACCATTTAAGTTTATTTGTATACAAAGAAGTATGAAGACGAAGCAAAAAGCAGGACCCTTTCCTGATGGTAAGAGATAACGCTGCCCATAATAATTTGTACAGTGCTACCTTCGATTATATTTATTGATCTCAAGTTGAAAAACAACACAAAATCTTTCTAAAATAGAATGTTAGCAATAAGGCAATAATTATTGATAACGTAAATACGTAACACAGTTGTATTATTAAAATAAATAATATCATTTTTTACATAGTACCTACAAGAATATTCTACTAAGCTGTACGAGCGTCGAGCATTCCCCCACGTATGTTTCACCACGAAGCCTTCAACGAAGCGTGTCTGTATTACAATTACTACGGAACCCTTTCAAAGTTTTCACGGGTGATCGGAGGCCGGTGTTGTTCAGAGCCGGATGATTCCGGAGCCTGTCGGAGCCGTGTCGGACCCAGCGGACCGCGAACCGGATCATGAGCCCCTCCCGTTAGATGTTGTAATGAATTATTGAAGTACTGTGTATGTCTGTCTCTCATTGGAAGCAATTAAGTATGTATTAGTTACCTACAATATGAATGAATTGGCATTTATTAGGTAATTTATTATCCTTGTAGGTCCTGATAACTACGAGAAAAACCTTATTTGATGCATATAAGGTTAAAGGTTAATGTTGATGCACATAAGGTTTTTCTCATAAAACTTCCACTTTCACTGCTGCGCAAATACCTTCTCCAATTCTTTTCAGTATCTCTTTCCAGTGCCACTGCGGCCCAACCGGCCTGGTACGCGTCTATCGTCCAGTTGCAATGACAATCTGATGTCTCAAAAAGCGTTATTTTACTTTTCGGAAGGCACGTAAAACTGTGGGTCCCGGCTGTTTCCTATAAGATATGTAGGATGCAGTCGTTAGGTCATGTTGCAGGCCTTGGAGGAATTTTGGCGACCTGAAACTGCAACATATAAGTTGGCCACACAACCTATAAATTGTGATTTGACTCTGACAGTGTAAGTAGGGTAACCTGTTCTGTTGGAGTATAAACCCTAATTGAAGTGAAAACTTCTTTAGCGGCGCTGAGCACTTTTTTGTATGGGTTAAAACTTTCAAACTCGCGTCAGGGTCACGTGATGCTGATCGAAAAAGCGTAAGATCGAGGGGAAGGGAGAGGAACTAGTATCTCTCACTCTTTCTACCGTGCTTGAGTGTGCTGCTCTGTGAATTTGGTTTAACTATGTCAAATGATCGCAATTTTAGCACAACGAAATACAAAACTACTATTGATGCGGTCTTTATTAGACACTTAAATAGGTTCGAATCAAAACTGTTTGTTTCTTACTTCAGTTATCATAAACCAATTGTATCAGTTGTAAAAATTTGGGATGATGATTCTGATAATAACGATGGTGTAAAAGTCGTCGAAATTATGGATGGAAGTTGATTTTTCTGAGAGATAAAATTTAATGTAATATATAAATAACGATATAATATTATAAATAACAAAATATAAATTGTCATATTTGTGTACGATAGCGCAATAAATAAATATTGTATTCTACCTCATAAATGATGGTATTTTTATACTTATAATTAAACACAACGTTAATATTGAAGTTTTCACTTCTGCCGGCACTCCCGGAGTGCTACCTTTTTTATTATAAAGTTAATATTTTACATACAGTGAAATAATAAAATACCCTAGAGTCGTCGCCTTGAGTTTGCAGACTGATGACCATAGGTGTATAGTGTATACGTGTCACTTGCTGTATGTAAATCAATGTTGAATGTATGTAAATCCCACCAACACCATCACAAGTTGTCATCGACTTCCGTGCAGTCCTCTGTGCTACACAATATGCATGACCTAGTACTTAATACCAAACGGTTTAATATTCAAGAGTCGCGCGTCCGCGGCGCACGCTCCTACGTAATAAAAGCACGCTCCGACGCTTAACGAGCCGGCCGATGAGCTCCTTCGTATTTCAAACAAAGAGACAGGCTACGTGACCGTAACGAGAGTACTTCATTTGTGCACAGGATTCCAATAAAACGTCTGATTCTTCACGCATAAAGTGCCCACGCATCGTTCTGATGAATGTTTGATCGACGAATCTATACAGGGTTAAACACTTAAGACTTTGAAATTTTAAGAAAATACGTTAAATATTAAAAACACATTACATTTAAAACAAACAAACAAGGGAAATAATTATAAATTAAAAAGTAGTTATATATATTTGTGTTATAGAGTCTACCTGCTCCACGGTTTCACCAGCCTTGATCCCATGATTTCATAGGATAAGGACGATTCCCCAATCGGAATAAAAAGTAGTCTAGGTACTCGTATTCTTTTAAGTTTCCAGCTATCTACATTCTGAGTTTCAGCCGCAATCGTTTCAGTTGTTTTTGTATGAAAGAGCTACACAACGTACATAGTACAAACTTTCACCTTCATAATTATTAGCAGGATTACGTGAACTTGAATATCGGTCGCAAATCAGGAAATCATGAAAAACTAGTTTGAAAATGCAATACGTGCTTGGAAGAGAAAACTGGGTAATTTATAGTTTATCCGCTGTAATAAAATTTATGTAGTTTTATGACGCGGAAACTTTTTACTCGTATTTTAACTAATAAATGACAATAATAAGTAATTTATAACATTATAATGTATGTCTGGGATATATCCCAGACTTTTGTAATAAAGGCAGATACCGCTCTTCATAAAACAAAACACAGATAGTACGGTTTTGCGATCACCGAAGACCTTATTTTCAAGCATAACATAATAAAATAACACAATATTATGTTCTCATGTACTACACTTATTTTGACAATGTGTAACAAAAACAGTCTCAATAAACTATTTTAATAGAAACTGGATTTTTTCGATAATCATCTTCATCATCATATTCCTTTGCGTCTATTACAAACGATTTCAACACTGTCTGTAATAGTATTAGTATTCATCTATCTGTGGTAATAGTGTCAAATGAAATCAACTTCTCTTTGTTATTTGCTGTTTTGTTCGCGGTATCTGCCTTATTTCATTGTTTGTTATTAAAATACGAATAATTTTAATAACTTTTCTCGTAATAGAACATCACGAACGCAATAAATCTAACTTTCTATTTAATTATTGGCCAACAAAAGCTGCTTTAAGGTAAATTATGTTTCCTATTCAAACAAATTAAAGTAATTTAACTGGACAATATCGGCCTCATTCAAAAAACTCACTTTCCATTCTGATTAAACAATGGACAACAAACTTCGCGGAATCTAGACGTGATCAACATTTCAGATGTTGGCCAATTTGTCTCTTTGTTGAACTAATTCTGCTTCCAGAAATTCAATTTCTTGATTGTTATGATACTTGTAATTAAACATTTTAATAAGTATATCTACATTATGTGCGAAGATCGTCATTTACAGTAACTGGGGCTGGCAACTTTTTAGCAACTCTCTAGCTACTTACGGTTTTATATACCTAATCCTATGACCGCTGTCGAACTTTAACTGGTGCAGCTAGCCAAGATATATTCAACTATTTGCATTAAGATAATATATGGAACAGTTAATTGCCAGTGCTAGTTGCTGCAATAGTAGCTCTATCTGAAAATCGCCTTTTGCCATGCGGCAGACAGATGCCTTTGAGGTGTGGACGAATTTGACAACCAAAGGAGGTTGTCATCATGTTAATGGAACTAGCCTTACCTAACTCTTATTTTTGCCGTCTGCTTGGTACGGACATAAAATGTGAGCAAACATGAATATTATGCCGTTACATTACCAAATGTATGAAAGCTTCACTTATTTTAATTTTATAACACTTCAAAAAGTATAATAAACGCAGTAAAACTTAAGTGTACGTTAACTTTACCGCGGCCCATAAAACATGTCCCGTTACAGATCTCTCTAATTCATCTCCGCGATCACTCACTTTAACAACCATTAACCAACAGCTACATTTCCTTCAATCATCTTAAATAGGAGGGTCGAATGTTAAAGATACTTATTCTTCGGATATTGAAATAGACTCAGCAATTCCAGTTCAAACTTTCCATGTAAAGAAAGTTATCAGCAATCGAGGGCTCATTGATTGTGCACAAAGAGCTTTCGTACTGAGTCTCGCGTAGTTCGATTTCGTTTTGTGACATTAAAGTTCGGTTTTCCGCACAATGCGGGTGCTGAAACTTGCCCTGCACTTACAGACATATTATTGCCTATCACAGTTTGTGGCTCTTATTATACTTATGACTTCATATCTATAGTACTCTACTATCCTACTGATTCTTCTAATATAAATATAAAAGTATGGAGGTGTGAGTGTGTTTGTTCTTATTTACATCTAAAAAATTATGAGTAGCAAAGACCTTGATCAGCTAGCTTAAAATATGAACATAAAATATTTTCTCCAAATATGATAATTGGAATGTTAATTGATACCTACTTTAGTACGGGTGGATGATTTTATTACTACAGTTTTTATTTTAATATATAGAGGACCTAACTAAAACTATTTAAAATAAGAAATTGTATTCTTTAGCAATATGCAGCTTGAACTTATTGCAAAATGCTGCCTTTATCACTTGCCTACAAAAGAGTCGAGCCTATAAAGAATACTAGCTAGCAGTTTCCAGCTCAAACTTTTAGTGCAAAGAAAGTAACGGCAATCGTGAGCCCATTGATTGCGGACAAAGAGTCCCGTCTCGCGACATTGGAGTTCGATTTTCCGCTCACAATGCGGCGACGATTTTCGTCTTGCATTCTGGATTATAGCGCCACGGTTCGTTCGTTCCCGTCGCCGGTATTATAACCGGCTTCTGTGCGACGATACCGGCTTGTATTCATAGAAAGCCTCCAAGTCTACTGACCATAAACGGAACCACGATGCTTCCGCAAGTACAGAATAACCGGATCGTTTGGATACTAAGCACTAAGCATTTATTACAAGTACAAAACCTAACATGTGCGACTCGGTAAGAACCAAATCCTCTCTCCTGTTCGTAAAATTTTATGTGAACAATTTTCTGTGGACTGTATTTTAAAATAGGAAGTAAAATCTGCACAGAAATGTAGTCTCCTTTTAACCTTCAAAGAGGCGTATTCTTTCAGTGGCGTAATTTGTCAAGCTCAGCATAGCAATACGGGGGAATTAATACATCGCTAGGATTCATACTGCCTCGGGCTACGTCCAGTCTGGCCCGATGCCAACACGCTTGCACAATGCACAATAAATACCTAGTACTGGCTTCACTCTTAATTACTCCTCTGCCATTAAGTGCATTCACCTATCTGCATAATCGCATACATTTTTTGTCGTGCTAACATTTTAGTATTAAAATGGTCTTCTCTTAGAAGTTAGGGACTGATTTTATGCTTGTCTGGCTAGAGTGAAGTCTAAATGAAACTTACCCGGTCTTCTATAATTAGTTTGATTTAATATTTAATAGTTACGTCTCATTAAAATTAGGTGAGATAAGTTTCACAAACTTATAACTTTAGGTCTAAAACGGAGTCTCAGGTAACCCAGAAACTTGTTAGGTAGATTTAATATTTTGATATAATATGTAAAGGCTCAACATTATACCAGTAATGTCAGCTACCGTGCCTATAATAAAACTTTTAAAATCTCTTACATTAGCATTTGCTTGTGTGTTCAGCTCAAACATTCAAAAGAACAAATCTAAAGCAATAAACTCTCTACTCTAAATTTAACGGTAATTTTCATTAAAAAAGACACGAAAAGAAGATCGTTTCGTGCTATTTGCTCGTACGGGAAGATAATCCGAGGTGAGCGGAGAGCCAATGTTCACTGCATTGGAAAACTGTTTATTGGATTTAAATGGTTTATGTTTGCATCGTCAGCCCGTGTGTGGTGGGTTACACATCGTTCGATTGCACATTCGATACTAATATCCCTTCTCATTAATACCTTTATTAATAGTTTTATTTTAATGCAATTTCTACTTCATACAAACTATGATTTTGTGGATGATTGACTTAATATTAACAATTTAGAATATAACCTATCAAAATATTAGAGCTTTCCAGAAGTAGAAATTGCATCGCACAGATGGTATTGTTAATAACTAAGTTATGTGGTCTAATCAATAATTTTGGGACCCATACCTAGGTATCAAAGGATAACAGGACGCAGTTGGTGGGTTAGTTTACGAGATCTTTGATTCAATCACTATTAAAGGTAGTTTGATATAAGACATCTGACACCATTTTATGAGATTAACACACCTACCAAACTTAAAAATGGTTGATCTCTACGAGTGATATATCGCACACCTAATAAAACACTAGCTTTATTCAAAAAGTAACTTTTTGCTGTCTCAAATTTATCTTAAGCTACTAGGTAAGGTTGTAATTGTAAAAAATTTCATTGTTTATTTGAGTTATGGCAGAATTTCACTAGGTGTGCGATACGTACATTAACCTAATTTTTGTTACAACTTCACCTACACTGAGGTATGAGTTACCTACACACGAGTAAAGTTACAACTGTTGTAACAAAATTAAGTTGCTATTTTCCCTGTAACTGCTCGAGTTAGGTGCACTAGTTAGCCGGAAGCTTTTAACCAAATTGCGTACCTATTAATGAGTATATTTTACTACAGTGTTATAGAGTTAACTTTGAACAAATTCGTTTATATTCGGTGAGCATCAAACCCACCATGCGTAACAAAAATACGTTTATCAAATGGATATGCAAATTAGAACTGTGTTGTATTTTTTTCTATAGAAGTTGAATATTTTTAGTTTTGAAATGGTTTCAAGGTTATTTAATAAATATTACTTTTCAAAGAATATTTTAAAAGCTAAACTTTACTCCAACCTTCACCTTCAAAGTTATCAAATAAGTTTCAGTATTTGATACCTGATATACCTTCCCTTAACTCTTCACATATCTCTATTAAATATCGGTGAAATCTAAAATCAGGCAAAAGTTACGCAAAGCGTTACCTAAAAATTGTTGGAAAGCCGTAACACGCTCACGTCAAAAAGCCAAAAACGATCAACAAATTCAATTAAAAGTTTCCAAGGGGTAACTCAAACCGGGTTCCTAACATTAGATAAAGTTCGATTAATTATTACTGCTACTAATGGACAAAGGAACCTCTCCACGGCACGGCGCGGTGCGGCGGCTGACAAACGGGCCTCAACTGAACACAAGCTTCTACGTAAACACCAATCGCTCATTCAAGCGCTCCGGCCGCCCGCGTCCGACCTCGGGAAAACTATCTTTCCTCTTTTCCCGCTTAGTTGAAACTTGGAATATATCTGTCTTTATCGTTCTGTAAGAGGAAATGCGGGAGCAGCTATTTGTTTTTACAGTCGAGCGCCGGGGAACAAATTAGGTGGACAAACTGTTGAAACGGTCGAGGTGTCTATATTCCGCTCGGTGGAAATTCTCTTAAAATCGTTCGGGAGGGAATGTCGCCGCAGTCGAGCTCGCGTGAAGTAATAATTTTCTCTTCAGCTTTGCTGAGATATATTCTTTCGATCTGCGTATTATTGGCGAACGCTTAGGGGATTTTCTAGAGAATCGATATCTCCCTTGAGCGTTCACGGTTCCACACAGCCCGTGGACGTTGTGAATCATAATTTAATTAGTTACAAGGTTGAACGGAGAGAATGTAGGCTCACCTTAGTTATTAACCCTTCATATCGATATCATTGTTTTGTCATGTAAATCCCACACCGAGCTTGGGAACCAACTATTTACCTATTATTAATTAATTGATGTGTAGGTTTCAAGCGGTATATATACGAGTATTCAACACTGAACACATCTCACTGACCTAAAAAGCAATTTGCACGAAATTTACTTAAGTTGTTTAGCCTTTGCCGAGCACAAGAGAAAGAGGGTCGCTCGTTGTTTGAGGCCATTTAGTCTAATTCGGATTGCTATTTCGGGTTTGGTGAATAGCCGCTTTTGAAATGACTTATTACCGTGGACTTTGGTTTCTGGAACATTGATGGAAAGGGACGGGTGGCCATTATATGAACCAATCAAGTATTCAGACAAGCTTGGTCGTTCTAACTTTGCTTGTATTTCTAACATTTGCTGCTGAATTCTTAATCTATTATAAATTATATATTATCGCGTAGGTTTAATCTTATTATTAGGGTTCTTTTTGTTCAGCAAGTTATTTTTATTTTTATACTCATGTAGCTTACAGACACATTCCAAAGCATTACATACGAGTAGCTAGGTAAGATGGGCTAACAACTATAATAATTATATCAACTAAACCACTAACTTGATGGTTAAAAAGTAACTTATACTTAACTACGGTTTTGGACAATTGCGATGTCCTTCATCAATAGTAGCACCGTCAACTGGAGTCTTCTCGACAAAATGAGACGTGAGTTGTGCCGTTTTTGTTGTTTTAGTTATGGAGACCACTCGCGATAGTTTTAAAAATCGAATATTATAGTAGTATGTAAATAGCTCTTCATATTATACTAGATCCTCAACATATATATCTTGTAGGTAGGTATATAAGGAGTACTCTGTAGGGAGAGTATAATATTAAAAACATTTCGTATAGTTACACCGATAAATCACGGCTGACATGGTAACAGGGTCCGTATTAAAATTCACTTCCTCAAGCACATATTAGGTGTAAGGAGTAGGTGTAGGTGTATGTGTACCTTCCGGGTCGATAGTCGATACCCCTCCGTTTAATATGCTACGTCCGTCCGAACCAGCTCTATGTAAATTCGTACAATATCCTCTAGGAATGTAATTGAACCATCATCTTTTGGTCTTTCGATCTGTGGTTTCGATATGTAAATTTAATATGCTTGAACTCGCTTGGATTAACTGTTATACACGCAAGATTTTACCAAAATTTGTAGTTAATGTAAAATCAGCTTCCGCCTGCGGTATATCCGTCATGTTACAACACGAGACTCTTCAAATGGAGAGTGACTGAGTTCTAAAAGTTTTGCAAAGTACAGGGTACCTACTCCGGCTATTGCATCACTTTCGTACATTTTATATGAACTAACATACACACAAACACGCCGGACCGAGCCGTATAATCCGTCTGTGGTGTGCAATAATCATATAAAATATTTTATTAAATTTGTCTGCCTATATACGCAGGCAAATTTTTGTTACGTAATGTAACTTTGCATTTGCCTTAATGTATATTTCATATAAATTACACACTATATACCTACTTAGTTATATTTCTATGGATCTATTTCTATGGTACTAATATTCGTATTTGTAATGATTAGTATAATAGGAAATTCTACACGCAGTGTCCCGATAGATTTATCAAAGTAAAACTGCTTATTTCAAAACAAAAGATATCTCAGCACAATGCTTCAAATTGGACAGTCCAATTGGCACTTGCGAATCGAAATTATCCAATTCGACGAAAACGCGTCCCCATCTCTTTGACCACTGTCGAAGAAAGAATGATACTTTGAGAAAAAAATACCTAGTCTTTGTTTTGTTTGAAAACGTCTGTCGGAAAAATATAAAAAGGAGTCTTGAACACGCTTTCATTATTCTCTTGTAGAAGGGGAATAAAAAATGAAGGCAATACAGCTCTTATGTTAATTATCCAGTACCATATACTTTTGTACGCATCTTTAGTGAGGTGCTAAATGTTTATGCTTTTATATAATTAAATTTTTAGAATACACTAAAACTCCTTATACTGGTTTAGTAAAATTTAGGCTGTATCTCAGTGTCTTAGTTTCATCTAAATCGGCAGTAAGTACTTAACCCCCGCGTTCCACTTCGCAGACACACATCTATTGTCAAATTTTCATTTTGGATTGTTTGGAGAATTTGACACTGCGAGAAATTCTATGTGTAAATAGAGCTTTAGAATTAAAAAGAAAGCAACATATATAAAGAAAAAACAACCCTATATTTGTAACAGCTTTCAAAAATTCTCTGTCATTGTCATAAATTTCAATGTGAACGAACTTTGAACAAAAGTAGCTACTTGTTGACAAGGTAGCAGGTTTCAGGAAGCCATAGGCGTTGTCTACGGTGCGTCACCTGACTCCATGCTCTCTACGACGGAGAGAATATAATGGTGGAAAATTTCCTTAACTTGGCTGGCTTCTCCAAAACTTTAAGCCTACTAAAGAGGTCGATAAGAGGCCCGGTATAATAAAGAAATCCATGTTTTTCGCAGTTAGAAGTGACGTTGGTGGTCATCACGTGATTTCGTAAGTTATAATTGGATCTAAATATCAACCCTGCATCTCTTAGTACGTTATATGTACGGTTTTCCACTCGCTACTAGTACGGTTAGCCAGTGTACTCGATAGAATTTGGCTACGTAATAGCTGACATATAAATTTTACAGATATTGTTCGTGTAATAGCTTTTTATAAATAAGAAATACATAATGCTACAGTTTCTTACAAGCTATGTCGCTGGGATGGTCCTAGCGTCATGGTCATCTAAGGTGTAGTCATTAATAAATTTATTTTTTCCAATATGGTTTCTTTTAGTTTACCTCTATACTATTTGTATAATAGTAGGGTATTGTTTGTCGACACTAAGAAAAGCTTGAAACACATTCTCTTCGTATTCGTCTATTTCAGTAGAGTGGTTAGGAAACCCCCGGCAGTCAGACGGGCGTCTAGCCGAACGTGCGGATGCAAACGATCGATTGATTCATTTATCAAGCTTATGAGTTACAGTGCTCGTGTTATCTCTGTTAACCCTCGACCGGCTTATTGGATCTGTTAGACCTCACATTTTTAATACGCTTTCGCATAAAATCTGAAGTTTGCTTCTTTCTACAGGCTAGTATTTTTCACCAATAATTACTATTTTAGATAAATTTATTTCAAATTTGTATAGTTTTAGTGTAGTTAATTCCTGGCAGTCAAATGGGCGTTTATTCACGTCCGGATGCAAACCATCGATTGATTTATGAAACAAGCTTATGAGTTACATCGAACGCTTTCATGTTAACTAATGTTATCCCTTTTAACCCTTGCGGGTTTGGTTGCCCCGACAATAGAAATTTATCTTTATTTTACAAATACAAATAATTTTAGAATTGTATTTGTAAATGCTGTTTTCTAAGTTATAATAATTATAATCACAGCTTTGTATGAAATTAAATAAGTTAAATCCTTTTCACGTTTGAAAAAGTTAATAGACTGAAAGAACTTCATAAACTTTTCTCGGTACCAACGCTTTCAGTTGACTTGTTATTTTTGTCTTCATGTCTATCAGGCCCACTAAGCAAACTTAGGGATTTCATTACAATAAAAAAATCATATCTAAATGAAATATGTAACTATATGAAGGTAAACACATAAAGTCCAGTAAAGATACTGCTATGCTAAAGTAAGAAAGCTATTGTTGTACGTAAAGTAATAAAAATAGACACACGCAGACGGTAGACGCGCCGGCGCCAGTCGCAAGGCGCGGCCTCGGTTACGACGCGGCGGCGCCGTGTACGGGAAACATGCTACTTGTTACATAAAAAGCTGATAACTTAATGAACAGCTGATTTGGTGAAAATTTGTGGTGATTTTCTGTTGATATTATTTTGAGGTAATGAAGTGACATGTCAAGCAGATCAGGTGCCCGATAGTAATTATAATTGCCTATATCTGACACAATGCCGCCAAGTTTTGTTGAATTACATTCTGTGCGGCATCATTGGATATATTCACACCATAATATAATTGTTCTTGATGAATTAATATTTGCAATAATTCATCATCAATGCCTGATGTTAGCAAAACTTTGAGTTATTAGTAGTATCTTTGAATACCTAGCTTTGAGTGACTGTTATGCTTATTCTTTGGTAGACTAGACGGCGGGTACATAAAATCGACGGAGCATAATGATTTTATTTCACCAGAATGCGAAATTTAAAAATATTAACATACATAGCATTCATTAAAATTAATGAACTGTATTCACTGTTAGCTAGAAAGAAAATATTCGTTCTAGAATAATAAACAATTCTTGTATTTCCCGTCTTATACTGCATGTAAACTGAAGCGGAGAGGATAACAGTATAGCGGAACTCTTTAAATTCACCAATCGAATTGCACAGAAATATCCGCTGCACAAAAGAACAAGTTTTAAAAAGAAGAGCAGAGATTTTATGTAATGAAATTGGTTCATTTAAACACACTGCCTCCTCTTTTCTCCTCGCCGCTGGAGTGGACAGGCCTTAGGTTCTTCGCAGACAAAGTAACGATTGTAACAACTAGCACTGGCAACTTTCTGGGAACCAGCTTTTTCATATGTCTTATTCCAATCGATACATCGAACAGGCTTTTAATTAGTTGCACCAATTAAAGTTCGGCAGCGGTCATAGATTTATGAAACAGATAGTTGCTAGAAACAATTAGTTGCTAGAAAAATATCAGGTCCAGTTGCTGCAATAGTTGCTCAGTCTACTACGCGCCTTACACACAAGTATATCAAATTTAAAATGGCAATACAAACTCCAACAAATAGAAAACTTTCAAGTAAGAAATCTATATATGATCCGCATCGAGATCCCCATGTCTCGACAAGTAGAATGCTCAGCCCCAAGAGATTACTATAAACGACACATCGAAATTGGATTGCGAACGAACGCACAGCGATCGAAACGAATTAGGAATCGAAACATGCGGCGAGCGCTGTGCTTCGATTGCGGCGGTAGATAACCACAGGCTGTAGTGAAGGCAGATACCGTGAAGACAAAAGTAAAATCAACTTCAGTGAATATACTCGTTATGTTTTTTTTTGACAAGACGAGCAAATTAGATGCCCGATGGTAAGCATCATGATTACCCATATCAGACCCAGTGTTTTCAAATACAAATTTAAACACGGTACTGCGCCTGTCACTCTAAGATATTAAATGTTGAATCTCGTCATGACCAGTCATTTCAATGGTAAAATTATTGCTTGGTCGTCCTTAAACACGGACTTAACTAAGCGAACACGGAGACATAAATATCTAATGTGCAAAGGTCTGTAAATCTTCATTTATAGAAAATGGACTTATTTATAGAAAAGATAGCCTCTGACAAGTGACAGGACAAGTGTAAATTTATGGAAACCTTATCCAATACATGATCATGTCAAAAACGAATGGTGCTCGTAATATAACTACATGGAACGCATTTGGCTGGCTTAACAATTTCATTCTGAACTACTCAGAAAAGTCTGTAGGTACTCGTACTAACTACAGATTGCACAACGCGGCGTCAGTTTGTCGCGGTGTCTTTTGAAACGCGCAGTCTGTTTCTATTATTGTAGTCTGTATAGATAACGTGGTCTTTCTCAAGAGATACGCATGAGGGAATACGGTAGTCCGAGTGGTCACGATCTAATTTTATAAGAAACTTTTTTTATAAATGTTGATAAACTCTTTTAAAATTTGTTAGAATTGTTCAATTCTGTTCAAATAATCGTCTTTCTAAGGAAAAATACTAAAAAGTTAAGCCCAACTTTTGATTTAATCTAAATAGGTATATAAAAGGAAAGAGTGACTGATTGACTGACTGACTGATCTGTCAACCCACAGCTCAAACCATTGAACGGATTCGCTTAAAATTTGGAATATAATTAAGTTTTATTATGTAGACCTCCGCTAAGAAAGTATTTTAACACGCGGCCAAAGCCGCGAGCACAAGCTAGTTCTAAATAAACTTATTTAATGTACTATAGAAAATACGCCTATTTTTTTTGTATTCTATTAGTAGGTACCAACATTTGTTTCTTTAGTTATGTACCTATACCTATATTATACATTTTTTTTAAATCAAACATGGCGCGGTGTGCCATATAAATATAGGGCTCCCATGAACTAGTAATGGGTGATATCTATATTTCTGAATATCGAATCGAAACTATATATTGATATTCAATATCGGATATCAAAACTATATATTTTACGAAACTATATACTGAACAAATAACTCGATTCGAGTCGATGTGGTTATTGGTTATGATTTAGATATTTGAATATCGTGTCATCTTACGTCAATAGCTGAATATAATGTAACTATTATTTTTTAGCAAATCGTTTCTAAACAATATCTTCATTACAACAGAGTCACAGAATGACCCTTCATACTTTACCCAGGCTTAGGACTGGCTACTGGCTACATTTTTTTTTGTACATGTTACAAGTTATGATATTTATAGTAAAGCGGACTATTTTTAAACATAAATATTTTCTAAACAAGTATGCAGAATGCAGATATATGCAGAACAATAATGCAGATCGCAGGCGTATTTAGAAGTTCATTCGATTTTATATACATGATTTACATAATTGTACATGTTTTTCTATATTATATACATTGTTTACATAATTGTACATGTTTTTCTATATACATTATTTACATCATTGTTTATTATCGTACTATTTACACATGAAATCTGTCGGCGTGTAAATTCACCAATTAAAAAACCACGAAACTGAATCAAAACAAACAAAATGCAGTGTTAGGTGTTAAATTTATTTGTATCCACTTGTAACTTTCTTTCAAGGCCAAAAGGTCAGGTCAATATTTATTTTAAATAAAAAATCCTTAACTTTAGGCGATAGAGTTTATAATTGTAACATGCCAAAATTCTGCCAAATAATATTCAAAATCATTTTTTTATCTATTTTAAATACCAACTTATCCACTTATGAAATAAAGTTTAAAATAGCATGGTTGACCTAAAATATATCGCATCTCGCTCTAACTCACGTGCGCTCTTTCATTAACCATCGTCTAAATTCGTGAGGGAATCGTGTAACTTCGCAAACACTATACTATCAAACACGATATTCAAACACGATATTTCAATATAGGGTTTGGGACTCGGGACGGCTTCGTTGTACAATCGGATATCTTCGTAAAAACTATTTCGTTAAACAAACACGATATTATAAATATACGTTTCGGTATCGCATCGTTACGATTTTCTTCAATAGACAAATATAGTGTTTCGCAAAATATATAGTTTCTGCAAAGGTCAATATATAGATATCCGATATTGACGCGATATATAGTTTCAATATCTATATACGTTTCGTATCACCCATCCCTACCATGAACTCAAAATAAACCTTCAATTTGTACATTATAATATGCTGACTTCGGTCATTTACGTATTACGTATTAGTAGTTAAACAACAAATTTGATTATTACTAAAAACATCCAAAAACCACCATCTCGCTATCTTTAACACCTTAATAACTTAAAACATGAAAACACAAATGAAAGAAGTAAGTCCCCGCTGAAAGAAGCATCAATATTTCCCAATGCAACATAAACATATCACATTGTTCAAAAGTCGGTCCATTCTTCAAGCAACACCGAGCAACTTTTGCGCAATACATTCCCAAGTAGAGTCGGACTGTCGCGGTTGAATACCTAAACACCAGTACCTCTTGGGGCTATTGTATCTTTGTTACGATACTCCTCGTTTCATGCCTCGTGTGTATATTATGGATGCTGAAACATTCTGTTAATATTCTTCAGCGCCGTCCGGGTCCCCAATGGTTACGCTACTTTGCCTTTGTTATGATTGAGTTTAATTTTGCAAAGCTTTATTCTTATAGTTTACTAGCTGCGCCCAGCGGTTTTACCCGCAGTACTTATGTAGCCTATGTGTTATTCCAGGGTCTAAGCTATCTCTATACAAAATTTCAGCTCAATCGGTCCACCCGTTGAGGCGTGAAAGAGTTACAAAGATCCATCCAGACATCCATTCTTACAAACTTCCACGTTTATAATATTGTTAACAAGTAAGATAATATAAATAAGAATTATTAAAAACAGATATTATGTAACAAGTTTTTTTTATAAAGACCTAGAAGACAATAACATTATGACACTACGGTTGTTGGCAACATCTATGGGCAACGGTAACCGCTCACCATCAGGTGGACTGTCTGCTTGTGTCTGTTATATAAACATAAAAAGCCTTGTTTTTTTTATGTCTCATAATATTTATTATACACCCACACGATAAATGTGAAGTAGAGTCACAATATTCAATATACTGTAAAAGTAAACCTATTTAACAGATTTTCTGTTACTGTCTAGACACTGTTTATTTCCATATAATAATTTACAAATATGTTTAAGTTTCTTGAAAGTACTTCTGTAGGATCTACAGGTTTTATTTTTTGGTTTTGATTTTATTCCCTTCCACTTTTCTCAACGACTGCTTATAGTTCTCAATCAAAACCCCATTCGCAAACATCTCAGTATCGATAGAGATACTAGAAATTCGAGAGCTCGGCTAGTCTCAGCTACTAGAGCCTCGTAGTTATTGATACAGCAACACATCAAACATCGTACGTGTTGCTCCGCACTTCCGAATACACATTGCCTTTTGAGCACAATTGTAAGATGGTGATTGAGAGTCAAACAAACCTGGCCGTCAAGCCTGTTCGGTCACACGCATTAATATATAGTATACTGCTCGAAATAGTCCAGTTCCTGATTTCTGACCATTCTAGACACCCTTGCTGGGTGAGGAGAGTATACATGGGTTGGTGGTATCATATGATAATAATAGGTACCTACAGTAGTAGATTACAAAGTATTTATGTAATTTATATTTTTTTATTCCATCTTCATGTTAAATACACAAAGCTTTATATCAATCAAAGTCGTTGTAATCTCTCAGATTTATTTTGTAGTAAGCCCACGCAATAATAAATTCAAACTTTTACTTTTAGATATTAGAGGTATATTATCACTAATCCCTGCATCCAAATATCAAATCCAAATTTATCAAATCCATTCTAACTTCAATTTAATTTGTACGAAACTAAGTAAAAGGCTTTGACGTACCGAATAGTTGAAAGTGCTTTCAAAACAAACAAGCGTAATGAATTCTTGTAAATCTCACGAGATGTTGTTCAGAATTTGAGATAAATTCTTTATGCAGTTCGGATCGGACCCTAGCGGAGGTGTACGCGAGCAATATAGTGCCGCATGAATGGTTGCACCCACGCTATGCGAGCAAAGGACCCCTCTATAAGCCTGCACGAGTTCACATCAAAGGAAAGCGGGAATTCAACATTAACTTGCCAAACAATAGTATAGTGGACACTGCAGACGAGACGCCGTTGCCGCCTGACTCACAACGTACATCTCCTCGTTTTGTGGCAAAGATTATGACTGCTCCATCTGAATTGGGAAATTCAATTGCTTTCGGGCTTATTTTGACGTCCACAGTATAGCGACATTCTATTTCCTAGAACAGTTTGCACAATGCAGGACCTCTTCGAGGCCAATGACAACGCATTGGTCAAAGTAGTTGTAGGTTTCAGATAATATAAAAGTTACCAAACGATTCGTCAGGAAAAACAAATTCCGAGAAATATCAATATTATTTCACCATAATTAAATTTTTTAATTTAAATAGATACAACATTTTTACTTAAAATAATCAAATCGGAGAAACAAAGACAATCTGTCTGAATCTAGTATATTTTCGCAATCCGAGGACTAGTTCAAAGGAAACTCGATTGCGCCGCATGAAGTATTATCAATAAGTATTCCGATACTCAAAGGACTCTTGGATAGGTTGGAGAGCTCGTCGGGATCCTTCTGATATTTATTCTTATTTTTGTAACACTTCCTCTTATAGTTCACTTCTGGGCAACAATGAACAGGAAAATGAGAAAATCATTTTAGTTTCCTTTAATATTTATTAAGCTTATCTAATATGATAAGCTTATTTGTATTTACCTAAATATTATTCATATATTTAACAAAATGGGGAAATAATTATATAGCATGTGGTGTATACTTACAAATTTAATACGCAAATATTATGTCAAGTTAATTCATTTTATCTTATCCATAAAATAAATATCTCCTGAAAGCTGGAGAGCCATTCATTTTGCACCCGAGGGCCTACCATACTGCCCTAAAAGTTTTAATTAACGTTTCGCCCTACTTTCTGCGACGAATAAAGTTCCCGCAGAATAAACTACACAAACTTCTGATAAACACGAATCTTGTGACGTGAGAAAATAGAAATGACATTACACTCACAGCGTAAGAATTTAATTGGATTCATTTCGCAGCTATTTCTGATGAAATCTTAAAATAATATTAGAGATATAGTCGATGCATCTGAGACGTCGTGTTGCGAAGTGGAGACGCAATCAGCATCGGTTGGTTCGCCATTCATTTTATTTTCATACTCTTGAATAATGTCAACATGCGCGGCTTGTGCATTCTTAAGGGCTTGTTCACGTTGAACGCGCGGTCGCGGGCGCGGGCGCGGGCGCGAAATATCAAACATACGTAGTGCTATTAAAGTGTTCACGTACAAACGCACGTGCGGTGTAAGCAAAGTCTGTCGCGCCCGCGCCCGCGCCCGCGCGTTCAAACGTGAACAAGCCCTTATAGAACGTTTATTTTCACAATTTTACACGATACACGGTAACGATACTGGGCAAAATATTTATGGCCATTAGACTATTCAAGAAAAAACAGTTTATAATTTTTCAAAGATCTATGTTCATTGACCATTTTCAATTAAAAAAATCTATAACGGTGCTTAGGTAAAACAAACCCGAATTCCGATAAAATCGTATAAATTTCATAACGTCTATAAACGTTTCGTTGTAAGCACATTCTAATACCTTAATTGTATCGTATATCACCATAAGGTAATTACATAACAAAGCACCCCAGTCTAGTCGAGGTAGAGCGGGGGTAAAATAATGTACAAAGAAAACAAGCTATTTATAAAGCTGTGGACTGTGGTCTCCTTGCATGTGTTTTTCCCTGGACTTTTAATGTAATTATTATATGTCACAGATTATAATTAGCTGTCTGTTTTCACTGTATATACAAGTACTACATGGGCACAGGTTAGTGTATTTATTTGCCAGTGTCAAAAAAGTAGGCATACAAATAAAAAAAAAATTAAATGTGTTTTAAACCTCATACCCTAGAATTTCAGCGTTAGGATTTGTAATCTCACTACTCACTACTTACGAGACATAAATGATAATGAATTGATTCGAAGTTGGTGTGAATGGATGTTTGTTAATTATTCTTATTTGCCGTTTTATGTAATTTGCCGTGTAAATAGTTTAGAGACTCTGGAGTAACAATCGCAGTTAGTAATTTATACGATTTTTAAAACTATCGCGAGTGTTCTCCATAACTAAATTAGTAATTTATATTATTTTTCATGTCAACGAAATTTTGTAGTTTAAGATCGCCCGGACCGAAAAAATAGTACATAGTTTACTAATATGGGGGTATTAATAAAGAGTAATCCATACAAAATATAACATAGTCCCTATAACCAACCAACCCTAACATAACAAAGGAAATTAATATCCGAGTTTTCCAGTAAACATTGCAACCCTACTCGAGAGAAAAGCGGCTGAAAGCGCTGGAGCGACATCTACTCTATTTGTCTCGGCTAACACAACCGCTGGCCACTTCTCGTCGCCTCCGCCTAGTTTACGTTAAGGATTTTATCGCTTTTACTTAGGATGCGCTTGTTTGTCTGCTTCGTTTTTTGGTCACCACGGTCCGGTTTACAGAACCCAACACCAGACTTTTTGTTCAGCCATACATTTTTTACAAGCGAAAAAATATAACGCAAATAATTCTGTTTTTGTACCGTCAGAAATGTTGAAAGGCACAAACGTTATAATATAAATGAAGCATCCAAGTTGCTACCGCCGAGACGTCACGACTCAGTGAAATTCTGACACCTTTTAAGGAACAAGTGACACGTAAATAATAATTTTGATAATGATGCTTCACGTTACATCTCGAGACTCTTCGTACTTAAAGTCATTGAAATATCGCAACGGCAATATTCAAGCAAAACAATCCACAATGGCTGGAAGTGACAGCACTGCATCGATACCATTTACCATATTATGTGTAATACTGTCTTGACACTATGATCTTGACATTCGATCTTTTTTTTGTTACTCAGTCTAGAGATGTATTATCTTGATTTCAGTTCGGAATAGAATCTAAAATACCAAATATGAGGAGGTGTGTGTGTAAACGTTATAATCTTTCAACTCGTAGCTGTGTTTGTCGCGACCGAACCTTTTATTGTGTTAGCGAACGCTGAATGCTTATTGTATATCCAAACGTTTTCCCCATTGTATTGCGACAGAACAGCGCCTCGGTATTACTTTACGGGTGTTCGATGACAAATAGCTATAAAGCGATACATTAAGACTTCCTCTGAAAGGGGAATTCCAAGCGTTCTAGTTTCCATTGTTAATTAATACGCCGGCACTCGCGATACTAAAAGTTGCAGATACGTGCAAACCGGATAAGGATCGATAGGAAATAATCGAACGTCCCGAGCGGCATTGGAATGAACAAGTAATAAAAAGAGACTGACCTCTTCCTCAGCGGTGGCTGTGTTGACGGAGTCCATGCTCTGGCACAGCGCGAGCTCCATGTTCTTGTGTTGTGGGGACGCGGCCCGCGGTGATGGCTGCTGCGGCGGCACCAGCGCGCCTTGTGTCGCTCCCGCCGCCTGCTGCACGCCCGCGCCGGCCGTGGCCACAGGGCTCTGCGCCTGCAGGCTGTGCTGCGCCGCTTGCAAGCTCTGCGCCGCCTGGAGGCTCTGCGCCGCTTGCAGACTCTGCTGCGCTTGCAGGTTTTGAAGCGACTGGTGCGCCAGGTTCAACTGGTGCTGCTGCACGATGCTCTGCTGCACTATGCTCTGCTGCACTTTGATGTGCTGGTGCACGGCGAGCTGGTGGATGGGGTGGAGGGGTGCGGGGGCGGGGTACGGGGGGGAGAGCCGCTGTCGCTTCGCTTGCGCACTCTGAAGCGCTTCGTGCAGCCTCTTCACCGGGAGGGGGCTCTGGCCGAGGTTGTCCACGGCTGTGGCGGTGCGTGCCGGCCGAGTCGCGCGACTCCGGCGAGCACTGACTCCACTGACGCGACTGGGAGGCGCTCTACGCGCTGCCGATACCCGCTCACTCCTCGACCACACCACACAACGGCGATTATTTGCTATTCAATGAATCTCGTTCAAACGAATATATCGGCTGACGAATGTTTATTGATTATTATTAGCGCCTGAGCACTTATGTTCTCTCATTCGTTATAGTTGATCCTCTAGATGTAATCCACTCCTGAAAAGAAAAAAACAGTTTTTAATATAAGATCTAGTTTAAAATAGTCATTAATAAGTATACAAAATCCTATAAGGCAGCCAGATACGAATAAGAAAACAAATCTAATTAGGAACAGTTATTCTTAAATTAATTGTTTTCGTGAACAAAATACAAGCCATTGAAAGCTTCTTTTAGAAACAAAATACCGTCATGGAAAATAAATTACTGCAATTAATTTTTAATGGTAAGTTAAAACTAAAAATGGAACACGTAAACAAAATTACAATATTTTTTATTCATGCGCCATTTTTCAATGACACATACTTAATACTTATTTTTATTATGTAAAAATATAAACATACTAGACGTAAATACGTTTCGGAGGATAATTGAGATTAATTACATTTCTAGAATAAACAGCGCTCTAAATATAGACCTAAATTAATTACAATAAACATGTAATATTTGAATTGAATCTTTCTTTGGAGTAACCGAGTTATTATCTCTAATTTTAGCAAAATTCTGCCAAGTTAAACTATACTCTAAAGTTGAAACGATAAGATATAATTTTACTTGTAGATATGGTTATTTTTAAATGTCAAAAGTAGCGATGCGACGGCACCAGATGGTGTGGGAAGTGGTCAACCGTTTATATGATTAGTCACGGAGATAAACGTCTACGATTTTCTAAATTAAAATGTTACACCGATTATATGAGAACAGTACATCATGGGATAACTAGGTTATCTTTTTATATACTCGTATTGGTTTCAATGTTAATCCTACCTTAATTCACGAAGATAAAAAATTATGACTTACGACTCTTAACAACCTGTGTCTCAAGTTGAGCGCAGTTCAGTATTGCTTAGAGTTTCGTACTTCTCCGAATACCTCATAAACACTTACCCTGTAATGGGTAGGCATGATAAAAAAACAGGAAAATGCTTATAGAACGATTCATAATCCCTATATATAGCCTTAGCTAATGTGTAAATGGCTTAAGACTAAGTAAAAAAAATTAAACACTTCAGGTTTCAGCAATGAAACTATAATACATAGCTCAGAGCATGTTTTGTCCATCACAAAACAGAAAATCTTAGTTTTTATTAAGTTAATTCTTAATACACTTGTAGTTTTTATTGTGTAGGTGTCTCCGCTTAATACGACAAGGTCAATGAGAATTTACCTCTAGTACGGGCTTAATGAGGCCCCTATTCTACTCGCATGTACACCGCGTTTATAAAACTTAAACTTTTTTAACCTTTTCATAAAATAAATTCAGTTGCTCACAAAACGCTCTCAGTATTTATTACGTGAACATTTTTAGAGGACAGTTGATAAGAAATATTTTTGGTGGATCGTCGTTATATCAAACACTAATGTCGATCAAGAATTTGTCAACTTGCCAAAAGGGCCCGAGATACAGCTTATATCTGTCATTTATAGCCAATGTGTCGGTTTTAGTGAAATATTATTTGTCCCATATAAAAACAACTTATTTTCTTTTATAAGACGGTCTATTTTTGAAATCGAATGTCGCCCAAGTAAAAATAAAAAGCAATATTCTACCGAAATATGAATGAACTTCAAAGAGAATATACATAACAAGAATGAGCAGACAGAATATACAGAAGATGACAGATGACAATAATAAAGAGACAGACACAAGCAGACGGTCCGCCTGATCACCTATAGACGTCTGGAAACATCAATAGCATTACTGACGCAGTTTCGGTTAAGTAGGGGTATAAATCCCTCATATACATATGACGTCCACTTGACGACACGGATTCGTCGAATGGGTAACTAGTTACAGCCGAAGACTACCGCCAGAACAAAACAGACGGAATATCAACAAGAAAAAGTCAGAAAGGGTTAGAGTCAACACTACCCAGAGCAAAACAAGACCTTAAAGATGGTGAATTTGTAACAAAAAGTGTACTTGATAGATGTATACTTTCCACACTGAGTACATGTACCTAAATAATAGTGACGATAAAAAATATACAAAAAGGTAAAAATTTCAAAATGTTTATTTGAATATAATACAGGATAAACGTACGTATTATAATATCCATTTTTATGACTGCAAAATTAATATTAGATATCGCAACACGACATTTCCGAAGCACTTTAATTCAGGGCCACGATAATTGTCCTAGCTCCAAAAACCAGCAATACTTCATACGCAGTCCTAACTACACGATATTTAATGTAAGCCGTAGAGCCGGACGCGAAGACTTAATATGTAACAATCACGTGGCCTGGGAGCCATTAGGTGTTCCAAGGTTAGCGCTTTTTGCTCTAACTCGCCGTGACTAAGTATGTACTATCGACCACAGACAACATTATCTAGCAATGAGAATATAGAATAAAATAGAATGGAAAACTCTTTATTGTTCACACAAATACAACAATATAAACTTAGAACTAAGATAACACAGAAAGAAGTGTTACAATTGGCGGTCTTATCGCTAATAGCGATCTCTTCCAGACAACCAAGCAGGGAAAGGAAATACATAAAATAGAGCGACGGTGGTTATAAAGATATATAAGGAGACATAAGCGAGGGGAAGCGAGGAGGTTATTTAAACTTAGCTATCTTATTTTGTCCCACAGAAGAAAAGATAATATAGATAAATAGGTAACCTTTTATTGTATACCAAAGTTGCATAGATCGAGGAAGAAGTGTAGAGGAAAGAGATTTTGACTCCAACATCTTTAATGTATCAGTCTCTCAAATTAAGCGACAAATATTACTTAATTGATTTTAAGTTACTAGTTTATGATATTATCTATGTAGATTAAAGTTACATTTTACTCACGACCTTGTAGGGAATTTTTTTGAGCACATGTATGCATCTACGCTATAATATTTATTATATCAATGCCAAATTACAGGTGCAATCTGTTCGGTCGTTTGAACTACTTTTTGTTGATAGACCAGTTACGCTTTTCCTTTACACATAATATAGAGATTTAATCTTAATTAAATAAGCTTTATATAGATAAAACAATAACCATTTAATTGTAACTTTATGTATGTATGAATCTTTTTTTTTATAGTAGAATAAACAAGCGTTTGACCGCAATCTCACCTGTTGGAAAGTGACGATGCAGTCGAAGTTGTAGCACGCTTGTTCAGTAAGAACCTATCACATGTATCGCTGATTGTACATTCAGGCGTTCATTAAAAAAACTGCGGCTAGTTTACAATGTGATCACATCTAAAGAAATCTATTGTAATGATCGTACTGTGTAGGTACAAGTCTAGTCCACAAGTAATAACATCGTACAATCACACCACAGGATTGCTTTTTGCTAGCAATTGTCTGGATGGTAAGCTAATGGGATGCCAAGTAAACGTCTCGGTTATTCAAACACATAACGACCTCGCATTAAATGTTTTTTTACAAGCTTTTATTTACTTTCACCTGTCCGTTGTCTGTGTCTGTCTGTAATCAAATCTTGCAAGTTAAATTTGATCCACTTCCCGGTTTCTGATTGAGCTAAGATTTTGCATGCATGTGTAAATCGAATGACAATGCAATATTATTATGATATGTAGCTGATCTGATGATGGAGCTAGGAGGTGGCCATAAAAACTCCATAATTAAACGACGTAACTCCATAGAGTTTGGGCATATTTGATTGGTCTTGACGAGTACTTTGGTGCTATAATAATAAAAGCTTGTTTTTAAAAAGTTTTTTTTTAAAATTTCACTTGTTTTCAATGCAGTGCTATCCTTTCATACCAGACATAATTTGTTTTAATTTTACTATGTTTTTTTTGCTATTTGGCGTAAGTAGATTCTTTAAATTTATAACTCAGTTTTATTTAACAAAACATGTTTTCGTTTATTTTAAAACAGCACGTGTCCATTTAGTACTCGTATGACCTCATCCAATTTAAACTGTTCTACTAAAGCGCACTAGAGGTCGATTGAAAGAATTCCGGTAAATTAGAGCAATCAGCAATCTAGTTGCTTTACTGGAAACTTCAACTTCGGGCAGTTTTGTACGCTAGTCATTTTGTGATGTGTCTTAGCAGTTTGTAAAATCCTTGGACAATTTAATACTTAGTATGAGTAGATGTTTTTATTTATTTATTATTCAGCACAACGTTAAGACTAACTAAATGCTTCAATAGTATTTTCTACCAGTTACCATTCTATTACTATTCTTCCGTTTTACGTTAATAGATGGTAATATAAGCCTAAACCACTTGAAGTACACAAAAGAGACTTTATAGGTACATGCACAGCAATTGGAGATATCGGTCAGCGAGGCACGCACTCCACAAAGCCGAAGATCGGAGCCAGTGGAAGAAGACAGTCTCGGGCAAGCAGCAGGGAAGGAGTCACGATCCTCAACATTGAGGGAACGAGTGAAGAGAGATAGGTACATATATTATTGTAACCTCTATATAACATTCATAATATTAATAGATGTATATTATGATTATTTTTCTAAGAACATACCTAAAATTGTATGAAAACCTATTTACAACAATTAAAAAGCGAGAGTGCAAAGTCGTTAGTTTTTTGTAGTAACCTATAAAAATACACTGCGACTGAAACAATAAAATAATTAAATCCAGTCTCAACTAAAAACATAACTAAACAGTCTGTATAAAAAGCCTTCGTTAACATTATTTAAAAGTGCAATGAAGACAAAAACAGTCCTATTGTTATCTTGACTGCAATTGTTACATTGCATCATCGCAATGAGAAATGAGAATACAACTTCGTCATCGTTTCGTTTTCGCATTGCAAAAAACATTGTAAGACTACTGCTGCTGTTATGAAATTAACAAAACCATTACTTTTGTTAGGAATCAAATGATAACTAATGAATATATTTTTAAATATTTCTATGAGCTTCTTGCTCGATAGCCGGTGAGCCTTAAAATAGAATATTATTATCCTGTAAAAAAAATCACTTGCAAAATTAAACTATGTATTTAAACAAATAGAGTTTGAGTTGGGCTGATTAACAAATACCTAATTTTTATTAACGTGGAAAATTGGCGGAAGAAGGCACAGGATTGACTAGAGTATAGTTTCTTGACTACCAGGAACCAAAAGCCACTTTAAGTTACTTCTTAATCAAATGCAATAATAAAATTCGAAAACCAAAAAAGACTGTGTGACAGTTGTCGACGATTGAAAAGATTTTCTTTTGACCAAGACTGTATTAATAAAACTGCTATACCGATTTATAACGGTTTTTAACTCAAACTAGTCTCTATCTTCCAAGTAACCATAAAACTCCATGGTACTAAACCAGCAAACTTCCATTCTTAGAAAGTGCACGAGTAAACTAAAGTACGCAATATTTTCTACTATGTTGAATACTTTAATCTCATCATATATTCACGGCGAAGCGTTTTGCGGGTAATAACTCTCAGATAAGTCTTCCAGGTTCCATTTGTTATAACTACTAAGTCCCGGAGACTCCAGACTTTGACGGGACTTGCGATGAACAAGTTTGCAATACACCGATAAGCGCCATTGCAGATACGACAAACATCACTACACAATCAAATCCAGCTGCTTCATAGCAAAGACGTATAATATAATATTATACAAGTTTGTGGCATAGGTATACCTATAATATATTTTTTTTTATTTGCATCTGTCAACCAAACATAACGTCCCTAACATCGATGCAATTTTAAAGTGGACGAACTGTGCCAAGTTTGAAGGCTGAAGTTAGCAAAGAAGCTGTCCAAAAAGCAAAGCAAAGGATAGGTATTATCGTGATTTTACCGAATGGGACAATATTTTACAGACAACCTAGGCGAAAATAATATTGACGCATCATAAACTTGAAGAATAGTGATACAGTTTTATAGACTTTAAATTTTGTAAATTTGAAGCCACTGTACTCTTACTGTAGATACGAGACCTCTCTAGGAACACTTCCATTAATAGGTTAGAAAACTATCAAAATACCTTTATCGTAGAGGTAATTTCGAAAACAATAGAACTATAATAAAGATCTAGTTCACACTTAGATTGAATTGTGATAAAATATTTTCTTTGTGAATGTCGGTGAAAATGATATAAAACGAGATTACATAATTTGATTGCTTTTTTAAGTCGATATAGTGAAACTAAATTTCACTATAAAGAAGAAATTATATTCATAAATTGAATTAGGTACTTATTACTTATATAAAAGGAGATATTCACAGTACTGCTGATATCCAAAACCACTAATCACTTGAGACCAAATGATCAGAAAATGAAATCTTTCCGGATACGATCCTCACAAGAGTCACGACTCTCGAAACAACTCTACGTAGTCATTAGCATCCACTTGTGTAGAGTCGAGATTTATCCGCATTCCCTTTCCATGTCCACATTTCCTCCAACAAAATAAAGAATATCCGACGATAATATTCTAACATAGAAAACTAAATAATAAAAATAATTAGCCACGAGAGAAACTGTTTATTTGTCATGAGCGATTTGCACCGAAGTATATTAATGACTTACACGTTCCTGAATCTATTCAGACAAATTTGAATATAATATGAAAACAACAAAGTGCGGAAGCCATTGAAAATTTACGAATAACGTGATTATTGTCGGTGGGTGAGTGAATCACACAAATAAACTTTTGCTTATTAGATTAGTTGCTTGATGGCGAAACCAAAATGTTTTTCATTGATAAAGAATACGTATACTACTACAACACACGTTAGAATGAAATTCCTTCAACTACTAGCGAGTTCAAACTCAGCCGCATTAACAAAATGAATGCTGTCTGCTGTTCGGCCCATCGAAACATTCAATTAGGTACGTTGTCTAACAGTCTAGTCGATAGAACCATTCCCGTAATGAAATTCGAGTGAAACCCAACTTGGCTATCAACAGACGCCTATTGTTCATACGTGTTTACTCTAATCATTAGAGTTTCGCGTACATTCGTTTCACTCGCAAGGAACTTTCTCTACACTGATATCTAATTACGAGTCTTAACTTAGGGAATTAGCAAGTCTGCTAAGGGAATTTGGGGTAATTTCAAGAGAAACGAAGCTTTGTTTTACGCAGACCATATTCATAGAGCGGCCTCGTAAATTGAATCTAATTGCCGCAACGAAGTGTTGAATCAGACCGGCGCGGCACAGAGCTCGGGCGGTGGCCGGCTCTGGCCTAAATACTGCCTATTTACCCACTTAGGATCAGATATTCTGAACACCCACAGACCACCTGCTTATGACGAGAAATTTTATTGAAGCGAGTGACATCAGCTGCTACAACGACCGACATGCATCTAAACGAATAAAATAATTAAAGCTAATAATGATGGTAAAATATGGGACCATTGCACTCTAGAAAATAGATAATTATTTAAAATAGAATAAGAGTCTAAAGTCGAAAGAGACGATAATAAAACGATAAACGTAATTCTAAATGTGAAAACATTGTTAGGATTCTCCAGTTTTCCACAATATTACAAGCTGATTTTAAAGAATGCTAGAAAAAACCAGACCAGACACCCAGTAATATATTATGTCAGTAAACTAAAACTATTTGTTTTGAGGTCACCAGAGACAGCGAAAGCAAACTTCACGTTATATGTATTTAATTAATCACTCAAATAGATTTTATTGCGACAAATATTTACATCCGCCGCAAAGTGAGCTTGCTGTAACCGCCTTCACTCGCGTTTTATTTATTACCATCTGCCAACTCGTCTCGAGTTTACTACTAGTGTTTCAGATTACTTTTATTTCTCAGAAATGTTGTTTAAACGGGACCACAATAAGCTCTAGTTGAGATAACATTTGAACTCTTTTGTAATAGATACGTATCAGTAGCAAGTAAATTATGTCGATCGGAATGGTGAGAACAGGTAATACGCTCTCCATAATAGGTATAAAAAATGGATCAGCCTGTCATAAAGGCATGACGATGCAATAAAAATGAAATGGAATATTTATTTACAACATTTCGCCGGCGCTAAGCTCAGCACAGCCTATTGGTGGCTGTTGTGAAAGAGGACGTACCACTGAAAGCGTGACAAAGCGATATTTTTTATTGCAAATCAATGCTATCCGATCGCTCTACCGAACACACAAAACAAATTGCTAGTCGGTGAAAATCCTATCGCGGCTATTTTATACGTATGCGCCACGGTTTGCGACGATTTCGGTGCCTCTTGCCAAGTATTCATTACCCAACTCTAACCTTTCAATTCTGAAAAATGTTTCGATTCCAGTGAGCTGGATCATGGATCAACGGTTTTTATTTGGTTATAACTGAAACTACGTATTTAAATTCCTGATTTTCTCTAGAATACGTATGTTAGGCGTATTTAAACTGATCTTCAGAAGACTCGCAATCTTGACACATTTTTATAAAAAAAATACCAAGAATCATGTTTAAAATTCTTATTTATTATTTAAAATTGCTTTATGGAGTAGACAAAATTGACTAAAATGCGAGATTATTTTAAGTATCATAAACTTTTATTACAGTAAATTATATATACCTACATAATACGAGTAAATAAGTGAAGCTCAGACAAACAACTCGCAATTAGAGTACCTTTAGCGGGCAGTTGTCACGTCTTGTGATGGATGGAAGTAACAATTATAATAGAAGACCTTGAATTATAACTTTAATAAATAACATAGGTAGGTAATACGGCTTCAAGGTAACGAATAACAAAGACTAAAAGAATAAAATTACGAGGGATCATTGTAATTATACATCTCAAAAATCAGTAAAACTATACCTGTCCCGCCTAAATAGACTCACCATTTTTAATTTACATCTGTCAGCAAAACGAATGTTTTCGATGTCTAGCAGAATGACCTCCATTTTTATATAATCATTCATTTCTACTTTAATATAATATTTTGATTTAAATATAATATTATTACGTATCGAATAAGTTAAATAAGTAGATACCTATCATTATAATACTTTTAATGAATGTTCTTTCCAAATGAGAAAAGTTAGAACCGGCTTTCATTGACAGGGTCCAAGGTTGTATATTAGGAAAAGTAATTAAAACATCCATAAAGGAAACAGTTTAAATTGTTATAACGCCACAAACACTTTTATTGCATACTTAAGCAAAATAAGGTGCAATTAAAAGTAATACGGCAAAGTCATATTATCCAACAATGTGTCAAATTATACATCAATTAAAATAAATTAAAATTAGATGAATTATTTCAAAATTAGATGTTATAATTTTACAGTCAATCTTTTTATTCTGTGTCTAATAATAGATGCTTATTATTATAACATTTAACCGTATTCTAAAAGCTTTTTATTGATTAACTCTCTTATAATCTGTACACCAATAAATCCCTTATGCTTTTCCGTATTCCCCATCTCCAATGTCCATGACTAAAACCAATTTGACTGCGATTCATGCTGGACTGAGAATTCCTTCATTAATTCAATTAACCTCTAATTTCTTTCGTTAGGGAGTCTAATGGTCATGCTGCCGTTAGAGGCCTTCGTTTATTGGGATCAATTAGGCAGGGCATTCGAGGGTTCCTGCGTCTTCATAAATCATTTATGTTTGGGTGCCGATACGTATGTCTTATGGCTACAATTAACCCTCTATATGGGTAGGCTCACTGACTCTATTAAGCAGCTTTAAGTGTACCTAAAGGAAGATATTGGCAAGAATATCGGCAGGAACTGGATGAGACTCGCACTGTTTCGGAAGTTGTGGCGTGATCATCAGGAGGTTATATCCTGCAGTGGGTGAGTGCGGGCTGAATAAATAGGTAGATAGAAAGAAATAAGCTTCCTTTTTTGTCTTCATACTCCACTCGTAAAATTAAATTCGAAGCTTCAAAATTGCCAGTAACATGTTTTTACTTTTGCAATTTGATCTGCAGAAGATTATCACAAATGATCATCCATGACGGTAATAATATTATGGACTTTATTTTTAGTGGGTGGACTCATTGCGATTCAAAAACAATAACAAAGATTTTTACGATTCCAAATTAATTCAAGGTTTTCATAGATTCAATGCATTCGTCATGTTTTCCTTATTCTTGATCTCATAAAAAGGTAATTTATGTACGAGATACCTGTTATGTACCAGATACAAAATCCATGCCCAGTTTTAAGTTTTGACTAAATTCTTAACAAATTTGTTAATCTATTGTCAATACTGTTCTTCGCAACAATCATTGAACAAATATGCTTAGTACCATACTTCTTTATATGGTAGTTGTTAATGGTGCTCGTGGACCTACTTAGATAGGAGTTACTTACAAATCGTCCTGAATCCATACCAATTTGTACTTTTGTTGTGTTGTTACAATTGCAATTTTTCTTTAGTGATTCTTGACTTGTGACGAATTTGTAGGCAACTTAGTTTCCCACAATAGATTGTTGCTTTTCCAGTCCGATGATTACAGTAATTACTTACAAATCGTCCTAAATCCATACTAATTTGAAAATTTCTTGTTACTGTTGCAATCTTCCTTCAGTGATTCTTTTAACTTGTGACGAAGTTTGTAAGTAACTTTCCCACAATTGATTGTTGCTTTTCCAGTCCGATGATCACAGTGGTCGACATCAGGTGATACTAAGACAGTAGCTGCGATACTGGTCAGTAATGATCATTGCACAATTCAGCGGCTTTCTCTTGTGAAACTGGTGCCGGCGACCATTTGTTACGGTTTTTGTGGTCCGTTTTTAACTCGGTTGAGTTAATTATTTTCCATCTTACAGTGAAAGGTTGCCACATTTTGTTTATAACTTAGAAAGTGTAATTTGATATTTCGGCGGTAAGTTGTTACCACCTATGAAAACTTGCAATAAATAATATTTCTTCCAGCGATCCCGACATATCTACAACTCTTGTCATTCTTCAAGATCCTACTTCATTCTATTCTATAAGTTTTCCAAGAGAATACAGTAAAGTAGTACAGGTTAATGAATATCCGAGGCTCAGTACAATGCATGGTTTGAGAGAGTGCTCTTGCCGTCGATAGTTGCCAGTAATTTCTACGGTTGCCATTGTTGTGTTCCCGCTATTGCGACTTTTGTGTATCACGTGAATGATGTGACTTTTTGTATTATTCTCGTTTCGGATATTACTTCGATATTATACGGCTTCAACTCTTCATTCTCTATAATTATTCCCTGTTGGTATTTTCATTTGTTTTGATGAATGACTTTCAGTCACGTGGAGTTTCTTCAAGTTTTTACTAAGCAATTAATTTTCACGGAAAAATAGAAAATTAATCAGAAGTTAAATGTTGAAACTGTAACTTCACCAAGCTTCCCACACACGGTTTATAATCGGCTAACATTCACACAGTAAGGCTTATCTCAAGTGGCGCAAACAATTAACGGATTATAAATTGGTATCGTGAATAGTGCTGCTAATGAGAGTAGTGCGCTTTAAAACTTTGATAACGAACGAATCGCTGCACCGAGCCGCGGCGCGCCGACGAACATTAATCTGGTTTAGTAGGCTTTATGCCTGCAGCGAGTCACCGGCCAGCTTTTCCGACGATGCCTTCGTGGGAACCGTAATAAAAGTGAAATTAAAAACGCGCGAACAAGTGCATCGATTAATAACGTCGTATCCGGCTGCCTTTTTTAAACCACGCTTTCCATTACCTAGAAAACAATAGCACATCTCACAAACACATACACTACTCTTGTCGGAAAACGCACATGCACAATTTTCCGAACACCGGTTACGGACACTGCGTCGGTCGCGTCAGAGCAAAGGGCGGCACGAACAGGCGCTGCCTCTGCGCGCGATAGACTGACGGCACTCGGGCGGACTCGCGCGGGAGCGGGACGCGGCGGGCGTGCCGGCGGCTCTGCGCGCGCATCGCCCGTCCCGCTCGCACGCGCGCCGACGCACATACGCTCGTCCCGCGTCCGCCCGCTCCAGCACACCTTTCGTTCCCAAGACAGGTGTTCCCGTGTCGGTGTGCGGCCGGCGTGCGGACGCGGCAAGCTCGCATGTGTGCGCGCTTCCTGCGGCGGATCGTTTTTTATGCCCGGCAGAAATTATAAAAAAGTAAATGGAGGGAAAATTAAATAAAACGTTTACAATGAAGCGTTTTCCTGTGCGCTTTCAATGATTCAGTGTGCGCTATTTTTCTGGGTCGGTATCATAGCCGTCGGAATTACGGGGATTTTTAGGGATGTTTGAGTGATGTAGGCGGGCATAATTAGACACGGGGCGGAAAGGTATATTGATTGCGGTGACGAGACTTTGTGGAAAAAATCGATGTTTTAGTATTAAAGGCACGCGACACGTCCGCCGTGCGTCCACCGCGGATGAGTAAGCGTATCGATCCACACTACTTTCGACCCTAGTTTATAGCCGCCTATTACTTCTACCACAACACTACAGATACTTACTGCCTTATCATGGTTATCGCGGAATTACCCCAGACGATAACACTCCAGGATAATTTATAAAAAGGTTCAGTAAAGCAATACAACTCTGCATTATCTAATGAATTTATTCAATTTATTGACGGTGGTCGAACCTGGGCAGATGAGAGTATGTATCTTTACTTTGTAGGCATACCATATACCTAGGTACGTCTTGTACGTATGCATAAACATATATAGGTATTTACTAAAGTTTTTAGCTTTAGAGAAAAGGTGCAGCAATTATTTAAGTATAAAAAGCTTCACCAAGTTAGGCCCAAATTACCTCCTAAAAATTCCATTTGCTTTTAAAAATACCACTAAACACGAAAGGTTAACATTGTACCTACTTAGCTGCCCTAAACAACACTTACCTCCAGATTTGTTATCAAGAAGGCTCAAACTGAACGCCACCGTCTTTCATAAAATGCTATGACGCAGTAAGCTCCATAAAAGCGAAATGTAGCCTTTATGGGACCAAACGAAAATAATAAAACATTTTCATTATTCAGGTATCAAAGGCACTTTTCATGGCTTTTTAATTTCATCTTATATGACGAAAACGAAACTAGGCATACAGTATATAGGTAATGCGTGTTGCTTGATTTGTTCTTTTTTATTGTTGCCCAGCTGCCCAACATAATGTGAATACTGAGTACCTCTTCCTCTAATAAAGGGTTGACCGAAAAATATGTCATGATCGCCTTTATTAAACCAATATATCTATTAATTATTATTTTTACTACCTAAGTTAAGAAGTGGTTAAAATAGTAATGAAGCTCTATTTTCTCTTTTATTAACTGACTTCAAAAAAAGTATAAAATTTTCACAATTTGTTGAAATCTTTTTTATGTAAATTTCACCGATCACTAGAAGACTCCAGAAACTGATTTAATTATTTTTTTCAAAATGTACGTTTCCTAGATCTTGTAGAGCGAGTGAAAAGATGAAGAAAAACAAAAACATGCGTTTTGGTTCTTGAAAGCGAGTGAACTCATAGGTATAGGGGTGGTATAGGTAGGTACATTAATTTAAAATAACAGTTTATAAAAGTTTATAAAATGAAAATTCGTACCGTCCGGTTCTTGGCCGTAATTTTAAGTAACCATAAGTAGGCCTTGGAGTAAAAAAGAAAATTATACAAAAAAAAGATGTATTACGTGTGAAATTAAAATATTTTAATTTCACATGTAATACTCGTAGATGAAATTAATGTATATTGCGGACAAAGCTGCGTGCACAGTAACGACTGGGCGCCTATTGTGCCCAGTTTATCATTAATCTCAGAGTCAGGCCGAATGTCTCCACTAAGTCTGGTAACTGGTAATGTACCAGTCGCAGACTAAAGCTGACGGCTCCTAATCTGTTTTTAATTATACAGTTGTGGATTAAACTATGTATGAAAATTATAACGGGTATGCTATGCGCGATGTGAAAACTAATTCCATTTATTTGCACAAAAGTAAAAAGTTTTTTCGTACAAGAGTAAAAAGATTAATTAAAGTTAAGAGAAGATGCGGCCGTAGATGTTAGTAGACTAAACCTAGAAGGCGGGATAAATCCTCCCTGGCTTCACTGAACTTCATCGAATAAAAACCGGATCGAATGGTAAATGCATTGACTAACTATTTACCATGGCGAGAAGCATTTAAATATCCCAAAACCCATAAACCTCTAAATTCTCATATTATAGTTACAGTTTTTATGATAAATATTGTCAAGACGAGCAAATATGGTGCCTAATAGTAAGCATACCTAATGATTGTTCATATCACACACTGCCAACGAAGCCAACTTAGCCGTAAATAAAGCTGACAATAGTACCTACGCACCAAGCGTTTGCCTCATCATTTGTCATGGGGACGGGAAATCTATGGAATTCGCTGCCGTCATCACTCTTACCCGAAAGCTCCTACGTGGATGTTCAAATCGAGAATGTCACATTTTTTTCTAAACAAACTGAAGCTTAGGCATTGTCACTTACAAGCAAGCGATTCACTCGCTCCTTCTTGCCTACACCTGCAAAATGTGGAATGAGCTTCCGCCCGCGGTATTTCCGATGAGTTTTAACATGGGACTCTTCAAAAGGCAAGTGAATAGAGTCTTGAAAGGTAGGCAACGTACCAGCGGTACCCCTGGTATTGCAGGTAGCCACTCACCATCAGGTGGGTCGTCTGCTTGTTTGTCACCAATTACATTATATACCTGTTAATCAAATTGACACTGCCATTGATATTATCAATGTCGATCTACAGCGCATCTCTGGCTGGACTAAATCTTACGGGCTCCAAGTGAATCCCTTAAAAACACAGATGATAGTAATTGGTAGCTCGAGGATGATCTCTAAGATTGACTGGTTCCACTTACCGCAAGTCATCTTCGACGGAACCATCATACCTATCAGTACGACAGTAAAGAACCTAGGCATTCATATCGACAGTCGGTTGACATGGGCACCACAAATAGCAGAGGTCAGTCGGAAGATTTATGCTTCTGCTGGCTCACTACGAAGGCTACGTAATTTCCTACCAATCGCCACCAAAACTGCGCTTGTACAATCTCTTCTTCTCCCTATATTAGATTACGCAGACGCTAGCTATCTGGACCTAACTCAAGATCAGCTAAACAAATTAGAACGACTGCAAAACTTCTGTATCCGGTTCATATTTGGGTTACGAAAATATGACCACATTTCCGAGTACCGCAGTAAGCTGAAATGGTTGCCCATCAAACTTCGCCGGAATACTCACATACTCTCTCTTCTTTATAATATTCTCTTCAATCCTTCCACTCCTCATTATCTCAAAGTTCGCTTCCAATTTGTCTGTGACTCTCATGCTTTTTCTCTTCGCTCTTCCCACAACTATCTTCTACGTACCACGACCCCTACAATCTCTTCAAAATTCATTGGTGATTCTTTCACCCATTACGCTGTCCATTTATGGAATGCTCTCCCTGTCCCCATCCGATGCGCAAAAACTGTAGAAAGTTTTAAAAATCTGCTCAAAGTTCACTATCTGACACATAGCTAGACTTTTTCCTTTCTTATCTGACACAAAGCTTGACTTTTTCTTTTCTTATTCTGTTATAGGTATATATTATATTATTTAGTTTATGTAAACTTATTTGTATATATTTTTATAGTATGTAGAATATTTTATATTATTGTAGTCTATATAGGTATATTTTATAATTAATAGATATAATATAGATTTGTATAATATATTTAGTAGATATGTAAAATAAAAATGATATATGTAATATATTATTAATAGGTTAGTTTGACTCCTGTGCTAAATTACACCCTACTCTTTAATTTACAACTTTCCGTGCAAAGTGGGTTGCCTGGAAGAGATCGCTCTAAGCGATAAGGCCGCCCATTGTGGACATTAATATTAGTACTTTTATTTAGTTTTAAGTCTATTTTGTAATTTTTTGTCCCAATAAAGAGTATTGTATTGTATTGTACATTTAAAAAAAAAGTAAATTCGGTTGAATGCCTGTTTTATCATCAGCCTACGTTCGTCTACTGCTGGACATTGGACATAGGCCTCTCCCATGGCATTTCACTCAACTTGGTCCTCCGTCTTCCTTGTCCACCCACCCTTAGTGAATGTCTGTTTTGTTCTAGGATGGATTCATCCCGCTTTCTAGGTTTAGTGTGCTACCATCTCCGGCCACATCGTCGGTTAACATCACGCGATCGTGGTCAAAGGCTAACCTATAATATAACTATAAAAATATAAAAAAATTGGAACAAAATTAGACCAAATTTTCGAGCTACGCAGTGCTACGAAAGGGGTGCTACGAGTTCCGAATACGTAAGCCACGTCAAAGCCTGTAAGCTTCCCGGTTCGGGCAGCGAGGCGCTGCGTTTGCAACGTGTGCAAACTACATCAACTGCACCAATCTGGATAACAACTGGTTTGCACAATGTCACTTGATGTGGTCATACTGTAGTACCAATTCACAATGATGGGTGCTACGGTTTTTATGTGTAGCTGACTTTGTAAGGATGGAGAGGACACTACTATAATGCTTTCAAAGTAAAACATAGTAATAATACGTCGTAAGTGCCATTTTATGTGTAAAAATATAGCACTTGCGAAAAAAAATTAACAGGTCAGCCTATTTAAGGAGGACGTCAAATGTATGTCGTCATTAAGAAACATCGATTAAACTCATCTCCCTTGCGCTTACTTCTCTTTCAATAAATAATTTACACACTTTTTTCTTTTTCAGTTAATTTTTTTCCGAATATCATCACATTTAGTAGTTTTGAACGTGAAAGAGTAAGAAACATACACACTCACGTAGAAACTTTCACTTTTATAATATACTAGCTTATGCTCGCGGCTTTGCCCGCATGACAAAATCTTTTCTTAGCGGAGGTTTACGCCATAAAATCTATCTGTGTTCCAAAATTCATCTCAATCCATTCAGCGGTTTAGGCTGTGCGTTGATAGATCAGTCAGTCACTCTTTCTTTTTATAAATTTAGAAGTAGGATAACTGTACCATACCGTTAAAGCTATAATATCGTGCAAGTCGGACGCGAGCGACTGCAGAAAGGCGGCGCCTGAAAAGCGACGCTAAGTGCAAGCAGATTGATTAAAAGCTCGCATACAATATGTCTAGGGAGTAGGGAGGGCGTTGTATGCGTATTTATATTAATACTTCACTACGAGGAAACACATTAACTATGGTGCTTTAAGTCAAATTAATAACAAGATAATTAAAACATTTAAATAATACTGTGTTGTAGATTTTGCGTACTAACCAAAGCTTGAATAGGAACTTTTTTCTTTGTCTTCTTATCTCACGACTCTATCACTTCTACTATTATTACCATTTATTACGTAGTTTTTAGAATCGATCAATAAGATACAAAAATATTTTGATATAATAATAACCAGTAGTAGTTTTAAGAATGAGCAAATTGTAGAGAAAAACACTTTAATCCGACCAATTATTATAAATCGCCAGTTGTTTCTAAAGAGATCGATGTATCCGTAGACTTCAGAAATGAACAAGTGTAATTTTAAAAAAAAGTTAAAATGTGTAACAATAAATTATTTAGTCTTACTAGACTGAAACTAACTTTAGACTTATAACTAGTCTCATGAAATTTTTCTAGTTGTCTTACGCGCAGTAATATTACTCGTTAAAATGAAATAGATGTTTATTATTGAGCTGCATATAATATCACCATGAGTCAGACTCCCAGTTAAACGATGTTCTGACAACAAGCTAATAATCACCTAATTACGAGTAAATAGGGAAATTATTATGTCCGATATTTATAGGAACAAGATGGGACACACTTGGGCTTGCCAAAACATTACTAGTTGCTGCGTAGGCTATGTCTTTATCAACTGTTTCATGGAATGCAATGTTAGATTATTTAATGGGTTAACACACATGTTAAGACATACTTATAATATATAAAATGTATAGTAGACATAATAAAAATAATTGGGGTTTATACTCCAACAGAACAGTACTTACACTGTCCGAGTCAAATCACAATTTATAGGTCGTGTGGCCAAGGATATAACTCACCTACCTTTAAAATTAATTGCACTCTACGCGAAATTGAAAAAACTAAAAGTGGATTGCGCCGCATGTTTCAGGCCTTAACCATTTCAACATAAATGTTCGATTTACCTACATGAATTTTGAATAATTCTTAGCTTAATTTAAAGTAATTTTATCTAACATGCTAGGTAGCTAGGGTCATTTTGAACCTCGTACATCAAGGTTGTTAAACACCAAGTAAACTTTACTCATGAAAAGAGTCAATGTATGTATACAGCTATATACTCCACCTCTTATGAATAACGCTCATGTTAGTTTTCATAATCGAATACTTACCTACATAAGATGTTTTAAAGAAAGGACAGCAGATTAACAAAAAACGTATGGTGGAAATGTTCTCTACATACTATGAACTTTGTTCTATATAGAATCACAAGTCATAACCATTATCTCAATTTAGTAACAGAACAGCAAACCAGTGTCGTAACTTCCCACTTTATCACCTCGAAAGCCTGCATCTGTTCCGCTGCTCCACATCTTTACAATAATAGTATTTAGTTTCGGCTGGATGCTGAGCACTTAGCGGCTTGCGTCGGTCTTGTTATGAATAGCTAGGGAACTAGTATTTTGCGGCTACCTCACCGGAGTCAGACGCAAATTAATGCCCGGCCTTTCAGCTTGAAATTAATGTAATGCACCCAGGTTACGTAGCCAAATTGTTGGCATTCAGTGAATTTTGTGAGCGCACATTGTAATTGAATTTTTGATAAGCTGACGCATTACAACTGCCCCAATTAGCTCAGTGCAGGATTAGGTAAGTGGCTTATCTTAAATTTACAGCATGTACCATTTTTATATTTAATTTTAGCCTGTGTCGTCCCACTGCAGGGCCTCCCTTCTCTCTTTCCACTCCTTCCTTTGGGTAGCGGTCTGGGGCCAATTCTTAAGGTAGGAGTCGAGCTCGTCTCTCCACCGAGTTCTGGGCCTGCCGCGTCGTCGTGTCCGGGTGGGTGGACTCCATTGAGTGGTAGTCCAAGCCCACAGTTCCTCCGACATGCGGCATACGTGCCCGGCCCAGTCCCATTTGAGGCGAGCGGCTTTCTGAACTGCATCTGTTATTTGTGTTTTGGAGCGCATTATGGTGTTTCTTATCCTGTCTGTGAGTTTCACTCCTAAGATACTGCGCTCCATAGCTCTTTGGCAAACCCCGAGTGTGGACTTCTGACGTTTAGTCCATAATTAAGTATAATTGAACACGTTAAACGGTTTTAATGATCATGATATATTTTTATTAATGGACCAGCGCGCACTTCGTCGTGCTTATCAGCGTTTCTCTACCTATATTATGCATGTATTATACATATAAATCTTCCTCTTGAATTATTCTATCTTTTAATGAATATTGCATCAAAATCCGTTGCATAGTTTTAAAGATATAAGCATACATAGGGACAGACAGACGAGGGAAGCAACTCTATTTTATACTATGTAGTGATGTTTTATAACAAGTGAATTAAATTAAAAATTTAAAAAACCCCAACGCAACGCTTGCAAAATATCTAATTCGCGTTTTTTTGGTGGCGGCCATCTTGGATTTTAAATTTATCATAGTGCGTTGTATTGTACGCGTTAAGCCCTTTCATTTGATACCCATATTGACGGGGGTGTGGAAGAAAAATGTAATCCGCCATTTTGTAGCGGCAGCCATCTTGAACCGATTTTCACCAAACATAGCTAAGAACACTCTCGACTAACTCTACTTTCAAACAAAAAAAAACTAAATCAAAATCCGTTCATCCGTTCGGGAGCTACGATGCCACAGACAGACACACACACACAGACAGACAGACACGTCAAACTTATAACACCCCGTCGTTTTTGCGTCGAGGGTTAAAAAGATAATAATCAATGATAATAAATAACAATATAAAGGAAAATTTAACAATATAGGTAAAACTATTTCAGCATATGCAAACATTACATTTTCAATGACCGTTAGGAATCTCTACAAAATGTAATAGGATTTTTCAATGACCGTTAGGAATCTCTACAAAATGTAATAGGATAACACTATTGCTCTTATTTTCTATTATTCTATTATAGTTCTGTTTTATTATTATGTATTTTAGCAATTTTGATAACATTAGTGTGTATTGCACACGAGTAGGTAACGACTTGAACCTAGACCGCACCATCACTTACCATCAGGTGAAATCGCGATGTAACGCTTATTAACTTTGATATAAAAACCTCTATAGTATCCTTTTAACCAGTTATGCCGTTTGAATCCTTTCAAACATAAAATATTAATTCTCAAAATTATTTTCTGAATTGTGGTTGTCGAATAGGCTTTCGGCGACCCGCTTTGGTTTATAAAAACCATTGTAGAGGGATAAGTTACATATTACGAATAATTAAAGCATCAAATTATATTTATTGTCTTGTGACTGAGCTGAGGGCATATTCTATTATTGTAATCATGATGTTCAATAAAGGGTTAAATAGCGGTATTGCTAAATGGTATGCCGTACATATAGAAGATACATCTCGTATACCTAACCTATTGATCTATACTATTATATAAAATAGTAAACTGACTGACTCATCATCGCAGGGACAAAACCGCTGGACCGATTAAGCTGAAATTTGGACAGCGTGTTCTTTAGGTAACGTAGGTAGGTAATAAGAAGGGATTTTGCGAAATTCCCACAGGAACGGGAACAAAATGGAAATTTGTAACCCTTGAGTCTATCAAGCTGAAATTTGGTGTGAAGGTAGTTTTACTACCATGGAAAAATTCAAGATAGTTTTCATTTCAAAATTCCTACAGGAACGGGAACAAAATGGAAATTTGTAACCGCTAGGCCTATTAATCTGAAATTTTGTATAAAGGTAGTCTGACTACCATGAATGGATTCAAGATAGTTTTCATTCCAAAATCCTTACGGGAACGGGAACAAAATGGAAATTTGAAACGGCTAAGCCTATTAATCTGAAATTTTGTATAATGGTAGTTTGACTACCATGAATGGATTCAAGATAGTTTTCATTCCAAAATTCTTACGGGAACGGGAACAAAATGGAAATTTGAAACCGCTAAGCCTATAAATCTGAAATTTGGCATAAAGGTAGTTTGACTACCATGAATGGATTCAAGATCGTTTTCATTCCAAAATACTTGAGGGAACGGGAATAAAATGGAAATTTGTAACCGCTAGGCCTATTAATCTGAAATTTTGTATAAAGGTAGTTTGACTACCATGAATGCATTCAAGATAGTTTTCATTCCAAAATCCTTACGGGAACGGGAACAAAATGGAAATTTGAAACCGCTAAGTCTATATATTTGAAATTTGGCATAAAGGTAGTTTGACTACCATGAATGGATTCAAGATCGTTTTCATTCCAAAATACCTACGGGAACGGAAACGGAAACAAAATGGAATTTTGTAACGGCTAAGCCTATAAATCTGAAATTTGGCATAAAGGTAGTTTGACTACCATGAATGGATTCAAGATCTTTTTCATTCCAAAATACCTACGGGAACGGGAACAAAATGGAAATTTGTAACCTAGCGGTTACATCCGAAATTTTGTAGCGGCCTATTATCTGAAATTTTGTATAAAGGTAGTTTGACTACCATGAATGACTTCAAGGTAGTTTTCAGCCCAAAAGTCACGGGAATGAGAACAATCTATGTATATACTCTATACCAATATTTAAAGTGGAAATCTAACTGATTCATCATCGTAGGGATAAATCCGCTGGACCGATTGAGCTGAAATTTAAACAGCGTGTTTTTTAGGTAACGTAGGCGACCGATAAGAAGGGATTTTGTGAAATTTCTACGGGAACGGGAATAAAATGAAAATCTGTAACCGTTGAGTCTATCAATCCGAAATTTGGTGTAAAGGTAGTTTGACTACCATGAACGGATTCAAGATATTTTTTATTCCAAAATTCTTACGGGATCGGGAACAAAATGGAAATCTGTAAACACTAGGCTTAATAAAGCTAAAATTTGGTATAAAGGTATTATAGTTTAACTACCATGAATGGATTCAAGATCGTTTTCATTCCAAAATACCTATGGGATCGGGAACAAAATGGAAATCTGTAACCGCTAAGCCTATAACGCTGAAATTTAGTGTCCTTTACACTAAATAATTTTGACTATCAGGAAAGGGTTCAAAAAGTTTTCATTCCAATATTCCTACGGGAACGTGAATAATATAGAAATTTGTAACCACGTGGCCAATTAAGCTGCAATTTAATGCAAAGGTAGTTTGGCTACCAAAAAAGAATACGAGATAGTTTTCAATCCAAAATTCCCACGGGATCGAGAATAATATGGAAAATGTAATAGTTTGAAATTTGGTGTAATAGTAGTTTGACTACCAAGAAACGATAATGGATTGTTTATTCATCCCAATATTCCTATGGGAACGGGAATATTAAGCTAAAATTTGGTATAAAAGTTGTTTGATTCCCAAGCTCAAGCGCATCGCCTCATTCTCGCTTCGTACGCTTGATTTGCGCATTGTGGATACTTTCCAACCTAACTAACATAATATGTGGGACTACACTAAACTCTGTAGGGTAATCTGACTGACTCATCATTATCACAGTAGAGACGAAACTCCTAAACCTAGAATGATAAAATTTGGAATACCTATCCTATAGGGCTTTTTAATACCTAAACATATAGGTAAACAGGCCGGTGCTGCAGCCGACAAGGTTGAAAACCTTAAACGGCGTAAGTATGTGAACCTAGATAGGGCTTACATATTTTTGCCGTTTGGGGTTGAAACCTTGGGTCCGTGGGGGCCGGCTGCTTGGGAGCTGTACAAAGACCTCGCTAAACGTTTGGTGGAGGCTTCAGGTGACAAGAATGCTGGCTTATATTTTGCTCAAAAAATAAGTTTATGTATTCAGCGGGGCAATGCCGCCAGCATTCTTGCCACCTTTCCCTCCTCCACCTGTTTATTAGATTAAGTTTTGTAGTTAAGTATTAGTTTTTAAGTGTTTAGTTTTTAAGTTTTTACCTTTTAAGATTTTTATGTTTAATATTAATTAAATAATAAAAAACATATATATTTTTATTATCTTTTTGCTGAACTGATAGAGTTGAAATTTGGCATGCAAAGGTATTTAAGTACCAGGAGAGGATGTAAAATAGTGTTTATCTCAGATATTCCCCTCTTATAGGGGGAAAAGAGGGCCATTTTCTCCTATAAAAGTGGGGGCAAATGTTGTATTGAAATTTCTAATACCGCTGGGCCTGAAATTTAGTAAGTATAATAAAGGTAGTTTGTATACCAAAATAGGACATAGGATAGTTTTATATTTTAGAAATCCCCTTTTAGAAGGGGAACAGTGGTGAAGTTTGTATGTGTTATCTATATTCGTTAGGCCAATCAAGCTTTTTTTTACTTCTACAAAGGTTAGTTTAAGTACCAGGAAGGACACAAAATAGCTTTTATCCCTGAAACCGCCCTTTCAGAGAGGAAACCAGGCATTTAAGAGTTTGCATAAGGAATCAGAATCCGTCGAACTGACGTAGCTTTCATTTGGTTTTAACCAACGAATTAGAGAAATAAGTTTTAACACAATTTGAGTCCTGGGACAGAGCATAGGATAGTTTTTATTTCCCTGAAATCTTTGTAGTATCTCCAAACATTGTAAAGGCCGCGGCAGTGGCCGGCGAAGCACCAGAAGCTACTAGAATATTTTAAGATAGAAATATCATAAATAGGATCACAAGTTGTAAAAGACTAAATTCATGTTAAGATGCGAATTTAATGTTCGTGATCATTTTCTATTTCTAGCAATGGTATTATACTAAATCTGTAGATTTGTCATTGAAATATTTAGGTATTGCGTAAGTCTTATTATTTTATTTTTTTATTCATAATGGCACCCGAAGCGAAGCGAGGACGGGCCGCTAGTAGATTATAAAATATATTGTTCATTTATTTTGAAATCCTAGGTAGCCCTGTATAGAGTACAGATTATGGGCAGCGTTATCTCTTAACATCAGGAGAGCGTCTTGCTCGTCTTCTTACTTATTCACATAAAAAAAATAAAAACTTACTGCCCCAAGCAAGTTAACTCGTTTGAAATGTGTTCATTATTTCAGGGTCTAAGCTATCTACGTACCAACTTTCGGCTCTATCGGTTCAGCCGTTTAGGCGTAGAATTACATTTAATACGTCCATATTCTCGCATGTTTGATAACAGTGGTATTAGTTTGGTCTCACACCTATAATTCCCATCCAACGTGGCAATGCTGCCAGCATTCTGGGCACTCTGCCATCTGACAGTGGTTTGGAGCACTTGGATTTTCTGTAGATCGACTTGTGGCCGATCAGTGGTTAATACAAGTGTTCTTTATTTCTGCAGCAGCTGTGGTATTATTTGCTTGATTTTTTTCTCAATAAATTTTTTATTTTAAACAGTTTGTCCACAAAAAAAACCGACATATAAATTTTATCCTATTGGGGTTTATACTCCAACAGAACAGGTTACCCTACTTACACTGTCAGAGTCAAATCACAACTTTTGCAGTTTCAGGACACCAAAATTCCTACAAGGCCTTCCAACATCCAACATATCTAAATCATCAAATAAATCAAGCAATCTCAATCAATCTTTTAACCTTCTTAATATAATGATCATCTAAGAAACAAAGAGGTGAAATTGTTATAACTCTGTTACTGAACTCCAAAGCAACACTTAGAGAGATTAAAACGCCTAACGTGTGATCTACGCGCTCGTTTTTCATTCTCTTATTTGAGAGCTTTCACTTTCCTCTCTGTTTACTTGAAGCTATATAAATCATAAATGCTCAACTTACGGCCCGCTTCTGACCTCTTTAAAAGCAACGGCCCGCTTAATGACACTTGTGGAAAATAATTATTTTATTTGAAGATGTTTTCTAGTTTTCTAAAAGATTATGTTGATTATATTATTTTATTTGGCTTCTTTAATCTTAAATCCATCATAATATTTAAGCACTTCAACGGGTAGAAGAACACCAACACTCTAATATCGGCAAAAGTAAAGATCGTATAATCAATCGTTTAATAGAAACTGAGGAACGAAATAGGTCAAAATTATGATATATGTACGTGTCTACCGGGAAATCTGCTTTAAAATGCACCATAATATTTGTGTAAATCATGAAAAAAGATAATATTAATTCAATCAGAAATACTGTGCAGCAATAAGGTACCAGTGAGAGATGAGCTTAGGTTTAACCTAACTATAAACATACTCCGTACATTTTTGCGAAAACTCCTCAACATAATATTATAGGTACTAATGTTCCTAATATTCTTTGTCATAAAAAAAAATCTTTCTAATGTTTAACTTTTGCAATACAGACGTTTTTCTTCCTCCTCGCCCTAAAGTGCAGAAAGTCTTTGTGGCCCGCAAACAAAAAAGGTTGTTTATGAATGATCTAAAAGATTAAATTTAAGACCGCGCCAGTACATTCAAGACGGCGTTACTGTGTATATCTACTTTACACTTTTTATACTTCCTTTCATAAACTTTACCATTTTATAAAGGAAAATATCTTTAACTTTTCTTCGTATTTTTTTATTAAATACATCCTGTTGTGGTATTTTCGTTTAAGCATCCATTTTGCGTATTAAAATACATTCATAGGTACTTCAACATTTTAACTGATTTAAAAAATGAGGAAAGGTTCACAATTCATCACATCATTTTTAGGTATGTACACCAATTACTCGGCTCGGTTTAAACTGATTTAAAAAACTATTTTTTTGTTTTAAAACTTTCCACAAACTTTAAACATTCTTAACTTTCCGCTTCTTTCCCACAATGGGTAATTCAATATTTTCCGTTTAAATTTAATCAAGATCTGTCAAGCGCTATTAAACGTGTGTCAATAAATTTTATCATCTTTTTTAAATTTTAAAGTTAAAACGGTATGTAAATACACAAGCTTCCATTTAACACGATTTGCTTTCGTTTAATTAGGCATCCTCAGATGAAATATGTTGGAAGATAATTAGCAGAGAATATTCGAAACTGATTCGCAAATATTTATTCCCCGAATCAGCTCCGACTGGAATGTAGGCACGCGCAATGTGCTAAAGTAAATATGTAACAAAGTTGTAAAACTGTCATCGTTTTGGAACATTCTGTCGCGCTGTAGCCGCGGGGTAATAAACTTGCTAAAATATCCCCGGTTCGGAAGAAACGTGTCACTGGGCTAGGATGTGCTGACTGCTTTGGACTGTTATAAATAGCTGTAGATGCACTGTAGTCATGTGCGAAAATGACCGATTTGAAAGTATTTTGATCACATACAACGGTGATAGAGGGACAGATGACACAGTGGTAGTGGTAGGCTTCTATTGCAGTGGCCGCGGATTAGTGCTTCGGCATACCCGCTGCCCTGGCATTATGGCGTCCCGCTGGATCACCCCCAGTTTTTAGTGGGTATCCCCGCCGCGCCCATTTTAGGCACGGGAGTCCCAAATACCGCCCTGTGCCTTCAGCGCTAGATGACAATGCGTAACGCATTTTTTTTTTGGGTCAAAAAAGGCTTCTATTGCAGAGGTCACCTAAGGAAGTACTCTTTTGCCAGTTATTCATCCGCCATACAGTACTATAACAGGCATAGCTGTGTTACGGACTGAAGGGCAATGTGACAAGCGAAATAACTAGGCATGACGAGATTGAGATTGAATAACTAATGTACCTACTAGGGTGCCAAGCGCAGTGTAGTGCCGTGCAGAATTTTGAATTTCAAAACACTGGGTGGCGCTGTATCTGATATGGGTAATCATGATGATTACCATAAGGTACCTGATTCGCTTGTCTTGTCACTCAAAAAAACTAATTTTCATGATTCGGATTACAATATTCCTTAATATTGCACCGCCACTTTTAAACATCATCAATCATTAACCAACAACACAACGATGTCTACAAGAAATTGTTTCAGCGATAAGACGCGATAGATTTTCTCTAACTGTGCATAAAATATTCAAGTCTAAAATGCACCTAAGAGTATCATCTCTCATTCTTTCGGAATTTGTTTGCATTCATCTGCAAATTCCTCTTCAGGTTTTGAGAATATTTGCGAGTTTTCAGGGAAAAATGTTGTTTAATCCGACAATGAAGAATTAGCTCTCAGCTCAGCCCCGCGCGCCGGATCGCTCGGAAAACTGAACTCGCAGCTACTTGCTCCTAATTGTTTCGTGGTTTTCTCAATTAATGATTTAGTTATGTTAGCATTTCATTTATGTTGCTTATTTATTTATGTGGAGAAGTAAGAAGACGAGCAAGACGCTCTCCTGATGTTAAGAAATAACGCTGCCCATAATCAGTACAGTGCTACCCAGAATTTCATAATGATGTGCAATTCTAGATGCATTGCACCAACGCTTCTTACTCAAGAGTCATAAGATGTTAAGACTCTTTAGAACTAGCTTCTTTCCGGAATTAAAATAATTATTATGAATCAAATAAATCAACACGATAAGTTATTTTTTCTTGATTCAATACTTCATCATCATCATCATCATCATCATCTCAGCCGTAAGATGTCCACTGCTGAACATAGGCCTCCCCTTTGGACTTCCATATGTACCGGTTGGAAGCGACCTGCATCCAGCGTCTTCCGGTGACCTTTATAAGGTCGTCTGTCCACCTTGTGGGTGGACGTGCTACGCAATACAATATTCAATACTTATTCTATTAAAATTAGAATCCCGAAAAAATCACAACTTTGAATCCCGGTTGGTCGTTATTTTTTTTGCCGAAAGGTACGAAATATTTCAAAGCTCAGTAATTGGACTTTCTTTGTCTCAATTATGATTTGTTTTTCAATAGAGAAGTAAAAAATATTATTTGACGTATAAAAATGACAGGACTTACATAATATACAGCTATGTGCCTCTTTCAGAGCACGCCACACTGAGTGTCGAAGTATTCTTCACTTCTGTTTAAGAATTTGACACTGCATCACACCAAGCGACGCAGGTGTGGCTGGAAAATGAAGGTTCATTTACAGCACAGCTTCTTCAGCAAGCGAGATGTCAACTATCATGTGGAACAACAGTGGTTAAGCTCGCTCACATCGCGCTAGATGCTAAATTTGTGTAGTCAATGTATAAAAGGTAGGTAGGTATCATATTAAGTCTAAAGTCTAAACGCCCTGAAGGCACCATACATGGGAACATGATTTAGCTGGGTTAAGGTAGTGTAGTACAGACCCACGACTTTTAGACTCTATACTTTATTTTAGCATAAAGGCCCGTTCAAACCTACGTGATATTCGCTACCACACTGGGTAGCGAAATATATCGCTCAGGGAATTCCTATGAAGTTTTGTTTCGCTACCGACGATGGTAGCGAATATTGCTCAAGCTCAAGCCTTTACAGTGTCCTGAAAACTCATAGAAATGTCATACCGTAAAATAACCTACGGTATTTGGATTTTGGTACCGCGGATACCTTCCGTGTTCCGGCATGATGTTCAATAAGACCAAGGAGGGATTTATCCCGCCTTCTAGGTTTAGTCTGCTACCATCTATTGCCGTATCATCGCTTAACATCATGCGAGATCGTGGTCAATGGCTAACATATAAAAGATTATTTTAAATGTATGTAATGAATCAATTAGTCTGAATGACGCGATGTGCGACAGATACGGGACAAAACTCCTACACGAAGCATCCCATTACACGCGCGAGATGGCGCACATAAGCTTGTATACCTCGCTAAATACGTCGGTCATAGCGCACTCGAACAAGAGATGATAAATGCCTCTGTACGGTAAATACCTATGGCATATTTAAGAATGGCGTGTGTTAAATATTCTGCATTATTTCTTATCTTATTTTTGACACATTTGTATATTATAATAACACTAACTGTGCAGCTTTTTCTACTGAAAAGCACCATATGTGTTATTAAAAAGTCTCTTTCAAATGCCTGCAAAACCCCGTACTCGTACTAGCACAAATTATGATAACGATTTTTTTGCAAATTGTTCACGTAACTTGGACGAGAATATTAACGCTTGATAACTCCTCTTCGAGAGCTCCGTGGTTAGAGGCATCGCGAGAATGGCAACAATTTTAATAAATAATTATCCTCGACGCACCGCGGATAAACAGATATGGCTAATTCGTACCACACCCCCACTTAAAAGGCGAAACGACAGGCATTTCCGAGTTAATTCGACGCGACGGTAGGTACGTACGCTTCTCGACGTATAATTGACTGTGATGTGTGGGAAAATGGGAAATTTTCCATTGATTTGTTTACTGGGAGACACGTTTTCTTTAATTAAATTTATAAAGCGGCAATCGTTACCAATATGAACCAATTTTGATACTTTTTAATTATATAAACTATTTTTTTGTGTATGTGTGGTATTGTAAAGTATGATAAGACGCGCGCGGTTTCATTTCCGTGGATATATATATTTTTAATATTTTTCTCAAAATATCTATCACTGTGCCATATTTCAATTGAATCCGTTCAACTGTTTGAATTTATGTCGGCTGATTGTGTCTATAGTTCATTCAGCCTTAGCTGATACATTCTTAGCATCCGTATGACATCCATTTTAAAACATACGTATTAAATTTTTCTACCAATCTGTTTCATTGCTATAAGTATAGGATTAAGAATGCTAATTTAATACGTAATAACACGAATATAACCATATTACTCTACATAAATGACAAGCAGGTAAACGTGTAGCTACATTAATAAATTCTGCAAAATAATATGCTAGAGTTACGTGTTTCATATGCCATTGTAAAAAATTTAGTACCCTCATTAATCAAGCAGACATGCTTCGTCAGGAAACATTAATTACTCTCGTAATATATTTTCATACACGAACCTCAAGTTTAATCTGTATTTTGTATCTAAATATACGCAATATTCTCGTGTATAATGGGGGATAATATAAAGATATTGTGGTATTCCAACGATCCGCAAACTGGTCACGGGCGCTCCTAAAACGTTGAAGCTAATTGCAGTAAGATTCCGTCCTTTGCTAATACGATATGTTACACGGGGTGCGGCTGAAAAACGACGGTTCCCAGTCGCAAATGAGGCTGTTCCTTTTACTAAATCCAACCCTATCGTTCACGATTTAGAGTTTAGTTTCATTTGTGTCATTTTAAATTTGGGCCGTTCCTAATACGACGTGCTTTAATGGAAATTGTGAGCCGTGCCCGTGTCGTTACGCGCTGCAAATGTACATAATGTGTCGTCAAAAGGGTGAAATATACTTTAGTAGACTGTGATTTCGTTCGTTGTGTCGGGGCTTCCCGGCTTTCAAAAGTTTTTCCGGCACGATACGTTCCACTCGCTCCAGAGACATTAAACTCTGGACACTGTGTTTGCATATTTGTACTGACTACAGCTACTTACTCATTCCGAGCGACATTAGGTACAAAAGAACATAAAGTACGAACGTAATAGAGAACAGAAACTATAATAACAACTTTAATGGAAGCTTTGCAGGGTAGCTTAGAGGAAAACCACAAACTGTAGAAATAAATTAGCTAAAATAAGAGCGTCTCCCTTTCTTGAAGAGACCACTTTCTATGTTATTCTGCTCATTGTGAAAGTAGATAAAAGTCACTAGAAAATGTCTTACTTCTTATTAATATCACAAATGCGAAAGTGTAAATGTGTTTGTCACTCTTCACGCCTAAACTGTTGGTACCTAACAGTTCAGTTGAAATTTGGTATGCACATAGCTTAGACCCTGCGGATTGACTATAGGCTACTTTTCAGCGAGGAAGACCGCTGGGCGTAATTAATTTATACCAGTTGGTCTTCTGTAAAGTTAACTTAAATACACAGGGAGATTTTGGCGAAATTATACACTTATTGTTCAGTTTTAACTGATAAGATACAAGTCGTGTACAGCAATACTATTCAAATCAAATTTTACGGCACGGGTGTCCAATGTTCAAACAGGAATAAGTTTATTTGTTAATAAATCCGACGGATCCAAATTTCGCTTTGTCTTGATAAATATTTGATACCTATCTCATCTAAATAACATGACGCTTTTATTAAATTCTTTCGTTTATTAACTTGAAGTGAAATTCCTCAACTTGCAGGGAGAAAGCTAAATAAAGAAAAAAAAGTTTCGTGTTTCGCCGGGAATTTTATTAATGCTGGCAACATTGTTGTTGGTGAAACATTATTGTAACGCCAAGTTTCATCTCGTCTTCCTCATGAAATGTAATAAAGCATCCGACTTAAACCCTTACTCATTAAAAATTGTATTTGCGCTAATAAATGTGTGTAATGAATAAACTAACTTATTGGAAAAAGGATTTACGTTATTTAATATCCAATTATAATAAATACAGCCACACAACTCTATGAGAATAATAAAGACAAGCATTTTTTTTTAAAGATAACATGATAATGTTCATTTAATTTTCCTACACCTTTCGTTCGGTTTTCCACCGCGACGTGGCGCCACAAGTTTAAAACCACTATTCATCCACGCACAGTTTTTTGGAATACTTATTTATTTAAGTACAATGTAACAGAGAAAAAAATATAATATGAACGGCATACATTATCCCCTCTCCTGTGGCGGCTATTTTAATATACAAAATATTTTTTCAGGTTGACAGGTGCACTGCAATGCCGCACATAATTTTTAATATCGATAAACTGGGTGATACTGTTTCTGATATGGGCAGTTATGACGCTTACATTATAATATAAGGCACCTGATTTGCTTGCCTTGTCACTTATTATTATTATCATAAAAACAATTTTGAATTTAATTTGAATATTACAAGGAAACTTACTGGGCTAGAGAAAGAAAATAAAGAATCAGATAATTTCACAAGTGGAGCGTTAGCTTAAAGTTTGTCAAATCGTAACCATAGCTTTTTCGATCGACACAAAAATAAGAAAACCATACCATGTATTTGTACAAATATATCTAGTGCCTCTATTTGTTTAACCTAATTCCGAACAAGCCAGTGGTCAGTGCGGTTTACCGAACAATTCCATTGGCTTATGAATAGATATTATAATCCAACCTATTTATTTAAATTAATATCGTGGAACTCATGTCAAAACCCAATATGGTTTGCTGACCAAATTGAATTGGGACTAGTGTTATCTAAATGACCCATCCGGTGACGTCATTAGGTTAAAATGGACATGACAGTACATTTTAACGTCTATTATGTTTCCTATTAATTTTATAGCACCTATTTAATATCTAAGTATACATATTACATATTATATAAAAATATATTATGTTCAGCAGGAGATGATGATGATGATTTCGCTATGACCTACCCTACCCTATACCCTAGATCTCTTGCAAAGATTTAGGGCATAGGGAAATATATTTAAGACATAATACCTATGACCTATATGTATCTTAAAGGTTTCTTAGCATAATAATTAAAGTTGTTATAAAGGAAATCACAAAAAAACGAGCTTGCTTAGCAGAAAATATAGAGTCTTAATTCCACGTCATACTTTTTATTGAGACCAAAGTTAGATATAGACTTAAAACTATATAAAATACATTAAGGTTCATAATGGGCGGCCTTATGGCTTAAACTCTAGCTTTAGAGCGATCTCTTCCAATCAATCAGCATTGTGTGATTGGTTAGATAGGATATCACTGGATATTACGACAAAAAATACGGTAAAAGCACAAAAGTAAAAAGAAATAGTAGTGGGCTGAGTGAACCTAATCTTGTAACTAAATGTGGTATACTTGGAACCAATCATTACGTCCAAATAAATTGCTTTTTTTATTTATTAACTTGCCATCTCCCTTAATGTGAACTTTACCAATGCCCCTGCGATATTTCAGGCTTTGTAAGACGTTTGTTAACATTATCGTATATATGCGCTTTTTAGTCTGTATTCCAACAGTAGGTAAAGTATTAACTAGTCCAAAAACTTTATTAAGGGCAGTGCGGCTGAGGCGTGCTCCTTGTTTCCTGATAAAATATGCATCACTAACCCGCACTGCAGCCCCATTAGACAATGCCAACTGTTTCTGAAAGGTATTTTGAATTTTCTGGCTTCATGAGTACAGGAAGTTAGTACTAAGAATTTTACGTTACATTTGAAGTGAAAAATAAATAACCAGTAAACTTACTCTAACACTAAAGCATCATCAATATCACTTATTTTTGTTTATTCGCTGACTCGCACAACTTTGTCTATTAAAATACAGGACATAGGAACGTATATTATATTTTACAACCTATCTTAGCACTGTACTGATTATAATATATGGACAGCGTTATCTCTTAACATCAGGAGAGCGACTTGCTCGTCTTCATACTTCATCTCATTCAAAAAAGATAGTAATTTATAGTAATCAGTAATCAGCCATGATGAAATATCAAGTAAAACCGTGTACAACTTAGGGAACCATTTTAAAATATTAATCAATAAAACGAAAATAAATCGTCATTACGAAATATACATTTGAATTCCGTAGCAACAATAGTCCACCACATAATGGAGAACTACAGCAAAAATTATCCTTTTGTGTATGAAAACCCCTTTGAAAATACTGGCATTTTGCTTTTTTATGTGGAACTCGACGCAACAATTGCGATTGCGTTGGTACGGATGGTTTCTATTGAAGAAAACAATGTCTTTGTTATTGTACATTTTAATATTTTACTCGTTGGCCTTCTTAAAGACATGTTATTTAGGAAATTGAAAATGAAACGTTTGTTTTTCCTACTAACTCACCACTCACTTATAATAATTAGTTTTAATCATCTCTCACGTTTTTAGCTTTGATGTGATCGAAGGAAGAACTCAACTTAGACCTAACTTAGTCACAGGTACTAAGACTTTAAAATCTCACTTCATTGATAATTATAATCATTCTAAACCTAATTTTTAGAAATAAAATAAATTATCTTACTTTACTCAATATTCAATATACCTACTCGTATACCTACTCAACCCAAACTTATACGCGAGTTATTACAAATACGAAAGTTTTGCTCTCTGCTTTTTTACTTTAAAACGTCATAAAAATATGTAGAGAGAAAAAAAAGCGTTACTTTTATCCGATAAAAAGGTAATCCCGATTATGATCAACGCGAGTAAAACTGTAGGTTATAATAAAATAGCTAGTGAATTATCGTAAAACATATTAATAATTATATTATAGTTTTAAATTCAAAGATACAAATCTGTGCGCACGAAACTCTACACCGAATATAAATACGATTTGCATAAAAACGAGGGACTCCCCATGTAATTTTCCCTTTGATCTTAAGCACATGACTCATTTGCTGTTGAAATATGAAAAGTGGTTCTCTAGGTACTCTTGGGGACAACTTCATAGCATATAATCTTGGATAATTTCGGGATTATTTTTTAAAAAGTAATGTTCAAAAATAGGTAGTTACCTAGGGAGTATATTATTATTATATTTGTGTCAGTTTTAGCTGTATTTAGGAAGGGTCATTAAACTGTATGTGCCTTGGATTGCCACTTATGAAAATGGAAGTAGTAATTATCTCTATGTAACTACCTTCTGTATGCTCTTTTTTGAAATAAAAAAAAGCTTTTATAATAATGTTAACTCAAAAGTCGGCTAGTTTGAGTTATCCATCGAATTCCCGAACCAAAGGCTTAACGACTAATAAACAAATTTAAAAATATGTTTGCTAAAATAACCACAATTATTGAACCAAACGAAACATTTTACATACAAAACGAACAATAGGCTAGTAAAATGGTTTAATCAATAAAATTCATTATCACAGAGTCAATATTAGGCTGATAACCACATAATGTTGACATTGCGCCCCCATATGTAAGATATATCGTGACTAACACGTGCTTTCTAGTCCATTTCAAAAATGTCGGTACATAAGTACATGTTAATGTAAATTATTCCAATTTGGATGTATGATTCCCAGCGGGTATCAAGACAAACAAGGTTTTAGTGTCCCGCAGTGTAAGGCTCAATTCTGACCAAAAGCGCAGCGGCATGGCGCGGTGTGTTTCAATTTTCGTTGTTATACGTCATTCTAAATATCTTACTTTATTGTGACACACGGTAAGAAATAAAATAAAATGTTTAATTTGACTTTTCCAAACATTTTTTAACAAAACAATCGGATAAAAATCTGCTTCTTCGAAGTTGGTTTGAAAGTTACCTTAAAGTAAAAACTCAATACTAAAAATCCTCATTTTCTTAGGTACAAGGTCTTCAAACCAGTTTGGTCTGAATTGGACCTAAGGTAGATATATCATAGTGACGTGAAGCCACCAGAAACCTGAAGTATTCATAAAGCTGAGGACGTCAAGAACTAGACTAGACTTTAATAGTGATGGGACACGAGTGGATCGATCTAATAACCAAATTAAACTTTTTATTGGGATAAAATTATAAAACAGTAGATGTAATATTACAATAGAGTTAAAGCTTAAAAACCCAAAATATCTAATACCTACGTTCTTTCTATATACATTCTATATACACATAAAATATGTGGAAATAATTTAAAGCCTTTTTGTTCCAGTGAAAAATTTTACTTATTATTTATACTACCTACCTATATATTAAGTATTTTTTTTTACAAAAACAAGAACGCATAATAATATCATTTTACGTATTCTTTAATTTTTAAACTACTCGTATACAATCAAATTCTGTAACAATCAAACATTTTATCAGGAATTAGTTGCTACCTAAATCTACAGTGAACAATTCCGAAAACGTATTATCGGATTGAGACTTTATCGGAATGAATACGATCAGATTCAAGGAACGTAACTCCTCCAAAAGTCGTTAACAAAAACTTAGTACCTTTATTCGTGCCACGTTCCCACCCCTATAGCACTGACAGTGTTACAAGTCGTCACTAGAGGCCTTCGATTAGACATCCAACTGGATACGTCACTACCAGGCGACTGTCGGGCAAAGAAATAGACAGCCGGGCAAAGAACTAGTTGTACAATACAATACTATTGGGACAAAAATTAACAAAATAGACTTAAAACTAAATTAGAGTACTAATATTAAAGTCCACAATGGGCGGCCTATTGTACAAATACAGGTTAGATATCCCTGTGTGTGTATGTACTTTTGTATCTTTTATGCCAGTGTTTGAGAATTTTGCTGGTGCATGTATAGTGACGTTAACAAAAATAAATAAATGTGGTATCATTACTGATGTGCGTTGCCTCTCCCCCAGACTTTTTCACATAGAAATCAGTAATGGCTTCTATTCCCGTGGTTAAATATTCTAAGCTAGAGGTCGACGGGTCAGCTGAAACCTTGGGCGAGGGTGGTAGGGAGACGTTGCCATGGTTACGGCGCCCCACAACACGCCGTTGCGGCGCCAACCGTACTCTACAACCTAATCTATAGTTAAATAGAACCAACAGAAGGGCTCCCTCGTACGACTGGTATAAGCTTGTACGCACACATAGATCTAAAGTTAGCAGTTCTCGGGTACATTCGAGAGTCAAATGCTTTGAATGACACTCTCTATAACATAAGAGCTCAAAAGTCATAAGTTATTATCGAAACGTGTTTCGATAATAACTTATAAATAGTTTTTAATATTAGTTTTTTGCTTATAAATAGTTTGTGTAGACAGCTAAAATCCGCAACGTGCGCTATAAATATAACAGATAAACTAAACTAATGGAATAAGTTCAATAATACTGAATACCTGAATTAAAATAGGTACATACATAACAGCGGTGTTGTAGTTCCCAAAATCGAAGCCAAATTATGTTTTAACCAATATAATACTTATCTATATCTTAATTCACAAAAAAAGACGTGTGGCACTCGGAGACTGCCGCGGTAAAGCTATTGCATAGCATTTTTTATCAACTTATGTAATTATAGTATCACCGCTGTGACGGTCGGAGTGGGGGGTATTAGGTTTTTTTCGTTACGGAATTTCTGAAATCGGTCCCCACGCTCAAGGCCCGCGATAGAAGCTATGCAATAGCTTAATAAGACTAGGTACTTCTTGTGACAAAATATTATGCGGAAATTTTACAAAGTTTTTAATTATAAGATACTACCGAGGCTTCTACTATACAGTATTTTTCTGAAGTGGGCAAATTATTGTTACCAACCAGAACATTCCTCCCAATCGCGTGGCGTTGGGTCGTCTCTCTGTAGGATTAGTAACTCTGTGACATGTCCTATGTTTGTAACTGGGATTGCAACTGGCTCTATGTCTGTGTGTGTACCCTTCTTATACATGTACACATAATACACGCATGGGGAAATAGAACACACATTAATATTTAAAAAGCCACACGTGTGTGCCGCGGAGTCGTGTCCAAAATTTTGTTTGCTCAACGTTAATGTAAAATTAATTACGCACATTGACAACACAATTCCACTTAAACAAATTAAATATGTACCTACCTAGATTATATCTATAATCTATAGTATAAATATAAATAAAACTCACTTCAAAAACTCTTTTATGTTTGGCTACTAAACCTATTATTGGGCATCGGAAAACACCATAATATCGACGACTATAACCGCCAGGCTCAAGTAATAAAATGTAAAATTAGTTTAGATATGTGTCAGTATTAAAATTGTCACACCTTCAAGTCAAACATAAACGTCAAGGTTTTGTTTTAAAAAAATTGACAGTCATGATACCTGTATAGCTAGAGAAGGTACCTCTAGTCAGCACTTTATAGCGGGTGAAGCCATTTGGCGTAAGCTAGTGTTATTCAATATGCCTGTAGAATTTTCCATCAGTAGGTAAAATAGGTACACTACTACCTACACACCATACCACACATACCATAGGTACACTACTTCCTTTGCAGGAGGTCGTCTAGGTGGGTACCCCAACAGTGCCAGTTATTCTACCGCCTGAGCAGTGATGTGCAAATATCACTGTGCTCCGGTAGGTGGGCACTGTAGCTAGTGAAATTACTGGGCTAAAGAGTCTTAACATCTCATGACTCTTGAGTAAGAAGCGTTGGTGCAGTGCTCCTAGAATTTCACATAATTGTGAAATCCTAGGTAACACTGTACTGATTATGGGCAGCCGTTATCTCTTAACATCAGGAGAGCGTCTTGCTCGTCTTCTACTTTATCACATAAAAAAAAAACTATTTATTGTGGGAAGACATCAATCATTCCTCTATATTAGTATGTAATATGTAGACAATCATCCCTTTAAAAGGTATTATTTGGAGAATTTAAGTGATACGTAAAGGTAGAAGTTAGCTGAGAGACTTCACAATAGCCAATTTAATATAGGCCTACTGCATACACGGGGGCTGCATACGGGGCCTACATTAGAATAGAATAGAAAACTCTTTATTGAAACACTACAAACATACAGAAAACTTAAAACTATAACACAAAATCACGACGTAAGTGTAACAATTGGCGGTCTTATCGCTAAAAGCGATCTCTTCCAGACAACCTTGCAAGCTTGGCAACCTTACATTCTTCAGATCGGGCTTAAAAAATTGTGTATACGCGAACTATTTTGTTCGACACGTGTGTTTTTTATACACTATAGGTCCTTTATACTACAGTAGTTTATCTATGTATAGGTACCTACAAAACCGAAAACCTAATTAAGTTAATTTCCCATACACACAGTATATTTATCAGTTAGTGGGCAGGCACGCGCGGTGGTGTTAGGTATTCTGTGGCGTCTACAAGCTTCGAATATGGAAAGGAATCGGGGTCGGGTATCCCCTCTCAAATTACGTAACAAGAAATTCTATGTAGCCTATTGCCTATCTATTTAGATGTGTATCGGTAGAGGATAATTTATGTATTACTTATTTATTGTCTTTGTCAGTGGAAATTATTGCTACATATCCATGTCGTGCGCTTTTACCCACTGAAAAGTACTCAATGTGCTAATCTGAAAGTTTCGTGGGTCAGTCCAACATCGTGAAAATCCTACAAACGATACCCCACATGATGGGATCAGCCAGAAAAACAAATTCATCCCCATCATACATGTTGGGGAGGTACCCTAAACCTACCTTTTTGTTACCGTCTTCTTACCCTAATCATTACACTCCTCTATGCAAAATTACAGCTTTCTATGAATTATAGTTTCTCCGCAAAGGCTTCCTTGTTGACTACGGACTTCGCGTGTCTGTGAGTAACATAAATTAAAACTTAAAAGCACTTATCGCATGAAAACTTGACACTACTCACGTCGAAGTGCGTGCGGTGAAGCACTAGCCTAAACCACCCAAATATCAACCCAATAAATTTGTAGATACATATATTATATCTATAACTAGCTGTGCCCAGCGGTTTTACACGCTGTACTGAAGCCTATGTCTTATTCCAGGGTTCAAGCAACGTCTATACCACATTTCAGCTCAATCGGTTCACCCGTTTAGACGTGAAGAAGTGACAAACATACACACTCACAAACTTTTACCTTTATAATATTAGTGTGTTAATACCTTATTTAAATAACTTTAAATTAAATGTGGTCTAAATTAATTAAACTTAAAATACCGTGCACGTAACAATAGGAGGTCTTAACGCTTTAATGGCGCAGAGGTCAGAGTATCAAACATCAACGAGATAACAGTGGTCGTACAATAAAATATCTTCGCCAAGTTCTAAGCATTGCAATAATTCTGTCGTGTTCCAATTCGATTTCATTAATTTGCAAGTCAATCTGTAAGTATCGAGGTTTTAAAAGTATAATTAACCTAATTGGACATGCAAATATCAGCAGATAAACGCATTACCTACTTACAATAATGTTCTGAAAATGTGTACGTATGTATCTCTATTATAATAAGAATTCTAGAGAACGGTATATGCTCTGTCAGAGGTTCGTCTGAAAAACTAATACTTAAATAATTCACTGGGATCATTTTACATAATTTAAGGATATACAGATCCATTCATAAAGCACAGTAGAGGTAGAAATGAAAATTTCGAAAGATGACTCTTACCGATGCGATCTCCTGACCTCATCACAGTAGGTAATCACAAAGTATGAAGATCTATGTGCAAAAAAAAATAGGAAAAATAAACCGCGAAAAGAGAATACTTTGGTTAAAACACCTACTCTCATATATAAACTGAAAATCTAAGCTAGACAGTTAAAAATAAAATGTTCTTACATCAAACCATGTTTGATTTTCATATTTGTTAGATTGTTTGTAGTTACACTATTATTCCGTAATCCATAGTCCCGATTACATATAAAAACATGAGCAAAAGAAATCTCCCGGCTAATCGCATCACATCTCCCGAATCGTAACCAGAAAGTGTTACTGTTTACTCTAGTATCCATGAATTCCCCATTCAATTATCCAAGGAAGCCCTCAACCACAGAAAGTATATCAAGATGCATGCCGTTCACTTAAATTACGTGGAGTAATGAAGTAGAGCAATGCTCCATTTAGTTCTTTTCAACTCCGCCGTCCATGCTAGTAAAACATATTACAAACAATATTGCATGATAAATGCGACACGGCTGTACTCAAGTAATTATTCGTTGAGATATGTCTCAACCGCGGTTTCGGACAGTAGCACTCACGGTAGTTTCCAAAATCGTAATATCGCACTAGCTACGTACCTACTGAATGGGTGAGCCGCTCAGTGAGCTTGGCACGATCCTTAACATGCAAAGCACGTGCAGACGTTGCATCGCCCAGTCAGTACGAGGCTATTAAATTTAATATCTGGTATATCAAATTCTCATCGAATCAAATTGTAAACACAATAATAAAATCACAGTTAAAACTGCTCTTTTCTTTTCATTTCGAGTATTAGATTCTGTCGTGTTTCCTGCAGGTTTCCCGTTCCTCCATTAATTTCTTCTATCTAGTGATCTTACGGTTCATTACTTTTATTATTTGTTTAAGTTTTCTTACCATTTTTTACTAGGTTTGTCGATGTTTCCACAGTTTACTCCACAGTGAAAAAAAAACAAAAACAATGCCACGATTGGTTTTAAAAAAAGTGACTCACTCACGACATCAATCCTGATACGTCATCTGTTCCCTCGACTAATGTTTAGTGGTACATCGGGAGGTAATACGGGAGCGTTATGGTACATGTTATGTACTAATTGACGCAATAAACGGCAGTTTTCTGGTGAATTGTGGCTGCAATTACATAACTGTGTGGTGTGTTTTGGTAAAGATTTTTTCGTTTCCGGTATACTACGATATACATAATATTAACACTCGTGAAGCCGGCATTATACTTCACGCAAATATTCGCGCAAAGTCTCAATAAGTAGTAATTGTTATTGAATAAGTCATATTCTCGCTCTTCCTATTGGTGGTCACTCTACAACTTTTTTGAAGAACACCACCTAAAGCAATTTTAATTGACGCTACGTACGTCGATCTTTGGTCCACTACCTTATATATTCGAATTTGAACTTTGCAGTAGTACAACAAATTAAACCAATACAGGATCGTATTTTATGTATCTCCAGTCTGTTTTATTTAGTGCTTCGGTAGATTTACGATGCTTCCATTTATTACGTCCAAAAACAAAGTTAACAAATCTGATCCTAACTAATAGACCAATAAAAAGTTATCGTTGATATATATTCTAAATCTGTCCATACTTTTCACCTGATATTTCATTTATCTATCTTATTTTACACTTGGACAATATATCTAGACTTATAGTAAAATTATATGCAGACCAAATAGACATTTTTACGTAAGAAAGTGAAAAAAATAATTATAATATTGTATAGATTTTATTGTTATTATATTTGTCAGCAGCATCTTGGGTGTAAAAAGAACCGACAGAGTGCGTAACACCATATTGCGCTCAAAAACGGGCATAACAGACGTGGGGATCAAGGCTGCCAGGCTGAAGTGGAGCTGGGCGGGTCATACCATCCGTATGCATCCTGATCGCTGGGCAAAGGTCACCACAGAATGGGTACCGGAAGATGGAAAGCGCCGCCGGGGCCGGCCTCGAAAGCGATGGCGTGATGACTTAGTCACATATACCACGCGGGCTGGCAAGAGGCGGCACTGGATCGTGAATTATGGAGGGACTTGGGGGCCTTTGCCCAGCAGTGGGACAGTATAGGCTCGTAATAATAAATAATAATAGATTTTATTATAGTTTTGTTCATATTCAAAACTCACACAAATATTAAGACAGGACAGACAAACAGGGGCCTCCCTTTTAAGTGAACTCTATTAAAGTTACCATTAATATACCATTAATTACCATTAATATGGACCACTAACTACCATTACCATTTGTACCTTTTCTCTCATTAATGCAAAAAACAATAAAATATATTTTAGTGGAAACATCAGGGAAACTGGAGGTACATTTTATTGTTTAAATGAGCGATTGGTATCGCGTATAATAAGTATTCGTAAAATAACGAAAAAAGTATAACAGTTTACGTGTAGATACACCCGCCCTATCGTACGACGACTAGTTTAACAAATAAATCATAGTTTATAATAGTTATAGCACTAAACATGCAAGCCCCATGTACACATCAGATTTTTCTCTACTTTATTCAATGACTTTGAATGGCTGGACTTTGAAAGTAAGAACAAAATGCATAATATTATTAAACGAAGATGGTATGATATTTTGAAATGTTCCATACCTAAATAAAAAGGAAAATGTCTTATGGGCAGACCAGCGGAGTATGTACTAGTCTTTAGACAGTCTTGTAGGGCCTAGACTTCGTGGTGGCACGGAAAGGTACTGTCATGACGTTATAATAAGAAAATACGTATGCCTTTGATGATATAAACATAGAATTCTTGAAACCGAGTAAAGTGAAAAAGAAGAACTAATTTCTGATTTCTTCTAAAGTCTACCAAGGGGGGTAAATACTAAGAAAAAATATTTGAAGAAGCAAACGAAGGTAAAGCATTTTAATCTTCTTTGGTTTCCGATATTTATAAAAGCTGTCGCGACATCCCGAGTTTTTTGTAAGTCCATGACTCAGTTATGGTAAATGTCAACCGTTGATTGAGGAGCACGATACTGCGTGCCACACGCAAAATCTTAAAGCTTTTCGATTCCAACTGGCACGCAACTATATAAAAGCGATTTTATTTATGCACATTACGTTTATAACCTACCTGCTTTATTACTGAAAATAAAGTTGCTACACGTCATGACATCGTCAAACTTTCGGTTTTGTGATTACACGTCGAAGCCTACATGATGTACCTACCAATTTTTTTTATAGGGGGAGTTTTATTTCAGATGGTTATGATGAGGATTTTCATGATTTTGCGAGTGAGAGTGCAAGGATTCCGATGATACGGGATAGGTAGACACAGGCGCGTATTAAGAATTAGGAAGCTCAATCCCATCCACAAAATACTATTCATATTATCCTGCAGCAACCGACTCGGCCTTCCATTACTTTTTTACATCAAAATCCAAAATGTAATAAATAAAATAATAGTTTTCAAAAATCAATCAAATAAAAAATAAAATAATAATATATACAATAGTTTTCTAAAATCTTAGTCTAGAACCGTAAAAAAAAACAGCTAACAGTAAACCCTGAAGGATTTATGTCAAGCTTTTCAAGATCTAAGGTTTGAACCGAAATCAAATTGAAAATCCTGGATACTCCAAGGTACCCAGGAATGTATGAATAGCGGAGTTGGTACGTAGAAAGAATATACATAAATATTATAGGCAATAATAATGCTACGACATGAGAAACTAGAATACTAGTAGACCATGGAAGCAGAAAACAGGTTTTTTTCTAAAACTCGTACTAAAACTCGACTGCGTTTTGAAAGGGTTTCGAGCGCACTGGTTTGGTTCCACATTGTTAGCGAAAATTACAAAATGTAAAAAAGGATTTAAGCAAGAAAATGTCCATAAAAGTTTGTAAAAACTAGCAATTTACCATTCATTGCAGAACTATCGCACGAATTAGTGAAATCGCGAATATATTGCAACAAAGGCCCCGATACAATAATGAATAGCATCAAATAGGTTGGTAACATAGACTAAAATATACGCAGCCACCGCGCACTATAATAAAAAGTAGCAGAGTTTAATTAATACTAAAAGTAAAGTTACCATAAATGGGGATATTGATTTAAAATCCCACAAAATTAGCAAACCACCTTAATAAAATCCTATTCTAGCAGATGTCTATATACGGCATAATATCTTCTATATCTATAATATTATTATAGCAGGTATACTCATATAACGTAAGAAACTATATACATAGGTACTCGTATAAATAATTTCACAATGATGTAAAATTCTAGGTGCACTGCGCCAACGCTTCTTAGTCAAGTCATAAGACGTTAATACTCTTCAGCACAGTAATATGTCAAAACACCGACAGCGATAAGACCGCCAATTGTTACACTAGTTTTTGAAGTTTTTCAATAATAGTAGAGATCCAATAATAAATAAATAAAATATAAATAATTCAGGACATTCACACAGCGTCACCTAACCCCAAGCTAAGCAACTTAATGCTTGTGTTATGCGGATATAATACTTATAGGTATATACTTTTGTTTTGTAAATACATACTTATAATATAGATGCAGAGAACCCAGACCAGACCCACCAATAAAGTGTTATCTATCTTATTACATTAGCAGTACACGCAGCAGTAGATATCTGTGTTTATTATTAAAGTGTGACTATAAGTTGGTAGTTGGTACACAACACCGGATATTGGTCCACAGTGGGCACGGGTCGGCGCGCGCGCACACAGGAAATGAAATCGCGTCCAACCGATGCGCCGCGCCGGTTGCTTTATTGTTACTAGCATTATGTTTAAATCAATTCATCTATTTTAGATTTTCATTCAATCCTTTTTTATTTCATTTTATTACTAGCTGATGCTCACAGCTATTCCTGCATTACGCTCGATCTAAATGCTGATATCAGTTAGTCAATCAGTCACATTTTCCTTTCATGTATTTAAATGCACTTTTAATTAATTTATGAGAACACTTTTTTTTTATAGAGAATAGGGCTGCGTTTGACCACAGTCTCACCTGTTGGTAAGTGATGACGCGGTCGAAGATGTTACACACAGACCTAGTAAATACTTATTAACCCTCGATTTAAAGACTCCTAAGTTGTAATTTACAGGAAACACTGATGCTGGCAGAGAGTTCCAAACCTTCGCCGTCTGGATAATGAAGGTTGAACTTAATCGCTTCGTACGGACAAATGAAATATCAACCATGTAGCGATGACGCAGCGCTGTTTCTCTAGATGTCAACAACATCTAACATCGACATCGTCTAATGTTTAAGAAATCCTAATGCTCGACATATTATCAAGCTGCGATTATGTACGGTAAGTCTCCTTGACTTAGGATTATTTTAAGCACTATAGAATAGAATAACTTTATTGCATACCAAGTTAGAAGAAAGTCCTAGTCCTAAGTTTATAACAAAAGTTTGTGACCATAGGTAAGCAATTGGGGGTCTTGTCGCATAAAGAAATCTCTTTCTTACAGACAATCAGGTTGGAAGGATTTTGGTGTCGATTACCTCATAAACCTGAAATTCCATTTTAAAAGCCTACAGTACCTTCTATATAATCAACAGTCAGTGCGTGCGCAAGAGTTGAAATCGCCTCTAGTTAATTAAAGAATTCCTTGATGCGTTAACAAGCCAACACCCGAGCCACCGGTATATTGCTAGCAGGGTACTTATTAGTTTTTTATGCGTTTACCATATGTAATGTAATTTACCGTATGTAATGTTATAACCAACATCCTCTTGACTAATCTTACCAATAAGGTACATTTTGGCCATTTTGTTCCTGCCAAGAAAAAATGTTCGCGACCTGTTTAGGACCTCATTCACATAATGGTATGAATAATTATTCCTATAGATTTTTTTTTACTTAAAGATGGAAAATTTTCTGTTTTTTTATGGATTTAATGTGTAAATGTATGTCGTCATCACTCGTATAGGTCATATTTAATTGAGCTAAAGTTCAAAGCATTAGCATTATAATAGGTTCTGTACTACAATAGCTCTACTCTTAGTTAATTACATCAGATCCTAAGTATCTTATATCCTTAAACCTTATTTATATTTACATAATAATATTTCTATTTTCTAAATCATTATGCAGGATCGCATTGAGGTCACTGACAGACAGACTGACAGCTATAGTTCTGTCCATATACCGAGTTCAGGGTACCTTTAACTTGTTAGGTACGTACCTATTTAATAATATTTTGACTCGAAAGTAAAAGATCGCTAATTAAGAGGACTTATACAGCTGGACGCTCTCTCGCTTGCTCTATTTGATACATTTGCAGTATAAATTCATATAATTAACTTTTTGAAAATTGAGGGTAAGCGATAAGAACGTCAATTGTTACACTTATGTCTTTTTTGTGTTTTATTTTTCTGTAAATTTGTAGTGTTTCAACAAAGAGTTTTGTATTATATTCTATTTGAAGTCAATAAAAAAACGTTCAGTTTCGATAACAGTAATCCAAGGTTCTTTCTAATTCCATTATAAATAACAAGATTATGAATCCAAAAAGCGATATAATTCCGTTTACTTATAGAAACGTGTAGACGTTCATGTAATTACAATAATTAGTTGGCTTACCTACATACGTTTGTGGAACTCAATTTTCTTTGAAGGCCTAAATATAGGTAAGCATGAAAGTCGATATCCTTAATTGCTTGGCTCTATGGTAAAATGTGGGAAAAAGTAGCCGACTGTAAAGCAGGGTTAGCAAGTGAAAAAAATAAAGTAATATTTATACCTACATAGGTAATTTTCAAAGCTTTGTTTCCAATGATAGACAAAATTCACAGATACGTACTCGAATTAAATATGAGATTTTTTTTCCCAACTAAAAATTAAAATAAATGTTCACATTTTAAATTGCCATCGCACTTTTTATAGGTATATATTGAGAATATTCGATACTTGCCTATAACCGTCAATCAAAATGTTTTCACAATTTAATGCTTAAAATAACGTATAAGAATCCATTAAAAAACAAGTAGTGTAACAACCCTAGGGCGGTAGCCACCCTCGTCATGCGAAGTCAAGCGAGCACGCGAGTCGCGCCCTACCTCGTTCGACTATGCGTTTTATGGCTCAAATAACTTAGCTTTCTTACTGATTATGAGAACGAAAGAATGATTCAACGGTACAAAAGCAATCTTATTGGTTTTTAGAACGTAAAAGAAAAATGCATTCCGTTTCAAATTCCAATCAAAATTCATGAGGATTACCGCACGAAAGTTTGTCTATTTCTATCCAATTATTTTCGAATTTTATTTCATTAACGAGCTTTCAAAAACAACTAGGTAAAGTTTTCTTTGAAAACAAAATGTTTGCACAGTAACCGAAAGGTAAAGTCACGGAAAAATGTAATTTGAATTCAGTCGAGGCAACTCTACGCACCTTTGTTTGGCTTCCTGTCGTTTACCGAGTTTTCACTTTGTCGGGGAAATGCGTCTGTATTAGGCAAATAAAGTAGGTACCCATCTACCGCCCATGGCTGCTCCATGACGATATGACAAATATTGAGCTCGGGAACTGAATTTGTTGGAGTTTTCCTTTATATTTTTAACCTTTTCTCTTTTATTTATTAACTTTTTCAACCACACCTGAATAAATTTGTAACGAAAAAGTTAATGTGTATAATGAAATAATTTTATTTCACATTAAAAGTGTGTAGGTAAGTAGGTAGGTATTATGTTTTGAACCAAACATAAATTCCTCCCATAAATTCCCGGGTTTGTTAAAACGGTATGTAGGTATTTTAAACTCAACTATCAACATTATTATATATTTTCGTTGATATAATGTGATAAATAAGCTAGAAGTGACAATCTTGTTGCCTTTACAATATAAAAAATACTATTTTAGCATTGCAACTGAACTAACGTATATTGTAGAATATAGAGTGTAAAGTATAATTCTGCATTATGGGCACGATTGTCAAATTAATAGTTGGAAAAAAATATGCATCTCATATCTCTGGATAACGGGCGCAGTGCATAGGACTTCGTATCTCTTGAATTCCTAGATATAACTGCGACTCTCCTATTCATCATCATCATCAACAGTCGCAGAATAGACAGGCCTTATCGCTTTACATCGGGCGAGCATTGAGATAAAAAACAAGACTATAAATAAATATTCTGGAGTCAAAGTATAATTAAGGTGCAAAATATCGTAGATTTTGAATTCTGAAATGCCATGGCTCTTCCCTTTGTCACTTTGCGCATAATCAATTTAAGGTTATCAAGGTATTTACTCACCTTTTCTCATTACTTCCAGGAAATTGTAATCTTCGACGCTCCTCTTCGGCACGTTCCAGTAAATGTATATCAATGTATCGTCAAAATATCAATAAATACGCTATTATTATGTAAATATAAGGGATATCTATAATCTACAGGCACAGTAATGATATGTATTTTGTTTGATTAATGTTAAGAGCTAAGACATCAGTTCCGCATCAGGAAGTGTGTGGCACGGCACATTTGTTGTGATGCACAGAGGCACGCCATCGACACACACATCACAAAAACCTCTAACTTTTCTGCGTGTTCAATCGAAAGTCAGTCTCTGATACACTTTTAAAATCATAGTTCAATTTGCACTGTCCACTTCCACTGTAATCACTTTATTTCACAGTTTTTGACCGAATTATGGCGACTCGGTTTGGTTAGTTTATAAAACCGCTTACAAAACAAACACGATTATCGCAGGTTAGATTGAGATTGAAAGGAAAATAAAGAGGAAATTATCAACAGTTTATTGAATAGAAAGCTTTTAGAGGTGTAGATGAAATTGAGGTTTATTTTAATTTATTCTCAGTGATTTCCTGAGCGTGGCTAAATGTCAGAGCTGTCAGTGTTGCACATGCGCGGTTGAGGGTATTTTGACAATTTGTGGGTGAGGTGGCGCCGTCGATAAAGTAGAGTCTCTAAAGTAAAGCTTGTAAAGATATGCCATGCTTCCCGGTGTGTGTTCCCGGTTCTACACAATTTCTTGGTATGCTCTTAATTGCATAGATGTAGGTATACTTCGTCCATAGATGTGGGTTTTAAATAATTCCAGCTTATCACGTTTCTGAGCTGTGAAGTCATTTCGAAAAAAAGAGTTGTATATATTAATAGAATATGTCATTATTTTATTCTTATCAGAAACCGAATTCCTTAATAAAATATTTATTAGGCGCTAGGTACATTGAGCAGTAGTAATCATGTATTTTCCGGAGGACGTTGAGTACTCGCTACTTGAAGTGTTCCTGACTGGCATTTCAAAGCTGGACGATCTATCACAGTAGGTATAGCTAGGCTACGTTACAAATTCAAATACCTAGCCTTCAAGTCACGCAATCCTTAGGAGTTAATAATATAAAGGTCGTTACACACGGTAGCAGCACATTGTTCGATGTACGCAATAGTCTTCGAATTAATAGTTTATTGTTCTTTGTGAGCGGTCAATGGATCGGAACTGGCTCTGTTGCGATATACCCGCTTGATGCCATCATCGGACATTAGGTACCATGTGTACTGGGAATTAGGTCATGCGATTGAGGCTCGTCTATGTGATCCAATCACTGGTTATGGTTGACCTGGCGTATGTGAGTTTATATGTGAATTTTATTTTCCTTTGTCGAAAAGGTATATTGTTACTGCGAACCAAACTGAACTCATAGCTTACAACACCATTCTTGTCGGCGCATTTTTTTGCGCTAAAAGTTATGTTTGCTTTACCACAGTATTCTACCAATTTAATATTTCTTTTCTATCAGTTTAATACTCGTAGTAGTGTTATGGACATCTAACCGGCTACCAATTTTATGTAATAGATAGGTACGAGATTGAACAGAAATAGAGGCCCGCGTTTTCGAACTCTAATTTCTTATTAAAACTTTGTTTCAATAAAACCAAAATTTATTATTCGAAAAGAAGTAATATTTGTAATATTATATGATGCTGAACTGAGTTTAGAATTTGTCCATGTATTTTATGTACACAAGTCTGTAAATTTTTGGGCGAGCAAGAATAAATAAATGTTTAATGTCAGCGTAGTATTCTCTACGGATTGTTTTCATAACAAAAAAGCCTGTAACAGTAACCACCGTGTATCATACTTTAATACTTACAAGGGCTCCGAGTCCCTGAACAATTTGTATTTTATACAAATTATGAGGAATAACCTACTCTGTAATAAACGTAGTCATTTTGTATCAGAGGAGCTATTGGCTAATTCTCACCCTCTACGATTGATGGCAACTTCAATGTACATTGCTGCTTTTGTTACTTTACTCATATTATTAAAGAGGTTTAAGCACGTAATGTACGCAATTTTGTCTATGGATTCTAGTGGCATACATGTCGTTTTGCGATAGCCAATAGGCCCTCTGAAGTTTTTATACTGCTTAACCTGCAACGATAGCTTAGGCAGATGTTTAGCGACGGTGTATTCGAAAATGGACATTTAAATGTATATAAAGACGATTGTTTCCCTCATGCTAGATGCATGAAGACTTTTTACACTAGAGGTATATAGCATATATGTAGATCTACGTTTGACTACGTCCCGCCTGATGGAAAACGCAGACGCGGTCGACAATAAATCGCGTAAGACATTGGATTAGGTAAAGCCATTTTTCACGTAGTTTCACGTTATAATACTATTCTAGTATTCGTGAATTCTAATATTACCCATATTATAGTATTCATGAATTTTTTAAATGGATACAATCTAATTAAAATGACCGCTGGACCTTTGAGATTATTTCCTATTATCCACTTCAGGATCGTCTATTTTACAATTATTGCACAACGTTTCTCTAAACATCAGGTAGCGGTGCATTTAAAAATTAGACCCTATCAAGATTAATATCAGCGGTCTCGTTCTAATTACATCAACAATATATCTTATAACAATCGAGGCTATCAAAACTCTGATATTGATATAAATCATAGCGTTATTATTGTTATTATCCATTGTCTGTGAGCGAATTGGTGAGGCCTTGAGCAGCCTCGCCGTTAGAGTCGTGAATGTGCTTATCGATTCTACTATTGAGTTTTTATATGGAATTTATAAGTAGTCGATCGTTATCGATTTGTAGACAAACCATTCAGTTTTAAATGAACCATCAGAATATGAGAATGTTCAGTTGTTAAAAGTTAATTTTTACAGCATTTGATAATAATGCGTTGTAGCTCCATGCTTCTCATTATTTGCTCCGTTGCTTTAGACAAGCCAGTTTCATACAAGACATAATACGTATATACTCGTATATTATACTCATAGACTTAACAACTCATGTCGCAGTGAAACACAGTCAATGGTGTAGAGAGAACTTTATAACAAAGTTTCTTAGAAACTTTTCGACTTGGCATAGCAAAGGCAGGCGTAATGACCAATTAGATAGGTACTTCATAATTTTTGTATCCTTAATTTACTAACAAAGTAATATATAATCATTTTATAAAACCGATAGATATTAGAAATTTACACAACAAATCCTATATAAAATACTAGTTGCGCCCAGCGGTTTTACCCGCAGTACTATACCCTATGTGTTATTCCAGGGTCTAAGCTATCTCTATACCAAATTTCAGTTCAATCGGTCCACCCGTTTAGGCGTGAAGAGAAAGAGTTAATATATATAATAAGTAGATATGATATCTGGGGGCACGGCAGTTCCCCCGCCAAGTCGAGCAAAAAAAAGCGGCACGGCCGTACCATCCTTTTCTGAAAGCAGTTCAGACCATTTTCGACCCTCTGTAACTTCGTTGTGGAAAAAACTAGAAGCTTCAATTTTTAACAACCGAGTATGCATTGTATAAACACGATTTATTCCACATTTCATTCAATTTGAACTAGTCGTTTAAAAATTATAACTAGTCAAAGTTTTGTAATTTTGTCACTCACTCACTCACTGACCGATCATCAAAAGTCTAAGGCACTTCTAGCAAACATAGAAGGTTCAAACTTGGTACATACTTAGAGTTTATTGTATAAACCATAGGAAAACTAAAAAAACATGCAATTTCGGTCTAGTTCTCGAGATACAGATACATAAACTGCATAAATAACTTTATAATCCCCTATAAATGAATACGATTACAAAGTTACATTTGCAGTCAACAGTAAAAATTGCATAAAATCCAAATAATAATGCCATAATATATATGCCGTAATAATGTATAAAGCCAGGGAGGGATTATCCCGCCTTCTAGGTTTAGTCTGCTCCCATCTACGGGCGTCGAACCTATAACGAATAAAAAAAACAAAAAGTAGTGAGATGCCACCAAAAACATAACTTTCTTTTTACGGTAGAAGAACTGCAGTTGCGAGACTTGGTATTTTTTACAAGTTATGTTTTTGGTGGCATCGAAATTTTCTCATCTCTATAGCCAGTGCTAAAAGAAACAATAATTAGAAATCTGACTCAAACGCGTTTGCGTGCTACTGAAAACAATTAGAGGAGCTGTTATCTAGGTAGGTAGGCCAACACGATGTTAGTTGAGTTAGCTGCTCTCTGCGAATCTTAACACTAGCTTGCAACTTGCATAACAAGGTAGAGCTCAGCCAGTTTTATATTGCACCGTTCACAATGTTTTTAATATTAAAATCAGACACATGAGCAGAAGGCTCACCTAATATCTATAGAGTGGGTTCAGCCACCTATAGAAGTCAGATACGCCATATTATAGTATTTAATAAGTAGATAAATCGGCGCCGAGTACCGCACTTTTCAGAAATTAGACTTTGAGTCACCCATAGTGATTTACCGCAGGTGAAAATTCACCTCCACATGCAAGTGTGTTCTTGTTACCTTTTCAAAAAACACTGATTATAAAAAATATTTACATTTTGGTATTGTAGCTAATCTTAATTAGCCTTTTTTAGCATCCTATACATGAGCAGATATTTAATCATGCTATTAACATCAACTGAGACAATCCAGTCATTATCGTCTCAGAAAGCAAAGAATTTCACAAACCCAACTTTCATCAGGATTCCAGAACGAGTCTAATTAAAACTGAGAGTCAATGAATTTTAAAGCGACGTGCCATCGACTCGTGCGCAACCCAATCCGCGCATCCAAGATGGCGCGTAAAGCACGGCGCACGCTCCATGTCGGCGACGCTTGACCGCTCTAGCGTGAAGCGGCGTTTTTTTCTACACAAACAGAGTAGAAATCGACGAGCGTGACTGAGGCCATTGTAATACTAGAGTTAAACGCTGTGGATATCAGAGCGTGGTACGGTAAAATAAAGCATAATGTTTTATATAGATGACAAACTTCGGATTACATGGCGACTCATGACTCATGAGGCCTTGGTGAACATATAAAATCCCAAATTAACATTTTTTACTTGGGTCTAAATTACATTTTATAGTAACACACTTGTTGGACACTAACGACCTATTAATACTTCATTTTCGAGTCAGAGATCCAGCGCAATTCAAAATCTTAGTACCTCACCCAAATGACATTTTTAGCAGTAATGCTAAAAAGTGCTAGTGACGGCCTCCTTAATTAAGAAGGCCGTCACGTCAATATAATGAACTTAAATTATTTTATTATTAAGTAAAACTCAAGGTTTCGAAGTAATTACTAAAAATATCAATACCAAAAATAATTGCGTAGAACTCGTAGCAAAAAGCGTAGCACGCCTACGCGGCGCACCTCCTACTGATATTTATTTATTGGTGACATTTATATAGATTTTATTAATGTGGCAAAAATACCTATGTTGAGAAAAGACATATTCTTCACCTACTTAGTTAATAATACTTACGACATAATAAAGAACACGAATACAGTTAATTTTTTGATAGTTAAAATATTTGAACTGATTACGAAAACTATTTCATTGACGACCAAGCCATGAAAAATACAGTTGATGAATCAAGCTCTACTATTAAACTACCACGTAAACTGTGTTAAAGATACCAATCATATAAGACAAATTGCCTTACATAATAAGGTACTCATATGTACTTAAGTACTTAGGTTCATAACAAGGTACGAGTACAATACCCTTCGCTATCAGTTGAAAACCAGTTCGATAATCACTTCCGGTTGATTTACTCTTTGTTTGAGGCTGCTCGAGCGCATCTATTCAAATTGCTCGATACCGATGCGCATACGCAATGAGCCCGTATTGTACCGACGCATTATGTACACGAATAAGGTGAGCAAGTACAGATATACAGATAACTTCATAACTCTATTGAAACATCACATTATATTAAAAAACCTAACTTTAAAATAATGTTACAATGTATACAAGGATGTTAAAATTAGCTGTCTTATTGCTAAAAGTAATCTCTTCCAGCTGACCGTGCAGGAAATGGAGTAACGAATAGCACACTTGGTTGGTGGTATATTATGAATTATGATAATATCATTATTTTATTACAAAGTTTAAAACAAAGTTGCTTCCTGTGACTGTCTGTCCCTGTGTGTTGTGTTAGATCTTTAAAACTACGCAACGGATTTTGATGCGGTTACTTTTAATAGATAGAGTGATCCAAGTGGAAGGTTTATAGGTATAATGCAACTCCCTGTAACTCCTTTATGAAGTCCGCAAAAACGTGGTCCCAAACTCACACCACTAAATTATAATACTCACACGACACACGGATATACATAAGCAATAACCATGCTAAATTTATTTTCTGTACATGAACTAGCTCATTCATTCATTTGGGGTGTCATTTTACTTAGTCGGATAGTGTTGAGTGAAACAGAAATATTCGATCAACATGTGCAAACGGGATGGACAAAACAAAGGAGTACAAATTTATTAAGAAAAAACTAAAATAAAAATGGCAACATTCTACCTATTTCTTTCAAACTGATTCTGTCAAATTTGACAAAAAAATTGTAAACAATAACAATGTTGTTCGTATTTTTAATTATTAATAAGTAATTTGAAGATTTTTCACAATAATGTTGGTGAAATGAGTAAAATAATCCGTGGCAGTGCTTGCCAAATGAATTACAAAATGTACGAGTATATATACGGCGTATGCAGCAGTTGCAAATAGAAAAGTGGTTGCTGCTTTGACTAAGTGTTTCTAAGAGAAAATCGTATATATCAGGTACGTTTATGTTAGATTACACAACAGTACATCATCAAGCTCATTGAATCTCATCATTGAAAACGTACTATTATCGTTATTTTGTCCATAAATAACTATTTTGTGTTATCTATTTGTTTACAACTAAAATCATAAAATATATTATAGTATGACTGACAATTTTTGATACTTTTCATGATGTCCAAGTTTAATGATGAAAAATTGTGTTTTAGGATTCCGTACCCATAGGGGGAAAACGAGACCATATATGACTATGACTTTGCTGTCCGTTCGTCTGTCTGTCTGTCATCTCACGAACCGTGATAGTTAGAAGGTTGAAATTTTCACGGATGTATTTTTATTGCAATACTACAATGATACAATGATTTATTGATCTGTGAAAGAGGTACATACATATAAAGGTGTTAAGAATAATTTCTATAGTTCCTCTCTTCCCACCTTGACGGTATACAGATAATATTTTAAAGAAGTAAGTTACAGATTATAAATTTACATTTGCCAAAAATATTAACAATAAAAAAATAACAATACTAATAAGATGTTCATATCATAAAAAATTTAAATACAAATAAATATAATAATTTTCAAGTGAATAAAATTTTACAATTTGTCAATTAAATAATCATTGATGTCATAATAAGATTTATGTAACAGAAAGTCATTTATGGCCTTTTTAAAAGTACACATATTTTGTGTAGAACGGATAGATAATGGTAACTTATTGTATATAATTGGCGCCATACAGAACACACTCATGCGAAGTAATTTGGTCTTGCAAGCCAGATGCTGAAACTGTCCCTTCCTGCGACTATTCGCGGGATGGGGTACAAATAACTGAGGGTAAAAATAAAATAAAATAAAAAAGGGGCTCCCAAACAACAAAGTGCTTTTTTCCGTTTTTTTTTGTATATATGAGATGTTTCAAGAAAGAGTTCAATTCAAAAGAGTCCGACTTGGACCTGGCATTTTTATTTTGTTTTAATGTATTAGATGTCCCTACGTACAAGTACAAATACAATTGTTTTATTTGGAAATTTCTTTTACTCGTAACATTATATTCATGGCACCTATTTTACTGTTACCATACTGATACGCCTTTTTTACTTTTAAAAGATGATATTAATCTTATTTATTTTGTATTTTCTAGGCAAATCGGAATCATCAGTCAGAAAATTTGTTTTGGAAAGTATTAAAAATAAAGGAAAATGCCCGCCTACGTGACATCGAAAAGACCACCCCACCGCAAAAAATAAAGAATTGGATTACTTTAAATTAACCATTTATCATTTTATTTTATGTATTTTTGGTATTATATTTGTGTCATTTAATACATCGTCTTTTATTATCATTTTATTAAAAGTATCATTATTAGACGCATGTCTGTTTTATGTGAAGCATGTGTGTTACTTTTCACGCCAGAGCTACTTAACTGATTAAGCAGAGGTCAGTGACCAAGTACCGTAGCGAATTTTTAAAAAAAAAATTAAAGTATCAAAATTGTTTATAGTTAAATTTGGTATTGCCATACGGGTAACTCAAGTATATTCTTTTATGTCAGACAAGGGTAACCTGGGTATGCTTGAAATAAAGCGAATATCTCATCAACCATGCGTGATGTCATGAGGAGTACAACAATAGAACGAAGCATTCGACAAGGTAATGGCAAATTTGCCAAATTTGGTACAGAGGTAGTTAGAATCCCCAAAAAGGATATGGAATAAGTTTTATCGGTTTGTACGACAAATGTCAAAAATCCAAAATGTCCAACTAGTATTAATGTCCAATACTAATTTGGTTAAACACTAATTTGGTCCAATAAGGCTTACGTCCAACTAGGAAAAATCTCCAACACGAATAATGTCCAACATGAATTTGGTCCAAAATGAAATATGTCCAATTAAGAATAATGTCCAACACGAATTGGTTTATTTTTGATGGTGTCATGGAAGAAATGAAAGGTCTTGGGGAGATGACCTTTCAGATGACAGCTGTCAAACTTGAAATGACAAAATCTGGAAGATCTTCAAAGTTTTTTAATTTCTTCTATGACAGCGTCTGCTTAGGACGAGTATTTTTCGAGATATTGACGTTTCAAGTTTGACAGCTGTCATCTGAAATGAAGATCTCTCGAAGACCTTTAATTTCTTCTTTGACAGCATCAGCCTAAGATGAGTATTTTCCGAGATATTGACGTTTTAAGTTTGACAGCTGTCATCTGAAATGAAGATCTCTCGAAGACCTTTAATTTCTTCTTTGACAGCATCAGCCTAAGACGAGTATTTTCCGAGATATTGACGTTACAAGTTTGACAGCTGTCATCTGAAATGAAAATCTCTCCAAGACCTTTAATTTCTTCTATTAAAGCATCAGCCTAAGACGAGTATTTTCCGAGATATTGACGTTTCAAGTTTGACAGCTGTCATCTGAAATGAAGATCTCTCCAAGACCTTTAATTTCTTCTTTGACAGCATCAGCCTAAGACGAGTATTTTCCGAGATATTGACATTTCAAGTTTGACAGCTGTCATCTGGAATGAAAATCTCTCCAAGACCTTTAATTTCTTCTATTAAAGCATCAGCCTAAGACGAGTATTTTCCGAGATATTGACGTTTCAGGTTTGACAGCTGTCATCTGAAATGAAGATCTCTCCAAGACCTTTAATTTCTTCTTTGACAGCATCAGCCTAAGACGAGTATTTTCCGAGATATTGACATTTCAAGTTTGACAGCTGTCATTGCATTGGAAATAAAGATTGTTCACTAGGTACGTGACAATTTTAATAGGACTACGGGATAAGCTATTGATAGAACCACGGATAAAATAAAACTTTATTGGACATTTTTACGAATGGACGTTTTAGAATGGACAATTTTCAAATAGGACCTTTTTACGATTTGACATTTTTATGAGTGAACTATTTTCCGAATAGGCATTTGTATGATTGAACGTCTATAATATTTGTCATTTTTTATAATTGGACATTAGTCGTATAAACCTGGGCTTTCGATCGGTGTCGGCTCGTGCGGTGATAAAAGCGCGATGCCAGAATCAGGTCGAATCAGGCCGAGCCGGGGTGGCCGGGTCAGGTGAATTCTTCACTTTAGAGGTTTTTTCTTTCTTTCTTCAGACTTTTATTAAAAGTCATTATTGATTTAATTCAAAAACAAATGCTTTTATTTATTGTACAAAAATAACATCTTTGTAGCGGGGGTGAAGCCGTGGGTTTAGCTAGTATACAAAATAAATATAACGTTACCTAATCCAATGCGAATGCAATAAACGACCAAAATAACATTGTTTCAGTTATGCCTAGTTTACCCTATATTTTTATGTATTTAATGTCAACTAAAATCGAAATTATATAATTTGGTTTAAAATAATATTTGTTAGCTGTGATAAGTTTTTCCTGCTTTTGACTGCCTTCTTTCCATTTTTACACCAATTTACCACACAAAAGGTCATTTTTGTCCGTTAACTATATTATTTTGGATATTTTTAAAAATCAAACGATGCGTGCATCTGTCGCTGAGCGCGTTGTGTGACTGAGCGGCGGGTGAGTTGTACTTTTTACGCCCCGCCCATATAGTTGTACTTTGCATTGAATCACTTTTTGAGCTGTGTTCGATTTCTATTATTTCCCTAATTCGTTGGTATAATGTATGTATATTATAGTAGAGCAGCACAGATATTTTCAGTTAGGAAGTACGCGCGAGTATTTGATACAAAGTACTAATAAGCACTAGTAATTGATATCAAGCAGTAGTACATAGTACTATATAGTACGACTAGTAGAACCATATTCTTGTACTAAAAGGCTGTGTATATTTGCATAGGGAGATTATCTTTTTCAGCACTATCCGCTGTGTTGTAAAAAAGTTAAGTTGTATGGGTTGGAAAAGACAACATTCTAATATCGCCGCACATTATTTACCGTCTACGTATATTATATACTGTGTGTACCTACTTGAATATAGACATCTATGAGTAGGTATTAGTTTTTCATTTTTAACATACTTGTTTATGTTTGCTGTTTCGCTCATTTTAGAACATTGTGTTGTACGTCATACTCGCTCTAATATTATTGTGAGCAAATTTTCAACTCAATATATTCAGCGATGTTCAGGTACGTAGTCATCATCATCATCTCAACCATTGGACGTCCACTGCTGAACATAGGCTTCCCCTTTGGACTTCCATATGTACCGGTTGGAAGCGACCTGGATCCAGCGCCTTCCGGCGACCTTTATAAGGTCGTCTGTCCACCTTGTGGGTGGACGTCCTACGCTTCGTTTGCTAGTCCGTGGTCTCCACTCGAGCATTTTTCGACCAAATCGGCCATCCGCTCTGCGCGCTATGTGGCCTGCCCATTGCCACTTCAGCTTGCTAATCCGCCGGGCTATGTGGGTGACTTTAGTTCGTCTACGGATTTTATCATTTCTGATTCGATCTCGTAGAGAAACCCCGAGCATAGCCCTTTCCATAGCGCGCTGGGCGACTTTGAGCTTCGAGATGAGGCCAATGGTGAAGGACCACGTTTCAGTGCCGTAAGTCATCACCGGTAACACACATTGATCAAAGACTTTCGTCTTGAGGCACTGAGGTATATCGGACGAAAAGACATTGCGTAGTTTCCCGAACGCTGCCCAGGTACGTAGTACCACGGTAAAGAGATATACAGTAGTTTGACTCCATAGACACGGCCGGAATTTGGGAGTGAGTAGATGTGGGCAGATGTGGGTAGAAGTGGGTATATAATCCAGAAGCGGGTGCCACGCAGCGACGGGCGGACGTCGCGATAGTTTTTTGCAAGTATTTAGTGTAATTTACGTTATTTACTTTGGACGTATGTATACATAATATAATAATAATAAATTATATAAAATGGCAAAAAATAGCATTCGATATTATGCTGTTTTTGAGGTAAGTTAGTATGAAGTTATTATAATATTTATTTTTTTATTTTTAAAAGTATTCTGCTGAAGTAAGAGTTCGAGTAAGAGACCGAGTAAGAGTGCGAGTAAGAGTCCGATAAGAGTGCAAGTAAGAAACTGAGTAAGGATGCGTGTAAGTGTCCGAGTAAGAGTGCGAGTAATAGTCCGAGTAAGAGTGCGATTAAGATTCCGAGTAAGAGTGCGAGTAAGAGACCGAGTAAGAGTGCGAATAAGAGTAAGATTCTGAGTAAGAGTTCGAGTAAGAGTTTGAGTAAGAGTCCGAGTAAGAGTTCGAGTAAGAGTGCGAGTAAGAGTTCGAGTAAGAGTTTGAGTAAGAGTGCGAGTAAGAGTCCAAGTCTTGTCTCTTGTCTCTTGTCTTGTCTCTTGTCTTGTCTCTTGTCTTGTCTCTTGTCTTGTCTCTTGTCTTGTCTCTTGTCTTGTCTCTTGTCTTGTCTCTTGTCTTGTCTCATGTCTTGTCTCTTGTCTTGTCTCTTGTCTCTTGTCTTGTCTCTTGTCTTGTCTCATGTCTTGTCTCTTGTCTTGTCTCTTGTCTTGTCTCTTGTCTTGTCTCTTGTCTTGTCTCTTGTCTTGTCTCTTGTCTTGTCTCTTGCCTTGTCTCTTGTCTTGTCTCTTGTCTTGTCTCCTGTCTTGTCTCTTGTCTTGTCTCTTGTCTTGTCTTGTCTTGTCTCTTGTCTTGTCTCTTGTCTTGTCTCTTGTCTTGTCTCTTGTCTTGTCTCATGTCTTGTCTCTTGTTTTGTCTCTTGTCTTGTCTCTTGTCTTGTCTCTTGTCTTGTCTCCTGTCTTGTCTCTTGTCTTGTCTCCTGTCTTGTCTCCTGTCTTGTCTCCTGTCTTGTCTCCTGTCTTGTCTCTTGTCTTGTCTCTTGTCTTGTCTCTTGTCTTGTCTCTTGTCTTGTCTCTTGTCTTGTCTCTTGTCTTGTCTCTTGTCTTGTCTCTTGTCTTGTCTCTTGTCTTATCTCTTGTCTTGTCTCTTGTCTTGTCTTGTCTCTTGTCTTGTCTCTTGTCTTGTCTTGTCTCTTGTCTTGTCTCTTGTCTTGTCTTGTAGCAAAAGTCGCTGACACCGACTATTTTCACTTTGACTGATAACATATGATTGTGACATAGACAGTTCACAATTTACAAGTGACAATTTCAAAATTTGATCTTGACAACTACAAAGTTCACAGATAATACACACGCCACACAAAAAGTTGCCATAAAGATAAAAACTACCAAAATTGGCAGAATTTATTTATCATGGATACAGATTCCGAAAATATTACATATCGTCAATACAGAACCAATATTTCGACATCAATGGAAAATTTGTCAGACACTTCACTTTTTGCAAGCCCAATGTTTAGTTTACCTACTAACTCCCCAGAGGCGAATAATAATGATACTTTAGAATACATTAGCCAAATAGAAAGTCTTGAAAATCGTCTCTCGACCGCAGTACAAGAGAACGATTATTTAACACTGGCGAACCATTCACTTAGAAAAGAGTTAGCTCAATGTAAATCAATGATACATAGATATGAAACCATAGGTTTCCCAGATAGTCCTATGGCACTTACTGCCACAAGAAAACGAAAACGTCTCACTATACCCACTGATACACCTACTAGACCTAAGGTTAGCGACTCTGAAGTTACTGCCACCCACACGATTGGACATGACGAAGTAAGACTGTGTACTGAAAACACCACCGAACCACAATTTTCACAGACAACAAATGATATAAACACTACCACACTATCAGATGGCGCCACTTATAGGAAGAACAAAGACACGAAACAAAAAATCAGCAATGATAAAGCTAATAACTATTCTATTGCGAAGCTTATAACCAACATACACATGAATACACCACGTATATCCCCACTACACTCAAACAATATTCTGTGTAAGAATTTAAAACCAACTCAGATACAAACTGATAGTGATCTTCAAAAATCAAGTCATTTTAACATAGATGTTCCACAACAACACGCAAAAACCAAGCCTCGGATAGTGGTTTTAGGCGATCAACAAGTAACCGGCTACGCAACAAGAATCATTAACCAACGTCAATCAAATAATTGGAACGACATTTATGATGTAAAGGCTGTAGTCTATCCCAATGCCACCTCATGTCATATACTAGAAAACACCGATAACATTATAAAAAACTTACAAAACAACGACGTTGTAGTCCTGGGCATCGGGGCGAACGATACTAACCCCTACGTATTCTGCTCAAACTTATGTAATATTTTGTATAAACTTAGATATAATAAAGTAGTGTTGATGGGTGTTTTGCATAACCCGCACCTAAATGTAAACCTGCTGAACAGAAATATTTGTCTCTATGCTAAAACATATTCTAATTGCAAACTAATAGAAACAAGTGATTTAATTAATAGTGGTCAAGTAACGAGAAAGCTTATTTGCTCGAAAATAAATATTGAGATCGACAATATTGCTGTTGAGCGACGGTTTGTAGAAATGCTTGTGAAAACACTCCCCAGTGAAATTAAAAAAACAGAAACATTGATTAAACCAAATACTAGTGGAGAAATAAAGAAGGGAACTATTCCTTATTACTTCAAAAACCGGAAACATCTTACTACAGTAGCGGAATCTGCTAAACCAAAGAGAAGTCCCAAGCAAGGGACAATTCCCTTTTTCTTCCCAAAATTATCTAATGTTGTACAAGTCAACCACAATAATGTAAATCAAGCAGAAAAGACATTTTTTCGTAAATAAGAAAACCAAATATACTCTTCTACATCACAATATAGCTGGTTTATTAGGTAAGCGGGACACATTAGAAATTGCATTAAACGAAATGGAATCAAATAATTTTAATATAGACATATTGTGTTTAACAGAAACTTTTGTAAAACGGGGTACGGAATCGAATATGCTTTTAAACAACTTTAAATTAGCAGCCTCTTACTGTAGACCAAATCAGAAGAGAGGCGGAACTTGTATTTTTGTAAAAAAAGATATAGAATATAATCAGATCGATTTAGTTGACCCCCTGCAATATAATTTTGAAATTTGTGCGATTGAAATTCCTAGTGTTAAACTTATTGTAGTCTGCATTTATAGGATTCCAAAGTCTGATGCTACTTTATTTCTGGACAATTTAAATAAAGTGTTATGTAAATTGCTCAAGAAAGGCAACAAGAAGGTAATACTGTGCGGGGACTGGAACATTGATATCCTAACACAAAACAATTTATCAAAAGATTTACTTTCCATTTTGACTAACCATGGCGTAACAAACCACATATTGAAACCCACGCGGAAAAAATCCTGCATTGACCTTATAGTCAGCAATTTGTCATTAACTAAATCCGACTTACATTACCTAGCACTTTCAGATCACGAAACAAGCCAAAGTCTGACTTTTAGCCTCGATACGCTACAGATTAATGCTAAAAAGAAACGCCCTATGTTTTGGTTTGAAAATAGAAGAGAATACAGTAAAGAAAATATTGAAAAATTCAAGAACTGTTTATCCTCCTTATCCTTTTCTGAAGTTTATGAATCAAATGATTTAAACTCAGCCTTCGAAAATTTCCATGATTTAATTAGTCTCTTTTACAACTTATGCTTTCCTATTCTACGAATCAAAATTAGAAATAAACCAATAAAAAATCAGTGGCTTACCAGGGGCTTAAAAAAGTCAACGATAATAAAGCGTCGTCTTTATCTCAAATATCATCTCTCAAAGGCAAATAAAAAATCAAACAAGATGACATACATGAAATACAGTAAAATTCTAAAACAATGCATAATCAGTGCTCAAAAAAATAATAACGCTAAGTCGATTATAAACGCAAAAAATAAATGTAAAGCATCTTGGAAGATTATTAAAGACAATGTTGGTGAAACTAAACTATCCTCACAAATTGATTCGATTTTAGTAAATAATGTTATGTATACTGATCCTATTCAAATTGCTAATCTATTTAATAATTTTTTCATTAATCTAAATACTGACATTAATAATACTACAGATGCTAATGATTCTAATAATTATAAATATCCCTTTGACATCCCCAATAATAATAAAACAATTTTCTTGACTCCTACAAATAATAATGACATTCATAAAATAATTTCATCCCTCAACAATTCGAACTCCACAGGTTTTGATGAACTACAAACCAAAATCATTAAATTGTGTTCAAATATATTATCACATCCGGCTGTCCAAAATCAAAACCTAGCAAGTGTATCTGAGTAAATTTTACAGGAGAAAGAAAATAAACTTTTTTTTTTATTATTAAGAACACGTCATTATTCACGCACAATTATCAGTTTGATGTTAAAATATACAACTAGCTTTGCATTATATACTAGTCAAACTCAATTTACGTCTAATTCTACAAGTTTTATGTGCCTTACTTAAGTTTGATTTGGGAAATGCAAAACACGTTTCAAATGAAATCCAAAATGAATACCTAGTAAGTTGCCTTGCTAGGTATTTAAATTGGTTCCACTAAAATATTTGTTATTGATCAAACGCCAAAAACCTAGTGAAGTCACTAACTATGTTTTTAAATTTGATTTTTAAATTGTCAAACTAACTTATTGCCATGGTCACACCTAGTAGGTAGCATAGATGAAATAAAAAAACTTATTGTATTATTTATTAGTAAAGTAGTTTTATTATTCATATTAATTATAATCAATCATCATCAAATTAACTATTATTATTGACCATTTATTTGGATTGCTCACAATAACAACTGATACAATGTTGAAATTGTATCGCTTTAGTAGTTTAAAGACATAAAAATTAAGATTCTTCGGGCACATCGCCGTCAGTTTGCAGATCAATCGATTCGTCGTTAACCGGCATTTGTTTCCAGAACACTCGTCTTGTTTCTGGCATTAGAGGTACCAACTTGGCGTTAATTGTGTCCTTTTTTCGAGTTGGTATACCTCGAGGCACGGTTATTGCTTCAGGTAACTCTCTTCCATGGACTTTAAACCTTTTGGGAAGGAAATCCAGTTCTGCGAATGGTTCATCAAAACTGCAAATAAATTAAAGATTAGGCACTCGTATGAACTTGTTATAATATACTAGCTGCGCCCAGCAGAGGTTTTACTCACTATACATCATTTATATGTTATTTCAGGAGCTAAGCTATCTCTATACCTAATTTCAGTTCAATCGGTCCACTCGTTCAGGCGTGAAAGAGGAATAAGCACACATACATACATTCTTACAATCTTTCGCGTTTACAATATTAGTATGTCGCTCTTTAACACGGGCTAAGCCCGGGCCTTTTTATAGGCGTACACGGAGACAAGAAGTCCAACGCGCAGAGGCCCTTTTGAGCTTTTAATATAAATGTAATGGGTGACATTTATTGGAGTCTGTCTGTGAGTCCATCCATAGAAAATGGGCTCAAAGACAGTCTCCGCCAAGTGACAGGACTATAGCTGATTAATGGAAACTAATTGAACTAGGCTATGGATGTGCATTCTAAATGGATGGTTAATGAGACTATTGCTAGGACTACGGCACCTGCCACTTCCGTCTCATTAGGAAATATGTAGGCAGGTGATGACTCGCCACTCACTAAACGGGCCCCCATAAAGGCCGGCATTACATAGCCGACGAGAAGGGCAACGTTGGTGCAAGTGGCTGGAGGGGGAGAGAGTTGCCTTGCTAGGTATTTAAATTGGTTCCACTAAAATATTTGTTATTGATCAAACGCCAAAAACCTAGTGAAGTCACTAACTATGTTTTTAAATTTGATTTTTAAATTGTCAAACTAACTTATTGCCATGGTCACACCTAGTAGGTAGCATAGATGAAATAAAAAAACTTATTGTATTATTTATTAGTAAAGTAGTTTTATTATTCATATTAATTATAATCAATCATCATCAAATTAACTATTATTATTGACCATTTATTTGGATTGCTCACAATAACAACTGATACAATGTTGAAATTGTATCGCTTTAGTAGTTTAAAGACATAAAAATTAAGATTCTTCGGGCACATCGCCGTCAGTTTGCAGATCAATCGATTCGTCGTTAACCGGCATTTGTTTCCAGAACACTCGTCTTGTTTCTGGCATTAGAGGTACCAACTTGGCGTTAATTGTGTCCTTTTTTCGAGTTGGTATACCTCGAGGCACGGTTATTGCTTCAGGTAACTCTCTTCCATGGACTTTAAACCTTTTGGGAAGGAAATCCAGTTCTGCGAATGGTTCATCAAAACTGCAAATAAATTAAAGATTAGGCACTCGTATGAACTTGTTATAATATACTAGCTGCGCCCAGCAGAGGTTTTACTCACTATACATCATTTATATGTTATTTCAGGAGCTAAGCTATCTCTATACCTAATTTCAGTTCAATCGGTCCACTCGTTCAGGCGTGAAAGAGGAATAAGCACACATACATACATTCTTACAATCTTTCGCGTTTACAATATTAGTATGTCGCTCTTTAACACGGGCTAAGCCCGGGCCTTTTTATAGGCGTACACGGAGACAAGAAGTCCAACGCGCAGAGGCCCTTTTGAGCTTTTAATATAAATGTAATGGGTGACATTTATTGGAGTCTGTCTGTGAGTCCATCCATAGAAAATGGGCTCAAAGACAGTCTCCGCCAAGTGACAGGACTATAGCTGATTAATGGAAACTAATTGAACTAGGCTATGGATGTGCATTCTAAATGGATGGTTAATGAGACTATTGCTAGGACTACGGCACCTGCCACTTCCGTCTCATTAGGAAATATGTAGGCAGGTGATGACTCGCCACTCACTAAACGGGCCCCCATAAAGGCCGGCATTACATAGCCGACGAGAAGGGCAACGTTGGTGCAAGTGGCTGGAGGGGGAGAGGTGTCCCTGGACTTTAAACACGTAGGCCAACTCGCCACTTATGCTTCACATCCTCCCTCCGAGCGTGCAGCTCTCGCGACTCCACTCTGGCCGGCCAATGAAGGCAAGCACAGAGGTGGGGGACTGTTCCTCGTCAGTGTTCACTCCGGCCGGCCGGTGAAGGCAAGCCGGAGATGAGTAACAGAATCCTCCCCCGGGAGCACTCGGGTCCGTGGGGTCGCTACTCCCCAACAGCTCGGCATAAGCTGCCCTGCGGTGATATATTAGTATCATTATTACGAATTTGAATAAATTTCATATATTACCATGTTTTGTAAAGAATATTTCTCGAGCCAGCAACGAACTTAACTTGAACAACGTTGTTGAGCAAAAATGAGTTCATTAGGTCTCCGTCATCATTTTTTCTCGCAGCTCTTTTTTTCTTTGGCCAATTTCTGCGACTGTTCAATTCTCTGATCTGTATTTTGTGCCTTGAATTAAGCACCACTTCCTTAAAATCCTCAAAGTCCAAAACATCTCCATGTCTTTTAATTTTCCTTTCGATATTTCCATGAACTGAATCAGCGGTCATGTGTGTGTGTCCCTTTGTTAAGTAACTCAAAGTCACAGTCTCTACAGGCAGGTCGTCTGTATTTACAATTGTAGTCAAAGCAGCAAATAAAGTCCAATTCTTGTTTTGGGCTGTGCAGTTGTCAGCCCAAATGTGAAAATGTTGACAATCTCTATCCGATTGTAAAAATGTAAAAATGGCGTCAACAATGTTGCATGCCTCTCGCCCGGCCTGGCCTTCGTGCCAAACTACGCAAGTTGCCGGATCTTCAGATTGCTTATTAATTGGTGCAAAAGTTAAGTTAAATGTAATCAGTCGACTAATAAAGACAGCTTCTTTGATTTGAGGCATTATAGGCAACAAAATTACCTTTTGTAGATCCATCGAAAAATATTTCACATGCATAGAATTTTTTTCTGTGGCGTCATTTTTGTAGTTTTCGAGAGCTTGATCAGACTTAGATTTGTGTGCGGTATATTTTTGTTTTATGTCATCAGGTATTTGCGATTCATCACTGTATTTTTTCTTTTCTTCCAAATATAAAAAACACGCGTCACACTTATCTCCTCTGGGCATGTTAAAAGAAATCTTCATTTGTTTAATCTCTTTTCTATATGTTTCATCCGAGCATCGTTCTTGTGGGTACTTTTTCATAAAATCAAGGTACATTTTGCGAACTGACAATTCCCTGGGGAGGTAGCGCGTATAAGGTGAATTATGCCTACGGTAATGACTAACAGCAGGATTGTAACTTAGTATATGTTCCCGGATCAAATTTCTATTTATGATTTCTTTTCTATTACCACCTCTATTTTCACCTGACATAGAAGCATATAGTTGTCCCTTTTGTACGGCTTTTGACAACTCCGTTATAACTCCGTCGGTTCTTAAGCCAAGTGTATTTAAAAAAAATCGTTTGCATACTGGAATTAAATCGTTGCCTTTTCCTGGAAGATAATAATATCTTGATTCTGTTTTGGATTTAGAAGTGGTTGTAGTGTCAACTTTGTGCCTTTTTATTTGAGAGAATTGGACGAATTTATTTAAAAATCCACGCCTTGTTTCAAATTTCGAGTTCCAATATTGTTCCCATATAGCCACTCTATCCTGATGTGATAATTCTAAGCATCGTCTTCGGCACTTTCCATCGCAAGATCTTGGTATCATAGGGTGTTTCAGCATGTTTTTATTTTTTAATATATTGTTATGGTTGGTAAGACTATCTGCAATATAAATTGGTCCAGGATATTCAGCGATAAAAATCTGTCTTTGGTTTTCACAAGTGTTAATAACGGGGTCATGTTCACTATGTTCTTGTATGTTTGACTCTATAGAAGGCATATCAGTACAATAATTGTTCAATGTATTATCATTACTGAAAGCATTTTCACAAATTTCAATTATCTCCGAAATTGTGCTATCATCAAATTCCGAGTTAGGAACATACATTGGATCGGCGACAGAATCATCATCACTAAAATCTAAATAAATATCTGCGGGCTCAGCTATTTCAGGAATGGTTTCAATTTGGGTGCCAGAAGTAGAAGGTTGAGGATCAAGATTATGGCTTGTAGTAAGTGTTTTTGAAGTGTATTGGTTAGTAGAGTTTGAACTATCAGCATAATAAGTAGATGTTTGTGGCTGTTCATAATATGCAACGTTGTTAGTTGAAGCTGTCGCTTGCGTGCTAGGAAGAAAGAAAGCAATTATCAAACAAAATGTTATCACAAGACAATCAAGCATCCCAATAATCCCAATCCGAAAAAACACATAATAACGTTAAGAGCGTCTATACTGCGTGACGCTCTCTCGCTCGCACTATTTGATACATTTTGAAATATATAATATATTTAACTTTTTGAAAAATGTCTCAATAGAAACACTGTACAATATTATTACACACATCTTAAAAGTATATTTAAATTTCCAAATGTATCAAATAGTGAGAGGGAGAAAGCGTCCCGCAATATAAACTTTCTTAAGAGCGTTAATTAACGTGATAATTATCCCAAAACCGAACAAATAGAAGCGAATTATCCACTAAAGAGCAACGGTAAAAATGTAAACATAACACCACAGCCATAAAAGCGCGTTTATACTGCGTGACGCTTTCTCGCTCTATTTGATACATTTTGAAATATAAATTCATAGAATATTATAATAATAATACAATATGTACATTACCTTGTAAGAGCTGCAGTGAGTATTCGCCTCGATCTACTATTTTTCATTGTTACGTGTATGCGTGCAATCTGCGCAGACGCTTGACTCTGAATGAGCAAGTCGAAACTCGTTGATTTGTTAGGCGCGGCAATAACGGTGCGCGGGGTACAGGGGCATTTATTTATTTTTCATACTCACTTGCTATTATTTACAATGGATAGTAATTGGAATTTTCGGTTTATTCCTCAGCAGTTTTATGTGTCAAATATCTAGTATGACACATTTGCAAGTCCAAAAACCTAGCATGTACCGTACTTAATATGTTTTTGAACTTGGAATTGTTACTTGCTAGATTTTTGACTTTGTTATCTCGGATTACGACATGCACTTACTAGGTTTCGCATTTTTATAACTTTAGTTCTAATTGTGATAGAGATATGGTTGTTTTTGCAATAAGATGCATCAACAAATTTTACGTATATTGGTGTAAAAAGACGGTTTTGCCAAAAAATGTCCCTTGCTAGGTTTTGATTTTGGACAGCCAAATTATATAGAGAATACAGTAAAGAAAATATTGAAAAATTCAAGAACTGTTTATCCTCCTTATCCTTTTCTGAAGTTTATGAATCAAATGATTTAAACTCAGCCTTCGAAAATTTCCATGATTTAATTAGTCTCTTTTACAACTTATGCTTTCCTATTCTACGAATCAAAATTAGAAATAAACCAATAAAAAATCAGTGGCTTACCAGGGGCTTAAAAAAGTCAACGATAATAAAGCGTCGTCTTATAATAAGATGCATCAACAAATTTTACGTATATTGGTGTAAAAAGACGGTTTTGCCAAAAAATGTCCCTTGCTAGGTTTTGATTTTGGACAGCCAAATTATATAGAGAATACAGTAAAGAAAATATTGAAAAATTCAAGAACTGTTTATCCTCCTTATCCTTTTCTGAAGTTTATGAATCAAATGATTTAAACTCAGCCTTCGAAAATTTCCATGATTTAATTAGTCTCTTTTACAACTTATGCTTTCCTATTCTACGAATCAAAATTAGAAATAAACCAATAAAAAATCAGTGGCTTACCAGGGGCTTAAAAAAGTCAACGATAATAAAGCGTCGTCTTTATCTCAAATATCATCTCTCAAAGGCAAATAAAAAATCAAACAAGATGACATACATGAAATACAGTAAAATTCTAAAACAATGCATAATCAGTGCTCAAAAAAATAATAACGCTAAGTCGATTATAAACGCAAAAAATAAATGTAAAGCATCTTGGAAGATTATTAAAGACAATGTTGGTGAAACTAAACTATCCTCACAAATTGATTCGATTTTAGTAAATAATGTTATGTATACTGATCCTATTCAAATTGCTAATCTATTTAATAATTTTTTCATTAATCTAAATACTGACATTAATAATACTACAGATGCTAATGATTCTAATAATTATAAATATCCCTTTGACATCCCCAATAATAATAAAACAATTTTCTTGACTCCTACAAATAATAATGACATTCATAAAATAATTTCATCCCTCAACAATTCGAACTCCACAGGTTTTGATGAACTACAAACCAAAATCATTAAATTGTGTTCAAATATATTATCACATCCTCTTTCACATATTATAAACCTGTCGCTAGCACAGGGTATCTTTCCTACACGACTTAAGCAATCTATTGTGAAACCTTTGCATAAAAAAGGATCGAAAATTGAAATGAATAATTATCGGCCAATTACACTTATACCCATTTTCTCTAAAATTTTTGAAAAGGTCATGCACATGAAAATCTATAGCTTCCTCTCTCTTAATAACATATTGAAACACGAACAATTTGGATTCAGGAAAAACATGTCCACATCTCTAGCATGTTTTTCACTTATGAAAATAATAACAGATTGTTTAAACAACAAAACTCCCGTTGTTTCAATTTTCCTAGATATGTCTAAGGCATTTGACTATGTAAATCACAAGATTCTACTGTATAAGTTGGAGAAGTATGGAATAAGAGGAGTTGCATTGAGTTGGCTGGAAACCTATCTTAATGAGAGAACTCAATGTGTTGAAATATGCCATTTTAGAGGACACAATAGAATCATTTCCCGTTCACCCTTTATTATAAATAGACGTGGGGTACCTCAGGGTAGCATTCTTGGGCCCCTGCTGTTTCTCTTGTACATTAACGACCTTCCTGACATGACTAAACATAAGTGTATTTTATATGCCGATGACACGACCCTTGTTGTTAAAGGACATGACTTAAAAACATTCGAAACGGACATTAACAATACACTAAATTCAATTATATCTTGGATGAAAAATAATAAACTCAGTATTAATGTCAATAAAACTAAATTAATTCAATTTCAGACTCGCAATAGCAATCCCCTGCAAATACAAATAGGAAATAACAATAATCTTGTTGAAGAGGTTGAATCCACAATATTCTTGGGGCTAATAATAGACAAATATTGTAATTGGAAAGAACACATAGATAAACTGTGCTCAAAACTGGAGCGCTACGTATTCGTACTAAACAGACTGGCACGAGTAGCCTCAACCCAGGCAGCTCTAAGCGCTTATCACGCATACGTGTCGTCACTGTTACGTTATGGTCTGATCATATGGGGTAATTCTACGGAACTAATTAAAGCATTTAGAACTCAAAAAAAATGTTTGAGATCTCTGTGCAGTGCCGGCAGTATGGACTCTTGTAGGCCCTTATTTAAAAAACTAAATATTTTACCGCTCCCCTGTTTGTATGTCTATGAAATAAGTATATTTGTCCATGACCATCGTCATTTGTTTAGCACAGTAGATGCAGCATCTAGGCCACGTCGCAAGCCTAACCAACTATCTGTACCTCCACAACGTATCCAGTTATACAGCAAAAATGTCTATTGTATGGCCATTCGTATATATAATAAGCTGCCAGAAGAATATAAAATACTAACACGTTACAAATTTAGATCAACATTATATAAATTTTTATTAGACAAAAGCTACTACACTGTTGAGGACTTTTTGAGTGAAAATAATAATTTTAAAATTTAATAATCATTCGGACATTTTAATTTATATAAATCGGACATTTTCATTATTCATCTTTATTTAACTTTTTATCCTAGCAACACCACATACGTCATGACATTGTTTATTAGCTTTTTTCTTTTACTTTTGACATTTTTTATTTATATTTTATTCTAATTTAACTATAATTTAATCACAATTCATAATCTGCTATTATTAATTAATTAGGTGTTTAAAATTGAGTTTGTGTGTGTGCATGTCTTATGTTATTAATTACAATTAGTATTTGTAAATCATGTAAGTTTGTCCATAATTTAATTTAATTTTTATATATTTTTTCTTAATATTTGTGCACCGGTAACTCGGTAGAATATTTGATACAAATGATTGTTTTATCATCTTCTCAACAATATTCTTACAAATAAACAAATTTCATTCATTCATTCATTCATTCATTGTCTTGTCTCTTGTCTTGTCTTGTCTCTTGTCTTGTCTTGTCTCTTGTCTTGTCTTGTCTCTTGTTTTGTCTTGTCTCTTGTCTTGTCTAGATAGTAGCTTAAGTAAGTAGATGATATGAAATAGGTAGGTACCTACTGTATGCGGGCAGCGGCTGCCCGGCAGCCCTATGACTTGCGTATGTACCGCGAGACTGTAGGTATTTATGTTCAAAAATCACGCTCAGTCAAACTACTGTATATCTCTTTACCGTGGTAGTACTTATTATATATTAAAATACGTAAGTACATACTACTAAGGTATTGTGAAAATTAGATGGCAGTTTAACCTTTTTTTTTACAATATTTGTGGTAGACTTATTATAGTGAAGTATTTCTTGTTAGTTCAAATATCATGTCATACAGCAATCAGCAATAGTCACTCACTTTTATATAATAATAACTAGGATATAGAACGGTAGGTAGGATATAGAACCATAAAAACTGGAAAGCTCTTTCGTGTCCTAAAATACTTAGTTAAGTTACTTTTTAAGTACCTAGTCACCCAAATATCTATAGGTACCTAAAATAATAACTGGTGGTAGGTTTAGGACTAGGCTAGTTACCACACTAACAGTACAAAACTGTGTAACTTCATCATTCTGTGTATTCCGGAAAGATGTTCAGTGAACCAGGGTTTTAGATTTTCTACCCCGCTGTATCAATCGAAACTAATAACAAGCTGAAATTAAAATAGAAATACAAGTGACCCAAGTTTAGTAGTCCAACGTTTAACCATCATTTAATATTAAAACCACTGCATTGACAAATCACTTATTCACGGGGCCGCAACTCCCATACGTGGCAATAGCTGCCATGTGTTTATTCCCATGATTGTTATTGAGCTAATTTTATCCGTGGATCAATATCACTCGCTTGGAATACACTGTTTTACGTTAGATATAGGTACTCGTACTGTAGCTGTTCTCAAGTCCTTTGATATTTAAAATTGTTAAGACAAGCTCTGCCCATCGGTTTTACCCGCTGAAAAGTAGCTCATGTACCCTTTCGTTAGCTAATTTCAGGTCGGTTCAGCAGTTTAGACACGAAAAGGTAACAAACACATATACTTTTACATTTATTATAATATTAGTAGATAATAAGATTAGTAGAATGTAGCTGCTATGGTCGCTGAAGAGCAGGTACGTTGTTTAAGAATGACCTATCATTTTCTCGCACAATCGTAAGTTCGAAAATAGAGATGAAACATAGTTTAGTAATATGCTACCACTTGAAAGCTAGTTTAGTAATATAAGTACTTCCCTTACTAAGTTGAAGTACCTAGCTAGCAGCTAGTATGTTCATGCTATATACAATTTCTTAGGTTAACTACCTTCGTAAAACCTGTACGAGCGTAGGTAACACTATTAGCCTGTGTAACTTTTTATGTACTTTATTCGTCAAACAGCTACTACGAACTACGAATAGCAAACGTTTGTTCTAGTTTGATAAGACTCATAAAATATTTTTCACCGGATTGTTTCAGTTTTTTTACTTTCTTTGAACACGCGAGAATATTTTCTGACACGAATGTCGACCGTTGCTCGCACAGCTTGTTAAATAACCTATGAATTAATGGAGCAAGTCCCTTGACGGTAATTAACAAGGTAAAATACCTATTGGCCGGTAATTAAGTCCCTAGTTGGAAAATGTTTGAACCTTAATTATTTTTAGGCAATTCTTTGGGCGTATTCAGGCTAAAATAAAAAAAATATAAGTAGGTACCTACTTACCTAGGTCTCGGCCCTCGGCTTGGTTGTTCTCTGCTTCCAGTAATTTCGTAGATCTCGTCTTGAGTCTTATCTTAAATTCACCTCGACTAGGCACTTATAAGTTCTTGGTATAGGGGTATTATTATAGGTAACTGTTAACTGTATTTGGTAAAATAGCATGTTGACTGAGATATCAAAATAAACTGAGATTTATATAGTTTCGACTGAGTAGGCGACGAAACGTTTTCATTATGAACTACCCGCAGAAAAACCATTGATTGATATTTTTTGTATTAAATAAGTATATTCTGTGCTGGTTTAGTGACCCAGTACGGCTTTTACCTAGGGGAAACTGGGTAACAATGGATAATGGGGAACAGTGAATAAATTCCAATAAGTATCTGTGCTTTAGTTATTCACTCACACCGAATGAACAGAAGTGAGCCGTGGGTGATACCAATCTTTCAATCCAGTCCACACTGAGCTGTGGTTGGAGAGAGACCCGCTGCTGAGGATTGGGGAACAATGATTAACAAAAGTAAATTTTCACTACTTTTTGAAAAGTGTTTCACGTAGTTCTGGATTCAATTTTTATTTTTCTGATAGATAATTTGGGATCATTAATGTTTTAATTTTGTGTTTTCTGTTTTACAACTTTGATACTCGTGATAGAATATTATTTTTTTAAATTAGTTTGGTCAAACGGTCGTTGGGTAACAATGATTAATCGGCCGCTGGGTAACAATGAATAGGTTATTCATTGTTCCCCATACCAAACAAGCATGGGGTACAATGAAAATTACCTCGTTGTTATTTACTTTTGAATCTTATCCTTTATTATTTAGGTATATAAAATGGCACGTAACTACATTCGGAAGATATACGAAGCTGCGCAACGCTATATCTCTGATTAAATTTTATAAAATGTAGCCAAATAGATGAATTGGAAATGGATTAATTGAAATTTGAAAAAATGTAAAATTGACTTGCAAATGTGCTCTATTGTAGCCTATTTGAATAAATAAAGTTTGAGTCAGCCTCGGGATGCCAGGCAACGGCATATATCGACACAATGTCGATAATATGTTCAACAACTTCAAATTTCAACCCAATCAGTTCCGCGGTTTGGGCTTTGATTTTATAGATCAGTCAATCAATACTCTGTCAGGCATTCCTTCCATATATTTATTAGACATAGGTCATATACAAGTGAAATTAAAACAAAAGTTTTAAAAACAAGCTTTTAAAATTCTAGCAGCATGACGAGTACTTTCGTCAAGAAATTGTCGTTCGAATCCAATGAGCCCAAACTCGATGGGGTTGCGTCGATTAATTACGGAGGTCGTATAGCCACCTTCCAGCTCCATCATCAGATCAGCTTATGTCATAATAATATTGCATTATCATCCGATTTGCACGCAAAATTTCAGCTCTATCGAAAACCGGGAAGTGGGTATAATTTAACTTGCAAGATTTGATTACAGGCAGACAGACAACAGACAGGTGAAATTATATAAAAGCTTGTAAAAACGTGATTTTTATACTTTTAATTACGATTTAAATTACAATTGAGAAGAGATTGTTTTTTAAATATATTTTTGATGAATAAATGCAGTTTTTATGTTACAGCCTCAAGAGTTAAATACAATTTGATCTTCAATTATTCAAAGAAAGTGGTTTTTAAAGACAAACTCAAGTTTTTTTCACTTTTTGTGCCTCATATTTCCGTTAAAATTCATTGTACCCCATTGGTTCATTGTTACCCGAGCAATTATTCATAGTGACCCAGTCCTGGGGAACTATGAATAATTTCCCATTTTTTGTTAAATGCCTCACTGAGTCGTAATTATTAAAGTTAGCGTCCAAATTATGTGTTCCCCTTGTGCTTCGATAATGTACCTATAGTATTTGTGTAAAAATAATTTCCTAGATATAAAGAATATAGTAATTTTTAGCGTTAGAAAAAACGTTATTCATTGTTACCCAGCTTCCCCTACTAATTGCAATGAAATAGATACTTTTAACTTCTAACCAAACTGTCATGTTGGTGAGTTAGAACATTAACTTAGAAGTTAAAACTATCAATTAGAGAAGTCATGTCAACCTTTTACCTTATATTTCAGAATCATTTTGTTCTCAGTTAAGTACATAGACTTTACTTCGTTTGTCCTATGAGTAAGAGTCTCTGTAAGAGTTTGTCTTTAGTCGGACGGATATTTACGATACACACTGTAGTGGACTGCCCATAAAACGTGGATGACGCGATAAACAAGCCAAATAATGTCATCTTTGAGGGGAACGTTGACATTTTCAAGCACAATTAGGCGGCCGGCGGCATTATGGAGGGTTGAAGAAATATAACCATCTCACTGATGAATGATGAATGAATACAAATCACGACTCTATAGGTACCTACGTATAGGTACCAGCCTAAAAATCTTAGCGGTAAATCAGAATTAGGTAGGTATAATTACAAAAAGGTGTTTTACTATATAACATTCCAAGATCAGTCAGTCAACCAACTTTTTAGCATTTACCACAAACGGTTGGCGCTTAGCTAGAGGGGTTAAATGTATGGACAGCTTATTTAATATTATGTAGATAGATAGCTATAGCTGCTTACAATGCTATCTAGATTGCTCCAATCACGTTTCTGTCGTGTGCAGCTACAGCTTGATTACATATTCTAGATTGCTAGTGTTACTAGTTTCATCTAAAGAAATACATCTCTTCAACAATGTTGCTTAGCTAGAGACTTCATTTAAATAAAACCTCTGAAAACAACATCATTATCCAATATAGTTAAACCCCAATTAATAACACCTGAAATGGGCTTCGGGTTAAACCGTTACTTTGAGCGCTGGTTAGTACAAGAATATAATTAAGTCAACATGTAGGTAAACTATAATACAATTTAATGACCATACTTCATAATGTATATTATAGATACGGGCAGTGACGGATATAGGAGAAGGGGCTAGGATACTCAAGACCCAAAAATCAAATTCTTATCTCGCAGCAAGAGGCTCACATGCCTTTTAATGTCAAAATTCAAAGAATAAGTACGTAAAGTTTAGAACCTTAGTCTAGAACCAGCGAATTAGCACGTTGCCGCCTTTCCAAAACAATTTTTCTAGAGCTCTTCAAAATCGAAGGTTAGACACCTGTCAACAAGGTTCAGCCCCCAAGCGAACATCCGCTCCTGTGTGAGTACAGGTATACTTGCTTGACAAACAGACAGTATAGGTCATTCGACGGACACAATAGAACATCAAATATTAAGCTAACCCAGTTCCGTGTCCCCATAGTATTCACCCTATAATTGTGGCTAATAACAGGCCCGATAAATTTTCCACGAAACGGATAATGCTACTATAATCATTTTTACTAGAAATAATAGGCTTTCGTATACTGCTTCTTGGAAACTATGGATTTGTGAAGGTTGTTGCATAGATTACTTACACAATTGGATCGGCAATAGGGGATCGGCCAATAAAATATAATGTAAATTTTTTTAGATATATTGGACTCGTATTGGACAACATACTAAAGTTACATGGAAGGGTTGTGAAGACACTTGTGAGTGCTCTAGTCGATAAAAAAAATATATCCACGCACAGTGAGGCGGGAAGAGGTTACAAATACACATACAAACATGATATAAATGTGTGAAGTATGGATGTTATATTATACACATTTATACTTCACATTTAGATTATAAGGATCTGTGAAAAAATAACCTTGGAAGACCTATCATTTAGATGCCTATAATTCTATAATTAGGTATTTGAAAGAGCACGAACTATGATCATACTGTGCTTTGCTCACACTTTTGGCGCATTAAGAAAAATATTACGATGACCGTTCCTCTGTGTACTTATTCTATGGCCAACAGAAATTAAAAACACTTTTCATCACAGCACTTTTTATTTATCAAACAATGTTAGACTGTAATGACAGCCTTTGACTATTACTGATGGATAACTCTTATTATGAAATGCTACAATATCGTCAACTCCTTTAATACATGTCGTTCTTCTAACTATCGGGAACATTTTATAGTGGATTTTAATAGTGCTCGCAAATCTATCAGCATCGACCGCACCTAAAGAATTTTTGTATAGGAAATCTGATTCGGACGATTCGACTCCGGCAAGTGTGCGCGGTTTCATGACATTTCATTTTTTTTTATGTAATAGGTGACAAACCACCTGATGGTGAGTGGCTACCGTCGCCTATGGATACCTGCAATACCAGGGGTACCGCTGGTACGTTGCCTACCTTTCAAGACTCTATTCACTTGCCTTTTGAAGAGTCCCATGTATAGGAATCAAATCTCAATTCCTTCGGCGCGGTCGGCTCTGATGGATGTGCGTTTACCATAAGAGTTATCAAACTATACAATACTAGAAATGTATACAAAACTATTTAAGTATGTATAATAATACTTAATGCTATGAACGATCATATAAGACTTAATGTTATGAACGATCTCTTCCAAACTGAGATAAGGAATATAAGACACATTAAGTTGGCGTTCACTTGCGTCTGCTTAGGATCCATCGACTATATCGCACAACTAATGAAATAAAGGCACAACTCAAAAATGAACTTTTTAAAATTAAAACACAACCATAAATAAGAAGAAATAATTTTTTGATAGCAATAACTTTTTGGGTTAAGCTAGTATTTTATACGTTGTGCGATATATGAAAATGGAAATACACGGTCATAGTTTATTATAACTTGAATATGTACCTACTTATAAATATTATGTATGTACCTATATAACATACTTATATCACTTTAATATTACTACGCCTTAAACTATTAATAGTACATATAAAATTTTATTGCTGATTTACAAAAAAAATGTACCTACTTACATAATAAGTAGGATGTATAATGTATAAGTATAAAATTCGAACAAAAAATTTGACAGAAAATCGCATTATTTAGTTAAGACGTCACGATAACAGAACTATACTTCGTTTCAAAAACAAAGATAATTTTTGCAGGGTTCAAAGGATCAATATCTTAATAAATTGGATATCTATCGGATATTTATAGTAATATATATCAGATATCCATATCCATCCATACATATAATAAGAATGGAAATTTCTCCCCATTCATTGTGATCCTTTACTAAGGTGAACTGTGAAAATACGCATATGAACAAAACGACGCGAAAAAGTCGCTTGCGCGATCTAATTCGTAAAACATTTTGTCAATTTTTCCTAGGGAAACGTAAAATAAAATAATAAAATAAATAATAATCATTTATATCAGACACATCGCCCCTAATTTACATCAAAAATTCGAAATAAAAGTAATAGAATATAAAGTAAATTCAATTCAAAAAAAAATAGTGCCAAAAACGCTACAGACGCCATCTATCGGTGTGGCTGTAAACTTGTGGTTGACCTTTAGTTTAATTTGGGCTAAATTTGTAAATAGTTTGTGTCACTGGTGTGGTTAAACAACACCACCGATTTGAATAAAATTTTCACTAATACGTTGCAGTTTTCTCTACTTGAACCTTAGTCTTGGTTTTAGTCAAATCGGTTCATAAATAAAAGAGTTATATCAATCTAAAGATTCGCATATAAAATGCTAATAAACAAGAAAGGTAGTCATAGGAACCGCGTAATCAAAAGACAAAACCTCATCGAGTTTGGGCTCATTTGATTCGTCTTGACGAGTACTTTGATACTATATAGTAACCAGGGTCCGAAACGGAGCTGGAAGGTGGCCATAGGAACTCCGTGATTAAAAGAAAAAACCCCATCGAGTTTGGGCTCATTTGATTCGTCTTGACGAGTACTTTGATGCTATATAGTAGCCAAACAAATTAGAATTCATTTAAATTAGTAAATGTAACTTATTTCTCAAATGAATCAGCGCCAGTGGAAAATAATCTAATGTGCGCATGATGCGTGTAAATATCAGTAATAAATATCTTTTTGCTGCTTATTTTTAATTTCTAAAACATGTAAAATCATCTGAAGATAAATAGAAAAATTCATTTACAGTTCATTGTAAAAGTAAATTATTTTTCATACAAGCTAGCGCCACGGAAAATAATGGAACTAATGTCCTAAGAAAAAGAAATATCGTTTATTCTGCAAACAGTTTTAGAAAAGAAGTCCCGCGTAACCTAGCGGAACTAAATAATAGATTTATAATTACTGTGAATACTTCATTTATTATATATTTTTTATTTGTTAGATTAATTAAATATTATGTACCTATTTAATTGAGAAATTAAATATGAGAAATTATGAATTGTTAAAAATCTGTAGATATTTTAACTTAAAATCACGCGATTGTGGCGCTCCATCTAGGGGGATCTTTTGTAAAAATCACTGGTTATCCGGAGACACACAGACATAAAATCTGTTCACACCCATTTAGGCATACATCCAGACACAAACTGTCACGTTTATAATGTTAGTAAAATTTTGCAATGATTATTATAGAACCTTTTATCTGTGTTATAGATAATCATAGGCGGATTTAGGGAGGGGGGGCAAGGGGCCAAGCCGCCCCCCCCCCCCCCCCCGAGTCATTAAGCAAGCTGCTCGCGCACATATTATAAAGGATGTTTAAGCTTTAGGGGGGGGGGGGGGGGGGGCAGGGGGCCAAGGTACCCCCAGAAGCATTGTAGAGTTACGAATTTCGCACATATTTCTGAAATAAAATTTTTTTTTCGGCGCTCGCAGTTAGCTGCTCGCGCACTTATTGTAATGGATGTTTAAACTTCCTAACCGCTCAGAGCGAGCTAAACATACACTTTTCGTAATAAAAATTATAATATTTTTGCCCGTCTGCACCTTGCCCCCCCCCCCCCCCCCCCCCCCAAACCAAATCCTGGATCCGCCTATGATTTTAGGTATACACCTCAGTGGTAGAGTCCTTCTCACGAATGAGGTCCCGCGGAATTTTGCGGAACTAAATTACATTTTTTCGATAAATTCTGGACTTCATGCCATAAATAATTTTTCACCACTCTCGCACGAAAATAGTGTCTTTGGTCATCGATTTCAGTGAGCAAAAGCCGTTTTTGCTCTCTAGAGAGTAGAGAGGCAAAGTGATTTGAATTTCGAACACAATTTTATTGGCTATGAAGAAGTTGGTGTGTTCTGAAACTTATTTGTGTACAATTTTTATTTAACTGAGATGCACATAATTTTTAATGTTATTTATTGAATTTTAACTTTATAAATTGTATTTTTTCAATAATATTTTAAATAAAATACTATTATAGAATAATAAGTCGTAAGTGAGTTTTTTTTTTTTTTAAATATTATTACAATTTGTTTTTCATAAATATGTCACACACACAAATTTCGAACGCAACTCTTTTAATAAAAATAAAAAAATACAAAATGGCGGGATGTAAAAGTTTAGAGTTTACAGTCAAATGGAGAATGCGTTGTGACGTCATCGATAAATGCCATCTTTGTCTCTCTCTTTTGTATGAGGTAAGTGAGATGGCACTTATAGTTGTCATTTTTCTTGCGACAGTGGTGTTCACAACACATTTTCCATTTGGTTCTAAACCTCTTGGTAAAGATTCAACTAAATATTTTCAACTTAAGTTGTAAACTTTTGCAAATTTCTATTTGTGCTCTAATAGTCTGTTTAATTACAAAGAAATGAGTGACCCCAGTGATGAAGGTAGTTGTCTTACGCCAAAAAAGTTGAAAGAACAAGTTTCGAATGCCGAGTTCAGCTATTTGCCTGAAAAATCTAAAGTGAAATATGTAAAGGCGTACGAATCCTTCAATAATTGGCGCCTCTCAAAAAATGCAAAAACATATTCCGAGACCGTGATACTATCATATTTCATGGAACTATCTAAAACAAGAAAATCCAGTACATTATGGAGCATTTTTTCTATGATAAAAGCTGTCTTGAAAACGAAACGTGACCTTGAAATAGAAAAATTTCTGAATGAAGCACCAGACAGTAAATACCTCGCTTTAAAAGTAAGTAAATTGATACAAAAGCTAATTTATTTCAAAGAAAACCTATCTAACTGTACCTATCTAAAAATAAGTAAACTAAATTATTGTTATTTTTTACAGGTTGTATTAATTATTGGCATAAATGGTGCGTGCCGCTCAAATGAATTGTTGAATCTTAAGGTAAACGACGTTGAAAAGCATTCGGACAAATTAATATTAGAAAAATTTTTGAATACAAAGACTAAAATCGACAGATCATTCGTCATTAGTGAAGAATATGTGAATGTGGTGGACAAGTATATGGCATTACGACCCGCTAATACAAAAACTTCAAGATTTTTCTTACATTATGATAATGGAAAAAGTAAAAAACAGCCCATAGGCATCAATAAAATCGGTGATATGCCAAAAACGATTGCTAAATTTCTTCAGCTTCCGGACTCCCATCTTTACACTGGGCATTGCCTGAGGCGGACGTCAGCAACACTCTTAGCTGACTCAGGCGCTGATATTACAGTTCTTAAACGCCATGGTGGCTAGAAGTGTAACAAGATTGCAGAAGGATACATCGAAGATTCTAAAGTTATTTAATATGCTAACTTTTAAAATTTGCGATAGTGGCGCCCCGCAAAAAGAACTCCTTTTGTGAAAAGCACTCTACCTATCAGTCACAGTTCCCGATTGAGCAGAAATTTTGCATACCGGGAATCGGATGACAATGCAATAATTTTATGACATGGAAGTGATCTGAAGTCTGATGATGGAGCTGAAAGGTGAAATTTGATAGATATATTATAATAAATAGTTTGAGTACGTAGGTATATGATAGTTTCATTTCAGAAAATTTCATTTTAGTTTTTTTTATACAACGATATATATATATATATATATATGTGACCAACCATAATGCTTGAAAATTTAATCCAAGTATACTATGATTGGTCAATACTAGTCCACAATAGAAACTTATAAGGATATCTTATTTATTATAATTCTTTGGCTCAAATTCGAAACCACAAATAGATCAAACTTCTTAAGCTGGATTTGACCAAATTGCAGTTCTTATCTAAAACTGTGAATCCCGGTTGTCGCCTATAAGACATGTAGGAGGCACTTTTTAGGTCTATTAGTCTATTAGATATGATCTCACAAACTAAACACAAGGAAGACTCAGGCATATTATAATTTTTACTACGAACAGTGTGTGTGTTAAGCTCGCTCTGAACAATAAGGAAGTTCAAATATCCATAATAAGTGCGCAAGAAAAAAATCTTGACCACTGCCCCCCCTCCCCCCCCCCCCAAATCCGCCTATGGACTCAGGTGTAATTAGGGTAACCTTTTATGTTGCAGTACTAACCCCAATTGTGAAGAAGTAACGTTTCTAAAAAAACGAAAACATTTCTACCTTCAGTTACACTGAATTTGGTCAAACCCAGCCAGCAGACAACTGATAACAGAAAAATAATAATAATTAATGATAATAATGAACAAACACAATAAAAACAGATACTTACACACAACAAAAATAAATAAACAATACCTTTGTAACTAAGGTATATTCCTACACTAAACTCAAATAGGTATGTATAGACTAGTTCAACCTCATATTTTTAACTTCTATATTCTTTACATTATGTCGCGGCTAAAACCCGAAATGCGCACCTAACTTTAATAAATTTAATCAACAGTGACCGGCTCCACACCTATGTTTAACCGGCTAAAGATCCAGAACTTATCTTAGGCGTAGCCGCACTTTAGGCTTTTGTCGTGACATAATATACGTATACAGCTTTTTCAAATCCTATGTAAGAAGATCCCAGACAAATTACGGTGGCCGCACCATATAACAAAAATCCTTCTGCATCAATTTCTTACACTTTAATTAAATAAACTAACGTACCCAAAAGGCGCGCAGCACCGGGCCGTTTTATCTGCCTGTAGTGTGCGTTTGTTCTTATAAAATGTCTTCTATTTATCTTGTGTTTCAGTGACAAATTTTGTAAACAGATATATCTTAAAATTTCTAAAAATGGATTGTGATTTAACGTCATCCATTTTCAACTTACTTAAAAATCTTTTTTCTAAAATTTTATTTTCAATAATTGGTTACCTGTAAAGAATATAATATAATTTGACGAGTAAATACAACTTTTACTCTTTTCTAACATAACGTCACAACTCTTGCTTAGACACTAAAAAAAATTTATACCTCTAAATTCGTTTCTCGTCATTCATGTACAACATAAATAAATGCATTTTTATATGTTAAATTATTGTAATTCTGTATTACTTCTACAAACATAAAAAGACGAGTTTGGCAAAACAATGCTTTACATTAAGATCTGTTATAATGTACCTGAAATCTATGTATAAACAACTTCTTGTTCTTATTCTGGGAGACTTCTTACACAGGCCGGCTGCAGTTTACTATCATACCTACCATGCTATCCAAGGAGGTTGATTCATCTTATTTATTTGTACATGTGTCATATTTATAGGTAAATTGATTATTGCATACTTTTTCTTTAATTTCCTGAGTGTTCTCAGTATGTTGAACCCACTTCGTCCTAGCAGGAATCCTGCTGGTATGTTGACGTCTAAATCCATCCTGAAAATTTGCAATATTAAATATCAATAATATGGCCTCAAAATGCCGTTTGTTTACCTAGCATTAAGATTTCTAGCTCATTAAGCTTCTTTGTAATTGTTTGGTTTCCAATAAAGTATTATTCTATTCTAATTTTAAACATATTTGTTGGCAAATTCAGGATATTAACTTAATGTAAACATACAACCAAACTCACTGATATCAAAGTCGAAGCTAGGTTCAACCCTGGGTTTCAGACAATTACGATGTCCTTCATCAGGAGCTCACGCCTCAAGGTCGCGACGCTGACGACTTCGAGGCGTTTAGTTTAGTCGTATATGTTTACGTAATTAGTTTTCAAAATCGTAAATTGAGGATATTTTATAAGCGAAAACCATCGACAACTTAATTAGTGGAATTGGGTTGTCGGTGGTTTTCGCAAGCAAGAGTTTCAAAAGCAAGAGTAGATGTGTAAAGCTGACGAGACTAAAGCGAACGAGTGTAAGTAAGTCGCAACGATCTCATCGTAGTCACGGCGACCACAAGACAATGTTTTTCACACATTTACATACATGCACATTCATATGTGTTCATATATGCACTATGCCGCTATGCCCCAAGTTGGAGTAGTGTTAGCCAATAAAAAATTAAAAATTTAAAAAACCCCCAACGCAATACGTATTTCACCATTTTTTGTATGGCGGCCATCTTGGATTTTAAATTTTATATAGTGGGCTGTAATCTACTCGTTAAGCCCTTTCATTTGATACCCATATTGAGGGGGTCGTGGAAGAAAAAAGTAATCCGCCATTTTGTAGCGGCGGCCATCTTGGACCGATTTCCACCAAACATGGCTAAGAACACTCTCGACTAACTCTACTTTCAAACAAAAAAAACAAAATCAAAATCCGTTCATCCGTTTGGGAGCTACGATGCCACAGACAGACACATACACACACACACAGACAGACAGACAGACAGACAGACAGACAGACAGACAGACAGACAGACACGTCAAACTTATAACACCCCGTCGTTTTTGCGTCGGGGGTTAAAAATTATAGTCAGCTGTGTACTTGTAGTCAGTATTATAAAATACTTACTTATCATCAACCATCTCAATAAGATAATCGAGTGACTCATCCCATTTGTCTACAGACTCAGTTATGATCATTGCTCTCGCACCTGCTCTCTGAGCTATGGCCGTCTTGTATACAAACGAACATTCCCTGGAAATTCAAAACAATACATGTTAAACCACTAGCTGTGCTCAGCAATTTTAATTACAGAAAAGTAGCCATTGTGTTTCTCCAAAGCTTACCACAGATAATAAATATAATAAATATTTCAAGACGTTTCACACAGCACCACCCAACCCCAAACTAAGCAACTTAATGCTTGTATTATGGTGGTAAGGATAACGGATATTATACTTATATACTTTTCTTTTGTAAATATATACTTATAATAGATATTGAAAACCACCCAGACCAGAAACAAATACCTGTGAATCACACAAACATTTGTCCCATGCGGGAATCGAACCCGCAACCTTTTGCATTGCAAGCGGGTATTAGCCCACCACGCCACGGAGGTCGTCAGTCAGATCAATCAGTAGTATGCGTAAATGTGGGAAAGAGACAACCTAAAAAGGTTTGGATGAACTATGTGAAAGAGGCTATTATGTGTGCTAGGGGAGTGAATGGCATAAGAGCAAGAAAAGAAATCAGTTCAGATGTTAAGAGCCTGTAAAAATGGAAGCATGAACATGAATCCATACTCTTGCATTTATTATAACTTTTATATAACAATATTTGTTTTTATCATTATTTATTGCTTACTCATTATATTAAATTAGTTTTATCACATTATTTGAATATCTTTTTATATCCACCTTATCTTTCATTACAACCAGTTTTGATAATTGCATTTGTATGCAGTTACATGACTTTTTATCACTTCCACTCAATGTACTAAAAGTCCTAAAACAGTTTTACTTTTCAGTATATTATGTATTCTCAGAATGTACTCTCATCTTTTCTACAATACATGTATCATCTCATAGGCTTTGTAGAAAAAGCAGACCTGAAACTACAGCATATAAACTATGTAAATATACTGACAAAACTCACGGATATAAAAGTCGAAGCTAGGCTAGACCCTGGGTTTCGGACTATTACGAAGTCCTTCATCAGGAGCTCACGCGCTGAGGTCGCGTCGCTGGCTACTCAAAAATCAAAAAACTGGCTGGCTGGGTTTTCAAAATCGTACAGCATATAGGTCAACCAAACAAACTATAATGATGATTTGAGTCTAGCAGTGTAATTAGTAGAGACTTAATGGATATCCGGTAACTATATGGTATCCCGCCAAACTACTATCCGTTTCATCTCTAGTTATTAGTGTCTATCCTGTTGGAGAATAAACCCCAAGATTAAAAGATAATAATATTAAATAATATAATAGGTTTCTTGCAATGATACCTAAATCTAATGACTCAGTGTAAGTGGTACCATGCTAATCCATACTAATATTTTAAATGAGCATGTGTGAAGGTCTGTCTGTTACCTTACTGTTTAAGCTTTAACCTCTGAACCTAATATAGATGAAATTTGGTAAAGAGAGAGTTTGAGAAAGTACCTACATACAATAGTTTTATTCCCAATTTTAATTCATGGGATATTTATTATTAATGCAGATAACATTGCAACGTGTAAAAAGTTACCAATAAATAAATTAATTCAATAGCAAGTATTAAAATATTTACTTATAGTACATACCCTCTTTCTGCCAGAGCAATGTGCCCAGTAATATCTTCATGATTGAGAATGTCAGAGCAGCTGTGTAATGGTACAGTTGGCACTAGTCTTGCATTTGGGAAGCTTTGACTGTCATTCTGAAATAAAAAAGCCCAATAGGTACAGTCAAATACAAAGAGATGTATCCATGTTAGTCTTACAAAATGAAGGAACTTTTAGTATGCAAAAATTATTTACCCTTACTTCGTGACATTTTCAGTATCCACCAAATCTTATACTATATTCGATTCATTTTAAATGCTATTATTATGTATCACCTAAGGAAAAGTAGTGGGATACATCATTGTTGCATATTAAATGAGTCGATGATAATATAAAGTTTGATGGCTACTAGAAATGTCACGAACCAAGGGTAGTTCATTGTGGCAAAAGAAAATTAACTTCATTTTGTAAGCCTAACATGGATACATCTCTTTGTAGTTGACTGTACATAAAAAATATAATTATAATAAATTTATTTAGTTAAAATGCATTAAACAGAATACAGAATGTTTAGAGAAACCTGTAACCCAAAAATGGTAAAATTACCCTTATGACTACAGTCCTTTATGCAGTCAGTCACTTTGCATGCATTTCACATGCAGATTGTATTCTGGCATGATGTTCAGTGAAGCCAGGGAGGAATTTATACTACCTTCAAGGTTAGTCTACTGCAATCTACGACCACATTGTCGCTTAGCAACACCCGAGATTGTGGTCAAAGGCTAAACTATAATGAATAACAAGTGAAATTTTAAAAATACTTTTTTAAAAACAAGCTTTTATTATTTTTACCATCTAGCACCATAAAGTACTCATCATGACGAATCAAATGAGCCCAAACTCGATGGGGTTGCGTCGTTTAATTACGGAGTTCCTATGGCCACCTTCCAGCTCAATTGGATACCGGGAAGTGGGTCAAATTAAACTTGCAAGATTTGATTACAGACAGACAACAGACAGGTGAAAGTAAATGAAAGCTTGTAAAAAAAGTCAATCTGATCTGATCCAAAGTTAGACAAAACTGTAATGCCAACAGATTATGACAATGTTCAGTAAAGTTAGTGAGGTATTTATCCTGCTTTCTGGATTAATATTTTACTCTGCTACTGTCCACCGTCATTCTAAAACATATATTTTTCCTTTCCTGCTTGGTTGTCTGGAAGAGATCACTATTAGCGATAAGACCGCCAATTGTAACACTGTTCATTTTCAAATGTATTTAATGTTGTATATTGTTTGTAATTTTTTTGTGTGCAATAAAGTGTTTTTTCAGTGGGACGATAATGGCTAAAAATAAAATAAATAAATAAAATAACAAAAGTGTTTATCTATATATCATCTACACCATTGCTCTTAAGCAAAGGTCAGATCATGGTCAAAGCCTATTCCTAAAATAAAATAATAAAAGTGGTATAATATAATAATTACTTACAAAAGTTGGACCAAAATCTTTGGCAGGTCTGATGCGATATGAATATCTTAATTCCGGTGGATCCAATACTTCAAAGAATACATCACCTGCGATCACATCAGGCATTGCTGTGCCATCATAGAAATGTAAATCATTTGCTGAAATTAGAAAACAATGAAACAATTTATAAAATATTGTATGCTTTGTCTGTTAATAGGTAAGTAGGTACCTATATTATACCATACATTATTAATAATTATTTCCTATTAAAATTTAAAATTCATTAAAAATACATTTCGAAATTAATTGTGTATATTATATGTATATTACTACATTATTCCTATAGCTGGCGTAAAAATATGATATACTTCTCATCTAGCTGAGGACTACTTACTGAAGTAAAAGTTTTGAGGTTAGAAATTATTACATTACAAGAATGTTATTAGTTGCAAAATAAAAACATATATTTAGAATATATTTTGTTATAAATTTTATCGAGTCTGGTAGTTCGTAAGTACTCAGTTTTTTAAGTATGATCTAAACATAACTAAAAAGTGTTTTGTAATTTGAACTTTACCTCCAGGTGTCACAGCAGCGACGAATAAAAATAGCAACAGGCCGCAATAAAGAATAACTGTTTCTTCTCGATTCGTAGGCATTTTTTTCTAAATTAATAAAATCGAAATTTACTGAGCAAAAATAATTATTTTTTACAAAATCTTCACCTGCAAACTGCCAAGTTCCCACAACATTGACACTGACATTGATCGATTTGTCATGAGTCATGACGTACTTTTTTGTTTCTTGATGTCGCAAAATATTCACATTTGCTAATGTCATTTTCAAATAAAAAAAAATCACAGGTGAAAGGACTTATTATTTATTCGTAGGGTGAAAGTAAATAAACGCTTATATATAATAAATTAATATCGTACCTACTCTAGGACTTAAAAACGAAGTAGGTACATAAGTGGCGACTTAAAAATGAATGAATACTTACAATGCCTAGCTAAGTGAAGAATAAATAAAAATACATCATTATTGCAGTATAAATTTTAATTTAATATCTTAGACATACCTAATAACTTTAAACAACAAAAGGCATTTGGTCAATAAAATTGTAAGTTGTTAGTTATTTATGTGTATATTTTATTATTGCTTTTAATATAAATATAATGTATTTTAGAGCAAATATGGCTGCATGGTTCATTTCATGATATACAATATACCTACACGAATTATTGTGAAAACATTTAAATATTGTTTGCTTTATAACATGGGATGCTAAAATAATAATAAAGCTAAACACATTAGGTAAGCTTTTCTAGTACGCTCGGATATTATCTTTGCTGAAAGGACAGGGCTGAAATCAGGATTTCAGAAAAAACTTGGAAAAAACTAAAATACATTTAAATCATTATAATTTTTAAACACAAATTTAATACACAAATAAAAACATTATAAAGGGAATCCATAGCAGCGGTCATCACCGGTCATAACGCGTCGAAGAGCGTGAATAACGGGCGTCAAATTGTATAAAAATAACCTGTCTAAACCGTTCTATTGTAATATTAGGATATTTAGAAATTCTGTACCATATCATATATAATGTACATATTATCACATAGCTTTACATAATATTATCAAATACTTACACTATATTTACAAAAATACATGATAAAATAATTAACACTTAAAAAATCCGCTTTAATTTTACCATTGACATACTTATCTCTTCATTATGCATTAGACATCCTTGAATACTAATGACCTACAATTGTTTTTTTTTAAATTGAAATTCAATCAAATTATGACAGAAATCTTAAAAAAAAAAAGTAAGGCCTAATTAACACAACTTAGCCAAGTCTTAGTGAATTAAGTTATTTAAGATAGCTTTTGTAGAGTGTTGGCGAGTAGGCGAATTCCTTCTCTTGTTCTAGCAAATATATCATGTCGCGCAGGTTGATGCGCTTCAATCGAGTGCGGAGCGCCAGTTGACTGCGACCACCCTGTATAACAAAAATATACACTATTATTAATTGACCAACGCAACTTTATCAGACGTCTGTTTATTCTCAGATCTACCAAACATACACAAAAAAATCGGCTGATCTGGTTTGGAGTTTGATAAGAAACTGACATATTTGGTATTTTCATATGAATATAACAATATTAACTAATCCTACTTCATGGATGTAAGCGTAGGAACGCACTAGTGCGCCCTAGTGCGTGTGTTTAGCCGCCCACGCGGTTAACCGCTATTTCTTTCAAAAATTCTTTTCATGTCATTTTTAAATATATATCAAACTGGAAACACTTTTAAAATGTGTACAATAATATTATGAACCATTGGGTACAAGTTATTTTAAAAAAATCAGCTTTTTAAGAGTATTTTGTTAGACACATACCAATCCAGCGTTATGATTAGATCCACTGGTGGGTATGTTTTCGTTGGCAGACGGCGGTCCGTCAAGTCTCGGCTTCTTGCGCGGTCCGATGGCTTGCAACGCTGTTAAATTGGCTTCCCGTTGACGGAGTTCTTCTAACTCCGCTCGCTGCATTTCCTTGGCCTGAAATCAAAAGACGAATATTAGGGGTTTAATGACAATGAGTGACAAGACCAAGACGAGCAAAACTGCGTGACAACGCAAGCATCATGATTGATATTATTATTATCAGAACCAGCGCGACTTAGTGTTTTGATATATAAAATTCTACACGGCACTGCACTTGTCACCCTGAAATGTTAGTTGTTAAATCTCGTCATGTCCAGCATTTATGGGTAAGGGCCAACGTCGGCAAATCTAAGATATGGCATGTTAAGTCTCATAAGCTGTAATTTCTGATGGAGCGAAGACATTAATTCAATTGCAGGAAAGATCTGGATGCGATCTGCACAAAATCTATGAGATTGAGAATAGCATAAAACGAAGGAAGCCAGGACCCAGCAGTTGGTTGAGAATTGCTGGAAAAAAAATGAAATGGCAGGGCGGGAAAAATTATGATAACTCACCTTAGCCTTAAGTTTCGCCTGTTCAGGATCCTCGTTTTTAGAGCGAGATTTGGCCGCTCTCAGAAGTATCTCTCGCTCGGAATCTTCTCGTCTCTTCTTATCGACTCTGTCTAATTCCTCTAAAAACTTTATCTGTCCTTTCACATCTTGAGTGTTTTCGTAGCGGTTGTCGGTCTGTGAAAGTATAATTTCATAAGATTAATACATACACAAAAGAAAAAACTGCTAGGTTACTATTTGGTAATGTACGGTTTTGACTAATGGATAGTCTTTCACCTTATATGGTTTTGTCTGATGGATCAAGTCCTTATGGTTTTGCCTAGTAGATAGCTAGTTGTTACTTACCTTATGGGAGTTTATAAAGTTTTGTCTATGTACTATGTAGTAACGTTTACGATGGGGTACTCTAAACCACGCGTGGTTGTCATTGGTTTCCAAAGCTTCTATCAACATACACTTACCTTGACGAGATCGATCCGATGTTGAGCAACAACAGCCAGTTTCTCCACGATAGACTTGAGCCTCTCATGCACGGCGTGGCTCAGTAGCCCAGCCACTTCAGGGCTGGGCTCCTCTAGCCCATGCTTGGCTGTGATGGCCTTCAGGCGAGCTTGCATCACGTTCATCGGGACCAGGTATTCTTCCTTGCATGACCTTTGTTAAACATTTCAGTTGTTAAGACGTTTGACGTAGAATCATACATATAAACAATATCTAAGCCCCTTATATCTGTTGCAAAAAGGTATGATTTGTTCAGAAGAACCAAACAGGCTAATCTGGTAATTTTTTTACAAAGTAGAAATTTTCAATTTGTTGTCTATATGTAATTATTAATTAAATTGTAATTCTAATTGTAATTAAATTGTATTTCTCACTTCTTATAGAAGTGAGAAATACAATTTAATTAGCAGTTCTGATCAAGAAACTTTGTCTAGAACCAAAATGTACAGGGCAGAATCTAGTATGATAAAAATTTCTATAAATAAATATCTTACCTAATCTGAGTGCCGATCATTTCAGTGGATCCCAAAATCCGTTGAGTTTCCTCCGCAAGATTGACACCACCCATGGCGGCCACATCATTGATATCGTCATCACCAGCCATCTTATCATCTGAATACTGCGCTGAGAACTGCGTCGAAGACTTCTTCTCCTTGTCTTTCAACAAAGACTTGCCAGGAGTGAGCACAGTTGAAAGGGCAGCGGAGGACCCGCCCGGTCTTTGGAAGTTGGATTTGTTGACGGCAACACCTTTACCGCTGCTGACTTTGTTCACGTTGATTTTAGTGTGGACCGGAATGTTCTGTAGGACGGCTATGGTCCCGCCGGGCTTCGCAGCCGGTTTCTAAACCACGTTAATTGATTAGTACGTTTGTATACGTGCTACGACAAAAGTCCCATAGAAGAGGAAGGCAAAGATTAGGCATCAGCTTCTACGCGCGACTTTATCCAACATTAGAAAATGCTTAAGCTTTGTTCATTGACCTAAGTTGTTGGTCTCCAATTGGACCTAGACACGCCTTTACAAGACTTGACTTTGTTGACTTAATTTATTAAATGGACAACAGTTTCTAAATCTGTGGGACTTTCTTCGTAGCTGAAATAAAAAAACCAAAACAGTTAACTGGAAAATATAGTAACATGCACAGAAGACAAACTTTCTATAACAGGGAGATAATTTCCAAAATGTCAAAAATGAAGAAAACAAATTTAAGCACATATTCTAAGCATTTCTAGTTGGACATGAAAATTAATTAATTTGTAGACAACAATACAAAATAGGTCCTATTAAAAAGAGAGGCTGAAACATAAAATTTACAACACTGATATTCCACTGAGAAGAAAATGAGAAAAGTGAAATCAATATTTTATTAAGCACGTATGTAAGGCATGCAAAATTAAATTTTAATGCCCTAATTAAATTTTAATACGCACTATTAAAAGTACCAAAACATATAGATGTACGACGACAGTAAGAAATAAACGAGACGAAAACTTTCAACCAAACAATGGTACTTAGCTACAAGAAAAAATAACAAGACATTGAGATATATTCCTCAGACAAATCAGACTTCATAAATTTAGCATTCTGGCGACAAAGCCCACAAAGTAGCCAAGATAAAAAACATAGATGACTAGAGAAAACAAATAAAGACGAAAATTAACTAAAACTGAGGAGTTGCCATTGGTACTGCAATAAAATTTAACGCCCAATTTAATTTCCATTTGTCAGCTTAAAAAACAGATACATGTAGAGGCACAGAAATAGAGGCTGTATAAATAGGCTTAATAAAAAAGAACGACTATTTAATTATTTACAAAGTATGCTTTAAAATGCATGTACACGCTTATACTGATTGAGGAAATTGGCATAAAAATAATAAAATTAAACTTGATGCAGCACCTGACATGCCGGTTGGGCTGAAATGGCGCAGGAAAGGGGTTTGTGGAAAGATTCGGGGAAGGTCTATACTCCCGTAGGACAGTATGACGAAAAAGCGAATAGCGATATCTATTCACTGTTGACACATTACTAATCAACATTTTTATGGGTCAACTATCAACATTTCACGAATCAACATTTGTCCTGTACTATATGGCAACTCCTAATGCGACAGACCTGCGGGTTGCCCGCTTGCTGCACCGGCAGAACGGTGATCTGTTTGGTGGGCAGCAGCGTCGGTGCCAGCGTCACCGACAGCGTCGGCGGGAGCAACGGCGTTAACGTCGGCGACGAACTGCCTTCTTCCGGCGACTGATAGTGGAAACTTTTTACACACACACTCAAAGGCCACTAAATTGGGCAGCTGCCCTACACCCTGCTGTATGACCAGAGCCTTTCAGTTAGAGTTTTATACCCGATCCACTGTCCAAGAGGCTACGCTAGTGCAAGGGTGAGGACGGTAGGCTCGTGTCTCCTCGCCTTCCCATTTCTAATTCGCTAAGCCTCGCGGTGAGAACTTCTACGAGGTGCCTCCCGAGTCTGGAGTGGCCAGCAAAGTTTTCTCGGCCTTCACAGCAAACTACTCGCGCACTTTTCATAGTACTAACGAACGTAACGTTTTAAGTAATTTCGGAAGCTCAGCCACACATTTCGCGCAAGTTGATATACTAACAAAATTTAAAGCTAACTTTGTTTGCTAATATATCATTATAAATGCGATATCTTTTAGTTATTAAATCTTTATGCTTGCCATACCCAAATTGTATATTTGGAATTGGCTCGATTTCGTCGCTCGCTCTTACGAAGTCTAACGGCTATAGCAGCCGTTTCTGGGCGTTTGAAGACTATTCGTGGCAATTCTGTTACCTTGTAATTTATTCCATGCTTTACAATTGATATATTAATTTAACCTTTACATGAAAATTGGAAACACTTGTGTAACTTTGTACTATTATTTTAAGTTATTATAATCTTACCATGGGTAAAGTGGTAGTGGGTACCGAAGATTGTGGCAGTTGCGAGGGCGGTTGAAGGGTTAAGAACGCCACGTGTGGCGCCGGAGGGTTAATGCCTTCGATAGTCAGTTCTTTTGTCACCAGGGATTGACGGAGTAGGGGCAGACTTTTCTGTAGAAAATTAAGAATTGAGTGTTTATAAAAGTGCAATTTGCAATAAATCAAGTATACTGTTGCAAAAGTTCTTTGTACTAGAAATATCGTCGCTAAAGTAGTTAAACATAAAACGCTAGGAACTAGTCTAAATCAGAAGTTTTCTGATTTAAGAATATGAACCCAGTTTTGTTTTAAAGACTGTCCAAGGAAGAATGTCCAAGAAAATGTTAACTTACCTTTAAGAACCCAATGAGACAAGGTTGTGGACTAGCATTGAGCAGCCTCTCGAGTCTGTCGCAGAACTCCTCAGGCTCCACCTGCGCGTCGATCAGCTCTTGGATGAGGTTCCGCACGTTAATCTCCACCGAGGGAGGTTCCTTGCTGGAGAGGTCCAGGAGATTCGCCAGGAAGTTGCGGCATTTCTCCTTTGTGTTGTCCGACGGTTTCTGTTGACATTAATGTTTAATACACCACTGCCAGAATTCAACTATGGCTATCGTTATAATTATTGTTAAAGGTAAAACAGTTCCTTGTTATCATTGAATGTCCCTTTCAAGAAAGAAGACTCATCTGTATTGTAATTCATAGATGTTCAAATTTTCAGATCCAACGTTAAATTACAGTTTCCTAGGCAAGTCACGATGCTACATAGGTTCACGATTCGTATTAGAAATTACTATTTACGTGATGACTAATATAGACCGAAGATTCAGTATACTCACAACATAAGTGGAAGAGGTGGGTTGTTGTGGCGGCGGCTGCGGTTGCGGCGCGGGCTGCGTGACGGGCGCGGGCGCGTGGTGCTGCGGCGCGGCCACGGAGGCGTGCACGACGGGCGCCGCCAGCTGCGGCTGCAGCGCGGACATGCCGCCTGCCGCCACGCTCGTCGACACCGTCGCCGCGCCCGGGTGCTGCGCCAACACACACCGCGTCAACACTCCGCTACCGCACACGACCGACCTCAAGCGCACGATACGTTCTAAGCTCACATTCTCAAGCGACGAGAAACGATCAAGGCGCACACCGTCTTCCGTGTGAGGTGCGAACGCCCCGCCCCGCCGAACGGCAAGTACTCCGTCGCGTGCATACTACGAAGCGCCAAAGCCAAAAGTGCGACGTCGCCCCGCTCCGGGGTACGTTCGAACCTCACACGGGTACCGATGAGTCCACAGGCGATTAGTAATTTATAAATCCACAAACGTGAGTACCGATCGGTTTCTTACCTCGTTAATGACCTCAGAGCATGCACCTCCACCATTTTTCTACATGCATGATCGAGAGAAGAAATCAGACAAGCGTGCTTATCGCGAGTGTCGTGCGAGTTCCTTGTCCGAGTTCAGTTAGATATATTATAAAAGGTGGACGGGTGTCGGGCGGAAGGGAGAGGGACGGGCCGGAGTGGGGAGGCGGCGGAGTGGCGGTGCCTACTTACTGCCGGCACGGTCGACAACCGGATGGTCTGAGAGGGCGGCGCCGCCAGCGAGCTGGCCGCGGGCGCCGGGCCGACCCTCAGCAGCTGGTATTGACCATTCTCAGTCTTTAATAATAAATGACCCTGCTGGCCCGGTTGAAGACTCTGCAGAGTTTGCAGCGTTATCTAAAAATGAACGCCTCGTTTCAATTTTTCAGACTCACTCTCTGAATCATTACTCTCTAATCTCTAATGAAATAAACGTAAAATATGACTTTACTGAAAATATAAATTCCGAAATTTGATCTAAGCGGGGCGTTTGTTAATATAGTAACACATCGAGTGAGTATAATATTAAACGTCAAGATGATGGTGCTAAGATCAATACTGCGGAGAGGGAGTGGAGCCAACAGTCAGGGTTAGTGAGGACAAGCCAAGTGACCATTGTCATGTCTCAAGTATTCCAAGCTGACATTGAGTCTTTCTTATATTATGTTATGGAAGTTTAGCATACATACACATCATTACATTATGTACAACATGTCAATCATTATTTTAATGTGATTATAATAGGTATGTGATTAGCTTGATGACTGTACACAGTATTCCATCAGAAAAACTTAGTAAATAAATATTAATAAAAGCCCTTTTGGAATAATATGTAATGAAATGAAACAGTGGAGGTTTTATACTAAGTGTTAGCATCAAATTAAACATTGTCAATATTTCACATATGTATTATACTTATAACATATTAATTTATTATAACAAGTATTTCGTCATCACATGTATTATAGAATTTATAAGTAGAATATTAACATTGTGTACAATTTCATAAGTTGCTAATGGTAACAGTCCCTTAATGTACATTAGCATTGTATATTGACAAACATGCGGTTTGACAACATTGAACATTTTAATGCAATTTTTTTAAATCTGTTAGGTAATATCAGAAGCAAACTAAGAGCTATTTTTATATATTTATATAAAAAGAGCCTCTATTTATAATTAATATTATTGGTAGATATACAAATGAATCATTGTATTTATGATAAGTAGGTACATATTAAATTTCAAAAGCATTATTAATTTATTTAGGTATATGACCAAGAATCTTAAAGTCAAATGGATCCTACGGCGTAAACACAAAACTTAAGCAAGAAAAATTATGTCAGGTTTGTTTCCCATACCTCATACAAATTTAAAAACCAAATACTATAATATCGTCAACCTACGTATTCAGTATGAGTAAGTGAGATGGCAAACAACCCTGCCGTAATTTTTCTTGCTTCAGTTTGGTGTTCACCGAGCAGTCTCCATAGATGAGCAGTCTCCATAGATTCCTTCTTCATATATTATGACAGAGAGTGCCTTATGACAATGATACAGACCAGCCATTTCTGTGGCACAGTGTAAAATTCTCATACTTAACAAAATGTTAAAAGCACTTTGTCAAAGAAGAATTTGGCACTGTGATACACAGAGTGAGTGATGGTAGCTGAGGTTCTGAGTATGTCCAGTCTAAATTACACTATAGTCAATATCAGCCGATATAGTCAAATGCATACACTAATAACTCTTTCACAATGTGAAACCGTCTACTCTACATCCAATTCGTGACCCTAGACAAGCATCCATGGCTTATCCCTTTTTTATATTATTCTTTCTATCAGCAATTGGTCGCTATACTATAAGCAAATCTGTTCTTTTAATAAATATTGATCACTTGTGCCTAACACAAAAAAATTTAGGTATCTACCTATGTAGATGGCAGTCCCTATCTTTCATTTATCCACAATTGTCATCACAGTACATTTTATTAGTGTTAGCTACACCAATCGCTTGTTTAGGACCACAGCAGGAATATTCACTTATCCGTCAGGGTACCAAACCGAGGACTGAATTGTCAAAAATGTACGACATATTATTAAATTGATATAAACACAAAAGATGTTACCGACTTGGTAATACATGGATCTCACAACTTTTTACGGTAGAAGAACTGCGAGTTGCGAGACTTGGTATTTTTACAAGTTATGTTTTTGGAGGTATCCCTCTTTTTTGTAACATTTTGAGACATAGTTTGTGCACTTGTCTAGGCTCTCAAGATCATTTTACATAGAAGATTAATATGGAAAAGTACATTTTTAGAATGGACAAACTCTTAAATGCTGTGTAATAGAAGACACCTTTTTTAAAGATGTCATTATTGCAGATAACAGTGAGAGTGAAATATGTGAATGCTGACAATCATACCCTGTTATGTAAAATTGGTGAGATATTATGCTAATATGTACAAAGCATGGTGATGTTTAATAGTTATAATGAATACTTCAGACTGATGTTATTAATTAGATCAAGTTTGTTTATCTAATGTTCATAATAATTTGTTCAAGTTTGTTTTCTAATGTAAATAATTAGGTCTACATTTATTATAGGTAATTGTAATAAGTACTTTTTTAGTTAATGCTTATCTATTGGTACTTAATTATTGTTCTTTCAAATATGTAATAACCAGAACCCAGTATTACTTTGTAATTATTTCCAGATAATTATTTACAGTTCAAGCCTGTGTAGGACAAATTTATTAACAGTACCAGCTATGCATATATTTAGAGTAAACATGTACCTATATAAAGTATTAAGTACATAATATTTAATACCAAATAGATACATGCCACCTGCAGGGCTATTCACTTATTTGTCAGGGAACTGAACCGAAGATCGAATTGTCAAAAATGTATGTTATGACGTATCATGTTGTATCAATATAATACATCATTTCATACATTTTTGACAATTCGGTCTTCGGTTCGGTTCCTTAACGAATAAGTGAATAACCCTGCTGATGTAAAGTGGTACAGCCGAAAGTAGGGTACAACAATAATGTCAAGACAATAATCAGTCTGAAGTAGGTAATGAATTAATGAGTTTAGTGACTGGTGTATATTATAATATTATGCTCATAGTGAAGGATAACATTTGTAGTGTTGTATAAACTTACGCCTGGAGGCGCCGCGCGTGTACCGACCACCTGGGGAGTCCCAATAACAACCCTCGGAGACACTGCTGCTACGGACTTCTGTGCCGCCACTGTCGGAGCCCCAGGTCTCATATTCAGTATCTGAACATTAGGCAGTATGCCAGGCTGCCCAGCGCCTAAATTCTGAGTGGTAACAACCACATTTTGTTTGTTCAAAGATATCACATTAGGTATGGTCCCCGCCATTCTTTACGGTTATCAATTCACACGCGAATCAAACTCAGCTACATCTATTTGTGAAACATTTACGAAATACGCTCGGCCCACTTCACACTGCACCAATGACCAATGTTTTATCTTAACGCTATAACAAGGAACTCTGTTGATGATAAGGAAATAAAACCACCAATTTGTACAGTAAAGGCTACGGCAGTCTTATTAATCGTGACTTTCTATTGTCTGTTCATTAATCATTACAAATTTGACTAAAAAATACACACAGCACTTTACAAAGATAACGCCATTTTTGTGGCCATTTTGTTTCTAAATGTCATGTCATCCAGTCATCTGACGTGTATGACACTGACAAACCTTGCTTTTTTTTAAATTTAAATTAAAACTTTCGCTTATTTGCCAGTATGAAGTAAAATTCGGGAAGCTCACCAAAAATAAAAAGAACAAAAATTTTTGTTACTTTAAATAAATTAAAAGGTGAAAGCAGGGCCGGTTTTAACATTTCCAGCGCCCTGGGCGAGATTTCTACGGCGCCCCCTAAAAAGCAATTCAAACCCATACTAAAAATGAAAAAATTCGCGAGCGCCGAGAAAATTTTGAATTTTTCAGTACGAATGATGTGCGTTAAGCTTGCTTCGAGTAGCAAAGAAAGTAAATGTTCTCATTTATAAAAGCGCGAGCAGCTCGCTGCGAGCGCCGAGAAAATTTTGAATTATTCAGCACGAATGTTGTGCGTTTAGCTTGCTCCGAGCAGCAAAGAAACTAAATAAGTATTCTTATTTATAAAAGCCAAGGCGGCGGCTATGGTAACGGCAGGGCGAGGGGTGCTAAGAATCTCCGGGTTACGGTAGGCCGCCGATGTGAACGACTGACCCTGGCTACCTATAAAGGACGCACGATGAGATTAGATGAGCACGTCCACCAGCTCGAGGAAGAATTGAAACACATAAGGTGGCACGTACTGGGATTGTCCGAAGTCCGAAGAGAGGGAGAGGATACGGTTACCTTAGAGTCGGGCCACCTTATGTATTTCAGGGAAGGTAACCAACTATCCCAGGGTGGTGTAGGGTTCCTGGTTAATAAAGCCATCTGTGACAACGTGGTTGAAATCTCCAGTGTGTCGACGAGGGTTGCATACCTCGTGCTGAGGATAACAGATAGATACTGTCTGAAGGTTATCCAAGTGTATGCACCTACGTCGACAAACCCAGATGATGAGGTAGAGGATATGTACGAAGACATATCCAAGCCCTTGCACAACACCACCAAGGCACATTTCAACGTTGTCATGGGTGATTTCAACGCTAAAGTGGGAGTACAGACTTGCGGCGAATCGTTAGTAGGACCACACGGTATAGGAAGCAGGAATCATAGGGGGCAAATGCTCGTCAACTTCCTTGAGAAAGAGGGGTTGTTCCTGATGAATACGTTCTTTGGGAAACAGCCTCGATGGAAGTGGACGTGGCAAAGCCCCGACTCTATGACCAAAAACGAGATCGACTTCATCATAACGGATAAGAAGCGTATATTCACGGATGTCTCAGTGATCCACAGGTTTAACACCGGCAGTGATCACCGACTCGTCAGAGGCATCCTGGATATTAATTGTAAGCTAGAACGCGCCCGATTGATGAAGTCCACGCTCCGACCTTTCCCACTTCCAACTGTCGCTGGATCCGAAGAATTCCAGATTAAACTGGAGAACCGATTCGCAGCCTTGGAAACTACAATTGACGTTGACGTAGACCAGGATCTAAATAGAGTGGTAGAAATCTTGCGGGAAGAAGGTGCTAAATTGAGCGAGAAGAAAAGCACACTTTCTCAAGAATCTTTGCAGCTGATGAGGGAGCGACGTGAAGACCCACCGACATCTTTGTCAGAGAGACGAGCTCTCAATAAGACAATCTCCAAGGCAGTAAGACGAGACCTCCGGAGCTCCAACACACGCGCCATTCAGGAAGCGATCGAGCAGAACCGGGGGACGAGGGTCTTTGTGCAGAAATTGGGGAGGAGCCATATGACGAAGTTGACTACTTCTGGTGGAAGCGTCGTCACCTCTCAGCCTGAGATCCTTGCGGAAGTAGAAGACTTTTATGGCCAGCTGTATGCCTCGCAGGCGCCTCAGCCTGATACCCGCAATGATGATTCAAGAGCCACTCTAACACGCCACTATACCGAAGACCTCCCGGATATTAGCATAGACGAGGTGGCGATGGCCTTTGGGCAGCTTAAAAATGGAAAAGCCCCTGGTGAAGATGGAATTACCTCGGAACTCTTGAAGGCTGCAGGCATACCTGTATTGAGAGAGCTCCAGCGAATTTTCAATTCTGTCCTATTCTCAGGGAGAACTCCAGAGGCGTGGAGCAAAAGCGTTGTAGTGATGTTTTTAAAAAAAGGTGATAAAACTCTTTTGAAAAACTACAGACCTATTTCACTTTTGAGCCACGTCTATAAGCTTTTCTCAAGGGTCATCACAAATCGTCTCTCACGCAGATGAGAGACGCAGATGAGAGAGAACCCGGCCTGTTCCGGTGGCTGGAACTCGTCGAGAGTTCCAGCCACCGGAACAGGCCGGGTTCAGAGCAGGCTACGGGACCATTGACCACATCCACACAGTGCGGCAGATTATACAGAAGACCGAAGAGTATAATCAGCCCTTGTGCCTAGCATTTGTGGACTATGAGAAGGCCTTTGACTCCATTGAAACCTGGTCTGTTCTGGAGTCTTTGCAGCGGTGCCAAGTTGACTGGCGATATATCCAGGTGTTGAAAAGTTTGTACGATACCGCCACAATGACTGTCCAAGTACAGAACCGGCAGACTAAACATATCCCTTTAAAACGAGGTGTGAGACAAGGGGATGTTATATCCCCCAAATTGTTTTCCAACGCTCTAGAAGATGTGTTTAAGACGCTGGACTGGACTGGACAGGGCATCAATATCAACGGCGAGTGTATTTCACATCTGCGATTTGCGGACGACATCGTCATAATGGCGGAAACGCTGGAAGATTTGCTACAAATGCTGACCAGTCTAGCTGATTCCTCCCAACGTGTCGGTCTCCGGATGAACATAGACAAGACTAAAGTGATGTTCAATGAACAGGTCGCTCCGGAACCGGTTATCGTTAATGGACTGCCTATTGAAGTTGTTCAGGAGTATGTATACCTTGGGCAAACAGTGCAGTTAGGTAAAAACAACTTCGAGGGGAGGCTATTCAAAGGATTCAGCTGGGATGGGCTGCATTTGGAAAACTTCGTCGAGTCTTTTCGTCACCACCACACACCACACCACACCACACCACACACTACACCACAGTGGCACACCACAGTGTCTGAAGACTAAAGTCTTCAACCAATGCGTCTTACCTGTAATGACATACGGAGCCGAAACGTGGACACTTACGGTTAGATTGGTTCACAAGTTTAAAGTTGCTCAGCGAGCTATGGAGCGGGCTATGCTCGGCGTCTCTCTAAAGGATCGAATCAGAAATGAGGTTATTCGGCAGAGAACCAGAGTTACCGACATAGCCGAAAGGATTAGCAAGTTGAAGTGGCAATGGGCTGGTCACATTTGCCGCAGAACCGATAACCGATGGGGTACACGGGTTCTAGAGTGGAGACCGCGTCTCGGCAAACGTAGTGTAGGTCGTCCTTGGGCGAGATGGGGTGACGATATCCGGAAGGTCGCGGGGAGCGGGTGGAGGAGGAAGACGGGGGAACGAGTTGAGTGGCGTGCCATGGGGGAGGCCTATGTCCAGCAGTGGACGAACACAGGCTGATGATGATGATTTATAAAAGCGCGAGCAGCTTGCTGCGAGCGCCGAGAAAATTTAGATTTTGTTCAGCACGAATGCTGTGCATTTAGCTTGCTTTGAATGGCAAAAAAAGTAAATTTCCTCATTTATAAAAGCGCGAGCAGCGCCGAAAATTTTGAATTTTTCAGCACGAATTATGTGCGTTTATCTTCCTTCGAGTGACAAAGAAACTAAATGTTCTTATAAAAGCGCGAGCAGCTCGCTACGAGCACCGAGAAATATTGAATTTTTCAGAAAGAATGGGGCGCCACGGGCGCCCCTTTATAGAGCCTGTGGCGCCCCTTTTATCCGGCGCCCTGGGCGGTCGCCCAACCTCACCCTACCCTAACGCCGGCACTGGGTGAAAGCACGGAATAGACAAATATTCTACATCAATGGGTGAAAGGACCACAAATTTCAAAATAAATGGAAATTAAATAGTATAATATTTTATTAAATTTAATTATAACTCTTGGTTTTGCTTTTCGTATAAAAATACATTGGATTTTTTCATCTTTGGTTACAAAATTTTATTTGGTACAAAATTATATCTGTGGCAAATAATTTTTACATCAAATTTCATTAGAACTCATAGTCAGTGTCAAATAGTCAAATGTCAAAGTCAAATACCGAAATAATTTCGTATTTCGTTCTGTTTGAAATTCAATAAATAATTTAATTATTGTATAAACCGTGCTATGCATTCTGATCTGTGATATTATTTCAATAATAATATTATATATCACAGATCAGATTTGCAGAAGAGATTTATATTGAATTCTCAAAGTGATTGTTAAAATTTCACTATGAGGAAGGACACACTGGTATGTGTGTTTATAACCTTATAAAATTACGAATCTTGCTATTTTCCGGTGACATATATAAATGAACCGTTTTATTTGCAGCATAAGCTGAAATCTCTATGTTATCTTACCGTTGGTGGCACTGTGGCGTACCAATACATATATTTTAAGAAGGATTTTAAAGGATACTATCACCAGTACTTACAACCACTTAGCCAGTACCTCAGTCCTGAATGGGCGCATAAACTCGGCGTGTATGCCATTAAATATGGCATTTTTCCACCAGACCATTCTGAAGATCCTAAAGTTTTGGTATGTATAAAAATAAATATTTTTAATTACCTTGTCTAAACCATAGGGCCTTATCATGGTATTTAAGACCCTTGGCCTAAAGTTTTTACTCAAGTTACTGCTTTTCATAATAGAGTCCTTTACTTATACTGAAATCAAACATGTTACTATTTCATTAAAAAAATAAAAGTAATAGGCCCCTAACAACAAATTTACCTACAATGTTAATAGTTGTTCTGAAGACAAAAACTATAAGTACTATGCAAATCTAGGTTTCCACCTTATCCTTCAAATGAATTAATTTCCAGAACACAAAGCTTCTAAATTACGATCTAAAGAACCCAATTGGCATAGCAGCTGGTTTTGACAAACATGGTGATGCAGTCAAAGGACTGAAGAATTTAGGTTTCTCTATAGTAGAGGTGGGGTCAGTGACCCCTGAGCCACAAGATGGAAATGCTAAGCCCAGAGTATTCAGATTGCCTGAAGATATGGCTGTTATCAACAGATATGGATTCAATAGTGAAGGCCATGATAAAGTTTATAAGAAATTGACAACCTTACAAAAAGGCCTCTTAGATAGAGGTCTGCTCGGGATTAATTTAGGCAAGAACAAACTCTCCGATGATGCTGTACAAGATTATGTTCAAGGGATTCAGAAATTTTCTAATGTAGCCGATTATTTTGTTATAAACATAAGCAGGTATATTTTCAATACAATATCAAATGTTTATCAGAACTAGTCTAAAAAGATGAACTGGAAAGTGCCCACAAGATATTTGTAATACATTCCAACTTATAACTAATTTGTCAGATGAATTGTAAAGACAAATTAACTATCTAACACAAAGAAAGACTTGTTTATTTGTTTAAAATTTCCTTAATGTCTTATATGCGTACTTTAAATTTCAGCCCTAACACACCGGGCCTAAGATCATTACAAAAGAAAGAAGAGTTGCAGAACCTTCTAACAAACATAAACAAAGCAAGAGATTCCATCCTAACCGGCCAAAAACCTCCACTTTTCCTAAAACTAGCTCCAGACCTAACTCCTGAAGAGATGAAGGACGTAGTCTCAGTTATAAGCAAGAAAGAGAGCAAAGTAGAAGGGCTTATCATTTCTAATACAACAATAGAAAGGCCAGAGCTGAATAATAAAGAATTTGTGAATGAAACTGGTGGGCTTAGTGGGAAACCTCTGACTAATAAATCAACATTGATGATCAAGGAGATGTACAAGCTAACCAAAGGTATATTGTCTAATATAGGAACTCATGAAATAATAATTAATATATAATATAGGTTTATACTCCCCTTACACTGTCAGTCAAACCACAGATTTGGCTTTGGGGCCAACCTATATGTTACAGTTTCAGGTCACTTGAGGTCTTCAAGATTCCTATGAGGCCTAAAAAAACCTTACAATTAACTACTACTTATGTTAATAGACAGTCAGGACCTACAGTTTAATGAAACTTCTGAAACATTGGTTTATTATATCCACGAGTCACAAGATGTGGCTTTGTCTTGACTTATATTCCTGTGTCAAGATGGAGCAGAGAGCTTAATATCAATTAATTTTATTACCAAATATTTATCATCATTTTCTAAGAATATGTCTTAGAAAAGGTCATATTACAACTGCAAGATAAGATTGTCATTATGAAAGACATGGTTTTTACTGTACTTTGAATGTGGGACACTGGGGACTATTCAAAGTATGTAGGTATACTAAAATAATAACTAAAGGGAGGAAAAAAGGGAGACGAGTTACTGACATGTTTGACTGTTATGCTATCTCCCTGATATGATAACTAAAAACAAAAAAATATTTATATGAAAGCAAGCACATTAACTTAGCTCATAAAGATAAAGTATTTATAACAAATTCAATGACATCAGTAGAAGGCATGACCCCATAGAAATAAAGTTGTAGGTACTTACTATCAAAATACATTGACCTTCTTTTGATTTAAAGAAGAATAAACATGCAATTGTATTGTTTTTAATTTTTAAATTTAATAAATACATTATTTGGTTATCTCTGTAACTGAGCACACAGCACAATCCCTTTGTGTAAATAGAATTTTTTACTCTTCCTCATTTACTGTAGTCTAAACAACATCCTTATCTTGTAGTTGTCACTATTGTCTTGCTGTATAAAATTTAGACATTATTCAGAAAGGTCATAGGTGGATCCAGTTTAAGGCGGCAGGGGCCATGACCCCTAGAAGAATTGTAGATATTTTTAATTTTCTTACCACTCAGAGGGCCTATTGGCTAATTCTCACCCACTACAATTGATGACAACTTCAATGTACATTGATGTGTTTGTTATTTTACTCATATTATTGAGGAGATTTAAGCAAGTAATGTACGCAATTTTGCCTATGGATTTTAGTGTTTTACATATCGTTTGGCAATAGCCCTATAGGCTCTCTGATTTGAAATGTGAAAAAAGTAAAAAAAATGTTTTGGCGCCTCCCCCAGACAAAAATCCTGGATTTGCCAGTGGGGAAAAGTCACAATATATTTGCATTAGTCATGATACCCTGCCACTGCTCATTGTATCCATAAGCATGTGTGTGTGGTGTGTTGTTGTGTTCAATGTTACATCTACTGGATATTTTTATTATAAAAAGATAATAGTAAAATTTTATCATTACATACATCACTTCTAAATTATTTAATGTTATAAAAACTAAACATTCCAGGTAAAGTACCCATAATAGGAGTTGGAGGTGTCTTTACAGGGCAAGATGCTTATGACAAAATCTTAGCCGGTGCCAGTGCAGTGCAAATATACACAGCTTTAATATACCATGGCCCTCCCATTGTCTCCAAGATTAAGACAGAACTTGCCGAGCTCCTTACAAAAGACGGCTATAACAGTGTCAATGAAGCCATCGGTAAAGGTGTCAAATGATAGTGCATTTATTAACGTAGCATAAATATTTTTATTGTAGATTTAAAATATTTTATAATACTTTGTACATACATAGTTATATTTATTGTTCATTGTCTCTTTTCATTGACCTCTTCAGCTGAACCTGAAAGTATAAAGTGTATTTGTTAAATTATAATATATGTACAGTTTAATCTGCTGTTTTGTTTTATTAAATCATTTTCCAGAAAAATATCATTGAAAAAAATACATTATTATTTTTTCAGACAGAATTTCTACTTCTACTCACTGGGTCTGTCATACACAACTGAACAAAAATTCAAAATCTGTATTGAAAGAGATTTGCATTACTAATTTTAATTCATTTATTTACCTTGAATTTTACAGTTGCTTAGCTGTGACTGCAAGAACTCTTTGCATGCCTCTAAGTTATCTACACTAGCCAGCTCAAATAAGACCAGAGACTTAAGTTCTTTCAGCACTTTCATTTCCTTGAGACCAATGTCTGTGACACCGGGACATTTAGACACCTGGAGGTGTGTTAGTGTTTCTTTTGCATGTGAGAGGCCTTGTAGGGCCCTGTCATCAATGTAGGAAGCATTGTGTAGAATAATTTTACGTATCATTTTGCAGCCAACTAAAATGAAGACAAGATAACTTTAAGGCACTTTGCTGACTGAGCAACTTTTGCAGCAACTAGCTATTCTATAATTTATGATTGCTGCTAAACTTTTGTGCATCTTGTCAATTTAAAGCTATTGAGTAAGTTGCCAGTCCCGTCCAAATTATAAAGCAGTTTTAGCGTGAAGACGTACTATAAAATAAGTTTTGCCTTTAGATATAACATTATCAAAAATTTAGAGGTCACATACCCAAGTGAGAGAAACCGTAATGCGATATGCCCGAGTTAGTCGCGTCAATTTCTAACAGCTGAGGTACGGCTTGGTCTTCCGATGGTAAAGAATTATAGTCGGCTAATGTCTTCCCATTAGCCCACACTACCGTGCCGCCGTTCCGTAGCACCCACTCGGCGCAAGTGCGATCCGGCCCAAATTGTTTCATTCTGTCCAAGTCAGGCTTATTGAACATCATGTTAACGTATTCCCAGAAAGATCTCTTCTGATCATTTCGAGGCATGAAAAGTTTCTGGTGAAGACGAACACCCTGAAATGGAATTACAAAAATAGAATTCGATTACCTAAATGCGCATTACACCAGACATACATTTGGTACACAGTATTTAAGAATCACTTACATAATTTAATGATTTTAACATCTATTTAGATTATGAATTAACAATTTAAAAAATATATTTTCGAAAATTTTTAGATAAAAACAAAAATACCGGGTGATGTTATTGACCACAGATCAGTATATCATAGATAATACATATATAGGGTATAGATGCGCCACACTAGTTCAAGGTCAAACAACCTCAGATTTAGTTCACGCCTTCTTTCTCAGACGGCGCTAGTTTCTTTGCGCACTATATATAGGTATATATATACGTATGTATATATCATATTATTCTTAGGTTTTTAACTCATTAAATAGTTCAGTGCAAAAATCTACTAGCTAGAATACCAGATATTTTTAAAAAGAATACTAAATTCGAGTTAACTCTGGGATTCTAGCTCAGTATTTTTTACACAAAACTTTAAAAACAAACATCACGAGTTCTTTAGGTCGAGATATTTATTTTAAAAAATTACAACTCTGGAAGAATATCCCATAAAAAATAATATTAATTATAGATTGTGTTAACATTCTACTAATGGGCGTAACTAGTTAACAATATTTTGGGTTTTTAAAAACCCTACTTAACAGTTACAAACTTTATATTGTAATTATTAACAAATATTTATTCAGATTCATCAAACAATAATGAAAATTATTCTAATTAACGAAGTTGGCAACATAACATAATAACATTAATATAAGATTTCGTTGGCCGAAGTTCGTTTTACATTGGGTTTATATGCTATACGCACTATCCTGCTTCAAATTAATATAATACAATCACAAGTTAATGACTTGATAATTTAAAATCGCTCATTTGATTGCAATATGATAAATTTTGCAATATAAATTCATAGATTTAGACATTTTGATAGTTCCTCAAGAGAGGCCCCATGCAATATTATATGGCACACATTTTAAAAATATTTCCTCCACTTGGTATGATGCTGACACATTTCTTTTGCTTCCTCAACTTTCATCACATTGTTCATACATGCTCCCCGGTTCTTGGTACTCTTGACCAAGAACCGGCGTGCCACCTACTCTTACCAAGTAGACTGAAATAGTGTCTGCATACCCCAAAGGGAACCAGGCGTGATTATAATGTGTTTAAAAATATTTTCAAATTTTAATTACTATAAAAATATTATGTACAGCTTTACAGAGAGACATTTACAAAAAGTATGCTGTAAAATTATACATTTCAAAATTTTCCATGCGAAAGAATCGCACACAAGGATGATTCTTAAGAATTAAGATTGGTTAATAACTTACTTTTTCTTTTTACTTATATTTTATCTATCTCTAGACAGATAGATAACTCTTTATTGCACACAATAATTACAAACAAAACAATTAACACAAAATAAGTACATTTGATTTAAGCAGTGTTACAATTGGTAGTCTTATCGCTAATTCCACCCTCGCACTACTCTACGCGTACATTTATTTATTTTATTTGGAAAATTAACAGCTCTAAGTATAGATTACAAAGTGAGTATAGAAAATGTGCTTAGCCAACAACGATTTCCACTGATATGATCATTCAGTATACAATATATCTACTTACATATTTTTAAAGTAAACAAGGGATTCAAGACTATCGTGAAAAATTAATACATTAGAAAGAACAATCATAACAACAACAAGGGTAAAGCCATAATATTACTTCATTAAATTATTATTATTATTTATTTTATTTTATTCATGTAAATTTTCTTCAGAAATTTCAACCAGTTGACCTGCAACAAGGTTGAAAATACTACTTTAGCATTAATATAATATAGTCCTAGCGTTGTGCTAAATAATAAAATAAAATACTAGAGGCAGATTATGGTGCCAAAACACTAAAAACTCATGTCTGCTCTTGTTCTTAGTCTACCATTTTCACAAATGTTTTTGCTGTCAGTGGAAGTTCTTCGATAAATGTCAAAACAGGCTTTGCTTCTAAAAAAAAATTTGGTAGCTTTGATTCTTTTTGCTAGCGTTTTGCAATTTATAGTTAATTTCACTATCTTTTGCTTGAACATTTTAATAATGTTCATATTTTTCTTCGATTTTGTAGGATCTGAAAATCAAATAAATATTATAGAGAACACAAACCATTTTTTTAATAAAAATTGTGAAAAAGCATGTCCGTTCCCAGTTATGAATGTAGGAAATAGTATATTATGATAACTACTATAGTATAAAAACACTAATAATTTTTGAGACTTCTAATGTGATGTGATAAATAAACACATTTTCGTGCTTACATTGTACTAGTCTATTAGTATATTATAAGTATGAGGCACTAAGTACAACAGTTGTGTAAGGTTACAAAGGAAACAGGTGAAATTAAAATGAATCTATTTAAAAAAAAAATTATTATCATTATTACCATCCAGCACCAAAGTACTCGTCGAGACAAATCAAATGAGCCAAAACTCGATGTGGTTGCGTCGTTAAATTACAGAGTTCCTATGGCCACCTTCCATCACCAGATCAGCTCGATGTCATAATTAATATTGCATTGTCATCCGATTTATTACCAAAATTTAAGCTCAATCGGATATCAGGAATTGGGTCGAATTAAACTTGCAAGATTTGATTACAGACAGACAGCAAACAGACAAGTGATAGTAAATAAAAGCTTGTAAAAAGAATGCTTTCTCTTTTGTAAGTTAGTTAATTATTTTAATAAATACATACCCTTCTTCTGTGTATGATGTAATGTGACATTATTGTTATCATTAATCTGTGGAGAAGTTAATGGCAAACTTTCTTTCACTCCAAATTGACTAGGCACTTCCCAACAGGATAATCTGTAAAAATAGAGGAAAGGTAAAAAACAATAAAAAGAAACTATTGAAAAATTACATTAGAAATTCTTTGATTGGCCATCTTAAAAAGCCTCTAAAATGCACCATGGTTCTTACAGATGGAGGAACTAGGTACATAGCGAATTAGATACACAGTAAGCGAGGAAGTGAAACAGTTCTCCGCCAGATATAAACAGCACTTGCTCAATGATCAAATCATCTAGCTACACAGCTGACATCCATAAATTAACCTAAGAGACTAAAAAGACAGCACATCATGGAGCTCAACCAGTGGTTGAAATCAAGTAATTATCACTGGATTAGGTTTAAAGATCTTTATTGTTATCAAAGGCATTTGCCGCGTACATGATAACTTAATTAACATAAAAAAAATGTATTGTTTGTTGTTACAAATACTATGTAATAATATTAAACTTATTCAAAATAAAATGTAGATGTAAGTAGATATATGTAGTTAGGGAAGTGTAAAGGAATTTATATAAATTGTAAAAAAGAGAGAATAATAATTAAGATCATGCAAAATTCTATCCTAAATTTAAGTAACTTAACAATTGACAGCTTAACAATTCACAATGATTATTTCTCTGAAATGTCCAATACCTCAAGCGAACCCACTCATAGTCTAAAGACTGATTGCGGATATGAACACTACACAAAAAAAAGATTCTTTGATCAACAAATGGTTGTAAATGTGTCTTTTTAGCTAAATTGAATAAGAGATAATTAATGTAATGTTTTTGTAATTGTGTTAGAATATGGCTTTTGGCTGAAATAAATGATAATTTAATTTAATTTTTAATTTTTGTTACCATTATCATATTTCCATTTTTTCCGCTAGTCTCGTTGTCTTCAACAACAGTAACTGTAGGTACACTCTCTGTATCTCCGCACTCTGTACTGCTCTGGATACAGGGCCAATGTCACAATCTGAAACATGTAAACATTTTATATCAATTCATATAAACATGTTGTGTACAACACCCACAATTTATCTTTGGGGATTTGTTACAAATTTCTAACATGAAAACCAATTTTATTTCTACGCTAGGTTTTAATTAAATTATTTCCAAAAAACGTTTGTATGCAAATCCGTAACTCGTAACCATTGAACACTTACGCTTACTAGGCATATTAATGCTGTTAGTATTCGAAGTAATACTTCTACTATTGGGTTATACATGTATCATACATGTACTTTTAAATGTGCGCCCTGATTAATTACTTACTCGTAGGTGCAGTTTTAACTTTGTAAAGAAAAGATAGGGACATTTTAAGAGCAATAAATTGAATAAAACATATAGAAAACGTATAGACGTAATGGTAAAGGAGTTTGTTTTAGAAGTGTAATATATTATGTACCTATATGTATTGTAACACTTACCTTCTGTACAGGCGAAATAGCATTTAGATCGTGAAGAAGGAATTTTCGTTATATCACCAGCAAAAGAATGCTCGGCTTTCATTTCAATAAGTTGAAATCAAAGCAGAGTCAATGAATTGAGCAGGATACGTTTATGTCCGTTGGCAAAAGCCGGGGTCTTTGTCCGTGTCCGTATGAAGTAGCCAAGTTGTCATTTAAGAAGCAATATCACTTTTTGTTGCAAACTTTAAACAATTCACATAAATTACGCACAACACAAATCGAAGAAAAAACGGAATTTTGGCTTTAAAATTTGACAGTGACATTGGACAGTCAAAAGTTTTTCTGTCACTTGCTTGTTTTTTATTTTAAATTTATTTTTTAATTTGTTTTTAATTTTATGAAATCAAATATGTATTAAGAAACAAGTGAAATTTTAAAAATACTTTTTAAAAACAAGCTTTAATTATTATTATCGTCTTGTATCATAAAGTACTCGTCAAGACGAATCAAATGAGCCCAAACTCGATGGGGTTGCGTTGTTTTATGACGGAGTTCCTATGGCCACCTTCTAGCTCCATCATCAGATCAGCTTGATGTCATAAAAATATTGCATTGTCATCCGATTTACACACGCATGCAAATTTTCAGCTCAATTGGAAACCGGGAAGTGGGTCAAATTAAACTTGCAAGATTTGATTACAGACAGACAGACAGACAGACAGACAGACAGACAGACAGACAGACAACAGACAGGTGAAAGTAATATAAAGCTTGTAAAAAGAGATATGTTATGAAATGACAAGATTATTAGATTTTTTTTATGATTGATTTTTTTTCACTGTTTGCAGCGACATCTAGTCGTACTTAAGTGCAACAGGAGTTCAAAATTGGACGCTTTTGTTCTAGGATGGCGCTACTTTCCATACTTAAAAACAGAGAACCGAGCAAGTACCGCACTGTCACCCCCCTGAGTATATATAAATTATTGACAATGACGTCATAGATTTTTTTTATGGAGCGCTTGCTGCCCTGCTGCAATTATTTGCCAATGATATAAAAAAGTGGAGAAACCATGTGCCCTTCCATATATAATTCATTTAGTTATAATGTGTTAAATTTTTTAGTCAAAATTAATACATTTATAGTTTTAATTAGAAATAGTTTGATTAATACTCCCTGCTTGTTTTGGCAAATATTTAAAATATTTTTTTATTTTGTCTAGGTATACAAATACACAACAATCAATTTGACATTGTGTAGTTTGACATTGAAAACTAGTGTGTATGTCACGGCTAAATTCCGAAAAGCAGCTACACCTAGGTTTAGCCGGTTAAACCTAGGTGTAGCCGACCGCAGTTCGCCGGACGTTGGACGCGCTCGGGCCTGTCCTGGATGGATGGCGCGAGCGCTCCCACGGCTTCCTTTCCTTCCGGCTGGTGCAGGTTCTGTCCGGGCACGGCAGCTTTGGGACGTTCCTGCACCGGATTGGGGTAAGGGAGACGCCGTCATGCCCCCATTGTGGCGCGACGGAGGACTCGGCTTAGCACACCCTCGAGGTGTGCCCGTCGTGGGCCGAGCTTCGCCTGGGTCTGACCTCAGTGGTCGGACCGGACCTCTCGTTTCCCAGCGCGCACTGTGTGTAATTTTGATGAAGTTGCGGCCATCCTATTTTATATTTTTATTCGATAGACGATGTCAAATTGAAGCTCCGAATCCAGCTCCGACGAAATTCTTTCCAATAGTTTAGAAGCTATGATTTTTTTTGAAAAAGGTTAATGACCTCACAAAAATGTTTATATTGTTATCTTATTAATATTATAAATGTGAAAGTTTGTGTGTATGTGTGTGAGTGTGTGAGTGCGTGAGTGTGTGAGTGTGTGAGTGTGTGTGTGTGTATGTTTGTTACTTCTTCACGCTTAAACGGATGTACCGATTGACTTAAAATTTGGTATGAAGATAGCTGAGACTCTGGAATAACACATAGGCTACTTTTTATCCTGATAAATGAAACAGTTTCTGTAAAAAATCTAATATATTAAAAAAATTACACTGAAATTTGACAATTAATTGTCATTTTGACATTTTCGATTTTCAATTGTTTTTGAAAAAATTGACAATTAATTGTCATTTTGACGTATTCGATTGTCATTTTTTTTTGAGAAATTTGACATATTCTATTTTCAATTTTTTTGACAAATTTGACATACGAGATTTTTAATTTTTTTTCGAGAAATTTGACATATTGGATTTTCAATTTTTTTTTGAGAAATTTGACAAATTCGATTTTCAATTTTTTTTTTGACATATTCGACATGATATTTTAAAGTTTTTTCGAGAAATTTGACATATTCGATTTTTAATTTTAGAAAAATGATAGAAATTTTAATGATAGTTTTAGTACAATTTTTTTTAGAGTGCTTCATTTTTGTTTTATCAAATGGGCTTACTATGGGAGCTTCATTTGGGGTTTATCAAATGGGCTTACTGTGGGTGCTTCATTTGAAAATTAAATGGGCTTACTATGAGTGCTTCATTTGTGGTTTATCAAATGGGCTTACTATGGGTGCTTCATTTGGGGTTTATCAAATGGGCTTACTGTGGGTGCTTCATTTGAAAACTAAATGGGCTTACTATGAGTGCTTCATTTGTGGTTTATCAAATGGGCTTACTATGGGTGCTTCATTTGGGGTTTATCAAATGGGCTTACTATGGCTGCTTCATTTGTGGTTTATCAAATGGGCTTACTATGAGTGCTTCATTTGTGGTTTATCAAATGGGCTTACTATGCGTGCTTCATTTGTGTTTATCAAATGGGCTTACTATGAGTGCTTAATTTGTGGTTTATCAAATGGGCTTACTGTGTTTGCTTTATTTGAAAACTAAATGGGCTTACTATGAGTGCTTCATTTGAAAACTAAATGGGCTTACTATGAGTGTTTCATTTGTGGTTTATCAAATGGGCTTACTATGGGTGCTTCATTTGAAAACTAAATGGGCTTACTATGAGTGCTTAATTTGTGGTTTATCAAATGGGCTTACTATGAGGAGGAAACCGCAATGCACATTCTATGTAGCTGCGGACCACTTATGTTCAAAAGAAGTATCCATCTAGGACGACAATAAATGATGCTCCCCGATGAAATACAACAAATCACCCCCTTGAAGATCTGGAAGTTCTTAGAAGCTACGGGTTTAGGGAGTGAACTATAGCTCAAGAGGGCGTCACAATAGATCAGCAATGGTCGAAGCGACAAAAACCCCTTGAACTAACTCTAATAATAATAATAAATACTATGAGTGCTTCATTTGTTGTGTATCAAATGGGCTTACTATGAGTGCTTCATTTGTGGTTTATCAAATGGGCTTATATGGCTGCTTCATTTGTGGTTTATCAAATGGGCATACTATGGGTGCTTCATTTGAAAACTAAATGGGCTTACTATGAGTGCTTAATTTGTGGTTTATCAAATGGGCTTACTGTGTTTGCTTTATTTGAAAACTAAATGGGCTTACTATGAGTGCTTCATTTGAAAACTAAATGGGCTTACTATGAGTGCTTCATTTGTGGTTAATCAAATGGGCTTACTATGAGTGCTTCATATGTGGTTAATCAAATGGGCTTACTATGGCTGCTTCATTTGTGGTTTATCAAATGGGCTTACTATGAGTGCTTCATTTGTGGTTTATCAAATGGGCTTACTATGAGTGCTTTATTTGAAAACTAAATGGGCTTACTATGGGTGCTTCATTTGAAAACTTAATGGACTTACTATGAGTGCTTCATTTGTGGTTTATCAAAAGGGCTTACTATGGGTGCTTCATTTGTAAACTAAATGGGCTTACTATGAGTGCTTCATTTGTGGTTTATCAAATGGGCTTACTATGAGTGCTTTATTTGAAAACTAAATGGGCTTACTATGGGTGCTTCATTTGAAAACTTAATGGACTTACTATGAGTGCTTCATTTGTGGTTTATCAAAAGGGCTTACTATGGGTGCTTCATTTGTAAACTAAATGGGCTTACTATGAGTGCTTCATTTGTGGTTTATCAAATGGGCTTACTATGGCTGCTTCATTTGTGGTTTATCAAATGGGCTTACTATGAGTGCTTCATTTGTGGTTTATCAAATGGGCTTACTATGCGTGCTTCATTTGTGTTTATCAAATGGGCTTACTATGAGTGCTTAATTTGTGGTTTATCAAATGGGCTTACTATGGGTGCTTCATTTGAAAAATAAATGGGCTTACTATGAGTCCTACATTTGTAGTTTATCAAATGGGCTTACTATGAGTGCTTCATTTGTGGTATATCAAATGGACTTACTATGGGTGCTTCATTTGTGTTTATCAAATGGGCTTACTATAAGTGCTTAATTTGTGGTTTATCAAATGGGCTTACTATGGCAGCTTCATTTGTGGTTTATAAAATGGGCTTACTATGAGTGCTTCATTTGTGTTTATGAAATGGGCTTACTATAAGTGCTTAATTTGTGGTTTATCAAATGGGCTTACTATGGGTGCTTCATTTGAAAACTAAATGGGCTTACTATGAGTGTTTCATTTGTGGTTTATCAAATGGGCTTACTATGGGTGCTTCATTTGAAAACTAAATGGGCTTACTATGAGTGCTTAATTTGTGGTTTATCAAATGGGCTTACTATGAGTGCTTCATTTGTTGTGTATCAAATGGGTTTACTATGAGTGCTTCATTTGTGGTTTATCAAATGGGCTTACTATGAGTGCTTCATTTGAAAACTAAATGGGCTTACTATGAGTGCTTCATTTGTGGTTTATCAAATGGGCTTACTATGGGTGCTTCATTTGGGGTTTATCAAATGGGCTTACTATGGGTGCTTCATTTGAAAACTTAATGGACTTACTAGAGTGCTTCATTTGTGGTTTATCAAAAGGGCTTACTATGGGTGCTTCATTTGTAAACTAAATGGGCTTACTATGAGTGCTTCATTTGTGGTTAATCAAATGGGCTTACTATGGCTGCTTCATTTGTGGTTTATCAAATGGGCTTACTATGAGTGCTTCATTTGAGGTTTATCAAATGGGCTTAAAAGAGTGCTTAATTTGTGGTTTATCAAATGCTGTGCTTACTATGGGTGCTTCATTTGAAAAATAAATGGGCTTACTATGAGTCCTACATTTGTAGTTTATCAAATGGGCTTACTATTAGTGCTTCATTTGTGGTTTATCAAATGGGCTTACTATGGGTGCTTCATTTGAAAACTAAATGGGCTTACTATGAGTGCTTCGTTTGTGGTTTATCAAATCGGCTTACTATGAGTACTTCATTTGTGGTTTATCAAATGGGCTTATTATGGGTAGAAATTAGACTTATTATTTATTTGACCAGAAACATGTAGAAGATGTTCGGCTCATTTAGTAAAATTCCGGTGAAGTTTGGATTTGACAAATGACAAAAAAAATTTAAATCGAAATAAATTTGTCAAATCCTAACTTCACCGAAAAACGAAGAACCGAATAAGAAAACGAATTTCACAAACTGAGCCGAACATCTCATGCATGTTTCTGGTGTTAGGGTACCTAATGTAGTAAGCTTATATAAAGTGGATTTAGTTTTTAAAAGTTAGTTAAAATTAGAGCAATTATTATAAACAAGTTTTATCGGCAATAACTGTGCCGCGGGTAACACTGCGGGTCGCAGCTAGTAAAATATAAATCGTAAACAAAATTAAAATTGTAGTAATATAGGATGATATAAACATATTTAATACATATTATATATTAAAATCAATGATGTACTTCATAAACCTACAGTTTAATTAAAGTTTTTCTGATTTTCAGTTTTCCTTAAATATTTTAGTTTTCCTTGTATATTAGCATTTTCTTTTTTTAGGTTAGGTAATAAATGTAATTACTTATGAGACATTAAAATTTCAAATGCGTTCATCAAAGGACGGCTGAGTAAATGTATTTCTAAGGAAACTAAAAATTTCTATGGAAATAGGGTTGTCAAAATTTAAAAATTATATTAGCGTATAAAATTTACATCTGCCCACATTATGTTTAAACATAAAGCGAATTAAATCGAAAAGTAGCTTGTTAGTATTTTTAACCAACTTCAAAAAGTAGGTCCATAGTTCGTAATATGTAAGTATGTTGCGATATATTTAGAAATGACTTTTAAAGTTTTCAAATAATTATAAAAGATTTTAGGTGTAATTGGGGAACAAATAATTGAATGGGGTTGTACGGAACGTGGCATACCTACTGGTCCGTATTATATATTTTCATGAAATTTATGAATGGTTGGTGTTTGTCGGAATATCTTTTGTTGTGGTATTTGGAGATTTGTGGTATACTTACCGCCATTTTTTTTGAAATCGCGGTCTGCGCCGAAACCTAATAAACCAGTAGGTATACCACAAATCTTGAAACTCCTTTACCTTTCTCTTGAATGTTTATTGTATACCTATTCTAACCATCCGTTTATTCTAGGATTTTACAGAATAGATATACTCTTTTTTGCCACCAATATAACAAAAAGTACTTAAATTTATTATGACAATATTATAACACATTGGTCCACAATGGGCGGCCTTATCATTATACTTTTTAAGTCCAAAGTTTGCAAATTAAAAAACGATATATATAATTTAGAGTAATTATTTTTTTTCTTTATCAATCTGTAAACAAAAATAATTTTATCGATATATTTACTATTATTTGGCACCAATTAACAAAATATGATCAATAGAATATAATATTTCTGAAATATAATCTATTTTGTTAAAAAAGGTTTTCAATTTGACTGACCACTCACGCCATCTATTGTTCCTCGTCCTCAACTCTTGTTTTTTTTTTTATCCGCTTATACTAATCTTGCAGTGCCACATGTCAACGTGTTAGCTAGTGGTCAATATTTATTTTATGTAAAAATATGAAAAGGGACAGCCCTAACCAATATTTTTGAAAATCTGTAACTCAGCGGTCCTTTGATATTTTGATTTTATATTTGGTGGAGAGATAAAACATAACCTAACGATACTGTAGTTTTAAAAGAAAATGCTAAACAAACAGGATTTCTGAGAAAAAAAAAATATTTGAAAAACCACAAAATGTATTTTTTTACGTACTTGTGATTCGAATTCTTGTAGTTATTTAATATCAAAAAATACGTTAGCATGCTCCTCAACATAATACATTAATTAATCAAAGAAATGCGAGAACACGAAAGCGCAAAAGCGTTTCTAATGTTTTTTCTATAGTTTCAAGAAAGACCTTGTATCTTCTAAACTACTGGAAAGAATTTCATTGGAGTTAGATTCCGAGCTGTTATTTGACATCGTGTATCGAATAAAAAAATAAATAGGATGGCCGCAACTTCATCAAAATTACACACAGTGGCAGCGTGATCTCAGCCATGCTGGGGAGTGAAGAGGCCTGGGCCGCGGTTGCCTCCTTTTGCGAGGACGTGATGTCGCAAAAGGAGACTGCGGAGCGTACGAGGCAGCATGGCCCCCTCGCAGAACCGCTCCGCAGGAGAAGGGGCTGGAGAAGGCGGCTCTACGTGAGCCAACGCCTGCCCCCCGGTGGTGAATAGCGGATGATTGGCGTGAGGGCGCCTTCATCCGCATTGCACAATTCACCAACACCGTCAGTGGGAACGGCGGAGCACTCGGGACCGTTCCCGGGCCCCTCCTCGTTGAGAGAGGCGTGAAGGGCCCGTCTTTATAAAGACGGGCGGTCGTCATCGGTGGACTGGATGCCAAGGCTCTGCCGATTCCCAGCCCTCCGTCACTAAGACGATGCGGGAGTGCCGCCGGGTCGTTTCAGTGGGTAAACCGTGCAGCTGTCCTGCACGGGAGTCCCACATAACCCTCCCATTCCCTCGATGGGAAGGGTATGCGTAATGCATTTTTTCCCGGCGAAAACAAAAAAAAAAAAGCCGTCCGCAGTCGGTTAAAGTTCGGTGTAAACAAAAATTTTGTAAAAAAAACTTTTTTTTATTACGAATTCAGGGTAGATCAACATCAGTTGGTTAGGTTAGGTTTGAACAGTGATCCGCGGATGAGCGCTTCGGCGTACCCGCTGCCCCGGCCCGGCATTATGGCGTCCCGCAGGAACACTCCCAAGTTTTTACGGGGTATCCCAACCGCGTCCATCTTCGGCGGGGGAGTCCCAATGTCCCACATACCGGCCCGCGCGCCTCCGGCGTGGGGTGATGATGCGTAACGCATTTTTCCTGGGAAAAAAAGGTGGTGCGGTAGCAGCCGGCGAAGCACCAGATCCGACTTGTCCATATTCTAGTGTTCAATTGCTAATTTTATGACGATCATCATTCAACAACAATAGGGATGTTAACACATGTCACGAATTCATATAAAATTATGTTTTTCACCTAAAAGACAGTATTTAAAAACCTACAATCACATTTTAAGGATCTATTTACAAGCCAAAATGGAATAAAATCAATTTTAATTTTAATAATTTTTACTTATTATTACGCGAATGCGAACGCCAATCAGGGCGCGTGACGTCACACACTGGCCTGTACTTACGCTTCCTAAGCAATGTTCCTGATTTCGACACATTTTAATTATTCATAACTTAAAAACTACTGAACCGATTTTGATGCAACTTATACTGTGCTCTAAGTTGGTCTAAATTTAAGCAAAAAAAAGTCAATAACCAAAATGGATCTTATATTTTCAGAAAGACATTTTAGTTATTGACTTTATTTTTGGCTTAAATATTGGCCAACTAAGGGCACAGTATAAGTTACATCAAAATCGGTTCAGTGGTTTTTAAGTTATGAATAATTAAAATGTATCGAAATCAGGAACATTGCTTAGGAAGCGTAAGTACAGGCCAGTGGTGTGACGTCACGCGCTGTCAGATGACTGTTCGGAACGTTTTAGCCAGAATTCAAAAAATCATTTTTATTTACGTATTTTTTTATTGAAATATCATATAATTTTGCATAAAAATATGATATTCGTGTATGAAATGGGATCATATAAAAGCAATTCCAAAAATTAGTCAACATCCCTATTATACACACGTTAATAACAACTTGTCTCACGTTTTATACGCGTTAGGCCGCAATTAAATATTCTACACCTAACATTAACCGTCTGCGGTCGGCTACATCTAGGTTTAACCGGGTAAACCTAGGTGTAGCCTCACTTCGGACTTTAGCCGTAACATGAGTACAAAATCACAGATCACCAGCGTTGCCAGAACGTTACTTTTGTAACGTTTTACGGTACTTTTTTACCCTTTGTGTTAATTTTGCGTTACTTGATAAGTTACTTTTACGTCACTTTTCGAGACAATGATCTTTATTTTAAAATGAACTAAATATGAACGAATCTTCCTTATAACGGTAAATAATAGTAAATTTGATTAACCTTTTAACCACCAGACTTAAAATCACTTGTCGTGCCGTCGTGCCCCTAGCGCCAGGCAAGTTTTTTGAATTATAAATATTTAGCTAATTACGAGTATAGTTTTATAAAATACAGTGTTATGACGTAAAATGTAGATTTAAAGTGCAGTCGGAAATATACGACTCTGGCGGTTACGTAACAGAACAGGCTTGTCGGATATATCCGACGGTGGCGGTTAAAGGGTTAAGCAGAGATTAATAGAATAAGAAAATATTGAATAACTTTATCTTGTTTAGTAAGATTATAATTTAATAAATATATTCAACTTTTTTTTAATAACAACTTCTTAATAAAATAAACTGAAAAATTTGAAGATTAATGAAATGGTTGAATAAGTAAGCGTATAAATTTGAGTAAGTGTGCATATTGTATAAAAATACGAAAATTTAAGATAATGCGTTACTTTTCTTGTTAAAACGTTACTTTTCGTATATGATGAGGTTACTTTTGAAGATAAGGCGCTGGCAACACTGCAGATCACAAAATTCGACCAAATTATATACGATTTGCTCGTAATTTTTTGATTGAATATTAAATTTTAAATAAATAAGCGCCTTAGATTCTTATTTACTTGAGTAATAGTGGTCTGTAATCTGTATGTTATGTGCTGAGTGCTTGAGTTTTAGTAAAACCTAGTGTGTGCAACGTAGTAATTTGTATCTTTGGACAGAGAGGTTCATTCCAATATTATTATTTTAGTTTTGTGGTTCTGAAGAACGAAAACATGAAAGCTACATTAATTTTCGATAGCGTTAACGATCTATTATTTCATAAGTGGGACGACAACTTTATAGATCGAATGAAATCATTCAATGGGCAGGTGAGTACGGTATATCTATAACACAATCGAGCACAATATCTTGACCGTGAAGGTATAATATTACAACAATGTTATTTGTAACCGCAGGAGAATGAAAATGTGACTGATAGCAACAGTGTCTCCCAACTCCTGGCCCCTATAATTACATCACAGAGGGTGATGGCAGCTCAGTTTGGGAACTCATATTCGTCTATACAGTGCAAGGATAACACGACTATTGTCTTTGATGAGGTAAGTTTATAGTATATACTGTCCCACTGGGTAAAGACCCCAAATCTATTATATAGGTAGTCTCTTTTTGCCTGTCCCACCTCAGCCCATTTTGGTATGTGTTTTGCCACTTTTTCTGAGTTGGTCTGTGAGTGATCTTCAAAGCACTGGGGAAAGATCACTAAAACCAATTCTCAAAAAAACTTCTGATCAATAAAATCAATTTCTCTATCTAATAAAAGTTTGGAAAGTAAAGTTACATACATTACAAAATAATGTATACCTAATTACATAATAAGTAATGGGTACCTTATTAGCAAAAGTTCAAACAGGTGTGTCATAATATTGAACACATTGATGTGTACAATATCATTTTATTCAAAATTATTGATTTTATTCTAATTTATTGTTGCAACTCCCTGATTAATCTTTAAAAACTGTCAGTACTCTTGCAGTAGCAGGTGGTATTGTTTTGTTGAATTGTGCATTGTTTCCAGTGGTTGGACCATGTGTTGTTGATAATATCGGAGGATGACGTTGATAACGCCCATAGAGAACTCCTCGATTGCAAGACTCTCATTCAACATATTTGCGGACAGAATATCAACCTGTAAGTTTTCTTTGAAATATAATGATATTCATTATTAGCAAACTTGTAAAAACTTTTGAGAAAAGTATTCATAACTTTTATTTCTGTAGCTTTTTTGTACACTATCCTTGGCATCTGTCCATTATATTTCTTTGTTATTTTATTATGGGTTGCCAAAAAATACTTCAAACACTAATAACATTATTATGATACAAGACATCCTAGGTGCTCTTTGAATTATTAGGGGAAGCCTTGGGATTGTCTTGGTTCTTTTAAGACTTTACTTATTGTAAGGACTGTGTGCCTTAGGCCTAATGTAGTATGCCTTAGGCAACAAGAATGCTTATAGAATAATTGAATGAATGACTTCTGTAATGAATGAGTGATTTTATATTTCTATCTTAAACTACACTATAAACAATGATAATTTAAACAATCAAGTATATTGCCAACACTACCGGGGATAGACTTCCTTTGCAGGAGGTTGTCTAGGTGGGTACCCCAACAGTGCCAGTTATTCTACCGCCTGAGCAGTGATGTGCAAACATTACTGTGCTTCGGTAGGAGGGCACTGTAGCTATTGAAATTACTGGGCTAAAGAGTCTTAATATCTTATGACTCTTGAGTAAGAAGCGTTGGTGCAGTGCACATAGAATTCAATCATTGTGAAATTCTGGGTAGCACTGTACTGATTATGGGCAGCATTATCTCTTAACATCAGGAGAGCGTCTTGGTCGTCTTCTTACTTCTCCACATAAAAAAAAACTAATGGATTTTTTCCCAGTCTGAATTCTCCAATCTACCAAGAATGGCTGTCAACTCTACTCGACTGTCGCACCAAAGGCGACAATATCCCCGGAGCCAATGGTTTTATAGGAGAGAGTGGGGCAACAGCAGCAGCATTGAATGCCTTGAAAGCTACTTCCAAAGATATTAAGGTCCCACACTCGCATTATCATCTCATGCTGTTTGTTGGTGATAAAATGCTGGCCTTGTATTCTAGGTGAGCTAATCTTACTAATATTATAAACGTAAAAGTTTGTAAGAATGGATGTATGTTATTATTGGATATTGCATGAGACAATATAACTATATATAAAAATTCAATCAAAATAATGTAATCACTAGTGCCCCTACGGGGTTGTAGTAGAACTTAAGCTTTATATATAAGATCTAGAATAATACCTACAATGTGATATGATAAATAAATAAATGTTTGTTACTCTTTAACATCTAAACGGTTGGACTGATTGAGCTGAAATTTGGTATAGAGGAAGCTTTGACCCTGGAATAACACATAGGCTATAGTACAACGGGTAAAACCGCTGGGCGCAGCTAGTCTACTATAAACAGGGTAGTTTTTTTATGTAATAGGTGACAAACAAGCAGACGGCCCACCTGATGGTGAGTGGCTACCATTGCCTATGGATACCTGCAATACCAGGGGTACTTCTGGTACTTAGCCTACCTTTCAAGACTGTTCACTAGCCTTATTTACCCTGCAGCTAGGGATTGCAATCCGGAAAACCGGATCCGGTAATCCGGCCGGATCCGGCACATTTAGCGGTTACCGGATCCGGTACAAATATACCGGATCCGGAGACCGGATCCGGTGCTAGTAGTTTGTGGCAAAATAATATAGCTGTTGCATGCGTAGGTACTTTTAATGCGTGTGGTATTCATGCGTGCGAGTCTTTCGTCACCGAGAGTAAGGTATAACTATTGTATCTATTAAATACTACATAATAATTAATATTGTTACCTACTTATAAATAAATCTGTGAAAGTGAAATCTAGAAAGACTGAGTTACTCGTTGCTTCGTAAAATTATAAGTATTACCTACTCTACTTCGTCATCATCATCCACCGCCCTCTACATCCCACTACCGGAAATAGACCTTCCTCAGGTTATGTTAGTCAACCCTGTCCTGTGCCAATCTAGTCCATGTGCGACCCGCCAATTTTTCCAAATCGTCCATCCATCTGGCTGCTAGACGACCGACACTGCGTTTGCCTGTCCTTGGTCACCATTCAGTCAACAACTTACTCCACCTGTCGTCACCTCGCCTAGCCAGGTGACCTGCCCAACTCCATTTGAGTCCCATTACTCTCGTTCCGGCATCTTGAACTTTTGTTCTCCGCCTAATTTCGATGTTTGGAACTTGATCTTGAAGTTTGATGTCAAGCATGGCGCGCTCCATGGCTCTCTGTGCTACCTTGATGCGGTAGACAGCCTCATGTGTTAGCGTCCATGTCTCGGCGGCGTATGTCATGGTGGGCAGGATGCACTGAAGGCTATCGTCAAACGATATGTAAAACACTAGAATCCATAGACAAAATTGCGTACATTACTTGCTTAAACCTCCTCAATGTATATTGAAGTTGTCATCAATCGTAGTGGGTGAGAATTAGCCAATAGGCCCTCTGGTTGTAAAGCCTGGTTTTCAGACACTGAGGAATTCGACGTGACTAATTCAGAATGTCGTCTAATTCTACACTACCTACTAAATTTTAATTGTTCTGAATGAAAATATGTTTTTATCTATTTGTCTTAACGGTCTTAACATTGGTTAGGTAATAAAGTCAATTTTAACTACCTTCATCTTACTAATATTATAAACGTGAAAGTTTGTAAGAATGGGTGTCTGGATGTATGTTTGTTACTCTTTTACGTCTAAATGAGTGGACCGATTGGTCTGAAATTTGATATAGCTTAGACCCTGGAACAACACATAGGTTACAGTACAGCGGGTGAAACCGCTGGGCGCAGCTAGTATTACATAATATGAGAGTAGTGACTTGATTAAATCACTTATTGTAGTAAAAAGCAAAAATCATCCTGATTTGATCAATCCGGCCGGATCCGGTCGGATCCGGCCGGATTGATGGAAATCCGGCCGGATCCGGCCGGATTGAAAATGACACCGGATTGCAATCCCTACCTGCAGCATATTTTAAAAAATAATAAAAAGGTATTTTCTAAAGTTAAAACTAAATGTCACCAATCAAAGTTTGTCTATAAGCGTGAAAGTCGTCCGCTTAGACAAAAAATTAAGTGCTAACTGCATATTTGCCAAAGCACATCTAGTCTATGATATCCCTGGGTGGTTGGAAGCTTATGACTTATGACCAATAGTGTTCAAACGATGATAATTATTATAATGCCATGTTAATTTTAATAATTGGGCAATTGGGACTTATTGTGTACATAATACATATTATTACGTAAAGGCCTGATTAATAAAATTAACATGAGTTCATATTGCAAAAGTTTAAAATTTTATATTTTTAAATCCCACAAATAAAACTATATATTTTTTATAATATTTTATTATTTTCAGTCGGGGTTGCGAAGATGTGTCCCCACCTGACTTGATTCTATTAAGCATACAGTGCATTGCAGCACAGGAATACTGGCAGGACATGAAAACTGAGGCTGAAAACACGTCTAATGCTCGCTTGCCTTGTAAGTTATATACACAACAAACAAACACAACAATGTTATTTATTATTATATGGACTTAAGGGATACAGCTCTGGGGATCCACCTGTAAAACCAATGTAGCAATCATACAAAGAGCACAAAATGGCATTTTAAGAAACCTATCAAATGCACCGTGGTTCTTGAAGATCGATGAGCTGCATAGTGAACTAAAAGTCAATACAATCAGTGACGAAGTGAAGCAGTTCTCGTCCCGATACAAGCAACAATTACAAAACCATCCAAATAACCTGGCTGCACAATTGACCTCCATAAATTATCCCAAAAGGCTTAAGAGACAGCACATCATGGAGCTCGACAAATGAAAGAAAGAGGAAACTGGTCGCTGGATCAATTTCTTGACATGCCCATCTCCCGACAACATATCTGCTTATAGTTAGGAGACTGATTGCAGATGGAAATAGAACAAAAAAAAAATTATATACTTAATATTATAGTCCCATTATTCCCTATGTATTGTAAGCTATAATATAATGTTTCTCTGTTTTCCTATATATCTTTATAGCCACCGTCATTCTAAAACTTGTATTTTTCCTTTCCTGCTCGGTTGTCTGGAAGAGATCCCTATTAGCGATAAGACCACCAATTGTAACATTGCTTAACTGAAATGTACTTATTTAGTGTTGTTTTCTTTGTTGCAACAAAGAGTTATCTATCTGTTATTATAATAGCCTGTTGTGTCCCACTTCAGAGCAAAGGCCTCCCTCCCCTCTCTCCACTTTCTTCTATCTACAGCTATTTAAGTGATCTTAAGGTGCTTCTCACCATTTTTTCTGTAAGTTATAGCTTAAAAAAATTAAAACACCAACAAAACTTTCAAACAAAACTTGTAGCGTCCGTGGCCCAGTGGTCATACGACCGGCTTGTAAGCCGGAGGTCCTGGGTTCAAATCTCAGTGTGGCAAACTCAGTGTGGTCCCGGCTGTTTCCTATAAGATATGTAGGAGGCAATCGTTAGGTCATGTTGCAGGCCCTGTAGTAATCTCGGCGACCTGAAACTGCAACATATAGGTTAGCCACACAACCTATAAATTGTGATTTGACTTTGACAGTGTAAGTAGGGTAACCTGTTCTGTTGGAGTACAAACCTCAATTATTTATTTGGACATCTTTAAAGGACAAGTGAATAGGTACCTTCCTACCACATCTACACACAACCCATCTGGACTCTGCATGCATCATCAGGTGAGATGTGGTCAAACGTAGGTCTATTTAATATGACACCCCTACATTATGGGATCAGCCAAAAAAAAATCTTCCCTATCTTACATGCATGGTAGGTACCCTAAATTAATTCATTTTCAATGAATTTTTGTACCATTCTCTTACCCTTACTGTTGCCCTCATCTGCGCCAAATTGCAGCTTTTTAGTACTTATAGTTTCTCTGTAAAGCCGCGGACGGACAAAGCGAAACTACAAAACTTTCTTGTTGACTACGGAAGCCTAAAAACCTCTCGAACGTCATTTCTTATACATTTCACCATACTTACTTAAATTTGCAGGGTTATCTCTAGAGAACAGCGCCATAGTGAACGTATGCGCGGGCGCAGGTCACGCGCCGTGTGCGCCGCACTCACTGCATTTAGCCGAACTGGCGCCCAGGGTTACGTTGGCCGTACTCGTTGATATGGACTTGAGGTATAATACAATAGGGAAAAAAATATTTTCTGGTAACTTGATGGCTGATGGACAAAAAAAAATTTACTAGATTCTAGTAGATCATTTAAAAATATTAGACATGTGATTGGCATATTCTTTGTGTGCGATGTGTTATTTCTTATGAAAAAAGTTAAGCTGTGGCAAAATCAGTAATTTCAGAAGTTATTACCGTCTTTTTGTTGGAACAAATAAATATACAAAAAGTTAAACAAAAAACATAGATAGTCATTAAACGCAAATTAATATTACATTCAGTGATTAACGAAGGCGTCATCTGTCCTGATACTTAAGGCCTATTTAAACCTGGGTGATATTCGCTACCACTCTCGGTAGCAGAAAATACCACACTGGGTATTTCAATGCAGTTCTTTTTTTCGCTCAGGTTTGAAGAAGCCTTTATTCTGGAGCCTTAAGCATCATGGAAACCATCTTTAGATGTATATTATATTATATATTTTAGGGACGTGGGCATAGCAACATACATGTCGAGCCAGATTCTATCGAACTTGAGAAGGTTGCTCCTACAGCGGAACTTGGAGCTCTTGCCTGGTACACTGGATGGTTTGGAAGCTGCCTTGAAAAAGGTAATAAAACCTTTCAATATAATCGGTTTATATTAACAAATATAAATTAGTTGGGAGTAATCGCGTACGTATTTAATGCTAGTTTTTCAAAAACATTATAAAACCAACCTCGACGTTTCGGCTCAGTTACATAAGCCGTGGTCACTGGTCACGAGGAGACTGGAACAAAAACGGTCCTGCGGCGTCGAGTAGGTAGATTTACAACTACCCTCACTCGGTCAAAAGTGTTCTCAGGGTTATCACGACACAACACTAACGACTAATATAATAAATAAGAGTTTAAATCGCGGAAGTTTAAACTAAAATCTGTTTTTCACGGAAATTAGAAACTATTAGACTGAACTTGCTGAAAAAAGAAATGAATGAATGAATGACACAACATAAAAAAACAACATACAAACATAAAAAAGTGTACTTTTTTACTATCTATAAAGAGTATTCTATTCTATCTATAACAAGTGAATTAAATTAAAAATTTAAAAAAACCCCAACGCAATATGTAATTCACCATTTTGTGATGCCATCTTGGATTTTAAATTTATTATAGTGCATTGTGTTCTACGCGTTGAGCATTTCATTTGATCCCCATATTGCCGGGGTCGTGGAGGAAAAAAGTAATCCGCCATTTTGTAACGGCGGCCATCTTGGACCGATTTCCACCAAACATGGCTAAGAACACTCTCGACTAACTCTACTTTCAAACAAAAAAAACTAAATCAAAATCCGTTTATCCGTTTGGGAGCTACGATGCCACAGACATACACATATACACACACACACACACACACAGACAGACACGTCAAACTTATAACACCCCGTCGTTTTTGCGTCGGGGGTTAAAAACACATCATAATAAAATTGGACAAAAGGGGGGCATTCAGCGTATGCTGTGTGTACAGGGATGTTCACCCAGCGCTGATTTTCAATACCTCCCTCGGAGATGTTAAGTTAGTGTTTTGTAAAGTAAAGTAGTTTTATTTGTATCAAACATGGCTACATACCTAGAGATGTTATGTTATGATTAAATTAGTACAGCATGTCTGGCCAGCGCCGCTGGCATACAAATATTAAATTATTATTGATATGCATGCCAAATTTTGAGTTTGTTAACATCCCTTTTGTGTTCTCCTTGTCAAGACAACAGACGCTCTTCGCAAGAACAAGTGCCCTTCATCAATAAGCAGCAGATTAACAAGCAGAATGCTTGAACTTCGCAAATCTTGTTCGACTACAACTCCTTTAACACCGGAAACTACAGCGACGGCCACTTACACTGCTTTGGAAGCAGTCATCGAACTGCTAAAACCTGATATACCAAGCCTGAAGCTGGAAGGGACTGTGAGAGACTTGAGGACGGCGTTGGCACCTTATGTTGAGTTCCTGAAAGTCAAGGCGATGAGATTCTTCAGTCTTGAATCATATCCTTTTCAATTTGAGCCATTCATCAATTCAATTAAGGACCAGAGAAACTATTGCCTAATTTTCACTGGTGGCAATCACTATAAGCCGACAAAAAATAAGAGCGTATATATCGAGTGACGACTCTCTCGCTCGCACAATTTGACAAATTTTGAAATATAAATTCAAGGAATTAATTTATTGAAAATTCCTCTATACAAGTCCTGCATAATATTATTGCACACATTTTAAAAGTGTTTTCAGTGAGATATATAAAAAAATGGGATGAGGAGCGATGTCGAAAAAGTTTTTTTTTTTCAAAAAATCTCATTATTCCATTTTTTAATATATCTCACTGAAAACACTTTTAAAATGTGTGCAATAATATTATGCAGGACTTGTATAGAGGAATTTTCAATAAATTAATTCCTTGAATTTATATTTAAAAATTTGTCAAATTGTGCGAGCGAGAGAGTCGTCACTCGATATATACGCTCTTAAAGACAACAGTAAAGTTTTCTTAACTATCGTATATACGGTTGGGTTATGCGACAAATTTGAGGAACGCGTCTGATCTTAGCCGTTTACACATGTCTATAACATTTTATTTTTGTAGTCTTTTAGTGATTGCCACCAGTTTAAATTAACCAATACGGCCTCCATTATGCATGTGATTTTTTTTTTCGTATGATGGGTTACTTTCATGAGTAGTTACAGCCAAAATATTATTACAACATTCGGATTGGGCGGGCCATGTTATCCGCATGTAATCCAACCGATGGGCAAAGGTCGTGGGGCTTCAGAATGGGCGCCTGAATTGACGAGGCTGGCCTCGAAAGCTATGGCGTGACGATTTGATCACGTTTCTGCAGGGTTGGCAAGAGGCGGTGCTAGATTGAAACAAATCGAGGAATTTGGGAGGCCTATGCCCAGCAGTGGGCAGCTTAGGCTAAATCCTATTAATATTATAAACGTGAAAGTTTGTCAGAATGTATGGTGTATGTTTGTTACTCTTTCACGTCTTAACGAGTGGACTGATTGGGTTAAAATTTGGTATAGAGATAACTTAGACAATGGAATAACATATAGCAGCGGATAATACCGCTGGGCGCAGTCTGTGTAATATAATTCGTAAAAAGCAGGGCTTGGGTTTTTGGGTGGGAATTATTTACATTAATTTGAGACGCTTAGCTTAGATGTTATTTAAAATGTTTTATGTGTCTCATTGCTTGTTACAATTAGAAACTCGAGACTTTCTAATTTTTTTTGCTTTGCTTACATATAAATAGTCTTGTCCATTCATATATTTATACGAATTTGTGAATAATATGACTTTACTATGAATAGACCTACAAATAAATAATATAAGTCAGGAAGTCTAACTAGAAATCTAGTATCTAGAAATGTGGGTCTATGTGAAACCAAAAACATGTTTTTTAATGCTAAAAATCAAATTCAGCAATTTTTTCTTCGGATTTGCCCTAATTACATTTTATTTAATCTTTACCATTACTTCACAAAGTTAACACATAGTGGTCAAGTCATATTATTCAACATTTCATGTTTGAGCTTGTCGTCAGTAAAACCATGAATGTGTATGATTTCGCTTAATGTGGCGTCCACGGGATCGGAGGGTAGTTCCCTAACGGTGCACAAGTATGTGGAAGAGTTCCCCGGGCTCGTCCACTTCATATACGCGGACAGGACCGCGGGCAGGAGCCTGGCGCCCGACTGCGCCGACTGTGCCGACATGCTTCACCCTAAAACTGTGAGTGTACCATCTGTAGGTCTATAGCTTGCAGTGGAAGCTTAATGTGGCGTCCACGGGATCGGAGGGTAGTTCCCTAACGGTGCACAAGTATGTGGAGGAGTTGAGGAGGAGGTTACGCTTTGACCACGATATCGCTACGGCTAGCAGACTAAACTTAGAAGCGGAATAAATGCCTCCTTGGCTTCACTGAATATCGTGCCGGAACACGGTCATAATGACCACATGGCTACACGGTGTTGTCCAGTGGGTGGTAACTAGCCACGGCCGAAGCATATCACCTGTAAAGCTAGTGGAAAATCTCCAAATACTAATTAATTATAGTTAATAGTGTGGGGCGGGAGCTCTTTCTTTGTCGATATCGAATGATTATAATAAAATAATAATGAAAATATTTTTCTCTGTGTTTCACCAACTTTTATACACAATGCTGAGGCAGCTCCTTTTCGGTGGCTTATTTGCCGGCGCGTTTTGTGAGATTGTTTCATTATTTAGTGCATCACTATTGTGGACTTTGTTTGTGTCTCAGATTGAGTCGTCGAATAAATGTGTTATCTTTCTTTTATACATTATTTTATTTATTCTTATTGACGTAGGTGCGTGCGATAATATCGCGCAGTTTCGCCGTGTCCCGCGAGGGGTACTGCGGCGCCACGTGGCGGCGTGGCGCACTCCACGCGTGCGCTGTGTGGTGGTGGGAGCGAGGGGGCACCGCGGTGCGGGTCGCCAAGCCACCGCACCCGGCCGCGGTCCGGGCGCTACTGCCGCCCGGGGACATACTGGGGACCTTCTACAGGTAACTATAGGACCTGACGTTAGGAGCGGGTCGCCAAGCCACCGCACCCGGCCGCGGTCCGGGCGCTACTGCCGCCCGGGGACATACTGGGGACCTTCTACAGGTAACTATAGGACCTGACGTTAGGAGCGGGTCGCCAAGCCACCGCACCCAGCCGCGGTCCGGGCGCTACTGCCGCCCGGGGACATACTGGGGACCTTCTACAGGTAACTATAGGACCTGACGTTAGGAGCGGGTCGCCAAGCCACCGCACCCGGCCGCGGTCCGGGCGCTACTGCCGCCCGGGGACATACTGGGGACCTTCTACAGGTAACTATAGGACCTGACGTTAGGAGCGGGTCGCCAAGCCACCGCACCCAGCCGCGGTCCGGGCGCTACTGCCGCCCGGGGACATACTGGGGACCTTCTACAGGTAACTATAGGACCTGACGTTAGGAGCGGGTCGCCAAGCCACCGCACCCGGCCGCGGTCCGGGCGCTACTGCCGCCCGGGGACATACTGGGGACCTTCTACAGGTAACTATAGGACCTGACGTTAGGAGCGGGTCGCCAAGCCACCGCACCCGGCCGCGGTCCGGGCGCTACTGCCGCCCGGGGACATACTGGGGACCTTCTACAGGTAACTATAGGACCTGACGTTAGGAGCGGGTCGCCAAGCCACCGCACCCAGCCGCGGTCCGGGCGCTACTGCCGCCCGGGGACATACTGGGGACCTTCTACAGGTAACTATAGGACCTGACGTTAGGAGCGGGTCGCCAAGCCACCGCACCCGGCCGCGGTCCGGGCGCTACTGCCGCCCGGGGACATACTGGGGACCTTCTACAGGTAACTATAGGACCTGACGTTAGGAGCGGGTCGCCAAGCCACCGCACCCAGCCGCGGTCCGGGCGCTACTGCCGCCCGGGGACATACTGGGGACCTTCTACAGGTAACTATAGGACCTGACGTTAGGAGCGGGTCGCCAAGCCACCGCACCCAGCCGCGGTCCGGGCGCTACTGCCGCCCGGGGACATACTGGGGACCTTCTACAGGTAACTATAGGACCTGACGTTAGGAGCGGGTCGCCAAGCCACCGCACCCAGCCGCGGTCCGGGCGCTACTGCCGCCCGGGGACATACTGGGGACCTTCTACAGGTAACTATAGGACCTGACGTTAGGAGCGGGTCGCCAAGCCACCGCACCCAGCCGCGGTCCGGGCGCTACTGCCGCCCGGGGACATACTGGGGACCTTCTACAGGTAACTATAGGACCTGACGTTAGGAGCGGGTCGCCAAGCCACCGCACCCGGCCGCGGTCCGGGCGCTACTGCCGCCCGGGGACATACTGGGGACCTTCTACAGGTAACTATAGGACCTGACGTTAGGAGCGGGTCGCCAAGCCACCGCACCCAGCCGCGGTCCGGGCGCTACTGCCGCCCGGGGACATACTGGGGACCTTCTACAGGTAACTATAGGACCTGACGTTAGGAGCGGGTCGCCAAGCCACCGCACCCGGCCGCGGTCCGGGCGCTACTGCCGCCCGGGGACATACTGGGGACCTTCTACAGGTAACTATAGGACCTGACGTTAGGAGCGGGTCGCCAAGCCACCGCACCCAGCCGCGGTCCGGGCGCTACTGCCGCCCGGGGACATACTGGGGACCTTCTACAGGTAACTATAGGACCTGACGTTAGGAGCGGGTCGCCAAGCCACCGCACCCAGCCGCGGTCCGGGCGCTACTGCCGCCCGGGGACATACTGGGGACCTTCTACAGGTAACTATAGGACCTGACGTTAGGAGCGGGTCGCCAAGCCACCGCACCCAGCCGCGGTCCGGGCGCTACTGCCGCCCGGGGACATACTGGGGACCTTCTACAGGTAACTATAGGACCTGACGTTAGGAGCGGGTCGCCAAGCCACCGCACCCAGCCGCGGTCCGGGCGCTACTGCCGCCTGGGGACATACTGGGGACCTTCTACAGGTAACTAGTAACTATATGGGCTGTGTTCTAGCTGCGTTACTCCACCTCTGATGTTGAGAGCGTCAACAAGTCAGATCCATCAGATCAGGTTTCCGCTTAAGTAACAAACTGAATACTTTTTGTACTGTGCTATTACTCCACTTGTGATGTACTGAAATGTTACATGTTCCAGGCAACTGACGGAGCTAGCGTTCCCCACGGACAGTCAGTCGGTGAGCATGAAGGAGTTGATATGTGTGCACCTGGGCCTGCTGCCCGCCTCCAGCGCCGTGCAGCAGGCGCGCCGGCTCGCTCACTCCGTGCACGAGCTGGCCGCCGACGCAGGCCTCGCTGCAGACTTACTGTAGCACACTACTGGACATTAATGTACAGTGAATCAGTTGATATGCGTGCACCTGGGCCTGCTGCTGTACTTACTGTCATAGGCGGATTTAGGGGGGGGGCAGGGGGCCAAGGCCCGCCCCCGCAGAATCATTGTAGAGTAACGAATTTTGGACATATTTCATGGTCAAGATTATAATTTTTTTCTCGGCGCTCGCAGCTAGCTGCTCGCGCACTTATTATTAAGAATAATTGAACTTTCTAACTGTTCAGAGCGAGCTAAACACACACTTTTCGCAGTAAAAATTATAATATTTTTGCTGTAATACTCTACTGGATATATAGGGAGCCAATGTATTCCAATATTATTATAATTCATAAGAATTATTAAAGTTTAAATTCAATAGTTTTATAGTGCCAATTTTTACATTCCATGTAATTGTGTATTAAATAATCATTCCTTTCAGCTTTAATTTTATTATTTTGTAGTGATTTGTAGATGTATTAGTGCAATAATAATGTTAAAAATATTTGTTTTAAATGCTGTGTACCAAACACAACTGTGTTATTTTTTGGTATTTTAACGAATTTTTATTATGTTATAGACTGATTAAATTTTTATCTTTTTTCGTTTTGTTACTAAAAGTTATAAAAAGACAATGTGACATTAAAATTAATTTATTACAAAAATATTTTGTATTTGTACAATATTATAATTAACTATTTGAAAATCATGAAAACAATTGAAACTTATGTATAGCGATTAAGTGTCAGTTATAATAAACAGGTGCCACTTACAATGGGCAGTATTATTTCCATTATTAAAACATTTATCGTAATAATGTAATGAACATGGAGATTGGTGAAATATATTTAAACACATACATGAATGAAATCTGATATGATGCAACATAACAATGTAACCAGAAAAGTCCATTCCATCATTATAATATTATCCATCCATGTGTAGGGCACATCCAAATCCTTATTTGTTAAAATGACAGACCAAAGTAGTCACAGTGGTACTATTTCCTTTGAATCTTGGTCCAACTTTGAACAAGGTTGTAAAATGGTTTAGTAATTATTGCAAGGACAGATCGTTAAAGTATTTAAAAAATATTTTAATATCTGTTATATGCAGATTTTTTTTATTAAAACAATATTATATTTGTTTTGATGCAATAAATTAATAAACCACATTAACAACCTTGTTCAAAATTACCCAAGATGATTGTACCATGGCTCTTTTGATTTTTTGTAACTTCAGATTCTGGTATTATGCTTCGAATCTTCGAAGCTAATTGGTCCATCAAAAACAGTCTTATGACAGACAGCAAATAGATTGTGTGTTAGCTACCATACAAAATGTTTTATGGCTACACTGGACTGTCTTTTCACAGATATGGGAAATAGTGTAGGAGTGCTCTAAGGTACAAAACATAACTTCACCCAGATGTGATATACCTAAGACTTTGATACACAGCTCTATGAAACACCAATAAATGCTTATCACCCTGTGACTCAAAAGTTTTACATTATAAGACCTGTGAGTATGGGTATACAAATTCTTCAATAATAATATTTCAAACATTGTAATATTAGTATTTCAAAGAGGAACATTGATATAGTAGAAGAAATATGTGTGAACTATTGAACTAAAAACACTGATTACATAATATTTATACTATTTATAGAATTTTAATGATTTAGGAATGCCACTGTTTTATGCAATCAAACTGGTATTAACAATTTGGCCAGAAAATAGCAGCTGTTGTTTTTAATTGGAATACATACTTTTTTCTAACTTATCAATATGTTTATATTATGCCCACATTTTATGATAATGAATGAAATAAAAACATCAAAAGCAGGTTATTGTGCTTATATACAAATAACTAGGTACTCCCCATGAGTTTACCGACTGAATATGAGCCCTGTTTAATAACAGGGTCTAAACTATATATGAATTAATTATATAGCCTAATCAGTTCAGCAGTTTTTGCGAAAGCAAACATTCACTTAACAACAAATGAGATTGGATAAAATACATATTTATTCAACAAGAAAATGTTTAAATACAATATTATAAAAGACTTAGTAATAAGTCGAGTATTAGTAAATAATATTCAAATATAAAGTAATGATATTGTGGTAACTTATTTAGTTTTTCTTAAGTAAAGGCACATCAATATTCTGGTGAACTGTCACCCAAACACTTCACATTGTTGGTTTTTATTGTCTTTTTAGTGTTATTGTCCTCATCATCAAATGATATTAGGTCTTCTGTGAAATTGTTTGTTTTCTGAAAAGAAAAATATATATATTAAGATATTTACTCTAATAATTCAAATAGTGTACCAGCAAAATTAGTTTCAAGGAGACCAGAAACTAAGCTGTTGACTTTTTTATCATACACAAAATGGTGTTTTTATTATATTTGTCACCAAAGTTCCTTATAGTTTATATCTTGAAGAAATAGACACATAATATTCTATGAAATATAAAAAGATTCAAATGAATTTAAGATCTTTCATCTTTCTTGAAGTCAGTAAATAAATATGCTATAAACAATGATAAAGAGCAATAAAAAATACTCACACTGGTAGATGCTACATCAGAATTACTTCTAAGTGCTGCCGCATAATTGAGCATAGGTTTTGGTACATTCCCCGTAGAAACCAGAATAGGGCTGGAACTTCTATCATTCTCTATGATGTGGACCGGCTCACTGTCATCATAATGTTTGTTCATTGTATTGTTTTTGGAGTTAAGAATGTCCACTTCAAAAGGAGTCCTCAAAGCTTCAATGCACGCTTCAGCCATCTCTGCATCTCTTATAGCAATCTTTTCTTCCTCTATCCTGTTGTACTCAGTCTGCAATTCTGTCGCAAGCTTGTCAGCCAGAATAGTGCTCATTTGCTTAATTTCAGCTTCCAACTCCCTAATGGCATCCTCATTCTTTGCCGCTACTTTGGCCTCTTTGATAAGTCTAACGTCAACTGCTTCTTGGATGCTCAAAATGGCATCATTTGTGTTGTTATTTTGAACATTACACTCTTTTATAATCTTGTTGAAGATGCTATGTGGGGAGTGTTTCTGCCCTTTCCTATATTCAGTCAACTTCTCTCCCAAGTTGGCAGTCACATCCTCTATGTACTGGTACATATTGTAACAGTTCATTTTACCAAATCGGTATGTGTATGTGTGAGTTGAACCTGATGTTGACGTTTTATTTGACAAGTTGCATGTCACAAAGGTTTTCTTCCCATGGTGTTTCTCAAAGAATTTTTGCAAACCTTTTGATATCAACTTGTCCCTGAATGTCGGCTTGATGGTAGTATTCTTTCTGTATTTGTACCAACCTACCACTTCACTGGCAGAGCTCGAGAGTACATCGGCCAGGATGTCCTCTCTGATCCTACCGGTCGGCAAGTAGAATAAGGATACAGAAGGCAGAGGCAATACAGTTCTTATCACTATTTGAGTGTCCAATCGTGCATTATCGCTCTGAGAGTCCGATATATGATTCGTAATTTCCGAAGTTACTTCTCCGATGAGAAATCCTTCCTAGAAACAATGATTATAATAATTTAGTAAGTTACATGCTAAGAGTACAAGAACTACTATCTGAATATTATGTATTTACCTGACTATTCGATGAATTTACGCATTCGTAAAGCAAAAATGAGAGAGCAGTGCCACTAAGTGACACTTTTTCCGTGTACGCCATCACAGCTGGAAGCACATCACTTTCACAGGATAGTGTTATTTAAAAATTAAGCTATTGTTACTGAATGTTATAACAACACGGGTGTGAATTAGAACAAATTATTATTAGTAATCTTTTTTCATGGTTAAAAACTTGACAAAACTCCGGATGGCGGACAGCGGATGACAAATGACGAATGACGAATAAATCGGAATAAAAATGACAATTGACATTGACAGTATCACTAGTCATGGCATTTTTTTTTATAACACCGCACGGTTTTAGCTTTTACTTTGTGATATAAAATTTCGACGGAATTGTCCCACAATCATAAACGAATAACTACTTAAATAATTCTATTATAGTCCGGCTCCTTAGCCGAATGTACGACCCCGAGCGGCAGAAAGCATGAAACTTAGCATGCGTATAGCTTTACCGTTCATAAGAAGAAATTTTAGTAGAAAAACCCCCCCACGACAATGTTTCCACCTCTCCCCCCACTTTTATGTCCCTATTTTTAGTTTTTTGAGTTTTTCTTGAAACTATGAGAGCAAGAATAAAAATGTCAATGGGAAGTTTATTCTCCGTAAAATTCTCTACAATATTGGCCTTTATAGTATATTGCCAGGATTTATAGTTTCAAAAGTATGATTTATTTCTTTTTTGAATATTTTCCAAAATTCCATATAAGACGTTCTCTGGGCGCAAAACATGTCGTTTTCATGCAGAGGTTTGAAACTTGGCACAATGATTCCTTATCTCCAAATAAGCAGATTAAGATTGAAAACCCCCCTTATCACCCCCTCTGGCAGCAAGGAAGGGGGGCAAAAGGGGCCGCGCCACCTTTCTCCATTTAATTAACTCTGGGAGACGATGTAGAGCCACAAGAAAAATTTCGGTGTCAATTTCGGATAAACCGATGATGTAGATTTCATTTCTGATGTAAAACAACGGTATTGGAGGCGTTATGTTTAGCAAAAAAACTAGAAATGAAAAAAAATACCGATTTTTTGGTGTTTCAAGTCATTGTATATTTTACACTGTAAGTATTTTTTCAAATTAAAAAATATCCTAATATAGCCTATATTATGTAGATTAAATAACATATAACTTTTAATTAATTTTTTTAATATTTAATGCCAAAAAAAATATTTTAGCAAAGGGGACCACGAATTTTTTGTCAGAAAAATTATAGTTTTCCTTATTTTTCTCTAAAACTAATCGCCCAAATAAAAGTATTTGTTATATATGGATTGCCTATTAAATTTTGTACAATAATGTCCTTGGAGGTATGATGCTAGCACTTATGGTTTGAAAAATATATTCAACGAAACGACGAAACGAATTTTGATGGAACCTATTAGTTTTAAGATCTTATTTATTGTACCAAAATTCTGACAAATAAATTATCTTATCTTAACGCTACTGGTGCACGAAAAGGATTCACGAAGTCAACTTTGACGCTTAATAACTCTAAAAGCTGACACTTTAGGTGGATGGATGTCATAATATTTATGGTTGTTTTTAATGCCAGTAGTCGATTTATATTGATTTTATAATCGTTCTTTGAAAAAAAGAATCAAAATGTCGGAATAGTAGGTATATTATAAATCTTCTATATTTTGTATAAAACCTATATAAATCGATAGCTAACATTAATGCCAACAATAAATATTATGATATCCACCCACCTAAAGTGTCAGCCTTTGGAATTATTAAGCGTCAAAGTTGACTTCGTGAATCCTTTTCGTGCACCAGTAGCGTTGAATATATTTTTCAAACCATAAGTGCTAGCATCATACCTCCAAGGACATTATTGAACAAAATGTAATAGGCAATCCATATTATAACAGATACTTTTATTTGGGCAATGAATTTTTGAGAAAAATAAGGAAAACTATAATTTTTCTAACAAAAAATTCGTGGCCCCCTTTACTAAAATATTTTTTTTGGCATTAAATATAAAAAAAAATAATTAAAAGTTATATGTTATTTAATCTACATAATATAGGCTACATAAGGATATTTTTTAATTTGAAAAAATACTTACAGTGTAAAATATACAATGACTTGAAACACCAAAAAATCGATTTTTTTTTTCATTTCTACTTTTTTTGCTAAACATAACGCCACCAATACCGTTGTTTTATATCAGAAATGAAATCTATATTATCGGTTTATCCGAAATAGACACCGAATTTTTTCTCGTGGCTCTACATCGTCTCCCAGAGTTAATTAAATGGAGAAAGGTGGCGCGGCCCCTTTTGCCCCCCTTCCTTGCTGCCAGAGGGGGTGATAGGGGGGGTTTTCAATCTTAATCTGCTTATTTGGAATTTGGAGATAAGGAATCATTGTGCCAAGTTTCAAACCTCTGCATGAAAACGACATGTTTTGCGCCCAGAGAACGTCTTATATGGAATTTTGGAAAATATTCAAAAAAGAAATAAATCATATTTTTGAATCTATAAATCCTGGCAATATACTATAAAGGCCAATATTGTAGAGAATTTTACGGAGAATAAACTTCCCCTTGAAATTTTTATTCTAGCTCTCATAGTTTTCAAGAAAAAGTCATAAAACTAAAAATAGGGACATAAAAGTGGGGGGGGGGAGAGGTGGAAACATTATCGTGGGGGGGGGGGGGTGTTTCTACTAAAAAATCTTCTTATGAACGGTAAAGCGATACGCATGCCAAGTTTCATGCTTTCTGCCGCTCCGGGTCATATCTCCATACAAAATCGAGCTAAGGAGCCGTACTATTAATAATATCACATTATTCTTTTCATATATTGTATGTATATATTGAGCCTTTGCTTTCCTTCGAAACGAAATATTAAACTTCTAAAAAAATTTTCATAGTATACTCTGTAATGCATACGCTTCAATTCAAGCAGAAGTTATTAAAAATAAGGCTTTGATTTTATTCGAAAGAAAACCAGTTATAATAAAAAAGACTAATGTATTTAAAGATTCAGAATAAATTACTATAATTATTATTTGAAAAAATATGACTAATTTAATTACTGCAACGCAAAATCTTAATGAATATTATTTAAAAATTAAAAATCTTAATGAATATATTAATGTTTGTGTAAGTGAATTTGTCTGTGAGACGGATGTAAAAAGGAACGTAATTTAAAACGGCTTTTGTGTTTGAAAAATGTAAACAATAAACAAAAAGTAATAAATAAATATTGTGAATTGTGAAAGTAAAGAGTATTCCAAAATACCTACATGTTATTTTTTTTTTGAGAATTAAAAATGTCTTTTAATAACCGAAACTCAAGTTGGGGTCGAGAGAAGGAAAACAGTAACATACATGTTAGAGGAGATCCCCTTGCAAGTAAGTTTTGAATTTTTACCTTTCCCCCGTAGAATTTTATCTCAACTACGGACTACGACGTTGCTTTAATGAAATCATATGTTTCAGTAATATACAATGAAGGTATGTGGCGCCTGAAAAAGGTTTCACCTCTGTACGAGTTGAAATATTCAGCTGTGAAGTTAAAAAATTACGCATCGAGAATAAGGCAAGCTATAGTAAGTGCTGTTCAAGCTTCTGCTGCCAATTACACTGTATTGTTTGAGGAATTACCCAATTTGAAATATTCCGAAGATGATGCTAGTGGAATCATGGTAATTATTTTAGTAATAATAATTTACTATACTGCATGAATCAACTACAGTCACTGTACTTACCTATTGCATGAAGCACAGTAATATTTGCACAACACAGCTCAGGTCTAAGCAGTAGAATAACTGGCACTGTTGGGGTCTACCTTGTCAACATCCTGCGAAGGAAGTCTATCCCCAGTAAATAAGTACATAATTATATCCATTATCTAGCCATCATAACACAAACACGGAGTTTTTCAGCTCAGGATTTAATGGTACTGTGTGAAAAGTACAGCTGTACCTGTTTTTTTTAAATTTTAGTGATATTTTCAGATATCAGTTACATCATCCACGGAAAATACATCAAAAGTGGCATACGTAGCTGTATTATTATCCTGGGGGATGAACGAGAGTGTTGACAAGGCAATACACTTGCCATACATGCTGGAGAGAGGCGAGCAGAGAATAGGGACCGCAGTGCAGTCATTATTGCAGACACTGTTCGATTGTAACATCAGACAGTTCACATTTACACAGGTGCTAACTTGATGTATTGTTACTTATTCATCATCATCAGCCTATGTTCATCCACTGCTGGACATAAGCCTCCCCCATGGCACGCCACTCAACTCGGTCCTCCGTCTTTCTTCTCCACCCACCCCCAGCGACTGCGGATATCATCGCCCCATCTCGCCCATGAGCGCCCTACACTACATTTACCAAGACGCGGTCTCCATTCGAGAACTCGTCTACCCCAACGGTTATCGGTTGTTACTTATTATTTTTGTATTATTCTTTAAAGACCTTTGACCAAAATCTCAAGTGATGTTAAGCAACAATGTGGCCATAGATAGAAACAGACTAAATCTTGGCAGGGTAAATCCCTCCCTGGCTTCACTGAATGTCATGATAGAATATGGAACACATTAATAAATGCCACTAACTACTGTCTATATGGTTTTTTAAGATGTTAACCTTTTGACCGCCAAAGTCACCTATACTTGACAAGTACTTGCGGGTCCTGTACGCCAACGACGTTTATAGACGACAAAAAACCCAGTCTTAATAAAATGAAATAAAAATATTTATCGACTCTTGGCAACACTAGTTCTTTCGTAGGTATTTTTTTTTAAATTGTGCCTTGGCGCACAGGGCACGAAAATGCGTTTGTGCCGTGACGTCCAAAAGGTTAAGAGATTCCAGTGATATGCATAACATCTTCTTAGATTACTAAATTTCTACTGATTTAGTTGTTATATTTTTATTTTTCTACTGTCTGTATTGTATCAAAAAGTCAGGCATCCAAGCTTTACATTGAAAATAAATATTCTTATAGTGAATGTGCTAAGATTGAAAGGACCTAGACACAACCTTTAAAAACAGAAAAGGCTGTGCCCAGCAGTGAGCAGAGAATGATGATTACCTTAATTTAAAAAGTAGCATATACTGCAATATTTTTTTTTAGGTTTATTCATACTTATGTCTCATGATGACCTTATGTTATGTTGGTAACATTACAAACAAACCAAATCATTCTACCCAAGTAACTATGTAAGGCCCATACCTCACCGAGACGCCATAGCGACGTGGCCAGCGACGTCGCCATGGATATGTATGGCGTTCCTTGTCGCCAAGTGAGTTAGCCGTCATACATCTCAATAAGAACTAGTTGGCGGCGTCGCTGGCCACGTCTCCATGGCGTCCCGGTGAGGTATGGCCCTTAAACTGTATGAGATCATTAGCAAAATTCTTTATTTATTTATATTCAATTATTCAAAACACAGTTTGACAGCAAAATGTGTAGTGAATCAATTACATCTTACATTAAATACATAATTTAAACACTTGGTTTCATAATGTATTTTGTTTTTTTCAGCAACAACTACTGCAGTTTGGTTTCAGTCTTGTAGATTGTGATACACCAAGAAGCACAGACCCTTGTTCATTTGTGTATAAAACTCAACAACTTAAAGAGAAATTGAGCATGTCATTTGAAGTCGGAGACGTTAGTCTTATATGGAACATGTTAGTATCTTATATTAATGTAGTTATATACTATATTTATTGTTATAATACTATATTTGTATTTTTAATAACTGAAGAAAGATTAAAGCTTTAATGATTTAGCTGAGCTTTGCCATTTTGTCTGTGTCTGTACTACCTCAGTGTGTACTACCAACTGACAATCTTTTTTTTCTTTTTTACTTACAAATAGTTATACAAAAATACATCAAAGAATTATTTTTTGTAGTGTGTGGCTCATTTAGAATTTATCAAGTAGCTTATGAAGATATGTGTCTTACATATGTAAGACGCATAATATCTTCATAAGCTACTTGAGAAATTCTCAATATTGAAAGCGAGTTTGAATTCAGGCTAAATATATTTTTTTTTAAGTTGGTCTGATATTGTTTTATTATGATTAATGATTAAGTATTTATTTATTATATATCTCGATGTTATTTAGCAGTTTTTTTTTTGGTATTAAACATTATTATTATTATTTCAGGGTAAAAGATGGATCAATGAAGCAGTTTGAAATGATAAATATGGCATATCAAATACTCCAAAACCAGATACTGTACATGTCCAAATTAGACATAATTATGTTTGACCTATCCGAGGTCATCATGCCAAAAGCAGAGGTCAAAAGTAATGGAGCAGTGAAGATGAAGACTCCAGAAATAGTGAATTGTGTGCTTACAGTATTGAATGATATTACTAGCTTTCATTCTAAGGATTACGATAGTAGTGTTATGTAAGAGGAATAAATGCGGTTTTTTAAATAATGTATATTTTTTCTCAATGCAAGTTATGGTAGTGGCGTAGCAAAAGTCCCATTCATATAAAATGTACTCTGTGGTCCCATTATACTTAATTTTTTACAAGAGAGATTGTTATTTTCAAATAAACCACTTATCGACTCGACCTAATCGAGTCATTGACTAGGCTGAGTTGATTTATCAACTAAAAGTAAGCTTTAGCTTACTCCGATTGTTAACCTTTTAACCGCCAGACTTAAACACAGATCAGTATATAAAATAGATAACAATCTTCCATGAAAAAATACGGACAGTAGTTTATCTGTGGTAATAGCTGTCGTGGAGTTTGACAGTTTTTTTTTATTGACGCCGCGCGGTCCTACTTTATCTAATGTATTACACCCGTATTCTTATAGAATTTTCTAATTTGTTTTTCAATTAAATGAAAGCCCTTTTTTCGACCATTAATTTTATTAAAGATAACAATGGCTTCATAACATCAAAAATAAGACTAATAAAATTTACAGAGAATATTAAATAAAAAAATCAATAATAAAAGATTTACATGCACTTATTATCATGATAACATCTTATATATCAAATCTTCATACAAAACATTACAATATTAATGTTTGGAAGCCTGATCAAAATTAAGATTAATACAAATTACAGAGAATATTAAATAAACAAAAATTTTATAATAAAAGAAGTGCATGCGATCATGATAACATCTTATATATAAAATCGTCATACAAAACAATACAATATTATGATGTTTGGAAGCCTGATCAAAAATAAGACATAAAATTACAGAGGATATTAAATAAACAAAAAAAATATAATAAAAGAATTGCATGCACTTATTATGCCATCATCTTATACATCAAATCGTCATACAGAACATTACAATATTATTGTTTGGATACCTGATCAAAAATAAGACTAATAAAAATTACAGAGGATATTAAATAAACAAAAATTTTATAATAAAAGAATTGCATGCACTTATCATAGTAACATCTTATGTAACACCAAATCGTCATACAAAACATTATATTATTAATGTCTGATGTTTCTTTCCAATGTTAAAATGTATAATACATTATTTGAAAAAAAACAAAATGTTTACCGCCCAGTGCTGACCATAGGCCTCGCTCTTGTTATGCCACTCAAGTCTAACCTGAAAAACTTGTTTTTTATTTCAAAGTTCAGGGCACACGGACATCAGTTGGCTAAGTAAGGTTTGAACAGTAACTGTAATCACAATGTGTGAGCCGAGCGAGCGTGCTGCGGTAGCAGCTGGTGTAGCACCAGATCTGACTTGTCCTTATTCTAGTTATATCTCTATAACTCTAAATAGACACCAGTGGCTGTAGCATGCCACATGGGATCCTAACAAAACTTCAAGATTAGAACTGTCATCCCATACATTCACAAAAGTACAATGTATTGGATGACAGTTCTACTCTTGACATTTCAGCGGGATCCCGTGTGGCATGCTACAGCCACAGTGTGTGATAAGTTGACAATGGGTCCTCAGAGTTACATTTAATAGTACTTAGCTAAGTATCACAATAATTATAATCATTACCTCCATTCTATACTCGGATCAATTTAATAGATGTCACAGTTATTTACATAATTTCATCAACATTCCGACGTCAGGTCACGACTATCGAAAGCAATAATGACCAGTGAATAATTAGTGATGGGGACTGACTGATGTCAAAGTAATAAAAAATAATAATTGAGTTATACTACAACAGAACAAGTTACCCTACTTACACCGCCAGAGTCTAAGCAAATGTGAACCGAGGTAAAATTAAATTGAACCGAGTCATATTATAACTTTTTACAAATTGTCACTCATTTCCACACCACCATGAGGTATGAGTGAGTGGGGCATTTTCTTTCATCTTGGTATCTTCAGTTAGCTTAATTCAGGTTCACAGTATCTGAAACAGTTGAAATAAAAAATTAAAATATTTCCTTTAGAAGCATTTATCCATTAACTGGGTGTTCAAAAAAAGGTGCGAGATAGATTGAATAGATAGATAAATTTGCGCCTTGTGAAATTAAGAGCTCTTAGCGGGTTTTTCAATAGCAATGATAAAAAAATATTTGTATGTAGAATCTGTGATATATGTTTCTATAAAAGCCATTTCCAATTATGACCATATGGCTTTTAAGCCCCCGATTTTTTATAGCATGTAAACTTGTCCATCTGCTACAATAATTACTATTAATAATGCTGACAAACCTAAGCAGGGCAAGGATTGTGGTCATACTATGTTTTATTACAATCGGTTCAGTATTTTTGTTGTGAAAGATAAACAATCATACATCATATTCAGTTGTGATAATATTGAATGTAGAAAACTTACCATTTCTTATGTCTGAATGCTAATATCCTGGTAAAAATGCTTAGAAATCAGTAAAATATTTTCATTGGCGCATTGATGTTCTCGAAATCTGAAATGGTACAAGTAAAATAATTACAAATACATACTTTAACAAAGTCAAATATTTTAATGTCAGATGGTAAAATTAATAAAGCTTGTTTTAATTTTTTTAAATGTCATTTGTTTCACATTTTATAGGCTACCCTATGTGTCATTTCAGGGCCAGCAACTCTCTGATAACACCTCTAGAGTTGGAAGGGTCAATAGGCGGCGGTAACTGCTCAACATCAGACGGATCGTATACTATTTTGCCGCTGATTTTATATAAAAAAGAAATCTTACCATCTCTTATGTCTGGACGCTAATAGTCTGGCCTTGGATCCTTGTAAAAAAGTCTCGGAAATCAGTAAAAGCTTTCCATTGGCGCATTGTGTCGATGCTCTCGAAATCTGAAATAGAGCAAGTTAAATAATTAGGTACAAATAGGGTCAATTCGCTAGTTTGCGGCCAATTAGTGGAGTTCACCACTTTACCTTAGCTTATTAAAATGAAAAGTGTTCTTGACAGTTATGAAAAGTCATGAAATTAATGGTGTAATTAAATATGTACAGTAACTAAGTATTTGAACATAATCAGCTAAGATATAATAATTAAATATTATTAATTGACTGTGGCGGTGTTTTAGGGCTATCCCAGGTGCCTGAAATTATTTTTATGGAAAATCCTTTGACAAAACACAATGCTTGATTTTCAGCACTCTCTTTCCGACCTCAAAAACACAGCCGTTGTGTTTTCAGCAGTGAATGTTTTTAACTACTTGTATTTTCTATATTTGTGACAAATCACATTTTCTCTCATTCAAAGCGGTGGTAGCCAAGCATAGCCCGTTGGCCTCTTTTAGTGTAGACTATTCATACACACTTCTTTCTTGTAAAATAAAATCCAACCTCCAAACTATACTCGGATTGAACAAGGAGAATCCTTTTTGTAAACAAATGAGTTCCCACACCAAAAAAAAGATTGAGTAATGGAAGATCTGTCAAAAGAAAAAGATTTCAATAAATAAAATAGCTTGAGTTTATATTTTTCTCAAAATTCAAAGAATTAATATTATAAATGATATTTTTGTATTTTTTTGCGCACAGATAATACAATTATTTATTAAATTAAAAAAATGTAAAAGATTTTGTAGAAGAAAAAAATTTGTGGGAATGGTATCATCGGTGATTATGACAGTTGTTCAAAACATTTTGTGCTCGGAGTGAATTTTTGTTATTGAAAAAGTTGTTTTCGTTTGGTAAAAGCACGGTAAATACATAGTATATCTCTTTGCCGTGGTAAAAGGTTCTGTTAAGTTATTGTTGTGCTATTATTTGTTACTTTTATGTTTTAATCATTATATGTAAATAAATATTTAAAAATAACGTTTTGAGAAATTAAATTGTTATGAAAATACATACAATCTAAAGTTTTGCTTGATGTTATTTTACGTAACTTTTGTCATGCTAACTCTCTATACATCTATTTTCACGCTTAGCTTAAATATTATTATAGATTTTTTATATAATAATATTAGTTAGTGGTTCAGCAGTTTTATCCGCTTAACAAATAGTATGTGTTATTCCAGGTCCTGAGGTACATAGGTACCAAATTTCATTTTGGCGTCTAGTGTTAACCGTAAACCGTTAAATACACCCTTTATAAGGTCAATGTACGAAGAAGGAATAATCATAATCCACCGTCGAATATATCCACATCATGTCTTTTTAAAAAGTAATTAAATTATTACTTTAAAAAAAATAGACAACGATTTTTTTATAACAAATTTTGCAAATTTTTAATTTCTGCCCTTTTGTTTTTATTTAGCTTAGATATAAGTTTGGTCAATATCTATTATAATAATTAAAAATACGGCACAAGCGAAACCGCGCGCTGTTATTGTATATAACAATTCTTACTTCAAAAAATGTTTAATAGCTCTGCCTCTCACTTTTGACACTAACATATAGTGACATTAAGGTGCTTACAAAAAAGATCTAAGATTATGAAATAGAGTATAGTAATATAACTGACTTAAGTACCTACCTTAATAAAATTAAAATAATTTAGACATGCAGCCTTATTACGTATGTTGTACTGCCTAATATAACTGTGCTTATTTATCTCAAGGACAGGACTAGGTCTCAATACTAATATCTAACAATATTACCATTACATTTTAATATACATAGGTAATAGGTACATGAGATCCGATCCGATTGGATTTTTGGTGATTTTGATTCTTTGGTTGGCTACACTAATTTTACCCTAATATTGATGCAAGTTTTACACAAAAATAAAACTTGTATTATTTAGCATAAACGATGCACAGCATCTGTGAGAGTGCGGGTTATACTTTCCTCTAATTTTCCACTATTCCTTCCGTTTCCGGTCCAATTTTGCCAACATGGCGCCGCGTTCGCGCCAATTTTGCCTCGTGGTCCCAGGTAGCCGCCATGTTGTTTGGCGGGTTTCTGTCATAGGAGTCTCCAGGAGCCCTTATTGGGATGCTGTGCATCGTTTATGCTAAATAATACAAGTTTTATTTTTGTGTAAAACTTGCATCATTATTCGGCATGTAACGATGCACAGCATCTGTGAGAGACGTGTTTGTATCTCCTGGTGACCACAGAACGGCAATACAATGAATGTAAAAAGATATACATACAATGAATAATAGTAACAATCAAACTTTTTCTCATTGCGAGCCTTAGGAAAACAAATCATAAATAGAATTATTATGCAATTAATGTTAAATTACAAGTAATAAAAATTTAGATATGTAGTAGAATCTACATTTTAATTTCATTGATGGAAACAAACTTGGAATCATTAAATTGGCTCGAAGTTCACAGCTAAATTATTCTGAGATAAGCCAGGTTCACCTATGATTTGCGTACAACAAAATTTGGCAAACGTATTTTTTCTACGCCAATTGCCTAGCGCAAGAATCTCTCCTTTAGGGGAATGTTCATATCAATTAAGCGACGCAACAGCTGTGATGCTGCCAGAAGCCGATATACCGCTTATTTCAACTCGGTCTCGATCCAATTACTAATTACAGTGCGCGAAGCTGCATGAATGGGAATTCGTATTGTAACGAACAAGGCATCGTGACAGTCAGCTGTTCGTTGCTGTCCACCCAAATTTACAACATATGTGTATGTAACCAATGCAATGGACATTCTTATCACAATGGGATAAAAGTTTACAACCTGATTGCCTGAACGAAGCTGCATCGGTTTAAGATCCGAAAGCTGGATGTAAAATAATAAAATTTTCATTATGTTCATAAAGCTGTGGTGAAATTTTCAAAAGAGTACGGTCATACACCCTTCTGCCTGATACCAGCAACAGCAAACAAGCTAGCCTACGTGATGCTTAAAGTAATGAATCTTATATTGGTGAATTAGACTGGAGCCAGGCAACCAGGTCACCTGGATCCCAAATTGGCAGTTTCACCGATCTAGTTCTTTGCAGAGATATAGCTTGTAATATGTGACTGACTAAAGAATTAAAATTAAGGCTCTCATTTTGAGCCGATTCACCAAAACAAAAAGAACTCATTTGTGAAGAAAAACAGTAGGATAAGCTAACTTTTCTACAAGAAATAAATAAGCTTAAAATCTTCCAAGGGTAGTGCCGTTGGGTTATAATATTTGATACACTAATTATATATTATTGATCCATCGAGTCCAAGCAGGTCTTCAAGGACTTCAAAGTAGATTCTCTCCAGCCAGATCTTAATTAAGATCGCTTGACCTTAGACCATTCCTGAGCTATACCACCCACCGACAATCTCCTAGACGTATAGCTCCATGTCCTGAACTCGAGGTGGTGGCCCGGTCTATTGGTATTCGATCCAGGTTCCTGATCCTCGTTGGTTTGCTCAACACTTGCTTGCGAAGATCCGGCAGCCAAAATACTTTCGTCCACATTGGAGCTACCAGGTATGTGCCCTGCGCCGAATTCAGGTGGTGAAAGATGCGTGGAAGCAAACTTGGTGGAGGGAATATCCACGCCAGGTGGAACCTCCATGATCGTCTGAGGGCATTGCAAAAGCTGACCGAGGAGCCCCAACAATCTTTGTCACGTATTTGGCCCCAACCGTCGTTTTTATTTGTAAATATAAGTTGATCCAAGAAGTCACGAAGTGGCGAAAAATACTCCTGAGAGCTGATGGAAACAGATTCCATTCCGATATCTGTAGATAAATTGTCGGCGATTATTTTGAATTCTCCTGGGAGATATTTGGCCATTATGGAGATTTTCCATTTGTCCACCAGATTTAGCAGTTTATAAGACATCTCCAGCAGTGGTTTTAACCGCGTATCGCCTTCCTTTTGAATAAAGCACTGGTTTCCAGGTGCCTGATATTGTCTGGTCGTTATCACCGTAGGATTGAAGTTTTAAAAAAAACTAACGTGAGTGTTATCGTTATTACTATGTAAACAACCGACTAAAACTCCCGGATATAATGGTCGAAGCTAGGCTCGACCCTGGGTTCCGACAATTACGATGCCCTACTACCACCACCGTATGATTGTCCGATTGTAGAACCATATGACGTTGTATCTTTGTAAATAAATGGCATAAACTCACTTGTATTTTCTTCGGCTTCGTGCCGACCGTACCGTCATCGTTTAGTGTAAACATAATTTGACGTTGCTTCTTAAAATGGGTTATGATTGCAATGCCACCCGTGTTGGTTGATGGTCCAACCTAGGCCAGTGAGTGTATCCATCACATTCTTCACCTACTCTTAGAGAAGTGTTCTGGATTGATATGCTAGCAAAAAATCATCGAAGTACACTATTATTCTGATGCGCCCTTGTTGCGTCTTTGATGCGTATGACAGATCGAAGGGCAAACAGTTCATCTGAAGTACTTGGCCGTTCTAAACCATCCTCAAGAAACGCAATGCTCATGTGCTAAAGACAGGTCTAGACTCACCATCCAATGAGACTTAGAAAAAAAATTGTGCACTTGAAAGTGATATATGAGTCTCAATGACTTGGGTACTATGCTGATTGAAAATATATATAATATAATATTGAACCATCGCTCATTTTGACTAAAAATATAGTTGATAGAAAACTAGGTCCCAGGTGTTGCTGATCCAGTATCTCTAACACCCTTTTCAACAATGTTTCTATCTGCAGTCTGAGGACCTATTGGCTGTCGCCCAACGACATGTAAATAGAATCCATAGACAAAATTACATTACTTGCTTAAACCTCCTCTTTAATATGAGTAAAATAACAAACGCAGCAATGTACATTGAAATTTTCATCAATCGTAGTGGGAGTAAATTAGCCAATAGTCTGATAATGGAGTAGCACATTCGCTGATAGGCGAAACAGAATTGATTTGGAAATAAATGGCAGACGCATTCCCACAATCATTTTGAAAACATGCTCTGGGGCCCCGTTATTTAGCATAAACGATGCACAACATCGGTGTTATGTACTCTCTGCAGCTTGGTCAATACAATCTGCAGGCCTTGACCATTAATTAACTTAATGAAATTAATAAGATAATATATTCATCTTCAATCATCAACTGCAAATACTAGATGGATATATGTATTATATCAGGGGTAGCAGGACAGTTCACTAATTGTTACCAATCTACTTAGATTAACGATTCTCGCTGAGATTGTAATACATTAAATATGCCTGCTAACACTTATATTATTATTAACTGCCGCAACGGCGAATTCTAGAAAAGCCATGATCATTCGGCGAAAGCTTCGAGTTGACAGCTGCAGAGTGTGAAACCGTCAGGCAGGCATCCACACTGGTTCTGAACTGGGCGCTGTAGCAATATCATGCGAATCCACCGTGCTAGGCACAAACGCCGGTTTCACCGGAGGCAAACCATGTGAGAACAAGGAGACAGGCTCCGACGTTGGTTTCGAACCTGACGCAAGAGGCAAGCCAAGCGAAGTCTAGGTTCCGACGCAGAGCGAGGCCACGGACGTAGGTTCCGACGTCGATTTCGGGTCGGACGCCGGAGGAGAGCCAAGCTAGGTCATGGCGGTAGGCCCCGACGTTGGTTTCGAGCCGGACGCCGGAGGCAAGCCGAGCGATGACACGGAGGTAGGCTCCGATGTCGGTTTCGGACCGGACGCCGGAGGCAAGCCGCGCGAGGACACGGAGATAGGCTCCGACGTCGGTTTCGGACCGGACGCCGGAGGAGAGCCAAGCGAGGTCATGGCGGTAGGCTCCGACGCCGGTTTCGAGCCGGACGCCGGAGGCGAGTCAAGCGAGGTCGTGGCGGTTGGCCCCGACGCCGGTTTCGAGCCGGACGCCGGAGGCGAGACAAGCGAGGTCGTGGCGGTTGGCCCCGACGCCGGTTTCGAGCCGGACGCCGGAGGCGAGCCAAGCGAGGTCGTGGCGGTTGGCCCCGACGCCGGTTTCGAGCCGGACGCCGGAGGCGAGCCAAGCGAGGTCGTGGCGGTTGGCCCCGACGCCGGTTTCGAGCCGGACGCCGGAGGCGAGCCAAGCGAGGACACGGAGGTAGGCTCCGACGTCGGTTTCGGACCGGACGCCGAAAGCACGTTGTGCAAGGTCATGGCGGTAGGCTCCGACGTCGGTTTCGAGCCGGACGCCGAACCACACACACCAATTAATCAGACATAGGTCGTAAATATTGATGCATTTAAAAAGTAGTGAGCTCACTAACCTTGTTGTCAAGTGTTGTAGGCACGGAGTCGTTTTCATTTTAGATAACGGCTGGTAGAAGACGTCCGAGATCTCTTCGGACGACTCCGAAACCGAAACAGGGTTCACTTAAGCGCGACACCATATTTAACTCTTTCAACACTTTAAAGCATATATTTAATACTACTAGACAACAACAAAAATGTATTTTGAGCACTTAAAGCAAATTAAAAATATAAATATATATTTTTTTAAAAATTGCCGTGCACTTTGGGGGAAAGTAAAACACGCTATGAGAGAAACCCGCCAAACAACATGGCGGCTACCTGGGACCACGAGGCAAAATTGGCGCGAACGCGGCGCCATGTTGGCAAAATTGGACCGGAAACGGAAGGAATAGTGGAAAATTAGAGGAAAGTATAACCCGCACTCTCACAGATGCTGTGCATCGTTACATGCCGAATAATGTCATGTTAATTCATGCTTGCTATGGATTGGAGGGGACTGCAATACAATTTAGTTATAATAATAATAATATTGAATATAGAAAACTTACTATCTCTCTATGTCTGGACTTTGTATCTAGACCCCTATCCCCTATGATCTCTATCTGTGGTCTGGAAGTCTGGACACATGTTCATTTCATGAGTCCTTGTAAAAAGGCTCAGAAATCAGTAAAAGCTTTCCATTGGTGTATTGTGTTGATGCTCTCTAAATCTGAAATAAAACAAGTTAAATAATAAGGTACAAATAGGGTCAATTCGCTAGTTTGCGGCCAATTAGTGGAGTACACCACTTTACCTTAGCTTATTAAAATGAAAAGTGTTGTGTTTTTTAATAAAACTTGATCCATTTGGCTACGGAACTCTAAAAAGTGGTCCCAAACAAGTAAAACACTAATTTTTGAAAAAAAAAAACAAATTTTAATACCACTACTATTTTTTTTAAAATAAAACCTTATCATGTATAGATTCACAGGAATGACTTTTACCATAACTGTCAAGATGAAAAGTGTTATTGACAGTTATGAAAAGTCATTCCTGTGAATCTATACATGATAAGGTTTTATTTAAAAAAAAATAGTAGTGGTATTAAAATTTGTTTTTTTTTTCAAAAATTAGTGTTTTACTTGTTTGGGACCACTTTTTAGAGTTCCGTAGCCAAATGGCGTAAAACAGAACCCATAAGGGTTCTGTTTTACGCCATTTAGCTAAATTTTGTTTGAAAAAGGGAGATGGATATCTCCCTTGGATGGATGGATGGTGGATGGATGGATGGATGGGTGGTGGATGGATGGATGGTATTTTCTAAGAATTTCTGAAGCTAAGTCTCTGAATGGTTGCAAACCAACGCTGGCCACGAAACCGGTGAAATCACCCTACATAGCTTAACAAAGTGAAATATTTTAATGTTTATGATTTAATGTACCGATTGATGTGATAATTAAATCTTATTTTATGATTAAACCACCATATAGGTAACATAACTTAATATCGACTACTACCTAGTCAGGTCATAAATTCTGTCACATGTTTAATATAAAATTATTGGAACAAGTTTATTTATTATGTAACCATTTATATACCAAAATGAACTTAACAAAACATAGATTCTTATGACAATAAAGTTTATTCAAAATGACCTCCGTGATTTTGAATACAGGCCTTCAATCTGCGCGGCCAGTCGTCTATCGCAGCACGAACGAGGTCCATGTCAATATCGGCTGCTGCCTTAATCAAGGATGTCTTGAGTGACTCCAAATTGGGATGAGGCTTTGAGCACGCCTTTTCCTCCAAGTGTTGCCATATCTTGTAATCTAACGGACTCAAATCTGGACTGGAGGAGGGCCAGTCTTCGTGCCGGATGAAGTCGATTTCACGCGCCACCAGCCAGTCTTGTGTGCTCTTCGCTCTATGAGCTGGCGCCGAATCTTGTTGGAATACCCAGTGCCTGTTATTGAACATGCTATGAGAAACAGGTTCCACAAGGTTCGTCAGGACTGTATTTTGATACACAACTGCATTCGTTTTTACACCTTTCTCACAAAAATGTACCTCTGTTAAGCCCCAAAAAGAAACTCCCAACCATACCATGAGCGAGGATGGAAAATGACCTCGTTGGACACGCGGAATACGGTTGCTCGCTTCTTCACTACTGTGTGCGTACACCTTATCATTTTGTTTGTTGTAGCTCTCTTTTACGGTAAAAATTTTTTCATCCGAAAAAAGAATTTCTCGATATTTTTTTTTTCGCGTACCGCTTCAACAAAGCGCGGCATCTCTTCAGTCTCAGGTCCATTAGACGAGCATTTAAACGATATCCTGTTTTTCTTCGATATGCCCGAAGCCCTAAGTCTTCATTTAACACCCTTTTCACCGTGGTTCTGCTTAACCCCATCTGAAGGGCCAACAGTTTCTGCTTACGTTTGGGATTTCTTTGAATTCGCGCCTTCACAGCTTGTATCACTGCTGGAGTCCTAACAGACCGAGGGCGACCACTTCTTGACCTGTCATCTACACTAGAGTCTTCATTGTATCGTTTGATGGTACGATAAACGAATCTTTTGGTTATATTCAAATTTTTCAGTATGTCAAAAATTTGAATTGGCGCGTAACCGCAACGATGCAACGCAATAACTGCAACACGGTCTTCTTTAAGCGTCCACTCCATATTTAAAAATGAGTTAAATTCTAAAAAGTATACATTTTTATTTTCATGAACAATTCGAAATTCGAATTCAATAAACTTTTTTGTGGCCAGCATTCTAAAAGAAAAGTTTTTACTGTGTGACAATACTTATGACCTGACTAGGTATAATAGTTGAAAAAGTTGGGTTAGAGATAAATTAGAACTGAAATAACCTCTAAAAGTTTGTTTTCGATAAGCACGTATAAACTGAGATTTTTGAGTAAACTTCACACTGAAGTATCAACAAGATGATTATACAACATGCGCTAACAACAAAGATAACATTATTCAGATAAATTATTCAGATTTGAAAAGAAAACTTACATTAATGGTTTATTTCTTCATTCTGTAAACATCCATAATTTTCCAGTTTTCTGTATGTATCCTCGTGTAAAGACAATATCTTTTAATTATTCTACTTAAGTTTTAACGTAAACATAATAATACTGCACTGCATAATTGTACTTAATTGGACTTAGAAAAATTAAATTATTTAAGTATATAAACAAACATGGCCGAGTTGAAAAATTGCAGAATTTGATAGTGTTGCCATAAGTAAAATTTTATAAATTTATTTTTTGAACTTTAAAAAAAGTTAGTAATGTGATTTTAATTTATGTTTTTTATTTAAATAAGGTGGTTGTGATAAGGAAAAAATCGGGATATATGTTTACCTCTAATTTTCTCATATTTTATATAAATTAAAATTGCTGAAGAAAAGAGTGAAAAAAATGGCAAATTTCCTGTATATCATCTGCATTGGGACAGTACAACAACCGGTTCGGTCTGAAGCCCCCATTGGTCCTTTTGAGTTTAACGGGCCTAATCACTTGTCGTGCCCCTAGCGCCAGGCAAGTTTTTTGAATTATAAATATTTAGCTAATTACGAGTATAGTTTTATAAAATACAGTGTTATGACTTAAAATGTAGATTTAAAGTGCAGTCGCAAATATACGACTCTGGCGGTTACGTAACAGAACAGCATAGATAATACAGCAGAACAGGCTTGTCGGATATAGATCATTCACAGTTATTTTACCTCTAGCCCTTACATTGGCTAGCCTGAAAATAATGTTGCCATGTCAGGTGAGTATTGACTTCCCCATTTTTAACCAACTACAAATGGCGAATTACTTTTTTCTTCCACAACCCCCTCAATATGGAAATCAAATGAAAGGACACTGTATAAAATTTAAAATCCAAGATGGCCGCCATTCAAAATGGTGAATTACGTTTTGCGTTGGGGGCGGGGGTTTTTTATTTTTTTATTTAATTCACTTGTAAGTATTATTTTACAGTGATGTGTGTACTTACATGAATTTCCTGTTTCGAACATACCTAATATTTTATATGATATTGATAGTTCGCAGTAACCACTTGTTCATATTATGTTAAGCATCCGATATTGGTATAGATAAATTCTTTTTCTTCAAAGGAAATTGAGTTTATGGGCATTTGTAAAGCTTTTGATTATAATAATAATTATTAAAACAACGAGTACAAGTAACCTTATCAATTACAAAAAGTAACGTTTGAACAAGAAAAGTAACGCATTTTTGAAAATTTTACACAATATACACAGTTGAATAGAAATACGCTTACATTATTCTAACATTTCGGTGATAATTAGGGGTGTTCGCAACGGCTTAATTTCAAAAACTTGATAAAATGTTTTGTTATTTTCAAAACACTGTTTTTTTTATTCGTTGTAATATAACGAATGAGTTTTACCTGCGAGCGCACGCCGCGCCGTGAGCTCGCTCGTTACAATGGTACATATTTAATTCACACAACTTAAAAGTTCAACGTCTTTTCTCGCAATTTACGTACCTACTAAAGAAATTTTAACTAAACCTACTCACATAATATCACAAAAGTCCAAAAAGAAAGTTCCTAAAACACTGTTACAATGGTACATATTTAATTCACACAACTTAAAAGTTCAACGTCTTTTCTCGCAATTTACGTACCTACCTACTAAAGAAATTTTAACTAAACCTACTCACATAATATCACAAAAGTCCAAAAAGAAAGTTCCTAAAACACTGAATATTGTCCGTTACACAATTCACAATATCAAGAATTACCTAAAATTGTTCAATCCGCACTAAAACTTAATGTGAATATATCAAAAACCACAATCATTCGTTTATGATATAACGTCGCGCAATAACACATGCACCCGTTTCGATTTATCGATTCGCACTGATTGATTGTGATAAAACTCAAATTAAATAAAACTATAGTACTGTTGACTGTTACTGTTATATTAAAAACGGGATAAAACCAAACGGAAAAAGCGTGTATGGCAATGTGTTTCTTACGCAGTGATATTAGAGCATATATTTGCACGTGATACTCATTCAACTTTCAACCACTTCAGTCTCAACGTAAGAAGTTTCGGAGTTGATATACCAAATTGAGCTGTAGCTGCACGCATTTAAAGCTTAATTTAGCTTGTGAAATATCTTTGGCCCAGAATACTATTCCAAATTGAGCCGTATAATAACAAACTTAGAGCTTAATTTGGCTTGTGAAAAATGTTAAGCTCAGAAAATTATTTTTTAAATTTGTTTTCAATTCCGGGTCGGAGTTTGGCCGCACGTCTGTGCATTTGCCAATGAAATAATTTGTAAATAACAGGTTGGTAAAAATAACTAAAGTCGCTTGAATCAAATAATGAGTTGTATAGTTTAATTTAAATAACAATTTAATATATCTGTTACATAATATAACGAACACCCCTAGTGATAATTACTAATTTTTCAGTTTATTTAAATAAGAAATTGCTAATCAACAAAAAAAATCCTTTTCTAAACCAGATAAAGTTATACAAAATTGCCTTATTTTTTTGTCTCTGCTAAATCAATAAATTAGCTATTATTTTCTATACCATTACAAGGAAAAAGTTTAATTAATTATAAGGTTCAATTTAAAATAAAAACCTTGAAAAGTTTCGTAAAAGTCATCTAGACACGAATACAAAAGTAACTCAAAGGGTGAAAAAGTAACGTAAAACGTAACAAAAGTAACGATCTGGCAACATTTTGACAATAATGCAACATAAAGAAAATAATTTTGACATCTGTCAGAGGTAAAATAACTGTGACTGATCTATATATCCGACGGTGGCGGTTAAAGGGTTAATAAAGAAAATGCTGCCCTGGCACTGGCAAATACACGAAATTGTGTGTGTATTAGAAATTAATTATCTGAAAGATGTCACGATTTCGCAGTGATGTCACAGCATGATCCGACGTCAATGTCAAATTCAAATAAATTGCATTTTGCAGTTTTCAGAATTTTCATGGATTTTTCGCACTGAAAATCTGAAAATTATTGCATTTTCACGCGTTGCTCTGTGTTGATTTATTAGAAATTTTCCATAATTGTGTGAGAAACCGTTTATTAAATTTTACCCTGATAGGGTATATTCATCAGTAAGTATTTCACTTCTATTTATAAATAGAGATACTTTTAAGAAAATAGCCGAAGGGCTAAATTTAGTATTTGGCATCGAATCTGGAGTTCGAGTATGGAAAACGGCACTAAGGTATTGATCACATATAGGTAGACAGGTACGGTGTGTTTAAATAGTCTCAGAAGAAAACAAGAATATTAAAGTCTGATTCAACACCTGCATTTTTTTATTAAACTATAAATTGAATAAAAACTGCTTTTAACGGAGCCGGCGAATTTAGATCGTAAGTAGATAATATTCCTTTGTTACTATTAACTTTTCCATATTTGTTCTAGATAATAAACTACAGTTTTGTGCATGTTGAGAAGCATAATTGTTTTGCGGCGGAGAATAAACCAAAGATTTGTGTCTACATTCTATACCAAAGAGCCTTTGAACCCCTTGAAAATGGAAGCTTGTATCAACAAGGAATGTTTGATTATGGATCCTCCCCTGGTCAACCAAAAGTACTACCGCAGAGCGGAGCATAGGTAAGAAATTAAATACATATTACTTCTTTAGGTGGACTTGGATCACTTTTCAGCACATTATCAAGAACATTTTGGTTGATTTTTGCATTTAATAAGTTGTTAAATTACTCCATTATTATCTTTAGCTCTACATAATATAGAGGTTGGTCTTTGACAAGTCACATCTTTTACCATATCTAAATATATAAAAGGAAAGAGTGACTGACCGATCTATCAGCTCAAACCGCTCAAACCGCTGGACGGATTCACTTGAAATTTGGAACATAGATAGGTTTTATGATGTAGACATCAGCTAAGAAAGGATTTAGCCACGGGAGCACAAGCTGGTTATAATATATTAAATAAAAGAAAAATTGGATGTGAGAATCATGTTTATTGCCTCTACGTGTTATAACTCTACTGAACAGTTTTACTTGTGATATTCCAGTGTTTTAAGTTCCAATGACAAAAGTACAAATATCAATTCTATTCCATTCTATTAAGTTTATGGCTTTGGACTTTGATATGCAATCCCATAAAATACTGCTAAATTGGTCATCCATCATCACAAGTTGGCTCATATTCATTGATTTCCAGTGCGTTTCAGCATCACATGTGTAACATTATGATATCATTAATTTTTATTATTCAACACATTACTTATCTGCCTGTTGTCATGTACATAATCTAAAATGTTATTGTATTATCTTTTATTTATTACTTAAGTACTAGCTATATTCTGCCGTTCTACTGGCATGAAATATTAATAGGTAATGGAGGCCTTTACTCTTCAGAGAGGTCCATAATAAGATATATAATAAAATAATATATATATATAAATATAAAACCAAAATACTTTTTAATGTATAACTTTATTGGAAGCAAAAAATTATTCTACAATTAAATTTATATAATGCATGATAATTTTAATAAGAAATTAATAAGTATTATTGAAATTTATATAATGCATGAGTAATTGATAATTAAAAATGTAATTTAATTCTATTATGGAAAATAAATGAGGCTATAATAATAATAATATAGGTAATATTTGTAAGGTGGGCATTTAACTTATAATATATTAGATAGCCTTTATTGTACACAAAACAAACAATATACAAGTTTAAATGAATACATTTGTGTTACAATTGGTGATCTCATCCAGCAGAAAAGGAAAATAAAAGTAAATAAAAAAAGTAAGAAAGAGAGAGAGAATATTAGTCCAGTTAATTAAAATTATCTCATAATTTTCTTTGTAATTAGGAAAGACATTGGGATTTCCCATTACTTAAAATAAATTAAGTATACCACCCCATCCAATTGCAAGTTACAGAGTGGTTATGTGGGTGATGTCCCATTACCTACACTGCCTACACACACACACTAAGTAATGATCTGATAATTGACAATAGGAATTAAAATATATTTGAAAGGACTATGTAACTGTTGACATATAAAGTCAACAGTTACATCAACATAGTCCATCCAGCACAGCTTTATTATTATTGAACTTGACTTTTTTATTACCTCCACACATGCTTATATTTTTCTATGTCTTTCTGTGTTTTTTTTTGTTGTCGAATAAACATGTTTTCTTTCTTTCTTTCAAAAAAAGGGTGGATCCAGGATTTGGTCCTGGGGGGGGGGCAAGGTGCAGTATTATAATTTTTACTACGAAATGTGTGTGTTTAGCTCGCTCTGAACAGTTAGTAAGTCCAAATATCCTTAACAATAAGTGCGCGAGCAGCTTGCTGCGAGCGCCAAGAAAAAAATTATAATCTTGACTCTTGACCATGAAATATGTGGTGATAATAATATTATAAGTATTATTGTGTAAGGCTCTACATATTAATAATAAATTATAATTTCTGACTCTCTGACGAAAGTCCTGGTTGCATAGTAGATGTCTTCTTCAGTCATATACGCAGCAGCGAAAGGTCGTAATTTATTGTTTACATCTATATTGACCCAGGGCATAGTTATCACCATGTGGGGTCATGATTATCTTGTTATTGTAGTATTATTTACTTGTGTCGTTCGACATATCGCTCAGTAATCGTTTGAAAACTGTGCCGTTAACTTGTCTTCACAAATTTTAATTGACCACTTTAAAGTCATACACAATGCCTGATGAGAGTGCCTACCCTCTGTCGCCGTCGGTAAACCCGCAAGACATTCGCGCACGCGCCAACTCTTCCTCGAAAAAGAAGCGGCCGGTAATTAGATTCCTTGCGGGCAACGAGGCCTTAGAAATACCAGACAAGTCTGAGGCCGGCGTGGATAAGCCGCTGGCGAGAGTCGACCGCGGCGAGTTGGAGTTCGACAGCTACGCGGAGTCATTGTTCACGATGCACAGCACTTGGTTTGATAAGAGGGTCCTTGAGCACAGGTGCGTATTTTACGTGACTAAAGTTTAAAATGTTTCACAAGCTCTCTAATATTTTGTGGATTTCATGTAGTAAGAGTTAAGATCGTCGTAATAGGTCACGTCTTATAAAGTATTTAGCTGTTCCTGTTATAGGTAGGCGTCGTCTAGTTCCTAAGTTTAGGGCTGAAGAGGACGTGAAAGTAGATGTTACGTATGATATATCTGAATCAGGTCTATTGTAATGCGGGTCGATTCGCAATCGTTGCCGGTGTTGCTATAGAGACGGTTCTTTTGTTAATAAAATTTATTCTCAAGGTTTTAACCCTATTTCGTATACCTACATTTCATTTTGACTGTCGCTTCATGCTTGTAATGTCTAGCATAGCACACTTGTTATTCTTACATCTGTGTAGAGTTTTAGATTACCAGAACATGAATAATTCAGCGCTGTGAGCTGCTATAGTTGGTTAAGTTTATTTTTATCCTTTTAGTTTTTTATTGAACTCTGTATCAGAAAATATGTACTAAATGTAAAAAGTTCTCAGAGGTCATAAACATACAAAAGTACAAGTTTATTTTTTAAGTAGACTCTATGTAAATTATAAGAGTATAAGGGTGTATAATGTATAATAAGAAATGTTAAACTCGTGGAGTGCCCACATTGTACAAGCTTGAGATTGCCAAATATTATTAATTTAATTAATTCTATTAGCTCTTAGCATCAGTTATCTCTTCTTTGATAACAATTAATTAATAAACACGTTAATAATTTTATATTACGTACCCATTTTGGTTACGAGTTACGAGACACGAAAGTATTTTAGCATTTACATCATCTTTATCTTACGATGTCCTCTTATCGGTTTGTTTGTTTGTACATTACTCACGCGTTTTCCATTGGTTATTCATTCGGTCGGTTAATGATTTCATTGTTAACGATTCCTTATCACTAAACGGAAAAATTGTATAGTTACTCTGTTGCCCTAAATTTGGAACAAAGGCGTAAAGTCACATCGTCCTAGGGCACTAATGATCGTCCCGGTGTACTTAATTTAGGACATTTATATTTTTACAGCCTAATTTGTATAATAACTAATGCCTATTAACACAGTATACGGTTATGAAAATATAAACTGGGACTATCTAACTACATGTCTTTTGTTCTAAATTTAGGGCATTGGGACATAGCAGCACCAACGTCATTACCGTTTTAGGTCTCATGAGGATTGACCACTCGTAAATTGCACGTCGCTTCCGTAGACATCAGGAACATTGTATTAGGCTGATTAGTGCGATTAAAAAATAATTAGTTGAAACTCTACATCTTACTATTCTATTTCGAAGGAAAATTGATTTATATGTTACCAGATTAAAGCGTCGAGTTCGACGCTTCCTTGATGTCTGATGTAAAGCTATAACTCAGTAACACAGCCAATTACAGCCACAGTGTTACAAGTCCGCTGCTACTCTGCACTGCAACCTGAGACATAGTCATAGGATATTAAGTCTCATTAGCCCATTAGTTTCCCTAACCACCTTACCCTTCTCAGGTAGAAGGGTACGTTAGAATGGCGAATCGCGGTAGAATAATTCATACTGATTCTCGAATTGACAAACTCTCCCATTGTTTAACTGCTCATCATGTCTAATTAAAAACTTTTATCTTAAAGGGCTCTATATGTTCATTAAATTTATTAATTAATATTTCTATGAAGTTCTGTTTTGCTACCGCAGGTGGTAGCGAATATCGCTCACGTTTGAATAGGGCTTAATTTTACTTATCAAAATTATAATATTGTTAAAGTACAGCTTTTGTCTTCATTGGCAAATTAGCGTAGACCCATGGGAATCGAAAAAGGTTGGATAGGCTTTACCGTTAGCGGGATACTTAACCGATTCGTTGCGTATGGCACGTTTCAGTGCCATCACTTTTTTGAAATTACTACAAATTTTGAAAATACTGTTTTCTTTTCCGCATGTCAGAAGACACATGCGTGTCATCTAATCGTATGGCGCTGGGCACTGAACAGTGTCACGTTATTTTTGTTCGACGCCACATTTAAAAGTTAGACGTCGCAACGAATCGGTTAATTGATACTACTCATATATTTATTCTATTGTTTTTGTCAGGCCCCCCTGACACATCACATCATCGTGGCCACCTGTGAGACAAAAAACAGCTTACGGATTTACATTATTTTATGAAAATACGCGATATATTGATATTTTAGGTCATAAACTAGTTGAAATAACATTGTATTGTCTCAAATTGCTTTAAAATTTTGGAAATAAACGAAACACAGGTATTATTGTCACAGTGAAGCAGTTTGACAAACAACATAAACCGGCCACGCTAAAAGGGACGGAAAAAAATAGGTTCTCCTTTTTCTTCATACAGAATTTTCCCTATTGCTATCACACTCACACATAAAATGGGTACTTCTAGTTGTATTACTTCTGTGGTTTTTGTGTTTAATTAAATTAAAATTTCTAATGTCAAGCACGATAAACTTTTTAAGCTATTACAGTTACATATATTGCATCAGAATACCCATCCGTTTGATTTGGAGATAATACTCATGGAAGTAAAAAACTTCCGTAAAAAACTCATGGAAGATTTAAAGAAATATCTCGCAGTTTCAACCTCCTATTTCAAATTCGATTAAAATGAGCTCACGTTTCCATTATGTACTGCAAGAAATGTCTACAGTCACTGTAGACAGTAACACAGTACTTGATATATGAATCAGCTGTTTAGGTGCGTGGAAGTGGTACGTTTGGGTATATCCGACGGCCGTATAGCCGGAGCGTCAGTACTCGCGACGCGCTCGTCTATACGCCTGCTATTTCACGCTCTCCGCTTATAAACTCACTGAATTTTATCGCCGCGATTTTCATATGTGAATTACTCAGTGCATCAGTCACTACTTGCAGCTTTGTTTGTATGTGAATCGTGGAAGTAGCACTCAGGAAACATTAACAGTTGGTGTTTTCGTATCATAATTTATTTCTGATTGCAATTAACACGAAGTTTTGATAGTTACAAGGCTTAGTTTTGGTCCTATTTGATTCGGGCGTTTGATAGTTCGTGAGCAACATAGTTGTGTAATAGCATACAATGGGTTAATGTTAAGCCACTTGATTTTAACTGCCCCACTTTTTATACGGTTAGATTGGCCTAACCCTAATAGGAAATTGAAATCTATTTCGTAGAGCATAAGAATAAAATTTGAACTTTAAAATGTAACTTATTATGTACAAAATAAAGTAATAATATATATTTTTCATGGCATGTAGTATGTTTATGAGTCATGTTATACGCACTTACGAGTAGCATTCAGTCTTTGTATAATAAAAACATCCGATGTTATTTACATACAGTGACTACAGAAAATCAGATTCCGATATAGGTAGTTCCACTTGATATGTTACTTGAAAGTAAAATATAATAAAACTGTTATGAATCTTAATATAACTACGTATCTAAACATGTAAAATTTACACACATTTATTAAGTAATGTAAGAGCCGAATATAATTTTACTCTGGCTATAAAACCAGTTTCTGCTAACAAATACCTATATGCGAAATTCTTTGCGAAACCATTAGCGGTAACTAATATTTGAAATACGTTATAGTCAAACAAGTATGTATAGGTAACTAGCATACTAATTGTTTCCGAATATTTAAACAAATGTTTCATGAAGTTATGTTGCGAAGTTCCTGAACGGTAACAGTAATTCATGAATATATTTACACAGAAAAAGGCACCCTAATTTTATCCACTACTAACATTTTCACGTGGCTTTGCTTGCTGATGTTGATGAAAAGTAGCCTATGTTGCTAAGGGATGATGTAGTAAGTAATGTAGAAAGAATTTTTGAAATCCAGTAGTCTTTGAGTTTATTTGTAACAAACATAATGTTTAGTATCTCTAGAATTTTATTATAGAGCAAAGGCTTTTTTTCATTATTCTTTGTAAAGTGCAGTAGTTATTTAACAACAATATATAATACGTATTTTGCGCAGTCAATTTAGTGAAAGGCGTTACACGTGTCAATGCTAAAACAATCATATAACGCGATTGTGCTGAAAAACACGTTTTCAGTGAGTCAACAGTCAACGACGTGGTGCGAAATGTCGTTGACTTCATACCTTAGTGAATGTGAGCCTGGAATATGTATCGATTGGTAGTTCCTGGCAAACGTTCCCCCATGCGCTGGCTGCATCCCTTCCCACTGCGAGATAATTTAATGGCCAGACGTCTCGGTCCCCTACCAGATTGCCACATCATTCAATATTTGTTCGACCTTGAGTTGGAACGTTACGTCCGTACTAAACTGCTGGGTTATGCAGATTAATTCTGTCTTCATTATAGGAGAATCTCTAATTTGGTAGATATAATGTGATATGAAAAAATTGTAAATGTTATTATAAGCTACGACAGCTCAAAAACCGGCAAACGTTGAACAAGTCTAGTTCATAATATAATTGCAATATCCTACCGACTGCACCATAAAGTCAATTTTGCTGAACAATTATTGTCAAAACTGAATGAATGAATTTAATAGATGTTAATGTTCATTCCCCAAGGCAATAAATTTATTCTCAGTCACAGATGTGTGCTAATTAGGCGTTAAGTAGCTATTTTAAACATTAATTACAGTCATTCTAGTATGTTAAATGTTAGGGTTATCAAGCCTCTACTTAGATAAGCATAATTAGGTTGCAACTGAAAAACTCTTTGTAAACTCTGATTAGGTGTCATGCAACTCTGGATGTTGTTTGTAGAAGTATTAAAATCGCCTAAATGTCAACTTTGTTATGAATTGAGAAAGAATAATTACCGTCGTAAAAAAATCAAAACATTCAATACAGCGGTTACATATTATATAATAATCTTGTAGCAAAGGTGCAAAAAGTGATGGATTGGGAGTGATGATTTAGCGATCCTTTAGTAAGACCGGTATCTTTGACCTTGTTACTGTCAAGGATATCAACTCGAATGTTTCCTTTGTGCCACTAACACGGATACTGTGCACTTGGAACGTAGTCTTTAGAACGACTTTGTTTACAGATTTTTCTCGGAAAATATTATTTAAAGCGAACTTGTGTGTTAGTTTATATTAAGAACGTTAGTTTGATGTGAGTGATAAAATGAAGGATATCAAGACGAAGACGTACAACGGTTCGTCCGATCTGCTCATGGAGCAATCGGTTGCCAATGGCTCCTCTTATGGTAAAGGAGACAGATACACAGCAGCGCCTAACGAGTAAGTTATAACCTTGATTCTATTGTTTTTATACATATTTAACGCGTCTGTGCAACTTATGATGTCAGCGCAATCAAATAATACGGAATATTCCAACATGCCAATATTGAGCGACACGGTTACCTGTTAGGAAATTTTAATTGAGATCTAATTGTGTATTGGTCGAAAAAGTTTCCGCAATTATAGATGCAAATCTGAAAAGATCTGGCAAAGATCTCATGAGGATTCTAGAATAATATGAAATAATATTATTTACTTACAATAATATTTTTAAAAGTGTTTGATTCTAATTTTGTTTGAAAGTAATTTTCACTATGTTTAGTGTCCGGACGAAGAGACACGCAATAACCAGTGAATGCGTCACTGCAGCATCAAATCCACCCACGAGATAATAACAATATTTATAATATTCAATAAATAAAATGCTAAGACGTTGTCCGTACGAATTCCAATCAAAGAGCTATTTAATTTGATTATTTTTTACACCAAGGTAAACAACGAAGCGAGAATAGAAACGAGATTTGTTTTTGCTTGTTTACAAAAAAGGTGAAACGAGCTATATTATGTTGTAGTCCTTATACAAGAATCATCCACGTTTATTGAGTTCTAGGCTAAATAGATATTTTTCATGTCATATTTTTATGATCTTGTTATCCATGTTGTCAAAGAACCTTTATCAATTAAATACAAGGTAGAAGATAAATCTGTCTGCCGAATTTGATCAAAATGTTCTGACTTGTGTTGTAAAGTATTGTCTAATCCATCAACATTTTCTAGAACTTCTTGCGATAAATCTTCTATCTCTCCAGCTCCTGCAAAATTAGCAATATACTTCGAAAAACCTTGACGTGACACGCTACTAATAGAACATCTGGTTACACTTAGTACCACGTTTTGGCATAATGCATTCTGGAATTCCATAACAGCTAGATGTCCTCATTACGTAGGCGTTAACGAACGTTGTGTCATAACAAATATGTTATTTATGTCAATTAAACCGGATCGGAAACCCACTGCCCATGCCACATTGGCGCCAATGTCTAAATCTGGATTCGCACCTGACTTGCGTGTTTGTTTCCAATGTCATTTAGTGCACACATTTGTGATTTTCTTGTTCTTTATGTAAGTAGTTACATAGGTAGGAGTAGTCCTTCTCTTTTAAATTGATTAACCTATGCATGCAAGCTTTCGATATCGACCTGTTTTGAATTTTACACGAGTCACGACAGCTCTTTCATAATAAGAGTTCTTGGTCCAAGTCTTTTAATAAATAATATAGGAGTTCTTAATGAGATAACTACAATGAGAAATTTGTGGCAGGTAGGTACTTATTATTTGTAAATTTTTATCAAAATACATATATTTGCACCAAATAAGCGGAAAATTTTTGGAGGTTGAAATCTTAATAATATTTTCTTGTTGCATTGATAAATATTGATTTTAAGAGAACTTCTGATCATCTAATGTAGATGTCACAGTACGTGGATGAGTAGGTAATGTTTAGATATTGAAATCATGCAACTATTGAATACATGTACGTCGTACTGCTACTTGCATTATACTGCAATGGATTTTGAGGGCGAGGCTATGGGTTACATAAACCTTGATCATACTCGTATGTTTATGTCAAGTATCGATTTTTATAACAATTCTCCTTTAAAGGCACACTTTTGATGGAACCTATTAGTTTTAAGATCTTATTGCACCCAAACTTCTGACTTCGGTTATCCTGTTAAGGTCTAGTTATCCTCTTTACCTAGAGTTTGAGAAGATCTTCCTTCTCTAGGACTTTCCTTGCCGTTCGGTCCTAATTTATTCATCAGTCATGTCCACTTCTTGTCTCTCAAAGGTGTCTTCTAACAAGTGGCATTAACCCCCTTAAACGACTATAAAACCAACGAGGCCAATGTGAAACATTAAAGCAGATTACGTTATCACCATCATGGGAGCAAATTCCTTATTTCCACTGTGATGACAGGAAACGGATGACATTTCGCGCTTGTTACACTAGTTCCTTTATTCTTGTGATTAAAGCGTTAAGATGTCACTTCGAGGAAGTCTAGTAAACAAGTGCTGAGCAATACAAAAGATTTCGTGGAACCTAATACATCTATAGGATACAAATGATGCATTCCAAGAAAACTATGTTGTTTATTGTTTCTTTAATCTTATCAGCTTCACACGAGTAGGCTATAGTAGTAATTTCCGCTCAAGCAAAACTGATTTGTAGACTGCAGGGGAGTTTGCGTGCTGGCACCAGTTATTTATGTTCTATATATCAGCATTTTATGCTACATACTCGTATAGAAGAGTAGATAGTTCTATGGCACGTGTTCGTTCTAGAAAACCAATCTATATTGCTTTAATTAACCATTAACTTTCGATTAAACTTAGAATAGCCTGTTTTATGCATCGGTTGACTCTGTTGATTGACATTGTTAATTACGTATCGATTTTAAACTTTGCTTGGCAATATCATGCTCTCACTCAATGTTTTTGTACATGTGTACTATTTTATGTCTGTAAACTGTAATTGTAAATTCAGCGATGAGTCTTTGTATGTAAATGATCACAAAGACAATTCACAGTTTGTATTCTTTGTACAGTCTGGTGATCACTACAAAGATACATCGCCAATGACCTGTCAGATCCTTATAGCATGCGATGATATATATTTTGTGCAATCTTGATTGGCGCTTTGCATTAAAATATTTAATATTTTAAATTTTCATATTGCACCATCGCCTCGCATAGTAAATAGAACAGGAGGTCAGATTGTGAATCGGAAATCAATCAACTTTCACTCGGAGCGTTCAGCTCGATCGTTCGTGGCCGAAGAATGCGTAAAGCGTATCTAATCTATTAATAGGCTGTTGATTTATTGGTCTTAGTACTTAGATTATGTCAATACGTGCATAATAGTCAGATAGATTGCTTGCTTACAGACTTTCCTTTATTTATATCACTATAGAAAATATTTCTTTTATCATTCCTTAGTAGAGTTCAACCATTTTTGAATTGAACTTTTCAGCCAAATAATATCGTTACTAATGTCAATGGGAACGACATGTAAAACAAAATTGGTCAAACTGTACCCACATACTCTACGTCTCATATAATAGTAATGATATATTATGTATGTGAGCAAAATAAGAATCCTAGTTGAATCGTTCTGTGTAGATGTCAAAGCGATCTCGCGGCGTAGAGTGCCTATTATAATATGCGTTCTCGCCAACATTCAATAACATTGTAGAATTTATATGAATGTTGTGGTAAAACGATTTGTGAGTGATGTCGATAGACGATGTTTGTAGACTTTCACGGTTTAGGGGAATGAACTCATCAAATCATGAAAATCGACCAGAATAGTCTGACATTTGAAGTGCAACAGATGTTGTCTGTAGCTAATTTATTGCAAGTTTGTCATTAAACGTTCAAAAATAAATGGCATAGTTTTATTGCAAGTCACTAAAGTGTTGCTTTATTCTTAATTCTGACCGAGGTGGTTAACTTGGCCGACAAAAACAAAATGTTCTGTGGGACAACGGTGAAGTTTATAGACGTCTTTTTTTAATATGTACTATGAACATAGTTAAGAAATGCTTTTTATTTCTTAACTTTACTGTTCTATGTTTCTAAGAACATTTTACTTTTACTACCTTATAGTGATTGCCACCAACCCTGGTTAGCCAATACAGACTCTAGTCTTTGATCTTATGTAGAGTCTGCAAAACGCAAGTGAATTTCCCTTCGAGGCGATTGTCGTCCATTCTAGACTGCACTTTTCTTTAGGTGTTATTCTTTGAAATCTCGTAGAGATACTTTGCGGGTTGAATCTTTAAAATAAAATAAAATTTAATTGCAAAAGCGCTCCATTGTAGCCGATTTGAACATGTGTTTCTGATTTATTGATTTGAATGCAAATCTACACTTACTGTACCTATAGATTTAAAGTTAACATGAGTTTTAATACCTATAGTCGTAATGTCCTAGAACGATGCCAATTTTTATGTGTTTGTTAGATTTTCTACCGTAATAAAGTTTGTTAGTCACTGTTTGTAGTTCTTGAATAATTTAATCAAATTCGTAGGCCTTGTTGATAATTTATTATTGAACAAGATTTTTATCTCGGTTTTGATAATGGCACTCGACTGCCTGCAGTTAAATTGTATTACGTACAATCAGTACATTATCTAATCGTGTATCTAGTATTATCAGTATTTGGCTGTATCTGATAACATTTTCGTAATTTCTGACAATTTTGAATGTTAAGGCAAAATACAAATCTTGACGTTGTTATCTTTCGATTTAAATTTTTCTTGGTATTTGCCTGTCGCGTATGATCGTGAGTTAGGTTTTGAAATGCTGTAACGTGCCCAATTAGCGAATTAAAAAAACTTAATTAATCCTTCATTAACAAAATGAGTTTTTTCTTTGAAATAAACCATGTTTTTTAATAGGTAAATCCCGAATCTTCCCCTAATTGAAAGAACACCTTTTTATCTTTTTCCCGGGGAAATGCTTTACGCATACCACCCTGACCAATAGGGATGTTGACACATGTCACGAATTCATATAAAGTCATATACAAGAGAGATATATACCGCGCTTAGTTCATTTTTTGTATGAAAACAAAATCGGCAAAACATGGTGGGGTGCGGGGGATGGGTGGCTAGATTTGATTAGCTCGTTCAAGGTCACGTCACAGTTACGCCACAGTTTAGGTAATAGTTAGAGGCATAACATGACTTTCTAGTGATGTGGTAAAGTCGCTATATCGATATCGATAAGAAAATATAAGTTACTGTTATTCTTAAGTTTAATGAGAAAGTTCGTTGTATTGTATACGAGAGATATTTTAATATAACTTCAATTATTGTTTTACTATAGCTTAAATGTTTTCTCATCTCTATTACGTCCCAAAATACCCGGATAAATATTTTACATGGTTTCACTAAAATATAAATGGGTCCATCGCTCGCATAAAATTTTTAGTCCTAATTTTAAAAAAATATGCGTGCGAATACGCACCCAATAAGAATAAACAATAAATGTTTGATAGCGAATTATTTGTTTTTAAATTAGTGACAAATTTAACATTATGTATTTTAAAAGCTTCGTTACACTTCTCATATTATAAGCTCCATAATAACCATTCATGAATTAGATACCAACAACCCTGTATAATATTATACCCCGATAATTTTGGTACCTTAATATACCTACTTCAAAAATCTCAATAACATTTTTGTCGATAAAATTTGTGGTGTAAATTTAAATTTGTGTCTCATCACTAGTTCATCCGTACATAAGAGAGAACGAGATAATGTTATACAAATTTACCAAGAAAGAATGAGACGAAAAGAGACTTGGCCATTTTTATATCACATTTTATGTTAAACATTTTTCAATGATTAATATCGGAATAATAACTTGCCTGTGCAATAAGATTTCGTCTTTTGCGTAACTGAATGTAGCGCTAGTCTTTCCGCGCCATTTTATTGAACAATACGGCATTTTTAATAATTATTTTTCATTAGGTATGAGAATGTCACGCTGTCAATGTCGGCCGTGGAATGAACACGAAAAAGAGGCGGAGCTACGAGCTTATGTTGATTCAGGCATATGACTTGGCGACTGTTACCTCATTTTAGCTTCCATCTCTGGCTTTATGATCTGTGTATAAAGTTATGTTTTTCACATAAAAAACGGTATTTCAAAACCTGCAATCACATTTTAAGGATCTATTTACAAGCCAAAATTGAATAAAATCAATTTTTATTTCAATAATTTTTACTTATTATTACGCGAATGCGAACGCCAATCAGAGCGCGTGACGTCAAACCACTGCCTGGAGGGCCAGGCAGTGGTGTGACGTCACGTTAAAATCAGGAACATTTCATAGGATGCGTAGGTACGCTTTCTATGAAATGTTCCTGATTTCAACACATTTTAATTATTTATAACTTAAAAACCACTGAACCGATTTTGATGCAACTTATACTGTGCCCTAAGTTGATCCAAATTTAAGCAAAAAAAAGTCAATAACCACAATGGATATTATTTTTTCAGAGAGACATTTTAGTTATTGACTTTATTTTTGGCTTAAATATGAACCAACTAAGGCACAGTATAAGTTACATCAAAATCGGTTCAGTGGCTTTTAAGTTATGAATTATTAAAATGTGTTGTAATCAGGAACATTGCTTAGGAACCGTAAGTCCAGCCAGTGGTGTGATGTCACGCGCTGTCAGATGACAGTTCGGAACGTTTTAGCCAGATATCAAAAAATCATATTCATTTACGTATTTTTATATTGAAATTTCATATATTTTTGCATAAAAATATGATATTCGTGTATGAAATGGGTCTATCTATCATATAAAAGCAATTCCAAAAATTTGTCAACATCCCTATTGTAACACTTAAACCCCGGGGTCCTTCCAGCCGCTGTTCAGCGGGAACGACGAAGGTACGCTCTCGCATTCTTCTCCGTCGTCCCGGAATCGAAAGAACACCTAGAGTTTGTTATAGTTATTAGTAGTGTCTTAGGTCCTTTTTGGCGCCCCTTAATAAATAAACATAGTTACTGACCTTTTGACGTAAAAATCCTATCTAACGCAAAAAATAACAGATTTCGATTGAGCTGTTATTCATGATTTATGCTTGATGAAAATAGAAGATACAGTGAACACATAAATTTATTTCGTGCTCATTTCACAGGTGTATCGCAGTTTTCAGTTCTCAAATAGGTCATCAACATGTCACAAAGCTTTCAGTGGTATGACAAAATCATGTTTTCACGTAGTGTGTGGCGCGTGTGCTAATTGATTTCATCATTATCTCTCTATATTAATAAGTACATTCTCTTTGACATTAACTTTTCGGGAGATCCACTGACTGACATGCCTTTACGTTTTAATCACAGAACTAATACAACTAGAAGTAGCCATATGTGTGAGTGTGACGGCAATAGGGAAAATTCTATGTGAAGAAAAAGGAGAACCTATTTTTCTTCCGTCCCTTTCAGCGTGGCCGGTTACGTTGTTTGTCACAAGTTCAAACTATGGTTCAAACGACTTCCCTGTGACAAACATACCATCGAATTATCTTTTATTTTTGAGATTTTATGTGCTTTCAGGGAATAATTAATGGTTTATGTGTACTCATAGTGGTAGTGAAATGGTAGGATGTGCAGTTTTGGGCTGTAAAAGCCGTAGTGAACAACATTAGGAGAAACTATTGCTGTCGCATAGGCGGGCACGCAGTGGTGAACCACCTGGTTTTAATCTTACTGTCTTAATAATATTACAAACGTGAAAGTTTGTAAGAATGAATGGATGTCTGGATGTCGGGATTTATGTTTGTTACTCTTTTACACCTAAACTGGTGGACCGATTGAGCTAAAATTTGGTATAGAGATACCTTAGATTAGACCCTGGAATAACATATAGGCTGCTGCTGTACAGTGGGTTAAACCGCTGGGCGCTTCTATAAATTAAATATTCATTTAACCCCCACGCTCTACTTCGTGGACATCGCGCGCGTTATCAAATTCTCACTCAATAAATTATGCCTTGTCGTTTTGTATTGTTTGAGAATTTGACACTACCCGCGTACATGTGCACTAAGTGAGGCTGGTCTTCGAAATTTTGTTTCCCCCTGGCTCTGTATATTTTCAAGTTATTTTAACAAGTGTTTTTTCTTTGTTTCAGAATCTTTGTGAACAGGTCATTGCATTTAGAAAATGTCAAATTCTACGGTTTTGATATGGATTACACATTGGCTGGTTAGTATATATTTTATTACTTAACATACCGGGGGTTATACCGGGGGTAGACTTCCTTTGCAGGAGGTCGACTAGGTGGTTACCCCAACAGTGCCAGTTATTCTACCGCTTGAGCAGTGATGTGCAAACATTACTGTGCTTCGGTAGGAGGGCACTGTAGCTAGTGAAATTACTGGGTTGAAGAGTCTTAAAATCCAATGACTCTCAAGTAAGAAGCGTTGGCGTAGTTCACTAGGTAGCACTGTACTGATTATGGGCGGCGTTATCTCTTACCATCAGGAGAGCGTCTTGCTCGTCTTCTTACTTCATTGTATAAAAAAAAACATTAGAACTGCATAAAACATGTACAGTACAAAAACTTCAATTAATATAGGCACCTACATCGACTAATAGTAATGACAGATGCCGAGTATTTATTATACGCAAATATAGAGCCAAGTTCATTTTTAGGGTTTTGTAACTAAAATCGTCACAGGTATAGTTTCGATGTCCTTCATGAGAAGTTCACGCCTACTGTATACCCGATGTTCACAAATCAGAAATCGTAATTAATATTATTTTGTAGAAATATAGTATGAACAGTTATTAAAGAGTTCGCATTAATTGGGAAAACGTATTTTTTAACTCGGCATCGGTTTTCTGGGGATCTGCCATTATTCCTTTTGTCCAGTTATCGTGATTTTTTCAATCAAGTGTGAAAAATTCATTATCTTTCAAATTTCAATGATTAATTTGTTTTTCTTTCGTTACAGAGTACAAATCGCCGCAGTATGAAACGTTAGGATTTAATTTAACCAAAGAAAGATTAGTACATAAGGGTTACCCACGTGAAATATTAGAGTTCGAATATGACCCTTCATTTCCAGTCAGGTAAGATTATTATAGTGATAATTTTGGCGCTATTGTTTCATATTACTAAGTAAATGTGACAAGTTCCTAATATGGCTACGCGCCAAAAGATCCGTGTCACAACATGTATTTTGTTCAGTTTGTCATAATATGTTATCCGTCAGAAGGGTTCTGAAGAGATTTTTCGATTGACTTGATTTCTTTTTTTACTTCATTTTTTTTCATTCTTGATTTTTCTTATGTCCCTCATATGTGTCCAGCTCTTTATTATTAAAGATTTTATTATTAAATATTTTAAATTTAAATGTTGCTTTTGTTTTCAGAGGTTTATGGTTCGACACACATTACGGCAATTTATTGAAAGTGGATGCCTATGGAAACATTTTAGTATGTGTACATGGATTCGAATTTCTGAAACAGTAAGTAGCACATTATTTAGTTTATTTTTAGTTCAGGAATCTATCTAGTCGAAGATTGGCATTCGACATCTCTGTTTTACTTTCAACTATTTTTATAGTAACTATAAATATAGAGTTCTAAGAAATTCAATGTTTGATGTCTAGAAACTGTGATGACCTAATAAATGAAGTTTTTTAAATGCATTTCAGTATAAGTGATGTTTTGAATAAAAAGCATTTACTCGTGTCTCTTCACAAAAATAGTTCTAGATTTTAAAAATAAAACTTTAAATAGAAAGTTCATTAAATAATCCAATTACATAAAAAGCAAACATGTCTGCCAGCATTCTGAGCACTCTGCCATCTGACAGTGGTTTGGAACACTTGGATTTTTTGTAGATCGGCTTGTGGCCGATCTGTGGTTAATAAAAGTGTTCTTTACTGCTGTAGTATTGTTAGTTTGTTTTTCTCAATAAAGGCGTTTGCATTGGCGGATTTGCCCTAAGGCCCAGTAGGCCCGGGCCTAGGGCGGCCAGATATTAGGGGCGGCCAATCGTGACAAAAAAATCACTGATGACAAGAAATAACTAAAAGTACGTAAATATTTTAAAGGCCTCAGGGGGCCATGGGTTTTTCTCGGCGGCTCTGCTCTATAATAAGAATATTTATTTTCTCACCGCTCAGAACACATCTTTTGTAGCCTGAAATATAAAATTTTCTCGGCACTCGCAGCTAGCTGCTCGCGCAATTATAAATAGAATATTAGGTATTTTGCTCACCACTCAGAACGAGCTCATTGCACATCTTTTGTAGTCTGAAACGTAAAAATTCTCGGCGCTCGCAGCAAGCTGCTCGCGCAATACAAGGTTTTTAAAATTTTATTCTACTCGGAACGAGTTTAACGCACACGTTCTTGTCAGAGATATAACATTTCCTATTTAAGAGATTTAAAATTGTAGGTAAACGTTGAAATGTACAAACCTACCTTGTTCCCAAGAAAAAAATTCTGGATCCGCCTCTGTTTAAGGAGTGAGTAGGAGTAGACATGTTTTAAACGACGTAGGTGCAGGTATTAGGTACATGGACTGGGGCCTAGGGCGGCCTAGACTGTAAATCCGCCACTGGGCGTTTGCCACAAAAAAAAAAATGTCAAATATTATTCATTAAATAACCCGCCCCTGATCGTTCCCGGTGCAAAGGTGCCCATTACGCTCGCAGCATTGCCACGCTGAATAGCGATAGCCAACCTCTGCACCAAAAACGACCCGGAGCGGGAGTCACCATTTTTTTTTTTTTTTAATTACTCAATTACACTAATATAATCATGGCAAAAGATTGTGTTCGTTACTCTTTCACGTTTAAACAAGTGAACTGATGAAGCTGAAATATGGTTATAGATTACAAAGATTCTCGAAAACTAAACTTAATAACAAAGAAATAGGGATCTGCGTAAAATAGCTTGCTGGACACATTATTTATAATAACTTTTAAATCAAAGAAAGCAGATACCTACGCACTAAAGTTCAAAGGCTCAAGACGTCACGGTATGCAACTTTTCATAGAAAGTCGTGACGTAGCGCGTCCCCACCTATCAACTTAAAAACGTTTTATATATATAGCCATTTTTATTATAAAATCAAATAATAACGCATCTTATATTTAACATTTATATAAGTGACGGACTGAATAGATCTTACTAATATTATAAACGTGAAAGTTTGTAACAATGTGTCTGGATGTATGTTTGTTACTCTTTCACGCCTAAACGGGTGGACCGATTGAGCTGAAATTTGGTATAGAGATAGCTTAAACCCTGGCAATAACACATAGGCTACAGTAAAACCGCTGGGCGCAGCTAAATTAAAATATTTCTATTGTTACGTTAAAATCAATGTTATCTAGAGTGTCTGTGACCGGCCATCGTCACAGATTAGGTAAATACCAACCGTATCACCGACCGTGATGGTTATCTCTTATCTGTGTGACGTCATAGTAATCAATAAGGTATACTTGTATTTAGGTACTGTTTTCTACGAATACCTACCATAATATAAGTACTTATGTACATAAGATACTGACTGTAGATCTTGCATTAAATCACGAGACTACTGATAAAAACATCTGTTCCTTTATTTTATGGGATTAATAGCTGCGCTCGGCAGTTTTACGTGATTAAAAGTAGCCTGTGTGTAATCTAAAGCCCTAAAAGAGTCTAAACTCATTTAGGCGTGAGAAGTCACGCTATACTCATGCTACTTTCTTCTGTGTATGTGTTTGTATCTTCAGTCGTTTAGGCGTACCTATAATTAAAGTCAGATTTCTACATACATATTATATTGAGTAAGGTCATGGTAACTGACCCTGGGTCTAGGCGGCGAGTACGGGGGTATTCGTCGCCGCAAGAACAGACAGAGGTGGCGCGCGCGGTGTTTCCGCGCGCCCCTTGAGAGGGTGGGGTGAAACTCCTCTTCACCCCACCGCGGAGGGGTCCTCCTGTCAGTGAGGACCAAACGCCGTCGGGGCCGCGGATGAATGCTTCGGCGTACCCGTTGCCCCGGCATTATGGCGTCCCGCAGGAACACCCCCAGGTTTTTTTAGTGGGTATCCCCGCCGCTCCCATCTCTGGCGGGGGAGTCCCACATACCGCCCCGCGCCCCCCGGCGTGGGGTGATGATGCGTAACGCATTTTTCCTGGGTCAAAAAAAATGGTAACTGACCCTGACGCATTGAGAAACCCTTCCATCGTTCATAAAACAAAAGTTCATAAAAAAAATTCAAATCCAATATATTTAATATTTAGTCTATCATACCATACAGAATGTAAACCAATGTTATTTATTTCAGCTCCCAAGTATACGAGTTGTATCCCAACAAGTTTCTAACACTGGACGAGTCGAGAGTGTACGTCCTGAACACTCTGTTCAACTTGCCCGAGACGTACCTCATCGCTTGTCTCATCGACTTCTTCACGAACTCGCCTCAGTATACCAGGTAAGCATCTAACTACATTTCATTTTCTTGTTTTATTGTAAATGGGAATGTAGTCTAATTTTTTTCTATTTTTTTTTGGATAATTTATTTATTCAATAATTACAATGTATAAAATAAACTAAACTTAAAATTAACTTATGGATAGTAAACGGGTCCAGCGCGTCTCCTCGGGCTCCATAGTTCCCAACAGGCAAGCAGCGTTGCATCGCTTAATGGCGAGGTTATTTAAAAAAAATTGGACACGCATTTGATAAAGAACAACGCACTAAAGTTGCTTTGTTGTGACGTCACTGGCCGAACTCTGGTACATTTGTACTGGTTAGTGACATCTCGCGTCCCTAGCGAAAAACGTATATATTAATATATGTATAATAGTATAGATATGCGTTATATATCTCAGCCATTTTTAAAATATTTTTTATTATTTAAATTACGGAATAATTATAATATATTAATTTTGTTGACCTTATCGACGTCCCTATTCTAGTCGCTAAACCTTGGTTTTAAATATTATGACCCACAGTGCTCTACATCCCATAATGATCTGATCATAGGCCCACGTCTTTTGCTACCTCTATATCTTCCAACCATTTGGTTACCAAACTATCGACATTATAATGTTTGCCCATAGGTTTTAGATATAAAAAAAATAGTTCATTTTTATTTTATTAGTCGGCACTTATCGCGTAAAAAAATAGTTTATGTTTATATTATTAGTCGGCACTTATCGCGTAGGCGTACCCACTAATAAAATTAACATGAGTTTAAATCGCGAAAAGTGTTATAGAAAAGTTAGTTGTTTTAAACTCTATTTCGTACCCTTTTATCGCTTACGAATAGGGGCTATTTTGGGCGTATTTTCCTCATAATATTTCAATCATGTGCTTTAAATATAACTTTATTTACCCAATGGATATATTTAATGCAATTTTATTGATTACGAGTATTTTTAATATAAGAAAATTGTCCGTGTAATTTGTGGTTGCGAAGTAAAATTTTATGGGTAATAATAATATCTACAAATACATTAACCATTTTCCTGTATTATGTCGTGTGTAATAACAAGATTATATTACCGTTATATTATTATGTTCAATATACGACAATATTACGAGTAATTGATATTCCTTTGCTCGGTATTAAAGAACAATAATGTTATATTTCTTCAGTAAATCGATTAGGATTGTTTGTTTCTTGAAAACAAAAATATTTATTTGTATCGTCATTGTTTTTGCTTACGTAGTTGTTTACATTCATTAAAAAGAATATTTTATAAAACATTCATTCGTGCTTAAGCCTCGTTCGTAAAGTCAGAATTAAACGCTCGCGTTAAAAACGCCAGTTTCTTTTTTTTACGAGCCTCGACATTGGGAGAGCATTTTCTCTACACATTCACTCCAGTTCTATCTTATATGTTTCTCCCTTACGAGAAGCATATGAAATAAAACTGGACTGATGAACTGGAGCGCGGAAGCCCGCGCTTCATTCGTTCCTTTCATACACATCATCTTTTATACATTTTTGCTATCGCTATATTATAAAAACGCCAGTTGGTGTCTACAGTGAATTTTGTTTGAGGCATTGGCAATTCAATCTTACAGTCATGTTTCGAAACAAAATTCAACGCCTCTCGTGTGTTCTAATCCTAAAAACTATAAAATGCAATCAAAATATTTTTTGTTTACAGAGAAAAGACGGGAGTAAGATGCGGCGACCTAGCGATGTCATTCAAATCCATATTCCAAGATGTCAGGAACGCGGTGGATTACGTTCACATCCACGGAGACTTGAAGCAGAAGACCATCGAGAACTTAGACCTTTACTTGAAGAAAGATGAGAGGCTACCGATGTTTTTGTCCAGGATAACGGCGAGTGGAGCGAAGTTGTTCCTACTAACCAACAGTGAATACAACTTTACCGACAAAATTATGAATTACTTATTTGATTTCCCTCACGGCGCTAAGGTAAGTGTAAAAACTTTGAAGACTATGTTATGCAGAAGATAAAAAACGCGGGTTACGCTTCCGGCGGTCGCGATCTGTGTGTGACCGCGCACGCTTTATATAAGTCACGTTCCGTTTCGGATTGCCACCATTTTGCCGCGCGGTCAGGTGTCTTTGTGACTTTAGATTTCAGTCTATAGGTAATGATTTAATAATATAAATATAATTTAACTAGATAATAACCGCTCTGAGCGCGAAATTAGTAAGCAATATAACTCGCAGTGGGTTCAATAAAATCAGTCGATTCAAATTAGTTTATAACGTTTCAATGGATGGATTAACCGATTTTAAAGAGAAAAAACATCCTTATTTTGGCATAATATAAAGGACATTACTAATAAAGGAATATTACATGATATAGTAATAATATTTATGTTGTTTTTGTAAAAACCCATGCCATCACAAATCCTTATACTGCTAAATTGTTTACGATTTCCCTTAAAGGTATTCGTAACTTTGAGAACTCTCTCGTTCCACAAATCGATTTCCTCTTCCCGAAATAATTTCCCCTTGAACTTGATACAGCTTCGAGGATCCTTTGTTCGGACCTATTTTAGGACGTTACAATATCGCGAGCTTTGTGTTTGCAAAGTAAATAACAGCTTTTGTCCCGAATACCGAAATCATTTATAATATCGTTTTGGGATTGTACGTAGAACTGTGGGTAAACTCATGTATTTGTTAAAATAAGATAATATCTTTCTACCTAAGTTAAAATTAAAATTAGGAAATAGTAAAATATACGGCTTAAAAAATAGTAATGCTTTAAGGCTTAGTGGATTATAGTCCATCAAGAATATCTATTTTAAATCAAAAAATTAAATTATGATTACATAAACACTAAAAATATTAACTTCTCATATTTTATCTTAAAAAACCATTAGCTAATCCATTTATCCATTTACCCGCCGCCTGCCTGTTGCTCGTCCAAGATACACAAGTTTCATTTCAGGGTACTAATGGGTACCTACCTTAAAATAAATAAATTACTGATTGGTCTCCTGCCGGTAGACCAATGGGCACCCAAATAGGCCGAATCTACAACATTATTATGGCATTATTTTGGTTTTAATAGTATGTATCGGTATATTTAAATAGCTATGATTAAAAATATGTACTTATGTCTCCTTATATATCTTTATAACCACCGTCGCTCTATTTTATGTATTTCCTTTCCCTGCTTGGTTGTCTGGAAGAGATCACTTTTAGCGATAAGACCGCCAATTGTAACACTTATTTCTGTGTAATCTTAGTTCTAAGCTATATTATTGTATTTGTGTGAACAATAGTTTTCTATTCTATTATGTGTGTTGTGGTATTTGGATATAAGTTTAAATTTCAAATTGTATTGTATGATGAGAATTATGGCTTTTAGCTGAAATAAATGATAATTTAATTTTAATTATTCTGGGAGACGAATTTCGGGGGACCAGTGGGTTCTCTCCCCAACAAACAATACAGTCCACTATTATCTTTTGCTTCAGAGTGATGACCCTCACAGAAATTGGAAGACTTACTTCGATTGGATCGTGGTGGACGCCAAGAAACCGTTGTTCTTCGGCGAAGGCACTACGCTGAGACAGGTTGACATTCGTACGGGAGCGTTGAAAATGGGCCACCATGTGGGACCGTTGCATGAGAAACTTGTTTATTCTGGAGGTAAGAGAAAACATTAACACCTTAGATTAAAATCATATAACCTCTGCATAATAAACCAGCTGGTGCCCCTCAAACGCACAATAAATAATGCAACCAAGATAAACATTGTAAACACATATTTAAAAAATGCAATCCTCATGAGTTTCTTGCTCGTTCATCTCATAGAGGTGCCTTGCGAACGAGCGGTAGAGTGTTAAAATAGAAAAAATGTAAAATTGACTTGCAAAAGTGCTCCAATGTAGCCTAATTGAATAAATGAATTTTGAGTGAGTTTGAAAATAAAATTAAGTTTATTTTTAAGTTACCTAATCATGTGTTAGTTTGTGTTTATTTTTTGTCGTGCTCTCGCTCTTGACTCTTAAATTGAATCTATGTCGTCCTTGTCTGAACACATTTTGTTTGCTAGAGAATCTAAGTATTGTGTACACAAACCACGGGATCTGTAATCTGTAGCATGTAAAGAAATATGTTTCAGAAACAGTTTTAATTATTTTATACAAAGAAGTAAGTATGAAGACGAGCAAGACGCTCACCTGATGGTAAGAGATAACGCTGCCCATAATTAGTACAGTGCTACACAGGATTTCACAATGATGTAAAATTCTAGGTGCACTAAACCAACGGTTCTTACTCAAGAGTCATGAGATATTAAGACATTTTAGCCCAGTAATTTACTAGCAACAGTGTTCTCCTACGAAGCACAGTAATGTTTACACATCACTGCTCAGGCGGTAGAATAATTGGCACTGTTGGGGTACTTAGTCGACCTCCCGCAAAGAAAGTCTACCCCCGCTCGTGTTGTTTTCGTTGTTGTAGGAGGCAGTCGTTAGGTCATGTTGCAGGCTTTGTAGTTATCTCGGCGACCTGAAACTGCAACATATAGGTTCGCCACACAACCTATAAATTGTGATTTGACTCTGACAGTGTAAGTAGGGTAACCTGTTCTGTTGGAGTACAAACCCCAATGAAAAAAAATGTTATCAATAAATTTGGTTTTATATGAACGTTGTCCCTATAGGATCATGCGACGTGTTCACGGAGTTAATCGGCGCGAAGGGTAAAGACGTGCTGTACATCGGCGACCACATCTTCGGCGACATCCTCAAGTCCAAGAAGATCGGCGGTTGGCGCACTTTCCTTATCGTACCGGAACTGGTGCAGGAACTTCACGTGTGGACCGACAAGTGTTCCTTGTTCGCACAGCTACAGAACTTGGATGTACAACTGGGGGATATGTACAAGTAAGTATTAATCTGATTACTTGCTATTTTTATAGGGGTTTTACAGGGGTCCATGTGTGGACAGACACGTGTTCGCTGTTCGCGCAGCTGCAGAACCTTGATGTACAACTGGGAGATATGTACAAGTTAATATTACCTGGTATTATTAATTCTAACCATCGTGCCGGAGCTGAGGGCCTATTGGCTAATTCTCACCCACTACGATTGATGACAACTTCAATGTACATTGCTGCGTTTGTTATTTTACTCATCATCCGTTACCCTAATCACCATAATACAAGCATTAAGTGGCTTAGTTTGGGGTTAGGTGGCGCTGTGTGAAATGTCCTGAAATATTTATTTATTTATTAATGAGGATTTATTAAGAAAGTAATGTGCGCAATTTTGTCTATGGATTCTAGTGTTTTACATATTGTTTGGCGATAGCCAATAGGGCCTCTGGTGCAAGAGTTACACGTGGGGCCAGTCAAGTGTTCGCTGTTAGTGCAGCTGCAGAACCTTGGATGTACAACTCGAGGATAATGTACACAAGTTAATATCACAACATTTTTTTTTAAACTGAACAAATTGGTACAGAACCCTTCATGCCCAAGTCCGACTCATTTGCTATGATGGTAGGATGACTACGAAATCAGCCAGGCTTTTAAAAACTACTCCAAACGAGTGAAATTACGCATGTGTTTTTTAAGTCAAGGTTATGAACTAAACAACGAGTATCATATACTCGCCTGATGTTTAGATGATACAAGATTATCAAACTTTAGTAAAAAATAAACCCCCTCTAACCTAATATATTTATTTTATTGATATAATCAATTAATTTGATTGAAGCGATACGCAGACAAAACAGGCTTAGACGTCACCCGTACGTTTTACAGTCACGTATCACGATAACATAGGTCAGTGACTGTAGTTACTTCACGCTGTTTCATCATCAACTGTACTGGGAACTCAGTAAACAAATAACATTTTTATACACAATAATATGTATAGAAGTTACGAGTAATTTGACGTCATTCCTTATGGGAAATAAGATAGACGCATTAAAAACTCTAAGTTTTCTTACACACCTACAAAATACCTTATACTGGGCACTAGTCTCTAGGCTATTTATTTAATGTTAAATGTTTTATTTGTAATTATAGTGTGCAACAAAGAGTTGTCTATCTATCTATCAATATGGACCATTATTAAAAGGACAGAGACTTTACATCTTATTTGCCTGGACGATGAGCGTATAATGCAGAGTTGCATTATTGCTCAAGATCATGCGAGCCCGTGGTTTGATTCGTTCTTCTGATCTGAACAATCTAAACTCTGTACGTTAGTTGGTGTCGTTGAGCTACGTTTAACGAAGCCCAACGTATTTTTTTTAATTCCGTCCGACATTATTATCTATTTTCTATACATGATCTGTCAAAATCAAGAAAATGGATTACCAAGTCTGTCAATCTGCTGCAGTTTATGGGCTTTTAGTTTTTATTTGCTTCGCAGATTGATTCTCATCGGACTGAGGGTTCCATCAAATTAGGCCAGCTTGACGGTGATTGGTTTCATGACCCCTGGTTGAATGACCCCTGTTGTTTTGTATCTTGCTCAAAATAATCCTTCTTCATTCCAGAGACCTAGACTCGAGTACAAAAGAGAAGCCGGACATATCGAAGCTGCGCACGTCGATCCGTGACGTCACGCACAAGATGGACCTCGCGTACGGAATGCTCGGATCACTCTTCCGCTCCGGATCCAGGCAGACTTTCTTCTCTTCACAGGTAAAATAAAATGAAATATATTTATTCGCTTGAAGTATGGTGTAAAGATGGCACAGATACAATAACAATGTCTCACACACTTCGCCAGTAGTTTACACTGGCATGCAAATATAATTTAATGTAATGTAAGGAAAAAGGTGGTGCCTTTCTAGGCATCTTACGTGATCCATCGTCGACCGCATTTTCACATTCCATCAGGTGGGATGTGGTCAAACGTAGGCCTATTTAGTCTAAAAAAAATAAACCACATGTCATTTTAATTCTATCTAATATTATTATAAAGTTTGTAAGAATGTATGTATGGATGGATGTTGGATGTATGTTTGTTACTCTTTCACGCCTAAACGGGAGAACCGATAGTGCTGAGATTTGGTATAGAGATAACTTAGACCCTGGAATAACATAGGCACAGCGTGTAAAACCGCTGGGGGTAGCTAGGGTATATTATATGACAATGTCGTTAAATTTAACCACATCTAGAAGTTTGAAAATTTCTGTATGGAACGTGGGATAGAGAACTGCCATTTCGTATTTTTTTTAAATCGCGCCATGCGAAGAAACCCATGTAAATCGATAGCGCTAGCTGATATCAATACCAACAATATATTATTCCGACATCCGCCTCGTAAAGTGTCAAAAGAAGGAAATGGCGGACCAGCAGGGTGATTCACTTATCCGATACCGAAACCGAACCGAGTGCGCTACCGAAAGGAAAAGGAACCGATCGAAAAGTCAATTCCGTTTTACAAAACCGACTGGAAAGTATCTTCGTAAATCTTCGGGCTCTACCGAGTAAGGAACCACCTACACGGCAATTGGACAGTAAAATAGAGCATAGATTACAGATCTAACTGTTTACGAAAATAGTTTTATTTTAGTGGTTCATTGTAGAAAAAATATTTACCCATAATCTGCTGTTGAAAAGTTATTGTGCAAAAAGTTTAGCGAGCACACTTCGTAAACATTTCCCATCTGTGCCTCCAGTGATGAGTGATGTAACTTGAGTTTTACCCTTTTTGAGATTTCTCCATATAAATAATGAGAAAAAATATAACGGGTTTTTCGTCTTACTCACGTTTTTCTATCTTCTATAGTTTTAGGAGATAATTTTGTGAAAAGTGTTACAAGTACCACTATTTTTGCAAAAACAACGTGATTATGAATATATTTCAAGTTATATCTCTGATTTCATCTAGTCAATAATCAGTATTTTGTGGTTAGTGGTACAATTGTGATTATAAACATTTTCACATTTAAAAAAAAACTTGAATATTGATATAGCACTGATCATATTACTTTTCACGATTTTTCACAATATTTGCCAGCGTACAATTCAACTTATATCTAAAAATACATAGATTTTTTAAAATGTAAGTAAAAGTGTGTGTTATAGTGAGATTTGAAGTCTTAACGCCAATCAAACCTAAAAACTTAATGGCTAATGTGTAATGGGGCAATTTTTGTCTAAAGTCCACAATTGGGGATATATTCTCTAAAAAAGTTCAACAGTAAACCGAAAATTTCAACAACTTGCTCCGTATTGAGAGATTTGCAAATTTGGACAATATTACTAACAACATGATTTATTAGGTATAGGTACTTGTATTATTATTTACATTTGATTGGATAAAATTGTCGTAGGTGCGGATACAACTCACTGGTTTTTCGTGAATTACTTAAATAATGAAATAATTTAAGAAAAACTATAATGCGGAATGATAAAAACTCTTTTATCTACAAATCTACCTTGATTAAAAGCTAATTCAGCACACATAGTTCGCCAAGGAGAATTTTTTGAATCTTGTTTTAGCTCTGCTGAAAAAGGATGATTTTCAACTTATATCACTCATGACAGCCATTCATTGTCAAGCATCAATCATCTTTGACAATTCAAATTATAATTTGTCGGTGTCAATCTTCTTCATTATTTTCAATCGGTGGATTTTTATTTGCTATTTTATCTTAATTTTAAAATTATGAAGATAGTTAGTTTTTTTACAATTCCTTCCTGTTCATATCTGTAATGAGTATTAATTTGATTTAAAATTGTGCGTATTCTCAGAGCACACGAGTAACAACTATTATATCGGTATATTACTTGTGAGATACCTACATTGTGTTTTCATGCAACGGCCAAGTCGATCTATTAATTTAAAACATAAAAGATTTTATCGATTTGGTAATACATGGATCATGGATCTCAACAACTTTTACAGTAGAAGAACTGCGAGTTTCGAGACTTGGTTTTTTTACAAGTTACGTTTTTGCAGGCATATTTCTTTCGTTCTTGTATAATAAGCTGTGCCCAGCGGTTTTACCCGCAGTACTTATGTAGTCTATGTGTTATTCCAAGGTCTCAGCTATCTCTTTACAAAATTTCATCTCAATCGGTCCACCCGTTTAGACGTGAAAGCGTAACAAACATCCAGACATCTCGATATCCATTCTTACAATCCTTCACATTTATAATAGTAAGATTGAAAAAGCAGGAGAAGATAATGGTTTATACAAGTTTTTCACTTAGTAAGTGTTTACTAGGTCGCCAGAAGCCGCCGGATGCAGGTCGCTTCCAACAGGTACATATGGAAGTCCAAAGGGGAGGCCTATGTTCAGCAGTGGACGTCTAATGGCTGAGATGATGATGATGAAGTGTTTACTTTCATGTGTCCGTCTGTCTGTCTGAGCTGAAATTTTGCATGCATGTATAAATCGGATAACAATTACAATATTATTTTGAGATCGAGCTGATCTGATGATGGAGCTGGAAGGTGGCCTTAAGAACTTCATAATTAATCGACGCAACCCATCGATTTTCGGCTCATTTGATTCGTCTTGACGAGTACCTAAGTTGGTGCTAGATGGTAATAATGATGAAAGCATGTTTTAAAAAGTTATTTTAAAATTTTACTTCCTAATAATTCTAGTTTATATAGATGTGATGCGTACGCATTTAGTTCCTATTGTTGATATATTTTTAGCACTATCATATTAGGAATTAATTATGTAAGAGCAATGTTTGGTTTATATCTAATATATAAAATTCTCGTGTCACAGTTTTCGTTGCCATACTCCTCCGAAACGGCTTGACCGATTTTGATGAAATTTTTTGGGCTTTTCCGGTATCTATGAGAATCGACCAACATCTATTTTTCATCCCCCTAAATGTTAGGGGTAGTCCACCCCTAAATTTTTTATTTTATTTTTTAGACAAAAATTTTAATTTCTATTTTTTTATGATACAACATACAAAAATACATACAATCCTTAATTTTCACCTTTCTACGATCAACCCTTATTTTTTAATAGCCATTTTAGTAATTTAATCATTTTTCCTCTCCGGTTGAAAACTGATCAATCGTCATTTAATTAGTTATCCCCGCCAGATGTCTACAGGTGTCACTTCTGACCCAGTAAACAGCACGGAGTAGGGATGAGAACGAAGCCGGTATCCTTTCTTTCTCACTCCCTACACAGTTGTCGGCCTTCATTATTGTTTATGCATCAAGTGTAGTAGTAACGTTGACAATTATTATTTTGCTATCTCAGTGTAACTCTCATATTAACTTTTAATCATTCCTATTTTATCAATAATAATTAAATTATCAATTTTGAGTGTATTTTGCACGATTAGTTAATCAAGTGATTTTATAACCTCAAAAGTACTCAACACGTGACACGAGCTTTCAATAACAACGGATTTTGTGTTGTAAGTATACTTTTTTTTATTTATATCGAAAATGTTGTTGATCTTATAAAAATGTAATTTTAATTTAATTTTATTAAAAAAATGTAATTGAACAATTAAGATTTTCATAGTTTCCAAAAAATCAATCATTATGAATCTTTATTTTGAAATGTCAATGGAAATATTGGTTGTATGAAAAAATTATACGAGACAATGTTTTCATAAAATTTAATTTTTTACTTTTGTTTGAAAAATTTTTCCATAAAATAATGCTTATTTCACGCATATACCACATTCTTACATACATACAATATACACATTCTAACATACATACATACTTCCAATAAGTAAGCTATTTTTCGTCTACACTAGAAATTACTAGGAAATTATTTATATGGCAAAACAACGTTTGCCGGGTAAGCTAGTATAAAATAAATTTAGTTCTCATTTACTACGTTTTTGCACAGAAGATCCATTGGAAGCTTCTTTGGAGCGGCAAGCTGCTGCTCTCGAAAGAGTGGCAGATGGTGTGCAGAACCTTTCCAAGGCCATCACCGAGGGGTGCAATAATCTATCAACAAATCTAGCAAATGCGCTAGGGAATATAGCAAGAACTATTAAAACGTACGCGACTTATCAAGAAGAGGCTTTAAAATGAAAATTGGTACACACATTGGTACCTACCGCTTACATTTTGATCATTAAGCTGTTTATTAGATTAATATTGATTGTTTCAGTTCAATGCCTTAAAAAGCACCTCAAATAAGCCAATAAAAACTCAGTATAATTCTTAGCCTTTTATTTTTACTGCAACAAAATGCAAGTAGGTACTTAATTTTTACTGAGTTTTAAAACTACTACTTATACGCACGCAAAGTAACAATACTTAACATGTTTGATGCACTAACCTACATTATGTTATGCCCGGGTCTAAGCTACCTCTATACTAAATTTCAACTCAATCGGTACTTGAACGGTGACCATCCGTTCAAGTGTGAAAGAGCAACAAAAATACATTCTTCATCATTATACATACATTCTTTAAAACTTTCGCGTTTGTGATATTAGTAGAATATTATATCAGCGTATACAACTCTGCAGATAATTTATAATAATCTATTAATTATGGCCACTCGGGCCTGTAACCCTCTTTGTAATAGGAAATTATTTTCTTGGCCTTCCATAGGTTCTGCGATCGAGTCATCACTGCTGGTATCATATTCGCAGTTAGGCCATTTTTTAAGCACATTGTGTCCTACACAATATGCACAATACAATATGCCATGCATTGTGTTGCACATGCAATAACAATTCTTCCACATTTTTCTGGTGCATACTCCAGCACGAGACTTTTGTTTAGGCATCTAAAACGGCTCTTTAAAACTCCAAAGCACCGTTCAACTGAGTTGCAAGCCTGAAAGCAAAGTACTTATTTAATGTTAACTAATAAAACAAAAAAAAATATAATCGTACGTATAGCCTTAATATCGGCTAACGTCTCTTGCGTGCTCGAGCCTCCGGGTCTGAGTAGATCCGACAGTAAGAGGCCGAAGGGGCTGACTCTGGTGCCTTGGAAGAACGGGAAGTGCTTAGTGTGGGACGCTACTTGTGCCTGCACTGTCGCCGCCAGCCACTTGACGTACCATCCACTCACCGTCAGCAGCCGCGGAAGACGCCAGTTTGAAGAAGAGGAGTACGCCATGGCATTATCATTTCGTCCACGTTGCCGTAGAGACCATGGGCAGTTGGGGCAGTGAAGCGCGCGGTTTTGTTTGAAGATCTCAGAAAAGAGCGGTGACTCCCTCTCCGGCTCACTGATCTTTATTTCCATTTTACTGTTAAATTCGGGTATTGAAGTAGATAAAATTCATATTTACGTTTATTTATATAAACGTAAATATGAAAGCAAGAATGACAGGATTTCGGTATCGAATAGAACGTGAATCTATCAAAATGACTCTTCCGAAACGAAAAGGCACCGATCGTAACGTCAAATGCAATTCACAAAACCGATTGGTAAGGATCATCGGCAATCTTCGGGTCCTACCGAGTAAGGCACCACTTACACGGCATTTCGGCAGTAAAATTGTGATATAAAGAGGTAATATTATTATAATGACATATCAGTGTCATTGATTGTCAGTACGAATAATAAATGTCGGTTTCAGCCAATTTTATTGGGAATTTTAGAATGTACAATTTATTAAAGAAATTTAGATTTTTAAAGAGATAAAGAGCAGTAGAGTAATAATTGAATTGGAACATCTTAATCTTGCAAGGGGCCGGGGTTTTGGACGCTAACATGACGTGTAAAAGAAAGTTGGACGACTAGTAGAGAAATAAAATACGTCTTGTTAATATTTTGATTCCTTGGAGTGTTGATGTGAGATGCTGCCTGTGTTAAAACATACAAGCGTCCGCTCATTTACCATAAGCATCAAAGGTGACTGGAACAGCCGCAGAGGACGAGGAAATGATTCTAGCAGAAGACGAGTGTGCTACACAACAAATTTCTTCAGTTCCCTATAGGGACCATTTGACTCTTGGGAATGGGCGCATTTATTTTATTAAGGCTGTTATCCAAGCTCAAAAAACTACGGTCCGGTGTCCTAAACGCTGGCTTTTCTCTTACCTTCGCCGAAGTACAATTCAAAAATCCTGCATCAAGATCCGTTGCAGAATTTTAAAAATTTATGCATTCATAGGGACAAACAGACAAGTGACAACACAAACAACTTTGTTTTATACCTACTGTGTATGTGTTATGTTAACCTTCATAAGACTTTCAAACCCAGTGACGTTATGGGACTTTGGGTCCATTTGGACCCGTGAACAATTTTGATTCATTTTATTTAAAAACATGATTGTTTTATAATTTTTTCATGTCAATATTTCATAACGTGTAAAAAAATAAGTTTTTTAAATAAAAAAAATCTTTTTTTATTTTATTTTAGAGAATCTGGAGTTATTTTGAGGAAATAAAACGGTATAGTTTACTCATTTCTTAAAATCAAATAAAATGCAAATAAATTTTAAATATTCCGTTTATTTGAATTGATTTTATACTAATATAATATTTGCTAACATAATAATAAAAATAATATTCATATATGTATAATTATTTTTATTGTTTTTAATTTGAAAAAAAAAAATAATTTCAATGTTTTAAAAATGAAAAAATATTCCAAAAATTATATTTTATATTAATAATGAATATATTATTTATATTTAAAATGAAAATAATCATAATAATGGCAAAATATACCTTTCTTGCGCAAATAGAGCGTATATGTAAAGTACACGAGTGTAAAAAAAAATCATGTACATTATGATGTGAATTTCTTTTACGATTTGTTTTTTTTTAATTACTAAATAATTTTTAATTGTATTTTAAGCATGATTTGATTGAAATTTCTTTCATATTATACATTTTGATAAATAATTTTTATTATCAAAAATATGCAAAGCTTTATAAAATGATTTCAGGGAATATACTAAGTATATTTCTAATTTTTGATCAAATCAAGTATTTAGAACTTAATATATTCAAAACATGCTCTTTATTTTTCATAATATAATATATATTTTACTCAATTCTTTGAACATATTGATATAAGAAAATATTAGATATTATTAGAAAATCATACGAATTAATTCGTTTTTTGTACCCAAATATCTAAAAACTAACTATTTTAGTATTGAAAGTAAAACAATATAATTATATAATAATTACAAATATATAATAATGAATAATTTGTTATATATCATGATATTTTATAAGGCCGGGTCCTTTTGGACCCGAAAGCCGTTAGCGTAAAATGATATTTAACTCACTCAAATATGAACTTTTTAAACTTTTTTTTCGCTTTTTACGTAGAATTTCAAAATATAATAAAAGTCACGAAGTGACAAATCATAAAAATTAATACATGAAAAGTTATCCGTATTTTAAGGCAAAAATGGGTCCAAAAAGACCCGAAATCCTTATGAAGGTTAATGTATCCAACTTTATAGCCCCTTTAATAACTGCAAGTTTTTTACTTTAAATTATTTAATTAGGTAAACCTACTTATTTATAATGTATCCCTTTAATTTAATTAAAAATAATATTATGATAATTAACACTCTTTATTTGCTGTTGTTATTTATTGTTGTCCTTCATTTGTACTTATAGTACGTAGGTACTGTTAACTGTTACAATTATCCTACTAATATTATTATAAATGTGAAAGTTTGTAAAAATGTAAGGTTGTATAGATGTGTGTTTGTTACACTTTCACGCCTAAACGGCTGGAACAATTGAGCTAAAATTTGTTACAGCGTAGACCCTGGAATAACACATAGGCTACTGTAAAGCAAAACCTCTGGGCGCAGCTAGTGTGTGTATGTATATGTTATACGCATTTTGCGGCTAGCCAGACGGCAGATTGTCCGGCTGTCCGTGGGACTTGGGACACGGTTGTAAAATTGCGGCTAGCCGGTCGCGTAGGTACTGTGTAGGATATCGCAGCATCCGTCCGCACTACCGTGCGTACAAAGACTGCAGTTTTTTACATTGGTCCGCACTGCGGTCAACTGCAAAGTGCGTATGTAATTTTACACGACATGTAAAAGTTGCATATGCTTTTAACTCATTATAATAGTAATTGAAGTAAAGTACGATATTTTTAATTTATCACACGTATTAAAACCGCATTAAATAAGCGAGAATAGCATCAAAATATGTATTTTTTAAGTATAAAACTTTGATTCGAAAGCATTCCGGGGATCAATTTGTGCCGGAAGAAAATCTTCCATTGCACCGATTTTTACGTCATAAATCCTCGACTCGGTTTCAAATACGGATAAGTGAATAGCCATCATATCGATAGATACGTCATTTCATTTCGACGTTTTAAATTGGCACGGCGCGGACCGCGAATCGGTTCCCAAACAGATACTTTTTATTCGGGAGCCAATAAGCGTCGGAAGAAATTCTGTCATTGTACTGATTTAATCATTGTCAAAAACCATCGACTCGGTATAAAATTCGCATAAGTGAATAGCCATCGTACCGATTTGTACGTCACTTCATACATTTATAGCGTATCAAGTCGGTTCGGTCTCGGTTCGGTTCCCTGACGGATACTTGAATAGCTCAAAATCGGTAGCCGTTGTTAAGTTCTTTAACCATCGGTTCGGTTCCCAAATACGGATAAGTGAATAACCCTGCAGTACATATGCTACAAATCTTCAAACCGGGATCCAGGATCTTCAATTCGTTCTTTTTTTATCACGTTTTCGAGTAAATAATATTGAAAGATGGTTCCAAGGCAATGTACCCCGATGAGATACTTACAACGAACCACCCCCTTGAAGATCTTAGAAGCTACAGGTTTAGGGAGTGAACTACAGCTCAAGTGGGCGTCACAATAGATCAGCAATGGTCGAAGCGGCAAAACCCCTTGAACTAAACTCCAATAATAATAATAGTAAGAAATGATAGCGAAGAGCCTCGACCAACATCTCGCTCGGCTCGCGCTAGACGGTTGGATAAAGGGCCTGATACAGAAGGCGGTAATCCTTGACACGGCACGCATTGTCCGGAGGTTCCTCACCCTGCCGCCCTGACCACCGGCAGCTTGGACTCTGGCCCAGCTGGCGGCGTGTTTTCTTCTAGATTAAGTTTTTTTTACAATAAATAAAGAGTATAATAAGAAATGTAACATTGCAGGTGGTGAGGTACGCGGACCTGTACGCGGCCTCGTTCCTGAACCTGATGTACTATCCCTTCTGCTACATGTTCCGCGCCCCCGCCATGCTCATGCCGCACGAGTCTACCGTCGCACACGAGCAACGGTTCACTGTGGACACGCCAACCATCGACCGGTCACTATTGCACATTATACACGCACTGATCTAAACACGCGCCATGCTCATGCCGCACGAGTCTACCGTCGCACACGAGCAACGGTTCACTGTGGACACGCCAACCATCGACCGGTCACTATTGCACATTATACACGCACTGATCTAAACACGCGCCATGCTCATGCCGCACGAGTCTACCGTCGCACACGAGCAACGGTTCACTGTGGACACGCCAACCATCGACCGGTCACTATTGCACATTATACACGCACTGATCTAAACACGCGCCATGCTCATGCCGCACGAGTCTACCGTCGCACACGAGCAACGGTTCACTGTGGACACGCCAACCATCGACCGGTCACTATTGCACATTATAGACGCACTGATCTAAACACGCGCCATGCTCATGCCGCACGAGTCTACCGTCGCACACGAGCAACGGTTCACTGTGGACACGCCAACCATCGACCGGTCACTATTGCACATTATACACGCACTGATCTAAACACGCGCCATGCTCATGCCGCACGAGTCTACCGTCGCACACGAGCAACGGTTCACTGTGTTCACGCCAACCATCGACCGGTCACTATTGCACATTATACACGCACTGATCTAAACACGCGCCATGCTCATGCCGCACGAGTCTACCGTCGCACACGAGCAACGGTTCACTGTGGACACGCCAACCATCGACCGGTCACTATTGCACATTATACACGCACTGATCTAAACACGCGCCATGCTCATGCCGCACGAGTCTACCGTCGCACACGAGCAACGGTTCACTGTGGACACGCCAACCATCGACCGGTCACTATTGCACATTATACACGCACTGATCTAAACACGCGCCATGCTCATGCCGCACGAGTCTACCGTCGCACACGAGCAACGGTTCACTGTGGACACGCCAACCATCGACCGGTCACTATTGCACATTATACACGCACTGATCTAAACACGCGCCATGCTCATGCCGCACGAGTCTACCGTCGCACACGAGCAACGGTTCACTGTGTTCACGCCAACCATCGACCGGTCACTATTGCACATTATACACGCACTGATCTAAACACGCGCCATGCTCATGCCGCACGAGTCTACCGTCGCACACGAGCAACGGTTCACTGTGGACACGCCAACCATCGACCGGTCACTATTGCACATTATACACGCACTGATCTAAACACGCGCCATGCTCATGCCGCACGAGTCTACCGTCGCACACGAGCAACGGTTCACTGTGGACACGCCAACCATCGACCGGTCACTATTGCACATTATACACGCACTGATCTAAACACGCGCCATGCTCATACCGCACGAGTCCACCGTCGCACACGAGCAACGGTTCACTGTGGACACGCCAACCATCGACCGGTCACTATTGCACATTATACACGCACTGATCTAAACACGCGCCATGCTCATGCCGCACGAGTCTACCGTCGCACACGAGCAACGGTTCACTGTGGACACGCCAACCATCGACCGGTCACTATTGCACATTATACACGCACTGATCTAAACACGCGCCATGCTCATGCCGCACGAGTCTACCGTCGCACACGAGCAACGGTTCACTGTGGACACGCCAACCATCGACCGGTCACTATTGCACATTATACACGCACTGATCTAAACACGCGCCATGCTCATGCCGCACGAGTCTACCGTCGCACACGAGCAACGGTTCACTGTGTTCACGCCAACCATCGACCGGTCACTATTGCACATTATACACGCACTGATCTAAACACGCGCCATGCTCATGCCGCACGAGTCTACCGTCGCACACGAGCAACGGTTCACTGTGGACACGCCAACCATCGACCGGTCACTATTGCACATTATACACGCACTGATCTAAACACGCGCCATGCTCATGCCGCACGAGTCTACCGTCGCACACGAGCAACGGTTCACTGTGGACACGCCAACCATCGACCGGTCACTATTGCACATTATACACGCACTGATCTAAACACGCGCCATGCTCATACCGCACGAGTCCACCGTCGCACACGAGCAACGGTTCACTGTGGACACGCCAACCATCGACCGGTCACTATTGCACATTATACACGCACTGATCTAAACACGCGCCATGCTCATGCCGCACGAGTCTACCGTCGCACACGAGCAACGGTTCACTGTGGACACGCCAACCATCGACCGGTCACTATTGCACATTATACACGCACTGATCTAAACACGCGCCATGCTCATGCCGCACGAGTCTACCGTCGCACACGAGCAACGGTTCACTGTGGACACGCCAACCATCGACCGGTCACTATTGCACATTATACACGCACTGATCTAAACACGCGCCATGCTCATGCCGCACGAGTCTACCGTCGCACACGAGCAACGGTTCACTGTGGACACGCCAACCATCGACCGGTCACTATTGCACATTATACACGCACTGATCTTGTGGGCGTAGTGCGGCACCACGTCGAACAAAAAAAATGCGCGTGTCCATTACACCGGACGACAGTTTGGAATCGGACGACAATTTTGTCGCGCGTCGGCCGTATTTAAAGGTTCCAACCTTTTCATCGGAGGATCCTGAGCTCTGGTTCGCGCTATTGGAGAGCCAATTCGCCAACCAGAGCATCACGGCGGAAAAGACGAAGTTTAATATCGTCGTCAGCCATCTCGACATACCGACAGCGAAAGTTATAAAAGACGTCGTCATTAAGCCACCTCAACATGACGCTTACCAGCGAGTCAAGGCAGAGCTCATCAGACGTCTGTCCACCTCCAGCGAGCGGAAGATCCAGGAGCTGCTTTCACACCAGGAGATCGGCAACCGGCGCCCGTCACACTTCCTGCGTCACCTGCAGGACCTGGCGGGCCCCTCCACACCAGCAGACCTCCTTCGGTCCATCTGGTGCAGCCGACTCCCCGAAGCCATCCAGACAATCCTGGCGTCCCAGGACTCTTCACTGGAGAAGCAGGCTGAGCTGGCTGACAGAATTCAGGACATTATCACGCCCTCCACTGCGCCAGCCTCTCAGCTCTCGAGTGAGCTGGCCGAACTGAAGGCCATGGTGGCCACCCTCGCATCTAAGCTGGACGAGCACACCCGCGAGTCTTCCAGCTGCTCCAAGGAGGAGCAGCCCAGACCACAGCGTCGTCGTTCGTCACCAGCGCAGCAGCAGCCACGGCCTCGCTCCAAGGAGCTGATGGCTACAGACGACTCAGCAGCCACGCCGACCTATCCAGGTCGCCTGTTCATCACAGACCGTCGGACGAAGGCGCAGTTCCTGGTTGACACCGGTAGCGACCTCTGCGTCTTCCCCCGAGTCGAGCTGCGAGACCAGTATGGAGTGATATGAGGGAAGCTCCACTAAATAAATAGAAGGCACGAATATGATAGCAGCGGTTTATTGCACAGCACAGGAAAGACAGTCAGAGTACATAAACGAAGAGTTACAATTAGAATAGAAGGAAGCACAGTTCATAAACACAGAGAGATAAATAAGCGAGGCGCGTAAATAGGTAAGCGAGCGGCGGTAGTGCGAGCGACGTGCGGACGGGCCGTGTGTCGAAATCGCACTGGCTCGAGTCGGCCGGCGGGCGGCTCGATGTCACAGCGCTGTTTCGCACGTCACGCGCTCGCTGCGTGCCTGCGCCGGAGTGTGCCTATTGTTAGACGACACTTTGTTTGAAAATTTGTTATTGTGTAGTTTTGTGTGTGTTCTAATATGTGTGCTGTTTTGTGAATGTATGTATGAGTGTGTATGTGTGTATGATGTAGCATATGCGTTTGCAAAATAAGTACATACTAATAGTAAATAATATAATCATAAGTATGTTAGGAGAAAATATATAGATAGTATAACCACTCAAACGTCCCGACCGCTATAGCGGTCTGAAAAAAAGTTGAGTTAAACGTTACAGCCGCTATAGCGGTCCTAGCGACTTGCTGTTTTAAAAACATGTTTTATCTATGAAAACGGTGAAAAATTGCGTAAATATGGTTGTATATGGCTTTGTAATAAACATTTTAAATCTGTGGTCATTAAATCTGAAGCTTAGCTCTTGGCAACATTTAAAAAATATTTTTTGAAATTATAGTTTCGAAGTTTTCATGCGTGCCAGTGAAATCTGCGTATAAAATGTTTGTAATTCACCTTATTTTATTAAAATTATATATTATTATGATCCTCATGATATTATCTTTCGGAATTGGTACAGATATTAAAGAAATAAACACAATCAGGAAACTTTTACATGTCTTAAAGTCGACATGTAAAATTTTTGTCGCGCTTGCCGCGTTTCCGTAATATTTTCCATGATTAATTTTAATCAACTATTATTTTATTAAAATACAACGTAAATTTAGAAAAACAGTTCAACATGATTAGTTACGTATACATAAAATTAAAAAATATAAACTAAAATAGTTTGAATTCATTGATTTAATATTTCCATTCTCAGGATTTTGTTCTAGGCGCTGAAGATTTATACACGAATGGGTGGTTTGTTTTGATTTATTGTGCTACACTGTACTTTTCAAGTAATTATATTTTGGTATCAAATCAAAGCTTATATAATCTAGTTTAATAATATGCAGGTAAAAATAAGAAATATTCAGAGATATTTCGTAAAAAAGAGTTTAAACCAAAAAAATACCTAAAATTAACACATATTGCCATGTCCGATTTTTTTTATATACTTTGTGTTAATATTTGAATCAAAATTTTCAGATATTTTATTTCTTTATAGTTTTAACTATATAATGCTATTTTTTCATAGAAAATGGTTCAATAGTTTGCTAGAAAATAGACGTTTAGTAGGTATCGGTAGTGAGCGCTCGACGCGATTCTATTTGGATCGCGGACGCGGACGTTCAACGCTTTTTCAGCTGTCAAGCGCGGACGTGTGAGTGGATAAACATACATATATTATGATGTGTGTGTGACGTGGGAGAAGCCCACAATCTAAACACGCGCCATGCTCATGCCGCACGAGTCTACCGTCGCACACGAGCAACGGTTCACTGTGGACACGCCAACCATCGACCGGTCACTATTGCACATTATACACGCACTGATCTAAACACGCGCCATGCTCATGCCGCACGAGTCTACCGTCGCACACGAGCAACGGTTCACTGTGGACACGCCAACCATCGACCGGTCACTATTGCACATTATACACGCACTGATCTAAACACGCGCCATGCTCATGCCGCACGAGTCTACCGTCGCACACGAGCAACGGTTCACTGTGGACACGCCAACCATCGACCGGTCACTATTGCACATTATACACGCACTGATCTAAACACGCGCCATGCTCATGCCGCACGAGTCTACCGTCGCACACGAGCAACGGTTCACTGTGGACACGCCAACCATCGACCGGTCACTATTGCACATTATACACGCACTGATCTAAACATGCTCTACAATCACTATTATACATTAATAATTATACATACACATTTAAATATAATGTATATGATAAAAGCAAAACTTTATTTGAATGGATGTAAGGATAAATATGTTATAATGTGCGTAATGTGTATGGACTATGGACGTCACAGTTGAGCTGAAATTTGTTATCACACTAATTTTATTATTGCGAAAGTTTGTGAGTGTGTGTGTTTGTTACTTCTTCTCGCCTAAACGGGTGGACCGATTGGCGAATAACACAATAGGCTACAGTACAGCGGGTAAAACCGCTGGACGCAGCTATTATTATGTTTATATTCACATATTATAAATACGAAACGTTGTATATCCATACAAACAAAACATCAAAACATTCAAAACATAATTGGAACGAAGTTCCTTATCGAAAAAAATCTTACGAAAAGTTGTCACGACACTTTTTGCTATAGTAAGCTATTGTAAGCTGTGCGGTGTGCGCATGTTTGTCTCACTCTCTCTCTCTCTCTCTTATAGAAAGCAAGCCAGATATTTTCATTAATCGAACTTCGTTCCATCCGGGTGTCCCTTGACACCTCTAAGTTTTTTTTATTCTTACATCCATCCGGATGTTAGGATAAATGTGTTGATGTATGTATGCACTGGCGGATCCAGGATTTGGTCCTGGGGGGGGCCAAGGTGCAGACGGGCAAAAATATTATAATTTTTACTACGAAAAGTGTGTGTTTAGCTCGCTCTGAACAGTTAAAAAGTTCAAATTTCCTTAATAATAAGTGCGCGAGCAGCTTGCTGCGAGCGCCGAGAAAAAAATTATAATCTTGACCATGAAATATGAGCAAAATTTGTACCTCTACAATGCTTCTGGGGGGGCCTTGGCCCCCTGCCCAAATCCGCCTATGTATGTATGGATGAAATTAGTTATGTAAAATAGAATTGAAGGGTGCTCATGGGTATAATATATTTCCAGATCTCGTCACTCGAGCGCCCAGCGCTACAGCGTGATCTGTATCGCGGAGGATGAGACCTCCGAGGAGGCTGATTCCGCAGCGCCCGCTCACACCGACAAAACTAAGGTCAATATTGTTACAGCTTTACAGCACTTGTTTACCGGTTGAACACTATCAATAAAGTACGTCATACGTTATTTTTGTGTCTAGGGATATTGATTTAAATTGTAACAAATTTTGAAAAACTTAACTTTGCTGATATAAAATTAAATGCAATTTCACTGGTTATAATTTTTATCAATTCAACTTGTCAATATTTTTTAATTTAAAATGACCCTAAGACCTTTAAGTCCTGAAAGAAAGACGGCGTCGCCGAGGCCGACCCAGAAAGAGATGGAGGGACGAGCTGAACTCTTACCTGGCCGGCTGGCCTGAGGTGGCGCAGGATAGAGACGCGTGGAGAGACTTGGGGGAGGTTTTTGCCCAGCAGTGGGACAGCATAGACTTAATTAAAAAAAATGTTTACATTTCAATCTTAGATTTAAAGAAAATGGGAAGATCCGGTATAGCGCTATCGTTGCTATGCCAAACTTGGATTTGTTTGATCGGAAAGTGTCTGTCGCCGCGCCGACTTGCGCCGAAATAAAATTGTGCCAGGCACAATTTTCCGCTTTTAAATATTATCTTAAATTGAAGCGGTCCATGTGTGAAACTTCCGCGACGCGGTATCCGCGTCTTCTTATTTTTTTAATCTTTGATTTCAATCAAAAAATCAATTTTCAATAATCAATTTTTATTTAACTTGTCAATTAGTTTAATTTTTCCTTGTATATATAACATTTCAGTCAGGCGCCGTATCGATGTCATCAGCAGTGCCCCACGTGCGACCGGAGACTCCGCGCACTCTCACGCACACACACGACGAGGACTGTTCCGACGAGGACGACGCCAAACACACACACGCACACAACAAATAAAACCTACGATACTATGCCTCCTTCATTGTACTGTTGACGAATGAGGGGTTCTGAAATAAGGGCCATACCTCACCGAGACGCCATGGCGACGTGGCCAGCGACGTCGCCATGGATATGTATGGCGTTCCTTGTCCCCAGTCCAACCAAGTGAGTTAGCCGTCATACATTTCAATAAGAACTAGTTGGCGACGTCGCTGGCCACGTCGCCATGGCGTCTCGGTGAGGTATGGCCCTAACAGCCACCAGTGCCCGTAGCATGCCACACGGGATCCCGCTGAAATGTCAAGAGTAGAACTGTCATCCCATACATTGTACTTTTGTGAATGTATGGGATGACAGTTCTACTCTTGAAGTTTTGTCGGGATTCCGTGTGGCATGCTACGGCCACAGGGTACCTATTGACTAATTCTCACCTACTACGATTTATGAGAACGTCAATGTACATTGCTGCGTTTGTTAATTTACTCATATTAATGAGGAGGTTTAAGCAAGTAATGTACGCAAAATTGTCTATGGATTCTAGTGTGTTACATGTCGTTTGGCGATACAGGCCCTCTGCAGGCAATACTGACGTCGGGTCCAGTGGGCTTAGCATAGACAATGCGTAGACTTGTCTTTCTGTCAAATCAAACTGTCATCCCATACATTCACAAATGTAGTCCTTTTCACGAAAGAGGTCCCGCGGAATTTAGCGGAACTAAATTTAATTTCATCGATTATTTCTTTACATCACGTCCTTAATTCTTTTTATTTGTTAGATAAAGTAAATACCTATTTAATTGAGTTATTAAACATTGAGAAATTATGAGGAGTCAAAATGTTATTGGTAATTGGTAGGTACATATTATTATCTTTGATACGTGCGATAGTGGCGCCCCGCCAAAGGGACTCCTCGTGAAAAGCACTCTATATATCACAGAACTAATACAACTAGAAGTAGCCATATTATGTGTGAGTGTGACGGCAATAGGGAAAATTCTATGTGAAGAAAAAGGAGAACCTATTTTTCTTCTGTCGCGTCCCTTTCAGCGTGGCCGGTTACGTTGTTTGTCACAAGTTCAAACTATGGTTCAAACGACTTCCCTGTGACAAACATACCATCGAATTATCTTTTATTTTTAAGATTTTAAGTGCTTTCAGGGAATAATTAATGGTTTATGTGTACTCATAGTGGTAGTGAAATGGTAGGATGTGCAGTTTTGGGCTGTAAAAGCCGTAGTGAACAACATTAGGAGAAACTATTACTGTCGCATAGGCGGGCACGCAGTGGTGAACCACCTGCTATATATGTATGGGATGACAGTTCTACTCTTGACATTTCTGCGGGATCCCGCACGCCATACTACGGCCACAGACATCTACTGAAATCATAGACAAACTAGAACTGTACAGAGACTAAGGAAGGTTTTGGCAGCGAGCATATGATTGACCTCCTGCCCAAGTGGCGCCATCTGGTGGCGTAAATTTTCGTGAAAACCCTAAAAGCTAGATTGCGTGGGCTTTATAGTTTTTTAATAAATAGCGTGTCTATCAATTTCTTTACAACCTGACGTGCTGACGCAGAAGCGGCAGTTAAACTTTACCTATATTATCTTCACTTGATATAAAATTTTCGACGTCGACTTTCAGTGCGAAAGTATCAATTTAAATACTTCTGATCGTGTTATAATAATCCTTGCTATTGAGCTGACCCCACATTGGGTGATAGCGAACCTCGGTGACACCGCGACTTCCTGATGTTATCGCGACTCTTTGACGACTGTCGTCACCCGCTCGAGATTCCTTGTAGCCCACAGTTCAATGTGGGCAGGGCCTACGAGAGACGCAATTCTTATGTGGGGTCAACCTGGAGTTCACGCACATAAAAAATTTAACTGATTTTAAGTGTTACTAAACTTTTTGCCTAATTCCCTCTTGTTATAGTTATTAGCGCGTAAATTGACGAATTTATAATAATATTGTTAAGCGATTCGTAATATATGCGAATGCGCAAAAACGCGCGTAGATTTACGGACAGACAAACTCGAGTCGATTATTGTTGTGATTAATGTATTTTGCGACGAACGTAGTCGCGGAATAAACTTAGCTATGTAAGTATCTGTTGTCAGGCGATAATAATAATTATCTAATATATGATAAATAAGTCGGAATATTATGTATGAATGATTTAAGTTTATGTTGATATTATGTTATGTTAATTGTAAATATTTTTACTGTATGTTGTTTAATATCAGATTTTATTTCGCGGTTCAAGTTTTTTTTACTTTGATATTGATACCAAATGTTTTGTTTACGCATTCCATTGTTTTCAAATGCAAACAAAACTGAAAATTGACATTTTAATATTATCTAGACACGATATATTATTACCCTTAAGTTATCACTAGATATTCTCTCCCTTACATTTTTGTATGTCTCTGAAGGCATACATGAGTGACATTCCCACATACATACACATAGTTATACCTACATTTCGTGACTTTTAATAATGTATTTGATTACGATCATTAGTGAATGGAAATATAACGTGTCTTCATATTTTAAAACGTGATTGTAATAATTTGTCGTAGCGTTGTGATACAAATTCGTAACACAGAATTTTACGAATTACGGAACGACTGAATTAGTATCAAATGTATGTAAAATTTTAACTCTACGATTATAATAAATGTGCACAGTGGCGCTAGTGTCTATGTATTTGAGTTAATACCATCGTTTCAATATGACAAGATATTAGTTCAGTTTTAGGCCACTTTTATTATGATCGTAGTGTACAATCGTGTACGAAATTGTATGGATATAGATGGATGTGTGTAGTTATTCCATTTTATACACATAACACAAAAATAGGATGCAATAAAATGTTCAATAAACAATCAATCTTGTTTTATTTTTCTGGTGATTTTTACTATTAAATATAATAAAATAAGGTAGGCACTCAATCACTGATGTGGTACTTAGGGCCAGCACACACTAGCTCCTTTACCCAAGCCTATTTTACTCAACTTAAGTTTAAGGATTAACTTTATCACAAAAGTAAATCTTCTAAATATTCCTCGAACTCCTCTTCCCGTGATTTTTCCTCTATTTCTGGCACACCTGGAATACAAAAAAAAAGTTATTTTTATAACAAGAAACTTACTACATAGTGTTCTACGTAGGATACGGTATATTCCTATTCGCTCCCACATCAATAGCCCCTAGGTGGCATTCGGGAATAAATTCTAAGTTGTCGCGTAGTATAAAGCAATTTAAAAGTGAGAGCAATGACTCGAGTCGCCATTCAGTGGTAATTGCCACCTGGGGGAAATCGATGTGGGGGCGACGTAGAATATACCTAGGATGCAGGTACTTAAAGACTACAAGCTACTCAAAAAAGAAATTATTCTTAAAATTAATTAAAAAATCGTTAAATTCAATCTCTCCATTGGTATTTCTTGTGTAAAACAGGTGATCGGTGACGTTAATCAACAGATTGGCCGTCTGGGGCCAATTCATGGGAGAGATGGAGGATATTCGGAGGGTTCCTGGGAAAGGTTGAAGGAGGAACACATAGAACCGAGTTCAGTGGCGTGCCATGGGACCTATTAAATAATAAATAAATAAAATATTTCAGGACATTTCACACAGCGCCGCCTAACCCCAAGCTAAGCAACTTAATGGTATGATGGTTAGGACAACGGATATAATTATTTATACACTTTTCTTTGTAAATACATACTTATAATAGATATTGAACCATCCAGACCAGAAACAAATACCTGTGGATCACGCAAACATTTATCCCATGCGGGAATCGAACCCGCAACTTCCTGCGTTGCAAGCGGGTATTAGACCACCACGCCGCGCGCTACAGAGGTCGTCAAACCAGTATGTCCAGCAGTGGACAAATGTAGACTGGTCATGATGATGATGAAGCCATCATAGTCTAAATTATCTTCACACACGTCATTTTATTAGGATTTAGGGATTTATTCCGCTACCATCTACGGCCACATCGTCGCGGAGATCGTGGACAAAGGCTAACCAACTAATAATATAAGGAATTTAAAAAAAACAGTTCACACCTTTCTTCCACAATGACTCGTCATGGTCATTACTGGTCGTTTCGACAACTTCTGAAGAAGTCGACGGCTCCTCAGGTTCAGGCGTGTGAGGAGATTTGTCTCCTTCATCCTGGTCAACAGTTTTCTTCCCTTTACCCTTTCTCTTGTTACGCTTCAGCCTTTTCACTTCGCGCTTCTTCGTTTTGTAGTTTAACTTATCTGAGCATTCGGGGCAAAGACCTGAACATATAGATAGTGGGCGAGTTCAAGCATAGGTCAGGCTTCTAATCTTACGTGGTTTTATATCCAAAACATTGTCAAGTTTATGGTGGTGGGTATCTCAATATCAGTAACCTATCCAAGTACCTACCTACTAACATTTACGCACGCATTACGCGGCCCATTTTTAGGCCTTTACCATGACTTAACATTGGCTTAGGGTGCTTATAGGCACTATAAATAATAATAATAATAGAGCCTTTAAACTGAGCTGTGTTTCTTCTGTAGATAATATTTTTAAATTAAATCAAGCTTCTCAGTGTGCCTTTTGGCATAGGCCTCCTCTGTGCCATCCGGCGCCCGGCCCCCAGCCCTCTTCTGGGTGCTTATGACATAAAATTTGGATTGGCTAGAAATTTGCCACAAGCTGAACAGAACCTGGTAATTTTGGGGCAAGTTCTTTTAATGGGATGTAACAGTAGTAGGTAATGCTGAATAATTATTCTTACGTAGTTTGACGAGTGCATTTTTCCGTTCGCTGTCTTCCACATAAGCGAAGTTTACTTCCCAAGACTTGAGCCCCTGGTCGCTGTTGCATTTCTTATTGCTGCATTGGAACTGTCCTTTTCCCATTACCACTTCTTGCTCGATCCGCCATCTTAAGGCAACCTATGGGTGGGTATATTGAAGGTGGATAAAAATTTGCGGGTAGATATAGGCCGTTCACTTATGAAATGGTATCTAGTCTTTCTATTTAATATCGAGAGTCGAGAGCATTTTTTACGCCGGAGAATTGTAAGCACAATTTCGTTTTTAAATATGTACTAGCCTAAGGTTGTTCCTCTCCCCACATTGGGGGACAGCGACTCAACGAAATTTCTGCAACACCTTTCACTCACCTCGGCGTTGTCGTTGCGACTCTCCGACGACTTTCGACATCTGCTTGATTAGTCGCTGTCGCCCAATGCGGGGTGGGCCTGTAGCGCATCCTAATAGCTGTGTCTGTGACTACTTGGGCATAGGTAGGTAGGTAAATACCTACCTACTGAACATTAGGTCTTTTAGTCTCTATCGTATCTATATTATTAAGAATATTGAAAATTGTATCTCCCGTACCATATCCCACCGCCCACCCCACTCTTTATATCAGCCTCTCCATTCAAAGCTGGTTGCCTGGAAGAGATCGCTTTAAGCGATAAGGCCGCCCATTGTAGGCCAAATTGTTTTATATTTATATAGTTTCTGTGCAGTTGTTATCTTAGTTTTATTTAATATTAAGTCATTTATTGTAAATTTCTTTTTCTTGGTCACAATAAAGAGTTTTTGTATTGTATTGTAATAGTTAGGAATTAATCATGAACCACGATGAACCTTCTTTCCCTTTCATAAAACTAGCGAAGATAGTGCTACTTATATCATAGTAGGTAGGTATTCCTACCGTATATTTACTTGTCTTGTAGATCTAGAATCTAGGTGTATTAAGTTCTTATTTTGTAATTCTATTCATCCTAGTTTCCTATTTAGCCTTGAGTTGCGTATTATTGGCTTGGAAGTAGGTACTATATTTAGATGAGCAAGAACCTAAATTCAGTAGGCATGTAGGTACATACATATCTAGGCACCTACGCAGTGTGTGGTTATTAATAAATGCGCTTCGCCCTGCCTGCCTCCGTCGCGTCGGCCTTCTGACCTACATACCTACATTGAGTTTAGCTTCCTGTATTCCTAGAGCTTGTATGTTTGCTGCTCACGCAATAAATGTATTTCAAACTAAACTCATGCTTATTCATATCAGTCTATGTTAATGTCCTAAGAATATCTAATATCTTCATTTCGTATAAAATTAATTCCGTTAGACTGATACATATCCTCAGATACCTTTTTACGAGTTTTCTTTATTCGAAGAGCGCAGCGTAGCGTGGATTTCTACTGTCCACGATCAGAACAATGTGGCTGAAAATGGAACTAATATTTTACTGTAGTCCATATTGAACCGCTCTAAAGCCTACCGTAAAACACGAGCGCCAACATCTACAGTCATTTCGTTCGCAGGCTATGAAGGTACCCATTTGAGCATAACATTGAGTGCGTTGTTATTATTATTAGGCTAACGGTACACCGTACCGCCTCGCACATCGCAGCCTCTAATGCATTTCCATGGATGCTCGCCTCGTGTGGGTCGAGGCAGCGGGATAAGGACAGATGTGCGTTACTGTATCCGCGGGTGAATGCATGCAGCTATATTTAGCTCAGCCTACAAAGGCACTGCGGCCATTGTTGCGCTCCCCTGTAGGTATCGCACACAAAGGAAGGTCTCGCGGGCAAAAAAAGGCAATTGACTCACATAGACGCATAGGGGACGGTCCCCAACTCAGCCTTACGTTAGGGGACCACATTATCGAATAAATTAAAACGACCTTTGGATGTAAACGACGGCGTTTTGAGATTAGCTGTAAACAGATGAATAAGGCCACATAACTCATAACAAAGGCAACGGTAGCTTCCAATGTGTACTGCCAACTGCCAATGATAAGGCTTCATTACCTAATGATTTATGTTCAATATCATTATGTTCATTACAATACTTAGTGTTTTTATCGATAGTAAATATTTACACAAGTTGAAAAATAAAACCTTATATTAGGTAGACTATCATTGATAACTCAATGCCTACCTACCTACTTAGCAAATCTTATAGGATTAGTACCATCAACCACCTGGTTATAATACGATAATACTGCAATAACTTACTTTGTTTTCTTTATATCGGCTCAAATCGCATATGCAATATTCTTTGAATAGTTTATCGTAATATTTTTTTGCTAACTGCTTCTCCCAAGTATCGGCAACATCGTCTTCCTCCCATAGGAACTTGTGATTTTCCCTGATAATATCGAGATCAGTTCTATCCTTGGACGTGTCCCGTTTCAAGAGTCCCGTCGAGCCCTTCTCATTGAGATAATACACATTAACTAGGTGTTTATGCAATTCATACGGATTAAGGTTACGCAACCTCGCGGACATCGCTAGCCGCTAGACGATACCGTAACCTAGAACAAAGGGAAAACCACTCGTTTAGATCCCAAATAAAACGTCCTAAATTGCAACAAACAACTCTTTAATAAAATCAAAAATTATTATTACATGTTTCTATAAAATTATAACTCTATCCTAATTGTCATGTTGATTATAACAAGGTGCAGTTTTTCAATAAATTATTACAAAATTGTTCTTTAAATCAATAATAAATAAGTTTAGTTTGTGCTCCAGTAATATTATCATTAATATCTACTCTGAATATTATTGTCAGTCTTGTAGATTTTGTGTGATTTTTTTTCATTTGGCTCAATATCAATCTTAGTTCTTAGATCTAGAAAACAAATCATGCATGTTATACATCTATATATTATAAAATACAATAAATATATTAAAATATTCATATTATTGCTTATATGTCAATATATGATAAAATCTAGAGTAAAACATATCTCTTATCACTAAACAACCAGTTAAATAGAAGTGGCACAGAAGATAATAAGTTCACCTTTGGTTTTTACTTAGCCAATATTATGTAAAACAAATTTAGTACATCAAAAATCTTTGGAAGTTAAGCCAAATATTCAGTGACTAAAAGTACTTTGTATATTTTAATTTGTTTACTTAAAATCTAGTTTAAATTCACTGTAAAAATTGTGATGTTGACAAACATTTACATCTTTTTTAATTGTATCATAATAATAATAGGCAACAACAGTAACTGTCAAAGACTGAGTCCATTCTAAATATCTTATTGAAATATTAATAAGTTGTATATATTTCTAAAAGCTATCTACAGTATAATATTTGGTATAAGTGAATTTATAAATAAGAATAGGCACATTAAAAGTATTACTTTGGTACAAACACAGTACTAGTCATACAATAGTAAAAAATCACTTGTGACTTATCTAAATTTGGCAATTTTGTGGTATAAACTACAGAGTAAAGTGTTACAAAAATATATTATTTAAAGCTTGTCTGAAGGAGGAACAAGTTTGTATATCAATGATTGTGAAGGCCTTATATCAGTATTAGAAATATTACTCTAATCTAAAGTAAACATTGCAAATAGGGCTATCTGAATCTTTGGACGCATGACATATATCCACAAGTAAAAATATCACTTTATCATATCTAAAAGGCAACTTTGGATAAAGATATGTGTGACTTTAATGTAGAGCACCTGTGGCATTATCCTACTATACTAGTACTATCCCAAACATGCATTATGAACTCAAGTTTATGTATAAATAAATCCTTAGCTAGAAAGCAACTTCATCAGCACACATGAGACTGAAAACTCACATAAACACAATAAACACACCATAATGACTAAATTATGAACTAGATCATATTTTGGTATAAAATTAACAAACATACAACTAAATTTTTGGCAATTAGAGAATCTGAAATCATAGTTTCACAAAAGCCTTATGTTACAAAAAAGTAAGGCATGATATATTAGCAGTTTGGTTTTCATAAAATTATTCTATTTTGATATAAATAGCTACACTCCAGGTGCATCAGATGTGAGTGAATGTTAGCCATGAGTTTTTTCATGCTTTTTCATATTGTCTGAACGCGTGAAGGCTTTGTCACAGACCCCACAATAGTAGGACTTCTGTTTGGTGTGTACAGTCATGTGCCGTGACAGTTCACTCTTGGTGACAAACTTCTTCTCACACACCGTGCACGCATGTTTCCTTACGTTCAGATGAAACTTCATGTGAATAGATAATGAACTGGACTGAGAGAATGCTTTGTGGCAGAGTTCACAGACAAAAGGCCTCTCTCCTGTGTGCTTTCTCAAGTGATTCATAAACCCTGTCTTTGTATAATCCTTCTGGCAAAGGTGACAGAAACTAGATTTAGAGTCCAACATCCCAGGAAAGTGGCTATTTATATGTTTCCTAAGCTCAAAGTAACTGGAAAACTTTTCAGCGCACACATGACACGGATACTTCTTGTCTTCGGTGGGTTTGGCACTGCAGTGGTGTGACACAAGTAACTGCTCGTTAGTGAACATCTGATTGCACTGGCTACAGATATGACTAGACTCAGGGTCCGTTGATAGTGTCACTTCTAAATAATTTTCAATTGACATAACATTCCCATTTGAGCTATCGGCGTCGTCCATCTGAACCTGAGTAGTTCCATTTCTATCTGTATTCTCTTTGGTGTCAGCTTTTTCTAATAAGTATTCTCTGTAATCTAATGAGTCTTTACCTGAATTGTTATTATCTGGTTCGACGAGATGTAGTATCGGTGATTCGCTTTGTTCTCTGTCGGGAGATGTGTTTTTCTCGTTATCGGAGTGGTCGGGGCGGGAGGAGACATTGTTGTCAGACTCCCATTCGTTTTCCACTATTTCGACGTCCGAATCAGACTCTTCAGCGCTCGACGCTGTATTATTCACTAAGTGGAATCCGATATCGTCGAAACGCAACACATTTGTTGGTAGTTTAACCCCAACTATAGCCTGAATCGCCTGCCATGAAAGCTCCTGGGGGTTGTTCTGCATATTAGATCGCACTACTCTAACCTATAAACGATTTCACTGATTACTATAAGGTAAACAAATGCATTATGGATGTATAAGTAATGGATAAATGAAATTACCTTATGTGTGCACGATCAGAAACAGTTTTTGCAGCAAATATTTAGATGACACTTCTGATTTCTACATCTAAAAATATTATGCTGTACACTGGCACTCAAAAATGGAGTTTGATTGATAGTGATGTCAAATGGCTTTACCTCTAGACTCTAGTATCGAGTTCTCTGATTCGTATTAATCGGATTTTTTTAACTATCATATAATAATTAATAATAATAAAAATATTATTTCTATTTATTAGATAGATAACCCTTTATTGGAACACAAAAGAAAATGTACAAAAACAACTTATAAACTAAAACAATACAAAAGCTATTGGCGGTCTTATCGCTAATAGCAATCTCTTCCTTACAACCGTGCAGGGAAAGGAAAATTATAATACACAAAGTAAAAATTAGGATCTCTATTACTAAACCTTACCTTCTATCATCCTAACATTTTATATTACCAATTTTTTTTTCTATTTCATTTAATTTCTTCTTTTGAGTTGCAGTAAAACACCAATTTGTTATTTTTAAATTTTAATTGTAATATTTATTTTAATATTTTAATTTTAGTTTTAACTGGATGTACCAACCAAATATTTTTAAAATTTGTAAGTTATTACCAATCTGACTGATTTTTAGTTATTTAGCAAATAATATAAGTAGTTAAGTTGTGCATGCTGTGGCACCCTATAAGTGCAGGAGCACACACGTTGTGATCTCTTAGTTTTAATATTTAAGTGTGTCATGTGTTGGGTGTCCTAAATAAATAAATTAAAATAAATAATCATGAAATTGCTTAATTTCAAATAATAAAGCTAAGGCGCGAACAAACAAATAGTAAGAAGCGTCATTGTTAATAGAATTGAAGTTCATTAACTATGGTAATTAAGTAAAATTAATTATATTAATATAGTAATTATTATGCTACATGTGTCATCAAATCGATATTTTGTATATCGATATGTTAGCGAACACACACAACACTAAAATGGAAACTAAGTAACAGACTATACAAATAAAAAAAACAAGGAGGTTGGAATGGAATAATGTTGAAAAAGTTTTAATGAAGTTATATTTATTATGTAGATGTATCGATGCAGTTTCGGGGCAAAAAATTAAACTTAAATGTTTTAATTATTGTCTGATAAATGTGTATACTGAGCCCTAAATTAATAGCATGTCTTTATTAAAAAGCTTAGACAGGCAAATCTCTGAAGCTTAGTATGAAATATTTAAAAAAAACATCGTTGTCATTTCTAATATAAGTGTCAATGTCAATCAAGATTTAAATTTAATGGTTCTCCCTCATTTTTTATATTAGTTCTAATTTTATATAGCTGATTTTTTGAAAAGTATGTGGTTAAAAAATTGTTCAAATAGTGTGATAAATTAAATTAACTGTTCTTTCTAAAGATAAAAAACTTTTCGCTTAGACTAATGTACTAAATCAATTAAAAAACACGTTAAGGGACTGCGCAGACGGCACACTTTTTGTACGATCGAGTCTGCGGCGTACAAAAAGTCTGCATAGCGCGCAAAAAGTCTGTTGCGGATTTTTCACAGACTCAACGCACACGACGCACATCTTCGATCATTCTGTCGGCAGAGCTGTAGGGACGTAGACAGGCCCGGATTTAGCCAAAATGCCGCCCTGGGCAGTGAGAAAATGCCGCCCCCCTCCGCCGAAATATTATTTATAAACGCTCATCGGCTAGACATTTTGCTAAGAAATTTGTTGTCGAGTTCTTTCATATTATATGTAATTATGAATATTTATAAAAAAAATATACATCTAACTACGAAAGCTGTGTGTATAGCTTGCTTTGAAAAAGAGAAATTATAATTGAGAAATTTTATAATGATAACTACAATAAGACCGCTGATTGTGAATTGTGACACATAGATTATAATACCGGGTTTTTATGTTTAAGTTTATTTTTCAATGTTTCAATAAAGTGTTTTATCTACCTATCTATCTGCCTACGACAGGTGTGCGTAAGACTCGCTTGGAGTGGCAAGAAAATTATAATATTATGTTGACTAAAAAGACTGCGAGCGAGAAAATTTTGTATATTTGACTACACAACAGTGGGCGCATACTTCACCCTGAGTGCCAAAATCGCTGTGAGCACCGAGAAAATTTTGTTTTTGTGACTATATAAACAATGGATGCATAGTTTGCTCCGAGTGTTAAAATAAAAAAAAAATATTATTCAAAGCGCGAGAAGCTAGCTGCGAGCACCAAGAAAATTTTGTATATCTGACTGCAAAAAGTGAGAGCGTAGTTCGTTTTGAGTGCCAAAAATAAAAAAAAAGAAGGCGAGCAACTAGCTGCAAATGCCGAGAAAAGTCTTGCTACGAAAAGTGGACGGATAGCTCGTTTGGAGCAAAAATCTTGAGTTTGTGTGGCCAGTATTCCAGACTTCTTATTATGAAAAAAAAATTGTAATAATAACCAGCGTGATTGAGAATACAAATTTTAATTCAACATCGGATGTTTATGGATTGAATATTTTTTCTCGTTTCGAAATTTGCCGCCCTCAGTAAATTTGCCGCCCCCTGAAAATTTGCCGCCCTGGGCACTCGCCCCGAATGCCCCTAGTGTAAATCCAGGGCTGGACGTAGACGCTATGGAAATCGTGCAGAGATCGCGAAGTATTATTTTGTACATGAAGTACAGAAAAAGAAGAAGAAAGAAGCGTTACGTCCACCACTAGCAAATGCAGATTGCAGACTAAAGTGTGTGTCGTCTGCGTTAGCGCGCGTTGAAGCAAACGTTCTATTTTTTTCACACACTTTTTGTACGGAGCGGCGCGACGCGGCGCGATCCGGTCTGCCCGAATTACACGGATTATTTGTGTGCCGGACTTTTTGCGCGTCGTGTGCGTTACTGCATATAATTGCATAGGTTCTATTTTCACAGACTAAAAAGTGCGTCATGGATAGTCTGTCGTCTGCGCAGCCCCTAAAAAAGAAAACCACAACAGCAATGCAGTCGTTGGAAAGTTTACAAGACTTTATCAAGTCGAAGGAAAACTACAGTAATTTCATAAATTGTTCAGGAATTCCTACAATATGTAAGACAGAGCCATGTTTACTTGGTGTAGACGAAGCAGGACGAGGTCCTGTTTTAGGTGAGTGCTAACTTTTTATAATAATAAAAAAGTATGTGCCCTCTTGAACTATTATAAAATACTAGCTGCGCGCAGCTGTTTTACACGATGTACAGCAGCCTATGTTATGTTATTCCAGGGTCTAAGCTATGTCTATATCGAATTTCCACTCAATCCGTCCACCTGTTTAAGCGTGAAAGAGTAACGAACATACATTCAGCCATTCATACATTCTTACAAATTTTCGCGTTTATAATATTAGTAAGATTATTGTTTTACAGGGCCAATGGTGTATGGAGTGGCATACTGCCCAATAAGCCAAGACAAAGTTCTCAAAGATCTTGGTTGTGCTGATTCAAAGGCACTGACAGAAGCAAAAAGAGATGAAATTTTTACAAAAATGCTAACTGAAGAGGAACCTTTAAATAATGTTGGGTGGGCGTGTGAAGTTATATCCCCTAATTATATATCAAATTGCATGTACAAAAGAGCTAAACATTCTTTGAATGAGGTAATAATTAACCTTTTGAAACTTCGGTAGGACCTGGGCACAATTGAATTTTTTTGCAATGTACAAAAAAATAATAGCAAACAGAATGCAAAATAATCATAAAAAGACACTCCGTCTTTTTATGATTATTTTGCATTCTGTTTGCTATTGCTCTGTTAATATTGCATTTATTGCAAATTTGGTTAGATGTGCGTTCGATCCACCTTTATATAATGTACCTATCTATAAATTTCCTTTCAATTAATGAAATAATAAGTGTAAAGATTTAATGACCCTCATATTTGTTTGGAATTTTAAATCCTGGAAGAACCCTGTATTATTCCAGGGGAACTTTACTGTACAAGAAACTTAAAAATCTAATAATGTACCTAAATGCTAAGGTTTTGATTAGTGTTCTATTTGGTACCTATAATATGCAGCCTTAATTATAGCTATAATTATCTGCATGTGGAATTCTGAATTTCTGGTTATACATAATCCTAAAAATAATAAATAAATATGTTTATTTCTGGCAATAGTACACTGATAACAAATACAATGTACCAGAAGCCCATATCCATAAATATAATTGCTAATTAAAAAAAACATAATTTTCAGGTATCAATGAATTCTGCAATAGACCTAATCAAGAAGGTGGCAGAGCAAGGAGTCAATATAGCTGAGGTTTACGTGGACACTGTTGGACCCCCTGAGAAGTATCAAGCAAGGCTTTCAGAAATATTTCCTGATTATAAGATCACTGTAAGGAAAATAGTTCTATTTATTAGGATTACTAAGGTTACACACACTTTTTAGTTAACCACTGTGGTAAGCTACAATGTGCAGTCAACTATAAAATCTTGGAAACTGGCTGGCTGCATTTCAATCAATTAAAAAACCTTGAGCTTTAAGATTTTTGAATCCTTCCAAATCCAAAAACCTTAGCATTAAGGTTTTTTTTATATCTCATGTCATGTTAAGCGACGATATGGTCTAGAATTTAGATTCTAGATGGTAGCAGACTAGACCTAGAAGGTGGGATAATTCCCTCCTGAAGAAAACCTTTTTGGATGGGAAATCTTTTGGTCACTTTTTTAACCTATGTTTTTTTGTTTTTAGAGGTATATTATCTCCTCCACTCCTCTTCTTTTTATGTGTCAAGAATGCATATATTCTTATCTGAAGTCCTGCTTACAAAGAGTATTTTATTTTCCAGGTGGCAAAGAAAGCTGACTCCATATATCCAATAGTTTCAGCAGCCAGTATAGTTGCTAAAGTTACGAGAGACCATGCTCTGAAAGTTTGGACATTCAAGGAAGGATTGGACATGGATCAGAGTGAATTTGGAAGTGGCTATCCCGGAGGTAAAATGTCTATATAGTAAAATCTATAACTGTAAATTCTGAAAACTTACTGGTAGTGTCGAAGGAAAGTGGTAGAGGAGACTACCACACAATGGCCACATATAACAGTATATAAATATCCTGTAACAGTGCAACAGATTGAGCTGAATAAATGTATTTTATGTATACTAGCTGCACCCAGTTTTACCCAATGAAAAGTAGCATAGGTGTATTTTAGGGTCAAAACTAGCTACATACCAAATTGCAGCCCATTCTGTCTAGCTGTTTAGATGTGTAAGAGTAACCAACATCCAACCATACATCCCTAATGATCCCTACATCCAGCTAGATGTGTTAAGCAGATTAAACAAAGGTTTATCCGCAGTTTGGGCTCTAACCGCAACATTTATAAACTTTCGCGCTTATGATATTAATAACATACTTTTTATCTCCAGATCCACTAACAAAGAAATTCATTTCGGACCAGATAGACCACATATTTGGGTACCCAATCCTAGTTAGATTCAGCTGGTCGACATCAGAACAAATGTTGCTCAAGAAAGCAGCCATCTGCACATTCGAAGAGGTGGATGAAGAGGGAACTACTAAGAAACCTAAGAAATCAATCAGCTCATTCTTCTCAAAGCCCGACGAGGGTAGTTCTAGGAAAAGGCACAAGTTCTTCGAAGAGAGGTATTTGAGTACTGATAATGCTTTTGACTGATATGTAGAGTAAATAAATGACAGTTCTTAAATTCTATCTTTTGATTTGTATTGTATTAGTACCTATAAAGTATGTATATTCGGCTATACAATGGGCTGTTGGGAGGATAAAATGTCTAGAAAAAATACTGGTTCAACAAAAAATCTTAGGATTACAGTGCAATCTATAACATTACATAGATACAGTGTACTTAGGTCAGTATAGCTGCCAAGCATTACTCCTTTACTTTACAGTAAAAAAAGACTGCACATTATCTGGGCATTTATAGGAAATAACTAAATGTATAGATAAATATATTATACGGATTATTCTCATTTGGACAGATTCTCATTATACCTAGATACCTTATATTTACCTAGATTTTTTAAGTTTATTATTTTTATGTATGTTAGTCTTTAAGGTATTTATTGTTATGGGCCTCTGGTACACTGTACTTGTTGTCAGTGTACTATTGCCTGAAATAAATGAATTATTATTATTATGTAGGTATGTCATTTAGACCACGAGAAACTTTGCCTTCCAACTTCCATGTCTAGGGAACTTACCACTCCACACACCATCATTCACACTGTTGACGAACTTGGAAAAATGTTTCTTGCGTTCACAGTGCAATCTGTGAGAAATTATTGGGCTGAAGAGAAGTAGTGAATATCTATTTATTATTATTAGGGGGAACCTCAAAAGGCCGCTTCGACCATTTCTGATCTTTTGTGGCAGTTCAGATGAGTCACAGTTCACTGCTTAAACCCGTGGCCTCTAGGAAGTTCCAGATGTTTCGGGAGTGAATATCTAATGACTCTAGAGCAAGAAGCGTGCTTTTTTTTTTATGTGAAGAAGTAGAAGACGAGCAAGACGCTCTCCTGATGTTAAGAGATAACGTTGCCCATAATCAGTACAGTGCTACCCGGGATTTCACAATTATGTGAAATTCTAGGAGCACTGCACCAACGCTTCTCACTCAAGAGTCATAAGATGTTAAGACTCTTTAGCCCAGTAATTTCGCTAGCTACAGTGCCCTCCTACCGGAGCACAGTAATGTTTGCACATCACTGCTCAGGCGGTAGAATAACTGGCACTGTTGGGGTACCCACCTAGACGACCTCCTGCAAAGGAAGTCTACCCCCGGTGCTGCTAGAATTTCGCATTATTGTGAATCCTGGGTGGCACTACTATTATATGGGCAGCGTTATCTCTTACCACCAGGAGAGCATCGTGCTCATCTTCTTACTAACATGCATTAAAAAACATTTTATTTTGAAGTTCTAACCTTGGAACTGTAATCTGCCAGTATATTGCGCCAAAAATAGTACTCGTTAATTTACATAAATAAAATTAATGAATCAATTAAGTTTTTGTCTGTTTTTGTCCTCCCAACAAATACACATTGCTTTCGTAGAAACAGCGTAGTCATAGTTCACAATTCTTAGAACTAATTTGGTCGTTTGGTAACGTAGCATGGTCGCCATTAGTGATTGCTTTTGAATACAAACTGTTCTATCAAATGCTTGTTCCATTGGCCAAATAAATTACGATGAAATCAATGATTTAGGATTTAGATGAGTTTTAAGATAAATTAGCTAAGAATTATGTATGGGCGAACCTTTAGACTTAAGGCAATAGGTACAAGTAAAGTGGCATCTTCATTGTTTTTCATTATTAGCAAGAGAAAATGTACCTTAGGCGTTGCATTGCTGATCAGTAGAAATCGCCAACAATTTGAATACAGTTTATGCAGCTGACGTTTGTTTCACAATACAATGTATTTCATTATATTGGAACTTTTCCAGGGTTTTCGAAAAGTTACGTGTATAAAAAATATTAAATTCTGTTGCAGCTGATAAAACGATTTCTCTATTGAAAAAAGCTTAAGTAGATACTTATATGGGACCCCTTAAACTGAGGCTATTTCCTATAACCGAGATACCTACATAATGTTATGTAGGAGACAGTCGTTGCAGGCCTTGTGGTAATCTTGGCGACCTGAAACTGAAATACCTACCTATTATAATAATTGTGATTTAGACTTTGACAGTGTAAGTACGGTAACCGGTTCTCTTAGAGTACCTATGTAAATCAATTACCTATTTATTTTTATATGGCTTTGCGTGGTCTTTGTTTCTGTCACCTTAATGTTAAATGATAGACCTAATGGTTGCGCATAGTCTATGAAGTGGACACATACGCCCGTAACTCATAACTATAACACGAAAATAGCTTGAGTGACCGATTCCAGCGGCGATAAAACTTTCACAAACAAATTGCGGTCTATAAAAGATTTCCTTATGCGATGAAAGGTCCCGATGTTGGGGGCTCATCCAAGAAGGTCGTGCGCGGTCTCCTCCGGCCGACATTAGCATGCATGCCGTCACTCCGCGCCTACTTGCCATGAGCTATGCGGAACGTCAGCTCACTCGGAGAATTTAATTGTGTTCCATTATCATATTTAGGTTCTTTTACTGTAAGTCAAAAGTGAAAACTGAATGAGCACCGACGTCGCTCGTCATTCGTCTGCGGCGATCGATGGCGACAACGTCTTTCCTCGAGGATAATCGATATGGCTTCGTTGAGGCGACTGGTTCCGTTTCTGCTCCTGGGCATCTGCGTGCACGCCATAGTGGGCCCGTCGAACGATACTAAATCATCAAGTCTGAAAACGGATACTTACTTGGACGCGTATTCCAAGTCTCGTATAGACGCCGAGAAGGCGAAACAGGGGGTGGTGATAGTGACCGCGGCGAAGGACGGCGAGAAGAAGCTGACCAATCGTGATGACAGCTACAGCACTGGGTACGACTACACGCCGGCGTATTCAGGAGACAGCTTCAGCTCCTCGGGGCCGTCCAGTAACTACCTGCCGTCGAATGGATATGGATCGCCTGTGAAGTTCGAGCCGGAGATAACGTACAATTCGCCGCCTAATTCTTACGGTCCGCCGGTTCAGAGCTACGGTCCGCCGGCGAACAGCTACGGGCCACCCGCAGCTACGTACGGTCCGCCCGTGCAGAGTTACGGCCCGCCACTCAAGCCTTTCCCGCCTATCTACGGCCCTCCACTGAAGCCCACGTATGGCATTCCCTACACCGCGCCGTCTTTAGGGTTTCTCGATAAATTCGCGCTCAAATTGGACATTTTAACGATCGCTAAACTTTTGCTGAAGTTCTTGATATTCAAGAAGATTGTGACGATGCTCGCTGTGGTGTGCATGTTGTTGGTGATTCCGAAGCTGATACATTTTAAGAAGAGCGGGAACGATAATAACAACGAGGAAGAAGATAGGAAATTTGGAGACAATAACGGTAAGTTTGTACGATATCAATACTTAGATCTCTAGCTTGCATCCTAATTACGTGCTCTTGGTCTTGGCTAAAAGACTTCGACCCCAGACTAAGTCTTTTAGATATTGTTTAGAGTTAGAGGTGAGATGTAGATAATTGCGTTCTACCTTTGTGTGGCAATTTCAAATTGCAATCTAATAAGTGCAGCACGCATGCACGCCACGGCCACATAACTCAGGTCTAAACCTTTACATTTTACGCAATAGTTCGGAAAATACACCTTAAATGCAACATGAAAATATGTGTGCATGTGTTATTTGCCTCTTCACGCCTAAATAAATGGCTGATTTAGCTGACATATCGTATCGAGCTAGCTTATTTATATATGTACTTTACAGCGGGCAAAATCAATAGTACATTTCGCTAGATCATCATCGTCTTCCTGCCTTCCTACCCAGACTAGGTAGGGTACAACATGTTTTTCTCTTCTATTCTACTCTATCATCCGTCGTATCTTCATTCATTCTCCTAACATGCATATCTGCCCTTACACAGTTCATTTCAAACCTTTTTTGAGCGCTCTATATATTTTAGCTTGATCATTCTGAGTATTTCTGGCATCACATAATAAACGGATAAATGTATAACATTTGAAAATAGTCTAACTCTACATATTATGTACCTAAAATTATTACTAGTAATATCTAACACTGCGTTCGCACGAAAATATTAATATTTGGTCCATATCACTATTAGACCTTGATCAAGATTAAACCCATCGTGTATTTGGAAGCATTGCGTGTAGCACGTTCCTTCTGATAAAGATTAGATAATTCTCATAGAACTCGTGATTCCGGCTTACTCTAAAGCTCTCGTACATCACCATAACAAAACAAATATGTCGTAGAATTATGGGGGATTTTGGGAGGCCCGGAACTTTTGTTCTTTGGAAATAACGTATACCTATTATTTACAAGAGTAGATACTATAAATATTTAGTAAGTACCTATATCTAGATAGCTTATTTAGATAGTCTCTTCCTTCATCTTTCAAAATAAAAAAAAGAATGGGCACGATCTTTTTGCAAAGGAAGTAAAAATAGCTTACGTATTATCGATTTTAATCTATTAGGTAAGTAATCGTTTAAAATATGAAGTAGATAGTATAATCGATCAAGTGTCTGCTTTGTGAAAGACCGGTTCATTTTCTTATACAAAAATTTCCTAGGTAGGTAGCAGGTAGGTACTACCTAACAGAAAAACACATGCGCACTTAAATTGTTTGTTGTGGTTGTCCTCAACCACTATTATCTATTTATGAAGAAGGAAATATTTGTACCTATGTACTATGTAGTTAAGTAATAACACCATCTTAGGCACTACAAGTTAATTACTCGTAAATAAGTGAAGAGTTAACTTCGTTTCATAAGCCGTTTTCTCTTAACCTTTGCATAAAGCTTGCGAAATGAATGTAATTTTAGCATTGTGTACCAAAACGTCTATTTCTGTACCTACTTGCCTTGGATATCAGCAAGCAACAGGTATTTGAAGATTTAGGTCGGGAAAGTGGTTAGGAAATTATAGCATGATTTAACGAACTTTGACTTTGTCTGTAAGGTATATTATGATATGGGCCTCTGGTACACTGCGTCTGTGGCAGTGTACTATTGCCTGAAATAAATGATATATAAATGATTTATTAACAACCCAAAATGTGACAAACGCAGAGCAATGAAGGGTAGGGTTAAGAACTTCGTCGACATAGGTATCTATTACCTATATCATTCCTTCAAGGCATTTCTATAGGTACTCTAAAATTGCATAGGTAGATATATTTTAAATATAACTTGCATTATATAAGTGTTTTAAGAAAAGTGCGAAAGATACCTACGTATAAAAATGTGATCTTAGGCAACGGTGATTACCAATCGATGAATCTACTAATTGCAGATAAGCATGAAGCTTATTTGGTGTCTAGAAAGGAACACAGGATGAACATAAGGAAAAAAGTTCAAGGAAAATCTTATAATATCTTTAAGGATATTATAGTAGGTACCCTTGTAACTTAAATACCTACTTAAGTTACAAGGGTTACATCATCGAAAACGATGAGGAGCATATAACATTGTTGTTCGTGATCCATTTACTAAGAAAAGTTAAAAGATTTATAAATTGTTCTTATTTCCAGTGGTAGAATTAACATCAGCCCACCAGTTGTTGGAGAGAGCAATATCCGTGTACAGTCGCCAGGACTCTAACTGCGGCGTCACATGTCGAGTTAGCAGGGTCATTGACGATATCTACGAATTTCAACCGTATTTTGGGTAAGATCCTTTAATTTGATATGGTATTCATGATCACTAGCTTACATTATTTGTCCACTGCTAAATAGCGGGCCTCCCCCATGGCACGCCACTCAGTTTGGTCATGGATGGTTTGATCCTCCGATATGATAGCATATCTTAGATCTGGCAGCAAAATCTAGATGCACTTGTTAAGACCGTATCAGTTAATTTTTACTGGTGACAATCACTACAAACCGACAAAAAGAAAAATAATTTTTAAGATAAAATGGGTTTTATCGCATAACCCAATCGTAGGTGTAGAGAAAGCACGTAGAGCGGATGGCCGATGGGGTCGTAAAGTGCTCGAGTGGAGACCACGGACTAGCAAACGCAGCGTAGGACGTCCTACAAGGTGGACAGACGACCTTATAAAGGTCGCCGTAAGACGTTGGATGCAGGTCGCTTCGAACCGGTATATATGGAAGTCCAAAGGGGAGGCCTATGTTCAGAAGTGGAAATGATGAGGTATATTTTAGGACAAAGTTAAAAGAAACACCTTTTCAACTTGTTCCATTGTAAACAATGGGTGTAAATTAGTAAATACTCCTTCGGTAGGTATTATTGCCTTATTCCTTTGTTTGTCACAAAGCTCTATGTAAGTCATGCGCAGTGCAAAACAACGTGTGATAAGAGTTGTTTTTGAGTATTATTTCTCAAATGCAATGTAATTGTGGTTGTTTATTTTGTGTCTTAAAACCACATAATGTTGGGGGATTTACTTCTACATCCTACTCCTAAATGCAAAAGTGGACATGTATTTTTTACTATTTCGCGTTTTATGATTAAGTAGGTACATAGTATAAAACAAAGTTGCTTCCCACTGTCTGTCTGTCCCTAAGTATTCTCTTAATCTTTAAAACTAAGCAACGGATTTTGATACAGGATTTTTTAAGAGATAGAGTGATCCAAGAGGAAGGCTTATAAATATGCTCCTATAGTAGAGAACTACTTATAATTTTCTGTAAGGCGTTACGAAGTGCGCGCGGGGGTAACTAGTTAGGAATAATTAGTAGCAGTATGTATATTTTAAATTTTATAAAATTTCTTTTTTTTTTCAGGAGTTCATGAGGGTCGGTGTTATGGGTGCCATCGGATTTAGTCTGAAACGAAGTCAGCTTTATTTAATTAAAATTATTTATTTAAATTAGATTCGTAAGTAGTTGATCAAATTATTTAAGACTAGCTGACCCGCGCGCACTTCGTTGCGCGTGAGAGTCAATTAATAAAGCGAATTCGGTGCTGCTATTTTGACTATGATTGTATTTCCATCCCCGCGACTTTGTAAGCGTAAAATAAGGCATGGCTATAATATTTGCTCCCGCTGTGGATAGCGAAGAATATCGGGCTGGATATTTCTATGCAGTTTTGTTCGCTACCGTAGGAACCAATGCTATGTCCTTTCTCAGAGATCACACTATTTAAGTTTAGCGGTTATTGATTTCCATCACAAATTTTCACGCCTCTCCTCAGGAATTAATACTATTTGTGGTCCTTTCCCGGTAACTCTTTAACTTATCTCTATTATAATTTTTCTAAGCTAAATTATAATTATAGGTTACTAATTTCTCACACCATCCTTCCCGCGACTCAAATCAATTCCGTGGTTCCTCAATTTCCATTAAAACTCTGACCCTGAAGGTGGGGGAAGGATCAATACTGAGTCTCCTTAAAAGTTAATTTCTGACATAACAAACTATTCATTAACAGAACCAAAATTCTGAGTACTGGTGAGTTCGCAAAATCTCTTCTTATCGGTCGCCTACGTTACATAAAAAATACGTTGTCCAAATTTTAGCTTAAACGAAGAAGTGGTTACCGATATCCTACACAAACTGCACCCCCTCTTTCCTCCCCTCAAAGGTTGATTTCTGGGATAAAAAGTATCCCATATTTTTTTTAAGTCTCAGTCTACCTTTGTATCAAATTTTAACTCAATAGGGTCCTATTTCCTATACAAACTTTGACCCCCTAACGCTTCAATTCGAAGGTAATTTTTGACATAAAACTTTTTATTATTCCTCAACACATCCCCAATAATCTTATTGTGGATTTGTATACAAAAGTTTTTTAGGAATAATAATTCCCGTTCCCGTAAGAATTTCGCAAAATCCCCTCCCCTCTTACGGGTCGTGAAAGTCACATAAAGAACACGCTGTCTAAATTTTTGCGTAAAATATAACTGGTTACTGATTTCCTACTCAAACTTCTACCCCCCTTACTCCCCCGCACCCCTCCCTCTTAAAGTAAATTTCTGTCTAAAATAATATTCAGTGTTCCTAAACAAAACTCAAACCATGATTCCACAAAATTTCACCTGAATTGGTTTAGCGGTTACGGATTTGCATACAAAAGTTTTTCGGGAATAATTCTCGTTCCCGGGGGAATTTCGCAAAATACCTTCATATCGGTTGCTTACGTTACCTAAAGAATACGTTGTCCAAATTTCAGCTAAAACAAAGAAGCGGTTAACGATTTCTTACCCAAACTTGCATCCCCCCTTTATCCCGCCTTTGAGGTTGATTTCTGGGATAAAAATTATCCCATATCATTTTGTAGAACTCAGTCTACCTCTCTACCAAATTTCAGCTCAATAGGGCCAGCGGTTCTAAATTTCCCATACAAATTTTGTACCCCCCTTACCCCCTCTTAGAAGTTAAATTTTGTCATAAAAACTATTTAATGTTCCTCAAACAATCCCAACAATCGTTTTACAAAATTTCAGCTCAATCGGTTCAGCGGTTAAGGATTTGCATACAAAAGTTTTTTAGGAATAATTCCTGTTCCCGCGGAAATTTTGCAAAATCCCTTTATATCGGTCATCTACGTTACATAAAAAATACGCTGTTCAAATTTCAGCTTTAAAAGATGGCCGATTACTGATTTCCTACTCAAACTACTACCCCTCTCTTCCCCCTTCAAGGTTGATTTCTGGGATAAAAAGTATTCCATATCATTTATTTGGATTCAATCTACCACTGAACCAAATTTCAGCTCAATAGGGTCAGCGGTTCTAAATTTTCCATACAAACTTCGACCTCCCTTTACCCCCCCTTAAAAGTTAATTTTCGTCAAAAAAAAAAACAATATTCCTAAACACAATCCAAGCAATCGTTTTACAAAGTTTCAACTCAATCGGTTCAGCGGTTAAGGATTTGCTTACAAACGTCTTTTAGGAATAATTCCCGTTCCCGTGGAAATTTTGCAAAATCCCTTTTTACCGGTCATCTACGTTACATAAAAAACACGCTGTTCAAATTTCAGCGTTAAAAGATACTGATACTGCAGTTACTGATTTCCTACTCAAACTTCTAACCCCCCTCTTCCCCCTTCAGGGTTGATTTCTGGAATAAAAAGTATTCCATATCATTTATTTTGACTCAATCTACCTCTGTACCATATTTCAGCTCAATAGGGTCAGCGGTTCTAAATTTTCCATTCAAACGTTGACCCCCCTTTACCCCCCCCCCTTAAAAGTAAATTTCTGAGATAAAAACTATTCAATGTTCCTAAATACAATCCAAACAATCGTTTTACTAAATTTCAGCTCAATCGGTTCAGCGGTTACGGATTTCCATACAAACGTTTTTCAGGAATAATTCCCGTTCCCGGGAGAATTTTACAAAAATCCCTTTTTATAGGTCGCTTACGTTACCTAAATAACACGCTGTCCAAATTTCAGCTAAAACAATGAAGCGGTTAACGATTTCTTTCACAAACTTGCAACCCCCCTTTCCCCCTTTTAAGGTTGATTTCTGGGATAAAAAGTATCCAATATCTTTTTTTAGGACTCAATCTACCTGTGTACCAAATTTCAGCTCAATAGGGTCAGCGGTTCTAAATTTTCCATACAAACTTCGACCCCCCTTTACCCCCCCTTAAAAGTAAATTTCTGACAAAAAAACTATTTCATGTTTCTAATCACAATCCTAACAATAGTTTTACAAATTTTCAGCTCAATCGGTTCAGCGGTTAGGGATTTGCATACAAACGTTTTTCGGGAATAATTCCTGTTCCCGAGGGAATTTAGAAAAATCGCTTCTTATTGCCCGATGAAGTTTTTCAAAGAAAACGCTGTCCAAATTTCAGCTCAATCCGTCCAGCCGTTTGGGCTGTGCGTTGATAGCACGAAAGTGTACGAACGATTTTATATAATAAAAGAAGATAAGTAAATCTTTAGATAGATATAACTCTTTTATTTAAAAACCGATTTAAATAAAACCAATACTATTTACAAATTAGAGAAATTTGCAACGTTTTAGCGAAAACTGCATACAATTCGGTTGTGCCGTTTTATCACACATAAGTAATAACCTTTTTACAAATTAAGCCTAATAAAACTACTCTGGTAAATTTTCGTTTATGGCCACATCGATAGATGGCGTATTTTTAGTTTGTCGCACTTTTTGCTTGTTGATTTTTTTGAATTGAATTTACTTTATATTCTATTACTTTTACTTCGAAATTTTGATGTAAATTAGGGGCGATGTGTCCGATATAAATGATTATTATTTATTTTATTATTTTATTTTACGTTTCCCTAGGAAAAATTGACAAAATGTTTTACGATCTAGATCGCGCAAGCGACTTTTTCGCGTCGTTTTGTTCATATGCGTATTTTCACAATTCACCTTAGTAAAGGATCACAATGAATGGGGAGAAATTTCCATTCTTATTATATGTATGGATTAATACATTTTAAATTGTTACATAATATTATTTTGTTTTTATATTTTAATTCCACCCACTTCGATAGCCGTCAAAAATGTAAAGAATGTAAAGAGATTTTGCGGCTACTTTAACACTTAATTTTTTTTTTCATAATTAAAGCAAAATAGGGAAAACCAAATTACATTAGGTAGATACCTACGAGTCCCTTACTCGTTGCCTCGTACCTTTGAAGTTTTACCGTGTTTACCACAAAATTATACATAATATTGTCGCTCATTAACACGGGTCAAACCCGGGCCTTTTTATAGGCGTATCTACCCGGAGACTAAAAAAGTCCAACGCGCAGAGGCCCTTTTGAGCTTTTAATAAAAATGTGATGGGTGACACTTATCGGAGTCTATCTGTGAGTCCTATACAAAATGGGCTCAAAGACAGTCTCGGCCAATTGACAGGACTATTGCTAATTAATGGAAACTACTTGAACTAGGCTATTGATGTGCATTCTAAGTGGATGATTACATATTATGATTATGGTAAAGGCCATTCCACATTATGGCCACGAACGCCCGTAAAATCTGCGAAACAGGAGTGTGGTTGAGTTTTCTTTACGCGCTTCACACTGAAAGACATCGCAATAATATCAATCGTGTGAAGCGGGGTTGACTTAAAAACAAGTGAAATTTTAAAAATCTTTTTAGAAGCAAGCTTTTATTATTATTACCATCCAGCACCAAAGTAATCATCAAGACGAATCAAATGAGCCCAAACTCGATGGGATCGCGTCTTTTAATTACGGAGTTCCTATGGCCACCTTCCTGCTCCATCATCAGATCAGCTCAATGTCATAATAATATTGCATTGTCATCCGATTTATGCATGCGCATGCAAAATTTCATCGCAACCGGATACCAGGAAGTGGGACAAATTGAACTTGCAAGATTTGATTACAGACAGACAGACAACAGACAGGTGAAAGTTAATAAAAAGCTTGTACAAGTAAATATCTAACTAATATTATAAACGTGAAAGTTTGTAAGAATGGATGTCAGGATGTTGGTTACTCTTTCACCCCTAAACGGGTGGACCGATTGAGCTAAAATTTTGTATAGAGATAGTTTAGACCCTGGAATAACACATAGGCTACATAAGTACTGCGGGTAAAACCGCTGGGCACAGCTAGTAAGTAAATAAGCATAGAATGAAAAATTTCTCCTTCCGGTGAAACCTACTTTCCCTTGCCACCAATCAGGGATCGAAGACCTCCGTCCGTTTTGATTCCACACACGGCCCGTACGAATCCTGCATACAAATCTATTTATCCTCGTGACATTGCATTGTGTAGGACAATTAAAGAATTAGGTGACAGAAAGTGTACCGTATGCAAGGCGTAGCTTGTGACTCGTGATGGAAAGTGCCTTCGAAATTATGTGCTTTCTGCTGTTTATTCAATTGGAATTGCATCTTCTTACGGATGTTGCGTAACGCACTGAGATATAATTTTATAGTAGCAGAGCGAGCATGAGGTAAAATATTGCGACCACACGATTACCAAGTATGGTGATTTAATGAAGGACCCTTTCGTTGTTGTCTTCTACATCATCGACTAAGAACAAGGGAGATTTTATGATAGTGGATAATAAACAGATAAAATATGATACGTTGTTTTGAAACATTCTCAGGTGTTTATCATGCTGATTGATTTTAAAAATAACTTAAATGTGATGCTGCGATAGATTTTAAAAAGAGTTTTCTACGCATCACCGTTACCAAGTATACGTTTATAGTGCCATAAAATAATTTGTATGTTAAAATACTTACAAGAGTCAAATGGCATGTGGCATGCGTTTGTTTATCAAATCATAATTCAAAAACGAATAATGAGATGGACCCGTAGCATTTATTACAGTTTGTTATTTTCCACAAAAAAAATCCACTATTTGCCAAAATTAACAATTTATGTACCTACATGGAATAAATTTATTACGGAAGCTGCGATAGTAAATAACGGTGACGCTTACTGCATCATTTAAACAAACTGCTTTGTTACCCTACTTTCGACTTGATTAGATAAACTAGGTAGCCCAATGACTTAATCACTTCACACTTCTAGGAAGTCTATCCGCATTAACTGGCTTCAAAGTTTTATCCTTATATCAATTGAATCGTGTAATTATGGATATTTATGGATGTCGCTAATTTAAACCAATTCAAGCAATTGAGACGACGTTGTCGCTCGGATTTGGATATAAGATGCTTAGAAGGTCGTTCACATCAAGTTACAGAATTCAATATCTTTTTTCGTGTTGGAATTTAATCAACCGTATAGGTCGGCTTCCTTTGATGACCTTTATCGTCGACTATTGTCTGAGCTGTGACAATTTTTCAAACTAGCTCTTCTTCTAGAGGAAAAATGGGAGCAAAGGACATAATAATAATATTATGTTGCTACAGATGATGCTCAGAACCGAGCGAATGTTGCCTGGAAAGAAATCTTCTATTCAAGTAAAAATATATCTTATAGGTATGTTGCTCTTAAACACGGGCTAACCCCGGGCCTTTTTATAGGCGTGCACGGAGATAAAAAAGTCCAACGCGCAGAGGCCCTTTTGAGCTTTTAATATAAATGTAATGGGTGACACTTATTGGAGTCTGTCTGTGAGTCCATCCATAGAAAATGGGCTCAAAGACAGTCTCCGCCAAGTGACAGGACTATTGCTAATTAATGGAAACTACTTGAACTAGGCTATGGATGTGCATTCTAAATGGATGTTTAATGAGGCTATTGCTAGGACTACGGCACCTGCCACTTCCGTCCCATTAGGAAATATATAGGCAGGTGATGACTCGCCACTCACTAAACGGGCCCCCATAAAGGCCGGCATTACATAGCCGACGAGAAGGGCAACGTTGTTATAGGTATTATTATTATCAATGAAAATTGTAGGTAGTAATAGTCAGATAATTATAAATGTGACAGTTAAATAACCTTGCTCTTAATGATGTGTTGACATTATTAACTCACAACACCGTTATAGTTTTGACCCTATTAAAGTAATTAATCCGCCAATGAGCCGGCTAATTTCACAATTTGTGTTAATTTCTCTAAATAACTAATTAGGTGGATCCTGTTAGAGAAATGACGTTATAGCCAAATGTTAGTGCTAACGCTCCTGGAAATTTCCCCAAATTTATAAACAATTTCTGGATAATCTTCCTTCATCAAAGAACCGAAACCGAGGCAAAGCTGCCGTAGGCCGGTCTGAAACGTAAGCTCAAAATTCTTCTTATCGTTGAGGACTACCAATACGAGTTTGTTATCAGTTATCGCAGGAAATAGAAGAACGAATATCTGATGATACGTAAGCGATGGTAGTTATGTTGGGTGGTTAAAAAACAAACTACTTTTTACTCTTAACTACTAGATTATGGTTGCGGCTTTGCCCGAGTGGCGAAATCCATTCGTAGCAGACGTCATAAAACCTATCTGTTTGAAATTTCAACTCAATCCATTCATCGGTTTGGGCCGTGCGGTGCGTTGATATATTATAGTCATTCAATAACTCTTTCCTTTAATTTATTTAGATTTGCAACAAATTTTCACTGATATAGTTATGAGTCATTGTTTTGTTCTAATAAAATAGGGCGGGGTCACAAGCTCTAGGGTCCGCGAATGCTGTGACAGTACGATGCGACAATGAACTTGGCGGAAGCACTTGTCATGCTTTTAACACAGAACAATGCCCTCGCTCCGGCGCACCGTCGATAATGGCTATTAGCTATCGAGGCGACAAGTATTAAACACTAAACGCCTGCGAACGTTAGAAAGGTTCCGTAAGCCTTGCTGAATACACGAAGTACCGTTTCGACCCCGAAAAGGGTACCGTTTGAATAAATTTGCAAGAAAAAAGGTATAAAAGATATATGGATAAATATTGTCTTATTTTTTGAAATGATGAGCGCAGCAGTGCAATGTTGCGTAGAACTTCTGGCCGAATACCTGGGACACACTATGACTGTTATAGGCTGGTGTTAACGTTTACAACAGGCGAACTTCGAGCTTGTCATCTACAAACATAAAAATATCTTAGGGTGATGTGGATAATGCTCCGTTTCCCATGGCAATCGTTTATGGATGATTGACTTTTCCTTTGAACTCAGCTGGCTGTAGCGCAATTAAAACATTCCACACTGAGTGCCTATTGATCAACGGAAACGATCATATAAACAAGAAAATTTGCCATTGCTATAAACTTAATCTGATGTAATATCGAAAGCCAGAAAGGGATTTATTCCATCGAGATTTGAGTCTGATTCGATCTCATCTTTACTAAATAACATGAGTAATGAGATGGAATTCAAAAGTTCACCTATATCGCAAAATTGGTCAATAGTACCAGGGTACCAGAACATTACGGTAGATGTATTCTTCTATTCATTGTGGTGTAAGGATGGGCAGGTACTGAGTCCACAGTCAAGTGCAGGAGCGTCGGGCTGGAACGGTCTCACTGCGGATTGTACACGTGCGGCTGGCACACGTGTGCTCTGACGCATCATAACATCGCGATTGCGTTACGGTCTCAGTGTATAGCAACCCTTACACAGAAGCTCACCGATGGAAAACTTTGATGTAAAAACAGTGGAGTGACAATGTGAAAACTTTTCAAGTGTTTGGTAGACTTGGAGGCGCAATTGCAGTAAAGTAAGTATCTTGAGTTATATTTGACGACCTCTTGAACTGAAATTTGATTTAATCTCGCATTAATTTCAAATAATTTTAATACTGAGGTTTTAATATATGCGAAAATTATAGTAGGTAGTATGTAGTTATTATAAAAAACATAAGGTACATATGTATATTGGTAAGATTTTTAAATTAAAGCTATATTCTTGACCTGCCATAGAAATAATTTCACATTACAACTTTACGGTCCGGTTACGGTTACGGTTTACGGTACAAACTTTAAGGTCCTTGCATGTATAATTATAATATACCAAAATAAGAACAAAGTAGGTTTTTAATTCCGCAAGGTATCAAAAATTACTTTTCTATTAAATAATTCAATTTCAGTAATTCACTAGGCGTGTCCGAAAACAAATAAAACAATGGAATTTCAATTCATTGTGTGGCTCCACATAAAGTTTCTAAACACGTAGGGACCTACATGCTCACTGGGTGAGAAAATTACCTTTCAAGATTTTGGAGTTCAGCGAAGCCAGGAAGAATTTATCTACCTTACTATTTCTGCAGCATCTTCGCTTATCCAGATCAGATTGTGATCAAAAGTTAAAGTTTAGTGGATATAAAGAAACCAGATTGTGTTCTTATTTCTTGGCCTTGCTGTGAAGTAATTCTGACAGAGTTTAGGTATAGCTACTGGTCGAAAACATGAGTCAAATGCAATCAGAATAACTTCAGGTTAAAAATAACAAGGGATTTTATCTCTACCTTATCTTTTATCACCTACGTATCCGTGAAGGTATTGCAAACAAATGTTTAGTCTAGTTCTATACATCTGGCTAGCAGCGTATTGCAGAGTTTGAGTAAAAATGTTCGATAGTGTAATGTAAATAAGTTCATTGTGCATCTGATGTCGAGCGTAACTCACAGTTACATTGTGTCTGCAAGCGGCAGTGATGTTTAGATCTCACTATACTTATAACAAGAATGTAGGTAAGTTGGTACAGTTATTTTTTTATTCATTATATTCGGCTCTAGATTAACTCCACTTCTGATGTTAGATACGGTCGAACGAAGTTGCATATTATAGAAGATGAAGATTAGTGATTAGGGTACATCGTAATCGCTTAGATTACATGTTTAAGTGTGTAAATGTTGTTGCGAAAAAGCAACCTATGAGTTTTTTCAGGGTTTAAGCTAGATAACAAATTTTGGCTCAATCGGTTGGGCCGGTTAGGTGTGAAGAGGTAAAAAAGACACATGTGAGACTTTTGCATTTAAAAATATTAGCAGGATCATAGTTACAAGATTAGACGTAAATTCATACCGAACATCATCTGGCAAAAGCCAGAGTGCCTAGTTAATGGATTTAGTATCACTATAAACTTGTAGATATCTAGGCACTTAGATAGATTCGTGAATTATAAATGAACATCTAATTTTATGATAGAGTGCTGGAATTTAACTGTTATAAAACTTCTAAATCAAGAATCAAAGGTATTTTCAATGTAATTGCCGGTGTTTTGCCTTTATAGAGTTTTTAATTCGCCGGTAGGATGTAGCCAACCACGTACGTTTCGGAAGGACGTCGGTTTCGGTCGAACGTTGGTAGAAATCGCGGCTGTTACTTCCTCTAACCAAGTAATGTATTTACTTGGTGAGCTACTCATGCTGTGGCTAGACCCCGTAACGGGAGGCCTTCATGGGCTCAAAGCCCTGTGTTTTTGATTAATTGCCTTGCATGTAAGAATTATTTTTCTCAATAAAGAGAATAAGTAGATTCTCTATTGCCAATATCTGTTTCTTCGATTGTGTCACGCACATTTATTGTACCTACCTACTACGTAGGTACTGATCTATTTGACTTCCTCCTCAAAAACGCTTCTATTGTTGCTCTACTGCATATTTAGTTTAGCTAACTTTCGTCCAAATTTGTAGACAAATATCGGCCTAGTTCACATCTGTTCTAAAACACTTCAATGGCCAGATTCTCACGCCGCAGGAAGCAGTGGTATGCGAATGAGAGAGTAAAAGAGGTGAAGCGCGACGATGACTCATCGGTATAAAAATTGCATTCTGACGTCACATTTTTATATAAGTTCTTTGATATTACTACATTTAGTATGTAGCTATTTAGATATTTAGTAAACGGAAGTTTGGGTTAGGTACTTACTGTAAGTTGACTGATTGACCCAACAAAAGGGCCCACATGTCCGTCGATTAAGTCTTCAATTAAATTAGCTTCATTCAAAGACCTCTGACGACCGTGTACTTTTCAAAATAGGGCGCGCTACTTTGAGTCATAAAATCGTACTTTGAATGATATAAAATGCTTATTATTGCTGTATCACTTATCATTGTTATGTTTTTGTTACAGCGACGTAGACAAAGTCTGCGATAAGAGATTTTGCTCTCTACGATATATTGGAACATTGCCAAAGATTGAGCCAAAATTAAATAGTTTACTAATTACTATCGATTTTTAAACTATTAATACCAAAATGCCAGAAATAGGGCCAATGATGAGAGCCTTGGAGCTGCAGAGATTGATAGAAGACAAAGTGACGGAATGGCGGGAGAGGTCAGCGCGGGTCGGCAGCTCGGCCGCAAGCGTGGCCGACTCTTATCAACAACCACTCAACTTCAAACGTCATACGCACAGGCGCAAGAATAGCGCTGAAATAAACAGAATTATCGCAAAGTACTCCAGACCTAACAAGAGAGCGGACGAACCCTACTCGTATACCGCAAAACGTATTATTACGGAAAATCCCCCGGCGAGACCGCCTCGTACTATCCCAGAACGGCCGCCGCGCACCAAGAAATTGTCCAAAACGAAAATATTCTCCAAGAGTGAAGATAATCTCGCCAGCATGAGTGACTATGACGTGCACCCTAACCCGCCCGACCAATACAAGCCACAATTCAACCTCTCTAAATACAACACGAAAAGCTGTGAAGATGTCACTGCGTTTGTTGACATTCATCACACGATGACGAGCAAGAACTTCGATCAAACAAGCATAATGAACGCGAGACCGATCACAGACCCTGTTCGACCACCTCGACTCAAGCTCCATAGTATCTCAGAGGATTTGACAGTATCTTCAAATAACGACAGTGGGATAGATCTGCGGAAGAAATCGGACTTTGTTACGTCTACTCCTTTAGCGAACAGGCGAACATGCCATGCGGAAAGTTCAATTTCAGTGTTTGAAAAGTGTAACAATTTTTCCAGTGTTAGTAATCTAAGAAAAGGTAGTTCTGAGCCGGACATACTAAGCATAAGCTCTATACGCACTACGGAAACATCTAAGACTCTTGACGTTAAGAAAAAATGGAAGTTAGGTTTGAAGCCACCGTTTCGGAAAGGGGCTTTGGACTTTCTGCTGAAGTGGCGTGGAAAAAAAGAAAAGAAAATGGAAGAAGAAGCCACTAAAAGGTGAGTTTTATTAACATACATAATTTTATCTATCTTGCTTTACTTAATGAGTAATGAATACCTACCTCGAGATCAGATGATTCTGAAAATAATCATACATTCTTAGATATTCGCAGAAACATTCCTTACTCAGTGTGTATTGTTTTCATGTAGATTAACCCCAGTATTTTTAGCCGTATCTTCGCCCTCTACTCAACCTCGAAATCTAAAAAATTGCGCCTATTCGCCCATTAATTTTCAATTAGCGTACCCTTTTCCTCGAAATAGGTTAAGTCGCGAAGGACGAGGACACGACTCAAAACTCAAAATACGGGAGTAAAACACAATTAAGTCAGTTAATAAACAGTTTTGTACCTACATATTCAACGTAATAATAGGTGAAGGATTTTTTAGCTTTCTTTACATAACCTACATAATTATAATGTTTCAAATATGTACCTAGAAGATATTTTTTTGGCATTCCAAAATATTATGTATGTACTCGTACTTATCAATCACACAATTAGTTTCTAGAATAAACTAACTCTCATAGACAAGGGCGGATCCAGGATTTATTTCTGGTGGCAAGGTGCAGACGGGCAAAAATATATTTTTTATTAAGTACGAAAAGTGTGTGTAAGCTCTCCCGAATGGTTATAAAAATCAAATATTCTTAGTAATAAGCGCCGAGAAATAAATATTATAATCTTGACCAAGAAATAAGTGCGATCAGCTTATTCCGAACGCCAAAATTCGTAACTCTACAATGCTTCTGTTCGCCCTTGCTCATAGATATCAATAATTCTGTTTTGAAGTGGATACTTAATACTGGCACAAAATGCTTCAGATTCTAGTGTATTTAGGTCATGCGATTAGACATGTGCAGATTGCTAATTATCGAGTAAACAAATACAGATGCTTATTTCTTATGTCTATCTTACTATGTGTTATAGTCCCGCAGTCCCGCCTTGTTAGACGCAAGTGTATACCTATGTACAAAACATTGTTAAAAAAAAGGTAGCACTCCGGGAGTGCCGGCAGAAGTGAAAACTTCAATATTAACGTTGTGTTTAATTATAAGTATAAAAGTACTATCATTTATGAGGTAGAATACAATGTTTATTTATTGCGCTATCGTACACAAATATGACAATTTATATGTTGTTATTTATAATATTATATCGTTATTTATATATTACATTAAATTTTATCTCTCAGAAAAATCAACTTCCATCCATAATTTCGACGACTTTTACACCATCAACAGAGCAGCACACTCAGGCACGGTAGAAAGAGTGGGAGATACTAGTTCCTCTCCCTTCCCCTCGATCTTACGCTTTTTCGATCAGCATCACGTGACCCTGACGCGAGTTTTAAAGTTTTTACCCATACAAAAAAAGTGCTCAGCGCCGCTAAAGAAGTTTTCACTTCAAAAAATCTGGTTTTTCGATATAATTTGACTTTCACCCGCGTAGTCTCGCTTATTTTAAACTTTGCGCGAAAATTACCCCTAGTAATGCGCCGCATTAGTAGAGAATGGGCGAAGAAATGGTGGACACTAGTGTGCTAAATAACCGTTTATGTAAAACTTTACTTAATTATATGTATATATAAAAGATTTTCTAGTTAATTAACAAGATTAACTTTTATAACACAAAACTATCAATTTTTGTTAGTTTTGTGTTATAAAAGTTAAATGTACAGATGATATTATTATTTAGTTCCCCTGAAATGCCACGCCCTTTCTTTTCTCGTTCAAACTCTATTTGTAGCAGGTACATTACTATATTAGTGATATACTTATAGAGTCCTTTTCACGAAAGTGGTCCCGCGGAATTCAGCGGAACTAAATAAAATTTTAGCGAAGATTACTGTACTTCAAGTCCAAAATTATTTTTATTTGTTAGATTAAGTCAATACCTATTTAATTCAGAAATGAAATATGAGAAATTATGACGAGTCGAAAATCTATAAATATTTTTAACTCTAAAACGTGCGAGAGTGGCGCCTCGCCAAAGGGGTTCCTTTCGTGAAAAGCACTCTAGGTATAGGTTTATTGTTATAGAGATAATCGTATCTGTCCTCTGTCCACTATCCCCAGTCCCCAAGGGTCACGTTTTATTAGCTTTCTCATTGTTAAAGTTATCAACGTTGATAATATCTAATAATATTATTATTATAAATCAACCCGTGTTGGTCACTGATATAACTGAAATCTTAAGTTAATATTTTACTATACACATAGATTTTTTAAATCCTGCCGATATGCTTACTGAATGTTAATTCTATACTAATGTTGCTTTGGTGTAGCAGTTTGTATTTATGTCGTTTTTATATGAAAGCGCTGTTGCCAATTATATTATTCTTATTCAAAAATGCTTTCGACATGATTTGTTTGAGAATTGTTGGCTTATTATAATTCGTAAGAAGTTTCGTGAAGACGCTAAGAAAAAATATGAACAAGCAACTCGCATGTACATAAAATATGATGTTACCCTCAGAGATCGTTGTTACGGTCAGTGAGCAGTGAACGCTCACTATTGACTTTGCTCGGGAGATGCAACCAGTAACTAACAGATGGCGTTACTGTACACTGTACAATAATATACAAGCTTTGCATTTGGCCACCATTTAATGTTTCTATGATACTACGTAGCCTTACGCTCTGATGTTGCATAATGACTTCACAAAACATGAGAAATGTATATGCCACAGTTGAGGGCGTACCTAAATAAGTAGTTCATACCATAAAATTTTCACCAGTTTGTCGGTCAATTTGTATGGAAACTGGAAAGTCGACAAATTTATCGTTTTAATCAATTTGAAATAAATATACTTAAAGCTAACTTTATGATTTTGGAAACTTAAAATTTTCAATGTGGTTAATTTTGTTTTAAAGCACTAATGATGGCGAGAGTCTCGCACTCGTTAAAATTTATGTTGCTTTTTAATTCATTACTTGAAATTGCTCGACCAATTTCGATAAAATTTAAATGAGACCAACTGATACTTCCTAGTTAACCTATGAAAAAAAAAAAAACTAAAATTACATACAATTAAAAAAGGTAGCACTCCGGGAGTGCCGGCAGAAGTGAAAACTTCAATATTAACGTTGTGTTTAATTATAAAAGTACTATCATTTATGAGGTAGAATACAATGTTTATTTATTGCGCTATCGTACACAAATATGACAATTTATATGTTGTTATTTATAATATTATATCGTTATATATATATTACATTAAATTTTATCTCTCAGAAAAATCAACTTCCATCCATAATTTCGACGACTTTTACACTATCAACAGAGCAGCACACTCAGGCACGGTAGAAAGAGTGGGAGATACTAGTTCCTCTCCCTTCCCCTCGATCTTACGCTTTTTCGATCAGCATCACGTGACCCTGACGCGAGTTTTAAAGTTTTTACCCATACAAAAAAGTGCTCAGCGCCGCTAAAGAAGTTTTCACTTCTAAAAAACTTTTCCTTTGATTGAGTCGCTTAAAAAGAATACAAAAATACAGCCATGGGCAGGTGCTTAGTCATTAACGTTCTACGGGTATTTTATTGCATTGTCTGCTCGTATATTGTGTAACATTAAGTAAATTGACAAGGACAAACAAAAACTAGGTGATAAAGGTACCAACATACGCACTTTTAGGTGAATTACCTCTACATTTGGATAGTTAATAGATACATGAGTCATAAATCTAGTGGCCTTCAGTTGAGCTTGATCACATCCATATTGATACAGTAGTTTAGCATTTACAATGCCTGCTTTGTCTTTACTAATTTTAATTAGACGAGTAAACAAATCTATTAATAGTATTGATTGTATGCAATAGGCAATGTGCTAGCCGCCATCTTGTCATTTATCTAGATGATAATGTTGGTCGATTTCATTGAAATAATTTTTCTAATTCTATGATTGTATTGGGTAAATAATTTTATACTGGTGTCGATCACTATAAAACCGACAAAAATAAAATATTAAGTGTTTGAATTAAGAAACCGTTTAACTGAGTAGTTTTACATATCAAAGCAAAAAATAAAACTTTGGTGAAAATTATAATATTATTATGTAGGAACCCCACAGGAAACCCCACAGAAATCTCTAGTCAATTCCCGTCGTATGTACCAATCCAATCTTGCGGTTAAACGCAGACATCACGCAGTGCTTACGTCATTATGCTAGGTCCCTTCCACGTAAGTACCTACCTATTTGATAACCATTATTCCTTCTACGTTTTTGTTACCAGCTGCTCCTGACGTAATTATATGTGTTATCATCTTCCGTATAACTATAAACCACTTGGGTCTTTGTAAATATGTTAATTTAAATCATAGGTTAGCCATAGATATTTTAGTAATGTCCCTAGTCCCTTATAAATTACGCATAATAGGGTGTAATTTACAAAATTTTATTTACTTTTACCTGTCCGTTGTCTGTCTGTCTGTCTGTCTGTAATCAAATCTTGCTAGTTAAATTTGATCCACTTCCCGGTTTCTGATTGAGCTGAAATTTTGTATGCATGTATAAATCGCAGTACAATGCAACATTATTATGACATGGAGCTGATCTGATGATGGATGATGGAGGGTGGCCATAGGAAATAGGAACTCTGTAATTAATGACGCATAACGCAACCCCATCGAGTTTGGGCTCAATTGATTCGTCTTGATGATTACTTCGGTGCTAGATGGGTAATAATAATAAAGCTTGTTTTTCAAAAGCGTTTTTTTTTATTTCACTTGTTAAATCTAGAATAGTTACGATGCAAAGTGCAGACAAAGGCAGCAAATGAAACAAGAAGCAATAAGCTACACGTGGTTGGTTCTCTTTAGAATTATTTTAATAAAGTGCACTCATCAATTTTCTCACTGAAAGTTTATTAAAAGTAAAGTGAACTCTAAAATATATACTTACTTAGGTGTAAAGTAATTTTGGTAGGTATGTAAACAAATAATATAGCGAGTATAGGTAATACACTTATGTAAGCCTATTAACTGGTTAAGGAAAATAAACAGTTTGGAAACTGGTTCGGTTTTAATACAGCTCAGTACTCAGTTTAAAGCTACCTAAGCACTAAATCGTTTAAAAATAAAATGTGGACTAGTACACGTAGAAAAATAAATAAAGAGAGATCAAAATCGCGGTTCACGTTGAATGGAGAAAATAGATTACCTTAAAGTTTCATTAACATTTTTTTTATTAAAAAGAGGAAAGGAAAACAAGTGAAATAAAAAAAAAATTAAACCGATTTCAATAGAGCCTGAAAGCGAGCACAATGCCATAATGTAGTCCAGTAAAAGAAGAAATGTGGATCGAAAAGTCGAAAGCAGAATAACTAACTTAGTAACTTTGTTTGGACTAGTTAGGAGATAAACATACTAAAAGTTCCCACCCCTCCGAGGTGAGCCCGAGGGGGGGGAGGCCGAAGAAGGTCTCATTTTTAGGTTTTTTCCTTATATGTCAAAAACTATGCGTTGTACGATATTTTGGAGTACTACATTATTAAACCTCATAAAATTTTCTACAACTTCGGCCTTAACACTTTTTATCTATCTCCAATCGTTGTCCGGCTATAAGCTTCCAAACATGGTCTATTTTGAAGACGCTTAAATTAGTTTTCCATACAAGGTCGCGTCGGTAAAAAAATCTTACAAATAAAACTTGACCAACTTCTGGTTGTCGTATCATAATGAAACTTTGCAAATGGCTAGAAATCTGATGACAGTTTAATAATCTGGTACCACTGAGCTGATCTGATGATGGAGCCAGGAGGCGTCTACTGAAACTCTTCAATGGCTATTAGTAAAACCGGCGAGTTTAGGCTCATTACATTCGGATACTATTAACCCCTTAAAACGATTTTAAAGAAACTTACAGTGTGCCCTATAAATATTAGTAATAAGTCTAAATGTAAGCTTATTAAAAGTTCTGCATCGAGCTGAATTATTCGCTGGTAGTGTGTGTTAGTTCCTATTATGTTCATAGTGTGAGTTAGTTCATATATAATATGTACGCAGGAGATTTTTTGTTATGCGATGCGTTTCAGTGTGGCCCACTGTAGTTTGCACCAGATTGGCAGAACAAGAAGGACTGTAGGCGCACTCTGTCTCACCTGGGTGACGCAGACTCAAAATACCCAACAGATCCGGTGCAAAAATTTTAATGATTCAGAAAGTAAACACCTAAAACCCCTTTTCCTTGTAAAGACCCGTTTACAGGTTTTAACGATGTCCGAACTTCCCTGCCATTGTTCGATAACCTGAGAAACTTGCTGCACTTGTAAAACTGATTATATCGCAAACATTGAATTAGGAATTCCCTAGTAAGCAAGACCTGATTAATATAATATACTTAATATGCAGTTATGGACTGTTGACTTCGTTACCACTGAAATTTCTCAAGAACAATAGGCACATTGTTGAGGGGTTCCGTAGGAAAATAATAATTATAAGGAATTTAACAACTTATGATCGCTTTGCTTTCCTTTATCAATCTTTTCTTAGCGAATATCTCCGTCAAATATCTGTTTCTATATCAAATAACTTGATCCGCTCCCTATAGTTTTTTCAGTGCGTTAGTGCGTTGATAGATCAGTCAGTATGTCCTTAAGTATTATAGATTAGTAAATATCATTGAATCCAAAAATTCCGTGATTTACCAAATACCATACTAATGAGCAGCAGTCATTAAAACTTACCTTATTAAGGTTTCTTGAAGATATAAATGTTATTAGTTAAGCATCTATTATGTACTAATAAGCTAATTACAAGAAGAAGATATAAATGACTGCCACCAATGTTAAGTAACTAATTACAAGAATAATAGGAGGATTTGGTCACGGTACCTAAAGACCACCATTATCGTCTTAAAGATAAAACAATAGATTTTACAAAAACAGTTCTCACATACAGCGGTTTCAGCCTTGGATCTCTAAAAAACTAGAGTAAGTACGTAAACCCCAAGCAAACAAAGCTTGACTGCGGCAGTTTTGCACTTCAGTCTACCTCTGGCTTTATCCGCGTAATGACTGAAGCCTGAAATATAATAATTTGCATTATAAACGTACCTACACAGGCCATAATATTGAATTTTCCTTCAAGGATAGTTGAATGATATAAGTGATTTTGTGATCTGTGAAAATGCAAACAAGCAGTCCTGAAGACCCGTGGAAATTAGTGTATAAGAAACTTCAAGATTTGGATATTATCAGCAAAAGAAAGTAAGCATCTTTTCATAAAAAGCCGGGTGTTTTATTATTGTCTGACTGATTAACGTTTGTTATTTAAATCTGAAGTCAAATTTCGTTTATATTATGATCCCCAAATAAGGAATCTTTTTACCCCCAATTTGAAAGTAGCGTTCATTTCTCTTTGTAATTTTAAGAAAATAAAGGTTTGGAAGTATACGCATTTCATAGTCTTACTTAAAACTTAAATTTTTTTTATTTTAACATTTATATTTATCCTAATTTATAATTAACGCATTGTTGGTTATATTTAGTAAATTATTATAATATCATGTAGGCATCCACATTCTGAAAATTGTTTGATGGACTAGATAAGAGTGTCATATTACCCTGGCAGGAAATACCTCCTGTCTCGGTTAACATCACGATAAGGTCAACGTAAAGATGATAAAATGATAACATTACAGCTTCATTATTACAGTCTTCATTATGTGCCATGCAAGTAGAATTAATTTCTATATATTGTATGTAGAAAACTATGCTTCGTTCGTTGAGATTTCTTATCTTTGCAACCCCACTAACATATTCGGCATAATATTTTATCTACTAAGTAGATTGAGGTAAGAGAAATTACCTCACTAAATAAGAGAAATCATACCTCAATCTACTTACTAGATAATAATATGTGACACTTAGATGCTTGATGCTACTTAGACAATGTCCAGAAACGATGAATTTGCCGCGAATTCACTCGCGCGAGATACAAAATTTTAAACGCATGATGAGTGCACAAAATGTTCCCCTTTACATCGCGTCCTCAAACATCGCTGAATCGTGCGTGAGTCAAGGATTGCACAATTTTTTATGTGAATTAGCCCTTGCTGGACCAGGGGCGTTATTCACGACCATAATCTCGTCTCGTCGTAGCTTACCTACTGTCAAATTAAAAAAAAAACTTGAAAAATCCTACCGTTCAGTGCCGTTTTGTAGGTGTACATTAAACAAGTATACTACCTAATGGCACTGCTTGACTGCGCATGCCTATTATAAAAAAAGAGAATGGGGCCTTGAACTCTTAGATCGAACCTTGCTTAATTCATTGGCAAAATATAACTTTTGCCAAGTTACATTTGAGCTACCCACGTAAGCGCTTTTCACTTGGTCTATCTGTGCCGACTGAACACCAAGTTTGGTCATAACAATATAAACTTAATACGACTATTTTATTGGTGTAAATTGTGTCTACAATCATAAAGAATGTGTCCAAAAATGAAACTAATAGCTTACCTACCATACTGAGTGGCAAACATACAAAAGCGCTTGTTGGTAATAAGCACACAAAAGTGGATAATATGGATTGTGTTGCTTTGGCGTCGCTGTCGTGTTGCTGTCGTATTTTTCTAAATTTCTATGAATTTTGACAGCGAGCTACTCAAAGGCGAACAACTTTCTGCGACATTATTCATTCGTGAATCATTCACAGATTTAAAGCAAGGGGGTTTAAATTCATATTATTATCTTCTTCTATTCGAGTCGTATATTTATTTATTTAAGACTTAAAGTTGAACGAAAGTTGTCTAGTTGTTGGCGCTAAAAAGTGCCATTTTTGTTGTTTTGGCTCTAAAAAGAGCCGTTTTTGGGTTTTTGTAGCCATATCGTGGTGAAAGGATCAGCCAATCTGCGTTACCGACTAAGCTGTCCTCGCAGATTGCCCAGGGTGCGCCGGACGTATAGGATGTATTAATAATTAATACGTCAAACGGGGAGGCTCCTTTCATGCACCCCATATTATAAAAATAGCAATTCGGAATAATGGCGATTAGCAACTAACCACGATCTCTATTACTCTCACTTTGCAATAAATGAATTTGATTGATTGATTGATTTAAACCAGAAAGATCTGAGTATGGATGATACAGCTACTTTCTTTCTTCCCTGATTTTTTTTAACTAGTCTTAATAAGTTTTTCCGCACCACGCTCGACTCTACCGTCTACGATGCTCTCCGGGTAGCAGCCGGAGATAGGAGCAGATGGCGCTCCATTGTTCGGACGAAAGTCATAGATGGAGGGGGTCACGACCCTCAGACATGAGGAACACGACTGATGGAGGAATAAGTTTATTAAGTTTGCGCACTTGATTTTTTAAACTTAATGCAGTATAAGCCGTCCGAGTACTTAACTAGTTTTTTAGGTCCATGTTCGAGTCATTTATTTTTGTTGTAAACGCTTGGACTACTGACCTATGATCTACTCTGTGCATATAGTCACTTAGATTCGTGCCGTTATATGACCTATTGATTCCTCTATCAAAGAACAGATAATAATTTTATAGACAGACACGAGTACCCATCCTATACAAGAAATTATATCATTTCTCTATTTAATAAGGTCAGTCCGAACTCCGTACACATCTTGCTTTCTCCGAGCGCTTCCGCACTACATCCGATCCGAATTTGGAAATGTCAGTCAGTTATAGAACATTTAGTATGGTAGCTCACACACGCCACTACCTATATCCCTAATCCCCACTTTTATATCTATGCTAATCCCTATATATAGCCTGTTTTTGACGTGTCATTTGAGAAATTCGGATTGGACTCTGATCAGCAGGGATATTCACTTATCCGTGTTTTATAGTATTAAGTATTTTATTATTATGAGCCTGTGGTGTCCCACTGCAGGGCAAAGGCCTCCCTCCCCTCTTTCCACCTTTCTCTGTCTTGAGCTATAATTAAGTATAGTAACCCAATAACAAGTAGATACACTGTACACACTCTTTATTCTTAGAGCCTTTCCGCGTAAGTAACGTAACATCCGCGTAACATCGATACGGCGTAATACGTCATTTCATACATTTTTGACAATTCGGTTTTCGATTCGTTTGCTGCAGGATGTTACGCGGAAATGCTCTTAGAATAAAGAGTGTGTAGGTACTGTGTATCTATCTACTTGTGTACTGGGTTAGTGCTATACTTAACACTATAAAACAATGATGATGTCATTCATAAAAAAAATTAACAAGAGTTGAGCCTCTTTGTTTCGTCGATAAAAATCACGACGATTTAACATGCTTCACAATTCTAAAGCACTAACTCCCTGAGACAAAATCCTTTGTTCTGATTTACGATGATCTGCTAATATCTGTGAAATAGGGCAAGTAAATTATAATAATGGAGGTAGAACTACTGAACTTGGTTTGTAGGTAGAGAACATAAAACTAATTAAGGTTAATACCTACTGTTTTTTTTGGTCCCCACTACAATAAGGAACTTACTTTACTAAAAGAATAACATGTCATTAGCGCCTTCTAGGCTAACTATTAGGAGTTTTACGCTGCGGTGTCACACGTTAACAAGTGAAATTTTAAAAATACTTTTTAAAAACAAGCTTTAATTATCATTACCATCTTGCATCATATAGTACTCGTTAAGACGAATCAAATGAGCTCAAACTCGATGGGGTTGCGTTGTTTAATGACAGAGTTCCTATAGCCACCTTCCAGCTCCATCATCAGATCAGCTCCATCAGATCTACACACGCATGCAAATTTTCAGCTCAATTGGAAACCGGGAAGTGGGTCAAATCAAACTTGCAAGATTTGATTACAGACAGACCGACAGACAGACAGACAGACAGACAGACAACAGACAGGTGAAAGTAATATAAAGCTTGTAAAAACAGAACTTAGAAACTAAGCTACGTCGATTTTGCTCCAGTTCTTAGGGTCTCGAGTCTCGCTCTAATAACTAAAGTTTAAGTCTATAAAACTAGTGTAGTTTTGTGCTGCAGACTCCATCTGTTGTTCATGCGAGTTTCTAGTTCCTCACTCCTCACTAACTATACATTTCCGGCTATTCCTAGATTACTAGGTAGACATCTACCGATTGAATTCCAGACAGTTTCATTGGCCAGATTATATAATTTCAACGGAAAATTCTGCAATTATTTTTGGGACCGGATGTGCATTAGGTGTCATAGCCTAAAATGTTACAAAGTGATTATTAATCATTACAAAAGCACGTGCTTGAGAGTGTATCGTTCAGTTAGCACGGCGCAGCGCCACGCCGCGCCGGTCCGTGTATTGTGCGTGGTTCCCGCATCCACCTTCAGCCTTGGATTACGTCAGATACACCGCTAGTCACAGCACAGAACCAAAACAAACTAACTGAGACGTGTTTGCGATAAAAATTATAAGTTACGCGACGCGAAAATCACATCTTTGTGCAGCGTCTGAAGCCGGTGTTTGGTCAGTGACCCTAACAAGAATCGGAGACTGCTCTCGATAAAGATATTTGCGTATAGCTGTTCAATCTCGAGTCGGCTTCTTACCGTGTTTACGTCATTGACTAACACAGCATATGACTTCCAAGTGATTCATTGTGCATACTGACTGTAAAAGGGCATCTGTACGCTGTTCTTTATTCAGAAGCCAACAGATAGACGTTAAAGTATCGTTGTGATTGAGTGTCAGTAAGATATTCAAAGCCAGAAACTTTTTGTAAAAGTGTGACACAGTGTTGCAAAAATGGATGAAGAATCAATGTGGAAGGGTTTCTACGATAATTTACAGAAACAAAAATCAGTGGAGGAACAAGTTCATGATAGCAGGTGGGTTAAATTTTATTTAAAAAACTGGATCAGACATATATTTAAAAAGAATAAGAATGTGCGGTACTGGATTTTAAAGTGATACCTTTACGATTTATTACCTACTTAATTATTATACACTTTTAAAAAAACTATAGGGCACTTTCACAAAGTAGGTAGGTACCTACGTAGGTACCAGGTACCTTCCTACTTTATCGATGTTAAGATAGTTAAGTTCGTCTTTTTGCTGAGAATATTCTAATTTTGAGGTAAATATAATTAACCAAAATTAAAGACTTTTTTATTGTAGGTAAGTATCTACCTAAACTTTATGATAAAAGCCGTGGTCACTCGTTGAATTTGTATTTTCAGCGTTAGGTACCTAATTAAGGAAAATAAGAAATATTTTATTATCGTACACATAAATAATAAATAAATAAATATTTCAGGACATTTCACACAGCGCCACCTAACCCCAATCTAAGCAACTTAATGCTTGTGTTATCGTGGTTAGGATAACGGATATCATACTTATATGTAGGTTTTAGGAAAAAATATAATACACAAAGTAATATTATAGTAGGTACACAACATTATTAGTTCACTCGTGCGGAGAGTGGGCCCCGGCCGGAGGCTGCCCTGTGGAGTGCAGTGTGTAGGCTGTTACTGTTATTCACGGAATTTCTCGAGTATGTCTTTATAAGCACTCGAACTCAAAAATAACGATACATACGTAAATTATATACCGACAAACAAAAAAAATTATTACATCCATTATATAAATAAATATTATTGAAACATTTTTCAATCTTTCTGTATCATGAGTTATGTGGGGGTAACTGGCAAATGATATACTTATGCGACGTCACTTTATAGAAGATAGTAGCTGTCAATGTCAGATTTCACTCAACTGTCAAAATACATATTGTCAGTGTCAGATAATAGTCAATTGGAAAATCAGCTGAGAGTTGATTGTGAATTTTGATAAATTAAGTTTTGTTGATTTGACCATCGTCCGTGGCTCGCGATTCGTGGATTAATTTCAAATTGTTTTCCTAAAACGTTCCGTTAAAAGTAGTTACTGTTATCACTTTGTGATAAGTTATCAGTCCATTTATAAGGACCGGTATGGATTTATTACGAGTTACAACATCTCGGAGTTTCAAGATTTTTATACAGTGCAGAAGAATGCATTTACTAAAGAACCAGGCGTTTGTTAACGGCGCGTGGGTCAACGCCGCGAGCCGAGCAGTATTTCCTGTGACCAATCCAGCTGATGACAAAGTTATAACTGAAGTACCGGACATGGACGTGAAAGATACGAAAGTCGCGCTTCAAGCTGCTGCCGACGCTTTCAAAACCTGGAAGAATTACACAGCAAAAGAGCGCTCTTATATACTGCGAAAGTGGCACGATCTCTGTAACAAGCATTCAGATGATCTCGCCCAGATCATCACAGCTGAAGCGGGCAAACCTTTGGCGGAATCAAAGGGTGAAATCGTATATGGTAACTCATTCCTTGAATGGTTTGCCGATTCAGCGCGTCACATAAACGGTGAAATTATTCCCAGCCCCTGGCCACACAAGCAGGTGCTTGTGACTCGCCACCCTTTGGGAGTAGTGTCTATCATAACACCGTGGAATTTCCCGTTTGCAATGATTACACGCAAGGTGGGAGCTTTGATGGCAGCGGGATGTACTTGTGTTATAAAGCCCTCTGAGGACACTCCACTCTCAGCCCTGGCAGCAGTGGAGCTGGCACATCAGGCAGGGGTACCCAAAGGCGTTGTCAATGTTATTACTAGCAGTAGAAAAAATGCACCCGCAGTGGGCAAAGTGTTGTGTGAAGATGATATTGTGAGATGTATTTCATTCACTGGTTCCACAGCAGTTGGTAAAATTCTATATGGAATGGCAGCAAAAGGAATAAAGAGGGTAGCCCTAGAGCTGGGTGGTAATGCTCCGTTTATTGTTTTCCCCAGTGCAGATATTGAACATGCAGTAAGCCAGGCCATGGTGGCTAAATTTAGAAACAACGGTCAGGCATGTATTGGAGCTAACAGATTTTTCTTACATGAAGATATTCATGATGCGTTTGTGGAAGCATTTAAGGCGAGGATGGCTAAGGGATGTGTACTTGGTCCTGGAACCAAGGAGGGTGTAACATGTGGACCTTTAATTAACTTGGCTCAAGCCAAGAAAGTGGCCAATTTGGTAGATGATGCCGTATCAAAAGGTGCCAAAGTTATCACAGGTGGGAAATTTAATACTGGACTCGGGGATAAGTTCTATGAATCCACTCTGTTGACTAATGTGAAACATGATATGAATATCTATAAAGAGGAGATATTTGGCCCCGTTGCTACTTGCTTGAAGTTTAAAACTGAGGAAGAAGTGCTCGAACTTGCTAACAGTGTGAATGTTGGTTTGGCCTCTTATGTATTCACAAGGGAATTGGGTCAGGCATTCAGAATGTCCCGAGAGCTGGAGTATGGCATGGTTGCTATCAATGATGGACTCATTTCTGCACCTGAGCCACCATTTGGAGGTATAAAGGAATCTGGAATTGGTAGGGAAGGCAGTCTGCATGGAGCCGAAGAGTATACTGACATCAAATACACTCTCATGTCAGGATTGGATAAATAAGATGTTTAATTGTTATTACCATATCAAGTGGCCATATTAGGTATATAAGCATTTATCATTGTTTTAAGATTGCATAAGCATTTCAGTAGTCTTTATTACTTGGGATATTATAGTGTTGTATAGTCTTAAACTTTACTATTATTAAACAATAGCATTTAGGTAATGCTTTTTTTTTGGCAATTATTGAATTCATTGTTTTTTCAGTAATTTTTTTTGTGAGGGATAAATTATACCAAAAATCTTTATTCTGTTTTAGGAATAAAAAGTCAATCATTCCAGTCTTCCAATTCTTGTGATGTATGTATAATATATTATGATAGATATTGTAGAAAATGTAAAAATATTGTAAAAATAATGAAACAAAAAAACCCCAAAAACTAGCTTTTGTAATTTGTGTTTTATTGTTGTTTAATAATAAATATATACTGTCTTAGTTACTATAAATGTGTAAATATTTGATTAATATGACTCAATATGCATCCTTTTGTCTAAATTTATTAAATAAATTGTAAGTATTATCATCTGCGTCCTGTGCAAAATCATATAACTCTACTAATTATATTTTCGTTGAAAATATACCCGTAAGAGTACAATTTTATTACTAGTTTAAAGCATGGAGCTGTGTAAATTTTGTTGTGTTGTGTCAGTGTTTTAAAAGAGAAAAATCCAATGATGATAATATAAGTTGAGTTATATACCTATAAGTTTTTCACAGGACGCATAGTTTCTATTTTTTAAAATTAACCTATCATACTAATAAATTAAATTTTCTCTTTAACAGAGTACAAGAAGTCGATAACGGGTTTTTTGAGAAATTCGGTTCGATACTAAAACAAGCAACACTCAAAGCTGCACTTGAGGAATCCACTCCTTTGGCGCCTTTGAAGGAAGCTGAGGAGCAAGATTCCGAACAGAGGGTCGAGGGTGATCTCCAATCCGAGAGTAGAAGCATCACAAGAGACTCCGACAGTGGAAATGAAACCCTCCTCGATACAGATTCAGAACCAGATGAACACGAAAAGATTGACCGCTACATAGAGGCAATCGGATGGAATGTGAGTGTTTTATTGCCATTTTATTACCCCTTTTGCGTTCTGAATGTTATGGAATTACGGCAGATTTACGTCATATACACCTAAGATTTTTGTCTTTATGATCTTTGATAGGTAGATCGTTCGTTTTATCTCGCTTTTGGTTCTAAACCCAGATTTCCTCAACATTCATCTGAAGAATTGTGGTCGTAAAACGATATCCGTGACCCCATTTATTGTCAATAGGATGTTTAAAGTGTAATATAATTCTTTAATATTGATACACGATGAGAGACTGGGACTCTTCTTTCTTTATCACTACGATATATAGAATCGGTTAGGTACCAATAGCACTCAATAAACATTTCAGCGTGTTCAATTGGATGTAGGAATTTATCGTCACAGTCACGAACCAATTGAGCGTAGGGTCCGTGGGTAGAAACACCTTTGCGGTATTTTTAGGATGTTTTGTGACGTACACCTTGGTTGAAATTGAACTAGACATTGAGATACGCGTATTTCGGGGAAAGTAGGTCGGTGAATCCTAAAGACGTCGCGGCTAAATAACTTGAGAATACTTTCATGGGCACTACTCCAACAGAACGACACAAATCATGTGTGAAATATATCCTACGCTTGTTAGTGGTTACTTAATTTATTATTCTTACTAACAAAGGATTCCTAGCAGGCACAATCACAATAGGTACCTACCTACTTACATAATTATTCAATTCCTTTATCGTATCACGCTGCATCGATGTCTGCGAGCAAGCGCAGTGATTCCGAAGTTCGTTGTTGGTATTCTGGATGGCATTGTGCCAGTAACTCTTTTACTTTTCCCCGGTCACTTGTCAACTTCCTCGTCAAGGTTATTCTGAATGGCTATTGCCTAGAAAGAATTTGTTGTCGTCCAATGTCATTACCCTTAGAATTGATCAAAGAATGTCTTCTCGGAATGATTACAAGACCACTGTTCTACGTTGAAACGGGAAACTAAAGAAAATATGTACAATGATAAATATGGTAGATTCTGACCGCTAGGTTATACAGTTCAGTGGTCAAAATCGTCTCAATAGTGATTATCCAATTGACTCAAACTCAAACTTCCATTATGTGGCATTCTATCTGTTCAAATTCGAAGATGCACTAACGCACAACGTATTGAACCAAATCCCAGATTCCTCTGAGAATATCTTATTGATTAGAACCTTGTAACTAAAGCTATTCAATAATGTTATCTAACGCTTGATTCATGTGATTCAGTTAATATTTCGTTGAGAGTATGTTTGCAAATAGACCATAATCAGAGTATGAGAGAAGCTTCCGTTTCTGGTGAACAAGCGCACGTGGTTTATAAAATAAATAAAACATTCAACACTTGCTTTGGTTAACAGAACCTTGGTTTTACATAGCTCCGTGCTAAACCGTGTTAAAATTATAATAAACATCTAATTACAGAGTTTTCTTAGGAACCTGTGCGCGATTAATGTTATGCCGAAGTACTTTTATGACTTTTAAAAGCTAACGTTTCCTATTCTTTCCATCTGACACTGTAAACAAACGCAGCATTTTCACAATCGATAAAAGCAGCTTTTATAATAGAAAAACAAACATCGTTTACCGCCGTAACCATTCAGACTCAAGTGCTCAATATTCTTTATGGACCTTTATGCCTTACCATGTGAATAAAACTTGAATTAATGTTCAGGTTTATTGCTATTCTGTCTATTTGAATAGGTATCTAAATCAACATTATTCATTAACCGAAGAAGAAATGTTCAAAATATATTTGTATTATCAGAGAACAGAAATTTATTATTTACACACGCGATTGTCGAAACCATTTCAAAACTACTCGGGAGATTAATTTCATCTTTTATTAGAGGAAATCTCTTAGCCTCGTTAAATTATAGTATGTTTTGAAACAGGAAGCGTCTGAAAACGAGAGTGAAGGTGTGTGAAAAATATTTTGGACAATACTTTTTTTATTGGGTTTGCGTTCGTCTTCGTTGGCGGTGCTTTGCAAAAATAGATTTTGGCGGCAGTGGCGGTTCATTCCCGACTCCCGGCCGGACTGGCCAGTGCAACGGTGGCTCCCACCACATACATTTCAGTTTCAGCATTCGATGATCCCGTATCTCATTCGTACGCTGTAACTGAGATCGTTTTGCACCATGGGCTCGCGGGTTTTGTCGCGTTCGTGTTGAAGTGTTTGTGTTTTATAGTGTTGTGTAAGTGAGACAAAATGAACGGGATGGGGACACTTCGGACTAGGTTCAGAGGGGTGAAGAAGGAGTTGTTAGAAAGGCAGACGAGTATGCTGATACAGTCCATGACCGTGGGTATTGTGAATGAATGTAACATTATTTCGGGATGAATAACACTCTCTTAGTGTCTCAAGGTTTTTTAGTTAATATATTCTGATCGCGGATTCGAAGTTCGTTGTTTATACGGTGCGTCTTTTTATCTGGTTTACCAGGTAAAAAGATGTACCCGGTCAATCGTTTTAATTTATTACAGTATGAGGGAAAGTTTAAACTATCCCACACATTTTAAGTTAAAACGGATCGATTTACGTACAGTTTCTGTCTAGTCAGATCAGGGAAAACCCCCAAGTTTTTATAGCTTTCAAAACTAGCCGGACTTTACCACATATCGTTTAATTTGCGTGAGTCATCATGTACCTACTGATAAATCAGGTTCTCAGGGTATGTGTGAATTACCAATACTTGAGGTCAGTTTAACGCTTGTTGTGTAAAGACAAGCTTGTGTTGCTCGTAACCAACGACGCGGGTAATCCAAAACACTAGTTCCTAGGTTCCGATAAGATCAATAAGCTTGTGAGCCGCGATAACCCGGCGTTTCGAGGAAGGTTCATTGTAGCCTAGTGCATATTCCAAAGTAGATGACTATAGAATTCGGTCGCGTGCCGGCGGGTCGCAATTCCGGTGGTTACCACGACACCCCCCTATTCAATCGATGATTCATTGTAGACTGGTAGTGTAAGCTGCAGTTCAAAGCTGACTCGTCGAAAGTTGGGACGCTTCGCCAGTTTATGAAATTAAGATACTATTATGACTCCTCGGTTCGTATCATCTGGCGTCTTTGTTACTTTGAATCATTGTTTAAATTTGCATCGTTACATTTTGGTGACTGAATACCCTATAATTTACAAAAGAAGTAATTTTTCATTGAACAGTGCGTCATTGCTCATTGCAGATGACAGACAGCATTATGTACTGCCCTACATTGAGACGCTAGACAAAGATATATTTTTATTCAAATTTACAAATCGCGAGTATACGTGTAAAACTGACTCATTAGAAAATTAACATAATAATGTGTATGTTAATGGGCATAAATTATAATGTCCTATATGTCTATTGTTTACCTCATTTGTTGCAGATCGATGAACTTTACCTGGAGATACTATACGAGATATTACACAATGTGGGGGGATGTGACGTAGGCTGTGAAGTGGGGCAGCTAGCGATGCTGTCCTACGTACAAGAGGCTTTTAAAATATCAAATGATAAACATACAGAACTTCTCACTATGGCCGAGGCGAAAGAACCTCCAGAACTGATGCTTAATGTGGAAGTCGTTGAAGCTAAAGACTTGGTTCCTAAGGATCCTAACGGGCTAAGTGATCCCTTTGTAACTATTTATATGATGTCGAATTCGTCGCACAGATATAACTCGTCGGTGAAGCAAGGGACTTTGAATCCTTCCTGGGAGGAACACTTCTCTTTGTAAGTATTTGTATATAGGTCCTAGGTACTCGTAATTATATCATTGTGTCGTGTCGTTTCATATTTTTGTGTCATAAATAAGAAGTTGATTATATTTGGAGCGAGCGTTTCTCAAGTGGCTTAAGAGATGCCACGATTTCTGTCCCCTTAAATGTAGGGAAAGAAAAAGAAAACGGAAATAAGAATAAAACCCACAATATAGAATACCTACTTAGGTACGTATACCTGCATCTTCATAAGTGCGCTGTGTCATTTACAATTTATGACGTAGCCTCTATCATTAAAGACGGAGCCTCTAACCTTCGCGTAACTTAATCATAGATCATTCAAATTCGTTGCATGTTTTACGTATCTACTCGTAACTCGTAATCTTATAACAAGGGCTGATGTTCGCCAAGTTTTAACTACTGTTTAGACTTTGTCCAGAAAGGGCGAAACGAATTCACCCCGAATTGATTGCACGAATTAACTCGCGCGTGTTTAAAGATACAAAAATACGCGCAATTTTGTATTCCCAAAACAGAGGAGTACTGGTTACTTCCTGTAAGTGGAATCACCGCTTTAATGAGGCACTTTTTCAAAAAGTAGGCAACAGGAAGCATAGGGGTAAACACAATAGATCCCAATGGGTCGATGTCTTGCTGATTTTGGCAGCCCCCGTTACAAGATTAAGATTAATTTTGAATTCGCACGATGCTTATGTACGCAATGTATGGGCGCCTTATGTATTTCAACAAACGTATGCTGGACAAGATTTTAAACCGTCCTCTATTCGCGTAACCCTAAAAATGATTAACCGTCAATTTAACAAACGTCTCGGTAAAACCCAGCCTCGTATGATGTTTTGCGTGAATTATGTAAGTTGGACACGTGCAATAAAACTAGTGGCACAACTCGGCACTGTTTACCGATGCAGCTATAATGTTTTACGATTCGTGCATAATAGGCACGGCCTTGATCTTGGCAGTGGGAATTAGCAATTAGTTTGCGATTTTAAGGTAAAACTGACTTCTCTGAATGAAGATCTATGGCCAGATAATTATTATGTTAAATTTTCGTGAGAAAAATTTAACAACCCATTCACTTACCCATCATGAAAATGAGATAAATTATAAGTATTCATATTTTATTTAGATGAATTAAGCAAAATCCTTTTATTTAAATGAGTCTAGCTTACCTATGTTAGAATAATTCTAAGTTTTCAAATTGTTAAATCCTTTAAAATCAGCTATACTTCTTCGTGCAGAGAAAACTAATACACTGAAATGTTTTCAGACCCATGCCGTCGAACTTCCACGAAGACTCACTATGTTTAGAAGTATGGTAAGTTAAAACTGGTTATATCTAACTAGCTTACGCTCGCGGCTTTGCCCGCATGGCAAAATCCTTTCTTAGCGGAGGTCTACGTCATAAAACCTAACTAGGTATATTACAAATTTCAATCCAACCCGTCCAGCGGTTTAGGCTGTGCGTTGATAGATCAGTCAGTCAATCAGTCACTCTTTCCTTTTATATATTTAGATAACTTTTCCTTATATATATAAATAATATTTACCCGGCTAAATGACTGGACATGCATTCTTCATGACCTTCGTGGAACACTTTGTTGAATGTACTTTAACTTCATAGTTGCTAGCCAACTACATTTTCTATGTCCATATGTACTAATTATTTATATTGTTTTCAAGAAGTAATGCCTACATAATGCTTATGAATGTCTTTAATAGCTTATAAATTATTGTATAAGCAATTTATTGGTACCAGTTGTTCCTAGTATACTTAATGGAATCGAATTCGCTGACTTGAGACAATCTTTACATCAGTTTCAAAGATAGACTCAGCACGTAAACCTGTAAAAATTCGTAAAACTCGGGTTTAGCCTGTTAGAGAATTGCATAGGTATTAAGGGGGCTATATTTTTCTGCTCCATCATTTCTTCTTGTTAAAGTTTGATTTCCGGTTTAGAGGGAAATGGGAAGGCTTATCATAAAATCGGAGCTATTCGTCTATAGGTAACTTACTAGGTATAGGTGTTATGCACAATGTTATGTTTTAATTGCTAATATACGTTCTTATAACGCTTCCTAACCATAGTGCAATAATAAATGTATTCTTCTTGTTGAATCACATGGCTACATTTATTATATTTATATTCTTTTAAACAAAGAGGTAAAGCTGTTTAAGCCGGTATTGAGCCAGTTCTACAGCTTTAAAATATGTATTAAATATTTAATACTTAAGTAAATAATACGAACTGAATAAATTGTTATAGGGACTTCGATCCAGCGGAAACGGTTAAAGAGAAAATGACAAAAATATTCGAAGTGAAAGGCGTAAAGGGCCTGCGGAAACTAATGAAGGAGATTGCTATCACCGCGTCCACTGGAAAACACGATAATGAATTGATTGGCACTGCTAATATACCACTAAAGGTAACGTAGCCTATAACCATGTTCTAATTAGTCCGTAATTTTAATTTTAAAAATGTATAGATTAAAAAAAAAAAAGATAGAAAACTCATTTATTCGACGGACTACACACTAAGCCACCGAATAGGAACTGCCTTAGCATTGTGCTGTGTGGGAGACACCCAGCGCTGGATTCAGGCAGTCCCCGTTGCGGTAGTCGGTCAAAGTTTTTTGATTTGTGAATAAAATCAACAAAATGCTGGGTGGGAAAGGCTAGGCCACACTTTGATCTGAAATGTACAATGTGACGTAATGACCTCCCACTAATCAACTTAAGTGCGTTGTATTTCTAAATTTGGATATTTAGGAATAACATTAAAATTAATAAAATTATACTAAATTTATTATGAAGAACTCTGTACAAGACGTTCCGTCGACCTAGAATAACGAATAGTAAAAGGTCAATAATATCATTTATTTATTTATCTCGGCCGTTTATTATTAAATTTACAAGTAAAAATACGTATCATTTTGGAAACTAACGTGAGTGCTAAATATCCATTACAACTACAACACGGCTATCCTTATAATTGTTGTAGAGACAACAAAACTTAAACAAAAAATATTACATCAGTAGAGCCGTGTTATATTTGTTACAAAAAATACGTGTTTGTTACTTAAATATATCAATACTTTTTCACGATTTACATGGTCAAACTTATATTTCGTGGTCTCATCCCAATTGTGAACTTCCAGTCAATCCCAGCGGGCGGTATGGCGATGTGGTTTAGTCTTAGTAAGAAGAGCAAGCTACGGAGGCAGGGCGTGGTTAAAGTCCGCCTCAACTTCTCGTCGGAGAAGAACTCGCAAGTGGCTGCGCAGGAGCACAGGCACTTGCTCAGGATTCTACTGTTGCATGAACTTGAGAACTCTAAGGTTGGTATAGTTAGGATAGCTACAATACAATACTCTTTAATGAGACCAAAAGTTAACAAAAAAATACTTACTCACTTCCTTCACTGTAATATCTAAATATGTATGTATATGTGTATTTTATTTATTAATAATTATGTATTGTAATATTTATTTTTAGTATATTTAATATTTAGTACCTATATTTATTATACACTTAATATTATAGTCCCATTATTCTCTATGTATTGTAAGCTATAATATAATGTCTCTCTGTCTTCCTATATATCTTTATAGCCACCGTCATTCTAAAAAACTTGTATTTTTCCTTTCCTGCTTGGTTGTCTGGAAGAGATCGCTATTAGCGATAAGACCGCCAATTGTAACATTGCTTAACTGAAATGTACTTTTTAGTGTTAATTGTTTTCTTTGTTGCAATAAAGAGTTATCTATCTATCTATATACTTAAAACTAAACTATATTAAGGTCTACAATAGGCGGCCTTATCGTTGAGAGCTCTTTCAGGCAACCAGCTTTGCATGTAGTGTTGTGGAGCTATTATTGTTTATTTTCAGCCTGGTCTGTCCTACTGCTAGGAAATACGATTATTATATTTTAATTATTTTGTTTTATACCTGAAACAATGCCGCTGTGTCATACTTATATGTTGCTCCCTCCCTGAACAGTGAACAGTTTTCTTGAAGAGACCGCTTTCAGCTAGATTACCGGTTGCAGCATATTTTTATCTACTTTTTAATTATTGTTGTAAATTTTAATTTTACGTGGTGTTACAATAAAGTGTAGATATTGGAACGAAGTTCCTTATCGCGCGTTGTGAAAGGGGCTAGACGGAAAAAATTCTTACGAAAAGTTGTCACGACACTTTTTGCTATAGTAAGCTATTGTAAGCTGTGCGGCGTGCGCATGTTTCTCTGTCTCTCTCTCTCTCTTATAGAAAGCAAGTCAGATATTTTCATTAATCGAACTTCGTTCCATCCGGGTGTCCCTTGACACCTCTCAAGTTTTTTATATTATATTATTCAATCAATGAAGAACTTTAAACGCCATCAGCCATCTAACATTGTATTAGAAGAAACGAGTAGCTTGCTGTAAGAGGGTTTACTACCATCGTGTCACTCGATAGTAGTAGTATATTTAATTTTAGTGTATCATGATTTTTTTAACGAATGGAAAAGTTACAAATCAAAACAAAATTTTAGTATAAACAACTCGATCCAGAGACATCTAGTTAACTGAAGATACGTGTAGTCACATCGGCTTTGTACAGACTCAGTTCGACAAATATTATCTGCAGATAATTTCTAGAACTATGACCGTCACTTGACTTTATCTTAGGTAAATATTCGAGGATGAATAGATAAGTGGTGGAACATTTGCACAGATGGAAGTGACTTTCTTTGTTGTTCCATCATGGTATAACTATAAGGGATCGTCTCCACGAGTCTAGATATACGAGTAGCTACGATTAATTTGATCTTGGAGATGCTGGGCTACAGTTTTAGTTCTCTATGTAATATGATATGCTGAATACAGCCTGTCTATTATTCTAGGTTCTAAGCTACTTACATACTAAATTTTACCTCAATTTGTTCAGCGGTTTAGCCGTGATGTGGTAACAACTTTTGCTTTGGGGTGTGACATACTTAATATCTCTACTTATGTGTATGGCATTCTACAGTTGTACTCGTATCATACTAGATAGATCGCTGTACCCGGCGGATCTACTCGCTGAAAAGTGACCTGTGTGTTATTCCAGTGTCTTAGCTATCTGCCTACCAAATTTCAGCTCAATCAGTTCCAAGTTCCACCGTTTTTACAAACATACACACTTACATACGTATACGTACAAACTTTAACCATTATAAGTCTTATGTATGCAATCGAGTTGATAATGCAGTTTAACCTATATTCAAACAGAGCTGCATCGAGTGCTGTATTTATCAAGAGATTTATTCCTTCCTCTCGTCGAGCAAAACAAGTCAATCTGATAACTTGCGCAGGCGCAATATGCAGTTCACCCACATAATCTATAACACTTCTATATCGGTGTATGATCTTATTATATTTGCATATCCGGATTAATTATTGTACTTGAAGTGTCATTTCTCAGTTTTGCCCACAGCAAAGGTACTAATAAGGCATTCGTGAATGTTGAAAAATGTTATGTTCATAAAAAAGTTAATAACAAAAAGTGTCGATATTATAATAATATGTATGTTTTTCTTATAAAAAGAATAATATGTAAGAGATACTTTACAGGAAAAATATATAATTTTCCATAACAATATAATACAATAATAATATAATAAACAAGAAAACAATACTAATATATTATTATAATATATAATTTTTTGCGGCTTAACTACGAATTTCGGATACACTTAGGTTTAGCCGACAAACCTTAGGTATAGCCGGTCACTGTTTGTTGGATACATTTGGGTATTCCTGAATGATGAATTGTAAATTTGTAATAAGGAAAAGTCGCACCTGGTGCATCATATTATGTGTATACGAGCGACGTATAACGTCGCAAGTAATTAATATAATTATTATGTTGCGCGCCACTGTGGTCACCAGCATGGAAGTGGACCAGAGGGCCTATTATAATTGGCTATCGCCCAACGACATGTAAAATGCTAGAAACCATAGACAAAATTGCGTACATTACATGCTTAAACCTTCATTAATATGAGTAAAATAACAAACACAGCAATGTACATTGAAGTTGTCATCAATCGTAGTGGGTGTGAATTAGCCAATAAGCCCTTAGTATGGGAGTCGCACCAACTTATTCTGATGTGGCTTATAATCAGGTGGCTCCATTCTGGTGGTGCGGTAACTTCAGCGCCCCGGCGGAGGGCATCCTGACGCAGCACGTCGCACAGTCAGGGCTCAGTCAGCAGGACAACAGCCTGGCACAGTGGGCCGTGTACTGCGCAGTCACGCCCGACCACCCGCTCAGCTTCGCCCTCTTCAACAACCTGCTGGACAAGATCTCTAAACCGGTGCAGTCTGGTAAGTTAGGAAGAATCTCTTGTTACATAATAGGGATGTTGACACATGTTACGAATTCATATTAACTTATGTTTTTCACATAAAAGACAGTATTTAAAAACCTAAAATCGCATTTTAAGGATCTATTTACAAGCAAAAATTGAATAAAATCAATTTTAATTTCAATATTTTTTACCTATTACTACGCGAATGCGAACGCCAATCAGAGCGCGTGACGTTACACCAGTGGCTGGACCTTACGCTTCCTATGAAATGTTCCTGATTTCGACACATTTTAATTATTCATAACTTAAAAACCACTGAACCGATTTTGATGCAACTTATACTATGCCCTTAGTTGGTCCATACTTAAACCAAAAATAAAGTCAATAACTAAAATGATTCTCTGAAAATATAAGATTCATTTTGGTTATTGACTTTATTTTTGGTTTAAGTATGGACCAACTAAGGACACAGTATAAGTTGCATCAAAATCGGTTCAGTGGTTTTTAAGTTATGAATAATTTAAATGTGTCGAAATCAGAAACATTTCATAGGAAGCGTAAGGTCCAGCCAGTGGTGTGACGTCACGCGCTGTCAGATGACAGTTCGGAACGTTTTAGGCAGTATTTAAAAAATCATTTTTATTTACGTATTTTTATATTGATATTTCATATATTTTTGCATAAAAATATTATATACGTATATGAAATGGGTCTATCTATCATATAAAAGCAATTCCAAAAATTAGTCAACATCCCTATTATACGATCACACACATAACTATAATTTTAAGATAAGGCCCAGTGGCGTATCCAGGGAGTCTTTAGAGGGATTTAACCTTTCTTATAGTCGCGGTTTTTAGCCTCACATTTATAAGAGCTCGAGAAAACAATGTTAGTAAGAGGAGTATAATAGGAGTTTGAGTATCATTTAGGTATCCCTCTTGTAAACAAATGAATACAATTTAATATATTATGTATGTTACTCTAATTAATAGCAATTCAAATGTAATATAATTAATTGTACTACGCCTGAAAAGGCAGATTTAAGCTGAACTATGTTTAGAAATGTGAACTGTATATTAACCTTAAATCTGAGGAATAAATGATTTATGATTTGTATATGCTAATTTCGTGTTAGACATTGTTGATTTCTGTTAGATCTTCTCGCTATGCTTCATCTGATACTGCCTGCAGACGTGCACTGATGAACAAAGTCCTTATAATGCCATAATTCTCGACTATCCTCTGCACCCAACGCGAGCAATTTGATTTAAGACCCTACGAAGACATTAATAGTACAGAAGATACGTTGGTTTTAAAGTTATATATTTATTGGTAACGTGACAACACGCTTAGATCATGTTGATCCATTTCAACATAGATATGCCCAAACATGGATAAAAGCTTTCCGATGCTGAATAAAATATCTAGTAATTCAAAACGTATCTGGTACCATGGATAGTACCAAGATAACCACCAGATAAGACCAGATCGCGTATAAACAACTCAATGATCTGTTGATGATGTAATATTGTAAACTAGATGTTAATCATTGTTGCTTTTATTTTAGCCGTATTCAAGGACGATGATTGAGTTGATACTCAACAGAGCTGTACAGCTTGTTAGCGATAGGCAAATATTTTTCGGGCTAAATTTGTATACAATTTTTTTGCGATATAGGCGAATATATATTCCTACTAGGTTCATCTATGCAGTGTTGTCTTTTTCTCTTTTTAATGCTTTTCATTTTCATACTCTTGTATCTTAGTCAAATACCTTGTACAAAAAGCGCTAATAGCTGGCGCACGAGTCGACATCAACCCACTGTTGAGTAGTATCTTGACCTAAACGTTTAAATTCAATACGATTTAGGATTTCTCAATGCGCCCTTTCTGCATAAGTGCATAAGGTATTTTACTTTGACCTTTAGATATCGTGACTGACTTTACCTACTCGAGACTTTTTACAAGCTTTATATTACTTTCACCTGTCTGTTGTCTGTCTGTCTGTCTGTCTGTCTGTCTGTAATCAAATCTTGCAAGTTTAATTTGACCCACTTCCCGGTTTCCAATTGAGCTGAAAATTTGCATGCGTGTGTAAATCGGATGACAATGCAATATTTTTATGACATCAAGCTGATCTGATGATGGAGCTAGAAGGTGGCCATAGGAACTCCGTCATAAAACAACGCAACCCCATCGAGTTTGGGCTCATTTGATTCGTCTTGACGAGTACTTTATGATACAAGACGATAATAATAATTAAAGCTTGTTTTTAAAAAGTATTTTTAAAATTTCACTTGTTAATCTTACGATTTAAGCGTTAGACCGAAAACTTAAGTTTGTGCCAAAACTTATCGATAACATTAATGTTTCCAGGGTTGCTAAACGAAGAGGACGTCAAGATATTCTGGGACGGCGCCAAGAAACTCTTACCAACTTGCTACAGCCACATACGGAAGCTGCGCAAAAAGACAGCAGGCGACAAAACAGTAATGAAAACCTTGCGCGAAGTCCTAAAAATCCTTTACAAACTGTCCGTTTTGGACGTCCCTGAAACTATAGACTTATTCCCAGCTAATCTTTACGGTTGGTTGAGGGATGATGGAAAGAAATTGACCATTCATGATGTTTTGCATCAAGCAGTCTTACAAGGGGCGTCGGATTGGTTCGTACATATTATAGACAACAATGAATGCAAGGACAGAACTGAAGAGTCAAGGTTACAGCATTTGATTGTGGTCATACAATTGGTTCGATCGGATTTGCAAAGAGCTGTGGAGTACTACGACCGAGTTTTTGTTGAGTGAGTATTTTGTGAACTTTATTTTCATTGGGATAAGGTGCATTTTTGGTCTGTTCTTTACTAATAGTTGGATGAATCCTTGAGTTAATTTTTGAACTTTATTTTAAAAGTAGTAAGGTCTATATCTGTTAAGGATATTGAATGATTCATGTAATGATCGATCATTGTTCTCAATAGCCATAGGTCCTTTACTAATCGTGTAAATTACTTCGAGAGTAGTTTGCGGGTCGTTACTTGTGTTCTTAATTATCGACATGCGATGTGAAATTTGTTGTTGGAAAATATTTAAACTACGCAAATCTTTTTTTAGCAGAAGTCGCCATTTTGTTTGAAATAACAGTAACTATGTATAATGTTTGTACTACATGCGATTATATCAAATTCATAAAGTTGAAAAGTTATCTACTCATTACTCATAGAGACAACTTTTACCTTAAATACCGGGGGTAGACTTCCTTTTTTTTTTTTTTTTTTTTTTTTATGTGATGAAGTAGAAGACGAGCAAGACGCTCTCCTGATGTTAAGAGATAACGGCTGCCCATAATCAGTACAGTGTTACCCAGGATTTCACAATTATGTGAAATTCTAAGAGCACTGCACCAACGCTTCCCACTCAAGAGTCATAAGATGTTAAGACTCTTTAGCCCAGTAATTTCACTAGCTACAGTGCCCTCCTACCGGAGCACAGTGATGTTTGCACATCACTGCTCAGGCGGTAGAATAACTGGCACTGTTGGGGTACCCACCTAGACGACCTCCTGCAAAGGAAGTCTACCCCCGGTATAAACTTATCCCGGTAATCCTTTGCAGGAGGTCGTCTAGGTGGGTACCCCAACAGTGCCAGTTATTCTACCGCCTGAGCAGTGATGTGCAAACATTACTGTGCTTCGGTACGAGGGCACTGTAGCTAGTGAAATTACTGGGCTAATGAGTCTTAACATCTTATGACTCTTGAGTAAGAAGCGTTGGTGCAGTGCTCCTAGAATTTCACATAATTGTGAAATCCTAAGTAGCACTGTACTGATTATGGGCAGCGTTAGCTCTTAACATCTGGAGAGCGTCTTGCTCGTTTTCTACTTCATCACATAAAAAAAATATATATTTACAGGTATATAAGTCATAATTAATTAATTATCCTGCCCCCACATAAACGTGTTTTCCTCTTTCATTCTATTACATCATCCGACATAATATTTTATCTTCAATCACTCCTTTTTTGTACCTATTTAAAAAAAAAAAAAAAAGTGTGTGCGTGTAACCTTTACGCGCGATTGAAGTAAAACTTCTTTGGCGTTGACGACATATATCACTGAAATGATTAAATATTAACTTAAATAAATAAATATTATATTATAATTTAATTATATTTATTATTCATGTGCTTTACAAAGATTATTTAAATGTTATATTAATATTATTCATTCGAAACAGGTAATTGAATTTCATCATAATTTCTTACGTACGAAATTATAGGTTTGTGGTAACTATAATGTGAAACATAAATTTTACTCTCTAAATTTGCTACTTTTCTTGAAAATACAGCATCTATCGTTGTACCGAAACGCGTTGTTGAATGAAGTCGAGAAGTCATGAAGCGTGTAGTATATGACATATACTTACAACCAATCAGAATTATTATTTTTAAATGGCGGAAACTACACAGACTATAGTAAGCGTCAGTGGCGGCGCTATAGCGCCGCCACTGACGCTATAGCGCGCTAGACCAAGCGTGGGCGTCGGCGAAATTAGGTTCGCGAGGCCCCCCTTTTTCGGCTAGCATTTTTTTTCAAACTGAGAAGGGACACATTTAAGCGTAGTCATACAGTTTTGAATACTTTACACCTTTTTTACACTAAGCGACGCGTTAGATTCATCTTTGTAAATTAACGGCATAAACTCACTTGTATTTACTTCATCTTCGTGCCTTACGCCTCACTCCGAGCGATAATATATTTTTTTTAATTCTGTCCAAGTGAGTATGAGAGGTGTTTATCTCACTCCGAGTGGTAACAAAAGCATTATTATCTGTAGGAGCGCGAGCAGCTCGCTGCGAGCGCCGAGAAATTCTAGCATTTTTCAGTACGAATGCTGAGCGTTTAGCTAGCTCTGCGTGGCAAGGAAACTAAATATTATATTCTTATGTATAAAAGCGCGGGCAGCTCGCTGCGAGCGCCGAGAAAATTTAGAATTTTTCAGCACGAATAATGTGCGTTTAGCTTGCTCCGAGTGGCTAGTAAACTAAATATTCTTATCTATATAAGTGCGAGAAGCTCGTTGCTAGCCCCGAGAAAATTTTGAATTTTTCAGCACGAATAATGTGCGTTTAGCTTGCTCCAAGTGGCTAGGAAACTACATATTCTTACCTATAAAAGTGCGAGCAGCTCGTTGCTAGCCCCGAGAAAAAATTTAATGTTTTAGTACGAATAATGTACGCTAAGCTTGCTCCGAGTGGTTAGGAAACTAAATATTCTTATCTATAAAAGTGCGAGCAGCTCGTTGATAGCCAAAAAGGAAAGACGGAAGGAAGGTTGATAGGAAATTTTGAATTTTTCAGTACGAATAATGTACTCTTAGCTTGCTCCGATTGGCTAGGAATCTAAATATTATATTCTTATTATAAAGCGCGAGCAGCTCGCTGCGAGCGCCGAGAAAATTTTGAATTTTTCTGTACGAATAATGTACGCTTAGCTTGGTCCGAGTGGCTAGGAATCTTAATATATTCTTATGTATGTTGTCTCTTATGTTGTGTTAGCGCGAGCAGCTTGTTGCGAGCGCCAAGAATATTTTGCATTTTTCTGCACGAATTATGTGCATTTGCTTGCTTCGAGTGGCAAGGAAATTGAATTTAAATTAAATATTCTATCTAGTAAGAGCGCAAACAGAGAAAGGTTTGTATTTTTTAATGCAAAAGTTGTACGTTTAACTCGTTCTAAGAGTCACGAGATTACAATAATTTTAATAATTAGAGAACAAGCAGTTAGCTGCGAGCGCCGAGAATATTTAAAAAAGCCGCTGATTTTGACAAGAAAAAAAAATAAGCCACATTAAATTACTTAATTGGCCCTGGAGCAGCGCCTGATATTAACATGGAGTTAGTAGTACCTTTATATTATAGTTCGAAAGGCTGAATGTCGCTGTTTTCGCTTTCCTGAAATACCTAAATCATTATAATACTTGTGAAGGTCTTCTTTTGATGCATTTTGATGAATGCCCTTAAGTACTTCACAATCACTTAACTCGCGAATATGTTAAAAAAAAAAAATAATAATTAAAAATTTTGCGAGGCCCCGTCAAGCGCGAGGCCGTCGGCGGTCGCCGACGTCGCTGACGCCTAGCGCCGCTATTGGTAAGCGTTACTTCCGTCAGAAAAAAAAATCTGAGTTACTCCCTAGTCGCGCCTAAAGAAGTTTTCAACCAATCAGAATTATTATTTTTAAATGGCGGAAGCGTTACTTCCGTCAGAAAAAAAAACTGAGTTACTCCCTAGTCGCGCCTAAAGAAGTTTTACTTCAAAAACGTCAATCTGATATAGGTACTTTCCAGGCATCTTACGTCGACCGCCTCTGCACCACGGTAAAGAGATATACTGTAGTTTGACTCCCTAGAAGCGGTTGAAATCAAGGTCGCGCGTGTTTACAACAATTTTGGGTAGGGTTCGGTAGGCAGCGAGGTGCCAAATAGGCTTTATTATTGTGAATTACTCAAGATATCAAAAGAAATTAAATAATTTGTGATATTTTTACTAATTCACAACCATTATTCGGAAGCTTACTGCATAAAAACGTCAATTCGGCACCTCGCTGCTTACCGAACACTACCCAAATTGTTGCAAACACGCGCGACCTTGAGTTCAACCGCTTCTAGAGAGTCAAACTACTGTATATCTCTTTACCGTGTCTGCACTTTCCATTACATGGGATGTCTCAAACGTGCGCGTCTTTAGTATTAAATAAATGTATGTTTTAGCAAGAAATATTGATGTGTTCACTTATAGTAATAATAACAATTGGGGTTTATACTCCAACAGAACAGGTTACCCTATTTACACTGTCAGAGTCAAATCACAATTTAAAGGTTGTGTGGCGAACCTATATGTTGCAGTTTCAGGTCGCCGAGATTACTACAGTTCCTGCAATCTTTTAACATTTAGCATTTCTAAATATGTAGTTATGTCTCCTTATATATCTTTATACCCACCGTCGCTCTATTTTATGTATTTCCTTTCCCTGCTTGGTTGTCTGGAAGAGATCGCTTTTAGCGATAAGACCGCCAATTGTAAGACTTATTTCTGTGTAATCTTAGTTCTAAGCTATGTTATTGTATTTGTGTGAACAATAAAGAGTTTTCTATTCTATTCTATTTTTTTTCAGCATAATGAGCTTTCCCTACCCAAAGACACTATACGGCCTATACGAGAGCAAAATCGCATCTCTAGTGGAACCAGAAGTGAGCGAAGTGTGCAAAAGCCTGAAGAGGCTGAACTACAACGAAGGTTCTACTAACAGCGTATATTTGGCCGGTGGGCTCAATGGGGAAACTGGACTGGGCACGCCTAAGGTTGAAGATGAACCTTTGACCATGGGAACCAAGCTGTTTGAACTGTACTTGACGCTGCAGAGGTTTTTGATGTGAGTATTCATTTTATATATTACTAGCTTACGCTTGCGACTTTGCCAACGTGCAAAATCCTTTCTTATACATTTATGGTCTACATCATAAAAACTATCTGTGTTTCAAATTTCAACTCAATCCGTTCAATGGTTTGCCTAACCACACAGCCTTGTGCGTTGAAAGATCAGTCAGTCACTCTTTCCTTTTATATATTATGACTAGCTGCGTCCAGCGGTTTCACCCGCTGTATGTGTTATGTGTTATGTTATGTGTGTGCGTAGCCTATGTGTTATTCCAGGTTCTAAGCTATCTTTATTACAAGCTATCTAAATTTCAGCTCAATCGGTCCACCCGTTTAGCCGTGAAAGAGTAACAAACATACATCCATACATTCTTACAAACTTTCACGTATATAATATTAGTAGGTTTAATTTTAGTAACGACCTATCCGTAGAATAATAACTTTATTCTACGGGTCTAACATTGCTTAACTAAAATGTACTTGTTTAGTGTTAATTGTTTTCTTTGTTGCAATAAAGAGTTATCTATCTAATTTGATCATCTTCATCATCATCATCATTTTTTTCAGTTTCAAAGTACAACTGTGTAAAATGAGGTTATAGAAAATGCCACTGAACTCAAGTTACTAATCGTCCTACTTTCCAATAAATGACACATATCGTGTCTTGCATTATTTAATAAGAACTGACCTCTCTAAGCTGCCTTAGTTTATCAACCATTTATAAATCGCACCAAACAACTAAACAAAATGTTTCCGATAACTATGGGGATCGAACTGCAATTTAAGAGTGGTCAAACTACAGTGTTGTACTATTCCCTATTCTGTGTTCCATTGATTAATGAACCTAGACACGGCTCTATTCGCGAGTCAATATTGTCATACGGTCAATATTTATGTTGGTAGCCTTAAATCGATAGAACATTTCAGGTATGTTTGCATTGCTAACAATAAACATTGTATATAAAGCGTATAGATAAAAATTTAGACAAATTTATTGTAGTTTTAAAATATGATGCTACCTACAGCTAATATAATTATTTCAGTCAAATTGGTTGGCAAAGAAAGAGCTTTTAATTCTTTAATTAATTCTATGTTATGCTGCGGTCGAGATTAGAGATATTATTTCAAATTGAAAACAGAGGTCAAACGCAATACTACTAATTCTGGTAAACTTCTAAATGCTACAAATATATTGCAAAAATAAGTATTTAAGACTTGAGATAAATAGCTATAAAACGATGGAGGTGAAATTTTACATATAGGCTACCATTTTTCGGGTAAAATTTCTGTGCACAGCTAGTTAATTATTTTATTTTTTATTAGTCTATGCTGTCACACTGTTGGGCAAAGGCCTCCCCTAAATCCTTCCATACATGTCCCTTTCTTGCGCCACTTTAAATTAAATAAATACTACGCGCTAGTAAAATTAATTTTAAAAGTTTTTTTTTTCATATATCTGTCCCCAATTTCAGGCTAGGTCAAGGACTAAACGAGACAGACTGGTGTTCCTACGCCATATCAAAGTTCCACTCGTGGTTCTTCGGCGGAGTCGCTCAGTGGCTCGACATCGCAGCTTATAAGGCACTTTCGCGCATTGAAAAAGCCGTGGAATTGGATAATTTAGTACCGGTTGATAATAATGTAAAGTACAGCAGTTCTGGAGTGGATACTTTGACTATCTTCTACCAGATCAAAATATTCTGGCATCAGTTGGCGTGGCCGGATGTGGAAGGGTGCTATACGTTCGTTGGTAAGATTGTTGATGTGAGTATTTTTGAACATATTATCGATTACACAAGAGAACCCTTTATTTCTAATACATTTTTCCAGCCTTAGGGCAACTGGTAGAATATGCTATTGTAGCTTTCAGTTAGTTCTAGCAAAATAAACAGCATTTTTGTTGCATGAGATATTACGATTATAAAAAATTGAGTGCTTATTTCAGATCTGAAGTAAGAGTTTATGTATGAGCCTCAGTTATGAGATATAATGAAATCTTCAAAGAAAAAGTATTTTAATGAAATAAACACATTAGAAACACACTGTTTATAAAAATCATATACAATATTTTCTTCTTGGCTTGATTTAAGGGCTGACTGTGTTCCAACGACAGTCCGCCATCGCCGAAAAGGGAGAAACCTCTTAAATCGAACACCATTATAACATAATTTTCCAGGACATCTGTCGTTGTTGCGTATTCTACTCGGACCGTATGTCGACCCGGGTGGAAAGCGCCGGATCAGTCACCACTGTATACGAGGAGAGGTTCGAGGTGACCACCGACTGGTGTGTGGCCATCAACAATATAGACTACGTCAGGAGGAGCTTGGAGCCATTCGTGGAAGAACTGGGAATGGAGGACATTGTCCAACGTCTGAGCGAGGCACGGTCGCCTGTTGAGGCTCAGAGGTGGGTTATATTATGATCAGCTATATAGACTATGTTAGGAGCTTGGAGCCTTTCGTAGAGGATCTGGGGATGGAGGATATTGTCTAACGTCTGAGCGAGGCACGGTCGCCTGTTGAGGCTCAGAGGTAGGTTATATTATGATCAGCTGTATAGACTATGTTAGGAGCTTAGAGCTTTTCGTAGAGGAACTGGGGATGGAGGATATTGTCCAACGTCTGAGCGAGGCACGGTCGCCTGTTGAGGCTCAGAAGTAGGTTATATTATGATCAGCTGTATAGACTATGTTAGGAGCTTAGAGCCTTTCGTAGAGGAACTGGGGATGGAGGATATTGTCTAACGTCTGAGCGAGGCACGGTCGCCTGTTGAGGCTCAGAGGTAGGTTATATTATGATCAGCTGTATAGACTATGTTAGGAGCTTAGAGCCTTTCGTAGAGGAACTGGGGATGGAGGATATTGTCCAACGTCTGAGCGAGGCACGGTCGCCTGTTGAGGCTCAGAGGTAGGTTATATTATGATCAGCTGTATAGACTATGTTAGGAGCTTAGAGCCTTTCGTAGAGGAACTGGGGATGGAGGATATTGTCCAACGTCTGAGCGAGGCACGGTCGCCTGTTGAGGCTCAGAGGTAGGTTATATTATGATCAGCTGTATAGACTATGTTAGGAGCTTAGAGCCTTTCGTAGAGGAACTGGGGATGGAGGATATTGTCCAACGTCTGAGCGAGGCACGGTCGCCTGTTGAGGCTCAGAGGTAGGTTATATTATGATCAGCTGTATAGACTATGTTAGGAGCTTAGAGCCTTTCGTAGAGGAACTGGGGATGGAGGATATTGTCCAACGTCTGAGCGAGGCACGGTCGCCTGTTGAGGCTCAGAGGTAGGTTATATTATGATCAGCTGTATAGACTATGTTAGGAGCTTAGAGCCTTTCGTAGAGGAACTGGGGATGGAGGATATTGTCCAACGTCTGAGCGAGGCACGGTCGCCTGTTGAGGCTCAGAGGTAGGTTATATTATGATCAGCTGTATAGACTATGTTAGGAGCTTAGAGCTTTTCGTAGAGGAACTGGGGATGGAGGATATTGTCCAACGTCTGAGCGAGGCACGGTCGCCTGTTGAGGCTCAGAAGTAGGTTATATTATGATCAGCTGTATAGACTATGTTAGGAGCTTAGAGCCTTTCGTAGAGGAACTGGGGATGGAGGATATTGTCTAACGTCTGAGCGAGGCACGGTCGCCTGTTGAGGCTCAGAGGTAGGTTATATTATGATCAGCTGTATAGACTATGTTAGGAGCTTAGAGCCTTTCGTAGAGGAACTGGGGATGGAGGATATTGTCCAACGTCTGAGCGAGGCACGGTCGCCTGTTGAGGCTCAGAGGTAGGTTATATTATGATCAGCTGTATAGACTATGTTAGGAGCTTAGAGCCTTTCGTAGAGGAACTGGGGATGGAGGATATTGTCCAACGTCTGAGCGAGGCACGGTCGCCTGTTGAGGCTCAGAGGTAGGTTATATAATGATCAACAATATAGACTATGTTAGGAGCTTGGAGCCATTCGTGGAAGAACTGGGAATGGAGGATATTGTCCAACGTCTGAGCGAAGCACGGTCGCCTGTTGAGGCTCAGAGGTGGGTTATATTATGATCAGCTGTATAGACTATGTTAGGAGCTTGGAGCCTTTCGTAGAGGAACTGGGGATGGAGAATATTGTCCAACGACTGAGATATATAAAAATGTATCACCGAAATGTATGTTTGCGTATAACTTCCGAAAAAAATTTTTTTTAATAATTTACACCTATGATTGAATACACCTATTTATAAATTTATAATACAGCTATTTTTCATTGTATTAAAATTTTAAATTATGTTGTAATAAAAGCAAATTATACCAGGGGTAGACTTCCTTTGCAGGAGGTCGTCTAGGTGGGTACCCCAACAGTGCCAGTTATTCTACCGCCTGAGCAGTGATGTGCAAACATTACTGTGCTCCGGTAGGAGGGCACTGTAGCTAGTGAAATTACTGGGCTAAAGAGTCTTAACATCTTATGACTCGTGAGTAAGAAGCGTTGGTGCAGTGCTCCTAGAATTTCACATTATTGTGAAATCCTAGGTAGCACTGTACTGATTATGGGTAGCCGTTATCTCTTAACATCAGGAGAGCGTCTTGCTCGTCTTCTACTTCATCACATAAAAAAAAAAAGCAAATTATACATAAAACACAATGAGTTTTTAATAAAACATCAATGTAAAGTTTTTTATACACTGTAACATAATAAATATGACCTAATGCCTGATTCATAAAGATGATCAAGATAAATTATTATACTTCTAAGAATTTTAATTATCGTGTTGCAGGTGTAAAGATACCATGAAGAATGTGATTGAAAACGCCATAGACACAGTGAGGAATAAAATTGTTGATTTATTGATGGTTATGGTTAAAAAGGTAAGATGTTATTTTTTTAAAATGTTTTTTAAAACCCTAAAATGAAATTTTTCATACTAAAGTTCCCTCAATTTCTTAATCATATAAAAAATGTGATAATGTTAATGACTTTAACGTTTAACGGCAATAGAAGATAAAAAATTGCTTGTAAAGTTTTTTGTTACTTTTAATTATAGTGTGACTTTACTTGATTGTTTGAGTATTAAAGCTTTTCTAGTCTCTGATGTAGCTGAAAAATTTAAATTTTTGAACCTTATTATACCTACGTATTACTCCCAAAATAATATTCGCGTCTACTTGTCTTACAAAATACTTTCAGACACTTATATACGGGGTATTACTCATGTTTTTAGGAGAACTTGAATCATCAGTCAAATCATTATAATGGCCAATTTTGTGATGGCCAATTTTCATTTACATCCAGATTGGTTACATTCCAGATGATGCCGTCCATCACCCGTTTTCTAGTAGAAGGCGCGGAGTTACTCCACCAGGACTGTTCGAGCATGGACCGCGTTATGCGATACTTAGAGGCAAACTTAGACACTCTTTACCAACACTTGAATAATGAGAACTTCTCCAGAACATTGGATATAGTCTGGGAACAGCTTGGCGAAGTTCTGTATGAACTTATTCAAGCCAATTTGGAGGTATTTATGAGTTTTTGTTTTTTTTGTTAATTTTTGCTAACAGCTGTAATTACGCGTAGTGTTAACTTTTAATTGTTTTTGTACTAATTTATTCTCATAAAGGACCAGTGGAAAAATAACATCATAGATATTTTATGTATTTATAATGATTTTGGGAAATAAAATCTGGGAATATTTAATTTATACTATTAAAGACGTACATTTCCCAGGGTCCTATAATAACGACCATCGACTAACCATAGACATTAATTTTGGTTTTTAGAAAGAGAGGCTCGCCATCCGTATCCGCTTGTTTAGGCGTAGATATTTCGGAAAAAACAAAGTTTCCCCCAACCTTGTGTTGTTTCGGGTAAATAATGTTGCCATTACGCACGCTAGCACTTTTAGATGCAATTTGGTAGAAAAAATGCTTTACGAAGTACTTGCGCGTAATTTGAACGAACTTTTGGAAAAGCATTTGAAGGAAAGCTATATTGAAAAAAAATGAAAAGATATAGTACTTAGTTTGAATTATTCCTGTTTAACTTAAAAAAATATTCCATGGTCCCAGATGCACCCAATTTTACTTATTTTCCGACAATTAAAAAACTATTCTTTGCATATAATATGTACTATAGTTTTGAATACCTACCTCAAACTTAAATTTGCAAGTAAGTACATTTGATGATATAAAATAGTAAAATAGGGCAGTCACAATATATAGGACAGTTAAATAGTTTTAATCATTGTTATTTTATCGTTTAATATTTATTGTCAAAAAACAAGTAAAGTTGGGAGCTTTGAGATCTATGTCTAAAATAAGAGCATTTAATTTTGTTATTATTGACACCATAATTTCCTTCAAGCAGAAATCGATACAGCCAGTTTTTGCCACCTCACTGTTAGGGCACAATTGAGTTTGTAGTCACGAAGCAAGTGTGTTTAATGTATTTTTGTTTTGCTAGCACCGAAGGGCAAAGATAACCCGCTATCTCGACCCGAGACGTTTGAACAAAACCGTCGCAGCGGCGCTTGACGCGGTAATAACACACACATACATTGTACATGTGTTTTATGTTTGTGAGCGCACCTTGTCGCCGAACGAGCTTGTCTAGATCGACTGTTTAGAATGAATATATGAATGAAAATCCTATAGAATATACAGGGTGTTATAAAATGTGTTGTGATACTTTTGGGGTGACTTGAGATGAATCGATGAGAGCTGAAAAGTTGCGTTGCCTCTAATTGCTGAATATTCAACGAATTAGGAAAGTAATGAATATTGATAAAACGTTACGTCGGAATGAGTATTATCAATTACGTTATGTGTGCCAGCTGTAAAAGAAAAAACAAACTTTGTAAAAACGACTATTGATACAAACTGATCATGATTGTAGGAGTAGGTAATTGATTTTTTTCAACTCGTAACGTTTTTTGATGTTTTACTTAAAATCAGATGCGTCTTAAAGGTATTGCTTCACATTTTTGAAACACCTTGTATAACTGTGAACGTAAACCCGCTATGAGAGATCACTCAAAAATAGTTGCTTGATCTTTCATATAGCGGTTGCATATAGCATGAAAACGCATGTCATATGTATGGTCATGTACCAACGTGCATATTTATTAGATCATAGACCAATAGCCTATATGTATATACTCGTATATGGCCTTCTAAGTCAAAATCGTATTTGGTTTGGGAACACTATTACAGGTTATTTGTGGGAATCTTTGTTTCATAACTTTTGTGTTGTACAATATATTTGGAGCACTCGATTGTGGTTTAGACACTTTTAAATGTCAGGTATCTTAGGTATCGTTAGGTGATCAGTAATTAGGGTATCAAGGCCTGTTCAAACCTAATCTATATTTGCTTAGGTTTGAATAGGTTAAGGCCTATTTCTCTACAGTTTTGTTTCGCTACCGCCTGCGGTAGCTATCGCTCCGGTTTAAATAGGCATTTACATCGGAAATATTAAAAGATAAAGCTAAAGTAATATGCGCGTGCGCATATTACTTTAGCAAAATATATCAAAAGTTGCACGAAGAATGTCAAGAAATACTTTTCGGGCAATGTTTTTATGTTAGGTCCGACATTCAACCATTGCATGAGAATATATGCTTCATTTTGTATCCGCTACTTTGACCAAATTCTACCATTTCTATGATCCTTTTTAAACCTCAAAAATGACTGCCGATCTGTGTGGCTTATATTGCTCTGTAGTGCATGAATTTCTAAGTTTTATGACATCTTATAAAGACATTTTTATGTCACGAACTTCTCCCAATCTCGTTGTTTTTCTACCAGTTTAGGAGATTTTAAATAGACTTGGCCTAACAAAACATGGATCTAATTTACTTTTTGAATTAATTGCTTCATTAAAATAACATATCTAAGAGCTATTGTTTAAATTTGAAATTTAAAGGAGGCAAAATTAGATCTATATTCTATGCATGCCTTATCAGAATCTACTAAAATGGTAGAAATTTGTTAATACGAGAATAGCAACCCCTTTTAATAGATGTGATTGCACATTTTAGATCCGATGGTTTGAAGTTGGGCACGAGGTAGATGAGTGTTACATGACTAGCCTTTTGTATTTAGATTACATGAAAAGATGCATGTCTTGGTGGAAGAATAAAACGCTTGTTTTGTTGTGGAGTCAGTCATATTATTCGTACATTATTAAGGTGATGGACATACATTATACATATCATTTTCATACTAGTTTTAAGACTTGGTTTTTCTAATAATAGTTCTGACACTGTAATTTAACATGTAATTCTTATATTTATTGAAGAATAGATTTTTTATTATCTTTATTATTTATATAGGGTATATAGGAGTTGCTTAACAAATATCACAAAAATTAAATTACGGTTTGCGACTCTAAGAAAATTTTACTTTAGTCTGCTTATAATGATTGCCATCAGTGTGAACTAGCTAATACGGACTCAGTAGAGACATCCCCTTAAACCTATCCTACGTATACACTACTAGTACTACTAGTAGATACACATTTCTTGACCTTGCAAAGGTGTAATAGGAAAAAAGTGATTGTAAATATTGATGGTAAATGCTCAAATTGGCCTCTACACGTTAGACCTTTCATGTTTCCGTGCATGCCAATGTAAATAAAAATTACATAAATGGAGCGCTTCCCTATTGCACCCGATCCGAATTCTTAAAATGACAGACAGAATGATTGTAATGCGTAAGCTACGACAAAATTCTCTACTACCCATTCATCGTCATCCATATATCACCCAGTAATTTTAGGAATTCGGTTCAGACACGAAACAGATGTAATACAGAAGCGTTCTTATAACCCGTGGTTTGAGCAACATAATATACCTAAGTGAGATCATAATATTGTATTATAATATTATATTTGTACGAATTTAAATACAGTTAGTAAGAACTACATAATCAAATTCCAGAAACGTCGACCGCCGTCATTCTTTTCAAACCTGCACGAATGCCTTAAAATTATGATACGGTCGTTCCGTCAAGACAACAATGAAATTTACACCTCGGATACTCTAAAACGAGTAGAATATTTATTGAAAATACATGGAATGGAGACGAGAGAGTTGATCCATCAGTACCATTTAGAAAGGTGGCAAGAACAACAGGCTGTGACTGAACCAAAGATGGGGTTGTTGACTGTTAGAGCGCAGTTTATTGGAGATAATCTGAAGGTTGAAATTATGAACGCGAGGAATTTGATGCCTACTGATTCTAATGGTATGGAATTTCTACATTTGATAATTTTACCTCATACACTTGCTTAGTACGCTACAATATATTTCATATCAAATTTCATTTTTTTGGGTGTTCTATATAAAAATACCACATACCGAGGGTAGACTTCTTTTGCAAGAGGTCGACTAGATGGGTGCCCCATTAATACCAGTTATTCTATCGCCTGAGCAGATGTGAAAACATTACTATGCTTCGGTAGGAGGGCACATAGCAAGTGAAATTACTTAGCTGAAAAGTCTTAAAATCTTATAACACTTGAGTAAGAAGGGTTGCTGCAGTGCACCTAGAATTTTACATTATTGTGAAGTCCTGAGTCGGGGCTATTGGCTAATTCTCACCCACTACGATTGATGGCAACTTCAATGTACATTGCTGCTTTTGTTACTTTACTCATATTAATAAGGAGGTTTAAGCACGTAATGTACGCAATTTTGTCTATGGATTCTAGTGTTTTACGTGTCGTTTTGCGATAGCCAATAGGCCCTCTGGGTGGCACTGTACTGATATTTTTTTATATTCATTATGAACACGATCTTGCGTGATGTTAAATGACGATGCGGCCGCAGATGGCCGCAGACTAAACCTAGAAGGCGCAATAAATTCCTCCCTGGCTTCACTGAATACCATGCCGGAACACGGTTATAATGACCACGGTTTTGTCCAGTGGGTGGTAAGTGGTAACTAGCCACGGCCGAAGCATGGTTAAGAGATATACAGTAATTTGACCCTAGAAGCGTTTGAACTCAAGGTCGCGCGAGTTTGCAACGAGGTGGGTAGGGTTCGGTAGGCAGCGAGGTGCCGAATAGGCGTTATTATTGTGAATTACTCAAAATATCAAAAAGAATTAAATACTTTATGATGTTTTTACTAATTCACAACCATTATTCGGAAGCTTACTGTATAAAAACGTCTATTTCTTGCCGGTCTCTGTCGACCGCGTTGCAACCTCGCGCGAACTTAAGTTCAACCGCTTCTAGTGAGTCAAACTATTGTATATCTCTTTACCGTACCCGAAGCTAGAAAAACCGGTATAAAGATTATGGGCTGCGTTATCTCTTAACATGGTCTTGCTCGTCTTCTTACTTCTTTGCCTTTTAGCGTCGTCAGTCGTCAATGTTTAGTAATTGTGTTTAGTAATTGTATTTGTTTTCAGGATTATGCGACTCGTACGTGAGAGTGGGTTTGTTACCGGATGACATGTTCGCCAATGTAGTCAAACCTAAGACTCAGACGCACAGCAAGAATCTGTTCCCCTTGTACGACGAGATGTTTATGATGTAAGTTATTTATTTTAATTATTTTTGTATAGGATAAGTTGTGTGATAATAATATTTTGAACCCATTAATTTAATCTTTTTTGCAATTGATTTCGTAAAAGATCTTTAAGCCGGCGTCCGCAACGCAGAAGTTGCGGGTTCGATTCCCACATGCGACAAATGTTTGTGTGATCCACAGGTATTTGTTTCTGGTCTGGGTGGTTTTTCAATATCTATTATAAGTATGTATTTACAAAAGAAAAGTATATAAGTATTATATCCGTTATCCTAACCACCATAATACAAGTATTAAGTTGCTTAGTTTGGGGTTAGGTGTCGCTGTGTGAAACGTCCTGAAATATTTATTATTATTATTAATTCCAGTCCACTAACCCACGAGCAGCGCAACAGCTCCGAAGGTCTCATCCACTTCGTGATCAAAGACAAGGACATGTTCAGCATGAGCAATGCCTTCGTAGGCGAGGCTTACATTCACTTCAGCGAGGTGCCCGATACCCCCGCGCCTATATCCAGCCTGCCTCAAAGCTTGCTCACTCTCACTCGACCCGCGTCCATAGGTGAGTAGAATATACCTGTACGTTTGTAGGGAGGCATAAGTTTATAGGGAGGCATAAGTTTATAGGAAGGCCTAAGTTTATAGGGAGGCATAAGTTTGTAGGAAAGCATAAGTTTGTAGGAAGGCATACATTTATGATAGTGAGGTGCCTGATACCCCCGCGCCTATATCCAGCCTGCCACAGAGCTTGCTCACGCTCACTCGACCCGCGTCCATAGGTGAGTAGAATATACCTGTAGGTACGTTTGTAGGAAGGCATACGTTTGTAGGAAGGCATGAGTTTGTAGGAAGGCCTAAGTTTATAGGGAGGCATAAGTTTGTAGGAAGGCATAAGTTTGTAGGAAGGCATACATTTGTGATAGTGAGGTGCCTGATACCCCCGCGCCTATATCCAGCCTGCCTCAAAGCTTGCTCACTCTCACACGACCCGCGTCCATAGGTGAGTATAATAGACCAGTAAGTTTGTTGGGAGGCATAAGTATGTAGGGAGACATAAGTTTATAGGGAGGCATAAGTTTGTAGGAAGGCATACGTTTGTAGGAAGGCAAACGTCTGAAGGAAGGCAAACGTTTTCATATAGCTTACATTTATATTATCTAATCTAGTTATTTGTATATTCCTAGATGGCGATGCAATCAAGGCGTTAGAATCAAGACAAGGCGACAAACAAGCTCGGGAATTCCTCAAGAAACAGAGACAAAAAGTACCCAGCACTAAACAGTTCTTCTCCTTAGGGTGATTATTAAAAACTAGCTATATGTATTCTATATTATATGATATGGGACAGGCTTCCTACGAAATCCTATTATAAGCATAATAACAGTAACCTGCCTTTATATACATATAAATATATAATTATGATGTATGTTTGGTTCCAAAGATCCAATATACCAGCTGACAGAGTAGATATAAGTTAAAATATTGTTATCATTTTTGCCACAGCCACTGAAAGATGTTGGGTGGGTGACAAAAACAATTCGAATGTGATACCGAGAGTAGCACATACCTGCACTGTAGGTGTCTGATTATTTCAAGAATTAGAAAAACCTTGACGGCGTTAAAAAGTATTTGAGAAAATTATTCATGTTTCACGTACTTGATATAATTATGATACTTGATATATCAAAAAGATATTGATTCAACAACAAGAAAAAGAATGTTGAGTTCTCAAAGGTCTAAAATTATAATAAGCGAAATTTCATATTATTATCATAGATATACTATGGATTACGCCTAACCGCTTCAAAATCGACCAAACTAAACAGTGCCTAAATCCATAATGAGCACTGTTTCGGCGTCAGTCTCGCGCCAACCATCAAGTGGAACGTAGTGATTATTACTTACTTGATGTCTACTCTGTTGAAAGGTATATTAGGTTTGTGTGATTAATTACTACCTAAGCGTATAAAGCAATATCTATCGTAAACAAGTTATTGAATCTCTGATGTTTTGGTTGTAAAATATGAGCAATCAATTGAAAATACAAGAAAAAATATTATTAATTATTATTATGTTGATGTGTGTAAATTGTAAATGTTAGAGATCTTAATATAAGATGAATTCACGTTATTTTTGCAGACTTACAAATATTACCTATATTCTTTGGTTATACCATTTTGATTGGGTTGCTTGAAAATTTTGAAAATAAATGATGCACACAGAATTCTTTTCTGTGCATAAAACGGTCATATCTAGTGGGAAAGAGTACTTGCATGTAAATGTTTTTCTATTATTACTTAGTTCTTTTTGAATGCGAAAGATTAGCTTTACGGAAAAGTTAAACTTGTAAAACTCTACTATAAAGTTATTCTAAAACAAAGGGTAACATTATAAAAGATGATTTTCATCTTTGAAAGCCCTTTTTTAGTCTCTATAATATATAGTTACTTAGGACCCATTTCCATGTAGCGACGGGGTCTATTGCGGTTAAATTCAGTGGCATAAATCTACTAATATTATAAAGGTGAAAGTTTGTATGTGACTATGTATTTTTGTTGCTCTTTTATGCAAAAACCACAACAGAAAAAGATGAAATTTGATTTGTAGATAGTTAAAAATCTCGTAAAACGTATAGGCTACATTTTATGACACTTTTCCCACGGGATTACGCGGGTAAAACCGAGAAGTGCAATTAGTGTCATATAATTATTATGTCAGTATCTCCACACGCCGAGTTGTAGAGTGCTTTTCACGAAAGGAGTCCTTTTTGCGGGGCGCCACTATCGCAAATTTGAAAAGTTAACTTATCTGTAACTTTTTAACGTCTCATAATTTCTCTTATTTAATTTCTTAATTAAATATGTATTTATTTAATCTAACAAATATAAATTATTTAGGATATGAAGTCCAGTAGGTAATTATTGAAAAAAATAATTTTAGTTCCACAAAATTCCGCGGGACCTCTTTCGTGAAAAGGACTCTAGCTATATTTACAGACTTGTCGCTCGTGGAAGTGGTTTCTTAGATATGTGTGTCAATGTGGAATGTTTAGGTAATTTTTATATGAAACATTTAGACTCGTTTGTAGATGCTATTCTGTGATAAAGAGACGTGCCTTAATTTATTGTCTTATGTGTTATATTTATTTTTGGCTACCTACTTTTTTTTGTCTACCACAGAATCTTTAAAATAATATAAAAAATCTCTGGTCCTTTGTCATTTTAAATCCCTGTTGACAGTTAAGGTATGATAAACTTATTTTACCTCTCTAAATTACAATTCTGCTATTTTCTTTATAGGTACTGTGTTTTCATTGTCTAATAGCATAATCAGAGGATTTAGCCGAATGCCACAAGGTTAATAATAAATAAAAAATATTTTTATTGCCCAAAAAAAATAAAATACAAAATTCATAGAATTAATTTGAATTGAAACAAAATTTTCTTTTAAAAAATCTTTTCATGCTGTTTTTAAATATATCAAACTGGAAAAACTTTTTAAATGTGTGCAATAATATGATGGGGGATCTTAAGGAATTTTCAATAAATTAATTCTATGAATTTATATTTCAAAATTTGTCAAAAAGTGCGAGCGATAGTATACGGTCATAATTTTATATGAAACAAAGTACACTGCAGGCGCATAAAGGGGCCGGCTCTAGTGTGCGTACTTATAAAATGTACACAGGCGGATTTTTATTGTGCGTTGCGGCTCGCTCTAGTTTGTAGTTGCTTAGTTTAACCCTCTTTTTTTAACGCCCAAGTTAAAAAATAAATATTTTTTAGTAATATACTTACCTTAACTGTACAGATAATAATCTTTAACGATCTTTTTCTTACTATGTTGCAAACATAAAGTTAAAGCAATCATGTTTTTATAACTTTTTATAAATTATAATTGTTTAAACCACGACCATTTTGTATGAATCTGTTTATTTTGTTGTACTTAGTATTAAAATGTGCGAATAAAATATTTAAACGCAATATACATATTTATGTTATTTTATTTCTACCATTACTTACAAATTCGTAATTTATTTTTAGGTAACTACACTTAATGTTATGTTCTATCGTCTGTAATAGACGTAACGGTTATCATGATGATGATGATGATCATGATCTAAAGCCGGGTCTCCAGCGCGTGTTTTGGCGATTTTTTTGTGTGTAATAGGTGACAAACAAGCAGACGGCCCACCTGATGGTGAGTGGCTACCGTCGCCTATGGATACCTGCAATACCGGGGGTACCGCTGGTACGTTGCCTACCTTTCAACACTCTGTTCACTTGCTTTTTGAAGAGTCCCATGTTGAAGCTGTTCCTGTTTTGGTTCAAAGATTCAACATGAGCATGACAACATTCAAAAAAAATCTCGGCGATTTTGATGAATATTGATATTATGTTTTGTTGTACGTGCTTTCCATATCCGATGGAAAAATGTTGTTGGAGCGAACAAGAAGTCCACCAGCTGATATCGCGACAGAAATAAATGAATGGGTTACAATTGTGAGATCAGAATCGTATTTACATTTTTTTCTTAAGACTTATAAAAGTTCATCAGACTTTAATAATGAACAGGTATACTAATAATTAATAAACAGTATGTGGTGGTAAAAATATTACTTCCCTGGAAACATAGGTACCAGTATACCAGTTACCATTAATAATTAAAATTAAAAACAGTAACTTTACAAACGATGCTTTTAAAGATTTGCTGTAGATACTGATACTCGTAGATACCAGTAATGAGTTATGGTACAGGTAAGTACCTACCTACTAAGTTTTCAGAAACCTGGCGGCGTATTTGCTACCAAAAGCACTAAAAAAACTTATTTGATTGCCGTTTCCCATTAAAAGCAGTTTCGGCTTAACGATTTACGCCACTTGGAGTAACTTGTAATACAAAAAGCAATATGTGTGTGTTTACAGGTTTAATTACAGCAACAGTCACGGGTGTTATTGCTTCATGCATATAAAGTAATAATGCTACAATCTACTCCGCGGTCTTAACTATTTTGCACGTTTCCATTACTGCTCACGATACGGTATGAAAATTACATGACTGGGAAAAACAAGTGAATTTGAACACTTGTTTTGGCATACGAAACAGTAAGAAGTAGTTTATTATAGTTTAATAGTTAGCCCAAATATATATCTACCGGGTGACCGCAGAAGTCAGTTCCAATTAATCCCTATGAGTTTCTTGCTCGTTCTTCTCATAGAGGTGCTTTGTGCGGTGGAGCGGTAGAGTTTTAAAATAGTAGAATGTAAATTACTTGCAAAATTGCTCCATTGTAAATTGTAGCCTATTTGAATAATTGAATTTTGATTTTGAATTGCGGCACGGCTCTGATGGCAACATTCCGCATGGGGAGGCCTATGGACATACAAGTATGGTGTGCAAATTTCTTCCGATTTGGCAATGTCTTTTAACCCTGATGATAATATGCTATAGGTATATTATAATACATATCTCTACCTATACATATTGAAAGAGAAGAAAGAAAGAAAATACCTACATTTATTGTCAAATTTTACTTAAGTTAATTAGGTTATAGTTGACTGTTTGACTGTATACCTGTTATGGACCAAGTGATTAATGCGGGCATTATTAATAATGCCCGGGCATTATGTATAATGTCTAGCTCTATCGGGCCAAGTGATTAATTATTATCTAAACTTCATTATTTATCACAATGCACGGGCAATATTAAATGGCTATGTGATAAGTGGGCAATTTGATAATTGTGCTAAATTTATTTTTACTGTGGTGCGGTAAAAATTTTACTGCGGTGCGGAGGCGGTGCGGGGAGAGAAGAACGCGTGACACGCTTGGACCAATTACATACCGCCGTTCAGCGTGCGGTACAGAATTAAATTTAGTACAGAATTATAGGCAAACCGAAATCAGTTGGTTAGGTTAGGTTTGAACAGTGACCACAATGCGCGAGCCGAGCGAGCGAAGCGAGCGTGCCGCGGCAGCGGCCGGCGAAGCGCCATATACGAGTTGTTTTTGATACCTTGTATTACTCTGCCCAAAAGGTGATAAACATTATGTATAATGCCCGGTCGAAGTGATTATTTGAATAATTATTATTAAATTGCACTCTCATATTGGGCATTTTTCATAAGGACCGGGCAGTATGTATAATGCCCAATTAATCATATGGTCCATAACATACCTAAGAACAGTACATTACTAAGAACAGTAAGTTTTTTCTTAAGGTGAAAAAAAAAACATTATATAATTACAAAAATAAATAAAAATAATTCCTAATTAAAAACAAAAAAAATAATTGGCAACATGAACAGCCTCAGCTTGTAACTTAGTACGTCAATCCAGAGTTAGCGTAGTTGCCGATTTTCAGGCTGCCCCGTTGCACGAACTAAGATGGTACGTTGACAAAAATCCTAAACCTATGGTTCGTTGAGTGGTTTGTCGTTTGTCATAACGGGTTTATAAAAATATACGACGCGTCAGGTTCAATATGCGGCTTTGTTAGAAGCTTGTTCGTCAATTGGCGAATTAATGGAGAGCGACCTAAACGCTTGATAGCATCTGCTCCGTCAAATTCCATAATCCATGTAGTAGGTAAGTACTTAATCCGTACCTTCGTCAATTCAATCTGACGCCACACCGCCTGTCATTCAAAATTGGTATTAATTAAAGCACCACATAGAATACAATAACTATTAGAATTAGTTTTATGAAATAGAAATGAAGAATCAATAGTAAGCCCACTTGCAACTACACACTGTTGGTTTTTACTGGTAGGCTTCTGCCGTGGCTAGTAACCATCCACTGGATAAAGCCATGTCGCCAAGCGGTTATTATAGTCGTGTTCCGGCGTGATATTCAGTGGAGCCAGGTATTATTTATCCCGCCTTCTATGTTTAGTCTGCTACCAACTACGGCCGCATCGGCGCTTAACATTACGCAAGATTGTGGTCAAAGGCTACTTAACTTAAAATGAATATATGGTGCAAAAGCGGTGTGTCAGGATCGTACCAAATGGAGGGAAATAATCTCTGCCTACCCCAACGGGAACCAGGCGTGATTATATAATATGTGGCCAAACGCAGCCCTATTCTCTATAAAAAAATAATGTATGTTTGTATGTATGGTGCTGTATGTATATGGTGCTGAATGTTTCAGTGGGGCCGTGCCTGTGCCCTGTATACAAGAATACGAGTATACAAGTGGCTTACTACGGAAGCCTCATTTGTGTTTACAGCAATCTCAATCCAGTAGTTTCGTCCAGTCCTTCACGTAACAAAGGGACAATCACACGTGACGCGGTGTCGTGGTGTGATGGAAACGCGGACGTGGCGAGCTGTTCATCGGTCGGACGGCGGTGCCTTTCATGTCCTCCCCTCGCTTTGATCGCGCCGCGCCGACAATCCCGCCGGCTACTTATCGGCTCAGATTTATTGTGATTCGGATGCTGCGGCCCGCGGGGCGCACTCTTGCTCGTCTACTCGTTTGTATTCCGATACTCTGGCGTTACCATGATTATTCTTAGTGTGACACTTAGATAAAACTAATAAGTACCTGATTCTGCTGTGTCTAAACACTATACTGACTTACTGCATGTAGTAAAGCCAGCTTACAGTCTTACCGTAAGGACTTTTAGTTAGCTAATATAATCTTACTAATACGAGTATTATAAACGTGAAAGTTTGTAAGAATGTACTGATGTCTGGATGTGTGTTGTTACTCTTTCACGCCTAAACGGGTGGACCGATTGAGGTGAAATTTGGTATAGAGATAGCTTAGACCCTGAATTAGCACATAGGTTATACAGTAAAGAGGGTAAAACAACTGGGCGCAGCTAGTGCAGTATAATGCTAGCTTACAGAAAGAAATTTTGGACACCAAATTCAAGTTAATATCGGGCTTAGTGTAGAAGTCCTATATAAAAAATAACATACATTTGTTATGATATCATCATCAGAAGTGGGATCAGCTTAGAGAACAGCAGTAGGTAGGTCATACTCTGTTTCTTCTAAACAGCGTTGCCAGTGCGTAACTTTTGTAACATTTTGCGTTACTTTTTGACCCTTTGCGTTACTTTTACGTTACTTGTCCTAAAATGTTACTTTTGCGTTACTTTTTGGGGTAAAGATTTTTTTTTAAATGAACTAACAATAGAAGAATATAAAATAATAACTAAGTGAAACGGGACGCAATCGAAACGGAAAACAAAAATTTAAAAAAAGTAAATAATATGTCAATGTCATGGCTCATCCACATATGCCGGTCAATGACTCTGCGAGTCGTTGATCCAATGTTCACCCGAGCGCACAGATTATAAATACATGCACTTGAGGCACAGATTATATAAATCAAAAATAAAGAAAATTTAACTAGTTTAAAGTAATTATTCACACAAAATGGCTTCAAATGGTCCATGATTGATTAACATGCAAAATATAATTAAAGTCGTCAGCTATGGAGCCCAAAATGTATTCCAGAAATTTATCGAAAAAAACCGTAAGTATCCAAAGACATTCGTCTATAGACAAAAACTGTTCATCCATAGACAAAACACACACTCGGCAAATCATTGGCCGGTATATGTGGACGAGCCATAGGACCAACGACATCGATTCGAATGTAATGTGCCCAAACTCGACGGGTTTACTAATAGCCAGTGGCGGATTTACAGTCTAGGCCGCCCTAGGCCCCAGTCCATGTAATACCTGCACCTACGTCGTATATAACATGTCTACTCCTCTCTTACTCCTTAAACAGTGGCGGATCCAGATTTTTTTTTCTTGTGAACAAGATAGGTTTGTACATTTCAACGTATACCTACAATTTGAATCTCTAAAATAGGAAAAGTAATATCTCTGACAAGAACGTGTGCGTTAAACTAGTTCCGAATAGAATAAAATTTGAAAAACCTTGTAATGCGAGAGCAGCTTGCTGCGAGCGCCGAGAAAATTTTAGGTTTCAGACTACAAAAGATGTGCAATCAGAGCCGGTTTTAACAAACATTGCCCTGGGCGAGATTTCTACGGCGCCCCCTAAAAAGCAATTCAAACCCATACTAAAAAGGAAAAAATTCCAGGATTTTTTTCTGGGCCGATTCCGATGGGCAAAATCATGGGCGTATCTAGAAAAAAATCCACCTTTCCAGCTTGCTGCGAGTTCCGAGAAAATTTTGAATTTTTCAGCACGAATGATGTGCGTTTAGCTAAAAGTGCTTTTAGCTTCGAGTGGCAAAGAAACTAAATGTCCTTATTTATAAAAGCGCAAGTAACTCGCTGCGAGCGCCGAAAAAAATTTGAATTTTTCAGCACGAATGATGAGCGTTTATCTTGCTTCGAGTGGCAAAGAAACTAAATGTTCTTATAAAAGCGCGAGCAGCACGAGCACCGAGAATATTGAATTTTTCAGAACGAATGGGGCGCCACGGGCGCCCCGCGTTATAGAGCCTGTGGGGGGGTGCCCCTTTTATCCGGCGCCCTGGGCGGTCGCCCAACCGCGCCCCACCCTAACGCCGGTACTGTGTGCAATGAGCTCGTTCTTAGTGGTGAGCAAAATACATAATATTCTATTTATAATTGCGCGAGCAGCTAGCTGCGAGTGCCGAGAAAATTTTATATTTCAGGCTACAAAAGATGTGTTCTGAGCGGTGAGAAAATAAATATTCTTATTATAGAGCAGAGCCGCCGAGAAAAACCCATGGCCCCTTGAAGCCTTTAAAATATTTACGTACTTTTAGTTATTTCTTGTCATCAGTGATTTTTTTGTCACGATTGGCCGCCCCTAATATCTGGCCGCCCTAGGCCCGGGCCTACTGGGCCTTAGGGCAAATCCGCCACTGCTAATAGCCATTGAAGAGTTTCATTAGACACCTCCTGGCTCCATCATCAGATCAGCTCAGTGGTACCAGATTATAAAACTGTCATCAGATTTCTAGACATTTGCAAAATTTCATTATGATACAACCAGAAGTTGGTAAAATTTTATTTGTAAGAATTTTTTACCGACTTTGTATGGAAAACTAATTTAAGCGTCTTCAAAATAGACCATGTTTGGAAGCTCATAGCTGGACAACGATTGGAGATAGATAAAAAATTGCAAGGCCGAAGTTGTAGAAATTTTTATGAGGTTTAATAATGTCGTACAACAAAATATCGTACAACGCACAGTTTTTGACATATAAGCAAAAAACCTAAAAATGGGACCTTTTTCGGCCTCCCCCCCCTCGGGTTTGCCTTGGAGGGGTGGTGGGGACTTTTAGTATGTTAATCTCCTTACTAGTCCAAACAAAGTTCTTAAGTTGGTTTTTCTGCTTTCGACTTTTCGATCCACATACCCTTTTTAGGCACTCATTCACTGGGCTACTACTGAAATCTATGAATAAAAAAGTATAAGTACCTTTATTTAAATTGAGTAAGTAAATTACATTGTATTAAAAATCGTTTTTTTTTTTTAATGCGTTACTTTTATTGTAAATGCGTTACTTTTCGAACCTACCTGCGTTACTTTTGAAGATAGGGCACTGGCAACACTGCTTCTAAACTATGAGCTCCAAGTCACTGTATCTTTTAAAACTGTCAATTTCAAGTTATTTTTGTTACGTTCGCCTTATAAAGAGTCTGTATTTTACCACAAACCGTTTCTAGAAAGCTGTACATTTTCAAGCATTAACTAAAGTTACCTTTAAATGTTTTCTATTCACTGAGATTTATAATTAATGATGACAGTCGTTTTTTGCATCCAAAAGCGCGGACCGAGAGTTAGATACTTGATACTAACTAATAAGTATTCTATGCCGGCAGTTTGATACTAATTGATGCGTATTCTGTGGCGGTAGTTAGATACTGTTGTCGGCAGCTTCTGATAAAAAGCTCGCCATTATCCGAGGCCATGGTCGAAGACTAACTGCAGAATGACTAGCAAATACCCACTTAGTACCTACTTGCCGCTTTTGTGCTCCTGTGTAGCCATTATGCTATGATTTTTACTACGAAATACGTAGCAAGAAATTAAAGTATACCTCCAGAAAGTAATCCAATTTTTCATTTTAAAATTTTACGATAAGCACTCATCGTCATCATCAGCCTATGTTCGTCCACTGCTAGACATAGGCCTCCCCCATGGCACGCCACTCAACTCGGTCCTCCGTCTTCCTTCTCCACCCACCCCCAGCGACCCTCCGGATATCATCGCCCCATCTCGCCCATGGGCGCCCTACATTACGTTTACCGAGACGTGGTCTCCACTCGAGAACTCGTCTACCCCAACGGTTATCGGTTCTACGGCAAATGTGACCAGCCCATTGCCACTTCACCTCATTTCTGATGCGATCCTTCAGAGAGATACCAAGCATAGCCCGCTCCATAGCTGAGCAACTTTGAACTTATGGACTAGTCCCACCGTAAGCGTCCACATTTCTGCGGCGTACGTCATGACAGGTAGGACGCATTGATTGAAGACTTTAGTCTTCAAACACTGCGGTATGGGTGGCGAAAAGATTCGACGCAGCCAAATGCAGCCCATCCCAACTGAATCCTCCGATTGGCCTCCCTCTCGAAGTTGTTTCTACCCAACTATTACTGCGTACTAGTACTATTAACTGCGATAAGCACTAAATTGGGTAAAATTCGGATATTATTTGGTGTTTGGAGCGTGCCCTTGCTCTCACTGGCAACCTCAGGTCAGGATTCAGAATCTCGTATTTCAGTGAAGTTCAGTGGTGTGTTATAAAGTTACGCATTAACAAGTGCCTTCTTTGCTCCTTGAATGGAGCTATACTTCTGTGCCTATCTATTTTATGTAGGCTTTTGCGGCAGCAAAAACTGTTTCTAATTTTATCTGGTATGAACTTATCACGTCTTCCGAGAACGGTTATTCTTGAAATCTGACATTAGAGGTATAAAAAAATAGGGAAAAAAAGTCCGTGATAATTCCTTGAATTGAAAGTAGGCACCTAATAACTATTTATAAGGTTTCCTTACGGATAACCTTTCAAAGTTCTCGCCGAATCACATCCCACTAACATAAAATAAATACGAATGTCAAAAGGGTACGCGGTGCGGCATTAATAAATTATGTACATCAGCTTATAATAACTTTTAGAAGTAATTTAGCAAGTCTGAACCTATAAATACTAAAAGTTCTTCATTCGCACTTCAAGGGCAGGCGCCCTTTAGCTCTCAGTCTGTTAAACAAAAACCACTAGCCCCCGTATTTCAGAGATTCCTTTTACTGCCTATAATATTTTAGTAATCCGCGATATAACGAGCACATTGAACGAAAAAAATATTATGTTCATTGTTATGGAAAATGGGCTTTATAATGGTCTTTTATATTAAGAGCGCTTTTGAAAAGGCCGTCCCGCTAAGTCTTTAATGGGATTGAATAATAAGCCGTTAAGATTTTGAATGGTCTAACAAAATGGTTTATACTTTCCGCCCCGATCGTGAGGCAGTAGCGGGCACTTCTTTTAGAGGCTTGATTTACTATCGGCTCTTCCAGATGTGTATCTGCGTCGATAAAATAAGTTTAATGAGACTGGCTCTTATATGCGAGGCGGCGTCATAAAGGCACCAACTGTCAAAGAGCTCATTGTACGGCGTGGCTTCATTATGGCATTTTTACAAGCAGGTACAAGCTTTGAAGGCTCCGCATGCCGCCCGCCAATTATATTCTACTTAACCTGTGTCCATGGTGTAACTCAACACCTGGCCTCAGCTTGATGTTCTTCAATAACGCCTCTATGGCAATTTGTTCGATGTTCTTTGAAGAGTGTTATTAGTGTTTACGGCATGATGTTTACTCCAATGATAATAAATGATGTTCATAAACAGTTTCTTGGAAACTATTATTTTTATTATTCTCAGTACTTATATTAATTTTATGATACTCTGGCTATAATAGGTAGGTATACCGTGATGTTATGAACAGTAACTAGTTTATAATGGCAAAAACACTAAGTCGACAAAAATAAGATGTTATAGACAGACGAGAACGACGTTAGGATAAATTTTCGCCTTTTCTTAACGTTGTCGCATAACCAGGTTGGGTTATGTATTAAGTATACGACAGAGTTAAAAAACGCCTTTTAAGTTTACGGTTCTAAATAATTATGTATTCTATAGTCTATATCGCTAACCCCCGCGCTCTACTTCGTGCTCGAGTTGTACCTACACGCGCATTGTCAAATCTCATTCAAAAAAGCTGACGTTTTGTATTGATTGACACTGCGCTCGTAGAGGTATTTGTGCACAAAGTAGAGCTGGCTCTTGCAAACATTTTATATTTATGGCCTTGATTTTCATAAGTATAAATTAGCCAATAGGGCCTCGGGACCTAATTTCCTTTTTAACCTAGGTACGATTCAGAATTTTGGGAAATGTTCAGTATTTACCTAGGCTGTGTGATGCGTAAAAATTTACAAACACTGAAAACCACTCGACGTACTTAGGTACACTTTAAAAAGAAAAATAATGTCAGAAAGAGGAACATTTTACGGATAATTACCCATAGCAAACAAAAAGATTTACATAGTCCTTTGTTGTCAGTAGAAAGGTTTTCCATGGTCAATCGACGTGTCAGATTCAATATTTACTCCGGTTCTTTGTATTACTCGTATGTTCGTTGTTTAATAGCTTCGTTTGCTCGCACACCTCATTACAACTATTAAGAAAATAAGTTTATTTGTTGATCTAGCACTGCTAAGCTTTGTTTGTCAAAGACGAAGTGGGATGAAGATGAAAACACAGTAGCATGAAGCATTGTTTGGTTTGAGCTTTTAATATATTTAATGACTATTAACCTACGTAACCCCTTAAAAGCCTTATTGCCTAGCTAAGTATAAGAAAGAACTTGTGATTTCTGAAAGTAATATTGAACAAATGCACTCACTAGCGGTCACGCTTGAAGAAATCTCTTGCAGTCTAGAAAATGTAGAGTTCCATAACCTAAACAAAAAATAAAGTAAATCACCCTATATTTTGCTGGTCTGTTAGAAGAAAAAAGCAAAAATAATTATTATTACTACTTCATTCAGACACAATAGGTTGTAGCCTATGTATAAAAGTAAGTTGGTCATAATTTCGTATTGAAGAAATTCCAAGCGGTCATTTGCTGACCAAAGATCCAGTAATCAACATTGCCTCTAAAAATTAAACTTCCGGAATAGTCAACTGCATACGAGTATTCTCTACCCTCAATTTGTGATTTACACTCTGTAATTACCTACTCCTATTTACCGAGTACGAGGAAACGGTAAATCTCGGCGCTAACTAATAAGAAGAAGTAAAAAGGCATCTTGTGAATTAATTGAAGGCTATGACATCTAAAATTAGCAGTTCATTAAGCAAAACGTGCGGTGACTTATTAGCAAATAGAAAATACAAATGAAAAGTGTAAAATATGTCCGCATGCCGATTGAGAGTCCTCGTCTGCTTTAACGACTTGCGCAAATTGAATATCGTGCGAAATGATTAACAAAAAGAGAGACATGATTGCGTATTGAGTGGGTAATTTGATCGTCGGTAGTCGGTAGCATGTGCGCGGTAGTGGCGCAGCTAAGTTGATGGGTGTAGAGGTAGCGCGGGTGTCCAGTGGAACAGGCCAGGGGCGGTGGTCGTATTGTGTGGTGGATGCCGTTGACAGGTGGAGGGTGGCGCAGGGCTCGCGGGGCGGGGCGACGGCGCCCGCGCAGCTCGCGTGGCCCTCTCGCCTGAGTCACGCGCGGCTCGTAATGCTTGCATAATAATAATGACGGATGCCGATCGCGCGTCGGCCCCTTTGATCTGCGGCGCTTTTGATCTCGCCGCCGGAGCCGGTCCCGCCGCCCCTGCCGCACAAACGAGCCGCCCGCTCACCTTTATTCGGTCCGACGCCGCGCTGCCAGTCGTTCGGCCCTTCGCCCTCGCTCTAAATAGAGGCTTTTATTTGGTAAACAGCGGGAGCGCTACCGTGCGCGCGGGGCGGTGTTGTGCGGCCGGTCGTCAGTGGTACGCATGCCCCGGCCAGTATGGGGTGTGCGCCGGACCCGCGGCAGCGCCCGCGCTCGCGCTCCGCACCACGCACGCAGCGATGAAGCGCCGACTCTGCGGCTGCCCTCGCCGCTGCACCATCCTCTGGACGATATGTGTACGCATTTATACCCTATATTAGTGACATCTCGTTGCCACCATTCGTTTTTACAGCCGTGATATGGAGCGTGAATTTATGTGAATCGGTGTTCCCGTTCGTTCGACTTCCGCAACAACAACAACATCGCATTTTATTGGGAAAACATAATGAAAACATTGTTTTGTGGTTCATTGTCGTCTGGATTGGATTTGTTCGACGTAACTGCCGTTCACCCTCAATGTTATTGTGCTGCGGATACGTTGATTTAATAAGATGAAATAACTTTGCAATAAAACTTTATAGGGGTAGTTTATATGGTTTATTATTGGGTATGCACCTGAGCCTAGAAGTAAAGCAAATTGATTTTAGGGTCTTAAATATTTATAGAATTGTCGTGCAAAATAAAATCTAGCGATTATTTACGCATGTTTTAGAGAGTAGGAATACTAGTTATTACGAATAGTCATCTAATTTTTTTTAGAGGTCATAATATTTCTACCTCGGATATTTTTTTTTTCGAAACTCTCACATATTTTATAATAATAGGTTCGCTGCCACCAAAAGCTTTAGTTAAATTGAAGTAGATAGGTAACGGGTACCTAAGTAGGCTAGATCGTTTAAATACCTCATTGCATAATGCAATAATTACTACAACAAAATTATAAAATTAATTTGAGCAGCGAATGATATATGGAAAAAGTTAAGTTGCGACTTGCAAAAGGAATGTTTTGCAATTAATTAACACAAACATGGGAAATTGAAATGTTCGCTGCAATTTACATTTCCCTTAGATGTTTTCTTTTGAAACGATTCCATAATATTATGTGTATCACTACTACCAATTTACAAGAGCCTTCGCATAATATGTATGATGCATAAAAACGTATCGCAAGCGAAAATATAGTGAAGAGTTCAACCTCTCTTGATAGAGATGTTGATTAAAACATTTTCAACATTTTGGACATTCACATATTTGGACTATTGCATATTGTTTCCATACGATGTTAAGGACATTTTCATTGGGTGACAGGTGATTTTAAATCAAGGCTTCTGTAGTACTGGCAAATCGAATATGAACTGCTTTAACTTTCAGTGACAATATCTCCGAAACTAATAAAGATATTTAAACCGTAATAGAAAGATCATGGCTGAAAACATATATCCTTGATTTTTTTTCATGGCTTAAAAGCCAATATAGTTTAGATATTAGAGGGACACTCACAAAAAAAAGACGTGTGGCACTCGGAGACTGCCGCGGTAAAGCTATTGCATAGCATTTTTTATCAACTTATGCAATTATAATTATTTATTTATTTTATTAATGCAGTATTTTTTTTCTTTTTTTTTTCTTTGATATTAATTCAAGTTACACTTTGAAAAAAAAAAACAATTTTTTTACTTTTATTAAATTAACCGGTCGGAGTGGGGGGTGCTAGGTTTTTTCGTTACGGAATTTCTGGATTCGGTCCCCACGCTCAAGGCCCGCGATAGAAGCTATGCAATAGCTTAAAAATAGGTACTTGAATATCTTTCAGACGGAACACTTAATCAAAAAGTTTTTAGATACCCGTCCCTCATTTAAAAATATCTATTCAACGATAACTCACATGCCGTGAACAGCTAAAAAAAAAAATTAACCCCATGTTGTTACGTTTACAGGAGGTAGGCTTAATTAATTAAATTAAAATTATTTTTTATTACCATTCCCTTACCCTTAATCATTACCCTCCTCAGTGCAAAATTTCAGGTTTCCAGGACTTTAGTTTCTCCGCAAAGCCGTGACGGACGGTCGGATAAAGCGAAACTATAAGGCTTCTTCGTTGACTACGTAAGCCTAACAACGTATGAACTCTTGCACTATGGGATTTTTGTTTGTATTTGTTGATTTTTTGAACTGTGGGATTCCAGATATAATGGGATTTCAGGTCTTAATAGTTAAAGTAGAGGTCAAAATTATATCTAACTTGCTGTGCCCAGCGGTTTTACCTGCTTTAGTTATTCCAGGGTATAAGCTATCTCCATAGGCGTACCCAGCTTCTGGTCCAGGGGGGGGGGCAAGCAAAGACGGATTCAATTTTTTTACAGAACTTGAGCATAGTATTTAAAAGGTGCGCCATGCTTTGTTTTCAGCTCGCACAGAAATATACTTCCTAATAATAATAGCGCAAGCAGCTAGTTGCGAGCACCAAGAAAATTTTATATTTTTGACAACGAAATAAGTGCGATTAACTTGCTCCGAGCGGTAGGAAAGTTAAAATATCCTTCCCTAAAATAGCGCGAGCAGCTTGCTTGCGAGCGCTAAGACAATTTTATATTTTTGACAGCGAAAAAAGTGCGATTAACTTGTTCCGAGCGGTAGGAAAGATAAAATATTCTACCTTTAAAATAGCGCGAGCAGCCTGCTGTGAGCGCCGAGAAAATTTTATATTTTTGACAACGAAAGAAGTGGATTTACTTGCTCCGAGCAGTAGGAAAGTTAAAATATCCTTCCTTAAAATAGCGCGAGCAGCCTGCTGCGAGCGCCGAGTAAATTTTATATTTTGGACAACGAAAAGAGTGCAGTAATCTTTCTCTGCGCGGTTAGAAATTTAAATATTCTCTCTTGTAAGAGCGGGTTCAGCTTGCTGCGAGCGCCGAATATTTTTAATACTTCTGACTACGAAAGGTGAGCTTCTTCGTTCCTAACTGCAAGAAACTTGACCGTGATTAATAATAAGACAACGAGTAGTTTGCAGTAAGCTGAGAAAATTTCAAAATCTTGATTATGAAGAGTGTGCGATCGGTTTATTGCGAGCGCCAAGAAAATTTTATTTTTTGTTCTCTATATATAATTCAAGAAAATCGGTTTCCAGGGGGGGGCGGGCAGCTGCCCCCCCCTGCCCCCCCCTGGGTACGCCTATGGCTATCTCTATACTAAATTTCAGCTCAATCGGTCCACCCGTTTAGGCGTGAAAGAGTGACAAACATCCATACAACCAGACATCCTGACACCCAGACATCCATACATTCTTACAAACTTTCGCGTTTATAATATTAGTAGGAAGTAGGATAGCCCACACACTGTGCTTGTCTGGAAGAAATCGCTCTTTAGCGATAAGACCACCGCTTGTACATTGTAATTTTTAATTTTAATTACCTATGTATTTTATGTATTATAGCATTATGTGGTGTGAAATAAAGTATTGTCTTATCAAATCTTGTCAAAGTAAAAATCAAAACAAAAAAATGGTCACAAACCTTTTTTAAATGACAAATACGCGATACGTGCGTACACATATGAACGAAGTAGGGCGCAAGAGTTATAGGTGACTACCGCGATCAACAATAAAACGCGTACCTTCCAAAATATGCTTTTTGCGACTATGTATTCGTAGGTGCAGCATTTTCAAGTAATTTCCACGTTTCTAACATAATATTAAATCGCACTCATGTGCCAACCACAGACCTATAAGGGCATTTCACACATACGGCGACGAGAAATAAAAATTGTTCCTTACTTTACCATGATCGCCATCTACCTCTATACATCCCTTTATCTACTTATTTCATAACATCTTTAAAAAATAAGAACTACATTATATTAAAAAACTACTCTGCAAAAACTATAATTCTTAGGTGAATTTTTGTAGACAAAAATGGCTGTGAAAAAGTTATAATTTAGCCCGGTCTTTGTGAAAAAAATTACGCACGTAGCACAGAGTTTCAAGTGACACCGCAAATTTTACTCGTATATAAGGCTTAATATAAAATTAAAGATTAATTATAAAATAATAATAAATATTGTGATAAAACATTTCTTATTTGATTACATACATCATACAATGAATTAAATCATTTTATTTCTGCAAAGATTATTTTGAATCGAATAAGGCTATTTTTTCAAGAATGATGAATATCTATGTAGCGTCCAAACATTGTAACTGTGAAAGCATCCTTTAAGTGTCCATTTAATTTTATGAGATCGTCTATGCCCCAGTTAACTGTGATACGTATTAAATATCAAAGGAGGTTATAAAATTAGTTCTGACTTTTATCCAGTTACGCGATAAACTAATATCCAGCTAGCTAGATGCTTTTCATTTACTTACTGATAAATATTATGATTTATATCGCCTATAAATCAATTGAAGTTTAAATTATAGAAAGTATTTTAGTGATTTTCAAATTACATATTTCTACCTAGGTACCAACCATTCTTCTGATCTGTGGTACCTACACATGGTACATGAATTTATACGATTCGTTACCAAAAAATTCCCTGTAAACTCATGATTTGTGTATTGCACAGAAGCTTTCAATCTTATTTAATCTTAGATCGGCCATAATTGGATTTTGTATGTAATCGGCTTCGCAAGTGCTGCAGACGGAGGTAGAAATTATGAAACTAGATGAGCAAACGAAAAGCGCTGTTGCGCCTGCATAGTCGTTAAGACTGGTTTGCACACACTTTTGGCAAATCAAATGAAATCAAAATCATTCATTGCATGAAATACATGTACACATGATGTTAAATATTATATGTATAATGGTATCAATGTATCCTGCTTTAAAAAGCATGTAATTAATATATACAAATGTCAAAACCCAATTAAATTCCATGGTACATTTAAAGCTTATCATGATGGTCATTCCTCTTCCTAATTTATTTTGTGTTATACTGTGCTTGTTATAGTGATCGCTGAGACGTTATTTGTATCTGTTTCAGGCGGTACTGAGCTTAGCGTCGGAGAGTGTAGCGCCGCCGCCTGAGGACAGCCTGCGACTGGTGTGGCTCACTAACTCGTCCCTCACTTGCAACGATGGATCGCCTGCAGGGTAAATACATCCACTATAATATCTACTGTTTAAATCAGCTTATGAGAGACTTTTGTTCCAACGACGTGACCTTCTCACGAGCCTACTCGTGGCACCTGGATACAGGTCAAAAATTGACAGTGGTGGAAACACAATGTCGTCCAATAGTATAAAAAGTATTATCGGTGTTTCCAGGTATTATTTCCGTCGCGGAAGCAACAGCGACCACTGGGTGGTGTACCTGGAGGGCGGCGGGTACTGCTGGGACGGGCGGTCGTGCCGCGCGCGGTGGCGGCGCCGGCCCGGGCTCATGTCGTCCGCGCGCTGGCCGCGAGTGCGCCGCGCGCCCGCCCTTCTCTCCGCCGAGCCGGCGCTCAACCCGCTGTGGCACGCCTCCAACCACGTGCTGCTGCCCTACTGCTCCAGCGACATGTGGTCGGGCACGCGCGCCGCACCGCACGCTGCCGCACGCTTCTCCTTCGCCGGCCGCCTCATCGTGCGCGCCGCGCTCGCCGACCTGGCGAACGCCGGCCTGCGCGGCCGCCTCGTGCTGGCCGGCTCCAGCGCGGGCGGGGCCGGCGTTATGCTGCACGCGGACGCGGCGCGGCGCATGCTTCGACCGCGCGGCGTGCGCGTCGCCGCGATCGCCGACTCCGGCTGGTTCCTGGACCGGCCGGGCCGCGCGCGCCGTCCACCCGCCGCCGCGCAGGCTCGCCTCGGCCACTCGCTGTGGCGCGGCGCGCCTCCTACGTCTTGCACGCGAGCGCATCCGACGGAGCCGTGGCTGTGCTACTTCGGGTCGCGGCTGTACCCGCACGTGCGCACGCCGCTGTTCGTGTTCCAGTACCTGTTCGATTCGGCGCAGCTGGCGGCGGAGGGCGTGCGCGCGCCGCGGTCTCGCGCGCAGTGGGACGCGGTGCACGCGACGGGCGCGGCGATGCGCGCGAGCCTGGCGCCAGTGCGCGCGGCGTTCGCGCCGGCGTGCCTGGCGCACGGCGCGCTGGCGCGGCCCGAGTGGCTCGCGGTGAACGTGTCGGGCGTGTCGCTGGCGCGCGCGCTCGGTTGCTGGGAGCGGCGCGTGTGGGCGCGCGGGCGCGGCGGTGGCGGGTGCGCGCCACGCCGGCTGGTGGAGCGTTGCTCGTGGCCGCAGTGCAACGGCTCGTGCCCGCGGCTGCGCGACCCGCGCACGGGTGAGGAGGTGGCGCTGGCGGCGCTGCTGCAGAGCTTCGGCCTGGACGTGCGAGGCGCGGCGGCCGCCATGGGGCTGGACGCGCGCGCGCTCTCCCGCATGAGCCGCGCCGAGCTGCTGCCGCTGCTGGCGCCGCACGCCTGACGCGCCCGCGGACTGATTGATACATGGACTAATTTTGTGCTACGTGTCGTGGCACGGTGAATCTACCTCGTTGTGTTGTTGCAGTGTACGATACGATATGAATAGATGTAGGATGTAAGATATTATTTATTGTTAAAATTAAATTAATTATCGTACTTGACCAGTTTGTTTCGATGAGGTGAAGTGAAAATAAAAGATCTCGTCTCTTTGGCACACCAGGTAAAATATATTATAATTATCCTTATGTAAAAAAGCTTGCTTTGTACCTCCGAGAGGCGATGCGACTAGTTGAACCTTATCTAAAAAATAATTTACATTATCATACACATCACACTGTGGACCGACGCTCCCTTGGGAATGTTTGGCGATACGTCAGAGGGCGACAGGTGGGGTCGGGTGATCGCAGTCAGTGCAGACGTTTCTTGCGGTGCGGGTACAAGCGGGAGTGAGTCTGTGTGTGCGGGAGCCAGGGCGAGCGGACGCCGGTGGCTCCGAGGGGTCGCCATCGGTGACGTCATAACCGACTTCCGCGCTCTACGCTCAGAGCCACGGAGAGATCGACCACATCACTGCCGAGGAAGAAATCCATGGACACGATGTTCGCCTGGTGCCTCCACCGCGTCGCGAGTCGCGTCGTCACGTTGCGGTTGACTTCATCTGCGTTTACTCTGAGAGATCCGCGCAGGAAGAGAATGTCGAGCACGGAGGGTGTGGTCTGCGCCATGGCAGAGTGTAGCGGCGAACGTGCGTTCGGTAGCGGATGGTTGGCGATCGCGTTATCCAAGAAGTTGAATAGCGTGACCGCATCGTTTGTGTTCGCCCACAAATGAGGCAGCACCGGCCATAACCAACTGTTTTCTGTAATCAAAGTGACGCTGTGTTTTATAAGTTATTTAAAAATTGACGAAGATTTGTGGCCTCTCCAATCCCTCTCCTTCGGTCCTCTCCCTCTCTCGATCTGTGTTCGGTTTTGAGGTTTCACAAAGTGACTTGAAAGGTGACTACAATGTTTAACTTACCTGCTACAATGGCGTTGTCCACATAGCTGAACACCAATCGTTTGGAAGAGTCTAGTAATCTTTGGACGGTTGGTCCCCTGGTCCCCGTGCCAGTACTGAATTCGTTAGCTGGTGCGAGGTGAGGGCCGAGCTCTCTCTGGACAAGCTCCAAGAGACCAGCGTGCACGCTCCTTATGGGCGTGTTGTCAGCGTTGTAGAACCCTAGTGGGAAGTGGTGAGCGTCTAGGAACACTATCTGAAACGAGGATAAGAAATTAGAAGATTTTTTTTATGTTGTGCACCTGCATACCATCAATGCAGTGTCATTGACGTATTTTATCGGTTAAGTAGGCAGAGTAAATCCCTCTCAGCCTGGATTCACGGAAAATTATCCTAAAACATAGCTATACCGCCAGCGTGTATGTCAGCGTCGGTTACTGCAGGCGTGAACTCCTGATGAAGGACATCGTAATTGTCCGAATCGTGGTTGAGACATATCTCAACGAATGATTAACGTGAGTACAGCCATGTCGTATTTATAAGATGGATAACACTCACGGTAGTTTCCAAAATCGTATACCGCTTGGCGATACGGTTTTGTCTCGTGGGTGGCAACTAGTTATGGCCTGTATTAGCCTACCACTAGTATAGCGGGTATATACCTACTTTTTTATTTTTTTTACTTGAAAGATAAACCTCACAACTACTTCTATAATAATTATAAAAGTATCGCTCGATTAATTATAATCTGTGTGTAAGTCTGTGAAGCTAATTGCGGATTCATCATAACAAGATGGTTAAGAAAAAGACTGTTCTTAAGAAAGTCCAGCGACGTCCAAATTCGCCAATCCAGACGACATTATCGATCGATTCGACAGTGCGTGAAACTAGGTTAGGCATTATAGCCTGGTTTTGTTGAGCACATGTGAGCCTTAACTTACAATTTTGATGTTAGTCAAGTCAGAATATAAGATTATAATTAAATATCAACATTTACTGTTAATTCCGCTCTACTTAAGACTCTAAGGTTAAGACGTGTCGAGCAATTCAAAAGATACCAATACCATAATAGTATAAGTATTTCACGCATCTGTTAAGGATTAGAAAATAAGAAGTTTTACCTCTTTTGTAACATCCAAGAATTGTCTTATTTCTTTGAGCAGAGGCACCAATGGACGGACTCGAATTAAGTTATGATTGAGCCAATACCTGCAACAGTATAGAATTTATATAAATAATTGGGGTTTATACTGGTGTAAACAGAACAGGTTACCCTACTTACACTGTCACAGTCAAACCACAATTATTACGACTGCCTCCTACATATATCACATAGTAAACAGCCGGGACCCAAAGTTTTACGTGCCTTCCGAAACACGGTAGCGTCCAGGCGAAAATCTTTTGTCACACTGGGATTTAACCCAAGACTCCAGATTACAAGCCGCACGTATGACCACTGGGCCACGGACATTATTATATGATATTATAATGACAATTTGCATAATATCTTGAGGAATTCCGCAATTGTAACGTAAGTCAAGCGAAACCAACCAAGCAATCAACGCAGACCATAGAAATAGCAGATAGAGGGCACAAAAAACTAAAATGCACGTATTGTATTACAATTACCTGTAAATAACGCATTTAACTCGTCTCCAATGGACCGAAGGTTTATAGGACGAACTATACCCGTTTATGGAATGGTTTTTTATTTACACATCTAATTCTAATGACAAAAAATAAGGAAAGGAATCTCACTGACGCTGTGTTGGCTAGCCTACACTGGTGGCAATAACGACAAAATAAAATGTACTGTAGACACATGTTCTAGATAATTGTGAAGTTAAAAGGCGTTATTGTATATCTAATATCTACAGTTGAGTTTTGCCGTATGCGACAATGCAATGTTGACAAACCTATTCACCGTTCTGTGACTATATGACAAATGACAACATTAATTTTATTTTATCGTCATGAAATCGTATTCATAAGAACCAAGTTTGCAGTTGTTTTTGCAACGTTAATATCTACCTTTATTAAAGGTCTGTGGCAATCACTTGACCGTGTTAATAGCGCTAGTACATACGATATTTAGAGCATATTTTTTCGTCTGACCAACCAACTAAATTAATCTAGCTAGAACAATCCTCAAGTAAAACTTTTTGCTTAGAGGACATCACCGAATCAAGAGCTAATTTGCCGAAATAGTTTTTCTCTTGTACCTACTTTACTTTTTTCGACCTTCGTGGTCTTGACGGTGCTTTTATTCTACTTTTTCTGTTCGGATTATTTGTTTTGTTCCCTAACTTTTTCATACAAAAAACCTTGTAGCCAGGTACACGTTTCATTAAGATTTCTATATTTTACGCGATATTTGGACTTAAAGTCAGTTTGTCACATTCAGCGTTGCCGTGTGAACCAATCAGAATCCTTAATTGGATATTTTTCCGCAAAAAGTTCAGCACAGCATGTGTAGGTAAGATTTAACCTACGCTGTTCTTAATACTTTTACTCTAACTTCTTGTACTAATAAATTGCCAATACTACAAAATAGTAATATTATAATCCCTATAAAAATACAAAGATGCCTGGAAACTTCTGCATGATATACCAGCTGGTGCCATCGAAACGAACAATAAATTATGTAACCAAGATAATTATTGTAAACACATTTAAATCATTCTTCTGATAGAGGGGCTTTTCGGACGAGTGTAAGTCTTAAATAGAACGAAATAATTGCAATATTGATTTGCAGAAGTGCTCCATTGTAGCCTATTTGAATGAATGAATGTTGAGTTTGAATGTTACCTATCTTCTTCATTCTGGTAGAACTCGTAGTAAGCCACTCGGAAGTCGAAGTATCTGATGCCGTGGACGAGCTGGGCCCAGATGGAGCGATCCTGGCAGAGGACGAAGCTGTCTCGCGAGAGTGTACTCAGTTCTGTGTCGAACTTCCATGCGCCTGCGTTGTGAGTGCCTGCGAGCGCCAAGTCACCGATGCGGAGGCCGTTGATCTTGCCACTGGAAATTTAAAGGCAACAGTAAAATACCATAATCATAATAAATATTGACTTTTATCGCAATAAAAAAAATTTTCTTTCATTTCTTTCTTTATAGTGTGACGTAAACCTGTAACTACACATTTAAGATAAACATAGAAATTGTAAAGAAAGAATTAATATGCTGAAATAATTATTTATTGTTGAAATACTCGTATCATTCATTGACCAGACTTGATATTATTATTTCCTAGTATTTTCTTTCTTTCTATATAAATAGGTACCGATGTATTTACTTTGTTTACTAATCAGTTAGTAGGTAGATCATTCACCTGTATCATTATTTGCCATAGACCTTTCGCAGGTCCTCTACGTGGGTTCGCAAGGCGATAACGCGTCATTAAAACAAAGCTTTAAGCGTAAAGAAACTTACTGATAACCAAAACAAACAAGAATGAGACAGAACTCACACATTGTCTTCCATCCAAGTGGGCTGTATTTTCAAGCAGTTGTACGAAAGGATGTCTCTATCTCCAGCGCCTACCCAAGGCCACAAGCAATGCGGGCCCTTGATGCCAATGCCTTGCTCCCACCCAGCCGGCAGGGTTCCGTCGCCTAGGGAGATGTTGGTGATGACGTGACCTTCCACGGAGTGCACTTGGTGGATTGTTAGTGCCGTGTTCCAGGCGGATGGACGACTGTTGAATAAGCCAATCTGAAAAAAAAAAAAGATTTTATCTTATAGTCGTATTAAGGTGCCAAGGGGAGAACAACAAAGTATTGTTCAAGCTGTAAATGGAGCTTGAGTTTCTTTTTTAATAGTTACTGAAATTTCCTATCTAGGAAGCATATGTATATGTACCTACTTGAATCAAATTTCAGCTAATTCAGTCTTCCCGTTTAGGCGTGAAAGTGTAACGAATATACATCCATACATTCTCTTAAAAACTTTCGTGTTTATAATATTATTATTAAGATTTGTGGCTTTTTACACTCTTTTGGCCGACAGCTACTCTCGAGTGGGTGACGAAAGTCGCCATGACGCGGTGACCACTGACCACTAGGCGTCACGATTAGGTCGCCGGAGAGCCGCTGGAGAATTGTAACTTGTAACGTCGGTATAGCCTACCTACATATATTGTATTATTTCAAGGTGAATAGAATTAGACGACACAACAGTAACAACCTTCGGAAGTGACATACATTTACCCAACTTGTCAACCCTGCCGCTTCAGGATTGAATTTGTTATATTAGTCACCAACGGAAGTGCCGCGCAAATTCAACAGAGAACGTATTAGACGCAAAGATGATAATATTGCATGATATAATAACAATGTTCACACAAGTTTATATCATCGCATTATGCCAATAAATAATATCGTAACGTAACTAGGGCAAGTAATCCTTTTTTATCGTGACACAAATCATTATTCTTAACCTTCAAGTTAGTACGTGTTATATGTAACTTAGAGTCTGTGCAAAAAGAGATAAGTTGTGGTCAATTAATAGATCCTAACATGGAAGCTAAATCTGTAATCTGTACCAAGTACCATCACAGCGCACCGGTATAATTATGAATTCAGTTTTTTTTTGTTAAAAGCGATTTAAACTAAACAGGGCCAAACAAGAATCTGATTTACAAACCATTTGTAATACGAGACTACTGACTTGACACTTCATGTACCTTTATTTCCCGGGGAAATATGCATTACGCATACCTACCACCTTGAGCTAGTAACGCTAGTTACAGGGTGGTTATGTGGGACTCTGTGCCGTAGAAACCGGCGGATATACCCACTAAAACCCCGGGGTCCTTCCAGCCGCTGTTCAGCTGGACTACGGAGGTACGCACTCGCGTTCTTCTCTTCACGTACATAGTTCTCAGATAAAATAGCCAAAAAAAAAATCGGTCTCAACTTGATGACCAAGTTAAATTATTATTAATGATACAACTTTATTGACATATTTCCATACATTGTTTGTGATATAACGAGTATAATAGGTTAACAAAAAGCTTTACAATGACTATATTAACAAAAAATCTCAAAATCTTACATTTTAATCTTATAGGTGATTTCCTGCTGTTCCTAGTTGTTAAAAAATTTAAAGCAGCAGCTCTAGTACGCCTTCAGTATTAACGTCTCTTTTCTTTTTGCACAAAGTTCATCGAACAAAGGGCGCCATACTGCATACCACAGCATGTCCTACGTACCAATTCCAACAATTGCTGGCAGTTTCGCACGCAATCTTTCTAATGGCAATTGGCCACAATTCCCGTCTTTGCTTTATTCACTTTGCTTCCTGCTATCTCTTTCATCCACAGTGGAAAATGGAAAAGTGAACTCAAGACACAAGGTACAATTAGGTAAGAGTAGTTTTAAGTAGATACTTATTATAGCTATTTATGTAATTGCTGCTAAGTATATAATATTAACACACCAATACCTATATTATGCATAACTTATGTATAGGTACTCGTGGCTTTGTCTGTACTTACAGATGTAAATACACCGATTTAAAACGTTATATTCCAAATCTTGTGGTATAATACTCCAAATACACAATTTCAAACAGTTTAAAACTCTCCTACAAATATAAAAAAATATATTTTATTCTTCGTTATTTTGAGCAATTATTGAGTTAAAACCTACTACGTTAACATTACAGCAATGCCATGTCGCCAAAGTAAAAAAATCCTATACCCCTGCAATAAGTAGGTAAGTAAACCTACCTATAGTAAAAATATTATACAACATTAATAAAAAAGAAGCAAAACTAATATAATAAATCACCCTCAAAACAACAATAGCAAAATATTAGTTAATAGAATTTTAATAAAAGTTTATAGAATATCAATAGAGAGTAAGTACCTATTTCCTACAATATTGTCGAGATACCTACAACTGATTACGATATCGTAACGAGGCAAGAGTGTGAGTTTAGTTAAAACCGAATTAAAATTATTAGGTATACCTAAAGTAGGTATATTTATTATGTGGTTATCAAAAAAGTTTTTAATTCTATTCAACCTATAGTTTTTTATTACGAACACAGAGCTTTCACCGTATCAATGTAGTTTTTATAACTAATTCCTATCTCTCCACTTGGTCGGACGGACCAAACTAACTGAACTTACGGTACCTACTTGTAACGCCTATATTTAATATCAGTAAGTACTCAATCTCGATGCGACGTTGCCAGCTTTCAACTCTACATACACGGTAAAGAGTATCTCTTTACCGTGGTGCGGCGCCGGCACTGCTCTTTATGTATGTGTGTGAGTGTACGTAGTTATAGGTAGATTGCGAGTGTGTGAAAATGCGACGTTGCCGTTTGGTGCTGCGCCCGCACTGCTCTTTATGTATGTGTGTGAGTGTACGTAGTATAGGTAGATTGCGAATGTGTGCATTTGGTTAGATTGGTTAAGTTACAAACCGAATTAAATTATAACAAGCTTTTATTTGACAGAAAACAGACAGGTGAATGGTCTGTTGTCTGTCTATCTGTATTCAAATCCTAAACGTTTGTGTGCGCGCGTGTAGCTTAGGTGAGAATGTGTGAATTAGGTGAAAATGTGAAGAAAGTGTTCATCCCGTTGTGGATGTAATGACAAAAAACAAAAGTGCTTAGAAGGGATACATCATGTCGGTAACAAATGTTACAACCAGTATAATTATTCAGAACATACAGATTACGTTGAGGACATTAATTAGATAAAAATATGTTTTATTTTTAATAATTTTATCAGTAAGTTTAGTACAACACATACACCTACCTATTATGCTGATCACATCAGAAAAAAACTTGTAAATACAACTTATGAATACGTACCAGCTTACTTAAATTTTATTATATATTTTCATTACTATCGCACATGCTTTTTATTCAAAATTCTATGATCATTCTATAGAAAATCCGTCTAATCGCTTAGCTACCGCTATGAGTTCAGCGCTACCGATGCTCATTCAAACGGCTGCAGTTCCGTGTATATAGCTTTATTGTAATGATTAAAGGTTTTTTAGAAAGCTGATGAAAGAAACTAAATATTTTATAATAACCTATATTTGCATTATCCTAACGGTTACCAAGTTATGTACATAAGAAGAAATTTTTTTTTAGAAATTATGTTTTTTGGAATTATTTCCTTTCTTACTTACTTCACATTAATAGTTCTTAGAAATAAAATGATGCTTATTTAACCTTTCATTTGACACCCTACTTAAGTAAATCGGTTTAGTAGATATTGAAATAACCCGCACAATAGAATAGGCTGGCGGCCATCTTTGTGACGTCATAACTACCCCCTCTATACACTTAGGAAGTGACTACCGCACTTTTCGTGTTCAGGAAAATATGACAAATAAGTACATACCAATAATCTGTATGGCGGAGATGTGTCCCACGGAAATTTTATTTTTTTGTATTGGGGACCGTACTATATGCAAAATTCGTAACTCAAATAAAAGCTTGTAATAATTTAATTCAATTTTTAACTAACAATAAAAAAAAAAATATTCACACACTCTCACCTCAACTACACACACATACGTAAATGATTTGATTACAGATAGACAGACAACAGACCCTTCACCTGTCTGTTTTCTGTCAAATAAAAGCTTGTTATAATTTAATTCGGTTTGTAACTTAACCAATCTAACCAAATGCACACATTCGCAATCTACCTATACTACGTACACTCACACACATACATAAAGAGCAGTGCGGGCCCGCACAATACGGCAACGTCGCATTACATACACACTCGGAATCTACCTATACTACGTACACTCACACACATACATAAAGAGCAGTGCAGACGCCGCACAATACGGCAACGTCGCACGACTAGGGCGGATCCAGGATTGGGCCCTGGGGGGGAAGGTGCAAAAATATTATTATAACGTTAACTACAAAATGTGTGAGTTTTGCTCGCTCTGAACAGTTAAAAAATTCAAATATTCTTAAAAGATATATGCAAAATTCGTAACTCAAATTAAAGCTTGTAATAATTTAATTCAATTTCTAATTAACAATAAAATAATAATAATATTCACACACTCACGTCAACTACACACACATACGTAAAAGATTTGATTACAGATAGACAGACAACAGACCCTTCACCTGTCTGTTCTGTCAAATCGCACCTCTCGAAGAAGAAAGAATTAACCCTAATTGTGACTTTTTGTTTTTATTGCATAATAAAATCAAGAAAAATCCGATACATATTGTCAATTTTTTTCATAAATTTATCTCAAAATGAGGGAATTATTAAAAAAAAACTAAACTTGTACGACACTGAAATCAAATATAATTACTCCATAAAACTGAAGTTAATTACTTTTGCGACCACACTATTTACTAGTTTTCCATGTCAATAACATCATAAATACACTTATATCAATCTTGTATGAACATTTTTACAAATATCTTTACATAACTACAGATAACTCCTTTTTAAAGAAATTTTCGTAAATATATTGTCGTGCAATTACAGTTACCACATTCTTCTACGAAACATTTATCAGCCTTCATCACTTTAACTACTTGTTACTCACTTCTTTCACGAAACTTTAGTCAGAATTAAAATAAATAAGTCTAATTGTTTACATCTTTTATTAAGAAATAGTTGTATAGAGATTGGTTTGTATGTTATTGGAATCCAGCAGCACACGTATCTGTGTAGCCAGTTATGTAAACTGGGTATCATTACGCTAAACGCAGATCATAGTTACTCATTCTGCCCTGCTTCAGCTTGAAATCTGGAGAGTAGCGGGATTCAAGGCAAATGATGAGTTAACCAGTCATGAAAGAAAGTCTCGGCATGCAAGATCGTACCCGTAGCGACTGGATGGATCTTCTTCTTTGGGTGCCATCTTCTAACGAAGGTTGGCGATCATAACGGCAATTTGAACCCTCGACACAGCAGCTCTAAATAGGGAACGCGTGCTCTTGCAGTACCATTGGCGCAGATTTTTAAGCCAAGATGTTCTCCTTCTTCCTGGACTTCTTGGACCGGATGGATAAGAGGACCCAAAGGACATCCCCGGAGGGTTTGAGTGACCTCGCAATTCTCATTCTAGTTTCTCTCGGTTGACGTAGTATAAGTTTTGATTTCTAATGACCTGTAGCGCAAGATCTCGTTCCACTTCAGTTTCTGTGTTCCATGTCACTCTATAAATCAATGACTAAGAGAACGGTTTCACAGCTTCAGTTATCCCTTTCTCTAAAAGTGCGCCTCTCCAACATTCAACGTCTGCACTCAAATTTTCTACTACCACCACTACTTTGAATCTGAAAACCCTGCTCTCTTGTTCTTCATGGAGACGTTAATAGGTTTGCCGTCAGATGTGTATTTGTCAGATTAACCGGAGGCTCACTTGAAGACAAATTCAAGCCACATGTGTGGGATGCATTTACGCCCGTGATGAACTCGGCAGTTTATATGGCTCTCTTTTTACGGAATCAAAGCGTCTGAATGCTTCTGGCCTCCTTCAATGTTTGTTATACCTATATCTGATTATAACTAATCAGAGGTTCATAGAACGCAGTGGAATCATGTGAATATGCTGGCTTCCAGCCGGAATACCTGCGATAGTGTTAAAGACATGAGCACCAGGGCTCACTCCGATTTTGATTAGCCTTCAGCCTAACACACCAACGTGCAGCCTGTTTTAAAAAAAGGCAGTTGTGCTGGCCCTTCTAACCACTGGTATATCTGTCACGTTCATGAAATGGAACATCAATCGCGACGAATGATCTCTTGTGTGATCAAAAATTCGGGTCTTGTGCTGGTAAATCTACTGTTGATCTGTTTTGCATATCACTCACTTCTTGGATAAGCAGATAACATCTAGCGGTAGAGCTAATAAAGACGGAAAGAAAAAATGACGACGGGGGGTGCGATGAATAAAAGTTATTTGCTATTAAAAGAATTTTATTTTTTATTTATATTTATATAGAGAATAGGGCTGCGTTTGACCGCAGTCTCACCTGTTGGTAAGTGATGACGCGGTCGAAGATGTGACACACAGACCTAGTAAATACCTATTAACCCTCGATTTGAAGACTCCTAAGTTGTAATTAACAGGAAACACTGAAATAATAATTTAATGAAACTTCTCCTTTCCAAAATGTATGTTTGTAGATAGCTAATCACGTTCAGATACTGGAAATTTCTCTCATTTTTGCCTTTTACTTCTGTAATTACATCAAGTCTAGACTCAATAGACTGTCAGGAAGTTGGGTATTTTGGCAAAGGTGCAACATTACTTCATCCGGGACATTTGTTTTATTTCTATCATAAAGCCGATCCTAGGTATATGTATAGAATATTGTTTTCGTCTTTGGGATGATACTCCCAAATACCAGCTTCAGACTCTGGAGTCGATTCAGGGGAGCGCCAAAAGGCTCGTGAGTGACCAAACGCTAGTGAATTCTAAGAGTTTTGAACACTGTAGAAGAGTCACCCCTTCTAACCGTTTTATTAAGATTCGTTTCGGAGAGTAGCGCAAGAATTACACAAACAAATCCTATCCCGCCCGTTCCCGCCATTTATTAAGCCCGTTTCAACTTCGGAAGTCAGGGCTTCCAGCAATTCGGCATCCATACCTAGTGGCGCAATAACTGATCGTATTTGAAACACTTTGCAGTCATTCGTGTTTCCTTGTGTCATAGACTTTGTTTTTACTAAAGCAATGTTTGAAATTGGTTTAATCATCATTAACATACTTCATAAATGAAAAACAATGTTATAATTTAATAAAAAGACATAATTATGACACTTTTCCTGTCATAATACTAGACTTAATCATTGAATACAAATGTATGAGTGGATGAATATTTCTGATTTATTTGCGCCAAAACGGCTAAGTGGATCTAGATGAAATTTTGCACAGATATACAATATATCCTGAAATATTACTTAGTTTACTTTTAAAGCTGTAAAACTACTCAACATAGCTGGTATTAAATTTATTACGAAACCTTTATGATTTTTGGTATAGTACAACAAAAGCTACCTTAAAATACATAATCAGTAATATTTACAAGATCTTTCTACAAAATTTTAATAAGTTAAAAGTTTTACACATTAATCCCTTATACTGGAGTCATTTAAAGGCTGTTTTTTATTTTGTTATTTCTTTTGTACTGAGAAACGACTAATATTTTATAAATTAAATGATTGGAATAACGTAATATGTAAACATACGCCAAAATGTCTGTAATTTTTTTCGTTTAAAAAAGCGCTTACTTGAAATACATTATTTATTTGAATATATTTTTCGAAGAAAAAGGATGCAATTCATTTTACGCAAAAAGACCGAGACAAAGTTTTCGTGGAAAAACGTCGTAAATCATACTTACGCGTGGAGTTTGTAACGCCACCATACGCTCAGAAAGTCGTATCTGCAGTTATGTCAGCATTATAGTTTCCGTTCCATGTTAATAAAGTAATATTTCTGTTAACTACATAAATTAATTAAAATGTGTCGCTGAAAATTAGCGTAAATCTATTTTTTAAGATTTACTCCATGACGATTAATTAAATTGCAAATTGTAATACATAGGCCAATCGAGGTTAATTTTAGCTATTTTTTGCTATATACTAAATTTTTCTCAGGTTGCCGATGATTTTTTAAATCAGTTTTTTGTTGCTCCTGTAAAGTTGGTGTTTTTCAGTTACGACTTTCTTCCTCGGGGGGTGCGAAATAATAGCTTGTTATAATTTAATTCAGTTTGTAACTAAACCAATCTAACAAAATTCACACATTCGCAATCTACCTATACTACGTACACTCACACACATACATAAAGAGCAGTGCGGGCCCGCACAATACGGCAACGTCGCACGACTAGGGCGGATCCAGGATTGGGCCCTGGGGGGGAAGGTGCAAAAATATTATTATAACGTTAACTACAAAATGTGTGAGTTTTGCTCGCTCTGAACAGTTAAAAAATTCAAATATTCTTAAAAGATATATGCAAAATTCGTAACTCAAAAAAAAGCTTGTAATAATTTAATTCAATTTCTAACTAACGATAAAATAATAATAATATTCACACACTCTCACCTCTACTACACACACATACGTAAAAGATATGATTACAAATAGATAGACAACAGACCTTTCACCTGTCTGTTGTCTGTCAAATAAAAGCTTGTTATAATTTTGTTCGATTTCTAACTAACAATTTTTTTTAATATACTTACTACGAAGTAAGAAGACGAGCAAGACGCTCTCCTGATGGTAAGAGATAACGCTGCCCATTATTAATACAGTGCTACTCAGTATTTTACAAAAGTACGATTCTGGGTGCACTGCGCCAACGCTTCTTACTTGAGAGTCATAAGATGATAAGACTCCTCAGCCCAGTAATTTCATTAGCTACAGTGCCCTTCTACCGAAGCACAGTAATGTTTGCACATCACTGCTCAGGCGGTAGAATAACCGGCACTGTTGGGGTACCCACCTAGTCGACCTCCTGCAAAGGAAGTTTACCCCGGTAAAAGTAATAATAATATTCACACACTCACCAAAGCTACACGCACACAAACAAACGTTTAAGATTTGATTACAGATAGACAGACAACAGACCATTCACCTGTCTGTTGTCAGTCAAATAAAAGCTTGTTATAATTTAATTCGGTTTGTAACTTAACCAATCTAACCAAATGCACACATTCGCAATCTACCTATACTACGTACACTCACACACATACATAAAGAGCAGTGCAGACGCCGCACAATACGGCAACGTCGCACGACTAGGGCGGATCCAGGATTGGGCCCTGGGGGGGAAGGTGCAAAAATATTATTATAACGTTAACTACAAAATGTGTGAGTTTTGCTCGCTCTGAACGGTTAAAAAATTCAAATATTCTTAAAAGATATATGCAAAATTCGTAACTCAAATTAAAGCTTGTAATAATTTAATTCAATTTCTAACTAACGATAAAATAATAATAATATTCACACACTCTCACCTCAACTACACACACATACGTAAAAGATATGATTACAAATAGATAGACAACAGACCTTTCACCTGTCTGTTGTCTGTCAAATAAAAGCTTGTTATAATTTTGTGCGATTTCTAACTAACAATAAAAAAGAGTTTTATACTACGAAGTAAGAAGACGAGCAAGACGCTCTCCTGTTGGTAAGAGATAACGCTGCCCATTATTAGTACAGTGCTACTCAGTATTTTACAAACGTACGATTCTGGGTGCACTGCGCCAACGCTTCTTACTTGAGAGTCATAAGATGATAAGACTCCTCAGCCCAGTAATTTCATTAGCTACAGTGCCCTTCTACCGAAGCACAGTAATGTTTGCACATCACTGCTCAGGCGGTAGAATAACCGGCACTGTTGGGGTACCCACCTAGTCGACCTCCTGCAAAGGAAGTTTACCCCGGTAAAAGTAATAATAATATTCACACAACACACTCACCAAAGCTACACGCACACACACAAACGTTTAAGATTTGATTACAGATAGACAGACAACAGACCATTCACCTGTCTGTTGTCAGTCAAATAAAAGCTTGTTATAATTTAATTCGGTTTGTAACTTAACCAATCTAACCAAATTCACACATTCGCAATCTACCTATACTACGTACACTCACACACATACATAAAGAGCAGTGCAGACGCCGCACAATACGGCAACGTCGCACGACTAGGGCGGATCCAGGATTGGGCCCTGGGGGGGAAGGTGCAAAAATATTATTATAACGTTAACTACAAAATGTGTGAGTTTTGCTCGCTCTGAACAGTTAAAAAGTTCAAATATTCATAAAAGAAATATGCAAAATTCGTAACTCAAATAAAAGCTTGTAATAATTTAATTCAATTTTTAACTAACAATAAAAAAAAAAATATTCACACACTCTCACCTCAACTACACACACATACGTAAAAAATTTGATTACAGATAGACAGACAACAGACCCTTCATCTGTCTGTTTTCTGTCAAATAAAAGCTTGTTTTAATTTAATTCTGTTTGTAACTTAACCAATCTAACCAAATGCACACATTCGCAATCATCCTATACTACGTACACTCACACACATACATAAAGAGCAGTGCGGGCGCAGCACCAAACGGCAACGTCGCATTTTCACACACTCGCAATCTACCTGTAACTACGTACACTCACACATACATAAAGAGCAGTGCCGGTGCCGCACCAAGCGGCAACGTCGCACTTAAGACAAAGGCGGATCCAGGATTGGGCCCTGTGGGGAATGTGCAAAATATTATTATAATGTTAACTACAGACAGGTGAAGGGTCTGTTGTCTGTCTATCTGTAATCAAATCTTTTATGTATGTGTGTGTAGTTGAGGTGAGAGTGTGTGAATTTTATTATTATTTTATCGTTAGTTAGAAATTGAATTAAATTATTCCAAGCTTTTTTTTGAGTTACGAATTTTGCATATTTCTTTTAAGAATATTTGAAGTTTTTAACCGTTCAGAGCGAGCAAAACTCACACATTTTGTAGTTAACGTTATAATAATATTTTTGCACCTTCCCCCCCAGGGCCCAATCCTGGATCCGCCCTAGTCGTGCGACGTTGCCGTATTGTGCGGCGTCTGCACTGCTCTTTATGTATGTGTGTGAGTGTACGTAGTATAGGTAGATTCCGAGTGTGTATGTAATGCGACGTTGCCGTATTGTGCGGGCCCGCACTGCTCTTTATGTATGTGTGTGAGTGTACGTAGTATAGGTAGATTGCGATTGTGTGAATTTTGTTAGATTGGTTTAGTTACAAACTGAATTAAATTATAACAAGCTATTATTTGACAGAACAGACAGGTGAAGGGTCTGTTGTCTGTCTATCTGTAATCAAATCTTTTACGTATGTGTGTGTAGTTGACGTGAGTGTGTGAATATTATTATTATTTTATTGTTAGTTAGAAATTGAATTAAATTATTACAAGCTTTAATTTGAGTTACGAATTTTGCATATATCTTTTAAGAATATTTGAATTTTTTAACTGTTCAGAGCGAGCAAAACTCACACATTTTGTAGTTAACGTTATAATAATATTTTTGCACCTTCCCCCCCAGGGCCCAATCCTGGATCCGCCCTAGTCGTGCGACGTTGCCGTATTGTGCGGCGTCTGCACTGCTCTTTATGTATGTGTGTGAGTGTACGTAGTATAGGTAGATTCCGAGTGTGTATGTAATGCGACGTTGCCGTATTGTGCGGGCCCGCACTGCTCTTTATGTATGTGTGTGAGTGTAGGGGAGACCGGGGACAAACGTAACGGCGGGTAGAAAGTAACAAACGCCCTGTAGGTATATCCAATCACCAAAACATCGCGTCACTGCCGTCATGTGATACTCGGGTACACCCTCCTCCCTTGCAAACAGTTGCTGTGCACGCCACGCGCTGTTCATTCGTACGAGAGGACAATATGTGAATTTACTACTCCAAAGTAAGTTTTTTGACATTTACGTATTTTATGTTTACGTATAGTTAAAATAATAATTACATAATGAATATTTGCATATAGTTTCTTGATAAAATTGATCGTTGAGTGTTTTGATCCGTTTTTGTCTAGCACGCTTCGTTTTAAGGTTATATTTCATATTTTAACAAAAATTAGGTAGGGTACAAAAGTAACATAGCTATATGGGTACACAAGTAACATGTTACTTTTGTGCCCGTTTGGATTTATTAACTCAAATTATTTTTGAATATCGTTACTTCTACAGAATGCCGCGACAACGCATAAGAACCAACCACCACACGAGGGACTACTGACATGGAAGTGTATCGAAAAGCTGCAAAAGAAATAAAAACAAGAAGAAAGTTTTACTACCTGACAATGGTCACAGGACAAGATTAAAACGAAAGGAAAGGGAAAACGAAAATAAAAAACAAAGTAGACAGATGAAGAGAAGTAAAATAAGTCATACGACGAGGATTGCTTCTGTCTCGTTTGCTTAGAAAGTTTTGGCATTAGTTGACTAAATGAGCAATGGATAAGCAATGGATAAAAAAAGTCACATGCTAAATGCGTCAATGACGAGAGAAATGATGTGTGTCATAATAATTATAAGTAATTGTGTATAAGAGACTGAAATTGCATAGTCCTATTATCCCGGATCATTAAAAGATCAACTAAAGTACAAGTAAAATGTAAAGTAGTAATAGAACTAAAGTCACCGTCATAGCCCAGCGGATTAGCAAGCTGAAGTGGCAATGGACAGGTCATATAGAGTGCAGAGCAGATGGCCAATGGGGTCGAAAAGTTCTCAAGACTGGAGACCACGGACTAGCAAACGAAGCGTAGGAGGTCCACCTACAAGGTGGACAGATGACTTTAAAGATCGCCGGAAGACGCTGGATGCAGGTCGCTTCCAACCGGTACATATGGAAGTCCAAAAGGGAGGCCTATGTTCAGCAGTAGACGTCCTATGGCTGAGATGATGATGATGATTAAAAGATCTCATTAGATACATAAAATAAAAATAATTAGAAAGAGACTTTAATAATGTTGGTTTGTTTTGTTAAACGTAAGTGTTGTGCATTTGTAATACAAATGTTAACTTTTTGCTATTAATGTAGTTCCTAATAATTTTTTTTTATATATTATGTTTTTTATTAATTAAATTAGAGGCCCACCATGTCCTGTTACTTTCGACCCACGCCGTGTTACTTCCGACCTGCCAACGTTTTTTACCGGGGGTAGACTTCCTTTGCAGGAGGTCGTCTAGGTGGGTACCCCAACAGTGCCAATTATTCTACCGCCTGAGCAGTGATGTGCAAACATCACTGTGCTCCGGTAGGAGGGCACTGTAGCTAGTGAAATTACTGGGCTAAAGAGTCTTAACATCACATGACTCTTGAGTAAGAAGCGTTGGTGCAGTGCTCCTAGAATTTCACATAATTGTGAAATCCTAGGTAACACTGTACTGATTATGGGCAGCCGTTATCTCTTAACATCAGGAGAGCGTCTTGCTCGTCTTCTACTTCATCACATAAAAAAAAAAAAAAAAAAAAAAAAAAAACGTGGGCGAAAGTAACAAGAGACGATTTTTTTTCAAGTACCTAAATTTCATTGAAAACATTCAATATTGAGTTAAATTAAGTTGATAATGTAAAGAGCATGAACCAAATTTACATATATTTATATTCATTATGTTATAAGTATAACACCTAGCTAGAAACAATGGTCCATGTACAAAATGTTACTTTTGTACCCGGTCTCCCCTACGTAGTATAGGTAGATTGCGAATGTGTGAATTTGGTTAGATTGGTTAAGTTACAAACCGAATTAAATTATAACAAGCTTTTATTTGACTGACAACAGACAGGTGAATGGTCTGTTGTCTGTCTATCTGTAATCAAATCTTAAACGTTTGTGTGTGTGCGTGTAGCTTTGGTGAGTGTGTGAATATTATTATTACTTTTACCGGGGTAAACTTCCTTTGCAGGAGGTGGACTAGGTGGGTACCCCAACAGTGCCGGTTATTCTACCGCCTGAGCAGTGATGTGCAAACATTACTGTGCTTCGGTAGAAGGGCACTGTAGCTAATGAAATTACTGGGCTGAGGAGTCTTATCATCTTATGACTCTCAAGTAAGAAGCGTTGGCGCAGTGCACCCAGAATCGTACCTTTGTAAAATACTGAGTAGCACTGTATTAATAATGGGCAGCGTTATCTCTTACCATCAGGAGAGCGTCTTGCTCGTCTTCTTACTTCGTAGTATATTGAAAAAAATTGTTAGTGTTAGAAATCGAACAAAATTATAACAAGCTTTTATTTGACAGACAACAGACAGGTGAAAGGTCTGTTGTCTATCTTTAATCAAATTTTTAACGTTTGTGTGTGTGCGAGGTGAGAATGTGTGAATTTTTATTTTTATGTGTGTGAATTTCATTATTATTTTATTGTTAGTTAGAAACCGAAATAAATTATTACAAGCTTTTATTTGACAGACAACTGATAGGTGTAGGATCTGTTGTCTGTCTATCTGTAATCAAATCTTTTTCGTTTGTGTGAGTGTAGTTTAGGTGAGAATGTGAGTGTGTGAATTTTGTTAGATTGGTTAGTAATCGAATTAAATTATTACAAGCTTTTATTTGACATTAGAGTTATGAATTTTGCAATTTTTTTTTGCAGTCTCAGCAAGCTTCTCGCTCTTATGTTATTAAGGATATTGGAATTTTTTAACTGTTCAGAGCGAGCTCAACTCACACTTCTCGTAGCAAACATTATAATATTTTTGCACCTTGCCACTTGCTGACGCAGCTCAAACGAGTTTGGGTTCATTTGATTTGTCTGAAAGAGTAGGAGTAATAATAGCTTGTTTTTATTAAAGGGTTTTATAATTTTCTTTACGATAATATTATTTTTTTCAAAGAAGGAGCTTTTAAACTTATTACTCCTTTGTTTTTATAAATACATTAGGTAATCTCTGCTCTTGGTGGACTGATTGAGCTGAAATTTCGTATAGAGATAGCTTAGAACACATAGACTATAATATTATATAGAACAGCGGGTAAAACCGCTGGGGGCAGCTAATATGGACATAAGACACCTATTGCGTCTCGAAAAAATCAAGAAATGTAGTTATAATTACAAAAAAATGTTTTTTAATTCCAAAGGTTTTAAATGGTGTTTTACGGTGTTTTTGGGTATTAAATGGGTTTTTTGGTAACTAACCGATAGGTAAGATTGGTTATATACCGGCCTCACATCTATAAGTCTGTACCCTTCATCAGCAAAGTTAGAGATAGATCAGTCAGTCAGTCAACCAGTCACCTTTTCTTTATGATTTTCACAAAATTTCGGCGAAATACTATTTAAATCTTATCCGAATGCCTATCAAATTCTAACCCACTTTTCATCATATTATTATGGTTCTTTAATGTCTCGTAAACTCATGATTTCCTTAAGTAATTGCATATACCTGTCATTTCTTACATAACATTATGAGAATTGTCACACAAGTGTTAGGTAATTACAGTTGAGGCACTAGCTAGGTACTTAGTTATAAGAATCACAAAAGGCGTAGTTTAAGTCACAATCATACAATATTAAAGTCTCATTAGTAAAAAAAACACAACATAATATCCTACTTATATAAAAAGAGAATCCGACTGACTCGTCGTGGAGACAACCTAGAATGGTAAAATTTGTATTAAATGGTATTTTTTATCATATTGACAGAAGCAGGAATTTTTTACTTTAATGGGTTAAAAATTTTGAATTGCAGTTCGCTCTTATATCTCTGCTTATTGCTCTATATTTTGCTTAATTTTCAATTCGACCGTATTCATATTTATGTATTTTTTTCATACTGAGTTTTCAGGACGTGAAAAGGAATAAATGGGTCAAGAAATTGATACTCTTATTAACGTAATACTTTTCACGTTGGAATGGTATCATAAACCAAGAGTAGGTCGGTACACTTATTTTTAGTGAAACCTCTGAAAACAACTAGCATATATATGAAAAAAATTTCAGTCGCTCTGCACGGGTAGTCCCACATAACCCTCACACACCCCGTATGGGAGGGTATGCGTAATGCATTTTTTCCCGGCTAAAAAAAAAATCCACCTAGACGACCTCCTGCAAATGAACTCTACCCCCGGTAAAAGAATTAAGAGATATGTTAATTTTTTATATGTGATGAAGTAGTAGACGAGCAAGACGCTCTCCTGATGTTAAGAGATAACGCTGCCCATAATCAGTACAGTGCTACTTAGGATTTCACAGTGATCTGAAATTCTAGGAGCACTGCACCAACGCTTCTTACTCAAGAATCATAAGATGTTAAGTCTCATGTAGTCTGTATATCTGTGTAGATCTGTAGGTATCTATTAGGAGTATATAGCGGCCACATTATATTGATTTTACGTCCCTATAATGTCGTTTTCGATAGACTAAACCCTCCTGCCATCACCATTATGCAAATGATATAGTTAGCGTTCACAGCATGGCATTCTCTCTTTATGTAAATTTAATTGCAGCGCTAAACGTATTATTTTGAACTTCTGTAGAGGTATATATGTAAATACTAGCTTATGCTCGCGGCTTTGCCTGCACGCCCAAAATCTTTCTTAGCGGAGGTCTGAGTCATAAAATCTATCTGTATTTCAAATTTCAACCGAATACGTCCAGTGGTTTGGGCTGTGCCTTGATAGATCAGTCAATCAGTCACTCTTTCCTTTTATACCTATATATTTAGAATTTAGATGTATGTTTGTGATGGCTTCAAAGGGTTTTTGGCTTTTGGATCAAGTTTGGATTCTCCGCCTTTTTTTTTTTTTTTTAGTGCTGGGGGAAACGCCTACCGCGCTATCCCCCCTGTCCGGGGAAGAGAGGGGGGGGAGTGTGGGGCTCGCACCCACTAAAACCCCCAGCAACGTGCCCTCTTGCTGTGTATGGCGGTAATGGAGCACCAGGAGGCATAACATTCCATTACCGTCAAACAGCTTGATCATACTCGATCTCCTCTGTGATGGGGGTGTAAAGGGCCCCCATAGACGTCTTGTTGTCGGTGCGCCTACACGCTGACACACCGACATTGGATTCTCCGCCTAAACGAAGTATGCTATAACTACTATGTACCAATAATGGCGAAATAAAATGGTGAAAAGGGGCTGAAAAATAATAGGATATGTAAATATTTTTTTATATTATATCTCCAATAATCATGTCAAAAATACTGATCGGATTAGACGTAAAAAAACTTTTAGAATCTTGCTTTTAGAATCAGCTACGAGGTATGATTTTTGTTAGTAGGTATACATAAAATTCAAAACTTCCTTATATTATAAATTATGCGAATGTAAGTGTATGTCTGTGTGTTTTTGTTACTTAAATGAGAGTAATTCAAATATTATGTTCTTATAATAATGCCTAAAGGCAAGATCGATTTTGTTAAAATGTGATAAGTTGGTAGCTTTTAAGCTAAAAAAAGTAAAGTAGTCTATGGTTTACCATATAATACTTTTCACACAACTTTTTACAAAACCGATGGACACACCTACTACTTCACATACGACATAGCTTGTAATCCATACTCACCTGCACCGGTATAGTAGAGCACCCATTGAAGTCCCAGTTAAGTTCAATCGCGTCGAGAAGCCTCGCGCCGGCACCCAGGTTCACCTCCGGGGAGTGCACCGTGATCCACACCCGGCCGCATGATGATTTCTCTAAGATTTGCTTCTCGGCTGTAAAGTTATTATGACATCGTTACAGTTATGTTTAATCGTTTTGGACTGAGGGCCTATTGGCTAATTCTCACCTACTACGATTGTTGACAACTTCAATGTACACTGCGTTTGTTATTTTACTTATATTAATGAGGAGGCTTAAGCAAGTAATGTACGCAATGTTGTCTATGGATTCTAGTTTTTTACATGTCGTTTGGCGGTAGCTAATAGGCCCTCTGGTCTTTGGCTCCGGCCGTGACTAGTTATCACCAACTGGTCTATTATTTTATAATATAAAATATTATTATTAATAATATAAAAAAGTCTACGTCTAAAAGTCTAGTTAGTGAATCATTGTATCAGATATTGCTTTACAACCAGCATTGAGTATCATGCTCAATTTGAGCTAATTTTAAAAAAGCAGTACTCGTAAGTAAACAGTGTTTATTTGAAAATCAATTTTAGAGAGTATAGGACTTGGGTAGGTACCTAATGTTATTTTTTGGGTTAGGTTCTTTTTGGCGACTTTGTAATAAACTTTGGTTATTACAAAGTAGGTATGAGAATTTAAATTTAAATTAAATGACATTTTTTTTGTATTGAAGTAGTACTCCCTACGAGATCGTAGAGAATTTCTGCGATTTTACTAACTAGGTACTTACTTAGTACAAGTTACTTAAGTGCACTAGCTCACAATAACGAATTTATTAAAATAGACAATCCTATGATTTTAATATAATATCTGCAGTATATACAAAAAAGCAATATTTACAGTTAACTTTTAATTATACTAACACGTTGACGCGGTACCTTAATGCCTTCTAAGTTTCTAAGTACCAAACTACAAACATTAATTACTTAAGAAATTTATCACACTTCACATTAATATATTATAAATGCGAAAGTTTGTATGTGAGTGTGTAAGTTTGGAACTTCTTCACGCCTAAGCGGGTGGACCGATTGAGCTGAAATGTGGTATAGAGATAGCTTAGACCCTGGAATAACACAAATAGGCTACAATACACGGGTAAAACCGCTGGGTGATGGGTGCAGCTGGTAGTTAAATAATTCGGTAACATTTAAAATTAAAACGTAATTGATTAGACGTAATCGTCAAATGCATTAATTGTTATTACCTCAACGGTAATAAAATATTTATAGGTTAGTAATGTGAAGACTTATAAATTATCCATTATCTAGTTTATACCAACTTTCTCCTCTAACCTTACGTATGTAAGAACTTAAAGTACCCTTTGTACCTTTATGTTTTACCTGCTAAAAATGCACGAAAATCTATCCATTATTAAAAAAAATATCAACCTCTATTTTCTATATTTTTTTTTGTTTTTAAATAAAAGTGTAAGACGAGCAAATGAGGTCTGATCCGGGAAGGGGGCGCCCGAAAAAGGTTTGGATGAAGTGTGTGAAAGAGGATATGCGTGCTAGGGGAGTGGATGAAGATATTATGATGGATGATAGAGTAGAATGGAGGAGAAAAACGTGTTGTACCGACCCTACTTAGTGGGAGTTAAGGGCAGGAAGATTATTAAGCATCATGATTGCCCATATCAGACATAGTGCCACCCAGTCCGTATAATTCAAAATTCCGGATGGCACTGCAAAGAGTTGTAGAATCTCGTCATGCTCAGTAATTTCGCTGGAACCATTGCCCTTCAGTTCGGAACTCAGTAATGCCAGTACATTACTGCTTGGCGGATGAATAATCGACAAAGGTACAAGGGATGTTGCAATTATTCACTTGAATTGTATTATATACTGGCTCAATACTGGCTTAAACAGCTTTAACTCTCTCAACAAAATCATAAAATTTATGATTATCATAAATATAATAAACGACTCGACAAGAAGAATTATTCAAATTAAGCAAACCACTTCATAAAAGGAAATGAAAAAGTGCGAACGCTCATAGTCTTGAAATTACTACTTTTTCACGTCAAAACTACTATGAGTCAAAATTCGATATTTTCCCTTAAGCGCTTATACAATTTGACGATCAATATAAATTCATAGAATTCACTTTTTGAAAATGCGAGCACGAGAGCGTCAAATTGTATAAGCGCTCTTAACACTGCAATAATACATTCGTTGGCCGCATCTAGTTTATAAAATTAGTGATAATATTTACAGAGTAGTTAGTAGTTTAGACAATTTGTTAGTGATTTGCCACCGAACACCATCCGTGTTGGTATGTTTGCCTTACTTTACGTACATACACTCATTAGAGTCCTAATTATACGACTCGTGCTTACATGTGGCTCTCTGGATGGTGACCGGAGGGGCATGTATTTTACTGAAAATAAAAATAGAGGCATGTTGGTATGATAGGTGTAGTCATAGGCGGATTTAGAGGGGGGGGAAGCAGAAGCATTGTAGAGGTACGAATTTTGGACATGTTTCATGGTCAAGAATATATTTTTTTTCTCTGCGTAACTTATTATTAAGGATATTTGAATTTTCTAACTGTTCAGAGCGAGCTAAACCCACACTTTTCGTAGTAAAAATTATAATATTTTTGCCCGTCTGCACCTTGGCCCCCCCAGAACCAAATCCTGGATCCGCCAGTGGGTGTAGTACCTACATTAGTACATTGCCGTCATCCGTATTTAAAAGAAAAATGTGAAATTGACTTGCAAAGGTGCTTCTTTGTAGCCTATTTAAATAAACGAATTTTGAGTTTGAGTTTTCCAGAGCGGTATAACTTGGGCATCTTCAAGACACGAGTGAATAGATACGAGTGGACCACGAGTTTCTAGGCATCATATCGTGATTCATTGTCAACAGTATTTGCATTTTCATCAGGTGGGATGTGGTCAATAATAATCATATTACGCAAAAAAAATACTGAAAAAAATTCTTCAAGAATATTGTTCATGATCATCATTAATCAGAAGTTTCAAACATACTCGTGTGTAGGCTTCCTTAGAGAAAATATGCATTTAAGACAGGTCTGCGATTTTGATCACCGACCGCTATAAACCAACATCGTGTAAAGCTGCCTTTTCAGCTTACGGTTTGTCTCCAAGGCTTCATTTGGATGTCTTTATTTATTCATCAACGGCGGACAGTTCTACCAGGGATATCAAGATATCCACAATCTGAAATTCCGCAACTTTAATTTTTACAGGTAACGTAATAAAGTTTTTCTATCCTCTAAAGTGGAAATCTTGCACCTATGTAATTTTATGTTTTAGAGGACATACTTACCAATGACGACATCGTTTTGTAGATCTAGGTAGCAATCCGAAAGCAATAAGCCGAGATTTTGCTTAAAAATACTTACGCCAACGCTGAGCAACATCTCTACTTTTATAATTATTAATTAAATACATATCAATATTTAGTGTTAAATCAGCTCTAATTTGTGAGTCTAATTTATTAGAGCGGAATTAACACTAAATACTGATATTAAATTAATAATTATAATCATAGATTACCACAATGTAACGCTAATTTTGTCGAGGATTATGTTGATCGATATAAATGTCGAAGTGCGCCTTATAGCCCTGCTGATTCCATTATTTGTCGTCTCTACTTAGAACAAAAATTATATCTAAAAACTGTGGGTTCAAGTTCAAATTGTTACGTTTCGTGCTTCTTACAACATAGTGACAAATATAACAAATGACTGTCGCAAAACATCGATCACACGATTTTCAATTAGGCATTCCGCATGTGTTGTATGCATCCACGTAATGTGTGAAGATCTATTAGACAGTTATGGCACGCGAGTAGTTATGTAAGGACGTCGTACGATCAGCATTGGCCTACTTGCTTTTCCTTTCGCTGTTCCTGCTTTATTTTATAGATGGTGACTACTGACCTATCTGGCTAACTTGTTTTGGTCTTGTAGACTTGCGTGGTGATTACGTATTTTGCGACAGCTGTGTAGGACGTATTTTTTCAAAACTGTGCTATACAACGGATTCATAGATCTAAATTGAGTATTATTTTTTTCAGTCTAAAATGATAATCTTGACTAGGTTCTCTATTAAAAAAACAATAAAAATTAATCCGAAAGACAAAAAGGAAGAGTATAATTATTATTTTTATTCAACCTATGACCTCTCTCTATACACTCTATACGAGTATATTATGCATTAGACCACCACTTTCGGTTTGATCTATATTTTTTTTTAATATCACTTAATATGATATAATAACTTTTTCTTTGCTTAAGATGACTAAGTGTTTACCTAAGTATTTTTTTCAGTTGCGTTATTCAAATTGGAATGGCACGACCGGTTATGTAACTCAGCGAGCCACCAAGAAATGGTTTAGTGTGCCACCTACTTGATCAACAGCAAGAACGGATATGTTCGTGCTATTACGATTTATATTTATACCTATATAATCCTTTTTATTTTATTAATTTGACGTCTATTACATTTATTTACAACTTTACGTTACAATTGAACTACTAGCTGCGTTTTACCTGCTGTTTAAAGTTCTTCTTGTGTCTAAGCTACCTACCAAATAAATACTTAATTTCAGCCCAATCCATCCAAAAAAGTAACAAACATTCTTACAAAATTTCGCATATATATTTACATTATTCTTATGACAATAATATGTACATGAAAAATCGTACTTATCGGTTTGAGAAGGAAGTCTACAAGCGTTAAGAAGTTTTAGTGCCTTTTAGGTTTGTCGTGAATTGATTACTTTTTTATTTTCTTGGCGACGTACATTGTTACAAAGAAAATTTGTAGGTAATTGGTACAATTTATCACATTATATCAATTTGATCAGGATGATAAGAAAAGAGTTCGATTGCAGATCACAGATAGACTGTTATCATTCTTATCACACGTAGTGATATTTAATTAAAATGAGATAAAAATAATAATAACAAGCTGTTATTGTTTTTGCTGTGGAGAAGCTATTGTGATTATCTTTTGACGTATAATATTATTGTGATATGGTATCAATTTGACGTTAATTAATATAGATCCGATTAAGAGATTAGCTGTGATTGAATAAACAGGGTAATTAAGGGGTGGTTTGTCAGTTATAATGTTTCAGAATTTCTGGAACCTGATTATCAATTATAGTTTTCATTTTGTCTTTCTTAATTAATATTAAGAAAGATAATTACCTAATGGTATGTAATTATTAGGTATCTGTTTATAATTTTTTTTTAATAAATTAATTTACGTTTATAATACATATAAACATGAAATCATTAAATGTTTGTTTTATTATAATTATTTTGTGTCATAGTGGAGTTATGTTCATTAAAATTTATTATTTGTACTGGTTGATAATAAAATTGCTACAAATATTATGCAATGTGTTATTACAGAACACATTATACTAAAACTCTAGTACGGTGATCTGAGTGTAACGATTGATAATATTATTGAAGGATTAAAATCCTTGACAAGGGAAAGAAATAAAAAAAATCGATTTGAAGGCAGCATAAATCAAACTCTTTATATTGAAATTATTATACGTGACGACAATAATAATTATGCATTTTTATTTCATATCGTAATAACTACTGAACATATTTTTGTGAAACTTGCAAGGTGACCTAAGTTGAAGTCAAGAAAATTCGCTCAATGAGTTTTGGAGAAATGCGAGTACGTTAGTTAACGTGCGATTTGCCAATATGAAAAGCCACTTCGTTTCGTTCAAATATTATAGACAGAATAATTAAAAGTTCTATTAATTAAATCCTCTTGTTGCGTGTTTAATTCACTTCATTAATATATAAAACAGGTCATTAACAATTAGGTTTAATTTAGCTCTATTAAAATTTGAGGATATATTATAGATTGTGGAGGGCAAGGTCTCTGTTGCATTTTCTTTCATATTATGTTATATCTAATTAGTAAGATCTTATTTTGTGTTTGCCAATAAAATTAAGTAGGATGATACATGTACATAATAATATATTATGCTAGTAATTGGTTACAGTTTGTATATAATAAATATGTAAGAGTTTGCGTTTGTTGCTTTTCACGCATAAAAACCAAAGAACTACTTGCCATGAAACTCTGTGTGTAGGTAGCTGAACATTGGAATTTTACACACAGAGAATAATACTATTGGAACAACTGGCCCTGATAACTATCATTGTAGATCATACATGAAAATACTAAGCATAAGTTTATTTATTTATTTATTTATAAAGAAAATCATCCAAAATTCTATAAAACTGTAACTTCAGGCTATTCAAAATGATTTTATAAATGGTTCAAACTTTTTTATCATAACATCAATTAAACTAAAATCGAGCTTGCAGCTGAAATAATTCACTTCATTCGAGGATCATCACTTTCAATCATAAAATTTTAATGTATTCACATTTGAAATCGTGCCAATTGAATAGTCCACAGTTGCAAACTGCAGCCTGTCAAATTGAAATGGATTGATATTATTAGTCATTTTCAGAATGAAACATACATCAAACTATTTGAAAGCGCTTGAATATTTGATCATGATAATGTGATTCTGTAACTAATTCACTGAAAATACACTGCATTAGGAGTTAAATATCATCCATTTATATAATTTCGACACCGTCCATCCGAAGTAATAATCAGTTTAAATTACTAACGACCCTCAAAGATCCTGGGAGTCGATCGCCCCGTCAAGGGTACCCTAATACCCTTCAACGAACCCTTGTTACCGTGCGACGATTCCACAAAGCTGCTTGATAGTCTTTTGTTCTGTATAAAATGATTTCAAAGAATGTTATTAAAACACAGGACTTACGCGATATAGAGGCACCGAGGACAGTCGCAGCGAGTGCTACAACTGCGTACCACGACACTGCCATCACGCTCGGTGGCTATCGTGCCACTGAACTAATACATCAGATTTGGCGCTCTTTCGCCACCTTCGCGCGGATCACTGCGCGTGAGCATTACAGCAATCACTGCCATCCGTAACCATTGCGGGCACTTACCGACATTTGATTCCCAATTGATACTAAACCCACCAATGTATATTTTATACAATGTATCAGTGAATTTTGTCTGGTATATGTAGTAGTTAATGGCGGTGCGGGCTTCCGACAGCTCCCTTATTTCCGATCGAGTGTCGCGTGCGTTTGAATCGAATGAAGCACGTGCAAAGTGCAGGATGTGACTTATCAACAATCAACAAAATCGCTTTGAATTCATTATTACTAAGACAAAAGACTCTTTTGTATTGAACCTCATGACTAATGGTTGCACCTTTGGAGTCCGTAGACAACCATTTCCCTCTATCTCTACAGATCCATACAAATGGAGGTTACTTTCGTAGCGTCCGGAGTCTGTTATAGCCATCTTATAAGAGAGTTTATTTAATTATTTGCAACAAACATGGTACATAAAAAGATATTAAAATATATTATAAAAAAGGACAAAGCAAGGACATGCATGTTTGGCCAGGATCAACTGGCATACAATTTTTTAAAATATTTTCACAATAATAATTAAATGTCGAGTTAAGACAACACTACTGCTTGTTAAAAATATAATATAATTATTGGCTGACCAGCGCACCTCGTCTGCATCTGTTAGAAAAAAAATCATGATCGAGCATGACTGTCTCTGAGCTACAAAATATACAACACATTTCGTAAAAATTGGTCAAGCTATTTCAAGGCCATGACGAGATTAAAAAAAAAATTATATAATGTTCTTTTTGATTTATGTTCTTTTAGATACCTAGGTACCTATACTAATTGTGATTGTTCATTATATTATTAATATATTATTTAAATTCAATTTCAATAAGACAGGATAATTTATATATTTAGCATTTTATAGCAAATGTTGAAAAGAAACTCTGACACTGTGTATTGTTATTTTAATTAAAACTTATTTAAAAAAATTGTAACAAGATTAAATGAAATTATATACTCCTATATACCTCTATACAAACTCAATTGATTTCGATTTTATTGCATATCTATTTATAATCAAAAAATTAATACAATTACGTGAACTGCTTTTATAACTACGTATAGGTATAGACTTATGGTTCACTGAACTTGCTTTTCAAAGTCCATGAAATTTTCAAGCGCCGAGCTGAGTTTTTCTCTGTTAGTTAATTTTTTTTCAGAGCTCTCTGAAGATTCTAAGGAAGGAGCTCGACTCGGGTTCCTTAGAATTGGTTTCTGAAGCTGGAAGAAGTTTAGTGAAGCTTTCAACTCTTGAACTAAAGCCTCTTTGTGAGAAACCTGAAAAAAAAGAAAACATTTAATGTAAAAAAAAAACACAAATTAAAAAATACTGGACTGTGCTATTCATGTATGACTTAATATGGGTGTTTTGATTTAAAGCATTATAAATTATAATAAAGGTAAATGCTAATTTTAAACAAGATTTTAAATAATTTGCCCTCGTGTTTTTATTTCATAAAGATTTTAACCCACGTAATGTACTAAGCCATTACTTGGCCGATAATGATAAAAATCTGTTGTAGCATGTAGATTGGATACAGTTTCGCTTCGTTTGCTCTTATTATAACGATTGAACGTGATTGCAATTAATTGTATGTGAAAGTGAAAATATAGCAAATTATCTAGACACGCGGCAGCGAGTCAAGCCAAGTTCAAAAGCAAAGGAACTGGCGACCGCGCCGTGTGTTATATTACACGAACCGTCCAAAGCGCGTTTTGACGACTTTTTACACCCTCGTTATACAAAAACTATTACACATAGACAAGTCAAATTTGGCACATATACTTAAATATACGAACTATATCTCTGTTCCAAATTCCAATAACACAGCTCAAACGGTTATTTAGATATAAACATCCAGTAATCGGTGAAGTTAATACATACTGAGGGATAGATCAAAAGTAATATCCCAGTTCCAGATGACCTAGAAAGCTGAAATTTGGCATCCCGTTAGGTAATGTCGTAGTAACAAAGGGAAAAATCAGAAACTAGTATTTTTTTATCATTTTAAATTATTATTAATTTTTAAAAAAGTTTGGGACGCCTAGGAACGCATAAAGCAATACCTGTAGCATGTTGCTATAATTTTTGTGTAGGCGGCTATTTTCTGTTAGATACTACGAAGTGCGCGCGAGTCCACTATTTCTACTAATGTAATTATAAATTTAAATACAAACTTTATACCTACTGTACGTATGGACATATGTTTTTTACTTTTTCACGCCTAAACGGGTGGGCCGATTGACTTTAAATTTGGTATAATAAAAAATATAGCTTAGACCCCTGGAATAACATAATATACACTACTGTACCAAACTGTATAGCGGGTAAAACAGCTAGGCACAGCTAGTCACTAATAAAAATAGGTTACTGGTACCTACGTAACAATTGTATATTGTATATTCTATGTAAATACCTATCAATATATCGACTCACCAGCACAAGGCGGCTCAGTAACATAGAAGTAATAATATTAACATTGTTTACAATAAAAATAATGTATGTATATCGCCTTAGGTGCTAGTTGGTGTAAACGTTTTAGATACCTACGTACCTGTAACGTATAGTCATAATATTATAGGTATGCGGTATGTGGCGGTATCTGGGGGCACGGCAGTGCCCCCGCCAAGTCGTCATCATTACAAGTCTTGTCGGCTTAGGTTTCTTTTGATCGAAATTTTAATCCAGTTCCAGATGATCTAAAAAGTTAAAGTTCCATCCAGGTAGGCGGTAGATATATAAGATAGCTGGTATTAATCTATTACATACTAAAAAGTACTGTACAAAAAGCAATGATATCCCATCAAAAACATATATGTGAAAAGAGAGCCAAGTTCAATATTACGATGTATGTAGGTACTCATAGTTACCTATGATTTGGTAGTTGACTTCAACGACAAAAGAAGTGAGATCTAAATGGTTGCCAAGTTCAATGGTCAGTCCTGAAAAATATTTACAACAACATAAAATATTTTATTACAACTTAAAAGATTATTTCTTCTTATCACTTAGAATTAATATTATTTTGAAGCCCAAAGTTTGACTTGGCTAGTTCTCATGGGCACCATACGACGAAGTATCATTAAGATAAGACAATAGATACTTTATTGTACATCACATAATGTTACAGAAAATACATAAGTACATAATTAAAATTAAAAATTACAATGTACAAGTTGCGGTCTAATCGTTAAAGAGCGATTTCTTCCAGACAACCAATGGATGGAGGGGACTAATTTACATCATAAAAGACGGTGGCGCACTAATTAGCATTAAGTACGTTTAATAGTGATCAAGCTAAAGTTAAGAGAGTACCTACTTAGTATATTATGAGAACTGGCCAAGTCAGTCTTTAGGCTTCAAAATAATATTAATTCTAAGTGATAAGAAGAAATAATCTTTTAAGTTGTAATAAAATATTTTATGTTGTTGTAAATATTTTTCAGGACTGACCATTGAACTTGGCAACCATTTAGATCTCACTTCTTTTGTCGTTGAAGTCAACTACCAAATCATAGGTAACTATGAGTACCTACATACATCGTAATATTGAACTTGGCTCTCTTTTCACATTTATGTTTTTGATGGGATATTCATTTTACGGAAATGTTGCCAATGATATGAATTTTTTTGCATCCTTTATTAGGTTTATCCATCTGCAAACAGCAGTGGTGATCCCGCCGCTGTTTTTTTTTATAGAACGAAGTAAGAAGACGAGCAAGACGCTCTCCTGATGGTAAGAGATAACGCTGCCCATAATTAGTACAGTGCTACCCAGGATTTTACAAGGAAATAATTCTGGGTGCACTGCGCCAACGCTTCTTACTTGAGAGTCATAAGATGATAAGACTCTTCAGCCCAGTAATTTGACTAGCTACAGTGCCCTCCTACCGAAGCACAGTAATGTTTGCACATCACTGCTCAGGCGGTAGAATAACTGGCACTGGTGGTGGGGTACTCACCTAGACGACCTCCTGCAAAGAAAGTCTACCCCCGGTAAAGTCTACCCCCGGTCAGTCATTGTCGTTGTATAGGTCAGACAAGTTGTAATTTTTGTTTACATTATACTACTTAGGCTCGCCTTGACCTGCGTGGGTAAATATTTTCTTAGCGGACGCCCGCTAGGTAGGTTTCGTCGCTATATCCTTTCACGATTTTATAAAAAAAAAAACATAACAAAAAAGTTGTAGATATGCCACAAATCTTCGAACCCCCTACTCAATTTTTTCGGTGGTATACCATCGAAAACTGTTGATAGATCAGTCAATCAATTAGCCACTCTATTTTATGCAAGATTTGACAAAGCTTACCTGTTCTCTAACAACGATATTCCTGATTTCATTGAAGAACTCGGCAGCAGTGATCAAGAGGCCAATGAACAGGCCAACTATCAGCACGATGAACAATCCTGATAAATTCTTCATCTCCATGTCTCCTTCTACGTCATCTTTCTTGCTTCGAGTCTGAAAATCCATACATATAATAAGAATGGAAATTTCTCCCCATTCATTGTGATCCTTTACTAAGGTGAACTGTGAAAATACGCATATGAACAAAACGACGCGAAAAAGTCGCTTGCGCGATCTAATTCGTAAAACATTTTGTCAATTTTTCCTAGGGAAACGTAAAATAAAATAATAAAATAAATAATAATCATTTATATCAGACACATCGCCCCTAATTTACATCAAAAATTCGAAATAAAAGTAATAGAATATAAAGTAAATTCAATTCAAAAAAAATAGTGCCAAAAACGCTACAGACGCCATCTATCGGTGTGGCTGTAAACTTGTGGTTGACCTTTAGTTTAATTTGGGCTAAATTTGTAAATAGTTTGTGTCACTGGTGTGGTTAAACAACACCACCGATTTGAATAAAATTTTCACTAATACGTTGCAGTTTTCTCTACTTGAACCTTAGTCTTGGTTTTAGTCAAATCGGTTCATAAATAAAAGAGTTATATCAATCTAAAGATTCGCATATAAAATGCTAATAAACAAGAAAGGTAGTCATAGGAACCGCGTAATCAAAAGACAAAACCTCATCGAGTTTGGGCTCATTTGATTCGTCTTGACGAGTACTTTGATACTATATAGTAACCAGGGTCCGAAACGGAGCTGGAAGGTGGCCATAGGAACTCCGTGATTAAAAGAAAAAACCCCATCGAGTTTGGGCTCATTTGATTCGTCTTGACGAGTACTTTGATGCTATATAGTAGCCAAACAAATTAGAATTCATTTAAATTAGTAAATGTAACTTATTTCTCAAATGAATCAGCGCCAGCGGAAAATAATCTAATGTGCGCATGATGCGTGTAAATATCAGTAATAAATATCTTTTTGCTGCTTATTTTTAATTTCTAAAACATGTAAAATCATCTGAAGATAAATAGAAAAATTCATTTACAGTTCATTGTAAAAGTAAATTATTTTTCATACAAGCTAGCGCCACGGAAAATAATGGAACTAATGTCCTAAGAAAAAGAAATATCGTTTATTCTGCAAACAGTTTTAGAAAAGAAGTCCCGCGTAACCTAGCGGAACTAAATAATAGATTTATAATTACTGTGAATACTTCATTTATTATATATTTTTTATTTGTTAGATTAATTAAATATTATGTACCTATTTAATTGAGAAATTAAATATGAGAAATTATGAATTGTTAAAAATCTGTAGATATTTTAACTTAAAATCACGCGATTGTGGCGCTCCATCTAGGGGGATCTTTTGTAAAAATCACTGGTTATCCGGAGACACACAGACATAAAATCTGTTCACACCCATTTAGGCATACATCCAGACACAAACTGTCACGTTTATAATGTTAGTAAAATTTTGCAATGATTATTATAGAACCTTTTATCTGTGTTATAGATAATCATAGGCGGATTTAGGGAGGGGGGGCAAGGGGCCAAGCCGCCCCTCCCCCGAGTCATTAAGCAAGCTGCTCGCGCACATATTATAAAGGATGTTTAAGCTTTAGGGGGGGGGGGGCAGGGGGCCAAGGTACCCCCAGAAGCATTGTAGAGTTACGAATTTCGCACATATTTCTGAAATAAAATTTTTTTTTCGGCGCTCGCAGCTAGCTGCTCGCGCACTTATTGTAATGGATGTTTAAACTTCCGAACCGCTCAGAGCGAGCTAAACATACACTTTTCGTAATAAAAATTATAATATTTTTGCCCGTCTGCACCTTGCCCCCCCAAAACAAATCCTGGATCCGCCTATGATTTTAGGTATACACCTCAGTGGTAGAGTCCTTCTCACGAATGAGGTCCCGCGGAATTTTGCGGAACTAAATTACATTTTTTCGATAAATTCTGGACTTCATGCCATAAATAATTTTTCACCACTCTCGCACGAAAATAGTGTCTTTGGTCATCGATTTCAGTGAGCAAAAGCCGTTTTTGCTCTCTAGAGAGTAGAGAGGCAAAGTGATTTGAATTTCGAACACAATTTTATTGGCTATGAAGAAGTTGGTGTGTTCTGAAACTTATTTGTGTACAATTTTTATTTAACTGAGATGCACATAATTTTTAATGTTATTTATTGAATTTTAACTTTATAAATTGTATTTTTTCAATAATATTTTAAATAAAATACTATTATAGAATAATAAGTCGTAAGTGAGTTTTTTTTAAAAAATATTATTACAATTTGTTTTTCATAAATATGTCACACACACAAATTTCGAACGCAACTCTTTTAATAAAAATAAAAAAATACAAAATGGCGGGATGTAGAAGTTTAGAGTTTACAGTCAAATGGAGAATGCGTTGTGACGTCATCGATAAATGCCATCTTTGTCTCTCTCTTTTGTATGAGGTAAGTGAGATGGCACTTATAGTTGTCATTTTTCTTGCGACAGTGGTGTTCACAACACATTTTCCATTTGGTTCTAAACCTCTTGGTAAAGATTCAACTAAATATTTTCAACTTAAGTTGTAAACTTTTGCAAATTTCTATTTGTGATCTAATAGTCTGTTTAATTACAAAGAAATGAGTGACCCCAGTGATGAAGGTAGTTGTCTTACGCCAAAAAAAGTTGAAAGAACAAGTTTCGAATGCCGAGTTCAGCTATTTGCCTGAAAAATCTAAAGTGAAATATGTAAAGGCGTACGAATCCTTCAATAATTGGCGCCTCTCAAAAAATGCAAAAACATATTCCGAGACCGTGATACTATCATATTTCATGGAACTATCTAAAACAAGAAAATCCAGTACATTATGGAGCATTTTTTCTATGATAAAAGCTGTCTTGAAAACGAAACGTGACCTTGAAATAGAAAAATTTCTGAATGAAGCACCAGACAGTAAATACCTCGCTTTAAAAGTAAGTAAATTGATACAAAAGCTAATTTATTTCAAAGAAAACCTATCTAACTGTACCTATCTAAAAATAAGTAAACTAAATTATTGTTATTTTTTACAGGTTGTATTAATTATTGGCATAAATGGTGCGTGCCGCTCAAATGAATTGTTGAATCTTAAGGTAAACGACGTTGAAAAGCATTCGGACAAATTAATATTAGTAAAATTATTGAATACAAAGACTAAAATCGACAGATCATTCGTCATTAGTGAAGAATATGTGAATGTGGTGGACAAGTACATGGCATTACGACCCGCTAATACAAAAACTTCAAGATTTTTCTTACATTATGATAATGGAAAAAGTAAAAAACAGCCCATAGGCATCAATAAAATCGGTGATATGCCAAAAACGATTGCTAAATTTCTTCAGCTTCCGGACTCCCATCTTTACACTGGGCATTGCCTGAGGCGGACGTCAGCAACACTCTTAGCTGACTCAGGCGCTGATATTACAGTTCTTAAACGCCATGGTGGCTAAAAGTGTTACGAGATTGCAGAAGGATACATCGAAGATTCTAAAGTTATTTAATATGCTAACTTTTAAAATTTGCGATAGTGGCGCCCCGCAAAAAGAACTCCTTTTGTGAAAAGCACTCTACCTATCAGTCACAGTTCCCGATTGAGCAGAAATTTTGCATACCGGGAATCGGATGACAATGCAATAATTTTATGACATGGAAGTGATCTGAAGTCTGATGATGGAGCTGAAAGGTGAAATTTGATAGATATATTATAATAAATAGTTTGAGTACGTAGGTATATGATAGTTTCATTTCAGAAAATTTCATTTTAGTTTTTTTTATACAACGATGTAAGAAGATGAGCAAGATGCTCTCCTGATGGTAAGAGATAACGCTGGGATTTAACGAAGGTTAAATTCTGGGTGCACTGCTGAGTCATAAAATGTTAAGATTCTTCAGCCCAGTAATTTCACTAGCCACAGTGCCCTCCTACCGAAGCACAGTAATGTCTGCACATCACTGTTCAGGCGGCAGAATAACTGACACTGTTGAGGTACTAGCCGATCTCCTGCAGAGGAAGTCTACCCACGGTAAAGAGATCACCATTAAATGACGCGGAAAAAAGTCAAGAGTAACTGTACGGAATCAAGCTGTTATTATTCCGTATTTTTATTAGTTTTTCTGATTTAAATGATAATTTGATATATTTTTGTTTACTGTATTTAATCTTGATGTACTATATGTGTAAGTGGTAATTTATTGCCGTTCTAATTTGTACTGTGGTATAGGTATAACGATAGTTCTGGGACTTATCCCAGGACGTCTCTGAAATCTAAGTATTATTCACAAAAAATGTTTCATAATATTATTTACTAGCTTATGCTGGCGGCTTTGCCCGCACGGCAAAATCCTTTCTTAGCAGTGGTCTACGTCATGAAACCTTTCTATGTTCCAAATTTCAACCCAATCCATCTAGCGGTTGAGGCTGTACGTTATACAGATACATCAGTCACTAGCTTATTCTCATGGCTTTGCCCGCATGGACGGGTTACGTTTCATAATACCTACGGTCGTTTCAACTACGGTCGATATAACTACGGTCGATTCGCATAAGTTCATTTCACATATTGGACGACTCGCTTACAGTGCAACTCGCCTGCGGTTGATTAAACTATGGGCATGTGAACTAATGGGCGATTCGGCCAATGTTCATTTGATATATTGGTTAATTCAACTATGGACGACTCACCTACGGTTTATAAATTCTTTGCTACGCGTGTTTTTAGTACAGTATTCAGGGCAAACCGAAATCTGTTGGTTAGGTTAGGTTTGAACAGTGACCACAATGCGCGAGCCGAGCGAGCGAAGCGAGCGTGCCGCGGCAGCGGCCGGCGAAGCGCCAGATATTTTTCTTATTACTGAATTATTTATCCTGTGTCATGGCATCTTCAGGCATTTTGGCATCTTCTTTCATCTACCTCATCATGGCAAAGTGGCATAATAAAAACAACACGTTTCTGAATTCTGTACTATAAACAAGTATTTTTTAGCTGTCATACCTGACTAGCAGCCGGAAACGTGGTCTAAAAATACGTGAACGGTCCGTTAGTTCGGTCAAAAATAGGCAAATCGTCCAATAGTTTAATCAACCATAGCTCAATCGACCGTAGCTGAGTTAACCGTAGGCGAATCGTCCAATATTGATTTCAACCAATAGTTATTATGAACGTAGGCGAAACGTCCAATAGACATTTTGAATAGTAGGTGATTCGATCGTAGTTACATATTGGCAAGGTTTGCCAGCCTTTACTAATTCTACGCCCATTAAGTCGCAGAAAACCCGTGAATTGAATCCCTCTTTTCCGTGGAATTGGAAATCGAATTAAATGGTCTGTATCAAATTCATTAATATATGAATAATTTACTGTCACGCGCTACGAAGTGCGCGCGGGTCAGCTAGTAATAATAATAAAAACATAAATAAAAATAATTGGGGTTTATTAATCCAGCAGTTCTGCTGCCTGTAGGTAGTAGGGTAACCTGTTCAGGTTACTACTTACACTGTCAGAGTCAAATCACAATTTATAGGTTGTGTGGCTAACCTATTAAATGTTGCAATTTCAGGTTTCGTAATGTTAATAATATAATTAGAGCAACAAATAAGGAATGTATGTATGACTTCATTAAAAAGCAAGATTTATAAATTCGATAGAAACTTTATTTTATTCGAATCTCTTTATGTACACCGATTACGCCTGAACCGAAGGAAAATTGTTATTTTTTGTTTAAAAAGGTTTGGTGATATTTTACACGAATCTACATTTTACAGGTCCCATTCAAAATTATATTATGGTCTAAGAATTAATGCTAAGCCTGCCGCAAGGCAGAACATAAAGTAGGCATTGAAATAATATAATCAATTGTAACATAATAAAATAATAATAATAATAATTGGGGTTTATACTCCAACAGGACAGATTACCCTACTTACACTTTAAGAGTCAAATCACAATTTATAGGTTGTGTGGCGAACCTATATGTTGCAGTTTCAGGTCGCCGAGATTACTACAGGGCCTGCAACATGACCTAACGTCTGCCTCCTACATATCTTATAGGAAACAGCCGGTTCCCACAATTTTTTTTAACATCTGTTTATTTAAGTGTTTTAAATAAATTTCTTTATAATATTTTGAATATTTAAAATTCATTAAAATTTAATAAATATTTAAAATATATTGAATGTTACCTCACACTCGATTGCATTATCTCTCTCATTCCACCATTTGCTCCTGATTGCTTCCAAAGTCGTGGACTCTTTCAGGCTCAGTATAGCTCTGTTAATCTGGGATCTAAATGGGGAATCTGTAATAGAAAATGTCTGAAGCCAACTGAGATCTGAGGCTTAGTCGAAAAAATAAGATCTCCATAAGCCGATAAACATAAATAAATGTTTTTACATAATACGATGTTGCTCGTATAATAATTAAATTCTAGGAAAACCTGAGAAGATGGTAAATAATAGTGGTCGTTCATCTATCCACATCGACCGCGCCGAAACAATTTTTGTATAGGAAATCTTCTTCCGATTCGGACGATTTGACTCCGGCAAGTGTGGTTTCATGAGCTTTCATATAAAGAATACAAAATTGGATTCGTTTGGCGCGGTCGATGCGGATATAGGTGCGTTCACCATTATAAGTAAAATCATTATTATTCTCGTATTCTTATAGCTTCAAAAAGAGCTTACAGATATTTCATAAATTATGGCGGAAACTTTTATATTTTACTTGTAAAGCCGTCGCACCACTTGAATTTGGCACAAATGAACGAGAATTTGACATTCTCAAACAAAAATACCTAACAAGGTTGGTGTGAGAACTCAAAGTCAGTTTTGGCCTTCGACAATAAGAGCCTCAAGCTACTATTACCTCCTGCCAGTCTTCGACCTGAAGGGCGCGCACTTTCTTTTCCACCTCAACTTTCCAGCGGGTCAAACAAAATTGCTTTTGACATTTTCATTTCGTACTAACATTACATCAAGTTTTACTGGGGGGAGGACTTCCTTTGCAGGAGGTCGACTAGGTGGGTACCCCAACAGTGCCAGTTATTCTACCGCCTGAGCAGTATTGTGCAAACGTTACCTACTGTGCTTCTGTAGAAGGGCACTGTAGCTGGTGAAATTACTGGGCGAGCTGAAAAGTACACTTAAGTAAGAAGCGTTGGTGCAGTGCGCCCAGAATAAAACATCCTTGTGAAATCCTGGGTAGCACTGTTCTGATTATGGGGATCGTTATCTGTTAGCAACAGGAGAGCGTCTTGCTCGTTTTTTTACAACTTTGCATAAGATAAAAAGTGGGGTTTCAATATATAGGTAAAACTCACTGACAGGCATCCCGATTCCATAATCCTTCGAGTCGAGCTCCATGCCCACTTTCTTAAGCTTACAGTTCCTCTTCAGCTTGTAGTCTATGGAGGAAGACTCCATGAAGTACGCATATCTACCGTTGCCCCGACTCACTCGGTTCACTCCTTCGTCATTACCGCTGACCATCACCGCCGGGTTTGAGATCATCTTCTCGTACATTTGTTGGTACATTTTTACTTTTGAGGTCTATAAACAAAAACAACTTAATGTGGGTATTGTTTTATACTCTTACACACGAGCAGACGGCCCGCCTGATTAGAGTGCTTTTCACAAAAGAAGTCCTGCGTAAACTAGCAAAATTTAATTATTTAAACAAAATTATTTTTATTTGTTAGATAAAGTAAATACCTATTTAATTAAGAAATTAAATGTGCAAAAACTTATAGATATCGTGACTTAAAAACGCGCGATTGTGGCGCCTCGTCGTAGAGATTCCTTTCGTGAAAAGCACTAAGAGGTTCGTACAGAACTCATAAATATTAAGATGAGGACGAGGATAATGTTGCGTAACAATGCATCGAAAGGAATATCGCAGCATAATATTGGGCAAGGTTATCAGCATCATCATCAGCCTACGTTCTGCTGGACATAGGACTGCACGGGGGAGGGCCAAATGGTACGCCAATCAAATTCTCATTATAGTTTTGACACTTGTTTTGTTTTGTTCAAAAATTTGAAACTTCGCATTTTCGCATGTACATTTATTACGCCAAGTTGCTCAACTAGTACTGGCTAGTATACGTATTTTAATGTGAAAATTCTGACACGATAATAATTCCGATCTCAATATCATATCACTGCCAAAACCACGAAGCAGTCAATTGGTGGGAATTACATTTTGGAATTCACATAATACCATTCAGCGTGTTAATATTAGCGTTAATATATAATAGTTAGTATCGGTTATAGTAATACAAGAAACAATACCCTGAAAAATTCAATGGTAGAGCCTTCATTGTAAGCCCCGTATAATATTTTAGTTTGTTTAGCGAGATCTTCGACGCTGTTTATGGGGTCATTGTCCAGAGCTGACGTCATCGAAGCAGAAAGCTGGGCGATGTACGACTGGCAGAATATCACTGCGAAGAACCACCACATAGCGCATACCCAACGTGTGCCGAATGCTCTGGAACGAAATGTGAGGCGTTTATTTAATGGATAGGAAATAGGACAAATATCGCCGTGCTTCGGTAGGAGGGCACTGTTGCTTGTGAAATTACTGGGCTGAAGAGTCTTAACATTTTATGACTCTCAAGTAAGAAGCGTAGGCGCAGTGCACCAGTGGCACTGTACTAATTATGGGCAGCGTTATCTCTTACCATCAGGAGAGCGTCTTGCGCGTCTTCTTACTTCCTTGTTTAAAATATTCAATGATGATAAGGATATCGTACGGTGTACTTCATCTTATACTCTAACTGATAAAATTTTAAACAGTAAAAGACAATTTCAGGATAATTTGGGCCGCTTAAGCGTTAAAAATAATCATCATCGTTATTGGGCATATGAAACAGCCGAGCTTTACGGTTTTACATGGCTTCCGAATAATGGTAGCGTCCAGGCGAAAAACTTGATACACACTGAGATTTGAATCCATCCTGGGGGTTAGGTCTAAACCAGCTGGTTCAGAAATACAAGCCGGACGTACGACCACTGTGCCACGGACGCTACATCTGCTACGCGCTACGCTACCACAATACTCAATGGCAATGGACTAACATTTTTGAAATTAATTATATTTTATTCTTTATTAGGGATTTTATTATTCCACACTTAAAGAGCCCCTATAATCTTCAAAAAGGGGCGTATATTTACTTGGGTAATATGTCGCATCCTTGTGTCATGATGGATCCCATGGTCAGCCAGGCACAATTCTTGAACGTCCAAATGTTTTCCAATTCTTCAGGATCCTTATCACAGGGCTCAGGGTTTTCCCAATCAGCTGGTGATATTCTGATAAACAAACAAAACAAGTAAATTGTGTTTTTATTGTAATTAAGATATAGAATCGATTTTTATCAAATTATACAAGCACCTAATTTATTTTGGCCAAATCAAAAACCAAACATAATCAAAAACCTATAACAGAAATAAAATATTTTTTTTATTTTTATTATAAATGCGAAGGTGTGGATGTGTGACAATTTTACTTCTTCATCCCTAAACGTATTAAGCTGAAGTTCCTGCAATATCACATAGGCTACTTTTCACCAGTTAAAATACATATTATTATGTCAAATAAAAAAAAAAAATATTTTATTTCTGTAGGTTTTTGATTATATAGGTACTAAGTAAATAGTCCAAATAAAGTAAGTTGGTTCCTAGTCGATGTCCTCTGAATGTCCTGAGCATATACTAATATACTCGTATAATTATACCTGATAAACCATTAATTATTTCTTTCATATAAAATTACGCTATTTTGTTAAATTTTAATACTATGCAATCAATGTTGTTTAATTATTATAATTAGTGACAAATAAAATCGTGCAATTTTCCGAGATTAAATACCTCGCAGTTTTGTTGAAATCCAGATAAAATAGCATTTAACCTCAATTTTTCGTTTAATTATTACTAGTATGAAGTAAAATCTCTGTATGAATACACAATTATTGCAATTAAACTGAATATAATACTAATATTGCATTACGAGGCGTATTTCAGCAATATCGCCTACTTGTTCATCCTATAAATTTAAATCGCCGAATTTATTTAAATTTACATATATATTTTATCACACCACCAACCATGGTATATGAAAATTAAATATCAACATTATCCTCTCCCTGCAAGGTTGTCTAGAAGAGATAAGGCTATTAATCATAAGACCGCCAATTATGACACTTAGATATTACCTCTATTTGTTTTAGATTTTAGATTAGATTTAAGTTTTTTTTTGTGTCGTAATAAAGTGTTATCTATCTAAACGTATAATCTAAATGATTTTTTACTCGTAAATATGAAAACTTATTTAAGCGTGTGAATTTGTTACATTTTCACGTTAATAGCTGAGCCAATTGAGCTGGAATTTGGTATGTACGAGGCGAGTCCTAGGAATAACACATAGGCTACTATTTCAGCGGATAAAACCGCTAGGGGTATAATTTCGAGTAGTGATAAGAATAAGTAATTAAAATTTTACCTGGCACAGATAAACAAAATAATGGAAACAGCGCAGTATGCAGTGGCAGCGTAAATCCAAACATCGAAAGTGTAAGGATTCAGGAAGGAAAACATCCCCGGATCTATCTCCCGTTCTTGCACATAGAGGATGCTTATACCCAGAGACATGAAAGGAACTGAAAAATCTATAACTTTCTTGCGCTCTTCGGTTATTGTGAAATCGCACACGGCTAAGTCAGCTGTCTGTAAATAAAAATATATGTTACTAGCTGAGTCTAGCGGTTTTACTCACTTTACTGTAGCCTATGTGTTATACCAGGGTCTAAGCTATCTCTATACCAAATTTCAGCTTAATCGGTCCACCAGTTCAAGTGTGAAAGAGCAACAAACATCCAGACATCTATACATTCTTACAAACTTTCACGTTATAATATTAGTAACATTATTTTGTGTCAATTATTTTCATAGCTTTCAATTTATCACTAATTGATTTTCATTTGTAGCTTTAAATTAATCACATATTCACTAATTGAATATTAAATACTTCGAACTGAATATTTGGACGTAATTAATTTACAGTAAGTAAAGGAACATAAATTTCAAAAATGAAACATTTTTTTGTATAACCAATTAAAGCAACTTATATTATGGAGTACTCGTAAGCTTAATTTTAAGTTTACCTACATATCGTAGAACAAGAAAACGATTATTTAAAAAACTATAAAAACCGACTGCGTGTCTGTATTTGGACATAAGATATCCACCATCTTGTTTTATTTACAAATTTTTAATATACTTTGTGTTTTTAGTATACTTGATGTCACTTATGAACATAATATGAACAGTAAATATGAATCTAACGACTTCTTTCAAGCGAAAATGCTAAACAATTATACATACATACACATATTAAACTCTCGAAAAACATAACCCTCCTCTGACGCAAACCGCAACCTGACTGGCGCAGTCAGGTAAAAGTCTGAAGAGTTGTTAAAAGTCAGTTCAATCTGTGAAAACAAACAATGAGAAAAACTTTCAAGACAGTATCAAGAGTGTCTCGAAAAGTTACGCTCACCTTGCCCAATAAATCACCAATCATTCCACTCCATTTCTTCCTTTTCGGGTCATATTTACCGTTGTCGAGAACAGGTTCTAAGAACTTATATTTATAATTATATCCATCTTTTTGTAGCTTTTTAAATATTTCGTCGACGAGGTCTACGCCGAATCCTTCGTATTTCACTGAGCGGTCTTCACCCTCTTCATATTTTTCTTTTAGGGAGAAATAGGGTTTGCCTAGTTTAATTAATATCTGGAATTGATTTAATAAAGAATTTTTAAACGAAAACTAACAATTCTAAAATCAATTTATTATGATAAGACTCAGACAAATCTGGGTCTTAATAAATCTGTTCACAGAGCCTTTACACTACATACGATCCGGGTTCGATCATAATTCGTGAAATAACGGTCCGGTGAGGTGTGGCCGTAGAATATTTTGTTACGGATATCCTAACTAGCCTGTGCTGCCGGCATTGCCCGCGTGACAAAATCCTCGCTTAGCGGAAACAAACAGTCTATATCAAAAAAACTATCTTTATTCCAAATTTCAAGGGAAACTATTCAGCGGTTTGGCCTGTGCCTTGATAGATCAGTCAGACATTCTTTCCCTTTTATATATTTAGATATATCCGATTTCTGTCCATCATTTCACCCAGCATATTGTTGACAGATCGTTGGCGGACCGAAATATAGCCATAGTAGTGAGTAGTATTCTTACGATAACTACTACGAGATGTTCCGGTTCGTTTTCGATATGACATAATTTGATGGACTTGGATTGAATGTAATGTGAAAAATAAATAAAATATGCGTGTGTGAATGTGTTTTTTTGCTTTCTTTCTGAAAGCGCTTTTATTTTTTTCCGGAATATACCTCTACAATACAGTGCCTGTTTTGAAAATGATGTTATAAAATTTATTTATTTATTTAATATATTCAATTATCCATTACACTTATTTGATACCAAAACGCGTAGAATAGTGAAATTTAAAGATAAATAAAAACTTACCAAAAAAGTTTTCCCAGTCGACAGTGCAGGAGTGAGTGCTGATGAAGATTTGGTGGGAAATATAGTCGAGCCATTAGAAGATTCCCATATACCGATGATGTCCTTCTTCCCGTTGTTAATGTCATTCACATGTAGGACGTAGTTCTTTCTATTACCTCTCTCGTCGAATTCTATGTTACCGGTAACACCTTTTGTGCTGGTCTAAAAACAATGAAGACAAATTTGAAACAAAAAATCAGGTATCAAAAAGTGAAATATTGTAATATTTCAAATCTGTTCGCGAATGATAAAGAAATTCTGAAGCTACGAATATTAAAATAAACCCAAGAAATACAAACCGAAGAAAATTTTTTTTGTATCCAAAGGATAAAAACGGAACTCTATTTCTCCAGAACCGAGATTTTCTCAGATGATGTATTTCTGTTGTTTTATAATTTAAAACTTAAGATCTGTTTAAGAAATATCTATAAAAAGTTTAAATTTAATTGATTTTTTATAAGTAAGTTTTAAATTTTAAGATAACTATAAGTATTTTACCGGGGGTAGACTTCCTTTGCAGGAGGTCGTCTAGGTGGGTACCCCAACAGTGCCAGTTATTCTACCGCCTGAGCAGTGATGTGCAAACATTACTGTGCTCCGGTAGGAGGGCACTGTAGCTAGTGTAATTACTGGGCTAAAGAGTCTTAACATCTTATGACTCTTGAGTAAGAAGCGTTGGTGCAGTGCTCCTAGAATTTCACATTATTGTGAAATCCTAGGTAGCACTGTACTGATTATGGGCAGCCGTTATCTCTTAACATCAGGAGAGCGATCTACTTCATCACATAAAAAAAAAAAAAGTATATTGAAAATTGAAACACCATATAGATTTCTAGAAAATTACATTGCACAGACTTGCAATTTACTGGACAATACCGGGGGTAGACTTCCTTTGCAGGAGGTCGACTGGTTGGGTACCCAAACAGTGCCAGTTATTCCACCGCCTGAGAAGTGATGTGCAAACATTACTGTGCTTCGGTAGGGCACTGTAGCCTGTGAAATTACTGGGCTGAAGAGTCTTAACATATTATTACTCTCAAGTAAGAAGCGTTGGCGCAGTGCACCCAGAATTTTACCTTTGTAAAACACTGGACAGCACTGTACTAATTATGGCCAGCGTTATCTCTTACCATCAGGAGAGCGTTTTGCTCATCTTCTTACTTCGTTGATCGTTGTATAAAAAAAAAAAACAGTTCTTATTTCTACCAACCGTAAGTATTTTGTTCTGGAGCTTAGCACCAAATTGCCAAGGAGTTACGTCTTGCCCACACATCGCAGATTGTGGTCCGTTTTCCGTCCAACTTGAGTTGTTCTCTTCCTCAATCTCTTTCATCGCATGCATCACGTGATTTGCTACGTCATCCATTATCAAAGCTTCAATCTGTAAAATATTTGTGTTTCTTTATTATTATAAATTAAATTCTTTTTTTACAATATGTTTTTTATGCCAAATGCCTTTATAGAAAAAAAGCAAACAATACTACAGCAGTAAAAACACTGTATTAACTACATTTAATCGGCCACAATTTATTTTTTATGGTTTCAATGATATATTATAGTAATTAAAAAAACGGCCTTTTTTTTTGCCACGTATGGCATAAAAAATGAGACTACCTGAAAAGTATATTTGAAACAAAAAGAAATCCAAATCGGTTTAGGTAACTTAACTGCTGAACATACATTAAAATATTCTAGTGCATAACCTTTTCTTTCTTTATTGAATTTACAATATGAGAACACCCGATTACTACGAGTACTTACTTCAAATTGGTCGATCCTCTGTTTATTTTCTTGGTCTGCCTGATCGGTGACCCATTTGGGGACTCTCGAGGACAAGTCCAGAGCTTCATATAGTGTAAAACTTAACCAAGTACTGTTACAAGGAAGTTTTAGAAGATCGTCTTGAACCGTTGTGATGTCCAGTGAAGTGAATATGAAATGCTGAAATGATTTAAAAAAAAATAGCCTCTGCAATCAAATAAATCTACAAAGGCGAGCAAAAAAGCGGCACGGCCATACCATTATTTTATCGAAACAAATCAGGACATTTTCGACCCCCTATAACTCCGTTGTGGTTAAAACTAGAAGCCTGAATTTTGAGTAATGTAGACACATCTTTACAATCGATTCTACATAAAATCTTTTAATCCGCGCAGAATTTTAGTTTTAAAAAACTGGGTGGCTTGGGTGGGTCTGTTATAGGCAATTTATTTTTGTTTTTTGTTTGAGTGTATTGTATGTCTGTAACGTCACTAAGCGGCTCCAACGGAAGACCAGCGCTGGGTGCTTGCACCCAGCATAATGCTGAGTTGGGGACCGATTTGTGGCACACACTTATCTATTGTTTTTTATTTGTGTGTGTGTGTGTGTTTTTTTAATTAATTTATTTTTTATATGTGTGTGTAACAAATAAATATTTTCATTCATTCATTCATTCATCATTATGCATCACGCACCTAATTTGTTCATCTTCTCACTCATTGTCAAAATAACCTGCGTAATCACTTGATACAGCATCAAATGCTTAGGTACTCGGCTTGGTGAGTTAGTATCCTGCATTACCCTTTATATTAGGTAGATAGGATAGTAAACTTAAGCTAATTGCTAAAAAAATACCTCGTAGCTATTAAGGAGTCCAACTTTTTCAGCTTGTTCCAAATATTCCTTAAGTTTACTAACATGACAGTCCAGTAGGACACGACCGTCTGTATATTGCTTGAGTTCTTTGAAAATCTGTAGAAAACCAAAATTCAATTTTATTGTTATCAACTAATAAAGTTATTGCTTATATCTATATTATTTTTCTTCAGTTCCAGGACAACTGATACAAATATATTATTATATTTATTATATCTTACTAATATTATAAACGTGAAAGTTTGTAAGAAAGGATGTCTGTATGTGTGTTTGTTAATCTTTCACGCCTAAACGTGTGGACTGTGGACCGATTGAGCTGAAATTTGGTATAGAGATTGCTTAGACTCTGGAATAACACATAGGCTATAGGACAGCGGGTAAAACCGCTGGGTATATGAATTGTGTAAACTCGTTTGTCGCATTTTTTTTTATACAGTAGTTACAACTTTTACCTCTGAATTGTCACCATCTGGATCCAATCTACGAACTGTTACAGGATATTTGTCGGTGTAATTAGCCAATATTTTTTGTACTCTCATTAATCCTGAAATATAAAAAAAAACGTTGATTTTTAATGATTACGGTATGTTATTTATTAAATTATTTTTTCAGTTAGGTTAGGTTAGGTTAGGTTGCCGTCGGGGCAGCGGATGAATGCTTCGGCGTACCCGTTGCCCCGGCATTATGGCGTCCCGCAGGACACCCCCAGGTTTTTTAGTGGGTATCCCCGCCGCTACCATCTTTGGCGGGGGAGTCCCACATACCACCTCGTGCCCCCCGGCGTGGGGTGATGATGCGTAACGCATTTTTCCTGGGTAAAAAAAAAAAAAAAAAAAAAAAAGGTTAGGTTATATTTCGTGCAGGTGCTTTCCGGGCACGGATGCTTCGGAAAGTACCTGCACCACGTAGCCGGCAGGGAACCGACCCCTGCTTGCCACCACTGTGGTAGCGACGTGGATACGGCGCAGCACACACTGGAGGAGTGCCCAGCTTGGGTCAGTGAGCGTCGTACCCTCGTCGCTGTTATGGGGGGCGAACTCTCGCTGGCAACCATGGTAAGAGCCATGGTTGCGAGCGAGGAGTCGTGGCAGGCCGCGGTTTCGTTCTGCGAGAGTGTCATCTCGCAGAAGGAGATCGCGGAACGCGAACGGGAGGTCACCACCGACCTCCCGATGCGTGCCCGGAGAAGGGGGCGTCGGAGGCGTATCTTCCACGCCCTTCTCCAGCCCCCATAACCTGGGTCTAGGCGGCGAGTACGGGGGTACTCGTCGCCGCAAGCACAGACCCACGAGGTGGCGCGCGCGGTGTCTCCGCGCGCCCCTTGAGAGGGTGGGGTGAAACTCCTCTTCACCCCACCGCGGAGGGGTCCTCCTGTCAGAAAGGACCAAACGCCGTCGGGGCCGCGGATGAATGCTTCGGCGTACCCGTTGCCCCGGCATTATGGCGTCCCGCAGGACACCCCCAGGTTTTTTAGTGGGTATCCCCGCCGCTACCATCTTTGGCGGGGGAGTCCCACATACCACCTCGCGCCCCCCGGCGTGGGGTGATGATGCGTAATGCATTTTTCCTGGGTAAAAAAAAAAAAAAAAAAAAAAAAGTTAGGTTATATTTGAAGGGGTAATTTGGATTTCTTTAGATTTTTATAATTATATATGATATGAATTTAATCCAATATGATATGACTTTATTGTAACTTGAAATAAACGACTTCTATCCACATTGAATTGAAGTTTCAGGCATGGCCATCTTTATGTTTAAGATCCCAGCATCACTTCGTGCACTTGTATGCGCGCAGGGTCCAAAGTCTCTAACAATACAACGTCAAAAGCATTTTTTAATTCAGAATTTGGCAAAGCGCGCGCACACCTGCAAGAAGAGCAGCGCAGGGGAAAGAAAAAAATAGAAACCTTATGTTTTTATACCTACCAAAATCATCCTCATACAAAACCGAAAAGCTCTCCCAGTTGAAAAACCTGAGCAGTTTCGCGAAAACAGTGCACAATTCATCCGCGGAAGGGAAGAAGTTTATCGATATGTTCTTAAACGTGATTTCCTCTTCTTCTTCCGTTTCTTCATCATCTTCTTCTTCTGCCCATTCTTCTTCTTCTTCCTCTTCTTGTTTAATTATTGGGTCGGGGTATAAAGGTTGCCAAGTGGCTTGCAAGTGAGGTATGTTTGCTATAGCACATTGATCGCGCACCGCCCCATCTGATATAGGGTTTTGAGGACCAAATACTGCTATCGGTCGCATGTTTTGGTTATTACACACTGTAAATTTAAAACAATAATTAATTACAAAACTGGAGGAATCAGATGACAAGAATGGCATGTAGTTTTCTAAAAAAAAAATAGCAGTTGTATCCAGCGGGGCAATGCAGCCAGCATTCTGATCAACATTCTGGCCAAAATTAGTTCAATAGTATTCGTAAGTTTTAAGGTTTTTAGTTTTAAAGATATTTCTCAAAATCACTTTTTAAATATTTGTTAGGATAGTTATTGTCTTTAATCTACAATGCGCTGTTATTATACGTTTCCCATATTAAATCCATGTGTGTGTTTAATCTGTGTGGAAGAATTGACTAACGTTCTCTCCATACGAAGTAACTGTCAGTCCTCGGTGGCACCAGGGCTACTGGCTCTATTCTTATTTCTCCTTCACTAGAGTGTGACATGCTGTCGCTGAAGGCACGCATCAATGTAGAGTTGACATTTTCAAAGATACCAGCTGAAACAAAGTTTAGACGATGTATTTGAAATACATATTGCGAAGATTGCAGGAAAGACCTGGTTACGATTCAATCAGGACATAGCGAAGAGAGAGAGAAAGAGAGAGAGAGAGAGAGAGAGAGAGAGAGAGAGAGAGAGTGAGAAACAAAATAATAAATTTCTGAAAAATTTACTAGAGATGGTAGAGGTGTCTAACCTTAAGGGGCTGCGCAGACGACAGACTATCCATGACGCACTTTTTAGTCTGTGAAAATAGAACCTATGCAATTATATGCAGTAACGCACACGACGCGCAAAAAGTCCGGCACACAAATAATCCGTGTAATTCGGGCAGACCGGATCGCGCCGCGTCGCGCCGCTCCGCACAAAAAGTGTGTGAAAAAAATAGAACGTTTGCTTCAACGCGCGCTAACGCAGACGGCACACACTTTAGTCTGCAATCTGCATTTGCTAGTGGTGGACGTAACGCTTCTTTCTTCTTCTTTTTCTGTACTTCATGTACAAAATAATACTTCGCGATCTCTGCACGATTTCCATAGCGTCTACGTCCAGCCCTGGATTTACACTAGGGGCATTCGGGGCGAGTGCCCAGGGCGGCAAATTTTCAGGGGGCGGCAAATTTACTGAGGGCGGCAAATTTCGAAACGAGAAAAAAATATTCAATCCATAAACATCCGATGTTGAATTAAAATTTGTATTCTCAATCACGCTGGTTATTATTATAATTTTTTTTTGCGCTCATAATAAGAAGTCTGGAATACTGGCCACACAAACTCAAGATTTTTGCTCCAAACGAGCTATCCGTCCACTTTTCGTAGCAAGACTTTTCTCGGCATTTGCAGCTAGTTGCTCGCCTTCTTTTTTTTATTTTTGGCACTCAAAACGAACTACGCACTCACTTTTTGCAGTCAGATATACAAAATTTTCTTGGTGCTCGCAGCGATTTTGGCACTCAGGGTAAAGTATGCGCCCATTGTTGTGTAGTCAAATATACAAAATTTTCTCGCTCGCAGCAAGCTACTCGCAGTCTTTTTAGTCAACATAATATTATAATTTTCTTGCCACTCCAAGCGAGTCTTACGCACACCTGTCGTAGACAGATAGATAGGTAGATAAAACACTTTATTGAAACATTGAAAAATAAACTTAAACATAAAAACCCGGTATTATAATCTATGTGTCACAATTCACGATCAGCGGTCTTATTGTAGTTAGCATTATAAAATTTCTCAATTATAATTTCTCTTTTTCAAAGCAAGCTATACACACAGCTTTCGTAGTTAGATGTATATTTTTTTTTATAAATATTCATAATTACGTATAATATGAAAGAACGCGACAACAAATTTCTTAGCAAAATGTCTAGCCGATGAGCGTTTATAAATAATATTTCGGCGGAGGGGGGCGGCATTTTCTCACTGCCCAGGGCGGCATTTTGGCTAAATCCGGGGCTGTCTACGTCCCTACAGCTCTGCCGACAGAATGATCGAAGATGTGCGTCGTGTGCGTTGAGTCTGTGAAAAATCCGCAACAGACTTTTTGCGCGCCATGCAGACTTTTTGTACGCCGCAGACTCGATCGTACAAAAAGTGTGCCGTCTGCGTAGTCCCTAAAGCTGAATATACCGTTAGAGCTGTTTCGCACTTATTTCGATTCGACTTCGTCAATTTGGCCGACTTTGCAGTTTTGGATCGAAACGATTATTACGCGGCCTGCAAAATAACCTAACGATTGCCTCCTACATAATATTTTGCTGACTGACTTGCATGCATGACGCTAGATAAAACTGTATATTAGAGTAAATAAAGAAACATTAATGAACTTTTCATGTTTTCCACGCACAAAGACTTACCAATTTCTTGCGGCACCACTGGTTTACTATTGTAAACAAAATGAGGACTTCCATTTGGAAAAACACAGACAAGCAACAGGATCCACCACATTTTCTCAAGTTCTTATAATTACGAGCATAGTTTTAAACGATGCTCATAATAACAAAACGGAGCTTCTATAAATGCAAGCGAACGTCTGGAGTCTTGGACGTCCACTCAAACAAAATTAACTCACACCTACATAGATTTACGAATATTTGGAGGCGGTAGTTTCTATGAAAAAGAGTTTCCAACAAATTCGAAAACTTAGTTATGTACATAGATGTCTCATATTCATTGTAAATTAACACTAAATGTCATCCTCATTATTATTCATCATTGTCAGCTCATGGCGTACCACTGCTGGGCAAAGGCCTCCTCCATTTCGTACCATGCAACTCTATCATATGTGTTAATACAGATTCTTTGTTTGCTGTTTAAAGCTAAATCTAACATAATTATTTGTTTTATTATAATTTCCACCGGGAACGGTCCCGGGCGATATGATAATTTATAAAATTATGATAAGTGTTTAAATTATCATTTATTTTATATTTAGCCAATAATTATATGTAAATTTTATTAGTAATATGTAGACTAGATGCGTGTTACATCTATTTTCTTTTATAATAAAAATAAAAATACAATAGGCTAACATGTTTTTCAATATCACTAGAAGTTAAATGTCCTAATAACCAGAATCATTATAATATAAAAGCTTTAAAACAAATAATATTCCCTTCCAAATTAATTACTCAAAATTTTCGATATATCGTTTTCCAGTCCAACTTTCGTATAATCTTATAAAATCTGTGAATCGCGACGATGTTATGTCGGCGACGACGACGCGACGTTCTGACCCAATACTGTTTTCTAAAAATACCTTATTCATACCAAGACAGTTCCACCACGCGTCCATGCGAGCTAACCAAATGACAATACAATGTTGAATTGGCATATTAGAAGTTTTGTTTTTGTTGTTATTTACATAAGTTTCATACATGTTGCGTTTTGTGATAGACATTACTTCCGTAGCACGTCTGCACCTGTTGGTATGTTATTCCATTTAATGTTATAGCTTTATTTCATAGAATTTAGTGCTTCTTTGAATACAATCAGTGAATTTGTGTAAAGTACTCGTAGTGATTCGCTCTGGTTTCGTTCTGGACACAATTATCCTAATCTACTATATAAAAATAAGTCGGGTTTTCCTCCCTGACGCTATAACTCCAGAACGCACGAACCGATTTCCACGGTTTTGCATTCGTTGGAAAGGTCTCGGGCTCCGCGAGGTTTATAGCAAAGAAAATTCAGGAAAAATTTCAAAAGAAATGAAAAAAAAGTAAAAAAAATAAGTTATTCAATTGGAAACCACGCGCGTATTGGGCAAATGTCAACAGCAGGCATTTGTCTTTAAGGTGGTAATGGCCGTGTCGGTGCGGAGGATATTGATAAGTTTTATTGCAACCTTATTTCGAATTAATACTGGCAACGTAGTAGCCAATGGCTCTCCTTGGATGAATACAAAAAAAAAAGCGTGTTCTTGGGCAAATTTTTATTAAATTTCAACAGCAGGCATTTGTCTTTAAGGTGGTAAGTTGAACTGTGTAAATTATGTGGATCGTGAATTTGAGGTTAAATAGGGATGTTGACACATGTTACGAATTGATATAAAGTTAAAAACCTAAAATCACAAAAACCTAAAATCACATTTTAAGGATCTATTTACAAGCCAAAATTGAATAAAATGTTCTTGATTTCGACACATTTTAATTATTCATAACATAAAAACCACTGAACCGATTTTGATGCAACTTATACTGTGCCCTTAGTTGGTCCATACTTAAACCAAAAATAAAGTCAATAACTAAAATGTCTCTCTGAAAATATAAGATTCATTTTGGTTATTGACTTTATTTTTGGTTTAAGTATGCTCCAACTAAGGGCACAGCATAAGTTGCATCAAAATCGGTTCAGTGGTTTTTAAGTTATGAATAATTAAAATTTGTCGAAATCAGGAACATTTCATAGGAAGTGTAAGGACCAGCCAGTGGTATGACGTCACGCGCTGTCAGATGACAGTTCTAAACGTTTTAGGCAGTATTTAAAAAATCATTTTTATTTACGTATTTTTATATTGAAATTTCATATATTTTTGCATAAAAATATGATATCTTCTCTTATATAAAATCGTTCGTACACTTTTGTTCTATCAACGCACAGCCCAAACGGCTGGACGGATTGAGCTGAAATTTGGACAGCGTATTCCTAGGAAAATTTCTTCGTGCAATAAGAAGCGATTTTTTGAAATTCCTTCAGGAACAGGAATTATGCCCGAAAAACGAATGTTTGCAAATCTGTAACCGCTGAACCGATTGAGCTGAAATTTTGTAAAACGATTTTTGGGATTGTAATTAGAAACATCAAATAGCTTTTATGTCAGAAATTTACTTTTAAGGGGGGGTAAAGGGGGGTCGAAGTTTGTATGGAAAATTTAGAACCGCTGACCCTATTGAGCTGAAATTTGGTACAGACGTAGATTGAGTCCTAAAAAATTGTATGCGATACATTTTATTCCAGAAATCAACCTTTAAGGGGTTGGGGGGGGTCATACAAGTTTGTGTAAGAAATCGTTAACCTCTTTTTTGTTTTAGCTGAAATTTGAACAACGTGTTCTTTAAGTAACGCAAACGACCCATAAGAAGGGATTTTGCGAAATTCCCACGGGTGCGGCAATTATTACAAAAAAATTAGTAGTATAGATTGTGTTCAGGAACATTGAATAATTTTTACTATTATTGGAGGAGGGTCAAAGTTTGTATGGGAGATCAGAAACCGCTGACACTATTGAGTTTCAGTTTAGAGAAAAGGTAGATTGGTAACCGCTTCTTCGTTTTAGATGAAATTTGGACAACGTATTCTTTATGTAACGTAGGCGACCGATAAGGAGGAATTTTGTGAAATTCTCACGAGAACGGGAATCATTTTCGAAAAACTTTGCATGGAAATCAGTAACCGCTGAACCTAAAATGAGCCGAATTAATGTTAAGCGATAGCTTAAGTTCTGTTAATGAATAGTTCTTTATGTCAGAAATAAACTTTAAGGGAGAATCAGTATTAAAGGAGGGGGGAAGGAGGGTCAGTTTTAATGGAAATTCAGAAACCACGGAATTGATTTGAGTCGCGGGAAGGATAATGTGAGAAAATAGTTACTAATAATAATTTAAGTTAGGTAACTCTTTAAAGTATCTCTACTGTATAGAGATACGTTAAAGAGTTACCGGGAAAGGACTACAAATAGTTTTAATTCCTGAAAAGAGGCGTGAAAATTTGTTAAGGCAATCAACAACCGCTAAACCGAGAAAGTTTGACCTCTAGGGAAGGACATAGGATTGGTTCCTACGGCAGCGAAACAAAACTGCATTGAAATACCCAGCCCGATATTCTTCACTACCTACAGCGGGAGCAAATATACATACGCTAACAAAGTCGCGGGGATGGAAATACAATCATAGTCTAAATTCTAAATGGCTCCACCAAATTTTCGCTTTATCAATTGACTGTCACGCGCAACGAAGTGCGCGCGGGTCAGCTAGTAATATTATAATTGTTAGAGTTTGTGTATGAAACAGAGTGAGTAAGTGAGTGTATGTTTGTTGATATTTCATGGAAAACCACGGAATCGATTGCGAGGAAACTATATACTTATATATAGGAAGACGCAAAGCCAAATTTTTCTTTAATTTTTTCTCGGATCAAGACTTACGCGAGCAAACCGGAGTTTGTATATAACATATTTTATGATATGCATGTTTACTTTCCCAATCACTTTGTGTATTAATGATAATCACATTAAAACTCCATAATTTAAAGAAATACGTAAAAGCGTACACTATAGCAGATGTCGAGTAGCAACATTGTTTTTTTTTCACATTTTATTTTTCACGAAAGGAGGCCCCTTCAGAGAGACCTCTGAAGGGACGCCACTATAGCACGTTTTAAACTTAAAATACAATCTATAACATTTTGACTCCTCATAATTTTTCATATTTAATTTCTTAATTAAATATGTATTTACTTTATCTTACAAATAAAAAAATCGAATAACTTAAATTTAGATCCGCTAAATTCCGCGGGACTTCTTTCGTTAAAAGTAATACAGAAGTCTACCTACTTTACCTATAATTTGTTTCTTAACCTTTATGATTTATTAGATCTAGGCGGAAAACTATTTTATAAGTACTTATAGCATATAAATTACCAAGTTAATATTGTTTTTCTTTAAGATTACTTTTTTCTTTTTCTTGTTCCGAGAAACCTATGAGTGTTTTTTTTAACAATAGATGATTTTAATATAACCTAATACGCGAATATGTCGTTTGTTACCTAATAGTTTTTAAAATTTTGCTGTTTAATGCCTAATATACCAGACGTAATATAAGATGTATAATAACAACATACATATGTAGGTGCAAAGGTCGCCACTGAATGGGCACCGGAAGATGGACGGCGTCGCCGATGCCGGCCCGAAAGCTATGGCGCGACGACCTGATCACGTATCTGGAGGGCTGGCAAGAGGTGGCGCTAGATCGAGAAGCATGGAAGAATTTGGGGGAGGCCTTTGCCCAGCAGTGGGGCAGTATAGGCTAAATATAAATAACAACATACCAAACGTACCAAATAAATATTTTAAGCAGTGTCCATATTATTATTGCATATATTATTTATAGATGCAACTGCAACTGAACTTTATATAGATTTGGTTGAAATTAGTACCCAGGTAGCTTAGACAAACAAAATAATCAAACTTGACGAATGAAATTTCTAGCAGCGAGTAAACCGCCGCTAGCTCAGAATTAAATAAATAGTCTCACTCAACATCCTATCCAAACACACATCTTTTTACCAATAAAGTTAACATTTTCAAATATATTTTCCAGGAGGATTATTCAACGGTGAAACTCTGGACAGCTCACTACTGGCCTTTAAGAAGATTGCCCCTCGTGAAAACGAAGGAAAGACTTACTACGGACGGTACCTCGATTCAATCGTACTAGATACCTATTCCACTTCTTTAGAAGGTACATTTCGAATTTCCTTTACAAAATTGGCTGTCCGTTTAAAACACCTTGAAAGTTTTCAGTAGTTGCAAATGCATGAGAGACTTTTTCTAAATTTAAAGAGTGCTTACTTGCTTTTAAATTTGTTTTGATAAGGATCTTTAATCAATGAAAAATATAATGTACTGAATAACCAATAACTCTGTATATAGAGGCAAGTATATTAATACAATAGGTTATATCATATACCTACTCGCCGCTCCCTGCCTCCCACTCGCCCCTGCCTTTGATTTTTTTTATTATTTAACATTTTATGCTATAACTGCAGTACCAAAAAGCATTTCAAAACCTATGCGTTATTTAATTTTTTATCACTAAAATAACAAAGAGTTTAGCTTAATCAAAAATAAAAACTTTGTCTATGAAAAAGCAACAAAAATCCACTTATTCAAACTTTTACGTATCTCGTAGAACATGAAAAGTAAAAAAATATTTTTAAGATCACCCTAGTTGAAAGTGTTGACATAGTTTAGCCTTTTAAAGGATAAATTAAGTGAGAGTTAGCCTTAAATTAGTACAAACACAGCACTAAAGAGCAAGTTAATGGCTACGTAAACATTTAAAACTAGAATTGCGTCTATTAAGTCTCCAGGCAAAGTGGACACTTTGTTCATTTGTTTTAGTTAAGTTAAATGTTAACTTTGCATGAAAAATCATAACTTGAAAGCTATGTGACATTAGTAGCTGTAGATAATAAAATAAATAAATATTGTAGAACATTTGACACTCGACGGAAAAGAATGCGAGAGCGTACCTCCGTCGTCCCCGCTGAACAGAGGCTGGAAGGACCACGGGGTTTTAATGCGGTTATCCACCGATTTTTCCGGCGGGGAGTCCCACATAACTACCCTGTGACTAGCGTTGCATCTGCTCAGGGTGGTATGCGTAATGCATTTCCCCGGAAAAAGGGACATTTCACTTACTTACTAACTGGGTTGGCGCAAGAACCCAAAGTGGGTTTTGGCTTCCGATAACAAGTTTCTCCAACTCGGTCTGTCCTGCGCCACCTTCCGCCATTTTTCCACATGGAGACTGCTCAGGTCCTTCTCGACCTCATCCTTCCAGCGATACCGTGGGCGGCCTACCGGACGTCACCCACTTGGTCGTCCCTGGTATGCTCGCTTTCACACTATTGACATTTATCATTAATTTAAACACTTCAATGCTTGTGTTATAGTGGCTAGACTGCGCTAGATGGTGGAAGATTATAATAGTTATTATATAGGTAGTTTTATTGTGTAAAAACATATTAATAAAACACCTTCCCAAAAGGCCAATAACTGTTCCTGAGTAATCGAAGTCTGCCAAGCTTTTACTGGGCTGAAGAGTCTTTTTTTTATGTGGAGTAGTAAGAAGACGAGCAAGACGCTCTCCTGATGTTAAGAGATAACGCTGCCCATAATCAGTACAGTGCTACCCAGAATTTCACAATTATGTGCAATTCTAGGTGCACTGCACCAACGCTTCTTACTCAAGAGTCATAAGATGTTAAGACTCTTTAGCCCAGTAATTTTACTAGCTACAGTGCCCTCCTACCGAAGCTCAGTAATGTTTGCACATTTCTGCTCTGGCGGTAGAATAACTGGCACTGTTGGGGTACCCACCTAGACGACCTCCTGCAAAGGAAGTCTACCCCCGATAACATCTTATGACTCTCAAGTAAGAAGCGTTGGCGCAGTGCACCCAGAATTTTTTATTTTTTATACTGTACTAATTATGGGCAGCGTTATCTCTTACTATCAGGAGAGCGTCTTGCTCGTCTTCTTACTTTGTTGTATTAATTATTATGAATTTCCTTCTTGTTTCAGTATGTAAATTCACGTCAAATGCATTTGGCATCGCAGCACTAGTGGACGCGCGGCCTACTTATGGAATCTGCGACATCGTCTGTTTATTATGCAATAAATATAATGTAAGTACCTATAGTTTTAAACTTATCAGTCCAAATTAAAATTCCTCTAAAAGAGCACGAGGGAAATAGTAAGTATAAAAAACTCGTATTAAACAATTTTGCAGACTAGCCAAAGAATTTTGAAATCCACCTTTGCAAGGATGCGGACCTTTGACACCTTTGAAGCAGCGTTTATATCGGTAGACGCACTCTTGCTCGTACTATTTGTCAAATTTTAAATATAAATTCATAGAATTAATTTATTGAAAATTCCTCAGCCCTGCATAATATTATTGCACACATTTTAAGTGTTTTCAGTTTGATATATAAAAAAATGGCATTATAAGATTTTTAATTTTTTTATATTGCTCCCTCAACACCCGATTCACAATTGATAAAAAAACCATATTTTGAAATGCATCCGCGCAGAAAAATATGCTACAAAATACAGGCGCTTCCTCAATTCCAAAAACACAAGTCATCTCTTTTTACACAAATTCTAGGTAAAATATGCATGATGTTGCTATTTTCTTACAGATACCCCATTTGTCTGTTGGATGGGAGCCGATAGATACGATGTCGGAGAATCAATTCACTTTTTCGTATTATCCACCTGTTGAAGTCATATCTAAGGCGTACACGCAACTTAGAATACATTTGAATTTCGATAAGCTGGCCATTTTTTATGAAGATGAAGGAAGTAAGTCTTATTTTCATGATTTAATAGCTGTACCTACCCAGCGGTTTTAACATAGGACATTATTATTATACATATTATATGTGTTACTTAGGGTCTACATATATGTATATAATAATAATGCTATAGGGGAAACTGGGTAACAATGGATAATGGGGAACAGTGAATAAATTCCAATAAGTATCTGTGCTTTAGTTATTCACTCACACCGAATGAACTGAAATGAGCCGTGGGTGATACCAATCGTTCAATCCAGTCCACACTGAGCTGTGGTTGGAGAGAGACCCGCTGCCGAAAATTGGGGAACAATGATTAACAAAAGTAAATTTTCACTACTTTTTGAAAAGTGTTTCACGTAGTTCTGGATTCAATTTTTATTTTTCCGATAGATAATTTGGGATCGGTAATGTTTTAATTTTGTGTTTTCTGTTTTACAACTTTGATACTCGTGATAGAATATTATTTTTTTTAATTAGTTTGGTCAAACGGTCGTTGGGTAACAATGAATAATCGACCACTGGGTAACAATGAATAGATTATTCATTGTTCCCCATACCAAACAAGCATGGGGTACAATGAAAATTACCTCGTTCTTATTTACTTTTGAATCTTATCCTGTATTAATTAGGTATATAAAATGGCACGTAACTACATTCGAAAGACATCCAAAGCTGCGCAACGCTCTATCTCTGATAAAATTTTAAAATGTAGCCAAATAGATGAATTGGAAATGGATTCATTGAAATTTGAAAAAAAATATAAAATTGACTTGCAAATGTACTCTATTGTAGCCTATTTGGATAAATGAAGTTTGAGTCAGCCTCGGGGTGCCGGACAACGGCATATATCGACACAATGTCAATATGTTCAACATCTTCAAATTTCAACCCAATCAGTTCCGCGGTTTGGGCTTTGATTTAATAGATCAGTCAATCAATACTCTGTCAGGCATTCCTTCCATATATTTATTAGACATAGGTTGTATACAAGTGAAATAAAAAAACTTAAAAAACAAGCTTTTATAATTCTAGAACCATGCTATGTACTTTCTTCAAGAAATTGTCATTCGAATCAAATGAGCCCAAACTCGATGGGGTTACGTCGATTAATTACGGAGTTCGTATAGCCATCATCAGATCCAGCCTTCTAGCTCTATCATCAGATCAGCTCCATGTCATAATAATATTGCATTGTCATCCGATTTGCACGCAAAATTTCAGCTCAATCGAAAGCGGGAAGTGGGTATAATTTAACTTGAAAGATTTGATTACAGGCAGACAGACAACAGATAGGTGAAAGTAGCTAAAAGCTTGTAAAAACGTGATTTTTATACTTTAAATTACGATTTAAATTACAATTGAGAAGAGATTGTTTTTTAAATATATTTTTGATGAATAAATGCAGTTTTTATGTTACAGCCTTAAGAGTTAAATACAATTTGATCTTCAATTATTTAAAGAAAGTTATTTTCCAAGACAAACTCAAGTTTCTTTCACTTTTTGTGCCTCATATTTCCATTAAAATTCATTGTACCCCACTGGTTCATTGTTACCCGAGCAATTATTCATAGTGACCCAGTCCTGGGGAACTATGAATAATTTCCCATTTTTTGTTAAATGCCTCACTGAGTCGTAATTATTGAAGTTAGCGTCCAAATTATGTGCTCCCCTTGTGCTTCGATAATGTATCTATAGTATTTGTGTAAAAATAATTTCCTAGATATAAAGAGTATAGTAATTTTTAGCGTTAGAAAAAACGTTATTCATTGTTACCCAGCTTCCCCTAGGCTTCTTACTATACACTAATATAATCAGCTCCAATCGGCTCAGTCTAGTGGCAAAATACACACACATAAGTACAAAACATCCATTTTTTGCATTAATTATAATTTTAGTAAGACTAACTACACTTCGCCCTACGTAGTACTAATTTGTAGTGTAGTAAAATGTTGTTATATATATATGTAAAATAGTGGAGCCCAGCCTGCCTATATATATGGTCGCTTTCTAAAGCCCCTCATCATTAGATAGTGTGGATAATAACGGCCGAGGATAATAAAACATTACAAGCATTAGCACAATTTATTATAATTAGACAATAGACAATGATAATAACTACGAGACCTAGCTAAAGACTCTACTTATACTTAGCTTTAGAGTTATTCGGTGGACTCGGCGTTCCACTCGTAATGGACACTAATATTCCCAGTTGTCGGAGTCCCAACGTGCTTCTACCGATCCCAAGCCAAAAGTGAGCTTCCGCACCGAGATCCGTACCAAGTAAACTCGTTTACTAGCGCCACCATCGGATCTTTTCTACAACTCTTGCTCTACGCTCATTGGCCAATCTACGCGTCCCCCGACTATCGACCAATCACACGTCGCCACGAAGCGAAGCAGTTTTATTTAAACAAATCAGCGCCCGTTATAAGTGTTACGCCAGAGTTTGCCATTTTCAACTCTGCCCACCGATAAAATTAAAGGAAATGGCGTAAATAAATTGTTGCCCTATCTAATATGTCTACACGGCCAGCCCTGACGCCCGCACGTCCTCGGGCGGTATTCTTGCAGAGCGTTTCGTAGGGCGATCTCTCGTGGGGCGAACACTCGCAGGGCGAACTCTCGTAGGGCGAACTCCCGTAGGGCGAACTCTCGTAGGGCGAACTCCCGTAGGGCGAACTCTCGCAGGGCGAACTCATTGCACGTCTATAACAAAGAAACAACTTCAGTCTATTTCATGTTCAACCGCTCGTTCATCCTGACACAATTAGTGTCATTTCTCTAGAAAGATTCGCAAAACATTCAGTACACTACCATTTAAAAAATGACTGATGTGATCACCATCCGGGTGGGAACTGCACAGTAACAAGTTAGGTCTGAACGACGCTTTTCTCTATAGCATAACATCTAAAACAGTGCCTCTGAACCAGAAGGAAACCCATCCAACTAAACCCCGCGGGCCTGACAACAGTTCCTTCGGCCAGGATAGACTATTACACATCTGATACACGTACAATAGTTCGGATAACAAAGTCTCATCGATCTATGGTCATACAGCAGTCAACCAAGCCCCGGAGGGTTCGAGAAAGACCTCGGTATCCTTACAACGAACTGAATTACTATGTCACTGCCAACCGAAACTGATCACGACATCATTCTAAGAAACTAACATCCTTTTAATTTCAATACTAAGTATTTCTGAGAAATGTCACACCAAGCGTATCAGAGAACAACTGCAATTAAAAAATCGTCTTAAGCTTTCAGAACAATTTTTACTATAAAGCAAAGGGGAAATCAAAACTTTTTTTTTTTTGTTTTTTTTGTTTGGTTTGGTTTGGACCTCAATCGCACGTGGTGCCTAGCAACAAAACGTAAAACCCGATACAAATCCTTTCTCTCTTCCCTTCCCCGCTTTTTTTTCCTACTCCTCCTCTTCTGCTCGGGGTAGCCCTGCTGCTCGGGGAGGCGCTGCACGCGCTGCTGCTCGGGGCAGCGCTGCTGCTCGGGGCAGCGCTGCACGCGCTGCTGCTCGGGGCAGCAATGCACGCGCTGCTGCTCGGGGCAGCGCTGCACGCGCTGCTGCTCGGGGCAGCGCTGCACGCGCTGCTGCTCGGGGCAGCGCTGCACGCGCTGCTGCTCGGGGCAGCTCTGCACGCGCTGCTGCTCGGGGCAGCTCTGCACGCGCTGCTGCTCGGGGCAGCTCTGCACGCGCTGCTGCTCGGGGCAGCGCTGCACGCGCTGCTCTCGGGGCAGCACTGCACGCGCTGCTGCTCGGGGCAGCGCTGCACGCGCTGCTGCTCGGGACAGAGCACCAGGCACGCACCGATACACATCACTCATCTGTAACAAGATACCACAGCACAGTATTGCGTTCGGACAACCTGACCTGATCCTAACCTCATTGTAATTCTTAATGCAGTTCGGCGTTGTTTAAACTACACGAACTAAGATCTGCGTTCAAATTTAGAAAATGTTCAGATACCTCTGCTATATGCTATAGCGATCATATTTCATAAGCTATGGCGATACTACAAGTTTCAACCCACGAAAATCGTGACAAAATAAAAGTTAGGGTAGGTATGTGGCATTGAATCGCATTACGAAAATTAGTTCAGAAATCAAATTATCTACTACCGCCCATCGCATACTAAAAGGTTACTTATTTCATAAGCTATGGCGATACTACAAGGTTAAACCCAGAAAAATCTGACAAACAAAAAAAAGTGAGGGTAGGTATGTGGCATTGAATCGCATTAAGAAAATTTGTTCACGAACCAAATTATCTACCACCGCCCATCGCACACAAAAATGCCACACTACACGACTAGACAAAACAAGTTACGGATACGTAGTCTGCAGTAGGTATGAACAAAAAAATCATGGAATCGACTCACCGGCTCGATCACTCTAATCCACTCAAATTTCACGGTCACAAAAACTCGTTGCTCAACCAGCAGCGTCGCAGGTGTATGCATACACACACATGCACGCATGTAGTCAGGAAATGCGAGCACGAATCACGTACACACGAGCGCTGACCAAGCGCGCGGACACGGCGCGCAGACCCGGCACTCGCCGCCGGTAAAGCCGGCAGGTGCGGCGAACAATAAAACAGGAAATCTGAAACATTGAAAAAACGTTTAGTTCTCTATCCCACTTCTGATGTAAAATAGTGGAGCCCAGCCTGCCTATATATATGGTCGCTTTCTAAAGCCCCTCATCATTAGATAGTGTGGATAATAACGGCCGAGGATAATAAAACATTACAAGCATTAGCACAATTTATTATAATTAGACAATAGACAAAGATAATAACTACGAGACCTAGCTAAAGACTCTACTTATACTTAGCTTTAGAGTTATTCGGTGGACTCGGCGTTCCACTCGTAATGGACACTAATATTCCCAGTTGTCGGAGTCCCAACGTGCTTCTACCGATCCCAAGCCAAAAGTGAGCTTCCGCACCGAGATCCGTACCAAGTAAACTCGTTTACTAGCGCCACCATCGGATCTTTTCTACAACTCTTGCTCTACGCTCATTGGCCAATCTACGCGTCCCCCGACTATCGACCAATCACACGTCGCCACGAAGCGAAGCAGTTTTATTTAAACAAATCAGCGCCCGTTATAAGTGTTACGCCAGAGTTTGCCATTTTCAACTCTGCCCACCGATAAAATTAAAGGAAATGGCGTAAATAAATTGTTGCCCTATCTAATATGTCTACACGGCCAGCCCTGACGCCCGCACGTCCTCGGGCGGTATTCTTGCAGAGCGTTTCGTAGGGCGATCTCTCGTGGGGCGAACACTCGCAGGGCGAACTCTCGTAGGGCGAACTCCCGTAGGGCGAACTCTCGTAGGGCGAACTCCCGTAGGGCGAACTCTCGCAGGGCGAACTCATTGCACGTCTATAACAAAGAAACAACTTCAGTCTATTTCATGTTCAACCGCTCGTTCATCCTGACACAATTAGTGTCATTTCTCTAGAAAGATTCGCAAAACATTCAGTACACTACCATTTAAAAAATGACTGATGTGATCACCATCCGGGTGGGAACTGCACAGTAACAAGTTAGGTCTGAACGACGCTTTTCTCTATAGCATAACATCTAAAACAGTGCCTCTGAACCAGAAGGAAACCCATCCAACTAAACCCCGCGGGCCTGACAACAGTTCCTTCGGCCAGGATAGACTATTACACATCTGATACACGTACAATAGTTCGGATAACAAAGTCTCATCGATCTATGGTCATACAGCAGTCAACCAAGCCCCGGAGGGTTCGAGAAAGACCTCGGTATCCTTACAACGAACTGAATTACTATGTCACTGCCAACCGAAACTGATCACGACATCATTCTAAGAAACTAACATCCTTTTAATTTCAATACTAAGTATTTCTGAGAAATGTCACACCAAGCGTATCAGAGAACAACTGCAATTAAAAAATCGTCTTAAGCTTTCAGAACAATTTTTACTATAAAGCAAAGGGGAAATCAAAACTTTTTTTTTTTTGTTTTTTTTGTTTGGTTTGGTTTGGACCTCAATCGCACGTGGTGCCTAGCAACAAAACGTAAAACCCGATACAAATCCTTTCTCTCTTCCCTTCCCCGCTTTTTTTTCCTACTCCTCCTCTTCTGCTCGGGGTAGCCCTGCTGCTCGGGGAGGCGCTGCACGCGCTGCTGCTCGGGGCAGCGCTGCTGCTCGGGGCAGCGCTGCACGCGCTGCTGCTCGGGGCAGCAATGCACGCGCTGCTGCTCGGGGCAGCGCTGCACGCGCTGCTGCTCGGGGCAGCGCTGCACGCGCTGCTGCTCGGGGCAGCGCTGCACGCGCTGCTGCTCGGGGCAGCTCTGCACGCGCTGCTGCTCGGGGCAGCTCTGCACGCGCTGCTGCTCGGGGCAGCTCTGCACGCGCTGCTGCTCGGGGCAGCGCTGCACGCGCTGCTCTCGGGGCAGCACTGCACGCGCTGCTGCTCGGGGCAGCGCTGCACGCGCTGCTGCTCGGGACAGAGCACCAGGCACGCACCGATACACATCACTCATCTGTAACAAGATACCACAGCACAGTATTGCGTTCGGACAACCTGACCTGATCCTAACCTCATTGTAATTCTTAATGCAGTTCGGCGTTGTTTAAACTACACGAACTAAGATCTGCGTTCAAATTTAGAAAATGTTCAGATACCTCTGCTATATGCTATAGCGATCATATTTCATAAGCTATGGCGATACTACAAGTTTCAACCCACGAAAATCGTGACAAAATAAAAGTTAGGGTAGGTATGTGGCATTGAATCGCATTACGAAAATTAGTTCAGAAATCAAATTATCTACTACCGCCCATCGCATACTAAAAGGTTACTTATTTCATAAGCTATGGCGATACTACAAGGTTAAACCCAGAAAAATCTGACAAACAAAAAAAAGTGAGGGTAGGTATGTGGCATTGAATCGCATTAAGAAAATTTGTTCACGAACCAAATTATCTACCACCGCCCATCGCACACAAAAATGCCACACTACACGACTAGACAAAACAAGTTACGGATACGTAGTCTGCAGTAGGTATGAACAAAAAAATCATGGAATCGACTCACCGGCTCGATCACTCTAATCCACTCAAATTTCACGGTCACAAAAACTCGTTGCTCAACCAGCAGCGTCGCAGGTGTATGCATACACACACATGCACGCATGTAGTCAGGAAATGCGAGCACGAATCACGTACACACGAGCGCTGACCAAGCGCGCGGACACGGCGCGCAGACCCGGCACTCGCCGCCGGTAAAGCCGGCAGGTGCGGCGAACAATAAAACAGGAAATCTGAAACATTGAAAAAACGTTTAGTTCTCTATCCCACTTCTGATGTAAAATAGTGGAGCCCAGCCTGCCTATATATATGGTCGCTTTCTAAAGCCCCTCATCATTAGATAGTGTGGATAATAACGGCCGAGGATAATAAAACATTACAAGCATTAGCACAATTTATTATAATTAGACAATAGACAAAGATAATAACTACGAGACCTAGCTAAAGACTCTACTTATACTTAGCTTTAGAGTTATTCGGTGGACTCGGCGTTCCACTCGTAATGGACACTAATATTCCCAGTTGTCGGAGTCCCAACGTGCTTCTACCGATCCCAAGCCAAAAGTGAGCTTCCGCACCGAGATCCGTACCAAGTAAACTCGTTTACTAGCGCCACCATCGGATCTTTTCTACAACTCTTGCTCTACGCTCATTGGCCAATCTACGCGTCCCCCGACTATCGACCAATCACACGTCGCCACGAAGCGAAGCAGTTTTATTTAAACAAATCAGCGCCCGTTATAAGTGTTACGCCAGAGTTTGCCATTTTCAACTCTGCCCACCGATAAAATTAAAGGAAATGGCGTAATTACAATTTTGCCCTATCTATTATGTCTACATATATATTCACTTTTTAAAGGTCCAACCTACCAATATGAGTATATCCTACGTGCCAATATATTACGCTTAACATCATGAGAATTGCAAACAAGATTTAGTTACTAATGTTCGTTAATAAAATAATATTTTCAGGTTTTATTCGCCTACAGGATGTAATAAATTCCTGGCCACATAATAAAGACCCGATAATGTTTAGAAAACTGGACCCAAAGGGTGACAACAGAGAGTTATTCAAGAATGTATTGAAGGTTGAACAAATAAGCTATCACATACTCGACTGCGCAGTTGAAAATACAATTCAATATTTTACGGAAATCACTCAAATCGACGATTCAACAAAATATCAGGTATTTCCAGTTATGTGTTTACTTTTCCATGTTATTTGAGTATTTGGTAAAGTAATCAAATATATATTCGAATTTATACTGGTGGTAGATTTCGGCCGTGGCTATAGTTACCACCCACTGGACAAAACCGTGTCACCAAGCGGTCATTATGTCCGCGTGAATAGTTTAGTGAAGCCAAGGAGGGACTTATCCCGCCTTAAAGGTTTAGTCTGTTTCCATCTACGGCCGCATCGTCGTTTAACATCACGCGAGATCGCGCTCAAAGGTTTACCGATAATTATGAATAAAAAAAGCAATCCACTTACGCACGGGATGGTAAATATTTCTTTTTCACATAATGTAAATATACGATACGAAAGCTCCACTATGAAATATTCCAAGGGCTGATTTTTTTCGTTGTTAGCTTAGCTATACCCCACAGTTTAGCCCTGAAAATTAAAATGTCTATTATCTCAGTACTTTTTAAGTTTTGTAAAAATTTTCTTTGTATTTTAAAAAATAACCCAACCTTAAGCTCGCTTTCAATTTAAGTAATGGTGAGACGCACAACGAGTGATTCAAGAGGAAGTAACAAAAGATAAAAGTCCTTGATACATTTGATGTTTCATAAGTTATTTTGGAGGCCTAAATAAACTAGGCTGGCCAAAATATTGTATACCTGTAGAAAAATATAAATAGCAGAAGAAATATAACACTAATGTTAGATTCACACTCGTTCGTTCAGCTTAATAAGACACGTCTTTTTTAAAACTGCTATTGCACGAATAAGAAATTTACTGGCTTATTAAAGTAACGTAATTTTTTTAAATTTAATTATTTTACATATATTTTTTAAATTCAAAAACGTGCAGGACAATTCTGTGAGACCAGCCTAACTATTTATTTGTTATAGAGCTTTATTCTAACAAACCTGGACGCTTACACGGTCAATCTAAGCGAGGTGCCAGAGCTCATGGCCAATGTATCAACGCTGCACTTAACTACCGATAACGAGGACAAATGGAGAGATATTGGACTGAGTACAACTTCACATGTTAGGGTAAGTCAAAATATTCTTCATCATCAGCCGTAGGACGTTCACTGCTGAACATAGGCCTTCCTCTTAGAACGTCATCACTCGATTGCATGCAGTCTGCTTCCAGGAAGATCTTGCAATTTTTTACCGGGGATAGACTTCCTTTGCAGGAGGTCAACTAGGTGGGTACCCCAATAGTGCCAGTTATTCTACCACCTGAGCAGTAGTGTGGAATCATTGCTGTGCTTCGGTAGGAGGGCACTGTAGCTAGTGAAATTACTGGGCTGAAGAGTCTTAACATCTTATGGTAAGAAGCGTTGGCGCAGTGCACTGTGTAGCACTGTACTAATTATGGGCAGCGTTATCTCTTACCATCAGGAGAGCGTCTTGTTCGTCTTCTTACTTCGTTGTATAAAAAAAAAACATTAATAGCCTATGTTCGTCCCCTGCTAAACATTAACCTCCCCGCAAACACACCACTCAAGTCATTCCTCCGTCTTTCATCTCCAACCACTCCTAGGGATTTTCGGATATATTCACCCCATTCATACTATACTCTACCTCCATACATTACCCTATGTTTTTTTGTATATCTTGTAGGTTCCAGGTCGTAAAGTATTTTCAACCTGGCGCAGACGAAGTTGCACGAATCAGTTAGTATGAAAACAATATTCTACATTTCTCTATATTTATATTTCAGCTGGAGACGGCACTAACAGCCGATGCTTTACATCATTTAGAAAGAGCAATCAAGGGCATGCTGAAGACCATGGATGACGGGGAAACACTTGAAGAGCCCCCGGCAATATGCTACGACAAATCATTTCAATACGAACAAAATGCCTGGTCCTTGGGAAGTAAACTTCGCGATGCGTTATTGGAGGCGAGAATTTTATAGCATTATTAATATTATAAAAAGCCATAGAGCTAAAATTCGGTATGCAGGAAGCAAAGACTCCAGGGTATATTGAGGGGGTAAATCCGTAGGTTACAGCGTATTTATATACCTACTTCAGTGTACAAGTATTAGCAAAGTATTAAGTGATAATAACAAAAAAAATGATTTAATCTTTTAAGTTAATTAATTCTGATTTTGGGATTTTTGTGTTTGTTCGTGTTGATGAAAGTTTTTTTTTAAATATTTCATGTAAAGATGCTTACATCTTCATTTTTGTAGGTCAAAGCTAATGCAACCACTGGACGCATAGAATTTGACAAAGATGGAAGAAGAACTAATTTCAGATTGCACTATTCAAAGTTGAACCAAAACAGCGACTTTGTTTATGTAGGAAGGTGGGAATCGAACACAAATGAAATAACTGAAGAAAAAATTGTTTCGGACCGGTCTTCCAGCGAAAGTAATTCTGTACTTAAGGTAAACATGTAATAATAATTAGTATAAATTATTTTGATTAATTAATAATATATTTCATAAGAATTTTTAATTAGAATATTGATAATCTAAACCTCTGTTTATCAATGCCACTTTGCGATAAGCGACGGTTTAAATTTCCAATCAACTAATGCACCGTAATTTTACAAAAAATAGTTGCTACACGCTTCGCATGTTATAAATATAGCAATAAATAGCACTTGGAAACTTAAATAATAGTAAAATTATTTAAAAATAAATTCTCGTAATAGTAAAATTATTACATCGTAAGATAACAATAATTATCTACCTTACCTAACCTGAAGAACCCTTTTTAGATTTAGTTTAGTTTTAGTTTATTATTTATGTGTGAATATTTAGTTTATTGTTTACTTTTAAAAATATATACATTAAAATTATTCATAGTTATTAATAACCTGACAAAGTTAACATTAAAATGTTATATTTGTAGATAATAACGAGAAAAGGTGAACCATACATTTATGTAAAAGAAACAGAGAATGGTCAAGAACTGGAAGGTTACGCGGTGGATCTAATTACAGAGATATTTAGTATAATCAAGACGGAAAAGAACATGGACTTCAAGTACGAAATCTCAAGGATACCTGGTGATGAGTATGGTAGACCAACTAACGGAACTAAGAAATGGAACGGTATGATTGGACAACTAATAGATAGAGTAAGTCAATATATGAAAACAATATATTTAAAGAGAATCTTAATTAAACTACGGCACATTGTTAATTTATCGGGGTGCGTATTCGCACGCATAATTTTTTTTAGCCTAATTTTGTTTAGCAGAAAATGTTCCGCATAACTTTTTTTAGCCTAATCATAATTTCCCATAAGTATATTGATACATAATTATTTTTTATCATAACTGTCAGTTGCCCTAACGTTTTCTAGCATATATTTGTAAAGCATAAATTTGTGTGTCATAATATAAGTACGCATTATTTTCTAAGTCCTAATTTATTTTGGCCGAAAATTTTTCGCATATCTTTTTTGGGCATAATCATAATTTCACATAATTATATTAAGGCATAAAACTAATATTATAATATGTATATGGGGATATTAAGGGAAGCAATTTATAGCAATCAGAGATATTGACTGTTGCAAAGTCGACTCGGATAAGTTAGGTTAGGTTAGGTTTGAACAGTGTCCACAGTGCCACGGCAGCGGTCAGCCAAGTGCCAAAAATGACCCCTCACCTTCTAATTTAGAGAGAGGATTATAGAGGAGATAAAATTAAACAACCGCGAGAAGGATAGGTTAGGTTTTAGGTTAGGACATTGAAATCAATATAATATAATTCGTTTATTTTAGTATTAATAATATTTTGCCGATGTTGATGGGATGGATGGGAAAAAAATAGGGCCAGATATTAAAATCTTACTTTGCATTATTTTTGTTTTCCGTCCATAACATGTTTGTAATATTCTGTTGCCTATAAGTGGAAACTTATAAATATCCATTAATACTATGTAGAAGTACCCTAGTTATGCCTAGACTTAGATGTAATAAAATAATCATTATGCCGAAAATTATTAGGGCTGGATATTATTATGTCGAAAAATATTAGGGCTGAATATAATTATGTCGAAAAATATTATGATAAGAATTTTTATACGTTAAAACTATATGCGTAACAATTTTAGGCGTACATATTATTATGCTTAAAAATATTATCGGTGAAAAATTTAGGCCAAAAAAATTATGCCTAAAAACGTTAGGCGTTTTGAGTTTTAGGCTAAAAAACGTTATGCCACATTAAATTAGGACTCAAAATTTTATGCGAGCTAATATGGACCAAATTTATCGAAGTCCAGTTTATACTTCGACAAAGTGCTTTTAACACTTAGTTTTGTTTGAAAATTTGATACTGCGATATATTGCGAAACAAATAGGCTAGACGACTATATAAGAGTTCGTTAACTCATGAAAATACCAATTTATTTCATTGACATGTCTAAATTTCCAGTGCCAAAATATAATTAATTAAGGTATTTTTACTGACTTTTGTACTTAATATTTCCAGAAAGCTGATATAGCAGTATGCGACTTGACAATCACATCAGAAAGGAACGCAGTGGTGGACTTCTCCATCCCGTTCATGACCCTCGGAATCAGCATGCTGATGGCCAAGCCTGATCCACCGAACCCTGACATGTTCTCATTCGTTCTACCTCTTTCTTTAGACGTGTGGTTGTACCTAGCTACCACTTATATCATTGTGTCCTTTATTCTACTTATTTGTGCACGGTAAGAACTAAACTCACATTATTGAGTTGAAACTTTTGTAACGTAGAAAAACAAATTATGTTTTTATTAGTGGTCAAAAAAGCTCAGTTACCTAGCGCGCTTAAGTAAGATTACAATAACTCATACCTAATAACGACAGGGTCAAATTATTATGTAAGACAGATGCAATTTAAACAAGTGATTTTTTTTATTATCTTTTTAAAATCAAGCTTTTATTATTATTTCCATCTAACACCAAAGTACTCGTCAAGACGAATCAAATGAGTAATGAGAACCCCAAACTCGATGGCATGGGAAGCTTGTAAGTGGTACAACTCTTATCCATTTGACACTATATTTTTTTTTTTTTTTTCTCTTTATTTATTTAAACAGGGTTTGTTCTACAAGAACATGCCACCCTTGTTACAACAACAACAATAATAATCACAAAATACAAAATTCAAACAAAGAAACCTTAATTAGGTGCATTTAACAAATCAGTCCTGTTCTTAACACATTCTTGGTACAACTTATATAAAACCATTGCCTTCTCGGAATGGGGCTCTGATAAGTAACTGTTGCAACCACCCACTTGCCACAAACTATCATCTGTATCAAATAAATCATGTCTTAGACTACCGTTCCGGCCACATTCCATGAGAACATGGTATACATCCTCTAGCTTGCCACATTGATCGCAATTTGGGGAATTTGTTTTGCCCATCATAAATCCGAATTTATTAAGCGGAATATGTCCGGATCGTAATCTCATCGCTATAACAATATCTGATCTCGACATCTTACTTGTCTCAAACCATGGGCGTCGAAGAAGTGATGATTGGACTGTTCTGTACCAGATGCCTTTTGATAACGATCTTTCATCAAAATATTCAGACCATATTTCAAAGCAGCTTTTCTTGACATGAGATATTATATCAGAGAAGTTAGGTAAACAGTTAAATATTTGACCTTCTACAGTTGCTGCACTCGCCAATCTATCCACTTTTTCGTTACCCACCAATCCAATATGAGATGGCACCCATTGAATTTTAATATGCTTATTTGAGTTAATTGTTATATTAAAAATGGTCTCTAATATAGTATATGCTAATGGAATGCCCCTAAAGCCTGACCCTTTCACACAATGTGCCAGATGTAATATTGCACTTTTCGAATCGGTGTAAATTACGAATTTGTCATAATCAATACTCTCAATATATGCTAATGCTTCCGACAATGCTATAAGCTCAATATTCATAATCGATATCTTAGATTTAATTAACAATTTCATATCATTGCCAGACTCATTATCATAAAAGGCGGCACCGGATCCGTCTTGATTTTTTGAACCATCTGTAAATAGTCTATAAAATCCTTTGTACTTTTCTTGTAAATACTTGTCACATTTATACCTAAGCTCATTTGAATTGTATCTTCTTTTTGGTTTTTCTATTATATCAATGTTAGGTTCTAAGATATCAATTAAATTAATTTTGCTCACCCACGTACTTAAGCTAAACATATCTATTTTTTTGCTTTTATGCATAGTATTATGTTTTAGAATGTTATGAACTCTCAATAAAAGTGGTTTCTTCTTTCGTCTCCAGTATGGAGTCTCGGTTAAAAAAGTTAAATCATCCAATAAACTAATCACACTATTGTTTTGAATGGAATTACACTTGAGCCAATATTTACATGCCAAATAATGTCTTCTTACGAACAATGGTGGAATATGTAGTTCTGCTTCCATCACATGAATAGGTGTACTTTTAACAAACCCCCCAATAATTCTTAAAAATTGATTTTGAATCTTGTCAAGCTTAGATATTTTGGATTGACAGCAATTATCATAAATGAAACTGCAATAATCTATACGACTTCTAACTAATGCAATATATAACCTTCTTAAGTGAATCTGATGCACTCCCCAATTAGAACCTACAAGAAACTTAAATATATTAACAAATTTTAGGCATTTCTCACTTATTTCCGTGATATGTTTGGTCCACCTAATGCCTCGATCCAACCATATTCCTAGATATTTGACATTGTCTACTATCTCTACGTAAGAGTCATTAATATCCATAGTAAAACTTATCCGATTATATCCTTTTCTGAAAATACATATTTTGCTTTTGTTAGGCGATAAGTCTAACCCTAGGTTTGATAGTAAATTACTAAACGTTTCTATAGCAGCCTGAATATTAAGCCTTCCGTCTAAATCACAGTGATCGTAAATGACAAAGTCATCCGCATATTGTGAGATACCTATATCATTCTCCAAGATCTTACATATGCTCATGGTTGCTATATTAAACAATAACGGAGAGAGTGGGTCGCCTTGGGCTAAACCCCTGCTCGTCACTTTGTAAATATCATTCCCTCCAATATTTATCTTTAATTTTCTGTAGTTTAAGTAGTTCCATAAGTATTTACAATATGTAGCACCGGTGTTCATTTTGTCTAAGATAGCTAAAAGGACCGACACATCCACGTTGTTGTACGCATTATCTACGTCTAAAAAGCAAGCAATAGTTGAATATCCCAACGAAAATCCCATTTGAATTTTACTAATTAAAATATTTAAGTTGTCAGAACAAGATTTTGTCTTCCGAAAACCAACCGTGTTAGAAGATAACATGCCATTGTGTTCAGCAAACCATTCCACTCTTTTTTGAATAACTGAATGTAAAATTTTTGCCAAACATGAAATTAAAGCGATAGGTCTGAATGCCGATACCTCACTCGGATCTCGTCCCGGTTTTAAAATAGGTACTATAGCCACTTCCCGCCACTGTTTCGGTACAAAGTTTTCTAATAAAAATTTGTTGTACATATATAGCAGTAACCGTTTACCACTCAATGGAATGTTTTTAATCATAGAGTAAGATACACCATCACATCCAGGAGATGTATCCTTAAGCTTAATACATACCTCAAGCTCCTGCATGGAGATTTCTACCTCTAATGTTGGATTGCTACTCATAAATTTAGGTTCTCCTGGGACAGCAAAATCCGGGGCTAGTGAGTCAAGTAAACTATACGCTTGTTCCGAAGTAATGTTCTGTCGATTAGATCTGGTATTGTAGCCTTTAATCCAGTTAATACGCTGCCACATCTCAGATGCAGAGGTGTGCTCATTGACATTAGAACATACTTTATACCAATTGTTGCTTCTGGCTTGTCTCAATGTTTTTTGTGCAATACGTATTTTTCCATTGAGTATATCTAAGTTATCCGGGGTGGGATTTTTCCTAAATTGTGACAATGCTAATCTACGAATTGCAATATCTTGAGATAATTGTGGAGACCAATAAGATTTAGGTTTGAAATTATTTTCGGGGCATTGGCAATTTTTTTTAAAAGGAATGTGTAAGTCTGCGGCTATATTAATTTGATCTATAAAAGTATCGTAGAATAGTTGTAAGTCGGAAGGTATAGTAAATAATTTAAATAAATCTTCTAGACATGAAGTATAATTTTCCCAATTGGCTCGTTTATAGTTTCTTTTTAAAAAAGGTTTTTCTGGTATGTATTTAGAGGTAGATATTTTTATCATTAAGTGATCACTTCCTAAACTTTCACTCATTACAAGCCACTTAAATTCCAGCGCAATGTCTGAGGTGACCAGCGATAAATCGGGAGCAGACTTTTGTAATATGCCATTTACTAATTTTAATCTTGTCTCGCTTCCATCATTCAAAACTATGAAATGACTGTCTAGTAATGCGTCAAATAACATTGAGCCCCTGTAGTCGGTTTTGTAAGACCATGTCGAGTGGTGCGCATTAAAATCCCCTAATATCATTGTACGTTGCTTAAAAGTAGAAAATTCAATTATTCCAATCTATTTGCCTAGTGCGCGCCGACGGCGAACAATAGACCGATATAATGTTATCTATATAACGAGCATTAAATAATTTTACGCAAACTAGTTCTATATTTAAGAAAGGTATTTGTAATCTACTAGCCTGTGATCGAATAGATTTGTGAATGAGAATAGCCACGCCCCCGTATGAATCATTCCTATCCAGCCTATAAATGTTATAGCTACTTACGTTCAGCTGACTATCTGGAACCAGCCACGTTTCACAAATAACTGCAATGTAGATTTTTTCCTTTAATAATAATTGCTCAAAACAAATGAGCTTAGGCCTTAAACTTTGGGCATTCCATTGTACAATATTTAATTGAATTAAGTTAGTACTACCCATTGTTAGTAATTAATCCTAGAAATAATTTAAGTATAGGCCAGTCCGAGATATTATCGACCGAGCGAAGCGAGGTCTTAGAGTCGAAAGCCGCGAAATGCCTGCGTTTGGACCAGTTTAACGCTTGACCTCTGGTGCTTAAGTTTGGTCGACGTTTACTTGAAAACAGTTAATCCAAATTAAATGAAATTTTACACACAAGTTAAAAAGGTTAATTAGATAATTTTAGTGAAAAAATTAGCTAAATAGGTTCCAGGGTTGCAGAGATATAGGTGACTTAAAGTCTTTACGATAGGTCTGAAGATTATTTCAAAACTGGAGCCGCTGATAATTTTTTTTCTAACATATACACATTTTTTATAAGCGACACAAATATATTAGCCAAAGTGTATGTTTGTATGTATGTTTGTTACGCGATAACTGGAAAACCAATGGTCCAATCTGCATGAAACTTTGCAAACGCGTAATATAAATCCATAGAATTTTTAAGTTCGAACATGAGCCAAATCGGTCGAAGGGTTAAAGAGTTAAAGAGATTGCTGTATTACAATGAAACCGATGATCCAGTCTTGATAAAATCTTTTTAAACAGGTAGTACAAACTAAAAGAATTCTCACGTCCAAAAATGAGCCAAATCGGTGCAAGGGTTGTAGAGTTATAGAGAATACAAAATTACAATGTTTTTCGATTATAATATTATGAGAACTGCAGGGATATTCAGTTATCCGTCAGGGAACCAAACCAAAGACCGAATTGTCAAAAATCGATACGACGTAATACGTCATTTCATACATTTTTGATAATTCAGTCCTAGGTTCGGTTCCCTAACGGATAAGTGAATAGTCATGTTGACTTACTCAAAATATTATGAATTTAAATGATCGTGCGGGTGAAACTTAAACCCATTTTTTTATTCAAATAGTAGTCCAGTCAATGAGTGCCCAAAAGAGGCATGTGGATCGAAAAGTCGAAAGCAGAAAAACTAACTTAGGAACTTTGTTTGGACTATTCAGGAGATTAACATACTAAAAGTCCCCACCCCTCCGAGGTGATTCTGAGGGGTGGGGAGGCCGAAGAAGGTCCCATTTTTAGGTTTTTTGCCTATATGTCAAAAACTGGGCGTAGTACGATATTTTGTTGTACTACATTATAAAAGCTTTAAAATTTCCTACAACTTTGGCTTTAACACTTTTTATCTATATCCAATCGTTGTCCAGCTATGAGCTTCCAAACATGGTCTATTTTTAAGATGCTGAAATTAGTTTTCCATTCAAAGTCGGTTAAAAAATCTCATATAAGTAATATTTAACCAACTTCTGGTTGTCGTACCATAATGAAACTTTGCAAATGTCTAGAAATATGATGACAGTTCAATAATTTGGTACTACTGAGCTGATCTGATGATGGAGCCAGGAGGTGTTTACTGAACCTCTTCAATGGCTATTAGTAAACCCGTCGAGTTTGGGCACATTACACTCGAATTGGCATAAGCAAAAAACCTAAAAACCTAAAAATGGAAACTTCTTCGGCCTCCCCCCCTCGGGCTCACTACGGAGGGGTGGGGACTTTTAGTATGTTTATGTTCTGAATAGTCCAAACAAAGTTCCTAAGTTAGTTTTTCTGATTTCGACTTTTCGATCCACATTTCTTCTTTTACTGGACTATAGGCTACAGTGCTTCACTTTTAAAAGTAAATTTTACAATTATTTAGATCTTAGTATTTTAAGACTCTACTGTTCGTTCGAAAAGCATATCTATCAGAAGAACGAGCAAGAAACTTATTGGGATTGTTATTTATGTATTTATCACATATCATTATGCCATTAAAACCATCATTCACTCTAACATCTGCAAACATCCCTGACGCTCTGTAGTATCGAGACAGCGCCAAAAGCATCCTGAAAGCATTCTTGTACTGGATCTGTTTTTTGTAAAGTTGTAGTTTCTAAAGTTCATCCACAAGTATTTTGTTTAAAAAAATAATTAATAATTAGGCCTACGTTTGATCACATCCCACCTGATGGAAAGTGCAAATGTGATCGACTAGCTGCACGTTTAAAAAGTCTGATAATGCCTTGAACAAGGACCCTTTGTCTTGCTCAGTAGCTGTAGATAACTGGATAAACTTAGTGGAGTCAGTCGACATGTCACATAATAGCAAAAAGGCCTGGGTCACCCTTCGTAAGCTGACAAGCGACCCATCTCCAGCAACACAACCAGGTCCAGTAACAGCCAACCAAGTAGCCCACCAACTGCTCGTTAATGGAAAACCGCCTAACAGAATGCGACAACCCAAGGAACCCCCAATATCGAATGATAATAATCAAAACACAATCAGTCGACCATTTACCTTTAACGAAATTAAACTTTGTTTAAAAGTCTTGAAAAATGGTAAGGCTACCGGCGTTGATGATATTACTGTAGAACAGTTAAAACATCTGGGCCCGGTGGCTATATCATGGCTTCTCGACATGTTCAATACATGTGTCAGTAGTAGCAAAATCCCTAAAAGATGGCGTAAGACAAAAATCACTGCCTTATTAAAACCGGGAAAGTCACCAGAGGATCCAAAAAACTTCCGCCCCATTTCGCTACTTTGCCACACTTACAAACTGTTCGAAAGACTGATCTTAAACCGCCTAACAAACTTAATAGACCCTGAACTAATTCCCGAGCAGGCTGGTTTTCGCCCTGGAAAATCTTGCTCTTCACAAGTGCTGAACCTCACACAGCATATTGAAGATGGCTTTGAAAAAGGTCTTATAACAGGAGCCGTTTTTGTCGACCTCAGCGCTGCCTACGACACGGTGAATATCAAACGGCTACTAAATAAAGTTGCTATTTTGACCGAAGACACAGTTTTTGTAAAAATCCTCGCTGAAATGCTGCAAAACCGACGATTCCAGGTGTTACTTCACTCCCAAAAAAGCAGGTGGCGGACACAAAAAAATGGTCTTCCGCAAGGTAGCGTGCTTGCACCAATACTATTTAATATATATACTAATGATCAACCCCACCACCCTTTCACAAGACGCTTTATTTACGCCGATGACCTAGCACTCACATCTCAAGCACAAAATTTTGAAGAGGTTGAATTTCAACTCACATCAGCCCTGTCACAACTTACCCAATATTACACCAAAAACTCATTACGGCCAAACCCGACAAAAACGGAATCTTGTGCTTTCCACCTAAAAAACCGTGAAGCCAGTAGAAAACTTAAGATCGTGTGGGACGGCGTAAACATTACACACAACCACACACCAAAATACCTTGGTGTCACTTTGGATCGCAGTCTGACATACAAAGAGAACTGTCAAAAATTAAAGTCCAAAGTGTGCTCTCGCAACAACATTTTACGCCGTCTCACCTCAACTCAATGGGGAGCATCACCTCATGTCCTTCGCACGAGTAGCATGGCTTTATGTTACTCGGCGGGCGAATATGCGTGCCCAGTATGGTCCCGCTCTGCACACGCCAAGGAGGTCGATGTTGCCCTTAACGAGTCTTGTCGGATAATCACCGGTACACTGAAACCTACTCCACTGGCCAGCCTATACACCTTAGCTGGTATTGCCCCTCCAAGCGTACGAAGAGAAATCGCTTGTTCTGTGGAGAAACATAAACAACAACAGGACACTAGACACCCACTACATAACCAAACCCCCCCGCCATCACGTCTAAAAAGCCGTAACTGCTTTCTTAGACAGGCCAGTTTGAATGCGAGATTTGCCCCAAAAGCCAGAATAGAGCGCTGGAATAACATCTACCCACCGGTGTCACCATACATCTCTTCCACAGAGAAACTACCCCCTGGTGGTGACCTTCCTTGGCCGGTCTGGAAATCTTTAAATAGACTTCGGGCCGGCGTTGGAAGAAGTCAAGAAAACCGAGTTAAATGGGGATTCTCGCAGGACGACAGGTGTGATTGTGGTGCCGTCCAATCAATGGCACATCTCCTACAGTGCCCCAGCTGCCCTACAGCTTGCACAATGCAAGACCTTTTCGAGGCCAATGAAAACGCAATTATAGTAGCGACGCATTGGTCAAAGCAGTTGTAGGGTTAACATAATATAGCCAATCGACTCGACAAGAAGAAGAAGAAGTAGCTGTAGATACATCTTGAAAACCTGCGAGCCTAGATGTTACGCGTGACTGTCATAGCTCTGCGTTCTCGCTCCAAGTCTAAGTCATCATCGGCTGCTACGACAAAAATGTTATAGAATTAGCTACAATATCAATATAATAACTGTTGTAAATTTGCTATATAACACAAGTAAAGCTATATCGGCAACTTCTTCGTAAACAAATGCTACAAACTATGAAGATTTTTTGAGATTTTTTTTAAAAACTATAGTAATATTTATTATTTTATTCTATTATTTTCTGCAAGTGAATACACACATAACCTTTCATATTTTATTATTATTGAAATTTTGATCACAACAATAAAATAGTCACAGAGATAAAGATTTTTTAATGTAGGTATATCCGTTACGTATTTTGAGTTTTAACATTACTTTCAATTTTTGCATTTTCCTTTCCTTTTACGAATATTATAGGTTAAAGTTTCCATACATTTATAATTCGCAGATACTTATAACTTTTACCCATGTATACCTATTTTGAGGGAAATTGGGTCTGCGAGGTCTCAGTTCGCGGCGAACTACTAGTCTACTGCCACAAGTATTAACCACTCCACTATCAACTTAATAACACTAGTTACTTTTGATTGGACACTGCATTGCTTCAAAAATATTACTTCTTTTATTCTAGATATAAGCTCGCTAAAGTTAATTTTGTCTGTTTTGTTAGAATCGCAATTATTTGTATTTTCTTGTGTCTCTGCTTCAGTTATCGACGGCAGCTCCTGTTCCCAACTAAACACATTTTTATTCTCCTTTTGAAATTTATTCTTCTTGGGCTTACTATTGGGCTGGAGAATTATGCTCTTCTCAGAACACGAGTCGGGGAAGCGGGTGTCATTTGCTATTTCTGCATAGCTGGGTATTGTACGAGAAGGTATAGGTTGAAGTGCCGAGTCCGGCCCACTTGTTGGAATAGTGCTCGTACTCGTCGCGCCGCGTGCATTATTGTCATTCAGCGTTTTTACTGGCGAAGATAAGTAAATTCTTGCTGCTTTAATATAAGTGCAGTTATTCTGTGACATTATTTCTCGAATTTTCTTTTCCTTTAAATATGCTGGACAAGTTCTCGACAGGGCAATGTGATTACCGGAACAGTTCACACATTTGAAGATTTTTGTTTCACAATTGGCATGGTCATGACTCCCGCACTTTGGACAAGTCTGCCTTCTGCTAGGACACGTCTTCATGACATGTCCCAGCTTCCAGCAAAAATGGCATCTTGTAACTGGAAACACATACGGCTCGAGCATTACTTTTATGTCATAAACATATACGAATGGTGGTACTTCTTTTCCTTTGAAGCAAAGTCTTACGGTCTCACTAGGCTCCCAGCCATCACCCCCTTTTGTTCTCCTGTTGAACCTGAACACCGACGCGAGCTGGATTGACCCTGGACATGACACGTTCTGCAATATGTCTTCCGTCTTTAAATTTAAATCTACGTCTCGCATAACGCCATATGAGTATGTAACTTCCATTACCTTATTAAACCTCCACTCTTTTTTTATAAATTCTTCATTCGAAACTATTGCGTCCACATCCTTTCTTTCTTGCATGATGAGTTTCACTCTAAAATCATTTATGTATTTAATTTGAAGTATACCTGTGATTTTTTGCGCCTTCATTAATCGAGCTAATTCAAATTGTTTGGGTAGTGGTTTGCTACACGAAATATGAATTTCGTTCTCTCTATCCCCTTCCCCAACTACCTCCACTTCTTTGGTCTGTCGGACTTTCTTTCCCTTTCCTTTCACTAATTCCCATTCTCCCCCCTCCTCCTCGTTTGCCTCATCAATCGATCTTTTGGGTGGTCGAGAGCCACTGCTCATGATGGTAACCTCTTCCTTCTGTTGTATAAAACCCTCTTCAAAAATCATCTCTTCTTCATCTATATCGGACACCACATTATTGTCCCCTTGGATCGCGTTCATAGTGCCCGGGCAGGTACCAGTCCTGCGCCGGGCTGTTATCGCGCGCCTTATCAGAACCAGTTATTGCAAACTATCTAATAAACAACTCGAAGCTACAAAGGTACACGGCTAGCTCGTCCGAGTGCCGACACGAGAATGACACTATATTTATATAGGTATATCCTGTATCTTTTCGTCCACAGAATGAGTCAAGACGACTGGGTAAACCCCCATCCGTGCAACCAAAATCCTGAGAATCTTGAAAATATATGGAGCTTCTATAACTGCATGTGGCTTACCATGGGTTCCATTATGTGTCAAGGATGTGATATTTTGCCAAGGTAAAGTAATGTATATCTCTTATTTTACTTTGAATTATCAAGGAAGGAGAACAAGAAATGAGCTAATCAGAAAAGACAACGGCAAGGCGACGATCTACTTGTTGACCATTTGGCGTAAAAATAGAGACGGAAAGTAGATATTAATTTGGAATCCTTTTGAATTTATATACAAGGTTGTCAAATAAGCTAGAAGACAAGCAGTAGGATCATGTTCCTATTCGTATGAAATGGTGATTTAAAATTTGACCACTAGTTTGTTCAGGTACTAGTAGTCTCAACACTTCCACGAGTTTCATAAATGAACCTAGCTTTAGTTTCTTCCTTTTTTTGTGATTTTTTTTATATACAGAGCTGCAGGTTCCCGCTGGATCTCTGGAATGTGGTGGTTCTTCGCCCTGATTGTCACGTCTTCCTATACCGCCAACATGTCGACCTTCCTCGGAGACAGTCGCCGCAACAGTGACATTAACAGCGTCAAGGATCTCGTCGATCAGAACTCCATCTCTTATGGCGCTGTTGTTAATGCATCTACTTATACGTTCTTTAAAGTAAGTAAGCTATAGTTCATTTAGAAATGTTTTATTGATTTATTTATAATAACTAATTCATACAAAATAATGCTCATTAAATAAGCAGTTCAAAGAAGTTTAGCATGTTTGGTTATTGGGTGTGATGGTAGCTGCTGAAGTATGACTCTGAGTGGTTATCTAGAGGACCGAACGACGAGGCATCGGTTGGTCATGAGTCATGTGCTAATTATAATGGTTCATTTTAAAAGAAAAGCACAAGCGCTATCTATATATATTTACGCTATCTTATGATGATAAAACAATTTCCGCTAATTTCCGCATATTATGTGTCTATCAATATGTACATATTTCTATTTTATAGAACTCCGATGATCCTCTCTATCAAAAGCTGTGGTCAGCGATGAGCTCTGCAAATCCAACTGTATTCCTAAAGAATAATATTGAAGGCATGAATCGAGTGATAAAGAGCGACGGAAAATTCGCCTTTTTCATGGAATCTACAGCTATTGAATATTATATCAAGAGGAATTGTAAATTAAGAATGGTTGGTGACAACTTGGACTCCAAAGAATATGGTATTGCTTTTCCGAAAAGTAAGTAACTATCATTAATGATCAAGATTTTTGCCTCGACGCTACCGTGTTTCGGAAGGCACGTAAAACTGTGGGTCCCGGCTGTTTCCTATAAGATCTGTAGGAGGCAGTCATTAGGTCGTGTTGCAAGCACTGCAGTCACGGCGACCAGAAACTATAACATATAGGTTAACCTATACATCGTGATTTGACTCTGACAGTGTAAGTAGAGTAACCTGTTCTGTTGGAGTATAAACCCCAATTATATTTTTAATCATTTGGTAAATATGTGGTTCAAAGGAAGTCCTCTATTCATATACACCTGTTTCAGATTCACCGTACAAAGAATCAGTGGATTATGCCATACTGTCGTTACAAGAAAGCGGTAGATTGGAGGAATTGGAGAAAAAATGGTGGGATGAAGAACATAACAACAAAACTTGTGATGAGGTACTGAGACTACTTAGAGCAAAGCTACGAGTACATAGACGTTGTCTAAGCATGTAAGGCGGGACAGTAATAGTGTATTGTCTAAAATAATTTGTACTACCAACATACATAAGTGCTACCAACATTTCCATGTCCATCTTAATTGTATGTAAAACAAGTAACCGTATATCAACACTCGTGTGGCATTGCTCTTATACTACAAAATTACAATTTCCGATGGGATGTGGTCAAACGTAGGCGGCCTATTTAGTGAAAAATCAGTGTGGTCATTCTTTATCAGTTAGTAGAAATAAATTATTTTCTTATTAAAATGTGTGCTTAAAAGTTATTTCGTATTTCAGCGTGACAAGAAGCCAGCAGATGACAATGGTTCGCTGCAAATGAAGAATACAAGCGGTATTTTCTTGGTGCTCGGAGTTGGAGGAGTTTTGGGACTTATTGTAGCTGTCATCGATTTTCTATTGAACGCTAGACAAATTAGTGTTAAAGAAAGAGTAAGTTTTAGTAGGATGTAGTTTATACTCGCAGCTTTAACCTTGTGGTAAAATTCTTTTCCTAGCAGAACTCACTATTAAAAGAACGCCATAAAACCTATCTCGAACCCATTCCGAATTTCAACCCAATCTGTGTAGCGGTTTTAGCTGTGCGTTGATAGATCAGTCAGTAGTCAATTAGTCCCGCTTTCTATGTATACCTCTATATTCAGATGATTAGACATTTTTGCAATTTACGACGATAATTAATAAGACACAACTCTACGAAAAAAATATCATAGAGAAATTTGTAATTTAAAGCTGCTTTATTATCTTCAGGTTTCCTTCCGCGAAGCAGTAATAAGCGAGTGGAAAGCATCTCTAGACCCCAAAACCCTGCAGAAGTCAGCCGCCCCACCGCGGTCGGCCGCGCCGTCTACCGCCACACCTTCCCCTCACCGCGAGAGATCGCAGTCTCGAGCGGTCTCCGTGTTGAAAGCTGCCACTTCTTTCATCAACTTTGATGAGATTTACTAACATTGAAAAAAAAAACAATATTTACGAGTAGCTAAACGTAAACACAATTACTGGGCTAAAGAGTCAACATCGAATGACTCTTGTGTAGGTAAGAAGCTTTGGTGCAGTGCATCTAGAATTTCTCATCATTGTGAAATCTTAGGTAGCACTTTACTGATTATGGGCAGCGTTATCTCTTAACATCAGGAGGGCGTCTTGCTCGTCTACTTACTTCTTCACATAAAACAATGGTTTATGAAAAATGAAATGAAAATGAAATGAAAATGCGTTTATTCCAGAGTTTTACATCCATAGTGACTATTAATGAATCATGCAAAATTTAAAACTACTTATAATTAGGTGATTGGCGTGTGGTAGGACTGCCACGTTCGGTGTAGGGGACTGCGATCCCAGTCCCTCGCAGCAGTGACGAGTATGTTCGCCGAGGCATAGACGGCTGTGCGGTGTGCTGCTGAGCGGGTCCGGAGCAGAGCCTGCCAGCCGGCCACTCGACCGCTGGCGAACATAGTGCTCGCGCTGCACCAGCGCGGCAGCCGGAACATCGCTCGCCAGGCGTCGTTATACTGCACCCGCATGTCGCTCATTGCAGCTTTACTGTAGTTAGTCCACAGCTCGGTAGTGTAAACGCAGGTGCAGTAACTTAGGGGTTCCACTATCCCTATCGGGGAGGTCTGCATCGGGGTCGAGCCCTCGATGAGATATCTTGGACTCGTCCTCGACGGGCGGTGGAACTTCCGGGAGCATTTTGCCCGGTTGGCTCCCCGCCTGATGGGTGCGGCGGCCGCTCTCAAGCGGCTGCTGCCGAACCTAGGCGGACCTCGGACCAGCTGCCATCGCCTGTACGTGGGAGTCGTGCGGTCCATGGCTCTGTATGGAGCCCCCGTATGGGTGGATGCCCTGACGGAGCAAACCATCGCCCATCTGAGACGTCCTCAGAGGGTGATGGCCGTCGGGGTAATACGGGGTTACCGCACGGTCTCCTACGAGGCGGCGTGCCTCTTGGCAGGATCTCCCCCCTGGGACCTGGAGGCGGAGCTGTATGCGGCGCGCTACGAGTGGCGCGCCCTCGAGCAGGCAGCTGGACAGTGGTGGCAGTCCGTCCACTACTCCAGCAGTGGACGGACAGAGAGCACGGGTCCTTGACCTTCCGGCTCGTGCAGGTGCTTTCCGGGCACGGATGCTTCGGAAAGTACCTGCATCACGTAGCCGGCAGGGAACCGACCCCTGCTTGCCACCACTGTGGTAGCGACGTGGATACGGCGCAGCATACACTGGAGGAGTGCCCAGCTTGGGTCAGTGAGCGCCGTACCCTCGTCGCTGTTATGGGGGGCGAACTCTCGCTGGCAACCATGGTAAGAGCCATGGTTGCGAGCGAGGAGTCGTGGCAGGCCGCGGTTTCGTTCTGCGAGAGTGTCATCTCGCAGAAGGAGATCGCGGAACGCGAACGGGAGGTCACCACCGACCTCCCGATGCGTGCCCGGAGAAGGGGGCGTCGGAGGCGTATCTTCCACGCCCTTCTCCAGCCCCCATAACCTGGGTCTAGGCGGCGAGTACGGGGGTATTCGTCGCCGCAAGAACAGACCCACGAGGTGGCGCGCGCGGTGTTTCCGCGCGCCCCTTGAGAGGGTGGGGTGAAACTCCTCTTCACCCCACCGCGGAGGGGTCCTCCTGTCAGTGAGGACCAAACGCCGTCGGGGCCGCGGATGAGTGCTTCGGCGTACCCGTTGCCCCGGCATTATGGCGTCCCGCAGGAACACCCCCAGGTTTTTTAGTGGGTATCCCCGCCGCTCCCATCTTTGGCGGGGGAGTCCCACATACCGCCCCGCGCCCCCCGGCGTGGGGTGATGATGCGTAACGCATTTTTCCTGGGTCAAAAAAAAAAAAAAAAAAAAAAAAGGTGCAGTAACTTGTGAACAGCTGTGCCTTGACGGTGTCACTGCAGCGGCTAAATCGTCTGGCGAGCATGTTGCCTCGCACTGCAATAGCTCTCCGCTGTCTCTCTATATCGGCGTGGTCAGACAGATTTGAGGTTAATATGTGGCCGAGATATTTTGTTTCCTCCACCCTCTCCAGAGTTTTATCATTAAGTTCGAGGGGAGGAAGATCCGTCGGTGTGTTCCTGCTGTGGAAAACCATATATACAGATTTATCCGCGTTGTAGATCATGTTATGGTCCCTTGCATATCCTTCGCATACAGCCAGAAGTTTCCGCATCGCCGATATTGAGGGAGCTAAGAGAACCATATCGTCCGCGTAGGCTATGTGGTTTGTTATGGTGCCGTTAATGGAACAGCCGACTTTCGTTCTTATTAGTTCCGTGGATAATTCGTCCATGTAAGCGCTGAAGAGGGCGGGGGACATACTCCCCCCCTGCCTCACGCCACATTTCAGTGTGGAAGGTCCAGAAAGCTCATTTTTCCAGCGAGTTTTATTGTTTTGTTGCTGGTACCAGTTTCTCAGGACTTGAGTAATATTTTTGGGTACTCCGCGGTCATTTAATTTTTGCCACAATCGATCATGATCGACTCGATCGAAAGCACTGCTCAAGTCTAGATAGCACGCTATTACTGAGGTACTTCTGGACTTGTAATAACCCACCACCTGCTTCAACACGTATATGGCGGTGCTAGTTGATACTTTGCTTTTGAATCCGTATTGATAATCTGTGGAATTAATATATGGTGCCGTGTGCTTATGTAATACTTTTTCGAGTAGTCTTGCTATTATGTTAGCCAAAGCAATTGGTCTATAATTTTTTGCGCTTGATATATTTTTGCGCCTATTTTTGCATATAGGTACAATTACCGTGTCTGTTAAGCTTAGAGGTAGATGTCCAGTCTTTATAATGGCAGTGAATAATATTGATAACGCATAATGTATGCCAGGTCCACCGTAGCGAATATGCTCAATAGTTAGTCCGTCTAGGCCGGGAGATTTACCCCGAGAGGTAACTTTAATGACTTCTAAAATATCCTTAATTGACACAACTATACAGCATTCCTCTTCCCAGCAACTCGACGTATTTAAAACGTGAGGTGGACTTTGGTATGTGGGCGCTGGTAATCTAAAAATTGTATTATTAAAATGATTAGCAATTTCTTTATCATTAGTTATGCCGTCAATATGTGAGGGATGATTCACTGTAGGTTTTATAATTTTATTTACGTTGTGCCAAAATTTACCAAAGTTTTTATGCTTCATATCTATAGCTATTTTGTCCATAACTATTTGGTCGTGATTTTGCTGACAATATTTAAACGCCCGCTTGAACGCAGCGCGATGTCGCTTGCGTTCCTCCACCACTGCTCCCTCGCTCGGCCGACCGGTTTGGTGCCATAGATCTAGTGCGCGACAGGAAGCGGCATATTTTTCTGCGACGTGTGCATTCCAGCCTGGTATTATGTAATTTCGGCGGGATTTTTTCTTAATATTGTAGAAACACTCTGTTGCGCAATACTGCATAATTTTAACAATTGAATTATAAAGGTAATCAATTACTTTAATATCATCGAGATTTAGGCATTCTGCCAATAATAGCTGCATATGATTTGATTATAGTAGGTACATTAGGTACAGTAGGTATTTATTAGTAGGTACATTAGATTAGTATATTAGCATCATCATATTTCAGCCTTCGCTTGGCATAGGCTTTTCTTTGACTATCTATCTACCTTTAGCTAAACTTTGATGATATTTGACAATAATTGTACTGCTATGATCTCGAATAATAATAATAATAAATATTTGAAGCTTATACTCCAAAACACATAAATAGTTTCTTAAGTCGAAGTCATCATCTATGCCGCTTTGCCGGAAAAATATTTTTTATTTGGTTTTTAATATTATTTCATGTTTTTGTTATTTTGTATAACTTCGGTAGAGTCAACTTTGGCAGAAGTTTTAACGATGTCAAGCAAGTCGTAAAAAAGTATTCGTTGCGAAGTAAAATTTTGTTTTATTATTACTTTACTAAACCATTCAAAAAAAGAAATGTACATAAACTTTAAAAGATTTGAGGAAAGTAGAATCAAACTGTTTTTTTTTAAATAATGCAATTACGTGGTTAAATTTTAACATAATGTGAATGGTGAATAAAAGGACCAAAACTTTTTTGCATCGAGTTTTAAAGGTTAGTATCATGAAAACGGGACTTGGTTCTACTTTCACCAGTTTTTTGGATTAAATAAAAGTAAAATTATTCTTAATAAAATTTTCCAAAATTTAAGATAAAAAACTTTACAGCACAAAATAAATATACAAAAGCACTTCCTTAAGGACTACAAACGTCAAAAACTAGACGATTATTTAAACAAATCAATATGGAACATATCGACAGCGGAGCGTAGAACAGAAGAAGCTCTGGACGGATGAGATCCTGAGGCTGATGATGAAGGTCGCGAGTGCTTCACTGGCTTCTCAGTCTCCCAGAAACTGAGCGCGAACGTTAACTCGGCCCAAAACGCTTCTGACTGAGTCATCTGTAAATAAAAATGTTTGACGTTTCATGAAAGAGTTTCCATTTAAGCCGCGTCTCCAGCTCCTGTTTTGGTTCAAACATTCACCATGAGCATGACAACATCAAAAAAATGTCGGCGATTTTGACTTCTTGTTTGCTCCAACAATATTTTTTGCTTTCCATATCTGATGGAAAGCACGTACAACAAAACATAATATGGATGTTGTCGTGCTCATGTTGAATGTTTGAACCAAAACAGGAGCTGGAGACGCGGCTTTATAAAAACTCAATAGGGCTTAATAAATAAGCATAGGATTTTTTTTGAAGTGAAAACTTCTTTAGCGGCGCTGAGCACTTTTTTTTGTATGGGTAAAAACTTTAAAACTCGCGTCAGGGTCACGTGATGCTGATCGAAAAAGCGTAAGATCGAGGGGAAGGGAGAGGAACTAGTATCTCCCACTCTTTCTACCGTGCCTGAGTGTGCTGCTCTGTTGATGGTGTAAAAGTCGTCGAAATTATGGATGGAAGTTGATTTTTCTGAGAGATAAAATTTAATGTAATATATAAATAACGATATAATATTATAAATTGTCATATTTGTGTACGATAGCGCAATAAATAAACATTGTATTCTACCTCATAAATGATAGTACTTTTATACTTATAATTAAACACAACGTTAATATTGAAGTTTTCACTTCTGCCGGCACTCCCGGAGTGCTTTTTTTTTTTTTTTTTAAATTTATTTAGGTAAACCAACAATGACATAGTATGTAGTAATTATGCACTTATAAATAATAAAGAATCTTAAATTACTATGCCACCCACATCGTCTACCACCGATTAATTGTATTGCGTATAATATGTATTGCGTATATTCATAAAAGACGTTGGGTATTATTGCTTTTTGAAAAGAGGGTAAATGTGTGATATAATCCCTCTTATTTTTTAACAAGCTATGCCCAGCGGTTTCAGCCACTGAAAAAGTAATCAGTGTTATTATTATTATGTCGCTCATAAACACGGGTCAAACACCGCTCCGTGTACGTCTTTTTATAGGCGTACACGGAGACTGAAAAAGTCCAACGTGCAGAGGCCCTTTTGAGCTTTTAATATAAATGTGATGGGTGACACTTATCGAAGTCTATCTGTGAGTCCATCTATACAAAATTATTATTATTATAATTAATACTCCTGTACCAAATTCCAGCTCTATAGCTGTTACGGCGTGAAGAGCTTACAAACGACACTTTCGCGTTAGAAAGATGTATTTTAAATATAATCTCTTGGCCGAATAAATTTATACCTTACGACTAGAAAAGCCAGAAGCATTTTCTGAGATCTTGCTTCTTTAATTTTTTCCTACTGCAAAAATATCAATACATTATTATTATGAATTTTTGTAAAATCTTCCGTGGTATAGAGTAGTTCCACCGGTAGTTAGTACCCTCTCACTCACAGGTAAGTAGCGTGTTATTTACCTATCATAGAGAGATTGGAGAGTGTGCGCAGGAATTACACGAACTAATTCCTCCAAGCCCATTCTACCGACGGACGTCGCGGCAGACGGCAATGCGGCATCTTCACTTAGTGGCGTTACCTACTGCCCGCACCAAGCGTTTTGCTTCGTCGTTCTCAATGAGAGCATTTGGAACACTTTGCCGTCATCCGTGTTTCCCGAGCGGTACAACTATCGGGTATCTTCAAAGCAAGAATGAAAGGTATCTTTCTAGGCATCTTACGTGATCCATCGTCGACCGCATTTTCACTTTCCATCAGGTGGGATGTGGTCAAACGTAGGCCTATTAAGTATAATAAATAAATAGGCCAAGCGCGAGTCGGGCCACGCACAATGTAGGGTTCCGTAGTTCTAGTAGATTGAATACACTGCACAACAGCATTTTGGATGATTTTTGACGACGATTTCAAATTTGTGACTGAAATTTCTGTACCAGCTCTAGTTAAAAAGATATGACACATATTATGTTGTTTTCGTAATAAAACGCTATAAATGTAGAGATCATCATCATCATCATCTCAGCCGTAAGACGTCCACTGCTAAACATAGGCCTCCCTTTTGGACTTCCATATGTACAATACAACCATGAACAATTCGCTTGCGCGATCTAATTTTACTACTAGCGCCATCTAGTTATGCATTAATAAACTATAGGCTAGGTTAGCTTTAGGTATTCTTATTTTGCTGATTTTACCGAAACTAATAATTTTATCTTAACCGCTATAGTTTTCCTGGAAAGTTCATGGTTGAAAGCATACCTCTGATTTTTTTCAGAATTTTAAACCTTGTAGTTCAGATTTTAGAGGGGGGGGGACGCTCAATTTTTTTTTTAAAACTTGAATATCTTTCAAACAGAACATGAAATCGAAAAAGTTTCTTAGCAAACCGTCCTTCATTTTAAAATACCTATTCAACGATACCCCACACGATGGTATCAGCCAGAAAAAAAAAATAGCACTCCGGGAGTGCCGGCAGAAGTGAAAACTTCAATATTAACGTTGTGTTTAATTATAAGTATAAAAATACTATCATTTATGAGGTAGAATACAATGTTTATTTATTGCGCTATCGTACACAAATATGACAATTTATATGTTGTTATTTATAATATTATATCGTTATTTATTATATATAACATTAAATTTTATCTCTCAGAAAAATCAACTTCCATCCATAATTTCGACGACTTTTACACCATCGTTATTATCATAATCATCATCGCAAATTTTTACAACTGATACAATTGGTTTATGATAACTTAAAAAAAATATCGGGCGCGCGCTTGTCTAAGCCCCCTGTGCCGCCTAAACAGAGCAGCACACTCAGGCACGGTAGAAAGAGTGGGAGATACTAGTTCCTCTCCCTTCCCCTCGATCTTACGCTTTTTCGATCAGCATCACGTGACCCTGACGCGAGTTTTAAAGTTTTTACCCATACAAAAAAGTGCTCAGCGCCGCTAAAGAAGTTTTCACTTCAAAAATCATCCCCATCTTACGTGTACGGGAGGTAGCCTAAATTAATTAATTAAAAATTATTTTTTGTCACCGTTCTCTTACCCTTATTATTACTTACCTGTATACAAAATTACACTTTTCTAGGACTTATAGTTTCTCCGCAATGCCGCGGACAGACAGACGGACGGACGGACGGACGGACAAAGCGAAACTATAAGGGTTCCTTGTTGACTACGGAACCCTAAAAACACTAATATTTAGAAACTTTGTGAGTGAGTGTGTATGTTTGTTACTTCTTCACGCCTAAACGGGTGGACCGATTGAGCTGAAATTTGGTACAGAGCTAGTTTAGACACTTGAATAAAAAATAGGCTCTAGTACAGTGGGTAAAACTGGCACAGCTAGTTTAAAAATAAATTTAATAAAAAATATTACCTAAAGAAAAACGCAGGTAGGTTAGGAGTTTAGAAGGTAAGAGACGGTACGCACTATCGTTGCTATAGCTAAACTTGGGCCAGCTGGGTCGGAAAGTGTTAGATGCCGCGCCTACTCGCGCCATAGTAAAATTGTGTGCATGAACCTAATTGGTGCGGTAGATTTGCGAGACGCCTGTCCTGTTTCCGCTCATTTTATTTTAATATAAGGTAAGGAGTAAAACTACAAAGTGGTGCTAAGTAGGATGAATGATAAATAAAATGAAAATAAACGATGTGGTGTCTACAACCGAGGTTTCGATTGAACAAATAAACATTATGCGGCAATAATAAAGTTGAGACTGGAGTTCGCGATTTCATCGAGCTTTCATTTGACTTTCAAATGAGAAAAATATATTTTTTCTTGGGTACTCAATAATACCTACCCTTGTATGATTTGTTCCTCAATTTGTCTTGTTTATGGGATTAGAAATCCTTTGTATGGTGAGTAAATATCCTGCTAATATTATAAACACGAAAGTGAGGAATTGTTATTTAATTAACATTTGAGCCTAAACTGGTGACTAAATGACATTGGGAGTAGCTGCAAATTGTATGCAATGACAGCGCGAGTAGCAAGAGTAGCGTCTTGATATTATGTCAGTTTACTTTTGACAGTGGGACGCGAGTTGCTACTCTTATGTCAATGTTTTTATGTGCTACGACGGCAGAATCACATCTACACCACTTAACCCCCTAATCAGGTGATTACGGGGCTACCCTAATCACCAGCTCTTTCCATGTCTGAATGCTTTGTATGATACTTTTTCCAATACTTAACTATTTTTTTTATTCATTATAGGTAAGCCTTTGACCACGATCTCGCGTGATGTTAAGCGATGATGCGGCTGAAGATGGCAGCAGACTATACCTAGAAGGTGGGATAAAAGCCCTCTCTGGCTTCTCTGAACATTCATTAGGTTCTTTCTTTTCATTTAGGTTTAAAGACATACCTTCTGCTCAATAGCGACCTCCCTAACATTCCACAGGAACTCCATGACCCCCATAAAGGCGGCGGCCCCACATCCTATAGCCAGTACAACGAACACGCCACCGACGTTGTCCACGCCAAGCTCACCGCTTGAGCCGCTGTCTTCTGTTTCTTCCATCTAAATACGAGAAAATACAAAAAAAACTATTGATTTCAATAACACTTAGGTACACTGTGCTCTACGTTGGATCAAATGAAAAGCCAAACAAACATACACACATTTTTGAAATTTAATATACGAGGTTCGGAGTCTCTTTGGTAGGGGGATTAGATGGCATTGTGTGTATAATTTTTGTGGACCTGTAATATTATATTGTGGTACATCTAATATAATATTTATGATTTACCTTGCAAGCGTTTTCTTCAGGAGCTTTCCACCAACGGTTCTTCAGTTCAACCAATTTCCCACTTTCAGCTAATTTTAGAACAGCATTGTCTACTGCTGTGCGGTATGAAGAGACTGAAAATACATTAACAAAACAATTTTATTTTATACCAACTGTAAAGCAGTCAATATAATTAGAGTTTGTATTCTAACAGAACAGGTTATCCTACTTTTACTGTCAAAATCACAATATCGATCATGAAGCCAACCTATATGTTGCAGTTTAAGATCAAGATTTACTTGTAACAAGACCTGAAAAATTACCTACTTTTTCTATTTATCTTATAGGAAACATTGGGGACCCACAGTTTTACGTATCGTGCCTAAACACGGTGTCGTCCAGGTAAAAATTATTCATTCCGCGGCCTTGGATACCATAAGGTACTTTATTATTTATGCATATTCACCGAATTTGTAATTGTACCAAATTTCAGTTCAATTAGTTAGGCGTGAACACATAGGTACTAAACATAAATACTTTAGCATATATTTTATTAGTATAGAACATAACATCTGCTACTATTCAATTCAATTAATTATCGAACAACGGGTTCTCTTACGAAATGGCATAGCAATTCCATATCCTTTAGAGTCCAACATTCCCCCGACTTGCATCAAATCGCAGTTCCTTTCGAGCTGGTACTCTATAGCGGTGGACTCCATCAGGAAGGCATAGTCTCTTTTGCTCTTTTTCACCCTGTCAACTCCTTCGTCATTGTTTTTCACGAATACTGATGGCCGGGCGGATTCCATGGCTGTCCACATTCTTTGGTAGGTGGATACGTTAGATCTCTACAATAGAAAATGGCGATGATATCACAACCACATTGGTCAGATAAGAGACCAGGTAAGATACATCTAAGCAAGAGCTAAAAACAGCCCTTTGACCACTTCTTCCCAATAGTTAGTGTGGTCAACCTTATTGTTCAGGTTGCCAAAAACATAAGGCCTGCAACATGATCTAGGAAATATCCTAGGAGGATTTTAGACTGATTGTGGGCTCTTGCTATTTCTCATAGTCTCATAGGGTGCGGTTTTACCTATCTCATAGGAAATAGCAAGGGCCTACAATTTTAGGGCCTCTTTTGGACCTAGAATATCAGATATTGTGATCATATAGTAAGCCCTTCGAGATCAATAGATTTATTCCTTAGAATAAAAATCATTATATAATGGTTTGCCTAGTTAATTTGTATAATAACATACCATTATACAAAGTAGAATTTGTATAATGGTATGTTATTCTTAGAGTTTAAGCTATGGGTTATTACATACACATATCGTGTACAGGTTTGGTATATTATCACAATTTATTTTCTTGATACAGATACCTTAAAAAAGAAATAAGTAGACCCGCCATTGACCGTCCCAAATTTGATTTTAGTCTGCATAGCGAGATCCTCCGCGCTCTTGATGGAGTCGTCCATGGCGGCGTTAGTTAGGAAGGCGGCGAGGTTGGCGGTGTAGGAAGAACACATGATCAGGGCGAAGAACCACCACATTCCACACACCCACCGAGTTGAGTAACCCCTGAAAAGAATCACGTCAACAGTAAGATTTCTTCCGCTCTACATCCGATTTGAGTCCTATTTGAAGAATGGCTATAGCGCTTAAGCTACCATACAAAATGTGCTACGGCTACGTTGGACCGTCATTTTGAGATTGGATGTAGCGTGGAAGCCTGTCTCATTATAATTATAATTTTTTAACGGTGAGAGGGTTTTTAGTGCGATACATAACCAATTAGCTTAAAATTTTGGAACAACAAACAACAACATTTTGAAACATTGTCAAAGTTGAGAACTGAAAGGATTCTTTCGCAGTGAAAAATAAAACTGTTTTATTTTTCAACAATCCTAGTATTGCGAAGGTACGGGTATCGGGTTACCTCTTTATGCCTCAAAGGCTGAATCGATTGATCTGTATGTATATTGTTCGGACCCTAGAATAACACATAGGTAAAACCCCTGGGCACAGTATTTCACTATTTGTTATCATGTCAACTTACTTTGGTAAAATATCTGAACCTTGAGTCATGATTGATCCCATTGTTAACCAGCAAGAGTTCTTGATGTGCCAAATATTTTCCAATTCCTCTGGGGACTTGTCACATGGGTGTGGGTTCTCCCAGTCATTTGGCGCAAGCCTGAGAAACAATATTTATTCATGATCAATTAGTTGTTGTGTATACTTAGACGACGATGACGTGTTCTTTAGGGTATAGGTTAAAGCACTTGCACAAAAAAATCATATAAATTGGATATTTAAATCTTCCTGGGCATCTACGTCATACAACCTTTCCGTTTTACAAATTTCAATCCAATCCGTTCAGCAGCTGTGCGTTGATAGGTCAGTCAGTTACTGTTTTGTTTTATGTATTACTACGAGTAGCTTGTGCCCGCGTGCTAAAATCCTATCTTAGCGGAGGTCTACATCATAATAACTATCTACATTCCAAATTTCAAGCGAATCCGTTAAGCGGTTTGAGCTGTGCGTTGATAGATCAGTCAGTCATTCTTTCCTTTTATATATTTAGATTTAGATAAATAAAAGGTATTTTATAAATATAAGTACCTTGCCAAAATGTGAAGCAGTAGAGACACCATCAAGTAGGCAGCGGCCATGTAAATCCATACGTCGACGGAGAAGGGCGACAGAAATGAAAACAACTCTGGCTCCGGCGGTATCGGTTTCGAATACAGAATACTAATTCCTAAAGTCATAAAAGGAGTCGTGAAATCCACATAAGACCGCCGCTCGTAAGTGATAGTCAGATCGCAGATTGCCAAGTCAGCTTTCTGGAAAGTTTTCGTTGGTGTTAACTTGTGGATAATATTTGTTATGGTTTAGACATTGCCTTTATTATTTGTTAACAAGATAATCAAAAATAAGGGCTTCCTATATTAAGGAGTGCAGAACTCTGATGCAAAAGTTTTAGGTCAGCAATTTGCTCAGCCCGGACGAGCTAAGAGAGCCGAAAAATAAAATGAAAATCCCTACATAAAATCCTGCAGTTCTTTGTAGCCGCAAGGATAAATGGTAAACAGCAATGGTATTCTCATCATAACAAATGGGCTACCATGGATGCAGTAACACCACAGCCACAAAACGTAAAGAAATACTAACCCGATCCAAAAGATATCCAACAAGCCCGTTCCATTTCTTCGTCTCTTTATTATAAGAGCCATAACTGTTTTCAGGTTCTATCTCCAATACATAGTTAAGATGCAGGGTCTTATTCAATACTTCATCTATTAAATCTTTCGAATAGCCTTCGTACCGGTCGTTTCCAGTCAACACCTCGCCTTCCTTCGGCACCCTTTCGACCAAGTACGGCGCCCCTGTGCGTGTCACGACTTTGAAAGTTTTGTTTTGCCATTTTTCCGCTAAAAGATCTAAAGTTTCGCTGGAAGTGCGGACGTAGACGAAGCCTGTGTCTGGGTGCCACTTGGCTATGCTGTTGAAGCCATTATTGGATAGCTCCATCACTTCTACGGTGAAATGAGTGCGTTGACCGGTTATGTTGTTTATCGTAATTTCGTTTGATATACCTGTTATGGGATTCTGAAATGTTTGATGTATCAATGTTATATCATATGTTTATATCAATGTAACCAAGGATTACCATAACATAATATTTTGATAGGCCTATCCCACTTAGCATGTTAATGGTGTAGCAATTGGCGGTATTAACGCTTAGGCCGATCTTTTCCAGACAGTCGCGTAGAAAGAAGAAAACGAGTACATACTATAATAGCACACATTTATATTATTGGTAGGAAGTAGGATTTATGAGATTCTGACCGTCAACAAATGATTGATAAATTCCTCTCCGATCTCCCACTGGTCTTCAGAAGAACATTCTATCTCTTGCGCTTCAAATTTGAACTCTTCAGGCGCTGCCTCGACAGCGTCTGTTATAAGTCTCGCTGCATCACTGGCTAGTGCCATTTCAACCTATAAAATGTATGAAAAAATAAAATATTTGATCAATCTTAAAGGTTATTCACGCTGGCATACATGTCAAGGCTCTCGTTGCCTTTGAGTCGCTTTTTGCCATATATCATGAAAGAAATAAAACTGCAAAGCAATTTGGGTACAATATTCACATACTTACGAGTATACCTATACAATAGGGATGTTGACTAATTTTTGGAATTGCTTTTATATGATAGAAAGACCCATTTCATACATGAATATCATATTTTTATGCAAATTATATGATATTTCAATATAAAAATACGTAAATCAAAATGATTTTTTGAATTCTGGCTAAAACGTTCTGAACAGTCATTTGACAGCGCGTGACGTCACACCACTGGCCTGTACTTACGCTTCCTAAGCAATGTTCCTGATATCGACACATTTTAATTATTCATAACTTAAAAACCACTGAACCGATTTTGATGTAACTTATACTGTGCCCTTAGTTGGTCAATATTTAAGCCAAAAATAAAGTCAATGACTAAAATGTCTCTCTGAAAATATAAGATCCATTTTGGTTATTGCCTTTTTTTGCTTAAATTTAGACCAACTTGAGCACAGTATAAGTTGCATCAAAATCGGTTCAGTAGTTTTTAAGTTATGAATAATTAAAATGTGTCGAAATCAGGAACATTGCTTAGGAAGCGTAAGTACAGGCCAGTGGTGTGACGTCACGCGCCCTGATTGGCGTTCGCATTCGCGTAATAATAAGTACAAATTATTGAAATTAAAATTGATTTTATTCCATTTTGGCTTGTAAATAGATCCTTAAAATGTGATTGTAGGTTTTTAAATACTGTCTTTTATGTGAAAAACATAACTTTATATGAATTCGTATCATGTGTCAACATCCCTATTACGAGTAGAATCATAGCCAGGTAGGATTTGTTTCCTGAAATTTCTTAAATAATTTAAAATTCCACTTAATATACTTTAGTGTTTATTAATATAAGAGCATTGTGAAGTTTTCGGAAAGAAAATACCAACTTCTCCGACACTTAAAGTTTTCGAAGGGTGGTTCGGAATTTATTAGTGAAATATCCTCTTAGTAGTTGGGGTCGCTAAACCCCTTGAGAGAAAATATACTATTTCATTTTATAAGATTATTATGAGTTATAAGTTATAAGCGTATACCAGACGATTTTTTTAATGTAATGGGTGACAAACAAACAGACGGCCCACCTAGTGGTAAGTGGCTACTAGCCTACGGATACCTGCAATACCTGTACCAGGGGTACCGCTGGTACGTTAGGTACTGACTTTTCAGAATTTTTGTAACTGTTATGAGACCTTAAATGATTAATGAATCCTTTAAAGCCTTCAACCAGGTAAACCTCTTTTTTTAGTCAGTCATAAATTCTAGTAGAATGTTATAAAAAACCTTAATAAGTTACTTTCTTGCTACTTTAAGTGTTTCGCTTCTTTAAGCTCTATTTAAACGTAGTTGAGCTTATAAATAAAGCGCTAAAATCCAGAGAATGTCCCGCTTTATCGCGGAAGGAAGTATAATACAACTACACTTTGTTTTATGGAACTTATTTCGAGAACTAGTGCTGCGGATTTAACGTTGTTACACAGGATAATAAATAGTGGACATTCATTCTAAGAGTTGTCTTTTAAAGACTGGTGCATATGCATGGTTATAAACGAATCTACATAAAGAGTTACTAGTAGAGTTCGTGGGGCTACGAATCCTACTAATATTATTAACGCGAAAGTTTGTAAGAATACTTGTGATGTAATGTGTGTTTGTTACTCTTTCACGCCTAAACGGGTGGACCACTTGAGCTGAAATTTGGTGAAAAGATAGCTAGGACCCTGGAATAACATTATAATATAGGCTTTTGTACAGCTAGTAAAACCGCTAGCAAATAAGCTAAGAATAAGTGAAGAGTGAGAGAGAGTGAGTGAGTGCTAAGAGTGAGTGTAGAATAAGTGGGCTAGCAAATATTAAGTCAGAAAGAATATCGTTCATATTAATAAGCATTATGTTACACTAATAAACTTTGTTTTATTGATTTTTTAACTAGTGCTGTGGATTTAACGTTGTGACACAGAAAATCACAAATAGTGGATTTATTTTTAAAAGTTTGTCTTTGAAGCCAGCCATACACGTAAGAATGTACCTGCCAGGTTTGCCAGTAAGTTAAACCTGAACTGTGTAGGTTTCTACACAAACTTACCTGATCTTACTGTATTATACAGGCAAACCTCAGGGGGCTTTTACGCGCATTGGTAGCATTAAGCCCTGATACTCAAGCGTGAATTTAAACGCATGTTCACAAGGATATCCTAATTACCCTACGAATAAATAATAAGTCAGAAACTACTAGCGTTTAATACCACAGAGATAGTGAAATTATTTCTATAAAACATAACTGAGTGAAAGATACGAGAGCGCACACGATTTTATTTGTTCACGATTTTTTTTGGATAATGACGCTAACAAAGAGTTGTTATTCAACAGAGTATTCTTAATTATATGTACAACGAAGTAAGAAGACGTGCAAGACGCTCTCATGATGGTAAGAGATAACGCTGCCCATAATAAGAACGGTGATACCCAGGATTTCGCAATTATGTTAAATTATAGAAGTTCTCTGCGCTAACGCTTCTAACTCAGGAGTTATAAGATGTTAAGACTCTTTAGCCCAGAAATTACACTGGTAGTAGTTTAAAGGAATGAGAATAAAAATACTTTTTAAGCAACCTTGACGCTAGTGACAATTAATACTATGTACTGACCGTAATCTCATGGCTCTGTTTGGGCATATTAACATTCTTCCCCAGCGCCTTCCAATCAGCGTAATATGAAAGCGTCCTGGAGTCAGTGTGGTCAAAGATCCTCAAGCACGTCACATTAGAGAGCCCGTACCTCAGCTCTTCTAGATCTAGTGTATGGGCGTCTAGAGACATTAACACGAAACTCTGGAATAAATAGAAATGTCACACACATACACATGATATTACAGTGATTTTCTTAAACTCGTAATCTTATTTAGTCACAAAAATCTTTTGATACTACGGCCCAAGATATATTTCGAAATTATTAATGTCAAGAACCTAAAATTATGACATGATATTTAAACGGATTCTCTGTGCCTTAAGTTGGATTTAATAATATGAGTCAAATGGTGAAAATGGGTGGGTTTCGGTAAAATTCTAAAGATAAACATACATACGACATACACTTTTAAGAATTTGCACTGATCATTTCTGTGGTAATTGGATTACACCGTTCATAGACAACTAGATTAAATCACTGTAGAATGTTAAATAATAGAGAATATTACATAATTACAATGTTAAATCAGTTAAAAATTATTTGGGTGGCTAATAGGCATGACTGGTTTTACAAATTCTTAGTATGACGATTGAACTCTGGTTGACCGTAAAATTTTAATCACAATAATTTTGTGGCTTCATCTACTGCAGTCAGCAGTAAATATAACGCGTATAAGTGGAAATTAATTAATTTATCCGAAATTAACGAGCGACTCTTGAATTCATCTAATTTTATCAAATTAATCTGGGATTTGGCCAATTACGCGTAAAATTTGAGAATTGAGAATGTCAGAGCCAGAAAATATATTCAAATACACCAAAATCTTACTATTTTCTATTAATATAAGAAATGCTTGTTAAAACATACATACATAAGTTTCTGAAATTTAGTTTGTAAACCATAATAGCTTGTTTTTCTTGAAGCTGCAATGGTCAGTGGCGAATTATAAGGCCGCGCCTACAGGGCCTTCTCCCGTTAGTAAGTGGCGATCACAATATGGCCGCAGAGATATGTAAAAGCACACCAAGAAAATAATAAATATGTAGGCTAAGGGCTAGTCGGGCTACGCGCAATGCTGACTGCTGACTGAACGGACAAAGCGAAACTATAAAGGTGACGCTACACACACGCAGGAAAACGGTCGCAATCCGAGACGGAATTTTTGTAATGTTTGAATTTAAACTGTCACATAATATAAAGCGAACGCAGGCAGGAACAAAATGAAGATCGCGACCGCTTTACCGCTCTGTCCCAGCTTTAGGCTATAACGACTATGATGGAGGCTTAAAAAACAAACTTACCATGTAATCCGCAAAGAAATGGACTTGATTAGCCTCCCGCAAGTAATGGAGTACCCTATCAGCGGGACAGTCCAAGATGACCCTTGTTTCACCCGCCGCTTTGAGTGATTTCAGCAAGGTTAGGTTATCTCCCCCTGGGATTAATCTCCTCACTCGCCATTTTACTTCAGGATCAGAGTGTTTCAAAATCTCTTGTAACCTTATTAGACCTGTAATGGTGGCACTTTACGACGCTATTCGGTGTTAATGTTATTTATCGGCTATATATAGATACTAGCTAATGCTCGCGGCTTTCCCCGCGTGGCTAAATCCTTTCTTAGTGGAGGTCTACGTCATAAAACCTATCTGTATTCCAAATTTCAACCGAATCCGTTCAGTAGTTTGGGCTGTGCGTTAATAGATCAGTCAGTGAATCAGACACTCTTTCCTTTTATATATTTAAGATACGTAATGATTTATAATACACCACACTTAAAAGAAATACATTACAAAGAGAGAATTTTTGTCAAAAATATTAAATGTGCAAGCGGCGGTTTTATCGCTAAAAAGCGATTACTATACGGCTATACTCGCTATATTCGCGTTGAAGTCGTCGCGTTAAAGAAAACTACGTTGAGTATTGGCAAATATTGACGAATAGAGCCACTTCACATCGCCGTATTTGGGCGAATAGAGCGAATATGCAAACACAAATAGCAATCTGAATGAAGTGCGCGTACAGAAGTTCTCAATTTATTAAGTGACAGGGAGTGCTAATTTTACCATAGCTGCACTCATCGTTTATCATTTTCATTACGATTCCATCCTTTAAAACCCTGTCGCATAGTTTTTTAACCTTCAAAATGTCATAAAATATAGTTTTCCCAAGTGAGTTTTATCCATAGTATTACTAACTCGAGACTTGTTTTGTGTTTGTAAGCTTGAGTCCATGTATATTATCTATATATTGTACACATACTTTGAGTTGCAATCCAGGTCAGCTCAATCTTATTTTATGATTCAGCTGGATGTTTGAACTTCTTTATGATTGTAATTTGTTTTGTGTACGTAATAAAATAAATAAAAATAAAAATCGTTATTCACCCATTTAACAGGAGGGTGAAGGTTATTTCTTAGTTCGTAATTGGTTCGTAATTATATAGCCTTCTCAGAGTTTTCTAATTCTATGGCGTTATATTTTCTAACAAACAACATTTTATAAAAACCAATTTTCCTTCATTAACCAAATAGTTGACATCGTTCTGAGTCCATATCTTCTACCACAAGTAGGTAGATATTAATAAATTCTTTCTAATGTATCATTAACATTTAAAAGAATCCAAAAACTTTAAAAAGTTTTCCACATTGGCAAACTACACTCAAGACTCAAGACCGTACCATAGTCGTCGTCGTAGAGCAAAGTGTAAGAATTCCAGTCGCTATCCTTTATGAATAGTGCAATTGCCTTCGACAGAGCTACAGCTTCGGGGTACAAGTTGATTGAGGGAGGACTCTGTCGCTCCAAGCCTCGATCCAGTGGGGGGTGCCAGATCGCCTGAAAATACCGAGAAAAAGTTATATTAAGTATGTACTTGCATATATTTGTAGTAATAGTGCTCTACTGAAGAGGCGGCGTAGTAAAGTATCGCATCTTACTAGTTATTCATCCGCCAAGCAGTAATGTGTAGACATTACTGTGTTGCGGACTTAAGGGAAATAAAATATTATCTATCTCACTATAGAGATATACATGTATATTAATATTATCTATCTAACACTGCGGTGTAAAGAAAGAAACACGTTTGTTAGACGGCTTATAAAAACACAAATAACAAGCAAAACAATTACTATAATGCACATGAGCATCCACTAAGCCGCCGAATGGAACCTGCCTCAGCTTTGTGCTGCGTGTGAACAGTGAAACACACAGCGTTGGTATTCTGGCAGCCTCCATTGGTAAGGTCGGTGGTCCTTACATAATCAAAAATACAAAAAAAAAATGAAAAGTTCGGTGGTACCGAGTCTGAAAATGTATTTAAAGTTTACAAAGATGAAATATAGCCGGTTCCATTTATTTGACTACTAAATAGCACTTTAAATAAAGCTAGACTTAACTAAACCCTAAATTTAAGCTGTGGCTTTTTAGTACTTATTTATTTCACCAACATTTTGTAATTAACCTTTGTTCAAAAACGAGCTTCAGTCCAGTCATCGATGCAAAGTATTTTCGTGGTAAAGTTATTGCTTAATTGAGAGCGAAAAGCGGAAATTTCACAAAGCTTTATGCATTCGTACATTTTAAATTCGCAGAAAATGACCCATTTTACGTTTACATTAATTTAATATACCTATATATACATAATATGCTATTTCTCTTTTTCATTTTGCTTGGGAGCTGTATAAAAGAGCTGACCAAACGTTTGATGGAGGTATCAGGAAACCAGAATGCTGGCTTGTTGTCAAAAAATAAGCATTCGTATTCTGCGGGGCAATGCCACATATTCCTCCACCATATAGGTTTATAAGATTTAGTTTTTTAGTAGATATTTATAAGTTTTTAATTAATTATTGTACCTCTAAATTTTGTTTAATTTTTAAATGCATGATAATTTTTTTTATAATATGTTTTTTTTTAAATACCTATTGCATTGGTCTTATTATGCATCACCAGCAGTTTTAAACCATTGTACCACATAATATTACGTTTATCGATTTAAATGACTTTAAATCTATGTAAATTTATGTAATATTTTAGACGGATATTTAAATTTGGCGCGCGCATATTCATTTAGGCGCGCTTTTATTCTCTACGACAGATTCTATTCATCCGACATAGACTAAGACCGAGGGAACGAGTTGAGTGGCGTGCCATGGGGGAGGCCTATGTTCAGCAGTGGACGAGCGTGGGCTGATGATGATGATGATGAGACTAAGATAATTTTGGTTTTATTAATCATAATCATAATTCTTTACTTGTCAAGCAACATGGTGTTTAAGTTGAGGGTGAGTTGGTATTGAGGTTATGTGAGGTTATGTACTAATTTAAAAAATAAAATAAAAGGAAAGAGTGACTGACTGATCAATCAACATACAGCTTAAACCGTTGGACGGATTGGGTTGAAATTTGGAACACAGATAGGTTTTATGACGTAGAACTCCGCTAAGAAAGGATTTTGCCATGCGGACAAAGCCGCGAGCATAAGCTAGTGATAAATAAAACTCTTGATGTGTCTCTGAAATCAAGGAATTTTATTAAACCTTAAATCTTTCGTTACATCTTATAATCTAAATACACATTATGACCTGTAGTTTATTTACTCACCTGAAATAAAGAAACAACATTTAAGAGCTAATTTAAATTTCAACCCAATCCGTCCAGCGGTTTAAAAGCTGTGTGTTGAAAGATCAGTCAGTCACTCTTTCCTTTTATATATATAGATTTAAATTGATAACATTATATCTATAACAATGTACACCCGCTTATCGTCGTAAGTGGCACAGGAGTTTCCAGTCTAAAGAGCTTAATGAAAATATACGAGATGGCGACGCCAACGCTGGCTTTCGATTGAAGTATCGAGGTAATAATAAAGTTCGGAACTCCAACTCACGAATTCACTGCGTTTATAACCCTACTTTTTATTGTTTTTTATCGACTTTGTTAATTGCTTGTTTCATATTAGAGTTATTTTGTGTTTATTAATAAATGAATATTTTGATTTGTATTTTTCACTTTGTCTTCCATTGTCTTTTATGTACACCTCTATTTTTGCTCTTTAACTTTCTGCACATGAAGATATTAATAAAAAATAAATAAGTATATAAACTTGAATCTTCTAATGTCATATAGGTATGTATACCTCATCCACATTTAGACGAAACGTGCAGGGCAGTGAGTATTTAGTTTGGATTTAAATACGTATAATATGGTTCGGATGGAAGTTTGTAACCTAGTAATTCATTAATACACCTTTAAACCGAAATTTGGTATGCAGGTAGCTTAAAACACTAGAATTATATACATAGACTACTTCTTATATATTTAATGGGTTAAACCACTTAGACGCCACTAGTTAAAATGTTCCTTTTATCGTATTACTATCGTTTCGTTCTTGGCAGAACGGTCGTGGACGTCATGACTAATCGTCTACGGTATGAGCAGATATCGCACAAAAACCACAAACAAATAAAAACAATCTTTTTTATTATATTATTTTAATGTAAAGTTACTCGCACACCTCATTAAATGCAGTCTGTGCCTATAAATGTAATGACACTTAGCATGTATTATATAAAAATGTGTGTAATTGTTAGTAAAGGTGTACATTATGTTGGCATGCTTTAATAAATAAATAAATAAACAAAATACCAAAAACATAAATTAACATAAGTTAAATATCCCTAAAAGTATAATGTTGCGTTCAATCTCTTTAAATTAAGTGATAAGCGAAAATATGTTTTATTTATTATGTCGAGATTGATTGTTGCATTATTCATCATAATCATTAAATCTCGAAGCCAAGCGGTAGGTACAGATATCTTTGAGTGATCACATTTCACGCCCAATTGTTCGCCAATCTCCAAACAATGCTACGTATGGATAGAGCTAAGCCGGCGGCACGGACGCGTATGCAAATCAATCCAATATCAAGCTTGTGCATCGAGTGCGGAATCCTACTGCCCCGGTATTGCACTGGCTTTAATAAAATCGGAAATCGATCATCAGGAATTGAATACTAGACAATACTATTACTAGGTATTCTTCTGATCTATCTCTACTCGTATGAATTGTATCAAAATGTGTTGCTGTAAATAAATGCTTTTTTCTTTCTTTCTTGATCTGTGACTGGAGAGGTATTGGAAGGAACTAGCTGTGCTCAGCAGTTTCATCTGATAAAAAGTAGACGATGAGCTTATTTCAGGGTTTAAGTTAACTGCATAACAAATTTCAGTTTAGTAGTTTAGGTGAGAAGAGGTATTAAAAAAAAAAAACCTTTGCTTTTACAGTGGGTTATATAGGACTTTTGTATCTGCGCTCTAAAACAGCAGGCTCTACATTTTTCGGTTCACTAAGAATTTTCTTTTAACTCTTGTCACTGAATAGCAAATACGGTTTTAGGAGTACATGTTTTTTTTATGCCTGTGGTTTTACTTAAACTACGCTTGTAAAGCACGCTGTCATTTCCAAAATAGCTTTTTTAAATCCACATAAAAGTCACGGTTTAGATTTTGCTACCAATTTATCTTACGAACTCTGCGATACTTTTTTGAGATTTAAATAAAAGTGACGATAACATTTAAAATCTAGCTTTTATAAAAATCTCTTTCATCGCAGCCTTTATTTTGGAGCCATGAATGAAGTTAAATGTGAATGACTGGCACTTATTGTAAATTCAAACAAAACCCTCTCCCTCCATCTCTATGAAATAGTAAAGTAAGTAAAAAATAATAGTAAATAATATGGTAATATTTGGTATGTTATGGTGGTTTTGGTATGGTAATATTATAGAGACACCAAACATTTTTTTACTATCACTTCATAGTAAATATACTATGTAGTGTGTGTTTTTTTTAATAATAATAAAACATAGTCGTTTCCCGTGACTGTTGGTCCCTATGTATGCTTAGATCTATAAAAGTACGCAACGGATTTTAATGATGTTTTTTTTAAATAGATTAAAAATATAGTGATACAAGATGAAGGTTTATATTATAGTTAACAATAAATATTCAGTAATTTACAATTGTAGGTGGCGAGATGATATAGACGCGTACCAGGACAGGCTGGGTCGAGGTGGCACAGGAAAGAGATGCTTGGAGGGATTTGGGGGAGGTCTTTGCCCAGCAGTGGAACAGCATAGACTAATAAAAAAAATACAATTATAAAAACTCATTGGTAATTTATTAATATCTAACAAAACATACTTGAATATGTGGGATCTTGACAGCGCTGCACTGTGATTCCACTGCAGAAGCCGACACCGGGTCTGACGGGCCGTATATAGCAATGACACCGCTTGATATTAGTTCACATGCTGAAAAATATATTTTAAGTTTTTTTTATCCTATAGCCTTCGACCTCGATCTCTCCTGATCAAACTCAAACTCAACTCAAACTCAAAATTCATTTATTCAAATAGGCTACAATGGAGCACTTTTGCAAGTCAATTTTACATTTTATTTTAATATTCTACCGCTCATTCGCAAGGCACCTCTATGAGAAGAATGAGCAAGAAACTCATAGGGATTGCTTTTTTTAAATATGTGTTTACAATTATTATCTTGGTTACATAATTTATTTACAGGTGGTTGCAGAGGTTTCCAGGCATCTTTGTCTTCTATGTATTGGCTAATTTTATAATAGGCTTTCTTTTGTAATATGTCTTTAACACGGCTTTTGAATTTACCTTCTGTGAGCCCCGTTATTTCATCAGGGATTTTATTATAAAAACGTACACAATTCCCTAAAAATGATTTATGGCTCGTTTTGGACAATCTGAATCGAGGTACAGCTAACTTATTCTTATTTCTAGTATTAAAGCTATGAGTGTCACTATTTAACTTGAATTTATCTAAATTTTTTCTGACATACATAATATTTTCGTAAATGTACAAAGATGGTAGGGTCAGTATATTTTTTCGAAGATAACAGCAGACTAAACCAAAAAGGCGGGATAAACCCTGCTTCACTGAACATCGTAACGGAACAGTCGTAATGACTTCTTGGCGACACGGTTTTTTCCAGTGGGTGGTAGCGAGTAAAAAAGCCACCAGCGCACCGTATTACACTTTCATACTCTTTTTATCTCATAAAAGAGCAACAGATGCTTAGAATATCTACTGTGATAATAACTTGCTTTTATTACCTTCTACAGCAGGCACATAAGGTATATAAGGAATATGCTGAGTCAGTTATAAGTGATATCAGCATATTCCTTTGTAGGTTTATTTAAGATTGATTAAAGGAAATGTACGACTGATGAAGAGGTAGTTCTGAGTAAATTAGGCAGGTACCTATTTTGTTGAAATATAAAAAAAATGTCCTGTAATTTCTACGCAGAAGAGAGAAATTAGTGGATTTTTTGGAATAAAATCGTTTCACAACCAAAAATCGAGGTCTGATTTAACTTGCTAAATTAAAATCGTTAAAGATCTCGATTTCCATAATACCACAATTTCATTTAAATTGAACCTCAATTATCGCTCACAAAATAATGAATCAGCCGACGAAATCCAACCGGTGCGAATACCAAAATTAATTTCGTGGAGCGTGTCACAGTCAGTATTCGGTATATTTGGATTTGTGTACACATTATTTAGATGGAAATGGAAACAAAACAAAGCTGTTTATGATATAGCAGGTTTCCCTAATGTGATTAAATCTGATTGTCGCGTCGATTCGCTCAATCGACCGAGCCGATTCACTAATCTGTAATACACCTATGTAACTCTGAAATGCCTATGCGTTGTAATTGAATTAAGTTGTAGTCTTGCCTTAATTAATTAATATTTGTTGATAAAAGAAAATTATGTTGTTGATGTTTTTAGTGGCAAATATTCCTACTCGTATATTGTACTCGTAGGTAAAATGTATACACGTGACTTGTTGAATTTATGATAGCGCTCCATTTCGTGTATAATATATATATAGATCATAGATGTACCTAAGAGGCCAGTGATGATGATGATGATGATACCTCTAGAGGTATTACGAGCGCTTTGTCAATTTCTTCTCTTCAGAATGTTTTGTATATTTTCACAATTAGTATAATTTCTATTTTTTTATCGTGGCAAATGCCTTTATTGAGAAAAACAAACTAACAATGTATATTTAACTAACTTTGTATATTTTGTATTGATTAAGAATATACTACGGTCGTAAGTTAATGTGCACGAAGTGGCGTTGGCCCTTCAATAATTATAATTATTATCAGTTGTCTGGCAACCTTAATTGACAGGAGAAGATTATATTTAAAAAATTTAAACGGTTGGCATAATCTTTACTTTGTAAAAATAAAACCTTTTAACTTACCAGCCTTATGAGCAGCAAAACTGTCACCATAAGGAACATACTTAGGCTTCATCTCAAAGCGATACCTTTCGCTCTCCATCGAGGCACGTGCCAGAGCCGCCATAAAAGCCACCTCCGCCACTGTGTTCGGGGGGAATATCGCACCTGGAATTAGTTTAAACACTTGTTTAAAGTTAGTGAAGGTAGTGTTAGAAGTACAAGTTACTTGTATTACGTCCACGTTTTAATATTATAGTTGTTGACTTATTAAACTGTTCATATTATTTTAGTTATTTACTGTGTGAAAGAGGATATGCGTGCTAGGGAAGTGAATGAAGATAATATTATGACGGATGATAGTGATGAATTTTATTTTATTTTCAAAGGAAAACTTACAGCCTACTATACATACACATGAATGGAGGAGGAAGACGTGTTGTGCAGATCCTACATAATGTGGGATAAGGGCAGGAAGATGATGATGATTATTTATTAGTTAATTCACAATGTAGGTCATGCACGTGTAAACGTGTGCACGTACGCGCACGTTTTGGTAAAATAATGCCAAAACTTGCGGCTTTTAAAACCCGAAGTAGGTAAACTAGACGATTCTATCGATTAAGGCGGTTATTCTATGTATAAATTCAACAGGTATAAGGTACACAAAGGCCTACGCAACATTGCACTGCAATCGTCACCCAGAGACATCAGATGTTAAGAAAGAAGGTTATTCTAGAAAAAAAGGCTAGCTAATATATTAATTAGGTATGTATGGCATACAGGCACAGCACCTACATTGTATGCTTCTGTGATGACCGTGAATAACAAACCTAAATCAGCAATGACACTACGTTTTCCTGTTAAAGTTTGAAGCTCTGAAACTATTTTAATGGATGGCTTCTTAGTATAATGATGGATCACCGTTCAGAGATTCGGGTGTATTGACAGATTTGATTGACATTCTTTCCAAGGTGATCGATTAATTATAATGTGACCTTTAGCTTGATTAATCCACGTTTATTACACTAATATAACACAACTTAATGCTTGTTATTATGTGTGTTGTTTGTGCTTGTTGTTAAAATGAATTAAATTGAATTACCAACTTGCAAAAGTATAAATAATTTCGTTATTTTAATGCTCATTTAATGTAAGGCTTTCAACTTGCTATACTGAGACTTTATTAGTTTATTTACACTGGTGGCTATAGCTAAATATAAGCCAAAATTAATAAATGTTCTTCACATTAAATATTCTTTTAAATGAGACAAAGTCCTGTCGTCCAGTGAAAAGGCATTTCTTAATTTTTAATACACGGTTAGATTATGCGACAAAGTTTAGAAATGCTCATTATCTCAAACATAACAACAGGATTTTATTTTTATTGGGTTTTATATTGCCACTTGTGTAGATTAGCCAATACAGCCTTGTGTATCCTACAATACCGAGCCTTAGGCCGTGGTTTCTTATTATCCACGGGTTCAAAACATAACTCTACGCGGTCCAGTAGTCTAATGTGACGATGCGCCATTAACATCAGGCGAAACTGTGGTCAACTGAAAACCTATGAAAAAATACCGATTTCTGCAATCAAGTCGTAATACTTAGGTTTCCGATATAAGTCGTTGATATTATGGGTCACCGTACCGAACAATGCTAAATATCGACTCTAGAAAAGGTACAAACATATCAATATTAGGTTTTCCGTATCCGATGGACCACGACATAGGCGTTAATTATATTATTTTAGGACTCCGTTCCGTTTACAAACTTTCGGGCTGAAACACGGACCGCTTGGCGTCACGGTTTTGTCCAGTGGGTTACTTGGTGTGAGTTCGGGATTTGAACTCGGTGATCCAGAATTTGAAACTCAAACCCACCACCGCTTCATCCTTTTAATAAAGTTTTTTTTTGTTTAGTCCTATTTCACTCATACACACGCCACAAGAGAAACATCGTAATGAGATCTTATTTACTTTACAAAAGTTAATAGATTTTTTTTGTTCTAAGCTTCCATTTGATCTAAAGACGCATTGGACTGTAGTAATGATCTTGAAGACACTCTTTTCTTTTTTATTAAAGTCATATTTTTGTTTAGGACTATGTGCGACATAAATGTAATAAAAAGACAAAGGAAAGAGCAAGTTCAACAAAGAGTTTTCAAATAACGGATAATAAAAATCTATGAAATGTTTCTCACCGATGTTAACAGTCGTTTTCAGGGTTTGTTTGAGAGTTTCAAACTTTCTGAATACAGCTTCAGTGTCCCGGAGCGTGCATATTATCAAAACTGTCACGTACTTTGCTGCAAACAAACCGTGAAGGTGGGATTAAAATATGTCTTAAACAATTATTGTGACCTAGATATTAATACAAACTTGAACAAGTAAAACGCTTTTCAAACGTCTTATTTATTCTTCAAAAAGAAGGTTCTCAATCAAGTTCATCATCATCATCACGCCTATGTTCGTCCACTGCTGGACATATTCCTCCCCCATGGTAAGCCACTCAACTCGGTCCTCTGTCTTTCTTCTCCACCCACCCCCAGCGATCCGCCGGATATCATCGCCCCATCTCGCCCATGGGCGACCTACGCTACGTTTACCGAGACGTGGTTTTCACTCGAGAAGTCTCCGGTTCTCAAGTTGGTATTTTTATATTTTGTTTGGTGGGTACTCTAAAACACCGTTGTTTATATCAACTGATATAATAACTATTACGTATGTCTAAAAGTACACTCTAAATTTTTTTTTACTTAAGTTGATCATGAATTTCCTAAAAAAAAACGTAACGTAGGTATATCAATGAGAAATATTGTTATTTGATGCATGATTGTTACTTATTCACGCTTTAACGACGGGCTGAGCAACGTAGATAACTCTGGAATAACACAAAAGCTTTTTAAGGGTACATTCGCTGGGCGCGGGTAATAGATTTATAAAAATTACCGAGTTCTATGACAAGAATAGTAAATAAAAACGTAAACAATAATAAAAAGCAACATAGAATTCGCAACCAAAAGTCGGTTAAAATATTACAAGCTTAGATCACAATATGGTATCGTTTGCAAGGGGCGTAAACAAAAAAATACTTACCATGGAAAAGCAGCATTCTGAGTTCCCTCGGGAAGATGAATTGGGACAACGAGATTCAGCACAGCTGTCGTATTACAAGTTGCTCGTCGCTTGTTGTTTGCTCGGCTCATAGCAAGCTATCGAATTTTAGCTGAATCTTCTTTCGCAGATTGCGCGGTCCTTTAAACAGAATTGGATGTTTTTGGTATAAGTTATTACAATTTTTTTGGTAAGAAATAGACGAGTCTGGACCTAGGTTTCGTTTTCTACTATTTACACGTAAGGCAACTTATTAAGCAAAGACAGAATATAACTCTCTAAGTCTTTATTGGGTTCAACTTTGTTTTTATTTGAAAAAAAAATTGCTTAATTTTGATAGAAAGTATACAAATAGTAGAATTCCTATGTAAACAAATTATCTACTTGACCGCTTTTTTTTCAGTATAATAATATATTGATTTTCAGCACATTCAAAATTAAACTATAAATTTTCACGTTAATTTGCCAGTGTCAAATATTTTCCAGTGGTAATAATATAGTACCAATTGTGTAGTATTTACTAGTTTAACTAAAATAGCGTAAATACCAGATCTGACCTTGATTATAAGACAACGCGAAAGTTCAACACTGAACACGTGCAGCGAAACTAACTAAAACGCAAATAATAGCATCCCTCTACACTGAAGCCAATAGCATTGGACGACATTAGTACAAATTTATCTCGATAAATAGGACGAGCAATTTATAGCCCTACCGTTAGTCGGTAGGACCGATTTAATAAAGTACATTCCAGTGGATCTTGTATATGTCGCAGTAAGACAGCAATTGCCGCTACATAAAACAAATAATTATACCAGGGATATGATTACGTGCCGGAACATAGTTATAAGGAAGCGATTCATTACTATCTTACTAGGTACATAATTATATGACGGCTCATGTTTAGTTTCATAGCTATGTCACTATATTGAGTTCAGTGATATAGTTATAGAAGTGCATTCGAAATGTAATAGTAAGTAATTTATTTTCAAATAAGCATTTATTAATAAACTAGAGTGTGCTCGCGGCTTTGCCCGCGTGAGTAAATCCTTTCTTAACGGAGGTCTACGTCATAAAATCTATCTATATTCCAAATTTCAAGCGAATCCGTCTAGTGGTTTCAGTCGTGCGTTAATAGATCAGTCAATCAGTAACACTTTCCTTTTATATATTTAGATAGATGTAGATAATAGTTGGGTAGGTAGTATTGCTTGTCGATAACCTGAGATAGTCCCTGATTCTAGTAGCCTCTATAATTTGCAGATTCCGAGATTCCATGCTTTGAAACTCAATAGCTCTGTTACTCAAGAGGGAACAGATAAAATATAAGAGATTATAACGAACGTTAGAAGTTCAACTTGATCTGGCTTAATCATTAGGTTTTTAAATAAAATTTACGTACTATAGTATAAATTTTATTTAAAAATCAAGGAGGTACAGGGAGAGGAGAATAAATGATATTTTACATGGGTAATTTACTGTAGAATTGAATCGCATCGGTATCAGTAACAAAAACATAGTGTATAAAAAGACTTATTACGTACTTGCGACTGCGTATGTGTGTATACCGTAAGCGAGCATAAGCCGCACATTACGAATTTCACACTCCTAGATATAACCAAATAATATAAAATTATTCCAGTCAAATTGAGACCAACTTTTTCATCGGATTATTGGAATTCAATTTATTTCAGTCAGAAAGGAGTTTATGGCACTGAAAGAAATCTTTCTACCTGTTTAATATTAAAATTATGTTATCTGAAATATTTCTGTTTGCTATTTTTAAAGTGAAATCCGATATGAAAGCGATATATGGCTCATTCTCATGGAATCGATTCTCATCGTCACCTTCATGGCAATTCTTATTTATTGCTTATTTGTAATGTTTATGTATAATATTGTATAGAGCTAGATAACACGAGTAAACTTTTATATAAATCATTTAAATCGTACGTTTCATTTCGAAGAAAAACAGTTTTGAAATTTTCGACGCCACGAAAGTGATTCAGTCATTATTTTTTCACAACTTTTTCAAGAAAACCCCTTTTAAAATACTAAATCTACCAAAAATGTACAATAAAACGACATTCTACGTAACAACAAACCTCACTACAGAAGAAAATATGCGTAATTTGAGATATTACTTTACCTTTCACTTTACTTTTTTATTAGTCAGAAACTTGGTATGTATGTATTAAAACCCTAACATAACAGATAAAGTACTTTTTAGTTGGTAAAAAGGCCCTTTCTAAACAAAACAATAAAAAAAGAAATCACTTTCGTGACTAAAATCACCTTCATGGTAAAAACCGCTATGAAGGTGATGCCACGCTGGTGACGAAAATATCCCTTTTTGGTGAAATTCTGGAAAGTTTATGTGTATAATGTATAAAATAAAATACTACATCTTTATCTCGCATATTTTGGCGTTTCGAAAAGCTAGCTTTGATTTAAATAACTAAAATACAATGCATAAAAATATTGTCCATGCAAGTGATCGGTACACCCATGAATAAATTGAAACTTGGCAATTATATTTTTTCCACGGCTCGATAAGTCCTAGATCCTACTTTTACGATTGCAGAACATGGCCATCATTGAAATGAATCAAACTCTGTATTAGATTGTTAATGTTATGTTTAACAGCAGCCGTTAAACTATGCAAATTTAAAGCACCAAAAATCGTGTGACCATCGCATTATGTCATTTTAAATTCAAAATAATAATGAAAGGCTTTTTTGAGACTGTGTACCGTAAAGTGTATTTGTTTGCGAAAATTTTGGTATATGTTATATACAGATACACCGAAATTTGTTAAAGTAGTGCCCAAATGTTTCACTGCAACGGAAAGTGTGACACCATGAGAATACGAAAAATGCCCCCGTTTTTTACCTTTCATGTTAAATTTTAGTATAATTTTTTGCGTCTATTATGACAATCTTTATTTATTTTGTAGCTTAATATATGTTTTATCCACCTATTCAAAATTCATGTCTCTTTCTTTAACCGTTTAGGAAATATAACCGTGTGACCATCAAATTTGAGCTAAAATGAGAATGAGCCATATACGAGTTATTTTTCTTGTTGAGTCGTATGGCTACATTTATTATAATTATTAAATAACTTTTGTTGACAGAGTTGCCAGAGAGCTCCATTCTCAACTAAGTTTTGCTCGGTCGTCAGAGAAGCAATGGATAGGCACCGATGGCGGCAGACCATAAGTCGGACCACTGCACCACCATCTTTGGCTAGTGATGACCATGATCCTCAGTCATGAGGAAGTGACTTCAGAGAGAGAGAGATAGAGAGCGTTGACAGAGTTAAAGCTGTTTAAGCCGGTATTGAGCCAGTTTTACAGCCCTTTCATTGGCTTCAAAAAGGTCTTTAACTGTGCAAGCTATGGGACAATTAGGACAGTTCAGGGAGGTGCTGGTGTGGTATTATTTGGAAAGCACCGAAATTGCACATGCAATATACAAAAAAGGTTGGGTAGAGTTAAGTCAAGGGCGAACACATACCTAAAATTACCAGCTTAAGACGCTTTTAACGACATTAGAAACTCAACAGTCATCAAGAATAGTTCTAGAAAGGGTGAAATCGATCGATCTAATAATTTCTAGAGTTCATAGTCATTAGACGTCTGCTATAGTAAGTTCCAGTAAGTAATGCGAACAGGTGAGCGCGTCAGTTAGTTGGATGAGATCCAGTCGCGTGGCCTACTTAGTACCCAACTATTGATCAAATGTGTTACTGTTACCGCTCTGATACTATTTAAACTGTATTTGTTACGTGAATACCAAGATAAACCAACCATATGTGGTGAAATAGTTATTTTCTGTACTTCCATTTCGACTGCAAAATAACGCAGCAAAAATTATGTACAAAGGGGGGGGATTAAAAGTAAAGAACGCTCGTGAGCCAATTGCTCTGTTCTGTGTTTAAACCAATCACTAATCCAATAATAATACCCCGGCTTATTATTTCTTAGTAGTTAGAAAGAGTACAGCTTACTGGATGGATCCTATAACCTAAGGTGGAAACCACGTTGCATCGGATTTATACTACAATACTGGGATGTTTTCAGAAGCACCTTATAAAATGGGTTGTTTCATATTATACCTTTTTTACCCAGAAAAAAAGGTGTTACGCATCGTCACCCTGCGCCGGGGGGCGCCGAGGGGCGCAGGGCTTGTTTCATATACCTGACATAACATCAAATGTAATCGTTAGTAAAAGCATTACCTAGCGACATGAAAAATATTCTAAATTGGCTGCAGCCACTTAAAAATGCAGCAGAGTCATTAATAACTTGTTCTAAATTATTGAATTAAAAGATTCAATTGTAATAATTCTTTTAAATAAAAAAATAATAGGTATTATACACTTTTGGCTTTAAGTTATTTTTATAAATCAGACTTTCAGCAGACTCATTATTTAACAATTTCTAGCTACAAGATCCTTCGAATATTTTCAGGAGCCCTTAAAACCGGATTAGTCCGGATTAGAAATTTGCATAAACTCTTTTATCCTTCCTCAGTTATTACAAGAAGGCGCGGCGGGTAAAAAGTTCGGTAGTCTGTCCTTCAACGGATTTCGTTGAAATTTCGTAGAAATGCTTTTTTTTCATGATATCGTCTATTTGAGTAAAAATAAGTATTAATAAATAATGCGTATTATATACCCTTTAAAATGGAACTACGAACAATGAACTTACAAGAAAGAAATTCAAAATAAATACAATTTCATAGGAACTCGGACTTCTATTAAGTACACCTTTAGATAAAATATTTAAGGTCTTACAAAAAATCTTTGCAGATATTTACTCTAGATATCTTTGAAGAATAAAAACCATTTCTATTCATATACATAAAAGTCTTGTTTTTGACATTGTCTTGAAAGGGAGTTTATCATAAGTCGACGTTAGATGTAAATAGATCTAGAATCTAGAGACGCCCTTATTTCTCCGAATCCTGAAGCCTGCGGATCATTACGTTTTGCTGAGCTTTTAAAAAAAATTCATAGTGTTGATATTCCTAATTTTTCCCTTTGAGAGTTTTGTTAAGGACGAATTATTACCACAATAATAGCGAAGGAATTTTATACTTCGTTAGTATAAATAGAATAATATTGTAGGTTATTTTGAGATGTGGTTAATACAAATGTTCTTTACTGCAGTTGTATTGATATTTTTTTGCTCAATTGAGGCATTTGCCCCCAACGCAATATGAAATTCACCATTTTGTGGTGGCGGCCATCATGGATTTTAAATTTATTATAGTGCGTTGTATTCTACTAGTTAAGCCTATTTTTCATTTGATACCCCTATTGAGGGGGTCGTGGAGAAAAAAAGTACGGCCATCTTGGACCGTTTTCCACCAAACATGGCTAAGAACACTCTCGACTAACTCTACTTTCAAACAAAAAAAAAAACAAAATCCGTTCATCCGTTCGGGAGCTACGATGCCAGAGACAGACACACACACCCACAGACAGACAAACAGACAGACACGTGCGTTTATACATTTAGACGCTCTCACGCTCGCATTATTTAATAAATTTCAAAAATATAAATTCATAGAATTAACTTATTGAAAATTCCTCAAGAGAAGTCCTGCACAATATTATTGCACACATTTCAATAAGTGCGTCCAACTGTATAAGCGCTCTTAACTCTTAAATATGATACCTTTTTTTATACAACGAAGTAAGAAGACGAGCAAGACGCTCTCCTGATGGTAAGAGATAACGCTGCCCATAATTAGTACAGTGCTAACCAGGATTTTTCAAACGTATAATTCTGGGTGCACTGCGCCAACGCTTCTTACTTGACAGTCATACAATGTTAAGAATCTTCAGCCCAGTAATTTCACTAGCTACAATGCCCTCCTACCGAAGCTCAGTAATGTTTGCACATAACTGCTCAGGCGGTAGAATAACTGGCGCTGTTGGGGTACCCAACTAGACGACCTCCTGCAAAGGAAGTCTACCCCCGGTAACTCGTACTAATAATTGCGTAAACACACATGTTTGTTACCTAAGTATTTGGCTAATTTTACCACTCGCTTGAGTTTTATCGACAAACTTCTTCAACGTTGCGGTAACTTAGTTTCAGCATCTGTTGCTAATATGGTTTAGCACTAACATGCTATATTCTCGGTATTAAACGTTTTTATCTCTATCTCAACGAGTTAAGGTTGAAAATAGAGTATTTCGCTTTGTCCTTCATCGCCTTTGGCTCGTGTGTCACCTTCCAAATAAAAGATTATAAACCCTAACGATTTTAGTAGGTACCTAACATTAATTTATGATACCTAGTGTAATATTTCTTCAAATAAATCATTTAAAATTATTTTAATTACATCGTAATATTATTTCTAAGGACATAATTTATCTATGAAAATAAATGAATAATGAAAAACATATCAAGGTCATAAACATTAATAATAATAATAATAATAATATTTGGGGTTTATACTCCAACAGAACAGGTTACCCTACTTACACTGTCAGAGTCAAATCACAAATTATAGGTTGTGTGGCCAACCTATATATTGCAGTTTCAGGTCGCCGAGACTCCTACAAGGCCTGCAACATGACCTGACGACTGCCTCCTACATATCTTATAGGAAACAGCCACACATACATACATTATATGTAGTAGGTATCTATAAAAATCACAATTATATGTACTCGTAGGTATACCGTGGTGCTATACAGATCCTGTAATTTTTTGCAAAGAGTTGAGGGCAAACTTACTTTCTTTTCATCTGATTATTAGTTTTATCTGAATGTTAGTTTTTAAGTCGCCCAGCGTGCTATGGAAAGGGCTATGCTCGGGGTTTCTCTACGAGATCGAATCAGAAATGAAGAAATCCGTAGACGAACTAAAGTCATAGCCCGGCGGATAAGCAAGATGAAGTGGCAATGGGCACATGGCGCGCAGAGCGGATGGCCGATGGGGTCGAAAAGTGTTCGAGTGGAGACCACGGACTAGCAAACGAAGCGTAGGACGTCCACCCACAAGGTGGACAGACGTCCTTATAAAGGTCGCCGGAAGACGCTTGATGCAGGTCGCTTTCAACCGGTACATATGGAAGTCCAAAGGGGAGGCCTATGTTCAGCAGTGGACGTCCATTGGCTGAGATGACGATGATGATGATGATGATGATTAGTTTTATGTTTTTCACATAATATTAGATACCTAACTCTTTATAGGTATTGTTTTTGTGTAGAAAGGAATATGTACTATAAGATTGGTCTGATTTTTGTTGACAGATTGATCAACAGTGGAACTTTCTCGGCCTAGATCTACTATTAGATAATACTGGCTTGTTTCACAACCCAATTCAACAGAAACTACTGAGTTGTCAAAACTCAAAATGCTGCCAGTCAAAGTAGTGAATTGGTAATATAGCTCGGGGCTTTAGACAGAATTCTATTTGTCAAGTACTAGACTCACGTGCGGTGCATGCGGATCAGATGATATTCGTGTCTGCTAAAAGAGAAATAGCTTTTGCGCTTATCTAGTTTGTGAAAGAGCTTGAAGGCTCACACACAGGCGATAAGCGCGCGTATTGCGTAGAATAAAAGAATTTGGCTGTTGTAGATTGCCCGTAAAAGTGGCTTTTTTAATATCCAGTAATAATCTAACCCGTAGAACTCTTGCGTTCTTGGCCTAGAGGCCGTATGACCGGCTTTGCAATGGCAATGGGTTTAAATCTCAGTGTGGCAAAATTTTCGCCTGGACGCTACCGTAATCTTGGCGACCGGAAACTGCTATGAGATCTATTATTGTGCCTAATATTGTGTATTTGAATCTGACAGTATAAGTAGGATTATCTGTTCTCTTGAAAAACTGAACTATTATTAATATTTTAATATAAGGTAAAAGTGAAATTAATCCATAAATTAATGAATCCCCAAAAGCAAATTGTTTCCACCTTTACGGTCTTTTATGGTGCCGGCTGTGTAAAATGTATATACTATATTTCTAATTAAAATTGTGGCCAAGCCGTCATCCTGTCCGGACAGGATATATCATTTATTTCTCAAAGAGCACACTTTCTTAACATGCCGACGATTTAAACTAACCCTTAAGTGTTCCGAGCATAAGTAAATACATGTGATTTATTAATTTTATATTTTTCTGAAAAGTTACGCTATTACAATAACACAATGGGTAGTAAATATAGTTAGTTCCCAGCAATGTGAAACCGAACCATTGATTAGACACAGGCTAGAGTAGAGTACTGCACTCTACTCTAGTCTGTGTCTAGTCATGTGTTCGGCTGTATCCGCAGCAGTGCGAGCACGCGGCGCACCCTGCTCGCCACGTGCGAGAACCGCGCCAGCGTGTCGTCCCGCACCGTGTCCCGCGTCGCCTGACACGAGGCGCGCCCGCCGCCGCATCGCGCGCGGTAGTGGTGCAGCCTGCAACAAGCACTGTGTCACTACTCACACAGACCTACATGCACGGGGCACGGTCCCTCCGCCGCCCTCACCTCGCCACGCTCTCGTTCACGTCGCGCGAGTGGCACCTGCCCTTCTGGCACGTCATCGGGTAGTGGTTGTGCATCGACACCACCGACGCCGTGTTGTGGAACGATTTCACGTTGTTCCCTGGAACATTACTCACGTCAGTCATCGACTTTGTCATCACGTGTGCACAACACGGTATTATACCTCTTGGGCTGGGCTCCCTGGCACGGTCCCTGTGTCCCAGGATGTGCATGTATGGCGGCGCGGCGAGATCGTGCTGCGCAGATGTGATGAAGTAGTAGTTCCTGCAGGCGAGCGCGTCCGGGGCCTTCTTGCCGCGAATCTCCGTCTCGACCACCTGCCGCCAGGAGGTGTAACTGCAACACGACACACGTCACTCGAGCTCTGGAGACACCACGTCAGGAGGATGGAGGCACGTACTTGTCGTGCGGCACGATGATCTCGTCGCTGTCGATGCAGACGAGCCAGGCGCAGGCAGCGGCACGCGCTCGGTACAGACAGTCGTTGAGCGGCAGCAGCTCGCGCCGATAGTCGAGGAAGTCCCTCTCCCCGGGACGGAATGAGCCGCGCAGCTGCGGCGCGTGAGTGAATGCCGTCACGTCCGCGAACCCAGACTTGCTGTAATACGATAGCACTCTCTCCACGTTCGGGTGCACCTACAGGAAACACTTGCTGATCACAAATCACATGTCACGGAAGAGTGTAACGTGTTAGAGTGGTGACCCACCTGCACCATGAAGACAAACAGCTTGGAGGTTCCAAATTCCTTAATGAACTCGATCCACTCGACGAGAGACCCTGAGATATCGTCCGTGAACTGGAGCCACTTAAGGCTCACGCAGAAGGTCATGTCCTCCGGCGAGCCGAGGGGCCCCACTGATGAGGTGAACAGGCTTGAATTATCACCCGATGAGTCATTTAAAGTGACGTTGGAGTCGGTGGGCGGCGTGACAAATGCAGCATTTTCTTCGGAAGCAACGCCCTAAAGTAAACTTACTTTAAAAATACATCATTATAATATTTAAAACTATTGCTTTGGTAATATTTAAAACTATTGTTTCATTGCATTGGGTGCACTAGAATTATAAAGTTGTCAGCGATATAAATAGACATGTCATCTAAGAAACTATCTCTAGGATGACAATCGCCTTATTATGATGATTCGGTAGTTTTGTGATTTTGTATATCTAATATAATAATGTAAACTGAAGCGACCTGCACATTAAGGATATTGGTGGGGGTGCCGCACAGGTCTCCCTCGAGCACGATGCTGACGGCACTGGGGGCTCGCTGGGGCGCCGGGGAGTGTCGGAGTGCCGGGCACTCCAGGATGTAGGGCTCGTTGACTCCGTCTTTAGGTCCCCCCCACTCTCGCCGCCAGCCGTAGCGCGGCTTGGCGGGAACCTTGTCCGGCGCTGACTCGTCCTCGTACCTACAACATACGGAACATACAGCCGCGGCTCTCCTCGCTGCAGAATTACCCCTGACAGATACCCACCACAGCAGACAGACGAGCGCCGGCATCGGAGTCACGTCGCAGTACACCAGCACGCGCACTACCGGCTCCTGATTATATTTAGTACAAATTATCATCGCATTCAGTTTTGTGATACATACACCATCAATGATGACATTATGCTGCCCACTGTCGGCATAGTAACGAGCATGATCCTGGTGCGGAGCGCTGACCTGGAAGCGAGGGTCCCAGTAGGCGCCGTAGATGTAGAGGTGGTGGTGATCGTGCGTGTGCAGCAGCTGCCAGGCGGGGGCGGCATACTGCAGTTGGTGCGGCTGCGGGAGCGAGACGCACGATAGCTGCGGATAGCGCTGAGGATGTGCGGCGCGGTGCCGCCAGTAGCTGTGCGGCAGTAACCTGCAACAAGCCGCTGTCAGCGAGGGACCGTCCTACGCGCCCGCCACCTCACGCACCTGTGAGGCGAGTCCCACGAGTGCGCCCCAGGGATGCGCAGCATAGAGTCCAGCTGGGACACAAAGGGCGCAGCGGGTGAAAGCGAGGGGGGCCGCAACCACAACGCGGACAGGAACCCCGCGCCACACGCGCCCGCCAGCGCCCACACTACCCAGCGCCGGTACACCCACACCCAGGACCACATCGTGTGCACTCGGGACAGGCCCATAGGCTAACTCAACAAGTAGAACTATGGAAACTGCTGGAGCAGGATCCTAACTATTGTGAGGAACCTTTCTCGTTCCCTCACTGACGAGATATTGTCGTGTGAGGTCTGGTGCTCACGAGAAGAGCCCTTATACCTGCATGTAAACAGATAACGATTGCAAATTAATATTTAATTATGTTCCTCGTGTTCACAGTAGTAGTGTATGGTTTACAGACAGGGCTGTCGCGAGGGTTTTAGACAGTCTTGTAAAGAGCTGAAAATTGATAGAACGTTTATGTTGACGTTTTTGTCTAAATCTACTACTTCTACTAATCCCACTAATAACTAATATTATAAATGGGAAAGTGTGGTGTAATGGGAAAGTGTGTATATGCGCATGTACGTATGTGTGTATGACTTTTTTTAATTTTATCCGCTAAGGCAGGTGTTCGTTATCATCAAATGTATGGTCTCACACATTCGTGTACTTGCCCATTTCAATTTTAAAAAAAATTACAATATTTTCAAGCATGTCAAGGTCATATGTGTTAAGTCAGCCCCTAGAAAAGTGATTTTTTAGAAGCTAGTATTGACGGGAAAACCGTAGACCATTTTTTTTTTTTTTTTTTTTGACCCAGGAAAAATGCCTTACGCATCATCACCCCACGCCGGGGGGCGCGGGGCGGTATGTGGGACTCCCCCGCCAAAGATGGAAGCGGCGGGGATACCCACTAAAAACCTGGGGTGTTTCCACCTCGCGCCTTAGTGCCGGGGCAACGGGTACGCCGAAGCACTCGTCCGCGACCCCAGCGGCGTTGGTCCTAAGGGACCCCCCCTCTCACCGAAATGGCGCACGGAAACACCGCGCGCGCCACCTCCCGGACCTGTTCAGTGACAGCGAACGCCCCCGCATCCTCCGTCCAGGTCCTGGGATTCAGAATTGGACTCTCCAACCCTCCAATGCATACCACCCTGCAAAAGAGAAATCAGAGAGTCCTTTTCTTCCTCCCCTCCTCCTACGGAGCGCCGGAGATGTCCGGAAAACGACATCCCTCTTATCGCCACCAGACACCTCCCGCGATCCAGCGCCACCCTGCTCGCCGCCTAACGGCCGAGCCCTTTGACCAGTCTCCTGGGCCTGGTCCCACCCGACAAGGGGCAGTGGTGTGGCCCATCACTACGCGAGGGATACGTAGGTATGGTCTACCGGTCCACTGCCACCTTCCGCCATAGCGGCGCTCGCAATGAGCCCGCTCGCGCCATCCACTGTGCCCTATGCTGCCTTCATAGGGGCACGCGGAGGCCCAACACCTACAAAACACAACGGCCGCAGAGGATAGGGAGAACGGCGCACCGTAATACCGGCACTCCTCTTCCCCTGCGGCCCCACCGCGTCCGCCATCAAACGGTGGCGACCCCGTTTGGGCCGCGGAAGGCAGGGAGAGTGGCGCATCGTAATACCAACACTCCTCTCCCGCCGCGGCCCCCGCCATAGACCCACGGTGCGATGGTCAACGCACCGCGGTCCACCTCGGTTGGGATGCCCCTGAAGGAGGCACCGCAACCCACTCGGCCACTCGCACATGGGCTGCTGGAGGTCAGCCCGGCGTGGAGCGGCCGACCGCCTCGGGTTCCTCTTAGTTTCACCGTGGTCTCCTCTACCACGGCTACTTATCCCCACCGCAAAGGCAAAGGCGAGAACCCACCGGGGGGAAAACCGTAGACCATGCGTCAACTTCATAGCACTTCACAACAATGTATATTTTTAAGAAATTAACCTTTTCTATGCAAAGAAGTAAGAAGACGAGCAAGGCGCTCTGAAGTAGTGAAATTCTGGGTGCATTGCATCAAAGCTTTTTACTCAAGAGTCATAAGATGTTAAGACTGTTTACAGGAAATATACGCCTTTTTTTAGTACACTCATTATATTGTTAGCGGATTGACTAGTCACTAATTTGACTTGTCACTTTTTTCGGTACTGCGGCATAAAAGCGGGTGCAAGCTGAGCGACGCGGTATTCTTGTTCGAAACTTCGCGCGGTGCGGTCTTCTTGTCGGTCTACCCTCTGTAGTTATTTTGTTAAATTCCGTCTTGTAATGTTTCTTAGTCATCTTTATTATTAAAATTAGTTTGGCTATTGACGTTTGTATTTATGTTTTAATTAATCCTGCTTCTGATAGCTTATAGCATGATTATCCCAGAATATAAGAAAATTCGCTGTCGTTACCATCATGACGCCACGAAAAGAATCACCATTTTTAAGCGGTGATGGCCAAGGGGTTTTGTGGTGCAGATGTAATTCTGAATCACAAAGTTCGAATCCCGGCCCGTCACCAATTACTATTATAATTAATTATGTGCTGTTTTTCCACGTCGTTACAGCGAGTGCGCTGTAGGTGGTATACTGCGGGCATGGCTAGTTACCACCCGCTGGACAAAATCGCAAAGCGGTCAATATGACGGTGTTCCGGCATGATGTTCAGTGATGGATTTTCCCCGCCTTCTAGGTTTGGTTTGCTACCATCTAAGGCCGCGTCGTCGCGTAAAATCACGCGAGATCTTTGTCTAAGACTAAACTATATATGCATAAAAAAAAACAAAACGCATTCCGTGTCTGACTTTTATAATGCAATGAAATACATTGCAATTAAAATAAAAATAAATTTAACATGTAAACTTGTTTTACAGATAGCAATACATAATTTATTATCTTATTTTTTTTTGTTTCAAAACCGGTATGTTATTTCAGTTTTCTGAATCTGTCAAAGGCTTTTGAATTACCTAGGCCTAAATTCTGCACAAAAAAGAGACGGCGGCGCAGCAAAACGTAAGCAAAAAAAAACCTATAAACACAATTTTATTTTAAAAAACGCCACTATGAGGCGCCCAAAAGATGCTAAATTAAAAAAAATTGAAGTTGCATTTGAGTTTGTACTGGCATCGTATGAATTTTAAAGTTTTTTTTCAAAATTTAGTTGTAAGGTACTATAGGATAGACTTCGACACAACTCGACGGTACAAAAGAAAATTACAAGGATTTCCCCGTGCTGGTATCATGCTAACATGGAAAGATGCGTAGGTACGTCCTCATTGGGGGCTGGAGTGTGGTGTTCCGCAAGGAGGTCTGAGCGCTCCGAGGCTGTTCAACTGGTACATTATTGACCATATTGATGAGTTAAGCAGATCCGGTGTTTGCCGGTGTTGGTATTGCATTGACAGACAGTTTGTTATCAATTTTAGCACTTAGAGTATCGTTGGACATTGTAGGAGAAAATCGGCGAATGGTACTAGATAAGAAAAAGAGACTTGATAGTTGAAAACAAGTTGATTTATTACTTGGTAAAATTATAACAAAATTGTTGGTGAATGGTATGGTGAGTGCAACTCAAATGGTGGTCGAACTAGTTTGGTGATAGCGGCGCGATTGATTTATGACCATATTTATGAAACAATGAACACTGGTTAGTGAATTTGTTATGTGGCGTAGAATACCGACTTGTGGGAAACGATGTGCGAGCAAGATAGAATAGGCAAGCGATTATATTGTTGATGTGACCATTTTTGGTTTAACAGGTTTGTATGAATTGCCTACTAAAAGGCATATTACACCCGGCTAAATTTAGAAGCCTAAATTCAGTCGCCACTGAATTAAGTCAAGTGTAATCACATTTAGCATCCTAAATTTAGAAGAAAGTATCGTTCATCCTATTTTAGATTCTGAATTTAGTGACTAAATTCAGCCAAGTGTAATAAGGCTGTTAGTCATAACTAGAGCCTCAGAATTTCGATTTTTGACAAATCAAAATTCGTTACGCATTTTTGGAATATCAGTTTTCATCTACGTACTTCGAACTTATACCTATAATCTGCGTTTGTCTAACAGTTATGTCTAACTCTTCCCAATTGGTCGATTACATTCGAAACCGAACCTTCTTCAAGTCGCGGTACTACAAGTGCATACGTTCGAGTCTATAAATAGATAATTATAGAGGTATGTACATTGTTCGCTAGCTAGGTATCGAAAGCTCCTAGAGTTTTCTCAATTGTTTGACCTTATAGAGTTCTAGAACTTGAGTAAGACTGTTTATTAGATAGTTGATATAATATTAAATTCTTATGAGTGATATAGGCTACTTACACACTACACAGGAAAAATCTTTACGTTTCGCGAACCTTCTAGAATTTTCTAGACTTTAGTGATAACAATAACAAATCATAAACTAAACTTGAATTTCTTCTCTATTTGGCAGCTGTTATTTATTTTCTCTGTCGCCATCAATTAATTTTACACAAAAGGCTTTGAATGCCCTTCGCGTCCAATACAATAATGGGGCCAGGATGGTGTTAGGTCTGTTTTGTTTTTGTAGCGCATTGAGGATCTTCGTCTTGGCGATTGTTGTTTATTAATTCTACGGAAATGCTGCATTACTGATGTTGCACATAAAAGGGACAGCTCTTACATTCTCTTTAACACAATTTTGTGGAGAACTGATTGTCACATTGTTAGCTATTGGCAGATGATTATGCTGTCGTATTACAAATTAAACCTATTTAATAACAAAACATAGTTTTTAATTTTATAATTAACTTGTACCATATACCTAAGACATTATTAATAATTGTACTCTATGGTGTTATTATCTGATACTAAGATAAGAAAACCTTTATTGTATCACCACAATTTGTACATTAGCTTAAACCTAAAAACAGTTTACATTATAAACAGTGAGACAATGGAGAATGTTACTAGGTATGCCAAATCGGTTGAAATTTTGTTACAGTACAGCTTGTATGTGTATACAAATGTACTATGTGTGTGTGTGTGCGTGCGCGCGTGTGTGCGTGAGTGCGTGTGTGCGTGCGTGTGCGTGTGCGTGTGGGTGTGGGTGTGTGTGGGTGTGTGTTTGTGTGTGTGTGTGTGTCTGTGTGTGGCATCGTAGCTCCCGAACGGATGAACAGATTTCAATTTAATTTTTTTTGTTTGAAAGTAGAGTTAGTCGAGAATGTTCATAGCTATGTTTGGTGGAAATTTATCAACAAATAGTGATTTCGTTGCCGCCGAAATGCGAGGAAAAAAGGCAAAGTTACCTTTTCTTGCTATTTAGAAAATAATGTACCTATCTGGTCTAAATTGTTTTATTAAAACAAAATATGTCGTATTTATGTGTCCCTTCTATCAATGTAGGTCAACCTACCAGTTTTCCCCCTACATCGTGTTAGTAAATTTAACTAAATACATATTATAATGTGTATTTAGTTATATAATTATTGATTTATTGCAAACTAGCGGGACCCAGCGGTTTTCCCGTTGTACCTATACCTATATATATGTATCATATTTATAATAATATAGTATCTATGTTAAACCAGGGTCTAAGCTATCCAAGGGCGGATCCAGGTTTAGGGGTGGGGGGGGGGGGGGGGGGGGGGTTAGACTTCCGTAGTCAACAAGGAATTTTTTTTTTCTGGCTGATCCCATCATGTGGGTATCGTTAAATCGGTAGGAATCGGTAGGTAATGAGGTTTGTTTAGAATTGTTAAGAAACTTTAGTGTTTCGTTAGAAAGATATTCCAGTCCAAACCTTTTTTTAAGCGTCGCCCCATCCCCCCCCTTCTAAATCTGAACAACTACTGACTTTAAAAATCTGAAAAAATAATCAAGAATAGGTTGGTATACTAACTATAGCGTTAAAGATATTATCTTTATTAGTTTTAAAGGTAATGAAAGTTAAGGCGATTTGCCAGTACTCTACGAGTGTAGCCGGACTAGTGCTGGGCCTATTTATTTAATTTTGATTTTTTTGTAGCGTCCGTGGCCCAGTGGTCATACCTCCGACTTCTAAGCCGGAGGTCCTGGGTTCAAATCTCAGTGTGGAAAAGATTTTCGCCTGGACGCTACCGTGTTTCGGAAGGCACGTAAAACTGTGGGTCCCGGCTGTTTTCTATAAGATATGTAGGAGGCAGTCGTTAGGTCATGTTGCAGGCCCTGTAGTAATCTCGGCGACCTGAAACTGCAACATATAGGTTGGCCACACGACCTATAATTAATTTGTGATTTGACTTTGACAGTGTAAGTAGGGTAACCTGTTCTGTTGGAGTTTAAACCCCAATTATTTTTTTATTTTTTTTTGATTTGTTTTATTAATAAAATATGTACGTTAGCCGTTGTTAAATTTATTTTTATTTTTAACGTTCCAGATCAGCAAGAGACAGTTATGGTGATGAATGCTAGCGGTTACGTAGCTTTTATCCATTTCTTACGCATTTTGACGTCCTTTGGAATGGCAAAAACAATTTGTCAGGCGCACTGGTGGTTGTATTTTTACATTTTGGCAAAATACATGATTTCCTAGTATTTGGATTGGACATTTTTGAAGGAACTTATAATTTCTAATGAAACGCGCTAAGAGCGCGAGCGGACTGTTGTACTATGACGTCACACCATTACATGCATCGAGTACTCAGATAGTCGAGTACGAGCCCGCCTCGCATGTTTTCTTCTATAAATCGAAAACTAATTGACGTATCGAAGTAATTCTTTCACTGGTATTTTTAATTTTTGACAGAGAATATGGAGAGCTAATAATCAAAATTAGTTACTCTTCTCCATTGTTGGTTTGACAATTGATATTTAAATAGTTTAGATTAGATTAGATTTTATAAAATTAACCGTTCAGATTTTACTATGGAGGAGGAGGTAACCCTGCCTACATAATGTAGTTTAGAAATAAGAGTCTCAATTTACGTCTTATCATAACAACCTAGCTTCCTGGGGTTATGTGTTTTATTTTACATGAATAATTAATTATTCACGTTCATTTTAATACAGTCGAGGAGTGTCTGTATGTTCGTATATTTGTACGCCTTTGAAGGCAGAATTTTGATGGAACCTATTTAGTTTAAAGATCTTATTGTACCCAAAATTATGACATACGTTACGAAACTGTGTGACGGTTTCCACCTATGCTAAGCTATATAGCTGTGCGAAGGAGATGCGCTATGTAGATGCGCAGCCGCGAAGCAGCCATGCGAGAAAGATGCGTGGCTCTGCAATGTTGCCATAGTAACGGCGCGGCGGTGGCATATAGCACGCATCCATAGCTCACATCCATAGCATGCCTCCGTAGCTCGCATCCTTCCATACAACAAAACAAAGCTTAGCTGAAACCGTTTTCACAAGTGTTATGTGCACCAGTGAACATGATTGGTGGATATCAAACGCATCCATAGCAACGTAGCATACTAACATCTCTGGTCGAAAGGCACCCTTAATGAGACGTCACGTAGAAAGAACAACCAGAGGTCACACTTGTGATTATCCAGGGGTGGATGAAGAGAAAATAAAGAAAAACGTGTCAATAATACCTAATGTAACAGCGACGGCTACTCGACCAAATTAGTGGTTTTTTATGCAAAGAAGTAAGAAGACGAGCACGAGATGAGAAGCTCCCCTGATGGTAAGAGATAATGCTACGCAAAATCATTACAGTTCTAACACACATATTTGCCACAGATCCTACTATCATAATAAAAAATAGGTCAAGCGCTATTCGGCTACGCGCAATATAGTCTTCCGTAGTACTGGCAAATCAAATATTAATTACGCTACTTATTTATTTAGGGTACCTTCCTAACAAGATAACAATGATGAAAATTAAGACATTAAGGCAGCCTTAATTTTCATCATCGATATCTTCAAATCGAATAAAGCTATCTAACCGCTAAAGTTTTCCTGGTTTTCCTGGAAAGTTTAACGATACCTCACATGATGGGATCAGGCAGAAAAAAGCATATCCCCATCATGTTAGGAAGGTACCCTAAATAAATGAGCGGCGTAATTAAGTGTGTTCTTGAACACCCCCTCACTGGGCTCCAGAAGCTTCACTCGTGCCTTGGCACGAGTAAAGCCCCTTTCTTTCCCCCCTTTCCTCCCCCCTTTCCTTCCCCCCTTTCTTGCCCCCTTTGCTCTTTTTTTTTCTTTTTTTTTGCGTACCTTTCTGGGTATCTTACGTGACCACCAGTCCGATGGTCAGGTGATGTCAAGTATGTCGGAAGGAACTTGATGAGACTCTCGCACAGGAACGGAAGGTGTGGGGTGACCATGAGGAGGCCCTGGAGGAGGACCCTGCAATGGGTGGATACAGGCTGAATAGATAGATAAACATTTCATGTAATGAATGACCTTCAATTGAGTTACATTTGATCCGTGGCAAGTAAACTCACGCGCACGCATTGTAAGTGCTGTTACTGTTACAAATAGATAAGCTGTTTTGTTGGATGTTTCCTTATAATCATTTAAATTTAAAAGCCTTGAGTAGCTATTAAATCGTTGAATATTCAAGCGGTTGAAGTGAGTGAATTTTGTCTCGTGGAAAATAACATCACAATCCTAGGTAACACTGTACTGATTATGGGCAGCCGTTATCTCTTAACATCAGGAGAGCGTCTTGCTCGTCTTCTACTTCATCACATAATATATATATATATATATATATATACCTAATGCCATGATCAATGTATGAACTGGTTATAACCTGTGGAATAGTCAGGGTTGGATAAATGTTATTAAATTAAAAGGTATTATTTAATATTATTTATTAATTAAAGAAAAAAACTTTGCTTTTAGTGAAATTACTAGGCTGAACAGTCTTAACATCTTATGACTCTTGAGTTGGCGCAGTGCACCTAGAATTTCACATCATTGTGAAATAATGGGTATCACTATACTAATTATGGGCAGCGTTATCTCTTACCATCAGAAGAGCATCTTGCGCGTCTTCTTAGGTTCTTCTTAGTTTGAAACAAATGTAGTTTTGAGCGGTGCTGGCCAATTATGAGGTGCTCACTGAGTTCGAATCCCGGCCCTATACTATAATTAGTTATGTCGTGCGGCTTTTTCGCTATACTGGTATGACTGTGTTTTGGCACGATGTTTAGCCAAAAAAGGGATTTATCTACGGTCACATTATCGCTTAAGAGCGTATTATATATATCGAGTGACGCTCTCTCGCTCGCACAATTTGACGAATTTTGAAAAAAACATGGAATTATAGGTAATTTATTGAAAATTCCTCTTTACCAGCCCTCCATAATATTATTGCACACATTTTAAAAGTGTTTTCAGTTAGATATATTATAAAATGGGATGGGGAGCAATATTGAAAAAAATTTTTTTTTTCAAAAATTGCTTTATGCCATTTTTCTTTTTATGACGTATTTCCGTTACTATTTTAATTGAATTGAATTATTGCTCATAAGAAGCAATAATTCAAGGAATAACAATTATCAGTTAAATAATTGTTGAAAATGATAATAAAAATAGTCTTGAGAATTTAGGAATATTGTAACCATTTTATGGTGTTAATAAGATTGTTATTGATTACGAGTCCACCTCGCGACTCTGCGAGTGTTTCTCAAGTTTGCAACCTAAAAGTTGTTTACACTCAAATTAAGTTCGAGCCGAGGTTTATCGGCGAGAAACATTATTGAATGCGATTGTAAAATAGTTTTAAGAATTTAGAAATAATGAAGTGATTTTAATATTGAAAGAATATTGTGTAAAATACTAAATTGACTATGGGTTGACTGAAGTCTTCCTCAAGGTCGCAATGTGAAAGTTGTTTACAATATCCGAGTCAATGTTAGGGGGGTAAGCCCTCACAATTGTTACTTTTCTGGTGGCATCGGTAGCGTGAAGAGCTCTAATAAAAGTGTTACTGCATCTCAACTGGTATTATCATTTTACAAGAACCTCCATGGCGGACAGAAATCTCAGACACCACATCAAATTAACCAACAACAGAGAACCATTATCCAACACCAGACCTGGCATCCAACATATATATATATTTTTTTTTATATAATAGCTTGTAGTTTAATTTTAACTACGTATTAAACCAAAAAGTCGCTTAATATTAAGAAACAATGCGGGCGAAGACGATCTTACTAATTTATAAACGTGAAAATTTGTAAGAATGTCTGGATGTATGTTTGTTACTCTCCACGCCTAAACGTGTGAACCGATTGAGCTGAAATGTGGTGTAGAGATAGCTTAGACCCTGGAATGACACATAGATTACAGTACAGCGGGTAAAACCGCTGGGCGCAGCTAGTAAGATATCAAATTTACCGCTTGTCTCGATAGTTAAAGCGGACTAGGCTTTATTCTTCAATATCCGTATTGATAACATCCCATAAAACTTGAACGTGATTTAAATATTATTAAATACACTTGCGAGCACGTAAATCCACTCCATTTCTTAACTGCACTGCTCTGCGGTTCATACATTTTTGAATCGATTTAGTTCCTGCCCCGTAATTCATTATAATCTCTAGTAGAAGTGCTGTAGTCTAGTGGTCGTGAATACATTACGGTTGACGAAAAACAAAAAAGTAAAAGAAGCAGTAAAATTGGGTGACATAAGTATATAACGGGTGTTCGTCATTTTGACAAACGTAATCGTTTCAGGGTTAAGAGCGTATATATCGAGGGACGCTCGCTCGCTTGCATAATTTGACGAATTCTGAAATATAAATTCGAGGTATTAATTTATTGAAAATTCCGCTGTACAAGCCCTCCATAATATTATTGCACACATTTTAAAAGTGTTTTCAGTTTTGATATATGAAAAAAAATGGGATGAGGAGCAATATTGAAGAAAATATTTTTTTTTCAAAAAATCTTACTTTGTCATTTTTAATATATCTTACTGAAAACACTTTTAAAATGTGTGCAAAAATATTATGCAGGGCTTGTACAGAGGAATTTTCAATAAATCAATTCCTTGAATTTATATTTCAAAATTCGTCAAATTGTGCGAGCGAGAGAGCGTCCCTCGATATATACGCTCTTAAAGTTAGTCATGTTTTATTATATATCTATCTAGGTAACTAGGGATATATTATTTAAAAATGTCGCATTGGAGTATTCTCGTAGACCGCTTATAAATTACAAATCTTCCTAATATTATAATGTTCCAATTAATTTATTACTAGTTTTATCGCGGCTTTACCCGCGTGAAGAATTCCGAGGTCTACTTAATAAATCCTATCTGTATTCCAAATTTCAATCCAATCCATTCAGCGGTGTTGGCTGTGCGTTGATAGATCAGTCAGTCATTCTTTCCTTTTATAAATGACTAGCTTATGCTCGCGGCTTTGCCCGCATGGCGAAATCCTTTCTTAGCGGAGGTCTATGTCCTAAAACCTATCTGTGTTCCAAATTTCAACTCAATACGTCCAGCAGTTTCGGCTGTGCTTTGATAGATCAGTCAGTCAATCAGTCACTCTTTCCTTTTATACTTATATTTAGATTAGATTAGATATATAACTAGTAGTTCGCCGCGAACTGAGACCTCGCAGACCCAATTTCCCTCAAAATAGGTATACATGGGTAAAAGTTATAAGTATCTGCGAATTATAAATGTATGGAAACTTTAACCTATAATATTCGTAAAAGGAAAGGAAAATGCAAAAATTGAAAGTAATGTTAAAACTCAAAATACGTAACGGATATACCTACATTAAAAAATCTTTATCTCTGTGACTATTTTATTGTTGTGATCAAAATTTCAATAATAATAAAATATGAAAGGTTATGTGTGTATTCACTTGCAGAAAATAATAGAATAAAATAATAAATATTACTATAGTTTTTAAAAAAAATCTCAAAAAATCTTCATAGTTTGTAGCATTTGTTTACGAAGAAGTTGCCGATATAGCTTTACTTGTGTTATATAGCAAATTTACAACAGTTATTATATTGATATTGTAGCTAATTCTATAACATTTTTGTCGTAGCAGCCGATGATGACTTAGACTTGGAGCGAGAACGCAGAGCTATGACAGTCACGCGTAACATCTAGGCTCGCAGGTTTTCAAGATGTATCTACAGCTACTGAGCAAGACAAAGGGTCCTTGTTCAAGGCATTATCAGACTTTTTAAACGTGCAGCTAGTCGATCACATTTGCACTTTCCATCAGGTGGGATGTGATCAAACGTAGGCCTAATTATTAATTATTTTTTTAAACAAAATACTTGTGGATGAACTTTAGAAACTACAACTTTACAAAAAACAGATCCAGTACAAGAATGCTTTCAGGATGCTTTTGGCGCTGTCTCGATACTACAGAGCGTCAGGGATGTTTGCAGATGTTAGAGTGAATGATGGTTTTAATGGCATAATGATATGTGATAAATACATAAATAACAATCCCAATAAGTTTCTTGCTCGTTCTTCTGATAGATATGCTTTTCGAACGAACAGTAGAGTCTTAAAATACTAAGATCTAAATAATTGTAAAATTTACTTTTAAAAGTGAAGCACTGTAGCCTATAGTCCAGTAAAAGAAGAAATGTGGATCGAAAAGTCGAAATCAGAAAAACTAACTTAGGAACTTTGTTTGGACTATTCAGAACATAAACATACTAAAAGTCCCCACCCCTCCGTAGTGAGCCCGAGGGGGGGAGGCCGAAGAAGTTTCCATTTTTAGGTTTTTAGGTTTTTTGCTTATGCCAATTCGAGTGTAATGTGCCCAAACTCGACGGGTTTACTAATAGCCATTGAAGAGGTTCAGTAAACACCTCCTGGCTCCATCATCAGATCAGCTCAGTAGTACCAAATTATTGAACTGTCATCATATTTCTAGACATTTGCAAAGTTTCATTATGGTACGACAACCAGAAGTTGGTTAAATATTACTTATATGAGATTTTTTAACCGACTTTGAATGGAAAACTAATTTCAGCATCTTAAAAATAGACCATGTTTGGAAGCTCATAGCTGGACAACGATTGGATATAGATAAAAAGTGTTAAAGCCAAAGTTGTAGGAAATTTTAAAGCTTTTATAATGTAGTACAACAAAATATCGTACTACGCCCAGTTTTTGACATATAGGCAAAAAACCTAAAAATGGGACCTTCTTCGGCCTCCCCACCCCTCAGAATCACCTCGGAGGGGTGGGGACTTTTAGTATGTTAATCTCCTGAATAGTCCAAACAAAGTTCCTAAGTTAGTTTTTCTGCTTTCGACTTTTCGATCCACATGCCTCTTTTGGGCACTCATTGACTGGACTACTATTTGAATAAAAAAATGGGTTTAAGTTTCACCCGCACGATCATTTAAATTCATAATATTTTGAGTAAGTCAACATGACTATTCACTTATCCGTTAGGGAACCGAACCTAGGACTGAATTATCAAAAATGTATGAAATGACGTATTACGTCGTATCGATTTTTGACAATTCGGTCTTTGGTTTGGTTCCCTGACGGATAACTGAATATCCCTGCAGTTCTCATAATATTATAATCGAAAAACATTGTAATTTTGTATTCTCTATAACTCTACAACCCTTGCACCGATTTGGCTCATTTTTGGACGTGAGAATTCTTTTAGTTTGTACTACCTGTTTAAAAAGATTTTATCAAGACTGGATCATCGGTTTCATTGTAATACAGCAATCTCTTTAACTCTTTAACCCTTCGACCGATTTGGCTCATGTTCGAACTTAAAAATTCTATGGATTTATATTACGCGTTTGCAAAGTTTCATGCAGATTGGACCATTGGTTTTCCAGTTATCGCGTAACAAACATACATACAAACATACACTTTGGCTAATATATTTGTGTCGCTTATAAAAAATGTGTATATGTTAGAAAAAAAATTATCAGCGGCTCCAGTTTTGAAATAATCTTCAGACCTATCGTAAAGACTTTAAGTCACCTATATCTCTGCAACCCTGGAACCTATTTAGCTAATTTTTTCACTAAAATTATCTAATTAACCTTTTTAACTTGTGTGTAAAATTTCATTTAATTTGGATTAACTGTTTTCAAGTAAACGTCGACCAAACTTAAGCACCAGAGGTCAAGCGTTAAACTGGTCCAAACGCAGGCATTTCGCGGCTTTCGACTCTAAGACCTCGCTTCGCTCGGTCGATAAAATACTGGGTTCAAATCAAATAACGTGAGGAAAAGAGTGAAGCTGAATTTTACGACGCAATTTAACAGTAATTATACATATAATATATTTTCTACGTAGCGTACGGAGTTAGGGTGAGACCTGCGGTTTACAGCCCTTTGTCTTTGCTCTCTTCACCAAATGACATTAGGAGCTGTATTTTTAATTTACGTTTATGGAACAAAACGTACCCGAGCACTCAACCTCTGAAATACGAGTTATATGACCTACTCTTGAAAATACTCTGAAAATAAAAATTTACGTAGCACAATTTTCAGTTGAACCAGAGATGGATTTTTTTATATACTAAGAAGTAAGAATACGAGCAAGACGCTCTCCTGATGGTAAGAGATAACGCTGCCCATAATTAGTACAGTGCTACCCAGGATTTTAAATGATGTAAAATTCTATGTACACTGCGCCAAGGCTTCATACTCAAGAGTCAAGAGTCTTGCGAGATAATAAGACTCTTCAGTCTTCAGACCAGTAATTTCACAAAAAATCAACATTATTATGATTTTTAACCCCCGACGCAAAATCGACGGGTAATAAGTTTGACGTGTCTGTCTGTCTGTCTGTCGGTCTGTCTGTCTGTCTGTCTGTCTGTGTGTGTGTCTGTCTGTCTGTCTGTGTGTGTCTGTCTGTGGCATCGTAGCTCCCGAACGGATGAACGGATTTTAATTTAGTTTTTTTTTGTTTGAAAGTAGAGTTAGTCGAGAGTGTTCTTAGCCATGTTTGGTGGAAATCGGTCAAAGATGGCCGCCGCTACAAAATGGCGGATAACTTTTTTATTCCACGACCTCCTCAATATGGGTATCAAATGAAAGGGCTTGACTAGTAGAATACAACGCACTATGACAAATTTAAAATCCAAGATGGCCGCCACCACAAAATCGCGAATTACATATTTCGAAGCGTTGCGTTGGGGGTTTTTTAAATTTTTAATTTAATTCACTTGTTTGTACCAGAGTCCTTAATTTATTATCCTCCTCTTCTGCTTTTCGAGACGAAATTTTTTTTAAATATCTATACCTCGGACCAGATGGTCGGACCAGTAGGTAGTTCTGGGTTAGTTACCGCGATCTCCTCTTAACGACCAGACAGGACAATGTTTTATTGGCTAAAATGAAAATAAAAACTTATTCGATTGCAATTTAGCCTGAGTGGAACTAAAAATCACAGCAATAAATGCCAAAGGATTTGCAACGAGTACGTGTCTGATAAAAAAAAAATAATGCTGGAACAGCCAGGCGAGTTGATAATATCCATTAACATCAAAATGATTTTTGCCCACCACCACCAATTTGATTATTTTATCCACTTTTTATTAGTTATACCTTAGGTTAATCTTTTACCACGATCTCACCTGATCTTAAGAGCGTATATGTATATCGAGTGACGCTCTAAAAAATGGCATAAAGCAATTTTTGAATCACCCCACGGGCGCAGGGTGATATGTGGAACTCCCTCGCCGAAGATGGGTGCGGCGGGGATACCCACTAAAAACCTGGGGGTGTTCCTGCGTGATGCCATAATGCCGGGGCAGCGAGTACACCGAAGCACTCATCCGCGGCTATCATAAATAATCCTACGCTGAGGGGCGAAGAGTGGTATTTGGGACCTCCACGCTGAAGAATAAACAAACAGGGTCCACTAAAGCCTGAGGGTGTTCCTACGGAGCGCCGTAATGTCCTGACTAGGGGTACGCTGGAACTGTCTACTACAACTAATCTACTCGTTAGTAAGCCCTAAGTCCACTAGACAAAAGGAACTTGCGGTACTTGATACAGTATCACGGCCAAAACTGGTTCCTTCATATTGTTTAATTGGCAGCTATTTAATAGAAATAGCGATTTCAAATTTGACAGGTTATTTCCAAGCCGGTACACATTGAGCGATTGACGATGCGTGCATTGCACCCAATATGTTCTTAAAAAATAATAAATTAATAAGACTCTATTATTTCTTAGACAATAAATGATACTCATCCATTGGCTGAGGTCAAAGATATTTCAGTAACCTTGCTCAACTAGTTGAGAGTCAAAATACTCGTAAGTTTAGAATTTTCGTATTATTCTTTCGTATTATTTCGTACTATTCATAGAACGTGACCCCAGCATAATATTATTATCATACGCGTTCTGTGTTCGTATAAGTTTTAAATTCTAAGCACACTATTTTATTCAGGTTTTTAACAAAAAATATTTTAGACGTTAAGTTGATGAACGAAAGTTTCATGTAGCATTGACTCTACGGTTTTTAAAATGTGCAAGTTTAGGTGTATTTTATGTTAAAACTGTAGTTTTATGTAGTCTCATGTTGTAACATGGATAATAACTAATATTAAGCATATTATGATGAACTTGGAATTACAGTTTATTTTTAACTCAATGCGTAACAAGTATAATATGTTATCTATGTTATATTATAACATAAACGAAAGTTAAGATTATTTGAATCTATCAAATTCTTGAGTGTGACTACGTAATGTCAGTCGAATCGTAGAGTTACTTATCTTTGTCTTACCTGAGTAGACCATTTTACATTGTACAGCGTCTAAGCAACCACCTATGTACCAATTTTCAGCTCATGCTCCATCGATTACTAGAGCACACTCAAACATTAGCTAACACACTCACACACCCACATACATACTCACGATTTTGTCCAGTTCTAACTTGGATTCTAGATTGCTGAAAAACGTAATATATTTTTAGTGAGAGAAACGACACCGCGTAGCTAGTTGTGTATTATTTTACGACTATCCACGTAAAGTGGTAACATAACAATCGCTACAGAAAAATACATTTTATTGTTGTTCGCTTTCATCTACAACATACAGATATTTAGGAATATTTCGCGTGTAGACCGTGTAATAATATGAATACATTCAGAGACACATTTCAGAACATTGGGAGGGTTTTGTTATAATAAACAAACATTTGGATTCGTATTGGCGCATCATGGTAATTTTTATGTTAGTAAAAACGTTCTCTTATTCACCTTTTTCTTATAAAAGTGGAAAAAATATGATAGATTATAGAGGTACACTTATGTTAACTTTAAGAGAAAATGCCAGCAACATACGGTTTTAATTAAAAGTTTTCAGAGATCACATTTTCAGTTAAAAAAATGATAGAGGAATTTCATTATTAAAAACGTTCTTAGCATGCTACACTACTATCAATTTAAATGTCCTCAGCCAAAGATCCTATCGTATATCGCAGTCGTTAGATCCACCCGCGCAGTGCCTGCTGCCGAGGTAGGTACTCGTATAGTTGCAGTTCACGTGCGGGCGGGATCTTTAGACCTTGTACCGAAGGGGCAAATTCGCCACGAATTGATTTGTGCGTGCGTAGGTCGAGATACAAAGAAAATAGAGATTAAAAAAATACATTGTGTCCACAAATATTTGTTCGAGAAAAAACGTTACGCGTACGACGGAGGAACCGTCCTCCCGTCGGGGTACAAGAAGGTTATATGGGTCGTGCAGTCGTCCTACACGGGTATACCCGCCAAAACCACTCGACGGCATTCCCACATCGTCTTTGGGACGGAGGACTGGGAATCGGCAGAGTCTTAGCATCCAGTCAAGATCATGTAAAACCATCGCGCGAATTTAACATCACACGAGAGTCAAGATGATGCAATGTATGGGCGCTTTGTATCTCGACGAACGCGCGATTGAATTCTCCGCGAATTTGCCCTGTATGGACGAGGTCTTGGAATTTACATATTGTAGAATATAGGTACAGTGTATAAGTGTGTATGCATCTATGAACACACCTCAGAGCAATTGATAGAATAATTATCATACGCTTATTTTTATACCAATTTTCCGGGGAGATAAGTTAAACAGAATTGGCGCACGCTTGCATTTCAAAGAGTCATGCTAAGTGATAATAAACTAAAGTGTTCTGAAATGGAAATCTTTGGGAAATCACACAACAGCGAATTATTCATGCACTTTAGTGAAGGGGCTTCTGTAACTTATCAGCTCTTTTTGGGAGCTCTATGACATACACACTTCTACACGTATACGTAAACACAAATAAAAGGAACATGCTGATTTCCAAGACCTTAGGTAACTAGTTTTGTCCATTCTTATCGTACACGCTATTTTCCTGACGGGCAGGAACATTTTGTGAAGCGGACAGGGACAATTTAAAACTGGTAGAATGTTGCCTAACTACCTCTGTGCCAGTCACATGTTACCCTGTCTGGCGTGTAGCCAACCTTCAGGTGGAGCTATCGGAATCTATCCAAAGTGCTCACATACGTACCCTTACCTGTTGAATAATGGATCCCCAGTCCCCTAGAGCCTTATTTGAATCAGATTTTATGATGTTTACCATTATTTTACGCTCTAGCTACTGTCTTTGACTTTATCTTTATAGAATAAGTAAAAATTAATAAAAGATTTGTTATTACTAAAACATACATAACCTATACAATAATAACATTGTCAGAGTCAAATCGCAAATAAAGGTTAAAATAACCTATATTACCTATGTAATGTAGCAGTTTCAGGCCAAGATTCTAATAACGACTTCCTCCTACATATCTTATAAGAACTAATAGTTTTGAGTGCCTTTCAAAGCACAGTAGCTTAAAATTTTAAAGCTGAACAATAATTACTCGATCCTCTATTTACATAATTTATTTTTTTTGAATAAAAAAATAAACTTCTTTCGAGTCTAGCAGCCATTATAAAAGTGGTCTAGCAGGTGACTCAAAACATACTCGTGACCGACCGTCAGATTCCTTGAGAAATAAAATATTTAGATTTTTTATTAGATGTAGATATAAACACAATGGGATTGTCAACTCTCTTCGGTTTTTTCATCAAACGGTTTTGTTATTGTTTGCGCCAGTATTTGTTTGTGGATGGTAGATTATTTGTTTGTTGTCTCTGAGACAATAAATAAACTTTGTTTTATTTTATTTTACCAACATAAATAAAAGTTTTCGACATAAAATGAATAAAGCAACGATTATTTTGCCTCAAAAGTTTAAGCGTAATTACATTTCTGAACTTATAAAATATTATATTATATTTAATCAATAGAAGTTTTTGGGCTTCATTTCAGCGCATTATGTTAATTAATGTTTTAAATTAAGAAATTGCAGGTTCTCTCTGTTCAATAATTAGAAAGCAGTTTTAATTAAAATTGAGTTATCAGAGTGTAATATCAACCTAGCCATGTGTTTTAAAGATATACGCATGCTTACCTTCACACATCTTTAAATTCCTATATATTTAGCTCTATATACACCTACTTGCTTTTAATAGGTAATTGAAATTAAAAACGTCCTTTTATCAGGAAACTTGAGAATGTTACACGTATGAGGTTCGTTTATTGTAGACTACCTATGATGACCCAAAAAAAAAAGAAAAAAAAGATCAATAAATGATGATAATATGAAGCCCCAGGCCCCAAGATAAGTCATCCATACATCCAGACACTCAGACATTTATCTCTATAAAGTTTCGCGATATTATCTGTTAGTAAAATTATGAAAGGCTTATGTTTAAACCGTTAAACCGCTTGGCATAATAACTTATAGGTAGGTAAAGGTATACTATTTAGATACATCCAGTCTGAGTACGTTCCGAATTCTCCAGCATAGCCCTAGAGGTTTTTATGAGGTTCCTACATTACAGTATCCGATTTTACTCCGTCATTTTAAGAATTCGGATATCTGTAAACTCTCTATGAAAACTTACTACATAACTAGTGCGTTTTCTTGACTATTAACTAAAATAACAAAACGGCACAAGTCACGTTTATCATTGTCGAGAATATCTCCACCACGGCACAGATAATAGAATACTAATAAACTATTAATTGTCGGTCTCGGACAATAACGATGCGTGTAAACACCTGATGAAGGACATCGTAATTGTCCGAAACCATGGTTGAGATATTCTTGACAATATTAATAATATTGTCCTTTGTTATTTTATTTATGGAGAACACTCGATATAGTTTAAAAACACGTATAATATTATGTTATTACTTAACGTTATAATATGAAAGCATAAAGCAAAAGCTTTTTTTATAATACGCTTTTTTATTATGACGACATCTGTGGTGCGGTGGGCTGATACCCGCTTGCAACGCAGAAGGTTGCGGGTTCGATTCCCGCATGAGGCAAATATTTGTGTGATCCACAGGTATTTGTTTCTGGTCTGGGTGGTTTTCAATATTTATTATAAGTATGTATTTACAAAAGAAAAGTATACAAGTATTATATCCGTTATCCTAATCACCATAATACAAGCATTAAGTTGCTTAGTATGGGGTTAGGTGGCGCTGTGTGAATTGTCCTGAAATATTTATTTATTATTATTATTTTAATACAACGCATAATATTACTAGGTACGTTATTAAAATAAGTAAACACACTCATGCTCCCCACAAAACCTGCCTGAATGTACCTACAAAAAATCCACTTTCAACGTTATAGCGTGTAATTAACTTGTGAAATAGTTATTCCGTGTTAAGCGCTAGCTAAGTTTCATTCTATTTGCCAGTTTGTTTGTATGTTTAATAAAAAAAACAAAATTTGAATAGAATAGTCACACTGTGAAGCTGTGATATTAATTACTAAAGTTTACTTGGCTTTTATTCTATTCATCACTATAATACATAGAAAATAAAATGTGATCAATATTTTTTTATACAATTATTGTCTGGCAACCTTCCTTTCCCTTCTCATAAATAAGCAATTAGGTTTATTTAGCATAACCATTAATCTACGTCTCATCGTTTAGTACCGCCTACCCCCACCTACGTATCGGAAAAGTCAGCTGGAAATCAATTCCATTCCATTATAAAAACAAGTAGGTACCTTTAAAGTTTACAAGATCAAAGTAAAATGACGTTTTGTATGTAAACCAATTGAATTTTCATCAATTTTAACCCGATTGGTTTTTTAGATTTCTACCATATTATAATATACTAGCTGCGTTACCCGCTGTACTACTACTATAGCTTATGTGTTATTCTAGGGTCTAAGCTATCTGTATACCAAATTCAGCTCAATCAGTCCACCCGTTTAGGCGTGAAAGAGTAACAAACACACTTCCAGACATCCATTCTTACAAACTTTCACGTATATAATATTAGTAAGATTCATCAGTTCAAAGAATAGAATAATACTTTATTCAAACAAATTCAACATAAACACTTTTGTACAAATTCCTAGTAATTCGTAAAAAATCTTCAAAGCAATGTCCATGTCACGCCGCCCCAGCGCTTTGCTCCACTGCCTCGCTTTGCATCAATGGGCACACTGCCTAGAGTCTTGAAAAACAACCAGCTTATTTGCAAAAAAACAAGTAATAATCGAACAAAAATATTAAAAAGGCCTTAGGCTTCGTGCTGTGATTGCAGCGATACATATACACGTTATTGAACTCTTGATAGATAATAATTTAAGTGGGTAAGCTATTAAAATAAGTTTCATAGGCGCATCTATTGGTACTAGTAGATGAACTACTCAAAATTCCAAACATTTATCGTATATACGATACCAAAAATTTCAACGCAATATTTCATAAAAAAAATTCTCAAATGCTAATCCTACCGACTGCGCCATACCAAGATGTGAGAACATGGGAAACAAATTAAAATTCACATCCACTATTGATTTATTTTTATTTCTGTATCTACTCAAATTATTTAAACTCCATTTACCTGCAGTTAGAGGCAAAAGTTAGTCTACCAGTGTACATAAGTAATTATGCAACGTTAGCTTAGATGTTGCATACAGGCACCGTTAATTTCCTACCACTCAAACGGTTTCCCGGTCTACAGGCGCAAGGTGGGCCGGGAGTAAGAAGGGGGATTCATTTCCTCCTCATAAAGCACTTGTATGTTAAGTTTGTACACTTAGAGCAATTTATATAATGTAGTGAATGCGAACGACTACTGTAACATTGTAAACATTTTCATTATGTGTAGCATAAAATAAGTCTCATTAAAAATACTTACACTTTTTATTTTAGAACTTAGTGTGGAATTTTTTATACATTTTCATATTATATTTCTTGTACGTTCTTTTCGGAAGTCTTAAAATAGAATGATACGCAGTACGCAGTAAAAATTTACTTGTAAAACTGCTCAAATATCATTAAAAAGTTAATCGTAAAGTCAGTTTCAAATACCTTTGCACAGGTTTTAAATTTAATAGTCATCTTTGTAAAACGTGTTACTAAACAACCCACGTCACAACAATGATGCGACAAAACTGACTTCAGCCTAAAAGGTCGACACAATTTAGTTACCCCGGCGTATTTCTGGGAGACATTATTCAACACCCAGCCCGCTGTCAATGCTAAAGAAATGTTTTGTGAAGGTCGTAGGGACTCAGTGACTTACTAAACAAAAGTTGTGAAATCAGATTAATTTTGTTCGCAACTCTGTCATATTTTGTAAGGTGAGTCATAAGTGACTACAAGATAAAGTATGCTTTAGCAAGTATCCTAGCACATGTGCGGGGTTTTGCAGGAAGTTAAACGAAAATGGAAGTGATTCGTCACGACTTCACACTTCCATTTTCGTTCGGTGACGGTAGAGGACGGAAGTGTTAAGCTTAGTGTTAGTTAGTTTTTTTTCTCAACCATAGAGTTATGGAAGTAAAAAGCAAAAAGCCACGAGACAGAAAAAAATCTCTCGCGGATATATAGAAGAGAAAAAGAAAGCTATATAATTTATTGTTATTGTGACCGTTGTGTGTATTGACAGATTTAGTTAAAAAGTAGGTAAAAATCGTCACTAGCTCCTTAGTATTTTGCATTTTTGACACATTGACAAATCAAAATTCGTCAAACATTTTCAAAATGTCAGGTAATCTTACTCGTATATATTTTACCTAGATATACTAGCTCTATCCCCCGAATACACTGTGATATAAGGCCCACTATGAGGCGAAGAGTTATTAACAACACGTGGAAAATGGAAAATTGAGTCACCACAATCAAGCTAAGTAAGTACTTAGTTAACTTACTGATATTTATTGTGACCATAGACCATAATGTCATAGTCCAATAGACTCAGACAATATCCAACCCACGCTAGTCTTTAGATTTTGTCTCTTGATCTTTGTATGATTTTTATGCGATATTTTTGAAAATATGTGATTATTATGAAAAAAATATTCTCTTATTAGATCACAGAGTCACTATTTGTCTTTTCTGGAAGTAAAGTTTTAAAGAAAATCATCTTCATTATGCTACACGCATTAAAGCTGCTCTCTACAAAGACGAGTGAACGCGCGGAAAAGCGGTCGCGATCTTTTTTTTCCTGACCGCGCCCGCTTTATATATGTCAGGTCAAGGTACATTATAAAAAATTCTTCCCAGATCGCGAGATTGAGAAGACCCAATCATTATAAAATTAAGGTTTTTACATAGGAAGGCTTGTAAATACCTTACTAACTTTAAGTATAACTTTTAAAATAACGTCTTTTAGATTTGATACGAGGAGTAGGATCTAGGCACCGCTTCACGCTTTCGCTTTGTACAAGGTTAAGTCTCGCGAAATCCAGTCAAAAGATTCTAAGATAAAATGTTATTTAAAATGAGTATTTTCTACCAGCGCGAGCGCTCACTTAATTTTATAAAGAGTGCTAAAATCACATTTTATCTTTTAGGTCTCTTTGATGGTAGGTAATAATTACTTAATTACCTGCGCAACGTTAAATAATTTCGTTAAATATTTTAATTATTATTGCTGATAAAGATATTAACTTAATAACAACTTATTTTCAAAGCTGGAAGAATGAGCTTCCGCCCGCGGTATTTCCGATGAGCTATAACATGGGACTCTTCAAAAGGCAAGTGAATAGAGTCTTGAAAGGTAGGCAACGTACCAGCGGTACCCCTGGTATTGCAGGTATCCATAGGCGACGGTAGCCACTCACCATCAGGTGGGCCGTCTGCTTGTTTGTCACCTATTACATAAAAAAAAAAAAATTTTTCGAGATTACAACAACTTATTTGAAAAGTGGTATAGCCATTATAGTATGGCGTGCGGGATTTAGCGGGATCCCGCAATAATGTCATGACTACAACTGTCATCCCATACATTTCTTCTCTAGATAATGTATGGGATGACAGTTATTATTGTAGTCTTGACATGACGTAGCCGTAGGAAGCCGCACGCTATGCTAGCCCCCTAAACTTCCAAAATCAAGTAAAGTCAACGTAGTAACATCATTATGGTGAACGCACACTGACCGCGCCGAACGAATCGAATTTTGAATTCTTTATAATATAAAGAATTTTTGGTTGGCGAAGTTTCATGACATTTCATAATATGAAATGTCATGAAACTTCGCACACTTGCCGGAGTCGAATCGTCCGAATCGGAAGAAGATTTCCTATCCAAAAATTCTTTCGGCGCGGTCGATGCGGGTAGAAGTGCGAGCATCATAAAGAGGATGCCTTGAAGCTTACCTTTATGTGAACCTAGAAACGATGGTGTTTATAATAATATAAAAAAGTGAAATATTAAAAAACTTTTTAAAAACAGCTTTTATTATTATTACCATCTAGTATCAAAGTACTCAAACTCGATGGGGTTGCGTCGTTTAAATACGAAGTTCCTATGGCCGCCTTCCAGCTCTATCATCAGATCAGCTCCGTGTCATGATAATATTGCATTGTCATCCGAATTGTACAGGCATGCAAAATTTCAGCTCAATCGGATACCGGGAAGTGGGTCAAATTAAGCTTGCAAGATTTGATTACAGACAGACAGACAGACCGACAGACAGACAGACAGACAACAGACAGGTGAAAGTAAATAAAAGCTTGTAATATGAGCCAAGACCTTAAAATAACGGGCTGACGCGTCAGATCCTTTTGTATAACGTACACAATGTAAATGGATCAGTGTAAATCCAAATGTCAATCCTAATTACATGCTTCTATTTACTTTCACCTGTCTGTCTGTCTGTAATCAAATCTGGCAAGTTTAATTTGATCCACTACCCTTTTTCCGATTGAGCAGAAATTTTGCATGCATGTATAAAATCAGATGACAATGCAATAATTATGACATCGAGCTGATCTGATGATGGAGCTGGAAGGTGGCCATAGGAACTCCGAAATATAACGACGAAACCCATCGAGCATCCGCTCATTTATTTTGTCTTGACGAGTACTTTGTTGCTAAATGATGGCAATAATACAAAAAATGAAAAGATGCTCTAGAATGTTGACTCTAGACGAGTAGTAGCATTAATATATCAAAGAAAACCGTTTCCAACTCTCAATCTCCCAACAAGCGTGGAAATTAAGCCAGGGCCTAGACGGCAGCAACTTTGAATCTTATAGGCTTCAGTACTTAGCGATTTCGCATCATAGTTCGAGAATTTGTGACTCGACTAACTTATGACAAAGGTAAAAGCTGAAGGCTTCAGAGATTTAGCTACCATATTTGAAACTGAATTAGAACTGTTATTATGAAGTTTAAACCTCGCACAGATTAAATACTTTTAAATCTGTTGCTTTAGGTCTCGTACCTTTCAGTTGATCACAGAAGCGGCTAACTAGAATAAAAATGTGTACTAACATTGACGTTTCTATAGTATTCTATAGTACTGTAGTGCTGGGCCTAAATTCTGCACGAAAAAGAGATGGCGGCGCAGCAAAACGTAAGCAAAAAAAACCTATAAACACATTTTTATTTTCAAAAACGCCATTTTGAGGCGCCCAAAAGATGCTAAACTAAGTAAAATTAAAGTTGGATTTTAGTTTGTACTGGCATCGTAAGAATATCCAAAAAAAATTCAAAATGACAGTAGGCGCCAGCAAAACGAGAAGCTATTTTGGACTGGCATAATTCCGCAGTAGCCGCACAAATTGGCGGCTTGCTACGAGTAGGTCTCTATTACTCTATCTTAATGTTAGCAATGTAAAAGGGGTTGATGATGATGACGACATGATGCATCACAAACGAAACAACTCGTCGTCAACGAAAGAGGACGGCGAGCCAGTAGTAGTTGTATTTCTATAATAATAGTGCGACTGTCGCCCGGCAGCCGAAAAAAAAACCGGCAGCCGTTCGACTATCCGTACAACACCTATGCGTACGAGCTCTTATATTCATTTAATCGGATTCATCGTTACCCCGCTTTTGTGCAGATGGTTTCTTCTGATTTCATTGATAATGTAAAAGTGCATTTAGAATTCTCTCCAGCACGGTGGTTTGGATCGCTATTAGCGATAAAACCACCAATTGTTACACTAGTTTAGAAAATAGTGTTTTAATCTTAAGTTCTTCTGTATTTTTTAATTGTGGGGTTCCATTAGCCTTATTATTCAATCGGTACAAAAGTTTACTTCTTTAATTTGCTCAATATTCACTGCTCGCGATTTGAAAAAAATTGTTCTCAATTTCGAGATTGACTTGTTTAGGTACATGTTTTATTTTAAGATCGTGCCTAACTTTTTCAAGAAAGTTGTGTTGAATACGTTTGTATTTGCGCGCTTGGCGTTAACTTCAAATGACTGTTACCCAGACAACTGTGACTGAAACTCAAGAACTTTTGTAATAATTAATCAATACTAAGTTAAGTAACGTTAGACTGTCTTTAATATACGTCTAATCCTCGGATGGTCATTATTACATTGAGTCAGATATTCAGAACATGCAACATTTGCAAGAGGAAAACGACCAGCACATTTTATTATATCAGATACTTTTGTATAACTTACAAAAATCTTTTTAACTGCTAGAAAATATTTTTTATGACTAGCTTATGCTCTCACGGCTTTGCCTGCGTGAAATCTTTTCTTAGCGGACGTCTACGTTACAAATCCAATTTGTGTTCCAAATTGGCAACGTGATACGTTTAGCGGTTTAGGTTGTACCTGTTAGTATGTGCACATCCCTAAAGAGGTGTCGCATCTCTACTCCTGCCGCCATAATGTAATGTCAAAAAGTCAACAATATAAGAAACGTGCTTTTAATTATAAAACGTAATTTAATAGTTTCCTTTATGAATAAAACCAAGTTATTAAACTTAACAACAATTCTTTCTCTCCTCTGGCCCACTAGAATCAACAGGTTATGGGCCCAGAGCAAATAAAAGAGAGAAAAACAGTGCTAAAAAACAGTGATAAAACGGACAATAAAAACTAAAAAAAGTGCATAAAAAACCAGAAAAATGAATAATGAGGTGGATAAAATAGAAAAGCTTACGAATTCTGAGAACTTTCACATATGGAAATTCGAGTTTAACATATATGTAACCGCTTATAACCTAAATGAAACTCTAGTAGAAAATGATGAAAAAAAGCAAAAAGTCCCGGAGTTCCTTGTAAAAGATGCGAAAGTGAAGAAACTAATACTCAACTCCATTGACAGAAAATTGAAAGGACACATAATTCAATGTACAAGTGCCAAACAAATGTATGACAAACTATGTGAGGTTTTTGAAGGCTCGGAAGAGAGAAACAAATCTGCACTACTACAAGAGTTTTTTAACTTCAAGCATGAAAAACAGAGTCTGTCTCAGCTGATTACAGACATTGAAAACTTGAGATACAGGCTGAACAATTTAAACCAGAAAATTGATGATGACATGGTGATTTCAAAAATTTTAACCTGTTTGCCAAGCCAGTACAAATATTTTATTACTGCTTGGGAATCTACTCAAGATGATAAAAAGACTCTAAGTAACCTCACAAACCGACTACTAGCTGAAGAGAGTCGTATATCTGATAGAAAACCGGAACAGCCCAAACAAGTCGCTTTCAAAGCTGATAATAAAACCTTAAAATGTTTTAAATGTAACAAAATGGGTCATATGAAAAAAGACTGCAGGATGTGTTCAATCTGTAAAAAGTTTAACCACCAAGAAAAGGACTGTAAATTCAAAAATAATTGTTGCTCCATTTGTAAGAAAAGTAATCACAAAGAAGAAAACTGTTTTTTTAAAAAGAACCACCAGAAAGACCAGAAAGAAAAAAATGTTGCATTTCTTACAAATAACACCAAACAAAGACTAGAAGAAATAAAGTTTATTGTGGATTCGGGAAGTACTGTGCATATGACTAATAACAATAATATCCTGAGCAATTTTGAACAAAATAATTCTACAGTATTCACAGCAAATAATGATAAAATGCAAGTACAAGGAAGTGGAACAGTTCATGGAATGAGTTGTGATTTAAAAGATACATTATTGATACCAGATCTTGCACAAAATCTCTTGTCGGTTAACTCAGTAACTAATAATGATGGTTCCGTTGTCTTCACAAAAGATAAAGTTGAAATTTACAAAGATTCAAACTTGATATTATCTGGAATAAAGGAAAATGGCTTATACACTGTAAACTTAGAACAAGACCTATCAAAAGAAAATAAATCACTATTAACACACGAAAAAGGAACAGCAATGGAATGGCATGCAAAGCTGGGTCATCCCGGTAAAACTGTAATAGAAAAACTGACAGAAGTGGCTGATGGCATCAAAATACAAGGACCAAAAACATTACAAGAACAGTGTAAAATATGTGCAGAAGCAAAACAAACGAGGCTACCTTTTAATACTACAAGAACCAGAGCGGAAAGACATTTACAAATAATACATACAGATGTTTGTGGACCGTTTGAAGTAAAAACACATGATGGTTACTATTATGTACTAACAATAATGGATGATTACAGTCATTTTACACAAATATATTTATTAAAAAGAAAAAGTGAAGTTCAAGAAAAAATAAAACATTACATTGAAGAATCAGAGAGAGAGAAAAATAGTAAAGTGTCGACTATAAGATGTGATAACGGAGGCGAGTACACAAGCAATGATTTCAAGTCATGGTGCTTGAATAAAGGAATAAAACTTGACTACACAGTTCCTTACTGTCCTCAACTAAACGGAAAAGCAGAAAGGCTCAACAGAACTCTTTTAGAAAAAACAAGAGCACTACTTTTTGACTCAAATTTAAAGAAAGAAATGTGGGGTGAAGCTATGTACTGTGCTACATATATTTTAAATAGATTGCCATGTGAAGCGCTGAAAAATATAACACCTTTTGAAATGTGGTATAACAAAAGACCAAACATATCTAACCTACAAAAGTTTGGTTCCACTGTATATGCGAAACAGCTACAACCTAACATAAAGAAATTAGATCCGAGGAGCAAAAGATTAACCTTTATTGGATATACAAATAATGGATACAGACTGTAGAATACCAAGGAGAGAAAGATAGAAATATCAAGAGATATAGTAATTATAAAGGAAACAATAGAGGAACAGAAAGAAACAAAAGAAAATCAGGAAGATACTATACAAAACCAGGAAGATACTATACAAAACCAGGAAGATACTATACAAAACCAGGAAGATACTATACAAAATCAGGAATATACTATACAAAACCAGGAAGATACAATAGAAAGCAAGAAAGATACAAACGAAAACCAGGAATATACAATAGAAAACCAGGAAGGTACATTAGAAAACCAAGAAGATATATCAGAAAACCAGGAAGATACAGTAGAAAATCAGGAAGATACGATAGAAGACATAATATATGAAGACGCTATCTCAGAAACTGAAACGGAAATACATGAACAAAATGAAGACACCAGTAAAAATCTTAGAAGAAGTAAAAGAAACATACAGAAACCTGCCTATCTACAAGACTATGGACTACTTACTTACAATGAAGCTGTGACATCTAAAGAAAAGAAGAATTGGGAGAAGGCTATAAATTCGGAGAAGGAGTCACTTGATACAAATAAGACCTGGGAAATAGTAGACAAGATTGAAGCTCAAGGGAAGAAGATACTTACCAATAAGTGGGTGTTCCGTCTAAAAGAAAATGGTACTTATAAAGCTAGACTCGTTGTACGTGGTTTTGAGCAAAAAGGTATGGATTACAACGAAATATATAGTCCCGTTGTTAGTCAGTCAGCATTAAAATCACTATTTGCTGTTGCTGCTTCTAATGATTATGAAATGATGACGTTCGACGTGAAGACCGCATTCCTGTATGGAGAGCTAGAAGAAAATATTTATATGAACATACCAGAGGGATACAAGAAAGAGCCAAACAAAGTTTGTCGCTTAAGAAAGGCACTATATGGACTTAAACAAGCTCCAGTTACATGGAATAAAAGATTTACTAAGGCTATGTTAAAACTTGGATTAAAACCTACAAAGACTGATCAGTGTGTATTCACAAACGAAGATAGAACAACAATAAAAGCAATTTATGTTGATGATGGATTGGCTATAGCTAAAGAAAAGAGTAAATTACAAGAAATCCTGAATTATCTGGAAAAGGAATTTGAAATAAAAATATACAAGGATCCTACTTCATTCATCGGACTAGAAATAAAGAAAACAGAAAAAGGAATAATACTTAAACAAGAAGGTTACATCGAAAGTCTGTTGAAGAAATTTAATATGGAAAACTCGAAAGCTGCCAATACACCCTGTAATACAGAAAAGAAAAAAGAAACTCAAAACACAGATACTACAAACTATCCATATAGAGAGCTAATAGGAGGACTTCTATACCTATCAACCAGATCAAGACCAGATATAAGCCAAGCCGTTAATGAGGCAAGCAGAAAAATTGAAAACCCAACCAAAGAAGATATAATAGCTGCGAAGAAGATATTAAAATATTTGAATGGAACGAGACAGAAAGGAATAATGTATAAGAAAAGAGGAGACATATCGAAACTAAATGCATACTGTGATGCAGACTATGCTAACTGTTTGGAGACAAGACGTAGTACAACCGGCTATGTTATAATGTTATCCAGCGGACCAATATCTTGGTGCTCTAAAAGACAACCTATTGTCGCTTTGTCATCCACCGAAGCAGAGTACATTGCGGCTGCTGATTGTTGTAAAGAATGTTTATATTTAAAATCTTTATTAAGTGAGTTGTTGATGTGTGAGGTTGAAATAGTATTGAACGTAGATAACCAAAGTTCTATTCAGTTAATTAAAACAGGTTCGTTTAATAAAAGATCAAAACATATTGATGTAAGATACTATTTCATCCACGAAAACTTTAAGAAAGGGAATCTTGATGTTAAATATTGTCCAACTGACCAACAGACAGCAGATATATTTACCAAACCCTTGATGAACAATAAATTTAATTTCCATTGTAAAAATATTGTTACATAAGTTTTAAGTAATTTCTTTATTCAAATTCAGTTTGAGTAGAGTGAAGAACATTGTTACATAAATTAGTTTAAAAATTAACTTTTATTAAAATTCAGTTTTAGTAGAGTAAAAAACATTGTTACATAAATTACAAGAAAGTAGTAGTATAAAAAATTAAGTTTTAGTAGTAGAGTAAAAAACATTGTTACACAAATTAGTATCAAAATTAAGTTTTTGTTAAAACTCAGTTTAATTTAGTTTATTAATATTATTAAATTGTAAACAATGTTAATAATAGGAGAAGGTGTTAGTATGTGCACATCCCTAAAGAGGTGTCGCATCTCTACTCCTGCCGCCATAATGTAATGTCAAAAAGTCAACAATATAAGAAACGTGCTTTTAATTATAAAACGTAATTTAATAGTTTCCTTTATGAATAAAACCAAGTTATTAAACTTAAAAACAATTCTTTCTCTCCTCTGGCCCACTAGAATCAACAGTACCTACGTTGATAGATCAGTCAGTCATTCTTACCTTTTATATATAGATATTAATAAGGTACACTTAGAATTTCTCAAAATTTAATAACATTGTATCGTTTTTAACGAATTGGCTGCGACATAAATGTTCATCTAGTATAGAAAGCAAAGTATTATAGTCATTAAATAGCTTTGTTGGTACGAAAAAAATGTATTCTTAGAGAATGAGAAGTGAAATGTTGCTGAAATTTTCTCGGAATTGTACCTATAACCAGATCGTAGAAAATCATATCAACAACTTCTGTAATTAAGGATTAAATTGTTTGTAAATAATAAATAAATAAATATTTCAGAACATTTCACACAGCGCCACCTAACCCCAAGCTAAGCAACTTAATGCTTGTGTTATGGCGGCTAGGATAACGGATATAATACTTATATACTTTTCTTTTGTAAATACATACTTATTATAGATACAGAAAGCCACCCAGACCAGAAACAAATATCTGTGGATCACACAAACATTTGTCCCATGCGGGAATCGAACCCGCAACCTTCTTTGTTGATCACTGTTTTTATTTATTTGGTTTTAGAACAAAAATCGCCTTCGTTCATGTGTTTTTCATTTTCTTTGCACCATTTTTCTTCTCCCTTTTTCGTCCTTATTCCAAATAACTGATATATTAATTCATTTTAAAAACTAGAAAGCGGTTTAAAATAGCAAACAATAAAGATTTTTTGCTGATATGTGGCTATCCACTTGGCGTAAAGCCAAAAAATCTACCGCGAGTTTTTAAAACTTTTTTGATTTGTGGTCAGTATTCAAAAATATACCTACGAATGGTAGATAAATGCTCGCGGTCAAAGCAGTTTGTTGGCTGAAGTATGACTTTTGAGTGGACCAGTTTTTAGTGATTTTTCTAGAATTCAAATACAAATTTCTTATTTTGCGAATATAGGTTTGTCTTGTTGGTAGAAACAGTATAATGGTTAGCTATATTCATCATTAAGATAGTAAGTACCTACTACACTTCTGCTGTATTTAGCGTGAGTATACACACGCCTACCGGCACTATTTATTTAGTTTAGATAAATACTGTATTTTCTCAATAAGTGAATTGTAAAATTCCTCTGAGAAATAAAGATCTTTAACCGAAACCGTATATTCTGCCTTGGTGACATGCAAATATTCATTATAAAATTATAATACGATTAGAATAATTTAGATATTTATAAGAAAAAGAAAGTCTAAATAAAAATTATAATGTCAGTTTAGTTATTGCTGTATAATACAATGTCACCAATGAATTTAACTACATACCGATGGTCATTTAGTTTACTGAATGTTATTAAGTCAATAATAGCCACATACCATCAGGTGGGCAGTCTGCTTGTTTGTCACCTATTACATAAAAAAATACATTTGATTTTTAAACGGCCTCAAGGAAAAGAAAAGAGGTTCACAATGCTTCAGATTTTTTATTGTTTAATTTTTATTGTAGGTTGATCGTCATAAAACGTTTGCATTTATTATTCTTGAATTATTAACTCTGTAATACCACCAGAGAGCCTTTTTCGATTTAATTGTTTTTTTATACCTTTTATTAAATAGCACATTACTAGTAAGTACATAATATTATACAGTATTTTTAAGCAGATGAATGTGCGGTCGTATTTATTGTAGAATATTTAAAGAGAAGCAAATTGAAGGTATAAGATGAAGTTTCCCCCGAGAATCTCGGTACCTCTAACAAATGTTTCTAATTAAAATTTCCAACCTACCTTCAGCTGTACTCGGTAATTTGTCTTTTAATTTTATACTGAAGGTATTACTGAAACCAGTATAGATATGGAATACATTTTTCATGTGCTTGGGAGTTTTCTGATTAAATTCGCCCACATTTTAACCTTTGATAAGTTAAGTACCTATGTTCTGAATTTTTCCTGCTGATGTATTATGCCTGCGGTCTTGTTCATCAGTGGACATAGGCCTCCCCTTTGGACTTCCATATATACCGGTTGGAAGCGACCTGCATCCAGCGTCTTCCGGCGACCTTCATAAGGTCGTCTGTCCACCTTGTGGGTGGACGTCCTACGCTGCGTTTGCTAGTCTGTGGTCTCCACTCGAGCACTTTTCGACCACATCGGCCATCCACTCTACGTGCTATGTGTTCATGCTACGTGTATGATGTTCTTAGTATCTTTATTACAAGTCTGTTGAGTATGCTCTTCACAGTCCTTCAGTATGTCGCATTGTGCTCACCCCTGTTTATTTTCTCAGGCAATATTTGCAAATCGTTCCGCCTGTCAACGCAGGAATAGGGATGTCAACGACCTAGAACCCGAACGATATTTTATTAAACCTTCTCGGGACACTGGAAAATCGCTTATGTGCGTGAGCTTAATAACGTTGAAAAGATTTATGTGATAACCCTAGCACTCTGAAAGATTAACCTTCGACCGTCACGATAGTCCTTTGGTGTTGGGTCTAGGATTTAGGTGATTTTATACATTACTAGCTGACCAGAGTAATTTCGTAAATAATAATAATCCAATAGAACAGCGGTAAAGCAGGTAAAGTTACCCTACTTATACTGTCAGAGTCAAATCACAATTTATAGGTTGTGTGGCTAACCTATATGTTGCAGTTTCAGGTCGCCGTGATTACTACAGGGCCTGCAACATGACCTAACGACTGCCTCTTACATATCTTATAGCAAACAGCCGGGACCTACAGTTTTACGTGCCTTCCGAAACACGGTATCGTCCAGGCGAAAATCTTTACCACACTGAGATTTGAACCCAGGACCTCCGGCTTACAAGCCGGTCGTATGACCACTGGGCCACGTACGCTACAAAAAACAAACATATATTTAGATCTATTCTCAGACCTAACAAATACACAATAATGCCGTTTTGGAGGAATTCGATCAGTCTCAACCGTCATTTTTTGCCTAATGTTTATTAGTGATGAAGCTGGAAATTGGACCAAAACAGTTAAAATAACGTCTAAACATACGTCACGTGTCGGGGCACAATACCAACATGGTTAAAATAATTTATGACAGAACACTATGGTGGTACAATCCATATAATTATGCATTTATAATGTTCTTAAATAGGGATGTTGAAATTTTTTTATTTTAATTAAATATGTTATATACGTATTTATATCTTTGTTAATTTGATAACAAGTGTAAGATATAACAACGCACTGAAGTTGCTTGGTCGTGACGTCACTGGCCGAATTCGGGTGCATTTTGTACTGGATAGTGACGCAGCGCGTCCCCTCCCAAAAGCTTATAAGCCTTATGTTCGGAACGCCTTCCGATTTTACGATCGCAAGATGCAGCTACGCGTCACTGTGACATTTGTCATTCGGTTAACTTAACTGTCTGTGTTAACTAATAGTACTAACTTCTCTATTAAACCAATTGGAGCAAGGAACCGTATTTTAATCATACAAAATTAAACCCTGGATACCTAACCTAAGAGCTGTCCTGTACATGGTCCATCGAGCCGAGATACCCAGGAAATAAGGGAAGTGATCAGTTAACAGTTATAAGGACATTTGGTGATTTTAACCCATTACTCTGTTTAGGTTACCTAGTCAATACTCCTGGCATTATAAGTATTTGTGCCCAAATAGTAAGTAGAAACAGGTTTGTTAAGTGTTTTCTTGTATAAACCATTATTTATTCGTTTCTTTTACTTATTATTGAGTATTTAACTGGCTGGTTAATTTTTATTTTAAACTTGTAGGTAGGTTTAACTTGCATTCATATAATCTTTAATTGCATTTATTACCATTAAACTCATTAATTAAAGTCATAAACATATTATAATCTCAAACTATATATATTGTCATTTATGTTTAAATAGTTTTTTCCTAAAAATAACTTAAATTTTGCTTATATTTTGAAGTTTGAACTTTTTGCCAAAAAATTAAAACATAAATTTCGATTTATCTCTTTAATTATTGATAATTATAAACATATTCAATTAAAATTAGGAAATATATGTTTTGTTAATTATGTTTATTGTATTTGATTAACTTTTTGGCAGTAATTTACAGTTATTTTGGCATTTTTAACTTGAGACATTTTGTCAGAAATTAGAAACATAAATTTTGATAATACTCAGAAATTGTTGAGTATTATACACATTTTCGATTATAAATAGAAAGTATATGTTTTGTTTGTCGTGTTTATTGTACCAGATATACATTTTTACAATAAATTATAGTTCTCACACTTGTAAAATTTGGTTCATAGTAGGTACACACCAACCAAAGAAGGTGATTGATATTGTATCCTTGTACTTTACTTTATTGTTTATTGTTATCAATTCCAGATTAACTAGCCCGCTTCTACCCAAATACTTCCAAAATGAGTGAAAGAGATCTAAAGGAATTAATTAAAAAGCGTGCTAGTCTTAAGGGCCGGCTGACTACATTCGGCAAGTATATCGAGGAATTGACTGGTACATTAAATCGCCAACAGGTGAATGAGTTACAGTTAAGAATTGGTAAGATTGAATTGTTATTTGAACAATATGACGCGGTTCAAACTAAAGTTGAATGCCTCGCTGACGATGTTAGCTTGCAGAGCGCAGAGAGAGAGGAGTTTGAGTCTTTCTATTATAAATCCCTCGCACGGGCGCAGGAGATTTTATCTTGCAACTCCAAATCACTGCCCAATGAGGCACCCAGTTTTGAAAGTTGCTCCCATACAAGCCAACATCGGCTGGTTAAGTTACCAACCATTAATTTACCTAAGTTTAACGGTTCCTATAACAATTGGTTAGAATTCCACGACACATTTGATAGTCTTATACACTCGAACGAGGCGATCGGTGAAATTAATAAATTCCACTATCTCCGAGCCTCACTAGAGGGCTCCGCTGCGGTGATGATTCAGGAGATTCAGTTCTCTGCGAGTAATTATACTGTGGCGTGGAAGCTATTGTGTGAGAGGTATCATAACAAGCGACTACTGATTCAGACGCATGTTAATAATTTATTTAATATTGACACTATAAAAAATGAATCTTCCGTTAATTTAAAACGTCTGATAGATCAGTTGAATAAAAGCCTGAGAGCTTTAGAGTCCCTGGGCGAACCGACCTCATATTGGGATACTCTTCTTATTCACATGATGAGTCGTAAAATTGATTATAAAACGCTTCGTGAATGGGAAGAGTGCAAAGGTCGTCTCGATAAAGAGAAGCCCATTACTTTGTCCATTTTTCTCGATTTTATTCGCAATCGAGCTGATCTATTAGAAACAATGGAATTTAGTCGTTCTAATCTTTCTCACACTCAATTCCAGCAACCACAGCCACCTAAAGGTCAGAAAATAAAAGCATTGGTTTCTGTAGCCGGAGCACAACCGTCGCCGGGTGGCGGCGCTAGTGACATTTCTAGTTCCGGCACGAAGTCGTGCCCACACTGTAAGGGTGAGCATTACTTAAATAACTGCGATACATTTTTAGGCCTAAGTAATGAGCAGAGATGGGAATTAATTCCTCAGCTTAAAGTGTGCTACAACTGCTTTCGTAGTGGTCATTATTCTAATCGCTGCAAAAAAGGTGGTTGTACTGTATGCAAGCGTAGGCATAATACGTTGCTGCACACTTCGTCTAATAATAAACGGGGAATTAATCAGCCCGCTCCTGCGCGTGACGCTGCGTCTATCGCCGCCGCCGTCCAGCCTCCGACTGTGTCGCTTAACGACCACGGCTTAACGTTGGCCACGCACTGTGCGGATGAGCCTAAAACAACCCGTCAGGATGTTTTGTTATCGACGGCTCTTGTTAAAGTGGTCGATGGTAATGGCCACGACCGCATCATACGTGTTTTGCTGGACTGTGCGAGTACGTCATGCTTAATCACCGAAAAATTGTGTCGATCATTAAACGTCAAGTATGTTGATATAGATAAACCTATTTTCGGCATCAATAAGACGCAAACCAACACAACTAAAATGTGTTATGTTTCCATTAGTTCACGTAGTGAAACTTATTCCAAACGACTCCTATGCTATGTGCTACCGTCTATAACTGATGACGTGCCTTGCCGATCAATTGATATTTCGCAGTTAAATAATCCCGCTAATATAATTTTAGCCGATCCCCAGTTTTATAAGGCGTCAGAAATTGACATGATCATTGGTTCTAACGTATTTTGGGATTTGCTCGGGTCGCGAAAAATCAATCTAGGAGCTAATAATCCGATCTTATGGGAAACTCGCCTCGGCTGGTTGGTTTCCGGGCCTGTAAATGGCACCCATGGATCAGCTCCTCTTACGTGCAACTTCACAAAGCTTATGGACGTTTGTCAGGATCCTGATCTCGGCGTTGATGACACTCAGAACCTGTTATCGCGGTTCTGGCAGCTGGAGGAAATCGGCCTTAAGTCATCATACTCCGAGGAGGAACGAAAGTGTGAAGAACACTTCGTTAAAAATACGACGCGTCTAGCTGACGGTCGCTTTTGTGTGCGTATACCTTTGAAACAGTCTGCTGACTGTTTAGGTGACTCATTGCAGCGCGCAAAGAGATGTCTTCAGGCTTTAGAGCGCAGGTTTGAGAAGCAGCCTGATTTTCGAGACAGGAATGTTCCTTTTATGTCTGAATACCTTACGCTCGGCCAGATGTCAGAATGCTCTCTAAGCCCTGATTCAACCGCGTACTTTATTCCACATCATGGAGTATTGAATGAAAATAGTACCACAACGAAGCTCCGGGTAGCGTTTAATGCCAGCAGTCCTACCACCTCAGGGATATCCTTGAATGAAGTTCAGATGGTGGGCCCTACTGTGCAAGATGAGCTTCTTTCAATACTCCTGCGTTTTAGATTATATAAATATATTCTAGCCGCAGATGTGGAAAAAATGTACAGACAGGTTGCGGTACATCCTGACGACCGATTCTTGCAGAAAATTCTCTGGCGTGCGTCTGCACACTCACCAATGAAGGTGTACGAGCTGAACATCGTCACGCACGGTTGTGCCAGCGCTAGCTACCTTGCTACAAGGTGCCTTAAGCAAATTGGCCTCGAATGCAGTGACGAGAAGATTTCAGAGATCATCATTCACGACTTTTACGTGGATGACCTCCTCACGGGGTCTAACTCATTTTCAGAGGCGTTGGACATTAAGAAGAAAGTTACTGCCGAGCTCTCTTCCGCCAAAATGCCCTTGCGCAAGTGGAAGTCCAACGATCCTCGACTCTGTCTTACCAGTGATCCGTGTGACGCCAGTTCGTCCCTTAATTTAAATATCGGATCCCTAGATTCGTGTAAGACATTAGGCCTCGGGTGGCAGACAGCCACTGATGAGCTTTATTTCTCTGTCGATTCATGTGATACCTCCCCTTCGACGAAACGCTCAATTCTCTCTGTCACTGCACGCATTTTTGATCCCATGGAATTAATTTCACCCTGCATCATCCTTATTAAAATTCTGTTGCAGCGGCTGTGGGCTCATAAATTATCATGGGATGAAGAGCTCCCATTAGAAATAGCCAATATTTGGGCTAATATAATTAAAAGCCTTCCGCTTTTAAATGAGTTGCGCATCCCTCGCCTTATTTTCTGCGAGGCTTACACTTATGTGGATTTCCACAGTTTTACAGAAGCGTCGGAGTTTTCGCGTGAGAAAAAACACCATATAATCCTACAGTCCACTCATCTTCTCACGAAACTCATATTTAAGGCTGAACACCTAAAACTTATGCATGCTGGGCCACAGCTATTATTAGCTTCTATAAGAGAAGCCTATTGGCCTATTGGCGGCCGCAATTTGGCCAAGGCCACTTACCATAACTGTACAAGATGTACTCGCATGAGGGCTAAAATCATCACTCCTCTCATGGGGAATTTACCCGAGCAGCGCCTCAGTCCTGGTCACCCGTTCGAGTGTGTAGGCATTGACTATGCCGGTCCAATCTCCTCCGCCAACCGCCTTGGTCGAGGTTGTAGGATCGTTAAGGTTTACATCGCGATCTTTGTATGTTTTAAAACGAAAGCGATTCACATCGAATTGGTGGGTGATTTAACCAGCAATAGCTTTCTCTCTGCGCTGCGTCGGTTTATATCGCGGAGAGGCAAACCAACGGACATTTATTCCGACAATGGTACGTCATTTGTAGGCGCCTATAATCAAATCGGCAAATTCCTGAAATCTAACTGTAACTCATTGCCTGATTCATTGACCGAAGAAGGTATTAACTTTCACCTTTGTCCGCCGTACTCTCCTCATTTTGGGGGGCTTTGGGAGGCGGGGGTTAAATCGATAAAGTTTCACATGCACAGAGTATTGGGAAATTGTAATTTAATTTACGAGGAGCTGATCACTGTCCTAACCCAAATTGAAGCCATATTAAATTCTCGGCCGCTGACTCCCCTTTCAAGCGATCCTGACGACCTGATGCCGCTTACTCCCGGGCACTTCCTCATCGGCAAGCCCCTTACTGCAATGCCTACTCCTGACTACAGAGACTGCCAGCTGAACCATCTGAGCCGTTTCCAGCGATTAGAGTCTATGCGCCAACATTTCTGGACCAGGTGGTCCAAGGAATATATTAGTGAGCTGCAGCAACGCACCAAATGGCGCTCCAATCAATCATCGTTGAAGCTTAACAGTCTGGTTGTGGTGAAGGAAGACAATCTCCCTCCACTTAAATGGAAGCTGGGCCGCATTGTAGCTGTTTATCCAGGGGCCGATGGAGTCAACCGGGTCGCAGATATTCGTACCTCAAGTGGAGTCATCAAGAGGTCATTCAGCAAGATTTGTCCTCTGATTGCGGATTAGTTTTTGTTGAAAGGAAACCTTTCAACATCCGGGGGCATGTTCGGAACGCCTTCCGATTTTACGATCGCAAGATGCAGCTACGCGTCACTGTGACATTTGTCATTCGGTTAACTTAACTGTCTGTGTTAACTAATAGTACTAACTTCTCTATTAAACCAATTGGAGCAAGGAACCGTATTTTAATCATACAAAATTAAACCCTGGATACCTAAACTAAGAGCTGTCCTGTACACCTTATGTTTTAGCCATTTTTGTTTTACTCGTAAACCAAAACGTAACTATTTTTAATATTATTTAAATTACTATAACATTTCAATTTTTTTACCTTTTCAACATAACTATTAGAGAAAACATAATAATATGTATTCTCTAATAACTAACACACAATATATTCCGCCCAGTAGTAGGTACTCTATTTAATTAATTGATCTCTTTGACTCTGGATGTGTACTACACCCGACCGTGAAATATACTGATTAGCAGCAAATAGAAGCGGTACCAATAGTCTACAGCGACCACTCATCAAGACCCGCCCGCCTCGTTTGTTTTATACGTTTACTATTAGAAATCAACTAAAGCCGAGAGCTCAAGTAACTTGGTCGCCTCTGTTTCAGTTAACAGTAGCGGTCTTATTATTTACCTTCTCTATTGGTTAATTCAGATGGTGTTTTATTTGTGGAGGAAACATGTATTGGCTTGTTTGAGAACCAAGATGAGAGTAAGGAAGAGTTTTAAGCTAGAATAAAGCTTTAGAAAAGTGTTGACTCGGCGTACAGATTTAGACTACCACTCTTGGAATCTTTAAACTGTCTTGAAAAGTAGGTACACAATAATTTATCGGATTTTTTATAATATGTACCTATTACATTTTTTTAATGTATTATTATTGTATTTTTTTAATGTTATTGTATTTTTTGTTTATATTCACAGATTACTCAAAGATAACAGTTGGACCCATTTGGAAATTTGTTTTTCATAGGTAGTCCAAATAAAATGTTGTAGAGCGGTTTTAAAGTTATGTTCAAAATGTGCGTCTCGCCCTTGCTTAAAACCGAGCATGAAGTTGGTTTAATATTGTTTTATAATTACTCTGTTTTTTCTGAGCGCTCTAGAAACACAGAAAATATGAAACAAAAATCATCTGAATATGTGTATCAAAAACTACCTCATATAATGTATTCGTTAAAGGACCAACTCCATTTGCGACACACTCTGTGTCGGAGTATCATATTTTCAAACAATACAAAATGTAAAAGACATTTTTGAATGAGAATATGACAATGCACGCGCGTGCAATTTGCACGAAGCGGAACGCGGGGTTATTTATTATTACAGTAGTAGTAAGGGAAACGCAGAGCATATAGATAAAATTCATTCTTATGAAGCTCTCTGAACAGTGCTTGTATCATGCGCAAATGGAACTACATTTTACAGATCTATGAATGCTTAAAGCCGCGTCTCCAGCTCTTGTTTCGGTCTACACAACCAACAAAAACATTACAACATTCATCAAAATACTAGGTGATTTTGATAATAATATGGGTATTATATTTCTGGTAAATACATTATGCTTTCCATTGGGTATGGAAAGCAAACACATTGTAAGGAGCAAACAAAAAGTGTAGTTTGAAAATGTTTGCGTAAAATTTTGTAATGTTTTTGTTTATTGCGTAGACCAAAGCATGCGCTGGAGAATCGGCTTTAAAATTGCAAGTAAGAGCTCAAAGCTATAAATTTTAAGTCATGAGCTTTTAGTAATAAATGGTAATACACATAGGTACCGTTCGTAGAATTTGTTCAAATGGAATTTTGAGTAGTTTCTTTTACGAATGGATCAAACGACAGCTCAAGTACTTTATTATATCCCTCGATACTGTAGCGTTTACACCAGCGATATTTCGTGCTAAGGCCTCCAGATATGGGATTCAAACTGTAGGCTGTGCTATTCCTAACGGGGTAGTGAATGGAGGAACGTAGAGCGAATCGGTGCGTGGAATTGGCTCGATACCAGGTCGGTGGCATTGTCAAAAGCCGAGTGGAAATGAATTCCCCCCGAGGCTTACGCTTGCCATCCGCGGGATAGGAATTAAACGTAAATCCTACTCGTACACAACTACATTATATTTCTGGATGTAGAGTCTTAGAAAAAAAATGATAGATATGTTGTTCATAACTCGTTATATACAGTACGTACTCTTATCTCGTTTGATTGTGGAAATTCGTTATGGTATATATTTTTAACCTGTCCATCTTTCTGTCTCACTGTTAGGGAAATACTTGTTTAGCCCGATGGCCACATTGGGATGGCATGTCGTAAAGCTTAATTTTCAAGTATGGTATTTTACGGTCCTAAAGTACTGACCCACTGTTATGTAAAGACCTCTCCAACCCTTTCTCGTTTCTGTTTCCTGTGCCAACAGGAACGTTGTACATAACAGTGGGTCAGTACTTTAGGACCGTAAAATACCATTCTTGAAAATCAAGCTTTAAGCAATCCCACCACTCCAACCACCATGATAATATAATATTATTATAATATGAAGGTCTAACTGTTACTGTTTAAAAAAGGATATTGGACAAAGGGACATCATGTTGACAGACCGTATGCGCTTATTTTTTCCTCCATCGATATATGTTTAACATAGATTATAATTTTGTCAGTGTGTCAAACTACAGCATATTGCATAACATAAACATTTATATTATGAACTAACGCAACCCACGGGCGAGGAAAAAAAATTTCAATACACTACACTTTATTCTCGATCTTTTTCAGACGCGCTGTGCTGACTGCACATCCAGTACGTTATAAATCAATGGTGGCATATGATACACGCGTTTAATTAGTCTGTGAAACACACGTCGTTTATTCGAAATTGTTTTGTGCACACTGTTTTGTTTTCTTCGTACGCCGCGTCGTTGTAACGTAATTAGTAATTAGGAAACATACGTATGTAAACTTAATGTTAACTAGTTGCGCTCGGTGTTTTCGCAGGAAATTACGTCGTATGTGCCAAATTTCAGGCAAATCCGATCATACTCGAAGGTGTAATAAGATAACATAAGATAATACTTCATTGTACACCACATAAATGTTACAGAAGATACATGGGTAATAAGGAATGATTCCCAGCTCGTCCTACAAGCCTACGGCCCAAATGGGACGAGTTGAAGAAAATCAAAATTAATTCTATTTTCATTGCACAATTCGTCCTACAACTCTTTTTGTGTGGAACTTTGAACTTTATCGACGTTAGGTACAGTCAGTAAGACAATAGTTACCTAACTTATTTTATAAGGACCTCCTTATCTTTTAAGGACCTCCTTAAAAGTTACATTACATGCAAGAGACAGGGAGAGATTTATCCCGCCTTCTAAGTTTAGACTGCTACCATATTTGACTGCACTATCCCTTAAGATCAGACGAAGTGGTGGTCAAAGGCTAACCAAATAAAATAAAAAAAAACAAATAAAAAGGACAGTTGCATGATTTCATTTGGCATTTCGGAAGTAAAGAAAAAAAAATAGATGTTATTAAAACAACTTCGATTAAAAATCTTTATATTATTTATATTAGTAGGTACCTAGTTTATTGTAACTCAGCAAATATAATTATTTCTGAACATTAACTAACAGCAATCAATTAATTATTATCAATAATAATAATGATGATTCTAAGGAGGCAAATAAACGAGTGTTATATGGATTTATGGAACGGCAAACGAGTAAATTCATTAAATAGGGTTTTTGACTAAAAGAAATTCTTTTGGCCACAATGTATGTAGATTATTGAGAAATATTGGACACGTATTTTTTTATTTGTAAATCCGATAAAAAAACATGAGAGATACAACGCACTAAAGTTGTTTGATCGTGACGTTACACCACTAAATTTAGTACATTTTTGTTTAGTGGTGTGACGTCTCGCGTCCCAACACAGAATCTTATAAACGTTATATCTCAGCCATTTTTTATTTTATTTGCAAGAAAAAATAATCGTATCGAATATTTTTTTATTAATAAAATTACGCGCTAATTGCATTTTAAAAATGTTGACCTTCTCAACATCCCTATTATATCAAATGCGTCTAAATGGTGACAAACAAACGTTTAGCGCAACAGCGGGGTTGAATTTGATTGCGTGTTTGTGCAGTGCATAATATTATATGTATGTATATGAGTTAAAACACGGCTGAGCGATGATTGGCGCGATAGGGCACGTACATTTGGCAGATTTGTTTACCACTGAGCCGTCAGCATTAAACATCAATTCGCTAATAAAATAGCGAAATATACAACATTCAAACTCGAACTCAAAATTCATTTATTCAAATAGGCTGCAATGGAGCACTTTTGCAAGTCAATTTTACATTTTATTTTAATATTCTACCTAGATATCGTTGATTCTACCGCTCATGCAAGGCATCGCTATGAGAAGAACGAGCAAGAAACTCATGAGGATTGCTTTTAAAAGCTTTTATTTTTTGACCTGTGTGTTGTCTGTCTGTATGTCTGTAAGTAATCAAATCTTGAAAGTACATTACTATGGTTTTTTGTTTGTGTATCAATTTAAGCCGTCGAATAAATGTGTTCTTTCGCTCTCTCATTGAGAACATTTATTTTCATTTCGCTGTTTCTTCATATCATCTCTGTCTTAATTGTTTTTTAAAATAAGTGTATTTTTACGAAAATCTTATATCTTAATCTATTTTGGTATATAGTTAGAAAATCACATAGGCAGCAGGGGAAACCGCTAGGAACAGTCAGTATCAAAATTCATACAACTAAAACATCCATTTTGTAAGTTTAAATCGTAAACATTTAGAAGAGTCATGTTCTGCAAGTCATATTTCAAAGCAGAGCTGGAAAAGTAATGAATGTTGTATTTTTGCATTTCCATCCCCTTTCACTTTCATTCCCCTCTTGATGAATACCGCTTTTAAATTATTATATTCCTTGGATAAAATAACATAGGCTTTAATATATTATAATGCTTTATAGATATAGATGCTTTGCTTTGCTTTATAGATGTCAGTCTATTTTATGGAAAGGTAGGTAAGTAGATGCATTTCTTCAGTGTCAATGCAGATTATACAAGTAAAATTAAAAAAAAAACTTTTTAAAAACAAACTTATATTATTATTCCCATCTAACACGTCAAGACAAATCAAATGAGTCCAAACTCCATAGGGTTGCGTCTTTTAATTACGGAGTTCCTATGGCCACCTTCTAGCTCCATCATCAGATCAAATCCATGTAATAATAATATTGCATTGTTATCCAATTTATAAATCGGTCAATGCAACATGGATGCAAAATTTCAGTTCAATCAGAAACCGGGAAGTGGATCAAATTATTAAACTTGCAAGATTTGATTACAGACAGACAGACAGTCAACAGACAGGTGAAAGTAAATAAAAGCTTATAATAATAACCGACACCGCGTTGGCAACACAACCACCATCATGTTGCTGACGCAGACGTCACCAACATGAATGGTTGGTAGGCGATGGAAACCGTTCATCATTAGAAAGAAAAAAAAATATTTGCCACAAGACATGTATACATAAAAACATAGACAATAGGTACATTATTATAAAAAAAAAAACTTATCGAATAAGGTACCAGGGGGCCTAGAAAAGCGCCGATCGCTTGTCGCTATCGCTAAAAAATGTACTGAGATGACAGTCGTTGTCGTTTGTTTTTCGATAACGACTGTCATCTCAGTACATTTTTTAGCGATAGCGACAAACGATCGGCGCTTGTCTAGACCCCCAGCTCAGCATGTGCAGATCAGCGGGGTTATGCCGGTCCAAAATCGCTTCTCGTTTTGCTGGCGCCCACTGTCAAATTTTAACAAAATTTTGAAAAAATCTTGAAAATTCTTACGATGCCAGTACAAACTCAAATGCAACTTCATTTTTTTTTATTTAGCATCTTTTAGGCGCCTCAAAATGGCGTTTTTTGAAAATAAAAAAACCTATAAACGGTTTTTTTTGGTTACGTTTTGCTGCGCCTCCATCTCTTTTTTGTGCATAATTGCCCTGGTTCTCGTTTGAGTGAAGTCCGTCTGCCTCCGTAGCACATTTCGACATTGACATAAGACTAGCAACTCCAGTCTCACTGTCAAGAGTAATTGACGTTTTTAAGAGCACAATGATAGGGAGTAGCTACAAATTGTATGCAATGACAGCGCGAGTAGCAAGAGTAGCATCTTAATATACATATGTCAGTTTAGTCTTGACAGTGGGACGGGAATTGCTACTCTTATGTCAATGTCTTTGAATGCTAAAGGGGTTGCTTGTGTGTCGGTGTCTAACATAAATTAAAAAAATTGAATAAAGAGACATTTGGAAAGTTTTGGGGGCTGTACAGTCAACTACAAAGAGATGTATCCATGTTAGTCTTACAAAATGAAGGAATTTTTAGTATGCAAAAATTATTTACCCTTCGTGACATTTTCAGTATCCACCAAATCTTATACTATATTCGATTCATTTTAAATGTATTATGTATCACCTAAGGAAAAGTAGTGGGATACATCATTGTTGCATATTAAACGAGTCGATGATAATGTAAAGTTTGATTGCTACTAGAAATGTCACGAACCAAGGGTAGTTCATTGTGGCAAATGTAAATTTACTTCATTTTGTAAGCCTAACATGGATATATCTCTTTGTAGTTGACTGTACCAAGCAGTGGGACTAGAATATATTATATAGATCGAAAAATACTACACACGTTTATGACAAAGAAAATTACTTCGCATCATGTCGGTTTGTTTTGAACCTGCTGTTTTATTAGGGAGTCGCTTTGTCGACAACATGCGAACGGGGTTGAGATTAACATCTAGTGGACTATAAATCAGGGTGATCCCTCGTATCGTATAGCCAGTGTATCAACGCACCGTACGGGCACCGGGGACCTAACCTTTGATAAATTATGATGCTACTGTACTTAATGACTCCATTTTATCCAACATTCATTTTTTTCATTTTATCGATGAGTAGATGAAGTGAATGAAACTACTTATTACAAGCTTTTATTTACTTTCACCTGTCTGTTGTCTGTCTGTCTGTAATTAAATCTTGAAAGTTTAATTTTACCCACTTCCCGGTGTCCGATTAAGCTGAAATTTTGCATCCCTGTATAAATCGGATGACAATGCAATATTTTTATGACATCGAGCTAATTTGATGATAGAGCTGGAAGGCAGGAAGGGCTGGAAGGAACTCCGTCATTAAACAACGCAACCCCATGGAGTTTGGGCTCATTTGATTCGTCTTGACGAGTACTTTATGGTGCTAGATGGTAATAATAATAAAAGCTTGTTTTTAAATTTTTTTTTTAAATTTCACTTGTTTACGACAAAACTGAATAAGGTTTACTCCAACTAAAAATGCATTTTTAATTAGTCGTGTTTATGTGCTCTGTTGGCATAATATTTGTATGTAGTCTATTGACATAAGACTAGCAACTTCCGTCCTACTGTCAAGAGTAATTGACGTTTGTAGGAGCACAATGACGTTGGGAGTAGCTACAAATTGTATGCAATGACAGTGCGAGTAGCAAGAGTAGAGTAAGAGTATTGTGTCAGTTTAGTCTCGACAGTGAGACGGGAGTAGCAAGTCTTATGTCAACGTCTAACTATGCTAAAGGGGGGAAAAAATTGACAATAGATAAAATAATAAAAGAAAAAAAATAGCTCTTGCCGCAAAAAAGTTCCAGCTCAGCATATAGAGATCAGGTTTGAACTATGTGAATAAAAGTAATAATTATAATAGGATAATGAAACACTTTTTCAAGATCGATCTTGGAGAGTAAAATTAGTCAGAAGCATTTTATTAAGCCTCTAAGATACTTAAAAACTGTTGCCTCAAAAACAGTAAATTTTTAACCTAATAAAATGTTGTTTACCTTTTTTTTTTTATGTGATGAAGTAGAAGACGAGCAAGACGCTCTCCTGATGTTAAGAGATAACGGCTGCCCATAATCAGTACAGTGTTACCTAGGATTTCACAATTGTCTGAAATTCTAGGAGCACTGCACCAACGCTTCTTACTCAAGAGTCATGAGATGTTAAGACTCTTTAACCCAGTAATTTCACTAGCTACAGTGCCCTCCTACCTGAGCACAGTGATATTTGCACATCACTGCTCAGGCGGTAGAATAACTGGCACTGTTGGGGTACCCACCTAGACGACCTCCTGCAAAGGAAGTCTACCCCCGGTAAAACCTAAGTATTGTAAAGTAATAATGTGTTTAAACCACGTTTAAGTGTAATAATGAAATAACAATTAAATTAAATTTCAACTAATACTGCTTTTATGTGATAATTCACGGTCTCAGACAAGCAGATTAATTAATAAGTTATCCTAACACTCAGATTAAACCTTAAAAGTTACTAAAATATATAATTTTCGTAGAATCTATTGCCGGAGAACTTCGTTGCGAGATTAAATTATAATGAGTTTGTAGCTTTTTACGTAACCTAAAAGCTTCAGTTTTGTTTTAGACGGCTAAAATATTTAACATATTTATAATACATTACTAGCTGGGCTCAGCGGTTTTACCCGTTGTACTGTAGCCTATGTGTTATTCCAGGGTCTAAGCTATCTCTATACTAAATTTCAGCTCAATCAGTCCACCCGTTTAGGCGTGAAGAAGTAACAAACATACACACTCACTTACAAACTTTCGCATTTATAATATTGGTGTGATATTAAATTTTAATTTAACTAGGCTTCTTTGATTACAACTAGATAAAGAGAAATTATTACCTTCGATCCGGGTACGATTTGAATCCGTGGTCCAGCGTAGGTGTAGAAAATTTTAGATGCTAGCTTACGTTCATTACTATTCAACATCAGGCTTATTACCAGAATGATAACAGACCAAAGTAGTTATTACAAGCTTTTATTTACTTTCACCTGTCTGTTGTCTGTCTGTCCGTCCGTAATCAAATCTTGGAAGCTTAATTTGATCCACTTTCCGATTTCTGATTGAGCTGAAATTTGGCATGCATGTATAAATCGGATGACAATGCAATATTATTATGACATTGAGCTGATCTGATGATGGAGCAGGAAGGTAGCCATAAGAATTTCGTAACCAAACGCCGCAACCCCATCGAGTTTGGGCTCATTTGATTCGTCTTAACGAGTACCTACTTTGGTGCTAGATGGTAATAATAATAAAACCTTGTTTAAAAAAAATAACTTGTTTTTACTATAACCATAATGTCTACTATACAGATCGGATCGACCGTCATAATCGGTCCGTAATTTGACCGATTCGAAATGAACTTTCATCGGATCTAATGTACTATAAAAATTCTCCTCTTATTTATTTATGGTAACTGAAAACAGTCCAAAAATGTTGTATGAATATCTTTTGATCCAAAAGAGTACACAAGAGTTCCTCATAATTTTTTTATTCCATATTTCTAAGAGAACAAGTAGTAAGTTGAAGGTTTACTTAGTATTTATCTTCACTTGTATATTGTAGCAGACTCACTTCTAAGATTTGTCAGTACTCATAAATTCCACTTTGTATGAAGTAAAGCGAATGAATCTTGTATAAGATATGAAATATGAATTTTCCACATTCGTCGCTCCGCCTTAGTATGCGCAGGTTCCCTTTTATATTGCTACTGAATGTGTACGCGTATATCTATAAAATATTATGTTAAATGTGACTTAGAACTTATATATGAACGCGATAAAGAGCCTTTTTAGTTTTATTAACTTTATGATCATTCTCAGGGAAAAGTATTAGTAGGAAAATGAGCAACTTCAGGTAAGTGGCGTTATTTTCTGAAAGAATAAAAATCATTACGCAGAGGTGTTACATTTTCTCGGAGTTTTCTTGTTTAAATCCCGGGAGATTTTACGGGACATTTTATCAGTGTTAGTTCAGCATTCAGCACCTAAACTTGCGGAATTTTCGCAGCGTATTTTGGCCAGCATAACTGTGGTTTTAGGAAAAAATCCGGTCATTATTTTAAAGTAGGCTCATTTAAACTCGGGACAAGTCCTCTGGGCGTATCCAAACAACCATTGTGTAAACAAGTAGATCTTTTAACCGGATCACTGCAGCTACAATGTTGGTAATTTAGTGAACGCGCCTCCGACGTAGGCTTATTTTTATTATTGTCTTCAATTTATGTAATGTTTACTTGGGCCATAAAATTTGAATTTCGTTCACATATTTGGGTATTTCAGTTCGATGAAATTGAGGATACTGGTAGGTACCTATTATATTTTTTGTTTTTGTTTTTACACACCTACTATTTTTATATACTGTAATGGATTACATTTTATTTTACACTAGTTAAATTTGACATAATATAGCATTTTTGTTATTATAGGCACAATATCCCAGTCAATGAGTGCCCAAAAAGGGTATGTGGATCGAAAAGTCGAAAGCAGAAAAGCTAACTTAGTAACTTTGTTTGGACTAGTTAGGAGATAAACATACTTAAAGTCCCCACCCCTCCGAGGTGAGCCCGAGGGGGGGGAGGCCGAAGAAGGTCCCATTTTTAGGATTTTTGCTTATATGTCAAAAACTGTGCGTTGTACCATATTTTGTAGTACTACATTATTAAACCTCATAAAATTTTCTACAACTTCGGCCTTGACACTTTTTATCTATCTCCATTCATTGTCCAGCTATGAGCTTCCAAACATGGTCTATTTTGAAAACGCTTAAATTAGTTTTCCATACAAAGTCGGTAAAAAAATCCATACATATAATAAGAATGGAAATTTCTCCCCATTCATTGTGATCCTTTACTAAGGTGAACTGTGAAAATACGCATATGAACAAAACGACGCGAAAAAGTCGCTTGCGCGATCTAGATCGTAAAACATTTTGTCAATTTTTCCTAGGGAAACGTAAAATAAAATAATAAAATAAATAATAATCATTTATATCGGACACATCGCCCCTAATTTACATCAAAATTTCGAAGTAAAAGTAATAGAATATAAAGTAAATTCAATTCAAAAAAATCAAAAAGCAAAAAGTGCGACAAACTAAAAATACGCCATCTATCGATGTGGCCATAAACGAAAATTTACCAGAGTAGTTTTATTAGGCTTAATTTGTAAAAAGGTTATTACTTATGTGTGATAAAACGGCACAACCGAATTGTATGCAGTTTTCGCTAAAACGTTGCAAATTTCTCTAATTTGTAAATAGTATTGGTTTTATTTAAATCGATTTTTAAATAAAAGAGTTATATCTATCTAAAGATTTACTTATCTATTTAACCATAAAAATCTTAAAAGGTAAAAACTTAAAAACTAAACACTTAAAAACTAATACTTAACTACAAAACTTAATCTAATAAACAGGTGGAGGAGGGAAAGGTGGCAAGTATGCTGGCGGCATTGCCCCGCTGAATACATAAAATATCTTATCTATTATATAAAATCGTTCGTACACTTTTGTTCTATCAACGCACAGCCCAAACGGCTGGACGGATTGAGCTGAAATTTGGACAGCGTATTCGTAAGAAGATTTCATCGTGCAATAAGAGGCGATTTTTTAAAATTCCCTCAGGAACAGGAATTATTCCCGAAAAACGAATGTATGCAAATCCGTAACCGCTGAACCGATTAAGCCGAAATTTTGTAAAACGATAGTTGGGATTGTGATTAGAAAGATCAAATAGTTTTTTTGTCAGAAATTTACTTTTAAGGGGGGTAAAGGGGGGTCGAAGTTTGTATGGAAAATTTAGAACCGCTGACCCTATTGAGCTGAAATTTGGTACAGAGATAGATTGAGTCCTAAAAAATTGAATGGTATACTTTTTATTCCAAAAATCAACCTCTAAGGCGGGATAAAGGAGGTCAAAGTTAGAATAGGAAATCGGTAACCGCTTCTTTGTTTAAGCTGAAATTTAAACCAGCGTGTTCTTTAGGTAACGAAGGCGACGTATAAAAAGGGATTTTTGCAAAATTCTTCCGGGAACGGGAATTATTCCCGAAAAACGTTTGTATGCAAATCCGTAACCGCTGAACCGATTAAGCTGAAATTTTGTAAAACGATTGTTTAGATTGTGTTTAGGAACATTAATTTTTTTTTTTGACGAAAATTAACATTTAAGGGGGGGTAAAGGGGGGTCGAAATTTGTATGGAAAATTTAAAACCGCTGACCCTATTGAGCTGAAATTTGGTACAGAGGTAGATTGAGTCCTAAAAAATTGTATGGTATACTTTTTATTCCAAAAATCAACCTCTAAGGCGGAATAAAGGAGGTCAAAGTTAGAATAGGAAATCGGTAACCGCTTCTTTGTTTAAGCTGAAATTTAAACCAGCGTGTTCTTTAGGTAACGAAGGCGACCTATAAAAAGGGATTTTTGCAAAATTCCTCCGGGAACGGGAATTATTCCCGAAAAATGTTTGTATGCAAATCCGTAACCGCTGAACCGATTGAGCTGAAATTTTGTAAAACGTTTGTTTAGATCGTGTTTAGGAACATTAATTTTTTTTTGACGAAAATTAACTTTTAAGGGGGGGGGGGGGGGTAAAGGGGGGTCGAAATTTGTATGGAAAATTTAAAACCGCTGACCCCATTGAGCTGAAATTTGGTACAGTGGGAGATTGAGTCCTAAAAAATGATATGGGATACTTTTTATCCCAGAAATCAACCTTGAAGGGGGAAGAGGGGGGGGGGGTAGAAGTTTGAGTAGAAAATCAGTAACCGGCCATCTTTTAAAGCTCAAATTTGAACAGCGTATTTTTTATGTAACGTAGATGACCGATAAAAAGGGATTTTGCAAAATTTCCACGGGAACGGGAATTAATTCTAAAAAACGTTTGTATCCAAATCTGTAACCGCTGAACTGATTGAGCTGATATTTTTTAAAACGATTGTCTGAAGTGTGTTTAGGAACATTGAATAGTTTTTATGTCAGAAATTAACTTTTAAGGGGGGTAAAGGGGGGGTCAAAGTTTGTATGGGAAATTTAGAACCGCTGACCCTATTGAGCTTAAATTTGGTACAGCGGTAGATCTAATCCTAAAAAATGATATGCAATACTTTTTTCCCAGAAATCAACTTTTAAGGGAAAAAAGGGGGGTGCAAGTTTGTGTAAAAAATCGTTAGCCGCTTCTTTGTTTTTGCTGAAATTTGGACAGCGTGTTCTTAGTTACATAAACTAAGACGACCGATAAAAAGGGATTTTGTGAAATTCTTACAGGAACGGGAATTATTCCCAAAAAACTTTTGTGTGCAAATCCGTAACCGCTAAACCAATTAAGCTGAAATTTTGTAAAATGATGGTTTGAGTTTTGTTAAGGAAATTTTTAATAGTTTTTATATCAGAAATTAACTTATAAGGGGGGGTCAAAGTTTGTATGGGAAATTTAGAACCGCTGCGCTGACCCTATTCAGCTTAAATTAATTTAGTGCAGAGGTTGATTGAGTCCTAAAATATGGGATACTTTTTATCCCAGAAATCTACATTAAAGAGGAGGGGGGGGGGGTGCAAGTTGGATAGCGTGTTTTTAGGTGGTTTTGGCGACTCACGAGAAGGGCTTTTGCTAAATTCCCACTGGAACGGGATTTATTTACAAAAAACAATTGTATGCAAATCCGTAACAACTAAACCGATTGAATCGAAATTTTGTAAAATCATGGTTTGAGTTGTGTTTAGGAACATTAAATATTTATTTTGACAGAAATTAATGGGAAATTTAGAACCGCTGACCCTATTGCGCTTAAATTTGATACAAAGGTAGATTAAGTCTTAAAAAAAGATATGGGATACTTTTTATCCCAGAAATCAACCTTTGAGGGGAGGAAAGAGGGATCCAGTTTGTGTAGGAAAGGTAACCGCTTCTTCGTTTTAGCTAAAATTTGGACAACGTATTCTTTATGTAACGTAGGCGACCGATAAGAAGGGATTTTGTGAAATTCTCACCAGAACAGGAATTTTTTCACAAAAACGTTTGCATGGAAATTAGTAACCGCTGAACCGAAAATGAGCTGATATTTTGTTAAGTTCTGTTAATGAATAGTTTTTTTATGTCAGAAATTAACTTTAAGGAGACTAAGTATTAAAGGAGGGGGAAGGAGGATCAGAGATTTAATGGGAATTCAGGAACCATGGAATTGATTTGAGTCGCGGGAAGGATGGTGTGAGAAATTAGTAACGAATAATAATTTAGCTGAGGTACATTACAGTAGAGATAAGTTAAAGAGTTACCGGGAAAGGACCACAAATAGTTTTAATTCCTGAAAAGAGGCGTGAAAATTTATGAAGGCGATAAACTACCGCTCAACTGAGATAATTTGACCTCTGGGAAAGGACATAGGATTGGTTTCTACGGTAGCGAACAAAACTGCATAGAAATACCCAACCCGATATTCTTCGCTACCCACAGCGGGAGCAAATAATATATAGCCATGCCTTATTTTACGCTTACAAAGTCACGGGGATGGAAATACTATCATAGTGAACATAGCAGCACCAAATTCGCTTTATTAATTGACTCTCACGCGCAACGAAGTGCGCGCGGGTCAGCTAGTCTTAAAAATAAAATTTGACCAACTTCTGGTTGTCGTATCATAATGAAACTTTGCAAATGTCTAGAAATCTGATGACAGTTTAATAATCTGGTACCACTGAGCTGATCTGATGATGGAGCCAGGAGGTGTCTAATGAAACTCTTCAATGACTATTAGTAAACCCGTCGAGTTTGGGCACATTACATTCGAATCGATGAGACTTTTTCATTACACTTGCTGTCGAGGGTCTGATAATGGACCAGGAGGTGCCTACGTCTCATCAATCCGAATGTAATGAGCCTAAACTCACCGGTTTTACTAATAGCCATTGATGAGTTTCAGTAGACACCTCCTGGCTCTATCATCACATCAGCTCAGTAGTACCAGATTATTAAATTGTCATCAGATTTCTAGACATTTGCAAAGTTTCATTATGATACGACAACCAAAAGTTGGTCAAATTTTATTTGTAAGATTTTTTTACTGACTTTGTATGGAAAACTAATATAAGCGTTTTCAAAATAGACTATGTTTGGAAGCTCATAGCTGGACAGCGTTTGGAGATAGATAAAAAGTGTCAAGGCCGAAGTTGTAGAAAATTTTATGAGGTTTAATAATGTAGCACAACAAAATATCGTACAACGCACAGTTTTTGACATATAAGCAAAAATCCTAAAAATGGGACCTTCTTCGGCCTCCCCCCCCTCGGGCTCACCTCGGAGGGGTGGGGACTTTTAGTATGTTTATCTCCTAACTAGTCCAAACAAAGTTACTAAGTTAGTTTTTCTGCTTTCGACTTTTCGATCCACATTTCTTCTTTTACTGGACTACAAGTAGATAAAAAGATAGATAAAGATACATTTAAAATGTAATGTATTTTTCATTCATTATCTTTTACAAGTACCTATTCTTAAAAATTTACAAAAGAAGTATGTATCTGACTTTGAGCGTAGAATCTTACTAATATTATAAACGTGAAAGTTTGTAAGAATGGATGTCTGGACGTGTGTTTGTTATTCTTTCACGCCTAAACGGGTGGACCGATTGAGCTGAAATTTGGTATAGAGATAGCTTAGACCCTAGAATAACACATAGGCTATAGAAAATCGGGCACAGCTAGTATTTACATATTGTTACAATTTTATTGTCGATTGCCTTTAATCAGAAGTCCCGCTACGTGATATTACGAACACATTTCATAAAAAGAACTTAAGGTCGAGTTATATCGCAGAAGGAGGCAACTGCTGCCCAGGACTTCTCCCCCAGCGTGATCTATTCGTGCTAGAGGTGCGGCCCAACCACTGAAGTCATTCGAGAGGAGTAGCTCACGAAGCGCACTTACCCGAGGCATGACGAAGACTCCCTTACTCCGATCCGGTGCAGGAAGTCCGAAGACCCACACAAGACCTGCACTTGTCGATAGGAGACGATGTCGTGAGACCGCTCGAGCCATCCCTCCAGCAGGGTTATGATGCGCACGTCGACATAATGTCGCGTGAAATTTGATTTAATGTGAATAATACTCTATGTGGCTGTTATAAAGTCTAAAATTACACACCAGTGAGATCATTTTGACATAGGAGTTTTAACGACAAAATCATTTCACTGGTGCATAAATCTCGACTTTATGACAGCCACATAGAGTATTATTCATATTAAATCAAATTTCACGCGACATTATGTCGACGTGCGCATCATAATCCCGCAGGACTGGCCCGAGCGCATCCAACGTCAGTCGGCTAAAGGCGGTGGCAGTAAGGTCTTCCTGCCACCAGCTCCTCCTGTGCGATGCACTCCCCGAGCACAGTTAGAGTAGAGGCGAGCACCCACGTCCAATAGTCAGATAAGATTTTTTACCACAAAGATTTTAGTCCGAAATAGAGTCAAGTTTTGTATCTTCAGCATAAAATTCATTGCAATTATTTGAAGAGATATAACACTTGAGAGGTATATTGACGCTGCATTTCAGCACAAGTTTCAGATTCTTAAAAAAAGACAAGTAAGTTCTCAAATCCTGAAAAGCCAACGCAGATAAAATTTGCGAAATTGATTGCACACAACTTCATGTACATAAAATCAATCGTTTTCTCGAAGAGCGGATGTCGAGTCCCTTCCCCGACACGTCCCGAGGGCATGCCAGAGTTCTTCGTCAATCTATACGTATCGACGGAAACTCGTCAATTCGATCTACAAACTTCTTTGATATAAGACTGGAGGATAAATCTCCTAGAGCCTGTGCAAAAAGTGAGGAGTATGTGTGGAATGAGGAATCGCGTGTATTATTTATGTCTAAAAAGTACATCCGTAATTGGACATAAGTATTAGTGTATAGTTTTACATAAATAAGTTTATTTAGGTCTGTGGATGTTGTGATTTGAATAAATAAATAAAAAAAAAATGATGTACCTACTGTTTTTATTTTTGAAATTTTTAGGTGAATAATTAAAAGCTTTAACAAAACAACAACTTTTATAAACAGTTATTTCTACTAGTTTCTTTTCTACAAATATGAATTTGTGTTAGAAAAACAAAAAAAAAAACAATTTTATCGTATGGGGCGGATTTGTTTCGGATACCTACTACCTATTTATGAGGACCTCACACACTAATCCCATGAATAAAACATAATGGAAATCTGCACAATTTTGGTTAAACCGTCACATTGTCACGACGATTCTCTTTTAGCACAGAACCTATTTCAAGTGTAACAATAAGATGTGTGATATTAGATATTCCTTGACTTGGGCAAGAAAATTCATAAATCACTTCTCTACTAACTATGAGTTATAGTTCCTAAAACGTGGCTGTGTATCTAATCGTTATTTGTGGCAATCGATAGAAAAACGAAATGTTGGAGAAAAAAAGAAATTTGTGATATTATTATGTGCCGTTTTTGTCCCAATGCAGGGCAAAGATCTTCGTTCCGTCGCATTATTCAGACCTGAGCTTAATTATATTTTAAATGCTGATTATTGAAAAACTGTCGAATTTATTTTAATGTGTATATTTGATTTAAGATGTGTAATATGGGCTGTGTGTCCGAATTAAATGATTTTTTTTATTATATTATTAATTAAGAAGCCAGGTGGCGCAGTGGTAGACCTACCGCGAAAAAGCTTAAGCTGACGGCACACACAGGCGGGAGCGCGGTCAGCATTTTTGTAATGTTCGAATTTGTCACATATAAAAACGGACGCGGGCTGGAACAAAATGAAGATCGCTTCCGCTTTTCCCGCGCCGTCCCGCGTCTGTCTGTCGTCAGCTTTAATGTTGGTTATATACCACGTGGATCAACCACGATCTTGGTCAACAATTGTCAATATATAAAATTTATGAGTAGAATAACTCAGTAGTAGTAGTTTATATTTTTTTTGTTTTAATAAAATCTATATCTAAAATGAAAAAAAAAATTAAAAACAACCGATGAACACGTAATTTGCTTTATTAACACAACGGTGCTTAACTTAATTTTAATCATATTGACACTCGTATAAACACATAAAAATGTACGCTGACGACGACGTAGTAATTTTTCGAAATTGTGGTTTCTCAACAATTTTAGACGATTTTACACGATGATAATTTAGTTACAAATATTTCTAATTTTTAAAAATTAATAATGTACGTCTACAGGTAGAATTTGGATGGAACCTATTAGATTGAAGCTCTTATTGTACCTAAAATTCTCACAATGATCTTATTTTATGTTAACACATTGAATCACTAGCGTTGTATGATAAAATTACTTGCAGTCGTCGACAATCGATATTATCAGCCTAAGATTAATGAAGAGTTCATTTTCTACTCTGTCATGCCATTTTAGGGGTCCTGTCGGTCCCATGAGAAATGGTCCTTGTACCATTTGTAACTGGTTGTTAATACATCACTTTTTATACAACCCCTTTGTACTTTGTAGACATACTCGTAAATACTACGGATTACTTAATAAGGCTCACAACTACACAATGTAACACAATATTTTTACTCACACATAATGTTCGTTTTACATAAAACCTAATTGCTTAAATACGTGCGTGTATTTTGTAAAATATATGGATAAAAAGGTACCTATTTTGTGCGATTGTTATATTTACGAAGAAACCACTTTCTTAACCACACCTTATAATTATTTATAATTCATTTAATCCCAAGTGAAAATGGGTATACAAAAACAGTTAAAGCACATCTTTTGAATGAACTAAGCGCTGTGCAGTTACTGTAGCAGTGACCAGTGGCTACTGGGTAGTAAGGTTAATTTCGATCATTTATTAAGATACAAATACAAAAACCTTTATTTGCGAATATAGGTAAAAATCTACATAGATTTGCGCAAGTTATACGTAAAATTATTTTTCCTATTGAACTGAGCTGAAGCTGATATGTATAGAGATTCTTTTACACAAATCTTGACTGCATTTTACTTCTACTTCTTGTTACACTAAGTTACTTATATTATTTCAACTAAAGTGGTCCTGAGGGGCTCGCTTACTCCAGTGAGCTACTTAATACCTCATTTCATACATTTTTGACATATCAAATCGATTCGGTCTTTGGATCGGTTCCTTATCGGATAAGTTAAGCCTTGCTGGTCTTTCCAGTGGTCTCCTCGATAGTTTTCCTTGAGGTTCCTATCTAGGGCTTGCCTCGGTGGTTGGTTGGATGGTTTGGATTTCTTTGGAGAGTGTGACCTGATTTGCTCCATTTGTAGCGATTGATCGGTTAGTTCCTCGGATTATGACATTAAAAATTTGTTGTGTGTTTGTGGTTGAAAAATTTGTTTTGTGTGTTAATATTATGATTATTATATCTAATTAGGTGAACCTATGCTAATATACTTTTGCAATACAGATACAATGTACTTTTATTATTAATAAATAAATTGCAGAATACTTATGGTGTAGGTAACACTCAAGCTCACGAAACCAAAGAAGAAGGTTATGTCCATAGGAAAATTGCGCCATATACTGTACGAGATTATATATTTTGGTAAGGTGTCGATGTCATCCAAGAGATCGTAGATAATTTGACGCAATTTCTTATCTAGAACTTGATACAAAAAAGAATAAAATTAATATAAATTCCGGTGAAAAGCCAAAAGAATGTTTATATATAAAAATATTAAAAACCGAGTTCAAGTTCGCTTTCAATAAGCTAATCGATCGATAGATTTCGAAAAAGAACCATCTGGGAAGTATTGAACTCTTTGAAACAAAAAATACCAAATTGGTTGAGGCGTCTTCCGTAAGTAAGTGCTCCAGTCGTTAAATTAAAATTAAAAAAAGTCTTATAAAACTTGTATTACCAGATGAGTGATGCATTATGAGTTTATCCACCAAAACAACTTTTAAATCGTCATATTCGTTTTTTGCCATTTGAAGAAGTATCCCCGGAACACAAACAATTATCATACAGCTTGTTGCAGTGATTACCCACGGCCAAAGCCAAATTAAACCCTGAAACATTTTATCACATTTTTATGATTTGACAATTTTAAATTTTATGATCCGTACATAACTAATTTATACCCCCTAAAAATCAATTGATATATTTTGTGAATAAATGAAATAGCATGAACACATCACTCGAGTCCACATTGTGACCACGGCTCATGTAACTGAGCCCCGTCGAGCTTCGTTTCATAATAATATGTTTTTGTAAAACTAACATCTATCTATCTATGCGATAAGTCCCGACTAATAAAATTAACAAAAGCGTGTGTGAATGATCTATCAACGCACGGCTAAATATTGAACCGTACAAGTGTGGTACTAAGAATGGTGTTAGAAATGATCTACTTACTTTTGCAACAAACATTGCGTCCTTGTAAGATATCAGCAGGAATAAGATAACAATCAAAATCAAGAATGTTTCAACGTAAAGAAATAATTTCTGGAAAATATTTATAATAATATTTTAATTTAATAATAAACCAGCGCAACTTCGTCTGCATCTGTTGAAAAATACTTTACGACCAAAATTAATTCTCAGCTACCAAATAAGTAGATATACACACAAATAATGCTGATATTGAAAACGCTAAAGTTTGTTAAAATGTATATTTGTTATTCTTTCACGTCTAAACGAGTGAATCGATTGAGCTGAAATTTGGTATTTGGTAGATTAGACCCTGGAATAACATAATATAGGCTTACTATACAGCAGGTAAAACCGCTGGGCGCGCTCTAGTAATTTAATAAAAATCGATCAACCCGTTTTGGTGGAATTTGAAAAATAAACAGTGAAATGGGACTTTTATATTATAATAGCTCATGCTCGCGGCTTAGCTTGCTTGGCAAAATCCTTTTCATCCCCCCACCTCGGAAAGTGTATTGAAGTAAAACTTCTTTAGGCGCGACTAGGGAGTAACTCAGATTTTTTTTTCTGACGGAAGTAACGCTTCCGCCATTTAAAAATAATAATTCTGATTGGTTGAAAACTTCTTTAGGCGCGACTAGGGAGTAACTCAGATTTTTTTTACTGACGGAAGTAACGCTTACTATAGTCTGTGTAGTTTCCGCCATTTAAAAATAATAATTCTGATTGGTTGTAAGTATATGTCACTAGCAAACCCGGCAAACTCCGTTTCGCCACCAGATGGTTTCCTGAAAAATTCCTGAATTTTCTTTGCTATAAACCTCACGGAGCCCGAGACCTTTCCAACGAATGCAAAACCGTGGAAATCGGTTCGTGCGTTCTGAGTTCTGGAGTTATAGCGTCAGGGAAGAAAACCCGACTTATTTTTATATAGTAGAGATAGACCCATTTCATAAACGTATATCAAATTTTTATGCAAAAATATATGAAATTTCAATATAAAAATACGTAAATAAAAATGATTTTTTAAATACTGCCTAAAACGTTTCGAACTGTCATCTGACAGCGCGTGACGTCATACCACTGGCTGGTCCTTACGCTTCCTATGAAATGTTCCTGATTTCGACAAATTTTAATTATTCATAACTTAAAAACCACTATAAACCGATTTTGATGCAACTTATGCTGTGCCCTTAGTTGGAGCATACTTAAACCAAAAATAAAGTCAATAACCAAAATGAATCTTATATTTTCAGAGAGACATTTTAGTTATTGACTTTATTTTTAGTTTAAGTATGGACCAACTAAGGGCACAGTATAAGTTGCATCAAAATCGGTTCAGTGGTTTTTATGTTATGAATAATTAAAATGTGTCGAAATCAGGAACATTTCATAGGAAGCGTAAGGTCCAGCCAATGGTGTGACGCCACGCGCTCTGATTGGCGTTCGCATTCGCGTAATAATAAGTAAATTTTTTTGAAATTAAAATTGATTTTATTCAATTTTGGCTTGTAAATAGATCCTTAAAATGTGATTTTAGGTTTTTAAATACTGTCTTTTATGTGAAAAACATAACTTTATATCAATTCGTAACATGTGTCAACATCCCTATTTAACCTCAAATTCACGATCCACATAATTTACACAGTTCAACTTACCACCTTAACACGTTAGCTGCGGCAAGTAAAATCTTAAACCTTCGTCTGGTGCGGCGGCGGGCCAAAGTGTGCCCCCAATGATTTTTCCGCCAGTGCGTGGCAGGCCTTTCTCGACCCACCAGCATAAGGTTAGATTAAATCGCTATAACTTTGCGAAAACATAATATAGGTGTGTAGTTTTTAGACTGTTAGAATAACCTTGAACCCACCTTCTTTAGATTTGATTCGCCCCGGGATCTGCCAAACAGGAAATGAGAAATGAACCAGGGAAAGTGGCGGGTCGATATCGACCAGCACCGCACTAGAAAGTATTTTTAGTAGTGATGGGAAAGACAAAAATAAGGGGATATCGAAAATAAAATAGAATTGTGTAAAGAAATGAAAAATAGTTTATTTAATTATTTATTTATGCTTGTCTTTAAAACATTTCGCACAAAGATTTTGTGTGCACATCCTGCAGTATGTTTTTGTTTTTGCTTGGTCCTTTTTCTCAATATCTATTTTTTTTCTTGAAGGAAAATATTTCCTCACTGCTGTCACTATTCACTTTTATCTGCCTCGCGAATTAGTTTATTTTCCAAAATTTGTATTTTTCTTTTGTTTCCTGCCATCGTGCGTCGTTAATTTTACGAAAAGAAAAAACGCGACGCCGACGTACGTCAGTTCAGTGAGATGGCTCAACACTAACTGGCGAAGCGGGGCGCTCCGTGCGGTATCGGGTCGCCAACCGCCTGTTGGGACGGCGGGCCGCAATAGACCCCTGCCGCACCGAGTTGATATTTTCACCGTCAGTGCGTGGTAGGCCGATAAAGGCCTGCCGTGATGTTTTTATAGGGAACACCTATAATTTTGAACACAATCTCAAATATATATTTGTCTCTGTCGTACCTTTACAAACACCTGAGATAATCGTACCGCACCTAGTGAGAGGGACATAGTTTTCTTCGTCCGCACCAGCTGAAATTCCGCGGCAGGTCGATCTGGGCCTGATCCGCAGTGAATGTGTTAAAGACAAATGCCTGCTGTTGACATTTGCCCAATACGCGCGTGGTTTGCAATTAAATAACTTATTTTTTTTACTTTTTTTTCATTGCTTTTGAATTTTTTCCTGAATTTTCTTTGCTATAAACCTCGCGGAGCCCGAGACCTTTCCAACGAATGCAAAACCGTGAAAATCGGTTCGTGCGTTCTGGAGTTATAGCGTCAGGGAGGAAAACGCGACTTATTTTTATATAGTAGATATACTACACGCTTCTTGACTTCTCGACTTCATTCAACAACGCGTTTCGGTACAACGATAGATGCTGTATTTTCAAGAAAAGTAGCAAATTTAGAGAGTAAAATTTATGTTTCACATTATAGTTACCACAAACCTATAATTTCGTACGTAAGAAATTATGATGACATTCAATTACCTGTTTCGAATGAATAATATTAATATAACATTTAAATAATCTTTGTAAAGCACATGAATAATAAATATAATTAAATTATAATATAATATTTATTTATTTAAGTTAATATTTAATCATTTCAGTGATAAATGTCGTCAACGCCAAAGAAGTTTTACTTCAATCGCGCGTAAAGGTTACACGCACACACTTTTTTTTTGAGCTTCGATATCTGACTGGAAAAGTCCATTTTATTCTCTAGAGGGTAAAGTAAATTTGAATTTAGAAGATCGTGTGCACCGAGTTTGTGAGTCAAAAACATCATTAAACCTATTTACTTCCACCTCTATGGTACCGAATTAAGCGTACAACTTTTTTAAAATTGTTAAAATCTCAGACGCGGAACCTCCTTGGTATACTTTTTTTTTTAATTTGCTTTGCGCGCTCTTATTTTTTTTTGTTATCTGTGCGCGCGCTTTTTTCTTTTCATGTCAAATTGTGAAAACTATAGAATACGAGTATACCTATAATATTATTCCTTCTTCATTGGTTAAAACAAAAAACTAAAAACAAGTAAAATGAATGAGTGACTCTAGTTCTAGCGACGAAGAATTATATTTGACTCGTACAGAATTAACGGAAACTGTCAATAATGCGCAAATGAGCTTTCTTCCTCAACAATCACGCGAGAAGTATTTAAAGCAGTACGATATATTTAACGCTTGGCGACTAGCTAAAGGAGCCAAAACTTTCTCAGAAAACGTTTTATTGGCATATTTTATTGAATTATCCAAGACTAAGAAATCAAGCACTTGGAGTATTTATTCAATGCTAAAGGCCACAATAAAGATGAGTAAAGACGTAAATATCGACACCTATCCTAAATTAATTGCATTTTTAAAAAGAGCGTCATTTGGTCATTGACCAAAAAAAATCTAAGGTTTTCACAGCATCTGAAATTGAAAAGTTTCTTAACGAAGCACCTGATTCCGTATATTTAGCGGCAAAAGTAAGTCAATTATTGATGTTCATAGGCATAATTTATTATGCACGTTAACCAATTTTATTATAATGTATCTACTATAATACCCTTTACGTTACAGGTTGTTCTTATTATTGGTTTGAACGGAGCATGTCGAACTAGGGAACTAACACAAGTTAATGTCAAAAACATCGAGAAACATTCAGATGACTTATTGTTAATTCATTAACCTTATACAAAGGCAAAAAGAGACCGCAACTTCGTCATTCGCAAGGAATACGTAAAAATTGTTGAGAAATATCAAGCCAAACGCCCAACCACCCTAAACCTAAGTTATACCTAAGTTAAATTTATAGATTATTCTGTACTATCACAATGTATCTAAACTGAAATAAATGCATCTTGTGATCGTAAATGTTTTTTTTATTTAGTCACTAGCTGACCCGCGCGCACTTCGTTGCGCGTGACAGTCAATTGATAAAGCGAAAATTTGGTGGAGCCATTTAGAATTTAGACTATGATTGTATTTCCATCCCCGCGACTTTGTTAGCGTATGTATATTTGCTCCCGCTGTAGGTAGTGAAGTATTCTTCTTTCTTCTTCTTTTATTCTTATATCGGGCTGGGTATTTCAATGCAGTTTTGTTTCGCTGCCGTAGGAACCAATCCTATGTCCTTCCCTAGAGGTCAAACTTTCTCGGTTTAGCGGTTGTTGATTGCATTAACAAATTTTCACGCCTCTTTTCAGGAATTAAAACTATTTGTAGTCCTTTCCCGGTAACTCTTTAACGTATCTCTATACAGTAGAGATACGTTAAAGAGTTACCTTAACTTAAATTATTATTGGTAACTATTTTCTCACACTATCCTTCCCGCGACTCAAATCAATTCCGTGGTTTCTGAATTTCCATTAAAACTGACCCTCCTTCCCCCCTCCTTTAATACTGATTCTCCCTTAAAGTTAATTTCAGACATAAATAAAACGGTCAAGTACGAGTAGGACTCGAGCACCGAGGGTTCCGTATAAACCTACGGCATTCTACGGAACCCTAAGGAAAAGTGGGTATAATATTATATACTGTAGGTTAGATTCCCTTGCGAGTACTTGCGAGTTTGAAAATATGCGGCTAAAATTGCTGTTTCTTTTGATTTCGTTGACATAGATGTTTAATTTTTTTACAGCCTAAAGTTATTATAAAGCTGAGTATTTGGTATGAATTTCAATTTAATACCTGTACGCGTTCTTGAGGAAAGGGATAGTAAATACAAAATTATTAAAAATATTTTTTATATGATGTAACTAAAAATGTACAATTTTCGGAATTTTTCCTTTATCTGTGCTCTAAGGAATTGCTTTTTACCAAATTTAAAGATTCTACGTTCACGGCAAGTACCCTGTAGGTTTTGGTTTTTTGAGAGTAGTTGCGTGTTTAAAATTTCGGCTAAAATTGCTGTTTCTTTTGAATGCGTTGAGATAGAGGTTTGATTTTATTACAGTTTAAAGGTATTATAGACTTTAGTATTTGATATGAATTTAAGTTTAATACCTGCACGCGTTCATGAGAAATAAGGTAGTAAGTATGAAATTATTAAAAATATTTTTTTACATGATGTAACTAAAAATGTACAATTTTCGGAATTTTTCCTTTATCTGTGCTCTAAGGAATTGCTTTTTACCAAATTTCAAGATTCTACGTTCACGGCAAGTACCCTGTAGGTTTTGGTTTTTTGAGAGTAGTTGCGTATTTAAAATTTCGGCTAAAATTGCTGTTTCTTTTGAATGCGTTGAGATAGAGGTTTGATTTTATTACAGTTTAAAGGTATTATAGGCCTTAGTATTTGATATGAATTTCAGTTTAATACCTGCACGCGTTCATGCGAAAAGGGGTAGTAAGTATAAAATTATTCAAAATATTTTTTTCATATGATGAAATTGAAAATTTATGGTTTTCAAAATTTTTCCTTTATTTGTGCTCTAAGGAGTTGCTTCGTGCCAAATTTCAAGATTCTGAGTTTACGGGAAGTGCCCCGTAGGTTTTGATTTATTTGGTAATGTCGAAAATTTGCTGAAATTTGCGACATATTCGACTATATCTTTTGATTGCGTTGGCCTAGAAGTTTGAATTTTTCACAGCTCTAAGAAGCAATGGACCTTAGTATTTCCTATAAATTTCAGCTTGTTACCTCCACGCGTTCCTGAGAAAAAGGGTGTTGACAGACAGACGGACGGACGGACGGACGGACAACAAAGTGATCCTATAAGGGTTCCGTTTTTTCCTTTTGAGGTACGGAACCCTAAAACCTATTCATTAACAGAACTTAAGCTATCGCTTAACATTAATTTAGCTCATTTTAGGTTCAGCGGTTACTGATTTCCATGCAAAGTTTTTCGAAAATGATTCCCGTTCTCGTGAGAATTTCACAAAATTCCTCCTTATCGGTCGCCTACGTTACATAAAGAATACGTTGTCCAAATTTCATCTAAAACGAAGAAGCGGTTACCAATCTACCTTTTCTTCCTTCTTCTAAACTGAAACTCAATAGTGTCAGCGGTTTCTGATCTCCCATACAAACTTTGACCCTCCTCCAATAATAGTAAAAATTATTCAATGTTCCTAAACACAATCTATACAACTAATTGCCGCACCCGTGGGAATTTCGCAAAATCCCTTCTTATGGGTCGTTTGCGTTACTTAAAGAACACGCTGTTCAAATTTCAGCTAAAACAAAAAAGAAGGTTAACGATTTCTTACACAAACTTGTATGACCCCCCCCAACCCCTTAAAGGTTGATTTCTGGAATAAAATGTATCGCATATCATTGTTTAGGATTCAATCTACCTCTGTACCAAATTTTAGCTCAATAGGGTCAGCGGTTCTAAATTTCCAGTACATACTTTAACCCCCTCTTTACCCACCCTTAAATGTAAATTTCTGTCATAAAAGCTATTCAGTGTTCCTAAACACCGTCCAAACAATCGTTTTACAAAATTTCAGCTCAATCGGTTCGGTGGTTACGGATTTGCATACAATCGTTTTTCGGAAATAATTCCCGTTCCTGGGGGAATTTTGCAAATATCTCTTTTTATCGATCACTTATGTTACCTAAAGAACACGCTGACCAAATTGCAGCTTAAACAATGTAGCGATTAACGATTTCTTACACAAACTTGCACCCCCCTTTCCCCCCTCTTAAATGTTGATTTCTGGGATAAAAAGTATTCCATATCATTTTTTAACACTCAATCTACCTTTGTACCAAATTTTAGCTCGATAGAGTCAGCGGTTCTAAATTTCCCATACAAACTTCGACCCCCCTTTACCCCCCTTAAAAGTAAATTTCTGACATAAAAACTATTTAAAGTTTCTAATCACAATCCCAACAATCGTTTTACAAAATTTCAGCTCAATCGATTCAGCGGTTACGGATTTGCATACAAACGTTTTTCGGGAATAATTCCCGTTCCCGGGGGAATTTTGCAAAAATCCCTTGTTATAGGTCGCCTACGTTACCTAAAGAACACGCTGGTCAAATTTCAGCTTAAACAAAGAAGCGGTTACCGATTTCCCATTCAAACTTTGACTTCCTTTATCCCGCCTTAGAAGTTGATTTTTGGGATAAAAAGTATACCATACAATTTTTTAGGACTCAATCTACGTCTGTACCAAATTTCAGCTCAATAGGGTCAGCGGTTCTAAATTTTCCATACAAACTTCGACCCCCCTTTACCGCCCCTTAAAAGTAAATTTCTGAGAAAAAATTTTTTGATGTTTCTTATCACAATCTCAACAATCATTTTGCAAAATTTCAGCTCAATCCGTTCAGCGGTTACGGATTTGCATACATTGGTTTTTCGGGAATAATTCCTGTTCCTGAGGGAATTTTAAAAAATCGCTTCTTATTGCACGATGAAATCTTCTTAAGAATACGCTGTCCAAATTTCAGCTCAATCCGTCCAGCCGTTTGGGCTGTGCGTTGATAGAACAAAAGTGTACGAACGATTTTATATAATAGATAAGTACATCTTTAGATAGATATAACTCTTTTATTTAAAAACCGATTTAAATAAAACCAATACTATTTACAAATTAGAGAAATTTGCAACGTTTTAGCGAAAACTGCATACAATTCGGTCGTGCCGTTTTATCACACATAAGTAATAACCTTTTTACAAATTAAGCCTAATAAAACTACTCTGGTAAATTTTCGTTTATGGCGCCATCGATAGATGGCGTATTTTTAGTTTGTCGCACTTTTTGCTTTTTGATTTTTTTGAATTGAATTTACTTTATATTCTATTACTTTTACTTCGAAATTTTTATGTAAATTAGGGGCGATGTGTCCGATATAAATGATTATTATTTATTTTATTATTTTATTTTACGTTTCCCTAGGAAAAATTGACAAAATGTTTTACGATCTAGATCGCGCAAGCGACTTTTTCGCGTCGTTTTGTTCATATGCGTATTTTCACAGTTCACCTCAGTAAAGAATCACAATGAATGGGGAGAAATTTCCATTCTTATTATATGTATGGATGGATATGGATTTCCTCGCTGAGGGGGAATAAAAAGTTACGTGTTACACTCGAGTGCAAAGATTTTCGACCTTGTGCTCTTTTTTTTCAATACATAACAAATAACTATTGTTATACAAGAGTGCAAAGTTGCTTTTTGACCGCGTGCTCGGTTTGTATGACCGAGCGAGCGAAGGATTCTAAATTTAAATCACGAGCGCAGCGAGTGATTTATTAATTAGAATCCTGAGCGTTAGCGAGGGAATCAAAAGAGCACAAGGTCAAAAATCTTTGCACTCGAGTGTAACACATAATTTTTCATCCCCCTCAGCGAGAAAATAACTCCATGCTAAAAGTTTTTTTAAAATTTATTCTCACCATGGATGCGCGAAGTGTTGCCAGTGCACTATCTTTAAAAGTAACCAGTATTCAATTTTAATTTACGTAGGTACGCTTACTTACCTATTCTTTTTAGTGATTATATCCTCATTTTCAGTTTATTATAGTGAGAAATCGATATTAGAAAAGTTATTCAAGAGTAATAGTTATAAAAAATCTTTATTAACTCTGCTAAATTAACTTAACTATTTTTACTGTAACAGGGAAAATTCATCCATATTAAATTCATTAAAAAATACTATTACCGCGAAATGTAACTTAAACAAGTTCAGTAAATAGTTTAAAAGAAACGTAAAATTTTTACAAAAGTAACTTACTGGCAAGACTGATGGTGCACACAAAGCAAATAAAAAAAAAGTTCACCAAGGAGTTCCTGATACAGAGTTTTTAACAAATTTAAAAAAGTTTAATGATAAAATCGGCACCATAGAGGTCGAAGTAAATAGGTTTAATTATGTTTCTGACTCACAAACTCGGTGCACACGATATTCTAAATTCAAATTTACTTTACTCTCTAGAAGATAAAATGGACTTTTCCAGTCAGATGTCGAAGAGTAAAAATACACTTTCCGAGATAGTGAGATGAAAATAACTATTCTTAGCGGAGTGTACGTGAAATAACCTATCTGTATACCAAATTTCAACCGAATCCGTTCAGTGGGGTGGGCTATGCGATGATAGATCAGTCAGTAAGTCACTCTTTCCTTTTATATATTTAGATTATTATGTCACCGGAAAATAACAAGATTCATAAGTTTATTAATTTTCGAGGAAATTAGTAGGATTTTAAATTTATCTCTTTGTAGTTTTTAGAATTCTACTATTCTTGAATTGTTTCGAATTACAAATCTTCTGATATTACGGGACATATTTAATATCTATATAATACGAGTATTATTAAATGATCTTTTTATGTTTCCAATGTGTTTGCTTAATAGTAATTTTCTTACCATAATGATAGTTTGCGATTCCTTCAGCAGCCTGAAAATATCTAACAGTTCATAATGCCTTCTTTTGAATGCCATGATTGCTTCAATTACTTCATCGTTCTGTGTTAGCTCCGCAAGTTTTTGTTCGAGTTCAGTCTTTAATATTTTGATACGACCAAGAAACACATCACACATTATGATGACGCTAATATTTTTCATATGATCATGCGCTATTGACGTACCTAAGATCACATATATAATCCAGCCAAATAATATATCAAATGAAAACACATAGTACAATACAAATATTGTTATTTCAAAACAAAAAAATGAAGCCCAACTATACGTAAAAACGAACATTGTCACTTTATTCTTTTTTATATCAATTAAAACGTTGTTTTCATCAAATAATGCCATTCTGTTACAAAATTCAGTGAAATATTTATCATTATATTGGTACATAAGGGTGGTAAACAAAAATATTCCGTAGGAGCCGTTGTAGATCCAAAGTAAAGTTTTACGACTTATACTACATTGTAAATCCACCCAAATGTATGAAGTTATAACCATTATTGAATATGCTGCGCAATATAGCTTCATAGCAAAGCAATGAGTTTTAGAAGTGGATATCTCATGATAATATCCTAACAGAACACGTGATACCAATATAGGTTTAAGTGAAAATAATTTATTAATTATATCTTTCATTTTGATTTTATATCAGAAATGTTCGACTATAGAAGTACCTATCACCAATTCGAAGTCTAACATAAAACTAATTTTAAAAGGATACGTGTCAGCTGTATTTTAAATTACATCATTTTAATGAAACAACAATTCTTAATTAAGCTAAAATGTTAGCTCTAGAAACTTCTAATGGCTTCTATTCTGAATTTAGTTTACCTTGAATGCATTTGCGTATGTTATTATTATAAAACATTAAAATATCTACAATAATTACTCAGGTAACTTTAGCTCAAGGCTAAAATTGACTTAAATAAAAAGTAAGAAAAAAACGTAATATCTATTTTGTCCAAAGTCAAAATAGGAACAATTAGAGCCAAAGTAACCCGGCATTACATAGTTGTGGTTAAAGTTATGTTGTATCGTGGCAAAGAGTCGTATAAAATACAAAGTGAAAACAGGTTAATACTAGTAAACGAATTGTAATATACATATAGTGTAGGTAGCACTTAAACTCAAGAAACCTAAGAAGAAGGTAATGTCCATAGGGAAGTTACGCCATATACTGTACGACATTATAAATGTTGGTAAGGTATCAATGTCATCCAAGAGGTCGTAAATCATTTGGCGCAATATCTTATCTAGAACAAATAAAAATCTGTAACAGTTTTCTTTTTTTAAATCAGGAAAATTGAGCATTGCTGAAAATAAATAGGCCAAACGCCATTCGGGCTACGCACAATATAGGCTTTCGTATTATCTGGGGGGGGACGCTCAAAAAAAATTTAAACTTTAATATCAAATGGATGGTAAAAGTTTCTTAGCAAACCGTCCCTCATTTTATAGATACATATTCAACGATACCCCACATGATGGGATTAAACAGAAAAAAACAATTATCCCCCATTTATATGGACGGGAGGTATCCTTAATTATTTAACTTTGATTTATTTTTTTCTACCGTTCTCTTGCCCTGGTTATAACCCGCATCTGTGCAAAATTTCAGCTTTCGAAGTCTTATAGTTTCTCCGTGAAGCCGCGGACAGAAGGACGGATGGACGGAGGGACAGACACAGCGTAACTATAAGACTTCCTTGTTGACTACGGAAGCCTAAAAAGGAGCAACTTGAAGAAACTAAGACCATTATTTATGTGAACAAAGAAATGCCACTGTAATGTCAGTGTCAAAAGTGACAAGCATCAGCAATAAGTCACAGCTAAAACGACTCGTCGCTTTACTTTGTAGCAAAATTATTTACCTTGGTGAAAATACAATGTAATCTAAGTGTCGCCGCACACGGGCCACCGGCCACAGCCACAAACGCCGCCACGAGAAGCTAGAAGCGTCCGCAAAGGTAGCTGAAGCTCGCTACAGCAACTTGTGGCGGGTGGTCGCCACTTGCGGTCGTTGGCTACTACTTTATTTAACCCATGCATGCAGTATCAGAGAGAGAGAGAGAGAGACAGAGTTTTGTGTCGGCGTTTAGTGGCCGGTGCGGGCCACAAGAAGCAAGCTGCGACGATTTGTAGCGTGTGGCCGCCACCGACGCCAACCGTGTGCGGCGAGTCCATATGAAATGTACGAAAATTACAGGAAATATGCCAGTGGCGGCGTTTTGTGGTTGTGGCCGGTGGCCCGTGTGCGGGGACCCTAAGCTAGGAAAAACAGTAAATCTTAAATAGATCTATTTACCAGATGAGCCAAGAGTTACGAGTTTATCCACCAACTCAACTTTCAAATCTTCATATTCATTTTTTGCTATTTGAAGAATTATGGCGGGGATACAGACAATTATCATACAGCTTGTAGCATTTAATATCCATGGCCATAGCCAGACAATGGCCTGAAAAAAGAGATTGACGTGTATCGTAGGTTATATTATTAATAGTGGACCCGCGCGCACTTAGTGGCGCCTAACCACAGAATTAATACAACTAGAAGTACCCATTTTATGTGTGAGTGTGATGGCAATAGGAAAAATTCTGTGTGAAGAAAAAGGAGAACCTATTTTTTTTCCGTCCCTTGCAGCGTGGCCGGTTTATGTTGTTTGTCAAACTCTGTCAAACTGCTTCACTGTAAGAATAATAACTATGTGTTTCGTTTTTTCCAAAAAATTCAGCAATTTGAGACAATACAATGTTATTTAACTAGTTTATGACCTTAAATATCAATATATCGCGTAAGCTGTTTTTTTGTCTCACAGGTGGCCACGATGATGTGACCCCCCTGCGCCTAACAGAAGTTTGACAGTGTTTCTCTACTTGAGATATTTATATTATGCATTTATTATACATATAATTATACCTATGTATAATTATATGTATAATAAATGTAGAGTGATTTTAGGGAAAGGTTTATATGTATACCTATGTATACATATAAACCTTTCCCTAAAATCACTCTATCTATTACAAACAAACGCATTAAAGTCCGTTGCGTAGTTTTAAAGATTTAAGCATACATAGGGACAGACAGACACGGGCAGCGACTTTATGAGCAAATTTCAGATTTTAAAAATTATGAAATATTATAGTAGGTATTTTACATTTTCTACGTTTAAACGGCTAGCCCGAATTTTTTTCAATTTTTATTATTATGTGCTATACATAGGCTACTGCTCTTTTTACTCTTTTTTTTTTTCTTTTTTTTTTAAATTACTGGGCTAAAGAGTCTTAACATCTTATGACTCTTGAGTAAGAAGCGTTGGTGCAGTGCTCCTAGAATTTCACATAATTGTGAAATCCTAGGTAACACTGTACCTACTGATTATGGGCAGCCGTTATCTCTTAACATCAGGAGAGCGTCTTGCTCGTCTTCTACTTCATCACATAAAAAAAAAAAAAAACAGTTAGAGATTCTTGACGTAGCTAGTTTAAGAAGTTTTTTTTTTGTATGTATTTCAGGACATTTCACACAGCTCCACCTAACCCCAATCTAAGCAACTTAATGCTTGTGTTATGGTGGTTAGGATAACGGATACAATACTTCTAAACTATTTTCTTTTGTAAATACATACTTATAATAGAGGTTGAACCACCCAGACCAGAAATTACCTGTGGATCACACAAACATTTGTCCCATGCGGGAATCGAACCCGCAACCTTCTGCGTTGCAAGCGGGTACCTATTAGCCCACCGCACCACAGAGGACGTCGCATATATTATGTTTAAAGAAGATAATAGTATTATGTTTAAAGTATGGAAGTAAATTAATAAGTATATTGTAATGTTTCTTTTGGTCTCAACAATAAATAGTATTCTTATTACAAGCTTTTATTTACTTTCACCTGTCCGTTGTCTGTCTGTCTGTAATCAAATCTTGCAAGTTTAATTTGACTCACTTCCCGGTATCCGATTGAGCTGAAATATTGCATGCATGTGTAAGTCGGGTGACAATGCAATATTATTACTGACATCGAGCTGATCTGATGATGGAGCTGGAAGGTGGCCATAGGAGCTTCGTAAATAAACGACGCAACCCCATCGAGTTTGGGCTCATTTGACTCGTCGAGTACTTTATGATGCTAGATGATAATAATAACAAGTGAAATTTTAAAAATACTTTTTAAAAACAAGCTTTAATTATCATTACCATCTTGCATCATATAGTACTCGTCAAGACGAATCAAATGAGCCCAAACTCGATGGGGTTGCGTTGTTTAATGACAGAGTTCCTATAGCCACCTTCCAGCTCCATCATCAGATCAGCTCCATGTCATAATAATATTGCATTGTCATCCGATTTACACACGCATGCAAATTTTCAGCTCAATTGGAAACCGGGAAGTGGGTCAAATCAAACTTGCAAGATTTGATTACAGACAGACCGACAGACAGACAGACAGACAGACAGACAGACAGACAACAGACAGGTGAAAGTAATATAAAGCTTGTAATAATAAAAGCTTGTTTTTAAAAAGTATTTTTAAAATTTCACTCTCTCTTACATTGTATATGCGGTTAGGCAGAGTGAACTCGAATATTTTTGTACAAGTTAAATCGTGTCTAATATTATTCAAGGCTTTCGTGGTTTTTAAATTACCATTAGCTGCATTTAAAAGGCTTACTACGACAAGATATAAAATTTACTCACTGTTAGCGAAAAAAAATCTCGGCTGAAAGTTATCAGTAGGAAAACTTCAATAACCAGAATAACGAAAGTCGCCACGTACAAATTAAATTTCTGAAAAAAAATGGGTACTCGTATTTATTAATTATCTGAATATATAAAAGGAAAGAGTGATCTATCAACGCACAGCCTAAACCGTTGAACGGATTGGGTTGAAATTTATTAGAATACAGATAGGTCTTAGTCTTAGAAGCTAGTGAAGCGAGTCCTCGCCGGCAGTGTGAACAGTCAGCGATCAACAGTAACTATTTGTTTATATGCATCTCTTTTGTTTACACAGAATGTTATATCTTATGTACATTTCTTGAGCGAGAAAATCGCCGATAGTTACTCGTTTTTCTCGCCTTCGGTGGGACAGGTACATTTAGCAGCGACTTTGTTATATATATATATATATGTCGACATCATAACGAATATCCGAACGCAAGCGCCATTTTGTAGTAGATTTGGTGCTCGATGGAGTTTGCTACGTAGCAGCGCGCTCTCGGAGACACTACACTGCTCTTCGGACGAGTGGCGGGTGCGATCGTGACAAAATCATCGCGCGTTCGGTTATATGTGGCTGTGTAGCTAGCTATATTCGTGCCTAGCTATTGTGATACTGTGTTAAGACCGTGTGACTATTTATTCCCTCGTGTAATTACAATATCGTGAATTGTTAACCTACAAAGCTGTTTCATTGATCCAACATACCCACCATCGCCCACAAGTGTTAGAAAAGGCATCCTAATAGACCATCCTGATGAAGGTTACACACCTAGCACTCCAGGTGTAGTCGTTATCATAAATTCTGATGGCAGGTGTTGTGGTACACTCGTCATGAGTAGTGGAATATCATGTGGCTGTGTGTACCAAGACGTCATATATTTTTTAAATAGCCCTTGTACATCCTTAAAAAAAAACCTATAGATGACGCGCGCTTCAACAATCGCCCAAACGTGATCGCTGCGCCTTCGGGATTAGGTATCATTGATCTATAACGGGTCCTTTACTTAACAAGATGAGCAAATCAGGTGAGTGATGGTAAGCATCGTGATTGCCAGAGCCACATAGTGTTTTAACATTGAAAATGTTGCGTGCATTACCGCCTGTCTCACAGGCCTGTCACGCTGAGATATAAGGTAGTTGTTGAAATCTCGGTATGCCCTGTAATTTCACTGGTAATAATGTCCTTCAGCCCGGAACATAGTAATGCGTGTACATTACTGCTGGGCGAATGAATAATTATCAAAGGTGGTCTCAAATGAAATAGCCAACTTTATGGGTACATCCCCAGAGGCAGCTTCTGCAACAGAGGCCTACCACCTACCTACCTATACTAGTTAATTCTAGTTATACTTATGGCTGCTTCGTTTTATTCGTATTATAAACTAGCTGCTCCCAACGGTTTTACCCGCTGTGCCGCCCTCTGTGTGCCTATGTGTTATTCCAGAGTCTAAGCTATTTCTATATACCAAATTTTAGCGCAATCGGTCCACCCATGAGTAAGTAACAAACATAAACACTCACAAACTTTCGCTATTACAATATTATAGTGTGATAATAATATTATTAAAGTGCGAAGTGTGATTAATGTGTTCTTACCAAAGTGATGGTGTGTGATTTCTTCATCAACCTGAAGATACTTAACAGTTCATTATGCTTCTTTCTAAATATTACGATAGCTTCGATGATACCAGCGTTTTGTTGCAACTTCGTTAGTTCACATCCAAGTTCACGTTTCAAAATTTTGAGGCGATCAAGAAACACTTCACACATTATAATGATGGAAATATTTTTAATAAGATCATGTGCGATGGATGCACCGGCAATTCCATAATAGACGATCCAACCAAATTCAATATCATGATACGAATATTTATAATGCATTATAATCGCAAATGAAATATAACAAGTGGAAGAAACTAAACAAAACAGAAAAACGGTCATTGTGACTTTATTCCTCTTTAGATCAATTAAGACATCGTTTCGATCATAAACAGCCATTTTGGTGCAGAACTGAGTAAAACTTGGCTCAGTAAAAGTAAAGTTGTTGAACAAAACTATAGCATATACGACATTATAGATCCACAACACGACTATATACATCGACCATTTTTCATCGATCCAACAGTATGCGAATATAACAGTTATGGAATATACAGCGCAATACAACCTTACAGCTAAGCAAAGTCTTTTTGAAGTGAATATCTCATGATAATATCCTAAAAGAACACGAACAACCAAAATAGCTTTTAAAGAAAAGAAATTATTAATAATATTTTTCATATTCATTTTTGTTAAGTACGTTCAACGTTGAAATCGACGTTCCTCACGACATATTAAACTCATAATAATAAAATGGAATTCCATTACCTATAACGGGCTTTTAATTATATTAAGTAAACAATCAAATTAATATAGCTTGTGAAAACTTCATTATGGTTATTATTTATTTAATAATAACCTTGAAACTTTCTTAAGAGCATATAATATATCGAGTGACACTCTTTCGCTCGCACTATTTGACAAATTTTGAAATATAAATTCAAAGAATTAATTTATTAAAAATTCCTTAAGACCCTGCATAATATTGTTGCACACATTTTAAAAGTGTTTTCAGTTTGAACTGAAAATATTATAATGTAATCATGGAGGGCTGGTCTTAAGGAATTAAAAAAAAAATCTATGAATTTATATTCCTAAATTTGTCAAATAGTGCGAGCGAGAGAGCGTTACTCGATATATACGTTTTTGAGTGCTCTATGTGTGACTTTCTCGCTTGCACTGCGCACTCGCATAATATTTCATAACTCGTCACATCGTCCGAGCGAGCGAGGCGCACGTAAAGAAAAAGATATAATATAATCATTAGGAACATGAAGGAAAAATAGCAAAGCTGAAGCTGATGATTCTCTGGTTTTACTACTACCACTTTTTTTTTGACCCAGGAAAAATGCGTTACGCATCATCACCCCACGCCGGGGGGCGCGGGGCGGTATGTGGGACTCTCCCGCCAAAGATGGGAGCGGCGGGGATATCGGGGGGGGACGCCATAATGCCGGGGCAACGGGTACGCCGAAGCACTCATCCGCGGCCCCGACGGATTTACTACTATCACCTAGGCCTACCTTTAGGGTTACTCATATAAGGAAGAATCTTTTTAAGCTAATTCCATTTAATTTTACTATTAATAAAATAAATAAAATAAAAAAGCCTTTATTGCCAGAAAACTTTAACAATTTAGTATGTACTTATAACTAATACTAAAATATATTATATGTATTATTATTTGAGACACCTTTATTAACTGGCTTGCTTCTCAGCATAGGCCTCCCCAAGAGATTTCCATAAGTTTCTGTCATGGGTCATCCTTTTCCATGTTACTCCGGCTATTTTCATCAAATCATCTTCCCATCTTCTCTTCGGTCTTCCTCTTTTTCTTCTATTATACCTAGGGCACCAATCTACAATGTCCTTGGCCCATTTATCTTTTTTGCTTCTAATTAGATGGCCCGCCCATTGCCATTTTAAAGTTTTCATGTAATTTGTTATATCCTTAAGTTTTGTTTGTTTCCTTATACTTGTCAAGCTAACTCTGTCTTTTAATTTTATATTTAGTATACTCCGTTCCATGTTGTGTTGGCATACAGCAATTTTTTTGGCATCTTGTTGTGTTACACTCCATGTCTGACAGCCGTATGTAATACTAGGTAGGATACAAGAATTATATATCTTTGACTTTGCTTTCATTTGTATGTTAGGATTCTTAAAAACTTCTTTGAATGACCAGTATTTTTTCCATCCAATGTTTATTCTATTATCTACTTCCGTTGTTGTTAGATTTTTTGTTGTTATGATTTGTCCGAGATAGATGTATTTTTCAACATAGTCAATTATGTTATTACTAGACTTTATAGTGTATTTATCATGATTAGTCATTATTTTTGTTTTCTCCGCATTCATTATTAATCCTACTTTCATACTTTCTAGCTCCAGTTGTTGAATCATCAATTGCAGGTCAATATGGTTGTCACTGATTAATATAAGGTCATCAGCGAATCTCAGATGGTTGAGGAGAGTTCCATTTACATTTATTCCATATCCGCTCCACTCTAGATTTCTGAAAACATGTTCTAATGTTGCTGAAAAAAGTTTTGGGGACAAAGGATCTCCTTGCCTTACTCCTCGCTTGATGTTAAAATATTCCCCAGTTCTTTCCGTACGGATTTTTGCTTTCATATTGTCATATACATTCTGGAGCAAGCGGATATATTTGGTGTTAACTCCTTGTGCACTCAGCGCTTCCCATATTTTGTCATGTTTAAGGCAGTCGAATGCTTTGTTATAGTCAACAAAAGCCAAATAGTATGTCATATTATATTCATTGCAATTTTGAATCAGCTGTTTTATGGTAAAAATGTGGTCTATTGTGGAGAAGTCACTTCGAAAGCCTGCCTGTTCTCTTGGTTGGTTTTCATCTAAATTTTTTGTTAAGCGGTTTAGCAGTACTTTGGAGAATATCTTATATAGATTTGACATAAGGCTTATTGGCCTATAGTTATTTATATCATTGACATTTCCCTTCTTATGTAATAGGATAATTGTTGATGTAGACCATTGTTGTGGAAAATATTCTGTAGCGATTATGTCATTTAACAGGTTTGTAAATGTATTTGATATTACTGAGCATGTGCCAATTAAAAGTTCATTTGATATTCCGTCTTCACCGGGTGCTTTATTCTTTTTTAGGGAATAAATTGCCTTTGTGACTTCACTTTCTATGATGGCAGGTATTTCCTCTTCTACATTAAGTTGTCTTATTTCCTCTCACTCATTTCAACTCAGAATAGAAATCTGTTGCTGTATCAAGTATTTTGTCTCTTTTTGTATATATTTTATTTTTCTTGTAATGTTTTATGTTACTGATCCAATCTGAACTATCCTTGAATTCTTTAAAAGCTTTTTTTATTCCTCCAGATTTTTCAATGTAGAAGTTCAATGTGTCTGTTCTTTGTTTTTGTTTGTGTTTTCTTATATTCTTATTTATTTCCTTACTGATTTCTGCTATTTTTGCCCTGTTGTCCTTCCTGTTTTCAAATAATACTGATCGTTTCTCAATCAATGATTTTGCTTCAGGCCCTATTTTGTCTTTACTAGTTTTATGCAGTGAGGCGTTAGACTCAATCTTCTTTAGTTCTTTTTCTAAATTGTTGTATCTCTCTTGAACTTCTTGATTACCTTTGCTTATCGATTTTAAATTTTTGTCCAAAGTCTCCAAAGTCTTTGATGGAAGTGGTAACTGTAACGGCTGTTTAATTTTGTACATGTTTTTCCTTGATTGTTTTATCTCCTTGCTATATAGTTCAGCTCTTAGTAGTCTATGATCAGAGTTATAGTTCAGTCTACTGACAACAGCAACATTGCGAAACAGGCTGGGCTTGTTCGTTAAAATAAAGTCTATCTCATTGTATATTTTACCATTAGGTGAGACCCAAGTCCATTTGTTGTAAGGTTCTTTTTTGTAGAAGCTGTTCATTATACTTAAATTGTGTTCTTGTGCAAAATTTGTGAGCCGTTTTCCATTGTCATTTCTTTGTCCGGTAGTGTGTGGTCCTAATATTTTATTTTCATTTGATCTTCTAGGTCCTATTTGAGCATTAAAATCACCCATGACTATTACTGTACTCTGTAATTTTTCCATAGTATCTTTAAGTGTATTATAGAAGGAGATTTTTGTATCTTCCTGAGCAATTTTACTATTAGTGTTTAATAAAGAGTCTTCTATAATTTTATTCTATTCTAAGAACAAGAAATAGGTAGGGATTAGTATACCTATTATTTTAAGTTTGTGTGTGGTAATCGTGGGTTCAAGAAACATTGAAGGTGTTAATATTATGTTTATATAACAAGTAAAATTGAAAGAAAGAAAGGAAAAACTTTATTTATAGCATATTACACTTTGGTACATAGATCACTCAGTAGGTGTGCATTTAACACCGTTCAAACAGTTTAATACGCTAGATTAACCTAAATAAAAATTATAAATAAAAAAAATATTGTCAAGAGTTTTATCCTTACGTGTAACTCTCTTGCTGGCACGATATTATGACCACAGATTTTACTTACTTTTTAAAAACAATTGTCGGTAATCCTCTAGATAATGACGTAAGGACAAAATTCTTAAGAGGTACAAAAATATAATTATTATAACATTATTTTAATCAACTTTATCACAGTCATTTTGGGTAACTTTGAACTTTTTGTTCTAACTTCAATTTAATAAAAAAATCTACGTATAACGATTCGTCCTTGTAATAAATTACTAAACCATTTTTACAAGCTTTTATTTACTTTCACTTGTCTGTTGTCTGTCTGTCTGTGTGTAATCAAATCTTGCAAGTTAAATTTGACCCACTTCCCGGTGTCCGATTGAGTTGAAAATTTGCATGCATGCATAAATCGGATGACAATACAATATTTTTATGACATCGAGCTGATCTGATGATGGAGCTGGAAGGTGGCCATAGGAACTCTGTTATTAAACGATGCAACGCCATCGAGTTTGGGCTCATTTGATTCTTGACGAATACTTTTAGCCCAGTCAATGAGTGCCCAAAAAGGGTATGTGGATCGAAAAGTCGAAAGCAGAAAAACCAACTTAAGAACTTTGTTTGGACTAGATGGGCGATAAACATACTAAAAGTCCCCACCCCTCCGAGGTGAGCCCGAGGGGGGGGAGGCCGAAGAAGGTCCCATTTTTAGGTTTTTTGCTTATATGTCAAAAACTGTGCATTGTACGATATTTTGTTACACTACATTATTAAACCTCATAAAATTTTCTACAACTTTGACCTTAACACTTTTTATCTATCTCCAATCGTTGTCCAGCTATGAGCTTCCAAACATGGTCTATTTTGAAGACGCTTAAATAAGTTTTCCATACAAAATCCGTAAAAAAATCTTACAAATAAAATTTGACCAACTTCTGGTTGTCGTATCATAATGAAACTTTGCTAATGTCTAGAAATCTGATGACAGTTTAATAATCTGGTACCACTGAGCTGATCTGATGATGGAGCCAGGAGGTGTCTACTGAAACTCTTCAATGGCTATTAGTAAAACCGGCGAGTTTAGGCTCATTACATTCGGATTGATAAGACGTAGGCACCTCCTGGTCCATTATCAGACCCTCGACAGCAAGTGTTATGAAAAAATCTCATCGATTCGAATATAATGTGCCCAAACTCGACATGTTCACTAAAAGCCATTGATGAGTTTCAGTAGACACCTCCTAGCTCCATCATCAGATCACATCAGTGGTACCAGATTATTGAACTGTCATCAGATTTCTAGACATTTGCAAAGTTTCATTATGATACGACAACCAGAAGTTGGTCAAATTTTATTTGTAAGATTTTTTTACCGACTTTGTATGGAAAACTAATTTAAGCGTCTTCAAAATAGACCACGTTTGGAAGCTCATAGCTGGACAAACATTGGAGATAGATAAAAAGTGTTAAGGACAAAGTTGTAGAAAATTTTATGAGGTTTAATAATGTAGTACAACAAAATATCGTACAATGCACAGTTTTTGACATATAAGCAAAAAACCTAAAAATGGGACCTTCTTCGGCCTCCCCCCCCTCGGGCTCACCTCGGAGGGGTGGGGACTTTTAGTATGTTTATCTCCTAACTAGTCCAAACAAAGTTACTAAGTTAGTTTTTGTGCTTTCGACTTTTCGATCCACATTTCTTCTTTTACTGGACTATTTATGGTGCAAGATGGTAATAATAATAAAAGCTTGTTTTTAAAAAGTTTTTTAAAATTTCACTTGGTACAACCTCGTTCAAAGTTAGACAAATCCGGCTCGAAGGACCATAAAGATGTACGGTTTACACCTTTAGTAGTTGAGAGTTCATAGATAGAGGGCACGAGAATGAGTACGATACACGTGTAGTGAGCACGGATGCTTTATTAGTACTAAATATGTTATGTTACAGTTACAAGTATATAGTTAGAATATGTAATACGAGTCCGCACATCATAATATAACATTATTGTTACGGTAGACCGTACAGATTCAAAGTTACGAAGATGATTGTAGTTATTCTATGCGAGTAATTTTAGAGGCAAACATTGGAAAAACTCTCTTTAAATATTGTTATTTCGTCAGCGTGATTATTTTCTAGCATATTAGGTACACATTTTATATTCACATAGAGGTATGTTTCGGCTAAGTCTGAAGTGCGGCTACCTAGGATTAGCCGGTTAAACCTAGGTGTAGCCGGGCACTGTCGGTTAAAGCCGTAACATATACATTTTTTTTTATGTGATGAAGTAGAAGACAAGCAAGATGCTCTCCTGATGTTAAGAGATAACGGCTGCCCATAATCAGTACAGTGTTACCTAGGATTTCACAATTATATGAAATTCTAGGAGCACTGCACCAACGCTTCTTACTCAAGAGTCATGAGATGTTAAGACTCTTTAGCCCAGTAATTTCACTAGCTACAGAGCCCTCCTACCGGAGCACAGTAATGTTTGCACATCACTGCTCAGGCGTTAGAATAACTGGCACTGTTGGGGTACCCACCTAGACGACCTCCTGCAAAGGAAGTCTACTCCCGGTAAAATAATAAGATAAATATATTAATATATTATATTGTACTTTGCAAACCTTAACTTTTTTATTATTTGCTATAATTTTGTACACGTCCACAGCAATGTATTGTCGTCTGTGCATTGAGCTATCCATCTTAAGATATTTTATAATTGGACGAATGATAATGTAAACATAAATTATTATATATTATATTTAGCCTAGACTGTCCCACTGCTGGGCAAAAGCCTCCCCCAAATTCCTCCATTCCTTTCAATCTAGCGCCGCATCTTGCCAGCCCTCCAGATACGAGATCAAGTCATCACGCCATCGTTTCCGGGGCCGGCCTCGGCGACGCCGTCCCTCTTCAGGTGTCCATTCTGTGGCGACCTTTGCCTAGCGGTCGGGATGCATGCGGACAACGTGACCCGCCCAATCCCATTTAAGTTTGGCAGCCTTGATGCCGACGTCATAAATAAATAACATAAATTAATTAATTTTATTTATTAATGAAGGGCAACCGCCAAAACACGTTGTACATAACATCCTAGGTGTTTATATAATATTGATTTACAATTAAAACGTATTAATAGTAGAATTGAAGTATACTTATAGAATAGGTAACACACAAATTCAAGAAACCCAAGAAAAAGTTTATATCCATGGGAAAATTGCGCCATATACTGTACGATATTATATATTTTGGTCCGGTATCGATTACATCCATAAGATCGTATATATTTTGGCGCAAATATGTATCTAAAACAGATAAAAAAAGCAAATGTTAAAATTATGTTACATCACTACTTATTATTTTATTAACCATTCATGATTTCTTATTGGTCTCTGTTCTCTCTTCAAAAGATAAATCTTAGCTGTAGTTCTATTCTCGCGTACAGATTTTCAGCTATCTACACTACAGAGTTTAATAGCAATTGGTTCAGTAGTTTTTGCGTGGAAGAGTAACAAACATACACCCGCACAATCTAGATGGAGCTGTCATAACATTTCATTTTCCTCTAACGAAATCTGTTAATATACTGGCCCCACGGCCATAATGTGATTTGACTCTAATAGAACTGGTATAGTTACAATATTAGTGTAAGCTGGTGGGGTATAAACCCCAATTATTAATTATATAGGTATTATTCTGTTCTGTTCCATTTTAAATGTGATCAGAAAGAAACTTTTTCTAAAAAGCGTCTTACCTGATGGCTGAAGCGTTACGAGTTTATCCACCAATATTACCTTTAAATCGTCATATTCATTTTTCACCAGTTCAAGAAGTATCGCCGGGATACAAATGATTATCGCGGAACTCCACACGTTTGTTAACCAAGGCCACAGCCATATGATGCCCTGAAAACATTTGTCAAATTGTTATTTAATTCATTACAATAGCTTTAAGCTGACGCCACATAGAGCTGTGATGCGCCGGAAACCAATCGAGATCCAAGGACGGATTTTTTTGACTAAATTTCATTTCAGTTATGGTTTTATGCATAGCAATTTTTGTATGTGCTTTCTTTTACTCTTCAAGACATTATGTATGTTCATTGCTCTTATACGTCTAGAAACAATGGTAATGACAAGAATATCTTAATTTACTATTTGAATGACATAATTATCAATTAGGTACGTGATATCAAGACTGTGTAAAACATGCACTACAATAATAGAATAGAATAATACTTTATTGCGTACCAAATAAATATGATGAAACTAGTTGTGCTTTGCACTTTTGACACCTGACGAAAGGTAGCCTACCTAAATACCTAATTTCAGCCTAATTTCATTGGTTCAGCCGTACACGTACGCACGCATGCACGCTCACACGAACACACATCGACACTTCATAATTTTGCAAAATCTTATACCTACTATTGTATAAAGAGGTATACTGCCTGACTCATCATCGTAGAGGCAAAACCGCTGGACCGATTGAGCTGAATTTGGACAGCGTCTTCTTTAGGTAACGTAGGTCACCGATAAGAAGGGATTTTGCGAAATTCCCAGGGGAACGGGAATAAAATGGAAATCTGTAACCGCTAAGTCCATCAAGCTGAAATTTGGTATAAAGGTAGTTTATAATATATTACTAGGAAGTACTTAGAGATGTGTGTGTGATGTAGGTAAATTGTACTCACATCAATATCAAAGAAACCGTGGCCGTAGGTCAATACAATGCACAGTACAATAATCAACAGTATGAATGTTACAATATACAAATTAAATTTCTGAAAGAAAGTTTTTTATAACATGATTTTATTTAGTTTCACTTATCCCAATGATTATTATCTGTAATCAAACCTTGCAAGTAAATATGGTGCTAGATGGTTTAGGTGAGGTGTAATGATGGAGCTAGAAGGATGATTTTTTAGTTCTTTTTATAAACAAGTGGGTATAATTAAAAGCATGTTTTAAACATAAATAAATATTTCAGGACATTACACACAGCGCCACCTAACCACAAGCTAAGCAACTTAATGCTTGTGTTATGGTGGTTAGGATAACGGATATAATAATTATACTTTTTGTAAAAACATACTTATAATAGATATTGAAAGCCACCCAGACCAGAAACAAATACCTGTGGATCACACAGAGATTTGTCCCATGCAGGAATCGAACCCGCAACTTTCTGCGTTGCAAGCGGGTATTAGCCTACCGCGCCACAGAGGTCGTCAGATGTATTTTATTTCACTTGTTTCTTCAAATATAGTAAAATACTAGGTACGAATATATTAATAGGCCACCATTACTATTTTTTAATAAACTTATTATATTTTAATTGTGAAATCATAGGTAACACTGTACTGATTATGGGCAGCCGTTATCTCTTAACATCAGGAGAGCGTATTGCTCGTCTTCTACTTCATCACATTAAAAAAAAAAAACATAATGTTATTGAGGTATAGTAGTAGATTTTCTTATTTAATAATCAAGTATAAGTCACAACCAGCATCTTTTTCTTTTACTCGTGGAAGTTGATTTACCGAAAAAGTACCTACTATAATATTGTACTCATCAATATTCAATGATGAGCATGAAAACATGCCATACTACTACATACTAGCTGCACCCAGCGGTTTAACCCGGTAGCCTATGTGTCATTTCAGGGTCTTCTTCTTCTTCTTCCTGCCCTTATCCCACACTAGGTAGGTTCGGCACAACACGTTTTTCTCCTCCATTCTGCTCTATCATCCGTCATATCTGCATCCACTCCCCTAGCACGCATATCCTCTTTCACACAGTTCATCCAAACCTTTTTCGGGCGCCCCCTTCCCAGATTACCACCTACTACTACAGATTACCTTTCAGGGTCTTAAGCCATACCAATACCAAATACCAATTTTCAGGGCAATCGGTCCACCCGTGAAAGAGTAACAAACAAACATTCTGACATCTACTTTTATAAACATGCACGTTTATAATAATATTAGAAGGTAAGATCGATTTAATTTTTAATAAAAAAAACAACTTAAAAATATTCTAAGTTTCTCACCAACATGACAGTTTGTGATTTCTTCATTAGCCAGAAATTGTTCAACAGTTCGTCGTGTTTCTTTCTGAATATTATCATTTCTTCAATTATTTCATCGTTTCCCTTCGACGCAAGTACATGTTCGAAATCATTTTTCAATGTTTTTATACGATCCAGAAATACTTCACACATTATGATGATGCAAATATTTTTCATGGTATCACGCATCATTAAAGAACCAACAATTCCGTAAACGGTCCATCCGAAAAACATATCAAGTGATAGTATAAAGCGACATATTAACCATAATGCGCCGTAACAAAACAATATAACCCAGCTAAATATATAAACGGCCATAGTAATTTTATTTCTCCTAATATCAATTAAAACGTTGTTACCATCATACGCGGCCATTTTAGTGCAAAATTCAGTAAAATGTGTTTCTTTACGTATTATAGCTGTGAGATTGTAAATCAAAAAAAATGTGTACATTGTATTATAAATGTGTAATAAGACTTCATATAAATTGATTAAGGTACCGGTGTACAAGTTAGCGAACGTTATCATTACAGCTACTGCATATATAACGCAATAGAACTTCATTGCAAAGCAAACTATTTTTGAAGTAAATATGTCATGATAACATCCCAAAAGAACACGCACAGTTAGTATAGCGTTTAAAGAAAATAAATTATTTATAGCAGTTTTGATATTCATTTTAATAAAATTAATATTGTCAAACAACTTCACACTTTTGAAAGACATATTAGAGTGATATAAAAATATTGAAATCGTTACGTGTCCATATTTTACTTCTAATAATATTAATGAAACAATAACTATTTTTAGTTATATCATATTAGACTGCAGCCTCTAGAAACTTCTATGACATTTTTTTATGGATACTTTGAAGGTCTCCATTTTTAATTTAGTAAAAACGTGTTTGTGCTGTATCATTAAAGTTATTTATGGGCTAAGAGTGGAAACGTTATTAATACGTGGTCGTTACATTGTAACAGTTATATTATACCTAGGTATACTATAAAGTCTACAATGTATATATACTTATATAATTAAAACATATAATTAAGGAGCTAGCTTATGGTAGATGGTGATGATGTTGATGATGAGGAGATGATATCATACAATAATATAATATGGAGCCATAATATGGATGAGACTCGCACACGAACTGATGGTGTGACGTGATCATAAGAAGGCCAGCAGTAGGGAGATACATGTTGAGTTGGCAGATAGAATATACCTTATATTTTGTAGTGATGTTACTAGGCGCAACTTTGTTTACACCAGTTGAAAATACTTTACTGTCTAAATATGTGCGTGTGTATATTAATAATTGAATTGTAATATACTTATAGAGTAGGTAACACTCAAACTCAAGAAACCCAAGAAAAAGGTCATATCCATTGGAAAGTTGCGCCATATACTGTACGATATTATATACTTCGGTCCGGTATCAATTTCATCCAAGAGGTCGTAGATAAGTTGACGTAAATGTTTATCTACAACAAAAGATATTTACACTCATCATCCGCCTACATTCGTTCAGTGCTGGACATAGGACTCTCCAACGCGCCACTCAGGACGTTCCTCCATTTTTCTTCTCCAACCACTCCCAGTGACTTATATTATTATATTATATTATTTATCGGATATCGGTTGTCTCGCCCATAGGATCCCTACATGACGTTTGCCGAGACGCGCCGGCTTCCACTCCAGAAACCGTTCTGCGGCAATCGGTTTCCAGGTATCCTTAGTTGCATGAACAAGAATCATAATTTACGCAAATATTGCGTTGATGCATCATTTTTCGTGCATTAAATTTGCACTACAAAGTAGTAAAGCTAAAAGCTATTAATATTTTTATCAATTTATTATATATATGGGTATATTTGGCCCAACGTATAAGTATTGCCATTCAACGTGGCAATGCTGCCAGCATTCTGGGCACTCTGCCAACTGACAGTGGTTTGGAGCACTTGGATTTTCTGTAGATCGGCTTGTGGCCGATCTGTGGTTAATAAAAGTGTTCTTTACTGCTGTAGTAGCTGTAGTAGCTGTAGTATTGTTAGTTTGTTTTTCTCAATAAAGGCATTTGCCAAGTAAAAAAAAAAAAATATTATTAAGTATCAGGGCTTAAAATACATTTTATAATTACCTGTAGGTCCAAGGCATATGAGTCTATCCGTCAAAATTACTTTTAAATCATCGTATTGGTTTTTTACCACTTCAAGAAGTAGCGCCGGGATACAGACAATAATCATACAGGTCCATGATCTCAATATCCATGGCCACAGCCAAACAATGCCCTAAAATAAACCATAAGGATCTCCTTGAAAAGTTGGTTTCTAATATTATCAAATTGAGCGAGTAAAGGTTATGGCACACTATACTGGCTCGGCATCAGTACCGCTCTAATTCTACAACTAACCACCTGCGAGCTTAATGTTACGCCGTCGGCTTTTTCATTTTAATATTGGCGTTGTGATATCATAAAACGATGCACAATTTAAGGCTCGAATTTGACTTATACATATATGGCAATACTATAATATACTTCTACTACTCCGATTCATTTTGCCGCGCTTTTGGAAAGCGGATGAAATTTTTTGTGTTCTTGGATAATAATTTTGCTATAAGTGCTAAACGCGCATTAATAGTGGGTTTAATAAACGTTGAGTGTTTGTGAATGTGATTTACTGTCGAAGAATGGAAAAAAGTTCAACAGTCTGCTATTTTCAAGAATCGTAACAAAATGAACCGATGTGATTCGATAAACGCCCACTCTTTATCGAATAAACAATGAACTTAAAATTATAAAGATTTCGACTGAAGGACTTGTATCCATGGTCAGAATAAATTAATAAAAAAAAAAAAAAAAAAACTTCTACTACTCCACTACTTTTACTTTCTTTCCTTTTACTTTCTGCTTTCTTTCTGCTTTTTTAGTATAAGTGGAAAGCCACTTATACTTCTTGAATGAAACCTCGCACACTCACACTTCGCACTCGGAAGTAAATTTCATATACAGAATTCTAAAATTCGTTTTGTTCGATACGTTCGGCTCGGATAGATGTGCGTTTACCTTGAGACTTAAGATTGACTAAAACATACAAGACCTAAGAGCCTCTTCCTTGCGTGTGACTTTCTCGCTCGGACTAATTTACTAATGACTAACATTGAAATGTTAATTAACTTGAATTTACTTTTTGAAACCGTAACTCGGTAAAACTCTACATAATATATTTTTAAAAGTTTTTCCAGTTTCAAACTTTAAACAAATGAAATTTAAAAAAAACTTTTTAAACAAGCTTTTATTATTATTACCATCTAGTACCAAAGTACTCGTCAAGACGAATTAAATGAGCCCAAACTCGATGGGGTTGCGGCGTTTAATTACGAAGTTCTTATGGTTATTTTCCTGCTCGATCAGCTCCATGTTATAATAATATTGCATTATTATCCGATTTATACATGCATGCCAAATTTTAGCTTAATCAGAAATCGGGAAGTGGATTAAATTAAATTTCCAAGATATGAACTATTGCACTGTTTCTACCAACTAGACTAACCTATATTCGCAAAAAAGAAACTTGTACATGTATTTCTATTTGATTTTCTTTTATTAGAAAATGGTGATAATAATAATTATGAAAAAGGCAAATTATTGTACTCACTCTTAGATTGAATAATTCATCGGTGTTGTAGGTTAGCAAAATAAAATGTCCAATAATAACAAAAAAGAAAGCTCCAATATAATAATTAAATTTCTGCAAATTAAATAAGTATTATCATCAAAGGCTGTAAATACGAGTATTGAGTATACCTGTAGTGTATGTAAATAATTTATTATTTTGAGTAAATATACACAACTAATAAAATATAAAAAAACGCGTTGTGTTATGTAACACACACGACATAATGTTAGAGTATATTATTTTATTCTTAGCGATATAATTTTTTTAAGTTTCAGTTATTTTGAATTCTGGGATGAGCATTAATACTAGCAAAGCATAATCATGTAGAGACATAATAGATAGCAAAACATTGTGCTTAATTTTGAGTCAAAAAGCAGACAGCAAGTTGCAGTGGCTTATAAATGTCTGCAAGACCCGTAATATTGCTGATGCGGTGTCTGTCATTGCTGATGCGTAGTCGGTCATGATGCAAGAGCAAGCTGACGGCCCGCTTGATGGTGAGCGGTTACCGTCACTTATAAATGTCTGCAACACCAGCGGTATTGGTGACGCGGTGTCTGTCATTGCTGATGCGTAGTCGGTCATGATGCAAGAGCAAGCTGACAGCCCGCCTGATGGTGAGCGGTTACCGTCACTTATAAATGTCTGCAACACCAGCGTTATTGCTGACGCGGTGTCTGTCATTGCTGATGCGTAGTCGGTCACGATGCAAGAGCAAGCTGACAGCCCGCCTGATGGTGAGCGGTTACCGTCACTTATAAATGTCTGCAACACCAGCGTTATTGCTGACGCGGTGTCTGTCATTGCTGATGCGTAGTCGGTCACGATGCAAGAGCAAGCTGACGGCCCGCCTGATGGTGAGCGGTTACCGTCGCTTATAAATGTCTGCAACACCAGCGGTATTGCTGATGCGGTGTCTGTCATTGCTGATGCGTAGTCGGTCACGATGCAAGAGCAAGCTGACGGCCCGCCTGATGGTGAGCGGTTACCGTCACTTATAAATGTCTGCAACACCAGCGGTATTGCTGTCGCGGTGTCTGTCATTGCTGATGCGTAGTCGGTCACGATGCAAGAGCAAGCTGACGGCCCGCCTGATGGTGAGCGGTTACCGTCACTTATAAATGTCTGCAACACCAGCGGTATTGCTGATGCGGTGTCTGTCATTGCTGATGCGTAGTCGGTCACGATGCAAGAGCAAGCTGACGGCCCGCCTGATGGTGAGCGGTTACCGTCACTTATAAATGTCTGCAACACCAGCGGTATTGCTGTCGCGGTGTCTGTCATTACCGTCATGTATCCTGTCATTGCTGACACTTAGTAGATTGTGCTAATAATATGAAATAACATATTAATATAATTTCAATATTCTTACCAATATTAAAGTGTGTGATTTCTTCAGTAGCCTGAATATTTTTAACAGTTCATTGTGCTTTCTTCTAAATAGCATGATTGTTTCAATAATGTAATCATTATTTTGATGCTTTGTAACCTCACGTTCAAAATCTCGTTTCAATATTTTAATTCGATCAAGAAACACCTCACACATTATGATGATGCAAATATTTTTCATATGATCACGCATAATGGTCGAACCTATAAAGCCATAAAGTATCCAATGGTACGTTCTTGTTATTACTAATGTATCATAATATGATTGCATGAAGTAACATATCCACATCAGTAACATGTAGCATATAAATGTCGCCCAACAACATATATAAACGGATACAGTGACTTTATTTCTCTTTAGATCGATTAAAATGTCATTTCTATCATAATCAGCCATTTCAGTACAAAATTGATTAAAATGTGTTTCTTTGTGTACAATAGCCGTAAGATTGCAGAGCCATATAATATAGTAAACGCTGTAGTAAGTTAATAGTAAGTTATCATAATACATTTCGGCAAATGAACGAGTGTCGACCCAAAATATGAAAATATAAGCAACAGTTAATCCATATATAATGCAATACAACTTCAACACAAAGCAAAGTACTTTTGAAGTGGATATCTCATGATAATATCCTAGAAGAACGCGCACTATAAGTATAGCTTTTAAAGAAAATAAATTGTTAATACTATTTTTGATATTCATTTTATTATTCAAGTAGGTACGTCTATATTTGTGACGGACAAAACAGTATTTGAAGTCGAATATGAAACTCAGGAATAACCACTTGGTATAATACTTTTCATTACATTAGTTGCGTTTAATAATTGTAGGTACGTCATTTATAAATATACCTATTTCAGGTTCTAGAAACTCCAAAGTTAACAATTAATTTAATGTAAAAGCCAGTAATAGAAAAATAATTATCTACTATACGTAAGTACTATTACTAGTACATATTTAATATGCAGTAGTTATTTATAGGTCGGAAATACATTCAAAACAATATAGGTAGGCTATCATTTATGAAGGCAAACGGCAAATCGCGTAAAAATACTGGGATGGATGATACATTGTTAGACCTACTCTCTAAATCATACGTGAGCATACATTTTATGGCAGCTGCAGCGATTTTTCGAACTTTGCTGTGATTTGCATTTCAAGTACCTTTTAACGAGCATTTTGTGGAAAATATACGCGGAAAATAAGGGACCCATATTTATTATCGCATTGATACATTGTCAATGTTGACTTTAATATAACTTTTAAGTAGGTAATGTATTAAGAAAATTGATGCGAGGCGAAATATGTTCTGTCTAAGAACCACTAGTTTATTGGATGTAACAAACTTCGACTAACGTTTATTGAGTGCACAACATTTATTAATCTAAGGCGCAAGACGGAGCGCGGAAGCGACCGCGCAAAAGTACGGTCTTTCTTATCTTCGCCTTTTCTGTCTTGCGACTTTTTGGATTTCAAGGCTATGTAAGGACGCATTCATTTCAGTTACTGTCGCACACGATCAGAATACATAATATTATTAAACTATCTCTTCTTGAGAGTCAAAACATAGGTAGGTATCCCTAGTAATTTACAGTATGTATGTGTGTGATATGTAGGAGGCAGTCGTCAGGTCATGTTGCAGGCCTTGTAGGAATCTCGGCGACCTGAAACTGCAACATATAGGTTGGCCACACAACCTATAATTTGTGATTTGACTCTGACAGTGTAAGTAGGGTAACCTGTTCTGTTGGAGTATAAACCCCAAATATTATTATTATTTATTATTATTAGTACCTAGGCAGTGAAAATGAATGAAACATGAACATTAATGTAACGCCTTTGTGTTGAGAAGAATAAGGCGGCAAGAGGGTGTGAGGCAAAACAAATTAAAATTACTGAGTCGTAATAAAAATTCTTAAAATGCTAACGGTGTCATTAAAACATTTGGTTTCTGTGGACATTCATCAGAGGCGGTTTAATTAAAAGGAAAGTCTTGCGGTATCTTCCAACCGTTTTCCGTAATTGGTAAATGTGGACTCCATTAATTTATGCTTAACGCCCTCTCGCTTATGAAACAAACATGCTCTTCGTACACAAACATTTTAATTCAATGAGTTTGGTACACCGATATAATAACCATTTTATAATATTCAATTTTGTAAAAGAAACCTTTATTATGCATTGTGGTGTGGTACTATTTTTCTTACTATGAATATTTACGCGTGGTCCTAGCCAATAAATTGTTTATGAAATAAATACTGTTAAAGGCCCTGAGCAAGCTGGTGTAAAGATTAATATATATATATATATATATATATATATATATATATATATATATATATATATATATATAGAGTACGCTAGAATATCTTATAGGTACAAAAGTAAACTAAAATTTAGTACCAATATCCTTTTAACTTACAGTCAAGCATATTCGCTTTGTAATCCATTAAAATATTTTAACGACTCATATTTACTACCAACTTAAAACAAAGCTCGTGTTTTTATCGACGACAGTAAAATTAGGGTGGGAATTAAACAACATTGTAAGGGAACTATTGGAGCAGCAAAACTGTCGGATCGAAGTAACGACCCCCTGAAGCTATAAACGCCAGTGATTACGACTTTTATGCAGCCAGGGTAGGTATATCCTATTTGGAGATACTCGTAGATAGACACTTTGACATAGTTACTTTGTCTTTGTATCTGAAGCCGTATTGGCTAAATTACACTTGTGGCATCACTGTAATAATAATATTATTAAGACCCCGTCGTGTCTCACTGCAGGGCAAAGACCTCGCGGATGAGTACTTCGGCGTACCCGCTGCCCCGGCATGATGGCATCCTGCAGGAACATCCCCGGTTTTTTAGTGGGTATCCCCGCCGCAACCACCTTCGGTGAGGAAGTCCCACATACCGCCCTCCCGGCGCAGGGTGACGAGGCGTAACACATTTTTCTTGAGTAAAAAAGCCTCCCTCAAATCACCATAAGCTTACAACAATAAAATGATCTTAGAATCGTAATGTTATCTTTCGTATATTGCCACATGTGTAAATCAGTCAACACATCCTACTAATATGCTGCTTATATGTATGTAAATGGGTTCATCCAGTTTTAATTTGTACCTGTTTGAAAAACACAATTTTAACTTATTTTATTCTGCAATTTTAGCAAAACACACGTGTTATTCTATAGGGCGGCAGAGCCACAAAACTCGTATGTAGAGGTGTATTTAAATTATTGTATTTTAGCAAAAATGTTTGCACGAGCTGTTTAAAAGGTGCAAACTTAAATCCCTAAAAGTTTGATAAACAAAATGCAAGCGCGGTTGATCTATTATAAGTTTAGTTCGTAGTCTGCCCATGTAACACAAACTTTTGTTTATAACTTGTGCTTACCTATGTGAGTGAACATTTTATTATGTTTGTTTAGTTGTGTGAAGGAACTTTGTGCAACATACGTGATAATGGAATTTGCTAGACTTTCAATAGTATATTATAGTCTTATACAAACTTTTATTATGGTTAAAAGTCCGGAAGTATAGCGCTGATTCGAATCCATCGTATGACGATTGACGATCCGGCGTAAACGAACAACTATAATTTGTATGGTTACGCGCTTTTACGCATTTTACCGGGGTAGACTTCCTTTGCAGGAGGTCGACTAGGTGGGTACCCCAACAGTGCTAGTTTATTCTACCGCCTGAGCAGTGATGTGCAATGTTACTGTGTTTTGGTAGGAGGGCACTGTAGCTAGTGTGTAATTACTGGGCTAAAAAGTCTAAACATCTTATTAATGACTCTTAAGTAAGAAACGTTGGGGCAGTGCACCTAAAATTTTACATCATTGTAAAATCCTGTGTGTACTAATTATGGGCAGCGTTATCTCTTACCATCAGGGGAGCGTCTTGCTCGTCTTCTTACTTCTTTGTATAGAAAAAAAAGTAAAACTCTGTAAAAATACTTACATAAGTGTTCTTGTAGCCTTTTGCATAAATGTATTTTAAATTTGAGTATGAGAAACACTTTGCACGTACAGAAAATAGCGCCAATACACAAAATAGATCAAAATTTAATTAGAATAGTAAACGAAGCAATTAGTTAAAATGTGTGTTAGTCACGTTCCTTAATATGCGGGGAACAGTCGGTTCCGTTTGTTTAGCGTTTAGTGCTTACTGTTTAGCCACACTTTACCCTCTTTACAATGACGGATCACTTATAAGATGAGAACGGCCATTACCTGAGGGCCTTTTGGCTATTTCTCACCCACTACGATTGATGACAACTTAAATGTACATTGCTGCGTTTGTTATTTTACTCATATTAATGAGGAGGTTTAAGCAAGTAATGTACGCAATTTTGTCTATGGATTCTAAGTTTTACATGTCGTTTGGCAATAGCTAATAGATCCTGTAGTTTCTACACCAGCGATGCGGGGCGCAAACTACCCGATATGGTGCTCGTTTCTTTTTTATTTATTTTGCAGTCATTTCCACCAGTGTAATTTAGCTAAAACTGCTTCTCAAATTGTCCTTCGATCTTAAAATATAATGTCATTTATATTACGGTTTGTAAACATTTCTGGCACTTTTTATTTATACAAAGAAGTAAGAAAACGTGCAAGACGCTCTCTTGATGGCAAGAGATAAAGGATTTCACAATGATGTAAAATATTAGGTGCTAGCTCTTCTTACTTAGGAGTCGTAAGACTCTTCAGCCCAGTAGGCACATTTCCGGACCTGATGAAAGTTAGAAAAGTCACCCCAATCTTTAAATCGGGATGCAAAACTGATCCCTCTAACTATAGGCCGATCTCGGTACTTCCTGTCTTGAGCAAAGTCTTTGAAAAAATGATGCTGCACCAACTGCTGTCTCACTTCAATCAATACAAAATATTACATAAAAGTCAGTATGGTTTCACCAAGAGTAGATCTACGACAGATGCAGGTAGTCACCTTATGACTCTGATCCTTCAGGCTTGGGAGAGATGCTATTGGCGTATTCTGTGACCTTTCCAAAGCTTTTGATTGTGTGGATCATAGCACACTGCTGAGGAAGTTGGAGGTATACGGAATTCAGGGAAATGCCTTGAACTTGGTGGAATCTTACTTGTCAGACAGACAGCAGAAAGTGGATATTGGCGGTGTCATTTCATCAAGTCATCCTGTTAGAATAGGAGTGCCACAGGGGTCAATCCTTGGTCCATTCTTGTTTCTGGCATATAGACATAGACATAGACATAGACATAATTTTATTGATAATATTCATTACAGGTCATAGATACAATAATAAATCAATAATTATAATATACATTATAAAATATGTCAACTCTTCTGCTTATAATCTATGAATTCCTTATAGGAATAGAAAGACCTCGCAAGTAGCCATTTTTTAGTTTTGTTCTTAAAAATATTTGTATTTGGTGCATTTGTGACATCATCTGGAAGCCTATTGTAAACGTCTGGCCCCATCACATGTATTGTGTTAGCTGTTTTGGCCAGTTTGCGAGGTACGGACGATAATTTATGTGCGTACCTCGTAAGCATATGTCCACTGTTTCCTCGGCGTTTATACAACTCCAAGTTTTCCCGAGTATACATAGCTACCTGGAGGATGAGGAGGCACGGCAGGGTCAGAATGCCAAATTCCGAGAAGTGAGGCCTCGCGGAGTCAGTTGGCTCGATTCGTGCAATCACTCGCACGGCGCGCTTCTGCATGCGGAACACGCGCTGCCAGTCGGCGGCGCGCCCCCACAGCTCCAGCCCGTACTGAAGGAGTGACTGCACGCTCGCGAAGTAGCACGCGATAACCTCACGCCTCGGTAGTGTTGACGCCACTCTGCTCAGTGCGAAACAGGCACTTCCCAGTTTGCTACACAGATTGTCTATATGTGACTGCCATGTTAAGGTGGAGTCGACGCGAAAACCCAAGAAGGAAGCCCAGTGTACCTGTTCTACTGATGCTCCCTCGATGTTCACCACTAGTTGTCGTCGTGCGCGGCCCGATAGGTTGAATACCATGCATTGTGTTTTCGCGAGGTTCAGTTTCAGTCCGTTATTTTTAAACCATGTGAGGAGTTCTGCAGCTGTGCTGTTGAGTCGCCTCTCCAGCGTATCCAGATCCGAAGCATACACGACAGCTGCTACGTCATCGGCGTACATGAATACCTCACCTCCTGAGATGACGCCAGGTAAGTCGTTTAGTAAGAGGGAGAAGGCCAGGTTAGACAGAGAAGAACCTTGCGGAACTCCTACTGTACTTGACAGTCCTACAGATTTTACTTTTCCCTGGTCTCCACAGACATATTGTTTCCGTTCGCGCATAAAACTAACGACTAGGCGAAGTGCGGGGCCAGTTATGCCATAGTGGTTGAGTTTCAAAGCTAAGGCATCATGATCCGCTACATCGAATGCTTTGGATAAGTCGCACAGCAGTACTGCAACTTCTTTTTTCTGCTCTTTAGCTTTGAAGACCCTGCGTATGACCTCCCTCGCGAGCATAGTAGTCGAGCGTCCCTCGCGGTAGGCATATTGACGGTCGGAGAGGGTTTGAGTTCCAGGGAGAAATTTAGATATGCGAGTAGTCAATCCATTCTCAAATACCTTCGCAATTGCTGGAATTATAGCGATGGGGCGATAAGAGTTAGGATCATCCTTTTTGCCTTTTCCTTTATATAATGGACAGATTCTGACTTCCTTAAGAGGTTTCGGATAATTGCCTTCCCTTATGCAGCAGTTGAACAGCGTAGCGAGGGGTTCAGCAATAGACCCAGATACAAATTTAAGCAATGCTATAGAAATGTCATAAATATCTTTAGTCGGTTTATTGGCTACCTTGCAATTAATTATTTTATAGACTTCCTCTGCTGTGAACAGGCCTATTCGCATTGAACGGTCGTTAGAAGGGTAAGTTCTATTTAAGTTGGGGGTAATCATATTAAGGTTAGGTTTTGGTGCAGCACATTGTTGTGCTGCTGATATAAATTGCATGTTTAAATGATTCGCAATTTCAGTTTTGGATGCTTTGTTAAATTGTTGTGATTTACCAATTGTGTCAGTAAAGTCTAATCTAGGGCAATTTTTCTTGCCAGTTTCAATATTTACAATTTTCCACATAGTCTTAATAGTGGTATTACTATGCAAAATCATGTCAGTATAATACTCTGTCCGTCTTGTCTGTAATAATTTATTATAGTATTTAATTGATTCATCAATTTTATTTTGTATAAAAATGTCATTAATATTAAAATTTAAATTAATCATGTCAAATATTAAAGATTTACAATTTATTATGTCATTGGTAACCCAAGAGTTTTTCTTAGGTACGTCAATATACTTTTTCACGGGAAAACAAATGTCCAATTTATTTATAATAATATTAATGATAGAGGCTGAGAGTTCTTCCGCTGTATAGTGGCGGGAGTACAACTCGAGCCAGTCAATACTGTCCAGCGCATTATTAAATGCAGCTTTTGCAGCGGTTGTGTACCTACGCCCGATCCAAACCTGATCATGCGGACCGTTCACAGCGCAATTTATTTCACCACGCACTCCATAATGATCACTCACGTTTGTATGTACTGCGGAAGTCGCTATCCTACCAGTCTCAATATTTGTGTATAAGTGATCAATAGAAGTACTTGACGAATCCGTTCTGCGAGTTACAAAATCTACTTCGTTGGTGAAACCGTGTGATATAAGTATATCAGATAGATTTTTGAGCTCTAGGCTAGGGACCAGACTGTTTACATTTATGTCACCGACTATAATGCAGTCCAACTTAAGCAAATTTACTTTAGTAAGTAGTAGATCAAATATAGGCAAGAAATCATTAACTTTTGTCAAATTACTCCTATATATACAAATAATAATTATTTTGTATTCAATAAGTTGTATTGCAGAGATTTCACAGCATTTTTCACAGCTTATTGTACACAATTCGTCTACTTGCAAGGCCTTCAAGTCAGATTTTATATAAATACAACTACCACCATGTAACGCGGTAGATCGGCTAAAATGTGATGCTAACACGTAACCTTCTAAATTTATACATTGCAATGCATTTGCATTTAACCAATTTTCTGTGAGTGCTAGGACGTCACATGATAATTCTTGTTTTAACAATACTTCTAATTTTCTCGTTTTCGAATTTAATGATTGTATATTTTGTGAACAAACAATTAAAGGCGGTTTTGCATTGTTATTGTTTACATTAGTACAGACTTCCGTAGACTTTATTATATTATGCGCGGGCGGCGACCGGTGAGGTGACAAGAGCGCGGGGCTCGGGGTGTCGTACGGGTTGCCTGGCGCTCGGTCCTGCAGTCGAGGCTCGGGTGCCTGGATGTGGAGACGAGCGCGCCGCCCGTCCGGCGCTCCTTCGAAACCATGGACTGATCTCGACCCTTTGTGGCCAGTTGTCGGCACTCATGAACAGCTCGAATAAACTACCCGGGACTTTGATTACGAACGATGCATAATGTTGGTGTTTTAGTGTGAGCTTTTCTACATGATATTCCGTTGAAGCGTGTTTCTTTATCATGTAATTTTTAAGGGTATCTACTGTAGTGTCGTGTTTTAAAAAACATACGTGAATTCGCTTCACGCGTTCCACGGTTTCCAAGTTATTGTCACTGGACCCGTTACCATGGATTACCTTGCGACTATCAGTGCGTCGGGCCTTTCGTTTTTGCACCGTTTGCCATGTCGATATATAAAGTATATATAAACCCTTACATGGTTAAAGACCTAGCAGACATCGTTTTATTTGCCGATGATACCTCGCTAATATTCAAAGTGGATAGGAAAGATAGTGAGCTTATACATGTAAATAACGCGTTAATAGTAATATCTAAATGGTTTGCAGCTAACAATCTGTTATTGAATGCGAAAAAGACTAAATGCCTGAAATTTTCATTACCTAACGTTAGGTACATAGAATCTAATATAGTTCTTGACGGTGAAATACTAAAGCTTGACAATGCAACTTTGTTCCTTGGCATGAATATAGATTCTAAGCTACAATGGGGTAATCATATTAATGTATTGTCAGGGAAATTGAGCTCTGCAGCATATGCGGTGTATAAAATCAGGCAACTATCAGATGTAGCTACAGCGAGATTAGTTTACTTTGCATATTTCCATAGTTTAATGTCATACGGTATTTTACTATGGGGGTCAGCAGCAGATATTAAGACTATTTTCATACTGCAAAAGCGTGCAATTCATGCCATCTATGAGATGCGCTCAAGAGACTCTTTAAAGGTGCTCTTTAAAGAGTTAAATATACTGACCCTACCATCTTTGTACATTTACGAAAATATTATGTATGTCAGGAAAAATTTAGATAAATTCAAGTTAAATAGTGACACTCATAGCTTTAATACTAGAAATAAGAATAAGTTAGCTGTACCTCGATTCAGATTGTCCAAAACGAGCCATAAATCATTTTTAGGGAATTGTGTACGTTTTTATAATAAAATCCCTGATGAAATAACGGGGCTCACAGAAGGTAAATTCAAAAGCCGTGTTAAAGACATATTACAAAAGAAAGCCTATTATAAAATTAGCCAATACATAGAAGACAAAGATGCCTGGAAACCTCTGCAACCACCTGTAAATAAATTATGTAACCAAGATAATAATTGTAAACACATATTTAAAAAAAGCAATCCCTATGAGTTTCTTGCTCATTTTTCTCATAGAGGTGCCTTGCGAATGAGCGGTAGAATATTAAAATAAAATGTAAAATTGACTTGCAAAAGTGCTCCATTGTAGCCTATTTGAATAAATGAATTTTGAGTTTGAGTTTGAGTAATTTCATTAGCTACAGTGCACTCCTACCGAAGCACAGTAATATTTGCACATCACTGCTCAGGCAGTAGAATAACTGGCACTGTTGGGGCATACAACTTGTCGAACTCCTGCAAAGGAAGCGTACCCCCGGTAAAACATACATTACATTATACATTTGAACGGTTATATCATCGCTGTGGCCGTTCCTCCTCATATTTATTCAGTGTTTACAGTTTAGGCGACACGTTAGCACCCTCTCCACGTTGTGACATCGTATATTACTCCGTGACGTAATCACCTTACCATAGAGTTGGTATTTTCAGAGTGACAGTTTCATTTAACAGAACTACCTCTAGTAAAGATGGATACACACAATCTTACTATATGGGAATGTGAGAGCCAGATAAAAATAAATACTTATTATGTACCAAACTTATGACGAAACAAATAGTGGTTTCGTATTTTCATATGCGATGTGGACATAATAAAAAGTACCTACTTATCTATTCAAAACGAATTCTAGAAATCATTTTATAAACGACGTTGAGTTATAAAAACACGTTTGTTGTACCCCCTTTATTATTTATTTCATTCTGTTTTCAGTATTAGTCGTTATTGGGGCAACAGAAATACATCTCTAACATATCAATACATCTGTCTAACTATAACAGTTCATAACATACTGCCCGGTGACAGACAGACAGACAGACGGATGAACAGCTAAGTAATAATAGTGTCCCGTTTTTAACCTTTGGGCACGGAACCCTAAATTACAGCTTTCTTGAGAACACCTAGTTCTCTATCAAGTTGTTAAAACAAGTGAATCAAATTAAAAAAAACCCCCAACGCAATATAAATCTATCATAGTGCATTATATTCTACTAGTTAGGCCCTTTCATTTTATACCCATATTGACAGGGTTGTGGAGAAAAAAAGTAATCCGCCATTTTGTAACTGCGGCCATCTAGAACCGATATCCACCAAACATGGCTAAGAACACTCTCGACTAACTTTACTTTCAAACAATAAAAACTAAATCAAAATCCGTTCATCTGTCCGGGAGCTACGATGACACACAGACAGACAGACACGTCAAACTTATAACACCCCGTCGTTTTTGTGTTGAGGGTTAAAAATGGCTTCACTCAGTTTGTGCCGACTCGCTTTCTGTCAAATAACTCTTTGCCTTACACCTACCGCGATATAATTTAACAAAAGGGTCGTCACATACTGGTGATTTGCGAGCGGGTTTCGGGCCGTGCGCGGCGTCCGATTTCATGAAGATAAGTTTTTCATATAATACAGAATGTGACAAAAATGTGTAAAGATAAATGACAGTTGCAAAACATTTTTTTAAGGAATGGTTTATGTAAACAAGGTCACTTGATAAGTGGCTATCATCTGCATCTACAACATTTTTTGAACCCAAGAAAAATGCAATACGTATCTAATATCTATATGGATGAATCTAACTTGACTTGAAGATTGAGCTAACCTAACGGAGGAACAAAAATATGTGACTCAGAAAACTTATAATTAATTATACTACTTACTACATTGACGCGAGAAGCCAAAGTGAGTTTTGGCCTCCGACAATAAGAGCCTCCAGCTGGTCCTGTCCTGTGTCACCTCCCGCCAGTCCTCGACCTGCAGGGCGCGCACGTCCTTCTCCACCTCATCCTTCCTGCGGTACTTGGGGCGACCCACTGGTCTACGACCATTCGGCCGTCCCACATATGCTCTTTTCACGGCGCGATCGTCTCCCATTCTTTCGAGGTGTCCGAGCCAGCGAAGCCGATGTGCTTTGGTTTCGCCGATGATGTTTGGCTCAGACACAAGGTTTTATTAACTCCTATAATTAATTATAGTTATATTTATTTATTTTAATAATATTATGTAAGAACTTCATATAATATTAATTATTATATTTCTTTTCCTGCACAGTTGTCTGGAACAGATCACTATTAGCGATAACACCGTCAATGGTAACACTTAATTAATTTAATGAGTCTCATTTTATGTTTTTACCATATTGTAATAATAATTGTAGTGTTCAATAAAGAGTTTTATATTCATTGGACAAAACCGTGTTACCAAGCGGTAATTGTGTGTGTTCCAGCATGATGTTCAGTGAAATCGAGAAAATTTTACGTTTCAGACTGTATTTATGTGCATTGAGCTCGTTCTGAGTGGTGAGCAAAATACAAAATATTCTATTTATAATTGCCGAGAAAATTTTATATTTCAGACTACAAAAGATGTGTTCTGAGCGGTGAGAAAATAAATATTCTTATTATAGAGCAGAGCCGCCGAGAAAAACCCATGGCCCCAAACCTTTAAAATAATTACGTACTTTTAGTTATTTCTTGTCATCCGTGATTTTTTGTCACGATTGGTCGCCCCTAATATCTGGCCGCCCTAGGCCCGGGCCTACTGCGCCTTAGGGCAAATCCGCCACTGCCGGTAGTACCTATAATTATTTTAAAAATGTACTCTAAAAAGAGGCCTTTATCAGGCCCTTTGTGAACTCAATCAGGAGGCTCGCAAGCGTAGACCGCAGCGTGATTACTGCGGGGCTGAGGTTTTGCGGTTCACATTGAATTCTCATGTGATATGTATTCGCCCTATATCACCTTTTATACCTATCCATAATGAAAATGTATCCAATAATTGTACTGTTAATAGAACAAAGAAGCAATTTTATGAAGTTTTCCTTAGCATATTATATTATCTGATTTCGAAATAGGTAAATATTTTGAGTTCCTCTTTAAGATGAAACCCGTAGTCAATATAGATTGTTTTAAGCAAGGATAATAAATATAATGAAAATGGCCATAGATTTTTTCAAACTCTTCAATATAGGGACTACATAGTCAAAACGCTCACAGTAAGAAGCACGACGTAAACTGCGGGGTTAGGCTTAGTATTTAAGGCGAAAACATGGTTTAAATAAATATATTACTCAAAAATCAGGGAAAAACTAGTGTAATTTTACACTTGAATGACTTTTTGAATGGATTTTTCTGAATTTTTTTTTTTTTTTTTTTTTTTATGTGATGAAGTAGAAGACGAGCAAGACGCTCTCCTGATGTTAAGAGATAACGGCTGCCCATAATCAGTACAGTGTTACCTAGGATTTCACAATTATGTGAAATTCTAGGAGCACTGCACCAACGCTTCTTACTCAAGAGTCATAAGATGTTAAGACTCGTTAGCCCAGTAATTTCACATAATAATGATAAAGTGAAATGGTTCTTAACGAAATATGAAATTCGCCGGGTTGACCCGTTGCGGTCGTTTAATGCATTTAAATAACGGTTAAACGACTTTCACATCTTATGTGTTTAACCCTCGACCAAAATCTATTCGCTATCTACAAGCATATTACTATGATTATAGCGAGCGTCAAGCTCGTCTGATTTCTTTCACCTTCATAATTGAACTAGCTGCGCCCAGCGATTTCACCCGCAGTACTTATGTAGCCTATGTGTTATTCCAGGGTCTAAGCTATCTCTATACAAAACTTCGGCTCAATCGGCCCACCTGTTTAGACGTGAAAGAGTAACAAACATCCTGACATCCACAAACCACAAATACAAAAACACCAAACAACCACAAACTAGAAACATCACGACATCCTACAAACTTTTACGTTTATAATATTAGTAAGATTGTTAAAATATCGTATTTTGATTACTGAAGCATGATCTATATATTCAAAAACCTCTAATTAAAGGATGTTCTATTAAAATTTGTTATGAAAATATAATGAGTGTAATGCAAAGTTAATAAATCAAAAAGCTAATATTGAGCGATGTTATGAAACTTCACTCGTAGCATCTGCTACGTATTAAATTCGTAGACTCGTAACACATCACTTTATCATGAACATACTACGTCCAGCGGTTTTACCCGATTTAAAGTAGCCTTTATGTTATTCCAGAGTTTATGCTACCAGCCGTCGGGGCCGCAGATGAATGCTTCGGCGTACCCGCTGCCCCGGCATTATGGCGCCCCGCAGGAACACCCCCAAGTTTTTTCTACCCGTACAGGCGTGAAAGAGTAACAAACATACATCCATACATTTTTACAAACTTTCGCATTTATAATATTAATGTTATGATGTAGGTATGTTTTATAAAAGGTACCGCTTTCTAAAGCGTCTCTGTATTGTTCAGTATCGGTATTCTTATCACGATCAGTCAAGCGGCTGGCATTCTGGCAAAATCTATGTTTAATATTGGGTATGCGAGCAAAGAACAAATAAAGAAGTGTAACGGCCATGATCACTTTTCAAACATGACATGTCTATCCACTAGTAAAACACGTTAACACACACACACACACATGCACACGCACACGCACACGCACACACACACACACACACACACACACACACACACACACACTTACATTTTGTGAACGCTTTAGTACAATGTATGTTTTAGTATAAAAATCCTGCAAAGGCCTGATTTTGTTAAACGATCTTTTTTTTACTACGAAGTAAGAAGCGAGCAAGACTCTCTCTCGATGCTAAGAGATAACGCTGCCCATAATTAGTACAGTGCTACCCAGGATTTAACAAAGGTAAAATTCTAGGTGCACTGCGCCAACGCTTCTTACTTGAGAGTCCTAAGATGTTAAGACTCTTCTGCCCAGTAATTTCACTAGCTACAGTGCCCACCTAGCGAAGCACAGTAATGTTTGCATATCACTGCTCAGATGGTAGAATAACTGGCACTGTTGAGGTACCCACCTAGTCAACCTCCTGCAAAGGAAGTCTACCCCCGGTATTTTTAATCTACGGGGTTATTCCGGACAAAAATAGCTTCTTGTTTTGCTAACGTCCACTGTCAAATTTTAACAAAATTTTGAAAAAAATATTGAAAATTCTTACGATATCAGTACAAAATCAAATGCAACTTCATTTTTTTACAAGCTTTATATTACTTTCACCTGTCTGTTGTCTGTCTGTCTGTCTGTCTGTCTGTCTGTCTGTCTGTCTGTCTGTCTGTAATCAAATCTTGCAAGTTTAATTTGACCCACTTCCCGGTTTCCAATCGAGCTGAAAATTTGCATGCGTGTGTAAATCGGATGACAATGCAATATTTTTATGACATCGAGCTGATCTGATGATGGAGCTGGAAGGTGGCCAAAGGAACTCTGTCATAAAACAACGCAACCCCATCGAGTTTGGGCTCATTTGATTTGTCTTGACGAGTACTTTATGATGCAAGATGATAACAATAATTAAAGCTTGTTTTTAAAAAGTATTTTTTAAATTTCACTTGTTTTTAATTTAGCATCTTTTGGTCGCCTCAAAGTGGCGTTTTTCAAAATAGTGTGTTTTATAGGTTATTTTTTTGCTTACGTTTTGCTGCGCCGCTGTCCTTTTTTGTGCAGAATTTAGGCCCTGATCTGTGTTAGCCTTCTTCTATTTATAAGCGAAATTTAACAAAGGTTGTTATGACGTCATCGTATCGGATTGTTCACACAGTAGTATCGAATTAACCTTATTATTCCGTATCCCAGTTTTACCTTATGGAAATTTATAGCTCTCAAAGCGACGAGAAAGCAATCACGAACGGGACGGAATTTTCTTAGTATAAAACATATTATTTTTTGTTATGTTCGAACTTATATGCACTTATATAGGTAAATCGGCTGGATCGCGCCTACTTTGCATATGTCAGAGTGCGGACAAATTCGAATTTTAAAAACCACGCATCTAGAATTTATATTATGTCGTCGCATAAGAGCGCTTATATAATTTGACGCTCTCTCGCTCGCACTATTTGTTACATTTTGCACTATAACAACAACAACAACATATAACAACAAAACAAACTATATTAAAACAATTAACTTTTGAAAATTCCTCAAGAGGAACCCTGCATAATATTATTACACACATTTTTAAATTGTTTTCAGTTTGATTTCCCAAAAGATGGCATGGTGAGCAATATATTTTTTTAAATCTCATTATTTTGTGCGAGCGAGTATGCGTTACATAAAAACGCTCTTAAGGGTGTTGATATTTTACCCTTTGAATAGCATATGACTTTGACTATTAGGTTAAGAGAGATAAACTTGCAGAATGTACGGCGTACGTATTAACAGTAGCAGTGTACCTTCTTAAAATGCCCAGCGATAGTTACATATATTCAGTAATTCCACTAGTCACCTTCTAATTGGAGCCGATCACTGTAGAATGTAGGTCAAAGTATATTATGGCAGCTTTATCAGTATATAACCGCTATTAAAACAAACAATGCGAGTTTTAGGACAAAAGTTGTGTTCAGAGACATAAACCCTCGTTATTCATCTCAGCGTAACTTAACTCCTCATTATAAATTGCAAGTACCATAACAAAGATTAAAGCCGATGGCGCGAAATACACGTTACTCAGAATGACAAATTATATAAATAATAGATCGGCCTTCGTTTGATTTTAATAACGGAAAAGCAGTAGCTGGGTCATACAGATTATAACAGATTGTTTTTGTTTGCTGGTTATATAAGATTGTGAATATTTTAACTGACGAGTGAGTGATGAAATGCTAACAAAACTTGTTCATAAAGATGAAGGTGCCAAAGTGAAAATGACAATGATATTATTACGTAATAAAATACCTAAAAAAGTCTATAGAGTTGTGCCTAGAATATTCCTAAATTGTATCACTCGGGTTACTCGGTCATCTGAAATGAAATGAAAATGAAATAAAATGGTGTTTATTCCAGATTTTTACATCCATAGTGTGAAAGTAATCGTTTAAAGTAAGTGATTTCTTTGCGATCTGATTAAAAATTAAGTAAGACTATTACAATGTGTGTAGCCATTATAAACACCTTGTTTTAAGTACAATTTCGGTAAAATCTTGGTATCAAAAAGAGAGTTATTCAATTCCGTTTCAACGAGCTTTGGATCAACTTACAGAATACACACACCCAGAATAGTTAAGTTTGTATCACAATATTATTATATAGAGGAGATAAAATTTAATTCTAATCTAGTTTTTTGATAACTAACAATGGTTAATCTACTAGTTTCTAAATACTACCATTAGATATATCTTTTAAAAATGTTTTATAAACTTTTAATATAGGTTTCTTGTCTTTAAGTATGGAATAAGCCTTGATAACACTATAATGTCGGGAGGAGGGCATTAATATCTGCGACACAGTTATTTAACTCCTGCGGATATCATCGATTCTTCTATGTACTCTGTAAACTTGTTTATTGTTCCTAATAAAGATTTTTTGTTATATTATTATTATTACATAGAGCGTCTTCCACTGAGGATGGCCATTCCATAATTAATGTATTCAGTGCACACTCGTCACTAAGTGTGGTTAAAATCCGGGCCTTATGAAATTAATCCCGCGTGTTATGATGTCCGCCCCGTGCGTTATGAATACAAAATGTTTGTTTTGGCTGATACAGTGTTTGTCAGGTAAACACAGTGAAAGTACAAGTTATCTAAAGGCCCTCGGTGTGAAAACACGCACCCATTTTGTTTCGGTTAATTAACACCGATTGTCGCAGTGCCCGCGAGACCTCACACTTGATAAAGTAACTGGCTACAGTAAATGAGGCAGATATTGCGGTCCACAAACTGAAGCCGTACAGTTAGTAAAAAGTAAAAAAAAAAAGGTAAAAAATAATTTATTGACATTCTAGATTAAAAATACATAATATATAAGTTACAACAAGACAAATAACAAGACATAAGAATAAAAAACCAAGGTAGGTACTTATATACTATGTACATATAATTTTTCTGTCAATTGGGAGTCGTTCTGTCTTTAGTAGTCGTCAAAGTTATTACGTACCTTAGTGAACCCGGTATATGTAGCCATCGAATATTATGTAGGTAAGTCCAATCACTATTAACTGCAAAATCCTTATTGCCACCAGTGTAAATTGTTCAATACAGCTTCAGTGCCAACTAAAACTACCGGATTATAGACCCGGATCTATGATCATATTATATAGACTTTGCTAGTTATTACCTGATAAAAATGGATTATACGAGTATTATTAATAACTATAAGCAACGGTGTTACCCGCGATGAAAAAGATTATACCTAATAGGATATAAATTGGGATAAAAACTTACTTATGTCTTTTCTCGAAACTTGAACTATCTCTATTCCGAATTTCCTCAAATCGGTTCAGTTGCTTAAGTGTGAAGAGGTAACAGACAAACAGAGAGATTCGTATTTATAATATTGGTACGGATAAATGCTCTTGAGAAACTGTTTTATAAATAAAATGCGGTCATTGCGACCGTGTTCCGGCATGATGTTCAGTGAAGCCAGGGAGGAATTACGAAGTAAGAAGACGAGCAAGACGCTCTCCTGATGGTAAGAGATAACGCTGCCCATAATTAGTACAGTGCTACCCACGATGTTAAAAGGGAATAATTCTGGGTACACTGGGCCAACGCTTCTTATTTGTCTAAGAGTCTTAAGATGTCAAACTCTTCAGCCCAGTAATTTCACTAGCTATAGTGCCCTCCTACCGAAGCACAGTAATGTTTGCACATCACTGCTCAGGCGGTAGAATAACGGACACTGACTAATTATACCGCCTTTTAGGTATTGTCTGCTGCCATCTACGGCCGCATCGTCGTTTAACATCACGCGGGATCGTGGTCAAAGATTATCCTATATTGAATTTAAATAAAAAACAAGTGAAATTTAAAAAAACCTTTTTAAAAACAAGCTTTTATTATTATTACCATAAAGTACTCGTCAAGACGAATCAAATAAGCCCAAACTCGATGGTGTTGCGTCGTTTAATTACGGAGTTCCTATAGCCACCTTCCCGCTCCATCATCAGATCAGCTCCATGTCATAATAATATTGCATTGTCATCCGATTTATGCATGCACGCAAAATTTCAGCTCAATCAGACACCGGGAAGTGGGTCAAATTAAACTTACAAGATTTGATTACAGACACACAGACAGACAGACAGACAGACAGACAACTGACAAGTGAAAGTGAATAAAAGCTTGTAATTAACGTCGATATTATTTCTGATGCGCGTTATCTGCCTTTTTTATTGTCGGTGCGTATAACATCCATAGGCAAATATAAACGTACGGTACACGTAGGTATGTACGTACGAGTATAATGTATATATTCCCTAGAGTTCGCTGGCAGTATTTGTGAAGCTTCCGGAAAATTTGAGAAGTTTTACAATTTCATAAATAAAACCCTGGCTCACCGGTGACGTTCCGTATATTTTGCTATATCTGTGACTGTATGTGATTTTATGATTCTTTACAAACTTTTAAACGACATAAGAATATATCTTAGGCTTAGGCTTCAAAATAATATTAATTCTAAGTGATAAGAAGAAATAATCTTTTAAGTTGTAATAAAATATTTTATGTTTTTGTAAATATTTTTCAAGACTGACCATTGAACTTGGCACCCATTTAGATCTCACTTCTTTTGTCGTTGAAGTCAACTACCAAATCATAGGTAACTATGAGTACATACATCGTAATATTGAACTTGGCTCTCTTTTCACATTTATGTTTTTGATGGGATATTATACCTACAGGGTTACTGGTAATTTAGTACATTGGTGTAAAAGGCTTTATTGGGGAAGTCATTCGCCATAATTTGAGCGCAATATGTTATGTTCCGCGAAAATTAACGGTATTCCAGTTATTGATTTTTTTTTCGAAAAATCGAGATGCCATTTTTAAAAGTTCATAAAAAACCCTGTATTTACTTTTTATTATGTCATTACTTCTAATTATTTATATTTTAGGTTAGGGCGTACAACCTACCTACTATTTTTTTAGTACCTACTACGTAGGTGCAGTAAAATAATAAGTTACGTAAATACCTCTACGGCTTACGGACATACATAAGGTATATCTTCTAGGTAGCACTGGAATGCTTTCACATCGATTTAGAAAGGTATCCATCCTCCCTATCTTGTTTACTTACACAAAAAGAAATTGTTTCTTCACTTTTACAAAGAATTTTCGTCATTTTCATGTTATCTTTTTTGCCAAAATATTGCGAGCTTGTAATTTTTTACTCTGTAAAATGTAATATCGCACAAACTAATATTAATTCTTAAGGTACGTGGGCTACTTTATATAAAATACGACGTTGTAACTCAATTTATCCTTTTGCCATTATTTTTTCCCGGACTACATAAAATTCCCTAAAGTGTTTTATCGATGAAGAGAATAGCGTTCTTGGTGAGTCATGTTCCTAGCATTTTTCTTTGTAATTTGTAAATCATTACACACTCGTATATTTATGGCTCAATTTGCAGTAAGAGAATAGTTTGAAGCGCAGATTACTTTGTAATATTAGATTGTTCAACATAGAATAGGGAGAAGAAAACTTTATTTTTTCCAGTGAATAAGTTTAATATACATTTTCGCTTCAAAACCGACGTCGCTCTTATTTGGCCTCATCTGGACAAGGTGTCTAGAATATTGTTTATTAGAAATTAGAAGTAGATTTTAAATGCTTTTTAGAAAACCTTGTCTTACTAACCCTAGTCAAATTTTTTATTTTAAGTACTAACCAGTGGGCCAATGTTGTCTGAATAAAGAAATTTTAATTTATCTGACAATAGACCTAATAAAACCTTAGAGAAACGATTGAAGCACTTTACACTAAATGTTTTCGATAAGCACACTTCTGCACTACGACGCATGACGCGATGGTACAACGGTCCGGCGCAGAGGATAGCTTACTCACTACAGCCATCCGATTTCTGTCCGTTATTGGAATGTGACAGATCGATGACAGATCGATAACCGACCGAAGTAGCCATAAAACTGTTCATGCATCATAACTGACTCGGATCGGAACGATTTTCGGATCAGATGTAATATACTATGATTTGTACAAACATTTATTGGCGTGTTTAGAAGGAAATAATGGCTGTTCTTGTTCTTTGTTTATTCCTTGGTTTGAGGTAGAAATGTTTTTAACGAGTTCTTAGACAATAAATACAAACTCTTACAGCCATGACAAAGCAATATTATTTGTTAGGTGTTAAGTTTTACGATGTCATATCGTATACAGACCTACAATGTGGTCGGTGTTATTAGGGATCGATAGGGGATAATACAAGCTCGTATAAAAGTTATGTAGAACTATTTGACTAGCAATGGCATGCGGTTTTCTAGCTAAATATAATGAGTTAACGAAAAGGTAAACCACAGCAGTAGGGATATTGCTTTAACAAGACTCTTTCTCGGTTTTTGAAGAAATCCATCCATCCATGTGTATAAGTTTGTGATATTATTTACTACGATTATTTATCAGTTTGAACACTGTTATTTTATTTTATGTATTTTATAGACTGACTAGGATTTTAAGGAGACATTGGATAGGGGTGTGACGTGTGCGGTCCTAGTGCGTGAATGACGTATACAACAGGCGCCTGCCAATGGTAGGGCCTGTCTAATTATTATTATTTTTTTGTTAACGCCGGGAAAAAATGCGTTACGCATACCCTCCCATCGGGGGTATGGGAGGGTTATGTGGGACTCCCCGTGCAGGGCAGCTGCACGGGTATACCCACTAAAACAACCCGGCGGCACTCCCGCATCGTCTTTGGGACGGAGGCCTGGGAATCGGCAGAGCCTTGCATCCAGTCCTCCGTCGACGACTGCCCGCCTTCACAAAGGCGGGCCCTACACGCCCCTCACAACAGGGAGGGGCCCGGGAACGGTCCCGAGTGCTCGGACGTTCCCTCCGACGTTCACCACCGGGGGGCTGGCGTAGACTCATATAGAGTCGCCTTGCCCTACCTCGATTGGAGTTGCGGATCGCCTGAGACATCATGGCGAGAGGGCCGTGCTGTCTCAGTCGCACCGCAGCCTCCTTCCGCGTCATCACGTTCTCGCAGAAGGAGGCAACAGCTGCCCAAGCCTCCTCGCTTCCCAGCATAGATGAAAGCACACTGGGAAGCGAGAGGTCCGGCCCGACCACTGACGTCAGGCTCCGGCGGGCATCAACCCATTCTGGGCACACCTTAAGGGTGTGCTGGGCCGAGTCCGCTGTCGCACCACAACCGAGGCACGACGGGGACTCCCTCACCCCGATCCGATGCAGGAACGTCCCGAAGCTACCGTGCCCGGTCAGGATCTGCACCAGACGGAAGGAAAGAAAGCCGTGCGGCCGCTCAAGCCATCCCTCCAGGACTGGCACGAGCGCGTCTAGCGTCCAGCGGCCAAATTTGGCGTTGACGAGACTCTCCGTCCAGCGGCGGATGACGGCCTCACCCGCGTCACGTCGAACGGCCTCCCGTTCTTCCTGCGCAGGGCTATCCCCGAGTGCCCTGCGCTCCGCAGTCCATTCGTACACCCTGGCGTGCACCGTCGCCTCTAGTTCCCAGGGCGGGGTGCCAGCCAGGGCGCACGCCGCCGTAAAGCTTGTCGTGCGGTACGCTCTCACCATCCGCTGTACAATGGCCCTTTGGGGCCTGCGGATGGCGACAGCGTTCTCTCGTCTCCCGAGAGTATCCGCCCAGATGGGTGCCCCGTATAGGGCCATACTTTTAATAATGCCGGCGTACAAACGCCGGCATCGCGCCTTAGGCCCTCCTATATTTGGGAGGAGGCGTGAGAGTGCGCCCGCCGCTTTAACCAGGCGCTTCGCCAGGCCCTCCATATGTGGCCGAAAACTCCACCGGCTATCTATAACCAGACCCAAATATTTAATTTGGTCCTTCACGTCTATCCTAACGCCCTTAACCACAATGTGGGCGTTAGAACGGACGAACTGCCGTGGACCGCAGAAATATACGGCCTCAGTCTTATGCAGTGCCACCTTCAGTCCGAGGCGACGGATCCTTTCTGCAACTAAGGATCCGCCCGCAGAGGCCAACCTTGCCGCCTCACCAAAGTGCCTCCCCCGGGCAGTGAGAAGGGTGTCATCCGCGTAGCAGATGACACTTGTTCCCCGGAGGAGGGCTCCCCGCAGGAGCCAGTTAAAACCGATATTCCACAGAAGTGGACCAAGAACCGACCCTTGTGGAACACCGGTCTCCGAACTGTAACGGAGTATGCGCCCCGTCCTATCTGCGAGAAGAACTTCGCGGCCCTCAAGGTAGCTGGCCAGCAGCCGCCACATATATGGAGGCACTCCGTGAAACCGGAGAGCCTCCAGAATTGTTGAGTAGGGGACGGAGTTAAATGCATTGGCAATGTCAAATGACACAGCCAGCACTCCGTCCCCTGCATCCATGGCCTCTTTCACCTGGCCTTTGAGTCGGGCCAGGGCATCTATGGTGGAGCGGCTCCTCCGAAAACCAAATTGGGCATCGGAGAGGTCCGGACCTACCTCACGAAGGTGGTGGTTCAAACGACCGGCGATAACCCTCTCGAAAAGCTTACCGACCTCATCTAACAAAACGATGGGCCGGTATGCCGAGGGGGAATCTGTCGGTCGCCCTTCTTTCCGAAAGAGGCAGAGTTGTCCCTCCTTCCATAGTTTCGGGAACCTACCAGCTGTGAAGCACGCACTGAATAGGTCCCGAAACTTATCCTCCATCTGTGAGATGGCAATGACCAGCACACGCGCCGGGACGCCGTCCGGCCCGGGAGCCGTCTTTTTGGCGCGGAGACGAAGCTTCGCTACGCCAAATTCCGCTGACGAGACTGGAGGGATCTCTTCCTCCAGTGTGACCATCTCCTGCGAGAAGGACATAGCCGGGGGGATGAAGTCGGCCCGTGGAGGGAACAGGGACCGAACCACCCCATCCAACACAGATGGCTCAAGGGTCTCAGCGGGTGGGGGACCAAAGCGGCGGAGCTTGTTCCGCGCCGCTTTATATGGTGTCCCATAAGGGTCCTTGTTAAGACCCTCCAGCATCTCGGTTCTCGCCGCGGTAATCGCAGTCGAGATGGCCGTCTTCAGATCCTCCTTAGCCTTCACATAAAGGTTGTAAAGGCGGTCCTCCTCAGCCAGGACCCGCGGTCTGAGCCGGCGACTCCGCGTGTAGTCTCTCCTGCTTGCCACGCAGGCCGACCGGAGCTCCGCCAGTTCCGCCGACCACCAGTAAATGGCGTGACGGGGCGGTGGACGGCGGGACCGAGGCATGCTGGAATTGCACACCTCGGTCAGGGACCTCCGAAGCTGCACCGCCGCAGCGTCCACATCTAGGACCTCACCAGGGGGCGTCAACCAGTCCTGGAGGAAAGCCGTCTCCTCAGCCAACTCTCGGTCCAGACGGGAGAGGGCCCACCGCGGAAAGGGGGATTTGCCTGAGGGAACTGTCCCCCGGGGGCCCCGGGTGGAGATGTCGAACCGTATGTAGCGGTGATCCGACATGGTCTCCACCATCTCCACCCGCCAGGGCCTGTCTAATGGAATATAAACCGCTCGCCGTCGCTCCATCACCGCACCGTCGCTCTATTTTATGTATTTCCTTTCCCTGCTTGGTTGTCTGGAGCGATAAGACCGCCAATTGTAACACTTCTTTCTTTGTAATCTTAGTTCTAAGTTTATATTGTTGTATTTGTGTGAACAATAAAGAGTTTTCTATTCTATTCTATAAACCAACTAGCTGTGCCCAGCGGTTTTACCCGCTTTACAGTAGCCTATGTGTCATTACTGTGCTTCGGTAGGAGGGCACTGTAACTAGAGAAATTACTGGGCTGAAGAGTCTTAACATCTTATGACTTTCAAGTAAGAAGCGTTGGCGCAGTGCACTGGGTAAAAATAATGGCACTGTACTGGGCAGCGTTATCTTGCTCGTCTTCTTATTTCGTTGTATATCTCTATACCAGGAGGACAAAGTGGTGGTCTAAGGTGGACAGACGACCTTATAAAGGTCGCCGAAAGACGCTGGATGCAGGTCGCTTCCAACCGGTACATATGGAAGTCCAAAGGGGAGGCCTATGTTCAGCAGTGGACGTCCAGTGGCTGAGATGATGATGATGATGATGATGATTTCTCTATACCAAATATCTGCTCAATTGGTCCACCCGTTTTGGCGTGAAAGATTAACAAACATACATCCATATATTCTAATAAACTTTCACGTTTATAATATTAGTAAGATATATTTTTGTTACGCACGAATTGTGAACTTAGCCTAAGCATATTGTTGTATTTGACTCATTTTATTGAAGTGACAAAACATACATCAATAAGAATATATAAAAAGAATGATTCAAATTTTGATTACAATGTGTATAACAGCCAGTAATACAACATACACCCCCGTAATCAAAATGAGACAATTAACATAAACCTATCCCTTTTATACAATTCTGATGCTTAATGCGTGCTAGCGGCTTAGTGAATACATCAGCCCACATCTCCTCTGTGTGTTTAAAGACAACATTGATAACTTTCTTAGCAACTAAATCACGTAGAAAATGATACCTAGTGTCTATATGTTTTGTTCTGTTGTGGTGGACTGGATTTATTGCTAATTTTTGAGCAGATTGCGAATCATTATAAATTGTTACAACAGTTGACTCACCTGTTATTTCCAACATTAGCCGCTTTAAAAATACAGCATCCTTTGCCGCTCCCGCTAAACTCATATATTCACTTTCAGTAGAGGAAAGAGCAATTGTTGTTTGTTTCTTGCTCTCCCATGAGATTGCTCCACCAGCCAAAGAGAAGTAAAATCCAGTGTATGAACGACGATCTATGGGACAATTAGCCCAATCTGCATCCGCATAGCCAACTAAATTTCCTCTATCTTTCCTGTAAGTAATACCCACATCGATACTTCCTTTTAAATACTGTAACACGCGCTTTGCCGCAATCCAGTGAGTTTTGTCGTATTTAGTATTGAACTGACTCAAATACGAAACAGCAAAAGCTATGTCGGGTCGAGAATTGACTGCAAGGAACATTAAACAGCCAATTAATTTCTGGTAAGGATATACAGTAGAGTCCTCATTACCTTTAGATGGCACTAATTTTTCCTTTTGTAAAGGTGTATGCATAGATCTGCAATCACCCATTTGAAATTTTTCTAACAAGCTCCGGATATAAGTAGCTTGATGTATTTTTATCTCATTAGGTTTCCAATCAATGTTTAAACCTAAATAATAACTCAATGGCCCAATCACTTTCATACTAAAATGATTCTGTAAGTCAGATATGACAGAGTCAAGTGTAGAATCTTTTTTATAAAATACGACAATGTCATCGACATGAAAGGCCAGAATAAGTAACTCGTTACCAACCTTCTTGGTATAAATACATGCTTCTGAAGGAGTTTGTTTAAATCCTATACATTGCAATATTTCGGTCAACTTTTTAAACCATGTCCTTGGGGCCTGTTTTAGGCCATAAAGTGAACGTTTTAATAAGCATACCTTATCTTCTTGACCAGGTTTAGCAAAACCTTCTGGTTGACTCATGTAGACCTCTTCCTCTAAGTCTCCGTTTAAAAACGCAGTATCAACATCCAAATGATGCATTTTCATTCCTGTTTCTGCAGCCAACGCAAACAACATGCGTAAAGAGGAGCTCCGGACAACCGGGGAGAAAGTTTCTGAGAAATCAACACCATATACTTGATTAAATCCTTTTGCAACAAGTCTTGATTTATACTTAACAACATCACCTTGCGCATTTTTCTTTAACTTGTATATCCATTTGCATGGAATAACCTTTTTATCTGGTCTATCAACGAGTACCCAAGTTTTCTTCTCAAGCAATGATTGGTATTCATCGCACATTGCGAGACGCCACTTTTCACTATCTTCTGCATTAATAGCTTGTGAATAGCTTAAAGGTTCATCCAGTTCAGAGGATGAAGTCTGCACACATACATAGTTAGCAGAAGAATTAGGTTTTCTTGGTCTTAAATTATATCTTGGTTCTACAACCTCAGTATCAGAATTAATTTCTTCTGAAGAAATTGATGTATCAGCATTATGCCACTGTTCCTCACTACTATCAGGTACACAATTTTCTGATACTGGTGCAATATTAGGCTTTATTAACTGTTCCACAGTGACAGTATTTCTCTGCTCTGAACTATTTAATGAATTCTCAGACAGAAGAGGTATGTACGAGTATGCTGGTTCCAATAAATCATTACCAGTCTTACAAGTATTACCTTTACCTTTTAAATCATGAAAATGATCTTCAAAGAATGTTACATCTCTACTCTTCACAAGTCTTCTAGGACACGTAGCATCTCTAAAGAAATAGCTTCTCGGATCTTCTGAATATCCGACAAAGATGTGTTCCGATGCTTTCATATCCAATTTCTTCCGATTACAGTCGGGGACATGAATTAGAGCCCTACATCCGAAGACGCGTAGATGTGATAAATTTGGGACCATACCATACCACTTCTCGTATGCCGTCTTGCCTTCGAGAGCACGATGTGGAGATCTATTCTTAAGATATACAGCCATATCTGCTGCATCCTGCCAATAGGCAGAAGAAAGAGAACTTTCTGACAGCATAGACCTTACCTTCTCCATAATGGACTTATTCGTCCGTTCAGCAATACCGTTCTGTTGAGGACTATAGGGAACAGTAGTTTGGTGTTTAATCCCTTCATTTTGTAAATGATTCGAAAAAGCTGCATTAACATACTCTTTTCCGTTGTCACTCTTCAGTGTCTTTATCTTGGCTCCCGTTTCCCGTTCCACAGAGGACTGGAAAATACAAAACTTATTCTTTACTTCAGCTTTTGAAGAAATAAAGTAGACAAAAGTCATACGAGAAAAATCATCTATAAAAAATAAAATATATTTATTGCCTTGAAATGAAGATTCAGGCAAGGGACCACAAACATCTGAATGAATAAGTTCCAGAACTGAAGTTGATTTTTTATGTGAAACTTTCTTAAAAGTTTTCCTATTCTGCTTACCTTCAATACAGGAGATACAAGGTTCCTTATCGACTTCTGAATAATCAACGCCCACCGCGTGACCCTTCTTAAGTTGGTCCATTCCAATGCGGCATAAGTGACCTAATCGTCTATGCCAAAGCTTGAAACAAGATACATCAGAGTGCGTTTCAAAAGCGGATAATCGTTCATTGAGTTTAGAATTGACTGTAACATCTAATGAATACAGTCCACCACAAATAGAACCATGTAAAATTACATCTCCATTACAAGTAAAAGCATCAGAATCATAAAAATTACAACCAGTTTTATCAAAAACTAAACTAAAACCTTTATCTACTGCCTTCTTAACTGATATAAGATTCGAGTCCAAGTTTGGCACATGAACTACATCAAGAATCTTTTTGACCGATGTCAAATTATCACTGCAACTGGTAATCGAAACTTCACCAACACCTTGGGTTTCCAGTATATCACCATTTGCTATAGTTACAGTTCCAATAGGGGAATCCTTCACATTCTCCATCCAATCAGCTCGTGATGTCATGTGTGCTGACGCTCCAGAATCTATATACCATTTCTCATTATCTAATTTCTCATTTACATTCAGTGCACAGAGAGCATTCTTATGATTTACAGATTTCTTATTCTTGTCCTTCTTATGGGGACAGTCTGGACGCTTATGACCTGGCTCATTACAGTCATAACACACAATAGGCTTCTTAGGCTTGGATGCAGAAGATTTACTTTGATTCATCCGGGAACGAAGAGCAGTATCAGGATTATCATATTCAGTTTTATTCAATTCATTCAATAATTTTGTCTTTACAAGGTCCGAAGTTATATGTGTATTCGAATTTTCCAGAGCTAATATTAAAGGCTCATATCGTGGACTCAGACCTCCCAGAAGAATAGCTGCTATTGATGCATCTTCTATTGTTTTTCCGATGTCAGCCAAGTCTTGTATAGTAGACATGATGGCATTTATATACATCTCAATTGAGTTATAATCTTCAAGGCTGCATCTATAGAGTTTACGTTCAAGGCTTATACGTCGACCCAAACCTTTGTCTTCGTATGCGGACGAAAGAGCGTCCCATGCCTCCTTTGCAGTTTTTGATGACCTTACGTGGGTTATTGCCAGTCCATCCAGAGTAAGGCAAATCTTCGATAAAGCTTTCTGATCATTTCTTAACCTTTTATCGGTGGATACATTACTATCTTGGTAACCTACGACGGCTTCCCACAATTCTTCATAAATAAGGCACATCCGCATCTTAAACTTCCATGTAGAGTAGCCTTCCCTATTAACTAAAGGTTTTATGCAAGAAAGGGAATTATTATTTGACATAATTTTATAACTCACGAACAGCTGGTCAATGTCCAAAAAATACACATATGATGCACGTAATACTTTAGAAAAACTTTCTTTTCACTTTTAATGCAGAAAAACAGTTTATTCTTGTATTTTCTTATAAATTCGTGCTGATAACGTATGTTGTATTTGACTCATTTTATTGAAGTGACAAAACATACATCAATAAGAATATATAAAAAGAATGATTCAAATTTTGATTACAATGTGTATAACAGCCAGTAATACAACACATATGTCTGAATTCCACACTATTTTTAAGACGAAAATCTATCGCTATGGGTAATTAAAATAATGTATGTAGGTAAATGTAAGAAAAACAAACAACATTTTCATAATAAAACGATTTAATTTAAACTTTTAAAATGTAAACTTACAAAAAATTACAGGAAAGAGTTCATAGTTTGGCACTATTTGAGCCGCTTTATGCAATTGCTTTGAAATTTTTTGGTTATTTTTAAACATTTTACCTAATTTACTTAAACATAACACAAAATATTTGTCTAATCTTTAAGAAAACATAATATTATACTTAGTATATCACTGAATTTTTCCTTATAATCTTTGGCACAATAAAATGAAGAATCATCTTAAAGAAGAAGTACGATTTAATTTATGTATAATATAAGAAATAATTTGGTATAATATAAGGAATGAATTTTTGAAAAGCTAATAGCCATAGAGATATCTTTAAAAATTACATTTATCTTATCGTGATCTCCTTTTATTTCGTTGGTCAGCACTGTTATTGAGCAATATTTTTATCTAATTTAAATTTTGTAAAAAAAAAAGACTTCTTTCACTTGGAGTTTAAGATAATATAGCAGTTGTGATTCACGCGCGAGTTTAATTCTTTTAATTTTTGTTCTTCTGGATTTATTATTTTCATTTTCAGTTGTAAAGTTGCGATTACATGAACCATTGTTTCGGACCATTTCGATATCTTTTGATGTAGGTTTAAGGTGAACGCACACTTATCCGAAAGTGTGCGTTCACTTTTAACCGCATCAAAATGTTTCTCGGGTGAGAAAAGAGAATAGTAGCAGGTCACATGAGTAAAGATACCTGCTGGTTTCTCGCGTAAAATCTCCATGAAATTTCTCTCCAAGACTTCTCGCGTGAATTATAATAAATACCTCGTACAACCGTGAATCACGAGAACTAGATACATTTTATATGCATTGCTATTAAAAAAGGAAATGTGCTATTAACTCCTCATTTCTATAAAATAATATTTGGCAGTATCATAATATTATTATCATCTATTCGTAACAGAACTGATTTATATTTACAATTTAAAATTACTTATTCTACTGAGATGTATCAATAATTCTATATGAATTATAATCTGTTTGTGTTTATACATCTAATATAGATAACATTTCTTTGGATCTTATTAATATAAGTTAGTAATAAATACAAGTTTGTCATATAATGTTTTAGGCAGATTTTCTTTATTCACAATATTTGGCACACGCAAACATTTTGGCGTCGTCAGGCAGTTAATAAAAAAGTGTAAAAAAAAAACACATTCGTTAATATAATTATTTACAATAATTAAAAATATATAATAAGGTATTTTGGAATTAATTTCCTTAATTGTCGTCTAATATGAACTGTTTATATTATGTATTTTACTTACTCGTACATTACAGGTATTTCATATTTATGACTAATGTGTGAAAGCTTTAAAAACAAGGCAGCATATCCACATTTTTTTATATTACATAAATAATTTTCAACTGAAAATATTCTTCTTACTGGAATTTATTAATATGTAGCAAACTTTTTTAACCCTTTTTTAACAAATTCAATAATATGACCAAATTTAAGAATTTAACGACATTATAACAGATTGTAGAATCATTAAGATACATAAAAAAATATTAAGGGTATCTGTTACGTTGAGCGGTGAAACGCAGGGGTTGCCTGCCTCACGGTTTGAATTATTGAGAGTTGGTATACACTTGTTGGTACTAACTGCTTATAATAGGCAGCGCTAACTGACGCGAACGACGGGTTTGTACAAGTGCAGCGGTGTATAGGGCGGCAAACTGCTTTAATCCGCATCGTGCACCGTGCACCCGCTAACGTAGCAAACGCCCTAAATTTGTTTGATTAAAGTTCATCAATTAGATCAAATTCTATTAACATCATTTAATATACTTAGGATAATCGAAAGGTCAATCAAAGTAGGTCGCGACCTGAACATATTTTATGACAATCCTTAATGATATCTACATAATATGAGTTATAATAATTTATACCTATTGTCTACCAATTATGTCACAACTGCTCTGGAATCGTTTGTGAATCTAGAACTTAAAATAGTGGCCCTAAAAATGCACTTTGCCAGAATCCGACATGCTTTTGAATACACAGTAAAGTGTCTACCGCCATCGGTATTTACCTATAAAGGGGAAGAAACTATATATGTATGTTGGGATTTGTCCCAATGAAAATTCTACTAGCAATCCATGTCTGTCATTATACTTAGTTTGACTGGTACTGCTCCAATGGTGTAGAATATTTTACTAAAAAGAAGTTTTATCAATAATAGCAGACTGCGAATTTTGGCATAGCCCTTGTTTTAGAATCACGCTTTTAAAATATATTTGACTATACTATTAAGTTCTGGATCCACATTTGATCTACTTACATTAGGATATGAATTATTTACATTTTCAAGGAATATTGAAGTTAGCACGGTTATCGGTTCATCTACATGTCATTGTACATTGAAAAATCACTTTACTATGTTTGTCACCATTTCACTTTCACAGAAGTCAAAGCCTACACATCGCTGGGAGGCGAGGAGGCCGGGTCTGGGCGCTAGTGTAGTTGACTCTTCGTACTAAACCCGTAGTGCAAGTAAGGGGAGCCAGCGCCGTCCCTTGCGCCGCTCCCGGTCGCTCCACTTGCCCCACTCGGGCACTTCAAAGCAGAACGAAGCTCTGACGCCATTTCCGAACACAGTGACGCCTAAACAAACCACCGGATAGAGTCGATTCAAATGCTTGAATGTACTGTTCAATACAATCTTACCTCTTCTTTCTGGATTTCCATGGGAGCACGAGAAAGAAAATTTGTTTAATTTCATATTTGAAGCCATATTTCATGGAGCGACAACGATAACGATACTCAAAAAAATTGCGATCAATTCCAATCTGTTGATCTTTGATTCATAATTCCGTCGTATCTAACTTGAAATAATATAAGTTGCGTTATCGTTTCCGCAGTAATATTTATACATTTTATAAATCTAATAAAACGAGCAATCTAAAATAAACGTTATTTTACAAAATGAATGAGATCAACGTAAAAAGATTTTTTCCTTTAATGCCAATCATATTATTTCGCTCAGCGTCATGTAAATTTGGGTAAACATAATGTAATAAAATCTCATATGAGGCTTCATTTCATCATGGATTAAAGTCGTACATTTTGATTTGGTGCTTACGAGAATGCGAATACGGAAAAGGAATATATTACGGAATGCTTTAATGATGTATGAATATCAAAATATATTTGAAATTCATGCTTGAACGTTGCATTATTCAATACGTGTCTCTTCTAGCAAAATACTTTTAACAAAACTAGCGAAAACTTGCGTAAAATAAAGAAAATAGTTTACCCATTTCAAAAGTAAACCTAGAACAAAATAAGTTACGGTCAATATCAGCAAAGAAAGTTTTGTCGGTAAAAGAGAAGTTTTCTGTGGCCATAACATATCGATTAAGACTTCCCGTAGACTACTTACTGACTTTCTATCAGCAGATTTCCATACTGATTACAGAAATTGGTAACCTGCCCGCACATAATATCTACCAACAGAAAGTCTTTGACTAGTCTTGCCTAGTAAGTCTTGAATTGTTTGGTGCCAGTCTATTTTCCACTTTGCGTATTTCCTGTGGATTTTAAATCTGTCTCTGCGGGGTCCGCTTTTGGGCGAATAAAATTGAAGAATTAATTAAAAATAATTAAATGAATGTTACTCTACAGTTAATTAAATATCGTAACATGTACTTTAAGTTTATAAAATGAAGATTCATCCTATATTGTGAATGAAACTTACTTTCACAATATTTGAATCTTGAGAACATAAGAAATTCCAAAATAACCAGAATCTCATTCAAAGTTCACTAACTGCTAATCAAGAAGTAATATTTTAAGCATAAAAACATCTTGCTGCCCGAGGCTGTAGCGTGGGAGAGATTCGCCAGGTTTTGTGTACGGTTTTAATTAGCTATTATACTGAAGACCAATTTATTTACGCTTTGCTTGAATCAATTTTAGGAGATGAATTAGATGAACAGGAAATGGAAAATTTAAAATGAATTTGTTAACAGAACGTGGTTCTGTGAAAAAGCTTTTATATTTTAAGATTCATTTACAGAGGTTCATTAGGCGTGGAAAATTCTCTTATAAATAATAATGTAAAAGAAAACAAACGAACGCTCGTACTTTTTTCAACGGTGATCCATCGAGACTTTAATGAAGCTTTATTCAAAAATAGTTCTATTCATTTGTTAAAATGTAACTGTAAATATTACGGTGCTACTCTAGATTATATATATTTTTTAAATATTTTAAGAGTATTACAGTTTTAATACTTTAAAAAAATGGCAAATTGTTTCCAAAATACAAGTATGCATTTTTCGTTATTAAATAACTATAGTTATTAAAGATAACAAATTGGAAATACTTTTAAAAGTAGTGAAAAAAAAAACCATATACCGCGAAATATGTAAAAAAATAAAATCAAAAAATTTCAAAATTCGTCATATATATAGTGCGAGCGCGTATTGAAACATTCACTCGTAACGATAAAGCTCTTTATGTTAATCTAAGTAGTAGACAAAATAAAAATCTTTATTTTAGATGATGAATCAGTGAATCGACTTACTCGTTCGTCCACTGCCACCTTACGCGACTTCCAGACGAACTCGCAAACGGCGATGACGCAAGCGACTCCCATCCCGCCCATCAGGACGACAAACACTCCGCCCACGTTCGCCAGGCCGAGCTCGTTCGCTGTCGACGACGATTTTGATGTCTCGTCCTGACAGAAACATTAACGTGAATCTTTTGAATAAATAAATAATAATTCGGACTTATACTCCAACGTTCAACAGTACAGGTTGCCCTTGCTTACGTCCACTAAAAGAGACAAATTACAATTTAAGGTTGTGTGCCCAACCCATACGCTGCTGTTTCAGGTCGCCGAGATTAATTCAGGGCATGCAACATGACTTCCTAACGGATTCCTAACGATTTTGATGTCTCGTCCTGACAGAAACTTTAACGTGAATCTTTTGAATAAATAAATAATAATTCGGACTTATACTCCAACGTCCAATAGTACAGGTTACCCTACTTACGTACACTAAAAGAGACAAATCACAATTATAGGTTGTGTGGCCAACCCATACGTTGCTGTTTCAGGTCGCCGAGATTACTACATGCAACATGACTTCCTAACGGAAACAGTAGGAAGATATGTAGGAACATATCTTTAGGAAACAGCCGGAACCTACAGTTTTACGTGCCTTCCGAAGCACGGTAGCGTCCAGATGAAAATCTTTGCCACACTTAGATTTGAACCTCCAGGTTACAAGTCGGACGTACGATCACCACGGACGCTACATCATCTACTTTGGGTGCCATCTTATACCGAAGGTTGGCGATCATCATGGCAATAAGAAACCACAACACAGGAGCACCTCTAAATACGCGTGCACTATAGGACGCGTGCTTGCAGTACTATTAACGCAGACTTTTAAGCCAAGATGTTCTTATTTCTGGACTTCTTTGACCCTGAATATTTCCCTTTAAAGTATAAGTTATAATAGCATATAATTTGGGACTATGCAAGATGTGCCCTGGGTTTGCAGACATAATAGATAATATGAAGTGCAAAAACAACAAAAAAATTAGCAAGAATGTAGGTGTAAATAATTCTACGAGTAATTTAATGCTGTTATGAATCACATCATAGTACAATGCTATTGTTGAAATTTAACAGTTAAAATAAAGTTTATTTATAAAAATATATCATTATACAGTATCATTGAAATATTTTTGGCATCAAAAGTATTAACTTGATATTTTCAACATTTATTAGTGTTTGGAAATATCCAATAACAGTTTGGTTATAAAACAATTCGTACGGAATTTGATTCATATAAAAATAAAATATCACGAGTAGAAATTGTTTAATCGATTTGTTTACATAGACCGCCGTGAATATCTATTTTTTATATTTATTCAATGAACAAAAGTTTAACAGTAATTGCACTATGCGCAGCAAAATCATTAAATACTTCCCTAGATTCGCGAAACCAACTCTAACCATTTCTACGTAGTTTGATGAGGTTAGTACCTAAGTAGATATAAGACGAGAGAAGTCCCACACACGACGCCGGACAAAAGGTGCTTAAGGTTTCAACGAACTGACGCCAAGGCGACTTGGGAATTGAACTGGACGAGACGGTCTCGAATAAGCTCGCTCAATGCTCAAAGACTTGCTTCTCAAACTTCTGTCAAAGGACTCCTTTGGTCTTTCGGAAAACATGTGTTCAAAGACAAATATGCAATTATATTCTAACTGTAAGTAAATAATAGGTAGTTTTCGTCCGGTTTTAGAGTACGATTGTTTGTCTAACGAAATGCTTTTGAAGTCTCGAGAAATGGTGTGCATTTCAATAATGGACGGTCTGTACTAGTAAATATTATATAGCGTTAATGCCTGTTTATATCTGGGCGATATTTGCTACCCTTGTTATGAAACAACATTTGTTATTATTGGCAGTTTTGTTCCGCGTATATGGCTCAGGTTTGAACAGGCCTTAATGTCAGTGATACTTCGGAATAATTTTCAATCAAAATTTAATTTATTCTGACATCGCACGGGTAATGATATGCATTCATGCGTACACCTCAACCGTATTATACGGCTCTTAACTGATTGAAAATTCTCTTGAAACTGAAATTAAGATAATGCCATGGACAAAGAAAAAAATAATCATTTTAATGTCCGCACGCTTCGCTACGAAAGATAATGGCGTCGTTTCTATTTAATACGCACCCTGCAGGACCCGCCGCCTCGTTTTTCCTTCCACCATTTCGTTTTCAAAATGTGCAATTTGCCTTCCTCTTGCAGTTTGAGCACGGCGCCGCTAATAGCAGTGCGATATGGCGAGTCTATAAAATGAAATTAATAAAGAGTTTTCCCTGGAAATGTTCTAGTATTTTCATTAGGTTGCTTAACGTCGTCGGAAGTGTAATATTTTGCAATCAAAGCAAAGGACTCGACTTAATTCTCATTATAAGTACCTATGTATACTACTGAGGTATTTGTGGAAATTGTTAATGAAGCAGTTTCTTATGAATATCATAGACAAAAATTATTATAAGGTAGAGATGTGAACATACAGAAGAGATAGATTACATTTTCAAAACTGAAGTTTACATTGTACCTAATACCTACCTTCGTTGCGGCTTTGCTACTAATCCTTCGTTCGTATACTAACCCTTTCCTGGCAGATGTCAACGTCATAAAACTTAAAATATGTCAAATTTAAAACCCAATCCGGTCAGTGGTTTAAGCCTAGGCGTTGTTAGATCAGTCAATTAATCAATCAGCGACTTATTCATTTTACATAACATTTAGAATATTAGACCTAGGGTTAATAAGGTTAGAGTTAAAGTAAACATCTTACTTGGCGGCATAGCAATTCCATATCCCTTCGAATCCAGCATGCCTCCAACTTGCGTTAGATCACAGTTCCTCTCCACCACATATTCAATCGTCGTAGACTCCATCAGGTAAGCGTATGCACCCTTTCCTCGAACAACTCTCTCTTCACCTTCCTTATTAGTAGTGGAAAATACTGTTGGTCTTGCTGACTCCATGAACGACCACATGCGCTGGTATGTTGAGAAGTTTGAATCCTGGATGACAGATGAGATATTAACGGTGGACTGGTTCAATGAATGGAATCCATCTGCATTGGCTTTTTTTTATGCGAAGAAGTAAGAGGACGAGCAAGCCGCTCCCCCGATGTTAAGAGATAAAGCTAAAAAAATCAGAACAATGCCACCTAGGATTTCACGACGATGTGAAATTCTAGGTGCACTGCACTAACCCCTTTTACTCAAAAGTCATAAGATGTTGAGACTCCTTAGCCCAGTAATTTCAGTAGCTACAGTGCCCTTCTACTGAAGCACAGTAATGTTTACACATCACTGCTCAGGCGGCAGAATAACTGGCACTGTTGGGGTACCAACCTAGTCGATCTCCTGCAAAGGAAGTCTACCCCCGGTGGCATATACTTTTTCCACAATTTGCTTTAAAGAAAGCGTAGTGTGACCTTAATAAATACCAATTATAATCTTTATTACCTACTCGTCATAATATTTCATTTGATACGTGTAAGTGTTGTTATTATTACCAAAACCTGTATATAAAAAGTAACCTAAGTACCTGTATATAAGTGTTTCGCTGATTATTATTTGAGAAACGTCGTCGTTGCATCAAAACTAGTAGGGAGATATTTTTTTAAAGAGTTTACTTATATGAACGTTATTTGCTATCCAGAAAATTCTTTTATTAAGCACGAAAAATTCTTGCTTGAATTTCTTCAGCATAGATATAAAAATCATGATCACTTTTTACATGTCCTTGAAGATTGGCTTCATCAAACGGACCACTTTTATACCCTATATCAGAAAGTTAATAGACTCCTAAGCCAAAATAAAGCTTATGTCAAGAGATGTAATGTAGAATACCGCCCGTAGGCCCTGAAACTTTTTTGATAGCACAGAGTTACTGTCTATAAACAAAGATATACTCGTATAATAACGAATAGATGCCGCGACCGTATCAAATTGTACAGATAGAGATGTACACGTATAGAGTACAAATAATAAAGAAAAATACCTCAAAAGAATTATAAATACAGTTTCTGTATTTTTTTTACAGTTTTTAATTAAATATAATTTAATTCAACAGAATTAGGCATTTTAGTGCATTTTTTTGTGATGCAAGGCCGAGCTGAGTGACGTGCCTGAAATCATGTTCAGTAAGGAAAAAAAAAGTAATAGGATCATGAATAAGAAGTAAATTATGATGATATATAATGTATGATGTCTGGTGTAGTGCAAAATTACCACTATTACTGTCATGTTGACAGGGAAATTGGACTGAAAAGGCTATATGGAGCATTTCTCCACACACTTTTTAGCTAAGTGAAGAGGGTAAGCTCGCGGTTTCTCGCCAAATTATAATATCTGTGGCTATAAAATTGAAAGTACCCACAAGTGAAAACAGGACAAGTTTCTTCATAGCCATGAAGCTCGAATGAACTGAGTTACGACAGCTATGCTTTGCAACGTTCATTCGTGTTCAAACTTTATTACGATACACTGAGACAATAATCACAACACTTTGATGTATGTAGCATCTGCCTCATTTATTTGCTCGTTATAAAGTTTGTATCATCTGCAATTCCGGCAGGGATATGGTTTGTTTATGTTTATCTCAAAACACCATGGGGGTTCAGGTTTATGGTACATCAGTAGTACTTACCATTACTTAGCGTTGCGTTGTACAGAAAAGAAATATTTCGTCGTAGTAAAACGTAAAACATAAACTAAGTCCGCCAGTTAAGTGAAAATTGCAGTATTACTAAGTTAAGTTTGTCCTAAGTTTTACGTAATGATATTGCATATTTAAACTTGTTGCTATAAATCTAAATCATATAAAATGTATTTATTTTATCATAGTAAAAATATCTTACGAAGTGATTACACAGAATTATAAAACCTAAGCATATTTAAAAAAAATACCGCACATTTTTTTCATTCTTAATTGAAGGACTTTTTATTTATCATTGAAAAGACAGCATAATTCTGAGGTAAAGTGGCAGGAAACGACTCAAAGATTCTTCGCAGCTAAGAAAGGCAATGAAATGCAAATCCTATATTAGTAAACAACACGAAGTTTTATTAGACGTCAACCAACCGCAGTCATGAAACTTCTGGTCGCTAGCTGTGGTTGTATTTTAAAATGCTCGATAAACTTAGTATACTCGCTTAGTACACTGCCTCGATTCCTATAAAACTTTGCCTGCCATTTGTTTATTTTTGACTTTATGCTTACGTTTCTCATATTATGTTTTTTTTTTACCTTTGTACGAGTAAAATAATTTTAAATAAAGCTCCAGAGGCTGTTGACCTAATTAACTTTGATGTTGTTTTAAAAATATTTTAATTCTGTAATGGAATGGGCACAAAGTAAAAATATTTAGACTTTAAATTAAAACAAACAATTGTCTATTTTTTTTTACATTTACTCGTAGTCGGAGTTGGGTTTAATAAACCATTGAGGCACTTTTAATTAGGTTTTTATTTTAGGCTGGAAAAGGTTAAAATCCATGTAAGGAACATAGATTGAAATGTTTCTATTCTACGTCATAAGTGTACTTTCAAGATTTTACGAGACGCTTGAGTTATACTGTATACCTATTAAAAATACAAGTAATTTACCCTGAAAAAGGCAGCCGTAGATCCTCCCTTCAAAGCTCCATACTTAATTTTGGTTTGTTTAGCAAGGTCCTCGGCACTTTCGATGGGTGAATCCATTCGCTCGACAGTGAGAAAAGCAGCTAAATTGGCGGTGTACGATGATATCATTATCAATGTGAAAAACCACCACATTCCTGCTACCATCCTGGTTGATACCGCTCTGAATAAAAATAAGATTGTTAAACAAAAACATTTTTTATATTTTGTCCTAAGCTTATGTTACTGTGACGAATAAGTCGTTCTAGCAACGTATTGGTCGAAGCAGTTATAGCTCAAAAATATAAAGAATTGATTTTATATTGCATCTTGAGAAAGAATTAGAGGTCTCGCCCTCAGCGACTTTTTGTAGCGATCGTCGGGCGTTTTGTAACGCTTCTGCATCACGTATTTAGCGATACTGAATCTAAATAGCCAGAATGCGGCGGCATCGCTACTACATCGCTACACGAAGTCGCCGTGGCCCCCTTTTGGCTTAATAAATAAATAATCTATTACTTAAAACTTGAGTTACTTTTTGTAGTCGGTACTAAATTTTCATTAGCATTGCGCTTGTAACGTGTCTCTGTTGGAAAAGTTAAGCAGCTGAAATACTCCGTATTTTCGGCTAAACAAATGCGAAGCTATCATGAAACACAATAAATGATGACCAGACTGCGGTTTCCTTTAATTTACCGACAAAGATGTGCTATATACCATCGATTAGGTACTCGTATATGAGGTGGCGCAAAATTAATCATCATATTTACTTTGTTTTATACAAAGAGATAGATGATAATTTTGCGCCATCCTATCATAATAATTATGTTAAGATACATTTCACATTCGCATAATTCTAAATAGCCAGCAGTAGGTACATTTGTTTATTTATTCTTAAATTTAAGATAAACTTAACATATTTTAGCTAGGGAATGTGCAATATGTACCAAACTTTATGTGAAATCTATCCTGGCAAGACTTAGTCTAAGTACTAGTAGTTAAGTTTGAAACTTTGATGCAGCAAGCTGTGGATACTACACTAAGCTGTCGGTACACCAGGTGCATTGTCGTAGCTACATTATTCAATCAGCGACTAAGTCTCTTTAGCTAAATATAGTGGGAAGGAAACGAGGGCCATTCGAAATTGCCGACACGTTTCTATTTAGATTGGACGCGCTAGGCGACTACCGATGCTTGAAATTCACAAAGGGCTGTGGCCGCTTTGAAACTAATTAGTGAAAGGGAGTTCTTCATCCAAGCTCTGCAACCGAAGGCTACATTTCCGTATTGTAATTATGCCGAGATTTGCGGAGTCTGTCGATGTTTACGGGGTAGCTTGACGAGCGAGAGTATCGCGTCGAGTCTCTATTACCAAGTATAAACGTTATTGACATAGTGAAATTATAGCGAGTAGTCCGGCACCAAACAAAGGTACAAAAGCGATGTGTATGTGTGTGCGGTGTATACGTACGCTTGCACATACAAAATATAAATCTTCCTGGGTATCCGTCATTCAAGAACGCACCGAGTCGCCGCTCTGATATCCTCGCAGATTGTCGCGAGAAAAATGACTTCAGAAAAAAAGAAGTTTATAGTCTGCCCTATGCTCCGGGCGTTACTTATTTTCCTAAACACTGTCTTAGGCCTACTTGCTATAACTTTACTTTGTTATTTACTATGATATTATTCGTGTGAAAGACGACACTCATGTACTGTGAGTGTCTCCTTTCATAACGCTCTGAGTTCATGATAAATGTGAATAGAAGTATATGCTAGAACGCTTTAGCGTAATGTTTCTACCGCCTACATTCATTACTGTAGACAAATTGTTTATGAAGTCAGAGAGTACTGATAATAACATCATCGCGATACACTCGCTCATGTAACCACTAAATCAAGAGGCCGATTTAGTCCGCCCGGAAGTGTAAACTTAGTTGCAGTGGCACTTACTTCGGTGCGATATCCGAACCTTGCTGCATCAAGGATCCGATAGTGAACCACAGCGAGTTCAAGAGAGTGAACTGATTCTCCAACACCGGCGGCTCGTCTATACAGTTGCGGGGGCTGTCCCACTCGTACGGACTGAACCTGCGCCCAAACATTACCCCCACTTTACTAACATTCATGTATACTTCGATAACACGCTGAGGAATTTCATTGCCAGAAGCTAGCTACATTCAGCTCTGTTCCCACATCTAACTCCTAGTTGGAACGTTTATTAAGTTATAAAACCCTTTCGAAATCATAAACACACTCCACATTGTTGAGCACAAATTTCATATTTCAAGGACCAATTTAACCAAAGCTCAACGCGTAAGTCCATTTATAACCATGTCAAACGCGAGTACGAATAAAGTCCCAGAATTACAGGCCCTTTGTCACGCACGAAAATAAACTGTCCTTCCAAATCACGTCAATCCACAGTGCCGATTTAGTCGGATAAATGACTAAAGTTAGCATAACTAGTTTATGTGTGAGTGACGATGAAACTCGAAGGCGTCACGGGAATAATTTGATATGAGAAGCGTGTTACTTTCAAAGGAATAACTTCCGGCAATAAAACCCCGAAGCGTCCCGGTTGATTCAACGGCCCCTTTTAACTTTTTAACCTTCTTATGACTTCGCTGAGGTTGCTATATTTGTTGCCGAAAATGAAAACTTTGTAATTTGTAATTTTTTGTAATAAAGGTCATAAATTGAGTTTTCATTTGGGCAGAAATACGTCAGTCACCTTATGACTTCGGTATTATGGGTTGTAACCTAAATAGGGCCGTAAAAGTAACCTTACTTGGGCAGAAAGTCACAGCTTTGTTGCATTAGCGATCCGATGGCGAACCATAAACAGTTTGCGAGAGAAAAAATGTTCTCCATTTTCTCTCCATCAGGTGAATGAGTTTGGTGCCATTCGTATGGAGTGAACCTATTGGATGGATACATTTAGGAAACGAGAATTGTTACTGTAATTTATCAGTGTTTGTTGGCTTTATTTTTCTAGAAAATAAGATGTTTCGGTATAATATTAGGTACATTTATCGTACGTAATATACCTATTTGGATTTCTCTTAGTATAAAGGTACAAAAACAAGTACTTAGGGGTACCCCTAACTTATAAAATAAAAATGTAGCTTGTTAACTTTACTTCTCGTGACTCTAAATTGATTAAAAATCCTTCAAGTTTTGACCAGAATAATATAATAATGAATAGTAAAAATACTTATAAGTAAATTTAAAAAATATGAAATCAATATCAATGTCAATTATTCTTTTCATTATGCGAGGATTTGACACATTTTTTATTCTTGTTCCGCTTGACCGATATCGATTTAATTTAAATAAGTCAAACTTGAAATATGAGTTTCAATTAATATTAAGTATGTTTGCCAATATTATCCATTCTGATTTTTCTTACCATTACTACTCTTAATCTCGAACAGATTTAGTTTAAAACTGCCAATTTTTAAAAGTTTTTTTGTTTTGTTTTTATAACTATTCTTTGCGTGTGTAACTAAAACTATTTTAACTGAAGATATATTCTTAAGTCATGATAAAACAATATGTAAATCACAACACAGGGTATCCTAGTGTGGGGACTAGTGGACTCCAATCATGTACTTGCTTTATGAAATAAATAAAGATTTATTAATATTATTCAATAAATAAAGAAGTGTGTCTTCCTCAGTAACAAATTCATCTTCAGAGATATCTTGTTGGCACACTTATAAAATTAAGACTTCTAAAAACGAGCATAAAAACTAAAGTGAATGTTGCATAACTAAGTGCGAACTAGCTAAAACTCACCTCGCCAGGATGAAAAGTAACACGGAGACTCCCAGGTAAGCCGTGGCCATGTAGATCCATACATCTAGCGATAATGGCGAGAGGAACGAGAATAAATTAGGCGGTTGCTTGATAGGCTTGCGGTAGAGCACCGATATTCCTAGGTTCATGAACGGCATTGTGAAGTCCACTACTTGTTCCCTGTTGGATGAAAGTTTTGTTAGTTTGGAGTTTAACTTCTATTAGTATTAGTACATAGATGGAATTGGTTTGAAAGGTTGAATAAACAGGTTAAGGAGGATGTGTGTGTCGGGTGAGTGAAAATATAAAGGTCGATAGGTTGGTCAGGATATGTGAATATGTATGTGTGTTTGTTACTTCTTCTCGCCTAAAAGAAGTGAATCAATTAAGCTGAAATTTGAGGCCCGTCCACCCACTGGACTTTCCCACTGGTGGGTGGACGGGGAATTCACAATTCCCCTCCACCCACTAGAGTTGAGTGGACCAGAATATTCACCTTGTAATTGATAAATATAATGAAAAAACAATTGGTTTCTTTACGTTATTAAACATATTTGGTGTAATAAAAATTAAAGTTGTCGATTCACTTGCGGTACAGTACCGTTATTCCCAGGTTTATCAATAACGGTGAAGTCTAATAGGTACTTATTGTTCCCTGTCGGATGGAAGTTTGTTCTGTTAGTTGGGGTTTAACTATTGATATTATAGACTGGATTTGTTTGAGTTGGCTGAACTGAGGATATGAATGTGAGTCAAAATATACGGACGATTGTTTAGAGTAGGAGAGCAATATAATATAATGTGCCAACCTCACGTAGGTTGAGAAAAGGCAGAAAAATAATAATGAGGGACTATTGATTTAAATAACGATGAGGGTGTATTGATTTAATAATAAATATTTGGCTCATTCTCATTTTAGCTCAAATTTGATGGTCACACGGTTATATTTCCTAAACGGTTAAAGAAAGAGACATGAATTTTAGATAGGTGGATAAAACATATATTAAGCTACAAAATAAATAAAGATTGTCATAATAGACGCGAAAAATAATATTAAAATTTAACATAAAAGGTCAAAAACGGGGCCATTTTCCGTATTCTCATGGTGTCACACTTTCCGTTGCAGTGAAACATTTGGGCACTACTTTAACAAATTTCGGTGTATCTGTATATAACATATACCAACATTTTTGCAATCAAATACATTTTACGGTATACAGTCTCAAAAAAGCCTTTCATTATTATTTTTAATTTAAAATGATATAATGCGGCGGTCACACGATTTTAGGTGTTTTAAATTTGCATAGTTTAACGGCTGCTGTTAAACACAACATCAACAATCCAATACAGAGTTTGATTCATTTCAATGATGGCCATGTTCTGCAATCGTAGAAGTAGGATCTAGGACTTATCGAGCCGTGGAAAAAATATAAATTGCTAAGTTTCAATTTATTCACGGGTGTACCGATCACTTGCATGGACAACATTTTTATGCATTGTATTTTAGTTATTTAAATCAAAGCTAGCTTTTCGAAATGCTAAAATGTGCGAGATAAAGATGTAGTATTTAATTTTATACATTATACCAAAACTTTCCAGAATTTCACTAAAAAGGTATATTTTCGTCACCAGCGTGGCATCACCTTCATAGCGTTTTTTACCATGAAGGTGATTTTTAAGCCACGATAGTGATTTTATTTGTATTGTTTTGTTTAGAAAGGGCCTTTTTACCAACTAAAAATTACTTTACCTATCATGTTAGGGTTTTAATACATACATACCAAATTTCTGACTAATAAAAAAGTAAAGTGAAAGGTAAAGTAATATCTCAAATTACGCATATTTTCTTCTGAAGTGAGGTTTGTTGTTACGTAGAATGTCGTTTTATTGCTCATTTTTGGTAGATTTAGTCTTTTAAAAGGGGTTTACTTGAAAAAGTTGTGAAAAAATAATGACTGAATCACTTTCGTGGCGTCGAAAATTTCAAAAACTGTTTTTCTTCGAAATGAAACGTACGATTTAAATTATATATTCATATAAAAGTTTACTCGTGTTATCCAGTTCTACACAATATTATACATAAACATTACAAATAAGCAATAAATAAGAATTGCCATGAAGGTGACGATGAGAATCGATTCCATGAGAATGAGCCATTTATTCCTCAGATTTAAGGTTTACAGTTCACATTTTTAAACATCGTTCATCGCTCAAATCTGCCTTTTCAGACGTAGGACAATTGAATTGCTATTTATTAGAATTATTCTATACATGATATTGGTTACGACAATCAACTTTATAGAATACCAATACATGACTTAAAGTGGGAGAGATTTACTCTGCCTACTTGTGCGTCAGTAATACAAACAAATAGGTACCAAATTTTAACCCAAACGCAAGTAATGACGTAAAGAAGACGTAGTCAAGCATTTTTAGGGTTCCGTACCTCAAAAGGAAAAAACGAAACCCTTATAGGATCACTTTGTTGTCCGTCCGTCTGTCTGTCTGTCTGTCTGTCTGTCTGTCTGTCAAGACCCTTTTTCTCAGGAACGCGTAAAGGTAACAAGCTAAAATTTACAGAAAATACTAAAATCCATTGCCTCTTGGAGCTGTGAAAATTTCAAACTTCTAGGCCAACACAATCAAAAGATATAATCGAATATGTCGCAAATTTCAGCAAATTTTCGACATTCCCAAATAAATCAAAACCTACGGGGTACTTCTCGTAAACTCAGAATCTTGAAATTTGGCACAAAGTAACTCCTTAGATCACAGATAAAGAAAAAATTGCGAAAACTATAAATTTTTATTTGCATCATATGAAAAAAATATTTTGAATTTTTTTATACCTACTACCCCTTTTCTCATGAACGCGTAAACGTATTAAATTGAAATTCATATCAAATACCCATGTCTATAATATCTTTAAACTGTAATAAAATCAAACCTCTATGTTAATGCATTCAAAAGAAACAGCAATTTTAGTCGCAATTTTTAACTCGCAACTACTCTCAAAAAATCAAAACCTACAGGATACTTCCCGTGAACTTAGAATCTTGAAATTTGGTGAAAAGCAATTCCTTAGAGCACAGATAAAGGAAAAATTGCAAAAACTGTAAATTTTTGGTTCCATCATATAAAAAAATATTTTTAATAATTTTGTATTTAATACCCCTTTCCTCAAGAACGCGTACAGATATTTAATTGAAATTCATATCAAATACTCAGCTTTATAATAACTTTAAGCTGTAAAAAAATCAAACATCTATGTCAACGCGATCAAAAGAAACAGCAATTTTAGCCGCATATTTTCAAACGCGCAAGTACTCGCAAGGGAATCAAAACCTACAGTATATAATATTATACCCACTTTTCCTTAGGGTTCCGTAGAAACCCGTAGGTTTGTACGGAACCCTCGGTGCTCGAGTCCTACTCGTACTTGACTTTTTTACCATCAGGTAGGTTGCGGTCAAATACAAGCCAATTCTAAATTAAAAACCTTTAGTTACTTAAATTAAAAACAAATGAATACTAGACAAGTTAAAAATAGAACAACATTACCTTATAAAAACACAAAAGTCATTACCTATCGTAAGTAATTGTGAGATCGGCGATGGCAAGGTCGGCGCGTTGTTCAAGCAATTCCCTTATCATTCCATCCCACTCTTTGGTCTCCCTGTTGTAGGAACCGTATCGACCGTCCGGGGCTAACTTGAATGTATAATTGAAGCCCAGAATTTTAGATATCTCGTGAATTAGATCGATGGCGTACCCCTCGAATTGCGCGTTGCCTGTTAGCTTTTCACTCGCTTCCTTCCTCATGCAGTAGGGTGCACTCTAGGGAATAAAACGTGGATTTAATTCTATACATTTCTGTGCGTGAAGGTTAAAAGTTTCACGGCTTAAATAAATTGGACACCTTTAGTTTAACTTGTTTGGAAATTAAATCTTATTATTAAAGTTCATCAACTACCTAATAAATAAAAATCTGATGTCAGTGTTTGTCATCGAACTCCTGAGAAACGAGTAAGTAATACTTTATTAGTATGTATTGCTACTGCTGAGATTAAACAAATTACTTATTTCACAAAATTATACGTTTTCGGGAGTTATGTAGTAGGGAGAGCCTTATGTTATTAAAAGTATATAAGATTAATGTTATTAAAAGTTTTCAGTACAAAAAAATTTAATTCTTTAAAAATGACTATAACTACCAACACATCATTAATTTAATTAGAACATTTTTATATTGCTCATTTTAGTGTTCAACTCTACATAGATCTCTAAAATTGTTCACACATATCCATTTATCGTATGTTGCATCGATCGAGCCCAATTATTCACAGCTAATGGTTACTAATTTGACTCAAAGCTCTTATCCATTAAATACTAAATGCTAGGTGAATACCATTTTCATTAACATTTTAGTTAAGAGTTATGTTAAATGCTAAATTAGAACGTATCATGAATTGGTGTAAGTACCTATGTATATCTCGAAAAGGTAACTAACTACCTTATGCTCGCAGCTTTACTCGCGTGTCAAACCCTTCTTGGCGGAGTTATACGTCCTAAAACCTATCTGTGTGCCAAATTTCAACCCAATACGTTCAGCGGTTTCGGCAGTGCGTTGATAGATCAATCAGTCACTCTTTCCTTTTATATAAAGGTAATTTTTGTACAAAATTTAAAAGTATGAAGGCACTTTGATAGGCAATAAGTAGAGTAGGTACCTACGCTAGAATCTATAATATTAGCAGCAAAATTAGCTATGATCTACAGTTTGTTTACTAGAAATCTATGCAATCTGATGTATTTAAATATTGTCCACTGGCTAAAACAGATAAATTATTATATACTAACTTATGCTCGCGGCGTTGCCCGCTAGCAAAATCCTTTCTTACCGGAGGTCTACGTCATGAAACTTATCTGTGTTCCAAATTTCAACACAATCCGTTCAGCGGCTTAGGCTGTGCGTTGATAGATCAGTCAGTCAGTCACTCTTTCCTTTTATTTATTTAGACTAGCTGCGCCCAGCGGTTTTACCCGCTATACTATGTGTTATTCCAGGGTCTAAGCTATCTTTATACCAAATTTCAGCTCAATAGGCCCACCCGTTTAGGCGTGTAAGAGTAACAAACATCCAGACATGGAGAAATCCATTCTTACAAACTTCGCGTTTATAATATTGGTAGGATTAATGCAACTTTTATAAATCAATACTTTGTACCATCTCAGAATTACCATTATCATCATTATAACCATTCTAATTATTTCGTAGAATGATTTTTTTTTATAATACGAAGTAAGAAGACGAGCAAGACGCTCTTCTGATGGTAAGAGATGACGCTGCCCATAATAAGTACAGTGCTACAAAGGATTTTACAAAGGTAAAATTCTGGGTGCACTGAGCCAACGCTTCTTACTTGAGAGTCATAAGATGTTAAGACTCTTCAGCCTGGTATTTCAATGTACATACAAATTAATTAAGTCGACATTAACATTAACATCGGTCTAGCCTTAAGATTTTATTAGGTATCTACATAATAAAGCTAAGAGAAATAAAGGCACATTTAGTAATTTCTTAGCCGTTTTATGAGACAAAGGAAACTAGATGTAGGCAGGGATTTATCCCGTCTTCTTGGTTTTGTCTGCTACCATCTCCGGTCCTACTAACCTATGATGAAAAAAATATATAGAAAAAATATGTAATGTACAGTTGATAGGTATTGGAAGTAATTTGGTTAGGACTACATCTAAATATTTAAAAGGAAAGAATGACTGACTGACTGATCTATCAACGCACAGCCTAAACCACAGGACGGATTGGGTTGAATTTGGAACACAGATAGGTTTTATGACGTAGACCCCCGCTAAGAAAGGATTTTGCCATGCGGGCAAAGCCGCGAGCATAAGCTAGTATTAAATAATAGGTGGTGTCAATATAGTTGTCACAAACTTAAAAGGGGGAGTTTTTGGCGGCAAGCCTTGATCATATCATTACCTCCACGTCTTTTGCTTAATAATCGTGTAGAATTTGATTGTTAGCGTGTAATAATGGTGGAATATTGCGTGTTAAGTGTTTTTGAATGTGCACAGATGTAGGCAAGTGATATGGTGCTGAAATATGAATTTTGGTGCCCCCTCCAAAACTCCTCCGAACTTTCAGTAAAATTCCACCCATTTTACTGGAAGACTCACGTGACTAGACGAGCTATTAAGCTCACTCTGACTCTGACCTGACTGACTAACTTATTACTTAAAAAATAACATTTAACTTGACACTGGCAAAACACGAAAGTGGAGACCATAATTTAATATCCCGTGAACATTCACGAATTTTACTCGACACTGGCAAAATGCACATGTTGCCATATTATTAAAAAGAAGAAGAAACTTAAAAGGGTTCCACGTCTGTTAAAATCGTTTTAGTAATAAAGTTATGTACACACGTGAGCTGAATCCAGAGACATTCTGTATATCTAAACAGCTTTTATTCACAGTTTTGTTTACTTATCTTCTCAAGTAAAGCTTCGAGTCGTGAATACGGATATGTCTCGCATGAATGTTTTCTCTCAGGGAATATATTTTTACAGTGTGCCAGTCTACATAAATCCCCTTCTCTCGGTCTCAACATCCATACATACATACGATACGCTAATTTCGCTTTTGTGGGCCGCAAGAGAGCAGTAAAATGCTCCGAAGAAATAATGGTTAGAATAATTTATTGAGTCGCTTACCAGGATGGTGGTGACGATGAGAGTCTTGTTCTGGAGTATTTCGACGATTTGTTTCTGATTGTCACCGTAAGATCTGGTGTAGTTAACTCCCTCTGAAGAGTTCCATGTTCCGGCCCTTTGAAGGCCGTCCCTAGTTAATTCGATTATGTCTAAAGTGAAATCGCTCCTGAATCCTTGATGGTCAAACTTTATCACTCCGGTTAATCCTTTCATTTCGACCTGTTCATTGAAACAAATGAGTGTTATTCAAGTTGTTTGTGCTTGAGAAGTTGGCGGATTAATTGTTGGGAAACTTGGGTACTAGCGTAGACTTTTGTCATGCCACGATTACATTTTCCGTTTTATCATTCTCTTTTGCCGGTTAAAAGTTATAATCAACAGTAAGCGAAGCCAATAGGCAATCTGAGCTAGATTATGCCCGATGATGCAGTGGGATGATATGAAAATCTCCTATAGATAAACAATAAGATTTTGGATCCCTACGAATTTATTTCAGTAAAAACTACGTTTGAATATTTTATGACGTTTGAGATAATAGGCTTTTGCGGTAATTTAGTATAATGCTCAGTTTTACGACGTGCTCAGTCGGCTTAATTTAATTATAGCCTTTAGTGGTTGAGCTGAGTGGAAAAAATACTTTTTCTAGGAATATCCAACTATGAATTGTTACCACGGAAAAATGCTTTTTAGAAACGAAATTATTTGTTTTATTACAAAAAAGTATAATCCATAAACGTCACCGTAAACTATTAATTTTAATTATAAATAATTCAACAAAGACGGGAATAGATTATTTTCCTTGATATATCATTAGAACAGATTTCGAGTAGATAAAAGAAGCCAAATAATTGTTACATTTATATTTAGCGGGATATTTCATATTATAGTTAGTTTTATGTTGTAAGCATAATAAAGAATAATATCATAAAAAACAATTTGAGTCCAGGGCCCACAACTTAAGGGAGGATAAAGATTAATAGAACAAACACCGGTATTATTACGACTATCTGTCAACTTAACTCTCTGCTCTTACGAACACAGCAACTTTGAAGGAGAACAGATGTAGTGGCCACTCGTAGATTGCTTTTGTTTTTATTGTCATTAATTATAATGGTCAAGGAAAACAAGACTCGAGTGTGATTAGTGAGAGTATATTTTTATTATGCTTACTGAAAAATTGGAATTAAAAAAATACGTTATTGACGATCACTAAACACGTACATGTAGTTAATGATATTATACATTTAAAAATGATTTAACATAATATTGCCCAATTTGCAGAGTGTTGATATAATGTAGGTACAAAGATAGCTTAAACCTAGCTAGTTATAGCTATTAACTTTTTAAACTCTGAAATAACATAATATGAACTGCTTTTCCATGGATAAAACCGTCTCAAAAATTTGACTTATTTATAAATCTTCGAAGTTTTGAAAATAAAATTAAGGAACTACCTCTTCTTAAGCAAATGTGATATATTCAAACGTTTTCAAGCTCTTAGACCCTTAGCCTCATTGAATAGAAAATCATTTGTTTCAAAGCAAAGTTTCTTTACGAGACGGTTATTAAACTAATTGTATGCGAAAGTCCCTCCATTTCACTCCACTAACTTTGCGACCATACCATACGTAGTTCGGGTCCTTAGAATAATTAAATTAACTCGACGCGTGTAGGTATTTAAACTCTCATTAGCAACGTCGCTAATTACATTTCTTTGATGAAAATTGAATGTATTTGCTTTTAATTTCTGTCTAACTTTACGCAGGAGGAAACAAAGGACGCGACTCGACATGTGTTAGTACGTATTAAAACAAAAGCGAACATTCGAGAACAAACAAGTGAACTAAAGTGCTAATCCGTCAACCCGCGTCCCTGCACTTAATCCTTCAGCTTTCCGCTCATTGCCCAAATAACGACCTCGTTCTTGTTATAGAGCCTACGAGAGCTGTAAGTAGCCAGTTTTAGAGGCTACAGACGTTTCATGGTTAACTATAAAACTGTATTTGTGAGTGTTATGCCTACTAAAGGGAGTAACAGCTTTTATTCCGCCGGAATTGAAATCTATATTAAAGCTGTATAAAAGAAAATGATTTCACAAAGAGATTGCGTAAAAGATTTACAAGCATAGAAAATACTCACAATTTTCATGTAATTGATGAGGCTGTACCCGTGGGGCCACGTGTCTTCCGCTTCGCATGAGAGCGGCCTCACATCGATCTGCTGGGACGTATCGAGATCGTGCAACGCTTTCGCGAACAAATGTACCGCATCATACATTAGAGCCGTTTCCGTCTGAAAAAAAACATTAAAACTCACTAAAAGATTGCAACATAAATGAAAAACAAACCATTATTTACGAACATAAATTCAAGAGTATCGAAATTAAGTATCTAAATGAAATCAATTTACGCAAAAAGGGTCGGACCGAAACTAATAGAATAAATTTATTATAACTTCTGATTAAAGTGATAGGGGATATGTGCTCAGTGCGCTGTCCTCACCTTTATGAAGGTCATGTTCTCCTGCAAACAAATTTTCAAAATTTAATAAAGTTTTGTTAAAATGTAAAAAGTTCAAAAAGTTTAAACGTATTCTCGGTTACTTTGGCTGTGGTATGTCCAAGTTGTAGTTTTCTCCCTTTTCTAGATTCATCGTAGACCCAATCCCTGACGACTCTCTGCACATCTGCTCTCTCTGGATCGAGCAACCTCAAAGCTGTTATGTTTGTTCCCCCATATTTAAACTCTTCCAAATCCACGCTGTGAAGGTCCTGAAAAGTTCAATTACGTGAACATGATACGGTACGAGGGTAGGAAAAGTTTTATCGACAAAGTTTGTATGAACGAGCCCCACCAGCGATGTGATGAGGTAGCTGTGGTAATCAGACATCATTCCGATTTGTTGCGCCTGTTGAAGCACGTCCCTGATCCTTTCCGTTGCGCAATCTAACACTATGTGGGATTCTGCAGAGTTTTTAATTTGTTTCAGAAGCGGTCTGGAAATTAATTTCAACATTGGTTTTGTCCTTATCAGGATTGAATTGAATTTGCGAACTTGGTAAGAAAAGGTCTCGGTACCTGTAATCCCTTGATTCAGGTAGCTGTCTCACAGCAACAGGTAGCTCTGAAGGACCATGAGCTTTGAGCAGTTCTTGAAGCCTCACTAAGCCGTCGCTGTTTTCATAAACAATCGTAAATGACTTCCATCCCCAAGCTCGCACGAGGTCCACGTACGCCTAAAACCATTTGTATTGAACGAAAACCTATTTTACAAGTGCCTTTTATTTTTATTATATTCAATACGAGTCCGAAGCAGATGTTCCCATGTCCGTTAGCAACAATAGCCATCGCCCTAATTGCGGATGTCCCGTCTTCCGCCCGGGTTCACAATTTCATTTCTCCCTGAACAAAGGTTATGCATTCAATAAAAAGGTCCTTACATATCTCTTTCCTCCGTCTTAAGGGAAAATATTCCTTTGATAAAGATATTAGTACAACCTTTTAAAGCTAGTAAGGAAAGCATTTGTGTAGGGATATAAGGGGAATAAGGTTTATTTATGTTCTGTTTCGGGAGGGAATGAAAGGGTCTTACTCGGCTCAAAGCAGCGGGATGCGGGTAAAGGTTGACGAGGCATGATTCCCGCCTGGTCCTGTAGTCCCATCTGGTCTCCAAGTGTGGGAGCTCCATGGTATCGCATATCGATTGAACGTGGGCAGCGGCTGGCGCTGACTGAGGACCGAAGATTGCCGCTACACCGCTTCGAAGCAGGTGACATACTGTATAAAATAAAGACCGACGTGTAATTTCCAATTACCAATGAATGATTTATGGTTTAAGTACATTTTGTAGCTTAGTGACGCTACATGAATATAGGTAACAATATAAAATAAGCTTATCACTCCAACCTGAAAATAAAATATAGGTAATTATCTAGGTTAAAAGTTAAAACCCGTCCAAACATATAAATCAAACTAGTCCAAACTGATAGGACGGCAGGGATTAATTATAATACGCTGATTCACTAAAGTTCATGTTACTACCATCCGGTTCTATCATCAGGCTAGGTTCATAGAATAATCTGATTTGAACTCTAGGATATAGGTCAAAAGCGTGCAAGTTAATTAGCGACTGTCGCCGTCATCGGTCAGATGAAACTGTAAAATTAGTTTACCTTCAGAATCATTGCAGAAATCTTGTGAAAATTATGAAGAAAACATCCGATCCACAAGGATAATGAAACTTGCTTATTGTGCTCAAGGTGTAGGAACCAATTCTTACAATTTACATGTAAATTATGATGACAAACTCAATTTGCATCAACGTCGTGCGCACTCAGAAGCTCATTTAAAATAATGGATTTATGGAGTAACATTATACCCAACATTTTAAGAAGGTATAATAATTGTAAAAAGCAACGTTCTGAACGAAAGCAAGATTTAGTGGGCATTTAAAATATTTCTTCCTTACCTACTTAAGATTTTCGCTTCACTGGTTAAGGACTGTTCTAATTTAAGAGCTCCAAAATGAATGGCCGATTTTGTTTATGAAATCGGCCATTCATTTTGGACGACTAAACTTCTCTTTCATTGTTTGTCTATAACTATTTATGTGTATAGGAAAATAATGTGTTTTTATACAAAGAAGTAAGAAGACGAGCAAGACGCTCTCCTGATGGTGAGAAATAACGCTGCCCATAAATTAGTACAGTGCTACTCAGGATTTTACAAAGATGTAAAATTCAGGGTGCGCTGCGCCAACGCTTCTTACTCAAGAGACATTAGATGTTAAGAATCTTCAGCTCAGTAATATCACTAGCTACAGTGCCCTCCTACCGTAGCACAGTAATGTTTGCACATTACTGCACAGGCGGTAGAATAACTGGCACTGTTGGGTTACCCACCTAGTCGACCTCCTGCAAAGGAAGTCTACCCACGATGAGTTTAACCCGGTTTCTTTATGAAGATAAAAGATTAAATAACTAGACTGAAACGTACCTCGTTTAGAAGCATGAAAGCTGTCCTGTGGCGATATAGTTTCAACTTGAGCCAATAGTTTCGCCCGCGGCAGGACGGCTCGGTCAGCGTTGACTCTCTCTACTGCGTAGCGGAAAGCAACCTCTTGCTTGTCATCTTCTGGATGAAATAGTCCACCTGTTTCAACAAGCGTACCTATGTTTTGTAATTTTGTATGTAGTTTTTTTAATGAATTTTGCAAATTAACATAATTATTAAATAGTTCAGTAGCAAGTAGGTAATCACATAGGTGTACATTGTTTGAACTAGTTAAAAAGTTGTTTGGTTGAGGAAGAAAAAAAGTTGGTCTGTTTTGAGTTGTGTAGATTAGAACAATTTTAAAAGTAATTATAAAACACTAGCTTGTGCAACATCCTTTCTTAGCAGAGGTCTGGATAATAAAACCTATCAATACCTATTCCTTATTTTAAGAAAATCCGTTCAGCGGTTTGAGCTGTGGGTTGATTGATCAGTCAGTCAATTAGTCACTTTTTCAATTTATATATTTAGATTCCATTAGTTGATCAGTTTTAGTTTATCGGTTAAGTTGGTCAAAACGGAAGGACAGAATATATTCCTTTAATCTCTATCTGTCGTCGAAATATTATTTTATTCTATGTATTGAAAAGGTTATCTTATGCCCACAATAAAGTTTCAGCCTAGTAAAGGTCCATTAGTAAATAAGATATTATCAGCGTGAACCTTTAGGCAGATAAACATGTTTCTAGCATTATAAAGAGAAATTCGAATAGACGTAAACAACTACTAAGTTGACTTGTTTACCGCTTTTTTTACCTCTATACTAAGAATAGGGATGTTGACTAACTTTTGGAATTGCTTTTATAATGATAGATAAGACCCATTTCATACACGAATATCATATTTTTATGCAAAAATATATGAATTTTCAATATAAAAATACGTAAAAAAAATGTTGTTTTGAATTCTGCCTAAAACGTTCCGAACTGTCATCTGACAGCGCGTGACGTCACACCACTGCCTGAACTTACGTTTCCTATGCAATTTTCCTGATTTCGACACATTTTAATTATTCATAACTTTAAAACGACTGAACCGATTTTGATGCAGTTTCTACTATGCACTAAGTTGGTCCAAATTTATGCCAATAACTAAAATGTCTCTCTGAAAATATAAGAACCATTTTGGTTATTGACTTTTTTTTGCTTAAATTTGGACCAATTTAGGGCACAGTATAAGTTGCATCAAAATCGGTTCAGAATTTTTTAAGTTATGAATAATTTAAATGTGTCGAAATCAGGAACATTTCATAGGAAACGTCAGTCGAGGCAGTGGTGTGACGTCACGCGCTCTGATTGGCGTTCGCATTCGCGTAGCAATAAGTTAAAATTATTGAAATTAAAATTAATTTTATTCAATTTTGACTTGTAAATAGATCCTTAAAATGTGATTATAAGTTTTAAAATACTGTCTTTTATGTGAAAAACATAACTTTTTATATATTTGTAATATGTGTCAACATCCCTATTGGTGTAAAAAAAGAAAAGTCGTAGCTTTTGGTGGGAGCTCAATATCGGAGACTTATCTGTCGATGTTCCGATTTTCTATGCATTTCGTTTATTTTAATTCGATTTAAGACGCACCTATTACATACACAAATAAAATTATTATATTACAATAATTAAATTTGTAATATTTTTAAGTTAGATGTAATATTTTATAAAACACCTTAAAAGAAGAAGAATCACAAAAAATCTTACAAAACTAGGTGCAACCAGGGATTTTACCCGAAACCTATTGTGTTTCACGGAGTAAGATATTCACCAAATTTCAGCTAAATCCATTAAGTAAACACACAAACTAACTCCTTTATATTTTAATTATTTCAGGATTCTATTCATTTTAAATTGATGACAGCTCCGCGGCTTTCAAATAGCTTTCCTGAATCCTTTCACCAAAGTTTTCCTCAACAATAAATCTCTACACAATAATATTATCATTTTTATATCTCACCCGTACAAAGAAATCATAGCTTGAAGCATTATGGCTCTTTAAGCAAACAGCAAAAGCGAATAATAGAATTTCCATTAAGTGATTTACTGACTTAAAGTTCATTTAACTGGAGAAAAAATTAATGGGTCTGAGAGATAGTTTATTGAGGAAACTTTTTGTGTTGCGTTTGTTTTAACCGTGGAGAATTCTTGCAAATCTTAATGGAATTTTATTAAAATAGAAATGAAGCACGAGTACTAAACCTATAATAATATATTGTACGTACGAATACATACACATGCTTGCATGCTCTTAGGTTACATACTTTTGTTCTATTTTATTCTTATTATTTAATAACTTGTGCTCGCGGCTTTGCCCGCATGGCGAAATCCTTTCTTAGCGGTGGTATACGTCATAAAATCTATCTGTGTTCCAAATTTCAACCCAATCCGTCCAGTGGCTTAGGCTGTGCGTTGATAGATTAGTCAGTTAGTCAGTCACTCCTTCCTCCCAGTTCCTTAATCCTAGTCTTTCCTTTCATATATTTAGATTTTATTCATTACAGGTTAGCTTTTGACAACGATCTCGTGATGTTAAACGACGATGCGGCCGTAGATGGTAGCAGACTAAACACAAAAAGCGGGATCTCCCTCCCTGGCTTCACTGAACATCATGCAGGAACATAAAGTGATCAGTCATAAAGATCGTTTCACGACACAGTTTTGTCCAGTGGGTGGTAACTAACCACGGCCAAGCCTACCACCAGCAAACTACCAGTACCTACTTTGATTGACCGCACTGATTCCTGTGACAACGGTCAGTCGGACGGTTCATCATCATCTCAGCAGCCGTAGGACGTCCACTGCCGAACATAGGTCTTCCCTTTGGACTTCCATATGTACCGGTTGGAAGCAACCTGCATCCAGCGTCTTTCGGCGACCTTTATAAGGTCGTCTGTCCATCTTGTGGGTGCTTCGTTTCGGATGGTTGCTATTCCGCAATTAGAACTGATTTTTAGGCTAGCCGGACGGCTGGTAGCTTTATTATCGTAGTAGGTATGCCGCATTATTTTTCTAGATGCTTAGTCTATTTTCTTTTACTTATTTCATGCTTTGACTATAGTATTATGGATGCAAAATTTATTAAACAACTCGTGCCTCTTATTCAATAGGTAAAACTTAAAAATCTATCTTCAGACAAATAAGCCTTTGTATATTATTCAACGGAGAATAATATAAAAAAGCTTTTTGTATTGCTGAGACCATTTAAAACAGCGTTCGTTATTGAAAAAAATGTTGCGTATTTCGAATGCTTTGTAATTTTCCGGGAGCGCCTTACAAATTACCTTCGTCAAGCCTTTCAACTCATTACTGGAACACGATGAGAATAAATAACCATTGTTACAGGGCTTAAAATGTTGCAGGCAATGATATTATGTTTGAGATTGCAACCACGAAAAAAAATCTAACAAAAGTATAAAGTAACAAAAATGTCTAACAAAAGTTGGTAATAGGTAATTTTCTAACAAAAGTAACAATATTATTTAAGGAAAATATTATACAGTTATTATATAGTCTAACAGATCAGTATTCTCTTATTACTTATTACACTAATCGCAGCGGTGGTTTTTTTTTTTTATGTGAAGAAGTAGAAGGTGACCAAGTGGTTATGTGGTGATTCTGAAATAACGTAATACTGAAGGAAAGAAATTGGCATACAGATTTGAACCCAAGTTTTTAAATTATTTTTGGATTTAAAACATCAAATTTATTATTATATAAAAACTGGTTTTTGCTACACGTATCTTCTTCTCCTATAAATATAAATATTTAAAGGAAAGAGTGACTGACTGATCTATCAACGTACAATGTACCGCTAGACGGATTGGGTCGAAATTTGGAACAAAGATTGGTTTTATGATGTAGACCTCCGCTAATAAAGGATTTTGCCATGTGGGCAAGGCCACAAGCATAAGCTAGTTAATAATATTATCATATGGTGAATAAATTGCGGCGAACATGTGACCTCAAAATACATAGGAGTGATTACAGGTAAGATTTGTTTCATAGAGTATAAATACTACACTGCACAAAATATCCTGTGGGTAAGACAGGAACCAAATGTCTTACCTATTCGTATTGTGTCCGGAAGCGCGGAGAGATGGCCAAAAAATAATATGAGGAAAACCGCCTTAGCTCCTCTCATTCTGAAACAAAATATACTATTTAAGTATAAATATTGACTATGTTCCCTTATTACCGGTGGTAGACTTTCTTTGCAGGAGGTCGACTAAGTGAATACCCCAACCATACCATTCTACAACTGAGCAGTGTCGTGCAAAAAATACTGTGCACCGGTAGGGGTTTTACTGTAGCTTGTGAATTTCTGGGCTGAAGGGTCTACATCTTTTATAACTTTTGAGTAAGAAGCGTTGGTGTAGAGAACATAGAATTTTACTTCAGTGTGAAATTCTGGGTGGGTCTCGTAACTACTGTACTGATTCTGGGCAGCGTTATCTCTCACCGGGTGCGCGTAAAAAAAAACTTAATATCTACCTACGAATAAATAATATAGATAAGTCAATCTAACTGCACAGAAAAAATGAGCAGTGTACCAATAGTAGGGAATAAAAAATCTTTCGTTTGAACCAATCGCTGCTCCCTATTTCGTATTTAAACCAATCACTAATCATATTTTATATCTGCTATGAACAGTAACTTGATTATAATTGATCGTTTTATAAATACAACGTTTTGATTTCACTGAAATCCACTTTTGCTGAGGAATTGGTTTCTATTTAGATTTCCTGACTGATATTAAAATCTTGATGATTACATTTAGTAACCCCGATACAAAAACGACGGTTTAGCATCGTAGCTCCCGAACGGATGAACCGATTTTAATTTAGTTTTTTTTCTTTGAAAGGTTAATCGAGAGTGTTCGTATATGTGTAGCTATCTTTGATGATAATCGGTTTATGATGGCCGCCGCCACGAAATGGCGGATTAAATATTATTTTGTTACAACTCCCTCAATATGGGTATCAAATTAAAGGGCTCGAATAGTAGAAACTATTCAATATGATAAATTTTAAATCCAAGATGGCCGCCACCACAAAATGGCGGTTTACATATTTTTTAGGCGTGGGGTTTTTTTTAATTTTAATTTAATTCTCTTGTTCGTAGCTTGTTACAGAACATCAATCGTTCGATGTTTCAATCATTACGAACATGATCGTCATTAGGCGAATCAATTATTGCTTGCATTTTGCATCGCGAAGCAATTGCGCGTAGCAGCTCGCTCTGTGTGGACCTACCTAATGTTGGTAAAACTGATTTCCCAAACTAAAGAGCGTATTGACGTAACATTCTATGGAGCAACATTTCAAAATGAACAAAGAAATGTGAACGTTAAATGCTCACTCGCCGTGAGCATTGCTTTCCACATAGCGTTAAGCAATCGCTAGTAACATTACATGAAAATGCTTTGGACAAAGCTTTTGCATGTATTTTAGCATTCGTAACGATGTTACACTGTAAGCTTTAGTCAATACTCACCTTAAAGTTATTGCCTTGATTTGAGAAATAATTAATTAACAAAAGTTTTTGTTTTTATGGCTTGATGAAAATGGAAATTCTTTTGTAAAGAAACGGACTGTTAAAAGGGATCTTTGTTCCTGTACTGATTTTAATATAATTAACATCTTTTAAAGAAAAAAAGAAAATATAGATATTTATTTCCAAATTTTACACCACAATTTACGTAAGGTCAATTTGTTTTTCCTTAGGGGACACATCATACTAATATAAATGCGTAAGAATGGACGTGTGTTTGTTATGTTTATTACCTCGTCATGCCTGAACGGCTGAACAAAACGAACTAAAATTTAGTATGTAGATAGCTTAGACCCCGATATGACAAGTTTTACATACCCACAAACGCCTTTCGCACTTATAACAATACTATGAAATTTAACTAGATAGTCTAAATCAACAATTTGTAAAATATCTCTCTTTGAGAAAGAACTCTTTATGAAGGATTAGTAATGATCAAAGGCTGGATTCTCTATCTAAATGTTTACAGGACATTAAGCTTCTAATGGAAAGTAATCCTAGAGATTTATCTTTTTCTATTATAGAATGGCCGCTTTGGACGTTTGGAATATATATCTTATGTAATAATATAGATTTTGTTTAGATAATTGCTATCTTTACCTAAACGTGGAACTTATCACTCTACGTTCCACTCTTGAAAGAAGACGACGGAAAAAGTAAAGTATTAATATACAACAACACAACTTGAACATTGGCATTTATCAGCCTCATTCGCACATTATGGAATTCGATTCTGTCATGTTTTTATCCAGGCGTAAATAAATTCGTTACTTTAGTGATTTAGTGATGACTCATCACTTAATTGTTACAGAATTACATTCTTCTATTTAAGACTCTACCACAAATTAGGATAGTACTTAGTACATCTCTAGTAGAAGAACTGGCTAGAAACTTACAGTTAGTTATTTTTTTCATGTGTTTTCATTGTTATTCTTCTTGTTTACATTTATTGTTTGTGTTACAGTGTGTTACACCAGTAGATTTATCATGCAGAAATTTCCAGGCATCTATAATATTATTTACATATTTATCCACACATTTACTTTTATATCAGTTGGAAAATATCGTAAGTATTCATACCAAAACTCGTCCCAACAAAAAAGATATTGAGCTACCTAAAGTTACCTTTGGCAAGTACAAGTACACCCGTTCATATTACACGTACTGCAAACACACTCGCGCAGATTTATCGGTAAAGTTCCTTAACTTGCTTTTCAAACTGTCCAAGAATCTAAGAATAGTCACTCTTTTCACTCAGCCGAGTTGGTAGTTGGCAGACATGTTTGCCGTTTGTAACAAGTTGTATTTTTGTTGTTTTATTTGATAGTCTCCGTAACCGCTGTGAATTAAATGTGTGGGTTGGTCTTTGTCTGAACAAATACGAAGGTATTAGAGGAGATTTTACTACCTTGGATAAGAATAAGTAGGTGTAAATGGAAACTTTTATCTATGCCATACGGTTCGATCCTGAAAATCATTGACCATGCACTTGACCCATGTAAAACAAGGACTGGGGTTACGGTTCACACCGCGGTCCAAACCGTTTGTGGTGTGAAACGACTATGTACGGTTGTAAGTACGACGAAGAAATCGCTTTTTAGCGATAAGACCGCCGCTTGTACATTTATATTTTTGTCAAAAAATTTCTACTTGTAATGTATTTCTTTTTGAGTGGTGTAAAATAAAGCATTATCTATCTACCTACCCGACATATCCCGTCTGAATTCTATTGTTTATTTTCGATCCGCACTATATCAGACACGTGTCTAGTGTCTGGGCTTCAAGTAATCGAATTTATGTTTGGGAAAATGCAAAATCTTATATTTGCATTTTCATTGGCTGTAAACTTAGATTTCATTAACATTATATGAAACATAATCTTAACTATCCTTAATTATGTTCCGAGATGAATAGAGGAATATTGTTTGCCTCTGTTAAAAATACTGTACGATCTCAAACTAAATAAATTTACACAAAAACATCATAAAATCAGTGAATCCGTTTCGTAGGAGTTCCATATCAAACAAAATTAAAAGAACTTGTTGCTCGAAACATTTCACACTAGGTATATCACCAGTATGTAAAATACTCGTAATAAACAATTTTAGTATCAATAAATAAATAAAATGTATCATACTATATTTGCACTCAAATACATGTTGATTCGTTACATGGCCTTTTAAAGGTCAATCATATTTACTTAAAACCGTATAGCTTTTATTATTTACGGTAAAGCGCGGTATTATGTTATTGTTTTTACTCGCCGCAGTAATTTGATTCTATATTTCTGTACTTCATCATCATCATCATCATCTCAGCCATAGGACATCCACTGGTGAACATAGGCCTCCCCTTTGGACCTCCATACATACCGGTTGGAAGCGACCTGCATCCAGCGTCTTCCGGCAACATTTATAAGGTCGGCTGTCGACCTTGTGGGTGGACATCCTTCGCTGCGTTTGCTAGTCCGTAGTCCCCATTCCAGCACTTTTCGACCCCATTGGCCATCCGCTCTACTTGAATATCAAATAATAAAATTCTAAAATTGATCATGAATACTGAGAAAATCCGTGAACAAAAAGGCATTTATTGTTTCAGCACCGTGTTTATTTATCTATAGAATTAGCAAACAAAGTGAAGCAGAACGCCAAAAGTTGAGAACAACTACCGAAATTAGGTCGAATCCCGAATGGCCGCGTACATTGATTATATGAAATCGTAAAACACCCACATACAATATGTAGATGTTGACAGAATATAAATTATGTTTGTCGGTCAAGTAAATTATAAAAAAATAACTGCGCCCATCGGTTTTACCCGCTGAAAAGTAGACTATATGATAATCCTAGTCCTAAGCTATTTACATTCCAAATTTCAACTCAATCGGCTTAACCGTTCAGGAGAGAAAAGGTAACGAATAAAAAGTTGTGTGCGACTTTTTACTTTATAATTTTAATAAAAACGGCTAAGTTAAAACAGTACTTAAGTTACTTGATGGGTGATCATGACGTCACTGGGCGATACATCAGCCACAACATTTTAAATCATGGTGGGAAAAAACATATCCTTAAAACTCATTAAAATTATATCGAATATCGAAATACTAAGTTAACATTTTCTTTACCTTGTTAACATTCATATTCTCTATCATCTCTGATCGTTACGTGGCCTTTACCACGGTATCTTGGTTGATAGTAAAGCGATCGTTTTAAGAGCATCTTGTAAATAAGTTGGCATTTACGTGCCGAGGGAGTTCCAAAATGTGAATACCCCACTTAGCCGAGAAGCAGGGAGGTTTATTCAACATGCTACCTTATAGGTTCTTCGTAGCGCTGTCGATATATGAATTATTTTGGAAAATTTTGCTTTAGGCTGCATACTAAAAAAGTTATGTACCTAGCTATGTATTGATACACAAATTAAATATACAAAATGAAAAACCTGTACTAACGTTACCTACTAAGTACTGCCTTACTTTTCTATTAAAAAGTTTTTCTATTAAATTTTAGCTATACTTCTCTCTGCTGCATCATTTGCCTCGTCACCTTGTCCTTTCTTGCTGGATCGAATGACGACAGAATACTCGTATTAGGCAAGGTTGTGGTAACCCAACCAAAATCTTTTATTTGGAAACCGTTAACCATGTGTAAAAGTATGGATATAATATATTTGTCACCTTCTTGGCTAAACGGCTGATCCGATTAAACTGTAGTTTGATTTGAAGTTTGCTTAAACCTTGAAATAACACAAAGTCAATTTTTCATGGCTAAAACAACTGGGAGCAGCTATAATAATTAAATTATGTATTTCAATATAAATTGTAAATTATACGATAAATTTGCCAAAACAATATTGTAATTGGCTCTTTATAAACAATATACCTGAAATTAAGTTATTACGGGTGAATTCCGATTAAATAGCGAATTTGTGTGTTTACAGACAATATCAACATTTAATTACACGATTTCAATAATACAACACTATTGAGAATAATTCGTGAGGCCCACGGACTTGAAATGTATGAATGAAAATAGATTATAGTATAAGTTACTTAATCCTAGCAAACTAGGTCAATGAAAGATTATAATGCTGTTAATTTTAAGTAAGTACACTGATAACTTTTAATTACCTGTAGAAAACGTAAATAAGGGATGCTATGAAATTATTTATTAAAAAAGTTCATGTTGGTACCTACTATATTTCTTTAATTTTGTGGTACTAGATAATGTCTGCTGTTTTTGATTCTGATATATAATATACATGTCGTTCATACCAAATGTCCAAGCTATTAAACGATTAAGCTAAATTCAAATACTAAGTTTCCGGTCAATTGGTTCAGTTGCTTTAGCGTGATGAGTCAAAACACATTCATAGGTACATCTAAAATATGCATTCGTCATATCATAGGGATGTCAAAGGACTTAGATTCGTATGCCTCACCTGTATAGTTGTAGTATCACATTAATTCACAGCTACCACACACATTACAGCAGTTATATCCATTTAACACGTCCACTTACGAATAACAATCGTTCATATTCGACAGTTCCAGAGTAACGATTATTCGCGGGTAATATCCCTTTAAATATGGGGGTACGAAGATTTTGGCACGTGATTTGGGTTGATTTCGATTGATTAATCGAGTGGATATCGATTATCGCGAGATCGAGTTGTGTACCGATTGGGCACGGCCGGTCGCTGGGGTGGCGACGACAAGCTGACGTATCTGGCAGGAGCGCAGAAGCCTTATGGCGCCTGCGCGCCAACACCCTGAAGCTGGTCGCCCAGACACATCCATGGTATTGTTTTGTGAATTTCGTTTCATTTTTTTTCATTGGTAGTTAGTAAGATCTAAAAGCCTATGCAAACTTGTGCGATATTCGCTGCCTACGGTAGCGAAACAGAACTGCATAGAAATATTCACCACACCCCCCAAGATGAAAGTCGTCGGAGAGTCGCAACGACATCGTCGTGACGTCGCAACTCTCTGAAACAAAAAGCACATTATTATTTTCGCCCTAGTTTGCCCCACTGTTGGGCAAAGGCTTCCCTTTCCTGTCGCGCCGGTTGCCAGAGAGCGGCTGCGACAAAATGATAAAATAAATAAATAAAACGAAAAAAAGGGAAAATATCTAAAATAATTGTATGAATGAATAAAGAAGATTTAAGATAACTTTTACATAATAATGTATACTTTTACATTAAAAGTAACTTTCAGTCTTACATTAGCCACATCCATTTAAACGAGTAAACCGTTTCCATGTATGGGCGTCTATCCACCATCAGCATCGCACGCACCCGGCGAGGCGTCCGTTGAACTCCGCGATGAGGATTCGCATCGTCAACGCAAATTGTCTTTTCATTATTCAAATCGCGATTATTTCACCGTTTGACACCGCACAATGGCACTGCCCAACGGAAATAAACTGGTCAAAACGGTAGTAGGAACCCGTGTAAAGTTGTATTAAGTATCTGCAGTACTGCGGTACCCTAACAGTTATTTCAACGCCTGAGTAGTGATGTGCAAACATTACTGTGCTTCGGTAGGAGGGCACTGTAGCTAGTGAAACTACTGGGCTGAAGAGTCTTAACATCTTATGACTTTCGAGTCTTGAGAAAGAAGCGTCGCGTCGGTGCTTTGGCAATTTTACATCATTGTGAAATCTTGGGTAGCACTGAACTTATTATGGGCAGCGTTATCTCTTCCCAACTAAGTTTCTACTTTTTTGTTTTTGTAGGTAGGTATCTATTTTGAACCTCTGTCATCAACCTTTTGATATTCACATATCAATGTTTCCTCTCCGTACATAGTTGTCTGGAAGATATCGTAATTAGCGATAGACCGGCAATTATTTACATTCTTAGATTAACTCTCTTATTGACTTTGTCATAGTTTTTAAGTTATTCTGCATATTTTGTGGTGTATATTAAAGACTTATCATTCATTGATTGTCCTTGTAAGCCCTCCAACTCGACTGTTTACCTCAATCCCGGGATCCTCTCAATGTTTTATGTTATAGATGTGCGTCATCTCTATTTTATGTAAGATGAACGAGACGAGCGTGTTTACACAACCCCTTGTGTGATATACGCTTTAGTTAAGGTCACTGTAAACTTTTCAACTAGGTTCTTGTCTCTTTTTTGTTGTCTTAACGACACAGGGTCTGCCCTTATAGGCGATCACCTAAGTTTTATACACTATTACCATTTTCTAATATTTTTTATTTATGTATTTACTAGCAGCGCCCAGCGGATTTACCCAATGTACTCTAGCCTATAATATGTTATTCCAGGGTCTAAGCAGCTATCTTTATACCAAATTTCAGCTCAAGCAGTTCACCCGTTTAGGCGTAAAGAAGTAACAAACATACACACTCACACACACAAACTTTCGCATTTATAATATTAGTGTGAAGTGTGATTTTATCATTCAGCACAACGCTAAGACTAACTTTTATTTTATAATATATTTTTTTTATACAACGAAGTTAGAAGACAAGCAAGACGCTCTCCTGATGGTAAGAGATAACGCTGCCCATAATTAGTGCTACCCAGTGCACTGCGCCAACGCTTACTTGGGTGTCATAAGATGTTAAGACTCTTCAGCCTAGTAATTTCACTAGCTACAGTGCCCTTCTACCGAAGCACAGCAATGTTTGCACACTACCTTACTTAATGCTAAAGTAGTATTTTCTACCAGTTGTCCTGAAACTGGAGGAAGAGTACTGGACAATAGGAGTGCAGACAATGTTTAGGGGATGAAACGATCTGAAAACTAACAAACGATAACAAATTAAGCACTACTATACTACAATACTACAAACTATAGAAGCTATAGTTGTTGTGTAATGTAAATTAATACAATTGATGAAGCAGCAGCATTGCCATTCAACGTGGCAATGCTGCCAGCATTCAGGGCACTCTACTATCTGACAGTGGTTTGGAGCACTTGGATTTTCTGTAGATTGGCTTGTGGCCGATCTGTGGTTAATAAAAGTTTTCTTAACTGCTGTAGTAGCTGTAGCATTATTGTTAGTTTGTTTTTCTCAATAAAGGCATTTGCTACGATTGATGAATGTCATGTAATTTTTCACGTCTGCTTGCAAACGAAATATTATATTTTTTCAGTATTCTACCTAATTCTGCTAAATTTCTATCCACGCCTTACTAATATAGAATAATATACGCTCTGTAATGTTGTACCATTAGTCAAACAAGTGATCGAGTGCTGTTTATGAGAATTAGTCTGGACCTAGTTCGGGCTTTGTTTTTTATTGCTCTTGTTTTATATAACTTTTATGGTGTTATTTAGGTTACATTTGTTTTAGGAGAACGTAATAAAATATAAGGTTGTAATAATATGTCCAAAAATCAGATTAAAAAGAACTTAAGAATCAGAACTTAAAATTCTTATTTTAAGTTCTGATTCTTAATTAAAAATGAGAATAAAAAGAACTTAAATAATAAAAAAGCTATCGTCATGTAGAGTTTCATCGCAATCGATTCATACAAGTCCATTACAAAACTTTACAAACACAACTACATACATTGTAGCTTTTTATAACCTTAATTTCAGTTATTAATTAACGTTTTTTTTACTAAATTTGTCCAAATTTTAGAGAATATAAAAAAGATTTTGGTAAACCACCTAATCTCAAGGTATTAAGGTCATGGGAGTAAAAATGGGATCTTCTATAGAAAGTATCAACGGTAATCCTTATAGAATAGATACACGTTGCCTTTGATCCAATACATATAAATACCGAATTATGTCACAAACGCTCCTATATAAAACATCGGTCTCACCCGCTTACTTTCACCATGAATATCTTGTAAGAAAATGCCCCATTTGAGAAAAAGGAAATAGCCGAAGGTAATAAGATTCTCTATCTTTTGAAAAGGGAAAGGTATCTCACAAAAAAGGGATTTATTCAACGCGAAGAACATTTTTGAAGGGCTCAATCGACTATATTGGACCCGAACCAAATTCAAAGGCCTGCGTCATTTGAAAAATAAAACATAAAAGGTAATGCAAACACTAGATATCGTCTATATTTATTAGAAATTGTGACTGTTTAAGTTTTCGTCAAACGATTTGGGTTAAAGTTTGACACTGAGTTAGATATTATTATTGTCACCCTTTTTTTTCCTGAGGAGATGCAAAACGCATACCACCCTAAACAATTGTGGGACTCCCCGCCGGAGAAACCAGCGGATATACCCACTAAAACCCTGGGGTCCTTCCAGCCGCTGTTCAGCAGGGACGTCGGAGATACGCAGGCCGTGGATGAGTGCTTCGGCGTACCCGTTGCTCCGGCATTATGGCGTCCCGCAGGTTTTTTAGTGAGTATCCCCGCCGCGCCCATCTTTAGCGGGGGAGTCCCACATACCGCCGACCGCCCTGCGCCCCCCAGCGTGGGGTGATGCGTAACGGATTTTTCCTGGGTAAAAAAAGGGTACGCTCTCACATATTTCTCCATCGAGATATTGTCACCGTAAGATCCACTATTTTAGCTAGCACGGCGTGTTTGTGGAGGTCTTATTCGCAAGTCAAACTATCAGAAAATGTATGGGATCTAAGACAAAATCTAGCGCAGTCCGTGCAACCCGTAGGCTAGGTAAAGAAAATAAATTACTTAGCAATATACAATAACAATAATGTGGTTAATTATACTCCAACAGATCTGATTACACTAATTAAACTGTCAGAGGCAAATCGCAATTATAGGTAGCTATCATAATATATACCATAATTATATAAATTATACTAACTACAGTTTCGGGTTGCCAAGATTACTATATTATGGTCTGAAACATGACCTAGCGACTGGATCCTATATATCTTCGAAACACAGTCTTGATATAACAACGGGGAGTGATACTGCAAACGTAAACTAGTGTTTATATAATAAATAAAGGGAAATTGCGACTGACTGATCTATCACAGCTCAAACTGCTGAACGAGTTGGGTTGAAATTCGGCACAAAATTTACATTCGCACACATCTGTCAATACTACATTTTTTAATCAGAACGAAGGCACGTACTTAAGCTAGTCAAAATACAAAGTAAATATGAATAATTAGAGAAAAATTAAATAGAGCTTGGAATACACAAAACAGATTTTTCCAATAAACCTTTATAATGAAGCCTCAACAAAAGCATTAATTGACGATACTTCAATAAACATGCCCTGATTTGATGTTTATCTTTGAATAATTCCATGGAATACTCCTTTAATCAATTAAAATATAAAGAGAATACTTCGTTAAAATTAGAATAAACAAACATTGTTAAATCTGCAGGGAAATACTTACTGTGTACAAGGGGTAAAAACCAAGTAGACATAAACAATTTTTAAATTGCACATGTGTCAAACAAATTATTCTAAATATCTTTGGGAACGACTGGCAATTTAAAAGCGGTCGAACTCTACTCGTACTTGTAACTATGCTCGAATTATTGATTCCTAAAATTCCAAATGAACCCAACGAACATTGTGGCACATTTCACAACTGCCAACACAATTCACTGCTGCAAACAGCTAGAGATTTAAGAATAAATTGAAAAGGAAAAACGGTAGCCATAGTTTTTTTGATTGCTGAGCGGTTACAGAAAACTTAACAATTGTTAACATTTTCATTTTCATGGTACTCGTATATATGACTGGTGTTGACATGTTCCTGGAAATCAGAAACAACACAAATATCTACGCTTATTTATTTTGTTATAATTTTTTTTTATCAAGCTGTGAACTGATAATTAAATGGGGAAAGTTGTGATCAAGTTGTGTCGGTTTTTATATAATATACATGTTACTTCTTTACGCCCGAGTAACTAAGCCGAATGAACTGAAACTTGGTATGTAGAATACTTATATTCTAGCCTAGAACCTGGTATAAAACAAAATATATTAAAACAAGTAAAAATGCGTCACAGAGCGCATATTTTATAATATGACTACAACTTCATTAAAATATTTGACGTTCAAGGAACTTGAACCGTGCAAAATAACCAATTTCGTGATTAAATCGAATTGCACCACATCGCTGCACTCTGGCGCAGCATTCGGCTTAATTAAAGTTTGTTGCTATTCTCTTACTTAACTGCCTAGAACGTGGCCATTTTGGGTTAAGTTGTTTGAATACTATTATGAATATTAGATTTAAATCAAGTTTTGATATAATCTAAACAAGTCTATGTGAATTAATTTTTTTTGTTGCAAGGGCTCAAAAATCGCTCCAAATGCTTCGAGAAATATTAAAAATAATCGCCAGTTGCTGCTTGAACTTGGCTTAACAACGCTAGCGCGCGTCTAGTTGTTGTCCTCTACAAATAATGTATCTTTTAAAAACTGCATTACTTCATCCAATTGAAAGAACACGAGAGGTTTCGACTTGAGTACTAAAAGTATGCTCCCAAAAGAACTTCTTAATGGCACCACGCGGCCACTAAACTCGCACTGGAACTCAAAACCGACCAATCTTGCTTTGGCATTTGTCCAACGGATAAAAGTCACGGCGACTGTACCAAATGAACATGACAAACCATGCCATTAATTTTACTAGTTTTTTGAAAGACGATGTCGTGACACTGTCTATGTGTTATGACAACTCACGATTGTACCAGGACCAGACCAAGTGCCCTAGACAAGCACTAATCGCTTGTGGTCCTAAGCGAACAATCCTCATGAGTTAATCCCATTACTATCGTGAATCCGTATATTGTAATAACGCGGTGTGGGACTGTTGGTTCACACGAATAACTCAAGATAGTCATATCAGCAAGTCGAATCAAAAGGCGCGGCGAAGTTAGGCTGTGAAATTGTTACATATGTGTAGGTATATAAAAATACTCAACATAAAAAATTCACACATTTTAAAAGAAGTATTTTTGCATTTAGTGAAAAGTATTACCTATTTAATTTCATAACGATAACATTTTTTCCCGAAGAAAAACGAACGCAAAATTACGAGAAAAATGTAGTATTATGAATCCATACAAATTCAGCAAGTATGAAAATCATCTCGTTAAAAAGTTATGATTCAAAATATTATTTCAAATTGGGTCTTCAGTTATATTTTCCTAGCTCTAACTTTGGAATATGTTTATTTTTCTTGCCCGGAGTTCTACGTGAAAGTTGGGGCCGCGGTCTAAACAATACAAAGGAACGGCGAAGTATGAAGAGTTACATTTATAGAGGCGAGCTAACGACGAGCCGGCAACATTTGAAAGGGAACTTCAAAACGTGAAAGCCGAAACATTTCAAAAAGTTTTCCTTGTATTGGAACTGAAAGGTTCCAAAGATTTCTCTCATTGTAAATACTGACTTTGTTCGGTTCTGAAATAAGTGCTGGCTCATTCAAGTGGCCGATGAAAAGACGTGAAAGTTAACAGCTTGAAGACTTAGGTAAACAATTAATTATTGTTGTATTAAGACGTCGCAGTATCTAATGATAATAAGCTCTAATGAGCTTTGAGGTACAACACTTTATTGACACCTCAAAAACGTGAAGATAAAATTAACTAAAAGTAATCTTGGCACTATCTACCTTTTGTCATATCATAAAAATTTCGACAAGTCTGTAATTTGTATTCGTTTGTATATTATATAAGTTAAACCCTTAATAAATTATAGTTAACTAGCTGAGGCCAGCGGTTTTGGCCGCTGAATAGCCTAAATATGTGTTCTTCCTCAGTCTAAGCCATTTCATACGATTTCAGCTTAATTCAGCAATTTAGCTATTGAATGGGCAACGCTCACAAACACACATCTGCTATACTTTCACATTTATATTATTTGTAGGATTGAAAGCGGTTTATTATATTAAAATTATTTACCACAACATTATGGCACTACCTGATATTATGCTAAACCTGTTTATCACACGGCGAACTAAAGTCCTTTGAGTAAAGCAAAAACAAAACACGGCGAGCAGAAAAGCTTATTTGGTATGGAAGTAGGCTGTTCTCAGTAATCCGTAACTTGCCGGGAACGGAGACAACGCTACACTGCTGACTCAGACGAGCTGTATGCAATTATACTACTCGTAAAATGTAAGGAATTTCTTGGAAAATCGAGGAAGCAACACATTCTTGCAGAATAAACAAAATTTTTCGTTGAATTCTACTTTTGCGTGGAAAATGCTTTTTATTTAAAATTCATTTTAACAGAGAAGTAGGTACCTAAACTTTAACGTAAATAGTTTAATTTCTTATAAGTAACTAAATAATAACTATAGTAAGTAATGTTTTACTTTCGTCTTTCAATTGAAAACCAATCCACAATACCAATATATAATTACTGACGAGGTCGTTGTGTTATTCAAGATTGAATTCATGTCAAAGCGACTCGCCTTCGAGTTGGTTGCCGTAAAATAACAAAGAACTTAAGAAAAACGACAGCGACGTCAAAGCAATTTGGAAACCACATGCAATTTTGGATTTTAAACGCTATTTATATTTTCATCAGATTTTTTAAAACTTTATTGTAGAAAATACGCATAAAAGTACATTAACGTTCAAAAATATACATATAAATGGCACACAGGATTTTCTCACGCAAAAATAATCTCGTGCAATAGCCACTTTGACTAAAGAGAAGTTACTACTATTGTTAGCAGACAATATTGTGGTTAAGACATAATTTTAATAATACACCCCAGTTTGTTAAAGAAAAGAAACATAAGCGATATTCTTTTGAACCATGACGAAAAGTAAATTGACCTCTTTTGATTGGTGAAGACTACACAGTAATATAATGTGGAATTTCATTCAAAGTGGACGGTTCAATTAAAAGTCACTTCGCTTTCTAAGTTGTTATACCTGTCCGAGCAAAGAAAACACCAAACTTTTGGACGACACTAAAGCAAGTTATTTATAATATAGCTTTATACTCGAACTACAATATGGATATTGGGGATTCGGCAGAGCTCTCGCTTAGTCGGTACCACGTTTTTTTCGAAGCGATTCGTTACACCTTTAATATTTGGCTACCCCTTAGCTTCATTATGAGCCGGGTACAGACCAAACTGAGGAAGACCAACGAAAGAAAATTAATTATAATAAGCGTTTGCTATGCAGCGCACGCTCATTTATAAAATACTCACTTGCACACGCTCAGGCCAAGCGCTCATATAAACACACACACACGCACACAAAACACACACACACGCACACACACACGCGCGTACACGCGTGTTTTCATGCCCAACATTACATTACATATAATACATACAAGCTAACAGTACGTACTGTATTGATACTACGGAGGAACACTGATCCCTGAAATACAAGTCTTTGACTTAGTTCAGGGATCAGAACATTCCATACGTGAACTTGTCTTAGCAATCTATGTAATAATAATTAAGTCAAATTTAAACTGTTATGTATAGTACTAAGTATATTTAAGATACGAGTAACTATTTCCATCTAAATACTTTTGTAATAGAATTAAGAACCATTTTAGATTAAGAACCATTGTAGATTTTAAATAAATTAAAAAAAAAAATTGGTTATTTTGACCATCACTAACGTCCACACAGCGTCAACGATTGCCAACGAACCCCTTTCTTGGGTTTTGACTATTAGGTATATAACCCAGCTGTAGAATTGTTGCTTGTTTAAACAGAATTATTGGTAACTAGCTACGCCCAGCGGTTTTACCCGCTGTATCCTATGTGTGATTCCAGGGTCTAAGTTATCTCTATACTAAATTTCAGCGCAATCGGTCCACCCGTTTAGGTGTGAAAGAGTAAAAAACATCCAGACATCCTGACATCCAGACATCCCTACAAACATCACCCCTACCTACAAACTCCTACAAACCTACAAACTCCTACAAACTTTCACGTTTATAATATTAGTAAGATATAAAAACTATAGAGGTTTTAATATTGCAACATCTATAATTATTATTATAGATGTTGCAATATTAAAACCTCTAATATGAAAATGCATCAGCATAATTTATTAGCGCAACTAATAGGAAAATGAAATCCCCAATTTATGTTATCATGAGGTGTCAGTGAAAATTAAAGGGACAGATAGTTGAGTGCCCCTAATTGATCAAATGCTCGTTCCAAAGGCTTTTAGATGCGTTCAATAATTCCGACAGACACTGCTACCATTAGTAGATAGCTCCATATTTAATGAGCTGTGCTTTGGTTTGGGCCAGTTCATCTAATTGACCGCAAATTGTTTGTAATTGAAAACAATTAGGTTTAATTAATTTAGTTCCGTTATACATTTAACAATGCGTGCCGGGCACATGTTTAGTGTGTTTGATTTCATTGCGGTTTTACGTAACTACACTATGTAAATTGAATTTTATATAATCAAATTATGTTTAGACAAGTAACAATTGATCATAATAATGCAAAATAAATATTTTGTTTCAAACCAGCGTGTAAAGCCTTTTACTGAGCAAGGATGCACCACTAGGAAGTGTGGTGGGCGCTATGTACACCTAAATATCTGTGAGTGTTTGAAAAGTTTACACTTTAGAAAATTCCACCCGTATTTTTAACAAATCTGTGGCACCATGATATTATTTGTTAATCCTAGAGCCGAACCTAGTACAGCATAATTTCCCTCGTTATGATCCAAGTGGCAAAATAACCTAATAGTGACAAAATTTGACGTACTATAGCGTGTGTGAATGTAAATTCGTGCGTATTGATCGTACTAGGGATACTTCTTACTGTATTTCTTGAACATGTACCGTCCAGTATAGGTACTTTGTTTGTTCATAGGTCCAGTAAACCTACATTGGTACATGACAAAGTGGGTATTTTTGGTATGTGATATGATAATACTAAATGCTTAGCAGCATATATTTTTATATGAAGATCGTCAAGATAAATAATTTAGGTTACTTAGCCTATATAGGCCATAAATAAAGAATAACGCGATATTTTCCACAGAATTATACCAACTAATTTGATAACACCCTTAGGGCGAGATTGGTATAAATCATCAAGCCAATAATTTACGATTTTCCTTATAGTATTATGAAACGTCCGTTGATAAAATATGGCCGTGTTGGAGCAAGCTTTGGCTTTATTCCCGTTTAGCTCGGGCCACATGGTTATTAATTTAATCACTGGACTAAATTTAACTTTTTAAGGCAGAGAACTGAATGTTAAAACCAGGCTTTCAACAATCTGCATGCAGAGAGTCCTCAAATTCTTCGGACACACCGTCCGACGCGACCCAGACAGTCTGGAGAGACTTATTATTACTGGCAGTGTAAAAGGGAAGAGAGGTAGAGGGCGCTCACCCACGCGATGGACGCATGTAACCCAGGATGCTACGGGAGCCACCCTACAAGCGTCAATCCAAATGGCGCAGGACCGGCATAGATGGAAGGAAGTGGTGTCAAAGCTGATGAGGCACCATGATCACGTCCCTCAGTCATGAGGCTACGACCAAGAAGAAGAAATTTAACTTTTTAAGGCAATTACTTTATTCAAAACGAACGGTTAAATCTAATAAACAAGATTTTACTTCTTCTCAGGTCACAGTGTTTGTTATTAAATTCATTCGAAAAGGCTTGACTGATAATAATGAAACTTATTGTTGTGTATTTTTGGTAGCAGGTACGCTCAAGAAATATTTGGATGAACTGTGAAAGAGAATATCATGCATGCAAATACAAACACAGATCATTTATTAATAAATATCATTCAGATACACGTCATACATTTTAACCATACCAATGGATAATAAATAAATATAATAAAAAATTACATTATTCGGTTGTATAAAAATGCTAGGGGAGTGAATGAAGATATATGACGGATGATAGAGTGAAATGGGGGAGGAAGACGTGTTGTACCGACCGCACCTAGTGGAATAAGGGCAGAAAGATGAGAGTATTTTTGGTAGGTCTGATTTCATAAAGAATTTTTCAACGGACAAAGACAATGTTACCGAGTTCGTTCCTTTATAATGTTACCGTCAAAAAGATACCTAGGGAGAATATTAACGAAGTTGTTTCATACTTTCCAATGCATGCAAAACCGCACAACGGGTACACTATGGGATACAACACGAAATGAGATTGCACAAAACATGTTTTCTTGATATTAAAAATATCCCCAGTGTACGTGGTTCGAATGAAAATTTAACTCATAACCAAGCTCGACTGTTTCGTAATAGGAATATTATTTCGGATATTGGAAGTTTACAAAAAGTAGGTATTTTTGCGCTTTAGTTGAAGGGAAGTCTTAGGTGAAAATTGGAAATTTTAATGTGGGTTTAGAGAATTGGTGCAACTTGTGTAATATTTTTTGCTACTATTTACGCACTATTATTATAATTTTAATTAAATTGAAATTTATAAACGTGGAAAAAATGTAATATTCCTAGGTAGAGCTTAGTTTTCTTACATAAACTACATTATGGCAGCAGAAGAGTGCTGTACGAGTAAGTTCAAAATACATCACTTTGTGTGATGTGTTTTGGACTTCTCTACAATTGTATGCAAATATTATCAGCTAACTATTGTCTTCAGCAATAAATTGTACTTACTTATTATAGCAACTTTTTCACAATACACGTCCCTTTGCGTTGAAATTTGATAAATTATTACTTGTGACACATCAATAACCCTCAACTTTATTTATCGAAGAGGACGCGTGTTGTGTGAGGCGGGCTATATTCTGGATTTATCCCCATAATAAGATTATGTCAGGACTATTTAGGTATATGGTCGATGTTCTCGATATTCATGTGAGCGTCCTAACCTAGATTTTGACGTCCTCGTCACCAATAATTTTTGGCAAGAGACACAAATTCATCAGATTTATTGAGCAAACAAGCAATTTGTCTTTACAAGTAAAATGAATTACTGTAACTTGAACCAAGGTTATGTAGATGTACCATAATCTAGAAATATATTTATTTCGTTCACAGGTTTCTACTAAATATCTTATTAAACTTCCCAGCACAAACGTGAAGTTTGAAAAATATAGGTGTGTACTTTTTACGCCAAAACTACTTATACTTTCAAATACTTTTACTTATACTTCTACTTCTAAAACTACTACTACTTGCTACTTTTTACTTTTAAAACTACTTGTACTTATACTTTTCATTAGGCGAAAGCGTACGCAGCACAACACATCTAGTACAAGCAACAGCCATACACTTGTAAAGTTTTCATAACATTTGAAAATCTGGATATGTAGAGGGAAAATCCGAGGCAAATAGCCCGTTTTTCACAATGGAAGCAAGCTTGCGTTCAAAGGGAGGCTGGGACCAAGTGCAGACATATAAGCACGTTATTTATTCATTAGCGCGAGGCCGCACCGCACCGCGCCGCGCCATTTCCGCCGGCAACGCTCGCATTCGCATAATTTTCTTTGGCATAACAATTCTGTCTTACCAATATTAACAACAGAAATGCGATCAAAATATTCAACTCTTCGAGTAAATCAAGTAATAGACAAACAGATCGTAGGTTTTGTATAAGACGAGTGTTATATTAAAGCAACTTAAGCAAATTTATTACACAGCTGCAAGACCTTTAAATAAATTCGATTTAAAAAGCCACCATTATTTTCGCTCCGTTTTCGGTTCGCTCCGTTTTCGGTACTGGTCCCGGATACCAGATCCTCCAACCAACACAAACACGACACCGACCGCGCCGGCGCGGTCGAAGACCTCTGAGATCCTTCAGATCAGTTAGATTCTCTCCAAATAATCAAACAGATCAAAACACTGTTAGGGCCCTAGGACACGCCCCTTCAGGGGTGCCAGGGCAAGTCTAGTCCCCCGTATCTGGCGACGGCCCAAGCCGAGGTTCGTGCCATCTGAGGCGCCCTTGAGCTAGTCGCCCACTAAAACTTTGGGTCGAGTGCCTCCTGCGCTCACCACACGCCCGGTAAAGCTGTAGAGGTCTCAATCTGAGACCAACAGCGTAGGTCATTCAAAAAAAAAAAAAAAAAATGCCACCATTAATTCAAATAAAACAAAGAAATTATGAATAATAAAAATAATTTAATTGAAAGATGGATTTATGAGCTAAAAACATTTTGAAATTGGTCTTATATAATATTGTTTGGCGTTGGTTCAAGTAGAACCTTTGGTAGTATTTGAGTGGTTTAAATATGATATTGGCATAGTGGTCGATTGACATAACTTTGAGTACAGCTTAATGCTGGCCCAGTTTAATGTATTGTAATTTTTATAGCGTGTGTATGTAGTGCAAATATTATTATACTTACATTTTATAAGTTATTGTAGAAAATATAATTATACCAAAAGTAATTAGAACATTAATTAATTGTATGCAAGTAGTTAGAGAACCACTTCCGGCTGCTTTCATGAAATCTCATATTAACTTGTCTACTCTCAAAGACTCAACGAATTTATGTAGCGAGGAAAATTGTCCTGGCGTCTTGATATATGACTTTATCACGTTTCATATGCATAAAGTTTGTTTACTCTGCATGGAAGCACAGGATATTAGCACAAACATTGCTGCGGACGTGAAGTCTTGTTTCCTTCCCATTTTTAACCTCAGTAAACACACAAGGATACCAGGCTTGATAGTGATTATAATATGTACCTTTCTTCTTCTTCTTCTTAGTCGTTTTCTTCACAAAGTGAAGGTCGTGTGTAGTCTGTAGGATTTGCCATCACTCTTCGAATAACACTCTGCCAGGTTGTTCTATCTGTCGCTGATCTCATGGCCTGAGCCACTGGCATGCCGGCCATGGCTTGTGAAGAATAATGATGAATGTGGACATATTATGAACCTTTACTTCGTTTCAAAAACAAAGATAATTTTTGCAGGGTTCGAAGGTTATATATCAATGAAAATATAATTGATACATTCACAAAAACATTATATCCGATATATTTTATGATATATATCGGATATATTATGATACATATTCGATGTATATCGATTTAATTAAGATATTGAGCTTTCGAACCTTGCAAAAGTTATCTTTGTTTTCGAAACGTGGTATATGTATGTACATATAATCACGCCTGGTTTCCTTTAGAGTAGCCTGATACTATTTTCCTTCACTTGGTACGATCCTGATACACCTCTTTTGCTTCCTCAACTTTCGTCACATTCTTCATACACGCCGCCGGTTCTTTGAAACCTCAGTAAAAAAGATAGAATTTTGTCTCTCTCTAACTCGTATGTTATAGGTATATACGTAGTGTGTTATTTTCGTTCTTTTAGCTCAGTGGTTACTTTTTTGTTTAAAATTACATACCTATGCAGAATTATTATGCGTTTCATAATTGGCAAACAATCCATTATATATGTCACGGTCAATGTGATTAATTGAAAATTATTAATAATTTTACAAAATTATTAATAATAACCACATGTTTTGGTAAATGTGAATAAACGATCGAAATTTATTACTTTTACTAGTAATTATTAATAATTCACGACACATATTGGTAAAAGTTATAAAATAAATGAAAACCTAATGTTTTTTGACCAGCAGGTATTTAAAAATTACTTCTTTTTAGTACAGAATTATGGGCAAACCGAAATCAGTTGGTTAGGTTAGGTTTGAACTGTGACCACAATGCGCGAGCCGAGCGAGCGAAGCGAGCGTGCCGCGGCAGCGGCCGGCGAAGCGCCAGATACGAGTTGTTTTTGATACCTGAATAATTTCTATCTGTATATTCGCAGTATCGGCCGTAGTTGAAACGACCTTAGGTATGATGATACATTACTTTTATTACATTTATCACTACTAGGGTTAAATTATTAATAATAACCGACAAATGTGATTAATTTATCACTTTAACCACGTCTTTCGGTAATTATTAATAATAACAGATAATTATTATTAATCTTCAATTATTCACTCTTACCGTAACATATACACGGATCTCCAAGCCTGATTTTTATAAAAATTGTAGATGTTAGACAATAAAATGAAGCTATGTAATTAACAAAGCTTATAATATCACTACATAGAATAAAATAAAGTTGCTTCCCGCGTCTGTCTGCCCCTATGAATGCTTATATCTTTTTGATTGATGCCGTTTTCATTAATAGATAGAATAATTCAAGGGGAAGGTTTATTTTATGTATAATACATTATCTTACTAATATTATAAAAGCGAAAGTTTGCGTGTATGTGTGTGAGTGTGTGAGTGCGTGAGTGTGTGAGTGTGTGTGTCTGTATGTTTGTTACTTCTTCACGCTCAAACGGATGCACCGATTGACTTGAAATTTGGTATGAAGGTAGCTTGGATTCTGGAATAACACATAGGCTACTTTATATCCTGATAAATAAAACAGTATCTGAGAGAATTGATGTCAAATAAAAAAAACAACTTTATTTTTGGCGTCTCAATGGTGGCTCCTATTACCTTCAGGTACCAGGATACCAGAAAGTTTAAGGTCTATAGTCGAGAAGAAGACGAATCTAAGAAACCATAGATCATCAAAATCGGTCCAGGCGTTCTTGAGTTATGAGTATTGAAACTTTTACGAAGTACCAGGAGACAAGAAAAATGTAGATGTTCGGCTCATTTCGTGAAATTCCGGTGAAGTTCGGATTTGACAAATGACAAATTTGTTTTCAATCAACATCTATATGTTTCTGAGATCCTGGTACTTCGTAAAAGTTTCAATACTCATAACTCAAGAACGGCTGGACCGATTTTAATGATCTTTGGTTTGTTCACTTCGCCAACTTCTTCGCCATCGACCCCATTTGGCCAACATCTTCGCCATCGACCTCACTTGGCCAAAATCTTCGCCATCAACCCCACTTGGCCAAAATCTTTTCAATTTTTTCCAAATTCGGTTTCTTATTCGATTCGGTTTTCGGTCGGGTTGTGGTCGTGGTGTGGTCAGGGTGTGGTCGGGTTGTGGTCGTGGCGTGGTCAGGGCGTGGTCGTGGTGTGGTCGTGGCGTGGTCGGGTTGTGGTCATGACGTGGTCATGGTGTGGTCAGGGCGTGGTCATGGTGTGGTCGAGTTGTGGTCATAGTGTGGTCGGGTTGTGATCGTGATGTGGTCATGGTGTGGTCGGGTTGTGGACGTGGTGTGGTCGGGTTGTGATCGTGATGTGGTCAGGGCGTGGTCATGGTGTGGTCGGGTTGTGGTCGTGGCGTGGTCGTGGTGTGGTCAGGGTGTGGTCGTGGCGTGGTCGGGTTGTGGTCGTGGTGTGGTCAGGGCGTGGTCATGGTGTGGTCGTGGCGTGGTCATGGTGTGGTCGTGGTGTGGTCAGGGCGTAGTCATGGTGTGGTCGGGTTGTGGTCGTGGTGTGGTCAGGGCGTAGTCATGGTGTGGTCGTGGCGTGGTCATGGTGTGGTCGTGGTGTGGTCAGGGCGTAGTCATGGTGTGGTCGGGTTGTGGTCGTGGTGTGGTCAGGGCGTGGTCATGGTGTGGTCGTGGCGTGGTCGGGTTGTGGTCATGACGTGGTCATGGTGTGGTCAAGGCGTGGTCATGGTGTTGTCGAGTTGTGGTCATAGTGTGGTCGGGTTGTGATCGTGATGTGGTCAGGGCGTGGTCATGGTGTGGTCGGGTTGTGGTCGTGGCGTGGTCGTGGTGTGGTCAGGGTGTGGTCGTGGCGTGGTCGGGTTGTGGCCGTGGTGTGGTCAGGGCGTGGTCATGGTGTGGTCGTGGCGTGGTCATGGTGTGGTCGTGGTGTGGTCAGGGCGTAGTCATGATGTGGTCGGGTTGTGGTCGTGGTGTGGTCAGGGCGTGGTCATGGTGTGGTCGTGGCGTGGTCATTGTGTGGTCGTGGTGTGGTCAGGGCGTAGTCATGGTGTGGTCGGGTTGTGGTCGTGGTGTGGTCAGGGCGTGGTCATGGTGTGGTCGTGGCGTGGTCGGGTTGTGGTCATGACGTGGTCATGACGTGGTCATGGTGTGGTCAGGGCGTGGTCATGGTGTGGTCGAGTTGTGGTCATAGTGTGATCGTGATGTGGTCAGGGCGTGGTCATAGTGTGGTCGGGTTGTGATCGTGATGTAGTCAGGGCGTGGTCATGGTGTGGTCGGGTTGTGGTCGTGGTGTGGTCGGGTTGTGATCGTGATGTGGTCAGGGCGTGGTCATGGTGTGGTCGGGTTGTGGTCATGGTGTGGTCGGGTTGTGATCGTGATGTGGTCAGGGCGTGGTCATGGTGTGGTCAGGGTGTGGTCAGGGTGTGGTCATGGTTTGGTCATGGTATGGTCATGGTGTGGTCATGGTTTGGTTTTCGGTGAAGTTAGGATTTGACAAATTTATTTCGATTTTCCATTTTTTCCAAATTCGGTTTCTTATTCGGTTCGGTTTTCGGTGAAGTTAGGATTTGACAAATTTATTTCGATTTTCATTATTTTTTTCGTACATAATTTTTTAACATGCATATAGTCGAGAAGAAGACGAATCGAAGAAACCATAGATCATCAAAATCGGTTAAGCCGTTTTTGAGTTATGAGTATTGAAACTTTTACGAAGTACCAGGATACCAGAAACATGAAGAGATGTTCGGCTCATTTCGTGAAATTCCGGTGAAGTCTGACATTTGTCATTTGTCAAATACGATTTTCAATTTTTTTTGAAATTCGAATACGTCTGATGACGCAATTCTGCCGTGCAGAGACTAAAACGCAGTAAGTGCAAAATCGCGGTTTCGAGATAATCGCGAAAAACGTTTTGAAGCCGTTTTTTTGACGTTTATGAATAAAAAATAATTTATATTTTTTTGCTATCGCAACTAGATACCACAGTAGTATAATTTAAGCACAAAAAATACTGAAAATATTTGTTTTATAATATAGAAAATAATATTTTCTGAAAATGGTGTCAGTTACTACAGGTAAATTTGTATACATTAACGAATTAAAATGCAGCAATAATACACATTACTGCAAAATGTCTGATTTTTATAATACATTACCAATTTATTTGCAGTATCCAGCTGAACTTACTGCATTTTAATTTTATGCCTTGAATAAATTTTTCAGCAGTATGTTATTTATTTAAAAACTATTAAATTAAATGTGGCAGGTTTATATGAAACATATATGAGTTTCTATTTATTTTATTCATCTAAGTTGCATTTCAGACTTTTATTAATGCTTTCAGTCTTTTCTTGTCAGAATTTTGTCTCCAATTTCAGTTCAGATAGTTTATACTGTAGATGGATTATACTTTCAAATAATTATAGTATGGAAATCAGACAAATCGAATTCTAAGACTTGGTGGCTCACTTCTTTATTCTTGTTCAAATTATTGTACCACTTTGAGGTTTCTCTATTACAGATAGTATAGCGAGGTTGTTTCTATAATTCCACGTTGTATTTGTAACAGCTTTAGAAACCTTTTTTTAGACAATTGTCACCTATTAATATGTCCTAAGCAGTTTTTATACTAACCGATTCATGAGTATTTAAATTCATCTTTTTAAATAAACGGCATAAACTCACTTGAATTTACTTCGGTTTCGTGCCGATCGTTTAGATCCTGTACGAGGATCTTCTTCAGGGAGTAGTAGCTGCGGTTTTATCCTAAGCAGTTATATTCGTTATCATTTAGCAACCATATTTATTTATTAAACACATCTTGCACATAACTTATCTTTTATTATATCTGCAGAGTCTAATAGCGAAATTGGAAGACATGGCAAGTTGCTATGAAAATGGTGTTGGGTATAGCTACAGTCATGCATTATTTGATAGGATTTTTTTACAAACAATATGTACTGGTAAAAAGAACTCCAGAACGTAATACTATGAAATTTGGGTTAAACTTGCATTTGCTTGTACAAGTTCAATTCCATTGACAGACAACGATTATTGTTTTTCTTCGTTATGCGTAATCAAAACGGTTTTTAGGTATTAATCCGCTTAAGCAGTGATGTGCAAACATAATACGCTACGGTAAGAAGGCATTTTAGCTAGTTAATTACTGGGCTAAAGAGTCTAACATCTTCTGACTCTTGAGAAAGAAGCGTTGGCTTAGTGTTTTCAGAATTTCACATCATTGTGTAATCTAAAGTAGCACTATACTGATAATTATAGGCAGCGTTATCTTTTAACATAAGGAGAGCGCCTTGTTTGTCTTCTACTCCATCACATAAAAAAGATTGTATTGTTTATGCTCCTTAGCACCGCCAGAATACCCTTGTATTCTGGCGGTTCATAAAATGAAAATCTGAATTGCTTCCAGATGCATCGATAAAAAAGCATATCACAAATATATGTATATGTCATAATTTTTAAGTAGTTTGGTGTTAAAAGGCTTAACTATGTCTACCTTAAGCAGAAGGCAATTCTATTGGTATTTCTAAAGTCCCTTCTAGCCATGCTTGTTATTGTAGAAAGTTCTCCGCTTTCAATGGGTTGTGTTGTTATTTTTTCTTTAGTTTATTTTTTTCTTAAGAAACCTTTGCTTAAAACAGTTTGACATTTGTTGCGCATTTTATTTTACTCAATTAGAATGAACCAAACGGAACTTTTTTCCATGAGTTCAACACTATTACTCGTTATGATAAAAAAATCGAACTAAGTCGAAATATTGGGATTATTTCTATTACTGACTGTTCTATAGCTGTTTCTTGTGCATCTTTGAAGTCTGATAATTGTAATACTAACATTGTGTACTATCTGAGTGAATGACTATACGCCATTAGATTTGACAGATAAACCTGTTTGTTAAATAAAACTGTTGTATGTAATGTAAATTAAATCAAATCTAATCTGACTGAGACTTTTACTACTCGACAAATCAAGGGTAGATGCATACTAAATCGCAGTATGATCTAGAACAAATGAAGTAAATTCCAGAATATTAATCCAAAATGCCGATTAGAATGCAGCAAAATGAGCTTAAACTGCAAATTCAGTAGTAGCTATAATTTTAAAATTTGTTACATAACCAACCATACTGCAGTAAAATATTTTTTTACTGCAGTATGGTTGGTTATGTAACAAATTTTAAAATTATAGCTACTACTGAATTTGCAGTTTAAGCTCATTCAATTTTGTCAGTAATGTTATCAGAAAACCAAGATGCAGTATTATTTTTTTCAGTACATTATCGTGTTACTGCGTATTCGTTTAATGCATCATTTTTGGTTTTTGTGTAAAAAACAGTACTATGCGTTATAGTGAATACGTTTACTGCATTTTAACTAGAGACACTATAGGTCGCAAAAAACGTAAATGCTCTTACTGTATTTTAAATAGTGTTTTGATAAAAAATACGCAAATGTGGCCCGCAGTAACTATTTTCAATCAAGGTTTTTACTACCTTAAAATTTATTAATTGACAAATGGGTTAGATTGGTGTATTCCTTATTTTGTGCGCAATAAGGTGGCATATATAACTAAAAATCGGCAAAATGTCGAATACTGCGGTTTAGTCTCTGCACGGCAGAATTGTCAATTCCGAACTTAACCGAAATCTCACGAAATGACCCGAACATCTCATATATGTTTCTGATATCCTGGTACTTCTTAAAAGTTTCAATACTCATAACTCAAGAACGGCTGGACCGATTTTAATGATCTTTAGTTTGTTCACTTCGCCAACTTCTCCGCCATCCACCCTACTTGGCCAAAATCTTCGCCATCGACCACACTTGGCCAACATCTTCGCCATCGACCCCACTTGGCCAAAATCTTCGCCATCAACCCCACTTGGCCAAAATCTTTGCCATCGACGCAACTTGGCAAAAATATTCGCCGTAAACAAAGTTTTTATTTCGATTTTCCATTTTTTTTTCGTAGTTAACTTAGTTGATATTTTTTAATTCGGAACTGAACCGAACCGAATCCACATGGATTCGGTTCGGTTTTCGGTGAAGTTAGGATTTGACAAATTTATTTCGATTTTCCATTTTTTCAAAATTCGGTTTCTTATTCGGTTCGGTTTTCGGTGAAGTTAGCATTTGACAAATTTATTTCGATTTTCCATTTTTTCCTAATTCGGTTTCTTATTCGGTTCGGTTTTCGGTGAAGTTAGCTATCTTCGCCGAAACCCCACTTAGCAAAAATCCTCGCCGTAACCCCACTTGGCCAAAATCTTCGACAATGACCCCACTTGGAAAAAATCTTTACCATCGACCCCACTTGGCAAATCTTAGACGTAACACCATTTGGCAAAAATCATCGCCGTAAACCAAATTAGCAAAAATCTTCAACGTAACCACACTTGGCAAAAATCTTCACCGTAACCCCACTTGGCCAAAATCTTCGGCCATCGAAAATTTTGCAGCGGGTAACACCGCGGGTTGCAGCTAGTGTATAATATATAGTAGAAAAACACAGTTTTCTATTAAGCGCGACGAAGTGCGCGCGGGTCTGCTAGTTATCTACACAGATATACTATTATCTATAAAGGTGGAAGTAAACTTGTTTAAAACATCGCATTAAAACTGAACACAGACAGACTCTTAAAATGACACAGTTAAAGGCCTATTTGTTCATGAGACAGTGGAATCTACAAAAAGTCTATAAAAAAGAAAAACTTACAAATAAGTCTTAAAGAATACGTCCACATCATTTTCAGTCCACATTCATCATTATTCTTTACATACATGATCCCTACATGGTATAAAATAAAGTTGCTTCCTGTGTCTGTCTGTCCCTATTGTATGCTTATAACTTTAAAACTACCCAACGGATTTTGATGCGGTTTTCATTAATAGATAGAAGGATTCAAGCGGAAGGTTTATATGTATAATATATGCATAATGTATTAGAACAACACTGATAATTTTCTAATAAGCGCGACGAAGTACGCGCGGGTCCACTCGTGTTTTACCTATATAGGTTAGTACTCGCAACCTACGAATAAATTGTGTGCAGTTTTATACTAATAATAATTTATTCTTAACTCGTAACTTAATAAGAAAAAAAAAAATATATTCTTACAATTTTTATTAATATTAGTGGCTTACATTTACAAGTGGACTAAATAAAAATGTAGGGAGAATTTACTGGTTTTCAAGAAGTGAGTTGCAATAAGTTTCGATACAAACTAAAACGTCGTTCTCGCTTGCTAAAGTCGAGCTTAGAGTTGGTCTACTTTTTTGCAAGCTTTTTTTTACTTTCACCCGTCTGTTGTCTGTCTGTCTGTCGATCTGTCTGTCTGTAATAAAATCTTGCAAGTTTAATTTGACCCACTTCCCGGTATCCGATTGAGCTGAAATTATGCATGCCTGTATAAATCGCATGACAATGCAATATTATTATGACATTGAGCTGATCTGATGATGGAGCTGGAAAGTGGCCATAGGAACTCCGTAACTTTACAATGCAACCCCATCGAGTTTGGGCTCATTTGATTGATCTTGATAAGTACTTTGGTGCTAGATGGTAATAATATAATAAAAGCTTGTTTAAAAAAGTTTTTTTTTATTTCACTTGTTTAAATTTCTCTTGTTTTTTTTTTAACACAGGCGGCAAACATCAACGCAGTATATTGTTCCAAATAAACCCTCTAGATTCAAAAATAGGCGCACATTAAAGACAATGTAACTATTTTAACGAAACAAAGCGGTCTCCGGTTGAAAGTTAGACGTGGGTCAAGCCTTCATTAATTAAAGAGAAGGGTGGTTAATACCCTCATCTTGGTAACCAAAGGGGCAACCACAGCGGAGCCCAGCGGAACTTGCAAACATTAGTTGCGTATTGAACCTATCTAATATACTCTACGTGAAACTGCTTGGGGACTGTTATCTATGAACCTACTAAATGAATATGTGTAGGGTTAGAATGGATACGAGCTCTTAAGTAGAAAGATACGATGCTACAGACAGACAAACACACAGACAGACAGACACGTCAAACTTATAAAACCCCGTCGTATTTGCGTCGGGGGTTAATAAATAAAACTAAACTAAGTCTAAAAAGAGCCCCCGCGGGATTGTTCCCAAAATGCTGGCAGCATTACCTCTCTGGATGGCAATACTTATGCATTGTCTGTGGTAGCTACCAGCCCGATTTGAATATAATATACCTATGCTTATTTCAAATTTTAGTTCTTTGTTGACCACATGCCCGAATCGGACCTATTCATATTTCTATAACTTCATTGTTGCAGTGTTTCACGCAGGTATTTAATTAAAGATGTTCATGTTAAAGCTCTGAATTGGTAACAAAGGACATCATTTAAAGTAGAATTGTAGATTCATAAAGGAACTCCACATACAATTTTGTAGCCAGTTGTTTCGTAAGCATTATAAATAAGTTTTTTTTATGAAAGACTAGCTGTAGTTATTAGGTAAAATAGTTTTAAAACGGCAATATATTTCAAAGGATCGAAGTTACATACTATTACATTTAAAGTCAGTTTGTGACGTATTTATACTTTTAGTAAGATGGCGTTCCAATTGAAATTCACCGAAACAGTAAAATGTAAATAGGTGTCAATCGAATCAGCGTTAAATTAAATCAAATATAGAGATAGGTACCTAAGATTAAGTGTGGAGATGCTGATAGCTGCGATTGAAGCTTCAGAGAGTGCTACAAACTCCGTCATTAAATTAAATTACACCAGTTGAATGTTCGGCGATCGGAGCGCTTTGAGTGTTGAGCGTCAACTGTTAACAAGGAAATTAAAAAGATTATGTGAATCTTTCACGGCGACATTACCGAAAATGTCTAACTATTAAAAACAAATGAAAGTAACACTTTATACTTTCGCAATTTATACTATGGGGTTAATTTTAACCTGTTCTTTTTTTATTATTTTTTTAACGTCGAGGTTAGTTTTATAATAAACTAGCTTATGCTCGCGGCTTTGCCCGCATGACACAATCTTTTCTTAGCGGAGGTCTACATCATAAACCTGGGTCTAGGTGGCGAGTACGGGGGTACTCGTCGCCGCAAGAACAGACCCACGAGGTGGCGCGCGTGGTGTTTCCGCGCGCCCCTTGAGAGGGTGGGGTGAAACTCCTCTTCACCCCACCGCGGAGGGGTCCCCCTGTCAGTGAGGACCAAACGCCGTCGGGGCCGCGGATGAGTGCTTCGGCGTACCCGTTGCCCCAGCAATATGGCGTCCCGCAGGAACTCCCCCAGGTTTTTTAGTGGGTATCCCCGCCGCTCCCATCTCTGACGGGGGAGTCCCACATACCGCCCCGCGCCCCCAAGCGTGGGGTGATGATGCGTAACGCATTTTTCCTGGGATAAAAAAAAGGTCTACATCATAAAACCTATGTTTCAAATATTAACCTAATCCGGCAAGCGGTTCAGGCTGTGCGTTGATAGATCAGTCAGTCAGTCAGCCAATCGGTCACTCTTTCCTTTTATATATTTAGAAGATATGTTATTGTTATTATAAAATTGACATATACCAAAGCGACAAGTCCTGATAAATAAAATTAAAATAAAAGTGTTTTACTATGATTTCGCTATACACGGCAGCTAACGTCAACAAAATTTCGTTTCCTTAGTCCTTATTCCTAAAATAGACTTATTTATTGTATCTACATTATCTTTGTAATACTTTAAAAAAACAGTGTAATGAACATACAAAATCTGAATCAGATCAACAGATGTCTAAATAAACATACAAAATCTAAATCGATTCAGATGTCCCTGAAAACCTTATCGGTTTACATATTATACAAAAATATTATTTTCCTCCTTTTGTATTGTCGGGTGAAAATGGAATTCAATTTACTTAAATCGGATATGGTATCATTTCTCCGTAGAGGTGGGTATAAAGAATGTGTCATATTCAAAGCTTATTTTCTGAATAGGGATTTTGACAAGTTAAAATTTTTTAAAATACAATTATTCCGTATTTTTAATAATAAAAACCGGTCAAGTACTCGAGCACCGAGGGTTTCGTACAAACCTACGGGTTTCTACGGAACCCTAAGGAAAAGTGGGTATAATATTATATACTGTGGGTTTTGATTCCCTTGCGAGTACTTGCGAGTATGAAAATATGCGGCTAAAATTGCTGTTTCTTTTGATTGCGTTGACATAGATGTTCGATTTTTTTACAACTTAAAGTTATTATAAAGCTGAGTATTTCGTATGAATTTCAATTTAATACCTGTACGCGTTCTTGAGGAAAGGGATAGTAAATACAAAATTATTAAAAATATTTTTTTATATGATGTAACTAAAAATGTACAGTTTTCGCAATTTTTCCTGTGCCTGTGATTTAAGACGTTGCTGTGTACCAAATTTCAAGATTCTGAGTTAACGGCAAGTACCCTGTAGGTTTTGATTTCCTTGAGAGTAGTCGCGAGTTAAAAAATACGGCTAAAATTGCTGTTTCTTTTGAATGCGTTGAGATAGAGGTTTGATTTTATTACAGTTTAAAGTTATAATAGACCTTAGTATTTCATATTAATTTCAGTTTAATACCTGCACGCGTTCATGAGAAATAAGGTAGTAAGTATGAAATTATTAAAAATTTTTTTTTTTTATGATGTAACTAAAAATGTACAATTTTCGCAATTTTTCCTTTATCTGTGCTCTAAGGAGTTGCTTCGTGCCAAATTTCAAGATTCTAAGATCACGGGAAGTACCCTGTAGGTTTTGATTTTTTGAGAGTAGTTGCGGGTTTAAAATTGCGACTAAAATTGCTGTTTCTTTTGAATGCGTTGACATAGAGGTTTGATTTTATAACAGTTTGAAGATATAATAGACTTTAGTATTTGAAATTAATTTCAATTAATTACGTTTATGCGTTCATGAGAAAAAGGGTGGTAGGTATAAAATTATTCAAAATATTTTTTTCATATGATGCAAATAAAAATTTATAATTTTCGCAATTTTTCCTTTATCTGTGCTCTAAGGAGTTACTTCGTGCCAAATTTCAATATTCTGAGTTCACGGGAAGTGCCCCGTAGGTTTTGATTTATTTGGTAATGTCGAAAATTTGCTGAAATTTACGACATATTCGACTATATCTTTTGATTGCGTTGGCCTAGAAGTTTGAAATTTTCACAGCTCTAAGAGGCAATGGACCTTAGTATTTCCTATAAATTTCAGCTTGTTACCTCCACACGTTCTTGAGAAAAATGGTCTTGACAGACAGACAGACAGACAGACAGACGGACAACAAAGTGATCCTATAAGGGTTCCGTTTTTTCCTTTTGAGGTACGGAACCCTAAAAAAAAAATATTCGACACTATTTTTTATTCTTGCAAATAAAATAAAAAATGACTGAGATATAACGCTTATAAGATTCTGTGTTGGGACGCGTGACGTCACACCATTAAACAAAAATGTACTAGATTGAGTGGTATGACGTCACGATCAAGCAACTTTAGTGCGTTGTATTTCTCACGTTTTTTATCAGATTTACAAATAAAAAAATAGGTGTTTAACATTTTTTCATAATCTACATTATTAAATAAATAATAATAAATAAATATTTCAGGACAGTTCACACAGCGCCACCTAACCCCAAGCTAAGCAAATTAATGCTTGTGTTATGGTAGTTAGGATAACGGGTATAATACTTATATACTTTTCTTTTGTAAATACATACTTATAATAGATATTGAACCACTCAGACCAGAAACAAATACCTGTGGATTACACAAACATTGGACAAACATTTTTTTTTAGTCAACATCCCAATAAAGCAAGTTTCTTTAAAACAATTTCGGAGAAAACAAAACAAGACACACAGTACCTACATAATAGATGCTTAGTTAAAGTTTCTTGATTTCAGAGACTTGCATTCCGCAGCCGAGCCACCCACGTTCATAACGCTCGCCTCTGAGAATGTTACATATTCTATTTGCAACTCTTGTGTTAATTAAAGGAAGCACAAATGTTATTCTTAATTAATTAGAACAATGAACAAGATGTTTAGGTGTTCAGAATAATGCAATTCTTGTCTGAATAGACGCTAGGAAAAGCGCTTTAGTAGAAATTTTGCTGTGTTAGTTGTAGTAGTATCTAATATTGGTTTTGTGCCAACGCTTATGCGAGATACTTGTGTTGGGTAAGAAAAGTTTTAGACTGAATAAAGAACACGCCATTGAACATTTCAAAAAAGAAAACGACAATAAGTTATATTGGGATTGTGAAATTTTTTAACTATAATATACTATATACCTAATTATTTGTGTTACTTATTACTAAATAAATAACAAGAAGATCCAACTCACATCTAAAATTGTTAATGAAGGACATCGTCTTTTTCCGAATTTGTGAAATATTTTCAACAATATTACATGTAAATTCTCCAACTTACTAGCGTAGCATTAGCAGAAATGCGTGTGTGTAATATATTATGATAGACTAACAACAAAGACAACCAAATTCAGCTATCCTTTCTTGAAACTATTTAAATAAAACCATAAAAACCGTTGTTCTTTACTCAAATGGATTTTACGCACAAAGAAACTTTACAACCTTGATGATGATAATGCGTAAATGTCAAAATCTCTAAAGTTAAGTTCTTAAATCATTTTTACGCCACAAGATAAAATATCATCTGCCAAAACAAAGTTTAAATTACATTTTTGTACTACAATCACACCAATATTATAAATAATAATGTTTGTGAGTGTGTATGTTTGTTACTTCTTTACGCACAAATGGGTGGACAGATTAAGCTGAAATTTGGTATAGAGATAGCTTAGACCCTGGAATAACACATAGACAACAGTACAGCGGGTAAAACCGCTAGGCGCAGTTAGTTCTCTGTAAAACATTAAAATTAATTATTAAAATACTATTAGAGGCTCGACCTTAGGCGCGGGGGTCATAATCTGCGTAACTTCACGTTGGTACATAACTTATAGTCGTAAAATGTAGTCCTCAATATGTTTTATGAATCAGTTATGAGGACTCAGGACATCTAGGCTTCATCCTGACTGACAAACAACGCTTGACCTAGAATGTTGGTTTTACAGTAGTATTTCCACATAATAAGTAGATTACTTATTACGAGTATATTAGTGTCAAGGTACTGCGTACAATTTCTCGAGATTTTTTTTTAATTAAAGGGTTTTAGCCAAATAAGTGCCAATCTTACGTTGGTAAAACTTTAGACGTAACGTTAATAGCTTTTGAATATGAAAAATTTTCAAGGTTCTTTAATATTTTGATTATAATAATATGACTTTCTTAAACTGAGCGAAATGATTTGGAATTTAGATAGCTTACACGCTGGAATAGCACATAGACTACTGTTCACCGGGTAATAAATACCATAGGTAACGATGAAAAATATAATGGCGAAGCTTCTACTGAAATACATAAATAAATTTAATATAATTATAAATACAATTTTGTAACCAGTTTTATAATATTATTATGCTTTGACCTTATTACGCGTTCCTATCTAATATTCACGAACAAATTTACTGAAAAACAAACTTTATCCCATTTAACAACATCTCAACTAGACCATTAACAAAGAAATAGTGCAGTGATCGTGCTTTAAAAGCAGTTTTCTTCAAACGACCTTATTGAATACAGTTTGCAAAGTAAGGGACAAACGGGCTATCATTAAAATATCCCGTTTAAGGGTCGTATCTCGGAGACTTTGGTATTTGATCAAATAAATAATAATAAGCCGAGCCCAGCTGTATTATACTCGTTGAGAATTTGACATTCTATATTTCAGCCCGATCAGTACAGTTGTTTAGGTGCGAAGAGGGAAAAAAAACTAACACTCCTTAGTATACACTCATCTAATATACTTTCTTTACGATTTTGATAATTCTCCTCCTCCGACCTCTGTGGCGTGGTGGGCTAATACCCGCATGCAATGCAGAAGGTTGCGGGTTCGATTCTCGCATGGGACAAATGTTTTTGTGATCCACAGGTATTTGTTTCTGGTCTGGGTGGTTTTGAATATCTATTATAAGTATTTATTTATTTTATTTGGAAAATCAACAGCTCTCTAAGTATAGATTTTAAAGTAAGTATACAAAATGTGCTTAGCCAACAACGATTTCCACTGATTTACAAAAAAAAAGTATATAAGTATTATATCCGTTATCCTAACCACCATAATACAAGCATTAAGTTGCTTAGTTTGGGGTTAGGTGGCGCTGTGTGAAACGTCCTGAAATATTTATTTATTTAATTTAAAAAACATTTTAAGAACATTTCCACTTGACCATAGATCTGACTTCTTAAATGTTGCAGCGAATTCTTAAACGTTGATCTAGCATAGCGGTAATGGACAGAAATTGGATGCCTCTAGTGCCAAGCTAAAAAAACTTAATAAGCCAATCCATATTTACTACAGGCGCATATTGCGGTCCTCTCTAGTGTGCGTTTATTCATATAAAATGTTTAAAAGTAATGCAGGCGGATATTTGTTATCCGCTGCGTTGCGCTGTAACCCTTACTCTAGTTTTAGATTAGCTTTATAAATGTTGTTTCAAGAAAACCTATAACGGATCCTCATCGAAATGTGTCTCCCTTAAAACTGCGCTCTTAAAGGTATTCCAATGTTTCCAGCAACGAGACAGCACTAGAGATTCACAGTATTTCGACGTGATTAATAATACAAAAGTTGTTCTTTAGTCGTCGTTTTTCTTTCTCCGCGGCCATTCTTTCTTGTCAAACTAAGCCTCCTTAGAGATGCTTTAGAAAATTGCCCGATGTCTGTATGGATGAAGCTCTCATCAATATACTTGTTTGAGTTAGGCTATATTTATATGAATGGCGTTTTATCTACGATATAGCTTTATAAAAAATATATTAAATGTCGCAGAACCGCTGGGCACAGCTAGTAATATACATAATATTATATTACTAACTGCGCCCAGCGGTTTTACCCGCTATACAGTAGTCTATAATGTCAGCCTATAAGCCAGGGTCTGAGCTATCTCTGTACCAAAATTTCAGCTCAATCGATCCACCTGTTTAGGCGTGAAAGAAAACAGACATACGTACATACATACATCCATACATTTTTATAAACCTTCGCGTTTATCATATTTGTTGGACAAGCCAGCTCACCCAGTGGATTTGCGAACTAAATAGTAGCTTATGCGCTATTCTAGTAGAAGTTATTTAAATACCAAATTTAAGCTCAATCGGTTTAGCTGATTATATGTGAGAGGTTACAAACAAACACATACACACATACTTTCCCAATTTTAACATAAGTAGAAGTTTTAACGGGAACGGGGCGGGGCGCAGGTGGAGGAGAAAGACGGAGGACCGAGTTGAGTGGCGTGCCATGAAGGAGGCCTATGTCCATTAGTGGACGAACGTGAGCTGATGATGAGAAGTTTTAAACTTCAACCATCTAAATAAAATACGTGTAATTGCTAACGCGCATTCAAAGTGAATCGAGCCTTATTGACCTCTGAGACAATACCTCGGGAGAAGCTTAATTGCGGTCGTTCACAATAGTTTATTGCCGATGTCAACACTATTTATAGCCGCGGTTTTCCCAATGACCTAACTACGAAGTTATATTGGAAACCATACGGGATAACTCACTGTCATCAATGTAATGCCTTAAGTTCTGTAGCTTTATGGTCGCTTGAGTTAAGCTATATTTATATCTATCTATTCAGCCTGTATCCACCCACTGCAGGGTATAGGCCTCCTCATGGTCACGCCACACCTTCCGATCCTGTGCGAGTCTCATCCAGTTCTTTCCGACATACTTCACAATATCGTCTGACCATACGGTGAGCATCGGGTGGCATATTGATATTGCTTAAGCTATATATACCTATATTTTTTTTTTCAATGATATCATACTACTATAAACAAATTAGATTTTTATAACTGACGAGAAAAGAAAGGACAAACATAAGATAAAAGCTAGGACAAACATACTATTACTACTAATATGTTTCTGAAATTTGGTAAATATACCAAATCAAAATTGAATTGATTTGATTTGGAAGGCTCAAAAGATTTTACAACGTAAATTTCTCAAAAGTTCCAACAAAAGGCATTACATAACTACATAAATATCGAATTTAAAACATCCTTCTTCAAAGTCCGTTACATATTATTATTAATAATTGGGGTTTATACTCCAGAATAACACAGAACAGGCCCCTACTTACACTGAAAAAGTAAAATCACAATTTATATGTTGTGTGGCCATCCTTTATATGTTCTCCTATAATTTCAGGTCACCGAGATTACTACATGGCCTGCAACATGACCTGACGACTGCCTCCTACATTTCTTATGAACGATCTTAGATTTCGTATGAATTATGCATGAAAATTCGGCTCAGAGGTAGTAAAATGTATTCTCAAGCGTAAAAAGTCAATCCCTGATTTGTTTTCATAAAGATACATTACTACGGGCCGTTAATTCGGGATTAATCTCGGCAAATGGGAGCGCGGTACATAACTCCTCTTTAGATAGGTATCGGCTATTTATTGTTAATTGAAGAGCTTCCGTACCGAGGGCGTCGCGTCACAGAATCACAGCTCTACCGAGGGATAAAACCGCTTGAATAAAAATAAATTTTCTTACACTGTGATGTAGACAACTAATTAGTAATTAGGCGTTTAATACTGTGGGTTCCTGCTGTTTCATAAAAGTAAAGTAAAAAGTAAATTTATTGACAATCATGTATGATATGTAGGCGGCAAACATATTGCAGGCCTTGTCTTATAATCTTTGCGACCTGAAACTGCAACATTAAAGACATTAGCCACACTAGCCATTAAAGAGATTAGCCGCACTAGCCACACGTCCTATAATAATTGTGAGTGTGGTTTGAATTTGATAGTGCAACCCACGATCAGAAGAATGTGCAACCAATCAGTGTTACTGTTAGATTATAATATTATCTACGCATTTATTATTAGTAGGACTGGAAAAAATAGCTCACAGAAAAAAAAATTAAAACGTGTGGTAACCCTAGAGTTGAGGTATATTATAGGTACTCGTAATGTCCACCAACTAGTTCAGAAACTGTACAAAGCTTGCAGCATTGTACAGTTGACAGAGATTAAGTGGCGCACCGCTGATTGGAAACCGATAGGATTCCGAGGAAGTGGACCTTTGGCCTTACGAATAAAAATACTAACAGATTTCTTTACAAAACTAGAGCAGCCTTGATGGGATTTTTTTAAGATAAAAAAAGAAATAAGAAGGTAAATACAGAAAAGAAAAAAAGAAAGAGAAAAAGCAAATAAAGAAACATGTTTGTTCACTAAACGTATAAATAAACTTGTGCAGGAGCAAACACAGTAACAATAAGTACCTAGCAATCATAATGTCTGCACTAATACCTCTGAAACCAAATGCGCCAAATGTGCTGCGTGTGAAATAAGTTTCAACGCTGGTTTTGTGGTAGTTAGGACAGTGTTTGACCGTAGTCTCTCTCACCAGTAGGAAAGTGATGACATGGCCGACGACTTGTTTTTACAAGCTTTTACTTTCACCTGTCTGTTGTCTGTCAAATATTGGAATTTCTGATTGAGCTGAAATTTGGCATGCATGTATTTTTTTATTTTTTTTATACAACGAAGTAATAAGACGAGCAAGACGCTCTCCTGATGGTAAGAGATAACGCTGCCCATAATTAGTACAGTGCTACCCAGTGCACTGCCCCAACGCTTCCTACTTGAGAGTCATAAGATGTTAAGACTCCTCAGCCCAGTAATTTCACTAGCTACAGTGCCCTCCTACCGAAGCACAGTAATGTTTGCACATCACTGCTCAGGCGGTAGGATAACTGGCTCTGTTGGGGTACCCACCTAGTCGATCTCCTGCAAAGGAAGTCTACCCCCGGTAATGTATAAATCGGATGATAATGCAATATTATTATGACATGGAGCTGATGCTGATGATTGAGCAGGAAGGTGGCCAAAAGAACTTCGTAATTAAATGACGCAACCCCATGTTTGGGCTCATTTGATTCGTCTTGACGAGTACTTTGATTCTAGATGGTAAATAATAATAACATATTATTTTCCATCTAGAATCAAAGTACTCATATAATAAAAGCTTGTTTTTAAAAAGTTTTTATAATATCACTTGTTTATCCAAACCACATTCTCTTTAGTATACCTCTATATTATAAGGATTAGTCGTACGTAGAAGGCATTGCTGTCAACCTCGGCCGTGATGCGAACTCGGCGATCGAAAATGCGAAATCACATCTACACCATAATATAGCCCCTCGGCTATCGTCGCTTCCTATTCCTTATGTATTCCGTGGAAACCCACCGAGTAACCAAACAAAAAGGTTTCTATTGAGTATTAAGTTAGGAAAGCGCATGATAAGGACAAAGAATAAGGATAAGTGGTATAGTGAAAATTGTGTCCCTTAATATACATAGATATAGGTAGAAATTTAGTTATTGTAACGAAGTAGGGTTAAAGAGTTAGAGTTCGGGTTAGACTAAAATTTTGGATGTGCTAAAAACATTATTAGGTACCTACTTATATTTTTTGCCTTTTACCATTGCTAGTATTTATTATGAAAATCTTGGTTTATTTCTTTAGTAATCTACACTTCTACAATAATACATAGCCAATAATCACCGAAACCATTTACCCAAAAAAAAAAATCACAACAAATACAGGTAATGCTACATTATCGTAATATGTAAAAATTTTATTTATTACTAGCTGCGCCCAGCGGTTTAACTCGTACTGTACTATTATAGCCTATGTGTTATTCCAGGGTCTAAGCTATCTATCTTTATACCATATTTCAGCTCAATAGGTCCACCCGTTTAGGCGTGAAAGAGTAACAAACATCCAGACATCCTGACATCCAGACATCCCGACATCCATTCTTACAAACTTTCACTTTTATAAAATAATAGTAAGATTAGAGAATTTAATGCATCATCCAATTTAAAAAAATAACTCATTAACAAACTCAAGTCTTCCAGAGAAAACAAACAGATAGGTATAGAGTATTAGGAATAAAAAAACTCTCAAAACTGACCAAAAATATAAAAACCTTTCCACTTAACACGTAGGTGAAAGTTGAGCCTGTGAAAGTATTATAATCCAAGGAGGAATTTGAAAACGGTTTGCCCTTGGGCCTAAGCCCTATCTAGAAATGCGACGTGCTTATCACCCATTCCATACCTACTAATATGTATATATTACATCAACTAAACCCAGTGATTTTACCCGCAAAAATACCTATGTATGTGTTATATCAGTCTTTTTACTTTGTTATTTTATTATAACATGCAGTTATTTTTATATTAGAATAAACAAAATGCACTATTCTATGTTTGAAGAGGGGTCATGAAGTCACTGCTTACAACTTTATTAGTGTACTTATATTGAAATGTATCTAACAAAGCACGTCCCCACCCTGAATCTTAAAGAGGTAAGCTTAATAATTTACTATGCGCCCAGCGATTTTACCCGCTGTACTTATAACCTATGTGTTATTCTAGGGTCTAAGCTATCTCCATACCAAATTTCAGCTTAATCTGTTCACCCGTTTAGGCGTGAAAGAGTAACAAACATACATCCTGACATCCAGACATCCATTCTTACAAACTTTCACGTTTTATAATATTAGTAAGATATATTATATATAGTATTATTTTAAATATTACTGATCTTATTAAACAAAAACAAATAAAAAGGTTAAATCTGCGAATTTTTCAATTTTATTATCACAGAACGTAAAAGACCACAAAACTGATCAAGTTGAAATTTGTAATGTAGCCGGATATAAATATAGACATAACTGCTCATTTTGCGGGTAAAACCGCAGTAAAACACAGCATTATTTACCAGCTGCTTTATTTACCAGCTTTAATATTCTGCAGCCTCAAAAAAGCTGCTTTTCCATTCGCCGACTTTTTTAATAAGTAATGAAGTAACAAGAGGGGCGTAACGCGAACTTTTGCAAATATAACCTTAAGTTTAGTACTTCGCAAACAAGCCTACTTACCGACTACCGCATTGTTCTGTTGATCAGTTTGGGGTAACAGTGTTTGTATTTAAACAATATGGTACAAAAGCGTGTAAAAGAGTGACTTAGCAGCGACCCAAACTGAGTTGGCCTCCTTAAAAAAATGCGCCACTCTTCTCTATTCTGGGTCATTTAATTTGAAGATTCAGCTTGAAGTTCTTCTTAATCCCTAGTACACGCTCATAATAGCTATATAATAGATCGGTATCGTAGAAGCAATCAGTAATCTGGGTCGGTCGTTTTGACTGTGTTCCGGTACGTTCTTCAGTGAAGCCAGGCAGGGATTTATTTAAGGAAAAGTACATTATAACAACTACATTATGAGACTTAACAATAAGTAACAAACACAAAAAACTTATTAATAATGTAGCCCTCATCACTTTTCTCAGATTAATATTGGAGTTAAAATACATAGTATTCGCCGATTATCCACGATTCGATCGATTTATCCGCCTTGTAGGCTTGCTCTGCTACCATCTTCTGAACCGTCGTCGCTTAAGATTATGTGAGATCGAGGTCAAAAGTACCTATAACGAATAAAAAAATAGCAATATAGTACTTATCTGGAGACTTGATCCTATTTTCCCCAACAAATTGAAAGTGATCATTCCTGTCCTTTGATCGAAGTTTCCAGAATCTCCTATTTCTAAGACTTAAGGGAATACTACCCTAACATCTAAAGACAAATACATATCGTAAAGAACAAAGAAATATCAGTTTATTGGCTATAATAATATTTTTCTTCACCTTCGCTCGTGAGAAAGTTACACAACATAACATAGGTACTTCTAGTCAATTCGGTATTTATTGATGGAAAATTGGATTAAAGGTTTTTTAATATAATATTATATTGTTTTCAATGCGTCTTCATAATTATTATTTATCAAATAACATTGTTGATACGTATCTCTAAAAATTTAAAAGAGCTCAACATATTTTAAATTACAAGTCACATAATCTTATTCTGTGAATATGTTATTTAATTAATATAATTTTAGGAAATATAATAATTTGTTAGTGAGTTTTTTTTTTAAATATTCCTCTATTTTATTTTAGACACCGAAATACAAGCTGATGGCCCGTTGCCACCTGATAGTTTCCTCAAATTACTAGAAGAAAAAGAGTCAATACATATATTAGTGTAAGTGGCACTGTCGCCGTTCTAATTGAAATAAATAAATTAAAAAAAATAGGCTTCATATAATTCAGTCGTCTCAACACTTTTAGACACCCCGTAGTAAAAAAAGATATAGCATTGAACGGGTGTTTTCTTTAGGTACGTGTACAAAATTATACCGAAGTTAGATTTCCAATAAATACAATGGAAACAAAACACGAAATCGAAGACCCTGCCGGAATAAAGCATGTAAAATATATCCCGCCCCGGGCCACATACGTTTGCAAGTGCTCCGAGCCGTTGTTTCCACAACAATTTATGCTAAATATATATTGATAAACAAACCCCGGATGTGTTCGCAAAAAACGTCTGAATAAAAGGAGGTGACATAGTGAAGCATTGTAACGGAAAATTACATCTTAATTAGCAACTTTTTTGTACATTTACACCTATAAGAAACTGAAGTGTCCTAAATCCCTAACTGGTTATGTTCAATACAGGACTCATTGAATAAATAGATTTAACTTCTTTTTCTTGCAAGCAGATCATGAACGAGATAATATTGCCGTTACCGAGGTATTCAAGAAACGAATTTCCTTGCATCACAACGCTGCGCCTGTCATTCAGGAACAATAGGTGCTGCTACTGATAATAACATTCTTAGTTAAGGCAACTAAATGAATTTGTCTGGTAACAATTGTTTACATTCTAAAAAAAAGATAATATAGACATAAACATGTCGTTTTCGAATATTTTGGATGCCATGTAACGTTTTCATGAATTCATGTACATTCTTTCCATACCGTGCTCAATGCTTGTTCTGTAAATTTGTTCTAAGACTATGTCCAGTCATATAACGTCATTGTAAACATCTGATATATTTGGAGTGTAACGATCGCACGCATTTGTATGCAAACTGGGACATCTGTCGAACCTACGTTTGACCTTACCCTTTTGTTATTTTGTCTAGTGAACAGATGCTCTGTTGGTACCTACTGTCATTGCGTTACTAAATTTTTACGGCTAGTGTGCACTACACATGAGGACCTTATGGCTATCGCACACTGGTTACAATCACAATTGATCGACACAATTAAAAGCAAGTAAAATAAAAAAACTTTCTAAAAACAAGCTTTTATTATTACTACCATCTATCAGCAAAGTACTCGTCAAGACGAATCAAATGAGCCCAAACTCGTTGGGGTTGCGTCATTTAATTACGGAGTTCCTATGACCACCTTCCAGTTTCATCATCAGATCAGCTCGATGTCATAATAATATTGCATTGTCATCCGATGTGTATATACATGCATTCAAAATTTCAGCTCAATCAAAAACCGGGAAGTGGATCAAATTAAACTGGCAAGATTTATTATTAGTAAGTTGGTTAAAGATAGACAGACAGACAGATAGATAGACAGGTGAAAGTAAATAAAAGCATGTAAAAATAAAACGTTCTTGTCATGGTATCGCTAAAGTTAAAAGACCTTTTGTAAATTTGTCAAGCTAAGCAACTCAATTGTTGTATTAATGTTGAAGATAAAACCAATTTATAAACTTTTCTTTGATAACATAAAGTACTGTACAATAGATATAGAAGTTAAGTTACAAGGCGTTTCTTAATTTTTAATCCAAGATTGGGTTATGAAAATAAATCTAAACTATCTTAGCCGTTTTATTTTTCTAACAAAAAACACTAGCTGCGTCTAGCGTCAACACAGTCGGCTATTGCCAAACGACATGTAAAACACTAGAATCCATAGACAAAATTGCGTACATTACTTGCTTAAACCTCCTCATTAATATGGGTAAAATAACAAACGCACAGACACACAGACGCACAGACACACACAGACACACAGCACAGACACAGTCGCACAGACTTCGCTGGCTTGGCCATGTAGAGAGGATGGGAGTGGATCGGGGTGTGAAGCGAGCGTACCAGGGACGACCAAGTGGGCGACGTCCGGTGGGCTGTCCACGGTATCGCTGGAAGGATGAGGTCGAGAAGGACCTGAGCGGTCTCCAAGTGGAAGAATGGCGGGAGGTGGGCGCAGGACAGACCGAGTTGGAGAGACTTGATCTTAGGCCAAAACCCACTTTGGGTTCTCGCGCCAATCCAGTAAGTAAGTAACGACCGCAGCAATGTATATTGAAGTCATAAATCGTAGTGGGTGAGAATTAGCCTAGGACCTCTGTAATTTAAAAGTTGGTTACCAATTTATGCCAATATTCAAAGCTTGGAAATAACACAGAACACTGTCTGGTCTGCTAATAATGTTTGCAATATTCATTTGAGTGCTCTCCCTATACACATGCAGCTTGCCAACGAAATTTCAGAGCATGCAGGCACGGAATTCCTAATTCGTGTTATGTAACAGAAGGAAACTTAGGAACTAGTCTTTAATTAAATAAATAAATATTTCAGGACATTTCACACAGCGCCACCTAACCCCAAACTAAGCAACTTAATGCTTGTAATATGGTGGTTAGGATAACGGATATAATACTTATATTATACTTTTCTTTTGTAAATACATACTTATAATAGATATTGAACCACCCAGACCAGAAACAAATACCTGTGGATCACACAAACATTTGTCCCGTGTGGGAATCGAACCCGCAACCTTCTGCGTTGCAGGCGGGTATTAGCCCACCGCGCCACAGAGGTCGAGGTATTGTACGTGTTATAAAAATTAAGAGCTTTTTCTTTGCTTGTGACTCTCTCGCTAGCACGAAATGACGAATTTAAATAGGTAAATTTAAATTCTTGGAATTAACTTTTAGGAAATGCTACTTGGTAAAGCTCTAGATAATATTTATTAATTTTTAAAAGTATTTCCAATTTGATACTTTGAAATATGGCAAATCAAATATGTAGAAATATGTAGAGATATGAAAATAACGTTGTTTTACTTAAGATAGCACATTGAAAATAAATACTTCTAATAATATAGTAATTTTTTGTTATGTTATACAAAAACCTAATATCGCGCGAGCAAGAGAGGCATACGTAAGGTCGAAGCTCTTAAGAATTTAAGACTTGCCTCGCATTTTAGTGAAGAAAGAAAAGATTTAAAATCTAAGAAAATTTTCTATCTTTCCCGGTAAATAAACCTGTGTTAATCAAAAAGAAGAAAGAGAGAGATAAAAGTAGCCTATGCAGCAGTCCACTAAGCTACGAGTAGGTACATAATATTTACCAAATAAAAAAATCTTCTGATCTGTGTAAAAACAGTACAAAATCGTAAACCTTAAAAAATATTTCTGTGATATTGTCATTGATATTATGAAATAGCGCCATCTAGCGATATTGCTTTAAACGAAGTCAGAGCCCTCTCGTATAATATTCCTGTTTTCTCAGAACACAAATAGCAAGCGTCCCTTTCCAGAAATAGCAAACAATTGCGTTAAAAGCTTCGAATTCGAATCGTGGAACCATTTCAGTCACGTGTAGCTTTTTCCTGAAGGGCTTCAAAGTTGTTTCACAGAGGGAGCTTTTACACTTATGAGAGTAAATCCAAATCTTTCCAAACGACGAGTAAAATTTTGTTAATAAATTTTATAATATATGACATAATTAATACTACAGAACCGATTGGCCCAAAATTCGGTAGTAAAGCTGAAGGAACTACATATCTTGTTTGGAATGAAGCATTAGCATAATCTAATGTAACGTTTCATTCAAACTCAAACTCAACATTCATTTATTCAAATAGGCTACATCGGAGCACTTTTGCAAGTCAATTTTACATTTTTCTATTTTAACACTCTACTGCTCGTTCGCAAGGCACCTCTATGAGAAGAACGAGCAAGAAACTCATGAGGATTCAATTTTGAGAATTACATTACAGTACTGCCCTCTAGACTTAACGAGCATTTCTTTTTTAAAAATTAGATTTGATTCATTTTATAAATTGCATTCAAAATATTAGAAATTGTATCATCTAGTTGCGAATCTAAGTAACTTATGATCAACTCTGTGTCGTTACATTAGGTACGTGCGAATCACAGATCATAAAGCTAGAGATGGAAGCTAAAATGAGGTAACAGTCGCCAAGTCATATGCCTAAATCAACATAAGCTCGTAGCTCCGCCTCTTTTTCGTGTTCATTCCACGGCCGACATTGACAGCGTGACATTCACATACTTAATGAAAAATAATTAATAAAAATGCCGTATTGTTCAATAAAAAGGCGCGGAAAGACTAGCGCTACATTCAGTTACGCAAAAGACGAAATCTTATTACACAGGCAAGTTATTATTCCGATAATAATCATTGAAAAATGTTTAACATAAAATGCAATATAAAAATGGCCAAGTTTATTTTCGTCTCATTCTTTCTTGGTAAATTTGTATAACATTATCTCGTTCTCTCTTACGCACGGATAAACTAGTGATAAGACACAAATTTAAATTTACACCACAAATTTTATCGACAAAAATTTTATTGAAATTTTTGAAGTACCTACCTACTTCATTATTAGGTATATTAAGGTACCAAAATTATCGGGGTTTAATATTATACAGGGTTACTGGTATTTAATTCATGGTTATTATGAAGCTTATAATAAGAGAAGTGTAACGAAGCTTTTAAAATACACAATGTTAAATTTGTCACTAATTTAAAAAAAATAATTCGCTATCTAACATTTATTGTTTATTCTTATAGGGTGCGTATTCGCACGCTTAATTTTTTTAAATTAGGACTAAAAATTTTATGCGAGCGATGGACCTATTTATATTTTAGTGAAACCATATAAAATGTTTATTCGGGTACTTTGGGAGGTAATAGAGATGAGAAAACATTTAAGCTATAATAAAACAATAATTGAAGTTATATTAAAATATCTCTCGTATACAATACAACGAACTTTCTCATTAAACTTAAGAATAACAGTAACTTATATTTTCTTATCGATACGATATAGCGACTTTACCACATCACTAGAAAGTCATGTTATGCCGCTAACTATTACCTAATCTGTGGCGTAACTGTGACGTGACCTTGAACGAGCCAATCAAATTTAGCCACCCATCCCCCGCACCCCACCATGTTTTGGTGACTTTGTTTTCATACAAAAAATGACCTAAGCGCGGTATATATCTCTCTAGTATATGGTGCGAATGCTCCAAATGAAAAATCATCTTTAGTTTCCCTTTCAGAAGCTGCTCCTTTGAAGTTTTGATCATTTGCAAATGTGTCCAAAGTCCATTATAAATACGACTCACACACAGTTTAAGTAAAGCTTTCAAAATTGTGACTTAATTTGCTAAACGAGTATACAAGGTAAACGTATAATCGGATGCGAAATTATTTCCTAATTTCACAGCTCACATGCTAACCGAAAATAAAATTTATAAAATGGAGCGATATTTAGATCGCGCTAAACTGATTAGTTATTCAAATGCTCGACATGTCATCCCTCTGTATGCAGCTCATGCACACGAGTTAGCATCTAAATATAGGCCAGTGGTACAGATATTAGAATAGGAACCAATAGAATAGAATCTCAAACAATTACAATCAGACATAGTCTGAACGAGTTCAATTATATAGTGGTACATTTTATTAGTCTAAAGAATTTTCTGTCAAAAATGGAGATGTGCAGTTTATTGTTAAAGTGCTTTGTGACAATGTTTTCATTCACGATTGTCTGCGGAGATAAAACGCTCGGTAAGTGGCACTTTTGTGATCTGAAGAATAGTGCAGTCAGTTTATTCTCTTACTACAATCCACTGCACTTACTAAGAAATCGCCGGGGATGTTTTAATTAACAAATTAGTGAAATAATGTGGTATACTAATTAGTGTCATTCTATTTGTTGTAGTTCTTCTTTATGACGTCTTGGGATCCTTATACAGACCAACTTATTTATTCCTCAACCCAGCTTATTTATTATTCAAAATATTAGTTATAGTATGCGTGGGTTACATACATGTGCTGGTTATCAATGAATTTTCTCAAACAAGTTCAATTACAACTTTTAAGCAATTGAAATATTTCGTCTTTCGAATACCTTGAAATTTTGAATTTTGTACATAAGCTTGACATAGGCATTGCTTAGATCCTAGAATAACACACACACAAAATTCACTCTCTCTCTCTTTGTTGTTTCATCGGGTAAAAACACGCATAGCTAGTAATATACGTACATACCTTTCATAATTTATTCTAGGTGCCATCCTAGATGACGGTGGGTTCAACATAGAAGCAGCGATCAAGGTAGCGCTAACAGATGTTTCCAAGGAGCTGGAAAGTCCATTTGTCACTAATGTGGTACGAGTTCCGCCCGGGGATATAGCTGCTGCGGGTGACGCTATGTGTACTGCTTTGGAGGTAAGTTTAGAGATAATATTATCTATTCTATAAAATAAAATATAACAAAAGAATAGATAATATCTATTCTTTTGTTTTAAAGAAAATCAGTTTCTTTAAATGAGATTTAATTTCATAATTAAATATAACACTCTGTACTCTGATATTTTATGACTATTAGTAACATTGACAAAAACAAATAAAAGAATATAATATGCGTGCTAGAGGAGTGAATGAAGATATGACGGATGATAAATAGAGTGGAATAGAGGAGGAAGACGTGTTGTGCCGACCCCACCTAGTGGAATAAGTGTAGAACGATTTTAAATAATTAAACTAGGTTATTTTTTAAGGATTTTTAACTTGGCTCCTTTGAAAAAAATATCAGTGAGACTAAAAATTTTGCTTAACTTTACATGGCGCTTAATACATAGCTAAACCTCCACAAAAAGAACTTTTTATACACCACTGTATATAGAGGGCTATAGATTTTCTGAATACATGTGGTTAATGCTACAAGTTTCTTACAGAATAACATTCTTGGCGTATTCGGTCCTACAAACAAGCGCTCACTGCAACATGTGCAATCAATTGCTGACTTTCTCGAAATGCCTCAACTTATTGTCAACCCTGTAGTAATCCAAGACAGAAATTGGTCAGTTATCAATCTGTATCCACATCATATTGCTTATTCACAGGTAAGTTTGTAAAAAAATATTATTAAAGACAGTATGTAGAATGTAGAACTGTGCATGAAATGACATTATTAAATTTAGTATCCCACTTTCTACTAATATTATAGAGGTAGAAAGTATGTATGTATGTGTGTTTTTTACTCCTTTACGCATAAAATACTGAACTGATCGAGCTGAAATTTGGTATATGCGTATGGGTAGCTAAGACCCAATTATAACACATAGGCCGGTACAAATAAAAGTATTATCGCAATAGGGTTGTCGTTAAGTCACTATTTGATCTAACGACTACCTCTATATTGAAAAATCAATAAAAAAAAGCTCATTTTCAATGAGTAAAAAATATACTCGTATTTCATATGATATTGATTGAGGTTGAACTTGCTCTGCAGTAGGTTCAAAGTTTTTTCGCGTAATCTAATTTCAGGGGCTGCCTTTACTCGTATATTTCAGCCTTATGTTATTATATTATTTTCCTCTCCATTTTCCGTCAGTTTTCAGAACTTGTCGACCGCCGAATAACCAATATAGAGTTCCTCTATAGATTTATAAATGTTATATGTATAGGAACTTTTAATTAAATAGATATTTTAACTGCGACGTTATTAGCTTCATTTAGCACCTACTGATAATAAAATATTTTCACCCTAATTGGGGCTCTGTTTCTATCGCATCTTTGTTATCACTTTCTATCTGATGCAGTAAGAGATGTTGAACTTGATCAGTTAAATGCAAAAATCTTAATTATATAAAAAAAACTGTGACCGACTAATTTATCAAGGTTGAACCACCGTTATCGCTGAACACATTGGGTTAAATTTCTTAATACGAATTGGTTTTATTTCATGGACGCTAAGAAAGGATTTTTCCATGCGGTGAAACCTAGCAAAAGCATGTGGAAATATATTATTATACCTAATAAAAGGAATTTAGATCTGACCATACCTATGCATTTTACCACGACTGGGCAGCTCGATAACAGAAACACATACGAGTATATCACGTGGTTACCGCAATAATGAATTCTGAATTTCTATTTCTCATTTCAGGTTTTCACTGACATTATAATAAATAAAGATTGGACAGAATTTACTGCTATTTACGAAGGCGCTGAACTTTTGCCGTTTTTAGAAAATATATTCAGCATTCAAGATTTAGAGTCTGATGAAAAGATTTTGATAAATGTTGTCCAATTACCTGATGGAGACGACTACAGGTCTTTTGCATTTTGCTTTTAGTTCTAGCATGCATTTTGTTATTATGCAGACATTGATTTATACAAAATCTACCCACAATTTAAAACAGGATCTGTCACAGGAAAATAACCTTTCCAAATTAAATATATTAGGTATAGTCTAGTTACGTTGAAAGTTACTCTTACCGCGAATTTTGTTGAAAACTCGAAAACTATATCAATACAATGTTGAATAGAGACTAAGTAGGGATTGTTTAGTCATATTTCATATAGCAAAGATGTCAAATTTTATACTGGATGAACTCAACAAGGTTTAGACAAAATAAAGTTGTCTATTATGTTACAGGACACAGTTGAAAACAATTAAAAGTTCAGGTTCAGTGAACTACCTAGTAAACTGCAGGAGAGAAAGCTTAGATCAATTTCTAGAACAAGCGCAGCAAGTTGGAATAATGTCTGACGAGCACAGCTACGTTATTATGAACCCTGACTTCCAGACTGTCAACATAGATCCGTATAAACATGGCGGGTCTAATATTACAGGTGAAAAGCACTCTAAAATATATTACACTAGCGATGCGCAGGTTCTACATGCTGTAGCCTGTATTATGACATGGTTTGAGCAACCTATATACCACGTTTCAGCTTAATCGGTTCAACTGTTTAGGCATAAAGAGGTAACAAAAAACATCTTAAAAATCATTTATAAAATTAGGCAGTCTTGCACTAAAGATCATAATATTATAATCACATGGTTGGTAATTTAAAAAGCTGATCTTTAGCAACATTACGGCCAAAGATGGGAGCAAACTAAATCTAGAAAGCGGGACAGATAAAAGTTTTACTGCACATCACGACCGCAACACGGTCGTTATGACCGCTTGGCAACACGATTGTCCAAAGAAGAAAACATCATGTTATTGTGGATTATAATCCACATTATTTACATTGTATACAATATATAAATAATATATATATTAAATAATATATATGCAATATATAAATATGTATACATTGTATACAATAGCATGATGTTTTCTTGTTATATCTCGTATAATATCAAGTATAAACTTTATATTTGATATTAGCAGAACTGATTAATCCAATCCATCAGTAGATATTATCAGGTTAATAGTATTGTTTTTCAGGAATACGCTTCTTCGATCCGACATTGGAATCCATTCAAAACTTCATCTCATCTGTAAATGAGAATGTAAAGGAATTAACTAGTGAAGAGATTGAAAGTTCAATATCTGAGAATGGTTTGACTTTGGACTTGGCGCTGGTTTACGATGCAGTTACTCTGTATACCTCGGCATTGAGTGACATGGGACTTGAAGAAGGAGCTAATATAACTTGTGAAGATGAAAGTTGGACGTTCGGCTCGAGTATTGTCAACCATGTTAGAACGGTCAGTCGATTCGTCTGACAATGTAACTAATTGGTTCTGTCCAGACTGCATAAAGTGTCTCTTCTTACAGATGGAAATGGCTGGCTTGTCGGGAGTTATTAAATTTGATAGCGATGGGTTTCGATCCGAATTTGACGTGGATATTATTGAAGTTGCTGCTTACGGATTTGAAAAGGTTGTTTTACCAATATATGCCACTAGTATAGATTCACTTTATACCCTTACCTTAGTCATGAATTCCTTTGATTTTTAATGCTAGTAGACAAACCAGACGAGCTTAGCGATAAACACTCGCGTCAAGTTGATATTCAACAGGTAACAAATAGGCTTCCACTAAACCATTATATTTAGTATAATCTCGGGCTCGTCTCGTTCATCTGCTTACATAATAAAGTCTTAATTATTATTATGTACTAGCTGCGCCAAGCAGTTTTACCCAGGGTAATGTAGCCTATGTGTTATTTCAGGGTGTAAGCTATCTATGTACCAAGTTTCAGCTCAATCGCTCCACCCGCTCAGGCGTGAAGACGTAACAAACATACACACTCACAAACTTTCGCATCCATAATATAAGTGTGATTTGTGTAATAATATTAGTATTGCCATTCAACGTGGCAATGCTGCCAGCATTCTGGGCACTCTGCCATCTGACAGTGGTTTGAAGTACTTGGATTTTCTGTAGATCGGCTTGTGGCCGATCTGTGGTTAATAAAAGTGTTCTTTACTGCTGTAGTAGCTGTAGTATTGTTAGTTTGATTTGTGATACAATACAAATAATATACACGGTGACTGGTAAATCACTTAGAAGCCTAAAACAGGGAACTCAGTTAACGATTCTCATTCTAAAAAAAAAATAAAAATAGGTACTTAAATTTTGGGTAAAATATCCTATGTGTTCTATAAAGTATGTGTGCCCCCGCCGCCACTCCGCGCCCGCGCCGCGCCGCCACCGCGCTCAGTTGCTTCGCTCACATAGATATCACAACATATGTTTCCAATCACTAATGTTGTAGGTATCGTGTGACGTTCTCAAATAACTAGGATTATTAGTGGTGTGATGTTAAAAGTGGTCTGGTGTTCACTAATAGTAAATAATTGTGAAGGTTTTTGATAAGTGCGTGGTGATACTTTAATTGGATACACAGGAGAAGGAAATTAGGTATGTGTAATTTGTATTAATAAAATAGGTGTTTGCGCCAAATAGTCGGAATTGATGTACTGCGGATACGGTCCCTGCGAAGCCGTACCACGGAGTCGAGTCGTACTCAGTCATCCCTTTGTGGCACGCCGACCCGCGCCCGCGCCACACCGCCACAAGCGTCTCTGCGCACCCGCGCCCGCATCGCCGCCGCGAACGTCAGTCGTCCGAACGTTACCGAGCGAGAAGCACGCTGCGTCGTATAATTTTAACGCGTCTCGTGGGTGTGCCCCTAAGTGTGTACTGTGTGCCGGCACCTCTGAGCCAGTGGTTTCTTGTACAATTATCGTGGAAGTGGTCCTGCCACCTGCCTCCCTGAGGTTCTTAACCCACTTACCGGCGGCTCTCCGTCCGGTAAGTGGGTTCTGTTCCGTTGTTCATGATTTCCGATTGTAATTTTGTATAACGCAGACCTCCCGGCGGAAACAATAGGTATACGCAAAAATCACCGTCATAGTCGGTACCTAATAGGTTTGTAGCCCTCTTACGTAGGTACTTTATCGAAATCTACCAGCCGACCGGCTATCTTGTACAGAAGCTACAGAAAACTACAGAAAGCTACGACTAGCGTGGCTTTCTATTGCGGTTTTAATTTGACGTGCATTTAAAACTTAGAACCTTGAAACAGAGTACCCAGTCCACGATTCGTAAAAATAGGTACCTACCTATCTAATTTTGACAAAAAATATCAAATAAGAACATAATTCATATTACAAAATCATTATTATTTATTCACATTTCAAAATCTTTTGCGATGCGGTAGGTATTTGCACAAATCGCGGTCGTGGCGTAGGTACAATCCAACCTGTGGCGGCATATTCGGTCAGCTGGTAGGTATCGATAATAAATAGGTAATAATGTACCTAATATCTGAACGATTAATATGGATTTCTTTGATATGTCATTGTCCACTTACCTTGGTATTTTTGCCTGTCCTAAGCCAGGTAAAGTATGAAGGAAAAACGGATCATACCTACCTACTTAGTTATTATTTAGTTACTAAGCCTAATTTATTTATCCAGAGCGCGCGCGTTTAGGGGTAAATCCTGAGATCGGGCGTATTTAAGTGATTTCCGTGGCAGATTTTAAATCAAAGTATTATTGCATTTTACATGTAAAACATCAAATTTCCCATAATTATAATTACATCAATCAAATAGGCATCATTATAACTTGTTTTGTTCAGAAGATATTTAAATTTAAATTTTTGGTGCCACGGGAATCAATAAAGTGTGGCATGGGAATCAAAATTAAAACTATTTTGTTTGAATTCTATGTTATTTTTTAAATATTGACCTCTACATACTAATCATATAAAATAGAAATGATTAAAAACGGTGATCCAAACAGATATACACCAAACATAAAGTATTAAAAAGGTCTATATTGGCTCTCTATATAATAATCATTTAAACTAAATAAAATCAACGTATTGCAGTCTTAAACAATGTAAAAATATTGAATATATAGTCCTAGAATATGAGATTAAGTTCTCAGTCACAGTCACTGACAGGATTCACTCCAGAAGCTGTCATCAGATTGTACATTTATCATTAGTTAGGTTAATCTGGACTGAAAGTTGCAGTCAGCCCATAGTTTCGTTTTATTTTTTCATCATACATCATCTCAGCCATTAGACGTCTACTGCTGAACATAAACCTCCCCTTTAGACCTCCATATATAACACTGGTGTTGAGAGCGACCTGCTTCAAGCGTCTTTCAGCGACCTAAATAAGGTCGTCTGCCACACTTGTGGGTAGACGTTCTACGCTGTGTTTGCTTGCCTGTAGTAGCCACTTGAACACTTTTCGACCCCATCAGCCATTCGCTCTACGTGCTATGTGGCCCGCCCATTACCACTTCAGCTTCCTGATCCGCGGAGATATGTCAGTGACTTTGGTTCATCTCCTCATTCCTGATTCGATCACGTAGAGAAACCCCGAGTATAGCCCTCTCCATAGCTCGCTGAGCGACTTTTTAATGTGGTCTGTCTACTATAGTACAATATAAAAAAAATCTGATGTATACAATATAAAAAAAATATCTGAAATAATGAAATATACAAATATAAACTGTCAAAATCACTTCCATACCTGCGGCTTCGCTGTAGTTGGGTAAAAAGTGAAAGAATGCGCAAGAAAACTCAGGGGAAAATTGATCACCGTGGTAAAATACCATGAGAATCAATACCATGTAAATCAAAATTGTATAGTTTTTTGTCAATATTTTTAAATACCATAATTATTGACCAAAATTAATAAAATATATGATAAACAATACCCTTTTACTAACTGCACACCCTAGTCAAAAAACCGTAATGGATAAAAAAATATTTTTAAACATGGAAAAGGTAATCAATGATCTAGTGAACCAAAACCACGGTAATCAATTTCTCACCTTCGTAAATCCAGTTTATAACAACGAGAGGAGGAGCCTCTCTTCACTATGTTTAGAGCGCAATCGAAGTTAGCCAATAGCGTGCGTACAAGCTTCTAAGTATTGTGGTTTGTGAAATGTGGGTAGTTATGTCGCGCGCCATGGGAATCACTTTTTGTCCGGGGACAAACCTAAATTTGTTATTTTTTCTAAAACTACGCAGAGTACAGCCTTCGCGTATTTTTTTTGATCATATAACAGTTCACCCTTTACAGCTATGATCACAGGAATTAATTAAATTCCTTTTATAAATTAGTGTAAAAAATATATTTTGTTCCGAAAATGTGTAAGGGACAGCCCACGGTAATCAAATTTCAGGGCTTTTACATTTTTGAAGTGAAAACTTCTTTAGCGGCGCTGAGCACTTTTTTGTATGGGTAAAAACTTTAAAACTCGCGTCAGGGTCACGTGATGCTGATCGAAAAAGCGTAAGATCGAGGGGAAGGGAGAGGAACTAGTATCTCCCACTCTTTCTACCGTGCCTGAGTGTGCTGCTCTGTTGATGGTGTAAAAGTCGTCGAAATTATGGATGGAAGTTGATTTTTCTGAGAGATAAAATTTAATGTAATATATAAATAACGATATAATATTATAAATAACAACATATAAATTGTCATATGTGTGTACGATAGCGCAATAAATAAACATTGTATTCTACCTCATAAATGATAGTACTTTTATACTTATAATTAAACACAACGTTAATATTAAAGTTTTCACTTCTGCCGGCACTCCCGGAGTGCTACCTTTTTTTTTTAGATACTTGCAGCTAAATATAACCTGATGTCTATCATGCATTAAGTAGATTGAACCTTAGACTAACAGGAAAAAAATACCTTTGGGTAGAATTTTTATGTTACGGGTAGTTTATTCCCCCAGACACGTAAAATTTTGACTCTCAGGAATCACCCTTAGACGCTTTTAAGGTATTTCCTTTCATCGATGAGTATTTTAGTCTTAAAATTCAATTTGTTATTTGGCGGGTTTAATTTTACTGCGGATTTCTATTGCGGCTTGTATTGATAACCAGCAAAGGAAAATAAGCTCAGTGAAGCCAGGGAAGGATTTATCCCGCCTTCTAGGTTTAGTCTGCTACCACATGCGGCCGCATCATCGCTTAACATCACGTGAGTGTGTAGCATCGCGTAGCTATGTCGCGTCACAGATCGCGTCCTTTGTCGGTGGTGTCGATACCTACTTTGTATGTAGCTTTACTTACCTACCTGCGTCAGCTGTTCGCCAGTAGTTTTACCATTTTGTTTGGGACATGGCGAATTAATTCAAATAAGATTTTCTCTTAAATGTATTAGTATTGTCTTTTTTTGTTAATTGTAAACATAATGTGATTATATAATTTATCATATCCTTGAAGCTTTTAAGTGATTTACCAGTCACCGTATATCTTAGGTAGCAGAATGGTCAACGGAAGATGGATATACTGACACAAGGGTCAATATTGCGCCGGTAGAAGCTGAAGGGTCTGAATCAATGAAAGGAAAGCACTTTATTGTATTAACTGCCTTGGTAAGTAGATAAACATTTCCTTGACTGTACTATTGTTTTTATAACTTTTTACTGTTATTCCATTCTGTAACTACGTTTTAGGGGCTCATTTTAAAATTAAGTAGGTACATGTCTAACATACACAGAACATTGCGTAAAAAGTTTCGCTGATTAAACTGATAGAATTTAACTTTACTAGCCTTACCTAATAATACAGTTTTACTCACTAAGACATACCCTTTGTATTATTCTAAAGTTTATAATATCCCAAAAGGAAATTTCAGCTTGATCGGTTCAGCAATTTAGGCATCAAGAGTAACGAAAATACCAAAATCTAATCTATAAATGTTGAATTTTCAGGTACAAATTTCTGACTTAGGGTTCAGACATTACAGTAAAAACCGCACATATCTACCTACACACTTTATATCCGTGTACTGATAACTAGAATAGCTTATCTTTAAATAATACTTACTACCCTTACATAGATTTTTAAATTTCAGAGTCCTCCTTATGGGATGTTGAAAGAGTCTATAAAAAAATTAGAGGGAAACGATCGATTTGAAGGTTTTGGAATCGAAATAATAGACGAACTTTCGAAAATGAACGGGTTTAACTATACCTTCGAGATACAAGAGGATGGAGTCTACGGCTCTTATGATGCTGCTACTGATTCGTGGAATGGAATGATGCAGAAAGTTATGGAGGGGGTAATTGTATATATTATAACAGTAATAGTCCTACTTCAACATCATCATCATCAGCCTACGCTCGTCCACTGCTGGACATAGGCCTCCCCATTCTCCTCATCATCGCCCCATCTCGCCCAAGGACGCCCTACACTACGTTTGCCGAGACGCGGGTCTCTACTTTAGAACACGTCTACCCCATCGGTTATCGGTTCTACGGAAATTGTGACCAGCCCATTGCCACTTCAGAGACCCCGAGCACAGCCCGCTCTATAGCTCGTTGAGCAACCTTGAACTTGACGTTGACTGACTTAAAGTACTTCTTACAATAATTATATTTGACGGAAGCTATCTTAAACCATATTTTCTATAGATAAACTCAAAAAACTTAGACTCTAAAGTTCAAAGAGGCCTCTCTCTGCACGTTGGACTCTTATGTCTCCATGTACGCATTATTATAAGGCCAGTTTTAAGCCCGTGATAAATTTATTTTTTAAAAAAAAAACGTCTCTCTCCCTTTTTCGTTAGAGCTAACGAGGTCAAAAACAAGCACACTAAACCTTCTAGGTTCTGTCCGCGCAATAAACCGCTTGCCGACGTGTGGGAACATTATGTGGAACACGTCCTTAATAACCGCTAGCCACGATTTTATCAAGACCCCACGTTTCTATAGGTTCATTACCTTCTTTATATTACTATCCTTTTTTACAAACCTCAACTTGGCCCTCTAGCCAAGCGCCAATAGGTATGTTGACAAGGGCATAACAATCAAAATAATATAAAATTAGTTGTATTTTATCACATTAATCATTTAGAATAAAATATGTGTGACACGTATTTTTTATTAATCTACTTGGTGGACAAACAAAAATAGTTAACATCGCTATTGCTACTCGGTGGACAAAAAAATAGTTAGCATCGCTGGTTTACGCTAAACAAGTGAAATTTAAAAAAAACTTTTTAGCTTTTATTATTTTTACCATCTAGCACCATAAAGTACTCGTCAAGACGAATCAAATGAGCCCAAACTCGGTTGCGTCGTTTAATTACGGAGTTCCTATGGCCACCTTCCAGCTCCATCATCAGATCAGCTTGATGTCATAAAAATATTGCATATTCATCCGATTTATACAGGCATGCAAAATTTCAGCTTAATCGGACACCGGGAAGTGGGTCAAATTTTACTTGCAAGATTTGATTACAGACAGACAGACAACAGACAGGTTAACCCTAGAAAGCTAATGTGCGTAAAAAAGTCGAACACCCAATGAATTTTTGAGTGTAACTTTTTTCCTATTTTATTTACAGACTTGTATTTTTGGGCCAATTTATAAGCTCCCAAAACGCATCAAATAGCATTCCAGTTTAGTTGATAAGTAATTCCATTTTTGAGATATTGATTGAGATGTGCGTAATTTTGTCGAATAGTTAGCTTATGTGTGATTTTTCCAAATGTGTTGATTTTTAATATTGTTTGATTTTCTTTAGATTCGTTGTTGTTTTGTTTTGTTTGTTATATAAAACGTAAAATATTAATTGAAAACGTTTTCGAATGCAGAAAAAAATGATTTTAAAATGCTGAAGACATATAATAATGGCGAAAATGATTGATATTTATGGTTGAGGTAACTCATTTATTCAGAGAATTTTGCAAAGTGAAGGAAGCTCGTTTTTGTCGTGGAAGGGGTATAAATACAAATTAACATAGAATAAAAGTTATAACAGCCAGATTTCTACCTTTCGGCAAGTAACTAGAACATTCTTCTTCATATTCTAGTTTCGTGGTTCAATTATGCCTCAGTATGAATTTTTGATTAGGTCTTAAAGGCCATACCTTCTTATTTTCTGGTTTCTGAGATAATAATAATTATAGAGTAGTTGCATGAACAATAATTATAATAGAAACAGTAATAAAAAATCGTTTTTCAACATTATAAGGGCTTTGAAGAACAATTTAAAAGGTATTCGATACCTACCTACCTACTAGATGAGGTACCTATACCAAATATGAAGGTCAGATTTTAAAACACTCCATTCTAGAAGCTGTCCAAGGCCTTAAATGAATAAAAATAGTTTCATTTTTTTTCCTAAAAAATATAAAATTATTTTATGAGCATCTGCAGGATTTCAATTTATGGCGGAAATAAAGTTAAATTTTGCCAATTTTTTTCCAAATCATGTATGTTTTTTAATGTTATTTAGAAAGCAATTTTCCTTTATTTTTTATGATTTAATGAATAATATACTGATTTTATATAAAAAGTTCACAAATTAGATATTTGAAACGTAAAGGTAGAGTTTATTAAAAAAATCGAATGCTTCGACATATTTTCATATTTATGTGTAATTAATAAATGTATTTCACTATTTATTTATTAATTATATTATAAATATACCATTTTACCATATCACATCAAAAAATACTTAATTTTTATAAAATTGATTAAAAAAATGCTTTCAAAAATGTTCGTAAAAAAGTCGAATAGTTAGCTTATCAAGGTAGTTCAATAACGTTAGCTATCTAGGGTTAAAGTAAATAAAATCTTGTAAAATAATGTACTGCAATGACAGTCATTATCACTCGTTTTCTACGAATGTCATTTCAGGATATTTTTAACGTTAGTCAAAAGCGGAGATCTGACTAGAGATGCTGATTTTATTATTTTTTTGCAGACGGTAGATTTTGCTATAACAGATCTTACAATAACATCGTTGAGGCAAAAAGCTGTGGATTTTACCAGCCCTTTCATGAATTTAGGCATCACGATATTGTATAAGAAACCGACTAAGGAACCACCTAATTTGTTCTCATTTATTTCACCTTTTTCTTCAGGCGTAAGTAACTTAAACATTATTTTATTTTTATAAATTTTAAAATAGTTGTGTCCATTGCCCATGTCCTGCGATGTGGCCCGCAGATCTTTCTTTAAATAGTAACTTATCTTATGTGTTATACATATTATTATGCGAGATTTTCTTTTAATGAATGCTTGTTTCGCATTTACACTTAAACGGTTAAACTGATTTAGTACCTACGTATAGAGCTTAGACCTAAAAATACATAAGCTTCTTTTTCAGCGAGTAAAACCGTAGCTTGTTATAATAAAAGAGTAAAGAGTAGGTACTTTTTATTCCCATAGAAATTTAGCGCAGATTTACGCAAAGGTATACGTAAAATTAATCGACAATATTTTTTTGCCATATATAACTAACAAAAATGATTTTTCCATAGGTTTGGTCGTGGTTGGCCGGGGCTTATGCTAGCGTGTCGATTCTGTTATTCGCTTTAGGAAGAGTGGCCCCAGAAGAATGGCAGAATCCGTATCCATGTATTGAAGATCCCGAAACTTTGGATAACCAGTGGACTCTCGCTAACTCCTTTTGGTTTACCTTGGGAAGTGTGCTCACGCAAGGATCTGAAATTGCACCCATGTAAGTAAATCGCGTGTGAATATAATGTAATTTGTAACAAAATTGAATTAAATTCAATACAAAAAAATAACATAACATTTCAATCAAATATAGCAAAAAATCTTCATAGTAATAGTTGTACACTTTGGTATCCTTGGTACTTTTTAAGTGAACAGTATATTATACTCGTATAATATCTACAGTGTTTAACCCTCTACGCCAAAGGAGATGTGTTTTAAGTTTGGCCCCTCTGTATGTGTCTGTATGTGGCACTGTAGCTGAAAATCGCTTTAGCCGTTATAAAGTTATCAGCTCTTTTGTTGCTCATCTGCGGTAGGAAACTGAGACGAATAATGTTTTTTTTTTTACCTTTTTATTTGCATTAGGATTTTTAAAAACTTTAATGTTACGTGTGTTCATTAATATTATTCCAGAGCGGTATCTACCAGGATGGCAGGAAGTATGTGGTGGTTCTTCACCCTCATCATGGTGTCTTCATACACTGCCAATCTAGCAGCTTTCTTGACGGTGGAGTCAAAGTTTTATGCGATCAAGAGTGTGTCAGATTTAGCCCAGAACCCGCATGGAATCACTTATGGTGCTAAGAAAGGTGGTGCAACCTACACTTTTTTTCAGGTATTTATAATTACTAGAACTAATAATTACTACAACGTCGTTCTTAGAAGCTACGGGTGTAGGGAGTGAACTAAAGCTCAAGTGGGCGTCAAAATAGATCAGCAATGGTCGAAGCGTTAAAAACCTCTTGAATTAGATCAAACATAATACGAGTACAATAGCGCCGTCAGTAATACGCAAATAAATGAAAAATAAATAAATAATATACAAATTTCAATCTCGCTTTCAATAAGCAAGGGCGCGAACGTGCATTACCTACTTAAAACTGCTCGATTGAAGTGTTATTATACAAGATACCATTTGATCCAAAAAAAGATCGCCGAAATTCCGAAAAAGGATTCCGAGGAATTTATACCTTTCTTCCTTTCATAGAGACGATTAATAAAACTGAGACGAGACATACTGGCAATATCTATTGCCAAAAAATTGGAAGTCAGTGATCAACTTTGACGTTTAATAATAACACTAAAACCGAAAACCTGACACACTTTATGTGGCGTGGGTGGGTGTCAGAATATTTATTTTTGGTATTGGTCTTAGATTAAAAGAAAATGGAAAGATTTGCCATAGCGCTATCGTTGCTATGCCAAACTTGGGCCTGTTGGATCGGAAAGTGTCGGTTGCCGCGCCGACTCGCGCCGAAGTGTATGTATATAATTGAAACCCTACCTCTATTCAGCACCGCGACCGATCTGACTTGAAATGAAAGTTAAATTGTGCCAGGCACAATTTTCCGCCCTTAAATTAGGCCCACATTTTTGCCACACTGATAGACATTGTGACGAACATTTTTAAATATTTCTTTTAAAGGTGTTTTTTTTGTAGGAATCAGATAATTTACTTTACCAGAAAATGTTCGAATACATGAAAAACCATCCAGAATACCAAACAGCTACAAACAATGAAGGTTTGGATAGGTGAATATAAAACATTTATATAGCTATATAGCTGGCACTAACTGTTATATTATAATGAACTAATATTTAGGCTAATCCAGAATGCGAAAGTATGGATGTGTATTGTCTTTTAGTTTTTTACGTCCCCACGTCTATTGGGCTTAGCCGATTGACCTGAACTTGGTATATAGGTAGTTTAGGCCCTATAATAACACATAGGCCTCGCGGCGCTTTTTCTGTGGTATCCATACTTTCTTTTAGCACTCGTATAATATTATGGCGTATTTTGCGTCTATCGGTCAGGGTTCAATTAAATCACGTGTGCAACCACATTAACTGCAAAAATTTTATATATATTTTTTTAATTTACCTTCTCAAATTCATGTTTACTTCGTATCCATTTCAGAGTGAAATCCGATGATGAAAATTACGCGTTTCTGATGGAATCCACATCAATCGAGTACATGGTGGAGCGGAACTGTGACGTAGCTCAAGTAGGAGGTCTCTTGGACAGTAAGGGCTATGGAATCGCTATGAAGAAAAGTAATACATTTGGCTAAACTATAGATCATATAATATTATGGTGAATTGGCATGCAAGACTTTGGGGTTGTTACTCTTACAAAACTAGCTATCCCAATTACACTATTAGAGTCAAATTTCAATTAAACCAACCGCGTGGCCAACCTATATGTTACAGTAAATTAGAAACGTTTAAATAAATATTTCAATTAAAATCATATTATACGTAAATTTGGTCATAGGGGTTATATTCGCTAAGATTTTTACCAAGTCATGAATTGTAAATGAAAGAAAACCGAAAAGTGTTTCTCCGTGATTTTTCCTCATTAAATAAAAACTTTATTTAGATTCAAAGAATCAGTCAGGTGGTGTAAATAATAATTATGATAGAATTTGAATATTATTACATTTCTTCCTAAAGTATAAATCCTAAAGTAGGGATGTGTGTGTTTATTTCCACTTCACGCCAAGAGTAAACTATTTATAAGTATAAAGAAATTTATAAGTAAATAACAGCTTCCATTCAGCTATACATAAGCTACTTTTCAGGGGTTAAAACAGCTAGGCTCAATTGTATAGGTCGTCAAGGATATTTAAATTTTAAAAAAATCGTAAACTATGCATCGTGCTTTCCAATGAAATAGTAATAATAAAAAATTAAAACTCAACTCAAAATTCATTTATTGAAATAGGCTACAGTGGAGTACTTTTGCACGTCGATTTAACATTTTTTTAGTTCTATTTTAAGACTCTACCGCTTGTTCACAAAGTACGTCTGTTGTGTGATTTTATAAAAAAGTATACATCATCATCATCATCTCAGCCGTAAGACGTCCACTGCTGAACATAGGCCTCCCCTTTGGACTTCCATATGTACCGATTGGAAGCGACCTGCATCCAGCGTCTTCCGGCGACCTTTATAAGGTCGTCTGTCCACCTTGTGGGGTGTGTAAAAGTATTATTATATTTATTTTTCAGATTCACCCTATCGCCAGCCTATGAGCGAATCAATACTGCAACTGCAAGAGGAGGGCAAATTAATGCGAATGAAAGATAAATGGTGGAAGGAGAAGCGTGGAGGAGGCATGTGTACTGTAAGTTTAACAATTGCCATGTATCAAAACTTCCTATTTAATTAATGGAAACTTTATTTCCTGGAAGTTAAATTGAGTTTGTGTAAGGACTGCAATTTCTTTACAATATTGAGCTAGCGAACTGGGTAAAACATTTCGCAAAATCTTCAATATTAATCTTAATTTTTAAGATTTTTATGTTTCTAAGAAACCACTGGAACGTTTACAAAATTTCTTACACATTTAGAATTCTACACTATCTTCGAAACACGTAAGTTTTTTATCATCATCAAAGAGAAAAGCCACGGCAAAAGCTAGTGCACAATATTTATATCACAAACACATTTAAATACTAAAAACTGTTCCTAACGTTCTGTTTCGTTTTGTTTGTCTTGTTATTTTAATATATTCTCTCTCTTTTAATGCATAATATGTAATTATGAAACCAGTTTGCATGGAAGTGAACACGTATACTCCCTTGAGTTGCATTATTTATTTTAAGGAACATCGTTGTATAACATCATATGAGATTGTGGTCAAAGGCTAATATATTATATTAAAAAAATAAATACAATGCAACTCATGCGAGAAAGGAGGTTAGATTAAGTCCATGCAATCCTACTGACTGCGCCATAAAAAAAGACAAAATTAATAAAAATCCAAGTGCTATAGTATTATTTACTCGTACACATTATGCATAATCTATTTTTCCCCCATTCAAACATAATATTTAAATTCCTTGTGTCATTTTTATATTCTGCATTTCTTCAGGATGACGACGTAGGCGGTGGAGACGCGCAGCCTCTAGTACTGGCGAACGTAGGTGGAGTATTTATAGTACTTGTCGGAGGATCAGCCATGGCAGTTGTATGCGCCTTTGTTGAAATGGTGTTTGATGTCTGGATGATCTCACGGAAAATGAAGGTATAATATTCTGATAAGCGTTTCAATAACTATTTACCCTATTATGAAGCTCGCTTCACACTATAGCCGCATACTCTTGCCAAGAAATGTTGCTGTGAGTTTCGGAGTATAGTCCCCAAAAAAACAGCGCGAGCTGTGAATGCGAACTGATACACACACTCGCTTTTCAGCTTTTGCGAGCATTTGGGGTTATAGTGTATGGAGCAGGCTTAACCTAAGAAAATTTGCCTTTATTTTTTTAAAATAAATAAATAAAAATTTTCTTTATTTCCTCTCACAATAGTAGTGAACAATAAAAGTACATTTATAATTAGTGAACAGTGAACATATTGACTACTGTGAGAGACTGGTGCCTACTGTAGGTCTTATTTAAAAGCCTGTAATGCAGGACACCAGTGCCCCCACCTCAGACATTATGGTTAATCATAATTTAAATCCGTGACAAATGGTAAATATTGTTATCAGCAAAGATTAGTATTTGAATACAATTCCATACTTAATCTATTGTTGTGATGAGGTTAAACATGAAAATAAAGAATTGTTTACTTACTTAATATCTAACATATTAGGTAGGTATTTATATCTAAATTAAGTTATATAGTTATTATTATAAATAGGTATGTTGGGTTATATGATGAAATTATGCGTGCGGGCGTATGAAAATGTATCTATGCGAGTATGTGTGAGTGAGTGTGTATGTGTAAGAGTGTGTATGTGTGTGAGTACAAATGTATGTTTGTGCGTGCGTGGGCGCTTTAATTGTTATGCAGTTGAGTTTGTGTGTCCATTATTTTTTTTTTTTGTCTGGGTATTTCATATTAATGTTATTAGAAGTTTTTCTGTGGTGTCATAGTTAAGTGATAATAAGTATTCGTTAATGGCTTGTTTACATGCGTACGAGTTCATGGGATATATATTTAGTTGGGTGTTTATTTTATTATACAAATATTGTCCTTGGTAGTAGAAAAACCGGTGGGCAAAAGCCGTATTGCATGATTGTGTGGGTAAAATAGTGCCTTTCCTACGCTTACCCTTGTTTATATTTGAGTCATAATAAAGTTGAGTGTGCTTTTTTAGAGTTGTATGTAAGATAAATTGTTGACATACTGTTAGAACTTTCCACTTTTGAAAAAGGTCAACCGTTGGAAACCGAAACGGTAACCCTGAGGCTACCTTCAATATAGCGCGTTGAGCTCTTTCGGCATGAATAAGGTTTGTTTTCGCCGCACCTCCCCAAGATGTTATGCAATAATTAATAAGAGATTGGCAAAGGGCGAGGTAAACCATTTTGACGACTCGAAAGTCTGCTGAATGTCGCAAAGTTTTGAACATGTAGATGAGCTTCCGCAACCTCGCAACTAAAGTGTCTATGTGGGCTTTATAATTAAGGTTGCTGTCTATTACGACCCCTAGGTATCTCATGATGTCGGTCCTTTGAAGTACGGGGCATGAGCAGGTTAGACAGGAAATGCATTCGTGTGCTTTTATTGAGAGAGATGTGGGGGGAAGTTGGTTGCTTTTTATAGCAAATGGGACATACTTTGTTTTGGATACGTTAAGGGTCAGCACATTTCTATTGAGCCAGTGACGGACCGTGTCAAAACCTGTTTGTGCCAGGTGGAAAACCTCTTCCCATGTCTTACCACTAAAGAAGAGGGCAGTATCATCTGCAAAGGTAAAAATTTGACATCCTGGAATTTGTAGGTTGCATAGGTCATTAATATATGTCAAAAAAAGGGTTGGGCCAGTTATGCTTCCCTGAGGTATACCTACTTCCGGGGATAGCTCGTCACTTATGTGTTTGTCTATTGTTACGCGCTGTTTCCTATTTGTTAAATAATCCTGGAACAGTCTGAGCGGAGTACCTCTCACACCGAGCATTTCTAGCTTGTTCAGTAGGTGGGAAATCGAGTAGGAAATCGAGAGCCTTTATACTTTAAATTTTGTCAAAATTAAGTCTAAAGGTATCTCAGTACATTGAAATGAAGATCACTTTATATTGCATTAACGTTAACTTAAAACATTGTGTACTCTCGATATCAAGAATCAAGTCGTCTCCAATATTCACCTACCGCTTGGTATAATAATATTCCATTTTGATCACGATCCTCAGAAATAGTTACCTATAGTGAAATTGTAAATATCTTTACCCAGAAATGCATGATCCGGTGTTACTCCAAATTGCATGAGTCAGCACATCCCCGCCCGCAAATTAATGTCGAAGACAACAATTATGACTGAATTGATGTACATGATGTATATAAATAGAGTGAGTACCATCCTATCCATTATTATTTTAGTATCTACTTACTTAGTGTTTATATTGATTACTTAGGTATAAAACCAAAAAAAAAAGCCTGAACTACTCGTATATAGGACACCTGCAGACCTATTTGGTTCAGGCTTCTTTGAGTAATTGTCAGTCTTTCTACATATGTTGCCGTCTTTTAAAAATTAGGTAATTTCAGGTCTCATTCAGAGAAGAACTGCTGGCTGAGCTTAAGTTTGTATTCAGCTTCAGTGGCGATATCAAACCAGTCCGTCATAGGGAGTCCACAGGCAGCGGTTCAGGTAGTCCTAAGAAAGAAGAAAAAGGAGAAAGTGAGGAAAACCAGAACGAAGAAAATGCTCTTGACACCCTTTCTATTGGTGAAGATAGAGCTCCGACGCCCTCCCAGAGGTCGACCCATTCGAGGCACACTTTACATAGCAGAAGGCAGAGTAACGCTGTGCAGATGGCACGTATGAGAAAATACAGTACGAAAACTTCTTAAATTCGCTTTTGATCTACGAATTAAGCTACGAACGAACTCATCCATGACGTGTTGTGTTATTAAATAAAAATAAACATTTTGTAGTGTAGACGTATTTAAAGCACTTGGCCTAAAATGGTCGCGTTCTTCGTAGTTTGGTGGGAGAGAAGCGAAAGGTCGGAGCAGGAGTCGGGTGGACATGAGACCCGAAATTTATTTTAATACAATTATTTGGTTATTTTATATCACCCGTGTGTCATTGATATAATCATAGGTGTTTACCCACGTTTAGGAAATTTTTTGTTCAAATAACACTTTTCGTAGAACTTTCCTAACTAATTATTAAATAAAAATATTTTGAAGAAAATTTCGTGATTTAATTTCTATATCTTATCTTTACATACGTTTTACGATGTTGTCCATTGTGGAAACACAATGAGCTTCTTGTAAGCTTAGACAACGTCATAAAAAATACCCTGATGTCGGTCCTGAATTTGAGCTTGGATGACAGGGCTTGGTCTCAAGCCTCCTTACCTATCAGGTTTGGGGGCCTGGGGGTCCGTAAAATTTCTAGTGTCGCTCTCCCGGCTTTTTTGTCCTCAGTGCATAGTTCGGACAATCTCATTCAAAAAATACTCGCTCCCTCGCGAGACCCCGCATTATCATCTTTGGCTATAGCTAATTCAGCTGAGGCAAAAAATGCTTGGGTTGCAGCTTGCCCCAATACCGATTTACCTAAAGTACCATCTTCACAGAGACTGTGGGATGGGCCTCTCTGCGAGTTGGCACGGAATAGTCTAATACAAACGTGTCCCAACTCGTCAGACCGTGCCCGACTTCTAGCAGTCTCTGTTAGGGAATCTGGTTTTTGGTTGCAAGCCATCCCTTCCATTAATACTGGTAATCTTTTAGATTCATCTGCTTTTCGTGTAGCTGTTTGTTTGCGCCTGGGTGCAGCATGTTATGTAGGTCACCGCTGTCAGTGTGGTAATGCAGTCGACGAACTCGGTCACCATGGTCTCTCATGTTCTCGGAGCGCTGGCCGAATCTCCCGCCACTCCAGTCTCAACGACATCATTCGCCGGGCTTTTACCAGCGCCAATGTAGCAGCCATTCTCGAACCGAATGGTCTGATGCGTGACGATGGTAAAAGACCTGAAGGTATGACTTTGATTCCCTGGAAGTTAGGTCGGCCGTTAGTGTGGGACGCGACTTGCGTTGATACACTGGCGCCCTCACATCTTCCAGAGACTCAAATTGCGGCTGGTGCGGCGGCAGTTTCTGCTGAGCGGCTCAAGCGGCGTAAATATGCTAACCTCGATAGCGGTTACATTTTTGAGCCGTTTGGGGTAGAGACTTTGGGTCCTTGGGGTCCGGGAGCTCACCGCATTTTCCAAAATTTATCTGAGCGCTTGGTCGAGGCGACGTGTGACCAAAATGCTGGGGTATATTTGGCCCAACGTATAAGTATTGCCATTCAACGTGGCAATGCTGCCAGCATTCTGGGCACTCTGCCAACTGACAGTGGTTTGGAGCACTTGGATTTTCTGTAGATCGGCTTGTGGCCGATCTGTGGTTAATAAAAGTGTTCTTTACTGCTGTAGTAGCTGTATTATTGTTAGTTTGTTTTTCTCAATAAAGGCATTTGCCACTTTAAAAAAAAAAAAACATTTCTATATTATCTTTTCGATGAATATATAACCGGTTATCATTTTTAGGGTTCCGTACCTCAAAAGGAAAAAACGGAACCCTTATAGGATCACTGTTGTCCGTCCGTCCGTCCGTCCGTCCGTCCGTCTGTCTGTCAAGACCCTTTTTCTCAGGAACGCGTGGAGGTAACAAGCTGAAATTTATAGGAAATACTAAAATCCATTGCTTCTTAGAGCTGTGAAAAATTCAAACTTCTAGGCCAACGCAATCAAAAGATATAGTCGAATATGTCGCAAATTTCAGCAAATTTTCGACATTACCAAATAAATCAAAACCTACGGTGCACTTTCCGTGAACTCAGAATCTTGAAATTTGGCACGAAGCAAATCCTTAGAGCACAGATAAAGGAAAAATTGCGAAAACCATAAATTTTTAATTTCATCATATGAAAAAAATATTTTGAATAATTTTATACTTACTACCCCTTTTCTCATGAACGCGTGCAGGTATTAAACTGAAATTCATATCAAATACTAAGGCCTATAATACCTTTAAACTGTAATAAAATCAAACCACTATCTCAACGCATTCAAAAGAAACAGCAATTTTAGCCGAAATTTTAAACACGCAACTACTCTCAAAAAACCAAAACCTACAGGGTACTTGCCGTGAACATAGAATCTTGAAATTTGGTAAAAAGCAATTCCTTAGAGCACAGATAAAGGAAAAATTCCGAAAATTGTACATTTTTAGTTACATCATATAAAAAAATATTTTTAATAATTTCATACTTACTACCTTATTTCTCATGAACGCGTGCAGGTATTAAACTGAAATTCATATCAAATACTAAAGCCTATAATACCTTTAAACTGTAATAAAATCAAACCTCTATCTCAACGCATTCAAAAGAAACGGCAATTTTAGCCGAAATTTTAAACACGCAACTACTCTCAGAAAACCAAAACCTACAGGGTACTTGCCGTGAACGTAGAATCTTGAAATTTGGTAAAAACCAATTCCTTAGAGCACAGATAAAGGGAAAATTCCGAAAATTGTACATTTTTAGTTACATCACATAATTTTTTTTTTTAAATAATTTCATACTTACTACCTTATTTCTCATGAACGCATATATGTATTAAACTAAAATTCATATCAAATACTAAAGTCTATAATACCTTTAAACTGTAATAAAATCAAACCTCTATCTCAACGCATTCAAAAGAAACAGCAATTTTAGCCGTATTTTTTAACTCGCGACTACTCTGAAGGGAATCAAAACCTACAGGGTACTTGCCGTTAACTCAGAATCTTGAAATTTGGTTCGCAGCAACGTCTTAAATCACAGGCACAGGAAAAATTGCGAAAACTGTAAATTTTTAGTTACATCATATAAAAAATATTTTTAATAATTTTGTATTTATTATCTCTTTCCTCAAGAACGCGTACAGGTATTAAATTGAAATTCATACCAAATACTCAGCTTTATAATAACTTTAAGCTGTAAAAAAATCAAACATCTATGTCAACTAAATCAAAAGAAACAGCAATTTTAGCCGCATATTTTCAAACTCGCAAGGGAATCAAAACCTACAGTGTATAATATTATACCCACTTTTCCTTAGGGTTCCGTAGAATGCCGTAGGTTTATACGGAACCCTCGGTGCTCGAGTTCTACTCGTACTTGACCGTTTTTTTTGTAAAATGTAAAAAATGTTAACGATTATTTTGACACTACCTATACAAGAAGAGGATCTAGACACGCGGCAGCGAGTCAAGCCAAGTTCAAGCAAAGGAACTGGCGACCGCGCCGTGTGTTATATTACACGAACCGTCCAAAGCGCGTTTTGACGACTTTTTACACCCTCGTTATACAAAAACTATTACACATAGACAAGTCAAATTTGGCACATATACTTAAATATACGAACTATATCTCTGTTCCAAATTCCAATTACACAACTCAAACGGTTATTTAGATATAAACATCCAGTAATCGGTGAAGTTAATACATACTGAGGGATAGATCAAAAGTAATATCCCAGTTCCAGATGACCTAGAAAGCTGAAATTTGGCATCCCGATAGGTAATGTTGTAGTAACAAAGGGAAAAATCAGAAACTAGTATTTTTTTATCATTTTAAATTATTATTAATTTTTAAAAAATGTATGATATTAAAGTTTGGGACGCCTAGGAACGCATAAAGCAATAAATGTAGCATGTTGCTATAATTTTTGTGTAGGCGACTATTTTCTGTTAGATACTACGAAGTGCGCGCGAGTCCACTATTCCTACTAATATAATTATAAATACAAACTTTATACCTACTGTACGTATGGATATATGTTTTTTACTTTTTCACGCCTAAACGGGTGGGTCGAAAATTTGGTATAATAAATATAGCTTAGACCCCTGGAATAACATAAAATACACTACTGTACCAAACTGTATAGCGGGTAAAACAGCTAGGCACAGCTAGTCACTAATAAAAATAGGTTCCTGGTACCTACGTAACAATTGTATATCCTATGTAAATACCTATCAATATATCGACTCACCAGCGCAAGGCGGCTCAGTAACATAGAGGTAATAATATTAACATTGTTTACAATAAAAATAATGTAGCTATGTATATCGCCTTAGGTGCTAATTGGTGTAAACATTTTAGATACCTACGTACCTGTAACGTATAGTCATAATATTATAGGTATGTGGCGGTATCTGGGGGCACGGCAGTGCCCCCACCAAGTCGTCGTCATTACAAGTCTTGTCGGCTTAGGTTTCTTTTGATCGAAATTCTAATCCAGTTCCAGATGATCTAAAAAGTTAAATTTCCATCCAGGTAGGCGGTAGGTATAAGAGAGCTGGGTGAATATAGATAAATTTATCAGTAACTAAGTATTGTTTAAAAATCAATTGATTAGGTACAATATTCAAATAAATAGTGCACATGAATGCTATATATAAATAAGTACCTACTAAATTAATTATAGGTATAGGTATATCGAAGCACGGCGAGGCTCACGGGCCGCGGTGCGACGGCCGTGCCGTGGAGCAGTGGGGTGGGGGGAGGTGCAATAAAATAATTATTTGGTATAAATCTTATTATCACTGGGTGTCTTAAACCTATTACATACTAAAAAGTACTGTACAAAAAGCAATGATATCCCATCAAAAACATAAATGTGAAAAGAGAGCCAAGTTCAATATTACGTATGTACTCATGGTTACCTATGATTTGATAGTTGACTTCAACGACAAAAGAAGTGAGATCTAAATGGGTGCCAAGTTCAATGGTCAGTCCTGAAAAATATTTACAACAACATAAAATATTTTATTACAACTTAAAATATTATTTCTTCTTATCACTTAGAATTAATATTATTTTGAAGCCCAAAGTTTGACTTGGCTAGTTCTCATGGGTAGGTACCATACGACGAAGTATCATTAAGATAAGACAATAGATACTTTATTGTACACCACTCAATGTTACAGAAAATACATAAGTTCATAATTAAAATTAAAAATTACAATGTACAAGTGGCGGTCTTTTCGTAAAAGAGCGATTTCTTCCAGACAACCAATGGATGGAGGGGACTAATTTACACGATAAAAGACGGTGGCGCACTAATTAGCATTAAGTGCGTTTAATAGTGATCAAGCTAAAGTTAATAGAGTACCTACCTAGTATATTATGAGAACTGGCCAAGTCAGTCTTTAGGCTTCAAAATAATATTAATTCTAAGTGATAAGAAGAAATAATATTTTAAGTTGTAATAAAATATTTTATGTTGTTGTAAATATTTTTCAGGACTGACCATTGAACTTGGCACCCATTTAGATCTCACTTCTTTTGTCGTTGAAGTCAACTATCAAATCATAGGTAACCATGAGTACATACGTAATATTGAACTTGGCTCTCTTTTCACATTTATGTTTTTGATGGGATACATTTATAATGGAGTCAATATAAATATTTTTTATTGTGGCAAATGCCTTTATTGAGAAAAACAAACTAACAATACTACAGCTACTACAGCAGTAAAGAACACTTTTGGTAACCACAGATCGGCCACAAGCCAATCTACAGAAAATCCTGTGTAGGTACTGTGAAAGTGACAATGTTCCTCTAAACCTCACACCGAGAGCAGTAAGAATACTGAACCAATTCCTCAATAATGTCCACGATGCTGACATACACGCTGACAACATTGCCACTTTGTACAAGCGTCTCTGCCATTATTTGTGCAATGTCTGTGCATTGTAATTGTAATATTTGTGTCTATGTGTATTTGTGTTATCATACTTAATTTAACTTATGAGTGCTTTGGAGTAATAATATCTGTTAGCTCATAATGTTTCTACTGAATAAATAAGTAAGTAAATAAATAAATAAATAAAGCTAAGCCAGCATACATCTGATATTCGCTTCTTTGATCGAGAGACACATTAATTCAGTGCATTTATTGTATTTAGCATAAAAGCTAGTCTGCGTCACAAATGCGATATAATTTGGTTTGCCATAGCTCTGTGGAATGAGACTTGAATACAATAGGGCTGCTCAATCCAAATTTCAGAAGTGGAATACCAAAATTGATTTGCACCTATTATAACTACAACAACAAACATAATATACGTATATATAAGTTTTTCCATATTTTATTATGTCTCAGTAATCATGATATCAAAAACTAAACAACGACCAAAGCGGAAAAAAGCTTTTGCCCTAAAATAGGATGAGGTTCTAAAAATGTTACTTCCGTTACGCAAATTCATACAAGTTACTTATTTTGGTGTTTTCTTCAAAATAACAGCTATCTTGTCACATAAATCTTATTTAGGACAATAAGTCTCTTATATCTATGTAATATTTTATGTTATTTGAATGAGGTTTCGTTTATTTAGGCAACTCCAATGTTCGCTTATTGCAAACATAAAGCCAAAAACTTAGTTCAAGGTCCAAGTTTTCACCTCACTTAACAAGTAAACCACCAAAACAAATACCCCAATTATAATTAATGGAGTTGAAAGCTTCATTGTTATGTTTCTTTACACAAGAGGGGACATTTTTAAACTCATTTTGAACAAGTGAAATTTTAAAAATACTTTTTAAAAACAAGCTTTAATTATCATTACCATCTTGCATCATATAGTACTCGTCAAGACGAATCAAATGAGCCCAAACTCGACGGGGTTGCGTTGTTTAATGACAGAGTTCCTATAGCCACCTTCCAGCTCCATCATCAGATCAGCTCCATGTCATAATAATATTGCATTGTCATCCGATTTACACACGCATGCAAATTTTCAGCTCAATTGGAAACCGGAAAGTGGGTCAAATCAAACTTGCAAGATTTGATTACAGACAGACAGACAGACAGACAGACAGACAGACAGACAACAGACAGGTGAAAGTAATATAAAGCTTGTAAAAAGTGTTGCTGTTAGTTTTGAGCAAGTTGCGTTGCGGTGCAAAGCAGCTACTCGGTTATAATAATTATGTTTTTCAAATCAATGAGCAAGGAAATCAAAAAAAATAGCATAGTAAATCATTCTACTATAAAATTCATTTCTTTAAACACATTAATAACAAATCATTTTCTACCTGGATTCACTGAACATCAAGTCGGAATACGGTCAAAATACCTCTATAATGACCGTTTGGCGACACCGTTTATATGTTTGTTTTAAAATTTCTCAGCTATTTTTTACAGTAATAGAACAAAGTGCGGTCACCCCTAGTGTCGAGTAACAAACTACATTATGATGTCAGTGAGTTAATTAGTGAATGTTGAGAAATGTGCCTGTCCGTCCTTGTAATGTGTCCGGTTGAGGAGGGTGTAATGAAGGCCGCTTGATTGAAGGCCCTGGACTGTGGAGGTCAATCTTGGAGGAAGATAAATATAAGATTCTATATTGTTAAGAATGTTACAGACGAACTTAAAAGTGGACGCATTGTCTTCAACTAAGCGAGTGGGAAAACAATTTAAGGTAATTTTCTTCGAGTGTAACATAATAACACAGTTCAGTTTCTGGTTAAATCTATGTAATCCGAATAAAATCATGAAACACTTTACACCGTTGACTTTTCGGAAAAATGGATACATAATAATTGACATTGTTTAAATTTTGAACTAAAAACTACGCTACTAAACTTTCAAAGTAGAGTAAGAGTCTTAACATAAGACTTTCTTAATTAGAAAGTTATTAAAACTTAAACCTTTTCAATTTGAAATAATAATATACCTACCCAAACTTGTTCCTCTACAGTAAAGACTTCCACTAAACAAAACTCAAGAAAAGCGCAAAGATTCTTAATCGTACTCAAACTTACAATGCGGCCCCTAAGTTTCGAAGTAAAACTTTTGCAAACAACACCCTGTAACGGAACGGACCTAAATCACATTTAATTAACAAGTCTATTACTTTTGTCACGCAATTTGTTCAACTAATGGAGTCTTTGGTCAGGGTGTCCAATGGCTGATGATATAATGGCATAATGTATCAAAGTCCAGTGTCATGTTGCGTGGAAAATTGCTATGCATGTAAACTGGGACATTTTCCTCTCACGTGGGCCGATTGATGGAGTATCTATTAGCTCACGGATAAGGAGAGCACGTAGCCGAATTTTACGAAGAAGATCTTAAAAATATATTATGAAACTAGCTGCGCCCAGCGGTTTTTCCCGCTGTACTGTAGCCTATATATTATCCCAGTGTACTGCAGCCTATATATGTTATCCCAGGATCTAAGCTATCGGGCCGCGGATGAGTGCTTCGGCGTACCCGCTGCCCCGGCATTATGGCGTCCCGCAGGAACACCCTCAGGTTTTTGTATCCCCACCGCGCCCATCTGGCGGCGATAGAGCGTGAAAGAGTAACAAATATACACAGTCACAAACTTTCACCTTTATAATATAGTGTGAGAGTGTGATAAACAGTAGGAAAAGTGGAGGTTCTCAGAGTTATCAAAAGATGAAACTTCCATTTCACTTGATCAGACACGGATTCGGCCGAGGCTAATTAACACTCACTGGACAAAACCGTGTCGTCAAAACCGGTCATGACTGAGTCCCGGCACGATGTTTAGTGGAGCCAGGGTGGGATTTATCCCGCCTTCTAGGTTTAGTCTGCTACCATCTTCGGCCGCATTGTCGCTTATCTTCACATGAGATTGCGGTCAAGACTAACCCATAAAATTAATTTTAAGAAGTAGACATGTAAACCGCTGTTGCAATCTATTTATTTATAAATTGGAACGTAAAAATACCATTAAATAATAATACACTTTTTTGGTAAAAATATTTTTATTTCTGTGACATAAATAATAATTAAAGTTAATAATAAAACAGTATTAATTTAATAAATAAATTAAAACGAGTAGTGTCTGACTAGAAAAACTTTGTATTATTGGTAATTGGTAATATTATTTTAACAATACGTCAGCCCTTTACAATCCTAAATATTATATTATCAAATTATTCAATATGGAATCCTACTGAGGATGCATGTCTTCATTCTAAGAAATAACATTTTTACATGCCCAATAATCTAATCAATCAAAATCAAATCAAGACAAATATTCGCTAGAATACACCCAAAATAATAATATTATACTATATAGATTTTAAAATTATGATATATCAATGGTATTCAGCCTGCAAGCAGACGTAAGGATTTCTGCAACAATCCCTTCTATTACTTTAAAAAATTTTTGTCTTTGATTTCCTGTGTTTGCCATAAAACACTAACTCTTTTTTCTCTACTCTTTTCTTTAAATTTATATTTTGTTTGGCCTGAGAATAGGTCGTAAAGTATTTCTTTCAGACGCAGATGAAATTGCGCGATGTTAGTTTGCCCAAAAAATGAATTATTCAACTATACTTTCGTCTTCTAGCAAACGCAACACTCAAGCTCCTAGAAGAGTGCCGAGAGCTATGAGAATGGTGAGTCTTATGCGTATCAGAAGATCTACACGAACGTAGGGACCGAAGTGAATGCACTTCATCTTTGCCTTCAAGCTCAGCCAGCGCTTCAGCGCTTCCATCTAATTTCGGTTTGCGCTTTACTGGTTTCACGCTCCCGCTGAATTTAAGAGCGAATTTTAATTCTTCTATCAACTCGTACTTGAATGTGGTCTGAAAACATAGTTTATTGTAAATTTATGTTTAAAGAGAACAATAGATTTTAACGAGTTTTGTACCTCTGTGGGTGAGAATTTAGATCGGATTTAGAGCTGAAGCGCTCTAAGGGTTTTTTAATGATCAAAGTCTAAAATAGTGTATGGATTTGTATCATTATAATTATGTGTTTTTGTTACCTCATCACGCCTAAACGGCTCAATTGATTGAGCTGAAATTTGGAATGTAGATGACACCCTAAAAATAACACATTATAGGTTACTTTTGTGAGCGCAGTTAGTATAGAAATAAAACTTAACCCAATAAAGTTAATAAGCTTGATCAAACACCCGAGTTGGGGAAAATGGGAAACTTACGCCGTATTTAACAGTTCGTTTGAAGACGCCCCACAGCATATCTATTATAGATAAGATCAGCCCTACAATGCATCCTCCTCCCAAAACCACAAATGCTCCAACCATATTCTTTATACCGAGTTGCTTTTGTTCTTCCGTTTGTTTATCCTAAAACAAAATACAGTGCTGAACCATTTTTTTCAAGAAATAAACATGTTTCTTATGGCAAAATGTGAGAAAATTATTTATAGTTAGCTCTTGGAATAATGTGTTGATACGTAGGACGTAGGAGTTACTGTATTTGATGTATAACATATTATTATACTTGAAAATAAAAACATCCATATATTTTTGGAAACTACCGTGCTTACCGGGCCGCCTTCTAGGTTTTATCTGCTTCCATTTACGGCGGCATCGTCGCTTAAGATCAGGTGAGATCGGGGTCAAAGGCTAACTTATAACGAATAAAAAAAAAAGGTTCGACACGGGTGCGGTGTACTCACGTATTAATTTTTGGCAACCCTATTGCGTATGGACCTCCAACCCTGTCCCCCGAAATAATAATAAATATTTCAGGACATTTCACACAGCGCCACCTAACCCCGAGCTAAAACTAGTTAGGATAACGGATATAATACTTTTAATCTTTTTCTTTCGTCAATACATACTTATAATAGAAACAGAGAGCCACCCAGACCAGAGAGGCCATTGGCTAATTCTCACCCACTACGATTGATGGCAACTTCAATGTACATTGCTGCTTTTGTTACTTTACTAATATTAATAAGGAGGTTTAAGCACGTAATGTACGCAATTTTGTCTATGGATTCTAGTGTTTTACATGTCATTTTGCGATAGCCAATAGGTCCTCTGAAACAAATATCTGTTGATCACGTTGCAGGCGGGTATTAGCCCACCGCGCTACAGAGGTCGTCAAACCAACAATTATTATATTTATCAAGACTCCTATTCCTAGGTTTATTATTTCAAGAATCGGGCCGATTCCCAATATTGTATATCTTTTTACCGTGGCCCAGATGTTTTAGCCTCTACAAGTAAGCCCTCCTGTGTATTTATATTTATTTGTACTTACACCACATTTCCCTCCACCACGTCTTTCTTTCCACCACAGGTCCTTCAATCTCTGAATATCGCCGTGTTCTTTAAATTTCAATAAGGCATCGTCTATTAATTTCTTGTATGGTGATTCTAAAATTAATAAAAAAAACGACTAAATTATGACTAAATATCTGATGACTAAATATCGTTTCAGAGGTTTACTACCTCTAAAAGACATTTTTAATTATAAATTATGTAATTCATTTCACTTTTATTAGGATTTTTTTTATTTAAAGCAAAGATACGCAAATAAAAAACCCCGATTTTATTTTTAAAAAATTTCCACCTGTTGAAAAGTTAAAAAAAGATTTTCCAATTCGGTTCAGGCGCCTTAGGCTAATTGTCATTTTCCGACGAATTGCTAACTTTTCTTCCTTTTTGAAGTCTGCTAATAAGCAGTATAAAAAGCTGAGAAACATCGCTACTTACTTTTTTTCATGCCAATGGCATAAGCTTTAGTGTCAAGCAAACCTCCAATCTGGATGAGATCGCAGTGTCTTTCTTTGTAATATTCTATTGAGGTTGATTCCATGAAGAAGGCATAAGTGGAATTTTCAGCCCTGCGTTAAAAGAACCGAGTATTATTATTATTATTAACTTTATTGTGTATTTTTCAAATTCTCTTACCATTGCACACCGTCTATATTCTCTTCTCTCAACCACTTGTTTTGCGTCATTCTTTGGAACATTTCTCGTAACATTGCATTTTTAGACTCCTAAAAAACATATATTTTTCTTTTATACAACGAAGTAAGAAGACGAGCAAGACACTCTCCTGATGGTAAGAGATAACGCTGGCCATAATTAGTACAGTGCTACCCAGGATTTAAAAAAGGTAAAGTTCTGGGTGCACTGCGCCAACGCTTCTTACTTGAGAGGCATAAGATGTTAAGGCTCTTCAGCCCAGCAATTTCTCTAGCTACAGTGCCCTCCTACCGAAGCACAGTAATGTTTGCACATCTCTGCTCAGGCGGTAGAATAACTTGGCACGGTTGGAGTACCCACCTAGTCGACCTCCTGCAAAGGAAGTCTCGCCCGGTAAATTGTTTTGTAATACACACTTGTGTGCAGAATTGGCAACTTAGTGACCCCCACATATCGTTAGCCGATTTCGCAGTAGACCCAGAAAGCTCAGAAGGCTCAGAAGGAGATGAAAGGCGAGAAGAAATAAACGCCTACTAGAAGGATTAATTAACAGGAAGGCACTGAGTTACAAAAAGTAGCTCGAAGGTAGAAAAATACCACAAGAGTGAGACACTAATAACTTTAAAAGGAAAACATTTATTCAAAAAGGCTATAGTGAAGCACTTTTATTGCAAGTCAATTTTCTCATAATTTCGCTCATACTAATAACTTATTACGAGTGTACACTTTTTTTACGTCCTACCTCCGTTATTGAGGGCGGAGGTCTGTGCTACTACCATATGAATGGTATGAACCAGTTCTCGCTTTTGCTGCCTCTCGTACTTTCATTCCATTCTTTCTCTTATCCGTTGTCGTACCTACTATTTGTTTTTTTGAGTGTACACTTTACACAGCGCCATTTAACTTACCTGAAAGAAAGTAGACGTAGATCCCTGTCTCTTAGCACCATAAGCAATCGATCTCTGCTTGTACAGATCCTCCATGGTTTCGAACGGTGAAACGTTCGTCTCAATCGTCAGAAACGCGACCAATGTACCGACGTACGAAGCTACCATTACCAACGTAAAGAACCACCAAACACTTGTTATCATACGCGGGGCCAATGCACTGGAAAGTAAGAGAGAAAATTATGCTATGAAGACACACAAATCTTATGTCCGACAGCGCAAATTACAAAGAACTTCGTGCATCTTAAATATCAAGGTAACATTGTTACTGTAATGGGCAGACTTTGTTACTTAAGGCTTTATCCTTCACTCGCACTTTATAATTTTTTTTAGCATTAATTACATTCGTAGAATTTACTTTTTCAAAATACAAATGTATTTTGTTTTAAAAATAACTTTATTATTTATGATAGCATCATCATCTTCCTGGCCCTTATCACAACACTTTTTTCTCCTCCATTCTGCTCTGTCATCCGTCATAGCTTCATCCCCTAGCACGCATATCCACTTTCACACAGTTCATCCAAACCTTTATCGTGCACCCCCTTCCCGGATTACCACTTATCACCATATTCATGGACTTTTTGGTCACATGATAGACACTCTTTGTTCTTTATGATAGCAAACTGAACTAAAGGTTACTTACATAGGTGCGATTTCAGATCCTTGCTGCATGACAGATCCAATGATAAGCCACACGGAGTTAGCAAAACTGAACTGATTGGTCAATTCTTCGGGTTGCTCTACGCAAGGAACCGGATTCTGCCACTCTTTGTTAGAGATTCGACCGACGAATATCATTATCACACCAAGACCAGCTTGAATCAGCACCATGTTTATCCAAACCTAAAGAGACATGACTAACTCTTAGTGGATTTAAGAAAATTTACAAGTTTTGGTTACTGTATATGAAGTAAACACATGTAATAAAAAAATAAAAACCGGTCAAGTACGAGTAGGACTCGAGCACCGAGGGTTCCGTACAAACCTACGGGTTTCTACGAAACCCTAAGGAAAAGTGGGTATAATATTATATACTGTAGGTTTTGAATCCCTTGCGAGTACATGCGAGTTTGAAAATATGCGGCTAAAATTGCTGTTTCTTTTGATTGCGTTGACATAGATGTTTGATTTTTTTACAGCTTAAAGTTATTATAAAGCTGAGTATTTGATAAGAAATTCAATTTAATACCTGTGCGCGTTCTTGAGGAAAGGGGTAGTAAATATAAAATTATTAAAAATATTTTTTTATATGATGTGACAAAAAATTTACAGTTTTCGCAATTTTTCCTGTGCCTTTGATTTAAGACGTTGCTGCGTATTAAATTTCAAGATTCTGAGTTAACGGCAAGTATCCTGTAGGTTTTAATTCCCTTGAGAGTAGTCGCGAGTATAAAAATGCGGCTAAAATTGCTGTTTCTTTTGAATGCGTTGAGACAGAGGTTTGATTTTATTACAGTTTAAAGGTATTATAGACCTTAGTATTTGATATGAATTTCAGTTTAATACCTGCACGCGTTCATGAGAAATAAGGTAGAAAGTATGAAATTATTAAAAATAATTTTTTATATGATGTAACAAAAAATTTACAGTTTTCGCAATTTTTCCTTTATCTGTGATCTAAGGAGTTGAAATTTCAAGATTCTAAGTTCACGGGAAGTACCCTGTAGGTTTTGATTTTTTGAGAGTAGTTGCGAGTTTAAAATTGCCACTAAAATTGCTGTTTCTTTTGAATGCGTTGACATAGAGGTTTGATTTTATTACAGTTTAAAGGTATTATAGATTTGAGTATTTGGTATGAATTTCAATTTAATACGTTAACGCGTTCATGAGAAAAAGGGTAGTAGGTATAAAATTATTCAAAATATTTTTTTCATATGATGCAAATAAAAATGTATAGTTTTCGCAATTTTTCCTTTATCTGTGATCTAAGGAGTTGCTTCTTGCCAAATTTCATGATTCTGAATTCACGGGAAGTGCCCCGTAGGTTTTGATTTATTTGGTAATGTCGAAAATTTGCTGAAATTTGCGACATATTCGACTATATCTTTTGATTGCGTTGGCCTAGAAGTTTGAAATTTTTACAGCTCTAAGAGGCAATAGACCTTAGTATTTCCTATAAATTTCAGCTTGTTACCTCCACGCGTTCCTGAGAAAAAGGGTCTTGACAGACAGACAGACAGACAGACGGACGGACGGACAACAAAGTGATCCTATAAGGGTTCCGTTTTTTCCTTTTGAGGTACGGAACCCTAAAACTACTTAAAGCTAGCCTGAAAGCAAGCATAAAACGAATGTGCGGAAACGAGAGACAAAAGCATATTTTAATTCGTATCTTAAGAACTACAGAACCCATTTTGGTGAAACTCGCACTGTGCCGTAAGTTGGGCTTAATCAATATAATATTCGGAAAAAATTACTTGAATATTAAGGTACAGAATACAGCCATACGTTATTAAAATGTTAAACCTTTATTAGTTTACAAGCCTCAAAGAATTATTCCATTTATTTTTTTTGTTCTTTCAACAATATTAATTGCAAATTATGCTAATACAGGAATAGTTCATAAAAATACAATTACCTCATTAGAAAATACAGCCATAAAAGAAAACATCTCCGGCGGTTGTTTGCTCGGCTCCTTGTACAAGATACTGATGCCGAGATTCATGAACGGTGTGGAGAAATCAATGCCAGACTGCCTGTTCTTTGTTACCGTTAGATCACATATCGCTAAGTCTGCCCTCTGTAAATTATTAATTATATACTATAATTGGGGTTTATTCTCCAACAGAACTGGTAAACCTACTTACACTGTCAGAGTTAAATCACAATTAAAGGGTGTGTGGCCAACCTATAAGTAGCCGTTTCTGGTCGCCGAGATAACTACAGGGCCTGCAACATGACCTAACGACTGCCTCCTACATATCTTATAGTAAACAACCGGGACTCACAGTTTTACGTGCCTTCCGTAACACGGTAGGGTCCAGACGAACTTTTCGCCACATACTGAGATTTAAACCCTGGGCCTCCGGCTAACAAGCCAAGCGTATGGCCACTGGGCCACGGGCGCTACAAAGGTTATATTGCAACAGAACAGGTTACCTCAAATTACATATCTGCCAATTATGCAGCCTCCAAGAAGTATTGTGCAGGCATTTACTGTGTTCCGGACTGAAGAGCAAATAGAGGTCTATATACATATTTAACAACATTACCATCTAGCACCAAAGTACCCGTCAAGACGAATCCAATGAGCCCAAACTCGATGGAGTTGTATCGTTTTAATTACAGAGTTAAGGCCACCTTCCAGCTCTATCATCAGATCAGCTCGATGACATAATAATATTGCATTGTCAACGGATTTATACATGCATGCAAAATTTCAGCTTAACCGGAAACCGGGAAGTGGATCAAATTAAACTTGCAAGATTTGATTACAGACAGACAACGGACAGGTGAAAGTAAATAAAAGCTTGTGAAAATACTGTGTTTGATACGGGCAATCATGATAATTACCATCGGGAACCTAATGGGCTCTTAGTCATTGGAAAAAAACTTACATCATCCCTTAAAAGCGCCACCATTCCTGTATACTTCATGAGTTTTTCATCCCAACCTCCATAGAGTTTCTCTACTTCAAACTCGTACTGAAATCCAAGTGTGTTAGCTAGCATTTCGATGAGGTCTATTGTAAAACCTTCGTATTGATCGTTCCCAACCAACTGATGTGGCGATTCCTTGATGAATCCGTAAGGTTCGGTCTAAAAATGCAGAATACAATATTTTATTATAAATTTAATTTGATTTAAAATGCGGAAATTTTGTATATATAATATTATGTTACGGCCGAAGTGCGGCTAAGTCTAGCTTTAGCCGGTTAAATCAAGGTGTGTGTGGTTTAATGTTAGATGTATTCAACTTATTTTTGGCTATAACTATAGAGTGGCCGATGAGAATGAGGCATCTTACAATGGAACAAGTGAATTAAATTAAAAAAAACCCCAACGCAATACGTTATTCGCCATTTAGTGGTGGCGGCCATCTTGGATTTAAAATTTTATATAGTGGGTTGTATTCTACAAGTTAAGCCCTTTCATTTGATATCCATATTGAGGTGGTCGTGGAAGAAAATATTAGTCCGCCATTTTGTAGCGGCGGCCATCTTGGATCGATTTCCACCAAATATGGCTAAGAACACTTTTGACTAACTCTACTTTCAAACAAAAAAACCTAAATCACACACACACACACACACACACACACACACACACACACAAACACACACACACACAAACACACAAACACACACACACACAAACACACACACACACACGCACACACGCACGCACGCACGCACGCACGCACGCACGCACGCACGCACGCACGCACGCACGCACGCACGCACACACACACACACACACACACACACACACACACACACACATACACAGACACACACAGACACATACACAGACAAACAGACACGTCAAACTTATAACACCCCGTCGTTTTTGCGTCGGGGGTTAAAAATAAAAAAAAAATTCAAAATAAAAAACAGGACATTTCACACAGCTCCACCTAACCCCGAGCTAAGAAACTTTATGCTTGTGTTATGGTAGTTAGGATAACAGATATAATACTTATATTTCTTTTCTTTTGTAAATAGAAGAATCTAACGAGTATGGTATGGGAGGTACCTATATACTATGGATCAAATGCATTCATTGATAATTTTATGGGATCAATTACTTACCAGAGAAATTAAAACTTTTAGAGTTTTGTTGCGGAGAATATTTTCTTCTCCTATTTCAGCATCGGGAACAAACGGTCTATCTATTACCAGTTCGTCGAAGACCCAACTGCCTATCTAAAAAAATGGTATTTATTTTATATTATAATAAGGCATTATAATAATAGTTATCTATAGCATTTTCCAACACCACTGCTATTACCGACTCGATAGCTAATAGCTACTGTTCTTTCAATTTATAATTGATATTATTTATTACTTTTAATGACAATAATATAATATAAATAGTTAATTTGTTTGATTTTTTGTTCTGTTTAAAAGTGTTTTGGTTCAAATTAATTTATTTATCATCTGAAATCAATTTTACTTTTTACTTACTGTTTGATTTCCAGCAGGCGTTAGTTCCAACAAATCAAAATCCACTTTAGACCGCAAACCTTGTCCGTCAAACATGATCTTACCGCTTATACCATTCACCACACTCTGGAAGAAATTACAATATAAGTACCTCATTATTATCATAGACAATAATTTAATTTCTTCTAAAAGTAACCTTAGTGTCTACTAACCTACGTACGAAGCTACCAAATTTCAGCTCGATCCGTTTAGTCGTTTAAGAGCCTGGAAGCCCTGAGAGGAAAAAATGTTGTTCGGTAAAGAACTTATGTAGGAGCGTAATACAGTCTTACGAAATATTATACTGCGTTCGTCACTCTGATTCATTAGCTATAATGTGCCTATGAGATTTATTAGAGCCAGTAATGGCCTTTTGACGGCAGTTGTGACCAATGACATCACATATAATGACCTACTCCTAAATAGATTACAAATTACTCCTAATAATATGACCCGGATGTATTGCATTATACCATGCGACTACTTGATTTTGGAGATTACCCTGAGTGTTACCCATTATAAATACGACATGGCTGTACTCACGTATTACCGTACTTTTTGTACTATAACTGTTGTTCGGTCTTTGCAATTCATAACCGAGGGTAGTTTTGAAAACTGCTCCACCTACATCTTAAATACTACGTCTTGCCGAAAGCACAGTCAGTGCGTGTGCATATCGGAACCGAGCCGGAGGCACATTGTCTTCACTCAAATTTCAACTCAGAGGAGTGCCGGGTGATTCTGTGCCGTGCATTATTGCTAACCTGCTGAAATCTACGGCGCCCCCGCGCGTGTTTTATCTTTTGTGAACCCTTCTTGTCCGAGACAAGACTTGTTGTGATCCTTGGGAGGTTTATTGTTATAGTGCAGTGACTGGCCAACCTGCAGGAATGCCGTGCTGCACTCCGTTTGCTGCTGCTCGGGGCAGCGTGAATTTGAAGGTTGTTGGTGCCCTTTAATTCTATTTCCGCAGAGTGTTTTGCAAAGATCTAGTCGTTCCTCACCTCATATATTATATTACAGTCCACTTATATCACCCGAGATAGTGTGCGCCCAACTATATTTGCATCATAAACTATCTTATTGATGGTTAAAGAAACAGAATTTTCAAACACATAATAAATTATAATTAATGAAATATCCATAATATTTAGTGTTAATTCCGCAATTACTTGTGTCTAACTAGGATTAAAAGGTTAACAAGAATAAAAACGATACAAATAGGAGACCAATGTAGGATAGTCACTTACCGTTCTCATAAAATTCAACAACGTAGATCCCGAAACCCAAGGGTCCATAGTCTCACAACTAAGTTTCTGAAGCACCATGGTCGAAGCTAAGTCCCTTTTACTGTACACATCCAAAGCGGCACTGAATGAGTGTATAGCGTCGTATATTAGCACTTCAGCTGTCTTGATCTCATGAGGTTCTCGATACGTTTGGGAGCTCGAAGTTATGTTGCTTTGGATGTTGAGTTCATTTGTTAAATCCCACAAGAGGACGTTGTCTTTCAAATCTACTATACGAAAACCTGGAGCAAATAACATAAGACGTTTTTATATAAGAACTTGAACCTGACGAAGTAAGCAATTCCTAGTAAATCAATTCAGGTCTCAAATAAGCGGAATAGGGGAGAGTGAGTGCATCCCGCTGCTGATTGGTTTGAATGCAACGTTTGAATGCGACTATGACAATGGGAAGCAAAACCAATCAACTGCTGTTCATTCCATTTGTCTACGTTCTTTTATTTTATTTCTGAATCCTTCAAAAAGAATATCCATCTCCTTAAAACCCGGAGACGCAACTAGTGTCATTTTTTAAATTATAATACTTTTATATTTATTAATCTTATCTAAATAGGTATTTTAAATATTAAAACTCCATAAAATAATAGCTTAGTAATAATCAAGTTAAGAATCGAATCATTAATTCATGGTGGCCTTTACACAAAATATCAAAGAGTGTTCAATCAGTCACCTGTCTAGTTAACTTCCCACATCAAGGAGCTAATCAAAGCCTTTCGAAATGAATTACTACATTATTCAGCTAGACACCCGTTACTCCGAGCCTATGCAAAAATAAAGGAAATTGTTGTTTTCTTAGTAGAAATTCATTCCTGCCTTGAATAAGACTTTTACTTCGGTAAAAGCTGTTAAAAGATGAACGCTGCGCAATGAATATCAAATTATATCAGATTAATTTTAAACTGTTTTTAGAAGCTTACGGTGAAGATAAGTATCGCAAAAAAAAAGTATAATAAATTTCAGTTGGAATTTAGAATATAAACCCTAATTACTTATTTATTTTATCATGTGTGTTATGGTCTAACAGAAGCATAAATATAAACTTAAGTCAAAGAGGTATAAGAATTTGGTATTCTCACCAGTCATATTAACTCCACCGTATCTATACTTGTCCAAGTCAACAGTAAATAAGTCTGGAGACACGAAGATGTAAGCATGCTGGTCGGCCATCAGACCCACTTGCTGTGCGTGCAGTAGAACCCTATCTATGTCCACTGATGGGCAATCGACCACGAAGTTTGTGTAGCCGTTCTCCTTTGCGTTGATTAGCACGTCTCTGAAATATTAGTTATTAACTGTTTATGGCAGACTTGGTTAAATCTATCATAATATTTAGTAGTAATGCCCTGCGGTGTTAACCAGCGCTGTGTAGTGATTCCTGTTCCGCACATAGCTGAGTTTATTCCAATCGGCAGTAGAATTATTCAAACTTATATTTTATTTTTGTGTAGATATCTTTAGTTCTTGTTTTGGTGATTTTTTACTGGCAATGAATTATTTTTAGCTCTATATTACCTTTGGGAATATATTTTTATCCCGTCGGATAAAAAATGGGATACAACTATCTTATGTCCTTTCCAGAGACTCGGGCAACCACTGTACTTATACTTTCATCTAAATCAGCTCAGATGTTTAGGCATAAAAAGGTAACAGACATACCTACAGACAGGCAGACACTTATTCGTGTTTATAACATTAGTAAGGATATCAACACAAGATAATCAATAATTTTGAATCTATTTACGGACGTTTATTATAGCTTCATAGGTACCTACTAATTATTTGGGGAAAAATGAGAAATTGTTTCAGCTTTGTTTGTATGCAAACCAATCAAAATGAAATGACCGGCCTATGTCAAAAGTTTTTTGAAATGCAAAACATGCCACCAACATGAATTCTAATCAATCGATTGGAAGGCCGCGCTGGTCGGCGAGGTGCTTCATCATATTCAGTAGAAATATTTTGTTTTGCTAGGTACTATACTCGACGAAATTTTTCCTCATGCATTTTTTTTTTTTATGTAATAGGTGACAAACAAGCAGACGGCCCACCTGATGGTGAGTGGCTACCGTCGCCTATGGATACCTGCAATACCAGGGGTACCGCTGGTACGTTGCCTACCTTTCAAAACTCTATTCACTACATACCATACTGCATACCTATATTATTTGTTATAATATATACATCGGATTAACGACTAGTCGTTAATCCGTTAAACAATTTAAAACACAAAAGATTTTACCGACTTGGTAATACATGGATCTCAAACTTTTTACGGAAGAAGAACTGCGAGTTGCGAGACTTGGTATTTTTTACAAGTTATGTTTTTGGAGGTATTATAATTTACCTGTAATCAGTGCCGCTGAGTTCTCGTACCGACACAGTGTATTTATCAGTGGCATTGTTTAGTTCTAATAGTTCACTGACTCGTAGTATGCTGTGGCCCTTCACGTATAGAACGGTGAAGTTGATCCAATTTTTCTGAAGAAGAATTTCTGCCAGTGCCTGAAATTTAATACAAAAAATATTAAAATTGGGTAAATTTTGGACACCTGTTAAATTTTAGTCTCATAAATGAGTTTTGCTACTCGGATGTTGTAGGTTGATCCCAAATTGTGCATGCGCGAGTCTCGCAAGCGAATGGCGTGGTAAGTTGCGACAAACAGGCGGCGTTGTCATGGTAACCAGGTCTTGCACGTACTCTGTGAGGTCAACCTAAATGTGGTTTCCTAAACTAATCGCATCGTGAAACGATATTACTTCATAATTTACGAAACATTTTATGTACTCGTAGTTAGCCGGAGATTCTTAGACCACGAAAACTCTTAATCCATTCTATTTAGTTTTATTGAAAGGGTTTTTTTAAATATTTTTATATGTAGGTTAGCATTTGACCACGATCTGGCCTTACTTCTTTCTCTCTTAAACAGTGATGTGGCATTGCAGACCAAACCTAGAAGGCGGGATAAATTCCTAATTGTTTACTCACCTCATTATAAGCAGAAGGGCTCGGGAAGAAGTTCAAAAGCGACCAGTTGTCACTGTACAAGTCGCTATGTTGTATCATTATATGGGGTAGTTCTAATGCATCGCTTAAAGCTTGTATGATCTCACTTGCTCTACCGCCCACGCCGTCTATTATTCCCATCACACCTTCCTATAACAAATAAAAAAAAAACATTTTATTGATACCAGTTGCGCCCAGCTGTTTTACCCTCTGTACTGTAGCTTATGTGTTTTCCAGGGTCTAAGCTATCTCTATACCAAATTTCAGCTCAATCGATCCACTCGTTGAGGCGTGAAAGAGTAACAAACATACATCCAGACATATATTCATTCTTACAAACTTTCGCGTTTATAATGTTAGTAAGATACTCGTAGCAAACGATTATTGACCCCCGTAATTTTACTTTTCAACCTCGATATCATGAAAAATGTCGTCATATTACGATTTTTTGAATTAAGAATACCCTTTTCCGCGAAAAAGGTTGATTCGAGGGTAAGGACTTAACTAAAAATACAGGGGTTAATGTCCACAGGGTTAAACAAGAAAATAAATATCTTCAAGCTCGCTTTCAATGAGCAAGGACGAGATGTGTATGTTTGAATTCATAACACGAAAACAGTTTTAAGTTAAATTTAAAGGGACTTCGTCACGTACATCTTTTAAAACAAAAAACAATCCAAATCGGTTCAAGCAACTCCGAATTATTATATTTCTGAACACAGAACATACATAAACGCATTAAGATTAAAAATATGTAAAAGATTTCGAGAAAATGTAATCTAGTTCCTCCTTTTTAATATTATTTAAAAATAATTAAAGTAAACCCTTTTTTGTTGGAGTATAAAGTGGTAGTAAAGTAGTACTCATTTCTTAGGAGCCCCAGGGCTAAACAAAGATTTCTTGTTACTTCCACAGCAAAATCCCAGGTGGGTGAAGCCGACGAAGCTAGTATTTCCGCAAGCTAATATTACTTTTTATAAACTCATTTTATTTGCAGGTGGTTTTATTAGAAAAAATGAAAATAAAAATAAATTAAATTTCAACAAAAAACATCAAGTTCGTAATTCTACACTTCGTAAAGAACGCAAAAACCGGCGAGCCAAAGTTAGGTGAAGCGTTTAAAAGTATTTGACGAAAGGTAAATATTTTCCTCATTAAGAGGTAGCTGGTAAATAAACCTTCTACAAATCCTTTTTTTTTTTTTTTTTTTTTATGCTGGGGGAAACGCCTACCGCGCTATCCCCCCTGTCCGGGGAAGAGAGGGGGGGGAGTGTGGGGCTCGCACCCACTAAAACCCCCAGCAACGTGCCCTTTTGCTGTATATGGCGGTAATGGAGCACCAGGAGGCATAACATTCCATTACCGCCAAACAGCTTGATCGTACTCGATCTCCTCTGTGATGGGGGTGTAAAGGGCCCCCATAGACGTCTTGTTGTCGGTGCGCCGACACGCTGACACACCGACAGGGCTGTGCTATCTGGGCCAACGGTCCCCACCGTGGCCCAGCCCAATAGATGTTCACGTCGTCTGTGCTGCAGGAGGATCTAGACGCCCATAAGCCCTCCTCCTGCGCCCAGGTCTTCGTCTCCTAATTTCAAGAGTGGTTACGGCTTCGCGTTGCCGCTCTGCTTCCTCTTTTGCCTGCATCACTGTGTCACAGAAGCTCTGCACCACTGTCCAATTTGCCTCACTCTCCACCATCTTAGCGACAACAGATGTGAGAGAGAGGTCATTCCCCACAATGGCGACCATACTTTGTCGCTCCCTCGTCCAGGCACTACACTCCAGCAGAGTGTGCTCCGCCCTCTCTTCGAGGCAATCGTCGCAGTGGTGGCATTCAGCAGTTGGTTCCCTTCCAGCGATTCGACACAGATACCTCCCGAAACAACCATGTCCCGAGAGAATCTGCGTCATGTGGAATGTCAACCTTCTACAAATCCTGGCTCAATTTGCGAAAAAAATGTCAACAAAGTATTTATAATTGTAAGCCCTGGAGATAGAGTATTAACACGCAGGAGTTGTTTTGTGTAAAACAGTTTTTTTTTTTTTTTTTTTTTTTTTTTTTTGAATTGATAATATTAAAATATTCATTTTAAAATCTACCACAAAAATGTTATCCTTTACAAATACGACATACACGTATGTACTCGTATTTGTAAAGGACCACGTCGGGTACTCCTGATGAAAGATATCGTAATTGTCCGAAACAGTGATTGACATAATATAAAAAAAGAAAGCCGTGTAATATTCGTAATAACATCATCATTTGTAGAGATCGCTTTTAGCGATAAGACCACCAATTGTAACACATAGATTAAAACATTATGTTTTTATTTCTAAGTTTATTTTTGTATATTTTTCTGTTTCAATAAAGTGGTTATTCTATAACATATTTAATTAATTAATAAACTAAGTTGTAATTTAATGTATCACACGCTGACCCCACATTGGGTCTGGTGGGCGTACTTAAGTCCCAAGTACTGGTAAACACTTTGTTTTGTAGCGACTGCCATCAAGAGTCACGCAATGTAAGATCACCCTAATTAAAACTGTTCTCCTTTTATGTGCGTTAAAATTTCAGTTAAACATAATATTATTATCATCTGTTGAGAAGGAAGACGGCGGACCGAGTTGAGTGGCGTGCTTTGGGGAAGGCCTATATCCAGCAGTGGACGAACGTAGGCTTATGATAATAATAATTGGGGTTTATACTCCAACAGAACAGATTATCCTACTTACACTGTCAGAGTCAAATCACAAATTATAATAAGTCGTGTGGCCAACCTATATGTTGCAGTTTTAGGTCGCCAAGATTCCTACAAGCCCTGCAAAACATGACCTAACGACTGCCTCCTACATTTCGTATAGGAAACAGCCGGGACCCACAGTTTTACGTGCCTTCCGAAACACGGTAGCGTCCAGGCGAAAATCTCTGCCACACTGAGATGATGATGATGATAAAGACTTTCAGATAGCTTCTATTTAAAAGTCCACTTACCTCAGCCAGTTCACAGACATATTGCCCTATATTGAGTATTTGTCCTTGTTCAGCCACTTCCTTGATCAATATTGTGAAGTCGTGAAGCTTCCCGCTCACTGATAAAATGTTCTTTAGATTTTCCGCGTCCTCGTATACTATTGCTCCTGAAATAGAAACGAAGTATTTTATCAGTGTGTGTACATGGACCTTTACGCATTTAGACGATATTGGCTAAAATAATCTTACCAATATTATAAACGAGAAACTTTGTAAGAATGTATGATGCCTGGATGTGTGTTTGATATTCTTTTACGTCCAAACGGGTGGACCGATTGAGCTGAAATTTGGTAGATAACTTAGACCCTGGAATAATAAATAGGCTATAGTATAGCGGGTAAAATCGCTGGACGCAGCTAGTAAACAAGTGAAATTTTAAAAAACTTTTAAAAAACAAGCTTTTATCATTACTATTACCATCTAGCACCAAAGTACTCGACAAGGCGAGCCCAAACTCGATGGGGTTGTGTCGTTTAATTACGAAGTTCTTATGGTCACCTTTCTGCTCCATCATCAGATCAGCTCCATATATTGCATTGTCATCCGATTTATACATACGTGCATGCCAAATTTCAGCTCAATCAGAATTCGGGAAGTGGATCAAATCAAACTTTCAAGATTTGATTACAGATAGACAGACAACAGACAGTTGAAAGTAAATAAAAGCTTGTAATAATAAAATACTGCGCTGCTGCGCTGCTGTGTTGCTTGTATTATTGATGTCTAGGCATTTGGAGCATTTCAACGCTTTGACGCAAAATTCACAGGTACTTTCAAGACTTTACATTTGTAAGAAATCACTTACCAAGCACTCTGTCTTCCGACTCCTGTGACAAAACACATGGCAGCAAACATAACAAAAACAAAACTACACGCATTTTTCAAATCACTGGCCACTTACAAAACAATTGAATAATGTCAACCACTTCATATTCCAACCACGTTTCCGCGAACGCGTGAAAAGCTAGCGATAAATGTTAATGGTATATGAACTTTGTAATTACTCCAAAGTTTGCGGTTAATCGGTGTTTTAAAACAGTGGCGTAATAAACGTTTGGAGCTTAAACCGTCGCGCTGTAATGTGTGTGTTTAGATTGGTATTGGACGGCGCGCCGCGTGTCACGGCGCGTCCAAAATAATCCGCGTCTAAAATTAGGGCAAGTTTTCCACAAAACGACACACTTTATCCAACTGCCGTCTGTCTTCACGGATTGATATACATGGGTGATTCCTGAGAGTCAAAATTTTACGTGTCTGGGGGAATAAACTACCCGTAACATAAAAATTCTACCCAAAGGTATTTTTTTCCTGTTAGTTTAAGATTCAATCTACTTAATGCATGATAGACATCAGGTTATATTTAGCTGCAAGTATCTAAAAAAAAATGTAAAAGCCCTGAAATTTGATTACCGTGGGCTGTCCCTTACACATTTTTGAAACAAAATATATTTTTTACACTAATTTATAAAAGGAATTTAATTAATTCCTGTGATCAAAGCTGTAAAGGGTGAACTGTTATATGATCAAAAAAATACGCGAAGGCTGTACTCAGCGTAGTTTGAGAAAAAATAACAAATTTAGGTTTGTCCCCGGACAAAAAGTGATTCCCATGGCGCGCGACATAACTACCCACATTTCACAAACCACAATACTTAGAAGCTTGTACGCACGCTATTGGCCAACTTCGATTGCGCTCTAAACATAGTGAAGAGAGGCTCCTCCTCTCGTTGTTATAAACTGGATTTACGAAGGTGAGAAATTGATTACCGTGGTTTTGGTTCACTAGATCATTGATTACCTTTTCCATGTTTAAAAATATTTTTTTATCCATTACGGTTTTTTGACTAGGGTGTGCAGTTAGGAAAAGGGTATTGTTTATCATATATTTTATTAATTTTGGTCTATAATTATGGTATTTAAAAATATTGACAAAAAACTATACTTTTTTGATTTCCATGGTATTGATTCTCATGGCATTTTACCACGGTGATCAATTTTCCCCTGAATTTTCTTGCGCATTCTTTCACTTTTTACCCAACTACAGCAAAGCCGCAGGTATGGAAGTGATTTTGACAGTTTATATTTGTATATTTCATTATTTCAGATATTTTTTTTATATTGTATACATCAGATTTTTTTATATTGTACTATAGTAGACAGCCGCTCTGGCTTATGCGGCACCATTATATCCCCACATTAAAAAGTCGCTCAGCGAGCTATGGAGAGGGCTATACTCGGGGTTTCTCTACGTGATCGAATCAGGAATGAGGAGATCCTAACACGAACCAAAGTCACTGACATATCTCCGCGGATCAGGAAGCTGAAGTGGTAATGGGCAGGCCACATAGCACGTAGAGCGAATGGCTGATGGGGTCAAAAAGTGTTCAAGTGGCTACTACAGGCAAGCAAACGTAGCGTAGAACGTCTACCCACAAGTGTGGCAGACGACCTTATTTAGGTCGCTGAAAGACGCTTGAAGCAGGTCGCTTCCAACACCGGTGTTATATATGGAGGTCTAAAGGGGAGGTTTATGTTCAGCAGTAGACGTCTTATGGCTGAGATGATGTATGGTGAAAAAATAAAACGAAACTATGGGCTGACTGCAACTTTCAGTCCAGATTAACCTAACTAATGATAAATGTACAATCTGATGACAGCTTCTGGAGTGAATCCTGTCAGTGACTGTGACTGAGAACTTAATCTCATATTCTAGGACTATATATTCAATATTTTTACATTGTTTAAGACTGCAATACGTTGATTTTATTTAGTTTATATGATTATTATATAGAGAGCCAATATAGACCTTTTTAATACTTTATGTTTGGTGTATATCTGTTTGGATCACCGTTTTTAATCATTTCTATTTTGTATGATTAGTATGTAGAGGTCAATATTTAAATAATAACATAGAATTCAAACAAAATAGTTTTAATTTTGATTCCCATGCCACACTTTATTGATTCCCGTGGCACCAAAAATTTAAATTTAAATATCTTCTGAACAAAACAAGTTATAATGATGCCTATTTGATTGATGTGCTTATAATTATGGGAATTTTGATGTTTTACATGTAAAATGTAATAATACTTTGATTTAAAATCTGCCACGGAAATCACTTAAATACGCCCGATCTCAGGATTTACCCACATACATTGGGATACTATTACGAATTTTTTGGTGCACCTTTATACTATCCTATGTCCTTATGATATTTTACTTTCGGGATTTGAACTCATGTTAATTTACTCATGTTTTATTAATCGGGTTGTCTTTTTCAGAGACTTGAAATATCTCTTTTCCAAATTTCATCTAAATCGGATCTACGGTTTAGGCGTGAAGAGGTAACAGGCAGACATACATTCGGATTTATAATATTAGTAGATATTATGGGTTATTGGGTTACGAGTAAGTATGTTTGTTGTGCTTTCAAGCAAAAACCACTTACTTAATCGATTGCGATGAAACTCGGTATGTAGATAGCTGGAAACCAGTAAGAACCTTTAATCTTCAGAGAGGTCCATGGGATCGAAACTTAACCGGAGAGATCGAAATGAAACCGTTCACCGAAGTAAACATATTAGAGACATACTACAGAACTATAGTATAGTATAGTATAGGAGTCTCATCTAATCAATTTACTTATAAGTTAACTTGACATAAGATTAAAAGCTTAGCTAACTCAACTAATTTATTTGTAGAGGATTACGAAATATGACCCAGAATCATTGTCTACAGTCTACATTTTCGTCTAGCAGACGTACCGCAGACAGGGAAAATGGTTTTGTGTACACAACGGTACACAAGTACACAGCGCTCTACTTTTGAATGTTTATAAGAGACTCGCTTTAGCTTGCGGCATTACCCGCGTAGCGGAGCAAAATCTTTTCGTAGCAGAAGTCGTAATAATACCTGTGACCTGTGTGTATTCCAAATTTCAACCGAATCCGTGCAGAGGTTTGAGCTGTGCGTGGATAGATCAGTCACTCTGTCCTTTATAATATATTTAGACTAAGGCACTAAAATGTTGAACTTTATCTAGCTAATGTAGGAATATAATTATATTAGTATTCGTAACTTGATAGGTATTGTGTAGCATACCTTTTTGTTAATTACGAAGTAAAAATTAGCTTTAACAATTACTTTTGCAAGAATTTGAGTAGATAGTGATGATTATTATAGTAGAGTATTTTAATGATCTCTGGAGATCTTTGTAAATACCGCTCTAAAAGGCTAGACTGCTTAACCAGCCACTTGGGCTAAATAAGAGGATTATTAACCAATTTCATTTCACCTTCTATTTAAATATGTGTTTTTATTAGGTAGGTATATCACTTTACGCTGAGCGGGTATATAGTCGTGTCTTCGCCCTAGACTCAACATTTTTCAGGGAAAAGGGTAATCTAAATTTAAAAAATGGTCGAGAAGACACTTTTTTTTGACATCAAGGTTGATTAGAGCAGAGTCGGATATATCACATAACTATAAATGCGGGAGTTACTAAAGTGGTACAGTTTTCAGCAAATGAAACCGCCGCGTATAGCTAGTTCATAATAAAATGTTTTTAGATCAAAATATATTATAATATCAGATTCTATAACTTGTAAACTACCGTGTTCAGAAAATAGAAAGCTAAAGATCTCACAGGTAATAAAGTGAAAGGGAAAAATATGAGAAAGGTCTATTACCCCAACTAAAATTTTATCACGTACGTAGGCATGATTTTCTAGGCTTAGATCGTAAAGTATTTCTGACTAAGCTCCGTAAAATAGCTGGCTCTGTAGAGTGTGAAAAGAGAAAGGGCGTAGGAACAAAGAGCTCTCTAGATTTGATTAACTGACTGATCTATCAACGCCCAGCTCAAATCGCTGTACGCGTGAGTGCACAAAGATAGATCCTGTAAGGTAGATCCGCTAACTAAATAAGAAATAATTTCTTAAGGGCAGGGAAGCCACGAGCGTTAGCTAATAGGTATTTTATATGGTTTAAATGAACTTTCTTTCATAAAATTATGTCATATCGGTTGCATATTGGACGAGCTGAGGGCTGAGGGACATGTAAAACAATCCATAAACAAAATTGCGTACATTACTTGCATAAACATCCTCATTAATATGAGTCAAATAAACAAACGCAGCAATGTACATTGAAGTTGTCAACAATCGTAGTGGGTGAGAATTAGCCAATAAGCCCTCTGATCGTACCACTGAGTGGACACCTATATAGCAACGTTTGATCACGGCCAAGTAAACAAGGCGAATACTGGCCAGTAACAGTATAAAAAAATAAAAAAAGTATAAAAAAAAAGACGTGTGGCACTCGGAGACTGCCGCGGTAAAGCTATTGCATAGCATTTTTTATCAACTTATGTAATTATAGTATCACCGCTGTGCCGGTCGGAGTGGGGGGTGTTAGGTTTTTTTCGTTACGGAATTTCTGGATTTGGTCCCCACGCTCAAGGCCCGCGATAGAAGCTATGCAATAGCTTAAAAACTTTTGCCTAACGACGACAACCGTTAGGGGGTAACGATGAGTAACGTATTTTTCCTAGGTTAAAAATAAGGACAAAAACCGCTAATATAATATTATAACAACTTCGAATAAATTTAGCGATATTATGTTGGTTATATCCGGTACCTAAAAATAGTGTTAATATTGTATCGATAATATTAAACATAATACGAACTAAAATGGATACATTTTGGTGCCTTTGAAATGTCACGCCCCTTCTCATTTTGCACAGACACTAATAAAATATGCTTTCAATTTGATTGCGCTCGCTGTAAACACTATCAGCTTTGTTTATCAAAGTCTTGATGGTGTACAAAATATACACACGCTATCCAGCGCTGTACAAAATAATTATACTAAAATTCGACACTTTATAAATTGCCTTTTAGCCAAACAACAGGCTACTAGGTAATGAAAGATGAACAATTTGAGCTTTTAATGGTTCGAGGAGTTTATTATTGGGCGCGATTATTGAGTTTTGTATCCATAAAAAATAATATACAAGATTTTTACTTACATTTTGTTGACGGATTTTTAGGACAAAACGCAGTAGTATCATGATTATAACATTTTTAATAAAGCCATAACTTACATTTCGTGTTAAATATCTGTAGCAGAAAATAAGAACGATGACTCGTTATACTACACAGAAAAGTAAATCTTATAACCACAAAAAATGTGGTTATTTACGGTCTGAGCTTACAGTACAACTGATCTTAAAACATCTTCTTAACACTGTTAAAATGTAGCACTTCATTCTTTCAAAGTCGGTAATTCGTCGGTAAGTCAAAATGTATTGGACATTGGATCGTATTGATTCATACATGACATTGAAAGTGAAATCGCAAGGTGAGTCCTAAACTCAATTGGTCCACATTCGCAAGGACATGATCAGTATGCTCCGACCGAACGCTGGCCGTTGACTCATAGAACGTGATACACATTTTAGGCTTGATATAGACGCAGAAACGACTTCAAAGCAGTGGTGGCATAACCCCTTATGTGGAGCAGATGTAATTCTGAATCACCGAGTTGGAATCCCGGCCCCGCACCAATATCTAAAATTACAAGCTTTTATTTACTTTCACCTGTCTGTTGTCTGTCTGTCTGTCTGTAATTAAATCTTGGAAGTTTAATTTGCAACAACCCCTTCGAGTTTGGGCTCATTTGATTCGTCTTGACGAGTATTTTGGTGCTAGATGGTAATAATAATAAAATCTTATTTTTTTATTTATTTTTTAAATTTCTCTTATTATTAGTTTTGTGCGTTTTTTTTTTCAAACAAGTTTTAGGAACATAGTAGTACTGTAGAGTTCGGTCGTAGCTAGTTACCACCCACTGGACAAAACCGTGTCTCAGAGCAGTTATAGCGAATGTTTTCCTGTACGATATTCAGGGAGTCAGGGATTTCCACCTTCTAGGTCAGGTAGCCTGCTACCATCGATCTATGCCAGATGTTAAACGATAAGGCCTACCTATTACTGTCGCAGTAAGTAAAACTTAAAATTTGATTGCATAAGCAACTCGTTTAAAAAAGAACAATTTAAAAACGATTATCATAAACTGCGAACAAATTGATATCAAAACAGCACCTTTTACAGTCTTTGATTCCTTTTTGATCAATACATTACGTAATTTTATAAAGGACCTCCACTGAAGTACGATTCTCTTTTTATAGGAATTTACGCACATAAAAATATGAAATAATGAACCAAAGATAATCCTTTAAAGATAAATAATGTAATAACATCGAGCAAATAAAGATAAACTGGCTTAAAATTAATGTTTTACAAATATAATATTCACTGGATTGAGATTGCTGAAAATTTAATGAGGCACCCAAAATATGTCAAGTCCTATCGGTAAGATACACGGACGCTCTCAAATACTCGTACATTCAAACTATTCGCATAACATCGCCATTGTTTGTGTGGGTAAGTGTATTTGTGTATGTACGTATATTATGTATTAGCGAGTGGGATTACTAGGAGTGCTTCATCATCATCATCATCTCAGCCATAGGTCGTCCACTGCTGAACATAGGCCTCCCTTTGGTCCTTTATACATACCGGCTGGAAGCGACCTATATCGGGCGTCTTTCGGCGACCTTTATTAGGTCGTCTGTCCACCTTGTGGGTGGACATCCTGCGCTGGGTTCGCCTGAGCTCCATTTGAGCACTTTTCGACCCCATCGGCCATCCGCTCTACGTGCTATGTGGCCTGTCCATTGCCACTTCAGCATGCTAATCTGCCGAGCTATGTCGGTAACTTTAGTTCGTCTACGGATCTCCTCGGGGTGCTTCATATGGTAAAGAAATTACTTCTAGTAGGTATTTTTGTACATAAAAAGGCAGACAATAGATGCTTCATTTTTGTTTTAAACTATATCTAGTACTTTTATGTTATTGCATTTTACATTCAATAAAGTCGCTCCTGTGTATATGGCCTAAATGTACGCCAAATGGAAATTTACAATCCTCGGATCGATGAAATCCAATAAAATGTTTACGAGCGAGGTTTGGCAACTTTTGTTTACGAGTGTGAAGTATCTATACTATTGCTTAATTCGATCGCAGAAGTGCAATTTTATTGTTACGATCCATTATAAACACTACATTTTTTATCTACTTACGTTTAGTGTATTCTGAAATAGAGAGCTATATGTATGAGAAGATACTTACAATAAACTAGACCCACACACTACTTATAATAAACTATAGGACCCGCGCGCACATCGTCGCGCTTAACAGAAAATTATATATCAGTGTTCTTCTACTATATAATGCATGTATTATGCACATACAAACGTTCCTCTTGAATTATTCTATCTGATAATGAAAACCGCATCAAAATCCATGGCGTAGTTTTAAAGATATTAGCATACATAGGGACAGACATACGCGGCAATTGACTTTATTCTATACAATGTAGTGATATATGTTGTAGAAACTATTAATGTCTTCATATTTTTATTTATGCAAGTACATAGATTTTGAATCATCACTTCAATTTTAGTTTTGAATGTACAAAATAAATGACCGTACGCACGTATGAACATATAGTATATACTAGTTGCGCCCAGCGGTTTTACACGCTGTACAGTAGCCTATACATATGTTATTGCAGGGTCTAAGCTATCTCCTTACCAAATTTCAGCTCGATCGGTTACACCCACCCATTCTTTTAGGCGTGAAAGAGTAACAAACATACCTACATTTAAACATGCATACATTTTTACAAACTTTTGGTTTTTAATATTAAAAGGAGGTAAAATGTTGCGTTGCGTGTTTTGCATGAGGTTGCATAAATATATTTTACAACAATTTACTTAAAACTAAATTATAAATTTAACACATACATATTTATGCTAATGAAGATAATAATAAAACCGTTTAAAAAAGACAAATTTCATGAGAAAAAATATTCAAATTTCATACCTAAGTCTGAAAAGGTTTGCAATAACAGAAACCAATTTCATAGATCAACACCGGCGGGCTTTAGGTTTAAATGTGTATTTTTATCAGGAAAACGGACCCATAATCTTTCGGGTTATTTATTTTCATGGATTTATAAACATCGCTACTAAATAGAGGCAATTAACATGTTTATTTATACAATTAATGGATATTTGGCAAAATATTTTTGACCTTTTTATTGAATTTATTAGAAACATAATATTATACAAGGTGTATAAACTATGATGAATTTAAATCAAATTATATTTATTATCTGAACTATAAATATCAACACTGTCATAAATTAAGGTATAATGAAACTCTCTTTTTTATATATGTACAGTCAACTACAAAGAGATGTATCCATGTTAGTCTTACAAAATGAAGGAACTTTTAGTATGCAAAAATTATTTATCCTTACTTCGTGACATTTTCAGTATCCACCAAATCTTATACTATATTCGATTCATTTTAAATGCTATTATTATGTATCACCTAAGAAAAAGTAGTGGGATACATCATTGTTGCATATTAAACGAGTCGATGATAATATAAAGTTTGATTGCTACTAGAAATGTCACGAACCAAGGGTAGTTCATTGTGGCAAATGAAAATTTACTTCATTTTGTAAGCCTAACATGGATACATCTCTTTGTAGTTGACTGTAACTGATACTTACATTGTAACTCTACATAGTGCCCAGTCAACTGATCCAATTAGAACGGTTTTCAAATAACAATATTTTTGTAATTAGCCCTTATATTAAAAGAAAATGGGAAGAGGCGCCATAGCGCTTTTATTGCTATTTGCTATGCCAAACTTGGACCTGTTGGATTGGAAAGTGTCGGTTGCCGCATCGACTCGCGCCGAAGTAAAATTGAGCAAGGCACAATTTTACGCTTTTAAAAAAGGACCATGGGGCTAATTGAAGCGGTCCATGTCAGAAACGTCAATACCGCATCTTCTTACTTTTTTAATCTATGATTTGGCCTAAAAATGAACAAAAAGATACCTGACTAGCTTTCCTTAATTTAATTTATTCTTTAGAAATGCATTTCTTATAGAAATCACAAAAGGAAAATGAATAAAACTGAATCTAATTTATATTAATATTTCCTTTCCCTACTTGTCTGTCTGGAACACATCGCTATTAGTGATAAGGATAGCAAAATAGATTTTTCCCAGATGCATAATTGTATGCTTATTTTATAATTATTTATTGTACTTTTTATGGTGTTTAATTAAAATCTTATTTAATCTGAGCTTCAACAACAAAATTATATTGTAATACATTCATTGATTAGCAAATTAAGGTCAGAAAAGTAACGATTAAAAACAACTGCATTTAAAAGCAATCGTTGCAAGTTGCAACCGCAGACAAGGTTTTAAAAGAAGACACCGCAAAAAACTACTAAAGATTCTGATTTTGCTACAACAATAAATTATTACGGATTAGTGCTTCGATGTTCGGTGTGCAGCCATCTTTGCAAAAAGCGCGCATCTTCAACAGGGTAGACCCACATACCATTATATTATTTAAAACCACGTATCGTTGCAATATTTTTTGGTAAAATAGTCGCACTACTAGATTGCTTACAATAATAGTATGACATACAATATACCAATTTTATAAGTTTCAATTTTTAAAGAAGCACCGCAACTATGCTCTACTAAAAGTTGCGCTACTACGCTTCCAAAGTGACTCAAGCCTCATTCAGAATAATCGCGTCACCACTGTGGGTGAACTCCTTTAAAACGTAGTATCTGTGTTCATTTCTATAGTTCTGCCTTCAACGTCTCGCGTGGAAACGTTCAATTTAATTCCTCTAGAAGCACTCGTTTTAGCACAAATGGATTGCTGGGAACAGTGAACAGCCATTGACTTTAATGTCTAGCTCAATATTTCCTCTATCACTCTTCAGACGTTGATCTAAAGTGAACGTTTCAACGCTCACTTGCTTTTGACTGCTGACCTTTTTACAAGTTTTTATTTACTTTCACCTGTCTGTTGTCTGTCTGGCTGTCTGTAATCAAACATTGGAAGTTTAATTTAATCCACTTCCCGATTTCTCATTGAGCTAGAATTCGACATGCATGTATGACAGATGACAATGCAATATTATTATGACATGGAGCTGATCTGATGGTGGAGCAGGAAGGTGACCGTAAGAACTTCGTTATAATTAAACGACGTAACTCCATCGAGTTTGGCCTCATTTGATTCGTCTTGACGAGTACTTGGGTGCTAGATGGTAATAATAATAAAAGCTTGTTTTTAAAAAGGTTTTTATTTAATTTCACTTGTTAATTATACGAGAAGCTTTTTTGTGAGGTGCTTTTTAAGGTCCGCTATAATAATTTGGTAAAATTACATTAACTAGAACGAGATTGGCCGAATAACTTCAGTCGTTTGTGTACTCTGATCGTTGAGCAACATTTACTCATCTTAGGCACGTTTAAAGTAAATGATACGTTTTAAGGTAGAAAGAGGTATTTGTATAATATAAACTAAAAAAAAACAACATCGATGTCCCTACAGGTTTTGTTTTGTCGCACTGGTCTGATCAGTCGAAAGTTCGATTATGCCTATGTAAAAAAACCGGTCAAGTACGAGTACGACTCGAGCACCGAGGGTTCCGTACAAACCTACGGGTTTCTACGGAACCCTAAGGAAAAGTGGGTATAATATTATATACTGTAGGTTTTGATTCCCTTGCGAGTACTTGCGAGTTTGTAAATATGCGGCTAAAATTGCTGTTTCTTTTGATTGCGTTGACATAGATGTTTGATTTTTGTACAGCTTAAAGTTATTATAAAGCTGAGTATTTGGTATGAATTTCAATTTAATACCTGTACGCGTTCTTGAGGAAAGGGATAGTAAATACAAAATTATTAAAAATATTTTTCATATGATGTAACTAAAAATTTACAGTTTTCGCAATTTTTCCTGTGCATGTGATTTAAGACGTTGCTGCGTACCAAACTCCAAGATTCTGAGTTAACGGCAAGTACCCTGTAGGTTTTGATTCCCTTGAGAGTAGTCGCGAGTTAAAAAATACGGCTAAAATTGCTGTTTTTTTTTAATGCGTTGAGATAGATGTTTGATTTTATTACAGTTTAAGGGTATAATAAACCTTAGTATTTGATATAAATTTCAGTTTAATACCTGCACGCGTTCATGAGAAATAAGGTAGAAAGTATGAAATTTTTAAAAATATTTTTTTGTATGATGTAACTAAAAATATACAATTTTCGCAATTTTTCCTTTATTTGTGCTCTAAGGAATTGCTTCGTGCCAAATTTCAAGATTCTAAGATCACGGGAAGTACCCTGTAGGTTTTGATTTTTTGAGAGTATTTGCGAGTTTAAAATTGCGACTAAAATTGCTGTTTCTTTTGAATGCGTTGACATAGAGGTTTGATTTTATTACATTTTAAAGGTATTATAGATTTGAGTATTTGATATGAATTTCAATTTAATACGTCTACGCGTTCATGAGAAAAGGGGTAGAAAGTATGAAATTATTCAAAATATTTTTTTCATATGATGAAAATAAAAATTTATGGTTTTCGCAATTTTCCCTTTATCTGTACTCTAAAAAGCTGCTTCGTGCCAAATTTCAAGATTCTGAGTTCACGAGAAGGTAGGTACCCCATAGGTTTTGATTTATTTGCGAATGTCGAAAATTTGCTGAAATTTGCGACATATTCGACTTTATCTTTTGATTACGTTGGCCTAGAAGTTTGAATTTTTCACAGCACCAAGAAGCAATGGACCTTAGTATTTTCTATAAATTTCAGCTTGTTACGTCCACGCGTTCCTGAGAAAAAGGGTCTTGACAGACAGACAGACAGACAGACAGACAGACAGACGGACGGACAACAAAGTGATCCTATAAGGGTTCCGTTTTTTCCTTTTGAGGTACGGAACCCTAAAAACAGTGTGAATCTAGCTCGACCTCTGTATTTGGATGGGATATGACCACTTTCAACTATATTTATTTCTCTACCAGCCATTTCACTGTAGGGTTTTATGTTGTGGTAGTAGGAATTTATGCACGATTTTTGTATTGAGTGACGCGACGGGGCCTGGCTTACTCATGAACACGTCACAACTCCTGATCCTATTCTAGTCTCATGCAGTTCCTTTTGAATATGGTGAATTTCGTTAATAACTTTTAAATCAGCATTGTTTATGTTAATATTATATGAGGAAGACAAAACTAATATCCAGTTTCCCCCACGCGTAGAGCCATGTGTCGACCAAAGTTCATCGAGGAAAGTTTACCACAACTTCAAAAACATCACATCTCCGTGATTTTCCAGAACAGATAAAAACGGCAATCTCATCCTTAAAGCTTAAAGCTCATTAATTTTGACTGATAGGCTGTCGAATGTCGAAGAATATAATATTGAGTACTAGCTGCGCCCAGCGGTTTGACCCGCTGTACTGAAGCCTGTGTATATGTTATTCCAGGGTCTAAACTCTATACGAAATTTCAGCTCAATCGGTCCACCCGTTTAGGTTCATCCAGACATCTAAACATTCTTCCAAACTTTCACGTTTATAACATTAGTAAGGTAGTGGCCCTATCTTTGAGTAACTATTTGTTTACTATATTCGCTATAATATACATACATGGCAATTAGTATGATAACACAAAAAATAAATATTTTTAAAGACATTGAACCGTAGAGGTAAAAAATAGTGTTCCCTAATTTTCATAAGAAAAAATCTTACGGTACTACAAAACTACAGCAAAATTTATATAAATAAAAAAATACATATATATTTCAGGACGTTTCACACAGCGCCACCTAACCCCAATAGTCCAGCAAAAGAAGAAATGTGGATCGAAAAGTCGAAAGCAGAAAAACTAACTTAGTAACTTTGTTTGGACTAGTTAGGAGATAAACATACTAAAAGTCCCCACCCCTCCGAGGTGAGCCCGAGGGGGGGGAGGCCGAAGAAGGTCCCATTTTTAGGTTTTTTGCTTATATGTCAAAAACTGTGCGTTATACGATATTTGTTGTGCTACATTATTAAACCTCATAAAATTTTCTACAACTTTGACCTTGACACTTTTTATCTATCTCCAATCGTTGTCCAGCTATGAGCTTCCAAACATGGTCTATTTTGAAAACGCATAAATTAGTTTTCCATACAAAGTCAGTAAAAAAATCTTACAAATAAAATTTTACCAACTTTTGGTTGTCGTATCATAATGAAACTTTGCAAATGTCTAGAAATCTGATGACAATTTAATAATCTGGTACTACTGAGCTGATGTGATGATGGAGCCAGGAGGTGTCTACTGAAACTCATCAATAATGGCTATTAGTAAAACCGGCGAGTTTAGGCTCATTACATTCGGATTGATGAGACGTAGGCACCTCCTGGTCCAGACCCTCGACAGCAAGTGTAATGAAAAAGTCTCATCGATTCGAATGTAATGTGCCCAAACTCGACGGGTTTACTAATAGTCATTGAAGAGTTTCATTAGACACCTCCTGGCTTCATCATCAGATCAGCTCAGTGGTACCAGATTATTAAACTGTCATCAGATTTCTAGACATTTACAAAGTTTCATTATGATACAACAACCAGAAATTGGTCAAATTTTATTTTTAAGATTTTTTTACTGACTTTGTATGGAAAACTAATTTAAGCGTTTTCAAAATAGACCATGTTTGGAAGCTCATAGCTGGACAACGATTGGAGATAAATAAAAAGTGTCAAGGTTGAAGTTGTAGAAAATTTTATGAGGTTTAATAATGTAGTACTACAAAATATGGTACAAAGCACAGTTTTTGACATATAAGCAAAAAACCTAAAAATGGGACCTTCTTCGGCCTCCCCCCCCCCCCCCCCCCCTCGGGCTCACCTCGGGGGGGTGGGGACTTTTAGTATGTTTATCTCCTAACTAGTCCAAACAAAGTTACTAAGTTAGTTTTTCTGCTTTCGACTTTTCGATCCACATACCCTTTTTGGGCACTCATTGACTGGGCTACAAACTAAGCAACTTAATGCTTGTAATATGGTGGTTAGGATAACGGATATAATACTTACTCGTATATACTTTTTACTTTTTTTTATTCATATGAACAAAAATCCAGTATTGTGTTATAGAAGATACTTATATTGCAATAGCTTCTTTGGTGACAAAATCTATCCTACTTAATATTAAAAGCGCTAAAAGCTCTGAATAGGGAGAGTGTCGCGACGAGTGATTTTCAATGAAGGCATAAACTTTACGACTAGCTTGCACGTATCAATAGTGCATTATGAAGGATAATCCATTTTACTCACAGCGCTCTTAGAAGGAGAGAAGTCAATTTTGCTGTACATAAACATGTTGAACATGATCGTTTATTTATTTTGCTTTTTAGTACTGGGGGTATACTTCCTCTGCAGGAGGTCGACTAGGCGGGTGTGCCCCAACAGTGCCAGTTATTCTACTTCCTGAGCCGTGATGTGCAATCATTACTGTGCTTCCGTTGGAGGGCACTGTTGCTAGTAAAAAAAAGATTACTGGGCTTAAGAGTCTTAACATCTTATGACGCTTGAGTAAGAAACGTTGGTGTAGTGCATTTAGAATTTCATATAATCGTGAAATCGTGGGTACCACTGTACTGATATTATGGGCAGCGTTATTTCTCACCATCAGGACAGCATCTTGCTCATCTCCATATTTCTTTGCATAAAAGAATATCTACATGATTTTTTATTGATCTTTAGTCTAATATAGCATAATCTATTTACAGATCCGAATAGATTTAGCATTTTTGTGTACATGCTTGATCAGGGGTCTACCCCAAATAGCCTATGTGTTATCACGGTCTTGAGGTGCTCAAGGACAACTTAAGAGGCAATAATTTAACTGAGGAGGATGCTGATGATCGCGCGAAGTAGAAGAAGTATAGCCAGAAAGCAGACCCTAGCAGTAGTTGGGATAATTCTCAGTAGAAGAACGTAATTAATAGGATTGGCAGCGTAATCTAGCAAAGAAATAATAAACACACTTTACTGAACACCAAATGCATTGCTAACAAGTGAATTAAATTAAAAATTTAAAAAACCCCCAACACAACGCTTGCAAAATATCTTATCCGCGTTTTTTTTTGTGGCGGCCATCTTGTATTTTAAATTTGTCATAGTGTGTTGTATTCTACGCGTTAAGCCCTTTCATTTGATACCCATATTAAGGGGGGTGTGAAAGAAAAAAGTAATCCGCCATTTTGTAGCGGCGGCCATCTTGAACCGACTTTCACCAAACATAACTAAGAACACTCTCGACTAACTCTACTTTCAAACAAAAAAAACTAAATCAAAATCCGTTCATCCGTTCGGGTGCTACGATGCCACAGACAGACACACACACACACAGACACGTCAAACTTATAACCCCCCGTCGTTCTTGCGTCGGGGGTTAAAAATTAGTACCTACTAGCTTTTGGTAACTCTGCTTACATGTGCTCAGTGGTTTAACTATACAATCATGCAAATCCGAGTCTACCGATTGAAATAAATTGATCATAGATAGTGGCGATGACCCCGGTTTTTATTGGTTCTGCCAAACACGAGCATAAATATTGCACTTAAAATCTGTTAGCATAAAATTGCAGTTTGCTACAGAGCGGGCAAGTATTTTGTTAAAGTGGAAATACATCTTGACTTTTCTTCAATAATTTTTCAGAAATAATATTCCATAAATCGTGTTGCCAAACGGTTATTATGAACGTCAGTGATTTTATTAAGTTATATTTTTTTAGTTAGAACAGAAACTTTTTGTATGGAGCGTAATCAAAAGTTAATTTATTCTTAAATGGAATGAAACAATAATTAAAAAACAATTAAATTGATATAATTCCAACGAATTAGGGAAATATAATTCCGATGAAATATTAAAACTATTGGGTCAGAGAGCGAATAACTATTTAATATTCAACGTATCACATGGAATAAAAGCTGCAAATGGGATTATATTTAGCAAACCGGGACGATTCCATCAACAATTTACATAATATAAAAATTATACAATGCTCTGATTCTAATAAAAGACCAATGACTCTACTGACTTTACAAGAAGGAGGACAGATTTACAATACGTTTGAATCTTTTTTCTTCTTTTTTTAAATATATAATGTTGCTCTTTAACACGGGCTAAGCCCGGGCCTTTTTTAGGCGTACACGGAGACAAGAAGTCCAACGCGCAGAGGCCCTTTTGAGCTTTCAATATAAATATAATGGGTGACACTTATTGGAGTCTGTCTGTGAGTCCATCCATAGAAAATGGGCTCAAAGACAGTCTCCGCCAAGTGACAAGACTATTGCTAATTAATGGAAACTACTTGAACTAGGCTATGGATGTGTATTCTAAATGGATGGTTAATGAGGTTAATAGTAGGTTATATAATGTTTATTATTATGTTCATCTTTAAAAGGATTCAATAAGCTACCACACACAACTTCGGTGGATAAACAGCTTGAAAATAGGTACCTACCTTAGGTTGGTTATTATCTCACAATTATTTAAATAAATAAATAAAATATAATTTATTGTCCAATTAATACATACAACATAATAATTGACAAAGATAAAAAAAAATTAAAATTAAATTTATCTATAAAACAAAACAAATAAAAATGATATAAATGGACAAAAGGGGGGCATTCAGCGTATGCTGTGTGCACAGAGATGTTCACCCAGCGCTGATTTTCAATGCCTCCCTGCTCGGTCTGAGATGTTAATATGTTAATTTAATTTAACAACACTGACTAACATCGAGCCTTGTAAATTTGTTTGGCAGTATTAAGTACACAGCATTTCTAGACATGAATCTGCTAAGAAATTACGGTCTGGAATCTCCATAACTGTAACTTCTAAAGGCGAAGTGTTTTAGAAACGGAAAACTTATTATAACCAAATTTACGTTTTACAAAATATTCGTAACAACCATTTTACATACAATGATCATTTGCTAAAAGACTAAAATATTATAACGTAAAATTGTATATTTTGACCGTTGTCAAAAAAAACTTAAATTAACTTAATATTTAACTTTATTTATAAAGTAGGTGCGGTTTAGCGGTTTTACCCGCTGTACTGTAGCCTATGTGCTATTCCAGGGTCTAAGCTATCTCTATACCAAATTTCAGATCAATCGGTTCACGCGTTTAGGCGTGAAGAAGTAACAAACATACGCACTCACAAACTTTCGCATTTATAATATAAGTGTAAGGTGTTATAAGTAAATCATTATTTAGCCTTAATAAGCGAAGTTCGCGTGTTGCTCAAATATTTACCAATTTTATAAGTCTGGGTAGAAATTTTCAGTAAACCCGAAAGTTTTGAAAAGCTTTATATAATGGACTTGTGCGAGTAGATGCGACACTGTAGTCTAATAAAAAATAATAAATAGGGCTTAAAAGTAAACGCGGTCTTTACTTCAGGGTGCTATCGACGTTTCGTCTACACCGAACAGGTATTGTCAAGCACTTATTGTATCCGTGGATAATTTTCTAATATTGTGTGTCTAAAAAATATAAAAGGAAAGAGTGACTGACTAAAGTGTCTATCAACGTACAGCCTAAACAGCTGTACGGATTGGGATGAAATTTGGAACACAAATAGGTTTTATGACTTAGACCTCCGCTAAGAAAGGATTTTGCCACGCGGGCAAAACCGCGAGCGTAATCTAGTATTTTATAAACAGATACAAAAATAGCCAGTCACAGATCATTAACTTTTTTAAAGCAAATTGGTACTTCTATAGTTGCATTTGTCAATAAATATTCAGTAATTTTAAAAATGTTCATAAATTATTAAAAAATAAAGTTTTTAATACTTTTGTGTGGAAGACATTTTTGGTGTTTTAATAAGCAATGTTAAATATACAATTAAAGAAAACATTCTACGTTACGATTTGAGTTGCTATCTTATCTATTTTTTTATTCATCTTAAATTAGCCTTCAATCACGATTTCGCAAAAAAAATGATAAAAATAAAAATCTTTATGTAGCAAAAATATATTGCGGACCGCTGATTGAGCATTGTTGGAGTAGACGTATCTGCGACCTCTTCGTAGCAGATTCTAGCAGTTATGTACACAGAAAATAGTTTCAAAGCCACGTCATCGTAAAAGGTAATCCATTTCGTCCGACGCAATGGTGTCTCGAGATTTGATCCTTTCAAAAAATACACATAAAGCTTTGACATCAATCTTCGGCAAATATCGTCTAATATCGAGATAGACGGGTTAAGTTTGTTTGGATGGCTCTGAGAGTACATAGATAGATCGGTAAACATGGAATAAAGAGGGAAGGGAACAGCCACAGCTCGCAAATGCACTAGAAATTTGAGTCTGTAATGAGTCTATTGAGTATATTACTGTATATTATAGGTAAGTTACACATTCTCCATAACCACTTATACTTTTTTCAAGTCAATCCAGGAAGCCCTTTTCTTCACGTAGCGGAGATCTAGTACGTGAAGAAAAGGGCAAGCTATCGTACCTGTATCATTGCTCGATGGCTGTTTGAAAGCACACAAAGTTAACTGGCAGTAGCTGGAACGATTAGAACAAAAATGTAAAAGAGTTTTTATTAAATAACTAGCTTATGCTCGCGGCTTTGCCCGCACGGTGAAATTCTTTCTTAGTGGAGGTTTATGTCATAAAACCTATCTGTGTTCCAAATTTCAACCCCAATCCGTCCAGCGGTTTGGGCTGTGCGCTGATAGATCAGTCAGTCAATCAGTCACTCTTTCCTTTTATATATCTAGATATCCAGAAAAAGAACTTTAATATGTTTTTTATTAACTAGAAATATCATTTTTGTTTTATTAGAAAAACACTCATTTGTCATATTTTAGACTTAAACTGATACAGGAATTTTAGTCACTGATTTAGAACTTATACGAGATGTAATGTAACATAATCCAATAATCAGAAATGCTGTGCACTACTATCTACCATTATGATTATTATCCACGCTAACGACGCAAACTTAAAATCAAAAATCCTTCAAGACCGATCTAAATCTAATAAATACTCTGTAGTTTAAATGGTTCTAAGTACATAGATCGGCAAACCTCCAAAATGTAGCAAGATCTTGTTTTCGTTGGTTAATGCGAGTATTAAGTGTGCACTTCAACCGCTGCTATCTTCACCGAAGCTCTTCTAGAACAATCACATGCTTTATGAGTTCTGTTCAACGTTATAAATTTACGAGCCCAGTGAAAACAAAGCGGTTTGAACTCTCGTTGCTGCGGTTCGTTTTTAGTAAACAATTTGATTTACTTACACATTCACTGTAAACAATAAAGTAAAGTTAAGAGTACTAACTAAAATTAACATACAATTACAATAAAAATAATATGAATACATAAGCTGACCACACACCACACACTGGCTGGTTTTTTGACTCTGACAGTATAAGTTGGGTTTAACCTGTTCTGTTAGAGTTTAAGCCCCAATTATTATAACACTCAATTATAAGCATAAGTCTCCAAACATGATAAAAGATACACGGATGCGGGATCGCGCTTAAAACTGGCGATCTTTGTTTTGTTCCTGTCCGTTTTCGCTTTATATGCGATATCTGACAGGGTGCATATGAATTCGAACATTACAATTCAATTCAATTCGTTTATTTGCGTATAAGGGTAAATACAGTTGATATAAGAATAATATTATAAACAGTCCGCCTTATGCTGCCTTTCGGCGTGCAAAAAAAAAAAAAAAAAATTTAATTCTTAAAACACATTATTTTGACATTATATTGCATGCAAAAAATAAAAATTAAATTTAGTGAAATAGGTAACATGTCATAGTAATTAAATTGCAATTATAATAATTATACAAACAATGTCAAATAGGATTAAAATAAAAATATAACACTCAAAGTTTGTCATCTAAATATTCATCTACAGAATAGTAAGCTTTGTTTTGTTCCTACAAAAATTCCGTCCCGCTTTCCCTGCGGCTGTGTGACATTATCGCCTTTTGATAATTTAAAATAGTACTGATCGGATTTTTTCATAATCACAGATTGCTAAGCCATATTTGCTAAACGGATTTAGAAAAGAAATACAAGCACGTCGCTTTCAAACGTCATTGCATATTATGTAGTTCTAGCGAGAGAAGCCTTTGTCGAATGCTAATCTATTAACAAGTAGTATTTTAGAAATTAATTCATGCCATCAAGCAGAACATCTGGTTGGCCTGGATTCAAAGCTACGCCTAGTATACACCGAGAAGCCCACACATGACCTGTTTTGTAAAGGAGTAAAGGCTACTAGGCTAGGCTATTTATGAGGATAAACTAATTTTTCAATAGAGCTTACAGTAGCTTGGTAAATAAACGAAAATGCCCCTAGAATATTAAAACAAATATAAACTGACAATGATTCTCAAGATTTAGGGGAGACAAGTCGAGGGATTTGAGTATTGGTGCTGGAAATTAAACAGGACATAGATAAACTTAAACTCGGACTTACGATAGTACTAAGATCAACTTTTGTCAATTGTTCGCTTAGTACATAGTTTAGTACGCTTTTAACCGAGTGAGGGTAGATGTAAATCTACATTCTCGCTGCCGACGGACCGTCGCTTTTCCAGTTCTCACGTGACCACGGCTCATGTTGCTGAGCCACGTCACGTGTTTTTTTAATATTATGTTTTTAAGACTAACATTAAAATAACTACGCGATAAGTCCCGATTAATAAAATTAACATGTTCAAATCGCGAAAGTCTAGAGTGTTATCATTTAAAATAAGCTAATTAATCATTCGTCGATTGTTAATTATAATATACTAACTATGCCCAGAGGTTTTACCCACTGTACTTATAGCCTATGTATTATTCCAGGGTCTCAGCTATCTTTAAACCAAATTTCAGCTCAATCGATACACCCGTCTAGGCGTGAAAGGGTAACAAACATACATCCAGACTTCCATACATTCTTACAAACTTTCACGTTCATAATATTAGTAAGATGACGGAGTTGATCACTCCAAGATTTGTTTTGTTTGTGATAAGTTTAGAAAGAAATGTAATTTTTAAGATTTAAAATATTTTTATTTGGCTAGACCGCTTGTGTCCACAAGGCTGTCACAGATCTAGTTGTAATGAGACTTTTCTCTATGTAACGAGACAAGCAATTCTCACAATAAAATCGAAACTTCACTGACCCCTGAATTTATTCAATAAAAATTCAATGTAGACTGAAACAAACCACAATGTGTCGGATCAGCCTCGTTTGGTCACATTCGCAACGTGAAATTTACATGCAAAATGTCATTTTAGCAAATCGTCATAGTAGCAAAACGTTATAATATCAAAATTTAATAATATAAAACCCTATTTTCATACTTTATTTCAAAATTATGCTCCAAGGCAATTATCTTTTGCTATCGTGACATTTTGTGATTGTGACAAATTGCTGCAGGAGCCGTAACACATAAAAAACATTGACATAAGACTAGCAACTCCCATCCCACTGTCAAGAGTAATTGACGTTTGTAAGAGCACAATCACATTGGGAGTATCTGCAAATTGTATGCAATGACAGCGCGAGTAGCAAGAGTAACGTATTTATAATATGTCAGATTATTCTTGACAGTGGGACGGGAGTTGCTAGTCCTATGTCAATGTCAAAGTGTGCTCGGGCCGCAGTTACAATTTGCGACTGTGACATTTTGCTACTACCTATGGTAATCTGCGTTTTTTTTTCGTGTTAATTTGAGAATGTGACCTAACATGCCTGATCCAATGTGTCGAGACATGTCACGCGGATTATCATAAAATATTGGATTTGCGAACGCTTGCATTTGGACAAAGGCATTATACCCTTCGGGAATATAATTTCTCACTGTCCATATTCCGTCTAAGATGCACCGCATTATCGCCTTGAAAAAATATTGATATTTTGTCTATATATTTAAAACTTGATACTTAGCTATAGGAGAGTGCATGCAGCGGAGATGAGAATGTTGAGATGGATGTGTAGAGTGACTGGAATGGATAAAATCAAAATGAGTATGTGAGGGGAAGCTTGAAAGTTGCACCAGTAACAGAGAAATTAAAGAGTGGAAGATTGGCTTGGTATGGACATATTATGAGAAGGTATAAAAATCATGTGACCAAAAAGTCCATGAATGTGGTGATAGGTGGAAATTCGCGAAGGGGGCGTCCAAAAAGGGTTGGATGAGCTGTGTGAAAGAGGATATGCGTGCTATGGTAGTGAATGAAGATATGACGGATGATAGAGTTGAATGGAGGAGGAAGACGTGTTGTGCCGACCTTACACAATGGTATAAGGGCAGGAAGATGATGATGACTTAGGTATAGTATAATATGTTACTTCAGAAAGATCATAATATTTTATATAACTTATAACGACTTGGCTTTACACGTGTTTTATTCATATTATAAACCGTCATCCCGTATAGTGATTCAATTGCTAAAATCTGAATTAAAACCCGTTAAGTATACTTTGTTTAAAAGATCGAAGTAGTTTAGAAAAAGAAGGCGAATGCGACGTCATTAGATTCATTAATTTTGGGAATCAATTATTTTTGTACGTGTTTTGTGTATTATTCTAGGGTCTTTTAGCTCTATACGAATTTATAAACACCAAAATGTAGATTTTTAATCACAATAAAATTTAAAAACTGCAGTTGCGTGTTTGTCATTCTTGAAAAAACAAACAACTATTCAAATTATTGCCTTCATTAAATACCTGTAAAGGTTCCTTTTAAGTCCTAATTACATAATATACGCTGTTCAAAGCAAAAAGCAGCTTATCTGCTAAGGAATACGTTTGAAATTCCGCCACGGAGTAAACGAAGCTTACCAGTTACCAGATGAAGTTAATGTGGTGAGCGGAAGGTATCGTCCGGCAATCACTCCTGGGATCTGGCTGCATGCCATCCATTGCCACTCCGCAGGCGTTCAAGTAACCACGACACTGGCAATATACACTAATGGACTTGATATAGTTATTCTACAATACTATACCAGCTTATGCTCGCAGCTTTGTCCGCGTGAATCCGTTCTTCGCGGAGAACTACGTCATTATAAAAGCTCTGTTCCAAATTTCAACTCAATTTGTTCAGTGGTTTGGGCTATGCATTAATAGAACATTCAGTCACTTTTTCTTTATATTTACTTAGATATTATTAGGTGTAAATCCGAAAGTATGAATCAGTATGTCTGTTCTCCTGTACCTCATAGTCCTAATCAAATTTAAACTGTACCTCAGAAACGCGTATTAAGACTTATTAATTAATTATGAACTAAGTGACCAATATGTCATACAGCATGTCTTCGCAAAGTGAGCGCACACGCAGGTAAATGCTGTCCATTCTTAAATTGCGTTCAATTCCGTTATACATCAGGAACATAAATATGACAAAAATGTGCACATTAACACTGGACAAATTCGACTTAGTATAAAACTCACATTTAACATTCCATTAACGATACTCAATATACAGCGAGAAAGAACCGTAAAAAGGATACATCGAATAACCATTAAAATTTACGATATCGCCGTCAATTAAGCGAAGAAAATATTGGTAATACGAACGCTGATAACATTCTTAATCCAATTCTTGCAAATAAAATCGCTTAGCGCCTCGTAAGAAGCTGATTTCATTGCTTCAAAACAGTGTTTATGGCATGCAAGAAATGTGATCGTTAGCGCCATTTTTGGAAAATGAACGGTAGTACTTCAGCTATTTATTATTAATAAAATATCTGAAAATATCCTCTTATTTTTCTTTGGAGAAAAATCAAGATTTAAAATTTTCATCAGAAAGTGCCGATCTTCAAAAAGCTTCTAGAGCTACTTAATCTATTACGGATTGCAATGTATAATCCAGTCGTAATTTTCGCACCTGGTGTTTGTGCAATGGTTGCAGGACTGCCATATAAGTAGATGGTATAATATTATAATAAATAAAAAATTCTCCCTTGTTCCCTTCCTTCCCTCGGTGTCATTAGTATAAAATAAATAAATATTATACAGAATAGCAGATAGGTAAAATAGTACTAAAAGATAACGGATAAGAGAAAGAATGGAATGAAAGTACGAGAGGCAGTAAATGCGAGAACTGGTATGAATGGTAATAGTGTAGCACAGGCCTCCGACCACAACAACGGAGGTAGGACGAAAAAAAAAAAAAGGGACTGCCATGCTGCGGGTTACTACAGCGTATACTGCTGCTCGAGGCAGCATAGATTTAAAGGTTGGTGGTGCACTTCTATTCTTCCAGCGTATTTTGAAAAGACCTGGACGGTCGCTCCTCACCTTATTTACTCATACCTCTAAAATCCATGAAATACGCGTCTTTAATCCATGATAATTATAGAAACCTACCTTTCTAGGCAACTGATGTGATTTAAAGTCGACCGCATCTGCACTTTCCATCAGGTGGGATGTGATCAAACGTAGACCTATTAATCATAAAAAAACTTATATCACCCGAGATAGTGTGTAGATTGCACTGACAGATTGGTCTTGAAGCGTAATAAAGTTACATATAGGTACTAAGAATATTCGACCCGTCCGTTCGATATAGGCACCCATACGCAAGACAACATGCTACCACTAGAATTATCCTACAACCAAGGCTGGTATTGGTTACAGGGTAATATAAAACAATATTTAATAACATTAGATCGGACATCAAAGGATCCGATTCTGATACAAATCAGAATCGGCTTCGCACTTTCATTCAGAGACATCACACAACATCTTAAACGTAAAATCTGGTGCATGTGTTAATTTTCACAAAAGCAATGAGCAAAGGGGACTCTATAGAAATCAGATGTGTTCTGCATTATAGGTTACCAAGTTTGAATGCCACCCCTAATAACGATGTAATTATAAGTAATTAGTAATAATATGCTCGCTATCACTCTCAGTGTTTCCCGAATGCTATAACGCGGGTTTGTTCAAATCAAGAGTGAATAGGTTCTTACTGAACAAGCGTGCTTTTACCAACAGATGAGATTGCGGTCAAACGCTTGTTTAGTCTGCTATTAAAAAAAAACAGTTTTTCCATAGGCTTATGTTTTACCCCTCTGGACAAAACCGTGTCGCCAAGCGGCTATTCCAGCACTTTGTGTTAATCCAGGGGGGAATAATATTTAATAATATACTCCGCCTACTTAATGAAAAGTTTAGATTGTAGTTTACCATAATATCTGGCAAATTTGACAATTTATCTTGGCCGTTACTTCTTCCTAATTTTTCCGTGGATAACGTACAGTATATCGAGAATATTGGCTCTGTTCAGCGAATGGGCCGTTGTTTCCGCTATCTATGCCACTATTGCACGTTGACTCTCCCAACTATCGCACTCCATCATTGACCTGAAATCTTTAAAGATTTATGCTGCGTATAAGGTAGATGCGATACATTTACGTACTTTTTAGTTAATTGGGTACTTGAAAAGATTATTTATTTATTATACTAGCTACGGTTTTACCCGCTACACTGTAGCCTATGTGTTATTCCAGGGTCTAAGCTCTCTACCAAATCTCTCTACCAAATTTCTGCTCAATCAAATCCACCCGTCAAATTTCTGCGCAATCAAATCTACCCGTTTAGGCGTGCATAAGTAACAAGCATACACACTCACAAAATTTCGCATTTATAGTATTAGTGTGTGATTCTAGGTGCAATGCATCAACGCTTCATATTCAGAGTGAAAAGACGTTAAGACTGTTCAGTCCAGTAATTTCACTACCTGGTTTCGAAACCTTGTTCTTCAAAACTGCCTTAGGTATTGAACGAGTAAAACCGCAAGGTGCAACTAGTACGCCGGTTTATCGAGCATATTGGCTGAGAGTATATGGCTCGATCGCTTCCGCTATCTATGCAACAAATGAATGTTGCGTTGTCTCAAGTTGGCACCAGTTCAAAAACTTTAACCATTTGTGAAACTCATTTCAAGCGGGAGTCGTGTACATTTCCTTTCCTATACATTATACAGTTTTGGACTAATAGGGTGATTCGGTATTTTTGTTTGACACAAATATTCACAAGCTACGTCTAGTTCTAGACAAAAAGTTGAAGTAAAACTCCTAGCAGTTCCAGTGCTTTTTTTTTCAATTTGTCTGAAATTTTAATTCTACTAATATAATAAATACTGTATGCATGTGTCTATGGGTGTGTTTTTATTACTTCTTATCACCTATGCAGCTTAACAGATTGAGCTGAACCTTAATTAAATTTTTCAGAATACCAAAATGCTAAACCATTTTAGATAAATGATCATTATTACTGTCAAAGAACTATATTTTATATTTCCTATTGTGCATTAATGCTCAATTTCCGATAAAAGTAGATCATCAAAATATCGCACTACCCATTTGAACTTGTATCGGCTTTGGTTGGCGTCTATTATGATATTATAATCAGGGATTTGTGAAATTGCCTCCCAATTTGCATAGAGCATTAAATGATTTATGGTTTCCTCTGTAGGATTTGTGGTTATCGGTCGTTAATGCTATTTGATTTCGAAATAAACAGTAAAATAAGTTACACTATTTTTTAATTGTGTCTGGAGTTCAGAATAAAATGTTTTTTTTGAGTAATTATGAGTCACCTAAACTTATAATAATTTAAAATAAAAATAAAACTAATGGTAGAGTAGAATGCTACTCTACCATTCGTCATAATCTTCATTAAATCCTCTAACTCGCATAACCTCTTCATCATTCAGTTCATCCAAACCTTGTTTCACTGCACATTAAACTAAAATACTAGGTTCTTATAATAAAGTTTCTTACACATTGGAAGTTCGAGTGTACAGTCTTGGCAACGTAAAGTTTTTAGTTTTTAACTGAACTGCAGTGATCATTGAAAACATAAGTTTGTTCTCTTATTCGACGGGAAAACGATAATAACATTCATTTAGATTTTATTCAAACTTTCAACTGCTGCAAGTTTGTTTCACGACAAACAAAGCTAAGTCCTTAATAGTTCGACCATTTATATAATGCACCTGTCGGCTAAACAAAATGCTCATCATTAGTAGGAAAGTCTTGCAATTTAAAAGTGGTCTACTTTTTCCAAACAAATCTTTAACAGTAGTCGTTAGATTATAATAATTTTAGTAATAATGCTTGTTTTGTGACCTGTTCTGTATGCTTTTAGTAAACTGTGCCTAACGAAATCCTTTTTATAAGCAATTCATGTCTACGTAATAAGTAAGGTATGTTGGGGACTTAATAATATGGATACTGAAAAAATATGCAAGTGAATATAACTTTGTATTCTTTACTAGATTTAGAAGTCGAAAGTTTGGATAAGAAGTTTTTTAAAATTAAAACTTATCTAGGTAACCTATTAACTGCAAACATAGTATGCATATGCAATATTATTATCTTTATATATATAAAGATAATAATATTATGATCAAAAACTACAGAGACAATTCGAGGGATAGGTATTAGATAAGGATGACCAGTTATTTATCTTCACTCTAAGATTTTAAGTTGCTATTTATTTTATTTATAGAGCTAGGAATACTATCTAAGAAGAAGAGTGCTATCTAGATTCAAATTTATCGCTAGGGAAGCATATTCTAGCAGATTACTGTTGGAGTTTGTAGCAGACTAGGTTATATTAAGTTTGCCGTTTTTGTTTGTAACACACGGGATGACTATAATAATGCACGTGGTAAAACACCATAATATATAATATATATACCTCTAAATAAGCTTTCAACTTGTAAATGATATAATTAAAATTTAGTCATCATCATCATATCAGCCATTGGACGTCCACTGCTGAACATAGGCCTCCCCTTTGGACTTCCATATGTACCGGTTGGAAGCGACCTGCATCCAGCGTCTTCCTGCGACCTTTATAAGGTCGTCTGTCCACCTTGTGGGTGGACGTCCTACGCTTCGTTTGCTAGTCCGTGGTCTCCACTCGAGCACTTTTCGACCCCATCGGCCATCCGCTCTACGCGCTATATGGCCTGCCCATTGCCACTTCAGCTTGCTAATCCGCCGGGCTATGTCGGTGACTTTAGTTCGTCTACGGATTTCTTCATTTCTGATTCGATCTCGTAGAGAAACCCCGAGCATAGCCCTTTCCATAGCACGCTGGGCGACTTTGAGCTTCGAGATGAGGCCAATGGTGAAGGACCACGTTTCGGTGCCGTAAGTCATCACTGGTAACACACATTGATCAAAAACTTTCGTCTTGAGGCACTGAGGTATATCGGACGAAAAGACATTGCGTAGTTTCCCGAATGCTGCCCAACCGAGTTGGATTCGGCGGTTGACCTCTTTCTCGAAGTTGGACCTACCTAATTGGACTACTTGTCCTAGATAAATATACGAGTCCACAACTTCGAGTACCGATCCTTCAACAGATATTGGGGTGGGCACAACATTGGCATTTGACATAAGCTTCGTCTTGTCCATGTTCATTTTTAAGCCCACCCGTTGTGAAGCTCGGTTAAGGTCATCGAGCATCATGCTGAGTTCCTCCATCGACTTTGCCATGACTACGATGTCGTCGGCAAACCGAAGGTGAGTGATGTATTCGCCGTTGATATTGATGCCAAGTCCTTGCCATTCCAGGAGCTTGAAGGTGTCTTCCATTACGGCAGTAAACAGCTTCGGAGATATAACGTCTCCCTGTCTTACGCCTCTTCTTAATGGAATCGCCTTCGTGCTCTGCTCCTGTACTCGGACTGACATAGTGGCGTTCTTATACAAGCACTTCAACACTTCTTTGTACCGATAGTCAATATGGCATCGCTGAAGTGACTCGAGCACCGCCCATGTTTCCACCGAATCAAAGGCTTTTTCATAGTCCACAAACGCTAAGCATAATGGCAAATTATACTCCTCGGTCTTCTGTATAACTTGCCGCAGCGTATGAATGTGGTCTATGGTACTAAAGCCTCTTCGGAAACCGGCTTGTTCCGGGAGGCTGGAAGTCATCAAGTCTGTGTTCGAGACGGTTCGTGATGACCCTTGAAAACAGCTTATAAACATGGCTCAGAAGCGTAATGGGCCTATAGTTCTTCAATAGGCTGTTATCACCTTTTTTGAAGAACAGCACCACCTCGCCTCTGTTCCACGTCTCAGGCGTTTTGCCCTCGGACAAGACGGAATTAAAAAGTTTCTGGAGGACTTTAAGTACCGGTGTTCCACCCGCTCTCAGAAGCTCTGAAGTGATTCCGTCTTCGCCAGGCGCCTTGTTGTTCTTAAGCTGCTTCAGGGCCATCCTAATCTCGTAAAGACTGATGTCCGGGATATCTTCGGTAATTAAAATGTATTTATTTCAGAGTTATCTTTTTAATAATTCTTAGTTTCCATAAATTAATATCAATTTAATTTTTAAACATAAAAGCATAGTAATATGAGATGAATATGGGTATGAATGTTACATATTTCAAACTTTACTCTTTTTGGGATAAACATAGCTTAATATAGAATGGTTATTTTATAACTTAATAAAAACGAAGAGGTTTACGTGAGTTGGAATAAAAATTGCAGATTCATGAATATAGATTTATTTTGGTAGATTTTGAAAATAAGCTTTTATTTATTGAAAGATACAAAACCAAATTTCTTCAAAAGTGTGGAAATGCTTAGAAATCTGAAAGCTTTCCGCGATTGAAAAAGCTTTCAAAAGAAAAACTTCAATCGAAATAAACACAACCCACGATATGGTTCCCAGTAGAGGTATAAAAACAGTGACTTCCTCTTTAAGGAAATCGATATTCTATTTTTGGTTTACCGAAAGAAGTTTAACGAAATCTACCTTTTCAATAATCGGCGCGGCGCCTCCCTTTAAACCTTATTAACCATAGGGCTTAGCATATACGTAGAATAACTAACATTCCAAAAACGCATAACAAATTTTGATTTCTTAAAAATCTATATTCTGAGGCACTTAAGACTTTTGCAGGCAACTTATACAAACCTGTCAACCGAAAACGGTCGTATTAACAGTAAAGGTACATATTCGCTTTCCTTTTCTATCTTGTTATATATCCGTAAGAGATCATTTTTTGTCTTGCTCGACTTTGTTTCTCTCTACGTAACTTTTTGATTATAACCGGGATACCGCTTTTCGATCGAGATTAGGGTAAAATTGCAAATGAGTCGTGGCCGATTGGATTATGGTCGCGTCACTAAGTTATTTTTACAGTTAATTTGACGATGCTTGCTACATTTACATAATTTTGGCGGTGCTTAACGGTATTTAACCGCTAATTGATGTTTGTAGAGGGTTCATGGCCTAAAAATACTGGATTGAGCTTGTAAAGAACTACTAGACTCACATAGGATTGCGCTGTACACTGTTAAGGAAAACTCACTTTTAGAATAGAATAGAAAATACTTTATTGTGACACCACAGTTATATATACAACTAGCTTATGCTCGCGGCTTTGCCGCATGACAAAATCCTTTCTTAGCGAAGGTCTACGTCATAAAACCTATCTGTGTTCCAAATTTCTTCTTTAGCTTCTTGTGGTGCATTTCTGCACATAGGCCTCTCCCAACAATCACCAAGCCGCTCTGTCAGCCGCTTTGGCAATCCAGTCACGTCCCGCATGTCCCCGGATGTCATCAACACATCGTTTTGGTGGGCGCCCTCGTGGTCTGGTGTTCGCCCACGGCCTCCACTCCAGGACTTAATCAACTTCAATGACACTACTTCTAGTCAATTTAGTATTGCAAGTTTTATTGCAAGGGTAATTGACACACGCAGAGCGTTAATTGCAGGCGTTTCGTGTTCCTGCACTAATGTTAGTGTACGTTGTGATCCCTTCTCATTATAATATTCAGGCTCCCTGTAGTTTAGAGTGCTGTTCTGCATAATTATGCAATGTTTGGTAATTCCAAATAGGTACCTACGTAATAATCATGCGCGATAATTATTTTTAAATGTTCAATTAGAAGCCTGAAAACATTTTTGACCAAGTGAGGGTAGATGTAATAACATATAGGGCAGTACAGCGGGTAAAATCGCTGGGCGCAGCTAGTTATAATATATCTATTCAAGTAATGGTAAGCAATAATAAGTAATGGTTAGTAACAATAATAAGTTAAGCAAGTGAATCCACAGATCGCAGCTAGTTTCATACAGTATGTACTTGTATGATAATAACGCGAACGATGAACTCTCCTGGACTTGTTCCAACGGATGGAGTGGTTACGCTGGAGTTTACCATTGTGGTGAATATTCCCAAACTTTGACCTTCGTTACAAATTAGGTGATAGGTTGGGAACCTTCGGACATGACTTATGACTTGAAGATAAGAATATATAGCCTTAAGAGCGTATATCTAGACCAGCCCTCCATAATATTGCACACATTTTAAAAGTGTTTTCAGTAAGATATTTTAAAAATGGGATGGGGAGCAATATTGAAAAAAAAATCTTTCAAAAAATCGCATTATGTTCAAGCATTTCATAGATACACTATTTTACCCCTAGTTTACCTCATTCGTCGAAAGTTAACGCAAAGGGTTAGCTAATAAGTTTGATAACATTCTTAAAAGCAACCTTCTCTGTTTAGAAACCATCAACTCGGAAAAACTTCTCCAAAAGTTTGTTAAGTTTTACCTCTCCCAAAACTTTACTAAAAGGTTTACTATTACTTCCCTAATTCGTTGGGTTACTATAATTTTTATTCTTTAACACACTTTTCTTATTAAATAAATAAATAAATATTTCAAGACATTTCACACAGCGCCACCTAACCCCAAGCTGAGCAACTTAATGCTTGTGTTATGATGGTTAGGACAACGGATATAATACTTATATACTTTTCTTTTGTAAATACATACTTATAATAGATACAGAAAGCCACCCAGACCAGAAACAAATATCTGTGGATCATACAAACATTTGTCCCATACGGGAATCGAACCCGCAACCTTCAGTGTTGCAGGCGGGTATTAGCACACTGCGCCACAGAGGTCGTCAAAATACCCAAACTAAGATGAAAATTCCAATATTACTAATGATTAAATGTTATTAAAATTTTCATTTAATTATGAAAGGAATGTATTTTCAGTGCTCGTTAAAATAATTTCTACGTTGTTTTTGTGCCTGCCTTCATTAGCGATGGCCTTTGAAATTCAGAATACCTACTGTCTGTATTCATTGTTTTGTGCTATTGTCTGTTAAGTCTGTTAGACAGAATTGTCAACTAAATACCAAAGAGATTTTAAATTGTTTGGAATATAACTAAAGGTTAATTAAACATTTTCTAGCTACGCCTTTCATCTATTAAAAGAAGTGAAATTTTAAAAAACTTTTTAAAAAGAAACTTCTTTTATCATTATTACAATCTAACACCAAAGTATTAGTCAAATGAGCCCAAACTCGATGGAATTGCGTCGTTTAATTACCGAGTTCCTATGGCCTACCTTCCAGATCCGTCATCAGAACAGCTCCATGTTATAATAATATTGCATTGTCATCCGATTTATGCATTCAAAATTTCAACTGTATCAGAAATCGGGATGTGGGTCAAATTTAATTTGTAAGATTTGATTACAGACAGACAACAGACAGATGAAAGTAAATAAAGATTGTAATAATATACCTTGTGCTATCCAATTAAACAAAACTAGAAAAGAAGTAGATAGATAAAAAGTAAAAAGCATTGATTCAAATAGGAAAAAAAGCAAAAGGGGAAGGGGGGAAATAGGTTACAGTTTACAATGGAGCATTTTTTAAAGTAATTTATTTTATTATAACAGTTATTAAAATGCCCTTATATCCCCATTTCTGTTTATATTGTTTCAATCTCTTAAATTGAAATCGTACACCGAAATTGCCTGTAAACCGAAACAACAGCTGGTCTGTTTCAGACCTTCGTGAAATGTTATAAGCAGGAAGATTTCAGTCATTATTATCTTGCTCCTGTTAGCCATACAAAATGTCTCTATGTCTAAGGAATGATCTGCAAGTTAAGAATGGTGGAAGTCTACCTACTAACTCTCTTAAAACAACTTTATCCAATAGAAATGTTTATCTAAATCTATTATTTTAGTGAAAATTTTGAACTTTAATTACAAGGTAGTTAAGACTCGGCGACCTCTGTGGCGCGGTGGGCTAATACCCACCTGCAACGCAGAAGGTTGCGGGTTCGATTCCCGCATGGGACAAATGTTTGTGTGATCCACAGGTATTTGTTTCTGGTCTGGGTGGTATTCAATATCTATTATAAGTATGTATTTACAAAAAAAAGTATATAAGTATTATATCCGTTATCCTAACCACCATATTACAAGCATAAAGTTGTTTAGTTTGGGGTTAGGTGGCGCTGTGTGAAACGTCCTGAAATATTTGTTTATTATTATTATTTTATAGTTAAGGCTGTGGTTAATTTGTACAACACCGCTTCGAGATCACATATAGTGCCATTCTGTGTTTTGAAATACAAAATTCTGCGCGGCACTGTTTTGCACCTGTCACCATGAGATATAAGTTGCTGAATATCGTCATGCCCAGTAACTTTGCTGGTAACATTAGCTTTCAGTTCGACAGCATGAATGATATTTAATAAACATTTTAATTTTTTTTTTTATGTTAGAGACAGACAAACAAGCAAACGGCCCGCCTGATGGAGAGCGGTTACCGTCGCCTATGGACGTCTGCAACACCAGTGGCATTAGAGACGCGTTGTCGGTCCATTAACACCTTCTTTATTCTCCTCTTGAAGAGCCCCATATTGAAGGAAGTGGGAAATACGTCGCTTGGAAGGCTATTCCACAACCTGCAAGTGTGTGGGAGAAACGATCTCGTAAAACGAGTTGTCCGAGACTCCCACACGTTAACAATGTGAGGATGAGCCTTCAGTCTATGACGAGCGGTGCGGTGGTAAAATCGGGAGGCGGGAATCAGATCAAAAAGTTCCTCCGAGCATTCCCCGTGGTAAATTTTATAGAACACACTGAGTGCCCCGATGTCTCGACGCAAGGACAGTGGTTCTATATTCTTAGTGATATTAAGATCACCGATGATCCTAACGGCTCGTCTTTCCACGGCGTCAAGGGACTGAAGCTGGTACTTAGGTGCACCATTCCAAAGATGGGAGCAGTACTCAATGTGAGGCCGGACTTGGGCTTTGTAAAGCAAGAGACGTTGGCCTGACGTGAAGTACCGCTTCGCTTTGTTAAGTACACCAAGCTTCTTAGAGGCAAGACCAGCCTTATCTTCCAGATGACGTCGGAACTGGACTTCGTTAGATATTTCAACACCGAGTGTCCTGAGATTGGCAGATATAACAAGAGGAATGCCTTGGAACTGCGGGGCAATTGTGAATGCAGTTTTCTTAGCAGTGAATGCACAGACTTGTGTCTTGGAGGGGTTAAATTGGACCAGGTTAGTACTACCCCAAATCGAGACCTGACTTAAAGAGTCTTCGATATCTGACACCAAGCGTCTTTGGCTCTCCTCCAGGTCGTTCCGAGGAGCATTAGAGTGGCCTGCATAACAAGCATCACCTGTACTATCATCCGCATAACAATGAATGTTGCTTATTTGCAACATGTCATTGATATGCAGAATGAATAGCGTCGGTGATAGCACAGAGCCCTGTGGTACACCAGCATTGATTGGCATGGTCTGGGAGCTAGAACCAACGGCTTTAATGCTTCGACCAGACAAGAAATCGGCAATCCATAAGCATAACTTTTCGGATAGTCCATATGATGGTAGTTTTGATAAAAGTGCCCGATGCCAGACCCTATCAAAGGCCTTAGCTATGTCCAGACTAACGGCCAGTGTATGTAATTGAATATTTCTTTATTTAAATAGGATTTTTTCGCCCAAGTGAATTTGCTATCATGTTTTCTGAACATTCCATAAGCCCAGCACTTTGATTTTTTGCATACTTTTTCAGAAATTAAGCATTAGTTGAGTCAATTTGTCCCCTAATCTAGTTAATCTGATAATAGATATCGCCAATCGAAGCCTATGAACTAATAAAAAGCCTGAAACATTAGAATGATCCTAATGGAAGCCACTGCTATGTAATAAGATAGATACCGCGTGTGATAGATACAGTGGTAGAGTGGAGGTGGAGTGGTGGTGGTGGTACAGTGGTAGAGTGGTACAGTGGTGGAGTGGGAGTGGTGGTGGTACAGTGGTGGTGGTGGTGGTGGTGGTAGGTGGTGGTAGTGTGAGTGAGTCGATTTGTACGAATGAAAAGTCCGATGTCCAGTAGTTCAATACAGAAGTAATTAATTATTAATTACAGAAGTTTGAGTAGGTAAGTTAGTAGGTAGTTTTCAAATTGGTGGTAATATAGTAGGGAGTAAGGACCGCTACTGTGTTTCGGTAGATATGTAAAACTATGGGTCCCGGCCGTTTCCTATAAGATATTATATAGAAGGCAATCGTTAGGTCATATTGCAGGCGCTATAGTAATCTCAGCGACCTGAAACTGCAAACTATAGATTGGCCACACAACCTGTAATTGTGATTTAATTTTTTTTGTGACTCTGACAGTGTAAGTAGGGTGACTGGTCTATTGGAGTATAGACCCCGATTTATAGTAAAAGGCTTTGTAAAAATAGAGTGTAAAAGTGCACCTTTGTAGCCTATTTCAAGGAATGCATCTTGAAAGTTCGCAGATACGGGTTATCTTTGTAAATAAACGGCATAAACTCACTTGTATTTACTTCGGCTTCGTGCCGACCGTTAGTGAGTTTATGCCATTTATTTACAAAGATGAATCTTAATACTCACGAATCGTTTAGTGTTCAGGTGGTTTAGTGTTCAGCCAAAAAGTTCCTATTTTCATTAGACATAGGTAACAATTCCTAAGTTTTGTTAATTCACGGCGTCTACCCAGCTACATAATAGTGAGGTGGACAATACGCTATCAGTTTATCAAAGCGCGTCAGTGCCGGCCCAGCCTTGGCTCTGGACGTACGCGTCGTGTTTAACTCGCTCAGTGTTGTATACTTACGCGTAATGTAACTTTGTGAAATTGCGGGTAAGTTTTTAAAGCACATTTTTATTGTTCTTTATTTTGTTATTTTACAATTATCAAAAATAGATTAAAAATTATTAACTATAATAGTTAGTAGGTATATTTTAAATTTAATATTAAAAGTTGTCAAAAAGACCGCTCCGAGACGTTCCCGATGGAAAGGTGCCCATAACTATTGCTGCGTTTCCGCGTTGCATGGCGATGGACACTCTTTGCACCAGGAACGACCCTGAGTGAGTAGTTTTTTTTATTATTTATTTATAGTTATAATTTTTAAAGTACGAAAAATTGCCTATTTTGTAAGGATAGTGTAAAATCTCAAAACGCAACAAAACAATCTCTTAACTTTTTACCAAGGGTAGTTTGAAATATCGCAAATGGGTGATTGCAAAGTATGTTTTAAAATCCTATAAACATAAAATTATAGTATCTAACAGTATCTCTAAAATATACCTACCTACAGAAAAATCAAAATTTCAAATAGGTATCTAGCACACATTGGTTAATAGAAATATGTATCTTTGAAAAATAACGTAAATATTGTAAATTCCTATAAATTAACATCATAATAGAAACTAAAAACTGCAAGAAACTTACGAAAATAGTTGCTTTATTTAATGATTTCAATTTAAGTAGTCAATATTGAATACAATTCATTAATCATTTTTAATTTAATTATAAAGTACGAATGTTTACGTCGCAGCATTATTTTTTAAAAAACTTAACATTCTTATTATAATATGGGACAGAATGAAAATATAAATATTGAGATAAACGTTATGTTTCTAATAAAAAGAAAAAGATAAATACATCGCAATAAAATGAAATCTTCACTTCCTAAACTACGCAACAATATCCCACTTCCGAATAACATTAAAAAAACTAAGCCCATTGGATTAAAACTAGGTCGGAACTAGTTTAATATAAAACAAGTGCATCATAGATGAAGCACCTATGAATGTTGAAGCACCCTTACGCAATATTAACATCAGATCCACTTCCGCAAATTAGATTTTCAAGAGCACCTATGGTGATATGAACCATTTTAAAATTGCATCTATAAGTCAAACAAAATGTTCCTGATATCTGTAAATTAAAATTGGTCGTATTCTCACAGGGAATCATCCATTCATCTAAATATATAAAAGGAAAGAATAACTGATTGACTGACTGATCTATCAACGCACAGCCGAAACCGCTGAATGGATTCGCATGAAATTTGGAATGGAGATAGGTTTTATGATGTAGACCTTCGCTAAGAAAGGATTTTAACACGCGGGCAAAGCCGCGAGCACAAGCTAGTAATTCATATATACGATGTACTCGTACATAAAAATATGTCGGATATGATTCATTTTTAAATTGCATCTGTTAGTCAAACAGAGTGTTCATGTTATCTGTGGAAGCAATCTGTAAATAAAAAGTGATTGTACTGAACATCAAATGGGAATTTTTCGTAATCCTTTTTCATATTAAATTGATAAACTTTATCCTATTGTTTCGTTTGATTTTTCAATTTACTCTAGACAAAAGCATATGAAACAACTTTTGAATTACTTTGGTAAATAAAGCCATTTATAATTATTAGTGGACATTTAGTGTCACAATTGTAACAAACTTTGGCTATTTGTTATTTTGAAAGCTCGCTGATTCTATTGTTACGCTATCTTTACTCTTAAAAAGGTTGGCGAAACATAACTTTTCAAAAAAAAAAAAAAAATTTAAAAATAATCGCTAAAGTACCTACGCTAAGTCGTTTGCTAAGAAATTAAAATGCAACTAGTAAATTAAACTCTGGCTTAAATTTTAAATTTATTTAACTTCATTAAGGCGCAAAGTTTAATTAAAATCTGTAAATTTATTTAAGCGTAAACTTTGTCAAGTTTATCAAATAATAACATAGAAATCTTATTAAAACTTAGTCAAAAAATTTATGACGTTGAAATAATTTAAGGTCTCAAATTTAATTAATGGGTATTTAACGGTATTTCATGTCAGAGCCTATCTTAAGAGGGCTTATTCCGCTGGACGCTCTCTCGCTCGCACTATTTGATACATTTTGAAATATCAATTCAAAATGTATCAAATAAAGTCAAATTGCAGGTCATTCCATTGATACCAGGAACTTCTTATTTGACAGAGATTTACAATTTTAAAATGATTGAATTCTACCGGTATGATACGACGCCATCGATAAATGAATACACATTAACTACACAATGTTTTAAAACTAAACATTTGTAAATAAAACTTGTTTTTAAAATTCAAATGACGTAATTTATTCAAAAATTCAAAGGAGACCGTAAGCCGACCGAATTATAAGCGTTCGAACTGTGTCCAAGGGATCAGGCGTGTTTGGTCACATTTGCAAAATTTCATTTTCGCAAATTGTCAAAGTAGCAAAATGTCACAGTCGCAAATTTTCAGCGGCCCGAGCACACTTTGACATTGACATAAGACTAGCAACTCCCTTCCCACTGTCAAGAGTAATCTGACATAATGTATCAAGACGCTACTCTTGCTACTCACGCTGTCGTTGCATACAATTTGTAGTCACTTCCAATGTCATTGTTCTCTTACAAACGTCAGTTACTCTCGACAGTGGGATGGGAGTTGCTAGTCTTATGTCAAAGTTGAAATGTGCTACGACGGCTGAGTAGCAATTTGTCATACTAGCAAATCATCACAGTAGCAAATTGTCATAATTGCAAATCACAAAAGTAGTAAAACGCTATTATAGTAAATCTTATCATTGAAAACCCCAAATTTCATAAATTAGTTTTAAATTTTATTATCATGACGATTTTTTACAATGACAATTTGCAAATGTGATAATTTGCGTCCGTGACATTTTGCTTCTCTGACATTTGGCTACTATGAGACAATCTGCGATTTTTTTAATGTCAATTTGAGAATGTGACGATACACGCCTGCTCTTCCAAGTTTTCCTCGAAGAAAAACCGAGGTCGGCTGACAAATGTAGCGAGTCAAGTAGCATTCTTGACGACAGAGGCAAACGCTAGTCATCTATGGGTATAGTCATATAGGCTGGGTGCATTGGTTGAATCGATTACATTTAATTATTATGTCGCTCTTTAACACTCCTCGTCACGGAGAGAAAGGTTCTCCGAAAAATACTAGGGCCAGTGCGACACGAAGATGGAACTTGGAGGATAAGAAAGAATGCCGAAATAGAGGCCGAGCCAGACATCATCGGCGAGACAAACCACGTCGACTTCGCTGGCTCGGTCATCTCGAAAGAATGAGAGAGGATCGGGGTGTGAAGAGGGCGTATGTGGGACGGCCAGTTGGTCGTAGACCCGTTGGTCGTGCCAGGTACCGCTGGAAAGATGAGGTGGAAAGGGATGTACGCACGCCCTGAAAGTTGAAAACTGGCGGGAAGTGGCACAGGACAGAACCAGTTGGAGGCTCTTATTGTCGGAAGCCAAAACTCACTTTGGGTTTAAGTAAACTTTGGTAGTAAGTAAACACGGGCTAAGCCCGGGCCTTTTTATAGGCGTGCACGGAGACAAAAAAGTCCAACGCGCAGAGCCCCTTTTGAGGTTTTAATATAAATGTAATGGGTGACACTTATTGGAGTCTATCTGTGAGTCCATCTTATTATTTAGAGTTTTCACCTTGTTCATTTTGGTAGGCGCAGTTTTATTAAAACAGTTGTTTCAACATTCAAGACTTTAAATATTAGGTTTAGTCTGCTGCAGCATCGTCGCACAGCATCGTCGCTTAACATCACGAAAGATAGTGGTCAAAAAGGCTATTCTATATTGAATAAAACAAATATACACTTAGGACTTAAAAAGCAAAGCTAGAACAATCTTCTATAACTTTTAAACGAACGTTAAGCTAAGCCTACTATGTACAAACTTTTCACCAATAGATAATAACATAATTTAACGAGAAGGTTTGTTATGCGACTAGCATTGTTAGCTTGTTGGCATTGTTACTTGAAGTGGCAATGGGCTGGTCACATTTGCCGCAGAACCGATAACCGATGGGGCACACGTATTCTAGAGTGTTCTAGAGTCTCAGCAAACGTAGTGTAGGGCGTCCTTGGGCGAGATGGGGTGACAATATCCGGAAGGTCGCGGGGAGCGGGTGGAGGAGGAAGACAGAGGACCGAGTTGAGTGGCGTGCTATGGGAAAGGCCTATCTCCAGCAGTGGACGAACGTAGGCTGATGATTATGATGATTGTTAGCTACGGGATCTCGCATTTAGACATACAAAATGTACTAGCAAATAAGTCCTAGCTCCCTAACTATTTACCCTCGTTTTTGTGCCGTCGCCTCACCTAACACCTGAGTGAAATTAATTTACATTTCTTTTGAAAGTTTTTGGGGCCGGACGCGTGGCCGGACGTAATAGTCGCACGTGAGTGAAGTTAGGGAAAAATGGGTGGAATGTAAGAAGAAATAAAATGAGAATAAATTACAAATACCAGGTGTGTACAGAACTGTTGGAACAAAAATATTTAGGTAGAGTTGAACCATTTACAAATTGCGTATGTCTTCCTAGCAAAATGTTGCTGGCTTCTGTAAGGACAGTATCCAGTTAAAAACTGGTTCGTCTTTTCAGGTGCAAATTAGGAATTCAAGACAAAGTGTTTACGTAATTAATAATATTCCCCAATGGGATGTCCCAAATTTTCTAAACATACAATATTTACAACACAGGGTTATAATAAACATCAGCTACTTAACATTTTATAAGAATTTGGTTATCATAGTTGACAAAGTTGAGTAAACCATAGATTTAACTTTAATTTTAATTGTTTTGTAATTGCAACAAAAATAACCTTCTTCATCGCCTTCGAATTTCGTCTACTTAAAATTATTTTATGCTCAGAGTTTTTTTTTGTATAAATATTTCAGGACATTACTTACACACAGCGCCACCTAACCCCAAGCTAGTTCGTAGTAGTAACTTTGTAGTGAAAGTTACATAAAATAATGTCCACAATAACATTTTAAGAGAATGTCATCTAATCAGATGACCAGTAACCCCGTATAATAAATTGGTATCAGATAGGTACGCGATGAAGATTACGCCTAAAACTGCCATCGCGGCCGGCAACGAGGAAATGAGAGCAGAAAATAACTTTTGTTTTGCTTCCAAAATATCTACCATGCGATATGTGCATGTGAAAAATATAACACAGGCATACACTGTTAGCGTCACGTAGGACGGTTGTTAGCTTTTATGCTAAACAAATCTGGGCTTTATAGATAATTTTTGTGTTCTAGGTGTTCTTTTCCGACTTTTGCAATTATGAAATTTTATTTTATTACAAGCTTTTATTTAATTTCACCTGTCTGTTGTCTGTCTGTCTGTCTGTCTGTCGGTCTGTCTGTCTGTCTGTCTGTAATCAAATCTTGCAAGTTTAATTTGACCCACTTCCTGGTTTCTGATTGAGCTAAAATTTTGCATGCACGTATAAATCGGATGACAATGCAATATTATTATGACATCAAGGGATCTGATGATGGAGCTGGAAGGTGGCCATAGGAACTCCGTAATTAAACGACGCAACCCCATCGAGTTTGGGCTCATTTGATTCGTCTTGACGAGTACTTTGGTGCTAGATGACAAAAGCTTGTTTTTAAAAAGATTTTTGAAAATCCCACTTGTTTTTCTGTATTTTTCCTAACATTGCATTAACAACGAACACCACTCTATATTATAATACTAAATAACATCGGTAGTATTCTGTACCTATCATGCTTATATTTGTTTGGAATAAATCTCTATGAATATGATTTAAAATAAGTCAGGAAATGTAACTAAGCACTAATTTCCAAGAAAAAGTATAAAAAAGAATCTTAGTTATAGGTAAATAGTAATTCGTCCAAAAGTTTGTTGTCTTGAAGAGATCGCTTTGAGCTCTATAGACGTTAATAAATTTTTAGCAATAGAATATTTTAAGTACTTTTTAATATATTGGTCATATTATAGAGTATTTCTATGCTATTCTATTTCATCAGGATCAGTATAAAAGTGGGAATAGAAAACATCCATCCCATCTCATTCTACACAAACTATAGAGTAGCAGTCAGTCCTAGTTTTGTTTGTAATATCAAACTCCACGGACTGAAACATAGTAGGATGAAATATTATGTGAATAAATTCAGTTACGCTCAAAGTTTACAAATTGAACGCATGTTACTGAGAAACCGTTTCTTGGATAAATATTTGTGCAGAATCAAGTTAATTGGGTATTTTCTTTTGTTATTATAATCAACCTGATGCTTTAACTTTGAAAACAATAATTTAATTCATGTTTCTTGATTATTTGGTAAAATAAACAGGATATCGACTTAATATTTATAGCACAGTAACAATAGGGGATCGGACAACGTCAAAATAATAACAAGGCCAACGTAAAAAATTAAATATAATTAGATCGTAATTTGAAGTCACATTGAATATGTATGTTCTAAATTAAACCGTTTTGTTTTTGCGTTAAGACAACTTCGACGTACGGTGAGCCAAAGTGCTGCCCTCACTGCATACCATGGCTACGTTGCTTCCACTCTTAGATACGGACTTTTACTCTAGGGCAACTCTACCGACATTATGATATAATTTGAAACAACTAACTTCTCGTGGTTTCACCCACTAACAGTGGCGGATTTGCCCTAAGGCCCAGTAGGCCCGGGCCTAGAGCGGCCAGATATTAGGGGCGGCCAATCGTGACAAAAAAATCACTGATGACAAGAAATAACTAAAAGTATTTATTTTCTCACCGCTCAGGACACATCTTTTGTAGCCTGAAATATAAAATTTTCTCGGCACTCGCAGCTAGCTGCTCGCGCAATTATAAATAGAATATTATGTATTTTGCTCAGAACGAGCTCATTGCACACAGTACCGGCGTTAGGGTGGGGCGCGGTTGGGCGACCGCCCAGGGCGCCGGATAAAAGGGGCGCCACAGGCTCTATAATGGAACGAATGGGGCGTGGCGCCCCATTCGTTCTGAAAAATTCAATATTCTCGGTGCTAGTAGCAAGCTGCTCGCGCTTTTATAAGAACATTTAGTTTCTTTGCCACTCGAAGGAAGATAAACGCACATTATTCGTGCAGAAAAATTCAAAATTTTCTCGGGGCTCGCAGCGAGCTGCTCGCGCTTTTATAAATGAGAAAATTTACTTTCTTTGCCATTCGAAGCAAGATAAACGCACATCATTCGTGCTGAAAAATTCAAATTTTTTTCGGCGCTCGCAGCGAGTTACTCGCGCTTTTATAAATAAGGACATTTAGTTTCTTTGCCACTCGAAGCTAGCTAAACGCACATCATTCGTGCTGTAAAATATCAAAATTTTCTCGGCGCTCGCAGCGAGCTGCTCGCGCTTTTATAAATAAGAATACTTATTTAGTTTCTTTGCCGCTCGGAGCAAGCTAAACGCACAACATTCGTGCTGAAAAATTCAAAATTTTCTCGGCGCTCGCAGCGAGCTGCTCGCGCTTTTATAAATGAGAACATTTACTTTCTTTGCCACTCGAAGCAAGCTTAACGCACATCATTCGTGCTGAAAAATTTAAAATTTTCTCGAAACTCGCAGCAAGCTGGAAAGGTGGATTTTTTTCTAGATACGCCCATGATTTTGCCCATCGGAATCGGCCCAGAAAAAAATCCTGGATTTTTTTCCTTTTTAGTATGGGTTTCAATTGTTTTTTAGGGGGCGCCGTAGAAATCTCGCCCAGGGCGCTGGTAATGTTAAAACCGGCTCTGATTGCACATCTTTTGTAGTCTGAAACGTAAAATTTTCTCGGCGCTCGCAGCAAGCTGCTCGCGCATTACAAGGTTTTTAAAATTTTATTCTATTCGGAACGAGTTTAACGCACACGTTCTTGTCAGAGATATATAACATTTCCTATTTTAGAAATTCAAATTGTAGGTAAACGTTGAAATGTACAAACCTACCTTGTTCACAAGAAAAAAAATTCTGGATCCGCCACTGTTTAACACATTCGGTGCCACCGACTCGCCATGCGAGTTCACGTTCATTTTGTTCGCGAGTCGGTGGCACCGAATGTTTTAAGGAGTAAGTAGGAGTAGATATGTTATATACGACGTAGGTGCAGGTATTACATGGACTGGGGCCTAGGGCGGCCTAGACTGTAAATCCGCCACTGCCCACTAACAAATAGGATCCCTTTAATAATATGATTTTAAAGGACCTAAACGTGTTTCGTGTATTTTATTACAGTTTGGTGAAATAATGTTTGTTAATTGTGATTTAAATAATGAGTAACATGCATAACAACATCACGGTAAAGAGATATTCAGTAATGTGACTCCCTAGAAGCGGTTGAACTCAAGATTGTGCGAGTTTGCAACGATTTGGGTAGGGTTCGGTAGGCAGTGAGGTGTCGAATAGACGTTTTTATACAGTAAGCTTCCGAATAATGGTTGGGAATTAGTAAAAATAACACAAAGTTTTTAATTATTTTTGATATTTTGAGTGATTCACAATAATAATGCCTATTCGGCACCTCGCTGCCTACCGTACCCTACCCAAAACGTTGCAAACTCGCGCAACCTTGAGTTCAACCGCTTCTAGGGAGTCACATTACTGTACATCTCTTTATCATGACAACATGCAACAACAACCATACAACACAACACTGTTATCATGCATTTTAAAATGAACCTTACTTAGTAAAAATGTACCTTATATCTGCATAATTTTGGCATATTTTTCTCTTATTATACTCTTATAATACTTTATCATATAAATTTATATGATAAAGTATTAAATATACCTTTAGTATTTTTTCCACCACATGTAGGTAGACTAATATATTAATATGCAAATTTTGATTTATGGAACCATCAGTCAGCTGCCTCCCTGATGGAATCTAGAGGTCACGACATCTCAGAACTAGTCTTACCGTTTCTGATATCGAAAGAAAAGAAAGAAAGAAAGAAAATTGTTTATTGAGCAAAGAAACACAGACACAAAAATAAACAGGAATAAAAAACAAAACAAGTGAAATTTTAAAAATACTTTTTAAAAACAAGCTTTAATTATCATTACCATATTGCATCATATAGTACTCATCAAGACGAATCAAATGAGCCCAAACTCGATGGGGTTGCGTTGTTTAATGACAGAGTTCCTATAGCCACCTTCCAGCTCCATCATCAGATCAGCTCCATGTCATAATAATAAAGCATTGTCATCCGATTTACACACGCATGCAAATTTTCAGCTCAATTGGAAACCGGGAAGTGAGTCAAATCAAACTTGCAAGATTTGATTACAGACAGACAGACAGACAACAGACAGGTGAAAGTAATATAAAGCTTGTAAAAAGAAATACCAAATCATCATAGGATGATTTGGTATTTCTTTCGTAATAAATTTTATTCGGGAAACTTCGACAAGTATTTGAGGCGTCGATCCCCCAAAGCCTCAAGAGAAAAGTCTTTGAGCAGTGCGTCCTACCCGTAATGACTTACGGAGCCGAAACGTGGACACTCACGGTTGGTCTAGTTCACAGAATGAAAGTCGCTCAGCGAGCAATGGAGAGGGCAATGCTTGGAGTTTCTCTGAAGGATATGATTCGTAATGAGGTTATCCGACAGAGAACCAAAGTTACCGACATAGCCCAAAGAGTGAGCAAGCTGAAGTGGCAGTGGGCTGGCCACATCGTGCGCAGAACCGACAACCGCTGGAGCAGACGAGTTTTGGAGTGGAGACCACGCTTAGGTAAACGTAGTGTAGGACGCCCTGCGACCAGGTGGAGGGACGACCTGAAGAAGATGGCTGGCAGAGACTGGATGAGGAAAGCCGAAGACTGGGCTCAGTGGCGCGTATTAGGGGAGGCCTATGTCCAGCAGTGGACGAATACGGGCTGATGATGATGATGATGATGATTATTATATATATTATTATATAGATATCTGTCTACCTGTTCCGTCAGTCCACAATTTTACCCAGTCACATCAGTCTGTACGTATACCAAGTCTAGTGCATTTACCACAAAGGGCACAAACCCTTTTTGTTATCCCTGAAAAATGCGTTACGCATCATCACCCCACGCCACGGGGGGCGCGGGGTGGTATGTGGGACCCCCCGAAGAAGATGGGCGCGGCGGGGATACCCACTAAAAAACCTAGGGGTGTTCCTGCGGGACGCCATAATGCCGGGGCAGTGGGTACGCCGAAACTCAACCGAACCAACTGACCAATGGTTCCACAATTTTACCTAGTCACATCAGTCTGTACGTGTACCAAGTCTAGTGCATTTACCACAAAATGCCCAAACCCTAAAATTAGCCTAAGTAATCTACAGTACTACGAGTATAACGAGGTGACAAGCTAAACACATACCTAAAATATTAAAGTAAAATAAACAAATGAAGAAATGCGAATAGAGTATAGAGAGTTTATGGGTTTTCGTGGCAGATATGATGTACCTACATGATAAATAAAAACAGACCATAAAAATATCGTAAAGTCTCCATGCATATGTATACGCCTCGTACTCAAAGTATGAAGGGAAAATATTATGCAAGATTTCAAAGAGCGCTTCTGCACTAGTTAATTAAATGTTTATTTACACAGTTAAAGAGTGCTATTTATTATTTACTAGTGAACCCGCGCGCACTTCGTTGTACTTAACAGAAAATTATCAGGGTTTCTCTATATTATGCATGTATTATACATATTATTATAAACCTTTCTCTTGAATCATTCTATCTAATAATGATAACCGCATAAAATTCTGTTGCGTAGTTTTAAATTTATAAGTATACCTATAGATAGATAGATAGATAGATAGATAATGCTTTATTGTACACCACACAAAAAGAAATACATTACAAGTGGAAAATTATTGACAAAAATATAAATGTACAAGCGGCGGTCTTATCGCTAAAAAGCGATTTCTTCCAGACAACCAATGAATGGAGAGGAATTTACAGAAAGATAAACACGGTGGCGCATTACTACACGTTTAAGTGATAAAATTATGTAGTAAACTAAAAAAGGTGACAATAACATCTCAACTAAATACAAAATACTAGTATTTTAAAAATAACTATACATGATTAATACACTAAGAAAAAATAATACATAAATAACGATACATATTATTGTAGATAATCATATAATAAACTTACATAAATATTACATAATATATACATATAAATATTTACAAAAACAGTAATATATACGTAGAGAAATAAATATTATGATGAGTGTGTGATAAGTGTTTATGGGCGGTATAATTATAACAGCATTCACAGCAACTGTTGTGAAAGGTAGTGAGTCTTTAAACGAATTTTAAAGACTGCCAATGAAGGCGCAAGTCTAATCGCTACTGGAAGGGTGTTCCACAAGCGAACTGCTTGTACAGTAAAGGAACTGTCAAAGAAAGTGGAACTATGTGTGGGCATCTGCAGAGAAAGATTCTCTGCGGATCTCAGTATTAGATTGTTGGAGTTGTGATGAAATTGAAAACGATTTTTAAGATAACGTGGTGCAGAAGGATTAAACAAAGTGGTATATAGTAAAGAAAGGATATGGGTATTCCGGCGAAGACGGATGTTCAGCCACTTGAGCTTATTACGATATAAGGAAATGCGATCATATTTGCGCAATCCAAATATGAATCTAATGCAGAAGTTCTGAAGTCGCTCAAGCTTATTTAGCTGGTCCTCCCTGAGATCTAGATAGCAGGCATCAGCATAATCCAGGACTGGGAGCAAAAGAGACTCCGCAAGCGCAATTTTAGTGGTAATAGGCAGGAAGTTCCGGAGTCTTCTAAGAGAACCCGCAGAAGCAAATAATTTGCGACTGACAGCTTCCATCTGAGGACCCCAGGTAAGGCACTGGTCCATAACAAGTCCAAGATTTTTTACCGAAGGGCTGTATGGTATAGTAACACCTTCAAATTCAACTTTCGGCAGAGTTGTCCAATCGACTTTCGCTATCATTCTGGAACTTCCTAAGATGATCACCTGCGTTTTAGTCGGGTTTATCTTAAGTCCGTACGATTTACTCCACTCAGCAATATTATACAAATCAGTATTTGTTTTATTAATAGCATTTGCTAACTGACTGACCGGAGCTTGTGAATATATTTGGAGATCGTCAGCATACAAGTGGTAGGAAGAAGTAATGGATTCTGAAATGGAGTTAATAAAAATTGCAAAAAGAAGAGGGGATAGCACGCCGCCCTGAGGCACGCCAGCTGAAGTATCACACCAGGAAGAAAAGTTATCCTCTAAGCGGACCCGCTGCCGGCGCCCATACAGGTAACTATGAAACAAATCAATAACTGTTGGAGATACGTTAATAGAGCGTAATACTGCAATGAGAATGTCATAATCTACGGTGTTGAAGGCATTACTGAAGTCTAGTAATGTCAAAACAGTTAACTGGCCATCCTCCATGCCAGATCGTATGTCGTCTGTGATTGCAAGGAGAGCGGTAACTGTACTGTGGGCCGTTCGGAAGCCAGACTGAAAAGGATTAAAAAGGTTATGCTTGGATAGGAAAGAGCAGAGTTGAATGTGGATAAGGCGTTCAAAAACTTTAGATAAAAACGGAAGAATTGAAATTGGACGATATTCTGAAAAGGACACAGGGTTAGATTTTTTAGGTAGTGGTATTATTTGGGCCTCCTTCCATTGAGAAGGAAACTCACTGTTAACGACACAGAAGTTAAGAATGTGACAAAGAATAGGAAGAATAGAGTCAAGGATAGGTATAATCATATTACGGCTGATGCCGTCACACCCAACCGCACTGGACGTAATTGACAAAATGCTCTTCTTAACGTCACAAGCAGAAAATTGATTGAGAACAAAGGGTTCATACTCAGGAGTTGGCAGAGAAGAAAGATGCTGTAGTGTCGATAGTTTCGTCAACTCATCGATGTTAGACGAAGAAGAAAAATGATTGTTCAGACTGTCTAGATTTAAGTTTTGAGGAATAGTGTCTTGGCGAGATTTACCAACTCCAAGCGAGCGAAGAAATTTCCAAACTCGTGCAGAATCTTCATTCTGCACAGATTTATGAATGTGTCGGCGCTGAGCATCCCTACACACTGTATTACAACGATTCCTGGCACGAGCATATTTCTCCTTGTTTATATCATTCGGCTTACTCTTAAATTTTGCTTTTGCAGTGACCTTTTTGTGTTGCAAGTCCTTGATCTCATTACTAAGCCAAGGTGCTGGGAGATGTTTCAATTTAACAGCTCTTAAAGGTGCATGCACATCATAGAGCTGAGTAATAAGAGAGTTGAAGATTTCCACTTGCTCATTGACAGATGCACAATCAATCACAGGAGACCAGTCAATGTTAAGTGCATCAGACAAGAATTGGTCCTGATTTATACCCCTAAAATTACGCTGAAGTATAATTTTTGGTTTGGCTTTGGGAGGACGAATTTTGTAGGAAAGAAAAACTAGATCATGATAAGAGAAGGCATCGGCGGGATATTGGCCGTGCTTGGCAACATGCTGCAGAGATGAGACAATAATAAGATCTAAAAGAGAAGGTATTGAGTTCGGAAAATGGTGAGAAGCACCAAGGGGGAGGATGTGCATGTTGCTGGATGATATTACAGATTCTAAGGAAGAAGATCTGTTATCCTTTTTAAGGAGACAAGTATTAAAGTCACCTATATAGGGACAGACAACGGGAAGCAACTTTATTTTATACTATGTAGTGATATGAACAACCAGTGGCGGATCCAGGATTTAGTCCTGGGGGGAGGGGGGGGAGGGGGGGGGGAGGGGGGGAGGGGGGGGGGGGAGGGGGGGGAGGGGGGGGGCAAGGTGCAGACGGGCAAAAATATAATAATTTTTATTACGAAAAGTGTGTGTTTAGCTCGCTCTGAACAGTTAGAAAATTCAAATATTCTTAATAATAAGTGCGCGAGCAGCTTGCTGCGAGCGCCGAGAATAAAATTATAATCTTGACCATGAAAAATGTGGAAAATTCGGACCTCTACAATGCTTCTTGGAGGCTAAATCCGCCTATGTGAACAACTACATACTGATATCAGGTTTCACTAATTTTGAAAAATCCTTTCATAGCGGACGTTTGTCTTAATATCTGTCTGCCAAATTTCAACCCAATCAGTTACTCTGAGGTGTACGTTGGGTAAATACGCATTACAAATGAACAAGTATTCACATAGGTACGTACCACAGATCAGAAGAATACTAAGTACATACAGATTAGCTTAGTACAACCTAACCTTTGTATTGAATCTTGAACTGGGATCATGCGCATAGGTAATTACCTATTATTTACCTAAGCATAGGTTCTTCATAAGATTAATAATATAGAATCGTCATTAATCTATTCGAGAACCTTTATAAGATGTGACATTGTTGTCATAATGGCTTTATAATTCTTTGTAACTACGTGAAAAGTACCACAGAACCAAAAGGGTGGAATTTTCGGTTCTTCTATTTTTTTTTATTCATAAAATAATTAGGAATTTACACTTGTTTTATATTCGATTCTATTTCTTATTTGTTATTTTTTAATATTTGATTGGTAGATAATGAAAATTGTTTTATCTACATCTTTAACATAGACAACATCACTAAAGAATAATTCCTAAATACAATAGAATTTGGATAAAAAAATTAGAACCAATAAGGTTTTAAGAAAATATTTTGATACATCACATAATGTCTTACGGCATAAAAGAGCATAATATATAAATTTAAGAAATGTGTAGTTATTACGTCAAAAGCTTTCCTCTGCGTTTCATTTCCTCTTACATAAGAAAATGAACCGCCCTCGAGTTTCATCTCACATTGCGGTGAAAATATTTCAAAAGATAAGAGACATTCTCGTACTTGTGGAATCTATTGTGTTGCATCCACATATATAATGTTTATAAAAAACTATATAACACATATAACTCTTTAAACTTCCGGGAATTAAACTCATATGAATGACCGATTTAGAAAAAAATTAAATTAAAACCACTCGAAAAATACAAGATGTATTTTCCGATTAATGAAAATTTTTCAGTGAAAATTAAAAAAAACAGCCTTTTAATAATATTACCATCTAGCACCAAAGTACTTGTCAAGACGAATCAAATAGCCCAAACCCGATGGGGTTGCGTCGTTTAATAACGGAGTTCCTATGTCTACATTCCATCTCCATCATCAAATAAGCTCGATGTCATAATAATATTGCATTGTCATACAAATATTTATTGTTTCTTTTCTCAATTTGAGAAGAACTTAGAACTTCGTATCCAATTCATAGAGGTGCTTTTCGAACGAGCTGTAGAGTCTTAAAATAGAACTACATAATTACAGTAAAATAGACTTGCAAAAGTGCTCCATTGTGGCCTATTTACATAAATGAACTTAAAAAAGCGTTCGGAGTTTCAGAAGGAAATAAAAAAAAACACCATGAAACCAAATCCCGCCGCACACTTTTAGCTAGCCGGCACTATCACTACATTAGTTCAAAACTTTACAACAGACTTAACTCACTTTTAAACATCTACCTACTTCCTAAAATTAAATGTAAAGAAAAATGCTTGAAATACCTTTTATCATTATCATATGAAGATACTGAAGATCTTTTTCGGTAAATCCTCATGCTTTCATATCCACAACGCATTCGCACACACAACTAACACAACACACACACACACACACACACACACACACACACACACCCTTCCCTTCTACTACATACATTATATGAGTTAACTCTTATTGTAGACTAAAAAAAATTAAAGTTGAAGTGTATCTTTAATTTAATGTTAAGTGTATCTTTTTAGTTAGGTATTTTCTTTTCTTTATTCATATTTCAATATATTAGATAAAACCCTTATATTATAAATTATAACCCTTTCAAGGCAGTCTCTATTTATCCTCCAAGGATTCATATTATTGTCTTTGCAGTATCAATTCTTATGAGATAGATGTGTATTATTTAACTATTGTGCTAAACGAAAGAGTTTTATTGCCTAAGAAAGGGAAATCTTGTCTTAGCTTAAATTACTATAATAATTAATTAACTAGAATATCTTTGGAAAATGTAATATGTTGTAAACCTATTTATCCGGAGGAGGGCGTTGGTGACTGCGACACAGTCTAGCGACTACTGCAGGCATCATCGTTACTTTTCACATGTACCACTATGTAACCTGTTTTTCCAAAATAAATGATTTGATTTGAAATGATTTGATTTGACCTTTCAATTGACCACACATTTGTACATTCCCACCATTCTACCATTGCATGACCTTTTCTACTATTACCTATTTATATAATGTTAAAAAAATCTCTTTTATACTATTAATATTGTCAATCAACCTTTGAAGCTCTTAATGCAATCTCACATACCGTTCCTCGATGACGTTTATTCTAGATCTTAATTACTACTCATATTTTACAGCTCCATATTTCATAGCAGCCATAACATGCAGCTTAATGGAATGTCACTTAATGAAAGCATTTACTCAATAAACCTTCACATCTTTATTATTATTGCACACTCTGGTACGTAGTTTGTATGTATTTGTGGATAAAATAGAATAAAAGTACTCTTTATTGAGATTTATTGCGACGAAATACTTTAAAATTTACTTTAACTTTTTTATTAGTTCGTTAAATTAAAATTAAATTTCTCACATTATTATGAAAATCAATAATCTCCAATTAATTTAAGTTTAATTCAGCTTTAAGTTTAATTAGCGCTAAATCTAATAAAACTATTATTAATATGGGTTGTTAACCTTCTTACTAGAGATAATTATTATAAGCTGTGTCCAACCCATATTCTGAAGTTTTAGCTCACAAATTACCAACAAGGCCTGTTGTTCCTATGGCCGCCTTCTAGCTCCATCATCAGATCAGCTCGATGTCATAATAATATTGTATTGTCATCCGATTTATACGTGCATGCAAAATTTTAGCTCCGGCACCAGGAAGTGGATCGAAGATGATGAGAGTAGATTTGATTACAGACAGACAGACAGACAACGGATAGGTGAAAGTAAATAAAAGCCAAAGTGATAAAACTAGTTACTTCAGTAAAGCGTGCAATTTACCGAGTCACAGCACAATAACGTCGTCATATGAATGCCTTCCAATTCACATGAACGCTCCTAGAGAGCGCCGATTATGGCTATTCATGGAATTAATGACATGCCATGGCGTGTCCTGTCCGATTTTATAGTACTTCAGGAAGGTGTAGTCGAGATATATTAAACTTTATTGAAACATAAAAAATATAGAAAAAAACTGAAACAATATTCCGTACAAAAATGTCCTGTAGCTTCTAGCCCCATAATTTCTTATATGTATCAAAATGACTAGTCAAAAATGGTACATGTCTCAAAACGCCCAGTGTGTCAAAAGGTCCATTCCCACACGTTTTTTTATGTGATGATGTAAGAGGACGAGCAAGACGCTCTCCTGATGTTAAAGATAACGCTGCCCATAATAGGGACAATGCCTCCTAGAATTTCAATACTCAAAACTTTATTTGCTTCCTTAGAATTACGTACATAAGGTCTGTGAAATTCTAGGTGCACTGCACCAACGCTTCTTACTCAAGAGTCGTAAGATGTTGAGACTCTTTAGCCCAGTAATTTTACTAAATACAGCGCCCTTCTACCGAAGCACAGTAACGTTTGCACATCACTGCTCAGGCGGTAGAATAACTGGCACTGTTGGGGGGACCTCCTAATAGATAGTTTACGCGGCTTCGCAACCATTTGAAATTCTTTGTTAACGAAGTTTACGTAATGTTTTTAACGCTTTCGGTTATGATACATGATATTAAATATACTCACGTATTTATTATTACGTATATACACTTACAATTATTAATTATTTAAAATCAAATATTTTACATACAATATCTACAGAAATACTACTTATCTATAATTGTTATATTATTAATTATAAAGCAATATTTATTATGTAATTAAACCTTTAAATTCTTAATAATGAGACAATAATATTAATTATTATCAATGAAACCACGGATATTAGACGAATAATTTTTATGAATCCTCTATTATAATTAACATCATAATATATCTTAGACGTATCTAAATCAATTTTTTATAACACAACGAACAAGAACGAAACCTATACAAAGAACCTCCCTCAATCGCATACGAATATTCGATAAGCTAATAGGACAGGTTGAAATAGTCCCATACAACCATGAACAATTCGCTTGCGCGATCTAATTTTACTACTAGCGCCATCTAGTTATGCATTAATAAACTATAGGCTAGGTTAGCTTTAGGTATTCTTATTTATTGAGTTGGAACAACAGGGTTGTTGACAAATTGTTTAGTCCATATTGTAGATTAATTATTAAAAATTGTTAGACACGTATTTTTTTTTGTAAATTTGATAAAAAACAATGGCTTAGTCGTGACGTCAATATACCAGATTTTGTGCATTTTGTACCGGATGCGAAAACTTATAATCGTCGTTACTCAGCCACTTTTTATTTTATTCACAAACAAAAAAATACGTGTCTAATATTTTTTTATTATTTCAAATACGGACTAATTATGTTTTGAATTTGCTGACCTTGCTAACATCTCTTTTTTTCAGCGCTGATTTTACCGAAACTAATAATTTTATCTTAACCGCTATAGTTTTTCTGGAAAGTTCATGGTTGAAAGCATACCTCTGATTTTTTTCAGAATTTTAAAGCTAGTAGTTCAGATTTTAGAGGGGGGGGGGGACGCTCAATTTTTTTTTTAAACTTGAATATCTTTCAAACAGAACATGAAATCGAAAAAGTTTCTTAGCAAACCGTCCTTCATTTTAAAATACCTATTCAACGATACCCCACACGATGGTATCAGCCAGAAAAAAAAATCATCCCCATCTTACGTGTACGGGTGTACGGTAGTCTAAATTAATTAATTAAAAATTATTTTTTGTCACCGTTCTCTTACCCTTATTATTACTTACCTGTATACAAAATTACACTTTTCTAGGACTTATAGTTTCTCCGCAATGCCGCGGACAGACAGACGGACGGACGGACGGACGGACGGACAAAGCGAAACTATAAGGGTTCCTTGTTGACTACGGAACCCTAAAAAATGTAACATATTAAAATAAACAAGTGAATTTTTGCACGCCTTAATGAGGCAGAATGTGATGGACCTAGTTGAAAACGACTCATTTAATTAAGACTTATTTGCAAATTGTTTGTATAACAAATCAACAATATCAATGTCTGTACCACTCAGAGTCAATCTTTTTTTTTTCCTTGAAATGGAAATGAGTATACGAGGAGGGTGAATTTGAATTTTTTTGGCAATCTGAGTAGCATATTTTACAAAAACTGGTTGCGTGGGTAGTACACAGCATACATGAATATGGAATCCTGTCAAAAATATCGAACCATCCAACGAAAAGGTATACTTTTGACATAAGAGCGAATGCAAATACCTCGTGTTAAAATGTGTCAATACGAAAAGGCGAGCACTTTACATTAGGGTGTCCACTGATCATTAAGTATATTGGATCGGGCATTATCACTATACAAAACAATACTCTTTATTGAGACCTAAAGGACAAAAAAGTTTACAGAATACATTTTAAACTAAATCAAACTGCATTAAAATCCACAATGGGCAGCCTTGTCGCTCATAGTATGTATACCATTATTATGTGAGAACCGCCTACAGTTTGGACATTGGAAATCGCCATAAATTGAAAAATAAACGAGTGGTGGACTGACAAATTATCACCCAGTGTTACGAACTTAAGGCGCGTTAGAAAACTCATTGTGACCGTTCTTCTTCCATACTGACTCTGTGGGCACGTCTGCCTACTTGCTATTTCTTCACATAAAAAACATATTTCTGATGCTCACCATTTTTGCAATATCATTTCACCCTAACAACCTTGAATATTATAATGTTGGTCATAAAACCGAACCGCCAGGTATTTGGCTAGATTCGATGTGGAGACGACATGATCGGAAATAACGCGATGTAAACGTCGATTCTAAGTAGAGCCAAGGGTTGTTACTTTTATGGTAATTTTATTATGCTATCGGACTGCATAATACGGCAATTGTAGTCTCAAATTATGTAAAAGCCTAGTCTAGACAATGATAGGACTCTTCTCTCAGGGGTTGTAAATAAGTTGTACCTACAATTTTCTTGTACCGCTAGTCCTCCTACATATTTTTTTGGAAACATGCAAAAGGAAAGTAAAGTGTTAGAAATTTACTAATATTATATCAACGCACCGATTGTTACTGATGCTGTTACGTTGAGCCATAGATCTAGCATACCTAAAATAAAAAAATAATAAAATACCTATGCGTAGATCAACTTACATAGGTAACAAACAAGCGTGACCAAATTTGATAGTCAAAAACCAAAATTCTGAGGCGCTAGTTAGAAGTTTCGCAGGCAATTCATACAGACCTGTCAACCGTTTTTGGTTAATATAGGTATGTAGGTCACAGTAACAATAGATTCGGTTTTCTATTAGCATTTGGCTCTAGTTATTCATCATCATCAGCCTATGTTCGTCCATTGCTGGACATAGGCCTCCCCCATGTCACGCCACTCAATTCGGTCCTCCGTCTTTCTTCTCCACCCACCCCCAGCGACCCTGCGGATATCATCGCCCCATCTCGCCCATGGGCGCTCTACACTACGTTTACTCTAGAGATTTTTGACCTGTAAATCAGCTGATGTATCATTGCAGACATGATATTATCCAGTTGGTTAACAAAAAAATCTAGGATGGCATCCCTAAAGCTCTCTGTCTGAAATCGATACAAATTCCTCTGTTGATTCTACTTGTATTTGAATAGCGTATCAGGTATTTCTTTGTCAGTTCTACAAAAGGCCAATTAAAACGTGAATCATTCTAAGTTTTATTATCCTGTTGTTCAGATTTGTTCCTTTAGTTATTAGTTGGTGATTCCGATATCCGAAAGAGAATTTCTAAAGCACTGTTTACAATATTCACTGAACGGTGCAGTCGTTTCATTCAGAATAGTGATTTTGTCAACAACAACGAGACTGGAAGGAATAATATTTACCAAAAATTTTAAACTAACTTACATTTTTTTATTTCATTTTCATATGACGCGTATAATTAAAGATGTGGAGTGTTTCCCTTGCAGTACTGGTGGTAGACTTTCGCAGTTGTTAGTTACCCGCTGGAAAATACTGTGCCGGTCTGCGGTCATTATGACTATGTTTCGGCATGATATTCCCTAATATATCCGATAAGGGAAAAATTGATAATCTAGTGTAGAAACATTGCGTCAATTCTCACGGAATAGAATAAAAAAAAGTGAATAAAATAAACATTACTTCAGTCCACGTGCGTGTTGCCGAGGTCACAGGTTAATTAATATAAGTAAATAGATTTTCCTACTGCTTCATGGGGCCTAAACTAATTTTGTCTCTTAAATAGCCATATTACGACGTAGGTAAGTGGTTAAGAGTCATTTCTCACAGAAATAAGGCAGAATAATATAATATACTTAGTTTTACTCGTATACCCATGGCGAAGACAAACATACTATTTTGTCAATTCACTCACGAATTTCAATCATGAAACTTTTGTAAAGTTCTAAATTTAATGTCATTTATTTTTTACATACATAACACATAAGTATATAGGTATGCTGAGCGTGCATGCTGTGTTCACTGTACTTAGGATGAGCATTTACTTTATACATATATATGGTATTAATTATTGTAAATCGTGTTCTGGGCTACACCCAATTTGTGAACCGTATAAGTATATATAAAAAAAGGTACCTATGTGTGTCCGAAATTTTGAGTTTTATGAAGCTTCCTATGTACATATGTAAATGTCTCATAATAGTCAAGAAGTCACCTGAAAAGTAAAGTTACATTTCACAAAAAACTGTACCATATTCTGTGCCACATTTTGTTATCTTGCAATACAAAAAAAAATTAAGATTTTTAGTTTTAACTTAATGCGTAGGTATTCCCGATGATATAAATACGAGAAACTTAACGTAACCCTTTCCCCCTTAAAAGTAAATTTCCGGCATAAAAATTATTATTCAATGTTCCTAAACATAATCCAAACTATCGTTTATTAAAATTTCAGCGGTTACGGATTTGCATACTTACAAACGTTTATCGCGAATAATTCCCGTTCCAGTGGGAATTTCGCAAAATCGCTTCTTATCGGTCGCCTACGCCACCTAAAACACACGCAGTCGAAATTTCAACTCAATCGGTCCAGCGGTTTCGTCTTTACGATGATGAGTTCGTCAGTCAGATTACTACTTTATATAATAGGTATAGAATAAAAAAATTCATTGAAATAGAAAAAAAACTTTACCCTCTCTATCCTGCTAATAAAAGTCACATTTCAAGATATTTTTAAATCACTTAAACATTTTACTCACGTTTAATAGACTCACAATTTTAATGGACACTATTATTTTGACCCGTTCTTGGACAGAAACAAATTGGTGTAGCACAGAAATAAGAACGTTCTGTGTTTAATGTTTACATGCCAGATGCCAACGACGGCGCTTTGTCTTTTCTATCTTCATTTTTAAGGTTCCGTAGCCAAATTGCAAAAAAATTAACCTTTATAGATTCGTCATGTCTGTCTGTCTGTCCGTCCGTATGTACCAGCCCCTTTTTTCAGAAACTATAAGAACTATACTTTTGAAACTTGGTAAGTAGATGTATTTTGTGAACCGCATTAAGATTTCCACTCAAAAATAGAAAATAAAAACAATAAATTTTGGGAGAGTTAATTTTGGGACCCCATGCTTAATTTTTTTCCATCAAACCCACACGTGTGGGGCGTTATGTATCTATGGATAGGTCCTCAAACTGATTCTAATATATAATAGATTGTTTTTATCTAAACTTAATAAATAGTTTGCGTGAGAGACACTTCCAAAGTGGTAAAATGTGTGCATATATACGGAACCCTTCATGGACGAGTCCGACTCGCACTTGGCCGCTTTTATTCTAAAATTACCTTGAAAGAGTTTGCCTTTATAATGGGAGAATTTTTCAATCAGTTTCTAGCATTCAAAACCTATCAAATAGATGCTTTGTAGCAATCTTCTCGTTCGTGAATATCAGTGTTTTATTCTGAATGAGAAACATTTTATTTTCAATGCTGGACAAAATGACAAAGTAAGATCTATTTGTTGAAAATATTGGTAAAATATATTTAAAAATTTGAAAAAAAATTAAAGCCTAAAATAGTGACCGAATGGGCCCCTACTACGAAACGGCCATGCGGCAGACCAAGGAAGAGATGGCGGGATGACCTCGACTCGTATGCGGTAGGATGGAAATCTATAGCTCTTGACCGAGACAGTTAGAGAGTAGGGAGCCATTTGCCCTGCAGTGGGATCCAGTAGGCTCATAATAATAATAAGATTATTTGGATATCTTTTACTTTTCTTGTACTTTTCTATCCATTGCGTTGTCACTTATCTACTCTCGGGTAATCGATATTTGCGATAAAAAGAAGATGTTCTTATTTTTCAATTTTTTTGAGGTACTAACTACATAAGGTACTAAACTACTACTACTTGCATGAAAACTACACACATACACAACTACTACATACATTTGAATTGTATAGATAATGTGATTAGCCATTTGTCTGATACAGAGCGATAACGACAGGCTTTTAAGTCGAAGTGTAATATATGAATCGTAAATAATACTGCACTAATTATAATGTAAGAGTAGTTTTCAGTGGATGAAAGCATTTGAAACATTTGCATATTATCACATCTAAATCATCATAATCTCAAAGGAAACTTTCGCTCTCATTAACCCCAGTTAAGACGGACAGGAAACAGGTGGCCTGAGCTCAAATATCACAGAATCTCAGCCCAACTCGATACCAACAACAAAAATTACGTCATTCCTTTCTGCCACTCTCCAGACGTTCATCATTCAATTATGATTATTATGATTTATTACGGGAAATAAAGGAATGAATCAGCTGAATTTTGAACCGAGCGTGCCTGTAATTGAAATGCCTGAGGCAGAAGTTGCGCGGGAAATTATTTTGCAAATGACCGTGACGTGATTTCGTAAAATGGGTTAGTAATTTACAGGTTATTAGTAAATCACTTGTTTAACTGACACGTTTTGTAGTGGAACGGCAAAATCCAAATATGAAGAAAAAATTATGAACATTGTTGAGCGTAAAAAAGTTGTCTGCCAAATAAGTGGTTTTTATATTGGGCCGCAAATTTTACAAAGCAAAACCTTATTTTTTCATTTGCAGAATACTTAATTGTACATAGTACAGAATTTAAAGTGTCAGCTCCACTTGCGACACACAGTGTCGCAGTTTCAAATTCTCTAAAAATACAATGTAATGAGTAAATACATGGCATGTATTAATCTAAGAACCTTCGCATCAAGAACAACTACGCCAGTTGGTGCATGAGCAATAAAACGATGGTAATCGAGCATATATCTATTAATCTTAAGACTCTAATCCCAAACTTTGCCCTACCCTACGATTGAAATGTCCATTGCACTTTTAGAAATACTGTTCTCTTCATAGACTTGTAATAAAGCCAAACACCTACAAAAAACTAAAGTGAAGACAAGTTCAATTATTATTTAGTTTAGGACTAACGAAACAGCACTAAAGCAGACTACACTATTGCGACTAAAGCAGTACTTTCTACCAGTTGTCCTTTAGCTGAAGAAAAAATACAATAGGTACATGAAATTGGCAGGAGAGCCGACACACACACACATTCGTACTGTTAATAAATATTGTGTAGTAAAGAACTTGTCAAACTCATACTTAAAATTGATTTATGCAAGCTACAATGGAGCACTTTTGCAAGTCAATTTAAAGACTTTACCGCTTGTACCGCTCGTCCGCTCTACCGTTGTCAACAAGTATCACACAACACACAATCCTTAATGTCATCCATATTATGATATTGATTTTACATAGGTACCTTGTTATAGATTTGTACTGATCGAGAAACAATTATTTGGTTCCAATAACTGCGCGTATTCACTTTTTTCACACGCGTTTCTAAGACGTGGTGTTGTCTCCATTATTCCAATAGTCTGAGCGTTTACCATTAAATGACGGGTCAAAGTTAAATATTTATTCGTTTCGCCGATTATCAGATACCTATTTGGGCTGGACATTGGACATGTTTATGTTTAAAACTTTAATTAAGTTCACATGTCGGGTTCCAGATAACGGGACTGGACGAAATAACGCATTTATTTACCTCAACTGATTTATTTGGTTTATCTACTTTCCAAATAGTTCAGCAGAAATACACAAAATACAGATAAACAATGCAAAAATACGATCATTATTTTGAATTATTTTGTTTACAATACAATAATACTTTATTGCAAACCTGGTTACATGAAATTGTTTCATAAGTAGACGATACACAAAGCTAAAGGTATAATCGGCGGTCTTATCGCATAGAGCAATCTCTTACAGACAACCTGGTTGGAAAGAATATTAACAAATAATATTTGGAATATTGGATTGTTTATACAATTATTATTTCGAATTCTTTTGATTTCTTAAAATGAATAAGGATATTCGTAGCTATAACACATATTTTTGTGTGTTTGTTACCTCTTCACATCTAAACGGCTGAATCGATTGACCTAAAATTTGGTACATAGGTACCTTTAAGTCTGCCGTCTGGACATACTTTTAATCTCCTTTTCAGCGGGTAAAATCGCTGGGTGCAGGTAGTAAATGAATAATGAAAGTAATTTAAAGAGATAATGTGAGTCAAGCCGAGATAAATTGCCTTTTTCTTACGTCCTTGAACTTCAATAATGAGGTACTTGTTGACGATGTATTTGTGCGCAAGATTGATGATCGAGCCGATATTTTGGGCTGATGTCGTTTTAAATAGCGGAACCGCTATCAGACTTTTTTTAGAACATTTCTTGCTTTATGGAAGCTTGGTAAACATGAATAAATTTTTGTGTCAAAATTAAAGACATGTATCTAATAAAAATAAAATATTTTCACCTAGTAACTTTAATTACAAGGTTTTTCATAGGTACGTTATATTGATAAATAGAAGATGAATATTATAATAATATTTATTATTCTCTGTACGTCTCACTAATGGATATAGGCCTTTATAATTACAATAAACCACGCACTGTGCCACATACTCGCTTTTCTTGCATTACACCTGCGAAAAAAAATGAGATTACCCCAGCGGTATTTCTATTGAGCTTCAATATGGTATCCTTTAAGATTCACTTAAAGGGTCCTGAAAGGTGGGTAACATTCCAAATGTACTTGGTATTGTCGGTATCAATACGAGGCTGAAATCATCATCATGAGGTGGGCCATCTGCTTATTATCTTTGCCATAAAAATGCTCAAAAGCTTGCAGCTATTCTTTTAAAGATTTCATTATTTAAAATCTTACTAATAATTATAAACGTGAAAGTTTGTAAGAATGTATGGATGTCTGGATGTATGTTTGTTACTCTTTCACGCCTAAACGACTGGACCGATTGAGCTGAAATTTGGTATAGAGATAGCTTAGACCCTGGAACACATAGACACAGCGGGTAAAACTGCTGGGCGCAACTAGGATGCTATAGAAAAATAGCTCAAAAAATGAAGCAGCGGCAAAAATTTATTTTCTACTGCCTGCTTTTTTGAATTGCACATTAAGATAACTTTAGGGCTTGACCTGAAAACTCTTGTATTTTACAAAATAAATTTTAAATGAATTTAAGGCGTTTTAAGAGGTTTTAAAATATTTCTTTGAGTATAATTTATGATGTTGTTTAACAAATATTTGTGGTAATAAGTTAGTTTCACCACGAGATGCTACCTCGTTTGTAGATATCATAATTAAATGGACGTTTATTGTTTTATTTACTACTTTAACTTCCTTCGTTATGAAAACAAAAATAAATTACTTCCAAAAGAAATTTTCTATATGATTATAAAAGCAGCATTAAAATTTTATAGCGCAGTTTAAAAGAATTTAACATACAAACAGATAGAAATAACGATTGAGTTTTACACGATTGAGTTAAGATTAGTTAATAATAAAAAGTTTTGTGGTTTTAAAACTAATTAATATACAAAAATAATTCTTAGAAAAAAACACTAATTTTCTTTAATTATGAATTTAATTTTCAATGTATAAAATTTTTAAAATAAAATAATATAGGGAATTATGAAAAAGGCATGTGTTAATGTAAAAAAAAACATTATTGAAAAAATCACCCGAAATTCATGTTTCGTTAAGTTAGCCTAAATTACCGGGGGTAGACTTCCTTTGCAGGAGGTCGACTAGGTGGGTACCCCAACAGTGCCAGTTATTCTACCGCCTGAGCAGTGATGTGCAAACATTACTGTGCTTCGGTAGAACACTAGTAGGGTAGCTAGTGAAATTACTGGGCTGAGGAGTCTTAACATCTTATGACTCTCAAGTAAGACGCGTTGGCGCAGTGCACTCAGTATTGTATCTTTGTAAAATACTTAGTAGCACTGTACTAATAATGGGCAGCGTTATCTCTTACCATCAGGAGAGCGTCTTGCTTGTCTTCTTAAATCGTTGTATAAAAAAAGATATTCACTTATTAATTACCTACCATTCAAACTATTTTCCTTTAAAAAAATGCAATCAAAATAGGAACGATATACTCCGGTACGCCTACATTATTAAATCAAAGATATATTAAAGAAATAAATTTACCCACGCAGAAAGCCTTAAAGACTAGATTTATGAACTTTATTAAATTAATAATTTATGTTTTTCTTTTCATGCTACCTATATAATGTTGTAGTACCATCTGATCACCGCCTACATTATCTATTGAAAAGCACATTTTATAGCTTCAAAGAGAAGCCTGGGGTTATTGTGAGATACCTAAATATCCGATACAACCACGCAAGAATATTGCCTTTCAAAGTAGGTGTGCATCATGGCTCTTTTCAATTTTCAAGGAATTGATGGGCTTTAACTTCGACTGCATTGTCGTTCTTAGCTTATACCGCAGTGAAATTGTATAGCAAGGAAAAATTACTCAAATTCTCATGGGTTAACTGGAAAAAAACCAAATGAAAAAGTGTACAATCTTTTCGTAAACCTGGCATAAGAAAATTACAGCCAATAATATTATGACAATTTGGTATACGTTGAAAGAGTCGTATGATTGAACCTGATTATATTTTTTGTGTATAAGGATACTCACCACTTAATCGCAAACGGCGCCGCGGTAGACCCAAAAAGCGATGGCGGGATGACCTAGACAAACACCTCGAGGAATGGTATATTATAGCTCAAGACAGAGAAAGGTGGAAAGAGGGGAGGGAGGCCTTTGCCCTGCAGTGGGACACCACAGGCTCATAATAAATATTAATAATAAAAGGGTACTCACAGTAATTTGTCACTAATTTTATAATTTTTGTTTTTATAATTTAATTCTTTGAGGAAGACGGAGGAGCGCGTTGAGTGTCATGCCATGGCATAGGGGAGGCCTATGTCCAGCAGTGGATGAATGTAGACTGATGATGATGAATTTATACTTTAACCCAGTTTACACTATACACTATCTATACCTACATTAGAGAAGATCCTCCCCGAATGCCGTATTAGATTATCCTATACGTCCGGCGCAGACTAGCTAGGTAATATGCGAGGACAGTTTAGTCGGTAATGCAGATTGACTGATCCTCTCACAACGAAATGGATAAAAAAACATCCACTCGATAAAAAAGACGTATAAAATTCTTATAAATATGTACTCATATTATATAAAATATTCGATTTAAGGTATATTCGAACTTGAGCGATGTTATTATAGTAGGATGTGAAATAAAAGTATAGATAGATGGATAACTCTTTATTGGAACACAGAAAATATACAGAAATAAACTTAAAAATAAAACACAATATTATAATCTATGTGTTACAATTGGCGGTCTTATCGCTAAAAGCGATCTCTTCCAGACAACCGTGCAGGGAGAGAAGAATATTGCTATTCACATGGGTTAGTATACCATTACAAAAAAAATACCATTTTAAAATTGGAGCTAGCAGCCTAACAAAATATTACTTACGTCTATATAGAAACGACTTGCAATTTATGACTGTTCGAACTCTTCAAACTAAGCCACAAGAACAGTTATGACGATGTTCCTACAAAATACAAGTTTCGTGGAGATTTGCATAGACCATATATTTTGCCATGCCATTTGAGTTCTTATCGGAAGTTATAAATTTAAATCTACGAGTAGTCGGCCCTTTTCTTCCATCCTGAAGGGAAATTAACGGTTTCTTTATTTCAAAAATATTATTGTTACCGAAATGAATTTTGTTTTGTCCTCTTGTCGAGTCGTGTAACTACTTAGTAATATATTTATATGAATCTAAATATATAAAAGGAAAGAGTGACTGATTGACTGACTGATCTATCAACGTACAGCCTAAACCACTAGACGGATTGGAGTGAAATTTGAAACATAGATATGTTTTATGACGTAGACGTCCGCTAAGAAAGGATTTTGCCATGCGAACAAAGCCGCGAGGATAAGCTAGTTATTTATATTGCCATTATTTATTAAGTTTAAACTGTTTTAGTCGATATTATTGCAGTTCCACAGGGTCGATCATTGGCCATCAAAAATGTCCTCTATGGTGTAGGTTTTGGGACAGGTAGTAGGACAATTCAGGTGCTCCATTGTTTGGACAACACCGCAATCACACTTGTTTGTTTTGGGAAAAGGCAATATATCATATCGCACACCAATCACAAATTTATCTTTACTTATTTCAGGTTGTAATAAATAATAATTATAAAAAAAAATTGTCATGTCAGTATTTCATTAGGTGTGCATATTATACCAACAATAATTATAATTATTACATTAGGTACAAAATTTTTCTGTCACCAAAATCACGTACAACAAAATCTCCTATATTTACTCGTATTTAAAGGTTTAAAAAGGTAGAATGAAAACTTAAAGCTTCTGGACTTCAAAAACCATTTTTTTTTTCAACTTTTCAGTATTCAATTCGCTTTATACGGGTGAACTTAGCAAATATTTTCTCAAGACTATCTGAACAAGTGCACTAGAACAAAGCTCTAAGAGAAACTTTAGTTTTTACATAAATTCGATGTAATAAAGAACAAAGTATTTTTTTTCTACATTATTGATCAAAAAAAAAGAGAAAAGGCACACAATTCGTCGGAATATTTAATAACATAATAAGTTCAAATTGGCGCTTTAAAGAAAAGTAGGACTTCCTAGATAATTTTCTCTCACTAAACGCCCTAATGCTAAACTGATAGCAAATGTAGAAAAATAATGTCTATTAAGGCATAATTAGCCCAGTCAATGAGTGCCCAAAAAGGGTATGTGGATCGAAAAGTCGAAAGCAGAAAAACTAACTTAGTAACTTTGTTTGGACCAGTTAGGAGATAAACATACTAAAAGTCCCCACCCCTCCGACGAGAGCCCGAGGGGGGAGAGGCCAAAGAAGGTCCCATTTTTAGGTTTTTTGCTTATATGTCAAAAACTGTGCGTTGTACGATATTTTGTTGTACTACATTATTAAACCTCATAAAATTTTCTACAACTTCGGCCTTCACACTTTTCATCTATCTCCAATCGTTGTCCAGCTATGAGCTTCCAAACATGGTCTATTTTGAAGACGCTTAAATTAGTTTTCCATACAAAGTCGGTAAAAAAATCTTAGAAATAAAATTTGATCAACTTCTGGTTGTCGTATCATAATGAAACTTTGTAAATGTCTAGAAATCTGATGACAGTTTAATAATCTGGTACCACTGAGCTGATCTGATGATGGAGCCAGGAGGTGTCTAATGAAACTCTTCAATGGCTTTTAGTATACCCGTCGAGTTTGGGCACATTACATTCGAATCGATGAGACTTTTTCATAACACTTGCTGTCGAGGGTCTGATAATAGACCAGGAGGTGCCTACGTCTCATCAATCCGAATGTAATGAGCCTAAACTCGCCGGTTTTACTAATAGCCATTGAAGAGTTTCAGTAGACACCTCCTGGCTCCATCATCAGATCAGCTCAGTGGTACCAGATTATTAAACTGTCATCAGATTTCCAGACATTTGCAAAGTTTCATTATGATACGACATCCAGAAGTTGGTCAAATTTTATTTGTAAGATTTTTTTACCGACTTTGTATGGAAAACTAATTTAAGCTTCTTCAAAATAGACCATGTTTGGAAGCTCATAGCTGGACAACGATTGGAGATAGATGAAAAGTGTCAAGGCCAAAGTTGTAGAAAATTTTATGAGGTTTAATAATGCAGTACAACAAAATATCGTACAACGCACAGTTTTTGACATATAAGCAAAAAACCTAAAAATGGGACCTTCTTCGGCCTCCCTCCCCTCGGGCTCACCTCGGAGGGGTGGGGACTTTTAGTATGTTTATCTCCTAACTAGTCCAAACAAAGTTACTAAGTTAGTTTTTCTGCTTTCTACTTTTCGATCCACATTTCTTCTTTTACTGGACTAAATCTATTATAATCGAATTTCAGCTCGGTCCCATAACCGTCACCAGCATTTTGTATGATTGACAAATACAAATATTATTTATAGGTAAATAGTCACACTCTATTTGATCGACTATAAACTGATTTGACAAATAGCGTATTTACGTATTTTGTTATTGAACTAAAAGACACTTTGACGAATTACCGATTTGACCAACGAAGAATTTGACGAATTTCGGATTTGACCAAAGTCGTGCAACCCACTTTATTTGAATAAAATAATTAATCACCGGCTAAACGTCACAGTGGAAAACTGAACGTTTTTCCGGAATAATAAATAAATCTATTCGAGAACCGTCGGGGGAATTAGCCCAGATTTTATCACTACTCTTTGGGGCTCGGTACATGATTGATGTCTTTGTAATTACCATTTGCACTCATTAATGCGAAGACGGTACGTTTGATGTGGGTGTATGGATTAGGATGTTATGAACATCGAGATAAATTTAAAGTTATGAAAGACATGTTTTACTTGTGTGTTTCGGAAGACGAGTGGCAGCGCTCATTAGGTTTAAGGTGGATCAATCAAACTCAATGAAATCTCAAAATGATGAAGAACGAGAATGTTTCCACTAATTTACCGAAAATCATTTTACTATTTTGTTGAAATTAACGATTTTTTAAATATTATAGTAAATTTTTATTATAATATTTTAATAATAAAAAATGTGTGTTTATTTTCAAGTTTATTTTTGTATTTTTTTCAATGTTCAATAAAGTGTTATATCTATCCATTTTTTTTTAAATGCACATGATGGATAAATGGAATACAGTCATCTTTTACCGTTGTTTTCATGTTATTGGTTGGAAGGGACGTACTCTGCCTACATGATGGATGGAAATGTAGAGTTTCAATAAAGAGTTATGTAGTCTAATCTAATCTATAACCGACAACGTGTCGGCATCGGTAACACTGGTGTTGCTTTCTATAGAGGACGGTAAAAATGTTACCTACAAAAGTTTTTTTTTTAATGTAATAGGTGACAAACAAACAGACGGCCCACCTGATGGTAAGTAGCTACCGTCGCCTATGAATACCTGAAATACCAGGGGCCAGGGGTACCGTTGGTACGTGGCCCACCTTTTCAGACTCAGTTCACTCAGTTAAAATATAATTAGTCCAAACCTTATCAAGTTAGATAAGAAATGCAAATCTTCCAAATAAATAACAATAACTTTGCTCGATATGTATTTTTCCGCATTAGAAAATGCTGTAAGGTTTCCGCAATACTTCTATGAATATTTTCACAGACATCAGCTGGTTTCCGCAAGCTAGCTCGCGTTAGAAAAATTTATAGCCACTATGAAACTTTGAGCAGTTTGTTAAACAAGTAGGTGAATTGTTGCAGAAATACACATTTTTAAGATCAAAACAAATCGAAATCCTATTCAAAAAAAGACAATTTTTTCACATTTTTTTTTGTAAATTGAACACCACCTAACCCATGTGAATATCATTTATTCTCCTCTCCCTTTATGGTTGTCTGGAAGAGATCGCTATTAGAGATAAGACGCCAATTGTAACACTTAGTTTTTATATTATTATAGTTTGAAGTTGTTTTTGTACATTTTCTTATGTGTATAAAGGGTTAGCTATCTATTTTATATTTGCTGCGCCAAGCGGTTTTCCCCGCTTAAAAGTAAACTGTGTTTCTGCTATTCCAGGGTCTAAGCTAATCCGACTAGTCGTTTAGACGTGAAAGACTAACAAATATTATCGCTATACCTAGCTGCTCTATATATTTAGCTTCATAAGAGGATAGTGGAATATTGTTCTCTAGTAATAAAAAAATATATAAATTATGTAACGCTTACACGCAAGAGTGCAAAACAAAACTAACATCAATCAAAACTCAAAATAAATATTTAAACGCTCATCATCAAAGCGAAGGCATTTCATAACATCCTCCTTCCTCAAGTCGACAGGAAATCATCATTTAAAATTATTACCACCGCTTAACAGTACAGATAATCTGAAGATAAGATTACACCATTCTTTTATGCTTTTAGATGGGGAAACCAAGGGCTTCATTTAAAAACGCCACCGACTTAATGTGTCATTCGTAACTCATTTTGCTGCATGTTTGACTAAAAGATAATAATATTGTTAAAGACCACTATTATAAAAATAAAAACGTTATCGAGGTCGTGTCCTACATGTAAGGTATCTAAAAAACTATATACATAACCTATCTGAATGACCAAGTTTATGTGTTAGCTGAGGTAAGAGCCAGCTTTTTGGTCATTCATTGCTTCTATTAAACGCCTAGAAAGCTTCCTAATAAGTATGTATATTATAACACGGTCCTAGAACTAGTCCAGAAAGATCGAATTCGCGCGAATTAATAACTAGCGCGTCGACATGACTAGAATTCGCCAATATTAGTAAGTTATTAATTTGTTCATTTAAAATGTTATGGGGTAGACTTCCTTTGCAGGAGGTCGTCTAGGTGGGTGCCCCAACAGTGCCAGTTATTCTACCGCCTGAGCAATAATGTGCAAAGTATTACTGTGCTTCAGTAGGAGGGCACTGTAGCTAGTGAAATTACTGGGCTAAAGAGTCTTAACATCTTATGACTCTTGAGTAAGAAGCGTTGGTGGAGTGCACCTAGAATTGCACATCATTGTGAAATTCTGGGTGGTACTGTACTGATTATAATGGGCAGCGTTATCGTCAGAAGAGCGTCTTGCTCGTCATCTTACTTCTCCACGTAAAAATAAAAATCGATTTCATCAATCGCCACAGTGATGGGCGTCAACCTTTAAATAAACTGAAATAAAAACATAGTAGTTTTCTTCCAGCTGTATCTATATTTTCACTTACTCGTACTATAATCTTCAGCAGTTAAGTTTTATGAACACTGTTCACTGTTCAGTATAATCATCGCAGGATGCAGTCGCAACGACGCAGTTGAGAGAGATTCATTTAGTTCAAGCGACCGCTGTCTTTCATAACTGCGGAACATGACCAATTAGTGTTTTAGAGGGACTTTCGAGTGTTCTTAGTATAGTACTCGTAGTTTAGTGTTACTTGTAATAGAAAAATACAATTAGATTGGAGCTTATAATATTTATTTACAAATTCCGCGCTCAACTCTCAACCACATATGTTTTTTCAATGTCCGTCACTTCGCGCCTTTTTCCACGTCAAACATTTTTCATTTGTCACCGATGGTATATTTGCCACTAATTATTATTTAACTGCTCGATTGTAATAAAACGCTTACATTTGTGTATGCGTTTTGCTAGTATTTTGTCGGATAAATATAAAAGTGTGGCAGTTTTAATGTGTGTATGTATGTTACTTATTATTCACTATCACTATATCTTACTATATCCGTGAAAGTGAATAATATAAACGTGAAAGTTTGTAAGACTGGATGTCTGGATGTCAGGATGTATGTTTGTTACTCTTTCACGCCTAAACGGGTAGACCGATTAAGCTGAAATTTGGCATAGAGATAGCTTAGACCCTGGAATAAAACATAGGCTACAGTACAGGGGGTAAAACTGCTGGGCGCAGCTAGTATTTATGCTAATATTATCTAAAACTACGCAACGGATTTTGTTGCCGTTTTCATTAATAGATGGAGTGATTCGAGAGGGTGGTTTATATGTATTGAAAGAACTAGAGATCCTCTCAAACTATCAGAAATCAAAGACAGACACTAGTATAAATTGTCTATTGACTCAAACTGAACACAAACAGTAAAATACACTAATTAATCCTTAACAGCTTAAAACCTATTTTCTATTTTATTTCGCGCTCTCACGTTCGGCCTGCCTGACAGCTGACGTGTGCTGTCCGGCACAGGGTTGCCAGATTCAATTACAATTTCTACTGAAACAACTATTGCCATTTTTAGTCTTCAAGCTTTAAATATATATTACAATTTTTATCTAAAACAAGTGAAATTTAAAAAAAAAACTTTTTAAAAACAAGCTTTTATTATTATTACCATCTTGCATCATAAAGTACTTGTCAAGACGAATCAAATGAGCCCAAACTCGGTGGGGTTGCGTTGTTTTATGACGGAGTTTCTATGGCCACCTTCCAGCTCCATCATCAGATCAGCTCGATGTCATAAAAATATTGCATTGTCATCCGATTTACACACGCATGCAAATTTTTAGCGCAATTGGAAACCGAGAAGTGGGTCAAATTAAACTTGCGAGATTTGATTATAGACAGACAGACAACAGACAGGTGAAAGTAATTAAAAGCTTGTAATAATAAAACATTTTAACAACCAAATTGCGAGAGGTATTTTATCTGTGTACATTAAAATTAACATTTGTTAAAAACTGACTAGCTAACAGTATAATACATGCATAATATAGTAGAAGAACACTGATAAGTTTCTATTAAGCGCGACGAAATGCGCGTGGGTCTACTTGTTCACAATAGAGGCCTTCAGTTACGAGTATATAATAGGCTTTATAATAAGGGAAAAATCTTAATGGAATCACTTTTAAGAGCGTATATATCGAGTGACGACTCTCTCGCTCGCACAATTTGACAAATTTTGAAATATAAATTCAAGGAATTAATTTATTGAAAATTTCTCTATACAAGTCCTGCATAATATTATTGCACACATTTTAAAAGTGTTTTCAGTGAGAGTATACAGTGAGAAATAATGAGATTTTTTGAAAAAAAAAAAAACTTTTTCAACATCGCTCCTCATCCCATTTTTTATATATCTCACTGAAAACACTTTTAAAATGTGTGCAATAATATTATGCAGGACTTGTATAGAGAAATTTTCAATAAATTAATTCCTTGAATTTATATTTCAAAATTTGTCAAATTGTACGAGCGAGAGAGCGTCACTCGATATATACGCTCTTAAGTAAAGTTTTAGGTACAGTTATTCTATTAAAATTTTGAATCTTGTAACAAAAAACGTTAAAATGATGCTGAATGATGTGTGTGTGTGATATTTATTTAGAAAGTAATTTTTTTTTTTTTAATATTATAACTGCACCTATACGCAGTTGGAGTTGACGTTTAGAAGGCAAAGTTGGCAACTTTGTATGGCATCACAGAAAAGATTACCTACACTAAATATTAATTTATTCTTTCCAGAGGTACTTTTCTGCAAGCATTATTAGATGTTGAAATTACGTCTGGGGATCATCAGCTTGGATTCTGAAAAACTATTAGGAATTCAATTGTCTGCCAGGAGGGTAACAAAGGGACCTGAATGTCGTTACGGGCAATGAATATGTAAACCAGATTTATGATGGAGATGGGGAGAGATTTATCCCGCCTTTTAGGTTTGTCTCATTATATCTTTCGGCCACATAATCGTCCAGTGTCGAGCAAAGTGGTGAAGTAATTAATTAGAAATACTATACTTGAACTATACTGAAATATTTTACCGGGAGTAGACTTCCTTTGCAGGAGGTCGTCTAGGTGGGTATCCCAACAGTGCCAGTTATTCTACCGCCTGAGCAGTGATGTGCAAACATTACTGTGCTCCGGTAGGAGGGCACTGTAGCTAGTGAAATTACTGGGCTAAAGAGTCTTAACATCTTATGACTCTTGAGTGAGAAGCGTTGGAGCAGTGCTCCTAGAATTTCACATCATTGTGAAGTCCTAAATAGCACTGTACTAATTATGGGCAGCGTTATCTCTTAACATCAGGAGAGCGTCTTGCTCGTCTTTTACTTCATTACATAAAAAAAAAAAAAAAGGTAGCACTCCGGGAGTGCCGGCAGAAGTGAAAACTTCAATATTAACGTTGTGTTTAATTATAAGTATAAAAGTACTATCATTTATGAGGTAGAATACAATGTTTATTTATTGCGCTATCGTACACAAATATGACAATTTATATTATGTTGTTATTTATAATATTATATCGTTATTTATATATTACATTAAATTTTATCTCTCAGAAAAATCAACTTCCATCCATAATTTCGACGACTTTTACACCATCAACAGAGCAGCACACTCAGGCACGGTAGAAAGAGTGGGAGATACTAGTTCCTCTCCCTTCCCCTCGATCTTACGCTTTTTCGATCAGCATCACGTGACCCTGACGCGAGTTTGAAAGTTTTTACCCATACAAAAAAAAGTGCTCAGCGCCGCTAAAGAAGTTTTCACTTCAAAAAATGTCGCTGTACAACGACTATATCCATTACTATAGCTACTTCCCACGGTTTCACGCGTACCTATGTCCAGTATCCAGTCGTAAAAAATGCACTATGGGATCGATGGTGGTATGAAAGCCATATTTCTTATTATAAATATTGTTAGGTATGATAATTAATTTTGCTTTTTATACATTTTTTTTTAAATAGGCCTATGTTCGACCTCATCCCGGCAGACAAAAAGTGCAGATGACTAGAAAGGTCTCGTGCCTTGAAGATTCCCAAGTTATACCAACTCGGAAAACGGTTTTGTGTTCCAAGTTCCAAATTTGACCAGTTCTTGTATATTAAAGTTTCTTGTAATATCTCGATCTTACCCAAGGTAAATCAAAGTGGAAAGAAAAACATTTATTAATTACTTAAGTATAATTACATTTATTATTATCGTAAAAGCCTTACACAATTATACAAAGAAAATAGGTTTCCAACAGTAAACATGCTAATGCAATGTATACCTACGCGAGCTAACAAGACATAAATATTTAAATACATCCGATCTCATTTACCTTTAAAATACCTGCTACTTACTTGCCTACCTATATTGAGATAGGTATTTACTAGAGTCCGACCGAAACTGGTTTTACGGCCGAAACCGAAACCGAAACCGAATGTTCGGCCGAGGCTTTAGTTTCGGCCGAAACCGAAACCGAAACCGAAACTCACGTAGTCAAGTAAAAAATCTTTAAAATACTGAATTTTGCCACATTTCACCCATTATTCTGCATTAATAAGGACATGAAATGGAAGCACAGCATAATATTAAGTTTGTTGTATCAATTATAATATAAAAAATATATCAATAATATTTTTATTATTTTTAGGCTTCCGTGGTCAACAAGGAAGCCTTGTAGTTTCGCTTTGTCTGTCCGTCCGTCGCGTCTGTCGGAGAAACTATTAGTCCTAGAAAACTAATTTTGCACAGAGGAGGGCAAAGATTAGGGTAAGAGAACGGTTCATCAAAAATAAATAAATAAATATAAATCAATTAATTTAGGATACCTCCCAAACTTGTAAAATGGGGATGCTATTTTTTCTGGCTGATCCCATCATTTGGGGTTGAATAGATTTTTTAATGAAGCACAAATTTCTAGGAAGTTTTTCGATTTAATGATCCATTTGAAAGATATTCAATTTAATTTTTTTTTTGGGCGTCCCCCGCCATCTTAAATCTAAACTACTGGCTTTCAAACACTGTTAAAAATCACGAATATAGTCAACCATGAACTTTCCAGTAAACCATAGCGGTTAAGATAACGTTGATGAAAATCAAAGCAGTAGATATATGATTTGCCAGTTCTACGGAAGCCTACATTGCGCCTGGTCTGAATAGCGCTTAGCCTATTTATTTAAATTAAGTTCTTATAGCAAAATATTTATCAGTTATCAATTATAATCAAATCACTAATTGTTACTGTTTTATTACCCCCTTGATGCAGGAAAAACTTCCAGTTCAAATCAAAATTAACATCTATTATTTCTAGCTTCATTAAAATAAGGTTCGAATTCGCATGCGCAAATGCGGCTCGTTTGAGCCGCTCGGGGACATACGGGTAAAATACTTTGTGTTAGTATTTTGAAATCTTACTAATTAATACTTTGGTTTGCACCTACTTATACTAAGAAGAATCATCAATCTCTTTTAGGTACCTCTATATAAAAATAATAATTACTAAAATTGCTAATACACGCTTAGTTCCAGTCTCAACGAATATAATATCAAATCACACATTTAAAATTAATAAACCTATATTACAATTATAGGTATTAGTCGTCCGCCAAAGCGTTGTCGCGAGAAACGAAGCTAGGCGAGCGTGCACGACAACTTCCGAAAGGAGTTTCGGTTTCGGCAAAAGTTTCGGCCAATTTTGGCCGAAACCGAAACTTTTGCCGAAACTTGATTTTTGGCCGAAACTCGGCCGAAACCGAAACCGAAACCGAAATTGCGGTCGGACACTAGTATTTACGTATACGGTTTTAATTTTTTATTTATAGACAGATACTAAAAGAAGTACCTAGTCAAATTAAAGAAAACCTTACGATCGCGATTTGGCCCCTGTTAAAGAAACCTTTCTTAGAAGTGGTTTCACTTCTATACAAAATTGTGAGAACTAGAAAAATATTGTATAGAAAACGTTGTAATGTAATTTTCTATCTATGTGTCAAAATTTGACCATGCACCCGGTCATCACATATCCAACTATCACACTTTACACTAATCACTATAAATGCGTAAGATTTCACCGGGGGTAGACTTCCTTTGCAGGAGGTCGTCTAGGTGGGTACCCCAACAGTGCCAGTTATTCTACCGCCTGAGCAGTGATGTGCAAACATTACTGTGCAACATTAGGAGGGCACTGTAGCTAGTGAAATTACTGAGCTAAAGAGTCTTAACATCTTATGACTCTTGAGTAAGAAGCGTTGGTGCAGTGCACCTAGAATTGTACATAATTGTGAAATTCTGGGTAGCACTGTACTGATTATGGGCAGCGTTATCTCTTAACATCAGGAGAGCGTCTTGCTCGTCTTCTTACTTCTACACATAAAAAAAAAAGATTGTGTGTGTGTGTGTGTGACTGTGTGAGTGTGTATGTTTGTTACTTCTTCACGCCCAAACGGGTGGACCTGGTGGATATACTCAGGAATAACACATAGGCTACGGTACAGCGGGTAAAACCGCTGGGCGCAGCTAGTATATCACACTAATACTATAAAGGCGAAAGGTTGTGAGTGTATAATATTACATACATAATATGTTAGTTACATTTTCACGGCTGGACCGATTGAACTGAAATTTGGTATAGAGTATAGAGATAGCTCAAATCCTGGAATAACACATAGCACAGCGTGTAAAACCGCAGGGTGCAGCTAGTTTGAGATAAATAAATAACATACGCACTACAGCCACCTTTGTTCGGATTGAATGATGAACTGATGACGGATCCTAGTAGCTTTAGTATTATTTGTACGGAAAACATTTTCACGGACTCGAATCATAGTTAAGGATTCTTTTATCTGTGGTTAAGGTGACGACACACACAGGCGGGAAAGCGATCGCGGTCCGGTACGGAATTGTTGTAATGTTCGAATTTGTATGTAACCTGTCACACATAAAGCGAATGCAGGCAGGAACAGGAACAAAATGAAGATCGCGACCGCTTTACCGTTCCGTCCCGCCTCAGTCGGGCGTAACCTTAAAACTTACGGCACACTGAGCCGGTAAAGCGAACGTGATCCGGGACGGAATTTTTGTAATGTTCTAGTTTGTACGTAACCTGTCACACATAAAGCGAACGCGGGCAGGAACAAAATGGAGATCGCGACCGCTTTAACGAACCGTCCCGCCTCAGTCTGACGTAAGCTTTACGAAAACCATAACAGAATACCTACGAGCCTTGATGACGCTTGATGGGCTCGGATCGAATGTAATCCTGAAACGCTCTGTGATAAAGAAAGTGTAACTACTAGGGAAAAATAGTTTGACTTTCCATACAAAATAAGTGTTTACGCGCGACTACACCCTTCTAGATAATAAAAAAAAAAATAACAACAACATGCATCAATCAATGTCACCATGTGCAAAATGCAGCTGTCAATGTCATCGCTGCAACCAATTCCGGCGGGAAACCGGCATAACTCTCCCCGTCAAGCAAGGTACTATTGGCGCCATAGCCTCCATCTTATTTTCTATAAAAATTAAGTTTTCTCGAGTTGTTCGTGCCTAAACGTGCAATTCCAGTGTGATCCTTCACATAAATCTGGCGACCGTGTCGAGAACAATCAAAATTGTGGACAATTTCAAGCAAAAACTGCGAAAAGTGCAATCGTCATAACGCGTGCGTGTCCGCTGTGCCAAGCCGGTTGGTTCGACCAGAAAAGTCGCTATTTCTACAAAAGTACGCCACACCGCAGCCAAGCCAGTGCAGATAAGTGCCATTCCTTTGTTCTTTTCCCGTTTTTCCATCTATTTTGAGCAAACAATATCAGATAGTAGATCGTACATTCCGTTACAACATTTAAATTTTCGAACAATTTCAAATTTTCTTTTCGAAATTTCTACTATTAAATCGTATTTAAACCTAGTAATTTTGCATAAAAACAGTGTACCAGTTATTCTTTTAACGTGCACTACTATATTTTCTGAATTTCGTAACGTATTTTCATCGAAATCATGAGTAATCCAAGTGAACAAAACAGATCTGATTTCTCTCAAGATTTACAGACCTTACTTATAAAACGCAGTTCTATCAAAGGCCAAATTACCAAATTCAAGAATTACTTGTCAATTTTAACAAAAAAATCATCATTAAGTGCTTTAGAAGCTGCTGAACTTAATATAAAATTGTCAAAATTTGAACTCCTATGCAACAAATTTGATGAACTGCAGGGGCAAATAGAAATATTAAACTCAACTAATTTAGACGAAGAAATTGATGAGCGAGATGATATTGAGCAGCAATTTTCTAGTAATATTGCTTTAGCTCACACTTTAACAAAAACTTCAACGGCCAAGACAGAAGAGGAAAGCTGTGGCAGCTCCTCACATACAACAGTCCAATGTAGCCATAACAACGACATAGGGTTCAAGCTTCCACAAATAAACATTCCTAAATTTGATGGTTCATTCTTCAAATGGCTTGACTTCAGAGATACCTTCATTTCATTAATACATAAAAATGATAGAGTGTCAAATGTTAATAAATTTCACTATCTCATATCATATTTGGAGGGTGATGCTGCACGAGTCATAAGCAACCTGGAAGTGTCCAGCTCTAACTATGATGCAGCGTGGATGTTATTGTGCGAATGGTTTGATAATAAGCGTCAACTAATCAACCACCACTTAACCTCTCTATTAAACATAAATGCATTCACCAGAGAGTCTGAAAGATCCCTACGTTTTATGGTAGACAATGTTATGAAAAATTTAAGAGCTTTATCAAATCTTAAGCAACCTACTGAGCATTGGGATGTCCTAGTCATCCATATAATGTGTTCTAGGCTAGACAATCGAACGTTAGCTAAATGGGAAGAATACAACAATTCACTAGAAGATATTCCTACTATACAACAATTTTGCAAATTTCTCACAAATCGTGCGGACATTTTAGAGTCCACGAATAGGAATAAATCTGAACCTACTAAGACTTCCAATCCAATTCAGAAGCGGCCTACCAATCCGGTCAAGTCTTTTGCTGCTACATCACAAACAAACAAATGTGTAGTCTGTCAAGGTGATCATAGAATTTATGACTGTCCTATATTCAAATCTAAAAGCGTGGAAGATAGAAAGGCTGAAGTCACAAAATTGAATCTTTGTCACAACTGTCTTCGCTCAGGGCACTTTACCAGAACTTGTAACCTAGGACCATGCCGTACATGCAAGCGTAGACACAACACCTTACTTCACACAGATACACCTGTGCAGCCTTCAGCGGCAAATTTCAGTGATTGTGCAGACAATGAGTGTCAAAATTCTTTATCAGCTTTTTCCAAACAACATAGTGAAGTTTATCTGTCCACAGCTCTCATACAAATACACAATCCAGTAACAAATAAGACTGAGCAAGCCCGTGCTCTTTTAGATTGTGGCAGTCAATCTTCCTTTATGACTAAATCCCTTCAGGAAAGACTATCCTTAACTCCAAATCCTATTAACAAAATCAACATTATTGGCATAGGAAATTCTACATCCAATCAGGTCACTGAAAGCTGTCAAGCAAAGCTATCTTCTTTGCACAGCTCATTCAGCATCAAGACCACATTTTTAATCATGAATGAATTGACAGGGGAGTTACCAAAATCATTCATCAACATATCTGCTTACCAACCTTTGTTGAAAGACCTCCAGCTTGCCGATCCCCAATTTTATCAGCCGGCAGAGATAGATATCCTGCTAGGTGCGGACATCTTCTGGGAAGTGCTTGGTTGCGACCAGCGTTCTCTTGGCACTGGCCTACCCAAACTAAGAAGTACGCAATTCGGGTGGATTATAGCGGGTCCTATGTACTACATCAACAATTCAAATCGAGCTGACAAGCTCCAATGTCATCATGCTATAACTAAAGAATTTAATTCTGATGATGACCTAAACAACCAAATTTCCAAATTCTGGGAGCTGGAAGAGCTTCCCCAACTAAAATCTTTAAGTACCAGCGAGCAAGAGTGTGAGAACCATTTCACCTCTCACACCACTCGCCTATCTTCAGGCAGGTTCTGCGTCAAGCTACCCCTGAAAGAGTCCCCACATTGCTTAGGTGACTCCTATAATCTAGCAAAGCAAAGGTTTCTTGCGCTAGAAAAGCGTTTCCGCAAGAATCCCGAAATGAAATCTCAGTACACAGATTTTATCAAAGAGTATGCTGACTTAGGTCATCTCTCAGTAGAATCAAATCCTATTCCTGATGATGCCTATTTTCTATGCCACCATGCTGTCTTCAAATCTGACAGTGAAACCACAAAAACTAGAGTAGTTTTTGATGGGTCTGCTCCGACAACCTCTGGATTTTCTCTCAATGATATACTCATGACTGGTCCCAATGTCCAAGATTCTCTTGTTTCCATTTTGATTAGGGCCCGACAATATAAATATGTCCTAACTGGGGATCTGGCCAAAATGTACAGACAAGTAGAAGTACATGAAGATGACCGCAATCTACAATTAATTTTGTGGAGAGAGAACGAATCTCTTCCTATCCAAACTTTGCGGCTGAACACAGTCACATATGGCCTAGCCAGTTCTAGCTTTTTGAGCACAAGATGTCTTTGGCAGATAGGTGAGGAGTGCAATGACCCACAAATCAAAACCATCATACAAAAGGACTTTTATGTAGACGATCTTTATACAGGCTGTGATTCTGAGCAGGAATTAAAACACTTGCTCACTTCTGTATCCCAAGCATTAAAGCAAGGTTGTTTTGACCTGCGCAAACTAAAAACAAACACTCCATCCATTCTTGAGTCTGTCATATCAGATGCAAATTGTGATAAAGTGATAACTAGCGAATCAGCCAGCACCCTAGGCATGGGCTGGAATCCTAAATCAGACTCCATAAATTTCACTTTCAAAATTCCTTCAGCAACTAATGTTATCACAAAGAGATCCATATTATCCTCATCATTCAAAATCTTTGACCCCCTGGGTTTGCTAAGTCCCTGCATAATATTGCCCAAGATGTGGATTCAGACCCTGTGGCTGAAACAATTAGGGTGGGACGACCCCGTACCTAAAGATATTTCGAAAGCTTGGTTGAAATTCTTAACCACTCTACCAGCCATATCCAATTTAAATATCCCCAGACAAGTGTTACTCAGTGACTCAGACCAGGTAGAGTTGCACTCCTTCTGTGACGCCTCTCAAGTGGCATATGGTGCCTGTGTTTATGCCCGAAGTGTGGACTCCAACAACAAGGTCCATGTCCGCCTTCTGTGCGCTAAATCCAAAGTTGCACCCATTAAGGCCACCACCATCCCGCGCCTAGAGCTCTGCGCCGCTCTATTGGGTGCCAAGCTATGCCAGATTGTGTCATCATCCTTGCGCAACAAGTCAATTCAATTTTACCATTGGTCTGACTCAGCTGTGGTACTAGGTTGGCTTCACACAAGTCATCGTGACCTGAAAACCTTTGTTTCCAACCGGGTCTCTGAGATTTGTGACCTAACTAATCCCAATTCATGGGGCTATGTCCCAACCTCTAAGAACCCAGCCGACATGATATCAAGGGGTGTATACCCAAGCCAAATTGAACAGGCGGATTTGTGGTGGTCCGGTCCAGAGTTTTTACTCCTGCCGGAGACTGAATGGCCTATCCTAAACTCTACGACCAGCAAAGACCTACCTGAGCTAAAGTCCCATGTAGCTGCTCCTTCTGAGCCCATAATTAATTTTGCCAATTATTCCAACTTCAATAAATTAAAACGAACCTTTGCCTACATTTTAAGATTTATACACAACACTAGATTTCCCAGAAACAAAAATGTTTCAGCCTTAACTGTAGATGAGTTAGACAATTCATTTTGCCACCTAGCTCGTATTTCACAAACGCAAACATTTCCCATAGAATATGGGCTTCTCTCAAAAGACAAATCGTTAAGTACCAAATCTAAGTTGCTATCCTTAGCACCATTTTTTGATCCAAAGACTAAATTAATCAGAGTTGGAGGACGTCTTGACGCCTCTGATCTTCATTACAACAAGAAACATCCTATCTTGTTACACTCATCAGATAGGTTCACCCAACTATACTTTGAATATATGCACAAACAAAATCTTCACGCCGGTCCGCAACTATTACTATCATTGGTCCGCGACATTGTATGGCCCATAAATGGCAGACACCGAGCCCGCCGTACAGTGTTCAATTGCGTTGTGTGCCGACGTCATAAAGGGCAAACGCTTCAACCCTTAATGGGAAACTTGCCCAAACAGCGCATCACTGTAGATTACCCCTTCAATACAGTAGGGATTGACTTCGCAGGTCCTTTCTACATTATAAACCGTAAGGGTCGAGGCTCAAAGGTCATTAAATGTTACCTTTGCTTATTTATCTGCCTTCGATACAAGTGCATCCATTTGGAGGCCGTGAGTGATCTCTCCAAAGATGCTTTCGTAATGACATTTCGCCGATTCGTAGCCCGCCGAGGCAAGCCATCTGAAGTCTTTTGCGACAACGGCCGCAACTTCGTTGCTGCCGCTAGGGAATTTGGCGAATTTATTAAAAATAATCAAAACTATTTATCAGAATATGCCAGTAGCGAGGGAGTCAAATTTGTATTTTCTCCTTCCTACGCACCTCATTTTGGAGGAATTTGGGAAGCAGGAGTAAAGGCTGCCAAACATCATCTCAAACGGGTTATGGGCAACTGCCATTTAACTTTTGAGGAATTAAATACATTGTTTGCTCAAGTAGAATCCATCCTCAACAGTCGTCCCTTATGTCCCCTTTCACCATCACCTAACGAGACCTCCGTTCTTACTCCTGGGCACTTCTTAATTGGGCGATCTCTAACTGCGCTGCCATCACCGCCAGTTGGAGACCTAAAACCAAACCAGCTTCAACGATATACTCGCTTGGAGCAAATGCGGCAACATTTCTGGACACGCTGGCAAAAGGAATACTTGTCTGACCTACAACAACGCACAAAATGGAAGACAAATGGTTCCCGCCTAAACATTGGAGACCTAGTGCTGCTCCAAGACGACTCATCACCTCCATTATGCTGGCGCCTGGGCCTGGTGGAAAAGCTATACCTGGGTCCAGATAACATAGCAAGAGTCGCCGATGTCAAGACAAATACTGGCCGCCTTCGGCGCCCCTTGACACGGCTGTGTCCTCTACCTTCTGCCGCCGACCTAGAGTGTTGAAGATCTGCTGATCTTCAACGGGGGGGAGGATGTTTACGCGCGACTACACCCTTCTAGATAATAAAAAAAAAAATAACAACAACATGCATCAATCAATGTCACCATGTGCAAAATGCAGCTGTCAATGTCATCGCTGCAACCAATTCCGGCGGGAAACCGGCATAACTCTCCCCGTCAAGCAAGGTACTATTGGCGCCATAGCCTCCATCTTATTTTCTATAAAAATTAAGTTTTCTCGAGTTGTTCGTGCCTAAACGTGCAATTCCAGTGTGATCCTTCACAATAAGTAATCGATCAAGTAAAGTTAAATTTTATTTAATAGATACAAGTATTTTTAATAGATAAGAAACTATGTGTGTTTTTTTGAGTTGTTTACTTTTAGGGGTGTGTTTAAAGCTCAAAGATATTATTCACTAGATACACCTTAAATTTAATGAATGAAAAAATAAAATATTTATTCATGTATTTATAAACATCTTCTTTGACAAAACAAAACAAAACAATAATTTATAGTTTATTGCCATTTAAAAACGAATACGTTTAGGTAAACAGATAAAAATGTAGGCTTAAAATAAATTATACGTGCGCTTATTAGCTTCAATGCCACATGGATATTTTGGCGCGTGGCTGAAATTAGAAGTTGACTCATTTACATAGTGAATTGTAGTAACCACGCCACAATTTGCAGATCCTCATGTTGGCTTTGTTTTGTGGTAGATTTATTGTAATAGGTAACCTAAATTCTGTGCTAGACCATAAATTAAATTATGAACGGCTTATAAATTATACAGTGCCATATAACAAGCTTTTTGCGAATGTTGTTACTCTTTGCATTATTTAGGCACAATAAATCTGGGGGAACTGGAAGATTATTTCCCACAAACATTTTACATTGTAAGATCTATTCGAGAGAAGATTACACCCTGGCATCGATTTACTAACCAAAGGATATGAAATTGAAATTGATTTGTTCGACTTTGAAAACGAACATGAGCGTTTTCCATATTAAGGCGTGAAAGAGTACAAACAACTTGCATCCTGACATCCATAATAATTGGGGTTTATACTCCAACAGAACAGGTTACCCTACTTACACTGTCAGAGTCAAATCACAAATTATAGGTCGTGTGGCCAACCTATATGTTGCAGTTTCAGGTCGCCGAGATTATTACAGGGCCTGCAACATGACCTAACGACTGCCTCCTACATATCTTATAGGAAACAGCCGGGACCCACAGTTTTACGTGCCTTCCGAAACACGGTAGCGTCCAGGCGAAAATCTTTGGCACACTGAGATTTGAACCCAGGACCTCCGGCTTACAAGTCGGAGGTATGACCACTGGGCCACGGACGCTACAACAATCCATCCATACATCCAATCCAACCCAATCCATACATTCATACAAACTTTCCAATCCAATCCATACATTCATACAAACTTTCACGTTCTATAATATTAGTAGGATACTGTTAGGCTTTGGCTGTGGTTAGTTACCATTGGACAAAATCGTGTTAGCAGTAGGATTAGGACTGTACCGGTACGATGTTCAGCGAAGCTAGGGAGGGCTATATCCCGCTATGGGCGCTGTATAACGACCGCTTGGCGACACGGTTTAGTTCAACGAGCGCTAACTGGCCACGGCCGAATTTAGTACAGCGAGTGAAAACTCTTCTTCTCTTTGACGCCAGTCAGTAGACAGTCCTCATAGCGTGAGCTTCTGAAGAAAGACATTTGAATTGTCCGAAACCCAGGGTCGGACCTAGCTTCGACTTTTTTATCCGTAGTAGTCGGTGTATTCCGTCGGGATATAATTGATTTTGTTTGCAAATAAATTTGTAGTGTGAGGCTTCAATAACGGTACGACAAAGATATATTAGGAAAATACGCTAAAGAGATATAAAGAGTCACCACATCTGAGCTATGTAAATGCCAAGCTCAGTTACTAAGATCTGTAACTATTTTATTTCCTCCTTAACTTACCCAAATCTCTATTAACATAACATTGAATATTATGAATATTTCATGGTATATTAAAATAGGATCTGGGAAAAATGATAACCATTTTGGCCTGTTATGAAAAATAGAATTATACTCCGTTTAGTACAATGATATACCTAATGGTTTTTAAAAGAGTTACTGGGAAGATTTATCGTCTACAATTACAATACATAAACTTTATTATTGTTATGGTGATGTTAAATATATAAGGTTAGTGGCGGGAATCACAGGATCTATATTAATGGATTAACAAGGAGTATTGGGGAATCTCATCATTTTAGAGGCTCATCATTAAATTCACCTACAATAATATTATTGTTTTGTTTTGTTTTAGATATTCACAAAAACAGCATCTAAGAAAATGTGACAAGAAAAGTATGGCCGCGAGCTTGAAAATGAGACGTTCAAAGAATGGCCATGACTCTCCGCCGATCTGACAGCTTGCCGACGCGACTCAGGGTTGTCCCTGTGCGATCCGATCCCGATCAAAGTAAAACACCCGACTCCACGACCGTCCCAGATTTCAATAACACGCCCGTGCGGGAAGAAGTTATCGCCACTTGGAAATCTCTCCACACCGACGTCAACAACATAAAAAATGGATTCACATCCACAAATGGGACCGTTGACCGAAACGAGGACAAAACGGAGCCGATTAAACACAATTTCATTCCCGCTTTCATGTGCAACAATAGGGACGTGCGAAGAAAAGTCACTTATGATAATCGCAACGGCGGAGAGAGCGATGGGTCCGCGTCACTGCCCCTGGACCCGAGCCAAGCGAGCCGCCTCGAGAGCGGCCGGAGCTCGGACCGCCGCCGGAGCCTCCTGCAGCGGCTGCTCGCTTGGAAGACCCAGGACTGCGACTGCCGTGAACGATACATACCCAAGTACGCCACTCCGAGACTGCGACCGGAAGACTTCCTGTGTACATGTGGCGCGAGTGCAAACCGCTTCAAACTACAGAACAGGACTAGTAAAAACGCGGAACGAGGACGCTCTAAAAGTGTAGGATATGAAGCATCGCGCGAAGTGGCTCTATTCCGTCGGTTAGTGCAGTGATTTTTCAAACGAGTTGTTTTAAAGTGGAATGGAAAAGCTCGATTGGATTCGAAAATATTCGGTCAGATGCCAAATATAGACCGATTATATCGGAGAGGCAAATTATGCATTACGGAAATGGAAACTAGTTGAGCTAGTTTTGATTATTTGGTAATGAGGTTTAAGCGAGTTTATTACATCAAGTTTTTCCATTTTCCGACTTTAAATGCAACATGTAAAGTGTCTAAAGTGTGTGACACGCCAGGTGTGCAAGTGCTGGCGCTACAGTGGGAGCGGAGACCGCTGCGGCTCTGAGAGCTCGCGCGGCTCTCACGCTCGCTCGGAGATACTATCCTGAAGGCGGGTGGGGCTGGACCATCACTGTCGTGGGCACGATAGTCCAGATCCTCTCCCACGGCCTGCAGCTGGGAGGAGGTGCGGGGCCCATTGCCTGCACAGCATCACTCAAATATCGCGTACCTCCGCTCTACACACACGGTAAGTTTATATCCATTCTTGTCCTTGAACTCTAATCATATTTACAGGAAGCTTGGCTAACATTTTGTGAGAGGAACAATAAGGAAACGACGAAACTATAAGTCCTTATTCTGTGGAACACTTTACGAAGGATGCTAAAATATGAGGATCGCGTTGTCATTTAACATGGGATATGCGTGTTTTTCAGAAAGCCTCTTTTATTTATGATGTGTTTTATAGTAGTAAACTTCCGAGTCTGTTTACTCCGTAAACTGATTTCACTTTACAAGAGCCCTTATGCGCATAAATAACCAACGAGATAAATATACGAGTATTAAACTGAAACATGCTACTATTGCATTTACACAATATTATAATATTTCATATCCAGGGAATTAAATAACTAATTAGTAGTGTACAAGTCAAGACAAAAGTATAAGTCCAGGCGAATTTTTTTGCCATACACTGAAATTTGAACCCAGAAACTCTTTTCGGATTACAAACCAACCGGCGGCCGGGCCATACGATTACCTATACCAAGACCTTCCTTTCAGAACATCTTTAAGTGTCATAATTTATGAGTATCTTATACACGGAAGGTGGTCGTGATTATAGCGAAGAAAATATCTCATCTAGGGATAGACGAATCTTTTATATTAGACGCCGACTCTAGCAGACGGTTCACCTGATAGTGAGCGGTTTCCTATAGGTGTCTGTATCAACAATGGTGTTGGAGACGCTAAAATATTATGATATTACGTCATTTTTGCCGATTAGGAGAATGAGTGCGTTGGACTATAGATACCCCTGTGGTGACATGTCCTGGCAATATCCTACTAAGCAGCTTAGCTTAAGCCAGATTGATCGGAGCTTTTCGTGTCAACCGCAAAATGCTGCATATTGTAGACGTGTCCAATGTGCCCTTTGGTGAGCGAATATTGCACTGAACCGAAATTAGGACAGCGACATTTTATTGCCAATTCAAAGTCAATTGCGTATTGTTATAGTGATTTGTATGCAAAGGGGACTTTTGAAACAAAACTACATATTTTTAGAGAATATGTCTCAAAAGAGTACAGAGTTTTAGGTACTTTATTTTTTCTCGTTATATTGGGAGTGATTTTTATCAATTTAACAAGGTCGATGACATGTAATGAGGATTAGAACCATTTTATATGAATAGATTTTTATGGGCCTAGAACTTACGAATAAGAACCTATTCATAGCCTAGCACATAGTGGCTAGGGTCTAATCTAGCTGTCAATTGTATCTGTCATTATTCTTTTTAATGATTTAATTGTGTGAAATAATATGTAACCATTCGACTCAACTAGAAGAAGAATTTACCAAGATTATTAGGACGATACATCATAAAAATAATATGAAGAAATTATATTGTGTAGTAATGTAATAGAGGTCATCCTTACCCAGCCTTGACACACCAGGAACAGAAGTAATTTACGAGGAAACTTCCAGCTTGTTACCATTACAATGTTTTTATGCGTCTCTATCTTTGATACTTTTACCTATCTACTAATTTTATGGATGTACGAAAAATAACACAACTTTGACATCTTTTGTTGTGCTCTTAAGAGCGTATATAATATCATATATCAAAAAATGGGATGGGGAGCAATATTGAAAAAAAAAATTTTTTGCAAAATATCTTATTATGCCATTTTTTAAATACATATATCTAACTGAAAACACTTTTAAAATGTGTGCAATAATATTACGGAGAGCTGCTACAGAGGAATTTTCAATAAATTAATTCCATGAATTATTTATATTTCAAAATTCGTCAAATTGTGCGAGCGAGAGAGCGTCACTCGATATATACGCTCATAAGCTGTTCGGAGCGGCGCGCCTATAGTATGCGTTAGTTCATGCCGTAAAGGTTCATGTAAATAAATGTACGCAGGTGGATTTTTGTTATACGATGAGAATATTATGATTTTGTTATGTGGGCCGCTTTAGTTTGCATCAACTTTAAAGGTGCACTCAATAGGTGACTTACGCAAAAATCTTTTTTTTTTTGGATTTTTATTAATTTATATTAAGGTAATCATCATCATCCTACACATTCATTATCGTCCTACTGCTCGGCATAGGTTTCTTTCTTGTGAAATTAAAATGTGTATATGGCTGGTACCACAAACGGGAGATATTCTATTTCGAACAGTAAATTATTATTCAAATCGGTTCTTGAAATACGCAAAAAAAAGTCAAGAATAAAACCAACAGACGTCTATTATAAGAAAGGCACATTCCATCTGTTGCAATTTTGCAACAGCAAAAAGGGCAGATAAAATAAATCAAATTCTAGCAAATATCAAAGCATCGCCCGATTTATTCGAAAATTAAGTACGTGACGTGGTTTTTTGCAGTAAGCTAAAGCAATAAAGGCAATAAATAATATCTTTGGCCACTTATTCTCATCCTTTTTTGATGGTTACGAGTGAGAGCTGTGTTTTCGTATTAACTCCGGTGGAATTGACAAATGGGTTTGCCAATAAATGTGTTTTCTATTAAAAAAGGATTCGTTAGGTGTCTTTTTTTTAAATCTTATATAAATTAAATATTGATACGTTACAACATTATTATAATACCTAATTTTAATAGCGGTCATAATAATTATATGTTCTCGTATGTGTGTGTATGATTGTTATTTTTTTGCAACGACTGTACGTCTGCACGGAGCTAGAAGTAGATAAAGCCTGCATTATATATCGCATCGCTACACACCTCTACAATACGCTGTTTTTTTTTTAAATGACCTATGCTGTTGTTCTCAGATTAAGACCTCTATAGCTTTACTGGACCTGGTATTGCAGACGTCTTTAGGAGATGGTAGACAACCACCATCTACTCTCTCTCTCTCTCTCTCTCGTAATCGTAGATCATCTTAGCAAGTCACGAAAACATAAGTTTTTTTAAACGCCGCTGCTAATTGACTACTATTAAGTGCGTAGCAGCTATAAACCTGACGCAGACTACTGCCGCACGGCCACACCGCATCGCATATAGTTATATGCGAAGAAACTACTTTGGTACATTTTTATATGATTGCAATGATAAAAGCGGCCAATACGGCTAGATACGGCCAGTCTCGCTGTAGTCTGTACCGGCCTTTACAGTTATCTCTGCGGACAAAGTTTACTATCACTCGAGCCCCTAGGTAGATAAAACTAACTTCTGTCTAGCGAGCTACATCAGAGCTCAGTGCTCATGTTGGAACCAATATTTAATATCCAGGGTAGGGCATTTCCTCATTAGAATAGTTGTTTAGAGCACTCAGAATTTCTATAGACTGGCCTGTGGCCGATCAATGGATATAATAAATAATAATAATTGGGGTTTATACTCCAACAGAACAGGTTACCCTACTTACACTGTCAGAGTCAAATCACAATTTATAGGTTGTGTGGCGAACCTATATGTTGTAGTTCAAGTCGCCGAGATTACTACAGGGCCTGCAACATGACCTAACGACTGCCTCCTACATATCTTATAGGAAACAACCGGGACCCACAGTTTTACGTCCCTTCCGAAACTCGGTAACGTCCAGTCTAACTTTTTGTCACACATCTCAGTGTGTGACAAAAAGTTAGACTGGAACCCAGTGTTTCCAGATTAAAAGCTGGACGTATGACCACTGGGCCGCGGACGCTACTAGTGGACGCTCTAAGTGTTCTCTATTGCTGAATCATTACTTTGTAAGTAGCTGCAGAATTATTGTTCCTTCTTTCTCAATACTTTTAAGAAGGGAAGGGGAAAGCTGGTTGAGACATTGGCGACCGCTTGAAGAAGTATGAAGGCGACCCTCTCTCTAGCTACTTTTAATGGAAGCAAATCTTGATAGCCATTTAAAGATATAAGTAGATACCTATTATTATATTATTGCACCTTTGGGCAGAGTAGCCGAAAGGATTAGCAAGCTGAAGTGGCAATGGGCTGGTCACATTTGCCGCAGAACCGATAACCGATGGGGTAAACGTGTTCTAGAGTGGAGACCGCGTCTCAGCAAACGTAGTGTAGGGCGTCCTTGGGCGAGATAATATCCGGAGGGTTGCTGGGAGTGGTTGGAGGAGAAAGACGGAGGACCGAGTTGAGTGGCGTGCCATGGGGAAGGCCTAAGTCCAGCAGTGGACGAACACAGGCTGATGATGATGATGATGGGCAGAGTACACGTTGGAATTTAAATGACGGATATACATTAGTGTAAGATCTCGCATATTATCTAGAATAAAAATTTATTTACCGCTCATTATATAAAAATAAATCCGTCATAAAATTCACAAAGGCAGAGTTATAAATTTTCAGCAAAAATCGAATCTGCTTGAGACAAGAACACTTCCACAAAGCCGTTGCTTTTAGGCGTCAAAATACAATATTGAAAGAGGCTTCCTCGAAAAGCTCTCAATTATTACATTACACCCTTAGCTTTTCCTAACTACCATTTGGAAATTCAATCAGTATTCCAGCATAATATAATAATAGTCGTCTCCGCAGATTAAATAAGCTGAAACAATGGTTGTGAAGTTTCCGAACGCACCATTTTATACAACGAAGTTAAGTAGCAAGACGCTCTCCAGCAGGGCTATTCACTTATCGGTTAGGGAACCGAACCGAATACCGAATTGTCAAAATGTACATGACATGACATGTCAAGTTGTATCTACATAATACGTCATTTCATACATTTTTGACAATTCGGTATTCGGTTCGGTTCTTTCACGGATAAGTGAATAACCCTGCTAATAGTAAGAGATAACGCTAGTTAGTGCAGTGCTTCCCAGGATTTCATAAAGGTAAAATTCTGGGTGCACTGTGGCAACGCTTCTTACTTGAGAGTCATAGGATGTCAAGACTTCAGCCCAGTAATTTCACTAGCTACAGGGCCTTCCTACCGAAACACAGTAATGCTGCTAAACTGCTCAGGCGGTTGGGGTACCCATCTTGTTGACCTCCTGCAAAGGAATTCTACTCCCGGTAAGTTTGTTGTAATATAAATGTACGCACTTTGCATGCGCTGTCTCTGTTGTTTATATTCCTTATTTCTGTCTAATACAAAAGTAGGGATCTTGACAAGGTTAAAATATATAAAATTAATTAGTCTGTCATTATAAAAAACAGTATTTTTGTATAATGAATAAAATAAAAATACTGAGATATACCTGATGCAATTTCTAGTGATCTAGCTCGGAGTGCGCGGGGCCTTGTCTTGCAGTCAATGCAGTCCCATACATTTTGCCTTTGAGATTGAATGGGATGACAAATTGACTTGAAAGCTAGAGAAGAGCCTTGGTGTCAGGCATGTACGTAGCATGTACATAGCGTGCAGGCTTCAGCGGGATGTCAAAACTACAAAAAGTAGAATACTTTAAACATTCTAATTTTTAATGGAATGACAGTTGTAATCTTGAAATTTCTTAAGAGCTCGCACTCCATGCTTGACACGGTGATGGCCAATCTAATCTTGCTAGTAATCTGCGGTCGTTTCGCCGCCATTTGTGTAATATAAGGAATAATGAGTCCGTGTGCAAAGCCCGCTGAAGTAGGACTGCATATTAATACGCACGTTCTAGTTTCAACTAAAGCTACGATACACGATCAATAACATTTTTTTATTTAGAATGGATGTTAAAATGTTCTTTTTTGACTATTTAACATCGTGCGTGCAAATAAAGATGTAGTTTAATTCTAGAAAGACGTATTTATTTTACCCTTCAAATAGAAATTGATTTAATGAAAATTCGAAACTCTTCTGCCAATTTGCAAGAAAAGTCATTTTTTGCTTAAAGTACACTTTCCATAGGATTTAGGATGGTAAAGGCCGGCTTTTGTTAGCTTATTTATGCATTCTAGGAAATAGAGAATTACCCTCGCTTCATTTCAGGCGTCATATAGCCCAGTAAAGTTGTAGTTGTGAATCAAACCTAAATACCAACGTTCACAGACTAATGAGCAGCATTGTGTTCAAATGTTGTATGCGACAGAACACGAGTGTTTAACCGTACTGACTATTAAGCGCAACACACACAGAGAGCGGGCGCGGGTCGGGCACGGGTCGGGCGCGGGTCGGGCGCGGGTCGGGACGTTAGTACGGCGGGTATTATTCCTGCTAATTACTACATAGTATAAAACAAAGTCCCCTTCCGCGTCTGTCTGTCCCTATGTATGCTTATATCTTAAAAACTACGCAACGGTTTTTGATTGGGTTTTTTGATGGATATAATGATTCAAGAGAAAGGTTTGTATGTATAATATAGGTACATGCATAATAAAGTAGAGGAACACTGCTATTTTTCTGTTAAGCGCAACGAAGTCCGTGCGAGTCCACTAGTTATATTATGAGACTCTCTCTCTTGATCTCGGCGACCTGAAACTACAACATATAGGTTGGTCACACAACCTATAAATTGTGATTTAATTCAGACAGTGTAAGAAGGGTAACCTGTTGAAGTATAAAAACCCCAATTATGATTCTATTATATATTATAATTATTATGAAAGACATCACACTGATAGCGTGAGCGGGGCAGGTCGTGCGCGGGTGAATCAGTGGGTGAGTTACAAGGAATTACACCCGCCGTACTAACGACCCGACCCGCGCCCGCTCTCTATGTGTATTGGGCTTTATAGTCTGTAAAATTACCTATCTTGTTGGAGATTCAAATCACGTTGACTGCTGCCGCATAGGACATTGTCACGATTGTGCTATTAAAATGGATAATAATATTATGACATGTTATTAACGACAGCTGTTATTAATTTTAATATTGTTACAATGGGAAGGTTTTCAATGCGGGATTTGGATATATAACTATTTTAAATGTTTCTAGAAAAAAAGCGTTATGCATCGTCACATTGCATCCCCGGCACAGGGGTGTATTTCTGTCGAGGCTGGCGGTACGATGAAATTCTTATTCACTCCCGGGTTAGTTACCACAACCAACTCAATATCTTTCAACGATTCGCTCTAACAATCTCAATGGAATTATAATTGATGCAAGATATAAAAAAAATGTTCGCGCCCCGCATAGCACAGCGGCCCACTTACTCCCTTAAGAAGATCCCCGTACAGGATCGAAACGGTCGGCAGGAAGCCAAAGTAAATACAAATGAGTTTATGCCGTTTATTTACAAAGATTAATCTAAATACTCACTAATCGTTTAGTATAAAAATGTGTTCCAGTTGATTTCGATACAAAAATTATGGGTTTGATGATTTTATAAAGTTTCTTTTTATATTTGTCACGCTATCTACCAAATGTGTCAGCTCAATAGGTTCAGCTGTTTGGGCGTGAAGAGGAAACATACATACACATAACACCCTCGCACATCCATATACAGGGTTTTTTAAAACATCTGCAACCTCGCAGCACTACGTAGCCAACATCATAAACAACAACATGTCGTAATATGTGACTTTAGATAAATAAATAAATAAATATTTCAGGACGTTTCACACAGCGCCACCTAACCCCAAACTAAGCAACTTAATGCTTGTAATATGGTGGTTAGGATAACGGATATAATACTTATGTACTTTTCTTTTGTAAATACATACTTATAATAGATATTGAAAAACCACCCAGACCAGAAACAAATACCTGTGGATCACACAAACATTTGTCTCATGCGGGAATCGAACCCGCAACCTTCTGCGTTGCAGGCGGGTATTACCCCACCGCGCCACAGAGGTCGTCAATAATTTGTTACATTTTACTTTCATACAAAAATAATTATACAGAGCATTCTGATAGTTCTTTTTATTTATTCTATGCTGTCCCACTGATGGGCAAAGACCTCCCCAAAGTTTCTCCACGTGTCTCTATCTTGCGCCACCTCTCTCAGATGGAATATTAAATTGATATTTATTTTAGTTTGAAAGTAAATGTAACAAATTATCAAAAGTTACATATGTTGTTATGTTGTTTTACCAGGGGTATACTTCCTTTGAGGAGGTCGTCTAGGTGGGTACCCCAACAGTGCCAGTTATTCTACCGCCTGAGCAAACATTACTGTGCTTCGGTAGGCGGGCTCTGTAGCTAGCAAAATTACTGGGCTAAAGAGTCTTAACATCTTATGACTCTTGAGTAAGAAGCGTTGGTGCAGTGCACTTAGAATTTCACATCACTGTGAAATCATAGGTGGCATTGTACTGATTATGGGCAGCGTTATCTCTTAACATCAGGGAAGCGTATTGCTCGTCTTCTTACTTCTGCGCATAAAAAAAATATCATGACATGTTGTTGTTTATTAATGTTAGCTGCCTGGTACTGCGACGTTGCAGGTGTAAAAATAACCCTGTAAGTAAGATTATTTATAAAATGGAATTATTTACTTTGTTTTACAAATCGATTACGGCATCGTCTTGTATTCATCAAAGACACGGTAAGTTTTGACTGCCAATCAATCACAAGGCTGCAAATCATTGTTCAAAACTTTACTGAAGACTGAAGCTTGTTTTGTTAAACTTTGCAGGGTTACTTTTGGGTAGAGAATCAATAAGATACAATACAGGGAAAATATTATAAAAAAGCGTAAAGACTGGTATAGGGAATGAAATAAATAAAAATAATTTTAAATTCAGGAACAGAGTTTTAATTTTATTAAGAATCTATAGGATCCCACTGTAGGGTACCAAAGGCCTTTCTTCCCTCCCTAAAACTAGCTTGTTCTAGGGCTATGAATTTCATTGTGAGTAATTCTCCTGTCTCTTCCTTGTTTTGTTGTTATTTTGTTCCTGTGACATACGAGAGACGGGCTTTTCGTTTAAAAACATGTTTAAGACTTAGTAGACCTATTTTCTATTACGCTATACCATTCAAAGTATTTGTTATCAATGAAAAATATATTATAATACGCGTCTCTTAACAATACAATGTTTGACCCAAAACAACGAAAAATAAATGAATTCAAACACTTAACCCAAAAATGTATAAATAAAAACATTGAAAATGCATAGCTGCCAATAAAATACTTATCTGATTGCGTTCAAAGTAATAAATTTGTATAAAAAATAAACACTCGATTCCATTGAACTGTGGATAACAACATAATCTGCTAAAAATAACTTCTCTCGTTCCGCTGACTTTTTATCTGAAATTGTTCGTGTATCACAAAGCTTTTCACCTAGTGACTGGTTCAACTAACTGGAGAGAATTTAATGCTTTTTTCTTCGAAACATTTTAAACTTTTAATAAGATTGATTTGAAAACTTTTAGTCGATATACCAATGCACTTTTGCAAGTTAAACTTTAAGCTTAGTCTGGGATCTTCAAAGTATTTTTTTTAACTGACTTCATAAATAAAAGCTAGAATCTATCAAATTTAATAATTATATTATTTCATTTACAAAGTACTAGCTATGCCCAGGGATTTTAACCAGTGTGTAAAATTGCCTATCTGTTATTCCCGGATCTAAGCTATACTGCCTATACCAAATTTCTGATAAGTCGGTTTTTAATAATGTAATGTTCTGTGCAGTCGTTTAGACGCAAAGTAGAGACAAACATAATATGCATCCACATTTATTATATTAGTAGGACAGTAGGAATTAGGAAGTGTCCAAAGATAAAAGAAATTCTTTGATTTATACACATTTCTCTGATCTATTACTGTGTGTAAATCATAGAATACCTTTTGTTGGGTGGTAAATTTATGATCTTTGGGCTATTATTTTTTGGTCACTTTGAACAAAGTGCCGTATTTGATTTATACGCAAAGGCACTAAAGGAACTGGTACAATACATGTATGTATTTGTGTAAAAATGATAGCTTATATCCTTCAACGGCCTCGAGTCTTGACACTTCCTTACCGTCCCGTTTCCTTACCGTTATTGTCCTATAGAAAGTGTGCAAAAAGAAAAGGGTCATGACAACCAAATTATTGTTTTATGACCGCTTCGCGACTTTATTCATTAATAATTAATAAATTATAATTTATTTAATTATTCAGCATAACGCTACGACTAACTTAATGTTAAAGTAGCATTTTCTACCAGTTGTCCTGAAACTGGAAAAGTACCGGACAATGGGAGGAGTGCAGACAATGTTAAGGAAATGAAGCAATCTTAAAAAAATAACATACCATAAAAATAATGATGGGTGAATTTTATTCATGTCTCATAAATCAAAACTTTTCATTTATTTACATATTATGTATTATACATTTAATACAAATACATTTATTTAATACGAAACTAAACTAAATCCTAAACCTAAATAGTAATAAAATAACCCTTTCCTCATTAGAGCCATCCGTTTTTTACTTTCTTTTTATCTATTTACTCAGCCCATAACCACCTACTGCCAACACTTCCGATCATGTGCGAGTCTCAACCAGTTCCTTTCAACATACTTGACAATATCGTCCGACCATCGGGTTGGTGGCCTTTTTTTTATCCCAGGAAAAATGCATTACTCATTGTCACTGGTACGTGGGACTCCCCTGCCGAAGATGGGCGCGGCGGGGATACCTACTAAAAAACCTGGGGGGAATCTTCTCTTACCTTAGTCTGATTTATTTATTAAAATTTATAACCCAAGAGTCACGATTGCGCCCTCGTTTCCTACGACTCTCCTATTCTGCACAGTCTAGCGATTGTCAAAGCTTATAGTGCCCTATATCAACTGTACCCTTTTCGGATAACACAAAAGGCAAAGCTTTTGTCTCCTATCGGAAAAGCTGTTCAAGAACAATCGATTAATAATAACTTACGCACTCTCCGATGAAAGATGTCTCGACTTCTAAACGACTTTTATATTCTTCAACTTTGAATTGGCTACCTGAATTTTGCTTTTAAACGTGTCGGGAATTTAGATTAGAAAACGTTTGAAAGTTACTTTTGTCTCGGCCATTCAATTCCTTCATAATAACTCTGATTTAAGATCCAGGGTCTAAGCAACCTACATACTTACATAGAACAATATACACGAAAACAGGCACCCACCGCTTATCAGTCTAATAGGTACGGGTCATGAGCTGCATTACATTAAGCTTGCCTGCTCTTATTGAGCGCTTAAGTTCTGTTAAATAAAATATTATTTAAGCATATCCAATATGCTCTCAAAAAATTCATTGTCTGCCTGCAGTGAGCGTTGACTCTAATAAAAAGTACATAGGCGGATGTTTGTTATGTGTTGCAATGTGGTGCGGCCAGCCGTCATTTCACCTGCTTTAAAGCTACTCTGTGTTATGTAGTACTGTGTTGCTCTGTGTTAATCAGCTAAAGTACTCTATGAGTTATTCCGGGAACCACCTCAATGTATCAGCACACTAAAACTTAAAAATTTACGTAACATACATTTACAATTCTAAACACAAACTAAATGGGATTAGAAATACCATACTTATGTTTAAATTTACCATACCAAGCTTATGTTTAAAATTTCTTGTCATGCAAAGAAGGAGGAAGCTGAGAAAGAGGAGCTCTCCTGGTGGTAGTAGATATCACTGCCCATAATCAGTACAATGCCACCCTGGATTTCACAATGATGTAAACTTCTTACTCAACGTTCTTCCTCAAGAGTCATAAGATGTTACGACTCTTCAGCCCAGTAATTTCACTAGCTACAATGCCTTCCTACCGCAGCAGGGCAATGTTTGCACATCAGTGCTCAGGCTATAGAATAACTGGCACTGTTGGGGTACCCGGTACCCACCTAGTCGACCTCCTGCAAAGGAAGTCTACCCCCGGCTTAAAAGGCTTTTAAAAAGATGCACAAACTGGACAGTTCTCGTATCATCTAATAGACGTCCCATCCCGCGGGCACAATTAACCAAATTGCTTGCAGCGAAACCCACTAACTCTAATTAGTATTGGATTGTTGACTATTTCACCTGTTCTCGGAATACGATTGTCACACTGATATGTTTTTTTTAGAAATAAAATGGATTCAAACTAACATACCTATAAAAACATCTTACTGGGCTGAAGAGTCTTAGCATCTTATGACTCTCAAGTAAGAAGCGTTGGTGTAGTGCACCCAGAATTGTACCTTTGTAAAATACTGAGTAGCACTGTACTAATCATGAACAGCGTTATCTCTTACCATCAGGAGAGCGTCTTGCTCGTCTTCTTACTTCGTTGTATAAAAAAAAACAATGTTCAACCAACGCAGTGCTTGTGTGCTTACCACTCTCATCAATCCATTCTCTATCATATTTACGTCTTCAGTGGAAAAAACAATTGAAATTTTTGTAAACACAATTATATTAATCTTTATAAATAAACGGCACAATTATTATCAAGATTTTTTTTGTATTCTGTTTGCTATTGCATTTAATAAATTCATTATTTTTAATGTGAGCTTTTAAACAATAACGACATTATTTTCTTTCAGCTAAAGTAAAAATAACACTTACAAGCTTTTTCATACTATTTATTTCTAAAAGAAATGCTATGGAATCTCCAAATGAAAATAAATGATATAACAACTAGTTTGGAACAAGGTAGCTATTTCTGTCTGTCTGTTTGTGCGAGTCGTTCTTATTATAAAGTTTGTTTATTCATAATACATCTTTTGGAACATATATTCAGATATTCCGTTTTCCTTGTTTTTTTAACTATTTTAAGAGATATTGCAAATATTTTGCCTAATTTAAAATAATTAGAAGGTATAATTTGTTTGTGTGTAAGACTCAGTAAGACACGCATGTCTGTCTGCCTGTCGCATGTGAAAAAATTGTTCGATCGATTTTGGTAATATTTAAATGGAACCGTCTGGGAAGTATTCCTTGAAACACAAAAATATGTTTTATAATCGTTTCAGGCATCTTCGAGTTATCAGTGAATATACGAATTTAAAAGAATCAGTTTAATTTTGCAACTTTTCTCCTTTTTGGTGTTTTTTTTTATTTCGTTATAGGTTAGCCTTTGATCTTAAACAACGATGCGGTCGTAGACGGTAGCAGACTTAACCTAGAAAGCGGGATAAATTCCCCCCTGTCATTTAAAAACAGTTATGCCTATCGGACAATAATATTGTCGTCCATTTGTTAATAGACATATATACTCGTATTATACATATTATGCCTGTGATGGTTCATATTTATTACATTTTAAGTGATGATACCCTTAAAAGGGCAATTTGGGTTCAAAATCCTCATCCCGATAATTATTTAGATATAGGTAAAACCTCATAATCTTCGAATGACTAGGCTATTTAGATTGATGGATCTCCCCTAAATCTCATCTAATATAGGTGAAAGCGACGTGATGTAGCAGATATCCTGGGTATGCTTGTACGAATTCAACCCGAGCTTAATTCCAATTAATCATGTTTCAAAACTAGCGCAACGCAGATTACGGCATATTTTCTTCGTTATACTTACGATTTCAGAAGTAGAATCTACCCCTGTAATAAATTATAATGTAAAGGCATTTTTTGTGTGTCTATTTTGTGTAAAAACTAATTATTTCAATCAGTTTTTACACAAAATAGATCACATGTACCTACGAATATTGATTAAAATGTACAAATCCTAATTAAATTTTTTTGCGTTTACGGATAGCTGGACAGATTGCGCTGAAATTTGATATGTAGGCCAAGGTTAGGTATTACGAAATTAAAACCATGGTAAACTCATTACAAGTAGACATTTTCTCGTAAAAAAGCTTTATTATCAATACAAGTGCCAGTGTGTTATGAAAAAAATTGCAAGCAATTTAAAAGCTCAATTTTTATCGCCCAAATCTTTCAGGGTGTTTACGTCCCGCCATTAAATATGCTATTCATTTAATAGTTACTTCAAAATAAACCCTTATGGGCGGTTATCTCGATTTAAACGTTTTATAGATAACCTTGTAATCGGGAACTCAATTAGGATATGATTACCCGAGGGTTGAAGGGATATGAATAGGAAACTTATTGAATATCTTACTTCTTACTACCTCTAAGGGCTATGCTCGGGGTTTCTCTACGAGATCGAATCAGAAATGAAGAAATCCGAAGACGAACTAAAGTCACCGACATAGCCCGGCGGATTAGCAAGCTGAAGTGGCAATGGGCAGGCCACATAGCGCGCAGAGCGGATGGCCGATGGGGTCGAAAAGTGCTCGAGTGGAGACCACGGACTAGCAAACGAAGCGTAGGACATCCACCCACAAGGTGGACAGACGACCTCATAAAGGTCGCCGGAAGACGCTGGATGCAGGTCGCTTCCAACCGGTTCATATGGAAGTCCAAAGGGGAGGCCTATGTTCAGCAGTGGACGTCCAATGGCTGAGATGATGATGATGACTACCTCTAATATTATAAACGTGAAAGTTTGTACTGGATGTGTAGCTGTATGTTCGTTACTCTTTCAGGTCTAAACGGGTGGACCGATTGAGCTGAAATTTGGTATAGAGATTGTTTAGACCTTGGTATAACACATAGGCTACAGTACAGTGGATAAAACGCAGCTACTTATCATATATATTTTTTTATTCTCGTAGTTCACTTTTTAATGTTAGAGACAGACACTCAAACAGACTGTTCGACTTATGATGATCGGTTACCTTCGCTTTGAGTCGTCTGCAATGCAACAGTGGTAGGTACTGCCAACAATCGTCGCCGAACAGACATTGTCGGTCAATTTCACTACCCAAGGATAAATCTTTAGAAGATATACCTATCTTCAGAAGATTCTTTTCTAGAATCGAGATTACAAACTCTTGCCTGCGAAGTCCATCTCGCAGAAGCGCGTCGAAATCGGGCCAACTTTTTCTAGGATAGCTTCAGCGACCCGTTAATTCAGTGCCCATTATGTGGATTTTTTACCTAAAGGCATCCACATTAATCTTTGCTATTGGTTAATTACAGCAGAAAGCAATAACTCATCAACAACACATTTGTAATCCCATAATCCGTTGAAAACAACATTTAGTAAGCTCAGATTTTACGAGCACCGCATCTTGTAAGACATGTAATAATTTGTCTTACAGGATATCCTTGAGAGCTACGAAAATAAATTACGGGCGTCGTGAAAACACACTAATAATCCATTTGGCGTCCAACCACGGTAGCTTTTAGGTACACTCAATTGCATTAGCTTTTGGGCTTGTGTGAAATTAGCAAGTACCTACCAAAAGTGATATTTTAGTAATATAATGTAGTGGTGGGCCTCTAATGCATAGGCCTCTAAGGCCAGGGAAAGTATCAGAATTTTGCCAGTTATTCATCTAGTTCAGTTATAGAATTATTATAGAAGAGAATAGAAAACTCATTATTGAACACCACAAATACAATAATAGAAAATCTTTAAAAATAAAAATAAATTACACTAGACCAAAAGAGTTACAATAGACGATCTTATCGCTAATAGCGATCAGGATTAAAAGGATGTGGGGATTTAAGATTTATGGGATAAGCATATTACCAGCGCAATTTCTGAGCATGACAAGATTTTCAACAATAATAAATTAAAAATTTCCATGCCAAGATTCTTTCTTACCTTACCTGCATATTTCAGAAAATGTTAATATTAAAGTTCTTTCTACCACAACTTATCCTTTCATCATACATCCCATCAGTTATTCGTCTCATGCCTATAGTATATTTGTCCTCTTAGTGCAATGGTCTGTAGTTTGTTACTTTAAAACATCACCTTGCACAACCCACGCTGGTCTAGGCTGATTCATACGAACAAGGTGGGTGGTCCGTCTAGAATTTATAATCAACCTTACCTGTAGAATACAGATGAATGTTACTATTAATAACTATGAATATTTGGTTTAATTAACATAAGACATCAACTTGTAAATATGCAATTAAAATGCACTAATAAATAAATAAAAATTTACATTATACGAGGCTGTACGTTTATACGAAAAGTCTTCAACTCGAGGGTTTTAATAGGCTACACTTTTTATTTACTTACCCCTAGTACTGTGAAAAAACTTATAGCCCCTATGTACTGTGAAAAATAGACTTCTTCAAAAACTTACCTTTCTAGAAAATTTATATTACCCAGTAGTGGGATAGTTAAGGCTAAATATATAATAACAAAGATGTCATAGACACTTTTTACACACTTTGGCCTTGTTATTCCTTTCATTTCATACTAATAGTAATAAATATCTCTACTGCCTTAAAGAGAGCAACAATTAAGTTTATTTTGTAATACCGAAATAGGTAAATAATTAACGTAAACGTGACCCTGTTGTAATCTTCTTATTGTATCATAGTTTTTCCGGGCAAAGATTAACTGTGGTCACAAACTTTCAAGGCACAAAAAGTTCTATTAGTTTCCTACACATAGCCCGTCGAGAATAAAAAATCTATTAAGTAAGTAATAAATCACGAACACGAACTTTCTTCACGGATTATTATTGTGAGTTATGGCATTTTAAGTGACTACAAAAGTGTAATTAGAACTCAAAACTTTTATACCCAGATTTTGTGAGCTCACAGAATACTAAAAGACCGTTTAGCATTTTCTGATTTACCTGTCTTTGAAGTTGTCGTAAAATTTGATCCTAACCTTGGGCACGAATTCAAAAGCATGTCCACAGAAGACAGGCTTCTTTCAACGCATCTCATAACAACGTGACAAAGGTGTGATTCCTTGGCATGAAGTAAATAAAGAAATTACAACGATTAAGTATACACATTGTATTCTCACTGAAAACAAAGATGTTAAAGATGTTGTTATTCAAAATACTTTTTAAACCATAAGCATGATCTCTACAATCCATTACAAAAACTTGGAAATCACTTGAAACTTAAATAACGCCTGAAAATGTTTCAGAAATGGCCTGCGCTTTCGTCCGCTAGAGAATAGTTTCCATCGATATTGACACATTTCTTGCATATGTATTCAGGCAAGTGCTGAACGTTACTGCAACATTTTCGAACCTAGAACGTAACCATGGCTTTATAACATAAAACAACCAAGAGCTAACCTTCTGTACCTTTTACTTTGTGCCTTAGAACACTTGACCCGGTCCGGACACTTTGCCAAGGGAATACCATCTCGTAAATGCTATTTACTGTCTTACACTTTGGACGTGTCCCCACGAGCCCTGAATTGACCTTCGAGATGGCTTTGCTTTAGAAACTTGTAGATTGAGCCGATTACATAAAGAACAGTTCATACCTATCGTGATTGGCAACAAATCATGTAGTCAATGATAGTTTGTTTAAAAAATAGTATAGTATATAGTACAAAAAGAAAAATAGTTTTTTTTTAATTTTTATTAACTGACTTACTGGTGATATCAGATATCTATCAATGCACAACTCAGACCGCTGATTACAAGCAGGCAACAATAAGTTAAAAAAAAGTGTTTTCGTCGATTAAAAAAAAACTAAAGGATGGTCAGTGAATATGAGCAAGAGCAAAGCAAAAAAACGTAGTAAAAATAACCATTATGATCAAATTAGGCACGCTAAAATCAAATTAGTTTTAAATAATTGATATTTCGTACCAAATTACCATAAAAATTGATGATCGTAACCTTGAAAATTATATCCATAATATTCAGCTATCCGGACCATTATCTTTTGGTATCTTCAGATATTCCTTGTTTTTCTTCATTGCCAATTTCCGTTGCCATGTTGAATTTTAAATGTGTTTGTTTAAACCTCGACTTACTTAATACTTAGAATGGCTCTCAAAGGATTTCAGATAAAGACAAGGACTACACGGTGCACGGTTGTCGGAAGTGCTCTTTTCTTTAAATATATAAAGGGAAAATGTGACTGACTGATCTATCAGCGTATAGCCCAAATCACTGGACGGATTCGGTTGAAATTTGGAACACAGATAAGTTTTATGACGTAGACCTCCGTTAAGAAAGGATTTTGCCACGCGGGTAAAGCCGCGGGCATAAGCTAGTTAGCGAAAAAATCGCCGATGGCTTTATTTTTGGTACCTTTTTCTAATATTTCTTTGTAAATTTCATGTAAAAAAATGTTTTAATAAATATAAATAACACTTTATTGAACCTCATCATCGAACACAAACCGATGTGCTAACGACCAATTTCACGTGGCATGTTACAGGAAAATTGTCAGAACTTGTCAAACCATCGTTAGTTGGTAAACTAAAATAAAATTTAAAAAAATTGATAAAAAATTTATTATAACACTGACCATGCCCACTCGTCAATTTACAATGATATTTTAATTTTTAATCGCCCGCAAAATTGCGAACTATCCTCTGATCGTCCTTGTTCATCAAATTTTCTGGCACGTTTGGAAACTTATCATGGCCAATCTTCTTGCTTATTCATTGTTTCATCAAGGTTGTCTCTAAATTCTGCTGAGAATTCATTTCCGAAAACAAATTGATCCTAACTGAAGGTGACCTTCTTACTGATGGGCTTCAAATCTAATCTTCATCATTTTACTCTTGTGAGAATTAGGGTCAAAAGATCACTTAGGAACGTACCTGCACTACGTATCTTAGCTTTAAAGGCTAGCTTACTAATTTCAAATGGGAATGTTTGTATGGATGGATGTTATTACCTCATGAAGAAATGGCTGGACTAATTAGCCTGTTATTTCATATTAAAGTAGCTTAATACGAATCTAAAGTAACGGCTACTTTTCAGTAGGTAAAACGGCATTATTGACTGTCTAAAGCTTTTGATGCTTGGCCTTTGTACATTGTAGTACATGTTCTCAAAATTCGTACCAACGAGTTTATCTGCAAGAAATTGCGAAGATTGTTTGCATCTAGTATTAAGTTTGTTTTGTATTTTTAATTATTTCTTGTTGGTATTATTATTATTCAGCCTGTATCGCCTCACTGTAGGACAAAGGGCTCCCTTTTTCTATCCACTCTTTTCTCTGGGCAGCCTTTAGGTGCCAATCTTTGTGGTGCCTAGGAGTCAACTTGGTATAATGAATTATAATTATTCAATTCTACCAACACCTTATCGTACTCGTATTAAATTTATCATGGGATATGTAAGTTTTACTTAAACAAGTTAATTTTTATAAAAGTAAAAAGTAAATAACAGGTTTTTATTAAGTACCCTAGCGTGTGTACTGAGTTCTATTTCATTGATTTTCGTTGACGTAAATATACTCGCGATTTAATTAAAATCTCATTAAACCCTTATTTCTTGTTAAACCCTCAAAGGCGTCGAAGGAACAGGACTTGGAAGGGTTTTATTTAAATAATATTTCGTTCTTTTTAGGGTTCCGTACCTCAAAAGGAAAAAACGGAACCCTTATAGGATCACTTTGTTGTCCGTCTGTCTGTCTGTCTGTCTGTCAAGACCCTTTTTCTCAGGAACGCGGGGAGGTAACAAACTGAAATTTATAGGAAATACTAAGGTCCATTGCCTCTTAGAGCTGTGAAAATTTCAAACTTCTAGGCCAACGCAATCAAAAGATATAGTCAAATATGTCACAAATTTCAGCAAATTTTCGACATTACCAAATAAATCAAAACCTACGGGGCACTTCCCGTAAACTCAGAATCTTGAAATTTGGCACGAAGTAACTCCTTAGAGCACAGATAAAGGAAAAATTACGAAAACCATAAATTTTTATTTGCATCATATGAAAAAAATATTTTGAATAATTTTATACCTACTTCCCTTTTTCTCATGAACGCGTAGACGTATTAAATTGAAATTCATATCAAATACTCAAGTCTATAATACCTTTAAACTGTAATAAAATCAAACCTCTATGTCAACGCATTCAAAAGAAACAGCAATTTTAGTCGCAATTTTAAACTCGCAACTACTCTCAAAAAATCAAAACCTACAGGGTACTTGCCGTGAACTTAGAATCTTGAAAATTGGCACGAAGCAACTCCTTAGAGCACAGATAAAGGAAAAATTACGAAATCTGTACATTTTTAGTTACATCATATAAAAAAATATTTTTAATAATTTCATACTTACTACCTTATTTCTCATGAACGCGTAAACGTATTAAATTGAAATTCATATCAAATACTCAAGACTATAATACCTTTAAACTGTAATAAAATCAAACCTCTATCTCAACGCATTCAAAAGAAACAGTAATTTTAGCCGTATTTTTTAACTCGCGACTATTCTCAAGGGAATCAAAACCTACAGGGTACTTGCCGTTAACTCAGAATCTTGAAATTTGGTACGCAGCAACGTCTTAAATTATAGGCACAGGAAAAATTGCGAAAACTGTAAATATTTAGTTACATCATATAAAAAAATATTTTTAATAATTTTGTATTTACTACCCCTTTCCTCAAGAACGCGTACAGGTATTAAATTTAAATTCATACCAAATACTCAGCTTTATAATAACTTTAAGCTGTAAAAAAATCAAACCTCTATTTCAACGCAATCAAAAGAAACAGCAATTTTAGCCGCATATTTTCAAACTCACAAGTACTCGCAAGGGAATCAAAACCTTCAGTACATAATATTATACCCACTTTTCTTTCTACTTTGTAGGTTTGTACGGAACCCTCGGTGCTCGAGTCCTACTCGTACTTGACCGGTTTTTTTTCTTTAATGTAGCAAATGTTTAACCTTAATATGGTTCCTTTTTTACACTGAACAATTCGGAAGTATTTAGATTCATCTTCTTTGGTTCCTTTTACCAGAGTAAATTTATAACTACTTATCAAACATTTTATCTTGTTACCTATTAATATCCTTAACGTGTTTTTTTTTTTCCTTTATAAAACTTTTAGGACATTGGTCTAGTACATATTATGATATTGTTATCAATAAATCGAAATATAGAGAAAAAATATTTTACAAAACCTTGACTGAAAAACATTTTTTGACTATATCTCTTCTCATGATATGTAAGGGTATCTTTCAAAGCTCCTAACTAAACATTACTAGTAAATAATAATACAGCCATATCATTCCGCCCAATTTGAATAAAAATCTTAGAAGGAAATTTGCGGTTTCGACCTTAATTTCCTGTAGATGGTTGGAGGAGCACCATTTGCCATTTATATGAAGTTGCCACACTCCCCCTTTTCACACAGTTTTGGCAGAAACATTTTGCAGAGATTGAGTGAACGGACTGCGATATCCATAAATTAAACTTATTCGGAGTGGATTTCACCAAAATTCAACGTTACTAATCCTACATTTTATAATATACTAGCTTATGCTCGTGGCTTTACCTGCGTGTTTAAATCTTTTCTTAGCAGAGGTCTACATCATAAAACCTATCTATCACTTTCAAGTGAATCCATTCAGCGGTTTGGGATGTGCGTTGATAGATCAGTCAGTCAATCAGTCACTCTTTTCTTTTATATGTTTAGATTTTAGCATCGCGTACCTACTTACAATGAAAGTTACCTAATTATTACAAGTTTGGAGATTTCACCAACTTAATTATCCATGAGTATAAACCAACCAGATGACGTATTGGTCAATTTACAGTGATGGCAATCACTGTAAGCCGATAAATGCAAAATTTTATAGATAGAGAACGGTTAAGGGTTAAGGTTATAGACTTTTTTCAACTTTGTATATCAACCGTATACGGCAGAGTTAAGAAACACCTATTAACAATCTACAATGAACGAGTATCTAATAACATTTTATTTTAGTCGGTTTATAGTGATTGCTACCGCTGTAAAATAGCCAATGCTGCCGCTGATTGACCTGATTTTAGTAGTGTTGAAACCTAATTACTCAGGTTCAGAATGGGCTATAGTGCTGTTTAGGGCAATTCAGGTCCTATCAAATGGGTCAAAGCATCATTTAATTGAACATCGTAGGTACTACCTAATACATCTACCTAAAAATCCTACTTCCAAATTCTTAGGTACTACTATTTCAATCCGATGACTAAATTGATTCGTTATTAACCTCCGACGCAAAAACGAAGGGGTACTATAAGTTTGACGCGTCTGTCTGTGTGTGCGTGTGTCTGTCTATGGCATCGTAGCTCCCGAACGGATGAACGGATATTAATCTAGTTTTTTTTTAAAGTAGAGTTAGTCGAGAGCGTTCTTAGCACGTCTAAATAGGTGATAGCTGGCGATTGTGCTGAAATTGGTATGTACGAAGCATAGACCGTAGACTTTAGCTTCTAGACCATCCATTTTGTATTGATAAAGGGCCAGTTCTACTGTCAAATTCGCTAACTATACCTCTACAATACGTCAAAACATTTCTTGAATGAGAATTTACCAATGCGCTTTCTTAGGTATTTCTGGTTTTCCTTCCCTGCTTGGTCGTCTGGAAGAGATCGCTATTAGCGATAACACCGCCACTTTTTCTCTAATGTGTAAGTTTTTATTTTATTTTCTATTGTAACCTACGTGTTGTGTTCAATAAAGTGTTTTCTATTCTATTTTATGCACGTGTGCATTAAGTGCGAAGGACATAATGTGCACAAAATGGAAAGCGCGCGTTAGACAATGTTTTTGCAATCGAAAACTTAGTTCAATATGAAATTCCATAAGGTTGCAAGATAAAAACCTACGCTATTAAAAAGTGATAAATCTTGATGAGAAAAGTGCAGCGAGTTTTTCTTTGTAAGTCGTGTTATGAAAGCAGTCACAGTGTCAGTGGTTGCAGTAAAAACTGCACTGAACCTGATGAGGCAATTTGTTCCACTCGGTTCGAGATGACCCTGCTTGCATAGACTACGTATTTTTAAGCTAAAGGCAGACACCACCCGCAAAACACGAAAGCTAAGTGTTCGGACCATTAATTTGATATTAAACACAGACGATAAAACCCCGTTACAAGTAAACCGATAAAATAAAACAATGTTGCATGCTGGCCACACACACAACAAATTTCCTGCTTTCGATGATCTGTGGAATCACCCCTTCTCTCTGTGTCCCAGGTACGGCAAACATCTGCCTCTTGCAATTGCAAATTTAAGTAATAAATTCAAATATTATGTAAAATTAGCTGTAGCTAGTAAAATTACTGGGCTAAAGAGTCTTAACATCTTATGACTCTTGAGTAAGAAGCGTTGGTGCAGTGCTCCTAAAATTTCACATCATTGTTAAATCCTAGGTAACACTGTACTGATTATGGGCAGCCGTTATCTCTTAACATCAGGAGAGCGTCTTGCTCGTCTTCTACTTAATCACAAAAAAAAAAAAAGTGAGTGCAAAAACTAACAAAGCCATCTGCACGCCATCGAATTAGCTAAAGATTCGACACTAAAATTTATTTTGAAGGGGTAAACAGTGCCATGTTTTGCCAACACGCAGGTTTATTCTTCTATCATCACAGGCGTATCGTACCTTTAGATCGGGCGAAAGCTATCGGAAAAAAATAATAGGTACCGACTATTATGTGAACAAAAGATTTCCATAAACTAAAAAGTTTATGGTACTGCTGCTTTTGCTCTACACAAGTGGTTGAGATATTCTTAACAATACTAGACGTGATGTCAGTTCAGTAGTTTTGTTATTTTGGTAATGGATATCGCTTACGAAAGTCAGTAAATAAAGCGGACTATTAAGGAGGACGCACATCGAACGCGCCAAACGAATCGAATTTTGAATTCTTTATATGAAATCTCATGAAACCTTGTACAATTGCCGGAGTCGTATCGTCCGAATCGGAAGAAGATTTCCTATACAAACTCTAAAATTCGATTCGTTCGGTGCTTTTGGGCCAGATAGATGTGCGTTCACCTTTATAGATGTCAGTTAAGCCGTTTTATTTTAATAATGGATAGCGTTTACGATAGTCAGTTAAATATAGCGGACTATAGACGGCATCGTTTTTCTTCATAGAGCGTGGTATCTACTGATATAATTATACTCATTTTTTATCTGCTTGACATTTAGTGCACTGTGGCACTTTCTTACACTGCACCGGGTGCTGATTTGAAGTGTTTAATTAAATCAGAAGATTTCGCTAGTTGATATTTTATAAAATGTTAGTGTATGAAAAATAAATATTGATTATTATCTTGGTGCTTATTTATATAGTTAACCATTGTGGTGAAGTAACTTTAATTATTTTCTAAAAGCAAAGCTCTTTCTCGTTTTTTGGGTCTATTTACCTCTAGTGTTAATGAACAGTTTTTATGCCTTTTCTTTTTAATCAATTTATATACTACTTCCTTTTATAACTAAAAACTTAATAACTAAAAAACTTAATAGGTAAAAACCCAGAAACTAAACACTTAAAAACTAAAACTACAAAACTTAATCTAATAAACAGGTAGAGGAGGGAAAGGTGGCAAGAATGCTGGCGGCATTGCCCCGCTGAATGCATAAACTTATTATTATTATTACTTATTATTCCTTTTATTATTCCTGATATATTATAAATGCGAAAGTATGGATGTGTGCGTGTGTGTTTGTTACCGCTTAGATAATTTAGTCCTTGGAATGACAAATAGAGTTATTTTCAGCGGGTAAAACCGCTGAGCGCAGCAAGTATAATTAGAATATTAAGAAAAAAGCATACCTATATTATTATATCAAAGCTAACAAAAGTTTGAAGAGCTATTTATTGATAAAAAAAATTCCGGCACGTGATTCAGGTAGGTAGTATACACACAGGCGCGGATCTAGGGGGGGGGTCAAGGGGGTCATGACCCCCCCCAAAATCCTAGTCGGAAAAAAAATCCGGTCATATCGATTGGGTTGGATTCGTTTACGCTTCTTTCATAGTCATAGAATTAGCAATTTTTCTCTTTATCAGCAAGCTTTACGTACAAGTTCATAAAATTGTTTGGCTGTTGATAGCGCATTGAGTAATTTGTGTACTTAATTTTTTTTCGGTCCTTACCTACAATTTATTCATAGGTTTTCGTAGCAAGCTGTACAGCATCTTTTATAGTTAGGATTAATTGGTTTATATTAACTGCTGCAAGCTTTTCGCGCTTTATGTTGTCTTTGCGGCTCAGCCTTTGCCCTTGCAGCGAGGTTCTTGCGCATGTATAATATAATAGTCAATATTTGGCCACAATTTACAAAAGACAAAATTATCTCGGCGCGCGCAGCGAGCTGCTCACGCTTTCATAAATAAGGATATGTATTTAGTTTCTATGCCACTCAGAGCAAGCTAAACGCACATTGTTCGTGCTGAAAAATCCAATATTTTCTCGGCGCTCGCAGCGACCTGCTCGCGCTTTTATTAATACGAATATTCAATTTCCAAGCCATTTAGAGTAAGCTAAACGCACATTTTTCGTACTGAAACATTCAAATTTTTCTCGACGCTCGCAACCAGTTGCTCGCGCTTTTATAAAGAAAAATAATATGTAGTTTCCTTGCCACTCGGAGCTAGAACGAACATCATTCGTGCTGAAAAATTTCAAAATTTTTTCGGCGCTCGCAGCGAGCTGCTCGCGCGTTTATAAATAAGAATATTTAGTTTCCTTGCCACTCGGAGCAAGCTAAAAACACATCTTTCGTGCTGAAAAATTTAAAATTTTCTCGGCGCTCGCAGCGAGTTGCTCGCGCGTTTATAAATAAGATTATTTAGTTTCCTTGCCACTCGGAGCAAGCTAAAAACACATCTTTCCTGCTGAAAAATCCAAATTTTTCTCGGCTATCGCAGCGAGCTGCTCGCGCGTTCATAAATAAGAATATTTAGTTTCCTTGTCACTCGGAGCAAGCTAAATAAAAACATCTTTCGTGCTGAAAAATTCAAAATTTTCTCGGCGCTCGCAGTGATCTGCTCGTGCGTTTATAAATAAAAATATTTAGTTTCCTTGCCACTCGGAACAAGCGAAAAACACATCTTTCGTGCTGAAAAATACAAAATTTTCTCGGCGCTCGCAGCAAGCTGCTCGCACTTTTATAAATAAAAATGTTTACTTTCCTTGCCTCTCGGAGCGAAAATTCAAAATTTTCTCGGCGCTCGCAGCGAGCTGCTCGCGCGTTTATGAATAGGACTATTTAGATTCCTTCCCACTCGGAGCAAGCTAAATACACATCTTTCGTGCTGGAAAATACAAAATTTTCTCGGCGCTCGCAGCGAGCTGCTCGCGCGTTTATAAATAAGAATATTTAGTTTCCTTGTCACTCGGAGCAAGCTAAATAAAAACATCTTTTGTGCTGAAAAATTCAAAATTTTCTCGGCGCTCGCAGTGATCTGCTCGCGCGTTTATAAATAAGAATATTTAGTTTCCTTGCCACTCGGAGCAAGCTAAAAACACATCTTTCGTGCTGGAAAATACAAAATTTTCTCGGCGCTCGCAGTGATCGCTCACGCGTTTATAAATAACAATATTTAGTTTCCTTGCCACTCGGAACAAGCGAAAAACACATCTTTCGTGCTTATTTATTATTTAGTAGTAAAGTATACAACATTGTAAGACTATGCTTAAATGTTTCCCAAAAAAAATCTTAGTTTGAGAAAAATTCTAGCCGATGACCCCCCCCAAAACCTTGGTCTGGATCCGCGCCTGTATACACAGATCATAAAGCTAGAGATGGAAGCTAAAATGAGGTAACAGTCGCCAAGTCATATGCCTGAATCAACATAAGCTCGTAGCTCCGCCTCTTTTTCGTGTTCATTCCACGGCCGACATTGACAGCGTGACATTCACATACTTAATGAAAAATAATTAATAAAAATGCCGTATTGTTCAATATAATGGCGCGGAAAGACTAGCGCGACATCCAGTTACGCAAAAGACGAAATCTTATTGCACAGGCAAGTTATTATTCCGATGATAATCATTGAAAAATGTTTCAACATAAAATGCAATATAAAAATGGCCAAGTTTCTTTTCGTCTCATTCTTTCTTGGTAAATTTGTATAACATTATCTCGTTCTCTCTTACGCCCGGATAAACTAGTGATAAGACACAAATTTAAATTTACACCACAAATTTTATCGACAAAAATGTTATTGAAATTTTTGAAGTAGGTAGGTATAAGGTATATTAAGGTACCAAAATTATCGGGGTTTAATATTATACAGGGTTACTGGTATTTAATTCATAAATGGTTATTATGAAGCTTATAATAAGAGGAGTGTAACGAAGCTTTTAAAATACATAATGTTAAATTTGTCACTAATTTAAAAACAAATAATTCGCTATCTAACATTTATTGTTTATTCTTATAGGGTGCGTATTCGCACGCATATTTTTTTAAAATTAGGACTAAAAATTTTATGCGAGCGATGGACCTATTTATATTTTAGTGAAACCATATAAAATGTTTATTCGGATACTTTGGGCGGTAATAGAGATGAGAAAACATTTAAGCTATAATAAAACAATAATTGAAGTTATATTAAAATATCTCTCGTATACAATACAACGAACTTTCTCATTAAACTTAAGAATAACAGTAACTTATATTTTCTTATCGATACGATATAGTGACTTTACCACATCACTAGAAAGTCATGTTATGCCTCTAACTATTACCTAATCTGTGGCGTAACTGTGACGTCACCTTGAACGAGCCAATCAAATCTAGCCACCCATCCCCCGCACCCCACCATGTTTTGCCGATTTTGTTTTCATACAAAAAATGACCTAAGCGCGGTATATATCTCTCTTGTATATGGTAGTATACCTACGTAGGTAAGTCGGGACCTAAAACAAAAAAATAATATTATTATAGTTCTTACCTACATACGTGATTTCTCCAAACAAAGGCAATTTACTTCCTTATCACACGATAGCCAATGGAGAGAAGTAAACGAAACCCCAAACTCAGACCTAAATTCTCTATTATTAAGTCACATGCGGCTAAAAATGGAACTAGCATTCTTTCATACCAACTCATTAAGTAAAATTGCTGTCACATAGATTTGAACGCCCCCACTCAGTGTTAACTAAATTGTAGATGACCTACGTGCTCAAGGGCCGACGTACCAATAAGTGGAGATATATGTGTACCTATATCTAATGTTTACGACAGCTGCCCTTAACCTTTAGGCTTTATGTTCATAGGTAGATAACATAAATGTGAACCAAGTAGGTAATTTTGGAGCCTAAATCTATGAAACAGTTTAGATTGCACTTTTTCATTTATCTCAGAAATATACTTATAACAAAAAATATGCAAAATAATAGATATTATTGGAGCTAGCCATATTAAATAATACGAGTATAATATTATACCTTTGTTATAGTCTAACAGTCTGAATATCATTTTTCAAAATAAGAGCCTAACATGACAATAATCTATGTACATCGCAAATTGTAACAAATTGTTTTATTTATTTATAACAACAAATATATAATTTTTGTTTACGTTACAATATAATATACGTTATGTTACCGAATGAAAAGCCCTCGAAATTGGGTAAATTTGCTCTAGCGTAATAATTTAGATCAGCGCCATCTGTGAGCATTTTCACAAACTAGTTTGAAAGTCAGTTGTTGAAGGAAAACTTCTTTCAGATGCGAAGCTTTTATTTTCTGCGATGTGCAAACTTACGCAGTTACGGCGCAATGCAAAAGATGGCGCTAGTCAACTTATAAAATGTTTTTTATTTTAATACATTTTAAAGGTAGAGATACGACTTTTACACATACCTTATTCAAAAATACTAGAAATATTAATTATACAGAGATATAAGAGGTAGTATATTAGTAGGTTTTATATTTTTGATAAAATCACATGAATTTATTTATTTCTTACCGCTATGAGAAAAAAGGGGATAATGCTTCGGATTATTAGTTACAAGCTCGAGGATAGAGAACACTTATGTAATGAAGTGAATAGAATAGAAAACTCGTTATTGCACACACAAATACAATAATATAAGCTTAGAACTAAGATTACACCGAAAGAAGTGTTACAATTGGCGGTCTTATCGGTAGTAGCGATCTCTTCCAGACAACCAAGAAGAAAAAAGTGAAGTGAAGTTGCTGAATGCCGTTTTTTAACATAGATACACAATGGAACATTTTATTTAGCCGAAAAGTGTAATCTAAAAATAAACCATTTTTACCATGTCTACCTGTACCTACTATAAATTGTCATAATATCTTGATGTATACGATTTATAGTGCAATATTTCACGCGGATATCTTCCCGAGTAATTCGTTATCGGAAGTGAAATACCTACCTACTAACTACAGCCATTATTCATACTATGTTCATTTTAGATTTGTTTAGACAACTAAATATTAGTGGGTATTATTTCAGACATAATTGTGATTAAGATAACCAATATAACTGATATAATTAATACATACCAAGTTAAGTAAGTATTTTGTTGATTTAATTTAACCGATATTTTATGATAAATCTAGTAAGATTATAAACTAGACGTTAGACAGTAAACCTATACAATCAGAATAAATACTCCAAAAATCTAGATAGGTACTTTTCAATAATAAAAGATAAAGATAATATCAAAGTAGTATTAAGCAGATATTGCCTAAAAAACATTTTGTTTCAAGATTTCTAAATTTTTGTTAATTTTAAAAGATGTTGATAATGGTTTTATCGAAAAGAAATATGTTTTTTAAAAAATCGAGCAAACTTTTTGACAGGATTCATGCGATTTTTCTACCTCTACAGGTGGTTCACCACTGCGTGCCCGCCGGCCCGCCTATGCGACAGCAATAGTTTCTCCTAATGTTGTTCACTACGGCTTTTACAGCCCAAAACTACACATTTTACCATTTCACTACCACTATGAGTACACATAAACCATTAATTATTCCCTGAAAGCACTTAAAATCTTAAAAATAAAAGATAATTCGATGGTATGTTTGTCACAGGGAAGTCGTTTGAACCATAGTTTGAACTTGTGACAAACAACGTAACCGGCCACGCTGAAAGGGACGGAAGAAAAATAGGTTCTCCTTTTTCTTCACATAGAATTTTCCCTATTGCCGTCACACTCACACATAATATGGCTACTTCTAGTTGTATTAGTTCTGTGTACCTCTATTCGAAATCAGCTAAACAAAAAGTCGTAAAGAACCGACAAAAACTACGGTTTAGGCTTCCTGTCATCTCTCACAACACTGCCACAAAATAGAAAATATAATACAGAAACACAGCTAAATAAAATTGTATTGTTTTTAATTCGAGTTCTTGTAATAAAAAATGTGGGTTTCAATTGTGGAGTTTCAATAAAGTGTCAAAATCTAATTTAATACAATGGATGTTATATAACACACTTTAACTGGGAATCTCGGAATATATCGGATAAAGACATGAATAAAGTAGGCACATTGGAAGGATAACCTTACAAAGTTTGTGTATGGAATATTGTAATTATACGTACAATGAAGAATTTCGTTGATTAAAACAAGATCGGTAGAGAGCTAGACTTGTATTTTTTGTGTTAGATTGCAGATTTTGTATTTTAATTGTTTTTAAACTTGGAATGTTTTAAATCTAAACTATTTTTAAAAACATACTCAAACCTATTGAATGTGATATTAAGAAACGAAAAAAAAACGACTAAAATCCTTAACGTCTGTCGAGAGATGCAAAACCTATTGTACTTACAGGCAGTTTCTAAATAGAAATATTGTACAGGCAGTTTCTAAATAGAAATAAAATTTAGAAATTCAGACAGAACCGCGCTTCTGTATATATTCATTTACGTCACTGACACTCGGTCACTTGAATGCGGATAATCCGACACAAAGATAGAAAGAGATTCGTGGGACTTTCCTTCTGTGATTTATTATTTGGCTGGTTATTTTTCAAATAAGTGGCAGGGAAGCTACTGAAGGTACGCCGTGTAGGCTATTATTTGTACAAGATTTATATCTTTCAGACCCTTTTATCTGCTGAATCGAAATAATATCAACAAGTGCAGATTTCCCTAAAAATAATTTGTTCTATATATTTTTCTCTTAACTATACTTTTTTTTATAAAGAATAGGGCTGCGTTTGACCACAGTCTCACCTGTTGGTAAGTGATGACGCGGTCGAAGATGTTGCACACAGACCTAGAAAATATCTATTTATTGACGTGTAACAGCTGAGCCGAGGGAGCTGACATTTGGTATCTGTATAGCTTAGACCTTTAAATAACACACAAACTTACAACACAGACTTTTGTCGTAGAGGAAAAAACCTTGGTGCAGCTAGGAAACCAAAGATTATACCAGTCCAAACCAGACTAGCTATCTTTTACAAGACAAGTTCAACGCTCGTCTAGTGAAATTACTGGGCTGAAGAGTCTTAACATCTTAAGACTCTCAAAACTAAGAAGCGTTGACGCAGTGCTCCCAGAATTTTACCTTTGTAAAATCCTGGGTGTTACCCAGTTATCGCCAGCGTTATCTCTTACCATCAGGGGGCGTCTTGCTCGTCTTCTTACTTCGTTGTATAAAAATACAGGTTTTGGCAGAACAATGCTCTACATTAAAATTTGTTATTATGTAGGTACCATTTATTATAAAATCTATTAAACAAATTTGTTCGTTAAAATCCTGATGACATTTTTTTTAATGTGATTAAGTAGAAGACGAGCAAGACGCTCTAATGATGTTAAGAGATAACGCTGCCCACAATCAGTACAGTGCTACTTAGGATTTCACAATTTTGTGAAATTCTAGGAGCACTGCACCAACGCTTCTTACACAAGAGTCATAAGATGTTAAGACTGTTTAGCCCAGTAACTTCACTAGCTACAGTGCCCTCCTACTAAAGCACAGCAATGTTTGCACAACACTGCTTAGGCGGTAGAATATAACTGGCACTGTTGGGGTACCCACCTAGACGACCTCCTGCAAAGGAAGTCTACCCCCGGTAAAATCATCCATGCATATTGCATCCTGTGGGACGTCATAGTGCCAGGGCTATGGGTAGTTGTACCGAAGCATTCGTCCACGTGATATTTATGCACTAGCCCAATGGGAGCATTTATCTGTAATTTACAGTTGAGCATCAAGCATCAATTACATCAGTTCCGTCCGTTTAAAGTTAATGAACTCTTACTCTCTAACTACTGATATAAAACTAACTAATGATATGTATATTAATATATATCTGATATCGCTTCAATCTCTTATGTTATTAATGACTGCTAAATAGTGCGCCACCATCTTTTATTGTGTAAATTAGTCCTCTCCATCCATTGGTTGTCTGGAAGAAATCGCTCTTTAGCGATAAGACCGCCGCTTGTACATTGTAATTTTTAATTTTAATTAAGTACCTATGTATTTTCTGTAACATTATGTGGTGTACAATAAAGTATTGTGTTATCTTATCTTATCTTATCTTATCTTATCTTATCTTATCTTATCTTATCTTATCTTATCTTATCTTATCTTATCTTATCTTATCTTATCTTATCTTATCTTATCTTATCTTATCTTATCTTATCTTACTGCTCTGCTATTCGTTAAACTCGAATCGAATATTGTAACACATTATCTGGCTAAGACTTCCGATCGAGTTCCGCCTTAATAATGTATTGGGATTTAATATTAACTAGTAGTATTGTTTCTAATAAATAGTATATACTACTTATATGAGATCTACATAGTAGAGGCGTGACAATCCATTGTCTAAATGCTTATATTACTTATCAAAACGACTCCTGAGTCATGTACCTACCAATTATGTGGTGTCTATTGTCTACAAAAAAGTTTTCGTTATACAAATCCACCCACTGGACAAAACTGTGTCGACAAGCAGTCATTGTGACCGTGTTCCGGCAAGATGTTCTGTATAGCCAGGGAGGGATTTATCCCGCCTTCTGAGCTTAGTCTGCTACCAATCGGTGCTCAACATCACATTTTTTCAAATACAAAATTTAAATTATAAAAATCATGTCGGAAAATTATGATCTAATTAGAGGTACAATTTATTGGTACAATACAATACAAATACTCTTTATTGTGACCAGAAAAATAATTTTACAATAAATGACTTAAAATTAAAAATAATAAAACTTAACATCTTTACAGAACTATAATATGTAGGTATAACATTTGGTCTACAATGGGCGGCCTTGTCGCTTAGAGCGATCTCTTCCAGGCAACCGGCTTGGTATGTAGTAAAAAGCAGGTAACTTTTGCTATCTATAAATGAAATTTCTTAGAAGTATCCTACAAAGTGAGCTTTCTTCACTATAAATTCTTACAAAAATAAAGAAAAATAATGTCGTAGTAACAATTTGATAAGAAACAAGAAAATTTGCTTCTAGATTGATCATAAATTGATACAGCTAACAATTTTTCGTGCCATCGCTGACACTTTTAACTTTTACCTTTTTTGACATTTATTCCACGCGTTGAGTTACAAAGCTTTGAACAGAATGGTTAAAATAAAAGCAAAGAGAATAAAAGCAAAAACTTACGTTTCGTGGTTGTTGCAGGTTCTGTAAAGTTATAAATTGTGTATTTTAGCATTATATCGAGAATGACTTTTTTATATAAACTTTTACTTGGAAAGGTAAAAAACCAACTTCAATAGAGATTCTGTTATATTTAAATAGGCAGTTCAGTAAAATATAAAATATGTTCTATTTAGTATGTTAAAGTTTTTAGTAAGTTAAGATTTAATGGTTAAATTTTTAATTGAAAAATTACAGTTAGAATAAATAACATAAATAAATAAATATTTCAGTACATTTCACACAGCGCCACCAAACCCCAAGCTAAGCAACTTAATGCTTGTGTTACGGTGGTGAGGATAACGAATCTAATACTTTTATACTTTTCTTTTGTAAATACATACTTAAAATAGAATCTGAAAGAATCGAATTAATTCTCTGGAACTCTAGATTAGCGATAAAACGTTTTGTTACATACTCGAATATCAAATTTATTTAATTTAAAACATTCTTTTGTAATAAGAAATTATGATGTTCAATAAAAATATAGGTACCCATATAATATCTAACTTTAAAAAGGTGTAATTACTACTCAAGGGAGTATATTTGTGTCCTGATTGGGCTCATGAAAACCAAGCCTAAGAAAAAAGTTAATACATTAGGAGGAAATCAATGTTATCAAGGAAGATGTATTACTATATTTGTTTACGCCAGAAATTGTTGGAGTAATGAATAACAAGACATCATAATATATTATGTTCTAACATAAATATATCAGTTACAGGCTAATAAATAAATAGGTTACATAAAACAAAAACCTCGTCTTAAATTGCTTAAGTATTATAAGTAATCATATTATTATTCTACTTTTTTTATTTAAGGTTTTATGCAATTAGAATAATTTAGTTTTAAGTTTTTGATATTATGTAGCAGTTATTATTTTTATGGGGATGTAATGGTGCTGCATAAGCCAGAGCCGCAGTCAACAATAGTGATAACTTGAATTTAAAAAAACCTACCTACTAAGTTCGATTCAAATCTGTCTTTACTTAAATTCTGAATATTTACTTTTGTTACAAAATTGCTTTATTTTACATCTATATCTATTCTATCTTGCATAAAATAATAATATACCTACTTATTTGTTAAAATACTTTGTGTTGTATTTATATCCAAATATTATAATAAATCAAACAAATACATACAGCATAAGTAGCTTTAAATAACATAACAATAGCTCAAGGACAAAATTATGCTGACAATAAAAATAGAAACCAACCCAAACATTCCTTTGCATACTTAATTGAAAATCCCTAAAATCAACAACTAAAAGATGCTAAAAAAATTCAATTTAGTTTCCAAAAGACGGCAAACACCGTACAAATTGACCACAGTGTCCGACGAAATTAATCGAGTTCTTCCGTCGCCGGTTCCGCAGAGAATTTTAAAAGTCCCCATTAATTTACGTCACTTGAAAGCACCACTCGACTGCGAGCTATGTGACAGCTACTGGAATTAAATCGTGTCTTTCGTGGATCTGAGGAAAGTGATTTTCAAAAGATGTTTTTACTAAAACCGTTTGGAGTGCTTTGTGATGGAGTAACGAGATTTTGTGAAGTTACATCCCAATTATTGAACGGACATTAGTAATTTTATTTTCAACCGACGAAAAAAAACGGAGGATGTTTATACTAGTGTATACTAACATTATATTATTATTTTTTTGCTTTTCAGTGTTTTCGTTGGTTTCATTTTTGCTGGTAAGTTTTATTTCAATCCGAATTAAATCATGAACAATAATTATGCAAAATAGCTGTACTGGTATTGTTTACAATCAATATAATAAGTTAATGTTTCGTCTAAATAGGTACGTAGCTCGATCGATTGTCTGACTGATTAACCGACCGACCAAAAAATGTATAAAGATACAAACATAATTTGATTATTGAAACGACTATATCCCTTTGCAAAATTAAATACAACTTAAGAACATTTCAGAAAGTGGGGACCCGGTTCTAATTTTTTGTGGAAACGGACACAACTACGCGGTATCAATTTCTTATTCAATCTGATCCTGAGATCTGTGCTCACAAACCCTCTTTTCCCCTACACACCTATCTATAGGTATCTACTTGTTATTGTACAAGTGGAAGTATATATACTTACCTGTCTGCAAGTGAGAATTCATAAAACTTGGTAGCGAAGTGCCAACCAACTTCTATTGCTATTTGAGAAACTTCGGGAAAAACAATTCCGATATTTATTTTTAAGCGCTCCCAGTCAACGTAGTTTAAATATTAGTTCACGTGGTTCAGGTCATGCAAATAGGGCAACGGTCTCGGTGGTTACTGGTTACCCATAATGTTATTACCGTTTCCTATGACTTTCTTATTAGAAGTCAACCATGGATAAGCCGTGCAGTAGTGCAGCTTGCTACATATTTAAGCCGGTATAAACTATATAAACGAAAACAGTAAGGGCTTGTTCACGTTGAACGCGCGGGCGAGGGCGCGGGCGCGGGCGCGAAATATCAAACATACGACGTGCTATGAAAGTGTTCACGTACAACGCGTTCTAACGTGAACAAGCCCTAACTACTAGCTGCGCTTTGCGGTTTGCGCCCGCTGTACTGTATATTTGCCTATGTGTTATTCCAAGGTCTAAGCTATCCCTATACCAAATTTCAGCTAAATAGGTCCACCCGTATAGCCGTGAAGAAGTAACAAACATACACGTTCATTCACAAACTTTCGCATTTATAATATACATAAGTGTAATAATGCCGTTTAAAGAACAAGAACCTTGCGCAGTATCAACTAACAAAGCTTTAACTAGGGTGCAACAAGGGATTAAGCATTTCACAGCTATTCATAATCAAATTAAAAATAATAATTGTAACGAATTGCACAGCAACAGCACGTAGCATGCCAAGACATGAAAATTAGCATGCTAATAAAATTAATGAAAAAAAGCATTAATTGCCATTACTAGAGATTAAACGTAAACACTGTATACACGTAAATTCAATCTGCTTAGTTTAGGAGTAAAAGTAACAAAATTTTAAACCTTATAAAAATAAACAAGTTGCATCTCTATTATTATAGTGAGACACAATGGAATTTTTGACGTGGTCATAAAATTATTGTACAAACTTCACATATCTTTATACCTTAAAACAGTTTTACGACTAAAGTATTTATATCTGTAACTGAGTTGTAGTTTGTTCAGAGTCGAATGCAATCGTTGGATTTCACAGGCGGGAGGTTACCGTCTCTATTTTACAGCCCTTTCACACTAGCGGTGTAATTCACTAACACCCAAGTCCCAAAGCACGGAAGAGCTAGGATATAAAAAAAAGCTATAAGCAAAATTGTCTATTTAAGTAAATCGTCAATTTTCGTATTTAAAAGTTCTGTATAATTTGCTGTTCTCTTACAAAATTAAACTTTAGTAACCAAATTTATTTAAAATCGGGCATCTTCTATCTCATACATTTTCTTAATCAGGTTTACAAATAAAAAAATACGTGTCCAATATTTTTTAATAATCTAAATAGTGGACTAAAATTATTTTTTTTTAAAACCCGGATAGTGATCGCCGTGACTGTTGCACATTGCACTACTGTTGCTGCTTCCGACCTAGTGTATAGGAGCTCTTACATCTCGCCTCCGACAGTGTCGGGTTTCAATGCTCTTTCTGAAAGAGTCTTTCATGGTGTCCCGTTTGTAACTAGATAGTATCCCACACTTTTCTTTGATGGCTTTCGGAGGGGATCGCTAGTCTAGTAGATACATTTACATATAGAAATAGTGTTGATTTTCATTTCGACTCTGATAAGTTGGAGAAGTTATAGAAATTGAATAGTGGTTTTGTTTTTTGGTCTTATAGGGCGTATATATAAGGCGCTTTAATATGGGCTGTTATTTTCGGCTGCCTGCGATTAACTTAGATTATTATTCTGTAATCAAAGGCGGAAAAGCAAAAATATAAGAACATTATTTTAATTAAGATAAGATAAGAAACTCGTTATTGATCCACATATAAAGTAAATTTTACAAACAACAAAATTAAGTTATATAGTAGTAGTAGTGTGTAGTGTACAGTAGTAGTAGTAGTGTGTGTGTGTGTGTTGTAGTAGTAGTGTGTAGTTGTTGTGTTATGTTAAGTTATTTAGTTTTTTTTTTATTATTTTATTTTTAATTCAACATTAATTAAAAGTTTATCAATTAAAGACAATTAAAAAAAAACATTTAATTTGTAGGGATATTCAAAGCATTTCAAGCGCTGCTCAATAATTATAATAATCAACCGCACTCGGTTTTCCCAGATGTGATGAGAAAAAATAAAACATTAAGTGTGAAACTTATTCATCAAGAAAGGAAACAAACTGCGTATTTTTGTAAATACCATACTTAAAGAGGGGACGGCATTCCACTCATCAAGTTAAACTCAAAGAATACAAGAAAAACTGGAAGTTGTTTCATTAAAATAGAAAGGAGGCACACATAAAATAGTAAGCTTCGTTTGTAGGATAAGAATGCACTAGTGTTGGCACTGCAATTTACACATATTCGCGCGAATAAATCAATTTCCCATTAAAAAAGTTCTTATGACATTTTTTTGGAGAATTTAACTCTTCCCAACAAATACAAATGTTTTATACATCTTTTTAAATATTTGTAGTCATCGCAGTAATAGGTCAAATGCTACTTTAGCATTAAGTTAGTCCTAGCGTTGTGCTGAATAATAAAATAAAATAAATAAATAGTGCAGTGAGCGTGCGTGTCTACTTACGTACTTGGACTTACTGTAGATGCCTCATTTTTTTTTCAAGCAACCTCAGTCCAGTTTTATTTTTAGTCATGATTGAACTCTAGTTTTTAAAATAATTACTGGTGCTTCAGACAAGCTTTAAGCTGAGAACCTGTATTTAACTGAATGTTACTTGTTAACTTAATATGCGGGTACATAATTTTAAACATACTCCGATTATCACAATTTATCTACTGGTGTGTGTGGCCGAAATATTGAAAAGATGTCGCCTTGACTTGTCGCCTTGTTTTGTTGTCTGTCTGTCTGTCTCTATGTAATCAAATCTCGCAAGTTTAATTTGACTCACTTCCGGGTATTCGATTGAGCTGAATTTTTGCATGGATGTATAAATCGGATGACAATGCAATATTATTATTACATTCAGCTGATCTGATGATGGAGCTGGAAGGTGGCCATAGGAACTCCGTAATTAATTAGCGCAACCCCATCTAGTTTGGGTTCATTTAATTCGTCTTGATGAGTACTTTGATACTGGATGGTAGTAATAATATAATAAAAGCTTGTTTTTAAAAAGTTTTTTTTTTCATGTTAATTTTATTAATCGTGACTTATCGCTTAGATTCAGTTTATATCATTTTCATAACGAAATGCGCCAATTTATTACACACAACTTTTTAATTATTTATTCCAACATTAAATTGACCTGTTTAAACCCAATTTGCTCGTCTAGACGCCAGGAACAAGTTATATGGCGGATAGGTGTCATTTTAAAACTGAACAAAGTCACGCATGACATGAAATGTGCTACTGGATTTTAATCAAGGATCATTTTAATCTACATGCGAGAACATATTTTAATTTAGCGTGAAGGTAAAACAGCGACTCAACGTAATTACATTATTCTACACTGTCTCTAAGGCGCATTACAGACTGAGCACGTATTCCAGCAACTGGAAATTGCAACTTTCTAGCAACTAGCAGTTTCATAAATCTCTATGACCACTTTAATTTTTTCTCAATTATTCTCTCTAAAAAAATAATATAAAATAATTTCAATAAAAAATATCTTAAGATATTACAGTAAATTTTTATAAGTTAATAACCCAGTAGGTACGTTGTACATAGTTAATTCTTTATCTTATATTATGTTGGGGGCTGACCAACGAGGAAATATCCACGGCTGACAAAGCAACACATCGACCCATTGGGTAGTCAATTCTCTAACACAGTCGTTCCCAGCCAAGTGACCGATATTGACAGAGTATTTTTCGAGTATCCGTAGTACCACAGAATACTCAATAGTACGTAATGCAGGCTCCATTTTGCATAACAATTAAGTTCTGTTACATGATTATATTGGTAAGAAATAAATTAACAGCTGACAGGGTTGGCCCAAGTGATTTGAGGTCGCCATATTTGGAGCATGCCCTTTGATAACTACTAGCTAGTCATTTACCGCTTTTACTTCATTACTTTCAAGTACGTGCTCGGTTTATTTGGTTTAAATGTCGCAAATCTTTTAATTATTGTATTATTATACAGTAAATTATGATAAAAGTTGACAAAGATAAATATTACTGGTTGTTATTGGGTACTGGCAACAAAAAACTTAATATTTTTTCCTCGAACATAAATTATTCTAAAAGTTTGGGAAACTATTTTGATGTTGATCGAAATTAGGGGGAATACATATTAGACATCAAAAATCCATCCAACTTATATTATTGTCAATAGTTTTTGTGTGTAGATATTTTTTTGCCTCTTGACCTTAAACTGACAAAACCGTTTGAAAAGAGTAAACACATTATCAAAAATATATGTATATCTAGACAGAAGCGGATTCAGTATTTTTGTTTCTAAAAGGCTTATTACACTTGGCTAAATTTAGAAGCCTAAATTCAGTCGCCACTGAATTTAGTCAAGTGTAATCACATTTAGCATCCTAAATTTAGAAGAAAGTATCGTGCATCCTAATTTAGTCACTGAATTTAGTGACTAAATTCAGCCAAGTGTAATAACCACTTAAGGCAGACCATAACTAAAGACTTAGTTTTACCTAATATTTTGAAGAGTCAAAAAAATATCTTTAGGGAAAAAAGAGGAGCAATCCTACAGCTAGTCATACAGCGATGTACAGATAAAGAACTTGTACAATTCAAAGATCGGCCACATCTACAGAGAATCCAAGTGTTTCGGAGAGTTAAATGTAGAGGTACAAAAAAAATATCCAATTTTTAAAACTAGCGCGAGTGTTCTCCATAACTAAAACAACAAAAACGGCACAACTCATGTCTAATATTAAATCTCGACCACGGTTTCGGACAATTACGATGTCCGTCATCAGGAGTGAGCGTCGGGTTCTGCAGGCATGAACTTCTGATGAAGGACATCGTAATTGTCCGAAACCGTGGTCGAGATATTCTCGCCAATATTAGACTAGAGTGCCTTTTTTGTTGTTTTAGTTAATAAAATAAATGTACGATTATTAAATGACTTTTGCTACTTTTGTTATAAGAAGACGAAGCGTGAGCAAGTCACTAGTGAGATAAATAATATGGAGCATCAAAATTACTGATGCAATGATACAAAATGCTACATATCAGAGCTGTCCGCGATTAAGATCTCTTCACACATCACTGTCTTGTTCGAATACAATGTATGGGCGCATTAAATGCTTTTGCACTTCTGACGAGTTTTATAAGTCGTTATAATTTAATCGAGCCTGAACAAAGAACTTATTATATTATTCATAAGATAAAAGATTGTTTGGATGAATATAATTGTAGTTTTAAATAGGTAGGTACATTATTTTTTGCAAGAGATATGAACTTTTGTCTTATTGGATTTAAGATACTTAATTCTTTTTGTAATTTTCATATTAAACCTATTTACCTGTTTGGAGTGTGATCTATCGCACAGCTCAAACCGCGAAACGAATCGAGTTGAAATTTGAAACATAGGATAGGTTTTATGACAGACCTCCGCTAAAAAAAAATTACACGCGGGTATAACCGCAAGCACAAGCTAGTACAATAGTGTGTAAATAAATTAAGTGTCATCCATTTACCTTCTTTTACCGGGGGTAGACTTCCTTAGCAGGAGGTCGTCTAGGTGGGTACCCCCCCAACAGTGCCAGTTATTCTACCGTCTGAGCAGTGATGTGCAAACATTACTGTGCTTTGGTAGGAGGGCACTGTAGCTAGTGAAATAACTGGGCTGAAGAATCTTTTTTTTATTTTTTATTACATCCGCCAAACTGGCAATCTTAACATCTTATGACTCTCAGGTAGACATGTGCGCCGATTATAAAACGACCGGCGGCGGCGTCTGGTCGAATAATGACCGGCGGCGGCGGCGTAATCGGCGTGAAATCGGCGTGGGGGTAAAATTCAACACAAATCAAAATAAAGCGTGCTGAATCACGTTTCTTAAATATTATTTGTCATATTTAATGAAATTAGGTGTTATTTTGCGGAAATCTATGATAATTAATAATTAAATATCAATATGTTAATTCCGCTCCAATTTGACGCTAAAGAGGTGGCGAGGAATTTAAACGATAAACTATGTAATAGTGAGCATTAATTCCACCGTCTAATGCACCACCCAACCTTTTGCATATGCCTGCATAAGGGTTAATAATTAATAACTAATTGCTCGTTAGTTAAGTCATCATCTCAGCCATAGGACATTCATTGCTGAGCATCGCTCCCCTTTGGACTGCCATATATTTACCTTGGAAGCGACCTGCATCCAGCGTCTTCTTCCGGCGACCTGTAGAGGGTCGTCTGTCCACCTTGTGGGTGGACGCCCTACGCTGCGTTTGCTATTCCGTAGTCTCCACTCGAGCACTTTTAGACCACATCGGCCATCCGCTCTACATGCTATGTGGCCTGTCCATTGCCACTTCACTTCGCTGGGCTATGTCAGTGTCTTTAGTACGTCTACGGATCTCCTCATTCCTGATTCGATAGAGAAACCCCGAGTATAGCCCTTATATAGCTAACTGAGTGACTTTGAGCTTTAAGATGAGGCTAACAGTGAAGGATCACATTTCAGTGCCGTAAGATATCATGGTAACACACATTAATTGAAGACTTTCATTTTGAGGGTTTGTTGAAACTTAGACTAGACTCCTACAGGGACTTACAACGATGAAGATGATGAAAACTGCTGCAGGTATTGCTACGATAAAAATAGTATACGAGAGAGCTGACATGTTTTTCGCTTCTACACGAGGCATCCTCAGAGACTTGACTTACCGACTGGTCATTGTAATGTGGGGAGGGGAGATTATAAAAGCCATGTTCGTGGAGGGTCATTCCGGACCGTTCAATGGTTGGCGTTGTGTTGGCCTTTTTTCTTTTTTTTCTTGGGGTATGTTGGTCTCCCTCGTTAATAATGGGCACGGCGGGGATACCCACTAAAAACTGAGGGTGTTTCTGCGGACGCCGAGGTACCGAGGTAGCGGGAACGCCGAAGCCCTCATCCACGGCCCCGACGGCGTTTGGTCCAAATTCACCTCAGGAAGTCAAGAGGAGTTTAACCCCACCCTCCAAAGCGCACCACCTCGAGGGTCGGTTTGTCAGCGACGAGTAGCCCCGTACTCCGTCTAGACTCTAGAGTCTAGACCCAGGTAGGAGGATGGGAAGGGCGTGGAAGATGCACCTCGGATGCCTCCTTTTCCGGGCACGCATAGGGAGGTCGGTGGTGAACTTCCGTTCGCGTTTGGCGATCCTCTTCTGCGATAGTGTCCTCTTGCAGAATGAGACCGCGGCCAGCCACGATTCCTCGCTTGAAGCCATTGCTCTTTCCATGGTTGATAGTTGATAGTGAGAGTTCCTCCCCCATAACTGCAATGATGGTACGGTGTTCACTGACCCATGCTGGGCACGCGTATCCACTTCGCAATCACAGAGGTGGCAAACAGGGGTCGGTTCTCTGCCGGCTACGTGGTGCATGCAAGTACTTTCCGAAGCATCCGTACCCGGAAAACACCTGCACGAGCCGGAAGATCAAGGACCCGAGCTTTCTGTCCGTCCACCGCTGGAGTAGCGAACGGATCAGGCAGGGAGATAACCGGGCAACTTTGCCCGGGAACACTTGCTCCCTGATATTCCATCGCCTGTCGAGGACGAGTCCAAGATATTTCATCGAGGGCTCGACCGCGATGTTATGTGACCCCGGCGTTATGTTGGCCTTTGCTAAGTCCACACAGCGCCAACGATTGCCAACGAACCCCATCGTTGGCATTCGCTAGTTTGGTGTGGAACAAAATGATGGAAAGTGGAAATCATACCTCCGTACAAATACGCTTTTAAATTCACAAAATGTTAGTAGTTTACTACACGGGTAGCAATAGCAACAGCTAGTGACAGTTACGTGTTGAGCCGCCGACTAGTATCATTCTTTTCTATTCTTTCTACCTCTTTCAGGACGTTTAAATTTATGTGAGACGTTTCTTGTGTCTTCAATTATTTTATTTAGATAATATTGATGATTAAAACATTATAATTACGTTAATAAAATAAAAAAAAATCCACGCCGATTTCACGCCGATAAAATGATCGGCGGCGGCGGCGTGGCCAAAATGACCGGCGGCGGCGGCGCGGCGGCGCGGCGCACACGTCTACTCTCAGGTAAAAAGCGTTGGCGCAGTGCACCCAGAATTTTACCTATGTAAAATCCTGGATACTGTATTAATTATGGGCAGCGTTATCTCTCACCATCAGGAGAGCGTCTTGCTCGTCTTCCTACTTGGATGTATAAAAAAATATATATTAAAAAACTTTTATGTATTCTTGTACGCCTTAGCTCGGGTCTAGTCCGCGTTTGAAAGCGCCATAATAATATGATTCAGTAAATAGAGCGCTTTCAGCAAGCGAAACCGGAAGTTATATAAAGTAGTTAGTACGTTAGCTTTGTAGGCTCTCGTAATTCAACATTTCAGCGAAAGCACTCAAGCCTGTCAAGTTACATGATCCATCCATTTGCTTCCATAAGAAATGTAAATGAATTTAAGAGTGCAAACAAATAGGCATACATTTTCCGTGAAAGAAAATGCTCTGATGCTACCTAAGGATAACAATAAATCAGAAAAAAAAAGTATAATTTTGCACTACGCAGATTTTTTTATTTACGTGAAACGAAACTTAGTTATAATATATTTAAAAAATGTTTTGAATCATTTTTTTAAAGAATCATATTTTGTTTGAAGCACATTTGAATCTGTGTTACATCATCAAAATTGTATAAAATCTGATGTAGGTATGTTTAAAACATGAGGTTTAAAAAATGTGCGTTGGCCGGGAATCGAACCCGGATCAACTGCTTGGAAGGCAACTATGCTGACCATTACACCACCAACGCTGTGTACTAAGCGTGTCACAAAAGAAGACTCTATTATATCTATTCTGCAGTTGAACAAATAATCTACTTCATTACCACTCTATTGTGCTTTGAACTATTAATGAGATACCTACATTTACAGAATTGTTTGAACAGCATAGTAGGATAGTGAATACTAAATACATACTCCATTAGTAACTACAAATTGTAGCACATTGTTTTTAGGGATAAATATAATATAGTTGTAAAACAGATTTAAAAAAAACAAGTACCTATTTTTTTTTTAATCTTAGGCTAGAACTGTGCCCGTCAGCGAGATTCATTTTTATAAGATGTGAAAGCGTACAACATATCGAAAAAGACATTCGCATTAAGAACTTAAGATTTAGATTTACACACAGTACAGTACTGTGTTAGTTATAGACTTAACTTTTTTTTACCTAAAACCTAAACTAAAAACGTAGCGTCCGTGGCCCAGTGGTCATACGTCCGGCTTGTAAGCCGGAGGTCCTGGGTTCAAATCTCAGTGTGGCAAAGATTTTCGCCTGGACGCTACCGTGTTTCGGAAGGCACGTAAAACTGTGGGTCCCGGCTGTTTCCTATAAGATATGTAGGAGGCAGTCGTTAGGTCATGTTGCAGGCCTTGTAGGAATCTCGGCGACCTGAAACTGCAACATATAGGTTAGCCACACAACCTATAAATTGTGATTTGACTCTGACAGTGTAATTAGGGAAACCTGTTCTGTTGGAGTATAAAACCCAATTATTATTAGCCTGATCATATCTACCTGAACACTGAACACACATAAAACTGTTTACCTTAAAAATGGAAAACCACCGAAAAATAAATGTACTTAGGTACATTTTAACCTACTTATAAGGGCACATCTGTTTAGATAAACCAGCTCCCGGAAGATTTATCTTGTTTACATGAAGTGCGTTTATTGGCAGCGGGTGATACATGTTGATAATATTTCACCAAAACTGAATCACTTGCGGTATAAAAAACTGCTTATGCAGGATACAGATGATTAATAAGATGTTCAAGACAGATACCGCACCGAAAATAAAGTAGACGCTTACGGCTGGTAAATCCTCCTACATGACTTACGTACAGCGGGCCGAATCATCTGCTCAAATGATAATGATATGAAATTTGTTTATTGTACGAGTATTTGTTGGTACCCCCACGATTTTTAAATCTGATCAGAGCATATAGCATTATTGAAAAAAATGTTTTATTAGAAGAGATTACACCCTCCTCTGTTATTTCCAAATCTCCGTGCAAGGCTGGTTGCCTGGAGAAGATAATTAAGTATATTCTGTAAATGTTGGTCTCAATTAAGAGTTTAAATTTGTATTGTATTATAATTAAAAGTGGTTGGTTGCTAACTAGAGAATAGTCCGCGCCTGAATGAAATGTACCCCTTCAAAGTGTAATGAAATCCCTTCAGAATGAATCCCCTGAATGTAATCCCTTCAGAGTTGAGGTGCTTACTGATTAAAAACGTTTAAAATTCGCGTACGTTCACATTAGCACATGTGGCAAAAAGTTTCTCGTTCACAACTCGCAACCATGTACAAAACGCACTCACTAGTTGGGGCTGCTCATACTATTTTTGCATATCTCTCAATTATACATCATCATCATCATTATCATCTCAGCCATTGGACGTCCACTGCTGAACATAGGCCTCCCCTTTGGACTTCCATATGTACCGGTTGGAAGCGACCTGCATCCAGCGTCTTCCGGCGACCTTTATAAGGTCGTCTGTCCACCTTGTGGGTGGACGTCCTACGCTCAATTATACGGAGGCCCTTAATCTTCGTGCCTCAGTTTAGTCTGGCACAGCGCGATGTCTATCTTTATTTACATAGTCTGTGACACAGGCTATATAATATTATCGTAATTCAGGATGGGGGCATCCGGCCCTTATACGGACGAAAACAATTAATCTTATTGGCAAACACAATGTACACGGCACGGGTATGTTTACTCAATTTATCGCTTCATCTTGCTTATTTTTTATTTTTAAGTAGCGCTTAAGCCCGCGGCGCCGCTTTGCATTTTCTTTTCTTTTTTACATGATTGTAATATTATTTTGCTTTTATGACATTGTCGAGATATTTTATTTTAATTTATTTAAAATTTTAAGTAAGTAGATATTATTGAATGATTTGCTTACTTCTTGCCAGGGACTGCTATCTGGCCTTTTGAACTGACTTCCCAAAAAGGGGGTTTACAAAAATGCCAAAATTTCGTCGGAATATCATTTTGATTTTTTATTTTTTTATTATTTTGTTTTAAATTATGAATTAAGTCATGCGCCTCATCCGGACTTATTGAAAGCAAACTTGAAAGAGGTTTTTACATTCCACTTCTTTAGTACCTATATACAGAAATATCTTACTGACTACTGAATAATTATTTTGAAAATACTAGTTCTCTCATTAATTAACATGTCAATAAATAACTAACATTGTAACATGTAAAACATACGAACAAATTAACATTAAGTTTTATATTATTAAGTTTAATACCTTAATAAAGTTTCCAAAAGTAAGATAGCTATAGATAGAGCGGCGCCGAATATTTTACCGTCGCGGCCTTCAGTAATCATTTTTCAATTACCTGACCACCGCTGATTAAGTTGAAGCATTAATAATTATTTACCTCCACAATGTATTACAATTACGTCTCATCTTCAATGAATATTGACGAGATACTCGTATTTTATTGAGCTTCTTGTAACTTTTTACGACTTGTTTTCAATATTTGTTGTTTTAATTTTTGTGAGGCTTCTTATTCTATTAATGAATCCACTAGCTGCGCCCAGTAGTTTAAACCCGTTGTACAGTAGCCTATGTGTTTTTCCTGAGACGAAGCTATCTATATACCAAATTTCAGCTCAATCGGTTCACCTGTTTAGGCGTGAAAGAGTAACGAACATCCATACATTGTTACAAACTTGCGCGTTTATAAATATTAAAATTTATTTACCATTTTTATTTATTTTCTAATTCTATGGCCTAATTTATCAGAAGCATTTTCAACACAACTCAACGTGTCAGGTATCTATAATGTGTGGTATACCGTGACTGGAAAACTATTCATATACTTACATACACGCAGCTTTTGCGGGCGTTCGCGGCCTTAGTGTTAAGAAGGCTTAAAAATGCTAAAATTATATATGAGTCGAATATGATACATATCAGGTATACTTGTGTATATTGTCGATAGATGAATCTGATGACTGGGGCGTGACGGCGTGACTTGATGCACAAGATTGATGACAGCTAATGAACCGAAATCGGTGTCGGAGTTCACAACGTGTAAATTGTAAATTGATTCTGTAGTCGATACCGTAGCGTACCCATCTATAGGTTGTGTCGCAAAAAGCTTGAGTAATATTAGAGGAGATTAATTTATTCGCCAATTAAATAAGTAACCTTAACTATGCAAAAAAATCCTTTAAAAAAATCAAAAGGTCAATATTATAATGTTCCAAAATTTACTATGACACGCGCGATTGTGTCTGCGTATCTTAAAAAATACTATAATTACTTATTTCCCTAATTTGTTGAATATTACCTATTTTTAGACCTACTATATAAAATAAAACATATCCCAAATGTTTCCCAAATGTAATCGATTATTAGATGTACAATGTACATCCCAATTTTTGTAAAACTAATATTCCTAAAACCTTTCGCTAAAATTATCAAATCGCATAATAATATACATCAAGCTAAAGTTCGTTACTGCTTCAAAATCTCTGATAAATCGCGGAACCTACATTAGGCTCTATTACAAAACGGTGCTAAAATCATAAATTGGTTCGAGCGAAAACGATCTATGTCAAATAAATTCAGGTAAATAGAATATCTGCAGCGCACAGTGCACTATCCATCTTCATGTCGGATTCATGTCAAGGATCGGATGAGACTTATAAATCATACGTTTAAATTTAATATTGTTTATATATTTTAGTATCCTCTTTGACTGCTATCTGTGTTAGATTGCACATGCCATCACTATTAACCGACAAAACCAAAATGTACTTAGAGTCATACCTCTAGAGCACCAAAAGAAAAGATGTTTCTTAAATTTTTCGTGTAACGTGCTAGTTACAATACGAGACTAAGTTAAAAAAATGTTAAACGTACCTATAGTATAAAGGTGTATGTGTATTTGTTTTTTTTTTTCATCATATCATTTTAATCCGGTTTCTTTATTAACAGTACTCCTTGCATTACTTTCCTTACGCTCCGGTGCCTCTGAACGTCAATCTCACGTGGCTAAGTCAGAACCCATTAGCAACTTATCAGCGTCGTATCTGTATCACACATCAAGATCTGGTTATATCTGTCCTAAATAAAATTACTACTATACCTACATAGGTAGATAGATAATATTTGCAGACAGTGAGAGAGATGTTATTGTAATGCTTTCTTTTTATGTGGTAATATATACATTGTACATACTCGTAGAAATGAATTAAAAAAAATCTAAAACTTCGTACTTATATTATTAATGCGAAAGTGTGAATGTGAACGTGCGTGAGTGTGTGTGTGTGTGTGTGTGTGTGTGTGTGTGTGTGTGTGTGTGTGTTTTTGTAACATCTTCACGCCTGTACGGCTGAATTGAGCTGAAATTTGATTGCTTAGGCCCTGACACATATACTACTTTCAGCTAAAACTACTGGGCACAGCTAGTTAACTTTAAAGTAGAATTATGCCACATCAACAGCTAAAATAACCATTAAATCGTTTTAGTTCCAGCTGTCCATCAACGTCACCGTCACTTACGAGTGACGCCTCTAAATTATACTCCTATAAAACCCTCGATGGAAACAACGTTAATTTTTGTGGCGTCTCAATAACTGCTCGTCAACATTTAATAAAAGCACCGATACCGCACGCGTTGTGGATACAAATTTACATTTAAAATTCCGTACGCGTACTGGACAAATATAGCTTTATTATGTACGACGCAAATGTGAAACGACTTCACGAAATGCCACCAGATTTGCCAATTTGCGAAAGAAAGTTTCGGAGAAATAAAAATTTGTGGGTTCAGGACCTTTCCTACCATACTAATCTAACACATTTTTTTACATTGTACACTTTGTTTCTGTAATGTACTGTATAATTTTATCACACCATCAACCCACGTGAATATTATTCTTCTAATAATGTGACTCTAAAGTAAACATTTTCATTTAGCTATTTCTATTCAATTACAATTTTTTTTTTATTTTAGTACGAAAAATTCAATGTTAATTTTTTAAGTTGCAAAATCAAAAGAGAAACTTTACCTATACGCAAATTTAAAAGAATCTTACCCAGAAACGTCAATTTCATTTGATCAACTTTGGTGCATTGGTATAACTTGGAAATATCGGAAATACATCTCAGACCATTGACATTGAGTTTGGCACACTGCCACATAAGTTGCTTTAGTAAGAGGGCCTTACTCTTAATAAGACCGGCTAAGACTAAATGTCCAGGCTCTGTTTTATTTAAAAGATGTAGATCCTTTGCAGCGTTGCCCGAACGTTACTTTTGTAACATTTTGCGTTACTTTTTGACCCTACACGTTACTTGTTTAGATGGATTACTTTCACGTAACTTTTTTCGAACATTGGTTTTAATTTTTAAACGATAAACGAACTAAAAATGAACGAATATGTTCCTTGTAATGGCAAATAATAGTAAGTTGATTCAACGGAGATCTGGTTTAGTAGCAAGATTTTTTACAAGAAATAATTACTAAGATGTATGAAGAAGTAAGCGTATATTAAAAGTGATTAAGAATATTGTAATTATATATGACAATATATAATGCGTTACTTTTCTTATAAAAGTGACGATTTACGTTACTTTTTGAGCTTGACGAGGTTACTTTTGAAGATAGGGCACTGGCAACACTGACCCTTTGTTTATTATATACCAATTTATATGTTACGCCTCGATTCTAAATAATAAGGTTGCTATGCGCGTAGAAAAAAAAAATTAAAAGGGAAAATATAAATTTTAAAATATAAATTGCATCCAACTGTATAGCTGTATATCAATCGGTCCACCCGCTTAGGTGTAAAGAAGTAACACATATACACACTCACACAGTCACTCACAAACTTTCGCATTTATAATATTAATGTGATATAATTTATGGCTTTTATTTGTTAATTCTTTGTCCCTAAGCTGCAGAAAAAAATGATCCCGAAGTGCGATATTTAAGCAAATTATTATCCGTACTGTAATTAAAGTACACAGCACAAAGCACAAAGTTACGTTACGTTGTGTTAGTAGTGCACGCACAAAGTTAACAAAACTCGCGCCTTTTCTCAAATGCGTCAGACACAACAGAAGCAGCAGATGAGATTTGGTGGCTGCCCTTACAATGTTATTGCTATACTTAACCGTTATTGAAATGCTTTGATTCAGCTCGAGGCGTCACACTGCGTTAAATAAAACTGCTGAATTTTTGACTGCTCTTTCTATGACTCGTAATAAAAAATCGCTGTTAAACTCGCATTTTTATATTATCTTCTCGTGTTACACGAAGTTAGGTTCTAAAAGCACCTATTTAATGACTCATCGATTATGAACATTGCTGAATCTTTTATATTTTTATTTTTATGTTTCAAGTCCTAAAGCAATTACTGGCATTTGTTTTTATTCCAATTTTATGTTTTCGATTTAAAAGTTAAAAAACTTGCGAGTCAAAAAATACGAGGCAATGCCTCCCACATGGTGATTTCAAAGGACAAGATAAGTGTTATGATTCTAGTGGAATATTTATTTTTACGTATTACTATTACCGAATTGTTTAAATTTCAACACATCACTATAGTTACACTGCCTGAGTCAATGTCCATTATTTCTTATTTTATGAGAGAAAATAAACATTTAAATTTATTTTAATATTATCATACAAAATGGTCTTTTTAAATTATTGAAGTGAAACTTCTTTATCGGCGTTGGAAAAAATTTACCGTCACATTTTTTCGGTTACGCGTCACGGTTACGCGTCACATTTTTCAGTTACGCGCCGTCTTTTGTTTCTTGCCCCTACCACGGTTGGTTCAGACGAAGAGTACTTTCACTTTCTCCAATGAACATGAATTTAAAAAATTTATAAATTTAAAATTTAAATTTAATTTAATTAAAGAAGTTTCACTTCTTACGTGTGTAAACTAGTACACGCACAAATTTTTTTTAATATATAATTTGTATGGCGAATCTCAATTATGAGTATTAAATTATTAAGGCTTCCATCATGACCTAACGACTGTCCCCTGCATTGAAGTGAAGAAGTAAGAAGACGATCAAGACGCTCCTGATGTTAAGAGATAACGCTGCCCATAATCAGTACAGTGCTACCTAGAATTTCACAATGACGTGCAGTTCCAGGTACACCGCACCAACTCTTCTTACATAAGAGTCATAAGATATTAAGACTCTTTAGCCCAGTAATTTCACTATAATTGCATATCTTAATAGGTGACAACTGACACCCACAGTTACCAATGTAGTCATATTACAGAATACATAGATAATATCTAGTATTTGCATAGTTTCTTCTACCTCGTTCCAAATCGCAAGGAATATTTGGTGCACATTGAGCAAGCGTATAACAAGTTACTACTTTGTTTGTGGGTAATGTTCTACTTTGCATACATTTCACTTTTAGAGGGACAGAGCGAACTCTATAACAAACAACATAAAATTGAAACAATGTAGAGCTCCGTAAATGTAAAATTGTCAGTCTTTCAGTTATTTCAGCTGTCGACCTATCGTTTGCACAAGGGATAGGACATGAGCATAACTGACGTTTTATCAATAAATAAAAACAACTTTTAAAAAAATATATGTTCCTATTTATTTGATTAAAATTATTTGATACTATAATATCATTTGTAAAGTTCTAAAGCCACTGACCACTAGTAACCTCAAATATATATTATATTATTATGGTTTTTTTTTTTGTTATTTTATTAAATATTATGCCAGTTTAATACTACAAAAATGGCAATGGGATGTCAAAATGTTTTGGATAGGTATTCACTAAATACTTACTGGACTAAAAATTAGTATCACCTATATAATATATCGTTATATGGACTCTAGTAGTATGAACTTAATTTAAACTCAACTCAGGTCTAATTATCTAAAACATTACATTTGCGGTAATAATATTCAATATTCAGTGCCATTTCGTAGCACCTAACAGTCATAAAATTAATCCCATAAATAGCCAATTTTTCCACATAGTTTCAGTTATATACCTACATGCAAAGATCAGTTAACAAGATTAGATCGGGCGCCATAAGATTCTTAAATTAATTATATAATTATAATCATAACCACGGTTGCCAGCGCAGCGTAGACAGAGAATACTCGAAAATAGCAAAACAAGATTGCTCAGTCTTCTGGTGCGATTCAAAGTTTATTTTAGTCACGTGATCAACGTTGACGCTTATAACTCTAAAACCTGACACTTTACGTGGATGAGTGTCAGAAAAAAAATGTTTGTATTGATGTCAGCTATCGATTTATACAGGTATAGGTTTTGTCGCTGGTAAATTTGATAATGGCGGATCAGTAGGTCCTACACATCTTCGAACACTCCATGGAGAGACTCGTTGTCCAGGGAAACGTAGAGGGCAAGCGGTCACTAGGTCGATCACATACGCGTTGGACAGACCTCATTAAAGCTGCGACACAAACCTCCGTAATAGTGCAAAGTTCCCGAAACGCTGTAGACCGTGACAAGTGGAGGGGCATCGCGTTGCTGTTCTAGCCAATAATGAAAATGTAGCACCATCAACCACGACCACTCTGTCAAAAGTGAACGACTAAGGAGGAGGACACATCTTCAAACCCCTATGGCACAGAAATAGGTATCGTGATGTAGATATCAGCTAATGGCTTTAATAACGGAAGCGGGGCTGTGAGCGTAAGCTAGTTGCTTATAAATTGTAACAACGTTAAATAATAATATCTAAAGTATAACTGCTTTACTAAAGACATGTCTAATATCTTACTTGGAGATACCAATCTGATCATGATCTTTCCTCTTCCTTATTTATTCCATGCCAACGTGGCATCATAAATTCACATCATACCTTTTACTCCGATACCAAAGTGGCAGCAAGCTACGACACCTGCCGTGTAGTGACGTCACTGGCGCCACTACAGCCTTATTTCCCTGGCATTTTATAAAAAGCTGACAGCTTACAAGGAGCTCTACCCAATAACCGTTTCTTGCGATAACCGGGAACTGTCATATTATGTTTTGCTTGGCGGCAATATCGGTAGCCTTTCTGAGATTATGCGTTTTTGGAAAACGAACCATTCAGATAAAATTATGTGGCAAAATAAATACACAGAGATAAATTTTACGATGTTATTTATCGACTTTTTGTTATCAATTAGCAGGTTTTACATACGTACTGTAACATATTATGTATTAAAAAAATATAATACTTGCCTGGTGTGTTGCCTAAAATATCTGTTAATTGGTATACTTACCTTAAATCGATATAGGGTATCGAAAATAAAGATACCTAAGTAGTAACTATTTAAAAGAAATGTTTAGACATATAGAACCGTTAAAAGACACACTCTACCACACAGTTGGTATATGCGACAAAGTTAAGAAACGCCTATTATCTTAAACTTTCTATCTCTATAACAACTTTTTAATTTTTCCGGCTTACAGTGATTGGCACACGTATAAATTAGCCAACACGGCTTCTGCAGCACTTCTTAAAACTTACAATTCACACTCAACTTCCAAGTAAAATACAACACCAACAATTTAAAAAGACATTTAAAATATACGCGGTACATAAATCGCACCAAAATTACCCACATGGACGTCCTGCTTGTTAAAACCACTTAAACCATACCGTTTAGTGTAAATCGCTCACACATCTCGCGGCCCGCCATTTATTTTATTTGCTGTACATTTTATGAGTACAACTCTCGATTCCATCTTTACATTTGTTACTCGAGACACTTTCAAAATTACGAAACTGCATGAACTTATTTTATATCTAAATATAATTTTATTCGTTTTTCTTAATTAATTATTATTGTAATAGCAATATTCTGATTAAAGAAAATGTGATTTACTATAACGTTGTCCTTAACAACGGTCAGTTTTCACTTGCCAATTTTATGGTGCCGTTAAATAAAGTTGAAAAGAGAAAAGCTTTCACCGGTTAATAAAGTTCAAACATGCGTTGAGATTTCTTTAAAAAACCTAACAATTAAGAAAGCTTGATCTAATTATTCAAAACAAACCCAAAATTATGACATAATAATATTCACTTACATACTACAGCGCAGCGTCTCAAATTAAGTCTTGGTCTCCGATACAAGATAACGCCACTTTTCCAGATTGTGGGCCAATTCATGCAAAAAAAAAACCTCCAAAAATCCTCTCAACATCATCCTCTCATCCTTTTTTCCTAAAAATTATGACATGCTTTATTTTAATTAACAAAAATCCTTAAGAATACCTACTCGTACGGCAAGGGCGTCATAAACTTACTTATTTGTCATTTGTCGTTTCGCGAAAATGACATTGTAAAAGTGCATCTTAATTACCGAAAGTGATAAATGTTAATATAAAACATGTTTTTATTAACTTTGATGCGATATAAATCATTTACGGACATTGTATCAGCACCTTTAATTACGACTTGAGAAGTGGGTTATTTTCGGGTAAATGTCATGAAATTATTTTTTCACTTATTGACGTTTATCAACCTTATTATTATGTAAACAAACGACTAAAACTCACGGAAATAATGGTCGAAACTAGGCTCGACCCTGGGTTAGTTTTCAAAAACGCGTTTATCAACCTGCTGCTAAAATTAAGGTTTTATTTTAGTTTGATGCGTAGTCATCTCTCTCTGAAGTCGCTCCCTCATGACTGAGGATCGTGGTCATCTCCAGCCGAAGATGCTGGTCCAGTGATGCGTCTTATGGTTTGCCGCCATCGATGCCTATCCATTGCTTCTCTGACGACCGAGCAAAACTTGGTTGAGGATGGGCCTTTCACTTGATCGCTCCATCTGGTGGGAGACCGTCCACGGGCTCGCTTGCCTTCCGTGTTCCCAACTACGATCAGCTTTTCAAGGCTCTCGTCCCCCTTCCTGATAATGTGGCCGAAATAGGTCAATATTCTCTGCTGGCATATTGTAGAGAGGCGGTTCCGGACTTGATAGCGTAGTCATAATCAATCACTAATCTTCAATTTGATTTGTAATAATTAGACATTAATTAAATAGTAGGTAGGGCGGAATAGAGAGATATTCATACTTTATTGTAATAATAATATCAGAGAGTTATATCAGAGCTGCCAAAGAAATAGAGATACAAAATGTTATATTATGTAGGTATCACATGTTATATGTTATTTACATATATGCTATTGGGTGTGCTATTTAGGCACGTGTATGCACTGGTGCAACCAATGCACATAATATTATAATGTTAGCCAAGAATTTTAAAGATTACCTATTTTTTTGACGCTTGCTCTATTTTTAACCCCCGACGCAAAAACGACGGGGTGTTATAAGTTTGACGTGTCTGTCTGTCTGCCTGTCTGTCTGTCTGTCTGTCTGTGTGTGTGTGTGTGTCTGTCTGTGGCATCGTAGCTCCCGAACGGTTGAACGGATTTTGATCTAGTTTTTTTTGTTTGAAAGTAAAGTTAGTCGAGAGTGTTCTTAGCTATGTTTGGTGGAAATCGATTCAAAATGGCCGCTGCTACAAAATGGCGGATTACTTTTTTCTTCCACGACCCCGTCAATATGGGTATCAAATGAAAGGGCTTGACTAGTAGAATACATACATTATAATAAATTTAAAATCCAAGATGGCCGCCGCTACAAAATGGCGGATTAATTATTTTTTTCAACAATACCGTCAACATGGGTATCAAATGAAAGGGCTTGACTAGTAGAATACATACATTACGATAAATTTAAAATCCAAGATGGCCGCCACTACAAAATGGCGTATTTTGAAATCGTTGCGTTGGGGGTATTTTTAAATTTTTAATTTAATTCACTTGTTCCATTAAAATCAAACTATGTTACAAAATTTTGATGAAGCTGGAAGCTGGCCTTGTTTGAACCATGCTGATTAATACCTATTTAAAGCTTGAAATTCATATTTATTTATTTATTTTACTCGTTTATGAAACTTGTTTAATCAAAATAAATGCTTAAGAATTAATTACGAATAGCTGAAGGCGTTGAATTCTATTAAAATAATGACTAAACTAATGACCAATCGTTTATGAACTTTGATTCTAGAGTTATGTAAAACGGTTACCCTAGTTAACTTCCAAGTGTATTAACTTATTAAGGAACTTTTCCCACGAAAGTTTGCAACGGTCTTCAATAGTCGCAGAGATACACTCAAGCCGTGTTATTAAAAAAGTGGATTGTACGAGGACTAAACTAAGTCCTAAGTTCGCTTAGGACATGAGTTACTCCTAGTACCGACCTAGTATCATAAGTCCACGTTTTATAATAATGCGAAAGATGTTGATTGACATTCTATACCGACGATAGCTTATTTTATTTTATTTATTTGTTTTTTTTTATGTGGAATAGTAAGAAGACGAGCAAGACGCTCTTCTGATGTTAAGAGATAACGCTGCCCATAATCAGAACAGTGCTACCCATAATTTCACAATGATGTGCAATTCTAGGTGCACTGCACCAACGCTTCTTACTCAAGAGTCATAAGAGGTTAAGACTCTTTAGCCCAGTAATTTCACTAGCTACAGTGCCCTCCTACCGAAGCACAGTAATGTTTGCACATTACTGCTCAGACGGTAGAATATAATAACTGGCACTGTTGGGATACCCACCTAGACGACCTCCTGCAAAGGAAGTCTACCCCTGGTTTAATCTCACTTGGAAGTTGGTTGGAGGGGTGTTTCACGGTGATTTGTACAAAATGTTGTTTAAAAATTCTACAGCAAGCGACTCTACGAGTCTACGAGCAACTTAGCTTTGACATGAATTCAATATAATATCTATTTATTTGATTATTATTTTTGTGAATAATTTATGGCTTCCGTTAGTATGATTTTAACACTAGCTCCATTCCACAGTTTTACTGGCTTAACGACAATAGGTAGGCAGACAATATTTAAGGAAATGTTATATTACAAGATTTTAAAGGTAGATTCCTCTAGATAAATAATTTAAAGGTGTTTTACAAACATTCCCAATACGCTCAGGCTCAAAAAGCACTACCTATCAGTTGGTTGCATCGACCTCACCGCAATCACGCTCGTGGAGTGGACACCTAAATTCTCAGCTAAACTACCGTTAATAGTCTCATGTCCAATGCAAGCAATGAGGCAATTACTATGGGAACTAATAAGACCAAGCATTGCTTGTATCGCTTATCAACACTAGCGTAATTTTCTATGCATATTTTTAAATACAGTTCATTAAACGAACAGCTAAGGGTTAAGTAGTCTTTTAGCACAAAATTATAGAAACAATAGTTCTGGAAGTATATTGAACATGTTTCTGAAAATATTCCGTTTAGTACCTTTTAACTAACTTATATCAAAAAGGAGGAAAGGTTTAGAATACGTTGGATTTTTTATGTGCGTTAATCGATTTTTCGAAGACGCCTGAAACCTTTTTTTTTTTTGCAAATTATTTTTTTTTCAAAGGATACACTTTACAGATGATCGCCTTTAAGTTTTACGCTATAACACAGGTGGTTTATTTGAAATTTTATCAAAAACGGTCAAGCGGTATTTCAAGTTATGAAAGCGAGCTTAAAGTTGTTTTGTTTTATTTAATACATAACGTTATAAGTCATAGATTAACTTTTAGAGCTAAAAATTAATAACACATTTTAGTACCCAAATTTCTTTTGAAAACAACTATTTAAATATGAAATCTGAATGACTTAAAGCTTAATTTGGCTATATTTTCATTGAAATTCAGTCCTTAATGCAAACATTTCTCTTTGAAATTAACACATTGTTATGGGAAAGTTCTATCCAATCTCCTATTCAAATCTAAATAATGCTACATTTCCATAATATAAGCTAAGCAAATACAAACGCTTTTGTAGTAATAATTGTTGAGACATAATAAGTAGCGAGTAATCCAGCTAGGTGGGGAAGCTAACTGGCTGTAAAGTCGACTATTGCTGCTAGGTCGAGTAATAAGATACAAAATATAGGGTTCACAACTTTATACAAACCTTTAACAAAACTAAAACAATATAAAAGGTTAGATATTTATTTGTAAAATGATCTAAATGTGCAACATACTAACTACATAATTCTTGTCTACTTTTCAGCTATCCATTTATTGTTTTCACCATTCACTTTTTCAACGATTTTTTTTTCTGTCGAAGTATTTTTGTTTTTGTTATATAAGATACTAATTTTTGTATTTCCGTTTCAGTGTATCTTGAAATGAAATACACAGCTTTCAGCGGGTGAACATTTTAATTCATGGTGTTTAAATACTCAACTATTTATAATCTATATTTATGAATTGCATTTTACTTTTGTATATTATATTAATGTCGCTTAAATAATTAGCCTCAATTATTGATCTAATCCCCATCGATAACAATAATTATCCAAAGTGCCTCCTCAAGTTAAACCTTCACAATCTTAAGAACATTAATCTTATCCGTTGCGTTTGAATCGCTTCCACGAGCCGCACAATTTGCTTATCAGAAAGTTTCGATATACAACCTCCGGCTCGAAGTGCTCTCAATTTGAGGTACACATTACCAAACATTACTTGCACGTCAGTCAGCCCTATCGGCTCGGCGCGTATCACACCGGTCGTCGAATGTGGAGCACGCTGCGGCGATGCCTCCAACTCTGACTAACAAAAAATCAGTGTGAGCTTTACTCTAAGGCACTGCGGTCGCGCGCGTCCCGCTTTCAGCCAACTTCGATTCCAACTTCGCAATCGAACTTTTAACTGAAGACAACATTTTCTTCGCATCAGCTGCAGTGTTAAGAGTGTAGTGTGTTAAATATTGTGTAAGTCGGCAACATATGGCCGTGGCCAGTCCGGTTGTTAGATCGGTCGTGCGCCGATAGAACCACGACCACGTGTCTGGAGGCTCACCGCTCACTTCGCCTATTTTGTCATCTCGCACTTGCAGTGTTATTATTTTCGAAAGTTTGTGTTAGTCATCGTTCGATAGTAATTCGTCTAATTGGCTATTCATTTTATTGGCTCGTCTGTTATAGTTAGCCACTTCACAAACTGGTGCTAAATCTTGAGTAACTTGGCAATAAGTACAAAAGGTCTGCGTAATAAGAAGTTAGTCAGATTAGGGTGCTTATACATACAATAGTAACTACATACTTCTGTGTCAATGTTTTCACTATTGTGTGTCTTTCAACTAAGTTAAATATGCGTGATGACTATTCATAAGCTTTTTTTTTTACACGAAGCATTATTTATTTATTCTATTTTTCAGTAAAACGCTAAAACTATCCGCTAGGGCATTTCTTACCAGTTTTCCGGTACCTTTCTAGAGAAAATACTCATGAAAATAGGAGTGAAGACTACAACGTCGTCGAAAATGGTTTAAATTGTAGGAAAAGCTCAAAACCAAAAATTGCTCAACCACTCAAATTGTAAAGAGCTAAAATATTTTTGCACATAATCGCACTTCATTTCTCAATGTATCAATCCATTTTTATCAGGATTTTCAATTTTGTCTAATAACTATGAACTTATATCATTAGACAATAAAATTATATTATTAAAGCAACATAATTAAAACAAAGCTACCTAATTTAAATATCATTGAATGTAAGCTCTTATATTTTTATGTTTATTTGAACAGATTTTTTTTTTAATGACAATGACTGACAAACTTGAGTGTTATCCATATAAAAACTATGTAAACAAAATGGCTAAGCTCACGGATATAATAGTCGAAGCTAGGTTCGACCCTGGGTTTCGGACAATTACGATGTCCTTCATCAGGAGCTCACGCCTCGAGGTCGCGACGCTGGCTTCATACCTCCTGGCGACCTCGAGGCGTGAGCTCCTGATGAAAGTCATCGTATTTGTCCGAAACCCAGGGTCGAGCCTAGCTTGGACTATTATATCCGTGAGTTCAGCCGTTTTGTTTACATAGGTAATAATGAGTGACGAGTCGAGCAAATCAGGTACCAGAATAATTATAATTATTGCTCAAATCTGGCACAGTGCCACACAGTAATTCGAAATACAAAATTTATCTTAATAACTAGGAAATTAAATGAAGCACAATTTCACGAAATATTTTCCAAAAAACTTCAGACGTATATTTTCTTCATAAAATCACAAGCAGAAGTCATTATAAATAAAAGTTAAGGATAATTTTCCAAAGCTGTAATTTATAGGCTTACTTATTGGTGGAAAAGGATCCCTAATGCTCCCCCAAAACAAGTCATTTTCATTCATTAATTTGCGGCGAGGTCCCTAATGTATTCAGGGGCAGGCTCTTGCCTTAATTTTATTAAACCTTCTGATTTACTACATCTTTCTCATGGTCTTTGCTTTTTAATAAACTGTCTGAATCCGACTAAATCGATTCCGACGCAATCTGGCCAACACGTAACGGGACACTACTGGGTGTTTCACACACAGAAAAGTAGTTTCTTTTTTCTATAACGGGGTCCCAGCTACTTACGTGTAATAAATTTCAGCTCACTTAGTTCAGCCGTGTAGGTGTTCCAATCACACTTTTTTTTTATAATGTCAGTGTGTAAATGCAGTAAAAAAATATATTATAATGATATATCTAATTTATAAAAATTCAATCTAGCTTTAATTTAACCAAACCACTATCATTAATAACTAAATAAATAGTCACTTGTGCAAATTACATCGTACCTAATTCCAAACTGGTTTCAACAAGCACATAAACTTTCGACAACTCTATTTGAAACCCTCGTAAAAAAGGAGGGCAATATACTTACAAGAAATCAAATAGTTCCGATAGGACTTTTTAAATAACTTCCAATGATTAACTCACGTGACCTAACGGAAATGTTCTTTTTCGGAAGGTTTGTGGTTCAAATTCTGAGAAATAAGTAAAATTTCTCCCTAATTGATTTATCATATCCCCAAAAAGGTTTGTGACCAGATGTTTTTAAAACCACTAACCACGGTGCTAAAAGTGCGTGACACGTGCGGTTAAAATAATATAGGTACTGTTCTCTATTTATCTACATGGATTTAAAGTAAAAACCTATACTCACCTTGTTCGCGCGAAGTGTCAAATTCTGATATATAAAACAAAATATTTTAAAAAAATTGACTATAAGACAACCAGGTTAACCCCTTCCTACGTCATTTAAAGTTATTTATTAAAATGTGGTAATAATGGATGGTTTCTTTACCTACTTAGAGATCTGAAACCTCCCAATAGTAAAGCTGGTGTAAATCGAGTGTAAACTCCTTTTGTTTAAAAACATGGCTTCTATGTGCTTTGTCCTATTCGGTATTTTATGGCCGGTGCTTCAATTGACTCAGAAGGATCCACTTTTATCACTTTTCCTTTATTTTAATCAAAAATAAATTATACACACACCTTCACTTGCGCTTTGATATATCTCCTTAGAAATTTCCCCGTTTCGCCATTCCGCGTTCGTTGGCCCTGTTTCACCCACTTTAGGGGTTAAATTCTGAAAGATACCTTCTTCGTGGATGATAATTTTCTTTTGTAAATACATACTTATAATAGATATTGAAAACCACCCAGACCAGAAACAAATACCTGTGGATCACACAAACATTTGTCCCATGCGAGAATCGAACCCGCAACCTTCTGCGTTGCAGGCGGGTATTAACCCACCGCGCCACAGAGGTCGTCTTTCTTCACATATTATAATAATGTGAAGCTGCGTGCATGAAGAATGTGATGAAAGTTGAGGAAGCGAAAGAGGTGTGTTAGGATCATACTAAATGGGGGGAAATAGTCTCAGCCTTTTTTTTACCCAGGAAAAATGCGTTACGCATCATCACCCCACGCCGGGGGGCGCGGGGCGGTATGTGGGACTCCCCCGCCGAAGATAAGCGCGGCGGGGATACCCACAAAAAAAAACCTGGGGGTGTTCCTGCGGGACGGCATAATGCCGGGGCAGCGGGTACGTCGAAGCACTCATCCGCGGCAGTGCTAGATATACTAAAATATGTGTGCTAAATATCAATTACCACAAGATTTGAAGAATGACTAATGACACTTATCGAGGTTCGCCTCTCAACCCATCAATAGGAGGTGTGTTCAAATAGACCTCCATCAATATGAAGGACTATTGTAATGGAATGAGAACTAATTAAACTAGGCCATGGTTTATTATAATACTAGCTGCACCTTCGGCATCGCTCGTGAAGAATTCTTATCAGATTATGATTTGATTTTTTACAGTGGATTCTTAAATAACTACTTAAACAAAAAAGAGCTACCATCGAAATGCCCTCAAAATATATCCAACCCGTTTCGAAAGTTATCGGGGCTTTACAAGCAGAAAAAAAAATATATTGAAAAAAGTGTTTTGTAACATAAGGTATGTTGTTAATATCATTATAATAGATGTGTATACTGTAAATAGATTAAACTTCCCTTTTTATTTTGATCTTAGATACTATATCTACTCAGTGGCGGATTTACAGTCTAGGCCGCCCTAGGCCCCAGTCCATGTAATACCTGCACCTACGGCGTATATAACATGTCTACTCCTACTTACTCCTTAAACAGTGGCGGATCCAGAATTTTTTTTCTTGTGAACAAGGTAGGTTTGTACATTTCAATGTTTACCTACAATTTGAATCTCTAAAATAGGAAATGTTATATCTCTGACAAGAACGTGTGCGTTAAACTCGTTCCGAATAGAATAAAATTTTAAAAACCTTGTAATGCGCGAGCAGCTTGCTGCGAGCGCCGAGAAAATTTTACGTTTCAGACTACAAAAGATGTGCAATCAGAGCCAGTTTTAACATTACCAGCGCCCTGGGCGATATTTCTACGGCGCCCCCAAAAAAGCAATTCAAACCCATACTAAAAAGGAAAAAATTCCAGGATTTTTTCTGGGCCGATTCCGATGGGCAAAATCATGGGCGTATCTAGAAAAAAATCCACCTTTCCAGTTGCTGCGAGTTCCGAGAAAATTTTGAATTTTTCAGCACGAATGATGTGCGTTTAGCTTGCTCCGAGCGGCAAAGAAATTAAATAAGTATTCTTATTTATAAAAGCGCGACCAGCTCGCTGCGAGCGCCGCGAAAATTTAGATTTGTTCAACACGAATGATGTGCGTTTAGCTTGCTTCGAGTGGCAAAGAAACTAAATGTCCTTATTTATAAAAGCGCGAGCAGTTCGCTGCGAGCGCCGAGAAAATTTTGAATTTTTCAGCACGAATGTTGTGCGTTTAGCTTGCTCCGGGCGGCAAAGAAACTAAATAAGTATTCTTATTTATAAAAGCGCGAGCAGCTTGCTACGAGCGCCGAGAAAATTTAGATATTTTACACGAATGATGTGCGATTATCTTGCTTCGAATGGCAAAAAAAGTAAATTTTCTCATTTATAAAAGCGCGAGCAGCTCGCTGCGAGCACCGAGAATATTGAATTTTTCAGAACGAATGGGGCGCCCGTGGCGCCCCATTCGATTTATAGAGCCTGTGGCGCCCCTTTTATCCGGCGCCCTGGGCGGTCGCCCAACCGCGCCCCACCCTAACGCCGGTACTGTGTGCAATGAGCTCGTTCTGCGTGGTGAGCAAAATACATAATATTCTATTTATAATTGCGCGAGCAGCTAGCTGCGAGTGTCGAGAAAATTTTATATTTCAGGCTACAAAAGATGTGTTCTGAGCGGTGAGAAAATAAATATTCTTATTATAGAGCAGAGCCGCCGAGAAAAACCCATGGCCCCTTGAAACCTTTAAAATATTTACGTACTTTTAGTTATTTCTTGTCATCAGTGATTTTTTTGTCACGATTGGCCGCCCCTAATATCTGGCCGCCCTAGGCCCGGGCCTACTGGGCCTTAGGGCAAATACGCCACTGTATCTACTACTATCTTTATGTTATAATAATGTATATTACATATATGTACAGTAAGTATTACAGTACTACGAGTAAGAACTACGTAATCACATTAAGTAAAAATGTAATAACACACTTAAATTTTATTTATGTGTGATTTAATACGTTACTTTAATATTATTTGGTATTCAATAAATCAATAAAATCAGTTCAGAATTCTAATTAATATTACCTACTATTTTTAACAGTTGATTAATTTGGTCATGTCAAATAATATCCGTTCTGATCAATTTCAAAACGTTTTTACGAGCTATCATTAATTACCAAACGTAATAACATTTAACCTATGAGTAATAACTAATAACTTAAGGCCTTAATAATAGTGTTGGGGTGTCAGTAGTTCAATATTATCGGTTATTACTGCGATTTGGGTCGAGAACTTTAGGATGATTTATGAAATAATTGAATATTTGTTTCTATTTCAAAATAACACTTTCATTTTGAAAGGACAGATTTGAGCGTGGGAAAGCTAAAATAAGCCAAACATCAAGTAATATTAATTGTTAAACTTTGTAGTTGAAAGTTGTCCTTTTCCAATGTTTCGCCAGCCTTATTTCCCTAATTCGTTGGTCAGCCCCCCTATATTTCTAGTGCATTTTTCCCCTTTAGCCGCTTTAGGGCAACTGGTAGAAAATGCTATTGTTGCATTGAGTTAGTCGCCTATTGCGAACTTTCCTATTTAGTATAATAATATTATCTACCAACTTAAAATGCAGAAAATACTAAAATAGAACAACAGCACTATAAATAGTAGGTACCTACTGTGAAGTGAAAATACTGCCCATTGCCCATTTCTCACTAAAATCAATTCAATTCAAGAAAGTCAACTTTAACAATCTCACCAATTTCGCTAATTGATTAGCTGATCCACTTAGCTAGAAATCTAAAAATTCTTTCTTTTAAAGAAATTGAAAAAATATGTTCAATTTGGCACTCAAGTTAATCAAGAAGGCAAAGGTAGATCATAGATTAATCTAGCATAGCTACGTATACCAACTGATTTTGATTGTTCAAAAATCAAAATTCTGAGGCGCTAGTGACGACTTATCAGGCATTTCTTACAAACAATCAAAAACGGTAACAATAGATTCTTTTTCTTTTTCTATCACACTTATCTATTATAAATGCGAAAGTTTGTGAGTGTGTATGTTTGTTACTACTTCTCGCATAAACGGGTGGACGGATTGAGCTGAAATTTGGTATAGAGATAGCTCAGACCCTGGAATAACACATAGGCTAGAGTCAGCGGATAAAACTGCTGGGCGCAGCTAGTCTTTTTATACATCAGTAAGAAATTATTTTTTGTCTTGCTTAGCTTTACTACTCCATACGTAACTCTATGAGGTAGATGTAAGATATATACAAACCTACATAATATGTACCTACTGCATGATATCATAGTCTCTGCTAAAAGGTAAAACAACGAGTATAGTACCCGAAGTAGACGAGCGACGGTCCAAACTTTCAAGTTTGTTTTCAAAACTTAAGTTTTTAAGTAGAGAAATTCTTTTAAGTTCTAACTATTTAAATAATGTTTCATAAATGCATTAAACGTACGAGTTTATAAGAATTTCGTATACATAAAGTTTCAATTGGAGGCTTGCAATTCTTACACAATAAGTTTGTTCAGCATTTAGAAACATTTTCGAACCAGTTTTAGAAGAGCACCTAGACGAGTCTAGATTTTTAACCAGACCAACAATTAGATCTATTCTTTATTTCCCGATTCGAAACCTTTTATGTCCTATTAGCTACGTCCTGCAGTTACATAGTCTCGATCCCGTGGGAAGATCGTCATCAGATACAAGTGAAATTATTTTTTTTTTTTTTAAAACAAGCTTTTATTATTATTACCATGTGCCACCATAAAGTATTCGGCAAGACGAATCCAATGAGCCCAAACTCGATGGGATTGCGTCGTTTAATTACGGAGTTGCTATGGCCACCTTCTAGCTCCATCATCAGATCAGCGCGATGTAATAATAATATTGCATTGGAATCCGATTTATACATGCATGCAAAATTTCAGCTTAATCGGATACCAGGAAGTGGGTTTAACTTGCAAGAATTGATTACAGACAGACAACAGACAAGTGAAACTAAATAAAAGCTTGTAAAAAGTAGCCTAAGTGTAATTTTAGATTCTTATATATCAGCGCAATCGGTTCAGCTGTTTTTTGCGTGACATAGCAATAAACTATAAAGCCCATTACACACGGCGCTATACTATATCTTGCTATATGACTCCTGGTACCATATAGTATCGTATCGCAAGGCCTTGCTATACCTCGCTATGCCGTGCTATATTATTTTTAGTGATGGCCGGGTTACTGATCGGAACTATATTTTTTAATAGTTCATTCTTTGTGATTGAATCTTGAGTCGATCTTTGAAATAAAATCAAGTGACATTAACATTCCTTTTTTCACAAATCAAGTGATATTAATGACTACTTTTTTCCTCTTTACAAACGCACTCAAATATTTGGAATAACTTGTCAATGAATGCTTTGAGTGCATTTAGAATAGGTTTATTAATACAAAAATAAAGAAAATTTATATTATTTCAAAATAAAAACAAACAAGTGCAAGTTGGACTTGCCACATACTTGTATGAAAAAATGTTATCAACATGTTGCGTATAAAATTAAGTATAAAATATTATTATTCCAGAAATCTGCCCTTAAGGGGAAAAATACGGCGTTTAAATTGGAAATCTGTAACCGCTGCTCCTCTCTATCTCTCTTAATATTAACGTGGTTCAGTCTTCAAAAAGGGCACAACAGTTTTTTTTTTCTATGCGGGGTCTATTTTATGCACTTTCATATATGCACGCACGTTTGTGCTTAACAGACCACTTTTCATCAGTTAAAAGCTAGTTAATATTTTTTAGGAAGTAGGTACCAGGAGTACCAGAAGTAGGAACGGAGATTCAATCACTTGATTGCATATTATATATAGTTCCACAATGATTCCCCAACACTACTTAAACAAATGAATTTGACAATTTTTTCTACATAAAGGATGTTTCTTTTTTCCTTGATATTGGTTTCGTTCCAGTCTGCTCCTGGTATAATTTAAAAAAAAAAAATGACGATTCAACGAATTCTGGATTTCTTGATACGTCAAGAAATCCAGAATTCAAGAAATGAAGAAAACTTTATTCGAAATTATCATCGTTTACTAAAAGTATGAGAGTTCATCGAATAAGATCGATTTGAGTTAGATTTGACCGACTTTATCAGAGAATTCTCGAGTACTTTGGCCAAATGGCATGGATGGAAATCTAGAGATGGTCATTGTTTCGGGCAAAATCAAAGGAAAGCGGTCCCAAGGCGGTCCGATGTGCTGGTCAGATCAGATCCGCACCACCCTTGAAGTTCCTGTTAAGATAAGATAAGATAAAAATGTATTTATTATCAGTTCCAAAAAGTACATACATGAAAAATTATACACATAAATATAGTGACATGTTAGTATGAGATACGAACAGAAGATAATAAAACAACATAAACAATAGGTACCTACACTGATAAATGGAATAGGCTCAGCATAATGCTGGGCAGGGAGGTCCTGCACAGCGCTGTTTTTCAGCCTGCCCCGTGCTCGACTAAGATGACGCTGTTGCTGTTGTCCTGTTGTCTCGTGGCTCCTGGCCATGAAAATCGCATCCAACCAACCCAGATAGCACTCCATCATCAGAAATCGAATCCTACAAAGGAGGGGTCATGACTTCCAGTAATAGAGAATATGACAAGGACAAGAAGAACTCCAAACGATTTCCGAGCATAAATGTCGAAAAAAAACTAAAAATAATGATTTGTTTTTTTTTCTTTAGAGGTACCTACAAAACCCTTGAAACAATGTGTTTGCATTATTACAGTTTTAACTGACAATCACTTTTGTAAAAAAAAACCATGGCAAACTCCTGGTACGTACTTTTTAAAAATGTGAAAAAAATTATGAATTTTTTCACACGTCCTGTATAAGACTCAAAATTGACATTGTTAACAGCCATGTTGCTGTAAAACCATACAATTTGGCAAATTCCATTTGAACTAGATAAAAAAAAAATGCGTAGCCATTTTGTAGCATGACTTAGCCGGTTAAGCGAAAGTCTACTGCAAGGTATTCAAAGCTTTCAGTTATTCGGACAAATAATCATTATGCATAATATGAGCATCTATTACAAGTAAATAGGAGGTGAAATTTAAAATACAAATTAAATTAATTTGTTTCGAAATACTAACACAAAGAACTGTAAACACAACAAAATATTTAATAAAAATAAAAAACATTTTTTTCTAATTTGTTACACAGCGGTTAAGCATTTGCTACTATTTAGTTTAATATATCGCGTAGGTAATATGAGTTTGTTTTCTTTTGTCTCCATAATACAAAACGGCTTAGTCATTTTATCACCTAGTCAAAATGAAAAATGGCGGATTCTACGCATCAACTGTAAATTATAGCGCGATATAGCGCTATATGTCATTTATAGCTACGTGTGTGACGGATGCCGATTTGTACTGAAGCTATGCCGCGCTATGTGAAGCTATATAGCGCTATATAGCGACGTGTGAAATGGGCTTTACTCACATTGTCACGTACTTACATACAAACTTTCACCTTTAAGATAAGATAAGAAACTCTATTGATCCACATATAAAGAATGGCAAATGCCTTTATTGAGAAAAACAAACTAACAATACTACAGCTACTACAGCAGTTGAGAACACTTTTATTAACCACAGATCGGCCACAAGCCAATCTACAGAAAATCCAAGTGCTCCAAACCACTGTCAGATGGCAGAGTGCCCAGAATGCTAGCAGCATTGCCACGTTGAATGGCAATACTTATACGTTGGGCCAAATATACCCCAAGATAAAACATATAAAGTAAATTTTACAAACAACAAAATTAAAACTAATGATGTATCAATTGGCGGTCTTATCGCTCAAAGCGATCTCTTCCAGACAACCTTGCAGGGAGAGGTAATATACAACACTGGAAGGATGGTGGGTTCACAAAACTTCAAAAGAAATATAAAAGTAAAAATAATTTACACAAAAACGTAAAAATATTTACCTACATAAACATACATACATAAATCATAAATACATACATACACGCGTACATACATACATAAATAGACATATATTATAAAATATACTACTTAGGTATCATGAAGGAATACGACATAAATGTTAGGAAGACTTTCACCTTTAAAATATTAAGTTGAATTTTCTAAAATCTAAAATGGTAATAGACTATTTACCACCATTAAGTCTGTCAATCAAATAGTCCAACTAAAAAGACCACTAAAATATAAACACAAAAATGTTTAAAACGCTAAGATGTTTAGAATAACTAATTAACAAAAGACCAAACGAGTCACAACAAAGGAATTGTATCAAATTAGTCACTGAAACAGCGACTTCCTTTAAACTAAAATAAACCACTGTCAGTATTTGAAGACTTCGATAATTAACACGACTGAAATGTGAGCTTAAAAAATTATTAATGTAAGGACGCGCATGTACCATTGTTTATAGATTTTAATAACACACCGCGAACTATTGCACTGATTTTAATAAGTATTTAGTGGTTCTAGAACTTATTATTGCAAATTAAAAATCCCGTAGCTGTCACCATGTAGTGAAACACACGCAAGTTGGTTTAACACTGACATTTATTTATAAAAGACATTTAGGGTAGGTGTTACATTTATGAAACCTACCCACTTAATAACAAAATATACTACACATATATTTTAAGCTGATAAAACCGCCGGGCGCAGCTAGTATAAAACAAGGATATCCATCCATTCATACTACACGCATGGAATCTACTTAGTGAAATTGCTTAGGCACAGTCCCAAATTCCCCATATCAAAGTTTAGTTTGTATTAAAAAGGGGAAAGAAAATTCAGTGCCGCATATCTTTTCGGCCGACCCAATGTTAAAGTTTTCCATATGTGGAAAATTGGAGAAACCAGTGAATAGGCAATCGCAAACATTTCCGATCACGTGCAAACCATTCTTCTTTGGGTGTCAGCCAAATGTAAACGCGTAAGTTTTCTTTGATGACGTCTAAATGTTTTTGGGCACTGGAAACTGAAACAGAAAAAGTTGTATCCGACTAAACGAAAATTCACAAGCATACGAATATGACTCACCTACATAACAAAAGATCCGTTTAGAATGCTTGGCTAGAAAATAATTGTTAATAGTACAAACTTTTGTAATTAGATACAATACTCGTGTACGTTTAAATTTACGACTATAACCTATGTAAAATTGTGAATATAGGAGCTATAAACTGTGGGACCCAGCTGTTTCCTATAAGATAAAATATGTAGGCGGCAGTCGTTAGGTCAATTTCCGCACAATAATTGTGATTTGACTCTGACAGTTCTGTTAATGTATAAACACCAATTTTTTTATAAAATTAAGTCGTGTTGAAAATATGAGTAATGCTGCGACCCAAACTGAGTCTTGGTCTCCGATGCAAGAACACGCCAATTTTCCCATATTTGGCTGCTTAAGTTTGTATAATATTTATTGTTTCACTTTATATTCCAAATCAATTTAATACAATACAGAGTTTATTGTTCCCTCGCATATTGCTACTGACAGCCTAACGACCTTTATGTAAATTATGACCAAAATTCCATTGTGTTTACCAAGAAACGAAGTCAAAAAAAAATCATTTGAATTTTATCCTCGATTTCTTTTCCTCAAAAGAAATGAGGCTAAATGAAGTCCTAATCTAAGCCTTATTTTTCTTTTCATTTTGTGCGCAAATTACCATCCCTAATATGGATTTGTAGACCAAATCCTATATTATCCTATGACCTTCTATATTATATTTTATAACCAAAAGATGTGACGTCAACCAGAGGTGCCACTTTTAGACCATTGGTAATTGGTATATTGCAGACGTCTATAGGCTACGATAACCACTCACCAACATTCCCGTCGCGTCTGTTCGTGTGTCGCTGTCTAATATTTAAAAAAGATGATTTCGTGTTTGTGTCATTTTTGTACCATAAAAATGTTTTTATTCCTGATCACCTCATCTTCAGCGATGATGTTGCTGAAGATCATAGCAGGCAATCTTAGAAGATGGTATAAATCATTTATGAAACTAAGCTAAGGGGTTAAAAGAGTCACCACATTTGGGCTTAGTGAAAACGTAGCCCAGTTACAGAAATTAACGACTATTACGTTATCCCTTGACGATATCACAATCAGACAGTTTCCCATTGTAGAACAATTTCTTAAAATAAAGGCGAAGCGTTTTGGAAAGTTTCGAGTTATTTACAACTGCTCCCCCTAGCCGTTCTTTACAAATTTAATATCTGAGCTTATCACAAATATTCGGAAGTTTCATAATAAACAACCATTCAGAAATAACTAATATTTTCGACATTTTATTCCACGTTGCCTTTGTTGTTCGGGCATAAAAACATTGAAATAAATAATGTATGACCTGATGATTTTTTCCATTTTTTTGTCGTATCTTCGTGTCACAACGCTACAAACTGTTATCTTTTCTGTCTACGCCCTTAAATAAAGTCAGGTGAATTAAACTGATTATAAAACAGCTATAAACAAGAAATCTTACCAAAATAATACCGAGTTGGATTTTTAACAACTGCTGAATTTTATATGCCGAAAAGATACTACACACAGACCTTTGTTGTCCTTTTTGGACCGCATTATTAGCACTTGAAAACAATGTAACGGCGAAATCCTGCCTTTTTCAAGCTGGTCTTTTTTCGCTTGAGAAAATGTTTCTACTTAGTAGAAAAAAAAAGCTTTTTTAATTTTCGAAAAGCACTTTTATTGAACTTTAAGTTTGATATATTTAGCGTTGTTCAAGGGTCGCATATTGTCGCACCTGTCATCTTGTAGATCTATAATAAAAGTTATTTTAGGACTAGCCAAAGTAGAAAAGTCAATTTCAACGGGAACACAATTTATTTTTATCTCAATTAAAACCATTTTTACAAGCTTTTATTTACTTTCAGCTGTCCGTTGTCTGTCTGTAATCAAATCTTGCAAGCTTAATTTGACCCACTTGCCGGATTCCGATTGAGCTGAAATATATCGGATGACAATGCAATATTATTATGACATTAAGCTGATCTGATGATGGATCTGAAAGGTGGCTATAAGAACTTCGCAATTAAACGACGCAACCCCATCGAGTTTGGGCTCATTTGATTTGTCTTGACGAGTACTTTGGTGCTAGATGGTAATAATAATAAAGTTTTTTTTTTTATTTCACTTGTGTTTCTTGTTAAGTTTTGTGTATAGACGAAGGTTAAGCCGCCAAAGTATAGGTACGTTACTTTTATTTTGTGTTGCTCATGGTAATCTTATAGTAATCCTTCTAACGTAACATCACACATTTTTGAGACCAAAAGTTACAGAAACGACTTAAAACTAAATGACACTAAATTAAGGCCCACAAGGGCCTTATCGCTTAGGGCAATATCTTCCAGGCTAACGGCATGGAACATATGAAATTAAAGAGTCGAGTATAAGTAAGCTTTAATACAAGAGTGAAAGAATGAACGCGTGTATATAAAATACCTCTAAATAAATAGATAAAATAAAAAAACTTGAGAGGTGTCAAGGGACACCCGGATGGAACGAAGTTCGATTAATGAAAATATCTGGCTTGCTTTCTATAAGAGAGAGAGAGAGAGAGAGAGAGAGAGAGAGAGAGAGACAGACAGAGAAACATGCGCACGCCGCACAGCTTACAATAGCTTACTAAAGCAAAAAGTGTCGTGACAACTTTTCGTAAGATTTTTTTCCGTCTAGCCCCCTTTCACAACGCGCAATAAGTAACTTCGTTCCAATAAAAATAATGTGTGTCTGTGTGCAAGTATGAGTGTAAGTGTTTTTGTGTGAAAAAAAAAATTAATTTCCAATGCCTGGAATAAAAAATATAAGCTACTTTTCAGTGAGTAAAACACTAAGCAAAGCCGCTAAACTTATACGTCGACCCAATTACGTTAGCAATGTAGAGGTAGTTCCAGTGCATAGTTAGTGCCTGTCTGTTCGCATCCCGGTTCATTCATAGCCGTGTCACCAGCTATAGGCTTCCATGTCGCACATGTGACAATTTTACTATCTCGCGGGCTAAATATGCATCAGTTAAGGAATAAATGCACGAACGGGTATAAATGAACTTTGAAAAGCTGTAGCTAGAATATTTGGTTGAATCATCGGTCCTGAGTCGAATGCTAAGCGACGATACGTCCGTAGATAGTAGCAGACTTAACCTAGAAGGCGGGATAAACAAAAATATCTCTCACTGAACATCATGCAGGAACACGGTTATACCGACCGCTTGGCTTGACACAGTTTTGTCCATTGTGTAACTATAGCCACGGCCAAAGCCTATCAGTAAAACAAAAACGATGACCTACGTAAATGAGGAACCACTTGAAAACGTACCTAGCTATGGCAATAACAGTTCCGATCTTAACATCGATCAAGAACGATCTGACAACATAGGATAGACCCAAAAAAGATAACACTATAAAGCAAAACTCTTAAATGGGTCCCAGATTAGGCGTTAGATAGCACATGAAGGGCCATCGCTCAAAAAGCCGTAAAGTTTATTGCATTGACGATCTGCCACATGGGCTATAAACTTCTAAGGGGTAATTAAGTAGGGAGGTTACGATTAGAGGTCGCGTTCAAGAAGGATTTACTGTCTCGCCACATTCTAGGTGACTTTACGACCTATGATGAACTTAGAACCTCGACACTTGAACTTTTTATCATTCCAAATATAAATAAGAGTACAGTCAAAATAACTCTTGCTCAATGGACGAGATAAAATAAAGATTTATCCAAAACCAGTCAGACCGAAAATAGTAACTTCTCTCCAAATAGCAACCAATAAATATTTTTTCAATCCTAACTCATAGATCCCATAATAGAAGCGACTAGACACAGCATCAATGAATATCTATTGAATCTGCCGCAGAATAAATCTACGAGTTCTAGACGTACTATGTCTATGATCATAATAGATACGGAAAAATACCAAACTAAAAATCCATCGTAACAAACTTCTACCAAAACATTCTAACACACCGACTCTGGCGCCCTCGTTTCAAGTAAAGCTCAAGTTACCTTTACCCCAAATATATTGTGAAAAGAAATTCTTCGTAAAGAATTTCCTTCGTGACAGATTTAGCGACAACAAATTAATGATGCTGTTTTGTTTTATTATATGTTAAGCCTCAACAAGAACATTAACGTATTTTAGTAATAATTAATGAAGCATAAACATGACGGTTTTATGATTTCAAATGTCCATTTGGTCAATATTAGGACATCATCTTTCTTCTTTTTAAATTATGTGTTCCGGACTGAAGAGCAATGTTATCAGCAGAATTACCTACTGGGCATGACGAGATTAACATCTAATATATAAGGGTGACAGGCGCAGTGTTCTTTTTTATCGCCGAGTAAAAACGCATTACGCGTACCCTCCCATGCGGGGGTATGGGAGGGTTATGTGGGGCTCCCCGTGCAAGACGACTGCACGGTATACCCACTGAAACTTCTCGGCGGCAATCCCGCATCGTCGGTGCTACGGAGGACTGGGAATCGGCAGAGCCTTAGCATCCAGTACAGGCGCAGTGTAGCCGCGTAGAATTTTGAATTTCAGAACACTGAGTGGCACAATGTTTAAAATGGGCAATCACATTAGGCACTTGGACTTGCTCGTCTTGTCACTTGTTCTTATAAAAAAATATATAACTTAAAATAATATTAATCAACGCTTAAAGAAAGTGGGACTTCGTTAACTTGATGTTTAACAGATAATGGGAATGAAATACTTAATTAAGTTTAATTAAATTAAATGTTTTAATGACGAGTCGCCACAGTTTGTGTTCTTTACGATATGTATTTCGTTCCCATTAAATCTCAACGGAGAGACCAAAAGGCACCGAACCGATGATGTCTCTGTTGCTCATCGCAATTTATTAAATTAAACTCATCAAACCATTAACAAGAATTAAATTTTAAATGCCATCGCTGAAAAAGAAGTGAAATATGCCGGTTAACGAAGCGACGAGCAATCAAGAACAAGTGAAATGCTGTTACTCTTCATAAAAAGCTCCTTAAACTGTACCGAGCTTCATAACCGAGAATCTTTTAAAGGCCAGACATTTCTCAATAGTGAAGTAAATTCACATTTCATATATTGCGCAAGTCAATTGATCTGATACATTTTGTTGTCAGTGCCTTGTTTATTACGAGCATGTGTTTCGATAATCAATACGTTAAGAGATTACATTTCATTTTTAAATATAGCCTTCTTGGTTGCAAGCTGCAAATCGCGAAGTTGGTCAAGTGAAAAGTGATTCACTCCTGAACTACGTTAAATTTCTATACTGTTTTAACTTATTTTGAAGTTAGGCTATACATATTAAACTTATTTTAAAGTTAGGGTATACAATTACATCTCGTATACTCGTATATCTCGCTTCTCATATTTTGCCTACCTTTGGTTTTGTAGCGCTCACTTGTCTTAGTCTCACTCCGACATAATAACGCAGAAAAAACATAGAAATAACTGTCAAGGAACTATTTTTAATATCAAAGGTTTAATTTTCTCATAGATGTTGCAGTTTCAAAGTGACTGAGTCTATTCTAACATACATTCCGTTTAATATCGTCTAGATCTCTAAGTAAATAAATAATTCACAAATTGCTCGCAAACATCTTCAAATGTCTAAAATTAATTAGAGTCTTATTTATTTGTAAGCAAATTTTAATTGGATTTCGTCTACAAAAGAAGTTATGCAATATTGCCCTAAGGTCTAGCGTTTTGTTTGTAGAGGCCTGAAAATCAAACAGAAAATTAAATTACTATCTTTGCGCAATTGGTTTATGTATAAATAGAATTGAGATTTTTTAAATAAAATGTCGTATAAGAGCAAACTGTTTTTTTAAATATCATAAAATATACATAATATGTAGAAGGTACGTAAGTCGCCCTTAAGAACTTGCTGTAATCTTGGCGACGTAAACTGCAACATATCTTGTAGGTTGGCCACACAGCCAATAATTTTGATTGAGATTTGACTGTGACACCCTGTCACAGTCAGTAGGGTATCCTGCAAGTGGAGTATAAGGTATAAGCCCCAAGAAAAAATGTTTCTGCAATGACGAAATCTTTTGAGTGTCTAAACTCAAAGTGAACTCACTGCATTTATGCTAAACATATGTACATATATATTATACCACTGCGTTATTAGGGGCTGCAGTATATCACAGACTTGTCACCTCTCCACAATTCAGCCACTATTCGGTATTCTGCGCCACTGGTCAGTTTCAAAAATAAAAGGACATAGTGTTACATAATTGCACGAATGATATGTGAGCAATAAAACTGACATTAATGGTAGGTCCCTGTCGCTCCGTTAATTAATCTTGAAAGGAAAAATATAGCTTTACTATGGACTGAAGACTTGATTGCTTACTATCGAGAGATAGCTTTTTTATAACTTTGAACTTTTAGCTTTTTATGGCTTGTAGCACCCGCAACGTATATAGCCTGATTCTGAAGCGATTGCGAAGTTAAACAATATAGGTACCTACCTACTTGTTATCATCCGATTTTGTTTTATACTAAAACTATGGTCAGATTTAGTATGAAACAATCGGATGATTCATTTTTATAGTACTTTGCGACCTGTATGTTACCATGCTTCTATAGTCACACAAATCCGTTTGCTGTCATCATAAGTTAGAACTACACGTCGCGTCGGCCAAACGCGTCAGCGGACTTTGGCCAACGTACGACTGAGGCGTCGTTAGACGTGTGGGTGCACTTCGCGCGCCAAATCCCGTTGTAGCAAGCCGAAACTCACAACAAACGGCAGACAGAGGATTGGTAGCCAACACATTGGCGACGTTGAATACCTACCACAAACAAGCAAATAACCCAACAAGTTGCCCGACGAATCCGCAATTTTATTATTATCGGCTGACGTGTAAAGCCAGCAGTAGGCGGTAGTGTTCATTGTTCATGTCACAGCAAAGACAACTAAACCCAAGTTGGCTATGTTCAAAGGCATCGCGCGACCAGAAAAGTGACAACACGCTTTTTGCTCACACACGTTACATGATAGCTATGAATAGGTTCTAAGCCACTATTACAACTATTCAAGATCCCTTGCTTGCACCGTAATTTAATTACTATAATTCAACACGCTTTCGATTTTCTGCTAGGATTTTTTTTTGTGATTTTATTGGAACAGCAAACAAAGCCGGAAAGTATAAATCTCCCGCAGAATTTGACCTTTGTTGGTTTTGATTTATAATGGCAATTTGAGTTACATTTTTTAATTTAAAATTCGTGCAGAACTTTCCGCTTATCCTCTTTCAGGAGGTATAAACACGTTTGCTTTTAATATCGTGAATATTTAGAATTTTGTTGGACAATTCTTACGCCAAAGAACGACATCGAGGTTAAGTATTTGTCCTTTTCTACTAATATTATAAATGCAAAAGTATTGATGTCTGGTTGTGTGTTGCCACAGTCAGTATGTGTGTGTATTTTTTACCTCTTCACACCTGAACGGCTGTACCGATTGACTTGAAATAGTACTAAACCTAATATGTGAGATAAATCTCCCGGATCAAAGCCATAAGCGGGAGAAAAAGTTTTGTTCAGTAGGTCATTATCTTTTCCTTATAAAAACTCAATTATACCTTATTAACTTATTATAAGTCAATAATAATATATCGCCTGTTCCCAAAAGAGGCTAATATAACAAAAAATACCAATAAATGTAACATCAACGGCTTGAAACCCTGTCGCACCCTCGTCAGGAGTCAGGAAATATAACGAGTTCATGTTTTACGAGCTTGTTTATCCCATCTCCTAATAGTAGGACCGTACTAGGCATTACAATAGAATTACTTCCTATTACCAAGGTCGATGGCTCCAGCATTTGATTTAGGACGGAGACATCCATAATCTTGATGTGTAAAGAGTAAAAAGCTTCCGTGCGCTTATCTCGGCAACCAAACATCAGGGAAAATTGCCGACAATATACTAGATACATATAAATAGACATAACTTTGTATTAGAATTTTCTACTTATTTTTTTATTTAGCAAACTTCTACTAGGCAACGGTTTTTCCACAAATCTGTTATATACTGTTTCTTTTTCATGATAATAACTCTTTACTTAGATATTGTTTGTTCTTCTACCTCCCAAACCACTCTTGTATGTCTCATTTTCTTCTTTAATGTGCTATTATTCTCTTGATACAGCTCCTATTGAATTTTCTAGTAATTGTGGGTCGTAATTATTGTTAATCATCCAATCATTTTCTTTAATAGCAGATCGAAAGTGTTGCTGTATTTTGTCTTACTAATATTATAAACGTGAAAGTTTGTAAGAATGGATGTCAGGATGTCTGAATGTTTGTTACTCTTTCACGCCTAAACGGGTTGACCGATTGAGCTAAAATTTTGTATAGATATAGCTTAGACTCTGGAATAACACATAGGCTACATAATGTACTGCGGGTAAAACCACTGGGCGCAGCTAGTACTTCATAATACTCTTATAGGATAATTACTATATTCTGTGGGCACTATAAAGATTCTTGTACACTTTCAATAATGGAAATAACATCCCCTTCGGAGAACTAGCAAAACAGGGGTTTGCGGGCATCTTACTCGTAGTTTAGCGTACGTTCAACATAATGTTTGGCTATAAATTGTCTGCAACAAACAAGTCAGTATCTAATCTATCGCAGTCGACTCCTATCAACGATCTTTTCACAGTTTCCGATCCATTTAACAACGTATAAACGCTGTAGCCCGTATTATTGAATTGCTGGTTAGGGCGTTATGTTTGTATAAAAACCATTACGTACATTTTGTTTGAGATTGAGTAGACATGTATTGCTTGAATCGTAATAAAGGTCTTTTTATAGTACACTTACTGTTTCTTATTGTACTCGTATTTAACTATTTTGGTGGAAATTTGATGGTCTTTTGGAACTTTAGTCGCTTTTCAGATATATGTAGAAACTAGTACTAGCAACTTTATAGGAGGAAGCTGTCATGAATTGGCCTCTATTAGCTCTAGCATCTTTAAAATAAGGTTCGAATTTGGATGCGCGGGTGCGGTTCGATCGAGCGGCTTGGGGATTTCATTAATTCCTCCGTCTGCAAAGGGCCTTAGATTATTAGCAGAGCCTTAGCCCATCTCAATCTTATACCTTTATTTTCTAGTACATTTTCTCCAGCTACTGGTCAACTTGTATAAAATGCTTATATGCCATTATTAAGGCAGTTCTGGGGTTGTAGAATAACAAATCATTGTAATTTGGTTGCAACCATAAGGCATTGTATTGTGTTTTGTGACTCATTGTACGGGAACTCAAAACGTCGGCAGACCCATGATTGTTCTAAGAAATGGTGGAGCAGATGGTCAGTGTAGAGAGATTACAGGAAAGACCTGCACGCAATGTTACATAGGAATAAGGAAAATCATGAAAGACAAAGACTTCGGCCAAGACACACAGATTTACTATCCTAATAATATTATAAATGAGAAATCCTTTCTTAGCTGAATGCTACGCCACAATTACTACGTCTATTAGGCCAGCCCCGATTGACGCAATGTACGCGCTAAGTAATAAATTCTCGAACAAAATTTCAAACGCTATTTTTGGTATTGTTTAATTTGCGCAAAGTGCACTGACCTTAGTATTTCAATTTCAGTCAACCTTTTTAAATATACAGATTTAAATATCAGTTTTATATACACCCTTTATCAGACTCATTAGCCAAAAATACCAAGCTCAGTATGAGTATGACATAAAAAGTTTACGACCACAGCCGATAAATAAAACATTTCGTACACAATGAATTAATATTTAATATGTTTCCAATAAGAAGGTGGATGAATAGCATTGCTTCGGGCAGATGAGCGTGTTTACGGCGCGGGACAACTTAATAACAATTATTTTTATGTCGACGCTTCATTCCGAATTCTACATTAAAACCCTTACGCAATAATACTTAATGAGAGGCTTCTTCTTCAGTACAAGTACTTGTGAGTTTATTGCTTTATATATTTTAACTGACGTTAAAAAGAGGAGGTTCGCAAATAGAGGTTTGACATTGAGTGCCCCCTTACATTTATTAAAATTTTACCACCAATTAATGTGATGAAAATTAGGTATATATGTATAATGAAATTAGGTAGGAAAGAAAATTTGATTCAAGTTTGATTGTACTATTTATTATACAATAAGTTTACATATTACAATGTCTTTAAAAACACTGTCCTATCTACCTAAATGATGTATTTACCTACCTAGTACATGATCTTTTCTTTGTCCATTGAATCTGACCAGTTTTCGTACAATGCATTTTCCTCTCTTCTTCCAATAGTAAAGTGGAACTCAACAATGTAGTTTATCTAATCTCTGTAAGCATCTAAGGGTGTCATAAGTTTATTTGTTTACTTACTTCCCCAATTTATTACATGCATCTACATCTATCACTCGATACGATCGCATTCAGGTAGAGCTCGAATGATTTACGTTTACTTCCTATCTTGTTTGGTGAAAAGATCGTAGAGGGTCACGACTCTGCGACGTCACCATACGTAGAGCAATACGATTCGGTGCAGAGATTCTTATTTACGAAATAGAAATCACACGATTCGTCTTCATCAATATAATTAGCAACTGGCGTTAGTAAACAATATTTAACGAATGCGAGGATAACTCGGCAAGATTTAGTGCCTTCGTTCAAACACTAACACTTGAAGCTAAGGAAAGATTTATAGCCTCAGCCAGACGTGGTCTTCTTAACGATATTATCAGTACCATACCTACGTTCACGAAACGAAATCTCGAGACAGCCGTCACTATCGATAGGCCTTCAATATTGATGGCTTTTATTAGCCATTTTTCACAGGAGCACGTGAAATGTCCTTCGACAATCGATCAATATTGTCAAGATATATCAGTGCGTCAGTGATCCTCCAGACGTCGTGTGATGGTCCAACGGAAATCCGCGATTAAATAAAAATGAGTGAATGGACATGAGAAAGCGAGAGCGCGTGTGCGGTGTGCGGTGATGCGTGCGGCGCACGATGCGCTCGCGCATTGATGGAAGAGTCTTGGTCGTCGGGCGGCGCGCCGCTGCTGCGGACCCGGTCGCTGCCGCTGGTGCTGGAGGCGGCGAGCGGCGCGCCCACGCGGCAGGCGAAGCTCGACCCGCGTCAGCTGCTCACCCTCACGCGCCACTACTACCCGGAGGGAGGATGGGGCTGGGGTGTGGCTGCGGCCGCCACCCTCGTCCAGATGCTGTCTCACGGCCTGCATCAGGCCTCCGCCATCCTCGCCGTCGAGGCTGTCCGCCGATTCGGACCGGAAATACGATTTCAAGCAGGTGCGTATAGCGATTCACAAAGCACATTTAAATTCTATGTCCTAAATAATACAGCTTTTATTCTCTGTCAGCTTTTATTATTTTCCTCGTTCGTTTTACATCCAGGGTTGTATCTCTTCAATAAATATATTGGAATGAATTGTGAGGCTCCTGAAACTTTGACAACATGAATATCGTGGCTTTGAGATATAAATGAGAACATTTTTCATAATGTTCTTTGTTGCTTCTTTGTTATGCATGTTCTATATACTCGTATTATTCGACTGTTATTTAAAACAAATTGAAAATTTTCCTCACGCACTGTGAAAAATCTCGGATGTCAAGTTTATTTCTAAGAATTCTGAAGCTTATTCATAACTAGCAAGAAAAATAAAATTTGTGAAAACTTTTACTCCGAGAAAGGGAGAATGAATTGGTGAATATGAATTTTCATTTAGATAAGTATCAACTGAGCTGAAAATTTGCGAACGATGCAGAGTCAATGCATCATCTATCATGTTACATTCGCAATTTTTTCTCGGGGAGTATGAAATTTCAGATATCCAGAGATTTATGTTAAAATTTGAACTAACAGACTAGCAATCATATGAGGGAGAAAACGAGGAAATTGCAATCCTCAAATCGATCATCTTTTACATTTTATTCGTCCAATAAACGAGCATGACAGTACCATCTATTGCCATAAGCTTAAATCTCCCCAAGTTATGTTTTATTCGGTGTTAAATTGGGCTCTCTGGCATACGCAGTCGTAAAAATCATAGCCAATAAATACTCCAAAGGGACCTTAAAATCAAAGACAAAGCATTTTCCGAATGAAATTTTTCATCCCGATTTTCGTCATTTTGTGAAATCGATGAGATTTATTGGACTCTTCTTAAACTTGACATTGGCAGTGTTCCTGGTTCGTATAAAATTTAGTACTTTCAATATATTCAAAATGATCGCGCAATAAAATGCTGAAATTGCAGAGATTGAAAACGTGGAGATATTATAAAACATTGAAAATATTAATCTTTTGAAATATTATTGAGAATTTGGCCATTTACTCAATTTCAAAGTCAAAGATGCTGAAAATTTCCCTATGAGCACTGGTAAACAGACCAGTTTACAATAAAATTTCTGTTTAATGGTCTAAAAGTACTTAAAATGACTTACAGAATCATTGAGAATACGACTTATTAGGCTTTATTGCATATAAATAAATTTTGATACAAATTTCTTAGAACCTCGATCAGGTTATTCAGTTAGTATTAAGGTAGGGCCACATTACTGTGGTGTGGTGTATTATTGCCAGAATCATATTGATTTTGTGCGTTAGCTAAAAAATCGTTATAACATTGCGTTGTGCCGCAGCAACGCTCTGTAATAGTGTGCTCTTATAGCTTTACTTTATGTATGAATAATTGACTCGCGCGCACTTCGTAGCGCTATACAGAAATTGTAATAAATATCATGAATAATATCTATTATGCATAATTTAAACCTTTCTCTTGAATCACATTATCTATTTAAAAAACCGCATCAAAATCCGATGTGTAGTTTTAGAAATTGGAATCAATATTATGATTGTAGCACGTCACGAGTCACGAAACTCCACACCACAGTAGTGTGTTTCTACCTTTAATGACATTCAAATAACAGTAATCAAATAAACCTGTATAGGTATTTATTAATAGAGGAGACATGCTTGGAAATCTAATGCCAACTTTATTAGCTTCGAATAAGGACCTCAGACTCGCACAAATATAGAATGTTAAGCTTCAATAAACATAAATCTATTAATTAAGCGACAATTTAACAGATTTAATAGATACTGGATAATGAATTATTTAAGGATGCTATTTTGAAGAAGGTATCTTAAAGATTCCATTGAGATTTTGAAATAATAATATTCTTTCAGTTATTATGTGTTAAATTTATTAATTATTTTATTGTATAATATAAGATTTAATTTAAAACTGTACTTTACAAAAAAACAAGGTTTTGATATCTAATAATTTTATAATTATTCTGAAACTACTTTTGAAAAGTTTTCGCAGAAGAACTTTTTCATATACTTATATTGAAAATCCGGCAAACATCTAGATGAATCCAAATGTATTATGAAGATGTATACCAAACGGAAATTTGGAAGACTATTCAAGGTGAATCTTGGGACAGCTTGAATGAAATTGATGGGAGCGCAACAATGAGTTTGTAAGCTCTTTGGACCGCAAACATATTCCTGCTCTATGCAAATTGAAAGAAAGTAGAGTAAATAAAAACGTATTGTGAATACAGACCTTAGCTTATTAAGCTGTAACTATGTATATTTGAGCTATTATAATATTATATTGTCATTTTTAATAAACAAATTTCAAGATGTTAGGTATAATAATGTTCTTGCTGCCAATCTCATCAAAATATTTATTTCTCAAAGATTGACTTGGTATTCTGAAATATTTATTTAGTTTGGATTGATAAAATATTCGACTTCTAGAAAATATAAACAGGTACTTTACTCTTCATGATAACATAATATTAAATGTATAACTATGAAAAATGTCTTATTTAAAGAAGCGAACATTTTATGGATACCCCACTAAACGTAACTATTTCGGGTACCTAAAATGACGCATATGATAAATTCATCGACGAGCACAATCTTAATGCCAGCTAAATCATAGACCAGAAACATTTTATATCATAGATCACACTCGCTAAAACATAGATTGATTAGCCGACACGAGCAGGCCAGGGTAACGCCCCACACGCGTCAATCATAAGCAATCGTTTATTAGGATCAAACTAGACGACGCAGAGACGGGGTAAGGACCGATTGAGTGGGCGAAACACAAACAAAACTTAGTGTCGTGTTGATTTAAACACCAATGACGATAAGTGGGTGCTACCGTCTTACAGTGCGTTGGATCTTGGGATTTAGGTAGGTGTGTGAAGTATGCAAGTGTTATTAATAGTGTAGACAGTTTTAAAGTTGGTACTTTTCTCTTTTTTAATATTGTATCCTTATTATATCAAGACATTATTCAATAGCGTAAAGCTCCTACCATTTATTCACACTTATAATGTTTGTCAAGAGTCGGTTAACTTTATTAAATAAGGAAACTCGTCGTCTTTTGCTCCACGACAGTGAGCTAATTTGTACTTATTGTATAATAAGTATTTATTTTAATTTGTTTAATGTAAAAAAAATTGAAAAGTCTTTTCCTGGCCACGTTGGCAACAATATAAATTACAATATACACACATAACATACATATTATTAATGTAGACATTATTTTTAATCATGTTGACTTTATACCACTTGTGTTGCAAACGTTGATACGCGCCGTCTGTATATCGCTAACATAAGAAAACTATAATATAGGTACTAACTGTAATATAATAATAATGCTAATATAGATGGTTTGACCGATAAAATTCAAACATCCTCTTCAATCCCACCTATATAGCGTCCTTTATAGACCCTACCTATGCTAATTTCCACGCCCCTCGTCAAGCTGAAGGACCTGCCGAGTCCAGCCCTGTCCGATCTGATACATGTAACGCGACCTCATCGTCCATTTATCATCTCCGAGGACGTTTAATATGTTTCGCTTGGTTGACAGCTTATGTGATAACGACGCTTTGCAACCTCACCACCGATTATGATATCCATGATCATTTGAATTCAACTTATTCTTCTTTTTCATTTCGAATGGATGTGGGTGGGATTGCGGAATGCGTGAGCTCGTTTGGATGTGGCACTGATTTTATCCGATATTTTGTTGCGGTACCCACTGTATACCTAATCAAAAGATAAGATGTGATCGCGATCCTCAACAGTAAATGAATGATGAAGAAGAGCGATAACGACATCACTGGGGTTGATACGGTATAGTGAACTACCTTCCTCAGTCCAAAAATCAGCGCGAAATTCGCGCGCACTTTCAAATTTTCATTGACAAAATGCTGATGATATTTTGTTGTAGTGACTTTACACTTTAAGGTAACCGTAATTATACTATATCGAGTAGGATTACGTTTGGAAGGTTCTGCGATTGTAAAAAGCCTGCATCTTGGCCATTAGTAATCGTAATTATCGTCGATCATAAAAAAAAATTGGTCTCAATTCTATAATAAGCCTTGAGGACATGTTTGGTCTGAAATTTCGGTAGTGTTTTAGTTAAATTTATTATAAGGTAATTGGAGCCGTACCAGATGGCCCTCCGAAGTAATGAGTTCCCTCCTGCCAGGAATATTTACAGGTAAATTTGTAACACGGGAACTACGGATTATTTATTACACGTAGGTGCGAATGTGTTCCTTCCATTTTACTTACGGAAAAGGATAAGCGTGGACCCATGGACCTAAATAAATGATGGAATCTTTGGAAAATAAGAATGAAGCACCCATAGTACGCCCTATGCGGGTGTATCTTTTCTTTTCAATTTTACGCTTACCTATGTACATGGTTCGTACGAAGTACAACCAATGGTCACTGCTATCTCTGTTGCTACTCGGTTCTTACGCGTATCTACATTAATTTGACGAAAAAATATTGTATTTTGCCAGCTTCGCATCAAAATTAAATGTACGACTGATTTATTGAAAAGGATAATAACGTTTCCTAACAATACAACTTTGAAACTCACACATTTTATGTGGCGTCCGCCATGTTTGTGTTTCTTTGATTTGTTAATAAAAATATACCCATCGCATGGAACGAAAGCTTGCAAATAGAGGTAGTAAAATGACTTGCGTCACTCTACGTAAAGGTTGGCACAAAAAGTCCCTACATAAAGGGAATCGTCTTAGAAATAATACACCATCCGTGTCCCAAATATATTTTATTATTTTGTTAACCTAGAAAAGAAGACGAGTAAAGTTTGTAGTGAAAATAAAAAATGTCGTCATAAACGAAACAAAATCCTAAAAATGCTGCGAATGTCCGAACCAAGTGTGTTCCGCCTCATAAAGTCGAAAGTCTGTTGCAATTTTGTCAAGTTTATTTTCCACTAGAAATCATTTTGAACTTTTTTATCTCATAGTAAATTCTTTTGAAAAGGGAGCACTGTATTTTTATAGTAAAATGCAAACTAAAAACATTAAATTGACGATAAGTACCTTTACTTAGTTACCATAAAGTACTGAGTGTGACTTATTCTAAAATGTGTATGTTGCTGTTTAAAGATAAATATGTGGGTAGATTTCAACCAATATAAAAATTTGGACTCGTTCTATGGTTTCGTTCATAAACATTTTGTTAAGCCGACAAATGTAATTTAAAAATGGTTCTGAAACGAAAGCTATCCTATCTTACAGATCGTTACAACATGTAATTTTAAGAACCCGAGACACGTTTTCGATTAAATTTTATTGAAAGCGAGACCACAACGCTTTACAGTGTCTGATATAGCATCTTATAAAGTTAAAGGGTAGACAATTGCTCCGTTATTTAGCAGACGATGAGGCAGCAATTTCTTTATTCAGTTTCGATTGAGAGACGCCACTTGAAAGATCAAAAAGGGTAAAGTCGTGGCAATATGCTCGAATCTTTACTATTTCTAAACAACAAAATCTCTATACGTATAAAATCGTTTGCACATATGTATTTGGTGTTTTTGTTATTGATCACATGAGTAAAAAAAACGCAATCAGTTAAGTAATCCACAGGCCCGTGTAATACCAATGTTGTTATTAAAAAACCCACTGGCCCAAGAAATAAATAGAGATGAAGAACAGCTATAGTAAACGACAAAGTTTTGTCATGTTTGCAACACGCCAAAAGTTTGTCCATTTCAAAGTATAGACGTAAACAAAGCATGATCGCAACTGAAAACGCCAGTTTTGATACACAAATATTTTATGATGGCCGATCTGATGTCAATAAGTTAGCTATACTACTGGTATCGTGAAACCAATACCAAAAATTCCTAATCCCTTGGAGCTTAAGGATCTACGTCCTATAAGCATCTTACCTTGCCTCTCCAAGATATTGGAAAAGGTAGTCTCTTCCCAGGTAACACATTATCTCGAGAGTAATAACATATTACCTGATATGCAGTCTGGCTTCCGAAAAAATAGAGGAACTAATACAGCGCTCCTAGACGTAACAGATAATATTATTGCTGCAATGGATGGTGGTATGGGAACTTTGCTTGTGTTATTAGATTTTTCGCGTGCTTTCGACTCCATCGATATTTCCTTGCTTTTGTCAAAGCTAAATTATTACGGCTTTGATTCTGATGCTGTTCGTTGGTTCTACTCTTATTTATTTAATAGAACTCAGAAGGTTGAATTGCGGAGAGGTAATGGAGAGGCAATGTTCTCAGAGACTTGTGAGGTTGCCAAAGGGGTTCCTCAGGGGTCCATACTGGGACCCTTACTTTTCATTTTGTATAGTGCTGACATTGTAAATAGTATTAAGCACTGCAAGTACCACATATACGCTGATGACATTCAGATATATATTTCCTTCAAACCGGAAGAGATTCGCTCCGCCGAAATGAAAATCAGTGAAGACCTAGAAAGGATTCAGTCATGGGCTACTTCTAATTCGTTATTGCTTAATGCTAAAAAAACTAAGTACATGGTCCTGGGTTCTAGAGTACAAATAAATAAAATTAACTTGTTAAATCCACAAATATCTATCGGAGGGGAAGTAATAGAGCGTGTTCCGGTAGCACGGAACCTCGGGTTATTGATGGACGAGCAGCTAAGGTTTGAACAGCACGTGGCCGAGGCAGCCAACAACTGCTTCTACAGGTTGAAGGTCCTTTACAAAATTAGACCTTACTTAAGCATAGATCTTAGAATTCTACTTGTCGATTCACTAGTGCTATCGAGATTCAACTATGTTGACACAGTCTACGGCCCACGTCTGTTTGAAAAAACCTCTCGTCTTATACAGAGGGTTCAAAACGCGTGTGCTCGCTTCTGTTTCGATGTTCCACCTCGTAGTCACATCACGCCCTTTTTGAACAAACATAATGTTTTAAATATGAAGCACCGCAGACATTCACTTGGCCACACTAATGTTTGGTGTAATCAAAACACAACAACCGTACTACTTATATTCAAAATTCAATTGGGTTCGTGATTATAACAAGCACTCAATTCGTGCAGCCTCCTATCTCTTGCGCATCCCTCAACACCGCACCGCTGAATTCCGTGGCAGTTTTAGATTTGCTGCAACCAAGTGTTGGAATTCTCTCCCTCCCCCCCTACACAAACTTCAGACTAAGTCCTACTTTCGACACTTATTCAGAAAATGTAAATTAGAGGCTCAGAAGTCAGGTTAATATTATATCAATTATAATTTTATGATTAATACATTATATTATTATAAAATGCAATTAGGTATTTATTATATTACAGGTATTATTATAACATATTTAGTATATAACAGGATCATAAATATGACACAATCCACACCACACGCACACGCGCACGCACACACACACACACACACACACACACACACACACACACACACACACACACTCACGCACATACACACACACACACTGGGCGGTCCCTATTTATTGTATTCTCGTTCTAATATTAATAGTTCTAAATTTGAATACTTTTGATTGTATTGGTATATAATGTAGTGTTATATAGTGTTCACATAGTCGCCATGACGCAAGCTGAAAATCAGCGTTGAGGACCCGTCCCCAACATTTGCTGAGCTTGAGTCTATTTACAGCGACACTTTTTTGTATTTACCTATACCTATTTTTGTACACCGTTTTTATGATAAATTGTATCAATATGTGTTGCTGTAAATAAATGCTTTTTCTTTCTTTCTTTCTTTTCTTTCTATACCTACATATATCCTACCTTTATAACACCATAGCATTGATGTAGAATATTTTTGCACCATAGTCCTCAACTCCTAGGATTTCTCTCTTTTTGCATAGTCGGTTGATCCTGGTCGTATCCCCAATAAATATTATGCGTAAAAACTTTATTTACAGCATTATATTTCGTCGTTACTGCTGCTCTTTTATGAGAGTCACATTTTCCAAGAAAAACTCTTGAACTTTCACCGAAACTTTAATGGTTTCGTTATTGGATAAAAATGTGATTTAAGTTATTTTTCTTCGACATCAAGGTCAAAACAATAACCGATATTACTTTAGATTTATGTTGGGATACTTTTTTAGCATTTTAAAAAAACCCTCAAAATATATTATGTGAAGTTGAGAGGTATAATTTAAGAACCACTTAACTTCTTTTCCTCACGACTACAGTAGACTTTTGAAGAATTTTTCCTAGAGTTTTATACCTCACCTGCCGTATAATTCATGGAAGTTATTCTTCTGAGAGTCTCAGGAATAATAACATAGTCATGCAGACTCGTGTCACGGATGGAACATTAATCCACGGATCTAGACTAAATAGAGTCTAGATTTATTCCTTAGTTCTGATCTGTGGTGACGGTTTATGTTCTGTCGACGAACTTCTTTAAAGTGGACGGACTAAGGACACCTTGGGTTCCAATTTAATTTGTAAGTACATATACAAACACACATTATACATATATGTTGATTGTTTCAGATAGTTGCTTTTACATAATATTGTATTATGCTTAATTCTTAAAATTATTTAGCAAACTTATTTCTCAATGTTGATTCGCGAGTCACTTTGTTTATAAGAATAAGGTGTGCAACGAAATTATTGGGCGAATGGAAGAAAAAAACGGTGCTTCGACATCATATATTTAGAATACAAAGTTGCCCTAAAATTTTATAGGTTGGCTGTAACAATCAAGCTCGTCTCGTTCACCTTTTAGTATTAGAAAACCTTATTATTAAATTAAGGGCCGCCGTCAAAAAACACCTAATAGCAACATTGCCATACAAAACATCCGAGGTGTTCTCTCCATCAGCATTCAATTCAATTAGGGGAGGTCTCAGCTTTTTTTCAAAACATGTCTATTCATTAGTAGATACATAATAATATTATGTACACAAGTTAGTAGCCGGATACGCACTTAAACGCACCTCTCTCCCCTAAAGTGTGTTCCTAAGTACGCACTGTCAAAATGTCCCAGAAGTTTTTCAAAAGAACTGTTTGTCAGACGCCCCGCCTCTTGAATGAAACATTGTGTTGTGAGGGCTTGATGCTGTCTGCGAGATCCGCTAAGGGTCGTAAGTCATATTGATATAGAGAAAGCATAGAGGTATTACCACCAATAATAAAATTTGTTGCCATTAAAATATTAGGTAGGTAAAATTCAACTTTCTAAGTCTGAAGTAGAAAAGTCTATTGATATAATGATTCCATTTAACCATTATGAAAACAAGGAAAAGATGGAGCTGTAATTTTTAAGAACGTGATAAATACTCGTATAAAATAACTCTACATCTTCCCAGATGCGATGATGCTTTTCATTTAAATTTAATTGGAATTGTTTATATGTTAATTGAATTAAAAAATCAAATGTATCACGTCTTTTGAAAAATGGATCTCCACTACCAAACTAGACAAAGATAATTTTAAAATAACAATACACCATATGTGTCGATTAGACTATTCGAAAGGAGCACGTGTCCCCCAAGCCTTTAGTTAAACGCATCACAAATTTTCATCTCCAGGCTGGAGATGTAAATTTGAGTTTACTGGAGTTTAAACCTTTCGAGACTTGATAGATATATCAAGTCTTCCACCTTTTGACTTCACAATGACCAAGTTTAAAAGCGACCATTACAAGCGTGAATACTTCAGAGCACTTCCGAGTGCAAGTTATTTCAAGTCACTGGAACATTTCCCGTGATGACCCGAGAGGACGTGAACGTTCGTAAGTTGCAGCAAAAATGTACCAAAACTATTTTATATTTGTAACTTTGGTTCCTACAGCGAGCTGGAACTGGATTCAATTTGGTCAAATTGCAGGATTCACTTTATAGTTATTTGCTGACGCCAGCGTTTGGGTTCGTGTGTAAATAGATCTCAGTAGATAAATGTAGAGGGTATGAATTTAAGTAACTGTAGGTAGGCAGTCGTAGACTTAAAAATACAAAATATAATTCAAACTTATATAATACACATTATTATTAGCCATGATCGTCCCACAGCAGGGCAAAGCTCCATACCTTCCTTCCACTTTTTGCGGTCTTGAGCTATTTCTGACCAGTTTTTGCAAGAAGGGTCTAACTCATCCCGCCAGCATAAGTACCTACTTACTGACTTTTTTTTTCTCGAAAACTTAACCTACCAGTATATATGTCGATACTATAAACAATTTATACGAGTATTACGATATTTAGGTATCTAGGTTCAGTGTACTGTGTGCCCGTATAGATTGATTTATTTCTACAATGCCTGATAGCTAGTGTTACCTTGGGCTACGATGTACATGTTACAAATCACTTGTTTAAAACTTGACTCTATACAGCCACGCAGGCTCGTAAAACCAATAGCACAAAATTCTACAGAATGCCGGTTTTATCAACGAAATCACATTTACAGACGACAACTTTTAAAGGAACTTACTGCAAATCAATTGAACCTTATCTGCATGCAAAGCATATTAGCTGAAAACTAATAGTAAAAAGCTAAAAAAATACTCTCATGACAGTTACTGTCCTGCTATTTTCCACAACGACATTATAGAATAGAATAGAATAGAATGATGCTTTATTGCAAACCAAAAATATACAAAAGAACTTATTACTATAATATGTTATGAAGTAGGTTAACAATTGGCGGTCTTATCGCACTAGGCAATTTCTTACAGACAACCTGGGAATGGAAAAGGACAAAACATACTTTAACAGACGGTGGTGCGCAATTATTATTATTATTATTAGGAGCCTGTAGTGTCCCACTGCTGGGCAAAGGCCTCCCTTCCCTCTCGCCATAGTTCTCTGTCTTGTGCAGTAGTGGACCGATCCTTGAGGTGTTTGTCGAGGTCATCACGCCATCTTTTTCTGGGTCTGCCGCGACGCCGTTTCCGAGTTGGTGGCACCCAGTCAGTGGTTCTTTTAGCCCAGCACTCATCTGGCATCCGGCAGACATGTCCAGCCCAATCCCATTTTAGCAAAGCGGCTTTCTTGGCAACATCGGTGATTTTAGTTTGGGAGCGTAGTTCTGTGTTTGGGATGTGATCTATTAATTTGACGCCTAAGATACTACGCTCCATAGCAATAAAAAAACAACGACATATATATCGAGTAAATTTCTTAGCGCGTTTGCCACAACATCGTTTGGCTTTTGCCTTTCCTCAGTTCGATCTAAAAAGTTTTTTTTTTTTTCAAAGAAAATTGAACTGTGATATTTCGCGAGAGTTTAATATTTTTTTAGAAACTTTTTAAGTTGAAGCTTTTTGTTTTCTAGGATCGCGAGGATATCAAAAACTTAGCTTTTACATTTCTCCTAATTTGAATGAAAAAAGTCACGGGTTTATACGAATATAAAACATTCAGAACTCAGAACCGGCTTTCTGCACCTTATTATAATATGGCAACATTAACGGTGTTAGTAGGATTCCCCGAGGCTGTAATAATATTAATTAATTGAATTCTAATAGGCTGTAATTTAGCTATAATACGTACAATTACATAGCTCTAACATCTTTAAACGTCGTCACAAAAAGACGAAAAGCTATACGATTCGTCGAATTAAAATATATTGGACACGTATTTTTTATTTGTAAATCTGATAAAAAACGCGAACTAGATTTAGTGGTGTGACGTCACGATCAAGCAACTTTAGTGCGTTGTATCTCCCAATTTTTTATCAGATTTACAAATAAAAAAATACGTGTCCAATATTTTTCAATAATCTACATCAAGTACAAAAAAAAATTTAGTCAACATCCCTATAGCCAATTATAGGGCTTTGAGCATAGAACTTATGCGATCATTATTGTTAGATATATCCGTTTCAGTTAAATTATATTGATGACATCAAGTTTGCCATTGTCGTAGGCAGTTTTACCTAATGTGGGGTTGACAGTAATTTATTCTCCCATAAAGTTAGGTACCTATATTCACGACGTATGTCGTCACCTACGAGATATGATCGGTGACAGAATACCTAGTCCTTTGCTTACCTTATCTAAATAATTTATTATGCTATTTACGTGCCTATGACTGGTTAACTAGTTACTTAATGGAAATTTCGTATTATAAGGTAAGCTAAATCGTATGTACGTACGGTCAGGTCGGGTTACTTTGACTCTAGAAAACCCGAATTCACTTTCAACCTCTTTGCAGCCATTGAAGTAGTTATTATTAGTAGTACTATTATTAGAGACACCAAATTTAAGTTTAAATTCAGGTAGCGTTCGACCTATTTAAAACTGCACGTCGTTCCCACAAACGATAGGAGGATATATTATTATCGTGTGGTAGACAGGTGCAATTAAAAAACGGTAGATGTCATTTATAATGTTAATATACTTACTGGATAAGTTTTATTAATATAGCCTTATTTAGAATATAACCTGAAGTACCTACTTAAGCCTTTGCATAATTATCGAGAATAATAATCTTTATTATTGCAGCGAAATGAAAACATCAGCTTAGCTTATCAGTTTATTCAGCACCCACATTCTCGAAGGCTTAATGTCAAAACATAATATACTCGCATATCGTTACCGCAATAACATTATTATCTACATTGCAATAGACTTTTATTCGGGGTATTTTTTATGTTACAGAGAGACAGACGAACCACCTAACCATAAACCATAAACTTTGATTTCAGACTATTGTTGCCATCCTTCCATGGTTACACTGTACATCGCATCGTGCTTAAACACGGTCACAATAACCATTATCATCATCATCATCATCAGCCCGTATTCGTCCACTGCTGGACATAGGCCTCTCCTAATACGCGCCACTGAGCCCGGTCCTCAGCTCTTCTCATCCAGACTCTGCCAGCCATCTTCTTCAGGTCGTCACTCCACCTGGTCGCAGGGCGTCCTACACTACGTTTACCTAAGCGTGGTCTCCACTCCAAAGCTCGTCTGCTCCAGCGGTTATCGGTTCTGCGTACGATGTGACTACACAATAACCACTTGGCGATTTTTCTAGTAGGTGGGGTGGACACTGGTATAATATAAAGTGCGGTTAAGCAAACAAAAATGATAAATAGGAAAGTATGTAAGTGAAAAGGTTTAGGATCACAGAGACTTTATATGTTTTTAGCGGATTAAAGGTACTAAATATAGAGCAAGGAATTAAGCAATCGCCGAACGCCTCAAGCTAGTGGTAGGGCTAGAGGGATAGGCGAATTTAGGAGGGGGGGGGGGGGAGGCAGTTGGCCAAGCCCCCAGAAGCATTGTAGAGTTACGAATTTTGCCCCCCACCTTGCCCCCCCCAGGACCAAGTCCTGGATCCGCCCTTGGTACCAGGTACTATACTAGATGTACCTATACATTAATGTATGTTTATATCCATAGGTACAACTAATGTAGGTACATATAATATACATATGTGCACATAGAAACTCTACCCATCCCATACATTTTATACATCATAAAATAAATAATATTTTCCGAGGCTGCGGGATCTTCTCCATAAATGAAATCTCGACTTTAATGTCCGCTCGTTTAACAAAGTTAATGAGTTTTCACGAAATCATTCCGTAACGAAAATAAAATGTCCCTTAAAAATTGACGCGGAATTAAGCGGTTTTCGCGGTAGTTTAACAAAACGTTAAAGTATCATTAAGGTACGACCTGTTAAAGGAAATGACTGGATAATTCTTTTTTGAGAAAATGAAGCACCTGTAGTAAGCCCACTCTTTTATATGTACATGCACGCAAACACGATGCATACTGCTGGAACACTGCACAAATCAGTCGCTAAGCGGTCAATCATAAGCGCAATGTCGGTGAAAAAATTATCAAAAAATTGCTGCGTTCCGGTATAAAGTTCAGTAAAGCTAGAGACGGCAACACATGTACTTGTGTAGTAATACTGGTCTTACAGACGTCTACCTACGGCGATGGTAAGCGCTCTCCATTGGACAGGTCGTTTGCTTGTGTATCTGTCTACAACGCTGAGGACGTAGAATTAAGAACCTAATGGGCTTACTATGGGTGCCTCATCACAAGTACCGTCCATTATTTATATCGTCCACGAGTGCATCTTAATGTGGAATTGACACGGATTACGTATTCACACCAGCATTACCCATCAAACCCTCATATGGACTCGGAATGTCTCTTAATATCTTTACGACGTTAAAGAACAATAAACAACGCGAGCTTTTTGCCGTAATCCGACGATGAAGCCGATTAGCGTCAATGTAGAGAATATTTGTTGCATATCTTGCCAACACCTTTTATGGAATGTGCAAAAACGTTGACGGCGTACCATGAACGCCGCTACGATATAATGCGAACTGTGTATGACAAGTTTAATAGTAAATTGCTAAAGTTCTCTTATAAGAAGTGATATGTAGGTAAAATGTCTAAGCAAGAACAGCAATTAGAGTTGAAGACGACTTGTGAAACTATATTAAAGACAACATACATGACATCTCATAATAATAAAATACTATGTGCGCCCCGCGGTTTTACACGCTGAAAATTAGCCTATTCGTCTAAACAAATTTCAGTTTAATCGATTCAACGATTTAGGCGTGAAGCGGTAACAAACTCACACACATCCATACCCTTAGCATTTTAATTATAATATATTATAAAATGAATCGCGAAAGTTTAAGGTGTTATTATTACTATATAAGTAGGCTAAATGCAAAAGTACATAGGTTAATGCTTCTGCCATATATACCTCTACATATAGGTTGTACCTATATGTAGAGGTATATATGGCAGAAGCGCTTGAGCTGAATGATATTATGTAGACAGCATAGATCCTGAAATAAAAGATAAAAATCTGAAAACTTTTCCGCGGGTACAGCTAGTCCGAAATAAATTTAAACGTATCTAGTTTATGACCTTATGAAGTTAGAATAAGTGTGCTCATTGCCACTCGGGCAGAAGTTTTCGAGCCCCAAAATTAACTTGAAGATTTATTGGGAATTTATGAACTTGGTTACCCAGTTGAGCGATAATTTATACGTAGGTAACTACTTCTTAATTTTTAATTAACCGACGCAACGCGACGAAAAGAAGGCGGTTTTAATTTGTTGGAACCTTTTTTTTTTATAAATATTGTGCAAAAACGCTTGATCCGATATAGAAAATTCTTTTTTTTTGTTCGAAAGCCATTATAAAATTCAGGAGGAATAAGACGTAATGTGTCTAATGTAAGCGTCTTTGTAGGGACCTGGAACTCTATTATAAAGGTTGGCCATACCACCTATAAATTGTAATTTGACTCTAGCATATAATTAGGGTATACCCGTTCTGTTGGAGAACCTATAATAATTTCGTGGTTTTCTCTTGTTCCAGGATGCCTAGGAGCATTATCAGCAGGCGTCGCGCTCGCTTTGTCACCGGTAACAGTGGCGCTGTGCGTGCGCAAGTCCACTCGAGTGACGGCCGTGGTCGGCGGGCTGGTGGCCGCTCTCGGCTGCCTCTTCACCTCCTTCGCCACGCAGTTTCATCAGTTATTCTTCAGTTATGGTAAGGTGGATATGAGTATTTTTCTGGATAGGAGTAGGTACTTACGAATATAAAGAGCGCTAAGTAGGCCCTTTTCGGCTGCCTCTTCACCTCCATCGCCACGCAGTTTCATCAGTTATTCTAAGCTGATTCAGTTCAGTTAAATACGAGTATACACATACCTTAGAAGTATAAGAGTCCAGTCAAATGATGACGAGAGTTGATAGGCCGATCTAGGCTGCTTCGTTTTCTCCGCCACGCTGTTCCATCAGTTATTCTTCAGCTATGGTATAATGAATCTATTCCTAAAAAATCCTTTCGACTGACAGCGGTGGTCAACTATAGGCTGGCTCTTTACCTTCTTCCCCACGCAATTTCATCAGTTATGGTGAGCTAGATATGAATCTATTCCTAGATAGGAGTCCTTTCGACTGATGCGACTTCATTCATCCGTGGACAGGTAGATACCAACTGCCTCTTCACCTCTTTCGGCTCCGCAATTTTATCAGTTCTTCAGTTATGGTAAGCTAGATATAAGTATTTAATGGTTAGAAGTTCACTAGAGTGACGGAGTTGATCTGTGACCTAGTGGCTGCTCTCGAGTCACGGCCGTGGTCGGCGGGCTTGTGGCCGCTCTCGGCTGCCTCTTCGCCACGTAGTTCCATCAGTTTTTTTCTTCATTTATTTATTTTTATACAGGGTTTTTTCATAACGAAAACATCACCCTTATAACTAATTAAGTTCCATCAGTTGTTCTCCAGTTATGGTAGGTAAGCTAGATAGAAGTATTTTTTTGGATAGGAAGGAGTCTTTCGCGTGATGACGTGGATCAGCAGGCTGGTGGTTACTCTTGATTGCCTTTTTAACCCCATTACTTCTTTCATAGGAAAGGTTTCTAAGTGTGGAGTCTTCACTAGAAACCAGAGACATCACGATGGGTGTACATCATAATTTTAATAACTCCAAAAATAAATAAGTAACACACGACACACGAATTTTGAAAAATACATGTTTTAGCAAATATCAACCGTTGCAATTTAAAATTCGTGGAATGTCTGTAACACAAATGCACCAAATAAATAAATCGGAACGTTAATGCACCTGAAACTCGATGCAACACGCGGCACTGTGACAACTCAATTTATTCCATCTGATCTTCATACGAACTCGTTTGGGCACACATCAAAGGCATCCGTTAATTGGCTGCGAGTGTAAATAAGGATATCTACGTAATCTTATTCAAAAGCTTCGAAAAAGAATACAATTACTAATGACTTAATATCGTTGGATGTAGTCCTTGGGTACCTTTAATTCGTAGTAACAGTAAAAGCATTCTGAGTTGGTATACGTTATATGGCAAGCTGAGTCCCACATAACCCGTACTTCACCCCCGGGAAGTGCGGGTATGCATAAATGCATTTCCACTTGTTAAAAAAAAAAAGGAGTAATAGTATTATTTTCGCGCAGACCAGTGTCGACTCATTCCCTGCCATATTGAGAAAAAAACACAACTCTCTTTCTCCAGTAGAAATCGCATTCTCAAAATAATTGCTGAAAAATATATAATCAAGTGTAACGAATGTAGAATCCAGTGTACTGAATGATGTAGTCATATTTTTAAATTTTAGATGTCCGACTATCTTATTAGTAGACTAAGATTATATTTATAGATATAGATTAGTAGAGAAGTGTGTAAATGTCGCTTTACTCCTCTTTTACTTTGGTCAATTTACTGCTGGTGTGACATCCTGGGTTTCCTTAATCAATAGTTCCATGTGTAAATTCCACATAATTTTATTCAAAAGCTGGGAGAACACGTACAATTCTCGACACATTCGGTGGCTACTTGCATACACCCACAGCTGCCACTTCCTGTCGCCCGATGTCAATAAATTGTGCAAAATACACACGTGCATATTGCATATCTGTCACATTTATAAAATACATACAAGCTTTGAACACTTACTCATCTCTCTTGATGTTAAAAATGCTAAAGATTTTTTGTGTGGTACGTCAAATATATTATTGAGAAAAAAGTGTAGATGTAAATGAATGTCACGTTAAATCTACCACCAGTTACATAATCAATTGATTTTTTGGACTTTTAGATGGGTAGTAAAAAAATATGATGATACACGACATGTATATAGGTTGCTTTAGACCACGATCTGCGATGCGGCCGTAGATGGTACCAGACAACCTAGAAGGTGCGATAAATCCTTCCCTGACATATGTAGTGACTCTGATAAGCCAGTTTTTCTTGCGATCTGCCCAAGGCAGATCTAAAATGAGCGGCACAAAGGGAGGAGGCTAAGTCCATTAGATGGACGATGATTTGAGCTTGTAGCTTGAGGATGATGCTGATGATGACTTGAGTACTAAGACAACTATGACTTTTAAAATGTGAACAATAATATTGAGCAGAGCTTCTCTTTAGGAATAAAAAAAATCTATGAATTTATATTGCAAAATGTAACAAATAGTGGGAGTGAGAGAGCGTCCAGCTGTATAAGCCCTCTTAAGTACCGGTAAAATACGAAAAAAAATTGATGGAGATTTGATATATACCTACCTCCACCATTCAGGACCATTACTACTACATACTCATACATTTAGTTACCATTCAGGACCTGAAAAACATAATATTAGATAACAACTAGTATAACTGCAAGGCGTATCTAGTCCACATACATTCTCAAGTAATTTCCACAATGCATCGACGCGGAACGTCACAATATCACAGAGAATAGCAAAGCTCACACTGCATAATACAAGAGCTTAGTTTACTCGTATCTTCGAGGCTAACGCGTTCGCGCTCGGCTGAAAGCGTACCTACTCGTATTAGCATTTAAATTGCAGCATTGAAGTTGCAGTGCTCTCAACTCCTATCGCCTATCACCGCAGCCAATGGGTCGCATTTTTGGGAAATACCATCGTTAGCGTCATCGATGTTTTGCTTTTCTAAGCCACGAGTAGCCTAGGAAAATTTGAAACTTGTGCCAAGGCAGTAAAAGTCCTATCAATAAATATAATAATAGGCGTTATAATACTACATATTTATAATACTATTTTGTGAACATTTGATGAATCAAGTAGTACCTGCCAACGTAATTAATAGTCGTGACCCGTGGTGACTTACAACTTAAAATGCTGATGTATCTGGTTCAACGTATTAATATTGCTATCCAACCAGGCAATGCTGCCAGCATTCTAGGCACGCTGTCATCTGACGGTGGTTTGGAGCAAGAGCTCCAAGTTGTTTTTTTGGTAATCCAAGAGGATTTTTCGTAGATTTCGTAGATTGGCATGTAACCAATCTGTAGATAGTACAAATGTTTATTTATCGCTGTATCATTAGCTGTATTATGTATTTTACGTATTGTGTCCCCTTTTTACTCAATAAAGGCTTTATTAATAAAAAAATTAAGTAGCACTAGGTACATAGGATTATAATTTTATTATAGAGTAAACGAGAACTTTTACATTTCTAAATAAACATTTAAACCTTCAACACCATTAGGCACGCATTAAATTACCTCTACATAAGTAGAAGGTAACCCGCGTACCTACCCCTAAAACCTCCAAATTGAAATACGTAAGTAAGTACCTACACATTATATTTTACCCACAATTTTTTGGGAATCTAATTCCATATGTGCAAAGTTATTATGCAACTCATGTTTTATAATAATAAATTTATAACTGCTGAAAATTTTGAAAATAAAAATTGTGTATTTCTACATCTTATAGTAGAGTTATTTTAGTGTTATTAGTGTTAAATTAATTCTCATATATCAAAACAAATCCCATGAAATATAGGTGAATCAGACAGACTAACAAATCACAATGATTAACGTGAATGAATGAGACAACATATTATATTATCTAGGGAAGGACTTTTCTCCTGTCAACATCTCGACTAATTCCAACCAATTAATTATCAAGTTAGATATTTGTTTTACAATAAGGGCTCCACACGATTTATTACGATACACAAATCCAGATTTATCTTCTTTTGAAAGACATAAAGGATTTATGTCTTCGATTTTCAAGAAAAAATAGGTATACGGCGCTGTGAAAATTCATTCTAAGCGTCCGAGCTTCGATATTCGATATATCCAATGGGAATAAAACGGCTAAACCGCAATCCGATGCAGTTTATCCCGGCAAATACTGCTGAATAAACATGAGTGCAGACACCAATAGGTTTCTGCATCAGCCCCTACAAAACAAAAGAACCTTTGCTGATTAAAGTCGCCGTGCTTAAGGCTTCATTTAATCCGCTGCGAAAGCATCGGTAAAGAGTAAAGAGACGTTGAAACTAATAAAATAAAGGCCATTACAAGTACGTGAAGAAACTTTTCTAACTGCAAATGAGCTTTGCAGACCGTGATGTCGTATCTGGGGTTAGAGATAGGCAATAGTGTATCTAGATTGTAAAGTTGAATGGAGTTTGTCGCGTCGCTTATTGTTCTATTTGTTGATACCAATCGACGCTGATGCAAGCTTCCTTGCAGTTCATTGAGAATTGCGATTGAGTAGATACCTATTTGGACGGGCATTGAACTTTGAGGAGAGCTGATTGAGAATTGGTCGTATAGAACATCAAATTCGGGGACATATTAGTGTGTTTTATTTATTAAAGAAGCTGAAATCTTTGATAAATGCTAAACTTCTTTCTTTGTTAACTAAGTAGTTGTTACAATATTGCTATAGCTAGGAAAGGATTCCATAACAGGAGCAAAACTATTAGTTACTAAGTAATAATTATAGAGGTGGTTTGATATATTATAGTGACTTAAATATGAAGTATTCCCAAATGATTAATTTTAAAGACTGAAGAGTCTCAGTCTATCGGATAGATAGGTACTGTAAGCACTATAATTTCTATCGCTGGAAATCCCAATAAATATCTCAGGAATGATTCCGTCCAATGCGAATGGCAATTTCGTTGTTGTGCCTGCCAAAGTATAACACATGGCTTAGTTTCCTGCAGTCATTTGGCTGGAGAATAACTGACAAAGCAATGGCAATCATCCAGACGACTATTAGGAGATTTACAGCTGGACTAGATTGATTTGGAGGAAATAAGAACATCACACTTATGAGACACCTCTTGAGTTTAAAGGCATTAAACCATTGACGAGCTGGAGTGAGCTTGCTGATTAAAGAAATGAGGCACGAATAGCAAGTTCACTAGCTTTCTTATACACGCACGTACACAAATACGCCTGCACGGAAACATTAACCCACACTGTACCTACTTTATTAAGTACAGTATGCAGGTAGGGAGTTCACTACTACAGTACCTACTGTAGAGGTTTACTATATTGTATATTGTCGACCTCTGTGGCGCGGTGGGCTAATACCCGCCTGCAACGCAGAAGGTTGCGGGTTCGATTCCCGCACAGGACAAATGTTTGTGTGATCCACAGGTATTTGTTTCTGGTCTGGGTGGTTCAATATCTATTATAAGTATGTATTTACAAAAGAAAAGTATATAAGTATTATATCCGTTATCCTAACCACCATATTACAAGCATTAAGTAAATCAGAAAATAAAATAAAAAAAAATCTTTTTCAGCAGGGTGTCCAGCAGTATTAAATAATTATCTTCCATTATATAGACTTAACTGCTTGAATAATAATTATTATAAACATGTAACTTCAACACTTCCAGGGACGGTAGTAGGAGTGGGCGTAGGCCTGACCAGAGATTGCTCCACTCTGATGGTGGCTCAATACTTCAAACGGAGAAGAGAACTGGTGGAGATATTCATCGTAAGCGGCAGCGGACTGGGCATTGCTGTTATGTCCACATTCATCAAAAGTGCTATAAGGTAGGCTTTGAGGGGGAGATCAGAATTCAGCTTTTAATTTGAATATACTATAATTTGCTGACGTTCTTAAGAAAATATTGAAGCTTGAAATGGGGCTTGGTGAGACAAATCTGGTACATGTTTAAAGAATTTTTATTTCAAATTACAATAGAGTACGCCTCCAAATTCAGAAGACATCCACTCGGTCTTTAAAATTTGCACTTGCTCTGCTGCATAAGCGACGAGGCTCTTTTCTTCCTATCTGATACCGCAATTTTACGCACATTTGTATTGGACGAAAAGGCGTAGGAAGGCCTTAACTCTTAACTCTGCAGTGTGATTCATAAATCATGTAACAAAAAATAAAATGTGTTTCATGGTTTCAGAGCAATAGGTTGGCGATTAGGACTACAAGCGGTCACAGGGGTCGTTTTCGCAACATTCATCCTAGGCACATTCTACCGCTCAGCTTCATTGTACCATCCGCAGCGCCGCGCGATTTTGCACCTTAAGAACCAGAACAAGATCAAACGGAAGATGAAAGATAGGAACAAAGCAGATGACAGACAACCATTCTTCGATTTCTCTACGTTAAAATCGAGGACTGTGAGGATTCTGCTCATGTCTACGGGGATTTCCGCATTTGGGATCAACACACCAATTTTCTATTTGGCTTATCATGCTGAGGAGGAAGGTACGGTGCACCTGCATTTAGCTAAACCCATTTCAGAACACCATTATTAATTTTGGTAAATAAAGAATGAATTTTGGCCTAATCACAATTATGTGATAAAGGGAAAGCTTAAGAATTGGGGAGTTCATAATATTTGGACTTGTTTTTTTTTTTACTTCCAAACGACTAAACCTAATTTGGGCTGTACTTGAACATTAGATTGTAGGTAAGAGAACGAGTTAAACCGCTCTAGACAGCACAGTAGGTATCTAATAGGTACAATTATTTTTTCAGGTCTTGGCGATACAGCAGAACTGCTTCAAGCATACCTCGGACTGGCCTGGGCAGTTGGATGCGCTGCCTTTGGTTTGCTAGTGAGGCAGAACTCAGCAGAATGTCGTATAGCCAGGCAGTACCTCACCCAAGCAGCTGTGTTCGTCTGTAGCCTGGCGATCATGGCTTTAACTGCAGTGGAAGGGTCGTATAGAGGTTACGTTATGTTCGCTTGGATTTATGGTAATCATTTTATATGGGGTATTTTTCCCCTTTTCAAAAAAATGTAAATAGTTATTGATAGCTTGTCGTTTTCATACTGATGTAACTTGTAAAAAATTAAACAAATCTTTTAAAATTTTTACCAAAAGATGACCTGACACTATGCAAGTTGTAGGATAGTTTGGAGGAATACCTCCAAATAGTAATCTATTATGTAGGAACATCAGATCATAATTGTCAAAATCTATTGTCCTGATGCTGGGAATATTATGATAGGCCTTCTTCTTGTTTCACTCATATCTGTCTTGGACCGATCTTATCCAGATCTTTCTATTAGATAACTAAATTGAATTTCATCACCATCATATCTCTGTCATTTCATATCTCTGTTTATAGGAATATTCTGCGGTGGTTATCACTACTCCTTGAAGATGTACACCTACGAGCGAGTTAGATCACGAAACTTTGCGAGGACTTGGGGCTTCGTACAGTGTTCTCAAGCCGTTCCTATAGCCATTGGCGTCCCGCTATCAGGTAAGTAGAATGAGACCACTTTTAAATTGCGAGTCGTTCTCGTCGACCTAGGAACATTTTGTTAACCTGTCAAGTGTAATTATCAAGTGTTCTTCTACCAAGGTCTGACAAAGTTCATGTAATGTTCAAGTAGTTCAAGTTACAAGTAAATTGCTTCTGATTTCAGGTTACATAAATGATGGCTGCGGTGGCAAGGCCGGGTACTACTTCAGTTCCACTTGTTCTCTTATCGGTTCTCTGTCTCTCTTCTGTATCGATCTTCATAAGCGCAGCGTTGCTCAAAAACACACCAAGTAAGTTCGAAAACAAAAATCAAAATAACATTTTTAAAGTAGTTAAATAAAGGTCACCAAAGTTGAAGACATCAGTAGTAGAAAACTGTCCCTACTGAGCTATTTTTGAACAGATTAAAGTTTAACCAGATGCGACATAAGCGACCTATTATAATTAAAAACAGAAAGTCAATGACTTGAACTACTAATAATCAGTCATTACACTTTCCAAAAGCTAACCATATTACGTATAAAGCATAACCTACTAACCCATCAACGAATATTCCAGAGAAAACGGCGGAGCAGTTCCATGTGAGTCGTCATGTGGTCCGACGCGGCGCAGTCGCAGCCGCGACCGCGAACCAAGGACCGCTGTCGGAGCTGCCACTGCTTTAGGTAAATTTATTGTTTTTTTTTTAATGTAATAGGTGACAAACAAGCAGACGGTCCACCTGATGGTGAGTGGCTACCGTCGCCTATGGATACCAGGGGTACCGCTGGTACGTTGCCTACCTTTCAAGACTCTATTCACTTGCCTTTTGAAGAGTCCCATGTTAAAGCTCATCGGAAATACCGCGGGCTGAAGCTCATTCCACAATTTTCTTAAATACAAAACATACCCATTTGGCAATTGAAGCATTAAGCGGTTGAGAAGCCTATTAATGTAGGCGAGTGCCAATTCGAGCGGTACGGTGGTATAAAAACACTTACCTTTAACAAAAACCTACCTATAATAAATCATCATCTGCCAGATAAAGGCATTTTCCCTATGATGCCTTTTAACTCTGCACCTACAAGGCAGATCGTTACAAAGTCGACCCAGCAAGCAGTTAGGCTCCACCTAATTCAAACTTCGATAGAACTGTTTTTCTTTCATAATTCCTTGAAGGGCAATGGATTCATAGAGGCGTGTTATTTTTGCATATTTTCACTTATATTCAACTTGGCCCGTATACTTAAACAACTTTGAACCCTCATTTTACTGTTTCATTCCTGATATAAATCAAGGCAAGGGGGGGCAAGGGGTTGTGGAATAACCTTCCAAGCGACGTATTTCCCACTTCCTTCAATATGGGGCTCTTCAAGAGGAGAATAAAGAAGGTGTTAATGGACCGACAACGCGTCTCTAATGCCACTGGTGCTGCAGACAGTAACCGACGACGGTAACCGCTCTCCATCAGGCGGGCCGTCTGCTTGTTTGTCTGTCTCTAACATAAAAAAAAAAGGCCACCTCACTAATATGATCATAAGGTAGCCGAAACGATTTCATCTCCTACTTAACAGTTCTAGGTGCAGAATTCGTAGCCCCAGACCGTGCAGGTCGCGACCTCCTCGACAGCATCGGTCCGGGCAGCCTCGGCTCCCCCCCAAACAACGTGCCGCCGGAGCTCACCTGCATCAGCGAGGAGGGAGGCTTGGACCTCGACCTGGATCTGGACATCCCTGAACACTTGCTCGATGACCTGGACTGCGGGGGAGACTGTATTACTAGCTGCAATAAGGTACATTCTGCAATACCTAGACTGTCGAGATCTAGGTAGAGGTATGATCGTGTACTGCTAGATATAACTGGCCAGCCTCGGCTCCCCCCAACCAACGTGCCGCCGGAGCTCACCTGCATCAGCGAGGCGGGAGGCTTGGACCTCGACCTGGATCTGAACATCCCTGAACACCTGCTCGATTACCTAGACTGCGGGGGAGACTGTATTACTAGTTGTAATAAGGTAAAATTCAATACCAATGCTAGACATAACTGGCCAGCCTCGGCTCCCTCCAACCATCGTGTCGGCCGAGCTTAATTGCATCAGCGAGGAGACATGGACATCCCTGAACACAACATGAGCAACATGAGCTCGATGACCTGGACTGCGGGGGTAACTGTATTACTAGCTGTAATAAGGTATATTCAATACTTATGTTCGTCTACTGCTTGGCATTACCTATGGCACCTTTTATTTTCAATTCGCAGCGCGGCGGGGATACCCTCTAAAAACCTGGGGGTGTTCCTGCGGAACGCCAAAATGCCAGGGCATCGCTTACGCCGAAGCACTCGTCCGCGGCCATACTATGGCATCTTACTTCTTTCTCTTGCCCAGCTGTTTTCCGTGTTAGGTACCTTATGAAAAAATACTGTTAATATCGCTGAAACTTAGGTATACATATATCATTTTCGAATGTAAGGAAAATTCACACTTCCAATTGACATTCCATTATTAAACGAAAATCACACAAAGGTAAAAGACCAACGAATATGATGAAACGCACTTCATGACTCTTCAACGTGTTCATGACTCTTCAACGTGTTCATGACTCTTCAACGTTATTTATTATTATTTCAACGTGGACTTGCGATTAAAGGCACTTTGACAGATCTTCCACAAAATAGTACCCCTGTCTGTGTTCTGTCTTAGCCATGTCCTTTGATAGCCAACTCCAGAAATTAAAACCCTCGTCATACCTAAAAATTTACATTTTTTCAGGTGGAAAACTACCTAATGCTAAGTGAATACGAGAACAACCTAATAGCCGAGATGCCGAACGCAAACGACCGTCGGCCGCGTCGCTGGTCCATAGTGGTGGCCAACTCGCCCACACAAGAGCCTTCCACTTCGCCTGAGGTCCACAGGAACTCCATCAAGTGGAAGAAAAAGTGCCATACCAACAACAGACTGATCACTGTGATCAACGAGGCCTCACTGTAAACACGCTTTTACATTTTCCTTTGATCGTTGTATGATTCGATTTTATTGTTGGTCGACAGTTTGATCGGTACGGTCGGTTCTTTAGTAAGCTGGAGCCAGACTTATTTGTAGATTGATTGATTTTCAAGGTTCTTTATAGTCAAAAATATTACAAAATACAACAGCGAAAATACTGGGCTATATGAAAATACAGAATATTATTGGTTTATCAGGCTACAATCGCCTCTCAAATTATATTTGTAGAATAATGCAATTCTGAATCTGGAAAATCTATACAACTTTAACGCAGATACTGATTTTCTAAAGACCAATATAGTATTGTCAGTTTATTTTGCTGCACGTTATAAACGAATTTTTGGGAGAATTAAGTTTTTTTCGAATTTACTAAAATAGAACTTATACGAATGCTGCATAAATAAGTGTTATTGTTTCATAATGAGGTATATTATGTACAGTCAATAAAACTCGAAAGTTAACGCTTTAATGAAAAGTGTGCAGTCAAAATTATTCTATTAACATTCGTTATCATAAATCTTAACGAAAATGCTCTACTTAATAATTTATTAATTCTATTTAATTATTTATAATTTTTCAAAATTTATAGTTCTTATTATCGTGGTGTTCTTTAATTAAATGAGTTATCTTCTATCTTGGCTCATACCATAATACGATCATATAAAAGAAAATGTAAAAACGTAAATAGTGAAATAAATGGACAATAATAGAGATTAGTTTATGTAAACCTATTTAACGGGGTGATAACACTCAATACGTAAGTTTTGTAGGCCTTATTGCATTCGATACAATGCAACATGGTGAATAAAAAAAAAATATGTATATCTACAGGATATACTTTATTTTTGGTTGGTGCTCATAACACAATTCCATTATTTTCGCTCGATAGAAAAAAATAATGAAAATACCTCTAAAAAATGTTTTCATGGTTAAATAATGTATGAAGATGTTACTAAATCGATCAGATTTTTTGCCAAATGATACTTTATGTAATTAACTATATTTGCTTCGTGCCATTTTTTAAATAAAATAAGACAATTTTGCATAAACTCCATTTTTGTTATTTGCGGAAAAAATTGTTTGCATGTGTGCGTGAAGCCCGTGTACAGACACACCCGGCTGAGGCCTCTTGCTGAACAGACGTGTCGCGCTTTGAGTTTCAATACTCTCGTCGACATTTTTCCATATTTCAATGCTTATATCTTGTGTTTCTGATAGGTCATAGTTTAGTTTTACGTTTGCATATTTTTAATATTTTTTCACTATAGAATAATCGTGTAAATAATACTTCTGTAATATCTATAAAAAATTGGTATAACTGTATGCTTGGCAATAACAGATTAGTTTATTTAGACGCTCAGTTAGATGCTACGGTAGCCACATTGGTTTACTGGTGGAAACGCAAGCTGCATGTCTGGGTTCAAATCTCGATTAGAGATGTAATTTTTGCTTTATTTGTTTTTATTATAAGTTTGTATTTTTAACCAAGAACAAAATGTAGGGCGTTTACAAGTCGATGCGTAGACCTGTTTTTTACAGAGCACATAGTCCGAATTTGGTTTTTTTTTTGGAAAGGGACGTATACTCTATTTTTGTTATTTGGGAAAAAATTGTATACCGCTGAGCGCAGCTAGTATTATTATATTATGGAAGCAGATGATGCGAGACCCTGGTTAAAAAAATATGCATACCTACCTATTATAATATTTACATTTTTGTTTTATCCGTTACTATGATTATATCGTGTAAATTATATTTGCAGAAAAAAGAAACTAGAAAACGTCGAAATAACCAATTTTTTGGTCAAATATTTTAGTACGGCTCCTTAGCTCGATTTTGTAAGGAAGTATGGCCCCGAGCGGCAGAAAGCATGAAACTTGGCATGCGTATAGCTTTACCGTTCATTAGAAGAAATTTTAATAGAAACACCCCTTACGACAATGTTTTCACCTCCCCCCCCCCACTTTTATGCCCTTTTTTTTGTTTTTTGAGTTTTTCTTGAAAACTATGAGAGCTATAATAAAGATATACATATTGTCTTACAATATTGTATATACAATATTGTCCTTTATAGTATATTGCCAGGACTTATAGTTTCAAAAATATGATTTATTTGTTTTTGGATTCTTTTTGAAACTATAAGTCCTGACAATATACTATAAAGTACAATATTGTAGAAAATTTTATGGAAAATAAACTTCTCCTTGATATCTTTATTATAGCTCTCATAGTTATCAAGAAAAACTCAAAATACAAAAAATTGGGACCTAAAAGTGGGGGAGAGGAGGAAATATTATCGTGGGGGGTGTTTCTACTCATATTTCTTCTAATGAAAGGTAAAGCTATACGCATGCCAAGTTTTATGCTTTCTGCGGCTCGGGGTCATACATTGGACTAAGGATCCGGAGGTATATTTTTAAATTTTTGGTTCATGTATTATACACTAAAAAATCTACCCCAAATCTGCTTAATTTATGATACCCAAACACACAAATATAGGCGAAATAATCATTAATAAAAAAACATTGCTGGTATTATCAGGTGCAAGGGCAATTGCATATCACCCAAAAACAATACTGTATATTTGCCGTTTGGGAAAATGAAAAGGAAAAGCTAAAGACAGAAAAAATTTAAACAGACTAGGAGGGCACTGTAGCTAGTGAAATTACTGGGCTGAAGAGTCTTAAATAAAATTAAATAAAAATAACTACTCTACACGAGATTTTTTGTCTTATCCATGTCCATATACATATCCAACCATACATATATATAAAAGGCAAGTCATTTGTATTACATACATTTTGTCTTAAGTATAATAAAATTCTTAACATAATATATTATTATTTTTTATAAGTATTTTAGAGATTGAACATTTCATCAGACCATGTTTTAGACATGTAATCATTAAGAGAGTAGAAAGGATGTATTTCAAAAAAGTATTTTATTTTGCATTTGAACTCTAACATAGGTAGTCTAGTAATTTGAATAGGTAATTTGTTGTACATATCTAATTTTATGTTGAAACCCTGTTTATATACTTTATTAAATCTTGTAAAAGGTACTATGAGCCTCTCCCTATTTCTAGTAGGAATTGCTTGTTTATCTTGTCTTTTTCGTAGTTGATCCTTCTGGGAATGTTTTTTTTTTTATACAACGAATTAAGAAGACGAGCAAGTCGCTCTCCTGATGGTAAGAGATAACGCTGCCCATAATTAGTACAGTGCTACCCAGTGCACTGCACTAACGCTTCCTACTTGAGAGTCATAAGATGTTAAGACTCCTCAGCCCAGTAATTTCACTAGCTACAGTGCCCTCCTACCGAAGCACAGTAATGTTTGCACATCACTGCTCAGGCGGTAGGATAACTGGCACTGTTGGGGTACCCACCTAGACGACCTCCTGCTAAGAAAGTCTACCCCCGGTAACCCCCCCCCCCCCCGGTACGTACCCCGGTATGTACTTCAAGAAGTGAGTTGTAAATAAAGAGGGACACAACTGTCATAATTCTACACATTTTAAAGTACTCCTTGGCCGACTGACGCCTGTGTAACCCATTTAAAATTCTAATAGAATAGATATTATAAAAACTTTTAAAATGAGCAATAGTGGGCCCCGCATAATGTACATTTTTCGTGAAAAGCACTCTAATAGTCATCCGTTGAGGTATAAATATTATAGGTATACTATACACCTCAGTGGTAGAGTCCTTCTCACGAAACAGGTCCCACGGAATTTTGCGGAACTAAATTAAATTTTTTCCAATAAATACAGGCCTTCATGCCAAAAATAATTTTATTTGTTAGATAAAATAGAAGTTAATTACTATGCTAACTTTTAAAATTTTCGATAGTGGCGCCCCGCAAAAAGAACTCCTTTCGTGAAAAGCACTCTACCTAGCAGTCACGGTTTCCGATTGAGCTGAAATTTCACATACCAACAATCGGATGACAATGCAATAATTTTATGACATGGAGGTGAACTGAAGTCTGATGATGGAGCTGAAAGGTGGTCATAGGAACCGCGTAAACAAAAGACAAAACCTCATCGAGTTTGGGCTCATTTGATTCGTCTTTACGAGTACTTTGATACTATATAGTAACCAGGATCTGATGATGGAGCTGGAAGGTGGCCATAAGAATTCCGTGATTAAAAGGCAAAACCCCATCGAATTTGGGCTCATTTGATTCGTCTTGACGAGTACTTTGATACTATACATATAGTAACCAGGGTCTGATGATGGAGCTGGAAGGTGGCCATAGGAACTCCGTGATTAAAAGACAAAACCCCATCGAGTTTGGGCTCATTCGATTCGTCGTAATAGAGGGGGAGTTTCGATCTTAATCAGCTTATTTGGAGATAAGGAATCATTGTGCCAAGTTTTAAATCTCTGCATAAAACGACGTTTAGCGCCCAGAGTCTGTTTTTTTTTTTATGTTATGAAGTAGAAGACGAGCAAGACGCTCTCCTGATGTTAAGAGATAACGGCTGCCCATAATCAGTACAGTGTTACCTAGGATTTCACAATTATGTGAAACTCTAGGAGCACTGCACCAACGCTTCTTAATCAAGAGTCATGAGATGTTAAGACTCTTTAGCCCAGTAATTTTACTTATTTTATGTGGTACTAGCTGACCCGGCGAACTTCGTTCCGCCTTAGAGTAATAAAATTACCCAATTTTTGTTTTTATTTAAATTAATTTAATTATCGAGGGTAGACTTTCTTACCAGGAGTAGACTTTTTTTGCAGAAGGTCGTCTAGGTGGGTACCCCAACAGTGCTAGTTATTCTACCGCCTGATCAGTGATGTGCAAACATTACTGTGCTTCGGTAGGAGGGCTCTGTAGCTAGTGAAATTACTGGGCTAAAGAATCTTAACATCTTATGACTCTTGAGTAAGAAGCGTTGGTGCAGTGTTCCTGGAATTTCATATCATTGTAAAATTCTTGGTAGCACTGTACTGATTATGGGCAGCGTTATCTCTTAACATCAGGAGACGTCTTGCTCGTCTTCTACTTCATCACATAAAAAAAAAAGTGGGGTAGTGGGTGATACAAACTGCAAGGCGATGCCTTATATATTTATTGTATCAATATTTTACATCTACAATGCTTAGAGACCTACGCTAGATAGAGCAGCGTTATCTCTTACCATCAGGAGAGCGTCTTGCCCGACTTCTTATTTCTTTCTATAAAAAAAACCGCGTGAAGGCTAGGTTAGGTTTTAGGTTAGAACATTTTAATTAATAATTCGTTTCTTTTAGTATTAATAATATTTTGCCGATCACAATCCTAGTAATAGTATAATGACAAGATATCACTATGCTAAAAAATTAGGGCTGAAAACTTTTACTTCAAACTCACCACCTATCCATGTAAATATAATTATTTCTCTACCTGCAAGGTTGTCTGGAAGAGAGCTTTTAGGGATAAGACCGCCAATTGTTACACATATATGTCGTGATTTTATGTTATAGTTTTAAGTTTTCTCTATGTTTGTAGTGTTTCAATAAAGAGTTTTCTATTCTATTCTATACTGAAAATTATTAGAGCTGGATATTATTATGTCGAAAAATATTAGGGCTGAATATAATTATGCCTAAAAATATTATGGTAAGATATTTTATGCGTTAAAACAATATGCGTAACAATTTTATGCGTAAATATTATTATGCTTAAAAATATTATGGGAGAAAAATTTAGGCCAAAAAAGTTGTGCCTAAATTTTTTAGCTCTTATAGTTTTAAGTAGTAGTAGATTTTATATAGATTTAAAGGGGGGGGGGGGGGTGGAATTGTCGTAGAGGTGTTTCTACTAAAATATCTTCTTAGGAACGGTAAAGCTAAACGTATGCCAAGTTTCATGATTTCTGCCGGACGGGGTCATACTTGAAGCTTTATGTAAAATATTTTTTTTACAATGAAGTAAGAAAATGAGCAAGACGCTGTCCTAATGGTAAAAGATAACGATATCCATAATTAGTACAGTGTTACCCTCGATTTACCAAAGGAAAAAAACTGGGTGCACTGCGCCAACGCTTCCTACTTGAGAGTCATAAGATGTTTAGACTCTTCAGCGAAGTAAAATATGGTTTCTATAACAATCGTGAAAAATAAAATTACTAATTACTAAACGCCGTTCCACCTTTTCCCATTGTTAAATATTTGTTTATAAAACAAGTGAATATAAATAGAGCATTTTATAATTATTACCATTCAGCATCAAAGTACTCGACAAGACGATTCAAATGAGCCCAAACTTGATAGGGTTGCGTCATTTAATTACGGAGTTCTGTGGCCACCTTCCAGCTTCATCATCAGATCAGTTCGATGTCATAATAATATTGCGTTGTCATCCAATTTATGCATGCAACATTTCACCGCAATCGGATTTCGGGAAGTGGGTAAAATTAAACATGCAAAATTTGATTAAAATAAGACAGACGGACAGGTGAAAATAATAAAAGCTTGTGAAAGTATTGTGTTGATTAAATGAATAAAATAACCTTACCAACCAACAAAAATAAAAAAATATTTTAGTTATCAGATTCATTTATTTAAATAAGCGACATCTATTGAGTTTTTTGTGGAAATTACAACACGATGCGATATAAAGTCGCTTGTGCTATCTTATAGTGCGTGCAAGTAGTTTTGTGTGCCGCCGTCCGATGCTCTAGCGCCACGCCGCGCCGTTCGTGCGGTGTGACTGTGTGAGAACGCATTTCTGAATTCGAATTAGGTGTTATCAGCCCGTTAACCTCATTAATTTATTTGATGTGTGTGAATAGTAGCATTTGTGTAATTATTCAGTGTAATTTATTAAATTATTATTACAAAACATTTGTTTCATTTAAGGCGCTTTTCAACTGGGACAGGCAACTTTTTCGCAGCTGACTAACAAGTATATAGCTGATTCATAAATTATTGACAGCTTTGTGTAACTTGCCAATTTAAGGCTGAGGGCCTATTGGCGATTGCCCAATGACATGTAAAACACTAGAATCCATATACGTACCTACTTGCTTAAACCTCTAAATTAATAGGAAGAAAATAACAAACGCAGCAATGTACATTGAAGTTGTCATCAATCGTAGTGGGTGAGAATTAGCCAATAGGCCGTCTGTTCGATGTAGCAATTGCATTAAGATAAATGCTAGTTAGTTGAAAAATTCAATCATGATCTTAGGCGCATAACAGACAAAGCAACTTGCACTGGCAACATTCTGGCAACTACATTCATATATCATACAATAGCTACACAGAACAAGACTTAAATGGCAAGCCAATAAGGTTCGCCAGCGGTAATAGTAGAGGTATACGGTATAATAGATATATGAAATATCAAGTTGGCAGTGTTGCAAAAAAATTGCCAGTTCAAGTTGCAATAGTTGCTCAGTGTGCAAAGTACCTTATCATCGCCCTTTAAACTTATTTCTTCTTGCCTATTTATCTGACGTAAAATAAAACAACGCTTTTAAATTTGTAGCTAAATATAATGTCGCATCGTTGTTATAATGGTATACAATTGGTAAAACTAATTAAATACTGCACCAAAATACAAAGGAACACATATTAATAATTGAATTATTAGACTTAAAATTAGAATAATATTCAGCCTGTATGAATCTGCACTCAGTAAAAAATGGAGATATTCTAATATACACACATTATAATGAACATAATAAGAAACAAGAATATTTTCGTGTTTATTAAAATTTCAGGATCGATATCACTGCATACCTAGTATAAACCTTCTCCTAAGGTTGTGTCGTTTAACTACAGAGCTTCTATGTTCATCTTTCCAGCTCCATCATCAGATCAGTAATAATATTGCATTGTCATCCGATTTATACACATACATGCAAAATTTCAGATCAATCGGAACCCAGGAAATGGATCAAATTTAACTTGCAAGATTTGATTACAGACAACGGGACAGGTGCAAGTAAATAAAAGCTTGTTTTTCATAAAGATACACGTAATAACAGTTTATTCATCACTAGTTTGCATTTGACATTTAACCGATTAAAAAAATTAGGTATATAAAAGTCGAGATAACTTTTATTATTGTATTAGAAATATTTTTCGTTGTTTAACTATAAGCTCAATATTATTAAAAATAGAAATCACTTATGAGTTTCATAAAGGTTGAATATTAACTCACAAACGCACCAAAAACTTAATGGTACCTATTACCTATGTGGTATAACAATAATGTCCTCTAAGAACTGAGCGAAACAACGCATCGCCTGTAACAATGCAGCCAACAAGATAGAAAGAGACAGACTGAGCAATTTTTGATTCTCCCTCTGAACTAATTCTTGATTACCCACTGGCACTACACTCAAACTCTCTTCAATCTCACTTGCTTCACTAACTAATTCAGATCTCAATTCATCACCAACATCACATGTCAGATCTATCACAATAAATTCGGAAACTTCCATCGCATCCCTAGTTTGAGATTCAACACTTAAATCACTTAAATTATTATTGATAACACTTAACTGTTCGTTGATTACACTTATGTGGTCTTCTATAACACTTAACTGATCATCTAAGTGGTCTTTTGAGATATTACTTAATTGGTCATCTAAATGATGTTTCGACGGATTATCGATAACACTTTTGTCACGCAAGTGATCGTCAAAGACATAATTGTCGATACCACTTAAATTACCATCTGAGTCGTCTTTCGAGTGATTATCAATAACACTCAAATGATCATCAACACTTAATTGGTAGTCCAAGTGTTCTTTACAATTATCGTTTACACTTAAATTTTTATCGACAACACTTAAGTGATCTTTTGAACAGCTCGGAATCTCATTCCCGTCCTGAGGTTCAATGATTAGGCACTTCGTTACCTGCTTATCTACGGAACTTAGATTACATACATTAGGACTTAACGAATCATCGTTCTCTTCAGATGACATACCGCTGTCTATATCATCTGTCGTATCTTTTCTTTTATCACTTACATTATTAAATTTATCGTTACACTTATTAAGTAGTAGTAAATTGTTCGTAACATTTCCAAAGCTTCCGTAAGCTGTTGTTTTCGTGCCCGATGTGGGCACGGCCTCGGGTCAAGACATCTTGTCATAATTCACGGTTCCCTTTATGACTAAAGCACTGGATGGCAAGTCTTGGTCGTATATGCTCTCTACATCGGCGAGTGATGCGTTGTTTAGTGAGCAACCGTCGTCTAGCAGTAAATCTGATCGTAGGCCCTGGAAAGTGAAACAAATTGTCCATCAAGATAAAAAATCATCAAGATCAAGCATCAAGATTGTTCGTCATAAAAAGGAAATTGTCCATCAAGTAGTTTATTGAAAAATACACTCTTGGACACTCTATTTAATTTTTTATTTATTTAAATATTAACATAACCCCTCGATGAGGTTAGCGTTTTTTTCACAGCGTTAACAAAAAAATTTCCTTTTCAAAGGATCCAGCATCACTATCACTACATAGTATTAAATAAAGTTGCTTCTCGCGTCTGTCTGTCTTTATGTATGCTTATATTTTTGAAACTACGCAACGGATTCTGATGCGGTTTTCATTAAGAGAGATTTAAGACGAAGGTTTATATGTATAATATACATGCATAATATAGTACAGAAGATTTACTGCCCTGCGCTGTTTATTTATACTCGTAATTAAAAGCTATCAGTACTCTACGCTACTCACCTCTGCAAAATATTCGTAGTCCTTTTCAAAGGACAATATGAACACACAAAATATAGCCGCCAATACATTGGTGCATAGGCTCGTCACTATCAAACAGAAGTAAATACCACTGGAACCACCTGAAATACACACTTTTAATAATTTTTATGCAAGTAGGTAAACAAAACGAGGACCATGCAGAAAGTTCGAATGTAAGTATGTAATAGTCTATGTTAGCTGCTCTTTCACGCAAAAACCACTAAACTGATTGCGATGAAACTTATTATGTAGATAGCGAGAAATCTGGAAGAGCGCATGGGCTACTTTTTATCTGGATTTTCCCACAGGATCTAGAATTACGCGGGTGAAAGCTAGTGCGGCGCGATATCATGTCTAAATGCAATTAAACTGGGGCAATACAAAAATGTCAAATCATAAACTTAGTATCGATCTACTTTCTAAGTATTTACAAAGCAACAAGGCACAAATAGCAAACAAAAAAGTAGGTCAATTAACAATGAGGTTTACTTACCTCTAGGTAAAAACGAGGCCACAGTCCCAAATATCGCCATAACAATAAGTATAGGGAAGCTCACGTTTGCAAGGCATTGTCGGAATACCGTCAAGCTCCTATCGTAAAATAGTGTTGAGATATATGTCGTTAGGATGCACTGTAAAACAAAAAACAATTATCACACTTCATTCTCCAACTTCAGGCCTTACTGTGTTCCGGACGGGCAATGTTACTGGGAACCAGTGAAATTACAGGGCGTGACGAAATTCAACAACCCAGGATGACTGGGCAGTAGTCAGTGCAGTACCTCGCAGAATTTTGAATGTAAAAAGTAAATAAAAACACTGGGCACTGTATTTGATATTGGCAATCGTGATGCCCACCATCGGGCACCTAATTTCTCGTCTCGTCATTGTCATAAAAAATATCAGACTTCTTCTTTATACCTTAACAAGGTTAGCCATCTCATAGATGAAAAAAACATTAGCAAACTCTGCGTAACAATCTGTTAGGTAACCCTCTTACAAACATATTATGTAATCAAACCAATCATTGTCAAAGCCCTATAAGTTTCTAGTTTATTCTTGTTAACGTAGATTTGCTATTTACTAGGCAGGTAACATAACTACCTAATAAATTAGAAATCTTGCCTATGTCGTTTTATTCCAGGGTCCTACCAAATCTCGGTCAGTAAGGCCGTTTAGGCGTTAAAATAACTTTCGCATAATTTAATAATATTTGATGAATAACGAAACCACTTATTTAATAAAAAAAATCTTGAAAAAAAATATTTTATCTTAAATCTTCTTCTTCTCTCTTCTTGATGCTATATTATAACTAATAAATAATATAGCATCAAGATTTCAGTTCACCATAAATGTAACCTAATACTAAAATGTCCTTTACAAATCCATTATGAGTCAGCTGGGACTTAGGACGTTTCCGGCACATGTGGTAGTCCCCTCATATATTATGATGAAACTTGAGCCCAGCGTTCCCTTTTCAACGTACCTACTATTTAATGGGCTTCGAATCCTGCTAATATTATAAATGCGCAAGTATGGATGTATGTTTCTGCAGATGACACAAACATATTTATGTATAGGCTTAATTAAACACGTAACAGCGCATTTGTTCCCTCTACGAGTATATGCCTAAACGGCTTAACCGATTGAACTGAAATTTAGTACGTGAAAAGCTTCGATCCTGTATAAAACATAGGGTACTTTTAAGCAGGTAAAACCATATAGCTATAACACTAATAAAATTCCTTCGCTTTATTTTCTAGAGATAATATCAACGAGTTGAGCTCTATAAGCAATAATGTCTTTATCATCAATTACATAAATAACTTGGATAATTAAAAACATAATAATTTGCCAATGAACATCTCATAAACAATTATAATGATGTGCAGTAATTAGGGTGGAAACATTTTTTCTGTGAAACCAGCATGTAATATAAAAATGTGTAACTCGAATATGTGAGATACCATCACTATTACTAAATACCAATCTTGTTGAGGCGCATGCTTGAGAGAACATTGCTGTTCATACTTTATTCAATTGAGTTTTAGTAACTTTAGATTTATTAGTAAGTTTCTCCATTTAAGAAATACTGTTCATTTTGGTGGACCACATAGAATAAGTGATTTTTTCTTTTTAGATGTGGTAATGCCTTTATTGAGTAAAAAAAGGTACAATACTACAGCTCTACAATAACAGTATTAACCACAGTTATGCACCACACAAATCTACAGAAACATGTTATTTATTTCGGATTATGGTGATTTCCACCAGAGTAAAAATAAGTACAGTAAAGTAGGTCATCAAACACACAATTAATAAAACATTACTTATTACGTCTCATTGGTTCATTACAGATTCGAAACAATCTATTATGGCTGAGGTTGCTGTAGTAATGGATAAGGAATCAGGAGGAATTTAAGTAGTACACAAACAAAAGATTAATACATATTAATTAGATATGCTTACCTGCATCCATATGTATAAAGTACCAAATCCGCATACAAAAATATTCAGTGCTGTGATGCATTGATTATCCACCTGCAATCATCAATTAGTTATAAAAAGCTTATAACAATTTTAATAATCATTTGCACATAATTTGGAAAACTTATTAGTTAAAGATTGGTAATATGAGATAATATTATGATGTATGAGAAAAACGTATGAGATTTAGCCCTTATGGCTGCCTATTCATTTGTGCAGAGTGGTGAGTGAAGTAAAAGTCCAACAACAGAATTTCCAGAGCAGAGACTTTATGCAACTCTATAGGTGGATTTTTACCTCGCTTACTGCTTAACCAACTTGCTGCAATGAACAGGCACCCTAAATGGTTGACGTCATAATGAAAATGGCATTAAGTTAATACAAGACATGTGGATGTATTCCCAGAGAAAATTAAACTAAAAAGATGTATTTTCAGAGAAAATTAAAACCAAACCTCATAATTGTTTTATTTTAGGTTTACACACACAATGAATAATTCATGCTTTCCGCTACAAGTAAATATGTAATGCATTTGAAGGCCATGGACAATATAATTATTATAATTATATATGCAGTGAAATGTTCATTATATGTAACATTTTAATTGATGTCTATGCAAATTTAATTTCTGAAGAACTATGGAGAGAAAATAATGTCCCACTCGATTATTTACGATTGACTCTTATACCATCCTTGATTCATACAAATTTTTATTTTGTTAACTTACATAAATTGTAAGAAAAATGTTAATAACTTTACTTTCCGTCTCTCCCTAATTAAAACTAAAAAACAAGCAAAAAATAAATATTTATGATGAGATGAATATTGTTTATAATATCTCGTTTTTTTTTTTTACTTTCATCCTAATGTTCTTTATAAAGTACATAGTCTCAAATATTGAGTAACAAACCGAGACAAAAAGTCCAAATATCGGCGAGTGTAGTGGACACCTGATATATGGGTTAAAGTTAAAACTGAAATACAAGCACCAATTTGTACTTTATAAAGTACATTAGGACTTAAAGGTTAATTAAAGTTAATAAAAGGTCACAGACTATTGTAATAAGGCAATTTTTATAAAGCTTCACAAAGATATGGAAAGGTATATAAGAAAAAAAATTAACACCATTAAACATATTTATATACCTATAGACTTTATTATAATAATATACTTATAGGTGTGGAGTGAAACGTCTGCCTTTTTTTGCCAGCATTTGTCTTGTTTTATCACTATAGTCTGTGCATACGGTATTATTTATCCTTACCTTAAACAGGAATAGGAAAAAGTAAACAAGGAAGCCCAATGAGAGGAATGACGCTGAGAATGAAGCAATCTTATTGGCGAAGGAGGTCACATTTGGGTTGGTTGTTAGAGAGCCGAGTATATGTATTTGCTGGTATCTGTCGTATAGTATTTTGCCAGCTGCAATAGAATTGTTAGTAAGGTTAGTTGGTGCCACAGTTAATATGTATTAGGATAGTTGCCGCTAGTGTAGAGTTCGACTTCTAAAATAGGTATTAGGAGCAATGCTCTTTGCTTGCTTCTGTGCATTTCAATTTCAATGTCAGATGAAGTATATTTAAATGTAAAGGCGGATAATATTCTGTATTCGACACACCAGATCAAATTTTTTATGACCAGTCAAAGCACAAAAATATTACAAACCTATGTTATAACTTGATTGTTTAGAGAAGAGCTTGAAAAAATATATTTTAGTTTTAAATAAAAAAATTGTACTTGTGGCATCCATCTTCATACGAGTACTCTTACATTATATTATTATTACTATCTGTGGTTATTGAAATTAAAAATTCACAGAAATTAATATGGAGAGATTTGATGGTATGTCGAGAGTTTTAAGAATTAGTGGGCCTGATGAATTACCTAACACATCAAAGATTATAATAAACATAGATATGATTGAATGCTTATTTAATTTGGCTGCTCTACCATACCTACAAGAAACTTCACTGTAAATATAGCCCCTCTAGTATGGACAATGCGTAGACTTGTCTTGCTGTCAAGTCAAACAGTCATCCTATACATTCACAAAACTACATTGTATGGGATGACAGTTTGACTTGACAGCAAGACAAGTCTACGAATCTGTGCTAGAGGGACTGCACTGTGCGCTCAACTGCAGCTGTCAAAAGACTAGCATAAGCTGTCAGTTTCGCTCTATTAATTTCTGCACTCAATTTAAAGTCAATTTGTTTAGATTTTAGATGTTTGAACTGTGATAAATCAGTCAGTCACACTTTCCTTTTATTATGTGAACAGATTACATAAACCTGTAATTATTTTATTGGATTACAATTACTTGCTAACAAGAATTGCATATAATATAGATATTACGTAAAAATACTACACATTGTGTTGTCTCACTGCAAGGAATCTATAATCTCCTTTTTCAGATTGCGACCCTTAAAGGAAGGAGTCAAGTTTATCTTTAATTAGCTGTGCCCAGCAGTTTTACCCAGTGTACTGTAGCCTATGTGTTATTCTAGGTTCTAAGCTATCTCTATACCAAATTGCAGCTAAATTGGTCCACTCGTTTAGGAGTGAAGATACTTGTTCACACCTAAACAGGTATAGAAATTTTTATGGTGATGTGTAAATTGTTGATTGTTAATTTGAGTATAGTGTTTAGCTAAAGCCGCGTCTCCAGCTACCTTTTTAGTTCAAACATTCAACATGAGCATGACAACATCCAAAAAAAATCTCAGCGATTTTGACTTCTTTCTCTCCAACAATGTTTTTTGCTTTCCATGGAGACGCGGCTTAAGTGTTGTCTAATCTCAACAAAGCATATTATTTATTTTATTTTTAAGGTTTGAGATTTTATTTCAAAGAATGTTTCAGCCGGTAATACCACAGGCGCAACTAGTTTATAATATTGGTGTGAAGTGTGATATATATCTTAACATTATTCTAATTAGAATTAAGAATATATTATTGAGCAGCATAGTAGCAATATTCAATCAATATAGTAAAAATGTGTATACCACATAACCATTTTTCTCCATTTTAATAATAGAGTTTAGTAGAATGAGAAATATGGTCATACCAATATGTTTAATTTTTACTGACAATTATATGTATACTAGTTATTTACATAAGAATGTGTTGGCACAGTGCTCAACATATTCAAAATTATCTATTGACATTAAAAAATAGATCAATCTTCTAACCTTAGTGCAGAATCAGTTAAAAAGGGGCATCCAAAATTTCTATTTGGGCCTTCAAAACCTTAATATCACCCTAGTGTTGTAGGGCCACAAAGCCGACAATTACTACTTATCAGAAGGTAAACCATTTGCTTCTTTATCACTCTAAATATTTTTTAAGTATCTAGGTATATAAAAAAGATAGACATCTATAAAAATCAAGCTATTGCCAAATGACTCGGTTAGATGCACATACCACGAAGTAGTTAGGTTAGCATTGAACAAAAAACCTGAACTTGTAAAGAACACAATAAGTGCAATTGAAGTACATTTCATCACACTTTACATAACAAATTTGCCTCTCACCAACAACTCCGCTGAATAGAAGAAAAAAAGCAAGGCCTGTGTCCAGTGAACTAATTCCTTTTGTTACTTGATAGCAGACACTGAAATAAAACGAAATTATAAATTGAAGTATGTGGAAATATAAAAATACATAGGTATATTAGGACTACAGATTTGGACTTTGGATTATATCAGATAGACCTATTTAATATCTCAGCTAAAAAAGTGAAAGGATGTGACTTCGTTACACTAGGCTAGATAATTTCCCTGTTATATTGGAAATAATTAACCATTCAACATACACACATACAGATAAAACATTATTTATTTATTTTGATTTTAATTGATTGTACACATTGTTTTCTTTTGTGTTTTAAAAGATAATACTCACGATAATAAATATGTAAATGATAATATCACCACACCACACTTAAATATAAACATATTAGGCAGATTCATACACAGTAATAAGCGCAATTTTTAATTTTCCACAATAATACAATAAATTATCACTCAGTAGATTCTGCTTGCTGACATAAAAATGCAAGATACAGTGTTGCCAGTGCCCTATCGTCAAAAGTAACGCAGACAGGTTCGAAAAGTAACGCATTTACAATAAAAGTAACGCATTTAAAAAAAAACACGATTTTTAATACAATTTATATACAACTAGCTGACCCGGCGAACTTCGTTCCGCCTTAGTGAAAATAAATGAGCAAATGGAACAGTCGAATTCATCTTATTTTCTATCATTCCAATTTCTACTTTAATTTGTAATATAGGTACTTACTCAATTTAAATATATTATGTACTTATACTTTTTTATTCATAGATTTCAGTAGGTAATAATATTATTTCCTCATGTTTGAACTAGCATAATAAGTATTTTTAATAGAAGAAATAAGTATTTTAATAAGAAGTTGTAATTATTTTGCAAAAAAATATATATATATATCGCCTTATGGCTCGTCCACATATACCGGCCAATGACTCGGCGAGTCGTTGGTCCTATGGCTCGTCCACATATACCGGCCAATGCTTTGCTGAGTGTGTTTTGTCTATGGATGAACAGTTTTTGTCTATAGACGAATGTCTTCGGATATTTACGGGTTTTTCCGGTAAATTTCTAGTATACATTTTGGGCTCCATAGCTGACGATTTTAATTATATTTTGAATATTAATCAATCGTGGATCATTTGAAGCCATTTTGTGTGAATAATATACTATTAAATTTTCTTTATTTTTGATTTATATAATCTATGCCCCAAGTGCATACATATAATCTGTGCGCTAGGGCGAACGTTGGGCCAACGACTCGCAGAGTCATTGACCGGCATATGTGGACGTGCCATGATATTGACATATTATTTACTTTTTTTTAAATTTTTGTTTTCCGTTTCGATTGCGTTCCGTTTCACTAACTTATTATTTTATATTCTTCCATTGTAAGTTCATTTAAAAAAATCATTACCCCAAAAAGTAACGCAAAAGTAACATTTTAGGACAAGTAACGTAAAAGTAACGCAAAGGGTCAAAAAGTAACGCAAAACGTTACAAAAGTAACGCACTGGCAACGCTGGGCAAGATATTTTGAAATTAGAAGCCAGCTGTCATAAGTGGCCAATAATTGACAGTTTTTTACTCGACACTGGCAAAGTGCATAAGCCGTTGCTATATTAATAAAAAAAAAAAAAAAAAAAAAAATTGACAGTTATTTTTTTTTTCTTTAACTCCGGGATCGGAGTTTTGGCGCCACACGTGGGGATTTGCCAAGACAGTTATTAGACTTTGACAATAATATTGTAGGACAGTGACGTTGACGTTAGTGATATTGTGTTTTTTTTAAATTACACATTTGTTACAATAAATGTATTTGCCGGTATTATGTTATTACGAATTAAGGTAAATCGTATAGTAGAATACAATAGAGTTTTTTAATTCGTATTTCATTGTGGTTTGCAAGTTTTTCACACTTATTGGGTCGTCCATATATGCCGGCCAATGATTCGCCGAGTGTGTGTTTTGTCTATGGACGAACAATTTTTGCCTATAGACGAATGTAAACGAATTTGTTCGGATATTCACGGTTTTTTCCGGTATACATTTTGGGCTCTAAAGCTAACGACTTTAATAATATTTTGAATGGTAATCAATCATGGATCATTTGAAGCCATTTTGTGACTTGTATCCATGATCAGAATAAGGGGCTGCGCAGACGACAGACTATCCATGACGCACTTTTTAGTCTGTGAAAATAGAACCTATAGTCGGGCCGGCCTAAAAGGCCACATTTGACACATCATCAAAATTCCCTTACAGGGTGATCTAAAAAATTTACTTATTTTTTCTGTAAATAATTTAAGTCAACACTTAGCTGAACAATAAATAATATGACAACACTTAGCTGAACACTGAACACTATACTCGAATTTACAATTAACAATTTACGCATTACCATTAAAATTTCTACCATTTGGTAGATTTTTTGCCTACCATTTAACTTATTACCAAATTCTTATATCATAATTTCTGCCAAAACTACCATTAAATTTTTCTACCAAAAACTACCATTGTAATTTCTAGCAAAATCTACCATTCTTTTTTTTATCATTTAGTTGAATTAAAGTCCTCAACGGTGTCAATATCGGATAAGCCGATGGTATAGATTTTATTTCTAATATAAAACAACGGTTTTTGTGGCATTATGTTTAACCAAAAAAAACTAAAAATAAAAAATACCTACTCAATTTTTGTTTCAAGTCATTGTTGTGTTTATTTTTAAACTATAAAGAATATGTTATACACATAGCTAAGAACATTGCCGAGTAATATTATTAATCTTATAAACGAAAAAATAAACAAACTTCATTAATCCCTTCGGCTACGATGGCACAGACAGATACACAAACAGACAGACAAACAAACACGTCAAACTTATAACACCCCACCTTTCTTGCGTGAGGGGTTAAAACATTAGATGAATAAATAGGACACCCTATACAAGGTCACGTCAATCAGTTTTTGTTTTTAAAACAATAAGGATGCTACCCAATAAAATCGCAAAATCGAAATTTGAAATGTATAATCGAATGCAATTATAACTTGGATTGAATATTTGATCATAAATAAATAACTATATTGCGATTAAAATAAAATATGTTGTTAATATTGTGATTATATTATAGTAAAATATAATGTAATTAAAATAAAATTGTGTAATGTATAGAGAATAAACATATTTTTTTATTACAGGTTTTTTTATAACTCGTGAGATGTTTCTGGCAAAACTAGCCCATGACGCCATTACATGTTTACAAAAAAAACCTATTAGAATTAAAATTAATTAGACTTTATGAATGTTTTCATAAAACTGTATTCGATTCCAACGTGTTTGAAGATCGTATCGATTCATATCCTGTAATCGAAATAAACAAACAATGTCCCAACACTTGTTTGCTATGACTGACATCTGTCAAATGTGGCCTTTTAGGCCGGCCCGACTATATGCAATTATATGCAGTAACACACGACGTGCAAAAAGTCCGGCGCACAAATAACATAATTGCATAGGTTCTATTTTCACAGACTAAAAGTGCGTCATGGATAGTCTGTCGTCTGCGCAGCCACTTAAAAAAAAAATCTGTTTTCGCGCTAAAAATTGACGTAAAATGAGTACCTATATAAAAAAAAAACCGTAAAATAATAATACAAACAGCAGGCATAAGTAATTATTAATTATTACATTATTTATTGTAAATGTTTGCGATTTCGACCAAGAATTTCATTTTTTTAATAAATCTTCGAGTTTATTTGCAAAACCTGGTTATTATAACACAAGAAATTCAATGACCGGCCGTTAATTAATAATATTATTTGTAAGAAAACGCACCGTGCCATACCATACCTATAAGGAGTAATTTATTAGAAACAATATTTTATAGGAAATGTCTTCATTACAACCTATTCACGCGTTGAGCTTGGGTAAGTACCTACCTACTAATAAGTGCTCGTTATTTTCATTTCTACAACCCGTACGTTGATATAAAAAATTTAAGTCTATGCTACAACCTATAAGATCTACCTATAATTCACCATTATCATCATTATTCAGTTCAGTTTTCGTCATAACACTGCTACGTACAAGTACCTATATTATGCCTCCTTGATTTAATGCCACACACACATTATGTTCTACCCGCCTCTTAACAACCGTCAACCATTCTTGATTAGAGGACAGTTTACATCTAAAATTATGAACTTATCTTTCCCTAGGGTAGTCTAGAATAGAGGAAATATTTGCCCCTTAAATTTATATTCAAGTAATCCGGATATCCAAATATATCTCCAAGTAGACCTAAGGCCTATTTTGTGTATGAGTGGAATGTTAGTTCAGCTTCCCAAGCTCTTGTGGATGTCAAAAACTATCTGTGATCCAAATTTTAGCTCAATCCGTCCAGTGGTTTAGGCTGTGTTGATGGATCAGTTAATCAGTCATTCTGTCTTACTAATATTATAAATGTGAAAGTTTGTAAGAATGGATGTCTGGATCTTAGGATGTTTGTTACTCTTTTAAATCTAAACGAGTGGACCGATTGAGCTGAAATTTTGTATAGAGATGGCTTAGACCCTGGAATAACACATAGGCTACATAAGTACTGCGTGTAAAACCGCTGGGCGTAGCAAGTCTTTTATATATTAAGATTTCTAATTGGTGTATTATTATCTGTTTCAGATTCAGTGCAACAGCAAGCATTTATTAAATATCACAACTCACTGCCTGAGGTAATGGATCATTTAGTTTTTAAGACTGGACTTAGCATCCAGGGAATTCACCTGTAGAGCAGTCTTTGTGTTATCTCAGAGACTAATCACATACAAAAAAACAAATACAAATCTATCACACGCACAAATACCTACAAATCTATCTACATACTAAATTTTAGTTCAATTGGTTCAGCTGTTTAGGTGTGAAGAGCCAACAAACACATCCACTTAATTTTGTATTTAACACCTTAACTGTAGAAAGCAAAAACTATGTCTTTGAGGTTGAAATGCAGGTGCTGATATTTGTGTACCATCATGTCTTGTGAACTGATGCTACAATACTTCTATTTCATTCCATCATTGCAGATAGTACAAAAAATCACCACAGTCAACATGTTAATATTCTAATGCACATTCAATAGTAGGTACATGCAATGTTCATGGGATACTGTAATTAGAATATTAACAATTTGGCTGTGGTGGTTTTTTAGTACTGTCTGTGCAATGTACATAATAATTTACCTAATTCAAATCAACATCAAAAACAGTCAAAATAGTTATTTATTGATTAGGCAATAAAAATAAATACAATTTTTTGTTTAAATGTTTATGTAATCTCTAATGACTTTAGAATTTGGAAATAAATAAGCCAGTACTTTAATAAACTGTTTTTATATTTGATCATCTTACTTGACTAGGTTTACAATAACTGCAAAATAAATTAGGCAATCACTTAATCATCTGTACTCTACCACTATTACTATAATTAAACATAATATAGTAATATGGCTTTGGCATATAATTTAACTTCTTGAAAACCATGAAGAAACTTTGTCCTTTGTCCTCTTCCAAAAACCAGGTTTTTCAGTGGTTGGTTCTGGAGGTACCTCAACACTTGCAGCCTTTTGCGTAACCACCTCTGGTTCAACTACAGGTTGTGTTGGCCCTCTTTCTTCTTTATGAGAAGTCATGGGCGCAAATCTCTCCACTTGCTGACTTGGTTCTTCAAAATGCTGGCTTTGTACCTGCTGACCAAGATCTTCCATTGTTTCAACATTTTGTTGAGCTTGACCCCAGTCTTGCAATTGTTGCACCTCCTGCCCCTGATCTAGTCTATCATCATTTTTAAACTCGTTCAGTGATTCTTGTTGGGTTTCTTGCCCAAAATCTTCTTGATTCACATTTTGTTGTCCAAAGTCAACCATTTCTTGTTCTGCATTTGTAGTCTGTTTACCAAAATCAACTTGATGTTCCTCATTTTGTTGATCTAAATTCACATTCTGTTGGCCAAAGTCAACAATTTGGTTAACATTTTGACTTTGCTGCTCAAAATTGTTATTAACCTTTTGTTCATTAATATTTTCATTTTGTTGGTCTAAGTTCACACTCTGTTGGCCAAAGTCAACAGTTTGGTCTACATTTTGTTGATTATGTTGATTTTGCTGCTCAAAATTATTATTAACCTTTTGTTCATCGCTATTTATATTTCGTTGGCCATCATAAGCTGTTTGATGGTACATATTCTGATGTTCTTTATTTAGTTTGCCTAAATTTACACTTTGTTGGCCAAAGTCCATAATTTGATGATGTAAAATGTTCTGTTGATGCTGTTCAAAATTTACCATTTGGTCTTCAACATTTTGGGTTTGCTGGCCAAAATTCACTATTTGGTGGTTCACACTATGTTGATCAACATTTTGCTGACTAAAATCTTCAAACTGGTTGAAATTTTGTTGATCAGAATTTTGAGTCTCTTGTGCTAGATTAAATTGATTATCGTTATTTTGCATCTGGACTTCCTCAGGGATATGTGGTTTAACTGAATAGGTCGTTTTTGGTGTACTGCTCGTGACACCATAATTTATATTATGTTCATGATGTTTTTGCTCATTAAGGCTGATGACACTTAAACCTTGATCATTGTTTGTTTGGACAACGTTAGGCGCTTTGGCAGTCGTTGTTTCTTTAGTGAAACTTAAGGTTTCAATTTCTGCAGGTGTTTTAGTAGGCTTACTTTCTATAATTTCTAGAGGCTTGCGTGAGCCACTGTCGCTAGTCGTATCGTCAGGACCGATATCTCCTCGTCCAACATCTTCCTCTGAATCAGGTTTGTACTCAGGCTCAATATCTCCACGTTCATTCTCTTCAGTTATTTTCTCTATTCTATTTGTGGCAGGTGTACTTGATATTGTTGTCTGATTAATTGCCTTATCTTGGGTGTTGAATACATTATTATAACCATTGTTAGTAGTTTGGAATTCAGAAACAGAACCTTGCACACTTTCTTGGTTATGATTAGACTGGAATTCAGAAATAGAAGTTTGCACACTCTCTTGGTTATGATGAGTTGTGTTTGATTCGCCTTGTGATATCGTTTGCTTCTCTATGTTGTCGAGTTTATCCCATAAACTCGATAAAGATGAACTACTGGATGCTGGCGTGTTTGGATAACCATTGTTAGAATTTGAAGTGGAGTAGAAATTTTCTTGCGTCTGTGTCCATGGATTATAGTAAGAATGGGAAGTAGATCCAGATTCATATGAATGTTGGTAAGAATTTCCATTCGCCGAGGGATAATATTGCTGAGGTTGTCTGTAGTTCCAGTCGCCGTTATAATATTGATTGTTATGTTCAGGCCATAAATTTTGAGGGACGTAGAGTTGATGATAATTATTTATGGCACCTGTTGAAGAGTAAGCATTTGAGCTATGATGGTGAGTCCAGTAGGAATTACTCTCCGAGTTTTGGGTTTCTTGTCCAGGAAATGCTGGTTGTTGATTAAACCCTTTATCAGTGTCTACTTCTATCTGAGAATTTGGTTTAATATTGTCTTGTGCTGTATGTGATGCAGGTTCGACTAGTGAACCGTAAGATGGTTTACTTATTTCAAATACTAGTTCTTCATAATTCTTTGGATTGTTTGGGTTTTGTAGAGTTTCCAAAGTACTCAAAGTGTTCTGCGTTTCTTGTCCGAGACCAGCTGTTAAAGATAAATGAAAATATTTATAGTTTTATATCGTAAGGCGTATAAATTACGATAATATTATGTTATGTTGCTACAGGCAATTGCTTTAGGTTTGTAGTTTGCACAATTTGGGCCTTACATTATAATGTGTCAAAGCCTGTTTTAATAAAGTGTATATAACTACTGACTATAAGATGATGACTTAATCGCTCAACATCAAGCTAGCGTCGGGTTCTTTGTGTTCGGGATTCCTTATGTTATTCTTTTGTCCAAGCCCTTATGTATTATTAGTATTTTCATATTAGTAGGGTCAAAAACTCTTTTAATTATAAATAGTATGAATTTAGGATATGGGTTGGCAGTGTTTAGTGATGAATCTTTAGGTATATTATTTCGAGTTATGTGGGAAGTAGGTAAATAAAAATTATGATAAATTTGAATAAATGTTAAGTTTATTTAGTTAAGGACAAAATATAAATAACATAACAATGGTGTATACCTATAATGAACGTTTGGTGATGTTAGGAAGCACACGGCATTTTTATCATCAGCGTGAACTGTTATCTTTGCAGGTACTGAATTCGCATTGACCTCTGTAAATACCCTTGGGTATCTTGGTTGTGAATTTGTACATTATTATGCTTATTGATAAAATGTTATCATACACCAGCTAAAGTTCAAATTAATCGAATATTAAAATAATGTCAGTTCCACACCAAAAGGCTTTGTTAATATTAAGTAACTTATTTATAAGCGCATCAGTATTAATGTTAAGAAGTGTTAAAAGGATTAATGATGAAACTTCGTTTTCAATTTCTTCACTTACTTTGGCTTTGTTGTTCCCATTGGTTCTGTGTTGATTGTCCTGCGTCTTGTATTTGTTGACCAAAATCTGCTAAGTTTTGGGACTGTTGTCCTAGATCCTCCAATTTTTGCGATTGCTGTCCGAAATCTTCTAAGTTTTGTGATTGCTGTCCCATTTCTTCCAATTTTTGTGATTGTTGTCCAAAATCTTCAAGGTTTTGTGATTGTTGTCCTAAATCCTCTAATTTTTGTGATTGCTGTCCGAAATCTTCTAAATTTTGCGACTGTTGTCCAAGATCTTCTAACTTTTGTGATTGCTGGCCGAAATCTTCTAAGTTTTGCGATTGTTGCCCGAAGTCTTCTAATTTTTGGGATTGCTGTCCAAAATCTTCTAAATTCTGTGACTGTTGTCCAAAATCTTGTAAGTTTTGTGATTCTTGTCCAAAATCTTCCAAATTTTGGGACTGCTGCCCCAAATATTCCAGGTTTTGTGGCTGCTGGCCGTCGTCTATGTTCTGACTTTGTTGATCGTTCGAGTTATAAGAGCGAGCAACACGAACGTGTCCGCAAATTTCATCGCAATCAGCTCCACCACTACTGGAATGACCGTGATGATAGTATTGATTTGTTCCATATCCACTGTACCCTTGATTGGAAGACGATGATGTTAATCTTTGCGATGTCTGTCCATCAGCCAAATTATAATACTGGCCATTCGTTGAAGGCTTAATAATATAGGGATCTCCTTGACGCTCCCACGATTTGTGATAAGAATACGATGAATGGTAGCTTTTCGGTTTTCCATTAATATCTTCGACTTGATTATTTAGATTCGCAGAAGCACCATTGTAATTAGAACCAGAGGAGCCGTGATTGTAAGCTCCATGTGTGTAAGCATTTGAACTAGCTGCACTAGATTTCGTCGCTGATCCGGACGCTGCACTTTGATCTTCAGCGTTGTATGCGCTTTGATGGATCGAAGAAGCTGAATTTGCGTTGTATCCGCTGTATCGGTGGCTAGAACTTGCACTTTGTGTTTCATGACCGCTTGCTTCTTGTTCTACATAACCTTGTGCTTGGGTATTTTCATTATCGTCGTAAGGGCTAATTGTGGTTACAGGAACAGATACACTGCCAGGATTATCGCTATGCTTCTCCCATTCTTTGCGGTAGCTGTACGATGATTCGTAATGTTTGCCGTGATTAGTTGGCTTGTTATAAACAGAATGATGATCATTACTATTTAATGAATCGACTTCGGTGTTGATAGCATTTTGATCTACAGAAGAACTTTGAGTGTCTTCGTATAGATTTGCAGCCACTGGCACTGTTACTGTACCACCTGGTCTTAGGTAAACTCTGGCAGGTGCAGAGTTTACTAAACGTACATGTGATCCATAATTGTTTGCTGAATGTGCGCCAGTAGAAGAACTATGTCCATAGGCACTACTGTCATGATATCCTGCTTGCGAGTAATATCCAGAGTCTGCAGTTTTATGTCCTTCGTATTGTTTCGCAGCTTGTAAATTTTCCGAGGTTTGCATATTATTATTTGAATACAATGCTTGATCTGCATTGTCACCTGCGTTGTATCCACTATAATATCTCGAGTTTTGAGCTTGCGATCTATCAGAGCTGCCATAGCTTGCACTGTTGGCAGATGAATATGCGTGACCACTATAGCCGGAATTATGAGAAGCTCTATAAGACTGCGACTGAGAATCACCATACGAACCGCCTTCCTGGAAGTTGCGACCTTCTAAATTGCTTAAATCATAATGCCCTGAACCGTACATCCCTCTGGTATTAGCAGCGGTAAATACACTCCCACTTCTTTGATTGGCTCCATCACCTAATTCTCCTTGAACTGTTTTAACAAGACCTCCCATTTGATGCTGGGCTAGTGCATCCATGTTATGTGCGCGTTCGAAATTTCCCCCCATGTTTCCTCGTTGAGCTCCGTAAAATCCTGATTTAGTGCCGTCATCTGAAGAGCTCCTAGAATATTGAAAGTCTTCTTTCTCTTTGTACAGTTCTGGTCGAGCCATGGCCAATGCCAGGACCGCCGATAACACCAACGCTCCTCGCATGATGGGTTTCGGAGCCAATCTGAAATTAAATTAAGCTATTAAAAATACTGAAATTAAAAATTGAACGGACACACAAAATTAAAAATACAATTACGAAATGATCAATCCAAGGTACCCCTTTATCCCCAAATCGGTCGAACTTCTACATAAAATACTAATATTTATTATTGTTTCTTGTTGTCATTTTATTGGCTTGCACTTATTTCGTTTATTTCAATTTATTTAATGTAGAAAAATCACAACTCACCTACAAAAAAATGGAGCCACCACAAACACAAACTAATTCACTACACTGTCTCCCTCAACACTGATATTGGTTCCTCGAGTCCCGCCAATTTATTGTGGTTTAATATAATAATATCTGCTTCTTGATAACCTCTGCGGCCAGGTCATGAGTGATGTTATTCCGAGAAGTACTGGTCACGCAAAATGTCTTATTAGTATAACTTGCTTCAAAACCTTGATGACCAATGACCAATAATATTAGTGACTTAATTGTCAACCTGCAGTCTTTGAAGAGTATGATTCAGTGTCCTTATGACTTCACTAGATGAGGCAAGCTATTGCGTAGGTGTTTAGTTCCTTAATTTTTTGTCCCATCTCAAGTTTGAAGTACATGAGAATTTATTTTTATTCTCCGATAAGCGTTGGCATTGTGCTTATTAAAAATGGATCATATATTTCTGCGAATGGTATTAATTGTAAACAAATAAATAAATTCTCATAACTTATTGTTAGCTTCATTATCATAATATTTTTTTTCTGGGAACATTGTTCTGATAACATGATTTTCGAGTTATCATGCTAATATTCCAAAGCATAACGAATGAGCACACTTAGCGCAAATCAGTCCATCTTTGGTTAGGCTAAAATACTTTGGTTTACTCTTATGATCTTGTTAAGTTAGGTAATAAAATACTGCTCTACGTTAATGTAAAGTTCGAAGTTGAGCCTCAAGCCGGAGCTACACTTCGCGCTAACTCAATAAATGCATGACATTTGTTTTATTTTATTTTGAAAAATTTATTCTTAGCGCGAACCTATCAATGAGACAAAACTTCTTTTTATAAACCTATTTCTTTCGCCTTACTTTTTCATATATCCAATTAAAGATTAACAAACAAGTCTTAATTTCACATATTGTCTTTATCGTAATAATAAGACTATTGTAATTTGTTCAGAAACCGCCGACGACAGTGCGTATCTTCGATCGCAATGAATACTACAGCGTCCATGGCATCGACGCCACGACTTGCGCCCGGGAAGTATTCTCCTCCGTCTCTAACATTAAGAAGATGGGCCTCGAGCCCAACCGCCTCGACTATCTCGTCCTCTCTAAGGGAAACTTTGAAATATTGATCAAGAAACTACTGCTGGTAAGTAGAAATTTGGAGTAGATTTTCTATGACATGCAACATTCCTAATGATATAGGTACAAGAATAATAGAGGCGTAAGAACAAAATATCAATACTAACCTATTACTTAGGGCTAATACTAGGGCTAGGAGAGGTAGGAGTACTTGCTTAGTAACTCTATATATTTTTTCCCTAGTTGCTTACTTTTAGATAAAAAATTAGAAAGCCTTTCTTTAACTTTTATTCTTTAGTAAGGTACTGTTTACTTACTATTGTTTATTCTTATACTAAAATCTTAGATTCACATGTTAGTAATAAGTAATGCCTTTAAATGTTCACTAATATGCAATCAATATTTCTTGAATAACTGGCTTTTTTATAAAAGGCGTCATACAGGAACTGGAGTTCCCAAAAGTCCATTCAGCCAAAGGATTTTCCTTATTTATTGCAAAGTTTTGGTTCAGACCTTGAACTTTCTACTTGAAATTAACGATTAGTTAATTACTCAAATGACCTTTATTCCTATCAAAATGATACGAAAGAACATTGAACTTATAGCACGGGGCGGAGCTTTGATAAACCAAGTTTGAGGTTGTATGTAGATTTAAATAAAAATAGTATAACCATACAATTTACAGGAATCATTGTATATTTTTGAGCTAACTCTAACTTCTATTGTTTTCCAAAAAGCATTATTGGATCGAAAGTTATAAAAAAATAAAAAGGTGTGATAGATTAAAAAAATAGGAAGATGCGGTATTGACGTTTCTGACATGGACCGCTTCAATTAGGCCCATGGGCCAAATTTAATAGCGGAAAATTGTGCCTGGAATAATTTGACTTCGGCGCGAGTTGGCGCGGCAACCGACACTTTCCGATCCAACAGGTCCAAGCGTTATGGCGCATCTTCGTCGTTATTCTTCGTAACAGTTTCCAGAATATTATAAAACATGCAAAACCCACAAGGCAGTAGGACCTAGACGAAATTCCTGAGTCATATTTTAGCAGCGTGCTCGTTTTAATGCTTCAGATCCTGCATTGAAGATTATAACGCGCAATCTGATCACATTTGACCTCACGTTTATCTCTAATCTAGTTAATATAGACGTCCTAGTAACATTGAACTTGGTCAACCCTTTGACCGATAAATATTATTATCTTGATGCATTTCCTAGGATTTATTATAATCTCATCTCTTAATTATAATTCAGCTGTTATTAGGTACTTGTATAGCATGTTATAGAATAGAAAACTCTTTATTGAAACACCACAAATATACAGAAAACTTTAAACTAAAACACAATATAATTAGCAGTCTTATTGCTGAAGGCGATCTCTTCTCGACAACATTGCAGAGAGAGTAATAATCTTATTAATATGATAAACGTGAAAAAAAAACCTATAATTATTAGGTTATTTGTATAGAAAAGTTTACCGTTTAGCTGCGCAATCTCCTATTGTAGTAATTACAACTTGTTTGTAACTTTTTAGACTTAGCATCTAGATGTACCTATCATAAATCAACTGCCGATTTGATTTTTTTTATAAGCATCTTTTGCTATAATATGCTCGTATAAGATCATGGAACAGCTATTTTCCAGAATGTTGCTAATGCTGGTTGCAGCTAAGCAACTTAATACTTGTGCTATGGTGGTTAGTGGTTAGGATAACGGATATACATAATACACCTTATACCTTTCTTTTGTAAATACATACTTAAATTAGATACAGAAACCATCCCAGACCAGAAACAAATATCTGTGGATCACACAAACATTTGTCTCATGCCGGAATCGAACCCGCAACCTTCTGCGTTGCAGGCGGGTATTATCCCACCGCGCCACAGAGGGCGTCATAGAGGATTTGTCTGCAAAGCCTCAGCAAAGAATTGTCTGCAAAGCTTTTGAGTTCTATTATATTTCAAAAGGTGCGTCGCTACAGAGTTGAAATATACGTGCCAGAAGGGTCAGCGAAGAACAACGAATGGAGTCTCCAATACAAGGGTTCTCCAGGATGTCTCTCGCAGCTGGAAGAGGTTCTAGGGGAGAGCTTGGGCGCTTCTGATGATAATACTCCGTGTTTGATGGCTGTCAATATTAAAACTGATCCTGTTAGCAAGGTAATACAATCCTCTTTATTCGCTGCTGACCCGTAGTCCACCTTTTTTGTTCACGTAGGTGTACCACGGCTAAGAAAAATTACCCGTGGTCCGTCCGGTTGTATCGCGGGTAATTTTTACGTACCCGTGGTACACCTGTTAGATTACGAAGAAGTATCAATTCATCAATAGTAACAGTACCTACATTAAATTATTATAGTTTGTGTACATTATTACATAACAATATATGGGCCAGTACCAGGAAGCTAGACCAAAAGTTAACAAGAATAGAGTTCAAATTTAAAACTAAGTTAAGTTTAATCTTAGATTAATTTAAAAAGTGAAGAAACGGTACAGGCGTCTCGCAAATGGACCGCTCCAATTAGGTTCATGCACACAATTGTACTACGAAGCGAGTCTCACTCGCGCGGCAACCGACACTTTCCGAGGCAGACCGAAGTTTAGCTACAGCAACGGCGATAGCGCATTCCGTATCTTCCCTATTATTTTAATCTCAGAATATTAAGATCCAATTTCAAATATGGGTGGCCTTATCGGTTCGAGCAATCTCTTCCAGGCAATTAGCTTTGCTTGGAATGTTTAAAATTAAAAGAGTAAGGGTTTTTCTTTTGTAATCTATCCTCTATAGGTAAGTAACGAAGTTATAAAGTTTTTTTTTTATATGGAGAAGTAAGAAGACGAGCAAGACGCTCTCCTGATTTTAAGAGATAACGCTGCCCATAATTTTTACAGTGCTACTTAGAATTTCACAATGATGAGCAATTCTAGGTGCACTACACCAACGTTTCCAGTTATTTTGAAATGCTTACAAAATCAATAAACTTGTTTATTTCTAGTGTCGCCTACTCGGCGTAGCTTGTATAACGGCGGGTGACTACCAAATGTCTGTGACAGAGTTCACTGATGATGACCTCTTAACCGAGTTGGAAACCATCACCGTTCAAGCGGCGCCTTCCGAATGTCTTATACCCACCAGTGATCATGACGATGTGAGTACATTATTATAAATAAATAAAATAAAATAAATATGTATATCAGCAGTGTTATTCACTTATCCGTGAAAGAACCGAACCGAATACCGAATTGTCAAAAATGTATGAAATGACGTATTATGTAGATACAACTTGACATGTCATATCACGTCATTTCATACATTTTTGACAATTCGGTTCGGTTTCCTAACCGATAAGTGAATAGCCCTGCAGGACCAGGGTGGTCACGTCATCGTGGCCACTGGTGAGACAAAAAACAGCTTACGGATTTTCATTATTTTATGAAAATACGCGATATATTGATATTTTAGGTCATAAACTAGTTGAATAACATTGTATTGTCTCAAATTGCTTAAACATTTTGGAAAAAAACGAAACAGTCATTATTGTCACAGTGAAGCAGTTTGACAGAGTTTGATAAACAACATAAACCGGCCACACTGAAAGGGATGGTAAAAAAATTTGTTCTCCTTTTTCTTCACACATAATTTGCCCTATTGCCATCACACTCACACATAAAATGGCTACTTCTAGTTGTATTACTTCTGTGGTCAGAAGTAGGACATTTCACACAGCGCCACCTAACCCCAAGCTAAGCAACTTAATGCTTGTGTTATGGTGGTTAGGATAACGGATATAATACTTATATACTTTTCTTTTGTAAATACATACTATTATAAGCTTATATTTACTTTCACCTGTCCGTCTGTCTGTCTGTAATCAAATCTTGCAAGTTTAATTTTATCCGAGTTTCGGATTGAGCAGAAATTTTTCATGTGTGTATAATCGATGACAATGCAATGTTATTGTGACATTGAGCTGATCTGATGATGGAGCTGGAAGGTGACCATAGGCACTCCGTAATTAAAAACTCAACCCCATCGAGTTTGGGCTCATTTGATTCGTCTTGACGAGTACATTGGTGTTATTAGATGGTAATAATAATAATAAATGTTTAATAAAAAATAAATTCCCTTGTTTATTATGTGTGTATAAGCGATGACAATGCAATATTATTATGACATCGAGCTGATCTGATGATGGAGTTGGAAGGAGGCCAAAGGAAATCCGTGATTAGACAACACAACCCCATCAAGTTTGGGCTCATTTGATTCGTCTTGACGAGTACTTTGGTGCTAGATGGTAATCTTACTAATATTATAATCGTTAAAGTTTATAAGAATGGATGTCTGGATATCAGGATGTTTGTTACTCTTTCACGCTAAACGGGTGGACCAATTGAGCTGCAATTTTGTATAAAGATAGCTTAGACCCTGGAACACATGGGCTACATAAGCACTGCGGGTAAAAGCGCTGGGCGCAGCTAGTAATAATATAATGTTGTTTAAAAGTTTTTTTTTTAATTTCACTTCTTACATTTGGAACGAAGTTCCTTATCGCGCGTTGTGAAAGGGGGCTACGGAAAAAAATCTTACGAAAAGTTGTCACGACACTTTTTGCTATAGTAAGCTATTGTAAGCTGTGCGGCGTGCGCATGTTTCTCTGTCTGTCTCTCTCTCTCTTATAGAAAGCAAGCCAGATATTTTCATTAATCGAAAGGAACTTCGTTCCATCCGGGTGTCCCTTGACACCTCTCAAGTTTTTTTTTAATGTAACTGGTTTTTTTAAACTTTTTTTTTTTTTTTTTTTTTTTTTTTTTTTCTTCCTTTGTATCTGCCATCAGTCATCGCGTTAGACTTTTATCAGATTCGTTGTGTGATGAGCATTTGGCGTGGAATGGTGTCAGTATGGTCAATGCCCGATTGCTGACCCATCTCTAGGGAAGAGCACATGGGCTCTCTTAAGGCGCTTGACTGTTGCTTGCTGTAACAGGTTGCCAGCTAGGGGGTTTGGATGTTGTTCCAATCTCTGTTTGTATTTATTTGTGTAGAGTTGTGCTTCTTCTTCAACTGTTTTCATGTTAAGGTAGTTGTGAATTTCAGAGTTGCGAGTAAACCATGTTGCGCCACTAATGGTTCTCAGTATGGTGTTTTGTGCACGTTGTAGGCAACTGATGTTAGATTTACTGGCGGCAGACCAAAGTTGAATTCCGTAAGTCCAAATCGGTTTAATGACAGAACAATATACCCTCAGTTTATTGTTAAGTGACAGAGTGGACTGTCTACCAAGAAGCCACAGTAAGTTTTTAAATCGGTAGTTCACATCATCACGTTTTTGTTTAATATGGTCCTTCCAGGTCATGCGTCGGTCAAGATGAAATCCAAGGTATTTCACACAAGTGGTCTGTGGCAGGGGATTCTGTCCTAGGCTGGTTGTTGGACAATGCTTCTTTCTGAGTGTAAAAGTGATGTGATGCGATTTTGGGGCGCTTGCTTTGACACGCCACTTTTGTAACCAACTATTTGTTAAGTTAAGTTGATGTTGAAGTGCTTTGCTAGCCTCATCGGGATCACTGTTGGACGATAGGAATGCAGCATCATCAGCGTACGTAGCCACTGTTACGTTGGGTGCATGTGGTAGATCATGGGTAAAGATATTGTATAAAACCGGCCCGAGGACAGAGCCTTGAGGCACTCCAGCTTGACATGTGTGGAAGGACGATCTGGCACTTTGGTGTTTTACCTGGAACATCCTCTGGTCAAGGTATGAAGCTATTAGGTGATAGAATTGGTAAGGTAGAGACTTCTTAATTTTACTCAATAATCCTTTATGCCATACTCTGTCAAAGGCTTGTTGGATGTCCAGAAAAGCCGCAGAGCAGTACTCCTTTTTCTCAAGGCTCTGCCTAATGGTGTTGTAGACTCTGTGCACTTGTTCTATAGTGGAGTGACTTTTACGGAAGCCAAATTGATGATCGGGGATGACTTTGTTATCTTGAAGATGTGGTTTTAGCCTGCTTAGTATGATTTTTTCCCAGAGCTTGGACAGGACTGGCGTTAAACTGATAGGTCGATATGAGGTCACTTCGTGGGCTGGTTTTCCGGGTTTGTGAATCATCACTATTTGCGACATTTTCCAAGCCGTAGGGAAATGATAGGTTCTCATGGTGGCATTGAATAAGTTAGTTAGAAAAACAATGCATTTTTTGGGAATTTCTTTCAAGATCTTTGGGGTTATGAGGTCAAATCCAGGAGCTTTATTAAGATTGAGACCTGCAATCTCTCTGCGTAACTCTCCCGGAGACGTTGGGCGTAATGGAGGGCTGAGCTGAATGTCTTGATTGAGGACTGCATCTATTTCAGGATCTTCTAAGCAGTCAGTTTCATTTGGCTTGAACACATCAGCCAAGTGTGAGGCAAATAGTTCGGACTTTTCGGAGTCCGTACGTGCCCATGATTGTCCAGATCTGAGGGGCGGTAAACATTGTTGGGGTTGTGCCATAGACTTGGTTGCTTTCCAGAGGGAGTATGGCCCATTATTATTTGGAGATAATGATTCTAATCTACGTTTGAGAGATATATTCGCAATTTCGGCCAGCATTGATTTGAGTTCAACAATCGCACGATTCAACCGAGTTTTATCCTCTTTCATGTGTGAAAGTTGCCACACTCTACGTAGTCTGCGTTTCTCAGTAATTTTATTGCGGATCTCTATTGGAATTGGTTTAGAGGTCTGAGTGGACATTTCAGGAGTATTTTTCCACGCCGCAACCTGAATCAGATTGGTGATGTAAATGCAGGCATTATCAATGTCGTCAGCAGATTTCATTGGAATATTGAGGTTGATATTCGATTCCAGATAGTCCCGAAAATTTATCCAATCTGTTTTAGGGTTGTGAAGGTTTTCGCTGGTTGGCTCACGATTAATGACTGCAGTACTTAGCATCATAAGTACGGGGGTATGATCGGAGGACCCATCGAGGCTGGATTCTACATTTATGTGAAGGCTACTTATGTTTTTGGTAATGAAAAAGTCTAACAGGTCTGGAATTTTGCAAGAATCAGTAGGCCAATAGCTCGGTTCACCGGTAGAATAGGGAATTAATTTATTAGCTTCTACACTTTTTTTTAGCTCTCGACCTCTAGTTACAGTAGTCCTTGAACCCCAGTAGAAATGTTTTGCGTTCCAATCTCCTCCAGCTACGAAACGGTTTCCCAGAGATTGGAAGTACTCGGTGAACATTGCTTCCTTTATTGTGTGTCGCGGAGGGCAATAAATTGCAGAGAGGTTTATATCGCCAATGTGATCTTCTATGCGTACTGTGGTAGCCTGTAGGTGGTCAGTGGAGTATTGTTGTAGCAAGCAATGTTTCACACTATTTTTTATTACTATCGCTGTACCAGCATGAGCTCCGCCGTCAGGATGCGAGGTGAAATATACATTGTACCCTGGAATGCATATTTTGCTTCTAGAGGTTGTATGAGCTTCAGAGATCAGACACGCATCGAGTTTATAAGACTTAAGAAACACTTCTAGTTCCCGTGTGTTAGGCGCGAGACCATTTATGTTCCAGGTGGCTATGTGAAGCATGCTATTCATTTTGATAGTTTCTGGACGAGAGTCATTATAAGCCCCAACATTGAGCTTATTTGTTGAAGTAGGAGGTCAATCTTCTCACTTTGTTTGAGAAGAATATTCTCAATGTTTATTGTTGGTGGGCTCTCGGCTCTTTGAGCTGCAGTAGCATTGTTGGTGACATTTTGAATACTGGTAGCTTTTGCATAGGATTTGTGGTTATGATCTTTCTCTGCATGCGGTAATGGTATATGAGATTCAGTAATGGGTGTAGTGGGGATTTGTTGATTATGGCCAGCTTGTCGACGTTTTGGTGGAGGTTGTTCTCTTGGCTTTGAGTTGTTAAGTCTCCGAGCAAGGAGCTCTTTATAAACTTGGCAGCCCTTATAGTTCGCGGGGTGGTCACATGAACATAAGGCGCACCTTGCAGGTGTGCTTCTGTCTTTTTTGGCGCAGTCAGAGGTTTTATGATTTTCTCCACACTTGACACATCTGAATGGTCTCATACAATTATTCTTTGAGTGTCCGTACTCTTGGCAGCGTTGACATTGCACAATGCTTTTCGATTTCCGTGGATCCTCTATTTTAACTTTTTGGTTGTAAATATATAAGATCTTTTTCACTGCTGGGTTTTCATTGCACTGTTCTAGGTTAACAAAAAATGTCGAAGTGGGTTTTTTCTCTGGTCCATATCGGGCATTTATTATTTCCCCGGCTACCTGGTTGCCGGTTGCTTCAATGGCACTGACTATCGCTTCATGGGGCGTGCTGTGGTGGAGGTTTTTTATTACTATGCGATAGCTTTTTTTGTCCTTTGGAGTAAAGGTATACCCAATTAACCCATGTTCTCTGATGATTGTTATCACCTTCTTGTAGTCTTCTGCAGTAAAAGCAAGTACATGCAGGACCCTTTTGTTTAAGATCTTAAGGCTAAATTTATCCTTACTGCACACGGATTCAATTAATTTAGTGAGCTGCTTTACATCTTGTATTCCATATAGAACAATAGGTGGTGGTTTGCTAGGTTTCTTGGCTTGGTTTATAGATCCGGTATTTTTGTCTGGTGAGTCTAGTGGTAATACATCGAATCTGTTGCTAGTCGTAGTCCTTTCCAATTGTGGTGGTGATTGACTTATTTTCCTCTTTTTATTAAAACGAGGAGATGGGGCTCGTTGCCACGGTGGAGGAGCCGGATTTTGTGTGTTAGGTTCTGGACCATGGGTTGTGCGCGATGTTTTATCTCTAATGGGGTTGTCACTGAGAGATTGACTTCGTTGTCTGACTTCAAGCATTCCCTTGTGAAAGATTTGTTGAGTGAGGACTTTTTTCGTTGGAGCTAGGTTGGTTCTTAATTCATCACAGGTTTTCGTCGATTCCATATTATGGCGCAAAACGTTGCCCCCCCCAGAGTACGTGGGGCAGCCTGAGCAGGGCTCAGGGAGGGATTCTCCAGCGCCGGAGCTGCTGGTACCCTCCTGGGGTAGATTCTCTTTGTGCTTTGCTTCCATTTTAGTTTCGGGGAAGTTATATCTTGACACTTTCCCAAGGCACGAAGTCCACACTTTTAGAGGGGATTTACCCCCTCAAGGCCTGTGGTGGCCTACGGGTTATTTACCGCCGCCTTTAAACTTTAACCTTCTTTTTTTATATTTACAGTATAAAATCTTAAAGAAAGTGATGGAAAGGACCAACGTCACCGTGACCAAGTTGAAGAAACCCGATTTTTCTACCGAAGGCCTCATTCAAGATCTGAACCGTTTGTTAAAGTTTAAGGACAATCAACAAAAAGACGCTAATGCATTCCCCGAGACCAATAAGCAAGTGGCGATGACTTGCTTAGCTGCTTGCATCAAATATGTTGCCCTTACCACTGAGAGCACTAATTTTGAAAGGTAATCTTTGAAATACGAACCTAAAAGGATAGAGTTACTGATTTGCTGTCTGATTATGATGCTGATTATGCTTATCAATGCACAGCTCATGGATAAATGGATTTTGTTGAAATAAGACACAAATATGGATAATGTTACCATAGGCGGATTTAGGGGGGGGGCCAGGGGGCCAAGGCCCCCCCCAGAAGCATTGTAGAATTACGAATTTTGCACATATTTCATGGTAAAGATTATAATTTTTTTCTCGGCGCTCGCAGCAAGCTGCTCGCGCACTTATTATTATGAATGTTTAAGCTTTCTAACAGCTCAGAGCGAGCTAAACACACATTTTTCGTAGTAAAAATTGTAATATTTTTGCCCGTCCGCACCTTGGCCCCCCCCAGAACCAAATCCTGGATCCGCCTATGAATGTTACTAAGAAACGATTTCTCAATGTAGACATACCGCGAATATAAGCTGGTTTTATATATTTTTTGTATGATACACTTAGGTACAGTATAGATCAGTATATCAATATATTACAATCTAGCCTACACTAATAAGTAATTTAGTTCTAACTTATATTGCTAAAATGAGGTAATCTAAGAAAGTCTCCAATAATACGTATTCTTACTGTCTTTATCATAGTTAAGATACTTTGTTCTTGTGTTATTTGTACACAGCACTAACACTAAAAAAATAATAATAAGAAAATAAAATAATAAAAAATCACATAATCATCATCATCTATAATTTCACTAATTACTACACTTAAACTATCAGAAAGGTTTTGTCCTTTTGAGTCTCTTTATAAACAAGTGAAATTTTAAAAATACTTTGAAAAACAAGCTTTAATTATTATTATCGTCTTGTATCATAAAGTACTCGTCAAGACGAATCAAATGAGCCCAAACTCGATGGGGTTGCGTTATTTAATGACGGAGTTCCTATGGCTACCTTCCAGCTCCATCATCAGATCAGCTCGATGTCATAAAAATATTGCATTGTCATCCGATTTACACACGCATGCAAATTTTCAGCTCAATTGGAAACCGGGAAGTGGGTCAAATTAAACTTGCAAGATTTGATTACAGACAGACAACAGACAGGTGAAAGTAATATAAAGCTTGTAATATAAGGATTTTTTATAGACCTGTCAACCAAAAACCGGTAGCAAAAACAAAGATTCGTTTTCTATCTTATATATTCGTTAGAGATTATTTTTCGTCTTGTTCGGCTTTGTTACCTACTCTTTATGTAACTCTGGTTCAAACGAATAGTTTTCCTTAACATATAGTTATGTTTTTATAGATTCCGTCTAACATCGCTTCAACCAGATTGCTTCCTACAACTAGACTCGGCAGCGCTTACAGCGCTGAATGTCCTTCCTTTACCAGGAGACGGGCAATCGCATACTAGAAGCTTGTTTGGATTGCTGGATCGATGCAGGACTCAACAGGGAAAACGGTAGGAATACTCTCTTATTTAAATACAGCTATTAACAGCTGCAAAGGTTTTACAGTAGCCTATATTTTATTACAGGGCCTATATTTTATTTTATTCTACGCTTTATCTATACCAAATTTCAGCTTAATTGGTCCAGCCGTTTAGGCGTGAAAGAGTAACAAACAAACATACATTCTTGCAAACTTTCGCGTTTAAAAGATTAGTAAACTAGCTGCGCCCAGCGGTTATACCCGTTGTATTGTAGCCTATGTGTTATTGCAGGGTCTAAGCTACCTTTATACCAAATTTCAGCTCAATCGGTCCACACGTTTAGGCGTGAAAGAGTAACAAACATACATACATACTTCTATACATTTTTCACAAACTGTCGCGTTTATAACATTAGTAGGATTTCATGGCTATACTTTTATACCAAATTTGAGCCTAATCGCCCCCAAAGAAGTAACAAACACACATATTTTTACACGCGCACACTCACACACAAACATTTTCGTGTGTATTATCGTATGTCTTCAATTATATAAAATAAATATTTCCATATTATATTCACATTTTTTATTTATTTTTATTGCCTAGTGCGATAAGACCGCTGATTGTTTACCTAGCATTTAGATATCTAGCTCTGTAAGTTTCTTTGTAATTATTTGGTACGCAATAAAGTATTATTCTATTTCAGGATATATCAGGTGATGTTATCAGGTTATGGGCCCAGTCAATTTTTACCAATATTTTTTTTATTTTCCAGGCTATTATCCCAATGGCTTCGTCAACCATTGCGCGATATAAACCTGATAAACGAACGTTTAGATGTAGTGGAGTTGTTAATGGATAACTCACAGTTAAGGTTGCAATTACACGATGAACATTTAAGGCGGTTCCCGGACTTGCAAGCTTTGGCCCGACGACTGACAAGGAAAAAGGCTAATTTGCATGACTGTTATAGGATTTATCAGGTTTGATATAAATAACCTAATATAAATAACTAGTTTATATATTATTCCGTGGAAGTAAAACGAACATTACGTTGGTCCAATAAATAATTATATAATAATAATAAATATTTCAGGACAATTCACACAGCGCCACCTAACCCCATACTAAGCAACTTAATGCTTGTATTATGGTGATTAGGATAACGGATATAATACTTATATACTTTTCTTTTGTAAATACATACTTATAATAGATATTGAAAACCACCCAGACAAGAAACAAATCAATTCAATGTAATCTTTTCTCAAAAGACATTAACAAAACAAATTCCATATTCAAATATATAAAACGAGTAAATTAATAGTCGTTGAGTTGCTCTGTCTCGCTCGCACGATATAACTTAGTCAAATAACAATTGATAAAACCTTTTTTTTGAAAATGTGTTAAGATGAAAATTTAGCTCATATTTTTTATACAATTTTAAAAGTATTCCCAGTTTGCTACCTTAAATAACAACAATGGCATTCTCAATTATATGAAAAGTATCTATCTTTAAACATGCCTCAACCATCTTATTAAGTATCAAACTGGTTATACTTTTAAAAATTGTATAAAAATATGAGCTAAATTTTCAATTTAACACATTTCCAAAAAAAAAAGGATTTATCAATTGTTATTTGACTAAGTTATATCGTGCGAGCGAGACAGAGCAACTCAGCGACTATTAACTCCTTAATATAAAAGGTTAGTTTGAACTACAACAGAGGTCTAACACATTATCCTAAAAAACAACACTAAAAAATATTAATTACTAGCTGCGCCCAGCGGTTTTACCCGCTGTACTACTATAGCCTATGTGTTATTCCAGGGTCTAAGCTATCCCTATACAAAATTTCAGCTCAATCGGTCCACCCGTTTAGGCGTGAAAGAGTAACAAACATCCAGACATCCAATCTTACAAACTTCCACGTTTATAATATTATGCACATGTATACTATGACGACCTCTGTGGCGCGGTGGGCTAATACCCGCCTGCAACACAGAAGGTTGCGGGTTCGATTCCCGCAAGGGACAAATGTTTGTGTGATGCACAGATATTTGTTTCTGGTCTGGGTGGTTTTCAATATCTATTATAAGTATGTATTTACAAAAGAAAAGTATATAAGTAGGTATTATATCCGTTACCTTAGCCACCATAATACAAGCATTAAGTTGCTTAGTTTGGGGTTAGGTGGCGCTGTGTGAAATGTCATGAAATATATTTTTTTTTATGCACATGTATACTGCAACATATAGGTTGGCCACACAACCTATAAATTGTTATTTGACTCTGACAGTGTAAGTAGGGTAACCTGTTCTGTTGGAGTATAAACCCCAATTATTATTATGAACGTGTTCCGGCATGATGATCAGTGAATGTACAATTTCAGGCAATAAAAAGACTACCCTCCTTACTACAATGTCTGGCCGAAGCAGAGAACTCTACGGTACATTCGTCTCTAACGGAACCTATTTCTGAGCTGAACAATGATTTGGACAAATTCCTGGAGATGATCGAAGCCACTATGGATATGGATGCTGTTGACAGAGGTAGATATTCGTTGGCCGCGGATGAGTGCTTCGGCGTACCCGTTGCCCCGGCACTATGGCGTCCCGCAGGACACCCCCAGGTTTTTTAGTGGGTATCCCCGCCGCTCCCATCTCTGGCGGGGGAGTCCCACATACCGCCCCGCGCCCCCCGGCGTGGGGTGATGATGCGTAACGCATTTTTCCTGGGTCCAAAAAAAAAAGTTATAGTGATAGCCATACTAAACAAAGAGAAACAAGTGAATTAAATTAAAAATTTAAAAAAAAACCCCAACGCAACACTTTCAAAATATGTAATAACATAACGTATGTAATACATTACATATGTAATATGTGTGTTGTATGTGTATGTATGTGTGTTGTATGTAATTCACGGTTTTGTGGTGGCGGCCATCTTGGATTTTAAATTTGTTATAGTGCGTTGTATTCTACTAGTCAAGCCCTTTCATTTGATACCCATATTGATGGGGTCGTGGAAGAAAAAAGCTATCCGTCATTTTGTAGCGGCGGCCATCTTGGACCGATTTCCACCAAACATGGCTAAGAACACTCTCGATTAACTCTACTTTCAAACTAAAAAACAAAATCAAAATCCGTTCATCCGTTTGGGAGCTACGATGCCACAGACAGACACACACACAGACACGTCGAACTTATAACACCCCGTCGTTTTTGCGTCGGGGCGGGGGTTAAAAATCAAAAAAAGTTTTCAACTTGAATAACTTTCATTTGAATTTCTTATCAGCCCATTCCTCATTTTAAATGACCTATTTAATGTTACCACACATGTGATCAGCCAGAAAAAAAATTATCCCCATCTTTACCTATATGAGAGGTACCCTAAATTAATTAATTTGAAAATATTTTTTGTTACCGTTCTCTTACCATGATCATTACCCACCTCTGTGCAAAATTTCAGCTTTCTAGGACTTATAGTTTCTCCGTAAAGCCGCGGATGGACAGACAAAGCGAAACTATAAGGCTTCCTTGTAGACTACGGAAGCCTAAAAATGTAGAAAATTCGAGTAAAGCTCCCATTTTACTGACAAACTGCATGGCTATTTTTTTTTGTACAACGAATGAATGAATGCCCATAATTAGTACAGTGCTACCCAGTGCACTACGCCAACGCTTCTTACTTGAGAGTCATAAGATGTTAAGACTTTTCAGCGCAGTAATTTCACTAGCTACAGTGCCCTCCTACCGAAGCACAGTAATGTTTGCACATCACTGCTCATGCGGTAGAATAACTGGCACTGTTGTATATTTAAGTATTTCACGATAATAATGAATAAATAAAGTAAGCAGTGCTACACAGGTTTCTTATGAGTACCTAGAAAATGTTTAGTGTTGTTTAATTCATTAGTCTATCAGTCTATGTTCACGATCTCATATAATTTTTTAATTGAAATTAGGATTTTTAAATAGAAATCTAAGCTTTAACCCTTTCAGAACTGGCGTGCACAATTGTAGACATAAGTTACAATGAAAAAAATTGCATACCTTAATCTTAATACTAAGTAGAACGGGAGTCCACATTTATGCACATTAAGAAAATCTAGATTTTCCGAAAAGTTGAAGACTACATTTTTATTTTTTTTTATTTTTAATAGTCTCCTTACTATACTTTAGACACACGGAATTTACCAATTCCACAGGATGAAAAAAATAATTCAGTTCTGAAAGGGTTAAAGCATATTTAAAAAAAGATTTTATTTAATAGTTGTTAAAAAGTTGATAAAGCTTTGTTGTTTTTATGTGGTATCATGTTGTTTTTGTGTGGTGGAACAATTATTTATATGTTCTTATCTTTAAAGAACAAATCTTTATTTTATTTTTCTGTTTATATTATTTATAATACTATTCTGTTAAATCAACTTCGGTTCATCTATTTGTAGGTATCTTATCATACATTTTTAAAGGACTAATACAACAATTTCAATATTTCCAGGTGATTTCCTAGTAAAACCCTCCTTTGATGAGCAACTACAAAGTCTAAGCGAACAATTGGACAAACTGCAGGCTTCAGCTGAAAAGGAACTGAACAAGGCTGCGAGAGACTTGGGTCTCGATGCGGGAAAAACTATCAAGTTGGATTCCAATCCACAACATGGTTTCCATTTTAGGTACTTTTATGTACTATTATTTAAGCATTAAATTTAAAAATGCCTATATTATATTATGTAACTTGCAGTTGCCCGCAGTTTCGCTCGATGATGATATTGTGATGATGAAAATGTCGAACTTCATTTAAAAAAATATTACCTATACTCATGCTTACCTTATGTAGAAAATTGCTTTAAAATCGGTTAAGCCGTTTCGGAGGAGTACGACCACAAACACTGAGACATGACATTTTTGAATATTAGATTCTCTATACGTATGTTTGTCACCTAACTTCTCCCAAACGGCTTTACCTATTTGGTTGAAATTTTGGGTGCATATGAAATAATGCATATATTTTTACTAATTCCTGGATTGTTTGATTTAAAAACGCAAAGTTGCGAAAATACAGTTGTAATTTCACCTGTATTATTCTATTGATTAAGTAAACAAATTGAGTTTAATTCCAAGTTTAGTGAAGCCAGGGGGGGATTTATTCCGTCTTCTAGGTGTTGTTACCATCTGGTCAAAGGTTGTCCAAGGTTAACCTATAATGAATAAAAAAAGTTGATTGAAATGTTCTATTTACAGTAGAATCCGTTTATTATGACTCCGCCTATATTGACCAACCGGTTATTATGACGCAATTACACTACGAAGTTTGGTTTTTATATAAAATTCTTTATAAAAAAGTTGGATATAATGACTTCCCTTACAGTGACATGTCGCTTATTATGACCGTTTTTAATAAATTATGTCCGGTTATAATGACCGACATGAATCTTCACAGCGATATTAAAAATGATAATTTGACCATAGCTATGTCTTCTATACACAATATATATCTATAGATGGAAAATCAAAAAAGCATCATCGCTGTGCCGGTCGGAGTGGGGGGTGTTAGGTTTTTTCGTTACGGAATTTCTGGATTCGGTCCCCACGCTCAAGGCCCGCGATAGAAGCTATGCAATAGCTTAAAAGGTTTTTCATTTCACAAAATGCTTTGTATGACGTCCGCTTATTATGACGTGTTTGTCAATTCCTTTCGATGTCATTATAAACGGACTCTACTGTATTTATTTATGTGATGAAGTAGAAGACGAGCAAGACGCTTTCCTGATGTTAAGAGATAACGGCTGCCCATATACAGAACAGTGTCACCTAGGATTTCACAATTATGTGAAATTCTAGGAGCACTGCACCAACGCTTCTTACTCAAGAGTCATAAGATGTTAAGACTCTTTAGCCCAGTAATTTCACTAGCTACAGTGCCCTCCTACCGGAGCACAGTAATGTTTGCACATCACTGCTGCTCTACTACTGCTGTTTGCTCTGCTGCTGCTGTTCTACTTATATTATGATGATAGCGAAATTCAAATCAAATGTATATTTTCAAGGGTAACATTGAAAGAAGAGCCAGCCCTCCGTGGTAACAAAAAGTACACAATAATAGACGCTGTGAAGGGCGGAGTGAGGTTCAAAACTGCAGCTTTGGAATCTACCACCGAAGACTACACGCAAACTAAAGCGGCTTATGAGAAGGAACAGGATAAGGTTGTCGCTGAAATTGTTGCTATTGCTTGTAAGTTGGTTAATCATATTTCTCTTATTAAAACTAGTTCCTAGTCAAATTGCATTGTTTTGGTCTCAATAAAGAGTATTCTTATCTTATCATTAAAATTAAATAGACAATAATACACCTAGCAGTCTAAAATGTTAGGTCTAAAGAATTTTGAGAGATTCAAGGGAAAAATAAATGTGAGAAGTTGGAGTCATCCAATGGAAATTTGAAAGGAATTGCAGTAATTCAATAAATGTGCTCTACGTTTCAGTAAAACCAATATATGTATGTATTGCCTATTATTTTGCTACTCAGAATATTCAATCTCTTTCTCATTTCGTTCTAAATGGCCATATTTACTTAGGAGTCGAATTCATTCACTGAAATCGTTACTTGGGTAGTAAATAATACATTCTTTCAGTCTTAACAGGTTATGGGCCCAGGCAGAGTGCAGAGAATTCATACTATCCTCGTAAAAACCAACTCGAAACTTTTTTTTCAGCGGGCTACTCAGAATGTAGATTAACCGATTAGTTTAGTTCGCCACGGCCACATAAGCTGAAGGAGTTTTTTTTATGCAAAGAAATAAGACGTAAGAGATAACACTGCCAGTACAATATGACCCAGGATTTTACAATGATGGAAAATACAAATTACACCAACGCTTCTTACTCAAAAGTTGAATTCATTCACTTAAAATCGTTACTTGGGTAGTCAAAAATCAATCCTTTCAGTCTTAACAGGAGTTGAGTTCATTCACTTAAAATCGTTACTTGGCTTGTTAGAAATAGATCCTGTCAGTATTTTTTTTTATTTATTCGGTTCACAAATTGGGTGTAGCCCATAACACGATTTACAATAATTATTACCATAATATATAAAGTAAATGCTCATCCTAAGTACAATGAACACACGAAACACTGTATTGACAGGTTATGGGCCCAGAAAAAACAGTGCAAGTAAAACCCAATCTTTTTTTCAGCGGGCTACTCAGAATGTCTATTCAGCCTGTCCCACATAATATCGCGTCTAGACGTACTAGTGTCGTTCTCCGTCGCCGCCTGTTCAGCGCCCGAGCCTTATTGTAGGCCCACATTGACTGAAGAGTTGGATTCCTTTAGATTAACGGAACTGAGGCATCCGTGCTTGGAACTCCAGGATGGAGTGTCTTTTATACCTAATGATGTGGTTTTTGAACGGGGTAAGTTCATTTGACTTTGGCTTCATTTCTGAGTATTCTTTTTGGAAATCTTACTAAAATAAGTGAATTAAATTAAAAATTTAAAAAACCCCCAACGCAATACGTAATTCACCATTTTGTGGTGGCGGCCATCTTGGATTTTAAATTTTATATAGTGGGTTGTATTCTACTAGTTAAGCCCTTTCATTTGATACCCATATTGAGGGGGTCGTGGAAGAAAAAATAATCCGCCATTTTGTAGCGGTGGCCATCTTAGACCGATTTTCACAAACCGTGGCTAAGAACACTCTCGACTAACTCTACTTTCAAACAAAAAGAACTAAATCAAAATCCGTTCATCCGTTCAGGAGCTACGATGCCACAGACAGACACTTCAAACTTATAACACCCCGTCGGGGGTTAATAATAATTATAAATGCGGAAGTATGGATATCTGTGTTTGTTACCTCGCGTGATGATTCCAAGAGGTTTATTTAAACAATAAACATGTGTTGTGTACAACGATTTACAGTTTGTGATGCGTATAAATTTATATCAACATGCCTATTGGCGTACGAAATTATGTCAAAAATATAATATTCAAAAAATTGTGTCTTACAAATAACAAAACTTAAAAACAGCCTATTGTATGAAGTATAAACCAAACTATATTATCCTAAGTGTAGTATACTTCCAACAACGCTATCATTTCAATTTTTTTTACTAAATAAATTCATGAATCCTGATCATGTCATCATGATCATCATCATCATTTGTATCATTTTCACAAGCAATGTTATGTTCAAAGTTTGTACAAATTAAACAATAACTAAACTAAACAAAAAATATAATCTGTAAAAATCATGTACTTCTCTTATAAATCGTAAAAAAAAATCGTATTTCCCTTCCAAAATCATGAACTTCTTTCTTAAACTTAAATATCTTTTATAAATTCCAGGTTCATGTATAATGCACATAGTAACAGGCGCAAACATGGGCGGTAAATCAACATGGATGCGTTCCGCTGCTTGCGCAGTATTATTGGGTCACGCGGGCTGCCCCGTCCCTGCCAACTCAGCCCTACTGCCCCGACTGAGGGCGCTACGGGCCAGGATAGGGGCCAGCGACAACGAGGATAAGGGACAGAGCACTTTCATGAAGGAGATGATCGAAACTGCCGCTATATTGAGGGTAAATCATATATATTGTTACGGGAGGCGGGTAAGAAATGGGAAGGAAAGACCAATGCTTCGGAAGTGGTAATTTATTTGAACTAAAGGGTTCGCATTGCACTGGGTTTGCACACTGATACAAAATGTGCGGCAGAATAGTTATGTTTTATTCTGGTTCTGGTGGTAGGCTTTGGCCGTGGCTATTTACCGCCCACTGGACAAAACCGTGTCGCCAAGTGGTAATTATCCGGCATGATGTTTATTGAAGCCAGGAAGGGATTTATCCCGCTTTCTAGGCTCAGTCAGCTACCATCTACAGCCTCGAACATCACGTTAAACGCTAGGCTATAATATTAAGTTAAAGGCTCACGCGGGCTGCGATGATTGAAACTGCTGCTATATTGACGGTATATCTTTTATTTTAGTCGATATGTCATGTTGAAGGCACTGTAGTAATCTCGGCGACCTGAAACTGCAACATATAGGTTGGCCACACAGCCTATAATTGTGATTTGACTCTGACAGTGTAAGTAGGGTAACCTGTTCTGTTGGAGTATAAACCCCAATTATTATTATTATACTGGTGGTAGGCTTCAGCTGTGGCTATTTACCACTCACTGGACAAAAACGTGTCAAATATTAATTTATTTAATAAGAAGTTTCTTTGTTTTCAGAGTGCGACTCCAGATTCGTTAGTCCTCATAGACGAGCTGGGAAGAGGCACTTCTACTTACGAAGGATGCGGCATCGCTTGGGCTATAGCTGAGTGAGTTGAATAGAGATTTAAACTATTTGACATAGTCATCTTTAACGACTAGTTTATCTGTGATGAAGTAGAAGACGAGCAAGACGCTCTCCTGATGTTAAGAGATAACGCTGCCCATAATCAGCACAGTGCCCCCTTACCAAAGCACAGTAATGTTTGCACATCACTGCTCAGGCGGTAGAATTGGCACTGTTGGGTTACCCACCTAGTCGACCTCCTGCAAAGGAAGTCTACCCCCGGTAAAGTTTATCTACCGCACTTAGGTACAGAACAATTAAAAAAATATATCAATATTTTTCAAACTTAAGGTGTCATTTTCTTATATTTGTACTAAGATGTCACTCCCGTATCGACCTTACTAGCCATCCACGGAAGTGCCGAACGATTATTACGAATGCTGCTTAAATCACCTATTATAAACTCGAAAGTATGTATGGATGTCTGGATGTATGTTCGTTACTCTTTCACGCCTGGGTGGACTGATTGAGCTAAAATTTGCGCAGCGGGTAAAACTTAGCCATTCTTACATAGATGTAAAAGGCCAATGATAATGATGATGAATTACGTGACAGAAAAATGTTGAGTGGTACTTACTAATATTATAAACGTGAAAGTTTGTAAGAAGGTATGGGTGTCATGATGTATGTTTATTACTCTTTCACCCCTAAACAGGTGGACCGATTGAGCTGAAATTTGGTATAGAGATAGCTTAGACCCTGGAATAGCACATAGGATCCAGTAAAGCGGGTAAAACTGCAGCGCAGCTAGTATAGAATGTTTCGGAAATTCGTTAAATCAAATCAAATTGTTTATTTGTAGGAAATACATGTTTTGGTACAGTTCTAGACTACATTTAAAATATTATTTAGTCCTACATTAAAAATATTATTTAGTCCTACATTTAATAGTTATTTGTTATACAAGAGTGCAAAGTTGCTTTTTTACCGCGTGCTCAGTTTGTATGACCGAGCTAGCGAAGGATTCTAAAATTAAATCACGAGCGTAGCGAGTGATTTATTAATTAGAATCCTAAACGTTAGCGAGGGAATCAAAAGAGCACAAGGTCAAAAATCTTTGCACTCGAGTGTGACACATAATTTTTCATCCCCCCCTCAGCGAGGAAATAATTCAATGCTAAAAGTTTTTTTAAAAAATTATTCTCACCATGGATGCGCACAGTGTTGCCAGTGCACTATCTTCAAAAATAACCAGTATTCAATTTTAATTTACGTAGGTAGTAGGTACGCTTACTTAAGAGTCCTTTTCACGAAAGAGGTCCCACGGAATTTAGCGGAACTAATTTTTTATTCTATTATTATTGACTTCATATTTTAAATCATTTTTATTTGTTACATAAAATAAATACCTTTTTGATTAAGAAATTAAATATGAGAAATTATGAGGCGTTAAAAAGTTAAAGGTATTTAAACTTTTAAAATGTGCAATAGTGGCGTCCCGCAAAAAGGTCTCCTTTCGTGAAAAGCACTCTACCTATTCGTTTTAGTGATTATTTTCTCATTTTCAGTTTATTACAGTGAGAAATCGTTAATAAAAAAGTTACTAAAAAGTAATACTTAGAAAAAATATTGCTACTATATTATAATTCATTAAAAACATTATTGCCTCGAAATGTAAATTATATCTAAACAACTAACGTAAATATAGTTCAAAAGAAACGTAATATGTTACAAAAGTAACTTACTGGCAAGGCTGATGGTGCGCCCAAAGCAAATTAAAAAAAAAGTTTACTAAAGAGGTTCTTATTCCGAGTTTTTAACGAATTTAAAAAAGTTGTACGCTTATTTCGGTACCATAGAGGTGGAAGTAAATAGGTTTAATTATGTTTTTGTCTCTAGAGGGTAAAGTAAATTTGAATTTCTCTAGAGGATAATATGGACTTTTCCAGTCAGATATCGAAGCGCAAAAATACACTTTCCGAGGTGGGGGGATGAAAAATATTATTTAGTCAAAATTAATTACAATATTTTTAGCGCATTAAATTACAATATTATATTCTTTAATTCTTTTATGGTGTAGAAGCTGTTTTCAGTTTTCCAAAAGCCAGTCACATAAAGTTTTCTTAAATTTTCAAAAACAACGTCTTACAGAGAGCTAGCAACAAAGTCGAAGTGTTTCTGCCTATTCGCGACGCACTACCACGAGTTGACCCGTCTAGCGAGCCTGCATCCCGGCGTTATAGTGAACTCTCACGCTCAAGCGTCCGTCGTCAACGATCAACTGCTACTCTTGCACAAAATCCTACCCGGAGCGGCCACGCATTCTTTGGGGATTCATGTTGCTAAGTTGGCCGGATTGCCGGAGACAATTATTGAGGTAAGAACTAGTGTTTCTGCCTATTCGCGACGCACTACCACGAGTTGACCCGCCTAGCGAGCCTACATCCCGGCGTTACAGTGAACTCTCACGCTCAAGCGTCCGTCGTTAACGGTCCACTGCTACTCTTAAATACTGCTCGGCGTTGCTACGCATTCATTGGGAATACACGTTGCTAAGTTGGTCGGATTGCCGGAGACTATTATTGAGGTACCTTTTTTGTTCTACCCGCAAAAGGTATAAAGACTAGTTTTACTGTTCTGCCCTCAAAATATTTTAATTTCATAGCCCGAAATTTTCTACACTTAAAAATTAGTATACATTTTTTAATTTAGAAAGTTTTTGAGGGTAGGCATTTTTATCTTATAAAATGCAACTTTCGCGATGTTTCATAATAAATCATTGACCGCTGCCGAACAATTAGCGCAGCTTGCCAATTAAAGGCATGTTCAATATATTTAGCTATTGCATTTAGATATATGACAATATTATTTACTGCACCAAATTAGTCTAAATTGGCAAGCTACATCCATGTTAAAGTTCGGCAGTTATAAGTAAAACAGCTAGTTACCAGAAATTGCAGTGCCATTTGCAATAGTTTCTGTGTGCAAAGCGCTTTAAGATTATCGTACTTTATTACAAGCTTTCATTTACTTTCACCTGTCCGTTGTCAATGGTCTGTCTGTAATCAAATTTTGCAAGTTAAATTTGATTCACTTCCCGGTGATCTGATGATGGAGCTGGAAGGTGGCCATAAGAATTCCGTAATTAAACGACGCAACCCCATCGAGTTTGGGCTCAATTGATTCGTCTTGGCGAGTACTTGGGTGCTATAATAATAAAAGCATGTTTTTTAAAAGTTTTTTTTTATTTCACTTGTTTTCAGTATGCAGAAGCCAAGCAAGCGCAACTGGAAACTAATCTGTTCGAGGTGGAAACTTCCGTGAAATCGCAGGAAGCCAGCGAAGGCCAAGAGCTCGTATTGAGTTTCCTCAGAAAATGTAAACAAATACAAGAATCGGATCTATCTGATGAGCAAATGATGAATGAAATTAATCAACTCAAGTTAGAATTAGGGAAGCAGAATAATAAATATGTAGCTGCGCTTATGGCTTGAGATTTGAATTATAAAGTTTCAAAAGCAAAAACTAGTTTTCTTTATTTTATGTAAGCAGATGCTAGATGCGAGCTCGACTATCACCTTCCTCTTTCTTTTATTCATTTAGTGGAGTATTATGATCGCTAGTTTGTGAGGATGTATGTTTGTTACTCTTTCACGCCTAAACGGGTGGACCGATTGTGCTAAAATTTGGTATAGAGATGGCTCAGACCCTGGAATAACACATAGGTTACAGTATACCGGGTAAAACAGCTGGGCGTAGCTAGTTCTAATTACAACTGATTCCTGTTCCCAAAGGAACTTTTTCTAGGATAAAAAGTATCGTCTATTTTCATCAGGCGCTACTTTTTTATTTTATACCTTTAGCGCCTACTAGGGACAGTTTAAACCGCCCTAGGCATTGAAGAAAATACCACCCTTCTATCAAAATTTTACTAAAAATGTTCCCTGGGGGACTCTGTACTAAATCTAGGGGTGACGCCTACTATAAATATCCTCCTTGCTAAGTATTTCTCTAGCTATCTGCCCCCTGTCACGTTATCGGTCCCGATTGCTTTCCACATTGCCATCCTTACATCGCATTCGTATGTAGGTAGCTTCAGCTGGATACATTGCGCTAGTATGGTGCTGATTTGGTTGGATCAATCTGTTTTGCTGTCCTTTTATATATCGCTGTCCCCGACGAATAAACGGATAATCGCCATTGTCCCGTTTTTTTTTTCATATTCGAATTCTATAGGTACAAATACATATACTCATTTTTTTTGTATAAAATAAATAAGTTATGGATCTTAAAAGTTCTGGTTTCTGTAACAAATGTTACTAAAAATAGTTTTTTTTTATTTTTCTAAAGTTCAGTTTTTGTAGTTATCCGTTTATTCGCCGGGGACGGCGACATGATCTTTCCTTTAGCATTTACAGAAAATCATAAACTTCTCTCGTGTTTTCTTATGTAATAAGGGCAAGTTTTAGATGTAACTGAAATAAAAATCAAGTAATGTTATTAAATTTGTATTTATTAGTAACATGTAACAATTTGAAATAATCACTTATTCCTTTGAGACTTAAATAAATTCTCTTATAAATTAGTATGTTCAATGATATAATTAAAATTGCCCCGGCTTCATATAAGGTACATTACAATCATATGAGACTTTTTTTTGAGTTTTTTTGTTAAATATAAATCACATAGAGATAAAATTAAAAGATATTTTGAATTTCCGTAAAACTTGTATTTAGTCATTTTAAGCGCCAATTTCTATTGAAAACAAAAGTTGATCCATTGCAAATATTTGCTAATAGACATCTTTTGCTAGTTTAACCGTGACCTTATCATACATACATACACAATAATTATACAACCGTGCTATGTTTTACATTTGATATTTAATTTACATCGAAATGACGAACATAAATACTAAAAATCTATATTTACTTTTATCACCAAATAGTTATATTTTACAGTTTTAATATCTATTAACTTTATAAATGCGTCAAAACTGCAATATGCTTAACACAGTTTTTTTTTTAAATTTTACAACAAAAAATAAGTTCACATCAATCGGTTTTTGGATAGGTAAGTGCCTACTTATATTAATTACTAGCTAAATGAATTTACAATGTCAGAAGATTAAATTATTATTACAGTTACGCCAATGCAAGTCCGGCTTTGACACGACTAGCTAGTAAAGGGGTACAAGCAGTGAGATTTAGAGGACTGACGTGTTTTTGGGTAAGTTTCAGATTATAAAATTAATACATATAGTAGCAGATCTTTTAAAAATAGTTGAGATTTTCATAGAATATTGAAGGATGAAATAGCACCAGACCAATCATATTGAGATTTTATTTGTTGTTTAGTCCCACTGATCATCACCCAATCGCCTGCAGTCGTTAACAAAACCCTTACATGATCAAATATCACAATACTACAACATAATGAAATCAGCAAGATAATATATTTATTTTATACAAGGTGCTCCACAGCCATACAACATGAAACAAAAGATCATTTTAATTTTAAAAGACTTGATCTTTGATCCTTTTAGACCTTGCATCAGCTTATTCGGTTCATGATAGTTATTTACACTTTCATTTTTATTGGTGGGAGAAAATGAAAAGTTACAATTAGAATTAATATAATACACATTATAATATTATATATACACATGTCATAGCTTGTAAACTAAAAATAATTTATTTTTTTGTTTAACATCAGTCTACTTTCTACATAGGTATAGTCGTACCACAAGACATGTTATTTATAGTTTGTTACTCCTGCTCGTCAAACTCTCTAGTAACGCAGAGTTATTGAAATTCGTGATGCCCCACCGCTAATTGTATGAATTAAACAAAAACAAACTATAAGCGATCATAACAAGGAGCATCGGCGTCACGGCGAGATCGGATGGTTGCAATAATCAGTTCGTGGGCAAAGTCACTTCACCCTCATTTCAAATGACTTTAGCCCGTCGTACGAGACCATCTGATTTCTTTAGCGACGTCAATGCATGGTTCCAGCACGCATTGGGGGATCACGGTAGTGACTAGCATCGAGCCTATATCGGGGCTATTTTCAAGAGAAATATATCCGCATTGCATTTGTGAACGGCTTACGGCACATGGGACATTTGTCGGTAGATAGTGCACACTTGGCACACGCCACCACGTGCCCGCAAGGCACGAAACACACATTACGTTCTTCTTCGTAACAAATTTTACAGAGCTTGGAATCTTCTACTTCGGGTTTTTCGGCTGGCGCTATTTCGGGAGTGGCAGGTTTCGCCGGGGGCTGTTCCGTTTCTTCTTTAGGTGCTCGAATAACGGCCGCCTGGGACCTCACTTTCTGGACATAATCTCGTCCCTTCACAAGTTGAACATACGCGCAACGATCGAACCACCGCGCATGCTGCTCCCACGGAATGTCGTCTTCCACCCAGTCTTTCAAGCCACCGTCGCAGAAGAAGCATTTAGTTTTATCGCCCTGGCCGGTGTAAAAGAATCCAGCTTCCGCGAGTTCTTCTGGCTTTTGGCGGAGAGAACGAGGCCAGTCCTTGTCTTTGAAAGATTTGAGGCGAGCGGCTTGCGAGGCGTACTTGGGGTAGACGGGGCCTGGCATCCGCACGGGGGTGGTGGCGGCGCGAGACCCGCACTCGTCCTGTCCGCGCGTCCACTCCGCGCTGTCGGCGGGGACGTTGCCACTGTTCGCCTTCCTCAGGAAGGGACATTGCGGGGCCCAGCGCTGGTGGTCGACCGCAGGATCGTCTCCCTCTAACCACCGCATGATCTCCACTTTACAAAACGCACAGCGCACCTCGTCGCCTCGGCCGAGATAGTAGAAGCCATTTTTCGCTAGGCGTTCGGGCTCTAAAAAAGTGACGGGCCAGTTGCTAAAAGTTTTTATCCGTTCCTCCTCGCGGCGCATATCAGGTGCGTCGGGTAAGAAGCCAAAACTGTCTCTGTTATCTGTCTTGTCTATAGAGGAAGGTGAGGGCAGAGAGGGTGGCGTGGACGGCGTGGAGACGGGGGAGCCGGAGACGTCGCATCCTACTGGTGGGAGCTGCAGGGGCACTAGTGGCTGTGCTATTTTCTTCAGAAAGCTTGCTGCGGTGTGAGTAGTGTTGGATACAACTGTAAAGAAAGAGAAACACTTTGTTAATACTGGGTTCAAACTTATAAAATATTTTTAGGACAAATCTGGTAAAGGTACGGTCTAATTTGAAAACGTGTTTAGAAAATCTAATAGGAAAGAATGCAATTCTTATAAGAACTACACCCTGTGTAAAAAGAAAATGTTCGAGGCCGGATCGGTGTGTGGGAACGTGGCGAACGAAGCTAACAGTTTCACATAACAACAAATACGCGACCGGCCGGCTGAGAACCTCTTCGTGGCATTCCATTCCCCGTCCCCCTCGCTGCACACAGCCTCTCCACGACTATGGACTCAGTGCGCATGCACTCCCAGCCATTACATACTATAACTACTATGTGTTGTTAAATAGATGTGGCATGTTACTACGTACGTCATCAACAAATTGTCTATGATAAGCTAGAGTAAGCAAATTTATGGGACTATTTATCAGTAGGTATGACATTAATAATTATGTGTGTGTAGCATATTGTCTAATATCGTGACTATCAGATCAGTTAGATAAGTGATAATTTCTTTTTACTACATAGTCGTAGTAGCAAGGTAGGTGTACCCCATTTTATTTCAACCCTGTAAAATATTCCTGTTGTTGACTTTCTGATTCAAAAAATTAATAAATTCGTCGAATGTTCTAGAGAGAAAGCTCAAAGTTTATTTTCGTCACGTACCACGTAAGCTTAGGTAAACTAGAAGAATTCTCTATTATTCTAGCCTCAATATCGAATGACGCTTATAAAACTGGGCCTACGAAATCAATAGTTAGTGCGACAGTACATGGATCGATAATTCGGAACCCTATTTACCATTGGTGTTGCTGCGATCTACTAAGATTGGCATGTTGAATGGTGGGCACACACTAAAACCACAAAATTTCACGTAACGCTCCATTCGCACATATCAATAAATTCTTAGTTTTAGCTTGTTTATTGTATTTTTACAGAGACACGCGATAATGGCGGCCGACTAAACACACTACTGACTACGCGTTTGTTATGCCGATGGGTGCAGGACTGCCCTACTGCGCATGTGCGTTTATTTTTGGGAGGGTCACAATCTACTGTCGAGGGGTGTATTGCACAGCTGTGCGGGACACTTTTATTATTACAAAACTCCATTTCAAGCGATTATTGCAAACTACCGTCGCCAATGTTAACCAGACTTACTTATACTTAGCAAAAGATTTGCATCTCTATTCTAAATGTTCGGGCTACATTTCGCTCCAATCCAAACATTCCTAAATCGCATAAGTTGGACGGATTTGACAGTTTCTAAAGAAACCTCGACCTCAGTAAAAAATCACATGTCATTGATGCATAAAAAAGTAGACCACCACGTAGCCGGCGTCATATGACGTATAGAAATACAGCATACATTAAATGAGAAAGGAGCGAGACGGGACAACGCGGGAGAGATATAGTTTTCAATCAAGCGAGCGTCTGGCGCGGCGTTGCCATGCCGTTCACACCCGACCGGATTTTCATTCATATTTGAGGGCAGTGTTGTCATTTTCGCCTTTCTCCCGAGCTTCTAAAATAAATATAGTTTCCATCAAAGCCACTTTTAAAATGGAGAACAGAGAAGATCATAGTAGCTGGTGTAGTATAGAAGTGATCGATGTCGAATTGAATACCTATAGAAAACAAATAAATGTTGAGTCTCCTACTGTAAGTCTGTGTCAAGAAAAATGCAACTACACGAATTCTTTACAGCGTATCTTCCATGTTTCAGAATCCGATACTAAATGCCAGATTCAGGCAGTTCTGTTTTAGTGGCAACACAGTCGAACGCGACGTTGCCGTCTTCAACGGAAACCACACGACCACACAGCGTAAAAAAGGGCCTTTGGAATGTGGCGTTTACTGTTGGGCGGGTCTAAGTAATACCAAATAAAAAGTAGACGAAACTTGTTTGGAATGCGGCCACTGCTTAACTTTAAGTACTTGCTGAGATAGTTACTGAGGGCCCTCATTAATCATAACCTATTGTTTACCATACGAAAATATGATATGGCGAAATGGCAAGTAAGTTTTTATGTAATTTGAATTTTTCTGAGCTATGATCTTTAGAAAATCACTAATTAGGTAACTAATTAGGTTATTACCTAATTAGTATTAAAAATATCTAAAGATTAGTAATCTATTGACTGCCGCTCCAAGCTTTCACATGAGAAAAATATAGACATGGGGATTTTACGTGTGTTTCTAGTCCACACTTCAGCACTTGCGAAAACGCTTTATGATTATAAGACTTATGTTTCAAAAATAGACGATTCATAATAAAATAATCAACATTAATATTTATAACAAGAATCATGATTACAGAGTTGCATGCCGCTAAAATACAACAACAATAATGATCGATAAAATGGGAGCAAGACAACGCGTGCAAACTGCAGTTAAAAAAGACAATGAAACAGCGTCCAAGGTTCATTGTTCATCTGCAAAGAGCAAAATGAAATTCAGCATTGTATCTTGGGAGTTGAGAGAGCGGTGAGAGGCGGGCAAGAGGCAAGACGCAAGCCGTGGGGAAGGGGGCACCGTCGAGTTCTCATGCCTATGGGTGGTCGACGCTCGACTTTGGAATTCCAATGCCTCGCCTGGAGCGCCTACGCGCAACACTACGATCTACAAGCCACACACAAGCTGATTTCTCATAAAAGATGAGCTATACTAGCTTTCGACAACAAAGCGACGAAAGTTGCGAATACTACAGTAGACTTGTACTATTGTAATTTACACGTAGAGTTACGTTGGTAATACTTCGTAATGAACATTGTGAGTTGTGAAATCAATTAGTTTTTTTTTTTTTTTTTTTTTTTTTTTTTTTTATGTAATAGGTGACAAACAAGCAGACGGCCCACCTGATGGTGAGTGGCACCGTCGCCTATGGATACCTGCAATACCGGGGGTACCGCTGGTACGTTGCCTACCTTTCAAGACTCTATTCACTTGCCTTTTGAAGAGTCCCATGTTGAAGCTCAACGGAAATACCGCAGGCGGAAGCTCATTCCACATTTTGCAGGTGTACGGCAAGAAAGAGCGACTAAATCGCACAGTGCGCGAATGCCAAGCATCAATAATGTGTGGATGGGCTTTAGAGCGGTGTCGGCTCGTGCGGTGATAAAAGCGCGACGCCGGGATTAGGTCGAATAATTCATCGGAACACTCCCCATTGTATAGGCGATAAAAGATGCAGAGGGATCCAACGTCCCTACGAAAGCTGAGCGGTTCTAGGTGTTCGGTAAGCTTGGGGTCGTTAACAATTCTGACAGCTCTACGCTGTAATGCATCAAGAGGGTCAAGCTGATACTTGGGTGCTCCATTCCAGAGATGGGAGCAGTACTCTACGTGGGGTCTGACTTGGGCTAGATAAAGAAGTAGTCTCTGTCTCGACGTAAAGTACCGCTTCGCCTTATTGAGCACTCCAAGTTTTTTGGAAGCGAGCTTGGCCTTACCTGCAATGTGACCACGGAACTGAACATTAGCAGAAATGTCAACACCCAGAATTCTTATGCTATCCGAGACCTTGAGAGGAGTGTCCTGAAATCGAGGCGCGTCAACAAAAGGGACTTTTTTAGCGGTAAACGCGCAAACTTGTGTCTTAGCTGCGTTGAACTGGACCAGGTTCAGAGATCCCCAATCCGAGACCTGTTCCAGGGAATCTTCAACGTCAGACACCAGTTTGTTCCTGCATTCCTCCATTTCGGCACGGGGGGCATTGATGCGACCGCAATACTGAGCGTCACCAGTACTGTCATCCGCATAGCAATGCATACCACTAGTTTGTAGCATATCATTGATGTGCAAGATGAACAGTGTCGGCGACAACACTGAGCCCTGAGGGACACCGGCGTTAATCGGCTTACTGTCGGAGCATTGCCCGTCGACAACGACCTTAATGCTTCGATCCGATAGGAAGCTAGCGACCCATTCGCACAACCCCTCGGGAATACCATAAGAAGGTAGCTTGGAGAGTAGTGCCCGATGCCACACCCGATCAAAGGCCTTAGCGATGTCCAGACTAACTGCGAGTGCCTCACCCTTACTCTCTACGGCTTCAGCCCAGCGGTGAGTGAGGTAAACAAGAAGATCACCAGCCGATCGGCCGTGGCGAAAGCCATACTGGCGATCGCTAATCAGCTGGTGATCCTCCAGGTACCTAAGGAGCTGAGTGTTTATAACTCGCTCCATCACCTTACAGAGCAGGGAGGTAATGGCAATGGGTCGGTAGTTAGCTGGGTCAGAGCGGTCGCCTTTCTTAGGGATGGGGTGAACAAGGGCTGTCCTCCAAGAAGTAGGTACTCTTCTATTTGTGTAGGAGTGCAGGAAAAGACGCGTAAGGACAGGAGCCAACTCGGGAGCACATGTTTTTAAGACAATAGCGGGAATATTATCCGGCCCACTCGCTTTCCGCACGTCAAGGGATAAAAGTTCCTTCCGTACAGCTTTCTGAGTGAAACGTACTTCTGGCATGGAACTCTCACACCGCGGGATAGTAGGTGGTGTGGCACCCCCGTCGTCGATAGTCGAGTTAGAGGCAAAGATAGAGCCGAGGAGATCGGCCTTTTCTTTAGCGCTATGGGCCAGAGAATCATCCGGCCTACGCATAGCGGGAAGAGCAGACTTGCAAAAGTTACCCTCAGCAGCCTTGGCGAGAGACCAAAAGGCTCGGCTCCCGGTAGGGAATCCGGCGAGTTGATCGCCAATTCGGCTTATATGGGCATCTCGGGCTTTAGCAGTAACCCTCTTACTGGACCTAGACTCGCTGTTAAGCTTTTTCTTCAAGGCAGTGATGTTGGGATCGTGACTAACGAGTGCCTCAGTCCATGATTTATAGGCGGTTTGTTTTTTTAGGGACGCTTCCGCACAAGATTTATTAAACCATGGACGACTCCGCCCACCAACGCGCACAATAGAGCAAGGAATAAATAATTCCATACCCTGCAGCACAACATCGGCGACGGAGTCTGCACAAAAGTCTACACTGTCCGAAGAGAAGCAGAGTTGGTTCCATGGATAGGACGCATAGAATTCGCGTAAGCTATCCCAGTCAGCCGACCCATAGTGCCAAACTTTACGCTTACCACAGGAAGTAAAGCGGGTACGATCATGGTTTGGCACCATCGTACGGACCAGACAATGGTCGGAGCGGCCAAGCGGCGCCTCAACCGAAACTTGGTACTGATCAGGGTGCGACGTCAGGAACAGGTCCAACAAGGAAGGGTCATGGCTCTCAACATCCGGTATTCTGGTGGGTTCAGAAACCAGTTGTGTTAAACTAAAGACCGAAGCTAGGTCGAAAGCTGCACGCCCCGCGTGATCGGTGGTCCTAGAGCCTAGCCAGTTGGAATGGTGGGCGTTAAAGTCGCCTAACACCACCAGCTCAGCGGAGGTGAATTGCTCAAGAACATGGTCAGCTCCATCCGAAATGTGCTCGAATAAACGAGTAGTCTCTGTGTCCCCGCTGTGTGATCTGTAGAGGCACACGTACACTCTGGTTCTACCACCATGGTTTGTACGCAGCCACAAAGTAGACAGATCATGATCTTCAAGACCAGAGAGACGGCGATAGCAAATATCTTCCCGGACAAACACACATACTCCGGCACGACGCATGAATTTATGCTCGAGATTGTACCCGGGGTAAAGCAAATAGGAAGTCTCGGTTGGGTCAAGTATTTGCGTCTCAGTTAAAAAGAGTAAGGCTGGTTTAGTAGATTCAAGGTGATAATGAATCTCGTTAAGGTTAGCGTGGAGGCCCCTAATATTACAGAAGTCCACATGAAATGTGGAGTTGGTGACCGCTGTGTAACTCTTTCTATTTTTTGATCTGGCCATAAGGTGTGAAGTGAGTGGGGGTAAGGCAGCACATAATGTCTCCCCATCGAAGGGAAAAAGAGAGGTAGCGGTAGGGTATATGGCTGATTGCGAGAAGACAGCGAGAGTGTATAGTGGGCACGGGGGACGGAAGGGCCCCCGGTCCCCCCTGCGAGCGACTGCCGGGATCCACTCCGGTCTCCTACTCCGGCACGACAGCAACTCACAGGATTATGCGCCGGATGGCGAGACAGCCTCCCGGGGCGGAGATACAAAGAGATCCCCGGGTTCGGGTCCCCTACTGTCCAGCGGGCGGCCAGCGGACAACCGTTTCACCGGGTCTCCCTGGCCCCCGAGCCCATCAGACACGGCCGTCAACCCGAATTGCCTTCACCCAACCACGGGGCCCCAAAAATGGGGAGACAGAAAGTACTGCGGAGTGGGACTGGCACTCCCGTCAACGTGTCGGAACATATCGAAATCCAAGGAGTTCGATACTTGGCGGCACTCTCAAATCGGGAGGGTGGTAGCCATCCAGACGGACTACAGAAATAGCCCTACCACCGGCAGAGTTCAAGTGGAGTTGCAGTTCTGCGAGCACACGCATCAGGATCTGACACATGTGCTCGCCGGACCGGCAAGGAATGCGACGGGCACGCCTCCACGCTTATCCCTCCCTCCACGCTTATCCCTCAAAAGTTTGCTAGTAATAATATAAGTTTGCTAGTAATAATGATAAAAAGTGAAATTTCCCGATGTAAAAGTTAAACTCTAAACTGTATTTCGGATTATGTAACTATTTTATATAAATTTATTCAGCAGGGGGGTCTGAAAGCGCTAACGCCTTGTGGCATGGTAAAATAATGTACTGGGATGACGGTCGATATCATTCGTTTTTGCACAACGACTGTTATCTCATATATTAGTTAGCCACAAGTGTTTGGCCCTTGTCTAACCCTGCTGTATCGTCAATTAGGTTTCATTTACCACGTCATAAGAATAAAGACAAGTCATAAGATTACGTTATGAATGAATAGTAGGTTCCTACGCATGTTATGCTAGCGCTGAGTAAACAAATCGTGGCTTCTCTCAATTCATAAAACTTGAAAAACAAACAGTAAAGGATAACAGCCCGGAAACGGTGTCAGCGGAAGTGAACGTCCGCCAGATGGAGCATCGCGTTGAATAAAAACAAACTTTAAATTATGCTTCGTCTATAAAAATTAGAACAAATGGAAACCTACCTTCGTGCCGTACGGTTTTTACTGAACAGAGGGGCTATTGGCTGTCGAGTACTGATGACTATCAATATGAAAGATAACCTATATATTATGATAAAAACAATGTTTTCGTCATGTCTTACGTAATTTTAATAAAAAATAGTATTTTTCTAATCAAACATATTCTATACTTTTGGTGGAAAATAATACGCTCTCATAGGCTGACATCACAACAACAAGACAAGGACAGTATTAGTAAAACATGATAAGTGGAAAAGAGAGCCGCGCCGCGATATTGTAACCTGCCTAGATATGTATGTACTTATAATATATAGGTACTTAATGCTGATGTATTGTAATTTAGTTACCTATTATTAGTCATAGTATAATAAATGCATGTCATCCCAAGTAGACTAATCTGAGATAAAAATTCCACAACATTTATCATGGAAAAATTACATATTATAGAGATAAAAAATGTCTGGTTCATGGTATTAGGTACCTACATACCTACTTTTTTAAATCATCTAAACATAACAAAATATAAAATAGAATTTGCTGTTTTCCGAAAGAATAGGGGAAGATTTCGTACAAGTTCTAAAAATTCACAATTAAAATAAATTATTAATACATTCGGTAATCAATGTTGTAAGGAATTAATTTTTGGCCAATTTCAAGAGACCAGCAACAAGGATGTTTTTAATACAAAACACTATTTAAACTTTTCATACTAGGCAGGTCTAAAGTCAAATAGATAAATAATATTAATAATAATAAGCATCACAGGCGCTATCGTTTGACGTAAATAATTTCAATAATATATTATTTATCATTGTCAATACATTTTTTTTGTCAATACATTTTGTAAACATTATGGGTGAGGGTGCTTGTGTCTTTATCTCACAGATAAGTTGAGATTAGATCGGCCATAGTGGAATTTTTATATCAATTCTGGCGACACCACTTCAGACAGAGACAGAGAATATAAACTGATATAAGTGAGTGACTGAGATAGTGCTCACTGAGTCAGCAGTAAGTATTGGTTTTCTCACAAATCTGAAACATTTGGTAGCTTATCATGGCCATTCCACTTTCTTATATATATTCCGTGGCCTGTGGCATATCTAGAATTTTATCAGCTGTTCTGTATGAAGGAATATCAGTTCCAATTTTTGCCACATACATTTTTATGATTGTACTTAGGAAATATTTTCTATTATATTTCCTATTATTTTTCTATTTATTTTTAAATTTACTTAATTTATGTCAATAACATTATTTTAGTCAATATCATTTTTTTTAAATAAATACTAATCAATCCTGTACATTTAGTTAAATACTGTAGAAATAAACCTTATTCCTTATAGATAAAGTTTGTAAAACATTGTAATAGGGATAATAAAATGGCCAATTATACAGGGCTTGGAATGTTTATCTGAGGCGAAAAATCAGAGAGAATGAGACAGTAGATTGCATTTGAGTGAAGCATGAAAGGGAAAAAACTAGGATAAAATAATAATACTTACAACTACTTATACAAACAATATGAGTTAGTAGAACAATTATTGGTAACAGTTTTTTTAAATTAATATAAAAAAACCTATTTTAATAATCCTAAGGCCAGCTGGCCTTGGCATACATAACAAAATGTCATAAATACTTTTTTTTTAAGAATTTCAGACTTTGCTCGAACATTAGCCCTAAGTGTGCTCTAAGCTAACACATAGAAAACATAGACATCGGCATCCTCATTTAGACCCCAAATGCTACATACTAGGTATTAAATTATATCTAATAATAAAAAACTATTTGCAAGCACTGAAATGTTGAAAGTTCACAACATATCCAACAGATGGCGCTAGCAGTATTTTAACAACCCACAATCAGTATTATTCACTACAGGAAATGTACAATGTGAATCACAAATTACAAAGAACATTACAATTGGTTCTTTCCTCCTAAATAAACAGTTAATTGAAAATTTTAACCAACAAAACATATATAATATAAAGACTATAGGTACTCACTATTTGCCGAATTAATTTGTTCAATGCCATTTAAATCATCACCATGGAGGCCCGTTGGGTTATCGACGTACAAGGCCAAAGGAAGCAACATTTTTGTTTGAAAAAATTAACAAACTATTGTTTAAATGTGCTGGTAGCGTGGCCACTAACTTATGTAAGCAATACTTCAAAACTCCACATTATAAGGAAAGTACACTTGATAAGGTATCACAATAATTAATATTATCTGCAACTACAAAACTTTCTTGGAAATAATAAGTCATTTAGATTGTACTTACCTATTTTTAGTTAGGTAATGATTTCAATAATTGGATTACTTATAAAAGGAATTTTACTTGTTCATTAAGTACTTTCTACTTTCTTTTTTACATAAAAATAACATGTTTGATGACTTTCATTTAGTAATCATTTATTTTATTACAATGAAGGTTAGGTTAGTATCACCTACAAGCTTTTATTTTGCCTACCTCTTTCTAGTTTTAGGTAAGGTTAGTTTTACTATTGAGTTTATTATTGAGGCATTCAATACCTACTGCTGTAATAACGAGCTATAAACTAAAACGATGCTTTAAGTTATTATATTTGATCAATCGTAAATAATATTTTTATTAGTATAAGAACGTTACCTATACCTACAACTACAATAAAGAATTACTAACGTAGCTCGGCCTCGATCTCAATGTGAAACATATGGTCGAGAAATTGTTATACTGTTTACAAAGTAATTTACCTGGTAATTCCATTTGCGTCCCACGATCTATTGATTTGTGCAGGTTCATAAAATCCATAACTGAACGTAATTTGTTCTTATCAATGGTCCAAACACAGCACTAAATGATACCGAACCGGTTAACAACACACAACTGCTCTCGGATGAGCGCGAAACTCGCAACTAAAGGCCGGCCCAGCCAACGAATACGACAGAACCGAGCGCGCGTGACGTAGGGGACTGAACGGCTGCCATGCTGTTCTGTTGAATGCTGCGCCGTGAGCCACACAAACGACTATCGAGTATCGAGTAAAATTTAAAAATAGTGATGGGAGTAGCGGGGCGCTAGTGACGTCAATACGATGCGTTACGTCATTGATGCAGTAAACTACAACTTTATTTTGTTGTAATCCGTGACAGTATGTAATTGAAAATATGTTTTTTGAAGTTGGAAAGGTTTATTTTAGTAGTTTAAAGGCAACATTTCACGTATTCAATTAGTTTTATCGAGATATTAATATTTATAGTATGAATACAGTTTTTGACCATGCCGGAAGTTTCCATCACAGTGACCGAATTTTTATACAAAAAACATCCAAAATGGTTTATTTTTCGCACTAATAAGCAACCTTATATGTTTATCATCGATAGAAGCTATATTATCTCCATTCTGGATTTACCAGAAGCCCAGCGCGAACATATTAATGAGCAGTCTTTTCTGAGGACGTTTTTTAGGTCAGGTCATCGTGACCATTTTTTCTATTTTATAAACATTTCCTTTACTTTTAATTACGACTGACCTATTTGAAAATTCATTATTGATTTGAAATCAAAAAAATTATAGAGCTTAGTCCCATGGGCTATTTTTAATTAATTTAAAACCTCAAGCATGTCGCATTACGTGACCTCATATTCGTGACCGATCCTGCGGTCACATAATGCAGGAACGACAAGTCACTATATTATGTCGGAAAATATAAGGCTTAGTTTATAATGTTATTTTTTAAACTTCTATCAGTATAACGAGTGTAAAATACCACTTACCACACATAACTAATTATAGTTATTGGTGCGGGAAAATTCAGATTTAGATTGACAACTGTGCCACATAACTAAATAAATATACTATTTATTATTATTTAAGTCCACTATTTTCCGGGGGTAGACTTCCTTTGCAGGAGGTCGACTAGGTGGGTAGTGGGTGTACCCCAACAGTGCCAGTTATCCTACCGCCTGAGCAGTGATGTGCAAACATTACTGTGCTTCGGTAGGAGGGCACTGTAGCTAGTGAAATTACTGGGCTGAGGAGTCTTAACATCTTATGACTCTTAAGTAGGAAGCGTTGGTGCAGTGCACTTGGTAGCACTGTCCTAATTATGGGCAGCGTTAACTCTTATCATCAGGAGAGCGTCTTGCTCGTCTTCTTACTTCGTTGAATAAAAAAAAAATATGTAAAATACATCATAATTTTAGGCCTCCATTGTATGACTGTCCCCTCTATTTTAATGCAATAAAATCTATCGTATCAGATAATTTATTATATTTTTAATAAAAAATAGGCAGAATTATGTTCACATCGAAGTCATTAATATATTTTAAAGCCACATGTACTAAGTGAAGGTTCAAAGTTTATGAGTAAAATAGAAATATAACTTAGTAAAACGACAAAAAGTTACATAATGAAATAAAATGAATCATTATTTATTAATCTTCGAAGCTTAGGGCTATTTTCTTTTATTTATCTACGAACTATATTAATCCTTCGTTTAAAAAAATAAAAAACCAATCGTTAATGTTTACATTTAATTTTTTATTTGCGTTTAAAGCTGGTCACGAACGGAAACCAATTTCCCTACAAGATTCACTTATTTCAATATTATAGGGAAAATACCTTGATTTTCCCGTCTTTTTTCATGTTTATGTATAAAAAACTATGTTTTCTATTATTATGTTCAAATCTCGAAAAAAAACATGTTAAAAATAAAGTCGATTTTTTGAACATGGTACACATTTTTTTGAAAATGCCCATTTACTACTGTAGCTATCTTTTTCAGTTTTTTTATGACGTCGATAACATCAATGTCCCATCTCTAGCTATTTCGCTTCGTTGCGTTGCCGGCAGCCATTCGCGTCTGACAGCTGATTCACATCTGACAGCTAGTCCAAAGTATTGCCACAATAATTAAAGTTGACAGCACGATGCACATTTCGCACGTTAAATAATAAACCGGAATAACTCAAAAAATGAGGATTCCTACTTTTGTTAATAAAACGCACTAAATACGATTAAAGAATCAGTAGGCGCTTTCACACCCAGCAAAATAAACCAAAATCGCCAGTTTTTAGACCACCCCTCTCTTTTCTACAAAAGCGCGCGACAGTTCATTCGTGCGATTCAGTTTTGCAACGACAGCGATGTGAAATATATGGCACTGTTTTTTTACTAGATTGGAGTAATGTAAAATAATTCGGTTTATTTTCAAACGCAGATGAGACTTAAAATGTTTATTTATTTCTAAACTAGCATGTTTTGGTTTTATTTCACTTTAGTAGAAATGCAGCACGACCTATTAAGACTTGCTGCAGTTTATTATTTATTTGTAATTGTATAGACAAGCAAGATTGCGTATTAATGCGTTTTAGTATTAAATTATCTGTTTTCTTCTAGAAGCAATTCATTTTACATCACTTTATTAATGAAACTGTTGGTAAAATTAAATTATATTTGCGTTTATTTCAGTTTACGTTTTAAATTCTCTTTAAATCTAAAAGTGCTCTATCAATTGATACAGTTTATTACGAAATTTCAACTCAATTTAATTGTTTCAATTAAAAAAGTATTATTATTAATTTCTAGTTCCATAGTTTTAATCCAAGATCACGTCTGCAAATAGGAAGCAGCGGTGCCTAAAACTTCATAAGATGAGTGTACTGATACGGATAAAATTGTAAGCCAGTCAAAATAACAGTAAGTAAATAAAGTCGTGTTTAAGTATAGTTATAGACTTGTTACTTTTACTCTAATCCTCGTAATGTTCTCAAAATTAATTTTTGAGGACTAACTTTTTATTTAATAATAATAAGATTTTTATTCAACTAACTAAGACTCATACATACAGCAATACACACACATAAAAATAACAATAACACAATACAATAAATAACAAATACATTCTACTCACTCATATTCAAAGACTACTTATACCTCCTAACGAGTTATACGTGTACAAACATTGCAGTGACATATCTATCACTGCAATGTCTGATGTAAGGGCAGGGGTTAATGTTGTGTATTCATTATTTAAGAGATTTTTAAATGAAGCCCAAGATAACATCAGCACAGCGTACAAGGCTTCGAGCTCATCATGTTCACCAAGAAATCAAGGTCACCGCCACACAGAAAGTCAAGGACATTCCTCAGACTCATCCCATAAAGCTCTGATGATAATAACTAACTTTTTTTTAATTTTTGTAGTACGGCTATGATATCACTGCGGCTATGATTTGCCTATTGTGATTGCCGCTTATTATGGTGAGAATGACCCCTAGGCGCGACGCTAGAGTTCACCACATGTGGTGATGAACTCTAGCGCCACAAGATTTTCCTAGGGGTCATCTCTTTAAACTCATTTGGGCTGAGCAGGTGCTGTCCCAAAATAGAGCTACGTTTATGCATCAGTGCTCCACACTCCCCCAGTAGATGAAGAAGCTTTTCATCTGCCTCATTGCAGAATCTGCAGGTTTGAGTGTCGCATAACCCTAGTTTGGACGAGTGTCCAGTCAGAGCTCTGGTTACGATGCGTAGATTTCCCCTACTTAGCGCTGTGATTTGGTTGTGGAACGTGGTATCATAGGCTTTTATGAATAACTTTGAGTGTCTCATGCCCTGAGAGTCTTCCCACAGTTTGATTGACTCCTCAAAGCATAATTTTACTAAGGTTCTCTGAGCTAGGTTTTTAGATATGCCACAAAAAGGCTCAGGGCCGAATTGATTGCCTTCTACCCCAACGCAAGCGAGCTCATCGGCACGTTCATTGCAGTTGATTCCCGCGTGCCCTGGGACCCATCAGAGGACAACATTGTTCCTTGAGCCTAAATCATTGAGTTGCAACATATTATGATGCTCGGCTAGCCTGGACGTAAAAACTTGCGAATCCTATGCTAGAAGGGCAGCCTGGCTATCAGAGTTAATGTAAATGGTTTGGTTGCTGTAGTGCTTTTGCAGGTTGATGTGCGCGCATTCAAGAATAGTGAAAATCTGCCTGGAAAATAAAGGCGAAACTTCCCAGATTTACGCTTTTGCTACATCTGGGTCGCTCTCCATACACTCTACAGCCTACATTACCTCCCATTTCAGAGCCATCCGTTAACCAGCTCAGGGTCCCGGATAGAGTAGTTGGTTATTGAGGCAATCATCTCTAGAAGGTACTTCCACGCTGTACCGTTTTTCAAACACATAAGTGGTAGCATAGCATCAGTTGTCATACACAACGGTAATTGTTCCAGAATTTAGTCTTTAAACGACCTCAGTTTCTTGGAGAGCTAGTTCCTTCTTCCTGTGCATGCTAGCTCTTGCCTCTCTTAGCATATGAAGATGCAGAGGAGTGCCGCATCAGGGGAGGTGGACATTGCTCCCGTGGCCATAAGGCATGCAGTCCTTTTCAGACTGTTAAGTTTGTTGGCAGCAGATGACTGTAAGGCTTTATCATACCACATAAGTAGTTAGGAGAGCATTCCACGTCTGATTGTCTTTACAAACTTCCACCCCCTTAAAAGATTGATTTCAGGAATAAAACTATCCTCTGTCATACTGGAACTCAAACTCATATTAAAAAGAAATTGTTTAACGGTTACTGGATTTCTTACATAAATTTCGCGCCCTTTAAATACTGATTTCTGGGGCCAGAACTGTTTTATGTCGTATCCTGGGAAATTCTGTGTCCAAATAGTAGCCAAGTAGTTATTGGTTTTCCTCTCAACCCCTCCCCCTGAAAGGCTTATTTTAGAGATATTCTATCTCATAATATATTTTACTAATTTCCCACACAAACTTTGATCCTTATTTTCCCCCCTTTAAAGGTAGATTTCTGGAATGAAAACTATCCCATGTCCTTTCCCGAGATTTAAGCTATCTCTGTGTCAAATTTTAGATCAATAGGAGCAGCGGTTCCACAATAATTACGTTAAACGATGTCGACAGCATTTTGTGATGACTATTGAATTTTTGATTACTAAGTTATATTAAGTTCCTATTACAACTGATTGTTATTTTTAAGTATAATTACTCAGACGTACATAATTAGGTAAAGAAAGCAGTTACCTATTATAAAACTTTATTTAAATAGTTATTTTTTTATTATCATTACAGAGGAATTTCTGTATTTTTATTAATGTTTTACTATTAAAGTGTAATAAATATTATACATCTAATAAAATTATTTTATTATTTAATACTAAACTGAATGATTAAATATTAGTTTGCAAGAAAAAATAGGATTGATTTCAATTTTTTTTACTAAACGGACATTAAGTCAAAACTTTGAAAACAAAGCTTCATAACTCATTAAATTTCAATAATATAATTTAATTATTACGAAAATTAGATTCTCTATATATCTTTTTACAATTTCAGAAGAAGAAAATAAACCTAACACCATAAACTCATGAAAAATATCATAAAGTTATCAACAAGGTAGAGACTCAAAACTTTGACTGCGATTTCCCAAAAAAGTGAATTTTTGACTTATTCCGGTTTATTATTTAACGTGCGATTTATTTTTTTATAAAAAATGCTTTTTTAATTAAAAAACTTAGTTCAAAACTGTTGTCATCAATAAAGTATTTTGGAAAAGTTTATTTAAATGTCAAAATGTTCTGAAAATCCAAACAAAAATTTGTAAAACTACCCACATAATATCTATTTTATCTTAATAGTTTTGCCTACTCACAATTCTAGTAGTGGTTACGTAATTTATGACACTCTGAGATTATGCAACGATTTCGTTAATTTTGAAACCCTACAATCTATGTACAGTCAACTACAAAGAGATGTACAATTCGAGGCAAACTTCTTGAGCATTAGGTGACGTGGTGGGGGAGAGTTTGCGCATCGTAAATACGTATAAAATACGATGCGCAAACTCCCCCCACCACGTCACCTAATCAAGAAGTTTGCCTCGAATTATATCCATGTTAGTCTTACAAAATGAAGGATTTTTTAGTATGCACAAATTATTTACCCTTACTTCGTGACATTTTCAGTATCCACCAAAACTTGTACTATATTCGATTCATTTTAAATGCTTTTATTATGTATCACCTAAGGAAAAGTAGTGGGATACATCATTGTTGCATATTAAACGAGTCGATGATAACATAAAGTTTGATTGCTACAAGAAATGTCACGGTACCAGGGGTAGTTCATTGTGGCAAATGAAAATTTACTTCATTTTGTAAGCCTATGGATACATTTTTTTGTAGTTGACTGTACAGTACACTGGTAACAGATTTCTATTGATAAATTTATATCTACCCACAAAATATTATTACACGTTTAAAATATCTTCTTATGAGTATATTTTTAGGATGAATAAAATATTATATTACCTTGTGAAGTTTCCAATGAAGTACTTGGAACGTTATTGGCATCGGTATCCGCGTCATTTTTTAAGGTTTTATCCATTCCTTTCTTTACACAAAAATTTTGCACTTCACAGAACTAATCATCTTGTATTTTTAATCAGAAAATATTTTTTTGTGGAATTATCTAAAAATGTTTTTCAGAAAAATATATTTACCTAGTGACTTTGACATTTGACACGTAACTCGTAACACACACACAAACACGTCTTTTTTTTTTCTTTTTTCTTTTTTTTTATAGCGCACTGTCCAAGAGTCTCACGAATACTGCACTTGTCGTTCAAATGACGGATAATCTAGAATCTAGAGGTATGGTAGCGATGATAAACAATGTTACGCAACGAAGTCTAGATACGTATTAAACGTAGGTACTAGGAATCTACGTATCAAGGTAATATTATTATGTAGGTGTGTAGCACTCATTGCTACAGTCCACACCAAAAATAAATTAAATAACATTAAATTATATTCCTAAATTTATAATATGCATAAATTTACTAAATTACCTAAGTGGATAGTCGTTGAGGATTATTATAGCAGATAAGTAAACTTTTATCATATTGAGTAATGAGTACGAATTACCTATAATAAGTATTATGTATACTTAGCTTATTAGGTATATATATATTACCTATTAGTAGGTAAATTACGAGCTTTTTTGACCCGGGAATAATGTTTAGGCGTTGCGTCGCCATCACGTCGGGCAGATCACGTCGGGGTCACCACTTTAGGCGTTTATGGCGCCTAACTGAAGTAGGTAGTGTAAGTGAAACACTAAATCAGAAGGTAAAATATGGAATGTTTATTTACAAAAATGAGCCTACCTATATACAAAATAAATACCTTGCAACTAGCGTACACAAAAGAAAGTTTTATGAGAAATTAGAAAGAGAAGAAATATTTACATGAAAGAGATAGAAATAGTGATATAAAACTGATGCGCAGATCGATGTGCGCAGGGTATATATGTTGCGGCTCTCGTAAATACAGCGCGCGGGAGTTGGCCTCTTCATTCGCCCGGACGTCGCCTCGCCGTTCACACGTGTTCACGTGTGCGCCCCAGCTCATCGAAGTGTTGTAAAGAAGTCTAGATTCTAGACTGTAGTGACAAGTGTGAAGTCTAGACTGGAGCGACGTGTGTGAAGTCTGGACTGCAGCGACGTGTGTGAAGTCTGGACTGCAGCGACGCGTGTGACTTGTTTCTTCATTGAACAAACAACAACAAAACCGCCCTTTTCAAGGCGTCTTGTTTCTAGTTTGAACAGCAGAAAAACCGCCCTTTTCAAGGCGATGGTTTTCTATTGTTTCTTGAAGATCTGCATACATGAACGTTGTGAAATAAATGAAGTGAAGTGCTTGAGTGTTGTGTTTTCTTTCTTCTGTTTACTGTAGGTATTGGTGCTGTGTTGCAAGGTATATTGTAGCCATGTCCGGGTATTGTGGACATGGTGAGGTACATCGCAGGTAATGTTCTTGAGGTACGTGGTAAGGTAAGGTACTTGTAGGTATGTAGTGTAGTGCACCTACAGTACTCCCCCTCAAGCGAAGCGTACCGGCAGTTTTATATTGCGGCCGGATCTTGATTGCTTCGTGGCAGGTACGGATGCTGTAGGTATATGTAGATCACTCGATGACGGAGTAGCTGCGCTGTCTGTGGTATTAGCGGGTGCATCGACGTCAGTGTCGAGGTTGATCGTGTAGGCAGGTTTCAGGCGATCAATCGATATAGTAGGCGATCGATTGTCAGGAACTTTTAGTAGGAACGTTTTATCGTTCCGTTCGACGACTTTGTACGGCCCTTCGTACGCAGGTTGCAAAGGCTTCTTGACTGCGTCCGTGCGTACGAAAACGTACTCGCAGGTCTTGAGATCTTGGTTGACGAATATGGGTCGGCTGTTGCTATGCGGCGTTGTAGGTTGCGCAGGCTTCACGGCGGCGATGGAGTTGCGCAGGCGATCAACGAAGTCGTAGTCCATGTCGCAGGATGATGTGACGGACGGCGCGGCCAAAAAATCGCTCGGTAGGCGTAGGTTTTGGCCGTAGGTAACCTCGGCGGCGCTTACGCCCGTATCGCTTCGAGCGGCGGCGCGTAGACCCATAAGGACTGTAGGTAGCTCGTCGATCCACGTAGAGTTTTGAAGTCGTGTCTTGAGCGCAGTCTTGAGTGTGCGATGCCAGCGTTCGACCATGCCGTTTGATTGTGGGTGATACGGCGTCGTGCGGTTGCGTTTGATCCCCATAGCGGCGAGTAGTTTGGTGAACAGCTGACTCTCGAACTGGCGGCCTTGGTCACTCGTTAGGTACATTGGGCACCCAAAACGAGTAATCCAATTTTCGTAGACTATTTTTGCGACGGATTCGGCTGAGATGTCTTCGGTAGGTATAGCTTCGGGCCATCTAGTCACTCGGTCGATCATAGTGACTAGATATCGATGTCCGTGCGATGATGTAGGCAGTGGTCCGACTATATCGACGTGTATGTGTTGGAAGCGGTCGGTTGGCGGGAATTTTGAAATTTCGCTCCAAGTATGTCGTGTAATTTTGCATTGTTGACATCGAATACATTGTCTCGCCCAGGCAGCGACGTCGGCGTTGATTGAGGGCCAGAAGAATTTTTCAGTGATCAGCTTGCGTGTGGTGCGAATACCAGGGTGACTGATGTTGTGTACGGCGTCGAATGCGTCGCGGCGAAATTCTTCTGGTAGGTATGGTCGGATGGACGGTGTAGATGTCTCGCAGTACACAGGCTTCGACGTTCCAGGCAAAGTAATTGGTTTGAGCGCCAAATTACTTTGTTTGCTGAGCTTGTGTATTGTACTGCTGTCTCGTTCTTGCGCGGCTGCGATCTTGTTGTAGTCGAGTGTTGTAGGGCACGTTATTGTCTCGACTCTGCTGAGTGCGTCGGCTACGATGTTATCTTTGCCGCTGATGTGGCGAATATCAGTGGTAAATTCGCTAATGAAAATCAGCTGTCTTGCACGGCGTGGTGTCTCGGATGGTGATGGCGGCTTCTGCAGTACGTAGGTTAGCGGCTTGTGATCGGTGAAAATCATTATGTTTCGGCCTTCAAACATTTTGCGGAAGTGTTTTACTGACATGTAGATAGCCAGTAACTCTCTGTCGAATGTGCTGTACTGTCGTTGTGCGTCGCTGAATTTCTTTGAAAAATAGCCGAGAGGTTGCCATTTTTCATCGATGTATTGTTGTAGTACTGCTCCGGCGGATTTGTCTGAGGCGTCGGTGAAAATAGCGATCGGTGCGGTGTGCGATGGATGAGCGAGCAAAGCTGCGTTTTTAATCGCATTTTTGCAGGCTTCAAATGCAGATGTCGCTTCGTCGTTCCATTGTATTTCAGTCTTGTCTCGCTTTTTCACGGAGTGCAGATAGGCATTTAGCGGTGCTTGAATTGTAGCGGCGTTCGGAAGGTGATCTCGATAGAAATTCATCATTCCGAGAAAGCGCCTTAATTCTTCAATTGTGTTCGGCTTTGTGTAGTTCGTGATTGCTGTCACTTTTTCAGCAGGCGGTAAGATTCCTTCTCTTGAGACTGTGTATCCTAGGAATTTTACTTGCGGCTGGCCTAGGACACATTTGGCGGGATTAATAGTGATGCCGTTGTCTTCAAGTCTTCGTAGTACAGTGCGAAGGTGTTGTTGATGCGTAGTTTCGTCTGTAGAAGCGATCATGACATCGTCGACGAACGGGAATACGTAGTCGAGTCCGCGTAGTACTTCGTGAATGAAGCGTTGAAACGTTTGGCCGGCGTTCTTGAGTCCGGGTACCATTCGCGGGAACTCGAATAGACCCATCGGTGTGATGATTGCAGTCTTCTCGATGTCTTGTTCGCGCGTTCGCAGTTGTGAGTATGCGCGGTTTAAGTCGATCACGCTGAATATCTTCTTGTCGGTAAGTTGGAATGTGAAATCTTTCACTCGTGGAATCGGGTAGCGATCGGGTTTCGTGCAGGCGTTAAGTCTTCTGTAGTCGCCACATACACGAATGCTTCCGTCTTTTTTAGGAACGATGTGTAGCGGTGATGCCCAGGGACTTTTGCTTGGACGGCATATTCCCTGTTCGATCATATGCTGGAACTCTTTGCGAATGGCTTCGTAACGATGCGGTGCGATCGGACGTGCGCGACAATGTACAGGCGGTCCGCTCTAGGAGTGGGCGTTAATTTAACGAACGGCTTTTTTAAACTGTTAATCTAATGTTAACGAATTAACAGTTTTTTGTTTACTGCAAAACCCGCTAAATCTATCAACTGTTACATTCAACGATTTTGGCAAACGAAAAGGTATTCAAAAGTCGCTAACGTAATCTGAAGCTGTTAACGCAAAACCAGTTAAAATTATCTATTTCTTCTGCGTTGAAAGAACGAATAGAAACGGAATATGCCGAGTGGACGCGAGGGCGCCTATGTGAGCGAGCGAGACGCCGCTAGCTTAAAATTGTACGAGCGAGAGTGAGAGATATCTATGTTTCGAAGTTCGCTTGCTACTATTAACTGCTACGTTGCCGTTGGTACAAATCTGTTACATTAATGAAAACCTAATAATAATGTTAACGGCTTTTTTAACAGGTTAACATGATGAATTTAACGGCTTCGTTGCGTTAACCCAAAAATCGTTAACGACCCACCACTAGTCCGCTCGTTTCAATGTAGTGTTCGACGTTCGGCTCGATTGCGTTCGGTGTGGGAGTGAGACGGGTGATACCGGGAAACTCGGCGAGTATCGCGTGGTAGCTCTGTGTGTCGTCGATCGTCTTGATTGTAGGCATGTTGCAGGCTTGAATAGTGGAGATCGCAGTGAGGCTGGTTTTACCGTCGATTAATCGTCGTTTAGGTAGATCAACGATTAACTGATGGTGTCGCAGGAAATCAGCGCCGATTATTGGCTTTCCCACGTCAGCGACGATGAAAGTCCATTTGAACGGTCTTCGTAGACTGAGGTCGAGCGTGATTGTCTTCTCCCCGTATGTAGGTATGACGGTGTTATTTGCAGCGTACAGTTGAAAATCGAGCGGTTTAGGTTGCGCTCCTTTTGGTCGCGGTAAAACGGAGATATTGGCGCCGGTGTCGATGAGGAATTTATGTTGAGAATTCTTGTCAACGACGAATAGGCGGTAAGAATTTTCTTCTATGCTGGGTTGAGCTTCTGGTGATATTTGTTTAGGTTTTCCGACTTCGCATTTTGTGTAGCTACACGGTGTAGTGCAGTGGCGTGCTTGTGCGCCGTACCGACGATGATAATAACAGTGCGGTGAAACTGTGTTACTGGAGCTTCTTCTTGTCTTGTTATTGTTGTTGAGACTCGTCGGCGTTGCATTGTGGCAGTAATTGAAGATTCGTTGTTGCTCCGATTTGATGGCGGCAACTTCGAATTTTAGCTTGCGGATTACTTCGATGAGGTATTTGTTGAAGTCGGCGTCTTCTTGTGACGAAAGTGGCGGTGGCGTGATGTAGGTGGTGGTGGACTTCGCTGTGTTCGAAGCGGCGGCGGCAGCTGCAGTGGGGTCCATGGTGGATTTTCTGCGTGGTCGTCGAGCAGAGCTTCGTCTTGATATGGTGTCGGTCACCACTGTAGGTACCAGTGAAAGGCAGCGACAGCAGTGATGAGACTTCAAGCGACGTGTCACCACATTAGGCGGTAGCGACGGTGGACATTCTTCGGACAACGGTGAACAGTCTTCGGGCCACGGTGAACAGTCTTCGGGGTCACCACTTTAGGCGTTGCGTCGCCATCACGTCGGGCAGATCACGTCGGGGTCACCACTTTAGGCGTTTATGGCGCCTAACTGAAGTAGGTAGTGTAAGTGAAACACTAAATCAGAAGGTAAAATATGGAATGTTTATTTACAAAAATGAGCCTACCTATATACAAAATAAATACCTTGCAACTAGCGTACACAAAAGAAAGTTTTATGAGAAATTAGAAAGAGAAGAAATATTTACATGAAAGAGATAGAAATAGTGATATAAAACTGATGCGCAGATCGATGTGCGCAGGGTATATATGTTGCGGCTCTCGTAAATACAGCGCGCGGGAGTTGGCCTCTTCATTCGCCCGGACGTCGCCTCGCCGTTCACACGTGTTCACGTGTGCGCCCCAGCTCATCGAAGTGTTGTAAAGAAGTCTAGATTCTAGACTGTAGTGACAAGTGTGAAGTCTAGACTGGAGCGACGTGTGTGAAGTCTGGACTGCAGCGACGTGTGTGAAGTCTGGACTGCAGCGACGCGTGTGACTTGTTTCTTCATTGAACAAACAACAACAAAACCGCCCTTTTCAAGGCGTCTTGTTTCTAGTTTGAACAGCAGAAAAACCGCCCTTTTCAAGGCGATGGTTTTCTATTGTTTCTTGAAGATCTGCATACATGAACGTTGTGAAATAAATGAAGTGAAGTGCTTGAGTGTTGTGTTTTCTTTCTTCTGTTTACTGTAGGTATTGGTGCTGTGTTGCAAGGTATATTGTAGCCATGTCCGGGTATTGTGGACATGGTGAGGTACATCGCAGGTAATGTTCTTGAGGTACGTGGTAAGGTAAGGTACTTGTAGGTATGTAGTGTAGTGCACCTACAAATGCATTACGCATCGTCTCCCGGGGGGCTTAGTGGCTTGGGACGGAATATGGGACTTCCCCTTCAAATTATATGTGTGGGTATACCTATTATACTGTACCTACCTATACCCCACCAAAAACCCACTAAAAATCAGGGGGTGTTCCAAGGGACGTTATAATGAACAATGCTTGATTTATTCATTCCTTAGGTAACAGTATGGTATTATGTTGACGACTGTACTAAAATTAAAACCAAATCAGTATCTACTTCAGTGCTCTTTCACACGTACGCCGTAGGTACGCTATGGTACGTTACGGGAGTGTATGAGATCTTGCAAGCAGGGTACCTACCTACGGTTATCCCTATATACAATTTCAACAGTCAACATAGTCTGCTGCTGTATGATATCATGCTTCTCCTCAGACTATCAGTTTTTTCTTCAGTCATTGCCAAACCGTGAAGAACCAGAATCTCTGTACCTACTAACACCTGAAATCCTATGAAATAGCAGCTTTTTTCATTGAAAACGCTAAAATTAATCGCTTGACTTCGTCAAGATGATATCATCAAGACAAGCTTTCGTTACTTACTCGTACATAAAACATTCCGGACAAGATTCTGTGTACGGTCGTACGAATGAAAATGCGCTTTCATTAGGTCACTAATAGCGGTGCCGCCCACATGCATTAAATGAAATCATTGGAAAATGCAGCATGCATCATGGCATCATTCAAGGTTTTCCTCAATTTACCTACCTATTTATAGCCAATAAAACGTTTCCACTGTTTCACTGAATCTCGAAACATGGAAAGTTTCGTCCTTTATAATAAGACGGCCTATATTGAGGACTCAGGACACAACTATTATAGGTAGGCTACTAAAAAGAAAACACGCTAAGCACGATTTTGGTTTCACTATCACTACATACTATTATAAAACAAAGTCGCTTCCCGCTATCTGTCTCTATGTACCTATGCTTAGATCTTTATACGACGGAGTTTGATGCGGTTTTTATTAATAGATAGAAGAGAAAAGTTTATTTGAAGTTTGCGCGGGCCCACTAAAACTATAATAAGTACTAAAAATATAATAAGTAGGTATTCTATGATGTGCATAAATCAAACAAGACGATTTTTAAGTTGACTCTCTTTGGATTAGATTTGCGACGTCACCCATCTTAAATTCAAATCATTGCATTCCATCTAAACCATTCCAAACCTTTGTTGTTCGGTTGATTTGATTCGGCAGATGGTATTTAATCATCTTTGTTAAAAAAAATGTAGTTTGTGCGAAGGCAGGTGCGACGGCAGCTTGCGCGGGCGACGGATGATGCCGTCAGCTGCCGTGCCACGGTCCACGTGCTTCCCATCTGCCTCTACCCTCCACCCTCCTCGCCCTTACACCCCCGAATGTCTAATTGAATTGAACTTTGCCCAATTTTTTTTCTTCGACTTTACGAACGGATTTTCCCTTTTCAAACCAGGTGCAACCATATCGGGCGCCTAATTGTCTTTGTCTATTTGCATGGTATAACATTTTCAAGTTAATACAGTCAATAAATAATTCAGAGTGTAGACAAGCCCAGTCAAATCATAGCTAGAGCTAGGTTCACACTTAGATTAGAGAGCCACTTGAAGGGTACTGAGTACTGGGTACCTACACACCATAATAATATTAATCACATTACTAGAGTAAAAGGCGGCCCTTTACTAGAATCCCGGAAAGCCTTTATAATTTTTTTTGTCTGATTGAGACTTTATAGACTAAAAACAAGTTAAAACCGGGGGGGCCACATCATCGTGGCAACCTGTGAGACAAAAAACAGCTTACGGATTTTCATTATTTTATGAAAATACGCGATACATATATATTGATATTTTAGGTATATAAACCAGTTGAATAACATTGTATTTTCTCAAATTGCTTTAAAATTTTGGAAAAAAAAACGAAACACATAGGTATTATTGTCACAGTGAAGCAGTTTGACAGAGTTTGACAAACAACATAAACCGGCCACGCTGAAAGGGATGGAAAAAAATAGGTTCTCCTTTTTCTTCACACAGAATTTTTCCTATTGCCATCACACTCACACATAAAATGGGTACTTCAAGTTGTATTACTTCTGTGGTTAAAACTGTAATTACTGAAAACCTCCCTAAAGCGGCTTATTTGTGTGATTTAGAAAGCCGCCGTACGTAATTCGTAGACAGAATAAGAAGAGCTAAGCAAGTTCGCGCCAATTTAACGTCTAGCCACTAATAGAATTTTTTTTTTTTTTTTTTTTTTATATGACCTACGCTGTTGGTCTCAGATTGAGACCTCTACAGCTTTACCGGGCGTGTGGTGAGCGCAGGAGGCACTCGACCCAAAGTTTTAGTGGGCGACTAGCTCAAGGGCGCCTCAGATGGCACGAACCTCGGCTTGGGCCGTCGCCAGATACGGGGACTAGACTTGCCCTGGCACCCCTGAAGGGGCGTGTCCTAGGGCCCTAACAGTATTTTGATCTGTTTGATTATTTGGAGAGAATCTAACTGATCTGAAGGATCTCAGAGGTCTTCGACCGCGCCGGCGCGGTCGGTGTCGTGATTGTGTTGGTTGGAGGATCTGGTATCCGGGACCAGTACCGAAAACGGAGCGACTGTTGCGCATGGTTGGCGGATTCGGCGATCCCAGCGCCGCCGATGTGACGGCAGCGATGGGATCGTCCGGATCGTTCAACACGTTTTTAGGGCGACGACGGAGGGGAGTGGAGGCCTGATCTACAGAGTAGTTCGAGGCTTGGACAACGAGGGGATTGGGGTGGTGGGGGGCCGCGTCAAAGTAGCGGCGAGAGCAATCCTTCATGAATTGAAGGATAGAGGGGAGTTCGAGATCGCAATGCAGATCGGAATTGCGCTGATACCATTCAGCTCCGACTGCTTTACGGAGAAAGCGATTTTGAATCACTTGAAGCATGTCTAGGGTGGAGAGAGGGGAGTGAGCGAACACCACGGAGGCGTAAGTCATGACGGGTCGTATGCAAGTTTTGTAAAGTGTCAACTTATTTCTAAGTGACATTTTACTCCGCTTGCATAGGAGGGGACTGAGTCGGGCCAAGAAGAAGGCCGCTCGGTTGCGCACGGTTGTGACGTGTTTTATGAAGGAGAGTCGACTATCAAGGGTCACCCCGAGATATTTGGTATGGGAGGCCCAAGGGATGGGTCCGTTGAGGAGTGAGAGAGATCGCTCCCTGCGGGGCTGTTTGGTCGGATGAAAGTACATTGCTGTACTCTTATCCGGGTTTACCGTGATAGCCCACTTCTTGAACCAATCACCAAAAAGGTGAAGGGCTCTTTGAAGTGCTTCTATCTGACGGATCGGTCGCCACCCTCTAGAGTAGAGGGCGGTGTCGTCCGCGAAGAGAGCGATCTCTACATTCGGGGGGCGTGGGATGTCGCTAGTATAAAGCGAATAGAGGAGAGGGGAGAGCGCGGAGCCCTGAGGGACTCCGGCTCCGATGGGGTGGGGAGAAGAGCGGTCTCCCTCGACGCGATAGCGAAAGCTTCGAGCCCTGAGAAAGTCTTGTATTATGAGTACAAGACGGTCCGGCACTCCGAACTGATACAACTTGTATACCAGTCCGTTGTGCCAGACTTTGTCGAACGCTTTAGCAACGTCCAGGAAGACAGCTGTTGTCCCCATAGGACGGCCAAAGTTGCCGGGTTTCGAATTGAAACCTTCGAGGATGTACTCCGTGATGCGGTGTACTTGTTGGACGCATGAGTGTTTGGCTCGAAAGCCAAACTGCTCGTCTGGAAGGAGGTTTTGGGACAAAGTTATGGACCATAAGCGCTTCACAAGGAGGCGCTCGTAGATTTTCCCCAGAGTACTGAGGAGACTGATGGGGCGGTAGCTAGAAGGCTCTGATGCCTTCTTGCCTGGCTTGTGAATGCCGATTACGTCGGCATTCTTCCAAGCGTCGGGAAAGATGGCGTTTACCATGGCCGCATTAAAGATGCTGACCAGGAGGTAGATGAGAGAGGTGGGAAAGTGTTTGATCACTTTAGTAGTGATGCCATCCGCACCGGGGGCTTTTCTGGGGCGGAGGCCTCTGATAATCGACTCTACCTCACAAGCCTTGACGGGCTCGATGGGGTCAGAGGGAGGGAGGGAGGACTTTTGCTCGACAACACTGTTCACCTCAGCGAGGTGAGCAGGGTCGACTAAATCGAGATTGGGGCTGCATTGTGCCTCAAGGCTATCGGCCAGACATTCGGCCTTTTCCTCGTCGTCAAACGCGGGAGGGAGGTTCGGTCTAGTCAGAGGGGGCATAGTGGTCAACGTATCACTCTTCAGGGATCGCGCCAACTGCCAGTAAGCCTGGTGAGTGGGCGCGATCTCTGAGAGCATGTGGTCCCACTTCTGATTGCGGAGTTCAGTCATACGTTTGCGAACAGAACGTTCGCATTGCCGCAGCCTGACTCTGTTCTCTTCGGTGGGACCATAGTCATACGCTCTCGTGGCTGCGTTCTTTGCTGTCAATAGTTCCCTCGCATCCTCTGGCAGGGACCAGCGTTGGAGATCCTCGGCTGGCACCTGCTTAGAGGATTCACCAATGGCGGTGCGGAGGTGACTAGTGAGAGCATCGATCGAGCACGAGACGTCGTCAGGGGAGACGATGTCGTCGGGGATAAGGTCAAGAGCGGGTGACTTGATAGCTTTTAGGGATTCCCCTAAGCGCTGCCAGTTCACTACCGTCTTTGTCTTGGTCAGTCTGTCAGATGGGTCCGGTCCAAGTCTCATTAAGACGGGACGGTGGTCAGAGTCAAGTTCGTGTAACACTTCTAAAGAGCGCAACTGGAGAGTTACGCCCTTCATAAGTGCTATGTCGAGTACCTCGGGGTTATGATCAGGAATGGGAGGGAAGCGCGTGGGAGAGCTAGGGACAATAACTTCAAAGTCGAGGTTAGTCGAGAGAGAGTAGAGATCGTGACCGTTCGTATTGGACCTAATGCAGCCCCAGAGGGTTTGCTTGGAGTTGAAGTCGCCAGCCAGAATGACTGAGCTTCCAAGGGAGAAGAGTGACTCGAAATCACTCCTGTGGACTTTTTTGTTACCAGAGAGGTAACAAGAAGCGATAGTGATGGCCTGGTGGCCGGACATGCCGATGCGACAACAGGACGCTTCGAGATCGGTAAGAGGAGGAGTGGTTATGGGGATGCAGTGGAGAGAGTTCCTGTAATAGATAAGAGTACCGCCCAATCGGGCGGTAGTCCTATCATTACGGACCAGCCGGTAGTTTCCGATCTTCGGATCCTTCCGGCTAGGTTTTAGGAATGTCTCACACACTAGCAGGATGTCTACCTGATGGGTAGTTAAAAATTGATGAATAAGTTGGAGTTGGTTCCTATCGGTCCCTATGCCTAAGCCGTTGGCGTTGTAGAACGCCAGGGATAAAGAGTGGGGCTTAATTCTCTTAGCTGTACTATCCATAGTGGAAGTATAGTTAAGAGCGATAGAACGCGGCCATGACAGACTCTATCAAGGCTTTGTTTTGGGCAAGGAGGACCGTCAGACTATCGAAGTCTTTCCGTTGCTGAATAGCAACAAATTCGAGCGCGACTTTGTTGAATGCGTCCATATCGACGCTGCCGTAAAACGACATGAGCCTACTCGTGGCGGACGTACCGTTAATAGGCAAGGGGATTTGGGGGGCCATAGGGGCCTGAGGCGGTGGAGGCACGAAGGCCGGAGTGGGTGGGAGAAGCTTGGTCGGCGCAAGAGCGGGGAACTCGGTTGCCGACCAAGCATTCCCCTCGGGGGGCGGGGCGGGCACATAGCGACGCGGAGAAGCCAAGGGCGCTCCGGTTCGCTTGGTGGGACGAGACGAGAGGCGTCTCTGGGGACCTTTGCCTTTGGGGGCCTTGGGACACCCACGATAGTTCGCGGGATGTCCGGACCCCAAGCAATTCACGCAAGAGGGCGGTTCGGGATCCTCCCTCTTACGGGTGCACTCAGAAGTGCTGTGGTCTCCTAGGCACTTAACGCACCTAGGGCGGGCATGGCAGAAACGGGCAGAGTGCCCGTAATATTGGCATCTATGGCACTGGGCAGGAGTGCCATTACGATGTGGGGTCTCAATAGAGAGACCCGAAAGGCTACAGACCATCTTCAAATTGAAAATGGCCTTACCCTCTGGGGTTTTCTCCAGGACGACCAACACAAGGTCGAAGAGGGCCTTGTTTCGGCCATAAAGGCGGTGGACTTCCCTAACCGGGAAGCCCTGAGCCTTGAGATCCGCGGAGACCAGCTCTACATCGAGCTCCTTAGGGACTCCGCGGATGACCACCCGAAGGTGTTTTTCAGACTCCAAGGCATAGGTGTGGTAGCCTATGGCCTTGGAGCGGAGTAAGGATGTGACCTTACGGTGAGAGTCGATTGACTTCACCTGCACTCTTATGCCCAACTGGGTGTTAGTCGCCGATTTGAGCTCTATACCGAGCTCGGCGAAGGAACTGGACAGGTCGTGCCACCTATCCTTGTCATGGACAAGGAAGGGCGTGGGGAGTTTGGACGAGCCCGGAGGTCTAGAGACGGGAGTCTCGGAGTCGGAGGACGCGGAGGGAGGCATAGAGCCCGAGGGAGGGCAGATGGCCTTAGCGGGGAGGGACGGAGAAGACGCCGCGGGACGTTTTTTACCCTTTTTGTAGACGACTTGGGTGAAGCCGTCATCGTCGGGTGAAGCGAGGGATGGAGTGGGAATGGGATCACACTCCATTTCGGGGTCGGGAGACTGCGGTGAGTCTGAGAGGGCAAAATTAGTTGCTTTGATAGGGGAGCGCGAACGGTCGCGGGGGGCGGGGCTCGCGGGTGAAAAACACGGCGAGGGCGAGCGGGCGGGTTGAGCGCAAGGGAGGCTCTGGGATTGGGTCGCGAGAGAGCGAGAGGGCTGAGCGCTAGGAAGGCTCTGAGACTGCGCGGGGGAGCTAGAGGGCTGAGCGCACTGAAGGCTCTGCGATGGCGTCGCTACGAGTGAGCGAGAGGCCTGCGTGCGAGAGGGAGAGCGTGACATGAACGCCGGGCTCATATCATGGCGGACGTGAGGGGCCACTTTGGGGGCGCGCGAGGCAGCACGCGAGTTTGCCTCGGTTGGGACAGGCGCCGCGGGGCGCAGGGAAACATTTTTAACCGTTTTGAGAGAGTCGTTGTACTCTCTCAAAATCGTGGCATATTTCTTCCCCAGCCAGGATTGAAGATCCATGGCTGGAGAGAGGTTATAGGCCTACGTGGCGCCGGGGGAGGAGGTCCCCGGCGAGCTTAAGGGAAGGAGGAATCTCCCTGCCGGGTGTAGACAGGGAGGTGAGTGCCTAGGTCTGTATCCCTAGTGAATGCCAACTCACAGGTCCTTAGCAAAGGTTGTGAGTCGGATTCCGGTTGTCGCAGTCTTGGCAAAAACTGGCAGCCGGGTGTGTACCTGCGTACCTGACGTCGCACGAGGGCCTGAGTGACCCTGGGCGGTGCGTCAAGCCCTTCCGGATTCCGTGGTTTTCTCAGAGGGAGAAAAACACGGGCGCTCCGGGGCCACGCCCTGCCGGCTTACGTTGGCACCGTTTGGTTTCCACCGACAGACCACGGAAGGTGGATTTGGTATAGAAACAAGGGGTGCTTAAAAGTTAAGCGTCGTCTCGAGAGAGACGTTTGTTGCCTTAAAAAAGGCAGTGGGTCGCGAATGCTGGCTGCGAGCAAAGGAACAAACGATAAAATCGAATGAACCTTTGAGCGCAGGTAAGCGGAGCGAACGTCCGCACGGCACGGGGGCAGTGGGACGAATCTTTTTGCACTAATAGAACATGCTGATGTTTATTATAGCTTGGAACAGGATCAAGTGAAGCCGCAGACGCGCGTTAGTAATAAATGCATATTTTAATGAATGAACTTGGCTGGAGCGGTGCCGCTGGCTGTTCGTGACTCCACAATGGTCAAAGAGTATGGGAACGGAATGCAGTCCCTGTTTATTATAATGCTGTATTGTTGAAGTATTTACTTTACTTTACTTACTATTTTTACTGATATGCCTAGCTATAATATTTCTGAGGACGATAAATTGGTATAAATTGGTGTACCTATCATCTGAACAACAGTAGGTAATAAAAGTCATTCGTAAATTTCAGTTAACTGAAACAGTAATGTCATACTTACCTCATCCAATAATAAATGTTCTGTCAACGAATATGAGGGTAAGACTTTTTTTTTCAATTGATAATAATTAATTGAAGTGCAGTAAAAATAAGGGTTCGGTACATTATATTATCTATCTATCATAGAGTAATACTATATACAGGTACTATCTATTTTGTAATGAGTACCAAGTCAGATAATAAGATAATAGTTAACATTGGCAAATTACCGTAAATCGTACTAGTCCATTATTTCGTTTATGATAAAAAAAAATTTACGAGTATTTTTTAATTCCATATTCCACAGGTTCCACAGACTAGATTATAGCAGTGTGCCAGTGTGTTTACACGGGATATGTGGCACCGTTAGTGTATTTACCAGTGTCCAGTTTTATATTTTGTTGCCAGATGTCATTTCTGGTTTAAATTTTCTTTGGCCGGCGCAGGCGGGTGGCGGGAGAGATGGCGGCTCCAATGGCGGCTCGCGGCGTGGTATGCGACCGCTTTCCCAGAACTGTGCCCTGTGGCTGTAGCGCCCACCCGACTGCTCTTGAGAAACTAAGTATTTTACAGGTATATAAGAGAAAGGCTGTCTCCAGGCAGATAAGAAAAAAGTGTTTTTTTATAAATGTTGATTTGATATTGCCTTTATTAATATTGCTTGTTTTGTGTCGTGCGGGTCGTGCGATGGGAGTAGAAATATTTTAAGTGTTCATATTTTTTCTTAGATGTTGGTAAAGTTAAAAAGATACACTTTGCTGGTCCATTAATAGTCGCAGTTAGAACGAAAAGTCACCTGCGGTTAATTGTCGCGAGTCGCTTTTTGACTTTTGAATCGCGATTTCTAAAGGAAAAATAATGTTCAATGTGGCCAGGGAAGGATTTATCCCGCTTTCTATGTTTAGTCTGCTACCTACGGCCGACGGCCACAAAGTCGCTTAATATCACGCGAGATGATGGTCAATGAATGAATGTGGTCTATAATGAATTTTAAAAAAATAGTGATAAACAATCGCATGTACGTTTACACGCTCTTTCTTAGTTTTACTCAAGACTTCAATACGAAGAAAGAACGTAGCAAAGTCTAAAATATGTACAATCACGCATCACGACTCATCGTCACGTCGCACAAGATAGAATTTTATTATCTACCCACGTTTTATGTAAGGCCAGTTCGCAGCATATTATTTTGAAATTGGAAGACGTTACGAAAACGCGCTCAATACTTATTACAATGGGCGATCTACAATGAACAATTTTTTCCTATCGAAATCCGTTAACATTCCATTCTGTTGCCGCGAGAGCGTGGCCCCGAAGCCATCTCGAGGAGATTTCGAAATTCCAAGAAAGGCAGAGCCTTATAAATTATCTCAAAAGCGCCGACGCGGCCCGGAGCGGAGCCAGAATGGTTTTTTACGCCACAGGTAGGCTCGCTGGATGGCGCTAAGAAGGCGAAGGAATTTATACTCGGCGTGGCATATTTTGATACTTGACAATATAACATGAAATTTATTTTTACATCTGGAATATTATATCAAACCTATAAGTAGCGCAAATCTTTGCAAAAGATCTGAAGTAAGTCGTTTAGCTGTTTCACGTCGTAGCTCTAGAATATTAAAATTGGTATCTTCAGATCGTTAAAAAAGATTTGCGGGACTTTTAAATTCGAAGTATTTTGTTGTTTGTGCGTTCATTATATAAAGATATATCTATTACCTATCTAGGAAATACTGTATAGGTGACATAATTATCTACTTATGACTTACCTACAGGTGATATGTTAATCAAAGATAGTGTTAATTTTTTATTATATTTTGTATAATTATTACACGCAATATTATTTCACCTGTTATCTACTTTAAGGTAGCCTATGTGTTGTTCCGGAGTCTAAGCTACCTACACATATTAGAAATTTTAGCATAAACGCTTTAGCTATTTAGGATTGAAGGGGTAACGCACACGCAAAATTTTGTATTTAATAATACATATTTATAGGAGTAGGACTCTTTATGGTACTTTAATAAATACAAGTGAATTAAATTAAAAATTAAAAAAAACCCCCAACGCAATACTTAATTCACCATTTTTTGATGGCGGCCATCTTGGATTTTAAATTTTATATAGTGGGCTGTATTTTACTCGTTAAGCCCTTTCATTTGATACCCATATTGAGGGGGTCGTGGAAGAAAAAAGTAATCCGCCATTTTGTAGCGGCGGCCATCTTGGACCGATTTTCACCAAACATGGCTAAGAACACTCTCGACTAACTCTACTTTCAACCAAAAAAAACTAGTTCAAAATCCGTTCATCCGTTTGGGCGCTACGATGCCACAGACAGACACATACACACACACACACACAGACAGACAGACACGTCAAATTTATAACACCCCGTCGTTTTTGCGTCGGGGGTTAAAAATGTGTGTGTCTAAGGCATAGTTAAAGGATCAAGCGGTTTTACATCTGGAGCAGTTCTCTATTTTACCAAATAAAAAATGTGTAGTACGCTGAGCACGATTCTCGGAAGAAACCCCTGGCAGCGTCCCGAAGACATTCCATACACCAGCTTGGTGAAGGTCGGATTTTAATTGCAATGCCAGAGATCAAGACTCTCAGTCCACATTCTCATTTGTAGAAGAATCTGGGATCTCATATTATGTGCAGAGTAGGTACAGAGTCTTGTTTTAACATAGGAACATGGCAATGTGCGATCATTGCATTTGTGATACCAAGTGCTTGGTTACGATCTATGCATCAGGAATAATGTGAGGGTGCATTTCCACTAGAAAGTTTTGACAGCTTAGCATGAGCGAGCGAAAAAATGATTATGAGATCACTGAACTTAGCTATATGTTTGAGATACATAATTTTATCATAACTAATTATTATAAGAAAAGAAAAGAAAATAATTATTAATTTTAGTTGTACCCAAACTTTTTTCCGCGTGGTTATAACTAGAGAAAGTACTTAGTAGGTATATTATTTATCTTTTATTGTACCTACCTAAATCATAATATTATAGTGTGGATGTGTGGCTGTTATCCCTTCATTTCTAGATGATTAAACTGATTTGCCTGAAATTTTGTATTTTATGTACATCTTCTAAATATATAAAAGGAAAGAGTGACTGACTGACTGATCTATCAACGCACAGCCCAAACCGCTGAACGGATTGAGTTGAAATTTGGAACACAGATAGCTTTTATGACGTAGACCTCCGCTAAGAAAGGATTTTGCCACGCGGGCAAAGCCGCGAGCGTAAGCTAGTTGAATATAAAATTTCAGCGAAGAATACTTTGTTAGGAGAATTTTGCGAGTAAATAGGTAAACTTTGGCGCTTTTTAATAATTATTAAGTCCTAGACAGACTGCAGAGTATTGTATCTCCCATGTTCCTATTCAAACGACATTAACACTTAGTTTAAGGACTGTAATCGTAAAACCTATAGCGTATGGTAAAACAACGGCTCTTTGGAGCTCGCACGAAGCGATCTAAAGTTTAGAATGTATGAGATTCGGTCGCTATTCCCTTGGTTGGGACAGCGGATGGTGTGCTGTGGAATTTAGGCCACGAAGCTGACTCAACGGCGATCTAGTCCCTTCCTTGTCTCAGTGTAATCTTGGCTATCTGGTACTTACGAGAGCGTAGGAAACGCTAAATTAAACTTTTTCGGTACTTATATCAGTACTTAATACGAGAAGATCACAGATCTTACTTCTTACTAATATTATAAAACGGTAAATTTGTAAGAATGTATGGATGTCTGGATGTATGTTTGTCACTCTTTCACGCCTAAACGGGTGGACCGATTGAGCTGAAATTTGGTATAGAGATATCTTAGACCTTGGAATAACACAGGCTACAGTACAGCGGGTAAAACCGCTGGGCGCAGCTAGTTCAACATAAAATAATCAACCTATATGTATATAAGTGTACCTAATATAAGTTGTCAGTGCTATTTCTAAATGATTTGTATGGAACTCTTTCTTTGATATATAAATGATGGGGAGTTATACTCCAACACAATAGGTTACCTTACACTGTCAGAGTCAAATCACAATTATTTAATTGATTTTGTGGCCGATGTGTATGTGGTGCAAGTATTAAAGTACTTATATGTTACTATTTCAGGTCGCCAAGATTACAAGCCCTGCAACATGACCTAACGACTAACGACTGCCTCTTTCTACATATCTTATAGGAAATCCCACAGGTTCCACACTTATATACGTGCCTTCTGAAAAAGGATAGCGTCCAGGAGAAAAAAAATTTAAAAATGTTTAAATTCTACAATATTAATTCGAAGTTTATTGTTTAAGATATAATATGTTGGTGGAATTGAGGTCGCTAAAGAATTTGAGCCACGCTTTTTTTTTTTTTTTTGTTAGCGCCGGGAAAAAATGCGTTACGCATACCCTTCCATCGGGGGTATGGGAGGGTTATGTGGGACTCCCCGTGCAGGGCAACTGCACGGGTATACCCACTAAAACAACCCGGCGGCACTCCCGCATCGTCTTTGGGACGGAGGCCTGGGAATCGGCAGAGCCTTGCATCCAGTCCTCCGTCGACGACTGCCCGCCTTCACAAAGGCGGGCCCTACACGATCCTACGGAGCGTAAAATTATATATTTTCGTATCTTTGTCATTTCAAAGTTATTACAGTGCATAAAACACACCTGCTTAAAGTCTGGAAGTCTGCCGTCTACAGTTTATTTTTATAGCCATCAGAAAAGGTGCACACGAACCACAGAAATAGGGATGTTGACGAGATTTGAAAATTTAAATATATTCGTCTATCCGTCCCTTAAATAAACTCCTTTTTCTAGTTTGTGCTTTGTACTGGCCCACTGCTGGGCAAAGGCCCTTCCCAAATCCTTACACTTACCTATCCCTTTCCTACGCCACCTCGCCCAGCCGACCTGATACTCATTTAAATTGTTTCGCTATCGTTCCTAGATAAGTAGGTACTTAGGTATTTTTGGGTTTGCCAATATAATGAGCGCATAACCAAACACCTTTAGTGCTCCGTATCGCTAAAAGATATGATTCTATGCACTTGACGAACTTTTTTGTCAACATCCCTATTTCATACCTCGTCCGCATTGAGGAAAAAAAGCCAATGATTACGAACTTTATAAAAATGTGCCTTTAAAGCAAAACTTAGCAGATAACTACTTCTTAAGAACTATTTTTATAGATATTAATGAAGTGGATACCTGGTACCTATCTTACCACAGCCCGCATCTTGAGGTCCCAAGTACTGGTCTGAGTCCGGTTGCCTTTGTTGTGTCAAAGTGGCTTTGTTTCGAATGTTAATGGCTTGAATTGTTTCATTCTTTTTTACAATAAAATTAATCGTATTGAGCTGCATGAGAAACATAATCTACTCTAAGTATGTATGTGTACTCTTTTATTTTTTTATAGAGGCTTATTAGAAATGGATTTGTTAAAGATTTAGATGATTGTTACAGCGACGTTTTATTAAAAAGTATAATGTATAGTAGGTATATCTAGTATATTAGGTATAATGTATTTCAATAAATACGTATAAGATAACTAGTATAGTTAAGGGTGAAGTGAAGTGAAGTGAACTTTTAACTGTTTACAAAAACGTGTACCTACGTTAATATAATCTTTTACTTTAAACAATTTTCTGTACTACTATTAACAACGCGGTTATTTTATTATTACAGAATTGCAGATACCAATTAATTGATCATTTTATAGGGATATAGCTGCGTCCAGCGGTTTTTCCCGCTACCCCGTACTGTAGCCTATGTGTTATTCCAGTGTTTAAGCTATCACTATACCTAATTTCGGCTCAATCGTTCCACCCGTTTAAGCGTGAAAGAGTAAGAAACATACATCTAGACATCCATAAATACCTCCATACATTTTTACAAACTTTCACGTTTGTAATATTAGGAAGATGTTTACAATGTGATATCAACTTGTATGTGTATTGTGTATGTAGAATGTAGACGCACCACTAACAAACTGTATGTGTACTAGTATGACTTATGACCAACAATATGGACTAAATTAGACGCTTCTCGAATAACCCTCAAATTTTAGCAATTTGTGTTGTTACAATTTACAAGTACGAGGGGTATCAATTTCTATTTTTGCAAGTACATGGGGTAACAATTTGTGTTTTCGTAGTCATAAGTCACAGTACTAATATTCTACATTTTAGTGTAGCAAATACTACGTCTTGCGTAGCACGTACTACGTTGTTTAGCGCGTGGTGTGATGTCATTATATTTTTGGTTCCATGGCCTTGTTGTTCAACCACCATGACTATTATTTATTTCCCACGGCGACCATGACTCATTATTTAAGATATACCTGCCTTAGTCAGACTAACCGATAGCAATTTCACTATATTTTTTGGCAATAAGTGCTTCAGTTAGTTCAGTTCTCTGTACTTACTTCTAGCCGATCCTAATGATTTTGAAGGATAGCCCAAGTATTACAAGTGCCAATTTTCAGCTTAATCGGCTTTTAATATAGCGTTATTATGTATTTAGGAAACTGCTCATTTGTATGATCTAGATATGCAATTACATAAAGCTACTAACGCTAAAATTAGAGCAGAAAAGTCAAAAGTCACGAAACACCTAAGCATATTACTAAGTATATTTTGATTCTCAGTAATATATAAACAAAGTCTCTGTTTAAATCTAAGACGCAATACACAATCAAGAACGAAATTAAAGCGAGGCGAGGTCGAACGACTGGCATTGCCAAAAAAGAGGTGACGTCATACACGATTACTTGGTTAAAGACCCCAGATGTTAAATATTCAGTGATACATTACTGTCTTTGGTTAACTACTCTTACATTCTTGGGTTGTCAACGAGCAATGGATCCGTATTTGTGTGAAACATTAGAATGGAGGTAGAGATACGTACTTATTTAGTTGGAAGTATTGCGTATGTAGAGTTAAACCACTCTTAAATTGCAGATCGTTTCCACAGATGCTTTGAACATTTCTTCGGTTGACAAATGCAGTTTTAAAATAGTTTATCTCTACCTTCATACAAAAACGGTCACGTCTTGTTTATCATACGGTCGACGGCGTCTCCATATATGAAACAAAGACTGCTCATGTTACCCTTCACTAACTGCAAGCCAATTAGTAAGTATACTTATATTATTTACTAAGATATTAACTTGGCAAATAAAGGGTTAATTACGGTTATTTACAGTCTCTAATTGTTCACAACAAAACAATTATAAAAGTGGAATATGAACCATGATAACTTTAATAGAGTTCATTATAATTAGACAGACCCAGAGAGTGTTATAAACATCAACAGGCAGGTTTCAGATTTCAAGTGTCTAACATAAGGCCATATGCTAAATGGCTACGCCCTCTGTTATATTCCACAATGAGTCTGAAATTAAAAATAAACATATTACTGATATGAAGCAGATTCCAAAACTTTTCCACAAACCGTTAGTCAACAAGTATAGGTGGCGCATATGTACTTGAATCACTTGAAGTTAGTTGTTTGGCTGTACAGTAGCAGGGCCTAATCACACTATGTAAAGGCGGAAGTTTGTGTAGGTATGTTACTTCTTCACGCCAAAAACGGGTGGACGAATTGGGCTGAAATTATATAGGCACAGTACAACGGGTAAAACCGCTGGGCGAAGTATCAGCGTAGTTTATATTTTTGGTCAAAAATAGAAACAACTCTTCACGCATCTTTGCCCCTAATGGGATGGTCCTCTGTTTGCATTGTAGCAAGCTCTTACTGATGTAGCGGAAAGCTTTAGGTTTAATTTCATTCATGTTACTAACAATTATCATAAGTAAATACTACTAACAACATAGGGGCTTGAGGCCTAAAATAAAACTTTTTTTTGCCTTCACTGAAGGATACAGAATGAGTCTACAGTTTATTATAGAGTTACGACTGTTTCATTGTTTTTAGCTGTCTGTCTGTTTTAGGATTGAAGAACTAGTGCAAGACCCTAAAGCTAAAAAGATTAAGAGGACTCTTGTGTTTCTTCGTCTCATAAATCTCTCTACTAATACCTTCTAAGTAGGTACTTCTCTAGAGCAAATATGGCAACCTAAGTACGTAGGACGTAGGCAAACTAGCACAATGCGTAGGTATCTCATTTCGCGTCCACATGGCTGCTCATAAGCGGGAGTCACACAATGCACATTGTCTGCTCATCGCATTCACTGAAGAATGGCTCCACTGTGTAAAAATAAAATTGTGATACAAACTCATTGTGCTCGCAAAAATGCAAACACAGATGTGCACACTGAAAGCCTGTAACAATACAGTCTATTAACATGGTGTCGTAATAGGTCTTTTATATGTAAGAAGGCGGATGTCGTAAACTCATGTTTGTGGTACTGCCACGTGATGGCTGTAACCGTGCTTAGAGGATTTTGACTTAATTCTAGGTAGCATTCGTCACTCTCAGACAAAAAATGATAAAAGTCCCAAATTACATGGACATCCATCCTAACTGTCCAACCCAAGAACTATCTATAGCAGCAGTCAACAATTGAGGAAGCGTTCTATAAATGAGTCAAAAGCTTAGGCTAGCCCTAAGCCATGCCATACAGATCAGTAATAAGCATGGTAGTAGTACAAGTAGAATTAATAGGCCTCGGCAAAGAACCATTAACCGCACCTTATGGTTCCAAAGGAGGAGAAAGCATGTCCAGATTGGTAGTCCTCGTAGAGTTGGACCCAAATGCGTAGAAATGAAAATCAGTGAACTCTTGGCAGATACCTTGGTGGTAGACGGTAACGTAAATAGGAGGAGCAAGTGATATGAAGCTAAGAGTTACGAACAGAAGTATATAACATACAGTTCCACGTTGAGTGAGCGCAGAAAATTTCGTCTCAAAACTCATTTTTGTTAGATGATGTCAACAGCGAGATCATGGCTTAATAGATTCATACGAATATGGTCATCGCTAAAACGGTAGTGCTAAAATCATATTTTATGCTACTTTTTATTTTACTGAAGCATAAATTTCGGTGTGTGAATGTTAGTTTAGCTCTTCACACAGCAATCACCAATACTAATGGATTCATTAGGCTTGTTGGGGTAGCTTAGGTCCTTGAAAAATATTTGATTTTGATGACTTTTACTGTCCTTTTATGGCAAATGTTTTTTTTTTTTCGAAAAAACAGGGACATTACTACAGCTATCTGACATAGTTATACTTAATTTACAGGGGTTACAGGTTTTATTAATGTGTCAGACGTAGGTATATGACCGAACTAGGGTACCTAGTAATATGACTCTCATCTAGGCATAAACTGAGACAATTTATGATAATTTTGTTGACTAACCTACTAGCAGTGGGTAAATAAACACCCTTATCAAGTAGGCAACTCAAAGTTTAATGTGATGAAACTGGTAACTGGTATATGAACAACATTTAGTGATATAATGCATGTTGATATAACACAGTGTGATGAGTGATGGGCTGATGTAACTAAAGGCACCTATATACTTTATTTAATGTATACCACCTATACATACCTACTTAATTTAATAATTTTTATATTGAATCCCGGAGCACAACGCTGCGCTAAGGGTACCGCAGAAAGTAGGTAAGACTTCTCATGATGAGAGGTCCAAGCGTTGTTACATGGTGGGACGAACTAGACTGAAAAATAATAATACCTATAGAAAATCTGATGTGATGAGATGGTTATCCAAGCTAGTGAATACATTAGCAAAATAGACGCATTGAATTATATATTCCACTTTGGTTTTTTAATAAGATTTAATCGAAATTCTGATTAGATTCTTAAAACATTCTATTCTATAGTTGAGGAGCATTTGAAAAATAACCAAGGATAGCGCACCTATTTAAACTAAGTCTTGGCCTTCAATTCAAGGCGGAATCATTCCTGCGTAGTTATCTAAAAACAACGCGCAGAAGTTTATAAAAAGACACTTATTTCTAAAATCATCTAAAAATAACAGACATAAACCTAGGTCTTCGTCGAACTACATGTTTATAGGCTTAGAAAATTGCTTTTAGCGGTCGCGCCGCTTTCCTCCGCCACAACTAGGTACAAGTTTACAAGTTACGAGCTAGGTGGCATCGACTGCGGTTGCCTTTCGCAAGCTCGCGTCCGCGATTACAAGACTCCGTCGCGGATAGAAAGCGCGCGACCTCACTTTCACTCCTCGACTAGCGAGTATGAATAAGCCAGTCATATAACCACACCTTGGCTTACCTCATTATTGACTTGTTGAATGAACTTCACAAATGTTCAGGGTGTGGGTCCCGGTTGTTTCCTATAAGATTGTAGATGGCAGTCGTCAGGTCATGTTGCAGGCTTTGTAATCTCGCCGACCTGAAACTGCAACATATAGGTTGGCCACACAACCCATAAATTGTGATTTGACTCTGACAGTTAAGTACGGTAACTGTTCTGTTGGAGTAGTATAAACCCATTTCTGTTTAGTATTTATTGTATTCTTCCCGAAATCATCCTTGATATTGGCTTTGAGAATCCCATTCACCAAGCTAGTTGAGTCAATTAACAGAATGTCAATTGATTTCCAATAAACGTTTACAATTGAGATGGACGATGCATGCGGGACCCACTCAATTGTTTAATTAACAATCGACTGTTACATTCATTTCCTATAACATTTATCCACGCTTATAAAACAAAGTACCGTAAGAAATTCTCAACGGGGTTCTTCATATTTACAAACAAGCATTAAAAGTTTTTTTCTCAAGTAAACAACGTTTTTGTGAGAAGTCGCAGTTCTCGACCAAAATACGGACTTCGCATTACAAAGGCAAATTACCTATATAACCATAACCAATAGGATTATGAACCATGAAAGCAAGAAAACCTTTAATATTTACGACATATTTTGCTTTTTGTTCGGTGTTTACGTTTACAAATCCCTCACTGTGATGTTTTATGCATTTATGTTTCAGCCCTGGACCTAACTACCTACCTACCAATATATTTTCTTCAGGAAACTGCGATTCGAATTGCAATTTGGTATGGTGGAAATTAAGGGTTTTGCTAAAATAATACTGGGCTTGAAAGTTTAACATTTGAAGCAGGATGCACGGGACAGTGGAGCGAGACGGTTGCGCGCTGTGGCACGGAACATTCTGGAGAAAGGCTCACCTAACTTCAACCTCATAGCTGTTGTTAATAAGGTCTTAATTAACGTGAGAAGTATCAGACGCTTACGACGTTTGAGTAATCGCTGGCAGTATCATTTCACACTCGCTGCATTCAACTGTATCCAAAAGGGACTGCAAGCCATTGAGAAGCCTATAGCTGCACCATAAAATTGCATTTTAAAAGATAGAAGCTGTTTCTAAAGATGTTCTAGAACATGCTGGTTCAGTTCCATGAACCGCTTCCGCCGCTCCTTCCGTCTCGGGTTGCTGGCTGCGAGCATTCCTGGACCGGACACCCGAGCTGGCTCAGGAATGCTGACCAGACGGGGATGCGCTGATGCCAGATAGCTTAATGCTCTCAGTCGAGGCGACCTCGCTGGCATTCCTTGCTTACCAAGGCTGTTTACTGATCTTTTGTGATTTAAAGTCTTGTATCTTGGTACGAGTAGAGATAGATTATGTCTAATTAGAAACGATTGAAAGTAGATAATTTTAAAAATGTTGTAAAATATCGTTGTTGTGCTGCATCTTTTAGTTTTATTTACATAATATGTCCTCTACCTATCTGGTTCCAAAATACCAAATTTCTGCATAGACTGTCCTGTGGTTTTGGTGTGAAAAGACAATGGATATTTGAGTACACATTCATAGCTTTAGAATTAATTTTACTGATACTCTGATACCTATTTTGGGATTAGAACCAAAAATATCTTCTATACAAAGAGACAACTATAATAATATGATTACAAGATTATTCAATAACCATCACGTGACTGTCACATTCATTTCGTCTTTTCATTCACAACTCACAAAGTCACCAATATCATGGCGTAGGTTATCAATAAGTTCAATATTATTATCAGAAATTTCTGTGAAGTCTGCTTCAGTTGGGTCGCGTTATCTTAACATTTTTTACTTTGAGTAAACCGTGAGAAAGCCTACGGGATTCGATCTCATGTCTTGCGCCCATTCACGGAATGGGTATGTCCCACGCACATTTGTGGTCCACATGGCTAAAGTAATCTCCCCTGCGGTTCCAATCGTAAAGACGCTGGGATCATGTTACAATGATTAGTTCTCAGTTCTCTCTGAATTAGGACTTGAATGGTGGTACCATTCATGGAATTTAGTATTGACAGCTTCGTGGTTGGATGAATTATTTGTTAACAGTTTTATTTATTTTCCCACATGCACCTAGCCTAGTGTAAATCAAATCGAATCGAAAGCCTTAATGTAAATCAAATCAAATTTGCTTATTGAATATTCGAACCACTCACACCTCACGGGACTTAAAGACCTGAGTGTGGCTGAGTCTTGAGTGCATTTAATTAGTGTATGTCTAGGTATGCAGTTTTGTTTCACTCTCAACGGCAGTAGCGAATTTCAATAAAATAGAACAGGTCTTTATTATTTGGGTCCTTCTTACTACTACTTTTCACGACAGTAATATCGTTAAGGTACTGATAGTTATTTATTCACAATCAAGTCTTGTCTATATTCAAAGACGTGGGCATCTTCTGTAGAGATTATCATACCTACTCTATTTAAAATTGTCAATGACAAGCATTCATGAGTTATGGGAACATTTTTTCGGGACCGTAACGGTTTTTGTATTATTTTTTGTCGCCTTTGACCGTGTGAAGGGATCTCAATGGATGCAGCATGTGCATACATCGTCCAGTTAACGAAGAGCTCTGATATTTGTTACCGTTCCCTTGTTTGGTGCAGCTTAGACGAACATTGAGAGGGGTGAGGAAGGTTTTTCTTAGCTGGTGGTGCCATCGGCTTCATCAATGAGTTGGTTGTTTGAGAATGGCTTCTTTCTCAAGACATATTGTTCAGTGTATTCTCACGAGTTGTGAGAATTGTGAAACACGTAGGAAATATGTTTTTTAGATTTTTCCACGAAGTATGTAATTGTTTTCTTTTCGAAGTTCTGAATCGAAGCTTTTATAAAGTGCAAATTATATTTTAGTTGTCAATTGGATAAATCCTATATACTACGCAAATTAAGAACTGCCAACGGACGACACACATAATGAAATAAAATAGGGAATAAATACATAATACAATATAAACTTATTTTAATGTGGAATGCATAGAATGTAGATCTATCCGTCCTTCAAGCGATTACTGGTCATCGACTTGCCCTAATTTGCTGGCTCGCATCGCAGCAAACTCATTAAAATTCGATTAGTTAATTGTGCTAACACTTGACACGACTAGATATCGACGCATTGTAGACAAAATATTTGGAATATTCGAGACAAAGGGAAGTCCCTTTTCGATTTTATCATCTATAATCTATATAGTAAAGTGTGTAGTAATGTCAGGTACAAAATTGCTAAAAAGGACAATAAAACGCAATGTAGAGACAGATAATAGCTTGATATCTTAACCAGCAGTGGGCATTATGAATTATGACCCTAGTTTCTTTTCTAACCTATCTGAGGGAAGGAATGCGAATGCAAATTTTGTTTGCACTACCAAAAGGCCACACGACAAACCAAGAAAGAGGAAGAATGGAAATCCATGTCCCTAGATCTAAACCATTGGAGCGAGGGTAGGAAGGCCTTTGCGCTGCAATGAGAACCACAATATTATACGAATGTGTGTCTGTAATCTCTTCACGCTTAAACCAATGAACCGATTTAGATTAAATTTGGAATAGAGATATGTAGTTCGAGTCTCGGGAAAGGACATAGGAGAGATAGTAGCATATTTTGTGCCACTGGATAATAACTGTTTTTTCGCGGATAACAACGTGGGAGCTTACTAAGTTGGAAATAATTATTAATATCCCCGGATGGAAGAGCCTACTGAGGCCCTGAATCCAATTCTCTGTATTTTTGAATAGCTCGTACATTCTTTCCTATCACAAGTGTCGTATAATCTCAGCGCCTAGCATTACACTCGCGAATCCAACATGACCTTACCAGTTACCAGGCGGTACGCGGCGAGGTTCTCACGGGAACGCGCGGTGATTGCACCGCATTACGCTGCACACTGGGTCGGTACTACCGCATGCCACTATCAACCAATAACTGTGGATGAGACACTTTACTTCATATTCATTTATTATAAAAATATATCTTACTAATATTATAAACTTGAAAGTTTGTAAGAAGGATGTCTGGATGTATGTTTGTTACTCTTTCACGCCTAAACGGGTGGATCGATTGAAATTTGATATAGAGATAGCTTAGTATATATTGTAGCTTACTGTACATTGGGCAATACCACTCGGCGCAGCTGGTTTTTATTTAATAAACGATATATTATGTAACATGTAGTGTCCTAGTTTATGAAGAATTTCAAACTTCAAATTTGAACAAAACTTAAATCTTCTCCGGTGGCTCCGGTTATTGCTATAGCATGCTTAAAAATAATACGTAACTTTGTAGGTACATTGCAAATAATATAAATAAAAAATATATTACAATTAATGTACATATAAATTATAATAAAATTATAAATATTCTATTCGAAGGAAAAAAAAAACGCTAGGGAAAATATCTGAGGTTTATTTAAAAAGGATCCGAAATCGGGGGTATGTGCGTATTAGAAAAGGATTCTGTAAGGAAATCATCACAGGACAAGAAGATGTACCAAATGTGTAGAACAGTTGATATAAACTTTTATCACACAAAGGAAATGCCAGCTCCATAAAATACAGTTTCTTCGTAAACCGTGCGATTTTCCCATTGGAGGGACTCGTTTCCAATCAACAATGGAATGCGCTGACTTTTTGGTTCGAACAAGTTACCTGTTCCAGGGTAGAACGGGTTTTTATACTGGCAATACTTGGAGCGGAAATTTTATTGGAGATAAGGACCTTGGATTACCTTAACTGTTATTGTTTAACGCTTTTTGTTAATTAGATTAAGGTCTTTAGGTAGCTTATGGGCTTCTTCTGCGTTGTTTTTTCGTAAAATAAATTTATCTACCAATTTGGTCATACGCCTTTTCAGATAGCCCCTGTTTAGTTAGTTCCTCGAATAGAAAAGAGGCTTTGAAAATTCAAGAAAACATGCAATATATATTTACAATACAGATTTTGATGCTATTTCATAAGTGTTTAAAAAAAAAAAAATTTATGTTCTTCTAATTTCTTTACCCCACATCATGATATTTTCTTTTGAAATAAACATCTAACTATACAAATTAAAATAATTTAATATACCAAGGTTTGTCCTTACATTCCATTTGGCCAACTTTGGCACCTACTGAAGGTACATTAAGTAACTTAATACCAATCCTGTAGTCAACATTCTTGAACTAAAATTACATAGGTTCAAATAAGTTTTGCATACCTACCCACTTACTTCTATATAAAAAACCCTACATTTACCCATTTAGACAAATGATTGTCCTTAATCTTTCAAAATCAGATGCAATGGTGGTTTCTTGACTTTCTTATTATCAGTTAGAAGCTCTAACTCTAATCTGTCATTAACTGCCTGTTTTCTTCATTTATTAAGTCGTAGAATATTGTCTTCTTCAGTGCGTTTACCTATTTGTAAGAAATCCTTATCGGTTTCTGAACTAATTCAGAGTAAGAAGGATTATAAAAGCTTTGTTCTGAAACATGACGTCATGAGTTTATTTTTATTTATTTTTATTCAAACACCTACAGAGCAATCGTCACAAAAATAAAATATCTTTTCCAACTAATAATACAAGTCAATTTAATAACAGTGTGTTTTGTATGGCTCCCCGTATATTTAACCACTTGCCAAAAACAATTATTAACTGTGATGAAATAAATTTATTCAAGTATAATCTGAGAAAATTACTGTTGGAAAAGGGATATTATGACGTCAAGGAGTTTTTGGAGGACAAATTATAATTTTGATCGAAGTTAAGACTATACTATTAATAAGTTTTTGAATGTTAGAAATATAAAATTATAATTAAAATATTATTATTTGGAACTGTTATATTATGCTACATAATATGCTAATATTTGACAAAATTTGTAAATCCGACAATTTAAAATGTGAGACTTTATTGTTCCTTTTAAAGTAATATGTTTAACAATAATTAACTTTTTATAAAATTTGCATGCCTGAAGGTGACACATGGAGCACTTATAATGTTAGTAACAATAACATCTGTAAACTTGTATTCACCCATGTGAGCGAATAAATGATTTGATTTGATTTGAGTCATGATATGTAAAAAAATGAAAATGAAATGAATTCATGCACAAACATCTCAGAAATCAAGAAAATAACATAATATTTCAAGATATAAAAAGAAATATACATGCAACGGTTGCAACTCAGCATGTTGCCGACTATCCAGCCGGCGCTGGTCTTCCGTTGCGGCCGCTTTGGTGACATCAAGAAATAAATATAAAAAAACATGCATACACGAACAATTAAACAACACAATGTAATAAAATCACTATCAATGTCTCCGGCCGACGAGCGCAGTGTGGATTCTATAAGGAGCTAGGAGACAAGGCGAATTCTTAGCAAAACGATAGTGATTTCTACGTTATAAAACTAATGTTTAAAGGTTCATGAAAAATTAAATAAAAAGTGGTTGTAAAGGATGCAAAATTAAAAAAAAAATCTTATCGGATCTTTTTCCTCTTATTCCTGGAATTGTAAATTCCCGTCCACCCACCAGTGGGAAAATCCAGTGGGTCCACCCACTTACGGGTACTTTTTTTCAAGGCTTTTTTCAAAAAGTTGTTAATATTAGACACCAAGCGACGACTCGTTGTGACACGAATTCAAATTTGAATCACTCTATATTGCGTTGGTCTCCGTCCTTCATCATTGAATATCTAGATAACATCAAGCGTGGCGTGGGTCAGATTCGTCTCGTTCATCTGCATGCATAAAAAAGGTGCCAAGAATGCAGAAATAGCAAAACAATTAGATACGCATTTACAAGTCTATTAGAATATCCCGCCACCTACCGGACTGAGTCTGTGAGTCATTGTTGATCTTCGCCCACGTTTAGAATGCCTAGGTCCTAGTCACAGTTTTACCACATAGATACAGTTGTCAAACTCAAATTCAGGGTGGCGCGGCCAATGATAAAAAAAAGAAGGCGCGGCGCAGGTCAAACGTCACGTCACGTCAAATTGTTTTATGACCAAATTTTAAATTCACTTTTTCATTTCTCGATGGATCGTACTTTTATAAATAAATGTTTGCTTAACAAGAAATTTTACCATTTACATTTTTTTTATAAATAACCGTTGCACATTTGCGACTGATATGGGCACATACATGGGCGACGCAACGGTCGATATTAAGGAAGTTTCTCAACTGTATGGCTTGTAATACTGTGGTAATAGCTACGTAGGTGGATAGTGCCTATTTAAATCCGTTTATGTATTTACGGAACCATTTAAAGTGTTCCCACACTGCCACACAGAATAAACCTTATTTGATTCAAAGGACGCAATCAATGGCGCATTGGAGCCAATTCAGGATACATCTGCATCTTAATTAAAATATCACTTGAATGTTTAAATTGGCTGTGATTTTACTGACGTTCCGCTGGCCGAGACTTTACAACAATGATACGAATTTTACATGTTACCAATCTTTTATTTACCTGTCAGTTGTCTGTAATCAAATCTTGCAAGTTAAATTTGATCCACTTCCCGGTTTCCGATTGAGCTGAATTGGGCATGCATCTATAAATTGGATGACAATGTAATATTATTATGTCATGGAGCTGATCTGATGATGAAGATGGAAGGTGGCCATAGGAACTCCGTAATTAAACCACACAACCCCATCGAGTTTGGGCTCATTTGGTTCGTCTTGACGAGTACTTTAATACTAGATGGTAATGATAATAAAAGCTTGTTGTTTAAAAATTATAAAGTATTTTTTAAATTTTCACTTGTTTTAAATTGCTGGCTGGGAATAACCCTACATTTTTTATCACTACTTCCTGCCCAATGTGTCCAATGTGTAACCGATTGGCCGTTATCAGTGTTATCAGTGCACTGTTCAAATATCGTGGTGGCAACACCGCCTATAGCTTGTTATGGAAACGGACCGACCCAGATCAATATACATAGAGCTATTATATGAATTTTGGGCTAGTTATCAGATTGATTGGTTTTTATTGCGAACAAATTTAAATATATGATAATCACGATAATATGAGGATGTTTTCCCAACGTGCTCACTGCTTCTAAACATAATAATATTATATACCAACAGTCTGCAGTGGGCCTAAAAAAAAGTGTGCGAGTCTTGGAGAAGTATCAAACTGTAATGCCATAAATTTTCAGGAGGAAATGTATAATGTATAGGGCAAAGGGTGATAGTTCAGCTTTCAACAGCAAGAAAAGACCCACACACCACACACTCTGTGCTAGGCCGCTAGGCCTCCATAAATATAAAGCTACACAGTAAGACTGACTTGGGCTGACCATACTGACACGAGCTCGATATGGTCCAGGGTGTTTATTCTACCTCTGCTAATTTAGTACATCTACACCAAATTTAAATGAAAAGATTTTTGCATTACAGACGAGAAAGAAATTATAAAAATTTACCAACCAATCGATTATTTATTGCGTTATGGCGTAGAGCGCTCTCATAGTTCGTATAAATTTTCGGAAAAACTTATAAGAATCTAGCGCAGGAGTACCTAAGTGTGAATTTCTCCCATAGAATGGTTCGTCATCATTCAAAGGACTGAAACTGTATTATTATAGAGTCGAATAACGGGCTGTACCGCGAATCTATGCGTGCCAAAAAACTAGGAAAGTGTCAATAACCTCGTAACCGTTTTCTTAGGTCATGTTGCGTGTGGACAAAAGTGGAACTAATCTGCCGCTTGGCATCAAACTATCATTGTTCAAAGACGCTAGCGACATCCCACTCTTTTATATAGATAGTGAAAGAGGCAGTCTAAAGTTTAAAGCACGGTCTAAAGTATCTAATGTAGTGATTCATTGGGGGTAATAGCTACTTGTATATGGTCAAAAAACTGACATGGCAGAATTTTTATATACTTTCGACATTAAGGTGTAGCTAAATTAAGTGTAACCTAGATTGTTCCTTAGATGCATGTGTACCGTACATGTAGAGTTGAAACCGTTGGTTGAAACAAAAAGAAATCTCTGAGCTCAATGTTTTGTATGTGGTAAAAGCAAAACATTCTCGATCGCTAAAAACATATTATTAATATTGATTTGAAATGTTACATCTCTTCATCTTATTTCAAACTCTACATTAGGTACCTACATTTGCAATATATTTGCATTTATGTTTTTCGAAGACGTTATGAAGATCACGTCTTCTCGGAATCAGCTTCGAAAACATCGTTACAACATTAACGAGTAATATATTATATTATTACCTACCTAAGAGTCTATCCTCAAAACTAATTACGTCTTATCTTAAAACTTGCACATAAAAAACAGTTTATTTATTTAATAGCTATGGCTAACTGTGACCGGGTAAAACAAAAATAGTTTAACCCGCTGAAAATCCCCACGTCTCACAAATGTCTGAACAACGATCACTCTTATTTACAGCACGATCAGTTCTATAATTTTATATATTTTCAAATATTTTCATTTAAAATATTTTCGAATTTTTATTATGGGTACGAATTACGAATGTGTACCAAGCGAAATATCATCTTTGGTTACCTATGTATTTTATACGAGTATTTTGATACATTTATCTGTTAAATCAACAATGTACATATACTATATATATTGTATAGGTACCTACTGATTTGTAACTCAATACGTCCAATAGTTTATTAATATTTTCATTTAAAATTTAAATGTACCTATGTATTTTTATTACATGAAGCGGAACATCACAAATCACATTGTTATTGGCTGGTTATTGGCAATGTTATTTAATATTCGAAATACCTACATAACGTATCCGAACGTACCGAACGTAATCAACGTTCATACTGATTTTCGTGACCGAGTTACTTAAGACTTCGTAATATTTAAAATTACGAATTCCTAGATAACACTGCAGCTGTAATGGACCGCTCTTATCGCTTATCGTCAGGCGAGGAATGCTCTTCGCAGAAGACCAAATCTTCTGCTAAAGTAAAAAAGTTAGGTACTTATAAACAAATGGTACAGTACGTACACCAGCAAAGAGCTGATACTTCGTATGGATAAGATGGCATCGTGAAGATTAATGGTAAAGTCACATTTATCCGCATCGACCGCGCCGAAGGAATCGAATGTTGAATTCTTTATATGAAATGTCATGAATCCTCGCATACTTGCCGGAGTCGAAGCGTCCGATTCGGAAGAAGATTTCCTATACAACAATTCTTTCGGCACGGTCGATGCGGATAGATGTGCGAGCACCATAAACAATGACAAAACAAACTGAATAAGATCTGATCTAATCAACAGATCCCAAATTAGGAATGCATAATGCAGGAGTGTGCCAGTTCAGAACATATGGCTATTTCGGTACTGAGTCAGATACCAAATGGTAATGGTGAGGCATCATATGAGATCATCAGTTTACTTTAACGAACTCGGACGAGGAATTGATATAAAGGTCGAGGATGCCTTTTGAGTTTGAGTTCAACGGCTTTTTATAAAGACCCCTCTTGATGTGGTGACTTCTTTAAATACATATTGATATAACTTCTCTTCTCCTTAAACCTTCCTCCTTAACACGCAAAGCTAATAAATAATGTTTTCGTGCCTGTTTCTTCCCTAATTGGAAGATTTTTATGCATATAATATCTCGTATAGTAGAGAAAAGTCCGTAGTAGTCAGTAGTGAAACTTTACTGCGGACCTCGAGAGAGTTTGTTTTTATTTCGTGTACCAACACGAGAACTTGTGAGTTGTTTTAAGATCCATGCAATCTTAAATGAATTGCGAAGAACTCATTGCGATACCATCTTTTAATTATTTTTTCAGGGGTCTGCTTCAGTAAATTATTTTAAAATGCAAATTACAAACGCATTCATTTTTTAATTAAGTATTTTGAATTGATTGACGTAATAAAAGAAAATTTCTCATAATAAGTATAACGTCAATAACTTGTTTTAAAATAAAATAATTTGCATTATCCTTTATAGAGTGTGATAAATATTTAAGATTTACAGTAGGTCTAATACAGGAATGGTATCTCTTCTTGGTCTCTTCTTCTTCTAATGGTCTAGTGTTTAAGAATGACGTCTTTGATGTATTTATTTGCGAAGTGTTCCACAAAGACCTCTGCAATAAGGACTTACGAGTATATGATTCTGTATACATCAATGTACCTACTGAATTACTGATAACCCTGTATTTATCCTATCTCCGGTATAAAATAGTTCCTATACATTCGTAATTAAACAATAATAATATTGTTTTCTACAAACGTTTACGCCACATCAGTGGATCCCACGGTTCATTGATAGTTTTTTTACTGGAACAAAGTTTTCCCACGGGTAATTACCTGCTATAAGTCTATAAGTAATATTATATTATCATGTTTCTCTATTGTTCTGTTCATCTATTCCCAGATTACAAGCAGTTGCACTTTATTTCATCACAATTAAGTCTTACTCATTACTTAAGCCAGTCAGTTCCTAGATTTCTTATCGTGTCAGGTGCAGAGTTTAGTTATACACTGTTTAGTACCGCGAGTATAACCTAGTCTTCTATACAATACTTCAGCTTCAGTTAGGAAACCTAGGTAGGTTTCCTAACTGAAGCTGAAGTATTGTATAGAAGACTAGGTTATACTCGCGGCTTGTCCGCGTGAAGAAATCCTTTAATAGCGAAGATTCTAAAACATATACCTATCTGTTTCAAATTTTAACCCATTCCGTTCAATGCTTTGAACTCTGCGTTGATAGAAGAGTCAGTCATGCTTTTCTTTTATTATAATTAGTAGAAGATAAAATTCATTATTTCGGGAAACAACTTACAATGAAGAACAAGTCTCCATTGTATTTGTTTTAAATTTCTTTTCTGTCTCTATATTTATAACAATCTTTCTTCCGATTGCGCACTTTTCGTGATTTTTTAAAATGAAGTTTGAATTCAATATTACTATGCTAATCTGTGAACTACAGGTTGATGTTATTGCTACATTATTTGTTTGTTAGAAGTTATAGAAGGTTTTTCTTCATTAATAAAAATACTTACTGCTTATTTTAGTTCAAAGTAATTCATTAACATGTTCAGATTTGTTTTATTCTGTTATTATTTACCTACAACTGGTTTCGTATGTTATCTTAAATACTTTCAACGACCAGGATCTGGTTTTGGGCTGAAGCTGGGGTCCAAAAACATCTGGCCAACATGTTGAAACTTGCTTGACACACGTGCAATTAGATGGGGGCCTTAGTTGGCCGTAGTTTTATTCCAATATTCGTGACCCTAGTACGAAACCTCTTGAACAAAGAAATGAGGCACCCAAGTACGCCGTACTTTTGAATATGTATTGGTGCTCGCACACTTTTAGTGCGCCCAATTATGGACCATCTATGTTGCCATTTTCATTCAAGCCTTCCCTTAATAAGGGATAAATTGTATATTAGAAGCTTCGAAATCGTAAAGAAACAATGGGCGCCAGAGATATATATACCTAGTCAGGTCATAAGTATTGTCACACAGTAAAAACTTTTCTTTTAGAATGCTGGCCACAAAAAAGTTTATTGAATTCGAATTTCGAATTGTTCATGAAAATAAAAATGTATACTTTTTAGAATTTTACTCATTTTTAAATATGGAGTGGACGCTTAAAGAAGACCGTGTTGCAGTTATTGCGTTGCATCGTTGCGGTTACGCGCCAATTCAAATTTTTGACATACTGAAAAATTTGAATATAACCAAAAGATTCGTTTATCGTACCATCAAACGATACAATGAAGACTCTAGTGTAGATGACAGGTCAAGAAGTGGTCGCCCTCGGTCTGTTAGGACTCCAGCAGTGATAAAAGCTGTGAAGGCGCGAATTCAAAGAAATCCCAAACGTAAGCAGAAACTGTTGGCCCTTCAGATGGGGTTAAGCAGAACCACGGTGAAAAGGGTGTTAAATGAAGACTTAGGGCTTCGGGCATATCGAAGAAAAACAGGACATCGTTTAAATGCTCGTCTAATGGACCTGAGACTGAAGAGATGCCGCGCTTTGTTGAAGCGGTACGCGAGAAAAAAATATCGAGAAATTCTTTTTTCGGATGAAAAAATTTTTACCGTAGAAGAGAGCTACAACAAACAAAATGATAAGGTGTACGCACACAGTAGTGAAGAAGCGAGCAACCGTATTCCGCGTGTCCAACGAGGTCATTTTCCATCCTCGCTCATGGTATGGTTGGGAGTTTCTTATTGGGGCTTAACAGAGGTACATTTTTGTGAGAAAGGTGTAAAAACGAATGCAGTTGTGTATCAAAATACAGTCCTGACGAACCTTGTGGAACCTGTTTCTCATACCATGTTCAATAACAGGCACTGGGTATTCCAACAAGATTCGGCGCCAGCTCATAGAGCGAAGAGCACACAAGACTGGCTGGCGGCGCGTGAAATCGACTTCATCCGGCACGAAGACTGGCCCTCCTCCAGTCCAGATTTGAGTCCGTTAGATTACAAGATATGGCAACACTTGGAGGAAAAGGCGTGCTCAAAGCCTCATCCCAATTTGGAGTCACTCAAGACATCCTTGATTAAGGCAGCAGCCGATATTGACATGGACCTCGTTCGTGCTGCGATAGACGACTGGCCGCGCAGATTGAAGGCCTGTATTCAAAATCACGGAGGTCATTTTGAATAAACTTTATTGTCATAAGAATCTATGTTTTGTTAAGTTCATTTTGGTATATAAATGGTTACATAAAAAATAAACTTGTTCCAATAATTTTATATTAAACATGTGACAGAATTTATGACCTGACTAGGTATATATATATATATATATATATATATATATATATAATTGATTCTGGTATTTAAAAAAATCGTAACATCCTTTTCGAGAAACACACACAAACCAAGCATTCGCCATGATTGTGCTATTTTTAAATGAAATCAAATGCCATGCAAACACTTACAGTTTGCAAAATGTGTGAAAAGCAGCATTTTATTTTTATAACAATTTCTTAAAAGCCATTACCCCCTTGCCAAGTTTTGCTATCCATTATTCTCTCCCTTAATGTAGGGCCCGTACCAAATTATACATTATATTAAATATTCAATCCAGTTTCCATTCATATATAATATTCAATGTTTTTGTTACGAGAGTTTTTGAAAAGGAACTGGGTCGAACGGGTGTTGAATTGAGAAATTTGAATAATAAGATCATGCGAACTCCTGTTAAAACCGTTCAAAACCACTGGAGTCTACTTAGAAATGTCTACAATGATGAGTGTTACTATTATTAAGGGTGATATTATAATTTACTGGGGATGAGAATGGGATGATGCAAGTTCAACGGCTTTTATATTCATGAAATGAAGTAGGGGAAACTGGGTAACAATGGATAATGGGGAACAGTGAATAAATTCCAATAAGTATCTGTGCTTTAGTTATTCACTCACACCGAATGAACTGAAATGAGCCGTGGGTGATACCAATCGTTCAATCCAGTCCACACTGAGCTGTGGTTGGAGAGAGACCCGCTGCCGAAAATTGGGGAACAATGATTAACAAAAGTAAATTTTCACTACCTTTTGAAAAGTGTTTCACGAAGTTCTGGATTCAATTTTTATTTTTCTGATAGGTAATTTGGGATCGGTAATGTTTTAATTTTGTGTTTTTTGTTTTACAACTTTGATACTCGTGATAGAATATATTTTTTTTTAATTAGTTTGGTCAAACGGTCGTTGGGTAACAATGAATAATCGGCCGCTGGGTAACAATGAATAGGTTATACATTGTTCCCCATACCAAACAAGCAGGGGGTATAATGAAAATTACCTCGTTCTTATTTACTTTTGAATCTTATCCTTTATTATTTAGGTATATAAAATGGCACGTAACTACATTCGGAAGACATTCAAAGCTGCGCAACGCTCTATCTCTGATAAAATTTTAAAATGTAGCCAAATAGATGAATTGGAAATGGATACATTGAAATTTGAAAAAAAATATAAAATTGACTTGCAAATGTACTCAATTGTAGCCTATTTGAATAAATGAAGTTTGAGTCAGCCTCGGGATGCCGGAGAACGGCATATATCGACACAATGTCGATATGTTCAACATCTTCAAATTTCAACCCAATCAGTTCCGCGGTTTGGGCTTTGATTTAATAGATCAGTCAATCAATACTCTGTCAGGCATTCCTTCCATATATTTATTAGACATAGGATGTAAACAAGTGAAATAAAAATAAAAAAAAATTAAAAAACAAGCTTTTATAATTCTAGAACCATGCTATGTACTTTCTTCAAAAAATTATCGTTCGAATCAAATGAGCCCAAACTCGATGGGGTTACGTCGATTAATTACGGAGTTCGTATAGCCATCATCAGATCCAGCCTTCTAGCTCCATCATCAGATCAGCTTCATGTCATAATAATATTGCATTGTCATCCGATTTGCACGCAAAATTTCAGCTCAATCGAAAGCGGGAAGTGGTATACCCACTTCTTTTTACTTGAAATTGCATTTAACTTGAAAGATTTGATTACAGGCAGACAGACAACAGATAGGTGAAAGTAGTTAAAAGCTTGTAAAAACGTGATTTTTATACTTTTAATTACGATTTAAATTACAATTGAGAAGAGATTGTTTTTTATATATATTTTTGATGAATAAATGCAGTTTTTATGTTACAGCCTTAAGAGTTAAATACAATTTGATCTTCAATTATTCAAAGAAAGTTATTTTCCAAGGCAAACTCAAGTTTTTTTCACTTTTTGTGCCTCATATTTCCATTAAAATTCATTGTACCCCATTGGTTCATTGTTACCCGAGCAGTTATTCATAGTGACCCAGTCCTGGGGAACTATGAATAATTTCCCATTTTTTGTTAAATGCCTCACTGAGTCGTAATTATTGAAGTTAGCGTCCAAATTATGTGCTCCCCTTGTGCTTCGATAATGTATCTATAGTATTTGTGTAAAAATAATTTCCTAGATATAAAGAGTATAGTAATTTTTAGCGTTAGAAAAAACGTTATTCATTGTTACCCAGCTTCCCCTACTAACTACACAACTGCTGTTGCAGAGGTATTTTGGAAACGGTAACTGCCTTACAGGTGGGCCGTTATGTAAAATTCTGAAGTTGCGTTTTTATGAAACATACGACATACAACCCTAACCCGACCCGAAAATAACCCGAACCCGAAACCTAACCTGAAAATATAGGAAAAACTGATTATCATTTATTTCTTATGTGACCCGATTGCAATAATGGTAGATTTTCATATAGCTTTTAACAGGAACTAGAAAGGAAGGTAGTAGGCGTTTAGAAACTTTAAAAATTGACAGCGGGTAAGCGATTCTTAGGCGATAGGAGTCTTTTTGATTGTGAATTTCACCGCTGATCTCTATAATTTCATTTCAAATCGTAGGCGGAGTAATAAATTTAATAATACATGCAGTATTATAATATAATACAATCGAAGTGTCTGTAATCGAAACACGGATATAAATTAACAGCGCGTGAGCACGTTTCGTCCATTGTCACTCATTATTCTGTGTTGTTATGGTTTGCGTGACTGAACATAGCCAGGTTCAATATTAATTAGCTGGACATAGGTGGTTATTATCTATAGTTAAGGACTATTATAATAATAGTTTTCTTTTCACGGGTAGAGAAAACCTACTAGGCAAAAGTGTCCATTGCTGCTTTTTCAATGAATCAATTGACATTGGAAGGTGAAAGCAATAAAAAGTCGTCAATCGGTGTGTTATAACCTTGAAATAGTAAACAGTAGATGCTGCTGTCTCGAGAAATAACCTAGGTTTTCCGAGATAGGAAATATAATACGCCATAAACACTGGACAAAATAGGACGTATCTTACGGTTTCGGACAAACTAGAGTTCTTATCATTGACATAAAGGCAGATTAATATTTTAATTTCTGAGGCAGATTAGTATCATGAAGTGTTATAAGTATAAGAATAATAACACACCACCAGTTCTACCACTGTTATTTCTGTTTCTGTGGGTAAGACATAACAAGATCCGAGTTATGTCCAAAATTAAATCGATGATAGAATTATCATATCGATGCAAAATATACCAATAGGTACCATTAGAGGCATATTTGTCATGATCAAAAGCTTGTTCGCCTGATAAAAAGAAGATTAAAAACTTAATACAATATTTTAAAAAAATCATACTCAGCAAACTTACATGAAATTTTCACTTTGGTATTATTGGGGAGAGTTTGATCCAATATCTCCACGATACCTTCAGTTACCACGAAGCCGGCTCATGTACCAGTAGATATAACCTTTATTACCCTTATTAAACCAGTCGCCATCGAGCAAATAGCCTGGCAAAATGTCATATTGTATAAGCCATAACCGAAATGATAGCGGGTGCCGGCAGTGGTGAGCCGATAGAGCGGTGGTCTCATTCCGAACGATAACGGTACCACAACCGCTTGCGAATGCCTACAATGTTCCAAAAGAAAAGAAGCCTGTCATTTGAGAGCAAGTAAATTTTTTTTTAAAATTCAATTATTGTTATCTACTAACATCGCCCTTCAAAATCCAACGTACTACTCTAGCGACTCAGTCACAAGTTATATCCATATATCTAAAATTTCGCAAATCAGTTCACTGTCATTAAGGCACCCAGTCGGTAACAATTACACTCTTAACATAAGTACATATTATGTTCTGTAGAATATTTTGTTCTGCATGTATTGTTATAGACATTTTTTCAAATCTTGAACTTTTAAATCATTTTTTGTCCAGTATTCCTTGAAACTTTCCTCAATCAGTAAATTAGTAGGTACACCTGCGCACTCATTTTCTACGCCCCCCAATATTCTTTGATACTTTCTTCAATCAGTAAATTAGCACACCTACGCCCTCCTTTCCTACGCCTTTTTTCTTTTCGCACAAACTCTGCCGGCATAGTTTCCGGCGCTCGCGAAACTCCCATCACCACTCAAATTAATCAACGTGAGTAAAAGACATCAACGCATCTGTGGAGCAGGTTTGGATAAATTCACACGCTCATTCTTTCTTTGCACGCTTATAAATAAATCAAGCCCTATGATTAACTAAGGTCCTAGCAAGAATATTGTGTTGTTAACATTATTGAATCGCGCTTTCTATATTTGATATGAATGTATTTATAATTAAAGTTTTGCTTCATTTAGACACATTTTGGAGCGCTTTTGTAATGATGATTATTTTTTTATTGTTTTATGCAGAACAAAATTTGTACGAAACATTTCATGCTAGCGTTGTCATTTATGTAGCTTCTCTAATTTTAGTTACTGATCGATCATCATAATAATGTTATTATCTATGTATAATGTATCTAGATGCTATTCTTCATTTTCCTATAGGGCCAGCTTCAGGTACGCTTGCATTTTCAAATTCTCAAACAATACAAAACGGTAAGAGGATTTTAAATGAGAATTTGATGCGCGCGTACCTATATATATAATTATGTGTATTATATGTGCCCGAAGTAATGGGGGTTGGTGGTTGGTGGGTGTTAGTTGGAGTGTGGTAAATCAGTGTAATTAGTCTCGCAGTCGAATTGGATTTCCTGGATTTCAACATTTGAGTATTACTGCTTAGGTAGATTTGTTTTGCATTTATGCGAATTTGAATTGCAAATAAATGTTGTGGCTTAATTTTATTGCTTGCTTAAATATTACGGATTAACCAAATATAAATAAAACGAATAAGAAAATTAAGATTGTTACTACCTAATGAAATACAAATTTGAAGTTGATTATACTGAATCATTTCTATACATAGTTTATGACGCACGTAAATTATAACTTTTTGTGTACCGCTTATTTGCTGCAAAAACAACTAAATATATATATTTTTTTAGTAATAAAATCTGCTGTTCTGGCTTTTGCAGCACTGTCAATTTTTAACAAATATTATATGAAGGCACAAATAAAATGTTGTTATGCGTGTTGTACATTGAACGGTTAAGATAAGTAATATCTCACCTTTGTCGCATAACTTAATCGAGTAATATACGACATAATCGACCGAGCGAAGCGAGGTCTTAGAGTCGAGAGCCGCGAAAAGCCTGCGTTTCGACCAGTTTAACGGTTGACCTCTGGCACTTAGGTTTGGTCGACATTTACTCGAAAACGGTTAATCCAAATTAAATGAAATTTTACACACAACTTAGGTAGGTTAATAGAATAATTTTAGTGAAAAAAATATCGAAATAGACCTTAGGGTTGCAGAGATGTAGGTGATTTAAAGTCTTTACGATAGGTCTGACGATAATTTAAAAACTGGTGCTCTGATATATTTTTTTCTAACATATACACATTTTTTATAACCTACATATATATATTATCCAAAGTGTATGTTTGTATGTATGTTTGTTACGCGATAACTTGAAAACCGATGGTCCAATCTTTATGAAACTTTGCAAATACGTAGTTTAAGTCAATAGAATTTTTAAGTTCGAACATCAGCCAAATCGGTTGAAGGGTTCTAGAGTAATAGAAAATGCTAAATTACAACGTTACCAAAGTTCCAATCTTAATGGAACTTTGCGATCAGGTAGCATAAGCTAAAAGAATTCTCAAGTTCGAAAATGAGCCAAATGGATCCGAGGGTTGTAGAGTTATAGAGATGACTACATTATAATGTTTTGCACAATTTGTTAGGTACATTAAGTTTGAGAAAGATCCTACAGGCAAGAAAGAGCAGACAAGAAGATCAAGCTAAAGAATTAATAGCGATAAAGTCCAAGAATTCGAGAATTTCAAGCAATTTATCTTATTTTTAATAACATTACTTTTTAGTATATTGCGTACCAATTGCGTCAATTATAGTCCGGCCGTCTAAAGTTTGCGATTGAAATAAGGTGTCACATACATGTAGGTAAGTACATGTTTTGTGCTGTTTTTTTTTAACCTTTGTATAAACCTCGCTTCGCTCGATTGATAGAATATAATGTTATTTAATTTAAGTAAAATAAAAATAAAAAGTAAAATAATACCTTATTAATAGCGTTATTATTCCTATATTATGCCCATCGCTAATGGCAAGCAACCAAAGTTGGATTTAGTAGTATAGGCATAATTATATGACGACATAATAACGTCACATTGCCTAAAATTTTGTATAAATTATCCCGATCGCAATGTACCGGACTATAACTCGCTGTCAAGTAAAATAATATTTTACTGTCAAAACACGAAAGTGGAGACCATAAACAATATAAGCAGGTACCAATGTCTGTGGAAGTGGTGATAGAATGATAAAAAAAAACTCGCTGTATCGTTTTGTTATAAAATATAATTTAAATATATAATTTATATGAATACATACATACAATACATATCATCTTAAGAGTCCAGAGCCGCTGCTTTTTCGCTGGCAGTAAGGTATATTATTATTTGTGTAGCCTGTCTGCAAAACTTTTTAAAACTTAGAATAGTTTGTGCCGGCACATTCAACGATAAAGGTGCACGAGCACACCGTAATGCATCGCGGGCCACTGGTGGCTCTCTCAAAAAAGTCAGCAAAATGTTGAGATCACTAATACGTACGCGCCCATCCAAATACATACGCGCATAACATTGCTTAACTTCGATGTTTACGTACTTTAAAAAAAATGTTTGCGGAGGGTTATGTTGACGATTTCTATGCCATCATGAGAAAACGGACCGCGTCGATGTGGTACAGAATGCGTGTGAGCTCCGACACTATCCTGAAAACATTGTTTAATAAAATGGAAAATCCATTTATAAAGCACTGGCTGGACATTCATCTGTCCAGGCAGCGCAGTAGACCGCCGGGCTCGCGATATGTTCCAACTCGCTAACTTAGTTTGTAAGATTACTAACAATTTAGAATAATTATAATTATTACTAACATTTTTATGGAATTTCAATGTTTTGCAATAAACGCATTATTTTTTAAATAGAGCCATTTTTAAATGAATTAATTCAAATGTATGCAATGCTTTCAGAAATTTTCCCAAATTTAAAATATATGTTCTTATAGTCTGCCAAATTTCATAAAAATATGGTAACGACAAATTCCCTATGAATGTAGATTTATTCATAGGATCAAAAAAAAAAATGTTTTTAAAGGATAAACGGGTGTATTTTTTTCTACGTTAACTTAGAAGTTTAATTTCACGGGCACAAAACGGCCATAGATAGACCTTTGCATATGGTAAAAATATACAATTCTACGGGATATAGAGTATAAATGGGTCTTGAGTCTTGACAGACATACGGATGACCAAGTGATCCTATTATGGTTTCGTTTTTTCCTTTAGAGTTACGAAACTCTAAAAAGGATCATATTCTAAAAATCTCGTTCTACGTACCGATTGTTTATTGAGTTTTAATTTCTCTGAATTTTGGTATTTTGAGTTTTAATATTAATGTTAAAGTTCTTGTATTAGGATATATTTTGTCGAGGCCTAAAGTCTAAGGTTAACACGGAAATCGGGCTGCGAGGTCCCAGTTCGAGGCGAACTACTAGTATAATGTAGTTAAAAAACAAAGCTGTACGGTTCAATTAAGAACATTTATTCATTTTTGTAGGCTTATGGTGATTGCTACCAATGTAAATTAGCCAACAAGATCTAACTTGCACACATTTTTCAAGCATTTTAATGATTTTATAAAATTGTAAATATTATAATCTAGCTTATATAATATACAAGATGTTTTCCCGTGGTCCTTCGAGTCGGACATTCCAATCGGGAACGGCTAATTGTGATCTAAGCTCCAGCTGGAGATATGGTTTAAAAAGCTGTCGTACCCATATGTGAAGTGTGCGAAACTCACCGCCAACTCATTCCCAAGCCTCTTCAGGGTTACCATGATTTTAGTTCTTCTTAAATCATCACAGAATACGTATGTATCTTCAATGATTTTTTTATTAATAATCTGGCTACTAAGCAAATAAGTCTTAAGAAACATAGCTAAAATCACTGCTTATATACATTCGTTTGCCTAGAAACATGATACTGATATAAGTTTTTAAATTTAAAATACAAAAAATGTTTGTAATTAGAATGTAGGGTCTATAGGTATATTGAAATATACCTACAGAAATAGTTGTTTTGTTTATTTTCATGATAGTTTTTAATAGGTACTGAAATGTGTTTCAGCCCATGTATTAGAACTCTACATTGAAATAATGTAGGTAGGTACATAAAAAATATAGTGATTGAAGCCTTTGCTTATTAGTGGAATATTGGAACTTGATCCATTGAGTATACCTGAAAATTTTCATTAAGATTACTTTTATTACATGTTATTCTGATGTAAAAACAGGATCGGATATCGGATTTCTCATAATTTAAGGATATTATTTTACCTTACTTAAATTCAAGTTTTTTATGGTTTCCGAGAAACCGCCGTGTTATATGGGGTCCCTACGTCGGTGGTTGAGCCGAAGTGACTTGCGGCGGTGAGGCCGGGTATGGCGAGGCCGATCGCGAAGGAATGTGGCCGCACTTTGGCCCGTCGGAACAGCCCATGAATCGAGAGGGCCGCGGCTTCCAAACCAAGGGTGAATGACCACGCACCTGAGGCATGCAGTAATTACTTGAATTTGTTTCATTGAAACTGAAATGAGGTAACTATAGTAAGACCAGGCGTAGGCTATAATATTATGTACATAAACATGTCTTAGGTATTAAACCTGGCTTAGTTGCATGGATAAGGTCTTAAACATGTAGTATTAGTAAAATACTCATTAGTAAATATTTGTACTGGTAATGCTGTGGCCTGCGAGTAGTTGTGAGTTGTGAGCATGCGTATAGGGGAGGCTAGGCGGTATGTCCAAATCGTATAACATTATCTGCAGGAAGGTTTTCTAAGCTAATATAAAAAAATGTTTTCAAAATCTTAGATCGTGACTGTCATTGAGGTTCAGTCAGGTCATCCAAACGAATATGAATCCTGGATCTGCCACTACTTGTATGTATGATCAAGTGGAGCAGTTTAAATATGCTTCACAATTTTTTACGTAAACTCAGTCCAGAGCTCAGTAGCACTCTTGGTCCATGTATGCACCTGACAGATTCACTGAAACTCTGCAAGCGATTTTGGCAGTTTACTTAATTTTTATCTCAAAAGCTTTCTCTGTTATTTTTATGCTTTCTTTTTGCGTTGCCTTTTGTACGAGGATTTTTGCTGAGCATATTATCACAATTTATGGGCATATATTTATTTAAAGATATTGCATTCAATTTGAATGTAATTTTTCTATGTTATTGAACTAATCTGCTCTCATTTCATTAACTGTAATTTTTTTGTTTTGTTTTGATGTTGTTAATTTGTTTGTTTTTTATCACTTTACGTTAGCTAGATGGTCCTTAAAAATGGGATTTTAAAATTACCTTGAATATAAATTGACATTTCGAATAAGTCTATATTTTACTTACATAATATGAAAATGGCATATTTTCAAAATAATATACATATATGACAATACAGGCACTTCTGGTCAAAATAAATTTGAGATACTTTAAAGCTGTCTCTTATAACTTAAGCCAAAGTAATGCATGACTCGGCAACAGCGACGGAACATCGTTGCCAAGTAAATACCTACTTAAATGACACTCAAAAGCATTGCTTGGAGCGTTTACGAAATACCTATAAATATTGTAAATCACCAGTTGGAATGGCAAACGCATTTATTTAGTATATTCTCCTATTCTGGCGTTTATAATGTCTTCTGCAACAAGATTTATCTTTGGGAAAACTTAGAAAACTAACTGTTCCTGGAGGGATTTGTCCGTCAAGTAGATAATAATTATTAAAAATACTGGACACATATTTTTTAACTTTAATAAAAAATACTGAGAAAGGCAATGCACTAAAGTTACTTGATGAGGACGTCAAGCACGGCGTGCGATATTTTGTCTTCTTTAATCATAATATTTAATTTATTGAAACCCTTCAAACTCCTTGTGCATCTGCCGAGGATCTCATTCAACCAAAACCAGTTGAGTAACATTCAATTGGAATCCAGTTGGAATCGTCTAATTAATCGTCGTTGTTATCCGATCCAGTACACGTCGTAAATTACGTGCAACAAGAGTCAGGAAGTTCTACGGTGTAGTCTGTACCGGGCCATGTATGGGTCAATACACAAAGGTGCCGACTGAGACCATCTAGGTACTTTATAAGCAGAGCAGATCAGCGAACCAAAGTAACGGTACCGCTTTCAAATATTTTAGCACGACTATGAGATGTAACTGTTAGATAGGCTGTATTACTATTTAGAGTAAATTATACCTCTGTAAACGTTCCGATCGTTTAATTTATTACGCATAATATCGACATAAAACGTGAGAACACGCAGATACAAAGTACACGAAACCAGAATTACGGTCCAATGTCCTTCCCGGTCGTTTTATGTGGACATTACGGTCGATTGCATCTTCCACGCCGCGGTTATTTGGACTAATTCAAAGGAGCCGAATGCATCTCCTGAAACGCAGATTGACAAGTCGATACGTTGCCTTGTTGTGCTCTTGCCCAGTACGTGCGAAAACAGTCATAAAGTTTTAGTAACCGAGATAGGTATTGACTCAGCTAGAGGTGACTCTCTTTTCCACTAAGCGAATGTTTCATGACATCCTTTCCTCGTATGTATAACTGACGTCAATAAAAAAGTTAAGCTAATGTTGTGTGTGTTGTAATTACTAATAACTTTTTTATACTTATTACCCCCGCGCTCCACCTCGCGGACCTGTACGCGCGCATTGTCTCAAATACTTATTCAAAAAATGCCTTTGCCGTTTTGTCTTGTCTGCGAATTTGACACTACGCGCATATATGAAGTGGAGCTTCCACTTTATTAGAGTCAAGCATACAAACAGACGGTCTACCTAATCGGTTGGCGGTTACCGTCGCCTATAAACTTTTGTAACACCAGTGGTATTGCCAACGCAATGATGTTGGCAATCAACTTAATGTCACATCTTTTGTATATTAAATCTATGAGCCCAATAAAGTTGCTCGTTCATCAAAGCCTGCGGTTTCCACATTTTCTTATACAAAACAGTTCTAGGAGCTGTTATGTCGACGTTTGGGTATTGTGTTAAACTGTAACGGTTTTAGATCGAGTGCGTGCGAAAATGCGGCCAATGGTTTCGGGCAAATTTAGCTTAAGTAAACATTCGATAAAATAGCAACATTTCTAGCCAACTCTGTATATTCTGAAAATCGTACCTTTATAGTGAAAAACAAATAAAAGGGCTGCAACTTGTAAACTATTTAGCTTATTAACTAATACGAAAGTGTAAGTGCGTATGTTACTTCTTCGCATCTAAACGATTGATCCGATTGAACTGACATTTACACAAATTGTTGTATCCGCTACCAGCCCAGAAAGCTGGCAGCATTGTGGTTCCCTAGATGATAATTGACAATACTTATATTGTCGGGTCAGATATACACCAGTATTTTGGTCACACGTCGCATCAATTCAAGTACTCCAATGCAATGTCAGAAAGGAGACTGCCTAGAATGCTGGCAGCACTATGCTTAAAGAAAAGACTGAAACCCCGAACACAAGCAAGTTACTGCTATCCAGTAAATTAAATGGTACTTTTAATAGAGATTGAATGAGTCATTCGTTTCAAAGAAGCTTTCATCGATCTATCAGTGGACCACTTGGAGTTGTTTATCTGCGTCTGAGTGGTTGAAATGTCGTCACTGGCCGCCTGTAGATAAACACCGAGTGAGGTTGTTATGATAAACAAATATGCTTCAAAGACCTTCGGAGCTCATTAACAGCCCGATGACTTAAATACATTAAATTCCACAAGATATACAAAGAAAGTAGAAATAGGTATTTTATGGAAGTCCAAAGGAGAGGCCTATGTTCAGCAGTAAACGTCCTATTGTTGAGATCTTGATATGATGATGATGAGGTATTTTATCTTTATTCCTCAGTTTAGTCAATAAAAAAGTCTTAAGAGAGCTTTGGCTAACTCGAAAAGTATAAGCCAACTAAAATAAAATGTTCTCCGCAATGTTATGCGACGAAGTTGGAAAACATTTACCTAATCGTCTAATAAAATAATATTATTATATGGTAGACACACACACTTACATTATATGGTAGAGCTTTAGTAAGTCACCATTGGCTAACAACTAATACACTACAACTGACAACTACACGACAAATTGAAATTGTTCTATGAGCAAAAATACAACTATTTTCAACAAAATGCAAAACTTAACATTTTCCCACAGGAGTAAAGCGAAACCGTAACAATTTTTATTGAATAATTCTAGTTCGTTGACGCAATGACGGCAATTTATGTCCCATCTAAGTGAACGATCCTGAGAGTACGTGTATGTGCGGCATCACATTGCTCATGCACCATTCCACTTGCTCTCTCTGTTGAATATTCATCTTGTGACATATTCAGAACATTACAAATTAACCTGATCGAGACTGAATCGGTTATTTACAGTGATGGCAATCACTATAAGCCGATCAAAACAAAATGTTTTGCCACTGTAAAGGTTGAGATATTCTCAACAATATTGTTGTCCCATTTTGTTGATTTACTCGTAATTATGGAGAACACTCGCGATAGTTTTAAAAAACATATCTTAGCTATAATTACCCATTGCTAAGTGATCAAAATACATCTCAAATTGTTAAATCCTTGAAGAAGGAACCAATGCAGGCTGCAACGTGAACACCAAACTGAAGCAAGAAAATAAATGACGTCACGGTTGTTTGCCATCTCACTCATACTGAATACGTAGGTTGACGTATTTTGTTTTTAATTTGTATGAGGTAAGATATTATATGGGTAAATCCTGAGATCGGGCGTATTTAAGTGATTCCCGTGGCAGATTTTAAATCTTAGTATTATTGAATTTTACATGTAAAACATCCAATATCACATAAATATAAGTACATCCGTCAAATAGGCATCATTATAGCTTGTTTTGTTCAGAAGATATTTCAATTTCAATTTTTGGTGCCACGGGAATCAATAAAGTGTGCCATGGGAATCAAAATTAAAACAATTTTGTTTGAATTCTAAGTTATTATCTAAATATTGACCTCTACATACTAATCATATAAAATAGAAATGATTAAAAACGGTAATCCAAATGAATATACACCAAATATAACGTATTAAAAAGCTATATATTGACAGTCTATATAATAATCATGTAAACTAAATAAAATCAACGTATTGCTGTCTTAAACAATGTAAAATTATTGAATAAATAGTCCTAGAACATGAGATTTTTTTTCTCAGTCACAATCACTGACAAGATTCACTCCAGAAGCTCTCCGATTGTATATTTATCATTAGTTAGGTTAATCTGGACTGAAGTTGCAGTCAGCCCATAGTTTCGTTTTATTTTTGCAGCATACCTCATATCATCTTAGCCATAGGACGTCTACTGCTGAACATAGACCTCCCCTTTAGACCTCCATATATATCGGTTGGAAGCGACCTGCTTCCAGCATCTTTCAGCGACCTTTATAAGGTCGTCTGCCACACTTGTGGGTGGACGTTCTACGCTGCGTTTGCTTGTCCGTGGTATCCAGTCGAACACTTTTCGACTCCATCAGCCATCCACGCTGCGTGCTATGTAGCCTGCCTATTACCACTTCAGCTTCTTAATCCGCTGGGATATGTCAGTGACTTTGGTTCGTCTTCAGATCTTCTTTTTCCTGATTCGATCACGTAGAGAAACCCCGAGTATAGCTCTCTCCATAGCTCGCTGAGCAACTTTAAGCTTCGAGACGAGGCCAACTCAAAGAAGCTGCCCAACCGAGCTAAATTCGGCGGTCGACCTCTTTCTTGAAGTTGGGTCCTACCGAATTGGACTACTTATTCTAGGTAGCTGTATGGAGTTAACAAATTCGAGTACCGGACCTCTAACAGATACTGGGGAAGGCACAACATTGGAATTTGACATAAGTTTGATTTTGTCCATGTTCATTTTAAGCTCACCCGTTGTAAAACTTGTTCGAGGTCATAGAGCATCATGCTGAGTGCCTCTATCGACTTCGCCATGACTACGATGTCGTGAGTAAACCGAAGATGAGCAATGTGGTCGCCGTTGATATTGATGCCAAGTCCTTGCCATTCCAAGAGCTTGAACGCGTCTCCCATTACTGCAGTAAATAGTTTCGGAGATATAACATCTCTCTGTCTTAAATACTCCTCTTCTCAAAGGAATCAACTTCGTGCTCTGCTCCTGTACTCAGACCAACATAGTGGCGTTAGAAAACAAACACTTCAACACTTTAATGAACCGATAGTCACTATGGCATCGCTGAAGTAACCCGCGCACAGTCTGTGTTTTCACTGAATCAAAGCTTTCTCAAAGTCCAGAAACGCTAAGCTTAATGGCAAGTTATATATTCCCTTGACTAACTTGCCGCAGCGCATGAATGTGGTCTATTGTACTAAAGCCTTTTCGGAATCCAGCTTGTTCGGGGGGCTGAAAGTCATCAAGTCTGTATTCCAGACGACTCGTGATAGCCCTTGAAAACAGCAGCTTATGAACATGGCTCAGAAGCGTAATGGGTCTGTAGTTCTACAATAGGAATACCTCATAGGTGAGCCTTGATCCCAGAAACTGTCATGAGATTGAATTTTAACATCAGTTTGGTTAATCTGGACCGAAGTTGTAGCCACCCCATAGTTTCGTTTTGAATTAGAAAATTTCTTTACTGATGCGCCTTTACTCGGGAAAATTTCACCATCATATGGTATATTAATATCAGTATGTTTAACCTGGACTGAAGTTCCAGCCAGCCCATAGTTTCGCTATGTCTATACAGCATACCTCACAGGTGAGCCTTTCTCCAGAAGATGTCATTAGAATATATGTATATTAATAATATAAGTTTGGTTATTCTGGACTGAGGTTCCCGCCAAGCTTTTTATGTTTTATAGAGCTCCTATTTGATCCCATAGATTAAGGCACATTATGATGACATCTTATGTAGCTATTTTTAGCCCATCAAACAAAAGCTGCTAATTCAAAACGAATTTATGGGCTGGTTGGAACTTCAGTTTAGAATAACCAAACTGTTATGAATATACAATCTGATTATGATATCTTCCGGGGTAAAGGCGCATCAGATAAAAAATTTGGTTATTTAAAACGAAACTATGGGCTGGCTGCAACTTCAGTCCAGATAAACCAAACTGATGTTAAAATTCAATCACATGACAGTTTCTGGGATGAAGGCTCACCTATGAGGTATTCCTATTGAAGAACTAGACTACAGGCTGGCTAGAACTTCAGTTTAGAATAACCAAACTGATATGAATGTACCATCTGATTCATATCAGTTTGGTTATTCAGTTCAGTTTGGTTTTTCTGATTATTTTTATGGTGGGTCGTAATGGTGCCGCATAAACCAGAGCGGCAGTCTACTATAGTACAATATAAAAAAACCATCTGGTTCAAATGAAATATACATAATAAAGACTCTAAATCACTTTCTTGCCTGGCTTCTCTGTAGTCGAGTAAAAAGTATAAAAAGTGAAAGAATGCGCAAGAAAACTCAGGGGAAAATTGATTACCGTGGTAAAACGCCATGAGAATCAATACCATAGAAATCAAAATTGTATAGTTTTTGGTCAATATTTTTAAATACCATAATTATAGACCAATAATAATAAAATATATGATAAACAATACCCTTTTCCTAACTACACACCCTAGTCAAAAAACCGTAAAAGACAAATAAATATTTTTAAACATGGAAATGGTAATCAATGACCTAGTGAACCAAAACCACGGTAATCAGTTTCTCACCTTCGTAAATCCAGTTTATAACAACGAGAGGAGCAACCCCTCTTCACGATGTTTAGAGCGCAATCGAACTTAGCCAACAGCGGGCGTACAAGCTTCTAAGTCTTGTGGTTTGTGAAATGTGGGTAGTTATGTCGCGCGCCATGGGAATCACTTTTTGTCCGGGGACAAACCTAAATTTGTTATTTTTTATAAAACTTCGCTGAGTACAGCCTCCGCCTATTTTTTAATCATATAACAGTTCACCCTTTACAGCTTAGATCACAGCAATCAATTAAATTCCTGTTATAAGTTAGTGTAAAAAATATATTTTGTTCCAAAAATGTGTAAGGGACACCCCACGGTAATCAAATTTTAGGGCTTTTACATTTTTTTTCAGGTACTTGCAGCTAAATTTAAGCTGATGTTTATCTTGCATTAAGTAGATTAAACCTTAAACTAACTGAAAAAAAATACCTTTGGGTAGAATTTTTATGTTACGGGTAGTTTATTCCCAAAGACACGTAAAATTTTGTCTCTCAGGATTCACCCATATAAGGTATACAAAAAATAAAAAAGGTAAAAAAAATATTTTAAGTTAAACGGTTTTATTGTAAACATGTACTAAAAGCTAAAAAATAAAATCGTGAGGCACGTCAAATATCTACCTATACAATATCAGTGAAAATGTTCATAGATTGAAGATATTTGACGTGCCTCACGATTTTATTTTTTAGCTTTTAGTACATGTTTACAATAAAACCGTTTAACTTAAAATATTTTTTTTACCTTTTTTATTTTTAGGCTTTTTAGTACAATGTATTCTACTTGTCAAGCCCTTTTATTTGATACCCATATTGATGGTAATGAAAAAAAAATTGGTTATCCGCCATTTTGTAGCGGCGGCCATCTTGGATTTTAATTTTGTATAGTGCACTGTATTCTACTTATCAAGCCCTTTCATTTGATACCCATATTGATAGGATTAAAAAAAAATACGTTATCCGCCATTTTCTAGCGGCGGCCATCTTGAATTTACAATAATATTGAATGTACATAATTGTATTGTCACCAAAACCAAACGCGTATACCAAATTTCAGATCAATCGGTTGATAGGAAGAGGGTGAAATTTCAATTACTAAATTTGACCCAAGAAAACAAACGGAGTGAGCTAAATAAAACCGTTTAATAAAAACAACCCTGACGTCATTTTTCTTACCATACATTTGAGTGTAAAATCATATTCTTGGTTTAATCGATTTAGATAACATTTTGATACTTTTACGTGGACAATTAGGCTGACCCCATATCATAGGCATCTCTGCGACAACGCGACGCCATGTCATCGTTGTGCTATGATGAATAAAAACGTGACCAAATAAACTGGTTTTGTACCATATCCTATGTACAATCGGAAGCTAATTGTATGTACATATATTTTAAAGGACTTTTTTATTAATTCATTACAAATTTTATGGCCTTTGGTTAGAACGGCGGTCGTCAGGAGGTTTAAACCACGTTTATATTAAGATTTCCTTATTACTATTGCAAAAACACTTGAGATTGCCAATCTTATCGCCGTTTGTAAAACCATTGATTGGTTATTGTTCAGGTAATAATAGAACAATAGGCATAATAATAATTCTGCACGATAACAAAATTATAACAAAAGAGCTTATCAAGTGCAGAGAGTAATGTCGAACCGTACATTGACCGCTCCGTAACATTGCTATAGAGCGATAATTTAACTGTCATAAGTATCAGTAACTGAGTTAGGTATTTACTCAGCTCGAATGTGGTAAGGTGCTCTCTTTTCCACTAAAAGGTACCTAACTAAGAATACCTAATTCTAAAAACGCTACAGGGAGTTACATGAGCAATAGTGTTTCTACAACGTGATATCATGTTGATTGCGCCAAGAATACAATACGGACATATCGTTCGTTATTCAATCCAAAAACTCGTTAAATGAAGTTATGAATATGAAGATAAATAAGCAATTTCACGCGTTTTAAGTTTCTAGACCACGCTAGACATTTTCGGCGATGCGATGGTTGACTAAACTGATGTGGACGTAGACAAGACGAGTATGACGATGTTGCGCGATGAAGCCACAAATTTGGAACAATTGTGTAGGTTCTCTATAGGTTAGTGTTAATATAGTCATACTATGGGTTATGGATTAGTTGAGTCATCCTGTTGTTCGGTATTTAAATTGGACCTTCGTTAATCAGCAGCTTAATAAGTGCGCGGATTTAGACTGACTTTTTTGCAAACAAATCAACTTGATGTCCCATCTTTTAGGTTTAATATCTGTGCATTAGTATCGATAACCCAACGGGCCTGTGCTTTATTTCTGTTCTCACTGGTGGTAAACTCCTGTGCGTCATCTCCAGTGGTCTCCAGAAATAAATAAATTAAACATATGGTCTCTTCCACCGATATGATTCGTGACACATGTTTTGAAACGCGTTTTCAAAATAAATAATATAAAAATATTTAAAAACTTGTGCTAAGTAAGAGAGACCACGGAATTTATAAGAAAAAGCAATGGTCTTGATCATCTTTCAAACGCGCTAGAAGTTTGTCCATATTACGGCGAAATAAAAACACTATGTCAGTGCTTTTTAGTCACTTGCCCTTCGTTATATTATCTGCTTTTGTTTGAGGCGGTGACACCGGTTCTAGCACAAAAATCCAGCATCATAAAGGAGACTGCGGAGCGTACGAGGCAGCATGGCCCCCTCGCAGAACCGCTCCGCAGGTCGAGAAGGGGCTGGAGAAGGCGGCTCTACATGAGCCAACGCCTGCCCCCCGGTGGTGAATAGCGGATGATTGGCGTGAGGGCGCCTTCATCCGCATTGCACAATTCACCACCACCGTAGGCGGGAACGGCCGAGCACTCGGGACCGTTCCCGGGCCCCTCCCTGTTGAGAGGGGCGTGAAGGGCCCGTCTTTATAAAGGCGGGCGGTCGTCGACGGAGGACTGGATGCCAAGGCTCTGCCGATTCCCAGACCTCCGTCACTAAGGCGATGCGGGAGTGCCGCCGGGTTGTTTTAGTGGGTAAACCGTGCAGCTGTCCTGCACGGGAGTCCCACATAGCCCTCCCATTCCCGGCGATAACAAAAAAAAAAAAAAAAAAAAAAAAAAAAAAAAAAAAAAAAAAAAAAAGGCCGATCTAAATTTAAAAATTATCTGTTGTGAAGACGGTAGAATTTTCCGCACGATTCCACTAATGAGTTTATTAAGCGTTTTGCACTCGACAACAACTCAACATTGTTGCAATATCACAGAATAACTATTAGCTCCATAAGGTAAGCAATTTTAAAAGGGATGATGATGATGATGATTCACAAACGAAACTGAAGTGCTGTCAAATTTCAAACAATGCTGTAAACTTGCTACGATCTTAAGTTGTCTTAGTACAGAATCAACATAAAGGTAGCAATATGCAAATATTGCAAGAGACAAGTACCTCTTCATGCAACTTGAGCAATTGTATTGCCTCACCAGCAATTTCTCGCCCAATGCTTGTTTTCCATCGTTTAATGCAAAGACAATGCTCTCGTGACTCCCGCGCCAACTATGACAAGCGTAAACTCAAAAGGAAGACCATATGGATCAGCTCAAGTCACTGTAAACATCGCATGGCATGTCATTTGCAAAACAAAGAGCGAACGAGGCCAAAATAAAAATATTTACGCATCCACCGCTGACTCAAGCGCCGCTTTGTTCGAAGGGATAACCCTTTTAAAGGCAAATAAACTGCTGTCAAGCAGGAAGCCAGATTATTCGTACAAACAAACAACCTCACAGAATATATTGGCCCCTAAATTTAACTTCATGTGGGTCAGTATACTTTAGCTGTTTTTACATTTACATAAAAATGAGTACCTACCTTTCTACAGGTAAATATGTAAACGACCTCACCATCATCATCATCATCATAAATTTCAAAATAATAAACATTAATATTGTTTACGTTACCTAATACCTTACAGAAGTAATATCTATAACTATAACCTGCAGAACAATCAGGTATGAGTGTATATAGAATATGTGTATATTTACAATAATATGTGTTAAGAATATGTGTTATTTTTTAAAATTAGGTATTCAAAATAATTACTATTTGTAGGCATTATAATTAATAGGGATAATAATTTTACTTTATTTTACTAATATCACACTAATGAGTGTCGGTAAAACCCCGGGCAATTTGATTATTAAAGTGCGTAAAACCATAAATGATTCTATATAGTCTGTGTGTTTGGGAAAACAACACAATAATTTATATAGAAAAATACTTGTGCGTTTTTCCAAACCTAATACAAAAGAATTTATAAAAAAACTTTTTAAAAACAAGCTTTTATTATTATTTACTCGTCAAAGTCAAGACAAATCAAATGAGCCCAAAATCGATGGGGTCGCGTCGTTGAATTACGAAGTTCCTATGGCCACCTTCCAGCTCCATCATCAGATCACCTCTATGTCATAATAATATTGCATTAGCATCCGATTTATACATGCATGCAAAAATTCAGCTGAATCAGAAACCGGGAAGGGGATCAAATTAAACTTACAAGATTTGATTACAGACAGACAGGCAAACAGACAGACAGACAGACATCAGACAGGTAAAGGTAAATAAAAGCTTGTAATAATACTAAACGACGCTTCTGCTCGCAAGATATCTAATCTATATCCTCTAGTATACCTCATTTTCAAAATGTAAATTCTGCGAATATTATTTCGAAATGCATCATATTATTATCGTGCGAGTGAGAAGGTCGTCAGTCCATATTAAACTCTAAGTTTGTTTCAAGTAAGTCACTTTACTTTATGTTAACAAAAGATATTCTTCACTTTGCTTGTGTTAACAAAAGATATTCTTCGTCTTCCCGTGACATAATTTATCATTCCATGTAATTTTTTGTTTGACTGGACCTGCGTTAAACGTATGACAGAATTAGCCATACCTACTCGTATATTATAAAAGAAACAGGAAAAACCCGTGTGACACTGGCGTGGATGAAAACCCTATAACTCATGTACAATGTACACGTTTGTCGCATGCGGACACCACGCGACAAGCGCCGGACGTGATGCATTAGCCTAATGAAATAACGACTTTTGCATCACCGAGGAGTGAGGAGTCTCTGACTCAGGCGCATTACCTCGGTTAATACCTGACTCGATTCTAGATCAAGGATTGCAAACATTAACTTCACTGACTGTGGGAGTAGCAACCTTATACACTTTAAAAGCTAATTAGGTGCCTATTTACTTGAATAAAAAAAAAAAATCTCGAATGCCTCAGCATAAGAGATTAAGAGTAGCTGTCAAGCAGATTTATCTGCAAAAAGAACGCCTAAGCCACAGTAATATTATAAAAGTAGTCACAGTGATACTAGTAGTTCGCCTCGAACTGGGACCTCGCAGCCCGATTTCCGTGTTAACCTTAGACTTTAGGCCTCGACAAAATATATCCTAATACAAGAACTTTAACATTAATATTAAAACTCAAAATACCAAAATTCAGAGAAATTAAAACTCAATAAACTAGTAGTTCGCCTCGAACTGGGACCTCGCAGCCCGATTTCCGTGTTAACCTTAGACTTTAGGCCTCGACAAAATATATCCTAATACAAGAACTTTAACATTAATATTAAAACTCAAAATACCAAAATTCAGAGAAATTAAAACTCAATAAACAATCGGTACGTAGAACGAGATTTTTAGAATATGATCCTTTTTAGAGTTTCGTAACTCTAAAGGAAAAAACGAAACCATAATAGGATCACTTGGTCATCCGTATGTCTGTCAAGACTCAAGACCCATTTATACTCTATATCCCGTAGAATTGTATATTTTTACCATATGCAAAGGTCTATCTATGGCCGTTTTGTGCCCGTGAAATTAAACTTCTAAGTTAACGTAGAAAAAAATACACCCGTTTATCCTTTAAAAACATTTTTTTTTTTGATCCTATGAATAAATCTACATTCATAGGGAATTTGTCGTTACCATATTTTTATGAAATTTGGCAGACTATAAGAACATATATTTTAAATTTGGGAAAATTTCTGAAAGCATTGCATACATTTGAATTAATTCATTTAAAAATGGCTCTATTTAAAAAATAATGCGTTTATTGCAAAACATTGAAATTCCATAAAAATGTTAGTAATAATTATAATTATTCTAAATTGTTAGTAATCTTACAAACTAAGTTAGCGAGTTGGAACATATCGCGAGCCCGGCGGTCTACTGCGCTGCCTGGACAGATGAATGTCCAGCCAGTGCTTTATAAATGGATTTTCCATTTTATTAAACAATGTTTTCAGGATAGTGTCGGAGCTCACACGCATTCTGTACCACATCGACGCGGTCCGTTTTCTCATGATGGCATAGAAATCGTCAACATAACCCTCCGCAAACATTTTTTTTAAAGTACGTAAACATCGAAGTTAAGCAATGTTATGCGCGTATGTATTTGGATGGGCGCGTACGTATTAGTGATCTCAACATTTTGCTGACTTTTTTGAGAGAGCCACCAGTGGCCCGCGATGCATTACGGTGTGCTCGTGCACCTTTATCGTTGAATGTGCCGGCACAAACTATTCTAAGTTTTAAAAAGTTTTGCAGACAGGCTACACAAATAATAATATACCTTACTGCCAGCGAAAAAGCAGCGGCTCTGGACTCTTAAGATGATATGTATTGTATGTATGTATTCATATAAATTATATATTTAAATTATATTTTATAACAAAACGATACAGCGAGTTTTTTTTTATCATTCTATCACCACTTCCACAGACATTGGTACCTGCTTATATTGTTTATGGTCTCCACTTTCGTGTTTTGACAGTAAAATATTATTTTACTTGACAGCGAGTTATAGTCCGGTACATTGCGATCGGGATAATTTATACAAAATTTTAGGCAATGTGACGTTATTATGTCGTCATATAATTATGCCTATACTACTAAATCCAACTTTGGTTGCTTGCCATTAGCGATGGGCATAATATAGGAATAATAACGCTATTAATAAGGTATTATTTTACTTTTTATTTTTATTTTACTTAAATTAAATAACATTATATTCTATCAATCGAGCGAAGCGAGGTTTATACAAAGGTTAAAAAAAAACAGCACAAAACATGTACTTACCTACATGTATGTGACACCTTATTTCAATCGCAAACTTTAGACGGCCGGACTATAATTGACGCAATTGGTACGCAATATACTAAAAAGTAATGTTATTAAAAATAAGATAAATTGCTTGAAATTCTCGAATTCTTGGACTTTATCGCTATTAATTCTTTAGCTTGATCTTCTTGTCTGCTCTTTCTTGCCTGTAGGATCTTTCTCAAACTTAATGTACCTAACAAATTGTGCAAAACATTATAATGTAGTCATCTCTATAACTCTACAACCCTCGGATCCATTTGGCTCATTTTCGAACTTGAGAATTCTTTTAGCTTATGCTACCTGATCGCAAAGTTCCATTAAGATTGGAACTTTGGTAACGTTGTAATTTAGCATTTTCTATTACTCTAGAACCCTTCAACCGATTTGGCTGATGTTCGAACTTAAAAATTCTATTGACTTAAACTACGTATTTGCAAAGTTTCATAAAGATTGGACCATCGGTTTTCAAGTTATCGCGTAACAAACATACATACAAACATACACTTTGGATAATATATATATGTAGGTTATAAAAAATGTGTATATGTTAGAAAAAAAAATATCAGAGCACCAGTTTTTAAATTATCGTCAGACCTATCGTAAAGACTTTAAATCACCTACATCTCTGCAACCCTAAGGTCTATTTCGATATTTTTTTCACTAAAATTATTCTATTAACCTACCTAAGTTGTGTGTAAAATTTCATTTAATTTGGATTAACCGTTTTCGAGTAAATGTCGACCAAACCTAAGTGCCAGAGGTCAACCGTTAAACTGGTCGAAACGCAGGCTTTTCGCGGCTCTCGACTCTAAGACCTCGCTTCGCTCGGTCGATTATAAAAGCGAAAGTTTGTGAGTGTGTATGTTTGTTACTTCTTCACGCCTAAACAGCTGCATAGAGCTGATGATGATTGGGCTGAAATTTGATAAGAGATAGCTTAGACCCTAGAATAACACAATAACACATAAGCGCAGCTAGTACGTAATAAATTTCAACCCAATCAGTTCAGCCGTTTAGGGGTGAAAAAGTAACAAATGTAAACTTTCGAATTTATTATATTTTTGTAGCAGGATACAGGCAGACAATTACTCTACCGTATCATGCTAGTCACTGCCGTGTTGCCAATAATAATATTATAGTACTATGGACTTTGGAGCTCTCTGATTATTGGAGTAATAAGAGTTGTTCTATGCCCTTAGTACTGGGGACTGGATGTAAGGCTCTGCCGATTCCCAGTTCCCTGTCACAAAGACGAGGCGGGAGTGCCGCCGGGTTGTTTTAGTGGGTATACCCGTGCAGTCGCTCTGCACGGGGAGTCCCACATAACCCTCCCATACCCCCGATGGGAGGGTATGCGTAACGCATTTTTTCCCGGCGTAACAAAAAAAAGCCCTTAGTACTGTTAAAAAATGGCACCGTCATAATGTCTCTGACTAACGTTCAGTGAAACGGCGAGCAGTTTAAAACTGGACAATTTCTAATTGTATATCTTACCTCGTTACATAGGTATTTGCTAAACAGTTAAGGCGCCAGCGCCCTTGCTCTCAATTACTCTAATCGATTGAAGGTTAAATTCATCGTAGGCTTATGAACACATACATTATGTATATGTGTCATATGAACTTGCTGCAGTTGTTAAGGGTCAACGCAAAGTCGAAGCGTTAATTAAAAATTGCAAAGCTAATTGATCCCTACATCCTCACTACCATCGAGACAATTAAGTGCTAATTCATCCATATTTATAAAACTCATTATTTTTAAACTCAAGTTACATACATTGGGTCACATTGGGTCTGCTTCCTTAATCCAAAATCTCTTTTGGAGATAGAGTGTGAGAGACCGAGTTCATTACTTTCTTATTGAAACTTGGTTGATCTTTATCCATCGAGACTCTTTCAGCCTTATATTCAGACGAGTCCTATAACTTTTGCTAAACGTTACCACCAACATCCTTGCTTCTGACCTGTAACTGAAAGTGGAACTACCAAGCTCTAACAACCAAGCCCTATGTCAAAGCGTCACTAGCGACATTATCTCTGGGTTAGATAAGTTGGTGCACTGTAACAGCGCCTAGTTAAATACAGACTAGGACTATTCATTTGGCCCCCTCATTTTCAACAGAAGTATCCACCTGGGGCGACACATCATGCCCCTCGGAAGAGATACAACGAGTCACTCTCCGAAACATCTGGAACTTCCTAGAGGCCACGGGTTTAAGCAGTGAATTGTAAATCAACTGGACTGCCACAAAAGATCAGAAATGGCCGAAGTGGCTTAAAGTCCTTTTAGGGTCCCCCAATAATAATAAATACAGACTATGGAGATATCTATGGCGCCACGCCCATCCATTCCATACAGTTCCTATCAATGGCTGCGACCTGTGACTCACGCTCGCTCAATGAACATGTATCTTAATTGAAATAACGAGCCGTATGCTGCATGAGAGAATTCTTAGCAATTTATGTTATCTCGTACATTATGTATAAAAAAACGTTATAATGTGCAATTGTAGGTATGTATGTAAGATAGTGGATATAGATAAGTAGCTGTAACATTTCTTGTGAAAGTGGGTACTTTGTGACTATATTCAGTATTATTAGCTGTTATAAATTTCCTTGAAATACTAATGAATAATATTTCTAAAATTTTTGCTTTTATCAGGAAAAGAAAATAGACGTTTATCTGAAAAGGAAAACCCTACAGTGTTCATTTTATCTCGCAATTTTTCAAGTTGGAAAGGCAGAGAGATTAAAAGAAAGAATAGCTTCGTATTGACGAAGTCAATCTTTATACTGGGCACTGATATTGGATTCACTAAACTTCTCATACTTAGAGTTTTTTCTGATCTACCTCTCCAACTCTTAACCATCATAAACATTGGTTCCACATAAGAATGAGGTCTATTCAAAAAAATATTTAAATCCTTCAAAGACAATTCTGAGAATCCGAGAAAAATCTCCATGGAGATACTGATATGATAACTGACAATATCAAGATAAACCAATGATGGATGACTAACCTGACAATGATAAACGCCAAACGAGTGGCACACCTTAAAGATTAAGCTGATGCTGCTCTGGCCTCTCGTCATCGGCTATTTATAAGTAAACAAGTTTTCTTTATGCAGAATGCAATAATTCCTCGAATATGTGATGTTAAAGTGCCTAATTGGCTAGTAAGTAAAATAAGGTAAGTTGGTTCTTTGAAGTAGAGATATTAATACTCCATGATGGAAAGGCTGAGGTTTGTAATTTGTTTCAGCGATTACTATCACGATGTGCCATGACCACTATGGATATGAGAATTCACTGAGTCAAAAACATTGAAGGTGGATTCACCTGTCAACTTGTGGTAGTGGTTTACTGCCGCTTCTTTTCCTTTTCATCTCTACTATTTCGGACAAACACCGAAGCTGTGTGTTAGGTAAGCTGTAGGTACGCTAATCAAGTGGCCACCACTTTGACCAAGGACACCACCACCACCACCATCCACCTTGAGGCCAAGGATTTTGGACACGCAGTAGAATCATGGTACCTTGTCAACTTTTGAGTGCTTTCAACATGATGAAATTAATCACACTTAGTTTGGCAGGTTTATCAATGACGTTTCCATGATAAGTATGTTTAGTTCACGTGTTCATTGCATGCGAGCATATTATGCTGGTGTGGCTGTCAAACATTGGCGCCTGCACTATCAGATAGTGACGTCACGTCGCGATGTTATTGAACAATGTTTTAACATTCTTGTTAACTGAAGAGGAAAAAGTACGAAAAAACAGGTCTCTCTTAAGCGTTCACTTATATTGGCGCCCAACGTGGGTCTGGATTTTTCTGGAAGAGATCTTATATGTTTACAACTGACATGACTTATACTTAAGTACCTTTTTACCTATTATTTGGCCAGAATGCTGGCTTGTTTTTTGTCCAAAAAAATTGCTGATACATTTAGCGAGGCAATGCCGCTAGCCAGAATGGCCAGAATCTATTAAGCCTATGGTGGAAGGATATGGCCACATTTAGTTTTGTAAATGAAAGATATTTAGTTTTGAAGGTGTATTTTAAATTTTAATAATTGGTAGGCTTTGGGAAGTGACTAATATAATTTTATTAAAACTTATATCTTGTAGATTATTGTATATTATGTTCTTATAATATAATATGGACTTACAATTAGTATATCTTAGTAGGCACGTACGCAAATCATTATCTTTCATTTATATGTGGTACATACAAACTGATTCCTAAATAAACGATTTCTGATCAATTAATGTATCATATATGTACCTATATAAGGCTTTTAAAGGCAGGCTGGTTGTTTTAAGTTAGGGTTCACTATTGCATTAAATTCTTCGTCATTAATTACCTGTATAGTAATGAATATCCATTAAACCACAAGGTAATAAAATAGGGATTTAATGGACATAATTTGGTGTCTAGTTTCTTAGAATATACATATATAAAATTTCAATTAAATGTGGTGACCTACTACTAAAAGGATTTAGTAAAATGTGTATAATTACAAATAATAATATATTATGTATTCTGATTTACCTACCGAAATATGAATAATGAGTAAATTTATTACGAATTTATAGTAATTTATGTTTAAAATATAAATAAGAATAGAATTTACTTTCAGAAAATGCTTCTTGGTAAAGCTTTTGATAATATTTTTTTATATACCTATATTTTCAGTTTGCTATTTTAAATGTCAAAAATTTATTCTTAAAATAAAGAATTAATACACACTTGTTTTTAAGGTTCCGTAGCCAAACGGCAAAAAACGGAACCCTTATAGATTCGTCATGTCTGTCCGTCCGTCCGTCCGTCCGTCCGTATGTCACAGCCACTTTTTTTGTTAACTCTTTTCTTTTATTTAGTCACACAAAATACGAGGCCCTTAATAATTTTAGGCACAAGTTGGGCGCCATTTCATAGGCAGAATGTCTAACCTTATGTAACACATTATCTTTTTTTTTAATTTAAAACAAACAAAGGGTTTGCCAAACAAAAACATATTAGTGTTATATTGAATTTTATTATCAAAGGACATTCTTCAAGATATCATAAGCTGATAATCGGGGGTTTTGACGTGTTTAGGATTGATAAAATTGCGATTAGATTAGGATTAAGATCAAGTGGCGTTAGTGGAAATGTTTAGGTATGGTGTACCCAGTTTTCGGAAATAAAATCGACATAATATTTACAATACTATTAATGTAATTATTAGCGAGAAAAATAAAATAAAAACCAATCATTGGAACGCTTTTTCTTAGTAATATTTTATCACGATTAAAATTGCATAACATTTGACGTCACATACGTTTATTGCGTCCTAGCACTTCAAATTATCTTAAAATGTGACGTCACAATATTGTAGGTAAAATTTGTGTTGTTTTTATTTTTAACCCCCGACGCAAAAACGACGAGGTGTTATAAGTTTGACGTGTCTGTCTGTCTGTGTGTGTGTGTGTATGTGTCTGTCTGTGGCATCGTAGCGCCCAAACGGATGAACGGATTTTGATTTAGTTTTTTTTGTTTGAAAGTAGAGTTAGTCGAGAGTGTTCTTAGCCATATTTGGTGAAAATCGGTCCAAGATGGCCGCCGCTACAAAATGGCGGATTACTTTTTTCTTCCACGACCCCCTCAATATGGGTATCAAATGAAAGGGCTTAACGAGTAGAATACAACCTACTATATAAAATTTAAAATCCAAGATGGCCGCCATCAAAAAATGGTGAATTACGTATTGCGTTGGGGGTTTTTTTAAATTTTTAATTTAATTCACTTGTTGTAAATATTGTATGTATGTTACAATTGAGGTTTTCAGGAAATAACTTGTAAATACTCCTTTGCACTTGTACGAGTTGTATACTACTATTGATAAAACTTTAACAGGAAACCGATGTTTTCTATAATTATTATATAATATAGTTAGATTCAGACTTATTTATGTGAATTAAGTTTTTTACTCATTTTATTTTCCTCTTCGGCAATTCCTGATCTGATCACTTGAGCATAGAAGTTATTTTTAAATTATTATTTATGTACTAGCTAATTCGCGATGGTATTTTGCAACCAGACGCTTAGAAGTCTGGTTGCAAAATACTTTACAACCAGACGCACACAAATCAAATAAGGCCGAATATTGGCAATCAGGAGAAAAAAATCGTGTAGGTTTGAAAATTTTTGCAGTTGTTCCTAGCAGTATCCAGAATCCAGATAAACATACTAAAAGTCCTCAAGGGTGAAGGTGTGCTGAGGGCGTAAGGGGGCCTTGAAGGTGCGTTTTTTCAGGTTTTTGCTCATATTTCAAATACCATTAAAAATAGCACTATGATTACTTCTAACTTCTTACAAAAGTTTTTATTTAAAATTTCCCTACAAATTTAGTTATATATATTTTTGCTCCAAAACCAATACTTTAGGAGCTACATGGAGTTTAAGTTAACAAGGAGATGAAACCCAATCAGCCGAAGAAAAATAGATTGTATGAAAACCGGCCGGCTATCTATCACCGCACATCCCAAACCGCTGAACGCATTGTGTTGAAATTTGGTATACATATAGATTTTTGAAAATTCAACTCTTTAGTGGGGGCAAAAGGGCTGAATCAAGTAAGGAAAATCAACTCACTGCTTAGAAAGGACTGATTCATGCAGGTAGTAGAGATCTCTGCTTAGAAAGGACTGATTCATGCAGGCAGAGATACAAGCATAAGGTAATCGTCTATATTTTAACTCCTTGTTAACTTAAACTTATTTAGGTACTTACTTTTCTAAGCTACTTTGCAAAATACTTTTAACATAAAAAACAAAGACAAAACGGTCAAGCTGTTCAGGAACAGGCTGTGCAGGGAAGTTCGATAACAAATATATGTGACACGAGATTTAATACAGATATTATATTATTCACTTTATGCTAAATATTATTTATATTTACTATCTCTATACTCGTATTTGTTACGGATATAACCTACCTTACCCACATTATGACTTTTATATTGTTGTACTTATCGGAATCGATTACTCATATTTACTTAGATATCGCTATGTGATTATCGTGTAATTATTATGTATTTTTATATTATTTTCCTCTTAGTCCATCTACGCTCTACATTCTCCATTAATTTTAAGCAAGTGGGACAAATTGATACAAACTCCATTAAGCAGAAATTGTAAATTTGTTCCACCATTTCAGTTCACACGTGAAAATAATAAACATAACAAATTATTTCTTAAGGACTCAGAAACACCCGGTGCTTAATAAAATCGCATAAGGCTTTTTGTAACAAGTGAATTAAATTAAAAATTTAAAAAACCCCCAACGCAATACGTATTTCACCATTTTTTGTATGGCGGCCATCTTGGATTTTAAATTTTATATAGTGGGTTATATTTTACTAGTTAAGCCCTTTCATTGGATACCCATATTGAGGGGGTCGTGGAAGAAAAAAGTAATCCGCCATTTTGTAGCGGCGGCCATCTTGGACCGATTTCCACCAAACATGGCTAAGAACACTCTCGACTAACTCTACTTTCAAACAAAAAAATCAAAATCAAAATCCGTTCATCCGTTTGGGAGCTACGATGCCACAGACAGACACATACACACACACACAGACAGACAGACAGACAGACAGACAGACAGACAGACAGACAGACAGACAGACAGACAGACAGACAGACAGACAGACAGACAGACAGACAGACAGACAGACAGACAGACACGTCAAACTTATAACACCCCGTCGTTTTTGCGTCGGGGGTTAACAAATGACAGTCTTGCTAGATGCAAGTCTTTCGTAAGTAACTTAACACAAGACAAAATCACAAGGCATATCGTGTTTTCTTGACTTTCAAAGTTCTATCCTCTTGTAAAAGCTTTGATGCTTTTGATTCATCTTTGAAAGCTTTTGTTTCATCATTGTCAGGCTATATTGACCCACTGATGGGCAAAAGTCTCCTGCAAGAGCCAAACGTTTTGATTACCCAAAACAATTTCTATTCCATTACCAGCTTTCCGTCAAGCGCTACTTTTAGTTACATTTCACAGCCGGTCAACATCTTATTTAATGTATTCGAAAGTCTAAGTTTACGATCGGGATTAAACAGGAAACGATTAGGACGAATTTAGGGCGCCACGTGCCGAGTATTGGATATATTCACTCTACACTTATTAGGCAGGTGTTTGTAATTTGTGGATAACAGCTGTCGAAATGTTTCTAAGAAACACCTTTACTTTGCATTTTGTGGAATGTGTTGCTTTAAATAGTACAGGATCAAAGATGTCGTTTTATAAAATTCCTATGGTTCTACTCGTAAGTCTTCATGATATGATTTCGTCATTCTGCATTGCCATTCGTATACGAAAATATAAAAGGTAGATTCGACTAATTCTATAACTAAGTACTTTAATATTACGAGTATGTAGGTACATTTCGCCGTCCTCGCCGGAATAAACGGATAATCGCCATTGTCTTGTTTTTGCTTTTATTTCACTTTCTAATTCTATAGGCCCAAATGCATCTACTCATTATTTTTAATTTTTCTTGTAATAAATAAAAAAGTTATGGATCTTAAAAGTTCTGGTTTCTGGAACAAATAGCCTATCAAAAAGTTTTTGCAGTTATCCGTTTATTCGCCGGGGACTGCGATTTGGTATGCAATAAAGTGTTATACTATTCTATTGTATTCTACATATACTACCGAAATTTAACGCAATCAGGCGCAATGAAATTCTCCAGTACTGGGATTTTTGTCTCCGTTACCGCTAGACACCTGAAACTGAATTTGAGTGATCGAAATTTAGCGCAATAAAATTTTTCTACCCAGAGTTTTCGTCTTCATTAGCGTGAAAGTGAATGTAAGTACAATCTTCTAGTAGGTTACTTCGTAACATCATAACAAAGACTATCAGAATCTTACACCTAGCTCGATGAGATCAGAAGCAAAGCATGCTAGACAGGCGTCGGCTAGCTCCGGCTGGTGACCAGTACCTGACAAGGACGTCCTGCGGTAGGCGCCTATAGCTTATATACCTCAGGCCTGGTACGTACTCAGGGCATTCTAGGGTCTAGGGGCCTGTAACTTAAGGGCATGTTGGAATCGATGATGCTACTACCATATTATACACTAGCAGCACCCAGTGGTTTTACCCGCTGTAGGTACTATATGTTATTCCAGGGTCTAAGCTATCTCTATACCAAATTTCAGGTCAATCAGCCCACCCGTTTAGGCGTGAAAGAGTAACAAACATCCATGCTTACAAACTTTCACGTTTATAACATTAGTAGGATAGTTATGAGGTTTCCAATAAATGGTCAACGCCTAGTCAGTCTTTTGAAGAATCCATTGAAAATCTGGACTAAAATCTTGCTTCGGTTACGTCCTTTTCGTATGGTGTGTAGAGTATAGAGGTATAGCTATTAGGTTAGCCTTTTAAATTTTTTACTCCTCTTCTCGACCCTTGACCTCGTCGTTCCTAGTTTTTTAATATGTTAATTTTGTCTTAGATCTATAGATATGATTTAGATTATTCATGAGAAGTTGTATTATAAAAGATTGTCTCTTAGTATTCTCCGCACTCGAGTAGTCTTCACTGTCAACCCAAACATTTCTACATTTACCCCTATCCTCAATCCATCTCTGTTCTCCTATCAACGAGATATCGTTAATGAGATATCTATTACTAAGTGTATCGTTATCAGATACCACGTACGTGCGAACAGATACATATCTAGGTAGGTGTTTACCTAGATTGTGATTCCGATTCAGGTTATTTCGTCGTACCTGGCACCGCATCGATACCAGAGGATATTAAATTTCAGCTAAGCCTAAGATACTGGCTGTACCTACTTCCTTAATTGGAGTAAGTGCACGCCAGTCGTGTTATTTTTATTTTTGAGAGTGTAAAGTATCATAAATAATATCATCATTATCATCAAGCCACGTTCGTCCACTGCTAGACATAGGCCTCCGTCATGGCACGCCACTCAACTCGATCTTCCGTCTTTCTCCTCCAACTCTCCAACGACTCGTAGGTATTATTCGTATGTATTTAATATTTTTTTTTTTATGAAAGCTGGGTAACATTTTTTTTTAATCGGCGGGATCGAAGTTGGTGGAATTTGGTATATTGGTGGTATATAGTGTAGTAGGTCACTCAAAAAGTAGCCATTGTCATAGGTTACTTTCAGCGGGTAAAACCGCTGGGGACAGCTAGTATCATAAACGTTCTTAGTATGTTTAATTAACACGATTTCCATGACATAGATGGAAAAGCTACAATATAGATAAAACTTTTAGCATTAGATATACAGCCTTTCGAATAAAGTAGGGCACATGTGGCCATGTTATTATGAACATACTCGTACATGGTTTATTAGGCTCTATCAATATTTGCTGGTAATTTAGTTCAGTGACAGTAAGCCGCTATATACTCGTAACTACGTCCTATACTAAATGTTTCTAAGGTTACGGACTACTGAAGTCGTGACATGGAGAAAGTTACTAGCGGTGTAGGCTATAATAATAATATTAAAAAAATAAATTGGGGATTATACTCCAATAGAACAGGTTACCCTACTTACACTATCAGAGTCACAATTATAGGCTGTGTGGCAAACTTATATGTTGCAGTTTCAGGTTGCCGAGATTACTGTGGTATAGGTATGATACTAGATCACGGAGTGCGAAGCTCGGCTGACTCCAATGACTTATAACCTTAGTTATGTGTAGTTTTTACTAGGTACCTATACTGGTGGTAGGCTGGTGGTAGGCTTCAAAACCGTGTCGCTAATAGGTCATTATGGCTGTTCAGTGAAGCCAGGTTATCGAGGAATATATCCTGCCTACTTGACCGACGATATCGTCAGGTACTCTACTGGAGATGCAGATTGTAGACATCTTTGCTTAGATCATCATCAGGGCAGACCCTACTAGTTTGTCGGTGTCTTATGAAAGTCCTGGAATCACGAACCGTAGACTTGCCTGTAAAGCCTGATGGCGGAATATAAAATGACTAAAATCTACAATAATGTTTGTGACAATGTAAAGTTATAAATAGTCCGGATTTAGATTATTACAAGTTCCAATGCAGTTCCCAGGAAACATTGTTTGCACCATAAAATTCAAATAGGTTCTGTCCATGGCCTTTCAATATAAATGGCGTAGATATAACGCTGAGAGCAATTCCGAAATATGGCTCACCCTACATTGGGCTTGCGTGACTGTCGCAGCTAGGTAAATCGCGACGATCAAATCGCATTGTCGCGAATAGGTTATTTTTTAACTTTGAGTCGTGGCTTTTTTATGTAAAGAAGTAAGTAGACGGGCAAGACGCTCTCCTGATGTTAAGAGATAACGCTGCTCATAATCAGTACAATACCACCTAGGATTTTACAATGATGTGAAATTCTAGGTGCACTGCACCAACGCTCTTGGATGGGAATTATATTATTATTTTCGAGAAGACAGATGAATGATTCATCATGAATCTAATAATCCCTATCTGCCACCGGAATAGTAAAAGCGACTCGTTAAAAGGATTGCCATCAGCCACCGTGCGGTCTTTTCGAGAGGTGGCCGATGGAACAAAATGAACCCTTTTGTGGAGTCAGCCTTAAGCTCCTATATAGGCATAATGACAAGCTCTAAACCTGTTAATGTCGTGTTCTCATCTCGGCAATACTGTTAAGTGGATCAGCTTATATAAAACCAGGAATGGCAGGGCCTTTACACCCTTTTATGGAACAGCCACTGGCCACTATAAAACTATCGACTTTGATGTGAAATTTCAAAGCTATCTACGATCGACGTCTGTTGCTATAAATAGTCATTACAGAACCAGATAAACCTAATACGAAGAAAGTTACGAGTAAAAAGAAAGCTCGTTTCTAACTTTACTGTTATAAACACAAAAAACTCGTGCCTATTGCTGCACTTTTTTTGTTTGATTTAATTTGAATGAAAATGTTTTGCATAACTTTTTTTGATATAATGATTTGGCATACTTATAATATTGATTAATTTATATCGCGCTATTATTTTTGATTGCAATGTACCTATTGGGGCCTCGCTTTGTATTTTGAATTACTCGCGAGAGATTCGCGATGAATTCGCCCTTTCTGGTCAAGGACTTAAAGCTAAATATGCACTTATATTATAGATACGGCAAATTGTTAGTACCTAATATATTATGCTGAAAGCGCCGTCGCGTCTTCACAAAAAAGTCGTGCAAGCATTCATGATCTGTTTAACTAACAAAGCGGCAGACAATAGCAGTGGAGTCATCCGTCAAGCAGCTTCAAGGGCTGGTTATTCATTGCCTGCCAGCGGCCTAGCTTTCATCTCACACTGACTGATGAGCCGGTGGACACGAACGATTATTATATATACGCACTGACGCTTTAGTGAAGTGTTAAGACAGTTTTTCTTTTAACAATGGCGCGGCTTTTTAAAAGGGCGTGAGAACGGTCGGCGATATTCTAATCGGGTAACATCAGTTATCAGGCGAGACTCCTAGTAATATTATTAATGCGAAAGTATGTGTTACCTTTACAGGCATAAACGGCTGAACCGAATGAGCTAAATTTGGTAAAGGTTTATACTTTTTAGTGGGTAAAACTATGGGTATGTATGTGTATGTGTATTAGTTATTCTTTTATCTGTGCCTCAGCACAGATTTCACCATAAAACATATTACGTTTTATGGTGAAATCTGTGCTAAGGTCAGTAGGTCTAATCTTCTTATCTATGTTTGCTAATTTAGAGAATATTTCACAATGAAGCTGTTGTTCAGGAGTAGATATACCTTAAATTTACGACACATTGAATCATCAGACCATTTATTTACTTCCTGCTTCATTTAGGCGCTGATGCAACTTTTATTTTCAGTGATGTCAATCATCAGGCTTAAATGGGTTTTTCAGTGAGAAAACATATCTTCGCTGTGATAAATTGGAAAAAGAAAAACTGTATTCTACACATCAAACCCTGAAATTGATAGATACTTATAATCATGTGTAAACATTAAAAAAATAATTACGCGATTATAATACATCAGGTAAGGATCGGATTACTCGTAGCTCGTCACCACTATGAAATTGCATGTGTCTTCCAAACAAAAAGCTATAGACGTCTTAGGAAACTACCCACAATTTTAAAATAGTTGAATTCAACCATAGTAGTTCGTAGTTATATAAATTGGTTGAATTCAAATATAGTACAGCAAGTTACTAACACTGTATTCCTTAACCTTAACTAACAGTACATTGTAACCCACACGGAGCGCCGGAAGCCCTTTTGACCCTTTGTTAATCATCAGCGGAGCGCGGCCGGATATGTGCTGACGGAAGCGCGTCGATTCACTCAATGGCTTCACTTTAATTTTAACATTAGGGTTTCTTTGTACTAAGCACTTCGAGGATGTGATAAAGCTTGTATAAAAAGTTCTTAAGAACTCAATGTAACCCCGTAATTTTTATTGAATCATGCTGACTGATTCATTTTTTTCAACTATAGTTATCTATTTAGACACTAAACAATTCGTGAGTATTTAGATTCATCTTTGTATATAAGGGTAAATCCTGAGATCGGGCGTATTTAAGTGATTTCCGTGGCAGATTTTAAATCAAAGTATTATTGCATTTTACATGTAAAACATTAAATTTCCCATAATTATAATTACATCAATCAAATAGGCATCATTATAACTTGTTTTGTTCAGAAGATATTTAAATTTAAATTTTTGGTGCCACGGGAATCAATAAAGTGTGGCATGGGAATCAAAATTAAAACTATTTTGTTTGAATTCTATGTTATTATTTAAATATTGACCTCTACATACTAATCATATAAAATAGAAATGATTAAAAACGGTGATCCAAACAGATATACACCAAACATAAAGTATTAAAAAGGTCTATATTGGCTCTCTATATAATAATCATGTAAACTAAATAAAATCAACGTATTGCTGTCTTAAACAGTGTAATATATTGAATATATCCTAGAATATGAGATTAAGTTCTCAGTCACAGTCACTGACAGGATTCACTCCAGAAGCTGTCATCAGATTGTACATTTATCATTAGTTAGGTTAATCTGGACTGAAAGTTGCAGTCAGCCCATAGTTTCGTTTTATTTTTTCATCATACATCATCTCAGCCATAAGACGTCTACTGCTGAACATAAACCTCCCCTTCAGACCTCCATATATAACACTGGTGTTGAAAGCGACCTGCTTCAAGCGTCTTTCAGCGACCTAAATAAGGTCGTCTGCCACACTTGTGGGTAGACGTTCTACGCTGCGTTTGCTTGCCTGTAGTAGCCACTTGAACACTTTTCAACCCATCAGCCATTCGCTCTACGTGCTATGTGGCCTGCCCATTACCACTTCAGCTTCCTGATCCGCGGAGATATGTCAGTGACTTTGGTTCATCTCCTCATTCCTGATTCGATCACGTAGAGAAACCCCGAGTATAGCCCTCTCCACAGCTCGCTGAGCGACTTTTTAATGTGGTCTGTCTACTATAGTACAATATAAAAAAATCTGATGTATACAATATAAAAAAAATTTCTGAAATAATGAAATATACAAATATAAACTGTCAAAATCACTTCCATACTTGCGGCTTCGCTGTAGTTGGGTAAAAAGTAAAAGAATGCGCAAGAAAACTCAGGGGAAAATTGATCACCATGGTAAAATACCATGAGAATCAATACCATGTAAATCAAAATTGTATAGTTTTTTGTCAATATTTTTAAATACCATAATTATAGACCAATAATAATAAAATATATGATAAACAATACCCTTTTACTAACTGCACACCCTAGTCAAAAAAACCGTAATGGATAAAAAAATATTTTTAAACATGGAAAAGGTAATCAATGATCTAGTGAACCAAAACCACGGTAATCAATTTCTTACCTTCGTAAATCCAGTTTATAACAACGAGAGGAGGAGCCTCTCTTCACTATGTTTAGAGCGCAATCGAAGTTAGCCAATAGCGTGCGTACAAGCTTCTAAGTATTGTGGTTTGTGAAATGTGGGTAGTTATGTTGCGCGCCATGGGAATCACTTTTTGTCCGGGGACAAACCTAAATTTGTTATTATTTCTAAAACTACGCTGAGTACAGCCTTCGCGTATTTTTTTTATCATATAACAGTTCACCCTTTACAGCTTTGATCACAGGAATTAATTAAATTCCTTTTATAAATTAGTGTAAAAAATATATTTTGTTCCGAAAATGTGTAAGGGACAGCCCACGGTAATCAAATTTCAGGGCTTTTACATTTTTTTTTAGATACTTGCAGCTAAATATAACCTGATGTCTATCATGCATTAAGTAGATTGAACCTTAGACTAACAGGAAAAAAATACCTTTGGGTAGAATTTTTATGTTACGGGTAGTTTATTCCCCCAGACACGTAAAATTTTGACTCTCAGGAATCACCCATAAACGGCATTAACTCACTTGTATTTACTTCGGCTTCTACTATAGTTGTCTGCTGCTGGCTGCTGTAATTCTGTAATGAATAATCTGTAAGGAAATTCTTTTGAATATAATAATATGTACAATATCCTCGTCAAAAGAAAGCGTTTTGTTTCTTCACTAATGTTTTCTTTATTAGGTACATAGTTTTAAAAGTGAGTGTCTAAACCTTGTCACATTTCACATTAGTGCTAGTGCGATAATTAAAATTCCAGACTGCATGTAATTGCTGGTTTTGCTTTTTTGCCCCACTGGCACCCTAATTTTACGTTTTCTTAAATCAAAAATAGAAGCTAAAGGTTTGATCGAGATAATAAAATGACGGGTATAAAAGAGCTGAAGACAATTAGAAATTAAGGTTAACGTGACCAACGACCTAGAGAGTCACGCAAGCTTTTCATTCCGCAACAGGTTGTAGGCAAAGGTTACTTACAGTGTCTGCAATCATTTTGCACCTGACTAAATATTAAACTAACATTTTACTATACTAAGCATCTATGAAAAAGACTAAACAAAGATTAAGTAAACAGTAGGTATCCTTTCATTACCTGCAGACTTTACACAGAGCATGATTTGAAACGTATGAAACCGTGGCATGTTCTTCTAGAATGCACACTAAGAATAAAGAGCCTACTTCACTTGCAACTTATATCACACTGTCAAATTCTCAGCCAATACTTTTACTAAACGTCAAAAACATTTTAGAATGGGAATTTGACATTGCGTACGTATGTACATGTGCAGAAGTAGAGCGCTGGCGTAACACATATCACAAATCTACAGCAGGACACAGCACTTTGAATCTCCGAGATCTGAAATTGTCTGCAATCCTAGAAGACTCTTCAAATTCCTCGGGAAGCTGACAATGACTGGGATGCTGGGATGACTTAGATCTACGCAACACTTGGACGCAGAATAGGTAACTTCGAGGTCCAGTTGCGGAAAATCACAAAGAACAAAGACACTAGCGCTTACAACCCGATTCATTTGTATCATAGGTTAATTAACTAACGGATGTATAAACATGCAATGCTCTTAATTAATGATCAACATTGATACGAAGAGACAAAGTCCAGGCAAGATATGCAGCCATTTAGCCATTTGAGTCGAGCGAGCATTCTTGTCGCATAGCTAGTCTGTCTCGCAAGTTCCTTGGGCTTTGAACTAATGTTGCCACCTATAAGTGGATGGAATAGAATAGATTAGAATTACTCTTTATTGCATACCAAATTATAAGAAATAGCTCTAAGTAGCAAGACAAACTTAAAACTAGAGGTAAACAATTGGCGGTTTTATCGCATAAAGCAATCTTTAACAGACAACCTTTGGAAGGAAATTAGGGCAAATGTTTAGCGGCGGCGCCGCGTGGTAAAAAAAAACCTAGGTCCTACGTCTCATGTCTATATAATATATTTTTTTAGTATTGCTATTGCTCATACAGCGCATCTATAGACTCTACTAATACTTCTAATACTTCAATAATTTGTAAATAGGTAATTGATAGGAAAAAGTTTTCAATATATATTTTTTAATATTATAAGGATTTTCTTTAACCTACTATTAAAATTCTGCAGAATTATCACAATATATCAGATTTTTCCAAGCTAGTAAGGAGACTACCAAATAGGGAATTCTGGATAAGGTAAAACATTATAGCTATCCTATGAAACCTAGAGTCAGAAGCTTACGCGGCTTACCTAAGTATTTGGTTTACGTATGTACTTGTAACTCCTTGCATGTCCATAAAGATTGTGTGAAGAGGAAAACTACAGGAAGTTCGCGTACTTACTCATATTTGTTATTTATTAACGTCATTGCATTACCTGCAACTTCTTAGAATACATGATAATATATTACTTAGGTAAGTATAGGTACTCTTATGTATGACGACTAATATATGTAGGTATTAATGAGAAACTCAGAAATAAAACTGCGAGAAAAAACAAACATTTAAGACAGCATAATTATTGGGCATAGATTCAATGACAAGTAAGTACAGTGCAGTATGTACTGGGAGGGAATGTGACTGATTTGAACGATAATGATACCATCACGCACCAGATTTGCTCATCTTAATTTTCTCTTCTTATTAGGTACCTACCCATCAAACCGCAAAAAAGCAGCATAAAAAAGTGTTTTTAATGAAATTCTGTAGCGATTAGAAGCTCCTTTGAGCATTTCTCATCAATATTCTTTCGTGATCAGTGATCACAAGTACATAATGTAATGTTACATGTATGTAAGAGCTGGAAACTATGAATAGCATTTTTATGAATGAATGAGTAAGCAGATAACTTATTAGCTGCATCAACAATAATAATAAACATGGCTTCAACATCGGAATGCAGGCGCTGCGCTGTGACTTGCCAACGGAAGTGCTAAATTAACTATTCAAAGGTCTTGGAATGCTAATGTAGTTTCTTGTTGGTACTTAGGTCAAGAAGTGAGTCTGAGTTTTTAACTTCATCCTTAGTTCAATATAGGTAGCCACAGTACTTGCAGTGGCTAACCGATAAAGAGAAAGAGTAGGTACCATACGGTTTAAGCTGTAAGTAGGATACCAAATTTGAGGTCGATCGGTTTACGAACGTAACACACAAACATACTAACTAAAACAACAAATACGGCACAACTCACGTCTAATATTGCTGAGAATATCTCGACCACGGTTTCGGACAATTACGATGTCCTTCATCAGGAGTTCACGTCTGAGTGAGCGTCGGTTACTGCAGGCGTGAACTCCTGATGAAGGACATCGTAATTGTCCGAAACCGTGGTCGAGATACGAGTATTCTCGACAATATTAGACGTGAGTTGTGCCGTTTTTGTTGTTTTAGTTATGGAGAACACTCGCGATAGTTTTAAAAATCGTACAAACATACTAGTATACTAGTACGAACTAATATCACAGTTCAGTTCAGTTTATTGGTAATAATAAAAAATTACACGTCAAATAAAGAAATACAATTGAATAATAACTTAACAGAATTATTATAGGTATACACAAAAATAGGTAGGTATATGAAAAAAAAAAAAAAAATTTAGTCTAATATGTTTATACTAAACGTATACAAATCGTCTTAATTCATAATCATTATAAGAGTCTTGGGATGAATTCCTCAATGCTGTAGGGAGCCATGTCAACAAGGAAGGTTTTATAACTTTTCTTTTAAATATTTTTAGAGACTGAGAGTCTAGTATTAATTCTGGCACACTTCACACTTATATGTTTTAAATGCGAAAGTTTGTGAGTGAGTGTGTATGTTTGTGAGTGAGTGTGTATGTTTGTGAGTGAGTGTGTATGTTTGTTACTTCTTCACGCCTAAACGGGAGAACCGATTGAGCTTCAATTTGGTAGAGAGATATCTTAGACCTTGGAATAACACATAGGCTACAGAACAGCGGGTAAAACCACTGGGCGCTCCTAGTAACTCTATAATCCAGAATAATCCTCCTTATCGATATCGATGCGACCCCAACAGACTGCAAAATCGTCTTGTCTGGGGGCACGGCAGTGCCCCCGCCAAGTCGAGCAAAAAAAAGCGGCACGGCCGTACCATCCTTTTCTGTAAGCAGTTCAGACCATTTTCGACCCCCTATAACTTCGTTGTGGAAAAAACTAGAAGCTTCAATTTTTTGCAACCGAGTATGCATTGTATAAACACGATTTATTCCAAATTTCATTAAATTTGTACTAGTCGTTTAAAAATTATAACTAGTCAAAGTTTTGTAATTTTGTCACTCACTCACTCACACACTCACTCACTGACCGATCATCAAAAGTCTAAGGCACTTCTAGCGAATATAGAAGGTTCAAACTTGGTACATACTTAGAGTTTATTGTATAAACCATAGGAAAACTAAAAAAACATGAATTTTCGGTCTAGTTTTCGAGATACATAAACTGCATAAATAACTTTGTAATCCCGTATAAATGTATAGGATTACAAAGTTACATTTGCAGTCATCCGTAAAAATTGCATAAAATCCCAATAATAATGCCATAATATATATGCCGTAATAATGTATAAAGCCAGGGAGGGATTATCCCGCCTTCTAGGTTTAGTCTGCTCCCATCTACGAGCGTCGTCACTTAAGATCAGGCGATATCGTGGGCAAAGGCCTAACATATAACGAATAAAAAAAAACAAAAAGTAGTGAGATGCCACCAAAAACATAACTTGTAAAAAATACCAAGTCTCGCAACTGCAGTTCTTCTACCGTAAAAAGTTGTGAGATCCATGTACTACCAAGTCGGTAAAATCTTTTGTGTTTTAAATAATTAATAGATTGACTTGGCAATCGCACTATTATGTCGGTACCTATAGGTACCGCATGAAATCACAACAATGTATCTCTCAAGTAATATATTACTTGAGAGATACATTGTTGTGTTTTCATGCGATGGCCAAGTCGATCTATTAATTATTTAAAACGCAAAAGATTTTACCGACTTGGTAGTACATGGATCTCACAACTTTTTACGGTAGAAGAACTGCAGTTGCGAGACTTGGTATTTTTTACAAGTTATGTTTTTGGTGGCATTCTAATTATACGTGAGCCCTAATATGACTCGCTATACTTTTACATTTTTTTTTACTCTTTGAGGATTATCTATGTGTACCTACGTGTTTAGTGTTTACCCAAGTCAATAAGTAAACATACCAGTATACTTAATAGTTGGCTAACTCATCCAGTCCAGTCACTTCAATCTTCATAGCACATCTGTAAGTTAACTTGATATTCACGTTTCTAAAGACAAGTAATTAGTAATGACATTACGAGACTGGTAGCATGGGGACCGGGATAACTAAAGCTAGTTTATAGATAAGGAAAATGGAAAACTAATTGGCTAGGTTAGGTTATTCTAGTGCTAATTATAAATCTTAACTGCTCTAGGATGCTGTAGCAGCTTCCCTTTCCTCTAGAATGTCGTAAAATGTGCTTTGCTTCCGTACGGTCCTTTCAGTATTGTTTTATATGAATAACGGGACTCTTTTGTTCAGTGCATATTGACTATCTAAATGGAAATAATTAGGAACCGGTGTCGCCAATTCAGATAGAAACAAAGACTTATTATAATTTAATCGAGATATATATTGAGAGACTGAGACAGTCTACGGTTCTCTTCCGTAGTACTCGTATGCAGTTTGGTCCGGTAAAAGTAAATAGCAAAGATTGGAAAAATTACCTATTATATGACATTTTTGTTGTATAATTTTTTTGAGATTTATTTTTACAATTAATTTACTGTCTGTATAACGGTTTTTGAACATTTGTACCAATTTTTGTCTCTTTACAAATATTATCGCGTGTAGTAGTATAATATTTAATGAAGAATTTACATTTTTTAAATGTTTCCAATTCAATACTTAGGTTTTAATACTTTAAAAAAATAACATTGTTGTAAATAGTTATGGTAAATTCTAACAAACTTTTATTTCAAAATTCGTTATATCGCGCATACGAGACGAGTCGCTAGACTAATACTATTAGGGCTTAGACTACATCCTAAATAAAGAAAAATTCACGTTAAAGGCGACCTCAATATCGACCCTAGTAAGTACTAAACACATGCAAACAAACCACTCCACTGATAACAGATAACCGTAACACCGATGTGGGTAAGTGAACTTCTATGTAGCTGTTTCCATGAGTGACTTCCATTACGGTTCTGGGTAACATGTCACTAATTGCAGTGCACACCTACCTTTTGCATAGCTTATGCTAAGTGTTCTAGTGACTTCTTATGAGCTAACAAAATTCCTGGATCTCCTACCAGGAATTTTGTTTGTGTATTGGGTACAATACACTGAACCTCGCTTAAAAGCATAAGATGTTGAACAAGGACGATTTTGGAATTTTGGCGTAGAAAAAGGCATGCGAACCCCTTGCTGCTATATAACATATTATAAGTATGAATCGGTTTTTTTTTTGCGGGGTGGGGGGGACTAGTACCCCCTATCAAAGTAGTGGTAAAAACCTGGAATAATATGTGCACTATGCTCAGCTGAACTCAGCTGATTTTTCGACAACTATCTACTCATTGTTGGATTTGGATGACTGGAAGCGAAGGTGATGTAGCGGACACACCTATTGTTTACTATCAATTAATCACCATAATTTTTATTGTACAAATATTGTCGTCATTGACATATTCTTTATAGGAAAATTACTCAAGAGAAGTGTTGTGAATATGAACCCAATCATGATTCAGTTAACTATGTTGTATAGTTACAAATATAACTTTATAGAGCCCTAATCCTACATACTTCGATAGGCATCAACGCTGTGATAATAATAATACTTAAATAATACTTAACAAGTTTATAGTGAAAGAAAAAAAAAACCATAATATTATAGTATATCTCTTTTCTTCTTCGTCTTTTTCCAGCCTTTTAAAGAAAACGACGAGACAAATCAAGTAATACCTACTTACATATATTAAACCTAGAAACCTAAACTTAGAATTTTGCTAGAACTATGTAATTATTTTAAAACAATTGGAAATTAATAAAAATATATATACTTATTTATAAGAAAATATTTTACCTGCGTAGCCCAAATCATCTTGTGTTTCTTCGTTCAACAAGCATCGACTCTTCAAGCAATTTCAAATTTATACCATCCTATAGGTACCTAACAGTTAACATATACTTAGTTTTTAATGTGGTAGTTAACATCATGTAGAGGGAAAATATAGTTGTTAAGTAAATACATACATAGTCCACAGAACAGGTAAACGATGATGTCAGAGTCTACCATTTGAAAATGCGCATCGTATCTAGCGAAAAATAACAAGTTAATTATTAGAATTCATCGATAAAAAGTGTTTCCAAGAGATGCTAAAACATGAATCTACCAAAACGAGTAGGTTATACTGCGAGATAGATGAAAACGCACATGTTTGTTGAGTAAAAAATATAATAACAGTGGGTAGTAACAAACTATATGAGTAACTCTGCTGTGTAGCAAGTGCTGCAACAAAGTAAGCATAGCAATGCCACCAATTTATATAGTCCAACGGTAGAAAAATGAACTACCCCTGATCCCCTACAGTTTCCGTTTTTTAAAAGCGCTAGAAGCGACTTCATCAACAAGTCAAATAAGTTAGGAGCAACATGTTTTGTTTAACCAAACCTGCGAGGTGGGATTAGCCGAGCCACCCACAGAAAACACACATTTGCTGTTGAATAAGAATGTAGAGTGGAATGTTTGAGTAAGGTACCTATTTGTTAACAAACAACTACTCTGTTGTTTTCCTCCTTGGAATATTTCTGAGCAGCCAAAACAAGACAACGGGCTTATTCTGTAACTTTGTCTAGGATTATGCAAAGTAGTTTATTAGTAGAGGAAAGGTGCAATTGATACTACTACATAACAACATTTTTCAGACGTTTATGGAATCGGGATGAATTATAACCTTGGTGAACACTTTAAAATTAGCATCAATTTGGCTAGAAAACACTCCGGCCACACCATAATTGCCTTTCATATTCAATCCAAAAATGTTAGCCAAGTAGAGTTAACAATGTGGCCACTCATTAGTACTTACCTTGGTAAAGGCTAAAAATTGTCATCTCAAAATTATATAAAAATAAATATCCAAAAAAACAAAGAATCCTAGTTTATATTTTAAGAAATACGATACATAAAACTCTATAAATATAATCCTCAATTGATGAACCATAAGGTTGCAAAATCGACCCCTAGAACTAGCATCTATTAATAAAGCTTTAGTCTTACTCATATTCCAAGAATAGTTGACTGCAACGTAGGTAATGGAAATGTGAATCACACCAAATATTCCTCTGTCTCGAAGTGCAGCGCAGTTTCTCGTAAACAATGTTTAAAAAGATAGGTCACACAATGTGCCACTTTCTGTTCGGTGAATATTGAGACAGCTGGCGCATCGTTGGCCTGAAAACTTTATTTACTTTAAACACAGCTCAACATTTTAAATTTTAAATGGTTTTACTTTATAGTAGGCATTTTCGGGTCTTTGAGTTTCCAGAACTAGGTACGTGTACAAAATATTTTTTTTTTTTATCTTTTGTATCAATTTATCATTTTTAATCTATTTATACTTACATAATATAATCTTCATTGCTATCCTTTCCGTCCTGAGTACCTAAGTCCCATCTTTTCGATTTTTTTTTCATTTTTACAAATTCATTATATTTTTTTTAAACTAACCACGCCTTACCACCTCCGTGACTCAAGTATTACGCCCTTATGTAAAAAAACGCTTTTGCTTCTTTTCTCTTTTATTTACTAAGTTTTTACTTCGTCGGATGCAAGAGTAGTAAACAGGAAAATGTTTCCACAGCAATCCTATTATTAGACTACTAATAGCAGCTTAGCCAAGAGTCATAACAATTTAGATAGAGGTACGTAGGTACTTAAAATCGATTAGAATTTCTAGCTTTTTTAGAAGATGAAATGGATGTCACGAATTTCTCCTGATTTTAGAAGCGAGACGTCAGAATATCCAAAGTCTTGCGTAGTTTTAAAAAAGACAGCAAATATTATCATGAGACAAAAGTAATAAGTACCTACTTACGTTTATAAGTTCCAATTTTTTTAAATAATTTTCATGGTAAGCAGAGAATATTTGGTATGATAAGGCATCTTTACTCAGTTACTTAGCGAGTCACAAAAAACCTTCATTGCTTTTGCCAGAGCAAAACTAACGGAGAAAATTAGGTACAACATGTAGGTACCACTATGTATGATAAAGGTAGTAATGATTTCACGATGGACGCTAGAAAAGGTGAAAACTACGTAACGAGACACGAAGATAAGGTTCCTAGTGATAATTAGCTAACCACGAGCAGGCCTCCGAGACGTCTCAATTAGGCCTCCAGCCTCTGACTGGCCCCGCCGCCATTGACAACTCGTTTCCGCCATTCACTCCTCCAGAAGCCATTCATCCCTGTCACCTCTTAACACTAAATGTTTAAGAAACGTGCGTTGACTTATAAATCCAGGATCTTGGAACAATGCTCTATAAGGTTGAACTAAAGGAGCTTTCTAAAAGAGTGTAGGTCCTATTACGTAAAACTCTAGCTGTGCTATACCTATATATAGATACTAGCTGGGCCCAGCGGTTTTACCCGCTTTTCTATAGCCTATGTGTTCTAGGGTCTAAGCTATCTGTATACCAAATTTCAGCTCAATCGGTCCACTCGGTTAGGCGTGAAAGAGTAACAAACACACATCCTGACATCCAGACACATCCAGACATCCATTCTTACAAACTTTCACGTTTATAATATTAGTAAGATTACCTATGTATGTACAAACCCCAAGTGAGCTACTTGTATTTTAATTACCTTAAATAACGTTTCAGTTTTACTAAACTCATTAAAAATGAACCGACACACTTTTTTCGGTGCTACGAAATCTCAAAGTTCAAGATTTCCGTTAAGTTCGTTGAGATAATGTGTTTCAGGCCAGGATACCTATGTAAGTAATCAGCACATACCTATATACAGTGGGACACTTTAAAACTTGTCACTCGTATATCGTGAACTTTGTTACACTACGTCTAGTAATATAAAGTGTTTGATAACATGCATTCATAGTAAGGCGTAGTTCCTTTTTGTGTTTCAAATGTTCCAAACCAGGCCAGGTGGGTCAATCCCTTTGGATGTGTTAGCTTGTGTTTGTTAATTGAAAAGGATGTGAAGGTTGAAGTTCTTTAGACTGTTGACCTTGGAATATCTTTTATTAAAATTGTACGTTTGAGACACCTGGTACGTTCTAAATAAACAAATATGGCTAAATCTGACAGAGGTAGCGTTATCATTTGACTAAGGATTTTCTGTATAATTCGATGATATGTGGCCGACCTGAGGATAATGTTCCATATTGAAGTTGGTACGTAGGTATTAATTGTAAAACTGGCATTAATAAAACGGTCAAGTACGAGTAGGACTCGAGCACTGAGGGTTCCGTATAAACCTACGGCATTCTACGGAACCCTAAGGAAAAGTGGGTATAATATTATATACTGTAGGTTTTGATTCCCTTGCGAGTTTGAAAATATGCGGCTAAAATTGCTGTTTCTTTTGATTTCGTTGACATAGATGTTTGATTTTTTTACAGCTTAAAGTTATTATAAAGCTTCTTCTTCTTCTTATCGAGTCATATGGCTATATGATATTATAATTATAAATAGTTATTTTGTTGAGAGTTAAAGCTGCTTAAGCCAGTATTGAGCCAGTTCTACAGCCCGTTCGTTGGCTTCAAAAAGGTCCTCAATTGTGCAAGTTATGGGGCAATTAGGACAGATCAGGAGGTGCTCCATTGTTTGGACAGCACCGCAATCGCACTTGTCATCCCCAGAAAAACCCCACCTAACCCGATTTTCTTGGCATCTACCAACACCAGCTCGAAGTCTGTTTAAAGACCTCCAGACCGGCCAGGATAGGTCGCTACCTGGTGGCAGTTTCTCTGCGGGGGGTATGTGATTTGATGGGGGTGGGTATTTCTTTTTCCACCGCACTAGCCTTGCTTTAGGAGCAAGCTTCTCAGCCAGGCTGGCCTGTCTGAGGAAGCTGTTACGGCTTTTTAAGCGTGATGGCGGTGGAATCTGGTTATGAAGTGGATGCCTGCCGTCCTGCTCCTGTTTGTGCTTCTCCACATTGCAGGCGATCTCTCGCCGTACACTAGGAGGGGCAATGCCAGCTAGGGTGTACAAGGTGGCAAGTGGAGTTGGTTTGAGTGTCCCCGAAACAATGCGACAGGAGTTATTGAGAGCGACGTCAACCTCTTTGGCGTGTGCAGAGCGTGCCCAGACTGGACATGCGTATTCGCCCGCCGAGTAGCATAGAGCCATGCTACTCGTGCGAAGGACATGTGGTGACGCACCCCAATGGGTGGAGGTGAGACGACGTAAGATGTTGTTACGGGAACTGACTTTGGCCTTAAGTTTTTGACAGTTTTCCTTGAAGGTTAAGCTGCGGTCCAAAGTGACACCAAGATATTTTGTTGTACGGTTGTGTTCAATTTTAACGCCGTTCCACTGGATATTTAAAACTCGGTGGGCCTCACTGTTTCGCAGGTGGAATACACATGATTCGGTTTTTGATGGGTTTGGTTTTAGTGAATTGCTATTGTAGTAGTCGGTGAGTTGGCTTAAGGCAGTCGAAAGGTGGGATTCAATAACGTCAAAATGTTTGTCTTGGGAAGTTAGTGCTAGATCGTCAGCGTAGATGAAGTGGTTTGTCTGGGGGTGATGAGGTTGGTCGTTGGTGTAGATGTTAAAAAGTATAGGCGCTAGTACACTGCCTTGCGGAAGGCCATTTTTTTGGGTCCGCCATCTGCTTTTTTGACAATGTAGAGAAACCTGGAATCACCGATTTTGCAGCATTTCACCGAGAATTTTGACAAAGGCCTCGTCCTTGGTAGCAGCAGATACTTTTTCAAGTAGGCGTCTTATGTTGACAGTGTCATAGGCTGCGCTGAGGTCAACAAATACAGCACCAGTGACAAGTCCTTTCTCAAAACCATCTTCTATGTGTTGTGTTAGATTCAGGACTTGGGAGCTGCAGGATTTTCCAGGTCGGAATCCAGCTTGCTCGGGAATTAACTGCGGGTCTATTATTGTCGTGAGGCGGTTCAGAAGTAATCTTTCAAACAGTTTGAATGTATGGCATAATAGTGAAATTGGGCGGTAATTTTTTGGGTCAGCAGGCGACTTCCCTGGTTTGAGTAAAGCTGTAACTTTAGCTTTGCGCCATTTTTTAGGTATTTTGCCGCTGCTAATGCAGATGTTAAACATCTCTAGAAGCCATGAAACGGCCACCGGGCCAAGATGTTTTAGTTGTTCCACAGTAATGTCGTCAACTCCAGTGGCTTTACCAACTTTCAAACCCTTAATACTAGTTCGGATTTCACTGAGGGTAAATGGTTGGCTAATTGGATCTATGTTATTGTCTATGGGTCTTTTGTGTTCTTTAGGTTGAGTCATTCTATGGGGTGGTTTACCATTGAGGAGAAGTTGGTGGGCGACCTGGTTGGCGGTAACTGGACCCGGCTGTGTGGCCTCGGGCGGGTCGCTAGTTAATTTACGGAGGGTGCTCCAAGCTTTTTTACTATTGTGGGCCATGTCTACGGACTCTACAAGGTCAATCCAGGTTTTTTGGCGTCCTTCAGATACCAACAACATAAGCTCCTCACCGGTGGAAATGGTGGCTTCGGAGAAGGGATCGGTGGAGAAGAGGGTGGCATACTTAGACATTAAGTCTGCAGCATATCGGTCCAAGCCAGGTATATAAGCAGTGCTACATCCACGAGGGATATGCTGACGAGATGTTTCCCAGATTATGTCAACAAATCTGTCATAATTTTCGGGTGAGGGATTTACATTTTCCAATTTTTCGTCCACTTTTACTGTATATTGGGCCCAATCTGCTTTTTTAAAGTTGAATCGTCGACGGAACGGCATCAAGGTTGGTTTGATAGCAGCTTGGATAGAGCACATTATGGGCCTATGTTGAGTCCTTGGTATAGCGTGACAGGTGGCTCTGACCACGTTTCTAGTTATGTTAGAGCTGGCGAATATAAGGTCCGGGTTGTAGCCGCGTTTCCATCGACTACTGTAGAAAGATGCTGAGTATTTGGTATGAATTTCAATTTAATACCTGTACGCGTTCTTGAGGAAAGGGATAATAAATACAAAATTATTAAAAATATTTTATATGATGTAACTAAAAATTTACAGTTTTCGCAATTTTTCCTGTGCCTGTGATTTAAGACGTTGCTGCGAACCAAATTTCAAGATTCTGAGTTAATGGCAAGTACCCTATAGGTTTTGATTCCCTTGAGAGTAGTCGCGAGTTAAAAAATACGGCTAAAATTGCTGTTTCTTTTGAATGCGTTGAGATAGAGGTTTGATTTTATTACAGTTTAAAAGTATTATAGACTTTAGTATTTGATATGAATTTCAGTTTAATACCTGCACGCGTTCATGAGAAATAAGGTAGTAAGTATGAAATTATTAAAAATATTTTTTTATATGATGTAACTAAAAATGTACAATTTTCGGAATTTTCCCTTTATCTGTGCTCTAAGGAATTGCTTTTTACCAAATTTCAAGATTCTACGTTCACGGCAAGTACCCTGTAGGTTTTGGTTTTTTGAGAGTAGTTGCGTGTTTAAAATTTCGGCAAAAATTGCTGTTTCTATTGAATGCGTTGAGATAGAGGTTTGATTTTATTACAGTTTAAAGGTATTATAGGCCTTAGTATTTGATATGAATTTCAGTTTAATACCTGCACGCGTTCATGAGAAAAGGGGTAGTAATTATAAAATTATTCAAAATATTTTTTTCATATGATGAAATTAAAAATTTATGGTTTTCGCAATTTTTCCTTTATCTATGCTCTAAGGAGTAGCTTCGTGCCAAATTTCAAGATTCTGAGTTCAGGGGAAGTGCCCCCTAGGTTTTGATTTATTTGGTAATGTCGAAAATTTACTGAAATTTGCGACATATTCGACTATATCTTTTGATTGCGTTGGCCTAGAAGTTTGAATTTTTCACAGCTCTAAGAAGCAATGGACCTTAGTATTTTCTATAAATTTCAGCTTGTTACCTCCACGCGTTCCTGAGAAAAAAGGTGTTGACAGACAGACGGACGGACGGACGGACGGACGGACGGACGGACAACAAAGTGATCCTATAAGGGTTCCGTTTTTTCCTTTTGAGGTACGGAACCCTAAAAATTAAGTCCAATAGACATTTCTTGACGATTCTCTTGGGAGAGTTGATTCAAATAGATGAAGATGTGGATTTTCGAAATTTAAATAATCTTTAAAAGTGTGCTTCTCTTTATCTCTTTTTTGGGTTAAACTTTAATAAATATATCCAAAATTTGTTTTCCTTTTAGGTATGTACATCTATTTTTTTTTTAAAAGCTGTTACAAGTCACAAAGATCAACGCTCAACTGCCGTTTTCATTGTCAGCTTCGTTTCCGTGATCACTTTCAAGGCACTCCGGTTATAGCGAAGGGCTTAACAAAGACTAGACGGTTTATAATAAAGATTTTACGACTGTCCATCGGTTTGCATACACTAATCCTTAAGCGTGAAGTTAGGCGCTTTGCAGACAGACTGACACACGACGACTGACTGATAGACAACTATTGCAGCAACTAACTACTGGAAACTAGCTGTTTCATACATCTTAAAGCAATATCAACATACTTAGTGACGCTACCAACAGCCCGCACCAAGCGTTTTGCTTTATCGTTTTTAATGAGAACTGGTCGCATTTGGAACACTGCCGTCATCCATGTTTCCCTAGCCGTATAACTTGGGTATCTTTAAAGCACCAGTGAATAGGTACCTTTCTAGGCATCTTACGTGATCCATCGTCGACCGCATCTTCACTTTCCTTCAGATGGGATGTGGTCAAACGTAGGCCTATTGAGTATAAAAATTGGCAAGCAGTGCCAATTGAAATTCGGAAGCGATCATAGACTTATGAAACAGCTTGTTGCTAGGAAGTTGCCAGTCTGTATAGCTGCAATCAGATCAGTCGATTCGCCTTAGATGACGAAGCTTAGCCGTCTGGCGCCAATTGCAAATGCCACGAGTATCTAGCACCGAGCCTTAGACGATACTAGTTAAATTTGAATTCTCGCAACGTTAGTCATCGCACGCAAGGATAAGGCACGTCGTTACGAATATACCATTGACCAAGTATACATAAGTGCCATGGAGTTATTGCAGCCCCGAGGCATCAGGAAATATTATAGCTTTGAGATATTTATACAGAAGCGGACGAACTGGCAAGCACCTGAGATTTCGTGACGGTATTTTCTATTTATGGCTTACGAAGTTAACGTCTGATGTTAATCACGGACTATTTTGAAATGCATTTTAAGTGAACTGACTGAGACTGAGCAAGTGGAATACTTTGACTGTCATAAATATAAAAGTTTAGATGAAGTTTACACACCATTACTACAAAGTTGGACACTTCCTTTTCTCAAACTGAATATAGGCTAATAACTATTGGCCAGTTTGGTGAATCGCTTAGAGACTTAGAAATCGGTCATAGATAGTGTAACTTTCAAAGGTCAGAGCTGAAGCTAAGAGGATCAAGAAGAAAGGAAGGGGGCCTTTCCGAATCATATCCATGTGTCGAAATTTAAAAATAAATCAAAGTATCAAGCGGACACCGCGCCTATCAGCAAAGTTCTTCTTACGAAAATCCTGCCAAAAATTGGGCAAAATACAGGGTTATATAGTTGGACACCAGACATCATGTCATCCTATGCAAAGGTTCTCTACGAAGCCAAGTCTGCAATATGTAACTGATCCTAACTATCTGTATTTGCCAATATCATGTCTCATTTGATCGCAGTGAAAGCTGCTCATTGTAACCTATTCGGTTGCAACATCAGTAACCACGGAAGGCGAATGTTGCCCCATACCTTAGCCTCATTCAGAGGAGATATGAGATTGAAAACGTTCTCTACGTTCCCTTTTAATGCAACCATAGACCTGTTAATTAAAGGATATGAAAAAGATTGACTTTAGTCATAGTCTGAGAACTTTTTGTTTGGCGAGAGGTCGTGTCCTTAACAACTACAAGGTAAAGTCGTGGGGATTCCATACCCAGACAATTTTAGAGCATATAACAAAAGCAAGACGAAAGGCAACATGTAGTTTTTTTTTGAGCCCTTACATCTGTGGTTACTGGTTACCATGTGAAATATGAAGAAATAAAACTAAGTTGCATTAAATGTGAAATTTAAAAAAAACTAAGTTCCATTTTATCAATAACAGAACAAGACTTTCAGGTTTTTAAACTTTCTGTTAAAATTAGATTATATATATACTCGTAGTACCTAAGCGATTTATAATTCGTGAATTCGTGGTCATACACGAATCATCTGCGAATATACTCTTGACTCTTCATTGATGTTATTATGAAAAACTAGCTACGCTCAGCGGTTTTACCCGTTGTACTTTACCGCCTATATTCAAGGGTCTAAGCTATCTCTATACCAAATTTCAGCTCGATCGGTCCACCCGTTTAGGCGTGAAAGAATAACAAACATACGTATCCATACATCCATAAATTCTTACAAACTTTCACGTTTATAATATTAGTAAGACTAAGATAAGATAGTATACACGCTTATCCCTCAAAATATATATATATATTTTGAGGGATAAGCGTGGAGGCGTGCCCGTCGCATTCCTTGCCGGTCCGGCGAGCACATGTGTCAGATCCTGATGCGTGTGCTCGCAGAACTGCAACTCCACTTGAACTCTGCCGGTGGTAGGGCTATTTCTGTAGTCCGTCTGGATGGCTACCACCCTCCCGATTTGAGAGTGCCGCCAAGTATCGAACTCCTCGGATTTCGATATGTTCCGACACGTTGACGGGAGTGCCAGTCCCACTCCGCAGTACTTTCTGTCTCCCCATTTTTGGGGCCCCGTGGTTGGGTGAAGGCAATTCGGGTTGACGGCCGTGTCTGATGGGCTCGGGGGCCAGGGAGACCCGGTGAAACGGTTGTCCGCTGGCCGCCCGCTGGACAGTAGGGGACCCGAACCCGGGGATCTCTTTGTATCTCCGCCCCGGGAGGCTGTCTCGCCATCCGGCGCATAATCCTGTGAGTTGCTGTCGTGCCGGAGTAGGAGACCGGAGTGGATCCCGGCAGTCGCTCACAGGGGGGACCGGGGGCCCTTCCGTCCCCCGTGCCCACTATACACTCTCGCTGTCTTCTCGCAATCAGCCATATGCCCTACCGCTAACTCTCTTTTTCCCTTCGATGGGGAGACATTATGTGCTGCCTTACCCCCACTCACTTCACACCTTATGGCCAGATCAAAAAATAGAAAGAGTTACACAGCGGTCACCAACTCCACATTTCAAGTGGATTTCTGTAATATTAGGGGCCTCCACGCTAACCTTAACGAGATTCATTATCACCTTGAATCTACTAAACCAGCCTTACTCTTTTTAACTGAGACGCAAATACTTGACCCAACCGAGACTTCCTATTTGCTTTACCCCGGGTACAATCTCGAGCATAAATTCATGCGTCGTGCCGGAGTTTGTGTGTTTGTCCGGGAAGATATTTGCTATCGCCGTCTCTCTGGTCTTGAAGATCATGATCTGTCTACTTTGTGGCTGCGTACAAACCATGGTGGTAGAACCAGAGTGTACGTGTGCCTCTACAGATCACACAGCGGGGACACAGAGACTACTCGTTTATTCGAGCACATATCGGATGGAGCTGACCATGTTCTTGAGCAATTCACCTCCGCTGAGCTGGTGGTGTTAGGCGACTTTAACGCCCACCATTCCAACTGGCTAGGCTCTAGGACCACCGATCACGCGGGGCGTGCAGCTTTCGACCTAGCTTCGGTCTTTAGTTTAACACAACTGGTTTCTGAACCCACCAGAATACCGGATGTTGAGAGCCATGACCCTTCCTTGTTGGACCTGTTCCTGACGTCGCACCCTGATCAGTACCAAGTTTCGGTTGAGGCGCCGCTTGGCCGCTCCGACCATTGTCTGGTTCGTACGATGGTGCCAAACCATGATCGTACCCGCTTTACTTCCTGTGGTAAGCGTAAAGTTTGGCACTATGGGTCGGCTGACTGGGATAGCTTACGCGAATTCTACGCGTCCTATCCATGGAACCAACTCTGCTTCTCTTCGGACAGTGTAGACTTTTGTGCAGACTCCGTCGCCGATGTTGTGCTGCAGGGTATGGAATTATTTATTCCTTGCTCTGTTGTGCGCGTTGGTGGGCGGAGCCGTCCATGGTTTAATAAATCTTGTGCGGAAGCGTCCCTAAAAAAACAAACCGCCTATAAATCATGGACTGAGGCACTCGTTAGTCACGATCCCAACATCACTGCCTTGAAGAAAAAGCTTAACAGCGAGTCTAGGTCCAGTAAGAGGGTTACTGCTAAAGCCCGAGATGCCCATATAAGCCGAATTGGCGATCAACTAGCCGGATTCCCTACAGGGAGCCGAGCCTTCTGGTCTCTCGCCAAGGCTGCTGAGGGTAACTTTTGCAAGTCTGCTTTTCCCGCTATGCGTAGGCCGGATGATTCTCTGGCCCATAGCGCTAAAGAAAAGGCCGATCTCCTCGGCTCTATCTTTGCCTCTAACTCGACTATCGACGACGGGGGTGCCACACCGCCTACTATCCCGCGGTGTGAAAGTTCCATGCCAGAAGTACGTTTCACTCAGAAAGCAGTACGGAAGGAACTTTTATCCCTTGACGTGCGGAAAGCGAGTGGGCCGGATAATATTCCCGCTATTGTCTTAAAAACATGTGCTCCCGAGTTGGCCCCTGTCCTTACGCGTCTTTTCCTGCACTCCTACACAAATAGAAGAGTACCTACTTCTTGGAGGACAGCCCTTGTTCACCCCATCCCTAAGAAAGGCGACCGTTCTGACCCAGCTAACTACCGACCCATTGCCATTACCTCCCTGCTCTGTAAGGTGATGGAGCGAGTTATAAACACTCAGCTCCTTAGGTACCTGGAGGATCACCAGCTGATTAGCGATCGCCAGTATGGCTTTCGCCACGGCCGATCGGCTGGTGATCTTCTTGTTTACCTCACTCACCGCTGGGCTGAAGCCGTAGAGAGTAAGGGTGAGGCACTCGCAGTTAGTCTGGACATCGCTAAGGCCTTTGATCGGGTGTGGCATCGGGCACTACTCTCCAAGCTACCTTCTTATGGTATTCCCGAGGGGTTGTGCGAATGGGTTGCTAGCTTCCTATCGGATCGAAGCATTAAGGTCGTTGTTGACGGGCAATGCTCCGACAGTAAGCCGATTAACGCCGGTGTCCCTCAGGGCTCAGTGTTGTCGCCGACACTGTTCATCTTGCACATCAATGATATGCTACAAACTAGTGGTATGCATTGCTATGCGGATGACAGTACTGGTGACGCTCAGTATTGCGGTCGCATCAATGCCCCCCGTGCCGAAATGGAGGAATGCAGGAACAAACTGGTGTCTGACGTTGAAGCTTCCCTGGAACAGGTCTCGGATTGGGGATCTCTGAACCTGGTCCAGTTCAACGCAGCTAAGACACAAGTTTGCGCGTTTACCGCTAAAAAAGTCCCTTTTGTTGACGCGCCTCGATTTCAGGACACTCCTCTCAAGGTCTCGGATAGCATAAGAATTCTGGGTGTTGACATTTCTGCTAATGTTCAGTTCCGTGGTCACATTGCAGGTAAGGCCAAGCTCGCTTCCAAAAAACTTGGAGTGCTCAATAAGGCGAAGCGGTACTTTACGTCGAGACAGAGACTACTTCTTTATCTAGCCCAAGTCAGACCCCACGTAGAGTACTGCTCCCATCTCTGGAATGGAGCACCCAAGTATCAGCTTGACCCTCTTGATGCATTACAGCGTAGAGCTGTCAGAATTGTTAACGACCCCAAGCTTACCGAACACCTAGAACCGCTCAGCTTTCGTAGGGACGTTGGATCCCTCTGCATCTTTTATCGCCTATACAATGGGGAGTGTTCCGATGAATTATTCGACCTAATCCCGGCGTCGCGCTTTTATCACCGCACGAGCCGACACCGCTCTAAAGCCCATCCACACATTATTGATGCTTGGCATTCGCGCACTGTGCGATTTAGTCGCTCCTTTTTGCCGTACACCTGCAAAATGTGGAATGAGCTTCCGCCTGCGGTATTTCCGTTGAGCTTCAACATGGGACTCTTCAAAAGGCAAGTGAATAGAGTCTTGAAAGGTAGGCAACGTACCAGCGGTACCCCCGGTATTGCAGGTATCCATAGGCGACGGTGCCACTTACCATCAGGTGGGCCGTCTGCTTGTTTGTCACCTATTACATAAAAAAAAAAAAAAAAAAAAAAAAAAAAAAGTATTTACTGAGTAGTAAAGGTCGCTGGATGCAGATCGCTTCCAACCGGTACATATGGAAGTCCAAAGGGGAGGCCTATGTTCAGCAGTGGACGTCCAATGGCTGAGATGATGATGATGATGATGATGAGTAGTAAAGAGAGTCACCACACTCAAGCTAAGTAAATGTCTGGGTCAGTTACTGAGATTTATGACTTATTATGCATGCAAGTTTCTCAATTGGTTGGCGCCCTGAGAGCTGATGACGCACGCTTCGTCCGGCTTCGTAATTCGTATTATGTATTTAGTATTTTATTTAGTTCAGATTGTTGCGTTTAGTTGAGACGTATGAATCTCCTTTTTTATGTTCCTGTAAGTAGGAAAATTAATTTGACTTTACAGGAATAAGCTTAAAAGGTGACATAAATCTTTTCAGATATCTAATCTTTTCTTTTTCTTCTTCGTTTAGGTCAATTTATACACATTAAAAGTCTGGATACTGGGTACATTTAATGCTTTAAAAAAAATCTTTAAACTGAGAGATGAAAACGCCAAAGTTGATAAGATAATTTTATTGTAATAGAAAAACCAATTGATTTCATGTTCTCAATGGTTTTATAAAAATGGTTCCGTAGTCAACAAGGATTACTGTCTCGTATTTAGTGTTCCGTTTGAAAGATATCCAAGTTTAAAAATCTGAACTACTGGGCTTTCACGCACTGATAAAAATCAAGGATCTATGGTTTCAACCATGAACTTTCCAGGAAAACTTTAACGGTAAAGATAACTTTATTAGTTTCGGAGATATAGTCGGGACGCGCGTTTTAAATTTAAAATATCTAGGTATAACATTTTGACTCCGCATATGGCTCATATTTAATTTCTTAATTAAAAAGGTTTTACTTTATCTAAGAAATAAACATTATTAAGGATAATTTGAAGTACAGTAAAAAATCAATTAATTAAATCTAGTTTCGATAAATTCCACGGGACCTCTTTTGTTAAAAGCACTCTATATTATATTAGTGGAATTAGTACCTATCTAAGTACGTAATTCAAACACGATGAAATTAGTCGTGACCAATAACAAATAGTCAACCCATAAAGAAGGCGGCGCATCCCTAATATAATCCATTCCTAGGAATCAATAAGGAAATAGAACTGCCATTATAAGCCTCTAAACATGCCAGAAGTGTGAGCAAACTACATTCTAAAATCTAAATTTTGTGAGAATTATTTCAGTAACACGCTCATCGGATAACGAGACGTTTCTTAACGTTGATGTATATTATTGTTATGTGGCAAAAAAATCTCTAAAAGAATATTTTATTTCCGTTAGCTTTAAATTTCTGCGCATCACTAGTCATTAGCCTAGTTCAAGTCTTTAAGATGGCGAAACCACATATTTTGCTTTACTGTGCTTTACCTGTTGTAGGTCAATTGAGCTTATAGAAAAATGATACTAAATATTGATAAAAGTAAGAGTATTATATTAAATGCAAATCCCAGACTTGGTCTCGGCATCTAAACGCTCACTAAAGATTCTATGACAGCCGATCTTATCATATTTTATGTGTGATCCAATCATATAATGTATGTATAACGTATAAGGGTGTTGGAGTATGAATCAGCGCGTGACTGCGCTGCGCGTGCGCAACCACTACTCGCATTGTTCTTACTACAATAGCCTGATGTCATACAGCGACGTGATGTGAGTGAATACGGCTATTTGATAGCGGGTAGGAACGGAGTAGGTAGGTACTGTACCTTTTTTCATGTACCCTTTTTTTAACCGATCTTGAAAAATAGGTGGAAAATTTTAAAATTCGTCATTTTTTTTAAATTAGGTAGATATGTATGTTCACTGCTTACTCAAAGACGCCGGAACCGATTTGGATTTATTTTTGGGTGGTGTAATTTTCTAGGTGGTTTTGTCTTGACGGTTTAACAGTACCTACTGTTGAAAATATACACATTTTAACTACTTTGTAGATATTAGGTGTGGTAGTTGGGCCAGTGTAGAAAGGAAAACTAACCCAAAATCATACACAACATACGATTAGCATAGTAGATATATACAAGGGCGGATCCAGGATTTGGTTCTGGGGGGGGCCAAGGTGCTGACAACCAAAAATATTATAATTTTTACTACGAAAAATGTGTATTTAGCTCGCTCTGAACAGTTAGAAAGTTCAAATATTCTTAATAATAAATGCGCGAGCAGCTCGTTGCGAGCGCCGAGAAAAAAATTATAATTTTGACCAGAAATATGTGCAATATTCGTAATTCTACAATGCTTCTGGGGGGGGCCTTGGCCCCCTGCCCCCCCCCCCCCCCTAAATCCGCCTATGGATATATATCACCGTCTTTGATGTTGGTAACATAAAATTACGCAAAGGGTCTTTCCAGCAGCATTAAATCCCTGACTTACGTAAAACAGGATAATTTATAAAACTTTGGACTACTTGCAGTACCTAGAATTTAACCACTTGTAAATTGTAAAGTAGAGCGTGTGGTGGTTATTATATTAAAACCATGTCACAGTGCTATGCTTACCTACTGAATATTATTGAATTATTCAGAGTCCATGTTTGAGTTGGGTTTTCCCCTTGTCCTATACAAAAGAACTGTTTGGTACCTACGCTACATGTGGAAGAAGAGAGGTATTTAAGGTTGTGGCTCATTTACACAATGCCCCTTGGGAACTTGAGTAAGAATCTGGAAGCTGCCGTGCTTAGAAGCAAGGGTGCAGCCTTGTTGTGTTGGACTTTACGTGCTTTCTGAACTTTTCGTATAATATACATACATATGTATTATGCGTGAAAGACACAGGATTTGCATTCTGCATAATGTGATATGTTTATATCTATGTTCTTTGATATAATATAAATATGTTTCATAATTAATATTGAAGCATATTTTTTTTTATATTTATACATCACAGGAAAAACACCGTCAAACCGAACCCATAAATAATTTCACGTACGATTGTCGAAATATGCAGGTTGCACCACATGGCTACTCACTCCATTCAATCCATTTAATATTCCCGTGGCGTTACTGTGCGTCATTCAACATTTCTCTGAAGTGAACTGAATGCGTGTGTTTATTCCTATATCGTATGAACACTATTGCAATTCTCCTACATACATATTATACCTACCTTGTTTAGGGCGAATGTATTCAGATATTACATTAGCAAAATATATCTTATGTCGGTGGTCTGCTGTCCAACGACGTGTCGAAGAGATTCATGTTACGAAAATTAACCCGATGGATGTATGATGTTACTAGACGGGATCGTAGGGTAATAAACGTTTGAACCTTGTTGTTATCGAAGAAAGACGCACAAGCGATGCTACGCCTATTTTGACATTACTACTACGCGACGAATTAAAATAAATAAAATGACCAATAGGTAGGTACTACGAGAAGTAGGTAGATGAAACAAGTGAAATTTTAAAAATACTTTTTAAAAACAAGCTTTAATTATTATTATCATCTTGCATCATAAAGTACTCGTCAAGACGAATCAAATGAGCCCAAACTCGATGGGGTTGCGTTGTTTTATGACAGAGTTCCTTTGGCCACCTTCCAGCTCCATCATCAGATCAGCTCGATGACATAAAAATATTGCATTGTCATCCGATTTACACACGCATGCAAATTTTCAGCTCAATTGGAAACCGGGAAGTGGGTCAAATTAAACTTGCAAGATTTGATTACAGACAGACAGACAGACAGACAGACAGACAGACAGACAGACAGACAGACAACAGACAGGTGAAAGTAATATAAAGCTTGTAAAATAGCCAACATGCAGACTCTGGCAGAAGACCACGACCTGCGGCGTCTTTAGGATTTCATGACGGACCAATCATCATTCAGCATTCCTCTCTTCGGACCAACCAGCATTCTTCTCCACTTCCACACAAATTTACTTTTTTTTTGCATTTAGAATAAATAGTTTTTCATTAGCAGTCGTCGATAACTTATTCCTATTTTGTTATTTATTATACCTATGGACCAATATAAAATGTTTATTGTTAAAATGAGCTCATTCCGTATCGAGTGACCCAATGTCACTCGATAGCGGCGGAATGCAAATAATATGCCTTTACTGCACAATGGAGGTCTGTGACACTGGACACTGTCATAATAATGTGAGCACGGCGATATAAAATATAACAAACGTGATTAAAGAAAGTTGAGACGTAAGAATTTGTATTAAGAAGACGTACCTAAATAACATTTAGGCCGTAACAAAGGTAGGGCATAATATGCATCTAGGAATATATAGCACAAATGTTTTTGATTGATCAGTCTGAAGTCAGCTGAGTGCAGTAAAAATATTGCAAAGTCCTGATTATGATAACCCTGCTTCTTACAAATATTATAAATGCGAAACCAAAGATTAGAAATTATTTGGGGATATGTATTTTTCACCGAGTGAAACCTGCTCAGGTTTCACAGCTAGCATTTAAATTAATAAATTAGTTTTTATTTACCAAGATTAATGTGCGTAGAATTCTTTTGCAGGAGGTCGACTAGGTGTGCACCCTAACAGTGCCATTTATTCTACCGCCTGAGCAGTGCAGTGATGTGAAAAGTGCAAACATTATTGTGCTTCGGTAGGAGTCACTGTAGCTAGTGAAATTGCTGGTCTTATGACTCTTGAGTACGAAACGTTGGTGATGTGCGCCTAGAATTTTACATCATTGTCAAATCCTGGCACTGTTCTGATGGGCAGCGTTATGTCTTACCAACAGGAGTGCGTCTTGCTCATCTTTTTACTTCTTTGCATAAAAAAGTTGCATTTAATAACAACATCCAGTAATAAGTCAAAGGAAAGTTCCTAGATACTTCAGTTCCTAATGATAGTGTTTGAGAATGCTTTGTTATCATATCACTAATACTTACTGCGAACCTCTCATGGAACAATACCGAGTTATGGCTATCTTGGCTTCAATTACTTTATTGTTCTTGTTATCAAGGATTTAATTATTTTGTTGCATTTCAGTAGTGTAGTTCCTATTCATCATTATCCATGTTTTTAGAGTGCTTTTTATTGGTACCTCCATTTTCGTTTATCTAGATATATCTACCTACCTAGAATAATATCAACTTACCTAGATTTTTTTTTACAAGCTTTTATTTAACTTACTTTGTATGTTTGTTTTGTTTTACCCGGGGTAGACTTCCTTTGCAGGAGGTCGTCTAGGTGGGTACCCCAACAGTGCCAGTTATTCTATCGCCTGAGCAGTGATGTGCAAACATTACTGTGCTCCGGTAGGAGGGCACTGTAGCTAGTGAAATTACTGGGCTAAGGAGTCTTAACATCTTATGACTCTTGAGTAAGAAGCGTTGGTGCAGTGCTCCTAGAATTTCACATAATTGTGAAATCCTAGGTAACACTGTACTGATTATGGGCAGCCGTTATCTCTTAACATCAGGAGAGCGTCTTGCTCGTCTTCTACTTCATTACATAAAAAAAAATTAAATATGTAGAGGAGGCATGAATGTTCGGTACAAATCTTGCAACTCAATTTTATTTTGTTTTATGTTTATACGAGCATAATGAGTGAGATTTCTCAAGAGTCCGGTGTATTTGGAAATTGTATAGGACTAAATATTATTAGGTATTATATATTTACTGTAAAGTCGTACAGCGGCCGTATATTGGTTAATTTACATTGGTGGCAATCACTATCAATCTATAATGCACCTTATAAATAAATGTTCTTAGATAGGTACATAATACATAGTGTAGCCTACGTACCGTTTCCTTACTGAAAAGTTAAAAAGCTTTTCTTAACTTTTCTTTCTTAGGTATATACTACTTAAACCAAACTTTGTAAATTTATAGAAATATTTTTAAATTTTTATCAAAAAGCACTAATGACCAGATAAACATGGCGATAAAATATTTCTGCGCAACAATATTTAATTTAAAAAAACATTATCGGGGAGTGATAACCGGCTACAAAAATAACAAAGGCGTATAAATAAAATGGGAGTGCCATTAAAACTAAATCCATAATAATAATAAAGTGATAACGGCAATCCATATCTATCAGTAAATTAGTAATAATGTAGGTACTTATATAATTCTTCTTGATGGATAAAGTGAGGAATAGTGTGACAAGGAAACGCTTTGGTGTATTAGAAGAAGTAGTGATCAAAATAGAGAAAGGAATGCTTAGATGGTTCGAATGTGGAGAGAATAGATGAAAGGCGATTGACGAAAGATGAGGTCAACGTACCCAATTTCCTTGACCAAATAAATGTCGTTCTAAGGAAAGACCAGGTCAGCACCAAGAACCGGCGAACGTGTATGAAGAATGTGATGAAAGTTGAGAAAGCAAGAGGTGTGTCAGGATCGTACTAAGTGGAGGGAACTAGCCAACGGCAACCAGGCGTGATTATCTGTGTGTAAGTATGTATGTATGTGCATTTTTTTTCTTTCACTTCACTTACCAAATCTGATCTTCTTTCTTATTATATAACTAGATAAGTAGGCACATACTGGACTGGCGATAGAAATCAAAGTGGATATTGGCTTCCTATAACAAGTGACACTTAAGCCAGTCCTTTTTTTAATCCTAGAAAAATGTGTTCTGCAACATCACCCTGGGGGCACCAGGTGATAGGTAAGTGTGGAGAATGCACACGCGGCAGGCGGCAGGGTATATACCCATTAAAAACCTGGGGGCGGGGGCTGTTCCTGTGGGACCCCATAATATCGGTACTGCAGTCACGCCGAAGATATTATTCGTAGCCACTGTGCTAATTTCCGTCACGCTTCCCACTTTTAGATTGATCGTCCTTCTCGACTTTCATCATTTCAACGATAGGTACCTGGGAAGGTGCACATATTATTATTATAGTGGACTTTTTAATAATCATCTCTCTCATCCAGATACATAAGTAGGTATCACATAATAATAATCCATTTTCGAGTTAAATTTTAATGTTATCTATAGGTATTTAAGAAGCATTATTCCATTATTTTAAAGTCCATGTTCATTCAATGCTAGACATTGGACATTGGCCTCTTATGGCATACCAACCAGCTCAGTGTCTTGTCTTTCTTCTTCCACTAGTCTTAGCGACTTCTCGTATATCGTATTGGCAATAATTGGCTTCAACACTATTAACCTAAAAATTCTATTAAAATAACTTTTTATATGATAAAAGCAAATGAAAATGTTTATACTTCTCTTTAATTGCTATTTAACAGTTATTTTACAACTAGGTGTAAACATTTAAAACTAACGGTGAGGCTAACACGCATATTAAAGTTGGCATCTACTTAAATTATAAATAAATAAATTAATACCCAACTGTTATTTTAATGAAACTTTATGCAATTAAACACTTTTATATTTTTACCTTCTTACACGCGTTTTTAAAAACGAAACGAATTTAAACGTGCGTATTCCATGGCTTACACACTTACAACTTACATGATACCTAGACTAGGAGATAATTAATGGAATTGGTTGGTACATCCATGTGAAATCCATGATAATTACTTATTATAGGTACCTATATCAATTAAATATCTACAAGATAATGTTTAGTTAATTCTGCTCAAATTTGTGAGTTAAATTTAAGTTTTTGCCACCTTGTAAGCCCAGAAATTTAAAATACTTACTTTATAAGTATTACATATACATAATATATCTACTATTTACTATATGTATATATGTCATATTATATAATAATAAGCTGCACTGTTATGTATTCCTCGCCACCTTTTAAGCTTGTTTATTAGCCTTTAAAATCAGAGCGGAAGGAAAACTACATATTTAATTAATTATAATTATTAGACTAGGAAGGTCATTAGGTAAGTATATATAATATATAGTGCAGCTTTTCGACAGCATAATGTTATTATACCTACCTATATCAATGGGCAATGAGTTCTGAGCTAAATGAGTAAATTCATGAGTATAACTACGAAACAACATAAAAGGGCTTCAAAGATGACACGCGGTAATTAGTGCAAGCGTCAAGCGACTCGTTACTCGTTCCATAAAGTGTAGAATGTTATGTTAAAGCTGTAAACATACAGCATTTCAACATACTTACTCGTATATTATGTGTAGAATCTTATTTCACGCTCTCCTTTCTTTAGTTTCTGTGGGCTATTTGAACGAAATTGGAAAACTGAGAACACCCAACTAGGTTTTTTTAAACGGTTTTATTTAGCTCACTCCGTTTGTTTTCTTGGGTCAAATTTAGTAATTGAAATTTCACCCTCTTTCTATCAACCGATTGATCTGAAATTTGGTATACGCGTTTGATTTGGGTGACAATACAATTATGTACATTCAATATTATTGTACATCCAAGATGGCCGCCGCTAGAAAATGGCGGATAATGTTTTTTTTTTTAATCCTATCAATATGGGTATCAAATGAAAGGGCTTGATAAGAAGAATACAGTGCACTATACAAAATTAAAATCCATGATGGCCGCCGCTACAAAATGGCGGATGACCAATTTTTTTTTCAATCCCATCAATATGGGTATCAAATAAAAGGGCTTGACAAGTAGAATACATTGTACTAAAAAGCCTAAAAATAAAAAAGGTAAAAAAAAATATTTTAAGTTAAACGGTTTTATTGTAAACATGTACTAAAAGCTAAAAAATAAAATCGTGAGGCACGTCAAATATCTTAAATCTATGAACATTTTCACTGATATTGTAGATATTTGACGTGCCTCACGATTTTATTTTTTAGCTTTTAGTACATGTTTACAATAAAACCGTTTAACTTAAAATATTTTTTTTTACCTTTTTTATCTACTCTGAGCCGACCAAATATCAAGTAGGCACATTGAAACAGTCTTTTTGGAAACACTCCGAGTTTTTATTTGTATATTAATCACAGATGACCTCCTAGGGGGTCTAAGAGTTCGATATACTTAACCACTTACCTACCTGTAAAAAAGAGGGCTGGGCAGTAGGTATACGTTATTAAAAGAACTATTTACCTAATTACCTGCTTATCGGTATACAATTTGGCAGGAATTAGGTCCAAACTATATTAATCTACTTACAAGTGACATTACCTTTTTACCATGATTTTGAAAATAACAATTCACAAAGCCTGCAAGAATTGAGCTTAGCTTTTGAGTGTAAGTATAAAGTTGATGATATGTAGATTATATTGCTACTCTAAGCCGACAAAATATCCAATAAAGTCAACGTTATCCAATATCTGTACAGAGCTTTATACTATTTCTAATTTAAAGATTGTTATGGGTCCCGGTCCGCCGGCGCGGCGCCGGTAATTCGCCACACACCCACGTTTTCTGTTTTATTGAGGAGTCAGAACAACGTGGGTGGACATCCCGGCCTTTCCCTGCACTCTACAATATCTTGGTGCATGAATTCTGGATTTGTTGTCATGCTATGTTTCGATTTGAAACCTATGACTACCTTACGAGTCTTGAGATTCACTACAGGTTCTCTATCTCTGATATTTATCGCGGGAAAAAGTTATGGTAAGTGATAGGTTACATACTTGTATACTGGTTAAATACTTATATAAGTATCAAACAAGTAAACCAACTTGGTTTTTATAGGTCGTATATATACATACTTATCGTGAGATAGCAGTAGGGGTAGATAATAATTTCAAGATCTTGGATCTTGGATTGAAAAACCAAACTGTCAATAACTGGTACATACCTATAGGTACCTACGTACCTGCTTTCTGAACGATAGAATAAAATAATAATGTATATATAGATAGGTAGGTACTATTCTATCATCACAATTAAACTGAAACATTTTAGCTAAAGTAGTGTTACTGTTTATTGTTTATAGTGTGAAGTGCGGTCAGACTCGGTGCACGAGCATGTTAAATGCACGTGATCTCGACTGCAGCACCGCAGCAGCCTTGCAAGGACGCGTGCATTGACGGCCATCTTTAATTAATTCCTCCCACGACTGTGACTCATCGATGCATCTACCTAATCTTTGATTGTAGGAGGGCTTCTGTGAATAACCTGTTTGAATTACACCTAATTCAGACGTACCTAGAGTCACTTGTAGGACGTCCTACGACTTACGACCCGAAACTGTATTGCAATAACTACCTATACCTATGTAGGATAAGGCAAATTGGATTTTTGATGGTGTCCTTTTTTTTTCCGGGGAAATGCAATACTGCACTCTGTGCAATTGCAAATCACAGGGTGGTTATGGGGGACTCCCCGCCGGAGAGAGCGGCGGATGTAGGTATGATGTACCCACTAAAACCCTGAGGCCCGGGATGTCCTTCCAGCCACTGTTCAGGATTCACAGGGGACGACAGAGGTAGGTACGCTGTCGCATTCTTCTCCAAAATTGGATATGGTATCCTACTGGAACTGGATCAGGTTTCAGGTAGAGCGATCAGTGATATTTAGGTACAAAATATCACTGATCGCTTGTAAATACTGGAATCTAGAAAATGTTGCAATAATTGTAATGGGTTAGCGAATCACTTTAACATCAGGCTTGTCTGGTATAGGTCTGACGGCCTATTGGCTAATTCTCACCCACTACGATTGATGACAACTTCAATGTACGTTTGCTATTTTACTATTAATGAGGAGGTTTAAGCAGGTAATGTACGCAATATTGTCTATGGATTCTAGTGTTTTTCATGTCGTTTGACGATAGCCAATAGGCCCTCTGGTCTGGTTTGGTTGTCTGGTATCTTCTATTAGGATGCTTACCTATAACAAAGAATAGATACTATTACCTATAATATGCAATCAATTTTTCAATCCTTCTAGCGCCCTCTACACACAAACATTTGAAACGCAAACCACTAACCGTTTTAGGTGGGCCGTGGGCCTTTGAGAATGCGCCAAGTTATGAGTTCGTTGCATCGCGTTTATTGCACCGTCAGTTATTCCAAGTATATTAAAACCGGTAACGTCAGGTAATTGTGAAAGTAATAGAAAATTCACTCAAGATGTGTGAAAATTTATATAACTACCATCCTTTCTACACATAGGTATCTAAATAATAGGTAGATTAGATAGTAAAGCAGAACTAAAATAAAATATCCCATGGGATTAGTCGCCTGTTTTATACTAAAGTCTAAGCCACATCATATTATCTACCTAGGTAGGGGAGACCGGGGACAAACGTAACATTTTGTACATTGACCATTGTTTCTAGCTAGGTGTTATACTTATAACATAATGAATATAAATATATGTAAATTTGGTTCATGCTCTTTACATTATCAACTTAATTTAACTTAATATTGAATTTTTTAAATGAAAATTAGGGACTTGAAAAAAAATCGTCTCTTGTTACTTTCGCCCACGTTGGCAGGTCGGAAGTAACACGGCGTGGGTCGAAAGTAACAGGACATGGTGGACCTCTAATTTAATTAATAAAAAACATAATATATATAAAAAATATTTATTAGGGACTACATTAATAGCAAAAAGTTAACATTTGTATTACAAATGCACATCATTTACGTTTAGCAAAACAAACCAACATTATTAAAGTCGCTTTCTAACTATTTTTATTTTATGTATCTAATGAGATCTAATCTGATCTGATCTGATGATGATTAAAAAATCATCATCATCTCAGCCATAGGACGTCTACTGCTGAACATAGGCCTCCCTTTTGGACTTCCATATGTACCGGTTGGAAGCGACCTGCATCTAGCGTCTTCCGGCGATCTTTATAAAGTCGTCTGTCCACCTTGTGGGTGGAAGTCCTACGCTTCGTTTGCTAGTCCGTGGTCTCCACTCGAGAACTTTTCGATCCCATTGGCCATCTGCTCTGCATGCTATGTGGCCTGCCCATTTCCACTTCAACTTGCTAATCCGCTGGGCTATGACGGTGACTTTAGTTCTACTACTACTACTTTACTTTTTACTTGTACTTTAGTTGATCTTTTAATGATCCGGGATAATAGGACTATGCAATTTCAGTCTCTTATACACAATTACTCATAATTATTATGACACACATAATTTCTCTCGTCATTGATGCATTTAGCATGTGACTTTTTTATCCATTGCTCATTTAGTCAACTATTGCCAAAACTTTCTAAGCAAACAAGACAGAAGAAATCCTCGTCGTATGACTTATTTTACTTCTCTTCATCTGTCTACTTTGTTTTTTATTTTCGTTTTCCCTTTCCTTTCGTTTTTTTCTTGTCCTGTGACCATTGTCAGGTGGTAAAACTTTCTTCTTGTTTTTATTTCTTTTGCAGCTTTTCGATACACTTCCATGTCAGTATTCCCTCGTGTGGTGGTTGGTTCTTATGCGTTGTCGCGGCATTCTGTAGAAGTAACGATATTCAAAAATAATTTGAGTTAATAAATCCAAACGGGCACAAAAGTAACATGTTACTTGTGTACCCATATAGCTATGTTACTTTTGTACCCTACCTCATTTTTGTTAAAATATGAAATATAACCTTAAAACGAAACGTGCTAGACAAAAACGAATTAAAACACTCAACGATCAATTTTATCAAGAAACTATATGCAAATATTTATTTTGAAATCATTATTTTAACTATACGTAAACATAAATTACGTAAATGTCAAAAAACTTACTTTGGAGTTGTAAATTCACATATTGTCCTCTCGTACGAATGAACAGCGCGTGGCGTGCATAGCAACTATTTGCAAGGGAAGAGGGTGTACCCGAGTATCACGTGACTGCAGTGACGTGATGTTTTGGTGATTGGATATACCTACAGGGCGTTTGTTACTTTCTACCCGCCGTTACGTTTGTCCCCGGTCTCCCCTACATGCCATTTTTCAGTTGGACGTACGAACACAAAGCCATGGACGCGACGCTACATCAGTCAGTCAGCCACGCTTTACTTTTATTGATATAAATTCTGATTCTTTTCAGCATAAACCTGGGAGGCAAGATCTGCGAGGCAAGTCCATAATTGTAGGTCTTACCCATAGCCCATATAAATACATTCCTACATCAGGAACATTTATTTTGACTGAGATACAAATAAAAAATGTCATAACTCTACTTAGGCGTTTTGACAGCAGTTCTAATGAACGTTAAAATTAGTTCAACTTATGGCCACATGTTTCGAGATCGCGGGCGTTCTCTGTACAATAATATCTCAGAATACAGGTTATTTGCCTGGATATGAGTCACTTCTCAAAAAGTTGCTGACCTTATAAATTATGTGGCTTGGACCTTGAATCTTGGAACGATGAATACTTACTCAGACCTCTAGCATTTCCTTTTAAGTTTTTCTGAAGTCTTAGGTAGGTACCTATTTAGTTATATTCCGAATAAAAAATTAGTAGGTATAGGTATAAGTATAAACTCGTAGGTTTATATAGACAAATATTGAGCTAATTAAATCTAAAGAGGAACTTATGTTTGTATGAGAATAAGGGAGTGCAGATATTTGTTGCTCCTTCACGCAAAACCAATAGCGATGAAATTCAGTAGGTATATCCTACCGCCGACCTAGATAGTTGGAAATCTAGAAGAACACAGGATACTTTTAAACCGATTTTCCCACTCGATCAGGAATCACGCGGCTGCAACCGCGACGTGCAGGTTATACTTATTATTAGGATAGAATATCGAGTAGTTTCATAGTATAAAACATTCATAGAAAACATGAGTCATACAGGAAAACTCTTAACTAGTTTCCTGGAATCACAGAAATAGGTTTATACTGTGCCTAAGCGTCTAATCGGTCTGCGTCATTTCCGGTAAGTACCTACCTACCAATACTTATTTCGAAAATAAATTGCGCCACAATAGATAATGTGTAAAGGCCCTTTTAAGACTGAGCAACTATTGCAGCAACTTTTTCGCAACTAACTGTTTCTCAACTTTATAATGTTGTTAAATGACCGCTCCCAAACTTCAAACGTGGACGCACGTCTAACCGAGCCGAACGAATCGAATTTTAGATTGTGTATAGGAAATCTACTTCCGATTCGACGCTGACATGGAGAAGTGCGAGGTTTCATGAGATTAAGAATTCAAAATTCGTTTCATTCGGCGCGTTCGACCCGAATAGATGTGCGTCCACCTGAATTATTAGTGCTTGCCAAAAGGCCTGTTCGATATAGACACTGCATCAAGATGCGTGGAACAGCTAGTTGTCAGAAAGTCGCCAGTGCTAGTTGCAATAATGCTCTGCCTGTATAACGCCTTAAGTGTGTGATGTCCAAAAACTGTAGCTGCTTATAAATATAGAATCCAAAAATACGTCGGCGTGGTGTCGGCGAAAGGCGTCTGTGCTATTTCAGTAGGCACGCGCCGCGCCCATCCGCGTCGTGATCTCAATTCAGGTACCTACAGCAGACTGATCTGACTTCTCACACTTCAAAGAGAAGACGGTCTTTTCGGCTATTAATTTTTATTATGGCTCACTAACCAACGTACAGCTACTAAGACTATCAATGTGCTGATTGCTGGTTCGAATTTGGCACAAAGATAGAAATTATGAAGTAAACATAGCGAATGTTCAAACTCAAAATTCATTTATTCAAATAGGCTACATTGGAGCACTTTTCAAGCAAGTCAATTTTACATTTTTTCTATTTTAACACTCTACCGCTCGTTCGCAAGGCACCTCTATGAGAAGAACGAGCAAGAAACTCACTTCATAGTTTCCATCTTTACTAATTAGGAAAGGATTTCTTAATTCGAGTTAAGTTGCGAGCATAATTACTGTGCTCTTTGCGCAGTCGGTACAAAGAGCAGGACTTGGGCCACAAAATGACCAGTAGCGGATCGAGGTTTACCTTTTGTGGGGGTGAACATCACTGACAATGACAAGTTCCAACATAAGATTTTGCATGCTTTAAATGCGTCCAGAGTCCAAGCTTTCACATGCTGTCAGGCACGGTTCTAGGCTAAAGTGTAGATACAATAATTATTTGCTGAGAGATATGAATAGGATATTGTGGGTTACCCCCTGGCCCCCCTGCCCCTGTATCCGCCCCTGAATATGACTATCAGATTTACTATGAATCCGGTGATAAGATAATAATAGTCAACGTATTCTAATAGCAATGTCTGATTTCATATATCTGTTAACAATGTTTATTATTTTACACGACACTATGTTATAATTTATCAGTGTGGTTAAGGAAACCGGATATATGCAAATAATAATAATTATCATAATGTAGCCACACTATATCACTATGTGAGAAAGTGGACATTAAAATTGACAATCTGCATGAATAGAATAGAAAACTCTTTATTGCACACACATACATACATACATATAATCACGCCTGGTTCCCGTTGGGGTAGGCAGAGACTATTTAGCCGCGGATGAATGCTTCGGCGTACCCGTTGCCCCGGCATTATGGCGTCCCGCAGGACACCCCCAGGTTTTTTAGTGGGTATCCCCGCCGCTCCCATCTTTGGCGGGGGAGTCCCACATACCGCCCCGCACCCCCCGGCGTGGGGTGATGATGCGTAACGCATTTTTCCTGGGTTAAAAAAAAAAGGCAGAGACTATTTCCCTCCATTGAAGGAAAGGAAAGACATAAAATAGAGCGACGGTGGTTACAAAGATATATAAGGTAATATGGATTTTTATAAGGATAAATATTGACCTTATCTGCAATATACGTAAGTTAATGTTTTGATAGGCCACTTATTATAATCATTTTTCTTTATAATAATAAAATCATTTCCTTTATTTTAACAAGCTTTTATTTACTTTTACCTGTCTGTCTGTAATCAAATCTTGCATGTTTAATTTGATCCACTTCCCGGTTTCTAATTATTGTGCTTAGAATTTTGCATGAATGTATATTTAAATCGGATGACCATGCATTATTATTATGACATGGAGCTGATCTGACGATAGAGCTGGAAGGTGTCCATAGCAACCCCGTCGAGTTTGGGCTCATTTGATTCGTCTTGACGAGTAGGTACTTTGGTAATGAAAATTATAGCTTGTTTATGAAAAGTTTTTTAAAAATGTCATTTGTTTAATTGTGTGGGATTGGTTATACATATACATACATTCATCAGAGAATATGCATTAAACATGAACCATTCCTTGTGTTTCTCATAATCTTTATTTTTAAGTCAGACACGCCAGACGAAACCGTCGGCGCCGGCAGACATAACAATCTGCGTTCTATATAAATATGGTAGCGAATACTAAGGCGATTTTTTTTATGTTAGGGACAGACAAACAAGCAAACGGCCATTTTAATATTAAATTGAAGGCTACTAAAGGCAGCCCTCTATTTTACAATAAATTATAATAATTATTAATATAGAAAATTTGACCTCCATTTATTTCATTCAAATCTTTGGTGAGTGAATTTCAATGTCAAATTTCTACAGAAGGTGCATATTGGGTACGGCACAGGTTTCAAGATTTTTAGCGCACATAATACCTAAATTTTGATTTCTGATTAACTGTAGATATATTATCTCGATTATAGAACATTTGACATTTACTATTAATTTATAAATAAATGTTAAAATTAAAAAAAATACAAATATATAAAAAATAATAAAAGTCAATAATTTAAATATTTGGTATTTATTTATAACTACAATGTAGGTTTCTACATCTTAATTTAATGTAAAATAAATAGGATATAGGATCTTTGAAGCAGAAAATAAATTATTTCCTGTCACACTGATATATATGTATATATGTTCACAAAAAAGTTATATATTAATATTACTATAGTATTAATATAAACTAAATTAGTCAAATTTATCACAAATACTTCAAACTTTCAAATGAAAAGAATTAAAACACAATCTAAACATACGTTTTTAAAACAAGCGACATTTATTTATGGAGCTTATACATTTAACCCTTTAACCGCCACCGTCGGATATATCCGACAAGCCTGTTCTGTTACGTAACCGCCAGAGTCGTATATTTCCAACGAGTCGTATATTTCCGACTGCACTTTAAATCTACATTTTTTAAGTCATAACACTGTATTTTATAAAACTATACTCGTAATTAGATAAATAGTGAATAAAGTTATGATTTACAGTTGGTTTTATGCTTCTCTCCCAAATAGAATAAATATTAGACATCACTTTTATTGTAGGTATTTATAATTCAAAAAACTTGCCTGGCGCTAGGGGCACGACAAGTGATTTTAAGTCTGGCGGTTAAAGGGTTAAAAAACCTATAACTGACATTTTGGGACTTAAAAATACATATTATTTTAAAAAATGTGAATAATAACATGATTTGTGATAATTTTAAGAGTAATAAACACTTTAAATGTCAGCCTAAGCCAGCTGCACTATTTTATTTATATTTTTGTACGTAATCTTTAAAATATTTTTTTAACAAAATGATGTAAGTTTATATTATGTATACGTGCATAAAAATCAAATATACCTAATTAAGCAGAATAGTATGCAAACACTGCACGATCAATTTTATAGAAATTCGATTTTTCTTTTATAGAGCTGTGCCCAGCGATTTTACGTTCGTGAGGCCTTCGTGTTATTCTAGGGTTTAAACTACCTTTAATTTCAGTATATTTTATTTTATTTATTTACAAAATCCACATAAAATATAAATAAAAATAAAAAAGTACTGAAATTGAAGGTAGTTTAAACCCTAGAATAACACGAAGACCTCACGAACGTAAAATCGCTGGGCAACAAGCGGTCCTTCCGTTTAGGAGCCAAATAGTAACACACACAGTAACATAGTAACACCGTTCATACAAATTTCAGCATTAATATTAGTGGCCTATCAAGTATGATATACTGGACGCAAACTGATTTTATACACAAGCCAAAATCCACTCGTGTATTTCACAACTTTCCAAGCTATTTTGATATTGAGGCCGGAATGTTTCGCTCTGATTAACCTCTTGACTTCTGACACTGGTGAATCACTACTAGGGTCAATATGAAAAGTAGGAACTTGTTACAAAAAATATGTAACAAAAGTGGCGCAAATCTTTTTTGGCCGAACTAAAGTTGGCTGTGCAGCAGTAGTCAATTTTAATTTGACTAATAATAGAGGTAAAATAGTTACTGCTACTGCTTACTGCGCTATTCAGTGAAAAGATTTGCGCTACCTGCTATACCTACACAATCTAATAGATGTAAGATTGAGCTGATTTAAAACAGAAAAAAAGATATAAAAGAATAGGTTGAGGTGACAGTCATTATTTTTTTTTATTTAACCAAGTGCTTATGACAATAAAAATGTTTTGTACATGTATTTCTAGACCTGATTTCCAGCTTTAATATTAATATAATTTTTATAACACATTACATTATAATATTAGTGCCACTCACTAGTCTATTCGTGAAAGAATGTTGAAATCAGTCGAAGAATGCGATGTTCAAGCACTACATAAGCAAATTATGAGTATTTAGCACATACAAAATCGCTAATTCGTTGAAAGAACAGCATAACTCAGAAAACATAACTTTTCATTCGTGTGGAGTACATGTAGGTAGTAGGTATTATATGTGTCTAATGAAAACTTCGAAAACCGAGAGTCGAGCCTTGTCTCGACTTTTATCTGTGAGTGTAGTCGGCATTTTACATAGAGTTAATATGGATAGGGCTCGAGTTAAGTGTTCATAATCGTACACATGAAAGCTTAGGGATTTATAAATAGGGAGATTCAAAGCGCGTTTTATAGTAACATTGATATTTTCTATAGACGAAGTACGTTTACAATTACATAATATAATTACTCGTATTACTATGGATGTGTTAACACTAGGTAAAATTTTTGTTCCCCTAATTTTGAACACACTTGCCAATATTATTAGTATACATACTCGTTATTAGTATAATGGGCCAGTGCTTCCTGTTACACGATGTGTTGCAGTGTCAAATTCAAAAAATGCTTTTGACACTTTGTTGTTTCACTTTAGAATTTAACAAGGTGCGACGCAGGTGTTGCTCGACCATAGTATATGTATTAGAAAGACACTAGATCCGTCTTAGCATTACATTTTGACAGCTGCTTTAATTTCATTTAAAATGATCAGCTAAGCATCAAACACTAATGGCAACGGTTAAAGATGTACTAAGAATGACAGTTGTACTTCATTATTCCATAACGACTGTCATCTAATTACATGTTTAAACCTTAGCGTTTAGCACTTGGCTAGCGGTGCAGAATCTTTTTAAAAATTTGCAGATGGACTTTATAATTATTTTTTTTAATAATTGATAAGTGTAAGCTGTCAAAAGTTACGTTTGGACAGACTATAACATGTTCATTTATTTTTGTCTTTCAAGAGAAAAATATAAATACAACAATCCCGTAAATTCTTACGCTACTCACAATCTATACGATTATAATAACACACAACTACTTACCAACAATAAAGTATAATCAATTCACTGGCAAACATTTTGCATACAATAATAATAGTACTTTGGAGTACTTACTTTTTCGCTTTCTTTACTAATCAGTGTAATAATTGCAATTCATGTTTGAAGTACGACGTTTATATACGTGTGATGAACACTAGTAAGAACATGAATTGCAATATATTAACCATATTATAAATGCTTTTGTAAACCATATTTGACTTTCCAACGATAAACCCAATTAATCATGATTTTCCAAAATTGTATTTTTCGTATTATGTCGTTTTTGCACCAAGTGATCGATACGAAATTATAGTTATTCTCAGACAATTTTAAATAATATATTATTTATAATACCTTATATCTCTCAGAGTTTAGGCATTTGGTATACACAATTAATAAAAACTATGGCAATAGATTATTATTTTTATCATATTATAGATTTCATAGATATACGACTTTTACAGTTACAATTTTTATAGCTACGTATACATGGAAATCCATAATTTTATATTCAAATCAATATCTAAATGCTTGATATACCGTATATTTAATTATTTAATTGCAGGCAACCTATCTGTAATTAATATGTAAAAGCTGTTGGTTTATAGGAATTATAGATTACATCAAATTGGTGCATCTAGATACCTTAATAATAATAGTGATAAAACGATATCTTGATGTATTGCGGAATTTTAAATAATAGCGGTTCTTTACAAAGAAATATAAGGTATATACATAATATTACATTTTTATATATATTATGACATTTATTGGTACACCTGTGTTGTATTTTCATATCTACATGTTTTTATCTATTGTGTATTTTCATTTCTATATGTTTTTCAGGAAATAAGTATTTAAGTACCTATTAAATGCCCCTAGCGGTTTCCCCTGCTAAAAACCTGTGTTATTAACACATTGACTGCGGTCACGTCTTGTAGAACTATCCCAGCGGGGCTATGATGCGCACGTCGACATAATGTCGCGTGAAATTTGATTTAATGTGAATAATACTCTATGTGGCTGTCATAAAGTCGAGATTTAAGCACCAGTGAAATGATTTTGTCGTTAAAACTCAAATGTCAAAATGATCTCACTGGTGTGTAATTTTCGACTTTATGACAGCCACATAGAGTATTATTCACATTAAATCAAATTTCACGCGACATTATGTCGAGGTGCGCATCATAGCCCTGCAGGAGCCTAAAATTAATTTTGTATGGGATAATCCTTTGACAAAACACGTTTGTGTTTTTCGACCTCGAAAACACAGCTGTTGTGTTCTCCCCAGTCAATGTGTTGAAGGGATAAGAGCGTATATATCGAGTGAAACTCTCTCGCTCGCACTATTTGACAAATTTTGAAATATAAATTCATAGAATTAATTTATTGAAAATTCCTTAAAAAGGGCATGAAAAGAATTTTGAAAATTCTTGCCATTTTTAAATACATAAAATGTGTGCAATAATAACATTATGGAGGGCTGTTCTTAAGGAATTTTCAATAAATTAATTCAATGAATTTATATTTCAAAATTTGTCAAATTGTGCGAGCGAGAGAGGCGTCACTCGATATATACGCTCTTAAGCTAGAATGCTTTTTACGAAAGAAGTCTCTTACACGGGTCGCCACAAACGTTTTAAAGTTACGATAAATAATAAATATTTAGATTTTTGAGTCCTCATAATTTCTCATATTTATTTAATTAATTAAATAAGTACTTCTATACTTATTTTTAATTAAATAATTTAGGATATGAAGTACAGTCATCTTGGGTAACTTTGAATCTTAGTCTTTGAACGAAGTTGTAAATATGGTTTAGTAGTTTAGTTAAAGTATTTAATTTTTTTTTAGGATCTGTTATACGCATATGTTTTTATTAAAACATCTATATGTTTCCATGCAATAAATTAGTAAACCGCATTAAAAAACCATATTCAAAGTTATTCAATTTAGTTCCACTAAATTCCACGGAACACCTTTCGTGAAAAGCACGCTACCTCGCGGAGGAGTGCTTGGGCGTACCCACAGCCCCGGCAATGTCGCATCCCGCAGGAACACCCACAGGATTTTAGTGGGTATCCCCGCCGCACCCATCTTTAACGGGGAGTCCAACATACCGATGGGTAACGCATTTTTCCTGGATCAAAAAACACTACCTATATATCAAATTTCATCCCAATTGGTCCAGCTGCAGAGTAACACACACAACTTCGTAGAATTATTTTAGTAGGATTAATATTTATCATGAATTCATATTGTCTGCACTCCTCCCACTGTCCAGTACTTTTTATCTCCAGTTTCAGGACAACTGGTAGTAAATGCTACTTTAGCATTAAGTTAGTCCTAGCGTTGTGCTAAATAATAAAATAAAATAAATAAATATAGTATACATATAATACGAGTATAATAATAATGTATGATTAATGATAAGAAAGTGTCTTAAACGACCTTAATAATAAATATCTATCACAAACATGATAACTATACGCGCAACAAATAAGCATACATCTTATGTAGGCCTAGTATATATGTACAATATTCTACCACTCATATATTAATTAAGTATTATTAGTTATATTTCGATGTTGTTCAACAGATTTTCTTATTAAGTTAAGGAACACTTAATAGCCTTGAGTTTGTTCGTGGAAATAATTTGAAGGCGGTAATGTATGTAGAAGATCGTTTAAATACGTTGTTTGTCAAATAAATGTTTTTTTCTCAACGTGATGACTAACGTATATATTATTATTAATCATGAGACAAGTATCGATCGAGTGACGCCGCGTTATATAAAAATTTGCACGATTCACAACATGGCAAAATCATCATGTCGCCGTCCCCGGGGAATAAACGGATAATCGCCATTGTCTTGTTTTTTGCTTTTATTGCATAATCAAATTATATATGTCCAAATCCATCTACTCTTTTTTTTATTTTTCCTGAAAAAAAAAAAAACAAAGTTATAGATCTTAAAAGTTCTGGTTTCTGGAACAAATGTTCAAACGAAAAATTGTTTTTTTATTTTTCCTGTAAAATTGAGTTTTTGCAGTTATACATTTATTCGCCGGGGACAGCGATGTTGTAGGTATGCGGTAAGCATGGATTGAGTAGGGATTTGTAGTTTTGTGGCATACCTATTGATCCGCAAGTGGAGTGGCCCTTATGATCAGAATATGTATCCCATGCGGTGAGCAGGAAAGAAGGATAGTGTGTGTGAAGTCCCTTTAAGATCCGGCAATGGTGAGAGCTAGTGGTGGTATGACGTCACAGTACCATAAGCCAGCAGTCCAGCTCGGATAGTATCGGCGTGACGTCACACCAGAAGCCAGCTCGGATATCGGTGTGACGTCACACCAGCAACCAGCAGTCCACGTGACGTCACAGTGGCAAGTAGTAGAAGCCAGCAGTCCAGCGAAGGTGATGAGTGTATGAGGTCACGCGAGGTAGGCGTGTACGGGTACGCTATCAGTATGAAGTCACAGTGGCAAGTAGTAGAAGCCAGCAGTCCACCACGGATACTGTGTGTGTATGACGTCACAGCAGCAGCCAGCAGCAGTCCAGTAAAGGTCCAGTCCAGTGAGTGTATGAGGTCACGCGAGGTAGGCCCGGACGAGCGCGCGCACGGATGCGCGGCACAGCGGACAGGCGGGCAGCGCCGCGCCGCACCGAGCGCACGAAACTAGGTGACCGCACGGCAAAAACACCACACTCACCTGCCGAGTAATAAATAGGCATGACAATGTTAAAAAATTAAAAATTCTGTAGTCCGTCGGCTTAGGTATAAAAAAATATTAATAACGTGTTTTATGGTTTGTCAATATAATTGAATTTGACGTGAGATATATAAAGAATATATAATTTTGGGGGGAGATGCGCTACGTCTTATTTAGGTACAAATCGTACCTAAAAGTGATGTCATAACTCACGACCTCCTTCTCCGCAACTTTTGGGGCGCTGTAACTTACTCGTTTTTCATCAAATTTTCTAGAAAATAAATACTAATCCAATATTTTTTAATTATGAACCTACCTACATTATGGAACAATTTTTTTGTCGACATGCCTATTATTACGGTCTACAGCTCGTGATTTTCTCCACACACTCAACAAACGCCATTCCAACATTCAACAAAAACTACACGTTACACATATTTGTTTGCACCAACAATGTTTTTGCTTTCCATGTGGAACACATTATACGAAACAAACAGCCCGTGCCCCGTGAGTGAACCCGTGCTGAAGGTCTGGGTACCGAACATAAGAAAAAAAAACATTTTAAAGGCCATTTAATACCTAAAAACAAAGAATTGCAATACTCTTACCTCACTATCCATACACACTTTACACATCCTAGCTTCTTTTAATTGTCTATTCTCTTCCTCCAAAGACACATTTCTGTCTGGTGCTGAATCAGTCTCACTTTTACTGTCTTCTTTACTATTTTCACTTGGTTTCGGCTCTGCTTGGTTTTGGCTCACTAGTTGTGGGATTGGTTGTTGGTTTTGTTGTTGGTTTGGTTGTTGGTTTGATATTCGGTTGGTTGGTGGCTGGATTGGAGTGGGATTTGGTGATGGAGTCCTTGTTCTGTCTGATTGCGATGTTTGACTATCCGGTCGATCTTCTACTGTAGGTGGTATTAATCTGTAAAGCGAAGGAACAGTGGTGGAATTTATCATCATCATCATCATCTCAGCCATTGGACGTCCACTGCTGAACATAGGCCTCCCCTTTGGACTTCCATATGTACCGGTTGGAAGCGACCTGCATCCAGCGTCTTCCGGCGACCTTTATAAGGTCGTCTGTCCACCTTGTGGGTGGACGTCCTACGCTTCGTTTGCTAGTCCGTGATCTCCACTCGAGCACTTTTCGACCCCATCGGCCATCCACTCTGCGCGCTATGTGGCCTGCCCATTGCCACTTCAGCTTGCTAATCCGCCGGGCTATGTCGGTACTTTAGTTCGTCTACGGATTTCTTTATTTCTGATTCGATCTCGTAGAGAAACCCCGAGCATAGATCTCGAAGCTCAAAGTCGCCCAGCGTGCTATGGAAAGCCATAGCACGCTGGGCGAATTTGAGCTTCGAGATGAGGCCATTGGTGAAGGACCACGTTTCGGTGCCGTAAGTCATCACTGGTAACACACATTGATCAAAGACTTTCGTCTTGAGGCACTGAGGTATATCGGTCGAAAAGACATTGCGTAGTTTCCCGAACGCTGCCCAACCGAGTTGGATTCGGCGGTTGATCTCTTTCTCGAAGTTGAACCTACCTAATTGGATTACTTGTCCTAGATAGATATACGAGTCCACAACTTCGAGTACCGATCCTTCAACAGATATTGGGGTGGGCACAACATTGGGGTCATTCCCTTCGAGGGAAATCAGTCGTCGTCAAGCTGATCTAATTTGACGGAACCTTGTTGATTAGAATCCGATGAGAATCGTGAGTCTGATGAGAGAACATAACAGTAACTGTGAAGCTAATATAGAAATGAACGTATTGGCATTCGACATAAGCTTCGTCTTGTCCATGTTCATTTTTAAGTCCACCCGTTGTGAAGCTCGGTTGAGGTCATCGAGCATCATGCTGAGTTACTCCATCGACTTTGCCATGACTACGATGTCGTCGGCAAACCGAAGGTGAGTGATGTATTCGCCGTTGATATTGATGTCAAGTCCTTGCCATTCCAGGAGCTTGAAGGTGTCTTCCATTACGGCAGTAAACAGTTTCGGAGAGATAACGTCTCCCTGTCTTACGCCTCTTCTTAATGGAATCGCCTTCGTGCTCTGCTCCTGTACTCGGACTGACATAGTGGCGTTCTTATACAAGCACTTCAACACTTCAATGTACCGATAGTCAATATGGCATCGCTGAAGTGACTCGAGCACCGCCCATGTTTCCACCGAATCAAAGGCTTTTTCATAGTCCACAAACGCTAAGCATAGTGGCAAATTATACTCCTCGGTCTTCTGTATAACTTGCCGCAGCGTATGAATGTGGTCTATGGTACTAAAGCCTCTTCGGAAACCGGCTTGTTCGGGAGGCTTCGCTGAGCCTCTGTCTCGCTCGCACAATATAACTTATTGTCAAATAACAATTGACAAAATTTACTTTTTGGAAATGTGTTAAATTGAAAATTTAGCTTATATTTTTATACTATTTTTATAAGTATTCCCAGTTTGCTACCTTAAATAACAACAATGGCATTCTCAATTATATGAAAAATATCTATCTTTAAACATGCCTCAACCATTTTATAAAGTATCAAGCTGGTTATACTTTAAAAAATTGTATAAAAATATAAGCTTAATTTTCAATTTAACACATTTCCAAAAAGTAAATTTTATCAATTGTTATTTGACAATTTGTTATATCGTGCGAGCGAGACAGAGGCTCAGCGACTATTAGCCGCTTAAAGTAAATAAAAGCTTGGTAAAATATGGCTCTTACCCAGATCTAGGTACCAAATCTCTAAGCGTTTCAGCGAGTATGTCTCTAGCGAATCGCTGGCTCTGTGTAGACACACTCCACGCCTCTTCGTTCAGTTGTTCGTCGAGCACCGCGTCTATTAACGCTTCCGATGAAGTGAACGGTGTCCCTGAAATATTGTTCAGTACGAGTTTTCAAATGAAACATTCCTCTGCCTTTTTAAATGGATACCCATCTATACTATTATATAAAGAGGTAATCTGCATTATATATAGCAACATATAAAAAGTAATGTATTATATAAAGAGGTGACTGACTCATCATCGTAGAGACAAAACCGCTGGACCGATTGAGCTGAAAATTTTACAGCGTATTCTTTAGGTGCCGTAGGCGACCGATAAGAAGCGAATTTGCGAAATTCCCATGGGAAGGGGAATCATTCCGGAAAAACGTTTGTATGCAACTCCGTAACCGCTGAACCGATTGAGCTGAAATTTTGTAAAATGATAGTTTGGATTGTGTTTAGGAACATTGAATAGTTTTTATGTCAGAAATTTACTTTTAAGGGAGGAAAGGGGGGTCCAAGTTTTGTTTGTAGAGACAAGTTTGTAACTAACCACTGACTTTTTTTGCTAATTCTGGCGGCCCACCAAAAAGGATGTGGGATTTACTGTCCGTTTTATCCGAAATCAACCTTAAAGGGAAAAGAGGGTGAATGTTTTGTAAGGAAAATCGATAACCACTGGCCACTGACCCTTTTTGGCTACAATCTGGCACAGAGATAGACTCAATAGTCACAGGAAATAATTTTATATGTATATAAATGGACTGATATGTGCTACGAAGTGCGCGCAGGTTCGCTAGTTTATAAAATATTATATTTACCTATAGAAAAAAAAGTTAAAGTGACCGCTACAAACATAATTTTAACAAACATATTATATAAATTTTGTAGTGATTTGTATTTTATGAGAAATGTTGCTTTCTATTTACCTAAATATTGGTACAGATATAAGCATATGAGATAGATAATATAAATTTGGTATCCCACCAAAAACATTCTGTAAAAAACTAGCCAAGTCTCGATGGAGCTGCTTGTTTATCTCTAAAAAGTAATGAAATCTAGACAAAGTCGTGCCAAGTATAAGGTTCCTTACTGCGATTTCTTTATTATTATAGTTAATGTTGTGTGACTTGGCCGTTGAAGGGTACACAAGGGTACAAAACCAGATGCTCCATGACACTTGGATCGCCTAAACATAAGTATTATTGAAATACGCAGCTTTATCAAGCCTATAATTGACTGGTTATTCAATCAACGTTTTCCAAGTGGAAATTTTTTATCGTGAATGGGTAGCGGACAGATTGGTGCAATAGTGTCATGGAGCACCTGGTATAATACCCTTGTGTACCCTTCAACGGCCAAGTCACACAACATTAACTATAATAATAAAGAAATCGCAGTAAGGAACCTTATACTTGGCACGACTTTGTCTAGATTTCATTACTTTTAGGGTTCCGTACCTCAAAAGGAAAAAACGGAACCCTTATAGGATCACTTTGTTGTCCGTCCGTCTGTCTGTCTGTCTGTCTGTCTGTCAAGACCCTTTTTCTCAGGAACGCGTAGAGGTAACAAACTGAAATTTATAGGAAATACTAAGGTCCATTGCCTCTTAGAGCTGTGAAAATTTCAAACTTCTAGGCCAACGCAATCAAAAGATATAGTCGAATATGTCACAAATTTCAGCAAATTTTCGACATTACCAAATAAATCAAAACCTACGGGGCACTTCCCGTGAACTCAGAATCTTGAAATTTGGCAAAAAGTAACTCCTTAGAGCACAGATAAAGGAAAAATTGCGTAAACTATAAATTTTTATTTGCATCATATGAAAAAAATATTTTGAATAATTTTATACCTACTACCCCTTTTCTCATGAACGCGTAGACGTATTAAATTGAAATTCATATCAAATACTTAAGTCTATAATACCTTTAAACTGTAATAAAATCAAATCTCTATGTCAACGCATTCAAAAGAAACAGCAATTTTAGTCGCAATTTTAAACTCGCAACTACTCTCAAAAAATCAAAACCTACAGGGTACTTGCCGTGAACTTAGAATCTTGAAAATTGGCACGAAGCAACTCCTTAGAGCACAGATAAAGGAAAAATTACGAAATCTGTACATTTTTAGTTACATCATATAAAAAAATATTTTTAATAATTTCATACTTACTACCTTATTTCTCATGAACGCGTAAACGTATTAAATTGAAATTCATATCAAATACTCAAGACTATAATACCTTTAAACTGTAATAAAATCAAACCTCTATCTCAACGCATTCAAAAGAAACAGTAATTTTAGCCGTATTTTTTAACTCGCGACTACTCTCAAGGGAATCAAAACCTACAGGGTACTTGCCGTTAACTCAGAGTCTTGAAATTTGGTACGCAGCAACGTCTTAAATTATAGGCACAGGAAAAATTGCGAAAACTGTAAATATTTAGTTACATCATTTAAAAAAATATTTTTAATAATTTTGTTTTACTACCCCTTTCCTCAAGAACGCGTACAGGTATTAAATTTAAATTCATACCAAATACTCAGCTTTATAATAACTTTAAGCTGTAAAAAAATTAAACCACTATTTCAACGCAATCAAAAGAAACAGCAATTTTAGCCGCATATTTTCAAACTCACAAGTACTCGCAAGGGAATCAAAACCTTCAGTACATAATATTATACCCACTTTTCCTTAGGGTTCCGTAGAAACCCGTAGGTTTGTACGGAACCCTCGGTGCTCGAGTCCTACTCGTACTTGACCGGTTTTTTAGAGATAAACAAGCAGCTCCATCGAGACTTGGCTAGTTTTTTACAGAATGTTTTTGGTGGGATTTCACTTATTTTTGTAGAAACGCTATATTCTATATTATAAGGTTATCAGATATACAAACCGTAAGCGCGTTTTAAAATACAGTCAGCGCCATCTAGATACGTGTGCGTTCACTCTTAGTCCAATGCATTATAATATTATACCGGGAAGTGGGCCTAATTAAACTTGCAAGATTTAATTACAGACAGACAGACCGACAGGTGAAAGTAAGTAGTAAAAGCGAGTAAATAAAAGCTTGTAGTAAAAGCGGTATGTCGATCTCTTCTAATAGTTTGGTTGGGCTCTTGTGATAGATTCGTTATAGGTTAGCCTTAGACCACGCTAGATATCGCCTGATCATAACTGACGATTTACGACACATATACACACACACACATATATACTAATATATATATTTTTAATTAATAAGTTGGATATTACACAATTTAAACCATTGACTGCAAATGTAACTTTGTAATCCTATACATTTATATGAGATTACAAAGTTATTTATGCACATTAATTTATCTCGAAAACGAGACCGAAATTGCATGTTTTTTTAGTTTTCCTATGGTTTATACAATAAAGTCTAAGTATGTACCAAATTTCAGCTCTCTGAGTTTATGGGAAGTACTAGTTCTATTTTGATGATTATGAGTGAGTGAGTGAGTGAGTGTCGTAAATGCGAAACTTTGCTTTCGCTTTACTTCGGAACTTAATGACCTACAGACTTGAAATTTTGGATTTTAAGTATGTAATTATAGCTTACTGGATGACGAAAATTTCTGTGTTCTGGTCTTATCCAGAGGTTCTTAAATAGGGGCCTGAAAATGCGGCGAAATGGTTCCTGTAAAGGATGGTACGGCAGTGCTTGCTTCGCGCTCGACTTGGCGGGGGCACTACCGTGCCCCCAGATAAATGTAGTTTGAGTCCATCCAAAAGGGTATGGAATAGTTTTTATCTCAAATATTAACTTTAAAGGGGAGGAAAGTGGAAATCATAATGATTTCCACTTTCCTCAATAGGGACAACGGTTAACCGCTGTGTATTAAGCTTGGTGCTAACCATAAATAACTCTTCAAGACGAATCAAATGAGCCCAAACTCGATAAGGTTACGTCGTTTATAATGGAGTTCTTATGACCACCTTCCAGCTCTATCATCAGATCAGCTCAATGTCATAAAATATTGCATTGTCATCCGATTTATACAGGCATGCAAAATTTCAGCTTCATTGGACACCAGGAAGTGGGTCAAATTAAACTTGCAAGATTTGATTACAGACAGACAGACAGACAACAGACAGGTGAAAATAAATAAAAGCTTGTAAAAAGATTCTGTTTATCGGTTGCGGCCGGTAGAATAATAAGCAATGTGGCGAGGCACTCTCTGCGTTGGTAGGCCGGAGAGGCCGCGGATGTAGGTGTAGGTGACCGGCGGGCGCAGGATGCTCTTCAGTTGCTGCTGTTTCTTCTGCGGGCAAGTGCGGTCCGTTGGGATGCAAGACGATAGGCTCAGGCTTCGAAAGGCGCGTCGTAAGGACCCTGAGTAACGATGGCGGCGGTGGCGATCCGAGCGGTCGTCCGAACTGCCCGGCTCCTCGGACAAGCTCTCGTTGCTGCTGGAGATAGCAATAGAGACCGAGTCGTTGTGACGTCGCCGTTGGCTGATCGCCCTCAGCAGGCGTCCATCGTGCGGCGTTTGAATGCTCTCCGTCATTTCTTCTATCGGAGGAACCTCCACTATCTTCGGCGTGACAGACTCGCGAAGCTTAGGCGTGGGCTGTTCACCCGCTTCGTTCACCGGTAGATCGCCTTCGAATTTCTCACAAGCCAAAAAATTCATTCTGAATTTGTTTTTAGATGACTACGATAGATCACTTCGCCGTTAAATGGCACCGTTTGCAATCAAAACCATGTGTTTCGATTGGGAATAGTAAATTATGTTTTTTTTTTGTTGAAAACTTTTCCGTTGTCCGCGTGTAGGTTTGAGTAGAAAGTGGTAAGAAGGTCGCTTCGCAGAGTGTTGCGATCTGTTGACTGGAGGGCGGCGTGGTGCCTTATATAGGGCAGCTGGCGCATGTGTAGTGGAGTTGAGCTTGTTACCGCTTCTTTTATTCTACACGGGCCAACCGCGTCTACCCCTACACCCTCCGTGCCTTGTAACTTTAATAACAAAGTAATAGGTTGCCATATTATGTAGCTGGGTATGTGTTGCCTCTCGTTACTCAACTTACCCTATAATTCTATATTATCCACTCACACGTCCGCGCTTGACAGCTGAAAAAGCGTTGAACGTCCGCGTCCGCGATCCAAATAGAATCGCGTCGAGCGCTCACTACAGATACCTACTAAACGTCTATTTTCTAGCAAACTATTGAACCAATTTCTATGAAAAAAACGCATTATATAGTTAAAACTATAAAAAAATAAAATATCTGAAAATTTTGATTCAAATATTAACACAAAGTATATAAAAAAAATCGGACATGGCAATATGTGTTAATTTTAGGTATTTTTTTGGTTTAAACACTTTTTTACGAAACATCTCTGAATATTTCTTATTTTTACCTGCATATTATTAAACTAGATTATATAAGCTTTGATTTGATACCAAAATATAATTACTTGAAAAGTACAGTGTAGCACAATAAATCAAAACAAACCACCCATTCGTGTATAAATCTTCAGCGCCTAGAACAAAATCCTGAGAATGGAAATATTAAATCAATGAATTCAAACTATTTTAGTTTATATTTTTTAATTTTAGGTATACGTAACTAATCATGTTGAACTGTTTTTCTAAATTTACGTTGTATTTTAATAAAATAATAGTTGATTAAAATTAATCATGGAAAATATTACGGAAACGCGGCAAGCGCAACAAAAATTTTACATGTCGACTTTAAGACATGTAAAATTTTCCTGATTGTGTTTATTTCTTTAATATTTGTACCAATTCCGAAAGATAGTATCATGAGGATCATAATAATATAGAATTTTATTAAAATAAGGTGAATTACAAACATTTTAAACGCAGATTTCACTGGCACGCATGAAAACTTCGAAACTATAATTTCAAAAAATATTTTTTAAATGTTGCCAAGAGCTTAGCTTCAGATTTAATGACCACAGACTTAAAATGTTTATTACAAAGCCATATACAACCATATTTACGCAACTTTTCACCGTTTTCATAGATAAAACATGTTTTTAAAGTAGCAAGTCGCTAGGACCGCTATAGCGGCTGTAACGTTTAACTCAACTTTTTTTCAGACCGCTATAGCGGTCGGGACGTTTGAGTGGTTATAAGCACAAGATCATAAAGCGTTGAAGTGCAACGTAACATAATATTAACAGGAATATAACACAGACCTAAAAATTTTTTTTTTGCTGCAGCTCGGTTTGTGCCTATGGTCGATAAAGTAGATCATCAGCTCTAGTTTTTCAACTGCCCTCATTTTAAGTGTTTACCGGTCTTGTTCGTAAATAGTCGTAAGTAGTATTACGATAACATCGATAAAGTTTATGTTACTATTTCATTATGGCTAGCTCGTCCAGATGTTGTGTTAACCCTCCTGATAATATGTTTTGTTATGTTCGTGGTGAAAGATCAGCGTAAACGATTACAAACACTGTGAGTCGTTTGTATTTTCGACACCGAGAAAAAGTGTGGGCGCTCATAGTGTATGTAAAATATGCATTGAACATTTGCGACAATAGAAGAAAGGGACACGTACGTCTTTGAAGTTTGGAGTTACTTTTGTATGACTAATATAGTGGGCATCAACAAAACGAATCGCCATAAATGTCCGTCAAATACGTCAATTAATGAAAGACCCCACTAATTTTGAGATTTCAATGAATGATCTGGAAAACTTGCGTGGAAATTATTTGTAGCAGTTACACAACATTTCCTTGGAAATAATAGGGCTGACAATTATATAGAATTAGTAGAGGAAATGCTAGTTCGTTTCAAATTCTTTGGAATTAGACTGTAATATGAGTATAAAATTACACTTTCTCAAAGGGCATATATAGGTAGATAAATTCCAACACAATTTAGGAGATCTGAGCGAAGAGCAAGGAGAACGTTTCCACCAAGATATAAAGACGATGGAGAATAGATACCAAGGAAGGTGGAACACTCATATGATGGCCGACTATTGCTGGGGAATCATGCGAATTGCCCAAGTCAGTTTCACTCGAGAAAATCACTCAATAGGCAATTTCTGGAAGTTTGGCATTAAACTTCCAGAAATTGCCTTTTGAGTGATAGTGCGGCTCCTTAGCTCGATTTTGTATGGAGGTATGACCCCGAGCGGCAGAAAGCATGAAACTTGGCATGCGTATAGCTTTACCGTTCATACGAAGAAATTTTAGTAGAAACACCCCACAAGTTATGTTTTTGATGGCGTAGAATTGTACGTAATAAACTAACGGACCCGTAACTCTTATGTAATTTACTCAGAACTGGAATGGAAATGTGTCAAGTACGTGGGTTTAATGCAACTTGAGGTTTATAATACCTATGGCATGGGCGGCATGTTTTTGGCTTCATGTGTTGCACTAAACTACTAGGTATTCGTATTATAGTAGGGGAGGCAGAGATGCTAAATTTGCAGTTACTAAAGCGTCATCGAGACCCATTGGATTGTAACGATTAGGTTCTAAATAGAATAGTGGACGTTTTCCATTTTAGAGGGGTGGTGAGCGTGTATGATGTTTCAAAAATGAGGTATGTAAAAAAAAACAGTCACTTATTATATAATTTATTATCTTAGTAGCCCTGAATAATAATATCTAATAATTATATACAATATACATATGTTTTTTGTATCTTCTTTTTATTGCTTTTTTATACATATTTCTGGGTCAAACTCTATCTCATATCCTTTTTCGGGACTTCAGCTTATCTATGCTAAATTTTAGCTAAATTTAAGAAGGGTCAGCGGTCACTGCTTTCCCATACAAACTTCAAACCCCTTTTCCGCCCTTAAAAGCCAATAACTGGGATAACAAGTCCTTTTTCGGGACTTAATTATTATCTTTTAACAAAATTTCAGCTTAATCGGTTCAGCGGTTACTAATTTCCATACAAACTTGTTTTAGAAATAATTCTCGTTCTCGTGGGAATTTCGAAAAATTTCTCCTTACCAGTCGCCTAAATGACCTAAAGAACACGTTGTCCAAATTTCAGCTCAATCGGTTCAGTGGTTTGGGCTGTGGCAACCGTCAGATTTATTTAGATATTTATTTATTTTCAGCCTGGTTTGTCCCACTTTTGGGAAAAGACCTCCCTTCCTCTCTCCATTCTTTTCGGTCAAAGGCTATTGTTGTCCAGCTATTGCAGAAGGAATCCAGTTCGTCCCGTTCAGGTTTGTGGAGATAACTAATCGCTGACTCTTTGAAGCCAATTCTTGGTATACACGAATATATAGCTTAAAGCCCAAAAAGGACGTGGGATCAATATCATCCCAGAAATCGGTCCACAAGGGGGGGAAAATCAAAGTTTGTATAGTAATAATCAGAAATAGTTTTAGGCCCGAAAGTGGACAAAGTATTTATTATAGTTTTTATTTCCAAAATCAACCTTGGTATATTAGTTGACCGTTAAGCGCTACGAAGTGTACACAGGTCCACTAGTATATTATAATGGTGAACGATATAAGCTAACAAGCAATTATCTGAGACACGTACAAATAATATTATTAATATAGGTTAATAAAATATTTTGCCGTTAGCCATCACAAGCAAAGTTTATATTCTAAAGCGTATAGTGAACAAATCACCAGCACGTTTTATCATCATACAGTGCCATCTAGTTGAACATTGAAAATCGGTGTCTGCTGAAATTATCTTAATATTCTCTTTCATTGATGATATCTTCCAAACTCATAAAGATATCCTAACCGCTATAGGTTTCCTGGAAAATTCATGATCGCCACCATATTCTCGATTTTTCAGAGCGTTAAAGCCAGTAGTTTAGATTTTAGAGGGACGGACGCCCTAAATTTTTTTTTTTAGTAATCTGACGGGCCACCCTCAGCGTACCCCCTATATCAAGGGTACATATTTGGTAGGGGTACATTTCAGGGTGCAAGTTTTCTCCCCATAATATAATTGACTGACGCGCTCGAGTAACTGCAAAAATCCCTTCTTCGCCTCCCCCCCCCCTGCTATAAGGCGTAATTCTCGCGTCACGAACTGCATTAATAATTATAATTGAATAGGTATTGCATAATTAATATATTACATAACTAGCGGACCTGCGCGCACTTCGTAGCGCGTAACAGTTAAATTAATATACCTATTTAATTTCCCGGGAATCATACATCCTTTTTGAGTCTATATTACCTTCACCAAAATTTTGCTAAATAAAGTCGGCGGTTACTGATTTCCCGTTCAAACTTCCACCGCCCCCTAAACCCTCTTAAAGATCGATTTCTCGAATTTAAACTATTCTTTCTTCTTGAATTTAAAGGTTTCTAGGATAAAGCCCTGTCCCATGACTATTCCATGACCTATTTGGAGACTTGATATACATCTTTATCAAATTTCAGCTAAATAGGAGCAGTGGTTACTGATTTCCCATACAAACTCTGACCCCTTTTCGCCTTAAAGGCCGATTTCTAGAATAAAACCAAATTTCAGAGATAAAAGCAGCGCCTACTGATTTCCCATATTAACTCTGACCCCCATTTTCCCTCTTACGGGCGAATTTCATCGATAAAAACTATTTGGTGTCCTTTCTTGACATTCAAGCTACCTCTATACCAAATTTTAGCTCAATAAAATCAGCGGTATTATTATTTATATATTAAATTATTATTTAACTAGGGAATAATTTTAAGTCTGAGCACATTACTGCTCAGACAAACAGCAGTAATGTGAAAACATTACTGTGAGAGTTTCGGCAGAACAATGCATTACATTAAGATCTGATATTATGTACCTGAAATCTATGAATAAACAAATTCTTATTCATATAGCGGTAGCGTCCGTGGCCCAGTGGTCATACGTCCGGCTTTTAATCCGGAGACCGTGGGTTCAAATCTCAGTGTATGGCAAAAAGTTCGCCCGGACGCTACCGTGTTTCGGAACGCACGCAAAACTGTGGGTCCCGGCTGTTTCCTATAAGATATGTAGGAGGCAGTCGTTAGGTCATGTTGCAGGCCCTGTTGTAATCTCGGCAACCTGAGATTGCAACATATAGGTTGGCCACACAACCTATAAATTGTGATATGACTTTGACAGTGTAATTAGGGTAACCTGTTCTGTTGGAGTATAAACCCCAATTATTTTATTTATTTATGTTTCTCACCTGTAGTCCGTTGTCTCCTTACAAGAGCTCTCCTGACTCTGGCAGCATCAAGTCCCGCGCTGAGAGCGCCAAGGGCTGTCGCACTCTCCATCGCATCATCTATCTGTAAGTTAAATCATTTCAGTAGGGCTAAGAAGCTCAACACATGAATAGAATAGAAAACTCTATATTGAAACACTACAAACATACAGAAAACTTAAAACCATAACACAAAATCACGACATAAGTGTAACAATTGGCGGTCTTATCGCTAAAAGCGATCTCTTCTAGACAACCTTGCAGGGAGAGAAATAATGATATTTACATGGGTAGGTGGTGAGTTTGTAGTATACACAAGATTAATGGAAATAATTCATACATGACTGTATTTCAAGTTTTTATTAACCCCCGACGCACAAACAACGGGGTGTTATAAGTTTGACGTGTCTGTCTGTGTGTGTGTCTGTCTGTGGCTCCCGAACGGATGAACGGATTATGATTTTTTTTGTTTGAAAGTAGAGTTAGTCAAAGTGTTCTTAGCCATGTTAGGTGGAAATCGGTCTAAGATAGCCGCCGCTATAAAATGGCGGATTACTTTCATTTCCACGACCCCCTCAATATGGGTAATGGGTATTAAATGAAATATCTTAATTTAAAATAAGGTATAGACATGCCCAACACAAGGCACAACACTTCAGAACACCGAGGTCTCTCTCCAAGATCGTCGGCAATCCAAGAAGCCTGCTGAGATTCCTCGGGTAGCTTATAGCTTGGCTGGCTTGAGTGATACAACACACCAGCCGCACGAAAAATGAGCCCAGGGGTAATTGGTAAACAAGTGAACTTTAAAAAAAAACTTTTTAAAAACAAGCCTTTATTATTATTACCATCTAGCACCAAAGTACTCGTCAAGACCAATTAAATGGGCCCAAACTCGATGAGGTTGCGTCGTTTCATTACGAAGTTCTTAAACCCACCTTCCTGTTCCATCATCAAATCAGCTCCATGTCAATAATATTGCATTGTCATCCGATTTATACATGTAAGCAAAATTTCAGCTCAATTGGACACCGGGAAGTGAGTCAAATTAAACTTGCAAGATTTGATTACAGTTAGACAGACAACATACAGGTGAGAATAAACAAGTGAAATTTTAAAAATACTTTTTAAAAACAAGCTTTAATTATCATTACCATCTTGCATCATATAGTACTCGTCAAGACAAATCAAATGAGCCCAAACTCGATGGGGTTGCGTTGTTTAATGACAGAGTTCCTATAGCCACCTTCCAGCTCCATCATCAGATCAGCTCCATGTCAATAATATTGCATTGTCATCCGATTTATACATGTAAGCAAAATTTCAGCTCAATTGGACACCGGGAAGTGAGTCAAATTAAACTTGCAAGATTTGATTACAGTTAGACAGACAACAGACAGGTGAAAGTAAATAAAAGCTTGTAAAATTTGCCCGCTAACCAGAAGTTATTGTCATTTGAGTACAAAATTTTCGGACACGTCCCAAATGACTACTCTATTTTTAGTTATGGACATCTAAGACAAAATAAATATAGACGTAGTCATTTTATGTGTGAGTGTGATGGCAATAGGGAAAATTCTGTGTGAAGAAAAAGGAGAACCGAAATAGGTTCTTCTTAAAAAAAAATAATTAAAAAAAGTGTCTCCAAAAAAAAAACCGTCCCTTTCTGCGTGGCCGGTTTGTGCTGTTTGTCAAACTCTGTCAAACTGCTTCACTTTGGCAATAATACCTATGTGATTCGTTTTTTTCCAAATTTTAAAGCAATTTGAGACAATACAATGATATTCAACTAGTTTATGACCTAAAATATCAATATATCGCGTATTTTCATAAAATAATGAAAATCCGTAAACTGTTTTTTGTCTCGTAGGTGGCCACAATGATGTGACCCCCCCTGTATGGACATTATAATAATACGACATTTATTGTCACACATGTTGAAAAGAGTATAATTTAAAATCACTTACCGCACTTTCATTGACTGGGAAAACGGCAGTATTTCGTCGATTACCGGCATTCACATTGTTAATAGTTACCTGAAACAACAAATAATTTGAAAACTACAAACAAAATTACGAACAACGTCTAGAGATATATTAGGGCCTTTCTCTACTAACAGGAAAATCATGGTCCAAGCATTTTTTTTTAACTTCAGCTATATTAATGCATAGTTTTATTAATTTAAACACATAATAAATAACCTGTTTTTAAGGAGCCAAGCCTGATAAAAATATTTAGAATCATAATCATGTCATAAATTCGGTCTAAAAGCAACTAAAAACAGTCCTCTGTTATGTCCTAATTCCGGATTGAGTATGATTCGGTTCGGTTTTTATTAGTTGTATTTAAAAAAATAATATCCTATTACTCTATAAATATAAAGAATATTGAATGCATGTGAACAAAAAACAATTATAATTTTAGAAAAAAAATTAATACTAAAAAGTAGTGTTCGAATTTTGTCCCAAACATTTTTGAACAGTCCTCTGTCACAATTTGAATATCGCACCACAAAAATATTAAACACTATTGTGGTTACATTTTGCGTGAAATGGAACCTTAACAGTGTGAAGTTTGCTCGGGCGCCATGCCAAACAAGTCACCGCAATTTTGCACAGTGACAGCTCCGCATCTGACTGGGAATCACGTCTCTGTAGTGTTGAGTGAACATTCCTCTGGTAAGTCTATTTTACGGTGTTTTATGTGTTATAATTATATTTATTTAATAAAAAAATTGTTCAGTGGGTTAATTTATAGCTGTTTTTGTGTTATAAAGTAATATTAAAACGGAAACGTGGTATGATATTTTTACGTAAAAATAACAGTCCTCTGTGCAACAGTCCTCTGGAAATTTATAACACAAAGGACTGTTCAATGTGACAGAGGACTGTTTTATTTAGCGTATGTGTATTTTATTAATATAATTTATAGTCTGCACTAACCTACTGCTTGCCAATAACCTCTTCCATTCTTATATTGGCTTGTCACGCTAATTCAGATCTTTTGTTATACATTATTATGGATTTTGGAATATAAAATAATATGTACCTAGTAACTACCTGTTTGTGAACCTTTACGGTTATTTTTAAAAATGTAAAGTATGTTTTATTGTTTTAATTTTACCGCAATGCCACCAAAGAAGAAACCTAAAACCAAAGAAGAAATAAAAGAGCAGAAACAAATTGCAGAAAGATTAAGATATCAACGGCAAAAAAATTTAATAAAAAGAGATTTTGATTATAATTATTTTGATTTGTTACTTAGATGTTGTACCTGTTTTTGAGAAATAAGTCTACATTGATAAGTAAACAAGGCTGATTATTATTAATTAAGTTTAATTTTGATTATTATTATTTTAATTTGTTACTTAGAATGGTAATTATTACTGAAGTTTAATTTTGATTATAATTATTTTGATTTGTTACTTAGATGTTGTACCTGTTTTTGAGAAATAAGTCTACATTGATAAGTAAACAAGGCTGATTATTTATTACTTAAGTTTAATTTTGATTTGTTAAAGCTAAGCTCGCACTTTGTTCCTGATAAATACCTATAAGTATTTAAATTCTGTATGTGATACAGTGTTCAATAAAGGAAAGAATTTATTTGATTCGTTTAATAAATATTATTGTGTTTTTCTTCACATAAACATTGACATAAACTGTTTTTTGAGTGAAAAAAAACACTAAAAAAACAGTCCTCTGTCGCATTTTTTTATAAAATTGCCTATAATTCGAAAAATAACGGAAAATTACAATTGTTTCATGTTTATACGTTCTTATAATATAATTATCTATCGACTTAGCATATTATATATTTGATTTTCTAAAAAAAAGGTTTAGGACAACTTTCAATAGACAAGTTTCCAGTTAGTAGAGAAAGGCCCATTAACATTATAATTTTAAGAGCGTGTATATCAAGTGACGCTCTCGCGTTCGCACTATTTGACAAATTTTGAAATATAAATTCATTGAATTAATTTATTGAAAATTTCTTAAGAACAGCCCTCCATAATAGATAGATAGATAACTCTTTATTGGAACACAGAAAATATACAGAAATAAACTTAAAAATAAAACACAATATTATAATCTATGTGTTACAATTGGCGGTCTTATCGCTAAAAGCGATCTCTTCCAGACAACCGTGCAGGGAGAGGAGAATATTGCTATTCACATGGGTTTGTGGTGTGATAAAATAATAATTATACAGTATATTACAAAGACAGTGTTTAAATACTTATCATATATTATAAACATAATAATATAATATACAATAATAATATACATACTTATAATAATAATATAATATACATACACATAATACCTTATATACATAATATTATATGAGCTTAATAGTCATGTAGATATTAATAACAGAAAAACAACGTAGATTGGAGTACAGAAATGAAATTATTATGAGATAGATGAATACTTAAGTGAAGAAAACAGCTGAAGTTATAACGATAGATAATAAGCTAGAACACGGGACTTGAATATATTTAAAGTAGGAGCGCGGAGAATGTTATTATTGCACACATTTTAAAAGTGTTTCCAGTTTGATATATTTAATAAATAGGCCAAGCGCGAGTCGGGCCACGCACAATGTAGGGTTCCGTAGTTCTAGTAGATTGAATACACTGCACAACAGCATTTTGGATGATTTTTGACGACGATTTCAAATTTGTGACTGAAATTTCTGTACCAGCTCTAGTTAAAAAGATATGACACATATTATGTTGTTTTCGTAATAAAACGCTATAAATGTAGAGATCATCATCATCATCATCTCAGCCGTAAGACGTCCACTGCTGAACATAGGCCTCCCCTTTGGACTTCCATATGTACCGGTTGGAAGCGACCTGCATCCAGCGTCTTCCGGCAACCTTTATAAGGTCGTCTGTCCACCTTGTGGGTGGTCAATGTAGAGATGATCCTAATTAATTTAAGTTTAAGTTGAAAAACTCTTTATGTTATTTGATTTTCTTGCTGAAACTGAAGGCAGAGCTATTCTAAATGCTATTCTTATTCTAAGGGCTATTCTAAATGCTCTAACAATATTCAGCCATCATATGTGCGTTCCAGAAGCCTTGATAGCGTTACTTCATCGAATTAAAGTTCGGGTGGAATTGCTTGCCCAATTCTTCACTTAGTACCCCAAGATTGTCATGAATATAGTCTAGGTGGTCGTGGAGAGAGTGTAACTTGATGGTTATGTCACATTCGAGCCTTTGAAAGTGACGCATTAGTTTTTGGACGTGTTGAGAAAAGTCCAAATAATTCTTACTTTACAAAAAAAAAATATAACCACCATTGGCCTAAAACAAAGTAAACCATTTTTAAATGAACACATTATGAGCCAGTTATGTTCCGCATACTTAATTTTTAATAAAATCAAAACAATAGTTTTATGTTTACACTAAGCAACAAGTGAATTAAATTAAAAATTTTAAAAAACCCCCAACGCAATACGTAATTCACCATTTTTTGATGGCGGCCATCTTGGATTTTAAATTTTATATAGTGGGCTGTAATCTACTCGTTAAGCCCTTTCATTTGATACCCATATTGAGGGGGTCGTGGAAGAAAAAAGTAATCCGCCATTTTGTAGCGGCGGCCATCTTGGACCGATTTTCACCAAACATGGCTAAGAACACTCTCGACTAACTCTACTTTCAAACAAAAAAAACTAAATCAAAATCCGTTCATCCGTTTGGGCGCTACGATGCCACAGACAGACACATACACACACACACACACACAGACAGACAGACAGACAGACAGACAGACAGACAGACAGACAGACAGACAGACAGACAGACAGACACGTCAAACTTATAACACCCCGTCGTTTTTGCGTCGGGGGTTAAAAATAAGTCATCGTGATGGATCTCGAGTCCTTTCCACATTATAGCGGTTTCGTACCAAAATCTATTTATTTTCTAATTTGTCCACAAACGTAGATACTCAACACACGTTTTGCATAACTTTTGGGGAATCCAAGGCTTGTCGTTAATTTCCAGGGAGTATCCAAAGTAATTTTTGTAAGCCTAAATTATGAACGTTGTCACATTCAAACGGAATTCTTTGAGCATAATATTCTCCGCAAATTAAAAAAAATATATCCGGATCATTTACACAAGTAGCCTTGACCATGCTATATCAAATTATAATAAAAAAACTTATTCGCTTGCGCGATCTAATTTTACTACTAGCGCCATCTAGTTATGCATTAATAAACTATAGGCTAGGTTAGCTTTAGGTATTCTTATTTTGCTGATTTTACCGAAACTAATAATTTTATCTTAACCGCTATAGTTTTCCTGGAAAGTTCATGGTTGAAAGCATACCTCTGATTTTTTTCAGAATTTTAAAGCTAGTAGTTCAGATTTTAGAGGGGGGGGGGGGACGCTCAATTTTTTTTTTAAAACTTGAATATCTTTCAAACAGAACATGAAATCGAAAAAGTTTCTTAGCAAACCGTCCTTCATTTTAAAATACCTATTCAACGATACCCCACACGATGGTATCAGCCAGAAAAAAAAAAACATCCCCATCTTACGTGTACGGGAGGTAGCCTAAATTAATGAATTAAAAATTATTTTTTGTCACCGTTCTCTTACCCTTATTATTACTTACCTGTATACAAAATTACACTTTTCTAGGACTTATAGTTTCTCCGCAATGCCGCGGACAGACAGACAGACGGACGGACGGACGGACGGACAAAGCGAAACTATAAGGGTTCCTTGTTGACTACGGAACCCTAAAAATGGCATGAAAAGAATTATGGAGGGCTGTTCTTAAGGAATTTTCAATTAATTAATTCTATGAGTTTATATTTCAAAATTTGTCAAATAGTGCGAGCGAGAGAGCGTCACTCGACATACACGCTCTTAACCTCCAACACAAAAAAACGTGCATTTAACTAATCAAAAAATTAAACGCACATTACCATGGTTGATTTTTTATTTGAGAAAGCAGGTTTTCTAGCGACATTTCATAGATGTTTCATCAGTATTGATTCAGCTGTTTTAGTCATTAGCCCTTTTGATAGCTGCGTTAGGAATCTTAGGGCTTGTTCACGTGTACCCGCGGGCGCGGGCGCGGGCGCGAAATATCAAACATATGACGTGCTATGAAGGTGTTCACGTACAACGCACGTGCGGTGTGAGCAAAGTCTGTCGCGCCCGCGCCCGCGCCCGCGCCCGCGTGTTATAGCGTGAACAAGCACTTAGACGCACAATGTTTTTACAAGCTTTTATTTACTTTCACTTGTCTGTTGTCTGTCTGTCTGTCTGTGTGTAATCAAATCTTGCAAGTTAAATTTGACCCACTTCCCGGTGTCCGATTGAGTACAAAATTTGCATGCATGCATAAATCGGATGACAATGCAATATTTTTATGACTTCGAGCTGATCTGATGATGGAGCTGGAAAGTGGCCATAAGAACTCTGTTATTTAACGATGCAACGCCATCGAGTTTGGGCTCATTTGATTCGTCTTGACGAATACTTTATGGTGCTAGATGGCAATAATAATAAAAGCTTGTTTTTAAAAAGTTTTTTAAAATTCCACTTGTTTAGTTTTTAAAAGCTTTTATTTACGAGTACTTTCATCTGTCTGTCTGTATTCAAATCTTGCGAGTTTAATTTGATCCACTTCCCGGTTTCCGATTGAGCTGAAATATTGTATGCATATATAAATCGGATGACAATGCAATATTATTATGCCATCGAGCTGATCTGATGTTGGAGCTGGAAGGTGTCCATAGGAACTCCGCAATTAAATGACGCAACCCCATCGAGTTTGGGCTCATTTGATTCGTCTTGACGAGTACTTTGGTGCTAGGTGGTATGTCTTTGAGTCCATTTTCCTCACAGACAGACTCCAATAAGTGTCACCCATTACATTTATTTATATTAAAAGCTCAACAAGGCCTCTGCGCGTTGGGCTTTTTGTCTCCGTGTACGCCTATAAAAAGGCCCGGGCTTAGCCCGTGTTTAAGAGCAACAAAATAATAAAAGTTTGTTTTCAAAAACTTTTTTAAAAATTCCCCTTTTTATGTTCACCTGTTGTAAGAGCGACATAATAATAATTAATTGTTTATAATTAATTGATTTTTTACAATGTTTTTATGTTTTGTATACCTAGTCAGGTCATAAATTCTGTCACATGTTTAATATAAAATTATTGGAACAAGTTTATTTATTATGTAACCATTTATATACCAAAATGAACTTAACAAAACATAGATTCTTATGACAATAAAGTTTATTCAAAATGACCTCCGTGATTTTGAATACAGGCCTTCAATCTGCGCGGCCAGTCGTCTATCGCAGCACGAACGAGGTCCATGTCAATATCGGCTGCTGCCTTAATCAAGGATGTCTTGAGTGACTCCAAATTGGGATGAGGCTTTGAGCACGCCTTTTCCTCCAAGTGTTGCCATATCTTGTAATCTAACGGACTCAAATCTAGACTGGAGGAGGGCCAGTCTTCGTGCCGGATGAAGTCGATTTCACGCGCCGCCAGCCTTGTCTTGTCTGCTCTTCGCTCTATGAGCTGGCGCCGAATCTTGTTGGAATACCCAGTGCCTGTTATTGAACATGGTATGAGAAACAGGTTCCACAAGGTTCGTCAGGACTGTATTTTGATACACAACTGCATTCGTTTTTACACCTTTCTCACAAAAATGTACCTCTGTTAAGCCCCAATAAGAAACTCCCAACCATACCATGAGCGAGGATGGAAAATGACCTCGTTGGACACGCGGAATACGGTTGCTCGCTTCTTCACTACTGTGTGCGTACACCTTATCATTTTGTTTGTTGTAGCTCTCTTCTACGGTAAAATTTTTTTCATCCGAAAAAAGAATTTCTCGATATTTTTTTCTCGCGTACCGCTTCAACAAAGCGCGGCATCTCTTCAGTCTCAGGTCCATTAGACGAGCATTTAAACGATGTCCTGTTTTTCTTCGATATGCCCGAAGCCCTAAGTCTTCATTTAACACTCTTTTCACCGTGGTTCTGCTTAACCCCATCTGAAGGGCCAACAGTTTCTGCTTACGTTTGGGATTTCTTTGAATTCGCGCCTTCACAGCTTTTATCACTGCTGGAGTCCTAACAGACCGAGGGCGACCACTTCTTGACCTGTCATCTACACTAGAGTCTTCATTGTATCGTTTGATGGTACGATAAACGAATCTTTTGGTTATATTCAAATTTTTCAGTATGTCAAAAATTTGAATTGGCGCGTAACCGCAACGATGCAACGCAATAACTGCAACACGGTCTTCTTTAAGCGTCCACTCCATATTTAAAAATGAGTAAAATTCTAAAAAGTATACATTTTTATTTTCATGAACAATTCGAAATTCGAATTCAATAAACTTTTTTGTGGCCAGCATTCTAAAAGAAAAGTTTTTACTGTGTGACAATACTTATGACCTGACTAGGTATATTATTTTTTAAAAATATTGTAAAAAAATTAATTTAAGATTATAAATAAATATATCGAATAATAATAAAAGTTTTTTTTAAATTACCCTTTTTTTATTTAGTGAACATTATCACTTGTTTGTTTTTTTTTGTGTTAGTTTTTAAACTTACAGGGTTGGCAGTGGTTTTGTCCCGGCAATCGTCGACGAACTCCTGTCCCTTGACGAGTAGGACGTACCCACAATGGGGGAACCATCGAGCGTGCTCCGACCAGGGCGCGTCGCCAGCCTCCCACCGACCCAGCCCGCCGTCGCAGTAGAAACAACGGACCTACAACATAATAGTTGACCCGCGCGCCCTTCGTCGCGCTTTATAGAAAACTAGCTGCGCCCAGCGGAATTACCCGCTGTACTATAGCCTATGTGTTATTCCAGGGTCTAAGCTATCTCCATACCAAATTTCAGCTCAATCGGTCCACCCGTTTAGGCGTGAAAGAGTAACAAACATACATACACCCATTCATTCTTACATCTTCCTGATCCTTATTCTTCCTGCTGACTCTGCGCGCAACACGTCGCCGGCGCAACGTGTCCCCTAGTTTTTAAGTTTATAAAATTTTATGTATGTTAGATTGTAAGGTATATAATATGATATGGGCCTCTGGTACACTGCGTCTGTGGCAGTGTAATATTGACTGAATTTTTTTTTATGTGACGAAGTAAGAAGACGAGAAAGACGCTCTCCTGATGTTAAGTCCTAATGTAGTTGTTAACTTTTCCTTAAATAAATAAAGAGATAACGCTGCCCATAAACAGTACAGTGCTACTTAGGATTTCACAATGACGTGAAATTCTAGGAGCACTGCACCAACGCTTCTTACTCAAGAGTCATAAGATGTGAAGACTCTTAAATTAATTATTATTATTATTACAAACTTTCACGTTTATAATATTAGTAAGATTTAGTATACCTGATTTTTTTTTTTTTTTTTTTTTTTTTTTAATATGTACCTGATCATCAGTGCCAGTATGAAAGAAGCCCGCCTCAGCCATGTCCCTAGGCGACTGGGTGCGGTCTGCCGGCCAGCGGTCGAAGGTCGCCAGCCTGGTAGTGAGGGACGTCTGGTTCGGATGTCGAGCCCCGCTGCCCACCACGCCCAGAGCCCGCCATGTGCTGCCCGCGTTTAGTATGCGCGAGTTGTGAGCTGCTCCAGATCTTGAAATATACCATACTATCACTTTAAGTCATTATGGTGACGATTGACGATACATAATGGGCTAATTGATATCGCTGGAAATACATACTGTTCCGATCCATAAATGAATTAAATAAAGGTCTATTTTTTCAAAATTCATTTATTCAAATAGGCTACAATGGAGCACTTTTGCAAGTCAATTTTACATTTTATTTTAATATTCTACCGCTCATTCGCAAGGCACCTCTATGAGAAGAACGAGCAAGAAACTCAAAGGGATTGCTTTTTTTAAATATGTACAATGTTTATCTTGGTTACATAATTTATTTACAGGTGGTTGCAGAGGTTTCCAGGCATGTTTGTCTTCTATGTATTGGCTAATCTGTTCTAACCTGAGGGAAATTTTTCGTTACCCAGAGCGTGAGCGGTAGCGAATGTCCCCCAGGTTTGGAACAGGCCTTAATGGTACAAGAAAATACAGATCAGAACCCAGTAGTGCAAGTGCACTACGATAATGATAATGAACGGGAGGACAATCAATCGTTTCACAGATATAGCTGCTTAGAAACCATAATTTTATTTGAATTAAAGGATGTCCTAAAAACACATGAACTGAATGAATAAGCGCAAAGTGAAACTGAGTTCAGAGACGTGGATAAATAGAGACCTGCATTAGGCTGAGATTTAGATTTTTTTAAAATATTTCTGGACATTTCACACAGCGCCACCTAACCCCAAGCTAAGCAACGTAGTGCTTGCTAAGCACTAAGTTGCTTAGCTTGGGGTTATGGTGGTTAGGGTAATTTTAATTCAATTAAAAGGCTGTTAAAATAGTAAAATGAACATAACAGTGAGGTTTCCGATAAAGACAAATTAATTATAGCAAAAACGAATATGAAAGCGGATCCTGGCAAAAGAAGAAGGGACTAATACTAGGAAGAATAGGAAAAGGGCAAAGATTATAACATATCTCTTATGATAATAATCACTTAATCTTTTTCATGAAAAATATTAATGAAATACAAATTCTAAGAAAAAAGATATACTATCATAAACAAGATCTTATTGTCCACAATTTCTCACATAAAAAAATGACGTCAATTTGAAAGAAAAGATATAATTTCCTGTTTATATTTTAAGATTTTTCCTACAAAATACCTTCTAGTTTTCATTTTAAACACTTTATACCACATTTGCACTAACAAGCTTATTGGATAACTGAAGTAGTTATGTTCGAACAAATGTACCGAGGTCAGATATGTGTTAGAGTTCTCAAGGTAAAATGTGAACTAACGCCAGTTTACGGTGTCTGCATTCGACATTCATCTCGGTTTGAGGAAGTGTATTGAACTGTTTAGGTAGTAAGTGCGAATATACGATGTATTTGAACTTGTTGGATTTGATTTATTAAAATGAACTCTATGTCAATAGAGATAAGGTTTATTGCATTAAGGTGTAATTTTAGTTTGGATATGTTGCATTGTTTTTGGTATCTACCTGTTCTTATTTGAATGCATGATCATTTTGTGGATATATTTCAGGGCGCTACCATAATTATGATTGTGGGGTGAGATTGTGAGCCACATTTGTCGGTAGAAGGTTTGGCCACAGAAACTTTGGTATGATTTAGTCCATTGACTTTTGTCCAAAGGAACACTACCTACCTTCATTTATTCAGCTTCCAGTTCACTATGTTGTGCATCATCATCTCAGCCATAGGACGTCCACTACTTAACATAGGCCTCCCCTTTGATCTTCCATATATACATACCGATTGAAAGCGACCTCCATCCAGCGACTTCCGGCGACCTTTATAAGGTCGTCTGTCCACCTTGTGGGTGGACGTCCTACTCTGGGTTTGCTTATCCGTGGTCTCCACTCGAGCCCTTTTGGACCACATCTGCCATCCACTCTATGTGCTACGTGGCCTGCCCATTGCCACTTCAGCTTGCTATGTTGTGCATATTATTATAGAATAGAATAGAACTCTTTCTTGCTCACACAAATACAATAATATAGCTTAGAACTAAGATTACACAGAAATAAGTGTTACAATTGGCGGTCTTATCGCTAATAGCGATCTCTTCCAGACAACCAAGACATCATTGTATTATAGACAAATAATGAGACACAAAATTGCGCAACAAATCGGAAATAGTACATATCTCAGATCATCTATCTCACATTCTCACATGGAACCGGACCAGACACGTATGCCGCATATCGAGGGAACTGTGTGCTTGGAATATATCTTTATCTATCCGACGACACGGCAGGCTCAAATTGAGCTTGACTCTTACCTCAAAGGTATGCCCCTAACCGTTAAAACGAAAACCCGGAGAAGAGCAGAGAAAAAGAAGGAAGGCCCTGCATGATCTAAATAATAATTATATTTCTGTACAAAGTTCATAGATGTCAGGTAGGAGTTTATTTAGTCTACTTCCATCTACGGCTGCATCAACATTGAACATCAGAGGGCCTATTGGCTATCGTGCAACGATATGTAAAACACTAGAATCCATATACAAAATTGCGTACATTACTTGCTTAAAACTTCTCATGAATATGAGTAAAATAACAAATGCAGCAATGTACATTGAAGTTGTCATCAATCGTATCGTATAGGTAAGAATTAGCCAATAGACCCTCAGGTGACCACTGCCAATCTCATCTGTTAATGGCTGTATAGCTACGAATAAATAATAAGTCGGGAAAAGTAACTGCGATCCATATAAGACATATAAGAAATGTTGCCGGAGAAGGTGGTAGCTTAAAATGTTATAATTTCGGGCTTCAGTCTGTTACGTCGACTCTCGTTAATTCCAACCTGCGATAATTCGAACCTCTCTATAATTCAAAGTTATCACGAGTTCCCTACAAAATCTCTTAATATTTCGAACTAAATCCATACATTTTTATGCACTTGGTAATTCGAACGAAAAAATCATTGCTATATAATAAAACGACGCGTTAATTCGAACTCATGGGCGTCCAACACTCGACAACTCCAAGTTTTTGTTTTTCAACTCAAAACAAAGGTCAAATGATTGTAATGTAAGTACATTTTGTGACAAGTTCAAACTAGTATCAACATACATGAGCCTTCGTTTTTGTTATGATTAGTTAAACTCACACTTCTGCAGGAATTGGTTAGTTATGTTTCAGTTACTGTTAGTCTTTCGTTGGTATGCAGATTAAAAGTTTGTGTTAATTATGAGTCCTAGAAAGTATAAATGTTTGACGATTGCTGAAAAGAAGAAGTTAATAGAAAAAGTAGAGGAAGGTGAGAAGAAAAGTGATGTTGCAAAAGAATTTAAGATTCCTCTGAGTACTCTCTCAACCATAATAAAGCACAAGGAGAAAATTAATTCTGTTCAAACTGCTGGAGTAAGGCTGGAGTAAATAATTATTGATCAATACTTAGTAATTCGAAGTTTTATTTATTTTCTCTCGCAAATTTCGAACCATTTGATATTTCAAACATTCGATAATTCGTAATATTTTAAGAGTCCCTCAAGTTTCGAATTAACGAGAGTCGACTGTATTTGCCTTTCAAGTGAAAACGTCAAATCTATGTGAAAATATTTTCGTTTTATGTTTTTTTATAGGATCATACCAGGATGTGTTATGATATGGTGCAGGAGCCACACATAACTGAAGTGTGTTAAGGGATCACTTTTTGCTGTTAAATAAGCGCAAAAATATAAAAAATATAATATTGTTACATAAATGTTCAAAAACGTCATTAACCCTTAAAACTTGTCAAAATGGATAATTGTCAAAATCAAAATGGAGTGTTGACAAATGCAGAGCATGCGTACTACAGTTCCCAATAAAAATGCCGCACTATTTATTTTTTAACCAATCAAGACCATATTTTGATAAGATTCGTTTTTTAAATTTTTGTCACGTGATTTCTCGATGAGCCACTTTTTCGGCGGAATTTGTTGGTAATTACGTACACCTGCTGTATAGTGAATAATAATAAGAGTATTCTTACGAGAGTATCTGGTCCTCATTAGTATCGGGCGATCGTATCGGCGGCGTGTCGGACGGCGGGGAGGACGGTTCGGACAGAACGTTACGTCCGTTCGAATGCTGCGCCGCCTCTATCGTAGCTGCGTGGTCGCAACGTGGGAAGTACCTGCAAGAGAAATAGGAACTCATCACTATATATTACTAGCTGACCCGGCAAACGTTGTTTTGCCATATAAATAATTAATAGGAATGATTAAAAGTTAATATGAGAGTTACACTGAGATAGCAAAATAATAATTGTCAACGTTACTACTACACTTGATGCATAAACAATAATGATGGCCGACAACTGTGTAGGGAGTGAGAAAGAAAGGAGACCGGCTTCGTTCTCATCCCTACTCCGTGCTGTTTACTGGGTCAGAAGTGACACCTGTAGACATCTGGCGGGGATAACTAATTAAATCACGATTGATCAGTTTTCGACCGGAGAGGAAAAATGATTAAATTACTAAAATGGCTATTAAAAAATAAGGGTTGATCGTAGAAGAGTGAAAATTGAGGATTGTATGTATTTTTGTATGTTGTATCATAAAAAAATAGAAATTAAAAATTTTGTCTAAAAAATAAAAAAATAAATTTAGGGGTGGACTACCCCTAACATTTAGGGGGATGAAAAATAGATGTTGGTCGATTCTCATAGATACCGGATAAGCACAAAAAATTTCATCAAAATCGGTCAAGCCGTTTCGGAGGAGTATGGCAACGAAAACTGTGACACGAGAATTTTATATATTAGATGAAACAAAGTCGTATCCCCATCTATGTCAGTCCCCTATGAATGCTTAGATCTTTTAAAATACACAACGGATTTTGATGGGGTTTTTTTTAAATAGATAAGAGTGATTCAAGAGGAAGATTTTTTTATATGTATAATACATACATGCATAATATATGTAGTAGAGAGACACTGATATTTTTCAGTTAGGGTTACTAGGGTTTAGATAAGGTATAGAATTACTAAGTTACTATATCTCCCTATTTCTATTTACATTTTTTACTGTCTCTTACTGCCACAAAAGATCATGAACAGATAATGATAAGAACACAAGGAGATAATGTTAGGTATTGCTTAGTCCAAGATACAAAGAAATTGAATAAGACCTTGACGTAACAACGCATTTATATCATGCCAGTTATAACGACAGTAGCAAAGTTTTTTCAAGATCAATATATTGTGTGACTGACTCAGATATGTATTATTAATTGTAATAAACTAAACTGGTTCTATATCAACGTTTGAAATAAATATAGGTCATAGAAGGTTATTCATTATCTGTTACACATTTAGGTATAGTATTTTATACCCTACCTTACCCCCACCTAACTAGCTTATGCTCATGGTGTTGCCCACATGAAGAGAATTCCTTTCTAAGTGAAGGTCTACATAATAAAACCTATCTGTATGCCAAATTTTAATGCAATCCATTCAGCAGTTTAGGTTATGCATTGATAAATAAATCAGTCTCTCTTTCCTTTCATATATTTAGATATAGTACTCATTTTTATATTTAAGGTAAAGCAGCAACAGCAGGCCACATAGCGCGGAGAGCAGATGGCCGATGGGGTCGAAAAGTGCTAAAGTGCCACGGACTAGCAAACGCAGCGTAGGACGTCCACCCACAAGGTGGACAGACGACCTTATAAAGGTCGCCGGAAGACGCTGGATGCAGGTCGCTTCCAACCGGTACATATGGAAGTCTAAAGGGGAGGCCTATGTTCAGCAGTGGACGTCTTACGGCTGAGGTGATGAAAGCAGCAAAAGAAAATTAGAGGACAGTGGTCTTCAATCATATCATGTTAACTAGCTGCACCCAGCAGTTTTACCCGCTGTACTGTAGCCTATGTTAATCCAGGATCTAAGGTAACTCTATACCAAATTTCAGCTCAATCGGTCTACCCGTTTAGGTGTGAAGAAGTAACAAACATACACATACACAGTCACACTCACAAACATTTGCCTTGATAATATTAGTGTCGTGTGTGTTAGTGTATTATTAGTGTATAGTAGTGTGTGTGTTAGTGTGTTGTAATTATTAATAATATGTTTATTTTTAATAAATAGTATATAAGGGTGCTCAAACGATTGTAGAGCCTGTGGCGAGGGTACAGAAACCATGGAGCATATTTTATGCGAATGCGACGTACTGGCTATGAAACGCATGAGCCTCCTTGGGACAGCGTACCCCAAACCGGAGGAGTACAGGTTTCTTTCTCTTAGTGGGATCACCACTTTAATAAACCACTTCTTTGAGGAGTAAGAAACGGTAGGCAAGGGGTGAACACAATAGATCCCAATGGGTCGATGTGTTGCTGACTTTGTCAGCCCCCTACATAAGATAAGATAAGATATAAGGGTGCTGCAATAACCCATAGCAGCAGGTTATGTTGTCCGCATGAGCCGGTATGAAAAAAAAATTGTGTCATTACAACTTACATCCTATGTATCTCAACAGGGTCACCCAAAGCCCCGAATGTTCTATAAGTGGTTAATTCTCCTCCGCACCAAGCACAGCGCAGTCTGCCTTCGCCTGCGTGATAGAACCCAGCATTCACTAGAGCTTCCCGACTTATCGACGGATCCTGAAAATTAAATCAACAATATTGTAGTTAAATCTATACTATTATATAAAGAGGTAATAAAAGATAAGTTAGTAAACAAGGATCATCATCATCCAGTTGCAATACTCTTTACACAATAGTTGAGGGTATAGAGACTTTTCTTGATTTAAATTTTCCCTGACATGTCGCTCACATTCTGCATTTCATAGATTTCCGATTATTCCAGAAAACTAAATACAAGGTAGCAATGATTGGAGGGTGATATTAATCTCTTCAGATGAAAAACTCTTATAAATATTATGATAGAACTTGACATAATCTAGGTCAATTTGTTTAATACCTTATTTAACAAATAACTTGGGGTTAGGTGGCACTGTGCGAAATGTCCTGAAATATTTTTTTATTTTTATTTTATTTATTTACTAACCTGTTTTTTCTGTGTTTCTGCAGGTAAGGTACAACAATAACAATGGGAATAGCTAGTTGAATTTTTATATATAGCTTAATGTGAATAGAATTAGAAGCTGGCTGGTCTGTGCAGGGCATTCTAGATGAATGATGCAAGCTCAACATTTGCCTGATGTTAAGCAATAATACAGGCCTAATACTATTGATACTTATAACCACTTGTATCCGTGTGCAGATATTACTTAGCGGCACACAAGTACAAATTGCGTCAATGTCATTGCAAACAAGCGGTAAACTGAAGTTTTTTTATTGGAAAATCTCCATGTTACTTAATTCAGAATTTATTATTACATTAATAAATGGGCTTCGCCTTTTTACACTAAACAATTTGTGAGTATTTAAATTCATCTTTGTAAATAATACTCACCTGTATTTACTTTGGCTTCATGCCGACTGTTTGGGCTTCACCTTTTTTTTAAGGACGGAAAATGCCTATTCATTACCCTTCCGGCATGGGATTGACAGAAGGGAGAGTGTGGGCCTTGCACCCATTAAAAAATCCCCTGTGAACAGTCGTCCACCAAGCAGGGTGACATGAGGTCTCAATAGCTTCACCTACTCCAACAAAACAGGTTACCCTAATAATCTACCCACACCATACAATTTTAAAACAATAATTGTGAGGGTTCTCTCCATAACTAAAATAATAAAATGCCACAACTCATGTCTAATATTGTTGAGCAACTAATTGTCAATAAGTGAGTAGTGAATAAGTGTAGTGAATAAGTGAGTTTTATTAATTTATCTAATTAGACCTACACTGCATTGTAGCATTGAATGATAAATTCAATCGTAAATCTAATACATGAGTATCTAAGATAGTGATTTTAATGATAATAAATAAGAAAAATTAACACACTTAACTCATAAAAATGGTCTAGCTGATTATCTGACATTACCTATTTCTAGTGCTTATTGACAGGCATATGAAGTAGCTTAGTCATACATCATTGGTGTACAATCTTAGAATAGATATTGATACTGCATCCAATGCCAAAATCAATACGTACTTTGGCACTTGTATTGTTTACCTGCAATATAATAAATGTTGTTTCTAGAATATTATCAAAGTAACTCACATCCCAGTTGACAAAAGACAACAGTCTCAACGCATCACTCCTGTACATCTCATCCTCCTCAGTAAGCCCATAATCTTGTGAAGCGTTATTTTCTTCACTTCGAGTTTCCTCTATACTCCAGTGCACAGGCTCATCACTACTGTTACACTCAAACACATCCACTATCGGCACATTCCCCGAATTCGTAGGGTTCAGCACGAAAGGACAATTTGGTTTCAACTGTTTATGTTTCCACATTACTTGATCACCGTAATTCCAATTGGTTATTTTACCCTGACAGCTAAAACACTGCACCTCCAATTCTGCACCAGTGTAATAAAACCCAGCTTTTGCTATTCGTGGGGGATCCACCGGCGCAGATGTTGGCCAGTTACAAAAAGTCCGTAGCCTATTGTACTCTGAATTCATGATTCAAGACAAAAAATCGAAAACTGACGCAACCACAAAACACAACACACACTTAGTGCATTAGGTGAATAAGCAACTGGTAGTGATATGATACTGTTTAAACTTCTATAGTGAAAAATGGGATAACTATAATACACAACACACGTAATTTACAAGTTACAATCCTTGAATATTACAAATTCATTATACATTTATTTTCCAGCTCCATTGAAGATTGAAAATTGAAGATTAAATGACATTGACAATGACAATGGAAATAAAATTAAAGACATTGACAAGAATGACATTTACATTTTTTTTTATATACTAGTCCAAACATTATTAATTTTTCAATGAAAAACCACAGATCAGATAATATTATGAAAAACTTTAGCAAAGTCAGCTATAGATAACTCAACTCGACGACGTTTTTAAGTTTATTTTATTGCATTTCTTTTATAAAATATAAAGAATGCCGTTGACAAAATCTTTCGAACAAAGTAAACAAAAACTTTATTTGCTTTTATTTGGCAAATTCATAATTTAAACGTTTAGCGTAAATAATGTTATAATTTTTTTAAAGTATATATATAAAAAAATAGTTTTTAACATTTGAATGTCAAAGTCAAATGTCAAATCTTGATGCCATCTTGTTATTGTCAAAATACTGAAATACCCACGTGTTTTGAGTGTTGTTAAAATATTTTTCATAATTTCACGCGAAAAAACTTGCGATGTCTGTAATGCAAAGGCTGAAGTTAGTAGATTTATTATTAAATAATTATTTGTTGTATCCACGACGCATATCCTGTAATAAGGACGGTAAAAATAGTCATTTCTATTTGCTAACCATTCGTGTTGATATTTTTTTTTAGAAAACCGACCACACGGAAGGGTAAAAAAGCTCTTCAAGCGAAGGAACCGAAGCCTATAGAAGGACCCAAGCAATGCATATTCATGCAAGGCCGTAATCCATCGGAATGTACGCGCAGTATTCTGAAAGACTTGTATGATTTGAAGAAGCCAGACGCAGCTTACATGAGCCGTAAAAATGATTTTGTACCTTTTGAAGATGCTACTCTCATTGAAAAGTAAGTGAAAGACTCAAAGGACAACAATTTTAAATCCGTATGCTTACTTCAAAAGAATATTTCCTATATAATTAGGTATATGTTGCTAAAAATGTAGTTCTTGTGGTAGATAACCAAATAGTAGAGTGAATAACTTTTAAATGAAGCTTCCATATCTATGTCTCTGTTTTATTCCAGGATGTGCAACAAAAAAGAAGCGGCACTGTTTGGAGTAGGTTCTCACAGTAAAAAGAGACCTCACAACATTGTACTTGGCCGGACATTCAACTATGGAGTCCTAGACATGATAGAACTAGGTGCAGAGGTCTACAAAGCCATGTCAAAGTTCCAGAACATGAAAATAATGCCTGGCCTGAAACCTTGTCTCTTGTTCAATGGACCAGCTTGGGAACTCAACCAGGATCTAAAAAGACTGAAATCACTGTTTACAGATTTCTTTTACAGGGAAAAGGTAAAGTGAACATTTTGTAACTATTATAATAGTTAAATAGTACGGGTAAAAGTAAAACTAAGGATACAGAATATAAATTATTACAAAATAATCAATTAATATCAAGTTCTGAAGAAATTGCAAATATCTTTGCGGACTTCTTTTCTAACATCGCGTTAAATTCAACTAAGTCACTTGACTCTTCTCCCGACTTAGCAGTAACTTATCTAAAGGAAAATTTTAAACATGATATACCTGACTTTTCCTTTACACAGGTATCGGCAAATTATGTTAGAAAAACGTATAAAAGCCTAAATGTAAAAGCCACTGAAGACCTCTGGGGCCTATCGGTTAAATTGGTAGAGTCGCTTATAGACACCCTTGCTCCTTACTTATCAGAATTGTTTAATTTGTGTATAGATAAAGGCACATTTCCGGACCTGATGAAAGTTAGCAAAGTCACCCCAATCTTTAAATCGGGATGCAAAACTGATCCCTCTAACTATAGGCCGATCTTGGTACTTCCTGTCTTGAGCAAAGTCTTTGAAAAAATGATGCTGCACCAACTGCTGTCTCACTTCAATCAATACAAAATATTACATAAAAGTCAGTATGGTTTCACCAAGAGTAGATCTACGACAGATGCAGGTAGTCACCTTATGACTCTGATCCTTCAGGCTTGGGAGAGTTCACAGGATGCTATTGGCGTATTCTGTGACCTTTCCAAAGCTTTTGATTGTGTGGATCATAGCACACTGCTGAGGAAGTTGGAGGTATACGGAATTCAGGGAAATGCCTTGAACTTGGTGGAATCTTACTTGTCAGACAGACAGCAGAAAGTGGATATTGGCGGTGTCATTTCATCAAGCCATCCTGTTAGAATAGGAGTGCCACAGGGGTCAATCCTTGGTCCATTCTTGTTTCTGGCATATATAAATGATCTCCCTTACATGGTTAAAGACCTAGCAGACATCGTTTTATTTGCCGATGATACCTTGCTAATATTTAAAGTGGATAGGAAAGATAGTGAGCTTATACATGTAAATAACGCGTTAATAGTAATATCTAAATGGTTTGCAGCTAACAATCTGTTATTGAATGCGAAAAAGACTAAATGTCTGAAATTTTCATTACCTAACGTTAGGTACATAGAATCTAATATAGTTCTTGACGGTGAAATACTAAAGCTTGACAATGCAACTTTGTTCCTTGGCATGAATATAGATTCTAAGCTACAATGGGGTAATCATATTAATGTATTGTCAGGGAAATTGAGCTCTGCAGCATATGCGGTGTATAAAATCAGGCAACTATCAGATGTAGCTACAGCGAGATTAGTTTACTTTGCATATTTCCATAGTTTAATGTCATACGGTATTTTACTGTGGGGGTCAGCAGCAGATATTGAGACTATTTTCATACTGCAAAAGCGTGCAATTCGTGCCATCTATGAGATGCGCCCAAGAGACTCTTTAAAGGAGCTCTTTAAAGAGATAAATATACTGACCCTACCATCTTTGTACATTTACGAAAATATTATGTATGTCAGAAAAAATTTAGATAAATTCAAGTTAAATAGTGACACTCATAGCTTTAATACTAGAAATAAGAATAAGTTAGCTGTACCTCGATTCAGATTGTCCAAAACGAGCCATAAATCATTTTTAGGGAATTGTGTACGTTTTTATAATAAAATCCCTGATGAAATAACGGGGCTCACAGAAGGTAAATTCAAAAGCCGTGTTAAAGACATATTACAAAAGAAAGCCTATTATAAAATTAGCCAATACATAGAAGACAAAGATGCCTGGAAACCTCTGCAACCACCTGTAAATAAATTATGTAACCAAGATAATAATTGTAAACACATATTTAAAAAAAGCAATCCCTATGAGTTTCTTGCTCATTCTTCTCATAGAGGTGCCTTGCGAATGAGCGGTAGAATATTAAAATAAAATGTAAAATTGACTTGCAAAAGTGCTCCATTGTAGCCTATTTGAATAAATGAATTTTGAGTTTGAGTTTGAGTTTGTCATTAGCATAGCCATAAATATACCTAATTTAGAACTAACTATGCAGACTTGTAACTTGTAGCGGGTTACCGAATAAAATGTAACCTATGTGTTATTTGAGGGTTTTAGCCATCTACATTCCAAATTTCATCTCTTCAGGTAACAAACATACACAGCCATAAACATTAATGCTGTGTTTTTGAGATCTAAACGCGGGTGCTGACATACACAAATGTCATGTTTTGTGAATTGGTATTTTACAGCATTGCGGATAGTATTAACACATTGACTGATGAAAATAAAACAGGTGTGTTTTTGAGTAGGTATGGAATGTGAGTGCTGAAAAACGCAAACATTGTGTTTTGTCAAAGGATTTTTCCATACAAAATTAATTTCAGGCTCCTGGGATAGTTCCATAAAACGCCGCCGCATGCAATGTGTTAAAAACTTCCCCAGCCAAAGTGTTAGATTACTTAAAAAGTTTTTTTACAAACTCTAGTCTAATGGCAATGTTATTAAAAAATATATATTTCAGGAAAATTCACACAGCGCCACCTAACCCCAAGCTAAGCAACTTAAGGGGTCTACCCTCTTTAGACGGGCAAAGATAAGGCTATTTTCACGAATTTTTTTGACCGGTATACGTCATAAATATGGACATAAAAAGTGTTAGGCCTAAAAAATACACTATTTGATTACACAAGAAAATTTTTTTTATATTTATTTTAATCAGTTTTTATACATAAAAATGAGGGAGAAGACTGGTCCAAAAAAAAAGATGAGTGTGCGCTGTTGATGAAATATCTGGAATGGATGATCTGAAAAAAAAAAAAAAATAGTTTTAGATTCAGTAAGTAAATGGCTATAGCGCATATCATACGATTTTTTTTTTCAAAAATGACAAAATGGCAGCCATTTTTCGAAAAAGTACGAAAAATCACGTTTTTTCCGTCGTTCTTTGCCAAAAATAAATAGTTAAACTCAAAATTTCAAAAATCGTATGATATGCACGATAGCTATAGTCATCAAGAACATGTGGTTAAATTTTGGTAAGGTTCGGTTGAATAGTTTCGGAGATTTTATCAACAAGCCGTCCAAAAACGTCATTCCGAGAAAAACGCGTTTAAAGTTTACTGTAACGAAAAATCGTGAAAAAATCTTACTTACGTCTAATCAGCGATGCCTGCACCATACATTATGCCTTCATCTTCTTCATAGTGCACATTTTCATCCAAAATAGCCTGCCTTCGTTTCGTTCTGGCTTCCTTAGAGGCATCGGTGCTGCGGCGGTTTGCAACTCGTATGCGCGTTCTGTCACAGTCAGCAGCAAACTGTGCGGCGTTCGGGCCGATTTTGACGCCCATTACTTCCAAGATTTTTAATACTGGATGAAATCCCTCGTTAAAAATACAAGCAGCTGTTTGACAAGCTATTTCAACAATTTTTTTTCCGCAAAAGATGTGTAGCCATTGACCAGACACAGTTGTTGAAAGATTCGTTATTATTCTGCGTGTTGCCACCGAGGCATCTTTCAAGCAGTTCTTGTTTTGTCAAATCGTCGTAGATCGGTTTTAAAACTTCTTGAACATCTTGAGCAAGGGCAGGTGGATGTTTGAATTTATGAACGGAGTTATTTTTTACAGCTATCTTGTATTTACACCAGGATTCAGAACAGTATGAATGCTGTGGATTGCTGTCAGTTGAAATCTTATGATAAAATCCTGCCCAGATCTCTTTGCGCATTTCTTCCACGGAATCGGGATGTCTTTGAATCGCTAAACCATAGTTTCTTGATAGTTCTTTCATCAATTTTATCGTAAATCCTGAGTTTTTACAGCAGGATTTTTTTTTACGACGATTCTTCTTTTTTTCACGTCAACTGTTTTTGCTGCACTTTTTTTCACTGGGCTTTTTTTCTCGTCCTTCTTTGCAGCTTTCCTTGCCTGTGTAAGAATTTTTTTAGCCTCACTAGCGCGCTTGAAGACTCTTTTTGCGACGTGTAAGACGCACTCCAACTTTTTTACTATAAAATCTTCGCCATACGGTTGTGTATTGAGCAGCATTTTGAAAGTCTTCGTGTCACCATCTCCGATGTAAAAACCATAATGCACAGAAAATTTTTCTAAAGATTGCAAAAACATTTCACATACATCGTCAACTTCCATTTTTCCAGCACTACCAGAGTGATTAGCACTACAGTCTCTTTTGTGCGTTTCGTACCACGCTGCATATTCAATCGTTTTCTCAGTTCCTTTCTTTTTCTCGCATGCTTTGCAGTAACTTGATCTGATAGCGACGTTCGCGATTTTTTTACTGCGTTTATATATCAAAGAAATTATGCCAATAAGAGAAGAAAATCCTCTTTTTTGCCAGGAACCGTCTCCCGAAACGGTTAAAATATCTTCTGGTTCTCCGTGCTGAGCATTCAAGAGTTTCTCTTCTCTAACAGCCTTCAGCATCACTACATCATACACACTTTTCACCGCGATAGAGATCGAATCGATAATTTTATAATAAATAGAGGAGCTTATCCCAGTTCCAAGTTCCATAAGACCACAAAACTTATTAATACCACTCAATCCAACACCAATCAAACGCATAATATACACTAGACGACGATTAATTTCGTATCCAGTAGAAATCATGTGACACGAATTAATGTACCTTTCGCCACACTCACATGTAACACAAACTTTAAAACCGAGTCCTCGCTGTCCATACTTTGTAAAAGAAATATCTTTATCACAAGTTTTACACTTTAAATACTCTTGCAACGTAGAGAAAACCAGGAAAAACTGTATAATACTGTATCCCGACGTTTGATCCACGTGTACGTCGAAACTGGTATCTTCCGATTGTTGTAACTTCGACGCAGATGCACTAGCATAACTTGTATTTGCCTCGTGGTCATGTGGAAGCACATCATGAAATTTCCGCTTTTTCGGCTTCGAACCTGGACGTCTCCACTTGGCAGTTTGATTTACACTTTTCTTGTCCATTTCGGTAATCACGAGCACAGATTCTGACGGTTGAAAATTTCAAATACGACTAATATAGGGAGAAATTCTAATGGAACGGTATCCTTCGAGAATAACCTATCATAAATGAAAATTTTCAGTATGGATAGTATATTATAATATTGTCATTATACATTTGTCATTTGTCAGTATACCTAAAAAGGTTGCAGCTGCTAATGAATACAAAGGCAGGTAGGCCGTACCGCTCCGAGCGGTCCGCATATTAGCGCGCTCAGATAGCTACGTAAACGTCGTCCAAAAGTACAGTTAGACTGCTCGGATCTTTATAAATTTTCAGTATGATACTTTTAAATATGTATACTTTCAAAAAATACAAAAAAAAAAAAACGATTTTTTCAAAATTCTAAAGAGGGTAGACCCCTTAATGCTTGTATTATGGTGATTGGGACAACGGATATAATACTTATATACTTTTCTTTTGTAAATACTTAATTATATTAGATATTTAAAACCACCCAGATGAGAAACAAATACCTGTGGATCACACAAATATTTTGCTCATGCGGGAATCGAACCCGCAACCTTCTGCATTGCAAGCGGGTATTAGCCCACCGCGCCACAGAGGTCGTCAAATAACCTAAAATATTATACATATAATATTATTCTAAGTAAGTAGTGATACAGTACATGATAACATTCTTTTAATTTGTGGCAAATCACCTGTATTTCAGATTGAAACAATTAGATTACAAGGGTTGGAACATGTGCTAAGTTTCACAGCAACTGATGAAGGCGTCATATACCTCAGGTCCTACCGGATATTGTTAAAAAAGAGTGGACAGAGAACACCAAGAGTTGAACTGGAAGAAATAGGTAAGCAGACGGCAGAAACTCTGTAACTCCTCTTAGAACTGTAACTTTAGGGCATACTAGTGACACGCACGCACTTCGTAGCACCTAACAAAAATCATCAGTGTTTCTCTACTTCTACTATATTATTATGCATGTATTATACATTCATAATAATATAGTAGAGAAAGCCTTCCTCTTGAATCACTATTTAAGCAAGTGAACTTTAAAAAAACTTTTAAAAAACAAGCTTTTGTTATTATTACCATCTAGCACAATAAAGTGCTTGTCAAGTCTAATCAAATGAGCCCAAACTCGATGTGGTTGCGTCGTTTAATAACGGATTTCCTATGGCCACCTTCCAGTTCCATCATCAGATCAGCTCGATGTCATAAAAAATATTATATTGTCATCCGATTTATACAGACATGCAAAATTTCAGCTTAATCGGACACCGGGAAGTGAGTCAAATTAAACTTGCAAGATTTTATTACAGACAGACAGACAACAGACATGTGAAAGTAAATAAAAGCTTGTAAAAATAAAATCTATTTAAAAAACTGCATCAAAATCTGTTGCGTAGCAAACTATCTAAGCATACATAGAGGCAGACAGATAGATGCGGGAAGCGACTTTGTTTTATACTATAAACAGACTAGAGTCACATGTTACAAGTGAATTTTTAACTGACATCAAGCTTCCTTCAATAAGTGATTAGATGTAGTGTCCTGATTCTAGATTATTTTGTAAACAAATCTATTCACTCATTCATGCTGCATGGTCATTGTCAAGCTAAATCCTATGTCCTCCTTTGGGTTTCTAAGAGAAAAACATACCTACACAAAACTGACCTAATAGCCCGAATTTCACTAAGTCGCGTGAAAAATTGTGCATAGTGACAAACTCTCAAACAAAACGAAATTTCAAAAGCACTTGAATGAGAATTCCACACTTCACACAAAAATTAGTGCAAAGTGGAGCGCCAGTTTAAATAAATTTAAGGAAAACTTATTACAAGTATTATATTAATTTTATTTATTTTTATTATTTACAGCCTTATGTTATCAGAAATGTATATTTTTATTTATTTATATTTAATTTATATATTAGCCCAACATAATTCCCAAGCGGTACAACTTGGGTATCTTCAAGGCACGAGTGAATTTCTAGGCATCTTAGGTGATCCATCGGCGACTGTATTTTCACTTTTCATCAGGTGGGATGTGGTCAAACGTAGGCCTGTTGAGTATAAAAAAATAATAATAATACCAGGTTTATTTGGCTATATTACGTTACATTGAATGATGTTGAATTGATTGGAATTGATCTAGAAAGAATGTAGATTGCCTATGTAACATGTTTCCTTCTCAGTTGTGCAATAATTACACATATTATAGTCATATTTTAATAACTGTGTAATGATTTTAATGTTAAGAGTTGAGGTTAATGCTAGAGATTAAAATTGGTTATAAATTATTAAAAGGCAAATTACATCTTAATGTTCTATGCCTTGGATTTTTAAATTTTCTTATATCATAAAAGGATGTGACTAACTTTTTTTTTTTTTTTTTATACTAAATAGGCCTACGTTTGACCACATCCCACTAGATGGAAAGTGAAAATGCGGTCGACGATGGATCACGTGAGATACCTAGAAAAGTACCTATTCACTCGTGCCTTGAAGATACCCAAGTTGTACCGCTCGGGAAACACGGATGACGGCAAAGTGTTCCGAATGCGACCAGTTCTCATTAAGAACGACGAAGCAAAACGCTTAGTGCGGGCAGTAGGTAACGCCACTAAGTAAGGATGCCGCATTGCCGTCTGCCGCGACGTCCGTCGGTAGAATGGGCTTGGAGGAATTAGTTCGTGTAACTGATCCATCAACATACAACTAGATTTAATATAGGCACAAAGATATTGTTATGAAGGCATCCTCTATAAAGAATCTTTGTATGCAGCCAAAGACAGAAACATAGCTATCTTATACCATATTTAACTATTCCTAGTCATTAATTTAATTACATACCTATATTAATTACTAGCTGCGTGCCCACTGTTTTAACGGGTCTAAGCTATCTCTATACCAAATTTCAGCTCAATCGGTCCACCCGTTTAGGCGTGAAGAAGTAACAAACATACACACTCACAAACTTTCGCCTTTATAATATTAGTGTTATTAGAAATAACCCAAATACTGTGAAACATAGTGTAGAGGCCTAAGTACTTCAGATTGCAAAACTTCTTTGAAAATCCTTTCACTCTTACTCCTCACCTGTGATGAAATTTTACCGGAGGTAGACTTCCTCTGCAGGAGGTCGTCTAGGTGGGTACCCCAACAGTGCCAGTTATTCTACCGCCTGAGCAGTAATGTGCAAACATTACTGTGCTCCGGTAGGAGGGCACGGTAGCTAGTGAAATTACGGGGCTAAAGAGTCTTAACATCTTATGACTCTTGAGTAAGAAGCGTTGGTGCAGTGCTCCTAGAATTTCACATAATTGTGTAGTCCTAGGTAACACTGTACTGATTATGGGCAGCCGTTATCTCTTAACATCAGGAGAGCGTCTTGCTCGTCTTCTACTTCATCACATAAAAAAAAATGATTCTCTTTCTTCACAGGACCCTCCATAGACTTCAAGCTGCGAAGGACCAAGTTAGCATCAGATGATCTGTTCAAGGAGTCATGCAAAATACCCAAGTCTCTCAAACCAATCAAGAAGAAGAACATTTCACGAGATGCATTCGGCTCCAAACTTGGCAGAGTTCATATTGGCAAACAACAAATTGATAGACTACAGACCCGCAAGATGAAGGGCTTGAAGAAAACGCCTGAGGAAAAGAAAAAAATGTTGAGACAAAAGAAGATAGCCAAGAAAGCTGGCAAAGTGCGAAATGTTGTTGCGTAATAAAGTTGTACTATACCTACTTTAAATTTAGTTTTTTTATTTTGTTATCCAGCTAGGTAGAGTAAAGACTTTGTAAAACCTTGTTCAAACAGGCCGAATTTACCGTGAACTGATTCGCGGGAATTCACTCGTTCGTATTTCAAGATACAAGTTCACAAGACTCGCGCGATTTCGACTCCTCTAACTAATTAGAGGAGTAGCGTATCTAAATACGCCTTTTATCTATCTTACGCGCAAAGTGGATTTTGTACCCAAATCGCTTTGATGTCAACCGCAGTTGTTGTTTTTTTTTTTTTTTCAAATTTTGCATGTTCACTGCGAGGTACACGAAGGCGACGAGCTTCTTTTACATGAATTCAACTGTAAATCACCCCCAGGTCAATAATAAATTGGATACTTTTGCAGGCTTTGATTTTAGTTTGGATCAGAATCACTTTGTAAGTATTAGTCGAAATAATGGCCCTTGTAAATTATGACTCATTGTCTCGCGTCTAAATTGACCAGTTTTAAAGCTTAAAAACAGGGCCGGCGTTAGGGTAGGGCGCGGTTGGGCGACCGCCCAAGGCGCCGGATAAAAGGGGCGCCACAGGCTCTATAAAAAATCGTTCTGAAAAAATCAATATTTCTCGGTGCTCGTAGCGAGCTGCTCGCGCTTTTATAAAAGAACATTTAGTTTCTTTGCCACTCAAAGGAAGATAAACGCACATCATTCGTGCTGAAAAATTCAAAATTTTCTCTGCGCTCGCAGCGAGCTGCTCGCGCTTTTATAAATGAGAAAATTTACTTTCTTTGCCATTCGAAGCAAGCTAAACGCACATCATTCGTGCTGAAAAATTTAAAATATTCTTCGGCGCTCGCAGCGAGTTACTCGCGCTTTTATAAATAAGTACATTTAGATTCTTTGCCACTCGAAGCAAGCTAAACGCACATCATTCGTGCTGAAAAATTCAAAATTTTCTCGGCGCTCGCAGAGAGTTACTCGCGCTTTTATAAATAAGGACATTTAGATTCATTGCCACTCGAAGCAAGCTAAACGCACATCATTCGTGCTGAACAAAATCTAAATTTTCTCGGCGCTCGTAGCGAGCTGCTCGCGCTTTTATAAATAAGAATACTTATTTAGTTTCTTTGCCGCTCGGAGCAAGCTAAACGCACAACATTCGTGCTGAATAATTCAAAATTTTCTCGGCGCTCGCAGCGAGCTGCTCGCGCTTTTATAAATGAGAACATTTACTTTCTTTGCGACTCGAAGCAAGCTTAACGTACATCATTCGTGCTGAAAAATTAAAAATTTTCTCGGCGCTCGCAGCGAGTTACTCGCGCTTTTATAAATAAGGACATTTAGATTCTTTTCCACTCAAAGCAAGCTAAACGCACATCATTCGTGCTGAAAAAAACCTAAATTTTCTCGGCGCTCGCAGCGAGCTGCTCGCGCTTATATAAATAAGAATTCTTATTTAATTTCTTTGCCGCTCGGAGCAAGCTAAACGCGCAACATTTGTGCTGGAAATTTCAAAATTTTCTCGGCGCTCACAGCGAGTTACTCGCGCTTTTATAAATTAGGACATTAAGATTCTTTGCCACTCGAAGCAAGCTTAACGCACATCACTCGTGCTGAAAAATCCAAAATTTTCTCGGCACTCGCGCTTTTATGAATAAGGAAGGACATTTAGTTTCTTTGCCACTCCAAGCAAGCTAAACGCACATCATTCGTGTTAAAAAAATCTAAATTTTCGCGGCTCTCGCAGCGAGCTGCTCGCGCTTTTATAAATAAGAATACTGATTTAGTTTCTTTGCCACTCGGAGCAAGCTAAACGCAGCTCGTGCTTCGTGCTGAAAAATTCAAAATTTTCTCGGAGCTCGCAGCTAGCTGGAAAGGTGTATTTTTTTCTAGATACGCCCTTGATTTTGCCCATCGGATTCGGCCCAGAAAAAAATCCTGGAATTTTTTCCTTTTTCGTTTTTGGTATGGGTTTGAATTGCTTTTTAGGGGGCGCCGTAGAAATCTTGCCCAGGGCGCTGGTAATGTTAAAACCGGCCCTGCTTAAAAAGTACCTTTCTAAATAACAATAATGTCGTGTGCCCTTGTCAGGGTTTACTTTGGCAAGGTACCTATGCATCAGATTAGAGTGGAACATGTAAATTGCAGGAGCAGAATATTTGATCGAAATACACACACACACACACACACGTGTTTATACACTTTACAATTTTTTTACAATTCGAATTTCATAGGAGTTTCCTTGCGTGCAACTTGCAACTCTCGCTCGCACTACAACTACTTATAATATCTACCTTCCTACCCTAGGTATACATAATATAGTGAGGCAAGCAACATCTGCCCATACCGTAGACGACACATCATGACAACCACGAACGTTCTGCCAAGAACGAAGCGAATACGAAGAAAACCCTATAGTCCAGTCAATTTAGACATTCGAAGTTACATAAAGTCCCAACAAGCTGAATTTCTGTGAAGTTGTTCAAAACATAATTATAAACAATGTCTAGAAGTTCCCCATCATTCCCCTGTAAGGAAAAAATTTAATTCAAGATCAAAGGTCAAAACAATGAGTTTTTCGCGATTTTCAGCAAAACGGTAAGTTTTATCATAAAAACATCTTAGACAAAATTGTAGATCATAAAATTGTCTACAAAAAATTAGGCTCAAACTATGTCTAAACCAAATTGTAGCTTAATGGGATCATTAGTTACTGATTTCGTATTCAAACATTGACCTCCTTTATCCCGCCTTAGAGGTTGATTTTTGGAATAAAAAGTATCCCATATCATTTTTTAGGACTTGGTCTACCTTTGTACCAAATTTCAGCTCAATAGGGCCAGCGGTTCTAAATTTACCATACAAACTTTGACCCCCCCTTACCCCCTCTTTAAAGTTAAATTGTGTCATAAAAACTATTCAATGTTCCTCAACACAATCCCAACAATCGTTTTACAAAATTTCAGCTCAATCGGGTAAACGGTTACGGATTTGCATACAAACGTTTTTCGGGAATAATTCCTTTTCCTGAGGGAATTTCAAAAAATCGCTTCTTATTGCACGATGAAATCTTCCAAGGAATACGCTGTCCAAATTTCAGCTCAATCCGTCCGGCCGTTTGGGCTGTGCGTTGATAGCACGAAAGTGTACGAACGATTTTATATAAGAGATTACAACTTTTTGAATCGTTATATCTCAAAAACGGTGGCTCGTAGAAAAAAAAGTATTAAATATTTTTTTGTAGACAATTTTATGATCTACAATTTTGTCTAAGATATTTTTATGATAAAACTTACCGTTTTGCTGAAAATCGCGAAAAACTCATTTTTTTAACTTTGACCTTGAATTAATTTTTTTCCTTACAGGGGAATGATGGGGAACTTCTAGACATTGTTTATATTTATGTTTTGAACAACTTTACAAAAATTCAGCTTGTTGGGACTTTATGTAACTTCACTCTCATTTTTTGGTCTAAATTGACCGGACTACTATGACGATTTTTGAAATATTAAGGCTGGAGTTGGTTGTCAAAACCTTTTCGTAAATGTCATATATTTGTCACTTAAATACCGCAAAAGTTTTACGCGCTGCTTGATATTTTTTGAATTGTTGGCAAATTTCAGCTATTTCACAGAATAAGTATACCTACTAAAAGTACAAACCAGAAAGATACTCTTTACTTTATTATATTATTATACGAGTAGATACCCGTTTGAATCTGGCGAAATACTTAGTTACTCAGTTGTCTATTCTCAGTTATAATATTTAAATCGGTCAAAATTAAAATTACTCCAGTACTGACAAACACATTAATAAAAAAATATATATGCATAAAGCACCAAGAATTTTATTTAAACAAATATAAATCATTTAATTTACAATTAATTACTATTCAAATTTATTTCGATTCAAATTATCAATCATTATTTTAAAAATGACCAAAGAGAGCTAGTTATGTCTACAAAAGTGCACATTTCAAGCCTTATAGATCTTCTCACACACAACTGAATTCACATCGCTTCGCCAATAAGATATCTGCAGCTCGTACGAATGCATCGCATCACTTGTGTAAGAGTTCAAACTCGTAAATGTATCTCAATAAAACTGGGTATAATACGCAATAATTGTATATAACTATCTGTACTGTAATAATCTTTGAAGTCAAATTAATATATTTTATATACAAGCAGAGCCCGCGAACTCGGCCCTATAAAATACAAACTTTTCTTAGGACGTTAACTCTTGACCAAGATCTAGGTTAACAGTAAACGATGATGCATGTATAAATGGAATCAATTGAATCCGAAAGGAACATAATAATTTATAAATTTCAAGTGCCATTTGGATCCAGCTTAGATTTCCATTTTGTCATTACAAACAGACCTTTCAATTGCATGTTTAAATATTGATTTTATTTTTGAAGCATTTTAGGGATCCAAATGAATCCTGAAAGAAACCTTTTTCAATCAGGCAAGGTAGCACTATCTAGTTAGTTTTTCGAAAGATTGAACAAGTGAATGAAATTAAAAAAATTAAAAACCCCCAGGGCAATACTTAAATCACAATTATTTGGCGGCCATCTTGGATTTAAAATTTTGTATAGTGGGTTGTATTCTACTAGTTAAGCCCTTTCATTCGATACCCATATTAAGGGTGGTCATACAGACAGTTTAAGTATAATATTAGCAAGATGTTTTTTACTGGTTTTGATTTTTAATTAAAATATATTTAGTATTTTAAATAGGAGTATTAATTGTCTTCTTATCCTTACTTCTCTTCTAAACATTTATTAAAATTGTATAAAGATCTCTGCTGCTGACTGTTATTTCACAGGGAATGTGAATATTAATATTATGCTTATTGGCACATTCAATCTTCTTTATTTTGTTCGAAAATTGTATGATATTATACCTTACGGAGTAAGCGCGGTAAAGATACAAAGTGACAATGTATTTTTCATCCCCCTATCTCGGAAAGTGTATTTTTGCTTTTCGATATCTGACTGGAAAAGTCCATTTTATCCTCCAGAGGGTAAAATAAAATTGAATTTAGAACATCGTGTGCTCCGAGTTTGTTGGTCAAAAACATAATTAAACCTATTTACTTCCACCTCTATGGTGCCGATTTTATCATAAAACTTTTTTAAATTTGTTAAATACTCGGAATCAGAACCTCTTTGGTGAACTTTTTTTTTATTTGATTTGCGCGCGCCACGTATCTTGCCAGTAAGTTACTTTTGTAACTTTTTAGGTTACTTTTTGACTCTTTATGTTACTTGTTTAGATTAAGTAACTTTTGCAGGTACTTATCCGACCAGTAGTCTTTTTCTAAATGAACTAAATATGGTATTTTTTTCCTATAATAGCCTATAATAGTAAATAATAGTTTAGTTGATTTAGCACTGTAAATAAAATAATCTTTTTTTATAAATTTATTTGATTAAGTAGAAGGATTAAAAAAAAATTTTTTTTAATACATGCCAATTTTTTATTTTATATTATAATAAACCGAAAATGAGGAAATAGTTGCTGAAATGTAGATATGAATAACTAAGCGCATTTACATAAACTAAAATTGAATAATTGTACATATTTAAATTGAATTGGTAAACAAATAAATAGAAATAGGTTGAATAGGTTATATCTGTATTATGTATATTAATACCTATATACAAAAATTTAGAAAATAACTTTTCTTTTTTAATCGTTTTTTTTTAACTTGATGAGGTTATATTAGACGATATGGCACTGGCAGCACTGCGCACCAAATTCTTTTTGCTCCAGTTGCCAATAAAAAAAAAAGAATTTCTCTTTGCTCTCTTTATTTCTTCGTTGAGGAGGGATGAAAAATTATGTGTCACACTCGAGTGCAAAGATTTTTGACCTTGTGCTCTTATGCTCTGTTGATTCCCTCGCTTACGCTCATGATTCTAATTAAAAAATCACTCGCTACGCTCGTGATTTAATTTTAGAATCCTTCGAATGCTCGGTCATACAAACTGAGCACGCGGTAAAAAGCAACTTTGCACTCTTGTATAACAAATAACTATTGTTTCTGTAATAATATAATATGCTTCGGAACCCTATATAAACCTGGTTTTACACGCTCTTAGAGATGAATGAGTACTTGTCAAAATGAAATAAATGAAGATCATGTTTTTGTTGGTGTATTTTTTAGGAACTTAATTCATTTTGAACAATTATTGAATTTTTTAGAAAATTTGCAAATACAGTGGCGCCAATTAACAACATCAAATTATTTTAGTTACTTGAAAATCAGCACAATATTAGAAGCCTTGTGGTATTATTGTGAACTAACGTGGATTTTTAAAAATACAACAAAATATGTTTCACTAAAAGTAGAGGGGTCAAGATTTTTGAAAAACAATTTTATAGGTCTTGTTTGTGTTATTATTTTAGTTAAAATGAATATTTGACCGAGAATAAAGTAATATAAGCGTTAAACCACAACAGTGGCGCCATCAATCTCACAAGTCTATTACTTTTTGTACAGATATATTTTTCAAGGAGTCCTGTTACATCACATAAAAATGCATAATTTGACATAATTTTTCTTTTCTCATAAAATATACTCATAATAAAATGAAATTAGTAAAGTAGTATAAAATTAGAACGTAAAGATACATAATACCTAGGAATTACATACATGATGTTTTATAATAGCATACTCATCTAGCTTTAATTCATTATTATCTAAATTATAAAACAAATAAAAATGTTATCTCCTAAAAAATATGTTGTATTTTTACTATAATAAATATTTTTTAAATACGCCTCATTTAACTCTCAAAAAACTTAAGAATGGTGTCGTACTAATTAAATAAAATTAGATAAAAGCTTATAAAAAATAGATTTGTCGTAAACTTCAATGACAATAATCTTTAAAAAATACTTTTTAATCCTTAATTTTAAACTAGAGAAAATTATGAAAAAATATTATGCGAGCTGACAGTTGCCATATGTTTTATTATTTACGTAATTTTTGAATATTTTTGCGGATTCTATGTCAAAGTGACATAGATCCCGCTCTGGCAAGGGCCTGACGGGTACTAAATCAAAATTCCAAAAGGTATTGACAGGCAGCTTACATTTATTGTTTTTTAAAACCAAAGCACAGTGTTATAAGGATGAAATTAGAATTGGTCTTTTTTACGATATGGCTGCTTAGTAATGCGAAACGTACGTTTTGGTTATTTATTTTTTATGAATTTTGCTTAAAACTAGTTTTTTGTAAAATAAACTCTAACTAGTAAAAAAATCGATTGGGAAACGTGTTAAGTACACTTTTGGCTCACGAACAAACCATTAATGTATGCAAATAAAACTACGATATGGCATACATTTCCAAAGAGACGATTGAAAAATTGTCAACATTGGCGATTTTTTTCTCAAAATCCATTAATAATTTTGGAAAAGTAACGCGGGACTTTAATAGGCTCATCTATTAAGCATATGTGATATTTATTGTGACGCTGTACAATGAAGCCAATTCATACAATTTCTAAAAGCGTAAGTTTCGATTCGCGCGTTTGTAGAATTCCCCAGTCTTAAGGAAGTAGGTATTTGAAAATGTTTCTCGGTAAAGCTCTTAATAATATACCTACCCAGTTTAATACCTACTTAGAAAAATGGCAAAGGGTTTCAAATATATAAATATAGGTAGATATTTTCGTTTTAAGAATAAGTAGAAACGTTATTTTGAGATAACTAAATAAAACTTTTAAAAATAATAAAAAAATATTATCTAGAGCTTTACTGTGAAATATTTTAAAAAGAAGAGAGCACGTGAGAACGAACCTCTTAAAATATTTATGTTTTCCTATAATATTATGTAGGCGTTGTGTATTGGTAGGTTCATTTCCTCAGTAGGAAGGTATTTGATCGCCTTTGACGATGTCACCTCGGCCTACGCAAATAAAATGCAAATAAAGTTTATCACAATAACATAAGATTCCGCTAATCTGCGATTTCTGCGAATCTTAATTTATTCATATTAGTTATTAGAGAAATAAAACTTGGCGCCTGACACCTACTTACGTCACGGTTGATGACGTATGAAAAAATCCCCGGACCCAAAATGGGTAGTTATGAATGTGAGGTGGTCAATTCTCAAAATTTGAAACCTGTCTGGTTTAGAGGGTTCGTGTTGATCTGTAACACGTTTCCTTATAATCGATTGCGACCGGAGATCTGTTGACTGTTGATGATTTTCCTTTTTTTTTGTTTCTTTTACGTAGGTATACCTACATACCTATTACTATTCTAATAAAAGGGATTAAACAAGAATACTTACCTACCCATTGATCCTAACTATTCTTATTTCATAGGAAAAAAAACAATAAAATCTTTTATTTAAGCTTTAAAAACTCATATTGTTAAGCTTTTGTTATTAATACCTACCATCCAGCACCAAAGTAGGTATGTAGGTAGGTACCTACTCATCAAGACGAACCAAATGAGCTCAAACTCAATGGGGTCGCGTCGTTAAATTACGGAGTTCCTATGGACACCTTCCAGCTCCATCATCAGATCAGCTCGATTATATTATACCTACCTTACCTACATGCTAAATTTCGAAATGATCGAATGGATCAAACATCACAATCGAAAATGGATCAAATTAAACTTGCAAGATTTGATTACAAACTACAGACAGACAAAATTATAATCTTGACCATGAAATATTATGTGCAAGGGGCCTTGCCCCCCCCCTAAATCCGCCTATGCTTAGGGACATATCTTTCCACCATAGTATATTACCTACCATACTAGGTAAATAAATATAAAAACACATTATATTTCTATGTTCTCCCCGTGAAAACGCGCTTATAGCTAAAGAATGTAGCGTCGCTTCGGCACGCGGAAGTCTGAACTCAGTATACGCAACTGAGGATAGCCGTGACTTGCTGTGCATCCGCCTTATTTGATCTACCTGTATACTGTAGGATTTATGACCGGTCACTGGAGAGTTAAGTCCCTAAGTATCGCCATTAGTAAGACGACCTCTGTGGCGCGGTAGGCTAATACCCGCTTGCAACGCAGAAGGTTGCGGGCTCGATTCCCGCATGGGGTGGTTTTCAATATCTATTATAAGTACTATGTATTTACAAAAGAAAAATATATAAGTATTATATCTGTTATCCTAACCACCATAACACAAGTATTAAGTTGCTTAGCTTGGGGTTAGGTGGCGCTGTGTGAAGTGTCTTGAAATAAAATTTAAAAAAAGTAGATACAAAATTTTTATCGTGCTGGTAGGGCATGATCTGTCCAGAGTCCAGTACTTCCATTAGATCTAGTCCATCCCGCCATCACCTTCTAGGCCTACCGCGACATTAATTTACATAACTGCAAAAAACCGCACCTATATCAACTTAGGTAGTAGGTAGGTACCTATAGTTTATCATCGAACTAAAATTTGAATAAGTAAACGGAAAAACCATTAGGTATAAATAATATCTATTATTCTACTGATGGTTTTTGGTAAGCGTATCTAACTAGTCAAACAGTTTAGTTTGAATTAAAATTCCATTAGTGTCAAATACTTCGGTATTGATTGATTAAAGATGTACCTAGAGAAGTTAACTGATTAATTATATTATATATTGTATGAAGGTCGGTAGCTAGTCACTTAACTCTTAGTGGAAGAGACGAAACTTATACTGCGCTGACATTCATAACACAGCTAAGCTTTATTATACTACCTATACTCCACTCGATTCAAAAATATTGTGTATATGTTACCAACTGATCATAGGCGGATACAGGATTTGGTTCTGGGGGGGGGGGGGGGCAAGGTGCAGACGGGCAAAAATATTAAAATGTTTACTACGAAAAGGGTGTGTTTAGCTCGCTCTGAGCAGGTAATATGTGCGCGAGCAGCTTGCTGCGAGCGCCGAGAAAAAAAATATAATCTTTACTATGAAATTAGAGTCCGACCGAAACTGGTTTTACGGCCGAAACCGAAACCGAAACCGAATGTTCGGCCGAGGCTTTAGTTTCGGCCGAAACCGAAACCGAAACTCACGTGGTCAAGTAAAAAAATCTTTAAAATACTGACATTTGGTGCATTTTACCCATTATTCTGCATTAATTAGGACATGAATTTGTCTGTCCGTCCGTCTGTCCGCGGCTTTACGGAGAAACTATAAGTCCTAGAAAACTGTAATTTTGCACAGAGGAGAGCAATGGTTAGAGTAATAGAATGGTTACAAAATAAATAAATTTATATCAATTAATTTAAGGTACCTCGGTACCTCCCAAATTTGTAAAATGGGAATGATATTTTTTCTGGCTGATCCCATCATTTGGGGTATTGTTGAATAGGTATTTTAATGAAGGACATAATTCTAAGGAAATTTTTCGCTTTAATGATCCATTTGATTCAAGTTTAAATTTTTTTGGGCGTCCCCTGCCCTCAAAATCTAAACCACTGGCTTTCAAGCACTGTTAAAAATCACGAATATAGTTTCAACCATGAACTTTCCAGGAAAACCATAGCGGTTAAGATAATTTTATAAGTTTTTAAGATATTGTTGATGAAAATTAAGGCAGTAGATATACGATTTGCCAGTTCTACGGAAGCCTACATTGCGCGTAGTCAGAATAACGCTTGGCCTACATTAAGTTCTTATAGCTAAATGTTTATCAATTATAATAATCAAATCATTAATTTTTACTGTTTCATTAACCCCTTGATCAAGGAAAATCTTTCAGTTCAAATCAAAATTGATATCTATTTCTAGCTTCTTTAAAATAATGTTCAAATTCGCATGCGCAGGTGCGGCTCGATTGAGCCGCTCGGGGACATACGGATAAAATACTAAGTACTAGTATTTTGAAATCTTACTAATTAATACTTTGGTTTGTACCTATTTGTACTAAGAAAAATCATCAATCTCTTTTAGGTACCTCTATATAAAAATAATAATTACTAAAATTGCTATTACATGCTCAGTTCCAGTCTCAACAAAGATAGTATCAAATCACACATTTAAAATTAACAAACCTATATTATAATAATTATTAGTCGTCCGTCAAAGCGTTGTCGCGAGAAACGAAGCTAGGCGAGCGTGCACGACAACTTCCGAAGGGAGTTTCGGTTTCGGCAAAAGTTTCGGCCAATTTTGGCCGAAACCGAAACTTTCGCCGAAACTCGATTTTTGGCCGAAACTCGGCCGAAACCGAAACCGAAACCGAAATTTCGGTCGGACACTATATGAAATATGTGCAAAATTCGTAATTCCTATAATGATTCTGGGGGGGGGGGGGGGGCTTGGCCCCTTGCCCCCCCCCCCCCCCCTAAATCCACCTATGCAACTTATATCGGTCTGCTCTGAACTTCGTAATAAAAACAAGGTTTTTACAAACATTTTGTTCACACCTAACTTTAACCGACTGCGGTCGGCTACACCTAGGTTTAACCGGCTAAACCTAGGTGTAGCCTCACTTCGGACTTTAGCCGAAACATATATAGGTACACAGATCACAAAATACGAGTAATTAAAGAGATTACGTGCATACATACTAAGTAAGGTTCCTAGGTATGTATAATAATTATTATAAACGTGTGAATGTTCTATAACACTATCGAGTCTCAGCCGAATTCGTACACGTGTCAAATTTCCGCCGTAACCGTAGAACATTTTGTAATTATTTTGTATGAAACCGATTTCTGTCCGTTATCGGACTGTTTCTGACGATTCGGATCGGATGTAGTGAGCAGGCGCTCTTAATTGGTGCGTGTTATAGCAACGATGAATCCGATTTCTTTCACTATGCAACCTCTACGAATACGTAGACCCTTCGTTACCGTTATCTACGAACTTTTACCTTTTATGGAATTCCACTACGTACTAGCACGGTAAAGAGATATACAGTAGTTTGACTCCCAAGAAGCGGTTGAACTCAAGGTCGCGCGTGTTTGCAACAATTTGGGTAGTGTTCGGTAAGCAGCGAGGTGCCGAATTGACGTTTTTATGCAGTAAGCTTCCGAATAATGGTTGTGAATTAGTAAAAATATCACAAATTATTTCATTCTTTTTGATATTTTGAGTAATTCACAATAATAACGCCTATTCGGCACCCCGCTGCCTACCGAACCCTACCCAAATTGTTGCAAACACGCGCGCCCTTGATTTCAACCGCTTCTAGGGAGTCAAACTACTGTATATCTCTTTACCGTGGTACTAGTGGAAGTAGGTAGCTTTTATGAAATCTTAGGCTGTATTGGTTTACTTGGATTGGTGCGGAAATTTCTATAAAATAAACCGAAACATATTAATTTAAACCAACTGATTTTAAGCTCCTTAGTAACTGAGGGCGAAACGTACGTTTTGATTGATATCCTGAAAAATACTGAGCTGATTTTGATGAAACTTACACTGTGCTCTAAGGTAATGTACGAGTAAGTTAAGCCACTTAAAAATAATAGTGAATATCCGTTCAGTAGTGTCAGAAGGATTTTCAGGACGGTCTTAAGCTCTCTTTCCTCTTCCTGTATAATATTAAATACATAGGTACTTATAATTTTTTTTTTTTGTTTTAAATTATGTATATCTTTATATTTATATCTATACAACTAAATACATAAATTTGTACAATGCACAGTGGATTATGACATTGGATATTATACGCCTATTAGCTTAAATTCGATTGTCCATATATTATGATAATGCGTTTTTTTTTTAAATACTTACCTATGCAATGTAGACCTTTTGAAAAAATCAAGGTTGTTATTGATTCCGCCTATTACTATTGGGTGATATAACTGCTTAAAATGATATTATTATATAATATGTACCTAAAGTCATTTTGTTTATTCAATTATAATATTATGTCCGTTTAGTCTTACATTATATTGCACGCCGCAGCGTTTCTAAAATTTTTTGGACTTAGCTGATCAATCTGATTTTTTGTCATAATTTCATCGTAGAAAAAAAAATATTTATAGGTACCATTATTTAATAGGTTTTTTTTTCATTAGCAAAAAAATAGATACCTACTACCATTTTTTTTTCCATTACCTATATGTGCAAAACTACATTTACCTTTATTAAAAATCGTTACAGATCTCCATTGTTCCCAGGTGTAGGTACATATGTAACACTTTTTATAAACGAGTATTGTTAAACTACATATTTTTAAATTATCAGCTAAACTAAAATTTCCAGTAGGTAGGTGCCTGGTCTAAAATGTACCATCTAAAGTGGTTGAACTCTATTACATAATTACCATAAATAAATTCCGAATGTTTAAAGTGTAAACAGGGGCCAATATTCAATAAGTACATAAAATACTTAGTAAGTAGGTACACATTATCTTACTAATATTATAAACGTGAGAGTTTATAAGAATGTCTGGATGTATGTTACACAGTCTCTTTCACACCTAAACGGGTGGACCGATTGAGCTGAAATTTGGTATAGAAATGGCTTACATTCTTTTTTTACCCAGGAAAATGCGTTAGCATCACCCCACGCCGGGGGGCGCAGGGCGGTATATGGGATTCCCCCGCCGAATATGGGCTCGGCGGGGATAACTACTAAAAAACCGGGGGCTGGGGGTGTTCCTGCGGGACGCCATAATGCCGGGGCAGCGGGTACGCCAAAGTACTCACCCGCGGCCACTAGCTTACACCCTGGAATCTGGAATAACACACAGGCCACAGTACAGCGGGTTAAAACCGCTGGGCACAGCTAGTACCTACTCATACTCATTTATTGATAACAGAATTGTTACAGGTCATACAATAAATTTAACAAAATTAAAAATACATTGAGTATTGTACATATTCGAAATAAGTAAAAAATAATAACATTGTATCATATTAAAATAAAAATAATAATTAATAAATTATAATGCAATATTAATTAATAATATAATAAAAATCAGCAATCAAAATGTCATAGTGTAAATAATTCATTAAAATTATAGAATGCTTGTCCTACGAGCCATTTATTCAATTTGTATTTGAAGCTATTCACTGAGTCAGTGTCACGGATTTCGTCGGGCAGACGATTGTATACATAGTACATTATAATGTTGTTTATCATTTATATACGAGTAGGAACCTAGCACTCCGTACTTACTCTCGTATATAAAATATTATAAATCTATTAATAATTCACCTGATGATTATTATTGAGCATTGACTAATGGATTCATTACATACACAAACAGTACAAAGCTAATAGATCCACTATGTACTACATAATGATATAATGTACGAGACTAATGAATGGGGCATTTTTATTATGTTGTTTATAAACACGGGCTATTAAGCATGTGTGCTTTTGATAGACGTACATAAGGTAGACGAAGATAAATGTCCAGATATGGCGCTGAACTTATTTGTATGATTTGCGGCCTTTTTTTTGTTGAAACGGAAAAAGCGTTTCAGAATTACCACCATAACAGACGTTTCGCAGGTTTAGGTTTTAGGTGGGCAGGTTGTTTGTTTGTGTGTATAAGTATTTAATAAGGAAGATTCATTTGCAACTTGCAACCCATTCTGAAATTCTCTAACAAAACAAAATGTCAAACACTTATTCGCGGCAGGAAGCTGAGACCCTTTTTTTAAGCCAGGAAAAATGCCGAAGCCCCGCTCCGGGGGGAGCTGGGCGGTACTATATGGGACTACCCCGCCGAAGATGGGCGCGGTGGGGATACCCACTAAAAGCCCTGGAGGTTCCTCGGGACTCCATAATGCCAGGGCAGAAGGCATGCGGAAGCTCTCGTCCGCAACAGAAAGCTTAGACTTTTTTTTTACCCAGGAAAAATGCGTTACGCATCATCACCCCACGCCGGGGGGCGCGGGGCGGTATGTGGGACTCCCCCGCCAAAGATGGGAGCGGCGGGGATACCCACTAAAAAACCTGGGGGTGTTCCTGCGGGACGCCATAGTGCCGGGGCAACGGGTACGCCGAAGCAATCATCCGCGGCCCCGACGGCAGAAAGCTTAGACCCTAGAATAACACATAGGCTCCTTCCAGCCGCACAGCTTGTATTTTTAATAAACGGGTTATTCTTCTGAAATTGCGTTGTTAGTGATGTATTTAGGGACCACAGTGATTGTCTGTCAGAGTTATGCAAATTTATAGTGCGTATTAAACATTAAAATGTCCCATTAGTCATATAAGTCGACCTGGCCGGAGTACAAAGCAGCTATGTTTTGGAGGGCGTCCTTGAAAAGATACTTGTATTCAAGCATTATGGCATGGCTATTGGGACGCACATGGCAATGATGATTTACGAGCGTAACATGATCAAATAAGAGTACTTATTATAATCATTACTATGTTCCGATAGATGCCGTAAGTGTGACCATCAAAATAGGACCAATTCTTGAATTTCTATCCCCTTCTTTTTTTATGCAAAGAATTAAGAAGACGAGCAGGACGCTCTCTTGATGTTAAGAGATAACGCTGCTCATTATATCAGTACAGTGCCACCCAGGATTTCACACCATTGTGAAATTCTAGGTGCACTGCACTAACGCTTCTTACTTAAGAGTCAGCGAGAGATGAGAGATGTTAAGACTCTTTAGCTCTGAAGTTACACTGTCCCCCTACCGAAATGATGAAAAACACAACAGCTATGTGCAAGGGCGGATCCAGGATTTGGTTCTGGGGGGGGGGGGCAAGGTACAGAAAAGCAATAATATTATATTTTTTACTACGAAAAGTGTGTGTTTACCTCGCTCTGAACAGTTAGAAAGTTCAAATATCCTTAAAAATAAGTGCGCGAGCAGCTTGCTGCGAGCGCCGAGAAAAAATTATAATATTGACCATGAAAATATGTGCAAAATTCGTAACTTTACAATGCTTCTGGGGGGGGCCTTGGCCCCCTGCCCCGCCCCCCCCCTAAATCCGCCTATGGCTATGTGAATGATGATGATTCTTATGAAATCCTTCAATAGTAGAATATAACAAGTCAACAAGATCAAGTCTTGGATTTCTATCCCAGAATTGGTAGCTACCTAAACTTAAAATTTGCCGTCGTCAACAAGTAAGGCACGGGCAAACAATATTAGGTATGTGGAACTGTTGTCGTTAAGATGATATTCTGCTACAATGACGATTTCAAAAATTGCTGCGAAGGTAATCCGTTACCTACTATTGCGAAGTATTTAATGTTAATAAATTTTATTATAAAAAATATTTAGAGGTATACTATAACACGGGATTTATGTATTATTAGATGGAGTGCGCCATCATCTTGACGGATGGTCAAGATGATGGCGGACTCCATGTGAATCACTCACTACATTCACTTTGCGTAAAGTTAGAATTTTTAATTTTATAGTTTTTATTCAGACGCGGCATTTATTCTTATAAAATTTTATAGTTTCTTACATTACACACATAATATATCTAATTATTTGAAAACAGAGGATATTTTCGTATGAGGTACTTAATCAAAGGACAGGTTTGGTCTCGAGTCTCGGACTCAAAAACTGCGTCGCTAAAACAAGGGAGATGCTAAATGCTATCCATACTGCTTAGTAACTTCTTAGTAAGTTATAAAGTAGGTACCTGGTACCTACTTATAGTGAAATGGTCTTAATATATACATACGAGTACATATAAGCAATTATACCAGTAGTAGAATTCTATATTAGTAAATGGTTATTTTTTGCAGTCAGGTTCTGTCCCTAAAAACAATATAAACCGTGGAATATAATATACTTACTTATCTTTAATTATACTGGTCATATTTTTTACTTACTTACTTTTTACAAAATGTTGGTGAATACTTTCAATAGCTGCGCTCTTACTATGATAAGTTGCATAATATAAGTTGTAGTGAAAATTATTTTGTTCCGACTTCCCATTGGGAATTAGTAGGTACTTAATTCTAGTGTCTAGAGTTAGAATCGCAGCCCAAATTTCGGCAGCTTGCTCGTTTTAAAGGTGCTAAGTAGCGTAGTAATAAAAGCTGTATTATACTTACTTGTATACTTATAGGATGCCTATAAAGTCAAGCAATCGAGACTAATAAATTCCTTGTTTTCGCTTTAATGCGGATTCCGCAAAGTATGTATGTATATTACGTAGGTATGTATAAAGGTAGATACATAATATACGGCCGATGACCGTCCTCGGGCGAATTGTGTGCCGTATTCGCATACCATGAGCTAAGTTCGCGACTTGCATAATATTAAAATTAAACAACTTAAATAAGTTATGTGTAGGCCTACTATCCGAAGGAATACATAGCACCTATTTAGCATAGACTTACCTATGCAATAACAAAGTTAAAGGTACCTACATTTTGGATTGCGTGACTAAATTAGATAATCCTATTGAAAACTAGCTGCTTGATACGGTTTCACCTGCGGAACATAGATAAATAAATAAATATTTCAGGACATTTCACACAGCGCCACCTAACCCCAAGCTAAGCAATTTAATGCTTGTGTTATGGTGGTTAGGATAACGGATGTAATACTTATATACCAACTTTTCTTTTGTAAATTCATACTTATAATAGATACAGAAAGCCACCCAGACCAGAAACAAATATCTGTGATAGATATACAAGAAGAGAGAGATTGCATCCTTGGACTTCGAGATTAATGTAACGAGTATGATACCGAAAAAAATTACAGGGATAACAGTTCGTTTTTCCATAACTACTGTATTATTAGTACCATTTGTTAGTAGTGTAGTAGTATGTACTTATTTAGTGTTAATTGTTTTCTTTGTTGCAATAAAGAGTTATCTATCTATCTAGTCCAGCAGTAGCTGGAAGCGTTTGTCACTTTGCTAGAGGGGCTAAGCATTTGACTTAGATACTTTACCTACTTGCATACCGGTTCAGTGGTCTTAGGTGTTGGTGAAAAGAGGACATTCTCGGCACATATGCATTCGAACTTTCGCATATCAGTTGTTAGGATTAGTAGGTTAAGCATAGCTATCTATAATACATCAGACGGGCCGTAGGTAAATAATATGGTACCTACCTCCCTACTGTCGTAATTCGTAATATTATATATCCATACTAATTAAACGCACCTTATAATTAATACTAATTGAATATTATGGTGTAATCCGCAAATAAATCACTGATCCATTTAAAATAATTTGGTATAAATATTGTTTAATATATGTGGATATATTTTGGAACGAAGACAAAATATTTAATTAAGTAAATAAAATATCGCGAACATAATTGATTGTTTAATTGGGCAAGGGTTGGAACTGGTTTCGATTTACGCTCACCTAAAAGGTTAGCCATTGCAGTGCAAAGGCATGCAGCCAGTTTAATGGGCAATTTTGCTTTATGTTCAGTGAGGGGAGGTTTATTTAATAATAATAATAATAAATCATTTATTTCAGGCAATAGTACACTGCCACAGACGCAGTGTACCAGAGGCCCATATCATATATACCTTACAGACTAACATACATAATTTTTTTTTTTTTTTTATATATATATATATATATATATTTTTTTTTAAATTTAAATTTTATTTTAATTTTATTTTTCTAATTTTTTTTTTAATAAGGGTTTAGTTTTTTTTATAGAGGATGTAGAAACCTTTGCAATAAATACATATTTCAGGACATTTCACACAGCGCCACCTAACCCCAAGCTAAGCAACTTAATGCTTGTGTTATGGTGGTTAGGATAACGGATATAATACTTTTATTTTGTAATTATATACATTATAATAGATATTGAAAGCCAACCAGACCAGAAACAAATACCTGTGGATCACATAAACATAACACACACATATAGTCCTACGTAACACCACTGCACTGAGGGCCTATTGGCTAATTCTCACCCATTACGATTGATGAACTTCAATGTACATTGCTGCGTTTGTTATTTTACTCATATTAATGAGGAGGTTTAAGCAAGTAATGTACGCAATTTTGTTCATGGATCTAGTGCTTTACATGTAGTTGGGCGATAGCCAATAGGCCCTCTGGTCATCCAGAGACAAGATCCCTTATGAAAGTAATTTCCCTGACCACCTTACTATACCAATCTTAACGGATCGCGGTAGAATATAAGTTCAATTGATTCTGTTTATTATTGTAATCCATAAATAACATATTAAATTATAATATTATGTAAGTAGGTCAACATAGCACATCTAAGAAATTCCTTATGTAATTTATTATCATCAATTGTTAATCATTTTCAAGAACACTAATTACAATAAAGTGTTATGTACTCGGCAATTCATTAGCTTTAACTGCAAATTTGTTAGATGTAAATCTATTTAAAATGCATTGTACACTTGAACAATGTTAACAATACGGTAATTATTAGCTTTAGCTTAGAGTAAATGAAGGTGATGAGAGTTTTTCCCAGAACCATTGACTTACAAAAGCTGTGATGTAGTTAGGTATCAGCGCACAAAAACGTCTGATATAAAAGAAGTGTACAATATGGCGCCGTGGTACCTCATTTTACAAGATTTTATTTTTATGACAACATGCCCGACTAATAAAAATAATTTTCTCAAAAACAACTCGGATAAAAAAATATTAACATAAATCAGTCTATAAATTTTAATAACGTAGTTCTGAGATTCTGAGGTAACAAATATAATGGGCACAACAAATTTGAATCCCTATTTGAAGAAATTATTTTTAAAAGCGGTAACTGCCGCTTACAGTAATCTAAGAAAACCTTAAAATATATAATCAATATAAAAACGATTTAACAGCTACCTTTAACAGCTTTTGATAATAACTCGTAAACATAATGCCTGATACTTAAAGTATGACTACTTTTTAATCAGCACAGATTTAAATCAACACCTACTCAGGGACACAGGTGAATTTTATAACTTCCAGTGTTTTAATAAGTTTCTCGCTGCGTCCGTGGTCCAGCATGCTGCGACCGTACCCTTGACCGGTCCGAACCGTTGACGCTCAGTCAACGCGCGTCTCTCATATTGTACCCCCGCGTACCGGCACTCTGCTAAACATCCGCGACTTACAACCCGATCAGACGTAGTATGACATACCCTAAAACAATGGTGGTTGGTGAATACGAAAATCAGTGATAGTGCGATCTTTTAAGTTGGATTGATAAGTTATCAAAATGAAGTCGAAGAAACAATCTCAACCTCTGCCGGAGCTGCAGGAGTTGTTACAGAAACCTAGTGGTCTTCCTCTCATAACTGATAGGAGTAATGCGACAAGTAAGTACATCTTATATTTATTTAAAAACAGATGAGTGGCGTCTCAATAGAATTAGTTGCGGTTAATAACATATTATACGTAAATCGCGCATAACAATTACTCATTTAGAACAAATTACGGAGATGCAGAGTGTGAAAACGTTTTGCGTTGTGTATCAAGATTACTTCGTGTAAGTTGAAGAAGTAGGTACTCATTTCTTGCTCGTTTTGTTATTGAGTCCTAGTTTTAAATTCCGCATTTAACAAAGATATAGCGTCTGATCTGCGGTACTACACGAGGACCCCTGTGGTGGCAAGTGAAAATTTGTTAAATAACTTTGAATAGATATTTTTTCATTAACAAATATTTATGAAGCGGTATAAGTTTCGATTCAAACATTATTTTCGCATAATTTATGATATTGCATTTAATCGATCAAGGTGAAAAAAATGTACCTGCTGAAAATAAACCAAAAATTAAAAAGACAATTTGCGGATCAATATTAATTAATTTTGTGAGGTTTTTCACCTGTATTAAAATTATTTTCTTCTCAAATCCTTCACTTTGGCAAATTGATATTTCTAACTCCACCCAAACTTTGCCAAACACCCAAACAATACAATTCTATACTTTTTAAAATACGACTTTGAAGCAGCTTAAAAAAAGGTAATCGATTATTCGATGCGTATGTAGCATAAAAGTAATAAATAACATTGGAACAGCAAAATACGTATTTACATAAGTAAACCCTTTAAGGCTTCTAACACGTATAATAATAGGTAAGCGGTAAGTTTGTCCATTAATTTCTCGGAAACTAAGTACATACTAGTGAGATTGTTATGTTTTTATTGGTGTATTTTTAGTCCAATTTAAGAAACAAAGCAAGTTTCATCAAAATCGGTTCAGTAGTTTACAAGATATGAAGCAAAACGTGCATCTCGTCCTCGATTAGGTACTCAGCGAGTTTAAAGTTGGCAATTTTTTTATATTCAAAAAGTATTTACCGTTAATTTTGTAATAAATATTATGTATGAATCATAATTATTATAAAGTGCAAGTTAATAATAAAGTTGTATAAGATTTTTGTAACATTACCATAAACGGGTCCTCATTAAACTAAAAATAAATTGTTCATTCGAGTAATAAAAACAAAAGTTTATGAATGCAGTACCTACAGGTTAGGTACCATACCTTCCTAAGTGCGAAGTAAACTGTACCAAGAAGATACATAATATTATATGAAAATGCGTATACTTAAAGTAAACAATCATAAACTTATAACCAGTTCTCGCGTATTTACTCTCGACCGTTCATGTTCTATGCTATTAAATATTATATATTACTAGCTGCGCCCAGCTGTACTGTGTTAATCCAGCTATTCCGCTGGGGCCGCGGACAAGTGCTTCGGCGTACCCGTTGCCCCGGCCGCCCGGCACTAAGGCGCGAGGTGGAAACACCCCAGGTTTTTTAGTGGGTATCCCCGCCGCTTCCATCTTTGGCGGGGGAGTCCCACATACCGCCCCGCGCCCCCCGGCGTGGGGTGATGATGCGTAACGCATTTTTCCTGGGACAAAAAAAAAAGGGTCTAAGCTATCCCTATGCCAAATATCAACTTAATCAGTCCACCCGTTTAGGCGCGTAGAAGTAACAAACATACACACGCACTCACAATCCTTCGCATTTATAATATAAGTATGATTATTTAACATATAAGTATGATTTTTTATCTTAACTTATTTTTTAATATTTAATTATTTTTTTTTATTTCATGCTAGTTCTACATACTTATTTTATTAATATTTAAAGAAGCCGTCAATGACTGCTCTTCTTTATTAAAATAAAAATTATATTATCAAATAAGATCTAACAGTTGCAAAAAAAGATTTAACTCTCTTTGTATGGTTGTCTGGAGTAGATCGCTTTTAGAAATTAAGTCCGCCAGTTATTGTTACACTGTGAGTCTGTGAGTATCTTTTGTGTTGGTGTTTAAAGTTTTTACTAAATTTGTGGTATTTTAAAAAAGAGTTTTTTTTGCAAGTTAACAATAAAACTAAATATTCACACATAAATACTCGTATTTAAGCCTACTACTATGTTTATTGATAAGAAATATCTGAATGTGGTTTGTATGAATATTTATATTTTCTTTTAGGCAGTTAAGTCAAAACTGGTTAGAATTTGGCTGATTTAGACCTAAATTGTGTTTCCAAGAGTTTATTCCCGAGTTGACGTCAAAACATAATATAAAAATGCTTAAGTTAGGTTAAATAGGTAGGTTCTTCAAAACTAAGCTATAAAACGCAAATATGATAAGTTTTTTCACAAATTTTGCTTTTGATCACGATCGTAATAGGCGATTTTTGTGTAGATAAAATATTATTAGATACCTACTTACAATTAAACGAGGGTTAGGTAAACAAAATTGGAATTGGAAGGAAGTGGCGGATGTTTTATTTCTTTGCCGTACCCGCAGCCTCTACAATATGACGTTCCAAAGGAACACTTCAAGTTTTTTTTGGTAATACCAGCCAAATGATTTTTCCGTGAGGATCCCACATACCAACCTACGCCCCTAGCGTAGGGTGACATAAGACATTTTTCCTGAGTTGAAAAGGCTCATGTGGGAAGGTTTTTTAGCCCCTATAGGACGAACTTCCTATAGAAATGATCCTGTAAAGCAATGTCTATATTTTAGTTTAAAACACATTTTTTGTTGTTAGATCCTATTTGCCTAATTACATTGTCGATATTTCTAGTTAAACAGTATAAGGTCGGGCCTGTCATTGAATTATAGTCAAATATCAACGCGGATATTGAACTGTATGTCCGTGTTTATGTCTTTGGTTTTAAACTATTGTTTATAATTATTATTGTGAAATATTGTGTATGAAATAAAGGTCAATTACTAGATCAATAACAAGGTGATATAAAAAGGTACAAATAAATATAATATTATAGGTACTTCACCTTAATCAAACAAAACACGTGACTTTAACAAAATACTAAACTGCTTTAAAGCCCCCTTTCAATAAGCGAAAGCAATTGTACGTTTTAATTCATAACTTAAAAACCACTTGAAAGATTTCGATAAATTTGAAACACGACCACCTGTGAAATATGCATATCCTTACAAAACAAAAGAAAATTTCCAAATCGGTGCAAGCGTTTTCAAATTATAATAATATCGGTGAGCATACAAAAAAAGATTCCAACGAGTTTTTTGAACTTTCCTCCTTTTTTTTTGAAGTCAGTTTAAAGAACCGCGAATTGTTGCTTTTGAAAAGGTGTATATGGAATGGACAGTAAAAAAAGCTGCTAAGCTTTTGAGTCACGAGATGCTCTGTGTCGACCGGGATGTGGTAGATAATGTAATGGGATGTCCCTTGGTCTCAAAATAACGAGTGCAGAGTCGCGCGCTGCAGCAAACATCTATCTAGTCTCATCCTTCTATCATAAAATATCGATTCTCTAATATGTTGTAAGATGAATAAATAAGGAAAAAAACCGTTTTGGAAACTTTTTCAAACTATGAGAACGATTCTAAGCTTTGAACTTTTTTCTAACACATTTTTATGCTTATTTCAAATCCTTAATGAAATACTTACTTACTTCCATTGACCACTTACATTGATTTATCTAATGATTAATGCATGTTAGATTTACAATTAGATTTTACGACATATCAAGGAACATTTTTGGAGTTAATTTATTAGGTACACTTATCACGTGCCTCTGCTTCAAGTGCTTCGAGTTAGGACTTGGTATGACCTCATTTTATTAATATACATAATAATATTATGTACATAGGTAGATTATAGTAAAGGAGCCGAAGCGGGGATTTTTTCAGTTACTCGTGCTCGTAAGAAAATCACGAACTTAAAGATTTAATTTAAAATCTCAGATTAACACTCCCCTCCATATAATTGTCAGATATTATTATTCAGGGCTATTAAGACATCAAGCTGCATAAAAATCTGACGCGCTCAATTTTTTTTTACTAATGTGACGGCCCACCCTCAGGGGACTCCCCTGTTTTAAGAGTTCATAATATTATTTCTGACGCGCTCGAGTAACTGCAAAAATCTTCCCTCCGTTCCCCTACTATTATAATATTATATTATTGATGCCAATATCTTAATATTAAATTGACTTGATGAAAAATGAGCGAATCTTTGTTATTAGGATAATGATGATGGGCTAAAAAATTAAGTGTCCTATGTCATAAAAAAAATCAGTGTAAGGTGGCGTATATAAATGAATAAATTATATCATTTAATTAAGGTATAGTTCGGTGGCCGACTGCAAGCGACGGGCGCGACTCGACTGGTTTCTAAGAGATAAGAAGTTATTGATAGCAGCTTTTCCAAAGCTAGATTTGTCGTTAAAGTAATCGACTTTACTTACCAGTTATATTAAACTTGTTTATAGGTTCTTCATTCCCCTACAATTCGTTTACGGACCGCGGACCAATCAGCATTCAGTACTTTGCGCACCGGACCAATTAGCGTTCAGTGCACTGCCGCTAACACCAATCAGCGTTGAATTTAACCGTGAACTTCTGTTGTATGTCATATAAAATAAATATTAATGAAAATATTTTTTTTTTCAAATAGTTGTTGCTGATCTTCACCTGCAGTCGGCCATTAAAATGAACCTTAAAATTCAACTAACGGTTATGGATTTTACACATTTATTTTAGACTTTCCAAGAGATGTCAGAGCATATAAACAAACACACGTAATGACTACGTATTGTTCGATAATTATTAACCAGTCTATTAAATATATCAAGTTATGTAAATTAATTCAGATTATAAGGCTTTGAAAAGGCCATAGGTGCTGTGTCTTTTAATTGCAGTCGCTAATTTTGTTGCAATTCCTGTTTTTCATTCCAAAGTCCGAGACATGAGGAGCAGTTATCTTATTATTACGTAGTTTTGACTCATGTCAGTCTAATTGAACACTGAAAAGTGACGTTTTATAAAGGGGCAAAAAAGTTTACTAACACTATATTCCTGAGCTTGTACAAACCAGCTGGTGCTCAAATGAATAATAAATGATGTAACCAAGATAAACATTGTAGACACATATTTATTATAAAAAAAATGCAATACTTTTGAGTTTCTTGCTCGTTCTTCTCATAGAGGTGCTTTGCGAACGAGCTACATCGTAAAATTGACTTGCAAAAGTGCTCTCTTGTAGCCTATTTGAATAAATGTGTTTGGAGTATGAGTTTAAGTTCTGTCGAAACGTTAGGACTCAATGATAGGTTATAAATTATATTATATTAATTTTTGTTAGAATTTATTACTTTAAAAGGTAGGCTTAATTTGCTTTTCGCTCGTAATGATCAAAGTTGATACGATTTAATTACGTTTTTAATTAAAAATATAGCGCGAATAGGCATGTTTTGCAAGTTGTAAAAAGTGAATGTGTCCAGCATCCATTAATCTAATATTTATGATAATTAATGAACTATTTATGTACTAGTACGAGTACTTTCGTATCGGACTGATAAAAGTAACGTTTATTGCTAATTATAACAAAAAACACTGTCATATGAACATAAACAAAGATATTAAATAGGTTAATTACTATACCTATATAACGAAGCCTAGGTATATAGGTACTGTCAATTTTGTTATTCGAGAAAAAAACAGACATTGACTCATCTCGCAGGGCTCGGTGTTTTCTTTGAGAGCTGTCTGTCTGTCTTCTCAAAACAAAATAATATTATGTAGGTAACTTAGATACTAACATATTATTATGGTGAACGCACATCCATCCGCATCGACCGCGCCGAACGAATCGAATTTTGAATTCTTTATAATATGAAATGTCATGAAACCTTGCACACTTGCCGGAGTCGAATCATTCGAATCGGAAGAAGATTTACCTATACAATTTTTTTTTCGGCGCGATCGATGCTGGTTGATGTGCGAGCACCATTATGATCACATTATTTATCAGTATGTGACAGGTATATAAATAATCATGATAATAACATATCGTAGTATAGACCACTAAACCTACTTACATAATAAGCGATCTTCATTTTATTAGGGGAAAGCAGGATTCTGATGATACTTAAACTGATACATTTAAATAAATTATTTATTCAAAACGTTAAGCGTTACTGGACCCACTTATTGGCCAATTACTGCCTTTTCGATTGCAAATGACTATTGGTGGACGAAAATTGATATGATCATAGGTAGGTACTAGGTACACAATTGAAGCATTATCAAAAACTGCTTATCTGAACTTACGAAAAACCTTTATTAAGGCCCAGTGGACTGCGCCAGTGCGCACACGAACAAACTCACTGCTTGCACACCACCATAAGGTACGAATTAATTTAGACCCAAATTCGGCTACTTAAATCAATTGGCTCATTTGTATTTTGAAATCGAACAAGTACCTACCTATTATTATGGAATTTCATAAAAAAACCCTTTTCACTTTTGCCAACATAATAATTTGATAACATTGTTAACAGCCCATGATAACATTCCGAGATTAGCAAACGATATTCTAAATTTGTTTCATTTATATATTTTATGTCAACCGGCTCATTATGCATCAAAGCCTTGACGAGGTTAGTGTCCAAAGATACGGAAAACAGTCGGAACTTATTAAATCATATATACTTAAAACTAACGTCAATAATATAATATTAGGATTCACGGAATGAAGCGACCTCCAGTTCATACTTATGCTTTATAGCACTTACCTGTGTGGCTAGGTAGATATAGTTTAGCAATTGTTTTACTGCAAAGGTTAGTGGCATTAAGCCGACCTCAGACAGACGCCGAAACGCGCGGGAAAGCCGCGATCCGGGACGAATTTATGTATTTTTCGAATGTGTACGCACCCTGACACATTAATAAATCGGGCGCGATCAGGTGCGGTTAGGAAGAACACAAAGTTCGCGCCAGCTTTTTCACGCGAGTTTCAGCTTTTGTGTAAATAAGTCTTCTTTTGTTTTTTATGCAAGCAGATGGTAACGAGCTCGAAGGGCATTACAGTCGCATTACCTACCTATACGCGACAATTACGCTAAATCCAGCTTTAGTTCTTAGTAGAAATCAAATAGGTATCATTTATACAAAACTCCTGTTTTCTAAAGTTCAAACCACATTTGCGCGGATAAATTGCAGTTCTCTAGGGTCTTCAAATAACTAGAGTCCCTGAACCTGAATAATAGCGCCTTAGTTTTTTGGATAAGTTGTCATTTTCGGAATAAAAATGAAACAACAAAAACGGCACAACTCACGTCTAATATTGCCGAGAATATCTCGACCACGGTTTCGGACAATTACGATGTCCTTCATCAGGAGTTGCAGTAACCGACGCTCACTGCGTGAACTCAGGCGTGAACTCCTGATGAAGGACATCGTAATTGTCCGAAACCGTGGTCGATATATTCTCGGCAATATTAGACGTGAGTTGTGCCGTTTTTGTTGTTTTAGTTATGGAGAACACTCGCGATAGTTTTAAAAATTGGAATAATAATGGTTTATAAATTTGGTACCTGAGTTAAAATAGCCACAACGAACTCGCTCGTTGCAATAATTCCTAAGTAATGATATAATTTATACGTAACTCGTGAGGATAGTTCACCTTCGCTCTGATATAGAGCTGCTCGATCGTGGACAGGTAATTATTAGATATTTATAAACGCATATATTATTAATACTTTATTATTATGTCACTCTCAAATAAAGCCCGTATTCGGATCTTTAAAAAATGTTGACGGAGACATTGGGTGTGTTTTAAATGACGTGTAGCGGAGAAGAACGAGCTAAAATTGACCAATGTGCTTCTCTACCTCTATTCTAGCGCTGAGATTCAATGCTAGATCGCTCTGTTTCGATCCGCATCGGGGGAAACGCACCCAAAAAGGTTAACATGTACTCGTAGAATCTGTTGGATTCTCCCACATTGAGTTTTTATTGTAAAGGCAACGGATGACACTAATCGGAGACTTCACAGATTTCATTTATAGAAAGTGGGTTGAAAGTCAGAGAGTCAGAGTCCATTTAGTATTATAATAATAGAGTAAATACTAATATAAATGTACCTGGATAATATTATGTGTGAATTCTAGAAGATTAAGTAGTCGTTTATTATTATAATATTTGATTTAATAAACGAACATGGGCATATGTATATTAAAAGAGTAAATAACTATGTTATATACCTACCTAATCAAGGTTCATTAGATATTATTATAAACATTTTTATTAAACAATTCGTAAGAATAAAACTTGTAAAACAGCGCAGATTTTGATTTAAATTATTCGAAAAGTAGTTTTTAAGATGCAACTAATATCAAAAATAGACGAGAAATACTTCTCATTAATTTAAAAACGTGAAAGTTTTATATAGGTTGTGTGTGCTGTGTTAAGTATTTGTTATTTTTTGCATTCAATACTATATTACTAATAGTTGCGAAATAGCTAAATTTAGGCATAACTATGTGACCTACTCGTATTTACACTGTTCATGAGTACTTTTTACTAAAATAAATCATATTCGTATAGGAATTCGACAAAATCTTTTTTCAAATCTGAAATAAATGATTCGATAACGCATGCGCCGATTAGAAACATTATTTTTGCTTTACATTTAAAGTTTATCGAAATTGGTTCAGCAATTTTTGAAGTTATGAATTAAAATGTTCCTCTTTATAAAAAAAGCGTCGGTTTTTTTATTTACTTCGATGTTGATGGAACAGTGTGATGATTTTATTTCAATGGCTGAATGGCTGTCTTTGGGACTCAAAAGTTAAAATTGAGTTTTTAACGAAAAAGTTTTTCGCAATCACCTCTGCACTTTGCGTATTGTTGCTAATCTGTCACATTATGTGCGCATTAGGAATTTTATAGACTTGAGTTTCATATGTAGATCTATTAATTATTATAATTTATGCAAATATAAGATAAGATTATGTAATAATAACATAATATTTAAAATTGTCAATAATTCCGGCCCTGACCGTTCCCTGTGGAAAGGTGCCCATAACACTAGCTCCGTTTATGCGTTTAGTAACTGGTGTTTTGTCGACTTTTTCCAGAGCAAAAGTTCAAACTAAGCGTTCACGGATAAGAAATCTATTCACAAAAATTAACATCCGGCACGAATAATTCATATAAAAAAATATCATTAATAGACAGTGTTTTGTATCAAATCCTAAAATTCCATCATCTAGAAACCAAACATTAAATTTTGATTCAAATTTTTTGACAGTTGGGTGAATTGCCAAACAAAGAAGAGCCGGCCCTAGTAGATCGCATTTTTGGCATCCTACTTCTGAAATGAGGCTTTTTTTGTATATTAATTTTGTAAATTTGCCGTAACATGGTAAAAAAATTCACAATATTTGTAATTCGTAGTGCTAATCCTAAGCAGGAATTTGTAATGTGCTTTTTAAGATGTATAGAATTAATATAATGTTAATTAGATAAAATATAACACGGTCTATAAATTAAATATTAATTGCATTCACTACATAAATGTCACATAGGAATTGGTCAAATGTTTAATGATCCGATTTAGGCCTGGGGCAGACGAGGAAGGCTTAATAATGCCTATTTTGGCCTTGTTTCGGCGATCATTGGCGCTTTGTCTTAGAAGATAACGTCACTTTGAATAATGTGGTAATACTTGTTTTAATTTAAGGATAATTCACATTCAATAGGAGTGGAGATCGGAACGCAATACCGCACGCACATGCCTAAGGTCTTAGATGTTGCGATATTGCTATCTATAAGATGCAACATAGTCGATATCAAAATACTAAATAACCATTTAACGTGTTAAGCAGAAATTGTATCTACATATGTGTGTATTTTCTGTCATATATACCATAGGTACCGGTCTGTCGTATTCCATATCGGGTTCTTTAAGTCAGTGTTTTTTTTAATGTAAGTGACAGACACAAAAACATAATATTATCTTTGTCTCACCATGATGGTGATCGCTGTTTTTGTTTTCTGTGATTGTCGTCGCCTATAATAATTATTTATAGGTAATAGTAACCGAAGGTGACCACTGGTGTTGGTAAATGTCTATACCCCTGCAATACCTTCCTGTGGTATTGCTGACGCGCTATCGGTAGGTGGGGTAAATAAAATCCCTCCCTGAGTCAATGAATATCGTGACGGAAAACGGCCATAATGCCCGCTTGACGTGGTGTTGGATACATTCAAAACTTATAAAACCGCCGGATCATAATATGTCTCATGAAATGTACTGTTTACAAATTCGAACATAACAAAATTTCAGCCCCGGATTGCGACCGCTTTTCCCGCGCCTGCCTGCTCTATGTGACGCCGGCTTTAGTTTATTAACTCCTAGCTACTAGCATTTCAATTGTTTTTAGCGGGGGTGGATTGAATTAGTTTCTAGCATTCTTAAATTAAAGCCTAAATTAGAATGTGGTGGTTGCGGCCCGATCGAGCCGCTCGGGAGTTTAGGGGTTAAGTTATACCCGTATTCTTAAGTATGGTTATAGTAGATGTTCATATAACAAATACCTCATCTTATGCAAAACACTTTATATTAAATGTTCCTACGGTTAATTGTTAGAAGTCATACACATCAATTAATGTATGAGCCATAAAATAATATTAACATGACGCCAAGTCAGATTTTCACATAAACTGTTATTATTATGGTTGTATTTATGTAATTGAGGACGTATGTATTAGGTACTTGGTATAAAGGTGGACATTATTGTTTTCACGAGGCGATCTTTGCTGCGAGTTGATATTATTGAATTAGGATACAATTTATATGCAGTTAAAAACAAAGTGAATTTTATTTACTGAATTGAATGATTTTTCGTTAGATTTTCTACGAAGTTACTGGTCGGATTTAGACCACTCTTTTTTACATATACCTACTCAAATTTAGGGGACAGTGTAAGTTCTATCAAAATTGATTTAGTAGTTTAAAAAAGGAATTAAAATGTTATTGAAAACGAGCTTGAAGTCGGTTAAGTACACTTTTTGAAATTTTTACACCCTTTACATTAAATTATATATTTTTAAAATTTCACTTAGTCTTCAGTCAAACGATTTTTCATACTTACTTAATAGCCTTACTTTTGACCAGTACTTATTCATATGATGAAAAATGCAGCAACCGTCTAGAATGTTTTCGTTGCCTCGAAGACATCGATTGTTTCGCTTCTTTTTGAAGATTCCCTTGTTGTAACAACGAAGAAATACTGACGCCTGCAATGGATTTATCATTCTAACAGTTCTCGATAAAAGTAATCCTTAGGAATGAAATCTTTCGTTATCGACTGAAAGTGTTCTAGTTAAGTATGTATGTACGTATAAGTGTAGAATAAATTATAGTAGCTATGGTTTATGCAGGTGAATGGCCGGTGGCTATATGAATAGCATTTTCTTACATAAATGCTATATATCTATCTAGCTTTAAAGCACTGTCTGCTTGGTTCTTGCAATGAAACTTGTTTACCTCGGAAGTAAATTCCGATTCACTTTTAGCCCACACAATCGTAATTTACAATTCCTGGGTTCACTTTAAATAATTTAAATACCTTTTACAAAAATACGCCAGTTATTTTAGGCATATCAACATCATAATAATAATATAATCAGCCCCTTTTAATTTTTCAAGTATTTTCTCTTTTTTATATAACATATCTAATACCTACCTACCTATTTCATATAACATACTTACCGATTTATTATATTTTTATATATTTCAAAAAATTCCGTTCCCGATCGCAACTTTTTTCCCGCGCATCCTGTGTTACGTCGGCTTTAGTGTATCTTACCAAATAATTTAAACCTAATCGGTTCTCGATGATAAAAAGAAAATATTTTCTTTACACTGTGAAATTTAATGTACGGACCTCAAATCATTGAGGTGCTTTGAGGTTCATCTCTTTCTTTTCGGTACTCTAAATATTATGGTAAACTTTTTTTTATTTTTTTATACAACGAAGTAAGAAGACGAGCAAGACGCTCTCCTGATGGAGAGCTAACGCTGCTCACAATTAGTACAGTGCTACCCAGGATTTTACATAAGTCAAATTTTGGTATCGAAATCTGGTTCGGTAAAAATGAAGAAGGCATTGTCTGTATCTATGCCCTTATGATGTTACAGTTATTATAATAGAGGTATTTTATCTATATATATTATTCTAGGTTTTCCTGTTTTTATCTGTTAGTGGGCTTTCCCATACTAAAATCATGTCATACTATTGTGTTAAAAATAAGTGATTTTCCTAAGAAAATTTCGATTAATTTGGAATGAGCAGCGATTATAATTTGGTCAGCAATTTGTATAATTGCTAAACTAATTGGGACTATTTTTAACCCCCGACGCAAAAACGACGGGGTTTTATAAGTTTGTCGTGTCTGTGTGTATAATATCTACTTTTAACACATTAAACTATTAAAAAATTAAGGTCTATTCACATGATAGGCGTGTTTCAATAAACGCGTTTAAAATAAGAACTGGGTTTTCGCTTTAAAAAAATTGGCTTGTTTGCTTTTTCCTACGCTGAAACCAAAAGCATAGGTCCAATAAAAATCACATAGGTACGTCCTAGTAACGTTCTTATTTTTGATACAAAGCAGACCGCCATAAATTTTCCGTATTGATTTTTTCCTAGTCTGATATTGACAGAACTTACAATGGACCCTGGTACGAGTATACCTATTATGTTACACGTGGTAGATAGGCAATATCAAGATCATTATTAATTAAGAGAAAATTCATGTAGTTATTGACTTACTGTAAAATAACATTGATGCTCAAAAAACATTTCAAATTGTTTAAAATTACTATTTACAAAGGAGCACTTTTGCAAGTCAATTAAATAAAGTAATTGATTATATTTTATGACTACCACTTACCGCCTATTCGGAAACCTTTATATGAGAACGGGCAAGAGATTCATAGAATTTTTAAAAAATTATGGATAATATGAGTATACTAGCTTGTGCTCGCGGCTTTGCCCGCAAGGCTAAATCCTTTCTTAGCGGTGGTCTACGCCATAAAACCAATCTGTATTTCAAATTCCAACCCAATCCGTTCAGCGGTTTGAGCTGTGTGTTGATAGATCAGTCAGTCAATCAGTCACTCTTTCCTTTTATATAGGTACCTATGTATTTAGATATTTATGTGTTTACAATGTTTGGCTTGGACGCCTGACATGTGAATTAGTCCTTACGAAACATGGCAAGACATTATCAGATCATGGGCAATGCTCAACAAAGAAGACGTGGCCCAAATAAATGTCATTACGAGTGACCTTAGCGACACTTTGTTTAAAATTACTAATTTGACATCAAGATTGTGTTTTAAACGTCAGCCGCAATTTGTTACGGCTATCAGAGACAATGGAGCACGGGTATATTGACTCATATAAGATTTTTGTGTACTTTAGCGACACGTAATGACATAGTTTAGCTAAGATGTCAAATAGTGACCATTTATTTGATCTTCTATGTGGTAGAGAAAGGTGTGGACTACATTTCCATCGGGGCCGCGGATGAGTGCTTCGGCGTACCCGTTGCCCCGGCATTATGGCGTCCCGCAGGAACACCCCCAGGTTTTTTAGTGGGTATCCCCGCCGCGCCCATCTTCCCGGCGTAGGGTGATGATGCGTAACACATTTTTCCTGGGTCAAAAAAAAACAGGTGTGGACCACATTAGTGTGGCATGTAGTGTATCATTGGCTGCTTTAGTGACACAATACATTGTTATAATGTGTTTCTAGCCATACTAAATGTATAAAATCGCATCGTTGTATGATACTGGCGCCCCCGACACTCTGCACCTGTAGTGTGGCTCTGTCTTAATAAAAACCACATGCAGTATCTTTAAGTTTGCTCAATTTACTTACTTATACTATTCTAATTTTTATTAATATATTCTTATGAATCATTAAAATCAACAATAAAGATTTCTTACTTCCCAAAGATCAAGGAAAAACCAAGATGTCGTTGAAGTCTTTTGTATGATGGTCATCCTGACGATGTAAATATAATTCTTCTGTAATGTTGTAGATCATGGTAATAATATGTCTAAAATTTGTGATAGCAATTTGTGTTTGTGGTTTTTGGGGTTTTAAGATCACCTTATCTCCTTAACATTGTCTGCACTCCTCCCATTGTCCAGTACATTTTTCTCCAGTTCCAGGACGACTGGTAGAAAATCCTACTTTAGCATTAAGTTAGTCCTAGCGTTATGCTGAATTATGAAATAAATAAATAGGACACTCGAGAGTGGAACAAGTAAGAAATAAATCTGAAAGACGCCAGATGACTACAAACTTTACTTATTTTGTTACCTTACTGAATTGCTTTCATTCGGTATAAATGTGTGTATAAGACATACCTATGTTAAACAAACTAGAGCATTAAAAAAAACAATGACTGAGCGAAGAGCATGTTTTAATTTATAACTTTAAAACCCCCACTACCTGGGTAGTCTACCCTTAGAAAAAATAAAAATAATTCTCCAAATCAGTACGGACATTTTTGGGTAATCAGTGTACACGGGTACCTACATAAAAAAAACATTGTAAACCATTATTGATTATGAAGTCGATTGAAAATATTTCGAAGTTCACAAGAACCAGGAAATGGCAAATCGTGAGTGGGTGCAGGAAGGCGCTTGGATTTCTCTACCTTAAAGAAAGGCTGCCAATGAAATTAATTTTAAAACAGAGAAAATACATAGGTCATTAAATAAATAACAATGCTTATCGAGGGCAGATACTAATTATAATTGTAAACTAAACGTAATTGATCAAGGTTAAACCTAAATTTAATTATTTATGGTCAGTGATTAGTCATGCTATTGATTATAATGAGATAGACATTGACCTAAGTCATTGGTCATTATCTTTACCTAACTTTAATACTTTCTATTGTTATTTTTAATTTATTTGTCATAATTGGATCACGAATCACGCAGCAATATCTACTTTGTAACTTAGAAGGTTCAACGTGCAGCTGCCCTTTAGAATACTTATTTTTGAAATGGTATTTTTTTGACTGGTCGCGTTTGGAACACTTTGCCGTCATCCGTGTTTCCCGAGCGGTACAACTTGGGTATCTTCAAGGCACGAGTGAATAGGTACCTTTCTAGGCATCTTACGTGATCCATCGTCGACCGCATTTTCACTTTCCATCAGGTGGGATGTGGTCAAACGTAGAACTATCTCGTATAAAAAAATAGCTGCGTATCCAGCGGGTTATTCGATGAAAAGCTATGTTATTCTATAAGCATATATGAAAAGCTATGTTATTCTATAATATGTTATTCATATATTCCTAAGATATGTTATTCCAGGGTCTAATAAGAGTATATAAGCTGTATGCGGATGAGCACTTCGCTTCGGCGTCCCCGCTGGCCCGGCATTATGGCGTCCCGCAGGAACACCCAAGGTTTTTTAGTGGGCATATTCCCGCCGCACCCATCTTCAGCGGGGGAGTCCTCTCCGACGTAGGGCGATGTGTAACACATTTTTCGTGGTTTAAAAAAAAAGGGTCTAAGCTATTTATTCAGCCAAATACCAAAGTCTCTCTTACAGAGCTGGGGAAAATAGGTTCTACTTTAAATAATATAGACACGAAATTTCCACTAAGTAGGTATTTCATTAGATATACACAACAATTCCGTAGGTTCTGCTTTAATCGAGCTCCATAAACACAATAAGCGAAAAAAACACAAAAGTTTATGCAATGCAGTTATATAGTGATCTGTTTTTGTTTTTGGTGGGGTTGCAGAGTATTTTCTAATTTATTTGTAGGGTTTTGTAACCATGACGCACTTATTGCGATTATAAAAGGCGCGATTCGTTTTCACGGCGCGATTGTTTTATCGTGATTTTATAGTAATAGAGTCGAATACCTACGCTTTTGCTCTTATTTTACTAATTAACAACGGCTTGGAAGTAGTATTTGCTATAGTAAGAGCGAGAAAATAATCGCATGTACGTTATCGGTCTTAACTCTTAACCATAATTATCCTTGGCTTGTTCGGTCATCAAAACTTAGCACGCGGTTAAAAAGCTACTTTGCACTCTTGTATAACAAATAACTATTGTCCATAATGTAGATTATTAAAAGATATTGGTACCGTCTTTTTTATTTGTAAATTATTAAAAAAAACGTGTGACTCACTAAAGTTACATGGAAGGGGTAGAAACCTCACTTATGGATGCTCGAGTCGATCCAAAATGCATCCACAAGTGACGTCACGCGTCCGCACCGAAAAACTTATAAAAGCGCAGCATGTCTCAGCCATTTTACATTTTCTTCTGAGACAAAAAGATACGATCGATCATTTTAATATATTTATATTTGAATTTTTTTGAACTTGTCCGCATCCCTATTGTGACCGTGTTCCGATATGATGCTCTGTGAAGCCGGGAAGGGGTTTCCCCACCAAGAAAAACAAGTAGGTGATTTATGAAAAAACTTTTTAAAAACAAGCTTTTTTATTATTATATCATCCAGAACAAAAGTACTCGTCAAGACGAATAAAACGAGCCTAAACTCGATGGGGTTCCGTCGTTTATTACGGAGTTCCTATGGACACCTCCCAGCTTCATCATTAGCTCGACATTAGCTCGACGTCATAATAATAACATTGTCATCCGATTTATACGTGCATGCAAAACTTCAGCTCAATCGGATACCGGGAAGTGGGTCGAATTAAAGTTGCAAGATTTGATTACAGACAGACAGACAACAGACAGGTGAAAGTAAATAAAAGCTTGTAAAAACAAAATATTCTTAAACTTTTATATGGTTTTTCCTGCTGGTTTCAGTGAGTATGGTCTTATTAACTGCACCCCCCGGCACAGGGTGACGATGCGTAACGCATTTCTTAAGTAAAAAGCAATTAGTCTGCGAACAATGTAAAGCACAGTACCTAAAGTACTAAGCCGAGTACTATGCTATACCTAAATATTTTTTTTCTTAGTATTGTCATAGCATTTCCTTTATAAGGATTGCTCTGTTAATTTTAAACACGAAATAGAGTCAAGTCAAAAACATCAGGCGCTAGCACTTGTAAAATATTATAATTAATCATTATACCTATAATTTAGAGTTTTTTTACGTACACACATAATATATATGTGTTACATCTGCATTTATAATAGAAAGAAAGAAAGACAAGAAGATTTTGTTGTTTTATTTAAGAAAGAATTTAGTAGAATCTATTTAGCTTTTTTCCTACGTGTGACGTATAAGCTGTGAGTCATATGGGTAGGTATAAGTTGATGTTTTGATAATAAATCTTTAGTAGAAATCATTCGGCGTGAGTCAGTGCGACTCGTTAGTTCAGCGGTTAGAACGCCCTACTAAATTCAAATTTGAGGTGGTCGGGGGTTCAAATCCCTCACGAGTCAAACTTTTTTGGTACCTACGTAGTTTTTTTTTCAACATTTCAAGGTCTAAATGATATTAAGGTTACCGTCGTCACCAACGCAAAAAAAAAAAAGCTATCACCTATGACAATTTTTTTTTTTATTATATCATCACAAACTCGCCTCCAACCTCAACCAACTCATTCCTCACTCGTCAAATCCTTTCTCTCTAAGTCTACCCCCCTCCCTCCCTCTCAATCCTTAAATCAACTAATTCCCATTCAAATTATCTCTGCACGACGGGGGTAAGAAGTATCCCACTAGCCTCGAGCCCACTTCACAAAGTGCCATTCCCACTAGCTTCAATAACAAGTGAATTAAATTAAAATTTTAAAAAACCCCCAAAGCAATACGAGTATGTAACCAACCATTTTGTGGTGGCGGCCATCTTGGATTTTAAATTTATTATAGTGCGTTGTATTCTACTAGTCAAGCCCTTTCATTTGATACCCATATTGAGGGGGTCGTGGAGAAAAAAAGTAATCCGCTATTTTGTAGCGGCGGCCATCTTGGACAACAGACAGACAGACACGTCAAACTTATAACACCCCGTCGTTTTTGCGTCGGGGGTTAAAATTTAAAAAAACCACAAACTCTCCATATATACATAACCACATAGAAAGTGTAGAATTGTAGAACATTATTGTCGCCACTTTCCCTAGTTAATAGCAATAGGAATACATTTAAATACATGCTATACACGTATTGTGTCTATAAGGGAATCTGCTGATTTACTCCTGAGGGAAATGGACGACAAATCATACAATAAACTGGGAGCACATACCTTCGTTTCGATTTCGACTTTGGGACTCCGTCCCCCTCGACCTTGCACCATCACGATCTCGTCACCCACCTGCACGTGAAATGATCTCATGAGTATTCCACCACATTCTTGCACATACGTATTCTATACGTCATAATGTAAGTAGGTGCCTTTTCCCTTCTACCCTCTCCTAGCACGGATGGGAGATATCTCTTACATCCCACGTCAGAGACGGAATTCAACTTGTCCCATTCCAGTCAAAGTAGCGAGGCTTCCACGGGAAGGGTATGCGGTTACCCCGTTAGGGTAAGCCGCCAGGGTTCGAGGGCAATCAATCCCTCCCCCAAGGGGAGGGAGAACATGCATGATCGATCTGCGTCCCGGGAAACGGCTGTACAATACTTTGACTTCAGAATCACGAAACACAGAATGATCGTCCAGACACACGTGTCCTATAGCGGCCATCCCAGAAGGACGGCGATAGCACGACCACCTAGCCCCGAGACGAGCGCAGTCGCCCCTCCGACCAGACATTCGCCTGGAAGCGGATATCCCCCTATCATCAGATAGTAGGACGACACCCCGCCCCAAGGCCCGCATAATCCCTAGCCTCGAGACGAGCGTCATCGCCCCTCCGACCAGACATTCGCCTGGAAGCGGATATCCCCCTATCACTAGATAGTAGGACGACACCCCGCCCCAAGGCCAGCATAATCGTCTCACTACGGGAACCTCCGGTGCCCTGCATGGCCACTATGGACTTCTATGCTAAACAATACGCGAGCTCGTCCGGTTTGTTCTGGACCGTAGTAGATCAAAACGGACGGCCAATTTATTATAGATAAATTACGAGCTTTTAAATATAACATCTCCAATAAATACTACGATGTTCATGTGTGGACACTATGGTAATACTCAGCTTTAGTTAATCCAGGCACAGCTCCGTACTTCACATAGTCTTTACGAAGAGAACACGCGCGCTCAGACTTAATCGTGCGAATGGCGGTCGCCGCCATTTTAACCGGAACTAATTTACCGAAAGACGTCGCCGGCGAGCGATCGGCACGCCGGACGGAAACGGTCATTAACGGTCATTACGAAATAACTAACAGCGCATTGATTCTAATATTATATAAGTTATGCTAAAATCGGAGCATATTAAATTAGGAATAACTATCGTATAAACTTCTTTATACCGAGTAATTCAATTGGAACGGTAACTTATTTGACGAGAAGTATGATAAGTCAGAGTTTGTAATATTCAATCTGTGGCATTCACCTTCTACAGAGTCTTAAGCTGGTTACGCTAGATTGCGCTAATAAGTGTTACCAGTTCATATTTACTACATCGCGCTATTCGCGACAATTATGTTTGTATATTAATTTATATATTTTATATTAATTAAATAGAGAGGATAATATGAACATGATATATCAATTAGCTGAACTGTTGCTAGTAGGTTTTACAAGGAGATATCTTTTTATTGATTTCATAATATTAATTGTGAAAAGCGTTAAAAGCTATTATTACTCACCCACTTAGATAATAAGAAGTATCTCGTATTATTAAAACTGACATTGGTTATTAAAAGAATTAAAATAAATTTAACTTTTATTTTACTTACCGTTTTTTACTTATTGGTAGTTTCACTAAAATCAGGTTAGTATGTACTTTTTCAAATATTAACTTAATCGTGTTTCTTTCCGACGTATTTTATTGGATAAACAGGGTTATAAACAAGTTTATTTTTTATTTATTTCACTATTTATTTTTATTTTTCAGATCCCTTTTTAGGCTTCCGTAGTTTCGCTTTGTCCGTCTGTCTGTCAGTCCGTCCGCAACTATACGGAGAAACTATAAGTCCCAGAAAGCTGTTATTTTGCACAGATAGTGGCCTTATTATATTACCCTTATTGGTAAGAGAACGGTACAAAAATCAAAATTAATTAATTTAGGGTACCTCCCATACATGGAAGATGGGGATATATTTTTTTCTGGCTGATTCATTTGGTCGTTGAATAGGTATTTTAAAATGAGGGACGGGTGGCTAAGAAACTTTTTCGATTTAGTTGTTCATTTGAAAGATATTCAAGTTTAAAGCTTTTTTTGAGCCCCTATTCTCCCCCTCACCCCTCTCAAACACTGAAAAAAATCTCGTAGTTTCCATCATAAAAAATTCAGGAAAACTTTAGCGGTTAAGTTAGCTTTATTAGTTTTAAAGATAGCGCTTAGGCAAGTTAAGGCAGTTAATATTCAATTTGCCAGTACCTACTACGGAATCCTATATTGCGCATATCCCGAATAGCGCTTTATTTACTATTGTTATAACTCACGATCTTGCCTGATCTCATTCGACGATGCGACTATTTAGTATTTTATGTACCCAAAATTACAGCAAAGTTCAAAACAGAACAATGTTTTCAAAACATTTAACATTTTCTTAATCGTAAAAAGATTTGACTCGTGAGGAATTTGAACCCCCGACCACCTCATTTATCGATTTAGTTGGGCGTTCTAACCTCTGAACTATCGAGTCTTATTGACTCATGTTCAATGCTTCCTTCTCTAGCGATTTATTTAGCCCAGTAAATTCACTAGTCACATTCATCTCATTCGGCTCGTTCATCTCTTCTTTTTCATTAAAACTCACACTCAAAATTCGTCTATTCAAATAGTCCCACCCGTTTAGGCGTGAAAGAGTAACAAACATACATCCAGACATCTTGACATCAAAACATCCATAAATTCTTACAAACTTTCACGTTTATAAAATTAGTCAAAAAAGATAAGATACGATAACTACAATATTATACCAAAATATACAAAAAAGTACGAATTTAATAAAATCTTTTAGCTACATTTTAAAAATTGAATCTTAATTAGTAAAAAGGTTTGACTACCGTGAGGAATTTGAACCCCCGACCACCTCATTTATCGATTTAGTTGGGCGTTCTAACCGCTGAACTAACGAGTCTTATTGACTCATGTTCAATGCTTCCTTCTCTAGCGATTTATTTAAATGATTCATAGATGTTTGTCTGATAACAGAAATTAAACAGAAAATATCTGTGATACATGATACATCCATTACTTATTGGCTATCCTTTCCTTATATTATGCCTTTCTTATAACTAGTCCTTCAAAAAAACTCATCTCCTGATCTACAAGACTTTTAGAGTGTTTTTTAATGCAAAAAAAGTAAGAAGACAAGCAATCCTAACGTTTCTTACTCAAAAGTCATAAGATGTTAACTCTTTAGCCCAGTAATTCCACTAGGCGCGTTCATCTCATTCGGCTCACGCATCTCTTTTTTTTATCAGGCTCTAAGGGCGAAATCAGTAAATGTTTTTTAAACTGTACAACGTACGTGTTACTTATATCAAAATATACTTCATATTATTATACCAAAATGATAATGGTACCTAATGTGGTATTTCCGTTGAACTTCAACATGAGATTTTTCAAAAGGCAATTGAACAGAGTCTTGAAAGGTAGGCAACGTACCAGCGGTTCCCCTGGTATTGCAGGTATCCATAGACGACGGTAGCCTATAACTATCAGGCGGGCCATCTCCTTGTTTGTCACCTATTACCATGCTTATTACCTATGTAGGTCTTTATGTAAAGAAATATCTATAATTACAGAAAAGAACGAAGTTTATAAAACCTAAGCTACATTGTTAATTAGTAAAAAGGTTTGACTCGTGAGGGATTTGAACCCCCGACCACCTCATTTATCTATTTAGTTGGGCGTTCTAACCGCTGAACTAACGAGTCTCATTGACTCATGTTCAATGCTTCCTTCTCTAGCGATTTATTTCAATGACTCATACGAGTAGATAGATAAGATACCTATACTTGATAACATAAATTAATTAGATAAAAAATAAACTATGATTGTCCTTCTACTCAGTAGGTCCCTCAATGCTTTGTGCAGTGTGCAAACTATTTTCTTCCACTGGGCCTGATCTTCGGCCGTGTGGAGTGCTTCGTTGACAGAAAAAGCCAGCTTTTGCGTGACCTCTTGCCATCTACTTTGCCTGTTAAGCTCCAGATTGTCTGTTAGGTTAGCATACAGTGGTAACTAAAATATAGTTCGATTTTTCAACAACGTTTTGTATAGAATCGAGAGTGCCTTAGGTTTAGCAGTACTTACAGCAGTTTTCTGTTGCTATAATGTTTTTAAAGGAAACATTCTGTTATAAGCGCCTTGTAATACTTGTTACGAAACGCCTTTTATGTTGGTTAGGCAAGCCTTATGTTCTTTAAGGAAACATTTGAATAAGGCGCTTCACACGCAATATTAGCATAAAAATTTGTAAGTATTACAAGGCTTTTTATATCCTAAGCTTTTTTCCTGTTGAAACCAAGAAAAGGAATAGTAAGTAAAACTTTCTGTAAATAATTTTAGCCTCTTTTAATAAAAATTATATGTAGGTAAGTACTTATAAAAAAAATCATAACTATAAAAATAAATTAAGCAGATATATAATAATTTATCTACAAAAAAAATCATTTGTGTCTAAAATTATTCTACTCATAATATTATGCTGCAGCAGACGTCTGCCTACGCGCAGATATCGGATAAGGATTCCTGTAATCATAATACGGTTTCACAGTCACCACTGAATCCTGCTCATCAAAAAGCGGTTTATCTTCTTCCATGGTGTCATCAATAACATTCGCCATGCTTTCAAACATCGAATACAAAACATCTGAAACTCTGTACCTTCCCACTCTTTTTAGTAGATTCATTTTGATTCTCATCGCCATGTCTAAGACATACTTGAATATTTGTACAACAATTTCTTCTATACTTTCTCTTAACTGTGTTCTTAGGAAGGAGAAGATAGACTCGACTTCGCGATCCTGTGCGACGTCCAGATCGGTGCCAGAGTTCATCATGTCCATAAAGTTGAAAGTGGGACTGGCTGAGGTTATGCTAGCGGTGCATAGTATCGCCAATATGATTATAGCTCGCGACATCTGAAAGATTGTGAAAAGAGATTAATGTCTAAGTTATAAGTAAATAGCTGATGAAATAGTTCTATTTAACTAACACTCTACGTTAAGACGTATTGTATGAATGGTTGGACGGTTTGTTTATTCGATAGCGTCCATGGCCCAGAGGGCGTACGTCCGGTTTGTAATCCTAGATTCAAATCTCAGTGTGTGACATTTTTTTAACAATATATGTAGGAGGTAATCATTTGGTCATGATGCAGGTGAAGGCCTTGTAGTAATCTTGGCGACCAGAAACTGCAACATATAAATTAACCACACAACCCATAATTGTGCAAACCTGTTCTGGTAGCGTATAAACCCCAATTATTCAAATTATTATTATTTTGATTTTGTTGAAAAGTTTTGGAAGTATTTTAAGACTTTCGTAGCATATTTCGATTAGGAGTTTTGTCAGATTTTATCTTAAACAAGAAAAGGTAAAACACTTATAGTATCAGAGTGATTAAATTGTTTTGACTGCACCTTGATTGGTTTAAATTTAGCGGAAATGTGTAATATCTATCTCTGTGCCAAATTTCAGCTTAATCTATTCAGTGGTTTGAGCAGTGCCTTATAGATCAGTCACAATTTTGTTTTATACACATAGAAGATATTATATTATAATCTATAGATAATACATATACATAAATGCTATATTAGCATTAAGTTAGTCCTAGCGTTGTGCTGAATAATAAAATAAATAAATGGGTAGAGCCGGTGGATACAGCTAGCTAAAAATAAGTGCATTTTTATTGAAGTGGTTGACATTATAGCCACATACCTAGATATTTGATTAGATAAGAAGATAGCTAATAAGGAAATTCATTTTTTATCAACAGCATGAATTAACATTTACCTACTTTATCGCATTTAATCTATACGCATTTATATATTAATAAACTGATTTAAGGAAGAAAATGATATTAGCCATTCTGACAGAAAATGCATAGCCCAAAGACTGTTTCATTCGAAGGTCTGAACACACTTTATTTAGAATTGAATAAAAACGTTTATATGATTCACACAAGATTTTCCGGCCAAGTACTTTAGAGCATCTCATCCATTTTTATTAAATTTACAAATTTCAAATATATGGTCAATATTTTTTTAATAAGTGAACATTTTTGTCAACACCCATTATGTTAAAAACCAAAAATAAATATAAGAATGGAAGCACGGACGGGCAAATCCATCGATATACTCGAGTCACTTGTCAATAATTAATTTATGTACATAATATACTTACATTTAAATCCGTGTTGTTCTAGATTGTGCACAAAATCTGGTCTAGATTATAGATAAAAATCTTGCAGTACCTATTGACACGCGTAAAATAATTTGTTTTACTACTTTTTGTCACTAACAACAGAAACGAATGATTATTACACGCATTTCACCATTGATTTTATAGGGGACTAATTGATGGGATAGTCATTAAGCTTTAAAAATGTTCATTAGAATCTTTGGTGACGTAACATTGTAGAAATTCTAATTATTTTATGACTTAATTTAAGGATGAGTAGGCAAGCTTAATAATTTATCTGAGGCCATGTTGTAGAGAAGATCATAATAATATGTATTATATTATTATAACAGCAACAGCGACAGACACTAAGTGACCGTTTAAAAAAAAATACTTTTTTGTGCGGAAGTGTTTAAACTTACACAATTGAAACTTAAAAAAAACTTTTTAATAACAAGCTTTTGTTATTATCGCCATCTAGCACCAAAGTACTCGTCAGGACGAATCCAATGAGCCCAAACTCGATGGGGTTGCGTCGTTTAATTACGAAGTTCTTATGGCTACCTTCCTGCTCCATCATCAGATCATCTCCATGTCATAATAATATTGCATTGTCATCCGATTTATACATGCATGCCAAATTTCAGCTCAATCAGAAATCGGGAAGTGGATCAAATCAAAAAGAAAAAATGATAACAGACAGACAGACAACAGACAGGTGAAAGTAAAAATAAAAGCTTGTAATAATAATCATAAATGGTTTTTACCCCCTATTTTTCCCTTTTATCTTTTTTCTTTCTTGGATTTTTATTACTTTTTGAATACATAGTGTTCCAGACACTGTGTGACAATAAGACGATACACATGGCGCCTACCTACGGTGTTAAAAACCATTGGACACTTATTTTCCGCTACCGAGTTTCGGAAGGCAACTGTGGGTCCCCGCTGTTTCCTATAAGATATGTAGGAGGCAGTCGTTAGGTTATGTTGCAGGCCCCGTAGTAATCTCGGCGACCTGAAACTGCAAAATGTAGGTTCGCCACACAACCTATAAATTATGATTTGAATCTGACAGTGTAAGTAGGGTACCTGTTCTGTCAGAGTATAAACCCCAATTATTTTAATTATTACTATTTTTTGCTGTGTAGATTTTATAAAAAACAGCTGAGATATAATGCACTGAAGTTGCTTGGCGGGCTTGAAGTCTTGTGTGCAACATTTGAAAAACCTACGCAAAATCTTTAATCCTTTGTGATATTTATAAGATTTTTAAAGCCATTTTTTATTTTATAAACCAAAAAATACGTATCTATTTATGTCATTTTTTAATTTCTTAAATGATTGACTAATTAATTTTTGTATTTTTCCAAAATGCCTATTATAATATACTAGCTTATGCTCGGGTTTTTGGCGGCAAGCCTTGATCATATCATTAGCTCCACGTCTTTTGCTTAATAATCGTGTAGAATTTGATTGTTAGCGTGTAATAATGGTGGAATATTGCGTGTTAAGTGTTTTTGAATGTGCACAGATGTAGGCAAGTGATATGGTGCTGATATATGAATTTTGGTGCCCCCTCCAAAACTCCTCCGAACTTTCAGTAAAATTCCACCCATTTTACTGGAAGACTCACGTGACTAGACGAGCTATTAAGCTCACTCTGACTCTGACCTGACTAACTAACTTATTACTTAAAAAATAACATATAACTTGACACTGGCGAAACACGAAAGTGGAGACCATAATTTAATATCCCGTGAACATTCACGAATTTTACTCGACACTGGCAAAATGCATATGTTGCCATATTATTAAAAAGAAAAAAAAAAAAAAAAAAAAAAAAAAGCTTATGCTCGCGGCTTTGCCCGCATGGAGAAATCCTTTCTTAGCGGAGGTCTACGTCATAAGACCTATCTGTGTTCCAAATTTCAAACCAATCCGTGCAGTCGTTTAGGCTGTGCGTTGATAGATCAGTCAGTCAGTCAATCAGTCACCCTTTCCTTTTATATATTAAGATTACAAGAGGAGCAATATGTAAATATAAATAATATAAATTCTACATTGTGATAAATATGTATTATGACAACACAAGCAGTAGATACACTCGAAGGTTTTAGTTTCACTTCCGATTGGTTCCAGTGACCTTGCAAGTTGTGTTTAGCGGACAGCAAACACCTATTATTATTATATGGCTCTTTTTTAATATGTAGGTACCTAATGGAACATATTTGCATATTTTGAACTTTATAAAGAAATACTATGTGCGGCTAAGATATATTTCAAGAAATATTTTGAATGTAACCGTTAAGAGCGTATATATATCGAGTGACGATACAAGTTCGGTCATAATATTATTGCACACATTTTAAAAGTGTTTTCAGTGAGATACATAAAAAAATGGGATGAGGAGCGATGTTGAAAAAGATTAAAAAAAAAAACACATTATTCAATTTTTTTATATATCTCACTGAAAACACTTTTAAAATGTGTGCAATAATATTATACAGGACTTGTATAGAGGAATTTTTAAATAAATTAATTCCTTGAATTTATATTTCAAAATTTGTCAAATTGTGCGAGCGAGAGAGTCGTCACTCGATATATACGCTCTTAAGCGTTGTTTTTTTTTTCTATTTAGAAAAAAAAGTTGTTTGAATTAAACATATGTATCTAGAAATTGAGTGTAAATAATAATATAGATAGATTGCTAGCTTACATTATACATGGCTCTACATAATATAGGTACGTTCCTAAGGGATTAATTATGATATACAGTACACTTACTTGTACATTACAAGATATTCAGCCTTATAGTTGTTTGCGGTAAACGGAGAATTTTGTATTAACTGAATTGTCTGCCGAACAATTCACACAAGATTTTTCTAGATAAGTGCTCTCAACGTTTCTTTTCGTTGCGTTGCTCACCTTAACACATGTATCCAGTTAAAATATATAAATAAAGGACATTGACTAACACAATTCTTACAAGGCTCTCCTACTTACTGACTTGGTCCGTGCCACAGACTTTTAGGAAAATTGTTGCGAAAATCTATTAACATTCGTAACTCGGAACAGATCTAATGCAGGAAGTGAGGATGTAATCTACGGTCAGTACAGTCAGGCCTTAAGCGTTATCCCAGCGAATGATTAACATATTATATGCGTGGCAATGAGCCCGGTCGCAGAGCGCCCGCGCAACCGAACGCCGCGCCGCGCCGGCTCCACCGCTCAGTCAGATCATGCTAATCGCGTAGAACCGGCGTCTACGCTACGTCCCTTCTACATAATCAACGTTCAATATATACCATCAACAAACGAAAATTTTAAGAACTCGTATACAACACTCAAAGTGATTAACACCTGCCTAGATGTACCGCCACAAAACAATTGTCACACAAATAAACCCCATGGGACTCTTCACAGGTTAATGTTTTAAATATTAAGTGTTTGTTTACATTAATGGGTGAGGTTAACAAACTAACTTTTGCTGACATAATGAGAAAGTGTTTCAAGATGGGTCTTTTCAAGAGTGAGTACTGATTATATTTTATTAATGAAGCACGTTTAGGTATTCTATGTTTTATTCATGACATTTTCAGATTCCTAATTTTCTCAGTGAATATGAAATGTAATTAGATATGAAAGAAAACCTTTTAAATAGTAACGTTGAAATACGTAAGAATCAAGTTTTGAAGAAATTCATTGAGAATATTATGTTAATTTGGAATAAAACATTTAAATTATTATACAAGTTAAATTAAAATGTAAAATAGATTACTTTTTCACTAACAAAAAACTCAAACCGTCATCGACATAATCTTCGTTCCATTAACTATAATTGCACTATGCTAATAATATTATACACTGTATTGTACTACAAACAAAATCATTTTTTTTAAATATTTCAAGTAGGTACATAATATTTTCATGACATCCTTTCGGCGGTCTACGAAGTCGTTGCTACGCGCGCTACGCTATACGTAGCCTCTTTTCAAAGATTAACTTAATCTCAAGAGAAAAAAATATTCACGGTCTCTATGATTATTTTAAAAGGTTAATTTTCTTAATTTTATAATATAGGTACCTATATACAACATTTCAGTACCGGTGCCTGTCAAACAAACAATTATATATGTAACAATACACATAATAATATATTTTGAGAAAAATACTTCTTTTAACATTGCTTGTCTATTTTTCTCATAGAGGCACTTTTAAATGGGCAGTAGTCTTAAAATAGAACAACCCTGTAAAATTGACTTTCAAAAGAGCTCTCTTATCGTTTGAATAAATACATTTTCAATTTGAGTTTCAATTGCCTAGGTATTACGCCGAAATATTTCAGTTCTAGATTATTGAGGAAAATTCCTGGGCTTAATAGATTTTTAACAATTGATTTCTTTGTTTTTGAAACCAATCTCAAAAAGACGATGTTGATAATGATTAATTGAATCAATAAAACACAACGCTTTCAGTGCTTGCAGTGGGTGAATTTCTCGATATGTATATCTACGTACTCGTAATCCTTCACTGCCGACACATAGATATAATAATAATTCAGAAAATCTTAGTAACTCGTGAAAATTTTAAAATAAAATGAGATTAAATTTTTGATATAGATATACTAGCTTATGCTCACGCCTTTGCTCGGGTGGAGAAATCCTTTCTTAGTGGAAGTATTTGTAATAAAAAAACCTATCTGTATTCCCAATTTCAACTCAATTCGTTCTGCGCTGCGGTTTGTTCTATGCATTGATTAATGGATCGGTCATTCTTTCCTTTAATATATATTATATATAGATGGGTAGATCCGTGAATTTGGCTAAAACGCATTTAAATAATTATAGAAGCGTAGTTTATAAAAGGTAATAATAAACCAGTTTTGAATGATAATACTATTATATTCATGATATTATTGTGTTATTTAGACTTGCAAATGCATATATTCTGAACATTATTTATAGGTCGACTATCTAAATAGATTCTAGATTCTTGACAAAAGTGATCCTGTTTTACAAGGTTTGGTATGCAGGATTATTTTTAAGATATTTTTTGTATTTTAAGATGTTACTGTTTATCTTGTATATAAAATAATAATTCTGTAGGATATTTATAAATATACGAGTATCTATTTTAATAATGACTAATAATTAAAAATGCGAATGTATAAATATATCTGTTACCCTTTTCAGGCCTTGACTGAAGCGATTAAGCTGAAATTTAATGTTGTGTTAAAAATAAGTAAAAATGAGTTGAATTGGTATAAAGGTAGCTTAAACCTCGAATAACACAAAGGAATATTTTCATCGGGTAAAACCGCTGGGTGCAGCTAGTTATTTAATAAAATCGTGACTGACTGATGAAGACTGATTGACTGATTACATCAACGCCCAGCTCAAACCGCTGAACAGATTGAGTTGAAATTTGGCACAGATATTGATATTGTAGGTAGGTACAGTTAGAATGAGGTGTTTGTTCACTGTAAGATTTTGCATTTAGCATTAATAAATTTTGTTAACATAAGATATCATGAATATGATATGATGTAAAACTCGTGCGTAAACCATAAATTAAAAAAAAATACAGTAGAGATCTACAAAGAAAGCATCATGGAGCGGGCTAAGTCGCGAGCACAAGCTAGTCTCATTAATAATACAAAATAGGAAGACAGACTTACTAGGTAAAGATAGTTAGGTATTGAAAACCTCACACAATGAAATTCATTAGTAGAAAAACTGACAATATATTTTTCTTATTCTCTTTTTATTTAAAATCGCTTATAGTATTTCTCACATAACAGTACGGTTTTCATTTTTTCTGAACATTCGTGTTCACTGTTAACAAGTATTTCAAGTATAAAACAATACCGACAAAAATCTATCACATATTTTTCATTTATTTATCCGGGCATACTAAATACAGAACTAATAATTACAAATATACTTCGATTACTCTTAAAATGTACATCGTTTCCTCAGTGTTGGGAACATATCATTTGGTTGAAAGAAACAATTTTAAAATGGTTGCACTCTACATGATATTAATTTGAATTGCTAATCATTAATAAATAATAATAATATAATAATAAATATTTCAGGACGTTTCACACAGCGCCACCTAACCCCAAACTAAGCAACTTAATGCTTGTAATATGGTGGTTAGGATAACGGATATAATACTTATATACTTTTCTTTTGTAAATACATACTTATAATAGATATTGAAAAACCACCCAGACCAGAAACAAATACCTGTGGATCACACAAACATTTGTCCCATGCGGGAATCGAACCCGCAACCTTCTGCGTTGCAGGCGGGTATTAGCCCACCGCGCCACAGAGGTCGTCGATCTTGTGGTCATTGTTCTTATACTTACTTATTCTTAAATTACATACGCTCTGCTGTCACATGTAACTTGAAATATATTTTTTACATTAAGTAAATTAACTAAGCATGTCACTAAGAACGATATTAAGTATATTATGCTTGTTAGTATAATATTAAATAACCGATATTTGAGAGGTAACTTTTAACTAACGTCTAGTATGTCAAATAAATCTTTTTTTTGTTGTTCATATTAGGTCTATTAAGTTTTTTGCGATCTCGCTAATATTATGTGAAAAAGATAAGAACGGTTGATTAGTCTACTTGGTCGTTGCAAAAACAAATAAAACGGCCAAGTGCGAGTCGAACTCACCCATGAAGGATTTCAATCAAAATAAAAAATGATATTTGAAACTTCAATATCATTTTTGAAGACCTAGCCATAGAGACCCCACGTATGGGTTAGTTGAAAAAAAATTTGAGTTTCAGTTATTAGTATGGGGAGCCCCAAAAACTTATTGTTTGTTCTATTTTTGTGGGAAAATCTTAATGCGATTCACCGAATACATCTACTTACCAAGTTTCAACAGTATAGTTCTTATAGTTTCGGAAAAAAGTGGCTCTTACGTACGGACGGACGGACGGACAGACATGGCGAATCCATAAGAATACAGATTTCTGAATAATCCTGCATTTTATCAACAAATTACAAAATTATATTTTTAATGGATGTAAATTATTTTTCCATTTTCCTTGCCATACTGGTAACTCAAGAAAATCTCCAATACAATGTAAAAAATATCTATTCACTAGCACTAAATTCTCTCGGAGTTCGAAGATAAGGCACGTTTCTATAGCCACTTCAACTAACTAGACTGATAGCTCGGTATATTGAAAGCCTCCCTTTACTGCAAATAGGTTGTAACACTTTTAGGTGTTTCCTTCACTTTTAGGTCTACCTATTTACCCCTAGATACCCTTACCTACTTACCCCTAAATACCCTTGAAAAATTTGCAGTGATTTCTGTAACCAAATTGCTTTAGCTCTTTTGGCGGCGCAATGGATCAGTAAGTCAAAGCTGCAGTTAGAATATTTATATAAATACCCTTAGATATAACAAGCTCTTTAAAATAGTTTATTATTATACATTAAATGTAAAAAAAGAACTATGAACTCATTTTGTTAATTTCTATACCTAACATTAAAAGGATTGTACATTTGTTATCTACTAGGAATAAATTACCCTATTCAAATTGATAGCTTTGTATTCTTAAACAATTTCTTCTCGTACATGAAAGGATAAGGGTTCGTGTATGGAAAAGATTTGTTTTCAATGACAGTATAAAAAGGAATAATAACTAATAAGATATAAAATCCTTATGAATATAAATTTAAAAATAAAAATCAATTCTAATCATAAAAATAACTTGTGCTGTCTTCACTTTGATAAAACAGGTTTGCCTAATAACAGTGTTAAAGTTAGTCACGTTTTCCCATCCATGCTAATAAATTATACCCGTATCAACTTATTTTAAACTCGAGAAAAAAGACGAATTTACTTAAGAGATTAAATATGCTGCAAATAATAGGTACGTTATGCATGACTTTTAAACTGTATCACTGAATTAAATATGAAGTACTTACATAAATATTAATTTCCAGGAATTATATTATTGTTCATGGCATTCCATAAAAGTTAATTAACACAAAGTGAATTTGAAAATTTTGTTTCAATCTCAATATTTATATACCTATAGAAACTATAGCTGCTGCCATGGCGCATTACTTTGTCTGCGTCTATTGAAATCTCAAACCAAAATATACAAAAAATCATAAAGATCACTCGATGCTACTAATGGATCCGATAACAAACAATAGTATATTGGAAATTCTTTAATATGGGTTTTCGCAAATAAATAACAATAAACAATTGTTTTTAAAAATTCTTTCGTTTGAAAAATACCTCTAAAATAAGAGCAAAAAAATGGTGTATTATAATATCTCGTATAATGAAAAGATTTCAGTGCATTTGGCGATAGGGCCGAGCCGCGCCATTCATACTAGGTACTCGTATTTCAGTCATAATATACAAAATATATAGCGATAGATACCGCAAGTCTTTATGTGCTCAGTGTATTCGGAGCAATGTCCCAAATAGCTTTCAATATATGAAACTATTTTCGCAGAGGTACTTCTATGTTGAAACAAAAGTGTCTAATTCTATCGTATTTCGGAAGGTACGTTAAGCTGAGTCCCGGCTGTAAGAGGCAGTGGGTAGGTAATGGGGCTCTCCTTGATGCGGTCGGGGCCGCGGATTAATGATTCTGCGTACCCGCTGCCCCGGCATTATCGCGTCCCGCAGGAACACCCTTAGGTTTTTAGGGGGTATCCCCGCCGCGCCCATCTTCGGCGGGGGAGCCCCCCCAGCGTGGGGTGAAGATGCGTAACGCATTATTCCTGTGTTAAAAACTAGGGCTCTCCTTGACGTACTATTGAAGACCTGAAACTGGCCACACACCCTCTACCTATAATAATTGTTATTGTAATTTGACTCCGTTCTTTCAAATTGTTGGTTTGTTTTTTAACAAATTATAAAAACAGTCAAAACCCAATCTGCTCGATCACTTTTTTATTGGCAAAAAAAAAAGAAAAAGTGCTCGGTTTTGTAAATAAATTAGCCCACTCGCGGCATCAATCCTCTTTATGCCCGGTTTCAATATTTCCGGTTGAGCGCACGTTATGTTCACAACACAGTGGTTGCAATCAAAACTTGCATGCATCGGCGCAAGTCTACAATACGAGTCTGTGCACAGGTACAGGCTTCTCGATGCCTCGCTGAAACAATTGTGGATAATTATCTCGGAAAACATATTATTGCAGAGGAATGTCCATGAAATCTTTATAACATCGTGCACATGAAGGCGCGGATTGTCAAATTAAATTATGCTTTTGACGTTTTGTATTATTTGAGAGAATTTTGGAAACAAAAGTTGAAAATTGCAAACCACAGGGAATTCTCACACTTTTGTTATTATTGTGTCTGTCGGTCATTCTTCAGTTTAAGCTAGAGCCACACTACTTGTATGTAATATGTTATCTATCTCATTTAAGAAATCATAAAAAAATATTATTTAAAAAAAGTTACTGAGGTGTGTGTGCTACTTAGTCCACAATATTACACTTGCAATAAAACTCATTCATTAAAACATTGACTTAAAATTCATTCCATCTGGACTAAAAAATCTGAAACGAGCAAAAATATATTTTCACAAATGCTATTTTGCGAACAGTTTAAGAGTAAAGAGACTCAAACATTAATATTCAGATAAACAAGCGGACATGCTAATTGACTTCATTTGCGCTGAAAAATGCTAATTCAATGAAACAAAATACATTCGTAACGTAGAGATACATATTAAAATACTTCACGATAACGATCCTGTAATGGTGGCGCTCATAGAGTTACTTATAGAGAAACAAAGCCCAGCAAGTCAAAAAATGATCTCTTATGTATGCCATACACGCTACGGTCTACCGGAGAGGACCAACTGATCATTGGTAGCGTGTGTGGGGACGTGCTATGGAAAGGGCTATACTCGGGGTTTCTCTACACGATCTAATCAGAAATGAAGAGATCCGTAGACGAATTAAAATCACCGCCATAGCCCAGCGGATTAGCAAGCTGAAGAGCCAATGGGCAGGCCACATAGCGCGCAGAGCCGATGGCCAATGGGGTCAAAAAGTGCTCGAGTGGAGACCACGAACTAGCAAAAGAAGCGTAGGACGTCCACCCACAAGGTGGACAGACGTGACAGACCTTATAAAGGTCGCCGGAAGACGCTGGATGCAGGTCGATTCCAACCAGTACATAAGGAAGTCCAAAGGGGACGCCTATGTTCAGCAGTGGACGTCCTACGGCTAAGATGACGATGATGATGATGGGGATGTTCCGGTGTACCGGACCAACCGGTGAAATAAATGATTTATGATCTGGCTCCGGTCGCCTGTACAAGTAAAAACTGCACAGGTTTATTCGCACACACATGCTGGTCTACTTGCGGGGGCATACATGCACAGTTGGACCGGAGCGTGTCTGGCAAGTGGCAAGTGGCAGCAATTATTACGGATACCTATAAAACAAGATAGAAAAGGAAAGCGAATCTATTGTTACTGTGACCGTTTTATATTAACAGATCTGTATGAATTGCCTAATTAGCCCTCAGAATTTTGATTTTTGACAAATCAAAATCAAACGTTTCTGGAATGTCGGTTTATCTAGATCTATGGGTGGCATAATCACTATTCGCTACGTTTATATATTCATAGCCACACATCGCCGTATTTGGGCAAATATGATAAATACACGAACACTAATAGCGATGTGAAGTGCCACCATTATTAGATAATACTGAGACCATAATTTTACGCTGTTAATTTGATAAAAATACGCAGACGAGATACTAGTCACTACCACGAGACGACATGACATTACAATGAGTGCGTGAGTGTGAATGTGAGTGTGAGTGAGTGTGAGTGAGTGTGAGTGTGAGTGTGAGTGTGAGTGTGAGTGTGAGTGTGAGTGTGAGAGTGAGTGTGAGTGTGAGTGTGAGTGTGAGTGTGAGTGTGAGTGTGAGTGTGAGTGTGAGAGTGAGAGTGAGAGTGAGTGTGAATGTGAATGTGAATGTGAGGGTGAGTCTGAGTCTGAGTCTGAGTCTGAGTCTGAGTAAAGTGATAGTTTTTTTGTTGTTGGTGTCGTTACAAAAAATAAAACAAATTACAAAAGATGAGGACAGCTTTCTGTAATTTTTATCCTGGCTAACACTAGAGTTTGCTTTCCAGATCTTGTTTCTTCAGTTTTTTGGTATTGCGCATACTTTATATTCTGTGTCTACTTACGTTATGTATATTTAGATGAACTATGAGTATAGCTGTAATAAGGTTATTGCTAAGATACAAAGAAGAAGTAGGAAGACCTTAGACTAGTTTAAACGTCGGTGACTAAAGGGTTAAAGAGGTGTAGATGCGTTCATATGCACCGACTTCAAATCCCGCCCCGCAATAAGGATTGGTGAGGTTTTTTTATACGTTATAGTTAATCTTTCACCACGATCTCGCCTAATTTTAAGCGACAATGCGGCCGAAGATGGTATCTGACTAAACCTAGAAGGCGGGAGAATTTTATTTTATTGCAAATTTTATTGATAAAAAAAGACACCCACAGCGCATAAACATGTCAAACTTAACAATAGGTAGGCACTTAATGGACCTCAATTACTTCCCTAGAAATCATAAATCAAGATATTAAGTACATTAATATTATTAACTACATTAATAAATGGACTCATCTCAATAATTAAATCTATTACAAGACAGATACATAAATTAAAATACCCATTAAACTTTATTGCTTAAAGGTGTTTTAACTTAAGTCTTAAGTTTAAACGATTAAGTTATTGCTCTGCGTAGCTAAATATAAACTTTATTACCCTAAGTAAGATAAAAATTGAATTTATGAAGTGAAACCATAGAAAAGAAGATAGAAAAGAAGTGATATCATTTAAATAAATAAATAACTAACATAGTAGTATAAGTACCTTTACTTATCCACCGGGAGGGGACTTCTTTTGCAGGAGGTCGTCTAGGTGGGTACCCCAACAGTGCTAGTTATTCTATGTCTATATCAGTGATGTGCAAACATTACTGAGCTTCGGTAGGAGGGCACTGTAGCTAGTGAAATTACTGGGCTAAAAAGTCTTAACATCTTATGATTCTCAGGTAAGAAGCGTTGGCGCAGTGCACCCAGAATTTTTGCCTTTGTAAAATCCTGGGTAATACTGTACTTATTATGGGCAGTGTTATCTTTTATCAAAACATACATAGTAGTACCTATAATTATCTTACGAACTATAAATTTAGCGCATTCTTTTATCTGTGTTAGCGCTTAACCCTTTAACCGCCAGACTTAAAATCACTTGTCGTGCCCCTAGCGCCAGGCAAGTTTTTTGAATTATAAATACCTACAATAAAAGTGATGTCTAATATTTATTCTATTTGGGAGAGAAGCATAAAACCAACTGTAAATCATAACTTTATTCACTATTTATCTAATTACGAGTATAGTTTTATAAAATACAGTGTTATGACTTAAAAAATGTAGATTTAAAGTGCAGTCGGAAAAATACGACTTGTCGGAAATATACGACTCTGGCGGTTACGTAACAGAACAGGCTTGTCGGATATATCCGACGGTGGCGGTTAAAGGGAAGAAAGGGTTCAAAATGAAATTACGTCTCGATTCGTTACTACCCTACTCTATATTTTAGGAAATATAAATTCTTAATACAATTATAATAGCTATTCATCATTTCGAATTATTTTATTAGAAAACGGTAGAAAACAGTTAAAAAGTATTTTTTTAAAGTTTTTTTTCAACTGTACTTGCAAACAACATAGTCGACAGTAAAATACATGATGCAGTTAAATGTTGAGTAAATTTGCGTCCTAGCAAGTTTATTACACATACATTACAGGAATCCATACATATAATAAGAATGGAAATTTCTCCCCATTCATTGTGATCCTTTACTAAGGTGAACTGTGAAAATACGCATATGAACAAAACGACGCGAAAAAGTCGCTTGCGCGATCTAGATCGTAAAACATTTTGTCAATTTTTCCTAGGGAAACGTAAAATAAAATAATAAAATAAATAATAATCATTTATATCGGACACATCGCCCCTAATTTACATCAAAATTTCGAAGTAAAAGTAATAGAATATAAAGTAAATTCAATTCAAAAAAATCAAAAAGCAAAAAGTGCGACAAACTAAAAATACGCCATCTATCGATGTGGCCATAAACGAAAATTTACCAGAGTAGTTTTATTAGGCTTAATTTGTAAAAAGGTTATTACTTATGTGTGATAAAACGGCACAACCGAATTGTATGCAGTTTTCGCTAAAACGTTGCAAATTTCTCTAATTTGTAAATAGTATTGGTTTTATTTAAATCGGTTTTTAAATAAAAGAGTTATATCTATCTAAAGATTTACTTATCTATTATATAAAATCGTTCGTACACTTTTGTTCTATCAACGCACAGCCCAAACGGCTGGACGGATTGAGCTGAAATTTGGACAGCGTATTCGTAAGAAGATTTCATCGAGCAACAAGAAGCGATTTTTTAAAATTCCCTCAGGAACAGGAATTATTCCCGAAAAATGAATGTATGCAAATCCGTAACCGCTGAACCGATTAAGCCGAAATTTTGTAAAACGATAGTTGGGATTGTGATTAGAAACATCAAATAGTTTTTTTGTCAGAAATTTACTTTTAAGGGGGGTAAAGGGGGGTCGAAGTTTGTATGGAAAATTTAGAACCGCTGATCCTATTGAGCTGAAATTTGGTACAGAGATAGATTGAGTCCTAAAAAATTGAATGGTATACTTTTTATTCCAAAAATCAACCTCTAAGGCGGGATAAAGGAGGTCAAAGTTAGAATAGGAAATCGGTAACCGCTTCTTTGTTTAAGCTGAAATTTAAACCAGCGTGTTCTTTAGGTAACGAAGGCGACGTATAAAAAGGGATTTTTGCAAAATTCTTCCGGGAACGGGAATTATTCCCGAAAAACGTTTGTATGCAAATCCGTAACCGCTGAACCGATTAAGCTGAAATTTTGTAAAACGATTGTTTAGATTGTGTTTAGGAACATTAATTTTTTTTTTTGACGAAAATTAACATTTAAGGGGGGTAAAGGGGGGTCGAAATTTGTATGGAAAATTTAAAACCGCTGACCCTATTGAGCTGAAATTTGGTACAGAGGTAGATTAAGTCCTAAAAAATTGTATGGTATACTTTTTATTCCAAAAATCAACCTCTAAGGCGGGATAAAGGAGGTCAAAGTTAGAATAGGAAATCGGTAACCGCTTCTTTGTTTAAGCTGAAATTTAAACCAGCGTGTTCTTTAGGTAACGAAGGCGACCTATAAAAAGGGATTTTTGCAAAATTCCTCCGGGAACGGGAATTATTCCCGAAAAATGTTTGTATGCAAATCCGTAACCGCTGAACCGATTGAGCTGAAATTTTGTAAAACGTTTGTTTAGATCGTGTTTAGGAACATTAATTTTTTTTTGACGAAAATTAACTTTTAAGGGGGGTAAAGGGGGGTCGAAATTTGTATGGAAAATTTAAAACCGCTGACCCCATTGAGCTGAAATTTGGTACAGTGGGAGATTGAGTCCTAAAAAATGATATGGGATACTTTTTATCCCAGAAATCAACCTTGAAGGGGGAAGAGGGGGGGGGGGTAGAAGTTTGAGTAGAAAATCAGTAACCGGCCATCTTTTAAAGCTCAAATTTGAACAGCGTATTTTTTATGTAACGTAGATGACCGATAAAAAGGGATTTTGCAAAATTTCCACGGGAACGGGAATTAATTCTAAAAAACGTTTGTATCCAAATCTGTAACCGCTGAACTGATTGAGCTGATATTTTGTAAAACGATTGTCTAAAGTGTGTTTAGGAACATTGAATAGTTTTTATGTCACAAATTAACTTTTAAGGGGGGTAAAGGGGGGGTCAAAGTTTGTATGGGAAATTTAGAACCGCTGACCCTATTGAGCTTAAATTTGGTACAGCGGTAGATCTAATCCTAAAAAATGATATGCAATACTTTTTTCCCAGAAATCAACTTTTAAGGGAAAAAAGGGGGGTGCAAGTTTGTGTAAAAAATCGTTAGCCGCTTCTTTGTTTTTGCTGAAATTTGGACAGCGTGTTCTTAGTTACATAAACTAAGACGACCGATAAAAAGGGATTTTGTGAAATTCTTACAGGAACGGGAATTATTCCCAAAAAACTTTTGTGTGCAAATCCGTAACCGCTAAACCAATTAAGCTGAAATTTTGTAAAATGATGGTTTGAGTTTTGTTAAGGAAATTTTTAATAGTTTTTATATCAGAAATTAACTTATAAGGGGGGGTCAAAGTTTGTATGGGAAATTTAGAACCGCTGCGCTGACCCTATTCAGCTTAAATTAATTTAGTGCAGAGATTGATTGAGTCCTAAAAAATGAGATACTTTTTATCCCAGAAATCTACATTAAAGAGGAGGAAAGGGGGGGGGGGGGGGGGTGCAAGTTTGCGTAAGAAATCGTTAACCGCTTCTTTATTTGAGCTGAAATTTGGATAGCGTGTTTTTAGGTGGTTTTGGCGACTCACGAGAAGGGCTTTTGCTAAATTCCCACTGGAACGGGATTTATTTACAAAAAACAATTGTATGCAAATCCGTAACAACTAAACCGATTGAATCGAAATTTTGTAAAATCATGGTTTGAGTTGTGTTTAGGAACATTAAATATTTATTTTGACAGAAATTAATGGGAAATTTAGAACCGCTGACCCTATTGCGCTTAAATTTGATACAAAGGTAGATTAAGTCTTAAAAAAAGATATGGGATACTTTTTATCCCAGAAATCAACCTTTGAGGGGAGGAAAGAGGGATCCAGTTTGTGTAGGAAAGGTAACCGCTTCTTCGTTTTAGCTAAAATTTGGACAACGTATTCTTTATGTAACGTAGGCGACCGATAAGAAGGGATTTTGTGAAATTCTCACCAGAACAGGAATTTTTTCACAAAAACGTTTGCATGGAAATTAGTAACCGCTGAACCGAAAATGAGCTGATATTTTGTTAAGTTCTGTTAATGAATAGTTTTTTTATGTCAGAAATTAACTTTAAGGAGACTAAGTATTAAAGGAGGGGGAAGGAGGATCAGAGGTTTAATGGGAATTCAGGAACCATGGAATTGATTTGAGTCGCGGGAAGGATGGTGTGAGAAATTAGTAACGAATAATAATTTAGCTGAGGTACATTACAGTAGAGATAAGTTAAAGAGTTACCGGGAAAGGACCACAAATAGTTTTAATTCCTGAAAAGAGGCGTGAAAATTTATGAAGGCGATAAACTACCGCTCAACTGAGATAATTTGACCTCTGGGAAAGGACATAGGATTGGTTTCTACGGTAGCGAACAAAACTGCATAGAAATACCCAACCCGATATTCTTCGCTACCCACAGCGGGAGCAAATAATATATAGCCATGCCTTATTTTACGCTTACAAAGTCACGGGGATGGAAATACTATCATAGTGAACATAGCAGCACCAAATTCGCTTTATTAATTGACTCTCACGCGCAACGAAGTGCGCGCGGGTCAGCTAGTATGGAATAAGTCGCGCAAATCTTTTAGAATAATCTGAAAGAAATAAATCAGAATTAAAGGCGCGTAAATCTTCTCACTGCTTATAAGTCATTTAATAGGTTTTTTTACTGTACTACATTTGCATAAATCTTCTGGTTTATTAATTTTATGTACTAAATCAAATATGCTTGGCCTGATGAGATACTGGTCCAAGTTGCTTAATAAGTACTCAGTTAAGCACCTTCTACTCTAAAATGGTTCAACTTAATTAATTTTATGGTCGTAGAACCTACTTAAATTGAATGAGGACCTATCATAACTATAACAGGAATGGTTAATGGTTATCAGTAAATTAGCTAAGCCTTATCACAAACCCTAGACTTAATAGAATAGAATAGAAAACTCTTTATTGTTCACACAAATACAACAATATAAACTTAGAACTAAGATTACACAGAAAGAAGTGTGCTTAATTTAAATTATAATATTAATTGGTTCTATTTAATTTGCATCTCACTCCCTCTCTCTCTCTCTCTCTCTCTCTCTCTCTCTCTCTTCAGTCGGTCCCTCAATGTTGAGGATCGTGACTCCCTTCATGCTGCTTTGTCCAAACTATATTCTGCCACTGGGCCCGATCTTCGGCAGTGTGGAGTGCTTCGTTGACGGAAATTTCCAGCTGTTGCGTAACCTGGTCTGACGATCATTTAGGACTTCTTCCTCTACTCCTCTTGGCCTCTACCTTGCCTGCCTCTACTTTGCATATATAACAAGTGAAATTAAAAAATATTAAACCGATCTCAAGCTCGCTTTTAATAAGCGAGGGCGAGATGTACATTTTAATACGTAACTTGAAAATCGTTCACAAAATTTCGATAATATTTTAATGGAACCACTTTAAACAAATTTCTTAAAGCATATTCGAGAAATCTTTAGACACACATATTAATAAGAGTCTTACGAATCGTGAACGTTTACTGTTTTTAAAGCCGTTTAAAAATAGATACTAACGAATCTTAGATTGAGAAAGTAAATAACTATTTTGTAAAGAAATAACTTACACATATTTCGGTATTTAAGAAATTTTATTTCTGTCTTTTAGTTAATAAGGTTCATACCCACCCCTGCACTGAAATGTTATTTAAGCAAAAGCAAATTTAAAACATAGACAACTATTAGAGCTCAGAAGTCAAGATAGTCTTGAAAGTGCACTCACACAGTACAGTCACAGATAAAAGAATACTAATAGTACAGTGTAGCTACAATTATAATAATACGTAATCGCCTTCAAAAGATAGTGTTCATCGAAGTTCAAGGTCCGCACGTACTGCAATAGATCAGAACAAGACACGTCAATGAGAACTAGTATAAGCTTCAGGCAACCAGCTTCTGCCGCGGAAGTGCTCTGTTTCCGCCATACTTCCGAAGACGTGTTTCTTAGTCGAGGTTGCAATTTGGATCGGGCTTTTGTGATACAAATAGAGGTAGAAAAAACTTTACTAAGTAGAAGTCCCTCGGTTTTGCTTGTTCGAAAATATTTCTACAAATAAAATAAGAAATCTCTGTCAATCTTTAATTTATTATAAAATGTTCCTTTGTCATTTTTTAAACTAGCAAACTAAATGACCTTCCACGATGGGTCTTCCCAGAATACTTTAATCTTGTTGCATTTAAGAAGGGTATATACAAATTCTTAAAGGGCCGGCAACGCTCTGATAGCATCTCTAGTGTTGGAAGGGTCAATAGGCAGCGGTAACCGCTCAACATCAGGCGGGTCGTCTGCTTGTTTGCCGCTCAATTTATATTTAAAAAAAAAAACTAAATAAAAAATAGCAGTTCAGTAAATTTTTCTGTTTATTTTTTTAGTCACCCTTGTTTACTTCTGTTATAAAATGTGTATTTAGTACGAAGGACTATTAAAATACAATGGCAGGTATATTAGGTCAACAGTCAACAACCTTCAAAATATGCGCTGTCAAATTATATAATATTTTCCCCATGATTTTGATCCATGGTTTTGATTGTAAACCGCAGTGACCACAACATAAATATTTGCATCACTACTTGTTGATATTTTTTCCTCTTCAATGAATAATGAATTAAATATTATAGGTATAACTAATGATGAATGATTCAGGGTCAGGCGTACTTTCAGAATAATATAAAAATAAACATAAGCCTACTACATAAAGTTAAATACATGAGTAATTTTTGTATTAAACACTATTTCGGCCCAGTTTTCCTTTTAACAAGGAAAATATATAATATTAAATTTAAATAAATAGGCCAAGCGCGAGTCGGGCCACGCACAATGTAGGGTTCCGTAGTTCTAGTAGATTGAATACACTGCACAACAGCATTTTGGATGATTTTTGACGACGATTTCAAATTTGTGACTGAAATTTCTGTACCAGCTCTAGTTAAAAAGATATGACACATATTATGTTGTTTTCGTAATAAAACGCTATAAATGTAGAGATCATCATCATCATCATCTCAGCCGTAAGACGTCCACTGCTGAACATAGGCCTCCCCTTTGGACTTCCATATGTACCGGTTGGAAGCGACCTGCATCCAGCGTCTTCCGGCGACCTTTATAAGGTCGTCTGTAGTCCACCTTGTGGGTGGTCAATGTAGAGATGATCCTAATTAATTTAAGTTTAAGTTGAAAAACTCTTTATGTTATTTGATTTTCTTGCTGAAACTGAAGGCAGAGCTATTCTAAATGCTATTCTTATTCTAAGGGCTATTCTAAATGCTCTAACAATATTCAGCCATCATATGTGCGTTCCAGAAGCCTTGATAGCGTTACTTCATCGAACAAAAGTTCGGGTGGAATTGCTTGCCCAATTCTTCACTTAGTACCCCAAGATTGTCATGAATATAGTCTAGGTGGTCGTGGAGAGAGTGTAACTTAATGGTTATGTCACATTCGAGCCTTTGAAAGTGACGCATTAGTTTTTGGACGTGTTGAGAAAAGTCCAAATAATTCTTACTTTACAAAAAAAAAAATATAACCACCATTGGCCTAAAACAAAGTAAACCATTTTTAAATGAACACATTATGAGCCAGTTATGTTCCGCATACTTAATTTTTAATAAAATCAAAACAATAGTTTTATGTTTACACTAAGCAAAAATAAGTCATCGTGATGGTTCTCGAGTCCTTTCCACATTATAGCGGTTTCGTACCAAAATCTATTTATTTTCTAATTTGTCCACAAACGTAGATACTCAACACACGTTTTGCATAACTTTTGGGGAATCCAAGGCTTGTCGTTAATTTCCAGGGAGTATCCAAAGTAATTTTTGTAAGCCTAAATTATGAACGTTGTCACATTCAAACGGAATTCTTTGAGCATAATATTCTCCGCAAATTAAAAAAAATATATCCGGATCATTCACACAAGTAGCCTTGACCATGCTATATCAAATTATAATAAAAAAAACTTAAGTTAGAAATTATGAGCTAAGTAACACTGTAATATGGTGATTTATTTGTGATAGCTATAATTCGTAAACAATACAACCATGAACAATTCGCTTGCGCGATCTAATTTTGCTACTAGCGCCATCTAGTTATGCATTAATAAACTATAGGCTAGGTTAGCTTTAGGTATTCTTATTTTGCTGATTTTACCGAAACTAATAATTTTATCTTAACCGCTATAGTTTTCCTGGAAAGTTCATGGTTGAAAGCATACCTCTGATTTTTTTCAGAATTTTAAAGCTAGTAGTTCAGATTTTAGAGGGGGGGACGCTCAATTTTTTTTTTAAAACTTGAATATCTTTCAAACAGAACATGAAATCGAAAAAGTTTCTTAGCAAACCGTCCTTCATTTTAAAATATCTATTCAACGATACCCCACACGATGGTATCAGCCAGAAAAAAAAAATCATCCCCATCTTACGTGTACGGGAGGTAGCCTAAATTAATTAATTAAAAATTATTTTTTGTCACCGTTCTCTTACCCTTATTATTACTTACCTGTATACAAAATAACACTTTTCTAGGACTTATAGTTTCTCCGCAATGCCGCGGACAGACAGACGGACGGACGGACGGACGGACAAAGCGAAACTATAAGGGTTCCTTGTTGACTACGGAACCCTAAAAATGGGGTTTTATTAACTACTGACAGATTGACTTAACTTAAACAAACTGCTGTATTGTTAGTCGTGTCCTAAATCTCGACTTAACTATTTCTATGAAAAAAATATATTATGTATTCTAAATTTATAAAATGGTCGAGAAGACGCCTTTTGGGAAGAGCAGAGTCGAGGGCGAGGACACGATTAAAAATATGAGATGAGACTCTCTTACACTCTCAGAGCCGAATCACAAAATTATAGGTTGTGTAACTGACCTATGTACGTAGGTTTAGGCAACCAAAATGAATATAAGTAGAAAATAAATAATATTTAAAATTATTAAATAAAAGTTAGAGATTTGCCTACTTTTAAGAAGGGTTTTCTTAAGATTCACATAACCTTGTATATAACTATAGTTACAGCTACTTTTTCAATTTATACAAAATGTTTAAAGCAATATAGTATAATTTAACGTAATAGTGCAGGGGTGTTATTACGTGTTGCAAACCATCTTCAGGTGAAGGGCGACGAACTAAATTGCAGGCTGCATCAGCTATTCAGGTGAACGGATCCTGTCTTGCATCACTCATCACTTAGGTTTTATATTATAACTATATAATGCTCCCGGCTTTGCCCGCGTAGAGAAGTTCTGCTTTTAAAGCAGAGAACGCGATCGAGATGTGATAAAACGGAATAAAACCTATCTGTGTATAGAGAAACTCCAAGAAATAAAAGGAAAACTTTTGGTAATTAACTAAATCGAAGATAAAATGTGCATACATGCGTACACTTACGTAGAAAATGTAAAGTGCTTTGGTATATACTCGTAATAATATTATACACGTGCACATAATATCCAGTAGGCTATTGTATTTTTGTAGAAGTATAACTTATTATGATAATGTCTAACATTTTTAGTGGATGAGATACATCTTTTGGTAAAACAGAAAAGAATATCGATATGAACATTTTTAATCTATACTTAATTTTTTACATTTACTGGTACCGAAAATATACTTAGGTACTTAAAAACCTTTAAATTTAATTATACTTAATTATGACGACTTTTGAATACAAATTACTGAAAAAATCTCGGGTGAGTTAATTACATACATAACGCAGTCAAGTACAAATCAAAATTATAATAATTCTGTTTTTTATTACTTTTAAGAATCCGCATCCTAACCTTTGAAGGTGAACAACATGACCCTTTAGGTAGGCTTTTATACAGGCTTCTCTTCGTTCCCTCCGACTAGGGTTTGAATAAATAAGGGAGTCTCTCGGAGATGCCTTTCACGAGCTATTTAGGTATGCAGAGATGCTTCAGGCCTACGTGTTAGGAACGCGGTGTTTTTGAAAGCTTCGTTTAATTTAGATAGGTACTGCAATACATAACAATGAAGTCTACTTGAACGAAACAATGATTGTGCCTACCTTGCTGAATATTTTATGCGACTAGTCAGATTGTACCACCGATTACTTGTAAAATAATATCTTAAGATTTTTTGCGTTGAACCAGATTAGTCTCTGAAATCGGCAATTCACCAAGTTTATTATTGGTCAAATGTATACGAGCATATTTGTGCGTTGTGTAAAATAATATAACTATGTATGTATATACCTCTTACATACATCCATTGCTTTAATTTCTGTAAAACGAGAAGAACGTTCAGAAAACTGTAGGGGTACTATGTGATTTAATTATTCTATCTACGGCTATATAACGAGTAGCTCATGTATGACACAAAGTTTTAAATTTTGATATGGACAAACTTCTATTTTGGTTTGCAGCTTATCATGGCCGTTCCTCTTCGAATTTATTCCGTGGATTGTACATTCTGTTCAGGATGACAATAAATTAATTATCTATGTGGCCCAAAATGGAACTACAATGTTCCACCTTATAAGTCGTTGTCAAAACAACTAGCCAATAGAGACTGGCGCCATCATTCATATACATTTAATTTTGGGACTACACTTATTATCGTGACGCTCAAAAGATGAATGGGAATAGGACATTACACACAGCGCCACCTAACCAAGCTACGCAACTTAATGTTTGTGTTATGGTGGTTAGGATAACGGATATATCTAATACTTATTAATGGTACTTATATATAGTATTGAATTCTTTTTTTCAGGGTCCTGCCTACACTCGTATATTAGGTATACCAAATTTCAGCACGATCAATCAAGTAATTTTTAAAATTAATTGGTATAGATAAAATGTATTTATTTTGTATTCTGCGAGTTTATATCCCAAACACGTAGGAAATAACTATAAAGGTTTATGGCGGTTTTCCGCTCGCCATACTGGTGGTAGGCCGCGGTAAACTACCACTCCATGTACAAAATCGTAGGTAGGTTAATCGTAGGTATCTACAACCATCGCCCTAATCGCTTAAGATCAAACAAGATTGTGATGTGGCTTACCAAGAAGAACTTTACACTTTACATAGAGATGTCCGAAATTCATTGCAAAAACAATTTACACCTCCATATTTGTGGTCAATGACATGCATTTAGTTTGGCCTTGCGCCATCCTTTTGAAGATGTGTGATGCATTTATTCGAATATTTATTGCCCAAATAGAGACATTAGTGCAACCTTGCCAATTATAGTTTCTTTTCCGTTAACCATATATAGGAGTAGGAGTAAAGTGTAAGGCCGGTCCATATCTGGAGGATTTGTTTATTTTTTAATTAACTAGTTTTGATAGCGGCTGCACTCCCGTTAATCCTCTTGCAGCTGATGTCGTCAATATAATATTTACGTATGTATCCGTGCCAATTTTCAACTCAATCTGTTCAGCTGTCTGAGCGGTGTGTAAATCTACGCAAAAGTATTAGTATTCTTTTATCTGGTTTTTATCCAAAATGTGTACGCTAAGTAACTACTATCTAAGCCTCATAACGATTAACAATAAATAGTTTTAACTCAATGTGTGATTATTCTGTGTTTCGAAAGGTACGTTAAAAGTAGTAGTAGGTTGTAGTTGGCAATCGATAGGTCATGTTAAAAACCTTGTAGGTTACCAACAAAAGCTTTAATTGTGATTAGACTCTAAAGTCCCTTGTTCTGTTGCAGTATAAATCCTTATTATTATTATCATTAAGGGACTGCTAATAAAAACTGCCAACAAACAACTCAAACATTTCAATAGTTTTGGCGTAAGTTTTGACAAATAAACACAATATTTTTTTTATTATTTCGGTGGGATGGGATTGGCCTCATATGAATTTGATTTAACCTTTAAATGTCCATATTAGTCTTTTAGTTTATAGCTAACAATTTTTATAATTAATCGGAATATTATTAAAAAGAGACAATTATTTTATTTTTTGAGGTCAACATCGACTTGATGTCCTTTTGAGTAATTAATGTATTTACGTCTGGAGTGTTCATAACTGCCCGTTTAAATGTAGTCCACTGATAAAAAAATATAATTAATGTTTTTTATCTCTTGCATTTCAAAACATTTACAATTAATGACGAATATTGCAAAAATAGGGATGTTTACTAAAATATTTTGAGCCCATAAACTTTGACCAGAATAAAATTTCAAAAAGTAAATTCTGCGAATTTATATTTTTAAATATTTGTCGTATCGTGTGAGCGAGCATATCGAACGCCAGGAGAGAAGCCTTAAGAAAAACACCTCGTTAATGTAGAGTCACGATAAACGGAAATGGACAACGGATGCGGTTTTGAATTCTTCTATTTACTTAAAATTATGTCATTTCAAGTGCTAAAGCGTAATCATGATGAAATATTACACGCGTAAACAAATGTTTATTTTAACAGTAGGCATGTGATTTTCAGTTAAAATTCGTCATCTGTTATTAGTTATCTATTTCGGACATATTTAGGTTCAGAATACAGCAAGAAACTATATTTATTTTTCTATTATATTGGGGTATTTTGCTGGCTTTGATAGACTTAACTCGGTACACATATCCATACCTTTTTTTTTGTGCGAAGAAGTTCTCCTGATGCTAAAAGACGCTACCGATAATAATCAGTACAGTGCTACCCAGAATTTAATAATAATGTAAAATTCTAGATGCTCTGCACCAACGCTTCTTATTCAAGATTGATAAGATGTTAAGACTCTTCAGCTCTAGCCCAGTAATTTCACTAACTTCAGTGCGCTTCTACCGAAACACAGTAATACACGTCACTGCTAAAGCAGAATAAATCCTGGCACTGTTGGGGTACCCGCCTAGTCGACGTCCTGCAAAGGAAGTCTACCCCCGGTATACCCGGTACCTTCGCAATTAATGTATCCGCAGAATAAAAGTTTATTAATACAACTTGACCTATCTGAACTTACATCATATCACAACTTTTACGCTACCTTGATATTAATATAATATCTACCGGGAAATGGAGCACATTTTATAATTGCTATAAACTATGACGTTATACGACAGTTTATTATCTACTTTTTACATATTTACTCGTTAATATGGCCAGGATTACTTCATAAGGCCAGGATTATTTCTTCCTTTTTCCTATTTACTTATATTAAAATCATAAAGCATTTAAATATTAAGTAGTTTTATTCTATAGAAGTACCTACCTATATTTAAGATTAAATAACTTTAGCATCGTAATAAAGTTAGGATTTTATAGTGTCTAGCTATTGATAAAAAAAAATTTCAAGTAATAATATTATTTAAGTTACATTTTTAGTAGATACCACCAAAGTATAGGAAAATATCAAAACTATCTAATTAGAACCTAATTAACGTTTGATGTTATAATATTCAATATCTGAATACTATTTGTATGTCAGCGGAGCTGGCCAGACATACTGAGCTACTTATGACTATACTTTATCTAATTTTACCATGTTTGACACAAATAAATCATTTCAATATAAGTCTTTTATAAAGAATTTTATTATTTGAAGTGTTCTCTTTAGCAAAATTTAAGTTTCGTACACCGTTACACAACCACCGTCCTCAAGTAAAAAGACTAGGTACTGAACAGCCGTTTCCTTTCCATATAATATTATGTATAATAGGACTGCAAAACAATCGGATGGCAACCGGTTCCTATTCGCTGTAGAACTTTGGAACAATACGGCTAGCCGTAAGTACTTGCGGCCAGCCGTCCGATCCGCATAATATCCGGCTATCCGCATAAAGTATAGCATTACACACATTTTCCTAGCTAAAATAGTATTTATGTCTATCTTATGCAGTAGTAACCCTTTGGACCCTCCGTTACTAAATTGGTGGGAGGAAGTGGATCTTATTGTATTAACTCCACTTATCTCGAATTGTCTTTTTAAAGACTACATTATTATAGTCAGACCTTAACCTCTTTCCGCCCGCATACGTGTATTCTTAGAATCTACGAGGAGAAGAATTAGGTTTAATTTTTTACCTTAAAAGTTAATTTAAAGATTAGGTACTTTCGAATACATTATCTTTTTGTTGGTACGAATACCTGTTTTCGCATGAATATATAGAGGTACAATATAAATCTATATAATAATGAAATTTAACAGACAGGAGGTACAATATAAATCTATATAATTATGAAATTTAACAGACTACTTTAGTATTATTAAAGAAATTAAATTATTTACCCAAGTAACCCAAAGTCATGTAAACAGAGATAATTGCTATAAACAAACAACACATCTTGCATTCATAATTGAATATAATAATAAAATACTCGTAATAATGTAATTTGCCTAATAAATGGTCAGTAATCATGAGCCTTAAAATATAACAATCGTATACTTATTGTTAAATGAAAAGTGTGTGTTATGCGACAATCTAAGAAAATTGTCCTTTATACATAAGGAGTAGGTTGAAATGAACATGAATGTAACATTTAAAAGTGTGCCCTCGCGTAGAACATTCGCCTGTAATGTAACGTTACAAAGTCAACGTAACGTGCAGTAATACAGATTTGAGAATTGCATTCTTTAGGGAAGAGAACCGAGCATTACAGTGCGCAACTTGATATAGTTTGTGTAATATTTTTAAAAAACTTGTAACTTTCATCTTTTTCCAAAAAGTTGACAATGGTCAATTTTTATTTATTATTTTATTCATTAGATAGCCAAAAAACACGTGTCTAACATCTTTTTTATTACTTAAATGAAGGATTAATATCTAATTATTAAAATTTTCACCTTGGCAACATCCATATTCTTGAAATTGAATCTGAAACGTTACCTTATAGGAAAATGCTCGAAGTGAGAAAGCACCTTTACAAGTACAAGTAAGTAGATATATTTAAAGACGTAGGTATAATTTGACAATGGTTTAACAAATAAATGGTTTGTCTTGTTTATGTTTATTCATGAAATAGATGTATTAAGTATGTAATTTTCATAAATGGTTGATGGTCAAAGCTTCGAATGTAACAAAGGGGTATTGTAAAACGACAATTTTCTTAAATTACTGCATAAACAGAAGTTTCATTCAACGTATACAATTGAATGCACTTTAATGCAGTTATTACTAGTAGTAATAGTACTAGGTACTAGCTTGATAAGCACCTACGAGAGGATTTAAATAAATTGCGTAATAGCCATTAACAATATACCCAATGACGATTTTCATTTTCGAGACTAAGCTTTTTAACAACACAAAATACCGGAGGAATGATTGAACCGAGAATAAAAGTCTGGATATACGAGTATTATTAGGCGGTCAGTTTTCACCAAAGTAGGTTTTTTGACGCCGAGAAAAAATGCATTACGCATTCCCTCGAGGGAATTATGTGGGACTCCCTATGCCGGACGACTGCACGGTACCACTAAAACGACTCTGCAGAGCCTTGGCATACAGACTTCTCTACCCTATCCAAACAGCCTCGATCTAGGGCTACAATTGATTGCTATCCTTCCGCATGTGAATCGATTGCTCCATAATATATAAGAAATAAGGGATAAAAACAAGGATATGTGTGATAGCTTCGACTTAAGTAGACCTGTCATAAGATGTATTTTCCTAATATGATATCTTAATGCCTTATACGGGGCATGTAAAGAAATATCGTCAATAGCTGTTGCAATCTGCACTTTACTCAATTTCATAATATGTGATTAGAGATAAATATTTTAGTACTATTGCATTATCATTATATTATTGTAAATACTTAGTCTTCCCATAGAGATGCTTTACGAACGAGCGGTAGAGACTTAAAAGAGAACTCAAAAACTGTGAAAGTAGCCTATTTGAATATATGCATTTTAAGTTTGAGTAAAGATCGATTTATTTTAAAATGTCCCTCGAAAATGTTCTTTAAATTTAATGGAATGTCCTTAAGCGAATGACGTACTCAACCTACTTATACTATAGAGGTAGTTACCTAAATAAGGGCAATGAAAGTTGATTGACAAATTAACAATGGCTTTATCAGATAACAATAGTTAATTACGAAACTTAGTTTGGTTCAGTTAATCACTATGAAAGTACTTATAGATTACGCGTGTACTGCTAATAAAAATATAAAAGTATCAATATTAAATATTAAGAGGAAAGATTTGAATTTTAATTGAATAAACACAGAAAATTCTGGACCAATTTAATTTATTTTCATGATCCAGAATTCTTCCAGTCTTCGAAGTCGCGGCCAAATGCTAATTGATACTCTATATTTTTAGTATCTACTCATATGTAAATGTTTAAGGATTCGTAGTATTCATATTATGTAGCACTTCTAACTATATATAAATAAATAAAAAATTTCGTAATGTAAAAGAGCTGTTAATTAATTTGCAATAATATACAAAATACGTAACTATATACATAGGTACTTACGTACGTATTTTATTTTTTTGCAATCGCGATAAAAACATCTCTTCAATCATAAATGGCGTATCTGTCACTTTTGTAATTCTTTTTATGCTTATCCTAGAGGTGACTTTTCAAGTTCGCTTATTATTAATATTACCAATATATTTTATTACCGATCGTCCCTACTTACATAATACAATTTGTACATTGTATATTGCCTAGCAAGTACCTACTCATAACGATTCAATGTCAACCAGGGCTACTTAATTTACGATACTATCAGTCCTTTGGCAGACCTTTGATTGCCCTTAAAAACTCAGATATTATCTCTATATTTCAACTGTTACTAAGTACTTGCGAGTTCTCGAGTGGAGACCACGTCTCGGTAAACGTAGTGTAGGGCGCCCATGGGCGAGATGGGGCGATGCTATCCGGAGGGTCGCTGGGGGTGGGTAGAGAAGAAAGACGGAGGACCGAGTTGAGTGGCGTGCCATGGGGGAGGCCTATGTCCAGCAGTGGACGAAAATAGGCTTATGATGATGATGATATGAAGTACTTGCGTTATTTTTAGTAAATTCATAGTAAGATTTTTTTTACTAATATGAAAAATGTCGGTTTAACTCGCGGTAAATAATTAATAGACTGTGTTATTCCAAAGTCTACGATTTTTTTTCAGAGAAGTGAATCTCTTATTTTATTGAAAAAAAAAACGCTAATTAGGGTAGGTATCGGCTGCTTTCTTCGACTATACTGTTGTAAAGTTTTCTACTAACTGTAGTTAAGAATGTAGAGGTAGAAATTATAAAATTCAGCTTAAGTGCATACTTTAAGGATTTTCGATATTATAATCATATTGCAATCTGAGTACTAGAGTACCTACTACCAATAGAGTTTAAAAGCAAGAGCATGAAATGAAATGAAATTAAATATATTTATTTAGATAGATGTGATAGATACATGGTTAAACTAAAATTTAAAACTATTTTTTTTATGTGATGAACGAGCAAGACGCTCTCCTGATGTTAAGAGATAACAGGCTGCCCATAATCAGTACAGTGTTACCTAGGATTTCACAATTATGTGAAATTCTAGGAGCACTGCACCAACGCTTCTTACTCAAGAGTCATGAGATGTTAAGACTCTTTAGCCCAGTAATTTCACTAGCTACAGTGCCCTCCTACCGGAGCACAGTGATGTATGATTACTTATGTGGATTACTTATGAACAACTAGATTATAACCTATGGTGTCCACTGGCCCCACACTAGGATACCCTGAGTTGTGGTAGCCAGTCTCTTCCCTAAGTTTTCTTTATTATCTATTTGTAGTAATATAATAAAACCTAATAGCATAAGTACTACTTGACATAAACTTAATATCCAACCCAATCATATTTTATGCGAGGGACTTTTGCAGCGCCGAAAACTTTTGTTTGGGATCGAAGCGTAGTTCGGTGTTTATCATGTGGTGTGTTAACTTTACTCCTCAAACTCACACCCTAACTCAAAATTCATTTATTCAAACAGGCTATAATGGAGCGCAAGTCAATTTTACAATAATTATTACACAAATACATAATATAAATGTGAAAGTTTGTGAGTGAGTGTGACCGATTGAGCTGAAATTTGGTATAGATAGGGTCTAAACCCTGGAATAACACATAGGCTACAGTAGGACGAAGCGGGAAGTGCCGCTGGGTTTTTAGTGGGTATAATCCTGCCGCACACATCTTCGGCGGGTGAGTCCCACATACCACCCTGCGCCCCCCGGCGTAGGGTGATGATGCGTAATGCATTTTTCCCAGTGTCAAAAAAAAGGTACAGCGAGTAGCGGTAAAATCACTGGGCGTAGCTTTTAGCGTTATATTTTAAGACTCTACCGCTCGTTCAAAAAGCACCTCTATGAGAAGAACGAGCAAGAAACTCGTTCACCACCTTGAATACGGCGCATTAAATTACGTACCACTATACTTTTTGTAGGACGATACACCATTCTAATAGTATGAGAAGGCCCTTGTTCTAATAAAACACTATAAATAGTAAAATGAAACTGATACATGCTGAGAAAACAAACAGTGTTTTATTGAATCGCGTACAAACATGTTGATAAACATGACTTGAGGGCCACATATGCGGACGAATTGATGATGCACTTTAGAACAGTCGCATACGAAGCGAAGCGATGTTCAAATAGAAAGATAAAAGGTATTATGGATAGATAGATAACTCTTTATTGGAACACAGAAAAATATACAGAAATAAACTTAAAAAATAAAACACAATATTATAATCTGTGTTACAATTGGCGGTCTTATCGCTAAAAGCGATCTCTTCCAGACAACCGTGCAGGGAGAAGAGAATATTGCTATTCACATGGGTTTGTGGTGTGATAAAATAATAATTATGCAGTATGTTATTTGTAATATACTGCATAATTATTATTTTACACACACACACAAACACACACACACACACACACACACAGACAGTGTTTAAATACTTATCATTTTCATATATTATAAACTTATATATTATAGAAAAAATATTATATGTAGTCTAATCGCTATTAACGACCCCCGCAACTGTTTAAACGTAGAATCTCACATTTTTTTATGCTAACAATAAGTGTCTATATTGCAGTATCACACAAGTCTTAAGTTTCTTGCTGGATCTGCTTATGAGCCTTCTGTATAAATTTTTGGATTATTCCCATTCCCCCCCTGGTATGGCTGGTATCCATAGGCGACGGTAGCCACCCAGCATCAGGTAGGCCGTCGGCTTGTTTGTCACCTATTACATTTAAAAAAATCCTTCTAACCAGGTTTTCTGTAAGAGACTGCTGTATACGATAAGACCGCCGAGCTTTTTGTGCGTATTTTATACATATAACTACGGTTACTCCTGTTACTTGGTATGAAATAAAGATTTGTTGTATTGTAAGTACAAGTCGAAGTACACTCTCAGTAGGCCGTCAGTCGTCAGTCGGCTAGGAAATAATTTGCAAAGTAATTTATAACGTTTGATATGAGTAACCAGAACAGTGACCGAGCGGGATCGAAGCAAATCAACTACATTGAGAACATGACCACAGGGGCACGCGAAAACAGGCCTTATTGCCTTACAATAAGGCATTAGTTATGAAGTGCCGATGAGTACGATAACTTCCGGAGACGTCCCCCAATGCAAACGCCATCGTCGCTCGCTACTATGAAATTACTTGTGTAATACATTCCTGGTAAAATTTCCTTTTGGATTTGTTTGATAAACTCTACAAATGACTTGCTTTATACCAACCTTGCTTGGTTGCTTGCTTGGTTTTTGCCAACTACCAACCAAGTGTAATTTTTGTTACTCCTTTCCCTGCACGGTTGTCTGGAAGAGATCGCTTTGAGCGATAAGACCGCCAATTGTAACACCTTTGTATAATATGTAACAATATTTTAAAGTTTTTGTTTTCATGTGAAGTTCCAATAAAGAGTTGTGTATTGTATTGTATACGACTAGCTGCGCCCAGCGATTTTACCCGCTATACAGTAACCTCTTTTTCCGGGGTATGAGCTATTTCTATACCAAATTTCAGCTCAATCGGTCCGTCTAGGCGTGAAGGAGTAACAATCATCCCATAAATGTAAGAATGTTACAAACTTACGCGTTTATAATATTTATTAGTAGGATTCATATAACGCATCGTGTTAATATCTTATTATTTATAATTATTTTGGGATTTTACGTTTTTAGCGGATTTAATCGTCGATTTATATTGTTAACTCAAAATACTAAACTTAATATGCATAAAATTTGCTATTTATGGAATCCTAATATATATTCATGTGAACTTTTAAAAGATAACAAAATGATATTATTTATTTATTATAACTACAATTTTAATAAATCACATAAAGAGTCTTCTTTAAAGCTATAAATCTAATCAGTATAATACCTCAGACCTCAGATTATTTTCAAATCTGGTCTATCCAGTTTTAATTTTATAAATCCCTAAAAAAACTCTGTCGTTTTATCCAAGCGAGTTTAGAAATGTGCTAAACTGCGATAATATAACAACGTTTTTGACAATAGTACTTAAAAGTTATAGAAAATTATATAGCAATTTATTATAATTTCTGATATTCAAAACAAACGCTACATATAAGACTAAAACGTTTATTAAACGCAATTTTACATCTTTTTAAACGTTTACTTAATGAAACTTTGCGTATTTAATTACGTTTTACTTATAAATAAATACTGACATTTTCAAAAAGCAGACCGAAGAAAAGTTCTTGATTTTTGTGTTTAATTTTTATTGTCTATAATATTTTAAAGATAAGGATTTGTAAAAGTTTGTAACAAAAAAATTTAAAAACTATTACATGTAGGTACTAGATCTCTTCTAAAAAATCTGGGAGATGACGCTGTACTCAGTATGTCACAAAAGAAAAGACATGGATTCGAAAAATAGCAATTAAAAGCATATTTCTCTCTAAGCTAATCAACTACAACTGGTTCCATGGTGTTCGCATCTTAACCGGTTACTATGAGCACTAATAATACCTAAATTTAAATAAGTAGGTACACATGATTCATTCAATTGAATGGTAAAACAATTTGTGTAATTATTATTAATCAGGAAAATTCCAAATAAAAATAGTTATGCAAATCTGTCTACCTCCTATGCCCAGTGTTTATGTAGGAAAATTTGAAGAAAAATAATTTTTGATAAAAAAGGCTAATATTTTAGTATGCGGCGCGGCGGTGTGAACTTAAATTATTATTATCAAAATCCATAACATTAATAAAGTAAACTATAATATATATAAATATAAATAGTAAAGAAAGTGCTTATGGTAAATTAGTAGCAATTAGAATATATGAGTATAATATATATATATACCTAATGTGTTTCTTGAAAATATTTACTCTAAAGCCAACCCCACATTAGGTATCCGCGACTTTTGTCAGCGTAAGTAAATCACTGGAAAGTCTGGTACTGGTAAGAACGACACGACTACGCCACGAAATCGTCACCTACGCGATCGATTATCGCCTAATGTGGGGTATACCTAAAACGAATTACAGATCTACATAATAGTATGACTTCTCTCGAATAAAAATTATGTAATTTAAATGTTAACTGTGAATTTAATTTGCAAATAAACGACATTATCACTAATTCGGTTTCGGCAAACATAGTTACTTTTAAAAAACGTTACCAAACTTGAGATTATTATGTAAAATTTATTTAACCTATCTAGAAAACCGTCAGACTTATAATAGTGTCTAGGGGGTGATTCACAATGAAATTCATTCCAAAGCGATTCGTCGCCTTCGTGTCGCTTGCTGCCAAATTTCATAGGAATTATGAAAAAAACTACAGACCGCCAAAGCAATTTGGGTACAGAATACACTTACCACAGATAAGCTTAAAGGTGAGAGGAGCCCTCTGCACAAAGCATTAATTTACCTGTTATAATTTTACCTTTGTAAAATCCTAGGTAGCATTGTACAAATTTTGGGCAGCGGTTTCTCTTACCATCAGGAGAGCGTCTTGCTCGTCTTCTTACCTCGTTGTATAATATAATTTTGTATTTGAATCAACACAACCTAAACCACTATCTGTCAGCGAAATTACTGGGCATCATGAGATTCAACAAAACTCTTAAAATTCAATAACTCACGGTGACAAACGCAGTCCGCGCAGAATTTTGAATTTTAAAACACTAGGTACTGTAGGTATGGGTAATCATAATGCTTACCATCACGCATCAGATCTGTTTGTCTTGTCACTTGGTCATAAAATAAATAAATATTTTAGCACCACCGGCTAAGCAACTTAATTCTTGTGTTAAGGTGGTTAGGATAACGGATATAATACTTATAAACTTTTCTTTTGTAAATACATTACCTAATTATAATAGATATTGAAAACCACTCAGATTAGAAACAAATACTATCTGTGGATCACACAAAAATTTGTCCCATACGGGAATCGAACCCACAACCGTCTGCGTCAAGTGTATTATAGCCCACCGCGCCACAAAGGTCGTTCAAATAAAATTATCCGAATTTGAGTTTCCTTATATCAATGGTTAATGAACTCCAATATGGACTCAGATGGCACGTGTATATTATTTGTTATTCTTTTATTGGTCACATGTACACGCACGTTTTCTGTGTACCTCTCATAAAAGTGTGCATATTTTGATGTAGAGTTACAAATACCTACTATCTTTTTATACAGAAAAACAGGCCATGGTGTATATTATGAAGTTTTTATGTTGAAAACAACCGACCCGTCTACGCTGCGCACGGGTAAGCGCCAAATTAATGCAATTATAATAATAGTAAAATTATCAACTCACATAAAAGGAAAAAATTAATTAATGCCCACGGGGCAAGATTAGCACTAGACTGGCTATTAAATCTGATGAACCAAAATACCCAGGTTCCCAGACGTTAAAAAATATGTGTACACAGTGCACATGATCATAACTATTTGCCCAGAATATTATGACCATTAACTAGGTATGTGGGTTATCGAATTTTTGAATTATAAAAGGACAGCAAGCCGCGAGATATGATTAGAAAATTTGGGGCCCTATAGCCCTCCCCTCTCTATCCGCCAGTCTACTCATATCGTTCTACATAGAAGATATGATGGAATACAGATAATGCAAGTACAAATCGCGAGTAACCCAATTTAACAGGTCAGTGCTTGGGCTTTGACTTGTCCATTCAACCGCTGACGATGTCAACCGTGCCGAATTACACTTTTTATATAGGAAAATAACTACCTATATAAAAGTAAGTAAAAAAGGATGTAGGAAATAGGCCCATCATTGGATATCATCAATTAGTTTTTTTACCTCGTCCGCTGATTGCTATTCGAATCGATTTTACTTTAATTCTAAAGGTACCTACGTCGCGTCGCCGCGGGCTTTGTTGATTTACCATCGGATTTGTCTGTCTTTTTGAATGCCAAGGATCTGCATTTTATTGTGTCTAAGACGGAATTATGCAGTTTCTATAATAAACATACATTTGATTTTTTTTGTTACATACATTTAAATAACACAAACACATATACTATTATTACATACATTTAAATAACACATAACACATTTTTATCACACTTAAAAGACTCATTTTAGCATAAACGAATTTTGAGTTTGAGTACCTACGCCACGTGCTGAATCCACGTGTATGTACTTGAATTTAAAAACAAACCCATTACCGGTTTTATTTCTTAATTTGGTTTTTAATGTCCTAAATAAATTAGATCAAAGATTGCACTAACACTTGATGGCTATTTATTCATCTGAGACTAACACACACTTATCAGAGACATTGTTCACTTTACGATGACATTTTGACACCTCAAAAACGTAATTTTATAAAATAGAGTCCTTTTCACGAAAGAGGTCACACGGAATTTAGCGGAACTAAATTTAATTTAATCAATTATTACGAGACATATCCTAAGTAATTTTCATTTGTTAGATAAAATAAATACCTATTTAATTAAAAATTTAATATGAGAAATTATAACGAGTTGAAATGTTAGAGATATCAACTTTCAAAATGTGCGATAGTGGCGCCCCACAAAAAGGACTCCTTTCGTGAAAAGCACCTGTTCATCTTTTATTTTTTTTATATGAGATATCACCACACTGCCAATCGCAAGTGGACGATATATCGTCCACTTGCGAAGAAATATATTTCTTTTTAAATACCGACAAAGAATGAAGAAGAAAGAGGAGAGGTCTACAATTCACAAGTCACAATTCGTGGGCAACCTTTTTTTGCATGTTCACCAATTACTGGAAGACGCCTTAACCGATTTGAAAACAGCTAAAACTTTTCTCACTTATTGAACAATTAGCTATTTAATTTCAAAGGTCAAGGCTTTTCAGGTAGAGACTCATTAAAACTTTATCGAGAAATAGGTGTTTCAAGATAGCTTGAGCTAGATGCACGTTTTAAAACATAGGTTTTAAAACGTGCATCTAGCTCTCATTTATTGAAGTTGATTTAATATTATATACTTAATATATTTTTTACTTCACTAATTGCACTAATGTTAAAACGATTTCAACTGCAGTGTTAAAACAATATTGGTTTAATCTTCGAAGTTTGCAAATATGCAATAAGTCAGTAACCTAACTCAAGGATTTAAATGTGTGTAGCACTTGAAATAAATATAGTAATGCAAACATAAATTACTGAACAACGTAATTGGTTTGTTTAACACGCAACAAAGGTTGAATGTAGGCTACGCGTTATTTATTACCTTACCTATTTTGCTTGACCTAATCCTGGTACAAGGCGAAGCCTGCAATATTAAAATTGTTAAATTGTAAATTTAAAAAATTATAGCTAAAATGTAAATTTAACAATTATTAAGTGGTTGTTAATTTTTTTTTGTAGCAAATACCTTTATTGAGAAAAAATGACAATGCTACAGCTACTCACATAATACAAGCTAATGTTCAGCAACAAAGAACAGTTGAACGATCCACAATTCGGCAAAATGCCAATCCACAGGGAATTCAAATGCTCCAAACCACTCTCAGATGACTTAATAACGAGTTAAAATAAATTAAAAATAATTAATTATAGCCATCTTTAGTTTTTCGTAGATCCAGGTATTAAATTAAAATATGTAGGAAAATATATATAAAAAAATTGTGCGTGACTTAGGTCAGCATAAAATGTAGAGTATTAATGATCGCCAAATCTTGAATAAAAATATGCGTTGTCAAGTTCAAGTTTAGTTGGTAAGGTTAGTAAGGTTGTTTTATAATTGTAGCGTTCGTCATACGAGTGATTTATCATTATCATACATCACTATTGAATCAATTCTGCTACTAATACCTCGCCATAGACAATTTATTTCTAATACCTACTCTAGATAAAAATATATAACATCTGGGTAAAAGAGACCTACCTAAGTAAAAAAGGAGATGCCTTGGTAAAAAAGCTAGCGTTAGCATTGCCTTGCTGAATACAACTGCATAGTCACAAATCCCTCCACTCCACCATAAGGTTATTTGATTTCGTTTTTTTTTTTTAAATATTTGCAAGTTTTCCATGATAGGTATTTAGTTTCTAAGGTATTTTATGTGCCTACTCTACTGTAAGCTTGTTGAAATAAAAGAAAATAAATGTCATCTAAATCGTTTGTGTTATACACATAAATATTATGTGTTACTCGCCAGTTCTCTTCCTCCGAGCCTAAACAAATACCATATTTTCAATGGAAAATATTGTTATAATTATTATAGCTAATAGTATGATAGCAGGTCAGATGGAGTCGATTATCGAGTTATGATAAATCAAGTGATTGTTGAGCTCAGTGTACCGTAGAAATCGCGATCAAAGTAATCGATATGGTTATCAACCTTGGCCCCAAATGCACCACTGTCTGCGAGATGAAGAATTATGCATCGTTATGACGCCTATTTGTTTGTTTACTACGCACGTAGAGACCTGGGAATTGGTGTTATCCGCTCTCTGGATGATAAAAGTGGGCGTGTGATGACTCGTGCGATTACAGGTGTGTAAGTACACTGCGTAAGTTGACGCGTAACTCGTTAGTCTGCAGTTTTAGGTGCGTAAACTGCGAAAAATATATAATTTTATTCGTAGAGCGCAAATTTTCGTAGAGCATAATAAAAGATATTAAACTAACAAGAAAATATGAGTATCACGATTTAACTTCAAGTAAGGATTTTAGAAAAGTTGAAAAAAAATCCGGTATGAATATTTAGACTAAAATCATACTTCGCCCAGTCAGACCATAAGTAAGGTCACTTGTGGTCTTACTATCATGCTTCTTCTAGTGCTTTACCAAATACCTATTTAATTTGGGCGTCTTATAATTTTTACTATGCTCGCGGCTTAGCCCGCGTGGAGAATTTTTGGCATAGGTCTAAGACATACAATGTATCTGTGTTCCAAATTTCAATCCAAATCAAATCAGCTGTTTGGGCTGAACGGATCTGTCAGTTAATCTGTCACTTTTTCCATTTATATATTTAGATTTAAAAAATAGTGTAGGTCTAAGTTTCTATGTAGTCACATACCTCGTTGAAAGACCTGTCCCTGACGCCAAGTCTATTAAGGATGCAATCATTACATTAAGATGCTCCAAGTGGTATAAATATGCAACCTTCACCCTTCGCAACCTCAGGACGATTCCACAATCACGTCTATTTGAACTTGTCATAGAGTGTTAGTGTGACGGCTTATTTGAATAACTTCGTCTACAATAAGAATATGAATTTATAGCTATTATAAGTAGGATCTCTCTGATCTAAATTAAACATTTTGAGTCGTTCATTTACCATTTAAATCTACCCTATACTTAAATTTTAACACTAAAATCAGCTAAATTCTCGAGTTTTTTTACTGGGGAGACAAACGAACTGCTATGAATGTTTGTATATAAAAAGATAGATGTGACAAACACGTAGAAGGCCACTTGCTTTTTTTTTGAAAATAATGTTTGGTTAAAAGATTTTTTTATAATCAATCAATAAATACCGAAAGAATGTTCACAAAAGGTTTTAAAAACCCCCGTGCTTAACAAATCAAATACTAATTAGATTCAAAAATATATCACGTATCTTGCACGTACGAGTATCATAACATATATACCACTTTACAATAAGAAGTTAGGTCACAGGCTTGTCTATGACTATTTTCACCTTGGCTTTTCCGAACTTTATACCTAAGTACACTTTATCCTTTGCGTACAATTATTTATTTCCGTAGCAGGACATGTTTTATAAGGCCAATAGCCAACCTTTGTCATTGCCAACCTGTGGTTTCACGGAAAAACATTGCTTTATTTTACATCTATTTTTAGACTTTTGGGTGCTTTCACGTTGGCCTTAACCTTATGAGCGCTATATAACCTACATCTGTCCTCTTACGTCTTGCGGATCAAGAAATACTAAAGTTCTGGAAATCATGACTTTCCCTTTCGAGAAACCAGAACAATAATAATTCTAGATGACGTCTTGGCTTCAATGACGATTTCTGTTTCCACATATTGCAGGCCATTCAGAAATATTGGCAACTTGAAACTGTACTTTATAGTGACTCTGACAGTATAATATGTAAGGTAGTGTCAATTTAAAATATAGTCCTTTAAAATTTATGTTTAATATTATGATATCATCCTAGCCAGCTAGTGTACCTCTTGTAAGCATAGCTTAGGGCAATTACTATTATACATTATGAATGATATCATTTCGCTTGTTCAATTTTAAATTTTAAACTCTCAAGTTAGTTCATTGTTTTCGAAGTCTCCATTTTATATAAGAACTTTTTGTATTATCTACAGTGTCGGTCTAAGAATAGGTCGTAAAGCAACAGACGCACACGAAGTTGCTCAGGTCAGCTAGTAGAAATATAAATATTTCAATAAAGCAAAACAGTCGTTACCGCTGCAAGATCATTGCCAAGGCGAGCGGTTGCTCATGACTCTTGATAATTGTTAGCGCCGGCGAAAAACACGTGGACATGTGGACGTAGCTATAAAATGATTACAGTATTGCAACTTACCCACCACCCAACTAATATTATAAATGCGAAAGTTCGTAAGAATGTATGGATGTATGTATGTATATTTCTTGCTCTAGCACGCCTAAACGGTGCGGTGGATCGATAGAGCTGAAATTTGGTATAGTATACAGATATGGTATACAGATAACATAGACCCTGGAATAAAATAAATGCTACTATACAGCGGGTAAAACCGCTGGGCGCAGGTTATAAATAAGTTATGCAGGTATTTGTCCACAATACTTAAATTCTAGTTCACTGCAGGTATTTAATTCAAAAGATATGATATTTAGAAGTGTGGAGAGTTGTTTTAATTTAATTTCTATCAAAGATTTAAGAAATGAACTCTAAGTAACATTTTTTTTCGCCTTTGCCAATCATTGCAAACGTACAAACTTTTTTATTTTGTACACTTCCTACCACACCAGGGCTATTCACTTATTTGTCAGGGAACCGAACCGAAGACCGAATTGTCAAAAATTTATGAAATGACGTATTACGTCGAATCGATTCAATACGTCACATAGCCCTGCAGAACTTACTTAAATAATTACTTGAAATTATTTTAAGTGTGAAGTTTAGTAACTGTTTCTAAGTATGCTGTAAGTATAAGAACACGCTATGATATGAGAGCTAATAACTTTGTGATTAAGGAACTAATAACGTACAATTGATGCTGCATTTGAGAAAAGATGGAAATATTAATAAATTGTGTGTTAGACTGTTGCTTTACTAATAAGATTATATACGAGTAAGTTATGTAATCATTATTGGGGTTTATACTCCAACAGAAGAGGTTACCCTACTTACACTGTCAGATTCAAATCATGGTTATAGGTTGTGTGGTCAACTTTTATGTTGCAGTTTAGGTCTCCGAGATTACTACAGGGCCTGCCTGCAACATGACCTTACGACTGCTTCCTACATATTTAGGCAGGAAACATCGGGGACCCACAGTTTAATATGCCTTCCGAAACACGGCAGCGTCCAGGCGAAAATTTTGTCACATATTGAGATTTGAACCCAGGGCCTCCGGAGTTACAAGCAGGATGTATGACCACTGGGCCACGGACGCTACTGTAATTGATCGCATCGGTTAACACGAATATTTTGACGAACGAATTTTATAAGTGCAATTTATAATTAACTAGTGAACCCGCCCGCACTTCGTCGCGCTTAATAGAAAATTATCAGGATTTCTTTACTATATTATGCATGTATTATGCCTATAAACCTTCTTCTTGAATCACTTTATCTATTAATGAAAATTGCATCAAAATCCGTTGCGTAGTTTTAAAGATATATACGCGTACATAGGGACAGACAACGGGCAGCAACTTTGTTTTATACTATTTTGATTGTTAGTATTTTTGTATGATTGTGGTTGGTAAATAAGTATTCAAATGGCTTTGGTATATAGTTCAAATGTTTCCGTCGATTAATAAAATTTTTTTTTTAATAGACACGGATACGCGGCAAATCGCGGTTACCATTGCCGACTACAATAGTGGTGACGCCGCGCCGACGCGACGTGGTGTCAATCGCCAATGCAGGCGTACTTTCGGATATTTTATGTACACAGGATAAAAATCCCCTTCCCCTTTTTGGCTTTACTGAACATCATGCCAGAACACGGCCACAAAAGGCCCGCTTGGCGACATGGAAACAAAAGAATATGCAAAGTTGCGGACAAAAACTACAGCCCAATACTCGTATTAGCTAACGATACAAAAACTGTTCTGGAAGATTACAATAAAACGTATAATTAAGATCTCAGATCAAGTATAATTGCGTAGTTAAGCTTAAAAGCTTCCGAATTTCAAACAATTAATGATTTCAACTGAGCAAAAACTTAATAGATATCAAAACTCATAAAATATATCAAACAAAAAGTTCGCATGAATTTTATAATAGAATTATTCATATAAAAGAACATTATTCTAGTTCTAGGAATCTTTTATTCTGGTTTTTGTAAAAGGCACTTATTGATCAAGATAATGTCTATAAATACATTGTATAATAATATATCGCTCAATCATGTTACAAAACAAAACATGTATTATAATTCAGTAGATACTATATGCAAAATAAAAAGACGACTTCCTTGTTCGACCACTCTTAAGTTGCAGGTCGAATTCACCAACAAATGGATCTATTTTTATTAAAAATATAAAAAACAAAAACAGGTGCAATTTAATAATAGCTCGAGTCAATCGAAGGGATATTTATTTTACTCATGTTAGGACCGTCCATTAAATATTTTACACGATAAGGGGGAAGGGGTCTCGTCGATGAAGTGTGACAAGGGCTGGGAGTCCAAGATTTGGGACATCACAATCTAATAGATAGATGCTTAATATTTCTTAAAAATGCTAAATGCTTATGCTAAATTGATCTATTGCTTATATTAATTGATCTTAAACAGAAATTACACTTATTTTGGAACTGCTGATTTAGTTATGTTACTAATATTATAAACGTGAAAGTTTGTAAGAATGTATGGATGTCTGAATTTATGTTCGTTACTCTTTCACGCCTAAACGGGTGGACCGATTGAGATGAAATTCGGTAGAAGTAGAGATAGCTTAGACTCTGGATTAACACATAGGCTACAGTACAGCGGATAAAACCACTGTACATCACAGGAGCACAATTGTGATGAAATTTAGACTCTGTGACAGGGGAGGGAGAAAGGATAATTTAAGAAATGTGACGTACTTAATATACCCCTTATTAAAGGTAGACGCATCATCTAGTTAAAAAAAGTTTAAAATTTAAGAAGAAAAACATAACGCATTTCGTAGCAAAATGAATAGGTAGACCAACTGATATAATATTATTATTGTGAACAATATGTTCATAAATTTTCAATTACTAGTTGTACAAGTATTTTGTATAATTTCTACCAATTTTTTTGCAAGATTATAAATAAAACAAGTTTGATGACTTGATAAACCATGTTAAATATTCCTATAACTTTTTGTCATACTATCTTTTTATACTAAGTGCTTGACATTTAAGAACAGGTAAATGTTAATTTAACTTAGATTAACAAAAAAGGTGAAATATTTAGAATGTAGGTCCTAGTTATTTATTACTTGTTACCCTTTAAAATGATATTATTAGCAGAATTTAGAATTGTTATCTCACTAAAAATCTGCAATCGCGGTGTGTTGGGCCAGTTATACCGGTTTAGCAAGAAATTATTTTACATATATAAACTAGTTATTACAGTTAATCACTGATAGTTCACACCGAACTTAATCATAGTTTAGTTTAATTTATTTTAAAATGTTATCTCTACAAGTAAATTTTAACAATAAACCGACCGGACTGGACTACCTTTTATAATTAACGAAGCAGTGCACGTTTGATTTCGTATCTTGAAAACCTCTCGACCGAGTTCAATATAATATAAAATTAAATAAAAAATAATTAGGGTTTATACTCCAACAGAACAGGTTACCCTACTTACACTGCCAGAGTCAAATCACAATTTATAGGTTGTGTGGCGAACCTATATGTTGCAGTTTCAGGTCGGCGAGATTACTACAGGGCCTGCAACATGACCTAACGACTGCCTCCTACATATCTTATAGGAAACAGCCGGGACCCACAGTTTTGCGTGCCTTCTGAAACACGGTAGCGTCCAGGCGAACTTAATAATAACTTAGTATAGTAGTACTTAATTAGTAGTCCTAGCAATAGCCTCATTAACCATCCATTTAGTAATGCACATCCATAACCTAGTTCAAGTAGTTTCCATTAATTAGCAATAGTCCTGTCACTTGGCGGAGACTGTCTTTGAGCCCATTTTCTATGGATGGACTCACAGACAGACTCCAATAAGTGTCACCCATTACATTTATATTAAAAGCTCAAAAGAGCCTCTGCGCTTTGGACTTCTTGTCTCCGTGTACGCCTATAAAAAGGCCCGGGCTTAGCCCTAGTTAAAGAGCGACTTAATATAATATTATATATAACACTAACACTAGAAACTAGAAAATTAACAAAATTAAATTAATTAATATCATTTACAATCAGATTTTTAATATATTAAACCCCCAAACAAAATTACGAGTACCTTTACGACTTTTTGTATCTTGAATAGAAAACTCTATAGTGTTTTCTGCACTGTCTATGGAGACAAAAAACATCATTATAAAATTGTTTTCCAGTCATCCCAAGTCCATCCCCGACGAAGGAAAAGCCCCGAGTGGTGGTGGAAGACGAGGGTCCCGATGTGATCTCCTCGGTGATCGGGAACTACGGCCGGTGGCAGCTGCTGATGACCTTCCTGCTGTCGCTGTTCTCACTGCCTTGCACGTTTCATATATACCTTCCTACATTTACTGTGAGTACTTATTTTCTAGCTGCGCCCACCGGCTTTACTACAGTTAGCCCATGTGTTACTCTAGGGTCGCGGATGAGTGCTTCGGCGTACCCGCTGCCCCGGCATTATGGCGTCCCGCAGGAACACCCCCAGGTTTTTAATGGGTACTCCCGCCGCTCCCATCATTGGCGAGGGAGTCCCACATTCCACCCCGCGCCCCCCCGGCGTGGGGTGATGATGAGTATCGCATTTTTCCTGGGTCAAAAAAAGGGTCTAAGCTATCTCTATACCAAATTTCAGCTCAGTCAGTCCACCCGTTTAGGCAAGAAGAAGTAACAAATATACTTACAAACTTTCGCCTTTATATTAGTGTGAAATGTGGTTTTTTTATGCAACATAGGTTTTGACCACGATCTCGCGTGATGTTAAACGACGATACGGCCATAAATGGTGGCAGACAAAATCATCACTATTTATTCCTTTACAGACTAACATTGTTTATAAGGGACTGGGGACTTGTACTTTAAAAATTTTGAAACTGAATGAGATGAAAACGAGGTCTCTGACTCTTTATAATCTTTTTTCAAAATAACATTTTGTTCTCATCGATTAAATAAATGTTGAATTTTACGGTGTAACTAATATCTAGAAAAAATATATTTGTATGACAAACGGGCATTCTTGTCTGCGGTTATTTTAATTAACTTTACTTTAAAGAAATGTAAACCTTATGTCCGTTGTTAAAAACCCACGATAACGTTTTCAAAGTCACTATTTATAACGTAACTTACCCTGAAATCAAAAAAGACAGCCGGATAAAATTTTCACATAGCAATAAATAAATAATTTAATTCATCGGAAGCAACAGAGCCTGCCCTTGACCGACTGAGATATTTATTAAGGATCGTACGAGTATTTTTTATCTTCTTCAATTTTAGACATCGCATTTATAATTGGAGGTGAATAACCTTTTAACCTTAAGCTAAACTTGTAATTTTTTACATCATAGAAATCTGAATTTGCCTTGACATAGAATTGCGTTAAAATATCTTATTTATTTGTAGTATTTAACATTATTCTTTTGTATTATTATCAGTAACAGGTCTAGGCCAATTTCTAAATTTGTTGCGATAGTGTAAGTAGAGGTACATAATATCTTCAAGGCTTTATCCAAGGGTATAACAATTAACATCTTAATAAAATGCACATAATGTATGTTATAAATGTATTTGTATTTATATTATTTACAATTTTGGATCACAGACTGTAATAGGAACAAAATGGGGCGTACTTTGATCTAATTTAATGAAAACGTGTATGCACTAGATGTGTTTACTAGTGATGACTCATTTTTATTTTTCCAACAGATCCATCCTGTCCTATGAACTATAGGTCTATAATTGAATTATTGACTTTCTTTTTATCATTTCAGGCAAAATCAACAGATTTCTGGTGTCGAATGCCGAGCAACCTTACAGGGTTAGCAGTAAATATATGGAGGAACTACAGTCAACCAGTTGACGCCTGCATGGTCAGAGTGCTACCCTCTGGTCTTACCATCGAAAGCATCATCAATGGAACAGCACCACTCATCGACTCCTTCCAAAAATGTAGCGAGTGGGACTACGATACCTCAGAAGTGGGGAAGACTATCATTTCGGAGTGGAACTTGGTGTGTGATAAATCTAACTTGACGAACTTGGCCGAGGTCGTGTTTTTGATAGGAGTGGGGGCCGGTGGCGTCGTTGGAGGATGGATTTCCGACAAGTAAGATAATATTTACAAAACTTCATAATAATAAAAAAAAAAGAATCCGTATGAGTTTCATGTCCGTTCTTCTTATAGATGTAATTTTCGAATGGACGCTTGAATCTTAAAATACGTATTACACTCATAGACACGTAAAACTGGATCTCAGCTGTTTTCTATAAAATATGTAGGTAGCTGACCAGTATAAGAAATCTTACCGAACTAACTGCGAAGTATAGGTTAGACATACAACCTAAATTATTGTGATTTGACTTTGACAGTGTAAGAAGGATAACCTTTCTGTTGGAGTTTAAAAAAATATTATTTATTTATAAAATTTGTAAACATAGTTACTATATAAAGTCCTCAGCGACCTCGGAAAATCTTATTAAAGGGACCAATTATTACCAATATAAAAAAACTTGTTAATTACTGAACTACATAGCACTAATTACTTTGATTTATAATTATCTCATAGCTTACTCATGTTTCCTTGAAATTAATATAAATAAGACAAGTATATAATATCAAATCGATTTCCTGTTTATTGTAAGGAAAATAATAAATCCGGAACAGAAAGCCTTATCAGGATATCAAATATCGATCGTATCAATAAGCTTCATTAAAATTTTTAATCTAAACAAGTAAGAAAATATTCAGGCATTTGTTATATTATGGACACGAATCGAATTGATGAACGAATCGTTTAGTATAACAATATTACGGACGAAAAAAAGAAAAAGTATCCAAACAACTAATACTGTATAAGGGAGACTATTTTTTGAGATATTTTATACAAATACGCCAGTAATTAGGTACACGTAACATAAATTACAAATAGTCTCCATTTCTCCATAAAATATACATGTACATTTGAAACTTTCTTTTATGTTTAAAATATTTTTTCAAGTTGGTTATTAATTAAAAAGTGTGTCTCCTTTCGCTTATTGACAGCAAGCGTAACACAGTAATAATTTTTTCAATTAAATTTTTCCAGATTCGGTCGTAAGCGTATCCTGATGAGCATGATGGTGGCCCAGAGCGGTCTGGCCATCCTGTCACTGCTCGTACGCTCCTACATCCAATACGTAGTCGTCCGCCTGATCATGGGCTTCGTGTCAGTGTCCGTGGTGTACGCAGCGTTTGTGCTGTCAGTGGAGTTGGTCGGAGGGAAGTGGGCGACCATCGCGGGAGTGTGCAACTTCTTCCCGCTGCCGCTGGCGTATCTGATCGTATCTCTCCTATCGCTGGTGATGCCCGATTGGAGGGACTTGCAACTCTCGCTGTCTATACCTGGGTGTCTGCTGTTGGCTTTGTGGTAAGATTTTTTTATAATCTAGCACTGAACTAATCATGGCCATCGTTATCTTTTACCATCAGGAGAGCGTCGTCTTCTTACTTCTTGTTTTTTTGTAATTTGACTCTGACAGAATAAGTAGTGTAACCTGTTCTGTTAGAGTATAAACCTCAATTTTAACATGATTTTAGAATATATTTTTTTTACGCAAGCAGATGAAAAAGACGAGCCTCACGCTTGGTTGATGTTAAGCGATAACGTCTGCGCATTATAGTCGCAGATACTAAGATCTACGTAACACTGTACTGCGCCTGTCATCCAGAGACATTAATAACATATGTTAGGTATCTTTAGCATAGAAATTTCCCTTACCTTCCGGAGCGAATCCTGGCAGAATTAGGTGTAAGATCGTGGTAACTGTTCCAGATCGGGGCTCGCATAGATAAGGATTCCCACTGTTAAAAGAAAGGTCTATTTTGCATAATTTTGTTAAGATAGATATACAAACACCGCATCCATAGAACCTAGATATATAAACCTTAATAAACACAGTTTATATTATGTACAAGTAATATTGATAATTAATTCTAAAAACGTAAAGATCGTAGGCAATTTTCCTTTATAAATAGCTTACTGACAGCAATAGACTGATTAAATTTACATAAACGTGTAAAAACATCCAAGGCACTCGTTGACACAATATCCTCATTACATCGCTGAAATAAGAAAGTCACTGCAGGAGACGTTTGCCTTGAAATTAATTATAACTGCTTTTTTCAGGTTCGTCCTACCAGAGTCACCGAGATGGTTACTAAGCATGGGGAAAACTCAAGAAGCTAAAACTGTACTTGAGAAAGTGATGAAATTCAACAATCGAGAAATGCCAGCTGATATCGATAAGCTGCTGATGTTATGTAAAACCGAAAACCAAGAGGAGGGGCCGAGTGTGACGATGCTTTTCAAGGGAGTGTTGAGGAAACGAACGATTTGTCTCGCGCTATCTTGGTTTGCGATGACGATAGCGTACTATGGACTGTTGTTGAACATCGGGAATTTCAATATTGGGAACCTGCATGTGACGTCGATAATCCTGGCGATAGTGGAAGTGCCGGCAATAGCTGTCAGCATACCGATTCTGTTGAAAGCTGGTCGTCGCATCCCTATATTTATCAGTATGTTGGTATGTGGGGTGGCTTGTGTTGCCAGTGAGATATTCTCAATAACAGTGAGTGAGAGCTGGATAATGATATTGTGCCTGATGGTGGGCAAGTTCGCCATCGGCTCTACGAACATGATGCTGCCGATATTCACGGTGGAACTGTACCCTACGGTGGTGCGAAATCTCGGAGTCGGCGCCAGCCAGTTGTCTTCTGGACTTGCGTTGATGTTCATACCTTATTTGTGGAAATTGGTGAGTTGAATTCTTTTTTAAATTATATATTTTTTTCTACTAAGAAATCCTAATAATCCCTCTGAGATTTGTTACGATGAGAATTTTGGGCATTTTAGGCTCTGCATTGAGACTACCTTAATAGTAATAATTACGTTTTTCATGTTATACCACACAACCATAACCTGTGTCTTTAATAAATTAAATCAATCCATTGTTAGAATGTATGCAGGTACCCAATACCTAGATGTACTCATACTTACAGGCTGGACCAAATGTACATATTAGGTACCTTAACAATTTTTTAATAACACATAATTGGATAAAAATTGCACTGATTTTGTTAACGGGTGTATAATTACTTAGAAAATGGGCTGTGGATAATGATGAGTCTTACATTTATTCCACAGACGATGTTCAGCGACCACCTCCCGATGGTAACAATAGCTGCGCTGGCGGTGATCGGCGGTGGCATTGTTCTCTTACTGCCTGAGACTGCGACGCGACAGGAACCAGAGCCTGTTACTGAAGGGAAAATGTAAGTTCGTCTTTATTACGACGTCGTCGTCGTTGTTCGTCTTTATTTTGACATTAAATGGCCCTTATACGTCCAATAGAGATACTTTTCAAACTTAAATGTTTTTATTTCAAATCTTCAAATGTTTTTATTTAATGTTGTATTAATATGTTTTGTAACTTTGGTGTACAATAAAGGGTTATCTAGAATTTAGAGCATAATATGTGCACTTGAAGCCACAAAGAATATTAATAAGTTATAGAGAGAATTCTCGCTGCAATAAGTTGTAGTAGCTACATTATAATATGAATCAGGATCGTGAACAATCAGTATTTAAATTGGTTGGTGAGTCTTTGTCGTATGACCTGACTATATACCATATCTCTGCCGACAGCCGAGCAAAATTTAGTTAAGGGTGGGTATTTCACTTTATAACTCCATTTGATCGTATCAGATAGCTGATAGACTTGTAGATTATTGAAAAAAAATCATCAGTTGATCGATATTGAGCTGGGAACTCAAGAAATCTTGGCAATTACTTACATACGTACCTATATTTCCTTCATAGACGGTAATTAGACACAGTGATTTACCTTAGCGTTCATCAGCTTAATAACACATAACGCCATCTAGTTTTATTTTCACACACTGTTTCATTTTTCCAGGCCTTCATTCGACAGCGGCTCGCCGTGCAACGGAACGTTTGCGATAGCCCCCGAGAGAGAGAGAGGGCACTAGTTGTATGAAGAATATAATACAAACTTTGAACGGTGAAACCATAGTAAAATTATAGCAAGTAGGACGTCTAATTTTTTTTCTCGCTGCCACCATTTTTTTTTACGGCTGTCTGCCGTAGCAGGGCTGCTCGCCGCTCTGTTTTTCTTGTAGGCGCTGCGCAAACGTTGACAGTTTTTGTTGCCGACAGCACAGGGACCTATAGTAAAAAGAGGAAGCAACTGAACACAAAAAATGTTTACGTATGTACAGGAAGGGATGATTTTATACTCATTCTATATAAATCAAGTTTCCATCGGCACATGGATCGGACACAAGACACAAAAGTATCCATATTTGCACCCTGCCAACGAATACCGAGGGAGATTGAGATTACGTGCGTGCACGCGTACGACAACTTTTATTCTATGTCGCCCTACTTACTATAATTTAACTATGGGAAAACAGGAACTCGTTTTTAGTGAAAAATCAAACTGAGAAGAAACTAAAAGTGTTTGTGAGTGAAATAGTGAGATTATTTTTGCAATTTAGTTATAGGTGATTGACAGTATAATTCGAATAAGACGCTTAGGTAACTATATATTATATTAGTAGATATAATATATACCTACCTATAATACCTAATTATATACTAAAGTGTTAAATTAAGCTTATCTATAAAATTTTCATTATTGACACCTACTCAGATTCCTTTCTTCCAGTTAGCCTTAATATTGTTCGGTTCTGCTTTTCCCATTATTACTTTATGATAAAATAAATCCAGTTAGGTATTTAAAACCTGTACAGATAGAGATAAATCTAATAAATAAGTATTGTTATAAGTTTAAGACAGTACCTGTATTAGTTACCTTTAAAGTATACTGCATTATTTTTTAATGACGTACGAGTCTATAAGAAAAGTATTATAAGTAAGTTTGACATATGAGTTCAACCACTCTTAAATTGCTGTTTCATAGACGTCAGGAACATTTTGTTCGGCTGAAACGAGCAATTTGAAAATGTTTGACTCCACAAAAACGTTAACCTAATCAAATGAAACATAAATTTAATAAGAAGTTTTTCGATTATGTAATAAATATTTTTGGCTTCTGTACTTACAATTTTATGTAGACTATTTGAAGCCGACAATTTATTATTTTATTAATAATTTAAATATTTGTAAAATCCTGATTAATTATAATTAATTTAGAATATGACAACTTGTAAACGAATTAAATAAAAATATAATAAGAGCTACATACAAAGTGCTTTTTGATTATTTTCACATGGACTTCTATTAGGTACCTATCTATAATCTATTAGGTACCTATCTATAATTATTTTCACATGGACTTCAATTAGATATCTATAATAAATAAATGCAAAAGTACATATGAATGTGTTTATGTTTGTTACTATTTGTTGTTTACGCCAAAATTATAAAGCGACTTTGGTATAAAAGTAGCTGAAACCCCGGGATGACACATTTTCAAAGGGAAAAACCGCCGGACTTAGCTAGTTATAACATAAGCGACAATGACTAAAGTTAGCAGCTTCAGTAAGTACTTATCTAGTGTCAAAATATTTTTTTCGACTAGCCCATTAGTATGGGTGTCCATTAGTATGGATGTAACTGACTGTCTACTACATGTCTCCAGCCAGTACTCCAGTACTTCGGCTATATTGCGCGCAAACTATCCGATAATCTGGAGAGGCTGGTGATCAGAGGCTAGGTGGACGGCAAACGCACTAGAGGAGAGATGGTCCGATCAGGTGTCCGAACGACTCGACACCAAAATGAATGAAACTATAGGTACACCGTGCTGCGAACCGTCAAAAATGGCGGCAAATTATCTACCAAAAGCTTCGGCGGGCTCATCACGACGCTCAGAATTGAGCAAGCGACTAGAGGAGGAGGATACTATGTAAACGATATTAAGTCAAACAAATGCAGTGGCCACTTGTAATTCAAGGTTTACACTACAATATAATATCATAGATTTGTATAATAAAAGAAAATATGCAGTCTAAAGAAACCGAAACTATTCTAGCAAAGTATGAGGACAACTGTGACCAAAGGGAACCTTGCACACATACTAAGTAGGTTTAGTTTGGTGCCATGAACCTTGAATCTACTGGACATAACCGGCTGAACAATGAAATGAATCACCCTAGTACGCCCAACTTCATCGTTCAGGTCTTTTCTAAGGTTCAGGCTCACACTTAGGTACATAGACTATAGTACACCGAACTCACGTGTATGCACTATCACACTTGCACAATAAAACATTTTTTTTAGTGTCAATGATACAACTCTTATTTTACGATGGTAATTTTTCAGTTTCTTACTTTGCTTCTCACTTCTAGACTTTGACAGCTTCTTATAGATTTAGAATTTTGCCATAGGGGGTAACTGTTCGCTATACGTCTGTCTATGCAGCTTCTTATCAAAATGGTATAAATTATGAGGTAGTTTTCCTAACATAAGTACTTTGAACATTCACATACATAATAGCGGTCGACATTTTATATTATACTATAATACTAGATACTGGTTGATGCGACCACATTAAAAAGTTTCCCGCATCTGATCGCAAGATCTAAGGCTCTAAGTTTATTTTTTTTTCTCGGCCATTTTTATGCCTCTTTTATTTGTTAACAGCATTACTTTCATGGTCGGTGCGTTGACTCTGTTCGTCTAGGGCGATGCATTCCCTTCGTTACAAAATGACTGTAACTGGACTCCGACGCGCACCTCATACGTACTTCATACGTGACTCGCATTTTTATAAATTCCATACCTTTGGAAGTCATTATGAACGCCTTCGCACCGACAACTATTTCACTAAAGAAATTTTATGACTGACGATAACTTCAATATTATCAGCAAAGTCGGCCTACGCATATTGTACAGTGCACTGTTGAAACCCTTTATTATTGAAATGTCACTGAATCTTGAATCGGTCACATCTTTAAGTTACGTAGATAACAATTATATGAAAATCCTTTCAGATAGGTAGTATGCTGCTGATACATGACATCATACTTAATTTATTATGCAAAAGTTTATAACAATTAGCACTTTTTTATATCCTAATATTTTTAATGCAGTCCTAAAAACAACGTGAAAATGGAAAATACATCGATTCAACAAAGAAATATACTTAGGTACATGAAGTAGCAAGCATACAAAATTACAGGTATATCCAATTTATCTAAACTGACATCTGCAATAAAGTAATATCTCATTGAACTTCAAATCTAAACTTTCTCCGTTCGCAGAATCAGAAATAGATTGCTTCTCGGGAAATTGAGTTTTCCGATCTCTACGTGCAACGTCACTGTCGATAGTTAATTAATGTCTCGGCTATTGACCCGGAGTACTCCTGACATGAATACATATTTAGACACTAGGATAGTAAAGTAGTCTACAACGCAAAAAAGGTGAAGTTAGTCTTAAGGCATCCACTACATTATTATACTACTTACAGTAAACGCCTTACAAAATACAGAACTCGGCACAAAACAACTTTGCACAATGGATTAATTGACCGGTCATATAGAAAGTTTAATTTTATGATGAATCATGATTATTCTTGCCCATGTGCAGCAGTATAATACAGAGTGCAAATTGGCTAATTTATACTGGTGGCAATCACTATAAGCCGACAAAAATAAAATAAAGTAGTCGTTTATCAACTTTGTCACATAACTCAACCATGATTTCAATTCACCAAACGCCTTATAACTTTAACATGTCTTTTTATTTTTGTGAGGACTGGGAATCGGCAGAGCCTTGGCATTCAGTCCTCCGTCGACGACCGCCCGCCTTTACAAAGGCGGGCCCTACAGTTACATGTCTTTAAGAAAATTTATTGGCTTATAGTGATATAGCCAGATTTTTTTGGCCCGTATGGTTCAGGCCAGAAAAATCTGGAGTGTAGATACGTAATTTTATAGAGAATGATGCATATGACTTCATCCTCTACTGAACCTCGAAGATGAAAAAAATGGCGTCTAGTCGATTATTTTTTAAGTATAGAAAGAGACAGTATAGAGAGTTTTTAGTTTAATGGATTTTTTAAAAGTTTAGAATACCCTTTTCCTAGAAAAAGATTGAGTTGAGGGCAAGGACATGATGAAATACAGAGGCACAATAAGATAATACAATGTGTGTCATTGAGTAACAGCACTTACTGCGCGTAGGTTTTAGGTGCATCAGTTTGATGCTCAGATTGATTGACGGCTGACGGTAATTCAGGTAAAAGCTTTTAAGCCCTTAAATAGGTAGATCAACACTGTACTGTACTGTACTGTGTGTGTATAATCCACCTCACAAGACAACATAAAATCAAAACTTTACAGTTAATATTGTAACTCAGTAACCTTCAATATTCCTACACGTTTTTGTACTCGTAACACATAGTCTGGTCAAGTAGGTGTCACCTATTGAGGCGGGACGCGGTGCGTGCCGAATCAGAACGACTCAGTGAAAAAGGCGATACAGGACAGGTAACGGGAACATGTCTACTCACTCTAAAGTTATGGGGAAATTGTAATTTATTACACCTTTTAGAATTAATAATTTACTAGCTGCGCTCAGCGGTTTTACCCGCTGTACTGTGTTATTCCAGTGTCTAAGCTATCTCTATACCAAATTTCAGCTCAATTGGTTCACCCGTTTAGGCGTGAAGAAGTAACAAACATACACACTCACAAACTTTCACATTTATAATATTAGTGTCATAATATGGAGTAGAAGAAATTCTTAGGTAATGCGATTTCCAACGGTAAGTCTACCTACATGATCCATAATAGGGATGTTGACAAGGTTATTTAATTAAAATCTATTAAGTCTGCCAGATATATAAAAATATGATAGGGATACGTATTTTTCAAACAACTATATATCGCAACTTTAGGGTACACGTTTTTAATTAAATTAAAAAGTGATTATTAAGTAACTGCTTAGGTAGCAATTTTTTTCATTGAAATACTATAGTAATTTGTATTTTTGTCATATAGACTATTTATCAATTCTATTTTTATAAAAGCTACCATGCTAGACTGTAAATCTTAATCACCGTAATATTTAATATTATAAATGCGAAAATTTGTGAGTGTGTGTGTGTGTGTGTATGCTTGTTACTTCTTCACGCCTAAACGGGTGGACCGATTGAGCTGAAATTTGGTATAGAGATAGCTTAGACCCTAGAATAACACATAGGCTACAGTACAGCGGGTAAAACCGCTTGGTGCAGCTAGTTTAGGATGAATACAAAACTATAATAACTGCAAGTATTTTTATAATCTAGATCTCATGTCAACGGGTTTAACGACTTTCCGCAAGGCGTAAACAAGTATGGACGTATCTTTACCTGTAGAGTTATGCGCGTAAATGTTAACTCTCACTAGTCGTGATGCTGATACACTTTCCTGTGTGCGTGACATGACTGCGACAATATTATGTAACTGCCTAAATGCATCATCCTGACAAGTGGCAAGACTAAATCCTCTGATAGATAAAGCCGCTGTCTCACTACTAGCGATGATAGATCTATTCTCTTTCAAAATAGATTTGTCTTTGATGGTCCATATCAGCCATTGTTGCACGCCGCCGCTATACTTTCTTTTAATTCAACGAAGTTAGAAGACGAGCAAGACGCTCTCCTGATGGTAAGAGATAACGCTGCCCATAATTGGTACAATGCTACCCATGATTTTACAAAGGTAAAATTCTGAGTGCACTGCGCCAACGCTTATTACTTGAGAGTCATTAGATGTTAAGACTCTTTAGCCCAGTAATTTCACTAGCCCCTTCCAACCAGGTTGTCTGTAAGAGATTGCTTTATGTGATAAGACCGCCGATTGTTTATCTCTAGTTTTGTTTGTCATATTATGTTCATAACTATTTGTTGTTTTTTCTATTCTATTCTATTTTATCAGCTCAATGCAAGGCAATCTTCCTTCTGAATTACTTAGACTACTACTTATTAATATTTACAAAATTATCAGAAGTGGAATTAATTTTCGTCGAATCACTTTTCATTGAAAATATTGATTGTCTGCAGAATGTCTTTGCATTTGCTCGTCTTCATAACATTAGCCAATGAAATAGCGGTCCCAGTTTAGATGGTCAAACAAGGATATCTAAGTTTTGAATGGAATACGGATTAATCTTTATTACAAGCTTCACCTGTCTGTTGTCTGTCTGTCTGTCGGTCTGTCTGTCTGTCTGTAATAAAATCTTGCAACTTTAATTTGACCCACTTCCCGGTATCCGATTGAGCTGAAATTTTGCATGCAGGCATAAATCAGATGACAATACAATATTATTATAATATGGAGCTGATCTGATGATGGAGCTGGAAGGTGGCTATAGAAACTCCGTAATTAAACGACGCAACCCCATCGAGTTTGGGCTCATTTGATTCGTCTTGACGAGTACTTCATGGTAGTAATAATAAAAGCTTGTTTTTAAAAAGATTTTTTAAATTTCACTTGTTACTTAAGAGGAAAATTTAAAAAAAGAATAGGTTTTCAAATAGTTCAAATTTCCAGTGAAATATTTTACTTTCTCTCATCATACATTAGAAGGTTGGTAGGTACTCTTACAGAATCTATGTATTAATTCCAATACATGCGAGAATGTAGCTCATTGCTCGCTTGCAGTGGATATATAACCTTAATCGTGAACTCACTATTGTGTTACATTGAATTTAATCGATGTCTATTTACCTCCAACCTACTCGTATTATGTCTATGTATATGTACATTACATATATATGAGTATGTTCTATTCTCGTAATGTATCTCCTACTCAGTTTGTATCTTTAGTTGGATAGAAGGTGTTGCCAACTGCATGTGTTATGCAGAACTGGTTCAAGGGTAATTTGAAAGCCTTACGTCTCATTAGCAATTAATTCTCCGATTAAGAAATTGTAGGCTGTCTATTTAGCAGTTTTTTTATTATAACATTTTAGTAGATACATTTTTAAAAAGAAGATCCTTGTACTTTTTTACTTAAAAGTATTAATATACCTACTTACTACCAACTATTGTGTAATGTGTGTTTGACGCTCTCCTGATGTTAAAAGAAAACGCTGCCCATACACAGGATTTCAAACTCTAGGTGCACTGGCGCCAACGCTTCCTACTCAAGAGTCATAAGATGTTAAAATCTTTAGCCCAATAATTTCACTAGCAACAGTGCCCTTCTACCGAAGCACAGTAATGTTTGCACATCACTAGGGCTTGCAACCGATTATTTGGTTAACCGAAAAAACCGATTAACCGACCTATTTAAAAACCGGTTTTTATACGGGCAGAAAACCGATTTTTTCGGTGTTTTCGGTTTTTTTTTATTGCTATGAAATCTTATAAAAATACTGTCTTTGTGGTCATTTTCTATAAATGGACTCACAGACAGACTCCAATAAGTGCCACCAGTCGCCCATTACATATAAATTCAACAAAAAGGCCACGTTTTTGTCTCCGTGTGGCGCTCTGTGTATCGCTCCTCAACATAAGCTAACTCAAAAATTATCGATAAACGTATATAAAATGTTCTGAGTATACTCATACTTAATTGCGAATAACTGTAGCATTAATAATTAAAACATGATATCAATCATCCACTCTGGGGCGATTTCACACAGCACACGCGCGGTTTCTCTTCTTTCTGTTTCTAATTCTGCGGCCGACTCTCTCTTCAGTCGTCCCCTCATGACTGAGGATCGTGGTCATCACTGGTTATGGACGTTGGTGTTGTGACTTTTCTGACGATCTGCCTCCACTGGTGCGGTGCCTATCCATTGTATCCCTGACGACCGAGCAAAACTTGGTAGGGAGGCCTTTCTTTTGATCACCCCATCTGGTGGGAGAGTGACCACGGGCTCGTTTGCCTTCCGTATTCCCAACTAAGATCAGCTTTTCAAGCCTCTCGTCTCCCCTCCTATGTGGCCGAAATAGGTAAGTATTATCTGCTGGCAGATAGTTGAGAGGCGGGTTCGGATATGAAGCTGCGAAAGAATCAGACGCATTGGTGTGATTGGCAGTCCACAGTATCCGTAGCATATGCCTCCAACTCCACATCTCGAATGCATCAATCCTTTTATTTGCATTTTTTTGTTTTCTGTGTTTTATAGCCGTGAATAAAGTTCTATTCTATTCTTTGTCTCTCTCGAGCTCGTATTTTCCATGTGTCCACCCCATATAGGAAAATTGGATATATCGTATCAACCGGGTCTTTGTGGTATTGGATACCCCTTCTCATCCAGATGTTATTGAGTCGGCTTATGGTATCCTTAGCCATACCTGTTACATATACGCCTCTTTATCTCTGGTGCGCAGTCACCATCGTTGTATATATTATGTGCGCCCAGATACACATAATGGTCCACAATGTCAACCCCTGGGATTATATTGGTAGTGGGTGGTATTGGTTTCCGGCGCGATCTACTACCATAATCTTCGTCTTGTCTCTGTTTACTGCGAGGCCCATGCAGTTGCTCTGAGCCACGAGTCTTTGGAACAGCTCCTGGATGTCTTCTACAGACGTCGACAAGATGACCGTGTCATCAGCAAAGATTTGATATGCGTTTACCGCCTATCGGAAATCCCTTATCCCAGTTTTTGGAGCACCTTCCGGATAATAAATTCTCCACAAATTTGCACACTGCACAATGTGCTGCGGCCGACAATCACGGTAATATATTTCTCATTTTTACATGAAATTAAATTGTCATAACGCGGTATTATTTAGTGAAATAAAATGATGCGGAAAGAAAAGCGCGACATCCAGTTTTAGTTTAACAAAATATTGTATTTCATTTCACAGATTAGTCAATATTACTAATTCGGAAGTAGTTTTCGTCGGAATAAAAGAAAATTACCGTTAAACGGTTGTTTTTTACGAATATAATGTAGAGTTTGCATGTTTTCTTTTTTGAAATGGTCAATTGTACTAAGTAATATGTGTACAAAATAACCATTTTTATCTTTTTATTGTTTTTTATTAAAAAAACTATCAAAAACCGAAAAACCCGAAAAAACCGATTAACCGGTTTTTAAAAATCCAAAAACCGAAAAAACCGATTTTTAAATTTGGCCGGTTTTTGCAAGCCCTACACATCACTGCGCAGGCAGTAAAATAACTGGCACTGTTGGGGTACCCACCTAGACGACCTCTTGCAAAGAAAGTCTACGCCCGAGAAAACCTATTTGTAAGCCAAAGCTACATAGATACGTACCAAATTAAACCCAATTATTCAAGTAATTTTGTCATGTAGAGTTAACAACTAATCCTTTGCGTCCAAACTACCTACTATAAAGGTATGTAGGTACCTTTTGGTAACGCGGGATAATTTTATATTTAATATTTTTTTAGTAATAATAATATTAAATAATGTTAATAAAATTTTATAGTGAATAATATTGAATATGTATTATTATTCGTTCACAGACTTTAAGACAAATAAGTATTTTATAATTTCTTAATTGCCCCCATTTTAGATGAAGCCTGTTTCAGGAGCCTGGGGGCTATATAATTTCAAATTCATTTCAAAATAATACCAATAAGGAGTTGACATTTTCAAAAATTAAGATATAAAATCATTTATTATTGCAATTTATTTTATTACATATAGAGTTACTTGCATGGTTTAATTGAAAGATCATTGTCTATTCGAAGACAAAAATTGCTAAACATCGCATGCTACGCGCATTTCGATTGATTTACAAATCGTAATACAATGCCTAGAGAAGATCCAAGACGAATCATATGATTTCGTCATCTTTCGTAACCCTAATTCCTACACCTACCACTATACTATCATTTTTCAAATGAGCAAGGTACGTCTTAAGTTAATTTACAGCCCACCTATATCAATTGGGCTATATTATACCTACCACGTACTACATAAAGATTTTGTAAAGCATCAAATCTATATATAATATATTTTATTTAATGTATGTACCTCTCTATATTTGTGAAAAATATGTTACATTTTATTTTTTATTATATTACACCAAAAAAAATCTTCTGCTAATTACGTAGGTAACTACTTAATTTTTGGTGTAGAAGAAATTTCCCATATTTCGAAAATATATTTTTCTATTCGTTCGTCTTTCAGATTCGTGTTGTTACATTGATAAATTTTACAAACGTCTTCATTAAAACTTAGCTCTTTACTCTTTAAGCTCAAATTAAAAAATAAATTAATAAAAGTGTTAGACTTAAAAATATTTTTTAGCTAGCGATGATCACTGTTTTTACGTAGTAATCACTTTTATTACAAAATAATTTGGCAGGCAATGGGTTATTTCCCATTGCGTATACACACGCACTTTACCTCACAGTATCTCATAGGAAACCGTTATATGGTACCACAAATTTAAAACAATTGAGGTATCGCGTTATGAATACTTAAAACAGTCGAATTATATTAATTGGACTATTTAGCGGTATTTTAGGATATCGGTACCGATTTGCGTAGTGGTGCATTTGGTCGGGCCAGAGTGTTCTGAGTATGCGTTCTTAGTTGGTCACCTTGCAATGAGGTATGGTAGTCGCGTCTACCAGGGCGAGAGTGGGCGACCTCATATAGCTGGCGCTGTAGGAGATTCCTTTATTTGTTGGAAAAACGCGGCGTGGTAGTGACGTGCCCACGGGACAACATGCGGATATTACTGGTGAGTACCATCGATCACCCTTCAATCGTTACTTCCGGAATTTCATCTAGTTTTTTTTTTTTACCTGAATTTTTTTAGACCCAGCTTGTGTGTGAATATATCACCTATATTAATTATTTTGTAATAATTTTAATGAAAAAGAAAAATACGTAAGTAGGCATATGATAGTAAGAAAAATATAATTAAATCTGCATTTTACATATGCCAACGTAAGTTGTTGATTAATTATATTGTTTCCAGCTTTTAAGCACACCACAATTATAATTTAAAATATTATGATTCTAATGTTTTCTTACTACTACCATTTTTATATTATACAATATTTTTTCATAATATAGTTTTGGTAGGTACCTACTTAAAAATTGTCGTGTCAAAATATCGTGACTGTTGCAGTTAAAAAAATGTGGAATTCAAAAGTGACCAGTTAATAACCTTCAAGTGTCTAATTATTCAATTAAGTGTGTGAATTATGCAAATATTTCGTACTGATCTAAGTTGTAAATACCAACTACCCAAGCGAGTAGCTGCACAAAAAGTGAACTATAAATTTAGTAAGGACACAGTGTGAAAGTCGCCTGCTATACGTAAATGAAGTATGAATGCAAATTGTCTTATTGGCTATTGAAAACCGGACAACATTGCGTTTATCGTTTCATTGAACAACCTATACCAACCTACTAATAAAATATAGAATTCAGGTCGATAAATGGCATTCGAGATATCGATTGCAACCTTGAAAGCGCGAGATGACAATATGTGCTAAAGTTACTTTACAATGTACTGCCCTTTATATTTACCAAAGCGGAACAAATTATGTGAGATAATTTGATAGAGAGGTAAAATACAACTTAAACAACAAAAACGGCACAACTCACGTCTAATATTGTCGAGATTATCTCGACCATGGTTTCGGACAGTTACGATGTCCTTCATCAGGTCCTGATTTTTGTTTTTTAGTTATGGAGACTGGAGAACACTCGATAGTTTACAAATCGTAAGGTAAAATAAAAGTTCTCATATTTGTACTATCGTGAATAGAATCGTTAATAGAATATCGTTGCACTCTTTCCAACTTAATTTAATATTGTAGTTTTGTCTTTGTCTTCATACCCGTCCCTGCAATTCAACAGGAACATGTTAGAAACGTGACTTGATTAGTGATAATGTATTAAAATGTGAAAGTGTGGATGTGGGTGTTTACTACCTATTTACGTCTAAACATCTAAACCAATTGAGCTAAAATTTTGTATGTTGTATTATATGTACCTCTACATATTATGTAGCTTAGACCCTAGAATGACACATAGACTATTTTTCAGCGGATAAAACCGCTCGACATAGCTAGTTTGAAATTAAAATGACATACAAAAATTGACAAATACGACAACATTTTGAATAATTTCATTTGGAATAAACCGCGATTTAACCAAAAACCATTATAAAACAACCACCTACCGAGGATACCTAGTCAAAGTTTTTTTATGCTAAATAGGCCTACGTATGGCCAAGTCCCTGATGGGAAAAGCAGATGCGGTCTATGAGGAATCACGTAACCAAGAGCAACTTAAGCCAAGCTAAGCAACTTAATGCTTGTGTTATGGTGGTTAAGATAGCAGATATAGAATAGAATAATACCACTACTGCTGCTACTTTATTGTGTACCAAATAATTACAAAGAAACTTACTAAGCGAGATATCTAAACGTAAACAATCGGCGATCTTATCGCACTAGGCAATTACTTATTTACTTAAAAGTATGTTAAGTTAAAGTAATATTTAAAATTAGGTAATTAAAAGCAAAATACTAAAATTAAAAAACACATTGTTGCTAGTCAGCACCGGATTGTCATATTAAATAGTTACGTAAACACGCAAGTTACAGACCAACAAGTTACGTTACACTTTGCTGGTACCTTCTGGCCCACTGTTATTACTGTACACTGTACTACAACTCTCGCGTAACTTGTCCTGTTTCAACATTTGTACATAGTTTCAAATTGTACTAAGTTACTACCTATTTTAAAAATGGCAGACACCATGTGCCGTATGTATGTACTTGTAACTTTGCTATAAGCCGCCTGGACTACTTCTACCTCAAGGATTGGACCCTAACCGCTACCCAGATAAAGTAGTGGAAAGAGAGATGGGAGGCCTTTGTCCTGCAGTGGGACAATATAAGCTAAATAATAATAATAAGCCGCCAAAAATACAATGTTCTTAAAGACACAGCACGATTAAGTTAATTTGTGCTTCTTAACTTTGTCGTATATCTTTAGATAGTTAATTAAGAAATGTATTTAACTTTACTGTTCTATCTGTAAAAACTTTTCATTTTCATAAGAAAAAACGTGACTGTGTTACTAGCCCAAGGTAATCAATATATTCTTATTTATTTACTGTTTTCAGCCTGGTTGGTCTCACTGTTGGGCAAAGGCCTCCATTCCCTCTCTTCATTGATATCGGCCTATGGTTATACATACTAATATGATTGTCCAGTTATTGCAAAACGAATCCAGATCGTCCCGCCATCTCCTTTTGACTCTCCGTTCTCGTCTCTTTGTGGCGCCCATAAGGTGGTGGTTCGGGCCCATTTTTAATATTTTACCTTAGAAAAACGTATTTTAGTAGTAACTGCCTAGCATCAGATTTGTTTAATATATCTGCTTTTATTACTATGATTTGGTATTTCAAATTGTGCGCTAAAGTTTGATAAATCTACCGGTTTGCAGCGTGCTAATCTATGATAGCAGTGGTTTCGAAATTTTTACTTAATAATTTGTGAGAATGAGGATAAATAAAGTTTTAATAGCTAAAGCTAGGTGGAGTAGTTATATAGAGCTCTAAAATTGCCAATTGTTATTTATTCCGGAAATATAATTATTCTGATGTAACGTTTCTAAACACGAAACATGGGCCCTTTTACGCTGAGTCACCGCAGCATAATATAAATTCTGTACGAACCCCACGTGAGAGCGTAGCAAAACGACAACGACTTTTAGGTTACAAAATATATATCTTTTCATTTTGAGAAATCAAAATGTAAGTTACTTAAGACTGCTACAACTAAAACAAGTAATAAAAAGTATTATATTTTATTTCATCGCGGTGTCAATATAATAGGATCAAGTTAAGATAATAGGATTATTTTTCAAATTTTTACTATCCCAAATTTATATTGTCTTATTTTAACTGACAAAATAATATTTACCTACTTCCATTTATCGCTGTTCGGAATCAGTGTTACGAGTATAAATCAACGCTTTTATAACAATATAAGCAAACATCAATTCATAGTGACACAAAAGTAGAAATCCTGATCTAATGAATATCTCAGTGAAATAATTGTATTTGTAAAGACTTATTACACAAAATATAGGTGTTATTAGTATGCAGTAACTTAGATTTACGGCCTTCGTAAAGTTGAATAACTTTCCGGATCATTAAAGAGGAAATTTAATTAATTCTTACTCATCAAATTGAATAATTCGTTACGCGGATCTGCATAATATTTGCATGTTCATATCCAATCAATGAATGAAAAAAATACTATAAAACGCCTTCTAGCTCGCTTTTAATAAGCGAGTGCAAAATACAAGACGTCGACAGATAAAATTTAAATCAAACCATCTGTAAAGGGTACCTTTTCAAACAAAAGAGATTTTGCCAAATCGGTTCAGCAGTCTTGGAGTCATCGGTAGTTACATAAAACATTCTGACGAACTGTCAACCTTCTCTTTTTGTTAAGTCAGTTAAAACCCTCTTTAATTGCATAAACATTGAAAATAAAACCGCATATTATATACCTACATTTGTTTTTTTTGTCAACAACATAACTTTATGTCTATTAACATAAAATAGAGATCACCTATCCTTTGATTAAGTCATGTTTTCACGCCAATACGCACGTGGGTTAATAATGTTCTTGCTTCAAATGTTTTCGTAAGAGCCTATTATACTTACTGGGTTACTATTATAGTTGTAAGTGGCACATGTTTTTAACTGACTTAAAAAGGTTGGTTCACCATTTGTCGGTTGTTCACCGATTACACGAAGACGCCAGTACTGATTCCAAAAATTGTTTTTTATGGTCTCTTTAAAATTATATCAAAAGCGGTTGAACGGTTTTTAAATTATAAGTTAAAACGTGCCCCTACCTTCGCCTAGTGCAAAAGATTTTTTTTTTTTATTCACATTTTAAACCACCATTCACTTCCTACTAACCCATTTTTACACTTTCCTTCCCTCATTATCTTAAACCGATTAACCTAATTCCCATTATTTCAATTTCCCTATTCTTACCTATACTTTTCATCATCCTAATTACCTTAGTTTCATTGTCCTTATCATCAGCCCACGTTCGTCCACTGCTGGACCGTTACATTGGCCAGCCCTATGCCACGCCATTCAACTCCGTCTTTCGTCTTCCTTCTCCAACCACTTCCAGTGACCTTCCAGATATCGCCGCCCCATCTCGCCCAAGGACGCATTACAAGGAGGCATTACGTTCATTACCTCATTTTGCACTACACTACAAAAGAATATTAGCAGGTCAGAATCAGAAAGGAAACTAAGGCACGCGTTCATATCTTTTGTATAGAGCTATTCAGAAAAGACATCAACGCGTGCGAACATATCAACGCAGCGCAATTTAATATTTTTAGTACTCGTATTATGCTGTAGCCGAGCAAATTATGTAATTAAAATGTGAATTTTTTATTGTTTTAATTAAATAAATGGTACTTATCTACTTATTTCTCGATTTCTATTACTCATACTTTAAACATACACGTATATACCAAGTATAAGTATGTCAATGATTGTAATAAATTTACTAGTCAGTGTAAAATCATAGTGTGCATATTGCATTATTCATCACTTTTACTTGAGTAATAAGTAATAACCCAGTAGGCAGAAACTATTATATCAGCCTTTCTACAACTATCTATAACCAACCAACCAACCTACCTTAATTATTAAACTTGGCTTTAAAAAAATATTGAAATGTTCTTTTCTTTTGTTCATTTTTTCCATAATATTATCATTTGCAATGGGGCTACCAGCTACTCGTATACCTCTAGTAAATTTGTTGTCAGAAAAAACAAACCTACATTTCCTTACTCCAGTGTGCCAGAAATGCATACATTCAAACTTTCATATTAAGTAAACTAGTAATACTTAATACCAATAGAATTACCGAGATGTAGCTCCAAGATTGCTCTCGCTATAACTGATGACTGTAAGAAATTGCTAATTGTGGTAATCACGCAAATTGTTGTGTTCTTCCTTCATATTGAATGAATTAGATATCTAAGGTAAAAATAACATAAGTGGGCACCTATACCTTATAGGTGCCCACTTATGTTATTTTTACCTTAGATATCTAATTCATTCAATATGAAGGAAGAACACAACAATTTGCGTGATAACAACTAAAGTAGGTACTTTCTCTGAATTATTTACTGTGTTTTGTGTGGAACCTATCAAAACCTATTAAAAATCAATAATAAACAGTTCTAAAATATTATAGGAAAACAAAACCACGTTTTTTGATTAGCTAATACCAGATATTATGTATTTATTTAGTAAATTACCTTTGCATGTTTGCGCTCCATGCAGTGAAGTCGTCACGGCATGATGAGCTAATTGACTCCAATATCGTTTGTGCTTACTGACAGCTGATTAAGGCATTGTTTATAGCAATCATTATGTAACATACTGTCTAAGGTTCACATAAAGATATATTCACGTGAGACGTGATGCATGTTTAATTTCTCCTTGAATCTAAATAGTGTCGCCATTTTTCTCAAAATTTCGCTAAGATACATAATATAGATACAGATACATAATATTACCTGTAGTAGGTATATAATTCTGCGAGAACATAGAGACCAGGTCGCTATACTCACCCGTAGGTATAGGTCTGCTACTTGGCCTAAAACTTTGATTGTGATTTAACTCTGACAGTGAATGTACGAGGCAACCTTATCAAAAATTGCTTAAATCCCTAAACCGTATTTGGGTAAATGATTACATGTATGACATTTTAAAGACATTCTTTGGTCTCGCGAAGTGCACGACTTAAATTGTCAGACAGAGTGCATTACTTATAGGTTATAATATCTATGAGCGGTTTAACCTTGACTTGCGGAAGCATGAATGCTGGCGACCTTAGCACTTTCAGATCTGCCGGTACGCGGTACAGCCCTAACCTCCCTGCATTCCTCCGACTGATGTAATAAAAAACCTACTCGCCTACTTTTTTAAATAAGGCAAGTTGGTCAGTTGAATTGTAGCTTGGACTTGAGTTTATATTTGTCATTGTGTCATATTTGTTTTGTTGTGCTTGCAACGCAGTAGGTTGCGGGTTCGATTCCCGCATGAGACAAATGTTTGTGTGATCCACAGGTATTTGTTTCTGGTCTGGGTGGTTTAAATATCTTATAATTATGTATTTACAAAAGAAAAGTATATAAGTATTATATCCGTTACCTTAACCACCATATTACAAGCATTAAGTTGCTTAGTTTGGGGTTAGGTGGCGCTGTGTGAAATGTCCTGAAATATTTATTATTATTATTATAGTCGGGCCGGCCTAAAAGGCCACATTTGACAGATGTCAGTCATAGCAAACAAGTGTTGGGACATTGTTTGTTTATTTCGATTACAGGATATGAATCGATACGATCTTCAAACACGTTGGAATCGAATACAGTTTTATGAAAACATTCATAAAGTCTAATTAATTTTAATTCTAATAGGTTTTTTTTGTAAACATGTAATGGCGTCATGGGCTTGTTTTGCCAGAAACACCTCACGAGTTATAAAAAAACCTGTAATAAAAAAATATGTTTATTCTCTATACATTACACAATTTTATTTTAATTACATTATATTTTACTATAATATAATCACAATATTAACAACATATTTTATTTTAATCGCAATATAGTTATTTATTTATGATCAAATTTTCAATCCAAGTTATAATTGCATTCGATTCTACATTTCAAATTTCGATTTCGCGATTTTATTGGGTAGCATCCTTATTGTTTTTTTTTTTTTTTTTTCTTTTTAATAATATGGCAACATGTGCATTTTGCCAGTGTCGAGTAATTCGTGAATGTTCACGGGATATTAAATTATGGTCTCCACTTTCGTGTTTCGCCAGTGTCAAGTTAAATGTTATTTTTTAAGTAATAAGTTAGTTAGTCAGGTCAGAGTCAGAGTGAGCTTAATAGCTCGTCTAGTCACGTGAGTCTTCCAGTAAAATGGGTGGAATTTTACTGAAAGTTCGGAGGAGTTTTGGAGGGGGGACCAAAATTCATATTTCAGCACCATATCACTTGCCTACATCTGTGCACATTCAAAAACACTTAACACGCAATATTCCACCATTATTACACGCTAACAATCAAATTCTACACGATTATTAAGCAAAAGACGTGGAGCTAATGATATGATCAAGGCTTGCCGCCAAAAACTCCCTTATTGTTTTAAAAACAAAATCTGATTGACGTGACCTTGTATAGGGTGTCCTATTTATTCATCTAATGTTTTTAACCCCCAACGCAAGAAAGGTGGGGTGTTATAAGTTTGACGTGTTTGTTTGTCTGTCTGTTTGTGTATCTGTCTGTGCCATCGTAGCCGAACGGATTAATGAAGTTTGTTTATTTTTTCGTTTATAAGATTAATAATATTACTCGGCAATGTTCTTAGCTATGTGTATAACATATTCTTTATAGTTTAAAAATAAACACAACAATGACTTGAAACAAAAATTGTTTTTTTTTTTTTTTTTTTGGTTAAACACAATGCAACAAAAACCGTTGTGTTATATTAGAAATAAAATCTATACCATCGGCTTATCCGAAATTGACACCGACATTTTCCTCGTGGCTCTACATGGTCTCCCAGAGTTGATTAAGTGAAGCTGGGTGGAGCGGCCCCTTTTACCCCCCTTCCTTACTGCCAGAAGGGGTACAAGGGGGGTTTTCCGATCTTAATCAGCTTATTTTGAGCAAATACACATTTGGTGGAAATCCGTCCAAGACGGCTACGGCCGCTACAAAATGGCCGATTACTTTTTAATTACACATTTTGACACCGTTGAGGACTTTAAATTTTTTTAATAATGTGTGTGTGTGTGTGAGTATGTTTGTTCCTTCTTTACGTTTCTTCTGGTAGAAATTTCAATTGTAGTTTTTGGTAGACTTTTTTATGGTAGAAAAATGCGTGAGCTCCTGATGAAGGACATCGTAATTGTCCGAAACTCAGGATCGAGCCTAGCTCCGACCATTATTTCCGTGAGTTTTTAGTCGTTTTGTTTACATAGTAATTTGGATAACTCTCACGTTAGTTTTCAAAAATGCACAGTAGAAAAATCTACTTAGTAGTTTTTGGTAGAATTTTTAATGATAGAAAAATCTACCAAATGGTAGAAAATTAATAGTAGTTTTTGATAGATTTTTTATGGTAAAAAATCAACTAAATGATAAAAAAAGAATGGTAGATTTTGCTAGAAATTTCAATGGTAGTTTTTGGTAGAAAAATTTAATGGTAGTTTTGGCAGAAATTATGATAAAAGAATTTGGTAATAAGTTAAATGGTAGGCAAAAAATCTACCAAATGGTAGAAATTTTAATGGTAATGCGTAAATTGTTAATTCGAGTATAGTGTTTAGTGTTCAGCTAAGTGTTGTCATATTATTTATTGTTCAGCTAAGTGTTGACATATATTATTTACAGAAAAAATAAGTAAAATTTTTAGATCATTCTGTAAGGGAATTTTGATGATGTGTCAAATGTGGCATTTTAGGCCGGCCCGACTATAAACCTATAGATGTCCCAGTAATACCTATACGAAAAGTTATTAATATTTTTGAGGACGCTCTATGCGCCTCGTCTTGATGCGTTCTAAATTTATATAGAATTTCTTACTACTAATATTATAAATGCGAATGTATGAATGTGAAAGAGAGGCAGCGTGTTTAACCTATTCACTCCAAAACTTCTGAACCGATTGAGCTGAAACTTAGTTTTAGTTAAGACTCTGCAATAACTCATATGCTTCTTGTAAATGTGTAAATTCGCTTAGTTAGTAAATCATAATTAGGACCTGTGCCTCAATCCTCAGCCACACAAGGTCACACAGTTAAGCCCTTCCGCTCTACGTCACTACATCCGACCCGTCTGTCTGACGCATGAAGGACCAAATTCAGATACGGATAGGTGTACTGTACAGTTACCTACATGACGGAACTGAGAGAGTAGGTAGTCCTAAAGAAGTAGGTAGCGTTCGTCAACATTGTGACCGAGCGGAACGTTTTTTCCCATTCGGTAACAGTGTGAACGAAGGGGTGAGAACGAACGGGATCTACCTACCCACCCTTACGTGTCAAACGGGAAAAAAAGTACACCTACGATATACATATTACATGTGTGCCAAGCTACGAATAAATCATAAGTCGTGCCAAGGCATTCATTATTTTACATTATTAGATACTGTCACGATACGCAATGTCGCAATTGCAGTGGTAATAATAATTAATTCATTTTTTTTCAAGCTCGTATTAACACCTATTAAAGTCCCACAAGAAATATTGAATAGATAAATATTGGCGTAGCTAGCCCAGCGGTTCTGTAGCCTATGTGTTATTCCAGGGTCTAAGCTATCTCTATACCAAATTCAGCTCAATCGGTCCACCCGTTTAAGCGTGAAGAAGTAACAAACACACACACTCACAAACTTTCGCATTTATAATATTAGTGGTCATTATTATTATTAGATACTGTCATCATACGCAATGCTGTTGCATTCTGCATTCATAATTCGTCATTTTTTGTATCAAACTTGAACACCTATTAAACTACCACAAAAGATATTGAATATTGCCGATAGCCTCGTGAAACGACCGTGATATAGCCACAAGTGTCCTTCGCATGCAACGTCTATAAACAATAGACACGCAACAGTGGAAGTTCATTAAACTTTCCATGTCCTTGTCTATCGAAACATAGGTATACCTACTCAAACAAAAACAAACGCCGTATTTCAAAACAAGCTATTATATTTATTGCACAGAGAAAGTGGGGTTTATTTTTATTATTTCGAATAAGGCACTTCCGACTAGACGATTTTTCAACTGAGCAAAATTTTAAGAATCCCAATTTCAAGATTTATAAAGGACTAAAAATATTTTTCATGTTTAGCCTAGATTCGTTCACTGCTGGACATAGACCTAAGGCACGCCACTCAACTCGATCTTCCGTCTTTCTCCTCCAACATCTCCAACCACTCCAAACGACCTTTCGGATATCGTCATCTCATATAAAAAAAAAACCCTTTGTTCTCGAAGACAGATTCTCAAAAAGACTGAGTACTTACACATATGTGAAAAAAGGAAAACAAGTGTTAAACACTGGTGTTAACCCCTTTAATTATTTCTTTTTGTAATACTACCTTGTTGAAATGCAATTACGCTTAACTAATTATAGTAATTTACCTACATAGGCCTAATTTCGTTAGCTCATTAGGAATAGACTGGGTCACTGTTACGCTATGAAGTAATAATTCAGATAATATAATTATTGTCTATTAATTATTTACATATTATTATTTAAGGAATAACTAATATTTATTAGACATTCCAGACTTAGTAGTTCTGGCAATACGAATATTATATTTTACTAGCTGCGCCCAGTGGTTTTACCCGCAGTACTATAATATGTATGTGTTATTCCAGGGTCTAAGCTATTTCTATACCAAATTTCAGCTCAATCTGTCCACCCGTTTAAGTGTGAAAGAGTAACAAACATATCCAAACATTCTTCTTACCACCTTTCACGTTTATATGGTTTATTCCCTCTACGTCGAGTCCCGTTACGTCGAGCGACAAACCGGGTCTCGCTTTAATTCCCTCTACGTCGAGCCTACTGTTTTTGCCCCGCTTCTATTCCCTTTACGTCGACTGCTAAAAAGTAGTAAAAGTATAGTTAGAAAGTATTAGTAAGATCTCTCACTATATGACAGGAAAGCGTTGCAAAGACATGGGATGAAATTGGTATACAGATAGATTTTATGATAGAGACTAGAGACTTCCGTTATGAAAGGATTTCTTGGCTAAACACTATAAGCTAGTAGATAAGTATATAGGTTTCATAGTAGTGACTCGTTATATATATGTGGGTACGAATAGGTTTCTTTTCTATAATATTAGGTATAGCAGAACTAGAAAATGAACCAGAATCGAAAGTCATAAGATACATCACCTTATAGGGACACAGAATAATAAATACAAGTTACAAGGTACACGAGTAGGTGCACAAGTAGTGTAAACGGCTGACGCCAGCCGAAAACTTGTCCTGTAATTACATACATGTGGCAATAACATTAAAAAGCACAATGAGCTATGGAGCAAGGCGTGCCTCGATAGTATCGACTCGGCTGTTATATCAAGTCAGGTGTTATAAAGGCGTACCTGGTTGCGCGCAAGGTCTACTCGAAAGTATGCCGTGCCCGCTCGGCGCTCGTTGCGTTAACGCCAGCATTCCGTCAGCTAAATTGAGCTTAACTTCACTACCACGCCACGAATCAATGGCCATAATAATGCAATTTTAAATACTATATACTGGTATTGTCGTACAAACAAGTTTTTACAAACTGCGATATAATAATGCTAATTTATTTGTCTGCTCTGTTTCAGATATGTATGCTGTGCGCAGTCACAGCTTATGCGCAATATAATGACTCGCCTGCGCCTCCCAGATTACAAATACCCGGCGCCATTCAGCTGGGTGGCAGACAAAGCGGATTCAGACAAGGACGGATACAGGGCCCCGTCCCCGGCGTGGTAGCGAGGATCAGGAGGCCCGGTCTCGCCAGACCATCCTTCAAGTCAGTGGACGCGGCGCCGCGGCCCAGCCTGCAGTCCCTGGAAGAGCTGTCGAAGCCCGTCACCGAGGAACCGGAAGATGATGTAGAAATCAACACTCCGACCGCTTTCTCTCCCAGCTTATTCTCAACGCCGGAACCTCAGAATGACTACTTTGATATCACCACGACGTCACAGCCGAAGCCTCCCAGCATCTTCAATTCGTCGCCGTACCCCCCGACGCCCGCCGCACCGAAGCTGGAGCTCGTCAGGCCGACGCCCTACAGGCCTCTGCCTCCTCAAGCTTTCATCCCGATCAAAACAGAGCCCGCCAAGCCTCAGCCTGTGAGACTGCAGCCCTTGTCTAGCAGACCTCAGAGGCCGTCTTTCAGACCCGAGCCTAGACCTTTCGAGGATGAGGAGATCAACATCCAGCCTGTGAGGCAGTACTCCAGACCGCAGGAACCCATCAACCGCGCCCCGGTCAAGAGCGCACCACAGCAGGATAGATACGTGCCATCTAACAAAAGGGAGAGAAAACCAGTAGCACAAATCATTCGCAAGTTCAGAGACGAGAACCCCGACGGCAGCATCACCTGGGGTTTCGAGAACGACGACGGATCCTTCAAGGAGGAGACTATCGGAGTCGATTGTATCACCAGAGGCAAGTACGGATACGTCGACCCAGACGGTCTGAAGCGCGAGTACAACTACGAGACGGGTATCGCTTGCGACAAGGCAAAGGAAGAGCAGAGCGAGAAAGGTTTCATAGACTACCAGGAGAACAAAGCGGTCCTCCCCAATGGCATCACCATTGATCTCGCCGCTATGGGCAAAAAATCCAAGAGGCCATTCAGATCACCTACCAATCACTAGTGTAAGATGCTTAATATAATTTATTTAGGAAATCTATTTTATAAGTACATATTTTAGTCATGTAGGTGTTATCAAAGATTTAACATTACACTGACTTCCAGTTGTTTACATTGTGCCTTAAAATACAACAGAAGAGTTGTGGAAATAAAATGTATAAAATACTTATGAATTGGTTTTATTTTCCTTGATCATTCTTAATTATCATTTTATATCAACTCTCTGGTGACATTTTTTCATTAATTCACCAGCGTCTCCTACTCCCATGCTCCGCTTCGTAGACATGTATGTGTGCATTATCATATTCTCATTCAAATAATGCTTTTAACGTTTTGTATTGTTTCTAATAATTGAGTTTTACTCTGCACACATACATGTGATCAATGTGGAGCAGGACCTTTACCTCTATAATTCCAAATGAAAAAAATGGATGTCATTCACATTGATTTAGCTTATCCTTGGATAGGTTTAGATGAAACACACTACTAAACAAATAATGCACTTTTGCTAACATAAACTGCTTTCTCAGGAACATATTATCTTATCATATTATGAAAAAAATTATGATGATAGTAAGAGGTACTTCCGATCACATCATAAAATAATTTTAACTTAACAATAGCCAAATTAAAGGCTTATACAGAATGTATCGGATCAGACTGTTAAAATAAAAGTAGATATCAAGCACCTTAAACCAAACTAATTCAACACTTTTATGTAGTTTTGGTTTTGCAATAATGACAATAACTTGTGGCATAAGTGACATCTAACCGTGCCTCTATACAATATTCTGCTGCTTGAGTGTGTACATTTTGTCCTTTTATAATATAACTATAGAGCAATGCTTACTTTTGGAAATTTGGAAAAAAAATGTACACTACCTACATACCTATACAACAGCGTTGCAATCTTATTGACAAATCTGAAGTTAGCCGATGCACAGTAGTCATAATATGGGCTTCTAACTTCTGCTATTACGACTTTCAGCTAACTACAGACCAGTCAAAAAGATTTGCATGACCTATACTTGCAATTATATAGAAGTACATTATACACACACATAACATCAATGTCAAATATAAATGTAACATATTAGTAAGGTCTATTGTTCATGTAGGGCTGCGGACGCCTCATCGGGGGAGGCATTCTGTTCGGTGGAGTGATAGAAATGTCCAGGTAATGGCCAATTTGGAATTTTACTTGAGATAGTGTCTTATTGTCATCGCCTCCTCTCTGTCCTGAGCATGTTACTCCTATCTCCCTCATACGGTAAGTGGGAGTCCTTAAATCGGGGTATACAATAGCAAAATCAAAATATGTGCCTTTCCTTCTGGTCTCCGGATTCACTTCTTTGACGAGTCCGGTCAATTCACGTAATGTTGCGTCCATCCATGTGTATATTTGTAGCTCGTTCTGCGGCACTGACCCTCTGGCGTAGTCTCCGGGGGAATTGTGTCTGCCAGTTGAGCAAAACACGCGCAGCAATAGCGGACATGTCTGAAATGTGATACATGTTTCGGTTAGAATAACCTACTACGCTTATTCTTTTATAAATAGTGTGAGACATGATAATTTTAATAATAATGTAATTAATCTATTGCAAGATAGCTAATAATGTCAAAGTACTTACCTTCTCCCTATCAACCGGCTTCTCTACTGGTTTGTTCTCATCAACGACCAATGCCATTGATTCTATACCCGCCATTTTAATGAACAGCAATAAAATCTGGTAAATACAAAGCGTATTATTAGATGAAACACTAAACAATTAGAAAGAAATTGATACAAAACAAAATCTAAAACAGCATTCAAAGCAAAAGAAAAGAACAAACGAACGAATGGAATGAACGGAAAAAGTAAAAAGACTAAATGAATGACTGATGAAACCCACAGATAACGAAAGAGATCATAAAAATAGCAGTGCCCCGCAGAGGACATAATCCGGTACCAACATCGCCTCTCTTTTTGTTAACGTCCACTGTAAAATTTAACAAACTTTTTTTTTATCTTGAAAATTTCTTTCGATGCTAGTACAAAATCAAATGCAATCAATTTTCAATTTTTTTAATTTAGCAGCTCTTGGTCGCTTCAAAGTGGCGTTTTTGTAAATAAATATTATGTGTTTTATAGGTTTTGCTGCGCCGTCATCTCTTTTTTGTGCAGCAGAATTTACATGCAGAATGCTTGTTAATATAAAATATAAATTATATAGATGCACTATATATATATATATATATATATATATATATATATATGCATTTATCATAGTAAAAGGGCACAAAAGATGTATAATGTAATTCTGAATGTTAATAATTTCATTTTGTTTTTTAGCGAAGCAATTTTTTTTTTTTTTTTTTTTTTTTAACTCCAACTCGGAGTATTATGGCTCGAACGTGCGATTGCCAATTTCAGGTCTTCATTTTTCTTCCTATCCTTCAGTGTTCAATCTTCAATTTCCATAATTCTTTCTTGCATCTTCATACAGACGTCTTCTTGGAGAGGAAGAGACTCAGAGGAGGAAATAGATGTGACAGGAAGTGGATAGGATTTATATATTATAAAAAGCGGGAAACGTTAATTTATTTAAAAATAAACTCGATATTATGAAAAAGGAAAAAATGACATAGGATCAGTGGAATAAAAAAGAAGGAATAAAAATCTGAGAAAAAAGAAAATACATAATAACAAATTAATTAACTACAAAAAATAACACAGTATTAACATTATATACATACTATGTACAATATTCATACCTACTGTACCTAAGTGAATAATAATATTTAAAATTATTATAATTTGATACCATTACACAATAGAAAATCAGATATTATTTGGTAAATTGATGGATTATTAGTAGCAAGTAAATATGCAACATTGATCGGGAATGGAGTTTCAACGGATTTTAATTGTTCATAAAAATTGGAATGGTCATACAATGGACAACCAAGTAAAATATGGTCAACATCACTAACAGGCTCACCACAGTCACACTTAGAATATCTCGTACAATATGAAGTCTTGCTAAGTGAGCAGGACTACATACATGCCCTAGACGCAGCCGTATCAGTACAGAAGTAGCTAGTTTACTAAGTGTTAATTTTGAAAACCACGGCTTACACGGAATCTTTGGTTGAATAGCAGCATAGTATTTACCTTTTGTGCGAGAACTCTCTGTCCAGGCTTCACTCCAAGATTTTTGAAGGTAAAGCCCGGGCAATGAAGCTAGATCATCACAATAGTTTATATATGGAAAGTGGTCACCATTTCTCACCGCCTCATTGGCAAGTTGGTCAGCCCTATCATTACCAATAATGCCACTATGGCTAGGGACCCAGACAAAAGAAACAGAATATCCCTTTTGTAAACATTCCAAAAGTTTTATTCGTGTGTCTATTATAATTGGTATTGATTTATTTTTAAAAGGAAATTTACTAATAGCCTGAAGAGCACTCATCGAGTCAGAAATTATTAATGTTCTGTTCAGTTTGGCTAAAAGTATATATTCAACGGCTTTATAAATAGCATAACACTCACCAGTGTATGTGGACGTTTCAGGAGGAAATTTAATTTTTTGACATATATTAAATTGTTGATGAAAAACACCAACACCAACATTTTGGGAGGAAGAGCCCAATGAATGTTTTGAAGCATCACAATAAATATGATGCCACCCATGCCATTTATTATGTACTAGTGCATTAAAGTCAATATTGGCACTAGGACTCTTCTTTACTATGCCTGAGTCAAGATGGATATCTGGAGACAATACTAAAGCATCAAATTTAGCGGTAAACAGAGGCATAAATTTAGCTCGAAATGTTGGTGCTGTCATTGATTTGAATTTATATAAACTATTTAATAAGAGGGGTTTGGACTTATGGACCCAATAAGAACTATTTATTGTATAGTCTGAAAGAGAGTTAAGTTTGTGAATAAGAGGGTGGTCCAAAAATTGAATACAGCGAAAGAAAAACCTATCTGATAAATATTGTCTTCTAAAAAGTAAAGGAGGTTCACAGCACTCTACTTGTAGAGCATTAATGGGGCTAGATTTCATAGCTCCTGATATGATTCTAAGGGCCTTTGATTGAACGGCATCTAATTTCTTAATCGCAGCTGAGCTACAAGGCTCCAACAGGAAGGTTCCATAATCAAGAACACTTCTAATTAAAGCATTGTAGACCAACTTTAACGAAAAGGGATGTGCGCCCCACCAAACACCTGCTAGACATCTCAACATATTTAAAGAGCGCTCAATTTTATTAACTATATAGTCGCAGTGCGGAATTCCGGAAAGTTTGGAATCAAGTTTTAAACCTAAAAACTTAAATTCGGACCTTAGAGGGATCGGTATGCCATTGTATTTGACCTTAATAGGAGGAGGAAATCTTTGCCGAGAAAAAAGCACCACTGCACTTTTAGACACTGATAGATCTAGGCCATGTGTATCAAACCAGGTCTTCAAATGGGTCAGGGATGTAGTGACATGATCACTAGCAGTGAATGGTGACAGAGCCGAACTATAAATAAGCAAATCATCTGCATACTGTAATATATTAACTGGTTCTTTGATAACTGAATCCAAATCATGAGTATAAACATTAAATAGTAAGGGACTAAGTACAGATCCTTGTGGAAGACCTTTCCACAACAATCTAACATTGTTATTTGTACCATCCAACTTTACCAACCTGCCACTTAGCATGTTGATTATAAAATTTGAGAGCATTAGTGGTATCGACATAGAGTTTAGTTTGTTCTTGAGTATAGGAAGTAAAACATTATCATATGCAGAATTAATATCAAGAAATGAAGCCACTACAGCTTCATTTCTTGAAAATGCTAAGCGAATATCTGTTATAAATATACTTATACTATCAATAGTACTCCTGCCTTTTCTAAACCCAAACTGACTGTCAGCTAGCAATTGATTACTTTCAATAAACCATTCTAGGCGGTTTTTAACTAAGTGTTCAGCTAGCTTTGCAACTACGTTTGAAAGAGCTATAGGTCGATATGAAGATGATAGATTTGGTGACTTATTAGGTTTTAAAATAGGAACTATAATCTGAACTTTCCAAGACGATGGGATATTGCCTGTCATCATTACAGTATTTATAAGGTCAAGTAAATAACAAAGACCAGTATCCCCAAGGTTCTGATATAATGAATACGTAATCCCATCTTCACCAGGTGCTGAATCAGTAACACTTGATAAAATGCCGTTTAACTCACGAAGAGTAAAGGGAGAATCCAAACCAGACTGATTATATATATCGGGAGGAAGAGAGACAGAGCATGGTTCCTCGGGAACAAATGGTGGAGCCAAATTACTGAAAAATGAACTTGTTACTTCATCGGGAAGAGTTGTAATAGAATCATTAAATGCGGATTTAAATTTTCTTATATTTTGCCAAACAATAGAAGCTGGAGTCGAGGGAGAAATTGAAGTGCAGTATTTTCTCCAACCAGAGGTTTTTTTTTCTTTAAACAACTCTTTTGTATCGGAAATAGATTTTATTAATATATCAAAATTTTCAGGAGACATATCACAGTTATAATTTAGCTCCGCCTGTTTTCTTTTTCTAATAGACTCTGTACATTCTTTATCCCACCACGGAGGAGATGAAATCCCATTCAGTTCAGTATTTTTTAAGGAAAAGGTTCTATCAGCAGCTTGTTTGATAACATTTATCAATGCTTCAGAACAACTACTTTCATTATGCAATGCAATTTGTGGAAGATAATTAACATCGTCAGCTATGTATGAATTAAACATAACCCAATCAGCATTATTTAAATTGTATCTCCTTCTTGGTGTTTTCCTCTGAGGAGGTGGCTTTCTAGAAGGGAAAGAGATAAGGGTGGGAAAATGGTCACTCCCAAAAGTTTGGTTTAGAGTTTTCCAAATATATTTACAAGCTAGATTTGAGCTACATATCGATAGATCTATAGCACTAATACTCTCATTTGGCTTAGTTCGACCTATAGCACTAATACTCTCATTTGGCTTAGTTCGACGGGTGGGGGAACCATCATTTAACAGACATAGATTATGATTGTCTAATAAATCTAATAAATCTTCACTATAGCTATTGGTGATTGTGCTTCCCCAAACCGAGTGTTGGCAATTAAAATCTCCAAGTATGACAATTGGCTTAGGCAGATTATGTAATACGGTAAAGATTTCATGAATTATAAGAGAAGAAGGATGTGGAATATATATAGATACATAACATACATTTTCAACTATTGCTGCAACTATAGAAAAATTATCACTTTGAGGAATAGGTACAGAAGTATATGAATAAGTGTTTTTGATAAGTAGGGCGACACCGCCATACCCATCATTTCTATCTCCACGGAGACAGAAATATTTTTTTATTCTAAAAACACTCACAGAGACAGGTTTTAACCAAGTCTCTGCCAGTGCCATGATAAATGGATCATATGTCTTAATCAAAAATAATATATCTGATTTTTTAGTCACTGCACTGCGGCAGTTCCACTGAACAATGTTCTTGATGTACTTGTCCATGATTATTAATTTTTAAGTTTAGTGCTTCAATGAGAGGGGCAACGTTGGACGGTATTGTAACATTATTTTTTGTTAGTGTTTGGAGTAGAGCCATAATAATTTCAGCTAAAGATTGTTCAATTATATTTGTAGGTTTAACAAGTGCAGAACCATTTGGAGCAGTTAAAGGCATATTATACTCATTTGCAAACTGATTGTGCACAGTTTTGTCGTAGCCTTTTGGGGCAATGTATGGGGATCTAGGCTTTCTTAAAACAGTTTTAGTGTAAGACGTAGTCTTGGGTTGTTGTTTATACTGAAATGATTTGGAGTCAGACTGAAGAAGAGGAGATTTGACCATTTCTGCATAGCTCTTAAATATTGGAGGATGCAACTTTGAAGCTTCAGGATATGATATGCAATTGTCGGCCATGGTTTGTTTAATACTTTTCTGTCTTGAAAATTCTGGGCAAGTTTTATCAGTAGCGCAATGAGCGCCATTGCACATACAACAAATTATACATTCATCATCTACTTTACAGCTGGCGCCAGAATGACCCCGACCGCACCTGAAGCACCTGGGAATCGATCGACATTGAGTTTTTATGTGACCATATCGGCAGCAATTAAAACACTGTATAGTAGGATATGTATACAATTCTACAGACAAAGAGTTGTAGCACATAAAAATACGCTTAGGTAAAATCTGCCCATCGAACGTTAGCACCACAGATTGAGAAGGTTTCCATATTGGAGCACCCTCAGTTTGCACTTTGTAATTAAGGCGTCGAGCTTTTAATATTTTGCCACAACCTACAGGGACATTAATATTTTCGATCACCTCTTCAGGAGTCCATTCGGTAGGAACACCACGTACCAAACCCATGCGCGTAACATTGAATGTAGGAATGAACGCCTTCAATTTATATTCTGTTAAACTTCTATGAGATAGAAACATATTAGCATCTGTATGCTTAATAAATGCCAGGCATATTCTGTTCCTTCCTATCCTCTTTACACTACCATTAATAATGTTTTGAACTGAATGTTTTTTTAAGAATCGTCCAAAAGTTATGGGGTGAAGAATGGTACCATCATTTTGATTGAATTGCTCCTTCTGTACATGCACAATGTATGGGGGACTGTCTGTCTCATCATAAAGTTTTCTACCAACTGGGACAAAAACTGCAGGTTCCGTTGTTGAAGCAACCACATTTTCGCTTGGTTTTTGCTGTGAATTTTGAGGTGAAGCAAATTGATTGGCAGAAGCTGATGAAAGGGATGTAGGATTTTCTAAAATTTCGCTGTCTGAACACTGACAATCAGTACTTTTAAGAACCGAACTATGACCCTTCTTTTTATGCTTATTGCATTGTTTGCAAACTTTTCTAGCTCGTGATCTTTTTAATGGACGAGATGTTAATGTAGTATTAGATCCGTCTGTGTCCATGCCCGATTCATTTGAGGCAACAGTAACGAAAACTGCCGCTGGTGGTACAAAGAGTGAGGTGCCCCCTTTATCAGGGGGCTCCGGATCAATCATTGTAAGAAAGTTTTAAATGAAACTTACCAAAAATATATACACTAGGATACAGAGAAACTAAATATATACAAAAACTACTCCACCGATCACTATTTACAATAAAAAGTAAATAAACAAATAATAAAACCGAAAAACCACAAGTGAAAATCTGAAGAGGTTTCCCGCCTTTTCGCGAAGCAATTTACTTTGAAATTGCTATTTAATATTATTTGAAGTTTCACTTCACCCACAGACTGCACTCTGCACCCGAGGGTAGGTATGCTAAGAATAGTAGAATACTTTTCACGAAAGAGGTCCCGCGGAATTTAGCGGAACTAAATTTAATTTTATCGATTATTACTGGACTTCATATCCAAATTTTTTTATTTGTTAGACTAAATAAATCCCTATTTAATTAAGAAATTAAATATGAAAAATTATGAAGAGTTAAAATCTTAAAGATATTTTTACTTTTAAAATGTGCGATAGTGGTGCTCCGCAAAAAGGACTCCTTTCGTGAAAAGCACTCTATTACGACATTCTACATCGCTCTCTGTTGTCGTAGAAAGCCACGTGCTCGCTTTAGAGCTCTTACGTGCTGCCAACTGTCAAAGTCTTCTTTTTAATAATATGGCAACATGTGCATTTTGCCAGTGTCGAGTAAAATTCGTGAATGTTCACGGGATATTAAATTATGGTCTCCACTTTCGTGTTTTGCCAGTGTCAAGTTAAATGTTATTTTTTAAGTAATAAGTTAGTTAGTCAGGTCAGAGTCAGAGTGAGCTTAATAGCTCGTCTAGTCACGTGAGTCTTCCAGTAAAATGGGTGCAATTTTACTGAAAGTTCGGAGGAGTTTTGGAGGGGGCACCAAAATTCATATTTCAGCACCATATCACTTGCCTACATCTGTGCACATTCAAAAACACTTAACACGCAATATTCCACCATTAATACACGCTAACAATCAAATTCTACACGATTATTAAGCAAAAGACGTGGAGCTAATGATATGATCAAGGCTTGCCGCCAAAACTCCAACTGTCAGTAATCTTTAGATGACTTTGACAGTTGAGTTTTGGCGGCAAGCCTTGATCATATCATTAGCTTCACGTCTTTTGCTTAATAATCGTGTAGAATTTGATTGTTAGCGTGTAATAATGGTGGAATATTGCGTGTTAAGTGTTTTTGAATGTGCACAGATGTAGGCAAGTGATATGGTAGTACGGTCCCCAATACAAAAAAAATTAACTTCCGTGGGACACATCTCCGCCATATGAATTATTGGTATGTACTTATTCGGCATATTTTCTTGAACACGAAAAGTGCGGTAGTCACTTCCTAAGTGTATGGAGGGGGTAGTTATGACGTCACAAAGATGGCCGCCGGGCTATTCTATTGTGCGGGTTATTTAAATATCGACTGAACCGATTTACTTAAATAGGGTGTCAAATGAAAGGTTATTAAATAAGCTTTATTTTATTCCTAAGCACTATCAACGTGATATAAGTACCAAAGGAAATATTTCCAAAAAACATAATTTGTAAAAAAAAAAAAATTTCGTCTTATGTTTATAACTTGGTAACCGTTAGGATAATGCAAATATAGGTTTTTATAAAATATTTAGTTCCTTTCATCAGCTTTCTAAAAAACCTTTAATCATTACAATAAAGCTATAAACAACGGAACTGCAGCCGTTTGAATGAGCCTCGGTAGCGCTGCATTCATAGCGGTAGCCAAGCCATTAGACGGGTTTTCTATAGAATGATAATAGAATTTTGAATAAAAAGCATGTGCGATAGTAATGAAAATATAAAATAATATTTAAGTAAGCTGCTACCTTATTCATAAGTTGTATTTAGAAGTTTTTTCTGATGTGATCAGCATAATAATAAGTAGGTATGTATGTGTTGTACTAAACTTACTGAAAAAAATATTAAAAATAAAAACATAATTTTATCTAATTAATGTCCTCAATCTGATCTGTATCTTCTAAATAATTATACTGGTTATAACATTTTAACTGACATGACATATCCCTTCTAAGCACTTTTGTTTTTTGTCATTACATCCACAACGGGATGAACGGTAACAAGCTTAACATTGACATGATATAAGTTCGAGGTCTTTCAATGAGATTGAATTTACGGATGAAGTAACTGGCAATAAAAGATTAGTATCCTCGATCATCCAGCCACAGCCTATGAGTTCAGGAAGTGCCTTTGCTACGTTCGCGTTCTGCCAACATAACGTCTGGTAGTTCGATCTTAGCGCATGCTTTCGAAAGGCTTTTCGTTTCGGCGGTAACTTATCAAGTTCTTTGATGTTCTGGAACATTTTTGCTCTTAAATTGGCTATCCAGTTCTTGGTATACAAACAAGAAACCCGGACTGGGTTTCTTGTTTGTATACATAAGAATGACAAATCTTTCAGCGTTACAAAATTATTCGTCTGTAAGCTGTTGTGGGCTTACATCATAATTTGAAAGGAGTTGATAATGTTTTTGAAAAATCGGCCAGCTTAATTTTTCACACCGTCACAAGTCACACACAGTTAGAGTGTAATAAAACAGCAATGATTTCCTCTGATTTCATTGATCATTTGAGAGGTACTCAAGAAGAAGCTGATACCCGTTTCATACTACATGGGATTGATTGTAAACAATCGGGCTTTGAACGGTTAATAGTAAATGACGTGCTACTCCTCGTTCTGCACTTCTCTGAGGAATTACCAAGTGTTGTGTGGATTAAATCCGGTACTAGCAAAAAACCAAAATTTATTAAAGTTAATAATATATACTAGTGCCGCAGGGCAACTTATGGCGAGCTGTTGGGGAGTAGTGGCCCACGCCCGAGACCCGAGTGCTCCCGGGGGAGGATCCTGTTCCTCATCTTCGGCTTGCCTTCATTGGCCGGCCAAAGTGGAGTCGCGAGAGCTGCATACTCAGAGGGAGGATGTGAAGCATAAGTAGCGAGTTGGCCTTTTACGGGTTTAAAGTCCATGGACACCTCTCCCCCTATAACCACTTGCACCAACGTTGCCCTTATTGTCGGTTATTTAATGCCGACCTTTATGGGGGCCCGTTTAGTGAGTGGCAAGTCATCACCTGCCTATATAAATATTTCCTAATGGGACGGAAATGGCAGGTGCCGTAGTCTTAAGCAATAGCCTCATTAACCATCCATTTAGAATACACATCCATAGCCTAGTTCAAGTGGTTTCCATTAATTACTGTCTTTGAGCTAATTTTGTATAGATGGACTCACCACAGATAGACTCCGATAAGTGTCACCCATCACATTTATAGTAAAAGCCCAAAGACACCTCTGCGCGTTGGACTTTTTGTCTCCGTGTACGCCTATAAAAAGGCCCGGGTTCAGCCCGTGTTTAAGAGCGACATATATACTAGAAAACATGACAACCGATAAGAGGAATCATTGCTGGCTTATCACACTCTAACTGGGTGTGAAACTACGAGCGCGTTGTCAGGTCACACAAAAAAATCAAGCTGGCCGATTTTCCAAAAACATTATCAACTCCTTTCAAATTTTGGTGTAACCCCACAGCGTAAAGAAGAACAATTTTGTAACGCTGAAAGATTTGTCATTCTTATGTATACAAACAAGAAACCCAGTCCGGGTTTCTTGTTTGTATACCAAGAACTGGATAGCCAATTTAAGAGCAATAATGTTCCAGAACATCAAAGAACTTGATAAGTTACCGCCGAAACGAAAAGCCTTTCGAAAGCATGCGCTAAGATCGAACTACCAGACGTTATGTTGGCAGAACGCGAACGTAGCAAAGGCACTTCCTGAACTCATAGGCTGTGGCTGGATGATCGAGGATACTAATCTTTTATTGCCAGTTACTTCATCCGTAAATTCAATCTCATTGAAAGACCTCGAACTTATATCATGTCAATGTTAAGCTTGTTACCGTTCATCCCGTTGTGGATGTAATGACAAAAAACAAAAGTGCTTAGAAGGGATATGTCATGTCAGTTAAAATGTTATAACCAGTATAATTATTTAGAAGATACAGATCAGATTGAGGACATTAATTAGATAAAATTATGTTTTTATTTTTAATATTTTTTTCAGTAAGTTTAGTACAACACATACATACCTACTTATTATTATGCTGATCACATCAGAAAAAACTTCTAAATACAACTTATGAATAAGGTAGCAGCTTACTTAAATATTATTTTATATTTTCATTACTATCGCACATGCTTTTTATTCAAAATTCTATTATCATTCTATAGAAAACCCGTCTAATGGCTTGGCTACCGCTATGAATGCTGCGCTACCGAGGCTCATTCAAACGGCTGCAGTTCCGTTGTTTATAGCTTTATTGTAATGATTAAAGGTTTTTTAGAAAGCTGATGAAAGGAACTAAATATTTTATAAAAACCTATATTTGCATTATCCTAACGGTTACCAAGTTATAAACATAAGACGAAATTTTTTTTTTTACAAATTATGTTTTTTGGAAATATTTCCTTTGGTACTTATATCATGTTGATAGTTCTTAGGCATAAAATAAAGCTTATTTAATAACCTTTCATTTGACACCCTATTTAAGTAAATCGGTTCAGTAGATATTTAAATAACCCGCACAATAGAATAGCCCGGCGGCCATCTTTGTGACGTCATAACTACCCCCTCCATACACTTAGGAAGTGACTACCGCACTTTTCGTGTTCAGGAAAATATGCCGAATAAGTACATACCAAAAATTCGTATGGCGGAGATATGTCCCACGAAAATCGTTATTTGAAGACTTTTTTGCAAATGGGTCTCGTACTATGGTGCTGAAATATGAATTTTGGTGCCCCCTCCAAAACTCCTCCGAACTTTCAGTAAAATTGCACCCATTTTACTGGAAGACTCACGTGACTAGACGAGCTATTAAGCTCACTCTGACTCTGACCTGACTAACTAACTAACTTATTACTTAAAAAATAACATTTAACTTGACACTGGCAAAACACGAAATTGGAGACCATAATTTTTTAATATCCCGTGAACATTCACGAATTTTACTCGACACTGGCAAAATGCACATGTTGCCATATTATTAAAAAGAAAAAAAAAAAAAAAAAAGGAAAAATTACTGACAGTTGACATTGATCTGTTATGCTTTTCAGCTGAGAATTTTACGACTTCGACGATCAATACATTGTGTTTTTCTTGTTTAACTGGATTTATTTTAAGCAAAATAGTTTTGAAACTTATTTGCGATACCTTAATGAGCTGTGTGCATTAAAATTATTATAAAACCATGTCTCATAAAGAAGACGACGACTCATTTCAAGACGACGACGTTTACATAAACGCCGAAGATGGCATGCCTAACATTCATCCCAATATCGCCAATCTAGAACTACAAGAAAGCGATTCACAAGACGAAGATGACGTCCTCGACGACTTGCCAAAGTCCGTAATAGTAACAAACATCCACACCGACGTGTTCGGCGACGAAAAATTGAAAAAGGAAATGGAGGATTTGTTCCGTACGTTTACAGACAACGTTACGTTTCAATGGCTTCGTAGTTTTAAGCGTTTGCGGGTCAACTACGACAGTCCTCTCGCGGCCGCGAACGCGCGCGTCCAGTTGCACCAGTATCGGTTTTATAATACGTGTATCAATTGTTACTTCGCTCAGCCGGTGACTCCCGTGATGTATAAGAATTTATTGCCGCCGGCTCCGGTGAAACAGTATTTGATCTCGCCGCCGTCGAGTCCCCCGGTGGGGTGGGAGCCGCGCGAGGAGGGCGAGCCGCTGGTGAACCACGACCTGCTGGCGGCGCTGGCCAACTTGTCCCCCGGGGAGAGCCACGAGCTGCACGCGCCCACGCCCACGCAGCCAGCCATCATCGTCCACACGGCCCTATCTGCCGACACCAACGCACCTCCCCTCTCTCTGCCACACACTCGCTGTCCAGAACATTGATAAATTGCCTTCATTCACTAGATGTTAGAGTAGAGAGCTTACATATAATCACATATATGTTTGTGATTTTTAAGCCAAAGATGACGGAACTTGGTTTCCCTGGTTACCCAGAGTGTCCAACTAAATGGCTTGATTAGCTAATGTTCATATTAGTCGAGCTATAGAATTGTTTATGTTATGATTATTTATTCAAACGGAAATTATGCATAGTTAATATTGAATTGGTGCTACATGTTTTCAGCAGTTCTTTTATTAGGTATTACAATAATGTAATGTTTCTGTTTTAAATTTATTTTTATAACTTGTTTGTTGATAATATTTAATATTTTTATGTTCATTTCGTTACTTTTGATTTCAGTCTTTATTTTACTTGCATACCTACTTGTGAACTCAAATGATAATCAAAAAACATATCATGGGGTATAGAATTATTTTGCTTATGCTTTCTATGCTGAGCTTATTTGCTTCTGTTTCTAATCATGACATGTGTATTGTGTATGACTAAAATTGACTATTTAATACACTTAAAATACTTAATTAAAATTAAAAATTCAAGTTATAGAAGATACTTGATTATCCAAACTGTTTGATTGAAAAGATTTAATATTGTAAGTGATAGCATTAAAGCTTACGTCACACTGAGCTGGTAAAGCGAACGCAATTGGGGACGGAATTTTTGTAATGTTCTAGTTTGTAAATAACCTGTCACACATAAAAGGGAATGCGGGCAGGAACAAAATGAAGATTGCGACTGCTTTACCGTTCCGTCCCGGCTCAGTCTGACATAACCTTTAAGGTAATGTTAACAACTGCCAACTAAGAGATCAACATTGTACAGAACATTGTAGAGATTAACAGTTGTTTCAACAAAAATATTATAGAAATTGTAATATTATTGAATTGATAAATATTTCATTCTAGCTAATATCACTAAACTTACTAACTTTGTACTACTTGTTCCATATTATTTTCACATAAATTGTCACTCCTTACCTGTACTGAAGTTCCAAAAAAATTTGAAACCAAAATCAGCTGATTGCTGCAGTCAAGTTTTAGTGAAATAATGAACAGCAATTCAAATATTAATATTATTGTTAATGCTGAGCATATTATACAAACATTTATTTGTAAGTTTATATTGTGACAAATATTGGTAGTCTGGACTTTGGATAATCATGTTTCTCCGATCTCAAATTGTTCATTATCAAAATATTTTATGATTAGACACTGTTAAAAATTAGCACAGATTGTTGAAGATAATATAATAATAAAAAGAAACCTAGATAATATGTTATTATCTGACTGAAACTTCAAATATTGTAATTTTTGAACAATTTTGATGGATCATAAAAATGTTACCTATTTTAATTTTGTGTTATATTATTATTTTATTTATTGTTAGAATTGGTGAATATGATCTATATTCAGTATTCAGTATAATCTATTTAGGGGTTTGACAACAAATAAATACCAAGAAGTTAGACCTGATTACTATGTCATAAAAAAGCAGACTATGTAAGTACTATTTTTAGAAATTAATATAATGTTATTCACAAATTGTTATTCCAGTTACATACTGTATTTTATTATATTCTTTTTAAATTGAGGAAAGTTATAGTTTTATTTTGTTGATTTTTATTGTATTTACATACAAGTATCATATTCACCAATTCTTAAATTTAGTTGGCCAGCGGTTGTGAGACAGGGTCTTACGCGTTACCTAACAATAACTTTAACAATTTATTTATTGAGCTTTGCCTAAGCTGCAAAGTAGTTTTGGAAGTATAAGAGATACTAGATACTTAGAATTTTGTGATAATTATGTAAGTAACATAACACTTGTCACTTGACAAAGCCTACTAATAACATTTATGTTTCTTGTGTATGTTATTTTTAATAACTTTGTGTGGAGACACTGCTCAAAATTCTCGTTTTGTGCTAACATTTTTTTGTTTAATATTGGCATGGGAGGTAAATAATTTAAAATTGCCACATTTCTTTTGAAATACTGATAATAGTGATGTCCATTGTATATTTTAGTAGGGTACCTAAGTACATAATAATACTAAAATGTTTTATGTTTAAAACAATCATATTTTTTAGCAGTAACATGTACCTACGTATGTAAGTTTATTTATTATTTTGTAATGATGAAGGCTTTCATAAATTATAATAGGCTAATATGTTAGTTTATTTGCTTTAATTTTACTTCCCTAATACCTGATTTTTTTGGGTAGGTATACGAACATACATTATTAATTTTTTTTTCTGTTTACATTTTAAAGCCTAGAATGAGCATATTATTTTGAATGCCGTCAGAGAGAGAGAGTCAGTAGATACATTGTGTACGTGCGCGAAAGAGGTAACCGATTGCGCGCGAAATGTTGCGCATTCTAGTTGTACACTGAGCTTGACCGTGAATAATGCGCGTGTGCTACAGATGTTCAATGTAAACAGTCCACAGGGACATCTTATGACATAATATAGGTCCTATGTCTTAAACCTATGCATATATCCTACGTCATAGGATATAGGAGCACTGCCGAGCTTATCATAAAAGCAGTAGGTAATATTGTTTATTTGATTTTTTATTATATTTTTTAAATTGTATATATAACCGTGTTATTACAAAACGCGGATTTACGACTGTACCAGGACTAAACCATGTCCTAAGCCCTATGTGAACAATATGAGTATATGAGTTACCTGATATAACTCTATAAAGAAAAACTCTAGCACCATCGTTAGTCCGTTATCAATAACACGGAAAGTTTCAAACTTTAGGCCTCATTTTCTAAAAGTTGCATTCAAACTTACTGCACATATGATTTGTGCGGTAGCTGCAGTTTTTACGTGAAATTGGATAATTACGGGATATGAAAACTCTATATAATTATTTTATGAGTTCCTCACCTCATATAGAACGTTAATCTATATTTATTATATTCTGTGCATGTTTCTCTTACTGGGTAGGTACCTATTGGAATAATTTGAACTTTAATGTAAATGTATAGGTGCCTACTTATTGTTTCCTTCTATCAGCAAATATAGCAAGTTGCTTTTTAAGCAAGTTGCCTTATGCTTTTTAAGTTATGGGCTAAAATTATTTCCCTAATTCGTTGGCTAAAATGCAATGCGAATGATTACCGTGATAGAGATTGTATTGTGGCTATTTATGTACATAGCCACCATTTCGAAATTATCCTAGTTTTTATAAACAATTTACAAGTAGTTTTAGAAAATATATGAACCATTTAGGTGTATTTGTATTTTATGACTTTATTTATTTATGAAAAAAAATATCATCTAATTTATCACGGCTTACTCAAAGGTGTTCAATACGAGAATATTGGATGTTTGATAGTTATTACTGGGTCTAGGATGCGCACTTTTGTGTCGAAGTGTCGAGTTCGACACGAACCAAGGAACGTATAGACACTAGACACGCGCTTTGTTAGTATACTTACTGATACGCTTGAAAAATAGTATTAACATAATTTATCTTATCGACCACTAAGAATGCGCATCCTAGACTCACTGTGCACCTAAACTATGTGACTAAATTTTCAAGTCCAGTACACTGATGTAATTTTAACACCCTGATAATTTTACTGATTGATAAAAAGAAAAGCCCTGTAGGTAATCGGTTACGTATCATAATACCTGCGGTCGTTTCAACTATAGTCGATATGACTACGGTTGATTCGCCTACAGTTCAACTCGCCTACGGTTTATTAAACTATGGTAAGGTGAACTAACGAACTATTCAACTAATGTTCATTTGAGATATTGGTTAATTTAACTATGGACGACTCACCTACGGTTTATTAATACTATGGCCCGCGTGTTTTTAGCGGCCGATCTAACGGACGATTTGCCGCGGCAGCGGCCGGCGAAGCTTCAGATACGAGTTGTTTTTTGATACCTGAATGATTTTTATCTGTAGATGTGCAGACAGTTTATTATATCGCGATGACACGATGAAGATGATGAAAGAAGATGCCAAGAGCCATGGCACAGTCTCTGAACATCTACAGATATAAATCATTTAGTAATAAAAAAACAACTCGTATCTGGCGCTTCGCCGGCCGCTGCCGCGGCAAATCGTCCGTTAGATCGATAAACCATAGCTCCAATTGACTGTAGTTGAGTTAGTGATTTCGACCATTAGTTATTATGAACGTAGGCGAAACGTCCATTAGTCATTTTAAACAGTAGGCCGTTTTAGACCGTCGTTATATCGACTGTAGTTGAAACGACCGTAGGTATTATGATACGTAACCAGGTAATCATACGAGCACTAGTATTTTAACTTTAATATAATAGTTTACTAGTAAATTCAGATTCGATTGTGCGCATTATACCTAGGTATATCATAAATTATAATAAACTCGGTTCATACAGTTGCTGGTGTGATAGACGAATTACGCGTCAAATCACAATTAAATTCTCCTTTAAGAGTTTTTAGCTGCGTGTTCTATTTGTTACATCACTGTACTAGGTATTTTATTGTTTCAATATAGATTTTTCAGTACTTAGGTACAATTTGTAAATGTTGAAACGGATTGAAAAGTTTTAGCTTTTGAGAGCTGGAAGTTTGGATGTAGGGTATGTTTGTTGATTTTTCACGCAATAACCGCAGAACCGATTGAGCTGGAATTTAGGATATAGGTAGCTTAGACCCTGGTATATGACGTACTTCTTTTTATCCCGACTTTCCCACGGGATCGGAACTTACGCGAGTTAAAATATAGGCAGTCACGATCAAGAAATAGCTTAACACGTTCGCTGCCACTATGACTTTCATGATGTCTTCTCGTATGCCACCTACGAGTACATTACCGAAAGAAACTTGAACTCGCCAGGAGAGTCGCCGGCACTCGAACAGAATTAACGTGAACTCGCATGGCGATTCGGTGGCACCGAATGTGTTGAATGGGACTATATGACCAATTATAATTGTATTATCGTCTTCTATAGTATACACGGTAGGTACCAACTGTAACTCATATATAATTTACTTTATTGAGTAATTTCAATGTACAGAACTGATTCATCATTTTACCTTTGTTGTGAAATAGAGATGTTGACTTTGATGTTGTTCATCAAAAAGATTATTAACAATATTATAGGACATAGGTATTCTTTTACTTTGTAAATTTAATTAAAATCAGGTGAGACTTGAGACGCTCTAAATACTGAAGTTCCTTGGTGGTGCAAGGTTATGACGTCATTTTAACGTTCATGGCCAGAATATTTTATTATATCCCATGTTTTATACTTTAATAGCTGACGGATATTTTATCCTTGTCAACATCCCTATTATAATTACCTACCACGTTTTCGTGGACAGTCTTTAGTACTATACAATAAACAGTTTTACAATGGTCTTCCAAGACTAGAATAAGTAATATTTTATTTTCGAACCTCAACATATTATACGCCTGAGTAAAAAAACTTACTGGAGTAGGTTTTACACCTATATTTTTAGTCGTGTCCTCGTCCTCTAATCAACCTCGAAGTCAAAAAATTGGTGATTTTCGAGCATATATTTAAAATATCATTTTCATCGGAAAATGGTTAAGTCCAGGGACATTGACATGACTAAAAATAAGGGGGTGAATTTTGTTCAGCTCAACCTTTTCAATCCGTTGATTTAGAATCATGCCTACTATACGTACCTACTATTGTAATTAATGTCGTCTAAAACGAATTGGATCAATTAAATTACCGTATAGCGGTGGCCTAATCTTAAGATCGTTAGGTAATTTCAAAATATCTCTTTAAGAAGTTTCTCGATGTTGTACGTCATTCTATTGTCAGCATTTCAGGATTTCTAAATGTGATGTCCCCTATCCTTGTACAGATATACCTACACTTCTTTACTAGCCCTTAAATCCCCAAGCTGCTCGATCGAGCCGCACCCGCGCATCCAAATTTGAAATGCTAGAGGTAATAGAAATAGAGGCCATTTTGTTTTGTAGCGGAAGTGTTTCTTGGATCAAGGGTACTTGGGGTAAGGGTTCTTGGGTCTTGGTGGGTGGTTATAAGATCTTCTATATTATGTACACGTACTTACCGACCGTGCTTATATTATACCGTATTATGTTCACATAATGTTCAATATAAAATTATTATTAATAACATCGATGTGTCTTCTATTGATGTTTTTAAATCTCACTGTGATTTAAATTATTGTTTGAGAGATATTGAATTAAACTATTAAGTTTAAAAACGATGTTTATCCTTTAGCTTTAATTATAGAATTCATCATCATCATCATCTCAGCCGTAAGACGTCCAATGCTGAACATAGGCCTCCCCTTTGGACTTCCATATGTACCGGTTGGAAGCGACCTGCATCCAGCGTCTTCCGGCGACCTTTATAAGTTCGTCTGTCCACCTTGTGGGTACGCTGCGTTTGCTAGTCCGTGGTCTCCACTCGAGCACTCTTCGACCCCATCCATAGGCGGATTTAGGGGGGGGGGGGGGGCCAGGGGGCCAAGGCCCCCCCCCAGAAGTATTGTAGAGTTACGAATTTTGCACATATTTCATGGTAAATATTATAATTTTACTCGGAGCTCGCACCAAGCTGCTCGCGCACTTATTGTTAAGGATTTTTAAACTTTCTAACTGCTCAGAGCGAGCTAAACACACACTTTTCGTAGTAAAAATCATAATATTTTTGCCCGTCTGCACCTTGGCCCCCCCCCCAGAACCAAATCCTGGATCCGCCTATGACCCCATCGGCCATCCGCTCTCCGCGCTATGTGGCCATTATAGAATTAATGGATATTAAAGATAGAACAGTATTGGTGTAAATAATATTTTATTAACATTAGGTACATAAGTTTATACAATGACATAAATGTTGTTCTCATGAGTTAACAACTAATTATTTAGGTACAATCGCTCACTAGCCATGTAATTAACAAAATATTTCAATCATCATTGGTAATAATTAAATTATACAACCTATCTAAATCGAAAATAACAAGTAGAAATAATCAAAATGATAATTGTAAAAGATATCAAAAATCTTAATTGAGCACAACGGCTGCAGATAATATTTATAATAGCAATAGCAAAGCTACATTTACCTAATATTTACATAACATACGTCTATTTTCGTATAAAAATATTTTACTAAACTTTCAGGCAGTATCAAGCTCGTGAATTACCTACCTCGTGATTTACCTAGTGACAAAAGTCGACAATAATATTGCCCTTATATAATAATATTTTTGAACATTTTTTAAATAAAATATATTAATACTTAGGTACCTATGGTAACTACGACCTAAACTTTCTTAGACATATCTTCTAAAGGAACCATAGCTTCATGAGTCTTATCGTCATCGGTGTAACCTCTTTTACCCTGTTTCTTACCGCAACAGCTAGTGAAAATTGTATCTCCCTCGCCGAATTTCTCTCCATCGGCTAAAGTCTGGGGCATCGGTTGATTCATTGTTTCAGGTAAGAAGAAGCACAGAAAACCGGATATAAGGGCGACTAATCCAAAAGTAATGGCTGGAATTTTGGGGTTGAAAGAATCTAACAAACTTATCAAAGGAGTCAAAGCTCCGGAGAGCCTGGCGCACATTGAACCTAAGCCCATGGCTGAATTACGTACGACTGTCGGGAACAATTCGGCGGAGTAATTGTAGATGATAGCGAAGGAACCCGCTATGAACAACTTGCCCGTGATAACGATGCCTGTGGCGAGCATGCTCGTGGACGGAATGAATGTCGCTACGATACAAGCTGCACCGCCTACCAACATCATTGAACTTATTAAAGGTCTACGACCCCAAATATCTAAGAAGTAAACCACAGTCGCATAACTTGGAAGTTCAACGAAACCTAATATTGCTATGATCAAATAAGGATTGCCTTCAAGTTTACCAGTGCTCAGTGTGAGACCATAATATGCTATAGAATTAGCGAACCAACAAAAGCAAACATTCAGTGTCTTATTTCTTAAATTCGGAGTCCTAAATAGATCCAGCGTGTTAGCGGTTGGTATGTTTGTGGCTTTGGAAGATTCAGCCTTGCCTTTAGAAACCAGGTCAGCTTTGTCTAATGTTTCAACAGATCTATTACACCTCAAAGCCTTTTCAATAATTTCGACAGATTCTTTGGATCGGCCTTGAGCCCACAGCCAGCGAGGAGATTCATCCATTATCCAGATATGTGGAATAAGAAGAAGACTATGAAGGCCGTAAACAATTTGCAAGATCTGTCTGTTGTCGATGGCAGCGCCCCAGCCCGCGACCAACATAATGCCGCTGGCGAACGCCCCTTGGAAAGCTACACCGCAAGCCGTTCTCTTGCTAGCGCCTACAAGTTCCATAGTCAACACGAATCCAGTGATATATGACCCGGCGGATCCAAATATTCCATACAAAAACCTTACCACTACGAATGACCAAAACTCTGGCATAAAAGCGACCATAACTCCGAAAACTAATTGTAAAACTCCAGATATGCAAAATATAGACTTTCTTCCGTATTTGTCAGCTAATCCTCCTAAAACCACAGCTCCGGTGAATACTCCCAACATGTACATGGACTGTGCGATGGCGCCCATCCACCGCTTGTCGCAGACGAGGTCCCATTCTATCGCTCGAGAGGAGGACCTGTAGGTAGTATCGTACACCCATTTTGAGCAGGAGACTGTTTCGTTGTTTTCGTACATAAGGCATTCGCTTAAACCACCGTTCTCTAATTTAGGAATGGCTGCTAGTATTGCTGACGAGTTCCACGGTGCTATTGATTCGTTTGTATCCACACCTTCGATCCAGCATCTGAAAAGAAAAAAAAATACTGTTGTTTCAAATTGAAAAATTTAGTTAAGAAAGTTACCACTGATTACATAATATTATAAGAGTTTAAAAAATACATATGCATGTCTAATATGGACACCTGCTATGTATTATGTACTTACATTGTATACAGTTTTCTGGATTAAAAAAGTAGATCTGTTTAGATATTAATTAAGTTTGTATAATAATGACTCACATTAAAATATAATGAAAAAAAAAACAACATTTTCTGATGTCTTAGAGATAATGCTCAGATTATTATGTAATTAAAATAGCTACCGAGGTACTTCAGAATATTATATTTATTATACCTACCACCTGTAGGTATCAATATAAATATAATACTTATCTATACCCTAATGTTATCTACCTAAAGCTTAAGTTATATCAACCTTTTTGAAATTGTAGGGTTTAAATTAAACACGCAAATTTTAAGAAGCATTTATTAAAATTATTTAAATATCTAAGTAAAATCACTGTACCATTATAATGTGTTAATATAATATTATAAACGAATACAGTTTACAAGCACTTTATAATATAGGTATTGCCATTTGCCATACCTAGCCATAATTTACTGCAATAACTGCCTATATTAGAAAAAACCTTTTTTATCGTATCTCTATATTCAGTATAATATTAGCTTAATAATTTTACTCAATTATTTTAAAATTTTTACAACAAATGAGAAGAATTATTATTATAAGAATTTTAACAACCACATACATAACCTTAATTTATGAGGATATAAAATATTCCTACGAATAATTCGTCGTTTTACGTATCTTGTTGATCTGAAAATAGATACCTAATAATATTTTATTAGGTATACATATAAATAAACTTGGATATATCTATTTTTTTGTAATCGGTGTATGTAAATATAATACACAGGTTCTACAAATAACATAATATTTTTTTTATGTGGCAAATGCCTTTATTGAGAAAAACAAACTAACAATACTACAGCTACCACAGATCGGCCACAAGCCGATCTACAGAAAATCCAAGTGCTCCAAACCACTGTCAGATGGCAGAGTGCCCAGAATGCTGGCAGCATTGCCACGTTGAATGGCAATACTTACATGGCAATAATTATTTATCAAATTAAATTCTAAATGTAGGTAGGTAGGTTAGTAAACACATTTTTCACATATTCTTTGAGTTATTGTGCAGAATAGTGCCTAATTAGATTATATAACAATTTTATGAATTAAAAATAGATAGGTAAATAAAAAATAAATTCGTTACATAAATTCGAGATATTTCAGATCATAACTAAAATAATATAGGTACCTATCCTACTAAGGCAGTGTTTGATACACAGAATTGGTACATTAATTGAAACTATTTGGAAACAAATCTTTTTGATATTAATATTTATTGCGCCTTAGCATAGATTTAAGTCATATTATGAGATATTATGTATTGAACAGTGACATGGTTTTATATGATGCTTGTTTTTCAATAAGTTGGTATAATTTTTTGATTCACAGACTTCCTTCCTTTTTTGGCGTTCTATTTTCTTTTTAATGTGTCTAGAACGTGAAGCAAAATCTAGTGCCACGAGGTCCCCTATTTCAACAAACTGACAGTACAAAATATCTGTACCTACCACAATTTTTATAGAAAACTGAAATTTAAAAATGAAACCGTGTTCTAAGCTTTCATGCGTATTTGTACCTATCAATGAATTTTCAAATTGTGTATTCGATATTATGGCTATATTGGTATAGACCTACCCACTAACTACTTACTAAATAATAATAAAATTGTACACTTACCTACTATAATTACGAAGCTTATCCTTCATCACGCCATCTGGAGAACGGTTGTTCTCCTAAGCGCCTAACGACTTTTTTGAGATTTTTGAGTCGTATTCGTATCTAAACATATTTTTAGATATTAAAATAACAATTGAATTCGAAGTTATTACGAAGACGATTTTTTTTGCTCAGTAGTGTACCGGTTGTCATGACAGCAAATTTCCAATGTTTGTAAATCCAATGTTTCCAATTTTTTTTGTTCGTAGACAATGTTTTGCTGATTATTTACTTCAGGCGTCATGCATAGTGGTTGGTGGATTTCAGGTGGATTACAAAATAATATAATAGGTACTTAATTCTGCCTTAGCTACTGCTGCTGTGCGCAGTTATAGTGTCCTGTCATTGCTACCGGCTAATCATTATGTCAGAACCACCTCGAAGGCTATTTTAGTTGACAAAACTCAAACTAAGTCTACCTAGTTTGCTGCTTATAACTAAAAACCTCTAAAATTATATATCTTTATAAAACTTAAATGCGTTGTTAACAACAATAGTTTATAACGGCTACGTATATTGACTGAATAAGACTAGGCACTGATTCCAGTTGATTAGTAGGTACTTCACTTCACTTTGTTAGTTTTAGTTTCAGAGATTCAATATATTATCTATTCACTGATCAAGGATACCAACCTATTTGGTAATGGGTGTGTACTGAAGAATAAACGCGTTAGTGTCATAAATAAATTGTTGATTTAAAAAAACAATTCTCGAATATAATTTAAATACTTTTTCAAAAATAATATTTTTCTGTGCTATGTTGTACATGCACAAAGTAATCGAAGCGATTGGATAGGTAAGCAATATACCAAAAAAATATATAGATATTATATATAAAATAATATCTTTATGAAAACTTTTCTTTTGTAAAAGCAATTTTTAGAATATTTTTAGTTATTATCCCTATCTTATTATTATAATAGATAGAAATTGAATCTCTGTAAAATATAACGACTAATTAAAAAATGTAGGTCTAATATCTAAATTTACATTAAATATTATTACGATCAAGTTATTGAGCAAATTTATTAGAAATATTATACCAAGGTATCATATTATTGAAATGCCAATAATATACCTACAAGTAAATATGGATACATAGAGTGGAACGATGACTGCTAATCATTTGTACTCGTATGGTAGAATATCAAATAACTGTGACGTTAAAAGGTTGGCTAAATAATATATTACGTGTATAGTGTATACCTTAATATATGTTTTTCATCGAAAATATGTATATTTAAACTTGTAAATGTAAGTTTTCTCACGACATGCCAAGTAAATATATCTAGTATATGGCATCGAAGTTATAATAATATAGGACATGAATTTGCATTACCGTATGGTATGACATACCATACGGTACATAAGGTACGTAATATTATAAAATAAATGTGTAATACAATTGAACTGTGTGCAGTGTGCACATAATACAGTCTATGTTCATTTAAAAAATGTGATAAGTTAACCAACTCGTAAACTTTTTTGTTATATATTATGTATATATTTGACTGTAAAAATGTTTATTTTTTATTATCAATATTCATTAAATTTATTTTATGACATTTACGGCGCGGCGTGAGAATAAATAAACTTAACCCTTTCAGAACTGGCGTGCACAATTGTAGACATAAGATACAATGAAAAAAATTGCATACCTTAATCTTAATACTAAGTAGAACGGGAGTCCACATTTATGCACATTAAGAAAAACTAGATTTTCCGAAAAGTTGAAGACTAAATTTTTTTTATTTTTTTTTTAATAGTCTCTTTACTATACTTTAGACACGGAATTTACCAATTCTACAGGATGAAAAAAATAATTCAGGTCTGAAAGGGTTAACGTAAAAAAGTTATAAGTTGCCTGCATATTTTTACTATAAAAATGTAAACTCACAATATGAAATGTGTCTAATACCAGTTATAACTTGTAACCCTGTAAATGTACTAAATGTACTGCCGAATCCAATTATTATGAAAATCTTTACTTCCAGCTTTAATGATATTACGTGGCCACTAACAGTATTAGAACTTAATTGGATATCAAGTGACTGAAACTATAGGTATATACCTCTGGAATAAATATATTTCTATATTATGTAACTCAGTAGGTGAAGTTTAATCATTTTTAAATTGTTGGTCGTTCGAAGATTTTCTGGTTTTCCGATTATAGGGTAGAAAACACTTTAGACTGTCACCTGTCCAAGATCTAAGATTTTTTCAAGTGCGAGGTGGCGCAAAATTACTTAGCGACGTTTTTTGTATAAAACATTAATTGGATGATGAATTTTGCGCCACCCTATATAATAATAATATGTTATCCTACCTCTATCATATTATAAGAATTGTATCATATTGTCGGCTTAGAGTGTAAACCTGCTCAGTCAATTTTTTTTGTATGAATTTTTTATACCATTCGAAAGTGTAAAAAAATAGCAAAAAAACGGACTTTATGGCAGGTTTTCTTAATGGCAGGTTTACACTCTAAGCCAACGATATGTTCTTATGTTGTTTCTTTTGAATGGGAAATTAAAATCTGTCAATAATATCAAGTTAAAACGGTGCAATTTAAAAATAATTAAGCTCTACCAGTGTCTCTATATTCCCCTTATAATATTATCTATTTTATTATGTATTTGGCTCTATATTATCTACATTTAGGTATTTGTTAAGTGTGCAGACCAGTCTTTTTGAGATTTCATGATCAGCCTCACCTTGATACCAAAGTGTTAATCTAAATTATTATATTATGATAAATTATGTGCATTTTTAGTTTATTATTGGCAAAATCATATAAATACCTAACTGAAATTGTATGCATTAAGTTGTTGTCGTGTAGGTAAATTCAATTTGTAGAATTGTAAATTTAAAGTTTTTATTATGGATAAGTAATTTATTTTCGCGATTTGCTGTTCTTTATCATGATAGTAATATAATAACGATCTATTTTTAATTAGCAATGTTTTATATTACTTACCCCAAATTGTGGGTACGAGTATAACCGACGAGTCTGTAAGTTACATGTGTAATTGAGTTGAATAAATAAATAAATAAATAACAACTAAATGGCAGTAGGTACCTATCTACCTACCTACTGGACAATAAACCGTATTAATTTAGTGGTTCTGATCCTTATTACTACCTACATAAGTAAACACAACGTAAAAATATGTGACTATAAAGAAGATTAGCATTTCGTTAGCCATTTTATGTTCTTGTGTATACAATCGAAAATAGCATGCAATATTGCTCAGTGTTCACCTTGACTAGCCTACGATATAAACTACGACTTTTCGTCCTTCCGTTTGTTTGACAAACTATTTTACGTATATTATGTTACGTGGTCAGCACCTATTTACTATTTCCCTATCTACCGGCTTCAATATTGTACTGTACATATTATTATTGACAAACCTGGGTAATATCTACCCTATGTGTTCAGTCATAACGTCAGGATCTAATCGTTGTGATCGATTTCAAATTATTCATATTCGAAATTATTAAAAACAGTGATCGTTATTTGTCTTGTGCTTTCTTTTCAGAAGCATCCAGTGGAACCATAGTTTCTGGTAGTTCTGCAGAAGCCTCGCTCATTCTTCGACCACTGCAGTTAGTGAAGCAATTGTCTCCTACACCAAACTTCTCGCCATCCTCCAACGATTGCGGCAAATTACGACCCAGAGTTTCCGGCAAGAAGAATGTGGAGAACCCAGACAGTAACGCCAAAAATCCGAAAAGAATAGTGGGGATTTTCGGGTTAAGAGTATCAAGTAGGTTGATCAACGGGGTCAACGCACCGGAAACACTGGCGCACATGCTTCCGAGACCTACTCCTGAACTACGAACTACGGTCGGAAATAGCTCTGCGGAGTATTTGTAAATGATAGAGTAAGAGCCCGATATAAATAACTTCCCTACCATTACGATGCCGGTGGTAGCAGTCGAGCCGTGAGGTAAAGCTACTATAACAAGGCAGGCGATACCGCCCAATAACATCATAGTGCTAATGAGCGCTCTGTGGCCGACTCTGTCGAGGAAGTACATTATTATTATGTAACTCGGAAGCTCCACCACGCCCATTAAGAACATGATAAAATATGGATTTCCGTTTAGCCTTCCTGTATTGAGAGAGAGTCCGTAATATACGACTGAATTAGTAAACCAGCAGCCGCAAATTATCAAAGTCTTACGAAGCATCTTGGGAGTTTTAAATAAGTCCGTCGTTCCGGCCGAATGCTCATCTGTATATTTGGCGCACGTCGCTTTGCAATGTGATACCAAGTGTGATGTGTCGACTGTTTCATCGGAATTGTTCATTTTCAACGCCTTCTCAACAATAGCCACTGACTCTCGGGCTCGCCCCTGAGCCCAGAGCCACCTTGGAGACTCGTCCATTAATAACCAATGTGGAAGTAAAACCGCAGCGTGCAGAGCATACACTATTTGTAATAGAAATCGATTGTACTCTATCAAGTATCCCCAACCGGCAAGGAGCATCAGTCCCACGGCGAACATTATTTGGAAAGTGACTCCACATATGGTACGCTTGCTGGGACCTACTATTTCCATTGTTAAGACAAACCCGGCAATGTACGAACCCGATCCGAATATTCCGTATAAGAATCGGATTGCTATGAATGTGTAGTAATCAGCTGCGAAAGCTACAGAGGTTCCAAGGATGAGTTGGAGCACGCCAGACCATAAGAAAGCTGTTTTTCTTCCAAATTTATCTGATAGTCTTCCAAATAGTAGAGATCCTGCAACCACCCCAAACATGTAAGCAGTTTGTGCGCTTGCTCCCATCCACCGCCGGCTGCACACGAAGTCCCATTCGATTCCTCGCGACGAGGTGTAATACTGGGTATCGTATACCCATGATGTACATTCTAGTAGAGTATCATTGGGTCCCTTCATCATACACGAATCCAATTTGCCATGTTCGTTCAGTGGTATAGAATCTGTGACTAGTGTCGAGTTCCAGGGCTCAGTATAATTGAAACTGTCTATTCCGTCCAGGTAGCATCTGAAATTGGAAAAAAATCTCGTTATTTTCACGAACGATAAAATTCAATTCAATCATGCAGTGCTGTGTGTGCGATGCGAGTGATCGAGTGCTTTGTGCGTTGCATGTGCTATTTGATGCTAGCTGATGATTTAGACAGCATTCACAAGCTTTTTGATGTGTAATATAATTGTTAACCTATCTATAAGTGTACTGCGAAGTGAAATTTGGTGTATGGAAACTGTTCGCATTCTGTATGCATCGTCAGCTGTAAGGCTCCAAATTGTTAATCTGTGAGAATAATTTTCTCCCCCGGACAAACCATTTTCCAAAAATCAACACGTGCATATAAAAATTGATGTAGTGAATTATGATACTGTGTTAAAGTCGTGATTATTTGTTTGTTCGCATAAAACTAGTGAGGAGATATTGTATTTTGTGCGAACCTTAAAGTGAGCCTAATTCATGATGATCGAGTGATGATTTCAGTTTTAATGGAGTAAAGTCGTTGAAAGATTTCAATAGACAATATTATAGGATACACACAACATAAAAAGCTGTAAAGGCATTTTATTCCCTCACCGTATTGCAAAATAAATAATAAAAAATATGTTATAATAGAATACTCACGTTTAGTAAACCACCTCTAAATCACTCGTTGTTTGCGGGTAATAAATTGAAAACCAAAGCAGGTTCCTTTTCCCGCGATTAAAGCAAAATTGTACACTCTTTACCGGAAGCAGTTTGTGTTAAATGCTGCCCCATCATCCCTTTGAAACCAATTCTTTATAAGTTATTATAAGTTTACATAGAAGTGGAAAATTCGTATACAAAGTATTAAGGGAAAGAATTATAGATAATACAGATATGTAGGTTATACAATTAGATATTGAAGGCACAGAAGGTAAAGCTTTTTTTTAATGAGAATTTTATAGGAGAGCCAATAGAGTTGTCAAAGAGGAACCTTGAATGATGATTAACCCAAATTTTGAAAAGACCCATATTCGTAATACCTTCACGTTACCTTGACATGCACATGCAACTGAATCCCTTATTTTGGTAACGTTTGACCCTTTAGATGATAAATAAAAAACATTATTTCATTTTGCTTTTAGCAACAGATCAATTTCTCTTTGTAGAGGGCAAATTGGGAATTTTATTGTAAATTCTTTCATGACTATAATAATATTAGGTATACAATCTGTCATGATATATGTAACTATCTTTTATTTTAAGTTCGTTTTTAATTATTATAAATCATTAAATTTATAGTAAAAATATTTTTGGTAGACGAGGAATTGGACTTATTTAATAAACGTTGGGAAAATTTTAAAGTAAATAAAAATCAGTGCCTAATGGACACAATACATGTAAGGATCATGGGAAAGGTACCATTTTCAGGAATTGCGCTTTATTTGTAATATTTTCAAAAAAGGATAGGGATATTGCAGTATTTTATTTCAGGATTTAGGTACTCATAATGCTCAACATAAAGAGTTTTATAGGCCGTGCCACCTTTTTTGCTGTAGTAGCATATTGAATATTGATGGACCAAAATTAAGGATGGGAGAGGACTGTAGGCAAACTATAAAGTAGGTTCCCCACCTGTGTTCAGGTACCGCAGCCACGGTGACCAGTGAGAGCATGTGCATACCGGCGGTCATCGCCGCCAAGATGTGAAGGACGAACTGGAAGCACTGGTACCGACCGAAGTCCCCTGAAATTAACAAGAAAATTATGTATTTTTTGCAAACCAACCCATTATGATTGTATTTCGGCACGCAATTTAGTGAAGCCGAGGATTTTTTTTTTTTTTTACAAGTTTTATATTACTTTCACCTGTCTGTTGTCTGTCTGTCTGTCTGTCTGTCTGTCTGTAATCAAATCTTGCAAGTTTAATTTGATCCACTTCCCGGTTTCCAATTGAGCTAAAAATTTGCATGCGTGTGTAAATCGGATGACAATGCAATATTATTATGACATGGAGCTGATCTGATGATGGAACTGGAAGGTGGCTATAGGAACTCTGTCATTGAACAACGCAACCCCATCGAGTTTGGGCTCATTTGATTCGTCTTGACGAGTACTATATGATGCAAGATGGTAATGATAATTAAAGCTTGTTTATAATAAGTATTTTTAAAATTTCACTTGTTTTAAACATTCAACAAGAGCATGACAACATCCAAAAAAATTCTTGACGATTTTGACTTCTCGTTTGCTATAACAATATTTTTTGCTTTCCATATTCGATGGAAAGCACGTACAAAACATAATATCAATATTCATCAAAATCGCCGAGGTTTTTTTAGGGTTCCGTACCTCAAAAGGAAAAAACGGAACCCTTATAGGATCACTTTGTTGTCCGTCCGTCCGTCCGTCCGTCTGTCTGTCAAGACCCTTTTTCTCAGGAACGCGTGGAGGTAACAAGCTGAAATTTATAGGAAATACTAAAATCCATTGCCTCTTAGAGCTGTGAAAAATTCAAACTTCTAGGCCAACGCAATCAAAAGATATAGACGAATATGTCGCAAATTTCAGCAAATTTTCGACATTCTCAAATAAATCAAAACCTACGGGGTACTTCTCGTGAACTCAGAATCTTGAAATTTGGCACGAAGCAACACCTTAGAGCACAGATAATGGAAAAATTGCGAAAACTATAAATTTTTATTTGCGTCATATGAAAAAAATATTTTGAATAATTTTATACCTACTACTCCTTTTCTCATGAACGCGTAAACGTATTAAATTGAAATTCATATCAAATACTCAAGTCTATAATACCTTTAAACTGTAATAAAATCAAACCTTTATGTTAACGCATTCAAATGAAACAGCAATTTTAGCCGCAATTTTAAACTCTCAACTACTCTCAAAAAACCAAAACCTACAGGGTACTTGCCGTGAACGTAGAATCTTGAAATTTGGTACGAAGCAACACCTTAGAGCACAGATAAAGGAAAAATTGCGAAAACTGTAAATTTTTCGTTACATCATATAATAAAATATTTTTCATAATTTCATACTTACTACCTCATTTCTCAAAAACGCGTACAGGAATTAAATTGAAATTCATATCAAATACTCAGCTTTATAATAACTTTAAGCTGTAAAAAAATCAAACATCTATGTCAACGCGTTGACGTTACGTTGCAACATAATGAAAAGAAACAGCAATTTTAGCCCCATATTTTCAAACTCGCAAGTACTCGCAAGGGAATCAAAACCTACAGTATATAATATTATGCCCACTTTTCCTTAGGGTTCCGTACAAACCTACGGGTTTGTACGGAACCCTCGGTGCTCGAGTCCTACTCGTACTTGACCGGTTTTTATTTTTGATGTTGTCATGCTCATGTTGAATGTTTGAACCAAAACAGGAGCTGAAGACGCGGTTTAACTGAACAAGTTTTCATTAAGTGACGATGCAGCTGAAGATGGTAGCATCTTCTGCTTAGCATCACAACACTTCTACAGTAACAACACTAGTTCACTTATTAACTTGTTCAGTAACATTGACGACTGAACTACACTGGCGAGATCGTGGTCAATGGATAACCTTAAAAATGAAAAACTTTGAACTCGGTTTGATTAGTATTATATTTTTAGAATTATCTACTGTTTTGTTTTAATATAAACTTTAATATTAAGCAGTATCCATATTAATAGGTAATAAATATTATAGCGTGTGAGAGCATCATCAAAATCATTGTTTTCAACCTTTGATCCAGCTTACACGGGTTCTAAAAACCATATAATATTAGAAACGATACGACTTAGATTTACCTCAAAAAAAAAACTAAGTATAACTCTAAAAAAAAAAAAAAAAATAATAATAAATAAAAACATTAAAGCTCAAACCAATGAAAGTAAAAAAAAAAAAAAAAAAACAATAAAATTATAGGTAAATCAATTTCATTTTAAAACGTAGAACTTTAAATCGCAACTTGTATCAAATAGCAAGGAAGCGAACAAATTTTACTGCTCAAACTAAAATAAACATAATATCACTTAGATGAAGAAAACCAACATACTTTGTTACAAAATTTATTAAAAAAAACTCAACGAACATTTATTATAAATACTAAATGCTTGTGAATCCTGGTCTGTGTAATAACCTAACTCGATTTAGGTATATCGCCATGACATTTTTCCCGTAAAACTGTACTCTTGCCAAAATGGTAAAACCAATGTACTTACTTATCATACTCGACTACTACAGCTCACTTAAAAATACGTGAAGTTTTCGTCATTTCTCCTATTCAGTGGCCTAGATATTTTTTCCTCTAACAATTTTTAAGTTAGGAAGAAATAATTAAGAGATAATAATGCAAATTAAATTTATTATAACAGTCTATCGGATCGTTCCACTTAGCAGATTTGTGGATTCATGAATATACACACATATTACGTGTAGCATTGGATATTATTATGTATCTTTTAGTCCGGTTTTCTTATCGGGTTTGTATTCCATAATATTATCGTTTGAATTTATTTGTCCTAAAAACATTTAAACAACTATGCCCGGCGGCTTTGATCGCTGAAAAGTAAGTCCTACAGCGCTTCGGTACTACATCAGATTTCAGATCAGAACCTGATGAAAGTCTATCGTAAATCGTAACGTTTGACTATTTAGTATATATATCGTAACGTTTGACTATTTAGTATTAAGTACTTTAAACACTACCATGGCTACGGTCTGTATTCGTCCTATACTTCGTTTCAAAAACAAAGATAATTTTTGCAGGGTTAATATAATATATCAGATAGGTATATATGAAAATATATATCGGATATAAAAGTTTATGTGAATATATCAATGATATTTTCATTGAATTGATTTCGAACCCTGCAAAAAATATCTTTGTTTATGAAAAGAAGTTTAAGCGGTTTTCGTATAACTACTACTATTACGGCTACTGCGGTGCGTCAGTTACAGTTGGGACAGAAACACGGTAAAGAGATATACAGTAGTTTGACTCCATAGAAACGGCCGGAATTTGGGAGTGAGTAGATGTGGGCAGATGTGGGTAGAAGTGGGTATATAATCCAGAAGCGGGTGCCACGCAGCGACGGGCGGACGTCGCGATAGTTTTTTGCAAGTATTTAGTGTAATTTACGTTATTTACTTTGGACGTATGTATACATAATATAATAAATAATATAAAATGGCAAAAAATAGCATTCGATATTATGCTGTTTTTGAGGTAAGTTAGTATGAAGTTAACATAATATTTATTTTTAAAAGTATTCTGCTGAAGTAAGAGTTCGAGTAAGAGACCGAGTAAGAGTGCGAGTAAGAGTCCGATAAGAGTGCAAGTAAGAAACTGAGTAAGGATGCGTGTAAGTGTCCGAGTAAGAGTGCGAGTAATAGTCCGAGTAAGAGTGCGATTAAGATTCCGAGTAAGAGTTCGAGTAAGAGTGCGAGTAAGAGACCGAGTAAGAGTGTGAATAAGAGTAAGATTCTGAGTAAGAGTTCGAGTAAGAGTCCGAGTAAGAGTTCGAGTAAGAGTGCGAGTAAGAGTTCGAGTAAGAGTTCGAGTAAGAGTGCGAGTAAGAGTCCAAGTCTTGTCTCTTGTCTTGTCTTGTCTCTTGTCTTGTCTAGATAGTAGCTTAAGTAAGTAGATGATATGAAATAGGTAGGTACCTACTGTATGCGGGCAGCGGTTGCCCGGCAGCCCTATGACTTGCGCATGTACCGCGAGACTGTAGGTATTTATGTTCAAAAATCACGCTCAGTCAAACTACTGTATATCTCTTTACCGTGACAGAAATCAAATGACTGTAATAGTGTAAGCTTATAAAATACTAGCTTGTGCTCGCGGCTTTGCCCGCGTGGCAAAATCATTTTTTTTTGCGTTAACCACCGTGATTGACTTGTCGAACCACCAGAACTGATGCGCTCTAAGGTGGATATTTTCTCTATGGCTCTAAGTGATATTCTTGGGTATAAGCAAACTTACATAACAAATTTTAGTTCAATCGGTTTATCTGTTTAAAAACGAAGACGTGTGGTTATTTAATCGTGTCATTAACATAATGTAGTGGTCATTGTATACAATGGGCGGGCGTAGCCTGGTATCAGTTATCGCATTGGCCTCAGATGACCTGCTATTCTTGACGCCTGAATGCTACGTGTACTCGCATTCGACTTATCCGGTGCGCACTCATTAGCTGAGTTAGTTTACCCCATTTGTTTCTCATTCACGTGGATATTTCGTGAACATTACCTTTTTCAGTTCTGTTATCAAAGGAATGTCCATAGTAGAAAATAAACTTTTTTCCCGCGTCTGTCTGTCCCTATGTATGCTTATATCTCTAAAATTACGCAACGGATTTTGATGCGGTTTTCATTAATAGAGTGAGGGAGCAAGAGGAAGGTTTATATGTATAATACCTGCATAATATACTTAGTAGAAGAACACTAATAATTTTCTGTTAAGCGCGACAAACTGCGCGCGGGTCCACTAGTTAATAATATAAAGGTCCTTCGTCTTTTTTATGCAAAGCACTACTTTGCATGCAATTTTATGCAAAGAACATAAAATACATACAGGCATAAAGTTCAAGTTCGCCGGGACTCATCCCTTTGGTTGTTTTGCCCGTCTGTACCCTAAGGAGGGGGGCGCCGATTTTTAGGTTTGCCCCGCCTCGAAAAATTCCTAGATCCGGGGCTGCAAAGAAGTAAGAAGACGAGCAAGGCACTCTCCGGACTCCTGATGGTATAAGAGTAGATATAATAGTATACATATACACCTAGATAATCACTGCATCAACGCTTCTTACTCAAGAGTTATAAGATGTTAAGACTCTTCAGCCCAGTTATTTCACTAGCTACAGCCGAGCTAGCTATGTAGGTACTGCTGCAGTAGTCTTTGATATGATAGGTATATATAGAGAAAGATTATACTCGTATCAACCAATTTTGAAATGTAATAAAATAGTAAATATAATATGCGACACCTAACTGTTTTTGGGGCTAGGATGCAGAATAAAAAAATTTCTACGTCGTCAAATGAATCGATTATACCGAATTCTACTCATCCGAGCGATTTAAATTATGTTGATATTCAAATTCATCTTCTCAGTAAGAAACTTGGTATCATTATTAATATGTATAAATTAATATTAATATCACGTCATGTGATAATAATAATACCTATTATTTTTACGCAAATTGTCAACGTATTAATTTTTTTACGTGGAACACGTGCCTTTATCCGGAGTTATACCTACTTACGTTAAAATACCATTTTTCATGAAAAAACTAGAGCAAGGTCTTATCGAGATTAATTTCTATCCTTGGCTAAGAAAACAAAACGAAATGTCTACGTAGTTGTTAAGAATATCATGAAGAATTATTTATTTATTATAGACGAGCAAACACATTAAGAACCAACTCTAAATGACGTTTTCAAGGTTTCGGCAATTCTTGTTTTAATTAATTTTTAATTATTGTTTCGGCAATAATCTTTTCGATTGATCTGAAATCTGAAGTAAGCTATTATCTGAAGTAAAACGGCTGTCCAGTAGTAGAAGCATTATTAAGCTGTGCTTAGCTAACTTAAATAGGCCGAAAGGATTTGCGGAAACTATAAATAAATTTCCCTTTTTTTAGGCATATCCCTTAAGTAGGTACTGTGTTATATATTTCGAAGAATAAGACATAGGTATGCTTCTTAAACACAATAAGTAATTATAGGAAGTAGATGCCTACTGCCTACCTAAGCCTCCATATCTAATAATATCTACATTTTATTCTTTCATTAAAAAGAAATATACCTATATAAATAATAGGTTACACAAAAAGGGAAGAAATTTAAGCGATAGATCTTTTACTTTAAAAATACTACGTAGGTACCTTCCTACTAACTACTATATGTGTGTGTTTCGGAGATACATAATATTATGTATCTCCGAAAAATCTAGCAGGTACCTACCTCCAAAGCAACCGTAATTTTTTACCGTGGTTAAGGATGAAGAATAATATTATGGGAAATTACGGGAAATACATAAACAAATTGACAACATTAATTTGTTACGAGTACAACTGTACTCGTAATGTATAAAAAGGCCATAATAAAAACTAGTTTTTATTTTGGAATTTTTATCAGTTTCGTGCAGACTTTTGTCGCTCAAGTATAGCTACACAATAATAGAATAGAATAACTCTTTATTGGATACCAAGTTACAAGAAATAGTTATAAATACAACACAAACTTAAAAATAAAAGATAAACAATTGGCGGCCTTATCGCATAAAGCAATCTCTTACAGACAACCTGGCTGGAAGGAAATTTAAGAACATGTACAGTGGTGGTGTGCAAAAATAGCTTTTTATGGACAATGCGATAATATTACGCGGTTATAAGAATTATTGACGTCGAATGTTGAAACAGATGGGATTGAATATTGATAGAGCATAGTAAATCGGTGGGCGATAACAACTGATAAAGCAGTTAACGAGCGACGCACGATGTGTGTTTTATAGTTTAACAATGTTATTATTGATTTGTGCTTATGCGTTAACATGGGAAGCGTCACGAACTGTGCAATAACAAATATCGAGACAATGAAGAAAATATTGACTGTTAAACAACCACAGAAACATACAAACAACTGTCAGAGTTTTTAGATTGCAGATGGCCAAATAGTTTACTATATCAAACTCATTGCAGATGGCTCAAATATTACCTGACTACTATCTGCTTACACATTATATCTCAGAGAAGATATATCTCACACACTTTTAAACAACAACCCAAATTTACAACTAACCCAATACATGAAAGCGGCAAAAATAAATAATTATTAATTTAAATTTTCAGTGCGGAACTGCAGCAGAGAAACCTTACATACCTTCAAACAAAAACGAAATCTACAACTAAGCTCTATACAAGAAATCACCAGTGATAGATGGTCATTTTAAAGCAGACAAATGAGAGAATTCAACTGAAATAAAAAGTTATAAGTGACTTGAGTAACATCATCCTGGTTAAATTAACACCTTCGCAGAAACACTTCACTGAATAAAGTAAAAAGTTAATCGATGTTAGGACTTAATTACCACAATTAATGCATTCAATGCTAATACCTATTGCGTGATCTACCGGTTTTACTATCTAGGTACCTATTTGCAACTTACTAAGTAGTTCTTCCAGTCAAAAATGCACTTTATGGCCAAACAAAATGTTCATGAAGTTTAGTGGAACTGCAGGCGTTTAAAAAATTGGATAATGTAGGTACTAAACCCTGGCTGGTCACATTTGCCGTAGAACCGATAACCGTTGGGATAGACGAGTTCTCGAGTGGAGACCACGTCTCGGTAAACGTAGTGTAGGCCACCCATGAGCAAGATGGAGCGATGATTATGAGGTCCGGAGGGTCGGTCGGAGGGTCCCGGTGGTTGGAGAAGAAAGATGGAGGACCGAGTTGAGTGGCGTGCCATGGGGTAGGCCTATGTCCAGCAGTTGACGAACACAGGCTGATGATGATAATGTAGGTGCTAAATTTATGTTATTGTACTTAGTTGTAAGTTGTAATTATGCTCGCAGGTTTGCTCGCATCTGAATATCCTGTATTAGCTTAATCACAATATTATTCTCTGTGCTAATTCCATCAACCATTAACATTCCGTTCAGCCATTTGCATCTTATTATTCACTGAAGAAAAACTACATAATATACCTACGTCAATTCCATTTATTTTATGACACTTTTTATTACTTTGTTGTTAAAAATCAATCAGTACAAATAATAAAATAATTATTTTAATGACAGTTTTAATGATTATTTTTAAAGCTGAGGAGAATGTGAAATCTTACCCTACTTTTGCCTTCACGTTGACCATAATGTTCGTGAAAGCAGTTAATTAAATTCGTGGTAATGGTCACATTAGTACTAAAATGGCATCATCTGTATGCATTCCTTTACGCACAACTATCGCTTAACCCTATAATGAATTTCGGTCAAATACAGACATATTTGTGATGAGAATATTTTTTTATTCACTTGATGAGATCATAACTATAAGTAGTAAATTAAAATATTCTCAGAGTAGCATTTCGATATCGGTTCAGGTAATTGCTGAACATTAAAGAAAGATATCGATGAATTGTGAACCTTTTCTCCTTTATTTAAAGACAGTTAAAAAAAATATATCAAAGTCTTTTGATGCCATATAATTTAATTTTTAGTATAAAATAAGTTTTAAAAAAATTGTATGGCGATGCCGGCATCACAATTTTTTTTTCACAAATATGTATGTATTTGTAAATATAATTATCGTGTAGGTATCACAAAACAGTCTCCATAAAAGAGCAGAATTACTAATGCGATATTTAAAATTTCGGTATGATTGCACAAGTTAAGTGTATATGTGTATAAGAGTGGAGCTGAAAGGGTTAACCAATTAGTCATTTGAGAGGTTCGAGTTGACTTAACTACACAGTTAGACAATTAGAACGGGAGGCCACCGGTCACCGGTAGAAGTATTTTACCTCAATGAGGTCCAGGTTATGATGCTAATTTTGGCTTATTGGTTAGTTCACAGTACCTATATCGAGGGTTTATTGCGAAAACCAGTTAAATGCATGTTTCAAAACATTAGATTTTTAAAGTTTGTACCTATGTCATTATAAAAGCTAATACAACAATATGTTATTCGGTATTTTATAATATAAGAAGAAATAAATTTATTTGCAACTAGACATACACACAGAAACATTGACAAGTGTGATATATGTATAAAAAAGGATAGGAAGAAAAAAAATTGTCACGCCGCAAAAAGGTACCAGCTCAGCGTGTGCAGATCAGGTTTGTTTTTTTTTATAAAAATAGACACATTACATTTATTATGACGACCTCTGTGGCGCGGTGGGCTAATACCCGCCTGCAACGCAGAAGGTTGCGGGTTCGATTCCCGCATGGGACAAATGTTTGTGTGATCCACAGGTATTTGTTTCTGGTCTGGGTGGTTTTCAATATCTATTATAAGTATGTATTTACGAAAGAAAAGTATATAAGTATTATATCCGTTATCCTAACTACCATAATAACAAGCATTAAGTTGCTTAGTTTGGGGTTAGGTGGCGCTGTGTGAAACGTCCTGAAATATTTATTATTATTTATTATATTATGATTTTATTTTGTATAGTTTCTGGAAAGACATGGGTCTGAATTCTTTATACTTCATTATATTTAAAGAAAATTATAACTTGCCGTAAAATTGACACTTAGATATATGTATTTTAGATCCTCGATATATTTGGCTCATTCTCATTTTAGCTCAAATTTGATGGTCACACGGTTATATTTCCTAAACGGTTAAAGACAGAGATATGAATTGAGGATAGGTGGATAAAACATATATTAAGCTACAAAATAAATGAAGATTGTCATAATAGACGCAAAAAATAATACTAAAATTTAACATGAAAGGTCAAAATCGGGGCCATTTTGCGTATTCTCATGGTGTCACACTTTGCGTTTCAGTTAAACATTTGGGCACTACTTTAACAAATTTTCATGTATCTGTTTGTAAAATATACCAAAATTATCGCAAATAAATATACTTTAAGGTCTACAGGCTAAAAAAAAGTTTTCAGTATTATTTTGAATTTAAAATAATATAATGCGGCGGTCACACGATTTTAGGTGCTTTAGATTTGCGTAGTTTAACGGCTGCTGTGAAACATAAGATCAACAATCCAATGCAGAGTTCGATTCATTTCAATGATGGCCATGTTCTGCAATCGTAGAAGTAGGATCTAGGACTTATCGAGCCGTGGAAAAAAATATAATTGCTAAGTTTCAATTTATTCATGGGTGTACCAATCACTTGCATGGACAACATTTTTATGCATTGTATTTTAGTTATTTAAATCAAAGCTAGCTTTTCGAAACGCCAAAATGTGCGAAATAAAGATGTAGTATTTAATTTTATACATTATACCTAAACTTTCCAGAATTTCACCAAAAAGGGATATTTTCGTCACCAGCGTGGCATCACCTTCATAGCGTTTTTTACCATGAAGGTGATTTTTGAGCCACGAAAGTGATTTTTATGTATTGTTTTCTTTTGAAAGGGCCTTTTAACCTACTTAAAAGTACTGTATCTGTTATGTTAGGGTTTTAATACATAAAAACCAAATTTCTGACTAATAAAAAAGTAAAGAGAATGGTAAAGTAATATCTCAAATTACGCATATTTTCTTTTGTAGTGAGGTTTGTTTTTACGTAAAATGTCGTTTTATTGTACATATTTGGTAGATTTATTCTATAAAAAGAGTTTTACTTGAAAAAAGTTGTAAAAAAATAATGACTGAATCACTTTCGTGGCGTCGAAAATTTCAAAACAGTTTTTCTTCGAAATGAAACGTACGATTTAAATCATTTATATAAAAGTTTACTCGTGTTATCCAGCTCTATACAATAGTATACATAAACATTACAAATAAGCAATAAATAAGAATTGCCATGAAGGTGACGATGAGAATCGATTCCATGAGAATGAGCCATTTATAGATCTAAGAGGACAAATAACCAAATCAACAAAACGGCACAACTCACGAGTAATATTGCTAAGAATATTTCCAACTAGGGTTTTGGGTACTGCAGGCGTGAGCTCCTGATGAAGAACATTGTCCGAAACCATAAAATATTCTCAACCATATTAGACAGGAATAGAATTCATGAAAATATTCATAAGTAGTTACATATTATATGATATACTAGATGAAAACCCGGCTTCGATCGGGTGAAATTTGACTCATAACATACATCCAGGTGCAAAATGTAGGTAGATATTTCTGTAGTCATCGGTTCTCAAAGAATATTAAAGGTATAAGCAAGCATAGATTCGCATGGCTTCGTTCGTTGTGTTTAATAAATATAGTAAATAAAAACTGCAAAAATGTTTACACAAATAATTTTTATTTCAAATCAACAATCAAAATAATAGTAGAGTCCCCGAGCCAAATAAAATAAACTTCCGTGGGACATCTCTCCGTCATACGAATTATTGTTATGTGCCTATTCGGCATATTTTTCTGAACATGAAAAGTGCGGTAGTCACTTCCAAAGTGTATGGGACAAAGATGGCTGCCAGGTCTATTCTATTGTACGGGTTGTATTAATATCTACTGAACCGATTTACTTATTTAGTTTAGTTCAACAGCGTTCTAAAAAAACTTTATTCATTACGATAAAGCTATTAACAACGGAACTGCAGCCGTTTGAATGAGCCTCGGTAGCGCTGAACTTATAGCGGTAGCTAAGCCATTAGGCTACCGAGGCTCATTCAAACGGCTGCAGTTCCGTTGTTTATAGCTTTATTGTAATGAATAAAGTTTTTTTAGAACGCTGTTGAATTAAGCTAAATATTTTATAATAACCTATATTTGCATTATCCTAACGGTTACCTAGCTATATACATAAATATAAATATTTTTTTAGAAATTATGTTTTTTGGAAATATTTCCTTTGGTACTGACTTCACATTGATAGTTTTTAGGAATAAAATGATGCTCATTTAATAACCTATCATTTGACATTGATGATGCTCTTTTAATAACCTATTAAAGTAAATCGGTTCAGTAGATATTAAAATAATCCGCACAATAGAATAGGCCCGGCGGCCAATTTTGTCCCATACACTTAGGGAGGTGACTAAAAATTATTATTATTTGACTAATTAAAAATGACCGCTACCTCATTATTTGACGGTGTGTTATACCGACGCAAATCAAGAGATTTATGTTTATAAAACTGCATTGATACCGAATATTTGGGTCGATTTTCTGAGGCTGCTTTTAATTCCTCTTCAGCTAAAATTGCACCCACCCTTTTGTATATTTTGACAAAAGGATTAGATTCATTTAGCATTGTTTGTAAGGACCTCATTATATTGCTTCTACAATTGTTATTTCTAGAATCAGATAAACGTTCATTTAATGCTACTTCATTTTCAATTATGTACAATTGGTTGTATTGTGGTTTATGACCTTGCAACGGAATCAAAGATCCAGTTTTTATGTAAATTTGCCCTTGTACCCTATAAGTGAAAAATCCTGGAGGGAGTGTGTTCAAGTTTGAATTTATAGATGCCATTGCAAATGCTGAATTATATTGTCGTATATTAGCCTTAAAATGATTAGCATCAGACGTATTGCTTTTGTATAAATCTAATAATATATCAGGAATTGGCTTTAATGCTCTATCTGGGTGTATGTATACCTTCCCATTATGACAACAATTTTTAAAATGATTTTTAATTTTTTCACCAAAAAAATGAAGTGCTTAACATTGAACACATTCATAATTCATAGACCCAACTGAATGTACTGATACTTGAATGGTGTTATTTGAAAGTGCTAAATATACGTAGTTAGTCCTGGGGGCTGATGTTCTGTACTAAACCTGCTTGAATATTTACGTTTCTTCGGGGGTCTGCCCGCCATTTGGTATGTTTTCTTTCTCCTCTTCTTCTAAATAAATAAAATCACTGCTGACTGACAGCATTGATTCTTGTGTTTTCTTGTTGTCCGAAGAAACATCATCAGTCACCAGTGACTCTTCGATTACCGTCAACTCTTCGTTATCGATCTTAAAGGGGAAAATATATTCAAATAATAATTATTATTGTGAATGTATGTAGGTATATTAGTAGAGTCCCCGAGCGAAATAAAATAAACTTCCGTGGGACATATCTCCGTCATACGAATTATTGGTATTATGTGCTTATTCGGCACGAACCATTTTCCAAAAAATCAAACTGCTCCTGTTACATTTACACAACCTGACAAATCCCAAGATTTATTTGATGACTTTCAGGTAAGTTAATGGTGTAGGTCACTGCGTACAGTGTAATGAAAAATAATACTTATTACCAGATGGAGGTGTGAGAATATAGTGTAAGACCCATTTACAAAAAAGTCTTCAAATAACGATTTTCGTGGGTTATGTCTCCATCATACAAATTATTAGTATGTGCTTATTCGGCATATTTTTCTGAACACGAAAAGTGCGGTAGTCACTTCCTAAGTGTATGGGACAAAGATGGCCGCCGGGTCAATTCTATTGTGCGGGTTATATAAATATCTACTGAACCGATTTACTCAGTAGTGAGGGAACTCATAGCGGTAGCTAAGCCATTAGGCTACCGAGGCTCATTCAAACGGCTGCAGTTTCGTTGTTTATAGCTTTATTGTAATGAATCAAGTTTTTTAGAACGCTGTTGAACTAAACTAAATATTTTATAATAACCTATATTTGCATTATCCTAACGGTTACCAAGCTATATACATAAAAAGAAAATATTTTTTTTAGTAATTATGTTTTTTGGAAATATTTCCTTTGGTACTACTGACTTCACATTGATAGTTTTTAGGAATAAAATGATGCTCATTTAATAACCTATTATTTGACATCCTTTTTAAGTAAATCGGTTCAGTAGATATTAAAAAAATCCGCACAATAGAATAGGCCCGGCGGCCATTTTTGTCCCATACACTTAGGAGGTGACTACCGCACTTTTCATGTTCAGAAAAATATGCCGAATAAGCACATACTAATAATTTGTATGATGGAGACATAACCCACGAAAATCGTTATTTGAAGACTTTTTTGTAAATGGGTCTTACACTATATTCTCACACCTCCATCTGGTAATAAGTATTATTTTTCATTACACTGTACGCAGTGACCTACACCATTAACTTACCTGAAAGTCATCAAATAAATCTTGGGATTTGTCAGGTTGTGTAAATGTAACAGGAGCAGTTTGATTTTTTGGAAAATGGTTTGATAGTTCCCGAGCCTTGGTTATTCTTAACTGCCTCATTGTTTCTAGGCCACAACACTCGCAATAATTGAAATTGTCTGCAAAAATATATACAATTAATAATGTCAGTAACGTAAAGTCAGCAGTAAAGCCAAGTTCAAGTTGAACTTGCACATAGGGGTCCATTCCATTATCAAGAAAAACGGTAAAATTTCGTGTCTGTTTCTGTTCATAATACCTCAACACAGGCTAGGTATGCATGTGGTCATTGATATTATTTATCATTTGTCGGGTTATAGAGAAAAAATATTGCGCCGCTTACCGAGTATAATGTTGTCGCATTCCACACATTATCGACTGCACATTTGCATTTCCTTGCAGTTTCTTGCAAATATTTTGCCTTTACAAAAATTGCATGTCACTGGAAGTAAATAAGTACTTATTTTATTTAAATGCAGAATGTCTTACAATCTTATTTCATCTTAATTCACTTAAAAACACAACCTGCCTACATACCTACTAAAATACTACTCACCATCTTTGCGGAGAGCCCTTCGCTGCATCCATTTTGCCAGTGTCGAGTAAAATATGGGTTATGGTTAGTATTCTTTTTTCTATGGTTGTTAATCTCAACAAAAATCACATAACAAAGAATATATATATATAAAATATGATAAAAATAGTGTCAAAAACAATATTTTCGCGAAACGTCAACGATTGACGCCACCGCAAAAATCAATATTTTTTTATGTTTTGTTATTCATATAAGGTTTTGATCGAGTCTACCGTACTCCTTGACGAAATTATATCATTAAAAAAAAATGCCAAAAACAATATTTTCGCGAAACGTCAACGATTGACACCAAATGAAAATGGCGATAGCGGTTTGTTTGTCAGTGCCGTCGGAATTTAACGAAATTCTCCATAATCCGAATTTTGCGGATATATGTTGTCGACTCAAAATCAATATTTTTTTATGTTTTGTTATTCAGGTTTTGATCGAGTCTACCGTACCCCTTGACGAAATTATTAATATAGATTATCTATTGTTAACAATTATTATTTTGAGAAACCGGTGTTATTATATTCTAATTACCTAGAGTTCGTCAATCCACATCTACCATTTTAGTACTTGGCCACAGGCCACTTCTATACTACGCACATATCTAGATCTGAAGGGAGTCAACTAAAAAAACACTTTTTCAAAAAAGGCGTACCTAATACTGATTTCTGTTTCCTTATATTATGTAGGTGGTGTGGTGGGTCCTTGTGTTAAGAAAGAAAGAAAGAAAGAAAAATATTTAATTAAGCAAAGAGACACAGGCACATGGGAAAAAAATAAACAAGAAAAGTGATAAAATATTACAAAAAAGAATATTAAAAGTAAATACAAATATTTAACACCAAAACGACCACGACGTTTCTTTAAAGAGACTAAACTTATACTAAAGTAAAGGTACCTACTAATAATATAATACAAGTGATGGTCAAATATAAGATGTTATGGTACATACATACATACTTAATTGGGTAGGTGTGTTAAGAAGACTCATCTTGTGCCATTGTGCATCTTTGCTCAATTGGGAGAGAGCTCAGCTTAATGTTGCAAACAGAGTTGTTTACAACGCTGATTTTCAGCTCCCCCCCTATGATGACGAAACTTAAAAATTTACAATTTTGAATAAAAGTAGTTGCTACTTACAAACCACTTATAGATCAAATAAAACATATATTATTTAAAATAAATATACATAAATATTTACTTAATTGTGTGCAATTATTGAACATATATTATTTATAGGGAATAAAGAAAACAAATATTATAAAGAAAAAAATAAAAAAGATTGCTATAGTGCGTTACTAGTTACTACTGTGGGTTCTGAATAGAATTATGCTTTATTATAAATATTTTAGCAAACATATTTTCAATCTGTTTTATTAGTCGGTAATTTGATGATTCGATCAAACTAGTAGATTTTTGAGTAGACTCACTTTAGAACTAAATATGCGCTATTTAGTATACAGGCGCAATACATAACTACGACGCAATACATATTTACGGCGCAATACATATTTACTATGATACATAATATTATTATGTAGGTACATCATTTTTTTCACTATTGTTTTCTTTCGTATGCTACTTTTATATAATACGAGCAACCAGCACAATTAAGCTTTGTATGCGCCAACGGAGGCAGACAAATGACGTAAGCACCCACTGTTTCTTACTGAACGAACCTCTATAAACCTATTTCGTATTAAGGGTCGAAACACGTAACCACGTTGCGACGCCGCTACGCAAAAATCGGCGGTTTGCGCTGCGCTGCGGCGTTACAGCGTCGCGAAAAAGAGCGTTTTATTATCGTATGGTAGGATCTGGATATCCTCGTGATATTTGATTGTGTGCTTTGACGTGTTTGCCATGGACCATCGTGAGAAACTTATTGTTTATTTGTTGGAGTTGCTTATTTGCGGAATTAGCGCTAGAATCGGCCGTCACTGCCGATTCTAGCGGCGCGGCGCCGCAGTCCTCAACGCGTTTATGTGTTTTGACCCTAAAAGTAGATTGATAGGTTATCGCATCCAAAATGAGGGTACCGTGATACCTCGTATAATAATTCAAAAATTGTTTGTGTTCTCGACGCATTCCACACCGTCCGTTGATCTTTGTGACACTTTTGGCACAAATCTGATACACAGACATAAATAAATAAATGTGGCACAAATATTGAGCTTCCTGAGACTGGCGACCATTAAAGAAAAACAAAGAAAGTGGCGAAACGCCCGCGACGCGACGGTGTAGAGTGACCTTCGTGTATTCTTTTATCTGTGCCTTCGTAAAGAGTTTATATACAGGAAGGTAGTAGGAAATAAATTATTATATTCGTATTTACAAAGATTATAATAACATTTTTAAATGAAAGTGACGCATGTTGCTTTGTATTTTCAATGCACCATTTGGTCTACGTGTTTACTACTGGCCGAATCAGTTCTTTGGTGAACCTTTCCCATTCAGATTAGCCTATTAATAGTCTGATAAATTAAAACTAAAAAAAAACTCTCAAGAACATTGTTTGGGCCTATGACAATGGTAAGTTTAAGAAATCCATCACAAACCACCGAAACGGAACGTGGACACGCAATAACGTAATATTAAAGCGTTAAAAACGCAATTAAGTTACGTAAACTTATTCATTTCTTACGGCCAATTTAAGATTTTGAAGTGTTACTTTTTATTCAAGTACCAACCTACAAAAGTGAACGATAGGCTAGAGCCAAAAATTCGCCCGACCGATGCGTTACTAAAATAAACAAGTGAAATTTTAAAAAAATCTTTTTAAAAACAAGGTTTTATTATTTTTACCATCTAGCACCAAAGTAGTCGTCAAGACGAATCAAATGAACCCAAACTCGATGGGGTTGCGTCGTTTAATTACGGTGTTCCTATAGCCACCTTACAGCTCCATCATCAGATCATCTCGATGTCATAATAATATTGCATTGTCATCCGATCTATACATGTATGCAAAATTTCAGCTCAATCGGATACCGGGAAGTGGGTCAAATTAAACTTGCAAGATTTGATTACAGACAGACAGACAACAGACATGTGAAAGTAAATAAAAGCTTGTAATATATATTATAACTAGCTGACCCGCGCGCACTTCGTTGCGCGTGACAGTCAATAAAGCGAAAGTTTGGTGCTGGCATTTAGGATTGTATTTCCATCTCCGCGATTTTGTGAGCGTAAAATAGTTTTAACCCAGTGGGTAGTGAATAATATCGGACTGGGTATATCTATGAAGTTTTGTTTTGCTATCGCAGGAACCAGTCCTGTGTCCTTTCCCGGAGGTCAAACTATCTCGGTTTAACGGTTGTTGATTGTCTTCACAAATTTTCACGCCTCTTTTCAGGAATTAGAACTATTTGTGGTCCTTTCCCGGTAACCCTTAAACTTATCTCTACTGTAATGTACCTAAACCTAAGTTAAATTATAATTATTGGTTACCAATTTCTCACACTATCTTTCTCACGACTCAAATCAATTCTGTGATTCCTGAATTCCCATTAAAACTCTGACTCTCCTTCCTCCTGCCTGTAATACTGATTCTCCTTAATAGTTAATTTCTGACATAAAAACTATTCAATAACTTTCCATGCAAACGTTTTTCGGAAATAATTCCCGTTCTCCTGGGAATTTCACAAAATCCCTCCTTATTGGTCGCCTACGTTATATTAAGAATACGTTGACCAAATTTTAGCTAAAACGAAGAAGCGGCTACCGATTTCCTACACAAACTGCATCCCCCCCCTTTCCTCCCCTTAAAGGTTGATTTCTGGGATAAAAAGTGTCTCGTATCATTTTTTATGACTCAAACTAAAGGTTGTATCAAATTTTAGCGTAATAGATAGAGTCAACGGTTCTAAATTTCATTTTGTTGCAGCTATTTCGAAATTGATTTGATTTCCATCCCCGCGGCGTTGAATTAGTATACATAGTTATATTTCCTCCCGCTCTGGATAGCGAAGAAAATCGAGCCAAGTATTTCTATGCAGTTTTTTTTCGCTACCACAGGAAACAATCCTGTGTTACTTTCCTGGAATTCAAAATATTTTAATACAAAATTACAGCTAAATCAATTTAGCGGCTATTGATTCCTTTTTCCAGAATTCCTTCTTCCATAAAACTATTTGTTTTCCTTTTAACTATCTATATTGGGAATTTAAGCTAAATCGGTTCCTCATGCCTCATACTATCATTCCCGAGACTCAAATCGATTCCGTGGTTCCTGTAGGTATGCCCATAAAACTCTGACCTTAAAAGTGAGGGAAGGTGAAAGGCCCTTTCACCTATATGCATTGTCGACTTAAGGAACTAAGACTAAGGGACTATCTCAATTATGTCCTTTCTTTTGGCTCAAGCTGTATCTATTTCGAATTTCTGCAAAATTAGAGCTGCGGGTACTAATTTCCCATAAAAACACCGATCCCCCTTTCTCCCTTTAAGCTTGGTTTCTGTAATAAAAGCTATTCCAGGCCTTTTAAGAGTCTCCAATTAACAACAAAATCACAAAAAGTAAAGAACAATTTTATTTTCTACAATTTTCAGTTTAAATGTTCATATTAGGGATTTAGAATTTAGATATTTAACGTGCCTCACGATTTTATTTTTCAGCTTTTTAGTACACTGTATTCAACATGTCAACCCCATTCATTTGATACCCATATTGATGAGATTAAAAAAATTGGTTATCCGCCATTTTGTAGCGAGTGCCATCTTTGATTTTTATTTTGTATAGTGCACTGTATTCTAGTTATCAAGTCCTTTCATTTGATACCCATATTGATTGGAAAAAAAATGTAATCCGCTTTTTTGTAGCGGCGGCCATCTTGGATTTAAAATAATTTTAAATATACGTAATTATATTGTCACCAGAACCAAAGGCGTACACCAAATTTCATTTGAATCGGTTGACAGGAAGAGGGCGAAATTTCAAATTTGCGATTTTTTTTTTACTAAATTTGACTTAAGAATAAAAAATAATAAAACAAACGGAGTGAGCTAAATAAAACCGTTTAAAATAATAAAAAATGATATTAGAAACCTCAATAATTGAAGACCTATCCGTAATCCGTAGATACCTAAAACGTATGGGTTTGATGAATAAAATGAGTTTTAGTTCTATGGGGAGCCCAAAAAATATTTTTTTTCTATTTTTGTGTAAAAAACTTAATGCGGTTCACCGAATACATCTACTTACCAAGTTTCAATCGTATAGTTCTAATAGTTTCGGAAAAAAGTGGCTGTGACACATGGACGGATGGACGGACGGACAGACATGACGAATCCATAAGGGTTCCGTTTTTGCCATTTGGCTACGGAACCCTAAAAACCACCTCAACAAAAAAAATAACTTTAGAACTTCCGAAGACTTTTATTAAATAAGGCATGCAAACGAATTTACTCACATAAAGTTAATAAAATAATAATAATTCAATTAGACAAACTCAACATAAAATTAAGGACAATGATTTTTCTGATTATGTGATGGAACTTTAAAGTGAATATATATAATATATCTAATATATAAAATTCTCGTGTCACAGTTTTCGTTGCCATACTCCTCCGAAACGGCTTGACCGATTTTGATGAAATTTTTTGTGCTTATCCGGTATCTGTGAGAATCGGATTTATAATAAAATTATATATTTATAATAAAACAATTATTATTTTGCTATCTCAGTGTAACTCTCATATTAACTTTTAATCATTCCTATTAATTATTTATATGGCAAAACAACGTTTGCCGGGTCAGCTAGTTATTTATAAAATTATTCAACAAATATGGTATATGGTATGTAATAAAATAATTAATATCAGGTATTTTAAAGTTACATTAATTTTATAGTAATTATTAAGTGTTAAATTTTTGACTCGCAGTCTGTAAAACTCTAGGATTCAGGAATAACGACATGGATTGTTGACCGCCCTTTGGCATAATTTATTTATTTAAGGACATCCAACGCAGGAAACACATTACAATTAAAAGTCTTAAGGCTATTATGTCTTTAGTCTGTGTGATCCTACAATTATAGGATGCCACAGCATGCACAACTAAACATAATACTAATAAATAATACTACATAATAGCAAAAAGGTTTGGTTTCATAAGTCGTTTAAAAAGGTACTCATGTCCAACAAATCGCTTGCGAGTTTTAACGACGAACAGCGCCATCTAGTTTCATAATGGGTAAAATAGTGGCACATCGGAAAAGAGTTTGTATTTTGTATGTGTTCTTTATAAAATATGTTTTTGAGCGTTAAAAACTATTCAAAATCAATAAATAAATGTCCTTTTTGGAGTCTAACTACATACATCCATATCAAATAGGGCTAGCGGTTACTGATTTCCTATACAAAATTTGACTTCCACTCTAAGGCCAATTTCAGGGTTAAAAACTGTCCCATATCCTTTTTAGAGGCTCAAGCTATATCTAAACCAAATTTTAGCTTAATGGGGTCATTAGTTACTGATTTTTCATTCAAACTTTGACCTCCTTTATCCCGCCTTAGAGGTTGATTTCTGGAATAAAAAGTATCCCATATCATTTTTTACAACTCAAACTACCTTTGTGCCAAATTTTAGCTCAATAGGATCAGCGGTTCTAAATTTCCCATACAAACTTCGACCCCCCCTTTACCCCCCTTAAAAGTAAATTTCTGACATAAAAAGTATTCAAAGTTTCTAATCACAATCCCAACAATCATTTCACGAAATTTCAGCTCAATCGGTTTAGCGGTTACGGATTTGCATACAAACGTTTTTCGGGAATAATTCCCGTTCCCGGGGGAATTTCGCAAAATCGCTTCTTATTGCACGATGAAGTTTTCCAAAAAATACGCTGTCCAAATTTCAGCTCGATCCGTCCAGCCGTTTGGGCTGTGCGTTGATAGCACGAAAGTGTACGAACGATTTTATATAATAAGATAAGTAAATCTTTAGATTGATATAACTCTTTTATTTAAAAAACCGATTTGACTAAAACCAACACTAAGTTTCAAGTAGAGAAAACTGCAACGTATTAGTGAAAATTTTATTCAAATCGGTGGTGTTGTTTCACCTCACCAGTGACACAAACTATTTACAAATTTAGCCCAAATTAAACTAAAGGTCTACTTTCGTTTACAGGCAGATCGATAGATGGCGTATTTTTAGTTTGTCGCACTTTTTGCTTTTTGATTTTTTTGAATTGAATTTACTTTATATTCTATTACTTTTACTTCGAAATTTTGATGTAAATTAGGGGCGATGTGTCCGATATAAATGATTATTATTTATTTTATTATTTTATTTTACGTTTCCCTAGGAAAAATTGACAAAATGTTTTACGATCTAGATCGCGCAAGCGACTTTTTCGCGTCGTTTTGTTCATATGCGTATTTTCACAGTTCACCTTAGTAAAGGATCACAATGAATGGGGAGAAATTTCCATTCTTATTATATGTATGGATATGGATAATTGGGGGTTTTATACATTATACTCCAAGAGAACTGGTTACTTTATACTTTATATTAATGCTATCAGAGTCAAATCACAAACACAATTATGGTATTTGAGTAGCTAACCTATAGTGTTACAGTTTCAGGCCGCCAAGATTACAAGGCATTGTAACATGACCTAACTACTGTCTCCTACATAATATCGTATAGGAAAAAGCCAGTAACATGTATAGTGCCATAACACTGTACTACTTTATTCATCCTAGGAAGCTATAGACACGGTAAATAGATATTGGACTCCCTAGAAGCTAAGCGGTTGAACTCAAGTGTGCGCGAGTTTGCAACGCGGTCGACAGGGATCGGCAAGAAGCGAGATGCCGAATAGACGTTTTTATGCTAACTACATGCTTCCGATAATGGTTGTGAATTAGTAAAAATATCACAAAATATTTAATTTTGATATGTTGAGTAATTCACAATAATAACGCCTATTCGGCATCTCGCTGCCTACCGAACCCTACCCACTTGGTAGCAAACTCGCGCGACCTTGAGTTCAACCGCTTCTAGGGAGTCAAATTACTGTATATTATCTCTTTACCGTGCTATAGAGGTCAGAAACCCAGTTTCCTTGTCCTTGAACTGTATGATGTTAAGTCACGCAGTGTTAACAAGGTATAAAACCACATAACACTACGCAGTGTTTGTTACCCTGAGACGTAGGTATACTATACATTATTATTATAAAATATAATATCCTTTAAATTTTGTCAAGAATAATTATTTACATCATTAATTTATAATTGATCATAATAATAAATCAACATTGCCGATTAGATTGCTACTTAAATTCACTCTAATGCCGCTATTATTTTAAATCGCATATTAAAATTTGTTACTAAGCACTAAGTACGAGTACATTCTATAACATTTCAATTCAACAATTTAGCCTTTACTTGACTTAAATGATACGTAAGTGTTAAAAAGGAGAAAGGCCCAAAAGAAAATCTATGTCCAGTATTGGCTTGACAGAGGCTGAAAATGATTTAAATGAATACTAATATAAAAATATTTAGTTCCAAAAACAAAGATAATTTTTGCAGAGTTCAAAGGATCAATAAATTGGATATGTATATCGGATATTTATCATAATATATTAGATATATAACATAAGATTTATCGGATATAACAGTTTTTGTGAATATATCAATGATATTTTCATTGATATATAACCTTTGAACTCTGCAAAAATTATCTATGTTTTTGAAACGAAGTATAGTTACCTTCTTCGGAAGGTTCAATTCTTTAAACAGCTTCATAAATATCTGATAAAGACGCTGGATATTGGAGCTAGTAAATTCTCGTTTAATTCTTTTTATCTCTTTCTAAAATTGATTGGCGTCACGATTGTGTGTTTAGAACTAGTTAGCTTGATTAATCACATAATTTGTAACCAAGGGGCATAATAATTATTATCTAGTCAACCTTCTACCGATAACATTATAATCACTTTCCTGATTAGCATATTTTCAATATATTTTTTTTAAAACCTGTCTATCTGGTTTTAGCCCTTTTAATTACTAAACAATATTATAGTATAAGTTAATATAAGTGAGAGCTTTATTAGCTAAAGGAACAGTTTGCTTAATTTTCCTTTTCATAAAAAATAATTACCTCTACAGTTGCTGAGTGTGCCGAATTATTTTTCTCCACTCATTTCCTTTTTGTGTCCTTGTCATTGAAGCTTTATTTTCAGTTATCTCTAAGCAAACAGTGGGCAAATCATCTTGTAGCAGACACGCCTTCAAACGCTCACGGATGTTTTGACGTAAATACATACTTACATAGCATTATCTCTCTTTACTTTACATTTAAATAACTTCAGCAGTCACGATTCGCGCCAGTTCGTCTCGTCCTGACGTAGCTAATTCAAATAAATACCATTAAAAATATTTAAACAAAATTATCCGCATATTTGTTAAATGACCGTGTCAATATTTCAAGATCACATAATCCTTTTCGTGAGTCTCTTATATTTTAACAAAGGCAATTATGGGTGTTGAAAATTGTTATGTTATACATTTTAAGTATGTTTACATGCATATATTAAATACACACGACCTGGACAAAGACAAGCGTAACAAATCATTCAGCGGTCATTCCCAACAAACATTTTGGTGCTAACGGCAACCTTTTTTAAAGCTTATAGTTACACAAATGTTATATAAGAGCTCCGGTAAGAGAATTAAGCGTTATTAAGGTGTTAAGGACAAATAATTAAACCTTCGAGAGAAGTAATGGTGTTAAAAAAAAATAAAAACCTTAAGGTGATAATATGGAGTTAGTCGAGACCATTATATCACTACTTTTTATAGCTTTAAAAAGTCTAAAACACTAAAAGAAGTTTTAAGGTGTCTACTACCACTTACTAACGACTGATGTCATTGAACAGAGTTAGTTTAATGTCTTGTAACACTTTTAGTGGTACTCTTATAACTTAAGGAAGAGTAAAACACTAAATGTTTTTGTCAGGTGTTAACGGACACTTGATGTTCTTAAACAGAGTTAGCCTACGTATCTTGTAACACTGTAAGGGTTAATGTTATAGCTTAAGGAAGAGTATACCACTAAAAGTTTTTGTCAGTTATTCACTAACACTTTTGGTTCTAGAACAGAGTTAGTTAAATGCTGTTTACAACCTAACAAGTTCAATGGAGCTCTTAGAGGTATTAAGAATGTTATTCGTTTTAGTGAAGTATTTTTATTATAAACTAGCTTATAATTAATGCTGTAAGAGTTTGATTCTACCTTAATAACACTTAAGGTTATATATTGCGGTTAATCGGTCAACAACAGGTCATACAGTGGTTCTTATTTATAGTATATACTGCGGCAAGCACTATTTGCAAACTTTATAACTATTATATATCACTTTAAGTGGAGTTACAGAATTAAAATCCCTTAAATAGGTACATCTAATATCTCACCCACTCCTCTAAATTTCATAATATTGACGGAAATATTATTTTTATCGATCAGGCACCCATGGAAACATAAAAAAGGACTTTGACTTTATTATAAATACAGACTAAATGCTATATAATATACATAATTATTATCAAAAATGGGTTTTCAAACAATAACAGCGGAACCCTAGAAATATTCAGCGAATGGCTCCAAATTAGACTTTTATGCAAACTTAACATATTTTTTCTGCTTTAAAACCCTATTGTAGAACTAAAAGTGGCTAAGGAGTGCTAATTATCATTCTTTAAAAACTTTGACTTGCATAACAGAGTTAACAGAAACCATAAGTGATTGCAAATTGACTCCATTAAAATAAAGATAACCTATAAAAAAAAATTGGATGAAACCTTGTTTTAAACATTATTACTTTACTTTTCAAAACATTTTTTTTTTACTTTTCTTTTAAAACCCTATATACACTATAAGAAACTATTATTTTCCATAATTGAAACAAAAGTTTCTGAGACTATATATTTATTTTCTACAGAATATCATCAAAAGTAGTTTATTTCAGAGGCGCATTAAAATTGAGATGAAAACTAGTATATGTTTTTACAAAAAACTTATCACCGCAGTGAGATTTAATGATTATAATCAAACAACGAATCAAAAATACATTGACTTATCAATTAATTTTTATTTGTCGTCTTTACACTTAAAAACTCAATGTTGTGCTGGACATGATATATAGTTACTCTGCTCAATATTTAGATGCTGTTGGGGTAACAAAATCACAAAAAGTATGTAAATAAATCAAACAGTTGGCGCCTAATGTTGTATAAACTGCCACTTAATATCTGCGATATATTCCTAAGATATAAATTGTTTCAAATAAGCACTAATACACAAACTAAAAAGTTACAAGAGTAATTCATACCACTTGTGTACCACTCTAGGGTTGCGATTGTAACCTGACAATAACTCATTAAACACTTAAAGTGGTAACAACAGCTCAAATAGCACCACTCTAACTCCTTACTATCACCCAAATATTACTCTTCTAGAACTCTTAAATAACTTTAAGTTCTAAATTCGTGGGCCCAAATCAGGGTTAAAAGGTAGTTATAGCGGCTTATACCACCTATTTTTAGCGCCTTAATAGCGCCTTAGATTTTTAAATTCTCTTACACAGCTTTTGTAGCACTAATTCTTATCACCTAAATGTTAGTTGGGTTGTGACCGTGTTCCGGCATGATGTTCAGTGACGCCAGGGAGGGATTTATCCCGCCTTCTAGGTATAGTCTGCTGCCATCTACGGCCGCATCGTCGCTTAACATTACGCGAGATCGTGGTCAAAGACTTACCTACCTATAATGAATAAACAAATACATATTATATCCTACTTGAGGGGCTTGGCTAACACGCAGGTAGCATAGGCAGCATATAGGTGTCTTAACACTACATCACACTTAAATAAACAAAACCAATGTGACCAAAATGCTGGGATATATTTGGCCCAACGTATAAGTATTGCCATTCAACGTGGCAATGCTGCCAGCATTCTGGGCACTCTGCCATCTGACAGTGGTTTGGAGCACTTGGATTTTCTGTAGATTGGCTTGTGGCCGATCTGTGGTTAATAAAAGTGTTCTCAACTGCTGTAGTAGCTGTAGTATTGTTAGTTTGTTTTTCTCAATAAAGGCATTTGCCACTAAAAAAAAAAAAAACAACAAAAATAAAATGTTCTCAGAGTCATAGAGCGCTAAAGTCGTGTAAGTAATCCAGTAATCCGGACATAGTTGAAAAAGTTATCGTCTTTAAGAAAATTTTATTCTTGTCGAATAATAGTGATAGTCACCGCGATGCGCGATAGCCAATAGGACCACTGCTCAGTAAAACTTATCTTTTTTAAATCATACCTATAACATTAGTTTAAACTAAACATTCATACACACATAGGTAATCTTCTGTCCCTATATTCAAAAGGAAAACGTGACTGATTGACAGATCTATTCACAAAGCGCACAGCACAGCACCGCAGTTCGAACAGCTAGGACCAGTGACAAGAAGGACCGTGGTTCGGTCCTACTTCATCAGTTGTGGTCCTCAAGTCTGAGGGCCGTGACTCCTGACCCCCTCCATCTATGACTTTAGTCCAAACAATGGACCTCCATCGTGTCCTATCTCCGGCTACCCGGAGAGCATCGTAGACGGTAGAGTACCGGTAGTAGAGTCGAGCGTGGTGCAAATTTATTAACGAATGTACCTACTTATATTTGACATACCTCTAATAACATTAGTGTTCGTTCAATAAATAATTATATTCTTTTCTTTCTAGACAGCCATAGTTTTTACCGTAGCTTTACGGTTTGAGTTAAAATTTGGCATAGAGTTGGATATTGTGAGGAGGTTACGTATCATAATAACTACGGTTGTCCCAACTCAAGAAGACATCCATAATAAAGGATAATTTATTTATAAATGACAGCGAAGCCGTGAGCGTAAACTAGTAATGTAAATAAAGTTAGGATATTATATAAATAAGATTGCTTTTATAAGTAGGCTAATATAAGCATCATAAATCAATATAAAAACAACTTTATGCACCTAATTAATTATTTTATCTATCTACAATCAACACATATTATCGCATAGTAGCCTACTTTCTTATAAACTGAAAATATAATTATTATAATTTATCAAAATGATAATTTTATAAAATAATTGTAAACATAATATATAATTATCACTGCAGTAGGTAGTAATCGGTAGATTAAATTATGCTTAGGAACCTATTCGTCAACAGTGTTTATTATGTAATTGGTATTTATGTATAGCATTTATAGATCTTTTTTAATGATATTCGTATATAAGAATTATTATCATTTTTTACATTAATTTTAAAATATACGAGTTATACGCAAGAATAAACTCTAAGAAAAATCCAAATAATGAAATGCTTAAAACTATATACATACGGTATCGGAACTTCTGCAATAACCTCTTAAAAAAAGTCAAACAAGACTTTCATAGGAACCAAGTTCTGAAAGCTAAAAAAAATCCAAAGGCAACTTGGAAAATTATTAAAGATGTGGCAAACCTTCAAACAAATAATAAAAAATCATCAGCTCTTCTAACGTTATCAAACAGTCCCTCTCAATCGGTAAACATGGTAAATGAGTATTTTGTAAATGTAGGTAAGACATTGGCATCAGAAATCATACTTAGAACAAAAAACAATTACGTGATCCCACCTACCACGGCTCTGATGACGCCTATAAATTCTATGGCCTTATTCCCTGCAACCACTGCAGAGATTGAATTCATAATAGTTAATCTTAAAGAAAACTGCGCAGTTGGTTGGGACAATATTCCCGCTACTGTCATCAAAGCATCACGGCATTTATTAGTTCCAGTTCTTGAATACATCTTTAATCTCTGTTTGAGTAATGGCATCTTCCCCAAAGTATTCAAAACAGCCATTGTGCACCCCATCTTCAAAGGTGGCAGTGGAGACAGTGTCTCAAATTACAGACCAATATCTGTTTTATCAACTTTGTCCAAAATTTTTGAAAAATTACTGAACAAGCGACTGATGGGATTTTTAGAAGATGCTAATATTCTAGCTTCAAACCAATTTGGCTTCAGGAAAGGAACATCGACGGAGGATGCAGTTTTGGAACTGACAAATGCTATTTCTGAAGATCTCGACAGGAAGCTTAAAACAATTGGTATTTTTTTGGACCTCTCAAAGGCATTCGACACTGTCTCCATACCCCTTTTAATTTCCAAACTAGAGCTTATTGGTATAAGAGGAGTAGCTCTGGACATGTTCTACAGCTACTTAAACAATAGAGCTCAATATGTAGTCATTGATTCGGTTGCTAGTGATGAAGTTTCTATAGATTTTGGCGTGCCTCAAGGTAGTGTCCTTGGCCCTACCCTCTTTCTCATTTATATAAATGATTTATGTAAGTTGACTCTACCCAATTGCAAAATTTTAACATACGCCGATGACACAGCGATTATAATTAATGGTAGAACATGGGATGAAACAAAAACCAATGCAGAATACGCGCTAAAACAGGTCACGACTTGGTTGGATAAAAACCTTCTCACACTAAATACCTCTAAAACAAAATTCATACCTTTCACCATTAACAAAAGCACACAGCCACCATCAACCCTCACTCTTCAAGCCCACACCTGCAAACCATCTGACACGCTAAATCCGACTCTTTGTTCTTGCTCTACCATTGAACGTAAAAATCTTATTAAGTACCTAGGCGTCACAATTGATAACACGCTTAGCTGGAAGCAACATATTGCTGTGACCGCCTCCCGCATTAGAAAATTAATATTTGTGTTCAAATCACTTCGTTGTATACTTGATCTTGTCTCACTGAAAACTGTATATTTCGCACTCGGCCAATCAATAATCTCCTATTGTATTACTGCGTGGGGAGGATCAGTGAAAACCTCATTGATACGAGTAGAAAGAGCTCAAAGAGCTGCTTTAAAGGTTATGTTACATAAACCTATTTATTTTCCTACTACTGAGCTTTACTCCCTTGCTGAGGTACTTAGTGTTCGACGGATGTTTATTTTAAACTCCGTTCTACGTAGACACTCAGAATTAGTATTTGACCCTCTACTTGCCCAATCAAAACGACGCTCAGATATAGTTTGCCAAATCACCTCAAAACAAACTGCTTTTGCAAGAAGATTTTATTCATTCCTTAGCTCAAAATTATATAATAAATTGAATAAAGAATTAGTAATATATCCTTTGAATTTACATGAATGTAAGCTAAAATGCCATGAATGGTTATTGCATCTCACTTATGAGGAATCAGAAAATCTAGTAAAGTAGTATACCTGCTCCACACACATACGCACACACACACACACAAACACACACACACACACACACACACACACACACACACATACACGAGAGTATTTCAGTTAGCTAATTCGAAGTGTTAATTGTATATCTTGCATGCTAAAATTATTTTATATCATAAATAAAAAATGTAATTCAAAAGTGTAAATCTACTAGTAATTATGTAGATCTAACTTACGCATTATTAATTCTGTCTTTATTTAATAACCACAAATGTATTTTTTACCTTTCTGGAGGGGGGCGTTGGCCCCTGCGACACAGTTGTTTAAAACTAAAGCAGGTGCCATCGTTTTTCCAATGCTTTCAGAGATTGTATATTTGGTTGATAAATAAAGTTTTTATTTATTTATTTTATTATTATTAATGTTGATAGCTTCAATCCAGTAAATTCTTGATTTGGTATCTAATAGATATCCGGTTTAGATGTATGAGTATACTCGTATATTATAGGAATGCACTCGTATACATATTTTAATATTTTTATGTAAAATAAAATAGCCCATCAAACAACATTCAATCAAACATACGCATATATATTATACTAGTAGGATTAGGAATGACATTCTCTGCACCATGTATTTAGTATTATTAACTTCTAGAATCTTCATAACAAAACCAAATACAACGGTTATAGTTTTCACTTAGTAAAACTGTAGAGGTATTTCGCCTAGAACCTAAATGGAAGAAAGGCTTACAATTCGTCGGAATATTATGTATGTATATGTTCGGTTACCGATTTATATCCTAAGTTACTTCGGTTGCATTGCCCGTCGACAGCCAGATAACTTGGATAAGCTGATTGTGACGGGGAAGGTGAAAGGAAAGAGACCCGCGGCCGGTCACCTAGTCGCTGGTGTAATCAAATAACCGCCCTCACTGGCCTACCAGTTGTAAGCGTCATACGAGAAGCTGAGGACCGGACGAAGTGGAAACAGCTCACGAGGCAGGCTACGGTCAAATTTCAAGGACGCGACCTTCAGTAATGAAGAACACGACTAAGAAGAGAAGAAGACCGATATTATATAGGTATACTCGAAAACTACTGTACCGATTTCGTGTAGTTTCATAAGGCGGTTTCCAAGTAAGTAATGAATTAAAATGTGCATCTTGCCTTCGCTTATCGAAAGCAAGCTCGGTAGTATACCTTTTTTTTTAAAATTCACCTGTTAACTTGGCCTCTACTAAAATATCGACCAGTAGTTTACCCCACATTCTGCTATAATACTCGTATGTCGTCTGACACTGTCGCATAATATACTGCAGTGAAAGCAATGCCAGGAATCCAAAGTACTTGATTATAATTATGATACACTAGCTTATACCTGCAGCTTCTATTGTGTTTTTATGTTTTAAAGAATATAAATATTTTAAATTGTCATAAAAAAATGTATGTTGTTTTAAATAAATTTCGGGTCTGAACCATTGAATTTGGCACCCATTTAGATCTCACTTCTTTTGTCGTTCAACAAACAAGGTGCCTGTAATTATATTGAATTTGGGTCTCATTTCACTTTATGGTTTTGATGGGATACAAAATAAAAAAATTGTGCGGCATTGCACTGCGCCTGCCACCATGAGATTATTGTTAAATCTCGTCATACCCAGTAATTTCACTAGTAACATTGCCCTACAGTATGGAACACAGAAATGCCTGCACATAACTGCTTGATGGATGAATAACTGGCAACTTATTGCACTTTCCCAGCTGGCATTTGCATTAGAGGCCTACCACTGCAAGTTTGAGACTGTCTACAAAATGTCTCCAGAGTAGTCCAGTACTTCGGCCACATTGTGCGCAAACCATCTGGTAATCTGGATCTGATAATCACAGGCAAAGTGGACGGCAAACGCGCTAAAGGCCGTAGCCCCAAGAGATGGTCCGATCAGGTGTCCGAACAACTTGACACCAAAATGACTCAAGCTATGCACTGTGCTGAGGACCGTCACAAATGGTGGCAAACGACGGGATCATCACGACTCTCAGAATTGAGCAAACGATTAGAGGAGGGACTACTAGTTTAAATTAAAGTAAGTAGGTAACCAATTAATATCTGCTGAATTATGGCTAAACGATCATAAAAAACTTAAAACGGAAACTCGAAACTATCTATTTCTAGCGAATGGTGCATTCAAGCGTGGGAATACTAAAAATAAGCTGCATTCCCCAGAGCTAGTGGCAAGTTGCATCATAATTAACGATGTTGAACTAATAACTAAAATATCGAAGGAAGGATTAACGACAAGGACTTTTGCTCTTTCATTTTTTACAGATAGTTAACTCTTTATTTGAAGAAACACCACTTTACAGAACAAACTTTGAAATGTGAAATGGCGGTCTTATCGCTCAAAGCGATCTCTTCCAGATAACGAAATAATTTCAATTTGATTGCGACTTGGTATTTTCATTTGCGAGATCGTATTTATTATTATAATTGACAAGGGCCTAAGCCTTATTTTTCACACTAGGAGTTGATTTTGAAAAACTCTCAAAAATAAAATCTTCTCCATACAAACTTTTAAACCTTATTTGATACACTTTAATAATAATATTATAATCAGTCTTCAAACTTTGCAATTTGTTCATTGTGGACAAAGGTTTTTAAAAGACCTCTAAATGAAAATGTACTGATGTCTTGTATTCAAATTACTTGTCTATAACATGTATCGTGCTGTGAAATCTACAGTAGATAGATAATAGCTAATTAAATATCGTAATGGACGTGAGAATATTATTTACTTTACGTGATTTGATGTAATTTTGATTGTTCTATATGTATATTTCTATTTAATCATTATTCATCTAAATATATAAAAGCAAAGAGTGACTGACTGATCTATCAACGCACAGCAACCAAACCGCTGGACGAATCGGGTTGAAATTTGCAACACAGATAGTTTTTATGATGTAGAGCTCCGCTAAGAAAGGATTTTGCCATGCGGGCGAAGTCGCGAGTAAAAGCTAGTTTTCATATAATTTAGACACGATTAGTATATTCGTGTGTATAAATGAATTTTTAACGTCTGACCTACAAACATTTAGATAGGTTTACCAAGCACCAGGCCGTATGGCCGCTCAGGGACCAAGCACACGATAAAAACAGTAGATAAAGAAAAAAGAGATATCTTCTGGCTAATAAAGATGGTGTTCTGTCAGTTGATTATGTCGAAAATTTTAAAATTATTTAAAAAATGTTGCCACACATTCCATGATGATCAAAGATATAACTGTTATGTGTTACTTTGGAACCGTTAAACGTACACAAAATTTTAATGCATTCCGTGCATCCAAAGTTTACAGCCGAAACGAAGAGGACGGCGCAAGTTTATTTCTGCCTTAGAAATATTACTGGAAGAACTTTTGACCCAATTCTCAGAAACTATTTTTAATCGGCTAAAAGTTGACCTAAATGTCATTAGTTTCGTCACATTGTAACAAAAGGTTACGACTGGCATGAGTAAATGTGTGCGTATGACGTATGTTTACAGGCTTCCTTGCCCTTGATATGAAAAACAAACGATTACATAATACGAGTACTTAGTTTTATATCGGTTACAGTGTAAGAGTGTAAGCCGAATGAGTAGCAAAGTAATACATGTTCATTTCTCTTTGTTGCTTTAATTTCCCTTTAGCGAAATTACTGGGCATGGCGAGATTGGACAATTACGAGTAAAAATACTCAAAGAGCAGTGCCGCACTGCACTCTAAGATTTTGTATTACTCACAATTTTGTATTTTAAAATACAACATAATTTTAAAACACTGGGCACTGCGACCGATATGAGCAATCATGATGCTTACCAGCGGGCTCCTGATTTACTTGTCTTGTCACTCGTTACCATAAAGAAGGTAAATGACTTGGTAGAATTGAGGGTACTCTAGTGACAAAAGGCAATTATACTTAGAATAATTATGCCTCCTCGAAGTTTACGACTTGTATCTTGTTTAAAGGATATTAGGCCCCCAATTGTGGGAACTTTTCCTAGTATACGTAGTATTAAGCGTTTTATATCATTCGTCGTAAATACTTAATTTGATACCTAATATTGTCATAGGTTGAAATTGAAAGTTAACATAATGCTGAGAAGATTCCTATTTTTAACCATGTTTTAGGTAGTAAATATTTTAATGAGGGATCATTGACTAGCACAATATTTTTGACAGTAATGTGTTTGTTTTTTGTTATAAGTAGGTGAAAAATAAACTCAGAAAATATTTTCTGTGCCAAAAGCACCGACACAAATGCGTCAACTTTCAAGACAATAGAAATAAATTTATGATAATTATTATAGTCCATTGTGATTTTGTGATATCTCAATGTACTTATTTACATCCTACCTATATTGTATTAATTTTGTTATTATTTTAATTCGTTTTCATTATTTATGATTAATGGTTAACAATAATAATAATAATTAACCAACGTTGCCCTTCTCATCGGCTATGTAATGCCGGCCCTTATGGGGGCCCGTTTAGTGAGTGGCGAGTCATCACCTGCCTATATATTTCCTAATGGGACGGAAGTGGCAGGTGCCGTAGTCCTAGCAATAGCCTCATTAACCATCCATTTAGAATGCACATCCATAACCTAGTTCAAGTAGTTTCCATTAATTAGCAATAGTCCCGTCACTTGGCGGAAGCTGTCTTTGAGCCCATTTTCTATGGATGGACCATTTTCTTTAGAGTCTGTATGTGAATACAGACTCCAATAAGTGTCACCCATTACATTTATATTAAAAGCTCAAAAGGGCCTCTGCGCGTTGGACTTTTTGTCTCCGTGTACGCCTATAAAAAGGCCCGGGCTTAGCCCGTGTTAAAGAGCGACATAATTAATTATAATGACCAAGATGTTCACCTCTATACCCACTCAAGCGTCCAAGCCGGGCGGGCGACACATGCTCCAACTGTCCACACATAAAAAAATCACTTTTTTTTCCGCCGGCGCGAGACCCGCTCATCAAAAACGATTACTACTGAAAAACTGCTAAACCTACATTAGAATAAAAAATACTAACGTAAAGCTCAGAGAATCCAGAATTTAATTTAATTACAAGTAAATGACACTTATTAATTATAAATGATGAAAATAAAGTTTCATTACAATCATCCACCAATAATCGCGTACTGATCATGTAACTTTTGCAGCTAAAATAATATGTGTAAACATTTTGAAATTATTGTACTATTGCATATTTCGTAAAGGATATATCTTCACGATTAATTTGATGTACAATAACAATAGAAATAATGGATAGAAAACATGATCCACCACAAACCATCCACACACACTGTTAAAGTTTGCCATTTTGTGCGTTGTGTCGTCATTTTCTTTTTTTTTCTAATTAAAATGAACTCGTTTTACAAATAAAATCATCTTCCACAGATAAAAAATTAATTAAAGCACCATATAATAACATTCAAATGAACGAATATCACCAGATTTAGGCGCTGTACACATTTAAACGGAACGATGCCGTCTGGGGACTATGGTCACCGGGACAGAATAAGCAAGTGTTTTTTTGGGGACTGTAGTCACCGTGGACGCTTGAGTGGATACAAAGCATGTAATATTGTTATTTTACAGAAAATAGGTAGTTTATCACGAGCAGTTAAAGTATTCATATGAATAAGTGAGGAAAATTTGTATAATGTGTTTTGAATAATAATTAAACGTAAAAACTACATGGAATTTAATTACATCACCGCACCGCATTGTTCCTACGCTGTCTCGCTTATCAGGTATCAATATTTGACATTCGACATTTTAATACGTGCACATGGTAGTTCAATGTCCATATTGCCTTTTATTTTATATTAGAATAAGTTTTGTTACGTAAATATTTATTATAATAACATGAGGTTCGATTGTGTTCAATTAGAAAGTAAAGGTGGTGACGTTAACAGACCAATGTGTCTCAACAGCACCACCCATGTGAAGGATTACAGCTTCGATCACATATCTGAACAAGATCGACCGGTTGCACTCAAAAGCGGGCCATTATGTTAAAATCTTGCACTCGCCAGACAGAACAAAAAGAACGTGCAAACTTAAAACTTCCTCGAAAGTATCGAGCAGCATATTTCTGGGAACCATATGTTTAAATTTTTTTGATATATCCACTCACCGAGCTTCCCCATCATCTCCTCCAGGGCGCGATCCTTGTCCATGTTTGGAGTGTTTTCTTTGCGCGTTTTTCTGTTGCCGAAATTCTGTAAATATCACAAACACCATTGATGGTTGGGTGATGTAAAACTCGCGATGCGGCTTGTGAGAGGCGCGAGTCGTGCGTGCCGGCAGACGAGCGAATGGAGCCGTGTCGTGGCGCCGTTGAGGGTCGGTTACCGCAATCGCGCGAAAAACCTAACCTCTTATCTCCGCATTGGTCATACTTCATACCTCACTCAGCGGTGGCCGGCGCGCCGGTCGTGTTGCTCACTACACCGACCAGGCGATACTGAACTTTATCAACCAAATCACGAAGTGTCTCTAACCTCGTTGCTGTTATCAGTGCTTTATTTTTTATAATGTATCGCTATGCCTATCCGAAACGGCGCTTATAATATGTACTTAACTATAGCCTTGTTATTCCAAGAAAACCGTATATAGGAAAGGAATTAGTAACACAATACAGGTTGTCAACCCTTCAAACTTCAGAGTTCATTCATGGATACCTATAGCGTAGTAATAGTTTCTATTCTTTGCCTATAGGTACTTTCTTACTGTAGATATACTTGTTTGTTGTTGCTTGTTGCTATAGTCTATTTACTAAGGTAAATAATGTCACGGCATTCGGAAATAATAACCGCAAAATTGCAATATAACATGATATCATGAGCAAAGTCAGACCACATGTGGTTAGGTTAGTTACAACTAACCGTATAGAATCATAGTAGGCATTAGGCATAGAGGTAGGAGGGTATTTATAGAGGTAGGTCTAGGTTGCAAACAGTTTTTAGATAATTAAACAGATTCGCAACAATTTTATTTATTTCAGTTGCGGTTTATTTGCGTAAATAAGGATAGGTAACACTGTTGGTAATACAATCTCACTATCTTACTAATAACTTATAAACCGTGAAAGTTTGTAAGAATGTGTGGATATCGGGATGTATGTTTGTTGCTCTTTTACGCCTAAATTGAGCTCAATTTTGGTATAGAGATAGCTTAGACCCTGGAATAACACAGGCTTTATAGTACAGTGGGTAAAATCGCTGGGCGCAGAGCTAGAACATAATATTAATTAGGTACCGCAGATACCTTTGGACCCCAGATTATACCATACTTGGTATAGGTAATCTGGGGTCCAAAGGATGTTCTAAACCCTACATATCGTCGAAAGTCGAAACGCAGCTAGTGTTATGTGCCACCACCGAGAAAGGTCCAGGGTGTATTTTTTTTGATATTTTCTTATTATTTTGTTTTGTGTTTGTTTTAAATGTGATTGTACTTAAATATACATAATATATAGGTCATAAAAGAGCATTCGTGATAACACCACAGGAGATATGCAAGACAATAAACTAATTCATTAAAATAGACAATAAAAGCTACTATTATTCTGATAAAATTATTATTTATATTCATGACTCCTCACTCATTATGCGAAACCTTTGTAAAACCATATAATATTATTACCTATATTGTTTTACAAAGGTTTCGCATCCTGTGGAAAAGAACTCTTTATTCTGATGTAATTTTAATCTAGTAATTTGTATTCATTTATTGACATTTATAAAAATAAAATATTTTTTAAAATACATAATATAAATAATGTACGAGTATATTAAACATATGTATATTATCTTTATATAGTTACAAACTCACATCCGTCCGGATGTCCATCCATTCTTACAAATTTTTAACGTTTATAATATTAGTGTTGGGGTGACACATCCGTTACTGAGAGTGTTATAAGGATTTAGTGCGTATCACGATACTTTCCCCCATCATCATTATTTTAGTTAAAAAAAACAGTGGGTAACAAATTAAGCATGTATGTAGGTACTAAATAGTTTTAGTAATTGTTTCTTAATAAAAATTTTGTTTAGGTGAACATTTCAAAGAATTGAAAATATTAAACAAAACAATACAAAACATTATACATATAATATTTTACAAGATTGCCTTTGACAAAAGATAATATATTAAATTACTTATAAAATATAAAATGATCCACGATAACGAGACATAGACATACTTAAACTTTCCATACTGGATTGTAAGTACCTAAATCGAGACTACATTAAGCCGTCTCCAGCTCCTGTTTTAGTTTAAACATTCAACACAAACATGTTGTGATTCAAAAAAAATCTCGGCTATTTTGATGAATATTGATATTATATTTTGTTGTACGTGCTTTCCATCCGCAAGCAAAAAATATTTTTGGAGCAAACAAGAAGTCAAAATCGCCGAGATTTTTATTTGAATCACAACATGTTTGTGTTGAATGTTTGAACCAAAACTAGAGCTGGAGACGCGGCTTTATAATGTCTCGGCGCTGTCTCATTCCGTAGGTATTACAATAAATACCCCTCTACCTGGATACTGGTTAACACCGGTTCAATGCCGGTTATAGATAGTGAATTAGCATTTTGGATTACAGGTTTCTTTCTGTGCTCGCATAAGTGACATTACAGACACAGATCTGTAATAATGAGTGGCACGCGTGCCTAATAATTATATTATAAATGCAGTTTTAATTAATAATATGTAGAATTATAATATAGAAGAATAATATTAATTATATAATATATATAAAATGATGATGAAACTTTTTTTATATACAACGAAGCAAGAAGACGAGCAAGACGCTGTCCTGATGGTAAGAGATAACGCTGCCCATAATTAGTAGATTCAGATACTTTATTCATTTTCCACAATTTTTTCTTAAAAGATCTTACAAACTAGAATATATTTCACAATAGTAGGTCATTTGTGGACCCTGTCGGGCGTCGGGTGTAATGAAAGTCTAGAAGAGAGGGAGAATATGTCATGGTATATTAAATGTTATTTTTTTTTTCCAAAAATACTGAAAATGTCACAAAAAAAAATACAGTATATAAAGGGGGTATATAAGGCCCGCCTTTATTTAAAATTATTTATTTTAGTATTTTACAATAGATATAAATAAAACTTTTCTAATTTAGGATCTTTGTTTATTTTCTCGTCAGAAAAAGTAGTAATTTCACACACATCGAACAAAAAATGAGATCCCATAACAATTTTTAAAAATTGCTGTTTTGGGCTTTATTAAACTCTGTATGGATATTAAGGCCCGCAATCAAAATTAACATCAAGTGGTAAATAATAACAAAATATATATTTTTTTCTTCAAACATCTAACTAATATTACATTGAGATATATCATACTTCGGAAAAATCAATAATTAAATAAAAAAACGGCTTTGGGCCTTTTTAAACCTGAGGAATGTAAAATGATATACTTGTTTTTGGAAAATTAAGCAACAAATACAATAATCACTGTTTCAAATAAAACTCAGCCAATATTCTTAAAAATCAAACGAAAAAACGTATTTTTTAATCTTTAAACATCTTTGTGGGCCTTATTAAACTAATGATTTTGGGATAGTAATTATCCACAACATATATAATCACATGGCCAATGTTACACTTATACTAACTTATTTATTTATTAGGAACAATGTCTACAAATCAGTCTTATAATGAGATCAGTAAAATAACTCTATCAAAACAATTACAAAATAATTTGTCTAAACGCAATCAGGACAAAAAAAAGTATCATTGTCATCTTTAGTTAATCCTACGCATTCTTCATGGTACCATCTATCATACAACTTCTCATATCTTCTTGTTTTTCCAGCTTGCATGCATGACAATACCATGTATCGTTAAGATCTATGCTTTTGTTATTTTTAATTACACGCTTTGTCTTTGGTTTGATTTGTTTATCAGTCTTTTTCTCATTTTTATTGCTTGATACTCTTCCCTGTTTATTTAGGTTTTTAGGGTTCCGTAGTCAACAAGGAACCCTTATAGTTTCGCTTTGTCCGTCCGTCCGTCTGTCTGTCCGCGGCATTGCGGAGAAACTATAAGTCCTAGAAAAGTGTAATTTTGTATACAGGTAAGTAATAATAAGGGTAAGAGAACGGTGACAAAAAATATTTTTTAATTAATTAATTTAGGCTACCTCCCGTACACGTACGATGGGGATGATTTTTTTTTTCTGGCTGATACCATCGTGTGGGGTATCGTTGAATAGGTATTTTAAAATGAAGGACGGTTTGCTAAGAAACTTTTTCGATTTCATGTTCTGTTTGAAAGATATTCAAGTTTTAAAAAAAAAATTGAGCGTCCCCACCCCTCTAAAATCTGAACTACTAGCTTTAAAATTCTGAAAAAAATCAGAGGTATGCTTTCAACCATGAACTATCCAGGAAAACTATAGCGGTTAAGATAAAATTATTAGTTTCGGTAAAATCAGCAAAATAAGAATACCTAAAGCTAACCTAGCCTATAGTTTATTAATGCATAACTAGATGGCGCTAGTAGTAAAATTAGATCGCGTATAGCTATCACAAATAAATCACCATATTACAGTGTTACTTAGCTCATAATTTCTAACTTAAGTTTTTTTATTATAATTTGATATAGCATGGTCAAGGCTACTTGTGTGAATGATCCGGATATATTTTTTTTAATTTGCGGAGAATATTATGCTCAAAGAATTCCGTTTGAATGTGACAACGTTTATAATTTAGGCTTACAAAAATTACTTTGGATACTCCCTGGAAATTAACGACAAGCCTTGGATTCCCCAAAAGTTATGCAAAACGTGTGTTGAGTATCTACGTTTGTGGACAAATTAGAAAATAAATAGATTTTGGTACGAAACCGCTATAATGTGGAAAGGACTCGAGAACCATCACGATGACTTATTTTTGCTTAGTGTAAACATACAACTATTGTTTTGATTTTATTAAAAATTAAGTATGCGGAACATAACTGGCTCATAATGTGTTCATTTAAAAATGGTTTACTTTGTTTTAGGCCAATGGTGGTTATATTTTTTTTTTGTAAAGTAAGAATTATTTGGACTTTTCTCAACACGTCCAAAAACTAATGCGTCACTTTCAAAGGCTCGAATGTGACATAACCATCAAGTTACACTCTCTCCACGACCACCTAGACTATATTCATGACAATCTTGGGGTACTAAGTGAAGAATTGGGCAAGCAATTCCACCCGAACTTTTGTTCGATGAAGTAACGCTATCAAGGCTTCTGGAACGCACATATGATGGCTGAATATTGTTAGAGCATTTAGAATAGCCCTTAGAATAAGAATAGCATTTAGAATAGCTCTGCCTTCAGTTTCAGCAAGAAAATCAAATAAAATAAAGAGTTTTTCAACTTAAACTTAAATTAATTAGGATCATCTCTACATTGACCACCCACAAGGTGGACAGACGACCTTATAAAGGTCGCCGGAAGACGCTGGATGCAGGTCGCTTTCAACCGGTACATATGGAAGTCCAAAGGGGAGGCCTATGTTCAGCAGTGGACGTCTTACGGCTGAGATGATGATGATGATGATCTCTACATTTATAGCGTTTTATTACGAAAACAACATAATATGTGTCATATCTTTTTAACTAGAGCTGGTACAGAAATTTCAGTCACAAATTTGAAATCGTCGTCAAAAATCATCCAAAATGCTGTTGTGCAGTGTATTCAATCTACTAGAACTACGGAACCCTACATTGTGCGTGGCCCGACTCGCGCTTGGCCTATTTATTTATTTTATCTTTAGCCTTTCCTCCTTTCTTGCTAAGTTCCTGTTTTTTTTCAAAAAGATCTTTAACTATTCTTTGACCTTTATAATTCAACGCTTTGCGTCGCGTATGAGACTTTACGATTGCAAAATTTGGAGTCGGAAGCAATTCCTTAAAGGTTGTACTGACAGATTTTTTATTTTTTAATTCTATTAAGTAAACATCTTTATCAGAATCATCAGTTGCAGATAATTGTAGTGCTGCGTCGGTGGTACAAACTCCACTTGTATAGTTTTTGTTCGGAGTAATTTCTCCTTTGTCAATAAACTTTGAGATTTCGTCGTTGGAATCGTTTGAATGACTATATGGGTCGTAAATATTAAATCTTTGCATACTTTGCATGCGAATAAATTTTTCCATGTCTAGAGAAGCTTCAGAGGATGAACTGTCCAAATCCAAAGTGTGCCGAGGAATGTGTTTATTGAGACCAGAAGGTCCTGGGCGATTTATTTCGATGGGCGATGAATCATTTGAAATAGGACGTATAGCATTTTTGCTGACTCCAGAAGGCCCAGGAAGATTTAACATTAAAGGTTCTTCGAGTTTGTCTGTAGTAACTTCTGATTTTTTTTTACTATCATTATTTGTTTTATTATTAAGGATTCCAGCGAAGAACTGTAACTGACTAAACGTTTTCGAGGATACGACTTAGGTGAATGTAGACCTGGCATCATATTATGGATAGCATCACTGATTTCATTTCTTTCTATATTTTCAGTATAAGTAAAGTATGTTTGGCGAGTCTACCTCACTTCTTGAGTAAGTCATTTGGGGTGAGTCTCCAACATCTGTTAAGTCCGTATCCGAACCATCATTTACCACACGTCGCTGCAAATCTGAAGTAGCAGTGGGAAATCTGTTTGTAGATGTGCTAGGTGCTGCTTCGTTTTGTAAGGCAGGGTTTTGATTTTCTGTTAATAGAGAAGGTGCGTATGCATCTTCAGGTATTGCTTGAGGGTCGAAAGGGAACAGTCCTGTTGCTCTAAAACCGCTGTTAATGTTGTTTTGCGTCATACATTTTGCCCACACTTTGGAAAATAATGAATTAAAGCGCGCTTTGTTCAGTTTTTTGGTTGGGTTATTATAAATGAACTTCACCACTTCCTGGTCCCAATAATTTTCAAAAGATTTATTGACCGACTTATCTAAAGGCTGAAGTTCATGTGTTGTATTGGACGGCAAACAATACAACACAATATCATTCTGTTCTGCTGTCTCCACAATGTCATAATCTAAGTGGCAAGAAGCACCGTCAAAAACGAGCAAGCATTTACCTGGAGCTTTAAACTTTCCCAGGTGATTCATAAAATCTATGAACAACGGGGTAGTCATACTACCTTTCGGTGCCATTTTTACAAGTGTTCCTGGAGGAAGGTTATCGGTAAATTCCGGTTTAAGTATCTTTCCCTTAAAAATAATCATTGGAGGAATGACATTTCTAGCAGCGCTAACACAAGCAGCAATAGTTACATTTTCCGCATGTTCATGTGCAACCATGTGAACTCTGCGACTTCCCTTTTCAGCTAAAACGGTTTGTTGGTGATGTAAAGTAAGTCGACAGCCTTTTTCATCAACATTGTACAGTCTCTCTGGATGATTGGGAATATCCAGTTCATCGTATAACTTTTTTATTTCCTGAAAATGCTGATTTACTATGGGCTTATTAAGTTTTTGAGCCCTAGCTGGGTTCATCAACTGAGCCTTCCGGTTTGAAATATTCGGGTTACGCTTGAGAAACATTTTTAACCAGTCTCTACCGGCTTTGCCCGTTTGTTTATCAAAGTTATTTTCAATGCCATGTTGCTCGCAGAATCTATAAGCTTGTGTTCGAATGACTTTTGCAGTAAGGGGCATACCTAAAAAAACTAGGATTGGCAGAAAATATAATAGTACGAGACCCATTTGCAAAAAAGTCTTCAAATAACGATTTTCGTGGGACACATCTCCGCCATACGAATTTTTGGTATGTACTTATTCGGCATATTTTCCTGAACACGAAAAGTGCGGTAGTCACTTCCTAAGTGTATGGAGGGGGTAGTTATGACGTCACAAAGATGGCCGCCGGGCCTATTCTATTGTGCGGGTTATTTAAATATCTACTGAACCGATTTACTTAAATAGGGTGTCAAATGAAAGGTTATTAAATAAGCTTTATTTTATTTCTAAGAACTATCAACGTGATATAAGTACCAAAGGAAATATTTCCAAAAAACATAATTTGTAAAAAAAAAATTTTTCGTCTTATGTTTATAACTTGGTAACCGTTAGGGTAATGCAAATATAGGTTATTATAAAATATTTAGTTCCTTTCACCAGCTTTCTAAAAAACCTTTAATCATTACAATAAAGCTATAAACAACGGAACTGCAGCCGTTTGAATGAGCCTCGGTAGCGCTGAACTCATAGCGGTAGCCAAGCCATTAGACGGGTTTTCTATAGAATGATAATAGAATTTTGAATAAAAAGCATGTGCGATAGTAATGAAAATATAAAATAATATTTAAAAGTAAGCTGCTATCTATTCATAAGTTGTATTTAGAAGTTTTTTCTGATGTGATCAGCATAATAATAAGTAGGCATGTATGTGTTTGTACTAAACTTACTGAAATAATTATTAAAAATAAAAACAATTTTATCTAATTAATGTCCTCAATCTGATCTGTATCTTCTAAATAATTATACTGGTTATAACAATTTAACCGACATGACATATCCCTTCTAAGCACTTTTGTTTTTTGTCATTACATCCACAACGGGATGAACGGCAACAAGCTTAACATTGACATGATATAAGTTCGAGGTCTTTCAATGAGATTGAATTTACGGATGAAGTAACTGGCAATAAAAGATTAGTATCCTCGATCATCCAGCCACAGCCTATGAGTTCAGGAAGCTTGGGCTTTGCTACGTTCGCGTTCTGCCAACATAACGTCTGGTAGTTCGATCTTAGCGCATGCTTTCGAAAGGCTTTTCGTGTCGGCGGTAACTTATCAAGTTCTTTGATGTTCTGGAACATTACTGCTCCTAAATTGGCTATCCAGTTCTTGGTATACAAACAAGAAACACGGACTGGGTTTCTTGTTTGTATACATAAGAATGACAAATCTTTCAGCGTTACAAAATTGTTCGTCTGTAAGCTGTTGTGGGCTTACATCATAATTTGAAAGGAGTTGATAATGTTTTTGAAAAATCGGCCAGCTTGATTTTTTTGTGTGACCTGACAACGCGCTCGTAGTGTCACACCCAGTTAGAGTGTGATAAGCCAGCAATGATTCCTCTTATCGGTTGTCATGTTTTCTAGTATATATAGGTACATATGTCGCTCTTAAACACGGGCTGAACCCGGGCCTTTTTATAGGCGTACACGGAGACAAAAAAGTCCAACGCGCAGAGGCCTCTTTGGGCTTTTATTATAAATATGATGTAGGGCTTGCAAAAACCGGCCAAATTTTAAAATCGGTTTTTTCGGTTTTTGGATTTTTAAAAACCGGTTAATCGGTTTTTTCGGGTTTTTCGGTTTTTGATAGTTTTTTTAATAAAAAAGCAATAAAAAGATAAAAATGGTTATTTTGTACACATATCTTAGTACAATTGACCATTTCAAAAAAGAAAACATGCAAACTCTACACATTATATTTGTAAAAAAACAACCGTTTAGCGGTAACTTTCTTTTATTCCGACGAAAAACTACTTCCGAATTAGTAATATTGACTAATCTGTGAAATGAAGTACAATATTTTGCTAAACTAAAACTAGATGTTGCGCTTTTTTTTCCGCATCATTTTATTCCACAATAATACCGCGTTATGACAATTTGTGCAGTGTGCACATTTGGGTATTATTATATATTATCCGGAAGGTGCTCGAAAACTGGGATAAGGTATTTTCGACAGGCGGTAAACGCATATCAAATCTTAGATATGCTGATGACATGCTCATCTTGTCGACGTCTGTAGAAGACATGCAGGAGCTGTTCCAAAGACTCGAAGTTGAGAGCAACTGCACGGGCCTCGCAGTAAACAGAGACAAGACGAAGATTATGATAGTAGATCGCGCCGGAAAACTTCCCACTACCAACATAATCCCAGGGGTTGACATTGTGGACCATTATGTGTATCTGGGCGCACATATATACAACGATGGTGACTGCGGACCGGAGATAAAGAGGCGTATAGGTAATAGGTACGGCTAAGGATACCATGAGCAGACTCAATAACATCTGGATGAGAAGGGGTATCCAATGCCACAAAGACCCGGTTGATACGCGCCATGGTATATCCAATTTTCCTATATGGGGTGGACAAAACGAGCTCGAGAGAGACAAAGGATTGATGCATTCGAGATGTGGAGTTGGAGGTATATGCTACGGATACCGATCTGCCAATCGCACCTTCTTCTTCTTCCTGCCCTTGTCCCACACTAGGTAGGGTCGGCACAACACGGTTTTCTCCTCCATTCTGCTCTATCATCCGTCATATCTTCATCCACTCCCCTAGCACGCATATCCTCTTTCACACAGTACATCCAAACCTTTTTCGGGCGTCCCCTTCCCGGATTACCACTTATTACAATATTCATGGACTTTTTGGTCACATGATTTTCATCCCTCCGCATAATATGTCCATACCAGGACAATCTTCCACTCTTTAATTTCTCTGTCACTGGTGCAACTTTCAGGCTTCCTCTCACATACTCATTTCTGATTTTATCCATTCTTGTTACTCCACACATCCATCTCAACATTTTCATCTCCGCTGCATGCACTCTTCTTTCATCCGCAACTTTCGTAGCCCAGCATTCCGATCCATACAATACGACAGGTCTTATTACCGTCTTGTATATTTTCCCCTTTAACCCAAGGGGCATTCGCGGGTCGCAAGTTGTTCCTGAGACCTGTCGCCACTTCATCCAGCCAGCGTTTATTCGGCTCGCAATATCGCGGTCAATATCGCCGTCGTTTTGTAGGACAGAGCCGAGGTACTTAAAATCAGAGCAGACTGGCAGGGATACACCATCTAAGGCAATCGGGGTGAAACTGGAGAGTCCAAGTCGCAGAGCCAAAATAGCAAAACATGTGTTCGGTTTTGGTTCGGCTGATCATTTCATTTCATTTCATTTATTTATTCATAAACAATCCAAGATCGTATTTGAAATAGTACACAATATTAAACAATCAAAATAATTACAATTAAAAATAAAAATAAGTCATAGTAAAATTTTAAAAATAAAATAGAGATAATTAAGATACAATAATAATTTCATTTCAATTAAAAAATAAAATAATAAGAATATAAATGTCCAAAATTCAAATAAAAATTATTTAACCATGTCATAAATCAATAAATTTACATTTTAAAAATTCATCCACTGTATAAAAACACCCTTTCAACAATAGCTGTGTCAGTCTCGATTTAAATTGGCATAGATCATCTATTATTTTCATGTCAGTCGGTAGAACATTAAACAGTTTTACGGCCTGATATCGTGACGTATGCTGAGCTACCTTCAGCCTAAGGCAAGAGGTGAACATCAGATCTTTACGCCGGGTATTTAATCTCTCTTCTCTTTGTTTAATAGATTCATACCTGAGTGGGTTTTTAACAATATCCAGAAGGGTGACTAAAATAAACAAACTTGGAACTGTCAAAATTTCTAAACTTTTGTAATATTCTTTACACGAATCCCAAGGTGGAATTCGTACAATGGTCCTAATTGCTCTTTTTTGTAAAATAAAAGCCCTTTTTACAAGCTTTATATTACTTTCACCTGTCTGTTGTCTGTCTGTCTGTCTGTCTGTCTGTCTGTCTGTCTGTCTGTCTGTCTGTCTGTCTGTCTGTAATCAAATCTTGCAAGTTTGATTTGACCCACTTCCCGGTTTCCAATTGAGCTGAAAATTTGCATGCGTGTGTAAATCGGATGACAATGCAATATTATTATGACATGGAGCTGATCTGATGATGGAGCTGGAAGGTGGCTATAGGAACTCTGTCATTAAACAACGCAACCCCATCAAGTTTGGGCTCATTTGATTCGTCTTGACGAGTACTATATGATGCAAGATGGTAATGATAATTAAAGCTTGTTTTTAAAAAGTATTTTTTAAATTTCACTTGTTATGTTGTATGCGTAGCTGTTACCCCAAAATCTAACACTATATCTTATTTTAGACTCTACAAGAGCATAGTACACCATAACCTTCAGCCCCACGTTCTCCAGTTTCTCCTGCCATTTTACCAGTCTCCTCTGTACCTCAGGCCCTTCCTCACCAACAAGGACAATGTCGTCGGCGAACAGCATACACACCAGGGTACCTCCTCCTGTATGTCTGACGTCAAAGCATCCATAACCAGGAGGAACAAATAAGGGCTTAGAGCCGACCCCTGGTGCAAGCCTACAGCCACATTGAATTTGTCGGTTTCGCCAGCTGAGGACCGCACGTATGTACTAGCTCGACAGTACATTGCCCGAATGAGTTGCTGGTACTTCCCAGGCACTCCTTTCACTTTCAAAGCCCACCACAGAACCTCCCGGGGAACCCTATCATACGCTTTCTCTAGATCAACGAACACCATATGCAAGTTCTTTCGTGCACGTTTGTACTTTTCGCAGAGTTGTCTCAATGCAAATATGGCGTCCGTTGTACTGCGTCCCGGCATAAACCCGAATTGATTCTGTGATACCTCACTTTCCACTCTCAATCGTCTCAATCGCACCAATGCATCTAATTCTTTCGCTTCATATCCGAACCCGCCTCTCAACTATCTGCTATAATACTTACCTATTTCCGCCACATAGTCAGGAAGGGGACGAGAGGCTTGAAAAGCTGATCTTAGTTGGGAATACGGAAGGCAAACGAGACCATGGTCGCTCTCCCTCCAGATGGGGTGATCAAAAGAAAGGCCTCCCTCCTACCAAGTTTTGCTCGGTCGTCAGGGATACAATGGATAGGCACCGCACCAGTGGAGGCAAATCGTCAGACGAGTCACAACACCAACCAGGGGTCACGTCCATAACCAGTGATGACCACGATTCTCAGCCATGAGGGGACGACTGAAGAGAAAGAGTCGGCCGCAGAATTAGAAACAGGAAGAAGCGGAACCACGCGTGTGCTGTGTGAATGATTAATCATGTTTTAATGATTAATGATACAGTTACTCGTAATTTAGTAAGAGTATACTCAGAATAATAATAATAATAAGAACTCAGAACATTTTATATGCGTTTATCGCTCTCAAACATTAGCTTATGTTGAAATTAAATGATTTAAGTCCGCCACACGGAGACAAAAATGTCCAACGTGCTGAGGCCTTTTTGTTGAATTTATATGTAATGGACAACTGGTGGCACTTATTGGAGTCTGTCTGTGAGTCCATTTATAGAAAATGAGCACAAAAACATTATTTTTTATAAGATTTTATAGCAATAAAAAAAAAACCGAAAACACCGAAAAAATCGGTTTTTTGCCCGTATAAAAACCGGTTTTTAAATAGGTCGGTTAATCGGTTTTTTCGGTTAACCGAATAATCGGTTGCAAGCCCTAATATGATGGGTGACACTTATCGGAGTCTATCTGTGGTGAGTCCATCTGCCATCTATACAAAATTGGCTCAAAGACAGTAATTAATGGAAACCACTTGAACTGGGCTATGGATGTGTATTCTAAATGGATGGTTAATGAGGCTATTGCTTAAGACTACGGCACCTGCCATTTCCGTCCCATTAGGAAATATTTATATAGGCAGGTGATGACTCGCCACTCACTAAACGGGCCCCCATAAAGGCCGGCATTAAATAACCGACAATAAGGGCAACGTTGGTGCAAGTGGCTATAGGGGGAGAGGTGTCCCTGGACTTTAAACACGTAAAAGGCCAACTCGCTACTTATGCTTCACATCCTCCCTCTGAGCATGCAGCTCTCGCGATTCCACTCTGGCCGGCCAATTAAGGCAAGCCGAAGATGAGGAACAGGATCCTTCCCCGGGAGCACTCGGGTCCCGGGCGTGGGGCCACTACTCCCCAACAGCTCGCCATAAGTTGCCCTGCGGCACTAGTATATATTATTAACGTTAATAAATTTTGGTTTTTTGCTAGTACCGGATTTAATCCACACAACACTTGGTAATTCCTCAGAGAAGTGCAGAACGAGGAGTAGCACGTCATTTACTATTAACCGTTCAAAGCCCGATTGTTTACAATCAATCCCATGTAGTATGAAACGGGTATCAGCTTCTTCTTGAGTACCTCTCAAACCAAATGATCAATGAAATCAGAGGAAATCATAGCTGTTTTATTACACTCTAACTGGGTGTGACTTGTGACGCTGCGAGCGCGTTAACAGGTCACACAAAAAAAATTAAGCAGGCCGAGTTTTCAAAAACATTATCAACTCCTTTCAAATTATGATGTAAGCCCACAACAGCTTACAGACGAACAATTTTGTAACGCTGAAAGATTTGTCATTCTTATGTATACAAACAAGAAACCCAGTCCGGGTTTCTTGTTTGTATACCAAGAACTGGATAGCCAATTTAGGAGCAGTAATGTTCCAGAACATCAAAGAACTTGATAAGTTACCGCCGACACGAAAAGCCTTTCGAAAGCATGCGCTAAGATCGAACTACCAGACGTTATGTTGGCAGAACGCGAACGTAGCAAAGCCCACGCTTCCTGAACTCATAGGCTGTGGCTGGATGATCGAGGATACTAATCTTTTATTGCCAGTTACTTCATCCGTAAATTTAATCTCATTGAAAGACCTCGAACTTATATCATGTCAATGTTAAGCTTGTTGCCGTTCATCCCGTTGTGGATGTAATGACAAAAAACAAAAGTGCTTAGAAGGGATATGTCATGTCGGTTAAATTGTTATAACCAGTATAATTATTTAGAAGATACAGATCAGATTGAGGACATTAATTAGATAAAATTGTTTTTATTTTTAATAATTATTTCAGTAAGTTTAGTACAAACACATACATGCCTACTTATTATTATGCTGATCACATCAGAAAAAACTTCTAAATACAACTTATGAATAGATAGCAGCTTACTTTTAAATATTATTTTATATTTTCATTACTATCGCACATGCTTTTTATTCAAAATTCTATTATCATTCTATAGAAAACCCGTCTAATGGCTTGGCTACCGCTATGAGTTCAGCGCTACCGAGGCTCATTCAAACGGCTGCAGTTCCGTTGTTTATAGCTTTATTGTAATGATTAAAGGTTTTTTAGAAAGCTGGTGAAAGGAACTAAATATTTTATAATAACCTATATTTGCATTACCCTAACGGTTACCAAGTTATAAACATAAGACGAAAAATTTTTTTTTTACAAATTATGTTTTTTGGAAATATTTCCTTTGGTACTTATATCACGTTGATAGTTCTTAGAAATAAAATAAAGCTTATTTAATAACCTTTCATTTGACACCCTATTTAAGTAAATCGGTTCAGTAGATATTTAAATAACCCGCACAATAGAATAGGCCCGGCGGCCATCTTTGTGACGTCATAACTACCCCCTCCATACACTTAGGAAGTGACTACCGCACTTTTCGTGTTCAGGAAAATATGCCGAATAAGTACATACCAAAAATTCGTATGGCGGAGATGTGTCCCACGGAAGTTAAATTTTTTTGTATTGGGGACCGTACTATAATTACAGGCGTATACGCAAGCGTTGACACAGACTGTTTAGCCGCTACTGGCATGATGGCGGCGCGCGCGAGTCTATGCGACGTTGCCAGCTCGTTGTATCTGCATTTCCTATGTGTGCAAACATTTATATGCCATTATGATAGTCGGATTTAATATTTTTGTGTGGTGGGCCTTATTTCCGACTGGGCCTTATATACCTCAGGTACCTTATTACAGTGTATATTATATAGTACAGTGCTACCCAGTGCACTGCGCCAACGCAGCAAAGAAACTATCATGATGAAACTATCGAGTTTATGGAAACAATGTTACAAATGTAACAACAACACAAACATTTTTTTTTATAACAATGAGTGACTAGACAATAGCAAATCTGATGTCCGATGATTCCTTCTTTATTAGGCGGTAAAAAAAAGCAATCAGACTTTTGACTTTTCGTGTAAAATTAATAATTGATAAATATTTAACTTCAATCAAGTACAGATTGTGTAATTGAACCGCGCTGCCCGCTGCACCAAATTAAATGAATAGCATTTTCACTTGGAGGCATATATTATATAATAGGTACCTAACTAATTGTGTAGGTACTCAATTAATATTTCTTGTTCAAATTTACATACCTCCATATGTTATGGCAAAACCAATAATATTCGGGAGAATCACCAAGTTTATCCTTGTTTCTAAGCACCTGTAAATTAATTTTATTAGTACCTTAGTAATTTACTGGTTTATTACTTAGGTATGCACTCCATAAATATATTATAGGTACCTACTTAGCCAAATTCTATTTTCTGCAAAATATTAAAGTTAGGTTTAACTATACTGAAAACTATCTGAAAGGACTGAAATGAAAATTGCTTTTGTCTCAGAAGTTGAAACTGCTGTCTCCTATTAGGTCATTATGGTAAATAGTATGTCGATTCAAAATCTCCTCATAAAACGGTTAAAACTTAAAAAAACAATCACAATAGTCCACAAATTCATGTTCTTTTTTTTTTAGCCCGAATTATTATCAGACGATACTATGTTGATCAATCTTTCGAATTTAAGGTTAACAAGTTCAAGTTATCTTTGAAGTTTTGACCTAGTGACAATAAATGGAATATTAATACATAACTAGCTTACCTCGTCCAGTTTCTCGAGGACGCCATTATCAAACTTCAAAGTCGATTCAATAAATCCAGTGGCGTAGATGATCTATGCAGCTATGAGCTGTGTCATATTAACGTAAATTTAATATTGTTGTTGTGATGTCCATGTAAGTTACCTTTAATTAAATCTTGTTAGAAAATTGGGTAATTTATTCTTTAGCTAGGTACTTTAAGTGGAGCAATTTATTTGAATAACTACACTTCATGAACATCGTAGCAACTGCATTTCTTAGAACTATTTATTGTGATGTAGAATGGTGTCACCTATTTCTACCTTGATTCAAAGTCCTTCACAACACTGCTGCTGCGTTTGTCACCCTGAAACATTTAAGCTACATGTGTAGTGTGCAGTTGTTTTATTTATACGATTACTTTAAAGCTACCTAGTAGCTTACATGACTATATCGATAAGTATGCTACATCGTTCAACATCAGATGAAAACGTCGTCAATGGCTAAGCTAAAATGATTGATGATATACATAGGATTCTTCAAAAGGGGAGTAAATACCTAGAGTCCACATGTTTCGGCAACGTACCTACTCACAACATTCATTGGCTAATTCACACCCACTAAGATTGATGACCACTTCAGTGAAGATTACTGCGTTTGTTATTTTACTCATATTAATGAGGAGGTTTAAGCAAGTAATGTACGCCTGTTTGTCTATGGATTCTAGTGTTTACAAGTAGTTGGGCGGTAGCCAATAGGCCTGTTAGTTTTGCAGGTATCCATAGGGAACGGTAACCGCTCACCATCAGGCGGATTCTCTGCTTGCTGTCACCAATAGCATAAAAAAGAATAATAAAAGTCTCGAATTTTTCTGGCCACGCCTAACATTACTCTAGGCTAGTTCTAAATAGAACAATTCACTTACAGAATCGGAACTATCCACGAAGATGTGACAACAGATGTTTTAGGCAAAATAGGCTCTTGGCAGTGGTTCGTCACATTTATGTCCACAGCTATAATGATACCAGCTCTGTTTAGCCAATACGAGGACAGTTTCACGGTGCAACCGACCAACGTGGTCTGCATCGCACCGCAGAGGGAAGCTCTGAATGTCAGCCTGTGTTACGATACTATTGCTAATGGGACGACTATAGATAAAGTGGCGTGTAACAAGTGGCACGTCAAGCTTATGTGGTTGATATGGATGAAGAAGTCGGTAAGTTTAAAACAGTAATTTTATTTATGTGATTTTTTTTTTTGGCAAACAAGTAAATTTTATAATAAGTGATTACCACGCCTCGCCTATAGGCGCCTCTAACACTAAAGTTGAAATTGGGGGATTGGCGAATATGTCTGTATAATACTACCACTACGTTTGAAAAATGTTTAGATAATTTAATGAAAACAAAATGAACAATTTTCCAATCAGTTCACAAATTAACTTACATAACTCCGAGTTTCCGAGATTTTTTAGGGGTTGAATCTACATATTTAATGTAAAGGTATACCTACTAATTCGTAGCGACTAGCGACATCAGTAGTGTAATGGTTAATTTTAATGATTAATAATATTGTTTACAGTTTCTAGTTTTCTGCCAGCAAAAGTTAACAGTGCTGTCAACGGCAATTATTTGCCGGTTAGGACTTATATTTGGCTCAGTTATATTTGGTCTAATTTCAGACAGGTATGTATTGTGTATTAAAAGTCGACATTTTATATATTATACAAATAGCCTAGGTCTAGGAGACTCGGCCCAGCACACCCTTGAGGTGTGCCCGAAATGGACCGATCCCCGCCTGAGCCTGACATCGATGGTCGGGCCGGACGGTGTGATTTCATCCATGCTGGGGAGCGAGGAGGCCTGGACAGCGGTCGCCTCCTTCTACGAAAACGTCATGACGCAGAAGGAGGCTGCGGAGCGGCTGAGACAGCACGGCCCTCTCGCCACGCTGTCTCAGGCGATCCGCAATTCCAGTAGGAGTAGGGCAAGGCGACTCTACATGAGTCTAGCCTGCCCCTCATTGCACATTTCACCACCACCGTCGGTGGGAACGGTCGAGCACTCGGGACCGTTCCCGGGCTCCTCCCTGTTGAGAGGTGCGTGAAGGGCCCGCCTTTATTGTAAAGGCGGGCGGTCGTCGATGGGGGACTGGATGCAAGGCTCTGCCGATTCTCAGTCCTCCGTCACAAAGACAATGCGAGAGTGCCGCCGGGTTGTTTTAGTGGGTATACCCGTGCAGTCGCTCTGCACGGAGAGTCCCACATAACCCTTCCATACGGGGGGTATAGGAGGGTATGCGTAATGCATTTTTTCCCGGCGAAAACAAAATAAAAGATCTAGGAGACTAGATATTTTCCTTATGTTAAGCGATACCCGTGATAAAGGTGCCTACCGCGCCGTCTGTATTAATGCAGTAAGGTAAAAGTCTAAGGCTCAAATACTTAGGACTTATTTAAATTGGGTTATGAAGATAGGCATTCAAATATTATTTTCATAAGAACAAGTCTCATAAATAATTATATTATGTACAATGCCCAGTAATTTTCATAGTTATTCTATCTCGTTAACTGCAGAGAATAAGGGTAGAATACAGATAAATATTTTTAACCCCCGACGCAAAAACGACGGGGTGTTATAAGTTTGACGTGTCTGTCTGTCTGTCTGTCTGTCTGTCTGTCTGTCTGTCTGTCTGTCTGTCTGTGTGTGTGTGTATGTGTCTGTCTGTGGCATCGTAGCGCCCAAACGGATGAACGGATTTTGATTTAGTTTTTTTTGTTTGAAAGTAGAGTTAGTCGAGAGTGTTCTTAGCCATGTTTGGTGAAAATCGGTCCAAGATGGCCGCCGCTACAAAATGGCGGATTACTTTTTTCTTCCACGACCCCCTCAATATGGGTATCAAATGAAAGGGCTTAACGAGTAGAATACAACCCACTATATAAAATTTAAAATCCAAGATGGCCGCCATCAAAAAATGGTGAATTACGTATTGCGTTGGGGGTTTTTTTAAATTTTTAATTTAATTCACTTGTACTACGCGGTTTTACCCGCTGTGCTATTATAGCCTATGTGTTATTCCAATGTCTAAGCTATCTCTATACCAAATTTCAGCTCAATTGGTCCGTTTAGGCGTGAAAGAGTAAAAAACAACAATAATTCAAAAAACTTTCCATAGGTAGTCAATGAAAAGAGGAATGGAAAAACTCGACCATGTCGTGAATTGAGGGTAGATCGGATCAATATTCAGGATAGGAATTTCATAAAAGGAATCGCTATGGAAACTAACATCAAAACAAAAGATTCCTCTATGCACCGGCTTGTTTATTATTCCATTAACGTTTATAATCATATTAGGTATATGTACCTTTAAAATAAGTAGATAATTATATTTTTACTAGCTGCGCCCAGCTATCTCTATACCAAATTTCAGCTCAGTCGGTCCACCCGTTTAGGGTTTAGGCGTGCGTGCGGCGTGAAAGAGTAACAAACATAGGTACATTCAGACATCCATAATCCATACCTACATTCTTACAAACTTTCACGTTTATAATATTGAGTAAGATGATATTGTGATAAGCAGGTAGGCAGGTAAAAAACAATTTTGCGCGTATTTTTATGACACAAAACAGGTGACTTCACTTCCTGAAATGAATTTATTTACCTTCCTTATATTTGAAAACAAACAGTTCTGGCCGTAAAATATCAGATCAAATATAAATTATAAACAGTCCTGAGAGCTTCGCATAAGCTCTTGTTTATGAAATGTGACGCATCAAAATGCTTTGGGCGATCTGAGATCACATCAAAGTAAGCACCTTTTCTCGGTAAATTTGATATAGTGGGGGACTTTAGTGCAAAACCTGTTTTTTTCTTGCAGAAGCATGAACCTTGGCACATTGATTCCTTATGTCAAAATAAGCTGATTTCGATCGGTAGCCTAATGGAAGGGGCCCTCTGGTAGCGGGGAGGGGGGGTGGAGGGTGCGCTCCACCCGGCTTTGTTTTAAAAATTCTGGAAGACCACGCATAGCTAATACGTCAAGTTTGGTATCAATTTCGGATAAATCGAGGACGTAGATTTCATTTCTAGTATAAAAAAATGATATTTGTGATGATTTGTTTAACAAAAAAAATAAAAATTAGAATTACGTAACTTCGTTTTTATTGTTCAAATTACTGTAAATTCAAAAATGCTAGTTTTTTTAATTAACAAAAAATATGTTAATAAAGTCTAGTTTATGTAGATTAAAAAATATATAGTTTTATATTACTTATCTTAATAACAAGCCGCATAAAAAAATCTTTTGCTGTCCCGGGCCGCAATTTTCTTTTAACCGCCATGAAAAGGGTTGTTAGTAAAAAACTTACTATTTCATGCAGAAGTTTAAAACTTGCCACAATTACAATTCCTTACGTTAAAATAAGCCGTTTAGAATCAGTAGCCGTCGGTAACCAGCCTTCTGACAGCGGGGAGGGGGGGTGAAAGGGGGACCGCCCAGCTTCACTTAAAAAAATCTGGAAGACCACGTATACGTCAAGTTTGGTATAAATATGATTTCGAATAAATCAAAGACGTAGATTTCATTTCTGATATTAAAAAAAAACGCATTTTATTGGGTTTTAACCAAATTATTACACAAAAATAATACTTAGTTTTTTTTATTTAGAGGCACTTTAATTCTAAATTATAGTAATATTTTGTGATAAACATAAATATTTTTTAAAAGTTTATTTCAAGTAGATTAAATAAAATAGAACATTTTAATTAATTTTATTAAAATTAACTCGTACATTTTTTTTAAGATACTAAGAGTCACTATTTTCTTCTCACCGCTGCGCTGCGTTGTAAACCCTCATCAGCTCAAAATACGACTATGTACATTCATTTAACATGTTATTGATATAAGAACTTGATATTGTCAAACATAAAATACAGAAAAATCCTATGGCACATCATAATTTACTCTCCCTGAGACAAACTTTTAAAAAATAGGTGCGATAAAACGCGATCAAATCGCGGAACGGAAACTGCTAAACATAGTTATGAATCAAACTGTTTCAACAAAATATAATCTAGCAAAATTATAAATACTCCAGGCTTAAAGCTTTTTTATATCAGTATGTTACATTCCAAGACTGATTCTTCCAAAGATAATATTATTATTATAGCTCATTACATTTTAAGACCGTCTTCATGCAGTTTTGCATCAATCTCAGCAATCCGCCCTTTATTTTTAAATTAAATCAGTTTCGTGCATAATATACTGGCCACCAAAACGGTGTTAGATGAATAAGGTGTCCCTTTGTTTGCTTATTGCTTCTAAAACCAAGAAGGAGGCTGGAAAATAGCAAGACTCGTATCCTCCGACTAGCATAAAAGTACCGCACACAAACTTAACTCTACCTATATGGTTTTGATATGATGTTTTGCGGTCAATGAAACTGCAGATCAAGCAGTAATTACTACTCGACAATCAATAACTATGTAGGAAACACCTTATCACAAAAAAAAACACTATTTGGAAAATATACTTCTACTTCCATGATATGTCTGTATACCAGCATTTGTTACACGCATTTTACAAGGAACTTTGTTTGAGAGAGGCTAGGCATAATTTCTTGGTTAAGTCTAATCCATCCTCTCTTTTGGTTTAGGAAGCAAGAAGCAGACCATTCCTTTGTCTGAAAACCTTTCAGTTGTCAGAATATTGTGCATGGGACTGATTAAATAAATAAATGCAAGGCTTATCATAATTCGTCATAAAATGTTTTGAACTATATTATTATTATATTATAAATGGAGCATCCGTCTTGGAAAACAATATAAATAAGCTGTAGGTAGGTGCCAGTAGTATTTATAATTTTGCCACATTACATTTAATTGAAAAATAGACGCATAACTTTGGTTAGCCGTTTATTATTAAAGAGATACGACTTTCGGGCCTATTTTTTAAAAGTTTGTCTCAGGGAGAGTAAATTATGATGTGCCATAGGATTTTTATGAATTTTATGTTTGAAAATATCAAGTTCTTATATCAATAACATGTTAAATGAATGTACATAGTCGTATTGTACAGTTGATGGGGGTTTACAACGCAGCGCAGCGGTGAGAAGAAAATAGCGACTCTAGTGTCTTAAAAAAAAATTGTACGAGTAAATGTTTATAAAAATAATATAAAAGTTCTATTTTATTTAATCTACTTGAAATAAACTTTTAAAAAATATTTATGTTTATCACAAAATATTACTATAATTTAGAATTAAAGTGCCTCTAAATAAAAAAAAAATAAGAACAAATTTTGTGTTATAATTTGGTTAAAAACCCATAAAATGCATTTTTTATTATCAGAAATGAAATCTACGTTCTTGATTTATTCGAAATCGATACCAAACATGACGTATTAGCTATACGTGGTCTTCCAGAATTTTTTAAGTGAAACTGGGTGGTGCGCCCCTTTCACCCCCCCTCCCCGCTGTCAGAAGGCTGGTTACCGACGGCTACTGATTCTAAACGACTTATTTTAACGTGAGGAATTGTAATTGTGGCAAGTTTTAAACTTCAGCATTAAATAGTAAGTTTTTTACTAACAACCCTTTTCATGGCGGTTAAAAGAAAATTGCGGCCCGGGACAGCAAAAGATTTTTTTATGCGGTTTGTTATTAAGAAAAGTAATATAAAATTATATATATTTTTTAATCTACATAAACTAGACTTTATTAACATATTTTTTGTTTATTAAAAAAACTAGTATTTTTGAATTTACAGTAATTTGAACAATAAAAACGAAGTTACGTAATTCTAATTTTAAATTTTTTTGTGTAACAAATCATCACAAATGTCATTTTTTTATTCCAGAAATGAAATCTACGTCCTCGATTTATCCGAAATTGATACCAAACTTGACCTATTAGCTATGTGTGGTCTCCCAGAATTTTTAAAATGAAGCCGGGTGGAGCGCCCCTTCCAACCCCCCTTCTCGCTGCCAGAGGGGGTGCTACCGAGGGCTACCGATCGAAATCAGCCTATTTTTACATTAGAAATCAATGTGCCAAGTTTCATGCTTCTGCATGAAAAAAACAGGTTTGACCCATTTTTGTCGCTTAGTGACTCCACTAATATGTCATGAGCACTGATCATTACTAAAACAAGAATATTTCCGAGAAATCAAGCATAACTATAAGTGTAACGCTGCTTAGGTTGCTATGTCGATTAATAAAAAAACTTTATGTCCGGAGTCTGGACTCCGGACTCTGGATTCTGGACCGAATCCGATCTAAGTTCGCATCCGGAGATTCGGACTGAATTTGGATATTGCTTTTTTAACCCCCGACGCAAAAACGTAGCTCCCTAACGGATGAACGGATTTTGATTTAGTTTTTTTTGTTTGAAAGTAGAGTTAGTCGAAAGTGTTCTTAGCCATGTTTGGTGGAAATCGATCCAAGATGGCCGCCGCTACAAAATGGCGGATTACTTTTTTCTTCCACGACCCCCTCAATATGGGTATCAAATGAGAGGGCTTGACGAGTAGAATACAGCCCACTATATAAAATTTAAAATCCAAGATGGCCGCCATAAAAAAAAGGTGAATTACGTATTGCGTTGGGGGTTTTTTAAATTTTTAATTTAATTCACTTGTTACCTGAGATTAGTTTTTGTACCTATGTAGAGGATTTTGTGTTTGTTTTGTAATTACATTGTTCATAATTTTTGTATATTTACGTAAAATACATGTAATAATGATATGATGATATTACGGAGTAAGATGATATTATATAGGTACCTAATTATATTTTTGTTTTAGTTTTGGAAGAAAAACTGCGATTACAATAGACATTTTCATGTCACTGATACTGGAAATTGTTCTAACGTTTTGTGATTCAGAAGGATGGTTCCGACTATTTGTATTCTTGAAGGCGTTATTTGGAAGCGCCAATTTATACATGGGATTATTACTAGGTGAATCTTACTAATATATAAAAGTGAAAGTTTGTAAGAATGTATGGAAGTATGTTTGTTACTTTTTCACGCCTAAACGGGTGGACCTATTGAGCTGAAATTTGTTATAGAGATAGCTATAGGCTTATAGACCAGCGGGTAAAATCTTCATAGAAGATATCTACATCTACATCAAGAAAATAATTAAAATCGTTGATTAGTTTAGGATGTGCATTGTTAGAACAGGAGTTTACTATAAGTACATATATTAGTTTTTGTACCACAATCAATTTGCTTTGTTTCACTATTGGGGTCTGCCCTTGTGATATTTTATACCTATCTAAAGGTGATTTCTTCGGGCATAGCAGCGACTAGCGACCATAAGCTAGTAACGAGATTTCGCTATTTATTTTTAATTTCCAGTTTGTGAAATAGCAAGTAACAGTTGGCGAATAATCCTCACCATGATCTGTGTGACGCCTCGCCTCTTAACCATGGTGTGCACAGTGCCTTTTATCAACGCTACCCTCAACATGGAGACTTGTGGTATCATAGCTGCTCTGCTATACCTCGCGTGTGCTATGATTTTAAGGTATTTACTTTACAAGAAGTAGGTTTTGAAAGAAATATCGTTTACAATGAGCATTCACTCGCCCTTCCACCACTATGATGATCCTGCATGAAAATTTATTGCAACACTATCTTTCATGCTTTTTAACCCCCGACGCAAAAACGACGGGGTGTTATATGTTTGACGTGTCTGTCTGTGTGTGTATGTGTGTGTCTGTCTGTGGCATCGTAGCTCCCGAACGGATGAACGGATTTTGTTTTTTTTTTGTTTGAAAGTAGAGTTAGTCGAAAGTGTTAGCCATGTTTGGTGGAAATCGGTCCAAGATGGCCGCCGTTACAAATTGGCGGATTACTTTTTTCTCCACGACCCCGTCAATATGGGTATCAAATGAAAGGGCATAACTAGTAGAATACAAGGCACTATGATAAATTTAAAATCCAAAATGGCGATAAACATATTGCGTTGGGGGTTTTTTTAATTTTTAATTTAATTCACTTGTTTTGTTTCGTTTTGCGTTAGGTTGTTTATGCAAGAAGACAAACAAGACGATTCCTGCGCTTGCCTGCTGTTAAGCGATAACCCCTGCCCATTACAGTCGCAATGTTACTTAGATTATTAAAAGTACGAAGTTCTACGCAACACTGCGCTGCTCGTTATCCAGAGACAAGGGCAGATCCAGGATTTGGTTCTGGGGGGGGGCAAGATGCAGAAAGGCAAAAATATTATAATTTTTACTACGAAAAGTGTGTGTTTAGCTCGCTTTGAACAGTTAGAAAGTTCAAATATCCTTAATAATAAGTGCGCGAGCAGCTTGCTGCGAGCGCCGAGAAAAAAAATAATCTTGACCATGAAATATGTGCAAAATTCGTAACTCTACAATGCTTCTGGGGGGGGCTTGGCCCCCTGCCCCCCTAAATCCGCCTATGTCCAGAGACATATCTAAGATGTACCTCAGTAGTCTCCTTACACTCCTTAGTAAAGAGTCTTTATATATAAAGACACAATCTTAATTTTCCTTATTTAAAATTACACCTAGGTATTCGAACTTTGTATCCCTTTTCTATTTTAAAGCCACAAGAATGCAGTTTATTTGACCCACATAGTTTTTACTTTAAAACAGTCCAATAACCGACACGCTATCGGAAAAGTTTGCGTGTCCCCATGAAATTGCTTTTAATGGTTAAATTGTTTGAAAATTTGTTGCATTATGTTCATTTTCTGTTTTATAGTGGTCATCATTGAATAACCTACAGTTACCTTCTTCAGGGCCGGATCTATAGGCAATACGGGGTCCGTGCCCCGGGAGGCAATGTCAGGGGGCGGCAAAATGAAGGACCCGACCCATAGGCGTACCCAGGGGGGGGCAGGGGGGCCCCCCCCTGGAAATCGAATGTCATGTAATATCTGTAGAACAAGAAATAAAATTTTCTTGGCGCTCGCAGCAAGCTGCTCGCGCTTTTTAATGGAAGTATATTTTAATTTTCTACCTCTCGCAGCAAATTAACTGCAGTATTTTCGCTACCAAAAATATAAAATTTACTCGGGGCTCGCAGCAAGCTGCTCGCGATATTTTAAGGAAAAATATTATAATTTTTCTACCACTCGGAGCAAGTTAACCGCACTTTTTCCCTTGCCAAAAATATAAAATTTTCTTGGCGCTCGCAGCAAGCTGCTCGCGCTTTTTAATGGAAGTTTATGTTAATTTTCTACCTCTCGCAGCAAATTAACTACAGTATTTTCGCTACCAAAAATATAAAATTTTCTCGGGACTCGCAGCAAGCTGCTCGCGCTATTTTAAGGAAGAATATTATAATTTTTCTACCGCTTGGAGCAAGTTAACCGCACTTTTTTCCTTGCCAAAAATAAAAAAAATTCTTGGCGCTCGCGGCAAGCTGCTCGCGCTTTTCAATGGAAGTATATTTTTATTTTTCTACTGCTCGCAGCAAATTAACTGCAGTATTTTCGTTACCAAAAATATAAAATTTTCTCGGGGCGAATATTTCAATGAAAAAAAGGAAGAATATTTCAATTTTCTTACGCTATGTGCGAGCCGAAATCAAAGTATGGAGTACCTTTAAATAGGTCCTACCTGCTCAACGTTAGAACATATTATGGCACATAGCACAGGCACAAAGTTCAAGTTCAGTAAAAAAATCTGAATCCGCCCATGCCTGCCCCCCCCTAGACCAGAAGCTGGGTACGCCTATGACCCGACCCATTGCAAAATCTGGGACCATCGAATAAGGAGGGCGGCAAATTTCAAATTTGGAATATAAATGACAAATACATACTCGTATACGGAATAGACAAATCTTCGCGGGGCGCGTAGCTATAGCTCAATAACTGCGAATAGCGAAACAATTTATATTATGTATCATCCCTCGTATTCGAAAATACGATAATTTCCGAATCTACTTTGAATTGGGGTGAAAAGATTAGAATGTCGATTTTTTTTGTATCGCACATTCTACACAGTCTGGATTAAAAAATATTTCGGCGCTCACAGCAATCTTTTGACACATTAATAAGTAGTATACACTAAGTTTTCGCAGCGCTCTGATCTTAATAATTGAGCTTTGATTGTAACTTGCGTGATCAGAATAATAAAATTTTCTTGCTCGCTCGGAAAAAGCACACTCTTTATACCCCGAATTTTAAAATTTTTTCGGCGCTCGCAGCAAGCTGCTCTCGTGTAAATAAATGAGAATTAAAAAATATCTTAATCTTAATCTGCTGCTCGTGCATGTGTTGATAAGAATATTTCAGTTATAGCGCTTCGAGCTCAAAATAAGCTTGTTTAAATTTCTCCCCACTCCAAAATACTCAGCGTTCGCAGGAAGCTGTACGCGCTCTTATAAGGGAGAATATTTATTTTAATTTCTAACTGCTTAAGAAAGTTAACTCACTCTTTTCGTTGTGGCAAATATAAAATTTCTCGGCAAGCTTTTCACGCTATTTAAGGATCCCTCTTTATACTTTTATTTTCCTGCCGCTAGAAGCACCGCACCCTTTTCATTGTCAAAAATATAAAATTTTATCGCAGCTCACAGCTAGCTACTCGTGCTATTTTAAGGAGAATATGCTTTAATTTTCCTACCGCCGGAAGCAATTTAACCGCACTTTATTCGTTGTCAAAAATATTAATTTCAAGGCATAAAGTTCAAGATTGCCGGGACTCCCCCCCCTTTCTTGTTTCGATTACTAGGTGGCTTATTACCTAGCTACCTAGCATACCTAGTTATTTGTAGTAGATAATATTGGTTCTTTCTTAAAGTTAAAAGGCGTTTCTTTGTCGTTTAATTGCTCTCTATAACTTTAGATGGTTCCCCGAATCACCTCAATGGTTATTGTACAACAGAAAAATACATGAAGCAGAAAAAATACTAAAGAACGCAGCAAAGATGAATGGAATACCATTGTGTCGAGATTTTAAGATAAGGCCAGTTAACTATCGAGTAGGTTTGTCTCAAAGTTCCCAAAAATTATCAAGTTAAATAACAATTGAACTAATAGTATAATTCGTGGAATTTTACAGGCGTACAACATTTTAGACGAAACGACGACATGTGTGGGAGTTCTAACGACACACAATATCCGAACTATTTTCTTTATCACTATATCGTTTTGGACAATATTCCATTTTCTTTGGAGCTCTCTCTACGTTAGAGTTTACACCCAAGAAAGAATCGGCGATCATCTGTTAAAAGTATTCTTATTCGTGGGAGTCTTTGGGTGCCTGACGGTAATCGTGTCACGGAGAATAGCTTTGAAACATCTGCTCCTAATACATGCCGTTTTAACAGGCGCTATTACTTTGACGATTGTGTTTATTCGGAAAGTGAGTTGCTTATTCATTTTTACAATACAAAAAACTTCATAATATAGATTAGTAAGTACCTACCTACCAGCTTATTCATTATGTTTAAATTATTCCAGAGCGAAGTTCGTGTGGTGATGTCATCGATAGCTTTATCAACGGGACTCATAGCCCACGCTCTGATCTTCAACATGACTCCACGTCTGTTCGCCATCAACATCAGAGCCAGTGCTTTCGGCAGCTGCCAAGCCACCGGCCAACTCGGCTCCATCACCAGCTACTTTTTTTACCTGTTTCAACCGATGGGCGACGTGACGTATTCATTAGTGGTTCTAGTCGCCGTAGCAGCTTTGGCTGGGTTGTGTCTGATCCTGCCTAATGTGGAAGGGAGAGAGCTACCAGATGCTATGGAAGATATGGATTATTATTCAGAGTAAGCGGGTATTTTTCAGGGTTTTATTCCCATGAGCAACCCCTCAAATGGCCACCGGGGTGGCCGATGGGAATAAGAATAAACCTTTTTCAGTTAAGGATTTTTAGTTTATGTTGTTCCATTGGACAAAGACCTCAAATCTCTTCATGAGTCAGCCAGTCTGATAAGAGTCCAGTTTATGATTAAGGTAGGTAGGTACAAAAGTTTGCTCAAGTGTCAAATCAACTGTGATGGACATGTGACGATAAAATTTTAAAATTAACATTATCAAATTTAATGTTAGTGTCTAGAGACCTTCAATCTCCAGTAAGTCGCGTAGCAGACCTACTTTTTTTAACAGATTGTCTAAACCACTTCGTTGGGCGACACAAAAGGCAAGTTCCCCCTCCGTAGAGGAAGTAGAGATGAGGATCCATTCTTTCGGGAGCCGACGAACCGTGTCCATAACCAGTAACTCAGAGACCAGGGTACCAGCGCAGAGAATAGGTTTCTCAAGACTATGGCGACCGATTGCTGATTACCTTCGAAGAAAATTTGGGAGAAGGAAGTAATTTTATCATACCTAGTTACTTAAGTTATAAGATACCAAAATGTAGTTCAATGTCATGGCCTCCATTTGATGTTTGTAGATACAATAGTTTATAATAAATGTCTTATTAACGTTATTTGTTTTTACATTATGTAAATATGGTTAGGTATGCTTAATGGTGAATAGTAGGAAACCTATTCTTAGATAAAAACTCGCAACAAGTGAATAGAACAATCTTAAATCAACTGTCAGCTCGTTAGATTTCATGCCCATCTTTCCTTGTGCATTCTCCTGTTCTGTGCGGATAGGTCTCCTGAATTATTTGGGGCACTGTGTTGGCAGTTGGTAGATAGGTACATACGTAAACAATTGTTTCTCAGTCGCAACTTACTAAATGAAAAAAAATAAAGAAGTTATTTCATGTTCTATTGCATTTATTGCTTTTTGTTGGCACTAGATACTATAATTATTAACAATTACATGATACATAAGGTCTCATGAATAGGCATTGGTACAATTATAAGGCTGTAGTATCTACTAGAAATCATCCAGTTAAAGTGAATTGACTGATCTAACTCTATAGGTATAGATAATAAGTCAGTAGGCACGTATGTAAGTAGTACTCTATAATGTTAAGATTACTTAGATAGGTACTCAATTCTATACTACGACCAAACACATGTTTTGCTTCAATGGATTGGGTTCAAAGTTAACAAACAAGAAAGTTTTATGAAGACATCCGCATCCGCACGAAAGGGTTTTAACGAGAAACAGCAGCGAGCATTATATGAGTGTTTAGTCATAGTGTATGAAAGCCAATCCTGCGTTTTCGAAAGTAATTGTGTACCTATATTACTATAGTTTTGTAATTTACGCACAGCCTTTAATGCAATCACACTTAGTTATAGTATTATGATGTGCACGGATCAAACGCTAAGACCTGTCCACACGGTGTTGCAAGTTGCATCGCATCGCATCATGTGGACAGACCCTGCATACCGACATAATAGGTATACCAATTTAAATGTTAAAGTTTTCGTGCAATCGTCAACCGCAAACTATAGCGTTAGTCCGTTTCCACTGACACGGGGTAGAGCGGAGCGGAGCTTGAATTTACTAACTACGACTCGAAATCTCTTCTCTGTATTTCAATGGCAACGGTACGAGCAGGAGAAATAGGCTACAATTGAGCACTTTTGGAAGTAAATTTAAATTGAATGTAATTTTTGAATTCACATAAATATGTAAATGTATGCGTTGCACGGGGTTGAACAACGCTGTGGCGGAGGACAGGAATAGTTCATAAGTACCACTTCAGTTATAGTCCAGTAAAAGAAGAAATGTGGATCGAAAAGTCGAAAGCAGAAAAACTAACTTAGTAACTTTGTTTGGACTAGTTAGGAGATAAACATACTAAAAGTCCCCACCCCTCCGAGGTGAGCCCGAGGGGGGGGAGGCCGAAGAAGGTCCCATTTTTAGGTTTTTTGCTTTTATGTCAAAAACTGTGCGTTGTACGATATTTTGTTGTACTACATTATGAAACCTCATAAAATTTTCTACAACTTTGACATTGACACTTTTTATCTATCTCCAATCGTTGTCCAGCTATGAGCTTCCAAACATGGTCTATTTTGAAGACGCTTAAATTAGTTTTCCATACAAAGTCGGTAAAAAAATCTTGCAAATAAAATTTGACCAACTTCTGGTTGTCGTATCATAATAAAACTTTGCAAATGTCTAGAAATCTGATGACAGTTCAATAATCTGGTAACACTGAGCTGATCTGATGATGGAGCCAGGAAGTGTCTACTGAAACTTTTCAATGCCTATTAGTAAAACCGGCGAGTTTAGGCTCATTACATTCGGATTGATGAGACGTAGGCACTACCTGGTCCATTATCAGACCCTCGACAGCAAATGTTATGAAAAAGTCTCATCGATTCGAATGTAATGTGCCCAAACTCGACGGGTTTACCAATAGCCATTGAAGAGTTCCAGTAGACACCTCCCGACTCCATCATCAGATCAGTTCAGTGGTACCAGATTATTGAACTGTCATCATATTTCTAGACATTTGCAAAATTTCATTATGGTACGACAACCAGAAGTTGGTCAAATTTTACTTTTTAAATTTTTTTACAAACTTTGTATGGAAAACTAAAATAAGCGTCTTAAAAATAGACCATGTTTCGAAGCTCATAGCTGGACAACGATTGGAGATAGATAAAAAGTGTCAAGGCCAAAGTTGTAGAAAATTTTATGAGGTTTCATAATGTAGTACAACAAAATATCGTACAATGCACAGTTTTTGACATATAAGCAAAAAACCTAAAAACGGGACCTTCTTCGGCCTCCTCCCCCCTCGGGCTCACCTCGGAGGGGTGGGGACTTTTAGTATGTTTATCTCCTAACTAGTCCAAACAAAGTTCCTAAGTTGGTTTTTCTGCTTTCGACTTTTCGATCCACATACCCTTTTTGGGCACTCATTGACTGGGCTATTAGAACAATTCTTCTTTTATTTATGCCATAGTTATTGTAAGGAGGTATACGGTAAGGAGAGAGAGATAACTGATCGATGCCAGAAAATGCTCTACGCCAAAAGTTCAGCTCCGCTCCGCAGCTCCGCTTCAGTATCTATATAAACTCACCGCTCTTTTCCGCCTCAGTGGAAACGCACCCTTAGTCATTGTATAGATTTTTTATAATTTAATTACGAAATAATAACAAAAAATTAAATATTGCATGGCTTTTTACAACATTAAATTAATTTATTATTATGTTAATTACAATAACTGACAATATTACGATCACAATATTGTTCGTCGATTTAATTGACAATACAACGCATTATAGTCTCTTTTGTAAGGCAATAGTTATGGAATACACCTTTTTTAAAATATCGTGATTTTTAAAACTAGCTTCATTAAGTTAAGCCTGTATAGATTGATGACGTAGGGTAGTCTGTTCAGTAAATTAAAACATCTTGATTTACATAAGCCACACTTAATTATTAGACTTGTAAAAAGACCTTGTGCTCTGTCCTCTTTCTAAACAGACTTCAAATGCAATAAAAAAGATAATAATATGAGTCTAAACAATCTCTTCTTACGACAATGTGTAAGATCCTCAATAGGGTCAATTTGTTGTTTTAATATTAGAGTATTTTATATATAGTCTGTAAAAAAACGTGACTCGAATATAGGGCCTACTTAGAGCTAACTTGGTGGACGGTGGTTTTGAAAAATACATGTAGGTACTTCAAACAAAAAACCGCCAATGAACATTTTTTTGCCGATAATTTCAAATAAAGTTACAATAATGCTAATTCTACGTTCCTTAATGTAATTTTAGTTCGTTGAAGGAAGCCCATCTACTTATCACAAATTTAACCTTTTCACAACTTTCGTAATGAGATTGTTTAAACTTAACAAACGACATTATAATATCTCATCTTATTGTTGTCAAAATAGACTATTATGTACAATAACATATTAGTAAATTACTATCTAATTATATAAAAATATCTCGACTGAAATCACATAATTAAAGTTGAGCATAAATGCGCATTCTTAATAAATGACGATTCTATGGAATAAGTACGTAAGCAATACGCAAGCAAATAATATACTGAGATAAAATTTGCTGCGTTCACATAAATATACGAAAAATCGCACCATTGATATAATATAATACAAGCGCCTAATTACACTTCAACATTTCACGTGAAGACTGACTTTGGAGTATACTTCCTACACCCTACACCTAATTATTATGTGGACGAAATTAATGTCGCAGTGTTTTATAGGTATATTCTCATTCTCCCCCACATTTTGGCCCCCAGTTGGCAATCGGAAACCACGTAGCAATGTAGGTACAACGTTTAAAGCAAAGCGTGGTAGCAAGTTTCCAGGCGCTACCCGGTGGCAAAAGTTCCAGACGCCACCCGGTGACAAAAGTTCTCAGTCGCCACCCGGTAGAGAATTGTATTTTATTCCCGATTCCCACCTGGAAGCGAAAATGTGGTGGCGAACGGGAATATACCAAAACGAATGTTTTTAATTTACCTATCATTGCTTGTTGTTTGATTTTCCAACTTTATTTTATTTAAAAGATTTTCTCACTGACCAATGACGCGATATGTAGTAAAATAGCCATTTACAATAACAATTTTAGCCTATGTGATTCCAGTACATTACACTATATTCGATGAACTTATTTTAATCAAAGTATAATTAAAAATAACTAATAAGTAATAGATAACATAATAATTACGCTATTATGAAGAAAAAAGGAACAACCAGTATTTATTGGTTTAACATTACAAATATTTAGGTAGGTAGGCAGGTATTTAAAAAAATATGTACTTTACATTATGCATAAATACATTTTGGGAAACTTTAGTCACATCCTATATTTCATGAAAACGACGAAATATAAAGATAACAATAAAAACTGTACGTACATTTATACTTCTGTAGGTACCTACTTATTCGTCTGCATAAATGCTCATTATGATTACTTAGTTATATGTATAATATTATATTATATAAGTCAACTTATCTTTATTGAGCCCGCGCTTCACTATACGCACGCAGAGAAGTATCAAATTCTCATTACAAAAGTGCTTTTGACGTTGTTTGAGAATTTGACTGCGACGCGACTCGCGACGCGACGCAGGGAGTCACAAGCACAAGTAAAGCTTGCCTATTAGAATCTAAGTAAAATAAGAAGGGGCGAAACATTACGGTAAAAATTAACTATAGTCCTATTCTCTTGCATCGATTTAGGAAATTTGTTTAATAAAATAACTAAGCTCCAAACAAATCTTTACTTTTTATGATTTTACACAGACCAGCATAGGTGTATATTTATGGGCCCGATCTACATATGTACCTACTTAACAACTTTTTCAAGTAGCGAGATTACAAAATTCATTACAAAAATTAATCATTAATGAACGAATCTGGGTGTTCACAACAACCATGTGCTATATAGAATAATTTGACAGCTATTTATATTATGTTGTATCAATATTAATTGAATTTTGGTCATGATAATTAGGTATATAAACGGTATAACCGTAGACAATAAATGCGTAAAATTGACCTCTTTGACTAGTAAATGTTGTCCCAATATTTTTCTTTAAATCAGGCTAGAGGAAGCACACAACATGATAATATGTTAATCAATGCAACAATTTATCTTATTTCTTAGCTTCTTGTAAGAATACAAAACATGTTTAATATTGAATATTATGTATTCACATTATTTTTATAGGTAATATACCTAAGTATTATTTAGTAAAATTCCGTTCTCACTCACGTATTAATGTGTTGGTTGTGCTTCAAAAGTTTGCTATACACAAATTCAGGACATCCGAATATAGCAGGATTAAAAATTTTGGGTATTAATATATTTAATTGTTTGCTTTTATAAGAAAATAGTTATAGGTAGGTACTTATATATATTTCTCTAATAAATATTACATGATATTTTTATTTACGTATGTAATGCCACATGATATAAACATTAGGTGGTCACGATAAGAAATGAGTGCCACTTGTTTATATTCATTTAAAGTTTAAATTTAAAATAATAATATTATTACAATTAAACTATTTTATTGCAATTGAATGTTCAAGATTGCGAGTTCATTGATGTTAAGTGAAACTTCATCGAATGTTAAGCGCCCGTGTCTCATAGACCTTACATAGTCCTAAGGGTAGGAACGCACTGGCGGTTAAGAGCGTATATATCGAGTGACGCTCTCTTAATCGCACTATTTGACAAATTTTGAAATATAAATTCATAGAATTAATTTATTGAAAATTCCTTAAGAACGCCCTCCATAATATTATATATAGCACACATTTTAAAAGTGTTTCCAGTTTGACATATTTAATAAAAATGGCACGAAAAGAATTTTAGAATTTTTTTTTATTCTTTTCATACCATTTTTTAGGGTTCCGTACCTCAAAAGGAAAAAAACGGAACCCTTATAGGATCACTTTGTTGTCCGTCCGTCCGTCTGTCTGTCTGTCTGTCTGTCTGTCTGTCAAGACCCTTTTTCTCAGGAACGCGTGGACGTAACAAGCTGAAATTTATAGGAAATACTAAGGTCAATTGCCTCTTGGTGCTGTGAAAAATTCAAACTTCTAGGCCAACGCAATCAAAAGATAAAGTCGAATATGTCGCAAATTTCAGCAAATTTTCGACATTCGCAAATAAATCAAAACCTATGGGGTACTTCTCGTGAACTCAGAATCTTGAAATTTGGCACGAAGCAGCTTCTTAGAGTACAGATAAAGGAAAAATTGCGAAAACCATAAATTTTTATTTTCATCATATGAAAAAAATATTTTGAATAATTTCATACTTTCTACCCCTTTTCTCGTGAACGCGTAGACGTGTTAAATTGAAATTCATATAAAATACTCAAGTCTATAATACCTTTAAACTGTAATAAAATCAAACCTCTATATCAACGCATTCAAAAGAAACAGCCATTTTAGTCGCAATTTTAAACTCGCAAATACTCTCAAAAAATCAAAACCTACAGGGTACTTCCCGTGATCTCAGAATCTTGAAATTTGGCAAAAAGCAACTCCTTAGAGCACAGATAAAGGAAAAATTGCGAAAATTGTATATTTTTAGTTACATCATATAAAAAAATATTTTTAAAAATTTCATACTTTCTACCTTATTTCTCATGAACGCGTGCAGGTATTAAACTGAAATTTATATCTAATACTAAGGTCTATTATACCCTTAAACTGTAATAAAATCAAACATCTATCTCAACGCATTAAAAAAAAACAGCAATTTTAGCCGTATTTTTTAACTCGCGACTACTCTCAAGGGAATCAAAACCTACAGGGTACTTGCCGTTAACTCAGAATCTTGGAATTTGGTACGCAGCAACGTCTTAAATCACATGCATAGGAAAAATTGCGAAAACTATAAATTTTTTGTTACATCATATAAAAAATATTTTTAATAATTTTGTATTTAGTATCCCTTTCCTCAAGAACGCGTACAGGTATTAAATTGAAATTCATACCAAATACTCAGCTTTATAATAACTTTAAGCTGTACAAAAATCAAACATCTATGTCAACGCAATCAAAAGAAACAGCAATTTTAGCCGCATATTTTCAAACTCGCAAGTACTCGCAAGGGAATCAAAACCTACAGTATATAATATTATACCCACTTTTCCTTAGGGTTCCGTAGAAACCCATAGGTTTGTACGGAACCCTCGGTGCTCGAGTCGTACTCGTACTTGACCGGTTTTTTTAATTATGTATCACACTGGAAACACTTTTAAGAATTTTCAATAAATTAATTCTATGAATTTATATTTCAAAATTTGTCAAATAGTGCGAGCGAGAGAGCATCACTCGATATATTATACGCTATTAACCGCGGGGGCGGATAACCGCGCTTTTCAGATTTAATAATGCAACCGCCTAGGCGGCTTAAAGGCGGCCTATAGCCGCCCCCGCGGTTAATCGCTAGTGCGTTCCTACGCTTAATATTATCTTTAGTCATTCTGAAACACGTTTTAAGTATAACTACCAGCTTATTTCTCTTAGGAACCCGAATGCGCAACTGTTGATATATTCGCGATAGACACTCTAAAGGTTGGAACTGTATGTACCTACGTGAAAAGACTACTTAGTGAACAAGTGTCATAGTTCACAAGACCACAAGAAACTGCGCATATAATTATCCAAGTCTTATTGAGCATAAATAAAACTATGAATAATAAATGAAAGAACACATTTTTAAATGCATATTGATAATAATTATACCTACTTTGATTTAATAACGATTGTATACTAAATCTATGATTGTACTCAACCTAAATTTAAAAACGGAAAGCCGATTGTCTGATATACTTAGGTATCAACGGACAATTCAAACCACTGCTGGTCGGATTGGTTTGAAACTTGGCTAATATAATATCTAAGGCAAAATAATGTAATATCTTAGCTAATAATATTATATTATATATCTTACGTGATCCATCGTCGACCGCATTTTCACTTTCCATTAGGTGAGATGTGGTCAAACGTAGGCCTATTTAGTATAAAAAATATATTGTATCTATAGTAGGTATAATATTTTGGTATAATAAATTTATCGTAATATGTATTAGCGTGTTATAAAAATATCTATGTACCTATTGATTATATATTTGAATAGTTAGGTACCAATTAGCAATGTATGTATTTTCTTCCTTCTTTATTTTCTTCCCTATACATAAATAGGTACCGTCGCCCGAAATTTATTTTTCTTTTTCCCTGTTTGGTTTGACGGAAGGATCGCTATTAGCGATAAGACCGACAATAGTTACACTTTTTATATTGTAAATTGTATTTAATTTTAAGTATATAATAAAGAATTATCTTATCTAATCTAAAAGATTTTGCAAGGCGAGTGAATCTGCGAGAATAACCTATTTTTTTCATAATATGTATATTTACGAATTTTGTATAGCGAGAAATAATTCAAGGTTGCAAATATTAAATCAGTGCCATTAATTCATCCGTAGATATTGCATTTTATTTTTTTTATATCACAGGGTATTCTTCATCGCGGTTTTATTATCATACAAAAACTATTTATTTTAACTCTAGAAATCTGCAAAGTAAACAAGGCTTACCTACTAATAAAAATATATTTAACCATAAATAATTAGGAACTAAGAGATTCTGCGTAGTAATCGGAGAAAATGTGATTTTTTTGTACGAAAGTTGGTGCCTTTTATGAATCGATTTACTACCAACACCAATCAAATCGATTTCATAAAGTAGCTATAACATTCATCCACTGTATTGAAATAAAAATATTTGTTATAAGAGCAGATCTAAACTAATAAATAACTAGCTATCATACATCATATTGCTATTCAGTATAGGAATTCTAAATTAGTTCTAATAGTTATATTGAAGTATTGTCGAAAGTATATACTTGAACGAACGTTATTTCTTAATTTCAAGTAATAAATAAATGCTTTTCACAATAATTAATTATATTTTCGGATGACTGGCAATTTAGTTGGTAGCAACTCGAAAGATAAAAAATGAGTGACTTATATAGATAACAGTTCAAGAGAGACTATCAGGCAATCCATATATGTACTCGTATATATAACATCTACAATCTGTTTTTATTGTCATGCATCAAATCAGAGAATCACATTAATAAATTATATAAGCCCAATATTAATCAAGCTAAACAATTAACTTAATAGCTCGTGAGCAGGAACTAATGTTACACTAATGTACTAATGTTATGTACTAATATTCGAAAAAGCTCGTCAATTAAACCTAAAAATAAATATTATGTACTTTTGACACAATCAATATAATAAATATATCCTAAGTTTAATATTGTATGCTACAGGAACTATACGGTAACAAAATATGTTTACTTTAAAATTTTCAACATTCTTTCTTATACTTAAAATAATTTTAATAATAATTTATAGATACATACTTATCTTTAAAGTTTTGTTATAAAAATATAAATATTTATTCTTTTAGAATCGACTCTAATACCACAAACTTTAGGCTCTAAGTTAAACGATACGATACGCACCAAGTCATGCGTCATGATAATATTAATTATTAATATAGGTTCGGCCTGTGCTCGCCTCATGTTTTATCTGTCATCACGATGTTCTCTGATTTATTTCCATTCGCTGCCAATAACGGTACCGGAGACTTCTCTGTAAAGACAAAAAACATAGGTTTATTGCCCGTTAAATTGTGCATAACATAGCAATTAAGACGCGTCTAGTATGTACCCACCTACATCCGGCGGCGACTGAGGCACGGCGTGGCCGTTGGCGTGCGATGTTCGGTTAGTGATCCCGCTGTGGAAGCGAGTCCCGAACATGAGCGTGGCTCCCACCAGCGGAGAGATCCCCGCCAGCACGAACGGCAACTTGTAGTTGTGGTGCACGGAGTGCAAGTAGCCGGCGATCAGAGGACCGATCGACAGCGGCGGCGCGGCCAGGCCCAACATGCATCCTATCGCTTGCGCAGCCATCTCCGCACCGCACAACTCGAAAGCTATAGGTCCGATCAATGCTATAAATGCACCATCGAATAACCCCATTCCCAGAGAAATAGCGACGACAAAATAGAACTCTTTCACGAACGGAAGAATTATAGTGAGAATGCCGATCACATAGAATGAAATCTGCTGCAGGAATATTCTGTTGATGCCCGGCTTATCAGCCAAATATCCAAAAACTAATCTCCCTATACCTGAAGTGACCGCAATGCATTGTAGCGGTAGATTGATTCTACTGTCCGCGTTCGGTAATTGCTTAATCTCAGGAAAATTTTCTTGTATAAATGTTTTGATGTGCACATAAGGAACGAAATATCCGAATAGAGCTACGGGCATGGACAACGCCCAATATTTATATTTTTTATTGTTCCAAATTTGAGTATCAACAGTACTCTTCAGAAAACCTCTAATAGTTTTGGATTCTCTAGGAGGTTTCGGTATGAGTGCAATCGGTTTAAACAATAAACCACACAATGCGACACCAAACGTAAAAAGAGCCAAAAGTCGCAACATCCACGCCAGACCATGGTTATTTACCATGTGCTGCATCACCGCCGGCATAATAACTGTAAAAACTGAACTGCCGATAGTGACGACTCCGTTAGCTAGACCTAAATATTTCTTGAAATAGTGTCCGAGGATAGCAAGTGATGGCGTGTAGGCGAACGAGGCTCCCATTCCGTACATGATGCCGTATGTAAAATATAATGCGTTCACATCATTCGTCAAGAAGGACGATATTGCAAGACCCGCGGCGGCGATTGTGCCGCCTAGCACTGCCGTCAATCGTAGTCCGAGAAGTCCCGTCAGTATCCCGGAGAACGGTGATAACAGGAACAACGTCCCCATCGCCAAAGCTCCCACCAGGGCTGAAAAAAGAAACGATTAAGGTAAACTCTCAAATCTTTTATTATCACGTGCCGTGTCCAAAAGTATGATTTATGAGTACAACCCAGTTGTCTTTGTTTGATCATAATCAGCCTAATCTATTGCGCCTACGCATTACTAAGAAATCACATTGTTCATCGTTCCAAATCTAAAAACGGATGCTATTAACGACATTTCCTGGAATGTTCCATAGGTGTAACATGACTTCATAAAACTAGATCGTGAACCCGCTTTCAATGCTTGTAAGTGACATTTATATGAGGCATGCGTCTCATCGCATGGTGTGGTAGCACAAATACCTAAATATACATATAGACAATATTAGTTAAAGTTGACAAGTGACACACAATGTCTCCGTAATCTAATCGGGTCAACCCACACTCTACCAGACAAAGACCATGCCGCAATAACTCTCGCTATCTGACAAAACGAGATTTTATCGTTTGTCAAGTAAGAGATGGATTGATCGGGCTTCCTGGAAACCAACTGGAAAGGAACAGTGCAATGGGAGTTTAAACTCAATTAGGCGTACCTAATGTACCAAATACATTACTATGCTACTATATTGCGATCAGCGATGTATGTAGCACCACATTTTGAAATAACGACATGATTGCTGTCTCTAAGATAGTTTTTTATTTTTTAATCATTTTTTATAAAACAGCGGACGGTAAATTAGAGGGCGTTTGTCTGGTAATATTGGTAATGTTGATATTATCATGCCAGTTCGACTCTGATTAGTACCAATGGATTGATGTTATTATTTCATGAATATCAAAAGATATCATAATTTTCGCTGTGTTCAAAATTACGAGTAGGTATAGACGGTTTTTAGGTTGTTACCATATTATAGAGTTACGTAGGTCGTAGGTATAATATATAATACTAGTTGACCCGCGCGCACTGAAAAAAAGCCAAAACTATTATCGTTTTTAAGAGCCTTGTCGTGTGCCTACTAGATTACTATTGTTATAAGCAAAGGTTTCCCTTCCATTTTTTATATCTTGTGCTTATTATTCCGGATCATTACTTGTGGTGTTAGTCGAGGTCGTATCTTCATCTTTTTCTAGGTTTACGCCGTCTCCAGTCTCCAATTATGTAGAACTCAATCAGTGGTTAGAACTAATAATATCAATTTGGTTAGTACCTACCCACATAGATTGTTAAGGCTCTTTACTCGGGTCGCTCGCAAGGTAATATTATGACGAACTTAGAAATATAAATGTACTTTTTAAGGTTTCGTGCGTTTAAAAGAAAAACGAAATCCTTATAGGACCACTCGTCTGTCCGGATATCTGTCTGTCAAGAGTCAAGACCCTTTTACTCGGGAACGCAGGAGTTATCTAGTTACTAAAAAAAAAAAAGGTAGCACTCCGGGAGTGCCGGCAGAAGTGAAAACTTCAATATTAACGTTGTGTTTAATTATAAGTATAAAAATACTATCATTTATGAGGTAGAATACAATGTTTATTTATTGCGCTATCGTACACAAATATGACAATTTATATGTTGTTATTTATAATATTATATCGTTATTTATATATTACATTAAATTTTATCTCTCAGAAAAATCAACTTCCATCCATAATTTCGACGACTAAACAGAGCAGCACACTCAGGCACGGTAGAAAGAGTGGGAGATACTAGTTCCTCTCCCTTCCCCTCGATCTTACGCTTTTTCGATCAGCATCACGTGACCCTGACGCGAGTTTGAAAGTTTTTACCCATACAAAAAAAAGTGCTCAGCGCCGCTAAAGAAGTTTTCACTTCAAAAAATTAGGGTACTTTCCGGTGCCCCATGTATAAGACATTTTGCAGGCCTATGCTTCGTTTCAAAAACAAAGATAATATTTTTGCGGGATTCGAAGTTCGAAGGATAAATCTTACTATCTTACTAATATTATAAACGTGAAAGTTTGTATTAATGTATATCTGGATGTATGTTTGTTACTCTTTCACGCCTTAACGGCCCACCCAATTGTCTTCCCAAATGGTTTGCGCGCAATATAGCCGAAGTACTGGAGTACTCGCTGGAGACATGTAGTAGACAGTCTCTGAGATATATCTAGTTCTTTTAAAATGGAGATATTTGTTCTTCAAACAAACGCAAACGAACGTAACAAACGAAGCGTAGGACGTCCGCCCACAAGGTGGACCGACGACCTTATAAAGGTCGCCGGAAGACGCTGGATGCAGGTCGCTTCCAACCGGTACATATGTAAGTCCAAAGGGGAGGCCTATGTTCAGCAGTGGACGTCCAATGGCTGAGATGTTGATGATGATGATGATTTGTTCTTCGTGCTGTCCACGGTATTCTCAACATCTTATGCGCCACATCTCAAAGGCGTCTATGCGCCGTCTGTCAGTTGATTTCAACGTCCAGGATTCAGTACCATATATTATAGAAAGATGGGAAAGACCAGAGTGTTCACAATGTACACTTTCGTGTTTTTCAGTATACTTCTGTCTTTCCATATCTTGTCTAGTTGTGTCATTGTCGACTTTGCCATACCAATTCTTCGCTTGATCTCTTGCTCGGAACCCCCCTTGTTGGATATGCAGGAGCCGAGGTATATGAACTGGTCCACTATTTCATATTGTTGGAGGTCTCTGCTGGCTGGTATGGTATTCGCTCGTTTTGGCTTGATTAATATTCAGTCCCATCTCAAGACTTACTGAGTCCACTCTTTGCAACAGATCAACCATCCCATGTATCGAGTTCGCCAATAAGGTGGTGTCATCGGCGTATCGCAGGTTTGAGAGCTTGATTCCTCCAATATTGATGCCACCCTCTCATTTTTTTCGCAGCTTTTCGCATTTCTCTCTTTTTATGGCTTTTTGCATAATATACTCGCCATAGATATTAAAGAGGATGGGTGAGATAATGCATCCTTGTCTAACTCCTTTCTCGAAACTGAACTCCGACGAGTCTTCCCATTTTTGACCGTGGCATGACCCTCTTCATATAAGTTCCTGATTAGCATTACGAGATGTAAAGGTATACCCATGTTGGTTAACACATGCCAAAGCTGTGTCCACCTCACACAGTCAAAAGCCTTTTGGTAGTCCACCAAGCACAACACAGCTGGGACATTATATTCATAGCACTTCTCCACTATGCACTACTGCACTGCACTATGCATGTTAGGAACTTGCTCTCGTGTTCCTTTTCCTTTCACAAATCCAGCTTGTACTTGCGGGATTTGCTAGTCCAAATAGTGACTCAGCCTTCAGCCTGTTGTTTATAATGTGTAGAAGAACTTTACTTGTATGGGATATGATAGCAATTGTTCTATAATTTTCGCACTTTTTGGTAGACTTTCTTGTGAAGGGGAAGGATTTCTGAGTGAGTCCAATCGTAGAGATAGCTTAGACCCTGGAATAATACATAGGCTACAGTACAACGGGTAAACCGGGTTTACCCGTTTTACCATGCCGCATGGATCATGAGAATTCACCTTCTAAGGGTGCAAAATGATGGTTGAAAGTTTATATGGAAAAAAAATCAGCTACGATCATAGGCGTACCCAGGGGGGGCAGGGGGGGCAGCTGCACCCCCCCCCCCCCCCGTGGAAATCGACTGTCATATATTATATCTGTAGAATAAGGAATAAAACTTTCTTGGCGCTCGCAATAAAGCGATCACACACGTTTCTTAGACCAGAATTATATATTTTTTAGCTTTTTAGTAACAATGTTTCAATTTTTCATCAATCGGAGCGTACTATTTGTCATTATATTTATAAAATTTCTTGGCACTTGTACCAAGTTAGTAGGTAGCTATAGGTAGCTATAGTAGGTAGTAGTACGTAGTATATCTCTTACATGTAACTTTCGTGGTCAGATGACGTCAGACGTGATGTTTTCTTGGGGCTCGAAATAAGCCGTTCGCACATTCTTCATTATAAAGATTTGAAATTTTCTCGGCTTATATTAGTAAGAACATTCAAATTTCTTGCAGCTCGGGACGAACTAAGCTCACCTTTCGTAGTCAGAAATATAAAAAATACTCGGCGCTCGTAAGCTGTAAAATATTTAAATTTCTAACCGCTCAGAAAAAGGTAACTGCACGTTTTTCGTTGTCAAATATATACAATTTTCTTGGCAATAGCAGCAAGCTGCTTGCACTATTTTACGGAAGCATATTTTAATTTTCCTACTGTTCGAAGCAAATTAACTGCACTTTTTCGTTGTCCAAAATATTAAACTTTTTCGCCGCTCGCAGCAAGCTGTATGCGCTCCTATATGTCAGAATATTTAAATTTCTAACCCCTCAGCAAAGGTAACTTCACTCTTTTCGTAGTCAAATATATAAAATTTTCTCGGAGCGCGCAGTAAGCTGCTCTCATCTGTTTTAAATAAGAATAATTTAATATTTCAACCGCTCGGAGCATATTAACTGCACTCTTTTCGTTGCCAAAATTTTAAAAAAAATTTTGGTGCTCACAGCAAGCTGCTCGCGCTATTTTTAGGAAAAATATTATAATTTTTCTACCGCTCGGAGCAAGTTAACCGCACTTTTTCTTTGCCAAAAATACAAAATTTTCTTGGCGCTCGCAGCAAACTGCTCGCGCTTTTTTATGGAAGTATATTTTTTTTACCGCTCGCAGTAAATTAACTGCAGTATTTTTGCTATCAAAATTATAACATTTTCTCGGGGCTCGCAGCAAGCTGCTCGCGCTATTTAAAGGAAGAATATTTTTTTTTTAAAGCACTGTGCCAGCCGAAATCAAAGTATGGCGTACCTTTAAATAGGTCCTACCTGATCGACGTTAAAACATACAGGCACATAACACAGGCATAATCTAAATCTGAATCCGCCCTTGCCTGCCCCCCCCTAGGCCAGAAGCTGGGTACGCCTATGGCTACGATTTCGATAAAAATTGAGATTCATGCTCGTAAAAACATTTCATCGAATACGTGTAACAGGTTTTTTAAGAATTTACCCCCTAAGGATGCAAAATAGGGCTTAAAAATTCGTATGGAAAATATCTAAAATGAAAGTTTATCATTTTGACTTCGACGCAGACGAAGTTGCGCGGGTCAGCTAGTTTTTTTTTTATACTAAATAGGCCTACGTTTGACCACATCCCACCTGATGGAAAGTGAAAATGCGGTCGACGATGGATCACGTATGACGCCTAGAAAGGTACCTATTCACTCGTGCCTTGAAGATACCCAAGTTGTACCGCTCGGGAAACACAGATGACGGCAAAGTGTTCCAAATGCGACCAGTTCTCATTAGAAACGACGAAGCAAAACGCTTGGTGCGGGCTGTTGGTGTAGTATAGGTATATTCTTGTACAAGCTAAGTACCTTTATTCTATACCTACTGCGCAATAGTACCCGGAAGAGCGCAAATCGTCTAGAACACCTAATCACGCTAAAAACTGTCAAGTGGCGCCAATAATAGTTAAAGTAGTAAAGTGTGGTCGCGTCAGCCGCCGGCGCCCGCGCCGAAGGCCACCAGGCTATTACGTTCAATTTCATCATTTATTATTCAACGCTAACTCATTGTAATCACCCGCCGAAATCAATGCTCCTCGCACGTGCCCTGTACTGACATCAGCTCTGTTATCTTTCATGTGTAATAACTATCGAGCGTAATAAATTGTTGTTTAACAAGCAAGCTCGCTGTTCTGTGGTGATAAGAGCTCTGTATTGAGGTTGAGCATCGTTTTAGTAACGCGTAAACTTTGTAGAATTATAAGTTCGCCGACAAGAGCCGCGTTATACCTACCTCCCTGCGGACTCATGATTGTGGTCCCAATACATTTAATAAAATAAAATATTAATTATCTTGGTCGAATAAACTAAAACTTGCATTTATTGAAGTTACACGACACCCAGCAACTCATGTTTGCTTACATGATATTTCTAATGGTGCTGCAAGTCAATAATTATAATCAATATAGCTATTCTCATTTTTAGAGTTCCGTACCTCCAAAGGAAAAAACGGAACCCTTATAGGATCACTTTGTTGTCGTCCGTCTGTCTGTCTATCTGTCAAGACCCTTTTTCTCAGCAACGCGTAGAGGTGTCAAGCTGAAATTCATAGGAAATACTTAGGTCTACTGCCTCTTGGAGCTGTGAAAAAAATCAAACTTCTAGGGCAACGCAATCAAAAGATATAGTCGAATAGGTATGCCGCAATTTAAGCAAATTTTAAACATTCGCAAGGGAATCAAAACCTACAGGGAACTCAGAATCTTGAAATTTGGTACGAAGCAACGTCTTAGAGCACAGATTAAAGAAAAATTGCGAAAACAGTAAATCTTTAATTATTAATTACATCATATGAAAAAATATTTGTAATAATTTTATACTTACTACCCCTTTCTTCATGAACGCGTAGAGGTATTAAATTGAAATTCATATCAAATACTCATGTCTATAATATCTTTAAACTGTTAAAAAAATCAAACCTCTATGTCAACGCAATCAAAAGTATTTTTTAGCCTCATATTTTCAAATTCGCAACTACTCGCAAGGGAATCAAAACCTACAGGGTACTTCCCGTGAGCTTAGAATTTTGAAATTTGGAACACAGCAACGTTTTAGAGCATAGATAAAGGAAAAATTGCGAAAACCGTAAATTTTTAGTTACATCATATAAAAAAATATTTTTAATAATTTTATATTTACTACCTCTTTCCTCATGAACGCGTAGAGTTATTGAATTGAAATTCATATCAAATACTCAAGTCTATACCTAATACCTTCAAGCTGTAACAAAATCAAACCTCTATGTCAACGCAATCAAAAGAAACAGTATTTTTTAGCCTCATATTTTCAAACTCGCAACTACTCGCAAGGGAATCAAAACCTACAGGGTACTTCTCGTGAGCTTAGAATTTTGAAATTTGGTATGCCTACGGGTTTGTACGGAACCCTTGGTGCTCGAGTCCTACTCGTACTTGACCGGTTTTATTACTATAGAATCTTAGATTTTGAACCCCGATTGCCGTTGTTAAGGTCATTCCCCTGAATGTTACTTTGGGTAATGAGTAAATAAAGGTAGGTATAGTTTCCGTTCCCATAAATACACCTTCCCGTCATGTGATGTGCTCTTATATCACTTAGTGGACCAGCGTCCATTAAAAACAAGTGAAATTTAAAAAATACTTTTTAAAAACAAGCTTTAATTATTGTTATCATCTTGCATCATAAAGTACTCGTCAAGACGAATCAAATGAGCCCAAACTCGATGGGGTTGCGTTGTTTTATGACGGAGTTCCTATGGCCACCTTCCAGCTCCATCATCAGATCAGCTCGATGTCATAAAAATATTGCATTGTCATCCGATTTACACACGCATGCAAATTTTCAGCTCAATTGGAAACCGGGAAGTGGGTCAAATTAAACTTGCAAGATTTGATTACAGACAGACAGACAGACAGACAGACAACAGACAGGTGAAAGTAATATAAAGCTTGTAAAAATGGACGACCGCTTCCTCTTTATTTGAAAAATTACGTCTATCGGTGGTTACTTACTTGTTACGCTGTTCTGATAACATTATCTGCTATTGAAGTTATATTGACACCTTCCGATACTTAGGTATCGCGAACAATAAAACAGTGGAATGACTTGTTAATCACCTAAAGTCCACAATCAATGTTTATCTACTCGTATAAGTCAATTTTAATCTAAGACGTGTCAATATTTTAACGCCAATTAATTAAGATTCACTTATTTGATTAATGATCTCTCACTGATTTAACGAACTTTTCTAAACGATTTTTTAATATTTACTTTCATAATATAGAACTAGTTATTTTAAGAGGGTTCGCTCGGGTTGAGCGTTCATCGGGAAAATATTTTCTTGAGATTAATTTTGATGATGAGATGATTGCATGACAATATTTACAAATTTGTAAGTAAAAGAGTGTTTGAGGTATTACATTATTACAACCGTACCTATAGACAAACAAAAAACATTATTTCGTTCATCATCCATTTCTGTTATTACATAGTGAATTACTGAATCAGGTCATCTCATTCAACAGAATTAATAGGATAGGTCTTTAGACTTTAGATACCTACCTACCTACATATTTTCTACGAATAAAAACTTGTATACAACTTGTTTAAAATGTTTAAACAATCTAACTTTTACTTTATCAGTTTGCAGTGAAAAAATGTTGTAATGCAAGATATTTTTAGGATTCTTTTATCGCGTGATACTTCAAATAAAATACACGTTTTCGTATCGAAAAATAAGAATCTGAATTGTGAATGACCTTGAAAGAAAATAAACTACGTTCCGTACGCAAGCTGTGGGAAACTAATGCGCGACACATTTTGTTACAAAATAATTTGTATAATTATTCAATAAAAGCATACCCATTTGCCATTTAACAAGCTACGAGTACCTACTTTAATAATATTAAATATTAATATACTTGTTACCGGCCAAACCCGATTTTAGGACAAACTAGTTTAGCCTAGGCTAAACTACTTCGTCCTATCGGTCTTAGGATAAACTAGTTTAGCCTAGGCCAAATTAATTTATCCTGTAATATATAGCGCGATATAGCGCTCTATGTCATTTATAGCTACGTGTGTGACGGACGCCGATTTGTACTGAAGCTATACCGCGGTATATGAAGCTATATAGCGCTATATAGCGACGTGTGTAATGGGCTTAATGGTATTTTGGCTTGGCTAAAAAAATAATGCATGACGTAGAAATGCTGTATGATTTCAATGTAATTATTCCATTGTTTTTTTTCCATGACTATTAAGCCCATTTCAGACGTAGCGCGTAGCGCATGCGTACCTACTATATGACCTCGCTAGATCATTTAGCACGACATAATATTATCTCGGTAGGCCTAGCTATGCCTTAAGCCTGACTATATTATAGGTATCTATTTGTAAAAGAGAGTGATCGCCAAGTTACTGATCGGAACTATACTTTTTAATAGACAACTAATTCACTCTTTGTGATTGAGTCTCGAGTATATCTTTCTTCATTTCTATTTTATTATATTCGCATTTATAGACGCGCTTTTTTACATATGTTTGCACATATGTAAGTCTAAACTAATGAACTCCTATTAGGTACAAATAAATATAAGAGGTGAAGATTAAAAACAAATCATATAACTTTATTTCGAAATATTAACCTAATTATTGGCTGTGTAAACAACAAAATATTTACAAAACAAAAATATAGAAAACATCTTTCACTTTTGGTTACAAGGCAGATAAACATGGACTACTTTATAGTGTAATATTTTGCATTCATATGTAATTAATCAGACTTTGTATTTTGTCTCTGTAATATAACGTTTTTGTTATTTAAATGAACTTCTTTTGTCACCTATCCGAAAATACAATAAGTGATGAATTTTACGCTTTAACCGCAAAATATCGCGCTATGAGGCGCTGTAATATAATATATACTTATGTCATTTTTAGGTTTCTACGTGTGTGTGTGTCATTTGTATTGAAATAAAGTCGTGCTATATCAAGCTATAATAATATAAAATATACTAGCTATCGCTCGCGGCTTTGCCCGCGTGGCAAAATTCTTTCTTAGCGGAAGTCTACCTCATAAAACCTATCTATGTTCCAAATTTCAATCCAATCCGTCCAGTGGTTTAGGCTGTGCGTTGATAGATCAGTCAGTCAGTCACCCTTTCCTTTTATATATTTAGATTATATTATATCTAAGGCTACGTCTGCAATGGGCTTAAAAGTTTGGCTTGGGCATGACTCATGACCCTCTCTGTCAATTTTCGAATGTGTCCTAAAATGCTATAGAATACGTGTTTGATTAATTAAAGAGTCTGCCAACTATACCGTACCGTGACCGTGCTATGAACAAAACACAATATGCTGTACTATGCCCACTGAAACGGAACTGAAACAGAAGAGTAGTTGCCTTGATTTCTTTTTCATTCCACATTTTACGGTCCTGAGATATTTTTGGTCAGTTCTTACAAAAAGAGTCAAACCCGTCCAACTGCCGCGACGTAATATAAAAGTCTAAAGTGTCCACTAATTGGTGCGTTTAGCCCACAGTTCATTCGACATGCGTCAGATATGAGCTGCCCAGGTCCATTTACTCTTGTTCTACAGTCCCTATATTAGGTAGGTATACCTACAGTTACAACATAACATAACAATTAAAAGGAATTTTGGACTTTGTTCTCTAATAAGGATGCCTATAAGGGTAGGTATATCTTGGATAGGTAATTATCTTAATTAGCAATAATTTAGGCCATATTAATTAATAGTCAAGTAATAGAATGGTGCAATGAGCAGAATTGGGTATCGATAGATTTTGAGGTCATCGTTTTATCATGAATCAAGATGGTATTGAATGTCCTCTGAGTTTAAATATCTCGCCACCACTAAATTGGACTGCAGCAGGTGGCATGTTGGGCATTTCATCTTGAGAAGAAGGACTATTGCTTTTTTACAAGCTTTTATTTACTTTCAACTTCACCTGTCTGGTTTCTGTCTGTCTGTAATAAAATCTTGCAAGTTTAATTTGATCCACTTACCGGTTCCCAATTGAGCTGGAATTTTTCATGAATGTATACCTAAATCGGATGACAATGCAATATTATTATGACATTGAGCTGATCTGATGATGGAGCTGGAAGGTGACTATAGGAACTCCGTAACTAAACAACCCAACCCCATCGAGTTTGGGATCATTTGATTCGTCTTGACGAGTACTTTGGTGCTAGATGGTGCTAGATGGTAATAAATATAATAAACTCTAACTTCTCCAACTCGCTGGA